>JADMNL010000037.1:2005000-7005000 GCA_016271365.2 Neoceratodus forsteri
CCCAAAAGGAATAAAAGAAAAAAAAAAGGTTTTCTTTTATGGATATGTTGCAATCACCTGTTTAAAGGAAACAATCTAGTTTCTGGATATTGAAAACATTGCCAGTCCCCCACCCCCACATATGCAACTCTTTTCAGACAACTGAGCAAGCAAATATATTATGTTAGACTGGATAAAAATGATGGCAAGACTGTGTTTGTATGGGACAGAAGGGTTTGTATTTGTGAAGGACAGCGAGTGAGGAGGGGCAGGGGAAATTGGTTAACCAGGAAAGGCACACTAAGCCGGAGCTGTTTCCATGTGTGACCTGAGAGCACAGAGAAGTTAAGTAACTTGCTTGGGGTCATACAGTATGCAAGTGGGGGCTGATGGGATTCAAACCCAGGTCTCCAGGTTTTCAGCTCAGTGCCCTAAACCACTTAACCACTACACTATACTGTCTCCTATAGGAAGTCTAAGTTTTATAAAGCAGAATACAGAGAGTATATTCAATGGTGCAGACTTTAGAATTGTTTCATTATAATGTATGCTGATGTGAAGGAATCTGTTTATGCAGGCTTACTTGCATGCATGTGTCTTATGAACATACAAAGAGGTGTTTTAGTGCAAAAGTGTGGTGTGGTATGCACTAATGTGATTAAGCCCCTACCCTCTGCACCTACCGAAATCATTCCTTAAGAGGCATGAAGTCCAGGCAACTACAACAACTTTCACTGGTTTGAACCTAGTGAAGAGGGGGGGGCACATACCTAACTGTGAACAGAATCAAGAAGGTTCCCCTTCAGCTTGCGTGCTTGCTTGCTTATTTGAAGTTATCTGTAGCTTTCCTGTTGTTTAGTATATCTGTGCCATCTTAGTTGCAAGGGAGTCCCAAATCTTGGTATACCCCTATTGTGTAAGCAACAAGTTTTTCTTCTTGCACTACACTTCTTGTTAACATAAGAGGTTTAGAAATTTTTTTTAACATTTTTTTTTTACTTTCCTTCTCCAAAGATGTGTGTGTGTGGGGGGGGGGCATGTTTCCACAATAGGCACATTTAAACTAAATTGACTTATTATGGGTTAATCTGACAACCTGGAATTCTCAGCTGTGGTTTGAGAAGGGAAGCAGCTGGCTGCAGTCCAATCCACAGACAACAAGGATTGTGTTGAGTGCTCATTTAATGGAATGAAGTATATATCCTGAAACTAACCTTTTAATGTCAGCATTTTACAGTTTTAACATTTTATCATGAATGGAATTTCTGTGTGTTATTATGCATACATGGTCCATAGTATAGAAATGGCACTACGTCTTGAAAGGGGGTCAGGCACCCCAACCTATGATTAACTACTCCACACCAGAAAATTTAAATGTCTGGCAGTATAACAGTTTCACTGCCTCAGATGGCACATCCCTCGTCCAAACTGTTTTATTACAGTACATTGTTTTTCTTGCCACATCTGCAGCCTGTCAGTTTTATGTAAATGGAGTTATATGGTTAAAGCCCACTCCAAAACCACACCATTTAACAATGGCAATACCCAAGCTGATCTCTTTGCAAAACAAGGAGCTTGGGGGGGGCATGGACTTTCTCTACTCCCTCACCCCATAACCTATGGCACACTTCACAGAAAAACAAACAGCCCATTTATATGAGCAACTCACAGGAGCAAGGCAAGTAACTAACTGCTTTATGGCACTAGCTGATTCCTGTAGGATTACTGTTTTTTTTAAAGCTTAAAAGAAATTGCAGTTGTCATCCAGAGACTGAAATTCTCCTGTATACAGGTTCAGGAACTTATTTCTGCAGTACCTGACATACTCATGAGAGGCCATCAAGGGACAGACAAAACCCTTTTGAAAATGCAGACAGTTTGGTGGTGGCCAGCTATAGATATGTAGATATATAAAAAAGAAATATACACATACTGTATACCATGAGAATGACATTGTATGTGTTCTGAGTAGCCACTGACAAGTAATTTCATGTAAATCAGTTGAAACTGTTAAAAGATCAGAACTAACCTACCAATGAAGGAGAGGCCGGAATCCCTCCTCTTGGTTTATTTTGTCTTTCAGAAATTAAGCGATATATGGCTGGCAGACACAGAACTTCATGTGACAGTTCACCAGTGAAGGAGATTCTGTTTTGCTACCAGTCACTTATATTCCAACTTCCATGGCACACTTGCTATGGTGGCAGCAGATGTCGGACAGTCATGAACCTTTATGAGTGCCTTGCTGGCCATATGCAGGAGATACCAGCTCTGCACCACAACACTACCAAGAGCACATACATCTGTGAGAAAACAATGCATCTTTGTTGACCAGACCAGTGCACAAGTCTGATGCAGGCATTTATATAAGTGACTGTTATAGAACCAGAAACAACCAAAAATACAGGACATGAAGTAGTGACACATATCATATTGAGGGTCCTTAGACTGCTACTACTGGCTCCTAATGTTATGCACTTATCTGCATCAGAGGCTCTTGTAGAGACTGAACTGCACCCCGAAGTGGGACTGCACCCATTCAGTGGTTTGACTGCTACTTCTTCTCTGGGACTTTATTGAGTAATGTACAGTTTATGCATAAACATATGGGGCTCAATTATCATAGGCCTGTGAATGCCACAAGCCCCTGGTGTGTCAATCGTTTGTCACACAGGGCTTGTGTCATTCACCTGGCCATGGATTGAGATTTTCAATCCCGAGAGTCGAATGCTGCAAGTTAGAAAAAGGTTTTCCCCTGGTCAAACTTACGCCACTTGGGGGACCCATTTTACTGGGCATGTGCCAGATAATTGGTGCAAGCTGCCGTAAATCATGGAAAGAGTCATGACTGCACCTGACGTACTAAAATCAGGTGCAGTTGTGTCAAAGTAGATTGGCATGACTGTGCCAAAGAACAAGGTTGATGCAGGGCTTGATGCAATCCCTGCATCTACCTTTGAAAATTGAGTCTATTGTTTTTAATCTGTGAATTTATGGAATATGTGCCTCATGTGGGAACATACGCATCATTGTTTTATATTTTTTTGCTTTTAGATGTGATTGCCAATCATTAGGCAAAAGCTGCTGATGTTCTGTACTGGGAAAGTTTATGTACTGTATATGTCTGTGATTTTGAACTTTTCAAATTGGGAAATGACTGAAGATAGTCATTCTTGTGCTTCTAATGTTTCTTTATTATGCAATGCTTTGTTTTTGGATATGTTATCTTCATATCATGCTAGAGCCCAAGATCCCATAGCTAGGCAAGAAAGGAGACCCCAAGATGGAGTCTTCTGTTCCTGACAGACTCAATTCCTGGAAGGACTTACTAGTCCCATCTCAGGCCTATTTGCATCTGGCTTGCCCATATGGAATAGGACTGACATGGAGACCATAAATAGGCATGTGTATTATCTGAGCATCAAAATGCAGATATGGTTACCTAACCTATGCTACAGGGGATTGATAGCCTAGCGTAAAAAGAAGAAAGGTCTACTATTTATAATGTGTATGGTATTACTAAACTGTTTCAAAAAACTCAAGCTAAAATCAATGAACTGGTACAAGTCAAAAATGAGAAAGTCAAGTCCAAAAAGTCGGGCCATGAAACTCTTTGTTCTGCTTATGGAGCATATGTCTTTGCTACTATTAGCAAGCTATTGGATATATTGATAAAGGAAGGGCACCTGATCTTTTGCAAGGCAATTACCTATTAAGGTGGTATTATCCAAATTGTCAGGGTAGCAGGGAGTGTTTGGAAATGTGTGTCCCTTTACCCTTGAGTACTGTTAGGAATTTGGGATCAGTAACATTCCATCCTGCAGTAATCAATGGCACATGTTTACAGGCAGAAAGTTGTACATTGCCTAAGATCACGTTTATGGTCACTTTATCTCTGCCACTATTTGATAAGGATATAGCCATATTTGACAGGATAGCCTCTATTTATTTGAGTGGTAACTTGTAAGGAAAGGTTCGACCACCAAAAGTTAAACCACTGAGTAGCCCCTCATACAGCCTACCGTGATGTCAGAGGTTATTGATACCTTTACGTGTTTCATATTATCACACCAGTATGTAGATACTCTAATACTACTGGTCAGCCAGCAACTGAGCATCACAGGACACCTGATAGCTTCACTTGCCCAGTGCACCTCATCAAATGGAGGGCACCACAAGCAAAGGTCACATATAATATGGGAGGACAGTATTGCATGGTTACTAACCACAACTTTTCCTACATGGCTTTTGGCAGTGCCCAATCCATATACTTAACTTTTTTTTACTCCTACTTATAAAACACTTTTAAGTACCACTGTCATCACGTCTATACCCCTGTAAACCACTCTTTGGAGTGCCCTATCCTTTACCAGTTTTGAAAAACATTACCTGTCTTTGAAGTCCTCATAGTTAAAATGCCTTTAAAAGTAAAATCCCTTCTTAATTGTAAGCACCATCACAGGATTCTAATCCATAATAGTATGCATGAAGCAAGATAGGTACTAGATTTACTAAATAGCCAAAACTAACTTTTAAGATATTTGTAATATTTCAAGCTGTATTGATTTTTTTATTATGATTATAGTTCTTTGTTGTTTGTGGTGAGTTTTAGCCCAACATCACTGACAGTTATGCTTTTTACATGCTATGTAGCAGACCAAATTGTTTTTGCAAGCCAGCTATAGCAATGAGTGCAGGATATAGACATATAATATTTAACATTAAAATTTATATTTACTGTGCTGCTTATGACCTGATAGGCAGACCTGTATCAGGCCATTTGACCATTTGAAGCACATATTGGATTATTATATGTGGATGGTGATGCATGTGCTTTGCACGCATCAAGTGGGGGACTGTAGGAATATGACAATTTGATATAAAATGCTGACAGGAGAAGGCAAAAGGGTTAATGAGAATATTTTCTGTTCTAAGACTTTCTGCTTTTCTATGCTAACATCCTTGCTATTGCAAAAATAGAGTTGGTAGGTAGTACACTGTGCGCAGCCCGTTACTGCCGAACATATAAACAAAATTGAAGATACCAAAGGCTATGTGTATAAAACGTGCAGTCTCAGATGGGAAAAATACAGTAATGTACCCAGCAAAAGATTGTCTTGTAGATAACAGCTACTGGAAAGTGTATATAACACAAATTATGAAAGGCAGAGAGTGAAAAGCAGTGAACCACGAAATGAGGTGCTGATGCTTTCATAGCTGTCTGGTTCATCTCCCAAGGGAAGGTACAGTAATTGACCATTACCGGTACCTTGTAAGTTGAGCTGCTGGGGCTAATGCAGTCTAATTGTGTTAGTTCAATAATAAAAAAAAAACCTTGCTTTACCATGTGCAATCTCTCATTTCCAGTGTAATCGCTGACCTGAATACCTAACACATTTGAGAGGTATGAGCCTAGTCGACTTCTGCCTACCTTTAACAATTGTATCCTGTCTTTTTTTTAAAGTTCTCTTTATCTCCTTGTGCTGGCTGATAACTCTATCAGCTGACACCCCAACCTAGTACCACCACCATCTCCAGGACTTGCCTGCCCCAGTTGCCTTATGGAGTTCCTCGATGATGAGGCCACTGGAATGGGTCAAACTCCCCAGAGGTAGCAGAATCCACAATCAGAAAAGAACCTGGTTATCAGGTATGGGGCCTCTGGACTGCTGGGTCATTCTATGTCCCTACCAGTATTTTTCCTCCAAATACACACTCCCCTGGTTTTGGCAGTTTAAGCCAATGCATGCATACATGCAATGGCCATGCCAAGCCTGATGACTCCACCACCCATTTGTTGTCCTTGTATTACACTATTTCTGCTACTGCAAGGGGTGCTTGTGCAGGGATTCAGACAACTACCCTTCCCTGGAGAGAATGAGTAGACACAGGGACACTTAAGCCTTCCCCCCCAGCTAGACACTGTGATGTTTGAGCCCTCCTCCCCTCTGGCCATCCCTCCAGTAACCCAGTGCTCATTTCTGAATCTAGGTTTCTGGTGTTGTGAGTGGTAGCACTAGACTGTGTCCTATCTTAACTCATGCGATGATTTTGCCAGCAGGTTACAGACATCTTTCACTGTGCACTGCTTGATTATAATAGTGGGGGATAATCGATCATTCTCTTTGGCAAGAACTTTGACTAGCAATTTGCTTCCATGATGTTACTTTTCATCATTTCCTTATAACCCCTTCCACTGCTAACCCCCATCTCCCTTCTGCTCACCCAGCCCACTTACCTACCATCCTTGGGACTTACCTGGCTCTATATCTCCCATGGATTGCCTTGGTGGTGGGGCCAGAGGAAGGAAGTGTGTCCTTCCTACCCTCCTTCCTATCCCTCAAGACCACATTCAGAGAAGCTGGGGCCCAGTCAGAGTTGTAGTGCCTCTGGTGAGCTGGGGAGCCATATTGATGGTGAGGTGCTCTGTTTTCATTTGATTTTCATTTTTATACTTGTAGCAGGGGTCGATTTTAACATTGGTTCACTAGCCCAGGACCTAGTGCAAATTGACCAGGACTAGTGCAGATAACGTTTTACTTGTCCATCTTGACTACTGAAGAAGTTCCATGGCCATCAATGAAGTTCAAAAAGTCCTTCTTTAGCAGGCTGTAATATTCATGCTACTCTCCCTCAGTGTTCCAGATGACGTGGTGTGATTAACAACTCATTGTGAGCCACCATTATCTGACAGTACAAGGGTGGGATCCCATAAAAGACTCAGTGTGAATCATTACCACTCCATTGTTTGGACTTTGAGCTAGGGTCCAGGCTGTGATCAAGGGTAGGGAGCTCTTAAGTCACTGGCTTCCAGTTTTCTGAACATGTCTTTGTGTGATGATTTGTCCCACATTATTAAGGCCAGTGCCCCACATTTTCCTACATTGTTCTCTGTCTGTGTTCAACATTTCAGTGATAAAATGCTGAGAGACATATAGGGTCTGCCCTGCAAGTAGTGGGTTTTATACTAATCTCACCATAGCTGCCCCTTCCACCCAGTTTTACAAATCTGCCCTTTTCTGGACACCACTGCAGATCAGACTCTAAAATGAACATCCATAGACCCATAGCTGCCATTACTAACTGGTGTAGGGGTTCCCAGCTCTTCTTAATTGACCAGGTCAGTCTATGCCCTCCATGCAGTCCAACCCTTATCCCACACAGCATGGTCTTTCTTTTTTTTAACTCAGCTTTATTAACTTTCCATGTATTGCAATAGTTCACAGCATGGAACATTCTGCTGTACACAGTAACCCAAATAATCATTTAACTACATGCACATCATGCATTCATTTTGCTTAGATTTGCATACACAAACTTTCTGGATATCATATCCGTTCTTTCCACCAGTCTACCCTTTCCTGCCAATTTCTTCCAATCTGGACCTGGTGCTTTTGTGTGATTATAACTGTGTATTAAGCTGGACCTTGCTTGTAGTCCTTACAATACCTTGACAAGAAGTCACAAAAGTATCAATTATTAAAACCTGTTGCATTAGTAATACCAACTGAACCAAATACAAACATAAAAGGAAAAGGAAAAAAAGGCAACCAGAAATGGGTTACTCACACCTTTCTATTAAAAATAGAGACACTTTACATTCTAAACCATTCTTCCTCCACTATAGGGCCAGTGTGACTTGTTACTGCTTACCTTTGATACTGCTTACTTTCATACCAGATTTGATGTTACCTCAAACCCCCTACCTTTTTAGGTGGCATGACTGACTGGTGAAGCTCTCCTGACTACCCTAAAATACGCCCACTCTAGAGTCCCTAAAGCTTTCAGCACCTTGTGGATCTGCAGCTATCTGAACCTCCTTTGTGACTCTACCCTCAGAATGTTCTTTCACCATAAAACATTGCTTTGGAGCATGTATGGTACAAAAATAAACAATAATAAAATATTTAATTTGAATGGTTAAATTAGGCATTCTTGGGGTGCCTAGAGTCTCCTAAATAAAAACAGAGGTGGCATATCTTTATGCCTGGGTTCTGTTTCCCTTGGGCTGATGAATTTATTTATTGAATTCTGTTGACCAGGTAAACCTGCTGGGCCTACAGGAGTCCCCTTTTCAGGGTGACCTGGACTTAATTACAGATATACTTAATAACATAAATGAACAGTTAATTACAGAGGAAGTATGCATTGGGCACTTTACAGTACAATTGAACAATTTAACACAGAGAAACAGTCCCCGAGTAACATACTATCATTAACAATTTGTAGGATGAAAACACTGAACCTGGACAATACATTGAACAATTACACAGTGAAAGCTAGCTGTATTTACAAACACCATCATCTAGATGCAAATTAAGTACTAGGCTGAGCAGCCTGGTGCCCTTCAGAGAATGAACATACAAAACATGATCACTGTATCATAGGACAGGAGCATAAAATCATTTTAGAGGGAACCAATTTACAGTAGCATTGGCAGAGTCTGCACTCAAACAGGTGAAAGTACAGTGTTAAAAAATCTATTATTGTTGGGGCAAAGCATGTTAAAATCAATACTTTGTACCTGCTTTATATAAATAAAAATGTCATAAAGTTTTCTATTTCCCAAGCCCCCTAGGTTTGTGTAGCCCCCTGACAAAAAACATCCTAGCTCTGCCCCTGGCTCACTTGACACTATATAAAAACTTTGAGTAGTACAGGTCTCTGGATGATCACAGGATGGGGACTGAGAGTGTCTTTCTCTGCTGGACACTACTAATTGCCTGTATATGGGGGTGAAAGTGTGGTGAGGTGCATGATGATGTTGGCTATTATGTCTGTAGAACTAGAATTGTTTGATTGAATGTTTGCTGTTCTGGGATCCACTGGTTCAGCTAGGGGGGACAGAAAAGGAAGAGAGGGGGCCATGACACAAAACAGTGGTGGGGGTACACTGTGTGTGATTGCATTGTAGTCTTTTTTTTTCTGGGGCAGGAAGCAATGTGGGAGCATGATAAATGTGCAATAATCAGAGTGTTTATCGGCCTGCATTTTTTCCCGTATAAGTGATTAAAATTTACAATTATAATTTTATGTAATTATAATTGGAGGCAGTATAGTGCAGTGGGTTAAGGCTCTAAGCTTCAGATCTGGAGACCTGGGTTTGAATCCCACAGCTGCCTAGGTGAATACTGTGTGATCCTGAGCAAGTCGCTTAACTTCCTTGTTCTCCCAGGTCACATCTGAAAACAAGCTTTGGCTTAGTATGCTACTCTTGGTTAAACAAGGTTCCCTTTCCCTAGTGCAGTTTTGAATTAATTTGACCTGCTGGTTAGTGAAAAAAATTTATCATTGACCCCACATTGTAGCATGATGAGCATAAATGCCCATTTTCACCAGCGACAAGTTCATAAATAACAAATGACCAAAAGACAGAAAACTTAAAACACATACACAGACAGTACAAAAAAGTGATCAGATTGTACAACATACATCAAAAACATGTGCATACATTCCTTTGATAGTGACATTCTTTAAAGAGCTAGTGTACTGCCTAAAAGTATGAATTTATGAACATACAAAACTTGCCAGCAGAAACAGGCCTCATGGTCTATCAAGTCTGCTCATAAATGCATCTTCTAAAATCCCTTTACAATTGTGAAATGGTCAATAAGCAGGGCACTGACAATAACGTCATATGAGAGGTTCCCTTTGAAGCAAGGTTATCAAAGGTGCCATGTACCTGCTGTGCCTTGATCACAATACAAGTTTAATTTTAGAGCAAAGGGAGAAAAAAGATGATTAGCAAATGTAGCTTACATGATGTTGTGACAGATACATATAATGTTTTCCTAATGAAGAGCATATGGTAGAATAAGCAGAGTAACTGCTCCATCCATAAAGAAATCCTTGATGAGTTCCTTGCATGTTAAACATAGAACAAGTAAGCAATAAACCATGACAGGGTGTGCATTACAGAATTTTAAGGTTTGAGGCCAAAGGTCAAGTGTTCTTACAACCCTGGGAAGTGCTTTAAAATACAATAATGTGACCCTGAAGTGGTTCATTATGCTTATAAAATGGCTCATAAGTATTTCTTTTGGTAGGTTATGGAAATCACATTCAGTACATTACCGAGCAGTGTTGGGAATTTAATGCATGGTCAGGTGACCTGTTTTGGCCAGTGTAGTTCCTTGAATTTTTTTCTTGCCATTTTAGAAATGTAAAGGAAATATGTATGTGCAAACCAGGATTTATGAATGTTTCCTTGCCTTCATTGAGAAAGATGGGGCTCAACAATGCATATGCAAGCAATTCTGGGCACTACTAGGGGTGCATCTGTGCCTCCAGATGTGTCCCAAAAGTGCTTAGTCATGTACAGTATTTACATGTTTCCACAGTGTGCCATCAACCAAATGGCAATGTTTCTACTTCATTTTAGGTTGCTGGTTTGTCATAAGAAGCACTACAAGAGAGAATGAATATCCTCAATATGTACTGTCTGGAGGACAAGAAGGAAATGAGGCATGACAGAATCATACAAATATGTATGTGGATATAATAGAAAGTGGTATGATGGAAACATACAGATAAATACTGGGATATAGTAGGAAAGGGGCATGATAGAAACATACAAATATATATGGGGATATGGTAGGAAAGTGGCATGATAAAAACATACAAATATATATGGGGATATAGTAAGAAAGGGGCATGATTGAAACATACAAATAAATATGGGGAAATAGTAGGAAAGGGGCATAATAGAAACATACAAATATATACGGGGATAAAGTAGGGAAGGGGTATGATAGAAACATACAAAAATATATATGGGGATATGGTACAAAGGGGCATGATAGTAAAATACAAATATATATATATATATATCGATATAGATATAGATATCGATATCGATATATATATATATATATATATATATATATATATATATGTTATATGTATATATATATATATATATGTATATGTATATGTATATGTATATGTGTGTATATATATATATATATATATAGATAGGGATATAGTAGGAAAGGGGGGTATGATTGAAATGTCAAGCCTCAATCAAATCTTTATTGAGCACTATACCAAAGATCATAGCGCTTTACAGAGTCAAAACAGTGAATTCCATATAACCACAAATATAAATTTAAAACATTTATCTTAAGATAAAAAAGATGGTGGCAGGCTAACCAATGCTAACTTCAGGAAATGCTAAGGAAAATAAGTATGTTTTAGGGCAGATTTAAAACCCTCAATGGTCAGGCACTCTCTAATCTGGTGAGGTAGAGAATTCCACAGGGTAGGGCCACAAAAGTGAAAGAACAGGCCGCAGAGGTCTTCAACTGAACCCTGGGAACCTCCAACAATCCCTTGTTGGTGAAACGGAGTGAGAAGAAGGGGTAATAGGGACAAAGAGGATCTTACATGTAGGGCTTTATAGGTCAGTAATCCAACCCTGAAGGTCATCTACCAATGCACCGGCAGCCAGTGCAAATTGTGGAGCACAGGAGTGACATGCTAGATCTAGATAAACCAGTCAACAACCTGGCCACCATGTTCTGCACTTGCTGCAATTGGCATGCAGCTACATAGGTTATCTAGTAAGACAGGGAGCATGGTGGAAAAATACAAATATAAACAAGGATATGGTAGGGAAGAGGGTATGATGGAAACATACAAATATATATATATACTGTATTATGGTAGCACGGTAGTGCTACCATAGTTAGGGTTGAGGAGCCATTTACATGTTAAACCTAATATTTTGCACCTTAATAACTTTGCAACCATTCAATGGATTTGTCTGAAATTTGGAATACGTGATCAAGAACCATACATCTTGGGATCTGCCAACTTTTGTACTGTTTCCCATTATAAGTCAACGGGAAAAGTTAACAAAAAGTTCAACACTTTCACAAATGCACTTTTTAGTGTCGCAAATGGCCCTAGTAATGTCTCAAATCTGCCATTTTGTTTTCAGTTACTGATCAGAAAAATGCTTGGCATTTAAAATTGGGGCCTGTTAGGGACACAATTCTTTCTGTGTTCACCTAGTCGGGCCCTGAGAATGCTGGCCATGTCTTTATTTTGTGGTTAAACACCCTAGAAATATGTTTTAAAAATTTTTGAAAAAAGTAGTGTTGCAAAGTAGTGTTGCACTTACGACACTTTCAAATCTGTGTGAAAGCTTTCTCAAATCACGACACTACTTTGCGACACTATGCCCAAAATAACAGGAATTCTTTGCCACCCTGCTGCAAATGAACGGTTTGGTCTTTTGGGCTGAAATTTGGAGGAAAGGCAGCCAACATCTCACAGATGTGCCTTTTAGTGGTTTGGTGAAAAATATTGCATGGATGCAAAGTTACAATACCCCGAAGTTGACACTTTTCCCCATAGACAAACATTGAGGCGTCCGCTGCATGACAGGAATTCTTTGCCACCCTGCTGCAAAATAACGGCTTGGTCTTTAACACTGAAATTTGGAGGGAAGAAAGCCAACATTCCACAGATGTACCTTTTGGTGATTTAGTGAAAAAATATTACAGGGTGGCAAAGTTATGGCACTCTGAACTTCTCTTTTCTTCCCATAGGATAATATTATGGCGTTCGCTGCGCCTTTCAGGGCCCATATCTCAGAAACGGTGCGAGATATGGACTTCTCACCAGAAAACTGCTTAGCCCCCTAACAGGGATTAAGTGCAAAACTAGCCAGGAAAGTCATAAATCATATGGCTTTTACATTTTTTTTTTACGTCGAACGGTTCCTGAGATATAAGCAATTTAGTATTCTAACTCCTCATTTTCTGCTCCGAGACCCATTATTGTGCATACATTCTTTGTACTCACTGTCTTTCTCTATGCAGCTTTTGGGGAAAACCAGCCTGTGCACTTACATTACTGTTAACCTTACTGCTTCCGCTTGTGGTTCCGTACCCATTTCAGTTACCGTTTCTGTCTACGCCACTATGTGCGTTACCCTTTGCATTTTCATTTGCACTTGCATTTGCATTTGAATTATTTTTATCATTTGTGTCTACAGTACTATTTCTCTTTCTGTTTCGCTTTGCGTCACCATGTGCATTACCATTTGCGTTTGAGAGCACCTTGTTACTATGTGACAAGACATCACGTGGTAGGAGCACAGGGCCCGAAGGGTCCCGCGCTCCCGCTGCCACATTGCGTTCACTATTTCTCATTATCATTCTCAAAAAGAAGGGAAATTAGAGGCAAAAACTCCATTTAATGCATCAGTTAGAGTTGTTCCAAAGCAACAAAAGCAAGGAAATTCGATGTTAGGGTTGAAACCCCTCTTGCACCCCTCCAGCCCACCCCCCAACCGGCATCGGGGTGCACATTAGGGTCATCAGTCCTCACTCTCACCCCATTCTCCTATTCCTCAGCTTCTTTCCACATGTGATGGGGTGAGAGTTAGGGCCGACGACCCCAACGTGCACTCCGATGCCAGTTGAGGGGGTGGGCTGGAGGGATGCAAGGGGGGTTTCAATCCTAACATCGAATTTCCTCACTTTTGTCACTTTGGAACAACCCTAACTGATGCATTAAATGGAGTTTTTTTGCCTCTAATATATATATATATATATATATATATATGAGGATATAGTAGGAAGGGGCATGATGAAAACATATAAATATATACAAGGATATAGTAGAGAAGGAGGCATGATGAAAACATACATACATATATATATATATATATATATATACACGTGGATATAAGGAAGGGGCATGATACAAACATGCAAACATATACAGGCATATGGTAGGGAAGGGGTTATGATTGAAACGTCAAGTCTCAATCAATGAAGTCTTTATTTGAGCACTGTTCCAAAGATCATAGAGCTTTACTGAGTCATGACAGCTAAATCCTTAAAACCGCAAATATAAAATTTAAAACATTAATCTTAAGATAAAAAAGATGGCAGCAGGCTAACCAATGCTAACTTCAGGAAATGCTAAGGAAAATAAGTATGTTTTAGGGCAGATTTAAAACCTTCAACTGTCAGGCACTCTCTAATCCAGTGAGGTAGAGAATTCCACAGGGTTAGGGCCACAAAAGCAAAGAACAGGCCCCAGAGGTCTTCAATCGAACCCTGGAAACCTCCAGCAATCCTTCGTCAGCAGAGCGGAATGAGTGGGGGGGGTAGGAGGGACAAAGGAGATCTTGCACGTAGGGTCTTATAGGTCAGTAACCTGACCTTGAAGGTGATCCACCAACATACAGGCAGTCAGTGCAGATTGCAGAGTACAGGAGTGACATGGCTAGATCTTTCTAGATAAACCAGTCAGCAACCTGGCCACTGCATTCTGCACTTGCTGCAATTGGCATACAGCTATATAGGTGATCTAGTAAGAAAGGGGGCATGGAGGAAAAATACAAATATATACAGGGATATGGTAGGGAAGAGGGCAAGACGGAAACATACAAATATATACGGGGATATAGTAGGGAAGGAGGCATGATGAAAACATACAAATATAGATAGGCATATAGTAGGGAAGGGAGCATGATGAAAATATACACATACTGTATATATGGGGATATACTCTAGTAGGGAAGGAGGCATGATAAAAAAATACAGATATATACATGAATATAGGGAAGGGGCATGATACAAACATACAAATATATACAGGGATACGGTAGGAAGGGGCAAAATAGAAACATGCAAATACATATGGGGATATACTAGAGAAGGGGCATGATTGAAACATACAAATATATATGTGGATATAGTAGGGAAGGGGGCATGATAGGAACATACAAATATATACTGGGAAATAGTAGGGAAGGGGCATGATAGAAATATATAAATATATATATGGGGATATAGTAGGGAAGGGATATAAAAACATACAAATATATACAGGGATATAATAGGGAATTGAGCATGATAGAAAGTTAAATATATACAAATACATACAAAGATATAGCATGAAAGGCGGTTTGTTAGAAACATACAAATATACAGGGGATATAGTAGAAAAGGGGGCATAATGGAAACACAAATATGTATGGGGATAGAGTAGGAATGGGGACATGATGGAAACATGCAAATATATATATAAAGGGATATCATAGGAAAGCAGGCATGATGGAAACATACAAATATATAAAAGGATGTAGTAGGAAAGGGGGCATTATAGAAACATACAAATATATTCGGAGATATTTATTTACTTATAAGGGATATACAATAGTGAGCTGTCAGATGAATGATTTATCTACACAAGTGCTGTTTGACCTTGGGTAACCTCACGAGTAGCATAAGCCATGAGTGGGATGTCCGAGGTCAAACAGCACAAGTGTAGAAAAATCATTTATCTGACAGCTCACTGCTGTATATTTCATTTATGCAATAGGGATGCTTTCTGTCAGTGCAGGGACATTTGCTTTTGATTGTTAATCTTTTTTTGCATATGTTTGTTAAAAAAGTGAACAAAAAATTGCATTTTCTGCTCTTTTTTGCTAATTATAAAAAAATCTATAAGGTATCTATAAATGAAATACCACTCATTTTGTAGATAATTTTGTGCTGAACACCTTTTATGCTCACATCACTATACTATCTTTTTTTGTTTTAAAGTTATTTGTGTTTGAATACAGTTAGTACTGGTACTGAGGCTGAACATTCTAAATGAGTTCCGGAGTGATTGTGACATATCTACTACAGGTGGGATATTCAGACTGTGCCAGGCAGTGGCGCAAGCCTGGGTGCAGTGCAACTGGGATGTGCCAGGGCACTGACAGGGAGATATTCAACGGTGCTGCGCCATGGCTCAGCACCATTGAATATCGCTCTGTGGCCACCAGCATTGTGCATGGTGCAGTGGCACTGCACCAGCGTAAGTGGCCAGAGAGGGCAGGGGTATGCGCTAGTGCAAGTGACATTGCACTAGGTGAATCAACCATGATATTCAAAGGTACACATGCAAATGGGACCATAACGCATGCAAGGTGCAAATGGGGCCATTTGCATGTCATTATGGCCCCATTTGCATGAAGGCAAGCCCATCCCCGGCGACTTGCGCCTGGCGCCCTGCCAGGCTGCAGCTGTCGTGGACCGATGCCCCCTGCACAAGCGGCAAAGTGCCCCACTGCCCGATCGTGGGCATATGTATGAAAAAAAATGTCCAATATCCCTAGTGGTCCAGTGGACCACTCGCAGCCTAATCACGGTCATATGTATAAAATTAGAAGGTCCTATATTCTTGGTGGTCCAGTGGAACACTCACAGCCCAATTGTAGGCATATGTATAAAAATAGAAGGTCCTATATCCCTGGTGGTCCAGTGGACTGCTCACAGCCCGATCGTGAGCAGAAGTCTAATGAAAGATTAATCCCCATCCCTGGTGGTCCAGCGGTACCCCACTCCCCACCCTCCCACTGAGTGTCACCACCCTGCTCCCCCCGGTCAGCAGTGGGCAGCAGCTCCCCACCCGCAAGCTGCCCGGCCGCCCACCGACTGACTATGTACAGTACAGCTGTATGCCCATTGGTCCACAGCATGGGCCAATGGGCATGCAGACCATACTGTACTACACAGTCCAGATATGTGAATGAATCCATTCACATATCTGGACCGTGTAGTACAGAACAGTCTGCATGCCAATTGGCCAATGCTGTGGACCAATGGGCGTACAGCTGTACTGTACTCAGTCAGTCAGTGGGCAGCCAGGCGGCTTGCGGGTGTGGAGCTGCCGCCCACTGCTGACCGGGGAGCAGGGTGGTGGGACCCAGTGGGAGGGTGGGAGGGGGGTACAGCTGGACCACCAGGCATGGGGATTAATCTTTCATTAGACTTCTGCCCACGATTGGCCTGCAAGCGGTCCACTAGACCACCAGGGATATAGGACCTTCTATTTATATACATATGCCCACGATTGGACTACGAGCAGTCTACTGGACCACCAGGGATATAGGACATTTTATTTTTATACATATGCCCACAGTCAGGCTGCAAGCGGTCCACTGGACCACCAGAGATATAGGACTTTCTATATGTATACATATGCCTGTGGTCGGGCATGGGGGGGCGCTACCCGACGGAGGGTACCTGGAGCTTGGGTGGCCACCCACAGCTAGCTGCTGCCATGTTGCACCCTGCAATACAGCAGCTCAGATGTGGGTGGCCGGCTGTTGCTCCTTTATTTTTTGGATCAACTGTATGTGGCACATGTAGGGGTTGCACCTGCATGGGCTCTGCACATCCCGGGCTGAATATCGGGATGTGCGGGGGTATGCATGGGCATGCCCCCCTACTTGCACCTCATATATTACTGATGCACCCCGGCACATTGGGATTTGTGCCACACACATTCCCCTTTTGAATATCATGCTGGAGCACATCAGTGGGTGGCGCATGGCACAACTGTGTTGCGCCATGCTCAACCCTTCTGAATATCCCACCCAATGTGTATACATCTGTGATGATGCATCTACTATGTGTATAAATGTAAAATTTTACATCTATTACATAGTAGCTGAGATTTATCACATAAGATTTATGTCCATGCCTATTGCATAAATTTATTTATTTAAAGTTGGTGACCGGGAGAAGCACACTGAGCCAAGGCTCATTTCGAGGTGCGACCCGGGGATGGGGAGAAGGTAGGAAATACAATACAATTTAAGAGGCAATTGTTCACAAGTAGATTTCCACAAGAATTGATTACAGTGTTGTTTCAAGTTTACAAAATCAAGATCAAGATCAGGCATAGTAGGGGAAGGGGCCTGAGAGATAGAAACATACAAATATATACAGGGATATAGTAGGGAAGGGGACATAACAGAAGCCTGGGTGCCCTGTACCATAACCATAATACTCTCACTGGGGAAGATATATGCTTTATTGTGGGCAGCTCCATTCTATTACTTATAGATTATGACCTCCAAGTCTACGCAACTGCCTGTGATACAGTGCTAAACAGAGTAAAGCTGATCTGCAATAAGGCATGCTGCTTTGTGCAGATATCTGCACTCATGGTTGTACACTTTACGCAATCACTGATCACTTTCTATTAGCAAAATAAAGCTTCAGATGTGTTTGCTAGCCAAAAAGGAGTTCCTGGACCAAATACTCCCTGCTTTAACAACTTGCTTCCTAACCATCTCCAACCAATACAACACCAGGAACATGACCAGGAATGCTCTTAAGCCACCTTTCTGGTGTACTCAGTTGGGCAAGTGGTCATTTGCTGTCTGGGCCTCTAATTGGTTAAACAAACTACCTGATACACTGCTGAATCTCCCCAAGTTTAATCAGTCTATGAGATCTTTGCAGTCTGCCTTTGCACCCCAATGCAACTGTAACCATTTAACTGTTTTATTCAGATTCCCTCTGTATATAACTTGTGACTTTTTACACAATGATCTGTATGGATTTTTTTTTTAAAAACTGTACGTAACTGTTCTGTCTTAAGCCTCCAGACTTTCTAGTCCTGAACACACGACCAACTCCAAGAGCGGCTTTCTTCTACAGTTGCTGCTGCCCGCCCTCCCATGGAATAGGCTTTCCAGCCCTGAATGGGTGCCCAACTCCAAGTGTGGCTTCCTTCTAAAGCTGCTGCTACCCACCCACCCATGGAATAAGTATGAGTGCCTTTTCTTTGCCAGACTCTATTGGCTCCTTGCTTTTCTTGTACTGAATTTGTGAAAGGCTGACTTAATTGCAGGCTACTCCTGGTTAAGAAAGACAGCTATAAAGCAGGTTAAGTGTATCTGAATTGTAAACAGATTAACTTTATTTGAATTGTAAAAGGCTGTATTAATTCAAGCTGTTAAACCTATTTCTCTGAATTTAAACTTTTTTCTTGAGCAACTCTTTGCACGCTCTCCTCTGCTGTGAACTACCTTTTTAGTCTGTTTTGGCCCTAGAGGCTGTATGCTTTCCCCTCTTCTACATTGATCTTGCTTTCACCTCTGAATTGAACTTTGCTAAGCCCCTAGAGACCACCTTCTAAGCGCCCTGTCCCTCTGCTCCTCTCCCTCTCTCCCTCTCTTCACTCCTCCCACTGTCTCTCTCTCTCTCTCTACACAAACCTCCTTCTGACTTTAATAGAGTATAAATAATTACTCTCCCTTTCCCTCTCCCCTTCAGGCTTTCCAGCACTGAATGGCCACCCAGCTCCAAGCAGGGCTCCCTTCTACAGCTGCTGCCCACCCTTACACAGAATAGGTATGAGTGCTGCTTATAACAATCTAGGTTGCTGTGGCTGCACCCTGTTTCCATCTGGGAGGGTAGGTGAACAACAGCCTTCATGGGACGGAGCTGAACATGGCTGAAGTCAGCAGCTTTGGTGAAGAGCTCTGCAGTGGTGGTATTTCTTTTTTTTTTTTAGAACTTTATTTTTTGCCCCTACCTTACCACTGAACTCTCTCCAGTGACCTCCTGGACCATGGTCTCTACCTCCCTACGTGGCTCGGTGGTCCCATCCACTCCTCTCTGGCACCGGGCATCCCCTGGGTCTACCCTCCTGGGAAGGGTCACCCCCACCCAGGGTGCTCTTTCTTTAAGTATTGATACTCAGGGTTGGTGAGGTGGGGGGAACAGCGGAGGGGGCCAAGTCCATTTTTCTGGGAGTGTGGACTGAAGAGGGAGGCACCTTTGCCTATTGGCAGATGAGTTTTTTTTTTGCATGCTTGATTCCACACTGGAGCCTGGCCTATCAAGGCAATGTATTGCCATGGCTCCACCCCCCCAGCATGCACCATGCCACTACTTTCAGCTACCTCAGCCACCACCAGAGGTCACTCTTTGAGTAAGCGTTGTCCCCTAACCCTCCCCGGGAAGCGAGAGCAGTCCTCCAGATGCTTGATCTCTTCCCTCCCCTACCGACCCCTGATGACCTGGGCTAGTTCCCAAACAAGGTCGCTGGTGTGGTGTGAAGTGTGGCATCCAGTGCCTCAACCCTCACTGCCACTGGGCCGGCTGCAGTGGTGGTATTTTCAAAAGCTCAAGATATGTGTTCTAGTTGACTCTTTTTTTTGAGACTCTAATGGCGGATAAAAGAAAAGTTTTGTCTTCATCATCCTCAGAAGAATTTGCTTCTCTGAAAATAAAGTCACTAGAAAAATACTTCAGAATAAAAACCGCATGGCGAGCGTCAGGGCAACTGGGGAGAGACACTCCGGTCCTGGGTCAGGGTCGCCATTTGCTGACCTGCAAGAATCTGCGGTGAATTTAAAAAGCAGCTCTCTAAAAACAGGGAAGATAACCCCTTACCCCTTACTCCCAAGCCACTTCTGCAGATTTTTCAGAAATAGTCTCTAAAGGAAGAACCAGTGTAAGGGATTTGAAAACACTTACAGGTAACATGGGGAGAATATCAATGGAGACTTCTCGACTGAAAGCAGAAAAGCAACCCACTGCAGGTAACATGGAAGCTGATAACACCAGTAATACAGAAGATATGGAACTACATATACAATTGATTCTCTTGGGGGCATTTTAGAGAAGCTTATGATATAGACACAAACATTTGACAGGAGATATAATGCTCTAACGGAAAAGATGGATTTTCTTCAACAAGACAGTAAGCAAAATCTGGAAAAGATTGAAGAGGTAACCAAGGAAGTAGAGTCAAATTGGAAAGAGACAGAAAAAACATTCAGTAAAGTTCAAGGACTCGAGGCAAATACAGCAAACTTGATTAAACATAATTGCACCATGTCTCACAAAATAGAAATATTGGAGAATCAGCAGCGATGTAAAAATCTTCATGTAGTGGGTTTACCGCATATGTTGGATCAGGACTTTCAAACTACAAGGGACCTAATTAAAGATATATTTCTACAAGTGTTTGAACTTCCTGAGGACAATCTTCCATTTATAACTTGCACGTATAGAATTCCAACAAAGTCCTCATTTCAAGGAAATGGAACAGATTTGACCACACAGAGGAAATCAATGATTATGCTCACTCTGGCATTTGAAAACAAACAGAATCTAATTATGCGTTTGTCAAGAATTAAGGCACCACTAAGCTACAAGTCTAGCAAATTTTCAGTCTTTCCTGATTATTCATTTTCCACTCAGCAGAGACGTCGTCATTTTTTGGGACCCAGACAGAACTTACTTGAAATGGGTGCAGAATTTCAGCTTCTTGCTTCTGCTAAGCATCGGGTGAAATTTAAGGGGACTACACATATTTTTTATAATCTGGATCAGACGACTGCCTTCATTAGATCGCATACTGATCAAAATGAAACAACTCAAATGAATTCCCCAACATTGTCGGAAGAAGAAATGTTGAGCCTGGATTCATGAATTAACTTACAGACTAGAAGTGATTCTGTGGTGATTCTGTAGTGATTAAAGGGGCTTTAGGGGGTATGAAATACGTCTTAATTGTTCTATAAGAGAGAACTGTATTTATATATCAATGAATGGTTAAGTAGTACAGAAATGTGGTTTAAAGATTAACCAAGTATTTAAAGAATCTAAATACTGAATAACCTATAGCTTGCTGTTGAGAACTTCAGAACAAATGTTTTGTAGAAAATACCCCCCCCCCCCCATGTTTGGTCTAGACAGGCCATACAATGTAAAATATAAATATACTTATGCTTTATGAATGATTATTGATATTATGATTATGTTGTATTATTTTAAAAAAAGTCAACAAAATATAAGTTTAAAAAAAGGTACGAGTGCTGCTTAGTGAAGCCCTGCATCTTTTTCGAAATCTGGAGATTTTTCTTTAGCAGGTTCCATTGGCTCCCTGTTTTTCTTGTACTGAATTTGTAAAAGGCTACCTTAATTGCAGGCTACTCATGATTTAAGAAAGACAGTCACAAAGCAGGTTAAGTTTATCTGATGGTTGTTTTTCTGTTTTTTTTTTTTTTTATTGATTTTCCCATTTGCTTGTTATAGCATTGGGCCACTAGGGGCAACATAAGCCTCACTGCCTCATTGTAGTCTGCTTACTTAGTGCAGATTACATACCTCCCTTTGGAGGTTGGCGCTAACCCACCCTGCCCACAGCTTTCTTCCTCCTCCTCTCTATGCCTATGACCCAGCCCCCTGATTAAGCCTATCTATTATCCTCTTTGTTTTCCCTCAGCTCTGCATCTCTGTGACCCAGTCCCCCTTTTAAGCCCTTCCCTAGGCTTTCCCTGCCATCTCCAGCCCCCTGCTGCTTTGCTGTCGCCTGCTCTGTACAGCTCCCACCTCCCTTTCAAACCACATTGCAATCTTGGCTCCCCCCCCACCCATGATCTGCACTATTTAATTAATTTCTGCTCTCTTCTTCTCCACAGCTCTTGTGCCCTTCATTGGGCACTTCCTTGCCTGTGGTGTGGTTGAACTCCACTGTGCCAATCACATCTTACTACCACCTCAGTATTTCCCTCAGCCAGGTATGGATCCAGTGAAGAGCCAGTATTTTTTAATCTTTGGCGCTCTCCAGCCACAGCTCTCTGATTGGCCACCTTCTCGGCGAGGAGCTCCATGATAAGCATGCCTCACAAGCCCTGGACTCTGTTGGTTTTCTCGTCTCCTTTCTGTCTTATTTTATATTTTACTGTCTAATTTTCTCCTGCCCACCCTTCCCAGCCCCATCCTCTATTAAATATGCCTAAGCTCCACCCTGTACCACCTACCCCCCATTGGCCACCACTAGATCTCAGTTAGTCTCATAGCTGTTTATCCAATTTCTCTCTCTTACTCCAAGCCCCTTAGCTCTCTTCATACTACTAAGCGTTAAAGATCACATCCGCAGGGTCTGCACTCCCAGCATAGCTGCACATTTACTCTAAATCAGGAAACATGATCTTTTTCTATATCTATCCCCTGCACCTCTTCCTCATACTTTTCACCCTGCTCTCTCTTCCGTCCCTTCAATTGCTAAATACTTCCACTCTCCACCACACTTCCCTTGCAAACCCTATTACCCTGCTGACTTCCTTCTTCAACCAAGTGGCAGCTCCAATGCATTTTTATCATACCTGGACCCACTTCTGTACATGGCCTTCAGCCCCACTCATGTCTTTACCTTACTGCTACACTTTACTGTGCATCCTTAAATTTCAGCTCTTCACTTCCAGTTATTTACCTCATTCCCCTAAACCATCTAACAAACCTTGGTTCATGAGTACCAAGCTGCATTTCATCATTATCTCTCTCTTACTCCTCTCTGCAGGAGACATAAATCCCAACCTGGGTCCAACAGTCAGTAAAGCCCCAACCCCATCCACTCCCCCCTCCCCAGCCTCCACTCCAACCCCAGTTTCACTCCCCAGTGGCCTTTAAATCCTCCACCTTAACATTCGTAGTCTCCTCCCTATACTTGATCTGCTACTCCCACTTGTAGGATCCTTTAATCCAGACATCCTCACTGTATCAAAAACCTGGCTAACAAACAAAATCCCTGATGCTTCTATCACAATTCCTGGATATGCTGTTACCCACCAGGACTGCACTGGTAGGGGTTGGGGCATAGATATTTACTCCTGCTCCTCCTCTCCAAACCACTACTGTTCCATCGACCACAGACCCCAATGCCCATGAAGCCCTCATCATTAGACTATCTCTACCCTCTTCTGTACTATTATTTATTGCATAAGCTTATTGCTGTCCTGGTCTACACCACTCTGTAGCCACTAATCTAATCATCTCTATTTTGTTCCTTACCTCCTTGGGTGAGCTCTACTTATTAGGGGATCTAAACCTGAACTGGTTGTCACCACCCTAAATAAGACTCATACTGGCATAGCTGCCCTTAACCTGTCCCACTTAATCATAGAACCTACTCGCCTAAATCACAAATCCCATAACCACTCTCTCATAGACTGGGCCCTTACCTCTCATCCTTACAGGGTAATCATAGCCAGATGCTCTTAGTGATTATCATATGATCTACCTAGTTAGGAATGTACACAGACCTTAGGCACCCCACAAACTGCTAACAATCCACTCTTACAAAACATTAGACCTTGCACCTCTATATCATGACTTAACTCACATTGACTGGGCCTCTGTATCCTCAGCCAAAACTATCAATCACTTCCTGGCATATTTCAAAGATAATTTCATCAACATCTGTAACAAACATGCTCCCTTGAAGCAAGTTAGAGTGTGTGCTAGTCATCTCCCCTGGGTAACCCCTGAACTCCTGGCCTGTCAACAAGCATGTGATAAAGCATTGAAAACCCACAAATCCTCCAGACTCCCTCGTGACTACGCTTTCTACCAGACACTCCGAAATGTCTATACCAAAGTCATCTGCTTGACCAAAGCAGAATATTTCCAGTCCATCTTTAATAGTAACACAAACCACCCCCATCCTCGCTGCTCAAAATAAACAACCAGCTCATTGCCAACCATCCTACAGTAGTGGTGGAATGCAATTCCTACTTTACTTTCTGCCTGTTAGCCTCCCTCCCTTCCACGCCACCATACTACCTCCTCCCTGCCTCCTAAGTCTTCCCAACACCACTAATTAGTGGAGAGATTTGCCTTTTCACCCAACTCTCCCAACAACACCTTAAAGGTACTACTTTCTATCAATCCAACTAAGGGCAGCTCCCCCGATGGCCTTAACCCTAAGCTGCTGTACCTCTCTGCTCCTACTATTTCCCTCCTTCTCACTGATCTCCTCAACCTGTCTTTCCACTGCAACTCTCCCTGAAGCCTGGAAACATACTACAGTTCTCCCTCTACCAAAGGGAGGTGATCACTCATCTACTGGGAATTACCACCTCATCTCGCTTCTACCCACCCTGAATAAACTTCAGGAACACCTTGTTCTCTCCCAGCTCTCCTCCTTTCTTGATGACTCCTTCTTCACTCTCTTCTAATCTGGTTTTTGGAAAAATCACTCCACAACCACTTCCCTACTTAAACTAACTGACTCTATCCATTCAGCCATGGATAGAGGTCACATCACTTCTGCTATCTTTTGACACAATCTACCACTCCCTCCTCCCCAAAACTCTCTCATCAGCTGGCTTGTCTCTGTCTGCCTGCAACTGGTTCAGAGCCTGCCTGGTAGGTAGAACTCAATCTGTTAAAATAGCTGACTCTATGTCCCCTCCACCACCCATCTCTGCTAGTGTGCCTCAAGGCTCCATACTTGCCCACTCTTATTCTCAATTTTTCTAAATGATCTACCATCAGTATGCTCCTCATCCTCTATCCATATGTATGCTGATGACATGGTCTCGTTCACCTCTGGCCAGTTTTCCTTCGATGTGACCTCCAGACTACAACTTAGCTTCAGTAATGCTCAACGCTGGCTAAGCTCACATCAACTCTTCCTCAATGCCAAGAAGACAGTCTCCATGACCTTTGGGACTAGGCAGAGACTCTCTAGGCTGCCCTCCCTTCTCTCCTTCCACACCCTTGATGGGACAACACAAGAGGACACCACCTCTTTTAAATACTTGGGTGACTGGCTTGACCAGCACCTTAACTTTTCTGTACATATTGATGCCATCCTAAAAAAACTGCTCCCCAAGCTCTGCACCCTTTACAGGAACCATAGTTCCTTACCACTACTGGTTAGGTGTGATCTTGTTCAGAAAATGATACTCCCTATTTTTGACTATTGTGACATAGTCTACAGTGCTGCTCTTAAGTCATCCCTTACCAGGTTGGATACTGTCTTCAATGCTTTCTGTTGCTTTGCTCTTGACTCCCCCTCCTGCACACATCACTGTACATGTACCATTCTCTAGCTTTCCTCTCCCTTGAGCACAGACGTCCCTCTCACTGCGCCAAGTTCACTTCTAAATTCTAGTTTGGGACTCTCCCCTCTTACCTTCTCTCTCTCTCTCCTCACTCTCTGCTCCACCTCCCTCCTCCCACCATCTCAGATCCACTGACACATGCACTCTAGCTATTCCTCATCGCTCTACCTCCATAGGCCAGGAAGCTTTCTCATAGTACTTCCCAAAGCTTTGGAACTCACTGCCACCTCATATCAGACTTTCTTCTTCCCAATCTTCAATCTCCTTAGCCCTTCACAATTTCTATTCCCCTAACTGCACTTGTTTTTAGCCCCCCTTAATTCTCCCCACCCTTGTGTATTATTCTTTAGCCCTACTTTACTTCTATTCACCTAACTGTACTTGTTCCTAGCCCCCTTCACAACCATCCCCACCCTTGTGCATTATCCCTGACTTACCTCCTGTCTTGTAACTGAACTCTTTCTCTGATTACTACCTCACATGCTACCACCTATTATACCATCTCCTCCCACCCCTACCACAGCCTACTGTGCCATTTTGACACTCTATTACCAACCACAACCTACTGTGATATTTTGACACTCTGCTGCTGTTCTTTCCCCCACTGATGCCCTCCATTTTTCCATTTCTAGTTTACCCCTATTTTCTCCAGCCTCCCTATTTCTTATCCCTCTCCTCTCCTCCAGCCACCTGCTACACTCCACTCCTCCCTGCCCCCCTTTCTTTCCCCTCCTTTTCTGCCTGGTCCTGTCCCCACTGCAGGGTTCTCTGTCATCCTGAAGGGATATAGATCTTGGCTGTCTCTCTTCTATCCCTCTTCCTTTCCCCCCACTTTTTAATCCTGACTCCCTTGCAGGGTTCTCTGCATCCTGAAGGGATATAGATTTGCTCTCACTCTTTTCCCCCTCTCCCTTCCCCCCCACTTTCAAATCCATCACTCACCCACCTCCCTACTTCCTTATCCACTTCCTCCCCTCCTGTTCTCCCACCCCTCTCTTCTCTACCTCCCTGCCCCTTCTCTCCCCTCCTGTTCTACCTGATCCTGTCCCCCATGAGGGTTCTCAGCATCCTGAAGGGGTATAAATCTTGGCTGTCCCATTTTCTCCCTCTTCTATCCCATCCATCCTCTACCCCTCAGTCGTCCACTTCTCCACTTGTCTTATAACTACCCTCCCTTGAGCATACAATAGCACTTTGAATCTTGTGCTTGGCTTACTACCTATAGCACTTCAAATGAGTTATCCATCCTCTACCCTACTGGATCACCTGCTCTTTGGTTGTTGCAATGTATGTTATATCCAAATATGGTTTTGTTTACCCTGGCTGGTTGGTCTGGGTTATTTCTACTTTGTAATTCTACTACACTGTTTGTTTTTAGTAATTGTATTTGCATTGCTCTGTTATTGATATGTATTTGCTTGTTCTCCCAACTCTTGTAACTCCCCAGATGCTTCTGGAAATGAGTTGTCTACAGCTCATGTTGTCATTCCTGGTGAAACATTTTCCAAATAAATAAATAAAAGTACTTTGAGTCTCACTTGACTGCATTTCCTCTGGACTTGCTTATTGTACTTATGTCTTTTGTAACAATGTATTTGATGTGGAACCTTTGTAAATTAGTACTTATGCTCAAAGGTAATCTCTGAAGTTTTCAATAAATAAAATAAACAAATGATAGAAGCATACAAGTATATAAGAGGCATGACATTATCTCACATATAGAATATACATGAGATATATCAGTCTTTCAATTAATCAAGCAATCAATCTTTATTTATACACTAGATAGGTATGTGAGCAGAAATGCCCATTTTCACAAATGTCCAGTGTAAAGAACAAGAAAACACAGCAATGACTGAGAACATAACAAAACAAAGCTAAATTAGTACAGCTTGTAGATAAAATTATACAGACAGTGGTCTATATAAAAGAAGAGGTAGTAATGTTATTAAATAAAACCTGGTCTAGAGTTAACATGATGCACTGAAGGTGTGCCAAAACAGTGTTGGAAGTGTACTGTAGATGAGGGGTCAGAGTGAATTAAGTGTAAATAAGCTGCAACAAATATGGTAACAGTGCAAAGGGTGAGGGAGGTAAAATGGAAGAAAAACAAATATATTAACAGTGACAAGGGTGAGGGAGGTGAAACAGAAGAAAAATGAGGCTTCAGGTGAATGGATTGTAGACAGCAGCATCCTAAATAGGGGTCTTGGTACAATAACACAAAGGTCAGAGAAATAAGTGCAGGAATTGGGAATAGTGCAATAGGCTAAAGCTGGCCACAATCCAGAAGTCAAAAGTGGATGTGGGTGTCAGGCTGGGAGGGTTCCAAGTGAGGTCTGAGAAGGGCAGCTGCAAGAGGAAGAACTGAGGAGGTTGGCCTTGAAGGTGGTGTTGAAGGAGTGAATGGTGTTACAGGCTTGAATTTCAAGGGTAACCTGTTTTACAGCTTTGTGCCCATGTAGTGGATAGAGTTTTGACCAAATTTTGTTCAGAAAAAGGGGGTGACAAAGACCACGGTGGTGGAAGTGCGGGTTGACTGTCCAGGTGCTGTGAGCGGGAAGAGGGCATTGATGATGGGTAGCATCAGTTTGAGGTAGATTTTGTAAAGAAAGGAGAGCATTTTAAGGTGAAATCTTTCTTCAAGGGAGGGCCAGCATAGGGATGCATAGGGGGTGCAGTGGTGGGTTTTCAAGGGGAGACTGGAGATGAAATGCACAATACTGTTGTATGTGAATCTTAGTTTAGAGTAAAGGTGGGAGGATGTTGGAGGGGAACAAACTAGGGAACCATAGTCAATGAGAGGAAGGAGTAGAGAGATAGCCAGGCATAGTTTGGAGGCAGGAAGAAGGAACTTTCAGATCCTGTAGAGGAGTCCCAGTCTGGTATGTACCTTCTGATGAGGTTGCTTACATGTATATTGAAGGAAAGGTAAGGGTCAAGGTGGAGCCCCAGGTATCTGACTTCAGTCACCTGTTCAATGGGATACCCATAGTTGTTACTAATGATTAAACCAGTGACAGGGGCTTTGTGAGGCCCAGAGAAGACCATGAATTTGGTCTTCTTGGAGTTAAGGACCATGCCATATCTGGAGAAACATGAGTGAAGCTCGCTGAAGTCTGATTGAAGGTTGTGGAACATTGCGGCTGGGTTTTCATGGCTGCAGTAGAGGGCTGCATCATCAGCATATATGACTAGTTTGGTGGAATGGCAAATAGAGGGGAGGTTATTAATAAATAGAGAAAAAAGAAGGGGGCCCAGGATTGAGCCCTGGCGGACCCCATACTTGATTGGGCAGGAGAAGGAGAGGTAACTCAATGGCGGTCTGGTGGAATCTCCTTGAGAGGTAGTTATTGACCCATTTGATGATATTATCAGAGAGATGCAAACCTCTGAGGGTATCAAGGAGTAAGACATGGTCCACAAGGTCGAAAGCCTTGGTCAGGTCCACAAAAATGGATCCTGTGTACTGACTTTTGTCATTGGCCTTAAGTCATTAGTGAACCTGACCAGGGCTGTTTCAGTGCTGTGACTGGATCTAAAGCCATGTCAGGTGCTGGAGAGTAAGTTGTGTGATTCGAGGAAGGTGGTGTGTTGGAAGTGAACTACCTTCTCGATAATTTTAGATAGGGGAGCTAGGAGGGAAATAGGACAATAGTTTCCAGCAATAATTTCTGGACCCAGACTTAAATAGAGGTTTAATGGTGGTGATTTTCCAGGTGTTGGGGATGGAGCCTGAGCAGACGGAGCGGTTGATTAGGTTGGTTAGGGGGATTGCTAAAGAACCGATGAGGTGTTTCAAGATTTTTAAGTCAATCCCATCAGTTCCTTTGCTGGGTTTTGGGTTATTCCTCCAGATTAGCATTATGGTTTCCAAAGGCTTAAGGGCCTTGAAGTAGAATTGGTGGTGGGGAGCCTGAGGTGTTAGGGCAGGGATGGGGGGTCATGAAGGGGGAGGACATGGGGGAGGGAGGAGGGTTGAATTTGTCTAGGTCTCCAAAATAAGAGTTAAAAATGTTCACAACATTAGTTGGATTGTTAACAATATCTCCTCCATCATAAAGGGTGATGGGATCAGAGTTTTTGGTTTTGCCCAGTAGTGAGTTAAGGGTACCCCAGAGTAGACGAGGGTTCGAGGCTTCACCAAGTTTTTTGTTCTGTAGGTGGTCAATTTTAGCCTTCCTGACAGAGGATTTACACTTACTCTGGAGAGATCTGTAGAGGCAGAGTTGGGCTGGGTCTTTGTGCTTTGAGTACAGACTCAAGCTTTGTCTCTGATTCTCATCATCTTTAGTATGCTGGGGGTGACCCATTCATTGATTTAACCCCTCAATCTTATCTTTTTGAGAGGGGCATGCTTATCACAGATGTTGACAAAGATGTTAGAGACTTTCTGAAGGATAGATTTGCAGTCGCCAGACCCTTCCATGAAGGACCAGTCTACGATGCTTAGATCCTGGGTTATAAGATCGATGTTCCAGTCAGACAGTTTCCTAGTGAAGATAAAAGTGGGAGAGTATTTGGGTAGGCAGGCAGACCACAGGCAAAAGGTTGTGCAATAATCATTGATAGAGTCAGGTAAGACACCAGAGTTGGTGATCCAGGAGGGATGCAAGGTGATCCAATCTATAAGAGATTGGGTGCCAGTTTTATAGTTAAATCTTGTGGGAGAGGTGATAAGCTGATGTAGCCTTAGGTTAGCAATGCAAGATTTGATGGGGTCAGAGTGGCTGATGGGTGGTGGCCCAGTTGATGTTAAAATCCCTGAGAAGGATCCATTCTCTGTTCGGGGGAGGGTGTGTTTGAGAGCAAGTAGGGACTCCAGGTCTGACAGCAGGGTCCCTTGGGGAAGATAAATGGTGGTGAGGGTAATGATTTTGTTAGATCCAAGGAGGAGGAGGTTGAAAGAGAGGGTTTCTAGCAGGGAGAACTCAGTACTGGGATGAAATTCAGTGAATGATTATTTGTTGGAAATACAGAACATACATCCATCTCCTTTTTTCCTGGTTCTGTCTTTCCTGACTGAGGTATAATCACTGAGAACAATCTCACTGTTGGCGATCCTGGTGATGAGCCAGGATTCAGAGAGAACAAGAACATCGAACTCATTAATGGAGACCCAGGTTTGGAATTTGACAAGTTTAGCAAGTAGACTCTAAATATTAAGGTGGATAAAGTTAATGCATTTGCTTTTGTTGAGCAGAGGCTCCCAGGTGGGGGTGAAGGGGCAACTAGGGCCAGGGTTTTGGTGGATGGCTCCTGTGAGGAGGAAAAGCAGGATTAGGGCCCTGGAGAATGCAGAGATGTGGGATACCAACTTGTTTTGTCTGGGTCTGATGTGCATGGAGGAGGTGAGGGTAGTGAGTTTAGCATAAAACCATGGGTAGTAGAGGGAGGAGTAAAGTAAGGGAGGGCAAGGGACAAGGGCAGATTGAGGAGGGGCTGAAGAAGGTCACAGAATAAGTAGTGTGGGGTGAGGGTAAAATGGCAGGGTGGGGGATTAGGGGTCCTGTGGGATGGGGAGAGCTGGGGAGGGGCAGAAGGGAGAAAAGAAAGAGAAGGGATGGTAGTAAAGACATGGTGTAAAAGGTGGGGGAAGAAGTAAAGGAGAGTGCTGGGGGGAGAGAGAGGACAGTGGTTCAGTGCTGGGGATGATGGCAATGTAGTGTGCCAGATGGTGGGGAAAAAGGAATGAAAAGAATACAGTGTAGGTGAGGCAACCAGGTGGATTATGAGTTAGTGTCCCAGCCTTGGAGCAGAAGGTGCAAGGTTCAAATTCTCGAGAGTACACGAAGGGGAAAACTTTGGTGAGGGTGGAGTTAAGAGGGAGAGCAGTAGGAGCAGGGGAGAGTTTTGGAATAGGATGAGGTACTGAGATGGAAGGGATGGGAGTGTAGTAGAAGAGGAGAGTGGGCACACTAGTTACTCCTAGTGGTAAGAGAGAATAGGAAGCAGCTGGAAAAGTGAGGTGTTAGAAAAAATTGGCTGCTATCACATGACTTGTCACATGACCACTGACACTACATAAAGGAAATGATGACCAAGGAGGATGGGGCAGTCACCAGGAAGTGGTGACAGGCAAGCACCTGACTGTAGCCTGTTGCTGGCTCTGGGAGGGAAGGGGTGGCAGCAGCTAAGCTTCTCCCATAGATGGAGTGGCTTGAGTGATATATATGGAATATGTATATATTTGACTCGATACATAGAAACATAGACTTTTCCACTTTTTATGTACTTTTATAATTTTCAGTGATATGGTTTTGTTATATTACATATCAAGAACTGTATGTATTAATATGAGGTATTGTAATTCTGACTGGGTCACCTATGAAAGAAAGGCACTTGTTGCCTGAAGGCATTACCCTATTAATAAATTCAAATCAAATATATAGATACATAGATACATAGACAGTGTCGGCAGATAAGGGCCTATGGCCCACCCAGTCTGCCCATTTGAGCTTGTAAGTTCAGTTTGTTTTCCTAGAAGTCTGTTGCACCTTACCCCTGATCTCCAGAATTCCTTTATGTCTATCCCATGCATTCTTAAATCCCGTGATTGTTTCAGCCCCCACCACTTCCTCCTGGTGATATAGTAGAAAAGGTGGCATGATAGAAACATACAAATATATATGGAAATATTGTAGGGAAGGGGGTGATGGAAACATACAAATATATTTGTGGATTTAGTAGGAAGGTGTATGATAGAAGCATACAAATGTATATGGGGATATAGTAGGGAAGGAGATTACAGCAACATGCAAATATAGCACTTGGATGGGAACTTTCCCCATAGGAAAAGCCATCATGTATGTCCCTGTACACATGTGACTGCTCTATCAATCAAAGCTATAGACCTGCACTAATCAAGTAAAGCTATTTGCTGCACTAATCAATCAATTACAGTTATATACCTGCACTAATTTAAAATATATATCTACAGTAATCAAACAATTAAAAGTATGTACCTGCACTAATAAAAAATACACTTCTGAATTACATTAAACCCTATGGGATGCCACTAATAAAACAATTAACACAACATTAGGAAGCTAACCAAACCAATTAACAGCCTGCAAAAGAACCTGGAAAAAAGACACTTACAAAAACCCTCCTAAATCCAGAAATCTCCCAAACTCCTACCTGCACTTACTACACACCATTCTCTCCATGCTGCAAGAGACCTTTAGGTGCCATAATGAGACCCCAAGCTGCTGGAAAAAATATCCCCACTAAGATACGAGGAAGGCAGCTGTTTTCTACCCATGGCATGTCTCGGAATTACCCCACTGCCACTTTGTGGCAGCTACCTCACCACCCCCGCCATCACCCTTGGTGAACATTCAGATATAGAGGGGCTGGAAGATCACATTTCTAACAGCCAACTTTCTCATTAGCAGGATATCTCTCTTCACCACCAGAAGCCCCCCCTCACTCCTGCATAAAAATTGCTGTCACTAACCAAAAGAAAAGGAAAAAAAACACAGAACAAACACACATCTTAGGGCAGTACTCTTATTATTTTAAGCCAGAATTTCACACTGGGGAAATTAAAGGACTGTTTCCAAAGGAATTAAAACCTCACCAAAATCCCAAGGTAGTGCACACAAGATTAGCAGCCCATTCTAAAAATCTTAGAAGTGTACTTGCATAAGTCTGTTAGGACTAAGGAGCCATTAGAAGTCACAAAATGAAACAGGGAATAATATATATAGCTATTTATATCCTGAAAGTTCTTGGTTCTGAGACCACACCAAATCAGATAAACCAAGACCATGTGCATGTCACAGAAAGGTTGGTCTGAAAGAGGCCCATGGAAATTCCCTTGGACACACTCTGGGACCCCTTAATATATCTTCAAGGACTCAGGAGACATGGAAACATGTACTAACTTATGTTATATATCAATGCTCTACAATGCAGGAAACACCCCATAATGCCCCCACTTCTCTAGCTAGATTGTTCCACTTTCTAAAACTACTGCTAGCAGGAGATGTTCAAGAAAACTCTGGCCCACCAGTAGCCAATATCCGAGTAAACCACTCTAACATACCCGTATGGGATAGCAACAAAGGACTAAAGCTGACGCATATAAATGTCAATAGTTTAAGGCCTAAAATACATGAGTTGCGGGCCTGGGTGAGCCAATATGCACCAGATGTCATTGCTATTAGTGAGATGTGGCTCAAACCCCATATATCAGACCATGAGGTTGACATACCTGGGTATCAGTCCTTTAGGAAAGATAGATTAAAAAAGAAAGGGGGAGGGGTCTTGATTTATGTTAAATCCAACTTTAATACCTCACCTATTCTGTTAACAGACCCAACCCAATCAGACTGTGAAGCACTATTTATAAAATTACTACTGGGTGGAACTAAGCCACTAATAGTTGGGTCTGTGTATAACCCTCCCGAAACGGCCACTGAATCACTAAAATCTCTAATAAATACAATCCCCAATCTACCCCGGGGAAAAAAGTAATTCTGGGGGATTTCAATATTCACTGGGGGACCCACAGCAAGGATTATATTAAAAGTTCACTACTAGAGGCTGAACTCACCCAAATAATTCAGAAACCAACCAGATTAAATACAAAAACTGGTAAACACATCACTCGGGACAGGATCTTGGTCACGAATCCGGACAGATTCGAAATGGCCGGCACCTTCGCGGACTCATTGAATGATCACTCACCCAGGTTCATGGTATGGAAGAATGTCTTCCCTACCCCCCACCCCATATTTTCTGGACTAGGGACTACTCTGACTTTGACCCAAGTTCCTTTCCCAAAACCCTTAATGAGGTCAATTGGGAACAATTTAAACTAGCCCCTAACCTTGACACAGCTGTTGAATTATTCATCAACAACTTCTTGTCTGCCACCAACAAGCATTCCCCAAGAAAAAAGATCAGGATCAAAGGACTAGAAGCCAGGTGGCTCACTCGAGATCTAAGGAAACTCATGAGAGACAGAGATAGGGCTTGGGGAACATGTTAATCCTCTGACTGAATCACAGACTGGCAGAAATATAGAGAACTCAGGAATAGATGCAAAGCAGAGTCAAAAAAAGCCAAAAGAAAACACCTCTGACACATTCAGGATAAGAACCTATCGAACCCTAAAAAATTCTGGGCTCAAATTAATACCTTTATCAAGGGCAACAACAAACAAGAAGGGCGAGATACTATTGCAAAAGGTACCCTATACACAACTCCTGCTGAGGCTGCCAAAGTGTTCAACAAGTTCTTCACAGAACTGGATAATTTCAAGACCCCCTGCCCTGGGCCAACCAAATCACAAGTCCTCAATAAAGGTAGCCCTAGCATTCCAGACTTCCACTTCAAATTAGTTTCCAGTACCAAAGTCTGGAAACTACTAAAGGGGGTTAAAACCTATGGAACAGTGGGTTATGACAAAATAGAATCCAGCCTTATAAACACTGCAGCCTCAGTTATTGCTACACCAATATCATGGCTAATCAACCAATCAATTATTGAAGGGAAAGTTTCCTCTCTTTGGAAAGTGGTCCTGGTCGCACCAATACATAAACGGGGAGCAAGAGAGCCAGTGGAAAACTACCATCCAGTATCTTTACTCTCAACATTAAGTAAAGTGCTGGAGAGGGCGGTGTACACTCAGGTCATGGAATATGTGAAGAGACATAATATCTTCACCGCTGCCCAACATGGCTTCAGAAAGAACCATGGAATTGACACAGCCTTAGTTAATCTCACCACAGAATTATTCTCTGTGCTTGATAAGGGAATGCTTACTGGTGCAATCTTTATTTATCTCACCAAAACATTTGATCTGGTAGATCACCAACTACTCCAGGCTAAACTGAAAAAGATCGGTTTTGACTGTCTGGCAGTGCAATGGTTTACAGATTATCTCAGGGACAAGTCCCAACTAGTTAGATGGCAAGGTACCACATCTGACAAGAACCCAATATGAGATGGTGTCCCTCAGGGCTCTATCCTGGGACCACTGCTATTCTCTTCATTCATTAACAATTTGCCTACCATCTGTAATGATGTGAAGGTCACCCTCTACGCAGATGACATAGTGATCTATAGGTTCACAGAGAATCCTGATAATCTAAACAGAATGCTCTCCATGGACCTACAGAAACTGGAGGAATGGCTGATCAAAAATAAACTTGTCCTGAATAGTTAAAAAACTAAAAGGATGCTGTTTGGGCCTAAAAGCCTTGGGCCTAGTAGATCAAACAAGCCTTAAAAACCTTTTATGGATCCAGGCATTTTGGCAATAACTGGAATATCATTTTATTTTCCTATTTTATACTATTTATAATGAATGTGATCTATGCTGCAGCTGTTTCAATTGTTTTGTGAGGCACCTTGATAATTTGAAAGGTGCCATATAAATAAAATTGATTTGATTTGATCAAAGAAAATAAATCTCTTACTTTTTGTCTGAGGCAAGAGTGGAGGTAGCTGAGTCATTATTTATTTCGTTTTTGTTAACTAGGGATGTGCACTAGACATGAGATTTTACCTATTTTCAGGAATGACCCGGGAGGGTTACACATCAGAAACAGCAGATACATAGTGTCCACAACAGAATACAAAACATCTAGTTGGAAGAAAAATACCGTACCACATGACAATTTAGAATACATGGCACATTCAGGAACAAGTAGAATATACATAGCATGAGGATAAACAGTAATCACTAGGGATGTAAGTTTGTCATGGATGAGGTTTTAATGACTCATTGTTTGTTCATGAAATCATTAGTAAACAGTAGTAAATGTTGTGGCACTGTCATCATTGCTACATTCTGATGACACTAGTGAAAGTCATGGAAGTCCTGAATAAAGATCAGACGTCATGGAATCAATGATGTGTATGACTGCCATGACAAACTTACATCCCTAGTAATCACAGTTACATAAACTATCATAGAATTTTGAAAACAGTGTAATTGCATAAAAAATACATATACAGCAAACCCTGGGGGTGCATAAGTGCTGAGAGGAAGTACCTCTCTCAAGGTGGAAGATCAATGGTAGTAGTGCAAGTGAATGGAGACAAGTAAGAGGTAGAGCAGGAGCAGAGACCTGAGCTCATAAGGTGAGTTCTTAAAACTTTTTTGAAAGTCCCAGTGAGTAGCTGGTTGTTTAACATAGAGTGGAAGGGTGTTCCACATTCTGGGAGCAGATATGGCAAATGCAAGTTCACCTTTCTTGGTGAGACATCTAGGCGTAACAAAGGAAGCATTTTGAGTAGATCTCAGTGTACAGAGCAAGTCAGGTTGTTTTAGCAGAGTTACAAAGGATCTTGGAGTTCTAGTCCAGGTTAATTTATTGACCAGACAACCAGCTGTGTACAGATGATAGGAGGATGGTGTGATCCAATTGAGAGAAGAATAGAGCTGACAGTGATGTGTTAGTTTAGGAGCTGCAAGGGTGAAGTGGCAGATACTATTATAACAAAAGCTCCATTTCTGGATTACTTGCTTGCTAGCAGTAAGGAAGACTATAGAGCCATAGTTGAGGCAAGGTTGAAGAATTCCCTGAGCAATGTCCAGCCTGGCTGTTGAATTTAGGGAGGATCTTACTTTGTAAGCCAGACCAAGTTTACTATTCACTGCCTTACAAGTGGCTGCAACATGAAGATTAAAGTCCAGTGAGGGGTCAAGAGTCATCCCAAAGTATCTGAAGGATGTGACTGTGTCCAGGGTTATGCCATCAGGTCCACGAAGGGAAAGTCCCATATGACAAGCTTTTACCCTAGGGAAAATCCCAAAGAGCATTGACACCGCTTTGCTAGTGTTAAGTAGGAGCTTATTTTGTTTTAGCCAAGCTGAGAAGCAGTCAAAGTTAGATTGAAGGGAGGTACGTACTGCCGAAATGCCATTAGCGGCAGAGTAGATAACCATATCATCAGCATAGAAAAGAGACAAAGTCAATCCGGATGGGGGGAGGATTATTTATAAAGAGACAGAAAAGGAGGGACCAAGAATAGAATCTTGGGGAACACCAACTGAGGTAAAGACAAGATCGGATGCGACGTTCCCTATTTGAACAAATTGTTGCCTACCCAGAAGGTAACTGCCAAACCAGGCTGTGACAGAATTTGAGAAACCAAGAAAGGATAGTTTGGAGAGCAGAAGAGAGTGGTCAACCAAGTCAAAGGCCTTTGTGAGGTTGATAAAAATGGCCCCAGTGAGTTTTTCTTTGTCCATGTTAAGCAGCACATCATTAGTAAATTGTAATAGTGCTGTAGTTGTGCTGTGGCCGGACCTAAAGCCATGCTGTGCTGGGGATAATAGATTATTTTTATGCAGATACTCCGTGATCTAAGAAGACACAGCCTTCTCTAGGATTTTATCCAAGACAGATAAGATGGCAATTGGTCGGTAATTACTCATCATTCTAGAGTCTCCTTTCTTATGCACTGGCACAACACATGCAATTTTCCAGATGAATGGCACCGTCCTGGTCATAATAGATAAGTTGAGTATTCTCGGAACAGGGGCTGCAATGTCAGCAGCTATAACTTTAAGGAACTTAGGTAATAGTCCATCGGACCCAGGACAGCCATGTTCAGGAATGGCAATCATAAGCCTTAATACATCAATAGTCGAGACTGATTTAATACTAAACTGAGTCAATAAAGATTTGGCAGGGTTTATGATTTCCTCAGAGGGTAAAACAGAGTTAATCAGGAAATCCAAGAGATCAGAGAAGTGAACATTAGGCGAAGTAGCAATCGTGCTTTGGTTATTGCAGTTAGCATCATTTATAGTCATTTCAGTCAGAGGAGGGGATGGGCCTTTCCCTTAAAAACTTTTACATGGTTCCAGAAACCCCTAGCATTGCCACAGGATTTTTGAAAACGCATACCACAGTATGCTGTTTTTGCTGCTCAGATGTCTTTCTTACATGTTTTTCTTATGGATCGGTACTTAGACCAGTCATCAGGTTGGTTAAACATTTTGGCAGTAACTCATGCTTTATCTCTACTCTCCATTGCTGAGAGGAGATTCTTATGCAACCATCTAGTTTTAGCACCCCTAATTCTCCTTCCTTTGAGAGGCACATACTTGTTTTGGAAGGGGAGGAGATTTGATAGTAAATAATCGACAGCTCTATCAACATTAGGTCTTACCATATTCCAGGAACTCACCTTCAAGACCCATATGGATTAGCTAACAAAAACACTGAACCAAAAGTTTGGTCTCCTGTACAGACTTAGTCCCTAGATTACTCTGGGCTCACGTGCCAGGATTTCCCAAGGTACCCTTCTACACAAACTATTCTATGGCTCCCCTATGCTACTCTCTGTTAAAAACACTGAGACAAACAAACTTAGAACCCTGTACCATAGGGTTACTAGATTTGTCAAGGAGGCACCCCAAAGAAAACACCACTGTCAGGTCCTAAACTGGCCCACCTTGGAAGGCAGACTACAATATCCATCATTATGCCTAGCCTATAAACTCAGGCTGCCTACTACTCCCCCTAGTCTGGCAGAGATACTGCAAATGAATATGAATAGCAGGAGACTAAGGTCCTCAAGCAGACAGCTCCTCAAGGTTCCTCAGATGAAGTCCTCCCAAGGGTCTAGGGCTTTCTCGGCCCTCATTACCCCCATCTGGAATGTGCTACCATTAAATCTCCAAGAACGTGAATCACTAGGTGGCTTCAAAAAGGGGCTAAAGACACACTTGCTGGAGTTAAATCAATGCACTTGCTACTGTTGATATTCAACTATGATCATGTTGCTGCTATGATTTCTGAATGTGATAATTGAGGTTAGTTAATGTATATTATGAAATTAACAATAATCGCTATCTGTCATATGTTCAAAAAAAAATGTTCTCCACCTCATGTGAAATGAAAATAACTGTATGTTGGACCTTCTATTATAAATTATATATTCTGTTGTCACACAGTCTGGAAAGGGTGCCAAAAGAAGATGCATACACATGTTTTGTCCTACTGGGACTCATTAGTGTGCCTCATCTGTGTGACATGCCAGTGGAATGAACCAGCTACCAGTAGATGGTCTATGTGGGATGTGTTGTGATGAACCCCAATAAAAACAAAAAGGAAGCTACCACAACATAATCCAACTCTGTGAAATTATCTACCTCATCGGTTAAGAGAGTGCCTGACTGTCAATAGTTTAAAATATATGCTGAAGACATATTTGTTTCCTTTAGCCTTCCCAGACTAATTTTAAATTACTGCTGTATTTATAATTTTACTGTAAGGTTTGCTTATGTATTTTAAAATGTTTGGTTCTTAAAAGGCACTATACAAATAAAGTTTTACTTACTTACTAAGTATATATATACTGTGTGTGTGTTATATATATATATATATATATATATATATAGGGATATAGTGGGGGCATAATAGAAACATACAAATATACAGTGGTATAGTAGGGTGGATACATAATAGAAACATACAAATATACAGTGGTATAGTAGGGTGGACACATAATAAAAACATTGTGGCACTATAGTTAGGGTTGTCCAGCCACTTCTATGTTAAATCCAACATTTTGCACATTAATAACTTTGCAATTGTGTGACGGATTTGCCTGAAAGTTTGTATGCATGGTCAGGCACCATAGATCTCTGGATCTGGTAAGTTTAGTTCTGGTTGGATATGCAGTGGTGAAGCTGTGGAGCACCAAATGATGTGTAAAACCCCACTTTTTGGGCTATTTCTTTGCTCGGGCTACAGCCCAAACAGTTTGTCTGTCTGATTTTGGATTTGCCTGAAAGTTTGTATGCATGGTCAGGCACCATAGATCTCTGGATCTGGTAAGTTTAGTTCTGGTTGGATATGCAGTGGTGAAGCTGTGGAGCACCAAATGATGTGTAAAACCCCACTTTTTGGGCTATTTCTTTGCTCGGGCTACAGCCCAAACAGTTTGTCTGTCTGATTTGAAATTCTCAGGGAATAGATAGTCTGGGTCAGCGTTGTGCCTTTTGAAGATTTGATGAAAACATAATAATACATTCAAAAATCATTCAGTTTTAAAGTTTTCCCATTGTAGTCAACCGGAAAAAAATATATGTGCCTCTTGAAAGCTGTCGGCAGTACATTTTACTGTCACAGATGCCCTCGGTAGCACTGTGTCACCGCCATCTTGTTTTCAGTTAGCAGCAGAGAAAAATGGCTGTAGTTGAAATTTGACTGCCTCTAAGTAAACACTGACTGTTGTGTTGCCCTAATCGGGGCCTGAGGAATACAATGCTGACATCAGAATTTTAAAATTCCCCTTGGAAATATATTTTCCAGCATTGGGCCCCCAGTACTGTCACAAATTGTGAAAGAATGGATGTGACACTTTCACACGTATTCTTTTGCAAACATTGTGAAAGTGTCGCAATTTGAAACACTACTGCACCAAAAAACATCATTTCTTTGTCACCTTACTGCAACCACATGGTTAGGGCACTGGGGCTGAGATTTGCAGGGTGGCAAGCCCTTGCCCCACAGATGTGCCTTTTTTTGGTTTTAGTGAAAATATTTAAGCCAGTTCCATAATTACGGCATTCCAAAGTTGAGACATTTCTCATAGGATAACATTGTGGTGCCTGTATCTTGAAAATGATATGAGATACAGATTTTTCACTCTGGGCAATGGACTAAGCATGTGTGTAAGTTTCCAAGTCATGATTTCAACTCTCACCCCATTCTCCTATACTGCACCATGTAAGCTTATTTACACATGGAATGGGGTGAGAGTTGGGCCTGACAACCCCATGGCACACCACAATGCCTGTTGGTGTGTGGAGGGTGGGGTGGGTGGTAGGGCTAGGAACCCTAGCATCAAATTTCCAAACTTTTGTTGCTGCACTATCAACCCTAATTGATGCATTAACAGAGATTTTTGCAATGAATATCTATCTATCTAATACATACACACACAATACACACAGACACATATATATATATATATATATATATATATATATATATATTTGAGGCAAAATCTTTCATGCATTATTAGACAGCGACAAGTGAGGAGGCTCAGTGTTAGGGTTGAAAGCCTCTTGACCACCCTCAGCTCACTTCATTCGGCATCAGGGTGCGGTTGGGTCATCGTCCTAAACTCTCACCCCATCACATGTGTGAAGAAGCAGAGGTATAGGAGAATGGGGTAAGAGTTAAGACTAATGACCCCAACGCACACCCTGATGCCGGCTGGGGGGTGGGCTGGGGGGTCCAAGGGGGGTTTCATCCCTAACACCGAATTTCCTTGCTTTTGTCGCTGTGGAACAACCCTAACTAATGCATTAAATGGAGTTTTTGCCTCTAATTTCCCTTCTTTTTGAGAAGTATAATGAGAAATAGTGAATGTAATGCGGAGGCCGGGGGCCCCGCGTTTCCACCATGTGATGTCTTGTCACATAGTAACATGGTGCCTGCAAATGCAAATGGTAATGCACATGGTGACACAAAGTGAAACAGAAAGATAAACAGTACTGTAGACAGAAATGGTTAAAATAATGCAAACGCAAGCACAAATGGAAACGCGAAGGATAACGCACATGGTGCTGTAAACGGGAACAGTAAGTGAAACGGTTATGGAAACACAAGCAGAAGTGGTGAGGGTAACAGTAACGTAAGTGCACAGGCTACTTTTCCCCAAAAGCTGCATAGAGAAAGACAGTGAGTACAAAGAATGTATGCATAATAATGGGTCTCAGAGCAGAAAATAAGGAGTTGGAATAGTAAATTGCTTATATCTCAGGAACCGTAAGACGTAGGAAAAAATTTAAAAGCCATATAATTTATGACTTTCTTGGCTAGTTTTGTGCTTAGTCCCCATTAGGGGGCTAAGCACTTTTCCAATGAAAATTCCGTATCTCACACCGTTTCCGAGATACGGGCCCTGAAAGGCGCGGCGAACGCCATAATGTTATCCTATGGGAAAAAAAGAGAAGTTCAGAGTGCCATAACTTTGGCTCCCTGTAATATTTTTTCACCAAACCAGTGAAAGGCACATCTGTGGGATGTTGGCTTTCTTCTCTCCAAATTTCAGCCCAAAAGGATTCCTGTAATGCGGCAGACACCGTAATGTTATCCTATGGGAAAAAGTGTAAACTTTAGAGTGTTGTAACTTTGCTGCCCTGCAATATTTTTTCACTGAAACACTGAAAGGCACATCTGTGAGATGTTGGCTGCTTTTCCTCCAAATTTTAGCCCAAAAGACCAAACCGTTCTTTTGCAGCAGTGTGCCAAAGAATTGCTGTCATTTTCAGACAGCCTGGATTTCAGGCAAATCTGTTGAACGGTTGCAAAGTTATTAAGGTGCAAAATTTTAGGTTTAACATGTAAATAGCTCCTCAACTCCTAACTATGGTAGCACTACCGTGCTACCATAACATATATATATATAATGGTAGCACGGTAGGGCTACCATAGTTAGGGTTGAGGAGCCATTTACATGTTAAACCTAACATTTTGCACCTTAATAACTTTGCAACCGTTCAACAGATGTGCCTGAAATTTGGAATACATGATCAAGAACCATAGACCTTGGGATCTGCCTACTTTTGCACTGTTTAGATATACAGCTGCAGAGTTATTAAGCGTGATCTGCATGCACCTTTACGCTTTTTTGAATTCTTTGCTTGTCCCTAGAGGTCGCACAGTTTGTGCGACTGGTCCAAAAACTTCAGGGAATGTGCATCCGGGGTCCCCGATGTGCCTTTTGAAGATTTCATAAAAAATTGTAAACGGTTCAAAAGTTATTAAAAAAATTTCCCATCATAAGTCAAAGTTAACAAAAAGTTTGACAGTGTCGCAAATGCACTTTTTAGTGTCGCAAATGGCCCTAGTAGTGTCACAAATCCGCCATTTTGTTTTCAGTTGGCGATGAGAAAAATGTTTGGCATTTAAATTTGGGACCCTCTAGCAACACAATTATTTTTGTGTTCACCTAGTCGGACCCCGAGGATGCTAGCCATGTCTTTATTTTGGGGTGAAACACTCTAGAAATATGTTTTTCAAATTTCTGGAAAAAGTAGTGTTGCAAAGTAGTGTCGCACTCACAACACTTTTGCAAATGCTTGCGAAAGCTGTCGCAAATCACGACACTACTTTTTCAGATTATGGCCAAAATGATAGCAGTTCTTTGTCACCCTGCTGTAAATGAACGGTTTGGTCTTTTGGGGCTGAAATTTGGAGGGAAGTCAGCCAACATCTCACATATGTGCCTTTTGGTAGTTTGGTGACAAAATATTGCATGGATGAAAGTTACGGTACTCCAAAGTTGACACTTTTTCCCATAGAGTAACATTGCTGTGTCTGCTGCATGACAGGAATTCTTTGCCACCCTGCTGCAAAATAATGGTTTGGTCTTTTAGACTGAAATTTGGAGGGAAGAAAGCTGACATCCCACAGATGTGCCTTTTGGTGGTTTGGTGAAAAAATATTACAGGGAGGCAACGTTATGGCACTCCAAACGTCTCTTTTTTTTCCATAGGATAACATTACAGCATTTGCAGTGCCTTTCAGGGCCAGTATCTTGGAAACGGTGACCCCCTAATGAGGGCTAAGTACAAAACTAGCCAGTAAAATAAATCATATGACTTCAATTTTTTTTTCTACGTCGTACGGTTCCTGAGATATAAGCAATTTAGTATTTCAACTCCTCATTTTCTGCACCAAGATCAATTATTATGCATACATTCTTTGTACTCACTGTCTTTCTCTATGCAGCTTTTGGGGAAAACCAGCCTGTGTGCTTACATTACTGTTACTCTTACTGCTTCTGCTTGCGGTTCCATAACCATTTCACTTACTGTTCCCATCTATGTCACCATGTGCGTTACCCTTTGCATTTTCATTTGCGCTTGCGTTTGCATTATTTTAACCATTTGTGTCTACAGTACTGTTTATCTTTGTGTTTCGCTTTGCGTCATCATGTGCATTACCATTTGTGTTTGTGGGCACCGTGTTGCTATGTGACAAGACATCACATGGTGGGAGCATGGGGGCCCTTTGGGTCACATTTTGCACCTTATTAACTTTACCACTGTTCAATGGATTTGCCTGAAATTTGGAATGCACAATTGGGCATGGTAAATCTTGGGATCTGTCAGGTCAGATATACAGCTGCGGAGTTATTAAGCGACAACCAATTGTGCAATTATGCTTCTTTGTGATTTCTTTGCTCTTGCATACAGCTCACATGGTTTGCACGACCAGTCTGAAAACTTCAGGGAACATGTGGCTGGGGTACCCGATGTGCCTTTTGAAGATTTTGTGAAAAAATATTGAACGGTTCAACGTTTATTCAAAAAACAAGTTCCCATTATAAGACAATGGGAAAAGTTAAAATATTCAACACTTTTGCAAATGCACTTTTTAGTGTCACAAATGGCTCTAGTAGTGTCGCAAATCTGCCATTTCTTTTCAGTTGGTGATCAGAAAAATGCTTGCCATTTAAATTTGGGACCCTCTAGGAACACAATTCTTTTTTTTTCATTTAAAGTTTATTGATACATTTTCCACAATAAAAGGTAGTTTAAGTGACATTGACAATGAAATTCCGATATAATGTAAAGGAATAACTGCCTAACTCACCCTTCCTACCCCTTACTGCAGTAATCCAACCTGGTACCCATCAATGCCAAGCTCCTAACTTAAGGTCTTACATGACAATTTAGTCTGAGATACCCTTAGACTTGAACTAGAGAAATTAGAGAGTGAAGGAGAACCCAGATTTTAGTTTATGCTGCCATTCTATTGTGAAGACTAGCAATCACTTTTTCTGTACGCAGATTGGACAAAATTTCTTTTACCCATTCCTGGACAGATGGAGAGGACCTATCTTTCCAGTGATGAAGAATAAGCTTCTTAGCCGATAAGGCAATCATAGAAATGTGGAACTTTCGTACCTTAACTCTAATAGATGATAAGTCCCCTAACAGGCAGATCTCAGGAGTAAAGTATTCACGAAGGCCCAGCAGGGGGTCCAGGAAAGTTTTAATTGAATCCCATAGGGGGGAGATTTTAGGGCAGGACCAAAACATGTGGAGAAGTGTGCCCTCTTCCTGCAAACATTTATTTCATATATTGGAGTTCAGGTAGCCCCACTTCTGTAATTTAACTGGGGTATAGTACAAGTTATGTAAGATATGATATTGCATGAGATGCAGTCTGTCTTGAGAAATGAATGTATGACATGATCTCCACAAAGAGAGCCAATCCAAATAATGTTGAGGGAAAAACATTTTTCCAGAATCTTGAAGGCCCAAAGGGAACCCCATATTTTTTGTAAAACAAAACCTGATATAATTTAGAAATTACACCTGGAGATCCAGAGAGTGGGGAAACCTCAGGTATCAGAGAAGTGATGGTCTGGGAGGGAGGAGTATTACCGAAGGTAATTACAAGTAAATGCTTTAATTGTATAACCTTGAAATGAGAGAAAACTGGAATAAGAAATTTCTTAATAATATCTTCCACTGATAACCAATGCCCCTCTCCATCCATAAAAGAAAGAAGCTTCCCATCTCCCAATTGGGACAACCATTGATGGGAAATCTGGTTCTTATTAATGGTGAATGATGGGGAGTTCCAAATAGACTGAGCCAGGTCCTGATGAGGGGAATATTGTAAAAATGAACACATTTGAGAATAAATCTTTAAAGATGTCATTATTATGGGGCACTCTTTGGTCATGCATACCTGGGGAAACTTAAGGAAAAATAGTGTAAGAGGGTCCAAGTTCTTGGACTTAATTGCATCCAGTTCTATTCTAAGCCAAACTGGTTGCTTCTTTTCTGGGCCGGAGGATACCCATCTCAAACATTTTGCAAGGTGACTAGCCCAGTGATATATGGCCAGATGGGGAATTCGTAAACCCCCCTCCAATTTCGGGGCTGCCAGTTTATGATAAGCCAACCGAGGATATCTGTCAGCCCAGATAAATCTAGTGAATACACCATGTGTCTTTTTAAACCAGAGTAAGGGAATAAAGGTGTTGAGGAGAGATAATGGATAGAAGATTCTAGGAAATATGTTCATCTTAATTATGTTGATCTGGCCCCATAGTGAAATAGGAAGTTTGGACCACCTCTCAAGGTCATGAGCTATCAACTGTGATAGAGAATCCAGATTTTCCTTAAACCATCTTAGAGGGTTACGAGAAAGTATAATACCCAAATACTTAAATGACCTGGAAGTCCGACACAAACCAAAAGGGCTAATGTCATTTTTGAAAACTTTATGATTTAGTGGAAAAAATAGGGATTTACTAGCATTCAGTTTGCAATTGGACAGGTCGCTAAATCTTGCTATTTCCCTTAGCAAAGCCGGAACTGAAGATACAGGGTGAGATAAGTGTATCAGCAGGTCATCTGCGTATGCAGTGACTTTAATTTCATGTCGCACAACTCTAACACCCTGTATAGAAACATTACTGAGAATATTTTGAATGAGAGGTTCCAAATATAAATTAAATAACAAAGGAATAAGGGGCATCCTTGCCTAGTTCCTGAATGAAGCGAAAAAGGCTTAGAGAATGCCCCATTCGCAGAAATTCTTGCAGTGGGGTTTTTATAAAGTGTGTCAATCCAGGAAATAAACAGAGAGGGAAAATGAAAATCCTCCAGAACTCAGAACAGAAAGTTCCAGTTCACTCGACTGAATGCCTTCTCAGCATCCAGGGAGACCAATCCTGCAGGGAACTCGGCATCCCTGATAGCCGAGAAGACATGCGATAAGGTACGTAAGTGGTCAGAAGATGAACGCCCTTTCATAAAACCTACCTGGTTTATACCTATCAACTCAGAAAGAACTACCATTAATCTATTGGCTAATATTTTGGAGAGAATTTTAATATCCTGATTTAAAAGTGAAATAGGTCTATAACTTTGAACCAGCTCAAGATCTTTATCTGGTTTGGGGACCAAAACAATCAAAGCCTCAAAAAGGTGGGAATCAGTCTCCTCCCCAGCTAAAATATGCTGAAATAAATGGCAAAGTACTGGTAGTAGAAGGTCCTGAAAAGCTTTATAAAATAAGGAGGAAAACCCATCGGGGCCTGGGACCTTGTCTGCTGGCAATTCACTAATAACATTGGCAATTTCCTCCTGAGAAATAGGAACAACCAGAAAGTCCTTGTATCGATCAGAGAGAGGGGCAAATGAGAATCTTTCAGGTAACTCTCCGTATTCCCAGGGCAAGGGGGATGCTCCATGTCACTGGACAAGTTTGTATAGTAACGGGCAAATTCTTGAACTATTTCAGTGGGAGATGCTTTTAAAGATCAATCAGCCATTGCCCTGATAGGAGGGATAAATCTCACTGATTCTTGTTGCTTAATATGCAGTGCCAGTAGGTGCTCTGCCTTTTCTCCCTGGTCGGTGTAACTAGCTCTTGTACGAATAATAGATAATTCTGCTTTGTCCTGGAGTAACTCCAAGTATCTATCTTTCAACACTAGAAGTTTCCTCATATCCTCATCTAGAGGATTAATCGAGAAATTATTTTCAAGTGATCTAATTTGGGATAATAAAGATATTAATTCCTTCTTCTGTGCCCTTTTCCTACCAACTGCCATACTGATAAGGATCCCTCTCATGAAGGCCTTAAAGGCCCCCCACAAAACATCCGGCTTTGCACTATCTAACGGGTTAAATGAAAAAAAGGATTCAATTTGTTCCCTTATAAGTTTGCAGCATTTAACATCCTTGAGAAGTTGTTCATTAAGTTTCCATCAGGTTTCCCTGTTAGGTAAATTAAGCAGTACCAGTTTACATAATACTAGTGAATGGTCAGAGATTGGGGCAGGTTGAATCGAGGAAGTCTTAACCCCAGGTAATAGGCACTGAGAAATAGGTATGTAATCAATGTGGGACTGCGAACCGTGCATCATTGACCTGAAGGTAAACGCCCTAGAATCAGGATGTAAAACACGACAGACATCACAGAGCCCACATTGGTCCAATAGATCTTTAAAAGCCTTCTGCCCCAGAGTGACCCCTCCCAGGCCTCTACCTGATCTGACTAAATTAGGTTCAAGTACTTGGTTAAAATCCCCCCCCAAAATAATCCTGATGGGAAGCATTGGGAGAATAGCAGATATAGGTATCATAAAAAATCCTGGGTCATCTATGTTAGGGCCATAAATACTGCCAAATAATATTGGAACAGACCAGAGAGTACCTTTAACAAGGATAAACTTTCCCTCGGGATCTTTAATGACCTGTGTAGAAACAAAGGGAATACCCCTGTTAATTGTGAGCATGACCCCGCAGCTATTTGTAGATCCCTGGGCACTGTAGATCAATCCCACCTGCTGTCTCCTTAACTGTAAAGCTTCCACTTCTAATAAATGGGTTTCCTGTAAAAAAGTTATCTGAGCGCTAAGTAAGCTTAAATGTTTGAGAGCCAGGTATTGTTTGTGCTTCTTTCTGATCCCCTTAACATTCCAAGTCGCAAAAGTTATCTCATTAGCCATCCAGTAATGGTAGTTAGACTTAATGTATTCAGCTCAGCACACAGGTTACATAACCCCTGCAAACATACACCCATGGTTACTGCAGTAAAGCCTACCCTCCTCCCTAAGCCCCCCACTCTTAAGTACCTGCCGTCCCCCCTACCCACCCCTAGCCTCCAACAATACCCCATAACCCACCCCCCAGCCCTCTAAACTGTCACAAGCAATGTTCAGCACAGTACTGGTGCTTTTCCTCATCTCCGCCCCGATAATGTCTCCCTGTTAATAGAAACTTTTACATTCCATTGTCTTCGTATAGAAAACAAAACAGTGCTGGCTATCCCCAAAAAAGAGAAAACATTCATGGGCTTTCACTACCATCCCACTGAAGTATAACCCTATTGGGAACCTATTAGAAAAGGTCCACAGCGAGATCCATGCCTAACCCAGGTAACCATGGAAACCCAAACAAAACTGAGAGAGAAAGCCAAAATCATCCTTGCCTCACAAGACAACCATGGAAGGACCAAAACCAGATCGGGAACCCAGTGAGGGGGAGTGACCTACACCACAGACTGAGAGCAGGAGTCGAGAAAGGGATAGTAATCACATCACAGGAAGGGAAGGCAGAAAAAATGCATCTTCCCAGAGATAACCCACCTCCAAGTGCACTGGCTCTCTGTATGAGAGTTAACTATCCTGCACTCGAGACTAGTGAGAAATTTCGGAGAAATCCCCCTCGAATTGAGGACTGCATCCTCATGAATTACTAATGCTTGATACACCCTCTAGTGGTCAGTTCCAGGTCATGACAGAGTGAGAACGAACTGCAGAGAAAGCCCAAGACTGCTCTAATTCCAATCCAGATGAAAAAACTCTAAATCTAAATCTCAACAAATCCAACTCCCCTCTCTATTATGTTTATCACACAGAAAGTACTAAAACTTGAAATATTGTTCCCCCTATTAACAAGCCCGAGACCCTAAGTGTCCTTGGCCCTTAACCAGTATGGGCCCTCTGTGAATGGAGCAAAGGAAACTAGTAACAAGCTCTGCCTGCGCTGATCCCCCCAGTCCAAACAAAACAGGGGAAATTTCCCCTCACTTTCACACTGAACAGTTTCTCAAAAAAGGGAAAAAATGAGAGTTCCAATTCTCCACTTCACACAGCTCTCCGTTCTACGAGCACAACATCTCAGGGATCCTTAAATAGGTCTGGTAGCGTAGACTTAAGGCTCATCAAGGCAATTGCAGGATCATCATAGTTAGACCAGGATCCCTTTATCAGAACCTGTAACCTTGCCGGGTATCCCATCCTGAACTTCCAGCCTGCCGCAATTATCTTGGAAACAATAGGGTGGAACGCTTTTCGCTTCATGCGAATAAAGCCAGGCAAATCTTGCGATATTCTCAGTTTCATGTTCTCCCTGTGAACCTCTTGCAAAGCTCTCACTTTCTGCAGAAAATGCTGCCTCTCCAAGTAGTTCAAAAACCGACAGATAATGGGACTGGGGGGTCCTCCGGAGAAGGTTTAGGCCGTAGAGACCTGTGAGCTCGCTCTATAATATAGCCAGGGCCAAAGGGAGAGGGGTCGGCCACCCGCTTCACCAACTTCTGGACAAATGCCACAACATGTTGGCCTTCTTCTCCCTCTGGTAACCCGAGTATCACAATGTTGTTTCTATGGCTGCGGCCCTCTAGATCTTCGAGCTTGGATTCAAGACGAGATCATTTCTGACGCATAGAGACCAGATCAGGATCGAGATTTTCCAACTTTTTCTCTATTGAGACTATTCGAGCTGTATTATTGGAGACAGATAGCGAGACTTCATCTAACTTTCTAGAAAGAGACTTCAGATCTGTTGCCATTTCTTTCATTTCCTCACGAAAGGGCTTAAACTCTTCAAGGAACCTAGTGAGCGTTAAAGGTTCCTGCTCTCCAAATTGACTCAGAGGATCAGGCCTCTCAGGCCCACCCAAAGCCCTGGATTTTTTAGAGGCCTTTTTGGGAGTAGCTGGGGGAGGGGGTGTGTGCTTCTGCAGGGCTATCTTCATGTAAGCCTCCGTCCGCCAAAATTACACTCAAACCGGACTTCCAAAGTATTTAGACAGCACTGAATCTCAAAAACAGAGGAAATTAAGGAATTCAGATGTCCAAAAAAGATGAATTAGTGATCAGGAGGCAGGAGCTTCTTGAAGGAGCTTCTACTCAGCACTCTGCATCACGTGATCTCCCCGGAACATAATTCTTTTTGTGTTCACCTTGTCGGACCCTGAGGATGCAAGCCATGTCTTTATTTCAGGGTAAAACACCCCAGAAATATGTTTTTCAAATTTCTGGAACCAGTAGTGTCACAAAGTAGTGTTGCAGGCACGACACTTTCACAAAATTTTGCGGAAATTGCCGCAAATTGCAACACTACTTTTTCAGACTTGGCCAAAATGACAGGAATTATTTGCCACCCTGCTGTTCACCTAGTTGGACTCTGAGGATGCTAGGCATGTCTTTATTTTGGGGTAAAACGCCCCAGAAATATGTTTTTCAAATTTCTGGAAAAAGTACTTTCGCAAAGTACTTTCGCACTTGCGACAGTGTCGAATTAATTTGCAAAAGCTTTCACAAAGTTCAACAGTACTTTTCTAGGCTGTGTGAAAATCACAGCAATTCTTTGGAACCCTGGTGCGAAAGAACGGTTTGGTCTTCTGAGCAGAAATTTGGAGGGAAGGAAGCCAACATCTCACAGATGTGCCTTTTGGTCGTTCTGTCAAAAAATATTGCATGGCTGCCAAGTTACGGTACTCTGAAGTTGAAGTTTTTTCCCATAGACTAACATGGTGGCGTCCACCGCACATTTTGGGGCTCATGTCTCAAAAACGGTGCAAAATACAGAATTTTTGTTGCATATTACATAGCCCTATGGGCTTTGTAACAGCAAAAGCCTAGCCAGGAAAATCAAGATTTTTGTGAAGTTTTAATTTTTTTTCTACGTTGTGTAGTTGCTGAGATATTAGCAATTAAGTACTTCCAATGCTAGTTTTAAGCTTCGATCCCCATTACAATGCATACATTCTTTGTACACACTGTGTTTCTGTATGCATCTGTTTGGCAAAAACAGGTGATGCGCTTCCATTACTGTTACAGTTACTGTTTCCACTTGCGTTTATGTCCCCGTTTACGTTACCTTTCCCGTGTACACCACCTTGTGCGTTACCCTTTGCGTTGTCATCCGCGCTTGCATTTTTGTTACTGTTATCATTTGCATTTCCAATACTGTTTCTGTTTGCGTTTTTGTTCGCATCACCATGCACATTGCCATTTGCGTTTATAGTAGCCCTTTCATTTGCGTTTCCGTTTCTCTTTCGTTTTGTGTCTTCCTTGCTGTTACTGTTACTGTTATTATTTGCATTTGCAATTGCATTACTGTGCCTGTGCGCATTACGGTTTGTGTTTCCATATACGCTTCCATTTCCTTTTGCACTTCTGCTTACTTTGCTGTTATTGTTGCTGTTACCATTACCATTTGCATTTACAATTGCGGTATTGTGCCTGTGCGCATTTCGGTTTGCATTTCCGTACCCGCTTCTGTTCCTGTTTCTGTTGGCGTTATTCTTCATGTTAACTTTACCATTTGCATTTACAATTGCGGTACCATGCCTGGCCGCGTAACAGTTTGCGTTTATGTGTGTGCTTGCATTCGTGTGTCCATTTCTGTTCCCTTTCACATTCTTTTTGCTGTGACACTTAACATTTCCATTTAAAATGCCACTGCCATCACTGCTCGACTTACCAGTTGCATTTTTGTACATGCTTCAATGTCCGTTTGTGTCACTGTTTGCTTCGGCGTCACTTTGCGCTTGTGTTTCTATTAACGTTTCCTTTACCATTTACGTTTGTGTTACCATGTGCGCCACTGTTCGCGCTTCTGTTTGTGTTGCTGTTCCTGTTACTATGTCACAATCCCGCCACCGCATTACACTCACTATTTCTCATTATCATTCTCAAAAAGAAGGGAAATTAGATGCAAAAAAATGATGCCGGTTGGAGGGGTGATGGGGGGGTTCAGGGGGGCTTTCAACCCTAACACTGAATTTTCCCACTTTTGTCACTGTGGAACAACCCTAACTAATGCATTAAATGGAGTTTTTTGCCTCTAATATATATATGCACACACATACACACACACACACATATATATATATACACACACACACACACACACACACACACACACATGCATATATATATATATATATATATATATACACACACACACATATAGGGGATACATGATGGGCGACTGTGGAATATGGAAAATATTTACATGATTGCAGAGTGAACTGTGATAATATAACAAGTGCCGAAGGCACAAGTGATATTATTGCAGTTCATTCTGCACCAGTGCTAATGTTTGCCATATTCCACAAGTCGCACATCATGTGTGCAATTTATACAATAGGGCTAGTATCCTTTAGGAACATTTTTTTCCTGTCCCTGTTTACTTTATTTTGGTAATTGGGTAAGTTTTTAGTGGGGGCATGGGAACACTGGGAAGTTAATTGATTTGTTCAGGGTCACACAGTATTGAAATGGAAGTTGTGAAAATCAAACACTGGTCTGCTAGATGTAGGAAGCTGGTTTATTGCTTGTTGCTCTAACCCCGGGGTTCTCAAATGGTGAGGCCAGCCTCCCTTGGGAGGCCCCAATCTGTTCCAGGGGAGGCTCAAGCAAGTCTTGAAAAAGTATTATATTTCAGCTTTGAACTTTATAGATTTTGTGTGAAGGGATAAGGCAAACTGAAAGAGGATAATAGTAGGTGAATTTATGTGTTTATTCACAAGTCTGTGACCAGGGAAGGTACTGTACACTGAGCCATGGCTTATTTTAGGTGTACCCAGGGAAGGGTAGTGAGAGACTACAATTCAAAATGTAACTGCAAAACACTCAGGCAATACAAAATGAATACAATTGCAAACAAATTCAGAACAATAAACTAACAATGCGAGGAACAATTGATCAATTAGACTGGCAGCAGAACTGTCCAAATACAAGAGTTAACCAAACAGATACTAGGAATACGAGCAGGAGGGAGTAAAATGATCCCTGAGAAGTTGCTTAAGAGCAGGGTGACAGGCATAGGTCAGCAGGAAGGTTATTCCAGTTAGAGGGGAAACAAAAAACAGTATGACACATGATGGTATGGCTGTAAGGGGTAACAGTGAGCCGAGAGTCAAAATATTGGAGTAGGTAGGTTGTCATTAGAGCCAGCTGTGCAAAGAGGTTCCAATTTATTCCTAATGTACCTGTGAAAAGTAGGCTATTTTCTATGGGGAGGCCCTAAAATATTTCAGTATTTTGGGGGAGGCTCAAGATCTTTTCCATGGCTTAGGGGAGGCTCACTATAACAAAGTTTGAGAACTGTTGCGTCTAACCTGTAGGCTATACTGACAGCACTGTTTGTGTGATGTCTGAGTGTGTGTAAATGTTTCTGACTAGGCTGGGAGTGTTAGACACTATGAGAAACAGGTGCATGTGATTTGTAATGATAATTGTGTTACCTGCAGCTAGGAGTGAGAAACAGACTGTTGATTCAGTAAGTTGCAGGCTTCACTGAGACAGAGAAGCTGTTGCAGTCAGCACTCAGAAAGAGAAACTGGTTTATGAAGGAGGCTGGTTTGAAGATTAGAGCAGCACAGCAATGTGTTAGGATTGTCAGAATAACTATGGGACACAGGTGATTGTCTTTTACAATGCTAATTGAGTTAGTTGCAGGATTCAGTGAGAAAGAGAAACTGTGAAGCTATTAAATGCAGGCTGCAGTGTAGATAGTCTCACTCAGGTGACATCACCATTGTGAGTATATTTGCTGGTGATGTAGACACTGTAGGTTTATCAGGAAATAAACCCACAGTGTCTATGTTATACAAGTTAGTGCTGTGAAAATAATACCATTTTTATTGTCAATGTTACTTCTACCCCTATTGTATAAGTATATATATATATATATATATATATACACAAATATATATATCTATATACAATCACACACACGCAAGATGAGTGGAGGGGTTCGGGTGGAATTGTATGACCATGGTAGCTGTTGAGCCCAAGTCTCACATGTCACATCTTAGACTGCACGGAGTGGGGAAGCACATGGCACATTAGGGTTGCACACCCTGATGCCTCATTTACGTTCATTTTGTTTCTGTATTAGTTACCCTAATTAATGCATTACTAAGTTTTTGCTATGAATGTTCCAAAGGCACACCCTTGATGCCTGTCAGTCTGTACAGGGTGAGACGTTATGATTAGAAACCCTGATGCCACAAGAGGTTGTTGGTATTTGCACTACAGATTTTCAACATGGCCTTTTTGTAACCACCAACTCATGAAAGCATTTGGGACCTCTTCTCATGGACAGTGGCACTGTGATTTTGTCAATGTGCTCTGAACTTTGAGTTCCCACAGCGACCATTGTGTGCCAGATGTATGAAAACACAGATCGGGCAGGATGTGAAGAATGACAGCTTCACTATTCATAGGGAGGTGTAAAGAGATGACAATGTTGAAAATCTGTAGTGAAAATATTAAAAATGCTCACACTTCCGAGCGTATGTGGAAACTGTGCAATGCATGCATGCAACACAGTCATTTAGTGGAATTATTTCAGCAAATTTTCAACATAGGCATTTTGTGACCTCTGCTCATGAACACTGTCACTATGATTTTCTTAATCTGTACTGAACATTGATTTCGCACAGCAACAGCGCTATTCTGAGCCAGATGTGTAAACACATATTTTGGGCAGGATGTGAAAAATGACAGCTGCAATGTTCATAAGGAGGTCTGAAAAAATGCCAGTGTTGAAAATCTGGAGTGAAAGTTCTACAGATTTGTGAAGTTACGAGGCTGCGTGGAAACTGCACAATGCACGCTTATAACACAGTTATTTTATGGATGTTTGTCACCAAATTTACAACACAGGCATTTTAGGACATCTACTCATTAACAGAGTCACTGTGATTTTATATATGAACATACATACGAACATATGAATCTGCCAGCAGAACAGACCAATTGGTCTATCTAGGTCTGCCTGAGTGTGCAGCTAGCATCCTAGATGACAGCTGCCCCAGCCGCCTCCTCCTCCTCCTCCCCCTCAGTTCCTCCCCCGCATATCCCAGCCCCTGCCCCCCTGACTCTTCCTCTTGCTTTATCCCACTCCTTCTTAAAGCTACTGACTGTCCTACATGTTACCACCGCCTCTGGCAGCGCATTCCAACTAGACACACCCTCTCAGAGAAGTAGTGCCTCCTAATTTCCCTCTTGAAACATCCCCCTTCCAACCTTAGTCCATGCCTCCTCATCTCGCTTCCACTCCTCAGTTTAAATACCCCCTTGGTGCTAGGTTTATTTACCCCCCTCAGTTATTTAAATGCTTCAATCATAACCCCATCCCTCCTCTCTTCCAGTGTGTACATGTTCAGCTCCTTCAGCCTAACTTCAAATTCCTTTCCTTGCATCCTCTTTAACACTTTTGTTGCCCTTCTTTGCACCCCCTCCAGTAACTTTATATCTCTCTTCAGGTATGGCCTCCAGTATTGTACACAGTACTCCAGGTGCAGTCTGACCAATGATCTGTAGAGAGATAGGATCACATCCCTGTGTCTGGATGAGAACCCCCTTGGAATGCACCCCAGCATCCAGTTTACCTTCACTGCAGCTCTCCTGCATTGGGCTGAGTTGTTCATGCTCCCAGATACCAACACCCCTAGGTTCTTCTCCTTCTCTGTGATCCCCAATCTCACTCCCACAACCAATAATTCCTCTTCTGGTTCTTAGCCCCGAAATGCATCACTTTACACTTCTTTGCATTGAATCCTAGCTGCCATTCCACCGACTATGTCTCTAGTTTGGTTAGGTCCCCCTGCAGTTTTTCCCATTCATCCTTTTTGTCCACCACTGCCCCAAATTTGCCATCATCTGCGAACAGACTAACCTTGCTCCCCACTCCATGTGCTACATCAGAGATAAAGAGCCCAAACAGCACTGAGCCCAGCACTGATCCCTGTGGCACCCCACTTGTCACTGCTCTAGCTGCTGAGAGCTCCCACCACCACCACCACCACCCTCTGCACCCTCCCCTGTAACCAGTTCTCTATCCATTTAGTCAGCTTTTTTCCCACCCCCACTGCTGTCAGCTTCCCCCTGTCTCCCATGAGGCACTGTATCAAAGGCCTTACTGAAGTCCAAGTACATGACATGTACCGCATATCCCCTCTCCAAATCCCTTGTCACCTAGTCACACTACTCTATTAGTTTGGTTTGACAAGACCTCCCTGAGATGAACCTGTGTTGCCGTCCACCTTGGAGACCATTACTCTCTAGGAATGCCACTAGCCTCTGCTTCAGTATCACCTTCATAAGCTTACCCACTATGGACATGAGACTGACCATCCAATAATTTCATGGGTCCTACCTAGACCCACTCTTGTGTATGGGCACCACATGGGCCACTCTGCAGTCCTGGGACACACACCCCGTTTTCAGGGAGGTGTTGAATTGATCTGCCAGTGGCTCAGCCAACAGCTCCACCATCTCCTTCAGCAGCCTGGGGTGGATGCCATCGGGACCTGGTGCCTTGTCCACCCTTACTGCCCTCAGCCCCTCTAGCACCCTATTCCCTGTGCCCACTTTGTCCGTCACCTCCTCCCCCCTTTCCCCACCCCCCCAGCTCATGCTGGTAGTGGACCATCCCTCTCCTTAGTGAAAATGGAGCAGAAGTACTCATTTAGAATTTCTGCTTGCTCCTCCCCCTTTTCCACCCAATCTACTCCCTGCTTTATCCTCACAATATGTTCCTTGCACTTCCTCTTTTCCCTGACATACCTAAAAAAGTCCTTTTCCCCTCGCTTTATGCCCTGTGTGGACCTTAATTCCTCTGGAGGCCTTAGCTTTTTTCACCTTCCTGGCCACCTCCCTTGACCAACTCCTGTAAGCCTCCTTATCCTCTCCCTTCCCTGTTCTCCTGTACTTCTAGTATGCAGCCTTCTATGCCCTCACCCCGTGCAGCACTTCCTCGTTCAGCCAGCATGGTTTCTTGGCTGTGCTCTTCTTAGTCTTGGCCCTGGTGCAGGCTACTGTGGCCTTTGTTAGCCCAGTCTTTGTGACTACCCACTTTTGTTCTGCATCCATCCTCGGCCTTATATCCTGGAGTCTCTCTCGGAGTATTGCTCCCATCCTCCTAAAGTCCACCCTACTAAAGTCCATCACCTTAGTGCCTGTGCCTCCTGTCTCCCTGCCCAGCATGAGAATGAACCACACTGTTTGGTGGTTACTACCCGCCATTGGGTCCTTCACCATACCTCCCTCATCACATCCCCATTTGCCAGTACTAGGTCCAGAGTGCTACCAAGCCTTGTAGGTCCACTTACCAATTATGTCAGAAGGCCATCCTGGAATGCATCAAGGAGCACCTGCTCCCTGGTTCTGCTAGTGGCCGGGGTGCTCCAGCTAACCCCTAGTAGGTTAAAATCCCCCACTATCACCACACTCCCCCTTCTACACACCCTCCTTATCTGCTCTGCCAACTCCCCATCCAGTTCCCTGGATTGGGCAGGTGGTCTGTACACCACTCCCAGCCTCAGCTTTCTATCCTTGGAGTCCAGGAGCTGCACCCAAAGCTCCTCTGTCCTCTCCTTTTCTCCCTCGTCCCTTATGCATTTGATCCCTTCCCTCACATAGAGTGCAACACCCCCGTCCAATCCCCAGTCCCTGCTGTATATCCTGTATCCCGGGATTGCCAAGTCCCAATCATGGTACTCTGTGGCCCAAGTCTCTGTCACTGCAGCAGTGTCCACCTTCCCCTCTGAAAGGAGCACCTAAAGCTCTGCAGTGTTGTTCCTCAGGCTTCTTGCATTGCGAGAGGCCACCTTCCACCTGGTTCCCTCCTTCTCCTCACTCTTCTCCTTGGCTTGTGTCCCTCCTCCTGGTAGTCTGCACCCTTTCTCCTCGTTATTCTTACCAGGTGGTGGTGCCTTCTGTATTACACTCAGACCACTCTGCCCGCCCCCTCCCAGGGTTACTCCACCTCTGCCTTTACCTATATCTAGGGGGTTGAGCTCATTAGGCTCCCCTGTCTGGACCTTTTTACCAACCTCAGTCCTTTGGCCACACCCCCACTAGTTTAAATCCCCCTTAGTAGAGATATACCCCTCTAATCCCACCTTTAATCCTCTCTTCCCCTCCCTGCTCAAGTGTAGCCTGTCCCTTGCTTACAAGTCACTATTCCCCCAGACCCTACCCTGTTAGTCATTAACCCATAATTTTTGGTGTGGCACCAATTCCTCAGCCACTCATTGAACTCCTTGATCCAATCCTTCCTCCCCATGCTTGCACATGGTATTGGGAGTACCTCTGAGAATGCCACCAACTCCCCCACCCCCTCACACTGCCAGTCCAACTCCTAGAACCTACCCCTCACTACTTTCATAGTCTCCTCCACCAAGTCGTTTGTACCCACTTGCAACACTAAATGAGGTTTCTTCCTCCCCCTTGCTGCACATTTGAGCAGTGCCTGCCCTGCCCCTCATGCAGACAACCCAGGGATAGTTTCAACCCAAATATGGCTGTGCCTTTTCCCACTTCCACCCCATCTCACCCCTTTCAGTATAGAATCTCCCAGGTTGAGTGCCCCCTGTCCCTTACCCCTTCTATTGCCCCTTCCACCACCCCAGTGTTTATTCTTCCCTGCCCCTTAACCCCACCAGCTGCACCCTCTGTGACTTCTGTATCTGCACCCCCTACTTCTACCTCACCACTTTTCTCTGCCTTATTCCTCCCATCCCCCTTGAACCCCTTCCCAGCCTGACTATTTCCTACTGGGCTTCCCATGTCAACCTTTTCTCCTCCTCCTCTGCTGATTTCCAACCCCTATCCTATCCCCCTTGTTGTCAATTTAGAGCCCCCATTCCCTTCGACCCAATAGTGATGCTCCTCCCATCCTTCCCCTTCCTGAAGCCTTCTCTCCTCCAGTCACCCCTCCTTCCTTACTAGCCCCCTTGTACCCTTTAGTCCTTGCTATCTCTTCCCCTGTTGCCATCTCTCTCATGCCCCATTTGTCCTTCCCCCTTCAGTGTGTTCCTCCCCCCCTCTCTCTCCCATAGCAGAGGATCAAATCTATTCCTAGTCGATACCCCTCCTACATCTCTTCCCCAATCGGTCCCCCCTCCTACTTGTTCTCCTAAATGCCCCCCTGGTCCCAGCCCTGGTCCCTCCCTACCTGAAGCCATCTGCTACCTCCCCTGGTGCTCCTCATGGTCTCTTCCTCCCTCATCAGCAGGCCCCCCCCTTGACTCGGGCACCCACTCCCTTCTTCTCTCTTTTCTGATAGTGCCTCTGATACTGGGATCGGTTTCCATCCCTAGTTGTTCTTCCTCCATCCCCCCCTTGCCATTCCCTATTCCTCCCCCAGCCTGAATGCCTACCATACTCATCTGCCCTGCCACTTAAACTCCTCCCTAACCTCCACAGTTCTTCCTTCAAACTAACCAGTGGTCTATAGACCATACACCCTCCATCTTCCAAGCCCAGTCCAGGATCATGGTGGACCCACACCCTCTACACCCCACCACCCTTCCAAAGATGCCCACTCTATTGACATGCAGCACCTGCCCCATTTTCCCCCCGTTTTATGTTACAGGCTCTTACTTCTGGTTTCTGTACCCTACTACAACTGTTAGGGCCCTGTTTATTCAAATTCCTGTTCCCCCCACACTAGTCCCCCTACTGCCACCTTGCTGACCAGGTTAATTCAGTGTCAGATGCTGTATTACTGTAGCAATCCAAAAGCCTCCTTGCCCATTTTTTTCAACCCTCAGCTACCATACTTTTTGTTCTCAGCCCTCATGGTTTCACTAAGCCCAGTTTGAGATCGTATTGCACTCCAAGTATTACTCAACTCAGAGAAATAAACAGAACAAATAAATATGTATTATTACAGCAATCCTAACAGTATAGCTCAGTACTTAGCTCTGTCAGAGAAATAAACAGAACAACTAAATCTGTATCATTACAGCAATCCTAAAAGTATCCAATCATTTTTTTGTCTCCACCCCAGAGACCCTGCTGTAATATAGGATCACACAGGACCCTGGGCAGTTGGGTGGGCAACTCTAAAGTCCCAACAGAGCTCTGTTGAGCTCGCTCACTCCCCCATCTAGCTTGCTTATTCTGTTTCTCCCAGTGCTGCAGGCTGCCCTTTTGTACTAGGCTTCTGCCTGTCTTGGTGCATTTTTCTGCCTACAAAGAAATCCACAGCAGTCCCAACAGAGCTCCATTGAGCTCGCTCACTCCCCTTCTCTCACTCGCTTGTTCTTAATCTGTCTCAAACACTGATTTCCCACTGTGACCACACTAATCTGCGCCAGAAGTGTGAAAACACATTTCAGCCAGGATGTGTAAAATGACAGCTCTACTGTTCGTAAGAAGGTGTGGAAAAATGGCAATGTTGAAAATCTGAAGTGAAAATATTACAAATTCGCTAGGTTATGAGCATGCGTGGAAACTGCACAATGCACACTCATAAAACAGTCATTTTTTAGATTTTTTCACCAAATTTACAACACAGGCTTTTTGAGAGCCCACCTCATGAACAGTGGCACTGTTGCTTCGTTAATCAGTCCCGAGAAGTGACTCCACGCAGTAACTGCGATATTGCCGTTTGGGACCAAATAACACCATGACAGTGCCTGAATTCATGAGGAGTTTTCTCAATAACCCCATGTTGAAAATTTGGTGCCAAAATTCCCCAAAATGCCCGAGATATGCACCAAAGTTGAAAAAACCCTATTTATGCCATTATACAGCTCACCGGCATTTCTTCAGTTTGCAGTTGGCTTTGAAGAGTGCTGACATGCTCCAAGTCCACTGAAGATCATCATGCCAAGCTCCGAAGGTAAGTATGGGGTGAGGGTGTGTGTGTGAGGAGGTAGGGTATGCAGAGGGTGGGTGCGGGTTGTGGGAGGGGCACCGGACATGTTGTTTTACAGGAAAAAAAAACCAAAGACAATGCCAGTCAGTTTTCTTCTTTTCAGGTGTGTTTGGTACTCTGGGGTGGGTTCCCAGTGTGCCACCTGCATTTGTGGGGAGGGGGATCAAAGCTGATGGGAATTGGGCCTCTGTCGGCACATAAATGGGTGGGGGCACATGATGCTGAGGGGATTGGGCATCCCCTGGCACACAACAGAAATTGGGGGTGGGACAGTATGCTGATGGGGAATGGGCTCCCCATTGGCAAATTGAACTGGGAAGGGGGACTGAAGCCAACAGATTGGGCCCCCATTGACACGAAAAGACTGTTTGGGGCATGATGCCGAGGTGGATTGGGCACCTTCTGCACACAACAGAAATTGGGGTGGGACATTATGCTGATGGAGAGTGGCTCCCCTGTCAGCAAATGAAGTTGGTCAGGCATGCCGACAGGGATTGAGCACTCCATCGGCTTTCTGAGGGGCTCTGGGTACGCAGAGCTGCTACGTTCCTGGTAATGTTACACCAGGCAAGGCACCACCCTGCAATGATGGTCACTCTCTCATTGAAGTGGAATTGCTGATGCTGCAATGACAAGGAGGCCCCTCATTGCAGCAGCCAAATTGTTTCAAGTTGGTGGCACTTCTGCAGAACCAGTGTCATCAGGACACTGGGTCTGCATTGGGTGCACACCGCCAAGCCACAAATGCAGAACTGGCATTGGCCACCACACTGCTGCACCTTCACAACCCACTTCTCTCCTAAGCTACCGCACAATGTTTCTTGTGCATGAGTGCAAGCAAACATAAAAATGTGTTGCAACTATCAAAAGCATTCTTACGAACATACGAAATTTGCCAGCAGATAAAGGCCTAGAGGTCTATCAAGTCTGCTCGAATGTGCAGCTAGTACCCCTTATTCTGCAGCTGCCCCTCCCTTCCACCCTTCCTCTTCATTAACCCTCCCCCTTGTCCTGTCCCATCCTCGTTTGAAGCAGTCCACTGTTCTACTGCATACCACTTCAGGAGGTAACGCATTCCACCCAGCCACCACCCTCTCTGTAAAAAAGTGTCTCCTCATCTCTTTCCTGAACCTTCCTCGCTCCAGTCTCATATCATGGCCCCTGGTGTCCCTCCCCTTCCTTACTTTGAACAGCCCCTCTGTACTTGTCTTGTTTATTCCTTTCATGTATTTAAAGGATTCAATCATGTCACCCCTGTCTCTCCTCTCCTCCAGTGAGTACATGTTCAATTCCTTCAACCTCCTCTCATACGATAAGTCCCCCAGCCCCTAGATCATCTTTGTCGCTCTGCGCTGCACCCCCTTCAGTAACTTAATGTCCCTCTTCAGATACGGATGCCAGTACTGCACACAGTACTCCAGGTGTGGTCTAACTAATGACCTATACAGTGGCAGAATCACCTCCTCCTCCCTCCTTGAGGATATACCCCTTGCAATACAACCCAGCATTTTGTTGGCCTTTGCAGCTGCCTTCCTACATTGTGCCAAGTTGTTCATTGACCCTGTAATGAGCACACCCAGATCCTTCTCCTCCTCCTCTGTCTGGGCTAGCTCTCTTTATAGTTATATTACAAAAGTAACACATTTTTGAAACTTCAAAATGACCATACCAATAAGCACAATGAGGTATATGAACTGCAAATTATAACAATGGTAAGCATGAAACAGAAATGTACCATTTGGATGCATGCATACATCACCACTGTCTACTATTTGTGAAAAACAACATTACAACAATTATTACTGGGATGTCTCACTTTCACTTGTACTTTCTCCTGATGAGAATGAACCTGTCATACGTTGTTGTAGAAGGAGTTTTATCTGAGTAAGCATAGAAGACATTTTCCTGAGATGTGATTGATTCTGCCAGTCTAGAGCTAGGCTTTGAGATCTCTCCTCGTAGTTGCAGGTGATTCATGTAATTGAGCTCATCAAAACTCTCCTTCAGTGACTGAAAGCCAGCTTCCATTACCCTTGTGAGATGGTCAATCATTCCCATAATATCTCTTCCTAGCTTGGCTGTGGAATATATAGCAAAAACAAGTCATATCTGTTATTATAGTTGTTTTGTTTTCACAATGCACCTTGATAAAAAATGATTTTGTTTTAAACATATCACTATGTACCTATTTGCTCATCCTGACTGTGTTCTTTTCCCAGTGGCTGCAACAATGCTTGCTTCAGCAGTGGACTTAGCATCAGTGCTCATCTCTGCCTCCCCTCTGTCTGTGCCACTGTCATCTTCTTTGACAGTTTGACTACTAGTGTTACAGTATGACTTCCCCACATTATCTTCTCTTGTATCCTCTGCATGTTCTGGAAGAATACATTGAAATATATTAAATGTAGACATGCATACGTGATAACACTGTTTGCCAAAACCACAAAACTAATCCTGCACAAATTAAGTTCCCTCATATATCTTATTCCACACATACCTACCCCTTCATCAGTATCTTCATATTTACTTTCTTCCTCTGATGCTGCTGTCTCTTTCTGTCCTCCTTTAGCTGGTGCTTTGACAGGAATATCTTTAATACATTTTGAAATGCAGAAAAGAATATGGTACATGGTATCTTAGTATATGCAGTTCACCACAGAATATTATGCTGGTTCAACTTTAAGCAGAAATGTATGGTGTCGAAAGGCCTCTCACACATGTTGGCACCCTTTGCAAACTGTGTGAGAGGCCTTTCAGCACCATGCATGTCTGCTTAAAGTTGAACCAGCACAATATTTTGTGGCAATTTGCATATGCAGCCCATCATGCTTTGCATTGTGGGGGCATGTGTGATTTTTTATTTCTTTGAAACTTGGCTTCCTGGCCAAATGCCCTTTGGGGTAACCCTTGCCTCCGTGCTTGCACACAGAGGTTCTTCATCTTTTAAATTGTTTTTTTTTTAATTCGGTTCACCACAACATAACCCAGATAGACCATCTTAGGGTAGCTGGTTCATTCCACTGGAGTGTCAAACAGACAAGGCATACTGATGAGTCCTGGTAGGACAAAACACGTGTCTATGTCTTCTGTTGGCACCCTTTGCAAACTATGTGAGAGGCCTTTTGGCACCATGCATTTCTGCTTAAAGTTGAACCAGCGTAATATTCTGTGGTGATTTGCATATGCAGCCCATGATGCTTTGCATTGTAGGGGCATGTGTGATTTTGTATTTCTTTGAAACTTGGCCTCCTGGCCAAATGCCCTTTGGGGTAACCCTTACCTCTGTGCTTGCGCACAGAGGTTCTTTATCTTAGTATACAACTACTTCTTCAATAGCATAGAGATGTACATGTCATTTATATTGGTACTTACTACCATAGAGCCTCTCTCCCAAGTTTGGTTTTACTGCTCCCTTCAACATTTCTTCTAAGAATCCATACCAATGTTTGTCTGCTGCACATACCTTTCTTGCTAATTGTAACTTGTAAAATCTTTGCGTCAATAATTTCCTTTTTTATGTTGGCACGCTTGTGCAGCCAACGTCTTGTGGTAGTGCAGATTTGGAGGTGCGGTCACTGTTGGGCGAATGCAGAGCATGCACCAGTAGGTGCGTCCTGCATTCCACAATCAGCCAGCAGCAGGGTCCAACACCCTGCCTAGCTAATGAGGTGAAGACAAGAGAGAAAAGGTCCGCTGCAATGACAGCGAAGCTCTCATGCAGCTTGACCACAACACGCCTCCCCCTACGTGCAAGCAACATGACGGCAGTGACTGCTGCTGTTACCTGTCAACACCCCCCATTTATTGTGTGCCAATGGGGGTGCTCAATGCCCATTGGCATCATGTAACCACCCCCTTTTTTTGATTGCCGAGGGGCCAATCCCTCTCAGCATCATGCGCCTCTAAAGTTTTTTTTGCCGACAGGGGCCCAATCCCTGTCAGCATGTATCCCTCCCCTTGAATTTTTCTGATGGGGAGCCCACTCCCTGTCTGCATAATGTGGCCCTTCCCGGTTTTTGCTTGCTGAGGGGGTGCCCAATCCCCCTCAGCTCCTGGGGCCCACTTCTTTCCTTGTTTGCTGATGGGGGAGCCCAATCCCCCATCAGCTAAAGCATCCACCCACACACACACACACACACACACACAAACACACACACACAGACTCAGGTGGCATGCTGGGAACCCATCCCAGCATGCCAAAGCACCCATTAAATAAAAATGGTCCTCCGATGTCTTTTATTTGCTTTTTCACCTGTAAAGCAAAAACGGTCCCTCGCACTCTTCCAGCCCCTCTACTGCACCCACTCACTGTGCACCTTGCCTCCCCACACACACCCCCATGCCATACTTACCTCTGCAGTCTGGCAAGATGATCTTCGGTGGATCGGGAATACATCTGCACTCTTCAAAGCTGACCACGAACTGTGGAAATGCTGGTAAGCTGTGCAATGGAATAAATAGGGGGTTTTCAACTTTAATGCATATCTCAGGCATTTTTGGGAATTTTTACACCAAATTTTCAACATGGGGTTTTTTGGAACCCCCCCCCCCATGAATTCTGGCACTGTCATATCGTCAATCAGTCCCGAAGGGTGATTTCGCAGTTACCGAATGGAATCACTTTTTGGGACCGATTAATGAGATGACAGTGCCACTGTTCATGAGGTGGGCTCTCAAAAAGCCTATGTTGCAAATTTGGTGGGAAAAATCCAAAAAATGGCTGTTTTATGAGCGTGTGTTGAGCAGCTGCTACGTAGGCTCATAACTTCATGAATTCACAATATTTTCATGCCAGATTTTCAACATTGTCATTTTTGTACACCTCCTTGTGAACAGCACATCTGTCATTTTTCATATCTTGGCCGAAATGTGCTTCCGCACTTCCGGCACGTAATAGTGCATTTGCTGTGGGAAATCAGTGTTTGGGCCAGATTATGAAAATGACAGTGACACTGTTCATGAGCAGAGGTCCTAAAATGCCTATGTTGAAAATTTGGTGACGATACTCCATAAAATGACTGTGTTACAAGCGTGCATTGGCAGATTGCACACACGCTCATAATGTAGTGCATTTGTAATATTTTCACTCTGGATTTTCATCATTGCCATTTCTCCACACCTCTTGATGAACAGTACAGCTGTCATTTCACATATCCGGCCCAAAATGTGTTTTCACACGTCTGGCGTAGAATAGTGCGGTCGCTGTGCGAAATCACTTTTTGGGACAGTTTGAGGAAATAACAGTGACACTGTACATGAGCAGAGGTGCTAAAATGCCTATGTTGAAAATTTAGTGCCAATGTCCATAAAATGACTGTGTTACAAGCGTGCATTGCGCATTTCCCACGCACCCTTGTAACTTCGTAAATTTGCAATATTTACATGCCACATTTTCAACAATGGCATTTTTTTACACCTCCTTATGAACTGTACAGCCGTCATTTTTCACGTCCTGCACTAAATGTTTTCCCACACTGCACTACCAAAGCCAATGCCAGCGCGACAACATTCGGCATTGACAAATGCTTGTTTTTTTTTTGGCAAAGCACCGGGCCTTTTGTTACATTATGATTTTCTTTTACATGATTACTAATCGCAGTCCACAAAGCTGTAAGGGGCTGATTGCTTGCCCTCATAATGCATGGCACTCCATGTGCTTTAACTGCATCCAGCAAATAGGGTATTTCTGATTTCTTCTACAACCTTGGAATTTTCTCTTACGAAAAGGGAAAATCACAGTGTCCTCAATAAATAATCTGAGAAGCACTGTATTTCTACAATCTTAACATAGCACTGTAAACACCACCCAGTAACTTACTCAGTAAAAAGAGTCTGACTGTACATGAGCATGTTAGTTCATGGAAAGAAGTCTAATAATAGAACTTATTAAGCTCCTCTATCTGGCAAAATGATGTTATTGTCATTGTTATGTCTGCAGTGCTCTCAAATTCATTTGACATTTTCCCTGTAACTCCAGCACAATTCCCCTATCTTTTCCTGAAGATTACAATATGTCCAATGAAAGCATAATTTCTCTGTTGTCCTAAATAACCAAGGCAACTGTATGAGAACAGTTTCGCTCTGCATAACTGCAAATCCCTATAAAATAAAGGAATACCTGTAGATCTTGGAGCCCTGTGTCTGCACAGTAAAATAAAGTAACACACACAATGCCAAAACTGCAATATCCATTCCAACATGATCGTGAAACAGTTTTACCTAGGAATCTGAGGCACCACTCCTAGAGCTAAAGTTTAACTTACAGTGGCGGTATATCATCTGTACGGTGCCAACTTTAATACGACCAACACTACAGTGACAACAGCTCCGGGTTGCTGTAGTGTCGGCGTGGGACCCCGGCACTGCTTTCTGTGGGTATCGCACCCCCTTCCTGAAGCAACTCCAACTCAGAGTTGAGTAATTTAGTAGGAGAGGGTGTGGGTGGCTAGAGTCCCCTGCATGGGGGGTTTGGGGGTGAAGCCCCCCGAAGAAAGGACAGTCTGAAGTGACTCCCTTTATGCTGACCGCAAATGCAGTCAACATAAAGGAGTCACTTTAACATCGGTCGACAATGAAATTGTCGACCGACTGTCATGGATCCACTGTGGCAGCCGTCTCACCTGTCTGGCAATATCATATTATTGTTATGACTAGACAGTGCTCCCAAATTGATTCGGCATTTTCCCCTGAGAGCCCACAATGATTTCACTCTGTTTTTCTGTACATTCCATTATTTCCTATGGAGGCCTAATTGATCCTTTTGTTCCCTGTGTAAGTAATACATCTGCATGGGAAGAATTTCCCTGTAGATGAGTCCAAATCTTTATATGATACAGGAATCCCTGTAGTTCTAGAAACCCGGTCTCTCAACTCTAAAACCAATCTATACACGCTATGTCAAAACTAAAATACCCATGACATTTTTTGTCAGACTTACCTTTACCTACAAACCTGACGTCCCACTTGTGCAACTGAAGTTGAACTCACTGTGCCAGTCATCTTCAATAAATTGTGAAAAAATATTCATTTTGTTTCTTCAGCGATCCAACTCAGTCACCATGTGAGCACTGCAAACTGCAATAAAAATGCCAAATGCCCGTCAGTTTATCATGCACATTTACCAGGTTTCACCTTTGAAATTGTCACGTAGGTAGTAGAACTTGTTCTGATTGGTTACTGTCCTTTGTTCGTAACTTCCTGAAGTCACACGGACTTTCAAAAATTAAGTAATTTCGAAAGTCATCCTGCATCATTACATGAATACCTCGCATACACCCTGTATTTTCGAAAATCACAGAAGTGACCAGTCAAAAACATCACTGTTTATACATATTTGCTAGCATTGCATTACTTTTGAAAATTCAGTACCATAGCTGCGGAGCTTTTGTTAGAAGTCATGCACCCTTTCGAAAACAAAGTCATTTTGAAATTATTCCTGCATCAGAATGCCGATTCCTCACATACATCTTTTTTCACAAGTGACTGAAGTGAGGAGTTTAAAGTGTCACCACTAATATATGTCTGAGAACATTCTGCTGCATTCAAAAGTTGAACAGCATAGTTGCGAACATTTCATTACTTTCCAAACTTGAACAGCCAGCCCTGATTGGCGGTTCAGAAACCAGGCAACCAATACCATTCAGGCATTGGTTGAAAGTTCAAGACTCAGTGGTTTTAGGAGTCACACTTTTGAAAGTACTGCAAAAACGAATGAAAAGGAAAACAAACAATTTTGGACATTCAGACAACATCCAGAGTGAATACAACTTCTGACAGCGGGAAATGTCTCATTTTAAACAATGGAAATAGTCAAAAAACATGCAAACCAGCAGCACCACAGTTACAAAAGTAACAGAGTTGCATGGAGGCGAGGGGGGGGGCAGGAAGGGCACACAGAGAACTGGCCATCCAAAGAAAGTGTAACAACTCTAGTCCCAGTGCCACCTGATTGATTTGGCATTTTTCCTGTAACTACAAGGCAACTTTGCTATATTTTTGTGTAGATTACATTATTTCTTCTGGAAACCAAATTGCACTGTTTTCCTATGTAACCAATGCAACTGTATGTGCAGAACTTCCCTGTAGATGGCTGTAAATTCCTGTAAAATACAGGAATCCCTGTATATCTGATACATTTGTAATCCAGACCTACAAATCACAAATACAACATTGTGCCAAACCTGTAAACAGAGTTTTAACCAATAATAGCTAACAATTCATGACAAAGGGGAGCAGGAGGTGCAGTACAAATGCACAAGTAACACCACCCATCTATACCATGTTCTCCTTAACACTGATACCATTCTCTGATGTACAATTACCCACTCTGTGTGCAAATGTAACAGCCCACAGTCAAAACTTTTCCACAAATTCAGACAGCTGTGCCACTATCACACCAGTTTCACTCCACTTTTCCTTTCTAGTAACAGAGATGGGGAAAAAGTGGAAGGACTCTGAAATTCCATTTTTGATTGAGGCTGTGAAGGTACTAGTGGACCCTAACATTGTCATGAGAGCTTCCAATCAACCTATGACAGAAATGTGGGAAGCTGTAAGCTCCCACATAGAAACAATGTATCAACTAACCAGAGACACAATAACATATAAAAAAAATGGAAGCAGATCAGACAGAAATTCTTCACGCTTCTTCCACAGGAAATAATTCCCGCATGCCACCAAAAATGGTTTGACACTGTAAAAGAACTTTGGGCAACAGCAGGGAAACCCACTTTTGGCACTAGACACTACGAAAGTAAATGACACCTAAAATACAAAGAATGCACGGACTCGTATGAATAATACTAATTCATAATGCTGCACAAATATTACTAATTCTGCAATTCTATATTGCAAAATGTATAAGAGGCATGCCACTTTCACAATACTGTATACCATTGCCAGCACAAGAAGTGGAATCCTCTGACGATGACAACCCTGACTCAGAAGAGGAACCTGACACCAGTCAAAGTGCTGTGACTGTCCAACCTGGTAATTTCATAACAGTACCACAGAACACATCACACATATGTATCCAAATACAACAATTTTTCCAGTATTAATGTCCACATTGCAGAACTGACAGTATCTAATAAGGACCAACCCTCAGGGACCAGTGGGTCACAAGAACTAGAAGAACAAGCTCTGCATGGTAACATCACTCAAACTGGACCAATCACACCTACAGGTAATCCCACTTCCATGAAGCTGTAGACACATAACATGTAACAGTTGTAAACATTCATATTCTCAAACCCATGTCTCTATTCCAGTAACTCAGTCATCTGAATACCAACACTTCCCTCAGAAGAAACAAAGAACAATGACAGAACATCAACGCCATGATGAAGAACAAGAAGACAGCAACAATACAGAAACTGAAACACACAACGTGGAAGACATACTTCATAACACCAACATACAAGAAGACACACCATATGAAGGTGAGGGGGCCCATACAGCAACACAGAAGAGGACACACAGGACTAACACCCCACATATGAAATCACCGAGGAAGAACCACGCTACAATAAAGAAGAAACTTTAACCACTGGTAAGTATTAACAACAGTAATTTTTAAAATACATTTTATGAGATCCAATTGTGGACAGACAGCCTTTGCTTATATTGCTCTATCTATCTGGAATGAAATCCCTTGTGATATAAGACAGTTGCATTCTGCTAAAGTATTTGCAAATGAACTAAGGATGGTTTTTGTATTACAATTTAATTGTAATTATTTTATATGAGCATATATCTTCTTTGTAACGAAGACATTTTTAGTCTGATATATTATGTATTGTATATTTTTTATTTGTCTTTTTGTATGTATGTTTTTATGTGGGTCGCACCTGTAAAAGGAATTAGTTTTCCAGAGTGCTTACCCATTATGCGAATAAACCACAACAAATAAACACCATTATTACTGTACCAGAAGCATGCTAGTATACACAGTAACTGGGTAGAAAGCACCAGAATTTTTCTGTAACACCTCTTGTTCTGTTTTGTATAGCAATACATATAATGCTGTATATTGCAGTAACACAGCAAATGCATTACTCTTCTCTTTCGTCTTTCATCTCCCTTTAACAGCTGCTACAGTGGACATTCGACAAAAGTGAAACAATATGACTGCTGCAATAACCACCAGATTTCAGTCTGTGACACAAATAATGACAGATATCCTGAATCAGCAAAAGACTCAAACTGAACTACTAAAAGAAATCCTTCACCAGCAACGTATACAAACACATGTACAAGAGAACAACTTAACAATGGACTGGCAAAATCAGTCTCTGTTGCATGACATTGCAGATGACTTAAATGAGGTTAAGCAAATAATATGAGATGCTACGGCCCCCACACAACCAAACACTTCCGACCCACCATCTACGCAGCATCTTCAATGAGTAGGCACCAGTTACTTTGCACATCTCCATATTAGAATATGTGGTGATGTCAGCTATTTGTTGGTACATACTGTAATTGCTGTAAATTAGTGTTTCTTAAGTACATACTTTGGCTACTATAAATCTATGTTACTTACTGTGTATTTCTTCTAGTAATAAAACGTTTGTTTTCCCAATAGAACCTCTGTTACTTAATGTGAATTCCGCTACAAATAAAAATGTCGTTTTCCAAATAGAACCTAACCCCACTGTCTGTTATCCACATTTCTCACATAAACCCTGCAAAGATGTAAAATATCATGTCATTTATACCTTTCCTTTTTTTAAATGTATTCTACAAGTAGTATAAAGATGTAAAATATCCACTACCCTTTCAATATTGTTTTGGTAGGGCAGTGCACTAGCACCACCCAATTATTTTGTGACTATGACATCAAGGGTGCAAGGTTTGATACCCAGAACCTCCCTTGTCACCTAAAATATGTTTTTGTATTAAAGTATCATATTCTCGAAAACCATGACCTCTGTGTATGAAAATAGCTGTCTCGATGCCGGTGCACTGGACTAACATCACAGAATAATTTTCTGTCCCCTTATGAATGATCTGTGTGTAAAAATAGGTGTCTCCTTCTAGTTCTACATGAAAGCACCACATTTTTGGAAATCATGCTGTGTGTGCGAAAATAACTCTGTCTCCTACTGTCACAACCCCTTGCTCAACATCACAACGGTTTCAGGATCAACATCACTGCAATACAAATTTTTTTCGCAGTGCAACATACCTATTTTCGTACACACACCATGATATGTGAAAATATGGCACTTTCCGTTTCTGTGCGAAAGTACCGTATTTCTGCAATTTATGGTGTGTGTGTGTGTGTGTGTGTGTGTGGAAATCGGTGTGTCCTACCTTCAAAACCCCCTTGCTCAACATTGTTAAGTAAGATAACAACAATACAGCACCAAAGGTATTTTTGTGGCACAGCAGATAGGGAGCAGAGGGGCAATGGTAAGAGTTCTGGATTTCAAATTGGTATAAGGCTGATTATTTTCTTTTTGTAGTATGACACACCTATTTTCACACACACACACACACACACACACACTGATTTTCAAAAATATGGTGCTTTCTGCTTCTGCATGAAAGTACCGTATTTTCGCAAGTCATAGTGTGTGTACAAAAATCGGTGTATCCTACTGTCGAAAACCCCTTGCTCAACATTAAGTAAGATAACAGTAGAACATACAAGGTATCTCTGTGGTGTAGTAGCTAGGGAGCAGAGCTGCAATGCTAAAGGTTCTGGGTCCAAGATTGGTGAAATACTACTTATTTTCTTTTTTGTAGTAGGACATACCTATTTTTGCACATAACCCATAAATTGTGAAAATACAGTACTTTCATGGTGAACCAATATCACCTTCATATTTTCGAAGGGGTGTGTGTGTGTGTGTGTGTGCGTGTGTGTGCAAAAATAGGTGTGTCCTTCTGTCGAAAACCCTGTGCTCAACATTATTAAATAAGATAAGAACAGCATAGCACAGAAGATGTCTACGTAGCATGGTGGCTAGACACCAGATCTACAATAACAATGGTTCAGGGTTCAAGACTGGTGGAGTGCTAATTGTTTTGTTTTTTTCGTACTGGTACACACCTATTTCTGCACACACACCATTAAAGATGACTGATGGGATTATTATTGTTATGATCTGGCAACAGCATAAGGTGATCTGTTTTTGTGAATTACATGAAACAGTTAACTTTGCATGCTATTGTCATGCACCATGTATAATCTGCTCAAAGGGACACCATTGCAAATTCTTCTTTTCATACTACCAACTTTGTCTTTTTTAATCACGTACACTGAGATCAAAACAGCATTTTACAATGGGCTCCCTTTCAGCAGATTATGTGCACTGCACAATAATAACATGGAAAGTTAACAGTTTTCTTGCAATCTGAAAAGCAGAGCCCGTTACCACATTGTGACAATCAAATAATAGTAAGCAGTCCACCGATCTCGAACCCAGAACCATCTCAGCTCTGCTTCCAATCCGCTGTGGCACAGAGCAACCTTTTGTGCTGCACTGGTCTTATCTTATTTAATAATGTTGAGTAAGTGTTTTTTGACAGAAAGACACACCTATTTTTGTACACATACATGCGAAAATAGGTGTGTACTCGTGGTTCAGGATGAAAGTACCGTATTTTTGCAATAAGTGGTGTGTGTGCGAAAATAGGTGTGTCCTACTACAAAAAAAAAAAAATAGCATTCCACCAGTTTCGAATCAGGAACTCGTGCCATTGTAGCTTTGCTCCCTATCCATTATGCCACAGAGATACCTTCTGTGGTGTATTATTGTTATCTTACTTAATGAGTCTCTTGACATGCCAAATTTCTTTGTCCACCTTTATCTCAGAAACGATTTTAGGTTTTGTTCTGAGATTTTCATGATAGAAAGTCTTTGGGTCACAGATGTGCTTTTTGAAGGTTTGGTGAAAAAAATATAAATGCATTGAAAAGTTATAATTTTTATTTTCCCATTATTTCCTATGGGGAAAAGCAGTGCTCAACACGAAAGTACTGCATTTTTGCAAATCATAGTGTGTATGTGAAAATAGGTGTGTGTTTTGCGAAAATATGGTACTTTTGTGCTGAACACAACTTTTCCCATAGGAAATAATGGTAGTGTTCAACACAAAGTACTGTATTTTCACAAATCATATTGTGTGTGCTAAAATAGGTGTGTGGTTTGCAAAAATTCTGTACTTTTGTGCTGAACACTTAACTTTTCCCATAGGAAATAATAGGAAAATAAAAATTGTTATAACTTCTGAACACATTAAAATGTTTTCACCAAACCTTCAAAAGACACATCTGTGACCCAAACACTTTCTACTCAGAAAAGTTCAAAGCAAAACCTAAAACCATTTTTGAGATACAGGTGGACAAAGAAATGCTAAAAAAATGGAAAATTTATGAATTTTAGACACTTTGTATCTCAAAAACACAAAACCGATTCACACGAAATTTGGTACGTCAAGAGACCTACCCCTAAAGATTATGCATACCAACTTTTGTGAACATCTGTTGAGCAGTTCCAGAGTTAAGGTTCAAAATTTTGACTTTAACATAGAAATGTGCACCCAACCCTAACCATACTGGCACAGCTGTGCCAGTATAATATATATATTGGCCCAGATATTCAAACTGCGCCCAAAATGTGCGCAACAACAGGAGCAAGCACAAGTCAATTGCGCACATGCGCAACAGACGCGATATTCAAATGTGAAGCAAGTCAAATTGCGCAACCACCCAATGTCTGAATATCGCACAACCTGCGCCATAGCGCAACCAGGTAGGGGAAGCTGAGCACATGTGTCGTGCCATTGCGCAACAAGGCCAGCCCAGCTGAGCAGTCGAGATGTGCCATAGTGCAAGCAGGGAGCCCCCCCAGCAGCAGAGCAATGGAACTGCACAACTAGGGAGGTAGGCAAGGGCCCACCACCCATGCCACAGACGGGCACAGGAACACAGTATAGAACTAACAACACACCCCCACACCCGAAGCACAGCATCACCGGAGGAGGGACAGAAAATCCACTGGCCCATGGGGACAAGCCTACAAAGCACAGCAGGGCCACGGCACCCCAGCACACCCACTGGCAAGCAAATACTGACACACAAAGGGGCTGGACAACCCAGGTGTACCACAGCCCCCACTGCGCACAGCACACTTTGCTCTGGAATGCCAAGACACCACCCATGAGCAGTGACTGTGACTGGCACTGCCTGAACCACCATGCCCCCCCCACCTGGCACAATTCAACCGTGTGTACCACAGAACCATACAAGCCAGACCCACTAGGAGCCCACAGTGGAGTGTGGGCAGCACACGGCCAGACCGGCTGACAGCCACCACCACACCAGGGACACCCCCCCATGCAGACACACACACAATCGCAGGACCACACCACACCAGATGCCATGCACACCACTGCAACTGAGCACCTATAGCCAGCTGCAAATCAGAGACCACCACAGTATTCATAACAAAATAGATATATATATTCAATGAAAAACAGAAGAACAACAACAACAGGAACAACAATAACACTATTTACATATATACAATACAGGGTGGGGTACAGGTACAAGGTAGGGGTGGGTGTGGGGTAGGGGTGAAGAACTTGGTGAGGGAAGGCAGGGTGTGAGGGAAGGGTAAAGGGTGTAGTTGTAGGGCAGCTACTGCCCCCAGGCTGCAGATCTGCAGGACGACTCAGACCCCGTGTCCCTCTCCGGCGTCACACACCCCTCCGGTTCATCTCCCTGAGGATGCTGATTGATTCCTGTGAAATCTCCAACAGGCAGTGGATGGCCTGCTCTATCCTGCACAGGACCCATACACCTAGGGCAAGAGAACAGAATCAATGGCTAGGACTGTACACAATCCTGAAACCCACCCAGTATGCATGGCATACAGCCAAGTGCCCTGTCCCTGTGATGGACTGCACACACTCACAGTGATCGTGCACGGGCCAAGCCCAACCAGGCAGCAACAGCCATGTGTGCCACTACACACACCCCCCATGCCCAGCACAGCACAACCAAGGCAGTACAGTGACATGTCTACATGGTGGGAAGGTAGTGCCACAGCCATGTGCTCAGTGCATGCATGGACCACCAGTGACGCACTCACAGACACACAGTGCCACTGGACAGTGCTGACTGTCAGATGTTGCGTACATGGCAGTGTTGTCCATGGATGGTGGCCATGCCCTATCCCCCCATTGCACGCAATAGCATCCATGATGTAATGACACTCACCCTCATCCAGCTGCTGCTGCTGCTGCGGTGGCTGTTGCAGATGCTGCTGCTGCTGCTGTTGCGGGCCCATACCACTGCCTCCTCTGCCGGCCACCCCTGTAGTACCCCTGTGCGACTCAGCCTGGGCCCTCCTCCGCTCCTCCACGCCTGTGGGAAACAAATGTTGAGAAGCACATTAGTGAGATCCAAACACAGACAACCCCCTGCCCCAATGAGTGTGCCTGCCCACACAGCCAGACCCATGCATCACACACCTGCAAACACCGACACAGCCAACCATGGAACAACCCTCCCCCATGCTCTGGCCCCAATACACAGTCATACCCCTGTGGACAATACAGGTGCATAGATGGGTCACCCACCTGGTCTAGGCACAATGCCCCTCCTGGCATGGGACCTGAGGCATGCCAGCAGTGCCTGCTCCCTCCTGCACAGGTCACCGTAGTGGTGCCTGCACTGCTCTGCTGTCCTGCACCACCCTGTGACCTGCCCCAGTGCAGTGGCCACCTGCTGCCACACTTGGGTGCAGGCCAAGTCTAGGAATCCCCCCTCAAACAGTGGCCCATAGTGAGGCTCAACCATGGCCACTAGGTTGGCCACCTCCAAGCTACTCCACTGGGGAGCTCTCCTGCATGCTATGTTAGCAACTTGATAGTAGGCAATATGGCGCTTTGCATCGCGGCAACCCCACGTGGAAATGTTGCGCAATACAACCCCGTCTGTCCCTATCGCTCTGTTCAGGCAGTGCCATCAGTCCCTATCACGCTGTTACCGAACAGCACAATAGAGCTGCACACATGCCAGATGTACAGCACCAAGGGGGCAAAGGTCGGGCACAAGGTCATGTCTCTGGCGCAAGGCCACACACAGCGCCATCAGACATCTACACGTCCAGCGTGAGCGGTCGCCTGTGTGCCAGTGCCACAGTGGACTATTGCGCAGTTGTGCCACAGTGCCATGTGGTGACCAGCCCTGTAGCACCACTGGCACAATGGTGGCTGTGTCATGAATAGCTGACCGCGCACAGCACGTAATCAACGCAGCAGATGCCTGCATAAGGTACCTGGGCATGCACGGTGTGGTGTACTGCACAGTCACAGAACTGCACCATACGCTCAGCCAGCTCAGCCATATTGCACAAAGTGCAACAGCGCGATATTCAGCCGTTATATGCAAATCAGCTGATCAGCCATTCAAAGGCGCAGCGGTGCGATTTGCATCCATTAATGTTGCTCCACTCCTAATTTGCATGCATTGCGCTATAAATGTGCGACAGTGATCTGCAGTGGCCATATTCGGTTACTGCAGGTGATAGGTGGGTTGCATGCTGTGTGATGTTATGGACTATGGTCATGGGAAAATGCTGTGAACTGCACAGTCACAGGTGTCCACTTCCACCCATACAGACCGTGATATGGCAGAGCAAGAACTGGGTGAGGAGGATGATGGTGGGTGGAAGAGGAGGCCCAACTTCACAAAGGCTGAAACAGAGGCACTCTATGAGGCCTACCTGGATGCGGAGCCACTACTCGGTGGATGGCGGGGCACCCCTCAGGCCCATGCTGCTGCATGGGAGGGGGTAGCTCGCGCCGTCAACCTGCACTGAAGCCACCAGCGCTCCGTGCAGGAATGTAAGAAGAAGGTGGGGACAGACAGGAGACAGGTTAAGGAGAAGGTGGCAGCACTCAGGACAGCCCATGCTGCCACAGGTGGGGGCCAGCCAGAGGTGGCGCAGCTGACCCCGGCGGAGGACCGTCTTGCTGCATCCATGCAGTGCAGTGCCATTGAGGGCATTCCAGGCGGTGGCTTCCAGAGAGGTGGAAGCCCATCACTGCACGGTATGACATGGTGGGGGGTTGGGGGGAAGGTTGATCCCATGCACTAACATGTTCTCACTTTCTGTTACAGATCCTGTGTGCCAGCAGGGGACAGTGGTGGTGGGCCCGCGCACTGTGGACGTGCAGCCAGAGTTGGAGGAGGGTCCATCCACCTCTGCTGGTAGCCGGCATGCATTGCACCAGTGTGCACGCCTGGCTGCCATCTCCAATGTTAGTGAGTCAGGTGTGGGGGGTGCCCTTCCTGTGTCCCAGCAGTCTGGCATGCAAGCATGCCAGCAGGCTGTGGCACGAACCTGCACCATTGAAGATGCAACGGCCGCTATGGGCAGTGACATGTGTGTGTCACAGAATGGACACACAGCAGGACAGCCCATGCCCATGGACCTAGAGGGTTCCAACGTGTGTGCCAGCATGTTAGCACAGTCCCAGGCTGTGCCTGTCAGCACCGGTGGGGCAGCACCGGTGGCTGTGCAGGTCCCTGGCACTGTTGCAGACACAGCATTGGAAGGACTGGTCCCTTGGGCACAGCAGGTGGAGGGGCAGCAGCGGCAGTCACCCACCGGGTCTGGGGGGTACAGGGTTCAGTGGTGGCTTATGCACACCGCCTGTTGACTTGCCCATACCTGGTCCTGGTGAACAGTGCCCACCCTCAAGGGGTGTTGAGCATCAGGCCCTTCCACCCCCTGGGGGACAGGTTGCTGATTTGGCAGATGACCCATTTGATGAGCCCACCTGCCTGCTGCGGGCATCAGTACAGCAGCAGATGTGGGTTGCAACATCTGTGGAGGCACTGTGTGTGGCTGTGGAGTGGCGCAGCAGGTACAATGCAATGATTCTGGCAGAGATGGTCCAAATGCAGATGGATGTGACCACAGCCATTGACAGGCTGACCCAGGCATTGGTCGCTGTCGTGGCCACATTGGGCACACAGTCAGGTGCCCCTCTACTGCACACCCCATGCAGTACGCTCTCCACTCCACGTTCCCGGCATCATGTGACACCCAGCCTGTCAATGTCGGGTTCTGCTGTGGACATCCCGAGCACCCCTGGTGCAGGTATGTTAGGCATGCTGCAGACTCCTGTGCAGACAAGGTCGAGCTCAAGCAATGGGACCCCTGGTGGTCCATCGGTGCCACCCCATGTGGCCCATGCTCAGCCTGCCAGTGCAGCTTGGTCACAGCGGGGCCGCCCATGAATCCGTGGTGGCTGTGGCTCAGTGCCACCTGACTGACCTGTCTCCCAGTGCAGGCCTTGTCTGGTGCTGCCCTGTGTGCAATGTGTGTCTTGCTGGGCAGTGCACCGGTGGGTGCCCTGCCCAACACGCCGACACACAGACCACCTGCACACCCACCCGACTGCAGTCCACAGGTGCGTGTGCATGATGATGCTTGCATTGTACTGTACACCAAGGTGTAAGGGTGCCCAGCATCTGACACATGTACATGGACAGTACAGGTGGTGGGGGTGGTCTGTGGATCTGTGTGCTTGACATGTCTGTTCCTGCTCTGCTGTGCAACTGCCCCTGTGCACTGCGTGCCTGGTGTGTGTGTGTGTGTGTGTGTGTCCATGTAGCGTGTAACTGTTCACCCCTCCCTGATGTAGTGTATTTGTGCGCCTGTACCCTTCCACTCCTCTTTCCGTCATGCACCCCTGGTGTGTTACCCTGCGTGTATGTGGGTTGCGCCTAGACAGTGTTGGTTGCACATGGCCCCATGACTTACCTGTGTTGTGCAAAATGCTCCTCTGTGATGGTGTCCTGGTGCAGCTGGGCCTGCTGGATCAGTCGGGGATCATGCCATCCAAGGGGGGCTGCTCATCCCCATCATCACCGGCGTCACCGGCGTCCCCATCGCTGTCCCCCTCCTCGACTTGTGCAGCTATCCCACAGTCTTTGGCCATGTTGTGCAGGATACAACAGGCCAGGAACATCCCACAGGCCTTTGAGGGGCTGTACTGTAGGGCACCGCCAGAGGTGTCTAGGCATCAGAAGCGTGCCTTCAGCATCCCAAACACCCACTCGATGATGTTGCGTGTGGCGGCATGTGCCTCATTGAAGCATTGCTGTGATGGGGTCGTGGGGCACCGGTAGGGTGTGAGCAGCCAGGGACGGAGTGGGTATCCATTGTCACCTGTGTGGAGATAGTGTAGGTTAGTGTCATGTTCAGGTCCATATTGTCCCTAGCCCTGTGTGCCACCCCCATGGCACCTGTGGCTTGCCCATCCGTCCCCCAACTTTGCCGCTTCTACATGCATATTCACCCACTAGGTGTCCTGTGGGGATGTCCCCACTCTTGAATCGATGGCACAGTGCAGACTGGTACCATATGAATGAATCGTGTGCTCCACCATGGTGCGTGGCACAGACATTGATGATGCGCCCAGTGGCATCACACACCACCTGGCAGTTGACACTGGAGTACCCCTTCCAGTTGCGATATGTGGCCCCATCAGGGCCAGGTGGTGTGCGAATAGCCACATGGGTGCAGTCTATCACCCTAGCACACCAGGCATACATGCTACCCTGTGGAACTCCTGTATGTTTGCTGTGCGGCTCTGCCACGGTGCTGGGGAAATGGATGTACTCATGGCGTGTGGCAGCAGTGCACTGAGGAATTGGGTGAGGATGCGTGACGTGACCGACTGTGTTATGCCTGTGGTGTCCCCTGTTGGCCTCTGGAAGGTACCCATGGCAAGCAAGCACATGCAGGCTGTTACCTTTGTCTCCACTGACAGAGCGTGACTCCATCATGAGGGTGCCTGCATCACATCACTGCACAGCTCACAGAGCCGCCTCAGTATTGCCCTGTTCAGGTGGTATGGCCCACAATCTTGACATACGAATACAGCTCAAAGCTGATACGGGCACAGTACTGCCTGTTGGGGGTGTACCACCGACGGGCCCTTCCACGGCCACATCCCCCTGCAGCATGCCTTCTCACTCCCCTCACTACAGCTTCCCTGTGGAAGGTGGCACTGTCCATCTCCCTGGCTTGTGTCCCCCCCAGCTGTTGTTGTTCTGTTCCCCCCACTGTCCTGACTGCTACCTCCTCTGCACCGGGTACACCCACTGGCCTCCAAACTCTGTGGCCCCACACGCCTTCGGCTGCCACTATTCTATCCTACCTACTCCCTGGCCTGCACTGGTTGCTGCTGTGGCCTGCTCCCTGTTGCTGCCTCATGAGCATTCCCTGTCTTTCTTGCGCCTCCTCTTTGAGCCTTTTTATTTTGGCTCATTTCCGCCGTAGCTCAACTTCCGGCTATTCCACTGTTGCGCATTGCGCAAGCCTTTGAATATCGCATTGCGCTCTTTATGTATGGATCCACCCCTTTGGTTGTGTATGCCTTCATTTGCATTGTGCTGTTGCTCAGCATGTTTTTAGTGGCACAACTGCATCCAGCTGAATATCGGCGGAATGGGCGCATTCGCCGGACTGGCTGAAGCGCCAACCTGTTATTACATGGCGCAACCCTTTTGAATATCTGGGCCATTGATTACAAAAAAACCCTGTTAATGCATCAATTAGGGTTGATTCCCCACCAACAAAAGTTTGGAAATTCGATGTTAGGGTTACCAACCCTACCCCACCACACACACCCCCACCATCCACAGACCAACAGGCGCCGGGGTGTGCCTTGGAGTCATCGGGACTAACTCTCACCCCATTCTCCTATACTGTATCATCTCAGCTTGTTTATAAATGGAATGGGATGACAGTTAGTGTCGATGATCCCAAGGCACATCCTGGTGCCTGTTGGTCTGTGGATGTTTGGATGGGGGGCAGAATGGTTGATAACCCTAACATCGAATTTCCAGACTTTTGTTGGTGGGGAATCAACCCTAACTGATGCATTAATGGAGTTTTTTTTTTGCAAAGAATATAAATATATGTGGGGATACAGTAGGAGGGACTCCACACAGTGTTCAAAACAAGAAATAGTATAACCAATTTGGGGGCAGAACCTCATGCTGGAAAGGAGAAATTCAAAAAGGACATCAGAAAGTATTTGTTCATGAAGCAGGTGGTGGAGAGGTGGAATAATCCACCTGATAATATGATCAGTGCTTGGACTATATTAGGGTTCTGCCTCCACCAAGACAATATGGGCATCATGGCAGCACCCTTTCCCCTCTTGCTGACACTTCAGGTACCCACATCAGCAGCGTTTGCTGGCCCTGAGGGGAGTCAGGAGTGTCTGCTGTCCCAGCCACTGCCAATTAAGCAATAAGGCATGACATGGAGTGTGTTACTGTGAAATAATGTCATGCTTCAAGAAGTGAGGCATGAGGCAAAGTCGAGTCATTTCTCACTCCAGAAGTGGCATTATCCTACAGTTATGCACACCCTGAAATGCCTTAATGTGATTCTAAAATGACTTCCCTGATTTTAATTTTTGAACTGCGTAATGAAGTTCAGAAAGTTAAACATTTCTGACCTCTACTGTTATGCTAGAATAAAGCCCAGTCATATGATCAGATTCTACCAATCACAGCACAGGATTTTCCCAGCCCATTTTTTAGAATGCGGATTACTGATGAGCCAACAGGTGGTATGCATACAAAGCGCAGTCTCTGCTCCCTGTTGTAACCCAGGACTTGGAGTGCTCCACCTCAACAATGAGTTTGACTCCTAGCTGGCCCCATAGTGGGATTCTGAGGCTCACACACACACACACACACACACACACACACACATATGAATCGTTGTCTCTCAGGTGACTGTTCAGTGCACTGCCACGTCACTAGGCAGGCAGGGCCTTTTAAACCAAACAACTGTAAACAAGATTGATTGATTTCTGACCTTCTGTAAGTCATTTGGCCTTCTTGTGCCTCATTTCTCTCAAGTGTAAAATGGGGACTATTGCTTTAGTCTGGTGACATCTGGCTCAGCTGGTTTGCCATTGTTTATAGGGACATTTGTCATGAACACAGCTTGGTTGCATAAAACAGCCTTATCGCATTCTCACTCCATCAGTGTACCTCCTGCTAACATATTAAATTATGGGAGGTAAAGGCTGAGCAAGGACAAGCCACACTCATTTCACGAGGTGCATGTCAATAAATTTATCAAATAAATTAACTTTGGATTGTGTTGGCAAGCCATGTTCCACCACAGCAACATCTCTAAGGTATTGTATACAGTGACTTCTTGCTGCCTTGTAACACAAGTTTGTGGAAGAAATCAAATAACTGTGAGCATGGGCTCATATGGGTGTTGTAATGTCTTTTGTATTATACAAGGAATAACTTAAGGGATCAGTGTGGGATGTCAAAATGGATCATTCTCCTAAAACAGACCTTCAAAATGTCACGTTGCATGCCTAAGATTAGGCCTGTACCAATAGTTTCTGGGAGTCACTGCTGCTTGCTGCTGCAATATTTAATTGCTTGCAATGCTTGGATAAGTCATGGTGATTTTTGGATATCCTTGTATTTCTCAGTTTGAGGCCAGAGTGGACTATATGGACAGTGGGCGCTCCGTACCTGAGCTGACACAGATCGATGCAGCAGCAGATTTTCTCTATCTGGAAAATGTATGCAGACTGCAATAGCCTGAATAAGGACATTTTCTGCAGATAGTCCTGGATAATCTGGATAACAAATATAGAATCATGCCTGGGGGACTGTACAATGAGAATTTTACACACATCTGAGATGTGGGATGCTACATAAACCCCAAGCATACCTCTCAACCTCCTGCCTCATAAATCAGGGACAAGGCTTAAAAAATTCAGGGACAAAGGACCAAAATCAGGGACACATCTTTAAAATTGGAGATATCAACTCAGGAAGCTGGTAGAATAAGGGGATTAGTGTAAAATGCATGTTCTAAGGAGGAACAAGTCTGCAATTTTAATGTTTGACATTATTTTGCGCTTACAAATTCCACTGTTTGGTCACAGAAACACAATTTTTAGGAGGGACAGAGTACAATTTTGAGGCAAAATCAGGGACGTCCCTGAAAATCAGGGACAGTTGAGAGGTATGACCCCAAGAGCGAAACTCGAGGGGTTAAGCATCCCACACTGAGGGTGTGTATAAAATTTGAGTTTTACACAGTCCCCCAGGCTTTGTTTTATAGAATTTCACCACTCTGTTTTTTTTCAGCCACAAGCCCCTCTCCCACCCGCATGGAGCAGGCTGCAGCCTGAGCTCTGTGTGGGCTGGGAGTTGAAAGTGAAGTCTGACAGTTTCACTTTTCATCTGCATATGTTGCAGCAGCTTGAGTGTGCATGTGGGCTTTTAGGGAAACCTGTTGCATGAATTCCATTATAACTAGGCTTCCTTATGGGGAAAAAATGGAGCTCCATTATCATATATAGAATAATGTTGGAGTGACTGTGTGATATGAATGTAACACACCTAAGGTATGTTTTGCCACATATACCACAGGAGTGAAACTCAAGCAGTTAATAAAGGCAAAATGCACTGAGGGTGTGGAAAAAATTAGTAATCACACAGTCACCATATTGCATTTTTTATAATATCTGTTGGGATCTGACATAACTAGAACTGGGAGTGAGCAAGTCAGAGAGAGAGAAGAGAGGAAGAGAGTTTGTGTAAACAGACAAACGCTGTTACAGCTATTTTTAGTTTGTGTGACAGTATAGCTGACAAAACACCAAGTTAATATGAAGAATAAAATGTCTTATTCTTGCTTAATATCAGATCCTGTAAGTCATTATATCAGCATAAGATACTTCGTTGTCAGTTCCTGGCAAAACACAAGGGCATGGATTCTCTAAGGTTCAGATGCAGGACTTGACTCAGCTCTGCCACAGCTGCATCACTGCAAATGCGGCAGAATGTTTGCAGGCTATTTCCCAACATAATTTTGATGCATGTGTCATTTTTGATACACCTGTTGTGCCACTTGTGACTTGAAGTTAAACCATGGGCCCAATTGTAGACTGATGGCGCAAATCGCCACCAAAGGCGACTTGAGCCAAACCATGTTCTTGCAGGGACACTTGCGCCAATTCTCTATCAGGCAGGGTCCCCGCAGCTAAGTCCTGTGACTTGCATCAACGTGACTGGCATGCCAAATGGAGGGCATACCAGAATGATTTGCCCGCAAGCTTGTGGCTTGCCCAAGTGCAGGGCGCATGTGCCCACCCCCCCCACACACACAGCCCTGCAGGGATAGTGGACCCCAACCCCCACCAATGCCCTGAACCCCCAAACAAAACACCTGGCAGGGCTAGCACCTCCCACCATGTCCATTCCCGCATTAATAGCAAAGCCCACAGGACTAGTGCCTCCCTCACCGATCCTGTAATTGTGATATGCACAAAAATTAATTTACAAGCCCTGATCTCCCTGGCAGTCTAGTGGCCTCCACCCCTCCCCAGTGGTGCCAGTCCACACCCCCATCCTCAGCCAGTGACTGGCACAGCCCACCTCTCACACGCATGGTCAGCCACCAACTGGGCTCCGTTGAGGCTTACTACTGTAAATAGTACACACTCAGTGAATGACAGCTCATTCATTGAGCACGTAATATTGCAGCAGTACATGATCATACAGAGCTCAGTCGGGTGCCCATGTGAGGAGAGAGGTGGCTGTGCCAGTCACCAGCTGGGATGGGTAGGGGTGTTGGGTGGATTGGCACTGCCATGTGGGAGCCCACTGAACTGCCATGGTGTCGGGGCTTGTAAGTTAATTTTGTGGCATGCACTGTACAGGGGATCAGCAGTGGAGATGCTAACCCTGTGGGGCTGTTATGTACACAGTATTGCGGGATGGGGGCAGGGGTCCCAAGAGCCATCGGGGCTTATTTTAATCATTATTGTGAGATCAGGGGAAGGGGGGGGTTCAATAGCCCTGTGGGGCTTTTTTTTACTGGTTTGGGGCCTGGACTGGGGGGATTGCATATACTGGGGGATCGGGGTTGGTGGCACATTGGCGCAACCCCCAGTGGATAAAAAGTACACTTACACCAGCTATTTACAGGTGTAACTGTACTTTGATGGATGTCCTCTGGGGGTTGTCATAGAACAGCAAATTCGGGGACTTGGAGGCTGCCCTTCAAGAATAGGGTGCAACCACTGCTGTAAACCACCAAGCGCCATGTTGCACGGGGTTTATGGTGTAACTGGTGGAGTGTGTCCACTTTGGCACAAGCTGCCTGTGACATGTCACAGGCTGCTTTGCAGAATACTGCATGTCATAACTCCTGGCGTAAACTGCTACTTGCACCATTTTTTTTTCGCGCAATTCAGTTTACGCAAGGCATAACTGTTTGAGAATTGGGCCCCACGTTTTCCGTGGTCTAACAATCTTGTCACAAGTACCTCAAGTGCAGATGAACTCTGCCACAAAAAAGTCTGAAAATCCAGCCCTTAAGCTAAAATTCCTGGGATTGTCCCAGGGAGTCTGAGCTGCACAGAAATGGATAATGGTCCCTGGATAAGGAAAAATGGTCTTGAAAATCTGATGTGGAGTTGAAGTACCCCAGATACAGTTAACTGCTGAATAACCAAGGTGTTCACCAGGGTATGCACAGAGTGGTTATGGCAGTATCTAGGAAGCTCTAGTAGTCATTGCAGAAGCTACCTAAGGAATTCCCCCTACTACAGTGCCATTGTATGCTGCCAGTCTTTCTTCTGTAATTTTCAGTCTTTCCATGGAACCCCCAAAATGTCCTATCCTCCACCTTTTTCTGTACTCTGGTCTCTTGCAGGATTAAGTGGTCTGTATTCCAATCTGAGAACCTCTGGGCCAAGACACCTAGTTGAGTCAACTTGTGTCATCTGTGGCATTTTGGCAGAGAGCCAAGCCACAGTCTGTTGTGGGCCACAGAAATATTGTCCTATACTGTATGGCCTGGACCGGCCTTGTACAGATTCTGATCTGGACAGTCCCTCTATATTGGACTAACTCAGCTGGGCTTTGTTTGTTTAGGCCATTTACTCAGAGTTCCATTCATGCACAGACCATGTGGGGGGCAGATTAATGATATAGCCCAGGCCTCTGACCCTGAATTAGCAAATCTGCTCACACTGTATACCCCTTATTTAGATCCCTGGTGAGGAACATCTGGACTACTGTGCTCAGTTCTGGAGCCCTCAGCTCAGGAAGGATAGGGATAGGTTAGAGACAGTGCAGCACAGGGTAACAAAATGATTCAGGGCTAACAGGGCAGGTCCTAAGAGGGGCACCTCAAGGCACTGAACATGTACTTACTGGAGACCAGAAGGGAGAGGGGAGTTGTGATACAGACCTTCAAGTTCCTGAAGGGAATTAACAAGATGAACTGTGAGGAACTATTTTGCTTGAATACTATTCGTGATTACATGGACATGAGTGGAAACTGACAGGAGAGAGGTTTAAGAGGAACATGAGGAAGTATTGTTTTACAGAAAGGGTGGTGGAGCTGTGGAACAGTCTTCCAGATGAAGTGGTGAGTGCTAAAGCTATTGGCGATTTCAAGCACAGTTGGGACAGAATGAAAGGTATAGTGGGGGGCTCAAGGCAGCTGACACTGGGAGGAGAATGGGGGGGATGGATGGGGAGGGCTAGGACCCTGGAGGGAAAGTAAGTCCCAAGGCTAAATAGGGAACTCAGGCAGATTGGATGGACCACTGGTCTTTTTCTGCCGTCATTGTCTATGTTTCTATGTAAACTAGCTGAGCTAACCAGCGTGCAGCATGGACCATAATGTGGAACATGTGGGCAGAATGCAAAACACCCACTTTTTTGACTGCTCAGTACCAGTGTGCTGATTTTCTTCCTTTCATCTCTCTGAACCTTTTACAGGTCATTGCACGCATGGGCAGCTTTACCTACAGGAGTATGCAACCTGCAAGCTGCATTAGTACACATTGACAAAAACCCTGGATGCTCAGTGCTGTGACTTAAGCTGCTGCCATGTTGAATGCATATAATTATTATGTGAATATATGCAAATTACTAAGGATCATTAGTCAGGTCTAATTAGAACCAGTTCTAAAGTGAACCAGAAGAGGTTAGCCTTCCCCTACCTGGAGCTGAGCATTGTCTCCTTGATCTGGGTGATTTCCAAACTAGTGCCTTCTACTCTAGTGTTCAAGATGGCTACATTGCTGCACTTTCACACACAAAGCAAGCCATCATATTTTTTTTCCTTGGCTCCAGCTTTAATTCCTTTAATTACTTTTTTTTTACTCCCTGGCACACAGTCTGTGCTTATCAGCCTCTCCCTGCTCCCTGCCCCCACCTGCTCTTGGACTTAAGCATGCCTCCTTGTTCCTCCCTGGCTTACCTCCCTGGGTGTGAGTGATGGGATGGGCCATACTGCACTGGAGGTCCAGCTCAGTTCAGTAAGCAGGTACCTAGGTTGGCAGTACGGGGCCCTATTGTATTGTTTTTTGCATTCCTGTCCCCCTGGGACGCCAAACTAGTTAGAGCTGCCGGCTTGCACATATACAACAGCGCATCAGCACATCTAGCTCCATTGGAATTTCCCCTCCATGACTACCAGCTCTGCCACCTGTGGTCCCCAAGGTGGTGGTATCTCAGTGGATTCTGGGAACCCTCCCTCCACAAGGAAGAGACTGTCTTCTGGGATGCTCAATCCTGCTCACTGGGCCGATCATCTGATGACTCTGGCTTGTTCCCAAACCTGTGTCACTGAGATCAAAAGCAGCAGCGGTACCACTGTGCTGACAGGCCGGCCTCCCAGCTGGAACTTTATCCATAGTCTCCAGGGTGGGACTATGCAGATAGTTCAGTGTCCAATCTGTCAGCATAAACTGAATACCTGAATGGGGCATCAGAGCCAGTTAGCTCAGAGAAGTGATTTGGCTTGTTCACTATTCACTCCTTCACAGATACAGTAGTTCATTCTATGCAAACAACCCTAAATGGAACAGATGGAATCCCCCAAATCCTGCTCTAGGGGTCTTTCTTTTGTCACTGCTTGACCACAATAGCAGCTGAACAAACCCCCTTATTCCTCACCTCTTCATTTTCCTGCTGCAAAAATGAATAGAAGCTCTGCTGAGGGGCTAATAAACACAACAAATGTTTCGGTTCAGTGCTGCCAATGATTTCCTTGTTGCAGTTTACTACTTCAAATCCAGTCAAAATGATTGCTTTGAACAATTTCCTCTCTGATGTTATTAAAATTCTATTTTTATTACAACAGGGAAAAAAAGGTCAGGGCAAATCAATGATGGGGGCAGGGGGAGATTAATGCTACCAATACTACCCTTGCAGAAGATATGTGTCTGTTGTTATCACTTTAAGAATTAAATAACTTTTCTGCAGCAAAAGCTGGATGGGAAATGAACTGCGAAGATGTAGCAGGCTGTAGTTTTCATCTATGCAAATACTCGGCTGATAAATCTTTGATGGCATTTTAATGAGCCTTTCAGATGTGAGGACAAAGTGCTGAGCAACCAATACCCTTGGATGTCTTTTATAAAAAAACAACAGTAGAGAGAACAGCTTCTGAACATCTTTAATAGTTGTCATCCTTTGCATACGTTAAAGATGATATGGCTGGTTATTAGCCAGTTGGGTGAGAGGGTGCTTTAAAAACCTTAGGCATAAGAGGGTAGAGCCAATAGTTCAGTAAACGATAAAAAGAGGTTATGTGATGGCCTGATCAACATACACCATTAATCTTCATGAGTTGTATATAGTTCTACAGCTGATGTTAGTTATGGAATATTAACTAGCTCTAATAGGTCAAGACTCCAGATTGTCCTCAATTTAGTCCAACTTAGGGCTGGGGAATATATGTCCTGTGGACCTCGCTGGGATAGGGAACAAAGAAACTAAAAATGGCTGCATGAAGGGGGTCTGGCATCCCCCTCCTCAGGTTTCACCCTGGGAGGAGAATGCGCCTCTGTAAAGATTTGTGATCTTGTGTGTAGTCTCTGACCTGTAAGGTAATACACTCAGAAAGGTCTGTGTACAGACTGCAAAGACATTTGGGTTTACTTACTGTTTACTGTAGTGTAGTATATTGTGTCAGACTAATTTTGCTTAGTTGTAGGCTGACATCTTCAGTTACTACAAATCCCAGAATCCCCTACAGCTGACACCACAGCAGTAGGTAACAGTAAGAAGATTCAGTAGCCTGCAGTACATGTTAGAGTTTACATAAGCTCTGATCTTTTGTTTGCTGGTCCCACTGTCCTCCATGGGCTATACACAGTCACAAATGACTGTATTTAGCACCTGGAGAAAAGCAGTCTCAGAAAACATCTGATCAGAGATTATAAAAGTTACAACATACACAGAAGGCTACTGAATCTCTCACTGCTGCAGCCCCACTCTGATGTCAGCTGCAGAGGATTCTGGGATTTTGTAGCAAAAGAAGATGTTAGCCTCCAAATAAGCAAAGTTAGTCTGATATAATCTACTATACTACAGTAAACAGTAAGCAAACCAAAATGATTTTGCCCACAAAGTGCACATTGGGATCAGCCCCACACTTGAGGATGGATTCTTTGTGTTAACTGTTCCCCTTTAAGATAAATTGCATATTCTGAGTCAGGCCATTATGGGGCCAATTTATACAATGCATTTTAAATTGTGAAGCTTGTGAGTTAGCCACTGTTATGAAGATTTAATTGCATTTGTTTGATTTCACTGCTCTGTTTTGGGCACAGCAGAGGCCATTGTGATGTTGTCAGGCATTGTTCAAGCTGGTTTTCCATTGGTTAAGGGTTCCTTTGTGACCTGTTTAAACTGGAGATAAATGGCTAAGTAAGCAATAAGACATGACATGGTGTGCAGTGAACAGATATTACCATACGCCCAGGGATGTAGTGAGGCATGGGCCGCAGACTGAGTGCCTTCATCCCCTTGAAGTGTGGTAATAATCTGCTCACTGCACACCCCAGATTATCTTATTATGCTTATAGAATGAACTCCTTTTTTTTTTTTTGCTTTTTACACTTAAAAAAATAATTTTCATATGTAGAAAAAAGATTTGCTTATGTGAATTTATGATAAAATAGTCCTTCTGGCTGAGGCAATGATGCCTTACCTCTGCCAAGCCACCGACCTGTGTTCATGGTATGAGCGGGTCACCAGGGGTTGACTGGGGAGGGAGAGAATTGAGCATTGAGAGAACTGCTCTCTTCTCCTGGGAAAGGAGGGATCCAGTGGTTGGTGTTAGCCTGGCCCCTAGTGAAAACTGGGGGTTGACACACCAACACTGATAATGGGGGTGAGAGGTGGGCAGATGCCCACAGTGCTGTGCATGGGAGCATGTGCAACACCACTATTGGTGTCATTGCATGCCCTACCTCTGCAGGGGCAGAAACAGGAAAATGATCCAGCCATGTATGATGACCATGGACCTCTGCAGGCCCTGCACCCGGTGACTTAGCCACCTCTCTAATCTGGATCTGGACTGGTGGGTTGAGGGGAACCCCTGCAATAGAGGGCAAGCTATGGGGATACCAGGAGAATGTAATTCCTGGCAGATGCCGAGGTGATGGGGCTGGGGGTCCCATGGGAAGGAGGGCAGGCAGGGATGGGGAGAAATAAAACAGCAAAAATAAAGAATAAATAAAATAGTCCTTCTGCCTACTACAAAATGACATCATTTTGTAATGTGATGGACATAGTCTGTACTTCGCTGGCATCACTATTAGGGGTTTAATATTATTGCCAATGTGATGTAAGATGTTTTTGAATGGGAAGGAGCTCAGTCTGGTAGTTTGCAATAGGGGAGAGAGAGAGAGAACTGTGTGTGTGTGTGTGTGTGTTTTTTATCCAAGCGACCAATGGCAGTAGTGCAGCACAGCAGGAGCAGGTGGGAGCTTGAGAAGCAGCAGTGAGTGGTTATACATACATATACACACATACGCACAGACAGACAGACACTCACACACACCCCGAGCAGCCAAGTAGCAGGGGGTCCCATCTGTACTTCTTCATTCCCAGGTGAGTAGCAGAGGTCCTGTCTGTACTTCTTCATCCCTCACTCCACACCAACAGGCTAACATTAAATGAGGAACTGCAATTTAATGTGAATCCCTATTTTTTGTTCATTTGAGGGTGACTCCTTTGTTGTTTAATTATGAAATGTATTGGGAAAGTGAGGTAACATGGATTTGGGGAGAAAGAGCAGGTGTTTAGGAAAAAGTGGCTCCACTTCCATGATGTCCTCCCCCTTCACAGAGTATACAGCTATACTTTAGCAAGTGGTTGTACCCATCACACTCAGTGCATAACCCCCGAGTGTAACCTCAGTTGGATTTAAAAAAAAAACAACAGAAGCAATGACTTTTATTTTCTAAACTGCAGGATGACAGTGCGATCTGGAGGGCAGGTCAGACAGTAGGAGCAGGAAGTACCTCAGAAGAGAGGCATACAAGTAGGACATGAGAAGATACAGATTTATATTAAATTTAAAATGTGATATATGTGTCCATGTATACAGAAATTTGTATGTATGGCTAGAGGAGAGCTGACCAGTTTAAAAGTTTAAAATGACAATTGCATTGCAAGCAGATGGAAAAAATTGGTTTTTTAAATGAGTCTTCAAATGGCACAGTGATTTATTTTCTGTAGTACGGTCCTGCTTTTGAGTGCTTGTTTTTACCTGTGCATCAAATGAATTTGATGCACAGGTAACAACCAATCAAAATGCAGGATTCTCTCTCCCCATTTTATAAAATGAAGATAAAAGATTGATCCTCATTTAGAATGCTTCAGCAGCTAAAATAAATCATTTATCTGTAAGGTTTGACTCTCACCTACATTGTATAAAAAATTAAATCTGTAGGTTTTTGTCTTTACCCCCAAAGTCCCATCACTAGTGCTAGGTAAAATGAGACAAACCCCTTCATGCACATTTTGTAAAAGTGTGCCAACTTTTGTAATTTCATGAAGTTTCTTGCCTTACTTTTTGAATGAAATTATAGATTACAAACCTTTCAACACATCATTTAAAATGTATAAGAAAGAGCAACGTACTTGTCTTTGTTATGTTTACCTGTCATTTTGATAGCTGTATTATTGCTGTTTGCTGTTACTGTTTTGTAAATGTATTGTTTATTGATGTATTTTATGTGATGTTATGATCCCAGATCATGTATTTGAAAGGAAGTTGTTCCAGTGTACTTACTGAGTTAAAAAAATTAAAAAATAAAATGTTTGAATTAGATCAGTATGTTTAAAATGGGCAGTTTTACTTAAAATATACCCTTTTCTTTATTTTGTATTCAAATGTTTTATTGAATTTTTAATACAGAAAGAATGACAGTCAAAAATTCCAAACTTCAAATAACAAAGTACATAAAATGATTCATAACATTATAAAGTTCACATGTAGTGGGAAAATACCTAGCTATACCAGTTTGGGTGTATTTTGGATGGAACAGGAAGTTACTTTGGAGCAGATAGATAGAATGTTTTCCCAAAAGAGAGTTAATTTAGGACAAGACCATAGTATATGAGCTAGGTTACCTTCCTTGGAGTTACAACGCCAACACAGAGGTGCTGATAATAGCCCTTTATCATATAAAACTTTTGGGGTTTGATAACATCCACAAACAATTTTCTTTTTATCTGGATGAATGCAATAGACCACTCTTTGGGTGTGATGTCATCCCTTATCTACTGAGACCAGGTTCTACATATTTTTGCAAATTTGTTGGGTTGGGAGGATAATGGACTGTGGTATATAAGGTCTGCTTTTCCCTCATTTTTAGAATTCCAGATGTTTATGACCTTTGTAATCAGATTATATGGTACTTTCATGGTGGAGTCTAATAATAAAGATACTGTAAGGAACTTCTGATTTGTAAGTAACACCAGAAATCAACACTGCAGATTGAATAGTCCCATTTTATCTGTTCAAAAGATTTAAATACACCAGTGATTGGGTCCAAAATATATTTTATTAACCAGATTTTCTTCTTAATCCATGGATGCCAATATAAAGGAGAGCCGTTTAGTGAAATATAATTATTGTCCCATAGTAGCATTAGTTGGGGGGTAGCATCTTATTGTTTCCTAAACATTTATTTTATTTATTTATTTTATTTATTGATAACTAGGATTAACACCTTTGAGCTGGGAGCTCATTTACAAAGGTCCCACGTCAGTAAACATTGGGATAAACAGTGCTGCCATGCATTTCTGGTGATACTAATAGTCTTAAAACACTGTTGTGAAGAAGTTAAGGTGTTATATGGGAGGTTGGCAGGGTAGAATGTTTTGGGCAAATCTTTTTCCAAATCTACCTATATGGGAGATTGTACTGGGTCTGAATAAAACTGTTGTAGAACTTGTTTAGTTAAATATGCCCAGTAGTACCCTTTGATCCATATTAAACTCCAGTCTCCTTGTTTCTAGTGCATGAATAGTTTTTTCATGGTTAATATGTGGGGCTTTATTTTCCAACATAAATTTTGAAGTAATGTTGTTATATTTATTGAATAATGTTTTATTATTTTTAATGGGATACAGGATAAGAGGTATGCAATTTTAGGCATGGTCTCATTTTAATAGCTGAGATCTTTCTCCAAAAGATAAATTAATTTTGGACCATCTGATACAATCTTGTTTGATGTCCTGTAGTACTGGGAGTATATTCATGTTAGGTATGTTTGAGAACTGTGTGGTAATAATAATTCCTTAATAGGTGATATAAAATTGAAATTAAAAATGTTTAAAAATGCAGTTTGGAAACAAGTGACAGAAATAAAAAACTCAAATTTTTTAAAGTGTGCAGTTTGGGGAAAAAATGGCACAATTTGTTGAAATTGTGCATTTTTAAGGACTCACATTTTTAAAAATGTGCAGTTTACAGACAATAGTGTGCTATGCAAATAAAATAGTGTTGGTGAACTTATACCAGATTTTGGAGCCATTGCACAAAAATTGCACAAATGTGAAATTGCCAATTTTGTCAACATTTAACAAGTGTAATAAAAATGTCCCCCAGCACAACCCCCCACTGCAGAACATAAAGACCCACTGATGTTGCAAGAAAAATGTTGTGAAAACCTAACAGTTTGACATGGTTCAGCTGATATTAAATTCATTTTCTGTATTTTACTGCTTTATTTTTTCAGTCCTGAGTTCATGTTCCTGTTTGCCCCCAGCTGGCCCGTATGTGGTCCAGTGCTCCCAGCTCCATCACATGACATATCTGGGACATATCTATTTTGGTGTATCCATTGCCACAGGATTTGTGTAGGAAAGGTCCAGTCATTGGTTCTGGGCATGCAAGGGACCAGTCCCTCACCCAGCTGTGACCAGAGGAATTTTTCCTCCATTTTTCTCCCTGGGACCTACATGCATCCAGTGATGGTATGTGCATGCTCCATCTCTACCAAAATGTTTGTGGCATCAAGGCATGTGGGACCCTTCCTCTGAACTCCTGCTGTGCTGCCACTTAGATTTATCCAAGTAATAGCCAACTTGTGGGACTTGCATACCCCCCTTCACATAGGAGGAGAGTTGTAAAGAGATGATTAATCCTCCCTCCCCAAGACAGACCCCCCAAGAAACTGTGTCCATTCTTGAACCCAGGTCACTGGTGCAGCAGGTAGTAGCTCTACTGCCATGCTACAGGATGATCTGCTTCCTCATTTTCTTAAAGAGCCTCTTACATCACTGGGAAGAATAGCAAGACAAAATGTAGTTTATACTTCATTTACTTACCCTGGGCAAAGGGCAGTGTGTTAATTATCTTACAATTATATATAAAAATAAGGTCCTTTAGTCATTTTGGTTATACACGTCTAGTCTTGCTATGTTTTTTTTTAAATTAAACATTTTAATAATTGAAATAACAACATGAGAAAAGAATACAAATAGAACAACAACATTAAAAAGGAGAAACACTAATCCCCCATGAGAGCCTCCCCCTCCCAACCTCAAAAACTATCTACAATATAGCGTGCACAAATAAAACAAAGACAGTATAATAAGAAAGGTACCATAAGAAACAATATATCAAGGGTGCGAACAAAAATAAAAAGGTAGGTCAATCACTTTAAATAAGATATGTCACAATCAGACTAAACAATATTAAAAGGTAATAGCTGTTAGGGCAGGGTATACAGAGTATGTAGCTTTAATCATTTTTTATTGAATACACCAAGTTTGTTCCAGGTACTGGCAATTAGCTTCTCCAAATGCAGATTAGATAACAGCTCATTAAAGTCATTCCATATAAACAACTTTATGTTGGTGTTTCTAATGTCAGAGAATTAGTTTCTTAACTGACATGACAATCATCATTATTTGGTATTTTTGTTCCTTACACGAGACGGAGGGGTAAAATTTGGATGATGGCGTACCTGGTACCCATCCACAAGAGCAGCCCCAAAGATGAGCCAGGGAACTACAGACCGGTAAGCCTCACATTCATCATGGGTTAGCTGATGGAGACAATCCTGAAGGAGGCTAATGGGCTGCAGGACATCAGACAGCATGAGTTTGCCTCAGGCAGATCTTGTTAGACCAACCTGGTGGAGTACTATGACTGGGTAACCAGACAATTAAACAGGGGCAATGCAGTGGATGTCCTGTACCTGGACTTCAGTAAGTAAGGTTTTGGGATATTTTTGATCATCTAGGATTACAGAAGAAGGTGCTGGATACTATGGGGAGGGGGCAATATTCTCGATATTGTATTAACAAATATGGGACAAACAGTAAATAATAGTGGGGTGGACAGCCCACTTGGTATTAGCTATCACTATACAGTTCATTCTGGGATCAAGGAATCTCAGGTTTTGATTGAGGAAGGATTCACGACAAAGCTGAACTTTAGTAGAGCTGACTTTAATCAGTGTAGAAGGGAAATTTCACTTTGGGACTGGGAGAAGGAATTTAAGGATATCTCAGTAAATGAGATGTGGAAACAGTTTTTATCTAAACTATGGGCCCTGATAAAGAAATATATACCCAGTTTTAAGAAATATAAACCCACTGGGAAAAAACATCCAAGTTGGCTTAATGTATCAATTAAAAAATTGATAAACCAAATTAATAGAATGTATAAAAAATATAAAAAAGATAAATCTGAAATGAACCATCAGGCCCTCAGGGATCTCACCAGGAAAGTGAAAATGGGCATTAGAAAGGCAAAAGCACAACAATAGATTTTATTAGCAACTAGGATCAATAACAATAAGAAAACATTCCTTAGCCATATTAATAAATTAAAATGTAGACCAAGTGTAGCAGGTCCCTTTAAGAATAAGAATGGCTTGGTGACATCTGATAAAGAAATGGCGGATATCCAAAATGAGTACTTTTGCTCAGTTTTTAATAAAAAAAGCTCCCTTCTCATTCATAATGAACAACAGCCCATCCCCTGTCCAAATAATAATAGACCCAGATGAGGTTCTGGAGAGATTATGAAAAGTGAATACCAACAAATCATCAGGGCCAGATAATATCAACCCTAGGGTGATGCAAGAGATGGCAGCCCATATATCATTACCACTGACTTATATTTTTCAATCATCCCTTGACAGGGGGGAGGTTCCACAGGACTGGAAAGTTGCAACAGTGGTACCAATATTGAAAAAGGGGCCTAAAATGGATCCATCAAATTTCATACCTGTAAGCTTAACTTCCATTATGGGGAAAATATTGGAGGGTATTTTAAAAGAAAAAATGTTAACCTTTTTAGATGAACAAGGTTTGACAGACCCCATGCAAGATGGCTTTACAAAATGATGGTCATCCAAACTAATCTCCTGTCTTTCTATGAGGAAGTTAATAAACAATTGGATGGGGAAGTTCAGTGGATGCTGCCTTCATGGACTTTGCTAAGGCACTTGATAAACTGCCTCACTTAGAATTACTAAACACACTGAGGGAGATTTAGCTAGAGACCAACATTATAAATTGGATATTAGAATGGTTGCAGGACAGGAAGCAGAGGGTTACTATAAAAGGGGCACTTTCAGACTGGCCACCTATTATGAGTGGGGTACCCCAGGGCTCAGTTCTGGGGCCATGCCTATTTAATATTTACATTTCCACCCTAAAAATAAAAAAATAAAAATATTTGGCTCTATAAATTTGCAGATGTTTGTAGAGTTGGGTCGGTCATTAACAATTTTGTCAAGCTATAAGGACTATAGTCTGATGCTTGAAATTTCCTATGATTCCTATGATTTGGTGCCACATAGGAGGCTAGAAAGTATGCTGGAAGGCACAGGGGTGGGGGCAAAGATAGTGGAATGGGTAATTAACTGACTGCAAGGGAGACAGCAGAGGGTGGTGGTGGGAGAAGACCTCTCATCTCCCATGGCGGTGACAAAATGAGTGCCACAGGGCTCTGTACTGAGGCTGGTGTTGTTTGGGATCTTCATGGCAGACATCTCAATAGGCATCAAGAGCAAGATCAGTCTGTTTGCAGATGATACCAAGATGGGAACCATAGTGGATGACTTAGAAGGGTGGCAGGGGTTGCAAGATGATCTGGCAAAATTGGAGGCCTGGGCAGAAACTTGGCAGCTGTGGTTCAATTCCAAGAAATGCAAGGTGCTACATTTTGGCACAAAAAACTCAAGGAGGAGCTACCAGCTAGGGGGGATTCAACTAACCAAGATGGAAAAGGAGGAGGCTCTGGGGGTGATCATAATGGGAACAATGAACAACTCAGCACAGTGTAGAAAGGCAGCTGCAAAGGCCAACAGGATGCTGGGTTGTATTGCCAGAGGCATATCCTCCAGGAAGGGAGAGGGGGAGGTGATCCTGCCGCTATACAGGTCACTGGTTAGACCACACCTGGAGTACTGTGTGCAGTTCTGGCAACCATACCTAAAGAAGGACATTAGGTTACTGGACAGGGTGCAGCACAGGACAACACAAATGATCCAAGGTCTAGGGGACTTACCCTACGAGAGCAGGCTGAAGGAGTTGAACATGTACTCCCTGGAGGAGATGAAAGATGGGGGAGGGACATGATTGAAACCTTCATATACATGATGGGAATAAATAAGATGGGCATGGAGGGGCTTTTCAAATTAAGGATGGGGAGAAACACTTGAGGGCACAATCTGAGATTTGAAGGGGGAAGGTTCAGAAGAGAAATGAGGAGGCACTTTTTAATGGAGAGGGTAGTGTCTGAGTGGAATGCATTGCCAGAGGAAGTGGTATCCTGTAGCACAGTGGGCTGCTTCAAAAGGGATGGGACAGGGTAAGGGGGAATGTCACTGGAGAGGGGAAGGGAGAGGGAGGGGCAGCTGCAGTATAAGGGCTGCTAGCTACACAATCGAGCAGAGTTGATAGACCATAAGGCCTTTATCTGCTGGTAGTTTTGTATGTTCATATGTAAAATAATTCTGGATACCTAACAATGGATCTGCCTTGGTTTTAATCTCCTCCCAAAGAGGGAGAGCAAGCGGACAGTCCCAAAAAATATGTAATGGGGTGCCCTCATCAGAGCCACATCTAGTACATGTGTTAGACTCTGATTTCCCCATCTTATATAGTTTATAAGCAGTGTAATAAAGATTGTGTAAGATGAAAAAGTGAGTCAACCTAAGTCTATCCTGTGTTAAATATTTAGATGCGGATTTCCAAAGTCCGGTCCAGTTAAAAGCCGTGTTTTGGAGATCCTCCTGCCAGTACGTACACTGAGTATTAAATAGTTTATATACTTCTGTAAGCAAGGCATGGTAGATTCTAGAGATGCATAGGGTGATACTGCTAAAGATTGAAAAGAAGAGACAAAAGGTTCACAAGAATGTCCCCATGGGTATACACCCACGTGATGTTTAACCGCCTGCTGAAGTTGAAAATATTTCAAAACAAAATTATCAGCCCATTTAAGCTTATTTTTTGTGTCAGCAAAAGAGAGGAAGAAACCTGCCTTCTTACAGAAGATTGGAGAGGGAAACAGTGTCTAGATTCAGCATGCAGCCTGAAGCAATGGGAACACCACCAATTTTAAAGTTAAGGTTTTTAATTATGGGTTGTGAAATATCTGCAAAAAGCTGAAGGGATAGTTCAGCTGAAAATTGTTTCAGCACTGAAAGGGAAGTGCCAATTACTGTATGATGAATATATTTGGGGATAAGCATGAATTTAGTATAATGAAGTAGAAGGGTGGGGTCAGACCCCAGTTACGAACTTGATCTCATTCTATAGTAAGCCATAATGGAGTGTAAGAGCTGGAAGAATCTGTATCTGTGGGACAAAGTCATTGAAGCATATAACAGGTGAATAGCCCAATGATATAAATTAAAATCCGGGGCTTGCAAACCTCCTAACAGTTTAGGGGCAACCTACTTAGAGTAGGCCTGAGGGGCTAGTTTTCCAGCCCAAATGAAATTAGAGATGAAAGAATTTAACTTTTTAAACCAAGTCAAAGAGAAATATAAATTAACCATTTGAAGATGGAGAAATATCCTGGAAGTATATTCATTTTCACTATATTCCGGCAACCCCACAACATTAAAGGTAGATGGCACCACCACTCCAAATCTAATTTAATAGTGTGTTCCAGATCATCTAGGTTAAGCTTTTTGAACTAATTAAAGTCTAAGGAAAATTTGAATCCTAGATATATGAGGGACTGAGGTGCCCATACAAAGCCAAAACGGTCTATATCTGCCTGGTATACATATTTTGTGGGAGGCATAACCACAGTTTTAGTGACATTAAACTTGTAATTAGAAAATGCCCTGAAATTATGAATGATGTCCAAAATAACTGAGATACCTGGTACATGGTTGATAATATGTAATAAAATATTGTCAGCATATACAGACAACTTACATTGTGTACGACCCCCTATAATGCTGGAAATGGATGGATGAAGCCAAAGTTTGGATATGAAGGGTTCCAAATATAAATTAAATAAAAGTGGGGACAAAGGATACCCCTGCCTAGTATCACTATATAATACAAAAGAGGGGGATAAGACCCCATTACAATATAGTCTAGTTGAAGGATGGTCACAAAGGGTTTTAATCCAGTTGATAAAGATGTCAGGAAAGCCACATTTTCCCAGTACTGTAAATAGATAAGCCATGCCACTCTATCAAAGGCTTTTTCAACATCCAGGGATATCAAAGCTGTGGGGCAGTGAAGACCCCTGGATGCTGAAAAAATATGTGCCAACTTACGAAGATAGTCCGAAGCTGATCTAAAAGGCATGAAGCCTGCTTGTTCAGGGCCAATCAATGGGCCCCAAACCTGATTAATACAAGCTGCCAAGATTTTGGACAATAATTTTAAGTCCTGATTCATCAAAGAAATAGGATGATAGTTAAAGACCTGTTCTAAGTCTTTCCTGGGTTTAGGAAGGAGTACCATTAATGTCTCCACTAAACAAGGGTCAGAAATGCCATTAGCCAAAATGTCATTGAAAACTTGAGCCAAGACAGGGGTCAATTCCTGGGCAAAAGTTTTATAAAAATTAGGGGGATACCCATCAGGGCCTGGGGCTTTATCTAGTGATAGGGCAGAGATGGCAGAGCCGACTTCCATTTCTGAAATAGGGCTGGTCAAACTACATTATTGGGCGTGCATGAGGCTAGGTAATGGAATCTGGGTTAGGTAATTATTAAGAGAATCCTAGGAAACTGAAATAGAGGGGGGACCATATAGGGAGCTATAAAATGTTTGAAATTCCTGTGCTATAGCACTAGGATGAGTGAGAAGTTGTTGACTTGAAGTAGAATGTATATGGGGAATTAATTTGGAATTCTCTTGTTTTTGAAGCCTAAGAGCCATTAGCTTTCCAGCCTTTTCCCCTTGATCTACGAACTTGGCTTTTGTTTTACATATCGCGTATTCAGCACGCTCTCTTAAAATATCAGCATATTTGTCTCTGTAAGTTGCTAACTCTTCCAATTGCTCATCTGAGGGTGATGTAAGGCCTTCTAAACTGTGAATAGCTCCCAGATAAAAAGATAGTTTTTCCTTCTGAGGTTTTTTCCTTTTGGAGGCCAATCTGATAAATTCCCCAAGCAAGACAGCTTTACAAGCAGCCCACTTTTTGTCACGTTGATCCAAAATCCCCCAGTTCTCACTAATGTGATGAATAAGGAAGTTTTTACTGCATGAAACAACCCACTCATCTTTTAATAATTGATTATTTAGTTTCCAAATAGGGTCCTTATCCAAAGTCGAAGAGTACAACTGAATAAGTCAAACCATTGAATGGTTTGATAGCACTCGAGGTGTAATATCACAGGCCTGCAGACAAGACAACAGGGTACAACTTAACAAAAAAAATCAATTCTAGATAAGCAGCAGTGAGCCGATGAAAACAATTTATATTTTTTAATATTAGGATTTAAAATCTGTCATGGGTCGCACAACCCAAGGGAGCCCATTAATTCCTGTAAGAAACGTTGTGCAGGGGAAGGGGGCCTAGAAGAGGTGTAGGTATGATCAAGGTCTTGTGTCAAGATAATATTCCAATCCCCCTCAGCAAACTAGGTAGGCTTGTAAAAGGGGCCAAGGCTGTAGCTAAGTCCACAAAAAATAAGGGTATATCCACATTAGGGCCATAAATGGCCCCTAGGAGGACTTCCAGTTGCCCTAGGCAGCCATGTACAAAAATATAGTGGCCTTCAGGGTCCCCAACTTCTGTAATTGGGGTGAAAGAAACAGACTGAGCAATAAGTACCAAAACACCTTTACTTCTAGTACTGTCCTCCGCTTAGACATGTTGCAAAATAAAATTTTGCCTGCAAAATTGCTGCAAAATCAGTAATTTCACCGCAAGAAATTTTTTTGTAAAATTACAGCAAAATGGCAAAATTTTACCACTCCCCTCACAAAGGGGCATCTGTATTTCCCTGGTTTCTAGTGGTCCTCCCTCCAGCCACTCACTGGTCCAATTTTTTTCTTAAAATGATTTCTCCCTGGTGTCTACTGGTTCACCCCTGGCTGATCACTGGCTGAAATTGAATAAAGCTGCCCCCCCAGTTACCCTCATGCCCATCTGAAAACAAATCCCCACTCCCTGCTGCCTAGTGAAACCCTCCACCATCTCATCATTCACACAGCACTCACCCCACTCCTCCCCAGTACCCCGATCAGGCCACTGGCACAGCCCTCCATTTACCTCCAAGGTTGGCTGCCCTGACTGAGTGCTTCAGTGAATAAGCGCGTGATTGTACAAGCACACGTTCATTCACTGATGCACTCAGTAGCTCAGTAATGCTTCAATGAATGCGTGCATGCTTATACAAGCACATGGTCATTCATTGATGCACTCAGTAGCTCAGTAGTGCTTCAATGAATGCGTGCATGCTTGCACAAGCATGCATTCATTCATTTAAGTGCTTAGTCAGGCTACCAGCCATGGAGGTGAGTGGAGGTCTGTGCTGGTGGCCCGATCAGGGTACTGAGGGGGGAGCAGGGTGGGCGCTGTGTGAATAATGAGATAGTGGGGGGTCCACTAGACACCAGAGAGTGGGGATTTTTTTTCCCCAGAAGGGCATGAGGGTAACTGGGGGGGAGCTTTATTCAGTTTCAGCTGGTGATTGACCATAGGGGGAATCATTAGACACCAGGGAGAAATTTTCTTTTGTAATTTGGGCCAGTGAGCAGCCAGGGGGTCCACTAGACACCAGGGAGCTTTTAAATCACTGAAGAAAATAGTGACATTTTGCACTCAGGTGGTGAAATTTCAGCCATGAGCAGCAAATTTTGCTGGCTCGAGGGTAAAATTTTGCTCACTTCATGGGTGAAATTTTGAATTTCGCCTAGCGAAATATTTCACAAAATGTGTGAATTCCGTGAAATACTTTGCCGGGCAAAATTTTTCAGTTTCACACAACACTACTCCTGCTCCACAAACATATCCAATATAATCTCTATGAAACACAATACATTCAGAAGGTAATAGATGATTTTCTTGTAGAAAGGCTATTTGAATGCCGTAATGGGCTAAATGTTAAAGAATTTTACATAGTTTGGTTTTTGACCTTGTCCCTTTTATATTCCAGGTAACAAATTTAAAGCTGTTGGACATCTAGTCAACAGAAGTAAGAAGACCCATTCCCTGGTCATAAAACAAAATAGCAAAATAAGGCACCAATGTTAAAGGCACTCGCCAACCCCCTCACCCACCCCAAAACCTCCCACTGATACAGAACACCAAAAAGACTGAAAAAATAGATAATCCCCAAAGAAACTATTTACATTAAGAGCCCATCAGGGCATCATGTTCAACCCCAGTCCTCTGATCACGCTCCCGAAGTCTGGTCCATGAAGGTTTCAGGAGGCAGTTCAAGGCGCTCCCGCAGAGCAAAAGAAAGCCTACTATATAGTAAAATCTTTGCTGCATCCCATACTATATCTAAGGTTACAGTATAATACTAACAACAATGTTAAACAAAGAGCTGAGCATAAACATATTACCCTCCCTATACTAGATAGATTACCATTTAAGTATAACATGTGGCAGTCTCATAATCTTTAAGATAATAGTTTAAAAAAGAATAAAATAAAGAGAACCTTGGAAAGGACAATCAGTAAGATGGCATACCAGAGTTATGAAGACAGAGCAACAGTACTGAAAAAGTCAAGAGAGTCGAGGAGAAAACTTAAAATGTAAGGGTACACAAGGAGGGACATAAAATAAAAAAGGGGAAATAAAAACAAGGGCCAGTAGACATAACCAAAGGTTCGACAGCAAGGTGCTAACACGGGCTGGAAAACTAATGAAGAAATAAGAACAGAGAATGAAAAGTTGGAAAGACATTAAGCAGTCAAAAAAGTTAAAGTGCATACTAAGAGAAACAGAGAATGGAAGTAAGTATAGAATAAGTTAGAATAGTGGCTACAGAACAACACTGGAGATATATAGAAACATAGACTTTGACAGCAGATAAGGACTGCTTGGCCCACCTAGTTTGCCCATTTCCCTACGTACTGGATAAGCTGCAGATCCTAGTTAACCAACCTAATAATTAATGACGTGAGTTCTTCAACAAAAGAGATGTGCTCTGACAGCCAGCCTCACCGGGAGCACTTCTGTGTCCATCAATGAGGAGATCAGTGATCCTGTAAAAGAGAAAAGGCAAAAAAAAACCTCCTATACCAAAGTAATAACTGCCCAGGTCCATCACAGTAGAGAAATACAAATCCACAATGATCAGTTCAAAGAAGGAGGGAAATAGTTTGTTAATCCAGCTCTGTAGCATAAAGAAAAATCTGGAGTACCATCCAGCGGTAAAACTGAAAGTGGTCCAAGTCCTGCTGAGTCCATGTGAAAGGGTAGCAGAGGCAGCAAAACTGTTAGTGGGGCAGTCCAACAAGAAACACCTCAGTGCCCAGCCAAAAGTCTAGCATCAGAAACATTTAAGAACAGAATGTCAAATTGTAGATGATGAGTTAGTAGGACCCCAAGAATAAACGTGCAGGCATCTCAACGAGGTAGGGTACGGACCACTGGGAACAAATTAGGAAAGTGCTTGGTGAGCTCTAACTGTGTCTCTAGTGCAGATTTAAAGCAAAGTTCCTCCATAGGTGCTGAAACATGGAGTGTGGCAGGGTACCTAATAAAGAATCTGATACCCGCTGCATAGAGTTTATTTTTTATCTCTTTGTATGTTCTCTGCTTATCCCTAATACCGGGGCTCAAATCACTAAAGATGAAAATCTGTTGTCCTTCCCTCCATAACTGTTTTTGATCTCGAATTTTGGAGAGGATATGCATCCTGTCCCTAAAGTTGAGGAGACGAAAGATAAAAATTCTGGGCTTTTCTCCTGGTGGGGGGACCAGTCCTAAGAAGCAATGAGCTCTCTCAATCATGTAGCATGGTCCAAATTGCAAGGGTCCTGCCAAATTCTCAAGTAGCTGCTGGATATATAAAATCGGGTCCTAACCCTCTACCCTTTCTGGCAGCCCAGAGATAATTACGTTATTTCTGTGGCTGCGAGACTCTTGATCGTCTATACATTCTTCCAGTCAGAGCAACTTTCACTGCATATCAACTAGTTTGGGATCCACTTTTGCATTGCGGTCGTCCAGCAGAGAGATGTGGGTTTCCGTATCAGAGATTCACTGACTGAGACTCCAGAGTCGGCTTTATGGCACAGAATTCGGCAACAAGTTGGAACAGCACATCTTTGCTTGTGGACAGATCTGTAGCCAAGGATTCAATAGTAGGTGGGTTATTTTGGTCCAGGGAACCCGGTCAGTGCAGATCACCCTTGGATCTCTTTGGGAGGAGGTCAGGCCCCGGCTTCCTCAGATTGTGGTGCAATTTCCATCTCACTGTAAGTACTGTAGTCAACTTCCCTCACAAAAATTTGTGTCGGCTAGAAGCAAATATTGTGAGGAGCACCAATAAATCTATTTGGAGGTAAATAGAAGCTTGGAAAGCAGCAAAAATATTGCAAAAAGGAAAACATAGCAGGGAGCTCAGCCAGGTGCATTCTGCCTCTTACCCACCATGATGTGACCCCCCCTATTCTTGCTATTTTTGAGGTTACTTTTTGACTATAGAAACAAGGTTTATACAGAGGATGTAATTAGGGTGGTGCTAAGATACGTTCCTGATGTGTTTATGGGTCTGGTTGGAGTGATTCTTATGGATATAAGAGTGCTGCCTTTTGGGTTCTTAGGACAAGAGAACAGCAAAGTAAAGGTGAGCAGCTCTGACAGCCTAATGATACAAGAGGCGACACTCTTAAATCTGTAAGTGTCTCTCCAAACAGCCCAAGCAGCCAATGAAAAAGCCTGTACTGTGACACAGCACATAAGATACTCTTGTGGAAATAACAGGGTCTCATGCACAACTGAAGGAAGCATTTTGATTGGGCAGGAGCATCACATGATGCTCCTACAATTTATGATGGTAAACAGCACCGCACCATAACAAATGAGAGCAATCACAGAAATGTATACTAGAGCCTTTAGAATACTTGTCATTGCTCAGCGTTCATATCCAAAAATAAAATTTGCTTTTATGTGTCTATTCAAGCTAATTTTGAAGCTACTGATTGTCTGGCATGGCAATACAGAATCCACAGGAGAGAATTCCTCATCGCAACCACTCTTTGAGTAAATCAAGTACCTATTTTAGTAGTTTTATAGTGATCACCTTCCAACTGTCTGCTATTATTTCTACTCTCATACCGTCTATCCTTAGCCTGCAGGCCCAAGCAATCCCTTAGATCTTTATTCAAAAATGGCCTTGAATACCAGACGCATGCCCCTTTTAACCTTCTCATCTCCAAACTATATATGTCCCAATTCCTCCAGTCTCTTGCCATACTCTTACAAAAGTGGTGACAGGGCCAACTCTACAAATTACCTCCCAATATCTATCCTTCCACTCTCCAAGGCCCTGGAGTGAATTGTAAGTATCCAACTGATGGAATATCTAGACAAGTATAATTTACAATGTCAGCAACAAGATGGATTTCAAAAACAACACAGTACCAAAACCGCTCTAGTGGAGTTTACCAGCTTTATCCATAATGTGCTAGACAGAGGGCTCTTGGTGGGGGCAATATATATTGATCTCACCAAGGCCTTCAACACCGTCAATCACAATCTGCTCCTGGATCAGCTCTCCAATACCAGCCTCTCCCCTGCAACAGTAGCAAGGTTCAGAAGCTACCTTCTGGGAGGGTCCAAAAATTGAAAATCCTAGACACCTTCTCGACAACCTTAGTGTTAACACAGGTGTTCCTCAAGGCTCTGTCCTTGGCCCTCTACTGTTCAGCCTGCTCTTAAACAACCTCCCTCAATCAGCAAACAACCAGCTACTACTGTATGCAGATGGTGCAGTCCTATATTCATGTAATTCTGACCCCTACATACTGGAAAAGCAAATACAGGCTAATTTCATCACGGCTGAGCACTGGTTCCTTCAATCAAAACTGCTCCTCAATTATAAAAAAAACTAAGACTATGTTATTCGCATCATCACATAAACACTGCACTCACCAACTTTGCATTCATAACAATCAGAACACTTCCCTAGAGATGGTTCAAACATTTAAATACCTAGGACTGACACTGGACCGCACCCTCTCGTTTAACCAACACACATATATACAGTCGCAAAGTTGCCAAATACAAAACTAGGATTCCTGTACAGACACCGAAAAGGCCTGACTTCTGAGGCACTCTAAACTGCTGTAACTAGCTCAGTCCTCTCAGTGATAGACTATGGTCTAACAGTATGTGGGGCTGCCTCCCAAACTGCTTTGAAACGTATCAAAACAAAGCGTGTTGTTTAGTCCTAGGTGTACCCCATCTCACTCACACCTGCGAGTTGTACACTCAAACAAAATGGCTCAACCTTGACAGTCACCTCCGGTATCAAGTATGCATGCTCTCCAAGAAGTCTATGCTAGGACTTACCACCCCAGACCTGCAAAGCCTCCTTAGCTGATCTAATTCCATCAGATGCACTAGGGGTACAAACAACTCAGCCTTCTGCATCCCTTTCCGTAGAACCACACAAGGCCAATGGTCCTACAAATACTGGGCACCACTTTGGCTCAATGCGCTAGACTGAGGCATCACAAAAGAGGACAAAATAGGCCCCTTTAAAGATAAACTCCGAGTGGCCCTCGCCGCAAACAGGAACTGTGACTGTGAGACCTGAACTCCCCCACACTCTTCCCTCCTCTTTCCTGCTACCCTCATTCTAACCTGCACCCTTGCCTTCTCCTCTCTTTTTGCTAACACTCCCCTAGTAGGCTCCAGGTCCCCGCCTCAGCACTTCCTCCCCAGTGAGTCTAGCCCTCCTTTATGATTACACTCTTTAGAACTTAAGACAAAAGAAATGCTGCCCATCAAGTTCTCCCCTCCTTGCATTTAGTATTGGTTAATTATTTCACAGACTATATCATCCTCTGTTTCCTACCTGATTCGCTCTATATCCTGTAGATTCTCAAATTGTTCACTTAACAACCTGTCAACCTAGCCTGCTTTAAATTATGTGTCTGTATATTTTTACTTACGTACTCCCTGTTATTGTAATTATGTAACCTCTGTAACCTGATGTACTCATGTCTTTCTAGGCATGGAACCTCCTTGTATCTGCTTATTTACTTGTAACCATTGTAAATGATGTTATGCCCATGTATTACTGTGACATGGAATCTCTGTAAAAGAGCCTTTGGCTCAAAGGTACTTCCTAGAAATAAATAAATATTTCTTACCCTCATTCCCCCTCATCATGCTAGTGGCACTTCAAACCGAGTGATGCTATTCCACAGGATTCTCAATCTGCTGAGCTCAGTTTCATGCAGGGAGGGAAGTATGGGAGCACCATGCACTAGGACAGGCCGCAGAGTACTGGTAGCCAATGGCTAGTCATGCCTCCTTGGTAAGATAGGCATTGAGTCTATATAGCAGACCAGCCTTTGGTGAATAGAATTAGTAATTGCATCAAAATGAGGTCTAAGGGTGAAGTCCTGGTCTACGTGAGCCCCTAGGTATTTCAAAGAGTTAACCACTTCAACTTTTGCCCCATAGAAGGGGGATAATTTGATCAAGTCCTGTCTATCAATGTCTATGTGCTTGGGGCTGAATAGCAGGGCTTTAGTATTTTTTGTCATTTACTACAAGTTTATTATATAAAGCAGCAGTGTAATGAAACTGGGCAAAAATGTTGACCCTACTTTTTTCATTATAAAAGATTCCAGGTTGTGGATTCCAGATGGAGCAGTCTTCCACCAGAGGTGATAGGTGGTGAAAAGAATGCATGGTATAAGCACAAGGGAATCTTAGTGGAAAGCAAGGGGGGGGGAGCCAGCGATCAAGTAGGGATAGTGGTAGCAGTATAGGCAGACAAAAATGGTCAGACTGGGTGGGCCAAGTGGTCCTTATTTGGCATCAAATTCTATTTTGATAGGTTTCTTTGCATGCCCACCAAGAGTTTGATGTCCCTGATACATTGTGGTGCCCCAAAATGTCCACAGTGCTCAGTGTGAGACTTCATCACTATAGCCCTGTACAATAGCATCAGTACTTCCTTACTTCTGCTGGTGATGTTCCTGTCAATACACCCTAAAATCTCATGTCCCTTTTTAACAACTTGTTTACACTGGTTCTCAAATTTCAAATCACTGGAAACCCTGACCCAATGTCCCTTTCTTCTGTAGTTTCTTTAAGAGCGTAACCATGATGTTGGTCTTATTCTTACTGTTTTTGGTGCCCAGGTGCATTACTGTGCATTTGTCAATGTTAAAAACCAACCTGATTTCTTCACCCATATCTCTGTCTTCTCTAGATTCCTTCTTAGAGTCCTAACCCCTACCTCAGTAACCACCATGACAGCTAATTTAGTACATCTGTGCATCATCTGTGCACTGCATACTAAAGACACAGATGTTACAAATTATTAACCCAAGTACTGACCCCTGTGTTACACTGCTCACTGTGATCCGCAGTTTGAAACATTGCCCTTTCTGCTCATCCTTTGCCTTCTTTTACCCAACCATGATTGAACTAACATAAACAGTTTTTTTATTTATAAGAAAGTCTTGCCACTTCTTCAACAAGTTCTCAATATGGCACTATGCTGAATGCCTTACTATAATCAAGGAGCACAATGTCCACTGGTAATCCCTTGTCTAGTGCCTCGTTAACTGTTTCAAAGAATCCAATTAGGTGTGTTTGACTCCCCCACCCCCGTCAAAGCCATGCTGGGTTTCCATACAAGCAAATTGCACATAATGATGTAACTTTGTTTCCTCCTTGGAATTGTCTCCAGCATTTCTTCAGGATTGATGTCAAGGTAATCAGTCTGTAATTATGATGATCTGCCCTTGAACCTTTCTTAAAAGTTGACACTGCCAGTGCCTCCCTCCAAAAACTGTCACCTGACCTGTATTTAGACAGCTTTCAAACATTTCAAAGGTCCGGATAGTTCAACTGCCAATTCCTTTATTACTCATGGATGGATATTGTTCTGTTTCTGGGCCTTATTAATATTCAGAGTTTTCAATAAAGACTCCAACTTGTCTGCATGTACCATTATCTTAGATTACATGTCTAACTGTTTCATAATGAGCACTGACAGAGAGCAGGAACTTTTAAAAACTTCAAAACCACATATCTCTTTTCAGAAATAAAATCAAATGAAAAGAAAAACAATGGGCATATAGATTATTTGGGCAGAACACACATTTTAACTAACATATATATATATATGTGTGTGTGTATGTACAAGATTATCATTTTAAAAGTACATATTTTATTTGTAATTTTTAACCAGGAAAGACAAACTGAGCTGTGACAGCTTGTTTCCAGGTACATCCAAGGGGGTGGATTACATGGTGTAACACCTCTGAGAAATGCAAACTGCTGGAAAAGCTTCTGCCGCTACCTTGGGGAAAAACAAAAACAACAAAAAACACAGCAAAGGCTGCCCACAGTCAGATATAATGTATAATTATTAGCTTAGTGTGCTATACCTGGTTAAACAACTAAATAAAAAAATAAATAAATAAATAATTATAGAAATGTTATTAAAGTGAACAGGATTCATAAAAAAGAGAAATACAACAGATAATATTTGGAGAACCTTTATTCTGATTGAATATATTCTGAGCAGAGGGATCCCAGCGGCCCTGCTAAGCCTAGATGCAGAGAAGGCTTTCGACAGGGTGTCCTGGGATTTTTTATGGGACGCCCTGTTGAAATTTCAATTTACAGAATCTTTTGTGAGATGGCTGAAGACCATATATAGTACCCCCCGAGCATATGTACGTATTAATGGGGGCTTGTCTCCTCCTTTCCCCTTATCTTGCGGAATGTGACTGGGATGCCCATTGTCATCCCTGCTATTTGCTATCTACATGAAACCCCTGGCAACAGCCCTTCATGAAGCTCGGGAGGTAGAGGTGATCCCACTGGGCCAAAGGGAATATAAACTTAACTTATTCACAGATGATATTCTGATGACCTTGTTGTCTCCGGAAACTTCCATTCCGGCAGTGTGGTGCATACTTAACAAATCTGAAATAGCAGCAGGATTTAAGCTCAATGGCCCAGATATTCAAACTGCACCAGGCTGTGGCACAAGGCTGGGTGCAGTGCAACTAGGCTGCACAGGGTCGTTGATTGGGCGATATTCAACGGAGCTGCGCCATGGCACAGCATTGTTGAATATCACACCCTGGCCTCCCGCAGTGTGCATGGTGCAGTGGCATTGCACCAGTGCAAGTGGCCAGAGTAGAGCAGGGGGAAGCGCTAGTGCAAGTTCCGTTGCGCTATGCGAAGCAACCACGATTTTCAAAAGTGCACATGCAAATGGGGCCATAATGTATGCAAGGCACAAATGGGGCCATTTGCATGTCATTATGGCCCCATTTGCATGCAGGTGTGCCAATCCCTGGTGACTTGCGCCTGGCGCCTGCCAGGCAGCAGCCATCGGGGACCGACGCCCCCTGCACAGCACGGCAATGTGCCCCACAGCCCGATCGCGGGCTTCAGTAAATAGAAATTGCTCCTATATCCCTGGCCAGTCGGACGCTGTCTGCCAATCACGGGCTTCAGTATCAATAAATGAATCCTATATCCCTGGTGGTCAGTGGACCACTGTCAGCCATAATCGTGGGCATTTGTATAAAAAAGATTATGTCCAATCATCCCTGGTGGTCTAGTGGTACCCCTTCCCCACCCCCACTGAGCCCACCGCCCGCTCCCCTGGTCAGCGGTGGGTGGCAGCACCACCTGCCTGCCGCTCTCAGAGCCGATCACCGTAGATGGGTCTGTACATCCATTGGTCCACAGCGTGAGCCAATGGGCATGCAGCCCATACCGCACTACACATTCCAGATATGTGAATGGATCCATTCACATATCTGGAATGAGTAGTATGGATGCGGGCCGCACACCCATTGGCTCATGCTGGCCCAATGGGCGATAGCCCTACCCACGGTGTCAGTCATTGGGCAGCAGGGTGGCAGGTGGGTGGGGTGCTGCCGCCCACCACTGGCCGGGGAGGAGTGTGGTGGTGGGCTCAGGGCGGGGAGGGGTACCGCTAGACCACCAGGGATATTGGACGTAATTTTTATTAAAAATGCCTGCGCATCAGGCTGACAGCTGTCCACTGGACCACCAGGGATATTGGACTTTCTTTATGTATACCAAAGCCCGCGATTGGGCTGACAGCAGTCCACTGGACCACCAGGGATATAGAAATTTATTTTATTTATACTTAAGCCCATGATTGGGCTGACAGTGGTCCACCGAACCACCAGGGATATAGGACGTAATTTTTTGAACAGATGCCCATGATCAGGCATGGGGGGGCACCGCCACAGAGGTGCAGCCGGGGCTTGGGTGGCCACCCACAGGTGGCAGCTGCCGTGTTGTGCCCTGCAATATGGCAGCTCACCTGTGGGTGGCCAGCTGTTGTTCCTTTTTTTTTGGATCAACTTTGTATGGCGCAAGTAGGGGTTTCACATGCATGGACTCAGCACATCTCAGGCTGAATATTGGGATATGCAGAGTATGCATGGGCATGACCCCCCACCTGCACCGCATACATTACTGATGCGCTCTGGCACATCGGGATTTGTGCCAGGCACAATTCCTGTTTGAATATCATGCCGGGGTGCATCAGTGGGTTGTGCATGGTGCAACGCTGTTGCGCCATGCACAACCCTTTTGAATATCTGGGCTAATGTAAACAAAACTGAAGTATTACTTCTAAATTTTCATCCTAATAATTTTCTACATCGGACTTACCCTCTAAAATGGAATTCCACTAAAATTAAATATCTTGGAGTGCACCTTTCTTTAAACTTGGAGGTAACAGAGACTATAAATTATGAACTCCTGACTCAACAAATTCAATTAGACTTTAAAAAATGGTCTACCCTACATCTGTCCTTTCTCCAAGGAACAGAACTGCTTTGGATGAATATACTACCCCGACTTCTATATTTATTTCAGGACATCCCCTTTTTCCTTTCTAGATTTTATTTTAAGTCCTGAGAAAAAAAATTTCTGGTTTTATATGGGGCAACCAAAGACCCAGGATACACTTTTCAATCTTAACATTATCATTGGCCAAAGGAGGTATTAACCTTCCTAATTTAGAACTATATGCCATATCAGACTTTCTTAAAACTTTGATTGTGTGGCTGTCTGGGAAATATACGGCTCCATGGAAGACATTGGTGTTTCATATTAATGCTATGTATGACATCCATAAGCTTCTCTTTTCTTCAAGGGGTAATACTCCTCCACTTTGGAATTTCACTAAGATCACATCCAATGTATTAAAAATATGGTACAAATTAAGGGAAGGACCATAACTGGATCAGGTTTATACTTATTGTAAAATATTTTCTTCGGACGAATTATTCATTCCATCCCACTCAGACCAAACCTTTGCTCAGTGGAGACAGGGGGGTCTGTCCCACATTTTCCAGTTTCTAGATGAGAAGGGAATATGCTCATTTGAGGAGATGAGAATAAATTTTGACCTAAGAAGGAATGACTTCTTCAGGTATCTGCAAGTACGTAATTACATACTGAAGAAAAGGAACATAGAAGCTAAGATACCAACCCCTATAACCCCAAACTTAAAACTATTTATAGATACTATTAGAGGACATTTGGGAGGACACTTGTTAGGGAATATTTATAAAAATCTTAGAGACCTAACCCAGGAATCGACAATATCTATCTTAGAGAAATGGAATGGGGACTTGGGCCTTTCTATTTCCCCCTCTCTTTGGTCACAAACAGCCTTGCAAGCCATTAAGATCACCTCCTCTACTTTTTGGAGAGAATATCCATGGAAATGTAGGCCCGCTTTTTCTGCTCACCAGCTTTATTGGCCAAGTACTTACCTGAATCATATGGCCACTGTTGGAGAGGCTGCAGGTGCACCCTGGCTAACTTGGGGCACATTATGTGGTTCTGTCCGATGCTGATGCCATTCTGGTGCTCTCTCCAGGTGGAACTGACAAATTGCCTGGGGGAGATGACAGAATTGTCAGCCAAGATGGTCTTATTATCAATATATCCTGACTGGTCCCCCTCTTGGGTTAAAACATTAATGCCAGTTTTCCTACTTGCAGCCAAAAAAGTATTGACTAGAAAATGGATGAAGAAAATAATACCTACAATAGAAGACTGGAGAGAAGTGATGATAACAATATATCGAATGGAAGGCTTGTCAGCAAAACTGCAAGATAGTGACACGCTTCCAGAACAAATGGAGAAGTTAGGTCTTTATACCAATCCCGAATAGACTTGGAATTTATTCCCTGAAAATACAAGACTATAATGAGATAAATCAAATTGAACAAGAATATTTTCTTTTTATATATTGGAACAAGGATGAAAATATACTACTTATAAAAGCAATGCTAAAAATGTAAACTAACTAAGGACAGGCTGTAACTGTTACAATTTATTGTACATTCTATGTGTATGATTTGAAAAAAACTTTTAATAAAAATCATATTTAAAAAAAAAAAGAAGTGTTATTAAAGTGCAGTCATATGGAAAAAAACAGATATCCCTGGGCCTTTTCTGTGTTCTGGGGGTTACATGGACCTATTTTTTTGACAGGGAAATGTTGACCAGGGTATGGAAGACAAAAATCCCTTACTTGTACAATAAGTGCCATGGGATCATTAACTTCCACCTGGACAGTGGTCAGAGATGGACAGAAGGGATCTGGTTTAAGGTCTTACCCAAAAGAGAGCACCTCAACCGTGCAACACCCCCACCCACACCCTCACCCCACCTCCAGTGCTGCAGTACAGTGTCAGTATTGAGCATTACCTGAAGTGCCTTTGTAACAGGGTTGAATAAAGCCCTGTCCTTTTGTTTTGTAGAAAGAGTTAAATGCAAGGATCTGTTCTATCCTCTCCTTTTCTGTCTCTTGTCTGTCTAGTTGTGCAACCAAATGTTCTCGTGAGACCTAGAACTGATCACTCTGATGATCTTGCTATTCCCCCCCCCGCTAACTCTCTGCCTTCACTTGCCATTTCTGTCTTTTCTTCCTCCTTGCATATCTGAAGTTATAAAATATATGTGAATCTTTATATGAAACTGGGATCCCTTGGTTTGAAAATGTATATGGTTATATTGTTGAAATGATTGCAAAAAAAAAAGCTATTTGTAACTCTGGGGGTTAACTCTGAGATGCAGTTTGCGCTTCTCTGGCTTGTTTGCAAAGCTGTCAGCAGGAGCCCAGCTTGGGACACTGTTCTATTTGCAAGCCCGCTCTGCAAAGAAACTAACAAGAACTCTGATACTTTTTGCAAGAAACAGGATCTCTCCTTAATGAGCTCAGATGTTGAAATTAACTGCCATGCAAAGACTTATTATAAAAAGTGAGCAATTTTTTTTTGGGGAGAGACTTGAAATTTGAAATTGAAAATAAATCCTCAGATGATGGACTTTTGTTTTCTCTGTTTGTACTGCTTTTATATATAGCTATCCTGAACAATTTTAAAAATGTTTATTCTATTGTTATTGATAATAATAAAACGCTACTTGTAAATGTTGTAACTGCTCTTGGTTTTCCTATGCTTCCTGACCTGTGCCTTGATGACAGCCTTGTGTGAGAAAAGAACCCATGACCTTCCAATCCAAGTCATTCTTTGGATGAGATCTTAAACTGAGGTGAGAGATCCCTCCTGCCCATCTCTGGTGGCTAGCAATGAAAGTTAAAGATCCCCTGGTCTGTATTGTAAGAGCAGGGAATTTTCCACTATAAAATGTGTAGAGTGGCTGATGGAGCTTTTGTTTTGCCTCCTTCTCTTTCAAATGCTTTTTGCTGCATGTTGCTTTTTTGTACCAGCCCCAGGACTTTGCATTAGCACCAGCTGTTTACAGTACACCTTCCTCTTTTGTGTTTTTGTCCTTATCATGCTCCCTTTCCCTTGTCCCCAACTCAGCTGTAGCAACTCACAGCCAAAAACTTCAATATGATGTGCTTGTCCCCGTCATCTCCCCCCTTCCCCAATTATTCAGGTGAGACCCTGTGTCAGTCAGGATAGTCAAAAACAAATGCCAGGATGTGCGCACTGTTAAGAGTCCAGTACTCAGGAAGGCAGCTGAGCTGACCAAGCAAATAAAAGTAGAAAGGCAAGCACTCCCAGGGAGACTGGGAATAAATGGATTGGCCACATTTGCAATGAAGAACAAGTGCAGGTTGAAGTGCTTGGGGAATTAGTGTTTGGTTTACTTTTCACCATGGGGGCCTCAATAAATGTACTTTGAAAATGTAATTTGAGTGGTAAATCCACTTATTTCCAGTTTCCCTGCAAGAGGCCAGTTCAGATAATCACTGGTAGAGATGAATGTTCCTGTGTCCCCCTCGTTAGCTCAACAGTTCCTAGTTTGGTGGAGTATGCAGGGCTGGGTAGTTGTCATGCTTCCTTCTCAATGCAACTGTTGACAGAAGGATCTAATGGCCAGACCTTGGGAAGAAATGTTTGTCTGTTTAGAAGTACACAACATTATTTTCCAGAAGCAAAATTCATACACAGATTGCATATTTCACATATAAAGAAGTTCACAGAATATTTGAACTAGTATGCAGAATCTACAAAGCAGAAAGTCCTCAGAGTGTGTGTGTGTGTGTGTGTGTGTGTGTTTGGGGGGAGCAAGTCCTGTGAAGAAAGCCTAAATCATGGAAATTTGTTTCTTCTTTGACCGGGGGGGGGGGTATTTTCTGCCAAGCACTAACTCCTCAAGTCACTGAAAAAAAAAAACACAATTCACTGACTAAAACTTCAAGAGAAAACAATTCATGAATTGCCAACTTTGCCCGGTGCAGCATTTCACAAACTTTTTCTGCAAAACAGAAGTGAACTACTGTGCAGTTCTACTGCTAAGTCTGTCTGGGTGTTCAGCTAAAATGCCATGTGTACTGCTAAAACACTCTTCAAATCTTCCCTTTCCAAAATATATATTTTAAGAGCTCATATCATCATTTTTTGCCTGTGTGTCTCCTGTCTTAAATAAGTAAGTCACGTCTAGCTGGTGGCTGATTATATTATGGCGTCTTGTATTGAAAATGCTTAACATGAGTGGCCCATCCTAACTGCCTTGGTTAATTTAATCAGAAAGACACACTTACAAAGAAGCTGCACCCCTGCCTGGCCAGAAACCAAAACTACAGAGCCATTGAGGGCTCTGACAGGCAGTGCATGAGTGCATTCAACACTATACTGCCGGCAAATGCTCATCTGTACTGGCACTGGGCCCAGGATACCCCAAAATGGAACCAGTGTCCAGGAGGGACAATAACACCTTACTGAAGGGGAGGATGGGTGAGAACTTGTTGGTCACTGATACTGGGACTAGCTCCTCATAGGTCAAAGATGGGGCCATGGGTTCAGTATTTTAAAAACCACACCACACATGCTGGAACTAGCTTCTGGAAGCTCAATGTAGGGCCCATAGATATTTAAATCCCTCCTTATTAGGTGGGGGGGCAACATACTTTAAGCAATGTGCTTTGGAGAGACTGCATTTTATTTTTGTAGCGTAATGCAATAAATGAACTCATATCAAAGTCCAGGCCCCAAATAATCCAAATTTTGGAAACCCCATTCTGAATTTTAATCCAGACACACATTTTCTGGTTCATGCCCACACCCCTTTTAACCCCTTCTACATTACATACAGGGTCTGGTTTTGAAAGTAGCACAACTTCTGGGATCAGGAATTCTGATGGAAACTGGCCATGTTTCAAGTAGTGTGTGTGTGTGTGTGTGTGTGTGTGTTGGAATTCAAAGATACCCAAAGAACATTATATTCACCTTCAGCTGATCTGATCCTTGAAACAAGCTGCTATTTTAGCACCCATCTCTAACTGAGGAGGTGAGAAAGATATTTAGAGTTTCCTGTAGGCTATTTTTTTTACAGCATAAAAAAAAAAAGAGTGACCTCAAGCTTTGACTTCATTGGATTAATAAAGAGTGGTACAGGCAAAAATATAAATACTAATCCATATGCCCAGTGCAAGTTAATACACACTAAATGCACATCCTTGCATCACTCACACAAATTGATATTTGTGTTATTCGCCTTCTGTATGCTTCTCATACCATCTGGATAGCCTGGTCCAATTTATTTTCAAAGATCACAGTATATTCTTCCACATGCCAGAACTCTGACTAAGTGAAACAGGTTTGTGGGTAACAGAGGAACCTTTCCTGGAAGAAAAGGTGAAAAATGATTTAAGCAACAATGGCCAAGAAGTAGGTCATTTAATAGTGATTAATGACCAATTATTTATTTATTTGAACCTTGGTAACTGGGAAAGGCACCTTGAGTCAAGGCTTGTTTCCAGGTATGACCTAGGGGAGGGAAAATGTGGAAGAATAGCAACATAATATGTAATGACAGGTCAGTCGAAGAGCATTAGAAAAAATTGGCACAAAATTAAATAAATATTAAATAAATGGTACAGAAAATAAAGTGCAGTTACAGCTCAATAATAATCACCTCAGCAAGAGTAAATTGAAAGGTCAGCAAGACACACTGACAACAGGCGAGTAACCAGGAAAGTGAATTAAAGGAAAACTATACCCTTATATCGTGTAAAATTTGTTTCCATGTCAGCAGATAACTCTTTTCCTTTAGCTGTTAGGGATATACTTGTTTGCTTTAGTTTGTTTTCACTGCTCATGCTAGTCCCCTGTAACTACTCTGGGGGTCTTCATTTTATGATTTTTGAAATCTCATTGTCCCTGAGAGCTGCATTAGCATATGAGAACATGATGTCAAATCACCCATTTATATCATGTACCATATCTCTATGCTGAAAGAACAAATATCCTGCGAAACCTCTCTGAAAACACAAGATTAAATGCAGTTTAAAGGGAAAACCCTGCATTTCAATCAAACAGTTTGCAAAGCTAACTGAAGATAAATGTGGTATTTCACACCTTTGCTGCAATTTGTTTCTTTGAATTCTAAGTAACAGGACAGGCATACTGTGGAGTCGAAAGAGTGCTGACACATCATGTTCTCATATACTAATGCAGCTGTCAAGGACAATGAGATTTCAACAACTAGAAAATGAAGACCCGCAGGGTAGCTACAGGGAGTAGTATGAACAGTGAAAATAAACTAAAGCAATCACATGCATCTCTAACAGCTACAAGAAAAGAGTTGTTTGTTGACATAGAAACAAAGTTTACAAGATATGAGGGTGTAGTTTTCCTTTAATGCTTGACCTCATAGTGGATGGAAAAACAGAGAAAGTGTGGTAGTGAAATCAGAAAACAGGGAGAGGTGACTTGGCCAGCTGTTGTACCAAGGATGGTATAGGCTCAGGCCAGTGAGGTCTCAGGAGAAAGAGTAACAAGAACAGGTTGGGCATGATTGGAGTTTCAACTGGTGCCTAAGTGAGCCAGGGGATGAGGAAAGGTGTAGGAAGGAAGGCAGCTGGTTTCAGAATGAGGGGACTCAATAGGAGACAGCAGACTGTCCAGCAGAGGAGTGGTGAAAGTGCAATAGTCTCTGGAATGGAGGGAACAGGATGCAGGGGGTAGTTGGGAGAGGAAAGATGAGAGGCAAGAGGAAAGGGAGCCAAACCAATATTTGGATATGAAAAAGGCACAGTGAGCCAGGAGACATGAGGGTAGAGGGAGGAAGAATAGGGAGGAATAGAGGCAGCAATGATGGGCATAGGGGAGGAGTTTGTAGAAAAGCATCAGGAGTCACAGAGCGTACAATATCTAGTCTGGTAAGGGAAGTGGATGGGGAAGTGCCATCAACCACATCTGTGTAGTCAAAGACAGGGAGCACCATTTTAGTGGCAAGCTTCCTGTGGACATGTGAAAGTAAGCAATCTTTGTTGTGGTACAGGGCACTGAGCTTGGGATGGAGTTTTGCATGGATGGCATCGATATGAAGGAAAAACGTTCTGCACTTGTAGACCCAAAATACAGGAATGTCCAAGGCAAAAAATATATTGACTGCTATTTATTCATGTGGCATCCAGTGGAAGAACAGTCTGACTGACCCTAAGCCCTAATGTGGGCTTAGAAGTCAGTCTTACAGTCTAACCATACATCATGGCATTTGAAGGACTGAACTACTTCAAGAGGCATGCCATCCAGCATGGAGTGGAGAAAACTGATGGAGCAGTGAGTCTGTCCAGCATCTGACTGGCACCAAAGGTCATGGAAGCTGTTTACTGAGTGTTGACTGTGAGTTGATTGCATTGGAGCTGGTGAAGAATGTTGCTGAAGTCCCGCTGGAGTTGGTCGTCTACAGCTGCAGTGGAGGGACCAGAGGTGAAGATGACTGTGCCATCTGCATACATATAGATATGTAAATTGGATCAGGCAGAGGGGAGGTCATTCAGAAAAGTGGAGAAGAGGCCCAGTTATTAATTGGAAATGATCAACTTCAAGGTTATCAACTTCTTGTGTCCTTAAGGCACCAGAAGTTCTCACCTTTGGTATGCAGGTTTCTTGCCCTATGAATGCATGGGGAGACAATCTTATATCTATAAGAGGCCCTCCTAGCACCCCTAGAATCCTATAGATGTGCATGAGGGCTGCCAGCCATTGATATAACTTATGTATGCAAGCCAATCACAATGATCCATATCCAGCCATCATTTGCTAATATAGGGCAAGTGTCTGAAATTTTTCATTCCCTCGCCAAAATGGGGGGGGGGTCATCAACACAAAATGGGAATGCCCACTCCTGTAGAATAATTAATCCCAAAGTGCTTTAAAAGCATTGTGAGACTGGTACTGAAGTGACTGGCCAATATTCCGTGTCTCCATGATAATGAGGTGCTAAAGGGGCCTCCCCATGTAAAGCTCTTGTCCTCTCATTTGCTTGATCCTTGGGATAGCTAGCATACAACATGTCTGACCTGGACTTTCAACTGGTAGACACTAAGACACAGTGTTAGTCACAGACATGATGCACAATATCCAGATATTTCCTGATACATCCCAGGAAATCCCTATTCATTTCCATATCTATCCTGATATTTAGTGCATCTTATCACTGACTAACACTATGCCCCATAAGTACTTAAGTATGAGTATGTACCATAAGTACAATGATTGATGTGGTGCTCACAAATGGGGAGCATATACAGGAAATAATGATCAGGGAGCCACTGGATGGCAGTGACCATTGCACAACGTGGTTCCAGTTGGATATGGGCAGGGAATGCATCCTGACTAAGACCAAAATCTTGGATTTCAGGAGGGAAGACTTCAGGAAAATGGACAAAGTGCTCTGGCAGGCATCAGAGCAGATATGGTGGTGGACCAAAGGTGGTCCATCATTAAAGAAGGAATACTGGTTATCACAGATGAGTGCGTTAGGCTCAGGGGGAAGAACACAAGGGCCAAAGTGCCCAGCTGGTTCAGTTCTGGGGTTGCCAGGCAGTAAGAGAAAAGTGGTTGGCCTATAGAAAATTCAGGAAGACCAAGAGAGAGGTGGATAGGGAAAATTACCTAAGGATGGCTAGTGAGGCAAGTAAGGAAGTCCGGCGAGCAAAGGCACAGAAGGAGTTACAGATAGCTGAAGAAATTAAGAAGGGGAGAAGGATTTCTTTCGCTATATAAGTGAGAAAAGGGACAAGAAGGAAGTGATTGATATGCTTAAGAAAGGGGTGGAGTGGGTGGAGGATAATGGGGGAAAAGCAGAGATACTAAATAAATACTTCTATTCCATCTTCACCAGGGACAGACCAGCACCTTCAGGAGGGAAAAGAGGAGCAGGGGAGGGGAACACAGATGTAGTGATAGAGGAGAATAGAGTGAGGGAGGGGCTGCTGGCATTGAAGGTGGATAAATCACCATGCCCAAAAAGAGTACATCCAAGGGTACTAAAAGAACTGGCTGAGGAGCTGGCAGGGCCACTGGCAGACCTATTTAATAGTTGACTAGAGTCTGGCATGGTACTGCAGTACTGGAGAACAGAACATGTAGTGCCCCTCCACAAAAGCGGTCCTAAGGATGACCCAGGAAATTACAGAGCAGTCAGTCTGACCTCTATGGTGGGAAAGCTCATGGAGACCATACTAAAGGAAAGGTTGTTGGAATATCTAGAGGAGCATGGTCTACAGGATGCGAGGCAGCATGGATTCATGGGGGGAGATTGTGTCAAACAAATTTGATTGACTTCTTTGACTGTCACTAAGACAGTAGACAGGGGCTAAGTGGTATACATCCTCTATCTTGATTTCAGCAAGGCCTTTAACTTTGTGCCCCACAAAAGGTTGATTAGGAAGTTGATGGATCTTGGGATTGGGGAAAAGATGGCCAGATGGGCGGAAAACTGGCTGAGGGACAGAACCCAGAGGGTTGTTGTGGGGGGAGAGTTATCTGGCACCAGAGAAATAACCAGTGAGGTCCTGCAGGGCTCAGTGCTGAGGCCGGTGTTGTTCAATGTCTTCATCAATGAGATTGGGGATGGCATTAACTCATTGTCTCCTAGCAGACTCCTGTAGTTGTCAGTAAAGTACACTGGTGTGTCCTGAGGACACCTGCAGAAGTCAGCTACTGACTTCCTGTGTGCCCTTGCAACGTCTGGAGAAGTCACTTATATATTTTAATATATAATATAACAGAATATAATATATATTTCCTGCATAGCACCATCGGAAATGTAATTTTGTGCTGAACAAATCTATCACTGATATTTTGTGTATATCCTGTATACTTTAGGAGTTATTCACATATGTTTATGGTATGGTGTGTATGGCTTGTGTTGCCTGTTTTAGTGAAAAAAATATTTTTTTTTGCTGTTTCAACCAGCATAGAAAAAAAAAATAATTACATATTATTATTTGCATACCACCATTGGAAAGGTAATTTTGTGCTGAATAACTTTACCACTCATACTTTTGTCTAGCACTTATGGTTCTTGAGCTATTGGGATTTGTTTGTGGCATGCTGACTATAGCTTGATTTTGCTTAGAAAGGCCCAGGATTTACTATTAACAGTATACAGGAGACAAGTGGTGCAACTTCAGAGAGCTCCTATGGAGGCAATGAGTTAAGGGCAAAATGTGTCTATTCACGGATTACACCAAGCTCCGGGGGAGAGTGGGCACAGCTGAAAGGATACAGGACCTACAGGAAGATCTGGAAAAGCTGAGGAGGTGGTCCTGGATCTGGCAGCTTGACTTCAATGCCAAGAAATGCAAAGTTATGCATACTGGAGCCAAGAATCCCAGGACAGAGTACTACCTTGGTGGAGTCTGACTATCTGCATCGGAGGAGGAGAAGGACCTCGGAGTGATGATCACTAGTGATGTGTAGCACTCCACGCAATGCAAGAAAACAGCAGCAAAGGCAAACAAGATGCTGGGATACATATCTAGGGGGATCAGTAGCAGGAGAGAAGAGGTTATCCTGCCCTTGTACAGGTCACTGGTAAGGCCGCATCTAGAGTATGGAGTTCAGTACTGGTGCCTACACCTCAAAAAAGGAAATTAACCTGCTAGAGAAGGTCCAGAGGAGGGCAACAAAGATGATAGTGGATCAGCAGGGTAAGGCATATGAGGAGAAGCTGAGGGCACTGAACATGTACTCCCTGGAAGACAGGAGAGAGATAGAGGGGACATGATTTGGACCTTCAAGTACTTGAAAGGGATAAGTAAGGTTGATAAGGACAGTCTCTTTAAGCTAAGTGGCAACCATAACACAAGAAACATAGAACATAGAAACGTAGAATTTGATGGCAGATAAGGACCGCTTGGCCCACCTAGTCTGCCCATTTTCCTACCTAACAGATAAGCTGCAGATCCTAGTTAACCAACAGCTTACTTCCTCCTACCCCTCACTAGGACTGCCTTATGCCTGTCCCATGCATTGTTGAATTCCTCCACTGTTCTTGACTCCACGACCTCCTCAGGGAGGCTGTTCCATGCATCCACAACCCTCTCAGTGAAAAAATACTTCCTCACATTACCTCTGAGCTGTCCCCCTTCTATCTTCAAATTGTGCCCCCTTGTTCTTGCACATCTCTTTTTCTGGAAGATGCTACCCTCTTGGACTTTGTTAATTCCCTTCAGGTACTTGAAAGTTTCTATCATGTCCCTCTCTCCCTTCTTTCCTCAAGGGTATACATATTAGCTCCTTTAGTCTTTCTTAGATGTGTCTTCTGTTGCAGACCCTGCACCATTTGGTTGCCCTCCTCTGGACAGCCTCCACTCTGTCTATGTCTTTGAGGAGATGGGGTCTCCAGAACTGCACACAGTACTCCAGATGGGGTCTCACCAACTGTCTGTACAGAGGGATAACAACTTCCTGTTTTCTACTATTGATGCCTCTTCCTATGCATCCCAGTATCCCCCCAGCCTTCCTTACTGCCTTTTCACATTGCTTGCCCACCTTTAGGTCATCTGATATAATTACCCCCAGGTCCCTTTCCATTTTTACTGTTGTCAGTATCTCATCCCCCATTGTGTATGCTTCCCCTGGGTTTTTGTTTCCCATGTGCATTACCTTGCACTTCTTTGCATTGAATCTGAGCTGCCATACATTTGACCATTCCTCCAACCTTGCCAAGTCCCTTTTCATCCTTTCCACTCCATCTTGTGTATCAACCCTGTTGCAGATCTTTGTGTCATCTGCAAAGAGACATACTTTTCCTTCCAGTTCCTCTACAATGTCACTTATAAAGACATTAAAAAGGACTGGTCCCAGTACTGAACCCTGCGGTACCCCACTAGTAACCATCCTTTCTTCACTGTGTACTCCATTTACTACTACCCTTTGCGTCCTGTTGTCTAGCCAATTTTTTTCCAGGCTTCCACCTGGGGACCCACTCCAAGGCTAGCTATGTTGTGAATTCATCTTTTGTGTGGGACTGTATCAAATGCCTTGTTAAAATCTAGGTAGGCCATGTCCACAGCCCCTCCCTGGTCTACTACTTTGGTCACCCAGTCAAAGAAATCTATTAGATTCATCTGACATGACCTTCCCATCGTGAATCCATGCTGCCTTGGGTCCTGTGCCCCACTGGCCTCTAGGTACTCAACAATTCTTTCCTTTGGAAGTGAATCCATCATTTTCCCTACCACTGAGGTCAAACTAACTGGTCTATAGTTTCCTGCCTCTGTCCTGCTCCCACTTTTGTGAAGAGGAATCACATCTGCCCTCCTTCAGTCCTTGGGTACCACCCCATCCTCCCATGATTTGTTAAAGAGAGTAGTCAACGGTGTCACTAGTTCTACCCTTAGTTCTTTTAGAATTCTTGATTGAATCCCATCAGGCCCCATTGCTTTGTCCACCTTCAATTTTATTAGTTCTTTCAGAACCTTTTCTTTTGTAAATGGACTGGTATCGACCCCTGTCTTCAGAGTGTTTCTCTTGTTTGGCTTAGGTAACTCCCCCTCCTCTTCCTTTGTGAATACTGAGCAGAAATATTCATTCAGTATCCCAGCTTTTTCACTGTCACCCTCTACCCACATTCCCTTCCCTTTATTAAGCTTCAGTATCCCTCCTTTGGTCTTTCTTCACTCCCTAATGTACCTATAAAAGGTCTTATCTCCTTCTTAACAGAATTGGCTATCCTTTCCTCGGTTTGGGCCTTTGCTATTCTGACTGCCTTCCCAGCCTCTTTCTGCTTTAACTGATAAAGTTCTCTGTCCTGCTCCTTCTGTGTTTCCTTATATTTCCTGAATGCTGTCCTTTACTCCTTAACCCTCCCTGCCACCTCTTTTGAGAACCATAGCGTTTTTTTCCTTTGTTGTGTTTTATTGATTTGCTTTACACAAAGGCTTGTTGCCTCTGTGATGGCTGTTTTGATCACTCCCCATTGTTCCTCCACCCCTCCTTCTTGCCTGTTTGCTAGTGCTTTTCTGAGGCACTCTCTCATTTTCCCAAAGTCAGCCCTCCTAAAGTCCAGTACTCTTGCTTTTGTATGGCTTGATTGTATGGCTGTGTTTATCATGAACCACACTATTTGGTGGTCGCTTGTTCCCAGATGGCTGCCCACTTCTAAATCTGAGATTCTTTCTCCATCCCCATTTGAGAGTACCAGGTCTAAGATTGCTCCCTCCCCGAGTGGGTTCCAATACTAGCTGTCTGAGGCAAGGAGACATTGTCTTAAGCTAGAGGGTGGGAGGTTTAGGAGGGAGGTCAGGAAGCACTTCTTCACAGAGAGGGTGGTGGACACTTGGAATGCACTGCTGTAAGAGGTCATCTTGTTGAAGACAGTGGGCAGGTTTAAGAGAGGCTGGGATAGGCATAGGGGAAAAAAAGGATCATGGGTAGGGAGAATGGGAGGAGTGGGAAGGGAGGGCAAGGACAGTAGCTCAGGCTGTGGACCCTACAATATGAGCAGATTTGATAGACCAAATGGCCTTCTGCTGGCTTCTTTATATGTTCATATGTACTCCAAATGATGATTGGTGTCCATTATTTTAACCTGTAGAATTGCTCTGTCCCACATGGAAAATGTGCTGCTCATATTGAAAAAGGTTTGCCCACAGAGAAAGTGCTGCCCCCACGGAGAAGATGCTGCCAGTGCTTTCAATGAGAAGGTGCTACACACACAGAGAAGGGGCTGCCCACACAGAGAAGATGCTGCCAGACAGAGAATGGGCTGCCCATACAGTTAAGGTGTTGCCCCGACAGAGAAGGGGCTGCCCAGACAGAGAAGAGGCTGTCCAGACGGAGAAGGGGGTGCTCACATACAGAAGGGATGCCCACATGGAGAAGGGGCTGCCCACATAGAGAAGGTGCTGCCCACTCAGTTAAGGTGTTGCCCAGACAGAGAAGGGGCTGCTCAGACAGAGAAGGGGCAGCCCAGACAGAGAAGGGGCAGCCCAGACAGAGAAGGGACTGCCCACACAGAGAGGCATTACCCACACAGAGAAGGGGCTGCCCACACAGAGATTGCGCTACCCACACAGAGAAGGAACTGCCAACTCAGAGGTGCTACCCACAAACAGAAGGTGCTGCCCCACAGAGAAGGACCAGCTCACACAAACAGAAAGGGCTGCCCAAACAGATATAGGTGTGCCCACACAGAAACCATGCTGCACTCACAGTGAAAGTGTTGGCCTAACAGATATGGCGCTGCACATATTGCACAGTCGGGGGATCATTGCATGGCCCACATGGATCCATTTCAGAGAGTGTGTGTCCTTCACGGCATAAGCATCCAGTCTGGGACAGAAGACACATGGCCATGGCCTAGTCTTCCATGCCTATTCATGGTCCCTCTCCCCATCTAGGAAGAGGATGTTCTGTAATAGCACATCTTCTTGGTCCATTTATCTGACACTGTGGACAGCAAGCATGTGGTGTTCCACCATCATCTTTCCTTGTATCACATGACCTCGGTCTGGACGGGGGTTGCATCCCACACCAGCAGTGCCTAACAGAGTTCCTGTAAGAGACTTGGCACATCAGCAGGGTAATGCGGCATGCACAGGTGTTGCCTGGTCACACTGAACCATGCAATGGCAGCTGTAGCACCTGTTCAGAGGGCTGGTGACAGGGTCAGCAACTACCCCCACAAACTGACAAATATCACTGTGCACCAACCAGGGGGATGAGGGTGTTTTCTGGGATATGACAGAGCCACAACAGGTAAGTAAGCCACTGGCAAGGAGGCATGCTATGTGATGTGTGTACTGTAACACTTATGGTGTCCCCGTTCTTTCAATTTCCACAGGACCACCAAGGCAGGCCAGACAGGTTGGTGCTGATGCAGAGGGTGCAGCTGGAAGGGGTGTTGCCCATGGTCATTGCCTGAAGGGCCCAGTGGAGGCTGCATATACCTGACTGACTGTCCTGGAGGATGTGGTCCAGTGACACCTATGATAAGGACAACCTGGACATGTACTGGATTCTGGCAGAGACCTCCAAGGTAGGTGGGGCTGTGTTGGTGGGGGTGGGCATGTTTGTCAACAATGTTTTGCCATGGCGTGCAAATGCATCCTGCTCATACCTATCCTCTGTGTTCTTCTCGCTTCAGGGCTACCAAGGACCACTGAAGAGTCTGGTGCACGTGGAGTAGGACTGCATGGCCACCATGTCTAGAGGGTCTAGTGAGGACTTCCAGAATAAGGAGAAGAGTTAGGCCTTTGTCCCTAGGAGTCATGGCCTGTAAAATGCTGTGGGCACTGGAGGAGAGGCTTGTCCCCATACCTCCTTCACAGGGAGGTCAAAGTCGGTTGGATAGGGCACCATCACTTCCAAATGGACATTTTCTGCCATGCGTAGTACATTTGTTTTCTGTTACATTTGATTTCATTTTCTATTCCATTTCTCCATTCCGCTGATGGTATCAGGACTGTGTATGTGCCATGCATGGTTACTGCTGTCTGCTGTGTCATTACAGCAGGTTTGTGCAAAATGTCCTTTGTCCAGGCAGTTATTCCAATCAGCAGTGGCATGCCTCTGGCTGTGGCTGTTTGGCCATGGGGATTATTCTGTGTCTAGCCACCATGTGGGGGAGGGGAGGGGAGGTGGAGATGCTTTATGCCTCGGGGGGGGCTGTTGTGCGGCATGTAGCCATGCAGGGGAGGCACCAAGTGGGGGATGTTCTGTGCAAGGGGAGGTAGCTGATGAGTGCCAGGACAACTGGGACATACTGTGGTGGTCCTACGTATGACAGCAACATACTGTGTGACTGGCTTCAAGGGCATAGGTGTGTGTGTGTGGGGGGTGCTGATGCTCAGTTCAGGAACATGACCAGTGGTTATCCATTCCTACAACAGACCATGGACTGTTTGTGTTTACACTGGGTGGGGTGCATGGGGCTCTGGTCCTTGTTCTGTTTGGTTTCTGGAACTCGTGACACCCACCCTTGACATATGGCTTCAGCAGCCATGTCTCCACACCCTCCGCCATGGCTGTGCTGCAGGTCATCAGGCAGGCTCTGAATGCTTGCAGTTTACAGCAGGCCTCCCCATGGTGTAGTGCTGCACCTGCATATCTGCACACTGGGCACATGCACCATATCATGCATGTGTGAAACACAGAAACATAGAATCTGATGGCAGATAAGGACCACTTGGCCTACCTAGTCTGCCCATTTCCATACCTAATGGATAAGCTGCAGATCCTAATTAACCAACAGCTTACTTCCTCCTACCTCCCACTAGAATTGCCTTATGTCTGTCCCATGCATTGTTGAATTCCCCAACTGTTTTTGACTCCACGACCTCCTCAGGCAGGCCGTTCCATGCATCCACAACCCTCTCCTTGAAAAAATGCTTCCTCACATTAACTCTGAGCCATCCCCCCTCTATCTTCAAATTGTGCCCCCTTGTTCTTGCACATCTCTTTTTCTGAAAGATGCTACCCTCTTGGACTTTGTTGACTCCCTTGAGGTACTTGAAAGTTTCTATCACATCACCCATCTCCCTCCTTTCCTCAGGAGTATATATATATCAAGCTCCTTTAGTCTATCTTCGTATGTCTTCTGGTGCAGACCCTGCACCATTTTGGTTACCCTCCTCTGGACAGCCTCCATCCTGTCTATGTCCTTGTGGAAGTGGGGTCTCCAGAACTGCACACAGTACTCCAGATGGTGTGTGCATGCCTGTATGCAGCCACAACTCTCCAACTGAGTGTAGTGATGTCACATTAGTCGTATGTGCTTGTCTGCTGCATGTGCTTCTGTGCCATGTACCTGCATGCTGCACAGTCGCAGACAGCATGTTTTCAGTGCCAAATCCCTGTATGGGTGTTAGATAGGGTCTGTTTGATCATTGTACATATGCTCTTATAATTGTACAAAAGAGGTGGCTAGGTTTCACATATAGAACTGCTTTTAAAGGCAAGGGAAGAAAAGGTAAAGAGACATATAGCGAAAGTTGCCTATTAATTGGACTACATATTAAAGAGCCCCTGACACCATTGGGAAAAGTTTTGTAAAATATCGCCTCACGACATAATCCAGTTTATGTTTCATGTATTTTCTGTTATTTGTAACCCCTTTTTCTTTATTATAGAACAATTGTACTATGAAAATAGGATCACTGCCTCCTGGACTTTATCCATCTGGCGGCTTGTCTACACCTGACATCATAACTGTTTATGATATCATAGTTATCTCCACAGCAACAGACGGTGATGTCACCACCAGAACTGTGATGTCAGGTGCAGACAAGAAATCAGATTATAGGGTAGAGATCCTGATCGGGATTCATGAAACTCGATGAAATACCCGCAGCTGTGGGTAAACCTTGGCACAAGTCGGTTGCGACTTGTGGATCCGCAGGTTACCCGCAGTGACGGATATTCACATAGGTGGAGCTGGATTATGACCAGCTCCATGATCTATGGCTGCTTGTGGGTGGTGTCACCGGGGAGATGGCAGCAGCTGCGAGAATGGGCAGTGGCTGTTGGAAGCAGCCGTAGCACCCTCCGCAACTGCTGCAGCTGTGAATTGCTACCACCACAGCAGAGGGGCGATTCCAGTCCGCAGAGGCAGTTGCAGAGTGGGACTTAGGTTCTGGGTGGTTGATGAATCCTGCCCCCTGTCTTTGTGAAAATGTGCTCAAAAATAAAGGAATAAGGGTGAGAATTCCAACACAAATATGAAATAACAGCTGAACTGTGTGTAAATATTACAATTTTTTTAAGTTCTCTTAATGGTGTCAGTGTCTCTTTAAGGCCACTACAATAATCAGCACATTTCTTGTAATCTTTAGGGCAAATTGAAAGGATCCTTAAATGGCAAGTTCAACTGCATTCACAATGGGAATGGAGTCTGTTGATATTTACTGGGAATGATGTAGAGCTTCCCCTCATTGAAAGCAAATATTGCAGTTGCTGAGAAACGGCCAGTAGCATGGCTCAAGTAAATGGTGATGTATCTGTGCACCAGACCCTGGAAATGAGGGAAATGGCTGGCCACTTCAAGTCAGTAATTCAAAAAGTTTAAGGCTGTCAATCAGTGAACTTGCCCCACATGCTCTGTGTGTGTGTGTGTGTGCGTGTGTGTGTGTGTTTAAGGGTGCAGCACTGTAGGGCTGTGCCATCAGTCTTAATTTGTTGCCACAAAGTGTGATGGATGCCTTAGCAAATGCATTCTGATTAGACACTGAGCAGCAGGGATGGCGAAGCTTCTAGCAAGGATGATGCGCTGTCACTTGATATTGATTTTAATGGACCTGCTAAATCCATAGCTTTTGCCAACACTTCCTACCATGTGTACTCATGCTAAAGCTGACCTCTTGTATAACCTAAGTTGTTAATATGTGTTGGCGTACAACTGCAAGCCACATATGCACTAAAATACTTACAGCATTTGTCTGTATTGCGTATATGTTATATATGTGACTGTATTAGCTGTAACTACTCTCTATGTTGCTGCTGAGGATGTCACCCCAAGGTCCTCTAGAAAAGTACTGTAAACCTAATCAAGGCTCCCATGGCATGTGAACATTCTAACTAAAAATAAGGAAAGTAAATAAGTAAGTCTTTTTTCCATGCAGGTTTTTCTTCCTTCGGTGTGGTCTGCCCATTCTTGAGGCCTGTGGGTGTATCCCTGTGGTAGACCTCCCTGCCCAGCCTCCATTAACCCAACAATCACTCCAATGGTGGGATCATGGTACAGGGTGCGAGAGCGTCACCACCTGTCATCTGGATACACTGTGGATTTTGCCCCCCCCCCGCCCCGACTTTTACCCCTCCATCTTCACCATGGCACCTTGCAGGGTTACACACAGAAACACAGAAGTTGACGGCAGATAAGGACTGCAAGGCCCATCCAGTCTGCCCATTTCTTTTCTGCCTTATGAATGTGCCATTGGCCTTTACTCTGTCAATGGCCTATCTATTATACTTATCTGTATTGCTCCTTATTCCTATCCCATGCCTGTTTGAAGCCCTGCACTATTCATATCCACCACTTCCTGAGGTAGGCCATTCCATGCATCCACCATCCTTTCTGTAAAAAATAACTTCATCACATTACCCCTTAATCGGCTTCCCTCTAATCTCATGCTGTGTCCTCTTGTCCTACTATTTTTCTTATATTGAAACATGTTAGACTCTTTCACCTTGTTAATGCCCTTAAGGTGTCTGAATGTTTCGATCATATCCCCTCTCTCCCTCCTTTCCACTAGAGTATACATATTGAATTCAGTTAATCAGTTATCATATGTTTTCTGATGCAGTCCCTGCACCATTTTGGTTGCCCTTCTCTGGACTGCCTCAATTTGGTTAATGTCCTTGTGAAGGTGTGGCTTCCAGTACTGCATGCAGTACTCCAGATGGGGCCTAACCAGTGTCTTGTAAAAAGAGATCATTACCTCCCTCTTCCGACTTGTGATACTCCTACTAATACACCCCAACATCCCTCTAACCTTACCTACTGCTTCAGTGGTCTGCTTGGATGAATTCAGGTCATCGGTGATGATGACGCCCAAGTCTGTTTCTTCCCTTGTGACTGCCAGCAACTCCTCTCCCAGCCTATAGGTGGCTTCAGGGTTTCTCTTCCTTATGTGCATGATCTTGCACTTCTTTGCATTAAACCCCAGTTGCCACTCTTCCAACCATTTTGCTAGGTTTATCCAGATCTCTTCTCATTCTGCCCACCCCATCTGGATCATCAACTCTGTTGCAGATCTTGGTGTCATCTGCAAACAGACAAACCTTACCCTCCAGTCCATCTGCAATGTCACTGATGAAAATACTGAAGAGGACTGGCCCCAGGACTGATCGCTGAGGTACTCCACTTGTGACTAGCATCTCTTCTGACTGTATACCATTTACCACCACTCTCTGTTTTCTGCCCATCAACCAGTTTTCCACCCAGTTGACCAACGTCTGACCCACCCCTAGCCCACCCAGCTTATTAATCATTCTTCTATGTGGAACAGTATTGAAAGCTTGGCTGAAGTCAAGGTAGATGACATCAACTGCTCCCCCTTGGTCCACCACTCTGGTTACTCAGTCAAAGAAATCTATGAGATTAGATTGACATGACCTTCCTTTTGTAAACCCATGATGTCTTGAATCCTGTGCTCCTATGGATTCCAGATGTTGCACTATCCTTTCCTTGAGGAGTGTCTCCATAATCTTGCCCACTACTGAGGTAAGACTGACTGGTCTGTAGTTACCTGCCTCCTCCCTGCTACCACTCTTGTTGAGTGGGATCATATGAGCCCTTCTCCAGTCTTCTGGGACCTCTCCTATGCCCAGAGACTCACTAAACAGTTCTGATAATGGCTCTGCTAGTTCCACCCTTATCTCCTTTAGTACCCTGGGATGTATGCCATCAGGTCCCATTGCCTTGTCACCCTAAGCTTATCGAGCTCTAGTAGGACTCTTTCTTTTGTGAAGGGACTAGTGCACACCTTCCTCCCCCCTGTGTCCATGGTGCTGAGCTATGGGCCCTGTCCTACCTTCTCTTCAGTAAATACTGAGCAGGAGTATCTATTTAGGATACATGCTTTTACATGGTCCTCCTCCTCACACGCCCCTTATCACCTTTGATCTTAGCAATACCCCCTCTGGACTTTCTTCTTTCACTAATGTATCTATAGAAAGTCTTGTCACCTTCTTTTATTGTTCATGTGAGTGTTTCCTTGGTTTGGGCCTTTGCCTGCCTTAGTGCCTTCCCTGCTTCCTTTAGAGACGTTTGGTATGCCTCCCTATCTTCATCCTGCTGCGTTTTCTTATATTTCCTGAAGGCCAGCCTTTTGGCTTTGACCTTTTCTGCTACTGTTTTTGAGAACCAAAGTGGTTTCCTTCTTCTTTTGTACTTCTTTTTCTCACTAACACAATGGGATGTTGCTTCAGGTATTGCATCTTTAATGCTTGCCCACTTTGCCTGTACCCCCTCACCTCTATTTCTTTTTGCCACAGCTAGCTTAACTCTGTTGGCCATCTTATCAAAGTCAGCTCCTCTGAAGTACCATATTATTGCCTTGGAATGGGATGATTTAGTTCTAGTGGCCAAATTGAACCATACCATGGGATGGTCACTGGCTCCCAGATGATGGCCTTCTGCTAGAGCTGTCTGAAACACATAATTCTGCTGACAGAATTTCTGAAATGCTTTCTGGAACTTCTTTTTTAATTTTGTGGAATTCTGACAAGTATTTCTATGTAAACTATGGAACAATAGTCCACAGATTATTTAATCTGCAGTATATTCCATGGTTTGTGGAAAATGAATCTGCACTTTACAAGAACTGCATAATACTATTCCATGGAATAGTATTATGCATGGTTCGGTCTCCTCAGACCCTGTCCTTATTGCCAACCACCTCAACAAATCTTTCACAGACCTTAGCCCGATGCTCCCTGATAATTTCTTCGCTCCCCCTTCCGCCAGGTCTGTCCCTATTCTCCCACGGCCCTTGTTCTACCTGCGCCGAGTCACTGCCCAGGAAGTCAGACCTTACCTACTCAAGGCCTTAAAGAGTAACACAATTGGCAATGACTCCCTTGATCCCAGTCTTCTCCGTAAGGTTCTGGATCTGGTTATCTCACCAATCACCAGCCTGTTTAACAAATCCCTCTGCCTAGGGCAATTCCCCTCTGCCTGGAAGATAGCTACTGTCACCCCAATACACAAGGGTGGTGATAGGACCCTCCCTAGCAATTATCAACCTATCTCAATCCTCTATCCTCTCTCCTCTCTCTAAGGCCTTAGAAAAATTGTGGTCACCCAAATCTCTGAATACCTCGATAAATATAGCATCCTCTGCCCAGAACAACATGGTTTCAGACCAGACCACAGCACCAATACTGCCCTCCTGGAGTTCTCTAACTTTCTTCACACCTCACTGGACTCTGGCTCCCTAGCAGGTGCAGTGTTCATTGACTTATCAAAAGCCTTTGATACTGTCTCCCACCCCCTCCTGCTAACTACCCTTAGTCACTTAGGCTTTGCCACTGGGCCTGTTTCCTGGTGCTCCAGCTACTTGTCGGCCCACTCACAATGTGTGAAAATCAGCGGGAAACTTTCCAGCACCTGCCCTATCCGCTCCGGAGTCCCTCAGGGCTCCATTCTTGGGCCCTTGCTCTTTTCCCTTTTTCTCAACTCCCTGCCCAGCGTATGTACTGGTAAAATCCTTCTTTACGCAGATGATGCTGTACTCTTTGCCTCCGATCTTAATCCCATCTCACTTCAGGATTCTCTGCAGGAATCCTAAAATGACGCAGAAGCCTGGTTTACTGAGCACAGGCTCGTAATTAATCTAAAGAAAACCAAAACCATGCTCTTTGCCTACCCCCAAAATAAATCCAGTAACTATCCTCTCGCAGTCCACACCACCTCTAAACTCTTTATTGAGATAGTTCACTCTTATAAATACCTAGGTATAACCTTTGACCCTGCCCTCTCTTTTCATGCCCGCATCTCTGCCCTTGCCTCAGCCTCTAACACTCGGCTGGGTATCCTCTATCATCATAAAAACTGCCTCCCCATGGATGCCCTCCGACTTGCAGTCACATGCTCTGTTCTATCTCTGGTAGACTATGGCCTACCTGTGTATGGTGCAGCAGACCAGACTGCCCTGCACAAGATCCGCCTCACCTTAAACAAGGCCTGCAGGCTCATAACTGGGGCTCTAGTCTAACCCACACTGCTGTCTTTACACCATGGCTAATCTACTCAGCAGATGAGCCTCAAATATCAAACCTGCCTCTAACCAAAAATCACTCCTTGGGCTATCCCCACCGGGTCTGTCAACCACTATCCACCGTGCAAACCCTACAGTGCATACCGCATATTCTGCAAAGCTGCACTGGTTATACCGAAGGCGAGAACCTCACAAGGTCAAAGGGCTTACCCCTACAGAGCCCCCTGTTGGTATAACGCCCTCCCCGCCGGAGTCACTGATGCCGCCTCGTTATCTTATTTTAAAACTAGTCTTAGAAATCACCTGCTCTCAACAGGCAGCTGTACCTGCCTCTAAGCCTCCTCCTATCCTCCCAGACAAAGCTCACTGAGCTGCTCTCTGACCTTCTGTCCAGCTCTACCATTACTTGCTACTATCTTCCCCACACTCCTCTTCTGATGTCTCCCACCCAGCCTTACCTTTATTCTGCCCACTGAATCAATCTCCATGTAACTACTGTATATTGTCTACTCTGTAAAGAGCACATGTAAGCCTGTTGTATACTGTGTTTGACAAATGCCTGTATTTTTTGGCTGATTCCTAAATTTACTCAGATTTTTTGTCTGCCTTGATGTTTGTTTCTTGCACTGTTTTGTCCTCACTGTGACTAGGTACCTTTGTAAATGAGCCTCTGGCTCAAAGGTTGTTAAACTGATGTTCTAATAAATAAAATAAATAAAATTGATTATGTAAAACACAGATTACTAATCCACAATTAAAAAAATCCACTTTCAGAATTTCAGAATTCTTCTACCAGAACTCTTAGAATTAGATGAAATTTTCAAAATTCCATGGAATTCTGCACAGCTCTACCTTGCATACACAGTGACATGCCCTGTTTGGGTGCAAGATCCCTGACCCTACAAAGAGGTCACTGTGGTGCCAGAAGTCAGCCCCATCCCTCCTAGTTTAGAGCACTGTCTGCCATGTAGCATCCCCTTCCCCGTGCTGTCTGGCAGTTTCCAGAGTCCACTCCTAATCTGGGTTAAGTAGCACTGTAACATGTAGAACAACACACACTTCTGCAGGGCCCTTAGCTCCAGATGGCCACTTTTTTTTTTTACTTGCAAAACAATGAGTCCAATATTTATGACTACCAATTTGATGCCCCCATCTAGTTTTCATTGCTGGTCTTAGCCCAAAAGTTATTTTATTTGGCCAGAACTGGACATATGGGACAGAATTTTCCAAGCTGATTATTTGGCACAAGGTCCCTAAGCATCAAGCACTTGATGCACAGGGCTTGTGGCAAGTAATTGTTATTTTCAATGGCTACAACATACCTGCTAGGCCACATTTCTGAGGTCTAGTATGCATCAAACTCAGAGCTGCTTGTGTGCAGTTTTTCGATGCTTGTGTCTAACCCTAGACACAAGCAGCCAGAAAGCAGGTAAAAATGTCCTAAATGCAGTCGACATTGGAAAATATGCTGCAGTTTAGTCCATGGGAAGCAGAACACCAGGTATGCCAATCTCCACAGCCATAACCTAGGCCACAGACCTTACGCTGGGTTTAGAAAATCTGGCCCATGAGAAAATCAAACTTTGCAGATACAGAAACAGTAGACTTCTAAAAACTCTAAAGATAGTTTAACCTTGCATACGAACATATGAAAATGCCAGCAGAAATCGGCCTCACAGTCTGTCAAGTTTGCTCAATTGTGCAGCTAGCCCCTCATCTCACAGCTGCCCCTCCCACTCTTCCCTTCCTTAGATTTACCCTCCCCCTCACCCTGTCCCATCCCCTTTTGAAACTGGCCTCCATATTACTGTACAGGTCACCACCTCCTGTGGTCGAGTGTTTCACTTGCCCACCACCCTTTCCATGAAAAACTGTTTTTTTACCTCCCTCCTGAATCTTCCCTCCTCCAGTCTGAGACTGTGCCCCCTCATGTCCCTTCCTCTTCTTAATTGGAAGATCCCCTCTGTTCAAGTCTTGTTTATCCCTTTCATGTGCTTAAAGGTCTCAATCATGTCCCCCGTCCCCCTGTCCCTCCTCTTCTCCAAGGAATACATATCTAGCTTGCTCAGCCTTTCCTCATAAGGCTTGCCCTCCAATCCCTGGATCATCTTTGTCACTCTACGCTACACTCCCTCCAACAATCTGACATCCTTCTTCAGGTATGGGCACCAGAACTGCACGCAGTACTCCAGGTGTGGCCTGACCAGTGACCTGTACAGGGGGAGGATTACCTCCCTACTTCTGGAAGAGATTCCCCTTACTGTGCACTCCAGCATCTTGTTAGCCTTTGCTGCCACCTTAATACACTGAGCAGAGTTGATGCATATACCACAAGTCAAGCCTTCCATTCTTTGGAGCCTACTTTTACACCAAACACTAGACTTTTAGAAGCGCGCATACAGTAATTATCCAAGAGGAACTCAAACATCCTAAATCCCCATTATTGTAAGGTTGTGCATCAGAAGCAGCAGCTTAAATCTTTGTTGTTGTTTTTAATCATTGCTCTACCCTCTTTATCTCCCACTCAACTCCTCAGATGTATCTTTTACTTGCATGTATAGCTATCCAGCCAGTGACACCAGTGCTGGTGGTCTCACATCAGATAGAAAAGGCAGAATGTGCAATACGAGTTCTTATTATCTCAGGGAGGGGTCAGACAGACCAGAACAAACACATTAGAACTTTTTTTTCTTAAGTTATATACATCTTTTGTGCCCTGCACCACATCTGAACAAAACATATTATAATAGTACTGTTATAGAGGGCCTTCTCAGACACTAAATGTACTTTATAATAATGCACACAAATAAAAAAAACAACATAATCACAAATCATAACAACAAAACAGGTTTTTTGGACTACAGCATGTCATTCTCCTATCAAACAGCAAATGTACTAGGCATCAGGACATTCTATTAATCTACTTGAAAGAAGACCAGTGCTGCTCTTGTAAATTATTTTTTGCTGTAGAAGCTGTTAGTTAAATACTGGCTCTGAGTCTGTTTTTCCTCTTTACTGATCTCCTAGTAAAATCCATAAGGTGTTTCTAATTCACGCTCTGCTCGTAAGTGCCTTGTCACAACTGCACAATGTAGTTTATGTCCCTATCAACCACAGTATTGTATAGTAGAACATGGATGATTGTGACAAAAGCCTATGACTCAGATACTGAAAGCTTTGTGCTTGACTTGATAATTCAGTAAATGAATACCATCTGATTTCATACTGTCATGTCTGCCCCTGCTTCATCAGCAGGTATGAATAAGTTTGCTTTGTATACAGGAGTTCTATACCTACTTTAAAGCATCCTGATTCAAAGAAGGTGTATAATTCAGCGCAGTCCTTTTTGTTTTACTACAAATTTCAAATGCCAGCCAATTTTAATGTCATTTATCATACTCTTTCAGGCTCTGAATATTCCATTTGAATGCAAGACTTCATGTGAGCTCTTATTGTTTTGCTAGACTCATATGACAGACAACTGCAGTGAAAAGCCAGATGTCTGCATTCATATCTAATTCATCAAAGGGCTGAACTGCAGCTTGCATTTGTATTGAATTTTGTTAAGAAAAGGTACCAGTAAAATAAAACTTTTAAAGCCTTAAAGGCTATTATAGTTACAACATTTGTGATGAACTTTAATGTTTTTTAGTTTATTTTTTGTTAGTGACTGCTGTTACTTGGTCTACTAAATATTTAAGATAGTGCTGTACTTTGTGTTGCATAATAGGCATAAGACTGTTCCCAGCGGACCTCACAATTGTTACATTTATTCCAGGTCAGATATTTAGGATCATTTTTTTCTCATCTGGGGCCCGATACTCAAATATATGCAAAGCACAGCGTAAAACGTTGTGCTGTGCCTTACACTTGCCCGGGGGCCCAAAGATGGTATATTCAGTGGAACAGCACACCAACACTGTTCAACTGAATATAGGGTCATGTCAGCCCTGCACTGAGCCACTTAGTGCTGCCCCAACAGGGCTCCCAAAGTATGCCGCCAGATTGGATAGTGCTGGACTGTTATTTTCATTATTCAAAGGGACCCATGCAAATGTGCCTATTGGACATGCAAGGTGCTAAGGGGCCATTATCCACCCCTAATTGCCCGGTCCCAGCCATGTATACAGATCCCTGTTGCTAGTGTTCTCCCCCCCCACCGATTGCCAGCCTGTTCTTTCAAAAAAAAGGATCCCTGGTGCTAGTGGTCACCCCACCTGCTGATTGCCAGCCTGTTTATTAAATGAAATGGATTCCTGGTGCCAGTGGTATCCCCCCCACCAATCCCATCCTCAGCATCATGTATTGTATACCTGGTGCTAGTGGGGGTGGTGGGTCTTGTGACCCTTGGACAGCTGGTTCTGATCCCTGTATCATTTTTTTGTAATATAAAAATGTGTGATGGACTATCTGCCATGAGAAATGCTGAAACAGCATGTGAGATCTGACACACACACACACACACACACGCGCGCGCGCGCGCGCACACACACACACACACACACTGGTTTTAGATACAAGGTGTTACATGGAAGGCAAGAAGCTAATTACAGGCTAGAAGATACGTAACTGCCAAGTAGATCATAAACTTGTATAACACTTAGAGGAAAAAGAGCAGGGTATGACGTTTTAGTGCGAAGTCATAAAATATGTTTTGAAGTCCTGGAAAGGGGAAGCTTATCATAAGATCAAAGACAGTCATTTGAAGAACATGAGTTATTCTGAGGTTGCAGAATTTAATACTTGGAAAAGACATCCTGTTTTTATCTAGATACATGTTTTGTATATATTCTGACAGGGAGGACCTAGGTGACCTCATGCAAATAGGTGGGGAAAACCAGCTTTTAAACATTATTCCATTTTCCTTCAGAGACACTTGTATCTAGACTCTGACAAAGAAACATCTGTGAGCACTTTAAGCAGGTATTTAGAGAGAGATACAAATCTGAGTACTGTAGTAAGAATTGCACTGTTAAAATCTGTTTTGTTTAAGTGATTTATATGTTTTGTGATATAATAGTTCTGTATTTTATGTGTTACATATTTTTTTATCTATTTTAGTAAAACTCCATTTTTAGAGCTTACTTGGTCTGTCTTTGATTTCTTTCCTTTACAAGTAGAGTATATATGGTTAAAGCAGACACTATACATAAGCTTGAATGGTGATACCAAACTGGAAAAAGGTAAGCATTTAAAATCTGAGGTCTTTTATTACAGTCCTTAAGGATTCATTTCTGTACACCTTGTTAGTGCCCGTAGGCAAAGATATCTGGGCCCCCGAAGACAGAATTATTTGAGCCTGTACATTGGGTACACTAACAAGAGGTTCACAGTTTGAATCTCTCCAGAACTTGAGACCAAAGGTTGATTTGAATCCACAAAAACAGATAAGAGGGTTACCTTGTTCTGTTAACTATTCACAAGACTGCGCTTGGAGGTTGGCACTTTGGGAGTAGAAGGCTGACCTGCTGAGTGGGTTTGTGACAGACTGGTTGGCAGTGGTGTGGATAATTTGGGTATCACAAGCTTTTATTGTTCAGTGTGTCAGCTGAGACCTTAAGCTCACTTGCAAAGAAGAAAAAGGCAGTGATTTATTTTTAAAAAGGAAACAGAACTATATCATTTGGCATACAGTCAAGTTCCTACCCGTTTTATTTTTTTCTCTAAAGTGCAAGTCAGAATAGCAATAGTGAGGGAAGATGACTTCTGACTACAGCAGGCACACTGTAGACTCCTTACAGCAGTTGTGCGGGAACAGAGGAGTCCCATTTGCAGTGAAAGCTAGTAATCAAAACCTCATAGATGCCCTGATGGTAGCAGATACCCAGAGCAGTGAGTCACAGATCATGACTGAGAAGGACCAAACCTCGAGTGTGGCTGGGCAAGTGGCCAGTGCAGTGTCCAGATCCGATGAGGAGGACAACAGGGCCACTGTCAGTGAAGTGCCACAGCAGCAGGGGAAGATCACCAGTATCCTGGATCAGGAAGTACTCAGGCTGCAAATTGAGTTGCACAGGATGGAGCTGGAGTTACAGGAGAAGAGGGAGCGAGAGAAGTGAGAGGTGGACTGTGATGCAGAGTGAGAACAGAGGGAGGCAGAGAGAGAGCCAGTGAGCTGCAGAGGAGAAGAGAGAGGAGTGCCAGAGGAAACACAAACTGGAGAAGCTGCGACTCCAACCAGCTGCACCAGAGCAGGTAAGTGGCTTCTGTTTAACTGGGGCTGCAGGACTGGGTTACAAATTGAATTCCAAATCAGTAGCCGAGTTTAAAGAGTGGGAGGATATGGATGCCTTTTTAAATTCTTTTCTATTCAGGCTAAAATTCCTAGAGAGTCCTGGAGCTTCCAGTTATCCCCGCTACTTACTGGGAAAGCTCAGGATGCATTGGGCCAAATGGACAATGAGGACAGTGATGATTACAGCAAACTTGAAGCTGCACTGTTAAAAAACTTTGAATTAACTGCTGAATCATACAGAGCTAAATTCTGTAAGCTCAGGAGAAGCCCTGATATAAGTTACAAGAAGCTAGCCATGAAACAATGCAGTTTTTAAAATGTTGGTGGGAAGGAATTGAGGCAAACTCTGTTGATAAAATTGGAAAATTTGATTTTATTAGAACAGTTTTTCTGGGCATGCCCAGCTGAGCTAAAAACCTGGCTAGAGGACTGAGATCCCAAAACAGTGCAAGATACTGCTGAACTCTCGGACCACTATGCCAAGAAAAGACCTGCTCTGAGAGCAAAGGGGGTGGGCATGGCAGCGCAGAAAGGGAAAAGCGTACCTTCAGGGCAGCTAAAACCCTCACTGCCTCCACCAAAACCAGTTAGCCTCAGGTTTCAGAGAAAAGATTTCTCTGAAAAGAGAATTGAATGTTGGTTATGTAAAGAAACTGGGCATATTGCTAGACAGTGTCCCAAAAAGGCGAGCAATAATACACAACCGGGTGCTAGAAAGGATTGTGTGTCCCTGGAGGCATGCCAGTGAACATGAGGGAAGACATGCACTCAGTCATGGTGAATGGTGTACAGATGCAGGGGTTAAGGGACACAGGAGCATCCCTGACCTGGTAAAGGGGGATCTGGTACAGCCTGGTCAGCTTATGCCCAATAAATATGTCACTGTACAGGACTTCACTGGTGAGGCAAAAACATTGCCCCTCGCTAGTGCTCTCTTAGACTGTGGTGAAACAGGGGGAACTGTGCAACAGGTGGCTGTTGCCAAAACCTTAGCAGTGGATGTGATCCTGGGCAACAATCTCCAACAGGGGATGGTATGTGCAGTTACCTATAGCCAAGCAGCAAGGGAAAATTGTAGTTCCCTGAACCCCACAGAAGCCATTGTGGAAACCACTGAGAGGCTGGTTCCCCAGCCTGTGTCTCCTGATATGGAGATTAATGAAGAGGGGGTAGAAATTTCCCCAGTAGCAAGTAACCACACAGCTACACAGGATTACTTCAAAGAGGGATGGGTGACCCATTGTCAGAGGGTTGGGACTGGCAGTGATCCTGAGGGCCCTGATGCTAGTGCTAGGAACCCTAGTTTAGTGACTGAAGGGGGCCTGTTCCATGCCTTGAGAATGTGTGAGGGGTTTGCAGCTGCTCAGAGAAGTGACCCTAGTTTAGAGAAGCTGACAGAGCACAGGGAGGTGACAGCAGACATAAGGTTTATTGGGAAAATGGACTTATGTATACTCAGGCAGTACAGACAGAGGGAGGGATGCTAGGCAGGCAGCTTGTTGTTCCCCAGGGGTATCGTGAGCAGTTGCTCAAAATTGCACATGATATTCCCTTGTCTGGTCATCTAGGAATCATGCACAGTACACAGCGGTTAGCCCAGAATTTCTACTTGCCTAACTTCACCCAGCAGGTGAAGGAGTATTGCAGGTCTTGTCACCGGTGCCAAAAAATAAGGAAGGTGGGCAAGAAAAAAAGCCGCCATCATTCCCTTGCCCATAGTGGGGAGCCATTCCAGAGGGTGGGAATGGATATTGTGGGGGCCTTTAAATACCCCCAGCTCCTCAGGGAAGAGATTCATCCTGACTGTGGTGGATTATGCCACCCAGTACCCAGAGGCAGCTGCCCTGTCTTCACTGAGGACGGGCAAAGTGGCAGATGCCTTACTTGAGATTTTCTCCCATGTTGGGTTTCTGCAGAAGGTAATCACCATTCGAAGGGGTTCCTTCATGTCGGACCTGATGAAATGTTTATGGGAGAAGTGTGGGGTGGTGCAGAGATGCACAACACCATATCATCCACAAGCCAGTGGGCTAGTGGAAAGATTCAATGGTACCCTAAAGTCAATGCCCAGGGAATTTGCTGAACAGCATGGGAGGGACTGGGAGAAATACCTTCCCCAGCTGTTGTTTGCATACAGGGAGGTGCACCAAGAGTCAACAGGATTTTCCCCCTTTGAACTCTTATATGGATACCGGGTATGTGGGCCCCTAGACTTGATCTGGGAGGACTGGGAAGGCAAGCACACCACCCAGGGAACTCCCATAGTGGATTACAAACTTAGGTAAAGGGAAAGGCTGAAGGAGCTTGTGGAGACAGTCCAGAGCAACCTGGCAGCTGCCCAACAGAAAGAAAAAGTGTGGTACGACTGCAGAGCCAGAGCTTGCTCATACATGGTGGGTCAGGAAGTCATAGTCCTTATTCTGGTCCAGAAAGACAAGCTGCAGGCTGAGTGGGCAGGACCATACAAAGTGGTTAGGAAGGTAAATGACATGAACTACATTGTGGAGTTACCTGACAGAAGATGGATAGAAAGGATGTACCATGTCAACATGATGAAGCCATATGCAAATAGGGCTGACATGGAGTTTGCAGTGTGTAGTCATGGGGAGGGGACGGTTGAAGGACACACCCTTCTGGACTTGCTGGAGGAAAGTAAGCAGGTGTCCTCTGTGGAGGCAGTAAAATTGTCTCCCCAGCTGGCCCCGAACCAGATCCAGAAAGTAAGGGAAGTTTTAGCAGACTTTGCCCTGTTGGTTAGCGCCAAGCCTGGACTAACCCCCTTAGCAACACATGATGTGGAGACAGGGACACAGACGCTCATACGGCGGACTGCATATTGGGTGTCAGAGGCTGTCCAAAAGGACATTAGGAGGGAAGTGGAGGAGATGCTGGATCTAGGGGTAATCCAGAGATCCCACAGCCCCTTGGCCTCACCCGTAGTCCTTGTGCCTAAGCCAGATGGCTCTACTCATTTCTGTGTGGACTATTGTGGACTGAATGCAGTCATGAAGTCAGATGCCCACCCAATGCCCCAGATGGATGAACTCCTGGGCAAGTTGGGGGGGTGACCTACCTTACGACCATTGGCCTGACAAAGGGGTATTGGCAGGTAGAGTTGACAGACAGAGCTAGGGAGATGTCAGCCTTCATCACTCCGATAGGCTTATTTGAGTTTAAAGTAATGCCTTTCAGAATGAAGAACGCCATGGACACTTTCCAAAGGTTGGTGAATCAGGTGTTAAATGGTGCTGTGGAGTAAGCCATGGCATACCTGGATGACATTGCCATCTTTAGAACCAGCTGGGAGGAACACCTATCCTACCTTAGGGAAGTGCTGAGCAGGATACAGATGGCCGGGCTCACTGTCAAAGCTGAGAAGTGCCAGGTGGCCATGAGAGAAGTGGCATACCTTGGGCATGTGGTAGGCCGTGGATAGCTCCATCCTAACCAAATAAAAATAGAGGTAATCCAGGCATGGCCCAGGCCAGAAACACAGAAGCAGGGTCAGGAGTTTTCTAGGGACAGCAGGGCACTACAGAAAAATTGTACCCAATTACAGTGCCCTGGCTGCTCCCCTATCTGACCTGACAAAAGAAAGGATGCCCAAGAAAATTACCTTGTACCCAGCCTGTCAGAAAACCTTTACCAGATTAAAGGAGGCACTGTGCAGTGTTCCTGTTTTGACAAGTCCTGACTATAGCAAAACCTTTATAGTTCAGAGTGACACCTCAGACATAGGTATTGGGGGACTACTGAGTCATACATCCAGCCAAGGGACAGATCACTCAGTAGTGTACCTGAGTAGGAAGTTACTTCCCAGGGAGCAAGCATACTCCATGGTGAAAAAGGAGTGTCTTGCTATAGTGTGGGCCCTAAAGAAATTAGAACCATACTTATATGGGCAGCATTTTGTGATGCAGACTAACCACAATCCTCTGGTTTGACTGATGCAGATGGTAAAGAACAATGATAGATTGCTAAGATGGAGTCTTGCTTCTCAAGGGTATGATATGACAATATTACATAGGGCTGGAGCCAAGAATCAGAACTCCGATGGACTGTCTAGGGTCTATGAGGAGTGAACTGATTTGAGAAGCTTATCCCATGCAGGGGATAAAGCCCCTAAATTCAGTCTAGGTGGGGAGGAATTGTGATCCTTGGACAGCTGGTTCTGATCCCTGTATCATTTTTTTGTAATATAAAAATGTGTGATGGACTGTCTGCCATGAGAAATGCTGAAACAGCATGTGAGATCACACACACACACACACACACACACACACACACACAGGTTTTAGATACAAGGTGTTACATGCAAGGCAAGAAGCTAATTACAGGCTAGAAGATACCTAACTGCCAAGATAGATCATAAACTTGTATAACACTTAGAGGAAGAAGAGAAGGGTATGAAGTTTTAGTGTAAAGTCATAAAAGATACTTTGAAGTCCTAGAAAGGGGAAGCTTATCATAAGATCAAAGAGAGTCATTTGAAGAACATGAATTATGCTGAGGTTGCAGAATTTAATACTTGGAAAAGACATACTGTTTTTATATAGATATATTTTTTTATATATTCTGACAGGGAGGAGCTAGGTGACCTCATGCAAATAGGTGGGGAAAACCAGCTTTTAAACATTATTCTGTTTTCCTTCAGAGACACTTCTATCTAAACTCTGACAAAGAAACATCTGTGAACACTTTAAGCAGGTTTTTAGAGAGAGATACAAATCTAAGTACTGTAGTAAGAATTGCACTGTTAAAACCTGTTTTGTTTAAGTGATTTGTATGTTTTGTGATATAATAGTTCTGCATTTTATGTGTTACATATTTTTGTCTATTTTAGTAAAACTCCATTTTTAGAGCTTACTTGGTCTGTCTTTGATTTCTTTCCTTTACAAGTAGAGTATATATGGTTAAAGCAGACACTATACATAAGCTTGAATGGTGATACCAAACTGGAAAAAGGTAAGCGTTTAAAATCTGAGGTCTTTTATTACAGTTTTTAAGGGTTCATTTCTGTACACCTGGTTAGGTGCCCTTAGGCAAAGAAATCTGGCCCCCCCAAGACAGAATTATCTGAGCCTGTACATTGGGTTATGCTAACAAGAGGTTCACAGTTTGAATCCCTCCAGAACTTGAGACAAAAGGTTGATTCGAATCCACAAAAATAGACAAGAGGGTTACCTTGTTCTGTTAACTGTTCACAAGACTGTGCTTGGAGGCTGGCACTTTGGGAGTAGAGGGCTGACCTGCTGAGTGGGTTTGTGACACTGCCCACCCTCAATTGCTCAGTCCCAGCCATGTATACAGATCCCTGTTGCTAGTGCCCCCCCCACTAATTGCTAGCCTGTTCTTTCAAAAAAAACAGATCCCTGGTGCTAGTGGTCCCCCCACCTGCTGATTGCCAGCCTGTTTATTAAATGAAATAGATTCCTGGTGCTAGTGGTATCCCCCCCACTAATCCCATCCTCAGCACATTTATTGTATACCTGGTGCTAGTGGGGGGGGTCCTACTAGTGCCAGGGATCTGTTTCTTGTACAGAATGGGTCGGTGATAGGTGGGGGGGTACCAATAGCACCAGTGATCCATTTCTTGTACATAATGGGCCGGTGACCAGCAGGGAGATAACACTAGCACCAGGGATCCATTTTTTTTAAAGAACGGGCCAGCGATCATCCAGTGGGGGACCACTAGCACAAGGGTTCATTTTCTTGAAAGAACTGGCTAGTGATCAGTGGGGGGGTCAGGGACTACAGGGGTGTGTGCTCCCCCAGTGGTCAACCAGCTAGTTGGCTACCTTACCTCAGGCAGCAGCTAGGGTTGCCCAGAGAAGGTTGGGGTTTTGTTTGGCAATATCTGGGCTGCATAAAAGGACTGCGCTAAACCCTTAAGCCCAGTGCAAAACTGCTGAATATGGGGTTGCGTGCATATTCATGGCCATGCCCCTTCCCTTGCCCACATGCATACATTATGTTTTGCTTGGGTGCTAACTCTCTTTGTCTGCACAAAAGCCCCTTTTGAATATTGGGCTCCAGCGCAAACCCCTGTTTACGTGGGCAAAGACCCATTAGTGCCCACACAAACTTTTGAATATGGGGTCCTGGGGCTCATTATCCCTGTCCAGAGTTTATGATCCTCTATAGAAATGCCCAGAAACCTCAGATAAGCGCAATTGTAATTCTGGATTTTGTTTTTGTCATTTGTAGGTAAAAGACATCCCAGCCAGTATTGTGATAAATTATCCTGATTACCAGAGCCTTTTGGGCCCAAATGATCTCATATCTGGGTAACGGCTGCCAGAAAGGATAGGTGCTTTTTCCAGAGCACCACAGTAGACTTTCTAAGGATCTATTTGGGGGGGGTATGTTAAGCTCCAAAATCTGTTTTAAAAATTACCTGAACCCTATCAGAACTTGAAAAAGAAGTTCTGAGATGGTTATAGAAAATGTCAGAGGTTTTGGAATGTTCAGAATTTATATGAACCAATTGTCCCATCCCTAACGTTACCCACTCCAGTCAAAAATGGTGAAATCTTGGGGGTATATTAAATGTTCATTGGATTATTCAAGTTTCACTACAAATCACTGCCCCCTCCATGGGGGGACTAAGCTGGAAAACGTAACCACTTGTACAAGGTCCCACTGGTACTTGCTCCTGTACAAACGCGTACATAATAATTTTCCTTCTCATTTATCAGTGCTGAGAGCTGGCCTTTTAAATGAAACTTGAAAGTGTTTTATTATATATGTTAAGTGTTGTGTAACTTGTGGAATTCTTTTCTGTACCTCGAAATCTCGCGAGGTTTGTGGAGCCCTAGCAGCGTTAGGAGAGGAGTATTAGACTCACGGGCAACTGCCCATATTAAAACTTTATTTGTTTAATATAATTTTGTGCAAAACTGTTAAAAGGAGGGGTAAAACATCCATACCATCACTGTTAGTGCTGAATTATACATTTTGGAAGCTAACAGTAGTGAGTGAACCCCCGAAAACCGGAAGTTACTTCCGAGTAGCACTCGCTACTTAAACAGCCCTGCAGCGAGCAGGAGCCTCTTAGAACCTACTCAGCACACACTCATTTATCAGTGTTGAGCGCTGGCCTTTTAAATGAAACTTGAAAGTGTTTTATTATATATGTTAAGTGTTGTGTAACTTGTGGAATTCTGTTCTGTACCTCGAAATCTCGTGAGGTTTGTGGAGCCCTAGCAGCGCTAGGAGAGGAGTATTAGACTCACGGGCAACTGCCCATATTAAAACTTGATTTGTTTAATATAATTTTGCGCAAAACTGTTAAAAGGAGGGGTTAAACATCCATACCATCACTGTTAGTGCTGAATTATACATTTTGGAAGCTAACAGTAGCGAGTGAACCCCCAAAAACCAGAAGTTACTTCCGGGTAGCACTCGCTACTTAAACAGCCCTGCAGCGAGCAGGAGCCTCTTAGAACCTACTCAGCACACACTCATTTATCAGTGTTGAGAGCTGGCCTTTTAAATGAAACTTGAAAGTGTTTTATTATATATGTTAAGTGTTGTGTAACTTGTAGAATTCTGTTCTGTACCTCAAAATCTCGTGAGGTTTGTGGAGCCCTAGCAGTGCTAGGAGAGGAGTATTAGACTCACAGACAACTGCCCATATTAAAACTTTATTTGTTTAATATAATTTTGTGCAAAACTGTTAAAAGGAGGGGTAAAACGTCCATACCATCACTGTTAGTGCTGAATTATACATTTTGGAAGCTAACAGTAGCGAGTGAACCCCCGGAAACTGAAAGTTACTTCCAAGTAGCACTTGCTACTTAAACAGCCCTGCAGCAAGCAGGGCGAGCACGAAAGAAGGAGCGCAGCGCATGCACGTGAAGATGCACACTTAAGACACCTGCTATGTGTCACTTGTGTCAAGAGTATTAAGAGAGTAAGAGTGAGGCCTAAATACATAAAGATTCACAATGTGTAAGTACTGCAACAGATTGATAACTAAAAGTAGAATTCAGATAGTCTTTAGTATGGCTGACCTAATTGCACTGGAAACCGAACCGAAAGTTATAGCTTTACATAAGATACCAGATAAAGTTCTCAAGAGTGATGTAATTATAACCTTAGATGGAGCAACGGGTTTAAAATGTAACACCTGTCTTATGTATGCATTGTTTGTTACTCTTCCTCAAACCCCGTTCTTTATATGTGATAAATGTATAAACAATAGTGTCTTGAGAGTGGATTTAGATGACTGCCACAGGAGGCTATCGGCTATTGAACACTATCAAGAAAACCACAATAATAAATCAATAAATGCTACCCCAATTAATAGAGAAGATAATATAGGCATCAGTAATGGAAAGTGTGAGAAAGAAGTGTCTGGTAAAGATTGCACCTATGAGAAGAGGAAGAGAAATGAGTCCTACAATAGTTGTTTTATTAGTGAGGTTGATGAATGGATCACAGTTACCATTGGCCATAAATCCAAATTCCGAAGGAGGGCGATAGACCACAATATCTGTTTGTCTAATAGATTTAATACGTTAATTGAAGTAGACACACTTGATCTTGGGGCGGAAAAAGGACCCGCTGAAGCCAATTACATTGTAACCCAACAAAATGATTCAAATAAATCCTTGTTTCACATGGAAACTAATGGGAGTAGGACACAGGTACTGGGATCCAGACATGATAGTGCTGACTCTAGTATAATGGGACCCTCAACAGAAAAGACCCAGCCTAACATTGAGGAAGAGAGTAAAATAAACGACACTGAAGGATTGGAAAACGTATCCAGACAATTTTTTATTTTGGGGGATTAATTAGTTAAATATACTGATAAAATTGTATGCAGATCGGACAAACAAAATATTACATGCTCTTCTTTTAGGGGTGCTGGCATTAAAGACATAGATAAAATGTGTCAAGATATTCTGTGTAACTCAGGTCACAACCCCCTGGTCATTTTACATGCAGGAACAAATGATTTAAAGAAATTGACTATTGAGAAAATTAAACAGGATTACATAAATATCAGTAAGACTCTATTGGAATTAAATTGTGAAATATGATTTTCTGAGATCCTTCCAGTACCCAGAGCAAATTATTACACAACATGTAAGATCAAAACAATAAATGATTGGCTAAGGAAATGGACACTAAATGAAGGTTATAAAACCATCCCCCAATGGGAAAATTTCAATAATTCATCTTCACTATTTAGTTGGGATGGACTGCACTTAAGTCGACAGGGTACTTATAAACTGGGTAGAATGTTCAAAAACATTATTCTGAATAATTTAAACTAGAATATAGGGGCGATGAGGGATTAAAAATTAAATCATCCTACGCTACCAAATCAAAGATACAATCAACTTTAAAAAGTAAAAGTATAAAAAATTTAAAATTTGGCTTATTAATGCAAGAAGTTTGAATAATACCAAATTAAGCGAACTTAAAATTCGAATTAAAAAACATAAGGTGGATATTATATGTGTAACAGAGACCTGGTGGGATGAAAGTAACAATTGGTCAAACAATATACAAGGATTTCAACTGTATACCATAAATCGTAAAGGTAGGAAGGGTGGTGGAGTATGCTGCTATGTGTCAGAGTCAATATGCAGCCAGGAAATTAAACTAAACAAGTATACTGAAAATCTATGGCTAAGTATTGTTATTCCCCACTCGTCTAAAATTTATTTAGGGATTTGTTATAGACCACCGAATAGTAACAGCTTTTTAAACAATAATCTACTGGAGGAGATTAATAAAGTTGCCAGTTTGAGGGATATTTTAATTTTGGGGACTTTAATACCCCCGGTATTTCATGGATTGATTGTAAAGGGAGTACAATATTTGAAAAAAACATTAATTGACTTTATAACCACTCAGGGATATTATCAATTGGTTGAAGCTCCAACTAGGGGATTTAATATACTGAATATGGCTATTACTAATACTATTGATAGTACTGGTAAAATAAACATCCTACCACATTTGGGTACCAGTGATCATAATATTGTAGAATGCACTATTGAAACTGGTAAATATCAAACCAGTAAATGTACATTATCTTTTGATTACAAAAAAACAGATTGGAACAAAATTAAAGATGTATTTGGAAAATTAGACTGGGGGGATGCATTTTGTAAATTAGGTGTAAACGCCATGTGGGAGGATTTGAAAAATAAAATAAAAACAATTATAACAAATCTTATTCCAACACGACAAACTCATAATAGTAAGGGATTTATTCCTCAATGGTTTAATAAGGATATAAAAAAACAAATAAGGAGGAAAAATAAAGCATTTAAAAGAAATAAAATTCATCCTACAGACATTAATCTCCTTAATTATAAAAAACAGCAGCGCTTGCTTAAAACTATTATAAAAAAAGGTAAGATTAAATTTGAAAATAAATTAGCCACAAACAAAAATCTTAAGGCCTTTTTTGCTTATATAAATAATAATAAACAGCAAAGCAAAAGGATTGTTTCAGTGGTAGTAAATGGGGAAACTATAATAAATAACCAAGAAATAGTGGATAGGTTTAAGGGATGGGATATTCAAAACGGTTGTGCCATGCGCAACAGGGTTGCGTATGCGCAAGTCCGAAATTGTGCCATTCTGCCATATTCAGCAGGAGGCAGTTGCACCACTGAAAACAGGCTGAGCAACAGCGCAATGCAAATGAAGGCATGCGCAACCGAAGGGGGTGGACCCATGCATAAAGAGCGCAATGTGATATTCAAAGACTTGCGCAATGCACAAGAGCTGAACAGCTGGAAGGTGCACCACAGCGGAAATGAGCCAAAATAAAAAGGATCAAGGAAGAGGCGCAACAATGCTACAGGGATGCCAAGCGAGACAGAGAGAGTGAGAGACAGACAGCGACAGGCCAGAACAGGGCAGGCAAGGGAAGTAGTGTGGGCCATAGGCTGCAGAGGCCAGTGGGGTACCTGGTGCAGTGGAGGCAGCAGTCAGGACAGCAGGGGTAACAGAGCAACATCAGCCGGGGGGGTCACAAGCCAGGGAGATGGACAGTGGCAGCTTCCACATAGAAGCTGTAATGAAGGGGGTGAGAATGCAAGCTGCAGGGGACGTGGCCGTGGAAGGGCCTTCGGGCAGTATAGCCTCAACAGGCAGTACCATGCCCGCATCAGCTTTGAGCTGTGCCACAGATGTAGAGATGGGGCCGGTACTGCCTGAACAGGGCAATACTGAGGTGGCTCTGTGAGCTGTGCAGTGATGTGATGCAGGCACCCTCATGACGGAGTCACGCCTGTCAGTGGAGACCAAGCAGAGCCTGCATGTGCCTGCTCGCCACGGGCACCTTCCAGAGGCCGACAGGGACACCACAGGCATCACACAGTCAGCCACGTCATGCATCCTCACCACACCCAGCGCACTGCTGCCACATGCTGCAGAGCACATCCATTTCCCCAGCACCGCGGCAGAGCGCATAGCAAACATGCAGGGGTTCCACAGGGTAGCACGTATGCCTGGCATGCTAGGGACCATTGACTGCACCCATGTGGCCATTCGCACGCCACCTGGCCCCGATGGGGCTGCATATAGGAACAGGAAGGGCTTTTCCAGTGTCAACTGCCAGGTGGTGTGTGATGCCACTGGGCGCATAATCAATGTCTGTGCCACACACCCTGGTGGAGCACATGATGCCTTCATATGGTATCAGTCCACATTGTGCCATCGATTTGAGAGTGGGGACATCCCCACAGGCCATCTAGTGGGTGAGTACGCATGTAGGAATTGCAAACTCGGGGCAAGGGTGAGAATGCCACAGGTGCCATGGTAGTGGCACACAGGGATATTGGCAATATGGACATGAACATGATACTTATCTCCACTATCTCCACACAGGTGACAGCGGATACCCACTCTGTCCCTGGCTGCTCACACCGTACCAGCACCCCATGACCCCATCACAACAACGCTATAATGAGGCACATGCCGCCACACGTAACATCATCGAGCGGGTGTTTGGGATGCACAAGGCACGCTTCCGATGCCTAGACACCTCTGGTGGTGCCCTACAGTACAGCCCCTCAAAGGCCTGTGGGATATTCCTGGCCTGTTGTATCCTGCACAAGATGGCCAAAGACTGTGGGATAGCCATACAGGTCGAGGAGGGGGACAGCGATGGGGATGCCAGCGGCACCGGTGATGATGGTGATGAGCAGCCCCCCCTAGGACGGCGGGACCCCCGACTGATCTGGCAGGCCCAGCTGCACCGGGACACCATCACAGAGGAGCATTATGCACGACACAGGTAAGTCAAGGGGTCATGTGCAACCAACACTGTCCAGGCGCAACCCACAGGCACACAGGGTAACACACCAGGTGTGCATGACGGCAAGGGGAGTGGAAGGGTCCAGGCACACAAACACACCATCAGGGAGGGGTGAACAGTCATATGGACACACACACACACACCAGGCACAATGCGTACATGGGCAGGTGCACAGCAGAGCAGAACAGACATGGCAAGCACACAGATCCACAGACCACCCCCACCACCTGTACTGTCCAAGTATGTGTGTCAGATGTTGGGCACCAATGCACCTTGGTGTACAGTACAATGCAGGCATCATCATGCACATGCACCTGTGGACAGCAGTCGGGAGGTGTGCAGTGTAGGCTGTGTGTCAGGCGTGTTGGGCAGGGCACCTGAGTGCACTGCCCACGAGGACACATTGCACACAGGGCGGCACCAGACAGGGCCCACACTGGGGAGACAGGTCAGTCATGTTGCACTGTTCCACCTGCCACCACGGATGTATGGCGGCCCCATCGTGACCAACTGCACTGGCAGGCTGAGCAGCGGCCACATGGGTGGCACCAATGGACCACCAGGGGTCCCAATGCACAGCCGACCTTGTCCGCAGAGAGTGGTCTGCATGCCAAACATACCTGCACCAGGGGTGCTGGGATGCCCACAGCAGAACCCAGCAGACAGGCAGGGTGTTGCACGACACCGGGAATGGGGAGTGGAGAGCGTACTGTGTGGGGTGCGCAGTACAGGGGCACCTGCTTGTGTGCCCAATGCAGCCACGACAGTGACCAATGCCTAGGTCTGCCTGTCAATGGCGGCAGTCACATCCATCCGCATTTGGACCATCTCTACAAGGATCAGAGCACAGTCCCTGCTGTGCTGCTCCACAACCACGTACAGTGCCTCCACGGACGTTGCAACCCACTTTTGCTGCTGTACTGATTCCCACAGCAGGCAGGTGTGCTCTTCAAATGGGTACTCTGCCACAACGGCATCCTGTCCCCCAGGGTATGGAAGGTCCTGATGCTCAACACCCCTTGAGTGTGGGCATTGTTCACCAGGACCAGGAATGGGCATATCAAAGGGCGGTGTGCATGTGCCACCGCTGGACACTGTACCCCCAGACCTGGTGGGTGACTGCTGCTGCTGCCCCTCCACTGCTGTGGCCGCAACAGTGCCAGACACCTGCATAGCCACTGGTGCTGCCTCACCGGTGCTGACAGGCATAGCCTGAGACTGTGCCGACATGCTGGCACACACGTTGGAACCAGCTAGGCCCAGGGGCATGTGCTGGCCTGCTGTGTGTCCGTCATGGGACACACACGTGTCACTGCCCACTGCAGTCCTTGCATCATCAATGGTGCAGGTACGTGCTACAGCCACAGTCACAGCATGCTGGCATGCTTGCATGCCAGACTGCTGAGACACAGGCTGTGCACCCCCCACACCTGACTCACCGATGACAGAGGTGCCAGCCAGGCGTGCATGCTGGTGCAGTGCATGCCGGCTGGCGACAGAGGTGGAAGGACCCTCCTCCAACTCTGGCAGGTCTTCCTCACTGCCTGGTCCCACCACCACCATCCCCTGCAGATGAACAGGATCTGTAACAGAAAGTGAGGACATGTTAGTGCATGTGATCAACCTTCCCCCCCCAACACCACCACCATGTCATACCATGCAGTGATGGGCTTCCACCTGTCTGGAATCCACCTCCTGGTATGCCCTCAATAAGCACTCGCTGCATTGATGCAGCCAGTCAGTCCTCAGCTGGGGTCAGCTCTGCCACCGCTGGCTGGCCCCGCCTGTGCCAACACGTGCCACCCTGAGGTCTGCCACCTTCTCCTTCACCCCTCCTGCAGTCTGTCCTATCTTCTTTTTGCATTCCTGCACGGAGCGCTGGTGGCTTCCGTGCAGGTTCACTGCCCGAGCTACCCCCTCCTATGCAGCCACACAGGCCTGAGGGGTGCCCCGCCGTCCACTCAGTAGTGGCTCCTCTTCCAGGTAGGCCTGGAAAAGGGCCTCTGTCTCTGCCTTGGTGAAGTTGGGCCTCCTCCTTGGCCCACCATCCTCACCCTCACCTTGGCTCTGCTCGGTCATGTTGGTCTGTATGGGTGGAAGTGGACTCCTGTCACTGTGCAGTCTACAGCATTTTCCCATGACCATTGTCCAGAACATCACACAGCATGCAACTCACCTCTCACCTGCAGTAACCGAATCTGCCAGCGCAGCCCAATGTCACGTAATTATAGAGCAATGCATGCAAATTAGGTGTGGCTCAACTTTAATGACATGCTAATCGCGCCACTACGCGTTGAATGGCTGATCAGATGATTTGCATGTGTCGGCTGAATATCGCGCCATTGCACTTCGCCATTACGGTTGAGCCGGCTGAGCCAATGGCGCAGTTCTGTGACTGTGTAGTACACTGCACTGCGCATGCCCAGGTAGCTTACGCAGGCGTCTGCCGTGCTGATGACGTGCTGTGCACGATCAGCAATACAGGACACGGCCACCATTGTGCCAGTGGTGCTACAGCACTGGGCACCATATGGCGCTGTGGCACTACTGCGCAATAGTCCACTGTGGCACTGGCATGCAGGTGACTGTTCCGCAGGATGCGTAGATGTCAGATGGCACTGTGCGTGGCCTTGCGTTACAGACCCCTGACCTGGTGTCCGACCTTTGCCCCCTGGCGCTGTTCGGCTGCCATGTGTACGGCTCTGTTGCGCTGTTTGGTGACAGCGCTATGTGAACCGACGGCACTATACGAACAGCGCGTTTGGAACCTATGGTGGTCTATTGCGCAACATTTCCACATGGGGTTGCCGTGCTGTGGGGCGCCATATTACCTGCTCTACTACCACGGTAATGGCACGCAGGAGAGCTCCCCAGTGGAGTCAGTTGGAGGTGGCCAACCTGGTGGCAGTGGTTGAGCCTCACTTTGGGGCACTGTTTGGGGATCAGCCCCCTCACCATGGCCTGCACCCATGTGTGGCTGCAGGTGGCCACTGAACTGGAGAGGGTCACAGGGTGGTGCCAGTCTGCTGAACAGTGCAGGCACAGGTATAGTGACCTCGGCAGGAGGGAGCCGGACATGCTGCAATGCCTCAGGTCACGTGCCAGGAGTGGCGTTGTGCCTAGGCCAGGTGGGTGTACCATCTATGCACCTGTATTCTCCATAGGGGTGTGACTGTGTTTTGGTGGAGGTGCATGGGGGATGATCCTGCCATGGTTGGCTTTGTCAGTGTGTGCAGGTGTGAGATGCATGGGTCTGGCTGTGTGGGCAGGCACACTCACTGGGGCAGGGGGCAGTCTGCTTTGGGGTCACACTGATGTTTTTCTCAACATTTGTCACCCACAGGCCTGGTGGAGAGGATGCAGGCCCAGGCTGAGGAGGGCGTGGCGGGCCCAGGTGGCAGCGGAGGAGGCGTGATGGGTGGGCCCAGCGAGCAGCAGCAGCAGCCACAGCTGCTTGATGAGTGTGAGTGTCATTACATCATGGATGCTATTGCATGCTGGAGAGGTGTGGCATGACCACCAGCCATGGACAACACAACCATGCCGGCACAGGCGACAGTCATCACTGTCAGTGTCACTGCCGTCTGTGTGTGCGTCACTGGTGGTCCATGCATGCACTGGGCACATGGCTGTGGAACTGGCATCCCACCACATTGCCATGTCACTTGACAGCTTTGTTTGTGCTGTGATGGACATGGGCAGTGTGTATGTGCAGTGGTGCACATAGCTGGTGCTGCCTGGTTGGGCGTGTCATGTGCATGGTCACTGTGGGTGGGTGCATACCATCACAGGTGCGGGGCACTAGGCTATATGCCTTGCAGGATGGGTGGTGTTCAGGGTTGTGGACAGTCACAGCCATTGACTGTGTTCCCTTTTCCTAGGTCTCGGCATCCTACGGCAGATGGACCGTGCCCTCCAGTGGCTGACGCAGGTGTCAGTCGCTACACATGACCTCCTGACAGACATGCAGCACCATGGGGTCAGGCAACGCCGGAGGAACTGGGAAGATCAACAGGAAGCAGGGGACCAGCCTGCCGGGCGCTGACTGCACTTCCTTCCACTTCACCCAACCCTCCCACCTGCCTTCCTCTCCCAGTTGTTCACCCCACCCTTACCCACCCTACATTGTACCCCCCTACCCCCTTGTCTTGTACATATGTATATAGATGTTGTTGGTGTTACAAAATTTTCGAATATATATATTTTGTTATGAATTCTGTGGTGGCCTCTGATTTGCAGTGGGCTATGGTTGCTCAGTTGCAGTGGTGTGCATGGCATCTGGGGTGGTAAGGTACTGGGTATGTGTGTGTGTGCATGGGAAGGTGTCTCCGGTGTGGGAGTGCCTTTCAGTCGGTCTTGCCATCTGCTGCCGCCCACTGCTGGGTGCCCAGGGTGGGTCTGGCTTGTATGGTTCTGTGCTACACGAGGTTGCAGTGTGCCGGGGATGCATGGTGTTTACTGCAGTGCCAGTCACTGCACATGGGTGGTGTCTTGGGGTCACAGTGCAGGGTGTGCTGTACAGAAGGGGGCTGATGTGCACTGTGGTTGTCGACCCCCTGTGTGTGGCAGTCTCAGCCTGCCAGTGGGTGTGCTGGGGTGACATGGCCCTGCTGTGCTTTGTTGGCTTGTCCCCATGGGCTGGTGGATCATCCATCCCTCCCCCAGTGATGCTGTGCTTGGGGTGTGCGGGTGTATTGTTAGTTCTGCAGTGTGTTCCTGTGCCCATGTGTGGCATGGCTGGTGGTGGGCCCCAGCCTTCCTCCCTGGTTGTGCAGTTCCATTGCTCTGCTGGGGGGGGCGCTGCTTGCACTATGGCACCTCTGGACTGCTCAGCTGGGCTAGCCTTGTTGCGCTATGGCGCATCATTTCTGCTCAGTTTCCCCTTCCTGGTTGCGCTGTGGCGCAGTTTGTGTGATATTCAGACATTGGCTGCTTGCGCAATTGACCTTGCTCCATGTTTGAATATCGTGACGATTGCGCCTGTGCACAAGTGACTTGCGCTTGCTCCTGCTGTTGCTCACTTTTTGGGCGCAGTTTGAATATCCAGCCCAATGAGTATTTTGACACTACTTATCAGGTACAAAAGGTAAAAACAAACATTATAGGCGCAAGTAATTCAGATTCCATTTGTGTTAGTCATGAGTCTGTTAGGCTCGAATTGTCTAAAATGAAAACATCTTCTTCCTCAGGACCGGACAATATTGATTCGATTGTTTGGAAAAATCTTGCTGACATATTAATTGAGCCCCTGACTTTAATATTTAATAAATCTATCTCCACTGGTGACATTCCCCTAGATTGGAGAAAGGCTATAGTTGTACCATTCATAAAAAAGGTGATAAATCATGTTTGTTTAATTATAGACCCATCAGCCTGATGTCCGTCTGTTGTAAAATTCTGGAAAGACTGATTAAAAATAGTATAGAAAATGACATTTCAAGATTAAAACTGCAAGATATTACACATCATGGGTTCAAAAGAGGACTATCCTGTAATACTAATCTATTGGCCTTCTATAACTTTATTAGTGTTAATTTGGATAGAGGTAAACCTATGGACGTAATCTTTTTGGATTTGGGAAAAGCCTTTGATACCATCCCTCATTATTATTTGATAAACAAGTTGATAAAACTTGGTATAAATATAACTTTAATAAGGTGGATTAGGAACTGGTTGTCTGATCGGACACAGAGGGTGCGTATTAGTGGTGTGCTTTCAGAGGAGGGAAGGGTGGCTAGTGGGGTCCCTCAGGGATCCGTGTTGGGTCCATTATTGTTTGGGTTGTATATTAGTGATATGAATGATGGGGTCAAATCCCATATAATGAAATTCGCTGATGATACCAAAATAGGTGAGGAATTTACGACTGTTGGTAATTTTGAAGAACTAAGCAACAGTTTAAGCACAATAGAAAAATGGGGTAGACAAAATGGTATGAAATTCAATGAAAATAAGTGTGCAATGATTCATTTAGGAAAAAATAACCCCAAATATCCCTACTTTTTGAATAACAAAATGTTAAAAAATAGCAATCTAGAGAAGGATCTGGGTATTTGGATAGATCCAAAACTATCATTCAATATGCATATGTCAAAAATGATAGGGAAATGTAATGGTATTATTCACTGCATCAAAAAAGGATTCATATCAAGGAATAACGAGTGTGTGCTTAAATTATATAAAACCTATGTACTTCCCCTTCTGGATTACGGTTCCCCTATATGGAGCCCCTTTTTAAAGAAAGATGTACCGAAAGTTGAAAGAGTCCAAAGACATTTAACCAAATCTATAAAAGGATTACAGAATAAGGTATATGAGGATAGATTATTGGCATTAAATCTGTATCCACTGGAACTGAGATGGATTAGGGGTGACCTATTATTTTTATATCATATATTGGAAGACGCATCACTAATGGAGCAATGTAATATAATAAGGAATTATAAAACATTTAATTCAAGATCCCATGCCAAACAAATCCTTATGAATATTACAAAAACAAGTCGACATTTAAATTTTTTTACTTTACGTTCTTCTCATATATGGAATAGTCTTCCAAAACATGTGGCAGAAGCAACTACATTTAGCTCCTTCAAAAAGGAGTTGGATGCACATTTGCTGTCAAATGGTAAACATTACATTACTAAATAAACCCACTAGGAGTGGGAGACAATTAAATGGGCCTTGGCCTACTTTGTCTATACCTACCAAGTTACCAAGTTACTTCTTACTGACAATCTTTCTGAGGTCAGTTATACTTAAAGGTCCGTATCCTCTCTGAACTTCACCACTGCTGAGATCGAGAGGGACTTTGGTTAATGTGTCTTTGGCTTTGCTATTTCAAATGACTGTAAGCAGGTACCAAACCTTTTCAATCTCACCACATCTCTTACAGATATTAAAGAGGACAGGAAATCATTTCTAACTGGCAGCTGTTTATAAAGTTCTTATTTTCAGAAATGATATTCAGTCACCTAAATAATCCATATTTACCTGTACTGAAAAAAAAGAGTGACTTGACAATCTGTATGTTGCATTGTTTTGTTTTTATGGGCAGCATTCTGTTACTGTTCTCTTAGTGGGACCAGTGATCTGGAGTTTTAGCTGTGTCACAGTTTGTACGCAGAATGCTGAGCAGGGTTCTGATAGGTCAACAGCTCATGCTTAGCATTTTGTACACAAACTGTGACATAGTAAAAGCTCCAGATTATTGGTTCCATGAAGGGAACGGTGTAGAATGTTGTCCATAAAAGGAAACCAGTTAAAGCCAGCCTGGCAGCACTGAGGATTGAGGTGCTGGACGCCACACCTCATGCCATGCCAGCGACCTGGGTTCGGAAGCGAACTTGGGCTGTTGGAGGTTGGCAGGGGAGGAAAGGATTGAGTATCCAGAGGACTTGTCTCCTCTCGTAGGGTGGGTTTCAGGGATGCACCACTCTGTAGGAGCTCCCGGTGGAGACCAGGGGCACCAGAGCAGCATGCTGCTTGCAGGAGGTGAGGTGACGGTGGATGTCAGCTGAGGGTCCGCCCTCATAGCAGAAGTCATTGCACGTCCGCACCTCGAGGGACATAAAACCAAGATGGAAAACCCCAGTGTCTTGGGAAGCAATGGCAAGGATCTAGAGGCTAAGCCCACATGCCCAATGCCAGTCCCGATCTCGACTTGACTCGCCATGGTCCTACTTCTCCCATTCAGGTTCACGGGAGGGGGGATCCCAGCAACTGATTCCTCAGTCAGGGGAAGGACACGGCGGGTGGTAGAGGCAACACTGGGTGAGTCCCCACCAGAGAGAAGCCCATAAAACCCGTGAAAGGAGCAAAATAAAGTTAAAAAAAAAAGGAAACCAATTGAAAACTCAACTGTATGGATACCTTAATGGGCCCTGTTATTTAAAAACATAACCTAGAAATGTAGCTTGTGTCAGCAGGCAAGGACCCAGAGGTACATCCAGTCTTCCCCTTTCCCTTTCTAGCATGCTGCTTGGCCTTATGCTGGGCTGGATTTAGAAATCCAGTTGCCCTAGTGATTAATCATCACCCCCTTTACCAGGTATCCTTTCCCTTCTGCTGCCTGTAGGGCCCCCTAGTCCCTTACACCTGTCCCACCCAAGTTTCAATCTGTCACAGTCCTGGTTTCAACCACCTCTGTACAGTCTGTGTCATTCATCCATCCATCTCCTGCTTCATGATGAAAAACATCCTCATACCCCTTCCGAACCCCCCCAACAGTTACTCTCCACCTGCGTCTGAAAGATACTGTGTCCTTGTTCCCTGTGAATAACTCCTTACAATCTACCTTGTTGATTCCTCATGTAACCCCCTTGTTCCCCAGGGTTACTAGAATCCCAGTTAGAATTAGTGGCAGGTGGGGAAGGCAGCTTGTGAAATGCCAGGTAAATGGGTTTTATACTGTCATACTCTGCCTTCAGTCTTAGCTGAGCTAGAGTGATGATGTAATCATAGAACTCTCGCAGCAGCATAAGCCACAGTCTCAGCTGGCTTTGGAGTGAATTGGAATGTTCAATGAGAGAGTAGTTGTGTGGAGTTTGAGGAGGAGGCTGCAGCTGCTGGGCAGCTCCTCAGATTAGCTCTGACAAAGAACTACCCCTTTTTGTTTTGAGGTAGTTTGTTGTCACCCTAGAAGAAGAGCAAAGAAGACAGTTGTCTGAAGTGGTGGAGACCTGTTCCATAAGGTTTTCCTTGCCCCATCCCAGGAGGGATGGGGGCGAACTCAAGGATTCAGGGGCAATCCCCTTGATCAGTTTTGTTTGGTGAAGCTGCCTTGTGCATCTTCATTGATTGTGAGTACAAATCTTTTCTGTGTAAGCCCAGGGGTATCTGCAATACCTTGGGGTGAATTTCTCTGTCAATGGGACCAGTCACCCAGTACTAAGTAAAAGTTGTCTGCCTCCGTTGGAGTCCAAGAATGTGACTGTTCAAGTACAGAACTTTTAACCTTGACACCCAGGGATGTGTTTGTAGTGTAAGTGTGAGAAACATTTTAAGATAACAACTACAAGTTCATCTGTGAGGGTGTTATTAACCAAATGAATGGCTGAATATAAGCTTGGGAGCAAAAGGTGGGAGACCCCCCATCTGGAGTAACCAGTTTACCTCTCCAGGTTCAGTCTGGGCACCAGTACATTTTCATTTAGGGCATTTGGCCAATGCCTAATGGAAGTAATTACCCCGAGATGTGGGTCTGGAATTTCTGTTTCTTCAGTTTACCCCAGTATAGTGGGTTCTGGAAGAGTTGAGCCTGGATGTGCTCAGTGTGGTCATGGGTACCACTTTCATCCCTGTGGGAAATGGGGACAGTACTAGTCCAGCCATATGTGCCAACCTTCAGTTTCAGAACCAGAGTGTTCGCTGTTTTGTGTTTCTTTACCCTACGCTAAATGGGAATTTCAGGAATTTCTGTACCCTGGAGAATCTGCAATACCAGTATGTGTAGCCCCATGGGGGTCCATCTTCTCTTTGTGTATTATTCCTACTTTGTTACATGAATAAAAGCCACACTCTAGAATCCCAATCTGGTTTGGACAGTATTGTTATTGCTTCCATGTGTCTGGATTTACTTGGGTGCCCCTGTCCAGAAGTACAAACCTAGCATAATTGTGAGCAAATATTTTCTCCCAGGGACCTGGGTTGCTGGCCATGGTAATTGGTCCCTACCAGGTATGTGCCAGGTAGTTGTCACACTTGGTTGACTGTTTTTGTATAACAGTCTGGTCCACCTAGCCTAATGGTGGCCACCTTCTCTGTTTTCTCTATGTCTTATGGTATGTAAACCCCCACCCCTCTCGGGTGCCCCTAGATGTTTGTGGTGATAAGAGAAGCCCTGCTGGTTAAACAAGGGGGCAGTGAGGAGGTTACCTCTAAAAGTGTATGTCTCAGTCATATCACTCTTTCCCTGCTGACCTCAGTTTTACACAAGTCAGGGTCTGCCAACCTTGGTTATTCATTGGCTGAGTACAGTTACAAATGGTCATGATGTACATTTTTAATGTATACAGTGTTTTTTACACTGCCTTAAGCCTTGTTCTTCTTATGGCACTACCTGTTTACTATCTGTTTACTGCATCGCCGGGAACCCCCATGAAAACAAGCTGCTGCATCTCATGGAGCTATCCCATTGGACAAAATGATTAATAAATTAAATACACAACTCATTCATTTATTTGATGTTGAACAATGTTTGGAAACTGAAAGGAATGTGTGACATTTTTTTTAATCATTCCCAGTGCACAGTTAACTAGGCCAGTGGATAGGGACTTTTCAGTGGCAGCACCAGGAATTCGAAATACTCTTTCCCTTAAACTGTGATCTGCCCCCTCAGTGGAGCCATTTATGAAAGAGTTTCAAATGTTCTGTTTCAGTATACCTTTATGTTGTAATAGATATATAATAGTTTATTTATTAATTTTTTTGTTTGTTATCATTGTTATAACTCACTTTGCTTTTATGCTCCCTGTAATTTCTTTCTTTCTGTATTTCTGATTTGTTTTGTACAGCGCTCTGAGTGCTTCAGGGATGTAGCATTATACAAATAAAATTGCCTTGCGTTGCTTTCCCTCCCCAGGTTCTGAGCCTTTGTGACATCAGTTTGACAGTTTTGTGAGACTATCCCAAAGTCTGGAAGGAAGGCACTGTGGTGCCTTAGTTAGAGCACAGAACTGCAGACAAGGAGAGCCCCAGGTTTGAATGCCATCACTGACAGTGGCTCACTGCTGTGACGCTGAGCAGTTACTTAACTTCCCAGTGCTTCAGTTCCTCCCAGCTATACAACTGGGCAGAGAAAGGACCCCCAGCCTCCCCTCCATCCATACACACTTTTGTGAGATGTTGGGTCAGCCCTTCATGGCAGTAGCACCCCTGCTGCTCATAATGCTGGCAACCCATTTTGGAATCAGCCCCCGGTGAGAGCAGCACAAACTTTTCAAATTTTTTTTGAAATTCTCTTTTCATTCATTTTCAGTTACTATTACAGCAATCTGGTAATTACAGTAAGGAAAGAAGAACAGTATTACACACATTCCGATAATTGAACATTGAATGCAAGCATAGAAAATCCAAACACCCCACGCCACCCCCTCCCCCCACCCCAAGGAAGGTGTCACCACTGAGGAAAAGAGAAGAAAACAATATCACCATTATAGACAAGGGGAGGGAGGCTAACTGGCCCAGAAAAATGAATCAGCTAGCAGCCAGATAATAGAACCCAAAGGAATAAATAGCTCTACTGGTAACTAGTTCTTGGATATTGAGAGAGCATTCCAGAGAGACCAGAGGAAGAGAATATGCCTCGGAGTCAAACGAGCCGGAATATGCCTGAAGATACAGTCAATGAAGATACAGGGCATATAATTTGCCCCATTTTTTCTGAAAGGCTAAGGGAGAGAGCCTGGTATTGGCAATCAACTTCTCAACTTTAAAACACAGGGACATTTCTTCCACCCAGTCCATATACGAGAGCTCTAGATTATCTAACCAGTGGCGGAGCACTAACCTCTTAACCGCCATTGAAATGAGATCCATATGGTATCTTCTCTCTCTGACATTGATACCCGAATAAATGCCAAGAATGCAAATCTCAAGAGTGAAGAATCTTGCAGACCAAGGAAAGGATCTAGATTATCCGAATGGCCTTCCATAGTGGGCTATTTTGGAACAATACCAGAAAATATGAGGAGGATTGCCTGATCTTCACACCTGAAGCAGTTAGGGGAACTAGAATGATCAAATTTCGCTCTATGGGCCGGCGTAATGTACATGTTGTTAACAATAAAATATTGAATTAGTCTATTCTTGTCGAGAGTATTATATATATGCAAATCTTTCCAGATTTGACTCCATGTAGGCAAGGGCTCTAAGGGAGGTAGAGACCAAGATTTGGAGCCGGCCAAAGGGGCAGGGAAATTAAGCTTCATAAGGTGCAGATACAACTTAGACACCCCATGAGGCTTAACTGCACATTCTTTAATCACCTTTAGTAACGGTTTAATGATCGATGTTGGGACTGTTGCCCCAAACTCATTGTAGACCAAATGTTTTAATTGATATGCTTTAAAAATCATTTGGCGGGGAATATTTAGAGCTAACAGGAGGTCCTCTACTGACCCTGGGCCTCCTTGCACATAGAAGTCCTCGACTGAGAGCCCCTGAATTTGGGGTAGCCACTTCAGAGATAGAAATTTAGTCCCTATTTTGATATTAGGGTTAGAGACCAAGAGTTGTCCAGGATCCTTAACATATCTAATTCTAGAAGTAGTGTAAAATTGATTGAGTACCTTAACCATGGTACCCACTGGTGACTCTTGGATACAGCTAGGCAGAGTTGATAACCGACAGTAAAATAGACTAGAGGGGTCTATGTTACAATATTTAATGAGATCAAGATCCAAGTTTATCCACAGAGAAGGGATGTTACATCCATTCCTCCGAGCCATTTACCAGCTTTAACTACATGACTAGCCCAGTAGTAGTACTCAAAATTAGGAGATGGAGACCCCCATATCTTTGGGCAGACATAGTTTATAAAGCGCTCACCTGGGAGGCTTGTGATTCCAAATAAGCCAGTCAGGATCAGTGAACTTTCTTGAAAAGGATTTGGGCAGCCAGATGTCTAAAAGGTTCAGGGGGTAGAAAAGACGAGGCAGAATATTCATTTTGATAATACTGATACGGGCCCCAACTGATAGCGGGAGTTTACCCCATCTTTGTAGATCAGAATAAATGTTATCTACCAGATCATCCAGATTGAGTTTCCTCACCAAAGCAGGGTCCCGAGCCAAGTAAATCCCAAGATATTTGAGGTGGGAAGAGGCCCATTTCATCCCAAAATGGGATATGGAGGTCTGAGATAGGTGCATATTGAGAGGAAAAATCTCAGACTTGGCCAAATTAAGTTTGTAATTGGATACTTCCCCAAATTGTCCTATTATATCCAATACCTCTGTAGGGAATCTACTGGGTTGGTTAACTGTAGGAGGATATCATCTGCAAACACGGATATCGTGGATGTTCGCTGGGAGATGACACAACCCTGGATCCCCGGAGCAGATTTGAGATTGAGCAACAAGGGTTCCAGATAGAGGTTGAAAAGGTATGGCGATAAAGGACAACCCTGCCGGGTGCCTGAGAGTAACCTGATACGGGATGAGAAGACACCATTGCAATAGATTTTGGCCGAAGGGTCCTTGTACAAGGCCTTCGTCCAATGTATAAACCTCTCTGGGAAACCAAACATGGCCATAGTATACCATAAAAAATCCCATTTGACCCGATCGAATGCCTTCTCTGCATCCAAGGTGACTAGTGCCATGGGAACCTGAGAAGCCTGAGCCGCCTGGAAAACATGAGAGAGCACTCTCATGTGGTCCGCTTCCGATCTGCCCTGTACAAAACCTACTTGCTCACTGCTCAAAGTGATAACCAAACTTGTTTAATACGTGAAGCCAAAATCTTAGACAGTATTTTGATATCACAATTGAGCAGTGAGATGGGTCTATAGTTAGCTGGATCCAGGGAGGGTTTATCTGTTTTAGGGATCAGGATAATAATAGCTTCCAACAAGGATAGGTCCAATAATTCTGAAGATAACAAGTAATTATAAACTTCCAGAAGCGTTGGGGCCAGATCCTGGCAAAAAACCTTATAGAAGTTGGCGGGCAAGCCATCAGGTCCGGGAGCTTTATCCGGCGAAAGACTATGGATGGCCTCCTCAACCTCCTTTAAGGATAAAGGGGCAGAAAGAAAAGCTATTTGGTCATCGGAAAGATGAGGTGGGGAGATTGATTTAAAGACAGATTCTATGGTAGACTGGAGGGGGATTGTCGCGACCCCATACAAATTTTATAAAGATTCTAAAATTTCCACAATATCCTAGGCGTTGTCTTAATGGAACCATCTTGAGCTTCAAAGCTGGGACTAGCCTCGAGTTCTCCGTTCCCTAAGTTTTAAGGCCAAGAGCCTGCTCAAGCTTCTCCTTGATCTAAGTATTTAGCTTTGGTTCTCAGCAGAGCAAGCTCAGTCTTTTCCCCGATTAGTCCCTCATACTCATTTTTAAGTTTGTGTAGCTGCTCCAGACATGTAAGGGATTTAGAGGAAGCAAGGAAGTCCTCTGCCTCCTAAATCTGGCCTGACAACAGAAGGAATTTTTGAGTCCTGAGTTTCTTCCTCTTGGAGGAAATTTTGATGAATTCTCCTCTCAGGAAACATTTTACAGAGCACCAAAGGATATCCATCCTGGATACTGAACCACGGTTAATATCCAGAAATTCTCCAATGAGGGTTCTAATCTGGGCAAGGGACTGTTCGCCTTTTAGTATTTGAGTATTAAGTTTCCATATTGTATCTCGTTGTGTCAGGAGGAAGGTGAAGCGAAACCATACTAGGGCATGGTCAGAAATTACTATGGGCTCAGTGCCTACTAAGGTTATATTAGGCATGAGGGAAGTACTTATTAAAAAATAGTCCAACCTGGACCATGAATTATGCGTCGGGGAGAAAAAGGTATAACTCCTGTTAAAAGGGTGTAGAGTCCTCCACGGATCCACTAAACCTAGCATACTAGCTAAGTCCCGCAGTGCTAGTTGTGCAGGAGATGGAGGTTTCAGGGGCCTGTAGGTTCTGTCCAGTTCTTGCAATGGGGCTATATTCCAGTCCCCTCCCAGAACCAAGGGAATTGGCAGTAAGGCACTTAATTTATCAATTAAATGCATAATAAAACAAGCATCCCCTCCAACAGGACCATAAACAGAGCCCAAAACTATGGCAGAATTATACAGAGAACCCTTCACCAAGATATATCTGCCCTCTGGATCTTGTATAATTTTCTCTGGACTAAAGGGTATACTTTTCTTAACCATAATAGCAACTCCCCTAGCTTCCAACGAGTCACCAGCAACATAAATTTGGGAAAATCCTTTAACCTTCAACAACTTGGTTTCAGCCCCGGTTATGTGAGTCTCCTGCAGGAACAAAATATCAACTCCAAGCAACGAGCAGTTGAACAATACTCGGGACCTCTTCTTGGTCTCTTTGATACCTCTTACGTTCCAACTGGCTATTTTAACAAAGTCCATAGCCATCCTCTAGGTACCCGAATGCATATAGAATGAACTGCTCCCAGATACCCCAACTAATTCCTATCAGTGGTGACACCTTCTGTCCCCCCAGTAACCCAAGCCGCTACAGTGTAAGTCAAATGAAGAATATGTCACCAGATAACAATAAGGTACCTTAGCATCACAAAATAAACAGAAATAGATGATTGAGCCCACAAGCCCCAATAAGTAACAACAATGGCGGCCCCACCCCACCCACTATCCAACAACTACTATGTGTAAATATGCTATCACTATCCTCTCTAAACCAACAACCAACATGGCAAACATACCCAATACCACCCGATTCCTCCCCCCTCCGGTACCCCAAGTGTCCCCTTGAAGTAACATTATTAAGTCCAACAGCCCATATAGCCTGCACCCGAACAGTTAACCACCAGACTCCAAGGAGAGAAATAGAACAAATAATAAGTCCCATAATAGGTACCCACACAAACCTCAACAGATCGCGAAGCATGGCTCTGAGCTGCCCAACCATACGAACCCTCCCCCCCGCAGCAAGCGTAAAGAATAATAAATGAATAAAAAAATCGGAGCAATCAGAGTCCTTCCAGTAACTCCATCAGCCAGTCCAGAAATAATGAAAATTTCAGTACCTGAAAAGGGAACATTGAAGAAGAGGGTCCACTTCTCGTGACATCCCTGCTCGCATATAGGTCGGAGGACTAGGAGGAAAAGAAACGGGGAAGGGTTTGGTGGTGGACCAAATGGTCCGATCGCAAACACGTCCTCCAGAAACCGATCCCATGCGAGTCAGTACCCCATGAGCTGATTATGAGAATGGACGTAGCGGGAGCCGACTACAGGCCGAGTAGGCCTCGCCACCACGACCCTTCAGGCCTACCACCACGCTGGAATCCCCCGAGGATAACCTGCAAGAGAGCAAGGTAATCACCACTGGAGCATAAGACAGTAGTGGGAAAGCTCATGCAACACAGTATGTTACAATATTAAACAAAATAGTAAAAATCAGAGGAGAACTCTTACAAACAGTAACCCTACTTAAATACTAAACATCCCACCATAGAGTTCCCTTAATATAAGAGCTTTTATTAAAGCCACTTAAAGAGGTCCGGAGTAATTTGCCAGTCCAGCCAGTGCCTCCTCCGGATTTTCATAGGGTACCATCGCCTTCCACTTGTACTAGCAATTTAGCAGGATAATTCATCCTGAAGGCTTTTCCTGCAGCAATTAATTTTAACCACTGGATGGAAGGCAGCCCTTTTCTGGCGCACCTCACGAGGAGATCCTGGGTGATCCTAAGTTTGGTGTCGTTCCATAATATAGCTTCCAGTTCCTTCACTTTGGTAAGAACATGCTGGCGCTCTAGATAACTTAAAAACTTTACAATGACAGGCCTGGGGGGAGCCGAAGGAGGAGGTCTGGGCCTGAGAGATCTATGGGCTCTCTCAATGTGATATTGCTGGTGGATGGGTGAGGGGCCCACTATTTTGTTGAAGAAGTGTTGAATAAAGCGCAGGGTATCGCTCCCCTCCTCCTACTCTGGGAGCCCCAAAATCAACACATTGTTCCTCCGACTATGCCCCTCCAAGTCTTCGGTTTTCAACTGGAGTTTTTGTATTTGTTGTCGGAGCTTAATGATTTTGGGATCTGTTTTCTGTTGCCACTTCTCCATGGGCGTCATTCTGGATTCTGAGTCGTTCACTCTCCTCGAAAGATCCGCGAAGTCTTGTCTCAGTGACTTAATTTCTTTTGAGATCTCCAGGAGGGCATCTTTGAAGGGGGATAGCTCTTCAAGAAAGCGTTCTTCCGTCAGCATTGTACCAGTACTTGTATTAGATCCTCCACTAGTGGGATGCTTAGCCATCGAGGTTATGTTTACATTGCTATTTCTGGCTTTTTTGGAGGCTTTTTCTGGCAAGGTAGGAGGGGTATGCTTGACTCCTGCGGCCTTCGTGTCTGTTTCAGCCATCACAATCAGCAATTAGGGCAATCCACACGACGATCTCAGACCCCAGAAGTCTCCTGAAGTTAGCAAGGCTTTTCCACCCGTTTAAGGCTTAATTAGTGGCTTTAAAGCAATAAAAAGTCGGTATTTGCGAGGGGGAAGGCAGGAGCTCTACAGCAAGCAGCCTCTCAGCACCACTGCATCACGTGATCTCCAAACTTTTCAAATTCTGATTTTACCGAAATGCCACAGAGCTGTGGACATCAATATAGTACTCCCCTTTCTGTCCCCGTTACCATTCAGAACACTGTGATCATCTTCCTACATAGCCTGCTCCTTTTTAGTCTGAATAATATGAGTAGGTCTGATGGTTCCTCATAGCATGAAATTCAACTAATTAGATCTTTCAGTTTCTGAAGCTGGCTGCCTTACTTGTCGAAGCACCACACTGGCCTCTGAGAGTAGTCAACTAGTAGATTGAGCTGACATTCTGAGAACACTCAATAGTAGCTCAATTTATCTAATTCCAGTAAACCTTATACCATGAATAGGACAGAGGCCTCTCTCTGCTCTGAAGGCACTTAAGCTGCTCATCTACCATGTCAGCCTTAAGCTTTCATTTGGGGCTAAGTATAAACAAACAAGCAATATGCAAGCCAAATGCACATGTAGGGCTAAAGAGATCCATTAAATTGTGTTTCATAACTTTATGGTGGTGGTGGTGCAGAGATTTAGCTAATGAGATATCTTATATTGCTGGTTGAGTTTACCCAGGGGTCAGCTGGGTGGCTGCTTATTCTGTCTAATGAACCCGCCAAGGTAGTGGTCTGCTTGACTGAGAGATAATGAGCACAATGCACTCCACTAATACAATAAGGCAATTACTGAAGGGCACTGGCACACATAAATGGATTGGTATTGACTCTGGAGAACAAAAGAAGAGAAAGATATCATACACAGAGCTGCGGCATGGGGGAGGCTCTTGGGTGTCAGCAAAGTCATACATGTTTGTGTTTTTAGATTGCAGTGCACAAACTACATACCTCAAAGTTCCATGAATAATAATCATTAATTCTTTATTAAATAGTAATTGGACACATTCACAGGGATACAGTCCCAATTTATGGAGCAACCTGAGAAAGTGACAGAAGAAAATGTATATTCTAAGGCACCGCAAGTGTTAACATTTTATTACAAAAACATAGTGTTACACATCAGGGACTTTAGACATGAAAGGGCCTGGTACATGCCAGAAGGGCAGGTGCCAGGCCAAGCAGCTGTGCATTGCATATCCATCCCAAGACAAATACATGGAGCTGGTATTCACTACCCCAGGCTGGCCCAATGTATGGGCACATAGCTCAACATAAAGGGAGGGGCCAGCTGGTGGGGGTGAGAAGGTTTGGATTGGGTCATATACTGGGCTTCCAGTCAAAACCCAGTCTGGCCACCAAATGGATCTACTGCTTCATACATGCAAGGGATTGTGAGATACAGGAAACCACGGAAAGGACCGCTGTTTCTTCTGCTTAAAAGGGAGATCAATAAAAAATCAGCATCCAGATGAGCACTGAGGAAGGTTGCTTGTTTGCATTCTCCATACTGAATATAATGACTGAATACAAAGCAAGACAACTGCTACTGTTGAACACCTGTTATATTCTTATATTGTATCCTATGTACACTGCACTTTATACAAATTGTATTGTAAACCTCTATACCAATGTATTGTAAACCCCAGGACCCCTCAGCCCTCGACCGGGCGTGATCTTCAGCTGACAATGCAGCTTGCCTTTACTGCAGCCTGCTTCTCTACCCCTGGCCAATGCTATGAGAAACCAGGACCCCTCGGCTTGTGACCGAGCATGATCTTCAGCTGGCAGTGCAGCTTGCCTTTACTGCCACCCACCTCTCTATCCCCAGCCACAGCTACAAGAAACCAGAACCACTTAGCCCTTAGCCATGATCTTCAGCTGGTGGTGCAACTTGCGTTTACTGCCACCCGCCTCTCTACCTCTGGCTGCAGCTACAAGAAACCAGGACTCCTAGGCCCTTGACTGGGTATGATCTTCAACTGGCGGTGTGGCTTGCCTTTACTGCTGCCCACCTCTGTACCCCTGGCCACAGCTATGAGAAACCAGGTACGGACAGATTGTTTTTAAATCCTGGGCACCTTTATAATGGCCCTAACCTGACTGGCTCATGACCACAGCACTCACTACTGATTGACTCCCTGACTATTGAGTGGCCAATCAGAACAAAGGTGTTGCTCCCCGGGCCTGATACTTCTGAACTTGCCACTAGGGAAGCCATGGAATTGGCTTAATTCTTAGCTGGCATGTTAATGTTTCTAAGCCTGTAATTTGTCATTTTTAGCTGTGCAGTGCTCCCCTGGGACTCTTAATTTAGTACTGCTGCACTGTGATATGTGGCTAAAGGGAATTAATTTGATAATGCATGACTATTTTTTATTAGCCTGATCTGCAAGTTTTTGTTAAAACTGCCCAAACTGTCCAGTTAACTTAGAGTTAGTGTGTGGCCAGATCTTGCAGCCCCTGAGACAGTTTTTAGGGGTAGCCTGAACTGCTGTTTATTTACCCTGACTTTTGTCCTGAATCTGGTCTGACTTTCCTTCCCTTTCCCCTCTCCTCTCTATTTCGGTGCTTAATTTCACTGCTGTCCCACTTCGGCTCTGAGCTCACTCTTGCTTAACTCTGTCCCCCCCCTCCACCCAGTCACTCCTTACGTTTTCACCTAATTCCACCTTTGAATAATTCCCCCCATTCTCTAGCTGCTCACGCAAGCAATTCAAATTCAGCTTGCCCATGGTGCCACGTCCTGTCCCCCTGCTGTCCCCTATCCTTTTGTTTGGCTTGGATGATACTCCCACCATTTAGCACCACTTAACTAACCACTGTACCTTCTTCTTCATCTTCTCCCCAGAACCCCTCGGCCCTTGACTGAGCGTGATAGTCAGCTGGCGGTGCGGCTTGCTTTTACTGCCACCCACCTCTCTACCCCTGGCTGCAGCTATGAGAACCCAGGTATGGACGGACTGTTTTTTAGAATCCTGGGTGCCTTTGCAGTGACCCTAACCTGACTGGCCACTGATTGGCTCCCTGACTACTGAGCGGCCAATCAGAACAGAGGTGCTGCTCTTGGGCCTGATACTTCTGAACCTGCTGCTAGGGAAGCCATAGAATCTGCCTAATTCTTAGCTGGCATGTCAATGTTTCTAAGCCTGTAATTTGTCCTGCCTGACCTCTAGTAAATACATGTTAGCTCCTCCGTCCCCCCACTTATTTCTACCCTAATTGGCTGCTGTCTCTAGCAACCTCACAGTCACTTCAGGGTAACTCTACCTCACTGGTTACTGTACAGGAAGGCAATTTCCACCAGCAGAACTAACTTTTTTCTGGACACTGCAATACACTTTCTGTTGGGCCCCCTGCTCCACCTACACTCTATATCCTATAAAGAGGGCTATGACAACTCCATGCTGATTTTGCCTAGGCTGCAGTAATTAGTCAATACCTCACACATTGATCAGAATGCAGGCACCCACTAAGCTGGTATCCTTACTTTTTCTCATCACTTGTCTTGTGGCTGAAATAGGAAGAGAATGGAGAGCCAAGACTGGACCGCTCCACACTCTCAGGCACCCCAAGCCTGAATCATGTTCTCGCGGCACGTGCCTAGACTTCTACCGACCCCAAGCCTTCAAACTACCACCACAATATTGCATGCCTCCAGAATCTCCCAGACTCCCCCTAGCAGCCCTGCTATACAGCTGTACCTCACAACTAACAACCGCAAACTCACTAAGGCTAAGTTTGCTACCTCCACCTGGGTGCACCTATCACACTTCCTCCAAAAGATGATCTTGCTAATGCTTCTACTATCTGAAAACGTACACCCTAATCCAGGATCACCACATGCAAGCACCCCCTTGGGACTGGGACACCTCAAGATCATCTCGCTAAGTATAGGTAGCTTCCTACCCAAGCTATCGCAGTTCCAAGCCTGGGTCGAGTTATAGAAACTGATATCAATTCACTCACTGAAACCTGGCTCTCCCTCAAGAAAAATGATATGACTGTAGCCCTGCATGGCTACCCCACATTCTGCCAAGACCGACTCTCCAAGCGAGGAAGTGGCTGTCTGGTCTACCTCAGGAGCACTATAAAATATTAATTACTGCCAAGTAGTCTGCAAACAAAGGAGGCACAAATCCTAACTCTAAAGCTCACCATGGGCCTTCAAAGCAAAACTCTACTGCTCTCAACTGTATACATACCTCCCATTAAGAACTCCATTGGCTTCGAGCAATTTCTAAGTAACCTAGGGCAGACCAGACATAACTGGGAGCACATAATTGTTGGTAACTTTAACATTAAATTGCAATCCCAGGATGCATCAACAGTTAGAGACCAGATATCTAACCACTACCTCACTCAAATGGTGACACAGGCCACTAGGCACAATTACCGGATGGGCACCAGCACACTAATTGATTGGCTCTTCTCTACCTGCCCAGAACACATCACTGAGGTAGCAGTCTTACCAGACTCCCTCAGTGGTCATTCCCCGATAATGTGTACCTGCACAAATAGATTCACCAAGTGCACCCCAGGTCTCTAGAAATAGATCCCTAAGAACTGGGCAATGGGAGGCCTTTAAACCATTTCTGCAGCTGTTGAACTGGTCCCCCCCTCAACAATGACCTGGATGGGAACCAAGCCCTTGACTACTTCATTATGGTATTCACAAAGGCATGTGACATCTTCGCGCCTTATAGGACCAAAAAACTTAAAGGGTCTACCAACCCATGGCTCTCTAGATCCCTCCTCAAGCTAATGCACAATAGAGACAATCTGTGACATAAGGCCAAGGCATCAGGGGCACATGCTGACCTCATTGCTTATAAGGCAGCCAGAAATAAATTCATGAAGCTTATTCGATTAGCCAAAGCGTCATACTATTCTGATCTTCTACATAAGAACTGGGGTCATGGTAGGGAGTTTTGGAAATCGGTGAAATCACTCACATGAAAGGCCTCTAAAGCACCACCTGACCTGATTCAAACAGCTACCAGGACACTCCAGGACCCCAAGGACATTGCAAATGCCTTCAACCTAGCTTTCGCCAACCTCAGCGCTGTATTACCCTATGAATACCTCACCCCTCCACCTGCTGCTCAACCTCCCCAATAAGAATCCGACCTCCCCACCTAGCAGAAATGTACAGCCTTTCTACTTCAGGCAGATTACCAGTACTGAGACCAAAAAATACATCAGACGGATCCTTGGGAAGACTAGGATGGGGAGCGACCTAGTCGACATGAAGCTGATTACTCTCACCATAAATGAGCTTACAGATCTACTCACTGAAGTCTTCAATACCTCTCTCTGAACAGGTGTGTTCCCTGATAGATGGAAGGCAGCTTTAGTCACCCCCATCTTTAAATCCAGTGATAGAACCAACATGTCTAACTTTAGGCCCATCTCAATTCTACCACCTCTCTCCAAAGCTTTGGAAGGAGTGGTACCTGATCAACTCACAGAATACCTGTAAAAGTACAACCTGCTCTGCTCACAGCAACATGGATTCTGGAAGAATCACTCCACCCTCACTGCCTTAGTTGAATACACTTCTAAACTATACAATGCATTAGATAATGGCCTAGCAGTGGGGTCTATCTTTATAGACCTCACAAAGGCATTTGACACTGTGAACCATCAGTTTCTCCTGAATTGCTTATTATCTACAGGTTTGTCCAATGACACCATAGCCTGGTTTGACAGCTACCTCTCCCGCAGAACACAGTACGTCAAAATCAACAGCGATCTCTCTAAACCTAGAGAGGTGAACCTTGGAGTCCCCCTTAGGCTCAATTCTCTGACCACTCTTATTCAGTCTCTTCATTAATTCCCTACCCTCTGTATGCCCGGCACATATTGTACTCTATGCCGATCATGCCGTTATTTCAGTAACTGGAAAACGTCAGTCCTCTTTCACAACAGAATTGCAAGCCAATTTCAGCAATATTGAGTCGTGTTTCATGCAGAATAAACTAATGCTTAACTACAAGAAAACCAAAAGTATGATCTTCACAGTCCCACAGAACAGAAAGAACCTTGGTCCACTTGTGATACAAAGTCACAAAGGAGATACTTTGGAGCAGGTCTGTACATTCTAATAACTAGGTGTGAACCTGGACGACTCCCTCTCCTTCTCCACTCACATAGACCACATTGTCAAGAGCGCAAATGTAAAGTTGGATGTCCTCTACTGTCACTGACATTCCATGACTCCTGAAGCCTTAAAACTAGTCACAAGTTGGTTGGTCCTCTCCATCGATTATGGCCTGGTAATATATGGGGTTGGCAGTGATACCACCCTAAAAAGGGTCAAAACCCTACTCAACAAGGCCTGTCACTTGGTCCTTGGGGCAGATCACCTAACTCTTGCTTGTAGCCTCTACAAAGAGACAGGGTGGCTTCCTCTATACCTCAGGACACAATACTAGACCTGCCTGCTAGCAAAAAAATCTATGTTAGGGCTTACTCCTAACTCAATCTCAAGCATTTTCAAGACCACCCTACCTACCATCTGCACAAGACGTGCTACTAAAGCAGGGCTCTGGTGCCTTTTAAACACACATCATTAGCCCAGAGATCCCTCTCCTTCTGGGGACTCAAATGGTTCAACGAACTGCCCACCTCCTTTTTTGTGTGTAGTAGGCTACGGCATTTCAAAACCAGACTCCACTCCCTACTCACCCATGAAAATGTCTGTGGCTGCACTACCTAATTCCCACCTGTCCTTGTTCCACCTGCCACCCCCCACCATCCATGTCCAGCCCCAGCTGCCCCCCTTCCTCATCTCTCAGCCTTGACCTCATCTCCTCCTTCTCCCCCCGTGACTACTAATCCATAACCTACTACCTCACTCCGCTCTCCTCTACACGACTAACAAAGCCATTTCCGGCTGCTTTTTCCCCCTAACCCACATAATCTGTATCTGGAGCTAAGAACTGTTTATGCACTTATCCAAGCAATGCACCGCACTAATGTTGTGCTGCGATGTCTTGAGCACTTCCTTACTGTTACTATTGATTCTCTACACTACTGTTTAAATCTTAGAAACCATGCATTCTTGTGACTCGCCCTGTTGAATTGAATTGTGTTGTAAGGTACTGTAATATATTGTATTTTATTGTATTACATTGTTATGTATTGTACTGTATTGTTTTGTATTGGATTGGATTGTTTGTTGTCTGTCTTGGAACCTTTGTAAATGAGCCCTTGGCTTAAAGGTATTAATCCGAATCTGAAATAAATAAAAAATAAAAATAAAAACCTATGCTTACACCAAATGTGCAGCATTGTTTACCTGTTTTCACCACTATACTGTATATCTGTAATCTTTGTTGTACCTGACTGTAAACCCTTTGAAAATAGGCACTGCCTAAAGGGTTTTATGTGAAATAAAAAGAAAACGAAACCTAAAGGTTTGATAGCAGCCATAATAGGTTCTAGCAAGTTCAAGGACTCAGAACAAGACACAGCTGTGGCTCGTGGCTTGTGCACTAAAAAAAGTGCAGCAGTAACCACTTAAGTTCTGATGACATGGTCAGTAGGCCACCAAATGTCAACTACATGGACAGTAATAAATAACACTGCATTTGAATTATATCGGAGTTGACCCTTTCTTGCTTCCATTTGGTTCACAAATGTGCTTACCAGGAATCCTCTGAACTGAAAATTATTGCAGTGGTGTCCCCCAGGATGAAACACACTTTTAACACACGTTGCAGTATGCTGCAGCAGACCTATTAAATAAAGCAATTCAATTTCAATGGCAATTAGTCCCCTTTGTCATGCAGGAAACTGTAGCATTCACTTCATCCTGGCATTTTCCTGAATGACAAAGGGGACTAATTACCATTGACATTAGATTGCTTTATTCAGTAGGTCTTCTGCAGCACTCTGCAGAGTGCTGCAAAATGCTACAGAATTGTGTTTCATCCCTGGGCACGCCATTGGCATCCTGAGAGTTGCTCAGCATTTTAAGGTAGATGACTGGGCGTAAGCTAGCATGTTTGAGTAATAAAACTAAGAAGGAGAAAGAAAGCAAAGGGTGGCAATTGCAGGATAACAAGAACAGTTATGTATTGACTTGTTTATGCAGTTTGTTTTAAGGTTATACTATTCTTCTTAAGGAAGTCATTCTATGGTTCTCATGATAATAATATGTTCCTCTTCTATAATAACCCAATATTGCAAAATAATATACGGCATAGGTTGGGGGAGGAGCTATAACTGCAATCCTGACACCAAATTTTTGTCTGTGTAATTATTTAACTTTTGCAATAGTGCGTGTCCCTATGATCCTTTATGCAGTTACTTTGGATACGGGTGACTTTAAGTGTTAATTAATGATGATGGTATACTTTACACCATTACATTTAATGTTACTGTTACTAGTAGCAGATATCTTGTTTAAAGATTATCTGTTTTTTACGTTTTATATGATTCTGATGTTTTATTGGGGTAGACTTGGAGACACCAGTTTTATACAGTTGCTCTTAGAACAAGCATTTGTCATTGCCGAATGTTGATTGCGTTGGTCCATTGAATTCACTCACTGCTCCTCTGTCACTCAATTGCTCTGTTTCTCCCGGTGCTGCGGGCTGCTGTTTTGTACTGGGCTCCTGCCTGCACTGGCACCATTTTCTCTCCAAAAAGAAATCCGCAGCTGTCCCAACAGAGGTCTGTTGAGGTGGCCTACTCCCCCTGTGTCACTCGTTCATTCTGTTTCTCCTGGCACTGCAGGCTGGACTTTTGTACTGGGCTCCTGCCTGTGTTGGTGGCTTTTTCTGCCCACAAAGAAATCTGCAGCAGTCACGATAGAGCTCCACTGAACTAGCTCACTCCCCTTCTCTCACTCGGTCATTCTGTTTCTCCCACTGTTGCAGGCTGCCCTTTTGTACTGGGATCCTGTGTGCATTGCTTCCTTTTCTGCCCACAAAGAAATCTGCAGCAGTCCCAACACAGCTCCGTTGAGCTCACTCACTCCCCCTCTTTCACTCGCTCATTCCATTTCTGCCGACACTGCAAGCTGGCCTTTTGAACTGGGCTCCTGCCTGCGTTGCTGCCTTCTTCTGCCCACATAGAAATCTGCAGCAGTCACGGTACAGCTCCGTTGAGCTCACTCACTCTCCCTCTCTCACTTGCTCATTCTGTTCCTCCCGCTGCTGCAGGCTAGCCTTTTGTACTGGGCACCACATGCACTGCTGCCTTTTTCTGCCCACAAAGAAATCTGCAGCAGTCATAATAGACCTCCGTTGAGTTTGCTCACTCCCCCCTCTCACTCGCTTGTCCCGTTTCTGCTGGCGCTGCAGCCTGCCCTTTTGAATGGGGCTCCTGTCTGTGTTACTGCCCTTTTCTGCCCACAAAGAAATCAGCAGCAGTCCCGATAGAGCTCCGTTGAGCTTGCTCGCTCCCCCTGTCTCTCCGTCGTTCATTCTGTTTCTCCCGCCGCTGCAGGCTGCCCTTTTGTACTGAGCCTCAGCATCCATTGCTGCCTTCTTCTGCCCACAAAAAAATCTGCAGCAGTCATGATACGGCTCCATTGAGCTTGCTCACTCCCCCTCTCTCTCTCAGTCGTTCATTCTGTTTCTCCCGCCGCTGCAGGCTGCCCTTTTGTACTGGGCCTCAGTGTCAATTGCTGCCTTTTTCTACCCACCAAGAAATCTGCAGCAGTCCCAACAGAGCTCCGTTGAGCTCACTCACTCCCCCTCCCTCATTCACTCATTCTGGGTCTCCTGCTGCTGCATCCTGCCCTTTTGTACTGGGCTCTTGCATGCATTGGAGGCTTTTTCGGCGCACAAAGAAATCTGCAGCAGTCCCAACACAGCACCGTTGAGCTTACTCACTCCCCCTCTCTCACTCACTCATTGTGTTTCTCCCAGCGCTGCAGGCTGGCCTTTTGTACTGGGTTCCCACCTGCATTGGCATCTTTTTCTGCCCACAAAGAAATCCACAGCTCTCCTGAGAGAGCTCCATTAAGGTTGCTCACTTCCCCTGTGTCACTCGCTCATTCTGTTTGTCCTGGCACTGCAGGCTGTCCTTTTGTACTGGGCTCCTGCCTCTGTTGGCACCTTTTTCTGGCCACAAAGAAATCTGCAGAAGCCCCAACAGAGCTCCATTGAGCTTGCTCACTCCCCCTCTCTCACTTGCTTATCCTGTTTCTGCCAGTGCTGCAGGCTGCCATTTTGTACTGGGCTCCTGCCTGCATTGCCGCCTTCTTCTGCACACAAAGAAATCTGCAGCAGTCACAATAGAGCTCCGTTGAGCTCACTCACTCCCCTTCTCTCACTCAGTCATTCAGTTTCTTCTGCTGTTGCAGGCTGCCCTTTTGTACTAGGCCCCTGTGCGCATTTCTTCCTGTTCTGCCCACAAAGAAATCTGCAGCAGTCCTGACACAGCTTCGCTGAGCTCGCTCACTCCCTCTCTCTCACTCGCTCATTCTGTTTCTGCCGGTACTGCAGGCTGGACTTTTGTACTGGTCCCCTGCATGCACTGCTGTTTTTTTCTGCTCACAAAGAAATCTGCAGCAGTCACGATAGACCTTCGTTGAGTTCGCTCACTCCCCCTCTCTCACTCACTCATCCCATTTCTGCTGGCGCTGCAGTCTGCCCTTTTGTACGGGGCTCCTGCCTGCATTGCTGCCCTTTTCTGCCCACAAAGAAATCAGCGGCAGTCCCGATAGAGCTTCATTGAGCTCACTCACTCCCCCTCCCTCACTCACTTGTTCTGCGTCTCCCGCAGCTGCAGCCTGCCCTTTTGTACTGTACTTCTGCTTGCGTTGGGGGATTTTTCTGCCCACAAAAAAATCTGCAGCTATCCAGACACAGCTCCGTTGAGCTCACTCACTCCCCCTTTCTCACTCGCTCGTTGTGTTTCTCCCAGCGCTCCAGGCTGGCCTTTTGTACTGGGTTCCTGCCCACAAAGAAATCTGCAGCTGTCCCGACACAGCTCCATTGAGGTCGCTCACTCCCCATCTCATGCACTCATTCTGTTTCTCCTAGCACTGCAGGCTGCCCTTTTGTACTGAGCTCCTGCCTCTGTTGGCACCTTTTTCTGGCCACAAAGAAATCTGCAGCAGTCCTGACAGAGCTCCGTTGAGCTCACTTACTCTCCCTCTCTCACTCACTCAGTCTGTTTCTCCTGCCGCTGCAGACTGCCCTTTGTACTGGGCCTCTCGTGCATTGCTGCATCCACCCACAAAGAAATCGAGCAGTCCCAATGAAGCTCAGTTGAGCTCACTCACTCCCTCTCCCTCACTTGCTCATTCTGTGTCTCCCACTGCTGGAGCCTGCCCTTTTGTACTGGGCTCATCTCCCACTGCTGCAGCCTGCCCTTTTGTACTGGGCTCCTGCTTGTGTTGGGGATTTTTTCTGCCCACAAAGAAATCTGCAGCAGTCCCGACACAGCTCCGTTGAGCCGCTCACTCCCCCTCTCTCACTCGCTCATTGTGTTTCTCCCGGCGCTGCAGGCTGCCCTTTTGTACTGGGCTCCTGCCTGTGTTGGCATCTTTGTCTGCCCACAAAGAAATAAGCAGCTGTCCCAACAGAGCTCCGTTGAGGTCACTCATCCCCCCCGCAAGCTGGCCTTTTGTACTGGGTTCCTGCCTGCACTGGCACCTTTTTCTGCCCATGACCAAATCCGCAGCTGTCCCAACAGAGCTCCATTGAGGTCGCTCACTCCCTCTGTCTCATGCACTCATTCTGTTTGTCCTGGCACTGCAAGCTGTCCTTTTGTACTGGGCTCCTGCCTCTGTTGGCACCTTTTTCTGGCCACAAAGAAATCTGCAGCAGTCCCAACAGAGCTCTGTTGAGCTTGCTCACTCACTCTCCCTCTCTCACTCACTCGTTCTGTTTCTCCCACCGCTGCAGGCTGCCCTTTTGTACTGGGCCCCTGCATGCATTGATGCCTTTTTCTGCCCACAGAGAAATCCACAGCAGTCCAACAGAGCTCCAGCGAGCTCACTCAGTCCCCCTCCATCACTCACTCGTTCTGTGTCTCCCGCTGCTGCAGGCTGCCCTTTTGTACTGGGTTCCTGCCTGCATTGGTGGCTTTTTCTGCCCACAAAGAGATTTGCAGCAGTCCTGACACAGCTCCCTTGAGAGGTCGCTCACTTCCCCCCGTCACTCACTCATTCGTTTCTGCTGGTGCTGCAGGCTGGCCTTTTGTACTGGGATCCTGCCTGCATTGCTGCCTTTTCATGTCCACAAAGAAATCTGCAGCAGCCACAATAGACCTCTGTTGAGCTCACTCACTTGTTCTGTTTCTGCCGGCGCTGCAGGCTGGCCTTTTGTACTGGGCTCCTGGTTGCGTTGCCACCTTTTTCTGCCCACAAAGAAATCCACAGCAGTCAAGATAGAGCTCCGTTGAAGTTGCTCACTCCACCTGTCTCACTCACTCATTCTGTTTCTCCTGGCGCTACAGGCTGCCCTTTTGTACTGGGCTCCTGCCTCTGTTGGTGCCTTTTTCTGCCCACAAAGAAATCTGCAGCAGTCCCAACAGAGCTCCTGTGATCTTGTTCTCTCTCTCTCCCTCTCTCAGTTGCTCATCCCATTTCTGCCATCACTACAGGCTGCCCTTTTGTACTTGGCTCCTGCCTGTGTTGCCGCCTTCTTCTGCACACAAAGAAATCTGCAGCACTCATGACAGAGCTCCATTTAGCTTGCTCACTCTCTCCCCCTCTCTCACTCTTGCTCATTGTGTTTCTCCTGCTGCTGCAGGCTGGCCTTTTGTACTGTGCCCCCTGCATGCATTGCTGCCTTTTCCTGCCCACAAAGAAATCTGCAGTAGTCCTGACACTGCTCCATTGTGCCGATCACTCCCCCTCTCTCACTTGCTCATTGTGTTTCTCCCAGCGCTGCAGGCTGCCCTTTTGTATTGGGCTCCTGCCTGCATTGGCACCTTTTTCTGCCCAAAAAGAAATCTGCAGCTGTCCCGACAGAGCTCCGTTGAGGTTGCTCACCCCTCCATCTTACGTGCTCATTCTGTTTGTCTTGGCGCTCCAGGCTGCCCTTTTGTACTGGGTTCCTGCCTCTGTTGGCACCTTTTTCTGGCCACAAAGAAATCTGCAGCAGTCCCGACAGAGCTCCGTTGACCTTACTCAGTCCCCCTCTCTCACTCACTTGTTCCATTTCTGTCAGTGGTGCAGCCTGCCCTTTTGTACTGGGCTCCTGCCTGCATTGCTGCCCTTTTCTGCCCACAAAGAAATCCTCAGCAGTCACTGATAGAGCTCTGTTGAGCTCGCTCACTCCCCCTCTCTCTCAGTCACTCATTCTGTTTCTCCCACTGCTGCAGGCTGGCCTTTTGAACTGGGCCCCTGCATGCATTGCTGCCTTTTCCTGCCCACAAAGAAATCTGCAGCAGTCCCAACAGAGTTCCACTGACTTCATGCACTCCCGCTCCCTCACTCACTCATTCTGTGTCTCCCGGCGCTGCAGGCTGCCCTTTTGTACTAGGCTTCTGCTTTCTTTGGTGCCTTTTCCTGCCCACAAAGAAATCTGCAGCAGTCCTGACAGAGCTCAGTTGAACTCAGTCACTGCCCCCTCTCTCACTCGCTCACTCCTAAATTGTCCCAAACAATGATTTCCGACAGCGACTGCAGTATTCTGTGCAGGAAGTACGAAAACATATTTCGGCCAGGATGTGAAAAATGACAGCTGTACTTTTCATGAGATGTGGGAAAATGCCACTGTTGAGAATGTGGCATGAAAATATTACTAATTTGTGACGTTTCAAGGGTGCGTGGAAACTGTACAACGCACACTCATAACAGTCATTTTATGGAGTTTCATCAGAAAATTTTCAACATTACCATTTTAGGACCTGTGCTTCTGAACAGTGTCAGTGTGATTTTCTTAATGTGTCCCAAACACTGATTTCCCACAGCGACCGCGCTATTGTGCGCCGGAAGAGCGGAAACACATTTTGGCCAGGATGTGAAAAATGACAGCTGCACTATTCATAAGGAGGTGTGTAAAAATGGCAATGTTGAAAATCTGGAGTGAAAATATTGCAAAGTTGCGAAGGTACGAGTGTGCATGGAAACTGCGCAATGCACACTCGTAACACAATCATTTTATGGAGTATCAGCACCAAATTTTCAACATAGGTATTTTAGGACCTCTGCTCATGAACAGTGTCACTGTCATTTCGTAATCTGTCCCAAACACTGATTTCCCACAGTGACCACGCTATTCTGCACTGGAAGTGCAGCACATTTCAGCCATGATGTGAAAATGACAGCTGTACTGTTCACAAGGAGATGTGGAAAAATGCCAATGTTGAAAATCTGGCATGAAAATATTGCAAATTCGCTAAATTCACGAGCATGCGTAGCAACTGTACAAACACACTCATTAAAACAGTCATTTTTGATTTTTTCACCATTTGCAACATAGGCTTTTGAGGCTACCTCATGAACACTGGCACTGTCATTTGTTAATTGGTCGAAAGGTGATTCCACGCAGTGACCGTGAAATCACCTTTTGGGACCGGTTAACACCATGACAGTGACAGAATTCATGAGGAGGGGTCCCAAAAACCCCATGTTGAAAATTTGGTGCCAAAATTCCAAAAAATGCCCAAGATATACATCAAAGTTGAAAAAACCCTATTTATTACATTATACAGATTACCAGCATTTTCTCAGTTTGCGGTCGGCTTTGAAGAGTGCAGACGTGTTCCTGGTCCACTGAAGATCGTCAAGCCAAGCTCGAAGGTAAGTATGGGGCGAGGTGGGGGTGTGGGGGTGTGGGGGGTGTGGGGGCAGGGTGTGCAATGGGTGGTGTGGGTTGTGGGAGGAGTGGCAGGAGACAGCGGGGACTGTTTTTTGTTTACAGGGACAAAAAAAAATAAAAGACATCGCGGGACCGTTTTTGCCTTTCAGGGAATGTGGCACACTGGGGTGGGCTCCCAGCATGTGAACGGACTGTTTTGGGGGAGTAGTTGCAGCTGATGGGGGATTGGGCACCCCTGTTGGCACACAACTAAAGGGTGGGAGCACATCATGCCGACGGGGACAGGGCACTCCCGTCGGCAAACACAGAAATTGGGGGGGAGACATGCTGACAGGGACTGGGCACCCAACAACAACCCTGCAATGGGTGGTCACTTCCTCATTGCAGCGGACAACAACTACAATGATGAGGCAGCCCCTGATTGCAGCGGCTAAAATTTTAAGTTGGTGGCACGCTGGCTGAACTAGTATCAGCAGCAGCGTGCCACGGCATTGGGGAAAGGCAGCCAAGCCTTTAAAGGCTATGGGGGCACTGGCCACAACAGTGCTGCACCTCCACAACCTGCTTCTAGAGGAAAGCTGCCACAATATGTTTCTTGCGCATGCTCGCAATCAACATAAAAATGGAATTTGTCAGCAGAAAAGGACCGCTTGGCCCACCTAGTCTTCTCAGATGGTCCCTGCCTAATCGGTCTCTGCAGACCCTAACCGGTCTCCAGTGATTCTCCCTCCACCTTGCCTGTTTACTAACATTCCTTTATGTCCATCTCATGCATGCTTGAAGCCCCCTACTGATTTTGCCTCCACCACTTCTGCTGGCAATCTATTCCAGGTGTAACAAGGGGGATTATGGGGGTGAAGTGGAGGAACAGTGGGGCAAATTGAGGGATGTCATAGTGAAGGCAAAACACTCTGCAAAGGAAGTGAGCAAAAACAAGTGGAAAAGAGACCACTGTGGTTCTTGAGAGAAGTGGCTGCAATGTAAAGGCTAAAGGGGTGGTATTCAGGAAGTACAAAGAGATACAGAGGGAAGAGGATAGAGAGGTGCACCAGGAAAAAACAGAGGGAAGCAGGGAAGGTGGTGAGGGGAGCAAAAGTGCAAATATAATAATAATAATCTTTATTCCTAAAGCGCAATTCCAAAATCAAAGCACAGTACAGAATTATCAATAAAACCATATTAAAACAAATAAAATAATAAAACGATCTGATTTCAGGCTACATATGAAGTATAAAAAGAGAATCATTATGTAAATATAGGAGACGGTAGTGAAAGGGGTAACTAAAGGGGTGAAGGCATTCTTCAGATACAAAACTGAAAAAAGAAAGACAATGTGAGGGATTGTGAGGATAAGAAGGGCAGGGGGAGACTGTGCAGAGGAGGATCAGACAAAAATAGATATCCTGAACAGAAACGTCTGCTCAGTCTTCACAGTGGAGGGAGGGAGAGGGGGCGGACCACATAGAAGCAGCAGGAACATTTGGGGGAGGGGTGGCACAAGTCCATTTACAGAGGGAAAAAGCCCTGGGAGGACTTGCAAATTTGAAAGTGGATAAGGCTCTGGGGCCAGACAAAATACATCCAAGGGCATTGAAAGTGCTCATTGAGGAACTGGCTGTGCCTCTGACAACCCGATTCTACAAGTCTGTGGAAACAGGAGTGGTTCCAGAGGACTGGAGAAGGGCAGATGTAGTCCTGCTTCATAAAAGCAGCAGCAGGGAGGAGGCTGGCAACTATAGACCAGTCAGTCTAACATTAGTGATGGAGACGTTAATGGGAACACTATTAAAAAATATACTTCTGGAGTATCTTGAATCCAACAGACTGCAAGACCTGAGGCACCATGAATTCACGGGGGAGGTCATGTCAAATGAACCTGATGGGTTTCTTCAACTGGGTGACCAGGGAAAGAGATCAGGGTGGGGTGGTGGACATGGCTTACTTAGGCTTCAGTGAGACCTTTAACACCGTACCACATAGAGGTTTATAAGAAAACTGGACAGTCTGGGGGTGGGTACCAAGGTAGCAAATTCGGTATGGAACTGATTGATGGATAGGTGACAGTGACAGAGGGTAAATGGTACTCACTCTAATAAGAGGAAGTGACCAGCGGGGTAGCTCAGGGCTCAGTGCTGGGACCAGTCTACTTCAATGCCTTAATAAGTGACATTGCAGAAGAGCTGGAAGGGAAGGTATGTTTGTTTGCAGTTGACACCAAAATCTGCAATAGGGTAGATACTCTGCAAGGGGTGGGGAGGATGAGTAGGGACATGAGAAAACTTGAGGAATGGTTGAAGGTGCAGCAGCAGTAGCTGAGTTTCAGTATGAAAAAGTACAAAATCATGCACCTTGGGCACATAAAACCAGGGACGGTGTATGAAACTGGGGGAAAGGTATTGATAGTCACAAAACAGCAGAGAGACCTTGGTGTTATCATATCTGATGACCTCAAGGAGGCGGGGAAGTATGACAGGGCAGATGGCAGGGCCAACAGGATGCTGTGGTGCAAACGGAGGGGAACTCACCAGCAGACCAAGAGAGGTGGTGTTTCCACTGTATCGATCTTTGGTGAGATCATACCTGGAGTACTGTGTCCAGTTCTGGAGACCACATCTCAGGAAGGATGTAGACTGGGTGGAGGCTGTCCAGAGGAGAGCAACTAAAATGTTGCAGGTGTTTTATCATAAACCCAATGAAGGTATACTAAGGGATCTCAATATGTGGACCCTGGAAGAGAAGAAGGAGAGGTGGGACATGATAGTGACCTGTAGGTACCTCACAGGGTGAACACGGTACAGAAGGGGAGTATTTTTCAGAAGAGAAGGTGAACCAGGACAAGAAGGCATGCAATAAAGCTGGAAGCTGGGGGAAATTAAGGAGAGATGTAAGGAAGTACTTCTTTGCAAAAAGAGTGATAGATGCCTTGAACAGTATACCTGCAGAGGTGCTGGGAGTGAAAACAGTGGTGGGTTTCAAGCATGCATGGGATAGGCACAGAGGACTCCTAGTAGGAAATTGGTGTGTGTGGGGGGTAGTAGCTGGAGATCAGGTAGGGTCTGTGGTGACAGTATAGGCAGGGACAAACTGGGCAGACTGGATGGGCCAAGCGGTCCTTATCTGCCATCAAATTCTGTTACCGTGTTTCTAAACTGGCAGAATGTATGATCGCTGGGTCTTTTTCTGCCAACACAATCTGTGTTTCCATGTAAATTAGAGATTAGTGTGCAGTAACTGAAGTAACTCTCAAACTCAGTTTAAGAGTCTTAGTTTCCATAGATTCCAGTCATTTCAAATGTGGAAGCTCCACACCACATCAAGGCACCTCCAGCAGTATTTTGCATGTAATTCCTGTGCTAAATATATGCAGATAGCTGGGTTGGACAAGAGGTTCAAGAAGAAGGAACTTTCAGAACGTTTTTGGGTTCCATTCAGAATTTATTCTGTTTAGAAATGATGTGATAATCTGTAGCTACAAATTTATTGATTAGCCATAATTCATACTAGGAGAAATTGAACTGGATTGCCTAACTCATGAATATTAAAACATCTTTCTGCAGTTTTAATTATGCCTTTCACTGTCACTTCCAGTCTGCGATTCTCACAGTGCTGTCAGTTATACAGTTTATTATTTGATCATTGTCGGCATCTTGGCAGAGTGATGTCAGATTTGGAACATGACACATTTATCCTTTATGTATTTATTACCAGGAATGGCTTATCAGTATCTTGCCAGCAGTGGACACAGGTGGAGGGCAGCTCTGTTACCAGAAAATATAAATCTCTGGCTCTTTGGGATGTCAGCTTCAGCCCCGCTTCTATCAAGCTTTTTCTTATTTTGTCTGCTACTACCTACTACTACAAGTGTAGAAATATGCAAGTGACAGGGGGTTGGAGTCATGCAAGGTCAAAGGACTGGCTCAAGGGTCACATCAAGGAGCAAGTGACTATAGTAGGATTTCATTCTGGGATCTCTGCCCCACACATACCCAGTGCCATTCATGCTTACAGACTTTTCATCCTTCAGTTTTACCCTGGGGCTCTGCTGCTGATCTTTGGTCACCCCAGGCCTTCTCTCATTTACTTACCAATGCTGCCTTGCAACTCCCCTTCAGTTACTGTCCCTTGTTCCCCATGCCACCCTTGCAGCTTCCCTCCACTCAGATCTTCTTTCATCATCCAGGATCCAGTGGGTGCATGGGTGACTGGGGTTACTTAGGGAGTCTTTTGGGTGTGAAGAACTGGGTTGGTATAGTCTTGCAAGCAGCCTCTAGTAATTTTTCCTCCTGCAAAGCCCCACTTAAGTCACCACTGTGTTGTAAGCCCCCCTCTCATAATGTGGGACCTGGCCAGCCTGGTGGTACTGACGGTTGAGGCACTGGACACCACACCTTGTGCCACACCGGCGACTCGGGCCACCGAAGGTTGGCAGGTGGAGGAGAGGGTTGAGCATGCCGAGTACTGCACTTCTTTCTTGGGGTGGGTTCTGAGAGATTCCCCGTGCATGTCAGCTCCTACTGGTGGCTGGGGGTCACTTCCCTGCAGAATGGGGCAGTCAATGGGGATGGCATCTGCTGGCGACTGTGGGAGGGGGTGGGAGCGCATCCTCCGCATGCTGTCGTCATTGCACAGCTGCGCCTCTTGGGGTGTAACAAAGAAAAATCCCTGCCTACCGGTAGGCGAAGGTGGGGCCAGTGGTTGGCCCTATGTTCAATGCTGGGCTTCCCAGCACCTGCACCCAGTTCTCCCTCTGAATCTTTGTTTGCTCCACTAGATTATAGATAGAGCTCCAGGAGGAGTTTTGGTGGTCCTGTCCCAGGGGCTCAGAGCCGGGGGGTTGTGTGGCCAGGAGAGGAGGAGCAGAGAAAGGGTCCAACTGGAGTGTCAGGGAGCTGAAGGTTTCAGGTGGACAGGAGAAGTTGCACTGAGTGTCCATGCTGGAGAGAGTCTGGTAGGTAGGGAGATAAACAGAATTGAAAAACAAAAATCATGTCAGACCCCTGGAGGATGAGGTGAGAAATCCCTTGGTCCCCTGTGGTATCCCACACCAGGTAGGGCATATACCTTCAATGCTGCCACCTGGGTGTAGTACTAAGGAGATTCTGTATTGTTGGCATGTGTCATCCTTTGGATAAGACCTTAAACTGAGGGCCTATCTGCCTTCTGATGGTTGTTCAGGTGGATGTTAAAGATCCCATGGCACTTTATGAAAAGAGATTGGGAATCCCCCGTGTTCCGGTCAAATTTCTCACCCTTGTATCATTGTATTACTATTCACACTCTATGCAAATTACATAGGGTTTAATAATATCAATGTGGCTGGCAGTATAGCCTAGAGGTTATAGTAATGAGTTATGAATAAGCTTGCTACATCTAGCAGACCTGAGTTTGATTCTCATAACCTCTACTTGCATACTGTTTGACCTGAGTAAGTTACTTAACCTCCCCAGTGCTCAAGAGTAACCCCTGAAAAGAGGCATTGTGTCTAGAGGTCCTTACCCACTTATCAAAGAATATAAAATATAAATTGAAAATGGTAATATTTGGCCAGCCCGCTGGCACAGCAGTAGCACTACCATTTGTGGCACTGATGACTAGGGGTCGAGAGCAGCCCTGGGAGTCAAAGAGTTGGCCAGGGCAAGGAGGATCCAGCATTCCATGGATGGCTCTCCTCCTCCGGGGGGAGAGGGATTTCTGCTGGTGACTGGGGGTCGGTACACTAGCCGCCACAGCATGGGAATGATGAGGACAGCCGCCCTGCGTGCAGCAGCGTGCGGGCTCACCATTGGCAGCATGGCATACTCTCACCGGGGGGGTGGGAACTAGGGGAAAAACCATAATCCTCCAGTGCCCTTTATGGCCAGTGTCCATCTACTCTGCTCTAGATGCACCCCAGCTGCTTCCCTGGTCTGGCTTCTGCCTTCCACGGTGTAGTGTGTTCACCCGTCATGACGTGACCTGGAGAAAGGCAGGGGTCAAGCACAGGAGCTGCAGCCACTGTGGTGCCACCAATACCGACCAGATGGGGGAACCAAAAGATACAACCCCCTTCCCCGCTGAGGAGGTTATAGCTTAAAAAAAAGAAAGAAAATGATCAAATTCACTGTTACGCTGACAATACTATCATTTATGTTACCAAGCTCACCATTGCTGAAGCCAAAAATGACCTGCAGGCTGCTTTGTATTTACTGCAGCACTATCTACAGTATGTGCCTCAAAACATCTCTTAAATGCTACCAGAATGAAGTTTATGGTGTTTAGCCCTAGCAATAACCAAGCACCTGAAGCTGCACCTTCTAGTTTTGTCACCTTATTGGGTGACGTTTGGAGTATTCAGTATTTAGGCCTCTGGCTGGACTCCAGGATAACAATTAACAATCATATTGAAAGCCTTTGTAAACTGCTCCACCCTAGAACAGGGTTTTATTTTAAGAACAAATTCTGTTTCTGTGTAGACACAAGAAGAAGACTAGTTCAAGCAACCTTTCTTCCCCTACTTGATTATGATAATTTAATTTATAGGAATGCATCCGACATATATTTATCAAAACTGTATGAACTCTACTACAGGGCATTTAATTTCATTACACATCTGACACCAAGTACACAATGCTGTGCCCTGTATTCAGCTGTTGGGTGGCTGTCGTTGATGACAGGGAGGCTGGAAAATCTGTATGTATGGTCTTACAGGCCATACTAGTGCCTCAGTTTATTGTGGTCCTTTTTAAGAGATCTATGGGTCTGTACAACTATGAAAATACAATATTATTTTCCCCAATATTCCTAGACACTCATCCAGATTTTGCAAAATGGCTTTTAGTTGGCTCGCCCTCATCCTCTGAAACAAACTTCAAGGCACTCTGAAAATTAGTGTTTTAATCAGTCTCCACTTATTCAAGGAACTACTTGATAATTACAGTTTAGATAAATGAGATTATAGATAATTAGTGCTCTCTGTATCTTTGTTTTTTCTTATTGCTCTGCTTTTTTTATCATATATAGAATTCTTTAGTGTTAGTTGTAAATTCAACTCCCTTTCAACCGCTAATTTGATCATGTTTGTTGATTTGATTTCGTATTATGGATGTGCGTACGTTGTATTGCTTGATTCTGATTTCCTGTTCTTTTATACTTTTATTTTACTCTGTAGCAATGTTCCCATGCTTGAGGTCACGGCAACTATCTTAATCAGGACCTCCTTGCAAATAAGCTTTTGCTCAATGGAGCCTTTATCTTGGATAAACAATACAATGCAATACAAAAATACCACCCACAGCTTAATCTGGTTCAACTTCAGTTGGTTTGCATCTGTCCCATGGTATGAGGCTGAAAATAGGCAATACTGACTAGCCCTGCTTTCTGGTCAACAAAAAAAAAAATTCTTCTGGTTTCATCAGGCATTCTAAATTCTAAAACTGGACCCCAGAAGTGGTTGGGAAATGAAGGAGGACAGTGTTTTATTTCCTGAATAGTATGGTTTGTGGGGGTACTCTAAACAAGCAGACCCCCCTCAATTTCAAGCAGCACTGCATAGGCCCACCACTAGAAAGATTTTAGAAAGGCTAAATACAATGTTTGTTAGAGCAGGCATTTCTGTAATCATGTGCCCCATAATAAGGGAAATGTGATGGGCAGAGATAAGAAATCATTTTTATCTTCATGAGTGGCATGTGATATCTTGACCCTCACAAGAGGCAAAGCCACGGGTAAGACTATATGAAATCACTGACTACAAATGAAGATAAAACCAATATCTCACTGCTGCCCACCACATGTGCAAACCGCATTCAGTGTACTTTAAATATATAAGGGATACATTATGGGCAGGAGTGTGCTATGGAAAATATTTTCACTCCTGCAGAGTAACCACGAGATACTCACAAGTGGCGAAGCCATGAGTGAGAGTATTCAGAGGTCACTCTGCAGGAGTGAAAATATTTTCCTTATCACACTCCTGCCCATCATGTATTGGGCAGGATATGAAAAATAACAGCTGTACTGTTCATAAGGAGGTGTAAAAAAATGGCAGTGTTGAAAATCTGGTGTGAAAATAAGAAAAATTGGTGACATCACAAGCGTGCATAGAAACTGCACAATGCACGCCCGTAATGCAATTATTTGGGGGATATTTTTAGCCACATTTTCAACATAGGCATTTTGGGACCTCTGCTCATGAACAGTGTCACTGTGATTTTGTTAATCTGTCTTGAACATTGATTTCCCACAGCAACCGCACCATTTTGCGCCACATGTATGAAAACACATTTCGGGCAGGATGTGAAAAATGACAGCTGTACTGTTCATACAGAGGTGTGAAAAACTGGCAATGTTGAAATCTGGAGTGAAAAATATTAAAAATTGTCCAAGTTACGAGTGTGCGTGGAAACTGTGCAATGCACACTCGTAACACAGTCATTTCTGGGAAATTTTTCACCAAATTTGCAACTCCACCTCATGAACAGTGGCACTGTTATTTTGTTAATTGGTCCTGAAAGGGGATTCTGTGCAGTCACTGCGAAATTACATTTCAGGACCGAATAAAATGAGATGACAGTGCATGTGTTCATGAGATGGGGTCCCAAGAACCCCATGTTGAAAATTTGGAGCCAAAATTCAAATAAATGGCTGAGATATCCACCTAAGTTGAACCCCCCCCCCATTTATGCCATTATACAGCTTACTGACATTTCTTCATTTTGCAGTTCGGCTTCAAAGAGTCCAGATGTGTGTTCCCATTCCACCGATGATCACAGTGCTGGACCTCCAGAGGTAAGAATGGGGTAAGGGGGACGTGGGGAGGTGGGGTGCACAGAGGATGAGTGCAGGTTGAAGAGGGGAGGCACCACGGACGATGGATCATTTCTTTATTTCAGGTACAAAAAAAACCAAAAAAATGGATGCTGAGCCACAGGACGGTTTTCTTTCTTCACAGGTGACATAAAACAAATGTTGGCCACAATGGGGTGGGCTCCCAATGTGCCACACAATGGGGGTGGGATGGGGGCAGGAACATGCCAACACAGTTGGATTTCTGTGAACGGTGGTACACTGGGGTGGGCTCCCAGTGTGCCACACAATGTGGGGGGTGGCAGACATGCCAATGTGGGGATTGCACCCCTGATGTCAGCCTTCTTTGGGCATTGTTTGGCAGCGGCAGGACCTGCCACCATATTTATTGAAATGTTTCACCACAAAAGGCACACATGGGAGGCATGTCATCTGTGCCACTGCTTGATGAGCTTGTCTCCAATTGCAGTGGCACATTTGTTTCAAGTTGGTGGAACTTTGCATAATATGTGTGTCAGTGCTAGCATGTTGGCTCATTGGGGAATGAGGGATGCACCTACTAAAGTGTGCCCTGCATTTACCAACACTGACACACCTCTGCATTTCTCCTACTACCAGAAGATGTTGTTTGAGCATGGGCAAGACAACATAAAAATGTTCACCCCAGATGTTCAACATAATCTTCTTATCACTTCATCACATGTACCCAGTTCAGAAAACTTTCAAATCCCCGTCAAATGTAATTCTTCACCAGCTGGCCTTGTGGTGCTGAGGGCTGAGGCGCTGGTCACCTTACCTTGTACTACACCAGTGACCAGTGTTTGGGAATGAGCACAGGCTGCTGGGGGTCAGCAGGGGAGGAGAAGGATCGAGCGTTCAATGGACTTCTCTCCTACTCCAGGGATGGGGGACTGTAGTTGTTGGTGTATGACTAGTCCCTAGTGGAGGCTGGGGGCTGGTGCACCAATGCTTCCAATGGGTGAGAGACAAGGCAGGTGCTTGGAGCAGGGCATGCAGATGCATGCACACTGGCTCCTGTGGCATCATTGCATGTCTTGTCTTAGGGGAGAAAAAGAGAATTGTGGCTGGGTGCAGCAGAATGATGCCAGTCCCCGCAGGCGCCACCCTCACTAATGGCAGAGACATCCAGCACCGGAGTTGTGCATTCGGCAGGTTGAGTGATCCCTGCCACCCCACCATGGGTGGTACAGCCATAGGGGAAGCTGGTAAGGTGAGCTGTGAGTGGGGAATGGGTCTGGGGGACTGGCGTGATGTACAGCTGCTCGGAGGGGAGTATAAACAGCACTAACCGTAAAAACAAAAATGTAATTCTGCACAATTGTAATGGCATACTGCGCCACAGGTGCAGAAAAACATTTTTGGCAGGATTTGAAAAATTACAGCTGTACTGCTCATGAGGTGGTGTGAAAAAATTGCAGTGTTGAAAATCTGGAGTATAAATATGAAAAATTGATGAAGTTATGAGCTTGCGAAGAAACTGCACAATGCATGCTCATAACATGGTCATTTCTGGGAATTTTTTCACCAAACTTTCAACATGGACTTTTGGGGATGTCCCCTCCTGAATACTGGCACTGTGATTTTGTAACTCTGTCCAGAAAGTTGATTTCGCACAGCAACCTTGCCATTCTCCTCCACGGGTGCAAAAACACATTTTGGGCAGGATGTGAAAAATGACAGCTATACTACTCATGTGGAGGTATGAAAAAGTGGCAATGTTGAAAATCTGGGTAAAAATATTAAAAATTGGTGAAGTTACGAGTGTGGGTAGAAACTGCACAATGCATGCTTGTAATGCGGTAATTTTTCTTGAATTTGTTCACCAAATTTGCAACATATGCTTTTTGGGACCACACCTCATGGACAAGGGCACTGTCATTTTGTTACTTGGTCCCAAAAGGTGATTCCGTACAGCAACCACAAAATAATCTTCCAGGACTGAGTAATGAAATGACAGTGCCAGTGTTCATGAGGTGGGGTACCAAGAACTCCATGTTGAAAATTTGGGGCCAAAATGTCAAAAAATGATCTAAATATCAACGTAAGTTGAAAACCCCGTTGACAGCCATTATACGGTGCTTATCTGGATTCCTCAGTTTGCGGTTTGGCTTTGAAGAGTGCAGATGTGTCCCAGTCCACAGAAGATCGCAGTTGCCAGCCTCAGGAGGTAAGTATGGGGTAAGAAAGGGGGTAAGGGGAGAAGGGTGCACAGAGGGAGGGTCAGGATGAGGGATGGGTATGGGGAGACCACAAGGGATCATTTTCTTTTTTACACATTTAAACAAATAAAAAAAGATGTTGGGGGACTGTTTTCTTTATTTCAGGGACTTTTTATTGTTTGAGAACACTGAGAGTGGGTTTCCCAGTGTTCCCCTCAGTATTGGGTTGGGTAACAAATATTTGGGGACACTGGATGTGGATTCCCTAGTGTCCCACACTGGCAGTGCACCCCATGTTGTCAAAAACTTTAATGAAATAAATAAAAATTTTGGGACAGTGGGACTGCATGCCTCAATGTCGAACAGTGGCAGGGAGGGGGAGTTCTAGAGCCTACATGGGGATTGGGCACTACAATATCAGCAATTTGTTTTTTGTATGCTGGAAAATGAACAGAGGGTAATGAAAAAGGATTCCTGTTCATCACTTGCTAACTTCCAGCTGGTGAAAAAGGAAGTTAGTGAGTGGCAAAAAAGGAATATAAACTATTAATAAAACACCCCCGGAGGTTGCATTGCATGCAGCCACTTAGAAATCCATCTAAGGGAGTACCAATGAACAAAGATACATGCACTGGGGTATAGAATAAGATGGCAGCTCACAGCAAAGGATTTTTTTCTCACTAATAGAGATTTCAAATCTCATGAAGAAGGATTGATCTCACAAGAGATCATGAGAAACACTTCTATCTGAGAAATGGGATGTTCAGCAAAGTCCCATAGGATACAATGGAAATTAAAAAAACTTACTAACTTTGCAACTGATCAATGGATTTGCACAAAATGTCCATGGTCTGTTGTGCTACCAAAGTTCTTTATACCTTGCAAAAATCAGGCAGAAATTCCACACCGTATGGCTGCAAGGTGATGAGGAAAAAGCAGCAAAACCAGGTGGTTTTTACTTTTTTTTACTATCTTGATCTCAGAATCTGCACATCCAACCACAACAAAACTGTCCACATCAAGAGATCTACTCCACAGGACAGCACATGCCAAATTGTGTGTAAATCCATTGATCAGTTGCAAAGTTATCAAAGTGCAAAATTTCAGGTTTAACATAGAAACTGCAGCTCAGCACTAGTTACAGAGGCATTATCGTGCCTGTGTGTAATATATATATATATATTGCAAAAAACTGCATTAATGCTCTAGTTAGGGATAAAGCCACAAAAGTAAGGAAATGTGACGTTAGGGTTTCCAAACCTAACAAACCACCACCACCACTCTGCACACAGCAACAGGCATCAGGGGTGCCTTGGTGTCATCAGCCCCAACATTCACCACATTCCACAAGTAAATAAGCTGAGATGGGTACACTATAGCAGAATGGGATGAGCATTATAGCTGATGACCCCAAGGCACACCCTTGATGCCTGTTAGTGAGTGCAAGGTGTTGGTGGGGTGTTAGGCTTGGAAACCCTAATGACACATTTCCCTACTTTTGTGGCTTTAACCCTAACTAGAGCATTAATGCAGTTTTTTTGCAATATATTTCCTTACTTTTTGAGATAGGATAATTATGTCCATATTTGCCTGTGGGACCACATGGCCCTCCAGGCCCTGCACTCCCATCTCTCTGTAGATGGGTATATGTATGTAGCTGTGGGAACACAGAACCCTTCAGGCCCTGCATTTCCATTTATAGGACAACAGTGACTAAACTGTCAACATAGCCATCGTATTACCCCACCTCATGTACCCAGTACAGAACATTTTTGAATCCCTACCAAAACATTATTTTGTGTAACTGCAACACCATTCTGTGCTACAGGTATGAAAACACATTTTGGGCAGCATTTTAAAAATGATAGCTGTGATATACATGAGGTGAGGTAATAAGAAGGCTATGTTGAAAATATGGGCTCAAAATATTTAAAATATCCAAAATTACAAGCGGGCGAAGTGAAATTGCAATGAATGGTCATTACTTTGGCACGTTTTCATATTTTGACCCAAAATTTTCATCATAGTCTTCTTATCACCTCACCTCATAAATCACATATGTGAACATTTTCAAATCTGTGCCAAAATGCCATTCTGTGCCACATGGATGAAAACATGTTTCAGACAGGATATGGAAAATGGCAGCTATACTGGTCATGAGGTGGTGTGAAAAATTGCTATGCTGAAAATGTGGGGTCAAAATATAAAAAAATACTAAAGTTATGTGCATCTGTAGAAACATTCTTATAACTTGGACATTTTTAGGAATTTCTTTTCTCCAAATTTTCAACATGGCCTTTTTGGGACCCCACTTGAAGAACACTGGTAGTAAAATTTTGTTATTCGGTCCCGAAAGGTAATTTCGTGCAGTGACCATGAAATTACCTTCCAGGCCCAATTAACAAAATGACAGCACCAGTGTTTATGAGGTGGAGTCCCAAAAAGACCATGTTAAAAATTTGGTGAAAAAATTCCTAAAAATTGCACCGTTATGAACATAAGTTCAAATGCCATTGAAATACATTATACGGTATTTACCTTGATTCCTCAGTTAATAGATCAGCTTTGAAGACTACAGACATGTCTTGGTCCACAGAAGATGACACTGTATGACCTCCGGTGGTAAGAATAGGGTAAGGGGGGGTTGTGGGGTGGTGAGTGCTCAGTGGGAAGGTTGGAATGAGGGAGGGCGATGGTGGGGATGATGAGGGACTGTTTTCTTTTTTCAGGTTTAAAAAAGATGCCAGGGGACTGTTTTCTTTTTTACAGGCTTACAGTACATAAATATTTTAGGACACTGGGGGTGGGCTCCCCAGTGTCCCATTCTGCTAGGGTGGGGGGGCTAACAATATAAGAATAATGGGGATAGCAATTGAAGGCTGGGGGGGTACTCCCAGACACCAGGGACTGTAAATTAAATTAGTGGACAGTGATCGGAGGGTGCAGGGTGCCACTAGACACCAGCAACTGTAATTAAAATCAGGGGATGGTGATCAGAGGGTGGGAGGTGCCACTAAACACCAGGGGCTATAATTAAAATTAGGGTATGGTGATCAGAGGATGGGGGGGATTCCTCTAGACACCAAGGAATAACATTTATTTTTATGTGGACAGCAATTGGCAGGTGGAGGGTGCCACTAGACACCAGGGAAAAAGGTGGCTTACAGCTAGCACTGCAGCTGAAAGCAGGACTTCAGCTGTGGCTGCAGAAGTCAAGAAATTCCTGGTGTTCTCATACAGAGAACATTGGGGAAGTGTCCCTCTCACTAAGCTGGACAGCTGGGATTTTGGGTGCCCAGAAAAGGTAATTGTCGGCAGCATTTACAAAAATAAACATCAGAATCTAGCTAAACAGATCCCGTTTAGCTAGGTTCTGATGTTTGTTTATTATAGTCCCAGCATTTTATTTATTTTCCACACTTGTCAGTTTATGGAAATAATCAACAAGATGGTGGTTGGCACGGCACAAAAAAAGTTTGGTGCCATGACAATTCAGTGGCCCAAAACCAAGCACCAGCAGTGGCAGCATCAAATGCTTACTTTCACCACAGAACATTATCTGAAAACCCCTACTGCATTTGCACAGATTGGAAAAAATTAACAGTTAAAGCCTAATATCTCTGGAACCCTTTAGTATTTTTTCACCAGACCTGTCAAAGGCATTACCTTGGGACATGACACATGTCCCCTACAAGACTGGGGCAAAAATTCCTTTCCATGCAAGCTATAGGCGAGAGCAAAAAAAGCAATGTTAAGTATAGGAAAAAAAGTTGTTGTTTTAAATTGACACAAGCAGATCTTAGAAACCGAACAAGCTGCCATCACAAACATTTCCACACATACAGACCTTGCCTCCTAGACAATACGTACAATGTTTCAGCTCACTTCATCAAACAGAGCTAAATATATTAATGTGCAAAATTTGAGGTTTAACATTAAACAGGCTATTCAATCCTAAATATGGGGTGCTACTGCACCCTATAATGTATAATGATAGATAGATAGATAGATAGATAGATAGATAGATAGATAGATAGATAGATAGATGGATGGATGGATGGATGGATGGATGGATGGATGGATGGATGCATGAAAACATGTTCATGTTCATAATGCCTTTGTGATGCCTGTGCCAGTCAATGAGTTGAAAGATATTGTATGATGCTTGCTAGGACCCTTTTACCATTTGCACAGCATTCCCATCAAAGCCACTTGACAGCACTGAATTGCTCTAATCTTGTTGTAGAACTGCCAGAACCACAAGTGTTGACATAAAATCACTGTTGCTTGAATGTCACTGGAATGAAAATGGTAGCATATGTTATAACATCAGGTAGCCATGAAATCTGACAGCTCATTACTTCAGTCAGACACCAGAAGAATACATTATTAGCCTCATCCTACACAACAAATCCAAAAGTCATGAGTCGTTGGTCTTCAGGAGCCAACTTAAATAAAGGGTTGGACGAGGCAGGCAGTCAAGGAACTTGGGCTGCTGAGTCTTCTAGAGATGTAGAACTGATTTCATGTAGTTACTTTGGTAAGATGTTGGACTTAAACACTGATCCTTATATGATTGAAACATTTTCTGCTACTAGGGATATGCAAAGTTGGAAAACATTGTTTGATGAATTAATTCAAGAAATTTGCCAAATTTGTGAAGTGCAAAATGTTGACTTTGTGAAGTTTTCGGCAGGCAAAGTTGCAACTGTGTCAAGCAAAGACATGCAAATTTGTTGGCAAAGTTGGAAGTTTGCCATGACTTCACTTGACTTCAGCTGAAAAAGTGCCATTCCCATTGCAAAGTGGCAAAGTGGGCAATTCACCAATTTTTGCACAAATGCAAACATCACAACTTCACTGGTGAAATAAATCTTCACAACACCTCTGTCTGCTACTCAATTGTTCAAGTACATCCTAAACCCATGCACTTACAAGAGAGCATAAAAATCCTTGCCCCAGCACACACATTTCAAATAAGTATTCAATTTAAGCAATAAGACCGGTAGAGTGGGTGCCATATGAGAATTTTCTCATGCCATGGTGCTGTGCAGGCATCTCCATTTATGCTTCCCAATGGGATTTCTTAAAATATAGATGCAAGTGCAATCAAATGTCCTCCACTGCTACCATCTTTCATGGCATTGCTTGAAAGGAACATCCCAGCTACTGCACTTATTTCTTATGGGGGGAAGTATTTACAGTCACCAAGCAGGAGAGGGACCTTGGAGTGATCATATCTGATAATCTCAAGGTGGCAGGGCAGTGCAACAAGGCAGTTGGCAAGGCTAGAGGGATGCTGGAATAAATAGGGAGGGGTATGTCTAGCAGGGAAAGGGAGATGGGGTTGCCACTGTAACACTCACTAGTGAGATTTCACTAAGAGTGCTATGTACATTTCTGGAGGCCACACCTCTGCAAGGGCATTGAAAGGGTGGCAAATAATGTTTGTTAATATATATCTGTATGAAGATTCTGTATGTTGATATCCACTGTTTAATTTTTTTATTCTTGTTATTGTTGTTGTTCTGTGTTCTGGTCACCCATGTAAATGGGTCTTTGGCCCATGGATTTTTCCAGATTTTAAATAAACAAATCTAATCAAATCAGGGTGGAAGCAATCTGGAGGAGGGCTACTGAAATGGTGTAGGGGTTACATGAGAAACCATATGAGAAGAGACTGCAGGAACTCAGCATGTACTCCCTGGAGGAGAGGAGGGCAAGAGGGGACATGATTGAGACTTATAAGTACCTCACGAGGGTGAACAAGGTGCAGGAGGGGAACCTCTTTTAGAGGAGGTGCAGCACCAGAACACAGGGTCATGCAATGAAGCTGGGGGAGGGAGGCTAAGAGGGATGTGAGAATATACATCTTCACAGAAATGGTGATGGATGCCTAGAACAGTCTGCCAAAGCAGATGATGTGGGCGAAGACAGTGGAGGACTGCAAGCATTCTTGGGATAGGCACATGGGCATAACAAGTAGAGGAAATGAGGACGGAGGGCATCTGAGACAGAATAGGGTCCGGGGGTAGAAAGAGGCAGAGAAATTGGGCAGACTAGACTGGAACAAACTAACTCAGAAATATGCCTGTAGTAGAAGGTCAATTGTACTGGTGATTTCATCAACGGACTAACATTTGTATAATCTGATGATGTTGAGCATGCTGATCGGTTGAACAGAATTAGATACTGAATGTGACACTGCTTGCAGATTTTGACATTAAAACTGACAGACAGGATCAAGAAAATGCTACCAATGGGCAGTGGGGCTCAAAGTCTCCAGATCAGTCTCCTCTCTAATTTAGATACTTCTAAGAGTGCAGGTACAGACTCCCTGGATCCCTACTTCCTTAAAATTGCATCACACGTCTTATCTGCCCCCCTCACTCATCTCTTCAATCTTTCCCTAACTACTGGATCCATTCCCTCCACTTGAAAAACAGCTCAAGTAGTTCCACTACTTAAATCTGGTGATCCTATGGACCTCAACAATTACAGGCCCATTTCCATCCTATCAGTGCTATCCAAGATGCTTGAAAAATTAGTAAACTCACAATTAAGGGACTATCTGGATAACAATAACCCTCCTAAATTCAGCACAATCAGGATTTAGATCAAGGCATAGCACCATTTCTGCCCTAGCCAAAGTAACTAACGATTGGCAGATTGCCTTGGATAAGAAGAACAGTACCTGTGCTGTGTTCCTGGATTTGAGTAAAGCATTTGACACAGTGGATCATGAATCATTAATCACCTCCCTTAGCTCACTAGGACTGGATTCTCTCTCACTCAACTGGTTTAAGTGCTACCTATCAGATAGGTCACAACTAGTAAAAATGGAAATTACCTATCCACCATAAAACCACTGCTAAGAGGTGTGCCGCAAAGGCTCTATTCTTGGCCCCATCCTCTTTGCCATTTATATTAATAATATCGATGCCAACCTCACTCAATCTAACATTCAGCTGTTTGCTGATGATACTGTATTATATGTCAGCAATCCCTCATTACCTAAAACCTGTGAGCTGTTACAATCTGAATTCTCCATCCTGCAACACAACTACTGGAAAAAAACTACTTCTAAATGCCAAAAAACAAAAGCTATGTTCTTTGCCACAAAGAGTTGCTCTGCCACTACCCCATCACCCACCACCTACAATTATTCACCCTACTTGAGAAAGCTGGAATTTGTTGATAACTTCAAATACCTTGGAGTCTGGATTGATAATAGGCTTGACTATTCTGTCCATATTGAAGAGCTACTAAAAAAACTGAGACAAAGGTTTGGTCTATTTTTTAGAATAAAACACTACCTTAACAGAGACTCCAAAAAAAGATCAATCCAGGCATCATTCCTATCCCTCATTGATTATGCTGACTTTCTCTATGGCCATTGTTCACTCCCCCTCTTAAACAAGCTGGACACCCTGTATCATAGATCCATCAGATTTATTACTGACCTTCCCTCCAGCACCCATCATTGCTCTCTTTATATGGCAGTCAACTGGACATCACTACAACACAGAAGAAATAGGAATGCTGCAATCTGGATATTCAAAGCTTTATCAGGCAAACTACCCACCTATATCACAGACTGTTTTACCCGAATTACTTCTAGGCCATACACCTTAAGGATCAGTAAACTCATCATACTAAAGGTCCCCAATGCCTGCACCCAGTTTGGGAGGGCCACTATCAGCCACTCACTAGCAGTTGCATGGAACTCACTCCAAAAATCCATGAAGCTAAATAGCCTCTTACCTTTAACATCCTTCAAAAGATTATTCTCCACCCTATTTCCAGAGCTCTGCAATTGCTTTTATAAGGCCTAATCCCCTACCCTACCTTTTCCACCCCCTTTTCCGTGTTCCATTATGTTAGTTCTACTTCTATTTTCCAGTCACCTGATATACTCTCATAAAAGCCAATTAGGCCCTATAATTTATATATTATGCCTGCTATACCCATTGTCTCCTTTTTCTTACAGGTTAAATGGTTTTACTGTGCCTTGTATATATGTAAATTGTTGTATATTATCACTTTATGTCATTGTACTACTGTTTATGTTATTCTTGTCTATGTAAAAATACTTGTACTCTTATTTGTATGACCACTCAGGTCCATCTTGTAAATGAGCTACGCTCAATGATGTTCGCCTGACTAAATAAAGATTTTGATTGATTGACTGATTGATCAGGAGTAGAATGTGAAACTTTCTTGGAACATTTCAAAAGTCCAGAACATACTGGGCACTCAGAGTTGGAGATCTAGGTACAGCACATAGATGCCAAAATGGGCCTCAGGTTTAGATGCCCCCAAAAAGTACCTCTTGGGGAGTGTATGATTTTACATGAATGTATAATACTGTTGCATTCTCTCGGTCACCATTGCTTCCTTTTCCTGTCAGTTGACATATACTGAGCATGTCTTACTCTAATGGGCAATCAGCAGGTGGCAAACACTGGAAAACTGTAACAAAAAGTCAGTCTTTGGACATAATATTTCTGCATCTTGTGACTGTACAGTACTCCAGCGCCATGTGGTGCCATCTGGGCCATCTGGACGGCCTCTAAAATTGTGACAGTCTAAACTTACAGAGCACTGTTTTGGCCAGGAAACATCTCATGAGTTCCTTATCCCTATTATTTTGTTGATGGTTGCTAATTACTGATTATAAAATGGATAGGACAAATCTTGAAAGCTGATTGCCTGAGGTAATGTTTAACTTGTAATAATATCTCAGTTTATTGTTACAGGTAAGAACTAATTATCAAGATCAGCCATATCCCAAAACCTTTGGGCCCATTTTATAATTGCAGTAATACATAGAAACATAGAATTTGATGGCAGATAAGGACCGCTTGGCCAACCCAGTCTGCTCATTTGTCATACAGGGTGTGGTATATTTAAGCAATAAACCATGATAGGGTGTGGGTTATGCTGGGATTTACTCACGCCTGGTGTGGTTTGGTTAAGAGGCCACAGGTCAAGTGACCAAATCCATACCAGGCATGAGTAAATCCCAGCATAACCCACACCCTGGAGTGGTTTATTGTGATTATACAATAGGTTGAATTTAAAAAAATGATTAAAGTGTTTTTTGTTTTTAAAAAAACTGTTTTTACTTGCTTTTTCTGTGCAGTATCCTTCCTCTGTGTGTAAAATAGTTCCCTGTTGCTAGGTAGGTAGGCAGACACACACACACACACACACACACCCCTTGCCCCTACCTTGCTGCAGCAATGTGTTTTGGCATCCTCTGACAATATGCTTGGAGTGCTAGCCAAGATGGACTGAGTGACCCTGTACTGCTTGAAACATCAGCGAGAAGAGCTATTCCTAAAACTGCAACTGGTATCTGAATTTATTTATTTATTTTTTATGGGAGAGCATGGCAGCCTTGTACTAGGACACATGCACACACATACCTCTGTCCCCACTTCTGGTTGCCAGAGAAACATGTTTTTAACCGGAGAGCACAGTTACCGCACTGAGAAACAGAGGATGTACTCTGTTGCTGCAGTGGAGGTTTTTATTTTTTTTTTATTTTCAGTTGTGGTAATGAGCTGGGATTGCATGGGAGCCCTATATTGGGAACAGGGAAGTAGTGGCACCATGGCACACCAAAGGAAGTTGGTGTTACAGGAGCCAGCACTAACCAGAATGGAAACTGGTGGGAACAAGCATAGGAGGAGCTTGCAGCTGACAACATTGTGAATGCAGGACTGTGTGCAGAGAAAACCGTGGTCTCGCTTCAGGTACATCATAGAATTTGGAGATGTTTGACTCTACTGTGTATTTATGAAAAAAGTGGGGGTTATGGCTTTTGAACTGGGAGTGCTGGAGTCTGTTACATCGGAAGTCATCTCACATTTTAAACTCACACTTTTGTATGTGGCTTACTGGTTAATTAAGATGGCGGCATGTTTGTTTTCAATTTAGGGGCAAGTTGATCTTATGGTAGATGTGGCTGGCCAGGGCTTTATCCATGAGTTATGCTGAGATTTACTCACAGATAAAACATTCAGTCAGCCAATCAGATTATTGCATTAATTAGTGCTATTGTATAATTAAGCAATAAGGCATGACAGGGTGTGTGGCCTCGTGCCCAACCACCTGAGGCATGATGATATCCCATGATATACCACACCCTGAAGTGCCTTATTGCTATTATGAACTGGTTTATCAGTTTTGTTAGGAAAAATAATTAAAAAGAAACTTTAAAAATGTTTTAATGCCCTTTTTAAAGTGTTGGAGGAGCATCTTAAAAAAAACGGTTCCTGGAAGGCTTTGGGTAGCAGGTGGCACTGTTGCAAGTGGAGTTCATGCAGGAGTGCAGCTGCAAGTGCCAATATGTTGACAGGGACAGCGATCAGTGTGGTCTGTGATCTACTCCCCCCCCCAAACAATGTTGTGATTATTGCAAGCCAGGAGTAAAGGAAAACTGTGATGCTTCATTTTTAAGGGAGAAGGTGAGGTTAATAAAGAAGATTTTTGTAATTGGGAGGGGCCATTGTGATACCGGGAATGTTTTCTCCTTGCGAGTGGCCGTTAATGAGCAGCATGGTGGTGTTACAGTATTTCTTTGTTGGGAGCGAGTGCTTTTATGAATGCTGCAGTCAGCAGTCACCCATTGTGTTGTTTTCTTGGTTGATGGGTGTTTTATTTAAAAAAAATTACAGTTCTTCCCGGTTGCTGACACTCTTACTGCGTGAAAGCAAGTGAGGAAATGCTCATACCGACTGCAATTTTAGTGGGTTCTGTAGCTACCACTTGCCCTCGGATAGGTTTGTTGTGGGTGAGAAGGCTGGTGGCCGGAAGCATTTTGAAGCCATGATGATGTAGCTAGATATCATCACAGCTTCAAAGGGCTGTCAGCCAATCAGTTTTGTCCCTTTTTGTCAACCAGTTCATAATATAGGATTTTATCACTTCTTGAGTAGTTGTACTGCAGTATTCCCTTCTCAATTCACTTTCGCTTACCTCTGTCTCTCTTTCTGTGTAGTATCACTCATTTTAGTTATATACATCCTTGGCCTTTAAAACCAGCTCTGTATGTAGTCCCCACTTAGTGAACCATTATGGGTGTGCTAACCAGTGACATCATGAATGGCAAACAGACCATGATTTCTATCACAAATAATGCTGCTTGGGTAAGTTGCTACCTTTAATGCAAATCAAACACATTGAGGAGCTTTATCTGGTGTCCCAGGTTCTGGAGCAGCAGCCAGAGGCAGGTAATACAGAACACATGTAGGGTTTACTAGGCAGGTGATACAGAACAAATGTGGGGTTGTACTAGGCAGGTGATACAGAACAAATGTGGGGTTGTACTAGGCAGGTGATGCAGAACACATGTGAAGTTGCATGAGGCAGGTAATACAGAACACCTCTGAGATTGCAGGAGGTGGCTAATACAGAACATATGGGGTTGCGTGAGGCAAGTAGTAAAGAGCACATGTGGGGCTGCACGAGTCTGGTAAAACAGAGCACATGTGGGGTTGCATGAGTCAGGTAATACAGAACACATTAGGTTGCACGAGGCAGGAGATATAGAACACATGGGGCTGCAGGAGGCAGGTAATATGGAACACGTGAGGTTGAACAAGGCAGGTAATAAAGAAGACATGTGCATTGCACAAGGCAGCTTCATGAGACACGTGATATGGAACATGTCAGGTTGCAAGAGGCAGGTACTGTAATACAGAAGACATCTGGGGTTGCACAAGACAAGAGATACAGAACAGATGTGAGGTTAAACAAGGCAGGTATTACAGAAGACATTTGGAGTTGTATGAGGCAAGTAATACTGGACACATGGGTTTGCATAAGGCCGGTGATACAGAACACATGTCAGGTTGCACGAGGCAGGTAATACACAATACATGTGGAGCTGCAAGAGGCAGGTGATACAGAACACCTGTGAGGTTGCAAAAGCGGGTAATACAGAACATATGGGGGTGCATGAGTCAAGATGTACAGAACACGTGGGGTTGCACAAGTCAGGTAATACAAAGTACATGTGGAGGTTGCATGAGGCAAGCAATACAGAACACATGTGTGGTTCCATGAGGCAGGTAACACAAAACAAATGTGAGGTTGCAAAAGGCAAGTAATACAGAACACATGCAGGGTTGCATGAGGCAGGCAATACAGAACACATGGGTCTGCATGAGGCAAATAATACAGAACACATGTGGGGTTTCATGAGGCAGGTAAGACAGAACACACATGGGGCTACATGAGCCATGTAATACAGAACAGATGTGGGGTGCATGAGACAGATAATACAGAACACACATGGGGTTGCACGAGGCAAGTAATACAGAACACATGTGGGACTGCATGAGGAAGGTAATACAGAACACGTGTGGGGTTGCACAGAGCAGGTAATACAGAACACATCCAGGTTGCATGAGGCAGGTAATACAGAACACATGGGGTTGCACAACACAAGTAATACAGAACAAATGTGGGGTTGCACAAGGCAGGCAATACAGAACACATGGGGCTGCATGAGGCAAATAATACAGAACACATATGGGGTTGCATGAGGCAGGTAAGACAGAACACACATGGGGTTGCACAAGGCAAGTAATACAGAACACATGCAGGGCTGCATGAGGAAGGTAATACAGAACACATGTGGGGTTGCACAGAGCAGGTAAAACAGAACATACATCGGGTAGCACGAGGCAAGTAATACAGAACACATGTGGGGTTGCATGAGGGAGGTAATATAGAACACATGTGGGGTTGCATGAGGCAGGTAATACAGAACACATCTGGGGATGCATGAGGAAAGTAATACAGAACACATGTGGGGTTGCATGAGGCGGTAATACAGAACACATATGGGGTTGCACAAGGCAAGTAATACAGAACACATGTGGGGTTGCATGAGGCAGGTAATACAGAACATGTGTGGGGTTTCATGAGGCAAGTAATAGAGAACTCATGTGGGGTTCCTTGAGGCAGGTAACACAGAACACACGTGTGGATACATAAGGCAAGTAATACAGAACACATGTGGGGTTGCACAAGGCAGGTAATACAGAACACTTGTGGGGGTTGCATGAGGCAAGTAATACAGAATGCATGTGGGGTTGCGTGAGGCAGGTAATACAGAACACACATGGGTTTTCATGAGGCAAGGAATACAGAACACATGTGGGGTTGCATGAGACAGGTAATACAGAACACATGTGAGGTTGCACAAGGCAGGTAATACAGAACACATGTCGGGGTTGCACAAGGCAAGTAATACAGAACACATGTGGGGATGCATGAGGCAGGTAATATACAACATACGTGGGGTTGCACGGCGCAAGTAATGCAGAACACATCTTGGGTTCCATGAGGCAGCTAATACAGAACACATGTGGGGTTGCACGAGGTAAGTAATAGAGAACACATGCGGGCTTGCATTAGGCAGGTAATGCAGGACACATGTAGGGTTGCATGAGGCAGCTAATACAGAACACATGTGGAATTGCAAAAGGTAAGTAATATAGAACACATGTGGGGTTGCATGAGGCAGGTAATACAGAACACATCTGGAGATGCATGAGGAAAGTAATACAGAACACATGTGGGTGTTGCATGAGGTGGGTAATACAGAACACCTGAGAGGTTACACATGATGGGTAATACAGAACATATGGGGTTGCATAAGGCAAGTAGTACAGAACACATGTGGGGATGTACGAGTCTGGTAAAACAGAGTACATGTGGGGTTGCATGAAGGAGGTAATGCAGAAGACATGGTGTTGCACAAGGAAGGTGATACAGAACACATGGGGCTGCAGGAGGCCGGTGATAGAGAACACATGTGAGGCTGCACAAGGCAGGTAATACAGAAAACATGTGGGATTGCATGTGGCAGGTAATACAATAACTCATGGTGTTGCATGAGACTTTGTGAGCATGAGAAATATTCTCAAGGATCACTTGAAGGGGATTACAACAATGACAAATGTGGAAAAGAGATGTGAGGTCATAAAACGGGGACTTCATGAGGCAGTCAGGACCTGCGCTAAGGTGAGGCGTAAGGAAGCAAGGTCACATAAACCATCCTGGTGGTCCAGTGAGGTTCAGGTAGCAGTCAGAGAAAAGAAGGCTGCCTACAAAGAATATAAAACAATGAGGGGGATAGGGAAAAGGAAATGTACCATCTTGCATCTAGAAAAGCCACCCAGATGGTACGAGGGGCAAAGTCCAGCAAAGAGCAGTGTCTGACACAGGGGATATGGGGAGGGGAAAAGGAGTTCTTCTGGTACATTGGGGAGTGGAGAAAAACTAAGGGCCATCTCGTCAGATTGAGATCAGAAGGAGGGTGGGTGGAAGAGGTGAGGGACCAGGCAGAGGTATTAAACAAGTACTTCGCCTCTGTGTTCACTAGGGAGGGGGATGGCATATCTACAAAGCAAGACATGAATGGGATAGAAGCAGTAGTGAGTGGGATCAGGGGAGCAACAGAAATGGAGCAAGAGGGAGGGAGAGGTACCCCAGGGGTGTCACATTAGGATAAGGATAAAAAGGCCAGTAAGGTGGAGGGGACGGATGATGCTATCTCCACCAAAAGGGTGTGGTTAGCCCTTAAGGCCCTAAAGAATGATAAATCTCCTGGGCCAGATGGCATTCATCTGACAGTACTATGGGAATTGGCGGACATACTGGCTGCACCCCTGGCGGAGCTCTTCAACAGGTCGCTTGAAAAAGGGAGGATACCTAGGGATTGGTGAGAGGCACATGTAGTGCCAATCCATAAAGGGTGGTCGAGGGAAGTACCAGGTAACTATAGACCCATCAGTTTGACCTCAGTGGTGGGAAAATTAATGGAGAGTATACTAAAGGAACAATTGGGGGTGTACTTGGAAGAGGTGGGAGGTCTGGATAGTTGGCAACATGGGTTTGTGCCAGGTAGATCGTGTCAAACCAATCTTGTGGAGTTCTATGAATGGGTAAAATCAGAACTGGACAGGAGAAAGCCTGTGGATGTATTATTCTTGGACTTGAGCAAGGCGTTTGACTCTGTCCCCCACAATGGTCTGGTGGAGAAACTGACGGGGTTGGGAGTAGGCCCTTTGATGGTCAGATGGATTGAAAACTGGCTAGCTGGATGCACTCAGAGAGTAGTGGTCAGTGGGGAGCTCTCAAACCCTAGAGAGGTCGGTAGTGGGGTATTGCAGGGCTCGGTCCTGGGTCCGATCCTGTTTAATGCATACATATCGGACACCAGGGAGGGTATAGGGTATGAAATGAGCCTCTTCGCTGATGTCTCCAAAATGGGTGCAGTAGTTGAGGGGGAAGAGGGAAGGTTGGCCATGCAAGGGGGCCTGGACACCCTGGAAAGGTGGGCTCACACATGGAAATTAAATGTCAATTTCACCGAGTGCAAGTTGTTACATCTTGGGCGGGGAAACCCTAAACACAGGTACACCCTGGGAGGGGAGGCGCAAGAGGCCTTAACAGGGGAAAAGGACCTAGGGGTCATGGTGGATGCATGTATGAATAACTCTGAGCAGTGCAGGACAGCAGCTAGCAAAACAAACAGGATGTTGGGATGCATCATAAGGGGGATCACCTCTAGCAGCAGGGAAGTGATTCTGCCGCTGTACAATGGACTGGTTAGACCACACCTTGAGTACTGTGTACAGTACTAGAGACCACATTTGAAGAGGGACATACAGCTCCTGGACAGGGTACAGAGGAGGGCAACTAAGATGATATGAGGACTAGGGGATTTTACGTATGAGGACAGACTTGAGGAGCTCTGCCTGTTTTCATTGGAGGAGAGGAGAGACAGCAGGGACATGATTGAGGTCTTCAAGTACCTCAAGGGAATAAATAGGGTAAACATGGAGGGGATCTTTAGACTAAAGCAGGGAGGTATCACCAGAGGGCATGGTTTGAAGTTGGAAGGTGGAAGGGTGAGGGGGGAAGAGGAGGAGGTTTTTCACTGAGAGGGTGGGGGATCCTTGGAACGTGCTGCCTGGCGAGCTGGTTCAGAGATCCACAGTGGACGACTTCAAGAGAGGGTGGGAAAGACACAGAAAGTGGATGTATCAGATGATGGCCTGGCCCAGTGGGGGTGGGGATGGATGATAGGGGTTTCTGGAAAACAAGGAAGGGGAGGGCCTCGGTACCCAACTAGGGATCTGAGGTTCGAGTAGACTCGATAGACCATGAGGCCTAATCTGCTGGCAATTAGTATGTTAGTATGAGACAGGTAATATAGAACACACTTGGGGTTGCATGAGGCAAGTAGTACAGAACACATGTAGGGTTGCATGAGGCAGGTAATACAGAACACATGTGGGGCTGCTTGAGGCAGGTAATACAGAACACATTGGGTTGCACAAGGCAGGAGATACAGAACACATGGGGCTGCAGGAGGCATGTAATACAGAACACGTGAGGTTGAACAAGACAGGTAATAAAGAAGACGTGCATTGCACAAGGCAGAGCTGCATGAGGCATGTGATACAGAGCATGTCAGTTTGCAAGAGGCAGGTAATACAGAAGATATGTGGGGTTGCACGAGGCAGGAGATACAGAACACATGCGAGGTTAAACAAGGCAGGTATTACAGAAGACATTTGGGGTTGTATGAGGCAGGTAATACAGGACACATGGGTTTGCACGAGGCAGGTGATATAGAACACATGTCAGGTTCCATGAGGCAGGTAATACACAACACATCTGGTATTGCAAGAGGCAGGTGATACAGAACACCTGTGATGTTGCCAAGGCAGGTATTACAGAACATATGGGGTTGCGTGAGACAAGATGTTCAGAACACATTTGGGCTTGCACGGATCAGGTAATACAAAGTACATGTGGGGGTTACATGAGGCAAGTAATACAGAACACATGTTGGGTTCCATGAGGCAGGTAATACAGAAAACATGTGATGTTGCACAAGGCAGGTAATACAGAACACATGCGGGTTGCATGAGACAGGTAATACAGAACATATGGAGTTCATGAGGCAAGTAATACAGAACACATGTGTGGTTTCATGAGGCAGGTAATACAGAACGCATGTGAGGTTACACAAGGCAGGTAATATAGAACACATCTGGGTTGCATGAGACAGGTCATACAGAACACATGGGTGGTTGCACAATGCAAGTAATGCAGAACAAATGTGGGGTTTCACCAGGCAAGTAATACAGCACACATGTGGTGTTGCATGAGGCAAGTAATACAGAACACATGTGGGCTTGCACGAGTTCAGTAATATAGAACACATGTGGGCTTGCACGAGTTCAGTAATATAGAACACATGTGGGGTCTCATGAGGCAGGTAATACAGAACACATTAGGGGATGCATGAGGCAAGTAATACAGAACACGTGTGGGGTTGCCTGAGGTAGGCAGTACAGAACACCTGCGAGGTAGCACTAGGTGGGTAATACAGAACATATGGGGTTTGCATCAGGCAAGTAGCACAGAACACATGTGGGGTTGTATGAGGGAGGCAATGCAGAAGACATGGTGTTGCAAGAGGCAGGTGATATAGAACACATGGGGTTGCAGAAGGCCAGTGATACAGAACACACGTGAGGCTGCACAAGGCAGGTAACACAGAAGACATGTGGGATTGCACGTGGCAGGTAATACAATAATACATGGTGTTGCATGAGGCAGGTAATATACAACACATGTGGGGTTGCATGAGGCCAGTAATTCAGAACACATTTGGGGTTGCACGAGGGAAGTAATACAGAACAAATGTGGGATTCCATGAGGCAGGTAATACAGAACACATGTGGGGTTGCATGAGGTGATAAAACAGAACACACGTGGGGTTTCAGGAGGCAAGTAATACAGAACACATATAGGATTCCCCAAGGCAGATAATACAGAACACATGTGTTGATGCACGAGGCAAGCAATTCAGAACACATGTGGGGTTGCACAAGGCAGCTAATAAAGAATACACGAGGGGTTGCACGAGGCAAGTAACACAGAACATATGTGGGGTTGCATGAGGCAGGTAATACAGAGCACATGTGAGGTTGCACAAGGCAGGTAATAATGAACACATGTGAGGTTGCACAAGGCAGGTAATACAGAACACATGTGAGGTTGCACAAAACAGGTAATAATGAACACATGGGGTTGCACAAGGCAAGTAATACAGAACACATGTGGGGATGCATGAGGCAGGTAATACAGAACACATGTGGGGTTGCATGAGGCAGGTAATACAGAACACATGTGGGGTTGCATGAGGCAGGTAATACAGAACACGTGAGGTTGCACAAGGCAGGTAATAATGAACACATGTGGGGTTGCACAAGGCAAGTAATACAGAACACATGTGGGGATGCATGAGGCAGGTAATACAGAATACATGTGGGGTTGCATGAGGCAGCTAATATAGAACACATGGGGTTGCACGAGTTAAGTAATACAGAACACATGTGGGGTTGCATGAGGCAGGTAATACAGAACACATCAGGGGCTCTGTGAGGCAAGTAATACAGAACACATGTGGGGTTCCCTGAGGTAGGTAATACAGAACACCCATGAGGTTGCACAAGGTGGTTAATACAGAACATATGGGGTTGCGTGAGGCAAGAAGTGCAGAACACATGTCGGGTTGTACGAGTCTAGTAAAACATAGCACATGTGGGGTTGCATGAGGGAGGCAATACAAAAGACATGATGTTGCAAAAGGCAGGTGACACAGAACACATGGGGCTGCAGAACTATTGAAATCAATCCTGGCCCCACTGAAAGTTTTTTATCCACATCTGATCTAACCTCCATAAATGGCCTAAGTTTCCTTCACTTCAATGCCTGCAGCCTCCTCAAAAAGTTCTCCTTAATACAGGCATGGGTTGCACATACCCTACCTAACTTCCTGGTTATCTCTGAAACTTGGCTCAGATCTACAACAAAAGACAGTGATATAAACCTTCCCAATTACCAGCTCTTCAGATCAGATCGCCCTTCCAGGGGGTGGTGGGGTGGCCATCTACGTCCAAGGAAACCATCTGCATCCTTCCTCATCAATACACCCGAACCAAAGGAATTTGAATGCTTGTCAATTAAATATCCCTTCCTAACATGTCTTCCTTTAAATTGATTGGCTGCTATAGGCCCCCTCTGCAGGCCTCAAACTCCTATCCCACCTAGGATCAATACTCAGTCTAGGCCCTGAAGATACCATCATCCTTGGTGATTTGAATTTAAATTGGTTATCTAATGCATCTAAGCCTAGTAACCTTCTATGACATCTATGGATTCACTCAATTAATCAAAGATCCAACAAGGATTAACCTAAAAATACCACCAACAGCTCACTCCTGGATATTATGATGGTAAACAAGCCTCACTTATATTCTCATGCTGGAGTGCTACCCAGTGTTGTAAGTGATCATTGTCCTATAGCTGGCATAAGATCTACACTCAAGCCATCCAATCCTGCAAAATTTCTCCATAAAGGTCAAAAAGAATTTCAACATCTCAGGATATCTCCATGATTTGTGCAATACAACATATTGGCAAGATTTTTACCTTACAACCTCAGTTGAGACAGCTCTTCAAATCTTAAAGGACATTATCACTAATGCCCTCAATATACATGCACCAATCACCAGTGTCAGAACTAAAGTAAAATCTTGTCGTTGGTTCACTGCTGACCTTAAATCAGCTTTGTTAGCCAGAGACAAACTCTGAAAAAGGCAAGAAAAACAAAGGATACTAGAGACTGGCTTCAATTCAGAAAAGCAAGAAACTCATGCACAAAACAAGTAAGAAATGCCAAGCTGCCTACTATAGAGCTGAATTGGATGCATCCTATACTAACCCATCCAGATTCTGGGGTACTATTAAGGAATTCTAGGCCAAAATTCTACCCCTGCCTTACCCTCCAAACTGCTTCTATGACATAGAAATCATTGACAAGCAAGAAATCTTAAATACCTTCAATGACCATTTCACCACAGCTGGCCTAGCATTTGACTCTTCACCTGCAAATCTCTTGAGATCATCATTAAACCTTCAATCCACTGTGGGACAAAAGGCTGCTTCAACATTCTCCTTGAACCAATATCCTTAAAGTAGAAGACCTCCTATCCAATTTAGATACTTCTAAGAGTGCAGGTGCAGACTCCTGGACCCCTACTTTCTTAAAGTAGCATTGCACGCCTTATCTGCCCCCTCACTCACCTCTTCAATCTTTCCCAGCTACTGGTTCCATCCTCCATATGGAAAACAGCTCAAGTAGTTCCACTACTTAAATCAGGTGATCCATGGACCTTAACAATTACAGGCCCATTTCCATCCTACCGGTACTATCCAAGATGCTTGAAAAATTAGTAATTCACAGTTAAGGGCCTATCTGGACACCAACAACCTCCTAAATCCAGCACAATCTGGATTTAGATCAATGCATAGCACCATCTCTGCCCTAGCCAAAGTCACTAACGATTGGCAGACTGCCTTGGATAAAAAGAATAGTACCTGTGCTGTGTTCCTGGATTTGAGAAAGCATTTGATACAGTGGATCATGAATCATTAATCTCCTCTCTTAGCTCTGTAGGCCTTGATTCACTCTCACTCAATTGGTTTAGGTGCTATCTCTCTGGAAGGTTACAATTGGTAAAAATGAAAATTACCTATCTACCTCTAAACCACTGCTAAGAGGTGTACCACAAGGCTTATCCTAGGCCCCATCCTCTTTGCCATTTACATTAATAACATTGATGCCAACCTCTCTCAATCTAACATTCATCTGTTTGCTGATGATACTGTATTATATGTCAGCAATCCCTCACCATCAAAAGCCTGTGAACTGTTACAGTCAGAATTCTCCATCCTACAACACAACCTATTGGAAAAAAAATGACTTCTAAATGCCAAAAAAACAAAAGCTATGTTCTTTGCAACAAAGAATTGCTCTGCCACTACCCCATCATTCATCACCCCACAATTATCCACCTTATTTGGAGAAAAGCTGGAATTTGTGGATAAATTCAAATATCTTGGAGTCTGGATTGACAATAAGCTTGACTACTCTGTCCACATTGAAGAACTATTAAAAGTTGAGACAAAGGCTTGGCCTATTTTACAGAATAAAACACTACCTTACAGAGACTCCAAACAAAGATTAATCCAGGCATCATTCCTATCCCTTATTGACTATGCTGACTTTCTCTACGGCCATTGCTCACTCTCCCTCTTAAATAAGCTGGACACCCTGTATCATAGAGCCATCAGATTTATTACAGACCTTCCTCCAGCACCCATCATTGCTCTGTTTACATGGCAGTCAATTGGACATCCCACAGCACAGAAGAAAAGGAATGCTGCAATCTGGATCTTTAAAGCTTTATCAGGCAAACTCCCTCCTATATCTCAGACTGTTTCACCCGAATCACATCTAGACCATATACCTTAAGGATCAATAAGCTCATTATGCTAAAGATTCCCATTACCTGCACCCGTTTGGGAGGCTGCTATCAGCTATTCCCTAGCATTTGTCTGAACTCACTCCAAAAATCTATGAATCTGAATACCTTCTTACCCTTATCATCCTTCAAAAGATTATACACCACCCTTTTTCCAGAGTTGTGCAACTGCTTCCATAAGGCCTAGTCTCCCATCCAACCTACACCTCCCTTCTGTAATCCACTATGTTTAGTTTCCCTCTTCTACCCAGTCAGTTATCACATTTCATATAAAAGCCTACAAAAGCCCTATTATTTGATTATTATCCCTGCTATATCTATTATCCTCTTCATTTTACAGGTTAAGTTATTTTACTGTGCCTTGTATATCTGTAAATTTTGTATATATCTCTTATTTATTTGATTGTACTAATGTTATGCTATTCTCATGTCTTTGTAAAAAAACTTGTACCCTTATTTGTATGACCACTCAGGTCCATCTTGTAAATGAGCTACGCTCAATGATGTTCGCCTGAATAAATAAAGATTTTGATTGATTGATTGATTGAGAAGGCCGGTGATAGAGAACACATGAGGTTGCACAAGGCAGGTAATACAGAAGACATGTGGGATTGCATGTGGCAGGTAATACAATAACTCATGGTGTTGCATGAGGCAGGCAATAAAGAACACATGTGGGGTTGCACGAGCCAAGTAATACAGAACACATGTAGGGTTGCATAAGGCAGGTAACACAGAACACATGTGTGACTGCATCAGATAGGTACTATAGAACACATGTTGTTGCAAGATGTCATACAGAATACATGTGGGGTTGCACGAGTCAGGTAATACAGAACATGTAGGGTTGCATGAGGTTGTCAATACAGAACACATGCAGAGTTACAAGAGGCAGGTAATACAAAACACATGTGGGGTTGCACAAGTCAGGTAATACAGAACACTTGTGGGTTGCATGAGGCAGATAATACAGAACACATGGGGTTGCACGATGCAAGTAATACAGAACACATGTGGGGTTGCACGAGACAGGTAATACAGAACACATGGAGTTACATCAGTCAGGAAATACAGAACGCATCTGGGGTTGCACAAAGCAGTTAATACAGAACACCTGGGGTTGCACGAGGTAGGTAATACAGAACACGTGTGGAGTTGCATGAGGTAGGTAATACAGAACACATCTAGGGTTGCATAAGGCAGGTAATACAGAACACGTTGGGTTGCACGAGTCATGTAATAAAGAACACATGGGGTTGCATGAGACAAGTAACAGAGAACACGTGGAGATGAACTACTCAGGTAATACAGAACACATGAGGTTGCATGAAGCAAGTAATACAGAACACATGTGGGGTTGCACAAGGCAAGTAATATAGAACATATGTGGAGTTCCACAAGTTGGGTAATACAGAACACATGTGGGGTTCCATGAGGCAGCTAAAATCAGAACACATATGGGGTCGCCCAAGGCAGGTACTGCAGAACACATGTGGGATTGCACCAGGTGAGTAAAATGGAACACATGGGGTTGCAAGATGTGATATAGAATACATGAGGGCTTGCACGAGTCAGGCAATACAGAACACACAGGGTTGCATGACATGGTCAAAACAGAAAAAATACAGGGTAACATGAGGCAGGTAATACAGATCACATGTGGGGTTGCACATGGCAGATAATACAGAACACATGTGGGTTACATGAGGCAAGCAATACAGAACACATGGGGTTGCATGAGGCAAGTAATACAGAACAAATGTGGGATTCCATGAGGCAGGTAATACAGAACACATGAGGTTGCATGAGGCAAGTAATTTAGAACACATGTGAGGTTGCATGAAGTGATAATACAGAACACATGTGGGGTTTCACGATGCAAGTAATACAGAACACATATAGGATTCCATGAGGCAGATAATACAGAACACACGTGTTGATGCATGAGGCAAGTAATACAGAACACATGTGGCTTTGCACAAGGCAGGTAATACAGAACACATGTGGGGTTGCACGAGGCAAGTAACACAGAACACATGTGGGGTTGCATGAGGCAGGCAATACAGAACACATCAGGGGATCTATGAGGCAAGTAATACAGAACACATGTGGGGGTTGCCTGAGGTAGGTAAGTAGTACAGAACACCTGTGAGGTTGCACAAGGTGGGTAATACAGAACATATGGGGTTGCGTGAGGCAAGTAGTACAGAACACATATGGGGTTCTATGAGTCTAGTAAAACAGAGCACATGTGGGGTGCATGAGGGAGGCAATGCAGAAGACATGGCGTTGCATGAGGCAGGTGATACAGAACAGAGAGGGCTGCAGTAGACCGGTGATAGACAACACATGTGAGGCTGCACAAGGCAGGTAATACAGAAGACGTGGGATTCCATGTGGCAGGTAATACAATAACTCATGGTGTTGCATGAGGCAGGTAATATAGAACACATGTGGGGTTGCACGAGGCAAGTAATACAGAACACATGTTGGGTTGCATGAGGCAGATAATACAGAATAACTGTGGGGATGCACGAGGCAAGTAATATGGAACACATGTGGGGCTGTACAAGTCAGGTAATACTGAACATACGTGGGGTTCCATGAGGCAGATAAATCAGAACACATGTGGGGTCGCACAAGGCAGGTAATACAAAACACATGAGTGATTGCATCAGATAGGTAATATAGAACACATGTTCCCGCAAGATGTCATACAGGATACATGTGCGGTTGCACGAGTCAGGTAATACAGAACACGTAGGGTCGCATAAGGTTGTCAATACAGAACACATGCAGGGTTACAAGAGGCAGGAAATACAGAACACATTTTGGGTTGCACAAGGCAGTTAATACAGAACACCTGGGGTTGCACGAGGCAGGTAATACAGAACACGTGTGGGGTTGCATGAGGTAGGCAATACAGAACACATCAAGGGTTGCATAAGGCAGGTAATACAGAACATGTTGGGTTGTACAAGTCACGTAATACTGAACACATGGGGTTTCATGAGATAAGTAATACAGAACTCGTGTGGGGCTGCACTATTCAGGAAATACAGAACACATGAGGTTGCATGAGGCAAGTGATACAGAACATATGTGGGGTTGCACAAGGCAAGTAATATAGAACAAATGTGGAGTTCCACAAGTCGGTAATACAGAACACATGTGGGGTTCCATGAGGCAGGTTAAATCAGAACACATATGGGGTCACCCAATTCAGGTACTGCAGAACACATGTGGGATTGCACCAGGTAAGTAAAATGGAACACATGGGGTTGCATGGTGTGACATAGAACACATGAGGGCTTGCGCGAGTCAGGCAATACAGAACACATAGGGTTGCATGACTTGGTCAACACAGAAAAAATGCAGGGTAACACAAGGCAGGTAATACAGAACACATGTTAGGTTGCATGAGGCAGGTAATATAGAACACACGCGTGGTTGCATGAGGCAAGCAATACTGAACACATATGAGTTTGCATGAGGCAGGTAATACAGAAGATATGTGGGGTTGCACAAGGCAGGTAATACAGAACACATGTGAGTTGCACAAGGCAAGCAATACAGAACACATGTTGGGTTGCATGAGGCAGGTAATATAGAACATGTGTAGGGTTGCACTTTGCAAGTAATACAGAACATATGTGGGGTTGCATGAGGCTGGTAATACAGAACCCACGTGCATTTGCACAAGGTAAGTAATACCGAACAGATGTGGGTTTGCATGAGGCAGGTAATACAGAAGATATGTGGGGTTGCATGAGGCAAGTAATACAGAACACGTGGGGTTGCACATTGCAAGTAATACAGAGCACACATGGGGTTGCATGAGGCAGGTAATACAGAGCATGTGTGCAGTTGCTCAAGGTAGGTAATACAAAACAGATGTGGGGCTGCCCAAGGCAGGTAATACAGAAGACGCATGGGGTGGCGTGAGGCAGGTAATACAGAACACGTGAGGCTGCAAAAGGCAGGTAATACAGAACACATGTGTGGTTGCATGGGGTAAGTAATACAGAACACGTGTGTGGTTGCACGAGGTAGGAAATACAGAACATGTGGGGTTGCACTAGGCATGTAATACAGAGCACTCGTGGGGTTGCACGAGACAGCTAATACAGAATACATGTGTGGGTGAATGAGTTAGGTAATACATAACATGTGGGGCTGCACAAGGCAGGTAAGGTGGTGCATGAGTTAGGTAATACATAATATGTGGGGTTGCACAAGGCAGGTAATACAGAACACATGTAAGGCTGCATGAAGCAGGTAATACAGAACATGTGAGGTTAAACTAGGCAGGTAATGCAGAACACGTGTGGAGTTGCATCAGGCAGGTAATACAAAGCATATGTGGGGCAGCACATGGCGGGTAATACAGAACACATATGGGTTCATTGAAGAAGGTGCTTGAAGCAGCTGAGGAGGTCTGCATCCCTCTAAGCAGTAAAGGAACTAATAGCCAAAATGTGCCCCCTTGCTCAGAGACTTAAAAAAGCAATGCAAACAAATGTTTTCCCAAATAGTTTCAGCTATATTTAATAAAAATATACGCATAGCTGTAAAGTCTGCTTTTCTAAGTACCTCCTATGCTGCACACCATAAGGTTTTATTATTTTCCCTATCCTATCCTGCTCTACAATGCTATTTTCTTAGCCAAATTTATTCATTCAGTGTTCCAGTTTTTGTCCAGGAAAGACACACTAAGCCAAGGCTTGGTCCCATATGCATCTCGGCAGCACAGGGAAGTTATGTGACTTGCTCATGATCACACAGTATGCAGGAGGTGGCTGTGGGATTCAAACCTAGTTCTCCAGGTTTTGCAACTCAGTGCTCTTAACTACTATCCTGTACTGCCTCCCCAAGTGACATGCCTCTGTGCAAAGTACACGTGGCGGCCATCTTTATTTCTTGAGAAAAAACTAAATTAAAGTATTTCCAAAGTACTGAAATTTTTGTGAAACTAGAACATTTTACTACAAAACAACCTGGAAGAAAAATATGGTAAAGAAAGGGTACAGTCAAATGTTTTGCCTAATTTGGGTGCACTGCTGCTTTAAGGCAACTGATTCTGGGCAAAATTAAGGGCAATGAGGACTAAAATGAGACAGGTTGTCTTCACGCTAGAGAGGAGTACAGACAGTGTAAGACTGGCCCACCTGGATACCTGGAAATTTCCAGGTGCACCCCCCAACCCCACTTGGGCTCTTACCCACCTTCCAAGCTCTGAAAATCCTTAAATGTATCAACTATTTTATATTTAAATGGGGAGTCTTTGTACCAAATTAAAGTGCAGGACAGATATGAATATGCCCCCCACCATTCATTTTCCAGGTGAGACTCCAGTCCAGATTTTTCAGATCGGTCCCCTGCACCCCAGTCTACCCCGAGTACTGAGCAGTACCAAGGGACCGCAAGACTACAGTTAAGAAAGCCAGGTCTCAAGATTGGAAGCCATGACAGTATTAGAAGCTATGGACCACACCAAAGCCACCAATTTTTAGTACATAAATGGAAGAAAGAAGGTGAAAGAGGGGACCAGCCCCTTGAAAACAGAGAAGGTTGGGAGGCAACCTGTGAGAGATACAGGGGCAATGGCTGAGGTGCTGAATGCATAATTTCAGTATTCAGCAAGACTCGGAGACAGACTAAAGGAGCTTAATATGTATACCCTCAAGGAAAGGAGGGAGAGGGGGGAACATGATAGAAACTTCCAAGTACCTCAAGGGAATCAACAAAGTCCAGGAGGGTAGCATCTTTCAAAAAAAGAGATGTGCAAGAACAAGGGGGCACAATTTGAAGATAGAGGGCGGATGGCTCAAGGGCAACGTGAGGAAGTATTTTTTCACTGAGGGGGTAGCAGGCACATGGAACAGCCTTTCTGAGGAGGTCATGGGGTCAAAAACGTGGGGGAATTCAAGAATGCATGGGACAGACATAAGGCAATTCTTGTGGGGGGGTAGGAAGAAGTAGGCTGTTGATTAACTAGGATCTGCAGCTTATCCAATAGGTAGGGAAATGGGCAGACTGGGTGGGCCAAGCGGTCCTTATCTGCCTTCAAAGTCTATGCTTCTATGTTTCCATTCCCTGGTGGGGTAGGGCACTCACTGGAAAGACCTGTGGCATCAGTGGTGGTCACAGTGCAGCAGCAGACATCACACCCACTCTGGTAACTACATTGCAAAGAGCAAGGCAGGTAAGTACCAAGGAACCAACAGGATGTACCCCAGAATTAATGGGGAGCTAAAGAAACAATCAGCAGGGCCACTTGCTGTAATCTTTCATGAGTCTTTACAGACAAGTGTACTGCTAGAGGACCAGAAAGTGGTCAGTGTGATTCCCATCTTTAAGAAAGGGGTTCAGGACAGAATAACAGGGCACTTACTGGAGGCCAAGGGTCTTTCTTAATCCCTCTCAGCTGGCTTTAATGAAGGGCAAGTCATGTCAAACCAACCTGACCATTTTGTTAGAGGAGTTGACCGGGATATGGAACAAGGCAGGGGCCATGGATGTAGTCTAGCTGCACCGACTCGCAAAGTTCACCAGTGCAGAACACATCAGACATATAAAACATGGACTGCTATCAGGCTTGCTGGCAGAAAACTGAGGCTGCTGGTTGACAAGCACGATGAGTGAGAGAGAGATCCTCAGTAAAATGCATTAGAATAGGTGTGTTGTGAGATTTAAAATTCACCATGTAAATTTAATGAATTAGAGCCGCTGTACTCCGCATAGCATTCTTTTGATGCTCACTATACCAGTTCACTGTACTTGAGGCAAATTTATTATGCAGATTGACACAATTCACATTTTGCAGTGAATTTTGATGCATAATGTGTCAAATGATGGTAAAATTTGCTGCAAGGTGAATAGTACGAAAATTTGCATAGCAAAATTCAAGCAATTGTACTACACAGGTTTCCACACTACACTAAGCAAATTGCAAATTTTCTCCACTTTGCGTGGAGCTACTCAGGAATCAGTGCTGATGCTACTGCTGTTCACCATTTTCATTAATGATCTGGAATCTGGGGTAAGTTGGTCAGAGTTGTGGATTCCTTTGAGGATGAGGACAAACTTCAGGTGGACCTGAACATGTTGCTTGATTGATCCAACTCCTGGAGCCTCAAATTCAGGGTAGCCAAATGCAAGATGATGCAGTTACTAAGGAAAAACAGACAAAGAAACTATTAACTTTGTGGGGCTCCTTTTGCAGCAGTGAAGGAGGACAAGCACCAAGGGGTTAAAACAGAGGTGGTTCTAAAGCAAGACAAGCAGTGAATGGCTATTGTCAGGAGGGCTAGTAGAACGCTGGGGTGCGTCAGAAGTGGATGACCAGCAGAGCATGGGTATACACTTTACAAGGCCCTGGTCAAGCCCCCCAGAGGACTTTGAGGCAGTCAGTAGTTTGCAACACCAGCCCACAAAAATCATCAGGGTTATGGGGGGAAAGGCCATGTGGAGAAGATGGATGTCCTCAGCGTGTTCTTCCTTGAGACAAGAAGGCTGAGAGGCACAATGATCTGTCTTCTTCATAACCGAAGGTATCAACAAGGTGGGGTAGCCTGAGATGTTTGTCTTTTATTTTTTATTTTATTCTTTTGTTAACCAGATAAGGCCCATGAGGCACAAGTGCCTGTTTTCAGGGGAGACCCGGGTGCACTGGGGTGCTTAAGTGACTTGCTCAGAGTCACAGAGTATGCAAGTGGAGGTTGTGGGAATTAACGCCAGATCTACTGGATGTACCAAGATCATTCACAGCTCATTACTCTAACCACTAGGCTATACTGCCAGCTATGGTGTTCTCCAGCAGGACACGGGGGCATGGCCTAAAGCTCAGAGGTGGCAAATTCTGGGAGGGGTGGTATCACTAGGAGTCAGTTCTCTCAAATGTTAGTAAACCTGTGGATAAGCATACGAGTGTAAACAGTGGATATGATGCAGGCCTTTAATGTAAGCCTGGACACATTTATGGTTACTAAAGGAATCACTAAGGACCATGGGTGGGATAGTGAGTAGGTCATTTGTTGCTATGCTCCATTTTTAGAGAGCTGCAATATTGCAGCCCATCTCTTAGGCCAGCTGTCTTTTTTTGGACTTTAATAGATGCTATTTTGGTGAGAGTTGCCTTGTTAATTCTTGTTTCCATACTCCGTACAAGTGCGCTGGAGGTGCTTTTTTTAAATCTCTTACAATCTAGCTGAGGTTTTCCAAAAATAAGAGGAACTATTCAGTGCAGGACCATCTTTGACATGGAAATGGAATGTTGCCAAGTCTGACTTACCTCTTTTGCCTCTGACGCACTTATTAGGAGCACCCATGGTGATGTCGCTGTGATGTGTGCAGGAATATGCTATGTGTGCAACCCGTCTTGTGCCTTAGCGGAAAGATGGCATAACCATGTCACTTCTAGCTGTCATCAGAAGCAGAAGTTATCCAGCAAAAAACAACTTCTCCCTCCTGCAGTCTCTCCCACCCACAACATGTTCCTGGCCTGGCCTTGGCAAAAAAAAAAAAAGACTTGCTTCCATCTACTGTGTTGTTCTTCTGCCAAACCCTTCCTTCCTGGCCAAGTCTTTTAAAAAACACATCTGATTATATCCTCTGTGTGTTTCTTCTCCCACCAAACATCCCTTCCCAGCACAGTCTCATAAAAAAGCTCCCATCCTCCATGTTCTTCTCCCACCAACCCTTCCTTCTTGTCCCAGTCTTTTTTTTTGTTTAATTTCTTTTTATACCCCTAATGAGCAGCCTGCCCCTATCAGACTCCTGCTGTCCCGGCCCTGTCACCCCACCATCCTTGGGACTTAACATCTGGTCCTTGCAGTGCCACATGGTTTTCCCTCATGTGACAGAGTCCCCTGGGACCTACCCTTATCCTGGGAGATGTTTATCTTGGTTGTGGACCACAGAGCCCAGTAGGTGGGTATGGGGCTTGCGGAGAGAGGAGTCATCATACTGCAGGCCAGGGGTTTTCCTCTTTTTGTTCCCGTCCTCAGATCTTCACATATGTGCATGTAGAGGTGTGTGCATGCACCGGAATTAATCCAGCATCCTCTCTTGATTGACGGTGTTAGCTGAATTGCCACCTGTGGCACCCCAGTGATGGTAGTGCATCGACATCCATATACCCTCCCTCCCCCAGGAAGAAAGTGTCCACTCGGACGCTCCACTCACCTCACCCTAGCTGGCCCTATGATAACTTGGGCCCTTTCCCAAACCTGGAGCGACAGCATCGTGAGCAGTCGCGCTCCCACTGTGTTGGTGGTTCAGCCCCCTTCCTGTCCCAGTCTTATTAAAAGAAAAAGTGCTCCATCCCCTTGTGTGTTCTTCTCCCACCAAACATCCCTTCCCAGCACAGTGTCAAAAAAACAAAGCCTACTCCCTCCCATTGTGTGTTCTTCTCCCACCAACCTGTTCCTTCATGACCTAGTCTCAAAAAACATAACTTCCTGACACTTCCCTCTGCATGATCTCCTCCCGCCAACCCCCTTACCTAGCTCCAATCACAATAATACTGCCAGGAGCAGCAGGAAACAGTAGCAAAAACACCCTCCTCACAAACTCGTGTTCACTGCTCCTAGCAGTGCAGCAGCATCTTGTTTTTTAAATGTAATGTGCTTTATTGAATATTCATTCAACAATACACTTCACACAGTAAACAGACAAACCAGGATCCTAAGCAGAGAATATGAAGTTGATACCTCTATATTCAACAAGTTGCAGGCATCCTAACAATGGAGATAATGCATTTTAAAAACTGGGGTTAATTTGCATATCTTGTGTTCAAAGAGTTTAACAATCAGGTACTCTAGGAGTCTCAGAGGGCAAATGATCCATAAAGCCAAGACTCCCAATTGGCAATAATGGACCTTGTCAGTCCACTGTCATAAATACATATAGTTTCTCCCACCTGGATATAAAATCTTTGAGTCTATTATTCATGCTGACTATAAGTGTAAAAAGTAGTTCTGCTAGCTCGAAACAACATTTAATGTACCCAGTGGTGCATACCTCTTCCAGTTTTAACCCGATTGCCTGTGCTGGGACCAAGACTGCCCTATGGTAGTGGGGCTCACTGGCCATAAAAAGTATAGGACTCTCCTGGGCTGCAGAGGGGCTGCAAGGAACCTCTGCTTGCCCAGTCATTTGGAAAGGCTTTGCCTGGAGTTCAGAGGCCAAGCAACCAGCCACTCCCACTTCCTGAGTTATAGAAGCAGTTCCTCTCAGCCTCATTGTGAAGCATTTTTTCTTTTCAGCCGAAGGCTCTGTTATCTTGTTGTCTGTGCTGGTTGGGCCTCCCTGGCTGGCTGGGCCTGTGCTGCCCCCTCCCCCCACTGCTCCTGCTTGTCTCTGCTGGGCTTCTATGTTTATTTTCCTGCTTCTGATTTGTATTTTGCCTTTAGCTGTGTGTGCTTCCTTCTGTTTTTGTTCATTGTTTTCTGTGCTTGTGTGTCTTTGGTTTTGTCTTTTGGGGGGCTTTGTTTCAAAGCTCCTAGCATACTGCTACTCCAGAGTTCACACTACTTGCTTTCACTTACTCACAACTCTCAATTACTTGCACTGCAACTGCAAACCTGCTCTGTGTGTTTCAGCTCAACTATAGCTGCTCCATGTTGCATACTGGATTACTTTCACCTGACTCAGATTAACTTTAAACCTAGCTATACAGTTTACTCATGCTTGTTCTAATTACCTCATTGCAGCAGTCTCATTGCACTGCCTGGTGACAGTGCTTTCAGAGCATTGTGCCTCCTTTTATTTTGTTTATTGCAGTTACAACTCTGTGTACTCAATTGTTTTCACTATTGCTGCACATGCCTAATTGCTTACTGCTACTGCTTAATTTATTCCCATTGCTATTGTACCTTGTTTTACTCTGAGGTTAGCTAAAGCTCCTGCTAAGGCTATTAAATTAGCTTTAAAATCTGCATGTGGTTCTCAGCCCTTCCATTGCTTCCTTGTTTGTCCTACGGCAGGGACTGGGAGGTGTTTGGGGGGTCGTGGTCAATGTGTCTACTTATTTCTGTTCTAAATCCTGTCTTCGCCACCGAAAATCCTCAAAGTTTGTCACCTTGATTTGGCTTTGAAATGCCTGGCTGGCTTGCCCCACTATTCAGTGCTGTTTACCCTATGTTATGCAGACCTACGTGCAGGTTCACTTATTACTACTCTGTTTACTGACCTACGTGCAGGTCCACACTTGTTTATGCAATCATTGCTCCTTGCTTATGCAAACCATTGCTTTATGCCTACTGCCATCCCCTTGGCTTCAGCCTCTGGGATTCTGCTGCACTCAATCTGCATATGACCTTGCAAGGTCTCAGCACTCAATTGCTCATTACGATCTCAGCACGCCATGCTCATTCAGCTCACCAGCTTTTCAGCTCTGAATCAATTTCTGGGGCATGCCAGCCATTCCATTCTGGTGCAGGGTTCCTGCAGCCAACTGTCTTGCTCTGCATTTAATCCACATCTCGAGCATGTCCAACTTGGGGCGGGATCCTTCTCACCTGGCCCATAGCTGGGAATGTTCTCACCTCTGGCTTGGTTTTAGCTACCTGCTACATGACAGCAGCTACTGGTGTAGAATTTTAGACTAGTGGTGAAGGTGGAAAAAGTTACCTCCTTTGGCTCTAGTGTTCCATTATAATGGTGCACCATTGACTTTAGTGGTTTCCCTAGCAAGGCACCTTCACCGCATTCTCCCTATGACTGCCTCTGGCTCACCTGGTTTGATTTAGGTTGGGTAGGCCAGGTGAGTGCCTCAGCAGTTGTTGCTCTAATCATGTGCCTTGGATGCACATATTGTTACAGAGTTTTCTCACAGTCTTCCATGGCATTCCCAATAGAGGGTTTGAGAGAGAGCCTTCCTCCAAATTGGAATATTTTCCACCTTCCTTTAACTGGGTTTTCCAAATTGCAGCCACAGAGCCGTCACTAACTAAACTATCCCAGCCTGGAGGGAAGGCGACCTAGGCCTTGGATCCCTAGAGATTTCCTCCTCATAGGGTTTTTTTTCTCTCCTCTGTTGCCTCAGGTCATAACACTTAGTTAGCGTAGTTGTTTCCCCTAGTTTTTTTAGGTAGGTTCCGCTGTTGGATGGAGGTGGAGGATGTACTTCCATTACCTCTCTCCTTAGGGGATCCCCTAATCTCAACGCAATCCAGCAGTATCATGCTAAGCAAACCTGGGCATTCATTACATTATACAACTGAGCATCTCATTGCATTATTAAACTGTCTATGCTTCTCTACTACTATGTTACAGTTACTGCTCCTACGTCACAATTACTGCTTGCTCATATGCTTTGTGTTGCCTCCTTCTTTGGGGATGATTATACTACATTTCTTTTGGGTATTCCTAAGGTACCTTTAACCACGGGAATCGTCCCGTGGCATCTCTAGGGGTGGAACCCTCTCCAAGGGTTCCTTGCCTTTCGTACCCCTACAGGGTGGTAATTCCTCTGGAATAGAGAGTGCGAATACCCAAAACAAAAGTAACACAGTTGCACAAGCATAACACTATACTGGCTGTGTAGGTCAGTGAACCACTGTATGAATCTTGGGTAGGGAGATCATGAGGCGTAGACGATATGTGAGGGGTGCAGGGGGCTCAAAAGGTGTGTGTATGTGTGTGTGTGTGTGTGTGTGTGTGTGTGTGTTTTATAGTATTAAATCTCAGCTGGGCTATCTTGGGGAAATAAATTGTAATACATCTGTACCAGTCAGGTATCATTGATTATCATCAGGTGGGGCATGAAAAGTAAGGATAAATGCATTTTTGCATCTGTATGTAGCATTTGTGTGATCTGTGTACAAAGTACTGTGTGTACGGCTGTGTATGTGCTCAGCATGACTGTTAATGCTATATGTGTGTGTTTGTGTATAGTGCTGTGTGTGTCTGTATAATGTGATGGGTGCATCTGTACGTAGTGCTGGGTGGGTGTGTGCACATGTTTTTTGTATATGTAGTAGTGTGTGTTTGTAGTGTTGTGTGTACATCTGCGTGTGGGTGCATTTATATGTAGTGCTGTGTGCATCTCTATCTATTGCTGCAGGCATGCTTTTCTGTGTCATATCATATGTGTGCTGTTGTGTATGTGATGCTGAGTGTGTGCATCTGTGTACGTAGTGCTGCATGTGTGTGCCTGTGTACTTACAGTAGCGCTATGTTTGTGCATTTGTATGAAGTGCTGTATGCACACATCTGTGTATGTAGTGCTGCATGTGCATCTGTATGCAGTGCTCTGTGTGTGTGTGTGCGTGTGTGTGTGTGTGTGTGTTGCTACTTACTAGAGACCCAGGTTCTAATACAAAAAAAACACTACAACTCTGGAGGAAGGACAAAGGATAAGGAGGTCGGATATTTTTTTGTTATTGTCTATGCCTCACTTTCATTTTTACCTTTTTTCTAAACATCATAACTATTTTATACCTTCTATTCTATTCTAATTATCTTGAAGTGATCCACTTGTTTTGATTTTATTATATTGCCGTTGGCAAAACTGTCTGTTGGCTGTAGCCAATTCTTGTAAGAGCTAATGCATAGCTTATCAGCATCAGTAACCACTGACTTGCCGCGGCCAATGATATCACTGGGTCGGATCAGCTACAGTGGAGCAATGGGGTTACATGCAGAGCTAGCTTGAAAGAGAGGAGACAGAAAACCAAACCGTGAGACATGTACAGGCAGTCACTAGAGGGCAGGCATCAGCAAACATGAACCAGTGATGCAGCAGTGCATTTCCCTGTGAACAAAGGCAGTAGTGCATGGTAGTGGTGAACAGTTTAACATATAACTTTTTTCTATTTTAGATTGCCTCCTATCTCTTGACTTGTAGGATACCCTTCTTTCCCCATTTCGAGTATTCTTTAACACTTTTTTCACTTCTGAAATAACAAAATGAGTGCTCCTTTTAGTATGTCTTGAACTAGGTTTTCATCAGTATTCTCAGCTGGTTTTGTACACCTGTTATTCCATAAGGTCAGGGAGTAGGGTCTGCTGAATGGTAGTTAATGAAAGACATAAAAAGTGAACTTGAACACTGAGTGTTCAAAAACAACAGAGAATAGCAATGCAAACCTGGTCTGAGCCATATTAAAAGGAGTACTCCTTTTATTATTTCATCTCACAAAATGGAAGGGAAGACGCTGAAGTGAGCATCAGGTTCTTCAATTTCCAATATGTTTTATTAAGCCAAAATTAAAAAAGAATAATAAAATAAAACAAAGTAAAGCAAACCACAATCCAAACAGAAAGACCTGGATATTCAGACTGCGAGACGGATATAGTACAAGTAGCGTAACTGGAATTGCACACCAGGGCACAGACCGGCGATATTCAACAGTGCTGCATCATGGCACAGCACCGTTGAATATGGCACTGAGGGTGCATGCACAGTGCACGGTGCAGTGGCACTACACCAGCGCAAGTGGCAGAACGGGAGCAGAGGGATGCGCCAGCGCAAGTGCAGTTGCGTTAAGCGCATCAACCGCGGCATTCAGCACTGGGCATGCAAATGAGTCCATTATGCATGCTAGGTGCAAATGGGGCCATTTGCATGTCATTATGACTCATTTGCATGCAGTACACCGATCCCCGGTGACTTGTGCCTGGTGCCCTGCCAGGCTGTAGCTGTCGGGGACCGACGCCCTGCAGTCCCATGGTGGTCCCCCACTCCCATAGGCCCAATCGGGGGCGCGGGTATAAATGATCCCTGGTGGTCCAGTGGAAACTCCCCCCCATCACCCGATCATGGGCATATGTAAGATTAACATCCCTGGTGGTCAAGTGGATCCCCCCATTGCCCGATTGCAGGCGGCAATAGCAAGAGAAACCCTAGTGGTCCAATGGTACCCCCTCCGCACCAGCCTACTGAGGTCCCCTGCCACCCGGCACCCCCACCCCAAGTCAGCAGCAGGCGACAGCACCCCGCCCGCATGCCGCCCAGCCGCTCTCTGACTGACAGCATACAGTATGATTCTGTCGCCTATTGGTCCACTCGTGGACCAATGAGCTTGTCTGAACTCCCATACTGCTAACTGGGGCTGATATGTGGAATGACCACCAGGGAGCAACTTTATACATATGCCTGTGATAGGGCGACTGGGCAGGGAGGGCACAATGCTCTCAGGGCAGGGAGCTTGTGTACAGTGTTCTGGGTGGGCGGGTGGCCACCCATTGCTGTATTGTACCCTGCAATACAGCAGCTCACCTGTGGGTGGCCAGAACTTGTTCCTGGTTTCACCAGGCACATCTTTACACCCCCCTGAGTGGCGCAAGTCAGGTTTGTGCCAGCATATGCACCGCATATCCCTGGCTGAATATCGGAATGTGCCACATATGCATGGGCACGGCCCTGCACTTGCGCCACATATATTACCGCTGCGCCCCGGTGCATTGAGAGTTGCGCATCGCAACTTGCCCCTTTGAATATCGTGCCAGAGCGCATTGGTGGGTTGTGCATGGTGCATCCCTGTTGCACCATGCGCAACCTTTTTGAATATCCAGGCTTAAGAGTCCATACAAGGTTGTCAGGCAGGTAATACAATGGTTAGCACCACCTGGAGTTCGCCCATGGTTCCTGCACCAGCATAGAGATCTGTCTTGGTTGTAATTCTGCCACAAATGAACTGATGAGACTCAGGAGATGTCAGCTTTATATACATCTAGGTGTTACATGATTTGCTTAAGGACTGTCAGTTATGACATCAGTTGATTGGTAGAACTAAATAACAGCAACGTTTTACATTCAGAGGGCTCGATTCACAAAGATCAACACAAGCTGTGCTGAGGGCAGCTTGCACCGATTGCCAGTGTGCCAGGGACCCTGTGCCCAGTTCTCTGTTAGGTAGGATACTGGTAGCAAAGTTCCATGGTTTGCGGCAACTCTGACCCTATGCCAAACAGATGACACATCTGGAAGGTGTGCTGCAAGCCGCGAGGTGACCGTGAGGCAATAGAACCATGGACAGCAGTCCCTGGTATCTACTGCCCCATCACCACAGCCCTGATCACCTTTTAAATAACATTAATTAATGTCCCTGGTGGCTAGCGGTCCCCTCTCAGACCCACTTTCCTTTCAAATAAAATAATTAATGTCCCTGGTGGCTAGCGGTCCTCTCCAGCCCCACTTTCCTTTCAAATAAAATAATTAATGTCCCTGGTGGCTAGTGGTCCCCTCCCAGCCCCACTTTCCTTTCAAATAAAATAATGTATGTCCCTTGTGGCTAGCGGTCCCCTCTCAGCCCCGCTTTCCTTTCAAATAAAATAATGAATGTCCCTGGTGGCTAGCAGTCCCCTCTCAGCCCCTCTTTCCTTTAAAATAAAATAATTAATGTCCCTGGTGGCAAGTGGTCCCCCCAGCCCTGATCCTCTTGCAAGAAACAAATCACATCCCTGGTGGTGTAGTGGACCACCCTTCCTATCACTGATGGCCCCATAAATAATTAAATAACATTCCCTGATGGTCTAGTGGACCCCCACCCCAACAGGCAGTGCCCCACCATGCTGCTACCCCCCCAGCCCATACAGCAGCTTGCAACTGATACATCCCTACACTCCCCACTGCGGCCAGCTGATGACTGAGGTGTAAAGGAGAGAGCATGCACTGTATACAGAACACTTTGCTCATTAATTAACAGCTCCGCTAATCAATGAGCAAAGCATACTGTGTACAGTATGCACTTGCTCCTTGACAGCTCAGTCGGTGGATGGCAGCGGTGGGGAGCAGAGGGCTGTGCCAGTTGCCAGCTGGAGGATGGGCCGAGCAGGAGTGGGTGGCAGGGCACTGCCTGTCGGGGTGGGGAGTCCACTAGACCACCAGGGTATGTTATTTAATTATTTCTTGGGAGATCAGGGATAGGGAGGAGGATCTGCTAGACCACCAGGTAATGTTAATTTATTATTTATAGGGACAACGAGGATAGAGAGGGGTGTCCACTAGACCACTAAGGACATGATTTGTTTCTTACAAGGGGATCAGTGCTGGGGGGGGGACTGCTAGCCACCAGGGACATTAGTTATTTTATTTGAAAGGAGATCGGGGTGGGGGGGCGTGGCACATTGCTGCAAATTTCTAAACCTTCCCAGAGGACACACTTCCAGGTATCCTTAGACCGGCCCTGACTGGTCTAACAGTACTTGGAAATTTGCCCTCTGGGAGGGTTTTGTGAATCCTGACTTAGGGTATATAGCAGCCTGCATCTGCCACAAGCCCCCTTGTCCATTTTGTGGCACAAGGCTGGTGCAAGCCCACCTTGGTGCGGGCAGCCTGTGTTTAATGTAGGTTGCCTTTGTGAATTGCTCGGGCACATTTTAAGGTGCAAGCCTCACCTCGTGCTATTCTTTGTGGCACAAGTCCCTTGTGCCATTCAGGGGAGCTTTCTGAATCAGGCTCAGAGTGTTAAAACCATTTCAGACCTTGTACGACAAATATCTACAATAGTAACATATCATTCAGGTAAGTATATTTACAATTTTAATTTTTTTTATTTCTTAAGCCCACCTTCTTCTAGGAGTTTCCCCCATCCCAGATCCTGCCTAAATCTAGGGGAGGTATAGCCAGCCAGTCCCTAGAAATAGGGGACAAGGAAATGGAGAGGCACATCAGAGACAGCAGGTAAACATGAGGCCTACAACAAAAGTTGAACAAAAACAAAAACAAACAACAAACAGCCATTTCCTCACTTTATGCCAGCATGCTGGCACAAGTTGCTATGCATTTGTTTAGCATTAAGTAGTACTGCTGTTGAACATTTATTTTATTTCAAAAACAAAAGGGGAGCTAAAAAGAAAAATTCTGCTACATGATGGTAACAGGAAAGGAGAGAGACAGACAGATAAACAAAGACAGAGACAGAGAGAGAGAGGGAGAGAGACAGACAGAGACAGAGACAGAGAGAGAGAGAGAGAGTAAATGAGTCAGTGAGTGAGTGAGTCAGTCAGTCAATCAATCAGTTTTACAATGCCTCCTTCAGTCATGGAAACATGGTGTTTGACAAAGCATCAGAATGACACGAAACATCGACCATGTGACCTCTCCAGGGGGTTATCTTCTGTGTAGTCTGTCTTACTAAAATATAGTTTTGAATGTGTCCTAACAAGTGGACTTTGCATTTTTGAGTTAACTGAGCAGCTCCTCTGCACTTGCATTTCTGCCCTCCCAGACTTTGGCTCCTTTTGAGTGTTTTCAAGCTGCCACCTCCTCTGTCTGCACTCGGAAGTCATGGAAACAAACTGCTATTCTAGAGGGTTTGCAAAAGTAGTCAAACTCTGGTCAGTGTCAAGATGGCTGCTGCTGTGTTTGATAGTCACACATGCGCATCACAGCTGCGATACTCTCGCATTTGCACTGAGCTCATGGCAGCCATCTTGGAATGGCAGGCTCTTTCACGCATGCACATCGCAGCTGCAATACTTGTTCATGCACAAAGAGCTCATGTTGGCCATATTGGACAAGGGGGGGATCTTGCAGAACTGATAAGTGGCTACAAAATAGTGCATCCTCCGAGAGGAGGGGAGAGAAGAGGAGGGACTAGACAAGCCATGGAAGGGAGGGGAGGGCTGGTACGGAAACAACTTAACAGCAGCGACCGCACCACTGTATAAGGCTACAGTGGAGTTATCTGGTCACGTGCTACCACAGGCCCTTTTCTCTCTCCTACTCATAGCAATACATCAGCATGATGGCATCACCATGCAGCCGTAAAAAGGGAGAAGGAAAAATATACGTGCAGGAATATTTTAAACCTTAGAGGCAACCCAGGCAAGGTCAGTTACTTATGTAGTTTTCTTATTTGTTTTCTCTGTTCAAACACTTTATTCTGCAGCTTTAAAAAAGAGGCAGGAAAACATGGTAATCTTTTACTTTCTGACTCCCTGCCAGAATGGCTCCGGCAACATTATATGCTGCTCTGAATGCATTACTACACAGAAGTTTAGTGAAGTTTTTCCTCATTTGGCTCAGCAAAAGTTAAGGCTAAAACCAGGCAGCAAATCACTCAGCTGCAGGTATGTAGAGCTCAGCTGCTCAGTTCGCTGCACTTATCACTAAAAGAGAAACAAGAAAGGGCAAGATAGAGAAAAGATAGAGACCCCACCACACACACACCGTGTAGAACAGAAAAGGAACAAAACTACAATTATAGCAGCTCCTGAAAAAAGGAGGGGCATTTGAGCTGTAAAAAAAAAAACAGTAAGGTTCTTTTAAGGCCTGCAGGTCCAACTCCCCTCTATACAGTGATGCAGCTTCTGGCAATATTTTACAGTAAGGGACAAAATGCTGCACCTCAATTGTCTAATTAAGCAATAATGCCAGACAGGGTGTGTGTCGTGCTGGGATAACGTCATGCCTCACGTGGTTGGGCACGAGGCTGCAGGCCGAGTGTGTCCAACAACTGAGGCATGACGTTATCTCAAACGACACACACCCTGGAGGGCATTATTGCTATTATACAATGGCTCATTGTTATACAGAATAAAAAAAAATCATTTTAAAGATGTTTTTGTGTGGAAAAATATTTTTGTTTTTTAAGAGCAGAGGAAACAATCCATGGCATGCTCAAGCTCATCTGCAGGTTCATAGTGAGGCTGAGACTAGACCCGTGATGTTGTGCTGGGATAACATCACGGCTCCAGCCCAAGACTGACCAATCAGAGTCCAGAATTTTTTCTTGCCATTGTATAATTCTTTCTTTTAGCATGCAGAATACTTTGTAATACATCTTTAGCTATAATAGGGTCTGAAAACTTAAAAGTGTTGACCCCAAACCCTAAGGAGGTCACAAACATGGAAGGAGGTCACAAAACAGGAAGGAGGTCACAGATCTGCTAAAGCTCACTTCTTCACATTTGAGCTGTAAAAAAAAGCAGTGGTAAAGCAGATACAGAATGGGCAAAAATGGTATCAAACAAATGAGGAGATAGGCGTCAGTCTAAAACAGAATAAAATGTACAGGTCAAAATCTTCACTGCTATCATACTCTACCACTTAAAATGCAATTTCTCAAAACCTATCTTCTGGTTAATAAAAGAACAATTGATGCCTGTAGGAAACCTTCAAAAAACATAATATTTATACAAAATAAAACACATAATTTACATATTTGCAGTATTAATCTTCCCTATCTTTTTTTTTAATTATTAATGATATTTTCATGCAAACCGGGCCCTTCCACTTTAGGGCATGTCTACTCTCGCAGTTCATTCCGCAGCTTCAAGGGATAATGCCCCCTTTGTGACATCACCACCTGCTACCAAGCAAGCAAATGACTGTGACATCAAGTGGGGAGTGAACTGTAAGAACAGATGATGTCTACGGGACAAAAATCCTGCTTACGTGCAAATACACGGAACAGAGAAGCACAGAAAATTTGTGTGAATATTAACGAGTGGAGTCATACCTAAACATTTTGTTTTAAAAATTTTTTTCCAGAGGCATTAATTGCTTTTTAAATTGAACATGAACACAGAAACAGTGGCGAATGAGTAACTGAATGTGTGCAGTAGAATTATAGCGATCAATAGCGTCACTGACAAGTAATAGCCTATTAATTATTAATTTGTGAGGCTATAACCCTTAATTACTTTGGTACAGTCTCTCGGGGCACATCCAACAGGATTTCATATCTCAAAACCTATTTAGTACTTATAACCCAGTGTCAGGAAAGCTGAAATGACAAGAACAAATTACAGGAGTGGAGGAATTGTTGAGCCAATAGGCACTTCTTCCTCTGGCCCTGAAATCAAATGCTAACTATAATAAAACACACAGTTATAGGCAATGACAGGTTAACAGTATATCCAGATATACTGTGCTACATCTGCAACTTGTCACTTGCTACAAATCCTGGAAGCTGATTGGCCCAGATGTAATTCCAGCCATGTTTTTATCTTAGTACATCACAAGCTGAAGACAGCCTGAAGAAAAACCCACATGAAAAGCCTTTTTAAATTGTATAAGATCCATTCTGTAATCCCAATAAGACACTCCCAGGCATAGGGAATGCTGACTAAGGACACTACTCAAGTGCTTGAAGACACTTGGCTGTGCCTCCTGCCTAATATGGGTTTGACATGTGAAATCATCCTAGCATAAAATGTTGTGCACAGTTTTCAAATTCTGACTTATTTAAATTCTTTGGAGTTTTAGACAATTCTGCCTAACACCACAGAATTCCATTGGTATTGAAATTCTGACATTTCAAAAAGTGAAATTGTTTTTGGTGGATTAATGATCCACAGTTTCCATAAATTGTGGATTCTTTTTCCACAATCTGTGAAACATTATTCTGTGGTTTACATGTTCCATGGAACATTATTTTGCAGTATACATAGAAATGTTTTTCAGAATTCCACAGAATTTAAAAAGAAATCCCAAAAAGCATTTTGGAGGCGGAATTGCCATTCCACACCCATTTCACCAGTATTGGTTTGGATTTTGCACAGCCTCTTGTTATGGTTAACTCACACATCTCTGAAACTGTGCAATTCTTGGCTGGCCCACCAGAGCTGCAGCATCCCTGCCATGTGACATGCAGCACCGATGACTGGGTTCAAAAGTGGTGGTTGGGAGGCAGGACATTGGAGCCGCAACTTGTGAGCAGTGGAGTGGCAGACATCGAGGGCTTGATTTTAAAAGGCTTATGCAGGGCTTGTGTCAAGCCTTGTATCAACGCCATTTTTTGGTGCAGTTGTGTCAAACTCCTTTGCCGTAACTGCACCCAATTTTATATTGTTGGCTGCAGTTGTGACAGTTTCCACACTTCACAGCAGCTTTGGCCAAACATTTGGTGCAAGCCCCATAAAAGAGTCCCCAAAATGGCACAAGTTAGGCTAGGGAAAAGCTGATCTGACTTGTGGCATTTGGCACTCGGGACTGAAAATCCCAATCGCTGGCTGGGAGAATGCCGCAAGTTCTGTGTGCCCCATAATCAGTGCACCAGGGGCTTGCAGCATTCTCTGGGCTCTGAAAGTCAAGCCTTAAGAGTGCTGTGAGCGGCAGTATGTGCTGCATCAACCCTGACGTCATAGCAAGCACACTTCTCAGGGAGGGAAGCACATTGAAAAATAAACCTGGCTGGAAAGATGACCTCCAGCCTCTCACTGGCCCCACACTGGTGGCCCAGGCACCATCCAAGATTGGATCCGTGTCCAGCAGGTTGTAGAGACTGTAGGCACAATAGCAGCCATAAGCCGCCAGATCCTGCCAAAGTGTAAAAAGGATATCCACCTTAGTCTCAGCTGCAATTATTGTACATTAAAAGAACTTGTCAAAAAAAACATTTCCTTTTAAGTCTGTAGTCAAGCAGACCTGCAAGTACTTAACCCAGGTATGTGGACTCACCTCAGCACAAATAAATCATTGAACAACCTGCAGCAAATCATATTCTCCAAGTTTTCCAGTCTTAAAGACCATTTAGAATGTTAAAAGGGACATATTCTTTTGAACTCAGACACTGTAAAAAACTGACAGTCCCAAAAGTATTTTAAAATCAAAACTCAGCATTCTATTAGCTCATCAATCAGGCTACCAGAAGCTTGCAACACATCTGAAAAATCCAGACAGCTAACTCAGGGACATGTTCCTCAAAAGGAAGACTCATCTGCTACCACTGACTGCAGCCCTATAACCACAAATGACATAACCTCCATCTCCTCATTTTTGAACATGTGCAGTGTAAGGTCTTGTGGTTATAAGTCTATTTAATTGTCACCTTGTGGACAAGTTCAAGAGGACAATAGACAGGGTGCTGATGGTGTCTAATAAAATAAAAATACTTCAGCACGTATGATCTAGACTTCTGACCCAGATAAGCAATTGTCCAAATATGGCCATATCAATTCACAATCTCATGTCATTTGTAAGGAAGTATTTGCCTATATAACGCATCTCCAAAGACCAACACGTTGTAATTGCCATCTTGCTTCCTATGAATCTGTGTTTCATTGCTGGAAGTGATCTCACATCTACGCAGCCTCTACTGAGCTTTTAAAACTATTATTCTGTTAAAGTTTAAAGACTTTTGACCTTAGCCAAAAGCAAGAAACATTGAAATAATAATAACTGTCATTTATTTAAGCCTTAAAGAGAAGACAGAGAATACATAGGAACCAAGAAAAGACTTTCTTCAATCCAGCCTTTCCAAGGATACTTCACATCTTCAGATGAAAGGGAGATGAGACACCATGAGGGACATTGACTGAGTATACTCAGTAGAGACTCTAAGGTGTTTGTTTAAATATGTGTCTTTTAAGAATCCTGGTTCCATTGGAAATGAAGACAAACTACAATGACATGTTGTTTAAATGGTTGCAAAGATTTTTAGTACCAAGGAATTGTGTACTTGTGTTAGTTAAGGTTATTCTTGAGAGAATACTACTTTAAATTGCCTCCTGATAGGAGTTACATGGCCTCATATGTACGTAGTGAAGATTGTATAAGGAGAGAAAGTGCACAAACAGACAAAAGTCTGAATGAGATTTTTTAAAAATGTCTTGTACTGTTTGAACATCAAAAATGTTTTAAATGTTAACTGTGTATTGAAATAAACAGCTTCTGATTGCACTACATGTCCAAGTTTAAATCTGTCATCTCAGAAAGTAACCACGATAAAAATAAGTAAATACAATCTACTGCACACCTTTCCTTAAACAGCCAAGCAAGATAAATTAATTACTAAGTAACTGTGTTTACAAGACCTCCCTATTACCCTTCCATAGGGGCAAGCTGTGTGTGTGTGTGGGGGATCAGGCTGAGTAAGTTCACAGAAAAGATAGGTGATGGGACTTGGGGGGAGGTATCAGTGAGAATGGAGCTAGCCAGGACAGGGGTGTAAAGAAACAAAAAAAACCTGTACCTGATTCTGGCACTCTTTAACAATGATACCAAGCAACAATAATCAAATCACAGTACTCTACACTGTTAATATTGAACGTCACCACAAGAGTCATGCACTTAATGAAGAAATTATTACAGCTCCTTCATTCACAATTTCCTCCAAATTATATCACAAATCCCCATTGCTTCATAGCAGCATACCAAGGTTAGAAACAATTAAACCACCCTCACCTGCGTAGGCGAGTCACTGTATGTCAGGTCCCCAAAGTTAACATTAACAGCAGCAAATGAGCTTTCTAATGCAGAACTCCTTAAAGAGAGAATAAACCCTGCTATTTACAGTTGTTAATATAATTGAAAAAGTGGCATGTGTGGTCCATTTAATAGCCCCCATGCATTGTTCTTGTATTGGTCTTGAAAACAGTCCTGTCGTTTCCACATTTAGAGCCCCCTGGTTAAATCTGTTGTTTTCCATCCTGATATTCATTCTTTATTAATTACTTGTCAGTTCCAGAACCTGCTGACATTAGTTAACTTGAGCGAAAAGTACAGCATTAACATGGGATTCTCAGTAAGGGAAACAAAATTAGCTGTATCAAAACAAAGACATGAAACAATGCACTGGGGATGTTTAACAGACTTCAATAAAATCAAAAACTATTTTCAGCTGCTCTGCCAGTGAGCCCAAAACATAGAAAAGAAGTTTGATGACTTTCTCAGCCAGGTTGGTCTCAGCAGGATTTTGGAAAGCATTTCTGTGACCTTGCTATAGTTGGTTATCCATGGCCCTAAATGGACCAACTGAGATGACATTAGAGAAGGGGAATGCAAAGTATGCAAATACCATTAAAAACAAGAAGATAAGATGAAAAGGCAAGTACAAGGGTTATAGCAAAGTAGGATAAGAGATCAGATGGTAGGGGGTATATCTTAATGCCAGGAGTGGGGGTAATAAAATCAGTGAGCTCCAGGCGTTGATGGCAAACACTGAGGTGGACCTATTGGCATCTCAGAAATGTAGACTTCGGAAAGTAACAACTGGGTCCTGTCAGTCCCTGGGTAAGCAATGTTCAGGAGGGAGACAGAAACAGGTAGAAGGGGAGGAGTAGCCCTTTTTGTCAAGTATGGTATCCAGGTGGCGAAAGATGCATCAGGGGTAGTAATGGGGAGACAGAGTCACTGTGGGTGGAACTCATGGAGGCCTCAGGTAAGAAACTGCACTTGGCGGTGATCAATAGACCTCCAGAGCAAGGAAAGAGAGAGACAGAGAGCTCAGGGAAGAGCTTGAAACAAAGATAGCAAAGGGAGAAGTAGTGACCGTGGGGGATCTGAACCTGCCAGACAATTAGGATGTTCCAGGGAACAGCAGCACCGGAAGTCAAGCCTTGCTGGATGCTCTCCATGATTATCTACAGCTAGTTAAGGAACTCACCAAGCAGTCTGCAGTCCTTGATGTGGTGCTCACCAACTTGGAGATAGTAGGAGCTGTGAGAATAAGAGATCACTAGGGAACAGCAACCATAATTCCATTTAGTTTGAACTGGCCCTTGGGCCCAGATAACGCCAATCTAGAGCTCAAGTTCTTGGTTTTAGAATAGCAGATTTCAATAATGAGGGAGCTGGTCGCAGAACAGTTAGTCAGTGTAGACAACATGGGGAGTGGAAGAGAGATGAGGGGCAACTAAGGGAGCCATTCTCAAGGCATTTAAGTTATGCATGAGAACAGTAACTGAAAAGAACAGGCTTATGAGACCACTGTGGTTCTTGGTAAGAGTCTGGGAAGTGGTAAGGGAAAAGACAAAGGCCTTCTACAAGTATAAAGAAAAAAGGGAGAGGGAGAATACATACTGAAAAATAAGGAGGAGAAGAGGGCGATTAGGTTGGCAAAAGCAGACACAGAGCTGTGCATTGCGAGGGGGGGCAAGAATGAAGAAAAACAGTTATTCCAATATATTAGCAGAAAAAAGGAAGAAAGCAGGGAGAATCATAAGGCTATCTGAGAGGGGTAGGGTGATAGAGGAGGATGGGCAAAAGGCCACCATCCTTAATGATTACTTTTGCTCAGTTTTCACTTGGGAGGACAGTTGGCCCTTGCCAGAGAGTGGCAACAAAGCAGCCACTAATGAGATCCTGGAGATGGAGCAACCAATATTTCCAAGCAAAACAGTCCAGAGGGGATTGGCAGCCCTAAAGATAGATAGGGACCTGGACCAGATGGGCTGCATCTGAGGTTACTCAGGGATCCGGAAGTGGTACTGGATAAACCCCTGGTAGGTCTATGCAACAGCTCTGTAAGGATGGGGTTAGTTCCAAAGGATCGGAGGGTGGTGGATGTAGTTCCACTCCATAAGGGGGGTGGACAAGAACAAGTGGGGTACAGATCTATCAGTCTTACTTCTGATGTAAGGAAGCTGATAGAGTCACTGATCAAGGAGGACCTCTTGGAGTACTTAGAAGGCAATGGTCTCCAGGATACTAAACAGCATGGATTTGTGACCGGGTGGTCCTGTCAGATTAACCTGATAGTTTTTTTTGACTGGGTGATGAGAGAATTTGATCAGGGCCACACTGTGGATTTGCTCCACTTTGACTTCAGCAAGGCTTTCGACTCGGTGCATCACAGATGCTTGCTGAAAAAGATAGAGCATCTGGGTGCTGCTAAGGTCATAGTAAACTGAGCAGGTAACTGGCTAAAGGGGAGGCAGCAGAGGGCTGTGGGCGGCAGGGTCAAATCAGAAGAGAGGGAGGTCAGAAGCGGGGTTCCATAGGGATCTGTACTGGGTCTGGTCCTCTTCAATATGTTCATCAGTGACATTGGTGAGGGAATCCAGGGCAGGTTGTGTCTCTCTGCAGATGATACTAAGCTCTGTGGGAGGGTAGATAGTGATGAGGGAATCATGGAAATGCAAAGTGACTTACAAAAGCTAGAGGGGTGGTCTAAGGTTTGGCACTTTCTACACCAAAAAGTGCAAGATAATGCACTTAGGGAAGAAGAACCACAGGACTGAGTACTAGATAGGTGGGGTGAGACTTAGCCCTACGGCTGAGGAATGGGACCTTGAAGTTATCATCAGTGACTCCCTCAAATAACTGAGTCAGTGTAACAAGGCATATAATAAAGCAAGTAGAATGCTGGAATGTATTGGGAGGGGTATTGATAACAGAAAGGAAGAGGTAATACTTCCCCTATTTAGAACTTTATGAGGCCACACCTGGAGTACTGTGCCCAGTTCTGGAGCCCTCACCTCAGAAAGGATAGAGATAGGCTGGAGACTGTGCAGTGCAAAGTATCAAAAATGATTCAGGGCCAACAGGGCAAGTCCTATGAGGAGTACCTCAGGCACTGAACCTGTACTCGCTGGACAGAAGAAGGGAGAGGAGAGAGAGAGAGAGAGAGAGCTATGATAGAGACCTTCAAGTTCCTAAAGGGCATTAACAAGGTGAACTGTGTGGAACTATTTCGCTTTAATACAAGCTCATGGTCACATGCACATGAGTGGAAACTGACAGGAGAGAGGTTCAGGAGGGACATGAGGAAGTATTATTTTACACAAAAGGTGGTGGAGCCATGAAATTGTCATCCAGTCGTAGTGGTGGTTGCTTAAACCATTGGTTTCAAGCACAGTTGGCACAGAGTGAAGAGTATAATTGGGACTCAGGGCAGCAGAAACTGGGAGGAGAATGGGGGAAGGGTTGGGGGGCTAGGACCCTGGAAGGACAGGGATCCATGACTCCGGTGTGACAACTCCAACTGCGATGTCTGCTACAGTGCCAGGAATCCATTTACACCCCCAACTGTGACACAACCCTGAACCGACCAGCAACATTGCAACACACAATATGAGGGGCTGTGCCTCCCGCACCCCCTACTATAGATATCTAACCCCACGTCAGAAAGACAGTGGAGCTAGATGTTTACCCCCCCCCCCACCATTGCCCTAAAGTGTCTCGACACAAAACCCCTGTTGCTGCTGATTTAGGCACGGTGGGGATTTCACTGTGGGGGGTTCACTGTGTGGGTGTCGCTGTAGTGGCGGCATACCAAGGGACAGTAGGTCCCAAGGTTAAATAGGGAACTTGGGCAGACTGGCTGGACCATTGGTCTTTTTTTGTTGTCATTGTCTTTGTTTCTATGTATTTATATGAACGGGAATTCTATTTCTGGGATTATATAGTCCATGGTTTGCAGAAAATACATTGACAGTTTACATAAACCACTGAAAATTATTCCACATGTAACCCCCCTACAAATGGGGGTTCCTTTGGTGTGCCTAAATGCCCACTGCCAGGCTGGTGTTCTGTGTTTTAGCTGTTTAAAAAGAAATTGCATGAGAGTGCCCAATAGCCTCTGTGTTCTGTCTAATTAAGAGCTGCCTATATCGCAGTGCATAATTAATCTGGGTGGGGGCCGAGTGTGTCTAGGCTCGAGTCCCGCCTGGGCTGCAGTGTTTTTGTGTCTTTTTGCCATTGCTAATTGTGCAGAGGGAGCTTTACTGGAATCCGTAACTGTTTGCTGATTGTCTGTTGTAATAGCAATAGTATTGTAGTTTGTCTAACCTGCCTTCTTTACAGCATGAACTTTCTGTATTGCACAACCATTTTGGTTTTGGACTGCCAGTCAGCACCAATCAGTACCTTTGGGGACTCTAAAATGGAGCCTGTCCCCAGGAGTGTTGTGGGAGCAAATTTCTGTAGGAATTGTAGTTTTTATATTTTGGTGCCAAAACAGACCTGGAGGGGGGAGCCCTTGCTTTGACAGACAGATGAATCAACCAATTGAACCTTTTGGATCAGAAAGAAATTCCCAAGCTGCCTGCAGCAGTGAGGTAGAAGTGAGTTGGAGCTGGAAGAGTGAGCAGCTCCAGCTCGAGGAGCTGCTGCCCTGAGGGGTAGTGTGGGGACTTGGCGGGAAGGCTGAGTCTGGCCTGCCTGCCTTCAGCTTTCCTGCATGGAGAGATAAGAGAAGCTTTATTTTGGACCACGTCTCCGAGCCATTTCTTTGTGCCCCGATTAATGGGCATGGCAAGCAGAAAGTCACTCTGGAGTTAGAGTTTGGAGAGTAAACAGCTCGAGTGATTCGAGCAGCAGCTCCTGTGTAGTTCACATAGATTAATGGAAAGGCTGAGTTTGGCCTATCTGCCTGCTGTCCCTTGAGAGGGAATCCTTTGAAAGGCTTAGCAACCGGACTGTATCCGAATTGGAATGTGATAAAACCACTGAAGAGTGACCAGATTTAAACCTGAAGAAGACCGAAGATTTGCTGTACGCAATCGGCCTCTCAGGACATCCTTTTACCACAGAATTCCCAGTTTTGCTCAGAGACACAGATATTGCTGCTGGACTGCCATCCTCATTGTGGTATGGTGATTGCTTTACTATAAATGTGCTGTGTGCTGTAAGTAGGTTGTGGTTTGGTTCCCCAATGTGTAAATGTGCTATGCTTGCTGGAAGCTACATCCAGCACTGCCGGACTCAAAATCCAAACTGTTTCACCCGGCCTGGGCCTTGCCACCTGACCCAGCCAGCTACTTCAGGCACGTAAACCATAATCGATGAGAGACTCGCCCAAGGGTCAGCCCCCTGCTCAATCATCTCAAACAGGAATGACACCTCGGTGATTTGTGTGGGCCCTGCTTCTCCTGGAAAACCAGTCATCAACCTGAAGTCTTCATTTCATCTAGCCTGTGTCTCGTATTTAGTAGCATGAGTAACAATCAGGGTAGCTCCCTACAACAACAGCTAAATCTCAAATGTTGTCATCTGCATTGTTGCTTTTCCTTTCATGAACTGAGCCTTCAGGCTCTGGATTACAAATTGTGTGTGGTTGTGCATGCCTTTTCTTTTCATCAAAGGGCCCCAACCAGTTGTGACACTGGCCTATCTCGGGCAACGCATCAGGCTAGCCTATCTCACCAACTGGGTACCCAGCGTGTGTGTGACTTTGTTGAGGGACTAAAAAATGCATGCATAATTTCCTGACTAGAACAGTTTTTGAATCAATCAACCTGATTACGTCCCTCCCTTGTTCAATTCCTCTGAATAAATCAGATCTAACTCTTTTTGCGTTTAATCTGACTGTGGTTCTAGTTTGTACCAAAAGCACTGTACTGTTGTTATTTGCTGTGCCTAACCTTGTTTTACAGGGGGTCTTCAGGGTTGAACTGGTGGAACCAGCCCTGGTGGTAAGTGCAAACAGCATGGGGAATTGTATGCTGAATAGTGGCTACTGTGAAAGTGTCTGTTGCATATTGTCTAGGCCACTAGAGGGGAAAGATGGGGATTACAGTGTCCCGGAGGGCTGTATTCAGGTTAACCTTGTTACTAACAACCCTGTCCTCCGGGTGGAGGCACCCGTTTCAGTACCCAGGCCCCTTAACCTGCAACTAGCCACGCAGGCAGAGGTAGGAGCCCTTGGGATAGCGCCACCTAGGGGTTACACGCAGTTTATGTAAGTGACAGATTGCTAATCTGCAGTTTAAAAAATATCTCTCAGAATTTAGGAATTCCTCTTCTGATTCAATTAGATAGAATTTCCAAAATTCCACTGAATTCAAGTGTAAGCGGAAGTTGAAAATTCTATATAGCTCATCACTGAATCCAATGATCCAGGACAGTTTTATGAGTCATGGCTCCCAGAACGTTAGAACGGAACCCACCAGCTGGCCCTGTAGCTTGGTGGTAGCGCTACTGCGTGCCGCACTGGCAAGCAGTTCAGGAGTGGACTTGGGTTGCTGGGGGTTGACCGGGAGGAGAGGACTGAGGACTGCTCCCCTCTCCCTGGGAGGGGAGGCTCACCACTTTGCTATCAACTGCCACTGGGTGCTGGAGACCCTGGTGGCACTGCAGGCATGATCAATGTGAAGGTAGAGGGCCTTGGGAGTGGCACAATGAACGTTTGGCTGCACACAGTATGTGCTGACATTTGCGCTCCAGCAGGTGCTGACTGGGGAGAAAAGAGGAAACGAGGTGAAGCAGACATGAATGAAGCCCCGCCTGCCAGCCCCTGACCTACACCACCACCCAGGATGGCACGCCCAGATCTGGAGGACCAGTTATACAATTAGTTGCCCCTTAACCAGCATTACACAATGCTGAAACTACATGCCAGTTCTGTACTTGATTTAGCTCATATACTGTCAGTGTGCTTGCAGATTTTTATAGAGAATACTGGATGGGCAACTATGTACAACCAGAGTGTTCTGCACAGAGGGTTCTGATTGTCTCTGACCTCAAGAGCAAACCTCAAGAGGTCCATGGGAATCAGAACCCCGCAGTGGCAGAACCCACTGGTTATGCCTAAAGGTGCTCATCCTATATTTTTACAGTATATAGTACTGTGTGAAATGTGTGCATTGTGTTTTTTTTCTCTTTCAAAATGAAACTGACTTGTGCAGTCTCTAGACTTGAGGTTCTAGAATGCTGTTCTGCCACAGAAGGGTACAATCACATTCCATGACCTTTGAACTGTGGTACAACAGCATTTTGAAAAGGGTGGATTTCTATATAGAACAATACTCTACAATACACTATAAATGTATACCCAGCCTTGCATTATTCATATAATTAGATTTTTATGTTCCATATGGTTACCACACATCTACATCCACTGTGACCGAGAATCCCTCCTCCCTCAGTACTCGGGGCCTTACAATGTTTTTTATCTATATCAAATAAGCAAGATTTGGTCATCAACAGTTTAATCTCTAAGCTATGGCACTAAGGGCTGCAAATTGCAATCAGACACCCATTTGAAGAAGCTAAATTTTATTTCATTCAGAAATCAGACTGGACTGTTATGAATTCCTAAACTGTAAATGCTATCTGTTCATTTAATTTTCACTGTCACCACCTTGTGATATGGTAGTAATTCTAAGGTCAGCATTAAGACACCTTTTTCAGGTTAAGTCCTCCAGTTGCAGTGTGTCCCCTCCCATCCCAACTGTTTCCTCAGTCCACTCCACTGACCTCTTCTCAACAGTAGACTGTCACACTGTGTTATAGGCTGCTGCCTTTAAGTTGGGCTGACTGCTACTGGCCTTCTGGTCTTCCTGCTGGTTTGGAAGACAGATGTGGCCACTGGCCAGAGGCCTTGAAAACTGTCTTGCCCTGCAGCCTACTGGTACTGTGTGCCAGGTGGTGCCTCTCTCTGCTGCTTCCTCCCTTGCTTGCTACTACTGCTCAAAGAGACAGCGACCCAATGACCAGGGCTCTGCCTGCCTTTGCTGTTGCTGAGCATGACTTGATTTTTAACTATCTGGATTTTATTTTGTTCTCTAAATAGTTTTTTCTCCATTCTCCTAAGTTGGAGACCCTTCTGCTCTTGGCTCAGCCGGCTCCCACATAACTGGATCGACACTACTAACCACTGTTGAGGAGACTCACTCAGTAATGAAGCCCAACTCGAAACTTGCTTCCCCCCCAACACTTTAGCTTTCTGCTCTAAAGTTAGTTTGTGGCAACTGACAAGCCTGGTTGGGCTGTCTATATTGGGGCATCCAAGTACAATGATGGATGGACTGACTTGCTCTCCAATCCAATCAATCGCTGACCCTGTCCCTGTTAGACCCAACTGACACTCTCAGACTACCTACCTCCCACCACTGCTGAGCAGTAACCACTTGGTTTCTAAATATGTGAGCAGTTAGACAAATTCTCAGGCCCAGCTGGCCAGCTGACCTCAAGTTCCCTGACCAGGTTTCCTCTACTCACCTCACTGAACTTACTGTTCAAACAGAGTATGCTTACTGTCTATCAATCATCAGCCTGCGCTCCCTACTGTCAGTGTCAGACAGTCCTGGAGTCCAAGTCGACACACACACACCAACCAACAACCTCACCTTTCTGCTGGTCTTCCCATCACCTGAGCTGCCTTGGACTCAGAGTCCACAACTCCACTGGCACCACTGTACAGACAGCCTCTCTGCATCTTAAGGCAGACAGACTCACTACATCCATGACCCTTCCCCCCAAATATAATGCAACTAGCCACCCAAAAAGAGAGGAAACAGTCCTCACAAACAGACAAGCAGGGCAAAAGGTGCCAAAAGCTGAGGTGCTGCCTTCTACAGGCAGATGTCTGTCAGCCTGTTTACTCATGTGCAAGGTGCATGTTTCAGCATATTTTTGACAGGAATGAGAAAGTAACGATTAGTTTGACTCTGGGTGGAAAATGAATCAATGATTGGATCAATCAAGTGGTGACCATACCAGAGTCTGTTGATCCCCGCTTCCATGGAGGAGTGACCTCACTGATCTAACCTTGTCCTAAGTTCAAAATTAAAAAAAATCATACTGCATTTTGATGCTGCATTGCATTACAGCTGACAGTGGCCTCCCAGAACTTGGGCCCCCCATGCACGTGTATACTTTGCGTTACAATAAATCAGGCATGATGATATCACAGTAGGAGAAAGCAGTGACAGGATTACACAGCTGGGCCCGTCCCATGCAATCAGAATAGGAGAGAGCTGTGACAGGATTGAGTCCCTCCCATGTTGACATCATAGTGAGAGAGAGCAATGATAGGATCAAGCCCCTCCCTGGATGACATCACAGTGGGAGAGAGCAATGACCAGATTACACAGCTAGGCAGCATAGAGGCTTCGCCTTAGACCACACAGACTCATTTACAGATGGAGAGGGGGGTGCTGAGTTCATACCAAACTCATCCCCCCAGTGAAGGAAGGATGGTATCCAAGGTCCACAGATTGCCCCCAGATGGTGTCCTTTTTGTCAGAAGAAGAATTTCTAGATAACTGAATCAGCCAGTCATTCCAAGATCCACAAAGTGAGTCTAAAAGCTAGAGGAAGTGGATTTGGAGTAGAGTGGACACTGCATAGTAACTGACAGCCACAGCTTTGCAAGTTACTTAAAACTGACTGAACTAAGGTAGCTGAAAGAACCAGAGTTATCTGGGATGGGGGGGGGGTGCTGTGCAGATAATGCCCCTCCATCTCCATGCCATCCCTTGCAGGAACATAGTACCCATTCCCAAGACACTTGCACAGTCATGAAACGACGAAGTGTCCTGTATCAGCAGGATGGCCCCTTCTTCTTGGGCAGTCTGGTGGCAGCTCCAACCTTAACTGAATGCCCTTAGCACATTCAAGAACCATGCTGTGTCATAGTACTGAGTGTGAGGGAACATAATGTACTTGTTCAATGTTAACTTGTGTGACTAAAATGACAGTTACCTGACTCAGGCATTTGACGGCTGATTCTGCTGGTATCACCAGCAGTAGGCTCAAAACAGCCACCTACATAAGATATTGATGGCTGCAGCTCTTTCGCATTACTTAATGATAAGGATATGATGACAGGAGGTGGGGAAGCAGGCTGATACTGTGTCTTAGTTCTATTTTCATTATTATTATTTTATAAGATCTATATGTGGAATATTACTAGAGCTATAATCTCCTGCATGTCACATAAGGGATAATGAGGGGCAGGGGATAGTTATCAGGGAGTCAGGGAATAATGCATGCATTGGGAGGTTGTTAGGGCTTGAGGCATAACCGAGTGCTGCACCTACCTGAGAAGTGCAATATTCTCTTCTGACCACACATCCTAGAGTATGTTATCCTGCTTATAAAATAGGCTATTGTTTGTTTAAAATTATGTAGTTCAAGTGAGGTGGGTAGTTCTCATAAAAATAATGAATGGTCATGTGGCATGTTGCGACCAATGAGGTCATAGGATGTTCATAGTCCTTTTTATAAAGTCTTATAGTCGGCTAGTTCTGATGTCAGACAACTCCCCCATAAGGCTGTGAACTGCTTTCTCTTACATTAAGCGTTCCTTGACAAACTAGTGCTGAACTATTCTCTGCTGATTCTAATCAGTCCAGTCTTGCCCCCTCCTCCCTTCTGAGCACATCTTGCTCAGCTGATTAATCAGTCCAGTCTCCTCTTGCTGAAAATACTTTCTCTCCTCCTTGGCTAAATCTGTACACTGGTATTAATTAATATGTACTATAACAAAAATATACTCAGCTATAAATAAATATGGGTGTAGACACACAGATTCAGAGACAAATAAGGATGGAAAAAAATATGGGTTGGATTCTTGAAAGTCTTGATGTTGACACAGCGTCTGGTTTTGAGTTATAACTGCATCTAAATAAATGTGTACAAACATTTAGTATTTTTAAATGCTGAATGATTTGCAGTAGTTTACCTGCTTTCTGTCATGTCAAAAAAAATCACATTGTCAGAGCAGTAGTAAGAACCTTGTTAGTTGAACCCTGGCTCCAGTTTTACCAAATGGCCACAAAACTGTGTTTTCAAATCACCCTCCATAGACCTGAATGGAACGTGTACTGGGGCTCTCCCTATAACTATGTCATAAAATGTCAGAGCATGGGGGCATGACCAGCAACACAGAAATTGTAAAGGATCATGCCATTAGCCCCTGGAGGGCAATTTATGATCCTTTCCATTTGGGGAGTATAAAATAACAAGCTACTTTTACCACAGAGGAGTTCCCAGCGAAGTAAAGGAGCACCCTCTTATTTGTGTACAGCACAGAGAAAGGTGCTTTTTCAAAGAGAAAATTTAGCAAGACTTTTCAAGTCATCTTAAATTTGAGGAACTATTTAGCATGAATATTAGAGCAAGAGCATGAGGGCATGAGTGGTAACTGATGGTTGGTGGTTCAAGAGGGTTATGAGAAAGTTTTATTTTACAGAAAGGGTGGTGGAGCCGTGGAACAGTCTGCCAGCCATGGTGGTGGGTTCCAAAACTATCAATGGTTTCAAATATGGCTGGGACAAAGTGAAGGGTTGCTCAGGGTGGTAGCAGTAGGCTGGGGAGCATGGGGGTGGATAGTGATGGTTTGAACCCTTTATGGACAGTAGGTCCCGGGGTTTGAGTGTGTGTTATGGGCAGACCGGATGGACCAATTATATTTTTGTGCCATCATCGTCTATGTTTCTGTCTCTAATGTGCTGCATCCTGGTTGCCAGAAAATTAAAAGTATAAAACAGTGTGGTCATATTCCTGTTCTGCACTGCTTTGGAACTTTCTGTACTAATCAGGATGTAGAATTTCCTTACCCATTTTATAAATGTGACAAAATCAGGGAATAAAAGAGAGAATGCTACCTAGCAATAAATACTGCATTATATACTTTTTTAAGACCTATACGTTCTTGTTTCTATAGATTTTTTTTATAAGTATGAATTATATGGAGGTGTTGGTGGTTTATACATATCTTTTATTGTGGGACAAAAACCTCTTTTCTCTGGGTTCCCCCCATCTCCCAGCTTGGTATCAGGTTTCTATGGCTGCATTTTGTCCCCCTGGCTGAAAGGAGGGTGAGGGTTTGCCTTCCAAGGTACCAGCACTGTTCATTGATAGGGGGTATGTGGATGCCTAAGGAGACAGGGCTCAGTGAGCTAACAGTTGTCTCCCAGCTAGTCCCAGGATAAAAAAATTAACATGCAGTCTGTACTGCCACCAGTTTCCTGTGCCAGCCCCAAATGAGCCAGTTTCTGTCAAAAATGTATGGCTGCATCTTTTTACTTTTCAGAACAATCCACTCTGAAAATAAGAGCTGTGTGTGTGTGTGTGTGTGTGTGTGTGTGTGTGTGTGTGTGTGTGTGTGTGTCTCAGAAGAGGCTATTTTTACATCTGGCTTTGAGGACTGTTTCCAGGTTTTTTGAATAGTTGTGGTTTTATTTTCACCTTATTTTCCATCTCAGAAGATGGAAACTCATCACTGAAGAGAGACTTCTACAGAGATGATGGCTCCATTAGGTGAATTGCTAGCAGATACATTTTGTACCTTGAAGACATCCTCAGTACTACAGTAAAGAAATGAACCAACATCCATGCCATGAAACACGTCCCTGATGGCAGGTGTAAATGCTACATGGATGATTAAACAAGACAGGCAGAGGTGGCAAAACCAAAAGTGGCAACAATTGCCTCCCTGCGGATGGTAATGTGTTAGGGAGGGAAGACCATAGTGGAGAAAACTCCCCTAGTGCAGACACGCAGAAAGACAGGGACTGGGATGGGAAAGAAGAAAATGGGACTATAACTCATATAGGGGAGGACACAGCATTAAAGGGGACCAGATATGATGAAAGTAAATGATGAAGGGGTGAGTTAAGGGTTAAGTCAGGGAACAAAATAGGCAGGAATGGGAGGGAAAAGCAGGATAGTAGATGGGGGGTATGGTAAGTGATGTGTAGTAATGCAGGGAGCCTTGGTAACAAAATTCCAGACCTGGGAGTCATCATGGCAGAGGCTAATCTGGATTTAGTGTCTATAACAGAATTGTGGTGCACTGAGCAACTGGGAAATGATAATACTGAGCTACAGTCTGTTTAGGAGAGACACAATGAGGAGGAAAGGAGGAGGGATTGTATTATATGTGAGGGAAGATATCAAGGTCACAGAGGTATGGGGTACAGAGGAAAATGAGGAGCTGGAATTATTGTGGATCAACCTGGAGGCAGGCTCTGGGTCCACTGTTCATAGTAAAGTAGTGTACAGATCTACAGCACAGGGAGAGGAGATTGATAGGATGCTTGGGGAAGCCATCTTCAAAATGGAAAGTAACAGGAAGGTGCTGCTTGTAGGTGACTTCAGTCTGCCAGATGTGGCATGGAGCCTTCCAACTGTGGTGTCCTCAAGTAGTAGGGCCATCCTCAACTCCTTGCAAGGGGAATTTTCTCAGGCAGCTAGTCAAAGAACCCACTAGGGACAGGACAATGCTATATCTGGTACTTGCAAACAGAGACAGAATTGAAAACATCATCGTGGATAATCTTCTTGGTGCCAGTGATTACTGTACAGTGTGGTTCAACATAAAGACAGGAGCAGAGGTAAACCACACGAGGACAAGGGTTTTGGACTTTAAAAGAGCGGATTTTGAAGAAGTGGGTGCCTGCCTCAGAAACTGCCTAAGAAGGGTGGAGGAATGCCAGGGAGGAGTATAGGCAAGGGAGGGAATAACCAAAGCAACCAACCTATGTGCCAAGGAAGGAAGGAAGCAAAAGTAGACGTAACGGGAGACCATCATGGTTCTCCAAGTAAGTGGCAAGGATGGTAAGAGAAAAAAGGGTTACATTCAGCAGGTATAAGGAAATGCAGGAGGAGGAAAGCAGGAAGGTATACCGAGCAAAGCTGTAGGAAGCAGGCAAAGCGGTGAGGGGGGCAAATGTGCAAATAGAGGAAATGATTGCCAAAGGGGTCACTACAGGGGATAAGTCTTTCTTCAGGTACATAAGTAAGGGAAGGAAAACAAGGGTAGGGATATAGTAAGAATTAGAAGTATGAAAAGGGAAGACTGTGCAGAAGGAGACCAAGGAAAGCTATTAAAAAGGTACTTCGGTGCAGTCTTCACAGTGGATGGTAGAGGCACAGACTACCAGAGAGAAGGAGGGATAGGGTGGGGGGGGTGAATACATATCCATTTTCGAGGAAAGAGTGCTGAAAAAGGACTTGTAGCTCTGAGAGTGAACAATGCTATGGGACTGGACAGGATTCGCCCCACGGTACTGGAAGATGTTAAAGAGGTTCTGGCTGCCCACTGACAGCCTTGTTCAACAACTGATTAGAAACAGGACTGGTTCCAGAGGAGTGGAGAAGGGCTGATGTTGTCACTCTAGATAGGAGTGGCAACAGGGAGGAGGCTAGCAACTATAGGCCAGTCAGTCTCAGTTCAACAGTGGGGAAATTGATGGAAACACTACTGAAAGAAAGACTGATAGAGGATCTTGAATCCAATGGGCTACAAGACTACAGGCAACAGGGATTCATGGGTGAGGGGTGAGGTCATGCCATATGAATCTAATAGATTCCTTGGACTGGGTGACCAAGGAAATTGATAAGGGGAGAGCAGTGGACATGGCCTATTTAGACTTTAGCAAGACCTTTGACATGATGCTGCATAGAAGGATGATTAGGAAGTTGACAACCTATTAGTAGGCTCCATAGTGGTAAACTGGGTTAGATATTGGTTAAAGGATAGAAGACAGAGGGTAGTAATTAACTGCACTCATTCTAAATAGGGGGGTGAGACAAGTGGATTACGTTAGGACTCAGTAATTGGGCCAATTCTCTTCAATATCTTCATAGGGAACAGTGCAGAACAGCTGGAAGGGAAGGTAAATGCTGCCTTTTGGCAGATGATGAGAAAATATGCAATAAGGTGAACACTCAGAATGGAGTGAGAAAGATGTGCAGGGATCTTGGAAAATGTGAGGAATGGTCAAAAACATGGCAGTTGGGGTTTAATACCAAACAGTGCAAAATAATGCACCTAGGGCATAGATATCTCAGTGCTGAGCATAAGATGTGGGGAGGTACTAACAGTTACTAGGCAAGAAACAGTCCTCAGGGTTGTCATATCTGAGGACCTCAAGGTGACAGGGCAGTGTGTAAGGATAGTAGAATGCTGGGTTGCATAGGGAGGGGTTTCTCCAGCAGGAGGAGGAGAGAGGTGGTGTTTCCATTACATTGCTCGCTGGTGCAGCCACACTTAGAGCACTGTGTTCAGTTTTGGAGACCGTACCTCAAAAAGGAGATAGACAAAGCAGAGGCAGTCCAGAGGAGGGCAACTAAAATGGTGCATACTTTTCATGAGAGGCCCAATGAGGAAATTGTGGGGTTCAACATGTACATCCTGGAAAAAAGGAGAGAGAGAGGGTATGATAGAGACCTATAAGTACCTCAATGGGGTGAATAAGGTACACATGTGTAGTACATTCTCAAATGAGAACAAACACCAGGACCTGGGGGCATGCAATAAAGTTGGGGGGGGGGGTTAAGGGTGATGTGAGGAAATATGTCTTCACTGAAATGGTAGCAGATGCCTGGAATAAACTGCCAGTGAAAGTGGTAAAGAATAGATTAGTGGGAGGCTTTAAGCATGCATAGGATAGACATGGGGGATATTAAATAGAATGCAGGGAGGTGCCAGGGTCAATGGGGACCAGATACTGTCTGTAGAGACAAAATAGGTAGGGAATATCTGGGCAGACTAGGTGGATTAAGCAGTCCTTTTCTGCCATCAAATTCTATGCTTCTTTAAAGAAGGGATACAGACAACAGTAAAAAATAACCTGCCAGTTGGATGCAACAGGATCCCAATTGCCCAGCAGTCTAAATTATGGACCATCCCAGTGGCATGGAGGGCAGAGGCACCAATGCCTCACCTGCTGCCATGCCACCAACCTGGGCTTGAGGACAGACTTGGTTCACTGGGGGACTAGCCAGGGAGAGGAGGACTGAGCATCTGGAGGATGGGTCTCCTCCTCTAGGGAGGGAGGGAGGGAGGGAAGGTTGTGGGTCCTGGCACTCATCTGGCCCTTAGCAGAGGCTGGAGGACAGGCAGCCAGTACTGGCACATCAGGACTGGGGGGGATGGTGGCTGTTGATGTCCCATGCACAATAGAGTGTTTGGTGCATCTGGACATCATTGCATAGCGTCCCTCCGAATAGAACACAGAAAGTGGCTGGGTGCGGTATGGATGACACTGACCCCTTGCAGGCTCTGCACTGGTTATAGGGTCCTCTTCAGGACTGGATTCATTTTGTTGGTTGTAAGGCATCTACCATTGACCCCCACCAAAGGGGCAAGCTATGGGGGAAGCACTGAGAAGAGGTAAGTCCCAGGATGCCGGGTGATGGGGCTGAGGGGGGTCGGCAGAGGGCTACAGACAGCACCGCGGCAGGGAGGAAAAAGAAATTAACAGCAAAAAATCTAAATTATAGACCAAGGGAGCACTCCTAGCCAATTGGAGTGCTCCCTTTTCTGTGTACGTGACACACTTTTATTCTGTGAAAAGTGTCTCACATGCAGCTGCCCTGGAAATGGACATGTTCGGGGAAGTTCTTTTTACAATTGTGATGCAGTATTGATCAATCTTGATCAGTAATATATTAATACCACTGCAGAGACCAGTCATATATTGTAAAAGTGGTCTCTCTTACATCCTTAAGGTGTCAGCAAAGCTCACCTTTGGATCATGGTTCTCATAGCCTAAAAATGCGTGTGAGACCACTCTTGCAACCATAAGCGTAGTCTTTGCAGCAATATTAAAATACACAAAATTTTAATTCCACAACATTCAGTTATTTGCAAATAAGGATATGCTTGTGGCATTACAGTTAGTTCCATAAAGACAGAGTGGGATGTCATAAGAAGAGACTATGACCTGAGCTCCTGAATTGCATCAGAAGACAGGGTTGTCTAGTGATTACAGTACCATCTTGAAAACCAGGAGATGGCAGATTCAAACCTTGCTAGAGCCAAATAGGCACTCTGTGATGTTGAGCAAGTTACTTAACCTCTCAGCATTCCAGTCCGTCCAGCTATGAAAACAGTTAGGATCACATTTAAAAGTTATAACCCTGTGTGTAAATTAAACATTAAGTAGCAATGGGTCATTTATTGCCACTTGTCAGAGACAAGGAACTTTTAGTCAGTCATGGTTTTGTGACTCATGAATTATGGCCCTTCTCCCTTGCTCTTGGAATTAACTGCAATTCCTAATTCCTAGTCCGGCTGTTTCATACTATAAAATTTTGTTTTGCACAAAATGAACCTTAAATATTATTTATTTCAATATAAATAACCAGTGGTTAAAGCAGACATTCATAACAAGGAACTCTATAGGTGGAGGGGCACCAACAGGGGTGTCATGCAACCATAAAATTTGGAAGGACACAGCATCTTAACCTCCCTAAGGGGGGGCATGCTCCACCATAAAAATGTTTAACAATTGCTGCCAAATTGTGCATCTTGGTGGCTTTAACAGACTGTGAAGCAGCTTCATGGCAGCTTACTGAATGGCAGCAGAATGCTGAGGTATGCAAACAGTAGGTTTGTACTGCATAATAATGATAAAAGTCACACCCTCACCCCTGAAGGGCTGTTGCCAAAAGAGCAAAACTTGACTAGTCCACGCTGGTGTCTCTGACTTTCTTTCCCCTCCACTCCTGCTCAGATAGTTGTACCCTGCTTGCCCTCTTTAATGTTTCTTTCATGTTTAAAGTTGTCCTTGGCTTTAGAGCTGTGCAGAATAAGAACATTCCAAATTAATTGAATTTTGATGACATTTTATAAAATTCCATAAATGTTCATGGAATTTCATCAAAATGTTGTGGAATTTTTTAAATGTATTAATTTGCTTGTAACTCAGCTATCTTTTGAGCTAGAGCTCTAACATTTGTCATACTTACTCTCTCAGTGGAGTTCAAATGATGTGCCAAATATCATGAAATTATAATGGACTGTTTTAAGATTATAGGTGCTCAAAATCTGTAATGTTATTTCTTGTGGGAAATATCACTAAAAGTTTTATCTGCGGATACCTCAACCATCTATTGGGTCAGAGATCTTACATTTGGCATGCTTATTCTCCCAATGGAGTTCTAATGAAGTGCCAAATATCATGAAATTAGAGTAGATTGTCTTAAGGTTATTGGTGCTCAAAGTCTGTCATTTTATTTCTTGTGGGAAATTTCATTGAAAGTTTTATCTGCATATATCTCAGCCATCTATTGGGCCAGAGATCATACATTTGGAATGATTACTAGCTGGTAGGTGTTCTAATAATGTGCCAAGTTTCATGAATTTATGATACATTGTCTCAAAATTATATGTGCTCAATGTTTGTAATTTTATTTTTTGCAGGACATTTCATTGAAATGTTATTTGCATGTAACTCGGGCATCTTTGGAGCTAGACATGTTTAAATTAGCACAAATAACATTTTTGTAATGTTTATAGAATCTTCTAAATATGGAGAGATTTGGATTAGAGAATTTTAAGTTACAGGGGTTCAGAATTTTATGTAAATATTTGCAAAATTGTGTGAAAACTCAAAAATGTGGATGTTTGTAACTTCTCTGTTCTTGCAGGCATAGACTTAACATTTGATATGCATATCCGATGTCAGTGTATACTGGTGTCTAACACAACTGGATAAATTGGTTTAGCAGTTTTAATTTTACAGTGGGGAAAAATAAATCACTGGTAACATTTTCTCAAATGTTTATAAAGTAGCATATAAATAAAGCACCCAGAGTTCTTTCCATGGAATTTAACATTCACAATGCACGTATCACTGTTTCATTTGATAAGTTGGGCTGAGCTTTTTTGCAGTCCTGCTGTTCCTCTCTGGGTAACTATTTTGCCCACCCCTTCTCTCTTGAATAGACAGATTGATTCAGTAGAACTACTGATCTCACTGATGTCCTCTTTGTTCTTTATGGTGACAAAATCCCTTCAAATGTGAGTCACCTACTCCTTTTCCTATCAACCTATCCTGTTGGAATAGTTAGAATTCTTCCTTTCTGGTGCTGCATACATTGTCTTCCCCCCACTACATCTTTTTGAGTACTTCTGAGTCCCAGACTTGCACATACATCAGGCTCCTCAGATCATCAATTTACTGGGTGTGATCCTTATATGTCCTGCATTCAGGTTAGAATTGTTGATACTCTGTGCTTCCTTGCTCCAACTGGGGGAGTTACCACTAGTAGGCTACCCAGCTCAGCTACCCAATTCTTGGTGAAACTATGCATCTACCTCTTGAACCTGGTGACCCCATGCACTACCTGCCTCTCATAACCCTATCCTTTAATTCGAACCATCCTCCCGATAAGGCTGAGTGAAATTAGCGAATTCCAATTTTATGGAATTTTCATGAAATTCCACAATTTTCACAAAGACTCATGAAATTTGATTGATTGATTGATTGGTCAAACTTTTATTTTTATACAGGTTGATTTGTTGGGGAAAAGGAACCCCATTTACAACAATTTCCTGTGGATTTCCTAAAAAAATTGACTTTAAGTACAGATGTTATTTTGCAATTTCTGTCAGCAAGCAGTTCATAAAGTTGACATGCACAGTCTCCTTGTAAGGTCTATGAACCTACCAAATCTAATGGCATTGCATTCTCTAGTTTTAAAGTTTCAAGGGTTTATTAATTTGCAGTTTCCATTATTTTCAAAATTAAATTTTAAAATGTGAAAGTTTGAATACTTTTAATTCAGCCCATTTAAAGCTGTAAAAATGAACTTTGTTAGAAATGACCATGTGGGATAGTAGTTTAAATTTTTCAGATCTGGTTACATTTGGATTTGTTGTTTTAAAATTAGAGGGAAATAACTGAAATTTAAATTTCAGCAACATGTTTTCCAGGCTATAACTCAGTCCCATTTTGAAACTAGAAATCTGAAACTATGTACATATATAAACGTAGTGATAACCTGTATACCTGTAAAATTTTATAACATTTGAATGAATACTACTAAAAGTATACTAAAATAACAGCAATCTAAATTTTGGCAAAATGTATGACTACCTAGAACTCAACCCCCTTTGATACTTGAGACTTAATACATGGTGCACATACCCATGACGTATTATTCTCTAAATCCTAAAACTGAGGGGAAATTTGGGTGAGAAATTTAAAATTAGATTGAAATAACTAAAAATTAAATTTTGATTAAATGTGTGGCCACCCATAACTCTGCCCCTGACAACTTATGACTCTAAAATTTGGCACATATATCTAAGCCATCCCTAACTGTAAACATGCACATGTTGGTGTCAGTTGGATGTGTACTTTTAAACATATAGCAAAACTACTGAAATTTAAAATTTGACAAAATTCTGCGGAATTTTCATGCAAATTCTGTGAAATTCCATGGAATCTGAATGGTAATTCCAGGGGCACTCAGTAGGCAGATTTTTATATTGCACACAGCTCTACTTGGCCTACTGTGCATTTTGCCCCTCCCAAAAAACACTGAATAGCTGTTTGCAAAACAGCACAGTGCAACTGCCTATTCAATCCCCCTTCTCTCTCTCCTCTCCAGTAAGAGCCAACACTGCAGCCCTAAAGGCAGCCCTGTATTTTCTGATGGCTTTTTTATTTTATTTTTTCACAAGAGCCCTGAAAAAGGGTTGTTTTTCTTTAAATGTTTGAGTTTAGCAGATAGGAGGACCTCACAGTTCCCATCCGCCCCCTTCACTCAATGGCCCACGCTCACTGTTGGCTCTCCCATTAGCTCTGCAATGACAGTCAGCATTAACAACACAGTCTACAAAAGCAAGCAAGAACACATCAACCATGCATGTACAATGACAACCTGCATGTGCATGACTGACGTGTTCAAATGTTTCTTGGATGCCTCTTCCCACCCCTTGCCACTCAGGATTCCTGTGGAGTCAGGTGACACAGTCAATCTGCCATCATCTGGTCACCAGACTCATAGTGGCAGCAATGGGAAGAGCAAGCAGTGATACGCTGCTCCCTAATATCAGGGATGTCATAATGCCTTACGGATTGATGTCCCAATGTCAGGATCCTCTCCTTCCTGCCTCCAACCATTCCACTGGGTCCTATTGTCCAGCAATGTATCTTCAATGGGAAAATAAACTGCTTGCCCAATGTACAGGCACACTTTAAAAAGCATCTATCAGTATTGAAAACTGGCTGAGGGTGCATATGAGTTTCCCCTAATGTGTACTATGAAGGGGCACCCGTTTCTCCTCACTTTAATCATTGTAAATTACTGGATGCCAGGGTGGCTGACTGTTTCAGTCATTTATTATTGCTAACTGGAATTTAATGGTAAGAATTTTGTGGTATTGAACTGTCAACCCTGAAGGTAGATAAGAAAAAAACTTTAATTTGGCTACAAAGAAAATAACCTGTATATTGAAACTCAGCAGCTTAGTTACTTGTTAGTCTTTGGCCAGCTAACATTAGCTGTTGGCCAGATCCCATGAGGATTGGTTCAGGGCACTGAACATGTACTCTTTGGAGGCTGGGGGAGGGGATGTTACAGACTTTCAAGTTCCTGAAAGGAATGAACATGATAAACTATGAGGAACTATTTAGCAGGAATGACAAGTTGAAAATAAGGGAACATGAATGTAAGCTGGTTTGGGGGAGACTGAGGAAGGATGCAAAAAGGTTTCACTTTACCAAGAGAATGGTTGCATCATGGAACAGCCAATCAGCAGAGGTGGTGGGTGAAGTAACCATTAATGGATTCAAGCACAGCTGCGACAGGGTAAAGGGCTTAATAGTTACTCAGGGGGTAGTAGTAAGGCAGAGAATGGGGGGGCAGAGAAGGGAGAAAACCCTGTCTGGACAATAGGTCACAGGGTAGAGTAGGGTAAAACTGGGCACACTGGATGGGCAAATGGTTATTTTTCTGCTGACATTGTCTATGTTTCTATATTTCAATGTTAGTGTAACAGTTAGAGGAGTGCTGACCAATAATCTTTTGAGCAACAAGCCCATTTAGACCTCAGCTAAGAATTCCAATGTTGCCTTTTAGGGAGTGAAATTTTTTTGACAGCTATACTCTTTACAGCATATTTTATGTTATGTTGCTGGTGTACCAAACACTATTTGTGTGTATGTAACCACCCAGTCCTCTGGGGTTACTAGAATCCTATTAATACTAGGGTTAGTCAGGTAGAAAAAGCAGCTTGTAAAGAGCTCAATTAGGGGTTTCTTACTTAATGACATCATTATTTACTCAGCTAGTCTGAGAGGGGATGATTATGTCATTTAGAACTCTTGCAGCAGCATAACCATTTCTGAGTCAGCTGCTATGGGGAAGTTTAGAATGTTCAGAGAGTCTGAGTTCAGAGGTCAGAGTGGCAGAAGGTCTGCCAGTTGGGGCTCTGTCCCTAAGAACCCTGTGTTTCTCACCCTAGTTTGGATTACATCTCCAGCTCCCAGTGAAGTGGTGGAGACTTTTCTTCAACAGGATTCCCTGATTTTCACTCCAGGAGATGTGAGATGGACTGCTAGTTCAGTGGATCCAAGGGGCAATCCCCTAAAGGTCCTAGTGTGTGTACAACTGCCTTTGAGAAGGACTTTTGTGTGAGAATTTCTGACAAGCTACCATGGAAAAGGGTGCTTTCTGGGTTGTTTCCATGCCTAAAGGAAGGAGCAACTAATCTGTGAGTACAGAATGGGAGACAAGTTCTCAATTTAGGAGGTGTTCTGGGGTGTGTGTACACAAGATAAGGATAGATCACACCGGCCAGGACACCTGTTCACCTATGTGTGTTCATTTGAAGTAAAGTGCAGAGTCTTTAGCAATTCAGTGGGGAATGAAGGCTTTTGTGGTGTAATCCTGAAGAAATGGCAGACACTGTTGGTTGGGGCAAAGGATGGGAGGAACACCATCTGGATTCTACAAGGCAGGGCTAACTGGTTCGTTGAAGGGTGCCAGATTTCCCTGGGCAAAGGCCACTGCTGCAGGAGGATGTTCTGAGTATGTGGTTCAATCCACAAGCATACACTCACTGGGAAATAGAAGATGTTCTGAGTGTGTGGCAACAGTCCACGAGCATGCACTCTTGGGAAGTGGAAATGTTTAGGTGTGTGGTTCGGTCCCAATCCACATGCATACATCATGAGAAAGAGAAAGGAATTGTTTCTGTGGAAAACTGTACTGCCTAGAAAAGAGTGTTTAGAAAAGGAATGTACCTGTCTGTCTTGACCAACCAGTGGGTGTCCACTTTATGCTTTAGTAACATCTGTGAATAAAGTCATACTGCACAATCCCAGCTGCAGCACTGGATAATCTGATCACTGCTTCTGTGTGGAATTAATTGGGCTCCCTCAGCAGTTAGGTCCAGCATATGCCTAGCATCCTCTCCCCTGGACGTGTTTTTTTTTTTTTTTTACAAAGATTCATTTTGGTAATTGTGCCCTCACCCCCTTCCTTTAGATAATGAGCCTGGTATACATTCTACAGCTAGGGGTGGTACCAATCTGGGTATTTCTGCCAAACGTAAATGATATGCTATATGTGGGTACTAGTTCTGTTTATGGGGGGTGCCAATTTGCCAAAAGTGGTGTGGGGGTTACATGTAATTCCTGTTTATAAAATAGGTAGGAAAAATATTGTATCTAGATTGGCTGTCATTTATGCCTCAGGTCTGTCTAATACACAGGTAAAAAAGTGCTGGCAATCAGGACACAGCACATTAACAATATCAATGCCCATTTCAAAAATTCCTGACTGCCATTACAAACATGGCCATTACCTTTGCTCACTTAAAGAGCATGTGCTCACTTCTAATAAATAGATAACTATTTTATGTAATGCGTTTTTGGTGTATTGGTAATTCATTTCTACTTTTATAATAAAGCATTTTGTTTTTGCAGTGAGACAAGTGGGTTTTCACCTTTGCCATTTACACTCCTAATAAAAAAGAATTTAATAGAATTCTGATATTGTAGTGTCAGAAACTGTCAAGTGCTTTGGAGCCCATTGTATTTTAATGAAACACTAATAATAGTATTCTATCCTTTTCAAAAGAAATAGATACTTCTTTCAGCAACAATGCCTTATACTGTATGTTTGCTCTATTGTGGTATACCTGCATGATTTTCAGTTTTTGAAACAGTAATTGGCTTATCTTTTCTTCTTCCAAAATAAAATCAGGATAGGAAGAAAATATCTCCTGCTATATCATAATAAAAGATCATAGGTTATGAAAAACCACATATTTATATTGAATCTATAACATTTTAATGGAAGAAAGGTTTACTTCTCTATGAAAATCTTGAAACAGATTTGCAGTTTCCCACTGAAATATATTGATCGCCTCGCCAGTAAATAGTTTTGGACTTCATAATACAAAGATTTCATTGAGTTCTTTTTTTACTAGTGGTTGACAAAATAAAGATAAAATTATAAAAATAGTAACTAAAGAAGCAAAATCAAACAGAATGACTGTTGAGGCATCTCAATGCCCCAGACCTTAATTCTTTACGATACATATCCTTACAAGGCACATACTCTTTAAAACAAACTCTGGCCAGAGCCAGTACAGCTGCAGCCAAGGTTTCCGAGGAACACAGAAACATAGAAACATAGAATCTGATGGCAGATAAGGACTGCTTGTCCCACCCAGTCTGCTAATTTCTCTACCTAATGGATAAGCTGCAGATTCCAGTTAACCAACAGCCTACTTCCTCCTACCTCCAATCCATTAAATTGCTTTATGTTTGTCCCATGCATTTTTGAACTCCCCCACTGTTTTTGACTCCACAACCTCCACAGGAAGGCCATTCCATGCATCTACAACCCTCTCCATGAACAAATACTTCCTCACATTACCTCTGAGCTGTCCCCCTTCTATATTCAAATTGTGCTCCCTTGTTCTTACACATCTCTTTTTCTGAAAGATGCTACTTTTGGACTTTGTTGATTCCCTTGAGGTGCTTGAAAGTTTTTATCATGTCCTCCCGTCCCCCTTTCCTCGAGGGTATACATATAAAGCTCCTTAAGTCTCTCTTCATATGTCTTCTGGTGCAGACCCTGCAACATTTTAGTTGCCCTCCTCTGGAATGCCTCCATCCTGTCTATGTCCTTGCGGAGACTGGGTCTCCAGAACTGCATGCAGTACTCCAGATGGGGTCTCACCAACTGTCTGTACAGAGGGGTAACAAATTCCTGTTTTCTACTGGTGATGCCACTTCTTATACATCCCAATATACCCCAGCCCTCCTTACTGCCCTCTCACATTGCTTGCCCACCTTTAAGTCATCTGATACAACTACCCCCAGGTCCCTTTCCATTTTTGCTGTTGTTAGTATCTCACCCCCCCATGGTGTACTCTTCCCCTGTGTTTTTGTTTCCCAGGTGCATTACTTTGCACTTCTTAGAATTGAATCTAAGCTGCCATACATTTGACCCTTCCTCCAACCTTGCCAGGTCCCTTCTCATACTTTCCACCCCACTATGTGTATCAACCCTGTTGCAGATCTTTGTTTCATCTGCAAAGAGACATAATTTTCCTTCCAGTCCCTCTGCAATGTCACTTATAAAGACATTGAAGAGAACCGGTCCTAGAGCTGAACCCTGTGGTACCCACTAGTAACCCTCCTTTCTTCAGAGTGGACTCCGTTTACTATTACCCTCTGTGTCCTGTTCTCCAGCCAATTTTTTACCCAGGCTACCATCTTGGGACCCACTCCCAGGCTGGTTAACTTGTATATTAATCTTTTGTGTGGGACTGTGTCAAATGCCTTACTAAAGTCTAGGTAGGCCATGTCCACAGCCACCCCCGATCTACTACTTTGGTCACCCAGTCAAAGAAATCTATTAGATTCATCTGATATGACCTTCCTGCTGTGAATTCATGCTGCCTTGGGTCCTGTGCCCATCTGGCCTCTAAGTACTCAATAATTTTTTCCTTCAGCAGTCATTCCATCATTTAGCCTATCACTGAGGTAAAAACTAACAGGTCTGTAGTTTCCTGCCTCTGCCCTGCTTCCAGTTTTGTGAAGTGGAATCACATCTGCCCTCCTCCAGTCCTCAGGTACCACTCCATCCTCCCTATGATTTGTTGAAGCAGTTAGTCAGTGGTGTCACTAGTTCTACCCTTAGTTCTTTCAGAATTCTGGGATGAATCCCATCAGGCCCCATTGCTTTGTCCACCTTCAGTTTTAAGAGTTCTTTCAGAACTTTTTCTTCTGTGAATGGGCTGGTATCAACCCCCCTATACAGAGTGTTTCTGTTGCTTGGTTTAGGTACCTCTCCTTCTTCATTTGTGAATACTCAGCAAAAATATTTTTTACTATCTCTGCCTTTCACCATCACCCTCTGCCCACCCCCTCCCTTTATTAAGCCTCACTATCCCTCCCTTGGTCTTCCTTTGCTCCTGATATACCAATAAAAGGTTTTATCCCCATCTTAACTAGTTGGCTATCTTTTCCTTGGTTTGGGCCTTTGCTGTTCTGACTGCCTTCCCTGCTTTCTTCTGCTTTAAGTGACACAGTTCTCTGTCCTGCTCCTTCTGTGATTCCTTGTACTTCCTGAATGCTATCTTTTTCTCTCTAACTTTCCCTGCCACCTCCTTTGAGAATCATAGTGGTTTTTTATATTGTTTTGTTTTGTTTATTTGCTTCACACAAAGGCTTGTTGCCTTAGTAATGGCAGTTTTGATTATTCCCCATTGTTTTTCAAACCCTCCTTCCTGCCCATTTGCTAGTGCATTCCTTCAGCACTCACCCATTTTGGCAAAGTCAGCCCTCCTAAAGTCCAGGACCTTTGCCTTTGTATGGCTTGACTCTACTGCTGTGTTTATTGTGAACCATACTGTTTGATGGTTGCTATTTCCCAGATGGCTACCCACTTCTACATCTGTGATCCTCTCTCTATCTTTATTTGAGAGTACCAGGTCTAAGATTGCTCCCTTCCGAGTGGGTTCCAATACTAATTGTCTAAGGTATGTCCCCTGCAGGGCATCTAGAATGACCCCACTCTTTGATGTGGCTGCAGCAAATGCACTCCAGTTAACATCTGGTATATTCAGATCCCCCATCAACAATATCTCCCTTTTTCTGCCATTCTAAGGATACCATCTATCATTTCCTTGTCCATTTCCTCCCCCTGAGATGGGGGTCTGTATACAACCCCTGTGCGGATTGTGATGCCATTGCCTGTCTCCAAGTTGACCCACAGTGCCTCTTCTCCTCCTCCCTGTTTACCCTTTTGTTCTGTTGCTTTGATTCCTTCCCTCATGTAGAGAGCTACTCCACCTCCTCTTTTACCTTTCCTGTCCCTCCTGTAGATAGTGTACCTTGGTATGTTTACATCCCAGTCATGATTCTGTGTGCACCATGTTTCTGTGACTGCCACAATATCCAGATGTTCCTCTTCCATCAAGGCCACTAGTTCAAAAAGTTGTTACCCAAACTATGGGCAGTGGTACTCATTACTCTCCATTTTTTGATGACACTGTCTGCCATGTCCAAGATGGTCACTTGAGTTTTCTGCAAATGTGCAATGATTCACGCATGCACACTGAACTCTGGTGGCACAGCAGCACAGTCCACCATGTCCAAGATGGCCACTGGAGTTCAGTACATATGCACGAGTCATCGTGCATGTGCAAAAAACTCCGGTGGCCATCTTGGACATGGCAGACTGTGCTGCCATGCCTCTGGAGTTCTGTGCCCATGCATGAGTTGTTGTGCATGCACAAAAAACTCCAGCGGCCATCTTGGACACAGCGGACAGTACCGTGTTCTACCTCCCACACTTTTAAATAGTGCAGTGAATGTGCAAATTTTGCCATTCACCTCCACTATTTTAAAATCCAGTTGGTATGCTGTAATCCTTCTTTCTCTACTGTGCTCTCAAGACATCTGCAGGACTATACCCACTGCAGTCATAAAAATCATCTAGGCCCTAAAAATAAAACTCTTTCAAAATAATAAGAACACATTGATTTACTGTTGTTTTCTTTTGCACTGTATTCTCCTCTCTACACATGTACACAAATTTAACAAGCATTTATTAATGCCAAATGTTGCTTGCTTGTATTTGCTGTGTAGTTGTTGGTCATAGGTAGCAGACAAGCTAAAATTATCACATTAAAAGCAAGTGTTATAATAATGAAATCGGCATGATTGGGAAATGAAGAGGTACTCCACTTCCTCAACTCAGCACCTGACATATGGTTCAAATTGGGTATATGCCCCAAACCCATTCTCCTCCTAGGTGGTAAATCAGGGCTCCATGGGGAAATTCATAGACAGAGGTAAGGTAGGGTATGGCTGGTTGTGGAAGGTATCCAGGGAAGGCGGGGGTGGTATGCAAGGGGCACAAATCCTTTAGGAAATTAAAAGACCTGAATATAATCACAAATACAGTGAAACATTGAAAATAAAATATTTCTTCTTACCTGTATTATCAGTCTGTGTTTCAGGCTCCATTCTATATGTTAGTCTGATGGGTATAGATCATTACTTCACGGATCATGTTATAGTAAGCCTCCCAAAAGTAATGGAAAACTGTTTTGAGCCACTCCTAGTTGTAGGTGCTGGAATAGGGGGCCACTATGCCGTGGTCCACCATTTTATAAGTGGTGGGGTCTGGTCCTATCAGTTTTTGCAGTCACAGTAATGATAACTAGGGAGGACTGTGTCTTTAAATTGCATCATGTGCAGTAAACTGTTACTTACTAGCCACTTCCTTTGAGGCTTGCAGTATGTCAGCAAAATTATGGAACCTGAAGATCCGAGTAGTGTTGATGGGGTGGGCTGTGGCCATGGCCTACTGAGTTAAGGCCCGGTGGTCAAACTTTAGAAATGTTAATAAAAGGCTAGGCCTTTGGGTGGCATCTAGGCACAGGGAGATGTAGGCAGTCAGTGAAGGGGAGTTACTACACATATTACAAATCTGATCGAGAAAAATATAAGGGTTTGAGTGAACCGATGCAACTAGGGGATAGAATTTACTCCTTACATCCTTGACAATGCCACTTTTAGAAATACTGAAACATAGAGTTTGACAGCAGATAAGGACCACTTGTCCCACCTAGTCTGCTAATTTTTCCTACCTACTGTAACACTACAGACCCTACTTGATCTCCAAATTTACCCCCCCTTCTTAGCACTAAGGTTCCCATATGCTTTTTGCCACCCAGCCCTAAATGTGGCAATCGTTTTGGGCCTCCACACAGGAAAAAAAGTGTCATACTTTGTACAGTACACTAGGAATAAATGAAATGCCACTGAGTAGCTGGGTTAACTTATTATTCTCCCCATCTGTGTAACTCACACTCCTGGGGTTATATCATACTCACTCATCCCTTCTGAATCTCAGACCCTTGTTACTCGTCACTGCAATACTTCCATGGATCAGACTGCTTTCTCAGTCTGTTTCCCCTCTATCTGGAATTTTCCTACTCCCTATGCCTCTTTATTGCTCACCCCGGTCTTAAGCATCATTTCAAGGATCATGTCGCTCCCTTCTGCTCTTGCTGCTAGTGCATCTCTAGTTAGCCCTTATATGTTTACTGTTCTTTCACCAATCTCTTGGCTCAATGGTTACCTCATGCAGATTCAGATTCAGATGCATTTATTGTTCTTCCAAAAAATGTTTACAATTTTGAACATTACAATCTTCAAATACAAAAGATGAATAAATACAATAAAACAGTGATATTTTCTAAGTATATTATCAATAATTATTTCTGTTGTTATCTTCTTAAATGAGCCTTTTTTTTAAACTGATTACAGTTGAAAAAAAGTTAAAACACATTCCTGCTTCTTTCACTGTCCCCGGATGGAGCAAAATGAATACTGGATCATAATCCAAGTTAATGTATCTGGATAAAAAGTCCTTTAAAATCGAATTTCTCCTCTTATTAAACAGAGGGGGGCATTCATTGTTATTAAGATTCATTTGAGGAAGTAAGCGATTAAAATATGTGTATTTGGAGTAGAGTAAACCAAATCTTGCCCATGTTATCACCTTACGAATATTTGGATTACGTCACGCAAAGTGCACATTGGGGCCTATTCACAAAGAGGCATAGGGTACATGAGATATGCGCGTATCCTGCCCCTGTAACTACACAGCCCTGGATAGGTGCAGGGTGCACGGTATTCACAACTGGGAGCATCCACAGGGTACCTGTCCACAGACCTGTCTCCCTGCTGCACAGTTGTACAGGGGTAGATTGTGGAGCTCAGGCAGGCATCCAATCAGATGCCCATCCTGGTCCTGAAGTGGATCCCCTGCTACACATGTGCAGGGCATCCTGGGAAGGTGTGGACACCAGCAAGCTGACTCCAATGGGCAAGTGTCCGAATGACTGCCACCAGCCCTCCCTGTCAGCCCAGTGGGCTGGGGCAGCAGTGTGGAAAGGGTTCCCTTTGCTGCCATGGCCGGTGGGTGTTCACTGGGGGGTGGCCCATAAAATTTATGGCAGAGTCCCTTCTCATGTAATTTACCCCCCAGGCCTGGCACTTCATGCCTTAGTGAATGGCATGGATTGCTGACACACACCCTGGCATGCCCCTGGACCACCTGTGATACATAGCTGCATGGGAGGCCAGGGGATCCTCTGCACAAGAGGCTAGCACACCTGTAATGAATGACGGATCCCCGCAGTGTGACATTCCCAGGTAGGATTGCCTATGCACCTCAGATACAGGTCATGTAGGCAATGCGCACCTTCATGAATAGTGCCCATTGTTCCTAATCGTTTACACAATTGTGTATTTTAAATTGTATTCACTCCATGTACCTTCCCTTTGGGGTCACATCGGGAGCTAGGCCGAGGCACAGTATGCCTTTCCTTGTCATCAATGTGCAAATAAATAACCATCAGGAAATAAGCTTTTACTTAGCATGCCTTTCCTGCTCACAAATTTGTACATAAATAAATAAATTAAACTGCAATTATAAGTCTAATTAATTATTCATGAGCCTAGCTAGGCTCCTGATTGACTACTGGATTGATCATTAACGTCTTAGAAATGACCGATCCAGGTGTCAACTGACGCTGCGCAGCACACGCGACTTGTGCCGCTCTGCTTAAAACCTTAAATAATGGGGGGAAAAAATTGTTATTTTGATGACACTTACAATCGCAATAACAGCCTAGAAGCCAGTCATTTCCTTGGAGTAACCACTGGCTGGAGGGAGGTGGCCCTTAGCTGTGTCTCAGGCCACCCATCCCCCCAGCTGGTCGTTAATCTTTCCGAAATGACCAGCTTCTCAGTTGCTATTGCTTAATTATCCACTTTCAGAGTGCTTCATCTCTTCACACAAAACTCAAACTTTAAATACAGTACATTTTCAGGTTTGCTTGAGCGGCCCTGCCGGGGAACAGCTTGGAGGCTGGCCTCACTGTTTGAGAAGCTTTGCTATGGATAATCCACTTGTGCTCTTTTTCCTTACCCTTTTTGTGCGAGATATGGTATCTCTGTTTGAACTCATCCCACCATCCTGCCCCAGTATTATGCATATCCTCAGCCCCTCTCATCTGATAACACCCTCCTTTCTCCAGTATGCAGCACATCCTTGATCCCCCTCGTACCTGAAAACATCCCGACTGGCCCAATATGTACACACTGCCAAAGTATGCACAACCTTTCCCAATACAAATACCCACTGTCACTCAGCCCATCTGCTGATAGCCACCATCTCCCTGAATGACTACCCCATCCCTTCTTCCATCTACTGATGCCCACCCTGTCCCAATACAAATACCCCTAGCCCTTTCTTCCATGAGCTTACACCTAAATTGTTCCAGTATGAATACTGCTATCCCATCCTCATATCAGTTTATACCCCTGTCCTGTCCCAATACAAGTACCTTACCTCCTCCTCCTCCCAGCAGCTTATACCGACTCTTTCCAAACACCCCAATCCCTCAGCCCAACTGCTGATACCCACCCTGTCCTAATTAAATACCAATACCCTACCCGTGCTATCATCTGCTGATTAAGCAGTAATGCACAACAGGGTGTGGGTTATGCTGGAATAACCTCACACCTGGGTTGGCTGAGCATAAGACAAGAAATAGCATGCATCCAACACACCAGAATTGAATTTATTCCAGCACAACCCACATTCTAGAGTGCATTATTGCTATTATACAATGGCTCTTATTTATTAATACTGTGGTAATCACAATGAGCACATGTAGATGTCTATTAGGCAGATAACAAGTGTTGTAACATCCCTTTTATATGTAGGGACATCCATTTTATAGTATCAGTGGTACAGTTTTATTTTTATTTTTTCAAGAAACTCCCCATGTAAAAGCACTGCATCATGGGTATGCAAATAATCAATTGTCTTTTATCACTATAGTGTGTTATGCAATACCAGGTAATTAGGTAATTTGTATACCCATGATGCAGTGCATTCATATATGGTATGTTTCTTCATAAAAAATAAAACTGTAAAACTGATGCAATAAACGAGATGTTGCCACACTATAAAGATGTTCTGACACTTATTCTCTGCCCAACTATGAAATGTTTTAGCCATGACAAAAAACAAATAATTATTCTGCTCCCCCACAATATAAATAAATATTTTTTTTTATAGAAATACACCACATATGAATGCACTGCATCATGGATATGCAAATTACTTGGTATTATACAATGGCAAGAAATAATGCTGGGCTCTGATTGGTCAGTCTGGGGCTAGACCCGTGATGTTATCCCAGCATATCATCACGGATCTAGTCCCTGCACACACAAAACCATATCAAATGTTAAAAGTATCAGTACACAAGCCATGTCCGAGGTGCCCACATTCGGCATAGCTGAAGTGAAGTTTGCCAGTACTTCGTGATTTTTTTTCTTTGTGAAACCCCTCCCTCCCACAGCTCACAAATTCAATAAAACACCCAAAAAATGCCTCAAGATAAACCCACCACCAAAATCCTACAACATTATTCCTCTAATCTTTTGAATAAAAGTTAAAAAACGAATGTCAACGGAAGCCATCAGAGCGACCAGCTTCACTGCTTACAGTCATCGCTCTGGTCACAATACTATGTCACATTCACGCTCTACCTGCTAATTACTGGATAAATCATCTCCCGGTACAAACTCGCTAACTGTACCAGAATAAGCAAGCAAAATACAATTATGGGTTTGCACGACGACCACAAATCCCATTCTGCCTCACACACCATTCTCCAAACTTTCTCTGAAAACAGTCAGTGCGGTCACAGGTCGCAGCTCCAAATCATAACCGACCAACCGAGTGAGCGACAAACAGCATCTATGAACAGCCACCGCGCGGCTGCTCTCCTTGCTCGGTTTTTAACGTGCATCCATTTTTTTTAAATATAGCCAGCTTTCTTTTGTTAAAAAACACATTTCCTTACCGCCATAGAAAAGCAGTAGCAGACAGATGCTAGCTGGAGGTTACTGGTGCAGTACCTCTAAAGAGTGGCAGCAGACAGAGGATGGCAGGAGCTGAAAGCACAAATGTAATCTCCCGGTACAACATTAAATGACAAGCTGTACCGGGAGAACTGCACCCAAGATACAGTTGGGGGGGGTGCCACAGACCAAATGAAAGGAAATCACATGTGGAACCTGCAGGCATACAAAACAGAACAAAATTAATCTACTGTTCAGACAGCGCCACCTGTTGGATAGACATAAAAAGGAACTTTTTCTATAAATACACTTCCACCAAAAAAACAAGTAAAAAGTTTACAGAAATACTTTTTTATTTTATTTTCTTGTACTAAAACATTAGCCATTGTATAATAGGAATAATGCACTCCAGGGTGTATGTCGTGCTGGGATAACGTCACTTCTGGGTGATAGTGACTCGCCCGCGTGCCTCGTGCCTAATCACCCCAGGCGGACGTCTATCCCAGCATATACATACCCTGTCATGCATTATTCCTTTATTGCATAATACACTACAGTGCTAAAAAACAATTCATTTATTGTATACCCATAATACTGTGCTTTCACATGTGAAGTGTTTTCTCAAAAACAATTTAAAAAATACAACTGACACTCTAAAATAGATGCACCTACACATAAAAGGGATGTTCCAACACTTGTTCTCTGCCTTATGGCTATCTGCATGTGCTCATTTTGATTCCCACAGTATTAATAAATAAGAGCCATTGTATAATAGTAATAATGCAGGCTAGACTGTGGATTGTGCTGGGATAAACACACTTCTGTTGGATGCACTCTGTCTCTGGCCTTGTGCCCAGCCAAGCCAGGTGTGAGGTTATTGCAGCACAACCCACACCCTGTTCTGCATTATTGCTTAATTACCCACTCTGTCACAGAATGAATAACCCTACCCCTTCCTTTATCTACTGATGCCCACCCTATCACAAAAGAATAATCCTTGTCCCACCCCCTCCCAATTCCTGATACCCCTGCTCCCACACACACATTAGATAATACACTTTGCTGATGCTGCCACAGTCTTCCAATGTGCTTGCTACAAACAAACACTTTCGATCTGGCTTCCATTGTGAGACCAAGGCATGCATCTGATTCCACTGCCATCTCTCACTAGGTTGCCTGCCACGCTCCCTATCACTCATGCCACAGCACTGTTGCAAATATGCGCATTTGTAGCACTGCATGAGAGAGCACTCCAGCAGCAGTTGGGGAAGCTGGAAAAGGGATAAAATCAAATTTATTGCTTTTGTTTCCCCTCTGGATTTTTTTAACTGCAGCACTGAAAAAGCACTGAGAAGTGGACCCAGTACACCATCAGCAGATGTCCTGAGTTAGCCAGGTCTGCCAGATACACATCCATTTCCCTGGTTTTTTTTTTTGGGTGAGGGAGCGACCCACAAATGGCATGTGAAATGTGCAGTGTTTTGAAGAGGGAATACTGACTTCTTTGCATGCATACAAAACCAGAAATGCAGGCCCAGATTCATGGAACATGGGAGTTTGTTATGCAAGTTTGTTAATTAATTCATTTAATATGCACCTGCTGTTAAAATATGTCTTAATAAACATAAAGGACTCTACAGTTCAAGGGTGATGGATCTCAAGTTCTCTGACAGTGAGCTTTGTCACTTGGGATGACGTCTGCTCTAATCTATTTCCATCCCGTCATTAAAATTCATGACATTTCTTGAATCTGTAGCCATCCATTGACCTTGAGAGAAAAAGGGGAGGGGGGGATGCTGGGCAGGCCTTATATTAATTGGCACCATTCCATCCTATTTGATGCCATCCCGTTGAGCTGTATGCTGTGTTAGACAGTGCTTTGTTACACCAGTTAGTGTCTGGGCAGTTATAAATTTCAGTAGAATACCAAGCTTTGGTGCTGCTTTGAGAGGCCTAGATGCTGCAAATATTTACAATTTAATATAATTTAACTGTACATGTATTACACAGTCAATAACAAATAGTGTTCCAGTGAAAGGTGGTGATGCCAGTGACAGTTCACAACAGAGAAAAACAACCACACACTCACCACACTGAGCAAACAGATGAGGCTTCTTGTAGTTCAAAGGGGAACAGTCAGCACAAAGGATCCCACACTCAGGGACTGGCGTGGGAGGGCATGTGACAAGGAAGGTAACCAAAGATGGGGCTGGGAACCATGGGGGGGATTGTAGACTGTGCTTTTTTCTTTTATAGAAATTTTAGATAAGGCTAGTTGACAGAACAGGGGGAGAGTGAGATGATGCAAGAAACCAAGAGTGAAGGGTGGGAGGAGAGGGAGGGAGCAGACGTTTTTTTATACGGAGGTTGGTTGACAAGAGGGGGGAGTAGGAGCTGTGACACCCAGCCAAAAAATAAGGGTGTGGGTAGGATGCACACAGCAGAAGGCAGCAGGTTTTTATTTCTTTTAAAGAAACTTTGTGTGTACATCTGGGGTGGGAGGAAGTCCTCAAGAGGTGGAGTGTTCAGTAGCGGGGGGGTGTTTCTGTGTGGGCATCAGAAGAGTGTTGCTGTATGTGGCCAATTAAAGAGCCTGCTTGGCTGGCATTGGAAGGAGCCCACATGGTGGGCACTGGAAAAGTGATGCCCACTGTGGGTGGCCAATTAAGAAGCCCACTTGGCGGGCATCAGAAATGTGCCACTGCAAAACTCTTTACAGACCGGGGCAAGGAGGGGGTATGGACAAGTGGGGAGACTGAGTAGCAGGCTGAGTATGATGGCACTTAGCTGTCTAGTGGGCGGTGTATTTAAAATGAAAGGATGGAGCAGCACTATGCTAGGTGTGGCTTCATCCTTTCAACTTCACAAAGTTCCCATACATCAGCCAGGCTCAAGATCACCACTACCAGCTTGTTCATTATTCAGTCAGTGGTGAGTCTCCTGCAGCCAGGGCTGCACTGGATGCTACACTGACACACTCTGCAGCCTCTGCTCTCCTGCATAGCCACAACATATTCTCTTAATGCATAAAACATAATACATAAAAAAATTTAAGCTGTGGGGTCGAGCTGTAGAGCAGAGGAAGACTTGCCGCAGTCAGCAGCTGGCAGAGTGGCTCTCCTAAGCCCGCAGTGCCACAGTCGGCGGCAGACAGCAACAGAGGGAGCTACTGGAGCAGAGGGGAGCCATGCCGCATTCGGCGGTGGGTAGTAGCAGTGCTCCAGCAGGCACATTGCCGAAGTCAGCGGCTGCCAGCAACAGAGGAAGATTCTGGAGATCCAGGGGGCTGAAGGCACCCAGGATTAGCTAAAGCAGCAGCTGTAGGAGACGGCCAGCCAATCGTATGGGAGGCGCCAACGTGGCCTAGCTTTAAAAGCCAGCAAGCTAGGCAGTATTCAGAGCTGTGGGGTCAAGCTGTAAAGCAGAGGGAAGACTTGCCGCAATTGGCGGCTGGCAGAGAGGCGCTCCTCAGCCTACATTGCTGCAGTTGGTGGCAGGCAGCAGCAGAGGGAGCTACCGGAGCAGAGGAGAGCCATGCCACAGTCGGCGGCGGGCAGAAGTAGTGCTCCAGCAGGCACATTGCCACAGTCAGTGGCTGCCAGCAATGGAGGGAGCTTCCAGAGATCCAGGGAGGCTGAAGGTGATGGCCAGCCAATCGGACAGGAGGTGCCAACGCAGCCTGGCTTTAAAAGCAAGCAAGCCAGGCCATATTCAGAGCTGTAGGGTTTTTCTTCCCACACTACTCTCCCCAACCCTGGCCTCTATTAAATGCTGGAGGTAGGAGGAGCAAAACAATAGAGGGTGGAGTTGACACACAAAGGACACCAGGGGTGGCCAAGAAACTGGATGGGCTGAAATAATAATCTATCAGGGAGCTGCATTTATACAGGGAGCTATTATTACATATATTCACAAAAGAGCTGTAACTGCTGTGACATATCCTCACAAGGGAGCTGTAACTTCTGCAGCAGTTTGGGATCTATGGGCTTCACCTGAGTTACCTGCAACAGGCTGGATTTCCATGGGATTCGGCTGCAACAGATTGGACTTCCATGGGATTCGGCTGGTCTCTACCTGACCTATAGGAATCAGAAAGGGAGCTAAAACCGCACATGTCCTTGGACAAACTGGACCGAACATTCTTCACTTGGTGACTATTGGTTTACGCACAAATATTTTCTGAAACTTTGTTGGGGGCCATACTATTGTTGTTTAACCTATAGGGAATGGTCTATATGGTGATACCGGTTAAGGGACTATAGGATTAGAACTTGCCTAAGTATTGTACTGTAGACTAGTATACGTTTAAGTATTTGCTGTAGGGTTGGATATTTTAATGCATAGGAAGATTGGAATTTGCATAGCCACACCGCTTTAGATACTTAGTGCCTGGGGAAGATAACATAATTGCACAGCCACACCGATAACATGGCTACCATAACAAGGCAGGGCAAGGGAAGCATTAGGAAGGGATTCTTTGGCAGAGTGGTGGGGTGCAGCAGTTGTGGAGATGCTATGATTCTGAATTGGGCTTGGAGGATGGGAGGATGCATGATGTGTACGCAGCTCAGACTGCTGAGGGAGGAAGTGGGGTGGCTGAGGTGGGTAGTACAGGGGGGACAACAAAAGGGAGGAGGGAGAGAGAAGAAGAGACACTACCAGCTGGGTTTGGAGAGGAAGGAATGGTGGAGACAACAAAGGGGTGGAGGGGTTACGAAGCATAGACACTACCAGCAGGGGAAGGAAAGGGGGGAATGGGGAGGATCCACCAGAGGTCCAGATGCACAACTCGAGAGGACCAGGGTTTGGAAGAAGGATGAAGGGGGAGGCCCAGAGAAGGTGGCAGAGCATTAGGAGATGATGGCAGAAATTCAAATGGGGGGTGAAGACACTCAAGACAGGGGGGATGGGACAGCCGGAGAGCAGGAGGTGTGGAAGACGGCAGGCTCAGACAACAGACAGAAGTCCGGAGCTCAGGGCAAAAAAGGCATAGAAATAAATAACGCGACAGTGGAATTAAAAAACAGATTTACTCCCCTAGATTTACTAGTTGAGGACATTGGAGCAGGGGGCGACTGTGAGGAGCCATCAGAGGAGGGGGCAAGGCAGTTGGAAGTATTGAGGAAGGAGCTCCTTGAGGAAGGGATGGGGTTCGGATGGGGGGGCAGGCCATCTGGAATCACATCAGAAGGGGGCACAAAGGGGGGATGGGGCAAGAGACAAGAAGCAGCAGGGAAACAATGACAGGGGAACCAGTAGAGCCAGAGAGGGTGTCTTCGTTGGTCATCAATGTAAATGGGTGCAAGCAGTACAGGGTATGCGGAGGCAAAGAGTTGAGTGAAGCTCTGAGCAAAGGGCACGCAGAGGGAGAGTTGCAGGCAGAGTGGGTGGCTGGGAGCAAAATACCCTCAGAGGGGACACAGAGCTCCGACTCTTCTGAAACAGTGGTTTCATTAGAAGTGGACGGGGTCAGAGCTGAGCTGGAGATGATGGGGGATAGCAGAAATTCTACGAGTAATAGACCAACTGTGAATGAGAAAGAGGCAGCAGTAGAAAAGATGGTGGGGAAGGGAAGGGGATCTAAACAGAGGTCCGAGGTGGGTGGGGGAACCAGGCTAGGTGAAGGCAGGATTCGGGACAAGTTGGACATTGGGCATGAGGAGTCCAGGGGGAGGTGAGTCTTAGGCCATAATAGGGAACACCAACAGGACATTCAGGAAGATGGAAGAAGGATGGTGGCACTATTAGGGAACTCTATAATCAAAGGCATCAGATGGGGAAGGAAGGGGGCAAGAAACAATGCTGTTAAGGTACACTGTATGCCAGGAAGGAATGCTCTTGATGTAAGGCACCACATTCCTTCTTGGGGAAAGCAGGAAGATGGGAGGACACACCTAGTGTTTCACCTAGGTACCAATGACTTAGAAGGAAATAGTCTGTTTGAGGTGCAAGCAAGGTTTAAGAAGCTGGCCAGGTTTTGTGGAAACATTTTTTCCTTCTATTTTGTTCTCAGAGGTGTTGCTGGTACCCAGAGCAAGCACACCCAGGAAGGAAAAAATAGCGGAATTTAATAGATGGCTATGAGGATGGTGTGAGCAGATGGGGTTCACTTGGGTAGGTGACTGGGGTTCTACGTGGGAGGAGGAGGGGCTGTATGCCCCTGACAGGCTGCACCTGAGTGTGGCTGAGGCAGCTGTACTAAAGAATAAAGTGGAAGACTTCATAGTTGGGAAGATAAATTTAAACTGAACTGGGGGGCTAAAGACAGGGCCACCCTTAGGTGTTGAAGCACTGGGAGGCTTTCAACCTCCCCCCCAGGATGAGGTAGGCATACGGAGATCAAGCACAGCTAGGGAGGGGTGGGATAAGGAAAATCTGGGAGGCGGCCAGCCAACTCTCCAGGGTCCACTCCCCCCCCCCAGCAGCAAAGCAGATATAATGGCTGTAGGTAGCAGCAGGGAGGGATTGGATATGGAAGGGAGGGTTTACGGTGGAGGGGTTTGGTGATGAATGCCAGGAGTTTGAGAAAAAAACTGTGAGAACTGGAGGCCACCATGGTGGACGATGGTCTTGACATAGTAGCAGTGTGTGAGACTTGGTGGAATGACCATTATGCCTGGGAGATGGTGATTCCTGGGTATCATTTATTTAGGAAAGATAGAGTGGGAAAAAGGGGGGAGGGGTAGCATTATATGTTAAGGAAGAAATAGGGACCATGGAGGAGCAGGAAGGGGAAGGGGGAAGCAGAGGTGATGTGGGTCACCTTAGACAGGAATAATGGGAAGTAGTTGAGAGTAGGGGTGGCGTACCAGCCTCCTACACAGGGGGAGGAAGGAGATGAACATCTTGTAAAGTCAGCAATGAGAATGGCATGGAAAGGGGAAATTCTACTGGATGGGAACCTCAACCTCCCTGATAAAGACTGAGAGGCCCAAACAGAAGCATCAACTAGGAGCAAGAGCATCCTAGATGCACTACAAGGCATATTTCTACACCAACAGGTCAAGGAGCCCACTGGGGTGGTAACCTATTGGATGTAGTCCTTACTAATGGAGACAGTGTGGAGGAGGTAGAGGTAGGGGATGAAATAGGAATGAGTGACCACAGAGCGGTTACGTTCAAGGTGAGAACGGGCAGGGAGAAGAACATAACGAAAACCAGGATACTGGACTTCAGGAAGGCAAACTTTCATATGATGCGGAGGGTATTCGCTGAAGAAATATCAAGGATGGGAAACAAAGAGGAGGTTGAGGATTTATGGCTAGCCATCAAGGGAAGGGTGCAGAAAACCACGGACTCATGCATCAGGAGAGTTGGAAAGCACAGGAGGAAGAGAAGACCCCTTTGGTTTAATAGAGAGGTGGTGAGGGTCACGTGACGCAGTGCACCTAATGGCAGCATAGTCAATAGCTTTCTCCTACTGACCAGCCAATTTTCAATTTCTTTGCCGACTTTGTGGTCGTTTCTACAATCCTAACCATCCACCAGCCTTCGCTACCTGCCAACAACGTATCTGTGCTGGATTTGCAAACAGATCCCAAATCGGATCGCTTTGGTTCCGCTGTGAACATGGAGGCCGAAATGAAGCCTGCTGGGGCCAAGCATACACCACCGAATACCCCAGAGAAGGCTCCCAAAAAATCGAAGACTCAGAATGTGAGACACGGAGCTAAAGTTAGTCCCTCTGGTTCCTCCTCCAACCCTCTCACGGAAGATCGATTTCTGCAAGAGTTAATCCTGTTTCGGGAAATGCTGCAAGATATATCAGCCGAATTAAAATCTATGCGAAGCGACCTCACCTCGCTTACTACTAGAATTGGGGACACCGAAGAGAGAACCAGCTCGTTGGAAACATGGAGAGTGAAAACTGACCCTGAAATTATCCATCTGAAGCAGCAAATAGCCAAACTTCAACTGAAAACGGAAGACCTTGAGGGTCGTAGTAGAAGAAATAATATCTTAATCCTGGGCTTACCAGAAGCTGAAGAGGGTGTAGACATCTTGGCTTTTGCTCAAAAGCTGCTGACCAAAATAGTGGGTCCCTCTCCCTTCAACCCACAGTACCATATCGAAAGAGCACACCGCTTATTAAAGCCAAGGCCTCCGCCCTATAACCCACGAGGCCTATAATTATTAAATTGCTCAGTTTTCTGGAGAAGCAACATATTCTGAGCAAGGCCAAGGAAATGCAAATGGTTCTCTGGGATAACAACAAGCTGAGAATCACCCAGGACTTGCCATTCGAAACCCGGCAGAAAAGGAAAGCTTTCCACCCTATAGTGACCAAGCTGATAGCTGTCGGTATTCGGTTCCGGATGAACTACCCGGCCAAGCTGCAGGTGCTGCTGGATGGTGTGTGGCATTCATTTGAGAAGCCGGACCAAGCCAAAGAAGATTTGTCCCTGAAGCTGCCTAATTTGTTTAAAGCTGGTTGAGCTGTGAACTCTAAGTGCTGTTTAAATAATTGCCCATCTGACATAAGCGTTGATTTTTGCAGTTTTCTTACCTGGTGTTTTTTTTTCTTTTTTTTTCTATTCTCAATGTTGTTCTTCTTACTACTTGAGGCTGTGGGGGGTTGGTCGGGCTCCGGGTGCGGCCTAGGAGCCTGGACTAGCAGTCACGGGTCTGTTGCCCGGCTCTGGGGGGAGGGGGTAGGAACCAATTACCTGCTAACGGTTTCCGCCGGACCGTTTCCCTGGTGGACCAGTCGGTCCTAGTAATATTGTGCCCCCCCCTCTTTTCCTGTAACGCGGAGGTATAGTATGCTATTATTGGGAACTACAGCCCACATTTGCCTGAATTTACACCAGGACGTCCCGTCTGCCCACAAGTGGTATCCTGGCTGTGGAGTTCTCAAGCTCAACCCAGGTGAGATGGAACCCCAGTGCAAAGAGGTTGCTTCGCACTTGGAGAGTACTGGTAAGGCCTTTCTAAGTTACTGCTCTATTTTTCTGAAAGGCCATGAGGTTAAAGCTCCCAAAGGTTTTTGGCTGGGTCGGGGGCGCAATGATTGTGCTAGCTTTGGACGTACTGCCTCGCAGTCTGCGATGTAGGGAGCGGGCTGCAGCACCAGGGAGACCGTCCTATTCCTGTCTGAACCAGATGATTGATCTTGCTTTAATTTTATTGGTTAAAGGTCTTTTCAGGCAGTCGACTACCTTATTTAAGCTTGGGTCTGCTAGCCCTTGGGGTTGGTCCTCACCCAGTATACCTGTTCTGCTAGGATATGTTCTGCTGGACCTAAGGGGATTGTTTGTACATAGTTTATGGGGGTATAGCTATATGTAGGGTTGGTAATAAATGGGGGTGGAGTACTTTATTGTCCAGGTAAAACAGCTACAGGATGCTGTTTTTGTGTTCATGCTCTACTATATGCAACCTTATGCTCTCGATTTTGTGGATTGGTTACTTGTTAACTGTTATCTCTTGTGGGGTCGGGGGAGGGAGCTCGGAGAGTGCCAAAAGTTCCTGACCATTCTAGAGGGGTTACTGTTTTCCTGCTTCTTCATACATAGTATCAAGCCATATGGCTACGAGGCCGATTAAGTTTGCTAGCTGGAACATCACCCTATCAATGTAGGACCCTATCAAAAAGCATCAAGTTCTCCATAACTGTACTTTACTAAATGTGGACATAATTTCCATGCAGGAGACACATTTGGCAACTTCAGAAACCAAAGGGTTACGTAGGTTGGGCTTCTCTCAGATTTTTACAGCCAGTGGTTGGCACGCTAGTAAGGGGGTAGCCATACTAATTAAACAACATATCATGTTTGTAATGGAGGATAGTATTATCGACCAGGATGGCAGATTTGTTTTGGTTAAGGGCCAGCTCAATAACAGCAATGTGGTACTAGGTGCAATATACGGTCCAGTTGGGGGTGACCCCCATTTCCTTATGTCCTTAGCAGATAGTTTGAGTAGATACCTGCCTTCCCTTTTCATTCTTGGGGGCGATTGAAATATAGCCCCATCTAACGAGATGGATAAAACTTACAGGCCTCTAAAACCTTCGTCCCCCTCCCAGCAGGCTCTCATAGATTTTATGCATTTGCTAGGGCTATGTGACCCTTGGCGCCTGCTCAATCCTAAAAGCCGTATCTATTCCTTTTACTCCCAGGTTCACCAAATGTGGTCAAGAATTGACTACATTCTAACCAGCTCTATCCTCTTGAGCAACATGCATCAAGTAGGTATAGAACCAATAGTTATTTCGGATCATTCCCTGGTATGGATCATGGTTTCCCTCAGTCTACAGAGGCAGAGGGACACTTCATGGAAATTAAATACGCAAATTCTAAAGGAGGATCATACAGTCTCCCAGATCAAGGCTAAGATCCTATCCTTCTTAGAATTCAACCAAGGGTCTGTCCCCAGGGATGACATACTTTGGTGCTGTCTTAAATGCTTTATTAGGGGTGAATTCATAAAGGTTGCCTCCCGAAGGAAAAAGACAAGAGAGACCAAAATCATTCTATTGTCCAATCAACTTAGGATAACCAAAAATGACTTTCTCCACTCCAATTCTCAAAAGGACCTGGAAGCTCTAATTAAACTCAGGAGTGAATACAATGACTTAGTAAGAGAAAAAGCAGAGTACACTATGCTTAAAACTAAGACTCGCTATCTGGATCAAGGAGAAAGACCGGGAAGATTGTTAGCTCTTAGATTGAGGGAGACGGAGAGCTCACGGTTAATCCCGGCTTTAAACTCTCATGATGGCTCCATCAAAACTCTGCCTAGAGATATTGCCCTAATTTTCGAATCTTTTTACAGGGAGATTTATGGCAAGGGTACCTCTCAACCATCTTCCCACATGATAGAGCAGTTTCTGGATGGGGTCAAGCTCCCTTCCCTTCAGGTACAACACTGCGATATATTATCCTCGCCCATCACCTTAACTGAGGTAGAAGATGCAATTAAAGGACTGCCTTTGGACAAGGCTCCAGGTCCCAACGGCTTCCCCCCAAATTTTTATAAAGTCTTCTGCAAGGAACTATCTCCTTTACTTTCGAAATTATATGAATACATGTTTTCCTCAGACTGCCTTGACCCCTCTCTCTTGGAGGCCACGATAATTTTAATTCTGAAGCCAGATAAACCCTTACTGGATCTGGCCAGTTACCGACCAATATCACTATTAAATTATGACATCAAAATCCTGTCCAAAATTCTCTCTCTTAGAATCAAGAAGATTTGGCAACATCTGTTGAGCCCAGAACAGGTTGGTTTTGTCCAAGGCAGATCTGCAGCAGACCACTTGCGAACCCTCTCCCACATCCTTCAATTTGCCCAAGACTCACAGTCCCCTATGGTCTTAGTTGTGCTTGATGCAGAAAAGGCCTTTGATAGGGTGAACTGGGACTTTTTGTGGGCGACTTTGAAGAGAATGGGCTTTCCTGACACCTTTATTCAGTGGATTGAGATGATTTACAAAGCACCCTCAGCCAAAGTTTACTGCAAAGGGGTTTTCTCTTCCCGATTCCCCCTGTGCTCTGGCACACAACAAGGGTGACCCTTGTCCCCCTACCTATTTAATTTATATTTAGAACCCCTGATAGTTAGTATTAAAGCCTCCACATGGGTCACAGGATGCGTTATTTCTCAAATCCCATTGACTCTGTCGGTGTTTGCAGATGTTATTTTACTGCACCTCACCAGCCCAGAATCATCCTTAACTCAAGCCTTACAAATCATTGAACGTTTTGGTCAGGTGTCCAACTATAAGCTAAATCTATCTAAATCAGTTATTTTTCTGTTAAATTCTTTCACCTTTCAGGCTAGCTTCACCCAGTTCGGTATGAAGTGGTCCCCGGCCTCGCTTAAGTACTTGGGCATCCACCTGGCCCGTGAGGCGGACATGGTCAAGAAGCTCAACTTGGATGACTTGTTGATAAAGATCCAGAGAGATCTGGACCAGTGGCAAAACTTACCATTATCCCTATGGGGGCGTATCAACATTGTTAAAATGAACGTATTACCCTGGATTTTCTATCCCCTAAACCTATTAAATATTTAGCTCCCCAGACTGTACTTTAAACAAATACACTCTGTGCTATCTAATTTTATCTGGAAAGGAAAGCAACCCAGACGGGTCTTCCTCAAACTTAACATGACTAGGGATAAAGGGGGCCTTCGTCTACCTAACTTCTTACTATACTACTGGGCTAGCCATTTATACAAAATAGGGAAATGGGCAACTTCCCAATTTAACTTACCCCAACCTATATGGCTACAACTGGAGCTTAAACTGTTGGAACTATATAACCTACGACCCCCCCCCATATCTTCTGCTACTCCTTTTCCACACTACCTGTAACTATACAGGAATCCGCTATTGGCCTCTCTATTAAAATCCTATCCCAATATTGGAGTTTCTTCAACATACCCCATACCAAAGATCTGGCACAACCTCTCATTTTAAATCCTAATATCAAAATAGGGGGCAAACGGCTGACCTCTGAGTGGCTCCCACAAATTCAAGACTCTCCAGTGCAATAGTTCTTAGACTTTGTCACAGTGAGCCTCCCCAAATCCATGGAAAACATTTTGAGCCTCCCCCCAAAACTGAAATAATCTTGGGCCTCCCCAAAGAAAAATAACATACTGTACTTTGCGCAGTACACCATGAATGCATTGAAACCCCTATGAGTACTTGGCTCACAAGTCACATTCCGTTCTTTGTCTTACACTAATGTAGAACCTTTGAAAAAGAGCTCCTGTGCTCAAAGGTGTTATCCAAATAAATAAATAAGATTAACAAATATTATTATTCAGCTTATTGTAACCCCCCCCACACACACACACACACACACAGGCCAGCCTACTTGCACCACTATTTTCATTCTTGAACCATTGTTACCCCTTGTTGCAGTACTTTTTTGGGTCAGACTACTTTCTCTGTTTGCTCTCTCTATGAAATAACCTTCCTACAGACTTTGCCTCTCCCCCTCCTTCCCTGCTCCTAAGCAACTTCTCAGGGATTGCTTTGCTCCCTCCTGCTGTTGCTCTTAGTTCTTCTGTGCTCAACCCCTGTATTTGGGCTGTTCTGCCATCAGTCTGCAAATTGATCAATTACCAGCACTCATTAGTTTATTGTTCATATTTGTTTGCACTATTGTTCATTGTGAATTTCTTGATTGTTTTGCAGTTACCTTTTGAAATGTATTCAGTACCTACCCTTCCCCGGGTACACCTGAAATGAGCCTTGGCTCATTCACCTTCCCTTGTCACCTATTATAAATAAATACATAAAATTCACCTACTGTTATCCTCTTTCAGTTTGCTTCATCTCTTCACACAAAATATATAAAATGCAAAATTCAAATACAGTACTTTTTCAGACTTGCTTGAGCCTCCCCTGGAACAGGTTGGAGCCTCCCCGGGGAGGCTGGCCTCACCATTTGAGAACCCCTGCTCCAGTGGAGTCTCTGTATTCACAAGGCTCACTCCTATCCTTGAAAGATATTTTAACTTCCTTTAACATCTCCCAGAAACATATCTTTAAGGTTTTTCAATTGAGACACCTAATAGCTAAACTATTTGGGTCTGTATATATACCATCCAAAACAAGGCCCTTCTTGGAAAAGATCCATGAAGCTGCAGTTAAATCCCATGGTATTGCCAGTATTTACGTCTACTTGTTGGATGTCCTGCTCCCCAATACCTTGGAGGGCTCCAAAGTCTGGACATCTCTTATATCGGGCTCGCCCCTTCTCTGGAGCCCGATATGGAAGGACATATACAAATACCTCTCCCAGGACAACCACAGATTAACCCAATACCATATTTTGAACAATCTCTTTTACATGCCAGTTAAACTGGCTAAATTTGGTAAACTCCAATCATCTAACTGCACTCGGTATGGAGTTACTGAAGGGAACTTGTTGCACATCCTTTGGTATTGTGATAGGGTGGCACCCTTATGGAACACAGTATGTAACAATCTAGACCCACTTCTGGGGTTAAAGGAGCTCTTCACCATAGAAGTTTGTATACTGGGGATATACTCTAACATCAAGGTGAAGGAGCGTAGGTACCATATGGCTTTGATCTCCATAGTAGTTAAAAAACTGGTCCTTAGACATTGGATGGACCAAGATTCCATTACATACTCGGAATGGCTCAAAGAGATATCCTTTTGTTTTAATACCGAGAAGTTAATAGCCAGCTCCAGAAACCGTTTGGCCTCTTTCAATCAGAAATGGAGTAAACTATATGCTTTATATCTGAAGTAATCCCCATATAAGACAGGCCTCTGGCAACTGCTGCTTAATCTGCCTCTTTTGGACTGACTCTGTTATTTGTTGTTGTTTCTCCAATATCCTTCTCCTTCGCTTTAGTCTCCCTCTTGTTATGGCACTCTCCGGGGCGGTGGGGGGGTTGGTGAGTGGGGGGGGCTAGGGTTGGTTTGTGTGTTCATTGTCTCCCTTTAACCATTAGAGGTCTGTTTATCTTATTAACTGTATATTACTTGATCCAAGCATAATATGTTGTGCAGTCTCTACCTTATGTATTGTTGGTTTTATATAACTCAATAAAGATTCTAAATTTAAAAAAAAATAATAGAGAGGTGGTGAAGGTAGTCCGGGAGAAAGCCAGGGCTTTTGGGAAGTACATGTCAATACAAAGAACGGAGGATGGGGAGGCTTACAGGGAAAAGAGGAGGTATGCAGAGCAGACGATAAGGAGGGGTAAAGTGGTCACTGAGGAGAAGATAGCAAGGCAGGCCAGAAGGGTGGTAAAACCTTTTTTAGGTATGTGGGAGAAAGAAGGAAGGCACAGCAGAGGATTGGGAGACTAAGGGGTAAAGCTGAAACTATTCTGGAGGGAGACTTGGAGAAAGTGGAGGCCTTGAACAATTACTTCTGTTTAATCTTCACGAAGGAGGGAGAGGGCAGAGGACCAGTACAGGAAGGGAAGGGGGACTCCACAGGCACATGAATCCTATAGTGTTCACGGCTGACATAGTAAGCAAAGAGCTGGGTAGACTTAGAGTAAATAAAGCGATGAGGCCTGATGGCATACACCCAGGGGTACTCATGGAGCTGAGGTAGTTACCCGCACCACATTTGACGAGACTGTTTAACATGTCATAGGATAAAGGCATGGTACCAGAGGACTGGAAGAGGGTGGAGGTGGTTGCACTACACAGAGGAGGAGGAAGGAAGGATGAGGTCAAAACTACCCTGTTAGTCTCACCTCAGTGGTGGGGAAGGTAATGGAGACATTACTAAAAGCAAGTCTGGTTGCATTCCTGGAGGAAAATGGTCTGCAGGATGAAAGGCAGCATGGTTTCACTAAGGGTAGGTCCTGCCAGACTAACCTAATAGAGTTTTTAGATTGGGTGATGCAGATAGTGGACCAGGGAAGGGCGGTGTACGTGGCCTAACTGGACGTCTGCAAGGCCTTCGACACCGTACTGCACAGAAGGCTGGTGAATAAGTTGGACAGCCTGGGTGTGAGCAACAAAATCTCAAGGTAGGTAGGGAGCTGGTCAATGGGTAGGCGACAAGCAGTGGTAGTAAATGGGACACACTCCAGGGAACAGGCAGTGATCAGTGGGGTGCCACAGGGGTCAGTACTAGGCTAACTACTCTTTAACATCTACTGTATATTAGTGACCTCACAGAGGGCTTGGAGGGCCGGATGTGCCTGTTTGCGGATGATACGAAGGTCTGCAATACAGTGGATTCACAAGGGGGAGTAGAGGCCATGAGAAGGAACCTGGATAAACTAGAGAAGTGGTCAGAAACCTGGCAACTAAAGTTTAATGCAGGGAAGTGTGCAGTGATGCACCTGGGGAGGGAAAACAAGAGGGCAACTTACTCCCTTGGGGGAATCATAGCAAAGGAACAGGAAAAGGATCTGGGGATTGTGCTATCACAGAATCTTAAGGTAGGTAACCAGGGTAGCAAGGCGGTGGGTAAGGCAAATGGCATGTTGGTCTGCATTGCAAGGGGTTTTACTAGTAGAAAGAGGGAGGTGCTAATGCTTTTGTACAGAACCATGGTGAAGCCGCACCTGGAGTATGGGATGCAGTTCTGGAGACCACACTTGTGCAGGGATATAGAGATGATGGAGAGGGTGCAGAGGAGGGTGACCAAGATGGTACAAGGGATGTGGGATATACCATATGAGCAGAGATTGAGGGAGCTGAACCTGTACCCGCTGGAGACTAGAGGGAGAGGGGGGACATGATTGAGACTTTTAAGTACCTCAGGTGTGTAAACAAGGTGAAGGAAGGAAGTTTGTTCAAAATGAAAAAATGAGCGTACATGAGAGGGCACGGGCTCAAATTAGAAGGCGGGAGATACAAAGGCAATGTCAGAGGGCAGTTCTTCACAGAGAGAATAGCGGAAGCCTGGAATGGTTTGCCAGAGGAGGTGGTGGGAGCCAAGTCGGTGATGGGTTTCAAGAGGGCATGGGACATACATAAGGGGTTAGGGAAGGGGATGATAGCATGTTAAGGGGTGGTGGGAGGGAACAGGGGAGCGTATAAGGGCAGACTGGATAGGCCTTGTGGTCCTTTTTTGCTGGCAAATTTCTGTGTAATCTATGTAGACAGAGTATTGTATTTTGGACCTTCTTTTAACCATGGATTCCCCCATCCTTACCTGCTTACCAGGGAGATCTTTGCTGCTTGCCCTGACAAAGACACAGTTGACTTTCTGGTTTTCCTGAAACCTTCTGTTGTTTGGTTGTGTGGAGAGAGGTGAACATTCAGTCAGTAGAATTCTGCAGAAGTCTGAATTCTTGCATTGCATGATAAACAAACATTCCATCAATTGAATGAGTGGATATTAGATGCTTGACAGCGGCTGAGGGACTGCATTTTACTAGTAACTTCTAATAGATGGAAATTCCTGTTTTTAATTAAAAAAAATAGCCTTTTCTTTTTTTACATTTCTCAGTTAACTCATTTTCTTTGTGCAATAACACACATCAGGTGTGCATTATGCTGATCTAACCACACTTCCTAGGGCTGAAGGAACTCCACTCTGGTGTGTATTATGCTTATCTAACCACACTTCCTGGGGCTGAAGGCATGCTGATTGTGGCATCATGCCTCACTACACCCCTGAGTGGGCCGTTAGATGAGCATAATGCACGCCCCATCATGTCTTATTGCTTACATAATTTGTCTTTCTCTTGCTTTATGGTAGGGTGTTTACACTTTGTAAGTCTTGTTAAAACAGTTAAAAGCTCTCTGTGACTCCACTTAGTTTAGAGCAATAGTTCTCAGACTTTGTCACAGTGAGCCTCCCCAAATCCATGGAAAAGATTTTGAGCCTCCCCAAAAATTGAAATAATCTTGGACCTCCCCAAAGAAAAATAATATACTGTACTTTGCGTAGTACACCATGAATAAATTGAAACCCCTTTGAGTACTTGGCTCACATTCAGTTCTTTGTCTTATACCGACGTGGAACCTTTGAAAAAGAGCTCCTGTGCTCAAAGGTGTTATCTGAATAACAACTAAATAAAATAAACATATATTATTATTCAGCTTATTGTAACCCCCTACAGGTCAACTCCTACGTACTCTGCTATTTTCATTCTTGAACCATTGTTACCACTTGTTGCAGTACCTTCATGGGTCACACTACTTTCTCTGTTTCCTCTCTATATGAAATAACCTTCCTACATACTTTGCCTCTCCCCAACCTTCCCTGCTCCTAAGCAACTTCTCAGGGATTACTTTGCTCCTTCCTGCTATTGCTCTTAGCACTTCTATGCTCAACCATTGTATTTGGGCTGTTCTGTCATCAGGCTATAAATTGATCAATTACCACCACTCATTACTAGTTTATTTTTCATATTTGTTTGCACTATTGTTCATTGTGTATTTCTTGATTGTTTTGCAGTTACCTTTTGAAATGTATTCTACCCTACCCTTCCTTGGTACACCTGAAATGAGCCTTGGCTCATTCACCTTCTCTTGTCACCTATTAGTAAATAAACACATTAAATTCACCTACCATTATCCTCTTTCAGTTTGCATCATCTCTTCAAACGAAATATATAAAACTCAAAATTTAAATACAGTATTTTTTCAGACTTGCTTGAGCCTCCCCTGGAACAGGTTGGGGCCTCCCCAGGGAGGCTGGCCTCCCCATTTGAGAACCCCTGGTTTAGAGGAACAGATAACAATGCACAGTACTGACAACTGATATCTGCTTCATGGGGAAACAATACCAAGCAAACCTCATCACACTAGTGTAAGGGATGAGTGTTTGAAGAAAGCAGTTATTCCTAGGTTTCTCCCTTGTGCTTATTTACATAGACATATAGAAACACAGAATTTGACAGATGACAAGGACCACTTTGCCACTCAGTCTGCCCATTTTTCCCTACATATACTGTCATCACACACACTACTTAGTTTCCAGGTCCCTCCCCCCACTTTGCTTTCCACTAAGACTTCCTTGTGCCTATCGCATGCACATTAACAGAGTATAGCCTGGTTTGGCCATGTCCCAGTCATGGTTTTCAGTGCACCATGACTTGGTAATGGCAACAATATCCAGGTTGGCTTTTGCTGTGATGGCATCTAGGCCCAGAATCTTATTTCCTAGACTTCTAGAATTTCAACATACAGCCTTCCAGATTTTGTATCCACTCTGCTTGTTGCCCTCCTTTTTATGTTTGCTTGTACATATGCACACGAAACATTAAGTGTCAGCTTAGAAGAGAAGAGGGTTGTGGAGGTGTGGCACTGTGGCGGCCAATGCTGCCACTGCATTTCTGGGCTTGGCTGTCATTAACCAATGCGGTGGTAGGCTGCTGATGACACTACTTCAGCAAGCCTGCCATTAACTTGAAATGAATTGGCTGCCTCAATCAGTGAATGTGGCCTCATTGCAACGTCAGCCATCCATCTTTCAGTGGGTCTCAATAGTGCAGATGGCAAGCTGACGGTGTGATGGCTGGCGGTCCCTGATTGTTGCAGCGCTCAGTGTCCATGGCCAGATTAAAACAGTCCTTGATTGTTGCAGCAGCCCAGTCCATATCTGGTTTTCTCTAATTTCTTCCCCCATTGCACCGCCAGTGAAAAGCAAAAGCAGCAAGTAAGCACGCACCTGCCACCAGTCCACAGCCACTCCACCCCCCCGGGATCCTCTTGCAGCTCCAGCTCTGTACTGAGTTTGTGCCACACATCTGACTTCAAGTCAAGGAGGAGGAAACATCTGTCCCATTGTACCACACTGCCACCAGGCCTGGTGGTCTGAGAGACCCATCATCCGAATCGCTGTTTTTGCCACCTGCGATGGCAGGGGGTCACTGGTCTAATCTTTATTTGATGGTTGGTGAGGTGGCCAGCCAAGTCAAGATTGATGACGAGACGATCAACCATCTCAGACAGAGAGGAGAGGAGGAAGGGCTGGCATCAGTACCAGGGCAACTGCCCAGGGGCCTCAACAACAGAAGGGGGCCCATTAGGAGGGCTCCCCAAAAACAGTGTCCAAAAAAAAGTCTTCAGAATCTGGACATCAAAGTGATGCAGGTGGGTTCCACTCTCACCGCAGATCGCTTGTTCCTTGACGAAAAGCAGCAGTGTTCATTGTTGCTCAGATTTACTAACCTGGTTCCCCGTGACCTTCCTATGTTTCTCTGGCATTCCATTCTCACTTTTCTGTTGTCTTACTGCCTTCTGATTCATTTTATTTTTTATTTTTTTTAAATTAAGGACTCGAGTCAGTAATTCACCCCGAGTGTGAATATGCACACAGCAGTGTAGCTTAGCATGTTGCATCTTGATGCTACGTGCTCACCCCCGAGTAGATGACTGACAGTGAGTTTGCTAATTCATGAAGGATGCACTACTATACTCGGGATAAGTCATCAACTGACAGATGATTTTATGTATTCTAACCCAGTTGTTCATGATATAGTAGCAGTGTTATCTTAAACTGAGATTTATTTATGAGGGTTTTTTTTATTCTGCAAGCTGCTAATTAGATCCAGTGACTGGATTGATAACTCCCCCCCCCAACCCGCATCAGCGCCTAGCTGTAACATTCTTAATTTACATTAGTCACAGAAGCCTGACAATTTTATGATTGCATTTGAAATGTCTCCTGATGTTTACTTGTAATAAAAAAGGAAAATAAAATCCATTGCGTGTTGTTTTTCTCACATATTGATTTTTGTTTATGTACCGACAGCGTCTGGTTGTGTGCTCAAGCCATTCACCTCACCTGTTTAGCCCTCACAACTGCTTTCCTCTAGTTAGTATGTGTTTTGCTGCCCACTGAATTTTGTGCCTAGTCCCCTCACAAATTCTGACTACTCATCTAGTGACTTCAGGTATATTTACTCGTATTAGTTCTTATGAATTACACTGGTTATTGATAAGTTCTGTTTCCATGAGTAAGGGACTTCATGGTTGAGCTTTTATTCTACAATTTATTCTTATGCTACCCTGTCAGTAGAGAGAAAATGTCATTAGCATTTTTAAAATCAGCTGCTTTGTTTGGTATCCAAAGAGCTGTGAAAAATAAATAGCGGTTACCACATTGTTCTGTGTTGTAAAAATAAAATGTGTGCTGTGGCACTATTACTGAAATTTGATCCAGGCTGCTGTTCAAAAAGAATAGATGGTTCCTCGTTACTACGGTTTGTGAAAAATAAAAGTTCTGCGGTGTGGCCATTTCTATAACTGGATATATAGTTACAAATATATACAAAGCCCATCATGGTATTTAGTAAAAAGGAAAAAAATATATAAATAACACAAATATGTAAATGATAAAAAGTTATGGTTTATAAACTCTCCCCTCCTAGGAATTAAACCCACAGCCCTTTTCATTCAAGACCTGGGGCTAACCCACTAAGCCAACAGCTTTATACAATTATCTAAGTGTTTTTTTTTATCTTGATGTGTGCAGATTCATAACTGACATCTATATATTAATTGCTAATTCAAGCTGCATAAATGGATTTCAGTGTTATTCATTGTGATAATACTGTAAAATGCATGATACTGCTTTCCACAAAAAACAAATCCACAAAATATTAGAGGAATTGATTCCCGGTCCCCCTGCTTAGTTCAGTGTGACGTTTTTTAGTAAAGTCACCCACGAAAATAGTTATACACACTTATTACTCAGACTTGTGTGGTTAACCACTGCTAACTAACTCCGGGAATAAAATCATGCAGTGACACGTCAAGACATTAGTCGTAGACTGCGATCTTTTTAACTAACAAAAACAAAAATAATATACTCTTATTCAGATGGTAGACTAGGTGAACTTGAAAGGGAAGACTCCATCTTTTTTTTTGTTTTTTTGAATGAATAGCTGTCTCCTGCAACTAAACAAGAATGCACTACACCAGATGATAGGCACTTCGATGGGAGGAGCACACCGTACGTGATATTCTAATTAGTAACTCAGATGGTCATTGGTGGCACAAGTTACCCCTCCAGAGCTCCGTGTACAAATGGCAAACTGGGTGAAGTTCTGTGCTGGGGGGAGGAGAATAAAGTAAGAAACCTTTTGAAAAATGATGAAATAGGTGGAAACAGCTATGCAATTATAAAAATGGGGTCTCCATGCAGGTGGGTATTCATGTTAAAACACTATCAAGCACTGAAATGGGCTGGAGAAATCGTCAGGCAAGCCAGCTGGGGCAGGCAGCTCACTCCTCTGTGAGTGAGTAAGCAAGTGGCTGAGGGCTGTGCCTGATACTGCTGGAGCAATTTTTTTATTCTGCAGGTTGCTTTCCTGCCCCCCCCACCAAGCCGGCTCGCCATATCTGTAAATGAGCCACTTTGACTCACTCCCGCTCTGCTGCTACAAGCCCTGACCTCATAAATTGCTTGCCAATGGCAAGCTAGCAGTGATGACCCCCTCCAGGCGGCCCAGTTATTTTCTTTTGAGATATTCCTGCTAAAAGAGAAATGGTATGTATTGTTCTAAGTAATGACTGGTAGGTACATAGTACACAGTAACTCATAGTAAAACTGCCAAGTTTAGTAAGAAAGTGCTGTTCTAGTACATACATGACATCTTGGGCTGGATTCACAAAACGTTGCCCGAGTTGGTATACACAAAGCCCAGTTTGCACCCATCCCAGGCAAAGTAGTGAGGGGGGCTGTAATGTAAATGAAAGGGAGGGGACCTGCATATCCCTGCAATCCCCTTCACTAAGGTTTTGGTCCATGCAAGGTCCTTTGTGAAGGCCTTTCCATGGAGCAAAATACCACGGACAAAAACCTGGTGGTAATCCACACAACCCTAGTGGTTGGTGGAGGTACTGTACCCCCATTCTCCAATTGCCAACCTCTCATTGTAAGATATGTTGCCATAGTGTAGTAGTTCCTTCCCAGTTCCCCATCACCCACCCAATGTGTTGAAAAACATTTCCATAGTGTAGTGGTCCCTCACCCTCCCCGATCACGGACCCAGTAAGTATAAATATTATTTCCATTTTGTGGTCCTTCCCCCTCACCGCTCCCTGAGCACCAACCCAGATGTATAATGTATATTTGCATAATGTAGTGGTCTCTCCCACACCCCAGTCACTGATCACATTCCCTAAATTGCAATATATCCAGTCCTAGTACTCTAGTGTCCTTCCCCCCTCCCCAGTCACTGATATCCATCAAAATATCCAGTTTTCCTTAGTGTAGTGTCCCACCCCTTCCCGATTACTGATCCCTATCAAAATATCCAATTTTCCATAGTGTAGTGTCCCACCCCTCCCCAATTACTGATCTCCATCAAAATATCCAATTTTCCATAGTGTAGTGTCCCACCCCTCCTCGATCATCGATGCCCATTACAATATCCTTTTCCATAGTGTAGTGTCCCATCCCCGTCCTCGATCACTAATCCCCATCAGAATATCCATTTTCTATAGTGTAGTGTCCCACCCCTCCCCAATTACTGATCCCCATCAAAATATCCAATTTTCCATAATGTAGTGTCCCACCCCCTCCTCGATCATCGATGCCCATCAAAATATCCCATTTTCCATAGTGTAGTGTCCCACCCCTCTTCGATCATCAATGCCCATCAAAATATCCCATTTTCCATAGTGTAGTGTCCCATCCCCTCCCCAATTACTGATCCCCATCAAAATATCCAATTTTCCATAGTGTAGTGTCCCACCTGCTCCTCGATCATCGATGCCCATCACAATATCCCATTTTCCATAGTGTAGTGTCCCATCCCCATCCTCGATCACTAATCCCCATCAAAATATCCAATTTTCCATAGTGTAGTGTCCCACCCCTCCCCAATTACTGATCCCCATCAAAATATCCATTTTCTATAGTGTAGTGTCCCACTTCCCTCCCCAATTACTGATCCCCATCAAAATATCCAATTTTCCATAGTGTAGTGTCCCTTCCCCTCCCTTTCCCCAATCCCTGAGCCTGTGAAGCAGTCCAAACTCCCTGGCAGTCCAGTCGACCCCACCCAGTAACAATGAGTCCAATCATCCTTTTTCCTCCCAGCCTGACCCACAGTCAGCAACCAGAACAGCCCACCACTCACCACCATGGCTGAATGCCGACTGATCTCCCAATGACCCCATGCTGTATAGAGTAAGGCCCATTGACAGTGATCTGTCAAGCTGATTGAAGTCAATGAAGATAGCTGCCAGCACCTTTTCCTGAGGTTACTTTTTAACTGTACTGTACATACCATATTTATGCTGCAGAGTCTGGATCATTTTATTACTGTATTTGAACTGTTTTCTCTGAATTCCACCCCTGAATCTTCTGATTACATGCCCTGAAGGAATCCCACCAAGGTCAGACTTGTCCAACCAAGTGCTGGTTTGTGCAGTACTGCAGTGTTAGTGACCAGCTCCCCAACCAGAACACAACTTAACACTGTTGTGTTGAGTAGTCATGCCAGTGTCTTCTCTCTGCCATTACTGCACACTTTTGGGATGTTGAACAGCACTGACCTGGAGAAAAAGAACAAGGCCCTGAGATGAGGAGGAAATTCACACTGTAGATGTATTAGGGTAATATTAACACTCACTTCTATTGTAAACAGTACAGCACTACAGCAAGAGGTTTAGTTTTATCATTGTATGCATGGAGTGGAAACAGAGGCTTTTAGACATTTTCAAAGCATGTACCACAGTTCAAGAATGAAAAAAAAATAATTAAAATGGATATATTGATGTTATTCTTTGTGCTGACTATATTATCTAAAAAAAAAATGTTTTTCAATATTGCTGCTTTAACAGGTCATGTGCCTAAGTTATACAGATAGGCAAAGAGCAGCATCATTATATGCACTATAATATATTGTATAACATAGTGGAATAAGGCTGAAATGCAGTGGCATATTCAAGGTGAGAAGTGGTGGAATGTGATGGTTATGATATCAGTAAGTTACTGAGGGTGCAAACGCGTGCACAAAGAGAAAGGGAGTTGTCATACTAATCAGGAAGAGGAGCACTACTTTGAAATGTGATAGTCAATCAATCAATCAATCAATCAAACTTTATTTAACCAGGCATAACACCATTGAGCGAGCACATTTTCAAAGTGGTCCTGGACATAATAAAATAAATCAAAGGCAGGTACAAGGTAGGAAATAAACACTGTACATACGAGGAGCTAAAGCAGGCATATACAGTGAGGGATAACACAATTAAATGCTAATTGTAACACGCTAAACAAACATGCAAAGTAAATCCAAACTTAGGATGGTTTGGCCCAGGACACTCACTAGGATATGTAGCCTGGTGGGTATTCTAGTATAAGAGAGAGGTAAGGAGGGGGAAGGTATAGTGGACAAGGGGGGTGTAAGGTGAGGCTGGTGGGGGGAATTGAGAAAAGAGGTTGCAAAAACGCAGGGGGAGGCTCCACTACTAGGGAAGGTGGCTAGGGCATTGATGTGGTCAGGTAATGTATTTCAGCTACTGTAGTTGGAACTACATATACAGTCTTTCCACTGATTTCTCTTTCTCCCATTCTTTCTCTCTTGGTCGGATTATGAGGAAGTCCTTGGTTGGTGAATGCAGGTGATTTATAACAAATACTGTGCTGCCTTTCTTAGGTGGTCCCTTAGGTAATTGGAATAGGTGCCAAAGACAGTTCTAAATAACGTTATCCCAGCAGCGTTCCTTTCAACCTGGCAGAGACAGTGAAGGGCAAATTTATTGTACATATCACAATGTACCATTAGTTTTTGATGTAAGGACTTAGTATTATGTTCTATGTGTGTTTCAAAAGAGAACTTCTGAAGATATCAAGTCAGACTCCAAGGAACTGGAATTCAGGAGTTGTTTACAGAAGGGCATTTTCCAGAGATTTTCATGTGGCGGCTGTTTGCCTTTCTTTGCTGGTTTGAAGACAGTATTGTTTTTGTCTTTTTTGCATTCAGTAATAGTTCACTCTTGGCATGCCATGATTGAAGACCATTGAAATCCACCAGTAATTTATTGTTGAAGTCTAATTTTGACATTGCATTGATTGATAGGATTGTGTCAGCACAGCAGCATAGAGATGTATGCTTAAGTGCACATGAATAGATGGGATATTAGTTATAAAAAGGTTGAACAGGACAAGATCTAAGCAAATGCCTACCCTGTAGTTTGAGGTAGCTTTGATCAGAGGAGATAACAGAGCACAGTACTACTTCAAATCTGTACTTGCAGTATAGTACTTCATGAACCAGTTCACCTCATAGGGTGATACATTAAGTTTATATATAGGAATGCAAGCTAAAACACAAAACTTTGGCACAATAGTACTGAAGCAAGAGTTCTTACCTCAGGAGTACTTTAGCATCATTAACTTTTTCACATTTAGCTGGCTAGGTGCAACTGCCCCGGAGGTGTGCCTTTAAGAGATATTTAAATGAGCATAGGGCCAAGCCAATCAAAAGACAGGCAGGGGTGTGAGCTGAGTGAGAGTGGTTGAATGCTTCAGAATTTTTTTCTCCACTGGACTGAGCAACATTGCCTCTGAGGTGTCTCTCAAATTTCCTTGTTGACAGCCTCCTAGAGCTTATCTGGGTAAAGTTTTCCTCATAAATTATTTCCTTTAGTGTGCTGAGTAAAAGTTTTACTCTTTCATTAGTGCTGCGTGAATTTTTTAATTTTACTGCAACGGTGCTATTTTGACTTTATCTTTACTGCAACTGTTTAGTTTAAAGCCTAATTTTATTGCAGGTGCTTATTTTCGATGGTTTCCTTCATTTTTGGGGCAAATTCTTGTGGGAACCATTGGATTGGGAAAGTTGCCTTGTTTTTTACCTCAGACCTCGTGGGGTTTATCGCGAGGCACCTGCAGTAGATTTCAAATTTAAACAGTGCCTGGAGGTTTTCTCTCTAGATTGGCAATTATGAGGAAACCTTTTTTGTTATATTACTGGACCTTGGTATCATCTGTGTCAGGACTGTCTGTAAGGGTCCAGCAGCTACCTGTGCACAGTTGAGTATTACTGGGTTTCTGTTAAGATTGGCACTGGTACAGATCCCAGTTTTACAACCAAAAAAAAAGGCACTAGTAATAGACAGAGTTTATTAACTGGGGCAGGACTGACTGGTGGCATCTTCACAGAAACCTGCACTCAGTTTGTAGGTCCAGAACTGGTTTGCTTTGCTTAAATTGGAAAACATAGCAGACAAACCTTTGATTATTATGGCTGAGGATAAATCAAAGGCTTCCGATGAGGGGCCATTCAAAAGTACTTATACCAAAAGCAGAGGAGCTGAGGAACCATCCAGATCCCAACCAAAAAATAAAGCTCCCAAAGATGAAGTTCCTCACAAATTGAAAAATAATAAGACTGATGAAAAAAAGAAGCTTGATCAAGTGGCTAAAAAGAAACTCTGTCAAAACAGATATGCACCCGATGCTCCTGGGAAAGCCAGTAGTGAGACAACATGCTGCTGAAAGCATACAGAAAAAAAAAAAACACAAACTGCACCGGTTCTTCCATCAGTGCAAAATATGGAAAAAGCATGGCAATTGTTTCAGAACCTTCAAAAGATGGGTCCTCAATTTACTGGGGATGGCAAGCACTCATCCACAGTTCTCTCTTCGGTTGACTGTGAGGGTGACACAGATGATGATCAATTTTATGATGCCTCTGACATGGATTTTGAGGGCCTTGAGCCCTAGGAGTCCCTGGACCCTCTCCTTGGGGATCCCCCAGGTGACCATGAGGATCCTTCTCTATGTTTACATTTATACAAAATATGCTGGATACCCTGGACCTCTCTAAGCAGGAGCCCAACCAGGATGTCAATGAAGATGAAGATTATAGAGTGATGAAGGGTCTTCCATCTTCAAAGACCCTGGTCGTTCCTATCTATAATGCACTTAAAAAAAATACCATAAAGGTGCTTCAACACCACACTTCAGTATCAGGAGTTGATAAGTGGCTTGAGAGAAAATATAAATTATCTAAAAATGGTACCGAGTTCCTGTCTGCACACCCTCGCCGTGAAAGTATAGTGCAGCAGGCAGCTTGTGAGAAAGCTGGAGTTTCCTTGTTGCCCTCTCCCCCTGACAAGAATTCCAAGAAAATTGACTTTATAGCAAAGAAAATGTATGCCACAGCTTTCCTGCTTTTCAGGCTTTCTTCTTACATGGCATTCACAGCCAAATATCATAAAGCCCTTTGGAAATCTGTCTAGGCTATCGCCCACAACGGATCAGATTCTATGGTGCAGGAGCTGGTGGATATGTCAAAAACTGCCCTGGAAGCTACTATGTACCAATTCCACATGGCAAATGACAACAATGATGCAGCCTCTAGGGCAATGGATCATACCATCTCTCTGAGATGCTTTGCCTGGCTTACAAACAACCAGTCTGACCACAGACACTCAGAACAAGGCCATGGATTTTTCCTGTGATCAAAATATGTTGTTTGATTACAGAACCACTGAGTACATGAAAAAAATCAATGAGTACAAGGCCTCCTGGCAGAGCCACTCATCCAAGCCTAAACTCGCCACCCCTCAGAGATCCCGTCCCAGGGGCAGTAGGGGCAGAAGTTTTATTCCCAGGCCTTACAATCCCTATCCTCAATCTGACTTTAGCCAGTACCGGGGGTCTTTCAGAGGCAGGGGCAGAAGAGGCCAAAGAAGAGAGACCTCTACCCAGCCATCTGCCTCTCAGTCTAAGTCATGATGTGAGTGTCCAGGTTGCCTCTCCATTTCTGGTTGGAGATAGACTCTCTCACTATCTTCAGCACTCATCCCTCATCACGTTGGACAAGTGGGTGCTGGAGATAGTAGAGAAGGGTCTGTCATTACAGTTAAAGCAGCTGCCAGCCCTCAAGTATACCCAGGTGTCAAGACCTGTATCCCCAACACAGATACCGCTGTTGGAAATGGAGGTACAAAACCTTCTGGGGGCCTCTACTCCAGGTATTTTCTCACACAAAAGAAAACTGGGAAGTGGTGACCTATCTTAGATTTCATAGATTTAAAAAAAATCTAAAAAAAAAAAAAAAAAAATTAAAAATGGTCACCCTGTCACTGGTCATACAGTCCTTGCAGAAGGGAGACTGGCTAGCCTCCCTTGACTTAAAGGATGCCTGCTCCCACATACCCAAAAGGAGATCTCACAGGAAGTTTCTCAGATTCAAACTTCCTTCAGGTCACTATCAGTTCACTGCAATGCCCTTCGGTCTGTCCTCAGACCCAAGAGTCTTTACCAAGTGTCCCACAGTGGTAGCAGCACATCTCAGGAGACTGGGTGTCACTCTCTACCCCTATCTGGATGACTGACTCAGAGTAGCAAATTCTCCTTGCCAGGTCAAGGAATCTCTTTCCCTCACAGAACACACTCTGGAGTCTCTGGGTTTCCTGGTAAATCTAAAGAAATCTCACCAGAAACCCACCCGGCTGCTCACCTTCATGCCCAGCTGGACACTCAGAAGGGATATGCTTTCCTTCCACAGGAAATAATTCAGAGTTTCCTTTCAGTGGCAGATTCTTTCACCCAAGGACAGCCAAAACTAGCCAGACATTTCCTCAAACTTCTGGAACATATGGCCTCTATGACTGCAGTAGTACCAGGGGTCAGATACAGGATGAGACTCCTGCAAGCCTACCTTAGAGCTTGCTGGTCTCAGAGAAGCAATACATTTTCAAAATTGATACCTGTGTCAGAGCAGTTCCTCCAAACCTTGATGTGGTAGAAGAACCCTGCAAATTTGCAGGCAGGGGTTCCCTTTCAAGCTCCTCCCACAAAGGTGATCACCAGAGATGCCTCCTTTTTGGGCTGGGGAGCTCATTTAGACAGTGCCTCATTAAGCAGCAACTGGACTCCCAAATAGTCACAGTTTCACATAAATCTTTTGGAACTCAGAGCAGTATTACTAGCTCTCAAAGTTTTTGCTCCCAGCATAGAAGGGCAAGTGGTTCAAATTTGAATGGACTGTCACAAACCTACTCAGCAGGTCAGCCCTCTACTCCCAAAGTGCCAACCTCTGAGTGCAGTCTTGTGAACAATTAACAGACACAGGGTAACCCTCCTGGTTGGTTTTGTGGGTTTCGAATCAACCTTTGGTCTCAAGTCTAGGAGGGATTCAAACTGTGAACCTCTTGCTAGCGTACCCAATGCACAGGCTCAGATAATTCTGTCTTCGGAGGGCCAGATATCTTTGCCTATGGGCACCTAATCAGGTGTATAGAAATGAAACCTTAAAAACTGTAATAAAAGACCTCAGATTTAGAACGCTTACCTTTTTTAAGTTTGGTATCACCATTCAAGCTTATGTACAGTGTCTGCTTTAACCATATATACTCTACTTGTAAAGGAAAGAAATCAAAGACAGACCAAGTAAGCTCTAAAAATAGAGTCTTACTAAAAAAGATAACAAATATGTAACACATAAAATACAGAACTATTATCACAAGAACCATACAATCTTTTAAAAGAACAAGGTTTTAACAGTGCAATTCCTACTACAGTACTTAGATTTGTCTCTCTCTCTAAATACCTGCTTAAAGTGCTCACCAATGTTTCTTTGTCAGAGTATAGAGTAAAATGTGTCTGAAGGAAAACAGAATAATATTTAAAATCTGGTTTTCCCCACCTATTTGCATGAGGTCACCTAGCTCCTCTCTGTCAGAATACATAAAAAAATACATCTATATAAAAACAGGATGTCTTTACCAAGTATTAAATTCTGCAATCTCAGCATAACTCAGATTCTTCAAATGACTCTCTTTGATCTTATGATAAGCGTCCCCCTTCCAGGACATGAAAGCTTCTTTTATGATTTCGCACTAAAACGTCACAATCTGCCTCTCTTCCTCTAAGCGTTATCAACATTTATGAGTTTCCCTCTTAGCAACTACAGCTATAATTAACTTAGTTAAAGTCTGTAATTAGCTTCGGGCCTTTCAGGTAACACCTTGATCTAAACCTCTGTGAGTATGTCATACTCACATGCTGTTTCAGCATTTCTCAAGAGAGACAGTCCATAACCCATTTTTATATTACAAAAAATGATACAGTGATCAGAACCAGCTGTCCAAGTGTCACAATACCTCCCCACCTAGAATGAATTTGGGGGCTCTATCCCCTGCATGGGATGAGCTTCTCAAATCAGTTCACTCCTCATAGACCCTAGACAGCTCATCTGAGTTCTGATTTTTGGCTCCAGCCCTATGTACGGTTGTCATATCATGCCCTTGCAAAGCAAGACTCCATCTTAGCAATCTACCATTCTTCTTTCCCATCTGCATCAGCCAAACCAGGGTGTTGTGGTCAGTCTGCACCACAAAATGCTGCCCATATAAGTATGGCTTTAATTTCTTTAGGGCCCACACTATGGCAAGACACTCCTTTTCCACCATGGAGTATGTTTGCTCCTTGGGAAGTAACTTCCTACTCAGGTAAACTACTGGGTGATCTGTCCCTTGGCTGGATGTCTCACTCAGTGCTGCTCCAATACCCACATCTGAGGCGTCAGTCTGAACTATAAAGGTTTTGCTATAGTCAGAACTTGTCAAAACAGGAGCACTCCTCAGTGCCTCCTTTAGTTTGGAAAAGGCTTTCTCACAGGCTGGGCTCCAGGTAATTTTCTTGGGCATCCTTTTCTTTGTCAGGTCAGATAGAAGAGCAGCCAGGGCACTGTAATTGGGTACAAATTTTCTGTAGTACCCTGCTGTCACTAGAAAACTCCTGACCTGTTTCTGTATTTCTGGTGTGGGCCATGCCTGGATTACCTCTATCTGTATTTGGTTAGGACAAGCTGTTCCCAGCCTACCACATGCCCGAGGTATGCCACTTCTCCCATGGCCACCTGGCACTTCCCGGCTTTGACAGTGAGCCTGGCCCTCTGTATCCTGCCCAGCACTTCCCTAAAGTGGGATAGGTGTTCCTCCCAGCTGGTACTAAAGATGATAATGTCATCCAGGTATGCCACGGAGTACTCCTCAGCATCGTTTAACACCTGGTTCACCATCCTTTGGAAAGTGGCTGGGGCATTCTTTATTCTGAAAGGCATTACTTTAAACTCAAATAAGCCTACCGGAGTGATGAAAGCCAACCTCTCCCTAGGCCTGTCAGTCAACTCTACCAGACAATACCCCTTGGTCAGGTCAATCATCATAAGGTAGGTTGCCCCCCAACTGGTCCAGGAATTCATCTGTCCGGGGCATTGGATGGGCATCTGACCTCATCACTGCATTCAGTCCACGATAGTCCACACAGAAATGAGTAGAGTCATCTGGCTTGGGCACAAGGACTATGGGTGAGGTCCAGGGGCTGTGGGATCTCTGGATTACCCCTAAATCCAGCATCTCCTCCACTTCCTCCCAATGTCTTTTTGGACAGCCTCTGACACCCGATATGCTGTCCACCGTATGGGTGTCTGTGTCCCTGTCTCCACATTGTACGTCACAAAGGGGGTTAGTCCAGGCTTGGCGCTAAACAATGGTGCAAAGTCTGCTAAAACCTCCCTTACTTTCTGGATCTGGTCCAGGGCCAGCTGGAGAGACAATTTTACTGCCTCCACAGAGGACTCCTGCTTACTTTCTTCTAGCAAATCAAGAAGGTGGTCTCCTTCATCCATCCTCTCTCCAGGACTACACACTGCAAACACCATGTCAGCCTATTTGCATATGGCTTCATCATGTTGACATGGTACATCCTTTCTGTCTGTCTTTGGTCAGGTAACTCCACAATGTAGTTCACGTCATTTACCTTCCTAACCACTTTGTACAGTCCTGCCCACTCAGCCAGCAGCTTGTCTTTCTGGACCAGAATAAGGACCATGACTTCTTGACTCACCATGTATGAGCGAGCTCTGGCTGCGGTCATACCACACTTTTGTTTCTGTTGGCGCTGCCAGGTTACTCTGGGCTGTCCCCATAAGCTCCTTCAGCCTTTCCCTAAGCCTAAGGACGTAATCCACAATGGGAGTTCCTAGGTGGCATGCTTGCCTTCCCAGTCCTCCCGGATCAAGTCTAGGGGCCCACGTACCTGACGTCCATATAAGAGTTAGAAGGGGGAAAATCCTGTCAACTCTTGAGGCACCTCTCTGTATGCAAACAACAGGTGGGGAAGGTATTTCTCCCAGTCCCTCCCATGCTGTTCAGCAAATGTCCGGAGCATTGACTTCAGGGTACCATTGAATCATTCCATAAGACCAATGGCTTGTGGGTGATATGGTGTCCTGCTGCATTTCATCAGGTCCGACATGAAGGAACCCCCTTGATCGGTGATAACCTCCTGCAGAAACCCAACATGGAGAAAATCTCAAGTAAGGCATCTGCCACTTTGTCTGTCCTCAGTGAGGATAGGGCGACTGTCTCTGGGTACTGGGTGGCATAATCCACCACAGTCAGTATGAATCACTTCCCTGAGGAGCTGGGGATATTTAAAGGGCCAACAATATCCATTCCCACCCTCTGGAATGGCTCCTCCACTATGGGCAATGGAAACAGGGCAGCTTGGGTTTTCTTGCCCACCTTCACTATTTCTTGGCACTGGTGACAAGACCTGCAATACTCCTTCACCTGCTGGGTGAAGTTAGGCCAGTAGAAATTCTGGGCTAACCGCTGCATAGTGAGCGCAATTCCCAGATGTCCAGACAAGGGAATGTCATGTGAAATTTTGAGCAACTGCTCACAATACCCCTGGGGAACGACAAGCTGCCTGCCTAGCATCCGTCCCTCTGTCTGTACTGCCTGAGTATACATAAGTCCATTTTACCAATAAACCTTATGTCTGCCGTCACTTCCCTGTGCTCCATCAGAGTCTGCCCATGCCCTCAGCTTCTCTAAACTAGGGTCACTTCTCTGAGCAGCTGCGAACCCCTCACATATTCCCAAGGCATGGGACAGGTCCCCTTCAGTCGCTAAACTAGGGTCCCTAGCACTAGCATCAGGACACTCAGGATCACTGTCAATCCCAACCCTCTGACAAGGGTCACCCCTCCCTCTTCAGAGTAACCCTCTGTAGCTATGTGGTTACTTGCTACTGGGGAAATTTCTACCCCCCTTCTCATTAATTTCAATATCAGGAGACACAGGTTGGGGAACCAGCCTCTCAGCAGTTTCCACAATGGCTTCTGTGGGGTTCAGGGAACTACAATTTTCCCTTGCCGCTTGGCTATAGGTAACTGCACATACCATCCCCTGTTGGAGATTGTTGCCCAGGATCACATCCACTGCTAAGGTTTTGGCAACAGCCACCTGTTGCACAGTTCCCCCTGTTTGACCACAGTCTAAGAGAGCACTAGCGAGGGGCAATGTTTTTGCCTCACCAGTGAAGTCCTGTACAGTGACATATTTATTGGGCATAAGCTGACCAGGCTGTACCAGATCCCCCTTTACCAGGTCAGGGATGCCCCTGTGTCCCTTAACCCCTGCATCTGTACACCATTCACCATGACTGGGTGCATGTCTTCCCTCATGTTCACTGGCATGCCTCCAGGGACACACAGTCCTTTCTAGCACCCGGTTGTGTATTATTGCTCGCCTTTTTGGGACACTGTCTAGCAATATGCCCAGTTTCTTTACACAACCAACATTCATTTCTTCTCTCAGAGAAATCTTTTCTCTGAATCTTGGTGCTAACTGGTTTCAGTGGAGGCAGTGAGGGTTTTAAGTGCCCTGAAAGTGTGCTTTTCCCTTTCTGCATTGCCATGCCCACCCCATCCGCTCTCATAGCAGATCTTCTCTTGGCATAGCGGTCCAAGAGTTCAGCAGCCTCTTGTATTGTTTTGGGATCTCGGTCCGCTAGCCAGGTTTTCAGCTCTGCTGGGCACGCCCATAAAAACTGTTCTAACAGAATCACATTTTCAATTTTGTCAACAGAGTTTGCCTCAATTCCTTCCCACCAACATTTTAAAAACTGACATTGTTTCATGGCTAGCTCCTTGTAGCTCATGTCAGGGCTTCTCCTGAGTGTATGGAATTTACAGTAGCTCTGTATGATTCAGCAGTTAATTCAAACTTTTTTAACAGTGCAGCTTTAAGTTTGCTGTAATCATAGTTATTAGGGGATCACGTGATGAGTTAGCGGGGAGTAGACGTCTCGGAGAAAGCTCTCGAGTCCCGGTGAATAAAAGGTAGAATATAAGCGTTTTGAGACCTCACACTTTCGAATCAATGAAGGGCTCTGACTACTAAGAGAGTGCACAGTCATGGTGGGCAATTCTGAATTCAGCAGCGGAGACGAATTTAGCTCCGAAACGGCAGGGGATTTGAAAAGCGGAATGGCCGAGATGGAGGAAGGAAGCCCCGAGCCCCTGGCAGCAAGAACACTGGTGGTTAAGCGTTCTAAGCCCCACTCTCTGACTTTAGAAGAGCCGATAGACCAGAGATCAGAAGATCAAGGGGGGCATTCAACTTCAGAGGACATTAATGAAATAAAGCATTTGCTGCAAGGGCTGGTTGCTGATTTTACTATATTGAAATCAGTGTTGCAAGCTTTAACACAAAGAGTGGGGGATGTAGAGGCCAGAGTTGCTTCCCAAGAAAGGAAAGTGGGAACCATGGACCAGGAGATGATTGGATTGAAGGGGCAGGTTAAGAAACTAGAAGACCATCTGGAGGACCAAGAATCATGTAGTAGGAGGAACAATTTAATCATGATAGGCCTGCCTGAGAAGTCAGAAGGCTCAGACTGTGTAGCTTATATACAAGATCTTCTCCTGAAACTATTCGGTCGGACACCGTTTGGTGATTCCTACAATATTGAGAGGGCCCACCGTTCACTCAGAGAAACCCCCCCACCTGGAGCTCACCCTCGTGTTGTTATAATGAGGTTCCTGAATTATAAGGAAAACACCTATGTTTTAAATAAAGCTAAGGCTAATAGGAACTTGCAGTGGAATGGGGCTTCTCTCTGGTTTTCAAGATTTAGTTCCTTCGGTGAGAGAGAAACAGAAAGAATATATGGATATAAAGAAGAAGCTGTACATGGCAGGCTTGAAATTTAGGCTACAATATCCAGCCACGCTGATTGTGAAGTTGCCAAAAGGTGATAAAAGATATCTTTCAGCACGTGATGCCCTGGAAAGCCTCAAGGTGGAGCTATCAGACTTGTTCAAATCCGTGACTTGAAAGGCAAAGGGACTGGTAAAATTGAAGGCAATGCAGTGATAAGTTGGATTAAGAACTTTGAGGGCATGCTATGTTAGCAGGCAAAATGTTTGTTGACCGGTCCGGGAAATGTGACCATTGGTGGGGGTAAATTTTTATTTCTTTTTTTCTTGATTTGTTTGTTTGATTTTATAGATGCATTTGGTTCTTTTTTAAGGTATACACCAGGGTGCTATAGCTTTGTAGCGAGAAGAGGACACCTTTAATTACTGTATTATCTGGTTGCTTCTGTATTGATGGCAGTCACATATGGGGGGAAGGGGCAACTTAATTGAAACTGGACTGGTTTTAGTATTTTCATCAGTAATCTAAAACTATAGAGGGTATAGGTAAGGTTAAAATTACTGTTTGAGTGAATGAATATGGTGGGGTCTATCAGTGGGCTATATCAGGACTCAGGAGGGATCAGAGACATCTCGCGGGTTGACTTGTACACGTCTCGAGAAGGTTAAGGAGGACGAGCGGAGGATCGGGGTGGTGAGAAAGGGAGTTATTGGGGGGTAAGGAAAGAGAAAGAATCCAAGATACATGACATAAGGCAAGTAGACTGTATGAGAGGGAATGTCAGGGGTGGGAGTATAGAAGATGGCATTAATTAGAATTCTTTCGTGGAATGTGAAAGGTCTCAGGGGGAGAAAGAAAAGATTGGTTATGCTGTGATATATAAATCAGCTGGGGGTACATATTGCTGCACTTCAAGAAACCCATTTGATGAATGAGGAACTACATCTACTTAGGAAGGGATGGGTGGGCAAAGTAGTTGGAGCTGGGATCATGGCAAGCATCGGAAGTGGCGATATTAATTGGAAAGCTTGCCCATCGTAATTGATCGAATCCAACTGAGAGAGGATGGTAGGGAGGCACGTGATGGGCTCAGTTTAGGGACCCCACTATTATGTGCCTCAATTTATGACCCTACTCCAGCCAAATCAGAATTTTTTGCTTCATTGGAGGCTGATATTGCTACGCTCCCCCAGGGCTCACTTATTATGGCAGGTGACTGGAATATCTGTTCTGATAACAAAGACAAGAGTCCTGCTTCTAGTAGATCACCCGATTCCCCACAAAAAGCATTACATAGACTTTTGGAAGTTATAGCTTTAGTGGATCCATACAGGATCTATAAGAAAGGGGACAGAGAGATGACTTTCTATTCAGGGGTCCACAAGACACATTCGAGGATAGACTTTTTTTTGGTTAATAGGGATGCGTTAATGGGTATAAAAGGTTTGCACACTTTTGATAGGGTATTATCTGACCACTCTCCAATTCAAATTCTGTGGGAGTTAGATAATACTTCCCCTAAGCCATATCAATGGCGATTGGATGAAGGGTTATTAGCGGAGGACAATGTGGTGACTAAATAAGAGAATATACTCAAGGAATTTTCCAAGTTCAAATTCCGACATTAGAGGATAAGAAGCTAGCTTGGCCTGCCTGCAAGGTGTTATATTGGGAATGGCACAGGAATCGCGCTAGGAAGAACAAAATGTATAAAAGCACGAAGAGTTTATAATTGGGCCATTAATTCATTTCGCCTCTGAGGGCTCTTCTGTACAGATTGATAAGGAACTAAAGGATTTAAAAGATGAATATAGGGGCATATGGAACCTCAGGGTTGATCGTAGGCTGGAAAGACTGAATGCCAAATATCTACTTCAGGGGGATGTGCCGGGTCGCTTACTGGCTTATAGAATCAAGGAACGGGAGGCGGAGAGAACGACTGTGGCAGTGAATTTTGGAGGAGAGTATATCTCGGAACCCCAGAGATTGGCTGATGCTTTTGCGGATTATTATGCCGCGATATACCAAGAGGGGGCCCCTAGCTCGGAGACAGAAATAAGAGGGTTTCTTGATAAAATTTTGTTACCCAAATTAGATTTAGAACAGGCCCAGGCATTGGCTGCCCCAATATCGGAGTTAGAGATTATAGAGGTAATTAAAAACCTACCGAATGGGAAGACACCAGGGCCGGATGGCCTGTTGGCCAAATTCTATAAAGTGCATGCAGTGACAATAGTGCCATTATTGAAAGAATTGTTTGTGACTATTATGAAGGATGGGGTTCTTCACCCTCCTTTATATCAGGCCTATATCACGTTGATTCCAAAGCCGGATAAAACTAGAGATTTACCGGGTAACTATAGGCCCATTACTTTAATAAATCAAGATATTAAGGTACTTACAAAGATCTTGGCCAATAGAGTTTTGAAAGTTGCTCCCTCATTAATTAGTCAAGATCAAGTTGGGTTTATGCCAGGGAGGGGGGCACATAATGCATTAAGGAAACTACACCAGATTTTAGGTAGGGCTTCTAACTCAAAAATGGCTATGGCTCTAATAGCACTCAATGCTGAAAAGGCATTTGACCGGGTCTCCCACAAATTTTTATTTCTTACAATGGAGAAAATGAAGTTTCCAATGGGTTTTCTTAGAGGCCTTAAAAATTTTTATGAAACCCCCACTGCTAGAGTCCTATGTAATGGATATCTCTCTAAAGAGTTCCTTCTACAAAACGGCACTAGGCAGGGTGCCCTTGTCACCACTTTCATTTAATATTTATTTGGAACCTTTGTTAAGAGCACTTATTATGGAGCCTAGAGTACAGGGGATAGAGGTTCAGAGGATTGAGCTCAAATTTTCGGTATTTGCCGATGATATTCTGTTGCACTTAAGTAATCCATCTGACAGTTTTCAAAAGGCCTTGGAGGTTATTGGGAATTTTTCAAAGGTATCCAATTATAAATTAAACTTAAGTAAAACCCAAGTTCTTCCGCTTACTGAGTATACCCACAGAGCAGACTTTGAGCATCTGCAACTTAACTGGGCCCCGGAAAATATTAAATATTTGGGAATTTGGATTTTGGCTAGGTCGGAAGATGGGGTGGAAGAAAATGTGGGTAGTCTATTGGGCACAATTAAAAATGACATCTTAAGGTGGAAGAAACTTCCTCTGAATTTCACTGCTAGATTGGGGTTGATTAAAATGAACCTTCTGCCTAGATTATTATACTCGATATATCTGTTACCTTATATTATCCCGAAGGGAAGATTCATCAATATTCAAAGGATAATTTCAGAATTCCTGTTGGACTCTAATCCTCCAAGGAGGAAATATGCCACTTTACGCCTCTCCAACCTTAAGGGGGGGATTAAGATTCCGGATTTATCACTTTATTATACAGCAGGGCAACATGGTCTGATGGGACAATGGGCAAAGAATGGGGAAGATGGGGGATACACTCCAACATGGCTTTGCATTGAACAACGGATGTTAAAAAGTATAAAGCTCTCCCCTAAGGCATTAATATTTACGGATCCAGAGATGCAGCCCAGTATGGGAAAGCATTCTCCAATATATAAATCGGTTAAGGCATGGTGGAAGAGTTAAATTCAGCACAGAGGAAAACACAAAGGGGGTTAGAGATCAGACCATTATAGGAAATCCCAATTTTCACCTGGGGGGTTGAATTATTACCCGTCAATGGGCACAACAATTGTCTGAATTGAATATGGCAGACCTTATCTTGGCAGACAGGGTGTGTTTACCTGTACAGATTGGGGAATGGGATTTTTTTAAATAGATCCAGATTACAAAACTGGTGCAGAAATTTATACAAGATCATAAGGATAGGGGGCAAACCTTGTTTACTTGGGATTATTTGAAGGAGATTGATCTTTTACAGCACCCCCTCTCAAAAGTTTATAGGGTGTTGTTAGACTTTGTGAGCTTAGAACCTGAAACCAAGGTAGGGTATTGGGGAAAAAATATTATTCCCCCGAGACCTGACTGGGAAGAAATTTGGAAAAATATTAAAGCTTTACCTATTCCGAAATATATGACTATGCAATTTTTCATTTGTTCAAATATTTACTACACCCCTGCTAAGCTATGTTCTAGAAAACTCAGGCAGACAGATTGATGCTTTAGATGTGAAATAGAGTCAGGAGACCTTCTACATGTAATGTGGACCTGTTCCAGAATTCATTCGCTGTGGGTTCAAATTAGACAAGAAATGGATCTGATACTAAATTATTCTGAGTATATTAGGCCAGAGATATGTATGCTAGGAAATATACAAGCGGTAGAGCGGGAATCAGCTAAATACCATGTGTCCCTGATGTCCGCCTTGGTTAAAGCATTTGTCCTAAGACACTGGAAGAAGGACAGTATTTATTTTTATGATCAATGGGTTAATGATCTTTTACAGGTCCTAAAAAGACTTAAAAGACATATGTTAATAGAAGGGAAGAAGAAATTATATGACAAAAGATGGGGGGCTTTGGAGGCAGTATACACAATACAGTTGAAGGGTCCTCGGACTCAGATCTGTCTGTCTAGTGGGGATTAGCTCGTGAAGTTGTTTTAAGAGAAGGGGAGAAAGGCCTAGGGCTGAATGGTAATATAAAATTGGTACAGGATAGGTCCTTTCTTTCTTTTTTTTTTGTTTTTCTTTTCCCTTTATTTTTCTTATTTGCATGGGCACAATACTCTCATAAAAAGGTTAATTAGGATTAGATCGCATTCTTATGCTTGGCTGGACAGGATGGATTCTCTCTCTCTTTCCTAGGGACACAGTTATCAAAGTCTAGTCCGGAGAAAATATAATTATTGTTAAAATTGGGAGAATGCTTTAAAGTAATTGGCTAAGTAATAGAATAGGCTGTTACCAATCTTAATACTACAGAAGTGAATTACTGTATAAAAAGAGAGTAAAAGATTGGTGAGGATATAATATAACTGTGATTGTAAATAAGTTCTGGGGGATGTATATAGTATCCATATCCAGTTTGGGGATGTGGACCCGGGTATCTATCCTGGGATATATGTGCGTATGTTGTACTATTGGAAATTGTAAAACCTTAATAAACAAATTCTGCAAAAAGTTTGCTGTAATCATCACTGTCCTCATTGTCCATTTGACCCAATGCATCCTGAGCTTTCCTGGTAAGTAGCAGGGATAGCTGGAAGCTCCAGGACTCTCTAGGAATTTTAGCCTGAATACAAACGTTTTCAAAAGAATTTAAAAAGGCATCCATATCCTTCCCCTCTTTAAATTTGGCTATGAATTCAATTTGTAACCCAGTCCTGTAGTCTCAGTTAAACCCAAGCCACTTACCTGCTCTGGTGCTGCTGGTCACAGTAGTGTCTTCTCCAGTTAATGTTGCCTCTGACTCTCATGCTCCTCATGGTCAGCGTCTCGGCGTTCTCGCTCTCTCTTCTCCTCTGCCTCATGGTATTCTCACTCTGCCTTCTCTTCTGCAGCTCGCTGGCACTCACGGTCCTCATGGTCTGCCTCCCGCTGTTCCCGCTCTGCCTCTTGGTGTTCTTGCTCTGCCTCATGGTCCACTCTCTCTTCTCTCACTCCCTCTTCTTCTGGTACTCCAGCTCCATCCTGCATAACTCAATTTGTAGCCTGAGTACTTCTGAATCCAGGATACTGGTGACCTTCCCCTGCTGCTTTGGCCCTTCACTGACAGTGGCCCTGTTGCCCTCCTCATCAGATCTGGACACTGCACTGGCCAGTAGCCCTGCTACACTCGAGGTTTGGTCCTTTTCACTCACGGTCCATGACTCGCTGCTCTTGGTATCTGCTACCATCAGGGCATCCATGAGGTTCTGCTTGCTGACTTTCAGCACAAACGGGACTTCTCTGTCCCCACACAACTGCTTTAAGGAGTCTATAGTGTGCCTGCTGTAGTCAGAAGTCATCTTCCCTCACTACTGCTACTCTGACTTGCACTTTAGAAAAAAGAAATGAGTAGGAACTTGACTGTACACCAAGTGATACAGTTCTACTTCCTTTTTAAAAATAAATCACTGCCTTTTTCTTTCTTTGCAAGTGAGCTTATCGTCTCAAGCTGACACGCTGAACAGTAAAAGCTTGTCATGCCAAAATTATGTCACCGCTGTCAACCAATCTGTCACAAACCCACTCAGCAGGTCAGCCCTCTACTCCCAAAGTGCCCACCTTTGAGTGCAGTCTTGTGAACAGTTAACAGACACAGGGTAACCCTCCTGGTCTGTTTTGTGGGTTTCGAATCAACCTTTGGTCTCAAGTCTTGGAGGGATTCAAACTGTGAACCTCTTGCTAGTGTACCCAATGCACAGGCTCAGATAATTCTGTCTTCGGGGGGCCAGATATCTTTGCCTATGGGCACCTAATCAGGTATATAGAAATGAACCCTTAAAAACTGTAATAAAAGACCTCAGATTTAGAACGCTTACCTTTTTCCAGTTTGGTATCACCATTCAAGCTTATGTACAGTGTCTGCTTTAACCATATATACTTTACTTGTAAAGGAAAGAAATCAAAGACAGACCAAGTAAGCTCTAAAAATAGAGTTTTACTAAAAAAGATAAATATGTAACACATAAAATACAGAACTATTATCACAAGAACCATACAATCTTTTAAAAAAACAAGGTTTTAACAGTACAATTCCTACTACAGTACTTAGATTTGTCTCTCTCTAAATACCTGCTTAAAGTGCTCAACGATGTTTCTTTGTCAAAGTCTAGACAAAAGTGTGTCTGAAGGAAAACAGAATAATGTTTAAAGGCTGGTTTTCCCCACCTATTTGCATGAGGTCACCTAGCTCCTCTCTGTCAGGATATGTAAAAAAATATATCTATATAAAAACAGGATGTCTTTTCCAAGTATTAAATTCTACAACCTTAGCATAACTCAGGTTCTTCAAATGACTCTCTTTGATCATATGATAAGCTTCCCCCTTCCAGGACATAAAAGCATCTTTTATGACTTCACACTAAAATGTCACAACCTGCTCTTCTTCCTCTGAGGGTTATCAAAGTTTAAGATTTTCCCTCTTAGCAACTACAGCTATAATTAACTTAGTTAAAGTCTGTAATTAGCTTTGGGCCTTCCAGGTAACACCTTGTATCTAAAACCTGTGTGTGTGTCATACTTACATGCTGTTTCAGCATTTCTCAAGAGAGACAGTCCATAACCCATTTTATATTACAAAAAATGATATAGTGATCAGAACCAGCTGTCTAAGTGTCACACGGACAACACCACTGCAATGTTCTACATAAACAAGCAGGGTTGTACCAGATCAGGAATACTCTGTATGGAAGCTCTGAAGCTGTGGTCTCTAGCATTCTCCCTGGGAGTCAGCCTCTTAGCTATTCACCTCCCAGGCAAACTCAGTACTCTGGTGGATGCTCTAAGCCACATCAGTCAAGGTCAGAGCAAATGGACACTGGACAAGCAAGTACTAGCCACAGTGTTCAGGTGGCGGAGCACACCAGATGTGGATCTGTTTGCCTCTCCTCTCAATTTTCAGCTTCCTCAGTACTGTTGCAGGGCCCCCAGTTTCAGGAACACTTCCTCTGGATGCCCTGATCCTGGATTGGTCAGGGAGGTTCCTATACGCATTTTCTCCCTTTCCCCTGATATTCAGGGTGTTGCTGCAACTCAGACAGCAGTCTACATTGATGATCCTAGTGGCTCCGGACTTGCCCAAGCAAGCCTGGTACCCTCTCCTTCTCTTAATGTCCTGCAACAGGCCCATTAGCCTGCCTCCGACTCATTCCCTGCTGACCCTTCCTCAGATGGGAGTGTAGTACCTAGACATACACTCTCTTCACCTGAAGGCCTGGTTCTTGAGGAGTTAGAGTTTCCATCCTCACAGCACTCTGAACAGGTCCTTAAGATACTGAGGATGGTTAAAATCTGAACACTAAGAAGACTTATGCAGCCAAATGGAAAAGGTTTTCCAACTGGTGCAAGACCGAAAAGGTCAGACCCCTATCAGATTCAGGCCCTCAGCTGCTAGACTATCTGGTACACCTACAGGGGTCAGACTTACACCATTTTCAATCAAGCTACACCTGGTGGCAATTTCAGCTTACATTTCGGTGAGAAAGAAGAAATCAGTTTTTTATCACAATATTTTTAAACTGTTTTTTCAAAGCCTCTTGCACCTTCAGCCTCCAACCAGGGAGCCTGTTCCTCCTTGGAGCCTGAACGTTTGTGTAGATGGGCTCATTTATCCACCTTTCAAGCCTATGCCCACAGCCCACATCAAGTTTGTAACCTGGAAGACCATCTTCCTGGTAGCCATTATGTCTGCCAGGAGGATTTCAGAGCTACAGGCCCTGTGCACTGAGCCAAATTACGTCACATATCACAATGATAAAGTTGAGCTCAGGACAAATAGGAAATTTCTGCAAAGGCGGTTTCAGAGTTTCATTTGAACCAGCCCATTTCTCTGCCTGTCTTCTTTACTGAGCCATCCACGCCTGGCGAACAAAAGCTCCACAACTTGGATGTCAAAAGAGCCATCTTTCACTACCTATTGCATACTAGACAGTCCAGAAGCTCTTCCACTCAATTATTCCTCACCTACGGGGATGTAGGCAGAGGAAGATCAGCTACTGAAAGAATTATTTCTTGTTGGTTGGTATCTTGTATTAGATTCTGCTATGAGTAAGCTGGTCAACAACCTCCAGTGGTGCACAGGGCCCACTCCATCAGGGGCACTGCAGCCTCGCTTGCAGCAGCAAGGGACATTCTCCTACTGGATGTCTGCAGAGAAGCTACCTGGAAATCTGTGCACACTTTTGTGAAACACTACCATTTGGATATACATATCAGATCTGATACCAAATTTGGCAGGGTGGTTCTGCAGAGCCTCTTTCCTAAGTAGGTTCTCTGCCTACCTCCCACTTGGTACTGCTGGGTAGTCTGCAAAAAAGTTACTGATGCTGGGGTAAGAAGAAAAAACTACTCACCGCAGCAATCTTCTTTCTTCCAAGGGGTCCTTTAGCATTAGTAAGCTCCCACCCTTCCTCCCTGTTTCACCTGTCGGAGAAGGGCTCTTATGACACCTTTTACCAAATTTGGAGTTTCTTATTGATGAGTTTTTAGCTCGTGTTTTTTTTTTTCCTCTTTCGTGGACATTTGCATGTGTTTTGAATTCTGCTGATTCTTTTTTGGGGCATTTGCCCTTGTTTTTCCTTGAAAAAAATCTGAAGCATTCAACAGCTCTCACTCAGCTCACACCCCCTCCTGTCTTTTGATTGGCTTGGCCCTACGCTCATTTAAATATCTCTTAAAGGCACACCTCTGGGGCAGTTGCACCTAGCCAACTAAGTGCAAAAAAGTTACTGATGCTAAAGGACCAATTGGAAGAAAGAAGATTACTGCAGTGAGTAATTTTTTCTTCCCAGAAAGGGCTTCAGCAACAAAGTCATATTTCAAAGAAATACAAAAATACACATACTTTAATAAGGCAAATGATCATGGGATATATATATATATATAGCAAATCCCCATGAACAAATTTTGACTGGTTCTGCTTTAAGCAGGAGTGTATGGTGCCCAGTGGCCACTTATACTGTTTGCAAAAGCTAAAAACAGAACACAAAGAAATGTGTTTTGTCCTTCTCAGGACTCATCAGTATTCCTCATGTGTATCAGCCCAGAAGAAGGTGAAACCAGCCCTTTGATGGTCTTATGGGTGTCTGTCATAATAAGCCCAAACTAGGAAAGCAAGCTAAAATACAGAAAATCAACACAAAAGCAGTGAAGCAAGGGTGACCCAGAAAGGGCATTAGCAACAAACCTGGGTTTTAAGTCTTATATTTATCTTACAGGTCTAGGTCATGTTGAGTCACATTTGGGTCATGGTGAGCCCATGGTGATTTCTATATACTTCCTATGATGCTTTGCATTACTGGGGTGTAATTTTACTTTTTTTTTTGTAACTGGACTTTACTACTCATGTTTATCCCGGGTAACCTTTCACTCACTGCTTTTGTGCTGAGGTTCTTTGTCTTTCAGATTGCTTTCCTATGTTAGGCTCATCTTGACTCAACCTGTGGTGGTGCCTCCTTCCCATTTGCTCATTATACAATTGTAACAGATGTGATGCGAACAGCAATATATTTCCTGGTAGCAGCCATCTCTAGGTCTATTCCCCTTCATACATCATCAACACTGCAACCTTTTTTTGTCAACTGAAGTTCTTATAATGTATGTATGTGTTGTATTGTTTAATACTGATGTGGAACCTTTGAAAATGAGCACCTTGCTCAAAGGTTATTTCCAAACATTGAAATAAATAAATAAATAAATAAATAAATAAATAAATAACTCATTTATTATGACATCACAAGTGACTTATCTAGCAGCAGGTGGTTGGCTCTTCGTGTTCAGTTGTCATATCATAGTCAGCGAGGTGACAATGCTGATAAGTTATGAAAAGGAATAAAACTAGACATGTCAGTCTTCAGATAAAGAACAGTTCTGCACATCACACCAAGTTCTTTCAGGAAGAAAATCTCACAATCAGCAAGAGAAAAAAGAGAATACAAATCAGATATATAAAGTAACATCTATAAAATCCAGATAGTAGACTAGCTGTTTAAGTGAGACAGAAGGAGGACGGGGGGAGAGAAAAAGGAAGCAAGGTAGGTAGGTAGGGAGAAAGAAAGAAAGAAAGAAAGAAAGAAAGAAAGAAAGAAAGAAAGAAAGACAGACATACAGTTAAGTGACAGGAAGAGACTGCCATAATGGAGTTGAAGTGTACTGGGCTGCCACCTGGGAGACCAGGGTTTGCATGCTGGCACTTGAATCATACACTGGGGCTGTCTAGGTGCTGAGTATGTCATGTGAGTTGAGATGGGGCAACACAATTTGTGCACCTCCTACTGTCTAAACAGAAAGTAGCAATCAGGCCAGCTGTTAAAGAAGAGTGCAGTTATTCAACCCTATATCCTTGGTTGGTGGGGTCCAAGGGGAAAGAAGATTCATAGCTGCATACGGTCAGAAGAAAACAAAAGTAGCATATAGACAGGTACAGCTATTTAACCTAAATCCTTGGTTGATGGGGGATCAAGAGCAGAGAAGGAGAGTCATAGCTTCATGTGATCAGAAGAAAACCAGTATGGTTTATCAAGTCCATTTGTGGCTTCCCATGGCACATATTCATGCATTCATTTTTCATTCATAAAAGCGTCCAATTGATTTTTAAAAGAATTTATGGAGATCAGAAAATAAGTAACATGAAAACTAAGGAGCACAGGAAGCAAACCACTTACTGTGTAATCACAAGCAAGCCACAACCCTTCCAGTGTTTCGGAAGCACTGGTAGGGTTGGTGGTTTGCTTGTAATCACACAGAAAGTAGTAGAGGTAAGATTTAATCCCTGGTCTCCAGGTTCACAGTTCTGCACTCTAACTACAGGGCCACATTGCATCCCAAAGAGAATTATTAATTTTTAAACCGGCAGTGCATGCTAGCTGTGAAAATGTTGATTTGTACTTTTTATGTTTGCTTGCGTGCATGCGCAAGAAACATATTGTGGCAGCTTGCTTCAGTAGCGAGTTGTGGACTCGTGACAGTGTTGTTGCCAATGTCAGCAGCCCATTTTGGGGCTGGTCTGTATGGCACCAGTAGAAAATCATGCTGTCCATGACAGCAGTACTGTAGCTTGACCCAGCCTTGAAAGAAACTGGCTGCTGCAATCAGAGAACGACCTGCCATTAAAAAATCAGCTGTGTTTGGGGGGGAAGGGGTGCCTGATTGCAGCAGCCAATTAGATCTGTATTGTCTGGTTTCCTAATTCAGAGAAACATGGTGGCAGCTTCTCTGTCGGCCTCTCATAGTCCCCATGAAGCCGACAGACAGTCGACGCCTCTCTCAATCCATGTTAAAGCCAACGGGGGTGCCCAATCCCTCTGTTTGCATGCCCCCTCCACAGTTCATTTGCCTACGGGGTAGCCCAATCCCCGTTGACATGATGCACCCCATTTGTCATGTGCCGAGGGGGTGCCCAATCCCCTTCAGCTCATGTGCACTCCCCCCCCCAAGCACATTGTATGGCCAACAGGGGTGCCCAATTCCCATCGGCTCCAGTCCCCCCCCAACAAACAGCCAGGTAGCATGCTGGGAGCCCACTCCAGCATGCTCATGCGTCCCCTGAGCACATTGTATGGCCGGCGGGGTGCCCAGGCCCTGTCGGCTCCACTCCCCCCCAACAGACATCCAGGTGACATGCTGGGAGCCCACCCCAATGATCCAAAGGCGTCCCATGGCGTCTTTTTTAAAAAATTCCTGTTAAAAAAGAAAATGGTCCCTCATTGAGTCCTTTGCCCCCTCCCCCAACCCATATGCACCTTCTGCCCACCCCATATCCCCACACATCCCCTCACCCTATACATACCTCCTGAGCCCGGCGCACTGATCTTTGGTGGACTGGGACCATGTCTGCAGTCTTCAAAGCCAACCACGAACTGAAGAAATGCCGGTAAGTTATATAATGACATAATGTTTTTTTTTCAACTTATGTGGATATCTCAGCCATTTTTACTACTTTTGGCACCAAATTTTCAGCATGAGGTTCTTGGGACCCCTCCTCATTAATTCAGTCACTGTCATGGTGTTATTCGGTCCCAAGATGTGATTTTGCAGTCACTGCACAGAATCACCTTTAGGGACCAATTAACGAAATGACAGTATCACTGTTCATGAGATGGGCTCTCAAAGCCTATGTTGCAAATTTGGTGAAAAAATTCCAAAAGCTGACTGAGTTACGAGTGTGCATTGTGCAGTTTCCACTCACATTTGCAACTTCGTGAATTTGTAATATTTTCACTCCAGACTTTCAACATTGGCATTTTTTCCCACCTCCTTATGAACAGTACAGCTATCAATTTTTACATCCTAGCCCAAACGTGTTTTCACACTTCCAGCGCAGAATAGTGCTGTCACTGTGGAAAATCGGTGTTCAGGACAGATTAAGAAAATCACAGTGATACTGTTTATGAGCAGAGGTCCTAAAATGCCTATGTTGAAAATTTTGTGACAAAAGTTCATAAAATGATTATCTTACAAGTGTGCATTGCGCAGTTTCCATGCACACTCGTAACTTTACAAATTTGCAATATTCCCACTCAAAATTTTCAACATTGCCCATTTTGGACACCTCCTTACGAACAGTACAGCTATAATTTTTTACATCCTGCCCAAAAATGTTTTTGCACCTGTGGCGCAGATTGGTGCAGTTGCTGTGTGAATTCAAGCTTTAGAACAGATTAATGAAATCTCAGTGCCACTGTTCATGAGGAGAAGTCCCAAAAAGCCTATGTTGAAAATTTTGAATAAAAATACCAACAAATGCCGGGGGCATTAGGGTTTCCAACTGTTAATGCCCCACCCTGTACAGACAGATGGGCATTGAGGGTGTGGTTTTGGGGTTCTCAGCCATAATGCTCATGCCATTCCACCTCCCACCCTGTAGCCACTGACCGGCATTGAGGTGTGCCTTGGGGTCTTTGGCCATAACATTCACCCCTTTCTCCTATACTGTGCCCATCTCACCTTATTTCCTTATGGAATGGAGTGAGCATAAGAGCTGAACACTCCAAGGCACACTGTGACACCTGTCACTGTCTGTAGGGTGGGATGAAGTGGAATGGTGTGAGCATTATGGCTGACCCAAAGGCACACCCCAATGCCTGTCAGTCTCTGCAGGGTAGGGGTGGGGGATGGCATCAGTTCACTACTTCACTGCTATTCCTACTAAGTTTCTCTCTAACCCCTGTGCTACCAATGCCAATACCAGCTTTGCTTTCCCTCCTCCCCATGCCCTCTTTTTTTTAATGCTCCTATTCCCTTCCCACTCTACCTCTGCCACTCTGCTTCCTTTATTAATTTTTACTCTGGGGAATTCCACTCCCATTGGGTTCTCCTTATTCTCTACTTCAGCCTGTGGGGGGGTGGGGCCGTTTCTGCCTCCCTGATTCCTTCCACCACCACCCTTGGCTAGTTTAAATGTTCATTGAAGTAACATTTAAACCATCCACTCTGGACTGCAGTTCCCCTCCCAGATAGATGCAGGCCATCACCCCTGTACAGGCCTTTATCCTCCCAGGTGGATCCCTACACCCCAGTGTAACCAAATCCCTCCTCTCTGCACCATTCTTTCAGCCATGAGTTGAAGCTCCTGGTGTGGAGATCCCTCACCTCACCCCTTTTGGAGATAGGTAGCACCTCAGCGAAAGCCATTGAGCGAGCCACCTAAGACCCCTCCCTAACTCCCCCAGAATATTCAAGCCCTGTCCCTAGCCAGATCATTAGTCCTCAGGTGGACAATGACATCCAGCTCTCCCTGCTGTCCTGCTGCCCTAGCAATCCTCAGGATCTGCTTCCCATCCCTCCAGGCCATGGCAGCTAGTAGGCACCTAACTTGACTCTCCCCCCCTTTCCTGTTTCTAGATCTATTCCCCTCACAGATGAGTCCCTCACCAGAAGTTGCATCATCCTATGGGGTCCTCTACCACCCTCCTTGGCATCTCCACTATAGAGGGTCCCCACTTCCTCCCTGGTCACTACCATGGGTGCCTCCTTTCAATAGCCCCACCCCACCAGAGCGGCAAAGGAATTACATAGTGGTACCGGATGAGGAATATGCCTCTGTCCCACCACTCCTACCTTTCCAGAACCTACCACAGTCTAGCCATTCCTCCTCCCTGGCATCACATCTTCTAAAGTAATGGTGGCAGACTTGGTGGCCCCTGAGTGGGGCAAGAGGTCCCACTAATCCTAGCCAGCTCAGCTTGGAGTCTAGCAACCTCCTTCCTCAACCCAGAGAGGTGTGTGCAGATGGAGCAGCATCACAGTCTCCAGAAGGTCTCTCTGAAAACTGCTGACCCACAGCCACTGCACCACTCCCAGCATTCTCAACTTCAGTTCTTCCTGTGCTACCTAGAAATACTTTGTTTTGTACTTTTACCCGATACAGTGTTTCTGGTTTTACTCTTTATTTGTTTGTTTCTATTTGTGTTTCCCTGTGCCTTGTTAAATCTCTTTATTCTCCTGTCCTAGATAGGGTGTTGCATCTATTCCTAGTTTTGGCATACTCTTGATCTTTAACCCTTCCCAGCAGTAACTGTTACACATTATACAATGGCAAGAAAGAATCCTGGTTTCTGATTGGTCAGTTGGCTATCACAGCAGGGATGTTATCCTGGCATAACATCCCTGCTGATTGTTTGGATGATTTGGATCCCCACCACCACCATGATGATCTCCTCTTTCTCTTAAGAAACAAAAATATGTTTACACACTAACAAAAACATTCTTTAACATTATTTTTTATTATAAAACAACAAGCCATTGTATAATAGGAATAATGCCCTCAGAGTGGGAGTTATGCTGGGATAACATCCCTTCTCGGTGTTGGGCGCCCTCGGCGTGGCCTCGGGCCCAACCACCGGTGGATGTGTCAACATAACTCCCACCTCAAACGTATTCGCCTCATAATGAATAGGTTTCTTGCCTTAGCTGACTGGCAGAGTTCTCCACTTCTCTGCTTCCTTCTGCTAATGCCTGCCAGTGCCTACGACACCAGTCACCTGTTCCACTCCTTTGCTGTTTCACTCACGCACTGGGACATGAACATGAACATGCTGGACACATTAGAGTGGACATTTATAGTGATCTTGTAAGAAGCCACAAAGCCTCTGTCAACTCCACCCCCCCAGTTATACACCTGATTCACAGAGCTTTGTGAATCTAGTCACCACAAGATTAAGCTCATGAGCTGGTTTCCCCCACACCACCTGTTACAATTTAAAACCCAAGTTTCAAGGTACCCCAAACACTGCTTACCAAGTTTCAAAGTGCCTCAAACACTGCCTGCAGACCTCTTCTTTTCTCCCACTTCCTCTGCTACTTTCTTTTTTTTTATTACTTTTTACCCACGCAGTTAGCAGCCGATCATCCTCCAGTCATGGCGCCTCCAGGCTTCCAGCTCTGTCTGCGCTCTACCCCTGAGACCCCTGGCCTTCTCCCCGGAGGGGGTCTCGACATTGGCCCCAGGTGCTGCGAAACCTGTGACTTACTAGGAGAGCCGGCCAAGAGCTAATTGAAGCTGGAGGCTGGCTTCACAAAGGCGGCCAACTGCATGATTTTTTTCTTCCGTAAACGGGGGCACGGACATGCAATGATGGCCAGCGTCTGCCTCCCCCCCGATGTGCTGGCATTGGTGCTGTGTTGCACCCGGCTTCCGCCAGGTGTCCCTAGTGCACCAAATGCACTCCAACCCTCCACCCCCGAAGAAGGAGAGCAGTCACGGGATGCTCTATCCTTCTCCCCCGGCCGGCCCTCCAGGTCACCGGCGCCTCAGGTCAGTACCTTGCCCCTGCACTGGCAGGTCAGACTCTCCCCTGCTACTTTCAAAAGGAAGAGAAGTATAAATACATATTAATTAATTAACAAAAAAACTTTGTTTTAAACAAAGTTAGGGTCCTACACATAGCTCTTCAACCAAAGTGATACAAGTCAGGAAACTGGATGTTAGGGTTTACAACTGTTATAGCCCTCCCCCACCAAACCCTACCATTGGAACCGCACAGCTCACCCTCCACACACCCACAAGCATTGGGGTGTGACTTAGGGTCCTGGGTCCCACCCCACCCAACTCTACCATTGCAACACATCCTGCATTGAGGTATCATTTATGAGGGCTTGTACGTCAGTGCTGGGCAGTTTGTGGACAATGGGAGTGGGCTCCCCATTGTTCCACAGTACTGGGCAGTTTGGGCACACTAGGAGTGGGCTCCCAGTGTCCCAAAGTTGTTTTGGGGTGCGGGTGCCAACCTGCACCTGTACCCTTCAGCAGGACACTTTTGCATACAATCCTATGCTGGACAGCTGCTCCAACATAGAATCATATGCCCATTACTAAACTTCGGCATAAAATCCTGTGCCACCAGGGACATCTATTTTTTGGCCGTAGGAAATAATGGGAAAAACAAAGTTTAATAACTTTGGAATGGATTAATATTTTTTCACCATGCCTTCAAAAGTCACATCTGTGAGGCCAAAGGTTTCTACCCTGAAAATTTCAGCACTGTAGCTATAGCCATTTCTGAGATATAGGTTGACAAAAAACAACAGCCCAAACAATAAAAATCTCTTGTTTTTCAGCACTCTGTCTCTCAGAAACCACACAAGGGATTCAACCCAAATTTGGCATATCAATAGATATGTCCCTTTCAAAGACTCATGCTAATTTGCAAGCAGATCTGTTGAACCTGCCCAAAGTTATTACCCTTCAAAAATTGGACTTTAACACTAAATGCTCACAGGAACCCTAACTATATTGGCGCTACTGCACCAATATAATATACCTTTAAAGTAAAGCTAGCTGCTGTCACTCCACTCTGTCAGCAAAGTCTGCTCTTCCCTGTACTGTATAAATATACTGCAAGGCAATTTATATTCCATTAGAGTAGCTGGCATCAGCGAGGCTTGGCAGGTCAGAGTCATTGTTTTGCATTCCATATCCTGTGCTGTACTCTTGTGGCAGGTGGCCAGCAGCAGACTGATGACTCTGTTTCATTAAATTAAATCAAATTAAAAGCATATATGTCAAATTAGTAACGACAAACAGGAAGGATTTCAGGACATCATCAATGAGGCTTGCAGGTGTGTGTGTGTGTGTATTTGCCTGTGTGTAATGTTTGAGAAAGAAACTAGTTGTCTTCAGACATTAACAAGCTTGTGTTCCAGAATCTGAGATCTGTCCATGAAGTCAAATTGCTGTTAAAAAAACTGCTTTGTATTGCACAACGTCACGCTAGCCCATCTCACTGCCATGCTGGTGAATGGGTTCAGGATCAGACTTATCATGCTAGGGTTTGGGTAGCTGGTTGAAGAGTGTGCTGCTGCTGCTGACAGCAGGTCTCAGTCTGGGTCCATCTTCTTCCATTGCAGGAACTGCATTGTATACACAAGGGCAGTAATAGGCTGTGAATGAGGGTCGGGGGTGTTAGGAATATGGAGACAGGAGTGAAAACCAGGGTGAATAACTGTGACTAGCTACATGATAGCCATATTGGCACCAGTACTGTCATACCTCACATCACATTCATTACACACGCATACTGGATAGTGCTCCAGAATGGAGAAGCAGGGCCTCTGTAATGGCCCCTTTGGGGGAAAGGCTATGGGGGAACCTTTCAGCAGTGCAGGTAATGGGGGTTGTTGAGGTTGGAAGGTTGCTGCTGGAAGGAGTCCAGTCAAGGGTGTCCAGCCCGGAAGATTAAAAACTGTGTGTTTGTTGCTTTGTATTTTTTTTTACTTTTGTCTTTGGCCCTCAGTACTCTGCCTACTTCCCTTATTCAGGCATATCCCCGGCCACCTCCCAATCTCATCTGCCAATCCCTCCATCATCGAGGCCGAAGGAGATCCACATGACACCAGATCTGAGAATGATGGTGACATCATTGTGGTGGGACAGTGCTTCTAGGCATTTTTCTTTATTTTCACCCCCCCCCCTTTTCCCCAGGAGTCTCCCCCTTCCTCCAGAACTGCCTACTACTGGCCATGCACACTGCAGTGTGCTTTGGGCATGTGCCACCCCTCATGGAGGTGCAAGCTCCCCACCCTACCACATCGGGCCGCTGCAGAGCCAGATGGCAGGTTCCTTTCTCCCTTGGCTGACAGGTGCTGAGATGACCACTCCCCCGCTCAGGACCACACCAATCCACCTCCTCAGTCTCATTCCCAAACCCTGATCACTGGTTGGGAAGTGCATCACACTTTTGCTGAGCCATCAAGCAACAGCAGTCGCTGTGTATGTTTCCCTTTCTTAAGTGATATTTCACTATTTAACTGATCTGCTACAGTTTATTTTTAAGCTTTGCTTAGGATACAGTTATAAACAAGCTTCACTCAAGTGGTTATTCCTAATAAAACAAAATTGTTTTCAATTTTTTTTTTGTAATATACTGTATGAACTCCGCCATTATAAAAATAAACTATTATAGTGTATCATTGACCTTTTTCTGTATGGATTTCTATCTCAGCTGAAATGTTGTCGTATCACAGTTCAAATGTCATGCAATGTCATTGTACCCTTCTGTGGTACAACAACATTCCAGCTTATTGGAAATCTTAATGGCATCTGGTGTTTTATGCTGTGCTGCCGCGCACACAGCAATAAGTTAAAGTTCTGAACTGAAACTGGCAGCACTTTTACTGCTGCTGCTGCAGAGTGCTGCGAGGCCACTTAAGTTTTTAAAAAATGAAACAGTGAAAGTTAACTATACACTGTATAAAAATACCAGATGGGCAGCCTTATGCCCAACCAGCCAACTCTGCCACCTCGGGGTTCTGATTACATTAGCCCTCTTGAGCTTTGCTTTCAAGGTCTGATGTAATCAGAACCCTTCTGTGGCAGCACAGGCTGGTTGTGCATGGTTGCCCATCCAGTATTCTCTATGTGTTATTGTTGTCGATGACATTTACAGAACTGGAAATATGCATTTTAAAATGTATTTCTGTAACTGATTCCCTACTCCTGTGCCTATAGGGTTATAGATTGTCAGAATGTCAAGAGGGAGATCTTGCCAGGCAAACCTGATCACGTTCTTTGACTGGATGACCAGGGAAGTGGATCAGGGTCAGGGAGGAGCAGTGGATGTGGCCTACTTGGATTTCAGTAAGGCCTTCAGCACCGTTCCACACAGAAGGCTGGGAAGCCTGGGTGTGGGTCCAAAGATAGTAAAATGGATATATAGTCGGCTATGCAGCAGGAGTCAGAGAGAAGTGGTAAATGGGGTTCACTCAGAAGAAGGCACGGTAACCAGCGGGGTGCCACAGGGGTCAGCACTGGTCATCTTCGATGTCTTTATTAGTGACATAGCAGAAGGGCTGGAAGGGAAGGTATGCCTGTTCACAGATGACACAAAAATCTGCAACAGAGTGGACACACGAGAGGGTGGGGTCAGAAAGAATGCAGGAGAATCTGAGAAAGCTGAAAGACTGGTCAAGAGTTTGGCAACTAGGCTTCAACGCCAAAAAGTGTAAAATTATGCATATGGGGCACAAATACCCAAGGGCAACACAACAAATGGGGGTGGGGAGATGGTAGCAACCACAAAAACAGGACAGAGACCTGGGGGTCATCATATCTGATGACTTGAAGGTAGCAAGGCAGTGTGATAAGGCAGTGGGTAAAGCTAGTAGAATGTTGAGGTGTAGAGGGAGGGGGTATCAGCAGCAGAAAGAGGGAGGTAACATTACCCCTGCATAGATCGATGGAGAGGCCCCACCTGGAGTACTGTGTCAAGGACCAGAGGCCACATCTCTGAAAAGACATAGATCAGGTGGAGGCAGTGCGGGGGGGGGGGCAAGCAGAATGGTTCATGGTCTGCATCAAACACCCTATGAGGAAGACTTAAGGAATTAAATATGTGCTCTCTAGAGGAAAGTAGGGAAAGGGAAGAAATGATAGAAACATTCAAATACCTCAAAGGTATAAATAAAGTACAGGAGGGTGACATTTTACATAGAATAAGCCAAAGGACAAGGGAGCATGATGCGAAGCTGGAGGGGGCAGGCTCAGAAGAGATGTGAGAAATTACTTCTTCATGGAAAGGGTGGTGGACATGTGGAACAGCCTCCCAGCAGTGGTGATGGGTATTAAAATGGTAGCAGGATTCAAGCATGCATGGGATAGGCACAAAGAGACCTTACAAACAGGGCTGGGGGGAAGCCGGAGACCGAGTAGGGTCTGCGGTAACAAAATAGGTAGGCATTTTATGGCAGACTAAGTAGGCTAAGAGGTCCTTTTCTGCCGACAACTTCAATGTTTCTATGACTGTTTACTTGCCTTGTGTAGCAGTGCTTTGTTAAAAGAAATAAACATGTAAATCCCCAACATGCAGAGCTAGCCTAGATTAGAATGCTTGTAGTCTTTTTGGCTTCCTGCCCCAAAAATCAATCTTTCTTTCTTTCTTTCTTGCTTTCCTCCCTGGCACTATTTTTTCATTCTAGTTCCCTTGTCTTTGCTCTTTTGTTAGCTTTTTCTTTCTCTTTTTGTTTCATTGTTCTCTCTTTGTCTCTCACCCTCTCACTCTTTCTCTCTCTCTTTCTTTTCATCTTGAAGCTGTGCCTAATGCACTTTGTAGCTAAGCACAGTTTCCCCCTCAGTAACATCACAAGGTTCTAAAAAATTGTAGCAACTTAGTATCAATACAGGGCACACTTAGTCATGGATATCTAGGACCTGATTCCAGCTACAGGTAAGCCCAATATCCCATTTATAAGAGTTTTGTGTGGGCTTTCAAACTATGATAGTCACTGTTCATAAATATTCCTCTTTAACCCTTGCAGGGCCGTGGACTGATATAATATGTTCTAATTCCATTGGCAGCCCAAGGGTTAAATTCAAAAGTTATAGCTCCTATCAGGGCTCAGAGTCCCAGCTTTGATTCCCGTTGGAGGCTCTTGGTGATTCTGCTCAACAGACGAGACAGACATGACACGTACATCTTTCTAACCATCTACATGACCGTGTGCAAAAAAGAGAGCACATTTAGTACTATGCACTGTTTTGAAAGCCATCTGTATAATAAAACAGGCTAATAGAGGTTACGGTCTCTAGACATGCTGAATATAGAGAACAAGGAATACAACGACTGCAGCATAGACTGTATAATGGGAGGGATTTGCTGAGCAATCTAATAGACACCTAGAATGGCATTTTTCCATGGTGAGCTAAGGAAAAAATTACTGTTGTAGTTGTGTGCTTGTGTAATTATATGGTACTCCTGCTGGTTGTGGCTTGTTGTTTTGTCAGTTTTTACTATTTGCTTAAAGTCTGCCAGGATCTAATTGATCAAACAAAACTGTTTTACAGAACTTTAGTACAGTTTGGGTAGTTTGGATTTACAAATATTTTTCCACGAGAGATCAGTGGGAAGTTAATCACAGTCTCCAGATGGCTCAACGATAGTGTGCTGCTCAAGCAAGCAGGTAATAGTCTGTGGTTCACTGATCTCTGAAGTCCATAGAGCATTCTATCAGAAACATGAGCAACCCCTGCAACCAGGCCAGGAGATATCTGCCTTATTACTTGACAGCATCTCCATGTGCCATTGGAATAATGTAGATAGGCACATCGGAACAGAAAGAGGACACCAGCTAAATGATTGCATCAGTGATCAGGAATATGTATGTAGGCATCAGGGCAAGGGACAGCTGTAAATGGGACATTAGTTTCCCTGTGTTATGTTTATTATTTTATTTATTTTGTTTTAATTTTTGACAGGAAAGGCACTCTGAGCTAAGACAGCTCCATTCCATGTGAGTCTTGAGGTGGGTTACATAGATTTCTTTTATTGACAGGAGAAATGTTTATCAGAACACTGAGGGAAATCCCCCACTCTGAAGTCAAGTGCCATGGGATCTTTTTTTAAATTATTTTTCTGTCCCTGTCCTGTTCTGGCTCTCCATCTCACCAGCCCCTCCAGTTCCATCACCCTGGCTTTTCCTGGGCCTTCCTCTGCAGCTTACAGCCCCTCCAACCCTCCGGTGTGGGTGGCAGTGCGCATTCTCAACTTGCTTGTCAAAGATCTGGTGGCCATGCCCAAATCGCCAGGTGTGAGGCAGTGACATTTCAATTCGCTCCCGTAAATATGCTCCACAACAACTCGCAATGGGCTATTAGCTCCATATTCCATTGACTCCCTTCACAATTCATTCCCGATTTGCTCCCCAGGAATTTATTTTATTAAAATTATTCGGGAGGCAAATTGTCAGGGAGTGATTCGTAGAGGGGACTCATTGATCGCGGAGCTAATAGTAGGACGCGAGTTGTTGCGGAGCAAATTGATCGCAGCAAATTGTCACGTAGCAATGTGGGGCCTGGGAGGGGTGGCAATCTTCCATGCTGGCCATGATTGTTATTCCCCTCTCTGTGGCTCCCTCCTCCCTCTCTTGTGGCACAAAGGAGCAGCATGCAGTGATATCAATGGTGGTGCTGTGCACGCTTCTGTGCGTGATGCGCTGGACGTCTGCCCTTCCTCCGCAGCTCTGGTGCACTGGTCCCTAGCCACCGCTAGGTGGCAGTGCTACCTCAGACATCACTCCACTCTCTCTCCAGAGGAGGAGAGCAGGCACTGGGATGTTCAATCCTCCAGCCCCAGGTGATGCTCTAACATTCTGAGTTCCTCTCGAATCCGAGTCATTGGCACCGCAAGTTGGTGTGCTATTGTTGAGCCCGCAGGCCAGTGCAAGTGCCATGGGATCTTTAACTTCTAAATGGACAGCAACCAGACATAGATAGAAGGGATCTCAATGTAAGGTTTCTTCTGCAGGATGACACATCAGCAATTCAGCACCTCACCCGAGTGGTGCACTACAGTGTCAGCACTGGGTATTAGCCCAAGTTCCTGTATCAGAACAACAAACTGTAGCAATACACTCACACGGAGACTGAATTCAAAAAGTAGCTTTATTGAGAAAGCATGCAGCAAGCTTTCCCCAAGTTCTTGCATCACTCTGAATCTTTATCATGTCTCACTGTAATAAACTGTTCAAGTTTGTACTGATACCCCTAAATGCAGGAACATTTTTAGGTTATAGTGAACTGATACTTGCTGGTTTATTTATGTTAAAGTAGCAGTTTATATTAGCTGTAATGTATAGTGCTGCCAGTTTTCTGTTCCATAAGGGAAGGTCTGGACCCCCTTACTTAGTCAGATAACTGTAAGGTAAAAAATACCTTTTGAAAAGTAGTTTATTTTAAGCTTATTCATTTCTTGTGGATCCAAAGAAGATAATTCCCTGGCCCACCCCCGCTGACAGCAGACCAGTCACAATAGATAGCATTTTCAGCCCTCCATGGCAAGGAAGTTGGGAGATGGTTTCAGGCTGTAAGCAGTCTAATCACTTCAGAAAGCCAGTGTGCTCAAACTGGTTTGGGAAACAGGAGATCACAGGTTCAAATCCTGATAGAGCCAAATTCTCACTGCATGACCCTGGACAAGTCACTTAACCTCCTAGTATCCAAGTTATAGAAACAATGATAGGGGAGGAGTCGGATGGGAAGGGGTTGTTCTGATGCCTACCTGGAGCATCAGCCAACTGGGATTTAGACAGAACAGGGAGGGTGTTGGGGGATGGGCATGCTGCTACACCTGGGCACCATTGATCTAGCCAACCAGTCAGTAGAGACAGTGAAGTGGAACTTCCAGAGACTGGGGCACAGATTGGCAGCTCATTCAGCCTCCCTGACCTTTTCTGTGGTCCTCCCTGTGTGGGGCTGGGAAGGGAGGCAGAACAGAATTAGGAGTAAAGACATAGATAAGTTTAATAGTTGTCTTAAGGGATGGTGTTGGCACAGGGTACTACTTTGCAGGGATGTGGGGATTTCTAGGACAGGAGGCTCTTCAAAGTTGAATGACTTCATCTGACAAGAGAGGGGCCAAGCGCACTAGGGCAGAAGTTTGACATGTATATCAGACATTTAAACTGACTGCAGGGGAGTCTAGTTTTAGGGGGTCCATGGTGGATGGTGAGCAGAAGGGGATCCTAGATAGAAGTCCCCCACATTCAGGGGATAGTAACTAAAGAGGGCACAGGGAATGCCGTTGGGTTTACAGGATCAAGGGGAATAATACCAGTGAGGAGCAAAGTAAAAGGTATTAGCACAAACAAGGAGGAAAGGTAACACAAAAAGCAAAAGGACAGTAGCAGAGTTACAGCTGAGGTCAAATGGGGGGGGGTATGCCTTAACACCAAAAGCCTAGGCAACAAACACGGCGAGCTACAGGCACTGATAGCAAACACTGAAATGGACCTGGTGGCCTCACAGAAACATGGGCAATAGATAAAAATGACTGGGAAATTATGGTCTCTAAGTATTGACTGTTCAGGATGGATGGAAGAACTGGTGGTGGTGGGGTGGGGTGGGGGTTCCCTTTTTGTCAAGGAGGGCACTGAAGTGGTGGAAGATGGAAGTATTAGGGGTAGCAGTGGGGAGGCTAATTCAGAATGGGAGCAACTCAAAACAGCCTCAGGAAGGAAAGTGTGCTTAGGGGTGATCTACAATTCTCCAGGGCAAGGGGAGGAAAGGGACAGAGAACTCCAGGTGGAACTTAAACGAAGGGCAGCAAAGGGGTAGGTAATGGTGGTGAGTGACCTGAACCTGTGTGACATCAACTGGGAAGTCCCAGTGGTCAAGAGTGCCAGGTGTCAGACATTACTGGATGTCTTCCAAGACTGTCAACTGGGGCAATAAGGAACCTACAAGACAGAATGCAGTCCTTGATGTGGTACTCACCAACTCAGAGATGGTGGGTGCATGGGAGTAGGGGAGCTGCTAGGGAACTGCGACCACAACTCTGTGTGGTTGGAGTTGGCCCTCAGGGCTGGCAACCTGCAATTAAGAACCAAAGTCCTTGACTTTAGAAGGACAAACTTTATGGGTTCAGGGAATTGGTCAGGGATAAGTTAGTAGGAATGGAGGACATGGGGGAGTAGAGGAGAGATGGGGGCAATAAAGGGAGTCATCATCAAAGCATCAAAGGCAAACATAAGAACAGTATCTAAAAAAAAAAAAAGATTTAAGAGACCACCATGGTTCTCAGCTAGTGTTAGGAAACTGGTTAGGGCCAAAAAGAAGGCCTTCTATAAATACAAGGACAAGCAGGAGAAGGAAAAATGGGAGGATTATCTACAGAAAAACTGGGAGGCAAAGAGGACCATCAGGGAGATGAAAGCAGACACAGAGCTGTGTATCACAGAGGGGGTCAAAAACATGGAAAAGTCATTTTTTAGGAGGGGGTATCACTCGACTAGTTGAGGGCAGTAGGGTGACAGAGGAGGATGAGCAAAAGGCCGCAGTCCTGAATGACTTTTACTCAGTATTCACTAAGGAGGACTGTGGGTCCTTACCAGAAAGTGGCATCAGAGTGGCCACTAAGGCAGTTCCAGAAATGAGGTGGCCAGTACTTACTAGTGAGAGGGTCAAGAAAGGGCTGGCAGCTCTTAAAGCAGATAAGGCCTCAGGACCAGATGGGATGCATCTGAAGATATTTAGGGAGTTAGCAGCAGAACTGGTTGAACTACTGGCTAGGCTATTCAACAATTCACTTAAGTCTGGGGACATTCCAAGGGACTGGAGAATGGCAGATGTACTGATTCATGGAGGGGCGTGGGATAGGGAGCACTCAGGGAACTACTGGCCTGTCAGTCTGACCTCAATTGTGGTGAAGCTGATGGAATCACTAATCAAAGGGGACCTCATGGTCTACCTAGAGAGCAACAGGCTCAAGGATAGTAAACAACACAGTTTTGTGGCAGGAATGTCTTGTCAGACTAACCTGATTTTTTTCTTTGACTGGGTGACCAAGGAAGTAGACTAAGGCCACACTGCAGATTTGCTGTACTTTACTTCAGCAAGGCTTTTGATTTGGTACTGCACAAAAGGTTGCTCAAAAAGATGGAAGAGCTGGGTGCAACTAAAACCTTAGTGAACTGAGTGGGTAGTTGGCTAGAACGTAGACAGCAGAGGGTGGTGGTCAACATGGTTAAATCAGAGGAAAGGGAGATTACGAGTGGGATTCCACAGGGATCTGTTCTGGGTCCAGTCCTCTTCAACATGTTCATTAGTGACATTGGTGAGGGAATCTAGAGCAGGCTGTGTTTCTTCACAGATGACAAAAACTATGTGGGAGGGTGGATAGTGATGAGGGATTAAAAGACATGCAGAGGGACCTACAAAAACTAGAGGGGAGGTCAAAGGCCTGGCAGTTAAAATTCAATGCCAAAAAGTGTAAAGTAATGCACCTAGGGAAAAGGAACCCCAAGACGGAGTACTGGATGGGTGAGGTGAGACTTAGCACTACAGAAGAGGAATGGGATCTAGAAGTTATCATCAGTACCTGCTTTAAACAAACAAGCCTGTGCAACAATGCCTATAGCAAGGCTAACAGTATTCTGGGCTGTATCGAGAGGGGTATTGATAGCAGAGGAAAAGAAGTAATACTTCCTCTATGCAGATCCCTGGTGAGGCCTCAGCTGGGGTACTGCATCCAGTTCTGGAGACCTCACCCAAAGAGAACAGGAATAGGTTGAAAACAGTACAGTGCAAAGTAAAAAAAAATTATTCAGGGTTAACAGGGCAGATCCTGTGAGGAGCACCTCAAGACATTAAATATGTGCTCACTGGAAACCAGAAGGAAGAGGGAAATATGATAGACACCATCAAGTTCCTTTAAGGAATTAACAAGGTAAACTGTGGGGAATTATTTAACTTGAATATCAACTCGAACTCACGTGGTCACGAGTGGAAATTAACAGGAGGGAGGTTCAGAAGGGGTGTGAGGAAGCACTTCTTCATGGAAAGGGTGGTGGAATCTTGGAACAGTCTGTTGGCCGAGGTGGTGGGTGCAAACAAAGTCAGGGGATTCAAGAGGGCATAGGATAGAATGAAGGGAATAGTGGTCACCCGGGGTGACAAGACCAGGGAGGAGAATGGAGATAGGACAGGGAGGGTTAGTGCCATGGAGGAACTTTAGGTTCCAGGGATAATAGGGAATATGTGCAGACTGGATGGACCTCTCATCTTTTTCTGCTATCATGTTCTATGTTTCCACAGAATTTGTTGGCAGATAAGGACTCCCTGACCCATCCAGTCTGCCCATTTATTTTTATTTAGTATGCTTTTTGGGTGCCAGTCCCCCAAAAGCTCAGTCCCCGACTCCTCCGCCCTTCACCCATTTTCTCCCTATGTATAGCCTCACCGCAGACCCTACTCAATCTCCTGCTCTTTCTCCCACCTCCTCTTCCTTTCCACCAAGATCCCGTTATGTTTAGCCCATGCATTCTTGAATGTCACCACTGTTTTCACCCCCATCACTTCCACTGGAAGGCTGTTCCAGGAATCCATCACCTTCTGTGAAGAAGTGCTTTCTCAAATCCCTCCTTAATCTACCCCCCCCAGCTTCATAGCATGTCCCCTTGTCCTTGAGCACCTTTTTACTGAAAAATACTTCCCTCCTGTACCTATTTACCCCTGTGAGGTATTTAAAGATCTCTATCATACCCCCTCCTCCAGGTTATACTTATTTAGGCCCTTTAATCTTTCCTCATAGGGCTTCTGAAGCAGGCCCTGCACCATTTTAGCTGCTCTCCTGTGGGCCGCATCCACTCTGTCTACAATACCTGTCCTTCCATTGATGTGGTACCCAAAACTGGACACAGTACTCTAGGTAGAATCTTACCAGCAATCTATACAGAGGTAACACCACCTCCTTCTTTCTGCTGGTGATACCCCTCCCTATGTACACCAGCATCCCACTTGACCTTCCAACTACCTTGTAACACTGCCTGGCCACCTTTAGGTCATCAGACATAATTACCCCCAGGCCTCTTTCTTGCTTGGATTTTTGTCATTACCACCCCACACATTTTGTACCCTACTCCTGGGTTTTCATGCCTCAAGTGCATTATTTTGTACTTTTTCGAATTGAAACCCAGCTGCCATACCCTTGACCATACTTTGAGTTTTCTCTGGTCACTGCTCATCTTTTCCACACACACCCCGAATGCCCACCCTATTGCAGATTTTGGTGTCATCCATAAAGTCGCTGACCCTCCCTTCCAGTTCCTCTGCAATGTCACTTACAAAGATATTAAAGAGGACTGGTCCCAGCATTAACCCCTGAGGCACCCTGTGGTCACCCCCCCTTCCTTGGAGTGAACTCCATTTACCACCGCCCTCTGCCGCCTATCCCCTAACCAATTTATTACCCAGTTAAACACCTTTGAAACCCACTCCTAAGCTATCCAGCTTGTTTACTAGTCTTCTATGTGGAATAGTGTTGAAAGCCTTACTGAAATCTAGGTTAGCTATGCCCACTGCTCCACCCTCATATAGTTCCTTGGTCACTCAGTCAAAGAAACCTATCAGATTCATTTGACATGACCTCCCTGCACAAATCCATGTTGCTCTGGGTCTTGTAACCAGTTGGATTCAAGATATTCCACAATCTTTTCCTTCAGCAGTGATTCCATTAACTTTCCCACCAATGATGTCAGGCTGACTGGCCTCTGATTGCCAGCCTTTTCCCTACTATCATGTCTACGAAATGGAACTACATCTGCCCTCCAGTTCCCTGGAACCACTCCTGTTTCCAATGGGCTGTTAAACAGGACTGTCAGAGGTGTAGTCAGTACCTCCCTGAGCTCCCTCAATACCCTAAGAATTACCCCATCTGGTCCCATTGCTTTCTCCACTTTCAGATTAGTGAGTCCCTTCAGGACTCTCTCTCTTCTGAAAATGGACTAGTGTCCACCTCCTTCCCTCCAATTGTCCTGTAACTTTTTTGCGGCCTCTCCCTTTCTTCTTCCTCCGTGAACACTGAACAAAAGTATTTGTTCAAGATGTCTGCCTTTCCCTGGCCCCCCTCTGCATAGCCCCCTTCCCCTTTTAACCTTACAGTCCCACTCCTGGTCTTCCTCTTTTTGGTTGCATATCTGAAATATGTCTTGTCCCCTTTTGTGACTGCCGCTATTCTCTTTTCTGTTTCCACCCTCGCTCCTTACTGCTATCTTTGCTTCCCTCTGCTTGCCCTAATACACCTCCCTATCCCAGTCCACTCATCTTGATTTTGCTGGGTTATTTGATGTGCTTTCTGACCTTTTTGACACCAAGGTTATGTAACTGCCATGTTGGCCTTTTTGACACCAGCAGATTGTGCTCTCAATTAATATAACCCGTGTTCCCATCAGACAAGGACATGTGCTTGGGTAGAAGAAGAATAAGCAGCATTTATGTAGTGCTTTTCATACACATTGTATTCCAAAGCACTTTTAGAAGCAATGAAAGACTGGTAGTGAAGTGACTGAATGTGTATGGCAACTATTTCACCAACTACGATAATGTAGTACCATGTGATGGAGTTCCTCCCAACCAATAAGGAGCCTGAACTGGTCCAACCCCATTTTATAACCATACTTTAAACATGGATGGGGGTGGAGTTTTTCCATTTCATTAGTTCAAATGTAATTTTTTTTTGCATTTACCAGTTCTGAATGGATTGGTTTGCTCTTGTTCTTCCCAATGTTGTTTTGACTTATTCCTAAATCCAGGGATAATAGTTGTGCTGACATCTTTAAGCTTCATGTTAGTGACTGTTCCTAGCTTTTCTAATATGATTTTCCAATATGTTTTCAGTGTGGGTCAGAACATAAGCATGTGGCTCATGTCTCCTTTCTCAGTATGGCACCACAGACAACTATCCATTATTTATGGGGTCATTTTATTGAGTCAACTTGGTTTATAATATCTAAAGAACAAAAAACCTCAGCACAAAAGCACTGAGTCAAGGGTTACCTGGAAAGAGACTTGGCAACTCGGCCAGGTTTCAGAAAAATACAAAATCGCACATAGCGGATGGATTTCTATTTGTTACAGAGCTGTAACTCCATCGCGAAATACATATGACATCATAAACCTAAACAGTGAAGCTCTCAAGGTTTATGATGTCATCAGTGTCCCTCGATGGTGTTGCAGCTCTGTAACAGAAATTCATCTGTTGTTCTTTTGTAATACATAGCAGATTCTAACCAGCTTGCACACTGACACAGCACTCAGTCATCAGTCTTACCTGCTTGTGTGTTGGTGTGGTCGCACAGCAGTCAGTCTGTCAGTCTTACCCACTCCTATACTCGCACAGCAAACCTTCTGCCCTGCATTTCTGGCTTACCTCAATAAAAGAGACAAATCCAAAATCCATAATTCAGTTGGGAAATGGGGGAAAAACAGGGGACACGATGATAAATTCTGTGGCTCCTGTCACCATTTCAAATGCCAGTTTCAACAGTGACAGGAGTGCGTGGTAAGAGTCTTTACAGATCACTTTCATTCCTGCCTCTGCTGGATAGACAAACTGAGCTACCCACGAGCGTAGTTAAAATTCTAATCTGTGTTATAATCATTTTGATGTCAGATTGATAGTATTATGGATTCTTGACATCAGAACAATGGTATTGTGACATTTAAAACCTGCTGTTTGTCTATGGAAATACACCAATAATGCAAACCATCATTGGAAATGCATACAAATTACTGAACCCCAAGCTTAATTGGGAGGTTAAACAACTTGCCCAAGGCCACATGGTGAGTATTAGATACTTTATTTATTTATTGAATTAATTTATTGAAATTGTTTCACCAGGAAAAGCACACAGAGCAAGAACTGCTTGTCTCCCGGTGCGACCTGGGGGGAGGGGTGCAGTGGGGAAGAGGACAAGGTTAGTCCTGGTCCTGCCATATATACATACAATTACAATACAGTTGAAAACATTTGACAGAAATAGTTGGGCGTAGATGACAATTTACCCTTACTTATAGTATAATAGCAACTACATGGTGAAATCATGCTTTATACATTGAAAACATATAATTAGATAATACAGCTGCATATGTTTGACAGGAATAGGTAAGTGTGGATTAATACACATACCCTAATAGTCAAGAATAACAGTTACGATGAGGAAATCCTGCTAAGGTACTGGGTTGTGGTATATAATGAGGTGGGGTAAGTGCAAGTTAGCTAGCTCAAAAGTTGGGATAAAGTGCAGTAGTTGGGTGTGGTTAGCGAAGTAGTACCATTGGGCCTACTGGGAGAAGAAATACAGGAGTGTCTGAGGTAGAAAATTGGAGAGTTAGCTGCAGGAGCAGTTTGCTGAGCAGTGGTTGGCAAGGGCATAGGATAGTGAGTGGATAGAGGAAGAGTGGCGAATTTCAGAGGGGAAAGAGTTCCAGAGTTGAGGGAAGCGGTGAGAGAAGGCAGCCTGGCCAGCTTGGGTCCGACATCTGGGGACTAACAGGAGCCAGGAGTCTAGGGACCTCAGAGCATAGGTGGGTGCCGGAGGGGGCGATAGTATGGAGGTCAGATACACTGGGAGGGTACCAAACCAGTTCTTCAAGATAAACTTGGCACAGTGTATTAGGCAGTGGTTCTCAAGGGAGGGGAGAGCAAGGGAGCAGTACAGCTCGCAGCGGTGGGTGGGGAGGGAGCGAGAGCGAACCCGCAGAAAGTATTAAAAAGGGTATCCAGTTTGGATAAAACTGACTTGTGGGCGGCACTGTAAACAATATCACAATAATCGAAGGAGGGAAGTATCATCTTCTGGATAAGCTCACGATGGACCGGATAGATTACTTTATTTATAAAGTGCCCCTTCACAGTGGCTCGGAGCGCTGTACAATTTCTTTAAAAACATCATCACAAAGAACTTCCAACAATCACAGTACAGAGTAAATAAAACACAATCATAATATAGCTATCTACCACACAAAACAAGCCAGCCAGTAAGGTATAACACTTTCAATAATTATATTAATTGTATGCCTGATTAAATAAAAATGTCTTTAGCCCTTTCCTAAAGGTTTCCACTGAGGATGTCTCCCTCAGATAGCCTTCCACAGGGCTTTTGCAGTGACAGAGAAAGCACAATCTCCCAACTATCACAACTTAACCCAAGGGACCACCAGGAGGTATCCCTTGAAGGAATGGAGAGAGAGCAGGCTGGGCAGTGAGGAACCAGGAGGTCTTGCAGGTAGTTTGGTCCCCGGCCACGCAGGGCTTTATAGGTCAATAATATGATCTTGAAGGCAATCCTACACCTTACTGACAGCCAGTGCAGTCCACAGAGAACAGGCATAATATGATCAAATCTCAGTGCACCTATTAACAGCCTGACCTCCGCTATCTGCACCAGCTGCAGATGATGGAGGTTGCCTCCAAGTAGCCCCAGGTACTGAGCATTGCAGTAATCCAACCTAGATGCAATGAAGGCATGTATTGGGGTGGCAAGGTCATCCACTGATATCTGGGCCTGGATCTTGGCAATGCTCATAAGATGGTAAAAGCCATTTCTTTTTTTTTTTTTTCTTCCTGGGGGTCCTGCATCACTCATCTGCCTAGTCACGGCCCCCGGAGCTTCCACCACCTGCCTATTTACCGCCCCTCCCGGTCACCCCGGCTTACCCCCCGGAGAGTGGGGCCGTGGCACTGGCTCCCCTAATACCAGTGCCTCGGAACTAATAACTGGTTGGGAGTGCAGCGGCAGGGGTGAATTGAAGCCCAGGGAGGCTTCACTTATACGGAGGATCCCCCTCCCTCTTTTTTTTTCCTGAGTTTTCTCCCGGAGGCGGGGACATGCAATGACACCAGCGTCTGCACCGCCTCCCCCGGAAACTAGCACGGCAGCGTGAGAGCTCCCAGCCTCCACCAGGAGTCCTCAGCGCTCCGGATGCTACCCGCACCCTCCCCCCAGAGAAGGAGAGCAGTCCATAGGATGCTCCATCCCTTTCCCCCTGGCTGGCCCTCCGACAACTCATGTCCATTCCCGAACCTGGGTCACCGGCGTTGCAAGCGGAAATCCCACCACTGCGCCAATGGGCCGGCTTGGTAAAAGCCACTTCTGATGACAGCTGACACCTGAGCATCAAGTGTCAAACTGTCATCAAGGATTACTTCCAGATCCCTAACCTGAAGAGAGGGGGTCAAGGGAACATCTCCCGGTCTCAAACTAGGATCATTCCCCAACCCTCCTCCATCCCATCTACGTCTGGGATCCACCACCAATACCTCTGTCTTGTCTGAGTTGAGTCATAGCCAGTTTTGAGTCATCCAGCTCTGGATCTCGGCCAGGCAGGTGTCAAACTCAGAGGCTGCCATCTGGTTTCTAGGTGCACAGGACAAGTATAGCTGGGTATCATCAGCATAGCAATGAAAACCCAGCCCATATCGCCTGATAACAGCTCCTAATGGCAACATATACACTGTGAGCAACAGACACAACAAGAGCGAACCTTGCAGAACTCCACAACGTAAAGGCATCAGGCGATACGAGGATGACCCCATCATCACCCTCTGTACTCTACCGTGAGGTAGGACCTTAACCAGTTGATGACATTGCTAGTTAGTCTACACCAGTTCTGCAGTTGATTCAGCAACACCTCATGGTCAGTGGTGTCAAATGCCGCAGAGAGATCCAGGAGAGCAAGGATGGCGTGCTCGCCCTCATCTCACGCTATTAGGAGATCGTTCAGCATCTTCACCAGGGCAGTCTCTGTGCTCTGTCCAGGTCTAAATCCAGACTGTAAAAGATCAAAAGTGGCAGAGGAGGAGAGAGAAGTCTCTAGCTGAAGAGCCACCACTTTTTCCAAAGTCTTCTCTAAAACCTCTAGCTTTTATCAGAGAGCAACAAGAGGAAGGAGGCAGCTGCTAGAATTCGACTACTATACTACTGGGACTAAAGAACTTGAGCTTTACTACTGGGACCTTCAATTAGGGTAAAACACAAACAAAAAAAAACAAGAGTTAGTGTGCTTGTCTGAGTTGGGGTAAGGGAACTGTTATCTGTGCAGTTAGCTAGGTGAAGAGGAGAGCTGTAAATGAGTGGGCGTGGCTTAGTCAGCAGGAAGCCAGGTATCTGCATTTAAAACTTCCCTAGTTAGATTTTGGCAGAGAGTAGCAAGAGGAAGGAGGCAGCTGCTAGAACTCTACTACTGGGACTATATGGCCTTCCCTCCCTACCCCCGCCCCCCGCGCTTAGCCAGTTCCACTTTTATAGGCACTGGATTTGACTACCAACAGGAACTTCCTGTTTGGGAGCAGGAAGGGAGTGATCACAGGCACAAAAGACACCATCCTAGAAGGAAAAGAATAGCTCTCCCTCACCCCCTAGCTTCTGAAGTAAGAAGGAGACTACTGAGGAATAAAGGAACTTCCTGTCCCAGAACAGGAAGGGCAGGAGCTGTAAGGGCACAGAGGCAGTAGGGAAGCAAGGAAAAAAAAAAAAAAGTAAATAGAGAGAGGAAAGAGTAAGCATACAAAACAACAGTCGAGGAGCCACAAATAAGACATGATGGTAGTGGTGCAGTGCAGTGCAGTGACTGTGGAGCTGCAGTTTCCAGTGAGACATTCTGGAGGATACAGTGTTGTCCCATCTGCAGGCATCTCCCTGGGCTGAGGGAGGAGGTTGCTCATCTCCAGTCTGAGTTAGGTAGGATTTAGGGGACCTCCTCTCCTACCCCCAGGGACCACCAGGGCCGCCGCTGCCTCAGAGGTTGCCAAGAAAGAGAAGTGGTTGCACCATGGTGGGCTCAGGGAGGGTGAGGTGGTGGGACAGAGGCGCATCCCTCCAGCTGTACCGCTCCACAATTTATATGTGATTCTGGCAGAGCGTGGTTCCTCTATGGAGGCACCCTCAGTGGAGACCAAGGAGGATGCTGGGAACCTCCACAAAGGAGACCCACAGGAGGGTGACATTGGACCCCACAGGGGAAGGAAACAACTCCTGGTAGGGGACTCAATTGTTATGGGGGGGGTAGAACTGGGGGAGGGAGGGGAGATGGAGGTAAGGTGCCTGCCCGGTGCCATGGCTTGGAGGGACAGGGGGCACATCCTCAAGATCATGGAAGCAGCTGCATGGGGCAGGGAGCCGGATGTCATTATCCACCTAGGGATAAATGACCTGGCTGGGAATGGGATCAGAGCAATGCAGGGGGGAGTTTAAGGAGTTGGGAAAGGGCCTTAGCCAAGTAGCATGCATGGTAACTTTATGGGAGGTGCTGCCTGTCTACGGCATGGTTAAGGCGAGGGTGCTCCACACCATGGAATTCAATCAATGGTTGAAAAACTGGTGCAAAGCTCAGAGTTTGGGCTTAATTGGGGACTGGGGGTCCACCTGGAGGGATGCAGGCCAATACTGGTGCGATGGTGTGCATCTGTCCAGGAGGGGAACCAGGATCCTAGGTGATAGGTTTAAATGCTTCATTGGCAAGCATTTAAACCAGCCAAGGGGGGAGGCACTGAAAAGGAGCAGGAAAATCCCAGCCCCCCCCCAACAAAGCAGGGAGGTTAGCAAGGTAATCACCAAAATAGATAAGTCAATAGGGAGAAGGGCAGGGGTAAATGGAGAAAAAGTCAAAGGCAGTAAGGACAGGGATGGGGCTACAAGAGGTTAGGCCATCAAAAAATGGAGGGCAATGAGTACCAATGCTCATAATCTGGGTAACAAGCTCCCTGAACTAGTGGCCTTGATGGAAGAGGGATGCCTGGATATTGTGGCAATCACAGAAACACGACACACAGAGAACCACGACTGGGAAGTCAACATACCAGGGTACACAATATACAGGAGGGACAGGGAGGGTAGAAGAGAAGAAGGAGGAGGAGGAGGAGAAGTAGCTTTCTGTGTAAGGGAAGGGATCAAAGAAATGGAACTAAATGGTAAACAGGAGAGGAGGCACTGTGGGTCTCCCTGGAGATGAAAAATGGCACTACAAAAACAGTGGGGGAATTCAAGAATGCATGGGACAGACATAAGGCAATTCTGGTGGGGGTTAGGAAGAAGTAGGCTGTTGGTTAACTAGGATCTACAGCTTATCCTATACAGTATGTAGGGAAATTGGCAGACTGGGTGGGCCAAGCGGTCCTCATCTGCCGTCAAAGTCTATGTTTCTGTGTTTCTATGTTTCTGTGTAAAAATGGGATGTTTGAGGCTGATCTGTAGTTGGTGAGACACTGTGGGTCCAATGAAGATTTCTTCAAAATGGGTCTCACTAGGGCCTCTTTCAAGGCCACTGGAAGGACCTCACTCCCCAAGGAACACCGGACGACCCAGCAACCACAGGTCCAATCAGGCCAACACAACCAACCAGAAGTTGACATGGACCTGGGTCTAGATCACAATGGTTGGTCGCAGCCTCAAGACTATCTCATCCACTCCAACTGGATCAAACTCACCCCACACCAGAGGAGTGCCCCGGCATGTCACTGTTTCGATCCCGCAATCTCTTTGAACATCACTGCAGGAGATCTCAGTCCTGATAGAGGACACTTTGTCAGCAAAGAACAGAGCAAACTCATCACACTTCATGCTCGAACCTGCTCCCCCAGTACAGAGACAGGCCGGGTGCAGCAACCTATCCACCGTACTGAAAAGCTGAGCCGGTCTATTCCCTGCCGCAGCAATCTGTCTTGACAGAAAATCCACCTTTTTCCAGGAGATTGTCCTTTGAAAGTCACCATAATGTGACCTGAAAGACAATTTGTCCTCCATCAGTCCCTCCCAACCTCCTCCAGCACCACTCCAACCTCCAGCCCTTTATCTTTAATTCCCTGAGTTTCCCATCAAACCAAGGGGGGCTCTGATGAGCAGATAAGGGCCAGACACGGACGGGCATGATATAGTCGATGGCTGCAGTACCAGCCCTGTTATAGGCTGCCACTGCCTGTTCCACACCCATCGCACACACAGTTTCCACACTCAATAGGTCCAGCACCCCCTGTAGTCCTACTGGTGGCAATCCCTGCAAAAGGGGGTACCAGACCATCTCCACAGAGGATGGAGCCTAATGGGGGGCCCCAAACGTGAACCTCACAGTGCTATGATCTGACCAAATGACCGGTCCAGTCATGAGGTCATCAACCCCAAGACCCAGTAGGAACACCAGGTCCAGCGCATGCCCATGTGAGTGGGTCATTGAGGTGACAACCTGCAACAGGCCCAGAGCTTCAATGCTCTGGAGGAGGTCTCGTCCAAATGATGAGAGTCCGTCGTCAACCCAGGCGTTGAAATCTCCCCGAATTATCCATCTGGGGATTTTCAACACCAGGTCGGCAACAAAGTCCCTGACCTCCTGCAGGAATTCCTTCTCCCCATCTGGTGTCCAGTAAATAAGAAGGATTCTGTAGCCTGCACCAGGCCCCCATGGCAACACTCTCAAATGACCTGGTAGAATCCACTGGTAGCACCGTGCGTCCCAGGCTGACTTTAAAACCAATGGCCACTCCCCTACCTCTGTGATTCTTCCTCGGGAGATGTACCACAGAGTATCTGGCCGGAATTGCTGCCTCCAAAATGGGGGCAGCATTATCATCCAGCCAGGTCTCTGTGATGCAAGCCCCGTCTACTGTGGAAACCTAGTCTGCTACTATAGCTGTCTTATTCCTCTTCAACCTGGTATTGCAAAGCACAGCCCAGGTCAGATGAGTGGGAGCTGCTGGACCAATGACTACCTGCCTGCTATTCAGAGTGGAGTCCTTGGGTATGGGGACCAGACAGGGAGGACCCCTCTCCAGTACCCATTTCACCCCAGGGCACCACCTGGACCTCACCACCTGAATTGCTGACTCCCTGGCAATCACTTTCATACCCCTCTGCCCAGACCTCCACCCACACAATCCCCAAAGCCCTGCACCTCACCATATGTCTCTGCAGGTAAAGGGGGTAGCTCAAAAGGTCACAGATCATGCAGATGGGCCACTAAGTAACTTCACTCTAGGGACTTACGCCTCCAGAACATCCTGACTGTCAATAATAAGCTTCAAAACCCAAAAACTATAAAATACAATCTCCCCCCAATAATCAATCAAAACAATTAACTCCTCAAAACATGCACACAACTAACACACACCCACCTTCACCATTCACACCACATACATACACACACACACACAAAAAAAAACCACACACAAAACAAAACTTCCCCTCCCAACCTATCCCACAATTAACAAAATATTAATGCTCCAGGCAGTCTTGTAAGGTATTGGCAGAGTCCACAGTGTACCACTTAGTCCAGCCACAAAAACCAGAAGATTTGAAGAACTATAAGGGGCTCTCACTTCCCAGTAAATGTAAAAGTTCCAGAAAGACTGAGGTACTCTCACTCCCTTAGGTCAGTCCAGCAAAACAGTTGTTTCCAAAATAAACTGTCCTTTAAACAGTCCCTCTCACAGCCTCAACAGAAAGACTTGTAATTTTGCCCCATTAAGTACTCTCACTGCCCTCATGGATCCATTGATAGCCAAAGACTCGAATCACAGTACCTTCTGGTGGAATGTTCAGATAGATACCAGTCCCAGACTCAGAATCTCCAATTCAAGTTAGAAGCAAAAAAAGTAAACCACATTCCTCACTACTGTTTCCTACAAGCTGTTTCTATCTCCTCCCAAACACTAACCAGGTTCCGCAGCTACAGTAATTTGATGATATGGCCAATCTGTGGCCCACAATCGAAGAGAGGCTTCAGTCTGTCCCCACCACCAACAACCAGCAAACAGTCAGCCACCGATCAAAGCAAGGCCATGGCAGGAGCAAGTACGCTTCGCCACTTTGTTGTTCCGCCGCAGATTAAACCACTTTTGTGGCGCACACTCGGCCAGCCAATATTACCAAGCTGTACAAAATTTTGCAAATGCTGCTTGTTCTCTAGGGACCACAAATCTTCCCGCTTCCAGCTTCAAACTGAGCCCTCAGAAAAAATGCATGTAGGGGTCCAACGATCATCAACCAGATCCTCTGCCAGGAGAAGTCACCACCGAGTCATCTGTCTAGGAAGCACACCACCAGCAACAGGTTAATCAGTGAGACAAAAAAAAAACAGTATGATATATTCATGGTGCACCGAGCTACTACCCTAGTATTGCTCAGACGCTGCCTGTAACTGGTTTTCACAAATATTCTTCTTTGAGAACTAAGTCAGTTCTCCTATAGATTTACCATCACTAACACCACGCCACCATGAATCACCACTCAAGTGAAATTCTGATGACAAATAGCTGATGGGACCTTGCCTGGATTCAAACCCTACCTGGGGTTTGTGAGGATGAAGATCACTCCATTATACCACCAAGCTAGGACAGCAGTGAAGCTGAGCTGTTTTGCTGTAGAGGCTTGAGATCTGTGTGTGCTGCCCCTGAGGCAGCACTGCCCCAGGAAGACTTGTTGCCCACAAGGCAGCGCTGCCCCCAGGGTGATGCCTGTGCTGCCCTTGCTGCCCTCGAGGCACTGTACAGAGCAAAAACCTTGCATCTGCCTGCGTGCTCAGCTCTAGCAGTGTGAATCATTTCATGGTGTTTTGCATAGACTTCCCATGATGCTTTGCATTATTGGGGTATGTGTTGTTTTGTATTTCATGGTTTATAATATGTTCTGCAACTCGTATTAACATTGTTTTTGCTTAAGCTTATTGTTGATCAGATTATCAAGCGGGACATGATTATTTGTAGCCATGATTTAACTGTCAACCAATTTTTGCAATATTTCCCTTTTACCACATAGTTTATGCATCCTTTTCAATACATGTCTTTGTACAGTTTTAAAAAGCCCCTGACACCATTGTGACAACTTTGAGAAAATTGCAATATTTAAACACAATTTAACATAAAATTTAATAACTTTTCTGTTATTCTCACCCTTACTTCTTTATTACCAAAGACATTTGCATGTAAACAGGATAGCTGCCCTATCTGTTCTGTCTGCTTCCCTACACCTGACATCACAGTTCTCTTTATGAAATCAAAATCTGTTGCTGTGGAAATAATTATGATGCCATAAACAGGGGACGTTGATGTCAGATGTAGGCAAGCAGAAAGAGAACATAACATTTAAGGGATAGCAATCCTCGTTCATACAACTGTCCCCAGTAATAAAGAAAAAAAAAGGAAGAATTACAGAAAATATATGAAATCTCAACTGAATTGTGTCTTAATTAAGCAATAAGGCATGACAGTGGGTGTGTTATGGTGGGATAATGGCCCGCCTCAGGTGGGTTGAAGCACGAGGCGTAGCTGAGTGCTTCCACCACCTGAGAAGAGCCGTTAGCCCACATAACATACCTCCTGGAGCGTCTTATTGTGATTATGAAATGGGTCATTTTTAGCAAATTTTATGCCGTTTTTCAACATTTTACTTTTAGCTGGGCCATTGTGCTGGGATAACGGCCCAGCTGAAAGCTGCTCTTGACCAATCGGGAGCCAGCATTCTTTCTACCCATTTCATAATCTCACAGTTTTTTCATATTTTTCTAATGGTGTCAACGGCTCTTTAAAGATGACAGCCATTACTCCCTTTTCCTATACTTGACAGGGGTTGTTCTAGAGGTGGCATGCAGGGTGTGTCCATGATTCCCCTCTTACGTTCTATAAAGTCCTTCATTGAGTGTATTGAAAGATGTGAGGTGTGCCACCTATTGGTAGCCAGTGTAGATGCCGCAGCACAGGAGTTAACCTACAACCATAGACCATGCTGCTACTTTTAGATACTCTGAGCAGGATTTTCAAAGCGTGTTGCAGGGCTTGTGCCAAACTTTGCACCACGACACTACGTTTTGGCAGTGCACCAACCCCGTCACCTCAACTTCACCCGGTTTTACAATCTCAGGCACAGTTGCAACAGTTTTCACGATTTACCGCAGCTTGTACTAAATATCTGCCACAAACTCCGTACAAAAGGCCCCCAGGATTGCTACATGCTAGACCAGAAAAAGTCGATCTAACTTGAGGCACTTGCTGCATGGGATTGAAAATCTTGTCAGATTGTCGCAGGCCCCATGTGCCATATCATCAATGCACATGGTCTTTGGGCGATCTACGGCTTTCAAAAATCCTCTCCTCTGTCTGCACCAGAGACAAGCAACTGTATTAGCATTGAGGAGAACTGGAATGAAGAGAGGGCATTTGAGTAAAAACAAGTCAGCAGTAAGGAGCATATGACTTAAAGAGCTAGCGGAGCCAAAACTGGTAGACAGGAAAATAAGCAAATTTTAAGAAGTACTGTGATCAGCTGTAACTTTTCATTTCTGAATTTTGTTTCTTTTTCCTTTTGCTCATCCGAAAGTCTTCTATGTGGTAATATTGTACTGGATGTGTGGAACAGCTCTCAGTCTGGCAGTCAACACTATCAATCTTCATCCCCCCAAATACATCATCAGCACTGTGATTTTGTTGGTAGTGCCATCACAAGTGAGTAATATGCTAGCTACTGAGTGGTTGTTCCTAAGCAGCAGCAATGTCACAGTCAACGAGGTCACAATGCTAATGATTTAGTGGGGTAGCTAGATATCTCAGCTGTCAGGCAGAATGCAGTCCCACACAGCACGCCTACTAACATTGGGTGAACAATCTTCTAATTAACTACAGGGAAAAGAAAAAGTACCTCAGATGCAAAAGGAAATGGTTGACTGCTTTTAAAAAATAATATTAGTTTTAGGCAGTACACGCTCTAAGCTTCCCAGCCAAAGTGAGTAACAAGAGAGCAGAGCGTCTTGTAGTCCCACATCTATCATGCCTTACCCAGATGTCATTATCAGAAAATCCTGTAAACCAGAAACTGATTAAGAACGTGAAATAAGGGTCACTGGAGTCCTTTCAGACTGGAGAGGTCACTTCATCTAACGAGGCGTCCAACTGAGCAGCGTGGCTGAGAGCAGTGATTTAGTATGTCTCTCTCTTACCGCTGGGTGAAGTCCATTACAGGAAAGGACAAAGGTGTTTCAAATCAAGTCCTTGTTAGGAAGATCCATAACTCTGTAAACCATTAGGGGACATGGATAAACACGCAGTCCTTCAATATCAGACCCCCAATGACTTGATTAGGAATTTTTTTAAGTGCTTACTTTCATGATGAAAGACTTACAAAATAAAAACAGACTCAGGACTCTGTGCACCGCCACTGGAGTAGAAAATTATCTTTGCTACATGGAACAGAAGCTGTAAACAGGAGAATTGCAGGATGGAAACTCCTCTTTGTTAAAACGATTTTCTAATTTACTGCAAAAAAATTATAGTTGGTGTTGGCAGGACTCGAATCTCATAATATAAAAAAAATGTGAATTTCAGGACATCCTGAACTTTGTTACAAGAGATTTTTGTATGAAAACAGGATCTTTGACCCATAGGTGTCATCTGTTCCTGCTGTTTTTCTGCCCTGAAGTCATAATCCTCTGCTTGTGACAGCAAAATTATTTCTGTGTCAACAGACTGTGATGACATAAATGGATGATCACGTCTTCATGGCAGTATAAGAAACTAGAATTGATGAAGACTAAGGGGATAAGATCCTGGTTTGATGAAAATGTCTTCCATAATAAAAAAAGACCTTCCTGGATACATTTTTTGTGGAAGCTTGTATAACAGAGTTGTGCTGATGAGAACTGTGTGTGTGTGTGTGTGTGTGTGTGTGTGTGTGTGTGTGTGTGCGTGCATGCGTGTGTCTGTGCCTGTGTGCTGTGTGTGTGTGTGTGTGTGCATGTGTGTATGTGTCTGTGTGTGCATGCATGTGTGCGCATGTGTGTATGTGTATATGTGTGTGTGCACATATGTGCGTGCATGTATGTGCATGTGTGCGTATGTGTGTCCATGTGTGTCTGTGTGTGTGTGGTATAGTGTGCGTGTGTGTGTGTGTGTGTGTCAGTATTTACCTATAGTAGTATAACGTTTCCCAATGTGCGAGGGACAATGCAGTTGTTTGCATAAATGGAGTTTTGGATAAGTGCATCTTTACAATGAAGTCCCGGAAGTTGGGGGACATGCTGCAGTTCTGGATAATTGAGAGTTTTAGTTAACTGAGGTACTGATAACTGGAGTTATTCTGTTTCTAATATATAGAATAAAGTATAGGGTGGTGTGTGTAATGAGAAGTTTACACACCCCTGAGGTGTTAGACGCTACATAAACCCTGAGAGCGGAACTCAAGGGTTTTATTAAAGCATCTTACACTAAGAGGGTGTGTAAAATTTGAGTTTACACACACCACCCCATATTTTATTTTATATAATTGCTGGGTCTCCTCTTTTTCACCCCAGCAATAATATAAAACAGTATCCATTCCAGTGCAGCCATGCTCCGGTTCTGTTTTGGACCATCCTTGCATTTTTGTTGCCTGAGTTTTAAAAATGTATTTAAAATGTTTTGTTTAGCCCCTATATGTCAAAAATGACTGTTTTTTTTTAAGTGACTTATCGCCGAGTTCTCCTGGAGGTACAGTTGCAGGTGTAACCCCTCACGCCTGCCCTTTTAGCAAAATGACAGGTGGCATGCTGTTGAAGCTGACAGCAGTACCTGGTGGGGACTGGGTTCGGGGAGGATGAGGTTACTCGGCACAGGGGGCCTAGGTTTGGCTACTCTGCAAAGGGGCACCCAAGTAAATCCGAACACAGGAAGCAATAACTGTAATGTCCAGAACCAGGAATGGGATTCTTCAGTGTGGCTTTTATTCACATACAAGCTGAACAAACAAAGCATAGACGGACCCCCACGGGGCTACATTCCTGGTAATGCAGATTAGAGGCAACAGAACACTTTATCACTGTTTCCAGCCCTCAGCTCCAAACCCACCAGGCACACAGCCGGACTTGCATGCAGCTTTGGGTACACAGCCCGACTTGACACTACTTGGGTTTTCCCCACTGGCCCAGCTCCCCGCCCGGCCCATGATCCATGGTCCATTTGGGAATGAACCAATTATCCTGTTGTGGCTCCCAAACCACACTAGAACCTTCGACTCCTAGAAATTTTCCTTCCAATCCCGTCTGGGTACTTCCCTCATCACTGGCCAAGTGCCTGAGGTAAAGTAGAAATCCACAGAGCAAATCCGTAGAGGTGGGCCTGGTCACTAAATATGGGGGGTCTCCCACCTCCAGCTCACACAGCCCATACCCTGGACATTTCTCTGGAAACTAAACAATTCCTTTACTGAAAACTTGCAAATGTAGATTCCTGGGTAGACGTATGTCACATCTCCTCTACATATCATTTTCATCCCAATAAGCTCTGGACTTGAACCTACTTTTACTTTGTTGCTTAGCCTATTACTCTAGGCCTCCCACTATCTCAGAAGTTCAATCCCCACACTGTCACACAAGTTCCAGGGTGAAAAACATAGGCCCTTTCAGGAAGAGTAGACACTCACTCTCTGGTTGCAGATGCCCCACAGGTGACTCACAAGTCTTCTTGTTTCCCAAATAAACTCTGGAACAAACAGGCAGCTTCTCCATTACTAGCAGAACTAGGGGGTTGCCCCAGGAATTTGCAGGAAACCCTTTCCTGCCCCCATCCCTGGAGGGAGGGTGTACTGAGACCCGAAAACAGCAGTCTCCACCACTTCAATTATCTTCTGTGTCTCTCTTTTGGTGGAGACACACAACCTTTTTACCTAAAAATAGCCCTCTGTCAGGGCTGAGGCTCCAATAGCTTACACTGAGCTGCTGTGCTGCTTTCACAGCAAGCTCCCAACACCAACTGACCACAGACTACTGTTCAAACCTCCTAACGTTCTATTCCAACTCCCTTGCTGCAGATTCCAATGTGGTCATGCAGCTGCGATAGTTCTATTGGTGATGTCATCCCTCAGTCTCAGCTGAGACTGAGAGCAGAGTGAGACAGTGTGAAACCCATTTAACTGGAGTTTCACAAGCTGCCTTCCCTGCCTACCACTAGATCTTACTGGGATTCTAGTAACCCCGGATAACAAGGAGGTTACACTCGCCCTTGACCAGGAAAATGACTGTCCTCAGTCATTATTTACCTGGCTTTAGGCCATCCCACCCTATGTGCTACCTGCGGAGGGGGGTGATCAGGCCCCCTCCTACCATGTGCAAGCACAGGCAGGCAACACTAAGGGCCTAGAGGCCTTTAGCTGACATATCAGCCTCTACTCTTTCCACTTAATATGGATGCCTAGTGGCTCTGGTAGAACTATCCAGAGCATAGCCCTGATAGATCAGCACTGCGGTCCCAATGGCCATTCAGGACCACAGCCTGTCTATCCCCTAACCCTCTAGGGAAAACCTATCTGCCCTTATCCTAATACCCCAAAAACAAAACAACCCGGGGACCTCCCCGACCTTGGGCAACCTGCAACCACACACCATTAAAATATCACATTTTATACCAGTTTACTGCCTCCTCCCTACCCCCACAACCATACCTGTGGAAGGAAAGGGTTAATACAGTAACAAAAACAATAACAACACCACAGTACTTTAAATTTCTACACACTAAAGTACTAATGAGGAACTCCGATGAGCCCCTCCTCCTCTTCTTGTCTTCTCTTCTATCTTTTCCAGGAACATCTGTAAGAAAAAAGAAAGACAACACACACTCCTAACCTGCATACACAGTCTACCTAAACCCCTACCATCAAAACACTGAAAAATCCCAAAAAGATTTTTTTTTTCAGAAAAGGTAGAAAAACAGTATTTATATTAGAAAACAACAACATTATTTACAATACACATTTGGGGGGGGGATGGAGTGCCCTAAAAGTACCAACTAGTGACCACAAGGCCCGAAGGCTAGCCCAATAAAGAGTCTCTCCTGGGCCGGAGCCCGGTGAAGCACAGTTCTAACAGGCCAAAGTCCAGAAGGGTAGAGTCTTTGCAGACAGTTCACACATTTTGGAGTCTGCTAGTGTAGGGTGTGTACTGCAATGTCATAAAGATAGAAAAGTTTGGACTTACCAGCCCCTTGTAGAATGGAAAATTCTGCTCCGACCTGCACCTCTGACAAAGACTCTCCCTGGCAGCATTTCTTCCGATACAGCTGGGCGGACATCTTCTGGGAACCACAGGAGGGCACATCTGGGAACTGCTGGGGTGATGTCATCTCTGGAGATGGAACCTTAGAACAGGAACAAAAAAGAAAACAGCTGGTCCGACGACATCCGATTACCAGGCGATGAACAGGATACAGCTGGGTTGGTGTCCTCTGTGGATCTGAAGTCATCTGGTGGGCCAGTCGATGGATTCTGGAAAGGCCAGTACACTGTAGAACTGATGAATGTGGGGCACCTGAGTCCTGGATGTCCATACTGGCGGATCAATAAAGGCACTTCACAGTCTGGTGTACCAGTATTGACTACCACTGCTCGGCTTTCCATTTAGTAGGCACGGGCACATTTGCTGAGAGATCCTTGCACTGAGGCCAATCATACCGGGGGTCAGGAGCTTGAATTATTACCCCATCTGGGGGCACATAATTCACACAGTGGGAGATTTCACGTCCTTCTCCGTCCACTATTCGCACTCTGTCTATAAACATGTCCTGCCTCTCCTCCACTGGGTATACTTCTCATGAAACAGTCTGTTTTTACATGCTTGTTGGCCCCAGGATGCACACTTTTCATTGCTTCGTCCCAGATCCAGGATCTCCTGCTGTTCTCAATCTCCTCCCAGACATTCCAAGGAAAGGTAGGAAAGGTCATACCATAGATCTCATTTGCCTTTCTACGAACCAGTCTCTCCTCTTTACTTGCTTTGGTCAATCTAAGACCGCTGGCCTGGCTTGGGGGTGGCCAGTCCTGGTTCTGCCAGCTATGCATCCTTAAAGAAATTAGAAACGGATCCCTGACTTCTTCCTCTTGCAAAGCCAGGGCAGTGGCATCACCACTTTCTTCCACGCATTCCTCCGAGGCAAGATCTTGAGGCTGTGTACCCGTTCCTTTTTCACGAGGCCACACAGGTTCCCCCTCATCTTCCTCTTCATTGAGGATCTGAGCCCAGGAGTGAGCAGTCGTTCTCACTCCTGAGACTATCCACTCATCACTAGGCACAGAGGTTGACACCTCCCACTCAAAGGCCTCCCACATCTCATCTTCGCCTAAGAGACTTGGGCTAGGCCCCCCCCCCAGGGGTCTATTGATGCTTTATCCGAACTTTCCTTCTGGGATCCAGCATCCAGACTTCAACTTCTGGTTCTGTCTCTAACTCTGCACCCTCTAGCTTTGTGCCACACTCCCCCGAAGGGCCTTCCTCCACAGGCTCCGCCTGGTGCTGTGTGCTGCCAACTGCAGATTCCTGAACCTTTGTCCATGTGGGAGCCAACCGAATTTGAGGTGCTTTATACAAGCCATATTTTTCTAGGCATCCAGCACAGTGAAGAATCGTGAAGACGTCCCTTCCAGCTCTCAAGCATATTTGACATACATGCACTGGATATCCAGGAACCGCCACATGAGGAGGCAGTTGTCCTCCATAGCACCACTTTTCAATATCCCTCAGTCTATTCATTGCTGCTATTACTGCAACCCGGGCATGGTCTGGGTAACGAGCTGGTCCTGAGGCTATAACTATAGAAAAACAAACAAAAGTTTACTGTAACTGAAAGTCCCACTTTACTGAACACATCTCTTTAGTTGTAAAATGGCTCCTCTGCTGCTGTGTTTACTTTACTACCCCACCCTGTAATGGCGGCGGCAGCACTCCTGTGCATCAACATTCAGAAATTGGGTCAAGCCACTGCGCACCCGATTTACACAAACTACTGATAACTTTTGCTCAAACTGCACTGTTCTTGCTTTAAACACATTTATGGGATTTTCCACTGACTTTTTACTTGCTAGAAACACCTCTCTGACTCACAGTCCCCCAAAGCCCCAGGTTTTCAAGCACAGGATTGCCTGTATAACTAGTGCTGCACATTGGCTACAACCCACAGTCTCTCTCTGGCTTCAAACTCTAAACTGAGGCTGAATTCACCACTATGCACACAGTAAATGGCCCAACAGACCCGCACCTGCTGGCAGGACTTAACACAGTCGCCACTTGCAAAGCGACTACACTGCTGCACACACACTCATATGGCATAGGGCAGAAAATCACTGCCTGAGCAGTTTTTAGGTTGTTACTTACTGTTATCAGTAGCAGTTTGCTGCAATGGGGAAAAACAGCCTGCAGCCAGTTCTTGGAGGCCTCAGAACAGAAATGGGCGGGCAGTCCTGCCGATCGCCTTCTCGACCACCACACTTGCAATTCCGACGATCGATTAGTGGGTTGAGCCCGATTTTAAACTATAAAGTCTATTTTTACAAAGTTTACAGTGATTTTAACACTCCGCGACACTCCTCCACCAGCCAGTACACGCACTCCACTCACACTCCCTCTCGAATGTTGGGGCAGTCACTGTAGAGCTGGCTGAGGGGCAGGACTGATCGTAGCCTGACCAATCACACGATGCCATGCAAATGAGCCTCTTCTTCCTCGCGAGGGCTCTTCTCTTCATGGCGATCGTCGAGCAGGAAAATTTAAACTGCAGAATGCAACTTTTTTCTTTTTCAACTTACTCCACGGCAGGAGCCCATTTCAACCATTTGTTACATAGCCATTACACCTGCAAGTCTCTCTATTCATTCAAAAGCATTTCCAACATCAGGGCACAATTTTCCTTTTGCTACCCCTAGTCTTCCACACTTTTCTTTACCACCGTTTATTTTAAAAGCATTTCCAACATCCAGGGCACAATTTTCCTGTTGCTACCTCTAGTCTTCCACACTTTTCTTTACAACAGTTCATTTTAAAAGCAGGCAAAAACACTGTAAACGATTTGATGCAGGACAAGGGTACACTCTTTGGCTTTACTGCTCCTTGGTAAACAGTTGGCAATTTTAAACAGCAGCACAAGATCCACAGCACACAGCAACACTAGGTAAATTGCTACAGCTTTTTTGAGCTACGCACTGACAGACTGCCAAAATGCTAAACCCCTTGCCCAAGCATCTTCCTACCTGAATAAAATCCAAAGCGGTGCCTCCATTTTTGTAACCCCTCACCCCTGCCCTTTTAGCAAAACGACAGGTGGCATGCTGTTGAAGCTGACAGCAGTACCTGGTGGGGACTGGGTTCGGGAGGATGAGGTTACTCGGCACAGGGGGCCTAGGTTTGGCTGCTCTGCACAGGGGCACCCAAGTAAATCCGAACACAGGAAGCAATAACTGTAATGTCCAGAACCAGGAATGGGATTCTTCAGTGTGGCTTTTATTCACAAACAAGCTGAGCAAAGTATAGATGGACCCCCACGGGGCTACATTCCTGGTAATGCAGACTAGAGACAACAGAACACTTTATCACTATTTCCAGCCCTCAGGCTCTAAACCCACCAGACACACAGCCCGGACTTGCACGCAGCTTTGGGTACACAGCCCGACTTGTACACTACTTGGGTTTTCCCCACTGGCCCGGCTCCCCCGCCGGCCACTTGATCCATGGTCCATTTTGGGAATGAACCAATTATCCTGTTGTGGCTCCCCAAACCACACTAGAACCTTCGACTCCTAGATGGAATTTTCCTTCCAATCCCACATCTGGGTACTTCCCTCATCACTGGCCAAGTGCCTGAGGTAAAGTAGAAATCCACAGAGCAAATCCGTAGAGGTGGACCTGGTCACTAAATATGGGGGGTCTCCCACCTCCAGCTCCCACAGCCCATACCCTGGACATTTCTCTGGAAACTAAACAATTCCTTTACTGAAAACTTGCAAATGTAGATTCCTGGGTAGACGTATGTCACATCTCCTCTACATATCATTTTCATCCCAATAAGCTCTGGACTTGAACCTACTTTTACTTTGTTGCTTAGCCTATTACTCTAGGTCTTCCACTATCTCAGTAGTTCAATCCCCACATTGTCACACAAGTCCCAGGGTGAAAAACATAGGCCCTTTCAGGAAGAGCAGACACTCACCCTCCGGTTGCAGGTGCCCCACAGGCGACTCACAAGTCTTCTTGTTCCCCAAATAAACTCTGGAACAAACAGGCAGCTTCTCCATTACTAGCAGAACTAGGGGGTTGCCCTAGGAATTTGCAGGAAACCCTTTCCTGCCCCCATCCCCGGAGGGAGGGAGTACTGAGACCTGAAAACTGCGGTCTCCACCACTTCAATTATCTTCTGTGTCTCTCTTTTGGTGGAGACACACACCCTTTTTACCTAAAAATAGCCCTCTGTCAGGGCTGAGGCTCCAAGAGCCTACACTGAGCTGCTGTGCTGCTTTTACAGCAAGCTCCCAACACCAACTGACCACAGACTACTGTTCAAACCTCTCAACATTCTATTCCAACTCCCTTGCTACAAATTCCAATGTGGCTCATGTAGCTGCGATAGTTCTATTGGTGATGTCATCCCTCAGTTTCAGCTGAGACTGAGAACAGAGTGAGACAGTGTAAAACCCATTAAACTGGAGTTTCACAAGCTGCCTTCCCTGCCTACCACTAGATCTTACTGGGATTCTAGTAACCCCGGGTAACAAGGAGGTTACACAGGCAAGACAGGAGGCAAGCGGTCGTTAAGCGAGGAACTGCCATGGGGCTATGGGCAGACTGAGGGAAACCATGCTTGTGTCTGCCATAATAAACACTCTTTTATTATGGCACAGTTCCCCTATGGGAAAAAGGCATGACCCATTAATTATAACAGTGGTTTAGCACTGCACTTTGTTCTTTTGGCATAGCTTTCCCCATGCAAGTAGAATTATATGGGTTAAAATGAAGTTTAAAAAAAATTGTTGTACAACAAAAACCAAATGTGTTGCCAGAGATACTTTTTATTACATACTATCATACTAAAATGCCAGCAGAATAGGCCTAACGGTCTTTCGTGTCTGCTCGTTTGGTCAGCCCCCACCCTGGGTGCTGACCTTGCTGTCTCCCTCGCCTTCTCTGGCTTCTCCCTTCCCAGTTCCGGATATTCTTGCTGCATTGGATTTTGCTTCCAGAACCCTTCCCTGTACCTGTCCCACCCTCTTGAACCCTCCACTGTCTCTGCCTCCACCAGCCCCTAGGCAGTGCATTCCATGGCTCCACCACCCTCTCAGTGAAGTAGCACCTCCTCCTTTCTCCCCTGAATCTTCCCCCCTCCAGCTTCCACCCATGCCCTCTAGTGGAACCTTCCTCCTTCCTTTGAAGCACCCTGACTGTTCCTCCCCTATTTACCCTCTTCATGTACCTGAGACCTCTATCATGTCCCCAGTACCTTCTCTCTTCCAATGGTACATATTTAGCTCTTGAGCCTCTCCTCATAGGTCCTGTACCCCAAGCCCCAAATCATTTTGGTTGCCCTCCTCTGGACCCTCTCCAGGAGGTTAATGTCCCTCTTTAAGTGTGGCCTCCAAAACTGCACGCAGTACTCGAGGTGCGGCCTCACCAAGCAGTTATACAGAGGGAGTATCACTTCCCTCCTTCTGGAGGTGATCCCCCTAGCGATGCATCCCAGCATCCTGTTGGCCTTGGCTGCTGCCCTCCTACAAGTCTCAGAGTTGTTCATCTTGACATCCACCACCACCCCCAGGTCCCTCTCAGCCATCGAGACTTGTAGCATTCCCCCAGGGTGTACACTTGGCCTGGGTTTCTGGCCCCCAGGTGGAGTACCTTGCATTTCCCTGCATTGAACCTCAGCTTCCACTTTCTAGACCATCTTTCCAGAGCCTCCAGGTCCCCCTGTAGGGCCACTCTCCCCTCCTCCCCATCCACCACCGCCCCCAGTTTCGAGTCATCTGCAAAGAGACTCATCTCACTCCTGATTCCTGTCCTTATGTCAGATATGTAGGCGTTGAAAAGAAGGGGCCCAAGGACTGATCCCTGTGGGACCCCACTAATGACCCTCCTTAGGGATGAGACTATCCCACCAACTACAACCCTCTGGGTCCGGTCCTGGAGCCAATTGTCTATTCATCTGATCATCTGGTTCCCCACCCCCATTTCTCCCAGCTTATCCAACAGGCCCACGTGAGGAACAGAGTCAAATGCCTTGCTGAAGTCTAGAAAGAGGACGTCCACTGGTCTACCCAGGTCCAAGGCACTTGTCACCCAGTCATAGAACTCCACCAGGTTTGTCTGACACGATTTCCCTGGGATAAATCCATGCTGTCTATCGTCCAGGCACCCTGACTTATCCAGGTCCCCCCCTAGCCTCTCCTTGACAATGCCCTCCATCACCTTGCCCACCACCGATGTCAGGCTGACAGGCCTGTAGTTCCCTGCCACCTCCTTGATCCCCTGTGGATAGGCACTGTATGTGCCACCTTCCAGTCTTAGGGCACCCACTCTGTCCTCAGAGAGATGGTGAAAAGCTCTGCCAGGGGTTCATAGGACATCTGCAAGTTCCTTCAGCACTCTGGGATGTAATTTATCCGGCCCCGTGCTTTCTCCGTCTTAAGGGAGCTGAGGGCTTCCTCACTCTCTCTGCTGTGATTTCCACTTCCAGTACCTCTTCTCCTGCTTAGCCTCCCCACCTGCCAGTGATGCCTCCCTCTCCCCAGACCTGCCGATCGGTAAGGGTCCCCCCTCCTCAGTATCTCTGTCTCCTCCCATGTATGATGCAGCACCCCCATTTTCCCTGGTGAAAACTGAGGTGAAGTACTCATTTAGTACCTCAGCCTGCTCCCCCGGGTCTTGTGCCCATCTCTCCCCTGATTTAATCCTGCTAATCTGCCCCTTCACCCTTCGTCTTTCCCCAATGTATCTAAAGAACCCCTTGTTCCCTCTCCTAATTTCCCTGGCCAGGTTCTGCTCCTTCCTTGCCTTAGCCGCCCTCACCACTCTAGTGGCCCTTCTAGCCATCAGCTCGTACTCCCCTTGATCCCTTTCACTCCTTGAGCACTTGAATTGCTTATAGGCTGCTTTCTTTCCCAGCACCACCTCCTGGACCTCCTTGGTCCACCAACAGGGTTTTTGGGCCCTACCGCATTTTCGTCTTACTCTTGCACAGGTGCTGGTAGCATCCTGCACCCCTCTCCTGATGATTTCCCACCTACTATCAGCGTCCATGTCTGACCCAATCCCATCCAAATGCTCCTTAAGGATCCTTCCCATTTCCTTAAAATCCACCCCCCTGAAGTCGGTTACTTCCATCTGGACTATTGGACTAACAAAACTGTTATTAAGACTAGCTTTCAACTGTTATACCCTCTTCATCAGATCAATACAAGCAAAGCTGAACTGCATGCCAGATATACAGGCTGGATGTGGATTCCAGTGAAATATGGTTTAATCTGTATAAACATCAAAACCCTACAAAGTAACTGTTTGTAATTTGAAGCTAGAATAAGGCAAACGTTTCTGAAACCTCTGATAGGGCTCAGTTAATGAAAAGGCTTTATGCCCATAGTTCGGTGGGACAGAGGGCGATACTTGCTATACCGCATTCCTAAGTATGTCATGGATGCCCATTTTGTTTATTTATTTATTTATATTTTGATAACTGGGTAAGCTCACTGAGACCAGAGGTCTCTTTTTCAAGAGCGACCTGGATTAGTTACAAACATAGATTACATACATTGGCAGGAGTGTACAGTAGCTTAAACATTCATGGTTAAGGCACATAGTACACTACAGAGTGTGTCAGTTACATACACAAATTTTCTGTAGTGTTACATTATATGTGTGACAACATAACACAACTGCTTAGAGGGAGAGGTAGTAACAGTAATAAGCATGATAATATAGTCTCACCATAGTTCATAACATGGGAGCTAACGATTACAGCCACAGAGACTAAGCTCCAGCAGGTATACTTTCAAGCCAGACTTAAATCCATGAAGTGTGACAGTGTGCTAGGTCCACAGGGAGAAGGTTCCATAAGTGCGGGGCAGGGTATCGAAAGGAGTGCTTTTGTTGTGACCACCATTCACTTTTCCCCCCTTTGGCAGCTCCTCCCTTTCCTTAGGGTTGAGCCTTCTTCCCCAAGTTACCTTTGGTCTAAGGGGACCTTGCCCCTGTAACGTCTCCATGGATGAAACCTTCAAAGGGATTTCTGTGTCTTTACAGCACCTCAAAAGAGAGGCTGCCCCTGTAGCAGGAATGGAGTGTGCATACACAAAATTGACACCAATTTACAATCATGCTGCACAAGCATTCAAATTACTTACTACCTGCCTGCCAGATTACTTCAGTGCCTTCTCTGCCAAGTATCTACTTCCCACCATCAGTGAAATCCCATCAAGCATTACCCATCCTTCTCTGTGTTACATAATAATTCCTACATAATGAGCCTGACTGTCTATTAAACTATCTGAACTTCTCATGTGAAATAATTTACTGTCGGGACTGTTAGGCTGTGAACCCTTTTTCCCTGTAGCTGTTAGACCCATGATTTCCATGTTACTGTTCTGTTCCATGCATATGAATAAAAGTAAAGCCAAAAATGACAGGTTTGGATTTTTTTTTAATACAACTGTCATGTAGCTCTCTATGTGGATGAGTGCACCGGTTAAAACTGCTTATCTTTTGTATCATAGTTCTTTTGATGTGGACTATTTCTGGGTCTCTTGCAGTATTCCATATTCTTGATGTCTGGACTCCTGCCCTGGCCCATAATCCTCTCCTTGCCATCTCTGTAACAGTGATGGTGTCAGTATCATCCCTGTTGGATTTGATGCTGTTCAGCTGATAACTGTTCTGCCACCGACTTACTAACATACTAAAATGCCAGCAGAATAGGCCTAACGGTCTTTCGCATCTGCTCGTTTGGTCAGCCCCCACCCTTACGGAAATAAAATAATTAAAAAAAAAATATGAGGCAGGAGCCTGCCAGTGTGGTGGTGGCAGTGTGATTTAGGTAGCACCCATCCACGGAGAGCATCCGATAACCTTCTAATTGTCCAGACAACAGGCGGCAATTTAATTTCAGCTAAAAAGAAAGCCAAAGTCTCCCACTACACTTGGATACTAAACTCGGTGGCACTCTTAATCTTCAGTGGCTATTTTCCTTCACAAGAAGCCAGCACTGCACCACAAGGCACCAGCCCTGCTAGATGGGTTGGCTAGATTTCTAATACCCAGCTACGAGTTGCAAGAGACACTGCTGTGCCAGCCTAGTCATAATGGCATCAGCTTCAAAACATGGTTCCCACCCACAGCACCAGGCAAGTCATGCTAATACGGACATGGGGGCTATATTGTCCAACTGGATAAAATAATTTTAGATACCAATGATCTAAAAAAGGTGGCCAATAAAACCAACATGGATTTAACTGCACTAGCCTCCCGAGTAGCTCATGCTGAGCAGGTCACCCAGCACCTCGAGGCAACAGTTCACTGTCACAAAGGAACCCTGCTGGACCACACATAAAATCCAGTATTTGTTAAATACGGTGGATGACATGAAGAACTGTGCCAGGAGAAAAAATATTAGAACTGTGGGGATCCCAGAAGGAGCGGAGGTCAGGGACATGTATACCTTTCTTCGTACCCTCCTTCCAGAGCTGCTCAACGACAATAACTGCACCTTCCCTGAGATCAAGAGGGCTCATCGATCCTTAGCCCCTCATCCACAAACAGGAGATAAACCCAGGCCCATCCTCTGCAAATTCCTCCAATACACTGAGCAAGAGTATTTTCTCCAGAGGGCACAGGAACAAGGCTCATTCCTATGGCATGGCCACCGCATACAAATGTATCAGGACTTTTCTCAGGACTTATCTATCAGGAGAATGGCATATGCTGGGGTCAAGCAACTTTATACATTGAATATTCAGACTTCATTAAGGTATCCAGCCAATCTATGTATTAATTTCCATGGGGAATACATCATTTTCAAATGCCCTGCAGAAGCCGAAAAATTCATTCTGGAACACTGCCGCAAGCCTGCAGCGTCCCTACCAAACTGCTGTTTTTCATGAGGCAGCTTGCCATCAAAGATGGAGGTGAGCCACGAAATGCAGGAACCCAACACATTGCAGAAATCTTGAGAGCCAGAAGCAGAAGCACTATGGCAATCCATGACATGAGGGTGACCCAAGAAGAAATCCAGAGGGGACACTCCAGGGAACTCCAACCCAGAAGAAAACACTCCCGCAGTTGACAAAGAAGATTCCTCCCCTCTGACACCAGCAGCTGCTCCCCTGGAGTGACGCCAGTCAAAACAAGTAACAGATTTGAACCCCTGAGAGATCTAACCTTGGCCCCCCTGGATCTGTGGGCTGGGCCTCCGAAGGCACCCAAGCAAGAAGAGACTGTAACCACTGCCTCGGGAGAATGGTCCTCACTACCAGATGATTGGGCTGACTGTATCTAGCATGACAATTTTGAGGTTGAAAATTCCCTGGTCAGATTGGAGGCTTTGCTTAATGCCTCAGAAAATACTGACTCGATGGGCTGACCCTTAGCTGCACTGTGGTTTTGATTATCACTTTGATGCTAAGAGCAGCCAGGGTTCATGAATTATTTCCTGTGTAGCCCCAGGGTGGTTACAGCTGCATATACTGCTGTGAATTTAGGTGGGAGGGGAAATGCAGCGTTAAAATAGATGAGACTAGCCCATTAGTTGCTTTTGCTTAAAGATGGTCTGCCTCTTTACACCCTTTCATGCTGCATGGTGGTTCCAGCCCTATGCCTGTGGGACAGAAAGGGCAACACTAATAAACAGTGCTCTACTTCACTATGACTGAAGGTGGATGCTGCCTTGATAAAGTAAAGGGCTAAAGTAATGAGGCAGTATAGCGCAGTGGTTTAAGGCTCTGAGCTGCAAATCTGGAGACCTGGGTTTGAATCCCACAGTCCCCACTTGCATACGGTGTGACCCTGAGCAAGTCACTTAACCTCCCTGTGTTCCCAGGTTGCACCTGTAAACAAGCTTTCAGCTTAGTGTGTCCCACCTGGTTAAACAATTGGAAAAAAAAAATTAACACGATCATGGTTAGCACTTATAATTTTCGCTGTACAGCTGTAAGCCAGTTGAATTTTCACAGGGGGCACTCTAGGATGTCCCCTGGGCATATTGTTGATGTGCATCCAGGAGGGAGGGAGCAGACAATGTACATACTTTGCGACTTGCCAGGAATAATATAATAAATGCTTTGCACCATCGCATTCACCCCCCCTCAAGATGGGCTCATATTAGGGACCCTCCTATCCTAGCTTACCTATGCTGCACACTCCTCTGTCTCATCCAAGTTGAAAAGTCCCCCTTAGCAGGGCTGAACTCTCACCACCCCACCAACACGTTGGAATGACGGCCTAGTATTTGGCCTGTAAAGTACTTTAGGTCACTGAACAACTACATTGATCTGAAAGAGAAGGGCCCCTGCCCTCTTTCTGTGGAGGATGCTCCTTCACAACTCACTGCTGGGATGTTTCACCTGCAGAACGATAACCTCCCCCAGAGAGGGGCTCTAGGAATATAGGGTCCCATGATGTTTGGTGGACACCCAATTCGATATTCAGAGCCCTGCATCTAGTTAAGATGAAATGTTGCTATGTTATAATTTTATGCATTTTATTGCTGGTAGATGTTATTAGTTTGTTCAGTAGTCATTTCAAGTATTGTATGTATAGGCAACAAACAGATAGGATCACAGGGGTCAGCAAGAGGCTCCTTAAAAACAGGGTGTGGGGAATAGAGTTAACAATTCAGGTTGTATGCACAACACACAGATCTGTAACAGCTACAAACACTGACACAGACATATGCCATGAGTGGGGTTATACCCTTTCATCTGGTTCAACTAAGGCATTTGGAGGGTCTAGGGATAAGGACCTACTGACCATCTATACAAGTTACATTCCCTTAACTCAAGAGTATGGCTAGCTTGTTAGATATATTTGTAACCTCTTGGAACATTTGGGGATTGAATTCCCCAATCGAACAGAAAAAAATATTGGCACACCTAAAAAGCCTAAAATGTCACATTGCCTTTCTCCAGGAGACCAAACTAAGCAACCAGGAGGCCCAGAAGTTGGCAAGGGAGTGGGTGGGCAGAGAATACCACAGTACTTCAGGTAAATCCAACAAAGGGGTTTCCATTCTGATCCATAAAAAGCTGCAGTGGAAAGAGATTCGCCATGAAGTAAATGCTGAGGGACGATGGGTTTTAGTCAAACTAGCTACCCCAATGGGCCCCATTCTCCTGGTAAACACCTATGTGCCTAATGAGGACACCCACACCTTTTTCAATGCCCTTTCCCAAAAAATACTGGACCAGTCTTTGGATAACCCGGGTATGATGGTGGTGGTGGGGGGGGGCCTCAATTTGACAATGGACTTTTTGTTAGACAGGTCCAATGCCAGACTGGAACCTCACTCTAATGCACATAAAGCCCTCAAAGATATGCTTACCCTGCACTAACTGGCTGATGTCTGGAGACTCCATCACCCATCTGTGAAAGACTTCACCTATTTCTCGGCAGCCAGAGCAATGGCTAGAAGGTTAAACTACTGGCTGACTTCAGGGGGGTTACACCTATGGTGGCCAGCACATCTATAGCACCACTCTACCTATGAGACCACACCCCACTGATGCTCACACTCTCCATTGACTCTTCTAAGCCACAAAAATATGCTTCTTGAAGGCTGAACCCACTGCTTCTGCAAGACATTGATTTTCAACAACTGGTCAGAAAAGAAACTACTGACTTATTTTTGAAGAACCCCCCCAGACTCTGCCTCAGCTGCCATGATCTGGAAACCTCACAAGGCCACACTGAGAGGTCTTATTATTAGTTTTGCAACACATAGGAGGAGACAAAGAGATGAAGAAAGGGCCCAATTAGAAGCACAACTTAAAATAAAGGAAGTAGAATATAAAGCTCAGCCCCTTAGGCTCAAAGACCCCAAATTAATTTCAGACCTGATGAGACTTAGAATACAACTGAATACCCTAGCAACTAAACAGGCTGAACTACAGATAAAGAGAAACCAACACGAGTATTGAGCAGAGGGAGAGAGAAAGCTGGGAAATTGCTAGCCTACATGCTCAAAAAAAGACAGGCGGATAGACACATCTGGGGGCTAAAAAACCCACAGGGCAAACTGGTTTTTGACCAATGGGAAATTAACGAAACCATGTCTGGTTTCTACCAAAACCTCTATTCCTCCCATACAACCTGGAATAAAGCCAAATTCATGGCCTCCACAGAGCGGCTATCCCTTCCGGCCCTGTCAGAAACCCAAAAACACACTGGGTATGTCAATCACTACCTCAGAAATAAGCAAAACCATCTTAAACATGGCACAGCATAAGGCCTCCTTCAGTAATGACTATCTAGCAGACTTCTACCGACTGCTGCACCTAGAGGTGACCTCCGCCAAGCTAAGAATTCTACAAGAAGCCCATTTGGAGAGGGAATTACCCCCCGCATTGAGAGAAGCCATCATCACTATCCTTCCCAAAGAGGAAGGACCTTAAACTCCCTGGGAGCTATAGGCCCAGCTCTCTAATAAATGCTGATGCCAAAATCTTGGCTAAAGTTCTGGTTTCTAGACTGGAGATACTCCTGCCCGATATTGTCCACCCCTGCCAGGTGGGCTTTGTGAAGGGAGATACATTTCAGATCACCTTCATGCCCTCATCACTTTTATGCAACAGACTGCAGGTTTCCTCCTCGCGCAGCAAAGGTGACCATAGATTTTGAAAAAATCTTTTATTTGATAGAGTGGGAGTACCTGCACACAGTCCTGGACCTTTTCAGTATAGGGCCTTACTTTTCCTCTTGTATTCACACCCTATACAGTAAACCCAGTGGCAGGGTCATAACAAATGCTGCCCTCTCCCCATCGTTTGAACTACATAGAGGCACAAGGCAGGGCTGTTCCCTATCCCCATTACTATTTGTCCTGGCCATGGAGACTTTAACCACAGCTATACGCACCACTTTGGGGATTCAGGAAATAAAGGTAGGTGACTGACACTACCATGCCAAGCTGTATGCGGACGATTGCCTAGTAGTGACAGCAGATACTGAATGCAGTATACAGCCAATCCTAAACACCTTAACCACATTAGGGGATATATCTGGCCTGAAAATTAACATTTCCAAATTAAAGGTACTCCCCCTGAACCCCTTCGATACGCCCAATATGGTAACAACTACTGGTCTCAACTGTGCCCCCTCAGAAATTAAGTATTTGGGGGTTAAGCTTTCCCCTGACCTTCCCAGCCTGGCAGACAGGAATTACATCCCAGTATGGGCCTATCTGACCAAAGAAGTTCAAAGGTGGGAACACTTACATCTGTCCTTAGCAGGTAAAATAGCTGCAATAAAAATGATGCTGGCCTCCAGCATATATTATTTGGTCTCCCACTTATCCCTCGATGCCTGAATTGTGGGTACAGAAATTCCATTCTCTAATGAGCAGATTTCTATGGGGAAGCAATAAACCTAGATTTAGCAGAGCTAAACATTGGGCCTCCTGGAAAAGGGGAGGTTGGAACTTACCTGACTTTTTTAAGTATTCATATGCCTTTCTGGCTGCCAAGATATGTAGCAACCTGAGCAAAAGGGACCATCAAGCCCCAATGTGGTCAGTCATAGAAACAATGGTTCTGGGTGGTACTTCCCCCTTCAGTTACCTGGGCTCTGCACTGCCCAAAAAAGCTCAAAAGTGGTTGACAATTAGGGTGAGTCACCAGGCCTGGACCAGTTTGGGAAAAGGGCGCACAAGTGTCTAGACCATGGCCTCATGACACCCCTGTGGAATAATCTACACCTCTGTGTAGAACATCTTCCCATTGGGTGGAACATAATGATTAAAGACCAGATATACACATTTCAAGATTTGGTGGAGGCAGATAACATTATCTTTGTTTCCTTTCAACACCTGAGGGATAGCAATCACATACCACAGGAGTGTTTCTGACAATATCTTCAACTCAGAAGTCTGTACTATAGTTGGAAAAGGAAAAGTTGCCTCTGTTCCACTTGTGTACGGTCACCTACATCCCCTCAAATAAGCTCCCTCTCTGGGCCTGAGCCCAGAAAACTCAAGGCTTGGCAGGTACTATTCAGGGTTGATTGAAAGACTGTGCCCCAGACCCCACAATACCTGCGAAGGCCAGATGACTTTGTGAAAAACACCAGTCAAGCATATCAGGAAATCTGGGCCCCATATCTGGAATCCTTTACTCCCCACCTCCCACCTCCAAAAGATATGTGATCTAAGGATCTGAAGAAACCTCCTTGAACTGAAGTTGTGCTCATGATGGTTCTATGTACTATACTGAATGAACTGCATGTCTGTGAAACTATGACATTTCAAGCTATAACTTCACACTGTATATACAAATCTGTAAATTGTGAGCTGTGCCTTATCTGTGTGTAACTGTGTTTTACAAAATTGTAAAACCCTCCCCTAAATAAAAAGATTAACTGCAAAAACAACATACAATTTCCTAGGAGGTTGATAAAAGTAAATTAAAGACTTTTTCTCATTTGATGCAAGTGACAGCCGATTTTATGAGTGAGGTCATTTGGCTGACTTATTTCCATGTATTGCGTATTTATGTATGCCTCCAAGTGATCTTGCTGAAGGACATGGCTTAAGTGTTTGCATCTCATGTTGCTTCACAATTACATTAAAATCTTTGCTCTTCATTCTCACTTCTTATGCAAATGCAGTGCTGTTCACATCAGGTGCCCTAATGCAAATGCAAACTGTCTTGTCTCCAACCTTACAGTCTGAGATGATGTTGGCCCTGCACCATCTCTGTTTCACACTATGACTGACATAAAGGCTGTTTTTCAGACTTTGGAAAGGCAGAGTGCTCTACATAATGTTTTTGTAGCCCACCTTGTCCCCACCTAGGGGTTCACCCCCAGGCCCAACATCTAGCTCATGTGGAGGACCTACACGAACATTAACATTCTTCCACAATTTGTAGTAAAAGACTAGGTTCTCCCTGGGCACAGGTCCCACTGCATCCCCACTCACCTCCATCTGCTGTCCCAAACAACATGCTGACACAGTATTTGGTGCTGAATTGATTCCTTTACAGTCACACACACACACACACACACACACACACACACACACACACACACACACAGGGAGACATAGTGTTTACATGGTCTCTAGATAATTGCACTATTATGCAATAAGTCTCAGCTCTCATAGACAACTGAAGTGTGGCCCAAGGGTGCACAGGCCATACTGGGTGAGATGCTCACCTCCTGTCCCACCAGCTCCAGAGGAAGTGTGGCTAGTATAGACCAGGCCTGAACAGTAAAACAATGGGCCAGTAGTTGTGCATCCCATCAGAAGCACACTACCCTGTTTTGAATCTCACACAAGGCTGACGTCCCCACTTAGGGTCACAAGGGTCCACAGACAACATTCCAGCTACTGCTCAGGGGCCTGTCACATGGGACAGCACCTGGATGCCAGGTTCTCTCACAGAGCCTCCAGGGGCTAAACTCAACAAAATGACTCTTAGCCCCTCTGTTTATACTCCAACTCACTCTTCCTCCTCCTAAAATCTTATGGTTGCAACTGTTTCTGTTCTATTTATATTAGTTACCTAAAAGATCTCCTGTCTTTCTGCACCTCTGACCACCATCTCCACTTTTCCAAAGTGGGCATTCAGGCTGTTCCCCAGTCAAGGCTGTGGTTTTCTAAGAACAGGGCTCTTGTGGTGGCTTCCCCCTTCTCTGGAATTTGCTGTCATCCCATATTCCCCCAAGCCCATTCAGTAGAGGCCTTTAAGGGTGCCTTGAAATTTATCTGTTTTAACAGGCCTACTCTTCAAATTAAGTTATTTATTTATATTCATTGATATGCTGATTCTGTACTTGCATGTACATATTTGTATTTGTTTTATCTGTTCTATTTTGCAACCCCACCATAGAGCGTCCAGAGACTTTGGGAAAGTGCACCTCAAAATAAACTTGCCTTGCCCTGCCTAGTCTGTTATAATGCTAGAGCTTAGTAATAGCCTTGCTCCACCTAATGGAGGAAGGAGGGTATTGCATTTTGATACAGCTGCAAAGAAAGTAAGGACATGGTTGGCTAAACCACATATCATGACTTTGCGGTAATATTTTTTTGATTTTTCATACTGCAGAGCTGGTTGTAATTCAAATTAGCAGTTGTTTCCTAAACTTGTAAAATATCTTGTTCAACCATTTTTCTCCCTGAATGAGCCTGTCATAGGTACAATAACCTTCTCCAGAGGTATGCTAAGACCACTCCTACCTCACTTCCCAGGTTGTTGAAAGCATTTATCCTTCATGATTCAAGAATTCTGTGAGTTCTTTGGATGACAGACCTGTGAAGAGCTGAGCAGTTCTGGAAAGCCAGACTCTTTCTGCCCCCTACCTGACAGGTCAATCCCATGGGTCTACCTCCAGTGGGAACCAGCACGGCACATAGAGGAAGGCTGCCCTTGGTGAGAATGTCAGGTATTGGAGTGTACTTCTCCCTTTACTGCCATGCACTTATGCCTTATTCCAAGAATCCAGCCTTTATGTTACAACTAAGTGACATAGACCAGTGCTCGAGCCCTTTGATGGATCACAGCATCAACACAGATACTTAATGCACTCTTGAACTTGACAGCCATGTTCGTGGTTTAATTCAGATTAAACAACTAATGAGCCAGCTCACTGGTGCAGCAGTAGGGTTCCCTCTAGCAGCGCCAGCGAGCCGGGTTCTGGAACGGACTTGTGTGGCTGGAGAGCTGGCTGGAAGGAGGAGGATTGAGCACCCATAAGCTGCACTCCTCCTCCGGGGAGGGTGGGCTGCATGTCCCACTGCTGTACCGCGACCTGGGTGACAACAGGTGGAGGAGCAGTGGGACAGCATGAACCAGGTGGGAGGACGTCAGCTGGGAGCTGGAGCTATTGCACGTTGCAATGTGCTTCACCACTTGGCTCCCCTGGCATGATGATGTCCTGAGAGGTGGCACCAGAACAAGGAAAAAGCCCCACGGATGCCAGCATAGAAGGGATCCAGCTCCCAGACACCATAACCTGGTTCTCCCAGGGAGCTGCTCATATCGCCCGACACACACTAATGGACTGGAGGGGGAAGTCCAGGATCCCCCTCCTCCCCGCCTGGGTGGGGTAGGCCGGAGCAGGTCTGGCAGTCCTCTGAGAGGTACCAGGGGTGGGCAGAGAGAGCATAGGATACCTGCAAGTGAGTGGCAACCGCGGTGAGAAGGGGGCATAAACAGACAATACAAAAAAATTAAAAGATTAGACAACTAATGCATGGTAACTCACTGAGCCTGAACTGTATAGAGTGTGTGTGACTATGGATACATTAATCCAGGCTGCTATGTGTGCTATGGACATTGGATATAGGATCATATCTGAGGAAAGGGCATGGTTATCATATGTGACCATAACCATTTTAAAAGCTATAAAAACTTCTGCACATCTTTCTTTGATGGCTGAGCATTTCTGGTTTCTTCCCTTGTGCTCTTTTGGCCAATGCTGGCAAAACATCACCCTGCCCTTGAGCCTACACCTTCTTGCCCTTGGACTGCCCTTCTGCCCTTCTAAATGCCTCCTGATTCATGGACAAGTCAGTTGCTACCCAAGCAGTGCTATGCCAGCCAACTTTAGGGACCTTGATTGCCCAAATGGGGATTCACTGTCACATGCCTCCCCTTTTTCTGGATCGCCAGGCTTGGTAGAGAATGCATTCCTCCTACCCTGAGGTTGTGTGCATCCTCTGGGGATGTTCGCAGACTTTTACCTTTTTTGTTTACCTTTGTTATACCAGAAGAGACACACTAAGCTGAAAGCTTGTTTACAGGTGCAACCTGGGAGCACAATGAAGTTAAGTGACTTGCTCAGGGTCACACAGTATGCAAGTGGGGGCTGTGGGATTCAAACTCAGGTCTCCAGGTTTGCAGCTCAGAGCCTTAAACCACTGTGCTATACTGCCGCATTCCTTTAGCCACTCCTTATATCCCACCTCAGTCAATAACCCACTGTGGGACCTTGTGGAAGTCATTCTTAGACTGAAACTGAATTCTGGACAATCCAGAAACCTACAGCATCTGGAAATATCTGGGAAAAGAAAAACTTTCAACAGACATGTCCCAGTAGATTACAGAAGCTTTAAGATTAAACCCATGACTTTTATGGGGTTTTGCCTTGTGGAACCTTAGCTAATCAGTTTGTTTTGAGGTCAAAAACAGCATGTTGGTGAGCAGGTGGGTAGAATCTGGCTATTGCTCTGCCTCTAGCTGCCACGTGAAACAAGGACATGTCTACAAATCTTTGTAGAGGCTGCTTTAAATATGAATTTGATAAATTAATGCTACTCATCAAGGACAGCATATTTTACTGACTGTTACTAAGTCACTTAAAATGTCTTTTCATTGAGGCAGACAGCTTGCTAGGATGAGAAAAGTACAGTTTACATTAGGTCATCACCAGTGATTGGAATTCCTAAATTTATGATGCATAATATACTGTATCAGCTTCTACAGTACCCTTGATCTAACAGAAACTTGGAATCCTTGATGTGATGCAGTTGGATAGTCCAGGAGCTGCTGCACTTCAACCTGGTTTTGGCATGCTGCCAGCAAAAGCCAAAATCCCAAGACAAACGAAGCCATGGCTCACTGTAGTCATAAAAGCTTTGGCAAGGAGGTAGGAGGGGCCACCAGGTGGCACAGTTGGAGGCTGGAGGGTAGGAGACTCAGGGGGAGAAAGGAGGAGGCTGTACATCACTAAGAGGGTGGTGGCACCATGGAATGCACTGCCTGAGAAGCTAATGGAGGCATCTACAGTGGAGGGGTTCAAGAGAGGCTGGGACAGATACAGGTGGGGGGTGAAGTTGAGAAATGCTTGTCTGGGGGGACTCTGGCGGGGGAAAAGGGGATCATGGTAGGGGCCAGGAGGATGGTATTGGTACCCATTCAGGGTACTGACTCCCGAGCAGACTTGATAGACCACAAGGCCTACTCTGATGGCATTTTCAGTATGTTAGTCTGTAAAAAGATGAACACTCCAGAAGTAGTTCATTAAAGCCCAGACATCCAGGTGCAACATGCAGGGAGTGAAACTAAATTAAACCCTAGCACTTCACCTGTTACCCATGAGGCTAACTCCTGAGACTCAAGGGAAATATGCTCATCAGGAATCACTCCCAGACTTGGCTCCAGCCTAACTCCCACTCCCTCCCAGGGAGGGTTGCAAGAGATTACTCTTGAGTTGATACCCACTTCTCCAAGCCTACTAAGAGTCATCTTTCTTTACTGGATTGAGGACCAACCAGCTGGATGCCATCTATAACCTGACCTCCTCCAGACACCAGTTTAACCATTGCAAAGGAAGGTCCCAGTCAGGGGCAAAATACAGATCTATCTAGGTATCACCTGTTTGGCAGTAAAATTCAATGCTTTACTCTCTAATGATCTCCTCTAGTGGCAGCAAGTGTACTACTGACAGCACAGAAGACAGAATGGAACCTCGTGGAACCCCACAGTCCATAGTAACCAGCCCCAATGGGTGTTGACTAACTATGACAGATAATACCCTTTATGAGAGGAATGAGCAGAACATGACAAGACTGTTGCTGTTAGCCCTCTGTGCACCTCAAGTTTCACCAGCAATTCCCCATAATCGGTGATGTCAACTTCTGAAGAAAGGTTGTGAAGTATAAGGATGTACACATCCCCAACCCAAGCTCTCCCCTAGTAGAGATCATTGCACACCATGACCAGGAAAATCTCTGTGCTGTGTAACAGGCAGAAACCAGATTGGAATGGCAAAGGGATATTGTTGATCTCCAGATGTTCCACCAGCAGATCTGCAACCACCTTCTCAACAACCTTAGCTGAAAACATCAGGTTGAAGACATGTATATAATTTGCAAGACTGTCCAAATTGAAATAGGACATCACCAGATGTTTTTATATGGTGCAGAACTCCTAGCCATTGAGAGAAATGCTATAGAAATATAAGTGAGTTGGATTGGCTTCTTGAGCACAAGACTCACTACTGACTTCTTGAAGGAAGCTGGTAGGTGCTCCTCACTTAATGTAGCCCTGACATTTCTCATAAACACTGGGACCATCACCTCCACCTCAGCACTGAGCAATCAGGATGTGGCTGGTTCCAACTTAGAGGTGGTGCATCTCATACCAGCCAGAATCTGAGACACAAACTCTTCATTGGGCATTCAGAACACAACCCAGGGATTGACATCTCTTTGTGAGGCCCTGGTTTGACATTTGTAGCTTTTAGTATCCACAATGGTGGAAACCCAGTCACTTGGTATGCCAAATTTAATTGGAAGGCTCTGCCTATGGTTCGATGGACAAGCAGCCAGCCACTCCCACTTCCTGAGCTATATAAGCAGTTCCCCTCAGCCTCCTTCTGAAGCACTTTTTCTTTGCTGGCTGGAGGCTCTGTCTGTTTGCTGTGTGGCAGGCTAGGGCCTGCCCCGACTCTACCTGCTTCTTTCTGCTGGACTCTGCATTTTGTTCTTCTGCTTCTGGTTTGTATTTTTAGCTCCAGCCATGTGCTTCCTTTTATTTCTTCCATGTTTCTTCTATGTTTGTGTCTTGGTTTTGTTTTCTTTGGTGGGGATTTGGTTTCTCAGCTCCTACCATTTGGCTTTTTGCAGCTCCGGCTATTGCTTTTACTTACTCCCATTGCTATTGCACCCAGTACTAGTGTTTTCACACAACCCAAAGCTTCTTCCCATGCTACAGGCCTACTTGCTCCCGATGCTATCAAGCCTGATTCAAGCTCACTTTGAACCTTGCTATGCAGTTCAGTCATGTTTTCCCTGCTCAATCTACCTCCCTTGTGGTCATAGCTGTTTTCATAGCATTGTGCTTTTCTCCTTCCATGCTCATAGAATACAACCACTCACAGCTGATGCTATTCCCTGTTTGTACACTGCTGTTCTACTCTGAGCTCAGCTAAAGCTACTGCTGATGCTGTAAACTAGTTTTAATATCTGCATGTGGTTCTTGACCGTTTCATCACTTTCTTGTTTTCCTACGGTGGGGACTGGGAAGTGTTTGGGTAGTCATGGCCCCATGTGGCTAATTATTTCTGTTCTAAATCCTGCCTTCACCGCCGAAAATCCTCAGAGTATTTGTCACCTTAATTCGGCTTTTGAATGCCTGGCTGACTTGCCCCACTATCATACTGCTGCCCCGTTTACGTTCATGTCCCATCATTGCTACTATGTTTTGCAGACCTGTGTGTTGGTTTGAATATTCCTATTGCTTGCTGACCTAGGTGCTGGTCCGATTATTGTTACGCTTCCTGAACAGCTACCCTGCCTTACTGAACTACAGCCAGATCAACCCCTGATTATGACATCATTTGCTCACTGCTCCCTACCATCTTCCCTTTACAAGGTCTCAGCACTCAATGCTCATTCAGCTCCTCATCAGTCCCTGGGGCTAGCCAGTCATACCATTTTGGTGCAGGACTCCCCTGCAGCTGATGGTCTCACTCTGCACCTAGAGTCCACAGCTTGGGCATGCAAAGCTTAGAGCATGGTCCTTCTCACCTGGCCCATAGCTGGGAATGTCCTTGCTCTGGGTGGACCTTCAGTTATCAACCTTACCGATGACACCCCAAGTTGTAGAAGTTAAGACTCATTGTGAAGGGGTGGGGCTCTCATGGGGGTCCCTTTAGCTGCCTGAGCAGGCACCCTTCAATGCTATTCTCCCCATGACTGCTTCTGGTTCACCTGGTTTGTGTTTAGGGTGAGTAGGCCGGGTGAGTGCCTTGGCAGTTATTGCTCTTCTTCTCCTGCCTTGGGGGTCATCAATTGCAGAGCACAGTGACTCGCAACTCTCCATGGCATTCTTGTTAGAAGGACAGAGTGGGATCTTTCCTCCAAATTGGAATATTTTCCACTCCCCTCTAACTGGGTTTCCAAATTGCAGCAGCAGAGCTGTCACTAAGTAAAATATCCCAAGCCTGGAGGGAAGGTGACCTAGGCCTTGGATCCCAGAGATTTCCTCCTGAAAGGGTTTTTTTTGTCTCCTCCATGTCTCAGGTCATAACTATTAGCACAGTGTTCCCTAGTTCAATAGGCAGGATCCGCTGTTGGATGGAGGGGTATGGTGTCCCTACTGCCATTCCCTTTCTCCTTAGGAAGTTCCCTCATCCCCTTTGCAACGCATCAAACTCATGCCATGGCTACCCTGCTATCCCATTACATTATCAAGCTGCCTCATGCTTATCTATTACCATGGCTCACAACTTCTGATTGCTTATAAGCTTCTTACTAGTTTCTTTTGGGGATCCTTCCTAAGGTACCTTTGGCCAAGGGAAGTGTCCCACAGCACCTCTAGGGGTGGAACCCTCTAGAGGGTTCCTTGCCTTTGGTACCCCAACAGGGTGGTAATTCCTCCAGAATAGAGAGTGAAAATGGCCAAAACCTAAGTAACACAGTTGCACAAGCATAACACTTACTGACTGCATAGGCCATTGAATTGGAAGGCTCCACCTATGGTTTGATGGACAAGCAGCCAGCCACTCCCACTTCCTGAGCTATATAAGCAGTTCCCCTCAGCCTCCTTCTGAAGCACTTTTTCCTTGCCCCACCATCCTCCCCTCCTTCTTCAGTGGCAGCGCCTCTCTCCTGGGGATCCTTCCTAAAGTACCTTTGGCCAAGGAAAGCATCCCGCAGCACCTCTGGGGTGGAACTCTCTAGAGGTTTCCTTGCCTTTGATACTCCTACAGGGTGGTAATTCCTCCAGAATAGAGTGTGTGAATGGCCAAAACCTAAGTAACACAGTTGCACAAGGATAAGACTTCTTGGCTGCATAGGCCCTTGAACATCATTTTATATCATTTCATGGACATCTGTGAGGTGAGTCTGCTACAGCCAGCCAAAACTGGACTCAAGTAGCAGACATCAATAAAAGGCCTATTATCTGATACTCCTCACAGGTTCTTTTTTTTCACCTCTTTTTCTAGCAGTCTCTTTACTCACCTGATGTCAGACCTTCTGCAGCTCAAGCATAATGCAGTAAGTTGGCCGATGACAAATGTTTTACTAGCTCTGGATCTCCACTCCACTCTACTTCCCTTCCCTCACCTTGGTACCCCTGAGTTTCTTCCATTCCACGTACTGTAGGATCGCTGATCCTCCTTTGCCGTACCCCTGCAGGATGAGTTAGCATCAGAAATGGGAGGCATACATCCCAGCCTTCTAGTGCAAACATCTGGGGCCAGCTTAAATAACTCGGGGTCAAGTGACAAAAATCAGGGACACTATTTTGCAAAAAAGGCACTATTGAAGCAGGAAGCATGTACAATAACAGATATAGTAAATAAAATCATCTTTTGTAGAGGACAAGACTGTAACGTAAATGTTTTTAAGATTTTGCTTCTAAATCACTATTTTTCCTTGAAAGAATTATCAGTTGCAGGACAGCCAATGATACTTTGGGGTCAAAATTTGGGACATCCTGAAAAGAGGAGAAAACTGAAAGGTACATTCAGAGGGACTCATGGTTAAATCTGGATGCTCCATTTGGGTGGTCAGTGGGCATGGTAGCATCATCTGTCTGGAGAGACCATTATCCATTGTTTCCCCACCATCAGGAACACAGGTTCACCATGGTGGCAGTATGTCTGACACACCAGCGTATGTGCCCTTCCGTCCCTCCTACATACCACTGGCTATACTGAACCCAAGGGTCACCCAGGTGGCAGCCAAGCAGTGGGGAGTTCAACCCTCCATCTCCACAGCTGGAAGAAGCCCACTGCTGCTCCTCAGCATAACAAGATTAATCAGGTTTTCAAGAAAGAACAACAAAATCATCAGTAGATTAAAAAAAATAGGCAAAGACCTACAGTCTTAATTATTTTTGTTTTGCACCAACACTGAGTCTTTAAAAACCCAATTCATCAGAGGCATTGTTGAAAGGTAATTATAAAATGGGCTTCAAAATCTGAACAACTTCTTTTATCTAAACACATCACCTGACCACTGATTAATCTCTGGTGTGCACACAGTTCATAACGAACCTACCCTAATCGATCTAGCAACAGCCTAACTAAATGAAAATTAAACATTTGCCATTAAAAAAAGTTTTTCATTTTATAAGTACAATAGCCCACTCCAGTGCATGGGTGTATCAGGCATTAATTCACTTCTCATGTGGGTGGGAGGACACTTGGCCTTTGGCTTCATGCCTCACAACCACCAGGGGCATGCACTAAAACCTGATGCAGCCACGCTCTGTCATGAATTATAGCTCACTAATCTTGCTGTGCATTGTTGGGATAGGGGGACTCTGGGAGGGTTAAAGAGGGATATTCCACATGGTTCTTTTTTATAAAAAAGATGTTTTATTTTTTCTTAATTGTGCCCATGGTAAAACAGTTTAGAGAACGGTGCCCCTAACTGTATTGTTCAATTGCAAACTATATGTTTGCGGTTGAATCTGAATGGACACCATTGAAAACAAACCTTGCCTTAATTGGCTCTTAACATCAAACCATATTTATAAAACACATAATAGCAATAATCATAATGTTAGTAATACAGGACAGTTGAGCAGCATACAATAAACAATTCCAAACTGTTACATAACCTTTACTAGGCAGACAAACAAATTCAGTTTTCGAAGTTTTAAAGTTAACATATTAAGGTGAAATGGGTTGAAAAGAGGGTGTCCTACTGGCTATCACCAAAAGTAAATTCTCAGTTTGCATCACCACAACTTAGTTACATACATGAGAAAACACTTGACTTTGAAGCCCTTCCATTATTCTGTCCTGTGGATATTGTTTAAAATACACAAACACTGGAGCTTTATCCCTTACTCTACTTCTTGTAGTTGAGTTTTTTTCATGACCTGAAGTCACGATGCCCTATTTGTGACATCATGGTCGTTTCCACAGAAACAGACTGTGATGTCACAGTCAGGGAAGCATGGGCTGGATTTCCAAAGCTCTCAAAGTGCTTTGCAGCATGTTTTTCCTGCATTTGCACAAACTGCACCTGAAAGTTATACCACCTTGGAAGCATACCTCTCAACCCTGTGCCTCAAAAATCAGGGGCAAAATCAGGGACACATGGCCAAACTCAGGGACACATGACCAAAATCAGGGACACATGACCAAAATTAGGGACACATCTTAAAAATGGGAAATATCAGCTCATAAAGCTATTACAATAGCTGGTATGATGTTAAAAGCATTTTCTGATGGGGAACTAGACTGTAACACCACTGTCTGGTCTAGTATGATTTTATGATTCAAATCTTCACTCTTCAGTGGCAAAAATGCCACATTTAAGAGGGACAAAGGACATTTCTAATGCAAAATCAGGGACATCCCTGAAAATCAGGGATAGTTGAGAGGTATAGTCAGAGGTGGTCTGACTTTCGGGTGCAGTTGCCAGAATTTGTATCCCTAAAAATGATGCACAAATTATTTATGTGATGCAAGCTGTCATAAATCACAGAAACTGACCAATGCTTCAAAACACTTAAAATAGTATCAAAACAATTTTATGTGTCTCAGAGAATGTAGGAGCAGCCCAAAATCAGGAATCAGACCTGCATTCTTCCCTTTGAAACTCTAGCCTCAGGGTGCACAGCTCCCCTTCTTGAGTTACGGACAGCATCCTCAGACTGGCGGATTGCCTTAGAGACAGTTAGGGGCATGTGAGTCATCGGGTCTGTCACGCTGGCCAGCCATGTTTTCTGGTTGGAGAAACTTCCAACTAACTAACTAAGTCCTGCAGATGTCAGCTGTGATGGTTTTGCAGGTGAGCAGAGCCACTCTTTGAAGAAGGAAAGACTTAACCATCAGTAGTACAAAGAACTGTATACACATTTCATTGCAGCCCTAATGCATTGGCACAAATAAAACATTCCAGATGGAAGAATCTGTGTGCCAGTGGCTATTAATTAATCTGACACGAGTGTGGCAGCTGACAAAATGATAAACCTGACTGCAGATTGGGGGACCATGGGGGTCATTTTAAAACCAAAATAGATTATTCTCCTTCTTCCTGCTCCTCTGCTGTGAACTTTCCATAAAGGCTTGAATCTCCAAGTTTATTACTGCAGTTTTTCATCTTACTGAGGTCTGGAAGGTAATGCATTTTTCATGACAAACCATCTAATGGGACCCGCTGGCCCCCAAGAATTACTGTTCTTTGCTTTTTTTTATGAATAGATTTAAAGCAAAGAGAATCTAATGTTTCTGTGAGCAGCTGTATATTTTATGAAACATTGCTTACTGGTATTTTTGGATTAAGTATGTGCTGTATATCAGAAGCTGAGTGTTTTTTTTTTTAGTTTTGCTTGATCAGCAACACAAATATATAGTTTTTCCAACATATTTCTTCTGTCTCTTTTGCTCTCTCACTCTCTTTCTCTCTCTCTCTCAAGGATCTCCTGCTTTTTCACACAGGGTTGTAATCATAGAGACCCTATGTATAAAAGTTAGAGGGAACATCTAGTTGAAAATCAGGGTCTTTCATGATGCCACATGCAAGTTGCCTATACTATGTCTATGGGGATAATATTCTACAGATTGGAGGGGGTCACGTGATGACTATTCTAATTTCATACAACTAATAGATGGTTGGGCTCTTGTCCCCTAAGAAAAAGCCATCATATACTTCCCCATATATTATGGTAGCCAATTTGTGTATTTGTGTATTGTGATGGTATATATTAGCTAATGATGCAGTATTTTAATAACACGTTAATACCTAACACTATCTGTATATATATCTACATATATATATATATATATATATTATGGTAGCACGGTAGTGTTACCATAGTTAGGGTTGAGGAGCCATTTACATGTTAAACCCAAAATTTTGCACCTTAATAACTTTGCAACTGTTCAACGGATTTGCCAGAAATTTGGAATACAGAATCAAGACGCATATGCCTTGGGATCAGCCAAGTTTCGTACTGGTCGGATATCATCGCTGGGAGTTATTAAAGCGTGATCTCTTGGCGATAGCTTACGCTTTTTGGAATTATATATTCGCACCTACAGGTCGCACGGTTTGCGTGACTGGTCTGAAATCTTCAGAGAACATGTAGCCAGGGTCCCTGATGTGCCTTTTGAAGATTTAGTGAAAAGATATTAAACTGTTCAAAAGTTATTCAAAAAAGTTCCCATTATAAGTCAATGGGAAAAGTTAACAAAAAGTTCGACAGTGTTACAAATGCAGTTTTTACTTTCGCAAATGGCCCTTTTACTGTTGCAAATCCGCCATTTTGTTTTCAGTTGGTGATCAGAAAAATGCTTGGCATTTAAATTTGGGACCCTCTAGCAACCTAATTCTTTTTGAATTCACCTAGTCGGACCCTGAGGATGCTAGCCATGTCTTTATTTTGGGGTAAAACACCCCAGAAATATGTTTTTCAGATTTCTGGAAAAAGTACTTTCGCAAAATACAGTCGCACTCACGAAAGTGTCGCAAATTTTTGAGAAAGCTTTTGCAAATTGCGACAGTACTTTTCTAGGCTGTGGGAAAATGACAGCAATTCTTTGGCACCCCGCTGCAAAAGAACGGTTTGGAGTTTTGGGCTGAAATTTGGAGGGAACGCAGCTGACATCGCACAGATGTGCCTTTCAGTATCTCATTGAAAAAATATTACATGGTGGCAAAGTGACGGTACTCCAAAGCTGACACTTTCCCCATAGGATAACATTACTGCGAACGACGCATTGCAGCAATCGTTTGGCGCCCTGCTGCAAAATAACGGTTTGGTCTTTTGGGCTGAAATTTGCAGGAAACACAGCCAACATCCCACAGATGTGCCTTTCAGTGGTTTGGTGAAAAAATATTATAGGGAAGCAAAGTTATGGCACTCCGAACTTCTGTTTTTTTCCCATAGGATAACATTAAGGCGTTTTCCGCTCCTTTCAGGGCCCGTATCTCGGAAATGGTGCGAGATACGGACTTTTCATTAAAAAAACACTTAGCCCCCTAATGAGGGATAAGTACAAAACTATCCAGGAAAGTGATACTTCACATGACTTTTAAATTTTTTTTCTATGTCGTACGGTTCCTGAGATATAGGTAATTTACTATTCCAAGTCCTCATTTTTCTGTTCCGAGAGTCATTATTTTGCATACATTCTTTGTACTCACTGTCTTTCTCTATACAGCTTTTGGGGAAAGCCAGCCTGTGCGCTGACATTACTGGTACCATTACCATTTCCGCTTGTGGTTCCATACCCTTTTCACTTACCGTTCACGTTTGTGCCACCATGTGCGTTACCCTTTGCGTTTTCATTTGCAGTTGCGTTTGCATTGTTCTTAACATTTCTGTCTACAGTACTGCTTCTCTTTCTGTTTTGCTTTGCGTCACCATGCGTATTACGATTTGTGTTTGCAGGCACAATGTTACTATGTGACAAAACATCACATGGCGTGAGCGTGGGGCCTGCAGGTCCCCGCGCTCCCACTGCTGCATTACATTCACTATTTCTCATTATCATTCTCAAAAAGAAGGGAAATTAGAGGCAAAAAACTCCATTTAATGCATCAGTTAGGGTTGTTCCACAGGGACAAAAGTGAGGAAATTCGATGTTAAGGTTGAAACCCCCTTTGCACCCCTCCAGCCCACCCCCAACTGGAATTAGTGCTGCTAGGTCATCGGTCCTGTCACCCCATTCTCCTATTCCTCAGCTTCTTTCCACATGTGATGGGGTGACAGTTAGGGCCGACGACCCCAACGCGCACCCCAATTCCAGTTGGGGGGTGGGCTGGAGGGGTGCAAAGGGGGGTTTCAACCCTAACATCGAATTTATTCACTTTTGTCACTGTGGAACAACCCTAACTGATGCATTAAGAAGCCAGAAGGGGAAGGAAGGAAGCATATTCAATTCAGTGCTTTAGAGTAACTGGTAATTGCTATTTTTCTTTTAAACTTAGATTGTGGGCTTTTAGTGACACTATACTTTCTTTGTTGTCTTTACTTATAATTGTTTTTGGGCTATTGAAAATTTAAAACATAGTGGTGGTGTAATTCTGTGCTGTCTTTAATTGCTGAAAATTTTATCTTGGCTTGTCTGACTGCCTTGTAGTTGGGTGAAGGGTGTTAATTGTCTGGCCTCTGACCTCAGCTACGTGATAACTGGAGGTGGGGCTTAGTCAGAGTTGAAGTAGCAAGTAGAGTTTATTTTCTCAGAAGAAGCCAGAAGGGAAGGAAACATATTCAATTCAGTGCTTTAGAGCAACTGGTAATTGCTATTTTTCTTTTAAACTTAGATTGTGGGCTTTTAGTGACACTATACTTTCTTTGTTGTCTTTACTTATAATTGTTTTTGGGCTGTTGAAAATTTAAAACATAGTGGTGGTGTAATTCTGTGCTGTCTTTAATTGCTGCAAATTTCACCCCCCTCCCCTTCCCCCAACTCTTAATTATATGCCCTGTTAAATCTGATTGACAGGAGCTAAACACAGGGTATAGTAAGGGGTGTGAAGTAGGAGGGGCATAAGGGGGAAGAAGCCCACCCTTAGCATGACAAGTGTTTTGATTCATTTATTTATTTATTGGTTTCTTTTTCTTAAAAAAAAAATTATCTGAGGATCAGTGGCAGGATTTTTAGGACAGTAAATTAATAAAAAGGGAACTAGGAGAGCTTCAGTAGCAGACAAGTAGTGGAATTGCAGTATAATGTGGGGAGTGGTGCAATTCAGCGGCTGTGGGGCAGCCATATTCAGGCAGACCTTCTGGACACTGAGGTGCTGCCCTATCTGCATGCATCTCTCTGGACTGCGGAGGAGGTAGCCAGACTCAGGCGGAAGTAAACTGGGTCAGGAGTACCATACCCCTATCCAGGGACCACCCAGTCCAATGCAACTGCCTCAAAGAATGCCGAGAACGAGGAGCACTTGGATGACAGTGGGCTCAGGGAGGGTTAGAGCAGTCAGGCAGAGGCACATCCCAGATCCTATTCCACTCAAGAACTCATACGCCACACTGGCAAATGAGGACAACCAAATAGAGTACCCAGAGAAGTGGAAGGAAAGGATGTGGAGGTTAGCCAGGAGGTGACCTCAGTGGGAAAGCAGTGGACCCCAGAGGAGGAGGAAGCGAATCCTGGTGGGGACTCCATCATAAGAGGGATCCAGCTAGGAACACAGGAGGGGAGGACAGGGAGGAGGTGCCTACCAGGTGCCACGGCATGGAGGGATGGAAGGAAGATCCTGGGGATCACTGGGAAGGCAAGACGGAGGGTGAGCTGGATGTCATTATCCACCCTAGGTACTAATGATCTGGCAAATGGGGAGCCAAAGGAAGTTCAGGAAGAGTTTAGGAAACTGGGGAGGGGTCTCAAGCAAGTAGCTACTTCTGTCACTTTCTCAGAAGTACTACCTGTGAGAGGCAAGGGAGAGCATAGGAGTGCATGCACCAGGAACTTTAACTCATGGTTGAAGAACTGGTGCTGTGAGGAAGGGTTTGGATTCATTGGTGACTGGGGACCCACCTGGAGGGATGGAGGTTTGTTCAAGCCTGACAGCCTGCATCCATCCTGGAGGGGAATCCAAGCACTCAATGATAAGTTTAAATGCTACATTGACAAGCATTTAAACTAGCAAAGGGGTGGCAGGCCAGCAAGGAGGGTACCTACTTGCTCACCCCCACAGCCAGCAGTGGAACCAGTGAACCAGGAGGAGGGCTATCTCTGCAAAGCAGTGTGTGCAAAAGATGGAGATTAGTGCCCAAGAGGTGGGATAAGCAGAAAAGGGGCAAATTCAGCAGAAGGGCAGACAGCAAGGAGAACCAGGAATAAATGACAACCAAGGAAGGGGCTGGAGTAGAACAGTGAAACAGTCTAGGGAGGTCAAATCATGGAAAGCCATGTGTGCAAATGCCAGGAGCCTTAGCAACAAGAGGGAAGATCTGGAGGCTGTCATGGTGCAGTCAGACCTGGACATTGTGGCCATCACTGAAACTTGGTGTAATGATAACCACGACTGGGAGATGGCCATACCTGGCTACAACATATTCAGAAGAGACAGAGCAGGCAGGAAGGAGGGAGGCACTGTATGTGAAAAATGACATAAAGGGCCACAGAGATCCAGGAGGAACAAAATGGGAGAGATACTGTGGGTTAAGCTGGAAAGGAAAATGGGGATAGCCATCCGCACAGGTGTGGCTCTATAGACCACCAGCCCAGGAGAAGAAACAGATAGGAGTTGATGCTAGTCATCCAAAGGATGACAGACAAGGTGAGGTAGTACTGGTTGGATACTTCAATATTCCAGACATGGGCTGGAGCATCCAACAAGCAGCATCAACTAGGAGCAGATTTATCCTGGACTCCTTCAGGGTGCCTTCCTCAAGCAACTGGTCATGGAACCAACTCGGCAGAAGGCAATACTGGACCTTGTGCTCACAAACAGGGACAGTGTGATGGGGGTAACAGTGGGGAGCACCTGGGAAACAGTGACCACCAGTCATTGTGGTTTGAAATCACAGAAAGAGCAGAACCAAACCACACAAAAACACGTATCCTGGATTTTAGGGGGGCAGACTTTGGGAAAATGGGGAGATACTTGAAAGAGGCATTAAGGGGAATGGGACAGGAATCAGGGGGTTGAGGAACATAAAATGGGGATTACAAGAACAACAGAATTATGCATTAAGCAGGTTAGCAAGAGGAAAAGGAAGAGGAGACCATTATGGTTTTCCAAAGAGGTAGCAAAGAAAGTGAAAGCCAAAAAGATAGCATTCAGGCAATACAAAAAGACACAGGCAGAAGGGGATAGGGAGAAGTACCAGGAGAAGCAAAGGGAGGCAGGAGGTCAGTAAGGAAGCCAAAGCTCAGACAGAAGAGCACATTGCAAAATCAGTGGGTAGAGGGACAAAAAACCTTTACAGGTACATAAGTGAAAAAAGAAAGACAAAGGGAGGGATAGTGAGACTGAAGGGGGAGGATGGGGGCCGAGTGGAGGATGACAACAGTAAAGCTGCCATATTGAACAGGTATTCTGCTCAGTCTTTACTGAGGAAGAGGAGGAGGGTAATGGGTCTGAAGGGAGTACAAGTGGTGAGAATGGTGCAGAAATGGACACAAGTCCCTTTACACGAGAAAGGGTCCTGAAGGAACTGGAAGTAATAAGAGTTGATAAAGCAATGGGGCCGGATAGGGTGCACCCCAGGGTCCTTAAAGAACTAAGAGAGGTGGTGGCTGAACCTCTGGCTGTCCTGTTTAGCCGATCACTGGAAACAGGGGAGGTACCCAAAGACTGGAGGACAGCAGATGTAGTCCCTTATACAAAAGTGGGAACAAAAGAGGAAGCAAGGGAACTACAGACCAGTCAGCCCCTCACCTCGGTAGTGGGAAGATCATGGAAGCACTACTGAAGGAGATTGGTGGAACATCTGGTTGTCAATGGACTACAGGACCCAAGGCAGCATGGTTTCACCAGGGGGAGGTCATGTCAGACCAACCTCGTTGAATTTTTTGACTGGGTGACTAGGGAGGTGGATCAGGGGAGGGCGGTGGACATGGCCTATCTGGACTTCAGCAAGGCCTTTGACACTGCACCACATAGAAGACTATTACACAAACTGGGGAATATGGGTGTGGGCAGGACAGTAGTGTGGTGGGTAGGTAACCGGCTGGGTGGCAGGACACAGAGGGTGGTGGTAAATGGCTATCACTCCACAGAGGGAAGAGTGACCAGTGGGGTACCACAGGGATCAGTGCTGGGAACGGTCCTATTCAACATCTTTATCAGTGACATTGTGCAGGATCTAGAAGGCAGAATTTCACTGTTCACCGATGACACAAAGCTCTGTAACAGAGTAGACACACCAGAGGTTGTAGACAGAATGAGAAGCGACCTGCAGAAACTTGAAGAATGGTCAGGAGTTTGGCAGTTGAAATTCAATGCAAAGAAGTGCAAGATAATGCATATGGGGCACAAAAACCCTGGCACAATATATCAGTTGGGGGGTGAGAATATAGCATGACCAAGCAGGAAAGGGATCTTGGGGTTATCATCTCTGATGGCCTCAAGGTAGGGAAACAGTGTGACAAGGCAGCAGGTAAAGCAAATAGGATGCTGGGATGTATAGGCAGGGGCATCACCAGCAGGAAAAGGGAGGTCATAATTCCGCTATACAAGACACTAGTGAGGCCCCACCTGGAGTACAGTGTACAGTTCTGGAGACCATACCTACGTAAGGAAATAGACAGGGTAGAGAAGGTTCAGAGGAGGGCAACAAAGATGGTGCATGGATTGCATCACAAGTCCTATGAAGACAGGTTGAAGGAACTGAACATGTACTCCCTGGAGGAGAGGAGGGAGAGAGAGGGGATATGATAGAGATATACAAGTATCTTACAGGGAGGAACAGGGTGCAGGAAAACACTACTTTTAAGTGAAAAAGATGTTCCAGGACTAGAGGGCATGGGATGAAGTTGGAGGGAGGACGATTCAGAGGAAACATGAGAAAGAATTTCTTCACAGAACGGGTGGTGGACAAGTGGAACACCCTGCCAGAAGAAGTTGTGGGGGCTGAAACAATCACGGGATTTAAGAATGCATGGGATAGACATAAAGGAATTCTGGAGGTCAGGGGTAAGGGGCAACAGACTTCTAGGACAACAAACTGAACTTACAAGCTCAAATGGGCAGACTGGGTGGGCCATAGGCCCTTATCTGCCGACACTGTCTATGTATCTATGTATCATTGAATGGAGTTTTTGCCTCTAATATATATATATATATATATATATATATATATATATATATATATATACAACCACTATGTTGATGAGTTGTTAACATCTTAATAACATATTAATACCTAACAATCACTTTATTTATATATACACTACCACTATATTAATGTGTTATTAACACCTTAATAACACATTACTACTCAACACACTACAAACCACCCCAATAACACATGTAACAAGCACTTTAATAACACATGCAGAAGTCCCCTTTAACTCCCCTCCTTGGAAACACTATGGTAAAACATAGGACACAGTAACTAGTGTCCAACCAAATGTATTATATAAAATTAAATGAAAGATGGCAAAGTCTAGCATACTCATGAAATAATATCATCAAGGAGTTGAACAAACTCAGAAAGGCTACTCGGCCATTGGGCTTATGGCTTTATGGCTTGTTCAATCCCTCGATGGTATTATTTCCCTGTATATTACATTCTGCCATAGTTTATTATCTATGGAGTCTCTATAGTTGTAATCTGTCCAGTCCGGTGACTCTCTTCCAAAATCTGCAAAACAGAAAAAGAAAAATCTATAAGGGTTCTTTCTAAATGTCTTTGAAAAATATCCATCTGTCAGTTCATCTGTAGATCTGTCTGTTTGTCCATCTGTCTCTCTGTCTATATGTCTACTCATCCATCTGCTGGTCTGTCCGTGTGTGCATCTGCCTTTCTGCCTATCTATCTATGAAAAGTTCTAGACTGACAACTTTGCAGAGAAGTATCCACATGACAGTGACAACACCAGCAGCTTCAGAGTTAACGTCCTCCACATTGCCCTAATAATGCTTCTCAACCTACTCACTGAGGGACCATCTCTAGTAGGAAGGAAGATGGTTCATACTCCAGGCACTGTAAGTCCTTGGCCTGTTGTTATTTAACATTAATAATTAAACTAGAGGGAAATAGATGAATTTTAGGAGACAAGGTTACTGTGTACATACAATAAGCCTAGCATTATGAAATGTGTATAAATAAATCCTGAAACCTGATTGATTGAGACACTCAGAACCCAATGCTAATATCCCAGCACAACAGCGCTGGAAAAAGATCCGTAGCCTCACTGGTCTGTTTACATTAAGCAGGTACAGCTGTATTAATACACCTCAGTTCACTTGCAGCAACAATGCAACATCTGCTATCTACTGGCCAAACACCAAAATAACAATGGCTCAATAGGACTGTGTTCTTTTTACCTCATTTTCATATATCTTTTTTCTAATTTTTACATATTTAAAACAAAACCTTTTTTCTAAACATTTTCTTTAGTAATCCTAATGGACCCATTTCATAATCACAATAAGATATTCCAGGGTGTGCTTTGTTCTGGGAAAACCAACTTTTTAGGGGGTGGAATCATATGACCTATGTCTGCATGCTTCAACTCACCCAAGACATGCTATTATCCCATCACAAAGTACTCCCCCTCATGCCTTATTGCTTAAATGAAAACCAATACGAATTAAATACAGAACATGTATGCAATATAATCAAATCTGTGTCTACAATTTGGAGGTGGGGGGTGGCAGTGGGATGACAAAGGGGAGGAGGGGTGGGGCAGCTGCAAACTAGGGGTGCTAGCTGCACACTCAAGCAGACTTAGATAGACCGTGTGGTCTGTTTCTGCAGGCACATTCATATGTTTGTATATTTGTGTGTTCGTACAATGCCTTTTTTGTCAAAAATGACAACTTCACCTTATCTTTATGTTTGATGACATGTCCAACTGTTGAAAATGTAGTTTTGTGGTGCTGGTGCACTGTCTCACCCTGCAGTTCATGTTCCATAATAGCACTGCACCACAGATACAAATGAAACCAGTCACACTCCCACTACCTAATAGCCAGGAAGTTTCAAAGCAACATGGACTGGCAGTATAGCCTAGAAGTTAGAGTAACAAGCTGTGAAAGAGCTTGTTACATTAAGCAGACCTGGGTATGATTCCCACAACCTCCACTTGCATAAATGTGTGACTCTGATCAAGTCACTTAACCTCCCTGGTGCTTCCCATGCTGCACCCTTGAAAACAGGCCTTTTTCCCAGTAACTTACCCAGTTACCAAAAAGAATTAAAAAAAATGCAGTATGTATAGTATAAGCTTAAGGCAACTGGACTCTCTGGGCCTGATTTTAAAAGTAAGAACTTTGACTCAATGGCTTTGAGGCAAGTTGCACCTTGCTCCAAAATTTGTGGCAATCCTGATTTTCTGACACAGGCTGCATCGGAATCGGGATGCCTTGCGTGAAAGCTGCCGTGCACCACCTTTGTGGCAGAAGTACCCTTGTACCAGGTCACAAGGGGGCTTGTGCCATGGTGGGTCTGCACAATCCCCTTTTTTGGAATTTTGGAAGCCCCGTCATGGTCACAAGAGAGGGCTGAGTTTAGACCAGCCAGGAGCTGGTCTAAGGGCCCTGTGCCACTGCCTGGCAGGGAGGTGAGGGGAGAAGCCTTGGAGATGGGGACCGGGGGCAGAGGGAGCAGTGGGGGTGCCAGAGAGGGAAACAGAGGCATGGTGGCCATGTGAGGGTCCTAAGATGGTACACAGAGTTGATGCCATGCTCCGTGGGACAGAGCCAGTTGGCCCGAGTAGAGGGGGGTTGGCATGGAGGGACCATGACCCAGACCCCAGCTGGCAACAGCCCTGGCACCTGCTTCAGAGTTGACACAGTCCCCTGCATGCAGCAGGTGGCAGTGGCTGCAGGTTGCGGGCTGCAGTCAGTGAAGGGGAACATTCTCCAGGCACCACGACATAAACCTGGTATGCAGCCCCCCATGTGGTGGCAGGATGATGTCCAACTACACTGCTTGGGATTGTAGCTCCTCTGGGGCAGGTGCCAGGGCTGTTGCCAGCTAGAGTCTGGGTCATGGTCTCTCTATGTCAACCCCATCTAACCTGGCCAGTTGGCTCTGTCCCACAGATCATGGCCCCTCCACAGGTTGACACCTCAGAATCCTCATACTGCTGCCATGCCCCCCCCCTGTTGCCTCTCCAGCACCCCCACTATTCCCTCTACCCCCAGTCCCCACCTTCCAGGCATATATAACCCCCAACCATCATGGCTGCTTTAGAGTTGCACTGGCAGGGGGGCTTGATGGAGCTCTTTGTCAAACCCCTCAGGTGTACCAAATGTTTGGTGCAACCCTGCAGTTGCAGCAACTCTTGGGACTTTGGTGCATGGACCCCTGTTTTCCAAAAAAGGGTGCAGGGTCCCTGGTACACCCAGAGTTTGATGCAGCCATAGATTGGTGCACCTTGTACTGATCTAAGGGCTGGTAGAAACTCTAGCCCTGTTTCTACAATTGAGTGGTTCTACTTCTACCTTGAGGGCAGGTCACAAGCAGTCTGTATTTCAACCCCCCCCCATCAGTTCAGACATCCTTCAAGGATCTGTTTTTGGCCAATTCTTTTCTCCAGCTTCCTAAATGATCACTCTACTGCCTGCTCATCTGTGTCCATTCATGTGTGCGCAGATGATATGGCACTCTTTACCTTTGGCTCTTCTGCTCCTGACCTCACAAACCAGCTCCAATTGGACCTTAACAACATCCAGCTCTGGTTCTGAGAAAATCAGTTATCCCTCATTGCTAAGAAAATGGTGTCTATGAATTTTGGCACCAGACAGAAGCTTGCTAGAGTCTCACCCCTTCCTTCCTTTCATGCCTTTAATGGTGCAGCTATTGAAGATGTCTCCTTCAAGTATCACAGGGTCTGACTGGATCACCACCTTGATTTTTCTGTTCATGCAGATATGCAATCCACTAGAAGCTCCACCCCCAAACTTGAAGAACTTTACAAGACTAGGAGGAGCATTACACATCCTGTACACAGATAAATTCTTATTAAGATGATTCTCCCCATTTTCAGCTATGGCGACAACGTGTACAGTGCTGCTGCAAAGTCCACTTCAGTTAGACTGGACCACTCTTTCACTCCTCCTGTCAATTTTCTCTTGACAAACTCCCTGTGTAGTCATCACTGTTCTTTGTATATCTCCCTCTCCCTTCCCTCTCTTGGCGCCAGGCACCTTACAAACTGTGCCTCCTTTATCTCCAAATTTTGGTTTGGCTCCCTCCCTTGTATCTTGCTTCTCTCTCTTCCCCCTCCCCTCACCTCGTACTCCCTTCGCAATGCTTGCTTTGCATTCTTGCCCTCCCACCTATGAAATCTACTGCTGGTCAAGTTGTCTTCTCAATCCACTTCCCTAACTCTGGGGTTCTCTCCCCCCTTTCCATTTGCTCTGCTCCTTCCTATCTTGCTCTGAAATCTCTCTTCCATGATTTCTCTATTTGCTCCTGCAGTTGCTTTTGATATTGTAGTGGACTTCAGTCAGCTGCCCTCCACTCTACACTGACACTAGCAGTATCCCTCTCTCTCAGTCCTCAGTCACTACTTTCTGCATCTCATATCATTGTTGCATTGCTCTGTGTTAACTGTCCTTTTAACTCTTCTGCAATTTACTGTATGGGAATTTGTTCTTGAAGTGTTTCTTGTAATTTGTTTATTGTGTTCTACTTATTTACATATTATTGTATTATTTCTGTACAATGCACTTTGTATCTGTTGTGTTTTCTACCCCCTCCCCCAAAAAAAAGACGGATATGGAAATGAGCTGTTACCAGCTCAGTATGACTTTCCTGGTAAAACGTTTGAAATAAATAAATAAAAAGTTTTTTTTGTTTTTTTTATGGAGTCATCCTTTGCATGCTTCCCTAAAGTAACATGTTGGATGATCTTTCCCAGTCAAAAACAAAAGAATCTGAATTAATCCATCTAGGAGCTAGGTCAAGCCATTACTCCCCGAGGGTGGCTTTTCCTTTGTGGTTGGGACCACTGGTGCAGAGACCTGAGAGTATTTTTAGCTTGAATGTCATTCATTTGTTGGGTGTCTTTTTGATCTTTGATGTTAAGAGGGTCAGCTCCTCCTGTCCCTGCCCAATTTCTGTTTGGGGCAGACTATTGAAAGGCTAGGCCTGTGGTTTGATGGGGGGGGCATAGTTCCTCCCCGAATCTCTATTTAATTGTCCAGTGTCCGCTCGCTCTGCTTAGAGTGAGTGACCTCGCTGGTCATGTTGCTGCATTTCCAGCTGCTCCTTTTGTCTCCCCTGTTTCTGTGTCTCCTGTGCCTTTTCTCTCTCCTCGCTTTATAGCCTGTCCCCCCCATCATTTTGTCCTTTCTTTGCTTGTTGTTTCCCCCCTTTTCATCCCTATGTTTTTCCCTGTACCTTGTTTCTTCTGCTTCTTTTCCAGGGTGTATTTCTCTGCAGCCTCTCACTCCTTGTTTCCGCTGCAGTCTGCTTTTTTTCTCCTTGAGCAGCCACTCACACCACGCCACGGTGCAGTTTGCCGGTTTCCTTGAAGTTGCCGCTCATGCCATACCATGCTCCCGGACCATGCTGTATGTCCACTGCATTCCCCACTGCTCAGCACCTCCCTGGATTCTCCGGTGCCACTCCAGGCAGTTTCTCATCAGTCCTGACAGCAGCCAGGAGCAACAATATAATCCATTCATTGCAGTGCTGATTTAATAGCTACTTTACTTGCCATTTGACATCATGTGCTACACGTGTTTGTTCTAATACTTATCGTGCCCTTCCGAAAAGGCCACTCAGACTACATCATGGTTGCTTTTCATTACCCATGACACCTGTTTCAGCCTTATGAACTTAATATAAATGACTGTAGTGAATCCTTTTACCAGACTGCAACTTAGCAAGAAATGTCTCTAGCCTAAATTTGAATAGGATCTCCATGGGACCTAATGCCGCATCATGGATCCATAGGTCTCTCGCTGGCACTTCAGATGTGACATCACCACCGTGCCTGCTGCTTATTCATTGTTTGCTTGGTCTGCAGTGGACTCTACAGATTCCTAAAACTTCCTATAACTGTAGCTACAGCTTTACCGAAGGGCACCATCCCCTCTCACTACAATACTGAATAGACTTCTTCTGCTATAATGCAACTCAGTTTGCTTGCCATTATTTAATGCACCTGCAATGATAGCCTCAGCATTCTTTCTACTATCTGACTCACTGAAGAAAGGGAAGAGGAAAGGGAACATTGTTTAACCAGGAGTAGCACACTAAGCCGAAGCTTGTTTCCAGATGCGACCTGGGAGCACAAGGAAGTGAAGTGACTTGCTCAGGATCACACAGTATGCACCTAGGTGCAAGAAGGGTCCATCATCTCCTACTATACCTACAACGGTGTATTGCTCAGTAGTTCCAAATGTTTTCTATGGCAAATCCATATGTGAGCCTGCTACACCTCCTGCTATGCCCCTTCAACAGGACAGCTCTCCTCATTCACTGTATTTCCTTTCACCAAGGCTGTCCATGAGGGGTCATTTCTTTAGCCTGTCCACTTAGATTCTGCACTGCAGGTTGATCATCTAAACTCTGCCTATGGTCAACCTACACTAAAGCGTGAACTCGCAAGTCTAGCCGTAACTCTCCATCCTGCAATTCCCTTCCTGCATTCTGACTTCTTTGTTACAGTTCCAGCTCAAGTGTGTACTGAACAACTCTTAGTGGTTCCGCTCTCATCCAGTGGATGTCCCAAGCAATCTACATTGCTTTGAGGTCCTTTTCTTTATGTTTTCAAAGACTTATGACAGTGGGGTTCTGCAGGCCCAGCTAGCCTATGTGGAGGTCTGGCTTGCCTTACTCACTTCTAGTCTGCATTCGGCAGACCTATGTGGGAGTTCTGCCTGTCTTGCTAGCCTACGTGGAGGCATATCTCGACTCTCTCTACTCCTCAGGCAGACCTACATGGTGGTCCTGCCAGTCCAGCTCACCTACGTGGAGGCCAGCTCGACTCACCCATTTCCTCCAGCTAGCCCACATGGGGGTCTAGCTTGCCACTCAATCACCTCACCCACTGTCCTTAGTTGGACCTCCTGAAGGTCCTCTGATGTACTTCCAGGAACCATCATATTGCCTGTATAAGTGCAACCTTTGAATCATGCAATTCTGATGCCTTATCAGTCGTTGCACATTACCATTCTATACCTTCCTCGGTACACCTAGCAAGGGTTTCAGCTTCAGCCTGGTTTTCGCTAGCCTCTCGGTGTTTCATCAACTCACACCATCATCTTGCATGGAATCTGTTCAGCTTGGCCTCTGTGGGACCTTGGAATGCTCACTGTTTGTCCACATTACTTACAGCAAGAAAGACCTGTGGGGGGAGGTTTCCTCATCTCCAACATCCATGCCCACAAGTGGGCTACTCCTCATCGCTCATAATTCCATATTATATGAGGACTCACTTGAGGACTTTTCCTCATATTGGACCCTGTGCCTTTACTGCAATGGCAGACCGTGGGGGATCCTGCCATCTTTTGCTCGAAAAAAGCGCAATACTATAGCGAAGGTGGACCATGTGAGGTCCCGCTGACCAATACATACTCACTCACGAGGGCCTTTATCTTGGTTTAAATGTACCCAAGTCACTACAGTTAGACTTACACAGGGGTTTGCCCCCAGTTCTTTGAAGCATATCATACTCTGGTGATGGTGAAATCACGTGGGGTTCTCGCCATCCCGACTCCATTGGGCCTCAGGACATTACTGTGCTTTAACAGCTTCCATATTCACAAAGCAGACCCACACGGTGGTCTTGTCTTCCTCAAGCTGACCACCTGATACCTACTTGATTGTTCAAGCATCACTCGTTGCTTACTCTGGACCTTAAGGGTTTCATGCTCCAAGTCTGCCCATCGAACCTACATACTTCATCGTTTATAAAGTCTTCTACTGCATTTCAGTCCATTCTGGTCCAGTTCCACTCTAGTAACCATGCCACATATTTCATAGAGTAGTCCTCAATCCTTGGACATTTCAGGACAATTCTCCTTTCTGATACAGTACTCGAATGTTACCTACTAGTGCACTGGAAATCCAGCTTCCAGCAAGCCTCCACTCTGCATAGACTCCTACCTCATCACTGTTCCCTGCTAGCATCGCTGCCGACATCTTCATCCTCTAAGATTCTACATCCTTAAACATATTCTGTTGGCACTCGTCTTCAACCATGCTGACTGTCCATGAATGCTTTACAGCCATTTCATTCACAGCTTCATTGATCATGGATTAACTATTGTCTCTCATCTAATTGTCGCTCCTAGCTGGATATCTTCATTTGCCTGAACTCTGTTATCAGCGTTGAATTTCTGCTCATCATAGACTTAAACAACAGGACTTGGACATCTTTCAAGGAAGTCTAACCTTCAACAGCCTTTCTACATTACTGTGTGTAGTCAGTTGTATCTTCTCGCCAGACTATAACAAGCTCTGCTCCCTTAAGAAACACATTGACTGATCCTATCTCTGCTCCCTCTGACAGTGTCGAAGGCCATCTGTCATCACATAGGTCTACTCCATATTGGCCTACAGCTCCGGCCTATGACTCAGAGTTATCCTGGGATAGTTTTGTCTAATCGCTGCTTCGCCCAACCAAGGGGGGGCCTACCACTTGCTCAATGCATCCATTTCACCTTGGCTGACCTACATAGGGGTCTTGCCTTCATACTATAACCTCTGCACTGGTGGAGCACGTGGGGTACTACCATGTCTCTGGCTTCACCAGTTAGGCCTGGCTGCCTGCTCATCCACATTCCGTCTCCTCGGCCGACCCATGTGAGGGTCTTGCCATCTGTACTGGAACTTAGCATTGGCGGACCGTATGGGGTCCGCCATGTCTCCTGCTTCTCCCAACATGGCTTTTCTACATGCTCAATGCACTCCTGCTTTGCCCTAACATGGGGCTATCTGCTTGCTCTACATATTCCTGCTTCAACCTGCAAGGGGGCCTGGAGATTTCTATCCGCTGCGCCCCGCATGGGCCTGACTACCCATAATACCACATTCCCTTCACCTCACGGGGGAAGGGGGCCTAGCGCCTTCCTACGGGAATTATGCATGTCAGATCACATGGGATCCACCTTCCTCTCCTACATTGCCCTGCAACGGTGGGCCTAGCTGTTGCTTATTGCAGTCCATGTCATCTGCTACAATGGACTTCTCCTTCATCGCACTCCAGATTAACCATCGACCAGTTCTACATTCTTGCCCTCACAATGTGATTCTATTAACAACTGCTAGCCGAGCTGCCTGAATATGTGTAACTCCTAGCATTCTACATCTATTGTTATTACAGACTTGAATTCGCTAATCCTTAGACTCATGTCTCTCCATGGTGGACTTCAGCCGTCAGTACTTCATCTTCCAGGATAACCCGCTTGCAGTCAAACTCAGGACATGCCTCTCAACTAACACTCTGGATCCAGTTAAAATACAACTTATCATACTGCCTACCTTAGGATTACTCTCCTTTTAGTATGCCTGGAGGATGGACAGTTCAGTAGCCATGGGTCCTCAGAGGTTTCCCCCCCCCTAATCGGGGTTTTCCTCTCCTACGTGTTACTGGCCACATTCTCATGAGTTGGAGGAGGTAATCACATCAGTTATTACATTTCTTTTTGGGCCTTTAGTCCTACACTTATCTAGCATTCTGCCAAAGGTGGGATATAGAGAAAGGCCAAAAGATCAAGTTCTACCATCAACTATATCTTCCAACTTAAACGTCTCTAAGCATCAACCATATCTCATCCAGTTCTTAACGTACCACAAGCATTGACCTATGTACCATTTAAGCTTAACGTATCTAAGCACCAACCACAGTACTCCGTTACTACGTACTACAAACACCGACTTATTATCATCCAGTTCAAACATATCTAAGCATTAACCATACCTCATTCAGCTCTTATGATTCACAAAGCACTGAGCTATGTAGCACCCATTGACTTGGAAGGCTAGGCCTGTTGTTCGATGGGGGACATAGCTCCTCCCCATCCTCTATTTAATTGTCCAGCATCTGCGCCCTCTGCTTAGAGCGAGTGGCCTCACCCTCCATCCTCCCTTGCCTCCTCCTCCTTCTTCTGCACTTATATCTCACCAGCTCTTACGTATCACAAAGCACTGAGCTATGTACCATATATTGAACATTGTCTGGGAGCAGTGATCCCCTTCCTTTTGTTGTTATAGGACCATGCTGGTACTGTTGGCATGATCCGTGCCACATGTAAAGCTGCGCCATGGCATCAGAGCGTGGAGGTCATCAGCATTCCAAATGGAGGGACTTTACATGAGGATAAGAACCTATATTAAAAATAGGGTGAGAATAGCAAATAGAAAAGGCATTGTTTTGTGCCCACTCCATGAGGGGACTTGCCAATAAACTGCAGTTTATGATGCAGAGCAAAAGACTTGGGTTTTGAAATGGGCAGCATCGAGTAGCGCTGGGTGACATTTTTATTGCTTTTGCAAAATTGCATGAAATTGCTGATTCTGCATTCACTCAGTTTTCACCAAACTGCGCCAAAATTTAGCAACAGTTTTACCAATGCTTTTCTATTTATATAGTGCCATTTTCCTCTAAATTGTGTATTTTAAAAATGTGACTTTTTAAAAATGAGCATTTTCAGTAAATAATGCCATTGTTTTCAAAATGCAAATTTTTTAAAATGTGATTATTTTAAATGGTGTAAGTTCAGCTGAAATTGTCCAGTTTAAAAACAGTATTCTAATGCATGAAAATGTGCAGAATTATACAAAATTGACATAATTTCATGAAAAGTGTGCAAAACGTGTTTTTCTTTTTTTTTCATCATGTTGTTTATCCTTGTGTTCCTCTCCACTGTGACCCACTTCTGCTGGTGACCCCAAGCCCCATCACCCACTGCCCCCAGTATTTACCCCCATCTATTTACTACCACGATAGGTGGGTGGGTGCCTGGTAGGTGGTGCAGAACCTGCAGGGTCATCTGCATCATCCTGTCTAGCACAGCAGCTTTTCTGCCCTGTTTCTTTCTGACCTAAGGCTGGTACATTTGTCATGTCACACATGTAGAGAGTAAGGACACTGCACGCCTCAACACCCATGCCTGGCTATTGAACAAGGAAACTGCTGCTGTGCCATCTACCTCCATTTGGGGGCCACCTAGCAGCAGTATGTGCTGCCCCACTCCAATCACAAGACAGTCACTCATCTCTTCCCAATACAGCTCCTGAATGAAGCTAGTCCATTCCGGTCATGGGTCACTGGTGAGGCAGATGGTAAGGATACCAGTGATTCAGCCTGCCACATCACTGGGCCAGCTCTTGAAATGCGATTTTCAAATTCTGCCAGCACAACCCCTGACTTATAAATACAAGCCAAGCTTGAATTGACTGCTAAAGCCCTATCTCATCATTGTCTTCTTGTTTTTTACTTGCATACCGTACTTTCTTCCCTTCAGTCTACCTCAAGAACCTTGCTGCCTTCCTCTACACCAATCTGGATAGTCTAGAGGTTAGAGTAATGAGCTGTGAATGAGCTTGGTACATCCAGCAGACCTGGGTTTCATTCCCTCAACCTCCACTTGCATGACGTGTGACTATAAGCAAGCCACTTAACCACCCAAGTGCTCCTGGGTCATCTGTGAAAATGGCATGGGGTCATAATGTCACAAGACATTATGCCACATGGCAAAATCGCGCTGCCAGTGCAGTGCGATTTCTGCCCTGAGGTATACGTCTTTTTCTTTGTGTGGGCTCACCCCACACCCTCTATTATGGTGGGCTGCACCCCGAACCCTTCCCAAAAAGATTTTCAACTCGAGGGGGGGGGTACCTCAGGGAGTGCACAAAGTCCAGAAAAAATAAAAGATTCTGGGATGGGGAATCAAACCCACTCCCAGACACAGTGCCTGGGTTCCTGCTGCTGTGGCTCAGTCCAGTGAGCCATGGCAGCTGCTCAGCAGAACCCATTCCCAGCAGAGGTCTCATCTCTGCCTGGGAGAGTGAGAATGGTGTAATACCACATACAGCAGTATATGCGGTATTACACCATTCACTCACAGGTACAGCGCTGTACTGGTTTAGCCATAATGTCGTACGCTACTAAGCATACGACATTATGAACCAGTAGGAGTGAAAACAGGCACTTGTGCCTAGTGCACCTCACCGGGTTACCAAAGGAACAAAAACAAAAAACTCTGTCTGAGACAGAACTTTTCCTTCTTTTACTGCACTCTGTGGGAAATCTGTCCAAAGGTTGTGAAGGAAACTGGTTGCTACATCGCATTCAGATTAAATCTGAAATAGTTGAAATTAGTGGAGAACGAGGCAAGTTAGATATACACTAATACCCTTGGAAACACACACTGATACCAGGACCAGCGAACCATGCTTCTTTACTAATTCACCCAAGAAGCAAAGCAACAGGTGAGCAGCTCATGAATTTACCTTTGAAATATAGTACAATCTGTATGACTACAGTGCAGGTAACATGTACCTGCTGGTGGAGCACCAATACAAATACGTGTCAAGGCAGTAATGCAGGTTGGTTAGAGAGCAAAATTGTGAACCAGGACTTCAGATTCCAACATCACCTCTGACACTTACTTACTGTGTGGCTTTATGGAAATTATATAACCTTCCTGTGACAAACCCCCACTCTTTCCCTTTCTCCCCACCTCCTCCTCTCTCAATCTCTCCCAGCCTCTCTCACTCTGTCCCCTTTCTCTTTTTCCTGCCTCCCCTCTCTCAACTTCTTTTTCCTTTCTGCTCTGTCCCTCCTCCTCTCTCTCTCTCGCTCTCTCTCTCTGCTTCTCTCCCCCCCTCCCTCTAACCCAAAATCAAATTCAAAAATAACATTATTGGCATGACAAGATATATACAGGTATTGCCAAAGTTTGTGCATCAAACTGTTCATGAAACAGAAATATACTACAATGCACTTAAATACATCCATGTTTTACTTTGAAGCTAGTGGCAGGATGCTATATAGTCTGCAGGTATGTCTGCACTCTCCCTCTCGATTTCACTCTCTTTCTCTCTCTTCCCTTTTCTCTCATTCCTCTCCCCCCCCCTTCCTCTGTTTCTCAACCTCTTTTTCTATCCCCCTCTTTCTAACCTCTCTCTAACTCTCTCTTTCACTCTCTCCCTTTCTCTTCCTCCCCCTCTGCCCATTTCTCTATCCTTACCTCTCCCCTCTCTCCCTTTTTATGCTGGCTCGCGTTTATGCAGGCAACATATTGCAGTAGTAGCAGAGTTGGAGGTGCGGTTACTGTGGGTGAATGCCCCTCATTCCCCAATAAGGCAGCTGCAGGCGATGACACCCTCAACACATAAACTGCACAAATCTAAGGAAAGGTCTGCTGCAATGAGGCCAAGCTTCTCATGCACTGGAGCATGCCTTTCCTGGTGACCAGTTTACAAAAACATGATGGCATGCTGCCACAGAGTGCCAGACCACTTCATTTGCCAATGGGAGCCCACTCCCCATCAACATAATGCAGCCCCCTCCCATTTAACGTGTGTGCCGAGGGTGCCCAGTCCCCTTGGCATCATGTCCCCTTCCCAGTTTAATTTACGCCAGAGCCACTCCCTTGGCATAATGTCTCCCCCATTTGTTGTGTGCTGATGGGGTGCCTAATCCCCATCGGCTACAGAACCCCCCAAAACAAACACTCAGGTGGCATGCACAGGAGCCCACCAGCGTGGCTAAACTCAATAAAGAAAAACTGTCACGCAATGTTTTTTTTTAAACACAAAGCAGAAAATGGTCCCTCATCGACTCCGGTGGCCCTCCCACAGCCTGCGCCCACCCTCTGTGCATCCTGCCTCCTCGTACCCCCCTCACCCCATACTTACCTCTGGAGCATGGCACAACGATCTTCTGTGGACCAGGAACATGTCTGCACTCTTCAAAGCCGACCGTGAACTGAAGAAATGCCGGTAAGCTGTATAATGGCATCAATAGGGTTTTTTCAACTTTGGTGCATATCTCGGGCATCTTTTGGGAATTGTTTCACCAAATTTTCAACATAGCATCATTGGGGCCCTTCCTCATGAATTCAGTCACTTTCATGGCGTTATTCAGTCCCAAAAGGTGATTTTGAGGTCACTGCGTGGGATCACCTTTCAGGAGTGATTAACGAAACAACAGTGCCACTGTTCATAAGGTGGGCTCTCAAAAATCCTACGTTGCAAATTTGGTGAAAAAAATCCCACAAATGGCTGTTTTATGAGCATGCAATGCGCAGCTCCATACATGCCCGTAACTTCATGAATTTGTAATATTTGCACTCCAGATTTTCAAAATTGGCTTTTTTCCACACCTCCTTATGAACAGTGCAGCTGTCATTTTACATATCCTGGATGAAATGTGTTTTTGCGTCCGACGCAGAATAAGCGCGAGTTGCTGTGCAAAATCAGTTTTCAGGAAGTTTGAGACAATGACGGTGACACTGTTCATGAGCAGAGTTCCTAAAATGCCTATGCTGAAAATTTGGTGATGAAAGTGCATAAAATGACTGTGTTACATGGTGTTGTGCAGTGTCCATGCACCCTTTAACTTTGCAAATTTGCAATATTTTCATGCCAGATTTTCAACACTGGCATTTTTTCACATCTCCTTATGAACAGTACAGCTGTCATTTTTCACATCCTGCCCAAAATGTGTTTTCCCACCTGTGGTGCAGAATGTTGTGGTCGCTGTGGGAAATCAACTTTTGGGATAGATTAACACAATCACAGTGCCACTGTTCATAAGGGGAGATCCCAAAATGCCTATATTACAAATGTGTCTCTTCAGGGTGGGGGCGAGGTTGGCGTTAGTTCAGTACTTCACTGCCATTCCTATAATGCATCTCTAACTCCTGTACTACCAATGCCAATGCCAGCGAGACAACATTCGGCATTGTCAGATGCTTATTTCTGAATTGTAGCTTGCCTAACAGTTGATGCCACAGTTCATGGTTTCCTAAAGCCCACAAGATACCACATGTATGAAAATGCTGTATGAAAACCAGATGCCTTTACTTCTTTCCTATTAACCAAACTTAAAATCCTATAAATGTCTGCTATAGAAGCTACCTGCCTATCTACACTGCAGAGTGTCTCTGCATACTTAACGGATAGAGATATTATTAAGTTATGTTGTTTTTCTTCATTCAGCTATGGTACAGTGTTAATGTACAGACACTGGAGGATAAATTTCAAGAGTGAAGTAAGCCAAAATCAATTCTCAAATCAAAAGCACCAATCAGAGTGTGATAGGGGAGCAGTTATACAGTTATGGGATATTGGCCAACCCCTCTGCTCCCTTTTCAAGTGCTCTTTCATCCTTGTTTGTTATTTCTGTAACAACAAGACTCAGATGGAAACTGATATATTCTCCTGCACTAATTTACATTTTGTGGTGTCAGTCTGCCCTCCACCAGCAGATCAATGAGACAGCTTGCAGTAGGCAGCAGATCAGTATGGGGATGGGGCACCAATCAACAACTTTAAACAGCAGACAGTGTATTTACTAAAATAAAAGGCTTTGAATTACTTAATTTACAACAACTAACTTTAGCAGTCCCCCCTTTTTTCTGCTTCTGCTATTGGCCATGTAACTATTTCAGATAATGAAGTGCTTTTTTCATTAAAGGTCTTTCAAAAACATCTGCCTGTCCCTCAACTGAGCTCACAACAGCTGTGTCTGTGATATCACAGTCTGTTGCTGTGGTGAGCACTATGATATATGTTTCCATGTACACTTACTCTGTTTCTTTATGGTTATTGAAAGCAGTGTAAATGCCTCAACCAATCACAGCTCTCCATTACTGTACCTCTTATGTAGCATACAGTAGGCATCTCGTGCTGTTCCACTCAGCTGGTTCCCACCACTCTGACCCTGTGTCACACTCCACCAGTGGGAAATGCTGTGGCTTCAGCTGTGTGAGTCAGAGAAATCAGCAGTAGTGACAGTTTTGACTTTTGAAGTAAACAGTAGGAAATCTTTAGTTCTAACTGAAATCTAAAAGATGGAAGCAGTCACTTTTAACTTGTTCTAAACTTCGCACTTTTAATACTGCTAACCAGACCCACTTACTGAAGTGCATGAAACAATTTTGCACTCAGTTGAAAATGCGTGTAATGGTATCATTGAGCCAGCCTTCTTATGTTAGTTTACCTTTTAGTTTTATTTTTTGTAAAGTGCAATGTTTGAATACTGTGAGCCCGATCCACCCGCACGGCATTCCTGCTGCCATTAATAACTGTCTAAGAGGCGTTACAATGTAACCTGCTCTGTTCAGTTTGGAATGTGCCATCTAGTCTTGTAAGCAGCAGGGGAGCACAAAACCGGAGGTAAATAGAGTAAGATATTTACTGGTTACCCTTGTTTATCACACACTGGCAGTGGCTGGCAAACTCCATTATTCACGTGTGAATAACGGAGTTTGTCCCAAGCACCTTCCCTGAACCTGTGCCTGCCTATCCACTACCAGCCAAAAAGCTCCACTGCTGCCTACCCTCATGCTGCCATCCCGCTCGCGCTACAGCAGAAAAACAAAAGATAACAAAAACACATTAAAAAACCAACAATGACATCCCGCTGTTTTGCTTTGACGACTGGCTCCTTTGATTTTCCCACTGCTCACATTTACTGATGGGATAACTGTCTCTTCCATACGTGAGTGTGCCCATCACACCACAGTATCACTGTACAGTGAGAGAGAGCCTGCCCACCATACATCATTAGTGAGTACTTAGGTCCAGCATGGTCATGAGCAAGAGAAGAAGGACAGTGCAGCAACATGACCATCAAGGAGGAAGAGGCGCGAGAACTTTTTATCTGCTGTGGACTTCTGCCTGATTGCTGCCCTGCCCCTCCCCCAATTTACTGCCTTCCTCAGTCCACATCTCTGCTTCCCGCCCACCACTGCAGAGTGCAGTCCCTCCTTCACTGTGACTTCTCCGTTGCCTGCAGCACCGAGCAGGCCACTGAAGTGCCACCACAAGCTTCTGCCAAAATGGTGACAGCCAAGCATAGAATAACAAGGCCCAAGTCAGACAGGTCAACGGTACAGCAGGTCTGCAGGATGAGGCATGGAAGGGTCTTGTTTTCTTATCAACAGGTATCAGTCAGTTTTTTAGGGTCCTTTCTGCTGTGGGCCGGGGGTGGTGGTGGTGGTGGTGGTGGTGTGTTCACTGGTAAATCAGCAGGTACCAGTAAAACAGTCAAATAAATGTATGTGCCACAACATATTTGCCAAGAATGCTGCAACAGTAACAGAACCAGTAAATATAAAAAATAAAATATGGGGACGTGTGGAGTTTGGATTTTATGCACACCCTCTGTGTGTGATGTCTTTATAAACCTCTTTGACTTTGCCCTCGGGGTTTATGGGCATCACACACCTCGAGAGATGCGTAAAATCCTCATGCTCCACTTCCCCATGCATTATTCTATATTTATTTAACTTCCTATTGTGCTATCTGGCTGATTGTTTTGCTAGAGGCAACTATACTGTTTCATAATCTCTTTATACACATACATGTGTCTTTTATATGATAAGAACGTTATCTTATGCTGTTTTGGGCTGACATAACTGCTCAGTTTTGCTTCATGGTCCTCTCACCCAAAACAGCACAAGATAATGGTCTTATCATGTAAGAGACACAGGTCATATATGTATTAATATTAATAATATATATATATATATATGAATGCATACTGGAGTTTGTTGGGTGAAAGAACTGTGAAGTAAAGCTGAATAGTTCTGGCACACAAAGGACTTGACAAAACTCTTAAAACCATTATAGATTGAAGGAGAGCTCCCAACCAGTCAGAGTACTCTTACCCTGTGCATGATACACTCTTATTCTGTGAAGAGCATCTCACCGCATGAATGCCCTGGAAACAGGCATGTTCTAGGAACATTTTTTTATATATTATTGATCATTCTTGATCAGTAATCTATTAATAGGTCCATCGTTGCCACTTGTTCCTGTGTTAGAGTGGTTTCACTTGTCTTCAACTTGAGCCAGAACAGCTCAGCTTCCCTTCACTGTTCTCGCTCCAGCCAAACGTGCGTGAAACCGCTCTTAAACAGCAATGAGTGGCTCCAAGGGACATATTAACATATATTAGAGACATAGGACCTGTACATGTACACATATTATAAATCACGTTAAAAAACCTTTGTTTAAAAAATGGAATTTAAATTTAAAATTGAAATGTTTTACTTTGCAGAATATTAGAGAATCCCCTTTGTGTAAAATGGATTGTGCCAGCTGGACTTAGAACTTCAGAATTTTAGAACTGTATGCATTAGACACCCTCTTATGTTTATAACAGCACCTGGAATGTTTAGAAATAAGCAATTCTGGTTGGTTAAGACTAACATCATGATTTATAATGCAATAAGCAAAGGCACTATGAGTTGGTGTGGTATGAAAACAAAATGGAAACAAGATGGGAGGGGGTTTCTGGCACCCAGGAACCCCCCCCCCCCAGCTGCATTTATGACTTCAGTCAGGTTTATGCAGAAAGACTTCTAGACTTCTGCTGTGGCATTTGTTCATTCCTGCAGTATAAATTATTTGGTTATGTGGCAGAATACAGTGCTGCTATTGGTTAAAATATTATGTGATATCATTGATGACATCACATGCTGAGCGTAGATGAGTGCCTTTAGGATAAACAAGGAGGAGAGGGCCAGGCACTGTGGAAAAACTCTATATTTGAATGAAAAATTATCAAAAGTAATGAGTTCCATAGCACCACATATATAAAATCCCACAACTGTGGAATCATGGAATTCCAGGGTCTTGACAGAAGGGTACAGATACTTTCTAAGGATCCTACGACTTTCCTTTTTCTTTAAGAGCCTTGGACCTGACTCTACATGGAGAACTTTGAAATATATATGGGATATGCGATGGCCTTACTACAGTGATTGTAAGTGGAATATTCTGAACCAGGCCATTGTGTATCCAATTTATACAATGTGTTTGAAATTGTTAAGCTTTGAAATGAGTTCTTTTTATTAAGATTTATGTGTTGCTGTTTGGTTTCACTGCTTTGTTTTGAGTGCAGCCAAGGTCATTGTGATGTCATCTGGCATTGTTCAAGCTGCTCTTCCATTGGTTAACGGTTCCTTTGGGACCTGTCTAAAGTGAAGCTGAAGAAACCCAAATGAAGATAAATAATTTATCTTAGAATGCTTCCGTGGGTAAAATAAATAATTTATCTTCAAGGTGTGACTCTCACCTTTGTCTAGATAAATATTTAGACAGCATTCAATTTCTAATTCAGAGGTCCGATACACAACCACAAATTCCGTAATCAGCACTTACAAGGTTACTTAGCTCCTGTCTCTTGTTTTGCTTTTGTTTGCACAACAGGGTTGCACACTTCCTGTGCAGTTGCTAAGTGAATTGTGACCATGCTGGAAAGGGTTGAGTGGTGCCACAGAAATGCAGGGTATGACATGGTAATGAGCCACTGAGCCTTGCACAGGCGATCATCAGCCCCCATATCCCAGTCGTCAAGCCAGAGCCATACCTCTCAACCTCCTGCCTCATAAATCAGGGACAAGGCTCAAAATGTTTTATTTATTTAGCTTTTGTTGTCGTTTGTATTTTGCAGTATTTATTTAGTTTTAGATTTTTGATAATTAATGTGGATGAATCGGTGATCACAGCCACTCACTGCAGTCTAGTCATCCAACACAGCTTCCAGACTAACTTCACTGAATCTGTAGCTGGTTCACTACTAACACTCTCCTCATCCTGAACCCTAAGAAACCAAAATCCATGCTTTTCCACTCCAGATGCAAAGCCGTGACCCATCCTACAATAGGCATCACCCTACAGAGAAGTAACACCTTCAAATACCTTAGGATAACTCTTGACTCAGGCTTAATCTACTCTGAACATGTGGATGTACTCATCAGGGCTGTTAATTCTAGACTCGACATGCTCTACAGGCACAAAAATGCATTTCTCCCCAAAATCAAGGAGCAATTAGTCAAACACCACGTTGTCTCGTAGACTATGGGCTGGTGATCTATGGTGCTGCTTGCAGCAGTGTACTCAACAGAGTCAGGGGGTTAATGAATAGGACTTGCAATTTTGCTCTGAACCAAAAGTGGGACACTCATAAATGCACCCTGTACTATGACCGTGGTGGCTTAACCTGACTCCTGACTACAATATGTTACCCTCATCACTGGCAAAAAGCTTTGCTTAGCAAACTCTTTTCAGGAGTATTATATCTCCTTAGCCCCTTTACCTCCAGATACACAACTAGGGGGATGATGGGCAACTCCATCATGCTCCCTAGAAGGAAAATATCCTTGGGGCAGTCCTGTTCTCCTTTAGGTTCTTAAAACTATGGAACTCCCTCACTCCATCTCTCAAAATCTTTGGCTCACTTGCCAGTTTTAAATCCCAGCTACTACCTTCATTCACCCTGAAGAATCCCTGTGACTGCTACCCGTCTATTCAATTCTCCTCTAGTGGTTGAAATTTATACTCACCTGGAACACCTGCTTGGTATCGCTGCCTTAACACCTCTGGACTTTGCACAGCTTTGGTTCCTTTGTCAAACAGTATCTTGTACACACTTTGGACTTGTTGCGTTGCAGTCAACAGCTATGGCTATACTTGTTCTGATTCTTTGCTGTGCTTTGCCATGCCAATTATTACTGTAAATATGCCCCATTCCTTTGATGTAATTGATGTACTGTCATCTATTACTGCAATTACAGTATGTCTCACACCTTAGTTGTTCGTTTTGTAATTTTAATGCACCTGCTATTCCTTGGTAATTGTGACTCTAGACCCTTTGAAAATAGGCTCTGCCTAAAGGATCTTGTGTGTAACAAATAAATAAATAATGACAAATCACCAAAAGTGGGGGCAAATCTTAAAAAAAATGTTTATATCAGCTCAGGACACTGGAACAGTGTATAGCTTAGTGGGAAATACATTTTTTTAAGATTAATTTGAATGTAACACTAATGTCTGACATTATTTTGTGTTTAGAATTCCTTCTTTCAAGTGACAGAAATATCAAATTAAGAGGACCTGAAAGCATTTCTGAGGCAAAATCAAGGAAGTCTATGAAAATGAGGGATGGCTGAAATATGGCCATTGCCTGTCTGCACTGTAGAACAATTTCAAGCAGTTCTACACTAGCACTACTGGGGGCAGGGCACAAGGTTACAGACTGGAATGAGAGTGAGCAGGTAGCACACTGTGTCCCATATCATATGATTTGAGGGACAGGGATAGGTAGGAGGATCCACCAAACACCAGAGAAACATTATCATTAATGGTGTGCTTGGGAAGGGAGGGCACTGGACATGGGGAAACATTAATGGTGTGCTTCAGGAAGGGGGGACACTGGACTCCAGGGGAATGTTATCATTAATGGTGTGCCTGGGAAGGGAGGGTACTGGACTACCAGGGGAATGTTATCATTAATAGTGTGCTTGGAGAAAGGGAGGCACTGGACTCCAGGGGAACACTATCATTAATGGTGTGCTTGGGGAAAGGAGGGTACTGGACTACCAGGGGAACATTATCATTAATGGTGTGCTTGGGGAAGGGAGGGCACTGGACTACCAGAGGAATGTTATCATTAATGGTGTGCTTGGGGAAAAGAGGGCACTGGACTACCAGGGGAATGTTGTCATTAATGGTGTGCTTGGGAAGGGTGGGTGCTGGACTACCACGGGAATGTTATCATTAATAGTGTGCTTGGAGAAAGGGGAGGCACTGGACTCCAGAGGCATATCATTAATGGTGTGCTTGGGGAAAAGAGGGCACTGGACTACGGGAATGTTATCATTAATGGTGTGCTTGGAAGGGTGGGTACTGGACTACCAGGGTATGTTATCATTAATGGTGTGCTTGGGAAGGGAGGGAGGGCACTGGACTACCAGAGGAATGTTATCATTAATGGTGTGCTTGGGGAAAAGAGGGCACTGGACTACCAGGGGAATGTTATCATTAATGGTGTGCTTGGGAAGGGTGGGTACTGGACTACCAGGGGAATGTTATCATTAATAGTGTGCTTGGAGAAAGGGGAGGCACTGGACTCCAGGGGAACGCTATCATTAATGGTGTGCTTGGGGAAAAGAGGACACTGGACTACCAGGGGAATGTTATCATTAATGGTGTGCTTGGGAAGGGTGGGTACTGGACTACCAGGGAAATGTTGTCATTAATGGTGTGCTTGGGGGAGGGAGAGGACTGGGCTACCAGGGGAACATTATCATTAATGGTCTGCTTGGGGGAGGGTGGACACTGGACTACCAGGGGAACTTTATCATTAATGGTGTGCTTGGGGGAGGGTGGACACTGGACTACCAGGGGAATATTATCATTAATGGTGTGCTTGGGGGAGGGAGAGGACTAGGCTACCAGGGACAATCTCTAGACCTGCAGCTGCACCAGCCCTCAAGCATGTACTAAGTAGAAGGTTAGGTGGGACTTCATTGGCCATGACATCATGTCCCCAGGGCAGTATGCAATACACAGATTTGCAGCCACAGACATCTGATCTGCACATATATCTAGTATGGAGCAGCACTGTAGCATGACGGACCTCCACCCTCTCCATAAGGGCACTCCTGCACTGTGCATGGCAAAAATGTGTGATGACATTAGTGGTACTTATTTGTCTCATTTGGGACCATCACACTTTTGAGACTGAGTATGCTGCCCTAGATAATTTCTATCACGTCTCCCCTGCTTATTGACCGGCAGTATTCTGTTATTCTTTCAGTTTTGTTTTATTGTTTAAAATGATACATTGTAACATAATGTATTTACAGGCAATAGTCAGCATTGTCCGTCATTAATTGCCTGCCCGTTCTCAGTAGGTCATAAGCTGAGATTTCTCTTCTTTCATAAACTGATCCAATCATTTTTATGTTGATTGTGCGCATGCGCAAGAAACATGTTCCGTCAGCTTTCTCCACAAGCAGGTTGTGGAGGCGTGGCACTGTTGTGCCCAATGCCCCCACAGCCTGCAAAGGCTTGTACCCATCCCCCAATGCCATGGCACGCTGTTGCTGACACTAGTTCAGCCAGCGTGTCACAACCTTCTAAAAAATCAGCCGCTGCAATCAGGGGCCGCCTCATCATTGCAGCGTCAGCCATCCACTGCAATGAGGGAGCGACCCGTCATTGCAGGGCGGGATATAGGATCCCTGATATTGTTTGTGAATATGGCAGCAGCTTGCTGCCATATTCCTAAACATCTTAACCCATGTTTATTTGCTGACTGGGGCCCACTCCCCATCAGCATAATATAACCCCTTCCGTTTTATTGTCTCCGGCAGGTGCCCAATCCTGCTGGCAGAAAGGAATTCCCACCCCTTTTGTTGTTTGTCAATGAGGGTGCCCAATCCCCGTCAGCAGAAAAGAATTCCCCGCCCTTTTGTTGCTTGCCGACTGGGATGCCCAATCCACCGTCAGCTACAGCTGCCCCCCAAAAAAACAAGACTCCGGTGGCATGCTGAAAACCCACCCCAGCGTGCCACATGCCCCTTTTGTTGTTTGCCGACGGGGGTGCCCAGTCCCCCGTCGGCTACAGCTACCCCAAAGCAAGAATCTGGTGGCATGCTGGAGCCACACCAGCGTGCCACATGCCCTGTAAAGTTAAAAAGCGGTCCTGCAACGTTTTTTTTACCTGAAAAAAGAAATGGTCCTTGTAGTCTTCCTGCACTCCCACAACCCGCACCCACCCACTGCGCCTGCCTGCGCCACACTCCTCTCACCCCATACTTACCTCCGGAGCTTGGTGCGATAATCTGCAGTGGACCGGGAACACGTCTGCACTCTTCAAAGCCGACCGCGAACTGAGGAAATGCCGGTATGCTGTATAATGTAATAAATAGGGTTTTTTCAACTTTAGTGAATATCTCGGGCATTTTTGGGAATTTTTTCACCAAATTTTCAACATGGGGTTTTTGGGGCCCCTCCTCATGAATTCTTGAACTGCCATGGCGTTAATCAGGTCCAAAAGGTGGTTTTGCCATCACTGTGTGGAATCACCCTTTGGGGCCGATTAACGAAATGACAGTGTCAGTGTTCATGAGGTGGGCTCTCAAAAAGCCTATGTTGCAAATTTGGTGGAAAAAATCCAAAAAATGACTGTTTTACGAGTGTGCGTTGCACAGTTGCTACGTACGCTCATAACTTCTCAAATTTACAATATTTTCACGCCAGATTTTCAACATTGGCATTTTGCCACACCTCCTTGTGAACTGTATAGCTGTCATTGTTCACATCCTGGCCAAAATGTGTTTTCGCACTTCCAGCGCAGAATAGCGCAGTTGCTGTGGGAAATCAGTGCTCAAGACAGATTAAGAACATGACAGTGGCACTGTTCATAAACAGAGGTCCTAAAATCCCTATGTTGAAAATTTGGTGATGAAACTCCATAACGTGGCTGTGCTACAAGCGTGCGTTGATCTGTTTCCACGCACCCTTGTAACTTCGCAAATTTGTGATACTGTCACGCCACATTTTCAGCAGTGGCATTTTTTCACAACTCCTTATGAGCACTACAGCTGTCATTTTTCACATCCTGGCTAAAATATGTTTTTGCACTCCTGCCAGACAATAGCACGGTCACTCTGGGAAATCAGTGTTTGGGACAGATTAAGATCGACTGGTGAGAGGGGAGTGACCGAGATCAACTGAGCTGTATCGGGACTGCTGTGGATTTGTTTGTGGACAGACAAAGGCCCCAACACAGAGCCCAGTACATAAGGGCAGCCTGCAGCACTGGGTGAAACAAGCGAGAGAGTGAGTCAGGGTGGGGGTAAGCGAACTCACGGCGCTGTCACTGCTCAGTTTCTTTGTGGGCAGAAAAAGGTGTCAACACAGGCAGAGGCCCAGTACAAAAGGCCAGCCTGCAGAGGTGGGAGAAACAGTATGAGCGAGTGAGACAAGGGGACTTAGTGAGCTCAACGGAGCTCTATCAGGACTGCTGGGATTTCTTTGTGGGCAGAAAAAGGCGCCAATGCAGGCAGGAGCCCCATACAAAAGGGCAGCTTACAGCGCCAGGACAAACAGAATGAGCGATGAGAGAGGGAGACTGAGCGACCTCAACAGAGCTCTGTCAGGACAGCTGCGGATTTCTTTGTGGACAGACAAAGGTGCCAATGCAGCCCGGAGCCCCATACAAAGGTGCAGTCTGCGGCGCCAAGAGAAACAGAATGAACGAGTGTCAGAGCAGTAGTGAGGGAGCTCAATGGAGCTCTAGTGTGACTGCTGCAGATTTTTTTGTGGGCAGAAAATGCGATAACACAGGCAGGAGCCTGGTACAAAGAGCCAGCTTGCAGCGCCGGCAGAAACAGAATACGAGAGATGACAGAGGGGGTAAGCAAGCTCAGTGGAGCTGTGTCAGGACTGCTTCAGATTTCTTTCTGGCCAGAAAAAGCCGGCAATGCAGGCAGGAGCCCAGTACAAAAGGGCAGCCTGCAGTGCCAGGAGACACAGAACAATCGAGTGAGGGAAGGGGAGTCAGTGAGCTCAACGGGGCTTTGTTGGGACTGCTGCAGATTTGTTAGTGGGTAGAAAAAGGCAGCAATGCATGCAGGGGCCCAGTACAAAAGGGCAGCCTGCAGTGGCAGGCAAACCAGAATGAGCGAGCGAGTGAGTGAGCTCAACAGAGCTGTATTGTAACTGCTGCAAATTTCTTTGTGGGCATAAGAAGGCAGCAACACAGGCAGCAGCCCAGTAGAAAAGGGCAGCCTGCAGCGCTGGCAGAACAGAATGAACAAGTGAGAGAAGGGGAGTGAGCGAGCTCAACGGAGCTTTGTTGGGACTGCCATAACATGACTGTGTTACAAACGTGCATTGAACTGTTTCCACGCACCCTTGTAACTTCGCAAATTTGTAATACTGTAATGCCACATTTTCAACAGTGGCATTTTTTTCACAACCCCTTATGAACACTACAGCTGTCATTTTTCACATCCTGGCTAAAATATGTTTTTGCACTCCTGCCGGACAATAGCACGGTCACTCTGGGAAATCAGTGTTTGGGCAGATTAAGATCCACCGAGTGAGAGGGGGGGAGTGACCAAACTCAACTAAGCTCTGTCAGGACTGCTGCAGATTTGTTTGTGGGCAGACAAAGGCCCCAACACAAGAGCCCAGTACAAAAGGGCAGCCTGCAGCACTGGGAGAAACAGAATGAGAGATTGAGTGAGAGAGGGGGAGTGAGCGAACTCACTGAAGCATTATCAGGACTGCTGCAGATTTCTTTGGGGGCAGAAAAAGGTGTCAATATAGGCAGGGGCCCAGTACAAAAGGCCAGCCTGTAGCGGTGAGAGAAACAGTATGAGCGAGTGAGACAAGGGGACTTAGTGAGCTCAACGGAGCTCTATCAGGACTGCTGGGACTTCTCTGTGGGCAGAAAAAAGTGCCAATGCAGACAGAAGCCCCGTACAAAAGGGCTGCTTGCAGCGCCAGGATAAACAGAATGAGCGATGAGAGAGGGAGACTGAGCGACCCCAATGGCGCTCTATCGGGACAGCTGCAGATTTCTTTGTGGACAGACAAAGGTGCCAATGCAGCCAGGGCCCATACAAAGCGTGGTCTGAGGCGCCAAGAGAAACAGAATGAGAAAGTGACAGAGCGGTAGTAAGCAAGCTCCAGACTCTAGTGTGACTGCTCCAGATTCCTTTGTGGGCAGAGAATGCAGGAATGCAGGCAGGGCCCAGTACAAAAGGCCAGCTTGCAGTGCCGGCAAAGCGGATGCAAGAGTGACAGAGAGTGAAGCGAGCTCAGTGGAGCTTGTCGGGACTGCTTCAGATTTCTTTCTGGCCAGAAAAAGCCACCAATGCAGGCGGAGCCCAGTACAAAAGGGCAGCCTGCAGTGCCAGGAGACACAGAGACAATGGTGAGGGAAGGAGTCAGTGAGCTCAGGAGCTTTGTCAGTACTGCTGCAGATTTCTTTGTGGGCAGAAAAGGCGCCAACAGAGGCAGGAGCCCAGTACAAAGGGCAGCCTGCAGTGCCAGGAGAGCCAGAATGAGTGAGTGAGACAGGGGAGTGAGCCATCTCAATGGAGCTCTGTCGGGACAGCTGCGGATTCTTCCTCAGCAGACAAGGTGCCAATGCAGGCAGCAGCCACTACAAAACAGCAGCCTACAGCACGGGACAAACAGACTGAGCCAGTGACAGAGGCCACTGGCGAGCTCAACAGACCAGCATAATCAACATTGGCATTGGCGAATGCTTGTTTAAGGCTTGTAGTGCTTATTTCATTATGTTTCATTCTTCATATTATTTTAATTGTATGATTTTTTAATAAACTGTAAGGTGGCCTCAGCCTTAGGGATGTGGCACCAGCGAAATAACATTGCCCTGCCATTGCAAAGAAGGACAGTTGCATACAATTAGGATAACTTGTCACTTGCCCTAGTTGCTTGTCTACAAGTGATGTCACAATCCCCAGACGTTCACATCATAATCCTGTCACAGCGAGCTGTGAAATGTCTCAGGGAGAGAATTGCAATGTTACTTGAAGACAAGCAGCCAGAGGTGACGAAGAGAGAGTGACAAAGATCCTGTCTGCATGCAAATTTCCATTAATAAGTACAAGAGAAAAATACATGTTAAACTCTCCCTAGTGTTGATGGCTTTTAAACTTTACCAGGCACTGTTTGGACAACTTTAAGAAATGTTAAATTTACATAAAATTCAGCTTATGCATGTTTTGTTCTGTGCTTCTCAGACTTATTTCTTTATTGCTAGTGGCATTTGCATGAAAACAGGATCTATTCCCTATCTGCAGTGGCTGCTTGCCTACACCTGGCTTCACAGTTCTGTTTATGACATCATAATCTGATGCAGTGGAGATACTTATGTTGTCATAAACTGGGGATTTCCATGTCAGGTGGATGCAAGCAGTCAGAAGGGATGATGTTTAGGGAACGGTGATCTTGTTCATAAGCAACTATCCTAAGTAATGAAGAAAAAGGGGAAAGGTCTATATCTGACATTATTCAAAACTCTCTTAATGGGGTTAGTGGCTCTGCAAAGAATACAGGAATCTGATGCAGGTGTGCATTCATTTTTCTAATCACCAAAATGCATTTTCTGAATCAAACTGACCAGTAGTGCTCCATGGGAGAGAACAAATTGTAAGAAAGTAATTGTTAACAGGGGAACAGTCATGAACCATGCCCATTATACTTTGAAAGACATTAAAAATTATTTAAAATACAAAACAGGACTTACCTGTAGCTGACAGTAGTCTAGAGATAGTGATGACTATGTTTGCCCTATACTGATATTACTTTGCCACCATTTTAGAACCTTGTGATGTCACTGATGATCAAGCTATAGTTAACCACACTGCAGTCAAGCACAGTTTGACTTTAGTGGCATCACAAGGTTCTGAAAATGGTGGCAATGTAATATCAATATAGAGCAGATGTAATCATCGATATCCCTAGACTGCTGCCAGCTATAAAGAAGCCCAATACCTCATTTAAAGAGCTAGTAGAACCAAAAATAGTGGACAGCAAAATGGTATAAATCTTAAGAAGTCGTCAGTTGTACCTTTATTTTTGAAGTATTTTTCTTTTCCCATTTGCTCATTAGAAATTTTTCATATGTGATAGTATTATACTGGGTGTGTGGAATAGCACTCCACTGCTAGCTGACATATATCTAGCTCTGTTCCGCCCACTGCATCATCAGCACTGTGACCTCACTAACAGTGATGTCACGAGTGACAATACCTAGTAGCTACTGGTGGCTCTTCCTGAGCAGGAGTGATGTCACAGCCAGTGAGGTCACAGTGAAGATGATATAATGGGAGGAACAGAGCTGGATATATCAGCTTCAGGTAAGTGCTGTTCACATCACCTACTAACATCAGGCAAAAAAAAATCTTCTAATTAGCATAGGGAAAAGAACAAGAATCTCAGATATAAAGGTAGTAATTACTTGCTTTTAAAACCTAATATTGGTTTTAGGCCATACACTAGCTCTTAAAAGACTGTCATGTAGTTTCATGCTGTGATGGGCACAGTTCATAAATGTTCCCGTTTAAGTTGGTAATGGATTAGTTGCACTTTCCTTACCAACTTTTTGTCTTACACAGTAATGCACAACCTCTTTAGGATGTGAACACACAGGTAGGCTATTCAAAGAAATCTGCCCTGAATTTTAATGAATTGCATGAAATTGTGATAGAAGCTAAAAGGTGGTCCAACTGTATCCAAGCATCTGCCACAATTGGGCACCATTTTCCGAACATTGCAACACTTGTGCCAAATCAAGCAGCTTTAACTTGGGAAAACTGTTGATGATACTTGAGTGCTTTTTAAATAGGACACTCAAGTTTTGGTACAAACAGGAGGATGCTGATGGGCAGAAACTCATCCTGTTTGTTAACATCCTCCCTTGTGAAAATCCTGCTCAACATAATTTTTCTATTACCAAGAACTAAGTTAACGTTTGGTGCAACAATTTTGTCCCCACTTATTAGCACAGTCCCAAATTTCCTTTCTCCAACATTGTGCAAAATCAGTTTGTGTCATATGTTGAAGAAAAACCTGAACAAGCATTGCAAGGTCACTTGTACAGTATGTCTGCTTTCAGTTCTCCCTACTGCTGTGTAAAATATGGATTCTGCTGGTGCCATTCTGGCAGAATGGCAGTTCTGCTTCTGCTACGCTTGGCAGAATTTTCTGGCATAAATCTCATGCTTCTCAGTGCACCTGGGATCTTCTAACATCTAATTTAAATAGAAGGCAATGCAAAATGAGCCTCAGACAGAATAGAAACTTTGAAAATGTCAGCAGAAATATAAACATTGGTCCATCCAGTCTGCCCTGTTTTACCATATCCTACCCTGGGAAGAACTTATGTAGCTCTTAGATCTGAAGAGATCTGGGCAGGATCCTACAAGTACATTGTTCCCCACTTGTCACAAAATTGTATGAGAATTCCTGCTCATCCAGGAGGCAGTATAACGTAGTGGCACTGAGCTGCAAACCTGGAGAACTGGTTTGAATCTCATAGCCACTACCTGCATACCGTGTGGCCATGAACAAGTCACCTAGAACACACCTGGAAACAAGCCTCAGCTTAGAATGTCTTTCCTGGCCAAATTGAAAAATAAAACAAACACTTGTCATTCCACTACCTAGAGATAATAGCCCCACCTTACAAATCTAGAGATGAGTCAATGCAGTTTATTTGTTTGGCACCCATGCATAGCTTTGGACATCATACAGAACAACCATATAAAATCTTCAAAAAACTGTAAGGTAATGTATAGAGGTGTCAAAGAAACACTTCCTCAAAGCTTTGTTCAAGTGGTCCCATAAGCCAAATTAAACAAGTGGGTTTTTAACAAACTCTTAAAGCATTCCAGGGATGGGACTTCTCTAATAAAAGCAGGAAGCAAGTTCCACATGATAGAGCAGCAACACGAAAGCTACGTTTCCTGATGATTTCAGTTGGTAATGGAGAACTACAAAGATACCCACCTCAGAGGAATAAAGAGGGTGAACAAGGGTGTAAACAGTCAAAGGTTGCTCAGGTAGCTAGACACCAAACTGTGCAGAGCTTTGTAGATTAACAAATTTATCGTGCGCTGATGCTCCGCCTCACTGGCAACCAGTGCAGTTCCCACAGTACCGGCATGATATGCCTGGACTGTGAGGTCCCTGCAGTCAGCCAGGATGCTGAGTTCTGCACAAGCTGCAAGTGACCACAGCAGCCCTCCAGATAGCCCTGGCTAGAGAGCATTGCAATAATCCAGATAGGAGAAGACAAATGCATGAGCTAAAGTTTCCAAGTCAGAGGGCGCCAGATACTCACAGATACAGGAGATATTACGCAAATGGTAAAAGCCACTGTGGACAATAAACAACACCAGGTGTTCTAGTGTCAGTCCTCTGTCTACAATGACGCCAAGATTTCTTACCTTATCTATGGTCATAATAGTGCCATTTAATAATGGCAATAAGGCACTATCACTAATCACTGCTGCACCCACCCGGCTTTGTTTAATCAGTAACACTTCTGTCTTCAGTGAGTTTAGTGTGACCTGGCTTGAGGCCATCCAGTCCTGTATTTCCACCAGAAGCTTGTCTAACATGGCTACTGAGATTATCCTGTCTGGTACATATGACAGTTAGAACTGGGTATCATCTCTGTAGCAGTGAAATCCTGACCATGCCTCCTGATGATCTCCCCCAATGACAACATGTATGCGGCAAACAACATGGGAGCCAAACCTGAGCCCTGAAGCACTCCACAGCAAAGGGAAGCAGTACTCGAGATATTATCACCTAACGCCATCTGATGTACTCTGAAGTATGAGTAGGACTCACAGTGGCAGATCTAGACTTTTACAATGAAGAGTACGGGGCTAGCATGCACACATGAGACGCAATTTTTTTTTAATGTTGTTTAATCTTTATATTGTCTGCTATTATTCTTTTAATTACATTTTTGACTGAAAATACAAATGTAATCTAAAGTTTTGAATATAAATTTTGTACAATCAAAAAATCAGACTTCTTCAACAAAGTGAAATGCAGAAACAGCAAGCATGTAAGTTACAGTGGGGGGTGCGGCTGCACCCTTTGCCACCACCTAGATTTGCCACTGAGGACTCAAGCCATCGCATAACTGTACTAGAGTTCTAAACAGTGCCTCAGTCAGGTCAACAGCACACCATGATCCACCATTACAAATGCCCAGGAAAGATCCAGCAGTACCAAGACACTGAACTCTGTCTCTCACCAGGAGAAGGTCATTGAACATCATGACTAGGGCAATCTCACTGTTATACCAATATCTAGACCCAGACTGAAATGGCTCAGAGATCTCATAATATTCAAAATGATCCTGCTACTGTGCTGCTACTACCTCCTCAATTACCTTCCCTAGAAAAGGAATGTTAGAGACAGGTCTGTAGTTTGCCAGATCCTCATGGTCCAGAGATGGCTTTTTCAGCAGTGGCTTCATCACTGCCCTTTTCAGTTTTGTGGGGAAAGCACCCTCCCAAATGAACACCTGATTATCTAAGAGATTATTGGAACCAGCATTGGTCAACAAATTGAAAGGAAGCTGGTAGCTCCTGGGTCCAACATACAGCAGGTGAAGTGCAGCCCACAAACCACTTTAGAAACCTCCTTCATGAGGACTGGCTCAAACTCTGCCCATGGTGATAGAATGCTGAAGTCGTTCACCTCCTGAAAACCACCAGCCCATGACAGACCACCTGAGGACATACCAGTTGAGATGGAGGACACCTTGTATAAGGAAAACTGATTAAAGTTATCACGTTTTCTGTAATAAAACTCATGGTGTTGAAGAGTTAAGCTGAACAGTTCTTCCTTCTTTAATCACATGTAACACGGCATCTGTTTTTCAGTGTAATTGGCCACAGATATTCAGCATTGTGAGCATCCAGCACCAATGTATCCTCTTCAGACCTGGATCTTTACCAGAAATGTTCCAATCTCTGCCCCTTAGTCTTTAACCACCTTAGGTCATCATCATACCAGGTTGATCTAGGATGGTGCTTCAATGGGCAAACACAATAGGCAGCCAAGGAGTCAAAGGCCAATGTAAGTGCTTTATTATAATCCTCCATAGCATTCTCTGCTCCTCTGACACACACTGATAGCATGGCCGAGATGTCCAGAATCACCAAGAGGTTATTTGGCTCCAGATTCCTAACAGGGTGGTATCTGATCATCTCCACAGGAGGGGATTTACAACAGGAGGCCCCGAAGAGGAACTGTACAGCACTGTGATCCAACCACCAGACCAGATCAACCAAAACATTACTAATGTCAAGACCCAGTGTGAAAACCAAATCCAATGTGTGATCATTTGGTAAGTCCTGGTAGCAACCACCTCTACTAGTCCCAGTAAAGACATCAACTGGAGGAACTGTTGTCCAAACCAAGAGTCCTCATTGTCAACATAACATTCTCAATTCAATTCTTGTAACCAACATTAATTTACCTGCTGTGGAAAAATTCTAGCTAGTCAATATTTTCCTTGAGTGATACTTAATCTTAATATTGGCTGGTAGTCAATATTGTAACATTTTGAATACATTTTCGTTAGAGGCCAATGGCAGGTATTTTAGGGGTTTGCTTGTGTATGTTTCTGAAATGTGCTCTACAGACTAAATGAACTAAAACATTTTTAAATATAATTTCCCTAGCAGCTACCCTGTGTCTCTGTGTCACTTTTCATTAATTACAAACTGCAGTCTGCATTACACAGTGCTGAGATGAAGCAATGAAACAACCAATTAAAAAGTCTGCCAAGCATTGCAGCAGACATAACCTTGTCTGTGTGACCCTGCCTCTTGGCCTTAGACAAGCAGATAGGGTTCCACCCAAGGGGTGGGGAGTAGCCTGGCACCACTCCTGAGGAGGAACCACTGGGGCTACCAACAGGGTGGGGTTCGTCTTGGAGGGAAGAGAATGAGGAGTTAAACAGAGCCTGAGCTATAAATCAATCAATCAATCAATCAAAATCTTTATTTATCCAGGCAGGCACCATTGAGCAAGGCTCATTTGCAAGGTGGACCTGGCCATGAACACATCAAAGTGCAGTACAGAAGCAGGTATACAAAAAGCAATAATATGCAAGGAAGAAAAAGCTAGCAGCTCCCTTTCACTTTATTCAACCCTCTTCAGGTTCCAGATCTCCCAGAGGACACCAGGACACCAGCAGCTTGCTTCTACGTTGCTTGGTAAGGACTTCTTGGCCTTTGTGGCTTAGAGCCATCATTACAGCAATGCTGCTTTGTGGTTGTACTTTTTTAGAAAGCTGTTTTTGCCCTGCTTAGGCTTTGTTTGCAGTGTTTTCTTGGTTGCTAAGCTACTAAGTCCGATATTTTTGTCTTGGAGGAACATTCCAGGTCTTGAGGGCAGAGAGTAGTTCATGGGACTGCATGCCTCCCACATGGCTTTTCAACCTGTGGTGCAAGCAGCAGTTAAAACCACAAGTTTTATTGGTCATTTCAGCTTGGAAAACAGTAAGAACTGGCCCTGAACAAGCCAAAACAGTCATGTGGCTGACATCACTGCTGGGGCACTGCCCACGGAAAATGGGGCAGACAGATCACATAGCTTGAGCATTTATCCACAGGGTACTCCAATGCATAGCTGCATTTAATTTTTCTTGACAGACTAGTGCTGAAACTTTTCACTTTTGTACCTACCATATCTACATCAAGGTAATTTATTGTCTGATCCCATAGCGTCTCTTCTACATTTCCAAGAAAGATGTACAAGGATTAGTTTAAAGCATGTTAGATGGAGAAAATGTGAGCGAGGGCAGTAGTTCCCCACATCTGCAATAGCAATTACATTATTTGAAATGTTTCATAATTCAGAATACTAATGCATTCATGCTGAAATTGTTTCAAATCAAGCATAGCCAAGCATCTATATATACCTATATAGTTCCTTCTCATTCAAGCTATATTGCTCATCAGATTTTCATGTTGTTAAAGGACATAGTTTTATTTGTTCAGAAAGTGACTTATGGTCACCATGCATTTATTTTGCAAAAATAAATCTGAGACATTCCATTATATACATTCATATTACTTTAACTAATAACTATGTTTTTGAGGTTTGTTCATTCTACCTAATTCTCAGTTCAACATTTGCTTACAGTTCTACCAGTTGTCAGGGATTTGTTTGAGTACCTGCTCCTGGTGGAATGAAGGTGGTGGTCACGGAGAATGATGACTGCCAGATGGCGGTGAAGACGAGGTCACCTAGAAATAGTGGCACACATGGTGGTTCAACCGGCAGTCTCGTACAGCAACAGCTATAAAGAATCTTCCTAATCCAATTTCAGATTTACTTATTTCACTACAGTACCAGTCAAATTGCAAATACAGACACAACCAATACTGAAACCTCAGCTTTCACAGCCACCATCCATTTTCTTGTTATGGGGTTGGCTTGTAATTGACCTGTGCCAGAGTTAACTTGTTACATTTTGTTTGCGTTGCTTCTGGGAACCACTTGGTTTGTTTCGATTTCAGTATGTGGTGGGCTTGCCATGGCTGAATTGAGAGCAAAGGAACAGCCAAGGAATGAGCTGTGGGGCCATGCTGAACTAGTCATGTGGAAATGCTACCAGTAGGGCTGGGCCCATGGAAGTACTGCGAATGTGGCCATGTGGTTTTAACATGCCTCCCCCCCTTTTAGGAACGTTACGACAACAAAGAGTGTAGCAATTTTTTGCACGTGGCATATGCCTCCAACCCTATTTACAGGATAGCAAATAAAAAGCTATAGTTAGCAGGAAATCAACACTGCATTGGTTGTTCAGAATACAGTGGTCGATCACTAATACTCTCCCATGGAATGAATAGGGTCTGGTGTAACTATATCATAATTGCTCTTGTTCAAAAGATGGGGAAAGACAACTCATCTGATTATTTTGGTGGGAAATGTCATTACTTAATAACAAAGTTTACCTGAGGCTCCCAAGGCATGGTACAGATAATTTTACTCTGCTACAAACTTTCTGCCAGGGTGGTGGGGATGAAAACAGTAGTGAGATTCAAGCATGCATAGGCTAGATATGAAGGAAAACTGGTGTCAAAGCAATGGGGGGGAGGTGGTGGCTGGAGACTAGGTAGGGTCAGTGGGGGCAGAATAGGCAGGGAAAAGTGGGGCAGACTAGTTGGGCTGAGCAGTCTGTATCTGCTGAAAAATTGTCTGTTTCTATATTTCAATGAATGTGTGTTTGCTGGCTGCCATTTAACATCCATGGGCTAGTATAGAGCTACATTCCATAAACTGCTGCGGAGACTGTAAGTCCCATAGACACTTGTGTGGAAATGCATGGTTGTCATTTGTCTGTGAAATCTAGAGGCCAAAACAGTATAAAACTGGTAGTACTGTATATAAAATCAAATACAGCTCTTAGCGTGTTATACCATTAACTTCTGTGCTTACATTGATATAATCTGGAAGAATTGCGCCCTATCTCCTTTGACATTCATGCAGCATGTAGCAATTGATAAACAGAGTAAAGTGTAGCATTTTTTATTAATTAATAATATATCAAGCCCAACAGAAAAAACGTTCAAATAACAAGCACTATACATAGCTATTAATAAACCATAAACTATGAAAACAAAATGTAAATTCCTAAGCACTAATTAATAAATGTACCTATTCTAATCAACAGTAACATATTTTAATATTTTCCACCCCTACATGAACAACACAAAAACAAAAAACAAAAACAACAAAGAGATTAAGAGAACTGGAATGACTGATGTCTAAGAGAGAAAGAGAGAGAGAAACAAAAACCTTAAGAAAGCTACAAAGAAATAAATCTAGACAACACTATTTTGACTGTTAATTTCTTTGTGAACTTGAAAACTTGAAAGACTATCCCATCTCTTAAAGAACAGATGTCTATTTTCTTTCACATGAAGAGCCAATTTTCCATTTTAAAAGCTCTATTAGAATACATTACTTCACCATTTGTGAAATGATTGGGAAATATAATCTAGCCAATATTTTAAAATACATAATTTGCAGATATTCCAGTTAAGGCTAGAGTATATTTCTGTTCCAGAGACCAAATGCCCAAAGTTAAACTGTATTGTATGAAGTCAATTCACAATTAGGCTGCTGTAGTCCTATTACAATATAGAGTACATTTGTTGCCATATTATAAACCTCTGTATTATTATATCCTTAGAGTTTGGGATTAACTGTGCTTCTTGGTTGGGTGCTCTGTAAATAACATGGCCCATTTCATTCGTGAATTATAGTTTCCACGGTATCCCATTGAGATAGTGACTCAACTACAGCGAGTCATTTGGGATGATATCAGAATAGCACTGTTGAAATGAGTGGAGTGTATTTAGTAGCACTGTTGAAATGAGTGAAAAGTATTTAGTAGTGTGTGGGTACTTCAGTGCTGTTGTTGTGGTAGGGAGGGTAGGTGTAGTTACTGTGTAAAGTACATGGGAGGTGTTCATCAGACAACTTCTGAGCTGGCTGTGTGGTGTAGTGGGTAGAAACACTGTCTGTGTGGCGGAGTGGACCTGGGTTCGGGACTGCCTGCTGGGAAATATTTTATTGTTTTATTTTTGTTGTTTAATTTTCATTTTCTTTGTGACTCTTGTTCTGCCTGCCCTTCCCACTTTGTTCCCCTGCTGAGTAGCCCCCTCCCAAGTTTTTCTTCTACCTTAGTATCCATACCCCTCAACTGTACCACATTACGAGGAATGTTCCTCATTTTACATCACACAAGCTCCCTGTTCCACATTGTGAGGACATGTCCCACATTCAGTGTTAGCATTTTAAAGCAAAAATCTATAGTAAATGATGCAAAAATATATTATTCAATTAATAATAGACTTTCTGAATATAAATGCAAACATTTTAACAGTGTTCTGAGCTTCTTAGATAAAGATTTGATTAAGTGTTCCACATTTTGCTCATTTGTTCCACATTTTGAGAGGCAATGTTCCACATCTTGGGGACAAAAGGTTGAGAGGTATGTTAGTATCCCCCCCAGAGTTAGCTATAATAATAATGGAGGATGAGGGGTGGAGCCTAAAAAGCAAGTGTAGAAATGTTTATTTTGTTGTGCGGCACAATGCAGTGTGTTGTTTTACTTGGGGCTCTTTTAGAGTCGTTTGTTGGTCTCTGCCATTTAGGTATCGCTATTTTGGCATGAAATCGTTTACATCCATATTACTTCTGGCTCTCACCAGAAATGGGGCAAAATCCTAATACTGACACTGTAGTGCTGCCTAAGGGGGGGGTCTGCACTGCTAACAGGGAGACACACAACAATCCCCCCCCCCCCAACGGCCACACTTATTGGAAATACTGTGCAGCACATTCACTATGTCATGGGGAAAAAACTAAATAATAACAGTAAAGGCATGCAGGGCAAATGAGGGGAGCATTAGTGGGAAGACAGGTTGTTACAGGCCCTCCCCCAGAGCCCAGATTGCTGTGGTAAGAATGTTATTAACATTATTTTCCTTTCAGGGTCAGTAGTTCATTATTTCAGCAGTTCCAGGTGCAGTCCAATACTAGTGTCACTCTGTGTGTGGGGCCCCCAGCTGAAGGACAGAAGGGTATGTTTTTTGGGCCTACAATATAGATGTAGTCTATACTGTCAATGGACAACTTGGGGCAAAAAGTCCATTGGGGGACCTCATGAGGATCTTTTTCTTCAACTGTATGCTTTTGAATGTCCACTTTAAGGCTGTACATGTTCCCGGCACTGTGAATGGTATTGCTGATGCTTCTTCTCATTCACAGTGGCAGACATTCAGAAGATTGGCTCCAGCAGCAGACCAGGATCCACATCCAGTTCCGCCTTTTCTGTGGAAGATGGTAATCTTGATCCCCAGACCACAGCAGCATATCACTGCAGGGATACTACCATGCTGTCCATGTGAAGGCAGGATGACCTAACAGCTGGCCTATTCCTATAGATCAGTTGTTCAGCTACATTATAGAAACTATGCATCGGGGCCTGACACCCGGGGTTGTGGGTCAGCACCTGGCAGGTTTGTCCTGGTTCTCTCAGGTCTGGGTCTTCAGTGATGCTACTCGATCTTTCAAGGTCTGGAAGGTCCTTGAGGGTTGGAGAAAGAAATCCCAAAATGGGTTGACCAGTGGTGTCCAATTAGTCTGGCAACTCTTGAAAATGTGTGGGATGCCCACCCTGTGGTCTGCTGGTTCCCATTTTAAGTTTGGGTTATTTAAGACTGCATTTTTGTTGGCATTCTGGGGAGCCTTTAGGGTCTTGGAGTTAGGGCAGCCAACAAAGAGTGGGGTTGTCATGGGCCTACATGATGTGGACGTTGCCATGAGACTGGAGGGTGGATACATCTGGATCAACAAGAGTAAGACTGAACAAAGAGGCATAGGTTGCTGGTGCACTGTGCAGGATCCTGTGGTGTTGGTGTGGGACATAAAGATAGTACTGGCGGACTACATGACCCTTCACCTGCGGAGGTGTCACCCTTTCTGTGGCATACGGATCTCACACTTATAATGGCTTACCAGTTTAGGCATGTCGTAAGCTTGGCAGTACACTGGGAAGGGTTGAATTCAAGGAATACAATACTCATTGTTTCAGGACTGGGGCAACAACAAATGCCAAGGCCCAGGGCTTACTGACAGGCAAATACCCAATTGTGTTTGTGTTATGTAAGACAACACTTCCTTTAACATTGGTCTTCTGTTTTCTGGTTCTCCTGATGGTCCCAAGCAGGATTGGATGTGGGAACCTCCATTCACTGAGTAACAGAGAGAGAGCAGGATGTCAGCCTAGGGTGAGAAATCTGGCGATTCCACCACAGAAAATGTGACTCTATTGTTTGCGACAGAGAGGCATGCACTGGGAGGAACTTCCACTAGGCTGACAGTGGAGGCCTGACATGGGAGTTCACTGGACATTTTGATGGTCCATGTGGGTGGAAATGACCTGGAATTCCAGAAGGCTATTGATTTGCTTCTCAGGATGAAGGAGGACTGGCTATCCTTTCACAAATGGTGGTTACGGATCAAAATTCTTTGGTTCTGCATTTTCTAATGGCATCACTGTCAGCATGCAGAAAACTTTTAGGATATGAATAAAGCATGCATACATACAACAGGAAAAGGCAGCTGTTCATGAAGTCTATTGGGGAAGCTGTGATAAGGCACAGGAATATTAACACATCCAACCAGGAACTCCATGCTAAGGATGGTGTTCATTTACGGGACAATGGTTGAGACTTTTTGCCTGAGTTATTTCATCAGGTCTTGGAGGAGGTCTGGACCCTAGTTGGGGAAGCACCCCATGGGGGGGGTCATGGTTCAGCCTCATCAGGCTTGCCTGCAGGAGAGGCACCGCCAGATGGAGGTGGTCACTTGCTATCCAGCCGTGTGACCTCCCTGCTCACTGAAGTTGAGCCAGCCCAGAGAGATACATTATTCCCTTAGTCTGCACATGGGTAATGCCATTTGTGTAAGGGGTGCAGAGGCTCCGAGGTCATTGGCAAGATCTCTGAGCTGTACCTTCCTCTCTAGTTTTGTGTATTTCGGTTAATAAACATATGTCTGTGGCTATTTCTCCAGGACCTGTGTGTGTTGTATGTGTTTTCCAAGGGATGGGTTTATGGGGACTAATAATGTATAGCCACTCATAATGCAGTGGGAGAAGAGACTATTGTATCACAAGTGGCTTCAATGTTTGTGAATGTTCCTAATGTTCAAAAAGTATGCAATAGGAGTAGATCAAAGATTTGAAATAAAACAAGGTTGGGTATAATTACACAACTAGCATGCATTTTAGTTCTACTTAGAAAGGAGGCAGATAAAACAACCAGCAACATCAATGAATGTTAGAGAAGGTAAACAATCATAAAACATGGATTTTCAACTAGAAGCAATGTGATGAAATAAGGGTTGACAGTGTCCCCTTAACAATTTTCAAATAAATAAATGGAACCTCTCTCCTTGCATAAGAATGCAGTTCTCTGTTCATACTCTAGTTTCTTTTCATTTATTACTAAATAAAATAATGTCATTTGGGAGAATAGACTATGGCATACCTCTAAGACACAATTTTTAGTGATGGAGATGGGATAGAAGCCTTAGAAAAAGATGATGTGTAGTGTCAGAGGTTTATCAGGTTGTACTGTCACCACTGGGTCAAGAAGATCGAAAGGTCATGGGTTCTAGTCCTACACCAGAAACTTGTACAGATACCCAATATTGTCACTGTAGTGTAGCAGTACAGTGCACTGCAGTTGAGGTGCTATGCCTTGGATGAGATGTTAAACCAAGATCCCTTCCGCCAGCTCTGGTGGCCTTCCCAATGAAGGTGAAAGATCCATGTCACTTATTTTCTGAGCTCTGGAGCTTCCTTGGTGTGTTGGCCACCATTCCCCTTATCCAGGTCCATGTAACCCCATCCCCAAGACACAGACAAGAGCTGGCAATAAGCTGCCACAGTTCGGTTTGCCATTCCTGGTGAAATAGTACAAATTAATTAATTAATCAAAGACATTGTATTATCAGCTCCAGACTGCCCTACTTCTGAATTTATCTATTTTCCTCATGGAACTTCTGCTCATCTTTACTGGAGCTCATAAAATGGGGATTAAAGGGGCCAGTATGATCTATATGTTAATCATAGACAGTGAAACATCATTAACTCTATCGGCAAAATCCAAATGGGAAGAAGAGTTAGACACAAGTATTACTGAGGAAGAATGATCTACTGTGTGGCCTAATGCCATCAATTCAAGCAATGAGATTCAGGGTAAACTGCTACAATTTAAAATTCTGCATTATTTTTATTTTACACCCAAACGGTTAAAGGAGATGGGGTATCTAGAAGATGGCCCTTGTCAGAGATGTCAAGAGCATCATTCAGGACTGCTATATATCCTATGGGACTGTCAACATATTTCCTGCTTTTGGCAGCAAGTAATTCTGCAATGTCCAAAAGTATCTGGTAACCCAATTTCACCACTTCCCTCCTTCATTATATTAGGAATTATCCCAGAAGAATCTTCTTTAACTAGACTTCAGCTGAACTGGCTATTTGCTGCCTTCTTGGGTGCTAAACATCTGCTGTTAACAAGAAACTGGGATCTAACATGGTGCCCACCCTTTTAGACTAGTATTCTTTCATGGTCTCAGTGTGGAATAATGAAATAATTAGTTATATGCTTCTTGACTGGATAGATTCCTTTGAACAAATCTGAAACCCTTTTGAGAAGCAAAATAAATGTTACTTCCAAGTAGTTAGATTCTAAACAATGACCCCAAATTGTTTTTTTTACTGTGAGGCTGACAGTAATACTATAAGGCATAGTTGTTAAATAGCAGTTTAATATTTTTTAATGCTCCTGTTTGTACTTCTTACCTAATTAGAAGGAACCTTTATTAAAGAATAGGTTTTATTAAGTTTAGTTCTCCAGCCACTCTGAAACACTTGAACGATACTTTAATATGAGTATCCTGTTACAGGATCCTATTTCACAGGTCATTTTGATATCACCCCTTTTAACTGCATAACATTTTATTTTCTTTCTTTCACTATTTGAACTCACAAACATTGTTACATAATTTTACATAACATATTTTCTGTTTGTTGGAAAATTATTACTAGATGTACTGTATTTGTTAAAGCTTAAACTCTCAATAAGCTTTTTATGGCAAAAAAAAAATAAAATGGGGTTTAAGAAACTACGTAATCATCTGAGAAATGTAATTGATATTATCACATCACCAGACCATGCATTAATTCCCCAGGAAGCACACAGTTTGTACATAACCTACCTTAATCTACCTCCAACAAGAAAATAAAACCATTTTCCATTAAAAATGTTTTCCCATTTTATAAGAACAATAACCACTGCACGACATGGGTTTCTTGAGAATGAATGTACTTCCGGGTACTATGAAAGGTATTCAGCCATTGGCCTCTTGCCTTCCAGTTTGCCCACAGTGTGCATTAGTTCTTTAGAAACTCAGACCCTTTCATAGCTTATTACTTACAGAGATGATATACATTTCACAGGAACACAGGAAATGCTTAGGGTCCATTGTGTTCACCTCCTGCCATCAGACAGCAACAACATTCAATATGACAGTTAGAAATGTATTGTAAATTGGCCTATTGGCACAGTGGTAGAGGCTACTGCCTGCCATGCTGGCACTCAGATACAGGAATGAGCTCAGGTAGCTGAGGGCAGAGTATTGACTGTTCAGTGGGCACTCTCCTCCTCCTCCTCCTCTGAGGAAGGAAAGTCACTGCCTTCACTGCAATGCTGCCAGCTGGGTGACCTCAGGTGGCAGTGCAGTATTACGTAGGCAAGCATGGGAGGGAGGGCATCGGCCAGGCACATGGTCAGATGCATAGTTGGCATGCCATTGTGTGTGCCCCTGTACTGTATCCCTACAATGCTAATGTCCTAGGGCAGAGTGGACATAAGAGGGGGGCTAGGGGATGAAGCCCCTCTCTGACCACCTGATGTCCACTGCACAGTCAAGTACCACAGCAGCAGAACAATCCGGCGATCCCGACTTCCGATGCAATCTTGATTGCAGTGGTCAATTTGCTAGGGGGTCTGGAAAGGTGGCCAGGGAACCATGCTCCCAACAGACCTTCTGCTGCTGCTCTGGTGGCTAGCACTGGAACTACTGAGTCTGGAATACTTGTTTTGCCCAGACTCAAATCACCACCGCACACAACGTCGGTCTGTCCCCGAACAACTGTCCCCATGGGCCACTACCACTGGGGAGCCACTCACATCAGAGCCACTATTCCTATCCAAATGCTACTGAACCATGCATTAAGACCCTTCCATGGATGTGGATACCCCCTGCAGCACTCAGGGCAGCCCAACAGTTTAAGAAGTGTGCAGCTGCAGCTACTACCTAAAGCAACCCAGGGATGGTGTGGAGTCAATAGTAGACATTGAGGTCTCCAACTCCTGTAAGTGGTGATTTCTGTGTCTGAAACAACATCCGCCAGAAGTCCTGTGGCTGAGTTTCTTTCAGTAGGAGCTGGGGCCTTTTTCCAAGTATAACACAGTTGGGAAGTGGAGTCGGACTCATCAAGTGTGCAGCAGTATGTCACAGAATTGCAAGGGACAGCAGTTATTTTAACTTAAGTAATTCAGGGCTATATTTGTTTTTTCTGTTTCTATCAGTGCTTACATTTTGGTACAAGGCTCAGGGCAGTGAGAGAGAGAGAGAGGCGCCACAGTAACAGCACTGGGAAGTTTAAATCCAGTAACTCAGTGCTGTGTTCTGTTCATTTACTACTCCACTTGAGTGTTTGACATTTGGACCTTGTTCTTTGGGGGTTTACTGCTTTTGGTTACAAACACAGGCCAGGAAGCTGGGGAATGACATGGAGGAGGTTTTGAGTGGGTGATTGTTTTTTTTTCTATAGATCAGCACCGGATGATGGTGTGGGGGGGGGGGGTACACTTCCCGGTCCCCTGTGCAGGGGATTACCAGAGTGCAATAGAGTTTAAAAAAAAATGAATTCTGGTGCTGACAATCAATGAATGATCCACAGTGGTTGTGTAATTTGCTTCAGCTTCACTTTATGAAACTACCGCCCTTAAATGCAGAGAGCCAGCGGGTGGGGAGGAATCTTCAGTGATCATCTGCACTACAGATTTTCACTGCTGCTATGTGACAGCTAGGCATAATTGAGTTGTGATCCTCTCTTAAAATGCTAACGAAACCTTTGGCAGAGGGACTGTTTTACATCAATAATTGAGAATATCTGAAATCGATAAAGTAAATAATTGCAAACCTGCAAGAAAACACAACCCAATTATAAAACATAACCCCTGCTTGTACCTTATTGCTTAAATCTATGGGTAGTCAAGCGTCCCTACTCAATATAAATATTAGGGTGAATACCCTTCAGTGTCACTCTTTATGCAAGTTTATGCATGTACCAGAGAGTTCACTTACTGTCTCTACTTGGACTTGCACACCATTACCTCCCTCTGTACTAGTATACTTTTGTGTCTAATCTACTAACCACAATTTTTGCTACCTCCACTATCCCCTATCCCCCATCTCTCTCACTTAGGTTCACCACTCTACACTGTTTCCTCTTCCCTTAACTCTCCTGCTAATCTGGGGTTATTGATGTTTATTAAGTTGTTGTTTTATTTGTTCTGTGAAGGACAAGAACTTGCAGTGTTTTCATTTGCTTTTGGTGGCTGACACAATTGTTATTTAATATGTTCACTATCATTTGTTGTCTGATGTATTTGCCTAATTTTAATACTACATTTCACTTGTTTGTAATTCTTTCATTGCTGTTGATCACTTTTTTGTTACATTTGACGTGAAACATTTGTAAACGAGCCAATGGCTCAAAGCTGTTTGTAATCAGAGATTTAATAAACAGGTCCTGAAACAGTTCCTGGATTTATATTTGGAGTCTAAGGGGCCTGGCATCAACAGTGTTTTGTTAAACCTTTCTGGTTGAGGATCACCTTGAGTGTTATAATGGGTGGTTCTAGATTTACATATCCCACACAGGGATAATAATTCCTGAACAGTTCTGCTCTTGAAATCTTGACCTAATCTGAATAGATCCAGTCTTTGCCAATCTCAAGTAAGTAATAAAGCTTTCTATAAGGGCTCTGGAGACTGCCTTTTGATCCTTGGTCATGTAAGCTTCTGTGTGTCTTGAGAAGTGGTCTGTTAATACCAAGATATTGGCAATGTTGCAAGTGTCAGGCTCTAGACTTTGGAAATCAATACATACAGTTCCATTGGGACAATGGTAGAAATGCTCATTATGAGTCATTAGAATGGCAGACCTATTTAACAATGTCTTGTGCTGCACACACCTACTTAACAAATCCCACTAGTAGTTATAAGTGAAAAAATGGCGTACTTACTTAGACCAGGCCTATGTGTGGTAGTATACAGCACTCAGGCGTGCTCTAAGTACTTCATAATCTGGTACTCAATTTAGGCTGTATCCATGCGAATTGGAAGTCATTACCTATTATGCATGTGGCATGCCCTAAAATAAAAATATCTCTGTTTTTTGTACTTGTGCATTTGTCTTGCTAAACATAAGGATGAGTGGCAGTTTGCTATTCATCATAATATTTTGCTAGAAAAAGGCTCAGATTGTATCTCAGAGCTTTAAAATCTAACACTTTTATGGGGCCTAGGTGGCCCCCAGACACCCAACCTATTAGGTTGGGTATTTCATGATCTCAAGCCCCTTAGCTATGTACCCAAATGTCCACCATTGCCTGGGGGATTGGAGAAACCAGGAAAATAGCCCATGCACTTATATCATAGGGCTCTGTACTTCCATTGCAACACCACCAGATGAAATGGAGTGTTTGGGGGTACATTCCCAACCCTGAACCCCATCTCCAAGGAGAGGTGTTTATTGGTGTGAGAAGTACAGAGGACTTGTGTGTGCCTCGAGAGTTCTGGAAGGAATCGAGTTTCAGAGAGGGTACAGGGACATACAGTTTAAGTAAAAAATAAGAAATATACTGCAGCTGTATCTATTGTTTAATATGAAGTGGTAGTAGTAATTGGTGTGGACTTTTGCACAGCAGAGTGAAAACCACCAGTGGTGGAAACCTCTGGGCATCTGAAGGAATGTGATCCACCTGTTCCTTCCATTCATAAAATTGTGTCCATGACAAGCTGTAGTAACTGATGATGAATTTGAACATTGCACCATTTGCCTTTCAGTATCAATTATATGTTGGGCGAACTCCCCTCATCATACCTCATTGTTCATCCCAGACACAGCTAACACCTCAATCCCATAGATGCCTATTGCCTACAGCTGTGATTTGTTTGTTATTCTTTGGTAACCAGGTAAGGACTACTAGGCACAAGTGTCTTTTTTCAGGTACGACCTGGGAGTACTGAGGAGGTTAAGTGACTGCCCGGGGTCACACAGTATGCAAGTGGAGGCTGTGGGAATCAAACTCAGGTATGCTGACTGTAAGAAGCTTACTAACAGCTCATTACTCTAACCTCTAGGTTATACTTCGCCAGTCTCTTTACTGCACTGCCCTGTGGTGTTCAGCCAGTTCAGGAAAATCAGAGAAAAGAATGCAAGTCAACACATATTCTCTTGCACCACAGTTAACATCAGCCTTCCAAATGCTCAAGAACAGCATTCATATTTATGGGATTACTCAGGTATAATACATTCATTTTTATGCCACTTAGTCTTATTCAAATTTCCTTTTCAAAACCAGGGTTGTGTTTATTTTTATTAATTATGGTATCTCATATATAGCTTGTGATGGAAGTCCATTTATTGTATGAAATATTTCACACTCATCTCAAAAACTAAAATGCTTGTCTTAAAGTGTATTATACAACATAATAATAGATACCTCATCTGTTTATACCGTACATTGCAGAAACTGAAATATTTATCTATAATTTTATTTATTTAGGCCATAATAAAAAGAAATATATAGATCCTTTGTGATTCACCTTTCTTTATTTTCCGTTTGTTTTCCTGTTAATATATTTTGTATGGCTGTTTATCTGATATCATGTCCCCAGAGGTCATTATAGAACTTTTAACTGAGCTGGTTACACTTCATTTTAATGGTCTGTTTGAATGTAACTCATCATTTATTACATGCAACAGGGTAATTACCTGTAGCTGCTTGTTTGTTGTATGTAACTGCATTGCAGTTGAAATGCAGTTACAGTGTAGTTACACTGTAACTACAGTATAGCTAAATGATACTTAAAATAGTGTAACAAACTTTTAACCTTGATATTCCCCTGGGCAGAAGACCGTCATTTTATCATTTTCATTGACTCACTTAAGCCTGTAAAAGCAGAAAATGCCTAGAAAAAATCTGAGGTCAGCATAATAATTTTGTTCTGGCCTTAGATGTTTATTTGTATGCACATTCTTTAAAAACACTAGAACTTGACTAATTTTGAACTGACAGCTCAACACTCCTTTAAGGACTGTGGTGGTCAAAAATGCCAAAGCACCAATGGGCCTGCAGGGCATACTGTACTAGACAGTCACATATATGAATGATTGACTTCATTCACATATTTGCTGACCATCTAATCTGATATGCCCTCTTGACAAATGGTACAATGATCAATGGGCTTATAAGCGATATACCTGTCATTCATGGCAGCCATGGAGGTATGCGGGAGGGTTGCTGCTGCACACCGAAGATGGGGGGCAGCTGGGTGGGCAGGGGTCCTGTGTGGGTGGGCGGTGGGGGTGCCACTGGCTTACCAGGGAATATGTCAAAGGTTGTTTTATGGTGATCGGGCTATGGGAGGAAGGGAGGTACCACCAGCCTACCTGGGAATGTTGTGGGGATTATTATACTGGTGATCACAGCTACAGGAGGGAGGGGTGCCACTAGACTACCAGGATTATTTCTACAGGTATTGCACAGTGATTGGGACTACAGGGAGGAGGGGACCACTGGACCATCAGGGATGTCATGGGAGCTTTTGCATGGTCTGCTGGAGGGCAGGTAGCCACCCATGGCTGGCGGCTGCTGTGTTGCACCTTGATACAGCAGCTCACCTGTGGGTGGCCACTATTTGGGCATATTTGTTTGGGCTCAACTTTGCCCAGTGGTGTCTGACGCATCCCAGGGTAGTGCCAGCATATGCACAGGACATCCCGGGCTGAATATTGGAATGTGCGCATATGCATGAACATGATGCACCGCATACATTATCTTTGTGCTCCGGTGCATCGGGACTTCTGCTGCATATGTCCCTCTTTCGAATATTGTACCAGGACGCATATCTGGGATTGTGCTGGTTCAACTCAGTTGCGCCAGGCGCAACCCCTTTGAATATCTGGGCCATTGACTACACACTCACACACTAATTCTTAAGTAATTTTTATTATTCAGGCAAGTGAAGCTCTCTTAATTGGCCAGCATAGCTACAATGTCAACATTTTCCAGGACAAGCTATTTCACATGAGATTCATACATTCATAACTCCTATCAAGGGATTGCATTTCCTTGGTGGCAGTTACAAACTTAAGCTCAGAAGAGCTTATTGAAACAAACTCTGATCACAGTCAACATGGCTTCAATGCATTAACCTGACTCCACTCCACAATAAGAACATAGCTGTGTTGCATTAAGAATTCTGGTCAGACCCCTTCCTGTTCTTCTGTTTGCAATATGTCAGCATAGCTGTGGCACTGTGTAGCTGTAAAAAGTAAACAGCACTGAAACACAATCTAAGATCTATATATTTTCCAGTTGCCAATATCCTGCAGTTTTTGCTTTTAATGTTTTAGCAACAGCACTTTACTGTACTAAACAGGGTATAATATTCGTAACCAAATTACAGTTTGCTTATTATATCAATCATAAGTGCATTACAGATGTGCACACTGAATATTTCTACTTTTCTTAACTTTATTTATTATAGTGTATTGCTTTACTAGAATATCTTTCCTCTGTATAAACCATAGAAGATAGAATTAATCTGCAGTACCAGCTCTGACTTGAGTCTATGTACAGTAGGTGAGTGATATGCTATAAAAATATTTAACAAATTCACATGTATACTCATCTCCAAAAATGTCTGCACAGAATATCATAAAAAGTCTATAAAATAAACAGCCTAGTTTGCTTTATGTAAACATATTCATCAAACACAGCATGGCAAAGCAGTCCTTAGTGTTGCTTCAACCCTGTGGAATTCTGATTTCTCCTTTCCAAGGATCTGCTCCCTTTAAAGACATATCCTCAGGTTCCTCAATAGAAGCATCCCAAACATCTTGGTACTGTAGTCATCAAGCACCATTTTTAAAATTTGTGTTCCACCACTTTCTCACTTAGTTAAAACTGAAACCCACAACACATGATTTGGAACATTTACCTCTAAGGGGAGGCCATCGTCCACTGGAGCCTTTTCCTTTAATTTGTCTTATTAATAATTGTCTCAAACCAATATCTTTAGAGATTATTAAATCTAATGGCGCACCTTATCTATTCAGAAATATAAAACTAAACTCATAATCCATTGAGAACATTCAAAGTAGAATCCTGGAATAGCTTATTATAATGTTTAACAGACTATGAATACAGTAGGCACATTAGCTGACAGGAATATTTATAATTAGAGGTGCTCAATGCTAGACCTAAAAATTGTTTTGAGCCCTTAGAGTTGGTTCTTTTATTGAACTCCATTCACAATTTTAATTGATGGGTACTATTTCCCTCTTGATACAGTCTTTATAAGCTTTCATCTCCTCCATTAATATTTTCTACAGTTCTAAACCACTAGGACATCCATTAACCAACATCTTGGTAACTCTTTGTTATTCCCTTTTTTTATTGCACACTTTTCATCAAAACAAGTATCTGTTGACTGAATCTTTGGTACTGATTATTTTATATAATAAGGGAGAATTATATTGTCAAGTCCCATATATGCAAGAAAAGGTTATGTCAATATTTATAGAATCCAAAACACATTCTGATAAGGCCAAGACAATGTAATCATTCCTAAGAAAGGAAATTCTTCTCTGATCTAAATTCATGTTCCATATTAACTTTGGGAGGTTAGCACAACCCTAGTATGCATTTTCTGCTCTTTTATAACGTTAGATATTTTCCTTTCAGCCCATCCTGCTCATGTTGGCTCCTGAAAATTGCCACAGCCCATGGCAGGAAGGCTGCTCTTACTGTCACTTTCTCGGCCTCTCCAGCACCTATACTTCTGTTTTTTGCTGTTTCTATCTCCACTCAGCTGATGTGGGGGAGCACTCAGGGGTGAGATGGTAGCTGACAGGCATCAAGAGGGGGCAGGGCTTGGCATGTTCAAAAGCCTGTGCTGCCCACAGCATGAGCATGAGTAAAAGGTGCCACTCGGGAAAAGAAAAAGTAAACTCTTGCTGTTAAATGCTGAATGTAACAACAGTAGCCATAACTGGCATATAACATATTGACTTGCTCAAGCACCAGCTTTGTGCAATTGCTAGTTGCGGGCTTATGTTTTTCAGCAAAGCAGCAATCTACCTGTTCTTGTGATTGGTGCTGCATTTGTGACTGAAGATAGCAGTTTGTGCATTTGTTGTCGGTACTTTTAACAACTGTTCCTGAGAGTAGTGAGGAAATCTTCCATAGTCACACCTTTGAACTGCTAAAACTTGATGGGATGAGTGAACAACTGATTCCCCTATTGAAGCAGCACTTTGCATTAACTTTATTATAACTGGAGAATTGCTGCTAACAAATTGACATTCCTGCTGCTGCTGTAGGTGAAGTGCTAGTGTATGGAAATTACACCAAGCAAGTTTTGACTCCCCTGTTGGCTCTGCACTTGACATTAACTTTATTTTATCTTGAAAACTGCTACTAATTTCTTGAAGTCTGCTGCTGCTGAACTGTGACATTCTGGTGCATGCAAATAGCTATTTAAGAGTGAATCATTCTACTCAGAGACTATTTCTTGAACTTTCCTTTTAAATTTTGCAGTTTAATATTTGTGGACTACCATTTATTAATATGTGTTATTGTCATTAATATTGTAATGTCCATCATTTTTACGTTCGCTTGCGCGCATGCGCAAGGAACGTCTTGGGAGAATGGGATACTTTGGAGGTGTGCCTGCCCTGTGCAATCCCCTGCTCCGTTGAGCAGGCGTGGCGGTCCTGCACCAATCGCTGTGGTGCTTTGTATGACAGCGGTGGTCTCTCTTCAAAGAAAACCACCACTGTGTGCTTGCAGCGTGTCACGCCCCAAATCTTTGCTGCCATGCTGAGAGCCCGCAGCATGGCAAAACGATCCTGCGTCGTCTGCTGTGAGGGTGCCCAATCTCCGTCAGCTCCACCTCCCCAAACAGCTTTCCTGCTGCCATGCTGGGAGCCCACCACAGCATGGCAAGCGTCGCGTTGTCTGCCGATGGGGTTCCCAATCCCCGTCGGCTCCCGCCACCAGCCATCCTTCTGCCATGCTGGAGCCCACCCCAGCATGGCAAATATCCTGCATCATCAATTATAGAAAAAAAACCTGTAAATTAAAACCACCCCACGCAGTCTCCCGCCCCCCTCCCACTGCGGCACCTTACCTCCCCACACACCCCTCACCCCATACTTACCTCCGAGCTCACGCGATGATTATCGCTGGACCGGGAACATGTCTGCACTCTTCAAAGCTGACCGCGAACTGAGGATATGCCGGTAAGCTGTATAATGGGCTAGATGGGGTTTTTTCAACTTTGTTGCATATCTTAGGCATTTTTTGGAATTTTGCACCAATTTTCAACATGGGGTTTTTGGGACCCCTTCTCATGAATTCTGTCACTGTCATGGTGTTATTCAGGCCCGAAGGGTGATTTCACAGTCACTGTGCAAAATCACCTTTTGGGCTTGATTAACGAAACGACAGTGCCAGCGTTCATAAGGTGGGCTCTCAAAAAGACTATTTTGAAATTTGGTGACAAAATCTAAAATGACTGTTTATGGCGTGCATTGCGCGGTTCCTACATGCGCGCTCGTGATTCTTAATTTTCAATATTTTACTCCAGATTTTTCAACATTGCCATTTTACCACTCCTTAGGAGCAGTACAGCTGTCATTTTTCACATCCTGCCCAAAATGTGTTTCCGCCATGTAGCGCACAATGGCGCAGTCGGTGTGCGGACTCAATGTATGGGACACATTAAGAAAATCACAGTGACACTGTTCATGAGCAGAGGTCTTAAAATGGCTATGTTGAAAATTTGGTGAAAAATTCCTAAAATGACTGTTTTACAGGTGTGCATTTTCACTCCAGATTTTCAACATTTTGCTTTTCCACACCTCCTTATGAGCAGTACAGCTGTCATTTTTCACATCCTGCCCAAAACGTGTTTCCGCCCATGTAGCGCACAATGGCGCAGTCGGTGTGCGAACTCAATGTATGGGACACATTAAGAAAATCACAGTGACACTGTTCATGAGCAGAGGTCTTAAAATGGCTATGTTGAAAATTTGGTGAAAAAATTCCTAAAAATGACTGTTTTACGAGCGTGCATTGCGCAGTTCCTACGCACGCTCGTAAGTTCGTGAATTTTCAATATTTGCACTCCAATGACTTCCAAATACCTAAACAGCACATAGAAACAAGCAACATTCAGCATTGACAAATGCTTGTACTTCTTTGTCACTGATTTTTTTAAGCCATGTCCAAGTGCCAAATACCATTGCAAATACCTGCAAGCGAACGTTCGGCATTGACAAATGCTTGTTAATGTTATGGAAGATCAATAAACTATGACTGATTGATATTGTCAGTATTATGCTAATTACTTAGGGATTACAAGCATACATAGGTTTGGGGTAATTTTATTTGGGATTCTTATGTAGATTATTTCACTATCTTAATTTATTATGTATTTTAGGGGCTTTTGGGGCTGGTGGTGTTCTTTTGTTGGGGACTAGCAGCTGAGTTAAATTGAGTTAATCATGCAGTTTGATAGATCCAACTATCTACAGAAACATGGAAATGGCTAATTCACAGCCCTAGAACCTGCTTGTCACATGGGATGGCATTTTTGGTGGATGTATAAGAGTTCAAAACATTGCAAGCATAATGGCTGATGCTCTAAGGATGGATTTTGTTAAACTGGTAGTCATGAGGACTAGCATTAATCTTGTTAGGAAGCCCATTAAACCAGGAAATATGATGATGGCAAATAGGTACTACACCTACTTAGAAAGCTTATATATCCCACAACACACAAACACTGTATCTTAAACACTGTGATGTGTTTGTTGCTATTGTTGTCGATGACATTCACTTAAAACCGGTCCCATGAACTATAGCAATAGATCAGTTGATGTTTTGTCTGACAATGGTTTTAGCACTGCACATTTCAATGCTAGAAGTATTGCTCCCAAAACTGACCAAAATAAGAGAATGGATTTTATGTTACAAACCAGATTTGATTACTGAATCAGAAACATGGTTAAGCCTTAAAATGTCTAACACTTTTAACAGTAGAGATGGGTACCAGATATGGCATAATGCACCTAGCAAAAGAAAGGTGGCGATGACATATGAGAAGCATAGTATGGGTGCTAAAGAATTCAATCTACAAATTAAGAATGGCAGCTTAGAAATACCAAGCGTAGAGATCAGGCTGCCTTATGCACAACCTCTGTTACTGGTGGGCTGTATCTTCTGCCTACAGCAAATGTAGATGCATTTTATAAACTCCATGAATTGAGATGGGCAGAGTGGATAAAATTCACTCTGTGGATTAATTTCATGAAGTCGGTGAAATTTGTGAAATGTGAAGTGCCGAATTTGAAAGTTTTTACAAGGCGAAGTTGCCCTGTTTCAAGTCAAATTGACTTAAATTACCTAACTTCACCTCTAACTTTGCTACCTTTTCAGCAAAGTTACATAAAGTTTGTGAAGTGGAACTTCAAGAAGTAATTCACAAAGGCAAATTTTGCAACTTTGTTGGAACTTCGCTGGCGAGTAAAACTTTGCAACATCTCTATTCACGAATTGCTATTAGTAGGTGACTTTAATGTCAGTTGAAAATGATAGGTTTTCACATAGTTTAAAATATCTGCAGAGCAACCTAGGCATGGAACAACTCTCAAAGCACAGACAAAGTTGATTGTTGTTTGCCAGACTGATTTGTTTAAGTACAGAAAATAGTAATATTAGCAAAAAAACCTAGCTAAGTCTCATGACATGCAAGCATGTGCAACAGCCTGGGAAATGCCCCCTCCTCCCTCACAATTATTGACCACACATGAACCAAGAGAGGGACTCACTGACTGACTATCTCTGGCCAGACTGGAAATGGAGAACTGGTTTCTTTTGTACAAAATTCTCCCCATGTCAATGACATCTATATTGCTGTAGCACTTCTGATCAGGACTTGCTGAGCCAGACACCCAGAATTTCCCGGGATGAATTTCCCATGGATAAAAATAGTGTGTGAGTGAGGGAGGGAGAAAAGGAAACATATTGTAGTGAATAATAGGATGCAGACAGATTCGATTCCACTCCTCAAACAACACAGCTGTGCAGTGTTAGGATAGACCCTTCTTCTGATAGCAATACATCAGCATAGCATCATGGACGAATTCAGCCATAAAAATGTTATTTCATTATAGAAATTTAGCTGGAAAAGGCACACTGAGACAAAGCTCATTTTATGTTTGCTTGCACGCATGTGCAAGAAACATAGTGCCTTCTTCGGAGATTTCGGAGGTGTCACCTCCTCCTCCAATTCAGTCAGTGGGCTGGCAGGCGCGGCCCCTGTAAGCCAATGCATTTTGGAGCTGTCTATGACACGCTCCAAAATGCAGTGGCATACAGTTGAAAGGGGGAGCTACGTTTGAGTGAGCACCAATAAGATATCGGCTGCTCACACGCAGCTCCCCCCCACGCACAGATAGACGTGCATGACCCCGTACTGTATAGCCGACGGGGTGCCCAATCCCCATCGGCTGAGCTGCGTCTCCCACCCCCCCAGTTGTAGGTGCCAGGCTGGGAGCCCACCCCAGCGTGGCAAGCACTGTAGTCCTTTGGCCGGTGGGGGTGCCCAATCCCCCGTCGGCTGAACGCCCCCCCAAGTCCTTGTGCCACGCTGAGAGCCCACCCCAGCATGGCAAACGGTGCTGCGATTTTTTTTTTATTTTGCCGATGGGGGTGCCCAATCCCCCATCGGCTGAACGCCTCCCACAAGTCCTTGTGCCATGCTGGGAGCCCACCCCAGCGTGGCAAACGTCCCATGATGTTTTGTTTTTGTTTTAAACCTGTAAAATAAAAACTGTCCAGGGCGTCTCCCAACCCCTCCACAACCCGCCCCACCCACTGCGCGCAGCCTCCCCACCCCCACCCCATACCCTCTGGACTCCAGAGCGATGATCTTGGTGGGCAGGAACACGTCTGCACTCTTCAAAGCCGACCGCGAACTGAGGAAATGCCGGTAAGCTGTATAATGGGTTACATAGGGGGGTTTCAACTTTAATGCATATCTCAGGCATTTTTGGGCATTTTTGTACCAAATTTTCAACATGGGGTTTTTGGGACCCCTTCTCATGAATTATGTAACTGTCATGGTGTTATTGGGGCCCGAAGGGTGATTTCAGCAGTGACTGCGCAGTGACTGCGAAATCACCCTTCAGGCCTGAATACCACCATGACAGTGACATCATTCATGAGAAGGGGTCCCAAAAACCCCATGTTGAAAATTTGGTGCCAAAATTCCAAAAAATGACTGTTTTACGAGGTGCATTGCGCAGTTCCTACGCAGGCTTGTAAGTTCGCGAAATTTCAATATTTTCACTCCAGATTTTCAACATTGCCATTTTACCACACCTTCTTATGAGTAGTATAGCTGTCATTTTTCACATCTCACCCAAAATGTGTTTCCACCCATGTAGCGCAGAATGGGCAGATCGATTATCTTGAAATCAATGTATGGGACAAATTAAGAAAATCACAGTGACACTGTTCATGAGCAGAGGTCCTAAAATGGCTATGTTGAAAAATTATGAAAATTCCTAAAAATGACTGTTTCACGAGGGTGCATTGCGCAGTTCCTCGCACACCGTAAGGTTATGCTAATTTTCAATATTTTCATATCAGATTTTCAGCATTGCCATTTTATCACACCTTCTTATGAGCAGTACAGCTGTCATTTTCAAATGTCACCCAAAATGTGTTTCTGCCCATGTAGCACACAGTGGCGCAGTCGATTGTGCTGAGATCAATGTGGGACAAATTAAGAAAATCACAGTGACACTGTTCATGAGCTCAGGTGTTAAAATGACTATGTTGAAAATTTGGTGAAAAAATTCTAAAATGACTGTTTTCTGACGTCGTTGCACAGCTCTATGCCGCTCATAAGTTCACGAATTTTCAATATTTTCACTCCAGATTTACAACATTGCCATTTTACCACACCTTCTTATGAGTAGTATAGCTGTCATTTTTCACATCTCATCCAAAACATGTTTCCACCCATGTAGCGCACAATGGCACAGTCGGTGTGTGAAATCAATGTACAGGACAAATTAAGAAAGTCACAGTGACACTGTTCATGAGCAAAGGTCTTAAAATGGCTATGTTGAAAATTTGGTGGAAAAATTCATAAAAATGACTGTTTTACGAGCGTGCATTGCTCAGTTCCTACGCACACTTGTAAGTTTGCAAATTTTCAATATTTTCACTCCAGATTTTCAACATTGCCATTTTACCACACCTCCTTATGAGCAGTATAGCTGTCATTTTTCACATCTTGCCCAAAATGTGTTTCCACCCATGTAGTGCACAATGGTGCAGTCGATGTGCAAAATCAATGCATGGGGCACATTAAGAAAATCACAGTGACACTGTTCATGAGCAGAGGTCTTAAAATGGCTATGTTGAAAATTTGGTGAAAAAATTCCTAAAAATGACTGTTTTACGGGCGTGCGTTGTGCAGTTCCTATGCATGCTCGTAAGTTTGCAAATTTAATATTTTCACTCCAGATTTTCAACATTGCCATTTTATTACACTTCCTTATGAACAGTACAGCTGCCATTTTTCATATGTCGCCCAAAATGTGTTTTCGCACATGTAGCGCACAATGGTGCTGTTGGTGTGTGAAAGCAATGTTTAGGACAGATTAAGAAAATCACAGTTACACTGTTCATGAGCAGAGGTCTTAAAATGGCTATGTTGAAAATTTGGTGACAAAAGTCCATAAAATGACTGTGTTACGAGTGAGCAATGTGCAGTTTCCACGCACCCTCGTAAGTTCATGACTTTGTAATATTTTCAGTCCAGATTTTCACCAGTGGCATTTTTTCACACTTCCTTATGAACAGTACAGCTGTCATTTTTCACAACATGGCTGAAGTGTGTTTTCCACACTTTCAAGCGCTGAGATGCATGGTCGCTGTGGAAATCATTGTTCGGCACAGATAAAGAAAAATCAAGTGACACTGTTTCGTGATCGGAGGCACCAAAATGCCTGAGTTGACAATCTGCTGTAAAATATCCCCAACCTAATTATATTACGGATGTCGTTGCACAGTTTCTATGTCACGCTCATGACTTCACCATTTTTTAAATATTTTACTGCAGATTTGCAACATTGCCATTTTACACCTCCCCATGAACAAGTACAGCTGTCGTTTTTACATCCTGTTGAATGTTTTTGCACCTGTGGTGCTAAATGCCGTACTGTGCATAAGCAGCTTTTGGCTAACAAACTGATATTCCCCTGTTCATGAGGTGGGTCACACAAAAAACATGTTGAAAATTTGGAGTGAAAATACCAGCAGGCTCATACCTGCGGTATTAGGGTTTCCAACCATAACGCCCAACCCTGTAGAGAATGACAGGCATCAGGGGTGTGACTTGGGATTCTTGCCTGTAATGCTCATACCATTCCACACCCTGCAGCCAGTGAGAGGGTATCGAGGTATGCCTTGGACTCTTCAGCCCCAAAGTTCACCCCATTCTCCTATATCGCACCCATCTCACCGCATTTCCTAATGAAATGGGGTGCGCATAAGGGCCAAAGACCCCAAGGAACACCGTGACACTTGTCAGTGTCTGCAGGGTGGGGTGTGGTGAAATGGCGAGCTGTTATGCCTGATGACCCAAATGCACACCCCAATGCCTGTCACTCTCTGCAGGGTGGTGGTGGGTTGGCTTCAGTTCAGTACTTCACTGCCATTCTATTACATGAGCTCTGTAACGTCTACATTACCACTGCCAATGCCAGCAAGCAAACATTCGGCATTGACAAATGCTTGTTAGCTGTGTCTGTAGAACACAGGGAGAATAAGAGACTTTCTTAGTGTCACTTAGGTCCTGTACACATTGGGCTTGTTCAAATGTTACTGTTACTACATTTTAACAATCTGAAACTTAGTCTGTGTCTGCACTGATCACAGTTTGAAACCATGTTTAAAAAACATTTTTTTAAACCCTGCAAGAGACATTGTCTTAAAATCAGTTTTAAACACAGTTCCAAACCTTATATTGTTTATTTGGAAGTGTACATGGGAAATTGATTTGTGTTTCTCTTGAAGTGCTTGCACTTGTCCTCCTGACCGTGCTGGTGCCAGGCTTGTTAAAACATTACAAGGCTACAGTGTGGATTTTATTTTATTTTATTTTATTTAGGCAGCAGTTTGGAAAACCTTTGAGCCATAGGCTCATTTACAGAGGTACCTTGTCACAGTAAGACAAACGAGAATACACAATATAACAGTATAACACAGTATAACAGTAACTTAAGACAGCAATAAGTACATAGATACAAACAAGCTGGTACAGGTAGGATTGATGCAAACAATACCAGAGTTATGTTGTCCTTAGCAGTTTAGTAGTAAGCTTTGTCATAAGTATTGAGTACGGCTTTGACTAGTGGCAATTACAGCTTCGGGTGTTAACAAGGTGGTTCCATAAGGACGTTTTGAAGCACGATATAGTTGGAGCTCGGAGATGGAGGGGCAGTGTGTTGAACCAGGAGGGGCCCTAAAGCTGAAAGGCTCTTTGGCTGTGAGAGGTCCTAGCTCTAGGGATAACAAGAGGTTTTTCCACAGGTCCAGTATGAACTAGTGGGACAGAGCGCGGATGGTGGTGGTCAATCCTGCGTGGATAGCCCAAGGAGGGTCTTTTGTAGGGTACAGGTCAAATATTTGAGGCACTCATCAAGATCAAGTACCAGTGCTTTAGCGTACAGTAGACAGGTGTGTTTAGCCTAGCTGCCCCACTAATTAACCTGCAGGCCTTATTCAGAGTAGTGTGAATTTTATGGAGTGCAGTCTGATCGGCAGCACCATACACCGGCAGTCCATAGTCCACTAGGGACAGGATAGAGGAAGTGACTGTGAGATGAACAGCCTCTGAGGGGAGGCAGTGTTTATACCAATGTAAGATGCCCAATCGGATATTAGTGGCAGTGGATAAGGCAGCAATGTGTCCATGGAAAGAGAGAGGGGTCAAAATGGATCTCTAGGTATTTATAGGAGCAAACTTGTTCGAGTGGGAAAGAGGACCCAGAGTGAATGAGGAGTTTGAAGTTGCAGGACTTGCTCTGAGGATGAGTGAAGAACATGTTTTTTTTTAGATTTATCACCAATCTATGTTCCTTGAACAAGCCCTCAGCTTTAGCGAAGGACTTCTGTGCGAGTTCTGGAGGGCAATAGGGTTCTGACTTGAGGCAAAGATGACTGCATCATCAGCGTACAATAGAATGTTCCCTGAGCAAGAACGTGGAAGGGTGTTAAGGTAAAGGGAGAATAGTAAGGGGCCCAGAATGGAGCCCTAGGGAACCCCAGAAATGATGAGACAGATGTCTGAGTAGGTCCCATTAATTTTTACACACTGTGAGCGGTCTGACAGATAACTGGTGCTCCAGGAGATAGGCCCAGCAGCAAAACCAGAGAGACTAAGGGCATCAAGAAGGAGGGGGTTGGAGACAGTGTCGAAAGCTTTAGAGAGGTCAATGAAGACTGCACCAGCCAGAGAACCAGAGTCTAAGGAGGAGTGGAGAAAGTTGGAGAACTCAAGGAGGGCTGTGTTGGTACTGTGGCCCGCTCTGAAGCCATGCTGCTCAGGACATAGGGCATTGTAGGTGGAGAGGTGGTCAGAGATTTGAGAGGCCACCACTTTTTCCAAGGCCTTAGAGAGAGGAGAGAGAATGGAGATTGGCCGATAGTTTCCAGCCACAGTCCTATCACCACCTTTAAAGATAGGGGTGACAGTGGTGACTTTTCAGGCAGTTGGAACCTTCCCCAGGCAAAGAGAGTGGTTGATGAGGCATGTGATTGGGGTAAGGACTGTGTCTAAGACCAGCCGTAGGATACACAGATCCAGGGTGTCACTGCCCGTACTATTACTGTTGAGGGCAGTGACAAGGTGCAACCTAAGTTCTTGGGCAGAAACACGGCAGAGGAGAAAATAGGGCAGAAATATTTACAGCAGGCGCTGGGAGGAGGGTCAAAAATTTGTAGGGAGGATGAGGGCTAAGGTCAGTGAATGAGGTGTTGAGGTGGTTGGCTATGAGGGCTGGGTCTGAGGAGATCACGCCATTAATGTTGATCTGGGAGGGTGGGGAGTGTGCACTCCCATTTAACTGTTTAATGTTATCCCAGAAGGTTCTGGGGTTCCCCATGAGGCAGTGAGTGAGGACCGATAGTGCTCAGACTTGGCCTTTCTGATGGCCGAGTGCATTTGTTTGAGGCGGCAGCATATAACTGCCTGTCACTGGGCCAGCCAGTCTCAATGGCACAGTGCCATAGGTTGTCCCTATGTTTGAGTTGGTGGATCAAGCTGGGTTACCCAGGGAGCATTCTGCCTTTTAGAAGCGGGTCGACATTGGGGCAAAGGTATCACAGGCGTTATTAAAGTTCAGGTAAAGAAGGAGAGAGCTGTGTCAATGTCAGGAGTTGCCTGTATAGGAGACCAGTCAATTTGGGACAGAAGTTCCTTAAGTTTTATCAGTCCACCAGGTATTAGGCGCTGCCGGCATGTGGACTGTGCTATGGGTTTGGGAACTGAGGATGACCAGTGGAATAGAATGGGGGAGTGATCGCTGAGAGAGTCTGAGAGGACTTGTACATTGGGGATCCAATTAGGGTGGTTGGTGAGTACCACATCAAGCAGGGTACTGAGCCTCTCTTGGGGTTAGTCCTGGTAGGGTGGGTAACTAGTTGCGTTAGGTCTATTGCAGAAAAGGAGTCACGGGTAGAGGAGGAGGAGGGGCTGAGCCAGTTGACATTTAAGTCACCCACCAGAATTTGATCAGTGGAAAGAGGTAGCAAGGAAAGGTATTCTGTAAGAGAGGCAATGGCCTGCGTTTGGTCCCTGGGGAGCACGTATGCAGTAGTCAGATAAAGGGGTCCCTTTAAAGGGTCAGGGGTTAATTTCAGCATAAGCGCCTGGGCCCTGGAGTCAAGGATGGGAGCAGGCAGGGCTAGTACGAGGAGAGATTCCTTGACATAAATAGCGCAGCCACCGCCCTGTATTCCAACACGGTCAGACCGGAAGAGGGTGAAACCAGGAAGGGAGACTAGGGAGTCAGGGGAGGATTTTGACAGCTAAGTCTCAACCAGAGTGATGACATCAGGGTTAATTGAAGTGACCAGGCATTGTAGTGAGTCAAACTTTTTTAGGAGGCTACAGATATTCATGGAGACCATGCATAGGCCTGTGGTGCTAGTCGGGGAGCTCTTGGGAACCGGGCCAGGGTTTGGATGAATGTTCCCTGACAGGAGTAGTAGCATGACTAACACCCTGGCTGGGAGATGGTGAAAGGTTTTCCTACGATTGACATGAGTGGGGGGGGGAGGTTAAGGGAGCAGGGGGTGGGCTGGGTGGTACAGGAAGGGAAGGCAAGAATAAGAAGACACCCAGGTGTGCCTGAGGTGAGGAGGAAGCTAGGGGGAGGGCAGGGAGGACCGAGACACACAGAGATCCCAAGGGGCAAGAGAGCAGGTTCAGGAGCAAGGGAGGGAGGGGTGCCAGGGCACAGTGCAGAGTAGCAGATGGGTAAGTGGGCAAGTGCACTGCTATTGGGGATAGGCACAGGCACAGCGTGAGGCAGGGCCAATACATTGTGGTGAGCAAGATCCAAGGGAAGTAGTAGTGTACAGGAAGGAGTAGGAAGTAGCGAGGGAGCATAGGTCCCTCTAGTGGCCAGCAGGTATAACCTGCAAATGGGAAAAGTGGGGTGATGTCACGGATGTGATGTCACGGGGTGGATCCTTAAATTGACAGCTGCCCCTGGGTGGGTACAGGTGGTTGAGGCGAGCCGGGACAGGCTGACGCAGTGTCGTCAGGCTGGCATCCCCTGCAGGCGCGCCCAGATGAAGAGAAGAGGCTCTTTACCTCGAAAGTTATCAGGCTGAAATTGACTTCCTCAGCTCCTCAGGTGAGCTGCTTGTGTTGCTTGTTCGTCTCCGAGTGCCGCCGCAGTCGGCAGTGAGCTTAGGGGCTGCCTATGTAGTGGAGAAAACAAAGCCTCTCATTACTATGCAGCGGGAGAAAATATTGTGACTTACACAAAGGGGCTCCACTCTAAGCAAACAGGGCTAATCCAAAATGAGGTCACACTAGGACCCAGCTATCCTAATACCTTCAGTTACAAGCACAGTTAGATCCAATACCACAAATTAAACAAGTCTGCTCTATATTAGCTGCTTAGCATATCTGGCTTTAAGGTATAATCAGCAAGGCAACTCTAGGGCACCCACTGAATCCCTAGCTTTACACTTCAGCATTAGTAGCACAAAGAGAAGCAAATAACAAGCCCACCCAGCAGTGAACAGGGAACAAAGTTCATAAATATAAGTGTTCATCAGGTAGCACCCCCCTGCAGGTGTCCAGATGAAGAAAAGAGGCTCTCTTTACCTCGAAAGTTATCAGGCTGGAAATTTGGCTTCCTCAGCTCCTCAGGTGAGCTGATTGTGTTGCTTGTGTTGCTTGTTCGTCCAGAGTGCCTGCCGCGGTCGGCAGTGAGCTTGGGAGGGGCTGCCTCGAAAGTTATCAGGCTTGAAATTCAGCTTCCTCAGCTCCTCAGGTGAGCTGCTTGTGTTGCTTGTGTTGCTTGTTCGTCCCGAGTGCCTGCCGCGGTCGGCAGTGAGCTTGGGGGCTGCCTCGAAAGTTATCAGGCTGGAAATTCGGCTTCCTCAGCTCCTCAGGTGAGCTACTTGTGTTGCTTGTGTTGCTTGTTCATCCCGAGGTGCCTGCATGTGTCGGCAGTGAGCTTGGGGAGCTGTCGAAGTTATCAGGCTGAAATTCGGCTTCTCAGCTCCTCAGGTGAGCTGCTTGTGTTGCTTGTTCGTCCCGAGTGCCTGCCGCCGTGCGAATGGTATGACTGTGTTTAAACATGGTTTTGAAAGACATGCCAACAGTGTAGATGGACTTCCATGGTAAGTTTAAAATGCTTTTTAAAACATTTTCAAAATAGACTGCCAATGTGTACAGGGCTATAGTATGCATGTTTTAGTTGTGAGATTCAAATCCAACTCTGTTGAGTCTCCAGATTCACAGTTCAGTTACAAAGCACTTTAACTGAGTGTTCATTCATTGACAACATATTGTTAAAGGCAGAAAGGAGAATTTTCTAAAGGATAGAGGCAGCTGTATGTTGCACCTGCTTCTGCATCTGCACCTGACTGATTGTGTCATGGCAGCCCTGTTGTATTTTTGAAATGTCTGTTCCTTTGCAGTGAAGAGTTGATGCAAATGTAATTTTCATCATGTTTTGCCAGGATTCTGTATTTTTTGGGATATGAAATTCAGACACTGTTAAACCATCTAATAGATGATGTAACAGTCTGAAACAAGCATTTGTCAATGCCGAATGTTGTTGCGCTGGCATTGGCATTGGCAGTGCCAGAGCTAGAGATGCATAATAAGAATGGCAGTGAAGTATTGAAGTGATGCCAACCCCAACCCCACTCTGTGGAGAGTGACAGGCATTGGGGCATGCCTTTGGGTCATCAGCAATACTGCTCATGCCATTGTACCTTGTCTACCTGTAGACACTGACAAGTGTCGGGGTGTGCTTTAGGGTCTTTGGGTGTTATACTTACCCCATTCCATAAGGAAATACACTGACGTGGGTGCAGTACAGGAGCGTGGGGTGAACTTTGTGGCCGAACAGTGCAAGGCACACCACGATGCCTGTCAGTGGCTGCAGGGTGGGGTGGGGGGTGGAATGGTGTGAGCATTACATCCAATGATCCCAAGTCACACCCCGGATGCCTGTCAGTCTGTACTGGGTGGGATCGACAGTTGGAAACCCTAACACCATAGGCATGTGGTGGTAGTTTCACTCAACTAGTCCATTCCGGTCATGGGTCACTGGTGAGGCAGATGGTAAGGATACCAGTGATTCAGCCTGCCACATCACTGGGCCAGCTCTTGAAATCGATTTCAAATTCTGCCAGCACAACCCCTGACTTATAAATACAAGCCAAGCTTGAATTGACTGCTAAAGCCCTATCTCATCATTGTCTTCTTGTTTTTTACTTGCATACCGTACTTTCTTCCCTTCAGTCTACCTCAAGAACCTTGCTGCCTTCCTCTACACCAATCTGGATAGTCTAGAGGTTAGAGTAATGAGCTGTGAATGAGCTTGGTACATCCAGCAGACCTGGGTTTCATTCCCTCAACCTCCACTTGCATGACGTGTGACTATAAGCAAGCCACTTAACCACCCAAGTGCTCCTGGGTCATCTGTAGAAAATGGCATGGGGTCATAATGTCACAAGACATTATGCCACATGGCAAATCAGCGCTGCCAGTGCAGTGGATTCTGAGAATAGTATACGTCTTTTCTTTGTGTGGGCTCACCCCACACCCTATTATGGTGGGCTGCCCCCAGAACCCTTCCCCAAAAGATTTTCAACTCCGTGGGGGGGATGCCTCAGGGAGTGCACAAAGTCCAGAAAAAAAAAGATTCTGGGATGGGGAATCAAACCCACTCCCAGACACAGTGCCTGGGTTCCTGCTGCTGTGGCTCAGTCCAGTGAGCCATGGCAGCTGCTCAGCAGAACCCATTCCCAGCAGAGGTCTCATCTCTGCCTGGGAGAGTGAGAATGGTGTAATACCACATACAGCAGTATATGCGGTATTACACCATTCACTCACAGGTACAGCGCTGTACTGGTTTAGCCATAATGTCGTACGCTACTAAGCATACGACATTATGAACCAGTAGGAGTGAAAACAGGCACTTGTGCCTAGTGCACCTCACCGGGTTACCAAAGGAACAAAAAAAAAACTCTGTCTGAGACAGAACTTTTCCTTCTTTTACTGCACTCTGTGGGAAATCTGTCCAAAGGTTGTGAAGGAAACTGGTTGCTACATCGCATTCAGATTAAATCTGAAATAGTTGAAATTAGTGGAGAACGAGGCAAGTTAGATATACACTAATACCCTTGAAACACACACTGATACCAGGACCAGCGAACCATGCTTCTTTACTAATTCCCAAGAAGCAAAGCAACAGGTGAGCAGCTCATGAATTTACCTTTGAAATATAGTACAATCTGTATGACTACAGTGCAGGTAACATGTACCTGCTGGTGGAGCACCAATACAAATACGTGTCAAGGCAGTAATGCAGGTTGGTTAGAGAGCAAAATTGTGAACCAGGACTTCAGATTCCAACATCACCTCTGACACTTACTTACTGTGTGGCTTTATGGAAATTATATAACCTTCCTGTGACAAACCCCCACTCTTTCCTTTCTCCCCACCTCCTCCTCTCTCAATCTCTCCCAGCCTCTCTCCTCTGTCCCTTTCTCTTTCCTGCCTCCCTCTCTCAACTTCTTTTTCCTTTCTGCTCTGTCCCTCCTCCTCTCTCTCTCTCTCTCTCTCTGCTTCTCTCCCCCCTCCCTCTAACCCAAAATCAAATTCAAAATAACATTATTGGCATGACAAGATATATACAGGTATTGCCAAAGTTTGTGCATCAAACTGTTCATGAAACAGAAATATACTACAATGCACTTAAATACATCCATGTTTTACTTTGAAGCTAGTGGCAGGATGCTATATAGTCTGCAGGTATGTCTGCACTCTCCTCTCGTTTCCTCTCTTTCTCTCTCTTCCTTTTCTCTCATTCCTCTCTCCCCCCCTTCCTCTGTTTCTCAACCTCTTTTCTACCCCCTCTTTCTAACCTCTCTCTAACTCTCTCTTTCCTCTCTCCTTTCTCTTCCTCCCCTCTGCCCATTTCTCTCCTTACCTCTCCCTCTCTCCCTTTTTATGCTGGCTCGCGTTTATGCAGGCAACATATTGCAGTAGTAGCAGAGTTGGAGGTGCGGTTACTGTGGGTGAATGCCCCTCATTCCCCAATAAGGCAGCTGCAGGCGATGACACCCTCAACACATAAACTGGCCAACAAATCTAAGGAAAGGTCTGCTGCAATGAGAGCCAAGCTTCTCATGCACTGGAGCATGCCTTTCCTGGTGACCAGTTTACAAAACATGATGGCATGCTGCCACAGAGTGCCCCGACCACTTCATTTGCCAATGGGGGAGCCCACTCCCCATCAACATAATGCAGCCCCCCTCCCATTTAACGTGTGTGCCGAGGGGGTGCCCAGTCCCCCTTGGCATCATGTCCCCCTTCCCAGTTTAATTTACCGAGGGCAGAGCCCACTCCCTTGGCATAATGTCTCCCCCATTTGTTGTGTGCTGATGGGGTGCCTAATCCCCATCGGCTACAGAACCCCCAAAAAACAAACACTCAGGTGGCATGCTGGAGCCACCCAGCGTGCCAAACTCCCCATAAAAGAAAAACTGTCACGCTAATGTTTTTTTTTTTAAACCTGCAAACAGAAAATGGTCCCTATCGACTCGGTGGCCCTCCCACAGCCTGCGCCCACCCTCTGTGCATCCTGCCTCCTCGTACCCCCCTCACCCCATACTTACCTCTGGAGCATGGCACAACGATCTTCTGTGGACCAGGAACATGTCTGCACTCTTCAAAGCCGACCGTGAACTGAAGAAATGCCATGAGCTGTATAATGGCATCATTAGGGTTTTCAACTTTGGTGCATATCTCGGGCATCTTTTGGGAATTGTTTCACCAAATTTTCAACATAGCATCATTGGGGCCCTTCCTCATGAATTCAGTCACTTTCATGGCGTTATTCAGTCCCAAAGGTGATTTTGAGGTCACTGCGTGGATCACCTTTCAGGAGTGATTAACGAAACAACAGTGCCACTGTTCATAAGGTGGGCTCTCAAAATCATCGTTGCAAATTTGGTGAAAAAAATTCCACAAATGGCTGTTTTATGAGCATGCAATGCGCAGCTCCATACATGCCCGTAACTTCATGAATTTGTAATATTTGCACTCCAGATTTTCAAAATTGGCTTTTTTCCCCACCTCCTTATGAACAGTGCAGCTGTCATTTTACATATCCTGGATGAAATGTGTTTTCGCACGTCCGGCGCAGAATAGCGCAGTTGCTGTGCAAAATCAGTTTTCAGGAAGTTTGAGACAATGACGGTGACACTGTTCATGAGCAGAGTTCCTAAAATGCCTATGCTGAAAATTTGGTGATGAAAGTGCATAAAATGACTGTGTTACACGCATGTGTTGTGCAGTGTCCATGCACCCTTTTAACTTTGCAAATTTGCAATATTTTCATGCCAGATTTTCAACACTGGCATTTTTTCACATCTCCTTATGAACAGTACAGCTGTCATTTTTCACATCCTGCCCAAAATGTGTTTTCACACCTGTGGTGCAGAATGTTGTGGTCGCTGTGGGAAATCAACTTTTGGGATAGATTAACACAATCACAGTGCCACTGTTCATAAGGGGAGATCCCAAAATGCCTATATTACAAATGTGTCTCTTCAGGGTGGGGGCGAGGTTGGCGTTAGTTCAGTACTTCACTGCCATTCTATAATGATCTCTAACTCCTGTACTACCAATGCCAATGCCAGCGAGACAACATTCGGCATTGTCAGATGCTATTTCTGAATTGTAGCTTGCCTAACAGTTGATGCCACAGTTCATGGTTTCCTAAAGCCCACAAGATACCACATGTATGAAAATGCTGTATGAAAACCAGATGCCTTTACTTCTTTCCTATTAACCAAACTTAAAATCCTATAAATGTCTGCTATAGAAGCTACCTGCCTATCTACACTGCAGAGGTGTCTCTGCATACTTAACGGATAGAGATATTATTAAGTTATGTTGTTTTTCTTCATTCAGCTATGGTACAGTGTTAATGTACAGACACTGGAGGATAAATTTCAAGAAGTGAAGTAAGCCAAAATCAATTCTCAAATCAAAAGCACCAATCAGAGTGTGATAGGGGAGCAGTTATACAGTTATGGGATATTGGCCAACCCCTCTGCTCCCTTTTCAAGTGCTCTTTCATCCTTGTTTGTTATTTCTGTAACAACAAGACTCAGATGGAAACTGATATATTCTCCCTGCACTAATTTACATTTTGTGGTGTCAGTCTGCCCTCCCACCAGCAGATCAATGAGACAGCTTGCAGTAGGCAGCAGATCAGTATGGGGGATGGGGCACCAATCAGCAACTTTAAACAGCAGACAGTGTATTTACTAAAATAAAAGGCTTTGAATTACTTAATTTACAACAACTAACTTTAGCAGTCCCCCCTTTTTTCTGCTTCTGCTATTGGCCATGTAACTATTTCAGATAATGAAGTGCTTTTTTCATTAAAGGTCTTTCAAAAACATCTGCCTGTCCCTCAACTGAGCTCACAACAGCTGTGTCTGTGATATCACAGTCTGTTGCTGTGGTGAGCACTATGATATATGTTTCCATGTACACTTACTCTGTTTCTTTATGGTTATTGTAAAGCAGTGTAAATGCCTCAACCAATCACAGCTCTCCATTACTGTACCTCTTATGTAGCATACAGTAGGCATCTCGTGCTGTTCCACTCAGCTGGTTCCCACCACTCTGACCCTGTGTCACACTCCACCAGTGGGAAATGCTGTGGCTTCAGCTGTGTGAGTCAGAGAAATCAGCAGTAGTGACAGTTTTGACTTTTGAAGTAAACAGTAGGAAATCTTTAGTTCTAACTGAAATCTAAAAGATGGAAGCAGTCACTTTTAACTTGTTCTAAACTTAGCACTTTTAATACTGCTAACCAGACCCACTTACTGAAGTGCATGAAACAATTTTGCACTCAGTTGAAAATGCGTGTAATGGTATCATTGAGCCAGCCTTCTTATGTTAGTTTACCTTTTAGTTTTATTTTTGTAAAGTGCAATGTTTGAATACTGTAGCCCGATCCACCATGCGGCATTCCTGCTGCCATTAATAACTGTCTAAGAGGCGTTACAATGTAACCTGCTCTGTTCAGTTTGGAATGTGCCATCTAGTCTTGTAAGCAGCAGGGGAGCACAAAACCGGAGGTAAATAGAGTAAGATATTTACTGGTTACCCTTGTTTATCACACACTGGCAGTGGCTGGCAAACTCCATTATTCACGTGTGAATAACGGAGTTTGTCCCAAGCACCTTCCCTGAACCTGTGCCTGCCTATCCACTACCAGCCAAAAGCTCCACTGCTGCCTACCCTCATGCTGCCATCCTTCGGCTACAGCAGAAAAACAAAAGATAACAAAACACATTAAAAACCAACAATGACATCCGCTGTTTTGCTTTGACGACTGGCTCCTTTGATTTTCCACTGCTCACATTTACTGATGGGATAACTGTCTCTTCCATCGTGAGTGTGCCCATCACACCACAGTATCACTGTACAGTGAGAGAGCCTGCCCACCATACATCATTAGTGAGTACTTAGGTCCAGCATGGTCATGAGCAAGAGAAGAGACAGTGCAGCAACATGACCATCAAGGAGGAAGAGGCGAGAACTTTTATCTGCTGTGGACTTCTGCCTGATTGCTGCCCTGCCCTCCCCATTTACTGCCTTCCTCAGTCCACATCTCTGCTTCCGCCCACCACTGCAGAGTGCAGTCCCTCCTTCACTGTGACTTCTCCGTTGCCTGCAGCACCGAGCAGGCCACTGAAGTGCCACCACAAGCTTCTGCCAAAATGGTGACAGCCAAGCATAGAATAACAAGGCCCAAGTCAGACAGGTCAACGGTACAGCAGGTCTGCAGGATGAGGCATGGAAGAGGTCTTGTTTTCTTATCAACAGGTATCAGTCAGTTTTTTTAGGGTCCTTTCTGCTGTGGGCGGGGGTGGTGGTGGTGGTGGTGGTGGTGTTTCACTGGTAAATCAGCAGGTACCAGTAAAACAGTCAAATAAATGTATGTGCCACAACATATTTGCCAAGAATGCTGCAACAGTAACAGAACCAGTAAATATAAAAAATAAAATATGGGGACGTGTGGAGTTTGGATTTTATGCACACCCTCTGTGTGTGATGTCTTTATAAACCCCTTTGACTTTGCCCTCGGGGTTTATGGGGCATCACACACCTCGGGAGTGCGTAAAATCCTCATTAAGCACACTTCCCCATGCATTATTCTATATTTATTTAACTTCCTATTGTGCTATCTGGCTGATTGTTTTGCTAGAGGCAACTATACTGTTTCATAATCTCTTTATACACATACTGATCTGTGTCTTTTATATGATAAGAACGTTATCTTATGCTGTTTTGGGCTGACATAACTGCTCAGTTTTGCTTCATGGTCCTCTCACCCAAAACAGCACAAGATAATGGTCTTATCATGTAAGAGACACAGGTCAGTATATGTATTAATATTAATATATATATATATATATATATGAATGCATACTGGAGTTTGTTGGGTGAAAGAACTGTGAAGTAAAGCTGAATAGTTCTGGCACACAAAGGACTTGACAAGAAACTCTTAAAACCATTATAGATTGAAGGAGAGCTCCCAACCAGTCAGAGTACTCCTTTACCCTGTGCATGATACACTCTTATTCTGTGAAGAGCATCTCACACGCAGATGCCCTGGAAACAGGCATGTTCTAGGAACATTTTTTTTATATATTATTGATCATTCTTGATCAGTAATCTATTAATAGGTCCATCGTTGCCACTTGTTCCTGTGTTAGAGTGGTTTCACTTGTCTTCAACTTGAGCCAGAACAGCTCAGCTTCCCTTCACTGTTCTCGCTCCAGCCAAACGTGCGTGAAACCGCTCTTAAACAGCAATGAGTGGCTCCAAGGGACATATTAACATATATTAGAGACATAGGACCTGTACATGTACACATATTATAAATCACGTTAAAAAACCTTTGTTTAAAATGGAATTTAAATTTAAAATTGAAATGTTTTACTTTGCAGAATATTAGAGAATCCCCTTTGTGTAAAATGGATTGTGCCAGCTGGACTTAGAACTTCAGAATTTTAGAACTGTATGCATTAGACACCCTCTTATGTTTATAACAGCACCTGGAATGTTTAGAAATAAGCAATTCTGGTTGGTTAAGACTAACATCATGATTTATAATGCAATAAGCAAAGGCACTATGAGTTGGTGTGGTATGAAAACAAAATGGAAACAAGATGGGAGGGGTTTCTGGCACTCAGAACCCCCTAACTGCATTTATGACTTCAGTCCAGGTTTATGCAGAAAGACTTCTAGACTTCTGCTGTGGCATTTGTTCATTCCTGCAGTATAAATTATTTGGTTATGTGGCAGAATACAGTGCTGCTATTGGTTAAAATATTATGTGATATCATTGATGACATCACATGCTGAACGTAGATGAGTGCCTTTAGGATAAACAAGGAGGGAAGGGAGCCAGGCACTGTGGAAAAACTCTATATTTGAATGAAAAATTATCAAAAGTAATGAGTTCCATAGCACCACATATATAAAATCCCACAACTGTGGAATCATGGAATTCCAGGGTCTTGACAGAAGGGTACAGATACTTTCTAAGGATCTCGACTTTCCTTTTCTTTAGAGCCTTGGACCTGACTCTACATGGAGAACTTTGAAATATATATGGGATATCACGATGGCCTTACTACAGTGATTGTAAGTGGAATATTCTGAACCAGGCCATTGTGTATCCAATTTATACAATGTGTTTGAAATTGTTAAGCTTTGAAATGAGTTCTTTTTATTAAGATTTATGTGTTGCTGTTTGGTTTCACTGCTTTGTTTTGAGTGCAGCCAAGGTCATTGTGATGTCATCTGGCATTGTTCAAGCTGCTCTTCCATTGGTTAACGGTTCCTTTGGGACCTGTCTAAAGTGAAGCTGAAGAAACCCAAATGAAGATAAATAATTTATCTTAGAATGCTTCCGTGGGTAAAATAAATAATTTATCTTCAAGGTGTGACTCTCACCTTTGTCTAGATAAATATTTAGACAGCATTCAATTTCTAATTCAGAGGTCCGATACACAACCACAAATTCCTGGTAATCAGCACTTACAAAGGTTACTTAGCTCCTGTCTCTTGTTTTGCTTTTGTTTGCACAACAGGGTTGCACACTTCCCTGTGCAGTTGCTAAGTGAATTGTGACCATGCTGGGAAAGGGTTGGGTGGTGCCACAGAAATGCAGGGTATGACATGGTAATGAGCCACTGAGCCTTGCACAGGCGATCATCAGCCCCCCATATCCCAGTCGCAAGCCAGAGCCATACCTCTCAACCTCCTGCCTCATAAATCAGGGACAAGGCTCAAAATGTTTTATTTATTTAGCTTTTGTTGTCGTTTGTATTTTGCAGTATTTATTTAGTTTTAGATTTTTTGATAATTAATGTGGATGAATCGGTGATCACAGCCACTCACTGCAGTCTAGTCATCCAACACAGCTTCCAGACTAACTTCACTGAATCTGTAGCTGGTTCACTACTAACACTCTCCTCATCCTGAACCCTAAGAAACCAAAATCCATGCTTTTCCACTCCAGATGCAAAGCCGTGACCCATCCTACAATAGGCATCACCCCTACAGAGAAAGTAACTACCTTCAAATACCTTAGGATAACTCTTGACTCAGGCTTAATCTACTCTGAACATGTGGATGTACTCATCAGGGCTGTTAATTCTAGACTCGACATGCTCTACAGGCACAAAAATGCATTTCTCCCCAAAATCAAGGAGCAATTAGTCAAACACCACGTTGTCTCGTAGACTATGGGCTGGTGATCTATGGTGCTGCTTGCAGCAGTGTACTCAACAGAGTCAGGGGGTTAATGAATAGGACTTGCAATTTTGCTCTGAACCAAAAGTGGGACACTCATAAATGCACCCTGTACTATGACCGTGAGTGGCTTAACCTGACTCCTGACTACAATATGTTACCCTCATCACTGGCAAAAAAGCTTTGCTTAGCAAACTCTTTTCAGGAGTATTATATCTCCTTAGCCCCTTTACCTCCAGATACACAACTAGGGGGATGATGGGCAACTCCATCATGCTCCCTAGAAGGAAAATATCCTTGGGGCAGTCCTGTTCTCCTTTAGGTTCTTAAAACTATGGAACTCCCTCACTCCATCTCTCAAAATCTTTGGCTCACTTGCCAGTTTTAAATCCCAGCTACTACCTTCATTCACCCTAGAAGAATCCCTGTGACTGCTACCGTCTATTCAATTCTCCTCTAGTGGTTGGAAATTTATACTCACCTGGAACACCTGCTTGGTATCGCTGCCTTAACACCTCTGGACTTTGCACAGCTTTGGTTCCTTTGTCAAACAGTATCTTGTACACACTTTGGACTTGTTGCGTTGCAGTCAACAGCTATGGCTATACTTGTTCTGATTCTTTGCTGTCTTTGCCATGCCAATTATTACTGTAAATATGCCCCATTCCTTTGATGTAATTGATGTACTGTCATCTATTACTGCAATTACAATATATCTCACCTTAGTTGTTCGTTTTGTAATTTTAATGCACCTGCTATTCCTTGGTAATTGTGACTCTAGACCCTTTGAAAATAGGCTCTGCCTAAAGGATCTTGTGTGTAACAAATAAATAAATAATGACAAATCACCAAAAGTGGGGGCAAATCTTAAAAAAAATGTTTATATCAGCTCAGGACACTGGAACAGTGTATAGCTTAGTGGGAAATACATTTTTTTAAGATTAATTTGAATGTAACACTAATGTCTGACATTATTTTGTGTTTAGAATTCCTTCTTTCAAGTGACAGAAATATCAAATTAAGAGGACCTGAAAGCATTTCTGAGGCAAAATCAAGGAAGTCTATGAAAATGAGGGATGGCTGAAGTATGGCCATTGCCTGTCTGCACTGTAGAACAATTTCAAGCAGTTCTTACTAGCACTACTGGGGCAGGGCACAAGGTTACAGACTGGAATGAGAGTGAGCAGGTAGCACACTGTGTCCCATATCATATGATTTGAGGGACAGGGATAGGTAGGAGGATCCACCAAACACCAGAGAAACATTATCATTAATGGTGTGCTTGGGGAAGGGAGGGCACTGGACATGAGGGAAACATTAATGGTGTGCTTCAGGAAGGGGGGACACTGGACTCCAGGGGAATGTTATCATTAATGGTGTGCCTGGGAAGGGAGGGTACTGGACTACCAGGGGAATGTTATCATTAATAGTGTGCTTGGAGAAAGGGGAGGCACTGGACTCCAGGGGAACACTATCATTAATGGTGTGCTTGGGAAAGGAGGTACTGGACTACCAGGGAACATTATCATTAATGGTGTGCTTGGGAAGGAGGGCACTGGACTACCAGAGGAATATTATCATTAATGGTGTGCTTGGGGAAAAGGGCACTGGACTACCAGGGAATGTTGTCATTAATGGTGTGCTTGGGAAGGGTGGGTGCTGGACTACTGCAGGAATGTTATCATTAATAGTGTGCTTGGAGAAAGGGAGGCACTGGACTCCAGGAGCATATCATTAATGGTGTGCTTGGGGAAAAGAGGGCACTGGACTACCGGGGGAATGTTATCATTAATGGTGTGCTTGGGAAGGGTGGGTACTGGACTACCAGGGGTATGTTATCATTAATGGTGTGCTTGGGGAAGGGAGGGAGGGCACTGGACTACCAGAGGAATGTTATCATTAATGGTGTGCTTGGGGAAAAGAGGGCACTGGACTACCAGGGGAATGTTATCATTAATGGTGTGCTTGGGAAGGGTGGGTACTGGACTACCAGGGGAATGTTATCATTAATAGTGCTTGGAGAAAGGGAGGCACTGGACTCAGGGGAGCTATCATTAATGGTGTGCTTGGGGAAAGAGGACACTGGACTACCAGGGAATGTTATCATTAATGGTGTGCTTGGGAAGGGTGGGTACTGGACTACCAGGAAATGTTGTCATTAATGGTGTGCTTGGGGAGGGAGAGGACTGGGCTACCAGGGGAACATTATCATTAATGGTCTGCTTGGGGGAGGGTGGACACTGGACTACCAGGGGAACTTTATCATTAATGGTGTGCTTGGGGGAGGGTGGACACTGGACTACCAGGGGAATATTATCATTAATGGTGTGCTTGGGGGAAGGAGAGGACTAGGCTACCAGGGACAATCTCTAGACCTGCAGCTGCACCAGCCCTCAAGCATGTACTAAGTAGAAGGTTAGGTGGGACTTCATTGGCCATGACATCATGTCCCCAGGGCAGTATGCAATACACAGATTTGCAGCCACAGACATCTGATCTGCACCATATATCTAGTATGGAGCAGCACTGTAGCATGACGGACCTCCACCCCTCTCCATAAGGGCACTCCTGCACTGTGCATGGCAAAAAATGTGTGATGACATTAGTGGTACTTATTTGTCTCATTTAGGACCATCACACTTTTTGAGACTGTGTATGCTGCCCTAGATAATTTCTATCCACGTCTCCCCTGCTTATTGACCGGCAGTATTCTGTTATTCTTTCAGTTTTGTTTTATTGTTTAAAATGATACATTGTAACATAATGTATTTACAGGCAATAGTCAGCATTGTCCGTCATTAATTGCCTGCCCGTTCTCAGTAGGTCATAAGCTGAGATTTCTCTTCTTTCATAAACTGATCCAATCATTTTTATGTTGATTGTGCGCATGCGCAAGAAACATGTTCCGTCAACTTTCTCCACAAGCAGGTTGGTGAGGCGTGGCACTGTTTGTGCCCAATGCCCCACAGCCTGCAAAGGCTTGCCATCCCCAATGCCATGGCACGCTGTTGCTGACACTAGTTCAGCCAGCGTGTCACAACCTTCTAAAAATCAGCCGCTGCAATCAGGGGCCGCCTCATCATTGCGTCAGCCATCCACTGCAATGAGGGGCGACCCGTCATTGCAGAAGCGGGATATAGGATCCCTGATATTGTTTGTGAATATGGCAGCAGCTTGCTGCCATATTCCTAAACAACTAACCCCATGTTTATTTGCTGGACTGAGGCCCCTCCCCATCAGCATAATATAACCCCTTCCGTTTTATTGTCTCCCGACAGGTGCCCATCCCTGCTGGCAGAAAGGAATTCCCACCCCTTTTGTTGTTTGTCAATGAGGGTGCCCAATCCCGTCAACGAAAGAATTCCCGCCCTTTTGTTGCTTGCCGACTGGGATGCCCAATCCACCGTCAGCTACAGCTGCCCCCAAAAACAAGACTCGGTGGCATGCTGAAAACCCACCCAGCGTGCCACATGCCCTTTGTTGTTTGCCGGCGGGGGTGCCCAGTCCCCGTCGGCTACAGCTACCCAAAGCAAGAATCTGGTGGCATGCTGGGCCCACCAGCGTGCCACATGCCCTGTAAAGTTAAAAAGCGGTCCTGCAACGTTTTTTTTTGAAAAAGAAATGGTCCTTGTAGTCTTCCTGCACCTCCACAACCCGCACCCACCCACTCGCACCCTGCCTCGCCACCCCTCTCACCCCATACTTACCTCCGGAGCTTGTGCGATAATCTGCAGTGGACCGAGAACACGTCTGCACTCTTTCAAAGCCGCCATGAACTGAGGAAATGCGGTATGCTGTATAATGTAATAAATAGGTTTTTCAACTGAGTGAATATCTCGGGCATTTTGGGATTTTCACCAAATTTTCAACATGGGGTTTTGGGCCCTCCTCATGAATTCTTGAACTGCCATGGCGTTAATCAGGTCCAAAAGGTGGTTTTGCCATCACTGTGTGGAATCACCCTTTGGGGCGTTAACGAAATGACGATAGTCGATTCATGAGGTGGGCTCAAAAAGCCTATGTTTACAAATTGATGAACATCAAAAATGACTTGTTTTATGATGTGCGTTACAGTTGCTACTCACGCTCATAACTTCTCAAATTTACAATATTTTCACGCCAGATTTTCAACATTGGCATTTTGCCACACCTCCTTGTGAACTGTATAGCTGTCATTGTTCCATCCTGGCCAAAATGTGTTTGCACTTCAGCGCAGAATAGCGCGGTTGCTGTGGAAATCAGTGCTCAAGACAGATTAAGAACATGACAGTGGCACTGTTCATAAACAGAGGTCCTAAAATCCCTATGTTGAAAATTTGGTGATGAAACTCCATAACGATGGCTGTGCTACAAGCGTGCGTTGATCTGTTCCACGCACCCTTGTAACCATAAATTGTGATACTGTCGCATACATTTTCAGCAGTGGCATTTTCACAACTCCTTATGAGCACTACAGCTGTCATTTTTCACATCCTGGCTAAAATATGTTTTTGCACTCCTGCCAGACAATAGCACGGTCACTCTGGGAAATCAGTGTTTGGGACAGATTAAGATCGACTGAGTGAGAGGGGGGAGTGACCGAGATCAACTGAGCTGTATCGGGACTGCTGTGGATTTGTTTGTGGACAGACAAAGGCCCCAACACAAGAGCCCAGTACATAAGGGCAGCCTGCAGCACTGGGTGAAACAGAACGAGAGAGTGAGTCAGGGTGGGGGAGTGAGCGAACTCACCGGAGCGCTGTCACTGCTGCGGATTTCTTTGTGGGCAGAAAAAGGTGTCAATACAGGCAGAGGCCCAGTACAAAAGGCCAGCCTGCAGAGGTGGGAGAAACAGTATGAGTGAGTGAGACAAGGGGACTTAGTGAGCTCAACGGAGCTCTATCAGGACTGCTGGGATTTCTTTGTGGGCAGAAAAAGGCGCCAATGCAGGCAGGAGCCCCATACAAAAGGGCAGCTTACAGCGCCAGGACAAACAGAATGAGCGATGAGAGAGGGAGACTGAGCGACCTCAACAGAGCTCTGTCAGGACAGCTGCGGATTTCTTTGTGGATAGACAAAGGTGCCAATGCAGGCCGGAGCCCCATACAAAGGTGCAGTCTGCGGCGCCAAGAGAAACAGAATGAACGAGTGTCAGAGCAGTAGTGAGGGAGCTCAATGGAGCTCTAGTGTGACTGCTGCAGATTTTTTTGTGGGCAGAAAATGCGGTAACACAGGCAGGAGCCTAGTACAAAAGGCCAGCTTGCAGCGCCGGCAGAAACAGAATGCGAGAGTGACAGAGGGGGAGTAAGCAAGCTCAGTGGAGCTGTGTCAGGACTGCTTCAGATTTCTTTCTGGCCAGAAAAAGCCGCCAATGCAGGCAGGAGCCCAGTACAAAAGGGCAGCCTGCAGTGCCAGGAGACACAGAACAATCGAGTGAGGGAAGGGGAGTCAGTGAGCTCAACGGGGCTTTGTTGGGACTGCTGCAGATTTGTTAGTGGGTAGAAAAAGGCAGCAATGCATGCAGGGGCCCAGTACAAAAGGGCAGCCTGCAGTGGCAGGCAAACCAGAATGAGCGAGCGAGTGAGTGAGCTCAACAGAGCTGTATTGTAACTGCTGCAAATTTCTTTGTGGGCATAAGAAGGCAGCAACACAGGCAGCAGCCCAGTAGAAAGGGCAGCCTGCAGCGCTGGCAGAACAGAATGAACAAGTGAGAGAAGGGGTGAGCGAGGCTCACAGAGCTTTGTTGGGACTGCCATAACATGACTGTGTTACAAGCGTGCATTGAACTGTTTCCACGCACCCTTGTAACCCCAAATTTTAATACTGTAATGCCACATTTTCAACAGTGGCATTTTTCTCAACCCTATGAACACTACAGCTGTCATTTTCACATCCTGGCTAAAATATGTTTTGCACTCCTGCGGACAATAACACGGTCACTCTGGGAAATCAGTGTTTGGGCAGATTAAGATCCACACCAGTGAGAGGGTGACCAAACTCAACTAAGCTCTGTCAGGACTGCTGCAGATTTGTTTGTGGGCAGACAAAGGCCCCAACACAAGAGCCCAGTACAAAAGGCAGCCTGCAGCACTGGGAGAAACAGAATGAGAGATTGAGTGAGAGGGGGGCGAACTCACTGAAGCATTATCAGGACTGCACAGATTTCTTTGGGGGCAGAAAAGGTGTCAATATAGGCAGGGGCCCAGTACAAAGGCCAGCCTGTGGCGGTGAGAAAACAGTATGGGAGTGAGACAAGGGGACTTAGTGAGCTCAGCAGACTCTATCAGGACTGCTGGGACTTCTCTGTGGGCAGAAAAAAGTGCCAATGCAGACAGAAGCCCGTACAAAGGGCTGCTTGCAGCGCCAGGATAAACAGAATGGACGATGAGAGAGGGAGACTGGAGCGACCCCAATGGCGCTCTATCGGACAGCTGCAGATTTCTTTGTGGACAGACAAAGGTGCCAATGCAGCCAGGGCCCATACAAAGCGTAGTCTGAGGCGCCAAGAGAAACAGAATGAGAAAGTGACAGGCGGTAGTAAGCAAGCTCACGAGCTCTAGTGTGACTGCTCCAGATTCCTTTGTGGGCAGAGAATGCAGGAATGCAGGCAGGAGCCCAGTACAAAGGCCAGCTTGCAGTGCCGGCGAAAGCAGAATGCAAGAGTGACAGAGAGGTAAGCGAGCTCCAGTGGAGCTGTGTCGGGACTGCTTCAGATTTCTTTCTGGCCAGAAAAAGCCACCAATGCAGGCAGGAGCCCAGTACAAAAGGGCAGCCTGCAGTGCCAGGAGACACAGAACAATGGTGAGGGAAGAGGTCAGTGAGCTCAAGCGGAGCTTTGTCAGTACTGCTGCAGATTTCTTTGTGGGCAGAAAAGGCGCCAACAGAGGCAGGAGCCCAGTACAAAGGGCAGCCTGCAGTGCCAGGAGAGCCAGAATGAGTGGAGTGAGACAGGGGAGTGAGCCATCTCAATGGAGCTCTGTCGGGACAGCTGCAGTTTCTTCCTCAGCAGAACAAGGTGCCAATGCAGGCAGCAGCCACTACAAAACAGCAGCCTACAGCACGGGACAAACAGACTGAGCCAGTGACAGAGGCCACTGGCGAGCTCAACAGACCAGCATAATCAACATTCGGCATTGGAATGCTTGTTTAAAACTTGTAGTGCTTATTTCATTATGTTTCATTCTTCATATTATTTTAATTGTATGATTTTTAATAAACTGTAAGGTGGCCTCAGCCTTAGGGATGTGGCACCAGCGAAATAACATTGCCCTGCCATTGCAAAGAAGGACAGTTGCATACAATTAGGATAACTTGTCACTTGCCCTAGTTGCTTGTCTACAAGTGATGTCACAATCCCAGACGTTCACATCATAATCCTGTCACAGCAGGCTGTGAAATGTCTCAGGAGAGAATTGCAATGTTACTTGAGGGCGGCAGCCAGAGGGTGGCCGAAGAGAGTGACAAGATCCTGTCTGCATGCAAATTTCCATTAATAAGTACAAGAGAAAAATACATGTTAAACTCTCCCTAGTGTTGATGGCTTTTAAACTTTACCAGGCACTGTTTGGACAACTTTAAGAAATGTTAAATTTACATAAAATTCAGCTTATGCATGTTTTGTTCTGTGCTTCTCAGACTTATTTCTTTATTGCTAGTGGCATTTGCATGAAAACAGGATCTATTCCCTATCTGCAGTGGCTGCTTGCCTACACCTGGCTTCACAGTTCTGTTTATGACATCATAATCTGATGCAGTGAGATACTTATGTTGTCATAAACTGGGGATTTCCATGTCAGGTGGATGCAAGCAGTCAGAAGGATGATGTTTAGGAGCGGTGATCTTGTTCATAAGCAACTATCCTAAGTAATGAAGAAAAAGGAAAGGTCTATATCTGACATTATTCAAAACTCTCTTAATGGGGTTAGTGGCTCTGCAAAGAATACAGGAATCTGATGCAGGTGTGCATTCATTTTCTAATCACCAAAATGCATTTTCTGAATCAAACTGACCAGTAGTGCTCCATGGAGAGAACAAATTGTAAGAAAGTAATTGTTAACAGGGGAACAGTCATGAACCATGCCCATTATACTTTGAAAGACATTAAAAATTATTTAAAATACAAAACAGGACTTACCTGTAGCTGACAGTAGTCTAGAGATAGTGATGACTATGTTTGCCCTATACTGATATTACTTTGCCACCATTTTAGAACCTTGTGATGTCACTGATGATCAAGCTATGGTTAACCACACTGCAGTCAAGCACAGTTTGACTTTAGTGGCATCACAAGGTTCTGAAAATGGTGGCAATGTAATATCAATATGGGGCAGATGTAATCATCGATATCCCTAGACTGCTGCCAGCTATAAAGAAGCCCAATACCTCATTTAAAGAGCTAGTAGAACCAAAAATAGTGGACAGCAAAATGGTATAAATCTTAAGAAGTCGTCAGTTGTACCTTTATTTTTGAAGTATTTTTCTTTTCCCATTTGCTCATTAGAAATTTTTCATATGTGATAGTATTATACTGGGTGTGTGGAATAGCACTCCACTGCTAGCTGACATATATCTAGCTCTGTTCCGCCCACTGCATCATCAGCACTGTGACCTCACTAACAGTGATGTCACAGGTGACAGACCTGGTAGCTACTGAGTGGCTCTTCCTGAGCAGGAGTGATGTCACAGCCAGTGAGGTCACAGTGAAGATGATATAATGGGAGGAACAGAGCTGGATATATCAGCTTCCAGGTAGAGTGCTGTTCCACACATCTCACCTACTAACATCAGGCAAAAAAAAATCTTCTAATTAGCATAAGGGAAAAGAACAAGAATCTCAGATATAAAAGGTAGTAATTGACTGCTTTTAAAACCTAATATTGGTTTTAGGCCATACACTAGCTCTTAAAAGACTGTCATGTAGTTTCATGCTGTGATGGGCACAGTTCATAAATGTTCCCGTTTAAGTTGGTAATGGATTAGTTGCACCTTTCCTTACCAACTTTTTTGTCTTACACAGTAATGCACAACCTCTTTAGGATGTGAACACACAGGTAGGCTATTCAAAGAAATCTGCCCTGAATTTTAATGAAATTGCATGAAATTGTGATAGAAGCTAAAAGGTGGTCCAACTGTATCCAAGCATCTGCCACAATTGGGCACCATTTTGCCGAACATTGCAACACTTGTGCCAAATCAAGCAGCTTTAACTTGGGAAAACTGTTGATGATACTTGAGTGCTTTTTAAAATAGGACACTCAAGTTTTGGTACAAACAGGAGGATGCTGATGGGGCAGAAACTCATCCTGTTTGTTAACATCCTCCCTTGTGAAAATCCTGCTCAACATAATTTTTCTATTACCAAGAACTAAGTTAACGTTTGGTGCAACAATTTTGTCCCCACTTATTAGCACAGTCCCAGAATTTCCTTTCTCCAACATTGTGCAAAATCAGTTTGTGTCATATGTTGAAGAAAAACCTGAACAAGCATTGCAAGGTCACTTGTACAGTATGTCTGCTTTCAGTTCTCCCTACTGCTGTGTAAAATATGGATTCTGCTGGTGCCATTCTGGCAGAATGGCAGTTCTGCTTCTGCTACTATTGGCAGAATTTTCTGGCATAAATCTCATGCTTCTCAGTGCACCTGGGATCTTCTAACATCTAATTTAAATAGAAGGCAATGCAAAATGAGCCTCAGACAGAATAGAAACTTTGAAAATGTCAGCAGAAATATAAACATTGGTCCATCCAGTCTGCCCTGTTTTACCATATCCTACCCTGGGAAGAACTTATGTAGCTCTTAGATCTGAAGAGATCTGGGCAGGATCCTACAAGTACATTGTTCCCCACTTGTCACAAAATTGTATGAGAATTCCTGCTCATCCAGGGAGGCAGTATAACGTAGTGGCACTGAGCTGCAAACCTGGAGAACTGGGTTTGAATCTCATAGCCACTACCTGCATACCGTGTGGCCATGAACAAGTCACCTAGAACACACCTGGAAACAAGCCTCAGCTTAGAATGTCTTTCCTGGCCACAAATTGAAAATAAAACAAACACTTGTCATTCCACTACCTAGAGATAATAGCCCCACCTTACAAATCTAGAGATGAGTCAATGCAGTTTATTTGTTTGGCACCCATGCATAGCTTTGGACATCATACAGAACAACCATATAAAATCTTCAAAAAACTGTAAGGTAATGTATAGAGGTGTCAAAGAAACACTTCCTCAAAGCTTTGTTCAAGTGGTCCCATAAGCCAAATTAAACAAGTGGGTTTTTAACAAACTCTTAAAGCATTCCAGGGATGGGACTTCTCTAATAAAAGCAGGAAGCAAGTTCCACATGATAGGAGCAGCAACACAGAAAGCTACGTTTCCTGATGATTTCAGTTGGTAATGGAGAACTACAAAGATACCCACCTCAGAGGAATAAAGAGGGTGAACAAGGGTGTAAACAGTCAAAAGGTTGCTCAGGTAGCTAGACACCAAACTGTGCAGAGCTTTGTAGATTAACAAATTTATCGTGACGCTGATGCTCCGCCTCACTGGCAACCAGTGCAGTTCCCACAGTACCGGCATGATATGCCTGGACTGTGAGGTCCCTGCAGTCAGCCAGGATGCTGAGTTCTGCACAAGCTGCAAGTGACCACAGCAGCCCTCCAGATAGCCCTGGCTAGAGAGCATTGCAATAATCCAGATAGGAGAAGACAAATGCATGCGCTAAAGTTTCCAAGTCAGAGGGCGCCAGATACTCACAGATACAGGAGATATTACGCAAATGGTAAAAGCCACTGTGGACAATAAACAACACCAGGTGTTCTAGTGTCAGTCCTCTGTCTACAATGACGCCAAGATTTCTTACCTTATCTATGGTCATAATAGTGCCATTTAATAATGGCAATAAGGCACTATCACTAATCACTGCTGCACCCACCGGCTTTGTTTAATCAGTAACACTTGTCTTCAGTGAGTTTAGTGTGACCTGGCTTGAGGCCATCCAGTCCTGTATTTCCACCAGAAGCTTGTCTAACATGGCTACTGAGATTATCCTGTCTGGTACATATGACAGTTAGAACTGGGTATCATCTCTGTAGCAGTGAAATCCTGACCATGCCTCCTGATGATCTCCCCCAATGACAACATGTATGCGGCAAACAACATGGGAGCCAAACCTGAGCCCTGAAGCACTCCACAGCAAAGGGAAGCAGTACTCGAGATATTATCACCTAACGCCATCTGATGTACTCTGAAGTATGAGTAGGACTCACAGTGGCAGATCTAGACTTTTACAATGAAGAGTACGGGCTAGCATGCACACATGAGACGTAATTTTTTTAATGTTGTTTAATCTTTATATTGTCTGTTATTATTCTTTTAATTACATTTTGACTGAAAATACAAATGTAATCTAAAGTTTTGAATATAAATTTTGTACAATCAAAAAATCAGACTTCTTCAACAAAGTGAAATGCAGAAACAGCAAGCATGTAAGTTACAGTGGGGGTGCGGCTGCCTTTGCCTCACCTAGATTTTGCCACTGAGGACTCAAGCCGTAGCATAACTGTACTAGAGTTCTAAACAGTGCCTCAGTCAGGTCAACACACACCATGATCCACCATTACAAATGCCCAGGAAAGATCCAGCAGTACCAAGACACTGAACTCTGTCTCTCACCAGGAGAAGGTCATTGAACATCATGACTAGGGCAATCTACGTGTTATACCAATATCTAGACCCAGACTGAAATGGCTCAGAGATCTCATAATATTCAAAATGATCCTGCTACTGTGCTGCTACTACCTCCTCAATTACCTTCCCTAGAAAAGGAATGTTAGAGACAGGTCTGTAGTTTGCCAGATCCTCATGGTCCAGAGATGGCTTTTTCAGCAGTGGCTTCATCACTGCCCTTTTCAGTTTTGTGGGGAAAGCACCCTCCCAAATGAACACCTGATTATCTAAGAGATTATTGGAACCAGCATTGGTCAACAAATTGAAAGGAAGCTGGTAGCTCCTGGGTCCAACATACAGCAGGTGAAGTGCAGCCCACAAACCACTTTAGAAACCTCCTTCATGAGGACTGGCTCAAACTCTGCCCATGGTGATAGAATGCTGAAGTGTTCACCCTGAAAACCACCAGCCCATGACAGACCACCTGAGGACATACCAGTTGAGATGGAGGACCTTGTAAAGGAAAACTGATTAAAGTTATCACGTTTTTCTGTAATAAAACTCATGGTGTTGAAGAGTTAAGCTGAACAGTTCTTCCCTTCTTTAATCACATGTAACACGGCATCTGTTTTTTTTCAGTGTAATTGGCCACAGATATTCAGCATTGTGAGCATCCAGCACCAATGTATCCTCTTCAGACCTGGATCTTTACCAGAAATGTTCCAATCTCTGCCCCTTAGTCTTTAACCACCTTAGGTCATCATCATACCAGGTTGATCTAGGATGGTGCTTCAATGGGCAAACACAATAGGCAGCCAAGGAGTCAAAGGCCAATGTAAGTGCTTTATTATAATCCTCCATAGCATTCTCTGCTCCTCTGACACACACTGATAGCATGGCCGAGATGTCCAGAATCACCAAGAGGTTATTTGGCTCCAGATTCCTAACAGGGTGGTATCTGATCATCTCCACAGGAGGATTTACAACAGGAGGCCCCGCAGAGGAACTGTACAGCACTGTGATCCAACCACCAGACCAGATCAACCAAAACATTACTAATGTCAAGACCCAGTGTGAAAACCAAATCCAATGTGTGATCATTTTGGTAAGTCCTGGTAGCAACCACCTCTACTAGTCCCAGTAAAGACATCAACTGGAGGAACTGTTGTCCAAACCAAGAGTCCTCATTGTCAACCTTAACATTCTCCAATTCAATTCTTGTAACCAACATTAATTTACCTGCTGTGGAAAAATTCTAGCTAGTCAATATTTTCCTTGAGTGATACTTAATCTTAATATTGGCTGGTAGTCAATATTGTAACATTTTGAATACATTTTCGTTAGAGGCCAATGGCAGGTATTTTAGGGGTTTGCTTGTGTATGTTTCTGAAATGTGCTCTACAGACTAAATGAACTAAAACATTTTTAAATATAATTTCCCTAGCAGCTACCCTGTGTCTCTGTGTCACTTTTCATTAATTACAAACTGCAGTCTGCATTACACAGTGCTGAGATGAAGCAATGAAACAACCAATTAAAAAGTCTGCCAAGCATTGCAGCAGACATAACCTTGTCTGTGTGACCCTGCCTCTTGGCCTTAGACAAGCAGATAGGGTTCCACCCAAGGGGGTGGGGAGTAGCCCTGGCACCACTCCTGAGGAGGAACCACTGGGGCTACCAACAGGGTGGGGTTCGTCTTGGAGGGGAAGAGAATGAGAGTTAAACAGAGCCTGAGCTATAAATCAATCAATCAATCAATCAAAATCTTTATTTATCCAGGCAGGCACCATTGAGCAAGGCTCATTTGCAAGGTGGACCTGGCCATGAACACATCAAAGTGCAGTACAGAAGCAGGTATACAAAAGCAATAATATGCAAGGAAGAAAAAGCTAGCAGCTCCCTTTCACTTTATTCAACCCTCTTCAGGTTCCAGATCTCCCAGAGACACCAGGACACCAGCAGCTTGCTTCTACGTTGCTTGGTAAGGACTTCTTGGCCTTTGGCTTAGAGCCATCATTACAGCAATGCTGCTTTGTGGTTGTACTTTTTGAAGCTGTTTTGCCTGCTTAGGCTTTGTTTGCAGTGTTTCTTGGTTGCTAAGCTACTAAGTCCGATATTTTTGTCTTGGAGGAACATTCCAGGTCTTGAGGGCAGAGAGTAGTTCATGGGACTGCATGCCTCCCCACATGGCTTTTCAACCTGTGGTGCAAGCAGCAGTTAAAACCACAAGTTTTATTGGTCATTTCAGCTTGGAAAACAGTAAGGAACTGGCCCTGAACAAGCCAAAACAGTCATGTGGCTGACATCACTGCTGGGGCACTGCCCACGGAAAATGGGGCAGACAGATCACATAGCTTCGGCATTTATCCACAGCCGGTACTCCAATGCATAGCTGCATTTAATTTTTTCTTGACAGACTAGTGCTGAAACTTTTCACTTTTTGTACCTACCATATCTACATCAAGGTAATTTATTGTCTGATCCCATAGCGTCTCTTCTACATTTCCAAGAAAGATGTACAAGGATTAGTTTAAAGCATGTTAGATGGAGAAAATGTAGGCGAGGGCAGTAGTTCCCCACATCTGCAATGGCAATTACATTATTTGAAATGTTTCATAATTCAGAATACTAATGCATTCATGCTGAAATTGTTTCAAATCAAGCATAGCCAAGCATCTATATATACCTATGTAAGGTTCCTTCTCATTCAAGCTATATTGCTCATCAGATTTTCATGTTGTTAAAGGACATAGTTTTATTTGTTCAGAAAGTGACTTATGGTCACCATGCATTTATTTTGCAAAAATAAATCTGAGACATTCCATTATATACATTCATATTACTTTAACTAATAACTATGTTTTGAGGTTTGTTCATTCTACCTAATTCTCAGTTCAACATTTGCTTACAGTTCTACCAGTTGTCAGGGATTTGTTTGAGTACCTGCTCCTGGTGGAATGAAGGTGGTGGTCACGGAGAATGATGACTGCCAGATGGCGGTGAAGACGAGGTCACCTAGAAATAGTGGCACACATGGTGGTTCAACCGGCAGTCTCGTACAGCAACAGCTATAAAGAATCTTCCTAATCCAATTTCAGATTTACTTATTTCACTACAGTACCAGTCAAATTGCAAATACAGACACAACCAATACTGAAACCTCAGCTTTCACAGCCACCATCCATTTTCTTGTTATGGGGTTGGCTTGTAATTGACCTTGTGCCAGAGTTAACTTGTTACATTTTGTTTGCGTTGCTTCTGGGAACCACTTGGTTTGTTTCGATTTCAGTATGTGGTGGGCTTGCCATGGCTGAATTGGGAGCAAAGGAACAGCCCAAGGAATGAGCTGTGGGGCCATGCTGAACTAGTCATGTGGCAAATGCTACCAGTAGGGCTGGGCCCATGGAAGTACTGCGAATGTGGCCATGTGGTTTTAACATGCCTCCCCCCCTTTTAGGAACGTTATGACAACAAAGAGTGTAGCAATTTTTTGCACGTGGCATATGCCTCCAACCCTATTTACAGGATAGCAAATAAAAAGCTATAGTTAGCAGGAAATCAACACTGCATTGGTTGTTCAGAATACAGTGGTCGATCACTAATACTCTCCCATGGAATGAATAGGGTCTGGTGTAACTATATCATAATTGCTCTTGTTCAAAAGATGGGGAAAGACAACTCATCTGATTATTTTGGTGGGAAATGTCATTACTTAATAACAAAGTTTACCTGAGGCTCCCAAGGCATGGTACAGATAATTTTACTCTGCTACAAACTTTCTGCCAGGGTGGTGGGGATGAAAACAGTAGTGAGATTCAAGCATGCATAGGCTAGATATGAAGGAAAACTGGTGTCAAAGCAATGGGGGGGAGTGGTGGCTGGAGACTAGGTAGGGTCAGTGGGGCAGAATAGGCAGGGAAAAGTGGGGCAGACTAGTTGGGCTGAGCAGTCTGTATCTGCTGAAAATTGTCTGTTTCTATATTTCAATGAATGTGTGTTTGCTGGCTGCCATTTAACATCCATGGGCTAGTATAGAGCTACATTCCATAAACTGCTGCGGAGACTGTAAGTCCCATAGACACTTGTGTGGAAATGCATGGTTGTCATTTGTCTGTGAAATCTAGAGGCCAAAACAGTATAAAACTGGTAGTACTGTATATAAAATCAAATACAGCTCTTAGCCGTGTTATACCATTAACTTCTGTGCTTACATTGATATAATCTGGAAGAATTGCCGCCCTATCTCCTTTGACATTCATGCAGCATGTAGCAATTGATAAACAGAGTAAAGTGTAGCATTTTTTTATTAATTAATAATATATCAAGCCCAACAGAAAAAAACGTTCAAATAACAAGCACTATACATAGCATATTAATAAACCATAAACTATGAAAAACAAAATGTAAATTCCTAAGCACTAATTAATAAATGTACCTATTCTAATCAACAGTAACATATTTTAATATTTTCCACCCCTACATGAACAACACAAAAACAAAAAAACAAAAACAACAAGAGAGATTAAGAGAACTGGAATGACTGATGTCTAAGAGAGAAAGAGAGAGAGAGTGAAACAAAAACCTTAAAGAAGCTTACAAAAGAAATAAATCTAGACAACACTATTTTGACTGTTAATTTCTTTGTGAACTTCGAAAACTTGAAAGACTATCCCATCTCTTAAAGAACAGATGTCTATTTTCTTTCACATGAAGAGCCAATTTTTCCATTTTTAAAAGCTCTATTAGAATACATTACTTCACCATTTGTGAAATGATTGGGAAATATAATCTAGCCAATATTTTAAAATACATAATTTAGCAGATATTCCAGTTAAGGCTAAGTATATTTCTGTTCCAGAGACCAAATGCCCAAAGTTAAACTGTATTGTATGAAGTCAATTCACAATTAGGCTGCTGTAGTCCTATTACAATATAGAGTACATTTGTTGCCATATTATAAACCTCTGTATTATTATATCCTTAGAGTTTGGGATTAACTGTGCTTCTTGGTTGGGTGCTCTGTAAATAACATGGCCCATTTCATTCGTGAATTATAGTTTCCACGGTATCCCATTGAGATAGTGACTCAACTACAGCGAGTCATTTGGGATGATATCAGAATAGCACTGTTGAAATGAGTGGAGTGTATTTAGTAGCACTGTTGAAATGAGTGAAAAGTATTTAGTAGTGTGTGGGTACTTCAGTGCTGTTGTTGTGGTAGGGAGGGTAGGTGTAGTTACTGTGTAAAGTACATGGGGAGGTGTCATCAGACAACTTCTGAGCTGGCTGTGTGGTGTAGTGGGTAGAAACACTGTCTGTGTGGAGTGGACCTGGGTTCGGGACTGCCTGCTGGGAAATATTTTATTGTTTTATTTTGTTGTTTAATTTTCATTTTCTTTGTGACTCTTGTTCTGCCTGCCCTCCCACTTTGTTCCCCTGCTGAGTAGCCCCTCCCAAGTTTTTCTTCTACCTTAGTATCCATACCCTCAACTGTACCACATCACGAGGAATGTTCCTCATTTTACATCACACAAGCTCCTGTTCCACATTGTGAGGACATGTCCCACATTCAGTGTTAGCATTTTAAAGCAAAAATCTATAGTAAATGATGCAAAAATATATTATTCAATTAATAATAGACTTTCTGAATATAAATGCAAACATTTTAACAGTGTTCTGAGCTTCTTAGATAAAGATTTGATTAAGTGTTCCACATTTTGCTCATTTGTTCCACATTTTGAGAGGCAATGTTCCACATCTTGGGGACAAAAGGTTGAGAGGTATGTTAGTATCTGCCCCCAGAGTTAGCTATAATAATAATGGAGGATGCGGGGGTGGAGCCCCTGCAAAAGCAAGTGTAGAAATGTTTATTTTGTTGTGCGACAATGCAGTGTGTTGTTTTACTTGGGGCTCTTTTAGAGTCGTTTGTTGGTCTCTGCCATTTAGGTATCGCTATTTTGGCATGAAATCGCTTACATCCATATTACTTCTGGCTCTCACCAGAAATGGGGCAAAATCCTAATACTGACACTGTAGTGCTGCCTAAGGGGGTCTGCACTGCTAACAGGAGACACACAACAATCCCCCCAACGGCCACACTTATTGGAAATACTGTGCAGCACATTCACTATGTCATGGGGAAAAAAACTAAATAATAACAGTAAAGGCATGCAGGGCAAATGAGGGGAGCATTAGTGGAAGACAGGTTGTTACAGGCCCTCCCCCAGGAGCCCAGATTGCTGGTGGTAAGAATATTATAACATTATTTTCCTTTCAGGGTCAGTAGTTCATTATTTCAGCAGTTCCAGGTGCAGTCCAATACTAGTGTCACTCTGTGTGTGGGCCCCAGCTGAAGGACAGAAGGGTATGTTTTTGGGCCTACAATATAGATGTAGTCTATACTGTCAATGGACAACTTGGGCAAAAGTCCATTGGGGACCTCATGAGGATCTTTTCTTCAACTGTATGCTTTGAATGTCCACTTTAAGGCTGTACATGTTCCGGCACTGTGAATGGTATTGCTGATGCTTCTTCTCATTCACAGTGGCAGACATTCAGAAGATTGGCTCCAGCAGCAGACCAGGATCCACATCCAGTTCGCCTTTTCTGTGGAAGATGGTAATCTTGATCCCCAGACCACAGCAGCATATCACTGCAGGGATACTACCATGCTGTCCATGTGAAGGCAGGATGACCTAACAGCTGGCCTATTCCTATAGATCAGTTGTTCAGCTACATTATAGAAACTATGCATCGGGGCCTGACACCCGGGGTTGTGGGTCAGCACCTGGCAGGTTTGTCCTGGTTCTCTCAGGTCTGGGTCTTCAGTGATGCTACTCGATCTTTCAAGGTCTGGAAGGTCCTTGAGGGTTGGAGGAAAGAAATCCCAAAATGGGTTGACCAGTGGTGTCCAATTAGTCTGGCAACTCTTGAAAATGTGTGGGATGCCCACCCTGTGGTCTGCTGGTTCCCATTTTAAGTTTGGGTTATTTAAGACTGCATTTTTGTTGGCATTCTGGGGAGCCTTTAGGGTCTTGGAGTTAGGGCAGCCAACAAAGAGTGGGGTTGTCATGGGCCTACATGATGTGGACGTTGCCATGAGACTGGAGGGTGGATACATCTGGATCAACAAGAGTAAGACTGAACAAAGAGGCATAGGTTGCTGGTGCACTGTGCAGGATCCTGTGGTGTTGGTGTGGGACATAAAGATAGTACTGGCGGACTACATGACCCTTCACCTGCCGGAGGTGTCACCCTTTCTGTGGCATACGGATCTCACACTTATAATGGCTTACCAGTTTAGGCATGTCGTAAGCTTGGCAGTACACTGGGAAGGGTTGAATTCCAAGGAATACAATACTCATTGTTTCAGGACTGGGGCAACAACAAATGCCAAGGCCCAGGGGCTTACTGACAGGCAAATACCCAATTGTGTTTGTGTTATGTAAGACAACACTTCCTTTAACATTGGTCTTCTGTTTTTCTGGTTCTCCTGATGGTCCCAAGCAGGATTGGATGTGTGGAACCTCCATTCACTGAGTAACAGAGAGAGAGCAGGATGTCAGCCTAGGGTGAGAAATCTGGCGATTCCACCACAGAAAATGTGACTCTATTGTTTGCGACAGAGAGGCATGCACTGGGAGGAACTTCCACTAGGCTGACAGTGGAGGCCTGACATGGGAGTTCACTGGACATTTTGATGGTCCATGTGGGTGGAAATGACCTGGAATTCCAGAAGGCTATTGATTTGCTTCTCAGGATGAAGGAGGACTGGCTATCCTTTCACAAATGGTGGTTACGGATCAAAATTCTTTGGTTCTGCATTTTCTAATGGCATCACTGTCAGCATGCAGAAAACTTTTAGGATATGAATAAAGCATGCATACATACAACAGGAAAAGGCAGCTGTTCATGAAGTCTATTGGGGAAGCTGTGATAAGGCACAGGAATATTAACACATCCAACCAGGAACTCCATGCTAAGGATGGTGTTCATTTACGGGACAATGGTTGAGACTTTTTGCCTGAGTTATTTCATCAGGTCTTGGAGGAGGTCTGGACCCTAGTTGGGGAAGCACCCCATGGGGGGGGTCATGGTTCAGCCTCATCAGGCTTGCCTGCAGGAGAGGCACCGCCAGATGGAGGTGGTCACTGCTATCCAGCTGCAGACCTCCCTGCTCACTGAAGTTGAGCCAGCCCAGAGAGATACATTATTCCCTTAGTCTGCACATGGGTAATGCCATTTGTGTAAGGTGCAGAGGCTCGAGGTCATTGGCAAGATCTCTGAGCTGTACCTTCCTCTCTAGTTTTGTGTATTTCAAGTTATAAACAATGTCTGTGGCTATTTCTCCAGGACCTGTGTGTGTTGTATGTGTTTTCCAAGGGATGGGTTTATGGGGACTAATAATGTATAGCCACTCATAATGCAGTGGAGAAGAGACTATTGTATCACAAGTGGCTTCAATGTTTGTGAATGTTCCTAATGTTCAAAAAGTATGCAATAGGAGTAGATCAAAGATTTGAAATAAAACAAGGTTGGTATAATTACACAACTAGCATGCATTTAGTTCTACTTAGAAAGGAGGCAGATAAAACAACCAGCAACATCAATGAATGTTAGAGAAGGTAAACAATCATAAAACATGGATTTTCAACTAGAAGCAATGTGATGAAATAAGGGTTGACAGTGTCCCTTAACAATTTTCAAATAAATAAATGGAACCTCTCTCCTTGCATAAAGAATGCAGTTCTCTGTTCATACTCTAGTTTCTTTTCATTTATTACTAAATAAAATAATGTCATTTGGGAGAATAGACTATGGCATACCTCTAAGACACAATTTTTAGTGATGGAGATGGGATAGAAGCCTTAGAAAAAGATGATGTGTAGTGTCAGAGGTTTATCAGGTTGTACTGTCACCACTGGGTCAAGAAGATCGAAAGGTCATGGGTTCTAGTCCTACACCAGAAACTTGTACAGATACCCAATATTGTCACTGTAGTGTAGCAGTACAGTGCACTGCACGGTTGAGGTGCTATGCCTTGGATGAGATGTTAAACCAAGATCCCTTCCGCCCAGCTCTGGTGGCCTTCCCAATGAAGGTGAAAGATCCATGTCACTTATTTTCTGAGCTCTGGAGCTTCCTTGGTGTGTTGGCCACCATTCCCTTATCCAGGTCCATGTAACCCCATCCCAAGACACAGACAAGAGCTGGCAATAAGCTGCCACAGTTCGTTTGCCATTCCTGTGAAATAGTACAAATTAATTAATTAATCAAAGACATTGTATTATCAGCTCCAGACTGCCCTACTTCTGAATTTATCTATTTTCCTCATGGAACTTCTGCTCATCTTACTGGAGCTCATAAAATGGGGATTAAAGGGCCAGTATGATCTATATGTTAATCATAGACAGTGAAACATCATTAACTCTATCAACAAAATCAAATGGGAAGAAGAGTTAGACACAAGTATTACTGAGGAAGAATGATCTACTGTGTGGCCTAATGCCATCAATTCAAGCAATGAGATTCAGGGTAAACTGCTACAATTTAAAAATTCTGCATTATTTTATTTTACACCTAACGGTTAAAGGAGATGGGGTATCTAGAAGATGGCCTTGTCAGAGATGTCAAGAGCATCATTCAGGACTGCTATATATCCTATGGGACTGTCAACATATTTCCTGCTTTTGGCAGCAATAATTCTGCAATGTCCAAAAGTATCTGGTAACCAATTTCACCACTTCCTCCTTCATTATATTAGGAATTATCCCAGAAGAATCTTCTTTAACTAGACTTCAGCTGAACTGGCTATTTGCTGCCTTCTTGGGAGCTAAACATCTGCTGTTAACAAGAAACTGGGGATCTAACATGGTGCCCACCCTTTTAGACTGGTATTCTTTCATGGTCTCAGTGTGGAATAATGAAATAATTAGTTATATGCTTCTTGACTGGATAGATTCCTTTGAACAAATCTGGAAACCCTTTTGAGAAGCAAAATAAATGTTACTTCCCAAGTAGTTAGATTCTAAACAATGACCCCAAATTGTTTTTTTTACTGTGGAGGCTGACAGTAATACTATAAGGCATAGTTGTTAAATAGCAGTTTAATATTTTTTAATGCTCCTGTTTGTACTTCTTACCTAATTAGAAGGAACCTTTATTAAAGAATAGGTTTTATTAAGTTTAGTTCTCCAGCCACTCTGAAACACTTGAACGATACTTTAATATGAGTATCCTGTTACAGGATCCTATTTCACAGGTCATTTTGATATCACCCCTTTTAACTGCATAACATTTTATTTTCTTTCTTTCACTATTTGAACTCACAAACATTGTTACATAATTTTACATAACATATTTTCTGTTTGTTGGAAAATTATTACTAGATGTACTGTATTTGTTAAAGCTTAAACTCTCAATAAGCTTTTATGGCAAAAAAAAAATAAAATGGGGTTTAGAAACTACGTAATCATCTGAGAAATGTAATTGATATTATCCATCACCAGACCATGCATTAATTCCCAGGAAGCACACAGTTTGTACATAACCTACCTTAATCTACCTGCAACAAGAAAATAAAACCATTTTCCATTAAAAAAAATGTTTTCCCATTTTATAAGAACAATAACCCACTGCACGACATGGGTTTCTTGAGAATGAATGTACTTCCCGGGTACTATGAAAGGTATTCAGCCATTGGCCTCTTGCCTTCCAGTTTGCCCACAGTGTGCATTAGTTCTTTAGAAACTCAGACCCTTTCATAGCTTATTACTTACAGAGATGATATACATTTCACAGGAACACAGGAAATGCTTAGGGTCCATTGTGTTCACCTCCTGCCATCCAGACAGCAACAACATTCAATATGACAGTTAGAAATGTATTGTAAATTGGCCTATTGGCACAGTGGTAGGCTACTGCCTGCCATGCTGGCAACTCAGATACAGGAATGAGCTCAGGTAGCTGAGGGCAGGTATTGACTGTTCAGTGGGCACTCTCCTCCTCCTCCTCCTCTGAGGAAGGAAAGTCACTGCCTTCACTGCAATGCTGCCAGCTGGGTGACCTCAGGTGGCAGTGCAGTATTACGTAGGCAAGCATGGGAGGGAGGGCATCGGCCAGGCACATGGTCAGATGCATAGTTGGCATGCCATTGTGTGTGCCCCTGTACTGTATCCCTACAATGCTAATGTCCTAGGGCAGAGGTGGACATAAGAGGGGGGGCTAAGGGGATGAAGCCCCCTCTCTGACCACCTGATGTCCACTGCACAGTCAGTACCACAGCAGCAGAACAATCCGGCGATCCCGACTTCCGATGCAATCTTGATTGCGGTCAGTTGCGGGGTCTGGAAAGGTGGCCAGGGAACCATGCTCCCAACAGACCTTCTGCTGCTGCTCTGGTGGCTAGCACTGGAACTACTGAGTCTGGAATACTTGTTTTGCCCAGACTCAAATCACCACCGCACACAACGTCGGTCTGTCCCCGAACAACTGTCCCCATGGGCCACTACCACTGGGGAGCCACTCACATCAGGGAGCCACTATTCCTATCCAAATGCTACTGAACCATGCATTAAGACCCTTCCATGGATGTGGATACCCCCCCTGCAGCACTCAGAACTGACCCAACAGTTTAAGAAGTGTGCAGCTGCAGGCTACTGCCTAAAGCAACCCAGGGATGGTGTGGGAGTCAATAGTAGACATTGAGGTCTCCAACTCCTGTAAGTGGTGATTTCTGTGTCTGAAACAACATCCGCCAGAAGTCCTGTGGCTGAGTTTCTTTCAGTAGGAGCTGGAGGCCTTTTTCCAAGTATAACACAGTTGGGAAGTGGAGTCGGACTCATCAAGTGTGCAGCAGTATGTCACAGAATTGCAAGGGAGCAACGGTTATTTTAACTTAAGTAATTCAGGGCTATATTTGTTTTTTCTGTTTCTATCAGTGCTTACATTTTGGTACAAGGCTCAGGGCAGTGAGAGAGAGAGAGAGGCGCCACAGTAACAGCACTGGGAAGTTTAAATCCAGTAACTCAGTGCTGTGTTCTGTTCATTTACTACTCCACTTGAGTGTTTGACATTTGGACCTTGTTCTTTGGGGTTTACTGCTTTTGTTACAAACACAGGCCAGGAAGCTGGGGAATGACATGGAGGAGGTTTTGAGTGGGTGATTGTTTTTTTTTCTATAGATCAGCACCGGATGATGGTGTGGGGGGGGGGGGTACACTTCCCGGTCCCCTGTGCAGGGGATTACCAGAGTGCAATAGAGTTTAAAAAAAAATGAATTCTGGTGCTGACAATCAATGAATGATCCACAGTGGTTGTGTAATTTGCTTCAGCTTCACTTTATGAAACTACCGCCCTTAAATGCAGAGAGCCAGCGGGTGGGGGAGGAATCTTCAGTGATCATCTGCACTACAGATTTTCACTGCTGCTATGGCAAGCTAGGCATAATTGAGTTGTGATCCTCTCTTAAAATGCTAACGAAAACCTTTGGCAGAGGGACTGTTTTACATCAATAATTGAGAATATCTGAAATCGATAAAGTAAATAATTGCAAACCTGCAAGAAAACACAACCCAATTATAAAACATAACCCCTGCTTGTACCTTATTGCTTAAATCTATGGGTAGTCAGCGTCCCTACTCAATATAAATATTAGGGTGAATACCCTTCAGTGTCACTCTTTATGCAAGTTTATGCATGTACCAGAAGTTCACTTACTGTCTCTACTTGGACTTGCACACCATTACCTCCCTCTGTACTAGTATACTTTTGTGTCTAATCTACTAACCACAATTTTGCTACCTCCACTATCCCTATCCCCATCTCTCTCTCATTGGTTCACCACTCTACACTGTTTCCTCTTCCTTAACTCTCCTGCTAATCTGGGGTTATTGATGTTTATTAAGTTGTTGTTTTATTTGTTCTGTGAAGGACAAGAACTTGCAGTGTTTTCATTTGCTTTTTGGTGGCTGACACAAATTGTTATTTAATATGTTCACTATCATTTGTTGTCTGATGTATTTGCCTAATTTTAATACTACATTTCACTTGTTTGTAATTCTTTCATTGCTGTTGATCACTTTTTTGTTACATTTGACGTGAAACATTTGTAAACGAGCCAATGGCTCAAAGCTGTTTGTAATCAGAGATTTAATAAACAGGTCCTGAAACAGTTCCTGGATTTATATTTGGAGTCTAAGGGCCTGGCATCAACAGTGTTTTGTTAAACCTTTCTGGTTGAGGATCACCTTGAGTGTTATAATGGGTGGTTCTAGATTTACATATCCCACACAGGGATAATAATTCCTGAACAGTTCTGCTCTTGAAATCTTGACCTAATCTGAATAGATCCAGTCTTTGCCAATCTCAAGTAAGTAATAAAGCTTTCTATAAGGGCTCTGGAGACTGCCTTTTGATCCTTGGTCATGTAAGCTTCTGTGTGTCTTGAGAAGTGGTCTGTTAATACCAAGATATTGGCAATGTTGCAAGTGTCAGGCTCTAGACTTTGGAAATCAATACATACAGTTCCATTGGGACAATGGTAGAAATGCTCATTATGAGTCATTAGAATGGCAGACCTATTTAACAATGTCTTGTGCTGCACACACCTACTTAACAAATCCCACTCAGTAGTTATAAGTGAAAAAAAATGACGTACTTACTTAGACCAGGCCTATGTGTGGTAGTATACAGCACTCAGGCGTGCTCTAAGTACTTCATAATCTGGTACTCAATTTAGGCTGTATCCATGCGAATTGGAAGTCATTACCTATTATGCATGTGGCATGCCCTAAAATAAAAATATCTCTGGTTTTTTTTGTACTTGTGCATTTGTCTTGCTAAACATAAGGATGAGTGGCAGTTTGCTATTCATCATAATATTTTGCTAGAAAAAAGGCTCAGATTGTATCTCAGAGCTTTAAAAATCTAACACTTTTATGGGGGCCTAGGTGGCCCCCAGACACCCGGCCTATTAGGTTGGGTATTTCACAGTCTCAAGCCCCCTTAGCTATGTACCCAAATGTCCACCATTGCCTGGGGGGATTGGAGAAACCAGGAAAATAGCCCATGCACTTATATCATAGGGCTCTGTACTTCCATTGCAACACCACCAGATGAAATGGAGTGTTTGGGGGTACATTCCCAACCCTGAACCCCATCTCCAAGGAGAGGTGTTTATTGGTGTGAGAAGTACAGAGGACTTGTGTGTGCCTCGAGAGTTCTGGAAGGAATCGAGTTTCAGAGAGGGTACAGGGACATACAGTTTAAGTAAAAAATAAGAAATATACTGCAGCTGTATCTATTGTTTAATATGAAGTGGTAGTAGTAATTGGTGTGGACTTTTGCACAGCAGAGTGAAAACCACCAGTGGTGGAAACCTCTGGGCATCTGAAGGAATGTGATCCACCTGTTCCTTCCATTCATAAAATTGTGTCCATGACAAGCTGTAGTAACTGATGATGAATTTGAACATTGCACCATTTGCCTTTCAGTATCAATTATATGTTAGGTAGACTCCCTCATCATACCTCATTGTTCATCCAGACACAGCTAACACCTCAATCCATAGATGCCTATTGCCTACAGCTGTGATTTGTTTGTTATTCTTTGGTAACCAGGTAAGGACTACTAGGCACAAGTGTCTTTTTCAAGGCGACCTGGGAGTACTGAGGAGGTTAAGTGACTTGCCCAGGGTCACACAGTATGCAAGTGGAGGCTGTGGGAATCAAACTCAGGTATGCTGACTGTAAGAAGTTTACTAACAGCTCATTACTCTAACCTCTAGGTTATACTTGCCAGTCTCTTTACTGCACTGCCCCGTGGTGTTCAGCCAGTTCAGGAAAATCAGAGAAAAGAATGCAAGTCAACACATATTCTCTTGCACCACAGTTAACATCAGCCTTCCAAATGCTCAAGAACAGCATTCATATTTATGGGATTACTCAGGTATAATACATTCATTTTTATGCCACTTAGTCTTATTCAAATTTCCTTTTCAAAACCAGGGTTGTGTTTATTTTTATTAATTATGGTATCTCATATATAGCTTGTGATGGAAGTCCATTTATTGTATGAAATATTTCACACTCATCTCAAAAACTAAAATGCTTGTCTTAAAGTGTATTATACAACATAATAATAGATACCTCATCTGTTTATACCGTACATTGCAGAAACTGAAATATTTATCTATAATTTTATTTATTTAGGCCATAATAAAAAAAGAAATATGTAGATCCTTTGTGATTCACCTTTCTTTATTTTCCGTTTGTTTTTTCCTGTTAATATATTTTGTATGGCTGTTTATCTGATATCATGTCCCCAGAGGTCATTATAGAACTTTTAACTGAGCTGGTTACACTTCATTTTAATGGTCTGTTTGAATGTAACTCATCATTTATTACATGCAACAGGGGTAATTACACTGTAGCTGCTTGTTTGTTGTATGTAACTGCATTGCAGTTGAAATGCAGTTACAGTGTAGTTACACTGTAACTACAGTATAGCTAAATGATACTTAAAATATAGTGTAACCAAACTTTTAACCTTGATATTCCCCCTGGGCAGAAGACCGTCATTTTTATCATTTTCATTGACTCACTTAAGCCTGTAAAAGCAGAGAAAATGCCTAGAAAAAAATCTGAGGGTCAGCATAATAATTTTGTTCTGGCCTTAGATGTTTATTTGTATGCACATTCTTTAAAAAACACTAGAACTTGACTAATTTTGAACTGACAGCTCAACACTCCTTTAAGGACTGTGGTGGTCCAAAAAATGCCAAAGCACCAATGGGCCTGCAGGGCATACTGTACTAGACAGTCACATATATATGAATGATTGACTTCATTCACATATTTGGTGACCATCTAATACTGGTATGCCCTCTTGACAACCATGGTACACAGTGGATCAATGGCTTATAGCTGATACTGTACACTCGTCATTCGGGCGGCAGCCATGGAGGTATGCGGGAGGGTTGCTGCTGCACACCGAAGATGGGGGCAGCTGGGTGGGCAGGGGTCCTGTGTGGGTGGGCGGGTGGGGTGCCACTGGCTTACCAGGAATATGTCAAAGGTTGTTTTATGGTGATCGGGCTATGGGAGGAAGGAGGTACCACCAGCCTACCTGGGAATGTTGTGGGGATTATTATACTGGTGATCACAGCTACAGGAGGGAGGGGTGCCACTAGACTACCAGGATTATTTCTACAGGTATTGCACAGTGATTGGGACTACAGGGAGGAGGGGGACCACTGGACCATCAGGGATGTCATGGGAGCTTTTGCATGGTCTGCTGGAGGGCAGGTAGCCACCCATGGCTGGCGGCTGCTGTGTTGCACCTTGATACAGCAGCTCACCTGTGGGTGGCCACTATTTGGGCATATTTGTTTGGGCTCAACTTTGCCCAGTGGTGTCTGACGCATCCCAGGGTAGTGCCAGCATATGCACAGGACATCCCGGCTGAATATTGGAATGTGCGATATGCATGAACATGATGCACGCATGACATTATCTTTGTGCTCCGTGCATCGGACTTCTGCTGCATATGTCCCTCTTTCGAATATTGTACCAGGACGCATATCTGGGATTGTGCTGGTTCAACTCAGTTGCGCCAGGCGCAACCCCTTTGAATATCTGGGCCATTGACTACACACTCACACACTAATTCTTAAGTAATTTTTATTATTCAGGCAAGTGAAGCTCTCTTAATTGGCCAGCATAGCTACAATGTCAACATTTTCCAGGACAAGCTATTTCACATGAGATTCATACATTCATAACTCCTATCAAGGGATTGCATTTCCTTGGTGGCAGTTACAAACTTAAGCTCAGAAAGAGCTTATTGAAACAAACTCTGATCACAGTCAACATGGCTTCAATGCATTAACCTGACTCCACTCCAATAAGAACATAGCTGTGTTGCATTAAGAATTCTGGTCAGACCCTTCCTGTTCTTCTGTTTGCAATATGTCACATAGCTGTGGCACTGTGTAGCTGTAAAAGTAAACAGCACTGAAACACAATCTAAGATCTATATATTTTCCAGTTGCCAATATCCTGCAGTTTTGCTTTTAATGTTTTAGCAACAGCACTTTACTGTACTAAACAGGGTATAATATTCAGTAACCAAATTACAGTTTGCTTATTATATCAATCATAAGTGCATTACAGATGTGCACACTGAATATTTCTACTTTTCTTAACTTTATTTATTATAGTGTATTGCTTTACTAGAATATCTTTCCTCTGTATAAACCATAGAAGATAGAATTAATCTGCAGTACCAGCTCTGACTTGAGTCTATGTACAGTAGGTGAGTGATATGCTATAAAAATATTTAACAAATTCACATGTATACTCATCTCCAAAAATGTCTGCACAGAATATCATAAAAAGTCTATAAAATAAACAGCCTAGTTTGCTTTATGTAAACATATTCATCAAACACAGCATGGCAAAGCAGTCCTTAGTGTTGCTTCAACCCTGTGGAATTCTGATTTCTCCTTTCCAAGGATCTGCTCCCTTTAAAGACATATCCTCAGGTTCCTCAATAGAAGCATCCCAAACATCTTGGTACTGTAGTCATCAAGCACCATTTTTAAAATTTGTGTTCCACCACTTTCTCACTTAGTTAAAACTGAAACCCACAACACATGATTTGGAACATTTACCTCTAAGGGGAGGCCATCGTCCACTGGAGCCTTTTCCTTTAATTTGTCTTATTAATAATTGTCTCAAACCAATATCTTTAGAGATTATTAAATCTAATGGCGCACCTTATCTATTCAGAAATATAAAACTAAACTCATAATCCATTGAGAACATTCAAAGTAGAATCCTGGAATAGCTTATTATAATGTTTAACAGACTATGAATACAGTAGGCACATTAGCTGACAGGGAATATTTATAATTAGAGGTGCTCAATGCTAGACACAAAAATTGTTTTGAGCCCTTAGAGTTGGTTCTTTTATTGAACTCCATTCACAATTTTAATTGATGGGTACTATTTCCCTCTTGATACAGTCTTTATAAGCTTTCATCTCCTCCATTAATATTTTCTACAGTTCTAAACCACTAGGACATCCATTAACCAACATCTTGGTAACTCTTTGTTATTCCCTTTTTTTATTGCACACTTTTCATCAAAACAAGTATCTGTTGACTGAATCTTTGGTACTGATTATTTTATATAATAAGGAGAATTATATTGTCAAGTCCCATATATGCAAGAAAAGGTTATGTCAATATTTATAGAATCCAAAACACATTCTGATAAGGCCAAGACAATGTAATCATTCCTAAGAAAGGAAATTCTTCTGATCTAAATTCATGTTCCATATTAACTTTGGGAGGTTAGCACAACCCTAGTATGCATTTTCTGCCTCTTTATAACGTTAGATATTTTCCTTTCAGCCCATCCTGCCTATGTTGGCTCCTGAAAATTGCCACAGCCCATGGCAGGAAGGCTGCTCTTACTGTCACTTTCTCGGCCTCTCCAGCACCTATACTTCTGTTTTTGCTGTTTCTATCTCCACTCAGCTGATGTGGGGAGCACTCAGGGGTGAGATGGTAGCTGACAGGCATCAAGAGGGGCAGGGCTTGGCATGTTCAAAAGCCTGTGCTGCCCACAGCATGAGCATGAGTAAAAGGTGCCACTCGGAAAAGAAAAGTAAACTCTTGCTGTTAAATGCTGAATGTAACAACAGTAGCCATAACTGGCATATAACATATTGACTTGCTCAAGCACCAGCTTTGTGCAATTGCTAGTTGCGGGCTTATGTTTTTCAGCAAAGCAGCAATCTACCTGTTCTTGTGATTGGTGCTGCATTTGTGACTGAAGATAGCAGTTTGTGCATTTGTTGTCGGTACTTTTTAACAACTGTTCCTGAGAGTGAGTGAGGAAATCTTCACATAGTCACACCTTTGAACTGCTAAAACTTGATGGGATGAGTGAACAACTGATTCCCCTATTGAAGCAGCACTTTGCATTAACTTTATTATAACTGGAGAATTGCTGCTAACAAATTGACATTCCTGCTGCTGCTGTAGGTGAAGTGCTAGTGTATGGAAATTACACCAAGCAAGTTTTGACTCCCCTGTTGGCTCTGCACTTGACATTAACTTTATTTTATCTTGAAAACTGCTACTAATTTCTTGAAGTCTGCTGCTGCTGAACTGTGACATTCTGGTGCATGCAAATAGCTATTTAAGAGTGAATCATTCTACTCAGAGACTATTTCTTGAACTTTCCTTTTAAATTTTGCAGTTTAATATTTGTGGACTACCATTTATTAATATGTGTTATTGTCATTAATATTGTAATGTCCATCATTTTACGTTTAGCCTATGCACATGCGCAAGGAACGTCTTGGAGAATGGGATACTTTGGAGGTGTGCCTGCCCTGTGCAATCCCTCGGTCTGCTGAGCAGGCGTGGCGGTCCTGCACCAATCGCTGTGGTGTTAGATGACAGCGTGGTCTCTCTTCAAAGAAAACCACCACTGTGTGCTTGCAGCGTGTCACGCCCCAAATCTTTGCTGCCATGCTGAGAGCCCAGCCCAGCATGGCAAACGTCCTGCGTCGTCTGCTGATGGGGGTGCCCAATCTCCCGTCAGCTCCACCTCCCCCCAAACAGCTTTTCCTGCTGCCATGCTGGGAGCCCACCACAGCATGGCAAACGTCCGCGTTGTCTGCCGATGGGGGTTCCCAATCCCCCGTCGGCTCCACGGCCCACCCAGCCATCCTTCTGCCATGCTGGGAGCCCACCCCAGCATGGCAAATATCCTGCATCATCAATTATAGAAAAAAAAAACCTGTAAATTAAAAACCGCCCCACGCAGTCTCCCCGCCCCCCTCCCACTGCGCACCCTACCTCCCCACACACCCCCCTCACCCCATACTTACCTCCGGAGCTCTGCGCGATGATTATCGCTGGACCGGAACATGTCTGCACTCTTCAAAGCTGACCGCGAACTGAGGATATGCCGGTAAGCTGTATAATGGGCTAGATGGGTTTTTCAACTTTGTTGCATATCTTAGGCATTTTGGATTTTGCAACCAAATTTTCAACATGGGGTTTTGGGACCCCTCTCATGAATTCTGTCACTGTCATGGTGTTATTCAGGCCCGGGTGATTTCACAGTCACTGTGCAAATCACCTTTTGGGCTTGATTAATCTAAACGACAGTGCCAGCGCTCATAAGGTGGGCTCTCAAAAGACTATTTTGAAAATTTGGTGAAAAATTCCTAAAATGACTGTTTTATGAGCGTGCATTATGCAGTTCCTACATCGCCGTGGTTTGCAATTCAATATTTTCACTCCAGATTTTTCAACATTGCCATTTTACCACACCTCCTTATGAGCAGTACAGCTGTCATTTTTCACATCCTGCCCAAAATGTGTTTCCGCCCATGTAGCGCACAATGGCACAGTCGGTGTGCGGACTCAATGTATGGGACACATTAAGAAAATCACAGTGTCACTGTTCATGAGCAGAGATCTTAAAATGGCTATGTTGAAAATTTGGTGAAAAAATTCCTAAAAATGACTGTTTTACGAGTGTGCATTTTTCACTCCAGATTTTCAACATTGCCATTTTACCACACCTCCTTATGAGCAGTACAGCTGTCATTTTTCACATCCTGCCCAAAACGCAGCTTCGCCACATGTAGCGCATAATGGCGCAGTCGGTGTGCTAACTCAATGTATGGGACACATTAAGAAAATCACAGTGACACTGTTCATGAGCAGAGGTCTTAAAATGGCTATGTTGAAAATTTGGTGAAAAAATTCCTAAAAATGATTGTTTTACGAGCGTGCATTGCGCAGTTCCTACGCACGCTCGTAAGTTCGCGAATTTTCAATATTTGCACTCCAATGACTTCCAAATACCTAAACAGCACATAGAAACAAGCAACATTCAGCATTGACAAATGCTTGTACTTCTTTGTCACTGATTTTTTTAAGCCATGTCCAAGTGCCAAATACCATTGCAAATACCTGCAAGCGAACGTTCAGCATTGACAAATGCTTGTTAATGTTATGGAAGATCAATAAACTATGACTGATTGATATTGTCAGTATTATGCTAATTACTTAGGGATTACAAGCATACATAGGTTTGGGGTAATTTTATTTGGGATTCTTATGTAGATTATTTCACTATCTTAATTTATTATGTATTTTAGGGGCTTTTGGGCTGGTGGTGTTCTTTGTTGGGGACTAGCAGCTGAGTTAAATTGAGTTAATCATGCAGTTTGATAGATCCAACTATCTACAGAAACATGGAAATGGCTAATTCACAGCCCTAGAACCTGCTTGTCACATGGGATGGCATTTTTGGTGGATGTATAAGAGTTCAAAAACATTGCAAGCATAATGGCTGATGCTCTAAGGATGGATTTTGTTAAACTGGTAGTCATGAGGACTAGCATTAATCTTGTTAGGAAGCCCATTAAACCAGGAAATATGATGATGGCAAATAGGTACTACACCCTACTTAGAAAGCTTATATATCCCACAACACACAAACACTGTATCTTAAACACTGTGATGTGTTTGTTGCTATTGTTGTGCGATGACATTCACTTAAAACCGGGTCCCATGAACTATAGCAATAGATCAGTTGATGTTTTGTCTGACAATGGTTTTAGCACTGCACATTTCAATGCTAGAAGTATTGCTCCCAAAACTGACCAAAATAAGAGAATGGATTTTATGTTACAAACCAGATTTGATTACTGAATCAGAAACATGGTTAAGCCCTAAAATGTCTAACACTTTTAACAGTAGAGATGGGTACCAGATATGGCATAATGCACCTAGCAAAAAGAAGGTGGCTTGATGACATATGAGAAGCATAGTATGGGTGCTAAAGAATTCAATCTACAAATTAAGAATGGCAGCTTAGAAATACCAAGCGTAGAGATCAGGCTGCCTTATGCACAACCTCTGTTACTGGTGGGCTGTATCTTCTGCCTACAGCAAATGTAGATGCATTTTATAAACTCCATGAATTGAGATGGGCAGAGTGGATAAAATTCACTCTGTGGATTAATTTCTTGAAGTCGGTGAAATTTGTGAAATGTGAAGTGCCGAATTTGCAAAGTTTTTACAAGGCGAAGTTGCCTGTTTCAAGTCAAATTGACTTAATTACCTAACTTCACCTTAACTTTGCTACCTTTTCAGCAAAGTTACATAAAGTTTGGTGAAGTGGGAACTTCAAGAAGTAATTCACAAAGGCAAATTTTGCAACTTTGTTGGAACTTCGCTGGCGAGTAAAACTTTGCAACATCTCTATTCACGAATTGCTATTAGTAGGTGACTTTAATGTCAGTTGGAAAATGATAGGTTTTTCACATAGTTTAAAATATCTGCAGAGCAACCTAGGCATGGAACAACTCTCAAAGCACAGACAAAGTTGATTGTTGTTTGCCAGACTGATTTGTTTAAGTACAGAAAATAGTAATATTAGCAAAAAAACCTAGCTAAGTCTCATGACATGCAAGCATGTGCAACAGCCTGGGAAATGCCCCCTCCTCCCTCACAATTATTGACCACACATGAACCAAGAGAGGACTCACTGACTGACTATCTCTGGCCAGACTGGAAATGGAGAACTGGTTTCTTTTGTACAAAATTCTCCCCATGTCAATGACATCTATATTGCTGTAGCACTTCTGATCAGGACTTGCTGAGCCAGACACCCAGAATTTCCCGGATGAATTTCCCATGGATAAAAATAGTGTGGTGAGGGAGGGGAGAAAAGGAAACATATTGTAGTGAATAATAGGATGCAGACAGATTCCGATTCCACTCCCTCAAAACAACACAGCTGTGCAGTGTTAGGGATAGACCCCTTCTTCTGATAGCAATACATCAGCATAGCATCATGACGCAATTCAGCCATAAAAATGTTATTTCATTATAGAAATTTAGCTGGAAAAGGCACACTGAGACAAAGCTCATTTTTATGTTTGCTTGCACGCATGTGCAAGAAACATAGTGCCTTCATCGGAGATTTCGGAGGTGTCACCTCCTCCTCCAATTCAGTCAGTGGGCTGGCAGGCGCTTCAGCTATATCGCATTTTGGAGCTGTCTATGACACGCCCAAAATGCAGCAGCATACAGTTGAGGTGAGTACGCTTGAGTGAGCACCAATAAGATATCGGCTGCTCAACGCAGCTCCCCCCACGCACAGATAGACGCATACCCCGCACTGTATAGCCGACGGGTGCCCAATCCCCATCGGCTGAGCTGCGTCTCCCACCCCCCCAGTTGTAGGTGCCAGGCTGGGAGCCCACCCCAGCGTGGCAAGCACTGTAGTCCTTTGGCCGGTGGGGGTGCCCAATCCCCCGTCGGCTGAACGCCCCCCCAAGTCCTTGTGCCACGCTGGGAGCCCACCCCAGCATGGCAAACGGTGCTGCGATTTTTTTTATTTTGCCGATGGGGGTGCCCAATCCCCCATCGGCTGAACGCCCCCCCAAGTCCTTGTGCCATGCTGGGAGCCCACCCCAGCGTGGCAAACGCCCCATGATGTTTTGTTTTTGTTTTAAACCTGTAAAATAAAACTGTCTCACGCGCCGCCTCCCAACCCCTCCCACAACCCGCACCCACCCACTGCGCACTCCAGCCTCCCCACACCCCACCCCATACTTTCCTCTGACTCCAGTAGCGCGATGATCTTCGTGGAACGGAACACGCCTGCACTCTTCAAAGCCGACCGCGAACTGAGGAAATGCCGGTAAGCTGTATAATGGGTTACATAGGGGTTTCAACTTGTGCATATCTCAGGCATTTTGGGCATTTTGTACAAATTTTCAACATGGGGTTTTTGGGACCCCTTCTCATGAATTATGTAACTGTCATGGTGTTATTGGGGCCCGAAGGGTGATTTCGCGCAGTGACTGCGCAGTGACTGCGAAATCACCCTTCAGGCCTGAATACCACCATGACAGTGACATCATTCATGAGAAGGGGTCCCAAAAACCCCATGTTGAAAATTTGGTGCCAAATTCCAAAAAATGACTGTTTTACGAGGGTGCATTGCGCAGTTCCTACGCAGGCTTGTAAGTTCGCGAAATTTCAATATTTTCACTCCAGATTTTCAACATTGCCATTTTACCACACCTTCTTATGAGTAGTATAGCTGTCATTTTTCACATCTCACCCAAAATGTGTTTCCACCCATGTAGCGCAGAATGGCGGTCGGTTAGTGTGAAATCAATGTATGGGACAAATTAAGAAAATCACAGTGACACTGTTCATGAGCAGAGGTCCTAAAATGGCTATGTTGAAAATTTGGTGAAAAATTCTAAAATGACTGTTTCACGAGGGTGCATTGCGCAGTTCCTACGCACACTGTAAGGTCATGGTAATTTTCAATATTTTCATATCAGATTTTCAGCATTGCCATTTTATCACACCTTCTTATGAGCAGTACAGCTGTCATTTTTCAAATGTCACCCAAAATGTGTTTCTGCCCATGTAGCACACAGTGGCGCAGTCGGTGTGCGAGATCAATGTACGGACAAATTAAGAAAATCACAGTGACACTGTTCATGAGCTCAGGTGTTAAAATGACTATGTTGAAAATTTGTGAAAAATTCCTAAAATGACTGTTTTATAGCGTCGCTGCACAGCTCCTATGCACGCTCGTAAGTTCACGAATTTTCAATATTTTCACTCCAGATTTCCAACATTGCCATTTTACCACACCTTCTTATGAGTAGTATAGCTGTCATTTTTCACATCTCATCCAAAACATGTTTCCGCCCATGTAGCGCACAATGGCACAGTCGGTGTGTGAAATCAATGTACGGGACAAATTAAGAAAGTCACAGTGACACTGTTCATGAGCAAAGGTCTTAAAATGGCTATGTTGAAAATTTGGTGAAAAATTCCTAAAAATGACTGTTTTACGAGGGTGCATTGCTCAGTTCCTACGCACACTTGTAAGTTTGCAAATTTTCAATATTTTCACTCCAGATTTTCAACATTGCCATTTTACCACACCTCCTTATGAGCAGTATAGCTGTCATTTTTTCACATCTTGCCCAAAATGTGTTTCCACCCATGTAGTGCACAATGGTGCAGTATGTGCAAAATCAATGCATGGGGCACATTAAGAAAATCACAGTGACACTGTTCATGAGCAGAGGTCTTAAAATGGCTATGTTGAAAATTTGGTGAAAAAATTCCTAAAAATGACTGTTTTACGAGCGAGCGTGCGTTGTGCAGTTCCTATGCAAGCTCGTAAGTTTACAAATTTAATATTTTCACTCCAGATTTTCAACATTGCCATTTTATTACACTTCCTTATGAACAGTACAGCTGCCATTTTTCATATGTCGCCCAAAATGTGTTTTCGCACATGTAGCGCACAATGGTGCTGTTGGTGTGTGAAAGCAATGTTTAGGACAGATTAAGAAAATCACAGTTACACTGTTCATGAGCAGAGGTCTTAAAATGGCTATGTTGAAAATTTGGTGACAAAAGTCCATAAAATGACTGTGTTACGAGTGAGCATTGTGCAGTTTCCACGCACCCTCGTAAGTTCATGACTTTGTAATATTTTCAGTCCAGATTTTCACCAGTGGCATTTTTCACACTTCCTTATGAATAGTACAGCTGTCATTTTTCACAACATGGCTGAAGTGTGTTTTCACACTTTCAAGCGCTGAGATGCATGGTCGCTGTGGAAATCATTGTTCGGCACAGATAAAGAAAATCACAGTGACACTGTTTCGTGATCGGAGGCACCAAAATGCCTGAGTTGACAATCTGCTGTAAAATATCCCCAACCTAATTATATTACGGATGTGCGTTGCACAGTTTCTATGTACGCTCATGACTTCACCATTTTTTTAAATATTTTTACTGCAGATTTGCAACATTGCCATTTTTTACACCTCCCCATGAACAGTACAGCTGTCGTCTTTTACATCCTGTTCGGAATGTTTTTGCACCTGTGGTGCTAAATGCCGTACTGTGCATAAGCAGCTTTTGGCTAACAAACTGATATTCCCCCTGTTCATGAGGTGGGGTCACACAAAAAAACATGTTGAAAATTTGGAGTGAAAATACCAGCGAATGCTCATGGTATTAGGGTTTCCAACCATAACGCCCAACCCTGTAGAGAATGACAGGCATCAGGGGTGTGACTTGGATTCTTGCCTGTAATGCTCATACCATTCCACACCCTGCAGCCAGTGAGAGGTATCGAGGTATGCCTTGGACTCTTCAGCCCCAAAGTTCACCCCATTCTCCTATATCGCACCCATCTCACCGCATTTCCTAATGAAATGGGGTGCGCATAAGGGCCAAAGACCCCAAGGAACACCGTGACACTTGTCAGTGTCTGCAGGGTGGGGTGTGGTGAAATGGCGAGGCTGTTATGCCTGATGACCCAAATGCACACCCCAATGCCTGTCACCTCTGCAGGGTGGTGGTGGGTTGGTTCAGTTCAGTACTTCACTCGCCATTCTTATTACGCAGCTCTGTAACGTCTACATTACCACTGCCAATGCCAGCAAGCAAACATTCGCATTGACAAATGCTTGTTAGCTGTGTCTGTAGAACACAGGGAGAATAAGAGACTTTCTTAGTGTCACTTAGGTCCTGTACACATTGGGCTTGTTCAAATGTTACTGTTACTACATTTTAACAATCTGAAACTTAGTCTGTGTCTGCACTGATCACAGTTTGAAACCATGTTTAAAAAACATTTTTTTAAACCCTGCAAGAGACATTGTCTTAAAATCAGTTTTAAACACAGTTCCAAACCTTATATTGTTTATTTGGAAGTGTACATGGGAAATTGATTTGTGTTTCTCTTGAAGTGCTTGCACTTGTCCTCCTGACCGTGCTGGTGCCAGGCTTGTTAAAACATTACAAGGCTACAGTGTGGATTTTTATTTTATTTTATTTTATTTAGGCAGCAGTTTGGAAAACCTTTGAGCCATAGGCTCATTTACAGAGGTACCTTGTCACAGTAAGACAAACGAGAATACACAATATAACAGTATAACACAGTATAACAGTAACTTAAGACAGCAATAAGTACATAGATACAAACAAGCTGGTACAGGTAGGATTGATGCAAACAATACCAGAGTTATGTTGTCCTTAGCAGTTTAGTAGTAAGCTTTGTCATAAGTATTGAGTACGGCTTTGACTAGTGGCAATTACAACCGAGGTGTTAACAAGGTGGTTCCATAAGGACGTTTGAAGCACGATATAGTTGGAGCTGGAGATGGAGGGGGAGTGTGTTGAACCAGGAGGGGCCCTAAAGCTGAAGGCTCTTTGGCTGTGAGAGGTCCTAGCTCTAGGGATAACAAGAGAGGTTTTTCCACAGGTCCGAGTATGAACTAGTGGGACAGAGCGTCGGATGGTGGTGGTCAATCCTGGCGTGGATAGCCCAAGGAGGGTCTTTTTTGTAAGGGTACAGGTCAAATATTTGAGGCACTCATCAAGATCAAGTACCAGTGCTTTAGCGTACAGTAGACAGGTGTGTGTTAGCCTAGCTGCCCCACTAATTAACCTGCAGGCCTTATTCAGAGTAGTGTGAATTTTATGGAGTGCAGTCTGATCGGCAGCACCATACACCGGCAGTCCATAGTCCACTAGGGACAGGATAGAGGAAGTGACTGTGAGATGAACAGCCTCTGAGGGGAGGCAGTGTTTATACCAATGTAAGATGCCCAATCGGATATTAGTGGCAGTGGATAAGGCAGCAATGTGTCCATGGAAAGAGAGAGGGGTCAAAATGGATCTCTAGGTATTTATAGGAGCAAACTTGTTCGAGTGGGAAAGAGGACCCAGAGTGAATGAGGAGTTTGAAGTTGCAGGACTTGCTCTGAGGATGAGTGAAGAACATGTTTTTTTTTTTTTTAAGATTTATCACCAATCTATGTTCCTTGAACAAGCCCTCAGCTTTGGCGAAGGACTTCTGCAGCGAGTTCTGGAGGGCAATAGGGTTACGACTTGAGGCAAAGATGACTGCATCATCAGCGTACAATAGAATGTTCCCTGAGCAAGAACGTGGAAGGGTGTTAAGGTAAAGGGAGAATAGTAAGGGGCCCAGAATGGAGCCCTGGGGAACCCCAGAAATGATGAGACAGATGTCTGAGTAGGTCCCATTAATTTTTACACACTGTGAGCGGTCTGACAGATAACTGGTGCTCCAGGAGATAGGCCCAGCAGCAAAACCAGAGAGACTAAGGGCATCAAGAAGGAGGGGGTGGGAGACAGTGTCGAAAGCTTTAGAGAGGTCAATGAAGACTGCACCAGCCAGAGAACCAGAGTCTAAGGAGGAGTGGAGAAAGTTGGAGAACTCAAGGAGGGCTGTGTTGGTACTGTGGCCCGCTCTGAAGCCATGCTGCTCAGGACATAGGGCATTGTAGGTGGAGAGGTAGTCAGAGATTTGAGAGGCCACCACTTTTTCCAAGGCCTTAGAGAGAGGAGAGAGAATGGAGATTGGCGATAGTTTCCAGCCACAGTCCTATCACCACCTTTAAAGATAGGGGTGACAGTGGTGACTTTTCAGGCAGTTGGAACCTTCCCAGGCAAAGAGAGTGGTTGATGAGGCATGTGATTGGGGTAAGGACTGTGTCTAAGACCAGCCGTGGATACACAGATCAGGGTGTCACTGCCCGCATTATTACTGTTGAGGGCAGTGACAAGGTGCAACCTAAGTTCTTGGGCAGAAACACGGCAGAGGAGAAAATAAGGGCAGAAATATTTACAGCAGGCGCTGGGGAGGAGGGTCAAAAAAATTTGTAGGAGGATAGGGCTAAGGTCAGTGAATGAGGTGTTGAGGTGGTTGGCTATGAGGGCTGGGTCTGAGGAGATCACGCCATTAATGTTGATCTGGGAGGGTGGGGAGTGTGCACTCCCATTTAACTGTTTAATGTTATCCCAGAAGGTTCTGGGGTTCCCCCATGAGGCAGTGAGTGAGGACCGATAGTGCTCAGACTTGGCCTTTCTGATGGCCCGAGTGCATTTGTTTCGGGCGGCAGCATATAACTGCCTGTCACTGGGCCAGCCAGTCTCAATGGCACGGTGCCATAGGTTGTCCCTATGTTTGAGTTGGTGGATCAAAGCTGGGGTTACCCAGGGAGCATTCTGCCTTTTAGAACGGCGGGTCGACATTGGGGCAAAGGTATCACAGGCGTTATTAAAAGTTCAGGTAAAGAAGGAGAGAGCTGTGTCGATGTCAGGAGTTGCCTGTATAGGAGACCAGTCAATTTGGGACAGAAGTTCCTTAAGTTTTATCAGTCCACCAGGTATTAGGCGCTGCCGGCATGTGGACTGTGCTATGGGTTTGGGAACTGAGGATGACCAGTGGAATAGAATGGGGGAGTGATCGCTGAGAGAGTCTGAGAGGACTTGTACATTGGGGATCCAATTAGGGTGGTTGGTGAGTACCACATCAAGCAGGGTACTGGAGCCTCTCTTGGGGTTAGTCCTGGTAGGGTGGGTAACTAGTTGCGTTAGGTCTATTGCAGAAAAGGAGTCACGGGTAGAGGAGGAGGAGGGGCTGAGCCAGTTGACATTTAAGTCACCCACCAGAATTTGATCAGTGGAAAGAGGTAGCAAGGAAAGGTATTCTGTAAGAGAGGCAATGGCCTGCGTTTGGTCCCTGGGGAGCACGTATGCAGTAGTCAGATAAAGGGGTCCCTTTAAAGGGTCAGGGGTTAATTTCAGCATAAGCGCCTGGGCCCTGGAGTCAAGGATGGGAGCAGGCAGGGCTAGTACGGGGAGAGATTCCTTGACATAAATAGCGCAGCCACCGCCCTGTATTCCAACACGGTCAGACCGGAAGAGGGTGAAACCAGGAAGGGAGACTAGGGAGTCAGGGGAGGATTTTGACAGCTAAGTCTCAACCAGAGTGATGACATCAGGGTTAATTGAAGTGACCAGGCATTGTAGTGAGTCAAACTTTTTTAGGAGGCTACAGATATTCATGGAGACCATGCATAGGCCTGTGGTGCTAGTCGGGGAGCTCTTGGGAACTGGGCCAGGGTTTGGATGAATGTTCCCTGACAGGAGTAGTAGCATGACTAACACCCTGGCTGGGAGATGGTGAAAGGTTTTCCTACGATTGACATGAGTGGGGGAGGGAGGTTAAGGGAGCAGGGGGTGGGCTGGGTGGTACAGGAAGGGAAGGCAAGAATAAGAAGACACCCAGGTGTGCCTGAGGTGAGGAGGAAGCTAGGGGGAGGGCAGGGAGGACCGAGACACACAGAGATCCCAAGGGCAAGAGAGCAGGTTCAGGAGCAAGGGGAGGGAGGGGTGCCAGGGCACAGTGCAGAGTAGCAGATGGGTAAGTGGGCAAGTGCACTGCTATTGGGGATAGGCACAGGCACAGCGTGAGGCAGGGCCAATACATTGTGGTGAGCAAGATCCAAGGAAGTAGTAGTGTACAGGAAGGTAGGAAGTAGCGAGGGCATAGGTCCCTCTGGTGGCCAGCAGGTATAACCTGCAAATGGGAAAGTGGGGTGATGTCACGGATGTGATGTCCGCGGGGTGGATCCTCAAATTGACAGCTGCCCTGGGTGGGTGCGGTGGTTGAGGCGAGCCGGGACAGACTACGCAGTGTCGCCGGGCTGGCATCCCCTGCAGGCGCCCAGATGAAGAGAAGAGGCCTCTTTACCCTCGAAAGTTATCAGGCTGGAATTGACTTCCTCAGCTCCTCAGGTGAGCTGCTTGTGTTGCTTGTTCTGCCCCGAGTGCCTGCCGCAGTCGGCAGTGAGCTTGGGGGCTGCCTATGTAGTGGAGAAAACAAAGCCTCTCATTACTATGCAGCGGAGAAAATATTGTGACTTACACAAAGGGCTCCACTCTAAGCAAACAGGGCTAATCAAAATGAGGTCACACTAGGACCCAGCTATCCTAATACCTTCAGTTACAAGCACAGTTAGATCCAATACCACAAATTAAACAAGTCTGCTCTATATTGGCTGCTTAGCATATCTGGCTTTAAGGTATAATCAGCAAGGCAACTCTAGGGCACCCACTGAATCCCTAGCTTTACACTTCAGCATTAGTAGCACAGAGAAGCAAATAACAAGCCCACCAGCAGTGAACAGGGAACAAAGTTCATAAATATAAGTGTTCATCAGGTAGCACCCCTGCAGGTGTCCAGATGAAGAAAAGAGCCTCTTTACCTCGAAAGTTATCAGGCTGGAAATTTGGCTTCCTCAGCTCCTCAGTGAGCTGATTGTGTTGCTGTGTTGCTTGTTAGTCCAGAGTGCCTGCAGCGGTCGGCAGTGAGCTTGGGGGGCTGCCTCGAAGTTATCAGAGCTTGAAATTCAGCTTCCAGCTCCTCAGGTGAGCTGCCTTGTGTGTCTTGTGTTGCTTGTTCGTCCCGAGTGCCTGCCGCGTCAGCAGTGAGCTTGGGTGGGGCTGCCTCAAAGTTATCAGGCTGGAAATTGGCTTCCTCAGCTCCTCAGGTGAGCTACTTTGTTGCTTTGTTGCTTGTTCATCCAGGTGCCTGCCGCGGTCGGCAGTGAAACTTCAGAGGGCTGCCTCGAAGTTATCAGGCTGGAAATTCACTTCCTCAGCTCCTCAGGTGAGCTGCTTGTGTTGTTTGTGTTGTTTGTTCATCCCGAGTGCCTGCCGCGGTCGGCAGTGAGCTTGGGGGGGAGCTGCCTCGAAAGTTATCAGGCTGGAAATTCGGCTTCCTCAGCTCCTCAGGTGAGCTACTTGTGTTGCTTGTGTTGCTTGTTCATCCCGAGTGCCTGCCGCGGTCGGCAGTGAGCTTGGGGGGGAGCTGCCTCGAAAGTTATCAGGCTGGAAATTCGGCTTCCTCAGCTCCTCAGGTGAGCTGCTTGTGTTGCTTGTTCGTCCCGAGTGCCTGCCGCGGTCGCAATGTGGTATGACTGTGTTTAAACATGGTTTTGAAAGACATGCCAACAGTGTAGATGGACTTCCATGGTAAGTTTAAAAATGCTTTTTTAAAACATTTTCAAAAATAGACTGCCAATGTGTACAGGGCTATAGTATGCATGTTTTAGTTGTGAGATTCAAATCCAACTCTGTTGAGTCTCCAGATTCACAGTTCAGTTACAAAGCACTTTAACTGAGTGTTCATTCATTGACAACATATTGTTAAAGGCAGAAAGGAGAATTTTCTAAAGGATAGAGGCAGCTGTATGTTGCACCTGCTTCTGCATCTGCACCTGACTGATTGTGTCATGGCAGCCCTGTTGTATTTTTGAAATGTCTGTTCCTTTGCAGTGAAGAGTTGATGCAAATGTAATTTTCATCATGTTTTGCCAGGATTCTGTATTTTTGGGATATGAAATTCAGACACTGTTAAACCATCTAATAGATGATGTAACAGTCTGAAACAAGCATTTGTCAATGCCGAATGTTGTTGCGCTGGCATTGGCATTGGCAGTGCCAGAGCTAGAGATGCATAATAAGAATGGCAGTGAAGTATTGAAGTGATGCCAACCCCAACCCCACTCTGTGGAGAGTGACAGGCATTGGGGCATGCCTTTGGGTCATCAGCAATACTGCTCATGCCATTGTACCTTGTCCTACCCTGTAGACACTGACAAGTGTCGGGGTGTGCTTTGGGGTCTTTGGGCGTTATACTTACCCCATTCCATAAGGAAATACACTGACGTGGGTGCAGTATAGGAGCATGGGGTGGACTTTGTGTTTGAACAGTGCAAGGCACACCACGATGCCTGTCAGTGGCTGCAGGGTGGGGTGGGGGTGGAATGGTGTGAGCATTACATCCAATGATCCCAAGTCACACCCCGGATGCCTGTCAGTCTGTACTGGGTGGGATGCTACAGTTGGAAACCCTAACACCATAGGCATGTGGTGGTAGTTTCACTCAACATTTTCAACATGGGCTGCTTGTCAGGCCACCTCATGAAAAGTGGCACAATCACTTTGTTAGCTGAAAGGTGGTTTTGCACAGTGGCTGTGTCATTTGGTGGCAGAGGGACAAAAACACATTTTTGGGCAGGATGAGGAGAATGACAACTGTATTGTTCATGAGGAGGAGTAAAAAAATGGCAGCATTGAAAATCTGGAGTGACAATATGAAGTATTGGTGAAGCAATGAGCATGCATACAAACTGTGAAACACATGTCCATAACCCAATTATTTTTGGGAGTTTGGTAGCCACATTTGTAACATAGATATTTTGGGACCTCCCCTTATGAACAGTGGTGCTGCGATTTTGTTAATCTGTGCCAAAAGTTGATTTCCCACAGTGAGCACGCCATTGTGCGCCACAGGTGTGGGAACACATTTTGGGCAGGATGTGAAAAATGACAGCTGTACTGTTCATAAGGAGGTGTGAAAAAATGGCAGTGTTGAAAATCTGACAGGAAAACATTGCAAATTTTCGAAGTTACAAGGGTGTGTGGAAACTGCGCATCGCACGCTTGCAACACAGTCATTTTATGGACTTTCAGCACCAAATTGTCAACATAGGCATTTTAGGACCTCTGCTCATGAACAGTGTCATTGTCATTTCCTCAAACTGTCCCAAAAAGTGATTTCGCACAGCGACAGCTATTCTGTGCTGGGCGTGTGAAAACACATTTTGGGCAGGATATGTAAAATGACAGCTGTGCTTTTCATTAGAGGTGGAAAATGGCAAGTTTGAAAATCTGGAGTGAAAATATTACAAATTCATGACGTTATGAGCGCATGAGAAACAGCACAATGCATGCTCAGTAAACAGACATTTTGGGAGTTTTGTCACCAAATTTGTAACATAGGCTTTTTGAGAGCTCCCTCATGAACAGTAGCACTATTATTTCATTACTCAGTCCTGAAAGGTGATTCCACACAGTGACCACGTAAATCACCTTTCAGGACCCGAATAACGCCATGACAGTGCCAGAATTCATGAGAAGGAGTCCCAAAATGTGAAAATTTGGTGCCAAAATTCCACAAAATACCTGAGAGATACATAAAAGTTGCAAAACCCTATTTAGTCCATTATATAGCTTACCGGCATTTTGTCAGTTTGCGGTTGCATTTGAAGAGTGCAGACGTGTTCCCAGTCCACCAGGTAAGTATGGGGTGGGGGGTGTGGGGAGGCAGGGTGCGCAGTGGTGGGCATGGGTTATGGAAGGGGGCAGGAGATCGCTGAGGGAGTGTTTTTTTCTACAGGTACAAAAACATTGTGGGACCATTTTCTGTTTATAGGGCATGTGGCATGCTGGAGTGGGCTCAGCATGCCAATGGAGCCTTTTGGGGGCAGCTGTAGCTGATGGGGATTGGGCACCCCTGTTGGCACACAACAAAAGTGGGGCTACTTTATGCTGACAGGATTGGCCACCCCGCCGCACACAAGGAAAGCTGGGGCAAGAGCGAGGGGTTTGGGCACCCCTTCCGAATATAACAACAAATGGGGGTTCTTTATGCCAACAGGGTGTGAGCTCCCCATTGGCACCTACATTGAGGGCAGGGTAAGCCAGCAGGAGTTGGGCACCCCAAAGTTGGCAGTTGGCCGGGCAGTGTGCCATGTTTGTGTTTCTGGATAAGCACGTTGGGAGGTCCGCTGCATGTGATGAACTTTGCTCGCATTGCAGGGGACCTTTCCTTAGATGTGCTCACCTGGGTGGTGTGGCGCTGGTATGCAGGCTGATTGGGGAATGAGGGACGCACCTACTGATGCGTGCCCTGCATTCGCCCAACAGTGACCGCACCTCCAAATCTGCAATATGACAAGATGTTGGCTGCGCAAGAGCGCCAACATAAAAATTGACTCAAATGAAATGTTCATCATTTCCTGTCAGAATTGCGACTTTGTTTTAGACACAAAGTTTGGATGCAGTTAAACCATCTAATAGATGATCTTACAGTTTAGTCAGAAGTCTGTTTTGAAGAATAGCAGTGGGTGAAGTCTTTTGACCGCTCCAATGTAACAAGTAATTTCACTTTGATATGTAATATCATTTCATATATACTATAGTTATTGTGTCTCTTACGGTTATAGGAGTTCATTCTCAAGTTCTTTAGGTGATAGAGCTGTAAAGCAATGCTGATCACTGCTGGCACACAAAAGACTTGAGAAGAAACTCTCAACCATAAGAGACATGAGATATGTGCATATTAACATATTATAAATCATGATGAAGATTGTTTTTAAATGAAACATTTGGAAGCAAAATGTTTTACTTGTACAAAATCAGAGAAACCCCCAGTGTAAGAAATGCACTCTGCTAACTGAACATAGAACTCCAGTGCCCCGATATTCAGAGCTGGATGATAGCTCTGCACAGACTGTATTTTGCACCAAAAATAGCACATGGCTGCTGCCAGCTATGTCAGCCAGCTAGCATGGCACTAACAGAGAACACTGACTGACTGAATATTGGGCCATGCTGGTGCTAAGTTATTATGGTGTGTGTTGACACAGCCCAAGGCTCCATATTGCCCACAGGCGATCGCATGCCCAAACAGGATAGTACCAGGGTTCCATTTGGCCATAGTCAGCCCTAGCATGCAAATGAGCCCATTGGGCATGAACAGCACTAAGGGGCCATTATTAATGCCATTACAGTCTTATTTGCATGGAGCAGCAGCCACCTAATGCCGATGCTGGGTGGAGCAGTAGGAATTCCTTGATGTATAGTGGACCACTACCAAATCACAAGTCACTAAATGGAAATAGACACATCCCTGGTGGGCTAACATCCCTCCCTGATGAATGCCACCCCATCTGTGTGACCTGCTGAAGACCCCAGCACCAGCCACACCTCCCCTTACCCGAGTCACCAGTTGGGAAGTCAAGAACAGGGACTGACACAGTCTTCCGCTCACTTCCTTGGATGGTCACCATCTGACATGCATGGAGTGCAATCACAAATACCGTAGAAATGGCTGTTTCTACAGTACTTGTGATCATAGTGCATGTCAGATAGCAGCAGACTGAGGTGGTGAGTGGAGGGCTGTGCCAGTCACCACCCTGCACTGCAAGACAGGTGACCAAGGTGGGGTGTGTGGGGTCCCTCAGTGGCTGGGCGGTTGGAGTGTGTCACATGTTGGGTGGCACTGGTGGGGAGGCACTATCCCTAAAGGAATGTGTCTTTCTTCTACTTGGTGATATGGGTGACAGGAGTGAAGGGGTCCTGTAGACACCAAGGAATTTGGACAAAACTGTTATGACAAGGACAATGGGGGAAGGGATTACTAGACAGCAGAGAATTCAAATAAAACTGTTAGGGGCGATCGGAGGGCAGGGGGGCCATTAGACACTGGGGCAGTTGACTGCAGTATTGTCACCCTGCCTTTGGTGGGGTGGGGACACAACCTTAGAATGGAGGTAAGGCCAGGTTTCATCAGCTTTAAATAGCACCGCAGTGGGGGCTGTTATTTAGCACTGCCAAAACCATTTGAATATATTGCTGCTCCATTATGTATGCTGGCTCCCTCATTTGCATAGGTGCAGCATTATCATTAACATGAATGCACTGCAGGGTTAGTGTGACCCTCTGGGACTTCTGAGTATGGCCCCACCCAGAGCACCAGTGCTAGTCCAGGTTAGTGCGGCACTAACTCAGTTAATGCCGTGCTAACCTTTGAAAATCGGGGCCCAGAATTTTGAACTGCTTGCATGAGACACCTACTAATGGTCATAAGAGTAGCTGCAGTGTTTAGAATGACACTATCCTAATTGGCTGATAACGACTCTCATGATTTAAAAGTGTATAAGAAGTATCACAAGAGACATTGTAGATCACTGCCCTGACAAAATAGTTCATATTATAAAATATCAGTGACCTTGACGGCTAATTAAAAAAGCTTTGCTTGTCTGAAAAAAAATGGCCTAAAGAGAGATGACACTGCCTGGAGAAGTTTGAATAACATTATATTTATATACAGCTCAGTTTCTATTTCACATAATTATTTATACTCTATCTGTATGAAAACAAAATCTTAGTTCTTTAAGAGTTTATCTGTTCCTGTTGCTTCTTCCTCCAGCTGAGGTTAAAATACTCTGCTTCTGACATTCAATTCATTCCCATGGCAACAGATTGTGATGTCGCAACAGAAGATTACCATCATGTGGAGAAAGAGCTGTTGGGGTACATAATATTGCCAAGAAGTGCAGAGTAGGTTAATACAGTTCAAGACTTTACATGTAAAATAATGCATGAGGAGAAACGTATAACAAGAATTGTATGAACACCCGAGGTGTGGGGATTCTACATAAACCCCAAGGGCAAAGCACAAGGGATTTATCAAAGCATCCCAAATAGAAGGTCTGCATAAAATTCTTGTTATACACTCCTCTCAATGCATTGTTTTATGTGATTTCTGGTGACTGTTGTTTTTTTTTTGCAACTACAGTATTTTTTTATTGCAAGATCCACTGTCCTGAAGCTGAACGGTAACAAGAAAGTCACAAGAAAGTCCAAACATCAGTGTCCTTTAAAACTCTGCAAAAGTTTGTAAAGTTTATTAATTGGCAAATATTAAACTGCGTTTTTATAGTCCAACACATTATGAATCTCCTAGCCAACGGTGCCACTTGAAGATATAGGGATATTTTCAAAGCCGATGGCCGGCAATTCTCTATTGTGCAATTCTGGATAAGTCAAATTGTCCCTCTGTTCAATTTTCAAAGCTAGGACCTAGATAAGTTCAATGTTTTAAACTCTGACTTAGTTATGTCCAGTTTGGAAAGTTTAGATATAAATGTGCCTGAACACAATTTTCAGATCAAGTGCAACCTGGTACACCAATTTACTGTACATCTATGTGAAGAATAAAACAGGACGTAAAGTGAGTACTATTAAACAGTTAGAAATTCTGCAGATAAGTCCAACTTTAGCAAACAGCCCAAAAAATATAGAACATGGTCTAGGCCTACCAGAGCACTTGGATAGCAGGATTTTAAGTGCCTAACTTTTGTAGATCAAAGTTATGAGGTCCAGCCCAACAAGAAATGAAAGTTCTGACTGAAACTATGTTTGCCACGGTGTTTGAATCACTGGGTTTGATTTTAAAAGCCCTGAGAATGCCGCACACTCCTCGTGCGCTGATCATTTGGTACACAGGGCTTACGGCATTCTCCCGGCTGGAGGTCGGGATTTTCAGTCCCAAGTGTCAAATGCTGCAAGTTATACCAGCTTTTCCGTGGTCTAACTTGTACCATTTGGGAGACTTACGCCAAATCTTTGCTGCAAGCTGCTGTTGAGGAAACTGTCACAGCTGAGCCCGATGTACTAAAATCACATGAAGTTGCATCAAAAGAGCTCTGCACAGCTGCACCAAAGAATGGGTTTGATGCAGGACCTGATGGAAGCCATGCGTTACCCTTTGAAAATTGAGCCCCCTGTGTTTCTGAGTGCGTGATGCTAATGGGCATAGCTGAGCTCACAGCTGAGCATGCTCTGAACATTCACAAATATTCTTAACGCTCTGTAAAAGTTGTTCATTAGGTATGTTAAGAACAAGTTTTAGAAACCACAGAAGAAACGTGTAAGCCATGTATTATATTATTGTTTTCAATGGTTTAACGGTAGTGTCAGTAGTTATAAAGCAGCAGTATTTGTTAGTCGGCAAGACAATTCATCATGTAGTTTTTTAACAACAATGTTTTCTGACATAATTAGATTTATTATCAGTATATTTTATTTCGCTTGGACATTTTAGAACAGCTTTTATTATCAGTTTTATAACCGATGACTCAAGTTGGCATGTTTAAAAATCCTTCCCTTGAGGTTACTTTTTGACTTTACATGCTGGATTCATACAGTGGCAGTATTAGGAGGCTGAAAGTAAGCATTTTAATAGTAACTAGCAAAACACCACTCCAAGACAATTTTGTTGTAGTGGGTGTGGCTAGTGAGCAGTTAGATTTAACATTTCAAAACCCCATGGGTCCAATTCTCAAAGCTCCTGGGGCAATGCAAGGAGCTTGCACCCAATGATTGGTGCAAAGTGCCCTTGCACCAAATGATGCCCTGGGGTGATTTACAAATGCAGCCTGTGCCTACAGTAGGCGGTCTGCACCAAACAGGGCTTGCACCACCCTTGTGCCACACACTGAGCTGCAGCATGGCACCAGGGGCTTGCGGCAGATGCAAGCTGCCAAATCCTCTGCAGCGGGATTCACATAACTCCCCCAGTAGGCAAATTTCTAAGTATCTATGGACCAGCCAGAGCTGGTCTAAGGATACTTATAAATTTCTCCACTGGGAGAGTTGACCTAGTAGCGCAATGCACGCAGTTACCCTCCCGAAGTCCCCATGAAGTAAAGATTTATCATGCATTCCTGGTGGTCTAGTTGACCCCAATCCCGAGTACTCCATATACACAAATTGTCATCTAACCCTTCTCCAGTGGATTAGTGGACCCCTTCTTGATGTCCTTATGGATTAATTAATATCACAGGTTCCTGGTGGTCTAGTGGACCCCCCTCCCCAATCCCAGATGTGTCCATGTTGTATTAATGTGAGACAGACTCCCAGGTGATCTAGCAGCCCCCAAGCTCTGATCCCCATTATACCATATTATGAACTGGTCAGTGGTAGAGTGGCCCCCCACCCTGGTAGGGTAACCCCCCCACTGATCCCCATCCTCAAATCGATCTTGTGACTTCAGACAGTCCACTGCTCATCACCATGGCCAGCCACCAACTGAGCTCTAAAGGAGGTAGTGTGTACAGTACACGCTCAGTGACAGCTGTCAATCACTGAGTGCATACTGTATATAGTATGTGCTCCATTAGAACTCAGTTGGTGGCTGGCCATGGTGTAGCATCAGCTGTGCCAGTCGCTGGCAGTTTGGGGATTCGGTGGGGTGGGGTGACATATCCTGCTGGGGAGGGGCACCACTATACCACCGACCAATTCATAATATGGCATAAAAGTGGATTGGGGCTTAGTGGGGTGGGCGCAAAATCACTAGGTAGTTTGTCTACATTAATACAACATGTGGACATTGGGGATCAGGGAGGCGGATCCTCTAGACCACCAGAGACCTATGATAATTCATTAATCCATGGGGAAATCAGGGAGGGGGTCCTGTAGTCCATCAGAGAGGGGTTTCGATGACTATTTGTGTATATGGGGTACTCATGGATTGGGGTCCACTAGACCAAAAGGGACTTATGATAATTAATTGATCCAAGGGGACATCAGGGAAGGAGTCCACTAGTCCACCAGGGAAGGGGTTAGATAACTATTTGTGTATATGGAGGTACTCTGCAGTTGAGGATCCACTAGACCACCAGGAATGTATGATACATAAATAATTCATGGGGATGTTGGGGAGGGGGGTCTGCTAGTCCACCAGGGAATGTCTGAGGACACTGCTGCAGGGCTGCACACATCTTGTGGCACCTGGTCCAGATGTGCCCGCTGTTCAGTGCATTGCTATGGTTGCTGCAAGCTGTGGGACTTTGCTGCTGGAACCCTACCCAATTGAGAATTGGGTGCAGAATCCCTGACACTCCCCAGTTTGCTGCAGACCTAGATTGCCGCACCTTGTGGCAATCTAAGGGCTTTTTGAGAACGAGGCCCCATGTCTCCATTAAAGGAGAACAGTCAGCTTTAAGAGCTCCACACCCAAGTGTAGGGCTGGCCCCAATTTGCACTTTGTGTGCAAAAACATTTTATTAATATTTTACTATAGTATAGTAGATTCCATCAAGTAATTTTGCTTACTTCCAGGCTGGCGTTTTCTGGGACTAAAAATCCCAGAATTCCCTGCAGCTGACATCAGAGCAGGGCTGCAGCAGTGGAAAATTCAAAGCCTGCGGTGCATGTTAGAGCCTTTATAAGCACTGATCAGATGTTTTCCAGTTCCACTTTTCTTCTGGGCTAAGTACAATCAACTGTACTTATCTTTGGAGGACAACAGATCAGCAACAGAAAAAGCAGAGCTTATATAAACTCTAACATGCACTGCAGGCTTTTGAATCTGCCACTAATGCAGCCCTGCTCTGATGTCAACTGCAGGGGATTCTGGGATTTGTAGATACAGAAAATTTCAGCTCAGATATAAGCACAATTAATCTGATACAATCTACTATACTATAGTAAACAGTTAGTAAATAAAATTACTTTTGCACACAAAGTGAAAGTTGGGACCAGTTCCCCACTGGGCTGCAGAGTCCTTATTGCTGACTGTTCCCTTTTAAGAAATGAATGACAGTGGTAAGAAAAATGGATAAATTGACGGAAATACATTACTTCTGAAACACTACATTGATGACATTTTTTTCACTAACAAATGCTGCTGCTTTAAGGCAGGATTGGGGTATATGAAACAGCCTCTCACCCCAAGCCTGAGTTGTTCTGCTTTGGAAATATGGGGTTGGAGCTCACTGAGACAGTGAAGCCCCCAACTTCTGTCTCCTTGATGGCAGCATAACTGAGCTGGCCCAGTACCAGTATTCTGGGTACACATATGTATTGCACAGTTACATAAAATAAAAATTGAAACAAAGTACTAAATGATATTGGATCATGTATAAAACATTCATTTTACTTATACTTCTGGCCTTCTTTCTGGGAAAAACTAGTTGTATCAAAATACAAAGAGCAGGAATCATTGGTGGTTGCAGAATGCATGGAAAAATACAATATCAAAACTGAGTAATACTCAGAAAGCACAGTACAGTACATAGTAGAAGGATAAAAAAGCCTTAAAAAGAAATTTCATAATCTGCAAAAAAAAAAAAGTTTGCCTTCTAAAATATTTTCACTATCTATGTTATACGGAATTATGAAACCTATATTGATGCCTCTGCATTTGAATAATGAATGGTATCCACTGAGGCAAGATATGCTGCTGTTTATCTTATCTTGTCTTAGATGTTAATTGTATTGGAATACTGGTATATTAAACTCCATTAACTAAATGTAATTAGATTTCACTATGTTATGCTGACTTGTTAGGCAGTGTGGTCCAGTGTTTACAGTAGTGCCTTGGGAGACACGGAAGCTGTGCGTTCAAACCCTGCTAGAGACAAGTAATCACTACATGACCCCAGGCAAGTTACTGAACTTTTCAACACCAAAGTTCACCAGCTGCACAAATGGTAGAAACAGGACCCAACTGTTGTTATGTGTCCATAAAATTAATAAAAAGATATTAAAATAATTTAAAAAAGAAAAGAAAGTGAGAGTTTGCATCTCAGCTAGGCTATCCTGAGTAAAAAAAATAATAAAAACTAAAAAAAACTATCATCCTTTTTAATAGTCTGTAAAGTGTTGGTCTTGTTTTATTAACATTTAGCAGTATGAAATACAGTACTTCAGTGTAATTTTATATACCTGATCTATACTGTCTAATCGATATAATCTTTTCTTTTTATCTTATTTTACCTATGGGAGGCTCAAGCAAGCCTGAGCATGTGACCAGTGCTTGTTGTCTCTGTGTGAAGAGATGGGGTCATCGCTTCACAATTATTGAACAAATAAGTGGTCACTGTCCAGTACAAAGGTGCTGATCTATCTTGATTAATTCTGTGAGGAAGTGTGCACTTTTCTTGAAGAAACCAAAATGGAATACACATACAAAAGGTCACGAGAATAAACTGAGCCCAAGATTCAATATGATTTCGCTTCATTACTGGCATGTTTGGCAAATTATACCACAGCATGGTATTTTTTCTATACAGATTTTTCTGCATTTGTGGTGGTACCCCCCAGGAGAGTTGCTACCCCAGCTCACAGGATCTACCCCACCACAGGCTCCCATGGTTTGCTTCTCGTAGAGGGGCTGCTTCCCACACAGCATGGGGAGAAAAGGTAACATGTTATTGCAGGCAGTGCCCAGGTTGCTAGTGACAGGTCACAATCTTTCCATTTAGTCTCTCTGTTTCCCCTTATCATTTTGTTCTGGGAGCCTTTGGTGTTACACAGCCACTTACAATGCAGGTGGCTGTGCACTCATCTCCCTATCATCCCATGCCAACTGGTGTCACAAACCACCTGTCAGACATGCCCCCCCCCCACGGGATGTAAGGTCACACATGTGCAGTCTTCTGTGGTGCGCAATGCCGAAGCCGCTGTGGAAGAGGCATGGTGACCCTCCCCATCACCAAGGCAAGTAACACTGGGACCTAAGCTTGCTCTCACACCCAACTCACCCACATAGCAGCACAGCATGCTAGCACTGAGCAATTGTGGCTACACAGCTGTGTGGGCATTAACACATCATAGGGTACCCATTCGTGGAGAGATATGGGCATACTCAAATCCACCAAGCAAAATATCAGGATGCCCTATCTTCTTCCAGAAGAACCACCAGTCTTATAGTCTTGGGGACTCCCCAACCAACTTCAAAATTCCAAAATTAAGTTATCGGAGGCACTCCAATGTATAATAATCATCTTATTGTTATCACCATACACATATCTCTAGGTGGCAACATTTCATGGCAATGCCACTTACTTTATTAGGCCCATACTATGACTGTTCTCAGTCTCTCATAAAGTTTTAGTCCCTTCAGAAATACTGTTTAAATTTCTATTCTTTTCCTCTTTAAAGATAATCTCACTTTGCCTGGCCTTATGATACCATCTCTGTCCTGCACAGTAATCCATGTTTGGCTCTTAACCAATGCCTGGCCAGGAACTCATGCAATACTGTGGCCAGCTCCCTCAGGAACATTGGAATTACCCCTTAATAACTTGATTTTAAATATTGGCACACCTCTGATATTTGCTATGTCATGAGGACACAGGCAGAGGGCACCACGGCACATCCTAAGGGTGCAGTGTCCCCTTACAAGCACAGCACCCTGGAGTAAGTTATTGCACTTATCACATGACCTGAGAGTATAAATATTGGTTTAGAGAATGCAGCCCTTTGTGTACATAAGTAGGTATAGGCACAGTAGGTGACCTGGTCCATCCAATAAAGAGTGCAGTTTTGCAGTAGCCATATTGACCCACTGTATAAGATATTTGTAATAGGAAGAGAACTGAGATTTATTTCCCTTTTCTCAGGCAAGGCTCCCTGTGACCACATTTAAATGACCGCTTTCTCGTTTATCTGTATAATGCTCAGTATTTCAGTCCTGTGCTAGTGCCTGAATTCAGAGTGAATCAGCGTGTGCATACACATCCATGCAGGGTTCATGGAGGTTTTTTTCCTAAGCTGTTTAATTATTTTTACAATCGATTATTAAGCAGACTGCATGACATTAAAGGAGGCCTGAACTTAGATAAATAACTGCCAGTTTTTATGCTCTAATGAAATATTCATAGCACCAGGGCAAGTGCTTGGATACCTTCTCAGTAATTACATTGCATTCAGTTACTGACAGTTTCATATTGTCAATTTACATAAAAATTGGACTTTCCTGTATGCCAGTCATTTAATTATTTTTTATTTTTACCATTGTTTTATATTACTGATAATATATTATTGACATCTTCACAGCCCAGCTTGGGGGGGGGGCCTTAATCACAGAAGTGAACCTCAAGCAAAAATGAACGAAAGCTACCAAGGTTATTTTTGATATTGACAATGACACAAATTAAATGGATAGTGTACAGGTTTGCACAAGGCTTTTTGATTTCCAACTAACAGTGGTTGCTTTATAGGAGTTTTCACAGACTAGAAGAACTGTATCATTGGCCTTGATCATGCTCCTGGTACAATCTTTGGTTAGCAAACTTATCAGTGGTTAAGCTAGGTTTGGGGGCTGGGGGTGGGGCACAACAGTCAACCAGGAACGTTAAGGTGGCAGCAAGTGAGTGCTTATTTGAAAATGTGATGTGGTCTGTTGCATAATCATTTTTATTTATCATAGGTCATAAAGAAAACATACCAGACCTGTCTGGAAACTTGGAAGAACTGTATTTCACATGCACAACTTAACTAATGATCCCACTGGCACTGGCATACAAGATGTGTAATAAGAGGGTGCATTTGGGCTCACAGGAGTGGTAGCTCTATCTCTCCCAAGCATAAAACTGAGTCCCAAGTCCTAAGTTGGGAGATGAGTTGTTGTTTACCAAGGTCATCAGTGACCTCTGATTGAAGCCTTGTTTGAAGGCAATAAGTAGCATTGCTAGTCTATGTCCTGCCACAAGGATGTTTGTATTAAACTGTCATTTGCTTATAGAGTATAGCAGCAAAAGTGCTTTTCCCAGTTCCTGACATGTGTTCAAGCTTTGTTTTCTTGGTGACAGCCATCAGCAACACTACCTTTATGGAACGGTCTGATCTTTCCTCACTTACAGGTAGTTGGAAAGGTGTTTGCAGACTGTGAACAGTTAAAAATATGAATCAGCATTCAGCCTAATGCCACACCAACAACACAGGTTCAGGAATGGGCCAGGGTTACTCGGAGGCCAGCTGGTAGGCGGAGGATTGAGCATCCCCAATGGCTCTCCTCCCTCAGGGTGAGGGGTTCCTGTGTCTCACCACTTGACCACTACTTGACAGAGGCCAGATAGCAATGATAGCAGGAACAGAAGGAGGGGGCAGAGCATCTGTAGACAAGGCACGTACATTCACTGATGCATGCATGTGTGTGTCATTGCATGCACAACAACCTGAGGGAAACCGCCAAGAAAACTACCAGAGGAAAAGGCCCTGGTTTGCTCGGTATTCTCTGCAGGCAATGGATGGGCCTTAGGGGAGGGCCGCCTGCCTATCATGCTTAAGTGGTGGTTAACCTGTTAGTCCTCAAGGTGGGTTGGTGACAGGGCTGGGGATGCCAACAAGACCAGGGACATCTGAAGGAAAATATGTATGAAAAAAACTATGAATCAGTTGCTTAGCTCTGGTGGGTGCATTTAGCATAAGGAATGTGGGTGTGATTCTATCACATCTGTGGCTAGAACTGGGATTTATTGATGTCTGCTCCATTATGCAGCAGTTAGAGTGGATGTTTTGTTTTGTCTATATGTGTTTATTCTATGTTAAATTGTCTCTTTCTCTTACCTAGAAACATAGAATTTGTTGGCAGAGAAGGACCGCTTGTTCACCCAGTCGCCCATTTAACCCTGCCTACAGTATCTACGCAGACCCTACATGACCTCTGGTGCCCACCTTGTTCCTTCTCCCCTAAGATTTTCTTATGCCTATCCCATGCTTTTTTTAATCCTTCCACTGTTTCAGTACCAATCACCTTGGTTGGTAACCTGTTCCAGGCATCCACCACTCTTTCTGTGAAGAACTTCTTATATCTCTCCTGAATTTACTTTCCATTCAGCTTCACACCATGCTCCCTCATTCTTGAGCACATCCTCTTCTGAAAAATACTCCCCTGCACTGTATTCATCCCATTTATATATTGAAATGTCTCTATCATGTCCTCTCTTCTCTCTCTCTCTTCCTTTCTTCCAGGGTGTACATATTGAGTTCCCTCAGTCTCTCCTCATAGGTTTTCTGTTGCAGGCTCCTCACCATCTTAGTTGCCCTCCTCTGGACTGCCTCCACTCTATCTCCTTTGACAGATAATGGTCTCCAGAACTGTACATAGTACTCAGATGAGGTCTCACCAGTGACCTGTACAGAGGTAACACAACCTCCATACTTCTGCTGGTGATCCCTCCTCCTAAGCAGCAACCTTCATCACTGCCTTGTCACATTACCTAGGTACCATAAGGTTATTCAAGACAATTACATCAAGGTCTCTCCTGCTTAATTGTTGTCAGTATCACTCTTCCCATTTTGTATTCAGCTTCTGGTTCCTTTACCCCACGTGCATTATTTTGCACTTTTTCTCATTGAAATCATGTTGCTATAACCTCCCCTAGCTTTCTCATGTCTCTTCATCCTTTCCACCCCACCAGAATGTCCACCCTGTTATAAATTTTGGGTATCATCTGCAAATAGGCAGACCTTCTCCTTCAGATCCTCTGCAACGTCACTAATAAATACAATAAAGAGGACTGGTCCCAACACTGCCCCCCTGCGACACCCTACTGGTCGCTATCCCCTCCTCTGAGTGAACCCCATTTACTACTACCGTCTGTCTTTTATCCTCTAACCAATTTCTTGCCCACATTAACATCTTTGAACCCACTTCTAAGCATCCTAACTTGTTTAATAGTCTCTTATGCTGAATGGTGTCAAATGCCTTACAAATCTAGGTATGCCACATCCACTGTGCCACCCTGATCAATTTCCTTTATCACCCAATCAAAGAAGTCCATCAGATTCATTAGACATGACCTCCCTCCTGTGAATCCATGCTGTCTCTGATCTTGTAACCCATTAGGTTCAAGATAATTCACTATCCTCCCTTCAACAAAAATGTTGTTAATGTTCCCACCACTGAGGTCAGATTGACGAGCTTATCATTTTCAGCTTCTCTCTGCAACCACTTTTATGAACACAGACTACATTTGCCCTCCTCTAGTCCCCAGAACCACCCCTGTTTCTAGTGAGCTGTTAAAGGACTATCAGAGTCACAACTAGTATTTTTCTGAGTTCCTTCAGTACCCTAGTATGTACACCATCTGCTCCCATTGACTTGTTAATTTTCAGATTAATTAGTTCCTCTAGTACCCTCTGCTCAGAGAATGGTCTGGTATCTATTTCCCTCCTTACAGAGTGTATACAGTATTGTTGTGCCCCATCACCATCTTCCTCGACCTTGAACACCGAACAAAAGTATTTCTTTAGAATGTCTGCTTTTCCTGATCTCTTGTTTTACAAAATGTCCTATTTCTCCCATTTTGAGTATGCTTTAGCATTTCATTTAGAGTTGAAATAATTAAAGGAGTGCTCCTTTAAATATGGCTGCCCCCAGGCTTTCATCAGTATTCCTAGCTATCTTTTTTAACACTAGACATTCCATAAGTCCAGGGAGCAGTGACTGTAGTATGTAGTTCACCATAGCAACAAGAAAGTGATGGTAAACATTGAGGTTTTCAAAACCATGGGAAGATGAAATCCTGCTGATAGACATATTAGAAGGAATGCTCCTTTCATTATTTAAAATTATAAAAGCTAAAGAATGAATCATTCCCTTTCAGACAAGCTCAATGTTTTTGAAGAAATGTGTCCTCTTTTCCTTAATCATTAAAAAGATTGAGAAACCAGGCAAGATAACAAACTGTAAGTTTAGATGCATTGATTTGGTTATTTATGTCATACAGTAAGTTATGATTCTTTGATTTATTTGGAGTTATGAATAGGATTGCTTAGAATCCGCCAAACTGAAATGGAGTCATCAGATTCCAATTCAATATCCAGATCAAGGATTTTCAGATTTGCAGTCTGAAAATTCTAATCCCTAAACTAAATTCTAAAACCTATTTTTACATAGGCATTTAGGATTTCAAATTCAAATCCTTAATCTGATTTTTAGGTCCTTTAATGATTTGAAATAGAATCTGATTAGGATTTGGAATGTTCCTAAAATCCTAAATCCTAAAGTCAGAATCGGACAAATCTAAGCATCTGTAATTATGTAACGCATCAGTTTTCATTTGTAGTTATGAAACACATCTCTTTTCTTGTTGTTAATTGGTATGAAAGATGTCTAATTGTATCAATTTGTATGTTATTCTGATTTAATTTAAGGTCATGAATGGCACTGATTATTGTTCTCATTTATATTTAAATACAAAAGTTTAATTAAATTAAATGGTAAATGACATTCAGAACAGGAGAAGAGGTATCATACAATACAAGAAAAAAGGCAAAGGAAATCTAAAACAATTAAAATGTGGGTCAAAAAATTTACTGTGGTATACACTGCTGGTTTGATGATATCAGTCACCTTGACTGGAGAGAACAAGGAATGATCGTTAGGGAGATGGGAAGCTGGAAGGGAAGCTTTAGCTCAGGGGTCACCAGACAGAGGGGTAGACAGGGATGTGGTACATTACCATTTATAAGACTATGGTTGAGGGAATTAGCAATAGACATGCTGTTATTACTGCATCATATATCATTACTTGACTAAGACGGAAAACAAAAAACAGGGTGCCATTTCAGATTTTAGCAGGGGGCAACAACTGCCGGTCAGAGCAGCTGTGGGGGCAGTGCCATGGGCTGAGTGGGGGCAGGGCCAGGGAACTGAGTGTGGCGGAGCCCCTATCTTTCCCTCCTGCTTTCTGACCTTCCCCCATCCTTCCCTTCTGTCCCCCTCCTGCCTATCTTCTCATTCTCCCTTGCCCTCCACCCCTTCCTGCTCCACCTGCCCCCTCTATCCTGCACTCACTTCCTCCAACCCATTCTCCCCACTTACCTTGACATCCCCCCAGCACCTCCATCCCTCCCCCCTTTCATTACCCTTTTCCATAACACCACTTCCCCCTCCTCCTCCCTGAGTCCAATGGAAGGAATCTGTTTTGTACATGCAGTGCCAGAGATACTCCCACAGGAACCCCTTCTGCCTTACCTTCCCTTACTGTTATCCACCCCCCACCAGACCTCCTCTCCTGGTGGAGGAGAGGGACCCATGGACCTACTTAATGTCCTGTTCCCCACCCCCACTTGGCCCCCTCTACACCTTGGCTCTGCTCCCACCATCTCCCTCTTACCTGCCTCGAAGCCCTGCAGACCCTCTGACCCCATTACTACCCTACAAATAACCCCACCAGTGCACCTGTGTCCTGCCTCAGCTTCCGTACCTCTGCCTTCAGCTGCCTTGTATTTCTACAAACTAGACACCCCCTCACCTTCTATACAGGTCCCAGAAATACCGCTGCCCCACACCCCCTGCACCATATCACTCTACTCACTTCACCCAGCCCCAATTGCATACCTCCTTTCCACATAATAATATTTTAGTCCTTGCCTATTATTGTACTTAACTGTCCCCCTTACCTTTCCAAAGCTTTCGGGACCTGGATTAGGGTGGCTGTAAAGCTGCACCTTTTTGTTCCCCTTTAATCTATTAGGATCTAGCGAGGATGGCTGAGTAGTAACAATCCCCTCCTTCCCCATTAGCTACTGAGTGCACTGTCTAGCTGCCTAAATGCATAGTCAGCTCTAGGTATGCATTAAAAGCCCACTAACTAATTTCCTGCCTGCCAACTCCCCCACATGCCAGTCATAGATAGGGAGTAGCTGAGACCCACTAATAACACTGCTATCTGCTCCTACTTGAGGGATAGCTGCCTCCCTACAGAGTACCTCATCACTAGGCTAGATGCAGGTCTACCCTAGTAAGGGACTAGCTGCTGCCCCTAGTCACTAGAGCTAGCTGCCCTCCTACAGAGTACCATGACTGCTAGGTTAGTTGTAGGTCTACCCTAGATAGGGACTAGCTGCAGCCTCTGCCAGCTGCCTCCTCCTGAGACTGAACCTAGATAACTGCAGCTCTTATCTACCCCAACCCAATTCTCCCCTCTTCCACTTTGCCTCACCTGCCCTCCTTTGAGCAGCATGGCCTGTGGTCCTCCCTGTGGACACCCCAGACGCCACATAGATAGATGCCACACTCCTGCTTTGTGGCACGCATGCTTCAGGATCACTCATGCAAGTGGTTGCTTGGTCTTCTGGGTGTTAAGTAGGGAGTGCTCAGCCCCTATTGGTCTCATGCCACTGCGTGGTCTGGCGTTCCAGTCACTGGCACACATGGACCGAGGTCCATGTCTGCCCTCAGGTCCCTCCTACTGCAGTCCTCCTCCCTTCTCCCACTTCTCCAAACCCCACAAACACAGCAATCAAAGCAACATTTATCTGGTGATGTGGTTGTAAGCACAGGAAAAAAAAAATCAAACAATTAGTGCCAGCTCCTCTTCGTACACCACCCCAGCCACTTGGTAGCAAGCTGCAGTCCCACGAGAGTGTTAGATTACAAGTCAGACCTTTTTGTAGTTCTTAGGTTCAGAGCCCTTACTGGTCTCCTGCTACCACACGGTCTAGTGTTCCAGCAACTTATTTCAGTGGAGCGAGTTCCTCTCCCACCCTCAGATCCCTCTGCAGCCTTCCTCCCACTTCCCAGTTCACCAAACCACACAAATACAACAATCAAAGCAACATTTCTTTGGCAATGTGGTTGTAAGCACAGAGAATTTTTTTTTATTTAAACACATACTTACAGCCCTGCTTTCTGCACCTCCCCCAGCCACTCGGCAGAAAGCTGCAGTCCCAAGCAAGTTCCTGTCCCCTTACCCCAGGTCACACCTGATAACTAGCCTTGGCTCAGTGTGCCTATACAAGTCACCAATGTGTACATAAACACCTGGAAATAAGCCTTGATTCAGAGTGCCTTTTCTCAAGGGACCAGGTGTGGTTCTAAGGAGGTGGGAGGAGTCTAAGCCTCCTAAAATTCTACTTTTCCTTAAATGAGCTCATTAGTCTGGACATTCGGAACAGGCAGTGGGTGGGAGTGAGAGGATGAGGAAATTTGTGCTGCATTGAATGAGAGAAAATGTAATGTTTTCTCCTAAATGTGGTGAGTTGATCTGGTGGGGCCTGGGAGTGGGGTGGCTGAGAAGAGTGGGCACTTGCTTGGCACTGGCAGTTGGTTTAACAATACTGGAAAAAAAAACATTGAAGAGGCAGAAATGTGGGGACCCCCCAACCCCAGCCCTTGGATTGTGTACCAATGCCAGTTAACCCATCCACTGCATACCTGCTTCTGTCTCTTGCTCTTCCTCCTCCCTCATGTGATGACAGTGCTGCTGCTGCCTCAAGTAGTCACTCCGTTCCTTGTTCTCCTCTCTCCATGTCCACTCTCACTCTCCCTCTCCTCTCAGCACAGGCTCACAGCTTGCAGTGCTCTCTCTGGCTCTCTCCTCCACTCCTCTTCCTCCTCTCTGTCTGAACTGTCTAGGGGCCCCAGGCCAGCTGCCAACCCCAGCCGATCAAAATAAACAAAAACCCACCGAGCAGAGTCCTTTGTGTGTCTCATGTCTGCCGCATGAAACTCTTCTTCAATTCCATCTGAGACTCTCCTGGACCATCCAACTGTGTCCCTTCACTGTTTCCCACCTCCAAATCCAACCTGCTCAAACTTAACGGCAATCTGGCATGTCAGGCAGTCTAGGCAGACTTCTCCCACTCACAAGTTAGTGACGTCGCCTTGTCCACCATGTTGCGACTAGTCCCACGCCCACCAGCCTTCCTAGACAATTGCAGTACCCCCAATTTCTGCCTAGTGCTATGCTCACTAGGACTTAGAGTTTTTGGGAAGGAATGACATGACTGTTGCTGCTACTTGCAGCGGGGGGGGGGAGGCTGATGAGTGCCTTCAGACTTCGGTACTGACTCGAGTGCAGGCAGGCAGTATTCCTATATAAAATAATCATATCTAATGCTGAATATGACAAATTTGTACGTAAACTTAAAAATAAATGGGAAATGAAACTTAATTATAAGTTCACTAATGAACAGTAGGCTCAGATAATTAACCTAAAGGAATTAGGCCTTAAATCCATCAAATTATTACAAATCTATTTCAATATTCTACATAGAGTATACTATACACCACATAGACTTCATCAATTTGATGCCAATATTATAGACAGAAGCCCTAGGGGATGTGATCAAGAAGCCATGCTGGAACATATGTTCATCACATGCCCAACGATGGATGAATGGTGGAATAGAATACTAAGAATCTTATTGATTATAGAAGGAATTCTTTTTTATAAGGATGTTAAATGGATGATTCTAAAGTCAAGTGGCCCCTATTTCAAATTAGTATAGAGCGGATTAAACATATTAGACTTTGCTTCATTTTAGCTTTTAAAGTTATACTCATGCACTGTAAAGATCACAAACCCCCACATTTAAGAATCTGGATAAACTCACTGACCATGAGTCATCAATTGAAAAAGCCCACTATACATCCACTAAGCAACTTAAACAATATATGAATATGTGGTCCCGTTTATAGAATTTTTACAATCAAACGATTTTCATAGATTTATTAGGTGAAAAATAAGATCTAGCTCTAATTCATTGTCAAGCTCTGCATGCAAATTTTCTACATAAGCACTAGCAGTACAAAAACCTTGTTTGTATTACTTAACAGTCTATAAATTTAAGTATTTAATATTTGTCCTGAATGCTGCATGGTACAATGTAATAATTAGCAATGTGAAACTTTGCAAGAATGGCCAATTCCTCATGTGACTTTAAGAGGGGTGAATCCTTTTGACTGTACTGTTTTTGCTGAACTATTGCTATTGCAATCTGTTTTATAAGATTCACATGTAATTGTTTGCTTTCTGTAAGAGATATTTTGCTAAAAGCTCAAATTTTTTCCTTTTATATAGAACAACCCCATCAGTCAGATGTAAGCTGATTAGAGGGATTTGTATTGATTTCAAATACAGCAACAGCCAGATGCAATTACATAAAATAACTAAGAATACTAAAAATAATAATCCTCACTTTCATTAGTGCCCAGCACCCCTACAGGAAAATGCAACATTATCCTTATTTTCAGTTGTGAACAAATACGCCTTTGCATCCCAAAACTGTCAGCCTTACCTTAACATGCAGTGTAGCAGATTCAAAGAAACACATTCTTAGACCAGCAGGACACTTAAGGGGTATGGTATTTTGAGTCCTTATCTTAATGATCGGATGTTATGTATGTTAGAAGCATCTGACACTTTCATGAGACAGCAAAGTTTTTCAGGCTTGCTAAACACATTTAAGGGGGCAGGAATCTCAGATGCTACAGTATATTGTTATTTATGTTAAAAGCTTGGCAGGTCTTGAGTTCCAGAAACCCAGCAGAGAGAAGGGAATATTTTTTATAGTTGGGTAGTGATTTACAGTTGTTGTGGAAGAATATACTGAAAAGTATTAATTTGTGTGTTCCATGGTATCCCATTTTCCAGCTGAGCTTCAGCAAGATGGCTATAGGGTCTGCCCACAGCCATAAAAACTGGTATAGGTGTATAAACCATTGCTGTCTCAATAGGCAAATCTGATGTTCCATTGGGAGGGGTGGAAAATTACATTATATGCCAGTGCTGTCTCAGAGCTAAAACCTCTCTTGATATTGCTTAGTATGCCAAATTTTATACCATTGGAAAAGTACTGCCCGAGTGAAGATATTTTCTGATGCTTCCATGAGATTAAGCAATGGGGTAGAGAACACAGTGTTTTGTTTAAATCATTACAATCTAGGTCTTTCTGGTGAGCAACATAAAAGCAAATCCAGTCAAGCACATGCATGCCTTAGCGGAGCTGCTTGGTAATATCTATGAAGGTTAGGTAATGCTAGTATCCCATTTTTTTTAAAGCAGTTGCTTCCTGTAAACTACTCTTGGCTTTTGACCTGCATAGATAAAACTAGATATCTTTTTGTCAAGAGTGTGAAAAAGGATTGGACCTCACATACTAGCCGGGTCTGAAACAAATAGAGTAGTCTGGGGAAAACATTCATGCTAATGGTCTCAAGTCTACTAGAAACATAGAAACATAGAAGATGATGGCAGAAGGGGACCAGTGGTCCTTTGAATCTGCCCAAGTGAGGTATCCCGGCACCTACTGTGCACCGTGTTCTGTCCTCCTAGACACCCAGCCTAGCCTCTTGCCAATGCCCTGTGTTTGTTCCCAATACTTGTCCCACCCATGCTTAAAACTTGATACTGATTTTGCAACCACCACCTCAGGTGGTAATCTATTCAAGGTTCCACCACCTCTCTGAGAAGTAATACTTTCTGATATCCCTCTTGAGCACTCTACCCTTCAATTTCCACTTGTGCCCTCTTGCAGTAGAATTGACATTCCTGGTAAAAAGCTGCACATCTGGCACCTTGTTAATGCCTTTAAGGAACTTGAAGGTCTTGGTCATATCCCCACTCTCCCTCCTAGTCTCTAGTGAGTACAATTTCAGAGCCCCAAGCCTCTCTTCATAGGTGATTTCCTGAAGGCCATGTATCATTTTTGTTGCCTTTCTCTGGACCACTTCCAATCTATCAATATCCTTTCTTAGGTGAGGTCTCCAGAATTGTACACAGTACTCCAAATGAGGCCTCACTAATGACTGGTAAAGTGGTAGTATCACCTCCTTGTCCCTGCTGTCTATCCTTCTGCCAATGCATCCTAGCACTCTGCTAGCCCTGCTGTAAGCCTTATTACACTGACATTTCCGCTTGAGGTCATCCCTAATGATGACTCCCAGATCATGTTCCTCAGCAGAGGAGCTCAGCTGGACTCTGTTTAGCCAGTATTCTTCCTTGGGTTGGCCCTACCCAGGTGCATCACCTACAATTTTAGCACTGTAGTTTGTCATATTTGACCACCTTTCCAACTTCTCAAGGTCCTCCTGCAGTTGTCTGACTCCTCCGCATCATCCACTCTCCTGCTGAGTTTCATGTCATCTGCAAACAGGGCGATGTTGCCATTTATGCCCTCGCATAAGTCACTAATGAATACATTGAAGAGGACCGGCCTCAGGATTGACCTCTGAGGCATCCCACTAGAGACCTGCCTCTCGTTAGATTTTACCTCATTTACAACCACCCTTTGTTTTCTTTCCCTCAGCCAACTCCATTCCACTTTACTATCTGTTCTGCTACCCTAAGGTCTTCTGGCTTTTTTAAGGGAAATGTCCATGTCCGTAGGGCCCCACCTGCGTGAAGTGGGGCCTGATTAGCAAATACAAAATAGTGGTGAATGTGGCACTTACAGTGTAGTATTTTATTTAAATTCATTTCTGTTTGATCCTGCACCTCCCTGCTGGCATTTTATGCAAACACCCTCCCATCATGCCCACAAACACCTGCAGCTGTCCCCGTGATGATGTGGCAGGTGGGGAGCAGCCAAGGTATTTCCATAGGCTTACAATAGCCCAGGACTGCTAAACAGCTCCAGTTTGGAGCCCATGTAGTTCCGTGACATAAGGAGACCAGGTACAGATAGCTAGCTAGATAGCTGGCAAGATACAGGACAGGGATCTCTGGACATAAACACATTCACAGGATTGTACAGTTTGCAATCAGTTACACAATTTACATGGAAATATTGTACAAATTAGCAAAAAAAATTATCAGCAAGTATATAAAAGTGCAATTACATTCAAAAGTGATCAATAGCATCATTAAAATTAATCCGAGTTCCTTATTTTCTTCTTTTCTTTAAATTTATTTATTTTTTCTCCCTGCACACTGGCTGGCCCTCGCCTGCCGACACCCCACCCAAACTCATTCCCCACCATCTCTGAAACTTACCTCTGGCCTTGGCTTGAATCCCTGCAGCTTCCCCCTCCACCTACCGTTGGGGGGCTAGAGGGGACTACCACAGTTTCCCCTCCAGAAGCCTCACTAGGTTGAGCCCATCTTGAGCCCTGTGGGTGGTGTGGGGTCTGTTGAGAGCCATCTGCACTATCCTGCCGCAGCCAGTGGGTTTTTCCTCCTTGTTTTCTCCCCTGGACACTCTGGAGAGCAGGTGGCATGATGCTGCATGCTGAGCCAGAAACGCCTTCTGCAGGCAGTGCCCCTCTTCTTAATCGCTTCCTCATACACCATCACCTATGGATTACATAGGTGTCAGTGTGCAGTGGAGCTTGCTGCCTACCATGTGGGAGGACAGCATCCTTTGGGGCTTTTGTCATCCCTCAGGCTGGCCCCTGATGAATCAGACTCACTACCAAACCCAGGTGACTTGTGTTGCAAGCAGTAGCACTATCGCTGTGTCGACAGGCTGGCTACTTTAGTTTGAGTTCTGACTGGTAGATATTTCTTGGAGGTTTATTCCAGAATCAAAGTTGTCATGCAAGGGAAAGTTATCTGTCCCAATCAACACTTGGTTTGGGGGTAAGACCAGCCCTCTTCCAGATACCTCTAATTTGTAATGGGTGTCCAGTAGGGCTAATAAACTAGTTAGATAAAAGGGAACTAGGCCATTTGTACATTTATAAAGGTATTTGTATTACTGTAGTTCCTTGTGATGGAAAGGGGAGCCCTTCTCGATCCCTGAGTACGGAGTGATGGTAGGCAAAGGCCCATGACACCTAATGCAAACTGTGCTCATTTGCAATGAATTTTTCTGTCCAGTCTCAAAAGATCTGTTTTGTTAGCCAATCTATGGATTTAACTTCCATAGTCTATTAGGGGAAGCAGGATTTTCTTAACTAAATTCTGCATAGTGGTTGAGGTCAATATGTGGCGATATCTCCTCAGGACCCATGTCTTTGAAAAACCATAGTATAAATTTGGTTTATGTGCAAATTAAATTTTAGATCTCGATCCAGCTACACACATAAGAATCTGTATCTGTCCACTTCTTCAGTTTTATACATTCAGTCATTTTATCTGAAATTCAACCGCTTGCAGCTTTTCAGTGTATGTACAAAAAGGCTTGATTTTTTTTTTGTCACTATTAGTGATAATTTTATTTGATACTGTAAAATGGATAGAATTTGCTGTCTGCTGATTGGCTGGGAACTACCCTGGCTGTGAAGCTCACCGAATGATGGTCTGTTTCTATCTGCACTCTATTATTTTTTGTATGGTGCACAGAGCACTTTAGCCATTAAAAAATGTATCCGATCAGGAGGAGAGCTTGACCTGTGCAGTTTTCTTGGCTGAGAGCTACCCTGGCCTGTGTCCTTACAGAGTCATAAACTGTATACTAGGTACTTTTCTGGCAACCAGGATGCAACTCACACTCTTATCCATGCCTCCCGGCATTCACCTACTGGAAGGAGCATTACTGGGAAGCCTGCCCACCATTGCAAGGCCTTCTACCCTTGGATCCAGAGTCTCACAAAAGTCACTGATAGGTGATAGCAATATAGAGCCTATATTAACAGTTATTCACCTTTTTTGTGCACAGCAGCCTTGTCTCATTTTAGCTGTTTCCCATCACGTGTTGCTCAACAAGAAGGTGACTCCCAACCAGCAGGTAATGGTGAAGGCATTGGAGAGCAGTTCCACACAGTGTGCACCAAGAAGGCCACATCATGGTTGGAGGCATTCGTAAGTGGGACCATGACAACATCTGGGGCTCCGGCCTCCAAGAAAAGGAAGCAATCTTAATGGTACATTCCTTAAAGTCAAGGAAACTACCATCTAGGCTATGTGTCAGCAACATCTGTAATTCGCCTCTTACTGTTTCACCCCATACATCCTCCACAAACTTGTACATCAACATACTGTATAGTCTGGATCTCAAACATTTCTGGATCCAATCACTTTATGGCTCTCAAGTCCTCCTGCAAGCTTAAATCATATTCTCACAGACACTCATGTGATACTCTTGCCCATGCAAAGAACTGCATCTAGATCGGGTAGGATGCAGGTGTCAAAAGTGCAACCCAGGTGAGTCAATATTTGTTCAACAGTTGTCTTTTCTCTTTTGGCCCGGAGATTATTTCTTGCTGTGCAACCCCTCCTAGCTGAGCAATTGGAATTACCACTTTCTGAAAATTAGGGAATCTGGTAGTTGGAACATCACTTTGATGGCTTCAAATCCACCCAAACTGCTGCCATTAGGATCTGTAGCTTTCCCTCTATATTATGGCAAACATGGTGCTTCTGATTAATAGGGCTTCATGAGTGGTGACATTTGGGATCCTTGTGATCCTTTACTTTTATAGCTGTAGGCTACTGCTATGGTGGAATAACAATATCGTAAAAGCATAAGAAAAAGATAAAATTATACAAGAGGTATACTAAACTCAAAACAGATGCCAAACTGAACGCATATAAGATGGTGGCCAAGAAAACTAAAACCCTAATATGCAAAGCAAAACAAAATGCTTAAAAACATCTGGCAACTACAGTTAAGGGTAACATGAAAACATTCTATAACTATGTAGGTTCACTGAAAGGAAACAATAATATAGTAGGCCCTATCATGCAACAGAATAATTTAATAACCAAAGAAGGAGACTTAGTAACTGAATTAAATAACTAGTTCCTCAGTGTATATAAAACAAAGGAACCTATCACTGCAGACATCCCAAGTATACAGACAGATTTTCCAACATTCACTGAACAGGAAGTCATAGAAATAATTAAAAATCAAAATTAACAGCTCAGCAGGACCAGATGAAATCACCCCAACATTTTGAAGGAACTAGCACCACAATTGGTAGGTCCACTTACAATGCTTTATAATGCATCTCTGAAAGAGGGTAAAACAATCAAAGAATGGGATGAGGCTTTAGTGACACCGATCTTTAAAAACGGTAGTAGACAAGACATCAAGATTTATAGGCCAATCTGCCTTACCTCGATTGTGGGTAAGATCCTAAAAAGATTACTACATAAGCATATAACAGTACACTTACAGACAAATAAACACATAGATACTACTCAAAATGGCTTCTCCCTTGGAAGATCTTGCCTGACAAATCTGCTACAATTTTTTGAGCTGGTGAGTGCTGCACTGGATAACAGGATGCCAGTTGCTGTAGCTTATTTGTACTTTTTGAAGGCATTCAATACCGTGTCACATAAAACTTTGATAGAAGAACTTATCAGAATATAGCTCCATCCAAATATCATTGGATGGATATACTCATGGCTATGAGAAAGGAGACAATGCATTGTGATAAGAGGATATAGATCTGAATGGGCTAACATAACCAGCGGAGTCCCACAGGGCTCTGTATTGGGCCCAGTCCATTTTAATATACAGGTGGCAACCATGCAATCATCCATTACCACCTGACTCTGTAAATATGTCAGTGATTATAAGGTAGGGGGAATAGTTAACGATCACATCTCAGTAAATAAATTCCAAAAAAATCTAGATCAAATAGCCATCTGGGCAAGAGATAATAAACTAACATTTAATACAGCTAAGTGTAAAATAATGCACTTAGAGAGCAATAGCCCTGGACATCAATATACCTTAAATGGAATACTTTAAGTGTAACCACAAATGAAAGGGACCTTGGTATAAATATAACCCCATATTTAAAATGTGATACACATGCAATGATTACAGTTAGGAAATGTTATGGAATACTAAAGTGCATTTAAAGAACATTAAAAGCAGAGACTTAGAAGTCATTAAACCTTTGTATTCATCACTGATTAGGAACCACTTAAAGTACTGCTTCCTTTTGGGCTCCTCTTGATTGATAGTAGAACAAAACTGAAGAGAGTCCAAAGATGGACGACAAGGAAATTAAAATCATGGATGACTTACGTTACAGTGAAAGACTGAAACATCTAAACATATACTCAACAGAATATAGAAAATTAAAAAGAGATCTGCATTTGGCATTTAGGGCTTATAATGATAACTACCTACTTGAGATCATAGGATCAGTTACACACAAAACAACTACCCAAAGTACTAGATCCCATAAGTGCAAATTACATGGGGAAACAAATAAAACACATACAAAAAATCAGTGGTACACCCAAAGGGTGGTGAACACACGGAATACCCTGCCCAGTGAGGTAGTAGAAAGTGAGAGTGTGGAGACATTTAAAACAGGATTGGATAGATTCATGGGAGATAGAACATTTCAATTCTACCATTGACTAGACTGGTGTCAAGTTCAATATAGGCCTTCGGTCCATTGAACGCGTAACCTACTATGAACCTATGAACCTGATCCTCCTGTGGTACACCCAGCATCCTCTATCCCAAACAGCTGCACCAAAAAAAAAGGGTTTGACGCAGGGCTTGGCACCAGCTCTATGTCACCCTTTGAAAATCGGGTACATTTTTTAGGGCACTGGAGTCTGCATTAATTTAGGACTGTCCTTGTTACATTCACTGTACAAATGTTTGTATTGTCTATTCTTGTAACTTGAAAAGTGTCAGCCCACAGAACGATCCTGTAATTACATGTGATATGACCTCCAAATGGTCTAATCCTGTTTAAAATATAAATAAACTTCAAACTTGATTCAATGGATTAGAACTGAACCAAATGGCTCAGCTTAGGGTTCCGTCCAGGCAACTCTAGCAGCGGGCTTTGTTCCATTTTGTGAGCCAGCATATTGAGTATTTATTTAGTTCAAATATTTTACCAAGAAAGACAGTGAGCTGTTAACAGCTTGTTTCCATACATGTCCTTGGGGAGGGAGGTTGGGGAGAACAGCAATAGAGCAAGGTGCAGTATGTGCAATAAATAACACAATTGTGCAAAAGGCAAATACCAGGTGAAGAGAAATACAGTCCAAATAAAATGGCTTGTATCAAACAAACAATCTGATTGGTCAAAACTGGTCACATGACAATTACTTAATTTTACATTACTGAACGGTTACATTTTTACTTTCTTTTTTCTTGTTTTGAAACTTTTACAACCATTTTATACATGCAAAACACACTCCAGAGTGGGCAGTATTGCCATAAATAATCACTGTTCCCAGGTGGTTGAGGGCAGTTGGCTGCAGCTCTTGCCTCATGACATACCTGAGCATGTGATCCTACCCTAGCATGCAATGATTTAGCATTACTGCCCACCTTGTTGTGTTTCATTGCCTATTTAGTTAGGTGTGCAGTATTAGCAACTGCTAAGCAACTGGAACGCATGTTGTAATGAGGACAAAATAATGTGACCTAACTGGGAATTGAACCCAGGCTGCCACTCTTCAGAAATTTCCAGCAGTTTAGCCATAATCAGTGGTGGTGGTGCTGTGGGTGCAGAATAATAATCTGAGTTCTAACACAGAATGGGAAGGATATGGTATATAGGAGCAAAAAAAAAAAAAGCCCTCCACCCTTAATCATTTCCACATTCCCACATTTTCTTTCCCCAATTGTGAAAGGGATGCAGAATGCTGAAAAACAACCAGTGCAGTTTTTAAAACTAGGGAACATGCACTGGGGTGCCCCAGTGTAGAGACAGCACTAGAAACAATTCAATGAAACTAATCAATAGCAGCAACATACAGTCCATAACATTTTTCTTCCCAAAAAATTTTGTATTTTTTTCAATTAAGATGTTTTCACAAAGAATCGTTCCTAGCTGAAGAGTTTAATGTCCTGGGGTCTTACAGTGTAATGTTAGGAACAGATCTATTCATTATGTGAACTAGACCTTTAATTGCAAAATCGATACTGCAGCTGTGGATTCAGGCAAGTGGAATCTCCCACCCTGCACTTAAATACAGTATTAATTCATGGTTGCAGCACATTTTATATAACAGCCAAGCTTGAATAAATGATACGGTATTGATGGATATTTCTGCTCATTCATGGACTCTCCCCCTTCTTCCTTCCACACTGTGACTGTTGCTCCTGCCATGCATTCAAGAAAAACATTTTAAGGCAGAAGTAATAGGGCTAGATATTCAAACTGCGATATTTTGTGGCGCAAGCCCTTGAGCTGCACAAAATAGTTGCGCAGAGGTGTGGCCTGGGCGATATTCAAAGGAGCTGCGCTATTGAGCAAATCCTTTGAATATCACCCCCCCGGCCACAGCCACTGTGCATGATGCAGTGGAACTTGCGCCACCGCAAGTGGTCAGAGTGGAGCATTCAAGCTGCAGTGGCGCAAGTACCATTGCGCCATGCGCAAATTTCCAGTATTCAAAAGGTGACATGCAAATGGGGCCATAATTCATGCAAGGTGCGGGGGGGCCATTTGCATCTATTTATGGCCCTATTTGCATGCCATTATAATGCATAAAAATCCCCCCTCCCCCTGACTGGCCGATCGCGAGGCAAAATCTTAAATAACCCCCACCAGCCCGATCGCTGGCAGCAAAGCCCCCAGAACATATCCCTGGTGGTCTAGTGGACCACTAAGCCTGATCGCTGGCTGCAAAGTTTAAACCCCACCCCCAGGAAATATCCCTGGTGGTCCAGTGGACCACTGCCTTGTCACGGTATGGGCTGCACGCCCATTGGCTCTTTACTCTGCACCACTGGGCATGCAGTTCACCGGCAGTCGGCGGGCGGTGGGGCGGCAGGTGGTGGGATGCTGCCACCCACCGGTTGCCGGGGAGCAGGGTGGTGGGGCTTCGTGGGTGGGTGGGGTGGGGAACACTAGATCACCAGGGATATGGTCTTGGGGTGTCGCCATTATGCAGCCCACAATCGGGCTTAGCGGTCCACTGGACCACCAGGAATATTTCCTGGGGGTGGGGTTTAAACTTTGCAGCCCGTGATCGGGCTAGCAGTCCACCTGACCACCAAGAGGATATTTTTCTGGGGGGACACTTTGCTGCCCGTGATTGTAGCTGATGGGGGTTATTGCTTTTGCCTGCGATCGGGCCAGTCGGGGAGGGGGATTTTTATGCTTTTGCCCGCGATCGGGCCAGTCGGGGGGTTGGGGGATTTTCTACACTTTTGCCCATGATCAGGCTGCAGGGGGGGCACAGTGAGTAGGTTGAGGGCCAGCCACAGGTGGCAGCTGCTGTGTTGTGCCCTGCAATGCGGCAGCTCACCTGTGGGTGGCCTTCGACTTACTCTTTATTTTTTTGGCTCAAAGTTTTGCAGGCGCAGGTTGGGGGTTGTGCCTGCACTACTCTGTACAGCCCGCTGAATATCGGGCTGTGCAGTTTATGCATGGTTCCTCCCTCCAGTTCAGCATGCATTCATTTGCATTGCGCTGTTGCTCAGCTTGCCTTGGGGAGCTAACTGCCTCCGCTGAATATGGTAGAATACGCAATGACTCATGAGTACAAACTTATTGCATATGTATAACCCTTTGAATATCCCACCCACAGTGTTTATATGTCTTGTTCTCCATTCTGGGCATGTGAATTTAGCATGGTATTGTTTTTATGTATGGCTGTTAATTATAAACTACATTTACTTTTCAATTGTTGTAATCCAGAATACATTCAGATCATTTTGCAATGGTCATTTGCATGCCTTATTGATTTTGCATTTTAAAGGGTCACATTATCAGGTATTATCATTACTGTTACGTGCTATTGAATTTACATTGAACCTTTCTATAAAATATAAATTTAAAGATAATAAATGAAAAGTTTGTTAAAGCAGCAGTATGTGTTACTCTGCAAAAAACATTTATCATATAGTCATCCTAGCAACAATGTGCTTCTGGTATCCTTTCTTTCAGTATCAGAGTATTTTAATTCACTCAGACATTTATTTTTTAAACAGTTTTATAATTAGTTTTGTATTACCTCAGCAGTATCTCGTCACTTCAACCCTGTGGGACATATTTGTATGTCTGTGCCTAAATGACATGCACGATAAAGGGCCTTGAACCAGTATGCTCACCTGTTCATCAAATAAAAGAAAAAAATCAAAATAATTATGGTTCAGTTGCCAAATATAGTCACAACTTGAAATGGTCAAAAATTTCTTTCAGTGCATCAGATTTTTGTGATCATTAGAGGCTGGTATGAAGAGGAATGGTTGCTTGCTTATGTCTGCAGCAGTTCTTGAATTAAGCAGATCCCATTTGCCTAACAATTTGCTATGGCATTTGTAAAGTTAGTGAAGCTTAAGGAGCTGCTGATGCCTCTTAGAAAACATTGAAAATTATAATACTTAGAAACAATGAAGCATGTATGTCATTTACCTTCTATAGATGTCTCCTCCCTCATAATTATTTCGGAGGAAGTACCCACAAAAACATAATCTTTATCCCTTAGAGTTCATCTGCCCCCTTCACCATGCTCCCTACCTGAAATCATAATGCTTTGTTGTGATATCACAGTTGGTTGCCAAGGGAATAACTGTGATGTCACAAATAGAGTATTATGACATCAGGTAGGGAATAAGCAGTAGGAGCTGATGAACCCTCAAGGAACAAAACTCATGTTTTATGCATAAAGCATCAACAATTATAGAACATAGAACTTATAGTGGCAAAAAAGAAATACAATGCTCATGAGAAACATAAGTTGCTTTGTGTCCAAATATTATGTTACTCAAAGTTCTTTTGGAGGTGTCGGTGGCTCTTTAGCTGTTCATGTAGTCCATGCATCACAAACTATAAGCTGACTGCCAAGCAAGCCAAGGAATCCTGACTGAGGTCTGCTCCAAACATGGGCAACAGGTGCAAAGCTTGCAGTGTTACTGTGTGGAAATTAAGGAGACTGTCATGCCAGACTCTTTGAATTCTGTTTATAACTAGTACGGTATGGAACTGTAAGTGGCATTAAGGGGGTGGGAGTAGGGGTGTGTGAAAAAAAAATCCTGCAGGTGGAATTTTGCTGAAAGTCGGATTTTCGCTTCCTAGGAAGTTCGGAAATTATTTGGCCAACTTTCACAGAAATTCCACCAAAAACTACAGAATAAATATAAGAAATGTGGGTTATGTATTACACTGTGGGAAAAATCTCAACAGAATGGTAGCCTGTGACATGCGCGTCTGCGATTGAGTGAACTGTAAAATGGCAGCTCAATCACAGCGCATGTCATGGGGGCTACCAACGAGGCAGGGCAACTGAACGGGGTGGGTTGGTGCACGTAGGGAAAGGGCGTCGCTAAGCGTGTACACATGTAGGGGGTGGGGTAGAGCATGCTGGTGGAGGGTGGGATGAGTGTCAGGGTGGTGACAGTGGGCTGCTGAGCTGGCCTCATGGTGTGGTGAGTCAGTTTGCAGCTTGGGTGGACAGGGTCCTGGGTTCTGGTCTGGGTGGAGGTGCATTTTGTTGCGCCCAGCGGAATTTTTATTTTTTTTAACATTTTGCACCCCGACTACACTCCTGGAGTTAAAAGCCAAAGTAGAGAGGACGTGGGGCAATTCCCCCATGGGGATGTGGGGTGCACAGACCCCTGCATAAAACATAAAAAATGTAAGTCCCCGGTGCTGTTTTGCTGTGCGCTGGGGAGTCACAGTGCCGAAATTGATTTTCAGCACTGTGACTTTGCGATAAGAGCAATCGCCTTTGGACAGCCGCCGTTACCACATAGAACTCCACAGAACTGATCAGTGTAAGTGTTCAGTTCTGTGGCTTATGTATTAAACTGTGGGAAAAAATTCCAGCAAAAGTAATACAAGAGACTTTATTTCCGCATGTCATGTAAAAAGTCTGCAGTATGTAATTAAATGCTGTAGTACTAGGCGGAAATCCGTAGTTATTTGATGAAAGTTCAGAATTCTGCCACAGGCGAAAGAGTGGAACATTTCACAAAATGTTTGAAATTCCACAGAACTTCCATGTCAGCAGAAATCCACACTTTCGCACACCTCCAGGAGGGAGACTGTCAGTCAGTGCTATGTAGCATGCTTGTGTGTACATAGGCACACCCTGGAACCAACGTCCCAGGAATGGAACGGAAAAACATACAGAAGTAAACCCCATTTGCAGAAGAATAAATCTCCCTAGCATGCCTCTCATGTGTCCCTAATTATGAGGGATGTCACTCCTTTTTACCCCTCAAAATTGCTCCTTCCTCATCTGTCCCTGAAGAAAAAAGTGCTGCCCACACAATGTGCTGTACATTCAGGCCCAGATATTCAGAAATGTGCCAAAGCCCGGCGGAAGTCTGGCACAGTGCAAATCCAATGTGCCATGGTGCAACAGGAGCCATATTCACAGGTTGCACAGGCCGAACTGCGCCAGCGCAACCCAGCTGAATATGGCAGAGTTGCGCCGTGGTGCATAAACAGATGCTCCAGCTCAACTGTGGGAGCAGAGCAGCAGAGCAACAGAGGGGGGCATGGCACAGAGAACAGACCCAGAGACAGAGCCATGGAAGCACAGTGCCAGGCCACAGGACGCCTCCAGCAGCAGGGCACAGTAGGGCATACACAGGCACCCAGACACGTGACCCCAGAACACAACAGTGACGTGGATGGCAGGCAACTGGGGGTGCCAACGGCCACCAGAGGGCCACTAAGGGAGCACACCCCACAGGCCACTGACTGTGCCCCACTGACACCCAGGACCATGCAGCCAAGCACACACACGCCACACAGGCACAGGAAGCCCACACAGTAGGCATGGAATGTGCTGGGTGGCAAGTAGTGTGGCAGGTCACATGGACAGGCCATACAATGCCAAGCAGGGCGCTCAACAGTGTGCAGACAGTACCCAACCAATGACCATGGCTGTGGACCACCACCATGCACACACCCACCACACATCCCTGACTGCCACCCCATGGGCACCCCAATGCACAGCCACTGACCTAGGAGATGGACACCACCACAGTGGGACCGACCACGGCACACAGCAGGGAGCCATGGGAGCACAGCATGTGCCCCACATGCACACAACACAGATGGACACTGGGCCACTGCAGCATGGTACCCCATGCCACCAGCAAAGCAGACACAGGTGGGTATGTCAGATGATCGATATGTATGGGACAACCATGCACAGTAACAGCAGGGGCTGGGGATGGGTGGGGACAGTGAGGGAGGGGAACAGGGAATGGGGACTGTGCAGTGGGAGGGGGGACTGTAGGGACAACCCAACAGAGATACCAGGGGACACAGGGGCAACCCTACCAATGGCCCTGGCCAGCCACCCTGGCATGCCATCCCTCATCCCCCCTCCACCACCAGCATGCCCTGCAGGGTCGCCCACCACCCCAAGTATGCCTGAGACAAGGGCAAGGTCTGCTGCATGGGCCAGACAGCATCTGGTGCAGCAGTGTCCACACTGGCAGCTGGACACTGATAGCAAGGGTCAAGACAGGTGCTCAGTGCAATGGCCCAAGGAACCATGCCCACCCACAGTGTGCATGTGCATGATAGGGACCAGCGCCAGCATGCACGGGTGTGGTGCTGATACATCATGCTGGTCATGTGACCCAGAGACTGACACCACAGCAGCGCAGTAAGCATGCGCACTGCAGGTCCGAGCACCACGCATGGTGGCCCTTGGCGCCACCGCTTGCTCCAGTGCAATACCATGGCGCACGGCACAATATCCCGATATTCAGACACCTGCATGCAAATGAGCTCATCAGCTAATGTGTGGCACAGTGGGTGCATTAGCATATCATTAGCATTATGCACAACCTCATTTACATGCGTTGAGCCACAGAAGCCTCACTGAACAGCACAGGCCATGTACCGGTACTGCAGCCTTGACAGTTGTGGTGGATGCCGCAGCAGCACACTGGGGGCCGATGGCACTGCAGGGTGGGATGGACCAGGGAGATACTGCAAGGACCTCTGTGGGTATGCACTGTCACCTGTGTGTAGCATGCCATGGTTAGCCCTGTGCAATGCTATGCTGTGCCCCTTGCCTGTCATTAGTGCCCACACCACAATGCACACACTGCACACCCCCACCCCCAGGACTGGGCTGCCCATCGCACCCTGCCTGTGCCACACACACCCACCAGGTGGCCTGTGGGGTTGTTCCCACATTCACATCCTTGGCATGGTGCAGGGCTGTGCTGAGCACGTGTGGCGCAGGCATTGGTGTGTGCCCCATGGCATCACACACCACCTGGTGGGTGATGCTTGGGCGCCCCTTCTGGTTGATATGCGCCAGTCCCACAGGGATGGGTGGCACGTGGCTGCCCAAGTGGGTGCAGGCACAGGCCACATCCATGCCAGGCATGCATGCCACCCTGTGGCTCTCCTGCATCAGTGCTGTATGCTCTGCCTGTGTGCTGGGGTGACAGCTACATGCCACAGCATGTGGCAGCACAGCCATGGGAACCTGTGTGGAGTGTTGGACCATGGCCACCAGGGTGCTGCCCATGGTGTTCCCTGTTGGTCCTCGGCCGGTGCCCATGGCGAGCAGGCACATGCCAGTGGTCACCATCATCACCACTGCCATGGCATGGCTCCATCTGGTGGGTGCCTGCTGCTCCCCACTGCACAGCCTCGCAGGGCTGCCTCAGTATGACCCTGTTCAGGTGGTGCTTGCCCATGGTCTCTGTGTCACTCTGGTTCCCAGCGTGCTGCGGGCACAGTACCACCTGTCTCGGCATGTTGCCGCCGGGCCCTTCATCGGCCAAGTAGCTGTTCCTCCTGCTGCCTCACACCCCTCATCACCGCCCCCATCAGGGTGGGCACACTCTCCATGTCCCCTGCTGTCCACCATGCCCCTAGGTGGTTGGTTGCTGGCTGTGTGCCACCCTGGTACACAGGCTTTGTGTCTGTGTGTGCGTGTGTGTGTGTCCCACTCTCTCTCTCTCTCTCTGTCCCTCACTCCCTGTCCCATACCACCTGTCTGTCCCTCTCCCTCTGTTTCTGGTTGTGTGCCTGTCTGTCTGTCTCCCTGTATCCCTCCCTCTCACTCCCACCCTTGGCGCAACTGCTGTCTGTGTGCTTGCACCCTGTTTTACTGGGAACAAGTCTGCTCAGAGCACTTGATTTGCTCAAGACTTGGCGCCTATGGATTACTTGTTGAATATGCCACTGTTTCTGGATATTCATGTGCACTCCCCCTGCTGTTGCACATACATTCATTACAGTTATGCATTGGTGCAATGGATTTTGCACTGCGCACTGGCTCCCACTGAATATGGCTTCTTAGCGTAATACCGCACTTGGGCTATGTGCAACTGCTCTGAATATCTGGGCCTCAGACTTTAAAGCAGAAATTCTTAATATTCTAAGATACTAAACCAAAACTAAACTTTGTACAGGTAAAAATAATGGTTTCTGAAGTGTTCTGAGCTTCTTTCTCCATCTTTCAGTACGTGTCCCTCATTATGAGGGTCAGTGGCCCTCACTGTCCTTCATTTTGAGTCTTTGTGTCCCTCATTTTAGTGACAGAAGGTTGAGAGATATGCTTCCTAGCTGGCATGCAGGTCCCCCACCACCGACCTGTGCACCATGTCATCTCTGGGTAACCCCCCTACCCTGCAGAGGAGGTAAGTCATGGAGAAGGTAAGTGACTGGGCTTGTGCAGCTGAGGGCTGCTGGGGGCAGGTTGGAGTAAGAAGAGGGCATTAAAAAATAAAGACTTGTTCTGCTGCAAAGAAGTCATAATTTATTTTGCATGCACGTGTATAATAATTATACAAAGATTACCTGTTAATTAGCTGTTCAGATACAAACGTTTTTGAGAGGGATGAATTAAACTGATATGACTCAGAAAGGATAAAAGTTGACCTGTTACCTACATACTTCGCAATGTTTGGCTGTGTACAATAACACGCCCCACCTTGAAACACCAGACAAGGAACCAGCTGCCATGATACATTTCAAACAACTGTAAGAAATGTACAGTCAATGACCCTTGGTCAGGCTGTAAGATGTAGATGGTGCCTGGCAAGGAAGCACTAACTGTGCCAGTTGTGGGTAACCCATTCAGCAGGTTACAAATGCTAAAAACATTTGCAGAAAGAAATACACATTTATTTGTTAATATTTTTTTTAACTTTGTACCCCTTAACAGTTGGGGGTCTTGCTTGTACCCATTTTACCACTAGGTGGACTGAAAAACTGAGAGATGAAATTAATTATTCAAGATCATATGACTAGTTTTTAGCACTGATAGGATAGTTACCAGTTTGAACAAAAGGGCCACTTCAGACCACAAGGTGCTTCCAATCGACAAAATCTATACTGAAGAACAGAATATTGGGCACTTACTCAAACAGTCCTTGGAAAACAGATCGTAGGCTGTTTTTGATAATCAAATATTCATTTTATTTTATTTAAGGTGCTTAGTCCATGCCGAAAGGCAATGTGGAGCCCATCAAATAGACTGAAAGAATGCCTAACATTTTCACCAAATTGTTCCCTGGGCATTCTTCCAATCTGGCGGACAGACTCCACACTGCCTTTCAGTACACATTCAGCACCTTAAATAAATACAGTGAATATTTGATCAGCCTACAATCTGTTTTCTAAGAACTATTTAAGTGTCCAGCATTTTTTTCTTTGATATCTCCTGGTTACCAAGCTGGTAGTCTAACCACTAGACCACACTGCTTCTCCCAATTGTCATGTGACCTTTTTTTAGACCTATACCTTATTATTCATCTACTCTACAAAATGTGGTGATCCAGCTCCTCCTTTAGCCCATAATGTCCTTACTACCACCCAGGGATAACGTCTTCCTTGTCTTCAACTCCTGGGAGCCCCAACCTCCTCCACAAAGCCTCCACAGACATAATCCCTTCCCTCCCCTCCTTGGTAAGGCCCAGTCAGCTCTGCATTCTGGCCAAGAGTAAAGAACTGTTATAGGTGGAGGCACAGCCCCTCTTGGAAGAAATGGAGAAGCCCTGACAGAGGTGGGCAACATACATCATCTGCCCATGATTCGCACTCTTTTTCACCAGACACCTCCACCCCAATCCTAGGGAAGAAGCATATGGTGGTATCAGTTGATACAACAAAGCTAATGCTGACCTTCATTACAGGTATTCCCAGCTCTTGAACCTTTTGGGTTCTAATTAGAGCTAGGAATAGTTTCCTCTCCCTGTTATCTTTTCTGGTCTGTGGGTTTGTCAATGGGGAGGGGGGGCACAAGTGACAGTCTGCCCCAACCCGACTCAGTGGACAAGATTATCAGCAGCTCCTGACATCTGCCTCTGTGTCTGGCTGATCACTTTGTCCTGAGCTGCCTGGGCACAAATTCAGACAGCGGATGTAGAGACCACTAGACATATTGGAGCATATTTTGCATGGTTATCAGCACTTACCTCTAGAGTCAGCAGCATACACCCAGGCTGGACACCAGCTTATACCACTTAAGCCCAGTTTAGAAAATAGCACCTGAGATGTGTCTGTATCCAGGCTTCTGAAAATTGAACTCAATATATTCAGAACATCATCAGCCCCTATTAGCCTAAGGCCCAGCTATTTTGCCCCATTGTATTGCCCCACTTGTGTCTCGTTATAGTAAATCCACACCTGCCTCAATTCATACAGCACCCTATTTACACAGGATATAGGGCATCAGGTGTGACAGCATGCTGAGACATTCATGAGTAGGGCCTGCCAACATGTTCATTTTACTTTAGCTTTCAAAAGTCCTGTGAAAGCAATATTTTAGTTATGAATCTCCCAGGAAAAAAATAGAAACTTGATTGCATTTCCAAGTTCAAAATTGTTGCCATTCCTCCTCCCACCCCACCCCCACCCCCACAAACAGGCAAATTTGGGTTAGGGATGCTGCAAATTGAATTCTTGGCAGATATGTATAAGTATGGGAAGTGGTGATCCACTCTAAACTCCATAATTTAATTACTTATTAAAATATGGTGGAAAAACTGTAAAAGTATGGAACTATGGAGTTCTTTTTTTTTTTTGTACTAAGCGGGACTGCATTAAAAGAATCTGAAACTCAAATTAATCTCTGTAAAGTAAAGGGCTAGGCTAGATGTTACATACATACTAACATACTAACATACTAAAATGCCAGCAGAATAGGCCTAATGGTCTTTCGTGTCTGCTCGTTTGGTCAGCCCCCACCCTGGGTGCTGACCTTGCTGTCCCCCTCGCCTTCTCTGGCTTCTCCCTTCCCAGTTCCGGATATTCTTGCTGCATTGGATTTTGCTTCCTGAACCCTTCCCCTGTACCTGTCCCACCCCCTCTTGAACCCCTCCACTGTCTCTGCCTCCACCAGCCCCCTAGGTAGTGCATTCCATGGCTCTACCACCCTCTCAGTGAAGTAGCACCTCCTCCTTTCTCCCCTGAATCTTCCCCCCTCCAGCTTCCACCCATGCCCTCTAGTGGCCCCTTCCTCCTTCCTTCGAAGCACCCTCACTGTTCCTCCCTATTTACCCTCTTCATGTACCTGAAGACCTCTATCATGTCCCCCCGGTCCCTTCTCTCTTCCAAAGTGTACATATTTAGCTCTTCGAGCCTCTCCTCATAGGTCCTGTCCCCCAAGCCCCAAATCATTTTGGTTGCCCTCCTCTGGACCCGTCTCCAGGAGGTTAATGTCCCTCTTTAAGTGTGGCCTCCAAAACTGCACGCAGTACTCCAGGTGCAGCCTCACCAAGCAGTTATACAGAGGGGGTATCACTTCCCTCCTTCTGGAGGTGATCCCCCTAGCGATGCATCCAGCATCCTGTTGGCCTTGGCTGCTGCCCTCCTACAAGTCTCAGAGTTGTTCATCTTGACATCCACCACCACCCCCAGGTCCCTCTCAGCCATTGAGACTTGTAGTATTCCCCCAGGGTGTACACTTGGCCTGGGTTCGGCCCCAGATGGAGTACCTTGCATTTCCCTGCATTAACCTCAGCTTCCACTTTCTAGACCATCTTTCCAGAGCCTCCAGGTCCCCAGAGCGCCACCCTCCCCTCCTCCCCATCCACCACTGCCCCCAGTTTCGAGTCATCTGCAAAGAGACTCATCTCACTCCTGATTCCTGTCCTTATGTCAGAGTCGTAGGCGTTGAACAGAAGGGGCCCAAGGACTGATCCCTGTGGGACCCCACTAATGACCCTCCTTGGGGAAGAGATTATCCCACCAACTACGACCCTCTGGGTCCGGTCCTGGAGCCAATTGCTCATCCATCGGATCATCTGGTTTCCCACCCCATTTCTCCTAGTTTATCCAACAGGCCCCGTGAGGAACAGAGTCAAATGCCTTGCTGAAGTCCAGAAGAGGACATCCACTGGTCTACCCAGGTCCAAGGCACTTGTCACCCAGTCATAGAACTCCACCAGGTTTGTCTGCACGATTTCCCTGGGATGAATCCAAGCTGTCTATCGTCCAGGCACCCTGACTTATCCAGGGCCCCCTAGCCACTCCTTGACAATGCCCTCCATCACCTTGCCCACCACCGATGTCAGGCTGACAAGCCTGTAGTTCCTGCCACCTCCCTTGATCCCCCTTGTGGATAGGCACTACATGCGCCACCTTCCAGTCTTGGGGCACCCACCCTGTCCTCAGAGAGATGGTGAAAAGCTCTGCCAGGGTTTCCCGCCAGGACATCTGCAAGTTCCTTCAGCAATCTAGGATGTAATTTATCCGGCCCGGTGCTTTCTCCGTCTTAAGGGAGCTGAGGGCTTCCTCACTCTCTCTGCTGTGATTTCCACTTCCAGTACCTCTTCTCCTCTTAGCCCTCCCCCACCTGCCAGTGATGCCCCCTCCCCAGACCTGCCGATTGGTAAGGGTCCCCCTCCTCATTATCTCTGTCTCCTCCTATGTATGATGCAGCATCCCCATTTTCCCTGGTGAAAACTGAGGTGAAGTACTCATTTAGTACCTCAGCCTGCTCCTCTGGGTCTTGTGCCCATCTCTCCCCTGATTTAATCCTGCTAATCTGCCCTTCACCCTTCGTCTTTCCCCAATGTATCTAAAGAACCCCTTTTTCCCTCTCCTAATTTCCCTGGCCAGGTTCTGCTCCTTCCTTGCCTTAGCCAGCCTCACCACTCTAGTGGCCCTTCTAGCCAACAGCTCATACTCCCTCGATCCCTTTCACTCCTTGAGCACTTGAATTTCTTATAGGCTGCTTTCTTTCCCTGCACCACCTCCTGGACCTCCCTGGTCCACCAACAGGGTTTTGGGCCCTACCGCATTTTCGTCTTACTCTTGCACAGGTGCTGGTAGCATCCTGCACCCCTCTCCTGATGATTTCCCACCTACTATCAACGTCCATGTCTGACCCAATCCCATCCAAATGCTCCTTAAGGATCCTTCCCATTTCCTTAAAATCCACCCCTGAAGTCGGTTACTTCCGTCTTTGTGCAGCCTTCTACCCCTCCTAGGTCCAGGCAGAACCAGACCGTGGCATGGTCACTCCCCGCCAATGGGTCCCTTACCTCCAGGCCCCCAATCTGGTCACTGTCTGCCAGGACCACATCCAGTACCCATGCCTCCCTGGTCGGTTCCCTCACCTGCTGAGTTAGGAACGCGTCTTGAAAGACATCCAACAACCTCTGTTCCCTGGTCACAGAGGATGTCATAGTCTCCCAGTCTGTTCCTGGCATGTTTAAGTCCCCTAACACCACCACCTTTCCTCTGCCTAGTCTGCAGTGTCTCCTAACATCTGCCACCAGACTGTCCTCCAGCTCCTCTGCCAGGGCAGGGGGTCTATACACCACTCCTATTTTTACTCTCTTGCCCCCCCTTGTTATCAAGGTGACCCAAATCGCCTCCACGGTTCCCTCCGCCTCCTCTACTCCCCCTATGCCAATGCAGTTTTTGACTATCATTGCTCCCCTCCTCCCTTCCCTCCCCGTCCTTCCTGAACATAGTGTAACCCTCCAGGTTCAGGTCCCAGTCATGTCTTGCAGTGGCCCAAGTCTCAGTGACGCTGCCACATCCACTGCTCCTCAGTTAACATCGCCTGGAGCTCAGGCATTTTATTGCCCAAGCTCCTGGCATTTAGCAGGACTACCTTCCACCCTTTCCCTTTGGTTTCATTTCCCTGCTCGTGTTCCCATGGGAGTTCTGTTTTCTCCTGGTCTGCACTTTGCCAGTTGGTCTTTCCTGCAATCCTCCTGGTCCCCAGAGGTGGAGACAAGTCCCTCCTTATCGGCATCCCTTGACTGCCTTTCTCCCATCCCACCCCTTTACAAGTTTAAACCCCACTTTTCACCAATGAACTCCTCCATTTTCAACTAAGGATTCCCTCCCTCCAAATTGAGATGTAGTCTATCTCTAGCATACAGCTCCTTATCCTCCCAGGTCTCCCCAATCCCCATCAACCCATACCCTCTGGCCTCACACCACTCCCTGAGCCACTGGTTTATCTCCCTAATTTTCTCTTTGTGTTCCCCACTAGCCCTTGGCACTGGCAGGATTTCTGAGAAGGAAACTGTGCATCCCTATGTCATGACAGACCCTGGCGAGTTCCTGAATCTTGCCTCGTATCTCTAGCTAGCTATTTCCCTCAATGTCATTTGTGCCCAGGTGGACCAGTATGTCTGGGGAACCCCACAGTCCTTGCCAGCTGATATACCTCGTGCTTAGCCCTGTGCACCGTTAGTCCAGGGAAGCATCTTGTTCTAACTGGCCAGGCTTCTCCTCCCTATCCCATTTGGTACCCCTGATCATAGAATCCCCCAGCAGGAGCACTCTGACCACTCCTTTTCCTCCATTTCCCCTTCCATGTCCCTCATCCTTTCTACGGCCCCCCACCCAGCTGGCTCCTTGTTCCTCCCCTATCTGGGTGCCACATGCCACCCGTTCCTTATTTACCATGGCCCTCCCTCCTCCAATCCTATGCCTCTCCTCCTCCTGAGTATCTTTCTGTACCTTGTTAATTCCCCTCACTGCTCATAACTGGTCCTTCTCCCCCATCTGCTAAACTAGCCTGGCTCATCCTCCTTCCTTCCTGTCTCCATTTAGTTCCTCCTTGCTCATCATTGCTCCCTGGCCTAACCCCTCAGCTCTCTTTACTGAATCATCCTTGTACTTCTGGTCCTTCTTTACCTTTCCTCCCAACTGGTCCTTCTCCTTCGCTTTCCTCTCTCTCCCCTGCTCCGATCTACTACTCCCCCATTCTCCTGCATTCCAGGTCCCCCTGTTCTTCCTGCTATCTGGCCCCTGCCTCCTGCCCCACTCCCACACACCCTTTCCGTCTCTAAACACCTCTGTCGTGGCTACATCCCCCCATCCTTGAGCAGAAGAAGAGAATTGAAGCGTTACTAAGTATAAGGTCCGATCCACCTCCCTGCCTTGCTTCCTTCTGTCCAGCACTGGCTATCAGCCTACTTTCCTGAGAATGTTGTCCCTCCGTCCCCCTTTGAGGGTCCCCAGTTACCTCGCACGTCCTTGGTAGTGTCCTTTTGGCCCCCTCTGCCAGGGTCCCTATGTGACCCCTGAGTATTCTCCTGCACTCCTTTCCCTATACCCCTGCCCCCAGTGCTTGGTGCAACCCTGTGGGAGATTTCCAGCCCCTTCCCCAACCATACACCCCTTCCCCAGCTTTCTCCTCATCCCGAACCTCCTCCCTAAGCTGTGCCAGCTGGCAGCACACTGGGCAACCACCAAACTTCCAAGCCCAGTCCAGTATCATGGCTGCTCCACACCCGTGCACCCCACCACCTCCCAAAGATGCCGCCCTAATGATGTGTGGTTCCATCCCTTTCAAATAGTTTTCCTTGGGTGAGCCACCAGGTTCCCCATTCCAAGATACCCCACTGCTAATCAGGTCACCCACTAATCCTAGAGACAGTCCCACTGTACACAGTAACTCTGTTACTAGGTGCAGTACAACACATTAAACATGTATGGAAAATGAACAACTCCTAAGCTCTCTCTCCTGGCCTTTAAATCCAACCCCCAGTGGCTAGAACTACATGAGCTGCACCAGCAGCCCTTTCCTCAATTGCAGGGCAGGTCTTCCCTATAAATTTGCAGACTTCTGGGAGGGAGGGAGGGTCTTGGGCAGACACCTGACAGAGAGAGTGTATCAGCCCTGTCTCCCCTCAAACCCTGCAGCTAAAGAACCATCTCCAAGCAAATCCCACCAAACAGGTTTTAAATCAGAAGAAATAGGCCTCTACCAGCGCAGCCTGTTACAAAAGTGAAACATCCACAAAAGAGCCCCACTTACAGCCACTAAATCAGTTTACAAACATCCAGGATCCCCCAGAACAATACCCTGCTAGCCCCTTAGAAGCAAGAAAGAAAAGAACTAACCTACCAAGTAATATCCACAAGAACCCTGTGAAAACAGCAGCAGCTACTGTCCTGGAACACAACTGATCCTGCCCCCTTCCAGTTCTTTCCAGTTAAACAAAACAAAAAAAAATTCCTAACTTCAAGAGTACAGTCTTTTCTAAATTGAGGAGATTGGTTGAGGAGAACCTGCATAAAATGGACAGGCAGATGGGGAAGGGGGGATGCACGAGTTGTGGACCTCTTTCATGAAGATAAAAAAAGCAATAGATCATTTTGAATGTGTACATATAAAAGTAAAGGGACAAAAACAAGAAAGTGTCTTTAGGATCACCATAGAACTTGTGCAGGAAAAATTCCCAATATTTAATATTTTTTCCCAGCTTGGCGAATTTCACAGGTCTGCTTTCTTGCATTTCACAATGCTTGCTAACACAAACGCTGTGAAATTCATCCAGACCTGCTAATGGGTATATGGTTATTTGAATTCTGACTCAGCTATAAACCTTTGACCCTTCAACCCTGACCTGAAGAGACAATGCAATTGCAGAGCAAGGCAGTAAAGTGGCCTCTAGAGCCCCCAGTCTCTGGCAGCCTTCTGCTGCCCTAGTACACCTAATGGACTCTTTACGTGGTAGTGCAGCATAGTTCTAAGAAACAGACATTACATCCAAATTGACTTGCAGTTATTTGTGGCTTAGGGGAAGGCTTGCTGAGAGACTGGAATGCTCTGAACCTTAACAGAGCAATATGAGTTAACCAAATTGTGTTACTAACAGTGTTAGTGGAGCTTGTATGCTACATCTTGGGCTCTGTCATTCTTTCACTGAGTGAACAGCGGACTGTTTTCAACAGCACAGATATTTTGGCACCTATACAAATATAATACACTACAATAGATTTTATGGTGTATAATGCCTTTCTTATGAAGTATTACAAAATGCATTGCAGAGTAGTGAGCAGAAAATATTGGAGTCATACCTCTCAACTGCTGCACATTACATAGTATGTCACACATCTCACCTCTTAGAAACTGTCTGTCCTACATACAAGAGGCACTATTGCTCATTGACCACTGAAATGTTAAAGCAGAAATTCTTACTAATATATAGTGCTCAGTTATCAGCAAACAGTGTATACTGTAAATAGCATTAGTGTGTTGATGTCTGTGATGTTCGAGCTTGCAGTGTCATGTTTGATGACATATTTTGCCCATTTGTCACAGCTGCCTCCCCACACTACTCCTGACTGCCCAGTGGTACCTTCCCACACCACTTCCAAATGCCCACTGGTACCTCCACACACGACTCCTAACAGCCCACTGGTGCCTCACCACACTACTCCTGACTGCCCACTGTTGCCTTCCCACACTACTCTTAACTGCCTACTGGTGCCTCTCTACACCACTCCCAAGTGTCCACTGGTGCCTTCTCATACTACTTCTACGTGCCCACTGGTGCCTTCTCACACTACACCCAACTGCCCACTGGTGCCTCCTCACTCTGCTCCCAACTGCCCACTGGTGCCTGTCCACACTACTCCCAAATGCCAAGTGGTGCCTCCCCACACCACTCCCAACTGCCCACTGGCGCCTTCCCACATCACTCCTGACTGCCCACTGCTGCCTTCCTACACTACTCAAGACTGCCCACTGGTGGCTCCCCACACTACTCCCAACTGCCCACTGGTGCCTTCCCACACCTCTCTCAACTGCCCCATGGTGCCTCTTCACACTACTCCTGACTGCCCACTGGTGCCTCTCCACTCTACTACTGACTGCCCAATGGGGCTTCCCCACGTCACTCCTGGCTGCCCACTGGTGCCTTCTCATACTACTCCTGACTGCCCACTGATGCCTTCCCACACTACTCTCAACTGCCCACTGGTGCCTTTCCACACTTCTCCCAACTGCCCACTGGTACCTCCCCACACAACTCCCGACTGCCCACTAGTGCCTCCACGCACCACTCCCCACTGCCACTGGTGCCTCCCCACACCTTTCTGAACTCCCCAGTGGTGCCTCTCCACACCATTCCTGGCTGCCCACTGGTGCTTCTTCACACCACACCCAACTGCCCACTGGTGCCTCCCCACACCACTCCTGACATCCCACTGGTGCCACCACATACCACTCTTAACTGCCCACTGGTGCCTCCCCACAATACTGCTAACTGCCTCCTGGTGCCTCTGCATACCAGTCCTGGCTGCCCACTGGTGCCTTCCCCTACCACTCCTAACTGCCCAGTGGTGCCTCTGCACACTACTTCTAACTGCCAACTGGTGCTCTCTCCACACTACTTTTGACTGCCACAGGTGCCTCCCCACACCACTACCAACTGCCCCTAGTGTCTCTCCCACATCACTCCTGAATGTCCACTACTGCCTTCCTACACTACTCATGACTTCCCACTGGTGGCTCCCCCACTACTCCTGACTGCCCACCAGTGCCTCCCCACACCACTCCACTGCCCCATGGTGCCTCCCCACACCACTCCTGGCTGCCCACTGGTGCTTCTCACACTACTGCTGACTGTCCACTGGTGCCTTTCCACAACACTCCCAAATGCCCACTGGTGCCTCCCACATCACTCCTAACTGCCTAGTGGTGCTTCCCACACCACTCATAACTGCCCACAGGTGTCATCCCACACTACTCTGACTGCCCACTTGTGCCTTCACACACCACTCCCAACTGCCCACTGGTGCTTCCCCACACCACTCCTGACTGCCCATTAGTGCCTCCCCACCACTCCCAACTGCCCAATGGTGCTTCTCCATACCACTCCTGATTGCTCACTGGCGCTCCCACACCACCTCCAACTGCCCACTGGTGCCTCCCCACACCACTCTGAACTGCCCAGCGGTGCCTCTTTACACCACTACTGCCTGCCCACTGGTGCCTCTCCACACTACTCCTGACTGCCCACTGGTGCCTCTCTGCATCACTCCCGACTGCCCACTGGTGCCACCCCACACTACTCCCAGCTGCCCACTGGCGCCTCCCTGTACCAATCTCGACTGACCACTGGTGCCTCTCCACACCTCCTTACTGCCCTCTGGTGCCTCCACACACCACTCCCAACTGCCAACTGTTACCCCCCCACACTACTCTTAACTGCCTCCTGGTGCTTCCCCACAATACTGCTAACTGCTTCCTGGTGCCTCTGCATACCAGTCCCAGCTGCCCACTGGTGCCTTCCCCTATCATTCCTAACTGCCCAGTGGTGCCTCTGCACACTGCTTCTAACTGCCAACTGGTGCCTCTCACACTACTTTTGACTGCCCACAGGTGCCTCCCCACCACTACCAACTGCCCCTAGTGTCTTCCCACCTCACTCCTGAATGTCCACTACTGCCTCCCACACTACTCATGACTTCCCACTGTGGCTCCCACACTACTCCTGACTGCCCACTGGTGCCTCCCCACACCACTCCCGACTGCCCCATGGTGCCTCCCCACACCACTCCTGGCTGCCCACTGGTGCCTTCTCACACTACTGTTGACTGTCCACTGGTGCCTTTTCACACCACTCCCAAATGCCCACTGGTGCCTCCCACATCACTCCCCAACTGCCTAGTGTGCTTCCCCATACCACTCACAACTGCCCACTGGTGTCATCCCACACTACTTCTGACTGCCCACTTGTGCCTTCGCACACCACTCCCAACATCACTCCCAACTGCCCACTGGTGCTTCCCCACACCACTCCTGACTGCCCATTAGTGCCTCCCCACACCACTCCCAACTGCCCAATGGTGCTTCTCCACACCACTCCTGATTGCTCACTGGTGCCTCCATACACCACCTCCAAGTGCCCACTGGTGCCTCCCCACACCACTCTGAACTGCCCAATGGTGCCTCTTTACACCACTACTGCCTGCCCACTGGTGCCTCTCTACTCTACTCCTGACTGCCCATTGGTGCCTCTCTGCATCACTCCCAACTGCCCACTGGTGCCACCCCCAACTACTCCCAGCTGCCCACTGGCGCCTCCCTGTACCACTTCTCAACTGCCCACTGGTGCCTATCCACACCTCATTACTGCCCTCTGGTGCCTCCACACACCACTCCCAACTGCCAACTGTTACCCCCCCCCACACTACTCTTAACTGCCTCCCGGTGCCTCCCCACACTACTCCTAACTGCCCACCGATGCCTTCCCACACTACTCCTGACTGCCAACTGGTGCCTCCCCACACCAGTCCTGACTGCCCTCTACAACAACCCAAGAGAGGTCATGGCTGGCAATTCTCTCAAGGGAACACACCATTGATGAAAAGCTGTTTGGCTAGTAAATGCCCTTCATCCTGTAGGGGAGCAGGCAAGTGACAGAGAAGGGTGCCAGAAAGCCCATCAGAGGTGGACAGCATCAGCAAAGGGGAGAAAAGATACAAAGAGAAACAAAGAAAGTCACTATTTGAAGAAAATCACTGGTGTACACTGTAAGCAAACACAGCAGTTTTGCATGCCAGCGGGGATTTTCACTTGAAAGATGACTTTTGCACAATATTTCTTGTCACAAAAAAGTGATTATCATAATGTGATTGACCACCTTTCACAAGAAAATCTTCACAAAAATGTCCAAGCAAGTTTGATGCAGCCCTACCAAAAAGAACCTTACCGTGAACAGCAGTTCAAAATTTGAATGAGTTACAAATTAGCATGAAATTATCATATAATGAATATGGAAATATGTGCATATTATTTTTTTTTTGACTAACAGTTACCAAAAACAACCCCTTTGAGTCCCCTTGATTTGGATTTGATGCCTCGTTAATGATAACTTTGTGCTCTTTGCATCAGCTCTCCATGAGATGTGTGATGCATCCCACAGCATGTGCACAGAACAGCAAGAATCACTCCGCCTCGCCAACTCCTACATGAAATGACTCCATCAATGTCGGAATTACAGGCCCCATTCCGAATTACATGATTCAACCCAGCAGCAACATGATTAAAGATAATTTGCCTGCCTACTCAACTAATCAGGATAGTTAATGACAGGTATTAGAGCTGTATCATGCTTGAAGCTTGATTATATAACCATGAGCACTAAATGAAATATTGTTTATTGTTGGTTACTTGGTCAGACTTTCATGGTGAAGGGGTTGGTGCTACGAGAATTATATTTTTTCCCTCAAACTATTTGATCTCACTTTCCAGTATTTTTCATCAGGAGAGCTGGAGAGTGCTGGATTTTCAAAGTCACAGATACAGGAGCCTGATAACCTCCATTTGCATTGGACCGCTTCTACCCAGGATGCCCCCAGCTATTTTCAAGAGTTGCGAGAAATTTTAGAATGTGTGCTTTGTTGCATCATGTCTCAAATGCCAAAGATCGAGAGTTGCAGTCTTTGTGCCATATATTGATGTAAGTGCATGGTATATGGTTTCAGACAGCTGGACACAGGTTGAATGGGTAGACCCACTAATTGCTGGTCTAATAGTGTGCTAAGAGACAATAGGATGACCATGTGCTTTACAGTGTTGGTACTTTCCCTCTGCAGCTTATCACGGTTTCCCACTAGATGCTGCTCAGGTAATCCCAATCAAAAATACATTAAGTCATCTACCTCCCCCCTAAGACCTTACACTCCAGTTCAGGCTTACTTGCTGGTGCCCTGCCCCTTACCCTCACCTCCTCATTATACTCCTCGTTGCCCTCACACTCCTCACCCTCTTTGTGCCTTTGGTGTCCCTCCTAAGGCGCTGGTCTGTCATTTCCTCAACATCCCTATGCTTCCTTCCTCGCCCTCCTCAACTACCTCCTCCCTCGCTCTGTCTCTGTTGTACACCCCAACACCTGGACATCTGGTCCTTCTATACTACCCCCCAGTTTCCATGCTGGTCTGCTCGCCCTAAAGTTCTCCACTCAGGCACCCCCAGCATTACCTCACCAGTCTCCACTGCAAGGTTATGCTAGCCCTATCCAGGACCCTGATAATAATCCTGCTACTGATGGCTGGGGACCGCGAGTCTATCCCCTGTCCAGCCCCCCCCAACTCCCAAAGGGCCTAAAGCAAGACCACTTGAACATCAGGCTCCTTCTCCCAAAAATCGCACTGCTCTAACTGAAACTGATTACCTTATTCCTAAAAGAGGACATTCTGATTATTACAGAGACATGGCTAAAACTGCACACTCAGGATGCTTGCATCTCAATCCCAGGTTATACAGTCATCCAGCAAGATCGGCCCAGTAATAAAAGAGGCGGTAGCATTGACATGTACATCTGCTCCTCCCTTCAATTCACTGCAGTGCCACTATTAACACCACCCACGCAGACTATTGATTCCTTGATGGTGAAAATCTCCTCCACACTCCATTCCGATTTTATAGCTGGCTCCTATTGTCTCCGCCTCCCCTATGTCCTCTATCATGGACCTCCTAGCTGCCCTAAAATTCCATGCATCAGGTGGGGAGCTCCATGTCCTGGGCAATTTCAACATGAACTGGCTCTCAACCTCTAGCTCTAAAATTCGTAACGACATAGCCGCACTAAACCTGTCCCAACTGATTATGGAACCCTCCTGCCTAAACTCCAAAACTCAGAATCATTCTCTACTAGATTGGTCACTTACCAACTACCTGCATTGGGAGGTATCCAGTAAACACAGCGACTGTGATTGAATGCTTTCAAAAAGGGTGACTCAATCACAGCACCTGTGTTCAGGGCTACCTGGCAGGGTAGCGACCAGATACCTGGGTACGTATTAGCGTGTACATGTGTGCACATGCACGAGGGGAGAGGAAAGGGAGGTATGTGGGAGGGGGTGTGGTGGGCAGCTGCTGAGCTGGTCAGCTAGCATGGTGGGAAGGTTGGTCAGTTGGGGTATGCAGGGTTCTGGTCCGGTGTGGTGTGTTTTTTTGTGTGCCGGTAGGCAGCTTGTTTTGTTTTTAAGAATTTCACTCCTCCCCCCCGACATGCAGCCCCACAGAGTTAAGAATCCTTACATGGGGGGGGATATGGGGAGGGGCACAGCCCCTCCGCATAAATGTAAATTCCATCACCGCCTTGCAGTTCTTTATGAGTACACATCACCGTAATTCATTTTCGGTGATGTACACTCGCCCAAACAGCAATCACTGTTCCATGATCACTGTTATCACATGGAACCCGCATCTGATAATAGCTGTAGGTCTATTACTCGACTCCCTAAGCGACATCATCTAATTTATTCAGTAAGAAAAATTCACAGGCCCAAGGCACCTCCTTCCTCAAAAACCCTACTGGTTCGGTCCTTCAAATCCTTGGATCTAACTTCTTTCCAAAATAACTTGACAAACAGATTGGTCATTCATCCCCCCATGCCACCTCTATCGACTCTGCCCTGGACTATTACAAGTCCAATTCCTCTCGGTCTGGGACACTTATGCCCCACTCAGATGGACCCAGGTGAAGGGGCTGTCACCTGCCCTGGATCACTACTGATATCATGGCCATCCTCAGAGCCAGGGACCAGGCTTGGAAGTCTCATAAAGCCTCTGGCTCCATCTCGGCTTACCAGAAGTATCACACTCTTTGGAATGCATGCACAAGACAAATCCACCAGGCAAAAGCAAACTACTTCAAATCCTCCTTCCTCACCAACAAGAATCACCCTTCTAACTTCTGGATGGTGGTGCAATCGCTCTTCTCCCCCCATCCCAGCCCCTCACCCCTGGCAGTAATGCAGGCAACTCCACAATGTGAGGAACTCCTCACAGTGGCTACAGAGTTTAACTCCTTCTTCACAAACTGTACTTCATCTCTCCTGTCCTCTCTCCCATCTTCCACACCAACCACACCTACCTCACCCGCCCTGCCCAGGCCTCTCCCCTACTTTCTCCTTCCACCATGTTACCCTGGCTGATGTCTACAATGCCCTGCTTGCACTAAACCCTTCCAAGGGCAAATTCCCAACTGAGTTGGCCTCTAAAATGCTTTTCCTGGTTGCTCCTACCATTGCCTCCCCTGGCCCTCGCTCTTCAACCTTTCCTTCTCGCTCACTTCCATTCCATCTGAATGAAAGCATGCCACAGTCATCCCCCTTCTGAAAGATTGGTGACCCCTCCTCCCCCAACAATTACTGCCCTATCTCCTTCCTCCCCATCCTAGCAAAAGTCTAGGAACACTTAGTCCTCTCCCAGCTCTCCTCCTTCCTTGACTCCACCTCCTTCTTTACACTTTACCAGTCTGGGTTTAGGAAGTACCACTCCACCTCTACTTCCCTTCTAAGACTCACTGATTCCATCCTCAATGGTATGGCTCAATGCCACATCACCTCTGCCATTTTTGTCATCCTCGCAAAGGCTTTTGGCACTGTATCTCACCATCCCCTCCTTTCTAAGCTCTCCCTAGCTGGGCTCTCTAGCAAGGCCACCAGTTGTTTCCAATCCTATCTTGTAGGTAGGACACAGTCTGTTAGGATTGGAAACTCAATCTCTATCTCCCTCCCCATCTTGACTGGTGTACCCCAAGGTTCAATCCTTGGCCCACTACTGTTCTCCATCTTTCTCAATGATCTACCCACTGCCTACCCACATACATCCATACACATGTATGCAGATGACACAGTCCTGTATACATCCGGCCCCACAACCGCTGATGTGGCATCCAGACTCGAGAGTGACTTCAGTGATGTCCGGCTCTGGTTTCACTCAAATCAGCTCTTCCTGAATGCCAAGAAATCTGTCTTCATGACCTTCAGCACAAGGCAGAGACTCTCTTGGCTCTCCTCCATCCCCACTTTCCACACCTTGGATGGGAAAAAGCTGGAGGACTGCTCCTCCTTTAGATACCTCAGAATCTGGCTTGACCAACACCTTGACTTTTCTGTACATATCGAGGTTATTCACAAGAAGCTCCACCTCAAGTTGGGTGCCCTGCATTGCAACCATGGATGCATCCCACTGCCGGCTTGCCGTGCCATCGTACAGAAAATGATTCCTCAAATTTTGACTATGGAGTTGTAGTCTACAGTGCCGCTCCCAAAACTTCCCTAACCTGACTGGATACCCTCTTCCACTCCTTCTGTTATTTCATCCTTGACTGTCTTCTCAGTATTCATCACTGCATCCTCTACCAAACCATGTGCCTCTTTTCCCTTCAGGATAGAAGGCAGTCCCACTGTGCTAGGCTCACGGCTAAGTTCTGTACACAGTCCCTGCCCCTGTAGCTCCACTCAGCCCTAACCTCACCTCCCCCCCCCCACGCACTCCATCAGACATTACGACACCCATAACTTGGCTGTTCCATGCAGGTCCACCACTGCAGGCCAGGCTGCCTTCTCATATCACATGCCTAAACTGTGGAATTCACTCCCCTTGCCCATTCGCCATGCCTCCTCCTCACACTGCCTCAACTCTCTCCTCAAAGCCCACTTCTGCTCTCCCTGTGCATGCATCTAACCCTCCCTATTCCCAGACCTAGGTCTGTCCACTTACAATCCTGACTGGGCAAGGTTGGCAGTCCCTGCTGTTGGCTTAAAGCTACTGGTGGCACTATATATGGACTCGCTGTCAACATTGAGATTGTAGTACATCATAATTCATTCTACTATAATTACTGGGTCTCCTTTTTCTCATACGAAACCATGGTATTATTTGCCATAATAAAGGAGTGTTTATTACGAAACAAGTACACGGTTTCCCACTCTGCATATGCCCCAATGCAGTTCTCCTTCTTGACTGCTCTACTTGCCTTCTGGCCAGGAAGAAACTTCCAGGCTAACTTGGCAGTAAGTTTTTTTTTTTTTTAAATCTACTCATTTTCTACATTTTTGGGGCCAAATGAACATTTTAAAAATCTCAGAACACTACTTGGAGATAGTGCCACTTCATTTGTGAGTGAAGACGAAAAAGGAGAGCAGCCGCTCAGCTCTGTTATTTTATATAATTGCTGTGGCGAAAAAGGGAACCCCAGCAATTACATAAAATAAAATATGGGATGGTGTGCAAACTCGAAGTTTACACACACCCTTGGGGCAAGATGCTTTCACAAACTCCTTGAGCTTCGCTCTCGGGGTTTACGTAGCATCTAATCCCTCGGGTGTGTGTAAACATCTCATTACACACACCACCCCATACTTTATCCTATATGTATTGCATCATAATATCTGCTGTGTCTCTGGTTATAATGTGCTCCTATACATTGTTAGTGGTTAATTTATAATGTGCTCCCTATATATTGTTGATGTTTATTGTCTGTATTATCTGTACTGCCTCCCATGCCCCCGGACGCATCTGGAATCAAGCAGTTGTCTGCTCAGTATGCCTTTCCTGGACTTTTAATTACTTAATTAATTAAATAAATGGGGAGGATCCAATGACAGTTTCATATGCAATATGAAGAAATATGGAACTACTCCTTTATCTTAAAGCAGTTGTATTTTGTTAGCAAGAAATTTCGTCATGCTTTTGTTCAGCAAAAAGTATTTCTGGCAACCTTAGACTCATCTCCACTGTATTTTTATTTTCTTAGATTTGTTAAAACAGCTTTTATAGCTAATTTTGAAATTGATGACTCTTTTGTTGAGATCACCTTTTGAATGTACATGCCAGATTAATAATGTGAATGCATTAGAAAGGTGTTACCACATATTTCTCTTTTTTGTACTTTATGGCCCAGATATTCAGAAATGTGCCAAAGGCCGGCGCAAGTATGGCACAACGCAAATCCAATGAGCCGTGGTGCAACAGGAGCCATATTCAGAGGTTGTTCTGGCCGCACTGCGCCAGCCCAACCCAGCTGAATATGGCACGAGTTGCACTATGGCACAACTGTGGATGAACCATGGCGCAACCACAGGTGCACCATGGCACAACCACAGGTGCACCATGGGCAGACAGAGAAGCCCCAGGGCAACTGTGGGAGCACAGCAACAGAGGGGGGCATGGCACAGAGAGGAGACCCAGGGACAGAGCCAGGAAAGCATAGTGACAGGCCACAGGAGGCCACCACCAGCTGGGCACAGCAGGGCACACACAGGCACCCAGACTCCCACCCCAGAACACAACAGTGGCACAGATAGTAGGCAACAGGGGTGCCAATGGTGGATGGAGGGCCACCACGGGGACCCTCTTCAGGCTACAGGCCATGCCCCCTCTGCACATCCAGACCAGGGCAGGCCACACCCAGGACCACACAGCCAAGCACACACACCTGCCACACAACCCTGACAGCCGCCCCGAGGGCACCCCAAGGCACAGCTATCGACTGAGGGGAGGGACACCACCACAGTGGGACACACTGCAGCACACAGCAGTGATCCACAGAAGCACAACATGCACCCCAACACATACACACCACATGGACAGGCAATCGGCCACTGCAGCATGACTCCTCATGCCACCTGCAAAGCAGACATAGACACAGGCAGATAAGTCAAAAGTAATATATTGTGCAAAACAACTATATACAAGAGAAGGGTGTGGGGTAGGGTAGAAAAGTGAGGGTAGGGGGTAGGGAACAGGGACTGTACAGTGGGATGTGGGACTGGAGGGGAGGTATGGCTGGGGAAACAAGGGAAATCAGGGCCTGACTAGTGGTGGCCATGGCCTGCCGCCCCTGAAGACATCGCTGCCTCCTGTCTGCCAACATCACTTGCTGGACCTGCAGCACCACCTCCATCATCATCGATGTAATGAGAATCAACTGCCTCAGGAGCCGGCAGTATACGGCCTCCTGCACCGGACGCTGGACACCTAGGAAAGGGACAGGACAGGTGATCAGTGCAATGTCCCAAAGAACCATGCCCATCCACAGCATGAACCGGGCAGTGGGAACACACAACCCCGGAAGGCCCATACAGGCTACCCACAGGGGTGTGGGCCAATGTCTGCCAGCAACGTAGCACACCACATCAGTGCACAGCGGTGGTCCCCACCACACAGTGGTCATCTGACTGCACCATGGCAGTCACATGGCACAGTGCTCCGGGAGCACCACAGCAATATCAGTGGCAGCCGGGCACACACCCACCCCAACAGCCACCAGCACATGTCAAATGGATGCGCCACAGTGGCAGGCACAATGCACAGCATGACACACACAGCTGCCATGGGACACAGCACAGGCAGCCATGCCCACAAACATGCCCCCACCACCCCCTAATGATGGTGCAAAGGACAATGTCAGTGCCTACCTGCTCTCTGTGGAACCACTGGTGCCAGAGCCACTCCCCCACTCTGGGCTGCTGCAGCCTAGCGTCCTGCCAGTGCTGCCTGTTTTCAGTCTTCAGGTCCTGGGAATGGTGCAGAAATAGGTACACATCAGTAACCAACCATAGCAGCTGTCCCCCACCCCCACCCCTGTGCACAGGGTGAGCCCCTGCCTGACATGTCCCACACAGTGACATCGCAACGCAAGTGGTGGAGGGCGATGCCACCCCGCAATGTGCATGATGGTGGTACACCACCCTGCAGGACATGCCAGGCAGCCTAGCCAACACCACAGTACAGCACCAGGGCACACATGCATGATGGGCCTCCTCACCTGGCTGTGGCACAGCCCCATGCTTGATGCGCACCTCCAGTCCCCTGAGGTGCTCTGGGTCCTCCTAGCCAGTTCCCTATAGCGGTGGAGACACTGCTCCCCATCCTGGCCACCCTGTGTGCTGCTGCAGTGAGGCAGCAATGGCCTGCACACAACCACCCAGGTAGCTGCAGTGGTGCCTGCCCAAACAGTTGGGTTGCATGGGACTGAAGCATGAGCCACAAGGTTGACAAGCTCTACCTGTTTCCAGTTGGCCACTCATCCTGTTCGCTGCTGCGGCATGTCTCAGATGTGAGCCACTGAGCAAAATGGTGACGGTAGGCGCACGTGGCCACTGCATGTACCAGATGCGTGGGCCAAGGGGATATGCGCTGTGTCTGCCCATCACGCAGTCTTGGAGATGTGCAGCATGGATGTGGCTAGGTGGGGTCATGGGTGTGGAGGTCACCCAGGGACATAGGTCATAGCAGGGGTCAGAGGTCGGCCACCGCACAGTGCGAACATGCTCAATAGCAGGCATGGCGCACCATGCGCCATGGCCCCTATTGCACAGTGGGAGCACAGTGCACAATAATCAAAAGTACACTGTCCGGCACATGTGCACTGCAGTCCTGCGCACTGTGCATGCGTGCACATTGTGCCTTGACTTGCTCTGAAACAATCTCATTGTGCATGGAGCAAATATGCGATATTCAGCTGCCACATGCAAATGAGCTCATCAGACAATGCGTGGAGTACTGGGGGAATTAGCATGTCATTACCATTGTGTCAAAGCTCATTTGCATGTTATGCGCTATGAAAGCGCAATGGATTGGCACAGGCCATGGACTGGTATTGCATCCTTTGGAGGTAAGTTGCGCATGCTGCTGGAGCACACTGAGCCCAGCTAGCACAGCAGGGTGGATGGAATAGGGTGCTGCTGCCACTGACTCACTGTGCTGTCCATGTCCACAGGAAGCGACATGTCAGAACGTGAGGAAGGTGAGGAGCATGGGCCTGCTTGCAAGTGCCGGCCCAACTTCACTAAGGCAGAATCAGAGGCCCTGTTCGAGGCCTCACCGAAAGGGGAGCCACTATTGAGTGGTGCCATGGGCACACCACAGGCCAGGGCTAGGGCCTGGGAGGAGATGGTGGTATGTGTGAACCAGCAGGGCAGCCACCAGTGGTTAGTGCAGGAGTGCCACAAGAAGGTGGACAAAGACAAGTGGCACATAAAGGAGATGGTGGCGGCCATCTGTGCAGCCTGGATTGCCACCAGAGGGGGAAGCCTGCAGATGCGCCACAGCTCACAGCGCAGGAGGAGTTGGTGGCAGCCACCATGCGCTGCAGCACTGTGAAGGGTGTGCCTGGAGGAGGATTCCAGATAGGCGGCAGCACATCACTGCATGGTACGTATGTCAGCCATGCACAGCATGCAGTGGCTGTGTTGGGGGGGCACTTGTGGGCATTGCATCACTGACACACCTGTTTTCTCTTTCAGCACTGGCACACCTGCGTGAAGAGGATGGGATGCAGGCAGTGGACATGGAAGCAAGAGCAGCCCCGGGAGATCAGCCATCCACCTCCATGGGCATCCGGGGGCCTGATAAGCTGCAGCACACCACCACTGTCCAGCCAGATGTCCTGGGCATGGGGTTGGATGAGGCCCTGGATGTGTTTCTACAGGATGCCAGTCTTAGGCTCCTCTGCATGGAGACACAGATCGGGGCCGGGTCCAACACTGATGATGACCTCACCTTAATCCTGGACAGCATGGGCGGTGTTGTAGGGGAGATGCCCATACCAGACACGAACACAGGCAGCATGCTCAGCGACCTGACAGCGGGGGAACAGCTGCCTGCCACCACTGTGGGTGCAGCTGTGTGCAATGCCACAGTTGTGCTGTTTGGTGCTGTGGCCATGCAGGTGCTGGGCAGCGTTTAGCGGCTGGACGGGCAATGGCAGCAGGCTGCAGGTGCCACAGGGCAGCTGGACACAGGGTCTGCTGCTGGGGCACCAGCTAGAGACATACCCCATGAGGACCCCCCTGCTCAGTGTCCACCTGAGAGGGGGGCTGTGCAGCATGGCTGGTCACCACAGGAGGGTTGGCATCCCACCCAGGAACCCCAGGATGCCAACCCACTGGCAGAGCACACCCATTTGCCGTGGGCCTGCATGGAGCAACAGGTGCTGTTTACTGCTGGGGTGCATGCACTGCATGCGGAGGTAAGGTGGCCAAGCAGCATGACAGGGGCACTGCACAGCTCCTGGCAGCAATACAGCACATACAGGAGACCATGACGCATCCCAGGATCGCACTGCCAATGCGATCACGGATGGCCTTGCACTACTGGCTGCCACAGGGTGTGGCTGGCCATCATGGACCCCATGCAGTGCACTGTCCACCCCATGATCCTGGCATTGGGTGATGCCTCACTGTTGATGCTGGGCTCTGATGTTGGCATCCCAGGCATGCCTGGAGCAGGCCTGTTTGGGCACCTATGCACCCCTGCGTGGACCCGGTCATGCTCCCACAGTTCAACCCCTGGGGGGCTGATACAAACACCCCTTGTGGCTGATGTGCAGCCTGTGGCTGCCGATCAACCCTGGTGCAGCCACCCCTGTGGCCATGGTGGCCATGGTTCCATGTGGCGGCCTAGATGTGGGTGCCACCCTGACCACAGTCTGCAGCTGCTGCCCTATGCACGCATGGACAGCATGTGTGTGTGCATACCACTGGTGTGGCACCTGTTTGTCACGCTGCATGCTGCCTGTGTGCATGCCTGCCCAGTCGCTGGACCATGTGGCATGGGCATGATGACAGCAGTTCAGCACCAGTTGCGCTGTGTACCAGTGCAATGCATCTGATCCCTACCACATGCCAGTGACTGGGTGTGTGGGTACATGGGTGCATGTGTGTGTTGCTGTGTGATGCTGTGTGCAGTTGTGTGTGGTTGTGTGCCACTGACTCCCCTACCCCTGCACCAGGCCTCTGTGTGTGCATGCCCATTGCCATGCACGCCTCTGCTTGTGTGCTGTACCTGTGTGTGTGGCTAGTGCATGGGTTTTGAGCCACCTACCTGTGTGCACTATAGTGCTCCTGTGTGATGCTGTGACGATGCTGGCACGCCATCCATTGCAGCCGGGGATCCCTCCACCCAGGAGGGGCTGTCCACCACCCTCTGGCCCATTGTCTCCATCGTCCCCACTACTGTCACCCTCATCAGTCTCGACAGCTATCCCACGGTCAATGGCCATGTTGTGCAGCATGCATCAGACCAGGAATAGGCCACTGGCTTTCGAGGGGCTGTACTGTAAGGCACTTCCCAACCTGTCTAAGCAATGGAAATGTGCCTTTAGCATGCCGAATACACGCTCAATGATGTTGTGTGTACTGGCATGTGCCTCGTTGTAGTGTTCCTCTGCTGGGGACGCCGGGCGCCAGTAGGGGGTGAGCAGCCAGGGCCTCAGTGGATAGGTACTGTCTCCTGTGTGGATAATTACATGGTTAGCCCTCTGCCATCCTTTGCTGTGACCCTTGCCTGTCCCTGGCACCCTCACCAGCATGCCCACCCTGCCCTCCCCAATCCCATTGCCTGCTCTGCCTGTCACCCTTTGCTCATCCCATGCTCACCCACCAGGTGGTCTGTGGGGATGTCCCATCTCTCGAACCTGTGGCACAGCACAGAGCTGTGCCAGATGAACGCATCATGTGCACTCCCAGGTGTGTGGCACAGACATTGGTGATGTGCCCTGTGGCATCGCACACCACCTGGCAGTTGATGCTCAGGAACCCCTTCCTATTGATGTAGGCCACACCCTCAGGGCCAGGTGGCATGTGGATGCCCATGAGGGTGCAGTCAATGGCCCAAAGCATGCCAGACATACGTGCTACCCTGTGGAAGTCCTGAATAGTTGCTGTACACTCCGCCTGTGTGCTGAGGAAATGGATGTATTCCAAAGCACGTGGCAGCGCAGTGTTGAGGAACTGTGTGAGGAGGCATGATGTGGCCAACTGGGTTATTCCTGTGGTGTCACCAGTTGGTTGCTGGAAGGTGTCTGTGGCAAGTAGGCACATGACAGCTGTCACTTTGGTCTCCACAGACATTATATGGCTCTGTCTTGTGGGTGCCTGCATCTCCTCACTGCACAGCTCGCAGAGCTTCCTCAGAATGGCCCTGTTCAGGTGGTACCTTCCCACAATCTCTGTGTCGGAGTAGTTCTCAAAGTTGGTGTGGGCAAGGTACTAGCTGTTCCGGGCATTCCACCGACGGGCCCTTCCTCTGCCATGTCGCTATTCCTCCTGCCCTCTCACACCCCTCATTATGGCCTCCATCAAGAAGGGTGCACTATCTATGGCCCCTGTTATTCTGTATCTCCCCTGGGAAGTCGGCTGCTGTGGGCTGTGTGCCACCCTGGTGCACTGCCTGGCACTGTGCCTTCCTGTCCCTCTCACTCTCTCTGCCCCTGCCTCCCTCTCCACTGCCACCTCTGTCCCTCTCTCTCTCTGTGGCTGCCTCTGTCTGTCTGTCTCTCTCTCTTTCTCTCGCTCTGTCTCTCTCTGTTTGTCTTTCTGTCTGTGTGTCTTTCCTTCTTTTGTTTGCTCTGTCACTCTCTCTCTCTCCTCTAGCCTGGTGCAAGTGCTGTCTGTATGCTTGTGCCCTGTATTTATAGGCTCAAGTCTGCTCAGCTCATCTTGGTTTTGCTCCGCACTTGCGCCATGGTTCTACAGTTGAATATCGCACTGCGCCAGATATTCATAGGCACGCCCTCTGCACTTGCACCTGCCTTCATTATAGTTGCACATTGGCGCAATGAGATTTGCGCTGCACAATGACTCCTGCTGAATATCGCTCCTTGGTGCAAGTCTGCACCTGAGCCGACGCAACTCAGTTGCGCATGGTGCAACTGCTTTGAATATCCGCGACTATGTTTATTACTTTCATAGTACAGACATACAAGAAAGTTAATCCTTGGATTTGAGAACACGAATCAGTTAGGTATGCATGGAATAACTAGTATATCAAACTCAGCATCCATTATTACATCATTTGTGGACGGATTACTCTATTATTTGTAAAATCAGAGTAAAATTACAAGATAACCATGCAGCAAGAACATAGACATTCCATACATATATGCAATTCTGATTGTGTCCTTGTGCTTATATAGCACTTATAAATGCAGCTAAAAGCAGTACTATAGTCTATGTATTTCCATATTATTTATTTTCCATTAATCCAGCAGAAGCTTCAGAGAGTCCCCCCTTCCCCGTTTCCCCTCTGACCGAACCCAAACACGGGTTGTATTAAACTCAAAACAAAGAACAAGCCTCCAACATTAGCTTTTAACTTGTTTTAGCAAATAACCATTTTGCAATCAGCTTTGTTGATTATACACTTGTTACATATTGGTATAATCAACTCTTTTCCTTGAGCAAAACTGAGATCGTATATGAAACTATGATGCAGTTATTTTAAAGCCAACCACATGGAGATTAACTTGCTAAGTTTTTTGATTTTTCATTGTTTTTTTATTTTTAACAGTCAGTCCCCATCGTCAGACTCATTAGTAGGTTCTAGTTGTGAAAAGTCCTACTGGCTTGCTGATAGCCTCTTTCCTGCTTCAGTGGGGTCAATGTAGAGATACGTTTTACCCATGTACTGAATCCTGAGATGCACTGAGACTTGCAATGTGTGAGAGACCGCCAAAGTATGGAGTCCAGATCGGACAGCATCAAACTCCTTGCAGCATTGTCAAGTTGAATAGCTTGGGTCTGGGAAGCAGTGCATTTTTTCACCCGAGTGTTGCCACATGTTTCTGATAGTAGACACCATAGTGCTGTGCCAAGATATTTAATCGTGGATCTACTACAAAAATGAAACTCCTTTCCTTGACCTACTCTTGCCTGAGCCTGGAATCCCAAACACAAAATCCTGACAGTGGGATTTTACATCTTTTCCATGTTTCAGGGGGCTTTGCCCCCTGCACCCCCCGGAAATAATAAAACTAACTCGGGGGAGGGGGGCAAAATCCCACTGTCAGGATTTTGTGGTTTGGGATTCCGGGCTTGGGCAACCGTGGGCCGGGGAAAGGAGTGTTGGGTTTCTGTAGTGATGCCTTAATTTTTGTCATGGTGGGCATGGCACAAGAGTGGGAACTTTTAAAAACTTTGTAATTCTGAATCTTGGTTAAGGAATAAAAGAAAACAAAAAGAAAAATGGGAATCTTGGTATTTTTTCCAGACAAACATTACTGCTGAGAAAAAACTATATAGTGCCTAAAAAACACTGCTGTCAGTATTCATTGTTTATTGGTAACATCCACCTAATACATAGTTGATGTTTTGCGGCATGTGGCCACTTCTTTAGAACACTGGTGGTTACTGCTTTGAAAGTGTTTGCCTAGTAGACTCTCAGTGCATAATAGCACAATATTATGTCCTCATTGTGATCATGAACTTATTGACTTCCCACAGTTTTCATTTCAAGTCTCCTTTCTAGGTATGCTCTGCTAATATACCCCAGTAGCCTGAGGGCAGCCACAACAGAGGACATTAGCAAGCATGCCCAGAAGAGGACTTATCAATGAGAAATCTTGAGTGGCCATGTAAGCTCATGATCATAATGAGGACATTATTTTCTGTGCTGAGAGTCTAGTAGGCATGCGCCTTCAAAGCAGTGACCACCAATATTCTGAAGACATGGCCAAATGCCACAGAACATCAACTATGTATTAAGTCGATGCTACAAATAAAAGAATGAATATTAAGATAAAGGAATTTATTTGTATTGCACCATATTGGTCTAATGGTGTGAACATGTGTCCCTGTTGAAGGTAGCATGTATGGATCCATGGTGGATTTGCTATGAAAATCCATCCCATAGTCTTAAAGCAACAGTACATGTCCCAGATATTTAGGGACTAAAGGATCACTCAACCTGAGTGGTAACCTATTTAAATCATTGTTATCCCTTTAAATAAAAGCAGCAGTATATGTGAAATGGTGGAAATTTTGACCTGAAGTACACATTTTTCTTCCATTTTAGATTGCCACTCATCTCCTGTCATGTAAGACATTCTTCTTTCACCTCTTTTGGATTTCATTTGGCACTTTTTTACATTTGAAATAATAAAAGCAGTGCACCTCTTAACATAGCTGTTCCACATTGTTATTATTAATCTCAGCTATTTTTCAACAATCGTTGGGTTGAATTGCATGCTCAGAAACATTCAAGCTGCACTGCTCAGTAACACCCCTATGTGTTAGTCTGTTCAGTCTTTAAGCAGTACAGAAAGATCTGGCATGCATGTTTTGGAGAGGTTCCCCACGTGCGTTCTTGTGAGGTTCACCACTTCATGCGGTCATCCAAACACTCATGGAAATGTTGATAAACAGTAAAATACAGCAGCAGCTGCCAGTAGCAATCTGCAGAGCTTACATGTTTTCTGTCATAAGTCCCGGTCCCCACTGTATTCCAATGGTAAAACGCAAAATCACTTCCTGATTTGAGTCTCAGTGTGAACACGCCTGCTATGCAAACCAAGAGAATAGGTCACAATTTTCACATGCAGTGCTGCTCTTAAAGCACTGATGGAACAAAACTGTATCAACTCATGTAAATATATATAATCAGAATTTATAGAATGTGTGTGTATATATATATAATACAGTGTGCGTGTATCTATTTACACACACACACACACACACACACACACACAAATATATATATATATTTAAACAATAGGGGTGAGTGATAAATGAATGAGATAAAACAGTGTATCATCCACTGCAGTGTGATATTTTTACCTCTGCTCTACAGTGATGATATCAGCCATTTACACACACAGGTCACACAAGCGTCACTGATATCATCACTCTAGGCAGCTTTCCCTCAGCATACAAGAAAAACCTGTGCTGTTACCATAGACACAAATGCATAACTACATGAGAGGTCTCACTTAGACCTGCAGTTAATTGTATGAACTGTGCAGTACAGTATTTCTTTTAAACTGCCTTCCACTTTTAATTATGGTGTTTATGTAAAAATAAAGTTTTTTTGCTTGACTCACCATTGGTTCATGCGTACTCTCTCTTAACTGATCCCTCATTTATCCAAACAAAGTTTATGTCTCCCAGGCAGTTCAGATAAACGGGGTTGGACTGTATATATATTATAGCTGCACGGTAGTGCAGCTATAGTTATGGTTGCCTGGCCACTTCTATGTTAAACCCCAAATGTTGCATTTTAATAACTTTGCCACCGTATGAAGGATTTGCCTGACATTTTGCATGTGCAGTGGGCACCATAGATCTCTGGATCTGGCAAGTTGCATTATGGTCGAATGCGTTATTTCAGAGCTGCAGAGTGCTTGAAGATTTGGTGAAAAATATTAATCCATTCAAAAGTTATTCAAAAAAACAAGTTTCCCATTATAGTCAATGGGAAAAAAATACATGTGCCTATCAAAAGCTGCCACCACTACATTTTACTGTCACAAATGGCCCTTTTACTGTCAGGCAGTGGCCATCTTGTTTTCAGTTAGTGAGAGAAAAATGCCTGGAGTTTAAATTTGGGACCCCCTAGGTAAACACTGACAGTTGTGTTTACCTAGTTGAGCCCTGAGGATCACAGCACTATCTTGTTTTAGGGAACCCCCCGCCAAAAATGCCTTTTTGGCAATCAGACCCCCTGTAGTGTTGCAAATTGCGACAGAATGGAGGCAACACTTTTGTAAATCACAAAAGTGTAGTGCCCATTCTAGGGCTTTTTTGCTGTAATTTGCAGGGTGGCAAGCCCTGGTCCCACAGATGTGTCATTTTGTGGTTTGGTCCCAAAATATTCAACGGGCCCATAATTACAGCGCTACAAAGTTCAGAAATTTCCCATAGGCTAACATTGTGGCGCCTGCGATGACTTTCGACGCCTGTATATCTGAAATGATTCAAGATATGTATTTTTGTTACTTGTAGCTTGCATGGAGGTTTCGAAATCCTGATTACAACTGCAGTGGAATTTTTTCATAGTTGCTACGGTTACTGAAATATTGCCAAATAAGTGTTACAAGGGTTCCTTTTCAGTACGATGAGGCTACTGTATGGCTCCGTACTTATGTATAAGTTGGAGCGCAGGGCCCAGAAGGCCTGCGCTCCCACATACATATACCATTATGCAAAAACTGGGCAATGTGAAGGGAGTGCAGGGCCTGGAGGGCCTGCACTTCTACAAACACATACCAATTACACTACACTTTCTCAAAAAAAAAGGGAAATTCATTGCAAAAAACATAATTACTGCATCTGTTAGGGTTGATAGCACAGCAACAAAAGTATGGAAATGTGATGTTAGGGTTCACCTTCCACACACCAACAGGCATCAGGGTGTGCCATGGGTTGTTAGACCTAACTCTCACCCCATTCTCCTATACTGTAGCATGTCAGCTTGCTTACACATGGAATCGGTGACAGCTGGGCCTGATGACCCATGACACACCCAATGCCTGTTGGTGTGTGGATGGTGGGGGTGGTAGGTGGGTAACCCTAAAATCACATTTCCATTCTTTTGTCACTGTACTAGCAACCCTAAGTTATGCATTAACAAAGTTTTTTGCAATGAATATTATATATATATATAAATATATATATATATATAGATATATTTATATATATATAATATTCATTGCAAAAAACTTCATTCATGCACCAGATGGAACAGAGTAAGCATTAGGGTAAACAACCCCAAGGTACTCCCCACACCTGACTTGTGAAGATGCAGGAGAGGTGAAACCATAATGTTTTCTTTCTGTTGCTGGCTGCAGGGTAGGGGTGGGGTGTTACAGTTAGGAACCCTAACACCACATTTCCCTACTTTTGTCACTTTAACTCTACCTGGTGAATTAACAACATTTTTTTGCAATGAATTTCCTTACTTTTTGAGATAGTATAATTGTATACTCATTTGCCAGTGGAAATGCAGGGCCCAGGGCATTTGAGATAGTATAATTGTATACTCATTTGCCTGTGGAAGTGAAGGGCCCTCTGGGCCCTGCACTTTCATCCCTCCATAGATGCATACATCTATGTTGGTGTGGATGCACAGGGCCCTCTGGGTCCTGCTTGCTTCCATTTCTGGAAAAACAGGAATTTATTTGGCGTGGTTATATGGTTTGTTAAACAAGAGACCAGTTTATACTGCCCTTGATAACTCTTTGGTGATGCCATAGCTACAATATGAACTTCATTACTGGTGCCCACACCTCAGAAAGCATAGTAACCTACTGGAGAAGTTCCAGAGGAAGGCTACAAAGATGACAGTGGATCACCGCAGTAGGTCATGCCATTAGAGGTTTATGGCACTGAACATCTATTTAGTACAGAACAAGACAGTGAGAGGAGACATGATTGAGACCTTCAAGGTACTAGAAAATTGATAAATAACATGGATATGGAAGCTCTCTTTATCTAAAGTGGCAACCATAACATTAGAGGCCACAGTGTTAAGATGCAGGCAGGGAGGTCTAGGAGCAAACAGACAATGCATTTCTTCACACATAGGGTGGCAGACACTTGCAATGCACTGTGCTTCATAGCCATAGGGGGAAGTATTATCCATGAGTAGTCAAGATGGTAAGCATGGGAGGAATGAGGAGGTGGAGCAGACTCAGTATGTCAATCTCTGGATGCTGCCATAGGAGCAGACTACAGACCAAATTGCCTTCTTCTCTTAGCGTCTTCATATTTTTATATTTTCTACTTCTCCAACCAAAGGTCAAACCTTGAACCACATTTTCTGCTTCATGAGCCAGAAATAGTAGTTTGAGTTCATTTGTTTGTTCATGAACCAAACGTAGTACTTTGGAGCAGATTTTCTGCTTTGTGAACCAAAGGTACTAGTTGGAATTACATTTTCTGGGTTGTAAACCAGAATACCAAGCTGAACCACTTTTCTGGTTTGTGAATTAGAATTAGTAGTTTGAATCACTTTTCCCGGCTCATGAACTAGAACATTTTAGTTCTAACCAAAAAAAGTGGTTGGAACCAGAAATTGCCAGGAAGAGAGTGTGAATGTGTGAAATATAAAGTTATGGCAAATTTCCCCATAGACAGACTATATAATCTTGCTTAGGGGAAATATTGTACATCAGGGATGTTTTAGTTTTGCTCAAACTATCCCCTTACAAGTGTCTTCCAACTTCAGCAGGAACAGAAATAAAGAAACAAGATGGCAGTTATTGTGAATCCTCCCCCCCCCCAAAAAAAAAAGTGGTTTGTGAGATCCACTTTTGGTTTATGATACATCAAATCTGCGAACCAAAAAACACTCTCATGAACCAGAAATTTCTGGTTCATGTGGGGCATCTATCTGAAACCAATTTTTAAATTCTTATAACTCAGGAGCCGCTTAATATTTTTTCACCAAACTTTCGAAAGACACTACCGTGAACGTTTTGTGTAAAAATTCATTACTTTGTAGCTTGTATATGAGAGCAAGAAAAATGCACAAGAAACATGTTAAGCATAGGGAAAAATGTGACCCTTTTACATAATAAGGGGTATCCAGATCTCAGAAACCACACAAGATGCCATCATGAAACTCTCCATGTTTTCACAACATGGCACTTCCATGGAAAATGCTAATTTGTGGGCTATTCCAACAAACCCTGCCAAAGTTATTAAACTGCAAAGTTAGGGGTTTAACACTGAGCACTCTACTCAACTCTAACTATAGGGGGCACTACCACACCCCTATAATATATACAGTTTGAGTTCTGGAAGGTACATGAGACAGTGAAGTGACCAGCATCAGTTTCCATATACAGTAGTAATATGCACCATGGTCATCACAGCACCATAACAGCTTTTAATTGCCTGATTTGATAAGTAATATACTACACATGCTCAGGGTATAAAAAGACAATTTTATCCACTCTATTCTATAAAGAAAACAAAAGTAAGAACACTTGATAGTTCAGTCAAAAAGGTCATAAGGTACATGTTCAATCAATATTTTAGGAGGGGATTCCAAGCTTTCCATTATATAACTCAAAAAGAACTAGCCCTTGCACTTCATGTGCATAACAGTGAGTAAAGGTCCTTACTGACATTTTGTGGACATGTGATATGTGGTCGGGGAAGCACTTCTTCACGGAGATGGTGATGGACACTTGGAATGCGCTGCCGCCAAGAGGTGGTCTCATTGAAAACGGTGGACAGCTTCAAGAAAGGCTGAGACAGGCATAGGGGGAGGGTAAGGATCATAGGTAGGGAGTACGGTGGGAGTGGGGCAGGGACAGTAGCTCAAGCAGGAACCCTGCAATACGAGCAGACTAGATAGACCAAACGGCCTTTTTCTGCTGGATTCTTCGTATATTCGTATGTTACTGATCTGCTGCACACAAAAGCTGTACAAAACTTAGTAAACTACCAGCAAGTACAGAAAATGAACTTTTCTCAAAACAAGATCTATGCAGAGCTCCTGATGCACAGCTGTCTGATATTCTTTGGCTGTCTCACAATTCAGATGTTCTGATTTGAGGTTACCCAAATGTTTTCAGATTTAGTAGGCCCAGAAAGGGTCTTAGAGGCATCAATGATGCTCATGGCCTGCCGGTGCAGCCTGTCCTACATTCTCAGACACTCTCACCCAATACAATGTTAGCAGCAGTGAGCATTGCAGCAATAGGGCTTCTGCTCTGCCACAGGAGACTGCCGGACACCCCGGCCCAGGCAATAGGCCTACCTGCTACCTAGGAATAGACATCACAGATTGCCTCTGATCTACAATGGATTTGAGACCCTTACCTCTACTTTACATTCTGCCAGGCCTCAGGACATCGGGGCACTAAGCAGTTAAATTAAAGTACTACTTTCTTTTATGTCATTTGCATTCAGTCTTTCTTACTATTGTTATCCCTTATAATAATACACAAATAACTACACCAGCTGTGACCCTGATAATAGTTATGGTTGCTTTTTCATTCTTTCCTCTTTTGTGGATTTCATGATGTCATACTCTTGTTGCCTGATAAGTCGACACTGCATTTTTTGTGTCTTCTTTCGTTTGTTATGTGAAAATCTATAATAAAAAGTTTAACTGTGAAAAAAAAAAAGATTCATGCAAATTTCAAATGGAATTGTTTAAACTTGGATTTCCCTGTATTTTCATCTGAAGAAAGTTCAAGGGAATTTTTACAACTGCAGGGTCCATAAATGCCAACGGCAAGTGAAAGCTTGGCTTTCTTGTTCCTTACCTCTTCTCAGTGATGTTCACATGGAGTGCACATGAAACCTTAGTCTTTCATCCGGTGCTGTGCTGAGCAATTTGATGTTATATTGACATATAATCATAGTCTGTACTCAGCTGAAATTGCTGCCCCAATGGAGAACAGGCAGTACCACTGTATGCAGAATACAGATGTGTTCGATTTACCTTCATCACTAGGTCATCTTAGTTTCTTGTACTGAAAATGACTACTGCCCAGCTGTCCTCCCTTATACACTCTACACTTCAGCGTAAGGCTGAAATGTAAAGAAAATACGTGAAAGACAGCCCATAGCCCACTCAATAGCCAACAGTTGGAATAAGCTGTCAAGACATCAATGGTGTCAGAACCTAACGAAAGTTTGGGGGGCTGAGGTTTGAAAGGGCACCTGTGAGACAGATTTTCAAAGCAGACAGACACAAATGCAAATGTGTGTTTCTCCTGCCTCTCGCTCTGTCTGTCTGCTTGTGTCCAACCACCCTTACAGCTATTTTCAAAAAGTTAACACTTTATTGCAAGTGTTGCATACTAATACTTAAGTAATTCCTTCCTCAATACATCAATTAAGTCTTAGTACAGTATCAATACCTAGTCCTTCAGCAACTTAATCATATTAAAGGAGCAAGTATTAATGCATACAGAATTCATACAGCATGAATATTGTGTATTTAGGTAACCTGTTAACCTGAAATAAATCTCTAGAAACACAGATTGAATTCAATTTAAAGGAAAAACTGCATTTCATCTGACAGTTTTTAAAGCTTACTGAAGGTAAATGTGGTATTTCACACTTTGCTGCAACTTGTTTTGTTGAATTTGAAGTAAGCAGACAGGCATACTGTGGAATTTAAAGGGTGGGGACACCATCATGTTCTCATATGCTAATGCAGATCTCAGGCACAATGAAATTTCAACAACCAGAAAATGGAGGCCCACAGGATAGTAAGAGGGGACTAGTATGAACAGTGAAAATAAACTAAGGCAAACACATATATCCCCAACAGCTACTGGGGGTTGATATCCATTGCCTGCAGCTGGTGCAGAACGTGGCTGCCAGGCAGTTGCCTGGTACTTCTAGAACCAATCATAATATGCCTGTGCTCCGAGAACTGCACTGGCTGCCAGTTCAGTGGTGGATCACCTTCAAGGTCAGTCTTCTGACCTATAAAGCCCTACATGAACAGGGACCCCTCCACTTGCAAGATCTTTTGTGTCACTCCTGCCCTTCCTTCCCTCCCTCTCTGCTCCACCGACAAGGAATTGCTAGAGATTCCCAGGGCATGACTGAAGACATCTGGGGCTCAAGCCATTGCATTTGTAGCCTCTACCCTGTGGAACTCTCTATCTCATTGGGTGAGAGAGAGTGCCTAACCATCCAGAGTTTTAAATCACCTCTCAAAGCCTAGCTTTTTAGCCTGACTTTTCCTGGAGATTTTGGCTGACTGATATTTTTATACTGAGAATGTTAAGGATTTTAATATCTGATATAAATTTTATTAGTTTGCTAATTAATTTATGTTTATATATATGTGTGTATTTGTCTGATTGATGTACAAGCACCTTGATCCTTGGAAAGGTGCTTTTTATAAATAAACTTGCTTTGCTTTGCAAGCTACATGAAAAGAGTTGTCTGTCAACAAGGAAACAAGGAACATCTACAGAATATGAGGGTGTAGTACTCCTTTAAGTAACATTATTTATTTATTTGTTTTAAAATTGGTAAATGGGAAAGGCACACTGAGCCAAGGTTTGTTTCCAGGTGCAACATGGGGAAAAGGTAAAGGGGCTTACAATAAATTACATATGGCAGTAAAGAAGCATTTCAAAAATTAATGTGCAACAGTGGACGGTTCAGCTTGGTATGGTGCAAATAAAAATAAAAGGTGAACAGCCATTGGTTGTACGAGCAGCACCAATGCCCGTGTAAATTAACAAAAGCAGGTAAAAACAGTTCAGTGCAGCACTTGTAGTGACATGAACAGACCCTGGAAGGCCCACAGCGGGGTAGAAAGGGCATCATGGGTTGGTCAGGTAGGGAGTTAACAGGAGCTGGAGGGGAGAAGAGGGTTTTAGTTGGTGCCTAAGAGAAACAGGGAAGGGTGAGATGGAGAGATGGGGTAAGCAGGTTCCTGAGAGAGGAGGGTGATGGAGAAGGCTAACTGCCCAGCAGAGGATTGAGGGTGGGGAGAGAAGGTGCAAGGATCCTTGGAGTAGAGGGAGAAGGGAAGTAAAAGGAATAGATGAGAAGCATGCAACTAAGTAAGATGGTAGGGACCCAAAGCAGTATTTTGAGATGAAGGAGCTGCAATGGGACTGATGATGTGAGTGTAGGGGGAGGATACATAGGGAGGAGTAAAGGGAGCAATGACGAGCACAAGAGGGGGAGTTGGTAGCAAACTGACAGAAGATGTTACAGAGGGTGTTCAGTCTGGCAAAGGAGGAAAAGGGGCAATACTGTAGACCACATCTGCACAGTCAAAGACTGGGAGCACCAGTTTGGTGACCAACTTCCAGTGGACCTGCAGGGACAGGCAGTCTTTGCTAGCTTGGGACAGAGCTTGGAGTGAATGGCACTGATGTGGGTAGAGAAGTCAAGCCTACTATCAAGCCACACACCAAGATGCTTGAAGTAAGGAACAGCTTCAATAGAGGTACCATGCAGGGTGGAAAAGGCAGGGAAGGTTGAGAGCCTGGCCAGTTTTGGGCTGGTGCCAAAGGTCATGGGTGCTGTTTTTAGGACCCAGGATAGAGCATTTGGGACCTCAACCTGGAAAGAATGACTCCTACCTGTACTGACTGCTGATAGGCCAAGAGGAGATACGAATAGAACCAGTCAACAATGGGGCAGAGAGTCCAGGAGAGCTCAGTTTGTCCAGGAGGAGTGGATAGGCCACCAGATCAAAGGCTTTGGTCAGATTAATGAAAATGACCATTGTGATGTTCCCATGATCTATTCCAGTGAGGACAGAGTTAGTGACCCATACCAGGGAGGAGTCATTAAAACTGTGCTTCTCAAAACCAGTCTGGAAGGAAGAAAGGAAGCTGGAAGAGTGGAGGAAGTCAGTAAGCCTGAAGTAGACAAGTTTCTCTTGCAGCTTTGCAAGAAAAGGAGGAGGGACACGGGCTGAAAGTTTCCAGGAGGAGGAGGATCACCCCTTTGTGGAGGGGAGAACTTTGGCAGTCTTTTAGGACTGAGGACAGCACAGAGGGTGAAGGAGACATGGAAGAGGTGAATAATAATGAACACTGTTCTGCAAATCATCACAATGTATAGTAGAGCATTGTTCTATATAGAAATCCATCCTTTTCAAAATGCTGTTGTACCACAGTTCAAAGGTCACAGAATGTGATTGCACCCTTTTGTGGTAGAACAGCATTCTAGAACCTCTAGAGACTGCACAAATCAGTTTCATTGTGAAAGAAAAAACCACAGTGCACAAATTTCAGATAATACATAGCTGACATAGCGGAGGAAGTTAAGAGCAAGATGAGTCTGTTCACCAGTGACTCCAAATAAGGTTTGGTGGTGGACAGTGAGGAGGGAGGAGGGTACTCCAGGAGGATCAGGAAAGACTTGGACAGTGGTCAAACACATGGCAGTGGGCGTTCAATACTAGGAAGTGCAGTGTACTGCATTTAGGGGAGAGGAACCCAGGATACAGTTCTCACTTGGGAGGGGAATCCATATCTGGGGAGGAAAAGGATCTGGGTGTGGTGATCACCAGGAATATGAATCACTCAATACAGTGTTGAAAAGCAGCGGCAAAGGCAAACAGAATGCTGGGTGCATTGCTGGGGGATCACTTCAAGGAGGAGGAGGTTATTCTGCTATTGTACAGATCATTGTTGAGGCCACACTTGAGTACTGTGTGCAGTTCTGGTGCCCATACTTAAAGTGGGATGTCAGGCTCCTGGAGGGAGTCCAGAGGTGGGCATCCAAGATGATCCAGAGAATGGGGAGAATTCTATGGGGAGAGACCAAGAGAGCTCACATATACTTCCTGGAGGATAGAGGGACAGAGGAGATATGAGTGAGACCTTTAAGTACTTGAAGGGTGTCATTGAGGCACAAGTCAGGAAGCATAGGATGACCAGGAGCATTTGTAAAATTTGCAATAAGTGTTTTATTATAAGTAGAAGACTTGGTTTGCTGGCCAAGGCACCTAGCTTCACCTGAGCTCTTTCCTTCTAAGACTGCTTGAAAGGCAGAGTAGAGAAACTTACCAGAGCAAGGGAGAAGGATTAAGACTTAGTTTGGCTAAGCAGATTTACTGTGTGGTGGTGTTTTTATTTTTTACTCACAGGGATTGCTACTGTTTGTTGCTAACATTTCATTGCTTTATTTTTCTCTGATTCAAATTGTTGTTGCTGGTATATCTTCTTCTACAAGGTGTGCCTACAGGTGTGTGCTAACAGATTACTGCTGTAATCTTCTGATTCAAATTGTCTTTTGCAAGGTATATCTTCTGTTACTGCTTTATTTTCTCTGGAGCAAAGTGTTTCTTACAGGGTATATCTTCTCTGAAATTATTACAGGTGGTGCTTACAGGTTTTACAGTTTTATCTAACATTTAGGATAAGCTTTCAGGGTTACTGCATTTGTTGTTGACTGATTGTTTCTGCTCTTACCTCCTTGTTCTTTCGTCCGTGGTTCTTCTTTTTAGGCAGGGAGGGCCCAGCCACCCACCCCATCCCCAACCACCCCACGCTATACTCCTTTTATAGGGTACCACAGTTGTGACATATCCTGTGGCAGAGCAGGAAGGGGCGGATCAGTGGGGCCTCCACAAGGTGATCTCATTTACAGGGGCACTAGTAATTTAACTTGTTATAACAAGTTAAACAAAGCACAATTAAACCATTACTTGCATTTTGTTTTCCTTTTTTTTCCTTCTAATTACTCTGACTAGGTTACAAACCCAGCAACTTATTTGGAATGGATTTCATTAACTGCAGGTACTGTGGAACAATTTTCAGAAGGACAGTCTTACAGGATTTAGGACACTGTCCTACATGCTGGGCCTTTGGAGATCTTAGGGCTCAGCTCCGGGCAGCATGGGCAGAGATTGCACGCCTCAAATTTCATATTGAAGAGGAAATACATTATAAGAACCACCGCCATTTCCCCAGCATCCAACAGAAAACCCTCGACCGCAGAGGGTAGTTGGTCCAGGAGGTTGGCAGGTGGTTAGGAGGAGCAAATCAGGTGCCCCATCACTCTCTGCCTCCAATACATTACCTCCAAAACCATATAAACACTACAAAACAGGTATCTGCCTCTATCTCTGAAATCAAATAAAGAGGCAGAAGACACTGCAGAGCAGGACACTGGGCACAGAGCTAGCACAACAAAACTCACCCAAATCAGGAACCAAAACTAAACAAGCCCAAAGGAAATCCAAAAAACTTCTGATCATAGGAGACTCCATGATTCGGGGAGTTGATACCCATCTCCAGCCAGGGGTGATGGTCAGATGTCTCCCAGGTACATCAGCATGGAGAGACACTGACCGCATTGCTAAAATTGTTCACAAGGCAGGAGAAAACATTGATGTCCTAGTACACATAGGGACTAATGATCTCGCCAGCTGGTCAGTTGTGGAGACCAAGGAACACCTGACTAGGCTGGGTGACAAACTATCATCTATTTCGTCTGCATCTCCTTCTCTGAGATCCTGCCAGTCTGGGAGAGGGGAGCAGATGGACGGAAGGTCAGAGAAGGGGAGATAGGGGAGCTAAACACGTGGCTCAAGGACTGGTGCCAGGAAAAGGACACAGATTTGTAGGAACTGGCAACAGTTCTGGGAGCGAAAGTTCTTAAATTTGATGGACTGCATCTGACTAAAGAGGAGTCAGTGCATTGGGGCAGAAGTTTGATGTCTTTGCAGAATATTTAAACTAGCAAATGGGAGAGGGGTGCAGCACCCCATACGTCGAATGGGAAGAACACCCTCCCCTCAGCTAGTGGTCAAACAGGAATTCAGCATGTTTGCTGCTCATTTGCATCACCAGGTAAGAAAAAGGTTTGTCTCCCCATAATGCATGCACAGGGTAATGCCAAACTTCACCCAACAACCAACACACCAAAATCTGGCCAATGGAAAATCATGTACACAAATGCTCACAGCCTGGGAAATAAGATCCCAGACCTGCAGGCATAATGTCAGAGGCTAAACTGGACATAGTAGCAATTAGTGAGACGTGGTTTACCAGTAACCACGCTTGGAAGACTTCAGTACCTGACTATGTATTGTTCAGAAGAGACTGAGGTGCAAAAGGGGGAGGAGGGCCTGTATGTTAATGAAAATATCAAAGCTACAGAAATTCAGAATACACATAAGGAGCCAGAAGAACTGTGGGTCACCCTGGAAACAGGAAATGGGACAGCCATAAGAACTGGGGTTGTCTACAGGCCCCAGACCAGAGGAGGACATAGATACATTACTGTTAGAAGATATACAAAACATGACAGCTAAAGGAGGTTCTGATAATGGGAGACTTCAACATGCCAGATACAGATTGGTCAATACCAGCAGGAACATCTGCCAGAACTAGACTCATAGTGGATTCCTGCAGGGGAGGGCCTCAAACAACTGGTACAGCAACCCACAAGAGACAGGGCTATCCCAGATCTAGTATTGACTAACAAAGAAGGGATCACAGATCTCCAGGTAGAAGGTCACCTGGGGCCAGTGACCATCACATGGTATGGTTCAGTTTGGCTACTACATCTAAATCATCCCATTCCAAGGCAAAAATATGGGACTTGGAGGAGCGACTTTGATAAGATGGCCTACAGAGTTAAGCTAGCCCTGGCAAAAGAAACACAGGTGAGGGGTACAGGCAAGTGGGGCAAGCATTAAGGATGCAATACTTGAAGCAACATCCCATTGTGTTAGACAGAAAAGGAAGTAAAAGAAGAAGGAAACCACTTGGTTCTCAAATACAGTAGCAGAAAAGGTCAGAGCCAAAAGGCTGGCCTTCAGGAAATATAAGGAACACAGCGGGATGAAGATAGGGAGGCATACCAAACTGCCCTAAAGGAAGCAGGTAAGGCAGTAAGGCAGACAAAGTCCCAAACTGAGGAAACACTAGCACGTAACAGTAAAGAAGGTGACAAGACTTTCTATAGATACATTAGTGAAAGGAGAAAGTCCAGAGGGGGTATTACTAAGCTTAATGGAGAAAAGGAGCATGTGAGGAGGAGGACCCTGTAAAGGCATCTATCCTAAATAGATACTTTTGCTCAGTATTTACTGAAGAGAAGGTAGGACAGGGCCCGCAGCTCAGCATCATTGGACACAGGGGCAGGGAGGTGAGCACTACTCCCTTCACAAAAGAAAGGGTCCTACAAGAGCTTCTAAGCTCAGGGTGGATAAGGCAATGGGACCTGATGGCATACATCCCAGGGTACTTAAGGAGCTAAAGGAGGAACTAGCAGAGCCATTAGCAGAATTGTTTAGTGAGTCTCTGAGCACAGAGAGGTCCCAGAAGACTGGAGAAGGGTTCATGTGATCCCGCCTCCACTAGAGTGGTAGCAGGGAGGAGGCGGGAACTACAGACCGGTCAGTCTTACCTCAGTAGTGGGCAAGATTATGGAGGCACTCCTAAGGAAAGGATAGTGCAACACCTGGAACCATAGGGCACAGGATCCAAGACAGCATGGGTTTACAAAAGGAAGGTCCTGTCAAACTAATCTCATAGATTTCTTTGACTGGGTAACCAGAGTGGTGGACCAAGGGGGAGCAGTTGATGTCGCTTACCTTGACTTCAGCAAAGCTTTTGACACTGTTCCACATAGAAGATTGATAAATAAGCTGGGTAGGCTCGGGGTGGGTCAGAAGTTGGTCAACTGGGTGGCAAACTGGTTGACGGGCAGAAAACAGAGAGTGGTGGTAAATGTTATACAGTCAGAAGAGATGCAAGTCACAAGTGGGGTACCTCTCGGATCAGTCCTGGGGCCAGTCCTCTTCAACATCTTCATTAGTGACCTTGCAGATGGACTAGAGGGTAAGGCTTGTCTGTTTGCAGATGACACCAAGATCTGCAACAGAGTAGATGATCCAGATGGGGTGGGCAGAATGAGAAGAGATCTGGATAAACTAGCAGAATGGTCAGAAGAGTGGCAACTGGATTTAATGCAAAGAAGTGCAAAATCATGCACATAGGGAAGAGAAACCCTGAAGCCACCTATAGGCTGGGAGGGGAGTTGCTAGCAGTCACAAAGGAAGAAAGAGACTTGGGCATCATCATCACTGATGACCTAAAATCATCCAAGCAGACCTCTAAAGCAGTAGGTAAGGCTAGGGGGTGTTAGGGTGTATTAGTAGGGGTATCACAAGTCGTAAGAGGGAGGTAATAATCCCTCTGTACAAGACACTGGTTAGGCCCCATCTGGAGTACTGCGTGCAGTATTGGAGGCCACACCTTCAGAAGGACATTAACCAAAATGGTGCAGGGACTGCATCAGAAGACATATGAGGACAGATTAACGGAGCTCAATATGTATACCCTTGAGCAAAGGAGGGAGAGAGGTGATATGATCGAGGCATTCAAACACCTTAAGGGCATAAACAAGGTGAAAGAGTCTAACATGTTTAAAATATAAGAAAAATAGCAGGACAAGAGGACACAGCATGAGATTAGAGGGAGGCCGATTAAGGGGGAATGTGAGGAAATTCTTTTTCACAGAAAGGGTGGTGGATGCATGGAATGGCTTACCACAAGAAATGGTGGCTATGAATACAGTGCAGGGCTTCAAACAGGCATGGGATAGGCATAAGGGAGCAATACAAATGACTATGAATAGATAGGTCACTGACAGAGCAAAGGCCGAAGGCACATTTATAAGGTACGAAAAGAAATGGGCAGACTGGATGGGCCTTGCGGTCCTTATCTGCCGTCAACTTCTATGTTTCTATGTTTCTATGTTATTATTAATAATAGCAGCAGAATAAAAAATACATTTTTTCAGTATAACTATTTATAGAGTATAACCAGTCCAGCATTGCTTGTGAAGTGCTTTGGGAAACACTGTGTATGAAAAGCGCTATATAAATGCTGATTCTTCTTCTTCTATTTACAAAAGCAGTATAAACGCAGAAAACAAAGTCCTTTATTTGAGTATCTCTCTAATTCAAAGTTTCAGTCTTGCTGTCTGTCATTCTCCTTGTCTCTGTAGCAAAAGATTGCTGCTCTTTTTATAAGTTTTTGTGTGGGAACTCATTAAGAGAGCCTGCTTCTCACAGAATGTTCTTGTAAGTTTACAGAATGTTCTTGTCAGTTTCAATGCAGGTGCAGCAAAAAGAGCATAGTGGCTCAGACCTGACCTCTTGTTTACAGCTCTGCAAAAAGGCTTAAAAACAGCATCTCAGGTTACCTCCCCCGAGTTCCAAATAGCTTTTTGCAATCACTTCAACAGTAGGACATTAGTACATACAGTTTTTAACAAAAGGGATCCCAGTATCAGTGACATTTCCACATAAAGATTCACATATATTTGTTATAACTGCATATATGCAAGGGGAAGAAAAGACAGAAATAGCAAGGGAAGACAGAGAGAAAGCAAGAGGCGGAGAATTGTGAAACTGTCAGAGTGATCAGTTCCTATGTCTCACAAGAAAATGTGGTAGCACAGCCAGACAGATGAAGAGGATAGAACAGACCATTGGGTTTAAACTCTTTCTGCATAACAAATTGGGCAGAGCCTTCTTCAACCCTGTCACAAAGGGCATAAACAAAGTTAATACTGAGGGTATGTTTAGATTGAAGGGGGAAGGGACCATGAGGGGACATAGACTGAAACAAGTGAGGGAGAGGTTCAGGCGGGAGCTGAGGAAGCATTACTTCATGGAATGAGTGGTGGCAGCTTGGAACGCGCTGCCTGAGTAAGTGAGCTCACTGGATTCAGTAGGGAGTTTTAAGAAAGGGGGGATGGGTTCACGGGGAAGGTACAAGTAGGAAGAGAATTGACCAGGGCGGTGAACTCAGGAGGGAAAATTTGGCAGGAGGGATAGAAAGGGGAGGGGGGGCAGTAGCAGTTGTCTGAACTGTGAGCTGCATTTTCAAGCAGATGAGATAGACCTTGAGGCCTAATTCTGCTGGCATTGTTGTATGTTTGTATGTTCGTATGTAATACTATACACTATAAAAAATACAGGATGAGCAACTTTATGCATAACCAGTGTGTTCTGCCACCTCAGGGTTCTGATTCCCACTGACCTCTCAAGATTCACTCTCAACATCAGAAGGAATCAGGACACCTCTGTGGCAGAACACTCTGGTTGTGCACAAGTGTCCATCCAGTATTGTCTATGTTCTGTATTACCACACAATTAATTGACATATGACATAAAATAAAGTGTTACCCCAGAGTCTAAACTTCTGAATATTATTCTTCATTTTACTGAATAACATATTGTAGTTCATTATAGTTAGTTGTATGATAATCTTTTTTATTACTATGTGGTAAATTTTAGTGCTTGTAAAAGGTGCCAGTCAGACTGACCAGCAGTGGAGACTGAAGCCCCCTGTTTATAGACCTAATAAGTACATCATGGGTAATCACAGTTCCAAAATTCTGTGGATGAATACATTAGATGCATCCTAGACAAAGTATATTCCATTAGCAGTATTTGTGGCCCACTGTTTAATTTGGAAATGACCATAGAATCCACTCTCCTAAATAAATGACTAAGACCATCATTGAATAATCTTCTAAATTTTAGATTATCACAATATGTTTTTCAGTTTTGTAGTTAGTAGTTTGGACATTTTACATTACTTTCATTTTCATTATAAAGTCACTTTATATTTTATAATTCTGTGCAAAAACAAAGATTCATTACTGCACCAGTTAGGGTAACTTAACTCCACAAAAGTAGGGGAAATGTGGCATTAGGGTTTCCAGCCCTAATTCCCCACCCCTACATCCCAAGCAGCAAAAGGAAAAAAAGATTAGGGTTTTGGGTCTCTGAAGTCTTGATGAATCACTGATAGGGGTCTTCCTTGGGATTGTTCACCCTAGTGCTCACCCCATTCTATAAGCAAATGTCACACATGATCTCCTGTGGGTGCTGCATGAAGAAAGCTACAACAAATTGTGTTGGCAACATGTGGCAAGACATACTTCACTAACTTTGAAACATGTATCACTATGAGGCAGTGGCATGAAGTTTACACCCTTGTGCTTTGGACTGGAGGCTAGAGGCTAGGGGAAGAGCGTTAACGTTGACAGCCCCAAGAAAAACCCCACCAATGATTTAAGGCTCAAAACCCTAACTCTTTTTCCGTTTGCTGCTGAGTGGGGGTTGGGGTGAGGAGTTAGGGCTAAAAACCCTAATGCCACATTTCCTTTTTGTGGTGTTATGTTACCCTAACTGGCGCATTAACAAAGTTTTTGCAAAGGATTTCTTCTTTTGAGATAGTGGAATCATATCCACATTCATACAGGTCTTTTTGTGACCTACGTGAACAGATGCAGACATGCACGACCATCTGGGCTGTGCACCAAGAGAAGACTCCATCTGCCTACAGAAGTGTAGGGCCCTGCTGACCCTGCCTTTTTCTGCAGTGTCAGATTTAAAAAATTACCAAAGTCATAAATATGTGTAGAAAAATGCCAACATACCTTCATAACTGTGTTTTTTTTTTTTATGTTTTAACACCAAATTTTCAACATAGCCTTGATAGGAACCCACCTCAAGAACGCAGTAGGTGGAAATTTTCAGATCTCAGCCAAAACGTCATTCTATGGCACAGGTGCAAAAACACATTTTGGCCAGGTTTTGAAAAATGACAGCTGTCATGTTCATGAGGCGATTAATGTTGTGTGAAATTTAAAACTTCCTCCCAGGGAAATATTTCACATAATCCCCGCATTATGCAAAATACTTCATGGGTGCAAAATGCGAAATCCACTCCGGCAAAATGTGGAATTTAGCCTGCAAAATGCTAATTGTGCCACCTGCAGGAGAAACTCCACATTTGAGACACAGTCAGGAGGGAACAGCTTGATAAAAAAAAGTTAAAAAGTGTTTCCCTGCTACCGAAGACCCCACTTCACATCCCTGGTGTCCAGTGGTCCCACCCCCAGCCCACAATAAGAAGAATTCCACCACCCCACTAAGATTCAGCCCCATCCCCAAACCAGATAATTTAAAATAATAATACATTTCCCTGGTGTCTAGTGGCCCCACCCCCTGGCTGATCACTAACCAAATGAGAATGCACCACCCTCCCCGACATTCCCTCCCGTCCCCACACCCAAGTTCATTAAATAATAAAAAAAACCTTTCCCTGGTGTCTAGTGGACCCCAACCCTATCTGGTAGTATGCAGTAACCCCACCCTGCACCCCCGTGCCCTTGCAGGCCACCAGCACAGCCTTCCACTCACCTCCATGGCCGGCAGTCTGACTGAGCTCTTCAGAAACGAGCCCAAGTGTTAGTGAGCCCTTTTCAATGACTGAGCATGTGCACATTCATTCCTCTCACTGCAGCCTGCAGCAGGACTCCAGGTATGGCCGCAGCACTCAACAAAGCCCCATTGTTCTCATACAGAGAACCAGGCAGGCAGCTGATCTCACTAAGCTGGGCACCCTGGAGTTTGGGGTGCCCAGTAAAGGTATTTCTGGCAATTTGTTTTTTTACAAGAAACACTAGGATCTAATTAGACAGGTCCCATTTAGCTAGGTTCAGGTGTCTGTTTTTTTAAATGACACCATTTTTTGTATTTTCCATGTTTTTTTTTTTTATTTTTGAGGAGAAAAGAAACAAGCTGGTGGCTCTCATGGCACAAAAAAGAAGTTTTTTGCTGTGAGAAGCATGTAGTGAAAAACCAAAAATGGTCTTGCAACACAGAATTGTTGATGTCGTATCAGAATGTTGTCCCAGAAGCCCTACTGAGCATGCTCAGAACAGGAAAAAACAAAACCTTAAATCCTTGTAACTCTGGAACCGTTTCATATTTTTTCACAAAACCTTCCAAAGGCACTACCTTGGCACAGCAGGCTTCTACCCTGAAAGTTCTGGAAAATAATTCCATTCCATGTAGGCTGTAGGTGAGAGCAAACCCAAATCCCTTGTTAAGTATAGGAAATAAAATTAGACACCTACAGGAAAATAACATATCCAGATCTCAGAAAGTGCGCAAGATACAGTCACAAAATTTTCCACAGATTTAGACCTTGCCTCCTAGACATCACATGCAAAATTAAGCTAATTTCATCAAATGCTGCCACAGTTATTGGGATGCAAATTTTGTGTTTTAACTTTGAACACCCTAGTCAATCCTAACTATAGGGGTGCTACCGCTGTATAATTTACAGGGAAGAAGAGAACAGAACTGTTTCCTGCGTTACTCAGGAACAGACAGCATTAGAAACATATCGGCAGAAAAAGATCACTTGGTCCACTCAGTCTGCTCATTAGAGCCATGCTGAGTTTTCAAATCCCGCTTCTACCAGAATTCCACAGAATTTTGGAAATTCTGCTAGTTCCTCAGAGTTCCACTGGAAGTGGAATTCCAAAATTTCAAAAGTGGATTTTTTTAATCAAACTGTGGATTAATAATCTTCAGTTTACATAAACCACAGTAAATAGTATTAAGTTGTTTACATAACCAGCAGTCTCTTCTTCTGCAAATTACATCATTATAGTCCTTGGATTACATGATCTACAGAATAATTTCCCACTGTTTATAGCAACATAGAAAATTGTTGGCAGAAAAGGACTGCTAGGCCCACCCATTCTGTCCAAAGTTCTCTGCCTATTGTACCTCTGCTGACTGTAACCAATCTAGGAGGACCCTACCCTCCCTCTTCCTGTTTCTGTACTAATATGGCCCTGTGTGTTCCTATTTGCTTGAAGCCTTCCACCATTCCAGCATCCACTACTGCAACTGGCAGTCAGTTCCATGTGACTACCATCCCTTCTGTAAAGAAGTGTTTCCTTAAATCCTTCCTGAAATCCCCCCAATTTCATTGCATGCCCCCTAGTCCTGGAGCTCATGCTCTTTTGCAAGAAGCTCCCTCCCTGCACTCTGTTCACCATTGTGTCACGCCTCACTCTCCTGTCCACCAGAGTGTACATATTGAGATCCCTCTGTCTCTCCTCATAGGACATCCTTTGCAACCACTGTACCATCTTGGTTGCCTTTTGCTGGACCGCCTCCACCTTGTCTATATCTTTTCTGTGATGTAGTCTTCGAAACTGGACAGAACATTATAGGTTGGGTTGTACCAGAGAGTGGTACCGTGGCAGCTCCACCTCCTTTCTCCTGCTGATGATGCTTCTCCAAATGCACCCTCATATCCTACTAGCCCTGCCCATTTTCTTGTCACATTGCGCCACCACCTTGAGGTCTTCTGAAATAATCCCGTGGTCCCTTTCCTGTCTAGTGACTGCCAACATGCTTTGCAGAGTTTCGCAGAATTAAAAAAGAAATTCCAAAAAGCATTTTGGAAACAGAATTGCCATTCTGCTGGCAGAATTCCACATTCCGCAGAGCTGTAGGTGGCATGCACTTTTTTCCACATTTCCAATATGCCAGGAAAACTCCTTGGCACATGGCCCAGTGTTTATTTTTTTAAATCCTAAGCATCATAGGAGTCTTACTCATAGAATTCAGTTCTATTTAAGACACAGTCAATACTCCACCTTTTTATATTTTGTATTCCCAATGACTGGAACTGCCCACCTCTGCCTCTGATGATCACTCAACCCCATCCATTTCCTGCAAGTTCTCTGGTGCTTACTTGTCCTCGTGGCATTTTCAGGGCATCCCACCCAATGATGGATTTAATCAGGAGGCATGACTAGGAATTATCCATCTCCTTCAAGGTTTCTGGTGCTTACCTGTCCTCATGGGGATTTTCAGGGCATCCCACCCCATGGTGGAATTTATTAGGTGGCATGACTAGGAATTACCTCCTCCCTCTTCATCAAGTATAGGGGACAGTGGCCAGTCCAAGTAGTGGGGTCTGGGTTTGCTGGTGCCATGCCATCCCAGTCTAGGATTTTCCTCTTCATTTCACCCAACCCCTAGGAATAAGAGCCTGTAGGGACAGTAGGTCCCAGGGCTAAATAGGGAACACTGGCATATTGGGTGGACCATTTGTATTTTTCTGCTATCATTGTCTATGTTTCTATGATTCAGCTAATGAGGACTCCATGGTGCACGTGCAACTGTGTGGCTGCGCTCCAGAGTCAGGTTACATCCCCCCAACCTTCCCCATCTGTACCACTGCCTGAGATCACCCAGATGGTGTTATTTGGTGGAAAATGCTGCCCTCCTTCCCCAGAGGAAGAGATTGTCCTGTCCTCCTTTCCCCATGTCCCAGTCTTGCTCCCAAACCCAGGCCAGTGGCACCATAAGCGGTAACCCAATCCTGCACAGACAGGCCAGCCAACTCCCTACTTTTATTCAAATAAAAAAAATATATATATATTCAAATTGCTCTGATCATATAGCTAATCAGTTTAAGGGGTTGTAGTTCAATATTCAAGCAATGTCACCATGATTAGCAATATATGGCCAAAATCTGGATGGTCGAGTCTCCCATTCCAGACTACATAGTTCTTTTTAAAATCACATTAAATAGTGAAGAGCTGGTTGTGTTGGCCTGAAGGGGAACTTTTTACGTGTGGAATGTTTAAAAAAAACACTGGACTGCCAGAAGCTTCTTTTTTTTTTCTCTCCTCAAATGGCTCTGTTAATTCTATATTTGGAAGAACCAGAGTGAATTGCAAAGGAAGGGGTGAGCTAATTCGGGACTGGTGTTGTCTTTTGTAAAGGAGGTGGTGAGCTAGCCTGGGACTTGGTGCTATCTTTCTTTTGTGAAAATGTTTTAAAATTGTTGGGCTAAATAGAAGAAGCTGGGCCTGAGCCCTGCTACTGTATCAAAGGGGGAGTACTCTCTCTGCGCCCGTGGTCATTGGGCCACCTTGGGTCTGGGGCCCTGACCCTAGGGAGTGGTGGTTTTGGGTGACCCCTGCTTGGTGTGAGATCAGGTGTTACTTTAGCCTCCAATGGTTGCCCCTGAGGAGAGACTATGTCTTTTGGATTTAAATATGAGCTCTGAGAAGAGACTGGTGTGCAGTGTGAATTCCATTGGAAAGATTGAACTTTATTGAGAGATTTTAACTGTCTTTAGACTCGGCTCCTTTTTTTTGGGAAATAGAGGGAGCACCTTGATGGGGGATTGGATTACTTTTGGGACCAAATGAACTGATATCTGGATTCTCTGACTTTTAAAAACTTTTTTTTTTTTTGTGAGGTTGTGAGAGGGCCTCAGACTCACCTATCTTAATTGTGGCCCTGTACACTGCCATGAGAGGACAGTCTTTGGACTGTAAAGGTTTCTTTGTGAGGTCATGAGGGGGCCTCGGACTCATATTTTTTACCCTTAGTTCTGTATACTGTTGTGAAAGGACAGTATTTGAACTGTAAACAGTGTTGGTGGGGAGGAAAAGTTATTATTTATTGTTTTCAGAGTTACTTTAAAGTATTTTTGCTTCTTTTATTGTTATACTTTATTTGTTTTTTAATGGTTTTAAGGAAGTGTTAAGAGTAGTTGGGTATGGGATTTCTTTTAAATATTCTTTTTAAATATTTGAATGTTAGATTTGTTTTGATTGATTATTTATGATGTGTTGGCAGAGATCTCTCCCCGTCAGGTGTTACTCTCCTGTTGAACTTCACGGCCTCTGCCCTTTTGATTGTCCCCAATTGCCGGCTGAAGTTTATTCTCAATGCTGTGCATTGAGGATTGTTAGGAGAAGGTATGGGGGTGGGGGCTGTGGATTTCACGGGAGAGTGGAACCAAGTGGCCGGATTGGAGTAGTGGGGACTAGGAGATGCCCTGGGGCAAGATGGATTCCTGATAGGGGGTCACCCTGTTTGGTTTCCATACCCAAGGGCTCCACTATATGTGGGCAGATGACTCAGTCAACCTTGAGGTCTCATCCAACCCGGGTGGTGTTATGCAATGCCAGGTCTATTAAAAACAAGACTGCAGTGGCAGCTGATCTTGTGGGATCATCAGACCTGGCTTGCATCACCGAGACCTGGTTGGATGCAAATTCTGGCCCAATATTGGAGTCAGCAATTCCAGCCGGGTTTTCAGTGATCACCACCCGAGGCTGGATTATAGGGGCGGGGGTGTGGCCATTGGTTTTAGATCAGAATTGAACCTTGTGGAGGTGTCAGTGGGGGAAACTCGGTCCTTTGAGTGTATCGTGGGTGCAGGTGGGGGATGCAAGATTTTCCTATCTACCTCCACCCGGAGTGAGAAGTAATCCTGCAGGAAGTGGCGGACTTCATCATTGACATGGTATTGGAGTCCCCCAGGTGGATGGTGCTGGGGATTTCAATGTCTGGTCGATGATGAACTCTCGCAATTTGGCCAAGACTTCCTCCAGCTGATGAATTCACTGGGCTTCTCACAGGTGATTACCTCTGCACCCATAGGTACGGTCATTCCTTGGACCTAGTCTTCCTTCTGGATATGGAGACCTCTGATTTTGTGGTGGAACCAGTCAGTTGGTTAGACCACCACACCATAAGGTTCAATTTCTAGGCCCCCCCATATAGGCCTACCCCTACGGAGATGGTCCGGTACCGCCCTTTAAGGGGTTTATCCCCTGATGGCCTATTGGCGGTACAGGACCTATCGGGACTACCAAGGAATAGCAGTGATCCAGATGCCCCGGTCCAGGGTTATAATGATGCTGTGACAGCAGCACTGGATCGCATTGCTCCTGTCCTCGTTCGTCCCATTACCCAGCGCCCATGATCCCCTTGGTTTGATGGGACTTTGAGAGAGCTGAGGATAGTGGGACAAAGGCTAGAGTGTTGCTGGCAAAAATCGGGCCTGGATGCTGATAGACTTAGATTGTTAACCCATTATGAGGATTATCAATCAGCTCTCTCCCATAAGAAGGCAGAGTTCCTGTCCAGGGAGATAGCTGCTGCACAAAATCGACCGTCTCAACTCTTCCGTACTGTAGATAGACTGTGCAATCCAGTCTGTCTGCAGTTGTGGAAAGTATTATCACAAGAGAAATGCAATGAATTTGCTCGTTTTTTTGCCGATAAGCTTGTCTACATCAGGGCTGAGATTCGCATGGGACGCCCCAGTGGGGTGGACGGAGATCGGTGACAAGTGACAGCCCCTCGGTCTGCCTAGTCTGACTTTGGCCAACCAGCGATCATGGATATTGTGATGATCATCCAGTTTTTGCAGCCAACCTGCTGTAGTTTGGACCCGGGCCCAATGCGCCTCCTTGTGGGGTGTGTTGAGACCATCAGCCCAATACTTGCGGAGATTGTCTGGTGTTCTTTAGAGTCTGGGGTGTTTCCTGACACTCTGAAGGAGGCGGTAGTGATATGCCTTCTTAAGAAACTATCTCTTGACCCAGAATGTCTTGCAAACTACAGACCTATCTCTAACCTTCCCTTTTTGGGTAAGGTTATTGAGAAGGTGGTTGCGCTGCAACTGGAGGATCATTTGACCATCCACAGCATCTACGATCCTCTCCAGTCTGGTTTTAGAAAATGGCATAGTACCGAGACTGCCCTTGTCCGGGTTCTCTTCTAATAGCAAGAGATCAAAAGAGCCATTCCATCTTGGTTCTTCTAGATCTCTTGGTGGCGTTTGACACCGTGGACCATGGCGAGTTGATCGAGTGCCTGCAGTCAATCTGTGGACTGTCTGGTACAGTCCTCAGATGGTTTAATTCATTTCTCACTGGCAGGTTTCAGAGACTTGTCTCTGGGGTTTACTCCTCTGACAAGGTCTCCCTGCCATGTGGGGTGCTGCAGGGCTCTGTACTATCCCCCATGTTGTTCACAGTGTATATGCTGCCATTGGGAGACATTGTAAGGCAGTATGGGCTGAGTTTCCACTGTTATGCAGATGGCACTCAGCTCTACCTGTCCTTTGTGCCTGAGCAGGGGGGGTTATCTCGTGTTTTAACAACTGCCTTTCGGAAATTGAGGCCTGGATGAGTGCCAGTTGGCTAAGGTTAAACCCAGATAAGACTGAGGTGTTGGTAGTGGACCCAGGATGTTGTGTAGAGGGACCGTCAAAAGGACGGGCCTCGGGTATTTGGCTCTGTGGTAGCCAGTTGATGAACTCTAAACAGGTGCGGGATCTGGGTGTGATTCTTGATGATGGATTGACGCTTAAACATCAGGTGTCATCCGTTGTCAAGACTGCCTTTTTCCATCTAAGGAATGTAGCCCAGATCAAGCACCTTGTTCCGCACGGGCGCATCACCAGTGTTGGTCATGCCTTGTGACCTCCTTACTTTGATTACTGTAACGCCAGTACCTAGGGTTACCTGGGGTTGATATCCGCCGCTTGTAGCTGGTGCAGAGTGCTGCAGTGAGGCTTTTGACTGGGCAGCCTCGTAGCTGTCATGTCACACCTGTGCTGCGTAATCTTCACTGGCTGCCTGTTCAGTGGTGGATCACCTTTATGGTCGGTTTACTGACCTACAAGGCCCTACACAGATAGGGACTGAGTTACATGCAAGATCTCCTGCATCCCTACTGCCCCTCCCGGCAGCTTCGCTCCACCAACGAGGGATTGCTGGAGATTCCCAGGGTCCGTTTAAAGTCATCTGGGGCCCGAGCATTTGAATTTGTGGCCCCATCTCTGTGGAATTCTCTACCTTGTCGGATTCGAGAATGCCTGACGGTGGAGAGTTTTAAGTCTGCGCTAATGACTTATTTGTTCAATCTTGCCTTTCCTGATGCGATCTGATCAACTGCAGATGTTTTATCTGATAAGTGTAGTTATGTTATGTGTTTTTATGATTATGTACTAGTGCTATGATTTTAGAATAGTGCTATTTAAAAATGAAAAATTGATTGATTGATTGATTGATATATCAGGCTCTAAAAAAATAAGTCTTAAAATCAGGATATGAAAACGGTGCTGATGCAATTGCTAAATCACATATCAATTTTGTTTTCTGTGTGTAAATTTAGTACTTGCAAAAGGTTCTGGATAGTGCTGTGTGGAATTTTTAAATTCCGACGGAATGAAATTCCATGGAATATTCTGAATTCTGCTAGAAATGGAATGGTGGAATTCCACAGCACAAAATAGTTGCGTAATGATTTTCCATGGAAAAATCACTGTTCTGCAGACTATTATTCAGTGGGTCTCAATATATTCAGCAGAAATTGTTGTGGAATAATTTTCTGTGGAAAAAATAGTGTTCAGGAGGTGCAATTCCGCATTCGATCAAGTGAAATTCCGGTGGAAATTCCACCCATGGAATGGTCATTCCAAACTAATTCTGCCAGTGGAATTCCACATTCCGCACAGTACTAGTTCTGGATTGACAGCACTGGAACCTGAAGTCCTCTGCTTATCTGCATGACAGGTACAGCATGGGTGATCAGAGTGCAAGCTTCCCCACACTGCCTGCCAGTGTGCCTCAGCTCTGCCTTGGAGGGACCCCCACATGGGTGAGAGGGTAGTTTAGACAGTATCACTACAAAAATGTAGACACTTGGAATCCCGACATTCAGGATCCAGAGTTCAGCTGCCTGACACACACACACCCGACAGACAGAAGCTGGAATGACAGGGGTAAGGTACTGGATGTGATGAACCACTACCCTACCCCTAGTCAGGCACCACAAGGGAGGGAAAAATTATGAGGCTGGCCAAGCTGCTCCCATGGCATGGAGGGCTAAGCCACTAGCAGCTTGGACAGCATCGCACTTCAGACTCGGGTTCTGTTCCAGGATGAGAGGTTTGGCGTGGTGCTCTTTTGCCCCCCATCATTTTTTTAACATACTTCGAGGTCCACTCCCCCTTGGAGTTGGTTATTTTAGTTACGGGGGTGTGGGGGCCTTGCATTATGACCTTGTCGGTCTTCCGACAGTCAGTCTCCTAAACTCAGGCTTATGGAGTTCGGGAGACTGACTGTTGGGATTTTATAATAGATCCATTTGGACTCTATGCCCATTCAGTTCTTGGCCTGTCATGTGAGACTGCCAGCACAGGTGCCAGTTAGTGCCAATTGTGTTGCTGATTTTTTTAATGTGGACACCTGCACCCCGAGAACTGGACTGAGACCACCACAACTCATTTTACGAGGCCACTGAATAGCCTCAGGTGGTAATGGTTTTGTTCACTACCCCTACCCCCCTGTGCTGGATTTGAAACTAGTGACCTTGAGGTGGAAGGCCCTTAACCTGCTACCAATCCAGTGAGCCATCCAGTTCCCACCAATCAAATTTGCTCTAATAAATCATACAGTACATCTTAAGTGAGTCCTTGGGATTGCTATCGGTCAGAAAACCCTCTTCCATGATAACATCTTTATAATGTATGGTTGAACATTATTACTTATTGAAATCAACCAATTTATAATGTTATTATACTATCGACATGATGCCACAATGTTTTTATACCATTGTGAGTACATCACATCGATGGTATAACATTGATCATATTCGCCCATGTGCATTCAGCTTACTGTAAGTTGTTTGCACATGCATGAATGGTGAATGGACCTCCAAACAGCCACAGTGGTGATCAAAAAGCACGACAGAGAGTTGGGTGAATTAACCATGAGTGTCTATATGCCTGTAAATGGTGTACCATACACTATAAAAGATAATGTATGGTTCACTATCGGCAACTGGCTTGTTTAACCGTCTTGAGGATGGATAGCTATAATGTCTCACACAAAAATATTTTACTTCAAATATTTTTATTTCTTACTATTGTTTATTATTTCATCAAAATCACTTTCCTAATGTTCTTATTCTTAGTCTCAACTCTTATTAATTTATCTATATTCATAAAACTTGTATATCTATTTTCTGTGGTAATTCATCCATTCTATCAGTGGGGTACGAAAAAAATGAGGCAAAGTGAGCTCTCTTATCAACATGGCTAAATACCTATTTTTCTCTTTTGCCATTTCAACAACAAATTAATCTGTTTAATGCTCTAACCATCCCAAGGGAGCAAAGAAACAGAAAGGAAAAATAGGAGAGACAGACGAGAAAATAAATGAAAAGAAACAGTGAACACAACAGGGGGATAAAATAGTTTTGTGTGAGACATTATAGCCATCTATTGTAATCCTAGAAGACAAGAAAATGCCACCTTCTGGACCTTTAGAGCCCTTATCAGCAAGCTCCCCAAATACATCTCTGACCTCTTTACTTTTTCTGCAGGGACGTACTCTCTCAGAAGATATTCTTGCCTCCTGCTCAACATTCCCAGAGTCAGAACCCATTATGGCACATCCTCCATAAGCCATGCCTTCCCGGCCCTCTGGAATACTATACAAGGTACCTTAAAACTCTTTAATCTAGTAGGGCTGTCCGCCTTCAAATCACTGATGAATTACTCCTTCAAGGAAAGTTGCAGCTGTTTATCCTAACAATGCCTCCCTACTGTACCTGCTCCGCACATTCTGATTACAACTCCTCCTCCACTCACTTATTATCCCTGGCCCCAAACCGTCTGCAGACAACTCTTCTCTCTCCCCTTGTATTCTTCTGTGCTTCCCCCTCTCCCGCTCCCTCTCCTTTTCTTCTTATCCTCTTCCCAACTCCTATTATGTCCCCTCCCCTTTTTATTTGCCTCATGGCGAACTTAGATCGACCTGTTAGCCTGTTCCTGATGTGTCATATTGCCCTATTGCACTTACTCACCTGCTGTTTGTATGGTCTATTGGCTATGCAGTCCTTGGTGTTGCTTACTGTTGTCAAGATTTGTCCAGCCCTCATCTTTGTACAGCTATCATTTTTGTACCAGCTGTTCCCTTAGTATTGATGTCATTGAATATTATGTAATCTCTTTTGTAATAGAAGATGATTCACACTATTTTTAAGAATTGTGCTGCTATGCAATGTCCCAATAATGTGTTTGCTATATAATGTTATGATGTTTTTTGTATCTATGTACCCAGGACCACTTTGCAAATGAGTGCTCTCAATGGTGTTTTTGTTCTCCTGGTAAAATAAAGATTGATTGATTGATTTTATTTTACTTTCCAATGGGACATCTCTCTGCCAATTAATTGATTATTTGTTTAATATACATGTTGTGTACATATAGAATACATTATTTTATTGTCATTATTTAATTTTTATTTGTGATGAAAAAGATTTGATTTGATTCTGAAATGTACATCATGTGATCAATGATGAGTATAAAGGGGGTCTTACCCCTTAAGTTGACATGCCTCCTGAGCAATACCTTGCAGTTGAAGTGCTGGGGCTGTATTACAGCGTCTTTCAGCGCACACTGGAATAAATCCTTATAAAAGGTTAATCACCTGAGGTGTTTTCCCTGTGAGTGCATTCTCTTGTTTTTTGTTCTGACTACTAAACACTAGATATAAATACTCCATAATATAACTAACTAGCAAGAGCACATACACCCATTTTCCGCCCTTGTCTGTAACTATTTCAGTGTCAAATTAAATGTGACTGATGGGTCGTGTCACAGGTACAAATGCATAGGCATGGAATTGTATAGCCTAAGTGCACTAAATGCAAATATATGACCATGTTTAATACTTTCTGTTCATGGCACAATGGAAGCCTTACTAACTGGACCCCAGACTGCAAGAATGCAGGGCCTGTGAGGTCCCTACAGTTGCATGCTGCTGCATTGTCCTGTAAGTGTTCTCTCTGACAGGACATCAATAAGTGGGGCTCTGAGTACGTGCACATAGCATGTTCATGCAGAGCTTGCCAACAACATCTCAGCCGAAGCAGCTGCACTGTTATGTATCACCTCCGTTGATACCCCCGGTGCCAGTAGCAGAGTAGCAGCATTACCACCCTCCCTCAGCGAAGGAGAGCGTGCACCTATACAGTCGATCCTTCTCCCAACACTGTCTCTCTGATATCCCTGGCACATTTCTGAACCTGGGTCACTGGTGGTGTGAGTTGCCAACAAGCTGGCCCGATTTCTTTTTAAAATGGTGCCTTCTTGTTTTGTGGCCAGCAGTAGTGTGACTTCAAGACTAGGGCTTCCATTTTGTCACTACTAGCCAACAATTATTTTTTTGCTGGCCACTGTGAAAATACCTTTTGTTGGCAAGCCTGCCTGCTGTGCCTGATTTACCCATCCCCCATTCTCATTATTAAAACAATAACAAGTTGTTGGAAATTTTCTGAAAAAAAAAACAGGACTGTAGTTTGTGTGCTATGTTTGAGACTGATATATATTAATTTCCTTCCTGAGTCCCCTTTCACTGCAGAAGGGTATGCTCTCATAGTCATGAACAAATCCTCCAGGCACAGCTAGAAATTCACTGATAAACAGATTCGCTGAGCTCGTAATCTCATCAAAACAAACCAGTGTCACTGAGGGCTTTAGGAATAGTTGCAGGAGACAAGCCCAAGAACACTGCGGAATTGTATGCGGGTATGCACTGTATGTGTCTGATAGACATGGGGAGATAGACTGTGTGTGTGTGTGTGTGTGTATGTGTGTATGTGTGTGTGTATGTGTTTGTGTGTGTGTGTGGAAAAGGTCAGATAAAGAGTTTACAGTGGATATAAAAGGTAGTTTCGACCTAAACCATGGCTCAACATTAATAAAAAAAAACGAAAGAATACTGGGATTTTTATAAACTATATAATGATTTGTAGTTGAATTACACATTTGTCTCCATGCATGAGTGGTAAGACCTTCATTATAGACTGAAGGATTGCTTCAGACCAGTCATAGTGCTCCTTCCCCGGACCATGGGCCACACTTTTTGTAACCTGTGTCTCATCTGGTGGTTCCCTGGAAACAGGTTTGTTTAAGGGAGTTTTCAAAAATGTTTTATGTTATTTTGACTGGCGCTCGATCAGAACTATATACATTCTGCTGCAGAGACTACTCTTGTGGGTCTATGAGTCATCTCACTTAAGGGTGTCGAACCTGCCCACCTTAAGTTCACCATTTTCCTTTACAGATCACGTGGAGTGCTCCTTTCCTGTATGTGTGAGACACTCTTATTCTTTGAAAAGTGTCTCATGTGCAGCTGACCTGGAAATAAGCACATGTCGGTAAGGATTTTTTAAAAATTTATATAGTATTGAATTGAGCTTGATCAATAATATACTAGTATGTCCAACAAGACCACTCTTACGATTGTAAGAGTAGTCTCACTGACATTCTTTTTGTATCAGAACCACTTACCTTCGATTCGTGGTTCTCATAACCTAAGAATGCGCATGAGACCGCTCTTACACCAACCAGAGTGGTCTCAGTAGCCATATTAACATAGAACCGAATGTGTGCCAGACCACTCACACAACCATTTTTATTTATAGATCAAGGGAGATGTCCCAACCACCGGGAGTGCTCCTTTCTTCTGCATGCAAGAAACTCTTATTCTGTGAAGAGTGTCTTACATGCAGCTGTGCTGGAAATGAGCATGTTTTGATAAGGTTTTAAAAAAATAATATATTATTGATCAAGCTCAATGAATAAATGTATTAATATAGCCACTGGGACCACTCTTACAGTTTCAAGAGTGGCCTTACTGACATTCTATGGGTATCGAAAGCTGCTTACCTTTGGTTCATGGTTCTCATACCCTAGGCATGGCTGTGAGACCACACTTATAACCGTAACTTATTAACATACAACTGAATGTATGCCAGATCACTGTTACAACCATAAGAGTTGTCTCCATGGCAGAAAAGAGCATACATAATTTGCTCATGAGTTATGGGTCTTACTACTCATTTAGTAGAGATACATGTGGTATTTGACTGCAACCTGCTATGTATTTCATAAAGTAAGGCTTCCAATAAAAAAAAAAAGACAAAACTTGTTTTTTTACGTGAACCTATATTGTTAACAAACAAAGCAGGCGATTTGATGCCTTTTCTTTGACCAACAAGAAACTTTCAGTACACAGACTTTCATGCTAGACAGAACCCTTCTTCAGAAACACAGATACATAGACTTGTCCAGCACATAAGGACTGCTTAGCCTATCGGGTCTGCCCATTTTCCACTGCCTGTAGTATCACCGCAGATGCTACATGATCTCCGGCCCATTGACCCACCAACCCTTCCTTTTCCCTAAGAATCTCATATGCCTATCCCATCTATTCTTCAATCTCACCACTGTTTTTGCCCCCACCACCTCTGCTGGAAGACTGTTACAGGAATCTACCACTTTTCTGTGAAAAAGTACTTCCTCACATCTCTCCTGAATCTACTCCTCTCCGGCATTGTATGCATGCCCCCTTGTCCTTGACCACCTTTTTTTCTGAAAAATACTTCCCTCATAGTACTTTATTTACCCTGAGAAGTATTTAAAGGTCACTATCATATCTCCCCTCTCTCTCCTCTCTTTCATGGTGTGCATATCTAGGTCCTTAAGCATCTCTTCATAGGGCTTCTGATACAGACCCTGCACCATTTTAGTTGCCCTCCACTCTCTGTCCTTCCAGAGATGTGGTCTCCAGAACTGGACACAGGAATCTAGGTGGGGTCTTACTAGTGATCTATATAGAAGCAACACCTCCTACCGCTTTCTGCTGCTGATACCCCTCCCTATGCACCCCAACATCTCACTCGCCCTCCTTATCACCTTGTCGCACTGCCTGGCTACCTTTAGGTCATCCAATATGATCACCCCCAGATATCTTTCCTGCTTGGTGGTCGCCATTGCCACTCCTTCCATCTTGTACTGTGCCCCTGAGTTTCTGTTCCCCAAGTGCATTACTTTGCACTTTTTCACAAACTCAGCTGCCATACCCTTGACCATGCCTCGAGTTTTCTCAGGTCTCTGTTCATCCTTTTCAACCCGCTGGAGTGACAATCCTATTGCAGATTTTAGTGTCATCTACAAAGAGGCAGACCTTCCCTTCCAGCTCCTCTGCAATGTCACTTTTAAAGTCATTAAAGAAGACTAGCCCTAGCACTGATCCCTGAAGCACCCTGCTGATTACCCTCCCTTCTTCTGAATGAACTCCATTTACCACCACCCTCTGTCACCTATCCCCTAAGCAATTTCTTACCCAGTTTACCACCTTTGGACCCATTCCTAAGCTACCTTGCTTACTTACTAGTCTCCTGTGTGAAATGGTATTGAAAGCCTTACTGAAATCTAGGTAGGCCATGTCCACTGCTCCACCTTGATCTAATTCCTTGGTGACCCAGTCAAAGAAATCCCTAACGGGTGAAAAGAGCAATTCAATAATAGCACAGTGAGAACCACGCTGTCAAAATAGTGAAAGCTAATACAGCTACAGGGATAGAATAGAGCAGGTCAGGTTAGCACTATGCTTGTAGCTGTATTGCTGCTGGGGAGAGGAGAAGAAAGGGATGAAGCCTGTGCTGGGAGGGTTTCTGCCAAGTAGCTGCCATAGTGTAGAGGACAGAGCCACAGGCAGGAGTACAGTGGTCAGGCCCAGGTTGGATTCCTAGGACGCCTGCTTTTTAAATTTTGTCTCCTCCCATGTTGTGTTTTCCTTCCCTGGTCAAGAACCCCTTAAGGTTTCTGTGAGCCCCGAGTTACCTTCCCCCCCCAGAGGTGGTTATTTTCAGTAGGGGTGTTTGGTGGGCGAAGTCCCCTGTAACAAGGGATGCAGGGGTCAGAGCCCTTGCAAAAACAAAAATTTGTGTGTGGTTTGCTTTTCCATGGTAGCAGTTGGTGTGTTCGTGGCCTACTACCATTGGCACTGTAGCTGCAGTCCCTGTTTTGGAATAGTACTGCTATTGACAGCGCCATTTTGACTTTACTGTTTTGGACTCTGCGGATCTTGTTTATGCAGTCCTGACCTAGTGCAAAAGAAGTCTACTAGATTTTTTTGACATGACCTCCCCCCTGTGAATCCACGCTGCCTCAGGTCTTGTAACCCATTGGATTTAAGGTATTCCACAATCCATTCCTTCAGCAGTGATTTCATTAGCTTTCCCACTACTGAAAGTAGACTGACTGGCCTATAATCTCCAGCCTCTTCCTTGCTACCACTTTTGTGAAGTGGGACTACATCTGCCCATCTTCAGTCCTTTGGAATCACACCTGTTTCCAATGAGCTGTTAAATAGGACTGTCAGTGGTGCAGCCAGTACCTCCCCTGAGCAACCTCAATACATTTGGATGCACCCCATCTCGCCCCATTGCTTTGTCCACTTTCACATTAGCTAGTCCCTTCAGGACACTCCTCTGAAAATGGACTTGTGTCCACCTCCCTCCTTCCAATGCTCCTGTTACTTTTTTGTGGCCCCTCCTGTTCTCCTTCCTCTGTGAACATTGAAGTAATGTATTTGTTCAGGGTGTCTGCCTTTTTCTGGTCCTCCTCTGCAAAGTCTTCCCCTTCCCTTTTTAATCTTACTATCCCACCCCTGGTCTTCCTCCTTTCGCTTACATACTTAAAATATGTATTTTCCCCTTTGTCATTGTCTGCGCTATTCACTCTTCATTTTGCACCTTCATGCTCTTTACTGCTCTCCCTGCTTCCCTCTGTTTTCCTGATACACCTCCCCTAGCCTCCTTCCTCTACATCTCGTTATATGTTCTGAACGCTACCTTCTTAGCCTTTACCTTTCCCACCACTTCTTTTAAGATCCATTGCAGTCTCTTTTTCCTCTTGCTTTTGCTCACTTGCTTGCTGCCGAGATTTGTTGCCTTCTTTATGGCTGCTTTTATCTTTGACCACTGTTCCTCCACCCCACCCAGGTCATCTCCCTGCCAAGTCATCCTTGAGGCATTTGCCCATCTTTTTAAAATCTGCCCTTCCAAAATCCAGGACTCTCACCCTTGTGTGATTCAATTATGCAACCATCCTTATACTGAAACATTCTGTACAGTGATTACTGTTCCCCAGGTGGAATCCCACATTGACATCTGCAACACTGTCCCTGTTAGTGAGTACTCAGACACGGTACTGCCCCATCATAAGTGGGTTCACTGACTAGTTGTCTGAGGAATGCCCCCTGCAGGGAGTCCAGGATGTTCCTGCTTCTAACTGAAGCCACAGCTGGGAGGTTTCAATCTGCATCCAGGAGATTGAAGTCCTCCACCAGTAGCATCTCCCCCTTTTCTGCCATCTTGCCAAAAGTTTCCACCAGTACTTTATCTAACTCCTCCCACTGTACCAGAGGTTTGTAGATCACATCAGTGTGACTAGGGGCTCCATTCCCTTCTCTAGGGTGACCCGCAGTACCTCTGCTCCCCCCCCGTATTCCCTGTATCTCCACTGCTTTTATGCTTTCTCTCATATAAAGCACCACACACTCTCCTTTCCTTCACACCCTGTCCCTGCTGAACAGAGTATAGCTTAGTATGGTTATGTCCTAATCATGATTTTCAGTGCACCATAACTCGGTTATTGCCACAATATCCAGGTCAGCCTCTGTCATGATGGCCTCTAGGTCCAGAATCTTCTTAGACTTCCTAGAATGTCCTAGACGTCTAGCATCCACACACAAGGACTGTCAGATTGTGTTACCACTCTGCTTGTTACCCTCTTCTTGTCTTTTTTCCCTCTGTCCTCCCCCCCTCTTTTTAATGCTTCTGTTCTCATCCACCTTCATTTATGCCACCCTATTTCTTTTATTAATTTCCACTCTAGGGTATTCTGTTCTACTCAGATTCTCCCTACTTTCTACTTCAGCCTGTGGGGAGGGGCAGCAATTGCCTCCCCGATTTCTTCCACCATCACCCTTAGCTAGTTTAAATGTTTATCAAAGTAACATCTAAACCATCCAATAAGGACTGTGTACCCCTCCCAGATGGATGCAGGCCATCACCCCTGTTAAGACCCTTATCTCTCCAGGTATGTCCCCAGTCCCCAATGTAGCTGAATCCCCTTCTCTTTGCACTATTCCTTCAACCATAAATTGAAGGTCATGGTGCAGAGATCCCTCTCCTCCCCTCTGTCATAGAAAGGCAGCAACTCAGTAAAAGCCACTGAGTGACTACCTGTCTAAGATCCCTCCCCAGCTCCTTAAACTCCCCTGCACTATCCCAGCCCTGTCTCTAGCTAGGTCATTACTCCTCAGATGGACAATGACATCCAGATCTGCCTCCCATTCTGCTGTCCTAGTGATCCTCTGGATCTGCTTCCAATCAATCTGGGCCATGGCACTGTATAGGCACCTAACATCCCTCTCACCTCTCTTTCCTATTTCCAAATCTATCTCCCCCACAGTCAAGTCCCCCACCAGAAGTTGCTTCATCCTCCTCTGGGGTTTTGAATTCCTCCCTCCTTGGGGTCTCCACTCGAGGGAACACCCCCTCATCCTCCATGCACTACCATGGGTGCATCCTCCTTGAAGTCTCAACTTGCCAGATCAACATAAAAATTTGTAGTCATTCTGGTTGAGATGAAGACAGTTTCTACAATGGAGCATAGCTTTTAGTCAATGTTTGATTAAATGTGATGCTTTTTGTAGAAATTGCCATCACTTGAAGAAGGGCTCAGCATAAGCCTGTGTTACATGAGGTCCCTGCACTCTAATTGTTACCCTCACAGGTACACCATAGACAGCTAGCACTTAGGTATATGTTATACTAACATATAGGGCTAAGGGCATCTACCATATAGGAGTAGATGTCAGGATATGTATGCACATTATTGTTATACACTTTACTTGCTAATACGCATATGCATTTCTGTCTTGCAAGATGTTAGGACACTTGTGTCCTTGTAATGATCATGATATATGAGTCGGCATTGCCATCTTCTGTTGATTTGTATTATTACACTGCTACATGCAAACTGTACTCCTTTGTCTTTACAAAGTGGTGACTACTACAAAATTATATAATGTTATCTTGGACTGAGGAGCCACCTCTAATTTAGCCAATAGGGCTAATCTCTGTAACTAGAAATGTTTCTGTCTTACAGTAACCATGGTAATTATCGTAGGTATATAATGTAAGACATTACGTCTTCTACCTCGGAGACCCCAAGAAGCACAGAGAATCCTCGAGGTATAGGGAATGCTTAGCACTGGCTCCCAGTTCGTATTGGTAAGAACTGCTTAGGGTGACTGTGGTTATCCTTTTGGTAGTAATAAACAAGTTTATTACTCTTATGCAACATGTCTGTGATTCCTTGCATGCCCATTATTGCCAAGAACCTGAGAGTGAGATTTAGACCTCCTGACAATTGGCGACCACGTGCAAGCAATATATGGTGTTTGCAGTTCCACTTGTTGCTTACATCTTTTCCCTTCCCAACGGGGACTGTAGGTGCGCATTCCCACATCACCTCTCTTGTTTTATGACCACTTTGCAATAACTTGCAAAGTCTGGCTGCTTTCTGGGTGTGGTCGATGCCAACTCAGCACACCCCACAGCAGTTTTGAATTGCAAGCTTACAAATCCACAGTAGCCCGACTGTGAACAAGTGCATCTGTTGTGGATCGATACACAGCACGGCATCTTTTCACGTTTTGATTTTCTGTTCCCTCCCACACAATGACCACCATATCAAATATCTGGTCAGAACTGAGACTCGATGCCTCAAACTTCCTTGCCTCCCATGGAGGATGGGCTGACTTTGCGCGGGATGCAAGCCAATCCTAAAACCCTGTACTGGGGATTTCAACCAAGTAATCAGAGATGAGACAGACAGCCAGAAAGCGAGAAGCTAAAGGGCTGTTGGTCATGGCTCTTTATGCTGCTCTGGAAGCCTCCAAGGTGAGGTTTCAAACTCTTGAGCTGCAAATCTCATCTCTTAAGCAGGAGATGGGGTTGCAGGAAACTGAATGTGTGAGACGTAAGCAGGATTTGGAGTCTGAGCTCCAAACACTGTGAAATGAAAAGGATTCCCTTTTGTATAATTCTGCACAGGCAGGCGAGCAGGAACTTTGTATGTTGAAACAGGAGTGTGAAAGTTTGAGACAGGATAAGGGACAGGCTTTGCAAATGAATGACTTGTTAAGTAGAATGAATGAAGAATTGAGTGAGGAGTTGGGAGAGATACAGGAAGAGATAAACCAGGTATGTAATGACTTAGAAGTGGCTACTAGGGACAATCGCGAATTGAGCGCCGCGTATAGAGTGTTACAAAAACAAATGCAGGATGAGGTGGAAGTGAATGTTGTAAATGTGAATCATGCAGAATGTGAATCCAAGATGGTGAAACTGTGTCATCAGCGAGAGGTGTTGGCTGGACATGTTAAGGCCATGGACGGCGTAGCTCCTGCCTTGACGTCATCTGAAGGGGAGGTATCAGATGATGACATCTCACAGTACAACACCCAGTCACATCCCTACTATGGCCCAGACACCCCACCCCACCATCCCCAACATGGCGGACACCTGTCACAAGTAACTCATGTCATAAGTCATCAACGTCATAACGCACATCATGGGCAATGCCAACATGGTGACCCCCAAGATGGGGGGAGCAGGCCCAGGCCTAGTCCCGATGGCACCACTGGTAGCCATTATTAATGCAGAAGACAGGCAGGAGATAGAGGTGATGATCGAAACTGCAATAAGAGCCTTGCCCATCTCTGAAAGAAATAATCGGGTTCTCAAGAATCAAATTAGGCAGCTTCTACATGAGGCTGAGACGCAGGATGGCATAGTTCAGTCAGTGGCAACAGCTGCAGCCTAGGCAGCCCTGGATGGCACCCGAGGCAACCTATCTCCACCTGATCGGCCCAATAATCCCCTACAAATGGCCTGTTCTGTTTAGCAAACAGCTGACAGCATTGGTCGGATGAGCCTGTCTGACAACCTCAGTTGCCACTTGGAAAAGGTGTGTGCTAAATGTGAAATGCTTAGTCTCGCTGCAGACTACCAGGTTCAGATCCTATGCCAGACCATTGATCCTGGACTGTGAGCGAAACTCCCCGATACCATCCGCCAAGATGGTACCGCCACCTTTAACGAAGTAGCAGCTGAACTCATTTCTGCACACAGCCCAGGTGTAGTAGGAGTGATGCTCGCATACCCTGTAAAACAGAATGTGAAAGAAAGTCCAGCGACTTTCCACCAAAGACTTTGGGTGGCCTACCGAGCATAGAAGCATCTTGCACAAGAGGCCACAGATGCAGATCTTATTGAATATAAAACTCTGTTCCTTAGGAACAAGATCCCTGCAGTAAGAGAAAAGGTAGAGCCAATCACCTATCCCACCATGGTGAGGTTTGCTGACATTCTTCTGAAAACTGAGAGAGTCTATCAACTTTACATCCATGATCTGGGCTCCTGTTCCAAGAAGGTAGCTGCCATGGAGACTACTCCGGAGGCCACGACGCAGTACACGGTGGAAGGACAGGCCCAAGAGAAACAGCCCCTCCACACAGACAACCAACACCCCCAGCAGGCCCAACAACAACAACAACAACAGTCCTGGGGTGGGAACCAGAACTACCACAAAAACAAGAAACACCATAAGAATAATAAGGGCAAGCCACAAAGATCAGGCCCTTCATATAGGGAAACAGCCGATGAGAACTGAAAATTCCGAGAGCTCCTCGGGCAAGTGCATACTGTACCAGATGCTGCTCCTGCTCGGGCACTTGCTACCATACAACCAGGAGGACAGGCCTCAACAGGCCATGGGGACACCGGAAGTATGGGCCTTTAGGCCCATACAGGCCTGAACCCGGAAGCGGCTCCCTATATAGCATCAGAGCAGCATGGTGAAGTGGTTCACAGGAACCAGGTTCAGACACTCCACAAGCTTCCCCATGCCTCCACTGGTACAGATTGACAATTACAGGCCCCAGTCTGTATTGTGAACAAGCTGGTCTTGGATACAAATGGAAGGCCCTGCACTGAGGCCAAGGTCGGGGACCGCCTACTGACAGTACTACTGGATACAGGCGTGGCTGTGTCTGTATTATACGATGAACACCTAGACACATCACCTTGGTCCACCAGAAGGAGGACCAATATGTCAGGGGTACATGGAACTAGGTTGCCTGCATACTGTTCCCTGCTACTACCTATGGAACTGGGACACCTGAAGGCCTATCACACCTTTCAGCTGATGGTACTGCATGATAACCCTAGTATAATTGGAACTGACTTCCTAGCACCACATGGCTGTGTGGTGGACCTAGCCAACATGTTACTGATACAAATTCAGGGACAATACCACACCATCATGATCCCTGATTCACACATGGTGGCAACAATTTCTGCAAACAATAAAGAGTATGACATCATAGATTTGTTCAAAAATCATGAGCTTTTCCCAAAGCTCCTCCCCATTCTACAAAGGCATTTGGAGGCATTTGCCACCAACAAGCATGAGTCTGGCAGGATGCACACTGTCATTGAAGTGACAGGCCCGATACATGAGAGGCAACGGCAATACCCCTTTCCATCTGAGGCCTTGCCTTCTCTTAGGGAAACAATAAAATCACTCCTCAAGCAAGGTATAATCAGGACATGTGTTTCCACTGCCAATTCCCCAGTGTGGCCTGTGAAGAAACCCACAGGTGCCTGGAGACTTACTATTGACTACAGGAGACTGAACCAGGTCACCCCCAGTTGTGCCACAACTGTGGCATCAGCACCTGATGTGCTGTGACTCCCGACCCCTGACCAAAAATGGTTTCGTGCCCTGGACATCTCCAATGGTTTCTGGTCATTGTCATTTGCCCCCAAGAGTCAATATAGGTTTGTCTTCACCTTTGAGGGTAGGCAGTACACGTGGACCTGCTTACTACAGAGATACCATAACAGCCCCTCCCTGTTCCATTTACACATGATGGATGCCCTTGAGGATTTCTCTACACCCCAGTGTCTCTTGCAGTATGTGGTTGACCTGTTGTTGGCAACAGCCACACAGGAACAACACCTGGATCTCTTGGACAAACTACTGACCCTCATTCAGAGGGCAGACCTCAAAGGTAACCCTGCAAAAGCACAACTATGTCAGAAAGAGGTACTCTTTCTGGGTATGAGGATAACAGACCAAGGCCGTAGCCCTGCCTGGAAGAAGATACAAGGGTTGCAAGATTTGCCATTGCCCACCAGTGTGGCCACTCTTAGAAGGTTTCTAGGTATGGTGAATTATTCTAGAGATTTTATTTGTGATTTTGCCCAGAAGGCTGCCCCTCTGTATGACCTACTGAAAAAGGACATCTCCTGGAATTGGGGCCCCATTCACACCCAAGCTGTGATGTCACTGAAACAGGCCTTGGCCTCAGCCCCAGCTTTTGTGAACCCCAATCCAGCCCTGCCATTCCATCTAGAGTGTGCCACATCTTACATTGCGATGTCTACCATGTTGGCCCAAAAGGTCCATGGCACCCTGAGACCCATTGCATATGCATCACAACTCTTGACCCCAGTGGAACAGAAGTATAGCCTTTGTGAAAGGAACCTTCTGGCCACCTACTGGGCCATCAAGCACTTTTTGTATATCATTGGGCACTCCCCACTGATTATCAACACAAACCACACCCTACAACCTTTTTGCTATCAGACAGAGTGAAGGATAGGTCAGTCTCCAACATCAGACTGACACATTGGTCCCTCCTTCTCCAGGATAGAGATATCAAGGTCCACCCAACCAAGATGCCATCCATGCTGGTGCATGGCCTCTTTTTGCAAGGAGAACCCCATGACTGTATGATGCAGCCATCTGATCTACCAGATCCAGGCCTTTTCCTCCCTGCTTCTCCACAAATACTGGAAAACACCTCACTATGTCATGTCTTTGCTGATGGTTCAGCCTCTTACTATCAGGGAGAACAGATTGCAAGGATGGGCATATTAGTCATTTACCATTATGGTAACCCTGTGAAAATTTCTAAGCGTTGCAGTGTAGCATCATCACAGTATGCTGAGATGGCAGCGGTGGCCTGTGCCTTAGAATTCATCCAGCATGGAACTGAGGATAGCATCATTTTTATAGACTCTAACTGGGTTTGTTGTTCCCTTACAGAATTTCTTCCTTTCTGACAGAAGAACTTCCTCTCTTCTGATGGCAGCCCAGTGAAACACAAGGGACTAGTAATATACATTCATTCACTGGCACAAAAGTTTGCACACAAGTTCTATGCACACAATGTTCAGGCTCACTCCATCCATGACCCCTATCATGCCTTCAATGACACTGCTGACACCCTTACAAAGGAAGGGGCCCGAGGGGGGACACCTGGATGATGGACCATCCAGAGGCCAGAGCGGCCATACACATTGCAGCAGTCAGGAAGAAACCTGAACTCTTTTCCCCCTTAGACCTGTCAGAAGCCCAGCATGCTGACTCTGAGCTCAAAGATGTGTTCAGATACCTTGACAAAGGTACTGAGAAGAACCTACCAACCCACAACCCCTACTGAAGGCATGAAGGTAAGCTACACCTGTCCCCTGATGACAAGCTCATCTGGTACCAACCAGATGACACCCCCACCAAATTGTGGGTGGTTCCCCACCATCTTAGGCCTGAATTTCTGCATCAAGTGCATGACGCCCCTGCTGGTGGACACTAGGGATGGAGAACTCACTACAAAGGCTTAAGACCACCGCTTGGTGGCCTGGTATCACCAAATATGTCAAACAGTACATCGACAACTGCCTTGTCTATGCACAAAATAATCCTATCCCTACCAAACAAAATGCCAAACTGATACCACAAAGGCATTCTGGCCCTTGGCATGCCATACAGTTGATTTTATTGGTCTCTTGACCAATACCAGCAGAAACAACAAATACGCCCTTGTGGTAACTGATCTTTTCTTTAAGTGGGTTGAAGCTTTCCCCACTAAAACTTGCACTGCTAAAACCAATGCCAAAATCCTGGTGGAAAAGATTTTCTCCAGGTGGGGCCTACCACTCAAAGTAGACTCAGACAAAGGAACCAGTTTTACAGGTGAGTTGATTAAAGAAGCACTTGAACTCCTTGGAGTTCATCAGAAGTTCCACATACCTTATCACCCACAATCTTCAGGTCAGGTAGAGAGAGCCAACCAACAGATTAAGCAAATGCTTTCCAAATTCATTGAGGACAATCCCAAGGATTGAGATTCCCTATTGTCATTGTTCCTTATGGCAATTAGAGGTACACCCTCAGCCTCCACCCAGCTGAAACCCTTTGAGGTGATGACTGGTAGAAATATGAGATTACCTGAACATCTGTTGTTTGACCTGCACACCCCCACTGCAGACTACATGTCTGCAGACCAGTATGTGAAAAAAACTTAGACAAAACCTCATACACACTCATTTGTATGATGTTAACTGCATGGTCAAGGCCCAGCAACAGTCCAAAATCCTGTTTGACAAACACACACAAGAAGTGGATTGGTAAGTTGGGGATCAGGTAATGGTTCTCACATTTGCACATCCCACACATTCCTTCTCCAATAAGTGGGAAGGACCCTACCCCATTGTCAACAAACTCAGTCCAGCAATCTATCAGGTTAGACTCATGCAAAACAACAAATTGACTGACAAATGGTTACATGCAAACCAGATGAAACTGTATAAAAGAGTATAACTACTTTTCCTCACCCCATTAGGTGGGATAGTACTGATTTTTTAATCTTTGATTTTCCTTTTCAGATACTGACAAGATGGCTATCTTGTTCCACATTCTCCTCATCTTAGGAGTTATCCCCTGCATCCAAGGCATGGTAAAGCACCTCCTTCCTCACCTTGATCAACCTATAACTACCCTAGAGGGAGTCTCCATCAATATACCCAACAATTTTATTACTGTCCAGGAAGGTTTCCGATGCCTACCTCACTGCCTCGGTTGTTGCTCCTGATAAATCTACCCTACAAATTGAGTAGCAAAGCATGTCACAAGGACAAATTCTCCCTGTGGCCAAGCTTTCCAAGGGAACTTTCCATGGTTGGCCCAATGCAAAATTATCCCCAGATGATCCTCTGTCCTTGCTCCACACTTCTCTTAGACATTCTGGTTTATACAATATTACCGCTTTAATTGATCCTTCATATTGTAATTCTTTGTCTAAAGACTCTGCCAGGAAATGTTGTGCTGTGCACAACATGGTCTCTGCCACCATGTACCCTTCTGTCTTACACCCTACAGACAAACAGCTTTTTGAATGTCCAAAACATACCCCTGGTCCTTGTAGTGGTCTCACAGGCACTGCTTTACCTGGTACACTTACTAACAACTTACAATTTATGCATATACCTGTTTTGTTTAACTTGACTTACTGGAATATGAAAGAATTTGGTATGCGTCATACTATTGATACTTCACTGTTTTATAGTACTTTATTACTTGATAGCTTAGCAGCTTTTCAAATTCGTACTCAAGACCCTATTGCCAGGGTACACACTACCGAGCATAGAGGCAATTTTAGAAGAAAACCTAATCCTGATTATCAAAGTCATAAACATAATAGATGTAAAATTGACAGCTCTGATGTCACTGGTGCCACAGGCACTGTTTCAGGTCTTTTTGGTACTGCCATGTCTATTTGGAATAAAGCCAACATTGCTGCTATCAAATCACATTCACAGAAATGCCAAACTGGTTTGGTAAATGATATTATTCCTCCTTTATTGCATGGTGTGGATGGCCTTAGTCAGGAAGAAAGATATACAGTATACAATATGTACAATATTGCTAAGGCATTTTCAGATTCTAAAGATAAGATTAATGCACTTATTGCACAGAACAATAAAGAAGCAGATAAGCAATACATTCCTGAGAGATATTATGCTCAGCTTATGGCTCTTACATCATTACTACCATTAATAATCTTTTCTGTGATCTTGAATCCTGAAGAATCCCTGATATTATACGTGATAGACATATTTCAAAATTGTACTGTCCTCAATGTAAATCCTCTAGCTGTATTTCTATGTGTATGTTGCAGACTTTAACTATTTCACTTTCCACAGCTAGGAATTTGGGTTTTGTGACCAGACAGCCTAACACTGGTCCCTGTTTTCCTTCCAAGAAATGTTCTATTAAGGATATTATATTTGTCTCTTTTACTGTCTCTTTACCATGCTTTGATCCTACTACAGCTTTGTTCGACAAGCTTGCAACTGTTCACTCCATTGGGCACCTTGTTGAAGACTTCTACAGAGAATGCCTCGACTTACCTCCTCTACTGGCTTTTCATCCTCTTCTGGATGCCTGGGTAGCTCCACACATGGACTGCTGTGGGAAGAAAGGATATATATATTTGTGTCGATGTGATGTATTTGATGTTATTAAACCTGTATGTGGCTATTCCCCAGACAGTATCGACTGGTCCTTTTCCATGGACGATGACATCACCACTAATGGCACAGACTCTCAGGACTCAACATTGGCTCCAGATGCTTCCAAGCTCTACCAGTTGTACCGGGAGGAGGCTCACCGCCTGTCAACACAGATTTCTAAACAGACTTTTACTTGCCTGGTACAGTTGCAAAAATGGAAACTGCCTACTGTTAAAATGCAGTATAATTCAGATGGGGAGTATTGCGTAGTGACTAACCTCAAGACTTATACCTTCAGAATGAGAACCTGTTCTATTGATAGTCCCAATTTTTGTTTTGTTCCCCATCAGAAGTTAGTTATTGGGTACACTATTATTACACCCATCTCTATCATGGACGCTGACATCATTGATGGTAACAGTGATTATCTGCTTACATTTTCTGTGTATTTACCTTATTTTAATGTACACACTGATCCTTTAACTTTAACACTGAAATCACTTTTAGACAGAAAAGACACCCACCTCATCCACATAAGCAATAATATCTCCAAAGCTAATGAAGCTGTGCTTGCACTTATTAATAATGGTGATATAAATAGTGCACTTACTAACACTTGGTGAGAGATTACCTTTAAAGGTTTTGTTATTATACAAGCATTTTTGATATTTTTCTTTATTATTATGCTTTGCTGCCTATGTCATACATTATGCCAACACCGTGAGCAGCTGGAGTTCCTTTACATGGTTCACGCATCGGGTCTGTAAACAACACCTGCTCCCTATCCATTTTCTTACTCTTGCTGTGTTGCCCCTTGTGAGGCAACAAGGGGGGGAATGTTACATGAGTTCCCTGCACCCTAATTGGTACCCCCACAGGTACACCATAGACAGCTAACACTTAGGTATATGTTATACTAACATATAGGGCTAAGGGCATCTACCGTATAAGAGTAGATGTCAGGATATGTATGCACATTATTGTTATACACTTTACTTGCTAATACACATATGTATTTCTGTCTTACAAGATGTTAGGACACCTGTGTCCTTGTAATGATCATGATATATGAGTCGGCATTGCCATCTTCTGATGATTTGTATTATTACACTGCTACATGCAAACTGTACTCCTTTGTCTTTACAAAGTGATGACTACTACAAAATTGTATAATGTTATCTTGGACTGAGGAGCCACCTCTAATTTAGCCAATAGGGCTCATCTCTGTAACTAGAAATGTTTCTATCTTACAGTAACCATGATAATTATCGTAGGTATATAATGTAAGACATTACGTCTTCTACCTCGGAGACCCCAAGAGACACAGAGAATCCTTGAGGTATAGGGAACACTTAGCATTGGCTCCTAGTTCGTATTGGTAAGAACTGCTTAGGGTGACTGTGATTATCCTTTTGGTAGTAATACTCTTATGCAACTTGTCTGTGATTCCTTGCATGCCCATTATTGCCAAGAACCTGAGAGTGAGGTTTAGACCTCCTGACACCTGAAAGCTTGCATACTGAAAAGTTCTTGCTGGTCTGATATAATGTATACAATCACACACTTTGCCCATCTGTTTGTATAAGAACCAATATGGCTACAAGCAATCCTATACTACTGGGTCACTTGTCCTCTCTCTGTTTCACTCCTTCCAGCTGTAATAATTGCACCTCACTGTAAACACAGTCATGCAATTGCAGCTCTGTTGGACTATCCTGGTAATGGCATATAATGCAACAGAAATGAATGCAAGCTTAATGCAAGATAAATGAAAGCAAGCTTAATACAAGAGAAATAAATGGAACTGTTAATGCCAGAAATATTAATGCGAGCTGAACTGCAAGAGAATGCCTGTAAGTAACCTTTATGCAATACAAATTAATGTAACCGTAATGCTTTATTTATTTATTAATTAAAAACTTTGGAGAATACTTTTGAGCACAGGTTCTCATTTACAAAAGTTCCACATCAAGTGCATAGTCATAGAAAACATTACAAGTGCCATATGCAGTTCCAGAGGAAATGGAGTTGAATAAGGCTCAAAACATGTAAGACAGATCAATTACATACAGTTTTGAAAAATCCATACAGATCATTGTATAAAAAGTCACAGATATGTATGGAGAGAAACCAAATAAAACAGTTTAACAGTTACAACTTCAACAGGCTGCAAGGCAGACCACAAAGATCTCTTAAACTGATTAAACTTGGGGAGATTCGGCAGAGTATCAGGCAGATGGCTTAATCAGTTAAGAGCCCTGACAGCAAATGATGGTTTGCTCAGCTGAGTATGCTGGAAAGGAGGCTTAAGGGCATTTCTAGCAATATCCCTGATGTCAAATTTGTTGGAGATGGTACAGATACAATTTTTTTAAAGCAGGGGGTGTTAGGCCCAGGAGCACCTATCTGGCTAGCAAACAGGTCTGGAGCTTTATTCTGCATTGTAAAGGTAGCCATTTAGTAAGTACATAAAGTGTCATGTGTTTAATGCAAGATAAAGGATTGCAAACTGTAACGAGATGTTACATCTCAGCATGGTTATCCTGGGTAAACGAACTGTAAAAATTAAAAAAATTAAATGCATGAATACCTCTCATCATTCAGGTGCAACCATGAGGGTTGTGCAGTATTTAAATTCTGCTGGCAGAATTTCTGTGAAAATATTACTTCTGCATTAGTTCATGGAATTTTTCAGAGAATTCCACAAAACATCAACAATAAATAGACAGAGGGATTATTTTAATGAAATTCTATGTAAACTAATGTGTTTTTATTTTTTCAATGTAAGCCACAGAACTATTTTTCCAGGATGTGAGTGGCTCGATAATGTATTTTTTCTCCAGAGTTTTGGTCATGTTCTATATAAATCATGGACTTTTTGTATACCATGGAGTTTTTTCATCATCTGGCTATGTTGGAACTAAACAATTAAGGTGATTTTCCCATTAGAAAAGTTGATATTCCTCAAAATGCTGGGGATTTCACAAAAGGGAGTATCCTGTAAAAATTTTACATAAGCTAAATCTGCAAAGTTCTGCCTTTGAAATTATTTTCTTTCTGAATATAGGGTCTTCCCACACTGATGGAACTGGAAGGAGTATGCCTGGATGATTCCATGTATGTATAGTGATCCCTTCACCTCATTGTTAAACACTTTCAGGTGATTTTCCAGTTTGCTGCAAAAAACTTTTGTTGGCATCAGCAAGGCTCAAATCCCCAAAACATTACCCCACCCCCCAAAAAAAATCTCAATTTCATGACATTCCATTTTTTACTGCTTAACACATGTTCATGATACAGGCTCTTTGCCCCGTACATTTTTTTATTTAAAATGTGTTAACCAGGCTAGCTCCATGAGCATTTAATGCACATTTTCATGAATGATCTTGACATAAAACAAACAAGTAACAAAGCAATTAATAAAACACAGCAATTACAGAAATACATTGGATATGATTTTGCCAAACTATATTTTTTACCTTGTTTTTAAATGACAAATGTGACTTTGCAAATGATAAATGAGCAGGTAAATTATTCCATTCAGAAACCACATTATAAATAAATGACCTTTAAGCAGGTGTTTCTTTTAAATAGAGGGGGTTCGATTTTCAAAGCCCCTGATTGCCGCAAGCCCTGGGTGCACTGAAGATATGGCACATGGGGCTGGCAGCAATCACTCAGCCATTGATCAGGAGTTTCAACCCATGTGCCTGGTGGGGCAAGTTAGACCAGCTTTTTATGGTCTAGTTTGCAACATTCCCGGGGGCTGTTTTTACGGAGTTTGTTCCAGATTATTTGGCACAAGCTGCCATAAAATGTGAAAACTGTCACAATTGCCCCAGACAATCAAGAATCAGGTATAGTTGCAGCAAAGGGGTTCAGTGCACTGCCAGAACATAACTGTTGCCATGATTGAAAATCAAGGCAGAGAATCTAAGAATAATGGCAGTGTGGGACTGCAGGAAATAGATAGAATTCTACTGTGTAACTTGCTCATTAAATGAGAGCAAAACAGGACCCTTCCAAAAATGCCAAAAAGAATTTAATCTAAAGTAAGCACATCGATCCTCAAAAGTATACCATCCAAATATAAGTGAAGTTGACAATGATGGGTCAGTCTTGGACAACATAATACAAGTCAACAGGCATTATTGTACAATGTCCTACTTCTAGAAAGTAAAGTCACTGAAGCTGTAGAAAACATAGGTAAACCATAATCAATAACAGACAAAACCAAAGAGTCAAATGCAACTTTCTTAGAAACAAAATAATAGACAATCTTGAATCATATGTAATAAACCAAAATGAATATTAAATAAACAGTCTTTACAACAAAATCAACATGAAAATAATACAATAAATTACAATCTAAATAAAAACCTAAAAATGTAAAGCAGCAGTACTACAAAAAAAAAATTGTGTTTTTTTGACAGTTTATTCCCTGTGCCTTGCTAATGATATATCTGGTACTCTTTCTAGCCGGCATTGTACTATCGCCAAGTAATTTGTTCAGTTATTCTCTCCTTTTGTTTACATTTCGCCACTAAGCATGTTGCACTGGAACCCCCTATGCTGCCAACTGCACATATGTATGACTTGCAGGGACATCAGGAATGCTCGGCAGAGGGTCCCTCTACTGTTGTCAAAATACGTGATGTGACCTGTAGAAAAAGCGCAGCTGGAAATTAGTCAGCCACCATATTTGTTGTAGTGCTACAACAATTCAAATAAATTGCAAATATCTAAAAAACTAAAGATAACTGGAAAAAAAACGTTTACACGTATGGAAACTGGAACTTTGGCTGCATGCTTACAGCCAAAAGGCAGAATTCTGATAGATCACTTCCTGATTCGGTAGTACTGCTACTTTAAAACAATCAATCTTTTCAGTAACATTTCCAGAAACATCTTTAATTTCTGAAGTATTAACAAATTGCTTCACTTTCTCTTTTGAACCAAAATGGGTAACCCTTGTCTTTGTGGAATTTAACAATAAACCTAGCTCCTTCAGCCATTTATTAACCAAAAGAAATTCACACTGTAACTCAGAATGTGTCTCATAATCTGTCTTTGCTTCTCCTACTGCCCTGTCCTGAAGGCATGATCCATGCCTTGTGACACATATAGTAATCATTTCTGTGGTGGCATACCATGATGTTATAAGTAGAGGATTATGACTAGTGCTGGGCAAAAATTTATGCTTGCAAAATTGCTGATTTTGCTTTCATGCCATTTTTTAAAACTTGTACTAAAATCTGGCATAATTTTGTCAGTGCTTATAGCAACTTATACACCAAATTGTGTATTTTCAAAAATATGAGCTCTTACTAATTTGCAACTCCAGCATTGGCTCCATTTTTTCCAAGTTGCGTAGTTGTAAAAATGCAATTTTTAAAAAAGGCACCATTTCAGCCAAAATCTCCCATTTTAAACACACTTTTATAGTTCACAAAATTGTGCACAATTATGCAACATTGGTGCAATTTAGCAAAAAGTGTATGAAATAGATTTTTGTAATTTTGTCCGGCACGCATTACAACTTCACTGCATGCATAAGCAATCTGAACAAATGAAGTCCAGGGGAAAAGATCTTGTCAGAATTACAATGGATTGGAAATCTGGAAATATATCAGTTCCCAGTGCAGCAAAGTAAAACCTGAAGGTCCTGAAATTCAGAATTTGAGGGAAGTTTTGTGTACTGATGCCAGCCTGGTGTCAGATCTAGACAAGCAAAGCAGGCTACTGTGATATTATAAGGAGGGATCAAAAGTGTATGCCACTTGTTTTATTAATAGAATGACAGTCAGATTAGGAATAAAAATGCTTTGCCAATAAACGCTTTGTATTGCTTTTTCAAGATTAAAAGAATTATATATGCATTGTTCATTCTCCATCTTGTAAATCAATGCTTATTTTTATATTACAACCGGTTAATTAGCAACTTAGCAGGATAAAACATATCAACCTAAGTTTGTATTCACATAAATCTATACAGATACAGAAATTATGACCTAAATGCTGTATTTCCATAACATGAGTTCAGTTAAGTCAACTAAGCTTGTTACAACTCCTAGGGCAAACAAACCTTTAGTTATGTTCTGGTAGAGGAGCCAGCTGTTCACCTGGTTGCCAAAAGAGAATTGTATCTCAACCTTCCTCCAGTAGGGTTAGAATGGGTGACCAGGTGGCATCAAAATTTGGTAGTTTGCCCAAAAGGACATGAGTTATGCACTCATTATTTATGGTTTCTTCTAACTTATTATACTGCTGTTATAGAGCTGGGGCTGAATTTAGTTTCCAGTTAGTTAATAAAATTCTATTGAAGTTTAGGGCAGTAGCTCATATTCATGTTTTCTGGTGTTTATTGGTATGCAGTACTCCTGAGTCAATGATCAGTAACAGGAACTTTGGGGTAAATAGTATTATGGTGTTATAAGCTACCTCACAGAAATTGTGTATTATCTTCCATAATGGAGAAATGCACGGACAGCTCCAGAGCATGTGTAACAAATTGGCATGTTTTTGTTGACATTTTCAACATGGCCCTTCTGGGAGATAGACCATTAATTGCCGTCTCAAAGGAGAGTAATGTAATAATGCAGGATCTTGAATTGTACTGTTCTCCCTAAAATTTCTTTACTAGCTAGGTCAGCACTAATCTCTTTGTGACTCTTACTTGAAGTACAATAGAGGACAGTCTGTATTCTTCATAGTGCCTTTCACAAATCAAGTCAATTCCAAGGTTTCCTGTTTTCAAGGAGCCTTCCTGATTTTGACCATTCTTTATTTTTTTTCTGTTTTTGCCACCATTCACATTACTATAAGGCAAGGCAAATTTTATTTCTATAGTGCCCTATCCAGGGGCTCAGAGTGCTTTACAGTAAAAACAATACCCCCAAAAGTTAAGATGATTTTTTTTTAAATAAAACTAAAGACTTTCTCAACAAGAAAAGATTTTAAAGAGGCTTTAAAGACCTCCACTGAGCTGGATGCATGTATATAAGGTGGAAGTGAGTTCCACAGAGATGGTGCAGCAGTACCAAAAGCTCTGTCACCCAATCTCTTAAGACGAGAAGAGGGTACAACAATCAATCAAGCCTCGACGTAGAGTAGGGGGTGCATCAGGCAATCCGGCACCAGGAGCTCTTTTAGGTAGTCAGGTCCTGAACCAAATAGGGCCTTGTAGGTCAACAAGCAAATCTTGAAAGAGATGTGTGAACTCACAGGCAGCCAGTACAGAGCATGCAGAACAGGAGTGACATTATCCCTCAATGAGGCACCCATCAACATCCTGGCCGCAGCAGTCTCACTAGCTGCAATCGATGCATCAATCCTCCAGACAGCCATAGTTATAGAGCACTGCAGTAATCAAGTCTGCTGGTGACAAAGGCAAGAATGACCATAGCCAGGTCATCAGGAATCAAGAACGGCCAGATCCTGGCGATATTCTGTAGATGAAAAAAACCTGGATCGAACAACCGATGACACCTGTTGTTCAAGGGTCAGTTGGTCACCTAGAAAAATGCCAAGATCTTTGACCACACTTACCACTAAAATGAGCCACCTACCAACAGAGATGCAGTGAATTTCAAATCCACAGGTGAAGTGAATGTGAAGTAGCCACTTTGCGTTATCATAGCGCTATGCAAAGTGACCACTGAAAAGTGCTCACTTCACCTTGTTATTTTGACTTTGCATTGTCATTCCGCCTTAACGCAAAGTAAGGTGGAATGACAACAGTATAGGCACTTTAGGCAGCCCCCCCCCACACACATCACATGGCTTACAGTAGTGTAAGTCTCATGCTTTAGCCAGGCAGGAAGAAAGTGAGTCATTCAAGCAGATACTTTCACTTTCTCCATTGCAGAGGTAGAAAGAGGTAGCATTTTGTGTAGGAGAGTTCATTATTAGTTTCTTTCTTGAGCAAATTTCAGAAAACCCCAAAGCTTTTTTAAAAGCTAATTCTTTAGTTTTTTTTTTTGTACTGTTTTGTCAGTTCTTTTTGGTGACTGATTTCTTTGTTTTATAAGTTTTGTTTTGTGTGTGACTGTGTGTGTGTGCGTGTGTGTGAGACTGTGAGTGTGTGTGAAGTTGCTAATTGTGTGATGCATCGGAGAGGGAAAGAGTGTTTTGTGCAATGGACCAGGGACAGTCTGTGGCCCATGGCCAGAAGGGAGCACGCACAAGTGGGGGTCATAGCCTGGTGTCATTGGACCACTCCAGACTGTTTGGTCCTGCCTCCCCCCCTCCAGAAGCAGCAGCACCTACAATGCCATTGCCACATCCACCAAGTCCACCACCACCACCACCACCAGTAGCAGCTGCAGGAGCTCCAGTAGCACCACCTCCACAGCAGCAGGTGGAGTCCCAGGTGTATGACAGTGCTGCTGGCACTACATCTTCCCCTCCTGTGCCTGGTCCCCCCCGCAGCTCCACAGTTTGGCAGTTTTTCAACTGTTTCGGGGGGCAACAGCATTGTGGTGTGTCTGCTTTGTGGTGTGCAGGTGTGCTGTGGCCCCCAGGGGACACATCTGGGGACTGGGGGCCAGTGCACACATATGCTGAACCACCACAAGGTGGAGTGGCAGGCTGCCACTGAATGGGTCAGGCCTCCACCTGCTGGCCCTTCTGTGGCAGTGGCAGAGGGTGCTGCTGTTGTGTGTCACCACAGCAGGAGGAGGACCACAGCAGCAGCTGCTCCACCACTACCCCCACCACTGCCACCAGCACCACCCTCACCACCACTACCTGGTTTTCCCCGGCACCAGTGGACCCTGCCACAATGCCTGCAACACAGGCAGACATAGCACTTTTATGGGCTGCAGTGGAGGAAAGTAACAAGAGGGTTGGTGCTGTCCAGCAGCAGGTGAAGCAGGTCGAGCAACACCAGCTACAGATAGTGTCGATGCTCCATCTGCTGCTGGAACATCATGGGATCCCCCATGAGCTTTTTTTTCCTGCACACCTCCCCCTCAACTGCTGTAGTGTTTTGTGTTTTATTTATGTTTAATAACAGACAGAGGGAAGGCCACACAATATTAGTTTAAAGGGAAGCAGTCAGCAACAGGAGGTCCCACCCCCTGCAAGGTTTACCCTCCAGTTAAGCCTTTTAAGTATGTTGCAACATTTGTCTCGTGCCGCAACATACTTTATTTTAATAAAGAAAAGTCATTGACCCGGAAGTATGGCAGACACTATGGGGGCTCCATTATGTGTAAAGGTGTAATGGCGATGCACCGTGAGCTTCAATACAAAAATATTGAAGCACCTCTCTGCCGCACCTTTCCTTTACACATAATGGAGCCCCCATAGTTTCTGCCATCCTTCGGGGTTGCTGACTTTTCTTTATTAAAATAAAGTATGTTGCAGCACGAAAAAAACGCTGCAACATACTTGAAAGGCTTAACTGGAGGGTAAGCCTTGCAGAGGGCAGAAACTCCTGTTGCTGACTGCTTCCCTTTAAATATATACATACACATACAGTCATACATGTTCCTTATTGCCCTGTTATTATAATCCAGTGCCTCAGTAATGTTTACTTTCTGTTGTGGAGTGGTTGTGGAAAAGCTGGTGTGAGCAGTGCAAGTATGATGTGCTAAACTGCATGTGTGTAGTCAGTGTTGTTTCGTGTGTGTGTGTGTGTGTGTGTGTATGTCATCAGACATTGTGTAGCTTCTTGCAAACATATATTGCTGACTTGCTGCAGTGTTTATGGTATAAAGAACAGCGAGCAGAATAACGTATACAGTGCAGCTCACCTAAGTGCACATTGGATAAGTGCACATCCTGCTTAAGTGCACACTTTTTCAATATCCATTTTTTTCCCTATGTTTGCCATGTTAATTTAACTGCTTAAGTGCACACTGTCTAAGTGCACATTTTGGTTAAATGCACATTTCTTTGGAAGGAAAGCCTATTATATTTGATGTCCAGCACCCCCTAAGTGCACAACCCAACCCAACCCAACACTGGGTTACATTAATCCACCTTTATAAGTCTACCTCAAACTCCTAATTGGCAAGCAAAGCTGTTGATGCACTGATAAGCAGACTATTCTACTCCAAAAGGCACAACATCACACAAGAGACCATCACCAATTGCTTTCACAAGGCTGGACTGACATCAGCCAATCCAATACAGGAAACCACAAACCCAGAAGAGGAGAGTGCAGAAACGCCGCTGCCAATTCCGGTTCTACCAACGGGCATGACAGCATAGGATTTCATAGAGTACACCACCATAGATGATGCTGTGGGTACTGTAGGTCCAGTTATGAGGAAGAGACATGTGGTGACATCCATGGAGACTCAGCCAACCAGGACCAAGAGGATGCCAGCCAAGAAGATGAGCTGGTGACTTTTGCAGAAGCGTTACGGAGTATGGAGAAAGTAAGGCAGTATGTTCTGTCAAAAGCAAAAAAGGACTTTAGCATGCTTTTTCAATTTAATGAGTATGTTCAGTAGCTAGCTTTAAAGACTAGAAAACAGAAGAAAATTACCGATTTCTTTAAGAAATGATCCGACGAATTTTCAGACGCAGTGCTAGGACAAGCTGATTTTTTTTTTGCTGCATTTTATTTTACATACATTATAGGGTACATTCTTAAAATTAAGTACAGTAATAAATGTTGATTGTTGTGATTGTTGATTATGCTGTAGTATGCACAACATTACCAGTATTTGGTTAGATACATGTTCAACAATATTTACGCCATTCAGTACTAGCACCTTGATAAATAAAGCATTTTTAAATTGCTCTGATGCCTGAAAAGCTATTTTTTGGATAAATGCACAGCCCGCTTAAGTGCACACTTTTGCAATATCCCAAGGGTGTGCACTTAAGTGGGCTGCACTGTATTTTATTGTCACCATCATCATGAGCGGACTAAGTGATACGATACTTTTTCAGAGGTGTCTGGCCAGCGTGCACCTTAGTCACATACTGCACACATGACTTTTAAAAGAGCATGTGTTTTTTGTGCTATGATCTCCACAAAGTCAGTGTGCACTGTGAGTGACTGAGGTGCACAGCGACACGATACCTCTGAAAAAATATCATATCGCTTATTCCGCTGGTGCTGATGGTACAAATAAAATATACATCATATATTCTTTCTTATCTTTATTCTTGAGATACTGCAACAAGTCACACCATATATATGTTTACACAAAGCTGGATAATGTCTGCACACACAGGAAAGAACACTGACGGCACACATGCAGTTTAGCACAACATACTTGCACTGCTCAGTCATGCTTTTTGTGAAACACTTCAATTCACAAGTCCCGACACAAGTAAACATTACTGAGGCTCCAGAAATATTTATTTTCTGAAATAGACATTAAAGAGAGTCATCAAGTTATAGTATTGCACCTGATTTATGGGTGCCTTACCTCCAGGTGAATCTTTCTTGCTCCACATGTCCTTGCATAGTGCAATACTTTTCTGGCAAAAATGCTCATAATTTTGGTAAACTGGGTCCCAGAGAACTTCCCTTTCTGAAGAGTCACCCAAGTTCCACCCCTCACTCAGCAACATTATGGCGTGATGCCAGGAGCCGCCAAGGACACGCCTCCATTAGTAGGTGACGAGCAGCTTGAATGTTTTCAATAAAGGATGAGTCAGTTTGTGGTGAACGTGACATGTTTCATCCATCAAGGCTCTTGTTAGTCAAAACATGCTCGTGTTTCACCACAAACTGACCATTATAACACAAAAAAAATTCAGAAAGCTGCCGGCCATTCAATATAATGGAGCACACCCTGCGCTCTCCCTGGCATCACATCATAATGTTGCTGAGCGTGAGGCAGAACTTGGGTGGCTCTTCAGAATGGGAAGTCCTCTGGGACCTGGTGCACCAAAATTATGAACGTTTTGGCCAGAAAGGTATTACACTATGTATGGACATGTGCAGTAACAAAGATTCCCCTTGAGGTTAGGCACCCATATATTGGGTGCAATACCATAACTACATAACTTGGTGAATCTCTTTAAAGCAGCAGTGCAACAATTTGTTGGAAATTTTGACCTATACTTTTTATGCTATTTTACAATGCCACTTTATTGACATCCTGACTTGTATGATACTATTCTTTCCAGTATTTAAGTCTGCTTTAGTATTTTTTTCATGTCTGAAATAATAAAAGGAGCACTCCTTTTAATACGGTGCGGACCAGGTCTTCGACAGTATTTTCTGCTGTTTTTCTCCATCAGTTGTTATATATTACTTCTATTGTAAAATTAACAATTATGCAGCTGGCAGTGTTTTATGACCTCACAGAACAATATTTATTCAAAACCAGTTGCAAATAGTGATGAAAACCTGGTCAGAGCCATATTAAAGGGTGTGCTCCTTTTTTTTTCAGACATGAAAAAAAGTAGTAAAAGCTGATACAAATTGTGAAAAGAAGGATATCATACAAGTCAGGAGGTAACTAGTGGCTGGCAATGTAAAATAGCGTAAAAAAGTATTGGTCAAAATTTTCGCCACATTGTTGCACTGCTGCTTTAATTTATAATTTAAGTATGACATTATGTGCTCACAATCACAACACACAAAATGCATCTGTCTTGTGTCCAGAAAATTGCCAAGTGCTGAGGAAGTGAGATGGGAGCGTTACACCACATGCAAAGTCCCCCAGAATTTATTGCGCAGTCACTCATGCTCACAATGGTCACACAGAGTCCCCAGAATTTTTATGCATCCCCAAAATGCATCTGTCTTGTGTCCAGAAAATTGCCAAATGCTGAGGAATGAAATGGGAGTGTTACACCACGTGCAAAGTCCCCCAGAATTTATTGCACAGTCACGCATGCACGCAGTGGTCACACAGAGTCCCCAGAATTTTTCTGCATGCCTAAAATGCATCTGTCTTGTGTCCAGAAAATTGCCAAGTGCTGAGGAAGTGAAATGGGAGCATTACACCACATGCAAAGTCCCCCAGAATTTATTGCACAGTCACTCATGCGTGCAGTGGTCACAGAGAATCCCCAGAATTTTTCTGCATCCCCAAAATGTATCTGTCTTGTGTCCAGAAAGTTTACATACTCTATGATGATGATGTGCTCATGATGCACAATGTCTTGTCAAACTATGTGAAGGAGGGATAACATGACATAAATCCATTCAGTGTTCCATCAGAAATGATGACCGTGAGAGAACTGTTGCTGGTCCAAAGTGTGCTGTGATTCCCGCAGATGTGATGCGATCACCTCAACCAGATGGAAGAGTGCCCTTTGTGTGTACACTAATAGTAGCCTTGGTGAGTTTCTGTATTTATATATATATATATATATATATATATATATATATATATATATGTATGTATTTTCTAGGTGGGGGGGTTGACATATATAGATATGTACTCATTGTATTGTTTTGTATCACAGGTCACAGATACTGTTGGTGTGCACAATCCAGTGCTTTATGATAAATTTTTGCTTTGAAATTGCAAAAATGGAATACTCTCAAGCCAATGATGGTAAGTATTTTTTTGGGGGGAGCATATTTGCAGGTAGAAATACAAAATCACACATGCCCCCATAATGCAAAGTATCATGGGCTGCATATGCAAATCATCACAGAATATTATGCTGGTTCAGCTTTAAGCAGAAATGCATGGTGCCGAAAGGCATCCCACACAGTTTGCAAAAGGTGCCAACAGAAGACACAGGCATGTGTTTCATCCTACCAGGACTCATCAGTGTGCCTCATCTGTTTAACACCACAGTGGAATGAACCAGCTACCTTAAGATGGTCTATCTGGGTTATGTTGTGGTGAACCCAATTAAAACAAAAAAATAAGTTAAAAGTCAAAGAACCACAGCGTGCAAGCACTGAGGCAATGGTTACCCCAAAGGGCATTGGTCAGGAAGCCAAGTTTTAAAGACATATAAAATCACACATGCCCCCATAATGCAAAGTATCATGGGCTGCGCATGCAAATAACCACAGAATATTATGCTAGTTCAACTTTAACTTGTTTTTGTTTTGATTGGGTTCACCACAATATAACCCAGATAGACCATCTTAGGGTAGCTGGTTCATTCCACTGGGGTGCCAAACAGATGAGGCACACTGATGAGCCCTGGTAGGATGAAACACATGCCTGTGTCTTCTGTTGGCACCCTTTGCAAACTGTGTGAGAGGCCTTTCGGCATCATGCATTTCTGCTTAAAGTTGAACCAGCATAATATTCTGTGGTGATTTGTATATGCAGCCCATGATGCTTTGCATTATGGGGGCATGTGTGATTCTGTATTTCTTTGAACCTTGGCTTCCCGGTCAATGCCCTTTGGGGTAACCGTTGCCTTTTGCAGGTAGGTGTCATTAATGGTTTCTTGTTTGGTTACTTCTTCACAGATTTCATCTGCATCCTTCTTGAGTCTGGTTGGTAATGATAGCCATGGTCATCAACTGAAATGACTTTTGAGTGTTGTATATTGGCCCCAGCCCGGGGGCCTGATGTCAAAGAACTTCTTTGGATAAGGCAACTATGACACAACAAAGCATCTGGAAGTTTCTTAAAAAAAGAAATGAAGGACTTATTACAACTTGATTGCAGCAGTAACACATTATGTTTAAGCTGTGGCTGCTCCACAGGTATCTGGATTAACACAGATAGCAAGCTGTCTCACTGCAATCAACAAATCACAACTTAATTTAGTACCAGGCTGTGTAACAAATATCCTGCGTCAGTGACCCTGCATCTCAACTCAAGTTACATTTCAAAACCACATCTTGTCAAGTAACACAACCTGGGTCCAACTTTTTCAACACTGTCATGGCTATACAGCTGCAAATTTGGAATACAGTGCATGATATATTGCAGAAATATTTTTTGTGACGTACACATGTCACCTAGTTTATGAATCCTCAGTCGGATTTGTTGCACTCTTATGAAAAGAAAAGGAACAGATTAAATAAAATTTATATACTTGCCAGTACGGATTAGAAATGGATATTCCATAGGTTCCTGTGGACAGTACTGCTACTGTACCATTGATACCGACTTTCACTGAAGGAGAGTCGTTTATTGTTAACCTGTAAAAAAACAAAATAAGTTTACCATATGTGTTTGACCATTGCAGCTCAGAAAAGCAACAGAAAACAAAACACACAGCTAAAGGAAGTTGAATAGCATGAAAACATTAGTACACATACTCACTTTATAGTTTTAATAGTAAGAAGCCTTGTGCCTGTGGCGGATGGTTGCGGTCTCCTGTTCAATGCCCTCTGCCTTGGCATAGTCAATGTAATGGAAAAACGTTGTCAGAATGACACTGGTGGGGGGTGATGGTGGTCATAGCTGTGGCATATGATGACCTTCCCTATGACACCTTCCTGCATCTGGTGGTGGTGGTGGTGGTGGTGGCAGTGGCTAACAGTGGTCTTATGGTGGTGGTCCGGGGGGGCACAGAAAGTCATTCCCCGTGGTGGCAGTGACTAACAGTGGTTTTCTGGTGGTGGTCCAGGGGGGCACAGAAAGTCATTCCCTCTGGTGGCAGTCGCTAGCAGAGGTCCTATGGTGGTGGTCCAGGGGGGTACACAAAGTCATTCCCTGTGGTGGCAGTGGCTAACAGCAGTCTTATGGTGGTGCCTAAGGAGGGCACAGAAAGTCATTCCCTGTGGTGGCTGTGGCTAACAGTGGTCTTATGGTGGTGGTCTGGGGGGGCACAGAAAGTCATTCCCTGTGGTGGCAGTGGCTAACAGTGGTCTTATGGTGGTGGTGGTACAGGGGCCAGGATATATTGTGCTCTCTGTTACAAATGTGATGTGACATATGGAATTTGAGTCACTCCAAATGGGACATTCATTTAACCTTATGAAAAAGAAAACATATATCATACAACAAATGTGACAGCCTTTTAACAACTTAGGTTAAAACCTGCTAACATTAACCTCATCATTATCCACATAAAGAAAGCTGCCCTCACAGTCATCTATGTCTGAAGTCTGACCACTGGGAAATTCTTTCTCCATTGTGTCATCTACATCAGTGGTAGGCCATTTCATGCTTCCACTGCCAGTGCCACCAGGATGGTCCATTTCTACATCACCAAAACCATGACTTGGCCAGGGTACGAATACTGAGGTTGCAGTCTGAGCTGGTATGTGCCTCTCATTCATTTTTATGAATGTTAGCAAACTGACATTTGCAGGAGAGAGGTTTGCATGTTGATCCAGAACTATTGCACCTGCTAAGCTGAATACCCGCTCAAAACTTACACTGGAGGGTGGGCATGTCAGGTACTTCAGTGCCACTGCAGTCAGCTCTAGCCATTCACTGACCTTTCTGCTCCAGTATAAAAGAGGATCGTCAGTTATTGACAGATGCCTGTTTTCAGACAAATATGACTCAACCATTCTCAGTGCTGCATTAAGTCCAGTGGTTGCTGCATCATCTTGTTCCCTGGAATCATTTATGTCACAAATCCCCACTTGGGACAAAGCCTCCCAAAGTGGGTTAATGCCAACTGCTTTGGATGACAGATCACCTGGAACTGCAGTCCCCTTCCCCTTACAGGATATGCTTGATACTCCTCCAGGTTCACCTTCAGCCTGATTATGCTAATGAGGTTTGCTGACCTTGGCACATGACTTCTGTGCCCCATGAACCAAGCACACCAGTTGCCCACTGACATTTTTTACCTGTTCAGGCCCTCCCTCCAGTACTGAAGCAATTCCAAGTTTGTATCGTGGATCCAGCATTGTTGCTATTGCAAAGTTGTCACTACACTGAATGCTAAAGATGTGACGATTCTCATCGAATACTGTCAGCATGTGTTTTGGCAACATATTGCTAGCACTGTCTCCGGCAACATCAAGGCTATGCTGTACATTCACTAATATCTGCCTCAGCACCCACAGCAGTGGAATTGATTGGCTAATGGAGGCAGACTCACCACCCACTGCCTGCATGGCATGTTCAAAAGGCCACAAAATTGTTATTACAGAGTCCATGGGATGCCACTGTTCAGTCGTCATAGACATGGAAGCCCCGGAACTGTCATGGCTAGTGTGCATGACAAGATATTCTGAGATGGCTTTGTATTGGTCATACAACCTTTCTGCCATGTATAAAGTGGAATTCCACCAGGTGACAACTTCCAGCTTCAAGCAGTGCTGAGGGAGGTTGTTTAGGATCTGCAACTGCCGATGTTGGTCACGGGCCTTTGCAGATCATGAAAAGTGAGAACAGATATGGCATGCAACTAATCAGCATTTCCTTTACATCAGGGTGCTGCAGAAACTCCTGCACCACAAGATTTAAACAGTGGCCCATGCATGGAACATGAACAAAGCCACCATTTGTGATGCATTTCACCACATTTGACCCATTGTCACTTGCTATGAACCCAGCTCTCAGTGACAGGGGGTTCAGCCACTTGTCAATTTCCATCAGTACCAAATTCAACATGTTTTCACCAGTGTGAGAACAGGTCACATTGTGCATAGCAATCATTGCATGCTGTCTAATTCCTGGAAGATTGCTAGCATGACACTCCATCTTACTGTGCTGATTATTTACACTACCAACAGCACAAACAACACCTGGCACCTGTGCCCAATGTGCAGTTATACACAAATATGAACTCCCCACTGTTTTGCCACTTTTCCACATATCCATACTTAAATGGATGAATGGAGAGGAGGAATGTTGAAGGGCATGTCTTACAGAGTCAGACACAGTACAGTACAACTCGGGGACAGCACCGGTCGAAAAGTATGTCCTGGATGGAACTTTCCATTTTGGACAGGCACATGCAGCAAACCACCAGAACCCAGAATTCTCCATAAAGGAGAAGGGAAAAAGATCAATTGCCAGCATTTCAACTACAGTAGCATTAAGTTCACGTGACACTGTATGATTGGGTGGACACTTCAGCTTATGCGCAAAAACACTCTGTAATGTGGGCTGACTTAAACGTTTTACACAGGGTGTGATGACAAATAGTTCTGCTCTGCGAATAGCAGGGGGTGGAGTGTGGACATTTGATGAAGACTGTTGTACAGGTGATGATGACAAACCCACAAATGCATTTATTTTGCCAGATTTACCAACTGGGATTGATGTACCACTTGCACTAGACATACTGCATTCACCACCACCACCACCAAAACTGCTACTCTCACCAGCACTGGACAACATTTCAGAATCATTATGTTCCTCCACCTCATCATGCCTGTAGTAATTCTTTGCTCTTATTTCATCACTACTGCACACATTTAATTTCCTACTTGATTTAACAGTCATGGAAAGGGATAACATGCTCATTATGGTTGATTACGAGGGTGAACGCCCCACTGTGGTATTAGCTGCCATCTTGTGCTGGGTCCACAGTGCCATGTGCCTGTTCTTAAGATGCGTATGCTGTCCTCCCATGCCCAGATGGTTCCCCTTTTTACCTCGACTCACACGCGCATGGCAATCCTGGCAGATTGCAACCAACTCATCATTTGCATTTTACACAAAAAATCCCAAACAAGGGATTGTGATGCTCTAGTTTTAACATGTCCCTGATGCTGCTTATTGGACTCCATTTTTTTAAGTGGGGGGGTGCTATGTGATTTTTTAGGCAGGACACACTTGGACTGCAACTGACCACCATGACTACCTAGCATTATGACTGGGTCATCATCATCATCATCATCATCACCATCAACTGAAACTGGTAAATCACAACTTTTTACAGGTGGGGGGTATTAATGCAAACAGACCCAGACACAGCCACCTTGAATTTCATTTTCTCCGGTTCCCAACTGGGGTCACTTACATCATCATCATATTCATCAACATCACCCACATCCACATCTTCTGCTTGGATGCTGGCATGTGGACTGCATGTTGCAACCATAGCAACATCATCATCATCATCAGATTCATCATCATCAACACAACCATCACCTGATATTTTTCCACCACACTGTGAATCACTGCATGGCAAATGTGTGACATGAACTGTGGTGGAACAAATGTCACATTGTATGCTATCATTGACATGATGAGCAGAATCCTCATGTTCAGTTACTGGGATGTTACTGGGAAGTATGACATAATCTACACTGCAACTCACTCACACTGCTTCACACTCCACAATATTTTTGGACACGGTAAACTGGTCAGAAGTGGAACTTGAGGCAGCAATACTCATACCACCACCAGCAACTGCACTAACACCACCGGCTGAGACAACATTATCTCCTCCAACTATGAGTGAAGCTACTGATTGGGCTGTAAAAAACATTGCAGGAGAAATACCTTTCCTCACATCAGCAATGCACTTCTGCGTCTGCGTACTACCATGCCCACAGACAATCTTACCACTTGTAGCAGTGCCATGGCGAGAAACAGCTTTTCTTGCTCGTCTCTTAGCGGGCATTTTGGAGGATCAACAACAATATTCAAAACGAATTTAGATGTTGGAATGTTCACTCTGGGTGAGGGGGGACACTGAATGTGAAGCCAAAAAAACAACTGTGGCTTCAGCAACAGATACAGACACAAAGTCACAAGTTCAACAACACCTTAACTAACCAGTGGTGTTGAAGTTACAAACAATCCAATCTGGAAAATAATTCCTTTTGCCGGTTGAGGGGGGGGCACTAACTGCAGATTTTTATGGCAGTACAAGCAGCAAAACAAACAAATGATACCACAATGGCAGTACAAACTCACACAGCTGCAGTGGATAGCAGGTTCACACTGCTGCCCCTGCAATTACACTGTGGCACAATAAAAGGCATATTATTTGATGTCACGCACCGCACACACACTTGCACAATTTGTCTACAAGTAATGCATAGCAAATTGAAAACTTCAGTAATATACCACATATTTTAAACAACCTGAAATTATGAACTGCTGCACCAGATCTGCACAACACACAATCAGCAAAACAATTTCAACAATTACTGACAATATTACTGTGTGTACATTAACACAGTCAGTAATATAACAAAGATATAACCAAAAAACAAAGAACTCCCTATTTCTCCAACTTAAATCTACCTACACCACAGATACGCCCCTCCTCCAAAGCACACTTTTACTGTTTCTTACTACATAGACTCAATGTTGTAAATTAACATTCAGAATCCACTCACAAACAATAAACGCTCGATGATATGAGCACAGGAGGGTTTCCTACAATTGATGAACTAAAGTTTGAGCAAAAATATTACTCAAAAAGGCTTTTGTAACAGCTTTTAGAAGGTTTGACTCACAGAGAGCTCTCAGAGCAAACTGTCTCCTACAGCTTCCTACACACACTACCCCGAATTGAGGCTGTGCAGAACAATATAGTGCCCATGTGACCTGTAATCCCATGAATCACTGCAAAATCTGCCTTTGGAGCTTAAAAACAAAGCGAAGTGAGGTGAAGTACATTGTTTTCAATGCACTTCGCCTTTAAAATTGGTGGAGTAGTGGTCTGGGAAGATGGAGTAATGCAAAGTCATTGTTTTCAATGGACTTCGCGTTACCCATCATAACGCCAATTACTCTGCTTCGCATTGCGGAGTACTCCGCAAATTTTCCTTCACTCCACGAATCACTTTGTGGAGCGAATTGAGCCCACTTCGCCGACCACTACCCACCAATTGCAGGAGCAAGCAACCTCCCATCAGTGGAAACACCTCCATGACCAGGCTCAATCTCCATAACCTCTGCCTTGCCAGTGTTGAGACTAGCCAGTTTGCAGACATCTAGTCATTAATCTCAACCGAACACAGGCTCAGTGTACCTAAGGCGAAGAGGTCACCTGGGGCACAGGATAGATACAACTGGGTGTCATCCGCATAGCAGTGAAACCCCAGTTAGTACCACCTAATGATCTCTCCTTGCACCATCATATAAACAGAGAACAACAGGGGGCAGAATAGAACCCTGTGGAACACCACAAGGCAGTGCAAGGAATCCCATGGAAAAATTCCCCAAGGACAACACGCAAGAGAGAAGATAATTTTTTCTGCTTATCTTTTTTTAATTTACTCTTTATTTGCTATCCAGTGTCTTATCTCTAGTTCTCCTCCCTAATTTTCTGGGCCCCTACAATTTACTGTTGTGGCAATAGTCCATCCCCCATGGGTTGCAAGACCAGACCTCTCTTGGGCTTTATATTTTCTATAATGTAACTAGACATGAAAAAAACTTAAAAGGAACATAAACCCTCTTTATTACACTTTTTAATTCTGTTTACAAGCCACATTCCTTATTTTTTTTTTATATTATGGTCTCTTGTTAATGCTGCATTTTTTTTTCCGGCTAAACAGTCATTTTAAAGGCTGCCTGACAAATAACAGACTTCTGGGGGACAAATTAATATGGGTCTACCTGACATGAATGAGGTATTTTGCTCATGCTATTACTGAATGTTGCTAGGACTATTTTTATATGGCACTGCACAGCAGCCATGATAGCAACTTGCCCAAAGAAGCATCCTTTTAAACTGTCCACCATGGTGGGTCTCTGCCTATAGTGCTTTAAAAAAAAAACACCTGGTGTGATGGTCTCAGCCACAGAGGACTCTTCTTCTTTAAAACTGGTCACTGTTTCTTGGCTATGTAGGCAAGAAGAGCAATGCCAGACCCTCTCCTTTCACTTTAAGGTCATTACTCGGGATGAGGTAACAAACCTTCTTAGATCGATCTCGGACAGTACTGTCACAGGCTTTGATAGCATCTAACCCAGGCTACTAAAACTAGTGGCCCCGCTCATTGCTGCCCCTCTGGCTAGAATTTTTATTGTCTCCCTGTGTCAAAGTTGTATTCCTGACATCTGGAAGACAGCGTGAGTCATACCTGTGTCTAAGAAAGGTGACAACAAACACCCATCCAGCTACAGACCCATAGCCATCCTGTCGGTACTAAGCAAAATCTTAGAAAAACTAGTAGTCACACAAACCATAGAATTCCTTCTTAGTAATGACCTCTTGTCTAATGCCCAACACAGCTTTCACAAAGGGCATAGCACAACCACTGCCTTGCTCAAATTTACTACTGACACTCACCGCTATGGACTCAGGTTTTGTAACTGGGGTTGTTTTCATACATATGACAAAGGCTTTTGACCTGGTGGACCACTCCCTTCTCCTTACCACCTTAAAAACTATGGGCTTTGCATCAAATGTGGTCAGCTGGTTCTGTAGTTACCTGTCAAAAAGTCTCCAAGTCATTAATTTCAGTTCAACCTACTCGGATCAGGCAACAGTGAATATTGGAGTACCCCAAGACTCCATTCTGGGACCACTTCTGTTCTTGAAATTTATTAATATCTCCTCCAATCTCTCTTCCCACCTCTCCTTTCTCTATGCCGATGATATAGTCTTGTACACCAGTGTGAAAAACATTTATGACATCAATCTGTGACTCTGCTCAGATTTCCAATGCACACAAACCTGGCTATCTGACAACAAACTTATTTTTAATGAGGCCAAGATCCTAGCTCGCCCAGTGGTGCTGAGGGTTGAGGTACTGGATGCCACACCTTGTGCCATGCCGGTGTCCTGGGTTCGGGAATGAGTCCAGGTCATCGGGGGGTCAGCAGGGGAGGGAAGAGATTGAGCATCCATAGGACTGCTCTCTCTCTGTCTTCCCAAGGAGGGTTTCAGGGGATCGTCGCTCAAGAGCGACCTCTGGTGGTAGCTGGGGGATGCAACAGTAGTGGCACATGTGTAAGCAGGGGGCGGAGTTGTGGTGAACATTGCCTTGCAAGCCAAACTCTGAGAGGTTGGAAAAATACAAGAGAAAAAATCCCCACTTCTGGGGATAGGTGAAGGCGCCTTAGCCTCTGGGTCCACACTCCCGACACTGGACCCATCTCCTCTCCAGGATCCGACTCATGTACGGCCAGCAATCTATACTACAAGATAGAGCACCCTGGGCAGGTAGGGTGGCCCTTGCTCTGGGGGTTTCAGATCTGGGGGTTGTGTCAGCCGGCACAAGGGGAGAGGAATCTAGGGTCTCAGGTGGGAGATAGTGAACAGGAGATCCTGAGATTGCTGGAGAGAGTTCCTGGGGCTCAGTGGAGCAGAAAAAGAGTTCTAAAAAAAAAATATGAGGCCAAGACCCAGTCCATGCTATTCAGACCCTTTCAAGGCTCAAAACATGCCAACGTGACTTTAGGGCCTCCTGCCTTGATGGTACACTCATTGGCTTCATGGCCTCATTTAAGTACCTAGGGGTACCCTTAGACCAATCCTTAAACTTTGAACTGCACATAAAGAACACATGCAAATCTGTAAACTCTAAACTAAGCATTGCGTACTGGACCAGTTATGCACTAACCCCCTTGGCAAGACTGGCTATTCCGTGAGGTATACTTATGCCTACCCTGACCTATGGGGTAGCTACATATGCTGCCACACCTAAATTGAACCTTCATAGATGGGACATTACCTACAACAATATATGTAGGTATGCCTCCTCTTCCCAAAGGCTGAAGCACCATTGCCTCCTATACTCTGATCTGAACTGGCTATCTCCCAGTGCAACCAGACTTCACTCCCTCTGCTCTACAGTTGACAGCATTATGAGGACTCAGACCCCCTTAACAATGGTGGAGCTGCTCACTCCCCAGTCCTCCAGCTATGACCTGCGCTTGACTGACAAATCTCTCCTTGGCATGCCAAAATGCAAAATATCCAAAGGTGCTAGTGCTTTTGCCCTCAATGCCCCCCTGCAGTGGAACTCCTTCCTGCTTGATGTCCACCAATCATCCTCACACTATGCCTTTAAAAAAGCACGCTGCCTCCACCTCATCTTATCTAGTCAGTGCTCCTGCTCTAAGCCTCCTTAGTACCTTCTTCTCCTCCTCCTGTTATGCTCTTAACCTGCCTACTGCCAGTATACTTTTGGGATACTTTTCCCACCTTACCCTATCCCCTTCCCCACCTCCCAACTATCCTCTTCCTTTCTAGGTCTGTGCCAATCCCCTTCTCCGAGAATTACCCTGTTCCAATCTCTACCTCTCTCAACTTCCAGTCCTCTGCTACCTTCCCCCTTGCACTTATCTGTTATTGGCTCAATCTTCTAGACTTGTAGTAGCTGTCTCTCCCTGGGTTTTACTTGCTGACTGTTATTTCTTAGCGTTTTGCTAGATGTCTATGGTTTCCTTACAAGATTATGATTTTACTGTTTTTTTCCTACTTGTAATTAGCCTGATACCAATGCTGCTGACTGAAACTATGTTCTGTACCCTGCACTAAACACTGTACTTTATTCATGCTGTTTATTCTTGCTGTAAATCCTGATGTATAATACCTTGTTTGTATCTTACTGTATTACCTGCTGTCTGTATCTCTGTAATTGCTCTGCAACCTCCCGAGTCGTGCCTGAAAATAGTCATCTCTATGGCTAGTGCACCCTCCCGGTTAACAAAAGCTAAATAAAAAATGTCACTTGGTTATTTTAGATAGTAGACATGAATCCTTACAGAGATTTAAGATTCTTAACCCTGAGGTTGCCAGTCATTTACGAATGTATACAAGGAAACAAGTGGAAGCTGGTGAGGGGGGAAGGGTGTGAGAAAGTTTTATTTTACAGACAGAGTGGCTCAGCTGTGAAACAGCCTGCCAGCAGAGGTGGTGGGCACCAAAACCATTAATGGTTTCAAGAACGGTTGGGACAGAGTTAAGACCTTAGTAGTTACTCAGTGGGGTGGTAGTAGTAAGACAGAGATCAAGGCAATATATAACGCAGACAACAGTCCTGTGTTGACAAAAGGTCCTCAGGTATGTTAAGGTGTTACGGGCAGACTGGATGGACCACTGGTCTTTTTCTGACATCACTGTCTATGTTTCCATATTTCAAAAACAGTACATGAAATAATATACTGGGGGCATTTGACTTTTAAACACTCCCAAACTTCTAATTATTTTTGCAGTTAATCCTTTTTATTAAGACTTTTTCAAGTACAGAAACACTTAGTCCGCAATGCAGGTTACACTCTACCAAAGCCATATACTGTACCATAGAGTTACACACAAATTATTCCCAAACTTCTAACTATAATACAAAATGTGAAAAAAAATACAAGGGTCATATTCCCTTCAGGTCTGTCAAGTGTTTACAAGACATGACACTTTTTTGAAACGCTGCTTTTTTATGCATAGAAACCGGTGTCTTTGTTAACATTTCTTACATGCCATGTCATCTTGACATCCACCCACATTTTTTGATGCACTCTCCTTTCCCCAAGAACAGCACTAATGCACTGACTGTACCTAAATACTTGTTGAATAATAATACCCAAACCTGCCAAGGCTTTTATTGTACCATCTTATAAATGATGGTCCTTTGTGAAGCCAGCACCTCTTTGTAATTCCAAATTAGTATTATCTCAGAGAGCACTTAATGAACCAAAATATGCTCTCAACAGTCTGTCACCGAGTCAAGTCTTTTGTTCATTTTCTGATGCAGGTACCTAGGAATACACACTGTATGCTGTGCACAGAGGAAAGGTGTCAGGGAAGGGTGGGAAGATTGGCTTGGCATCAGATCAGGACAGGCAGAGCTGGCCACCGTGATATTACAAGGTGGGATCAAAATGTTTGTGCCACTGGTTTGTTAATAGAATGACAGTTATTTTAGGAATATAAAAGCATGCAGATGGAATAATGGTTTGTTTTTGTTTTGTTTTGTTTTGCCAGCACTGATTTCTCTGTGGCACTTTATTTAAAAAGTTTCACTGGGGCCAGCTCCATGGCACCAAGCGAAGGGGTTCACTCGGCCAGGGTGCCAGGAGCGGAGATCAGCAGGGAGGGTTTCGATAAGTGTCCATTGGACGCTTCCCTCCCATGGAGGTGGGTTCTGCCTGGGGACCTGCAGGTGGATTTGTGGTGTGCTTGGGGGACGTGTTGCCTCAACATGCCCCCTTACACCCCCACCTCAGAACACCCCCATGCTCACGCAAGGCTGAGAACTGCAGTGGGCAGTGGCAAAGAAAACTGAAAAATACCCCAGACTGACTGGATGGTGAGTGCCCTGACACCCTGCCACCTGAAGCCCCAGAGCCAGCCCAGATCCAGCCCCGCAGCGCCCAAGGTGCATTGTTGGCCATTGGGGCCATTTTCTCCCAGAACAGAGGGACCCTCCTGGCAGAAGGATATGCCAGGCTACTCAAGGTAGGCTGCAATGGGGAGCTGGTGAAGGTGGCAGGAGGTCAGAGGGTGGTAGGACAGCACTGGTGCTCTGAAGGCGTGGCCGGTCGGGGGGTTGTTGGAGGTGCATAAAAAAAGAGTTTCATCAGGAAAGACATACTGAGCTTTACAAAAGCTTGTTTCCAGATGTATCCTGGGGGGAAGGGGGAGAAGGATAAATACAGAAAATTGTTTGTGCATACACTAATACAATAAAACAGTACTTACACCGCATTTTGCAATAGTGCAACAATTATACTTAATTTACAAATAAGATGCATGGTAATAAGGGAGTAAGTATTAACAGTGCATGCATGCGCTAAGGGTTGCAGGAGTATCAGGCTCACATAGAACATTAATAATTATTTAAACTGGGTTAGGGCATAGGGGGATGGTTGGGGGACTATAATGAGGAGGGGGTGAGAGGAAAGGGGAGAAAAGGGTAGGGGTTGGAGAGGCCAGGATAGGAGGAAGTGTGAAGAAAGGAAGAGTTGGGTGAGGGGGTGGGGCAATTAAGTAGGGGCAGGGGAAGTAAGGGAGAGGTGGAGAGAGGGTAGGGATTGGGAGAGACCATACATAGGTGGAAGCATGAAGAAAGCAGGACTTGGGTGAGAGGGTGGGTCAATTAACTAGGGGCAGTTACAGCAGGGAGTGGTGTGGACTTGGAGTAGAGAGGCTAGAGAGCATTTGGAGGAAGCAGAGTGAATGGTTAGGGGGAAAGAATTCCAGAGTTTAGGAAAGCAGAAGGAGAAAGCAGCCTGACCAGCAAGGGATTTATGACAGTGGAGTAATAACTTGTATTACAGAGGGAGTTAGGTGGAGAGCATAGGCGAGAGAAGGGAGCACAGATGGGGAGGAAGGGAAGCCAGTTAGAACTTTCAAATGAAAGAGCTGCAGTGGGTTAGGTGGTGATCTTCCAGGGAAAGAAGGGAGACAACAGTGTACAGAGAACAGTGGTGAGTGCTGGGAGGACAGTTTAAGGCAAAATGGCAGAAGGAGTGGAAGAGCGGTTCAGTCTGGCCAGGGTGGACTTTGGGGCAGCACCATAGATGATGTTGCCATAATCAAAGAAGGGGAGGATAATCTTAGTCATGACACCATTGCGGGCAGGCAGTGGGATGTAGCTTTTGTTCCTAAAGAGGGCACCAAGCTTGTGGTGGAGTTAATTGTGAATGGTTTCTATGTGCTGAGAAATGTCAAGGTGCCAGTCAAGCCAGACACCAAGGTACTTAAATAAGGGAACACTATCAATTGTTCCCCCATCTAGGGTGTGGAAGGAAGAGAAGGACAGGAGCTTGGAAAGCCTCAGCCTGGTGCCAAAGCACACAGAGACCATTTTTTTAGTATTTGGGGATAGCTGACTTGACCTGAACCATTTCTGGATAGCATCAAAATCAAGTTGAAGCTTGGATAGTAACTCAGCTGGAGAAGACCCAGAGGCAAACAGAACCATGTCATCCATGCACATGTGGATGGAAGCAGATGGACAGGCAGGGGGAAAGTCACTGAGAAAAATGGAAAAAAGTAGAGGCCAAGGACGGAACCTTGGAGTACAATAGTGTGAATGGGGAAGGGTGAGGATAGGGATTCTGCAGTTCTCACTGACTGTGATCTACCTATTAGGTAAGAGCTGAACCAGTTTGTTGCAGAGTCTGATAGACCTGCTGATTTCAGTCTGTACAGGAAAAGAGGGTGGGAGACAGTGTGGAAAGTTTTCACTAAATCGACAAAGACGGTGGCGGTGAGGAGATGCTGGTCCATCCCTGCATGGATGGCAACAGTGAACCTGAGGAAGGAGGAAGTACAGGACATGGCAACCTGTTTTGTTCACAGTGCTTTTCACACATCACATCATTTCCAAGTTTTCTGTTTTCAAGGAGCATCTCTGATTTTGAACCATTCTTCTTTTTTTCTTCTTTTGCCACCATTCACAAAACATCAAAGTGCAAAAAAATGTTTCTGCTAAGCTTTTCACATTTATACACAGCTTACCTGGAGGGTTGCTATCTGAATTGGCTGCCTCTGCTCCAGTCGTACTGCTGCCTTCTTGTGTTTACATGTTGCATCTGTGCAGTGTTCCTGATATCATTCTTGTGTTTCAGGTGCATTTCCAGCATTGATCGACAGACAGGTTAATGAGTGGGAGCGGTGCAGTGTGTCACAGGGTTGCACCAGTGCAGGCAAAAAAAGCGTGTTTACACGTTTGCAAAACTCACCTGCACCTGTACACTCTAGTGCATGTTTGCACCAAAACAGAGAACACTCTGCCATCTTTGTAAAGTATGATTTGGATTAGTGGGTGCATTGATTGCAGCCTAGATTGTGATGTGCCAATTTAGTTCCGACTACACTAATTGCCAGGATGACTGTTCATTATGGTTCAATATTGAACAGTCACCTGACTACTTTTACCCAATCGTGTGTCTTTAATGCTGTCATCTATTTTATAATAATGTTTAAAATATTGGTTTTGGAGCTTAATATACTCCCCTAGCAAGTTTTTATCTAGTAAGAAGGCTGGTGGTGGTGGTAGAAAGACCCAAAAAGAGGTTGGAGGTAGTGTAGTATCACTGCAAGATGTTTGTAGATTCCTTTCCCTTCACTGACAATAGCATAAGGGTGAACAAGTATGGTTAAAACAGTTCTTATACTGTAAAACTAAAGGCTATGAAAGTTCTGATAATGGATGGATAACTATCAGCATCTTTTATGGCTCATTAGAACCTTTTAGAACATCAGAACCATTTGTGGGTCTCCCATCCCTGCTGTATAGCCTTTTAATACTGCACCAAAAACATTTGTCATCTTAACTATTCCTAGTTGCAGGATATGCAAATACCAGAGAAAGGAAGTGTGTCCAGGAAAGCCAGATCCAACCATGTCAGCCTGTAGCTCAATGGTTAGAGCAGTGCAACAGTATTCCAGGGGCCTGGGTTCAATTTCCAGTAGGTCACATTATTTGTATCTCACTACACTAAATTGGTTAGCAGTGGCGAATACTGCACCAAAAACATGTAATTGTTGTACAGCTCCTTGGTGAGACTGCATCTGGAATGCTACGTCCAGTTTTGGGACTGCACCAAAGAAAAACAGGGATAGATTAGAAACAGTACAATGAAGGGCTATGATGAGTATCCCTGCTCATCAGGGCAAGACATTGCATGAGACTGAAAAGTTGCAACATATGTTCACTTTAGGACAGAAGGGATAGGAGTGACATGATCTAGACTTCTAAATTCATGAAAGGGTTCAGCTGAGTGGACACAGCATAGCTGTTCATATTTAGAAACAGTGTATCCACTTGGGCGGCATGTGCTCAAGCTGGAGAGGATGGGGAAGCCTCATAAAGGACATTAGGAAACATTACTTCACTGAAAGGGTGGGGGGTGAGTGGAACACACTTCCTGGCAAGGTTGTGGAGTGAAAGCCAATAGTGGGATAGAAGAGGAAATAGAAAGCATACAAAGGAGTTATTAGCTGGAAAGTGGAGGGGGAAAAGGGGTGATGGGATGGAAGGAGGACAGAGACTAGGGCATCTCCAAGTACAGAATATTGGCACAGACTATGTGGATTGTTCAAGTCTCCTTCTGTCTGTCACTTTTCCATGTTTGTACATTTCATTGTAAAATACATTTCTGAGTATACTTGTTATTCTTTACTGCACCATTATTTCCCAGCTTTCCACAGAAAGTAAAATGTGCAAAATATATTTACTGTATATATGTTTGTGAAAGACAATGTTACTCCCATTTCCAAGTTCAAACATAGCCAAAAATCCCAGGATGTTCATGAAATGTGACTCTTTTCAATGCACCACCTGCAACTGCAATAATGGAATGCTACATATTTTTCATTCAACAGACATCCCACAAAAGCTCAAAGAATTAGCACCTATAGTACAAAGCAAGCACTTTACTTAATTACCTGCAAGCATCATAGAAAACGATACCTCAGCCAGACTGAAAATTCTCATAGCACTACATTCAATAGCTCCCAAGGACACGCTTGCTTCCAAACCTTAGATACCTCAGTGGCTGTACATTTTCAAAAGGGTCTGCTTGGAACTGAACAATGTCTTAATTACAGTACAAAATATAGTATAATAACAAAGACTCAAAGAGATTCTCAGACCATCCAGTGGTTTTAAAAAGCACTAATTTACCAGTGTTTTACAATGGACATTATTCACGCTCTGCAAGTCTGTACAATAATGAATTTGGAAACATAGAATTTGATGGCAGATAATGACCGCTTGGCCCACCTAGTCTGTCCATTTTCCCTACCTGTTTTGCTCCCTAATCTCTGAGCAGATGTAAATCTTAGATTATCTATCTGTAAGGACAGATTTTTTTATCAGTTTAAACCGCTTCAGCAAAATCTGCTCCACTGTGAGAGTGTGCCCACCCTGTATAAATCACAGCAGAACAAAACAAATGCTGGTACCACTCTACTGCATCATGACAGCTTTCTTTGTACTGAACCCGGGACTTACCCCATCTGCTGCTTCTTAGCACCAGGGGTGCATGGGTACCTCGGGAAGAGGTGCAGGGCCTGCAGAGTTGCCAGCATCATCCTGTTCACGGCATGTTTTGTTTTTTCTTTTTCTCCCTGACCCAGGCCAGAATGAGTGCAATTTTGTGCACTACTGCATTAAGATCCAATGCGTCTCTGTGCCTGCTCACAGTCAACTAGGTATGTGACCACTGCTGTGCTACTAGTCTCTTCTGGGTGGCAACCAAGCAGCAGGATGTGCTTTTCTCCTTCCTGAAGGGGGAGAGCCATCAACTGATGTTTAATCCTCCTTCCCCCAGCTGGCCACTGAGAAACGCTGGTCTGTTCCCAAATCCAAGTTACTGGTGTGGCAGGAGGTAAGGTGTCCATCACCTCAGCCCTCATCACCAATGGGCAGGCACAGTTTTCACACAGTTTAACAAATAAATTGCGAAATTATGAACTTCTGTACATTTAAATTTACTTAACCAACTATCTCCCTATTTAGCAATTCTTAAGACTCTTCCAAGAAAGTATGCATGGACATTTTCAGCTATCTAGCTCCAAAGATGGCTAAGTTGTCAACAGAGAAATATTTTCAAAAATGTTCACATAAATAATAAATTGCCAGGCTTTGCACCTTAATAAGTTCCACGCTTCTCATTCAAATCCCATGAAACTTGGCATCACATTAGGACCCTTTGCATCAAATCGGTATGCCAAATTTTAGGGCTCTAGCTGCAAGAGAGACTTCATTATGATCAATTAAAACATTTTAGAAAAATATGTGACAGCAGAATTTGCTAGTATCACCCAGCCTTACATGGATGAATGGGTCGTTGGGAAATAATGCATGGTCATGTGATGCATTCTGTCCAATCATGTTAGTGGAATTTATATGATTTTACCACCCCATTTTATAAGTTTATATATATGCTCTTCTACAGAAGGATGGCTACGCTACCATAGTAAAATAAGGATACTGTTATACTAGCTAAAAAGTAAGGAAATAAGTTGCAAAAACTTCTTTAATGCTCCAGTTAGGGTCAAATTGACAAAGGTGGGAAATTAGGTGTTAGGGTTTCCTTACACTCTTCCTTCAAGTTAGTAGAGCAGGTGGTGTGTGCCTTCGCCTTCTCAAGCCTTATGCTCACCCCATTCTTATAAAGTCTACATATCTGACCTTATTTACAGATGGAATGGGGTGAGTGTTAGGCTTAGGAAGCCCAAGGCACACACCACTCCTGCTCTGCTTCTTGGCTTGGGAGGGTGGAGTGTTAGGGAAACCCTAATGCCTTATTTATCAACTGTTGTTACTTTGACTTTAACTGGAACATTAATGACATTTTATGTATATTTATTTATTTAGCTTTTGTTGACCAGGTAAGTGCACTAGACAAATCCTGCCTATTTTCAGGCACGCCCCGGGGGAGGGGGATACAGATGAATGCCAACTGACCTTAAACCAGATTAAGCTGTTGGTGGTATTTTTAGTGAATGAGGGAAATTTGGCCAGGACACTGGGGAAATTCCCCTACTCTTTTTGATAAGTGCCATGGGATCTTTAACATCCACCTGAACTACCTGCAATCCAGGCAGATGGGACCTCGGTTTAATGTCTCATCCGAAAGACGGCACCTCAGAAATGCAGCACCCCTCTCATGCTGCATTACAGTGTCAGTACTAGGATATTAACCCAAGTGCCAGATGTGGGAACTGAACCCACAGCCCTCTGATCTCCCGGCCTCAGAGGCGAGTGTGCTACCTACTGAGCCACTGACACTGCTATGTATCTCTCTCTCTCTCTCTCTCTCTCTCTCTCTCTCTCTCTCTCTCTCTTTATATATATATATATATATATATACACACACACACACACATATATATACATCTTCTTTGCAAAAAAATATTGTTAATGCACTAGTTAGGTTCCAATGTAAAAAATAGGGAAGTGTCATGTTACAATTTCCACTAATAAAACCCCAACCCCACCCTGCATGCAGCAACAGGTGTGGGGTGTGCCTTGGGTTTGGCAATCCTAATGCTCACCTCATTCCATGAGTAAATAAGCTGAGATGGGAACAGCATGTGAGAATGGTGTGAGTGAGCCTATTGTTGCCTACACGGTGAGGGTAGTGTGTTAGGGTTGGAAACCCTAATACATTTCCCTACTTTTGATGTTGGAACCCTAACTAGTGCATTTACAAAGTTTTTTTTTTTTGCAAAGAATTTTCTTATTTTTTGAGAGATTATAATCATATCCTTATGCCCTCCAGGCCCCCATGCTCCCATCCATGCATAATTTTTGAGATATTGTAATTGTATCATTATTTCCCTGTGCTCTGATCAGTCCACAATAGTATCTATAGTTGCTTGTGGGAGTGCAGGGCCCACTGAGTCCTATGCTCCCATCCATCCATCATTTTAAAGATACTGTACTTGTCTCCCATCCCGTGCTGTGCAGCACCAAAGGAAGACCTCACATTGCAATGTTATCCTATGGGAAGCACAGGAAAATTTGAAACCTGTATAATTCCACAGCAAATGAATATATTTCCACCAAACCAGCAAAAGGCACATCTGTAGGCAAGCCCTTTGTACCCTGAAAATTTCATACAAAAATTGGAAGCCATGACTTCACAGCAAAGTGACGAAGGAACAACTGTGTACACCTCACATTACAATGTTATCCTATAGGAAACAAAGGACAATTTAAATCCCCAGAACTCCAGAGCAAAGTATGCTGCCTTGACCAAACCAGGAAAAGGCAGATCCATGGAGTAAGCTGTTTGTTCCCTGAAAATTTCAGACCAAAATTCCAAACCGTTTCTTCAGTGTGAAGTGACAAAAAAAAAAAAAAAGACTGTGTATAAAATTCTTTTTTTGCGAATTGCAAAACAGGATTCTGTTTCATAATTCTTTTTTTCACAAATTTGCAAAAACGGATTTCAACATGTTAAAAAATACATTTCCAAATGATTTATGAAAAGAATAACACTAGAATATTCTAGAACGAATCCCGATTAGCAGAACACATGTGTTGATTACTTCAAAAAACATATTTTTTCTGTTTTTTAACTTTGTTTGCCTTGCCAAGAAAATCAAGTTGGTGGCAACATGAAAAAAGATTCCTCACTTGCAACAAAAGATTACACATTTGTGACACAGGATTGTCCATTTGTGACACAGAATCCTGTTTTGAGGCTCACATCTAACTTTTCCTTTTGAAAATAATGGGACATTTTTAAATTTAATAACCTTTGAACAGATTAATATTTTTTTTACCAAATCTTCAAAAGACACATCTGTGAGCCAAGACCCTTCTACACTAAAAACTTCAGATCAAAATCCCAAGCCATTTTATGCAGTCAGACAAAGAAGTTTACAAGAAATGTTAATTTTCACATGTTTTGACACTGTGTATCTCCACACCAACACATCTGACCAGAATGATACTTGGCACATCAAACGATCTTTTGTCCCTGATGTGCATGCACACTTTCATGCAAATTAGTTGAATGGTTGTGAAGTTGTTAAATTGCAAAATTTCAAGTTTAACATAGAAGTACAGGTTGAACCCTAACTACAGGGGTGTGACCGTGCCCCTATAATAACACTCTGGCCAGGATATTCAAAGGGGTTGTCCCTGTTGCAACAGAGTTGCACCTGGCTCAACCCCACATTTTTCCCCAGTGGGATATTGAGAAGGCTGCCTGGAGCAGCGCAAATCCCAATACGCCAGGGTGCAATGATAATGTCTGTGGCGCAGATGCAAGGGGCGTGCCCATGTATGTGCAGCATATCCTGATAGTCAGCCCAGGATGTGCAGGGCATATGCTGGCACAACCCTGCATTGTGACACATAGGGGGACTCAAAGTTGAGCCCGTGAAAAGTTGGAACAACTCCTGGCCACCCATAGGTGAGCTGCCATATTTCAGGGTTCAACACAGTAGCCACCAGCTGTGGGTGGCCACCCGCCCACCCAGAATGCCATCCACAAGCACCCACATCTCCCTGGTGATCTAGTGGACCCACCACCCTCCCAATCCCCCGATCACTGGTAAAAGGTGAAATATACATACCCTGGCAGTTTAGTGGTAACCCCCACCCATTTCCATGATCACGGTACATCTCCATATATAATTTCCATGGTGATCCAGTGGCACCCTCCACCCCTCCCACCCACACAGCGCTCTGTGCCTGATATCTGTTAAAACTGTGAGCACTTTGTATAACCTCATTTCTTCTGTGCCTTTGCTCCCCTTTGACCCTGCATTCCTGTGCTCTAGTGAGAGGGGCCAGTGTAACAGAGCACACTTCATCAAGGAGGAGGGGCAGTACAACATAAAAGAACTGTGCTGCCTAAAACCAGAACAGGTATGCCATTTGCATCTATCATCTGAGAGACTGGTTATTTCTTCTACTGTTTCATTTTGCTGGACTGTGAGACTGAGACCTAAAGGAGAGTGCTGCTGCCTGTTGGGGGATTTGAACTGCATGCCTGATATCTGTTAAAACTGTGAGCACTTTGTATAACCTCATTTCTTCTGTGCCTTTGCTCCCCTTTGACCCTGCATTCCTGTGCTCTAGTGAGGGGGGCCAGGTGTAACAGAGCACACTTCATCAAGGAGGAAGGGGCAGTACAATGCTCAAAGAACCACACTGCCTGCAGTGTAAGTGCATTTTGATCTTGACGTGAGTGGTATGAGTGCCACTCGGGTATTAGAAATTTTATTAGTAAATAATAGGGAGCAAATTTGAGTAGTATTTCTGCTGAGATTTACTTAGAAACTTAGGGTTAATCTAACTGGAAGTTGAATATTTTTATGTGAGTCTGGGTAGGTTATTCGTTTCATTTAATGTTAATTTTATACTGAGTTTTATTATTTGCTTTATTTTTTTATTCTTTATTTAATTTATTTAATATATTCTGGGTGGGTTGCTTATATGCGTAAGTTTTATATAGTATTTACTAAGTGGATTACCTGAGAGTTCCTCTACCTTATAGGATTATCCCTGATATAATGAGGTAGTTGCTCATTATTTTATTATAATTAAAGTTTGATTAACAGGGTGGTTTAAATTTTCACAATGTTGATGTTATGGTGGGGAATTGTTCTGGTAGAGTGCCAGTTTTTTAGTATGTGAAAATTCTGCTCAGAATGGAAAATCCTTTATAGAATGTCCATACTTGACAATAGAGTATAGGGGAACTATGATGAGAGAGAAATGTTCTAATTGGGTGGCAAGGGGACATTCGTGCCTCTTTATTGAATATCCATATTGAGACAACTTTGATCAAATGGGTGTACATGGGTAGTGAACTTCTATGTGGCTGGGGACATAATGCTATTTTAGAAAGTGCCAAATCTAGAAATTATTTAGTGAAGGGGAAATGTTTATATTTTAAAATGTCTAGAATGGGTAAATGGTTTGTAATTATAGTGTTAATGTCAAGTGGGGGATGTTCAATTAAATCCTGGGCCTGTTGCTGATTTGAATCATGATTATACATTTGAAATGTTGAATGAAAAAGGATTGAAAATTGTGCATATTAATATTTGTAATTTGCTTAAGAAAATTGAGTATCTAAGAGAGTGGGTGGTTTATTATAAGCCTGATATTTTAATAATTACTGAATCATGGCTGCATACAAAAATTCAAGATAATGATATAGCCCTGGAAAATTTCTATATATATAGAAAAGACAGATCCAAAAGAGGAGGGGGAGTATTAGTTTATGTTAAAAATTGGACTTGATGTTAGGGAATTGCAAAATTTGTATAATTGGACTGATTCAGAATTGTTACCATTAGAATTAAAGCTACCTTATTCTAAACCCATCTTATTGATTGGCATTTATCGTCCACCTAAAAGCAGCTTAATGGTCTTCTCTGAAATACAGGATGTACTGAAGAATTATCAAAATTCACATGAAATTTTGATAATTCGGGATTTAAATGTTGATTGGGGAAATATAGATGCCCATCATAGTCTAATTGATATGGCTACTACATTGAATTTGGTGCAACTGATAAAAGATGTTACTAGGTTAAATGCAGTAAATCCCAGTAATTCAACTATGTTAGATCTTATTTTACTACAAATCCAGAAAAGTTTATAAAGAGTGGGTGTTACCAGACTCAATGTCAGATCATCAGATAATTTTCTGTATTAGAAATCAGAACTCTAGAAAGACATCTAAGAATGTTGTACAAATTAGAGTCTTTAAACAGTTTGATTATGTTCAATTTATGCAGGAATTAGAAAATTATAACTGGGAGAGACTAGAACCAATTCCCAGTGTGGGGATGTGTGGATATGTTTCAAAAGGATTTAATACAAATTTGCAATAAACATGCTCCTATAAAAACTAGGTTGATAAAATCAAACAAAGTGCCATGGTATGATTCAGGTTTGTTTAAAATTAAAAGAGCTAGAGTTAAGGCATGGAAACAAGCTAAATTAGCAAAGAGAGACCAGGATTGGCATAAATATAGGCAATTAAGAAATTTATATACAAAGGAAATTAGAAAGGCTAGATTGGCCTATTGTAACAAAAAATTGTCTAAAGAAATGATGGAAAACTCAAGAGTATTTTGGAACACAATAAATAAGATGCATAAGGGACTTAGCTTGGGATATCCTAATCATTTCCTAATTAATGGTAATAAGATGGATTTGGGAACACGGTGGTTAATGAGTTTAATACCTTTTACAAATATGGGTATTAATGAATTACAATTGGGTAGAGGAGATGTAAATCAGGTTCTACAGAGAAATTCCCAGGTAAATGATACAGATAGAGTGTATGTACAATCTGGTATACAAGCTGAGTTTAAGTTTACTTCTATTACTAGAGGAGATGTTAGGAATTTATTATTTCAAATTAATACTAATAAAGCAGAAGGTATGGATGGTATCCCTAATATCTTATTAAAGTATGCAGCCCCTATTATTGATTTACCCTTAGCAAACTTATTTAATTTGTCTCTTCTCTGAGGAGTTACCTCAAACTTGAAGACTGCCAAGATTGTACCAATTTATAAGACAGGATCTAGGTTATTATTAGAAAATTATAGACCAATTTCTCTTTACCAACAATTTCTAAAATTTTGGAGAAAATAGTTGCAAAACAATTACAGGTATATCTGAAAGATAATGAAATCCTTAACAGTTATCAATCCAGCTTTAGACCCTAACATGGAACAAACACTGCCCTTATAAAGGTCACAGGAGATATATTGAGAGCATGGACAGGGGATGCCAGGGAGCAATTTTTGTTGACCTTTCTAAGGCCTTTGAGACACTGGACCATGGCATCCTCCTGTCCAGACTAAAACCTGTGGTAAGTCTGAGTTGGTTATAAATTGATTCGAAATTATCTTGACTCAAGATTGCAGCAAGAGACTATTAGATAGTGGTCATCTGATTTGAAATTGATTGTGTCAGGAGTCCAACAAGGATCCATTTTGGGTCCTATACTATATAATTTATATATGAATGATTTGGTTTTGAACTAACCAAGGCTAGAATACCATCTTTATGTTGATGATACAGTTGTATATTTTGCTGATTCATCAGTGAGAACTATTCAAATAGTATTACAACAGGCTTTTGATCAGTTACAGGAATTTTGCTTAGATCTAAATTGGTTTTGAATGAAAAAAAATCTCAGGTAATGGTGTTTCATAGGGGTTACGGGTCTAAAACTGAATATGAGGAGTTGCAAATTAAAACATTTTCAGGAAGAATCTTGCAACAAGTTGTTAGTTATAAATATCTGGGGGTGTATTTAGATACAAAATTTAAATGGGACAGTCATATAGATAGTACCTTGACTAAAGTTGGTAAGTGCTTGGGGTCATTATATAGAGTAAGAAATAGTATGTCTTTGGAAATTAGAAAATTAGTTGTAACTGTTGTACTACCCATATTGGAGTATGGTAATTTGATATATATGGGTGCACCTAAAGAGCAACTATATAAGCTTGATGTTAAGTATAACAAATTAATTAGATTTATACTGGGAGCTGCAAAGAGGGCACATAGAGTAGATATGTATAAAGAATTAGACTGGCATACTTTGTCTCAAAGGCGGCTCTAGTACAATTATGTTAATGTTAAAATGTATCTCAGGAAAAGTCCCTAAATATATGGCTGAGTCCATTAAAATAAAAAGACTTATTGAGGGTCTGCGCTCTGCTAATTACTTGGACTGTGCAGTCCCAAGTCATAGAACGGCTTGGGGGGATAAGCATTTTTTTAATATCGGACCTTCTATATGGAATAAATTGCCTGTGAAGCTTAGACCCCTTGAGGGAAATTTCCAGTTGCACCAAATTAAACAATGTCTTATCGAAAATATTAGTTAAGATGAGAAATAGTTTGAATCTTAGGATGGTAGATTGTAGCTTGTATTAAATGTATACTGTGAATTAATCATTGTTTTTTGTATGTTCTTCTTGCCCTAGTTTGTTTTATGATTTGGAATTGTGTTATATTTATTGATGTATAATTATAGTGTATATGTGTTTTCCTTCATTATATATTGTTAACTTATAAGAGTAACTGGAAATGGCACCTGATCTCACTGTAAAGGAGCTTGCTCAGTGGAGATATCCTTATTCATTTTTGTATGAATAAAATTTTTACTACTACTACTACTTACTATTTTGCCCACCCTGCTCCCCTCATTGGTGAGTAGCTGCAACCCACCCGCATACATGCCTGGCTGCCTCTCAAATGACAGGTACAGCATGGGTTGCAAGCCCATTGGTACATTAATGGGATTATCGGTTGTAGAGCATTGATTAGATAGTCCAGATATGTGAATGATATCATTCACATATTTGGGACTGTCTAGTACGGTATGCCCTGCAAGCCCATACTGTACCTGTCATTCGGGGGTGGCTGGGCAGTATATGGGTGAGGTTGCATCCACCCACTGATGCTGGGGAGCAGGGTGGGCAAGGGTGCTGTGTGGGTGGAGGGGTGGGGTGCCTTTGGATTACCAGGGAAATTACATACAGAGATGTACCACAATCGATGACCAGGGAAATTATATACGGAGATGTACCACGATCGCGGCAATGGGCAGGGGGGTACCACTAGATTAGCAGGGCTGACTTCTACAGTAGTTTACTGTGATTGGAGACACAGGAGGGAGGGGGGCACCACTAGACTACCAGGGAATATTTCTATGGTCTTTTATGGTGACTGGGGACATGGGAGGGAGGGTGCCACTGGATTACCAGGGAAGACCAGCACTTAGATTTATCAGAGAATCAGGTACTCAGGAAGGAGGGGAACCACTAGATTACCAGGGATTTTTTTTCTTTACATTTAACATGATTGCAGCTATGGGGCGGTGGATGCCCCAGGATTCCCACTCTCATGTCATGCTGTAGAGGGCGTCAGATGCAAGTCACTGGGCTGCCCTGTGCAAGGCATGCAATGGGTTACAATGACATGCAAATAGCCCTGTTTGCACCTTGCATATAGTATGGCCTCATTTGCATGCACTCTGCTGAATATCATGGATGGTCACCCAGTGCAACTGAGTTTGCACTGACACATCTCTGTGCTCCTCACCTGTGGCTTGCACCAGTCTAGTGCCACTGCACCATGCACAGTGAGTGTGCTGTCTGTACCATATTCAATGGTGCTGCACCATGGTGCATCACCATTGAATATCACCTGGCCCTGGCCCCAGTGTATCCCAGTTGTGCTGTGCCCAGGCTTGCACCACTGTCTGGTGCAGTCTGAATATCCAGGCCTCCATATCTCTGCACCCACACATCTGACCAGAATGAAACTTAAAACATCAAGAGATGCTAAGAGCCCATGGCTGCTACACTGGCATGTGGTGCTTCCAGTAAAATAGTGCTAATTCAAAAAGAAGTAGTTGGCTTCTTTCCACATCAAGAGATCATTAGTCCCTGATGGCATATGCAAAATTTCATGCAAATCGGTTGAAAGGCTGCAAAGTTATTAAAGTGCAAAAATCTGAATTTAATATAGAAGTGACATTTCAACCCTATGTCTATCTATGTCTATATTTATAGCTATATCTATATCTTTATGTATATCTTTATCTACCATATATCTATTTCTATAGCTATAGCTATATCTATCTATCTATCTATCTATCTATCTATCTATCTATCTATCTATCTATCTATCTATCTATCTAACTACCTACCTACCTATCTATCTATCTATCTATCTATCTATCTGTCTATCTATCTATTTATATTCTTTGCAGAAAATGTCGTTAATGCACCAGTCAGGGTTCAAGTTAATGCCACAGAAGTAGGGAAATGTGGCATTAGAGTTTTCAACCCTCACTCTCCAGTAATGCACCAGCTAGGGTTCAAGTTAATGCCGCAAAAGTAGGGAAGTATAGCATTAGGGTTTTTAACCCTAACTTCCCACCCCCATGCCCAAACAGCAAAGGGAAAAAAACATGTGGGTGTTGGTGTTTCAGAAGCCTTGCAAATCAGTGGTGGGGTCTTTCTTGGTGTTGTCAACCCTAATGCTTACTCATTACCCCCCCTCATAGCCTCCTATCTGAAGCAGATGGTACATCTGCATGCCACTGGCTCATAGTGACATACTCTTCAAAGGTACTGAAGCATGTCTCACCACATGTTTTATTGTAAGAATATTTTATTTAGGTACATTTAGTAACATGCATACTGAAGGAGAGAAAGGCAACTGGCTTTGTATGACCAGTTCCATAACTCTATGTAGATCTTTAAAAATGGGGTCACCTTAGTACAGGTTAGAGCCATATTCATAAAATCTCTGTCCTCAACCAAACATTTAGAACATTGTGTGCTAAGGGAAGGCCTAGAGCAATGTAACTGGGCTACTATGAGGTATGTTCTATACAGGAAGTTGTGCTGTATTCTACTCAATATATTAGAGCTGGAACATACATGTAATGCTTAATGGTCCCATCCCAAGACACAGGGTCAAGAGTAATATCCAAATCATTACTACTATTCTCCTTTGCTGTAATCTGCGGCATGGGAGCTGTCCCCAGAAACAGCCTGTAAATGGCAGTCAGAGGTTGAGAGCCCAGCTGTGGGGGAAACAAAATCTCCTTAATGGGTGATGTTAGGATGGGATACTTAGATAAATGATGTCTGATCTGAAGAAAAACAAAGAAGTCTCCAAGCTGTAATGAAAACTCCTCCTTGACTGCAGAAAAGGATTTCAACATCCCACCCTCGTACAACTCACCCACTATATTTAGTCCCCTTTTACTCCATCTTAATAAGATTTGGTGCATTGGGAATGTTATATCCCCCCATCTTTATACAGATGGTCACTAGACTGGATCTGCAGGACAGCTCCTTTGGATGTCTAATAAAGTTATGGGTGCCAAGCCAGATTCTGTTAAGTTGTTGAGTATAAGGGTTGCTTTTCTGTGTTAATGAAAGACCAGCCAAGCCAGGAATCAGATAGCCCTGTAGTAGGCACATAGCATCCCTTTAACCCTTAAACTGCAACCAGTCAGGAATGCTACACTGGCTTCTCTCATTCAGAAGTGCAAGTTGTGTGGCCCAAAAAATAGAATTTAAAATTAGGTAAGGACATACTGCCTCCATCAATAGGTAATTGCAATATAGGTCTAGCTAACCTAGCTTTCCTTCCTAGCCAGATAAATCTTGTAAGGATAGCATTGAGAGATTTGAAGAATTTCTCTGGCACCCATACAAGTAAATTTTGAAAGGGATAGAGACATTTGGGGAGAATATTCATTGTGATGGTGTTAATATGCCCAATTAAACTAAGATGGAGACCCAACCATCTCTCACAGTCCTGTCAGATTAAATTAAGGATTCTACCACAGTTTTCTTGGAACAATGCAGGGCCAGATTTTGAAAAGAAAATTCCTAAATATTTCAACATTCCTACAACCTTCATGTTTAGGGAGTTATTTTCTAAATAATTGTATGGTCCAGGGCTCATTGGCATTATCTAATTTTTTTACCAATTTATTTTATGACTGTAAATCTTGCTGTATTCATTCAATAGGTGATGCACCCTTGATATGTCCCCCTCTGAGCTATCAAGAAATATTAGGAGGTTATCAGCAAACAAAGATAATTTAAAATTTCTGTTACCTGACTGAAACACTGTAATAAGATTATCTGCCTGTAACGCTGCTTCTAGAGGTTAGAGGACAGCACATACAATAGTGGGACAACCCTGTCGAGCCCCGTAGTGAGAGGAAAGGACTAAATAATTTGCCATTGATGGAAACCTGTTCTGTGGGGCTTTGATATAGAGCAGATATCCATCTAATTATATTGCTGCCCATTCCAAATTTTTAAAGTGTAGTAAACGTGTAGGCCCACTCCATATGTAGAGATGTGCAAAATTGGAAAATTTCATTCTGCAAAATATTTTGTGAATTCACACATTTTGTGAAATATTTAGTGGGTGCAAAATGTGAAATTCCATGGCTGAAATGCAAAATTCTGTGGGCAAAATTTGAGGACATTTGGTGAAAGTTGGGCAAAATGTGGGGACATTTGATGAAATTCGGACAAAATGTGTTGAAATTGCTCATTTTGCAGTGAAATTTCATGTTTCGTAGGTGAAATTTTGCAGTTTTGCACCCAGTGAAAAATTACATGGAATGGTGGAATTTCGCAAAATGTTTTGAGCACCAAAATTACCAATTTTGCGACAATTTCGCTGGAGAAGTTTAATTTCGCAACATCTCTGGCCACATGGTCAAATCTTTTTTCAGTATCAAGGGCCAAGACAGCAGCTCCAGAACCAGTGTGTCTTATCCCCCATCGCTAGATAATATTTAAAGCTTTATACAAATTGTGTTTGCCTTGCCAACCTTGGACAAATCTTGCCTGATCGGGTGTATAATGATAGGTAAAATATTTTAAAGCCTGTGGGCTAAAAACCCATGGAATTATTTTGTAATCAGCAGTTGGGAGTTAGATGGGTCTCTATGATCCACATCGGTTTTTGCCAAGTTTAGGCAGAATAGTTATTACTGTGGACTGAGGAGGGGGACAGTGCACCAGTAATCACACTTTATTGAATCATGTCAAACAGGGATTCCTGTAGCTCTGTGCTAAAGGTTTTGTAAAAATCAATATGAAACCCACTAGGCTTGGGGCCCTCACACCCTTGAGGTGTTGTATTGGCCCCTGAACCTCCTCCCAAGTAATATTATTCTCAAGTCTAGCACTCTGTTGTGAAGTAATACTGGGTCTTACCTAAAAGACCTTATATATCCTAGTCACATGGTTAGACCTCTGAAGTATAAAGACTCAGATAAAAATTGCAGAAACATTCCCCTATGTCCCCATCTGTATGCCTATCTATCCCATCTAGTCCTGTTATACTGTTAACACATTTGACACTTTCTTTATGTTTTAGTTGCCATGCCAGCAACTTCCCACAAGCATCCTTTTTGAAGTAGTTAGTGGCTTGGTTCTGTATTAAAATATGCTAAATTTTCAAGTTGGTAAGCCGATGAAGCTCCCACTTCAGTTTTTGTAACTGGTGATAGAACACAGGCATAGGGTGTGCCATGTGTTGCTTTTTGAGTTGGGCTATTTGCCACTCCAAATCAAAAAGCTGCTGCTTCTCAACTTTCCTATTGTGATTGGAGTATGAGATAATGACCCCCCCAGAAGTACTTTAAAGCTTCCCATCTTATGATAAATGAGATTTGCCCCTTTTGGTTAATTTGTAGAAATAAAAAGATCTGTTCATTTATATGCAAAATAAAGTCTGGCTTTTGAAGTAAAATGGGGTCCAGTTTCCAGGTCCTTGGGGTAGTCAAGACTCCTGTATCCTAGAGGCTGACCAGCACTGAAGCAGTGTCCATAACAGTGTATCTGTTTATCTGAATAAAAAGAGGTAAGCAGGCTTTGCAAAAGCAAGATAGCATCCAGCCTGACATAGTGAGAGTCTGTCTGGGAATAGTAGATGTATCCCCTATCAGTTGAGTAAGAATACCTCAAAGCATCTATTAGGGAGTGGTCCTGCATTAAGCACAAAATGGCCTTGGCATTACCAGACAGAGGAACTACAGTAAGAGATGATCTGTAAAAAACAAAACCTTTGACATAGTTATAGCCACCATAACTCAACCAAGAGCCCTCGAAGTCTGCCATTTGTACTGAAAGCTAATGAAACAATTCTAGACAATTAATGTTACACCCATACACAGAGCCAATAGATAACTTCAGCCCAGTATTCATTTGTACTTGTTTTAAAATGTATCTGCCCCCCCTGGTCTGCATACTTCTTGGGAACTACCCCAGGAAAATGTGGGCAAAGCCACATTGCTGCTCCCCAAGCCTTAGAGGTGAAATATGCACCAAACCATTCCCCACCCCAGTTCTTAGCCATATGGGCTTCCTCCTTCTCTATCATGTGTTTCCTATAGGCAGACAACATCAGACTTCATGGCCTTAACCTTGGCTAGCACTCTCCTGTGCTTACTATGTGACTTTATTTATTTGCTTTTCAGAGATACACCTTTGAGCAGCAAGTGCTCTTTTCCAAAGGTTCCATGTCAGGTACTTTACATTACAGTACATTACATTACATTTAGGCACATAGTGTAGCTCAGGGAGCTTGGTGAAATTACAAAATTCAAGAGACAAGGACAGTTTCAGTGATGGCCCAGATAGGGCCTAGTCTGGTACACATGCTGAAACCATTGATGTTCCATGACCTTACTTGTAAGACATTGTCACCCATTTTCATACCTAATATAGATCTACTGAATCATCCGCGTAATAAAGATAAATAACAAAAGCAGTGATAATTTGTCAGTACCATTTTTAAGACACAGTAAAGCATAAGAAAAAGTTTATAACAGTTTAACAAGTACCCCATTACTACCCCCCATTTATCCCTTAAAAACATTAGAGTGGTACTAAACCCTTTTAACAGTGAAGAAGCATTGAAGAACAAACAATAAAGTAACCTACTACCCACCCCCACTCCTGTACGAACAATCCCAAACTTGAATTAATGAAATGGAATATAAAATAGTAAATTCTCAATGGGTTAACATTACCCCATGAATTAGATGAACCTTCATGACTCTGAAGGCCCTTAGAGATATAACCCACCTCCCACCATCCCCCATAAAAAAATCCTATTTTGCCCATTAAGCATTTAACAATTACAACCATTGTATCAACTCCCCATATATCATGGGAGTACCACTGCCAATCCCTTTCCCAATCCTATATTTACAATTGCAGAAATCAGCACGCAAATGCTTAGTAAACACCACCAAGTTGAAGAACTACCCCCAGAATAGCTCTATTACAGTGCAGCATACCCTTTTCTGTGGAAGAGAACTAGATCTCAGCTGTCCACCTATTGTAATACCAACTTGTACTTATTAAAGCTACTGTGTGATTGCAGCAATAAATTCATATAATTGGGCTGAAGAATCCCCGCCCCCAGTAAGAGGATGGAAACCCCACAGACCCCCCCACCATCAGTAAGTACCCTCATGGCCCAACCACTGACAGTGGTAGCCAATGGCCCAGTGAAATAAGTTGAGGAGTATATCCGAGGAATATCCAGAGTAGCCAGCTCAGTAGAGTAAGAGTGAGCAAAATGCTTCAGCAGGATTAGCCCTGTGTCTTCGCAGAATCACTTCATCTCCCACTACAGACAGGTAGTATGCCCCGGATTGCAGGGTATCCCACAACCACAATTAAACAAACATCCCAGTCGTAAATAATGAAAAGCCCAAAGGAGCAATGCACCAAGTATTTGCAAGTCCAGAAAAGATTAGGTAAGACATTTCTAGTGACATTAGTCGAGGCTAGAAGTACATCTGTGCAGTGGTTGTGGCTACAGTTTGGTAGTCATGCATTTAATTAGTACAGCCAAGAGAAATATTTAGTCAGCACACTCTTGTTCTTCATCCTTCTAGGACACTGTCCCAGAACCACAATCCTAGCATGTGTAAACTGTCCCCCCCCACCGCTGGTACCTGCAGTCCCAGCAGCAGTCAGAAGGGAGGTAGTGGTGAGGCTCGAACCTTTAACTCAAACATCTAATACTACAGGACAGCCAGAGTAATTGAATGGAGCCACAAAGTCTGCCCCAGGCAGGAACACCCAAGTGCTCCAGATGAAGTCATTGCGGTATCCCAACTAAATGAAGTGCTACAGCTGATGTCTGCATTTTGCAAGGATCACTGAGCCAGCTGTAGGCAGTGCCACAAATGAGTCATCACACCTTCGAGGAGAAAGCCTCACAGTGGTGCAGAGCAGGGGCCACAGGGTTTCTCAGAGGGTGTCACACAGCTCGTCCACCACTGCAGCATGGTAATCTCTTGTTAATTTCTACTCTTTTTAAAAACAAGCCAACAGACAAAGTATGAATCAGCACCATTACAGCTGCCAATCAAATCCCAAGGATAACTCTACAGACAGAACTAATACTTAAGCCACCCATCCCTGGGTCATTAGAGTGGACCAGGAGTCTCAAGGCAGCACATCAGGATTGAGCACACACAGCAATGCACCAGCCTCCACCAAACTGGTCACAGTATGTCTCCTCTGAGGCGAGCACCAACAGAGTTGAAACTATGCCATCGCCATAGTAACAGGGATGCCTCATGGTAAGGAGGGTACAATAGGGTCTCTCACACCATGCCCCATAGATCTTCTGCCTCAAATGTACATACTTGACAACCCAAAAATGACACCTTCAAAAGATTTAAGAGTAGCTGCTGTCAGAAAAAAGAACCATATTTAGCAGTCACATTACATTGAGATACCCAGCTGGACAACATTTGGAGAGGATGTCATCTACACAATGTAACCACATAGGCAGCTACACATGGCATCCTGACCCACAACAGTAAAGGTGGATGCTGCCATGCCATGCGATCCCCCGATTTTGCAGGCAGTAAACTGTAACATTGCTAATGTTACACTGGAACACCAAAAATCTCTTCAGAATCTTTTAGTTGCAGCATAGCATCAGAAGTTATATTATTTAGCTGACTGAGTTGCCCTGGAATGCGCTCGACTCTCCTGGGCTGCCTCCATGGCACAGACAAAGTTTTCAGCATCTTGGGGCTTTGCAAATAATTTGGATGTCTGACCTGGGCAGATGATTCTTAATTTAGCTGAATAAAACAGAATATTCCCAGCCAGGGAAGCACAGTGACAGGCCACAAGAGGCCACCACCAGCAGGGTGCACACAGGCACCCAGACACCCCTTCCAGAAACACAACAGCGGCACACATAGGAAGCAACATGAGGTGCCAATGGAAGGCCACCACAGCAGCTCCCCCATCAGCAGGCTGCTGGCTGTGCCTCCCTTCCCAGAACAGATCAGGCCACACCCAGAACCATGCAGCTGAGCACACACACACAGCACATGTACACCAGGTACACAGGAATCCCACACAGGAGGCACTGAACATGCTGGGTGGCAGGTAGCATGGCAGACCACATCGGACAGGTCACACAATGCCAAGCAGGGGTCCCAACACAGTGTGCGACCAGTACCCAACCAACAACCATGGCTGTGTGCCACCACCACGCATACACCCACCACACACTCCTGACAGCTGCCCCATGGGCACCCCAAGGCACAGCTACCAACCAAGGGTAAAGACACCACCACAGTGGGACACACCACAGCACACAGCAGTGAACCACAGAAGCAGAACATGTGCCCCGACACATGCATGCCACAAGGCCAGACACAGGGCCACTGCAGCATGGCTCCTCACACCACCTGCAAAGCAGAGACTGAAACAGGCAGGTAAGTCAAAATATATATATTTCCAAAGCAAACTATTTACAATAACAAGGGGGGAGGAAAGGGTAGGAAAGTGAGGGAAGGGGACAGGGAACAGGGACTGTACAGTGGAAAGGGGACTGTAGGGGGAGGTACAGCAGGGGAAACAGGGGAATGCTGGGGCCAAACTAATGATAGCCACGGCCTGCAGCCTCTTGGTATCCTCACTGCCTCTGGTCTTCCAGCAGCAGGCGGCAAACCCTGAAGGATTGCCTCCATGGTGGTGGATGTAATTAGTATGAGCTGCCAGAGCAGCCTGCACGTGGGCTTCCAACACCTCTGCTGGATACCTAAGACATGGGGCAGGACAGGTGATTGGTGCAATGTCCCAAGGAACCATGTTCACCCACAGTGTGCAATGAGCAGTGGAACACACACTCCTGGAGGGCGATACCAGCCACCCACAGGGAGTGGGCCAATGCCTGCCAGCAACTCGCACACCAGGACAGTGCACAGTGGTGGTCCCCACTGCACAATAGCCACCCAACTGCACAATGACTGTCACATGGCACAGAGCACAGGCAGCACCCACAGCAACAACAGTGGTAGCTGGGTGCACACCTACCCCACCAACAGCTGGCACACATGTCCAATGGATGCACCATGGTGGCATGCACTACACATAGTGCAACATACATAGCTGCCACAGCACATGGCACAGGCAGCCATGCCCACACCCACTCCCCTGCCAACCCCCATGTAAAGTGCAAAGGACCATGACAGTGCCTACCTGCCCTCTGCGGCCCCGCTGGTGCTGGTCCTGCTTCTGCTCCTCCTCCGTGGCCTGCTGTGCTGCTGATGCTGCAGCCACCTGTGTCTGGCGGTGGTTTTCAGGCCCTGGGAATGGAACAATGACAGGTACACATCAGGAATCATCCACAGCAGCTGCCCACCAGCCCCACCCCTGTGCACAGGGTGAGCCCCTGCCTGACATGTCCCACACAGCTGCATCGCAACATAAGCAGTGGCTGGCAATGCCACTCCATGATGTGCATGATGACACTGCACCACTCTGCAGGGCATGCCAGTCAGCCTAGCCAACACCATAGTACAGCACCAGGGCACACATGCAATATGGGCTGACTTCACCGGCTATGGCACAACCCTTCACCTGACACATGCCTCAAGCCTCCCAGGCACTCTGGGTCCTGGCTCACCAGGTCACCATACCGGTGGTGACATTGCTCCCTGTCCTGGCCACCCCAGCCCTTTGCTGCAGCCTGGCTGCAATCGCCTGCCATATTGCAACCCTTGGCTGCTGCAGGGGCACCTGGCCAAATAGTTGGGGGGTGTGGGGCTGGACACAGGCCACTAGGTTAATGAGTTCAATCTGTGTCCAGTTCTGGGCTCTAGGGACATGTCTCTGTACCATGCTACACAGTGATCATGGTGACAAAAATTGTGGCAGTAGGCGCACTTGTCCTTGACATGCACCAGATGCACGATGCGAGGCAACATGTGCTGTGTCCACCCATCACGCAGTGCTGGAGATGCGCAGCATGGGCTTGGCTAGGTGGGGTCACTGGGTCAGGGGATTGACCCAGGGGTCAGGGGTTGCCCAACTCTGTGCAGTGCACATGTGCATGATAGCAGGCCTGGCACATCATGCGCTATGCCCTTGCATCGTGCTGTCAGCACACAGTGTACGATTGACACCATGATACCATTAGCACATGAGCACTGCAAGTCTGTGCACCACACATGCATGCACATTGCACCGTGACTTGCTCCAGAGCAATCTCATTGTGCATGGAGCAAAATCACGATATTCAGACATCACATGCAAATGAGCTCATCAGCCAATGCGTGGCACACTGGGTGCATTAGCATGTCATTACCTTTGCGCCAAACCTCATTTGCATGCGTTGCACCTTATAAGCACCACAGAACAGCACAGGCCATGGACTGGTATTGCATCCTTTCAGGGTAAGTTACGCATGCTGCTGCAGCTCACTGGGAGCAGACAGCACTGCAGGGTGGGAAGGAACAGGGAGATGCTACCACTGATACACTATGCTGTCCATGTCCACAGGAAGCAAAATGTTGGAATGTGAAGAGGGTGAGAAGTGTGGGCCTGCTCATAAGCCCAGGCCCAATTGCACGACAGTGGAGACAGAGGCCTTCTTTGAGGCATACCTCGACAGGGGAGCTCCTGTTGAGTGGTGCCATGGGCACACCACAGGCCAGGGCTGGGGCTTGGGAGGGGGTGGTGGCATATGTCAACCAGCATGGCAGCCACTAGTGGTCAGCACAGGAGTGCTGGAAGAAGATGGCATGGACAAAGATGCATTAGGAGAAGTTGGCAGCCATCTGTGCATTCCAGAATGCCACCAGAGGGGGCCTGCAGATGCACCAACACTGACGGTGCAGGAGGGGTTGGTGGCAGCCACCAGGTGCCACAGCATGGTGAAGGGTGTGTCTGAGGTGGATTCCAGATGGGTGGCAGCCCATCACTGCATGGTAAGTATGTCAGCCACGCACAGCTGGTGGCACAGAGGGTGTGCATACCTACATGCATGCCAAGCTGCAGAACACATTCAGTGGCAGCATGTGGGCACTGCAGCACTGACACACCTTTCTTCCTTTGCAGCACCAGCACGCCTGTGCAGATGATGGGTGTTGGCAGCAAGGCAGCCGTGGATACTGGAACGGCCTGGAGGACCAGCCATCCACCTTCACTGGCATCCAGTGGCCCAACAAGCTGCAGTCTACCACCACAATGCAGGTGGATATTCTGGACCTGGGGTCGGACAAGGCCCTGATGTGTTCCTACAGGATGCCAGCCTTGGTGTCCTCTGTGCAGAGACACAGATTGGGGCAGGGTCCAACACCGAAGACAACATCATGATTATCCTGGACAGCATGGGCAACATTGTGGGTGAGACACCCCTGCTAGCCACTGACACAGCCTGCACACCCAGCGTTCTGCCAGTGGTGGAACAGCTGCCTGCCACCACTGTGGGTGCAGCGGTGTATGCTGCCCTGGCTGTGCCCTGCAGTGGTGGTGGTGCAGCTGCACAGGCGCTGGGTGGCATACAGCAGTTGGACAGGTGATGGCAGCAGGCTGCAGGTGCCAACAGGCAGCAGGACACAGAGTCTGCCGCTGATGCACCTGCTGTACCCATTCCCCCCTGCAGACCCCACAGTGCATTGTCCACCAGAGAGGGGGCTGTGCAGCATGGCCAGTCACCACACGAGGATCAGTGTCCCACCAAGGAGCCCCAGGATGCTGACCCACTGGCTGAGAACACCGGTTTGCTGCAGGTGTCTGTTCAGCAACAGGTGCTGCTTGCCACTGAGGTGCATGCATTGTGTGCAGAGGTGTGCCAGTTAACCGAACAGCGGGGAGATGGGCACTGCACAGATCCTGGCAGGGATGTCGCACATGCAGGAGGCCATGACTGCATCCCTGGGTCACAATGCTACTGCCATCATGGATGGCTTTGCGCTGCTGGCTGCCACAGGGCGTGGCCGGACACAAATGACCCTCCCGCAGTGTGCCATCCACCCCGCGAACCCAGTGTTAGGTGACCCCAACACATTCAATGCTGGGCTCTGATGTGGGCATCCCTGGCATGCCTGGGGCTGGCCTGTTTGGGTGCCTTCACACCCCCGCATGGACACGGTCGCAGTCCCACAGTTCTACCCTTGGGGGGCTGTTGCTCAACCCCCACATGTCTGATGCACAGCCTGTGACTGTTAATTAACCCAGGCATGGCTGCCCCTATGACTGTGGTGGCCATGGTTCCATGCAGGATCTGATGTGTGGGCCGCCCGCCTGCAGTCTGTAGCTGCTGCCCTGTGTGCACATGGGCAGTGTGTGTGTTCCCACCACTGGTGTGGCATCTGTGTGTCTCACCACACTACCTCTGTGCATTCTTGCCCAGCTGCTGGCACATGTGGCATGGACATGATTACAGCAGTCAAGCACCGCTACACCTGTGCACGGTGCAATGTATCTGATCCACACCACCACTGCCTGATTGTGTGTGTGTGCGTGTGTGTGTGCTGCTGTTTGTAGTTCTGTGTGGTTGTATGCCCCTGACTCCCCTACATCTGCATCACACCTCTGTGTGTGCATTCCTATTGCTATGCACACCCCTGCTTGTGTGCTGTACCTGTTTGTGTGGCCCATGCATGTGTATTGCACCACCTACCTGTGTGCACCATAGTGCTCCAGTGTGATGGTGTCCCAGTGTCATCACACCTGCTGTTGCAGCTGAGGATCCCTCCACCCAGGGGGTGGCTGTCCACCACCCTCTAGTGCACTGCCTCCATTGTCCCCACTACTGTCTCCCTCATCAGCCTCGACAGCTATCCCATGGCCAATGGCCATGTTGTGCAATATGCAGCAGGCAGGAATAGGCCACAGGCTTTCGAGGGGCTATACTGTAGGGCACCACCTGACCTGTCTTGGCAACTGAAATGTGCTTTTAGCATGCTAAAGACACGCTTGATGATGTTGCACATGCTGGTGTGTGCCTCGTTGTAGCTTTCCTCTGCTGGGAATGATGGGTGCCAGTAGAAGGTGAGAAACCAGGGCCTCAGTGGATAGGTGCTGTCCCCTGTGTGGTTAATGACATGGCTAGCCCTCTGCTATTCTATGCTGCACCTCTTGCCTGTCCCTGGCACCCACGCCACCATGCACACCCTGCCCTCCCCATCCCAAGGTATGCTCTGCCCATCGCCCCTGCCTGTGCCATACTCACCCACTAGGTGGCCTGTGGGATGTCCCATGTTCAAATTTGTGGCATAACGCAGAGCTGTGCCAGATGAATGCACCATGTGCACTCCCAGGGTGGGATATTGGTGATGCACCCATGGCATCACACGCCATTTGGCAGTTGATACTCTGGCTCCCTTCCTGTTGATGTACACCATGCCCTTGGGGCCAGGTGGCATGCGGATGGCCACATGGGTGCAGTCAATGGCCCCAATCATGCTAGGTATACGCAACTGTGGAAGTCCTGCATGGTTACTGTATGCTTCACCTGTGTGCTGGGAACATGGATGAATTCTGAAGCATGTGTCAGCAGAGCATTGAGGAACTGTGTGAGGAGGTGGGATGTGGTTGACTGGGTTGTGCCTGTGGTGTCCCCTGCTGGTCTCTGGAAGGTGCCCGTGATGAGCAGGCACATGATAGCTGTCACCTTCATCTCCACAGACATGGTGTGGCTCTGTCTGGTGGGTGCCTGCATCTCCTCACTGCACAGTTCACAGAGATGCCTCAGAATGGTCCTGTTCAGGTGGTACCAGCCCATGATCTCTGTGTCACTGTAGTTCTTGAAGGTGATGAGGGCACGGTACCACCTGTGTTGGGCATACCACTGATGGGCCCTTCCTCAGCCACATCATTGTTCCTCCTGCCTCCTCACACCTCTCATTATGGCCTCCATCATAAAGGGTGCACTATCCATGGCCCTTGCTGTCCCATATCTCCCTGGGCATTTGGCTGCTGCTGGCTGTGTGCCACCCTGGTGCACTGCCTGGTGGTGTGTCTGTCTCTCTCTCTCTCTCTCTCACTCTCTCTGCCCCTCTCTCCCTCTCCAATGCCACCTCTGTTCCTCTCCTTCTGTGTCTGCATTGGTCTTTCTTTCTTTCTTTCTTTCTTTCTTTCTTTCTTTCTTTCTTTCTTTCTTTCTTTCTTTCTTTCCTTCCTTCCTTCCTTCCTTCTTTATTTCTTTCTTTCTCTCACTCCTTCTCACCTGGCACAAGTGCTGTCTGTGTGCTTGTGCCCTGTATTTATAGGAACAAGTCTGTAGAAGCAACTTTGATTTGCTCCACACTTGCGCCATGGTTTCACGGTTGAATATGCCACTGCGCTGGATATTCATAGGAATGCCCCCGCACTTGCACCTGCATTCATTATAGTTACACATTGGTGCAATGGAATTTGCGCTTGTGAAATGGCTCCCGCTGAACACGACTCCTTTGTTGTAAGTCCGCATCACCGGCGAAATCGGTTGCGCCATGCACAACCGTTTTTCTTGAATATCTGGGCCTTTATTTATACCTTATGAAACAAACCTAAAATCAGCATTTTCTCTGCAGAGTAATATATTTTCTTGATGTTTAAAATAACGCTTTCTCAATATCGAAATTTCATGGACCATCTTAAATTGTACTACCTTAGCAAACATAATGTTAACATTGTGGACAATTTATTATGTTTATTATGTTTTTAAAACATTTCAAAAGCATTAATCACAAATACGAATGTTTAAGCTGATAATTTTACTAACATCTTAGGCTATTTAAATCCTTTTCACTTGTAAACACTGATCTGCAGGGACCTGATAAGTATATAAATAAATAAATAATTTGTCGGCCCCTTTACTTTGTGATGTTTCTGCTAACACTTATTATACAAGATCTCATGGTATCCTGTGAAAATGGTGAATCAATTTGAGCAAATGCAAAACAGTGAATGTCATGTGAGTCAGAAGGTTTTTGTAGTGAGTATTTTATTAAGCGACGCAGTTCAGTGATGTTCAGTAGTGAAGCTGGTTGCTGTGGGATGAGTTGTCAAACTGCTAGCATAGCCCAGTGGTTAAATTCATCAGCTGTGTGTCTGCTAGGTTTGCCAGACCTGGGCTCAAGGCTGGCTGTTCCTAGTGTTTTATTTTTTTTTTATTATTGTTAACTGCTGTGCTGTGTTTTGCATCTCCCGTCACCCACTCACCCTTCCCAGTTCTGTCTTCTCCCCCGGAGTTGGAATGTGAAATCACCCCCTCTTCCAACTTTCTCCCCCTCCCCAAGTTACATCACACTGGTGAATGTTCCCCCCACGTTTTTCCTCATCCCCGAGTTGCATCCCACCTGGTGATGGTTATATATATTAAGGAGATGTGGGGGCAAAGCAGTCCATAGAAAGTAGTTTTCAGCACTGTTTTGGCTATTATAGAGATTGCTGTTATGTACACTCACTGTTGGTGCACACGCTATTTTTGAGTCCCAGTTCTGGTATTCCCAGTTGGGTTTTTTTTGTGTTTTTTGACATGGAACCAGTTCTCAGTGCTTACTCAGCAGAATGCTTGATCAGAAGGCTCTCAGCATTCCCACAGATTTTAAAGCATTCGGCCAGTGTGCAGCTACTGTTTAAATAGGCAGGCCTGTGAGTAAAAGAAGCCTAACAGCACCATCCTAGCACTGTCACTCCTTGTAGCTGGCTCACTGAGCTCACTCCTGAACTCAGCTCACAGCACAGATCACAAAGCATATCCTCTGCGGTACAGATTGGCATTACACACACAGTTTCTTAATAATTATAATTATTTTATTTTGACCCCAAATTTACAATATAGTGATTTTATGACTCCCCTTACAAAATGCCAAGTGGCATTTATAATATATTGTCTGAAACATTATTTCACACCACAAGTGTGAAAATACATTATAACTAGGTTTTAAAAAATGACACCTGTCTCATTTATGAGGTGTTATGGAAAAACAGCTATGCTGAAAGTTTGAAATTAAAATACTAAAATTAGCAATGTTATGAATGAATGCTGATATATTGCAACATTCACTCTTATAACCTTGGCATTTTTCAATATTTGTACACCCAATTTTCAGCATTGCTTGTCTGATATCTCACCTCCTGAATACAGTAGATACAAATGTTCAAATCTTTGCTGAAATGTCACTCCGCACCACAGGTGCAAAAACACATTTCAGCCAGGATTTGAAAAATGACAGATACCACATTGTGTGGATTAAAAAAAATAGCTATGTTGAACATTTTGGGTCAACATATTGAAAACTAACAAAGTTATGAGCAAGCATAGAATATTTTCACTGTACACTCATAACTTAGGCATTTTTACATATTTTGAGGCCAAAATTTTCTACACAGCCTTCTTATGACCACATGTCCTGAGCAAGGATGGTGACATTTTTCAAATCTCATCAGAAATATGATTTTGAAAATCAACTGTGAAATCACCTTTTGGCCCAGATCTCCATAACTCCCTCCACCACCATTAGTCATGTGGTAGCATCCCAAAAAGGCCGTGTTGAAAATTTGGTATAAAATTTTCAAAAATGCCAAAGTTATGGATCAAAGTTCAAATCCCATTGAAATACATTAAACCAGAATTACCATATTTTCTCAAATCACAGTCATTGGTTCCAGCAGCAAGGTGTGTCTTTGATAGGAGAGTGGATCCACACTGTGGAACATTTTCAGATGAGTGAGGATGTATGGGGGTGTGGAGGTATATGGGGTGGGGTGCTGAGTGGGAGGCTGGTGTTGGGTGTGCAGGTGTTTGTGTGGTGGGGGGAGTCATATTGGCAAAGGACCATTTTCTTTTTTTAATGGGTAAAGAAAAAAAGAATCGAGGGAGAAAGTTCTGTATCATAGGAGACAGTCATATTCTGACACTGGGAACTGATCACCCCAGTGTTGGGTTACTGCTGGGTGGCACTGGGGTGGGGCACTCCGGTCTGCTAACATAAGGATTAGAAATGGGCAGGTTGGAGGGAAGGGGGAGAAAGAAGCAGTACTGGGGCTGGGTAGCCTGCTCCAGTTTTGAAAAATTATAAAGAAACATATGGATAAATAGACAGACAGAGTTGGAGACAGAGAGAACAGGGGATCACCAGCTCACTGCTTCAACTGATGCTGTCAGTATGACTCCAGCTGTAGAAGCATTCAAGAAAGCCCTGCTTTTCTCTTATAGAGAACACGGGTCAACAGCTCCTCTTGATAAGCTGTGCATGCTGAATTTTGAGGTGCCCAGAAAGGGTATTTTTCACCATTGTTTTAAAAAAAGAAACACCAGAACCTAGATAAATTGGTCCTGTTTAGCTAGGTTCACATGTTTGTCTTTTAACATTACACATTTGTACAGTATGTATTTTCCATGTTTTTATTTTGGGGAGAACAAATGAGCAGCCATCACAACTTGAAAAATGTAATTTGGTGCTGTGAGAAGCAAGTGGTGAGAAAACAAAAACGGAATTGTGACTTGGAATTTTCATGTCATATCAAAACATTATAAAAAATCTACTGAGCATGCTCAAAACAGCAAAAACAAAACCTTAAATCATTATAACTCTAGAACTGTTTAATATTTTCACAAAACCTTCCAAAGACACTATATTGGAGAAGCACACTTGTAGCATGAAAGTTTCAGAAAAAAATCCATTCTGTAAAGGCTGTGCAGTGAGAGCAAAACCCAAAACCCATTTTAAGTATAGCAAATAAATTAGATGTCTATAGGCTCGAGGAGGAGTCAGAGGAAGGAAGGTGGAACATTATGGGTTCAGTTACAGTCAGAGAGAGAGAGAAAGGTGAGGTTGGGGGTGGTTTACCAACCACCCAACTAGGATGAGGTGAGGAACAGGGAACTGAGCTTGCAAATATTGGAAGCTGCAGGGAAAGGAGAAGTGGTAATTGTGGGGGACTTCAACTTGCCCACTGTGCACTGGAGCGTACAATCCACAACATGTGCTAGGAGTCAGGTGATCCTGGCAAGACTGCAAAATGGGTTCCTGATTCAGGGCATCACAGAACCAACAAGAGCAGAGGCATTCTGATGCAGTGCTCACAAATGGGGAGCATGTACAGGAACTAATGATCAGGGAACCCCTGGGTGGGAGTGACCATTACACAGTGTAGTTCCAGTTGGATATGGATAGAGAAAGCATCCTGACTAAGACCAAAATCTTGTATTTTAGGAGGGCGGACTTCAGGAAGATGGGTGAAGTGCTAAGGAGCCACCTAGCAGGCAGAGGAGATATGGGGTGGACCAAAGGTGGTTTGTCATTAAGGAAGAAAAACTGATTGCCACAGAGGAATGCATTAGTCTCAGAGGGAAGAACAAAAGGGCCAAAGTGCCCAGCTAGTTCAATTCTGGGGTTGCCCACACAGTAAAGGAAAAGAGGTTAGCCTACAGAAAATTCAGGAAGACCAAGAGAAAGAGGTGAATAGGGAAAATTACCTAAGGAAATCTAGTAAAACAAGTAAGGAAGTGTGGGGAGCTAAGGCACAGAAGGAGCTGAAGATATCTAAAGGAATTAAGAAGGCCTTCTTTCACTATATAAGTGAGAAAAGGGACAAGAAGGATAGGATTGTTAGGCTTAAAAAAGGGGAGGAGTGGGTTGAGGATAACTGGCGAAAAGCAAAGATACTAAATGAATACTTCTGTTCCACCATCACTAGGGAGAAGGACAGACCAGTGCCTTGATAGGGAAGAAGAGGAGGAGTTGGGGGGGGACAGAGATGTAGTGATAAAGGAGGACAGAGTGAGGGACGGGCTGCTAGCATTGAAGGTGGAGAACTCACTTGGCCTGGACAGAGTACATCCAAAGGTACTAAGGGAACTGGCTGAGGAACTGGCAGGGCGACTGGCAGACCTACTTAGTAGTTCACTAGTCAGGCATGGTACAGCAGAACTGGAGAACAGCACATGTGGTGCCCCTCCAAAAAAGCGGTCCCAAGGATGACCCAGGGAATTACAAACCAGTAAGTCTGACCTCAATCATGTGCAAGCTCATGGAGACCATACTGAAGGAAAGGTTGGTAGAATAACTAGAGGAGCATGATCTTGAGGAAGTGAGCCAGCATGGGTTCATGGCGGGGGGGGATCAAATCAAATGAATCTGTTTGAATATGTTGACTGGGTCACTAAGATAGTAGACAGGGGCCAAGCGGTAGACATCCTCTATCTGGATTTCAGCAAGGCCTTTGACTCTGTTCCCCACCAAATGTTGACCAGGAATTTGGCAGATCTCAGGGTTGGAGATAAGATGTCCAGATGGATGGAAACTGACTGAGGGACAGAACCCAGAGGGTGGTTTTGGGGGGGAGAGTTATCTGGCACCAGAGATGTCACAAGTGGGGTCCCACAGGGCTCAGTGCTGGGGCTGGTGTTCAGTATCTTCATCAGTGACATTGTGGATGGCACTAAGGGCAAGATGTGCCTATTCATAGATGACACCAAGCTCTGAGGGAGAGTGGACACAGCTGAAGGGATACAGGAACTACAGAATGATCTGGAAAAGCTGAGGACGTGGTCTATCATCTGGCAACCTGGCTTAAATGCCACGAAATGCAAAGTTATGCACATTGGAGCCAAGAATCACAGAATGGAGTACTACATGGGTGGAGTTCAGGTATCTGCATCAGAGGAGGCGAAGGACCTGTGAGTGATGATCATTAGTGACCTGAATCACTCTATGCAATGCAAGAAAGCAGCAACAAGGGCAAACAAGATGCTGCGATGCATATCTAGGGGGATCAGCAGTAGGAGAGAAGAGGTTATACTGCTCTTGTACAGGTCACTGGTAAGACGCATCTAGAGTATGAAGTTCAGTAGTGGTGCCTACACCTCAAAGAGAACATTAACCTGCTGAAGAAGGTCCAGAGGAGGGCTGCAAAGATGATAGTGGATCAGCAGGGTAAGGCATACAAGGAGAGGTTGAGGGCACTGATTATGTATTCCCTGGAGGGAAAGAGAGAGAGAGAGGACATGATGGGGACCTTCAAATACTTGAAAGGGATAAATTAGGTGGATGAGAAGGGTCTCTTTAAGATGAGTGGCAACCATAACATGAGGGGGCACAGTCTTAAGCTGGAGGGGGAAGGTTTAGGAGGGAGGTCAGGAAGCACTTCTTCACAGAAAGGGTGGTGGACACTTGGAATGCACTGCCAGAAAAGAAGGTCTCATTGAAGACAGTGGGCTGCTTCAAGAGAGGTTGGGCTAGGCATGGGAGAAGGTAAGGATCTTGGGTAGGGAGGATGGGAGGAGTGAGATGGGGGCAGAGACAGCATCTCAAGCTGTTAACCCTGCAGTATGAGCAGACTAGATAGGCCAAATGGCCTTCTTCTGTTGGCTTCTTCATATGTTCTTCTGAAAATGGCATATGCATGTCAGAAATCGGGCAGGCTGCTTCATGAAATTTTCCATATACCTTCCTATACCTTACCTACTAGACAGTGCATGCACAATTTCAGCTAATTTTGTCAAATGCTGCCAACATTATTAAAGTGCAAAGTTAGGGGTTTAACATAGAACCTGTCACTCAACTCTAACTATAATTGTGCTACCGTACCAGTTACAGTAATATATAATTAATAGACAACTGTAGTACAATATGCTTCTGAAATATACCATTAAGAGGAGCTCATGAGGTATTTACCTGACACTCACCCTTTTGGCTCATGGTTACTTACAGTATTTGATGAGATCTTATTGATGGTATATGTCCTTGTTTACCACAACTGCATATCATACACTATGTCTGTCTCTCTTTATATATGATATATATATATATATGTTTATATATATATATATATATATATATATATATATATATATATATATATATATATATATATATATATATATATATATATATATATATATATACACACATAAATATATATATAGATATAGGGGATACATGATGGGCAGGAGTGGAATATGGAAAATATTCTCACTCCGCAGAGTGAGCCTGGTTATTTCAATGATGCCAAAGGCATGAGTAAAATATACAGTGCTCACGATGCAGGAGTGAGAATATTTTCCATATTCCATGATCTGCCCATCATGAGTGCTATTTATACCATGGAGGTGAGACCAATTTCAGTGAGAGGGGTATGTTTGTTGTTATTAGGTTCATGTCACTTTAAATTATGCTGGTGATGTGGTAGTGTGTGTGTGTGTGTGTGCATGTATGTGTGTATGTGTGTGTGTGAAGTTTTATGAATGGGTTGTTGCAGTGAGCTGTTGTTGGTGGTGTGTGTGTGTGTGTGTGTGTGTGTGTGTGTGTGTGTCTTGATTGGGTGTGCTGTGTTTTGGTAATTGATTGCCTGAGGGAGATTCTGTTCTGTGCTAAGCTGGATGTTTGCAATATACTGGTTATTTGTTGTTCGCTTTGTAGGTCAATATGTGGCAATGCAGGATTCAGTAATGTACTAAACTCGGTTTTAAAATGCAGCACAAGAGATTTGGAGATTGTTACATTTAGAAGGTGTGCTGCAGCTGACTGTTACATTTAGGAGTGCTGCAGCTGACTGTCATTATCTATCTTAATTGTATTAATTTCAATGTAGGGCCTGTTTTAGAACTCATTAAATTACAGGGATGTTTCTAAGGCCCTGTCCACTACCCTCTGTACCGTGTACAGAGTACTCAAACCGCTACCTTAACGGTTTGGCGCTTACACCTGTAACGTTACAGAAGGTGTTTTTATAACTGCTGTTGAAACCACATATGAGGTGGTTTCAACAACAGTTATGAAAACTGGTTATGCCTTGGTAAAGTTACGGGCATAATGTGGATGCCTGGCACTGGTTCCCCAGCGCAGCGCAAGCTGCATTGTGGATCTGGTGCCACTGCAACAGCCGCCTCGCCTCAGTGTGAACTGATGGTGCCGGTCCCTTAAAGGACACCACGGCAGTATGGACACACTGCACCACTCCCCAGTTGTAATGGTTTCTATCCGTTATGGGGTCTGAGCCTTGCAGTGTGGATGGGGCCTTTGTGTTTTCAGATGCAGGTGTGTGATGTCAGCAGAGTAGGTAAAAATTGTACTTATTTTAACTCTGTTGATGTCAGAAGGATTTATTTCACTCCAGTGAAAATAGCATCATTTATCTCACTGGAATTGTTCTCACCCCCATGGTATAAATATATATATATATATATATACACACACACAAATATGGGTGAGTGGTAAATGAGTGAGATAAAACAGTGTAACATCCACTGCAGTGTGATGTTTTTATCCTCTGCTCTACTGTGATGATGTCAGCCATTTACACACACAGGTCACAAAAGGTTATCGCTCTAGGCAGCTTTCCCCTCAGCATGCAAGAAACACCTGTGCTGTTACCATAGACACAAATGCACTGCTGCCTACAGCTAACTCAGTGAGCATTACAAAACAAACCTATCCCCCCCACCAACTTCCAGCTCATTACTGTGACTGCAGACAGAATTCTAAATGGCACAGCTTCACAGAACAGTCTAAACTACTGCCTGCAGCTGACTCAACTACCACTGAAACACACTCTCACTTGTTCCTCAAACTCTGATTCTCACCCATTACAATTACTGTGATACTATCAGCTTGACTACAGCCAGAATCCTAAAGAGCACAATTTCACAGAACACTCTGCACTCTGCCTGCAGCTAACCTAATTACCACTGAAAACAGTATCAGCTGTTCCGACACTCTGCCTCTCAGCTCATTACAATTACTGTGATGCTCTCAGCTTCACTGCAGCCAGACTTCTAAACAATACAGCCTCACAAAAGTATGTTTCTCACTCCTACCTAAAACAAACTCATTTAGCATTGCAAAACATACTCATGTGCCTCCCAGAGTTTGTAACACTGCCAGCCCATTCAGAAAAGTTCACATACAGAATGAGCAAACACATAAACAGGAACAGAACACAAGAGAGCATAACAAAACTTCTAAAACTCTTGGCCCTTTGTATATATCGAATACACGATGGTCAGATCGTGTGCTATGGCAAATAGTGTCACTGCTGCATCCTGAACTCTGGATATCTCACTTGTTTCTTCAGCACTCATGAGATATCCAGAGCTCACTCTGCAGGAGTGACAATATTTGCCATATCACACTAATGCCCACCATGTATCCCCTACATATATATATATATATATATATATATAGATAGATATATATCTATATCTATATATATAGGTATATATATATATATATATCTATATATAGATATAGATATATAATAGATAACCCACTGTAAGGCATGTGATTATGCTCTGATATATGCAGTCCTTGGTGTGCGTTCAACCACCCAAGGCATGCATTGATCAGACCATGACCACACACCTTGCAGTGGGTTATCTATCTTATAAAATGGCTAAAATGTTTTTTGAGGAGGTTGAAAGTGCAGGAGTATGGTTGCGTTCTGATATATACACAGTCATGTGGTGACGTGTTTCAGGCAACCAGCATAGAGTATTTTACCTACTATTTTATATATATGTGTATATATATATATTTAGGCACAGTTGCACCTCTGTAGTTAGGGTACAGTAGGCACTTTAATAACTTTGTAACTGTTTAACGAATTTACATGCAAATTCCTATGGTCTGTTGCCCAGGTAGATCTCTGGATCTGGCAAATTACGCTCCAGTCGGATGTGGGTTTCGAGTTCTGGAGAGGTGAAAAGGCATTTTTTTTGCTCATTGACTTTGCTAGGATTTTTCTTTGAACTTGCCTACAGCCCAGACAGTTTGAAATCTTGGTCTGAAATTTTCAGGCCAGAAAGGGACTAGCCAACAGATGTGCCTATTGCTAGTCTGGTGAAAAAATAATAAGCTGTTTTTAAGATATTGGATTTAAAAAAAATGAAAAAATCATTTCTGAGCATGCTCAGTAAGCATTAAAAGAAAGCTGTATGAAATGAAAAAATAATTATTTCTTTGTATGACATCATCCTTTCTTGTTTGAGGAAAATCCTTTTTCATATGGCTGCCATCTTGCTTTCAGTTTTGTCTGAGAAATTCAAATTTGGAACCCCCAAAATGATATTCTGGTCAGGAACCAACACATACAGCTTGCTTATTGGGACCCCCTTAGCTGCATTCTGCCTTTTACTGCTCAAGCAATGCCCTTAAAATGTGTTTTTTCTTTTAACATTGAAATTCTTTTTTTATATTGGCGTCATATAAAAAAAGATCTTGTTTCATATGACAATTCAGGAAAAAATATATGTTTTCGTATGGGAAATCAATGTAGTTCAATGGAATTTTCAACTTTAAAGCATAACATTGCCACTGTTACATATTTTGACACCAAATTTTCAACATAGCCTTTTCGAGACCCCTCCTCATGAACAGTGGGGGTGTGATTATGCAGCTCCTGCCCAAAAGGTGATTTTGCAGTCTCTTGGAGAATTCACCTTTTGGGCAGGATTTGTGTAATTAGTCATATGTGTTCATAAGGTGGAGTTATAAGAATGCAATGTTGAAATTTGGGATCAAAATATGTAACAATGGCAAAGTTATGACCATGTGTTGCAATTTTGCTACACACGCTCATAACTTTGGAAATTTAAAAGACTTTAGACTTCTTATTACCCCACCTCATGTATGTCACAGCTGTCATTTTGAAATCTTAGTCAAAATGTGTTTTCACATTGGTGTCGCAGAATGGTGTTGTGGCTGCGCAGAATTATGTTTTGGTGTGGATTCCAAAACGTTCTGTACCAAGTGCATAAGGTGGAGTAGTGAGATGACTATGCTGGCAATTTGGTCACTGTTGTCCTAATGGAAGCACAGGGCCCTTCAACAGCAACCTACATATATGCATTTATGAAGGGATGGAAGCACAGGGCCCAAAAGGCATCGCTTTCCCACATGCAAATAAAGATACAATTACTATATCTAAAAAAATATGCATGGGTGGAAGCGCAGGGCCCTCAGGCAAATAAATCTATGATTACACTATCTCAAAAAGTAAGGACATTTTTTGCAAAAAAACTATGTTAATGCATCAGTTAGGGTTAATATCAAACCATGAAAAGGAGGGAAATATAACAGTAGGGTTTCCAACCCTAACACACCCCGCCTCCACCCTGCACACACCAACAGGCGTCGGGGGTGTACCTTTGGGTCATCAGCCCTAATGCTCCCCCTATTCTCCTGTACTGTAACCATCTCAGCTTATTTAGTTATGGAATGGGGTGAGTGTTAGGACTGGTGACCCAAAGGCACACCCCCGATGCCTGTTGGTGTGATCAGGGTGGTGGGGGGTGTATGGGTTGGAAACCCCAACATCATATTTACCTCCTTTTTACAGTTTGACAGCAACCCTAACTGATGCATTAACATACATTTTTTTTGCAAAGAATATATATATATAAATATATATATATCTATAGCTCTCACTATATATGTAATAGATAGATAGATAGATAGATAGATAGATAGCTAGATAGATAGACAGACAGATATTAATATAGATATACACATACTGTATGCATATTATATTATATTTTTTCTATTATATACAATGGCAAAAAATTATTTTGGACTGTGATTGGTCAGTCTGGGGCTGGACTCATGATTTTATAACAGCATAACATCACAGATGTAGTCCCAGTACAGAAATGACTGAATCACATGAAGCAAAAAATCAGTACCCAGCCCAGATTTAAGAAAGTAAAAGCCGTGGCTCTGATCTGCTTCACATTGCTTCCCCCTACTACTTCCTACTGTAGTCACAGTGCCCTGCTAAATTAACTTCCTTTATTTCCTGATTCATATTATACCCCACATCAAATCCTTACCACATTTCCCAAATACATATACTAAACCACATTCCCTACCATTCTTTGAAAGAAAAAAAAGAGACATTAAACAAAGCCATCAGTTCAATCAGCTTCACAGTTGGCAGTCCCCGGTTCTGCCCTTTACACCTGTGCCTCACCGCATCTTCATATAATTTTGTTGTGTAAAAAAATGGATTTCAAAATACAGCTGACACTATGAATGGCTGTTATCACCAACCACACTCAAAACGGTGGGCAGGGGACAGAGAGAGTGGGAATCCACAGAAACAGAGACACACACAGGAAGACAAACCCCAGTGCTGAAGCACATGCCACAACCTTTCAATACAACAGCCCTAAAGCCATCACAGTGGCCATACTGTCTCCTCACAGCCTCAAAGTAACGATGGTTAACTTACCATATAGCGCAAGCATGAGTCAGAGGGGCAGGTTAAAATTGCAATGATTCAAACTACGCTGAAGGTTGCAGAAACAGAAAAATGACCACTAGTTAAAGTTGTTCCCCGGTACTATCAGGCACCAGCTATAGAATTTCTAACACATAAATGTGAGCATTGGTGGTGAGTGCCATACAGCGAGGAGGCAAGTGGGTGAATCTGCAGCTTCTAAGCTACATACAGAGACACTTTGCTAATGGAGGGGGAGGCGAGGAGACAAGATTAGAGAAGCAGACAGAACTGAGTCCCAGTTTGACTGTAGTTAGACTGCCACAGAACTGTACATAGATACATAGACAGTGTCGGCAGATAAGGGCCTATGGCCCACCCAGTCTGCCCATTTGAGCTTGTAAGTTCAGTTTGTTTTCCTCGAAGTCTGTTGCCCCTTACCCCTGACCTCTAGAATTCCTTTATGTCTATCCCATGCATTCTTAAATCCCGTGATTGTTTCAGCCCCCACCACTTCCTCTGGCAGGGTGTTCCACTTGTCCACCACCCGTTCTGTGAAGAAATTCTTTCTCATGTTTCCTCTGAATCGCCCTCCTCCAACTTCATCCCATGCCCTCTAGTCCTGGAACATCTTTTTGCTTAAAATAGTGTTTTCCTGCACCCTGTTCCTCCCTGTAAGATACTTGTATGTCTCTATCATATCCCCTCTCTCCCTCCTCTCCTCCAGGGAGTACATGTTCAGTTCCTTCAACCTGTCTTCATAGGACTTGTGATGCAATCCATGCACCACCTTTGTTGCCCTCCTCTGAACCTTCTCTACCCTGTCTATGTCCTTACATAGGTATGGTCTCCAGAACTGTACACTGTACTCCAGGTGGGGCCTCACTAGTGTCTTGTATAGCAGAATTAGGACCTCCCTTTTCCTGCTGGTGATGCCCCTGCCTATACATCCCAGCATCCTATTTGCTTTACCTGCTGCCTTGTCACACTGTTTGCCTACTTGAGGTCATCAGAGATGACAACCCCAAGATCCCTTTCCTGCTTGGTGCATGCTATATCCTCACCCCCCAACTGATATATTGTGCCAGGGTTTTTGTGCCCCATATGCATTATCTTGCACTTCTTTCATTGAATTTCAACTGCCAAACCCCTGACCATTCTTCAAGTTTCTGCAGGTCGCTTCTCATTCTGTCTACACCCTCTGGTGTGTCTACTCTGTTACAGAGCTTTGTGTCATCAGCGAACAGTGAAATTCTGCCTTCTAGATCCTGTGCAATGTCACTGATGAAGATGTTGAATAGGACCGGTCCCAGCACTGATCCCTGTGGTACCCCACTGGTCACTCTTCCTTCTATGGAGTGACAGCCATTTACCACCACCCTCTGTGTCCTGCCACCCAGCCAGTTACCTACCCACCACACTACTGTCCTGCCCACACCCATATTCCCCAGTTTGTGTAATAGTCTTCTATGTGGCACAGTGTCAAAGGCCTTGCTGAAGTCCAGATAGGCCATGTCCACTGCCCTCCCCTGATCCACCTCCCTAGTCACCCAGTCAAAAATTCAATGAGGTTGGTCTGACATGACCCCCTGGTGAAACCATGCTGCCTTGGGTCCTGTAGTCCATTGACAACCAGATGTTCCACCAATCTCTCCTTCAGTAGTGCTTCCATGATCTTCCCCACTACCGAGGTGAGGCTGACTGGTCTGTAGTTCCCTGCTTCCTCTTTGTTCCCACTTTTGTATAAGGGACTACATCTGCTGTCCTCCAGTCTTTGGGTACCTCCCTGTTTCCAGTGATCGGCTAAACAGGATAGCCAGAGGTTCAGCCACCACCTCTCTTAGTTCTTAAGGACCCTGGGTGCACCCCATCTGGCCCCATTGCTTTATCAACTCTTAGTACTTCTAGTTCCTTCAGGACCCTTTCTTGTGTAAAGGACTTGTGTCCATTTCTGCACCATTCTCACCCCTTGTACTCCCTTCAGACCCATTACCCCTCTTCCTTAGTAAAGACTGAGCAGAAATACCTGTTCAATATGTCAGCTTTACTGTTGTCATCCTCCACGCTGCTCCCATCCTCCCCTTCAGTCTCACGATCCTCCCTTGTCTTTCTTTTTCACTTATGTACCTGTAAAAGGTTTTGTCCCTCTACCCACTGATTTTGCAATGTGTTCTTCTGTCTGAGCTTTGGCTTCCTTACTGACCTCCTGCCTTCCTTTGCTTCTCCTGGTACTTCTCCATATCCCTTCTGCCTGTGTCTTTTGTATTGCCTGAATGCAATCTTTTGCTTTCACTTTCTTTGCTACCTTTTGGAAAACCATAATGGTCTCCTCTTCCTTTTCCTCTTGCTAACCTGCTTAATGCATAATTCTGTTGTTCTTGTAATCCCCATTTTAAATACTGCCCACTGTTCCTCAACCCTGATTCCTGTCCCATTCCCTTAATGCCTCTTTCAAGTATCTCCCCATTTTCCCAAAGTCTGCCCCTAAATCCAGGATACGTGTTTTGTGTGGTTTGGTTCTGCTCTTTCTGTGAATTCAAACCACAATGACTGGTGGTCACTGTTACCCAGGTGCTCCCCCACTGTTACCCCCATCACACTGTCCCTGTTTGTGAGCACAAGGTCCAGTATTGCCTTCTGCCGAGTTGGTTCCATGACCAGTTGCTTGAGGAAGGCACCCTGAAGGAAGTCCAGGATAAATCTGCTCCTAGTTGATGCTGCTGCTGGGATGCTCCAGTCCACATCTGGAATATTGAAGTCTCCAACCAGTACTACCTCACTCTTGTCTGCCATCCTTTGGATGGCTAGCATCAGTTCCCTATCTGTTTCTTCCTCCTGGGCTGGTGGTCTATAGACCACACCTGTGCGGATGGCTGTCCCCATTTTCCTTTCCAGCTTAACCCACAGTATCTCTCCCCCATTTTGTTCCTCCTGGATCTCTGTGGCACTTATGTCATTTTTACATACAGTGCCACCTCCTCCCTTCCTGTCTGCTCTGTCTGTTCTGAATATGTTGTAGCCAGGTATGGCTATCTCCCAGTCATGGTTATCATTGCACCAGGTTTCAGTGATGGCCACAATGTCCAGGTCTGACTGTACCATGACAGCCTCCAGATCTTCCATCTTGTTGCTAAGGTTCCTGGCATTTGCACACATGGCTTTCCATGATTTGACCTCCCTAGACTGCTTCACTGTTCTACTCCAGCCCCTTCCTTGGTTGTCATTTATCCCTGGTTCTCCTTGCTCTCTTCTCTTCTGCTGAATTTTGCCCTTTTCTGCTTATCCACCTCTTGGGCACTAATCTCCATCTTTTGCACACTGCTTTGCAGAGATAGTCACTCCTCTGGTTCACTGGTTCCACTGCTAGCTGTGGGGGGTGAGCAAGTAGTTACCCTCCTTGCTGGCCTGCCACCCCCCTTTGCTAGTTTAAATGCTTGTTAATGTAGCATTTAAACTTATCATTGGGTGCTTGGATTCCCCTCCAGGATGGATGCAGGCCATCAGGCTTCAACAAACCTCCATCCCTCCAGGTGGGTCACAAGTGGGAGACAAGATTAGAGAAGCAGACAGAACTGAGTCTTTGTTTGACTGTAGTTAGACTGCCACAGAACTGTGTGTCTATTTGGGGACTAAAAGTTACAATAAACCAAAGGAGCTCTATCTAGTGGCCAAAATAACCAGCACTACTTTTCATCTAAGTATTTCTATGCATTGAAAAGCAATGAAAATAATAATTTTAAATTGTCTGGTCTTTTTTTGTTTTGTTTTGCTACAAATGAGCCATTCTCTAATATGAATAATGCACTCCAGGGTGTGTGTCATGCTGAGATAACATCGCTTCTCCGGTGCACTTCAGAATCAGAGCTGCACTGCATGGTGTGGGTTCCCAGTGACTAAATGAACAGATGCAAATAGTGCAGTCACGGAACTCACCCCCAACCTCCAACAAACTGATGTCCTTGAAGAATATCTTTCAGAAAAACTGTCTGTCTATTACAGCAGAATAGAAGTTACTGTTTAGGTGAAAAACATAGAGTGACATTTTACCCGTGACAGGCTTTGTCAAAGTAAACACCCTCTTTGGATACACCATTTTATATCTAAGTGACCTATCATGTGATCAACAATGCATTTAAAGTGACACATTCCTGTGGTGAAATACAACAAATATCTGTGGAATTTAAAACACACTTCTTGTGAGGGTGCATAACATAAAGTGCACTACATATTAAAAACAAATATGTCAAGCACTCTTGTCTCTAGTACTACCTATCTATTATATTTATTTCATTGCAACCATTAAGTACAATGGCAAAGAGATGGTGCTATTCATACAATTCTTATCCAAGCATACATATTTCTTCAGATTTGCTTTTAACACTCTTATGAAGCTTATGGATAGCCCAGCTTGGGGCTGCCCCAGTTGGAACACAATGGATACCCAGATACTGCATGCTGTGACTTTAGGAAAGGGTACCTCTTGCTACTTAGTAGGAATTCCAAGGTTGGCATGGCCAATTTTAGTGCTTGCATCAGTGAAATCATGATGGCTCACCCATACACCTCAAGTGTAACACATTCTGCAGGGGTCCCCAGGTACCAGAGCCACACAACAGGTCCTCATAATAACCTTCTGAGTCCTGCTGTTATAAAAATATACTTATTCCAAGTTGAGATCACATTTTCCTGATAAAATGTCTCAGTATCTCCCTGGATCTAGTGTCTCAGTGACTCCCTGGGTCTGAACAGTTTTTAATTAATTAATTAATTCACATTAATTTGCTTAACTAATTAAAGTTGTTTATTTTTAGACTAGTGTTCAATCATGGGTTTTGATCCCTGCATTCAATCGTGTTCTGAGAGTTCTCCTGATAATTTGTATGTTAATGGACTTCTTGATAGAAAACCTACTACACTTACATGGTTGGCCCATTTTGCACATAAAGTTTCATATGAGCACTCTGTGCATATGTCTGAATCTATGTAATGCAGCACAATCTGACATTATTTCAAGTTTAATTGTTTCACCTCGTTAAAGACTGATTTTAAATATGTGTCTTTTTAATCCTCATGCTGCTGCATATCTGATGCTGACTGGGACTTGTGAAGCTCACCTAAAGGTAGAATCATTAAAATCTGGTGTGCAAACTTGAGTTTTCCAAAAAATAAATTTAAATTGTTATTTTTGTTAAATTCTATTTTGCTTCTCTGCGGTGATGTCCACCCAAACCGCAGACTGCAAAATTCTATACCGTGATTAACATTGCAAACGTTTTATAGATTTATTTATTAAAACATTTCACCAGGAAAGGCATACTGAGCATGGAGATCATTTCCAGATTTGCCCAGATGTGTTTTAAAAACAAATAAGCTAACCTTTGTATATTGTAGTATCAGAAGACTGTTATCTAACATTGATTTGCTATAACTTTGGATTTATTTGCATAATCCAGAATTTTCAATAATTTCTGAAACCTGGTTATCCTCTAAACTTAATGATAAGATTATCTCAGTTGAAGGATAAAATTCTTGGGGCAGGGATAGGGATAAACAGTGCGGTGGGTTACTTATCTACACAAATTCTGACTATAGAGTTAATCAGCTACTAGACTGTGATTTAAAAAAAAAATATTGAATTACTAGTACTGGAAGGTTTTCTTAAAAATGTAATGTCAATCTGTCTTAGTGTATGCTATTGAATGCCCCGCCCCCCAAATCCCTTTTACACAACCTGAAAGTCCAGACAGTTTAGTTCAAACCTATATCAACAGCCACAAAACACTATTAACAGGATATTTTAACACCATTTGGGGTAAAAGTAGTGATTCAACCAGTTTAGTTGATGTAACTACTGAATTTGACTTGAATCAATTGAAAATCAACTCTACCAGACACAATTTAAACAAGCATTTGTCAAAGCCAAATGTTGTCTTGCTGGCATTGGCATTGGTAGTGCAAGAGTTAGAGAGATGCATAATAGGAATGACAGTGAAGAATTGAACTGATTCCATCCCCACCCCCACCCTGCAGAAACTGATAGGCATTGGGGTGTGCCTTTGGGTCATCGGCCATAATGCTCATGCCATGGCCATGGGCATGGGCTCCCTCCTCAGGACTAACTCCTTCTCTGAATCACAGTCTGGCCCCACATACCTTGCCCCTACCATGTGACCCTCTCACCTTCCTCCTCCTTTCTCCCCCTCCACTCCTCCCTCTCCATCTGGCCCTTCTTTTTTCCCCACCTCCTTCCCCACTAGCCCCACCCCTGTGTACTACATGACAGCACCTGTTTTAGGAAATGTGCCACCTCCCCTCTGCCTTTACCCCCCATACTCATCCTGGGCTATTTCCCACTACAAGGTATCACTAGGGGTTGGGTGCCTCCCTTTTCAGCTCACTCCCTCACACCTTACTTAATCATTGCCACCTGCCTTCTTCTGCTTATCAATCACTGGGTCATTGCTAAATGTTGTGTTCACTATTTATTATAATGATCTTGCATTGTGCTTTGTTTACTGATGTATGCCCCTTTTTTGTGACCACTGTTGTTTTATCTGTATGTGTCATTGTTATAAGATGTGGAACTTTTGTAAAAGAGCATTGGCTCAACGGTCTTTTCAAATATCAAATAAAAATTAAAAATAAAAAACAATTTCACCTCACCCTACCCTGCAGACACTGACAGGTGTTGCGGAGTGCTTGTGGTCTTTGTGCCTTACGCTCATCCCATTCCATAAGTAAATATGCTGAGATGGGTGCAGTATAGGTGAATGGGGTGAACTTTGGGGATGAAGAGTCTGAGGTACACCTCCATGTCTGTCACTGGCTACAGGGTGGGGGTGGGAGTGGAATGGAGTGAGCATTACAGCCAATAAACCCAAGTCACACCCTTGATGCCTGTCAGTCTCTATGGGGGGGGCATTACTGTTGGAAACCCTAACACCCTGGGTGTTCATTAGTATTTTCACTCCAAATTTTCAACATGGGCTTTTTGTGACCCCATCTCATGAACAGTGGCACTATCAGTTTGTTAGATGAAGGGTGATTTTACACAGCGACTGTGCCATTTGAGGCCACAGGAGAGAAAACACATTTCAGGCAGGATGTGAAAAATGGCAGTTGTACTGTTCATGAGAAGGTGTAAAAAAATGGCAATGTTGAAAATCTGGAGTGAAAATATGAACAATTGGTGAAGTCACGAGCATGCGTAGAAACTGCGCAATGCACACCCGTAACAGAATTATTTTGGGAATTTTTTTAACCAGATTTTCAACATAGGCATTTTGGGATCTCCATTCATGAACAGTGGCACTGTGATTTTGTTAATCTGTCCCAAAAGTTGATTCCTACAGCGACTGTGCCATTGAGCGCCAGATGTGCGAAAACACATTTTAGGCAGGATGTGAAAAATGACAGCTGTGCTATTCATAAGGAGGTGTGAAAAAAATGGCAATGTTGAAAATCTGGAGTGAAAATATTAAAAATTGTTGAAGTTAAGAGTGTGCGTGGAAACGGCACAATGCACGCTCGTAACGCCGTCATTTTTTGGAATTTTTTCACCAAATTTGCAACATAGGCTTTATGGGACCCCACCTCATGAACAGTGGCACTGTGATTTTGTTACTCAATCCCAAAATGTGATTCTGCACAGTGATCCTGAAATCATCTTTCAGGACCGAATAAAGAGATGACAGTACATGTGGGTCCCAAGAACCCCATGTTGAAAATTTGGAGTCAAAATTCAAAAGAATCCATCTAAGTTGACCCCACAATGATGCCATTGTACAGCTTACCAGCATTTCTTCATTTTGTAGTTCAGCTTTGAAGAGTCCAGACATGTTCCTGCTCCACCGAAGATCACAGTGCCAGACCTCTGAAGGTATGTATAGGGTAAAGGGGGTGGTGTGGGAAGGGGGGTGTACAGACAGTGGGTGCAAGTTGGGGGAAGGGGTGCTGTAGACAATGGACCATTTTTTTTTCCGGTACAGAGAAAAAAAAATAAACACTGCACCACGGGATGGTTTTCTTTCTTTACAGGTGAAATACAACAAATGGACACACTGGGGTGGGCTCCCAGTGTGCCCCATGATGTTTGGGGGGTATGTTGACCATACTGAGGTGGGCTCCCAGTGTGACACACACTGGGGGTGGGCTCCCAGTGTGACACACATAATGTGGGGGGATGGACATGCTGACATGGGGATTCAAACCCCGATGTCGGCTTTCTTTTGGGATTGTGTGGTGGATGGTAGGAGCGGTCACCATGTTCATTGAAATGTTCCACCAGGAAAGGCACATACGGGAGGTGTGTCATCTGTGCCACTGCAAGATGAGCTTGTCGCTGATTGCAGTGGCACATTTCTCTCAAGTTGGTGGCACTTTGCATAATACTTGTGTCACCGCTAGCATTCTGGCTAATTGGGGAATGAGGTACTCACATCCTAAAGCATACCCTGCATTCGTCAACACTGACACACCTCTGTATTTCTTCTACCTCCACAAGATGTTGCTTGCATGTGCACAAGACAACATAAAAAGATGGAAACCTCAACCATACTTGACTTAATTTTCTTTAATAGGCCTGAGAAATATGCCCAAGCTGGTGCTTTGTCAGACTCACTGTTTGAACACCAGTTTATTTTTTGTATAACTAACCTATCAAAAATAAAGCAAAACTGAATATCAGGAAATGTTGATCCTTTAAGAAATGCGATTATATTGCATTCACACCTGAGTGTGAAAATTCAAATTATGAAGGTCTGAAACCCATTATAGACATAAATGAGGTTGTTCTTTTTCACAAATATTCTTTCTGTAAGTTTTAATCTGCATGCTTATGTTAGGAAGTGTACTGTAAGGTGACATAAATCCCCTCTCATACCATTTAAATACACTGTGCAAATCAACAGATAAATCCTGGTGAAAGCTTGAAATACCAATTCCTTATCTGATTGGCAAGACTTCAAAACTGAAAGGAATCTCTGTTTTAAAGAAATTAGGTGAGTGGCACAATTGTTTATGTGTAACAAACTGAATAAAGTAAAACATTGTACTGTACTACATTTAGGGGCACTGCAAAAAGTTAAAATGTATCTTTTTTCTTCAGTTCTGTATTTCCTTGACATTAATGGGAATAAATAAAGGACTCTACATTCAATTGCAAATGCATTCAGTGATTATTTTACAGTCTCAGGTTGGAAGAATGAGACCACTGATGGTGATGATGTTCATACTATTGTAACAGTTGAGGCTTGTAAACCCACAGTGGCTTCCACTAGGGCTGGATGAAATTAGCAAATTCCAATTTCATGGAATTTTCAAAACATTTCTCAGAATTTCCTAAAATTCTTAAGTTGGCCATAATTTGATCAGTCTTGTGGTTAGAGATCTGAAATGTGTCATGTGTACTTCCGGGAAGAGTCTCTAATAAGATGGCATGTTTCATGACATTAGGCTGAGGGATAGAAAGGTTATAGGGGCTCAAAGTTTGGAAATGTTTTATTCATTTTAAATTCTCTGACAATATTTCTATGCGTACAAAACAGCCACCTTTGAAGCTAGGTAAGTGAAATTTCATGTGCATACTTTCATGGAAGAATCTTAATAACTGCTAAATAGAAGAGTAGCTGGTTCCATAACTTAAGTTATAAGAGTTCAACACTTCCATTTAATTATTTGTTAAATTGTGTGAACATTTTCAAAATATTTGGATATTTATAGCTCCACTACTATTGCAGGTATACACTAAGATTTGGCATGCATACCAAAGTAAACATATTCTGGGATCAAATGAAACTTGATAAACATGGTTTAGTAGGTTACAATGTATTGTGAATACTTTAGAATTACTAATTGGCAACATTTGCTAAAAAAATCATGGACACATAATGGATAATGGCAGTAGAATTTCACTTGCGGAATTTAACTTTCACATATACAACAATGTATGAGAGCCCATACACAGCAACACGATTCTTACAGTGAGTGGTTACTATGATGAAAAGGACCTCAAGAGCAAAGCTCAAGAGATCCCTCTGTCATAATGGAAACCACAAGGTTTAGGAATAGCGATGTGTAATGGGGCTCTTTTACACTATGTTATATAGTGGATGATTAAAAAAACAAACAAAATTACTTACTTATTGTGTTGCCTAAAGTCTGTCTCAACCCTTCAAAGCCAACACTTAAGCTTCAACTGCTTAATGGCCAGTTTGTGCATGCAACACTTCGGCTCCCCTCTATACAGTGAAACAGTGATGATGGGGATGCTTGTACAGTAACATAGCTACTACAGCAGAACGAAAAGTTGTTGTGCTGTAGTAGCTATGTCATTGCTGCAGCAGAATGGCTTTTTATAGGTGTATGGCTCTCCACACACAACAATGTTCCACCATACACAATGAAACACTTAACACCATTGAATCACCTTACTTGCACTAGTATCATTTGTCCTGCAATACTCCCAACAGCCCTGTGACAGTGTGACATCATGCTTCATCATGACTAAAGATATCCAGATACTTCTGTCGCAATGGCCTAAGTCACAACTAGTTGTAAGGCTTGGTGTCACTTGGTGCCACTGTTTTCAAATAGTAAAAATAAACATTATCTGCAGGGCTGAGGAAGCCAATTTCAGAGGGGATATGTAGGGGCTGTTTCTCATGTTTACTTAGCACCAATAAATCCATTTACTATTTTCCTGAGTGTATTGTTTGCATTGCTTTTTCTTTAGTTTTTGCTAATTAGTCAGCAGGTAGTATTGTACAGAAAGAATGCCACACATGAATGTGCTACCACATGTCATTAAATCAGTGAGCTCCAGTGGTTAGTTGCTATATTGCAAGAAGACAAGCTAGTACACAGTGATGTCCATGACTATTTTTCATGGTTCATCACTCAAGATGGTGACCTGACACTTGGCACCAGTATGTTTTTACTATGGCTCCTCATATAAATGCTAAGTTATTGCCTCTTTACCCAGCCTTTACCTGCACCTGCAATGTCAACTCAAGTGTATGATTGGGGAAAATGTATGGACATGGCTTTGATAAAAAAAAGTATCCCAGCATTCCACAATTTCACAAAAGCTCATGATATTCAACTTCAGTTACTGATAATATTTTTGAATCTGGTTGCTTTTAACTAGGCCAGTCTTTGAACAAGGGATTAGATAGCTGACACACACAGCCTTTTTGTTTCAGTATTGTTTTTTTGTACCAGCCAGTAACTCATCTCTCAAAGATACTCCATGGGTATACCCTGATCAGGCAGAATCCAGTCATAATTCAGATGGCTACTGTGTTTTTCTCTCACATTTTTTCCCTCCCACCTCCCCCTGTGGGGGCAGAGTCTCTGTCAGCTTCACACAGCAATAGCTACCTCTGAATTAACAGTGGTCTCCCTGGCTCAGCTACAGGGATCATTGTGTTGGCATAACCCACCACCAACCCTCACTAACAAACATGCACTGCTGAGCAGAAACTGTCATGGCAATGGCCTGCATCCCAACATGATTTTACAGACTCACTTCTGATCCCACATTGCCAGCAAGGCAGTGTGATGCTCTGCTGCTGGGATGGAGGTGGGGGAGCACTTCAAAGCTTAATATTTAGGGTCAATGAACCAAAAGAAATTAGTGGTATTCAGTTCTCTAGTTTTACAGTTATAGGGGCTTAAAATTAAGCAGTTTGCATAATTACAAAATGAAAATGTTAAATTTCCAAAGGTTTGGATGCTTATGACTCAGTCACATTTAAAGACAGAAATGAGCAACTTAGTGCAACGTTGTACTGACCTTGGTAAAGTCACCATAGCAAATTTTGCACAATTTAGACAAATACATTTTTTTATTTCAAAAATGTCTCTGGAAATTTAGTAAAATGCCACAGAAGCAAAACTGGAATTTCACCAGAATTTCACTGGCAGAAGACACATTTTTACCAGCTATATCCTCCACTGCTGAAAGTATTGCTACTGCTCTGTCCACTTGATCAGTAGAAGATATGTGGACCACTTTGTTGAATCTTGATCTAAACAGATTTGGATCAATCTGAGATTAATGGTCTATACCTAGATTATGGACATATGCTGGCCCAGTAATCTGCTATCCCCTGACTTGCCAATTAGCCCTGCAGAATTGTCCAAGGCATGCAAATTTGATAATGTAACACAGGCTTTTGACAGATTACTTTTTAATTATTGACCAATTTTGCTATTGTCTGTTGTGTCCAAGGTCTTGTAGAGGTTGGCTAAAAACAAATTGTGAACTACTGAGACATACACAAAATCTTGAATGTAAATCAAACTGGCTCCAGTTATAACAATAGCACTACCACCTTTCTAATGAAACTCACTAGTGACCCAGATAGTGAGGTGGATGCTGACATGGAGGCTGGAGTTATTTTCATTAACCTCTCTAATGCCTTTGACACAACAGAACATGGCTTACTATGTAATAAGCTGAATGGCTTGGGCTTTTGAATAGTAGTTCCTTAAGTAACTAACTGACCAATTACCAAACAAATAGGTATCAGTTAGTCTCTACTGGCAGGATGAATTCAAGAAAAACTAAGGTGAGAAGCAGAGTAGCAGGCCCCAGGGCTCTTTCCTGGAGCCACTTCTCTTCTCACTAACAATTTTAACATCCAACAGGATAACAGAACCACCCATCTCTGCATAGATTACACTGTTATCTACAGGTGCAGTTAAGACCCCTGTCTCTCCAGACCTGGTCACAGGCGCCTTTCAATGAAATTCATGTTTTTAGTAGTAACAGATGCATGATAAGTGAACAAAAACTCAAGTGGTGCAATCTGTTTCAGTGAGTAGAAATATGCAAAATACACACGTTTCCATTTACACAAATAATAACAGAAAGTTTCAACACATTCTGAACTATAAGCTTCTTGATTTATGACTGAGTGAAAATCTAAAATGGGACCATCAACTAAAAGTCCTAGGAAAAAAGCTGAATTTTCATTTGGCTGTATGTATAGGAACAAATCTTACATTTCAATGGATGTGAGAGAGAATTGTGCAAACCATGAAACTGTCATTATTTGACTATGGGGGCACTGTTTATGTTGGCCTACTTAGAGTTTATTATTTGATGCAACATTCACTGTACTATAAACTGACTTGTTTTAATATATCTGCACTGAAGTGGACACACCACTGCATCCTGCTTAAATGTTTTCATTGGCTGGAACAAGTAAGACAAATTCATATTTTAACGTTCACATGGATGTGTATTAAACAAAAAGTCACAATATACATTACTGAACTGTTTTCCTAACATCCTCTAAAGTCTGGGTTAAGGTCAGCAAAAGGTTTTCAACTCAATGTATCAATAAACAATAGTCATATACAGTAGGCCAAATGTCCCTTTCATTTAAAGGTCCCAAGTTATGGAATACCCTTCCATGTGCACTATGTAAAAATACAATGCTGACAATTTGCTAGCACTGTCTACTTTAAAACAATGGTTCAAAATAAATGTCAAGATATTGTCATTCTTTGTGAATTTGTAAGTTTGGAGATGCTGCTTTATACTGTATTTTTATGTATGTATGGTTTATATTTTTGTATACTTTTTATCCCCTGTCCCCAGTGGCCCACATTCAGGAAGGAGCTCCAGCCCCTTCCACCTGATGTCCACCATCAGTGTTGACCATCCTCCCGAGGACTTGGCCCCCCTGGTGGAGTCAGTGAGGAACCCCCAAGACCCCACTGAGGCCAGAAACCAGTTCCGGTTGGTGTCCTGCTGGTCAGGGAGTGGGACCTGTAAGCCCCTCCTTCATCTGACCACCAGAGACATTTTTTCCTCTTTTCTTTGAGAGGAAGGGCATGCAATGATGCCAGTGGCAGTGTTGCACATGCTCCCAGGTGTGGCATGCCAGGCATCAGCCCCACTTCTCCCATGCTGTGGCGCATCAGTGTGCCTTCCCTTAGGCCCTGCTAGGGGACAGGCAAGCACTGGTTACTGATCCCTCCTCCCCAGAGAAGTAAAGCTATCCTTGGGATGCTCTATCCTCCTCCTCCTCCTCCTCCTCCTGGCTGACCCCAAGACAGATCGCTGTTGTGGCAGGAGGTAAGGCAAGATGCCTCAGCCATCCACACCACCAGGCCGGCATGTGGTTTATACTTAATTTAATAGTTTGCTAGGTGCTTAGTTACATGATAATGGAACATAATTTTATTGTAAAGACAAAGAACCTCTGTGCGCAAACACTGAGGCAAGGTTACCCCAAAGGGCATTTGGCTGGGAAGCCAAGTTTCAAGAAAATACAAAATCACACATGCCCACACAATGTAAAGCATCATGGGCTACATATGCAAATCACCACAGAATGTTATGCTGGTCCAACTTTAAGTAAAATTGCATGGTGCCGAAAGGCCTCTCACACAGTTTGCAAAGGGTGCTAACAGAAGACATAGACACGTGTTTTGTCCTACCAGGACTCATCAGTATGCCTCATCTGTTTGACACCCCAGTGGAATGGACCAGCTACCCTAAGATTTTATTGTGTTTTGTACAGAGTTATTGTAAAATTTCAGGAGAGCATTGAAAATAAGTGTTAGTCAAATGGCTATTTGTCATCTTTCCTGCTTGAAAATAAAAACATGGACTTGAACTTGAACATCCAAAGGATGTCAAAAGGAAATGTGATAATAGCCTGTTCTAACCCATTTGCTTTTTTCCCAAAAGAAATCATTGCCATCCATTCTAGTTTATCTTAAACTTGACTGGTCAGGCCAAACTGCCTTCATTTACATTTCACATACACACACACACACACACACACACACACACACACACACACACACACACACACCACAAATGCCTGTTAATCTGCTGATGTTGCATACTGTGTTTGCTAGTCAAGGTCAAACTGGCACAGTGCAGGCAACAGGGATATGCATAACAGATAATAGGTCTCCTACATGGGATCATGAAAGAGGTTGGAGGCTAAAACTCCTCCTTCATACTGTAGGAAACAGAAAAGTTATCACCCCCAACACACACACACACACACACACAGTTCAACCACAGTGGCCATGAAAGTTGTAAGGTCACATACACAAATAAAATATAACACCAGGTAAAGGTGTATTATGGTATATCAGAACATGGTGTGATGTATGAAATGGAACAAAGATAAGCAAGCAATGCATTATCAAACTCTGCAGTGCCAATTCCACAAATAATCAACCCCATCAGTCAAACAATGTCAACCTAATCTGCAATTCAGAATTAAACCTTAGTCTCTACGGTCTCCTTCATTTTTAATGTCATACTACTCAGTTGAATCATTGCAGGCCTGATGTATGAACTACAGGGATTGAACATACACAGTCAAACAACATGGATGAAAGAATCCAATAAAACCAGAAATTATATGCGTTCCATGGCCAGTTGGCAAAACAGCTAGTGTTCTGCCCAAACTATCTGCAAACACTCATTCCTAGTCTAGGTCTTCAAATGCCCTACCAGCCCTAATTACCTAGTAAAACAGGTGTTGCAGGGCCTAAATCATGATCCAAACTCATAGTTCCTTGTGCCCTCTTGTCACTCAAACACTGGTTACCAGTGAGTCACTTTGCAGTTGACTCCTGTCTCCTTTCTGTTATCAAGAAGGCCCCTTCAGTTGAGGTATTTAAGAGCCACCTAAAGTCCCACCTTTTTTCTCTGGCCATCCCAGATATAGTTACTTAATCTGATGCATGAATTGATGACTGAATTTATTTATCTGCACCTTTTTATCTGTTTTATTACTGTTTTAAATAGATATTTAAATATGCCTTTTTTACTTCTTACTTGTCTTTATGTGAGGCCCTCAGAGGCCACAGGAACGGGCGCTATACAAATAAACATCTTACCTAGCCTTTCTCTCCAACTCCTGGCTTCCCTCCTCCTCCTTCATTTGATAGGAACATTACATGATGACAAACAGGAGATACCCACTCCTGGGGATGTGTAAATTGTACCTTTCTAAAAAGCTGTATGCCTTGGGTCACTTGGCTCTGCCTTCACTTAGCTCTGCACCCTCTCCCTCAAATGTAAAATAGTCTGCTGTGGCTAAACACTCACATATGCCTCTGTACCTCAGCAACTGTCTGGTGAACACTCTGCTCCCCCACCCTCTTTCTCTATCTCTCTCACTCTGCTTCTCACTCTATCTGTCTGGTGGGATATGTTTCCTGTTCAGAGTCTCACACTTCCAGGTAACTCCACACAAATTCAAATGGACATACTGCCCTGCTGACATGCAGCCACACAAAGGCCTGAGCTCCTGAACTCTCCCAGCTTAATCTAAACTACTCCATCTACTGTGGCTGCAATCTTCTAGAAAGCTACCACCAATTTCTAATTGACTGTCCTTCAGTGATCAGCCAGTCATCCAATCCCTGGCCTCCCACTGGCTGAAATTTGCAAATAACTTCCCCACCCTACAGTCTCAAAACAACCTCTCCTGCCTTCACTTCCCTTTTGCTCAGGTGCCCTGCAATCTCACTGGCTATATGAATTAAGCAAACAGGCCCAATCACACTTTATGCTAATTCCAGCCAATCCAGGATCAGGGCAATACAGTGTAGTGCGCATGCTCACCATACCCCATAAACAGTTTCCTTTGTCATATGTTTTCTTTTCATTTGGAGGTGCAGTATCCCTGCCAGTCCCATGTCACAGGTTGTAAGCCCACAGTTGGTCTCTTGGTATGTAACCCAAAGGTGGGATCAGCTGTTCCACCCATGGTAGTCTACAGATCAAGTCCTGGCTTGGATGCCCACTCTGTGTTTCTTTGCAGATGCCACTTTCTTGCTGTTATGTCCCCCACTCCCACTACCATTTGAGGCCAGGTGAAGATGGTGGTCATGGGCTTGCTGGCCACAAACTCAAGTCATCTGGTGGACAGTCAGTGTAAACCCCACACTGAAATAGACCTACATTAATCTATATAATCATCTCATTCAGTTACCAATTAGTCAGTCAAATTAGATTACTCCATATGATGTCAAAGCTTACACGACAATGACATGTCAGTCTAAGACTCATTCAGACAGGGAGTGAATCTGCTATAGCACCATGAAGTGAAGTATAGTTCCATTACACAGTATGTCCAATTGGTTTAGGCTAACCTCAGCTACCATCAATAAGTCATGTCACTATTTTAGGATAGCCTCAATGAGACACTTTTTCCATAATTATTAGAACAATTCTAGTTTACTGGGAGTGCCTTGCAAAATAGAATTCCACTGGTGGAGTTACTGCATGAAAATTGGATTTCACCTTGGGAACTCTTGCAAAATTGTAGCTTAGAACTGCAGGCCAAATGTATGAGTTGCAGACTGATATATTAAACTGTGGAATGGAATTTCACAAAACTGCTGAGTTTCAGAATAATTGCATGTATTACAGACTGAGGTATTACACTGCAGAATGGAGTTCTGCAGAACTGTTATGCTGCAGTTTTATGTGCATTATTCCACAATTCAGCCCAAAAAGTTTGTGGAAGAGGGTAAACATTCTGAACACATTCTGAAGATTTGCTTTGTTCCAGAGTCAGAATTTTGGAAAATTTCATAAAAGTTATGAAATCTCACATTTTTGTGAATTCGGAATTCACATTTTCCTCCAGCCCTACTTTCTTTTGATACTATATCCCCTGTAAATAAAACATTCTTGTGGGGAATCAAGATAGTAAAATGTGCACAGACTTTGCTGGAACAGCATTGACAGCTGATTGTACCCACTGGAACTTAGGTACATAGGTAAAACAGGAGTAGATGTGCACCATAGGTGATACATAGATACATAGAAATTGTTGGCAGATAAGGACCACCAGGCCCATCTAGTCTGACCATTTTACTACCTATAAAAGCGACCCATAACCATACATGGTCATTGGCCATAGCTCTACCTTCCCATGCTACTAGTCTACACCTATCCTTATGAGCACAGGTATTACAACCACTTATTATCCCAAGTATCCATGTGGGCATCTAAGTATATCTTAAAACAATCAAAGCCATTTACATTAACCCGAATATTCATTTGTACTGCAAAGTTGTAATGACAGCATACTCAGTATACAAAGAGCCTTCAAGATTTTGACTTCATTTTTTTTAAGAATAGAGAGCTATTCTAGAACACTGGGTACAAACTGCAAGTACTGTTAGCTTTTAAGAAAGATTACTTTTAGAGAACTACTTCTAAAAAGTTGAGCATTCTCTGTTAATTTGCTTACTACCAGTTTTAAGGCTTATAGATGTTCCATAATACAGTAGGTAAACAAGAAATGTGTAACTTCAAAACTGCCTTTGAAGTAGTTTCATGTTCTTGTTATGTCTTTTCTACTGGGAAACCACTTAAGTTTGATTTCAGGAAACATTCTATTTCAATTGCCAATCAGACAATTAATTATCAGATTACCAATGTCGGATTCCACTGTCAGGATGGAAAGGAATAGTCATGATGCTCAGTCTGACATTTGTCACCTGAAATACTCGTTTGTGAAAAGGACTGAGAACAGCTAGTAAACACTTAACAGAGATTGCTCACACAATTGATTAGGTATCAAACTGCTGTAGAATCCAGGCAGATGATCTAACAACTCCAAAAGAAGGAGCGCAGTGAATCATCGGTAATTTTGCTGATAAGGTCATTATTGACAACATGAGAATTACCAGAGGTTTAACATCCATAAAAGCTGACATGGAGTTATATTGCCTAGATGAATATGGTGTGAATTTATAGTTCAAGAACAAATATAGTAGCTTAGATTTTCTGCCTCTAGTTGCATTTTGCACAGCATGGAAACAATACATATCATATGTATTCAGATACTTATTTAATTTTATTTGAATCATCATGCACTGTTCTGGGAAGTCATACACTGTACCTGTTGCAAACTCTTTTTAAATGACATCATTTCATGTGTTGAATGCCGATTATCACATTTGTTTGTGTTTGAGGTCTAATTTCAAAAGCATCTGTGACCAAGGTTCAGTCAGGAAACCAGATGGAGTTTGGTTAAGGACAGCACTGAAAGTAACCCCAGTGCTTTGAGGCACACTGCTTGTTGATTGGGGTAGGGGGTAGGGCTGCTTTCAAATAAAGCTACCCTTTAAAGGCTTTACAGAAAAGAAAGTAGTTAATTGCCAACATTCCACAAGAGCTTCATTGATGGAACTGTGTATGTCACAGATGGAGACTTATAATCACTTTAATATAATGGAAGGCTGAAGAAGAGAAATGCCAAAGACAACCCTGAATGCCTTTCAGTTAACTACAAAATGGATCACCAACACCTTCTGTTTAATATTGGCCATCACAAGATCAGATAACATTACTGGTACAGCATAAATGTCAAAATGTAATTAAAAAGTGCTATTCAAATTATCATAGTGCTTGTACAATACAAATTTAACAACACATTAAAATAACCATAAATAGGTAAAATACAGTAACATCATTCAGTTCATTCAAACTCTGGAAAAGCAAGATAAAAATTATACATTTTCAATGCAGATTTGAAGTTCTCCACAATCTGGCACTCCCTTACAGGACGAGATAGAGAATTCCACAGGGTCGGGGCAACAAATGTAAATGCACGGGCCCTAGAGGTCTTCAAACAAACCCTGGGAACTTCTAGCAATCCCTTATCGGTGGAGCAGAGTGGGCGAATGGGGCAGTAGGGACACAGAAGCTCTTGCAGATAACACAGTCCCTGTCTGTGTAGGGCTTTATAGGTAAGTAAGCCAACTTTGAAGGTGATCCGGCACTGAATAGGCAGCCAGTGCGGTACAGGAGTGATGTGGCTAGATAGAGACAAACCAGTCAACAGCCTGGCTGCCATAGCCTGCACCAGCTGCAAGCAGCAGATATCAACTCATGATAGCCCTAGGTACAGGGACTTGTAGTAGTCAAGGCGGGTGGTCACAAAGGCATGGTCCAATGTTGGAAAGTCACCAGGTGGAAATAGGTGCTTAAACTGGGTGATACTCCTCAGATGGTAAAAAGAGGACTTGGCAACTGATGACACCTGAGATTTAAGTGTCAATCTCTAGTCAAAAACAATGCCCAAACTCCACACCTGGTTAGAGGCCATCAGCTGGCAGCTGCCCAGGTGAAATCCAGAAGACTGTCCAGCCAAAAGTCCCTCAATCCAGTGACCCAGATCCACAACCAAAACCTCAGTTTTGTCTGGGTTCAACCTCAGCCAGTTTGAACTCATCCAATCCTGGATCTCAGAGAGGCAGTTATTAAAGACCAAGACAGCATCATCCTGTTCGGGCACAAAGGACATGTACAGCTGAGTATCATCTGCATAGCAGTGGAAACTCAGCCCATGCCACCACAATGTCTCCCAACGCAGCATGTACACCGCGAATACCATGGGTGATAAAACTGAGCTCCTGCAGCACTCCACAAGGCAGGGGAGGAGGAGCCAGAGGAGTAGATCCCTGACACCACTCTCTGAAACCTGCCTGTGAGGAAAGACTGAAACCATCTGAGGACTGTACCCAACAGTCTACAGATCAACGCAGGTCCTCCAATGACACATCATGGTCCATGGTGTCAAACGCTGCAGAGAATTAAGAAGAATAAGGATGGAATGGCTCTTTCGGTCTCTATCAGGAGATCATTGAGTACCTGAACTAGAGCCATCTCGTACTATGTCTCTTCTGAAATCCAGACTGGAGAGGATCATAGATATTGTGGATGATACAATGATCCTCCAGTTGCTGTACGACCACCTTCTCGATAACCTTACCCACAAAGGTAAAGTTAGAGACTGATCTGTAGTTAACGAGACAGTCTGGATCAAGAGAAGATTTCTTAAGGGGGGTACAACAACTGCCTGCATCAGGGTGTCCAGAAACACACCTGTCTCTAAAGAATTCCAGACAATCTCAGCTAGGACCAGGCTGATGTCCTCAACACATCCCACAAGGAGGCACATTGGGCCTGAGTCCAAACTACAGCAGGTCAGCTGCATACTCTGGATGATCCTCACAATATCATCACTCTCCAACCATTCAGTTGGACTAGACATACTGAGACCCTGTAACCTCCCACCAACCTCCACCACACCCATTAGAATGGGTTGAATGGATCTTGGACCTGATGTTGGCAACCTCCAAGGGAAGTCTGAGGGTTGCGAGGGGAGGAGAATCACAGCCCTCCCTCACAATCAAGTTGGAGCAGCAGACAAGGGCTGCAGTCTTTTTTGTGCACCCCCGAGGGAAGCCTGTGGGTCATGAGGGCAGAAGAATCACAGCCTTCCCCCCACAATCAAGTCAGAGTAGCAGACAAGGTACACTATAAGGAGCAGGTCACTGTCTTGCCTGGAATGGCTGAGTGTTGGAGTTGGCACCAGACAAGGGCAGATAGTTTTTGCACTACTGATCTGTGCAGCCAAATGCGATGATTTGTGCCTGTTTCACTGTGCACCTTAAGAGATGTTGGAACTATAGTAATTTTGCTCATCCTAACCGTAGCCTTAATGTGTGCTGGGTGCTTGCAAACTGTATGTAACTTGTGCTATACTGTGTTAAACAGTGCCCAGATAGGCTTCTCTACCTTCTATGCAATTACCATCTTTTTGCAGTCAGTATGGTTCTTGATTTAAAAAGAGGTGCACCCTTAGGAGAGTAGGCTCTTAATTTCAGTAAGCTTAAATTGATTGTGAATTTAAAGTGAAGTGTATAGGGTAATTTTATTGTGCAGAAGAATGTTCTTTCTATCCGCCCATAGCCTTTCTGTTCAAGCTGGTCCCCAGTCCAATTTCAATTACTGCACACTGCTAATTTAATCTGTTTACCCTCACAATAACTCAGCTCGATCTGGACAAAAGCCCTGCACAAATTTAGGAGAAACTCTTGGCCCTTAATGTTAATTGGGAGCACTGTGGAATCGGGGCCATTTTGATTCGGCTGGGATTTCCATCACCCTCTGCACAATGCTGTCGTGACCCCCTCCTCTCCTCCCCTCCCCTTTCAGCCACACCTCAAACTTTCCCCGGTCCTTTTCTCTTTCCCCACAGGGCTGCAGTCTGTTTTGGGCACCCCTGAGGGAAGCCTGTGGGTCACGAGGGCAGGAGAATTGCAGCCCTCTCCCACAGTCAAGTCAGAGCATCAGACAAGGTATGCAGTAAGAAGCAGGTCACTCGCTTACCTGGAATGGCTGAGTGTTTTGTCCCCGCCACCTCCACCACCACCCTTGGTCAACAGCGAGCTTTATAGCAAATACCACATGGCTGCCCCACTGCCCCCACCACCACCCTTGGTTGACATTGAGCTTTATAGCAAGTACCACATTGCTTTCTGAACCAATCAGTCGACTTTCACACCTGTAGGTTATTTTCTTTAGCCACTAGCAGCCACTACACTCATAAATCCCTATGCTTTTCAGCTGTGTTTTAGCTAGTTGATACCCAGCTCACACAGCTAAGTTATAGCAGCTGATATCCAGCCCATCCAGCAGTTTATCACTGCTTCAGGAGCTGAGGGGGTACCAGGGCCAACTTGCCCACCACCCAACCACGCAGACAGTCGCCACCCCCCGAACCCAGGTTTTTGGGATGGTACACAAGGGTGCTGTCAGCTGTCTCCTGCATGTCATGGACTGCCAACTAATCCTATATCACACTAGTCTGCCCCATCCTGGCTGATCCTGGCAACACAGAGATTGGGAGGATGAATCCTGTTTCTGACACTGCCATTATGCTTACTTTGGGTATCTACCTCTGTTCCAATTAACAACCACCATGGAGTGAATACCTCACAACACAATGACTTTACCTTCTCCAACCAAATTGGCGAGACATGACAAGTGCGTACCCATGCCACCCTTATCCTTCTGAAGGGTTGTACCTACAACTCGTTTTGCATGCTCAAAAAATACAAAATGTCACAACTGGTACATTTCCCATTCCACACTATTAAACTGTGGTTTCTCATACTCATCATCATCCTATTGTCAGGGGATGTAGAACTTAACCTTGGCCCCTCTGTTCACTTTTCTTCCACTGACCTATTGGCTATCTCAGGGAAAGGACTTCTCATTGCCCATATGAATATTAGGAGCATTACCAGGCACTTTGCCAATCTCAAGCCATGGATGAAAGTGTACAATCCTGACCTACTCTGCCTATCTGAAACTTGGCTTAAGCCCCATATTCTGGACTCCTGATGTTCCTTTATCAATTACTCCTTGATATGGAGAGATAGACCTTCCCCAAAACATGGAGGGGGGGTCACCCTTCTCTTCAAAATACATCTTGATGTTATGGTATACTCACCCACAACCTTCCCCTCAGTCTGTGAGTTCCTACACACAACCATTGCACTTGGTGCAAACAAACTCCACATTGTCTGCACCTACAATCCACCCACTGGAGGTATCACAGGTCTTTAGGACTTACTTAATCAATCAGCCACAAATGCCAAGCAAAACAAGGTTGTAATCTTAGGAGATTTTAACCTAAATTGGCATGGAGCAAATCACAGCGCACTGCTGATGCTACCTTCACCAGACTCAAACTGAGCCTACTAGAACCACCCCTTCTCTAACTGCATCCACCCCCATAGTCTGGGTACTGGTGAATCACCTTAACCATGTGCAAACTGCAGGCATCTTGGCAGATGCAATCTCAGACCACTCACCCACTTTCTGTGTATGGAGTCCGGAGACTGCTCCCCCACCCCCTCCATGCTACATCACTATTACAAACTCTGACAAACTGGATGTGGAAGCTTTACTCTATGATGTGTCCTGTATCAACTGGTCTGACATCTATTGCTCCCATGATGTTCAAATTGCCCTTGATATCTTCCTTAACAGTTTCATAGCACTCCAGGATAAACATACACCGAAGGTCACTAGAAGGGTCAGGGGTAAACAAACAAGATGGTTACACAAGGACCTGCTGGCTAACTTGCACACTCGGGACAAACTCTGGAAGGAGTATAAAGAGTCCAGGCTACCAGTGGATTACAATATCTACAGGGCCTCTCAGAGCACCTGTAAAAAACAAATCCGAACTGCAAAGAGCATCTACTGCACGGAACTGCTCGCAAACTTGGCTGGTGACCCTAGAAAATTCTGGACGCACGTCAAGACCTTTCTTGGGGGCTGCCTAGTCATCTACCCTAGGGGCTATGATCCTAAATGGTGTGCATTGCAATGACTTGAACACCATAATGAAAGCCTTTAACAGATTATTCATGGACCTGTCTCGGTATACCTCATCCTTCACTTCACCTCCCACAACATCTCAGCCTTACTGCACACCCCTGAGATCTGTATCTGGTGAAGACGACTGCCAACTAACTACTACCCCCCTTTCTACTTTAAAGCTATATCTAGGTCTGAGGTCCAAGGGCTATTGCAAAACATATCCGACAACACTAGCACAGGTTCAGATTCACTCAAGCCACGACTCCTGAAGCTAACAGCACCTTTGATCGCCTCACCTCTGGTCAAGATCTTCACTCTGTCTCTCTCTCTCTCTCTCTTGGCATTGTCCCTGATCTCTGGAAGATTGCCTGAGTTAAGCCCATTCTGAAAAAAGGTGACTCAAAGGATATTAACAACTACAGGCCCATGGCCATTCTCTCTGTGCTAAGCAACCTACTGGAGAAGCTTGTTGCAACCCAAACCATTGCCTATCTCACAAAGAACAACCTTCTGTCAGACACTCAGCATGGTTTCAGGAAAGGACACAGTACCCTACCTGCCCTTCTCAAATTCACTACCAATGTACTCTGCAATATGGACAAAGGTCTACTCACTGGCGCAGTATTTATTGACCTTACCAAGGCTTTGATCTTGTTGATCATCCCCTGCTTCTCTCAACCCTGCATAGACTTAACATCTCATCCTCAGTAGTTGACTGGTTTAACAACTACTAATCAAACAGATTACAACTTGTTAAATTCAACTCTGCTCTCTTGAATGTGACCAGCACTGACATTGGAGTACCCCAGGGCTCCATCCTGGGACCCCTTCTTTTCTCGCTTTACATCAACAACGTAGATTCTACCATACTCTCCTGCTCAGCTATCCTATACGCTGATGATCTCATCCTCTACTCCAGCATCAACAAAGTCAATGTCATCAACGAAAACCTCTCCTTGGATTTCAGGAATGTGTAAACATGGCTAAATACAAATAAGCTCATCCTCAACAATAAAAAGACCCAAGCCATGCTACTTGGCACTGCCCCCAAACTCCGGGACTGTAAGGAACCCCTCCTAGTCATGACTCTGGGGGGGTCTCTCATTGACTGTGTCACATCCTTCAAATACCTGGGAGTCCTCCTTGATAAATCCCTTGATTTCAGTATGCACATACAGTCAACCTGCAAAGCTACAGATGCCAAACTTGGAATTGCCTACAAGACTAGTCACCTGCGAACACCATCCACTAAACTGGCTATTGCCAAGGGTATTCTGCTTCCAGGGCTGACATATGGTGTCTCCACTTTTGCTATTGCCCATAAGACTGCTTTCCATAAATGGGATGTCGCATATAACAACATATGTCAGTATGCCTCCTCTTCACATCGACTCAAGCACCACTGCACACTGTATAGTGAACTGGGCTGGCTCCCCCCTTCTTCCTACTGACTTTACTCCCTAGGGACCCTCACAGACTCTGTAATCCATAACCAAACCCCTTCTCTCTTGCAGCTCTACTTGTTCCACTGACACCTGCCCACAGACTGTGCTGGCAAATAAATTTCTACTTACTCATACCAGGTGTCTTACTTCTAAAGGCTCTGGAGCTTTTCACTGCACTGGCCCAGCCACCTGGAGCTCCCTCCTCCTGCCCTAAGACAGGCAAACTCCCACCCAATATTCAAAAAGAACTATATCGCTACCTGTTCAGGGACCCTTGCACATGCTTTGATCTCACTTGAGGCCTCACAGCTAGCCACCATACCTCACCCAGGACACTGCTGCACTTCTGAACAAGCTTTGCCAGAAATTGTCTTTATAGATGCCACTTAGCCCAGTCTCAGTTGTTATTTGGATGTACTACTGTCACCTTGTGTCATCTCTGCATAGCCATATGCATAATCTCAAGTACTGTCTGAATTGATCCGTATTCTTACCTACATGTACTATATACTATGTAATTGTATAATCTCATCTCATTTTATGCATGTATTCTCTCGGGTCATGCCTGAAAATAGCCAACGTTGGCTAGCGCACCTAACCCGGTTAACAAAAAATAAATAAATAAACCTTATCTGCAAAGAACCCAGCAAACTCTCCACACTTCTCCTGTGTCAATGCTCTTCAAAACTGCAGACAGACTGGATTGCAGAGTCTGTCCACAGTTTGGAAGAGCTAAGCTGGTCGGTTCTGTACAGCAGCGATCTCCCTAGACAGGAACTGTGCCTTCTTTAGGGAGTTGGATGATTGACGGTCCTTATAATGGGCCATTAATCAAAGCCTGTTGGTATCAAGGCCTGATTTCCACCAACACCATTCCATCCTTTGCCCTAATCTCCACAACTCCCTCAAGGTCCCGTCAAACCAAGGGGACCAAGGGCAACGGGTGAGGGGATGAACCCAGACAGGAGCTGTGGAATCCAGAGCCTCCATCACGGCCTTATTATAGGTGATTAATAGATTGTCTGGATCCAGGCTTGCACCCAGAAGACCCGGTAGGTCCAGCACTGCCACTAGGCCATCTGGGGTCAGACCCTTATAGGGGCTGCACAGGACCATCTCCATAGGTGCAGGTCTACAGGGAGGAGCCTGGAAATTGAACCTTAAAGTGTGATGGTCAGACCAACTGACCAACACCACCATCAGGTCAGAGGTCTCCAAACCCAGTAGAAAGACCAGATCCAATGAATGACCATGTTTATGGGTCACAGAGGTAATCATCTATGTGAAAGTCAGAGAATTTATAAGCTGGAGGAAGTCCTGTCCAAATTGTGAGAGTTCATCATCGACCCAGGAATTGAAGTCCCCCCAAACAGCCCATCTGGGAGACTCCAATATCATGTGGATGATGAAATCTGTGACTTCCTGCAGGAATTGCTTCTCATCTCTGGGTGGATGGTAGGTGAGAAGAATCCTGCACCCCGCACTTGCCCCAGTGATACATTTGAAGGATGTGGTCTCCCCAACTGGCACACATACAAGGTTCAATTCTAATATAAAACAAATAGCAACACCCCCGCCCCTACAATCCATCCTCAGGTGGTGTATCACCAAGAACCAGGCAGGAATAGTTAACTCAAGAAATGGGCCAGAATTATAATCCTTCCAGGCCTCTGTGATGCATACCAGGTCTGATGACCCCACAAGATCCACAGTTATTGTGGTCTTGTTTTTAATAGACCTGGCATTGCATAACACTGACTGAGAAGGATGGGACACTGAGGCTGACTATGTCATCTCCCCACCCAAGGTGGAGCCCTTGGGTATGGGCACCAGACAAGGAGGACCCCTATATAGAACTCATTTCATTAAAGGGCATCTTCTGGTCCCCATGACCCCAATCTGCCCACTGAATGCCACTCTCCCTCCAGATCCAAGTCCCCCCCCATGTCTTTTCCACTATCCCCAAGCTACCGACATTACCCAGATACCACAGTGGGCAATGGGGGACAATTAAAGGGATGGAGACCCTGAGCTCAGATGAAGAGTAGCGCCTGGCTGGGAGAGCTATCTGCCAACACATACTTGCCCACCCAATGCAGTAGACAAACACCAAACAACAAACAAATACAAAGACAACACATCTGAAAAATAAACCATAAAATAATCCCACAACCCACCAAAAGTGAATCCTTTAAAGTAGAACATATGGTCCAAATCCTTAGTTCTTTGCAAACAGTGTCCAGCAATACAGTTCTCCCCAGGTCTTCCAAATTCAAGCCTGGAAGAGATGGGGCTCTCCCCCACCAGCCATTAGAATACTTTGAAACTGCAGCACTCCCACTGCTGTAGAATATCAATGGATTAAATAAGTACAATGATGAAAAACTGAGGCACTCTCACCACCTCACCAGTTAGACTTCAGGTCTTCACCGCATGAGCCATGACACTAACCATGGAAGTCGGATACAGTTGCCAGGCAAAACCAGGAAAACTCCCACAAGTCCACACCAATGGATATCACTCTTCAATCACCACAGAAATATGTTGCCTCCAGAGACTAGCCCCTAGGCAGAAGTCCCCAGAATTGGGAGTCCCAAGATACAGGCCCACGGCCCCCACCTCAGTCAAGCAAAACAAAATAGTAAAGATGCTTCACTCAGGGCAGACCACTCGACACTAGTGTACTCCCCCTTTTTTAGTGCTCTGACTGAGCTGAGAGTCTACAGATGTGGTTGTGGTGCCTACTTTTGTGGATATTATGACTGTGAAGGGGTTCATTAACTTCAGCATTGTTTTGTACATCTCCACTTTTTTGTAAGCACCTTTGCAACTTGCAGTATAATATGTTTATATCCAACGGCCAGAGTGCTCAGTCTCTGCATTTTCACTGTAGTTTTGTTACTGAGCACCTGATTTAATGTGAGTTCTGCCAACTCTTGTGTGTTGTTTCTCTGAGTTGGAAAGTTGTGCTATGCTGCACCGTTTGCTTGCACCGAGGTATTGGCCTTTGCTCTCTCTCTCTCTCTCTGTCTCAGTGGTGGGCTGATAGTTTCTGCCGTGGTGTTGACAATTGCAGATGTGAAGTCAGCCTATGCCAGCAGGAGGCGCTGATGGTAGAAAAAGGATGGAGCCTACTGAAGTGAGCTGTATAGCCTTACAGTGTGAGTGGGTGCATGAGAGACAACCGAGCAGCAGCTGGAGCAACAGCGCAAGGCGTCCCATGACCCTGCAGCCAAATGAGGTGAGCCCAGCAATGTATACCATGACCACCAACAATCTGCACAAAAGCAGCTCCTTCCAACTCAAGATGCCATGTCTGAGCAAAGTGAGCATCTTTGAACTAGACAGCTATGTTTAGTCATTAGGAAACCTATTGTAAAAAGTGTGTGGTAGTGGTAACAGCCCACCTGCACGAATGCTTGATATGGACACGCTGTGCCCATATAATACCACTATCTCTCAGCCTGGCAAGGGCATCACCCAAATGTGGTAATCACAGTGTCTCCCCCAAATGTACCTGTCATCATGGTCACCACCCAAGTGAGAAGCAGGCTGCACTGTCTCCCAAAATGTGGGCACAAGGGGCGCAATGTGGGATACCTCATCAAATCATAGAGTAGTATCTCAGAAATTATCCAAATATGTGTGACAGGTAAGGCATTATCCTGAAATATGTTGTGGGGCAGCAGTCTGTTACAGCTGCCAAGGTCAGAACATTTAAGTGCGTGACATTAGGAAACCAAAGAGAGAGATTCTTAATAAAGTTTCCAAGTCCCATTGAAATGCACTGTAATAAATCACTGCATTTAAGAGACAGGTTTCTTATCAACAAGAGCCACAGTAAGAAAAGAAAAAAATAGAAAACACAAACAAGGAGTGAGATGCCCATGGAATATATGGCTTTCATTTAAGTATGAGACTTAGGTCTCATGGTGTGAGTCTTACTTCAAAAGAGTGAGAAGTGACAGTACTCATTCATGTGGGCAGAGGAGATTCTGAGTGGTGGAATGAACAACATCCCATCTAATGTACAGTAGGACAGCTGAGAGCTACTGTAAGTATACTACAGTACAATGTGGAGCACTTTCTCCATGTTGGAATGAGGGATCGAATGGTAAATTGAGGGATGTGGGACAGCTGATAATAAGATATGAATCCCTACTGTTTTGTGTGTTACAGCACCTTCAGTTTATGAGACAGAGGTGTTCTGAGTGGTAAAATTAAAAGTATCACCCTAATGTGGGATACTTACTTTAGAGATATGAATCCCACTGTACAATATGAGGCAGCAGTTTTCTCCATGTGAGGCAGAAATTTCTAAGAAGTGTCACATCCCTTGCAATGTAGAACAGCTGACAGGTATAAATCCCAATGTACAATATACCTGTAGGACAGCATCTTCCTTCTTCTCCATCATCAGTGTTCCTATTTGTTTGCCTTTATGATATTGGCTTTATATTCTGTAACTTGTTTATAATTACCTGTTAGGTTGTTTGCTCCCTGAAACCATTGACTTACAATTTCTTTTATATATAAATGATATTACTTTGTGTATACAGTAATAGGATTTTTAGAATGTTGACACTTTGTAAGTCCTGTCATGCAGTCCATATGTCTGTCTGGGTCCCCTCCTCCCTTTGAGAAAATGTCCAATTTTAGGGCTGCAGTGGGCACAGCCCTGCAGACTTTTTATGATCATTGAGAAAAGGACTCCGCATTCCTTCCAAATGAACAACATGTTGGACTGTGTCACAGTTGCCTCCGTGTCTGTGAAGCAGTCCTCCCATGTTGTCCCTACTGATCACAGCACTGCACTATTTCACAGTGCCAACAGTCACACAGAGCATGGAAACTCTGTTGTGTCCAAGATGGCCACCACTCTGTACTGCACCTGCACCAGCAGTCTAACATGCACAGTAGCATGCGTGGCCATCTTGATCATGGTGGAGTGGACCATGTTCCACCATGACCACTAGCACTTATTTTTATTTTATTTTTATATATTACAGAAATTCCTCCCCTCTACACCTCTCCCCCAGAAATATACAAGTGACTCTGGGGGCCCAATTCCCAGTGTCGTGATCAGCCCCAAAAACATTACTGTGACAATGGGGGTGTCCAATCCCAGTGTCACGATCAGGGATCCTTGGTCCTTTTTTACCTCCTCACACCCCCACAGAAACATAGAAATGACACTGGTGTGCCCAGTCCCCCAGTGTCATCATTGGGGATTAATGTCTGTCTTTTTTATTTTAACTGTAAAAAATAAAATGGTCTGTCAATTCCCCCCACACAACTGTGACACTGGGGATGCCCAATCCCCAAGTGTCCTGATCAGAGATAGTCAGTCCCTTTTTTTTTCACCTGTAAAAAAATGGTCCACTGATGTCTTTTGTAGCTGTTCCTTATCCCACAGGACCTTCCCACTGAGCATCCACCACCACACACACCCTAAGCCCTTACTTACCCATCAGGGTCCAACATCATAATCCTCTTTGGACTGCAGACATGTCTTCACTATTCAAAGCTGGACCACAAACTGAAGACACGTATGCAGTTCAATGTATTTCCATGGGGTTTTGAACTTAGTGCCATAACTTGGTATTTTTACATATTTTTGGCCCAGATATTCAAAATGCCTTCTTTACCACCCCACCTCAAGAACAATTTCTCACAGATCTGTCCTGAAAGGTGATTTTGCTGTCTCTGCACAAAATCACCTTTCAGGAAGGAGTTGAAAATTTTCTCTGCCTTTGTTCATGAGGTGGGGTCATAAGAAGGCTATGCTGAAAATCTGGTATAAAAATATTGAAAAACAACAATGTTTTGAGCCTACATTGAACTTTGCAAATACAGGCTCATAACTTTGGTACTTTTCAATATTTTGTACCCAAAATTTATAACATCGCCATATTTTTAAAGCACCTTATGACTACATAGCTGTCATTTTGAAAATCCTGTCCAAAATGTTTTTACATCCTAAAAGGTGATTTCACAGATGAAATTGCCTTTTGGGCACCAGTAGAAAATGTTCTTTGCCCTTGTTCATGAGGTGGGATCATAAGAAGGCAATGTTGAAAACTTGGTGCAAAATATTAAAAACAACCAAATTAGCCCATATTGATTTGTGTTAATGCAAGCTTGTAACTTTGCTAATTTTCAATATTTTACCTCAAATATACAACATAGCCGTATCTTTACAGCACCTCATAAATGTGGCTGCTGTCACCTTTCAAATCCTGGCCAATTTGATTTTTTACATCCGGAAAGGTGATTTTGTGGTCCCTACATGAAAACAGCTTTCGTCCAGGAGTTGGACATTTTCTCTGCCCCTGTTAATTAGGTGGTGTCATAAGAAGGTTATGTTGGAAATCTGGCGAAAAAAAAATTAAAAAGAAAATAGTTATGAGCCTACACTGACTTTTGCGACTGCAGGCTCATAAGTTAGGTAATATTCAATATTTTGTTACAGATATGTTTACAGTGAGAAACAAACATCGGGTCTGCTTGAATCATGACACTCAGATCTCTTTCCTGCTCTATGCTGACTAATGAAGTTGTACCTAGAAAATATTTTTTCCTTGTGTTTTGTTTACTGATGTGCATGACACAACACTTCTGTTTATTAAAGCTCGTGCTCCAAGTATCCTTATTCCAGCTAGCTCATTGAGGTTGTATCCATACTCTAGTCAGGGGTGGGTAACCCATGGTGTATTGTCAATGGTTACTCTTTCAGTTATGAGCCAGTCTTCTGTTCAGTGGTGCAGACTGTACAGAAGATGCCACAGAGGAAGACACTAGTCCCATGACATTGAGGTAGGAGAACAGCTTAGTGTGGGAGAAGTAGTGGCCCCCACTGCATATGTTCACATTGGGCAGAAGTTGATACAGCAATAAACAGGTCAGGAGAACTCCTGTCCAGGATAACATTCAGTCTTTCAGCATTGTCCAGGCAAATTGTATTACACTGAGTTTTCAATGGTATCTCCTCTGCAAAGTCCATAGTGGTAGCAGCAGATCTGTGGCTGGTTCCCAGCAGCTCTGCAAAAGCTGCTGTAACATTCAGCCTGTCAAAAGCATCAGGAGTGACAAGCATGTGGCTGGGAACCTATTCTGTTCTATGCAATAGGAGCTTCTTTTCTTCTTTGAAGTTGCTTCTTCCTTTGGCTATCAGGGATAGCAGGTATAATTTATTTTTGCTAAGGGCAGTAGCAACTGATTCTCCACTTCCATTAGTCGGGTTATCAGATAGTAAATGTTCAGTCAATAAAGCTGTCACATTATCCATTGGTAGTTCCACAGGAATCCTTATCTGGTAATGCTGATAGGCATGAAGCGCCATAGCTGGCAATTCATCAGTAGTTTTGATGCAAGAAAGGAGGCTATCTTCTCCAGTCCTGGGCCTGTAGCCTGCCTAGCTCAAAGGCAGCCATATTGGTCTGGAGACCAGTGTGCCCTCTACTGCAAGAGTAGGAGAATTTGTTTTATTGAAATCATACAGTTCATGTTCAATATAAACTTACATCCAAATTTAAAAAAGATAACCAAAGAGAAAAAATGAAATCCAAATAATAAGATCCTTAAATCAAAATTATTCCTAACAAGGGTAATCTAGCCCAGTATACACAAATGTATACATTCTTATGTAATGGATGCATCATTATCTGTGATCCATGGCAAATTCCTCCATTTGTGACATATATTTTCTTGAACATTCTGTTTTGTTTCAGTATAATATATTTCTCTTAATTCATTAGTAATTTCTGATAGTAATTCAATATGATTTATATTCTTTTGCTGTAATGTAAACAGGGTTCTGCTATTCCAAAGAAACCATTTAAACCCCACAAAAATTACATTCAAAGTACTTTTCTCCCACTTTAGCCAATCTTTTGAATATAATCCATAAATTAACTCTCATAATTCACAGTTGCAAAACATTTTCTTTCCACTGTTGCGCTACATAAACCCAGAAGTTCTGTATACAGTATGTGGGCAGAAAAAAAGAAACGTTCCATAGTTTCTAGTTTCTGAATACAGCCCTGCCTAGCACATATCCTTTCTTCCACTTGTTTGTGTTTTTTTGTTGTCTTTGATATTAGGTGTGTCATGGCAACATAACCAATGTATATCTCTGAATTTGGAGGGAATTCTTTTTTCAGTAATTACATTTTGTAAAGATGTTAAACAACTAAGTGGACACTTAGGAAAAGTAATATTGTCTGTAAACCATGTGCCCAATACTTTTGTATAAACTCTTTGTTTTTTTTTGCCTGTATTAAGTAAAGAACTGTTTACATTCCATGATTTTATTTTTACAAATAATTCTGGTAGACAATTTGCAGTCAGAGGATTTTTCTTCATTATTCGTAGTGTCCCTGTTTCCCACAAAGTAAACCATATGGATAATGCTGAGTATAAATGCTCTATCCAAAAATTCCCTGTATTTATTAGTAATGGTTTAATATTTGATGATGATGTCCAGCCCGGTGGCACTGAGGGTTGAGGCACTGGACATAACACCTCGCACCATGCCGGTGACCCAGGCTCAGGAATGAGCCCAGGTCATTGGGGGGTTGGCAGGGGAGGACTAGGACTGAGCATCCACTGACAACTCTCCTAGTCCTGGGGTGGGCTGGGGAAGCATGCCACACTGCGGTGGCCCCTGGGGACACCCGGGGGGTACTGTAGACACAGGTGCTAGCAGAGAGGGAGTGTGGCAGACATCTGAACATGAGTGCATAGACGTAATTGCATGCCCGTGCTCCATCAGGGGACCCTACTGGAGGAAAATGGCTGGACACGACCATGCGGCTTGATAGCCATGATCTGCCTCACCCAGAGGACTCTCATGGAATCGAGAGGGGGGTCCAGGGCTGGTCCAGCTGAACAGGGTACAGGGAGGCCCTGCAGTGGACTGCTGATGGCCAGGCCAGATCCCTCATCATGTGAGTGAACCTGGTGCTCTCCCATCGGGCAGGGCTGGTGGCTGGATGCCCCCGCTGGTAAAAATATTTGATGATGATGTCATTTTTATTTTTATCCAGGAACAAAATTTAGGGAAAAAGATCCCTGTTTACAAATTATGCCCTGTACACAAACATCTAACAACAACAAGTTCAAATGTATAACCATATAAAAATGACATTAGGTAACATTAAATAAAAGAAAAAGTAAAAGAAGACAAGGGGTATAATAAGTTAAGAAATTAAGAAGAGTCTTAGCAAGTGCAGTTTTGTAATGGTATTTCAACAACTCAACTAAAAGGCACACTGTTTCCTTCAATTTATGAAGCTTGGAATAGCATTCAAGTTTGACCTAATGTAAAATTGGTGCAGTGTCTCCAAATCTATTGTTAATCTATGGCCATACCATATCAAAAGAGGTGTCTCTCAAACCATATTTGCTTTGTCTACAACTTGATGTTATTTGGATCTTCAAGGGATGGGAATGGTCTGCATTTATTAATTTAAAACACAAAGTGGACCATTCAATTTCCTTTTTTAAATCTGGTCCTATCCAGTTTAGTTTGTCATACACTTTACAATGGTGTTCTCCAAATCTGCTTCAACTATCAAATCTTGCAAGTCTATAATAGGCTTGATTGACTTTCTTTAAGACTGATTTGGAGGCATTTCTATACAGTAGTAGCCACCGACATTGCCAGCTATTTCCAGATATTTCGCAAAATTTCTAAAGAGTTTCCCTCTGCTGCTTCTACTGTGGAAATGCAGAAAGCAGGAGATTTCTATAGAAGTATCACAGAAATTTCAAGAAATAGCTGGCAATGTCTGTGGCTACTACTGTACACCAATGCACCATAGTCTAAGACAGGTAACACAAGTTGGTTCACCAAATTGGTCCTGATGGGTTTCCCAATGGGAGCTGAAATCCACCTTAAGGCACCCAGTTTCTGATTGCACTTTTTTACTGTCACAATAACATGATCCTCATATGTTAATCTCCGACTGACCCATACTCCAAGATACTTATAGACATTTGTCTTGGGTATCTGTTGTTTATTATTAAAAATAGTTCCATATTCCCACTTTCCTGCATCTATTATTGGTTGTAAATGTCATATACTGGGTCTTTTTAAGATTCATCAGTAATCTGGCTTCACAAAACCAATTTTCCATGGTTGATATATCTTCCTGCAGTTTTGTCTCCAAGATGGAGTGGCTGGGTGTGGACTCAACTATGACAGAGTCGTCCACGTACATCTGCACCTCTCCATTTTTTATGACATCGGGGAGACCATTTACATAAATATTGAATTGAAGGGTCCCCAGTATTGAGCCCTGGGGATCCTCTCCTCACTTCCTTAGAGCTGACAAAGAATCTCCCACAAATGCACACTGTTTTCTTTGGGCAAGTATGATCTAAACCAGAATAGGGATTCCTCATGTAGTCCTATTTTGTACAATTTTTTCAGGACTATGCCATGATCCAGCAGGTTAAAAGCTTTACTGAGGTCCACTAACATGACCCCCCGTGCTGCTGCCCTGATTCATAGGTACAGCTATAAGGTTATTAAACTCAATCAGGGCCGTGTCTATGGACCTCCAAGCCCTAAATCCATACTGCTTGTTTGTAATAAGATCATATTTCTCTAAGTACTCAGAAAGCTGTCTGTGTGCAAATCTTTCAAGCACATTAGATACAGCAGAAAGCAGGGCTATTGGTCTATAATTTGATAGGACCATAGATCCCCCTCCCTTATCTATCAGAACTATTTTCCCTATTTCCAAAGGTCATGAAAAGTTGCAATGGTTAGACTCCAGCTGAATAAATATGTAACAACAGGAGCTTGTATATCTGCTCCTATTTTCAAAAACTTAGAATTTGTAAACATAAATTGGCATTAAAAAATAATATAGGATTTACCACACTAAGTCCACCTTTTTATATAGGTAAATAAAGTATGTTCCTTTTTATTGGATTGAGGCAGCTTCCTCAAACAACCTGGAAAAATATACTTAAAATTGTTGTTTCTCTTGATTTGAAGGGGGGTGGGTATTACTAATAAATATAAAAATTGGTATTAAGTATGTTTTAACTAGGTAAATCCTTTTTTACTAAGTGTCCAATTATTTCATTTATTTACCATTGTTTTCCTTGTTCAATCTTTTCCCCAGTTCAGTAGATCCATTTGCCCTGAACTGAATTCTATCCCTAATATTTTAATTGGCTCCTGGTTAATGCTATTTCTGCTATTTGCATTATACTGTTTTTTTATTCCAAATTGTTTCCTATACATTTATCTTTATTTAATTTTGCCCTGGATACTGTTCCATAATCTATGCAAATTTTCATAGTTTCTTCAGCTGTAGATGAACTTGGTACTAAAATAACTACAGTATATTGTCAGCATTATGACATTGACAAAAAAGGCACTGTTGCTTCTACTAAAAGAATTGGTGGACACACTTTATTTAATACTCTTAATAGAGGATCTACACTGAATACATATAATAAGGGACTAATTGGACAACCAAGCCTCCTCCTTTTTATTGGGACAAAGGGCCCACATCTACCATTTACCTGTGGGTGACTGTTGCTTTTTCTATAGTGATTTCAACCTGTTAATGAAAATGTTGGGTATCCCATAGTGTTGTAGAGTCTGCCATAAGAAGGCATGACTCACTGAATTGAATGCCTTCTGTTGATCCAGTGTACATATATATCCTTCTAAACCCCAAATATTATCTTTTTCAATAAATTTTCTTAGTATTGATATTAGTTGATCTATTATAGACCTTCCTGGTACAGAGCTGGACTGTGCAGGTGTTATCAACTATTTGGCAACTGTTAACCGTTTATTTAAAATTTTAATATAAATTTTAAAATCTATATTTAATAAATTTATGGGCCTCCAGTTTGCCAGATTAGTTTTGTCTCCTTTTTTTTGTAAAAATATAGGAATACCTTCTACCATTTCTAAAGGTACTTCTGAAGTTTGTAACAGATAATTATTAAAGACTTGTGCTAATTCTTTTGCTATGTCTTTACTAAGGAGTTTATATATTTCAGATGTGACTCCATCTTTCCCTGGCACTTTTTCATTACTCAGAGAGAAAATGGCTAACTCCACTTCAGAAGGTTCTATTGGTATAGCAAGGTTTGCCATTTGTTCAGGAGGACACTCAAGAGGCTCAATAGTTTCTAAAAAGGAATAAATTCGATCCTCAGCAGTGGTTTCCTCCTGAAACAATGTTATTGCATACTTTGTAACTTCATTTAAAATTTCATTCAGTTCAGTTTTTAAGGTATTATTCATGTCTAATACTGCTTCCATTGTTTTTTTGTGGACCCTCTCCTTGCAACTTAAAAAAGGACATAAAGGTGCTAATTTTCCTTATGTACCATACAGTATGTCTATTGCATTTTCAAAATTGCTGCTTGCTTGTTAGAATTGCTGCATATTATTTTAACTTTCTTTATTTGTTCTGTAAAATTCGTTTGGACATTTGGGCTAATGACATGAGATGTTGAAGTTGCTTCCTATATTGTAAATATTGAAAACTATTATTAGTTCTATTTACTTTACTAATAGATGTTAAGAGTTAATTTGTATCAGACCACCACTTAATGGGGTCATCATACATGTCATACACTGACTTCCTGTTTATGATGAAGTACTGTAGGTTCTGTAAGACTTCCTCATAATACAGAAGAGAGGAATTTAAGTTCCATAACCCAGGGCCTTGATTAGGAACTAATTCTGGACCTACAGTGACATGTCATTCGCTGTGGTCTGAGTATTCCACTGGAACTATTTTACAGCTTGAATTGGTAATGCTTTAATGTAAAAAATAAATCAAATCTTGTAGCCAACACTCCTTTGTGAAAGGTAGGATCTGTTCAAGCAGTTTTCTCAAAATAAGTGTCAATCAAGTTTTCAGTTTGTATAACCCTTTTTATACAAGACATATCACAGAAAATTGTTTGAGTGTTTGTAGTCCAACCTCTATCTTTTGCAGACAATCCACAGTTAAAATCTCCCCCCAGACTGTGTTCTGTGAGGAAAATATGTATGGCTGTACTTGTTGAAACATCTCTATCATTTCTGTTTTCTTTTGAGGAGCATAAACATTAATAACCCTATAATAAGAATTCCGAAAAAAAAAATCCAGTATCATGGCTCTTCCTGGAATCAGATCTATTATTTTAACAACTTTTACAGAAATGTTGTGAAATAAAATACCTATCCCTGAAGAAGCTTCCAAGCCTACTGACCAATAAGATACCACTGAAAACCACATTCTTGTGGCTTGTGAGATTTCTACTATTGCATGTAATCTGGTATCTTGCAAGAAAATAACTCCTGCCTCATTATTCCTTAAATGAGAAAACACTGCCCCTTTCTTAGTAACATTTGTTATACTGTTTACATTAATAGAACAGATGGTTAGGGGCTGAAACATTATAAGTGATGTTCTAATATTTAAACAACTGTCAAACTGGTTTTCTTTTAGCTGATTTGAATTTCCCACCATGTTTCTTTTTCTCCTCACTTTTCTTCCCTTCCTGTATTGTTTGTATAGCATAAACCTTTTCGCTGTGTTCATTTTTAAAAGCTCCCTCTTAATGTCTAGTTTCAATCTGTGAACCTTGTAACTCATTATCTGAGGGGTCTGGTGTTGTCTGTAACACCTGCTATCTATTAAATGTTGGTGTTGTGGCAATATAGGCTATCTTTGATGCAGATTGGGACCAAGCTTGTCTGCATTTTGTTACCATCTGCCTACTTTGTTTGTCTATAGTTTGAGGGGGCAGGTAGGGGCGGGGGTATGTCCATGTTTGCAATTACTATGGGATTGTTTGTTGATGGTACTGTGTTGTCTGCTTCTGCAGTATGTTCCTCAAAATCTCTTGTGTCACTGTCCTATTGTGGAGGAGGGCTCCTTATCTGTAATGTCAGTATCCTCTAGGACCTCCTGGTGTTGCTGGTTTTCTATCTTTGTAGGTATAGGTGGAGGCTGAGGAGTTCTGTGAGTATTGGTATGACCTTTCTGTGCTATGGTAACTGAAGTCTTTGCTCCTTAGTGTCAGTAGAGTCTGTCTGTGTGCTGCTTTTGAATAAGTGGAATATGAATGCCTTTTTCCACAAAATTGCATATTGCTTCACTTTTGCATTGCCCACTAGTATGCCCCAATGTATTACACAGGGTAAGGTCTGAGGTGGCTACAAACACTGCTAATGTGCTCTGGTGACCCGTAGTTGTAGCAGGCTTTCAGTTGTCCTGCACAACACAGGACAGGATCCGTATGGTTGCCCGTAATGTGGTTGACCAACAAAAATTAACGAACATCAATAGCCTGACTGTTCATGTTTGCCACCATTTTATTTCCGAATACCATTTTCCCGAAATATGAAATCGTTCCTGACATTTGATAACAGCATTTTCAGCTTACTTTCGCACACACTGAGCCTTGCAAGCCATCTGCTGTAGCTTCTCAACAGTGCCATTCACCAACTGTAGTCAAGCTGTCCTCACCTGATCCTTGTCAGAGACAGACAGCAAGGAGTGAAGATGCCCATGAAAGAGACAGAGAGGTAGTAAATGCACAGCACCCTGGCCCTGGTTTACTGTTGTCAGCTGTACAAAAGTGATTAAGGTTGGTAGTTCCCCAGTGCAGTCCAACGAGAAAGACAGAGCAGGAGAGCAGGAGAAAGACAGTGTAAAACACACTCACCTCACTCCGTATCTTGCTGTTGGTGTGTCTGTCTGTGTTGCTCGGTGTGTGTGTGTGTGTGTGTGTGTGTGTGTGTGTGTGTGTGTGTGTAGCTGGACATTCTTTGGCTGTCTGTGCTGTGATGCGGGGTGGCAACAGTAAGCCGTAGCAGCAGGGCAGGCACAGCATCCAGGATTGGGTGGGCTTCTCTTGAGAGACAGACAGACAGGCAGAGAAAGCAGCAGCTGACCGCAGTCTTGGGAAAGAAAGACACAGTAACATTGATTGTGACAGTGGTAACTTGAAGTTGGAATTCGAGTGTACTGTGTCTGTGTGTCTCCGCTCCTGTGAGCAGCAGTGTTAGTGTCCAAATGGGGAAAGGTTCTTAACAAGCCTGTTCTGTTGGTCACATCTGTGCCATGCTTTTTTCCAAAATGTTGTAAAGTCTTTTCCAGATTTTGCTTCCTGGTCAGCCAAAATATTACTGATCTTCTCTTTTCACTTGGCATATTTTTTTAATGGTGATTGGCGTCAGCGATACACCTGTCCTGCATGTCAGCTTAAGTTAGGGTGACATTGGAATTGATTTCTGACAGCTCAAAGTTAGTTTATTATACTATTCAGCAAATTACATCTTTAAGTTGAAAGATCGAGGTAATTATATTCTGCTTTTGAATTTAATTCAAACAGCTCGAAGTTAGTTGAAACATCTTTTTTTATTTTTATGTGTAATCTAAGTTATCCAGTGAAGTGCAAACATCGAGGCTGGACTAGTGAGCAAACCTCGATCTCAAATAAGATGAGCAATGACTTTAATACACTTCATGCTTTTAAATTCTAGCTGAGACTTTTTTATGTTTCTGTGACAGCAGACAGTACCACAGGAAACTGTGCAGGTGGGATTAATGCAGTTGGGGAAACAACAGAGGGAAAAAATTAGTTGGGAGAACGCAAGTCGGGAAACTGTACCAGACCCAACAGGACACCTCTGTCCCAGCCTAGGAAAAAACAGTTTGGTAAATGCTGCAGCCCTAAATCATCAGAATGTAGGATGACTTTTATTCTCCAACCCCCCCCATCCAGATGTGCTCGGTATCAAAAATAGCTTCAGGATGCCCCACCACTATACCCCGTTGTTTTAACCAGTAGGTTAAATCCGTTACACTAACATCTTCATTCCTGAAAAGTAACATGGTTGTTTTATGTGCTGGCTTAGTTAATGGTATCACTTCAAAAGGAGATCATAATGGTATATGTTTTACAGCCTGATACTAACTCAAGATTTCTCTAAACCACTATTGAACGTAAAGCTCACATTGAAAGACAACTCTCCAGACACATGTATTAATGTATATGTATCTTACTCATAAAACTGCAAATTCTTTTTAAGTAAGGTTTTAGCCACAAAGTTTTGGTAAGGAAAAAATGTCATCCCCTCTTTATACCATAATCTTAAGGGATTGTGGGCTGGATATTCAAACTACGCCATTCTGAGGTGCAAGCCCTTGCTTGCCACACAAAATAGTTGCAGAGAGTTAGTGATATTCAAAGGAGTTGCACTATTGAGCAACTCCTTTGAATATCACCCCCCAGCCACAGCCACTGTGCATGGCGCAGTGGAACTTGTGCCACCGCAAGTTGTCAGAGTGGAGCATTCAACTTGCGGTGGCAAGTACCATTGCGCCATGCGCAAAATCATGATATTCAAAAGGTGACATGCAAATGGGGCCATAATTCATGCAAGGAGCAGGGGGGCCATTTGCATCTGATTATGGCCCCATTTGCATGCCATTAGCATGTAGGTGCGCCGATCCCCGAGGACTTGCGCCTGGCGCCCTGCCAGGCAGCAGCCATCGGGGACTGACGCCCCCTGCAGCCCGATCATGGGCATAGTGTACTCCCTCCCCCCACCAGCCTGATCACGGGCAGCAATGTGGCCCCCCTCCTCCTGAACATCTCCCTGGTGGTCCTGTGGACCAATGCCCGACCAGGGAGATGTTACGATGACTGTTTACTTTCTGCCGCGATCGGGCATTTGGTCCACTGGACCACCAGGGAAATGTTGAGGGGTTCAGTTTACTTTCTGCCCGCGATCAAGCATTTCGTCCACTGGACCACCAGGGATGTGAGCGGAGGGGGTTATTAAACATATCGCCTGCGATCGGGCATTTCGGTCCACTGGACCACCAGGGATGTGAGCAGGAGGAGGGCCACATTGATGCCCGCGATCGGGCTGGTGGTGGGGAGTACACTATGCCCGCGATCGGGCTGCGGGGGGCACAGGGACTGAGTTGGGGGCCAGCCACAGGTGGCAGCTGCTGTGTTGTGCCCTGAAATACAGCAGCTCACCTGTGGGTGGCCCTCGCTACTTAAGCCTTTTTTTTGGCTCAAAGTCCTGCAGGCACAGGTTGGAGGTTGCACCTGCACAACTCTGCACAGCCCGGCTGAATATCGGGCTGTGCAGTTTATGCGTGGTTCCTCCCCCTCCAGTTCAGCATGCATTCATTTGCATTGCGCTGTTGCTCAGCATGTTTTCTGTGGCGCAACTGCTTCCTGCTGAATATCGCAGAATGGAGCAAGTTTGGACTTGCGCAGGCGCAACCCTATTGCGCATGGCGCAACCCTTTTGAATATCTGGCCCTATGTCTTTTGAACAAATACAATGGGGTTAGAAAAAAGAAAGCATATGAACATGAATTCTGTCTAGACTTGCCAGCATGTGCAGTGTTCGGTGGAACCTTCTGTTGCCTTGTATTATTTGAGTCAAATAACTTTTCCTGCAAATGAGGGGGGGAGGTCCTCTGTGTCATTTTGTAAATTCAAAACAGGATTACATGTTAAATTCAGTTCAGAAGGCACCACAAGAGATGAGTCTGGTAAAACATCATTATTTACAGAACACTGCCTGGCTGAGGTGCATGCAACAGGGGACTCCAGAGAGCCTTAAGAGGTAAAGCCTCCTTCCTTCCAGCATACTTGTGGAGAGGGTTGGACATTTGGGGATCCCTTTTCTGTCCCACAAAGCAACTGATTGTTTTCCTACCTGATATATGGACACTTGTGTGCAGGGAATTGGGGGTTTATCTCATGGTACTTTAAGGGTGTTCTGTACTGTTCTCTGCTGTTAGCGACTACTATTCTGCTGCCTACAAGTACTGTTTCACTGTGTATTTTAGCCTGTATTACTGTATTTTAGTCTGCTTACCTGGTTAGAGTTTCTGACATTCTCCACCATTACAAGCAAATTCTTGTGCATGCACAATAGCCATCTGTGTCCCAACAGTTGGAGCATGCGCAGTAAGGCCCCCTTCTGTCCCGCTGCATACTAATGTAATTCCTTTGTTCCTTTCCCTATATAGGCCTCAGAAGCACCCCTCTCCCTCAGAACACTGCCCAGCTGAGGTGCATGCAACAGGGGACTGCAGAGAGCCTTAAGAGGTAAAGCCTCCTTCCTTCCAGCATACTTGTGGAGAGGTGTTACCCTGTTGGCACTGTGCACTGACTGCCCCACCCAAGCTTAGATCTACATTTATTGTTGCTTACAGGTCACATGACATCACACGTGACCTCTCCTATAGTTCCTCTCCTATAGTTCCTTACTGTCCACTTTTCCATTTGCAGCTTATACTCTCTGACCACTAGGGGTTGCTGCTGTGCCACTCCCAAGAACCACTCTGTTCACGTTCCTCATCTCCACTACCTGTTTGCAGCTGCTATTGGTTTCTGGCCACTAGGAGTCACTATAGCACCCTCCTAGCCCTTGTTTCTACCTTTTCTCCCCACTCTGCATCCCTCCTTATCTCTACTCCTCCCCCTAATCTGCTAGTGTCCTCTCTGGGTCTCAAACCCTCTACCACTAAGCCAACGAGTCAGACTAGTTTTTCCCTCTGTTCCACAGTTCTTAAAGCTTTTGGCTCCATAGTCAGCTAAAAATACTTTTCTGCTGTTCCATTACAGGTCTCAAACTCTGTACACTTGACACCAAAGTCAGCAGCTCTACCTCTAGGCCAACAAGCCAAGATAAATCTTGCTTTCTTTTTAAAGCTCTTAAAGCTTTTTGGCTCCATAGTCAACTAAAAATACCTTTCTGCTGTCCCAAACCCTGTACACTTGACACCAAAGTCAGCAGCTCTACCTCTAGGCCAACAGTCAAAATAAATTTCACTTCATTTTTAAAGCTCTTAAAGCTTTTTGGCTCCATAGTCAACTAAAAATACTTTCTGCTGTTTCACCAGAGGTCTTAAACCCTATATGCTTGACACCAAAGTCAGCAGCTCTACCTATAGCCCAGCAAGCCAAGATAAATTTCTCTTGGTTCTTAAAGCTCTTAAAACTTTGGCACCCCCCCAAGCCACTTTGCTCTGCCTCCAAGGCTACCTGGCCACCATGAATGCTCACCTCCACCTTATGTGTCTTATCTTCATAAGCATCCTGGGGCTCACCTCTCACCAACCAGATTTACCCCTGCCCTTTGTCGACTGCACCTGCATACCTCACCAGTGTAACCCACTCACCCCCCACCATGTCAATGCACCCTGGACCCTGCATCCACACCCTAGCTGCCCCCAAACCCCATCACCCACCCTGGCTCCCTTGACTCCATTGCCTTTGTGTCTTCCAGACCCTCCAAATCCTGCCCACCCCTTGCTCCCCTACTGCCTGCCCTGCCTCTCAATGTACTCCCAAAAGTTAGCAAACTGCCACCCCAGGGCTAGAACGTTGGTCATTCTATTAATCCTCTCCGGTAATATCCACCCTAACTTAGGCCCTGCCCCCACCAGTCCACCAACTAGGTCCAATGGACTCCGCATCGCCTCCATGAACATATGTAGCCTGCTGAAAAAATTCAATGCCATTCAGTGCTGGGTCATATTACACCAACCAGACATCATAGCCCAAGTAGAAATCTGGCTAGTTAAGTTCACCCCAGTCTCCTTTGTCTCCCTTCCAAGCTACACCCTATATCGCGAGGATCGAGCAGGTAAACATGGAGGTGGTTGTGCATTTTATGCTCATGACACCATCGTTGGCCATGAACTCCCTGCCCCCAAGCTTGTAGATGATGTCCAGGCCCTTACCCTCAAACTTACTCCAGACCCATCCAAGAGCCCACTCTACCTCACAGTCTCCTACGTGCCCCCAAGAAACCCGACCCCAGCGATATCCTCTCTCCCTGAATATCTCTCCTCCTTCCCCCATAAAGCACAAGTCCTAGTCGGAGACCTCGACGTGAACTGGCTTAGTCCCTCTGCCTCACCAATAAGAGACACCTTCGCTGCATTAGACCTGACCCAACTCATCTCCCAACCCACTAGGCGGAACCAAAGTAAAGGGACGTACACCCTCCTAGATGTCATTGTCTCCAACTGCCCCCAAAAGATTCAGGATATTCAAGTCCTTCTGGACTCCTTAAGTGACCACTCACTTCTTCTATTCCTCTGGTCTGCCCCCACCCCCAAACATGTAGTCCAAGCCACATGCTGCAGGTGTCTCCGCGCAGGCAGACTGAAAAAACTTAAACAGCTCCTCGCTCACATTGATTGGTCTCCCTTCCACCATGCAACCAATAGTGATGCTGCCCTTGACCTCTTCTCACAAGCATTTAACAAGGCCTGGGATCTTTTTGCACCCTTCACCATGATCCACTGCAAAAGGCAAAATGCACCTTGGGTCATCCCTGCCCTACTCCAACTGCTCAGGGATAGGGATAACCTCTGGCATATAGCCACTGAGACTGGCCAGACGGCTGACAGACAGGCATATAATGTCACATGTAAGAGGTGTGTGGGCTATCCGAAAAGCCAAGGCAGACCACTACCAGGCCACCCTCACCTCCTCATGGGGGTGTGCCTGGAACGTCTGGGACAATATAAAAGAAATAAATGGGAAATCATGTTCCCCCCAGCCCAGCTTACAGTCAATGGCTCCTCCTTTACTGACCCCACTGCCATTGCCCACTGCCTTAACACCTCTTTTACAGATCTTAGCCCTGTCCTCCTGAGTAACTTTTTTGACCCAACCCCCGACCTACCGCCCTCAGATCCTCAGCACCCCCAGTTTTATCTATGCAAAGTATCCATCCAGGAAGACAGATCATTCCTGCTTAAAGCACTAAAGAGCAACAATCCTAGCAGCGACTCCCTGGATCCAAAAATACTCTGGCTGTTCCTGGATGATGTCCTGGTCCCACTTACTGACCTACTAAACAGGTCCCTCTGTTTGGGGCAATTCCCCACAGCATGGAAAACAGCTATGGTCACACCTATTCACAAAGGAGGTGACAGGTCCACCCCCAGCAACTATCGTCCAATCTCCATCCTTACCCCCCTCTCCAAAGCCTTAGAAAAAGTGGTCACCACTCAACTCACTGAATATCTAGAAAAAATACAACATTCTAGGCCCAGAACAGCAAGGCTTCTGTACTGGTCATAGTACAAGTACATCATTAATGAAGTTCTCCAACTTCCTGCACTCCTCCCTGGACTCCGGTTCCCTAGCTGAAGCAGTGTTCATTGACCTCTCTAAGGCCTTTGACACTGTCTCCCACCCCTTCCTACTAAATGCCCTCGACCATACAGATTTCTCTGCTGGCCCCCATGCCTGTTGCGCGAGTTATCTATCAACCCGCTCCCAGCATGTCAAAAACAATAGGATATTCTCAGAAATCCATCGCATCCACTCAGTGGTTCCCCAGGGCTCTATCTTGGACCCACTACTCTTTATCCTCTACCTAAACATCCTACCCAGTGCCTGTTCTGGCAATATTCTCCTGTACACCGACGCCGCCTTTGTTTATGCCGCCCACAGAAATTCCACCTCCCTCCAAGATTCCCTCCAATGCTCCTTCAATGATGCTGAGAACTGGTTTAGGAAAGCAGACTAATCATTAACCTCAAAAACTAAGGCAATACTCTTGCCCACCACCAGAACAAAGCTAGCAACAACCCCTCCAAATCTTCCCCAGCACTCATCAACCACTTGAACAAGTTTACTCTTACAAATACCTTGGGATCACCTGACTCAGCCCTCACCTTTCATGCCCACATTACAGCCCTCGCTTCCACTGCTAATGCTCATCTTGGCATCCTCTACCATCACAAGGACTGCCTCCCACCTGATGCCCTCAGGCTTGCCATTACATCCCCAGTAATGTCCCTTGTCGATTACGGCCTTCCAGTCTATGGTGCTGCTGACTCCACAACCATCAACAAGATTCGACTCACCCTAAACAAGGCTTGCAGACTAGTGACCAGTGCCCCTAGGCTCTCCCACACTTGTCAGCTCTATGATGGCCAAACTCCTTAGCCTTGATGAATGCCTCCACTACCAAACTTCCCTAGTAACCAAGAAGATTCTACCCAGGCTGTCCCCCGGGTTTCTGTCTCCATCCAACTTACACCTTCCAGAGTCACTACCCAAACCACTGACAAGGTCATCCTACTACTACCCAGAACTAGGACCACCTGGGCACAGAGGTCATTCAGCTCAGAAGCCTCATCCTGGTTCAACTTGCCCCCCAGCCATTTCCAACACCACCAAAATTGCCCCCTTCAAAACTGCCCTATGGAAACTGTTGTTCAACACCAGCTGCTGCACCTGCCACTAACAGACACTCTGCTGCTCTCAAAACACTATTGACATAGCCCTCTGGGCCAAACTCCCTCACCCCACCTCCCCACTCCCCCATGGCCTCTCTCTCCTCTGCCAGTACCTGCTGGTACTAAACCTATCAATTCTGAAATGTTTTTTTAATTACTCTTTGTGTTCAAGCAATTATGTAAAACTATGTTATTCTGTATGATTGTATTCTGTAGATAGGTTGACTCTGTATATCCTCCCTGTGACGATGTACCTTTGTAAATGAGCCTCTGGCTCAAAGGTTGTAAATCCTAACCCTGTAGTATGTTTGAATGCGTTCTTATATAATGTACTATGTTGAATTTATACCTTGTAAACCCTGGGTCGCCCTTGAAAAAGGGACTTCCGGGGCCCAGTGGGCTCACCCGGTTACCAAAATTTAATAAATACAATAATAAATAAATCCGATTATACAAAAAAATAAAAAAAATAAAAATGTACCCTTATATTAACTTCTGTGTTTGTTACTTCATTATCCCCCATTTTCTGACTGATGTCAGGAATAGCAGAGTCAGTGCAGATATTAGTGCTTGGTTTGAGGAAGGCAGGGTCTTGTATACTTACCCCTGGGATCCTTATTGGTGAAAAGCCTGAAATCCATTCTCCAGTTGCCGGTGATCTTGCCCACCCAGCTGCTCATAGGGAGTTCTCTACAAACCATGGGGCATTTTCCAGTGTTTCTGACTGTTCAGCTCAAGTTGCTTAATTTTTATCCGCAGACTTAACAATTTTCTTTAGAGGATATTGCTCCATATGGGCTAAAAATGAAAATATGGTTGCATTCTGCTGATCATCCTGGGAAGTGTAAGAAACAATTTTGGGTGAGTCCTGCGCACACTGAACATTTTCATTCATAGTCATGGCTTGGTTACTAGGCAGGGCAGAATCTGCCTCTTTATTGCTCACAGTTTTTACTTTGGCTAGTGTACCTGATAATTCTTTTTTCTTCTACATAAATCTTTCCTCTTCCTCCCAAAGCAAGGCTTGTAGATTTTTAGCTGACTGTTCCTGTAACATTGAACTATCCATATCCAGTGCTGCTTTTTGGATGGTTTCTCTTTTTTCCTGCAAATTATCTGCCAATTTCTGTATGAGAGCCATGTCATCCTGCAGATGTGCATCCAAATAACTGGATGCCTCGAAGAATTCTTCAGTCTGTGCTTGTGGTATGGCAGGGGGAGGAGACCCCCTCCCAGCCACTGACACATCCATTCCCTCTGGAGTTTCTCACAGAGTGGCCATCCTTTGATGGCTAGAGGTTCCACCACAGGTGAGTAGGAGGAATTTTTTATTCAATATCCAGAAAACATAATACATACCATATCAAATAAAGAAGAAAACTTACTGTACGGTAATAAAAATATTAATACATATATATCCCCTTTTAAAAACTAAAACCCAGTACTAAAATAAAGACAAAGAACCATAATACAAATCAAAATTACATATTAATGCGTACATCCCAAAACCAATCTTCTCCTTCAGCTTTTCAAAAATTAGAAAAATTATATATTTGTTCTAAGGTCCAAATTAAAATTAAAACTGGTTAACTTCACCTTAAATAATACATAGAGCCCATCTTTAGAGAAAACCGTAAGCACGAAACCCTCCACCTATCCCAAATCTACTGAGTTTGTTTTGAAAAGAAAAAACACAATAAAGTAAACACTTGGAAAAAAAAAGGAAGAGAAACATGTAGTTGAAACACAACTCAGGTACTGGACCATATTTACCTGATGAAATCCTAGAGAATCTGAGCCATCCATGCAACCCGTTGTTCCTTGTGCATCACTGGGAGTTGATACTCACAGGAATTATTTATACTGTCTAAGTCAAATTAATACTAAAAACAAAGAACATCAATAGAATACTCTACTACTGTAATTTAGATGGCAATTTTTAGTGTTTTCTTTAAGAAAAATCCATTTGAACAAACTGGTAACACTTTTAAACATAAACCTTAAGGGAACCTAAATACCTAAGTAGGTGGGTAACAATGTATCAATTTATGCTAACCAAAGAAAAGGGTCCAATCTGTCTTGCCATGTTTTAACACTGACCTTGCATTTTCAGTGTGTCTAATCAGCAGTAACTCTTTATGAATCATATGAAATAACTCTATTTGAGTAATCATTTGTTGTTGTGGCACTAATTTACACCTACATTGCCATATCCAATATAAAAGGTTGCCATCAGTATTCTAATACTACCAGAATTATGTTTTACCCATCAAGGGGGAATGTCTACAAAATACAGTGGGCCAGATTTTCAAAGGCCTGAGGATGATCAAGGTGCTTGCATTGAACAAGTCTGATGCAACAGGCAGCTTGTGACAAGGGCAGTGCCCTGAGTGATTTAAAAGGCAGCCTGTGTTAATCTGCAGGCTACTTGTGCCAAAGTGTGCTAGCACCAGCCTTGCACCATGAAAGTGGCTTTGGCATGGTGCTAGGGTGATTGTGGCAGACCCTGACTGTCACAGCTCTGAAGTTCTGCATTTCAAAGCCCTCCCCAGGAACAAAGTGCTGAGCACCATTAGACCAGCAAAGAGCTGGTCTAACAGTACTCAGACATCTCCTGGGAGGGTCATCCAGTATGTGTCACTGTGTGGCCTGCCCTGATCCATCCCCAGTAGATGCTCCCTGGTGATCTAGTACCCCCCCTCACTGGCCCATTGCACCCTGACACTGTCCATTCTGTATGCACCCTGGTGATCTAGTGGTAACCCTTCCCTTCCACATTGTATCCTGACAGTGATGGTCCTTGAAGTTATTTTCCCTGGTGTTCTAGTGACCCCCACCCTGGCACGTAGTGCCCACAACCCACACTCCCAATCCATACCCCAGATTCAATGACTTGCAGCCCTCCACACACCACCACATCTGGACTAAATGAACTGTCCAGTGCGCATACTGTATACAGTATGTGCACTGACTAGTTCATTTGGTGGCCAGCCATGGTGGTGTGTGGAGGCTGTGCTGGTCACTGAATCTAGGGTATGGATTAGGGGTGGGATTGTGGGCACTACATGCTGGGTGGGGTGAGGGACAACTAGAGCACCAGAGAGGATACTGTCAAGGACATTGTGTGTTGAAGAGGGGGGTGTCAGGTCAATGTAGTGCCATTAATGGGCACATCAGGCATGGCATTAGGAGGGGGCACCAGCATGGCCCATGCAAGGGTGCAGCATCACCCAACATCCTGTGGCACTTGTGGCATTCCTTCTGTGTGTGCCATCCATTTGGCGACCCATTCCATTGCCGCAAGCAGTGGGACTTAGGTGCCAGGATCATGCCCCATGTAAAATTGGGTGCAGGGTCCTGGATGCACCAGCATTTGGCACAAGCTGCCATTGTCGTAGCTTGCATCAGAGTTTTGAAAATCCAGCCCAGCGTATCTGCTGTAATGCTACAAAAATCATGAGCTTTCCACTTTGTAGCCAAAATAGTCCAAAACTCTAAAATATATGGACACTGTAAATATAGGTGATCCGTTGTCTCTAATTCCATTTCCATTATGCATGTTTCCTTTGGACAATATCATTCTTTAAGCTCCTTGTGCTTATGATTATTCCACACACTTATTTTCCCATGTACACCTAACCAGACTACATCTTTCATTTTTTGAGGTAGTCTAGGCTCGGTCCATACCAATTTAATTGATGACTGGTCAACTGGGACATATGTTCAAAGGGCTGAATGAAATAATGATCATTCATAATCTGTGGATAATGAAATTTCCTGAGAGTGGTTAATAATCTCTGACTGGTTACTTTCTATTTTTGAAATGATCAAAACAGTCCATCCACCATTGGTTTAAGTAATTTTTCTTTTTATTTTTATGTTGAAATAAATTATCCCGCCATTCCTGTAGGATGTCCATTATCGAAAGAGAAGCTCACAATGACCAAACTGTGCCTGACTGTCTCAACAATGAATTTAAGTTTGCATAAAAAAATATATTCCAAAAGAAAACTATAGAGTTTACCTTCCCTACTCCCCCCTCTTTTTTGGGCAAATATGTAATCAATCGGGTAGAACTGACTCTCCCATAAACAGAAAAAAAAAAATTCTAAAAGTGCCATTTCCTGATGTTTAGGACTAGGAAATTCATAACTTAAATACAAAAAAATAGGGATCAAAAAGTTTTGAGCACATAAACTCTCTTTTCCTTACTCATATGCCACTTGTTCCAGTTTCTTACCATCTTTTGACCCTTGTCTATTTTTAAGTTCCAATTATAGGTCAGCATATCCTCAGCACCAAAATAAACACTCGCAATTTCACTTGGTCATCTGGCCACAGGAATGTCTCCTACTTTTTCATCGAGAGTCATATTTCTTTGAACAGGAATACAGCTACTTTTGTTTGTATTAGCTTTTGCTCCAATTGCTGATAACAATACTTTTACTACTTTGCAGGCCAAAAATGCCTAATTCTGCATTATGTACTGTAAGAATAAGATCATCTGCATAAGAAAAGATTTAACTTTGAACCTCCCATAATAACTAATTCCTGTGATATCTGGTGATTTGGAAATAATTCTAATTAAGGGTCCATAGTAAGAATATATAAAAGAGGACTAAGTGGACAACCCTGAAGTACACCCACTTTCACATGACATTTATTTCCCAACCATCTGTTATCATATGGCCTTACAAATACTTTGAGTAGCATAATTGAACTCAAGAAATACATTGTTGTGGAAAGCCATAAATCTTCAGACAATTCCACAAATATTCATGGGACACCTTATTTAAGGCCTTCTCCTGATCCAAGCTAATTACAAGACCTTTAATTTCCTTGAGTTCCCCTTTGTCCTTGATTTCTCTTAAAAGGAATAAGGCATTAGTAACTCATCATCCTGGGACTGAACAAAATGGGACTGATGGATTATTGACCCCAAAACCTTTGCCAATCTTAAACTTAACAATTTGGTTACAATTTTGAAATCCGTATTCAGGAGAGTAATTTTCTCCAATATTTAAATCTGTCTGATCCCCCTTTTTTTTATACAGGAAAGAAAATAATCCTTTGTACATATTCTCAGTTAAACTCATTTCCGTTAAAAAGGACTGAAAAACACTTAATTCTTTGAGTATTATTTGGTAAAGAACTTTGTAAAATTCTCCAGGAAGCCCATCTGAACCTGGTGCTACCCCCATCCTGAGCTGTGAGAAAACCAACTCCAGTTCCATGCTTGAAATGGACTGAATCAAACCTTGCGACTGTGCAATATCCAGTTTAGGGTTATTAGCAGCCTGAAAAATAAGAGCTAAATCTGTATCAGATAAATCAGGTGGTTTATTTTGGTTCTGTAAAAAAGTTTACATTTCCTTTAAAATGGAAACATTCTCTGATAGTATCTGTCCATCACTAGTCTTCAGTTCTGAAATAGTTTTCGATGCACTTTGCACTGCAATCATCTGAAGGGTTGGTTTGACATTTGCTACCTTGGGTTCCAAATCTCTGTTCCATTACCAATTATTTCTGCCTATCATATTGAAATGATAAAATGTCCTGTTTTATATCAGTAATCTGTGTCATAAGATCTAGGTCCTGTTTCTCCTGTTGAGTTAGCAAACCCAAAAAAATATTTCTCAGCCTATTGTATTCAACATTCTTTGTTACACTGTGTTTCAGAGAAACCTGTTGAAAAAAGATTTTTATTACAAGTTTTGAATCAGACCACCATTGTATAGGAGAGTAATAGAAAAAAAACCCTTTATCTATCTTGCAATAATATTTCTAATTCTTGGACTTACCTCTGATTTCTGTAAAGGCTATCATTTAATTTTCATATCCCATGACCCCTGGCTCTTGGAGGGGCTGCTGAGACACAAATGCCTATCAGAGCATGGTCTGAGGATTCCATAGGCACAGCTGTAGTACTGGAAAGAGGGAGAAGTTTAGTTACAAATCAAAAATCGATTTGGGTAGACAAAGTTCCTTTAAAAAAGGTATGGCCTGGCTTAAGAATTAATGATGCTTGAGCATCCTTAAGGCCTGCTTTTTGTATAACAGTTCTTAAAAAATTGGTGTCACTGTCTATTTTAACAGTAGTTGCAGTTTTATCTGATTTTAGGAGACTGGTGTTGAAATCACCACCCATTAAAACTTGGCAGCTGGTGTAAAGATAAGGCTATATAACTTTCATAGTTCCACTCAAACTGCCTTGGTCTGTGGCGCATATACATTTACAATTCAATATGCCAAACCTACAAACCCAGTGTCATAAATTAGTACGCTGCCAGGGCTAACATCAACTAATTTATGAAAGACTATAATTAGATTAGAGAATTAAATACCCAGACCACTACACAGGTCTTCCCCTAAGGACCAGCATGAGGAACCATTAACTCATGCTGTCTGTACTTGAGAAATATCAGCTATAGTGCAAAGTCTAGTATCCTGTAGCAAAAATATGTTATGCTACATGTCCTGTAATAAAGAAAATGTTTTTATTCTTTTAAAATCAGACTTTATGCTGTTGGCATTTAGCTTTGCTAGCCTCAGAGATGTTATAGTACTATGGATCAGTAGGTTTAGTCTGCTTCACACTCAATCTAGTCACTCTTTTTAACCTGTGAGGTTTAGTTTAGTCAGAGGCCAGCTAGAAGGGCAAGCTGGGGTATCGCTAGAGAGGGCTGAACAGATCCATCAGTCAGCCTCCTCCATCTGCTTTCCCAGCTTTGAAAAGCCTCAGACCTGTTTTGTAACTGAATATCATCCCCAGAGTGTGAAGCCTTGGCTAAATTTTTTCTCTGAGTTTAAATAGGTAGTGTCTGGAAAGTACCTTGCTCAGCCTGGAAGGTCTCACTTGGGGGGGGGGTGGAGGCATTTCTTGTGTTGGAATTTCCATAGCTGCTGGGAGCTGAGGACTCTCAGAAAGTACTATAGTTACAAGAGGTGGAGATGGGGCCTTGTCTTGATTAACCTCCTCAGACCCAAATGCATTCGACGGAGGAGGTGGGGGTCTAGATGACCAAAAAGGTATCTTTGCTCTGTACAAGTAGAAATCTGGCAGGTGGTTAATGCCACTTTCAGATAGTTTTAATTTTACACAGAAAGTCCACCACCCAGTCCAGAAACCATTGTCATCAATAGTAGGATTCAGAGATCCCTGTATGTCACATCATTTGTTGAGCCAAAATATTATATCATTTATGCTGACCCTTTGTTTTGGAATAGTATAGTCACTGGGCCGATTCTAGAAGAGGTTGCAAGTCACCAACAAACTCAACTTGCTCCACCCACAACTGTGACATGACCCTGTGCCTTGTTATAGAAGGGCAGGAGTCTCACCAGCTAAGTCCTGTGACTTGCGACATGTGGCCAGCACGCCGAACTGGGGTGCACCTGGCGAACATGTCGCAGTCGCTGTCAGTTCACAAGTGCCCCCATCCGCTAGCCACAAAGGTGCACCGCAGAGGCTGCCCAACCCCTGCCCCAAACCTACAATAACTGCCCCACAGGGCTGCTCACACCCCAGCCCCCAATGTCAAACAGAGCCCCACAGGGCTTCCCATACTCCCAGCCCTCCAAAGTGCCTAATAGAGCCCTGCAGGCTGCACTCACACCTAGCCCCCAAGTACCAAACAGAGCCCACAGGAGCTTCCCATAACCACAGCCCCTCAAATCCCCCTTGGTACACTTGCCCACAGGGCAATTGCTGTCATCCCTAAACAGTGCCCCAACCCCCAAGTTGCTGGCGCAAATGTAGCAAAATCCTGCCCTGGTAGTCTATGGTAGCCCCCACCCAGTCATGCCAGTCCACCCCAGCACCCCACCCATCCCCAGCCGGTGACTGGCACAGCCCTCTCACCATCACGGCCAGTCACCGACTGAGTTCAATAGAGTGCGTGCTGAAAAGATGCACTCAGGGATAATTTCTGAGCGCATCTTCACAGTATGCACTGTACTGAAAAGATGCTCCAGGAGTTCATTTCTGCCAACGCCTTACAGTACCCGCCATACTGAACCCAATCGGCAGCTGGCTGTGGTGGTGAGAGGTGGGCTGTGCCAGTCGCTGGCTGGGGATGGGGAGGTGCTGGGTGGGCTTGCATGGCTGGGTGGGGGCCACTAGACTACCAGGGCAGGGTTTTGTGGCATTTGCGCGGCAACTCGGGTGTTGGGGCACAAGTGGGGGATGACAGCACCACCTCATGGGCATGTACCAATGGGGGATTTGGGGGCTGCGGGTATGGGAAGCCCTGCAGAGCTCTGTTTGCACTTCAAGGGCTGAAGGTGAGCAGCTCTGTGGGGCGCAGCATGCAGAGATTGGGGGCAGTAGGTGTGGGCGCCCTGCGGGGCACTTACTGTATGGGGATTGTGCAGTAGGGGGATGGGGTGTAATCATGGCCCCGAGTCCAGGACTGTTTGTGCGGTGCCCATTGGGGCATCAACAGGCGTGGTCTTGGCATTGGGGGGGGCACATGGACCCGGTTCTACAGAACCCTCGGAGGACGTATGTAAGTTACACCAGCTAAATGCAAATGCAGGTGTAACTTATGATGCCGGTTCTCCTCTGGGGTTCTAGTAGAATCCCAACATTGGGGTCTTTGTTGCTGCCTTTCTGGAATGGGGCACAACAGCTGCTGTAAACCCCCTAGCATCATGTTACAGGGGGTTTATGGCGCAACTGCCGGTGTAACAGCTGTTCAGCGCAAGTGGCCTGCGACATGTCGCAGGCTGCTTTGTAGAATAGTGCAAGTCGTAACTGCTGGCATAAATTGCTACTTGCACCATTCAACTTGGCACAAGTGCTAGTTCAGCAGGCATAACTTTTCTAGAATCTGTCCACTATCTTTATAGTAGGCTTTGTTATAGGAATGGCAATAAAATCCCTGCATATTGGTGAATTCCTAACAAAGGAATAAAGTCTCCAGAATTGTGTCTAACAAGGCCACAGAACAGAAGCTGACATCAAAATTATTATCCCCAGAAGTATGGATGAAAGCATAAATGTTAGCTGGGGTGAAATGCAGTGAATACTTTATTAAAACGTTTCCCATGATGTCTATCTGGTAGTTTTTCTTTGTCTCCTTTATAATGTAATCTAACCACAAATCTTCTTTAAGCTGCCTCCACAGGCTTTTTAAATAAGTTAAGATAGGTAGATTTAGTTAGTGGGATTTGTTCTGATTCAGCTTGCTGGGACCCCCCTTCTTCCCCAACATCCTCTTGTAAAATATTAATTTTGTCTGCCAAAATGAGTGGAGCATTACCTTCTGAAGCCATTTCAAATTCCCTTTCTTAATCAGTAACCTCTGCGGCTGTAGATTCTCCTTGGTTAGATTGAAACTGTGACCTAGTAGCCATTGTTTCACTGGAGTGTGAGCCCTAGTGGTCATCAGGGTCTGCGTGTGCTGAGGCCTCTGGCCACACCACTGGCCAGAATGTGGGAGTGGCTACCTCCATAGGCTGGGTGAATTCTTTCTGCGCAGAAGGACTACCACAGGTTGTCATAGAAACACTCGGTTGGCTAATTGTCTCACTAACATTTTGTTTCACATTATACTCAGGGGACCCTGGAATCAAGATTGTTGGGTTAGGAACCCATCTCCCATTTTTAAAAAGCCATTCTGCTTGCTGGAGTGCCTGCACGGGAGTTCACTCACTCTCTGAGAACTCGCTTAGTGGTTGGCTATCAGTCACTACATTTGTGGCTGGGGCTGTATCAGCTGCTGAAATGGGTGCACTTAAATTACATTTTTTGCCAGTAAAAATATATGGACTGATCTGAGAATGTTTTCTTTTCTTTTCCTCGTCTAACTGCTGTTTGAAATTTTTAAATTCTTGAGCTGTTTCCTTCAGCATATCATAACGTTTTTTTTTCTGAGCTAGTTTTTCTTTTAATGTCACCTCAGCTGCCAATAGACTCTCATCCTCCATATTTCCATTCATTTCCATCTAATCTATAGAATCCGTCTGATTCATCGTAGCCTCTGCAAGAGGCTGAGGGAAAGTAACATCTGTAGCATCAGCCACCATATTGATGTTTGTAACTAAACCATCCAGCCCCTCCTCTGAGGTGCATCCATCTCCTCCAACATCCATTGCCAAAATGGGCTCCTCCATCCTCTCCACAGAGAGACAGAGCCCCCTGCATTCACTTCCTCCTCCTCCTCACTCTGTCCAGCTCAAAACTGGTTCCTCCAACCTTGTTCACAGGAAGAAGAGCCCCTGGTGCAAGAGATGGGGATTTTTTTATTCATAAACCAAAAACAATATGAACAAACATGTATTGACCCATACAAAAAGCAAACAGGGAAAAGAAACATCAAACTAAAATAAGTATTGCATCATACAGGAGAAAAGGACCTAAATCATACCTACTAAAACAGAAGACCCCCCAGCATAAGTTGGTTTACAGTTTACACATTCTTCAAACAATAAATCTAACATTAAGAAACTTTATACAAAAACAATTATTACCCATAATACATAGAAGATACCCATACCAACCTTAAACTCTCATCTCCTACCCCTAACCCTTCTTTATGCATATTTAACAAACAAGGTTAACCCTTTCCACCACATATTTACCTTTTGTCTTGGATATAATTGACAATCATTTTTATAAATCTCTCTCAATCCTGCCTCACATAGATTACCTACCCCTTTGAAAGTAATTTTCTGCTGGCGTAGTAATAGTTGGCAACGACTCTGCTACATATGATACTTTAAGCAAGCAAACAGTAATTGTAATGTGGGAATATAATATTGACCACTAAATTCAGACACAATCCCCAGAACCAAATTTTAGTAAGGCAAAGATTTTAGCCATGGCAACCTCCACTCAACTGCTAAATAGGACCAGAACCCCTTAGCATATTTGCAGTCTAACAAGAAATGCTCCTGAGTCTCTTCAGAGCAACCACACCCTGGATACAGGCATGTTCTTTCCTCAACAGCTTAATGCTTAAGGTTTGCCCTCACCTCCACATGCCCATATGCCATAAGCCAATGGATATCCCACATCCTGTGTGGTGTCCTAGGAGTTATTTAACATCCTAATAACCACTTTGTTTCACCAGGGTTTCCCCTTTAAACTCAGTAACCCTAAACAAGTTTCTTCAATAATCCTACCGTACATCCCTTTCCTGGAGGTGCTCTCTATTTGAACTCTATTAACTTTCCACTTAACTTAAAGCTATTTTAAAATGCCCTAGTACCTCCTTAAACTGAATCCCCCCCAAGGATTCCCCTGACAATCCCTTATCCAGATCCCCAAAACATTTACCACCCCCACTTGCTACACAAATTTTGCTTTACAAATATTTTATACAAATTTGAATACCAGAAGATCATATGAAAGAATATGAACGGGTTAATCATCCCCAGACCTCTCTGTTTCCTATCTTTATATAATATTTCTCTTTAATGATGTTCAACCTGTTCCCCATATCATTTGAGGAAAGATTTTAAATATTCTCGCTTCAAATTCTACGGGCAGTGGAACCACTCCTGTCACATATAAAAAAACACGATCAGGAATTGTTTTACCACAAATACGCTTTTTAATTTAGATAGTTTCCATGATTTCCATCTAGTCACCTTTCCTTCCACAATTTCCAAAACCATGTTCCAGTTCTCCTTCCCCATAACCCCTTCCCCAAAAACCATACCTAACAATTTCATTTTTTCATTAGTTATTGGTATCCCCCCTTCCCCTACTAACAGAGTCTTTGACTTCTTAAACCACATTCCTTTACATTTATTCATATTTATTTTAGCCCTCGCTACCTCAAAAAACTTCCACAAAATATTCATTAGTGTCCTAACTTCTTCCTCCAACTCTAAAAACACAGATATGTCATCTGCATAGGCCATTATTTTTATCTCATCCCCCACCAATCCCCCTTTTATTCCCCCTCATATCGCTAGAATCTGCTATTTTCCTGATCAAGGGATCTATCACGAAAGTGTACAAAGGAGGACTCAGGGACACCCTTGTCTTACTCTCTCTGAATCCTAATCTTCCTGCCCTTCCCAGCCCAACAGTACAAATAACTGCAGTCTTATATAACAGTTTAACCCACAACACAAATTTGTCTAGGATGCCATATTTCTCCAGTACTAAAAAAAGGAAATCATGACTCACCAGGTCAAATGCCTTATTCTGGTCCACCGCAATCACACACACCCTCACACTGCCTTTTTCTCCCATACTCAGTAACATCCCTAATTAACGTTAGGTTCTCTTGCATATTTCTCCCCAGAATACCACACGTCTGAGCTTCATGAATAACCTCACCTGCCCCTACTCTTAATCTTCTCTGTAACACCTAAGTAAGAATCTTAAAATCTGCATTCAAAATACTATTAGGTTTCCAGTTCTGAAGAACCTCCTTATCCACAGATTTATATAAAAAAATCACAATCCCAAGAGTAAACTCTGCCGGTATGTTTTTCATTCTCATCGTGAAATTAAACACCACAACCAAACACATGGACACTATTCCCACAAAAGCTTTATAAAACTCATTTAGTATCCCATCCTCTCCAGGCACCACCCCTAGTTTCAGATTTTGATAACACCCACCACTTCAGACTTCAAAATGTCCCTTTCAACAAACTGATAGTACTGGACCCCACTTTAGAGATAGTCAAATTACCAAAATCATCCCAAATTTTCGCATGTCCAACTCAGTCCTTCTCCCTGGCCTTCTAGATAATTTTCAATTACCCCACTCAGCCCATCTGTGTTAGAAATAACATCCCCATTCTCATTTTCAGAGCCATTATCCAAGACCCAATTTTCCTACCTTTAAAAGTTTCACAGGATTTCCTGTCAGAGTTTTCTGGGTCCCAAAACAGATTTCTTTTTTAGGGACTCCCTCTATCATACTGTACTTCCTTCATCTCAGTCTTAACCTTCTTAATTTGGTCTCCCATTTCCCCTTCCTGTATATTCCATCTCTAACAAACTATATAGCACCTCAAGTGTAATATATTTCATAAAGTTCCTATTAGCCACCCTTTTACCATACCCCTTTAGCCAGTTACTAATCTCTTTTTTCGTGTCCCACCACCAACACACTAAGTCCTCATATAGCCCTTTTACTGAAGCCCTGGCCTCAAATACCTCCCTGAGAGACAATTTGACTTCCCCTATGAGCAGCATACTGATGTTCATCTTTCACCTGGTTACAGGTTGTTCCCCCCCTGTTTCAGTGTTTAGCCCACATTTAATAATCATGTGATCAGATAAAGCAGTGGGTAAAACAGATACTTTCAGTGCTTCAATCCTGCTGGATAAAACAAATAATTGATACTTGAAAACAACACTCCTTTTCTAAAAATAAAATGACGAGGACCTAGTTCATTATCAAAAATATATCTTAGTTCTGCTATTTGTATACTCCATTTTAAAGCATTTGAATAACAGTACACTTTTTTACCACATTTCTTCCTGTCCATTGTCTGAAGAGTACAATTAAAATCCCCACCATAGTAAATGTTTCTTGAAGAGCATAAGAAAGGCTGAACAAGATCAAACAAATTCACTCCCTTCACCTTGGATTGCGGGGCATAGATACAAATAAACCTTCAAGGCTGACCATACCAGATCCCATCATATATTGAAACCCTTCCAGGTTGCAGATCTACTATTTTTGTTAGTTTAAGCCCATTTCCTGAAGACAGAATCCCCACCCCATCTGCTTTATCCGGCCCAAAAGACCAATAAGAAGACCTTCAAATACATCCCTTTCTTGCCTTGGCCACAGAAAGCACTGAATTAAGCCAAATCTCCTATAAAAATATCACTTCACATGCTAGGTTCCTTAAATCAGACCACACAGCCTCTCTCTTAACCCCATTCAAAACACTATTCACATTACATGATGTAATAGACAACAAAACCATTTTTTTATCTACTCATCACCAGAAACAAAAACAGCCCACAGAAATCATCACTTCCTCTTTTTCTTCTTCTTCACCTGAACTTCCTGCTCCTCAGGATCCTAGGGGCAGGATTCAACCTGTAACCCTGATGACACATCTGACCCTTCTTCTCCGGAGGGGCCTTCCTCTCTCCCCAGTCCCCTTAAAATGTCGAAAGGGTTGTCCATGTTGAGTTCAGGAATGGATCCTTCAGCTTCTCAGGCTCCATTTTGTCCCTGAATCCTGGGAGCTTTGCAAGGTTGTGGGGGACATGTTGTTCTCCCTTAGCTCTTGCCCTCTTAAGTCTACCCCATTCTCAATTTCAGCACCTTCTTCCTTCCTTCCTTCCTTCCTTCCTTCCTTCATTGCATTGTTCCAGAACTCTCCCACTAAGTGCTTCCTCTTGGGGGCATTTATTCTCCTCACCCCCTTTGAAACTTGACTCTTTTTACTATCCACAGTTACCACCAACTGAGATGAAGCCTGCTAGGCCTCCTTCTCCTTGCCCTGCTCCTAAGAAGTGGAGGCCACAGATTCACATCTTGTTCCTGCTCTTTGGGCCTTATTAATCAATTCTTCCTGGTCCATACTTCTACTGTTATTTCTGGCAGCCCATGACAGGTATTAAACATGTGCCCATATCCTTCACAGAGGTTGCAGTGAACATGATTGGCACATTCTGAATTGCTGTGTCCACACTTCCACACAAACCACATCTAATAACATCACATGTGTTTGAAAAGGTGTGTAGAGACTCACACCTGTAATCAAGCCTTGGGCTGCCCTGCAGTAGAAAACCACCCTTTGTCTCTACCAAAAAAAGCTGTTTGGGATGTGAACAATGCCAGAGTCTGAAAGGTCCATTCACCTTTCCAGAAGAATTCCTCATCAATTATTGTCTCAGGAGGACCCATAACTGTGCATCTCTGCTGTAACCATTGCAAGATGTCTCCACATGCACACACCTGACCAAAACATTACAGTCACTGTTTTCATTATAGGTTTGGTGGGATACGTAAAAAGGAGCCCACAGCAGGATGTTTTTCAGTGCCTCATATTTTACCCAAAGAGATCCAGGCCTTTCATTGTCCGAAAGTTGCCATCAAAACATCTTCCCCACTATATGGATTAAAGCACACCTCTGTAGCTATAAACCCCATAGAACTTTTAATTAGATTTCTCCACATGATACCTATCTGGGTGGATCTCCAGACCTCCTATATCGCAACTGTGCTGCAAACCTTCAAGGTGGGGTCACTAAATCCTCCTGGGAGGACCACCCAGGTCTCCTTCTTTCTCTCAAAGGAGGGTCCCAGCATTTTTGCTTCTGAAGGGAATCGCTGCTTTTCACAGTGTCAGCATAAGTCTTAGCTGGGAGGGGTTTAAGCCAGCCACAAGAATTTCCTTTTTCTTTCAAGTAACCTGCCCCCTCATGACTCCCTTATCCTCCCGGGTACAGATTTACCTTGCATAGTCACACCCTCCACCTCAAGAGGACACTCTCTCACAGTGTCCTGTCCTCCATCCTCTTTATAACACACAGGACCCATTTTGAGAATGTCACCAGAGGTTAAACACCCTACTTCCTCTTTCACAAGTCCAACTCCCTCCTTCGGTTTACTTTGTTCTTTAAACATCAGTACCCTCTTACCACTCTAGGAGGAGTCCTCTCACTCCATTTTGGGCTTCCAGCTCCCATCCTGTTCCTGGATCCAACCTGCCCCCTGCAGGGACGTTCCCGGAGACCATTTCTATTCATCCCAAGTCATAGGCAGGCCAAAAGAATGAACCACCACTTCTTTCACCAACAGAGTCATTCCATCATTTTTTTCCTTCCCCTCATGCATTTCCACCTTCCAACTGGACTCTGCCTCTGTTTCCAAGGCCACACTCAGTTCTGGGTCAACTCTCCTCCCAGGCTCTTTCCTTTGCTCTTCAAGCCGGTTCATGTCATCCTCTTCTAAAACTTTCAAAATGGACATTCCTCTTCCATAGCCTGTTCCAGGTGAGCAGACAACAATTCTTTATCCTGCTGTGTTGTAACCAGAAACTCCTCAATTTAAAATGACTTACTTTAAGTATATCCTCCTCATCCTCCTCTGATTCCTCCAATGCCAGCACAGATGCAAAACTCGAACTCCTCATCTGAGTCAAGCAGTCACATCTCTTCCAAGTTCTTCTTTCAAAATGCTTTCCTCCATAGCACTCCCTCTGCTCTGCTATCTTCTTCAGACTGGCCATCTTCCCTGCCACATCAGCACTTCCTCCTCCGTCTGGCTCCAAACTGGGCTTCTCCATTCTGCTTGCAGGATGTCAAGCCCCCTTCTGGCAGAGTAGGGGAATTTCCCCTGTGTCATAGCCAACATTCCCCCATTAAATAAAACAGGTTCATACCACCCACCCGCAGGATGCACCTGGAAACAAGCTATAATAACTCAGTATGCTTTCCTGTTTAAAAAATTGTAAATAAATAAATAACTAATAAAGGTATGATGGCTACTTTACAAAATTATTTTTGTTTCTGTAGTTGTATATGAGATTCCATGATGCAGCCCATTCTTTTCACCTACTGTAAAATAATACTTATATACATCACATGTGGCAAAAAGACACAGCACATGTGGTAGAAATGTGTAGTCACAAACTGATCACAAATGCCTATTGTGTTTTTCTAGTCATGAAAGGAATAAACAAAAGTCCCTAGAAATGTCAACAATATGGGAATTATTGTTTTATTATATCACATATTTCCTGTTGGGGAATGTAGGACTATTCAATTAATTTTAATAAATGTTTTCTAAAAGGCATAAAAAGTCTTGAAATAGTGTATAATATCGCTTTGTTATTATTACTGGTGTCAGGGATTATAGTAATCCTGACCTTTTGGGTTTTGCTTTTGTCCAAGCAAATGGATTTCCTTGGACCACAATTACTGTTATGCCCTCCTACAATCATGTTCCTCTGTATTGAAATACTTATTGTCTGCTTGCTCAAATATTGTTTCTGCCATGTCTGATAGAAAACCTTCCAGTTATAATTTTCTTCACTAAGAAATGTGATTCTGTGATTGCTCTTTTTATTTCACATAGCAAGAGGCAATAAGATTTTGAGAGCACAACGACAAAGGCAGAACATTTTATTACATGTTGCTAAATAAACTGTCCTGTCTCTGATTCTGATTAATGAGCAGCTACAAAAGTACTAGATGTGTTTCGTATATTTGTAATCTGCTCTGAAGAAATCAGCTTCCATCTGATATTTATTGACTCTAAACAAAACACTAAATCCCCAGGCAGGAACAAAAAATGTGATTTTCAAGTCCAACTAAAACTGTATTAAATTTATTATTCTGAAATAAGATCAGTATGATTTACTTTTTTCTGTTACTTTGAAAAATAAAACAGCAATAAAAGAAAGTATTGATTTATCAATTCTAAGTACTTCCCTAAGTGAGACTGCATTTTTGAGGGAAGGTAAGTACACTGTGGCTCAGGTAATTCAAACATTTTCACATGCAGTTTGGTTGCTCATGCAAATTTTGAAGCAATCAAGGACAGGCAGAACATCCTAATTGAGAATGTCTAAGGAAATCATCCAAATCTATCACAGTTGTATGTTCTGGGGGAATTCTGTGCAGAGGGTTCCTGCCTCCTTCCAAAGAAAAAGCTCTTGTAATTCACATATCAACTGAAATGCTTGAGCAAATATTTGGAATATTAGGCCTTGGATGCTCTTTTTAAGTCTTTTGCAATCATCATATTCAGAAAGACATATAGTTACCTCTTCATCGAAGAATCAACTTTTCAAATAGTCGCACTTGACTTGCTGCTTTCATAGCTTCACGTGATAATAAACCATGCATTCTTCAACAGATCTTAGAGTAAATTTAAAATTAAATGCAAATTATTGTGAAAGTGGGGTATTACTGTATGCCATACTGCATGCTATGTCATTTAAGCAATAGTGCATGACAGTGCATGTGTCATGATGGGATAACCACACTTTGGGTAGTTAGGCACAAGGTCACAGACCAACTGCTTCCAACATCTGAGATGTTCTAGCATCCCCACGATATGTGCCCTGGAGTGCATTATTCCAATTGTAAAAAGGCTTGCATAAAAAAAAAAAAACAAAGTGAAACAGAGACTTTAAAATACATTTTAGTTGCTTTTCATTTAGGGATGATGATGTTGTTGGGAGAACATCACTGTTGAAGGTCAACACTAACCAGTCAGAGCCCAACTGCAATGTGTGGTTATGAAGGCTAGGGAAGCTACAGTGTTCTGTATGTTAGTACTGTCAGTGAAGCAAGATACATGATAATGCATGCAATCACCTTACAGTCTCTGTGGGCAACATATTGCAAGTGGGTCATCTGGCAGTGTTAGTGGGACAATTACAATCTCCTACTAGTTCTGCTAGTTGAACCTGTTGTGTTATGCTGCTGATGGAGCCAGCAAAGTGAATACATTTATTAGCATATACAGTAAATTACCTCATTCAGATTCAGATCGCTCTCACATAACACATCACTCAAGTTATGTCAGCCAACCAGGACGAGAAAGGTGAGGCATGAAAAGTACTTTATAATTACCAAAGTTTTTTCATGCCACAGAGATCAATTCCCATGATATAAAGTTCAGTTCCAGGAATGTCCACAGAAATGTAACTCTAAAAGGTACCAGTGTAGCCATACCAGTGTGAGCATAAACATTTATTGTCTAGTCAACAGCGTGACTGGTGTTCAGAGGTACTTCCTTAGTGCCTCAAGCTTAGTATACAGACATATATATATTTTTTTTGCCCAACTCTGCACTTCTTGTCTCATGCTCTGGTCTCATCCTGTCCCAATGTGCACTTAGTATTCTATGTTGTATTCCACCTCAATGATTTATTGTATGTGCTATGTCCCTCAGAGACATGATATTCAGTGTACTATGTTCCTAAATGTTCCAAGTGTTATTCTTATTGTAACTTGTACACAATGTGACTTCATGCAGCTGTAATTCTGCTAAATGTATATTACTTGATAACCTGTGTGTTATCCTCCCTCTGTACCCCCTTCCCCAAGTCACACCAGGAGATGAGCTTCTTTTGCTCAGTGTGCCTTTCCTGGTGAAACATTTCAATAAATAAATACATTTATGCAATAGGTGTGGCTTAAATCCTATGTGGCAAATCTGAGCTACTATGAGATAAATTCAAAATTTTACATTTATACACATAGTAGACGCATCATCACAGATTTATATACATAGTAGATATGTCACAATCACTCCGGAACTCAGAATGTTCAGCCTCAGTTCCAGTACTAACTATATTCAAATGCAAATAACTTTAAAATGAAAAAAGATCGCATAGTGCTGTGAGCATGAAAGTTGTGCAGCACGTAATTATCTACAAAATGAGTGGCATTTTATTTATAGATATCCTATAGATTTTTTTATAATTAGCAAAAAAGAGCAGAAAATGACATTTTATGTTCACTTTTTTGACAAACACATGAAAAAAAGATAAACAATCAAAAGCAAATGTCCCTGCACTGACAGAAAGCATCCCTATTGCATAAATAGGGGACACATGATGGGCATGAGTGTGATATGGTAATATTGTCACTCCTGCAGAGTGAGATATCCAAGCTCGTGCGGTGACTGACAGTATTTGCTATAAGACATGATCTGCCCATCATGTATTCGATATATACAATAGGGCCAAGAGTTTCAGAAGTTTTGTTATGCTGTCTTGTGTTCTGTTCCTGTTTATGTGTTTGCTCATTCTGTGTGTGAGCTTTTCTGAATGGGCTGGCAGTGTTATAAACTCTGAGAGACACAAGTGTGTTTTGCAATGCTAAATGAGTAAGTTTTAGATAAGAGTGAGAAACATACTTTTGTGAAGCTGTATTGTTTAGCAGTCTGGCTGCAGAGAAGTTAAGAGCATCACAGTAATTGTAATGAGTTGAGAGGCAGAGTATCAGAACAGCTGATACTGTTTTCAGTGGTAATTAAGTTAGCTGCAGGAAGATTGCAGAGTGTTCTGTGAAATTGTGCTCTTTAGGATTCTGGCTGCAGTGAAGTTGAGATTGTCACAGTAATTGTAATGGGTGAGAATTAGAGTTTGAGGAACAAGTGAGAGTGTGTTTCAGTGGTAGTTGAGTTAGCTGCAGGCAGTAGTTTAGGCTGTTCTGTGAAGCTGTGCTGTTTGGAATTCTGGCTGCATCAAGTTAAGAGCATCACAGTAATGAGCTGAAAATTAGGGGGGATAGGTGTGTTTTGTAATGCTCACTGAGTTAGCTGTAGGCAGCAGTGAAACCTCTCAGGTAGTTCTGCATTTGTGTCTATGGTAACAGCACAGGTGTTTCTTGCATGCTGAGGGGAAAGCTGCCTAGGGTGATGATATCAGTGACCTTTTGTGACCTATGTGTGTAAATGGCTGGTATCATCACAGTAGAGCAGAGGGTAAAAATATCACACTGCAGTGGATGATACGCTGTTTTAACTCACTCATTTACCACTCACCTCTATTGTATACAGTACATGAAATATATACAGCGGTGAACTGTCAGATAAAGATTTATCTACACTCATGCTTGTTTGACCTCGGACATCTCACTTGTGGATTACACCACCTTGAGGTTACCGAGGTCAAAGAGCACTTATGAGATAAATCATTTATCTGACAGCTCACCATTGTATATCCTTTATAAATAAAACACAGAAATACAAACTTAAAATGCACATCCAGTACAGGGCATCACTAAATAGTAGCCATGGCAACCTATAACTCCATGTTTGTGCTGATTACAAGAAAACACCACAAACAGCAACAAAGTAGGACTTTTTCATTGCTTTAAACAAAAAAGATAGGAAAACTGAACCGTGATCTAAAATAAGTTTATGGAGATTAGAAAGGCATCTTATTAAAACAAGAATGCTACCTTTTTCATATTTACAGAAAAGCAAGAGAACTGTTGCCCTTTCAGTTGTAGTTCTTGTCATAAAAGGCCCTACTAGTGTCCATATACATTTACATCAGAGTGGTCTCACATGCATATTTAGCATCGGAGAAATGCAGTCTAAAGCTGAGTGGCTCTGGTGCTCTAAGAAGGAAAACTCTTACAGCCGTAAAATATGTAGCATTGGCTTTATTAATAGGTTATGTATCCAAGTTAATCAATGATATTAACCAAAAAAAAGACCTTCTCTAAACTTCCATGTTTCCAGGATACCTGCACATGAGTAAATTTTATAAACTAAAAGCGTTTCATCCACAGTGGAAAAGAAAGCTCTACTGATCCAGCACACTCCCCTTAATCTACTGAGTATTAGTTGTTAATGGTCTAAATAATAAAACAGTGGATCCCATGTTTGAATCCCACCCTTACTATTGGCCTACCATGTGGCATTGAGAACAGCAGCGTGGCCAGTTTGTTCTTTAGCACCTGCAAACTGTGCCAAGAGCAGGTGTGGACGAAGTGAAAAAAAACGTTCCTACATATAGCATAGCAGTTAAGTGTGAAAATTCACCATAGTCATGAAGGTAAGTTGAATTTTAAACTGTCCCTACAGTTAGCTTGGGAACTTCATAAAGTTTGGCATTGCAAAACTTAACTGGCAAAGCTCAACACTTCACAACGTTGGGTGAGATGTATAGCAACAGGAAGTGACCCTTGAACCAGAAACAGTAACCAAAGATAAGATGGCAGACTGCAGAAATGTTACTACATGACCTGATCTAATTTGTGCAGTCCTGGTGAGGTTGTTGTCGGAGTAAGATCTACCTTCCTAGTGATAAGAGTTTCCTCTGTTTGACAAGGCTTTTCAAAACTGTTATTACAAATGTGTTTCTCTGTGATGAGAATTTGCTTTGCTGTAAAAATGTATGTTGTTATTAACAAAATTAATAATATGTGTGTTCTGCTCTGGCTACTGAAGTCAGACGAGATTCTTTGTGTTGGGAGAAGGATCCTGTCTATACTCTGCTGTAGTTCAGACAGTCAGCAGAAGCCAACTCGCTGGTCCTTGCTGCAGTGCCTGACTTTAGTGCCATCACTGTTTCATGTGTTCTTGAAAGTGACTGTTTTTTCAGTTTTGCATGGCAGTGCTATAGCAGTGCTGGGAATTAGATGAATCAATCTTCAATAAAAAATAGTTTTTTATAAAATAATTAAAAAATGAATGTCACAAGTGGAAAAGGCAAGGTGGTCATGTTCAGGTCCTGGAAAATAAGGGAAGGACCAAGCAAGGTGGAGGTCATGTTTCTAGAACTGGTGATTCATCCAACTTAGTGGCTTCAGCAAATGCACCAATGCCATTCCGTGGCAGTAGCAGCAGTATGACAGCAGTCACTGCTTCCACAAATATTCTAAATGAGAAAGGAAAAGCTGTTGTTATAAAACAACATAAATCAGCAGTAGAGTTGTATGAAAAAAGAATTCCACAGGTGAAATTTCCACAAAAGGTGGAATTTCACTTCCACGAAAGTTCGGAAATGATTTTGGCAACTTTCACGAAATTCCACCTTATAACCACAGGATTATTGTAAGTAGTGTAGATTTAAATACTGAACTGCCAATTTAATTTCTGCATAAATAACTCACTTTACCTGTAGAACTATGGAATAATTGCATTTACTGCTGATTAATGTCACAAATTACATAATAATATTCTGCATAACTGTATTGGCAGCACCATTCTGTGATACTATGCTGAATTCCCCCAATGTCCCTCTGCATGGGCCTTAGTTCCTACTGCAGCACCCTTACTGCCTTCTGCTGGACCTTGAGCTGCTGTGGCCCCAGTGAGCTGTTCTCCCTTGTGGCCATGTACGTCATGCACTCAGTGCAGGACTGATGGATACCACTGGTGGCCACATGGGCCTGTTCAGTGTCCCTTGTACCATTTTTGAAAATTTTTTTGAACACAGGCCAAGCAATTGTTGTACCATATGATTGCCATGCCTATTCTTCAGTAGCCTTTTTTTTTTTGGGGGCATTCTGCCTGTCACCTGTGTCTGTAAAGATAAAGAAAAAACAATTTGACAAAAAGTACTTTAAAAGCTCTATTTTAAATCAACAGTAAGTGTAGTAGTTTGTTTACTGTAACAGTACTGCACTGCTACATTCTGCTGAGAAATGGGTTTCACCCTCACCTAGCTTCCTCAGTCCCTGCTGTACGTGTGCCATCTATTTTCCACATGTCCACCCCCTAGGAGGTAAGTAGCCCATCTTGTTATTGTGTGACAGCTGTGCTTCAACCAATCAATTTTTCTTCATCACATGTACTGGTAGGTTGCTCCCTCAGCACCTCCAACACTGTCTCCGTATGGTGAAACTGTGTAAGAATCCTTGTAATCCCCCCTGGTTACATTAATTTACCCTTGAAGGCCCCCCTTCCAGCTGCAAACCTCTGCTCAGTTCACCATGTTTATTGCTTTCTGGAATTTAAATGGGAATGAGTCTGTGAACTGCATGTTGCACAGAGCCAGAACCCTCCCTTGCAGCCTATAGTGATTACATGTCTACTGCTCCAACGACTGTCCCTCATATGATCAGCGCTGTTGACTTCCCGCTTGACTCATTTTGTTTACTGAACAGTGCAACATGTACAATCTGTCCAGTCTGTGTGTATGTGTCCTCAGGTTATCGCTCCTTAACTGTACAGAGCTGTACTGAAGACATGTAGTCTCTCCTCAGTCACCGGTGACATATACTGTTCTTTTCTTTGCTGAAGCACCACAAGTGCTTCTCTTTCAAACCAGTTTCTCATCAATAGCTCACATTCTTTTATCAAGATTAGCAGAAATGGGAACAACTCGGCTCTTTGGTGTGCAGCTGATGGATCTGTTACTCTGCTACCTATGGCCCAGGTCCAACTCCTGTTGAGTCTCTGAAGAAGTGGTTGAAAATGATGATATTTCAGTCTTGGAAAAAACAAAACATTCAAAAAAAGTAAGCATCACAAACATCCTATGGTGATGGGCAAGTGTCATTGTGTGGATAATGCTACCCTCGGAGACATTGTAAGAAGGTATGGGCTGAAGTTTCACTGTTATGCAGATGATACCCAGCTCTATCTTTCTTTTGCCCCCACCAGGGTGGAGCTCTCTGGTCTTTAACAACTGTCTGAAAGAAATCCAGGAGTGGATGGATTCCAGTTGGCTAAAGTTGAACGTGGAAAAGACTGAGGTACTGGTTGTGGACCTGGGTCGCCAGATAGGGGGTCGGGTGTTGGTGCGCCCTCTATAATTTTTCTTGGCGGCGTCTCACACCCGACCTCTGAACGGGTGCGTAACCTGGGGGTAGTTTTTGATGATGGACTGACCCTACATTCTCAGGTGTCATCTGTCATCAAAACCTCCTTGTATCATCTTATGAATATCGCCATGGTTAGGCATCTAGCTCCGTCTGAAGACCTTCCCACCCATGTCCATGCCTTTGTGTCCTCATGCTTGGATTACTGCAACCCCCTTTATCTAGGGCTTTCTGGGGTTGAAATCCATTGCCTGCAGATGATGCAGAATGTGGCAGCCTGGCTTTTGACAGGTTCTACTCGATCCTGCCATATTATTCCGGTGCTGCGCGAGCTGCACTGGCCGCCAATATGGTGGCGGATCACCTTTAAAGTTGGTTTACTGACTTTTAAAGCCCTACTTGGACAGGGCCTGGACTATGTGATAGAGCTTCTGGTCTTACTGCCCTAGCTGGATCACCTGCTCGGCTGACGAGGTTGGTAGAGTATTTTGGTGTGAATGTTATTTGGTAGTGGGGCTTTTGGGGTGAGTGGGATTTATAATATGGGGTAGTATACTTTCTAGTCTTTTAGCCATAATGGCTGTAAGTATTTATAATCCTGATTTAAAACTGAAATAGGGAAGTCTGATTCACAGTTCATTGGGTTTTATCTGGTTTAAGTATTGTGGATATGTTAGCATATTGCCAGCTGTTTGGGATAGGGGAATTGTCATCTTGTATAGCATTAAATAACTTAGTGTTGGAAGTAGAGTTTTCTTGAATGTTTTATAAAATTTTGCAGTATACCCATCTGGGCCTGGGCTCTCATTTAATTTGGAGGTACTAAAGGTGTTGTCTATCTCTTGGGAAGTTACTGGATGATTTAATGCCTTACTTTGTTCGTCTGATTTGGGGTAATTTCATATTTGTAAAAAACTTCTTATATTTTTCTTCTTCTGGTTCTTGTTGTTGATAGTATAATTTTGAGTGGTACGTTTTGAAGCCATCTAATATATCCTTTGTTTTATTAAGTATTTTGGCTTGTGTTGGGTGTTTTATTTTAGATATTGTTGATATTGCCTGTTTTCTTAATCTATAGGCTAGTATTTTGGCCGCCCTGCTTCCCCCTTCATAGTATCTTTGTTTCACATACATCAAGGCTTGTTCAGTTTTTTGATTTAGTATATCTTGTAGTTTTGTCTTTACCTGGTTAATCTGTGTAATCATCTCTCTCCTTCCCTCTGCATGTACTTGTTGTAGTCTTTCTAGTTCCAGTTCTAACTATTTTTGTTTCCTAGCTCTCATTTTACGAACATACGAAATTTGCCAGCAGATAAAGGCCTAGAGGTCTATCAAGTCTGCTCGAATGTGCAGCTAGCACCCCTTATTCTGCAGCTGCCCCTCCCTTCCATCCTTCCCCTTCATTTACCCTCCCCCTTGTCCTGTCCCATCCTCGTTTGAAGCAGTCCACTGTTCTACTGCATACCACTTCAGCAGGTAACGCATTCCACCCAGCCACCACCCTCTCTTGTAAAAAAGTCTCCTCATCTCCTCCTGAACCTTCCTCGCTCCAGTCTCATATCAGCAGCGGGTGGCCCTCCCCTCACTTCTGAACAGCCCCTCTGTACCGTCTTGTTTATTCCTTTCATGTCTTTAAAGGTTTCAATCATGTCACCCTGTCTCTCCTCTCCTCCAGTGAGTACATGTTCAACTCCTTCAACCTCCTCTCGTATGATAAGTCCCCAGCCCCTTGATCATCTCTGTCGCTCTCTGCACCCCTCAGTAACTTAATGTCCCTCTTCAGATCTGGGCACGAGTACTGCAGCAAGTACTCCAGGTGTGGTCTAACTAATGACCTATACAGTGGCAGAATCACCTCCTCCCTCCTCGAGGATATACCCTTGCAATACAACCCAGCATTTTGTTGGCCTTTGCAGCTGCCTTCCTACATTGTGTCGAGTTGTTCATTGACCCTGTAATGAGCACACCCAGATCCTTCTCCTCCTCTGTCTGGGCTAGCTGCACTCCCCCTAACTGGTAACTCCTCCTTGGGTTCTTCATCCCAAAATGTAGCACCTTGCACTTTTTGGCATTAAAGCCCAGTTGCCAGGTGTTTGACCAGGTTTCAAGCTTTGCCGGATCATCTTGCCATCCCCCTAGGTCATCCACCACTGCGCCTATCTTGGTATCATCAGCAAACAGACTGATCTTGCTCTTGATGTCCCATGATATGTCTGCAATGAATATCCCAAACAACACTGGTCCCAACACCGAGCCCTGTGGAACACCGCTCGTCACTGCCCTTGGGTGTGAGAGCTCCCCACCCACCACCACCCTCTGTTGCCTTCCCTGCAGCCAGTTTCCTACCCATCTCACCAGCTTTGCACCTGCCCCTGTGCCTACTAACTTCCTTCCTTCCCAGCCTTCCATGTGGCACCGAGTCGAATGCCTTACTGAAGTCCAGATACAGGACATCCACTGCATGGCCCCTGTCCAGTTGCCTAGTTACCCAGTCATAGAACTGGACCATTTCCTTTTGATGGGTTGCATATGCTATAATTTCTTCCCTTAGAACTGATTTGAAGATGTCCAAAAAGACTAGTACAAAAAATACTTGCGCAGCCAAATGGAAAAGATTTTCTGTCTGGTGCAAACAGAAGCACATTAATCCTCTTAAGGCTTTGATTCTTAACATCTTGGGTAACCTGGTATACCTACAGGACGCAGGGTTGAAACCCTCCTCCTTGAAGCTTCATCTGGCTTCTGTTTCGGCTTATCTTTCTGTGGGGAAGATCAAGTCTGTTTGTTCACAACCGGTCTTCAAACATTTTTTCAGAGGTCTCTTTCATGCTTAACCCCCAATAAGGGAGCCTATGCCTCCTTGGAGCCTGAATCTTTGTATTGCCAAGCTTATGGAGCCCCCTTTTGAGCCCATGGCTATGGCCCATATTAAGTATATGACCTGGAAAATTGTATTTTTGGTGGCCATCACCTCTGTTAGAAGGATCTCAGAGTTGCCCTCTGCACTGAGCCCAACTATCTCGTTCCACACAGGGACAAGATTGAGCTCAGGACTATCAGAAAATTCTTGCTAATGTGGTTTCTGAATTCCACCTTAATCCATCACTTTACCTGTGTTCACAGAAAAATCCACTCCTGGTAAGCAGAAGTTTCACGGTCTGGATGTTTAAAGGGCTCTGCTTTACTACTTGGAGCACACCAAGCAGTCAAGGGGCTCTTCTACATAGCTGTTCCTCACCTATGGGAAGGTAGGCAGAGGAAGACCAGCCACTAAGAGAACTATCTCTTGCTGGATAGTCTCCTACATTTGATTCTGTTATGAAAAGGTTGGCAAGCAACCGCCTGAGGGCCTCAGGGCCCACTCTACTAGGGGTACTTCTGCTTCAGTGGCAGCTGCTAGAGACATTCCCCTTCTGGAAGTCTGCAGAGCACCAACTTGGAAGACTGTGCACACATTCACTAAACATTACTTGCTTAGATGTGCAGTCTAAATCTGATGCCAGATTTGTTAGGGTGCTCCTACAGAGGCTTTTTCCTAAATATGTTCTCTACCCACCTCCCATCAGCACTGCTTTGTAGTCTGCAATAGTTACTGATGATAAAGGACCCCTGGGGTAAGAAGAAAACATTACTCACTGTAATCTTCTTTCTTCCAAGGTGTCCTTTAGCATCGGTAAGCTCCCACCCATCCTCCCCAGATAACCTTCAGAAGAAGGCACTGTCTTTTCCCTTAAAACTTTTCAGTATACTGTATTAAACTTTGGATTGCATTTTGAGCAAAGTTTTGTGGTTATGATTCTGGTTATTAATGTTTTTTATTCCTGTTGGTTCTTTCCTGGGGGCATTAGCCCAACCTATCTTCGAAAAATTTCTGAAGCCTCCTTTCCCTCTCACTGCTCTGCACATTCCGTAGCTTCAATCTGATTGGCTTAATTCATAAATCTCATTACCGTACATTCCACCTCCGGGGCAGTGCTAGCTATCCAGCTGACTGCAATAGTCACTGATTCTAAAGGACACTTTGGAAGGAAGGAAGAAAGATTATTACAGTGAGTATTTTTTTCCTTCTGAAGATTGCAAGAACAAAAACAACAAGGTGCTGCATGAGCGTGTATTCTGAAAACTGAACAAAATTGTAATAAATGAGAACTGTAAATAGAAAACAGTTTTAAATAGACATTGGGTCTTCAGGAAGTATCTTAAAGAAAAGGGCAAAGTTAGCGGAGACTCTAAGGGATAATAAAGGATATACAGTCAAAACCGCTTATAGCGGGTGCATTTGTGTTCTGCCACTCTGCCCGCACTACAGAGCGGCTGAAATAACCAAAAACTCATTTTGTTTAAAACAAATACGACGAGTGCCATTACAGTACAGTGTTTACTTTATTTAAGCTTGTAGGCTGAAACACTAAAATTTAAGCACATGTGATACCCTTTACTGTTGCTATATACTTCGCGACATTAGATACAGTACCCTTTACCGTAGCAAACAAAGAAAAAACTTTAAAAAAGCTAAATGGTATCAGTTATCTGCGTGTGTTTCAGCTCGTTGTCCTTCCACTACTTTCTGAAAAAGTCAGTGATTTGATGTTGAATTGTGTTTTTAATGCAGTAGGGCTTCCACATTTTCTCGGTTTCTGCGATTAAATCCCAATTTGGCACGACAGTTTGGCTCTGCTCTGCAGCATGACACAGAGTTAGCAAATCCACACGGACATCGTGTAGTGTCACAAGGATCTCCTCCGTGTCTCCTTCATCTCCCTGCTCCTCAGGTTCCTCTTCCTCGGTTGCATAGATGCCACAACAGACTCCACCTCATCCAGCATTTGTTCCTGATCTTCTTGTGAGTCGCCCAGATGACACAGCTGACTAAACTCCTCATGGGTAAGTCCTGGGGGAAGGGCAATTATGGGTTCCTCTTCCTCTGCAACCTCATGTTGCTCTGGAGATTCTTTCCAGAACCCTACCTTACAAAAACAATTTTTTATGGTTGGTTGTGTGACAGGGTCCCATGACTGCTTCAGAAGTCTAATCAAGTTGAGTAGGGAAATGTGCTTTACGCACTCGCTGGCAGAAAGGTCGGTGCTGGAATGTATTGCATCAAGAACCTGTTGCCTCATGCACTTAACATACTGTTGCTTCAGGGAGTAAATGATGCCTTGATCTAAAGGCTGGATAATGCTTGTAGTTAGGGGGCAGAAAGACAAGTTTAATGTTCCGGAGGCCACTGATCAACGGATGGCCACTGAAATTGTCCAGAATGAGGAGAATTTTCCTTTTTCTGAGCTGCTTATCCTAAGACAGTACCCAGTCTGTAAAAATATGGACACCTCGCAAACAGTGTGGCATAGCAGATTTGCCAGTGACCATGAGCTCACGCTTGTCACTCCCGTCCATATTGCAGCATGCCAGGAGTGAGACCCTTTCCTTTGCCCTTTTCTACCCCAGGACACTGTCGCTTTTAAAAGCCAGTGTGCCATAGCCCATGCACCTTAAAAAAAAAAAGGCCAGTTTCATCGGCATTATAAATGTTACGGGGTTCATACCCCTCTAACAGACCAGGAAGAACTTCTGAAACTCATTGTTGTGCACTCGCAGCATCGGCACTCAGTTTCTCCCTGTGTGTTCTTTTGAGGCCGATGCCTTCCATCTACCAAGCCAGCCTTCAGAGGGTGTAAAGTCTGTGTGACCTAAAGCAGAGGCAAGCTGCTCAGCTCTTTTAGTCAGCAACGGGCCGGTTATCATGGCATCTCTCCCTCTGGCAAGCTCAAACCATCGTAGGAGTGCCTCTTCAACCTCCCCCTCTCGTTTTCTCTTCCTGTTTGGATTGGCGTTAGAATGCCATTCCGAGAGGATCTGTTGCTTCTTGCACAGCAAGTCAGTTATGCTCGATTTGGGCATCGACAGATACTGCGCCAATTCGCGCCGACTCATCCGTGGCAGCGCTTCAATTTTGTTCAGAAGGCCCACCTTCTGTGAAAGCCCTACGTTTACTTCCTCCAGTAGCCATCACTGCATAGCAATACTGTGTACTGTAACTGAGCAAGACGAATGAGGGACCTGCATCAGGCTTAAATGCATTTTGTGTGTGCTGCAGCCAATTACAGCAACAGGTACAGGTAATTAAAGTTACAGTCCGGTTCAAAAATATCTAATTAAGGATTTGTCATCAGTGACGCTAAAAAGTAGGCGAAATAGATGGGGCGCAATGATCGCAATATCGTTGTTTTTTTACATGCGCTTCAATGCGTGTGGCAGGTAGTTTAAGAAATTTGCCTGATAAAACTGGATGCCTGAATAATCCATGGACGATATAGGTGGCGTTAACTGTGTGTGTATGTATATATGTGTGTGTGCGTGTGTATAGATATATATATATTCTATGCAGAAAACCTCGTTAATGCATCATTTAGGGTTAAAAAACACAAATTCAGGAAATTAGACCTTTAGGGTTGCCCCTTCCCCCCTTGTGGACCTGCCCATCATCCCGAGATTGACAGCTGACTGGGTATGTCATTGGGGTTGTGAGGCCTAAAGTCGCAGAGCGGCACGGCATACAATGGACGCACAGCGTCACGGCCAAAATCCGAAAAACGGCTCACATAACTGGCAAAGTGCATTTTTCAGCATTTTGGTGTGCAAAAAAAGTAAGTCCGACCGAAACAAAATTTGGCATATCAAGAGGTGTACCATGCCCCACTGCGCATACCAAATATCATGCAAATCCGTTGAATGGGTCCAAAGTTAACGTGCAGAATTTCTAGTTTAACATAGAAGTGCCTTCATAACCCTAAATATAGGCGCGACCACGCCTATATGTATATATATAAAAAAGGGGGGAGGTGCTAGGAGAAAGTGATAATAGGCAAGGTAAGGAAAAATCTGGAAAATGAAAAGGTGATGGGCATGACAAGGCAGAGTAGGAATGAATGAGCTGAGGAGTCCTCAAGAAGGGGCTAATTAACAGAGCCTAGTAAGAAGGCTTAAAGGTGACAAATGTGGGGGTAGGAGACATCAGTGGAAAATGAAAATAAATGTGCACACATAGCTGGAATACCAATGTGAGGATGCCAACCCCCACACGCATCACGTGAAAGTGTGCAGCATCCTACATATGCAATATACCATGCACATATGCAAGCAAAGATGTGTGTTGTGTTTTTTTTTTGGGGGGGGGCGATAAAACAAATGACAGACAACGGTGGAAAACCATAAGGAGGCTGGAAGATGTTAGTAGAAAATAAGTCAGTCACTTAAACCAGAGCTTGCTTTCCAACGTTTTTCCTTTGGTCAGCATCCTGGAGACCCTGCTAAAGGGCACAAACAGAAAGATTATTGACATTGTGGTCCCTTGAAGTTAAGGCTTCAGATATGGTGTGTACCGACCTAGTTTACTCACCTCATTTTAGGAAATACTCTTCAGAAATTTTTTTAACGAGTACCAGTACTCACCCAACATTTGTAAATACTCCACCCGCCAAAGAATAGTGCTTCATAACATAACTGGTGTTTCAAAAGGAACAGTTTTTTGCCAGATTTGCAGCACTTGCATGCATCCCACTTTTGTTTTACTCACTTTTTTAAAACTGGTGAGTAAATTCCTACCTGCCAACATTATCTGGAATGTTGTTGGCACCCGAAATTCTTATCTAGAAAAAAAAACGAAATTTTTTTAAATAAATGTACTCCTCAGTCCACTCTAGCAAGACATTTGTACACATCTGAATTTTGTTTTACTCACCTCTCTTTCAAAATGAGAAGTACAGGTACTCATCCCAAAAAATCTTATCTAGAGCCCTGCTTGAAGTGAAGTGTGATACAGTGGGTTTATCACTGACTCCATTCCTGACTGTCCTATAATGTTCCCTGAATGGGTCAGCCAGCTGCACACTACCTGCAAAGAATACAGTATACCATATTAGTGTGCATGAGAACTCCTTGATGATGTGAAAAACACCTGTGGGACTCCGAATTTCAGTGGCACTGGACATAAATCTGCAGGTTATAAGAACCATTGTCATTTTTGCTTGCATATGTGCATGGTACATTTGCATATATGGGGATGCCTGCACACACTTCCAGTGTGTGTGTGTGTATTGCATCCTCATGGGCATTCCAGCTATGTGTGTGCATTTGTTTTCATTTTCCACAGATGTCATCATCTGCCTCCTTTCCCCACGTTTGTCACCTTTCAGCCTTCTTACTAGGCTCTGTTAATTAGCCCCTTCTTGAGGACTCCTCCGCTCATTCATTCCTACTCTGCCTTGCCGTGCCCATCATCACCTTTTTGTTTTCCAGATTCTTTTCTTCCCTTGCCTATTATCACTTTTTCTCCTAAACCTCCCCCCCTTTTTTCTCCATATATATCCCTAATTTTCCCATACCGCTCCACTCACTTTCCTTTTTTCTCTTTTACATAATTCCTGAAGAAGTCCTAAGGTCAAAATGTTGATTTTAACTTTATTTTCTATTTTCAGCGTGCATTTAATATTACCATTTGGTTTTGTTTTCTGAAGATTGCGTTTGTGTAGGTGGAATAGAAAGGATAACGAGGTCTTTAGGAATACTGTGGATCATGTGTTTTTTAAGTAAGCAGAAGAAACTGTTTACCAAATACCCTCCTTTGCCCTCGGTAATATTCCCTTTGCAAAGCACTCTGGTTTCAAACTGCAGCACTCTGCCATCACAGCAATGATTAAGGTAATTAAAATGCAATACAAAGGTGTATCCTTCTCCCCCAAAGTGATCAAGAGGTACCTCACATGAGGCCTCAAATTACACACAGTGGGGGGTAATCTCATGCCTTAGTTGGTTAAAGAGGTTTGCCAGTGACCACGCAGTTGCTAATTGCTGCTGTGACTTCCACTCCTATTCGGGAGAAGACCCAGGGTCTTTAGAGATGGACATGAGAAACATTGTGATGTATTTAAAGATGTGAAAAAAAAAAAAAGGTTTTGCGATGCATCTAGGCAGCATACCAAGGTAAGTGTCTGTAGATGGGTTTACATAGAAATATAGAAGTTGATGGCAGATAAGGACAGCAAGGCCCATCCAGTCTGCCCATTTCTTTTTCTACCTTATGAATGTGCCATCCTCCTTTGCTCTGTCAGTGGTCTATCTATTCACACTCATCTGTATTGCTCCCTTATGCCTATGCCATGCCTGTTTGAAGCCCTGCACTGTGTTCATAGCCACAGCTTCCTGAGGTAGGCCGTCCCATGCATCCACCACCCTTTCTGTGAAAAAGAACTTCCTCACATTACCCCTTAATCAGCCTCCCTCTAATCTCATGCTGTGTCCTCTTGTCCTGCTATTTTTCTAATATTGAAACATGTTAGACTCCTTCACCTTGTTAATGCCCTTAAGGTGTTTGAATATTTTGAGCATATCACCTCTCTCCCTCATTTGCTTAGGGTATACATATTGAGCTCCGTTAATCTGTCCTCATATGTCTTCCGATGCAGTCCCTGCACCATTTTGGTTGCCCTTCTCTGGACTGCCTCAATTTGGTTAATGTCCTTGTGAAGGTGTGGCCTCCAGTACTGCACACAGTACTCCAGATTGGGCCTAACCAGTGTCTTGTAAAGAGGGATTATTACCTTCCTCTTACGACTTGATACCCCTACTAATACACCCTAACATCCCCCTAGCCTTACCTACTGCTTTAGAGGTCTGCTTGGATGATTTCAGGTCATCGGTGGTGGTGATGATGCCCAAGTCTCTCTCTTCCTTTGTGACTGCCAGCAACTCCCCTCCCAGCCTATAGGTGGCTTCAGGGTTTCTCTTCCCTATATGCATGATCTTGTACTTCTTTGCATTAAATCCCAGTTGCCACTCTTCCGACAATTTTGCTGGTTTATCCAGATCTCTTCTCATTCTGCCCACCCCATCTGGATCAGCTACTCTGTTGCAGATCTTGGTGTGATCTGCAAACAGACAAGCCTTACCCTCTAGTCCATCTGCAATATCACTAATGAAGATATTGAAGGGGACTGGCCCCAGGACTGATCCCTGAGGTACCTCACCTGTGACTTGCATCTCTTCTGACTGTATACCATTTACCACCACTCTGTTTCAAACAACATGAAGTCTTGCTGTATTCTGACAATAGCAGTGAGTCCCAACCTTCTAACTGCCCCGGAGATGAGTTAACTTTCCATGTCAGGCATGGAACGCTGAGCTCGAGCTCGGTTGAGACTCTGTCTGTTGCTGTTTGAACTCAAACCATCAGATTCTTTACTCCGCCTCACTGAACAGTCGCTCCGGAGATTTCTCACTTTGCTCGGTTCAGTTTGTTGGTTAAAGTACCGCTTTTCTCAGTTTTTGACCAAATTTAAACTGTAACCTGTCGGTTCAGTCTCTGTCTGTGGTATTCGTGAGCACTAGATAGGTTATTTTGTCTTCTATTCTGTGTGGAACTTGTAAACGGTTCATCGGTTCGGTTTGAACCGATCAAGTTGTTGTAAAATCTTTATCTGTACTTTTAGAGTGTGGTTACCGGTTCTTATCGGTTCTAAAAAAAAAACAGATTTTATTATGTTTTTTTCCATGACCCGTAACACGGTCAGGAACTGATAAGAGGGTCTTGCCTGGCGGATTGCCATTAAAAGGGTAAGTTTTGTTAGGACTGGCACAATGTCTGAGAAACCCAAAAGAAAAACCGGGCCCACTGGGTTTCAACACTGCAGTGCGTGTGGGGAAGTCTTTGCTAAGGCTGACCCCCACACCACCTGTGTTTATTGTCTGGGGTTTGACCACCTCAATGCAGACTGCCAGATTTGTAAAAATTTTCCTGCAGCTACCCTAGAGAAGAGTTGGTAGGCTCAGGGAAAGGGAGACCAAAAAGTCTGCTGAACCGGATGGCCAGCCCGGTTCGGTTCAAACCGAACCAGAAGGAGTGCCCTCTGACCAGGGCGAGACTTCTTCGGCCAAAAGGAGAGCCGATTCCGAGGAGTCTGTTCTGGCTAGGAGAACAAGAAAGGAAAAATCAGCTGGTGTGGATCCAAAAGTTTCTTCTCCAACCGCTGAAGAAATAGCCAAAGCGATAAAAATTGTGCAGTCGCTTTCCCCGGTTCCGACCGAACCAGCACCATCAGGAAGGCGCTCGGTTCGGCCGGTTCCACCGGTTCAAGATTATGATTTAGAGGAATATTATGAACTGGAGGAGGAGGAAGAGGAGTATGAGGAAAGTGAATGTGGTTTTGAAAGTCTGGATGTGCCCATAGACCCAGACATCTCCCCAGACGGACCTTCAGGAGTGTCTCCTCCTAGGCTTTCTGAGTCCCCCTCCCATTTCATGTTTTATAAGAAAGTGGCAGAAACCCTTCAGCTTCCTATGGAAGAAGCTGTGGATAACCAGGAAGAGCCTGACTATGTGGAAATGATGGATATCCCAGAGTCTAGGAGGCTGTCTATTCCCTTACACAAATCTTTTAGGAAACAGACTTTTAAGATTTTAAAGACTCCTAATACTATACCTCCTGTGGATAAAAGAATGGACAAGAGGTACACCCTGTCAGGCTCAGATACGGAGTTCCTTACACAACAATGCAGCCATGTTGGGGTAGTGCAGGCTGCAGCCTGTGATAAGGCAAATATTTCCTTGGCTTCACACCCCCCAGACAAGGACTCCAGGAGGATTGATGCCATGGCAAAGAAACAGTACATGGCAGCATCCTTGGGACTCAGACAGGCCAACTATATGGCCTATACTGCTAGGTATCAGAAATCCAGATGGGACACTGTCATGGCTTTAACAAAACAGGTCCCTGGCCAGCTTGCCAAGGAGCTGGAGCAGGTGGCTGCTGATGGTATTGAGGCATCCAAGGTGCAATTCCATGCTGCAGTGGACTCCAATGATGTTTCATCTAGAGTCATGGCTACATCTGTGGCACTTCGTAGAATGGCTTGGCTCAGATGTACTAGCCTGTCACAGGATACCCAGACTAAGGCCATGGATTTTCCTGTTGTGGGTAATTCTCTGTTTGGGGAGCAAACAGAGAATTACGTGAAGAAAATGGATGAATATAGGACCACCTATAGGAGTGCCCAAGCCACTCCTCAGAGGCAGCATCCCAGGGGCAGGGGCAGGCCTTTTCATAGGCCTTTCTACCAAGCCCAGGCCTCCTCTTCTGCCTATGCTCAGAGGGGGTTCTTTAGAGGGAGAGGCAGAAGGCGTACAAGCAGACCTGCTCCCACCCCTCAGCCTGGAACCCCTGCCAAGCAGGCACCCTGATGGGATTGCCAGGGCCGATTCTCCACTACCTGTAGGGGGCAGGCTGGCTTACTTTGTCCAGGACTGGAAGTCTCTAACATCAGACAAATGGGTCCTGGAAGTAGTAAGCCAGGGACTGGTTCTCCGTTTCAAAAAATTTCCAAAGCTGAGAACCAGATCTTTTCCACCTGCAAATCCCTCAGAGGCACTTGCCTCCTAGAGGCAGACGTCTCTTCCCTCTTGGCTGTCAGAGCTGTGGAAAGGGTTCCACCCCTGCACCAAGGCAAAGGATTGTACTCCAGGTACTTCCTTACCCCCAGAAAGACAGGAGAATGGCGGCCCATCCTGGATCTCAGATACTTAAACAAGCACCTTTTAAAGCCAAAATTCAAAATGGTGACTCTGGGAATAATTCTACCCTCTAAGGCCAGGGGACTGGCTAGTCTCCCTGGATGTCATGGATGCCTACTTCCATATACTCATCAGAAGCTCCTATCGAAAGTACCTCAGGTTCGAGCTGCCCTCAGGCCAATTCAGAGCAATGCCCTTCGGCCTAACCTCTGCTCCAAAGGTGTTCACAAAATGCCTGGCAGTAGTAGTTGCTTCTCTAAGAAGGCAAAAGATTGCCATCTTCCCATGCCTAGACGACTGGCTCATAGTAGGCCAGGTCCCAGACCAGGTCAAGTTACATCTACATAGAACTCAGCAACTGCTCACCTCTCTAGGTTTCCTTCTGAATCTTTCAAAGTCAGTTCTAGAGCCTGTTCAGCTCCTCACCTTCATAGGCGCAGAGCTAGATACAGAAAAGGCCAGAGCCTGCCTTCCTCTGGACAGGGCAAGGACCCTTATCTCACTGGCCTCTTCCTTCACCCTACAGGTGTCTCATCCAGCAAGGCATTTTCTGCAACTCCTGGGTCACATGGCTGCTTCTACAGCAGTGATGCAGGGAGCAAGATTTCAGATGAGGGATATTCAGTTCTATTTGAGAGCCTTTTGGTCTCAGAAAAAGGACCCACTGACCAAACTGATTCCAGTGACTCGAACACTGATCCAGGCCTTGCAATGGTGGCAGGATCAGAACAATCTAAGACAGGGAGTTCCCTTGTCACTCAGTCTCACTCTTTAATCCTTACTACAGATGCCTCCCTCTTGGTGTGGGGGGCCCACTTGGGAGACCTGACCACCCAAGGGTTGTGGTCTCCTCAGGAATCTCTGCTTCACATCAATCTGTTGGAACTCAGAGCAGTATTTGTAGCACTTCAAGCCTTTTCCAAGTCTGTTCAGAACAAAGTTATTCAGATCAGAACAGACAATACCACCACAATGTGGTATATCAACAAGCAAGGAGGCACTCTGTCTACGGCCTTGTGCACAGAAGCAATGAAGTTGTGGTCTCTGGCTTATTCTCTGAACACCTCCCTCACAGCAGTACACCTTCCAGGCAAGGACAATGTCCTAGCAGATGCTCTCAGCAGGATATCTCAGGGCCATCACAAATGGTCACTGGATCCCCTGGTTTTGGAAGTGATGTTCTCCAGATGGGGCACCCCACAGACAGATCTTTTTGCAGCCCCAGACAATCACCAACTTCCTCTTTTTTGCTGCAGGCCCCCAGTGTTGGGCTTAGTCCCCCTGGATGCCTTAGTTCTCAGTTGGGAAGGGAAGTTCCTGTATGCTTTTCCACCCTTCCCTCTCCTGTTCAAAGTGCTAGTCAAAATCAGGTCTCAACCCTGCAAGGTGATCCTGATTGCTCCAGACTGTATCCACTCCTATTGTCCTTAGCAGTCCACCTTCCCCTGTCTCTTCCCAGGAGTTATAACCTGTTAACCTGTGCTCAGGGGAGGGTTTGATACCCGAATCTCAAATCTCTCAATCTCAAGGCCTGGCTCTTGAAGAGTTAGTTTGCTGATTTACACCTCTCCCAAGGTATTATGGACATTCTAAAGGCTTCTAGGAAGCCTTCTACCAGAACTACTTATAATTCCAAATGGAAAAATATTTCCATATGGTGCTCTGGGAAGCATATTTTCCCAGAGTCTGCTGATCTGCCCACAGTCCTTGACTATATGGTCCATCTGAATAGTTTGGGACTCAGACCAGCTACACTAAGGGTGCATCTGGCAGCTGTCTCTGCTGTCATTTCAACAGGTAAGCCCTCTTCTCTTTCAGCTCACCCTGTATTCTCCAAGTTTTTCAAGGGATTGCTTCATACCAATCCGCCATTCAGGGACGCTGCCCTTGCTTGGGACCTTAACGTTTGCATTGCTCAGCTTATGCAACCCCTTTGAGCCTTTGTCCTCAGCAGAGCTTTTAAGTACTTGACTTGAAAACTGTTCTTAGTGGCCATCACTTCCTGCCAGGCATAAGTGAGTTACAAGCCTTGTCAGTGGAGCCTGATTTTATCTCCTTCCTTAGAGATAAGGTGGTCCTCAGGACTAACAGGAAGTTTTTGCCTAAGGTGATTTCAGACTTCCACCTTAACCAATCGATTTCTCTTCCTGTGTACTTCACTGACCATTCCTCCTCGGTGAGAGGAGGCTGCACAGTTTAGATGTGAAAAGAGCCCTTAGCTACTACATAGAACGTGCCAAGGGTCACAGGTTTGACTCCTTCCAACTGTTCCTCACTTATGGTGAGGTTGGTAAAGGAAAACCTGCCACTAAAAGATCCATTGCCAGGTGGATTGTCTCTTGCATTCAATTTTGCTATGAAAACTAGGTAGGTTCCACCCTCAGGCCTGAGGGGCTCACTCTACCAGAGGTACAGCTGCTTCCCTGGCTGCTGCCAGGGATATTCCTATCTTAGAGATATGTCAAGCAGCTACCTGGAAAACAGTTCACACTTTTACCAAGCATTACTCCCTGGATATCCAGGCTAGGAGTGATGCTCGGTTTGGCACAGCTGTGCTTCAGAGCCTTTTTCCTAAGTAGGTTCTGTCCCTCCTCCATGGAGGTACTGCTTGGTAGTCTGCTATTGTCAGAATACAGCAAGACTTCATGTTGTTTGAAGAAAAAATTACTCACCTTAGTAATGTTGTTTCTTCTAATGGAGTCTTACTGTATTCTGACCTCCCCCCCGCCTTCCCCTCTCAGAACCTTTGTTTTTGGGATGTGGGTTGGCAGTAGCAGTGTTTGCACTCAGGAGGTGCCCCACCCTTTTTATCACCCTCCTTCTTTGGGTGAGTGGGTGTTGTGTTTATTTCATTTTTTTGATTTCCTGACTTGAGTCTGTTTTGGGACCAAAAAATCTGTTTTTATGTTAGTAGCCAGTTGGCTAGTGCAGGTTTACAGCTTCCACACAGGACCTCAGTGAGTTTAGCTCGTAAAGATCTGATGGTTTGAGTTCAAACAGCAACAGACAGAGTCTCAACCGAGCTCGAGCTCAGCGTTCCATGCCTGGCATGGAAAGTTAACTCTTTCATCTCCGGGGCAGTTCGAAGGTTGGGACTCACTGCTATTGTCAGAATACAGCAAAACTCCATTAGAAGAAACAACATTACTAAGGTGAGTAATTTTTCTTTCTGCCCGTCAGCCAGTTTGCCACCCAGTTGACCAACTTCTGACCCACCCGAGCCTACCCAGCTTATTTATCAATCTTCTATGTGGAACAGGTCGGAAGCTTTGCTGATGTCAAGGTAGGCGACATCAACTGCTCCCCCTCGGTCCACCACTCTGGTTACCCAGTCAAAGAAATCTGAGATTAGTTTGACAGGACCTTCCTTTTGTAAACCCATGCTGTCTTGGATCCTGTGCCCCTATGGATTCCAGGTGTTGCACTATCCTTTCCTTAAGGAGTGCCTCCATAATCTTGCCCACTACTGAGGTAAGACTAACTGGTCTGTAGTTCCCTGCCTCCTCCCTGCTACCACTCTTTTGGAGTGGGATCACATGAGCCCTTCTCAGTCTTCTGGGACCTCCCTCTGCTCAGAGACTCACTAAACAGTTCTGCTAATGGCTCTGCTAGGTCTTACTTGAACGGCTCTTGCAGCAGGTTACACCATTAGGACTGAAACCAGCAGGCGCCAGGACCCCAAACAATTCTAGCTAGGAGTATTCAGCCAGGGACCGCATCAGGCGCCGGTCCCGCCCCCGACGTCAGACGCAGTACATAAGGAGGCGGTCCCCCTGGACAACAGGACGCAGAGGGTTATAGTAAACGTAGCACACTCTGGAAAAAGGGGAGTTACTGTAAGCTGGCCCGGTGGTGCTGAGGGTCGAGGCACTGCACGCCACACCTCTTGCCACGCAGACTAACCGGGTTCGGGAATGGACTCAGGACGCTGGGGGTTGGCCGGGGAGGGAGAGGATTAAATGTCCAGGAGGACTTCTATCCTCTCCTGAGGTAAGTAGCGGGACTTGCCTCGTTCCGCATTGGCCCCCGTTGGAGACCAGGGAATGGCTCACCGTGGGGGGGGGGGGGGCCTGAGCATCTGTGGACGTTGGCACTACATGCACGGACATCATCTGCACTTGGGGAGAAACCAAAGGTGGAAAACCCTGGGTATTGAGGAGGCAACAATGGGGCTAGAGTACTAAAGCCCCCACGCCCAATGCCAGCCCTGACCAGACCTGACTATCTCTGGTCCCCGCTCCTCCTGTGTGTGGGGGAGGATCTAGCAACCGATTCCTCAGTCAGGATTCAGGCGGGCAGCAGAGGCAGGAGTGAGTGGGTCCGCGTCTGAGAGATGCTCCGGGGAAGGAAAAAGAGTTAACCAAAAAAATAAAACCGGGGGAATTACTTGTGCGGCACCACAGGGTTCAGCACTGAGAATGGGACTCTCTAATGTCTTTATAGGTGACATTACAGAGGGGCTGGAAGGAAAAGTATGCCTCTCTGCAGGTGACACAAGATCTACAACAGGGTTGATGCACAGAGAAGGGGTGGAAAGGATGAGGAGGGACCTGGCAAGGTTGGAGCAATGGTCGAGAGTTTGGCAGCTTAGTTTTAATATAAAAAAGTGCAAAGTAATGCACCTGGGAAACAAAAACCCAGGGAAGAATACACAGTTGGGGTACTAAGAACAAAAAAAAAATGGAAAGGGACCTGGGGGTACTTGTATCAGACGACCTTAAGGTAGGCAAGCAATGTGAGAAGGCAGTAAGGAGGGCTGGAAGGATTCTGGGATACATAGGGAGAGGCATCACCAGTAGAAAGCAGGAAGTTGTTATCCCTCTATACTGACAGCTGGTGAGACCCCATCTGGAGTACTGTGTGCAGTTCTGGAGACCACATTTCTGCAAGGACATAGACAGGATGGAGGCAGTCCAGAAGAGGGCAACCAAAATGGTGCAGGGTCTGCACCAGAAGCCATACGAAGAGAGACTAAAAGAGCTTAATATGTAATCCCTTGAGGAAAGGAGAGAGAGGGGAGACATGATGGAAACTTTCAAATACCTCAAGGGAATCAATAAAGTCCTAGAGGGGAGCATCTTTCAGAAAAGAAATGCAAAAACAAGGACACACAATTTGAAGATAGAGGGGGGACGGCTCAGGGGCAACATGAGGAAGTATTTTTTCACGGAGGGGGTGGTGGATGCATGGAACAGCCTTCCTGAAGAGGTCGTGGGGTCAAAAACAGTGGGGGAGTTCAAGACTGCATGGGACTGACATAAGACAGTTATAGTGTTTGGGGGGGGAGTAGGAGGGGTAAAGAGGAAGCAGGCTGCTGGTTAACTAGGATCTGTAGCTTATCCAATAGGTAGGGAAATGGGCAGACTAGGTGGGCTGAACAGTCCTTATCTGCCGTCAGTCTGTTTCTGTTCTCACCCCTATTCCTTGGGGGGGGGAATCTGTTCTGTGCCTGTTAATTTCCTCTTCGTATTGTCTGTTGTGCCACTCTAGAATGTGGGTTTTTCAGACATTTTCCATATCTTTCAAGAATCAGTCTTTTCTGGAAAGTACATTTTTTGTTTTTCTTTTTATAGACTGAACACAACAAAAGTAAACTTCCAGCGGTGAATTCTTGGTGTACTGAGGCCATGCTCTATTCAAGATAATGTGTGGGCATTAGTTGACCACTCTGTATTCACTTCAAGAGGTTACCATGGCAACAGTAAATATCTCAAACTTCGCTTTCGAGGTTTACAGACTTTTCATGGTAACTTCTCGAAGTGAATACAGCATGGTAAACTGATGCCCATACATTATCCTCTGTGTGTTGCACTAGATGCGTAGCTACTGCAGCACAACAACTTCGGACGTCTGTATGCGCTTGTCTCACTCAACCTGGGGCTCTGATTGCCGGTACTGTGACAAGCTAAAGAGCATCGGGTGATCGCAAAAGACGCTTTAAAAAAAAAAAAAATTTAATACCGATGATCTTGAATGCCACGTGTTTCCCCGATCGTGTGACATAAACAATCGGGCTGCGATGGTGAAAGCCGAAAGTTGGAGGCAGAGCGGCTACGGTGGCGAGATGGCATGACCTAGTGTGTATGGCAAGAAATAATGGTAAAAGTAAGAGCAGGACCTAGGGGTGGGGGGGAGAGCAGGAGACATTTTTTAAACACAACTCTGCTTGTTTTAATCGTGATACTGTAGTACACCATTAAGGATTGTGTATGGTCACCCATGCACAGACAAGCCTGTGCCTGGCTCAGGGTTGCAATTGGCAGCCAGTAGACCTCTCGAGCTGTGCTCTTGAGGTCTCTGTTTGCAATGGCAACCTCGAGAGAGTCAGACACAGGCTTGTGTATGTATGACCATACACAATCCTCTTATATTTAAGTTTCTGCATCAATTGTTAACTCACATTTTCTTCAAGTATCCATTGTCACTACCTTGTTCAACTTCTGAAATCTTATGTCATGGGGCCTAAAAAGGCATGTTTATCTGGCAGCGAGGCTTTCTGTAGCGTTCCACGTTGTCAGTGGGTAATCGAAACAACTGGGTATAGTGCATCCCTACCAGGGGGAATGACACAGGCCAAGCTTTAGAATGTTGGGCACATGAGGATCCAAGCAGCAGCAGCAACTCCCCCAGTTTTGCTGTGCCATTAGGAGTAGCAGCTACTTTTATCTTCTCTCTTGATTTTCAAGATTTAAGATTTCTGGACTTCTTTTGGGACTGCAGTACTGCATAGCAGTTGGGGTTGCCTGTTTCAGGGAACACCCCTAAATTAAAATTGTGCTTGTTCAGCTGCGGCTTTCAAATTAACTAATCTGCCTTTTTTCACCATTTTTTTGTGTGGATTGGGAGCCACTTCTGCCCTGTTAGGGTGTTAATGATCTCCGTTTAGAGGAGAAAAAAAAAAAAGGTGCCCACAGGTAGGTACATCTTTATTATTTATTGGGAGGGTAGGATCTCTGGTGGGTCCCTTCTGTTTTGACGTTGGTCCTCCACCCCCCCCCAGCTCAGGCCTCTGACTTTTATATATTTTCCTGCTGAATGTTTTTTTGTGTACCTAGTGGTTTTGTGGAATTTTTCTGCCACAGCCTCTTGTTTCTGTGCCTCGCGATTGCCATTCAGCCATGGTGATGGCTGGGTGTGTGCGCTTCCTTCAAGCTGTTTTTCTCACGCTTGCCAGTGGTGCACGTGGTTGCGCAGACTCTGCTGTTGGCTTGTGCAGTTACCCTTTGTTTTCTAATGCGCTTGCGCAATTGCCAGTGCATGCACGTCCACACTAGCTTGCTTACGTCACATTACAACATTGGTATGCTCTTCGCGCACCCATTAGTGAGCTTGCACACCTAGCAGCATTTTTAGGCACGCTAATTCCTGTTTTTTATCTCGGTAGAAAACCATTAGCCCAGGTCTAGATATTGGGGCTAATTATTGTTTTTTTCCTCACAGTTCACTAGAGTCGGGTGGTACTGCAGGACTGGACAACAGCACGTGGGGTGCTACTCCACAAATGCATGCCCAAGGATGACCCTGTGAATTACCAGTCAGTCTGACCTCAATTGTATGCAAGCTCATGGAGACCATACTTAAGGAAAGGTTGATAGAATATCTAGAGGAGCATGGTCTCCAGGAGGTGAGGCAGCACGGGTTTATGCTAGGGAGACTGTGTCAAATGAATCTGTTTGATTGGGTCATTAAGACAGTAGATGGGGGCCGAGCGGTAGACATCCTCTATCTGGATTTCAGCAAGGTCTTTGACTCTGTGTCCCCCAAAAGGTTGATCAGAAAGTGGGCGGATCTCGGGGTTGGGGATAAGATGGACAGATAGGTGGAAAACTGGCTGAGGGACAGAACCCAGATGGTGGTGGTGGGGGGGGGGAGTTTGGCACCAGAGAGGTCACTAGTGGGGTCCCGCAGGGCACAGTGCTGAGGCCGGTGTTCTTCAGTGTCTTCATCAGTGACATTGGGGATGGCATTAAATGCAAAATGTGCCTATTTGCAGACAACACCAAGCTCTGCAGGAGAGTGGATATAGCTGAAGGTATACAGGACCTACAGGATGATGTGGAAAAAGCTGAGGAGGTGGTCCTGGATCTGGCAGCTTGACTTCAATGCCAAGAAATGCAAAGTTCTAGGATCGTAGATATGTTGTTCATCCACACTCTTTGGCATGTCCCCTTCCACTTGAAATATTGCCGGAAGTCTTCAAGCTGGCTCCTCCTACCCACCTGGGTGGTATAACCCTCGGCTCCGCCCCATGACGCTAGATCTTCCGAAGATTCAGGTTGCCTGCCTCATGCGCCCGCATTTTGTAGGCCCTGGCTCAAAAACCTTCGGTTATTCCGAAAATCCATCTAGTTCATATTAGCAATCGCGACTGTATTCCTTCGATTATGGAAGACAAGTCTTACCCCAGATTTTGTCTGTGCCCTTGCGGCCAGAAGATGTTGCGCACCGATCCCCACACCGCGTGCGTTTACTGTCTCTGTGTCGGCCTTGACACCTCGAAACGAGATTTGTGTGTCACTTTCCATCCTAACGCCCTCAACGACCACCTTGCTTGCCTGAAGTTGGGGAGGCCGAAGAAACGGAACCCTCTGGTGAAATCCAAGGAGGTTCGGTGGGCAGTTTCCACGGCTGCAGTTTTCTGCCGAGCAATCGGAATGCATGCAAGCATTTGTAGAGGAAATGGCTTGGGCTGCAGAAACTACTTGAAGCATCTTCGTTCCGCTCAACCTGGCTCCACCTTCTCGGGTTCCTTCTGAGAGTTGTGCCAGTCTCTCCCGACCAAGGCAGAGGGTCCTGCGGGCACGCACTCCTCTTGATCCAGTAAGCGAGAGAAGGATCAGGGATCGTCTTTGTCCCGATGGTAATGCTCTTGGGAGTGGGAGAGATCTTGGTCCTAAGAACATACGGTGTCTACTTTGGTCGCGATTGCTTCTTCAGCCGCTGGCTTCTTGGTAGAAATCGTCATTGATCCGATCGATCCTTTATCGCTGACTCCAGTCGACAAGTCTCTCGATCGAACTCCAATTCTTACTTTCCCCAATGAGGAGACCCAGCCTGCTGGGACTCCCATCGAGGAAGTGGTCCCCGACCCCGGGAAATCACTGGTCCCAACGGTGTCTCCCGAGCGACTGAATCGGCCTATCCGATCTCGATTGAGGTCTCTGACCCCCTTGACCGAAAGGCCGAGGAAGAGTGATAAACACTCTAAAAAGAGGGGCTACCATCGGTCTTCCTCGTCCTACTCGGATGAGGAGAGGCTCCGGTGGAAACTCAGACAGCACTACGAGGACCTCGTGTGGAAGCAGCTGATTTTGACCGTGCACAAGCTAACCCCGGCTTCCACCCTGGCTGTTACTTGGCTCTGGTTCGGCCTAAACCAGTCTCTCCACCGATTGTGGTGGAACCACTGCCCGAGCAGCCTGTGGGAGCGACTCCTTCCAAAGAATATAGGCTGGACACTGGGCTTCCCTGGAGTCTGTCGGTCACTGTCACCCCGGACCGCCCTCGGCGGGTCGAAGGTTATCTGGGCGATCGACCATTATATCCGGATTTCTTGGATTCGGATGTGACTGGCCGGCAATCTCATCCTGGGGATGACTAATCAGCTGGTGGGTTAGAGACGGAGGAATGTCTCATCTTTTCAGGGCATTCTTCACCTCATCTCTTAGTCCACAGGGATGCCCCTGGAGCCAAACCAGAAAAAGGCAGAGTACCCTCTCATGGACATGCTTAAGAGAGGGGATACCCCGATGAAGGCTTTTCCTGTGCCCGAGGCCATTTTTGGCCAGGCCCTAGAACTCTGGCAGCACCCTACCTCTTGTCTAGCGCCGTCTGCCCTCATGGCCCACAGGTATGTAGTGCCCATAGGGTCCCTTGCGGGGTTCACAGAGCACCCTTCGGCCAAGAGCCTGGTGACCGCCTCTGTGTTCAGGTGTACTGGCAGTTCTGCTGATACCGACCGACCTCCTGAGAAAGAGTCCAAGCTTTTGGGCCTTTCAGCTAGGAAGTTCTGTGCGGCTTCTTCCTTGGGCCTTCGTCAGACAGGTTCAGCCGTCATCATGGCACACTTCTCCCACGCCCTCCTAGGGTCTTTGGATGAAGTCCTCCCACATCTCCCTGCTGACATGCAGACCACGGTCAAGCAGGTCCGGGATCAGGGCCAAGCTGTTGCCAAACAGCAGCTTCAGACAGCCCTAGACACTGGGTATTCTTGTGCTCGTTCGATGGCAGCCGCAGTTGCCTCTCGTCGCAGGGCTTGACTGAGGCTCTCCTTCCCGGTGAATACTCAACACAAACTAGTTGACGTGCCTTTTCTATGGACCGACCTGTTTGGCCCAGGAGTGGCTGGTCACCTTCAGTGCATTGAGCAGTCCAGTGCCACCTTGGACGCTACTTCTGCCAAGGCTTCTTCGGGCAAGAACCAGCAGAAGGAAAAAGAAGCCTTTTCGGCATTCTTCCCCTGCGGCTCAGCAGTCCTCTTTTCAGGGAGGACAGCAGCATCAGCAACAGTAACAGGCTCAAGCTTGGCACCCCCGGGCCCTCCCAAGCCCGTAAAGGAGGCCAAGGTTCTGGTCCTGGATCCTCCTCCTCCAAGCCTGCTCAGTGACGGGCCGGGGGCTCCCAACCCCCCCTCCTGTCACGGCAGCTCTGGGCCCTCCCGTGGGGGGCTGGCTCCACCACTTCCTTTCCGCCTGTTCTCCTGTCACTTCGGACAGGTGGGTTCTTGGAACTGGTCGATCAGGAACTGCCTCTAGAATTCAGCAGTACCCTCCAAGCCGACTCATACCGGGAGGAAAGATATCCACTAGACTCAGTCGCTCTCCGGAAGACATTGCTCAGCTCCTCCTCAAGGAGGCTGTGGCTCCAGTGGTGGATCCTCCAGCAGACCCAGGCTTTGTCTCCAGCTACTTCCTGGTGCCCAAGCGGACGGGGGCTGGCGCCCCATTCTAGATCTGCACGACCGGAATCAGTATCTCAGGTCATGCACTTTTTGGATGGTCGCTCTGTCCCAGATCATATCATATCCTTGGAGCAAAACATGTGGTTCTCTTTCACTGGAACTGCAGGATGCGTTTTTTCACATCCCAATCTGTCCATCCCATTAGCGGTTCCTCCATTTCAGGGTCAAAAGGACCCTGTACAAGTTCCGAGCCATGCCGTTCGGCCTGTCGTCGGCCCCACGGGTCTTCTCCAAATGCATTGCAGTGGTAGCGGCCCATCTCGGGGCAGGATTTATCCTATTCGACTATTGGCTACTACCAGGTTCCAACCAACAGGATGGGGGAGGTCCATTGACCTGGCTTTCCAGACCTGCTCCCAACTCTGCCTCCTGATCAATGAGGCCAAGTACTCGTGCCTTCTCAGTTGATGGGCTTCATCGGGGCAGAGCTCGACTGTTAAGTGAGACCTCGGCTCCTGGCGGACAGGGCGGAGGTCATCTCTTCTTTTGCCCAATCGTTTCTGGTTGGGTAATTGCGCCCAGCCCGGGACTTTCTGCACCTTCTGGGTTACATGGTGGCATGCATCTCAGTGGTCCGTTGGGCCCGGTTGCACATGCACCCCTCCAGTGGGAGCTGGCCGCCCAGTGGACTCAGCGCCATGGTCATTTCGACAAGCTGATCACTGTAACCCAGAAGATGTGGGATTCTCTCCACTGGTGGACCACCCCAAACCGGTTACAGGAAGGGATCCCATTTGACTGCCTCAAGCTGACAGTTGTCCTTACGACCGATGCCTCTCTCATGGGCTGGGGAGCAAAAGGGCTCATGGGCTCTGGACCCCCGAGGAGTCCTGATGTCTCATCAACTTCTTGGAACTCAGAGCAGTCAGACTGGCACTGTCACCTTTCGCTCCTCAGCTCCGGAGTCAAGTGTTTCAAGTCCAAATGGAGAATACCACAACCATGTACTACCTCAACAAACAGGGCGGCATCCATTCCTGTCTGCTGTGTAGGGTGGTGCTTCGCATCTGGACCCTCGTGAGTCATCTGGAGGCAGATCTCTTAGCCATCCATGTGGCAGGAGCCTCAAACCATTTGGCAGATGCTCTCAGCCACTTAGATGAGACATCTCACGAGAAGTCTCTCCATCCAGTGGTAGCTTACAGCCTGTTCTGCCACTGGGGCAAACCGATGGTGGACCTGTTTGCTCCAGAGACAACACACACACACCAAACTGAGGCTGTTCCATGCCCGCCCCAGCAGGGCTTGCTTCAGGGGAATGCCTTCTCGAGGCCATGGACCCCAGGCCTCCTCTACGCCTTCCCTCGATCCACTAGGTGCTTCTCAAGGTGAGGAAGGACAAGGCGAAGGTGATCCTGGTAGCCCCAATCTGGCCGCGCCAATTCTGGTATCCAGATCTCCTTGGCCTCAGCTGTAGGGCCCCGAGCAGCTTCCAGGACGCCCAGACCTAATATCTCTCAATCAGGGGACGGTATTACATCTGGACCTTCAATCCCTGCACCTCACAGCCTGGTACCAGAGCGGCTTGAGTTCCAGGCTTTGGGTCTTTCTGAGGATGTCTTCACCATGGTGGACGCATCCAGAAAAGAATCGACCAGGAAATGTTACGCCTTCAAATGGAAAAGGTTTTCCATTTTATTTCAGGGCAAGGGTCTGGACCCTTTGTCCTGTCCAGTGGCTAACATTCTGGGCTACCTTTGGTCTCTCTGCAAAGGGGATCTTTGGTCATCGACCCTTAGGGTGCACCTGGCAGTCATCTCTGCTTACTGGACGCGGCCGGTCAGACGACGGCGCAGGAGACAGTGGTTGGGTGCTTTTTCAAAGGCCTGGATCACACATTCCCTCCGGTGCATGAACCTCCACCTCCGTGGGATCTTCTTCTTCTGGTGCTGGCAAAGCTCATGGGCAAGCCATTCGAACCAGTGTAAAAGTGTGCCTTACCATGGAAGACAGCCTTCCTGGTGGCTCTCATGTCTGACAGAAAGGCAGGGGAGCTCCAGGCCCTTTCGGTGGACTCCTCTTATCTGGTATTCCACAGGAACAAGGCTGCCCTATGCCCCCACCCGAAATTCCTTCCAAAGGTGGTGTCAGAGTTTCACCTTAACCAGGTGTTAACTCTGCCGGTTTACTACACCTCAGAGGCTGAGTACAGGCTCCATACTTTGGACCTGAGATGTGCTCACTCCTATTATAAGGAGAGGTTGGCAGAAATTCGGGGAGAGGTTCGCCAGTTGTTTGTCACCTACGCTGAAGCGGCTTGTGGCAGACCTGCAGCAAAGCGGACGATTGCAGGATGGATTACATCATGCATTAGTCTGTGCTATGAGTTAGCGGGCAAGAAGCCTCCCAGAGGGATAAGAACTCATTCTACCCGCCATACCGCTGCTTCCAGGGACATCCCTATCTAGGAAATCTGTCGGGCTGCTACCTGGAAGTCAGCAAGCACCTTCATCATCCACTACCACATTGACCTTGAGTCACGCCGGGATGCTGGTTTTGGGGCCTCGGTTCTCCAGTCTCTGTTCCCTAAATAAGGGGGTGTGCGCCTTGCCTCCCTCCTATTGGAGAACTGCTAGGAGTGTGCCAAAGAGTGTGGATGAACAACATATCCACGATCCTAGAAAAATGGGTCACTCACCTGTAACAGTAGTTTTTCCACACGGACCCACCCGACCTCCCCGGGAGCTGATGCACAACACCTGGCTTCCAGCGGGCTAAGATCTGACATCATGGGGTGGAGCCGAGGGTTATACCACCCGGGTGGGTGGGAGGAGCCAGCTTGAAGACTTCCAACAAGATTTAAAGTGTAAGGGGACATGCCAAAGAGTGTGGATGAACATATACCACTCCTAGAACTACTGTTGTATGTAAGTAACTGTTTTTATGCATATTTTAGCCAAGAATCCAAGGACAAAATACTATCTGGGAGGAGTCCAGATATCTGCATTAGAGGAGAAGGATCTGGGAGTGATGATCACAAAGTGACCTGAAGCACTCCACGCAGTGCAAGAAAGCAGCAGCAAGAGCAAATAAGATGGTTTGATGTGTAGCTAGGGGGATCAGTAGTAGGAGAGGGGAGGTTATCCTACCTTTGTATAGGTCACTGGTGAGGCCACATCTCTGGAGTGTGGAGTTCCGTGCTGGTGACAGCACCTCAGAAAGGACATTACCTTGCTGGAGAAGGTTCGGAGGACGGTTGCAAATATGATAGTGGGTCAACAGGGTAAAACGCATGAGGAGAGATTGAGGTCACTGAACATGTACTCCCTGGAGGAAAGGAGAGAGAGAGAGAGAAGGGACATGATTGGGACCTTAAAGTACTTGAAAGGAATAAATTAGGTCTGTAAGGAGGGTCTCTTTAAGTGGAGTGGCAACCATAACATGAGGAGGCACAGTCTTAAGTTGGAGGGGGAGGTTTAGGAGGGAGATCAGGAAGCACTTCTTCACAGAGAGGGTGGTGGACACTTGGAATACACTGCCAGAAGAGGTGGTCTCATTCAAAGCAGTGGGCAGCTTCAGGAGAGGCTGGGATAAGCATGGGGGAAGGTAAGAGTCATGGGTAGAGGGGATGGGAGGAGTGGTGAAGGGGGGCAGGAACAGTAGCTTAGACTGTGGACTCTGCAGTACGAGCAGCCTAGATGGATCTAATGGCCTTCTTCTGCTGGCTTCTTCATGTGTTCATGTGTAATTGTTACTTGGCACACAGTTATATCTTTTTCTGGCACCGTGGCTTGTCAGAGACCATTATTCATGAAACAATATAAGACCTGGAAAAGGATGATGTGGTCCTCCCCCATGGGTTCCTATTGCACTCATTGTGTTGCTCAGCATAATCCCCCCCCCCCCAAGCCGGTTCTCCGCGCTGGATAGGGAGGCACCTGGTTCTTCAGTTGGCAGTAGCAAAGCAGAATTGTGCAAACCACTTTTGTTGTTCCAAGGTGAGCTTTTGGGCCCTGATGTTCCACAGTATGTCCCAGCAGATACACCCAACCCCAAACCAGGCCCCTCAGGTAAGGGGGGGGGCCACACAGGCACATCCAGGTGTGTTGCAACAAGAAAAGACTGCGGAATCAGATGTGCAGGCAGACCTCAACCCTGACTTCTTAGGCCAGGATGATAATTTCCGGGATCTTGGGGAAGCTCCTGACCTTAAAAAATTGCTTTCTAATGAGCACGATGTCATCTCTGAGGAGGAGGAAGAGGAAGGGGAGTGGACAGAGCCAAGATCAAGAATCCTGAGTTCCCCCCTTGTTTTGACATGTTCTTGGCCTTTTTGATAGCTGAGTCACGTTGGGAAAGGCTGTGGGTGAAATAATGGACCACAAGGCAGTAATGGCTTGAGCAGAAAAAGGTTCAAAATGTATTTCCAACAGAACAAAATAAAAAGCAGACTATACTGTGAAACAAAACTTAAAAAAAAAAAAAAACAGAGAAGCATACATCCAAATTTTGAAATTAAACATCTTCAGGCACAGAGCTAGAAAAGGCTAGCTAAGACTAGGTGTTTCACCATCAACACCTTTCCACCTTCTGTCTAAAGGATTAACTAAGCAGACACATATTCCTAATTGTTGTCATGTGACATGAAACTCCTCTCCTTCGTTCCTAGTATTAACATTAAAACTCCTTGCATGTCTTTTACCTGCAAAACTAAAGAAAACATTCATAATTTGCCGAGTCCTTTATGCATGTAGTACTACAACATAAAATAATTTTTTCTAATACTTATTACGATTTCAGATTCCATAAGCACCGTCTCCCTAAACTACTGGCATAAATATGCAAAAGAAACTGACGGCCAGCCCTTGGATTCACAGAGCGAAGAGCTGGCGTACCGAGATGCATCATGAAACTGGCGGTTTTCAAGTTGCCTAAACGGGCACAATAAACTGCAGCCGGGTGTTCGGTAAGCTGGAGTTTTAATCAAACCAAAAGTATTTATTACTAGTTAAAAAGAAATTAATCAGGCAAGCATTTCTTTTTTACTGAAAACTTAGTTATTCCTCAGCGCAAAAGAACGTACTTTTGAGGAGGAAACTGGGCAGCCCCCAAATAGCCGCATCGCCGAGGAGAAAAATAAAACGCTTTCTCCGAGCAGCAGTCACTATCCCCATGATACCTGCTCAAAGTTTGCAAATTATGCCTCTTTTTTCATATTTCTGCACTGGGGCTCGTTTATACTTTTCCTTCTATAGTATCAAGGTCATTATGCTCTGAAACGGAACTACTTATACTTGCTTCAGTATTCAAGTGCAGGGGTTCCTATAGGAATTAGCGACTTGCACTAAAAGAAGGTTCATTGCAGCAAACTACTCTTTTAAAGATTGCTACGAAGTCATGCTCACGGAATAAAAAAAGGAACAGACTGCAAAATATACAGAGATTTGAAAGATTAACAAAACGTAAGACAGAAGATATATCTAGGGTACATTACAACAAAGTGGGTGGCCCGCCTTCAACAACAAAACGGACACTAACAAAATTTCCACGTAGACAAGTGTAGTCTTGTTTTGACTTCAGATACACGACTTCCTATCAGTACCTCCTAGTACTGCTATACAGTTTACAAAAAGGGAGGGGCCTCTCACACATGTAGATCCTTACAGCTCAAGGAGGAGCAGTCTGTGGGGACGGTAGATGTCAGTCCAATTCTGTCTGCGTCCTCCTCTGCTCCTAAGTGTTTGGTTTCCCAGGTTTCATTCACTGTGACCTAATTATTGAGCAAGAATGGGCAGGTGTGGATCAGAGAAAATATATTCCCAAACCAAAGACACAGACTTTCCCTTTTTTTAGAGGAAAGATCTCAAAGGTGAGAAGCTCCTCCACTGGCGAACAAAGCCATTCATAATTCAGTAAAACACACTGCCATACCTATTGAAGACTCTCTGTCCCTAGCAGATTCTCATGACAAGTGGGTGAATACTGTGTGCAGGAGGGCTTTCACCTCTAAAGGCATGAACTTCATATGTCTTTTGCTTCATTTATTGTTGCCAGAGCCTTAAACATTTGGGTCACTACTCTGGCCAGTTTCGTTCTTTCTGACTCTGAAGGTGTGAACATTTTGCAATTGGTGGCCATGGCCTCCACTTTTCTGGGTGATGCTACAGTGGAGAATTTGTGCATGTCAGCCCGTTTGGCCTACCACATTGTTTTGGCCATGAGGAGTATGTGGCTTAGACATTGGGTCACTGATCAAGCTTCAAAAGCTAAGTTGTTTAAACCTCCCTTTTGAGGGAGGCTTATTATTTGGTTCCAGCTTGGATACTATTTTGAAGGATATTCAGGACAAGAAGGGCAATTTTCCAGTTTCAGAACAAAGTAAGACCACTGTAACCCAAAGGGTTAAGATGATGGCAGGCATAGGCAGCCCCAAAGGGGGGGGTCATCTCTTTGGATCTTTGGTAACCTGAGAAATAGAGAAGCCTACTTTGGTAACAAAGGTTACAGTAACATCGGAGCCCTGGCCAGGCACCATGCAGGAGGCCCAGCACAAAAGCCTGGTGCCTCGCAATGAGGGTATGTGGGCCCATCCCTTCCTTCCTTTCCTAGATGGAAGACTACACAAGTTTTCTAAAGATGGGCCCAACCAACGTTAGACGACTGGGTTCTGCAAAACCTTCACTTGGGCTATGCCATAGAATTTGCAGTGGTTCCCTCCAGATAACGCTTTCTACCATCCCTTGGTTTGCATTCTCAGATATTTGAAGACCTGCTGATTGTATTTGTTTTTATGAATAAGATATGTATTTGTGTTTTTTATGGATGTATGTACAACGCTATGGTCTTTTTTTTTTTTTTTTGGAATAGTGTTTTATAAAGTTTGCTCTGCCTTGCTTCTAGGGACATGGCAAAATGGCAGGTGGTGTCAAAAGACCCTGACCCACCTCATTTAAATCAAGGCCATCATTCTGGTCCCGCCATGCAAGCAAGGTCAGGGGTTCTATTAGATCCATTTCATAGTTTTCACAAAATCGGGGAGGAAGGGGGGTTCCAGACCCATTCTGGATCTGAAGTATCTGAACAAGTTTGTGCACCACACAACTTTCAAGATGAAGTCCCTGAGGTTAATGTAGCTTCAGTAGATCTGATGGATGCTTACCTTCACATCCCCATCCGTCAGTCCCACCAAAAATATCGCAGGTTCTTCTACTGGGCCGACATTTCCAGTACAGGGAGCATCCGTTTGGCCTTGCAATAGGCCCCTCCAGGTTTTCTCAAAGAAGTTGAGAGTCCTGGTGGCTCAGCTTCGACTGGAAGGGCATCATATTTATCCTTATTTGGATGACCTGCTCATTTATGCACTGACGTTGCCTCTAGCAAAGAGGTCGGTACTAAGGACTCAGGAGATCCTAGAGTCTCATTGCTGGGTGGTGAAACAGGAGAAGAGCTCTCTCAACCCATCTCAGACCTTGGAACATCTGGGGGCAATCATAAACCTGAAACTAGGGAAGATTTTTCTGTTGCTTTCCTGGAAGGAGACCTTATTGATGGAAGTTCAGTGGCTCAAGAATCAGTCATCGGCCTCTGCCTTCAGTCTGTTGCGGATTCTAGTCTTCATGTCAGCAGCGATGGATTTAGTCCAGTGGACTCGCTTGCATATGCAGCCTCTTCAAATGGGTTTGCTAACAGCCTGGCATCTGTTATCGGATGATTATCAGGCCAGGACCTCCCTCCCCCCTTCAGCTTCATCACTCCCTGAGTTGGTGGGTGAATGTGCAGAATCTGAGCAAAGTGGTTCCACTGGAACTTCTTCCAGAGTTAATTCTCACAACTAATGCCAGTCTGCTCGGGTGGGGGGTAGTCCTGAACCAATTTTCCACTCGGGATGTGGTAAATACAGCAACAGAATCATAGAAGAGTACAGGTTTGAAGGCCGTAGACCTATTTTGAACTCGCCACCCTTTCAGTTAATGATGGAAAAACTGTCTTCTAGTTCCCATATGTTCATCTAGTCATTTTTTTTTTTTAAAGAGATCTGTATTATCACTTTCCACAACTTTGGCTGGGAGAGTATTCCAAATTATTAGTATTCTCTGGGAGAACCAGTGACATCTTTTTGCTGTCTTATTTGTTATTTAATTTATAGTTGTGTTCTTGTAGTCTTCTTGCTATTATACTTTACTAGCCCTATGGTTTCTAAGAGTGCCGGATCCTTTATGGCTTTAAAGGCTAGACATAAGCCCCCTCTAGTCCTCCAAGATTCTAAGGAGTATAGGTCCAAGTTCATTAATCTCTCACTATAACGAAGAGCATGCATATTTCTTTTTTTTTTCATTTGTACTTGCTCAGTCATTATTTTAACTGCTTTTGTAATTGGAGCAGAAAAGGGGAGCACAGTATTCGAGGTGTGGTCTTACCAAGCTGAAGTACAAGAGAATAATAACCTCAGGTTCTAGGAGCGTGGATATGTTGTTCATCCACACACTCTGGCATTTCCCTTTCCCCTTTAAATCTGGCCGGAAGTCTTCAAGCTAACTCCTCCCACCCATCCGAGTGATAAATTCCTCGTCCCGCCCCATGACACCAAATCTTCCTTTCCGCTGGAAGATTCAGGTTCCCTCGTGCTAATTTAGCAATTCGTAGGCCCTGGATTTGCAACGTCGGTTTTCACTGCAAATTACCTTGAAGCTCATCAGAGTTTACAACTCTGATTACAGCACATCGGACATGGAGGACAGATTGTCCCCCGGATTTCGCCAGTGTCCCTGCAGCCAGAAAATGTCGCACACCGAGCCTCACCTCTCGTGTGTCTATTGCCTAGGTGTCGGACATGACACCACATCTTGTACCTTCTGTTTGGCCTTCCATCCCAACGTTCTGGACGACCGCAAGGCACCTAAAATTGGGGAGATCGGAGCTTAGAAACCTGCTGGTGAAATCTAAGGAGGCAAGGTGGGCGGTTTCCACGGCCACTGGATCCACCAAGCTGCTTGAGCAGATGGCTGCTTTCGAGGAGGAAGCGGCTCAGGCTTTGGCCAGTCGCAGTTTTTTCATCCCTCTCAACCTTGGCGCCACCTTTTCGGGCTCCTTTAGGGAGTTGTGCCAGTCTTTCCCCACCAGGGGTGAGGCACCCTTGGGCTCGCACTCCTCCCGCCCTCGGGAGAGGGACAAGGACCTCAAGTCATCTTCTTCCAGAAGGAGAAGCTCCTGGGACCGAGAGAGGCCCGAGTCCCAGGAACACTTCAGTCGAGATCACTTCCTCGGCCGCCGACTTTACAGACCTTCCGTCTGGCCAAGGCACCAAGACCGAGGAAACGGCTGAACCGGCCGAGATTATCCTCGACCCAATCGAGCTTTTGTCGCCGACTCCTTAGAAAGGAAGCCTGTCCTTTCCTTTCCTGACGAGGAGACACTGCCCTCGGGTGTCCCGATCGAGGAAAAGGTGCCGGAACCTCAGTTTTCACAGACTCCAGTGTCCCCCGATCGAACGAACCGACCCAGTTGGTTTCGATCGAGGACCAGGACCCCTTCGGTCGAATGGCTGAAAAAGGGCCACAAACATTCAAAAAAGATGCCACCACCGGTCCTCATCCTCCTCGGACGAGGAGAAGCTTCAATGGAACCTCTGTCAATGCTATGAGGATTTGATGTGGCAACGGCTGATTTTGACCGAGCAGAAGCCGGCTCCGCCGGCCGCCCCGGGCATCACTTAGCTCCCGCCTCCTAAGCCGACCCCTCTGGAACCGAAGGCCTCGGTTCCACTTCCTGTTGGCCCGGCGCTTATACAGGCTCTGCCTATTCCGGTTTCTCCACCGATTTTGGTGGAGCCACCGCCTAAACAGCCTCAGGGTGGGGCTCCCTCGAAGGAGGAGCATACAGACACCGGTCTTCCCCAACGTCTGTCCATTACGGTCACCCCCGACTGCCCCCAGCGGATCGAAGGGGACGTAGGTGGTAGGCCATTGTACCCTGACTCTTCGGACTCTGATGACATGGGGTTACACTCTCATCCAGGGGATGATGAGTTGTCCGTGGCCAGACTGGAGGAAGGCCCTTCCTCCTTTCAGGGCATTCTCCGCCTGATCTGAGTCCACCAGAACGCCCCTGGAGCCCATCCAGAAAAAGGCAGAGTACCCCTTACGGATATCCTCAAAAGGGAGGATACCCCGACGGAGGCCTTTCCAGTGGCTGAAGCCATCGTTGGCCCGGCCCTTGAGCTTTGGCAGCTTCCTGCCCAGCCCCGTCTGCCTGCATGGCCCGCATGTATACGGTGCCCATGGGGTCCCTGGCGGGGGGTTCACAGAGCATCCTTTGGCCGAAAGCCTAGTGACTGCTTCTGTGTTCAGACTTACTGGTTGCTGAGCAGACACTGACCGACCCCCGGACAAGGAGTCCAAGAATATGGACCACTCTGCCCGTCAGGTCTATGCGGCTTCCTATATAGGCCTTCGTCAGGCCAGCTCGGCTGTCGTCATGGCACACTTCTCTCATGCCCTCCTTGGGTCATTGGATGAAGTTCTCCCTCATCTCCCAGTGGACATGCAGACCACAGTGAAGCAGGTCCGTGATCAGGGCCGTGCTGTTGCAAAACAGCAGCTCCAGATGGCCCTGGACATTGGAGATTCCTGTGCCCGTTTCTTTGGCAACCGCAGTGGCCACTCGCCGCAGGGCTTGGCTGAGGCTATCCTCCTTCCTAGCGGATACCCAGCACAAGTTAGCTGATGTGCCCTTCCTAAGCACTGACCTCTTCGATCCAGGAGTGGCTGGTCACCTCCAGCGCATAGAGCAGTCCAGTGTTATCTTGGATACTACCTCTGCGAAGGGTTCTTCTGGCAAAAACCAGCAGAAGCGCAAGAAGAAGCCCTTTCGGCAGTCTTCCCCTGCGGTTAGGCAGCCCTCCTATCAAGGAGGCCAGCAGCAACAGCAGGCTCAAGCTTGGCGCCCCAGGCCCAAGCAGGGTCCTCAACAGAACTGTAAAGGAGGCCGAGGTGCTGGTCCAGGAGCAGCCTCCTCCTCTAAGCCTGCCCAGTGACGGGTTGGGGGTTGCCACCCCTACACCCGTCACGCCAGCTCTGAGTCCTCCCGTGGGGGTCCGGCTTCGCCACTTTCCGCCTGGTCCGATATCACCTCGGACAGGTGGGTCCTAGAAGTGGTCGGCCAGGGACTGCCTCTGGAATTTGAACAGTACCCTCCCAGCTGAGCCCACGCCCCTCAGGAGGAAAGGATCTCAGCTCGCACTCAGTCGGCTCTTCGAGACGACATTGCTCAGCTCCTCTGCAAAGATGCAGTAGCTCCAGTGCCGGATCCTCCTACAGACCCAGGCTTCGTGTCTAGGTACTTTCTGGTGCCCAAGCGGACGGGGGGGGTTGGTGCCCCGTCCTAGATCTCCACGACCTGAATCAATATCTGAGGTCTCGCACCTTCGGGATGGTAACTCTGAACCAGATCATACCATCCCTGGAGCGTAACATGTGGTTCTGTTCACTGGATCTGCAGGACGTGTTCTTCCACATCCCAATCCATCCATCCCATCAGTGGTTCCTTCGCTTCAGGGTGGAAGGGACCCTGTACGAGTTCCGAGCCATGCCATTCGGTCTGTCATTGGCCCCGAGGGTCTTCACCAAGTGCATCATAGTGGTGGCAGCCCATCTCTGCCGTCGGAGTTCGAATTTACCCTTATCTCGACAACTGGCTCTTGGCAGGTTCCTCCCTCCAGGAGGTGGGGAGATCCAGGGATCTGGCTCTTCGAACCTGCTCCTAGCTAGGCCTCCTGATCAACGAGGCCAAGTCGGAACTCGTGCCCTCTCCAGTGGTGGGCTTCATCGGGGGAGAGCTTGACTCTCGTCAAGCTAGAGCTCGGCTCCCGGAGGACAGGGTGGATGTTCTTTCCTCCTTTGCCCAGTCATTTCTGGTTGGGCACTTGTGCCCTGCCCGGGACTTCCTGCACCTTCTGGGTTACATGGCAGCGTGCACGTAAGTGGTCCGTTGGGCCAGATGGCACATGCACCCCCTTCAATGGGAGCTGGTCACTCAGTGGATTCAGCGCCACGGTCACTTCAACCAGCTGATCACTGTGACCCAGAAGATGTGGGACGCTCTCCAGTGGTGGACCACCCCAGACCGGTTGCAGGAAGGGATCCCGTTTGTCTGCCTGAGCCAACAGTCGTTCTCACGACCGATGCCTCTCTCTCATGGACTGGGGAGCCCACATGGGGGACAACAGGGCCCACGGGTTCTGGATCCCCGAGGAGTCCCGATGCCACATCAACCTGTTGGAGCTCAGAGCAGTCAGACTGGCACTGTCAGCTTTCGCTCCTCAGCTCCGGAGTCAAGTGGTTCAAGTCCAGACGGACAATACCACAACCATGTACTACCTCAACAAGCAGGGCGGCACGCACTTCCGTCTGCTGTGCAAGGAGGTGCTCCGCATCTGAACTCTCATAAGCCGGTTGGAGGCAGATCTGCTAGCCATTCATGTGGCAGGAGTCTCGAACCAGCTGGCGTATGCCCTCAGCCGCATAGGCCAGACATCCCATGAGTGGTCTTTCCATACAGAGGTAGCCTGCAGTCTGTTCTTCCGTTGGGGCAAACCGTTGGTGGACCTGTTTACCTCTAGGAAAAACACCAAGCTGAGTCTGTACCATGCCCGCCCCCCTCAGCAGGGCTCGCTGCAGGGGGATGCCTTCTCGAGGACGTGGACCCCCAGGCCTCCTCTATGCCTTCTCTCCATTTCCCTTGATCCACAAGGTGTTACTCAAGGTGAGGACTGACAAGGCGAAGGTGATCCTGGTATCCCCAGATTGGCCGCGCCAGTTCTGGTACCCAGATCTCCTCAGCCTCAGCTTTAGGTCCCCGGAGTGGCTTTGTACACGCCCGGACCAGATATCTCTGAACCAGGGGAAGGTATTCCATCCAGACCTTCATTCCCTGCACCTCACAGTCTGGTACCTGAGTGGCTAGAGTGCCAGGCTCTGGGTCTTTCTGAGGATATCTACACCGTGGTGGAGGCATCTCTTAAGGAATCGACCAGGAAATGTTATGCCTTCAAATGGAAGAGATTTTCCATTTGGTGTCAGGGTAAGAGTCTGGACCCCTTATCCTGCTCTGTGGCTAACATTCTCTACTACCTTTGGTCTCTCTCCAAAGGGGGTCTACGGTCATCGACTCTTAGGGTGCACCTGGCAGCCATTTCTGCTTACCGGGCGCTGGGGTGGTCAGCAAACATTGGCACAGGAGACGGTGGTCGGGCGCTTCTTCAAAGGCCTGGATCACATATCCTCTCTGGTGCGTGAACCTCCACCTCCATGGGATCTGTTGCTGGTTTTGGCAAAGCTTATGGGCAAGCCATTCGAACCCATGCACAAGTGTGGGCTCTCACACTTGTCGTGGAAGACGGCCTTCCTGGTGGCTATCACGTCTGTCAGAAGGACAGTGGAGCTCCAGGCGATTTCGGTGGACTCCCCTTATCTGGTCTTTCACAGGGACAAAGTTGTCCTGCGCCCCCACCCAAAATTCCTTCAGAAGGTGGTATCAGAGTTTCATCTTAACCAGGTGTTAACTCTGCCGGTATACTACCCTAATTACACCTCGGACGCCGAGTACAGGCTCCCTACCTTGGACCTGAGACATGCTCTCTCCTAATATAAGGAAAGAACGGTGGAAACTGGGGGAGAGGTTCGCCAGCTGTTCGTCACCTACGCTTCTGGCAGACCTGTAGCCAAACGGACCATTGCAAGGTGGATTACATCTTGCATAGGTCTGTGCTATGAGTTGGCGGACAAGGAGCCTCCCAGAGAGATAAGAGCTCATTCTACCTGCCATACTGCTGCATCGGTGGCTGCTTCCAGGGACATCCCTATCCAGGAAATCTGTTGGGCTGCTACCTGGAAGTCAGCAAACACCTTTATTACCCACTACCACATCGACCTTGAGTCACGCCAGAATGCTGGTTTTGGGGCCTCTGTTCTCCAATCTCTATTTCCCAAGTAGGGGGTGTGCACCTTGCCTCCCTCCTCCCGGAGAACTGCTTGGAGTCTGCCAGAGTGTGTGGATGAACAACATATCCACACTCCTAGAACAGGTTACTCACCTGTAACAGTAGTTCTAGGAGTGGTATATGTTCATCCACACGCACCCACCCGACCTCCCCGGCTTTAGGCGCACAACCTTGCTTCCAGCGGGCTAAGATCTGGCGTCATGGGGCGTAGCCGAAGTATTTGTCACCTGGGTGGGCGGGAGGAGCTAGCTTGAAGACTTCCGGACAAATTTAAAGGGGAAAGGGACATTCCAGAGTGTGTAGATGAACATATACCACTCCTAGAACTACTGTTACAGGTGAGTAACCTGTTGTTCTTTACTTTTGATGTGTGTGAAAATACAACCTAAAATTTTATGGAATTTTTTTTTTTAACATTATTTCAGTTATGTGTATTGAAATTCAAGGAGTCACTTATTATTATCCCTAGATCTTTTTCATTAGTAGTAGTTTGTAGCGTTATATCATTTAGGTGTATTGTGTTTTGGGATTTTTTTTGTCCAAGTGCATTACTTTACGTTTGACGTTGTTAAAGGACATTTTATTTTCTTCTGCCCATGTATTCAAAATATCTAAATTTTTTTAAAAATGTTTGGCAGATTCTTTATTATAGATGACACCCCCCAATCTGACAGTTATCTGCATATTTTGATAACCACATATTGGATGGAGTCTGCATAGTTGACACCAAGATATTGAAGAGGGTTGGGCCGAGAACCGAGCCCTGTGGTACTCCACTAGTAACCATCTCCCAAGGGACACATGTCCTCAGATAGATTTATTGTATCAGAATTGCAAACCTTTGAGTCGGAAACTCCTTTACAAAGGCTCTACGTCAGTAGACATACAGTTATTAGAAGAGAAAACCGCATATAACGCAATAGGTTACATTTAGTTATGAGAGGTACATTGCAGCAACCAACAGGATACACAGTTATAGAGAACATCATGTTGTACACTGAGAACAAGAAGTCCATTTGCAATGGGGGGACAAGTGCCGGGGATTAGCAGGACAGGTGCCTCTACGGGAACCAAGACCATTGTCAGGAGAGTATGTAGTTGAGAAGGCAGTAGTGGAGGGAGGAGAAGTGTTAGAGCCAAAGGTAGCAGGTAGGCTGCGGGGGGGGGGGGAATAGAGGGCAGGGTGGCAGGCCATGACCGAGAGTTAAAGGTTTGGCTACAGGCAGTTGCATGCCCTTTAGTTCCTTATCTGATCCCTGAGTAGGCATTTGAAACAGCCAAGTTTAGCTTTAGTGAGGAGGGCATTTAACCAGTGAGGGGCCCTGTAATGAAAGGTTCTTTGGCCTAAAGCTGATCATCTGCAGGGAACCTGGAAGTGATTTATTGGAGCTATGGGTACTATTTAGGGTGTGTGTGTGTGTGTGTGTGGGCTGAAGGAGTGAGGCCAGAGAGGGCAAGACCAATAGTGATTTTCTTTGTGAAGAGGCAGGTCTGATATTTAAGCCTCCTATCAAAATCAAGTCAATTTGTAAGACTGTAGAGGGAGCACGTGGTGGGCCAGCCGTTCACAGCCAGTAGCAAGGCGACAAGCCTTGTTTAATGATACCCTGATTCTTTTTAGGGTAGTGGTGTCAGCTGCCCCATACATCAGTATCCCGTAATCCACGAGGGACAGCATGGATTATGAGATAGCAAGCTGAAGGGCTTCTGGTGGGAGACTGTGCTTGTGGCAGTGGAGTAGGTCAATGCAGATGTTTACGGTGGAGCTAAAGAGGTGGATGTGTTCATGATAGTTCAGGGCAGAGTTGAGGGTTACCCCAAGGTATTTGAAGGAATTTACCTGTTAGGAATTGAGGATTCGCAAGGGGAGACCACTGTGTTTGTTCTGGGAGTTAGCAAACACCATTTTTTTTTTTTTTTTTTTAACCAGACGATGCTCTGTGAACCAAGACTCAGCCCCTTTGAACGACTGTTGGAGTGACTGTTGCAGGATGACTGGGTCAGGGTGGGGTCGAGAAGAGTACAGCGTCGTCCATGTATAAGAGCAGTTTTACAGAGCATGCCTTGGGGAGGGAGTTAAGAAAAATATTGAAGAGGAGGGGGCCCAGGATGGATCCCTGGGGAACCCCGGAGGTGACTGGGAGGCTGGATGACAGAAGGTTGTTTATCTCAACCTGCTGCGATTGTCCAGATAGGTAGTCATCAAACCAGTCAATGGCATCACTGGAGAGACCCAGTTGGGAGAGGGTAGTTAGTAGGAGAGAGTGATGTACAGTGTCAAAAGTTTTTGACAGATCAACAAATACTGACCCGGCCAAGTGCCCATTGTCTAGGGACGAGTGAGTGGCCGAGGTGAATTCTAGCAGTGCCGAGGTGGTGCGGTGACCTTTGCGAAAGCTGTGCTATTCATGAGAGAGAAGGTCGTATTTGGTGAGGTGATCAGTGAGCTGGACAGATATTATTTTTTCTAGGGCCTTGGAGAACAGTGAAAGTATGGAGATGGGGTGGTAGTTTTCTGTCAAGGTATGGTCCCCACTTCTGTGAAGAGGAATAATGTGTGCAGTTTTCCATTTGGTTGTGAATTTTCCTAGACAGGGAGCGATTAAGGATGCTGGTTAGGGGTGTAAGACTTCCTCAAGGATTAGGTGCAGTAATTTTAGATCCAGTGAATCACTGCTGGAACGGTATTTGCTCGACTTCTTGCAGGTAGGGCCTTGCCCCCTGTTGGGGGATAATTTTGAAACGAAAAGGGGGAGCTGTGGGTTAGGTTGGGCAATTTGTCGGAGTTCGGAGGGAGCACACTGCTGAGGTCGGAAAGGGTGTTCAGGGCATTAGCAATGTGCTTGGGGTCAGTGGTGATGCAGCCGTTAACGCAGAGCTGTGAAGGGGGGCAGATACATGCTTTCCATTTAGGTCCTTCAGGTTATCCCAGAACTTGTGTCCTGGGAGATAAACGTTGCCGTCTAAGGTCCAGCAAAGATGTAATCCATTTTATAATGTTTGGATGCATATTTAGTTTTATTAAGGTATTTATTAATATTTTATGTGAGACTGTATTGAATGCCGTCGAATAATCTAGAAAGACATCCACCAGTAATGCTTTGTCTAAGGCATCGCTTACAGGCTCGAGGAAGTTCAGTAAATTTGTTAGACAAGACCTGCCTGCAATAAATCCATGTTGTGTTATATCAGTATAACCATTTTCTTGTATGTGCTTGATAATGCGTTGTTTTATTAACCGTTCAAGTAATTTACCGATGACTGAGGTCAAGTTAATCGTCCTGTAGTTGCCTTCCTCCTGCCTGTTACCACCTTTATGTATTGATGTCATTATTGCAGTATTCCATTCTGGAATGGTTCTTCCTTCTGTTAGACGTATTAAATAACCGGGTAAGTGGACCAATCAGTTCGAGAGTTAATTCTTTAATAAGTTTTGGGGTGATCCCATCTGCACCTGCAGAACTGTTTGTTTTGCTTGGTTTATAGCGGATAATACATCTTGCTCTATGAAGGAAGGAAAGTATTCCAGTTGTAGATCGTTGGCTAGGTTTGTCCTTTCCTTAGGGGTATATATGCTAGCAGAAAAATTATTTAACTCCTGAGCTATTTCGGCTTCGTCATCTATGAGGCCTTTACTAGTTAGCAAAGGTCCAACCCCTCCGTATTACGTTTCATTGAGCAGATATAATTATTGAATCTTTTTTTATTGTCCTTAGATGTTTTGGCAAGTTTTAATTCGAGTTTTTTAGCTTTCCTAATCATACCCTTTGTTTTGTTAACTGTTTTTTATTTTTTTTATTTTAATTTGTTAGCTCTGTTTGTTATTTTTCATACTTGGCATATGCCTACCTTTTTTTTTTTTTTACGCTCCTTTTGATACCCCTGTTCCACCATAAGGGGACTCTATGATTTTTACTGTGTATTTGCCTTTCGGGGGCCCGGTTTTGAATGCATATGCTAATCTTATGATTGTTTTTCCCATATTTCATCCAAACCTAAATTATTTAGATCAGTTACCAGTTCCAGTCAGGTAAGTACTGTTTCATGCTTGAGTAGTCTGCTTTTTGATAGTCTAATATCTTTGTTTTTCCACACATCGGACTGGTGTAGATCGGTAGACAAAAGTTTATCATTCTGTGATCACTATCCCCCAAAGGCTGTGAAATGGTCGGTACACCATCATATATGTTAGTGAGAATCAAATCCAAGATGTTACCTTCTCAAGTTGCTTCGGTGACTAGTTAGTTGTTCTAAGTTGTTATGTAGGGATGTGTCAATAAGACGTTTATCCAGCTGTCCAGTTCTCTCTAGAAAGTTCCAATTTATGGTGGGTAGATTAAAATCTCCCATGAGAATGAAATCACCCAGTATCTCCATATGTTCGATTTCAGCAAAGAATGCCTCATTTTCTTCTAGACCTAAGCTAGGAAAGCGGTATCCTAAGCCTAGTTTGTTTTCTGTTTGGAAGCTGGACCTGTGCCCAGATTAGTTCAGTTTCATCATTAATCGAGGACTGTGGTTTAATTTTGTTAACAGTATATTTCTCGGCTATATAAAAGGCTACGCCTCCTTTCTTGATTTTCCTGTTTTTTTTCAAGATTTTGTTGTATCCTGGAATGTCCATACACCATTCATCCTCCTTGAACCAAGTTTCCAACTCCACATCTATTTCTTTACTTGTCCGGATGTGTCTAAATTCATCCATTTTGTCTTTTAAACTTCTAGCACTGAGTAATACAATCTGGATATCTTTATTTGCCCTTTTATACTTGTTTTTTCTTGGTATTGGTTGAGGTACTGTTAATTGTGTCTTAACATGGCCTCTCCTATTTATGTTAGGTGTAACAATATCCATCATGTTTCGTGGGACTTGTTTTATGAACCCCCCCACTCAGTTTAAACATTTATTTATTATATGTGTTGTTTGCTTTCCTAACAAGGAATTTCCTCTTATGCTGAGGTGTAGACAGTCCCAGCAGTACATTTCCATTTTATTCTCAGACTCTTCCCAGTGGGTTAAACATTTAGTTTCCTGTTTAAGCCACCATTTACGTAACCAATTATTTGTTTAATCTTATTGGTCAGCTGCTCTGTAGCTCTGGGGATGAGCAGAATTTCAGGTGAAACCATCTCACAGTTTGCTCTGCTAATTTATTAATTATTAGCTTTTGGTAACCGAGTAAGTGCACTAGGCAGAACATCCTACCTATTTTCAGGCACTACCTGGGAAATTAGGGCTACATATTCATGTTTTATTGTTTGTATATTATTAAGGACATAGTTATTATTCACGCTGGAGCAAACACACGGTCTATCACCCTTCTCATGTATTATGTTATCCACCATACTTGTTATCTCAGATATTTTGGTCCCTCTGAAACAGGACAATGTCCTTGTTGCTTTCTCCAGATCACATACCACCCAATCCAAGTATTTAACTATTGAGTCTCCCAAGAATACGATTTCCCTTTTACTCTGCCTAGGAGTATTGCCTGTATCCGTATTTTCATTTATATATGGGCAGTTCACATTATTATTTAGTTGCGGAGTATTGGACAAATTGGGGAGGCTTCATTGTGTATATATATTGACCAGTGCTCACGTTTCATTACCAAGTGGCATTATAATAAAAACTGATCAGAAACTTGCCGCGCATTGACTATAATGGGATGCCCCCGCATTCTCCTAGCATCTAAGTCATCATGTTAGTGAGTTTGGGGGGCGGAGTAAGTAGCACTTTACAACCGAAGTCCTTGGGACCCGGTTTACTAAATTTTACGAGCATAGCCATTTTTTAAAAACTGGTTGGAGCCATCTTCACACTATCCAAAGCAGCGCCATGGGCAGGCATTTATGAGCACTGGAGGTTTGGTGATTATTTTTTTTGTCCCTCTGTAGTTTCACCCCTAAAGCCTGAGCGTGCAGTCAGTGACGCAATGGTGCGTGCTTCCGCACACCGCGCATCAGACGTTTGCCCACACTGTCTCCTCTAACACGCTGTGACTCGCCCTCTCCCCAGCCACCGCCAGGAGCCAACACATACGCGGGTACCCCGACCCACCCTCCCAGAGGAGGAAAGCAGTCCCACAGACGCTCAATCCTCTGACCCAAGTCTGCTCCCGAACCCGGGCTGGCAGCATAGTGCAGGGTGTGGTATAGTAGAGCACTTTGAGAGGCGTGTCACAGTGATCCAATACAAGACAGTTTACAAGGGGCTTCACCAATAATTTGCAAGCCAGACAGTGACAGCCTCAGGCATGAAGTGCGTGGTCTTCAAAACATTGTGCCGACAGACATTTATTAATCCACTCTAGCAAGCACAGCTGGTTTTATGTTTCTGTCTGCCAGAGCAGGGAAATGTTAATGTCTGGGTCATACAGTGGCTTATCTTTTACCATGCACATTCTTTTCATTAAGTTTCAGCCTTCTTTTAGCTATTGTAGACTGCTTCTGTCCTGAATTCAAGCACTGCATGCTTTTTAGAATCAGGATTTTAATCATAAAAAGTACCCTCTGCACTTTATTTCTGTGAACAGCCAGCAAACATGCTTGGTACTTTGATTGCTAAAGCACTATAAGCACTTTCTTAAAGAGCTAATTACGCCTCAAAGAAAACTTAAACAATAATTGGGTACAATTCTGCCTGCATTCCATATATATATTCTATATATTTCTCCTCCTCATCATCATTTCTTACTGGGGAAATTTGCATTAATGCATGATCTTTAGCCCTTAAGAGTTTATTTAGAGTACATCTGCCTCTATAACTTACTCCCTACTTCAGGTCATAATCCTCTGTTGTAACATCACAATCTGTTGTCATGGGAGTACCTGTGATGTCACAAGGGATGCATTAATATTTCAGGTAGGGAGAAAGCAGCAGGAATAGATGACCTCTTCAGGAGCAAAGATCCTGTTTTCATGTAAATGATCTGTTATAAATAATGGGGAGGAGAAATGCAGACCTAATGTGAAATACAAGCTTGACTGTGTCTTAAGATTGTTTTGCTAAAGTTTACCTGAAGGTGTCAGCTGCTCTTTAAACTTGTATTTCTTATTCATATGCATATCAAGTATTTTATTCAGCACGGCAGGCACTTTGGCACCACATATGGACAGAAAAGAAAAAATGTAAGAGAAAGACTAGTGAGAGGAGAGACTACCTAGATACTGTAGGTGGCCAATCTACCAAGGTATAGAAGGGGAAATAAATAGGATAGGAAAATGGCACTGCTGCAGCAGACTACTAAGATAGAAAAGGGGAGAGGTTAGAAAAATCGCTCCCTGGGAGCTCCAGTTATTCCTAACGTAGAGCACAACCCTACCACAGCCTGCAGTTCAGTTGTATGATGATCTCGCTCCTACTGGTGGGAATAGAGCCACATTCCTTTCTGAAGTCACCAAAGTACACCAGCACTGCTGCAGAGGAACCTTTGCACTGAGAGTCTAGCCCCCACTTCAAGCAGAGAATGGTGAAAACAGTATTTTTTATTCTTTTATAGTCCCTTCAGTTTGTCAGTTGCCCCACCATAAGTGCCACCTGCCCCACCCCCGGGTCCAACCCTTACTCTTCCAGCACGGCCCGGGATCTGCACCTTGACCCAGTACAACATTAATACCAGTGGCAAGCATCTGGCATTGCCATATGCTTGTTCCTTTTTGTAGGTAGTCTCACGGCATACAGTTTTGCCTGAAAGTTATGCGTCATTGTGTGGTCAGCTTCAGTTTCTCAAATCTGTAACTGGTGTGGAGCGTGCCTTGCTGCCTGATTCTTTTCCTGCAAGGAGGCCCGAATCCTCAAAACCTTGTGTCCAATGGAGAGCATTTTCTTCCTCGGATATCTGCCAGGAAGGGAAGGTATCATTTATGTATAGTATTAAGGAATGTTGCATACAGGTAATCGGTTATAATATAGGCAAATGTGTAGCCACTGTGGCACTGCGAGGTCAGTAGTGACTGGGAGGTTGCTGCTGCTTGGAATCCTCATGTGCCCAGCATTCTAAAGCTTGGGCTGTGCCATTTCCCCTGGTAGGGATGCACTATACCCAGTTGTTTGATTACCCATTGACAATGTTGGAGCTAATGAAAAAAGGAAATTACGGTAAGTATGAAGAAATGTCTTTTTTGCTCATTCAATACCGGGCCTGGAGTTTTCTGCCGAGACGCATTGTCCCTCTCCTGGAGAAGGGGAGGTTCACACCCCAGGAATCCCTCAGTATGCTCGAGTAGTGTAGTCATGCCAGCTGGATTCAGCTGCCCCGGAGGTGGCATTTATGCTAATGATGCCAAGAATTGGCCAATCAAGTTACAGAAAGAGTGCTGCCTGCAGATGTTGCTGAAAGCTAGTCAGATTAATTTCTCCACTGACTGGACAAGTCTGCTCCGGAGCTGTCTCCAAACCTTGCTTGAAGTATTTAATTGTTACGGTTTTAGACATTTCTTTTCTTTGTGTTGCCTTTAGAATGTTTGTTGCTAGTTTTTAGTGTTTTTTTGTACATTTTCTGTGGATTTTCAGTTCCTGGAATACGTGGAAAAACCACTGCATTTTTCCACATTCCTGCAGATCTTACTGAGAGAGGGGCTCTTGCAGTAGGTATTCACATATAGGACTGACCTGCCAGGCATCAGGACCCCACGGAAACATTTCTAGCTAGCAGTCTCTGGCGGGGCACTGTCCCCTGCGTCAGGTGACTGGCGTCCTACGACGACAGTATAAAGGGGCAGTCCTCCATGCCCGCCTTTCAATTCTTTCCCGCCGTCAGATTGTGAAAGTTCCTCGTGGTAGAATAAGTGCTCGTCATTCTTTCGTCGGTCCATTAGTTCTCGAACTTTTCAACCTATTTTCTCTGTTTTTCGAGTTTATTTCATGATTCGCTGTGCATGTCGTCCTTGACGCCCTCCGAATCGCATAAAATTGAGACTCGTGTGGTTCCCAACTTCCACAAAAGGACGGCCACTCCTTGTGCCTCTTCTGTCTGGGCCTAGACCACCCCGTCGAAGTGCCAGCACTGCCAGAAATTTAACTCTGCTACTCGCAAAAGAAGTCAGCAGTCCCTGGAAGCCCATACCTTGAAGAAAATGGCTTCCATGGAGGAGGAGCTAAAGAAACTCAGGCAGGCGTCCACTTCCCCTGAAGGTCACAAGAAAAAAACCACGACAAGAAGCACCGGGAGCGGGAACCAGCTTCCACAGCAGCCACGACTCCGGCTGGGGTTGCAGCACTTGAAGTAACATCCCCTCCGGGGGATCGCTCCATGACGGCTGTCTTGGTAGTTACCAGGAAGGCGTCGCCCCTCCCGTCTGGCTTGCGCTCTGGCCCTTCTGGAGCCTCTGGGGCAAAGGAGGCCTCCGTTCCCGTGAAGGCCACTTCTTCCATGCGGTATCTGGTCAGAGCGGGTCCGGTAAGTCGGTAGTCTGTCCTAACGATGCTCGCCTGGACAAGGCTGCTAAGCCACTTAACCCTGCAGGGGAGCGCCCAGCCAAGACTACGCCCGACAAGGCCACATCTCCTGTGTGGCCTTCCTTAGGCAGGGAGTCCGATAAGTCGGACGTCTGCTCCTCCAATGCCCACCAGGATTCGGCCGATAAGTCAGACGCTGGTTCCACCGATGCCCACCCGACGAAGAAGCCTGTGCCGGATCCTACAGAACAGTCTGATGCCCCAGGCTCTCCACAACGTGCTAAATTGCTTTCTGAGGTCCCCACGTCTCCTCAGCTGAACCCTGGGGATTATAATCCTTCTTTCCTGGTCATCACGGGGATACTGAGACGCTGCCATCTGGGAACCCTCCTCCAGGACCTGATACCCTGATGCCGGACCCCACGCACGTATACCCGATGCCATCTGGCGTCCCCTTGCTGTCAGGTTCTTTGGACCCTGTCAAAGGCGTACCCACGCCAGGCCCAACGCCCGCGGGGCCAGCATTACCACTGCCTGGCCTGCCAGCTGGGCCTCTGCTAGGCCCCTCTGCTCTGTCAGAGCCCCTGGCACTCGGGTATCCGACACTGCAATATCCAGTGCCACAATACAGAACTCCACAGTAACTGGTGCCTCAGTACCCGACGCCGGGCTATCCGCCATAAGGTTACGGATGCTCCTTCTACGCATATCCTAAATATCCGTATCCCCCTCCTCCTTCAACTCCGCTGCCCACTCCCCAGCCGCCGGAGGATCTGGAGGAGACACTGGCCTCCTGGTGGGCTGAGGCCAAGGCTCAGCTCACTCGTGAGGTCGAGAGTCGTCTATAGACACCGGACCCTGTACAGGATCCCCTGCGTCGGAGTTGGGAGACTCCCTCCCCTTCCTGACACCAGGGGAGAACTCTCTGGCACCCGAGGAGGGAGGATACGCTGTGAGGAGGGGAGGGAGGACACGCGTCTCCAGGGAACTCCCCCAAAGGGGCTGTTCCTCCCTCTGGGAGGGGAGTTTTCCTCATCATCATCAGATACGTCTGACCGGAGACTACTCTGATCCGAAGACTAACCCGTGCTTCCAGATCGCCCCAGGCCGAGGACCCCTCCGAAGTCACCTCCGGAGGACCCCTCCTTTCTGGAGCTATTGAGAAAAATCCAGGAAGTCCATCGGTGGCAATTACCGGAGCCAGACCCACAGCATAAGAAACTTGCTGCTCATCTGGATCTGCCAGTGACTGCTCCTACACTGATTCCACCCTGGATAGAGCCTCACACGGATCTTGTTTCCACCATTTGGAAACAACCTTCTGTCTACCCCGCCAAGGAAGGCGGACAGGCCATATCAGGCTCCTGAGGGTGTAGATTTCCTTAACCTCCACCCAAAGGCAGACTCTGTCGTGATCAGCGCCACTCACGGCCGCTACGCAAACCCCAAACACCTCAGCTCATCTCCCCCTGATAAGGAATCCTGGCTTCTGGACTAATACGGGAAGATGATGTATTCCTCTTCTGCTCTGGGTATTAGGGCCCTGAACTATGTAGCACATATGGGGGATTTCCAGAAGACTATCCTTAGTCAGGAAGAATCGAAACTGGACTCTCTTCCTGAGTCTCGGTCTAAGCAGGACATGGTGGATCTTGTCCGTTCTGCTCGTTCAGCCAGTCGGCACATGCTTCATGCCACTTACGATGCAGTGGACACAGCTGGAAGGAGCTCAGCTTTCGCTGTAGGCCTACAGCGTCATGCCTAACTCCGCGTGTCAGGTTTTGTCGCTGACGTGCAATCCGTTATCCAGGATGCTCCCCTGCAGGGGTTCAGTGCTGTTTGGGGGTGATGTAAAGGACATCATTACTGAATTGCAAGAAAAGGGCACTGCACTCAAGTCTGTCAACTCTATATACAGGCCCCCTCAAGGGCAGCGGCTTCCTTTTCGTAGACAAAACCGACAGAGACAAACACCACAGGGCAAACCGGCCAACAAACGTTGGGCCCCTCCAGCAACCAAGACTCCCCCCAGCAAAAAAGCCGCAGGAACCTCGGCAGCTGCGCTGCCCCACACCTCCCGACTCCCCACCTCTCCCATTGCCTCTGGAGGATCCAGAGGAACCGGTAGGGGGGAAGATTCTCCTTCCATCTGGCGGGTTGGGAGAGGATAACATCAGATGCTTCGGTGCTCCAGTTGATATCAGCAGGACACTCAGTAGAGTTTCTACAGAAACCACCCCGAAGACCACCCCTCCAGTTGTCTTACTCCCTGCAACAACTTCTTCTGGTACTAGAGGAAATCTCCCTTCTCTCGAAGGCGGTGATGGAACCAGTCCCCAGCCATCTTTGGGGGACAGGTTTCTATTCCCATTTCTTCCTAGGTCCAAAGACTGGAGATGTGAGGCCTATTCTAGACCTCGGCTCCCTGAACATGTTTGTGGAGTACAAACACTTCAGAATGCTCTCTATGCAGAGCCTTCTACCACTTCTTCGGCAGGGACAGTGGCTGTGCGCTTTGGACATGCAGGATGCCTACCTGCATATCCCCATATGCCCTTCCCACTGCAAATTCCTTAGTTTTTGCTTTCAGGGGGGACCACTACCAATTCAAGGCCCTCCCATTTGGCCTTTTCTCGGCCCCCGAGTATTTACCAAATGCCTGTCTGTGGTAGTGGCCCACGTGCGTACTCAGGGAGTTCAGGTGTTCCCATACCTGGACGATTTGGCTCCTGGCAGCCCTGTCCAGAGAGGAACTCATGCACTCCCTTTCCCTTGCCCTGCAAGTTTTCACCAGCCTGGGTATCACCATCAACTAGGCCAAGTCCCATTTGGTCCCTTGCCAATGCCTCCAGTTTTTAGGGGCGATTCTGGACATGACCATCGGCAAAGCCTTTTTGCCTCCGGACAGGGTAGACACCCTTCAGACTCAGGCCCATCTTCTGTCCAGTCGCAGGAGGGTCGGAGCCAGGTCAGTCCTCTGCCTCTTCAGGCTAATGGCGGCTGCCATTCCAACAGTCCCACTTGCTTAGTGGACGCTTTCGGTTGCAATGGGACCAGACCATGGACAATCTAGACCGAGGTACTAGTTTCCGATCCCATGATCAGGGACTTGCATTGGTGGATGGTTCAGGAGAACCTATGCCTGGTAGTTCACTTCAGCATCAAACCCCACCTCCCAGACGTTGACGACAGATGCGTCAGGAGAAGGCTGGAGCACCCATCTAGGGTCTCGCAGGACTCCGGGCAGCTGGTCCAAGTTCGAACAAAATCTGCACATAAATGTGCTCTAACTGAGAGCAGTTCTTTATACCCTTCAGGCTCTACACTCCCTCATCCTCCCCAGTCATCTCGTACAGTCAGAAAACATGTGCGTATTCTGGTATCTCAGCATCTTCCGTGACAAAGGACCCACTTGGTCCTGCTTCTAGTATGCCTGTCCCTGGTTTTGGTCTTACCCGAGCCTCAGACTAGCTAACACTCACTGGACTGCGCTGCTTGCACAATCCAGTCATAAATACTTCTCTACAACAACTACTGTAATGTGTGATTGCCCCTGTAGTTACTGTATTTATTGTATTTTGCCACTGTACTGCATTGTCTGACTGTTTGTAATTATCCTGTACCACATCCACCTGTTGTACTTTACCATGCGTCATTGTAAGGTGTGATATTTCCCACACTGCTATGTATACTGTGATGTCTGTTCAATGTATGCTCCGTATTGTTTTCTATGATGTGGAGCCTTTGTAAAGGAGTTTCTAACTCAAAGCTATTAATTCCGATTGTATTCAATAAATAAATAAAAATAAACAAGCAGGGAGGAACATGTTCCTACCCTCTGTGCCAGGAAGCGATGAGAGTTTGTTATTGGGCAACCCAGCATCACCTTCACTTGACTGTGGTTCATGTTCCGGGAGTGGAAAACACACTGGCAGACCAATTCAGTCGGTCCTCAGCCAGATCCCACGAATGGGAGTTGGATCAAGAAGTCGTAAACAACATCTTTCAGCGATGGGGAACACCTTAGATAGACCTCTTGGCCTCTCCCCAGAATGCAAAACTTCCCGCCTTCTGCTCGCTCCAGGGTGAGAAATTTTTTGGCAGGACCCTCTGTCTCTCGCTTGGAGGGACAGATTTGTTTATGCCTTCCCTCCCATTTCCTTAATTCCGAGGGTCCTGAACAAACTCGAATCGGAGGGAGCTCAAATGATTCTCATCGCTCCCTTCTGGCCCAGGCAAGTTTGGTTCTGTCTTCTGCAACAGTTTTCAGAGGAACCTCCTCTTCCTCTGTCGCAACAATGTAACCCAGGATCATGGGACCCTTGTTCATCCAGGTCTCAAATCCCTTCATTTACATGCGTGGCTCCTGCAGACATAGCAAAAGCCCACTTCGGAGTTTCTCCTCTCGTAGCGGATATCTTCGTAGAGGCCAGAAAGCCTTCCACCAGGTCCATGTCCACCTACGCCATGAAGTGGAAACTATTTCCTTTTTGGGCTAGCTCGAAAGACTTCGAACCTTTCTCATGCCCTGTCAAAGTTCTGGACTACATGCGTCACCTCTTCGATCTGGGTCTCGGCCATTCCTAGTTAAAGGTCCACAAGGCCGCAATTTTAGCCTACCGTATTCCCTCTGGAGACAGGACTTTTGCTCAGTTGGAAGTCTCCAAGACCTTCCTCAGAGAGGTTCTCCATTTGAGACCCCCCCCCCATCTGCATTCCTGCCCCTCCTTGGGACTTGAATTTTATTCTGGAGAAGCTTACCCTGCCTCCCTTCGAGCTGGCAGCTGCAGCCGATTTTAAGTTCCTTTCTTGGAAGACACTCTTCCTAGTGGCCATTACTTCTGCTCTGCGCATTTTTGAGCTTCAGGCCTTGATGTGCAAAATCCCATACTTAGATTTTTCACAAGGAACATGTGGCTGTATGCGCCAACCCTAAGTTTCTCCCTAAGGTGGTGGCTGAATCTACGCTGAATCAATCCATTGAGCTACCCACTTTCTTTACGCAACACTCCAGTCAAGGGAAATATCTCTTGCATACTTTGGATGTTCACAGAATACTACACCACGCTGACTAAGGATCTCGGGAAAACTGATCAGCTTTTTGTCTCTTTTGCTTACAAAGGAGAAAGCAATGCTGTCTCTAGGCAATGCCTATCAAAATGGTTGGCTCATTGTATCACTTTCTGTTATGACAAGTAAAACAAGACCCTACCGGGTCAGATCAGAGGTCACACCACAAGAGGAATAGCTGCCTCTGCAGCTTGTTTCAAGAATGTGTCAGCGGTAGACATCTGTGCAGCCGCAACTTGGACTTCTTTCCATACCTTCATGAAACACTACAGTTTGGACATTGCCTCTCGCCGCAGAGCAGGCTTAGGGTTGGCTGTTTTACAAGGTCTTCTTTCATGAGACCTGTTCAGCCTGAGGTTCCATGCTATAGATGACAGTCCTCCTCCCCGAGTCCTGTTCCTTGTTCCAGACTGCTTGGGACTCTGTCCTCTGTGTGACTACCTACTGCAAGAGCTCTCTCGAAGTAAGATAGTACAGTTACGTAAGAACTTACTGTAACAGTAGATCTTCGAAAGAGGCTCTTGCAGTAGGTATTGCCTTCCCGCCCTCCATTCCTTTAGCTTTTTTAGCTCCATTTCCATGGGGGGAATATCCTGTTCTAGGATCATGGATATGTTGTTCATCCACACTTATTGGCATGTCCCTTTCCCCTTTAAATCTTGCAGAAAGTCTTCAAGCTGGCTCCTCCCACCCACCCGGGTGGTATACACACCTTGGCTCCACCCCATGACGCCAGATCTTCCTTTCTGCTGGAAGATGCAGGTTGCCTCCCTCGTGCTAATGCATTTCGTAGGCCCTGGCTTTCAAATCTTCGGTTTTACCGAGATTAAAACTAGTTCGAGTTAGCGATCACGCTTTTGCATCCTGGAGTTATTGCTTGGCCTTCCATCCCAACGTTCTGGAAGACCGCCTGGCACAGTTGGAAGTTGGGGAGACCGGAGAAAAGGAATCCTCAGGTGAAGTCTAAGGAGGCTAGGTGGGTGGTTTCAGTGGCCGCAGCATCCGCCGAGCAGCTGGAATGCATGAAGGCGTTCAAAGAAGGAGCCGCCCGCTGTTCGGCGAATCGAAGCTTCTTCGTTCCACTCAACCTAGACTCCACCTTCACAAGTTCTTTTAAGGAGTTGTGCCAGTCTCTCCCAACCCGGGGTGAAGCGCCTGCAGACTCGCACTCTTCCCACTCTCGTAAGAAGGACAAAGAACCCAGCTTGTCTTCGTCTAAGCGAAGGAGCTCTTGGGACCGATAGAGGTCTCAGTCCCAGGTGCATGCGGTCTCGATCTCGGTCGAGATAGCTTCCTCAGCCGCAGGCTTCATGGACCTTCCGTCTGGCCAGACGACCGAGGAAGTAGCTAATGAGGTCAAGATTATTCTTGACCCAATCAACCCTTTGTCGCCGGCCGTGGCAGATGATTCCCTGAAGAGGACTCCAATCCTTGTGTTCCTGATAAGGAGAATCAGCCTGCTGGTGTCCCCATTGAGGACCCGATTCCGGACCCACGGGTTTCACCGATTCCTCCGGTGTCTCCCAAGCAACCGAGTCGACCTGCTCGATCTCGGTCGAGGTCCAGAACCCCCTCAACCGAACAGCCCAGGAAGAGCCATAAGCGCTCCAAAATGAGGCGATGCCACAGGTCGTCCTTGTCCTCTGATGAGGAGAGGCTCTGACAGAAACTCCATTTGCACTACGAGGACCTTGTATGGCAACAGCTGATTTTGACCAGGCAGAAGCCGGCCCCACCATCAACCCCTGCCATTACTTGGCTTTTTCCTCCTAGGCCGAAGCCGCCCCCCGCTGAACCAAAGCCTTTGGTTCCCCCACCCGCGGGGCCGGCCCGTCGTCCGGTTCGGCCTATTCCAGTCTCTCCACCAATTTGGGTGGAGCCACTGCCTAAGCAGCCTGTGGGAGGGGCTCCTTCAAAAGAGGACATACAAGATACCGGACTACCCCAATGTCTGTCACAGTCACCCCGGACCGCCCCTGGCGGTTTGAAGGTGATTTATGCAGCAGGCCACTATACCCAGACTCATCGGACTCGGATGTCACCGGGCTCTACTCTCTTCCCAGGGATGATGAGTTGTTCGTTGGCACAGGGATGGTGGAAGGCCCTTCCTCCTTTCAAGGGATTCTCTGTCTTATCTCCGATTCTACAGGGATGCCCCTGGAGCCCATCTCACGGACATCCTCAAGAGAGGGGATACCCAGACGGAGGCCTTTCCTGTGGCCGGCTCTCGAACTATGGCAGCGTCCTGCCTCATGTCCAACACCATCTGCCCACATGGCCCGCAAGTACACGGTGGCCATGGGGTCCCTTGTGGGGTTCACAGAGCACCCTTCGGCCGAGAGCCTGGTGACCGCCTCTATGTTCAGGCATACTGACAATTCTGCCAACACTGACTGACCTAATTTCCCGGATAAGGAGTCCAAGCTCTTAGACCATTTGGCTGGAAAGTCTATGCAGCTTCCTCCTTGGGCCTTTGTCAGGCCAGTTCGGCCATCATCATGGTACACTTCTCTCATGCCCTTCTTGGGTCATTAGATGAAGTCCTCCGACATCTCCCTGTGGACATGCAGACCATGGTCAAGCAGGTCCAGGACCATGCTGTTGCCAAACAGCAGCTCCAGACAGCCCTGGTCATAAGGGATTCTTGTGCTCGCACGATGGCCGCCGCAGTTGCCTCTCGCCGCAGGGCTTGGCTTAGGCTGTCCTTCACGGCGGATACTCAGCATAAGTTAGCTGATGTGCCTTTCCTTGGGACCAACTTGTTCGGCCCAGGAGTGGCCGGTCACCAACAGCTTATAGAGCAGTCCAGTGCCACCTTGGACACCACTTCTGCCAAGAGTTCTTTGGGCAAGAACCAGCAGAAGAAGAAGCCCTTTTGGCAGTCTTCCCCTGCGGTTCAGCAGTCCTCCTATCAAGGAGGACATCAACATCAGCAGCAGGCTCAAGCTTGGCGACCTTGGCCCAAGCCTGGACCCCAACAGGCCAACAAAGGAGGCAGAGGCTCATGTCCTGGAGCATCCTCCTCCTCTAAGCCTGCCCAGTGATGGGGTGGGGGTGGCCACCCCTATCTCGGTCACGCCAGCTCTGGGTCTTCCCATGGGGGACTACTCTGCCACTTCCTTTCCACATGGTCCGCTATCACCACGGACAGGTGGGTTCTCGAAGTGGTCGGCCAGGGACTGCGTCTAGAATTTGAGCAGTGCCCTCCCAGCCAAGCCTGCGCCCCTCGGGAAGAACGGATTTCCGCATGCACCCATTCAGCTCTTCGAGACGACATTGCTTAGCTCCTTCTCAAGTAGGCAGTAGCTCTTGTTGTGTATCCGTCGGCAGACCCAGGCTTTGTTTCCAGGTACTTCCTGGTGCCCAAGCGGACAGGGGGCTGGCGTCCCATTCTAAATCTCCACGACCTGAATCAGTTTCTTAGGTCCCGCACCTTTCAGATGGTCACTCTGTCCCAGATCATACCATCCTTGGATCGAAACGTGGTTCTGTTCACTGGATCTGCAGGATGCGTTCTTTCACGTCCCAATCTGTCCGTCCCATCAGCGGTTCCTCCGCTTTAGGGATGAAGGGACCCTGTACAAGTTCTGAGCCATGCCGTTCAGCCTGTCATCTGCCCCACGGGTCTTCATCAAGTGCATTGCAATGGTGGTGGCCCATCTCCAGCATCGGGGGGATCAGAATTTACCCCAACCTCAACGATTGGCTCCTGGCAGGTTCCACCCAACAGGAGGTGGAGAGGTCCAGGGATCTGGCCCTCCAGACCTGCTCCCAACTGACTTTCCCCGACGAGGAGACCCAGCCTGCTGGGACTTCCATCGAGGAAGTGGCCCCCGACCCTGGGAAATCACCGGTCCCACCGGTGTTTCCCGAGCGACTGAATCGGCCTGTCCGATCTTGATTGAGGTCTTGGACCTCCTTGATTGAAAGGCCGAGGAAGAGCCATAAATGCTGTAAAAAGAGGCTACGCCATTGGTCGTCCTCGTCCTCCTTGGATGAGGAGAGGCTCCGGTGGAAACTCTGGCGCTACAAGGACCTCATGTGGCAGCAGCTGATTTTGACTGGGCAGAAGCCGACCCCAGCTTCCACCCCAGCCATTACTTGGTTTTCGCCTCCTAGGCCGAAGCAGACTCCTTTGGAGCCGATCAGGTCGGTTCTCCCGCCCGCGGAGCAGGCAAAAACTGGTCTCCCCACCGATCATGGTGGAACCACCACCCAAGCAACCTGTGGGAGGGGCTCCTTCCAAAGAAGATAGGCCGGACACTGGGCTCCACCGGCGTGTGTTGGTCACTGTCACCCCGGACCGCCCTTGGCGGGTCAAAGATGACCTGGGCGGGCGACCATTATGTCCGGATTCCTCAGATTCGGATGTCACTGGCCTGCATTCTCATCCCGGGGATGACAAATCAGCCAGTGGGTTAGAGAGAGGAAGGTCCCTCGTCTTTTCAGGGCATTCTTCGCCTCATCTGAGTCCACAGGGATGCCCCTGGAGCCAGTCCAGAAAAAGGCGGAGTACCTTCTCATGGACTTCCTCAAATGAGGGGATACCTCGACGGAGGCTTTTCATGTGGCCGAGGCCATTGTTGGTCCGGCCTTAGAACTCTGGCAGCGCCCTGCCTCCTGTCCAGCTCAGTCTGCCTGCATGGCCTACAAGTATGCGGTGCCCATGGGGTCCCTTGTGTGGTTCACAGAGCACCCTTAGGCCGAGAGCCTTGTGACCGCCTCTGTGTTCAGGCATATTGGCAGTTCTGCTGATACTGACCGACCTGAGAAAGAGTCCAAGCTTTTAGACCATTCAGCCAGGAAGGTCTATGTGGCTTCTTCATTGGGTCTTCTTCAGGCAAATTCAGCCGTTGTCATGGCACACTCCTCCCACACCTTCTTAGAATCTTTGGATGAAGTCCTCTCACATCTCCCCGGGGACATGCAGACCCACGGTCAGGCAGGTCCGAGCTGTTGCCTAACAGCAGCTTCAGACAGCCCTGGACATTGGGGATTCTTGTGCCCATTCGATGGCAGCCACAGTTGCCTCTCGTCACAGGGCTTGGCTAAAGCTCTCCTCTTTCCCGGCGGATACTCTGCACAAACTAGCTGACGTGCCTTTCCTAGGGACCGATCTGTTCGGCCCAGAAGTGGCTGGTCACCTTCAGTGCATTGAGCAGTCCAGTGCCACCGTGGACGCTACTTCTGCCAAGGGTTCTTCGGGCAAGAACCAGCAGAAGAAAAAGAAGCCTTTTTGGCATTCTTCCCCTGCGGGTCAGCAGTCTTCTTTTCAAGGAGGACAGCAACAGCAGCAGACTCAAGTTTGGCACCCCCGGCCCAAGCCCGGGCCCTCCCAAGCCCATAAAGGAGGCCAAGGTGCCAGTCCTGGATCCTCTTCCAAGCCTGCTCAGTGATGGGGCAGGGGGTGCCAACCACTCTTCCATCACGCCAGCTCTGGGTCCTCCCGTGGGGGGGCTGGCTCCGCCACTTCCTTTCCGCCTGGTCCACTGTCACTGCGGACAGGTAGGTTCTCGAAGTGGTTGGTCGGGGACTGCCTCCGGAATTCGAGCAGTATCTTCCAAGCCAAGCCTGCTCCCCTCGGGAGGAAAGAGTATCCACTCAGACTCGGTTGGCTCTCCGAGACAACATCGCTCAGCTCCTCCTCCTTGTCAAGGAGACACTAGCTCCAGTGGCAGATCCTCCAGCAGACCCAGGCTTTGTCTCCAGGTACTTCCTGGTGCCCAAGCGGACGGGGGGCTGGCGCCACATTCTAGATCTGCACGATCTGAATCAATATCTCGGATCATGCACCTTTCGGATGGTCACTCTGTCCCAGATCATACCATCCTTGGAGTGAAACATGTGGTTCTATTCACTGGATCTGTGGGACGCGTTCTTTCACATCCCAATCAGTCTGTCCCATCAGCGGTTCCGAGCCATTCTGTTAGGCCTGTCATCGGCCCCACAGGTCTTCACCAAATGCATTGCAGTGGTGGCGGCCCATCTCAGGCTTCGGGATGGGGGTCAGGATTTATCCTTTCCTATGATTTGCTCCTAGCAGGTTCCACCCAACAGGAGGTGGAGAGGTCCAGGCACGTGGCCCTCTAGACCTGCTCCAAACTCTGCCTCCTGATCAACAAGGCCAAGTCAGAACTCATGCCTTCCCAGGTGATGGGCTTCATTGGGGCAGAGCTCGACTCTCATCAAGCCAGAGCTCGGCTCCTGGCGGACAGGGTGGAGGTTCTTTCCTCCTTTGCCCAATCATTTCTGGTTGGGCAGTTGTGCCCTGCCCAGGACATTCTGCACCTTCTTGGTTATATGGCGACGTGCACCTCAGTGGTTCGTTGGGCGCGGTTTCACATGCACCCTCTTCAATGGGAGCTGGCCGCCTAGTGGACTCAGTGATATGGTCATTTTGACCAGCTGATCACTGTAACCCAGAAGATGTGGGACGCTCTCCAGTGGTGGACTGCCCCAGAACGGTTGCAGGAAGGGATCCCGTTTTGTTAGCCCCGAACTGACGGTCGTCCTTATGACCGATGCCTCTCTCATGGGCTGGGGAGTCCACATGGGGGACAACAGGGCCCACGAGTTCTGGACCCCCAAGGAGTCCCGATGCCACATCAACATTTTGGAGTTCAGAGCAGTCAGACTGGCACTGTCAGCTGTCGCTCCTCCTCTCCGTGGTCAAGTGGTTCAAGTCCAGACTGACAATACCACGACCATGTACTACCTCAATAAACAGGGCGGCACTCACTCCCATCTGCAGTGTAAGGAGGCGCTCCGCATCCGGACCCTCGTAAGACGGTTGGAGGCAGATCTCCCAGCCATCCATGTGGCAGGAGCCTCGAACCAACTGGCAGATGCTCTCAGCCGCATAGACCAGGCATCCCACGAGTGATCTCTCCATCCAGAGGTAGCTTACAGCCTGTTCTCCCATTGGGGCAAACCGTTGGTGGACCTGTTTGCCTCCAGGGACAACACCAAGCTGAAGCTTTTCCATGTTCGCCCCCTCTGCAGGGCTCGCTACAGGGGATGCCTTCTTGATGCTGTGGACCCCAGGCCTCTTCTACGCCTTCCCTCCATTTTCCTTGATCCACAAGGTGCTTCTCAAGGTGAGGAGAGACGAGATGAAGGTGATTCTGGTAGCCCCAGACTGGTCGCGCCAGTTCTGGTACCCAGATCTCCTCAGCCTCAGCTGCTGGCCCCCGGAGCGGCTTTGTACTCGCCCGAAACCGATATCTCTGAACCAGGGGAAGGTCTTCCATCCAGACCTTCAGTACCTGCACCTCACAGCCTGGTACCTGAGCAGCTGGAGTTCCAGGCTTTGGGTATTTCTGAAGATGTCTATACCGTGGTGGAGGCATCTAGAAAGGAATCGACCAGGAAATGTTTTGCCTTTAAATGGAAATGATTTTCCATTTGGTGTCAGGCTAAGGGTCTGGACCCCTTATCCTGTTCTGTGGCTAACATTGTCTACTACCTTTGGTCTCTCTCCAAAAGGGGTTTATGGTCATCGACCCTTAGGGTGCACCTGGCAGCCATTTCTGCTTACTGGGCACAAGCTGGTCAGCAGACATTGGCACAGAAGATGGTGGTTGGGTGCTTTTTCATAGGCTTGGATCACAATTCCCCTCCTGCGCATGAACCTCCACCTCCATGGGATCTACTGCTGGTATTGGCAAAGCTCATAGGCAAGCCATTCGAACCAATGCACAAGTGTGAGCTGTCACACTTGTGGAAGACTGCCTTCCTGGTGGCTATCACGTCTGCCAGAAGGACAGGGGAGCTCCAGGTGCTTTCGATGGACTCCCCTTATTTGATCTTCCACAGGGACAATGTTGTCCTGCCCCTCCCACCCGAAATTCCTTCCGAAGGTGGTGTCAGAGTTTCACCTTAACCAGGTGTTAAGTCTGCTGGTATACTACCCTAATTACACCTCTGAGGCCGAGTACAGGCTCCATACTTTGGACTTCAGACATGCACTCTCCTATTATAAGAAGAGGACAGCAGAAATTTGTGGAGAGATTTGCCAGCTGTTCGTCACCTACGCTGAAGCCGCTTCTGGCAGACTTACAGCAAAGCAGACTGTTGCAAGATGGATTACATCATGCATAGGTCTGTGCTACGAGTTGGCAGGCAAGGATCCTCCCAGAGGGATGAGAGTTTATTCTACTCGCCATACTGCTGCATCCGTGACTGCTTCCAGAGACATCCCTATCCAGGAAATCTGGGCTGCTACCTGGAAGTCAGCAAACACCTTCATTACCCACTACCACATCGACCTGGAGTCACGCCGGGATACTGGTTTTGGGTCCTCAGTTCTCCAATCTCTGTTCCCTAAGTAAGGGGGTATGTGCCTTGCCTCCCTCCTCCCGGAGAACTGCTAGGAGTCTGCCAATAAGTGTCAATGAACAACATATCCACGGTTCTAGAAGAACAGGTTACTCGCATATAACAGTAGTTCTAGGAGTGGTATATGTTCATCCACATGGACCCACCTGACCTCCCCGGCTGCGGACACACAGAACCTGGCTTCCAACAGGCTAAGATTTGGCGTCATGGGGCGGAGCCGAGGTATATACCACCCGGGTGGGTGGGAGGAGCCAGCTTGAAGACTTTCTGCAAGATTTAAAGGGGAAAGGGACATGCCAATAAGTGTGGATGAACAACATATACCACTCCTAGAAATACTGTTACAGGTGAGTAGCCGGTTCTTTTTGATTTACAGCTGACAGTACAGCCTAGAGGTTAAAACCAAGAGCTATGAACAAGCTTCTTTCATCTAGCAGAATGGGTTTTTATTCCAACATGCTCTTGTTTATTGTGTGACCAGAACAAGTCACTTAACCTCCTGTGGTTCCCAAAACACAACTGGGAACAAGCTGTAGTTGTGTGCCATTCCTGGACAAAGACCGTAAAAACGATCTGAGCATGTGTTATGATTCTGAAAATATGATGATATTTCTATCCAGCTTTGACTTGAAAAGAAAAAGAAATGTGACACCATTAATAGTTAATTGCAAAAACACATAGATGGGCAACATTGTTAAAACATGCATAATTGGAACTGCATTATTAAAATATAGAATAATATATGGGTGGGTGTGTGTAGCCAGAATTTTACACACCTACACAAAGTATAGGATGCTGCATTAACCCCAAGGGCAAAGCCCAAGGGGTTTATAAAAACATCCCGCAACCAAGAGTGTGTGCAAAATTCTGGTTTACACTCACCTACCCATATATTATTTTATTTAATTAATGTTGATAATTTTTTTCTGTTTCAGCACAATTCAGTCAGTGCAGCACTTCTCTGAGAGATGGACACACACACTTCACATGCGTGTGCACACACATAGCGCCTCTCTCCCTTTTTTTACATTACAATTGGAATGGCATTCTGGAACGTTGAGGTCCATTGACAGAGCTGCAGCGTGTAAGAGACTCTCAAAGGGCATGAGTGGCAGGATCAACTAGATTCATTTGTTTCCTTTACGGTACAAAATCCCATCCAAAGTATTTCAGTAAGAAACTGTTATACTTTTAACTTCGTCAAAAAAGTAAAATACTCTTTTAATAATGCATTTCAGGTTATGCAGGTTTTAACTATGTTGTCCGTCTGTGTTTTTGCAATTAATAAACAATTAATGGTGTCCTAATTTTTTTCTTTTCAAGTCAACATGTTCAGATTGATTTCACTCTTTGTCCGGGAAAGGCACACAACTTCAGTACAGCTTGTTTCTGGGTATGTTTTGGGACCACAAGGAAGATAAGTGACTTGCTCTGGTGACACACTATATAAGTAGAGCATGTTGGAATCAAACCCCATTCTGCTGGATGAACAATGCTTGTTCACAGCTCTTTGCTTTACCCTCTAGGCTATGTTGCCAGCTGTTTATCAGAAACTACGCATTTCAAGGCTGGCCCCATGATGCCAGGCCAGTAGGTATGTAGCCACATTTGCATCTTGTAGACCAGAGTTCATATCCGAAATTCTAAGTTAGAGAGAATGGAATAAGACAGAAGTCGATGCTATGGCATCCCCAGAAATCTGCACTGACATGAACACAGCCAGGGTTTAGACATCCTGATACAGTATGGTGCCCCAATACCTGTTGACACCACAGAGTCAGCCTTGAGATGTGTAGTTTTTAATGATTGGCTGGCAGTATAGCCTACAGGTTAAAGCAATCTTAAAGATGGATTATTTTTATAACAGTTTGAAATGTAAAGGTGATAACTCACTAGGTTTAATGCACATACAAAATTATTATAAATGTAGAAAGTGTTGTAATAACATCTTAAAACACACTTAATAAAACAGATGATTTCCTATTTAATCTACAGTAAATGGAGGGCTAAGTTCCTCTGCAACATTTCCTGTCAGGAGCCTAAAACACATGGCTGCCCCCAGCCCTTAATTACAGGCTGTTTTACATATGAATAACTCTGGACTGCAAAGGCCCACACATAAGTACAATGGTTCACTCAAATTAGGTTTTTATGGACTTTCAGACATTAAGAAACCCTGTTATTGACAGTTCCCCTTTAAGGAAGTCTGACGAGTTGTTTCACTCGCCCCCACAAGAGAGGGCGCTCCAGTTTCCAAACAGACAATTGCATTGTTTACTGCTGCCGTAAGTACAGCAAGGACCTTCCGGGAGTGGTTAAGGGCCATTCCACCAGGGGTATGGCCACCTCCATGGCTCGTTTCAGAAATGTCTGCTGCGGACATTTGTGCAGCTGCCACCTAGAGTTCTGTCCACACTTTCTCCAAGCATTACAGTCTGGACAGTGCTTCTAGGCATAGGATCAACTTCTGCCTCACCCTTCTGCAGCACCTTCTCTCTTAGGACATTGGCTGCTGTCCCCCGGTGCTGCTGCTTTTTTATACTGCCGGATCTGCTTGGGACTCGGTCTTATCGGTGTTGGCCTGCTGCAAGAGCTTCCTCGAAGTAAGATAGTACAGTTACAGAAGAACTTACCATAACAGTAGATCTTCGAGAGGAGCTCTTGCAGCAAGCCATTATTTTCCCTCCCTCCTTCCTCCTTCTTTGTTTCTTCTTCCATTCACATGGGTTTTCTGCTTTCCTTTTCCTTCATGGCTCTTGGGAACCTCCTCGGTTTCTTCTTACGCTGCCCGGCTTGGGTCTCCAGCAGGAGAACTGAGGAGGGTGTGGGGGACCAACCACCTTTATTGTATTGGCCGACATCAGAGGGTGATGTCAGGAGTGGGCGGTCTGTCATGGTAGACTGCTAGCTAGAGTGTTTCCATGTGGGCCTGTCACCTGGCAGCTAAGTTCTACCAGTGCTGGCCTTCTGCAGGAGCTCCTCTCGAAGATCTACTGTTACGATAAGTTCTTACGCAACTGCACTTTCTGCGTTGGTTGCCAAAAAGGATCATACAAATGGAAACTAAACTGCTGGATAATTAATACATGCCTTTCCATCCCACCTCTGCAGATAGTCATCCTCTGAGTTCACAAGGAGCAAGCCTGGGTGATACTAATAGCTCCTGATGGGTCCAGGCAGCACTGGTACTCTGACCTGAGTGTCTGAATTCACATCCACTTTTCCTCAGGTAGGACCTTCTCACCTGGTCAGGATAGACTAGCCTATCCTACAGTTCGGTCTCTGGACCTGAGGGCCTCTCTCCTGAAAAGTAAGTTTCAGGAGCAGGGGGCAAGAAGGTGAAGTCCTTAATGCACCGCTAGTTTTTAGGAAACCAGGAGGGCATGTGCCTCCAAGTGGAAATTATTTTCCATGTGGTGGAGTAACCTTGCCATTTTTGACTCTTTCCCAATTGCCAGGGTTATGGACTACCTGTCCTTGGTACCCTCAGGGTTAAAACCGCCTCTCTGAATGGACTTATTTAGCAGTTTTGTGTGTAATTTCTGCTTCCTGTTTTGTCATTGTAACTCTTTTTTTTTTTTTTTTAATAAAACAGATTCATAACACCGAACAACAAGGCTGTTATAGAAACGACACCTCGAACACCTACTCCTTTCAAAAATGCCCTTGAAAAGTATGGACCCATGAAACCCTTGGTATGTTTCTTGTGTCATTATCAGACTTCATTTATTGCAGCAGTACTAGCTCTTATTTTTTAAGCAGCAAGACTCCTCAGGCATGGGTAACTTAATATATGACTGTGTGTGCTTTATGAGCTAATTGCACACCACGGGTACAACGTATGTTGTGAAGCTAAAGAAGTAGCAGAGTGGCTTTAGCCACCTGAGAAGAGGCATTATTCCTCTTGGTGTAACACACATTCTAGAGTGTATTATTGCTTTTATCAAATGGATTATAGGTTCATTAAAAAATGCAGTAATATCTTTTAGGCTTTATGTGATTTCACCACTGCTTGGAATGGATCGTGGATTGCACAGGTTCTGCTACCCATTTGATAATATTAGGTAATACTGTTTTCTGCATAAAGGTTTGTGAAAGTGGAGATTACAGAAAAGTAACTCCTCCAAGAGTGCCTTACCATGATTCTGAAAATGTGGTGAAACTTTTTTGTTTCCTAAGTTTAATAAACTTGCTGAGAGACAGCAGTTGGTGCAGACAGTAGCATTACTGCTTAGAATGCTGGCAACCAGAGTGTTGATCCTGAGCTTGGGTCTCGGGGGAGGTGGGGAATGGAGTACTGCTACCCCCATCACCAGGAAGAAAAAGCATCTTATGAGGACTTCAGGTGATGCCATCAAGGGAGATGGCAGCTAAGTCTTCTTAAGCGTTCTTTAAGGTCCTGTGTTCCCCTCTGCTGTGTCCACCTTCCCACAGAGCCTGGTGTCATCTGCGAACAGACACATTTTGCCCTTGATGCCATCCCCAGTATCATTAATAAAAACGTTGAATAGCACTGTCCTAGCACTGAGGCTTCGGGACAACACTTGTAACCACCCTGGTACTAGACAGCTCTTCCCACCACCATCACCTTTTGGGTCCTGTTCCTTAGCCAGTTTTCCACCCATCTGACCATCTTCTTTCCGACTCCAAGATCTGCCAACTTCCTGATCAGTCTCCTGTGGGGGTACAGTGAAAGGCCTTGCTGAAATCCAGGTATAGAATGTCCACTGCCTGGCCTCTGTCCACAATTTTGGTTACCCAGTTAAATAAGTCTATCAGATTCATTTGAGAAGACCTCCCTCCCATAAATCCATGCTGCTTTGCATCCTGGAGACCATATTCCTCTAGATGCTGTATCAGTCATTCCTGTAGTATTGTCTCCATAAGTTTGCACATTATCGAGGTGAGACGGGCCATGCTGTAGTTCCCATGGTCGTCCCTGGGACCACTGTTGTGGAAGGGCACCACATGGACAAAGATTAAGTGTAACACAGGGTGGGAAATATAATGTACTGCTAAACTGTATCTATAACACTAGGTGACCAGGAAAACCCTGTACATACCACTGCTTGCTTAACCTTAGAAGGGGTAGCTGTTTGTAGTAAAGGGTTTAGATCTGGGAATCGACCCTGCCCCACAAGGTCTTAGCCCACAAGAAGAGTGCGGTGCATATACCTCTTGAGCTTTAGTTGTCAAGTGGCAGAGAATGTAATGGTGGTTGTTCGCGGCAGTGAGCTGTGGAAGTAGGGTGACATCGCTGGTGCTTGTCCTGCTAATACACAAAGGTATTGTGACTGCTGAGGATTGGGGCTGGGATACCTAACATAAATTCATGGTACTGTTTAGAGCTGCAGTGTTTGACACTGATGTGGGGAGTTGCATACTCTCAGCCAGCAACTGGCGACTCACAATCCTGGGTCACATCTGGGAACTCTGCAGAAGGTATACTGTGTAAAAACAGCAGACCAAACAGTTACTTATCCGAGGGTGGTGTTGCTGGCTCTCTTGGACATTCGGGTGAGGCGAAGGAGACTCCTGGGGGTTGGGGAACTCACTGTTGTGCAGGCTTGGGACACACATCTGTAAGACAGTCTCTTAGTCTCAGAAGTAAATGGTGCTGGTGGCGGTATACTCAGCAGGAGGGCATCTGCCCATGCACCAAGGAAAACACCTGTGGTTTGACAACTCACTGACCAGGATGGTGCATTGGAGGGGTTCCCGCCTGCCAGTCACACTAGGGGTGGGGGGTGTTGAGGTGGCACACCAGGAGCCGCTTAAGCATACTCCAGAGAGCACATATGAAGCAGCCAGCAGAATTGGGCCTTCTAGTTTGTCTAGTCTGCTCGTTGTGCAGGGATCGCAGCTTAGGGTGCTTTTCCTGCTCCCTCTCCCTGACCCCCCCCCCCATGACTCTTCTCTTCCCCCTATATAAGAACATAAAGTGGTGGCAGAAGGGGACTCTGCTGTGATCCATCCTGTCTGCCCATGAAAGCTACTCCCCTCCCAGTCTCTTTACTGTCTTAGGTTTACATGATGCCTGTCCCATGCTAGCTTGAACTCCCCTACTGTCTTTGCTGCCACAACCTATGGGTAGACTGTTCCAGGGCTCCACCACTCTTTCTATGAAGAAAAACTTCTGCTGTTTGTTTTGAAACTACCTCCCTTCAGGTGTATGTTGTGCCCCCTTATCCGTGTATTCGAGTTTTCCCTGAAGAGATGTCTCTATCATAGCTCCCCTGTTCCTTCTCTTCTCCAGTGAGTACATCTAAGATGGTTTAATCTCGATTCATGTGGTTCTTTGTGTAGTCAGTATATCATCTTTGTAGCTCTCCTCTCCTGCATGGTTTCCAGGTGATCCTTGTCTTCTTTTGAGGTGCGGTCTCCAGAACCGGATGCAGTACTCCAGGTGAGGCCTCACCAAGGACCTGTACAGCGGGACTATCACTTTGCCTTTCCTACTTGTGATAACCCTTCCTATGCATCCGAGAATTAGCTTTATGCGCTGCCTTTTTGCACTGCCTGGTTGTCCTTAAATTGTCATACAAGTATCCCCAGGTCCCTCTTTACCTTGGTTTCAGTCATTTGTCATCGGTCTCTCCCCCCACCGGTATATTTCCAGCCTAGGTTCTTTCTTCCCCAGTGCATAATTTAGCACTTCTTGATACTGAATTTGAGCTGCCACTGTTTTGGCCATTCCTCCATTTTATTTAGAACAGCAATAATTTCTGTGACCCCGTCTTGCGTGTCCACTCTGTTGCAGAGCTTGGTGTTGTCTGTGAACATGCTTACCTCTGCAATGTCACTGATGAATATGTTAAATAGTATTAGCCCCAGCACTGATCCCTTGGGGGCTCTGCTGGTCACCTCCTCCTTACTCCGACAGGGAGCCATTTACTAAAACTCTCTGGGTTCTCTCTTGGAGGCAGTTTTTAATCCAACGTACTGTTTTATGTTCTACTCCTGTGTGTTCCAACTTATCAGCCTCCTAAGTGGAACGGAGTCGAATGCCTTACTGAAGTCCAGATATACTACATCTACTGCTCCTCTTTGGTCCCTCGTTCTGGTCACCCAATTGAAATCAGTCATGTTTGTCTGACATGACCTCCCGCTGTGAGACCATGCTGCCTTAGGTCTATATGGCCAGTTGCTACTAGATGCTGTACAATTCTTTCTTTCGGTAATGTTTCCATGATTTTCCCCACCACTGAGGCGAGTCTAACTGGATAGTTTCCAGCATCTTTCTTGCTGCTGCTTTTGTGCAGCGGTACCACCGTGACTTTTTTCCCCCCAGTTATCTGCTACTGTGCCACTCTCCATTGATTTGTTGAATGGGTCTGCTAATGGAGTGGCAAGTTCTTCTCTGAGTTCCTTTAGTATGGGTGGATACCGTCAGGTCCTATAGCTTTGTCTGTTTTTAATTTTGCTAGTTTTTTTAGGACTCTCTCAGTTGTAAAAGGGTTTGTGTCAGCTTCACTGGTGTGTTCTTCATTCTTTAGTACTGGTCCACTTCCCCCCTGATCCTCCTTGGTGAATGAAAACTGAGCAGAAGTATTCATTTAGAACCTCTGCCATCTGTCCATCAGTTTCAACATTCTGGCCCTCCCTAGTTCTCAACCTTATGATACCTCCCTTACTTTTCTTTTTTTTTTTTTTCCTCCCTTGTATATCTGTAGAAGGGCTTATCCCCCTTTTTAACCCCTTTTGCTATTGTTTCTTCTGCTCGAACTTTGACTAACCTAATTGTCTTCCCTGCTTTACGTGAACCTTGCTCTGTATTCCTCCATGTCGCTTTCTTTCTTAGTTTCTTTGTATTTCTTGAAAGCTCTTTTTTCCCCCCTTAAACTGGAACCTACTACTTTAGTAGACTAAAGAGGGTTTTCCTTCTTTTAGATCTACTTGTCAGTTCTGTGCCTTCTGCTGTTGCCAGATTAATTGCACTCTTTATGGCTTTCCAGGTTTCCTCCGCATCTCCCCCAACTACAACTTTGAGAGATCTCGTAATGCATGTTTTCATTTTGTTAGTCAGCCTTCCTGAAGTCTAGGGTCTTCAGTTTTGTGTGACTTGTGTCCTTGGATCTTTTGACTGTGAGCCAGACTGAGATATGGTCACTTGACCCCTCAAGTGATCCCTACCTTGACGTCCGTGATCCTGGTAGTGTTTGATATTACAAGGTCCAGGATTGTGTTTTATCTGGTGGATAGCTGCACCAGCTGTTTTAGTCTGCCTGTTTCAGAGCCATGAGGAATTCATTACTTCTGTCTGATAATGCTGTGAAGAAGGACCAGTCTATGTCAGGCAGATTGAAGTCTCCGATGAGCAACAAGTTGCCTTTATTGGCCATCATTAGGATGGTTTCCAGCATCTCCTTGTCTCTATCTGCTGAGACGGGGGTCTGTAGATCACCCCCTCTTGGATGGGGGACTTTTCCCCAGCTCCAAGGGTGACCCATAGGGCTTCAGACTGTGTGTGTCATCTGTACCTCTGTGGCCTTGGTTCCTCTTTGACGTAGATGGCCACCCCCCTTCCCTTTGTGATCTTCCCTGAAGAGTGTACCCAGGGATAGCAACTCCAGGAATGGTTTTCATTGAACCAAGTCTCCATTAGTGACCCAGTCCAGGTTTGCCTCTGCCACTAAGGCAGTGAGGTCTGGTATCTTATTTACCATGCTGCAGGCATTGAGCTAGAGTGCCCACCAGCTTTGGTTTTCCCTGCTCACTGTGTCCCCACTTTTATGACGTCTAATTTGATTGGCCTGGGCTGTACCCGTTTTGTCCTTGCTTATGCCTGTTGCAGTGTGACCTGTTACAGAACTAGTAGGTGATGAGGAGAGGCAACTGCTACCCTTGTTGCTGCAGTGGGTGATGTTGCCCTCTCCTCTTCTGCTAGTTTAAATGACTGATAAATACATTGAACTTCTGGCTGAATGTGTGGGTCCCCTCCTTTGTGAGGTGTAGGCCATCAAACTTGGAAAAAGTCCGGCTCCCAGAAATTCCTCTAGTCACTCGCAAAGTGATGGCACATTTCCTTACACCAGTCCTATAGCATTGTGTTCAAGTCCATGATCTTCTTTTCTCTGACTTTCTGCTTGCTACCTTCTGCCCCCAAGACAGGCAGAATTTCAGAGAAGGAGACGGTGAATGAAATAGACACTGTATTGGTGAGGTTTCTTAGCTACGTTTTTGTTTCATTGACCATTTGACTAGCTAAAAATCAAGTGATCTGACATGTGCAACTACTGGTTCGGGGCAACATACTTCTGGTGGTTGTGGGATTTGAGCTCTTGACAAGGGGGTCTTTTGGCTCGTAGCTAAGTGCGCTAACCTCCGTGCTATATTGCTATCTCAGCCCCTCTTGAAGCTGCCCACCTTCCTCGATGAGATCACCTCTTCTGGCAGCAATAACCTGTACAAGGGCAATACCACCTCCTGTCTCCTAGTGCTGATCCCCCTGGCTGTGCACCCCAACATCCTGTTTGCCCTTGCTGCTGCCTTCTTGCACTGCGTAGAATGCTTCAGGTCACTAGTTATCACACTGAGATCCTTCTCCTCCTCTGTGGAAGTTACCCAAACCCCTCTCAGGCAGTACTCTGTCACAGAGTTTCTGGCTCCAATGTGCATAACCTTGCATTTCTTGGCATTGAAGCTTAGTTGCTAGATCTTGGCCCACTTCAGGTCTTCTTAGGTCCTCTTTAAGGTCCTATGTCCACCCTCTCGCAGAGCTTGGTGTTGTCCTAGAATAGACACATTTTGCCGTTGATGCCATCCCCAGTATCACTGATAAAATGTTGAATAGCACTGGCTCTAGCACAGAGTCCTACAGGACACCACTTGTGACCTCCTTGGTGTTAGACTACTTTCCTCTCACCGTCCCCTTTTGGGTCCTGTTCCCTAGCCAGTTTTCCACCCATCTGACCATCTTCTTTCCAACTCAGAGGTCTGCCAACTTCCTGATTAGCCTCCTGTGCGGTACAGAGTCAAAGGCCTTGCTGAAATCCAGGTACGGGATATCCATTGCTTGGTCCCTGTTCTGGTTACCCAGTCAAATAAGTCTATCAGATTCGTTTGACAAGACCCCCCTCCCATAAATCCATGCTGCCTTGCATCCTGGAGACTATGTTCCTCTAGATGCTCTATCAATCATTCCTTCAACATGGTCTCTATAAATTTTGTACACTAACGAAGTGAAGCTTGACCGATCTGTAGTTTTCTGGGTGGTCCCTGGGACTACTCTTGTGGAGGGGCACCGCATGTGGCGTTTTTCAGTCCTGCTGTATCACGCCCACCTCCAATGAACATGTCTGCCAGTGTCTCTACAAGCTCCTCGCCAGTTCCCTCAGCACTTTAGGGTGCTCTCCACCCAGGCCTGGTGATTTGTCTGTCCTCAGTGTCTTCACTTCCCCCCCCTTCTATTGCCCCTTCTGTCCTCCTCCCCACCTCCCCCTGGTCCCCTTTTCTCCCTGCTGGCACTGGTCCCATCTTTCTGCTTGGTGAAGACAGAGCAAAAATATTTGTTCATTAGTTTCGCCTTCTCCCGATTTTCCTCCACCCACCCATCTCCTTGTCTTAGTCTAACTGTCCCATCTTTCTTGTCTTCTTTTCTTGCTTACATAGGGGAAGAAAACCTTCTCCTCCTTCTTAATCTCTTCTGCTAATTGTAGATCTCACTTCGAGATTGAGCTCTTGCAGCAACTAATAACCATTAGGACTATGCCACCAGGCACTGGGACGTCACGGAAAATTTTTAGCTAGCAGTTCAAGATGGAGGACCGCCCCAATGTCCGCTCCACCCACGACATCTACCACAGTATATAGGAGACAGTCCCTCGGCACCACCCCAGTTCTTTTCCCACCGTCGACCCTGCATTTCGGCTCCATGGATACCTCCAGCTAGCTATCGATCGCCATTTTTCTCAACGCTCCACACAGTTAACTGCTTCGAGTTTTTTGACCACCTCTTTATGTCTGCGGAGTCTGCCACTTGTACTCTGCGGTGTAAGGCAAAGTGTATGTACTGCAAACAAATTCCGGCCGAAGACTGCCATTCGGCCTGTACTTGGGACCAGAGCACAAGTTAGACACCTGCCCGCTGCCTTGACATGCACAAAGCTCATCTGCTGGAATTTCAAGTGGCTGCAATGCAAAAATCGCACTCTGGGCACAGCTCTTCTTTGTCCTCTGTCCATGATGCCTCCTGTAAGGAGAAGCATTCAGGGAAACATCACAGGACAGACAAGGACAGGCCCAGGTCAGACTTGTGGTCCTGTTTCCTGCACAAGAGCTCTAAGGCTTTCATCTCCGGTGGGAGGTCGAATCCTGCCCCCCCTTCCCAGTCGCTAGCTCTTCCGGGGATTTCAACCACAAATCCGTCCACCTATCCCCAGTTGTCAGGCTGAGGATCAGGGCAAGGGCCTTCCTGAGCCTCCTGTTCGGTATCTCTGGGCATCAGACCCCATAAACGAGTGCCAGGGTCTGGCCTCTTCTGCTACTACTTCGGGTATCCGTGTGGATCTTGCTAGAGTCCAGGCCTCATCCTCTGGTTCGTCAGCCATGGATGACGACCATAAGTGTCAAGGTCGTGAGCACAGCAAGGAAGCGCCCTCCGCGCCTAAGTCGTCTGCTATCTGGACGCCACCAGCCCTTAGCATTGTAGTGCCTCCACCCCTTTGGAGCCAGACCAGACATCAGCCCTATGCGGGGCGCCTCCACCCGCGAGGGCTGGAATGAGTCTCGGTCAAAGGACCTGATGACGCTGGTGTGACGCCTGGCTCCACCAAGCCTACAACCACAAGTGCTTGACACCCAGTCTTCAGCCACGTCCAAAACGTCTGATGCTCCACGGGATAAATTAGTGTCTGAGAGCTGATCAGCGGCCTTTGCTAATCAAAGTGAAAAATGATTAGCAATCAGCCGATTTTGATTATCAATTTTCTAAAATGGGTATTTTTTTTTACTTTAAACCATATAATTATTACTAATTATTGTATGTATTGATAAAATAGACATTGTATGCATAGTTCTGAGACTGAATTTGCCATATTGACCAAATTGTCTGCATAGCCTTTCTTATTACCCCACCTCATGTACCCAGTGAAGAAAGTTTTCCAATCCCCGCCAAAGTGTAATTCTGCTCAACTGCAACAACATTCCGCACCACAGGTGCGGAAACACATTTTGGCCAGAATTTGAAAAATGACAGCTGTAACATACATGAGGTGGTGTAATAAGAAGGCTGTGTTAAAAATATCGGGTCAAAATATTTAAAAATTCCAAAGTTACGAGCGTGCATAGCAAAGTTGTAACAAATGGCCATAACTTTGCCATTTTTTCCTATTTTGATCCCAAATTCTCCTCATAGCCTTCTTATGCCCCCATCTCATGAATAATATGACTGTCATTATTACATCCTGCCCAAAAGGTAAGTTCACTAAGCGACTGCAAAATCACCTTTCGGTCAGGAGTTGCATAGTGGCAATTCTGTTGTTAATGAGGTTGAGTCACCAAAAGGCTATGTTGAAAATTTGGGGTCAGTATCTCAAAAAATGACCAAGTTATGGACCAAAGTTGAAATCTCCATTTAATACAGTGAACAGCATTTACCTTGGATCTCATACTGTAGTCACCGGTTTCAGCAGCAAGATGCGTCTTCGATCGGGAGAGTGGATCTCGAACCTGGGACATGTTCAGGTAAACGATGGTGTGGGAGGTTACTGGGGATGTGGGGGGTGTGGGCAGGTGGGTGCAGAAGTGATCGGTGATGGACCTTTTTTTTTTTTCCTAGTTTAAAAAGATAAAAATCACTGACAAAAAGGGAACAGCGATCTGATGGTGGGGGGGATGCCACTAGACAACCAGGGAATGAACAGGGTCAGGACCGGAGGGTGGGGAATACCACTAGACCCCCAGGGAATGACAGGGACAATGATTGGAGGGTGGGGGGGCCCCATTAGACACCAGGGAATGAACAGGACAAGGATCGGAGGGTGCCACTAGACACCCCTGAGCTGGAATCCTTAAGTCGGGGGGGAGGGGCATGAACACCAATATTGTGTTGGTGCATTTTCCGGGTGGCGGCGTCAGGGATGTCAGCAACCATATGTCACTGACATTCCTGTCGTTGCAGCAACATGGAACCGAATGAACAGGACAGCGATCAGAGGGTGGGGGGCACCATTAGATACCAGGGAACATTTTAAAAAATACAGTAAACGGCCAGCTCATATGATTAGCAGTCATTGCTAATCAAACGGGCAATTGACTCGCGTTTCCTGATTCTTTGGTCGCAAATTGCGTTGCAAACCCGCTTATTTTATGCCTTGTGCTCTGACAAAAGATCAGACGTCGGGTACTTTAACCACTGGCAGTTGGATGCCAGAGGGCTTTCCAGGACCAGCGACAAGACTCTTCAGGGCCAGCCAACCTGACACCAAACTGGCCATCATGCTGAATTTTCCCTTTAGCGAAAGTAGGTGCACTCTTTTCTAGCTGCTGGAACACCATTAAGAGTAACCTACTACCAAAACCTGAACCCATGGGCGTGACAACAGTTGTCCCGTAGCCACAGCTGATGCCCCCACAGGACCCCATCGCCACCCCTGATGCCAGACCACCTGACTCCACGTGGCTCGGGTCATGACTCAGACGGACGTTGGAGACACAAACGTCACCTGCCTTCAAGATCTTCCTCCTGCAGGCATAGTAGGTCCAGCGACTGTCGCTCCTGGCGACAGAGAAGGTTGACCAACTGTCACTCTGAACAAGGTATGGAAAGTTTTAAGTAGTTTTGAAAAGGTTGCAGACTTTAAAGGGACACTGTCGACCCCCTTAGGTCTCGATATCCCTAGTTTGAAAAATGCATTTTATGATTGCCAGCATTCTGTAAAGATTGCTGACGTAGCTGGTAGTTTGATTCTGTTTCTTTAAAAAAGTGAAAAACAGACTGCCCACCATACTGGTGTTGCCACACAACACAGGTTTGTTTACATTTCTTGAGCAGCTCCAACTGCATCTTTCCTGGACTTGGGAACACCCACAACACAGGCTAGCCCCTCATGATGCATTGGGAGTTAAGGAGACTACTGCCTCATGAGTGACTGCACTGCTTGGGTGTGTTTCTAATGCTCAGGAAGTCTGCAGTAAGAACAGATCCAGGACTGTAAACAAAACAAGGTTGTTTATATACATTTGCATGCATTTCAGTTGTACTAAACAAGGAGACAGATGAAACATACAGGAGCATCGATGAATTTTAGAGAAGGTAAGAAATCATAAAATGTAGGTTTTTAACTAGAAATTATATGCTAAAAAACAGGTTGATAGTGTCCCTTTAAGCTAAACATAACCAAAACCTCCAACTTTACCCCGTCACCAAATCTGAAGCACGTGTTTCCCCTTGTGATAGTTGCGGATCCTGATAAAATACTTAGGAATATATATTCCAAAAGATATAAATAACCTTGATTTAGTGAATTATGAACTTCTAACTCTCCGGATTCAAACTGACCTCTCAAATTGGGGCAAACTACTCTTATCTTTCTTTCAAAAAATGTAAACTATAAGAATAAATATCTTGCCCCACCTTTTAAATCTGTTTCATAATATCCCTATTTGGCTGCCCCACTTTTACTTTGCCTCTTGAAACAAACTGATATTGAATTTTATATGGGGCGGGCAATGCCCCAGGATCAGTTTCCCCATTTTTCATTTACCGTCGGAATCTGAGGGGTAAATCTACCAAACTTAGAATGGTGCGCCAGATCCACTTTTTTGAAAATCCTGTTTTTGTGGTTATCTTCAGCATATTCAGCCCCCTGGAAGGAAATGGAATGTGGCATTAATGATCTATACGATCTGGCACCTATCTTATTTTCAACAAGGAGCCAGTCTCTCCCAAAAAAAAAAAAAAAACTGTACTAAGTTAACTCTGAGATCCTGAAAATTTGGAGCCAGATGAAATATCACAGGAAGGTCTCCAGGATTTTCTGTGTTATGAGGCTAATATTGGCCGATGAGAATTTTGATCCTTTTCTGACATATCCAGCATTCAGGGGGTGGCGCCGCCTGGTGCAGCACTTCCTGTTTCAAGTTTTAACACATGGACTTTGCCCTTTTGAAGTGCTGCAGGGACGGTATGGTACTCGGAGATCATTAGAGATTTCTCCAATTACGGAATTATGTATTACGTCAAAGTCCAAATAGGACTGAGATCCCTAACCCCAAACCACCTCTGTTAGCTTTAAGTGACACCCTTCAGGGGAACCTTGTAGGACTCCTTGTCGGACATTTATATCACATCTTTAGAGACACTTTAAGACATTCCACTAGGACCATTTTGTATAAATGGAATAATGACCTTGAATTGACTTACATATGAAGACTGGTTGAAATTTGCTTTATTAGCTGTAAAAGTAACTCTCTTACTAGTCTGGAGGGAATATGCTTGGAAATGACGTTAACGATATTTCACAGCTCCTGCTTTACTTGTTAAATATATGCCTCCTACATTTGGAGTTTGTTGGTGAGGTTGTAAATGGCAGATTGCAGATTTAGGTCATATATTTTGGCAATGCCCAATGTTAACACCTTTTGGTGCCCCTTGCAGATCGAGCTACAGGAATGCCTAGGTGAGCCCATAGAATTGACACTGTAGGTGGTATTATTATCCATACTGCCGGACTGTAGACCCTCGTGGGCTAGAACCGTGTTGCTTATTTACTTGGTGGCAGCTAAAACAGCTATCACTAGATGGTAGCTGACCATGGTTATCCCCTTGGTGGCTGATTGGCGGGTTATAGTGATTAACATCTATTATATGGAAAAACTAACAGCAGCAATCCATGAAAGGATAGACTCTTTCAGTGTTAGGTGGCAAAAATGTGTGGTACATTGCTCAACTTGACCCTGAATTTGTCCCTTGAGAGGCTTCCTGTGGCTCGAGAGGTAGGGCTGTCTCATCGGGGATTGAATGGACCAGAAAAAGTGGTGGAATTGAATTCACAGCATTGTTACTTATTTGTGAGTGTCTTAATTTTATGTAGAGTATAGTTTTGATTGATAGACATTGTATTATTATTATTGAGCTATGTCTCTATAACCTTCTTCATATTCTGCCGGTGTTCACACCAGCACTTTTACAATGATGTACAATTCCAGTGATGCCTCGTATACTGCACTTAATAACAAATTTAAAAAAAAAAAACTGGAGGTTACGAGGGACTGGAGGAGGGCAGATGTGGTCCCACTTCATAAAAGTGGGAACAGTTGCAGGGCGACCCAGTGACGCAGAGAACTGAGGCGCTGGTGCCTTATCTTGCGCCACGCCGGCAACCCGGGTTCAGGAACGACCTTGGGCTGCGGGGGTGTTGGAATGGGATCGAGCTATGGCTCTCCCTTCCTTAGGGGTGGATGCCCGCCCCCCCGTAGTCCCGCTCCCACCGGGTGGAGGTCCAGTGGGTAGCACAGGCGGACAGGAGCGGCAACGCAAGTTTGGGGAGGGGCAGAAGGGGCCACCGGATCCTGGCGTATGTGCTCCTCCACACATGTGTACGCCATGGCCCCGGGGGTAAGGGGAGTAAAACAGAAAAGCCAAAAAGTGGGAACAGGGAGGAGACAGGAAATTACAGATCTGTCAGCCTGACTAAAGTAGTGGGCAAAGTTATGGAAACACTACTGAAGTAAAGGATAGTGGAACACCTTGTAACCAGTGGATTACAGGGTCCAAGGTAACATGGTTTCACATGGGGGAGGGCTTGTCAGACAAACCTGATCGAGTTCTTTGATTGGGTGACCAGGTTTGTGGATCAGGGAGGAGTGGTAGATGTGGCCTGCCTGGATTTACGTAGAAACATAGACTTTGACGGCAGATAAGGACCGCTTGGCCCACCTAGTCTGCCCATTTCCCTACCTACAGGATAAGCTGCAGATCCTAGGTAACCAACAGCCTATTTCTTTCTACCCCCAAATACAAAAAATTGCCTTATGTCTGTCCCATACCGTCTTGAATCTCACAGTTTTAGACACCACAACCTCCTCAGGAAGGCTGTTCTATGCGTCCACCATCCTCTCTGTGAAAAAATATTTCCTCACATTGCCCCTGACCCATCTTCAGATTATGTCCCCTTGTTCTTGCACATCTCTTTTTCTGAAAGATGCTACCCTCTTGGACTTTGTTGATTCCACTGAGGTACTTAAAAGTTTCTATCATGTCTCTTCCCCCCCCCCCCTTTTCCTCAACGGTATACATTTTAAGCTCCTTTAGTCTCTCCTCGTATGGCTTCTCTTGCAGACCCTGCACCATTTTAGTTGCCCTCCTCTGGACTGCCTCTATCCTGTCTATGTCCTTGTGGAGATGGGGTCTCCAGAACTGGACGCAGTACTCCAGATGAGGTCTCACCAACTGTCTGTACAGAGGGATGACGACAACTTGTTTTCTGCTGGTGATGCCTCTCCCTATACATCCCAGTATCCTCCCAGCCCTCCCTACTGCCTTCTTGCATTGCTTGCTAACCTTAAGGTCATCTGATATGATTACCCCCAGGTCCATTTCCATTTTTGTTGTTGTTACTACCTCCCCCCGCCATTGTGTAATCTTCCCTTGGGTTTTTGTTTCCCAGGTGCATTATTTTGCACTTTGCATTGAGTCCAAGCTGCCATACATTTGACCATTCCTCCAGCCTTGCCAAGTCCCTTCTCATCCTTTCCACGCCTCCTTGTGCATCAACCCGGTTGCAAATCTTTGTGTCATCTGCAAAGAGGCATACGTTTCCTTCCAGTCCATCTGCAATGTCATTTATAAGGACATTAAAAAGGACTGGACCCAGTAGTGAACCCTGCGGTACCCCACTAGTAACCCCTCTTTCTTCAGAGTGGACTCCATTTACAGTTACCTTCTGTGTCCTGTTGTCCAGCCAATGTTTTACCCAGGCTACCACCCTGGGACCCACTCCCAAGCTGGTTAATTTGACTATTAATCTTTTGTGTGGGATTTCAGTAAGGCCTTCAACCCCGTTCTACGTAGAACACTAGTGAACTTGTTGGCCTCTCTGGAAGTGGGTCAAAAAGTTTTTAACTGGGTAAGAAATTGATTAAAGGGAGACGTCCACATCCAGACAGGCTCCGCCTCTGTGTGAAGCAGGGCCTGATTAGCAATTTAATAAATATACATTTTTATTACTTATTGTGCCATTTTTAATTTTAAATTATATCTAGTTAGTCCTGCACCCTCCCCGCCAGCATTTTAAAGCTGAGTCCTCCCCGGCGCACCCACAAGCACCCACGGCTGTCCCCGTGGTGACGTGTCCTCTATAGGCTTACAATATTACCACAGCTACAGACCGCTCTGGTTTGGAGCCTGAGTGCTTCTGTGATATAGCGAGGCCCTGTACTGGCTGACAGGTATATCACAGGCACATGTAAACACCAAACCAGAGCTGTTTTGAAGATACAGCAATATATTAATATGTATTGCCATATCTTCAAACAGCTCCAGTTTAGAGTCTGCATTTATCCGTGATATACCGAGAGCAGGTACTGATTGGCAGGGTGCCTGTCGGCCAGTACATGGCCTCGTCGTATCACAGAAGCACTTAGGCTCCAAACCGGAATTCTTTATAGCTGTGGCAATATTATAAGTTTATGGAGGCACCACGGCTGCTCCCTGCAGGTCACATCATCATGGGGACTGCCACGGGTGCTTGTGGGTGTGCCGGGGAGGGCTCTGAGCTTTAAAATGCCTGCGGGGAGGGCATAGGATCAACCAGATATAATTAAAAATGGCACAGTAAGTAATAAAACGATGCATATTTATTAAACTGCTAATTGGGCCCTGCTTCACACAGAGGCGGGGCCCTGTCTGGAGGTGGACGTTTCCCTTTAAGCTACATGAGTCAGAGGGTGGTGGTAAATGGTGTCCACTCTGAATAAGACAAGGTGACCGGCAGGGTGCCTCAGGGCTCAGTACTAGGTCCTGTGCTCTTCAGTGTCTTTGTTAGCGACATTGCGGAAGGGTTAGAAGGGAAAGTATGCCTGTTCGCGGATGACACACAAATCTGCAAGGGGGGAGGGTGGTTTGAAAAAGTTGTAAGAATTGGCAAGGGTGTGGCAGCTGGGTTTCAATGCAAAAAAAGTGCAAAATCATGCACTTGGGGTGTAAAAAGTGGGGTTGTGTATCAGCTGGGATGGGAAGTACTGGCAACCACCAAATAGGAAAAGGACCTGGGAGTAATCATTTCTGATGACCTGAAGGTAGCCAAGCAGTGGGGAAGGCTAGCAAGATGCTCGGGTGTATAGGGAGGGGTATCACCAGTAGGAAGAAGGTGGTAAAATTACCCCTGTACAGATCACTGGTGAGACCCCACCTCGAGTACTGTGTCCAGTTCTGGAGGCCCTACCTCTAGAAGGACATTGATAAGGTGGAGGTGGTACAAAAGAGGGCTACCAAAATGGTGCAGGGCCTACCTCAGAAGCCTTATGAGGAGAGACTCAAGGAACTAAATATGTACTCTCTGGGGAGAGGAGGGAAAGGGGGATATTTTGGGGTGGGCCAGCGGAGGAAAGGGGATATTTGGGGTGAGGGTCTCAGAGGAAGTGTGAGGAAATATGTCTTCACAGAGACAGTGGTGGACGCCTGGAACAGCCTTCCAGCAGAGGTGACAGGATTGAGGTATGCATGGGACAGATACGAGTGGACCTTGGTAGTAAGGCAATGGGAGGAGACGACCGGGGATGAAGGATCTGCAGTGGCACAGTAGGCAGGGAAAACTCTGCAGACTGGGTGGGTCAAGAAGTCCTTATCTGCCGACAACTTAAATGTTTCTATGTTATGTTTCTACTAGCAGGAGCATAGGGGTAGGCATTATGCAGTGCAAACCAAACGGGAGGTACAAATGTACAAAGACCTCATGTGAAACCAAAACGCTAAATTACCAAGTGCCTGCCTGCCAGTGTGCCATCAGTCAGCGAGGGGTAGGCAAGTGTGCAATAGTAGACCCTGGGCAAGGAACAGTGTACTGGCAGGCAAACAGTACGTTTAATAAATTAATAGGACTCTGACTGTGGCGGGGTGCTTAGTAGCAGCCCGTAAATGTACTTAGTAATAATCATAAAACGCAGATCTACATAGTATTCAGTTGCTTTCTTTTTTTCTTGGTGTACACAATGATGTAAATAATGCAATGTATATTTCACTGAGTCTTTCAAAAAGGATATGACAGTTTCCAACTGACCTCACAATTTCTGTTTGACATCTGTCATGATTAGCACTATGAAGCACAAAGGGGCTTTTTGTACAGGCATTTTGGATAGATTGCCAAAATGGGTTATAAACCCAGTAATGGAAAGCTGAAAATAAAAAAAAATACATTTTGTAGTAAAATATTATAGCTGAAACATGGTATAGAGTTCCTCCCCTCCCAAAAAAAGGATAAGGTCGTCCTTACAACTTGCCCATAATTTTGATCCTAAAGTTGTCTTGGGGGAGAAGGGTCTCATGTTAATCGGTTCATTTCTGTCTGTATATTTTTTCCTGAGCCTCATGCCAACAGAAGTGAGGCGATCCTTCTCTGTCTGATCTCATGAGTTCATTAGAGTAGGATAAAACCTGTTATGGGCTCGGACAAAAACTTGCTACCTGTGAAGATTCTTAAGCAGACCTCTCCGAGGCCAAAAAAATGTGTTTCTGAATGACCTCCTGCGTCTCCCGTTGTTGCTCCTTGTCCTGGAAGAACCGCGCTCACTCAAGACATATTCATCCCAGTAGAAGCCTCTTGGTCATACCAGTTTGCTGAGATCTGCAGTGCCTCTACCTGGTAGTCTACAGACACCTTTATCTTTCATTACGGTGTAGATTTCTGTTCCTGTAGAGAAGCAGATTTTGGCCCTGCTGTGCTGAAGAGTTTATTTACGAATTGGCAGCAGTACTTGCTTTCTTCCATTTGTACTGCAAGTAGTCGATGAAATGTGTTTGGCAATGGGTTGATTCTTTTTAGCGGAAAGGTGAGTAACCTTTTCTTGTCACCTCAGGAATACTCCAATATTCCTAACTCTTCTGCAGTATGCCTGTAAGCCAGATCTGCCCGGAGATGGAATGTTATGCTAATGATGGAATCATTGGCATATGCCACTTTTCAAATGCTGCCACCACTCAACTGCCTACATTCTAACCCTCAGGTTTCTTTCTCCACCTGTCAAGATTAGATGCTCGGAGATCCTGTCTTCATCATCTTGTTCTGTTGTGTGAAAACTTATAAAATATACATAAGTGTTCTTTGTTTTTCATTTACTGCCTTTTACGCTTTATAATTTTAAGTTAACCCGTATTTTTAGTGTTAAATTACGAGTTTCCTCTATTTTTTCCGGTTCAGTATAACCGGGGGTAAACCGAGGTTTGTTTCATAACTATCTGAGTTTTCTGACTAAAAAAACTCCATTAGTTGTATTTAATTTTATTGATTTTTAACTTGTTTTTAGAACTGCTAATACTGGTTCTTGAACCAATAGCTTCAGTTCACTTTTACATCGGCTCCCGGTTCCGGAACCAGCCGCTGTATAAACTTAAATTTAAACAATATTTTAGCGGTTGCAATGTTTGAGTTTTACATTGAGAAACCGAAAAATAAAACTGGTGACCCTGGTTTTTTAACTTTATTTCGAGTGTGGTGAATTCTATTGAGACATGGACACTTAAGCAGAGTGAAACCTGCATACATGTCTTGACAGAATTATTAAAAATGCCTGAATAAGGCTAAAGAAGAAAGCTGTCACCACCTTAGGGTCCCTTGAGCTCGGACCGGCCGACACCCTAAATTACTGTGGGTGAAACCACAATAATAACTACTGTAACTACTACCCCTGAGACTGGTATACAAGCAGTTTTTAAGTGTCTTGCTGAACCGGCTGACTCCCTGGTTCCCTCTAGAAATCAAAAGAAAAGTAAGCACACAGAACCCCCTGCTGGACAGCATTTGGGGACTTCTGTGCCTGCTATAATGCCTGCCAACTCCTGCAGAAATTGCAGATTTCTAATATCATTCAGGCTTACAAAGTCTGTCTGCTTTTTAAGCAGCAGACCCCTGCAACCAGCTGTCTCCTCTGCTCAGTTTTACTGTTATTTTATAAAGAGGAATATGTGTTTATGATGAACTGGACAAAGGGGAAACCTATTAAACCTAGGTTTTCCGCTAAATAGAAGTTTGACTTCACAGAGCACATGAGAATTATTCCTCACACTCCACACTTGTGAGAAATGATTGGGCTGAGACCCACCAAAACCTTCTTCCTGTGAATATATTCTTCAAGGAAGATGCTTTCAAGATTTTACAAACTCCTAAGCGCTGTCTCCCCTCTTGATAAGAGGCTATACAAGACATATAAGCTGGTTAAGAAGGGGCTGAATTGATATCCTCACTCTGTCTAGTGAGGGGTGGTATAAGTGACAGCCTGTGACAAGGCAAAGATACCCCTGGCATTTATCAGCTTCCCTAGCTATCAGGCAGGCACTTTCAAGCCTGTGTCAATACCAGAAGTTATTAGGGTAGTAGGCCCTTGCTATACCAGTCAAGGTCCAGACTCCCCTGTCAGATGATCTAGCTGATGCAGCTAAATTTGGTTTGGAGCCAAATATCAGTCTCAAATGCCTGCGATTCTAAAGACTCTTATGAGGGATGGTAAATACAGTGGGTTAGAGGAGGTTTGCCTGGCTGCAAGTCACAAACCTCATTCAGGATACCAAAACCAGGACTCTGGATTTCCCAGTCAAGGGTAACTCCCTCTTTGGAGAAAAGATAAAGGCCTAAAAAAAGAGAGGTCCATGAATACAAAACCACCTACAGTAGCAATTCTACACAAGAAAGAGCTTCCCCTAGGCTACCACTAAAACACATGGAATGGGAGGCAGATCATTTCACAGCAGGCTCCTTTGTTTACCAGGCCATGGATGCACTCTATCTACAGTACCCGTGGCAGTGGTACTTCAGGACTTGACATCTCTCCCCAGCCCCCAACCCCTACCCCTTCCCCATTAAAAACAAGTTTGTCAAACATGTTACTGTCAAGGACAGTGGGCCCTGCCCTAATACAGCAAAGGGTACCACAAAGAAAATGGGGAGTGGCGGCCTGTTTTAGACACCTAACAAAGCCAAAGTTCAAAGTACTTAGCAGTTCGCCTTCGAAGACAAGGTGTCACAGCTTTTTTCTTTACCTCCTAGATCATTGGCTGGGGGTTGTAAAATCATCCCAGAAAGTGTGAGCATCTGCAACTCACCCAGGGTCTCCTGGAGTCCTTAGGGTTCCTGATACATCTAGAAAGTTTGTCCCCAGCGTGCTCAAGCACGGCGGTTTATAGGAGCAGAGCTAGATACACTGCAGGGCAGGGCCTACCTGCCTCTGGTCAGGGCAAGGAGTATCCCATTGGATTGCAGGCTTATCCAGCCTGAATAAACCAAATGCTCCAAGACAGTTTCTTCAACTACTGGCCACATGGCACCTGCCACTGGCAAAGTCCTGTAATCCAGATTACAGATGAGGGACATTTAATTTTACCTCAGGGCTCGCTGGAATCGGGGTAAGACCCTGTTTCAAAACTAATTCTAGTAACAAGAACATTGTTACTAGCCCTCCAATGGTGGAAAGAGGAAACACCAAACCGTGGGAAGGGGTTCCTTTTTCAACAAGAGTCCCCATCAGTTGTTCTACCAACAGATGCATCCCGACCAGAGTGGGATTCCCATCTGGGCTTCACACCACCCAAGGCATATAGTCAAGTGTAGAGTCACTCCTGCATATGAATCTGCTGGAGCTAAGAGTAGTGTTACTGTTACAGGTCAGAACAGACAATACCTCCACACTGCAGTACATAAAAAAGCAGGGAGAGATGGGGTCAAATCCTTACTGCACAGAAGTCATGAAAATATGGAGTCTAGCATACTCCATGGGGTTTCCCCAACAGGTTTTTCATCTGCCAGGCAAGGATAATACATTGGCAGGTACCCTGACTCAGATCAACCAGGTTCATTACTAATGGGCCTTGAACAGTCAGATGGTGCAGGTGATCTTTAGGAGGTGGAGCACTCCAGTGGTACACTTGTTTGTATCCCACCAGAACTACCACTTGGCACAGTATTATTGCACAGTTGAAAGGGGAACAGTTCCCCCCTGGATATTCTGGCTTTGTATTGGTCAAGGAGGCACACGTATGCTTTCACCTCCTTTCTTCCTCCCCTTTGGTTTACAGAGCATTGCTCGTGCTCAAGTCCCAATCAGCATCAACAGATCTTACTTCGAGAGGGTTCCTTCAGTAGGTCATTACATATAGGACTGGCGCCACCTGGCATTGAGTCACATGGCAGACTTTTCTAGCAGTCCCTGACGGGGGACCGCACACCCGACCTCACGTGACAGACGTCAGCATGGCCGTATATAGTGGACGGTCCCCATGCCCACCCTCCAGTTCTTTCCCGCCGTCGCCTCGTGTCAGTCGCATTGCACACTGCCATACAGCGATCGTCGTTTGGGTTCTTGCGTCTGATTTTTCCTACGTCCAAATCTTTCTTTCATTATTCTAACTACTTAATATCTTCCCCCAAGAAGAAGTGCTCGTCCTGTGGCACACAGATCCCGCATAAGGATGGTCGCCTAAAGTGTGTGATCTGTTTGGGCCCAGACCACCCTGTCTCCTCCTGCTCAGAATGCCAAACCTTTAACCAGGCCACCAAAAAGCAGAGACAGTAGGCTTTGGAGGCCCACCTCTTAAAGGTCCGCTTAGCATCTCTAGAGAAGCAAATGGACTGCATTAGAGAGTTGTCTTCTGAGCACACTTCTCCTTCAAAGAAACACCGTAAGGAGAAATCTTGGGAGTGGGATCGCTCCACGAATGAGACCTCTCGGCCCTTTACGATCGAGGCCCAGCCACCGCCAAAGAAGCCTTCGGAAGGGTAAGTCTGGTAAAACTTCAGTGGGTCAGTCTATCGTTGGCCCCTCCGACGACCGCACCGCTACAGCCGCTAATCCGGCCCCTGCCTCCGGGGACTGCATGGCTGCTGGTAAGATGGCTCCCTAGCCTTCAGGGACCTGCCCGGCACCAGTCGATAAGTCGGCTGGGGGCTCCTCCCCACCCAACTCTGGCCGCTCAGGCGCAGTTCTCCTGTCAGGGCCTAGCGGCGCTTCACCCGATGACCGGCAGAACCTGGGGGAGAAGGCCCCTCTTCCCCCTCAACCTTCGCCTTTACCTTCCCCTTCACCGATGGATACCTCGGGCGAAGACAGCGCAGAACCCCTCGACATCAAGTCCTCTGGGTCTATCCCGCACTCTCCTGATGGGGTCACTGAGAAAGAGGCTTTTCCATCTGGCCTTCCAGTGGAGGCCCCTTCTCCTTCTGGTGGGACCCCTTTGGAGCCGACTATTATCCCGGCCCCGATTCCACCGTCGGATCCGGCGAATCCTATTCAGATGCCGGATGTACTGACTACCAGGGCCTGGTGGTTGGTCCCAGCCTTAAGCTCCGACGCCAGACCCGGTCCCACCGTTGGGCCCCCTTTGTCTGGCCCAGACACGAGCCCCTCAGATGCCGAATCCCCTTCCGGCACCGTATCGGGTGGTGCCAGTCCCGTCAGTCCCCCTGACTTTGGCTATCCCGACACCGGACCCCCTGTCAATCTATATTATAGCGGGTCCGACGTGGGTACCCCCTACGTCAGATCAGACGATGGGGATTTACATAAGGCCCCGGACTGTCCTTCATTACCCTTTTGTGTATCCTGGGGACCACTTCCCGGCTGGTCCTCCTCCTGATTGGAGTTCTTTTGGGCAGTATTACCTTGGTTATAACCCCTACCATCACTACCAGGGTTACCATTATCCGCCCCCACCGGTTATACCTCCTCCTTCCCAACTTCCTCCTCCACCTCTTTCGGCTACGCCGGATTTCAAGACTCTCATCCAGTCTTGGTGGCAGGGGGCGCGTTCGGAGTTGGTTTCAGACCTGGAGACGAGAATCCCTCTTCCACGGTCTTCTAGGTCTGTGTCCCCAAGAAGTTCTTCTCCGTCCACGGTACATGTCTCGGGTGCGGCTCGTCAGGACATTACCCTTCCAGACATCAGTCACCTTCCTGACGAGGGGGCAGACGATGATGAGGTGGCCGACGAGTCTGCGGACGACTCCCTGCAGGAGCCCGAGGTTCCATTAGGCAAGGTTTCCCCCAAGTTCCCCCCCAGAGGACCCTACTTTTTCGGATCTTCTGAGGTCCATGAAGGATTTCTTCGACTGGGAGTCGGAGGAACAAGACCCTATGAGATGGAGACTAGCCGAGCACCTGCACCTAAAGTCTCCGGTCCCCATTTCTCCCTGGATCGGACCTCACCTCTGTGGTCTGGCAGATGCCTCATTCTCTCCCGGCTGTCCCCAACAGGGTGGGCAGGATTTACCGGGTGCTGAAGGATGCTCTGTTTCTAAAGATGCATCCTAAGGCCTGGTGGCACTGAGGGTTGAGACGCTGGATGCCACACCTCGCACCATGCCGGCAACCCGTGTTCGGAAGCGAGCCCGGGCTGTCAGGAGTTGGCAGGGAAAGGAGAGGATTGAGCGTCTGGAGGACAGCTCTTCTCTCCTGGGTGGGTGGGGGATCCATACTCTGTGTCTGACTGGCCCCTGGCGGAAGGCGGCGTCACGGCAAGCCTAGAGTTGGGGGTGGGAGTGGTGATGCCGGCAGCAATGCCTTGGCATAGGGGCATGCCACTCCTTTGCAGAAAAGTGTGAAGACACCTGCGGATGCCGGGAAGACTGAGCGCCTGGAGCGTGCCTCCTATATGCCCTCATCTGCCTGACTACTCCCGGTCCGACGCCACTTGCAGTATCGGGATGCTCACCGCCCCACCTTGGCCGCTCGGGGGAGCCACAGCTCCATGGGGACGGGGAGGTAAGTATTGGGCAAGGCAGGAGGATGTTTCCTTGATGCTCCCGAAGGGTCGGGATCCGCAGGATGTAGGAGAGTTGGAGAAATCTAAAAAATAAAAAAAAGATGCATCCTAAGGTGGACTCTGGTCATCTCTGCTGCTCATGAGCACCTCTCCTCCAGACAAAGAGCTGAAGCAGATGGACCAGTTCGGTAAAAAGGTGTATGCCTCGGCCACATGCGCTCTCCGATCTCTCAACTATGTGGTCCACATGGTGTCCCATCAGAAGGCTGCCCTGGCCAGGTTAAAGGCACCTCTCCAAGCTATGGAACCCTCGAGTCTCAAAGAGGAGCTTGCCAAGGACCTTCACCTCTCTCGTTTTTCATGTAGGCATGCCTTGCGGGATACATATAACTCAGTTGACTCTGTAGCTCGCACCTCGGCAACTGCTGTTGCTCTAAGATGGCATTCCTGACTTTGACTCTCGGGCCTTGCCAATGAGGTACAGTCAGCGATACAGGATGCTCCCTTTAGGGGCTCGGTATTTTTTGGTGGGGACACCAAAGAAATTATCACTGATCTCCAGGACAGAGGCCTCACCCTCAGATCAGTGAGGTCCATGTACCAATCGGGCACTCGGCAGCAGCAGCCCTTTTGGAAAATGACCTGGAGGCAGAGGAAGCAGGCCCCAGCTCGGCTCCAGGGCAAACGCAAGGCCACGGGTTCCGCCACTCCTCTGGCCTTTAAGACCCAGTGACATACAGGGGGCCCTCCCCCTAAACGTCAAGCCACTTCCTGACTCACTATCCCCACTCCCTCCTCAGTCTCTCAACGAGGAGCAGGTGGGGTGGAGGTTTGCCCACCACGCGCAGGAATGGAAGGCAGTCACCTCCAACACATGGGTCCTACAACTAGTGTCTGTTGGACACACCATAGAGTTCCTGGCGCTTCCTCTAGAATCTCTGCCAAGAAGGTCTTCCTACTCCAGGGATCAGCCTCTTCTCGTCCGGGAAGAAGTTCACAGCCTCTTGCTCAAGGAAGCAATAAAATCCGTTCCCCTCTGGCAAAGGGGCAGGGGGTTTTACTCCCATTTTTTCCTGGTTCCAAAAAGACTGGAGACTTCAGACCCATTCTCAACTTAAGCAACCTCAATCAGTTTGTCGAGTAGAAAAAGTTTTGGATGTTGACGCTCCAGAGTTTCCTCCCACTCCTTCTGGAGGATCATTGGTTGTGAGCTCTGGACATGCAGGATGCTTACCTGCACATCCCGATCTTCCCCAGCCACCGCCGTTTCCTGTGGTTCCAATTCCAAGGGGAACACTTCCAATTTTGGGCGCTCCCTTTTGGTCTGTCCTCGGCACCCCCAGGTTTTCATCAAGCGTCTGGCGGTGGTGGAGGCTTTCTTATGCCACCAGGGTATTGAGGTTTTCCCTTACCTGGATGACTGGCTGATCTCAGTCCCTTCCAGGGACTCTCTACTCTTTCACCTTGAACCTTTTTAGCAGACTAGGGATTACTATCACTGTTCCCAAGTTATCCATGATCCCGTCCCAGAGACTAGTTCATTCAGGCAATCTTGGATACAGTCCAATGCAGAGGCTTTCTTCCTTCAGACAGGGTGGAGACCCTGATTCATCAGGCTTCACAAGTGGCTTCCTCAGGGAGGACCATCCTCCGCCTTCTTGGCCTGATGTCCTCCATCACTACCATTCCCTTGGCAAGGCTTCACATGACAGTCACTCAGTGGTCCTTGCGCGTGCAGTGGGACCAATACCTGGACCATCCGGTACTGGTCTCTGCAGCGGTTCAAAAAGAATTGGTTTGGTGGTGGGACCCCTACAACCTTTCCTTAGGTCTCCCCCTTTAGAAGCCCGGCTCCTCTGACATCCCTAACTACGGATGCTTTGAACAAGGGATGGGGAGCGCATCTGGGGGAGCATTAAGCTCAAGGTCTGTAGTCCAGCTTGGATACACCCTTGCACATCAGTGTTCTGGAGATGAGTGCGGTCTTGTATGGCTTGCAAGCCTTCCAGACCCTCCTTCCCAAGGGATCACTGCTGGTCCAAATGGACAATTTGTCGGTAGTCTGGTACCTCAACAAAGAAGGAGGAACCCGATCGTACCCCCTGTGCAGGAAGGCGATGCGAGTGTGGAACTGGGTGGTCTAGCTCAATCTAGCTGTTGTGGCCGTGCACATTTCAGGCGACTCAGCAGGTCTTGGACCCTAGCTCATGAGTAGGAATTACTTCAGGAAGTGGTAGAATCTCTTCCTAAAATGGGAGCGTCCAGAAATTGACCTTTTTGCCTCCCAATACAATGCAAAATTTCCCAGGTTTTGCCCGCTCATTCCAGGGCATGGTTCTTTCTGGCACGACGCGCACGCTCTCTCTCTCTCCTGGACAGGGAAATTTGTGTACGCCTTCCCTCCGTTTCCCATTCTCCAGAGGGCCCTGCTCAAGCTGCAGGCAGAGACGGCAAAGATGATTCTCATCGCCCCTCTCTGGCCGAGACAAATTTGGTTTCCGCTGTTACAACAGCTATCCAAGGAACCACCGGTTCCACTTCCAGTGACCCACGACCTCTTGACCCATGGTCAAGGTCGTCTAGTTCATCTGGGGCTCAGGACACTGCATCTTCATGCATGGCTCCTACAGACATAGTGATTTCTTGCTTTGGGGTCTCCTCCCAGGTCACTCAAGTCCTTATTGAGGCTAGGAAACCCTCTACTCGTTCCGCTTATGCTATGAAGTGGAAACAGTTTTCCATCTGGGCGACTTCCAAGAATTGGAACCCCTTTCCTTGTTTTGCCCCTCAAATCATGGAATACCTCCTTCATCTCTCAGACTCTGGTCTGTCATATTCCTCCTTTCGCAATTTCGACGTACCACGAGCTGGTGGATGGTAAACCTGTGGCTCAGTTGGAAGTCTCAAAAACCTTTCTGAAAGGGATCCTCCATCTGAAACCTCCCATCCGCAACCCAACTCCACCTTGGGATTTGAACTTTGTGTTGGAGAAGCTTACCCTTCCCCCATTTGAACTGGCCATGAGCTGTGATTTGCGCTTCCTTTCGTGGAAGACGTTACTTTTGATTGCCATTACTTCAGCCCGAAAGATTTCGGAGCTTCACGCTGTGGTTTGCAGAGAGCCTCATCTTATTTTCCACAAGGACCGGGCGGTCCTCAGGACAAAATATTAAGTTCTAATCCCAGAAATGCTCAGGATATTCATAACTTTGTGCAGTCAGCCTGGTGGGTTGGACTGCCCAGAAAGATGGAACACATGCAAATGATCTTTGCACGTAAGCATCTTTCAAATACTGCCTCTACCAACTGTAGTGTTCTAACCCCTTTAGATTCTTCTCTCCACCTGAAAGTCTGGTCGCTCAGAGTCTCTGTTGCCCTCTTTCGCGTGAAGAAAGATAAAAAAGATCATCAAAACCATAAGTATACTTAATTTCTTTTACTGCCGCTACTGATTGTCAGTTTAGATCTAGTTTATTATTGAAGCAGTTGTTTTTTCTCGGTTCCTCACGGTTCGGCATAACCGTGAAGGATCCAAGTTAGTTTAGTTTAATTTGGGTTCTCTGACTAAAGAACCTATATTATTTTTGCTAAATTTTGGTCCTCACAAACTTTATTTGTAACAGTTTTTTTATCGGTTACAGAACCGCTGAACCGGTTCATATTTCATCTCCCTGCTCGGTTCCTCTGGTTCCTTATCGGTTCCGGAACTGACCGCCAAAAAAAAAAATATATATATATATCTAAGCTGTTTAAATAACCGCAACAATATCTATTATTTAGCGGTTGGTGGTTTTCCTCTCTGCTTCTCACCATGGCAGAGAAGCCTAAGAAGAGAACCGGGGAGCCCGGATTTAAAAACTGTTTATAGTGTGGAGATGTGTTTACCAAGGTTGACAAGCACACCTTATGTGTAGCTTGTCTGGGTTTCAAACATTTGGACCAGTAATGTGATATATGTAAAACCTTTCCAGATAAAACTGTGGAAAAGCGCCTTGAACGGCTCAATAAAAAGTTTCCTAGGGGTCCCTCAGTCTCTGACCAGCTGACACCCCAGTCTGTTGAGGCTGAACCCGCAAGTGCTACTACCCCTGCCCCCTGATACAGGCTAAAAAGGGACAAAAAGAGGAAAAGAACCGGCTGACTCTCCGGTTCCCTCAAAGAAAACAAAGAAACTTAAACATGCAGAACCCTCTCCTGTTAACCCAGGGACTTCTGTGCAGGTGTCTGCAATGCCTTCAGCTCAAGAGATAGCTCAGGCCTTCAGAATTATTCAGGCTCTGCAGAGCATCATCCCTCAGCTTCCTGCCCCCTCACAGGGTCCCCAGGTTGCTAGTACTGTGTTGCCCTCTGCGCCGGAGCAACTTTTTTTTTGAGGAGGATGAGCCTTATGAGGAGGACGAACCTATCCCTCCAGAGGTGTCCCCCGAGCAGGATTTTGGCTCACCTCCCAGGGTGTCTGAGGATTTTTCCTCCCACTTTTCCTTTGTAAGGAAAATGGCAGATGCCTTAGATATCGCCACAACAGAGCAAGTGGAGGATGATGAGGAAATTGAGTACCTTAGTATGATGGGTTTAATACCCACAAAGGCCCTCCTCCTCCTCCCAGTTTATACATTTTGTTAAGAAGGATGCTATGAAGCTCCTGCAGACCCCTAATTCTATTCCTCCAATCGACAGGAGAATAGACAAAAAGTACCAGTTGGATAGGGAGGGAGCTGACTTCCTCTTTTCCCATCTTGACCATCAAGGGGTAATACAACAGGCAGGCTGTGATAAAGCTAAAGTCCCTCTGTCCTCACATCCACTGGACAAGGACTCCAGAAAATTGGACAGTATGGCCAAAAAAGGCTATTTGTCAGCCTCACTGGCCATGAGACAGGATACTTTCCAAGCTTATGCTGCCCAGTATCAGAAATCCCTGTGGCAGACAGTATTGGCAATGTCCATGAAAGCGACCTCACCCTTGTCAGATGACCTGGCTGAAACGGCCAGGTTTGGGCTAGACGCGGCTAAGTACCAGTTCCAGATGGCTGCTGATTCGAATGACACTGCAGCCAGATGGATGGCTAACACAGTGGTTCAGAGCAGGTTTGCTTGGCTCAGGGCTACAAACCTCGCTCAAGATACCCAAACGAAGGCCCTGGATTTTCCATTAGAAGAAAATTCTCTTTTTGGGGAATCCACGGTGGCCTATATGAAGAAGGTGGATGAATATAAGGCTACTTATAGAAGCAGCCCTGCCAGAGATGGAGCTTCTTCATCCACCAGGCCCTATGGAAGGGGGGGGGAGGTCGCTCTTTCATGACAAGACCTTTTTCCAGCCAGTAACCATGCCCCAATACCAGCAGTACCCCCAACAGGGCTACTCCAGGGGTAGGGGCTCTAGGCGAGGGTCTCTGGCACAACCTCAGCCTCAGCCTAAACAGAACCCCTGAGATGCAGACCGCCTCCTCCCTACTTGTTGGAGGCAGACTGTCCCATTTCCTCCACCTTTGGTCAACCATCACCACAGACAAGTGGGTGTTGGAGGTAGTGGGCAAAGGTTTGTCTCTGGACTTAAAATTTCTTCCTCAAAAAAATTCCAGGGTTTTCATCTCTCCTCCCCTAGCACAAACTTCATTGCTAGAGGCAGAGTTTCAAAAGCTGCTACAGCTCAGAGCAGTGGAACCAGTTCCTACAACCCTGAGAGGAAGAGGTTTTTACTCCAGATACTTCCTAACAAAGAAAAATGGGGAGTGGCGGCCAATTTTGGATCTCAGAGCTTTAAACAAGCACCTGAAAAAGCCAAAGTTCAAAATGGTCACTTTGGCTTGGATTCTGCCAACAATCCAAAAAGGGGACTGGCTGGCATCTCTGGGCTTACAGGATGCTTATTTCCACATCCCCATAAAATAATCTTACAGGAAATATCTCAGATTCAGACTCCCATCAGGTCATTATCAGTTTGCAACCCTGCCCTTCGGCCTTTCCTCGGCACCAAGGGTGTTTACAAAATGCCTAGCAGCTGTGGTGGCATTTCTTCGAAGACAGGGAGTGACTGTCTTCCCATACCTGGACGACTGGCTGGTGGTGGGTAAATCACCAGAAAAAGTCAGAACCTCTCTAAAGCTCACACAGGATCTTTTGGAGTCCTTGGGTTACATAATAAACCAGAAAAAAATCTGTCTTAACCCCTTCACAGACTTTACAGTTCATAGGGGCAGAGATCAGTACTGTACATGCCAGGGCCTTTTTGCCACTGGACAGGGTGCAGAGCCTTCAGGCCATAGCAAATTCCTTCAGATTGCACAGGCAAAAAACAGCCAAGCAATTCCTGCAGCTCTTGGATCATATGGCTGCATCCACAGGCACAGTGCAGGGTTCCAGGTTTCGCATGAGACATCCAGTTTCATCTCAGGAATCATTGGAGTCAGAAAAAAGATCCCTTTTCAAAACTCATCCCAGTGACAAGGGCACTGTTACAAGCCCTTTTGTGGTGGAAAAAGGAATCCAACCTAAGGCAAGGAGTCCCTTTTCTTCAGGAGGATCCTTCACTAGTCCTCACAACAGATGCATCCCTTCTGGGCTAGGGTGCCCATCTGGGGGAGCACAGAACTCAGGGTACCTGGACAGAAGCAGAGTCCATTCAGCATATAAACTTGCTGGAACTCAGAGCAGTGTGGCTGTCACTAAAAGTTTTCTCTACACTGGTGATGGGCAAGGTGGTACAGGTTAGAACAGACAATACTACCACTATGTACTACATAAACAAGCAGGGAGGTACCAGATCAGGTCCCCTATGCACAGAAGCCATGAAAATTTGGACTCTGGCTTATTCTCTACAGGAGTCCCTGCAAGCAATCCATCTGCCAGGAAAGGACAATACCTTGGCAGACACAGTGAGTCGAATCAATCTGTCCCATCACGAATGGACACTGAACAAGCAGGTGGTGCAGGTAATTTTCAGCAGGTGGGGCATTCCCGAGATAGACTTGTTCGCATCCCACCAGAACCACCAGTTGCCTCAGTATTGCTGCAGACCACCGGCCCAGGGCACAATCCTTCTGGATGCCCTGGTACTGGACTGGTTAGGCAAGTTTCTTTATGCCTTCCCCCCCTTTTCCTCTGGTTTTCAGAGTACTACTGAAGCTCTGATCCTGATAGCTCCAGATTGGCCCAGGCAGCCATGGTACTCTCTTCTGCTCTCCATGTCGGTGAGCAAACCAATAAGTTTGCCTCTCAGCCACAATCTCCTGCCCGCCAATCAGGGAACATTATTGTACCCAAATCTCGAGTCCCTCCACCTCAAGGCATGGCTCTTAAGGAATTAGAAGTATGCAGACTTAAACCTTTCTGAAGCTGCATTAACTATCTTGAAAGGTTATTGGAAGCCCTCCACTAAGAAAATGTATTCTAAGTAGAAGAGATTTTCTTTTTGGTGCTCTGGTAGGGATTTCGCCCCAAATGATGCAGGAGTCTCAGTGGTGTTGGATTATCTGACTCACTTACATTCACAAGGTCTACAACCCAGTTCTCTAAGGGTTCATCTTGCAGAAGTGTCTGCATATCTTTCTGCTAGGACAAAGGTGTCAGTAGCATCAGATCCCATTTTCAGAAGATTTTTTAAAGGCCTGATACATTTGCATCCTCCTCACAGGGCACCAGTGCCTGCTTGGGATCTTAATATATGTATAGCCAGATTAATGAGGGCTCCTTTTGAGCCCATGGCTACAGCCCATTTAAAATATGTTAACTGGAAAACAGTTTTTCTGGTAGCAATTACCTCAGCAAGAAGAATGAGTGAGCTTCAGGCTGTCTGTGTTGACCAGGACTACATCTCCTTTCACAGAGATAAGGTAGTCCTTAGAACAAACAGACAATTCCTTCCCAAGGTCGTTTCAGACTTTCATCTGAACCAATCAGTCACTCTTCCTGTCTTTTTCACAGACCAGACAAGTTCTGGTGAAAGAAGACTCCACAGTCTGGATGTGAAAAGAGTTCTCAGCCATCACATGACAGCTACTAAGGGCCATAGGCGAGACAAAAAAACAATTTTTCCTTACATATAGAGATGTTGGAATGGGCAAACCAGCCTCAAAAAGATCCATTTCTCGATGGATTGTCCAGTGTATTCAATTCTGCTACACTAGAGTAGGTAGGGAGTCCCCAGCTGGGCTGAGGGCACACTCGACAAGAGGAACAGCTGCCAGTCTTGCAGTTGCTAGGGAGATTCCATTATTGGATATTTGTAAAGCAGCTACCTGGAAATCAGTACACACCTTTACAAAGCATTGCAACTTGGATGTTTTGTCCAGAAGTGATGCCAGGTTTGGCGCAGCAGTCCTGCAAAGTCCAGTTCCAAAATAAGTTTTGTGCCCACCTCCAGGGGTACTGCTTGGTAGTCTGCACAAAGTTATGAATATCCTGAGCATTACTGGGGTAGAAGAAAAAATTACCATAGTAATCTTCTTTCTTCCCAGTGATGCTCAGAAATTCATAACTCCCCCCCCCCATCCTCCCCTTCCAGAATTTCAACTTCTGCACTCCGCATGCTAGTGCCACATAGCCATACCCTTTTGGGTACACTTCTCTATACTGAATAGATTTAAACAGATTTTTTCTGTCTCTCTTAATAGTCTTCTCATGCTGTTTGGTGAACACCATTGTTTATTTGATGTAGTTCCTCCTTAAGAGGTTTTTTGGGTAAATTCTGTTTATTAGGGTAACCCAAAAAAAAAAAAAAAAACTATTAAAATTAGCGGTTGGATTTTTTCATAATGCCTGACTTCCAGGCTTCTTACAAATCTAAAGGGGTTAGAACACTACAGTTGGTAGAGGCAGTATTTGAAAGATGTTCATGTGCAAAGAATTCCATCATTTGCATGTGTTCCATCTCTCCAGGCAGTCCAACCCACCAGGCTGACTGCACAAAGTTATCAATATCTGAGCATCACTGGGAAGAAAGAAGATTACTATGGTAAGTAATTTTTCCTTTCTTCCCAAGGTGGTGTCAGAAGCCACACTGAACCAGTCCGTGGAACTTCCTGTTTATTTTCCATCCCCCACCAATAGAGGTGTGACACTTCTGCACACCATGGACGTCCATCGGATCCTTTGGTGCTACACACACCAGACCAAGGATTTCCATTGCTGCGATCAGCTTTTGTCTTTTTGGCCCCCTGGTCTAAGGGCAAACCAGTTTCCAAGCAGTGCCTTTCCAAATGGCTAGACAACTGCATTCAGTATCGTTACCAAAAGTACGAAAAACCTCTGCCGGGTCCCATCAGAGGTCATTCTACTAGGGGCATGGCTGCTTCCACAGCCTTCTTGCAAAACGTCTCTGCGGCCGATATCTGTGCTGCGGTCACTTGGAGTTCTGTCCATACCGTTACCAAACACTACAGTCTGGACGTGGCTTCTAGGCAGAGGGCTGGCTTCGGCCTAGCTGTCCTGCAGGGCCTTCTGTCCTAGGCTGGGTCCACTCTGGTTCCCAGTTTCTGTTGGAGTACCCCCCTCCCCCCCGGTTTCTCTCGGTCTCTCTTTGGAGGGACTGCTTGGACTCTGTCCTATATGTAATGACCTACTGAAGGAACCCTCTCGAAGTAAGATAGTACAGTTATGTAGGCACTTACCGTAACAGTAGATCTTTGAGAGAGGTTCCTTCAATAGGTCATATTTTTCCCTCTCCCTCTCCTCGTTTTATTTCTTACAGGGACTCTAAATCCTGTTCGCTCCTGCTGTTAGGCCTCTTCCTGGCTCCAGCGGGAGAACTGGAGGGCAGGTGTGGGCACCGCCCACTATATACAGCCATGCTGACGTCGGTCATGTGACGTCGGGTGGGTGGTCCCCCGTCGGTGAATGCTAGAAAAGTCTGCTGTGCGGTCCGACGCCAGGTGGCTCCAGTCCTATATGTAATGACCTACTAAAGGAACCTCTCTCGAAGATCTACTGTTACGGTAAATTTCTACGTAACTGTACTTTTCGATAGCACCAGACTGAGCCAGACACAATGATACACTCTATTTTCCATGTTTGTGGCTGAGCCAATGCATCTTCCTCAAGAGGCACAATTTACTGCTTCCAATAAAGAGAAGCTTCTGTACCCCAACCTCAACTCATTTTGGGCCAAAAGCGGGGTTTTAAGAATCTAGAATATGCATGATTGCATCTTTCTAAGGTGTCTTGGGCATTTTAAGAGGTTACAGAAAGCGTTCTGTTGGGAAAAGCAGTTAGAAAATGGGAAAGGTTTTCTATTTGGATACCAGCAAAGACTGGTGTTCCAGCTGTACTGCACCTTTTACATATGTGCAGTCACCGGACTTGCAGTCTAGTACCTTAAAAGCCCACCTGGCTGCAGCAGTTGCATACATGTCAGTTGGGCAGAGTATTTTTCTGCCTTTATACTATATCTTTAAAAAGGTTCTTTAAGGGCCTGGTCCACCTGCACCCCCTCACAGGGAAACAGTGCCTGCATGGGACCTAAATGCATGCATAACTAGGCTCATGGGTTCCCTTTTTTGAACCTATGCATTCAGCTCATGTGAAATATGTCACGTGGCACAGTTGTCCTTGTGCCATTTAACAGGACTACATTTCATCCCGTAGAGACAGTGGTCCTGAGAACAAACGGAAGGTTCCCCTTTCACAGGGATAAAGTTGTCCTTAAAACTAATAGGAAATTCTAGGGACACGGATATGTTAAATCCACACTGTCTGGCAGGTTCCTTGCCACTTTAAATCTTGGCGGAAGGTCTTCAAGCTGGCTCCTCCCACCCACCCAGGTGGTAAAACCCTCGGCTCTGCCCCATGACGCCAGATCTTCCTTACCACTTGGAAGCTCAGGTTCCCTCCTTTGCACTCTGCATTTTAGGCCTGGATCCACACTCTTCGGAATTTCCGAAACTAATTTTAAAATTTGCAAGACTTCAGGCGTCCGTTGGTGCCCTTGTGGGCAGATGATGTCCCGGACCGATCCGCACTCCACGTGCGTCTACTGCCTGGGGCTTGGCCACAATTCGCAGGCTTGCGAATTGTGCAGATCCTTGGCTTTGGTCTTGGAGGGCGCTGCCAGACTTCTTCTCGGGCACCCTGAAAAACGGTATCTGTTGGTCAAGTCTAAGGAGGCCCGTTGGACGGTGTCTGCAGCGGCGGGCTCCATGGAACAATTGGAGCAGATGATCACCCTCGAGGAGGAGGCGGCCCAGGCCTCCTCTTCTTCCTCCTCAGCCGCAGCATTTATCCCGCTCTCCTTGGGCTCCTCCTACACTGCTTTTTTTAAGGAGCTTTGCCAGTCCCTCTCCATGAAGGGAGAAGGGCCATTGGAACATTCCAGTCGGTCCAGAAAGAAGGACCTTAAAGGTAAGTCCCACCGTTGACGTTCGTGGCAGCGGGAGAGATCCCCTTCACCAGACCGTCGACTCTCGACTTCGGTCGAGTTTGCTGCTGTGGCCGCTGGCTTTACGGTGTCCCTGTCAGGTCAGCTGGCCGAGACATCAGTCGACGCGGTCGAGATTTTTCTTGACCCGTCGGACGGTTTGTCGACTGGAGAAGCCGACAACCCTTCTTCACCGGTTCCCCCGGTGGTTACCAGGGATTTGCCTGTGCCGAAGTCCCCGGTTAAAGTCCCAGCACTGAAGGAAGGGCGGGTTTCCCCCATTCCCTCCTTGACCCACCCTTTGAATTCCCGGAGGTCTCTGTCTCGGTCCTCTTCCAGGTCCAGCCGGTCCCGCTGACGTCAGCAGTCTCGGTCTCTGCACCATGGAAAGCGGCGTCGCCGCTTGTCCTAGTCATTCTCTTCGGATAGGCTCCGGCGCAAAGTGCGTCGACGCTATGAGGACTTAATGTGGCAGCAGCTTCTCCTGACCAGTAACAAGCAGACTCCGTTGCCTTCTCTGGCCATTAAGTGGCTGTCACCGGATCGGCTGAAACAACCCATCGTGGTAGTCGAGGGCCCGCCTCCGGTGCCTGTTGTTCAGCTGAAACCGGCTGCTCCACCCATTGTGATGGAACCTCCGCCTCCACAACCGAAGACTGGGGCCCTGACCAAGGATTCACGGTCGGGTCAGGGTTTGCCCCATAGGTAGTCGGTCACCCTCACTCCCGATCGACCTCGGCAGGTGGAGGGTGGCTCAGGCGCCAGGCAGCTGTTCACAGATTCTTCGGAGTCTGACGACTCCTCCCTGTTCTCCAGGCCAGTTGACCTGGAGTCGGCGGGGGGCCAGTCGGTGGACGAGAGCCAGTACTTGTTTTGGGGTATACTTCAAATCATTTCAGTCTACTGGGATGCAGCTCAAACCCATTCGAAAATGGGCCAAGTATCCCCTTACGTAGATACTGGACCGAGGGGATTCCCCTACGGAGGCCTTTCCGGTGGCCAAAGCCATTGTTGGCCCGTCCCTGGAGTTATGGCAGCGGCCAGCATCTTGTCCTGCGCCTTCAGCCAGGATGGCTCGAAAGTACGCGGTCCCCACCGGTTCGTGACCGATAGTGTTTTCCGGCGTTCCAGGAATGCTCGGGACGTGGACAAACCGCCCAATAAGAAGTCCAAAAAATTGGATTACTCAGGGCGGAAGGTTTACACTGCTTCCTCCTTAGGCCTTCATCAGACTAGCTCGGCCGGCCTGATGGCACATTTCTCGCACGCCCTTTTGGGCTCCCTGGATGAGGTGATTCCTCATCTCTTGGCTGACCTTCAGATGACAGTCAGGCAGGTGCAGGATCAGGGAAGGGCGGTGGCTAAACAGCTCCAAACCTCTTTGGATATTGGTGACTCTTGTGCCCGGTCAGTAGTGGTCACAAGGGCCATGCGCCAATGAGCTTGGCTGCGGATCTCTACCTTCACCGCGGACACCTAGCATAAGCTGGCAGACGTTCCCTTCCTGGACACCGACTAGTTCGGGCCCGGAGTAGAAGGCCACCTCTAGAGAATCGAGAAGTCCAATGACACCTTGGACTCTGTCACGTCTGCCCAGACTGACAAAGGCTGCCAGCAGCATTGTAAGCCCTTTCGGCCTTCTGCTCCTGCGGCACGTCCAGCCCAGCAACACCAGCACCAGGGCCAGCAGGCTCTCACTTGGTGCCCTAAGGCTAAATCTGTCGCCTCTTCTAGTAGGAAGCCCCGGGGCAAGGGTCCCGGAGGTTCCTCAGCAGAACCTTCCTTCAAGCCTGCCCAGTGACGGGTTGAGGGGTGTCGCCCCAACCTAGTCACTCCTCCCCGGGTTCCCCCCATGGGGGGACGGCTCTGCCACTTCCTTTCTGCCTGGTCCACTATCACCACAGACCACTGGCTGTTGGAAGTGGTCGGCAGGGGTCTGCCTCTGGGATTCGAGCAGTTCCCTCCCTATCGAGCCGTCGCGCCACAGGGGACTATGGGTTCCGCTGCCTCTCTGTCGGCTCGTTGAACCGACATTGCCTTGCTCCTCCAGAAGGAGGTGATCAGAAAGATGGCGGACCCTCCTCCAGACCCAGGGTTTGTGTCCAGGTACTTTCTGGTCCCAAAACGGATGGGAGGCTGGCGCCCCATTCTCGATCTGCACGACCTGAACAAGTTCCTCAGGCCTCGCACCTTCAGGATGGTCACTCAGGCTCAGATCATTCTATCCTTGGAACCAGGCGAGTGGTTCTGTTCTCTGGATCTTCAGGACGCGTTCTTTCACGTCCCAGTCTGTCCGTCTCATCAGCAATTCCTCCGCTTCAGAGCAGAGGGATCTCTCTACGAGTTCCGGGCCATACCCTTCGGCCTCTCGCCAGCTCCCAGGGTCTTCACCAAATGCGTGGCAGTGGTGACAGCATTCCTGCGGTGCCGAGGGTCCGGTGCACCCTTACCTGGACGATTGACTGATTGCAGCCCCCTCCAGGTTGGAGGTGGAGCGGTCCAGGGATCTGGCCCTCCAGGTCTGCTCTCAGATTGGCCTCCTCATCAACGAGGCCAAATCAGAACTCATGCCATCGCAGGTGATTCAGTTCATCAGGGCAGAACTCGACTCTCTTCGAGCCACAGCCCGGCTCCCGACGGACAGGGCCAAGGTCCTTTCCTGCTTTCCCCAGTCATTTCTGGTTGGGCAATTGCGCCCTGCCTGGGACTTCCTGTGCCTCCTGGACCTAATGGCGGCCTGCACCAGCGTGGTCTGTTGGGCCCGCTGGCAAGTGCGTCCCCTGCAATGGGGGTTGGCCAGCCAATGGTCACAGCGCTTCGGTCCTCTAGACCAGCCTTTGACAGTGACCCAGAAGATGTGGGACGGCCTCCAGTGGTGGCTTGTCCCAGCTCATCTGCAGGAGGGCATCCCGTTCGTCTGCCCCGAGCCGACAGTCACTCTATCGACCGATGCCTTTCTGGGTTGGGGTGCCCATCTTGGGGAGCTCAGAGACCACGGCCTCTGGTCCCCTCAGGAGTCTCGATGCCACATCAACCTGCTGGAGGTTCGAGCGGTCCGACTAGCCCTCACCGCCTTCGCTCCGTTTGTACAGGGTCAAGTGGTTCAGGTCCAGACGGACAACACCACGACCATGTACTACCTCAACTATCAGGACGGGACGCACTCCTTGCCTCTGTGCAAGGAGGCTCTCCGCATCTAGTCTCTCGTGATCAGCCTGGAGGTGGATCTCCTAGCCATCCATGTGGTAGGAGCCTCCAACCGTCTGGCCGATGCCCTCAGCCGGATAGGCGCTACATCTCATGCGTGGTCTCTCCGGCCGGAGGTAGTACAAGATCTGTACTCCCATTGGGACTATCCTTAGGTGGACCTGTTTGCCTCCAGGGAGAATGCGAAGCTGAGGCTGTTTCATGCCCGCCCCACCCCCATGCAGGGCTTGCTGCAGGGGATGCCTTCTCGAGGCCGGGGACCCTGGGCCTCTTCTACGCCTTCCCTCCATTTCCTTTGGTCCACAGGGTGCTCTTCAAGGCGAAGATAGACAAGACACAGGTGATTCTGGTAGCCCCAGACTGGCCCGGCCAGTTCTGGAACCCAGATCTCCTCAGCCTCAGCTCCAGGCTCCCGAGGTGGCTTCCAGTCCACCTGGACTTGCTCTCAGTCGACAAGGGTAAGGTTCTCCATCCGGACCTTAAATCCCTGCACTTGACGGCCTGGTTCCTGAGTGGCTAGAATTCCAGGCCTTGGGTCTTTCTGACGAGGTCCTCAACGTTGTTGAGGCGTCCCGTAAGGAATCGACCAGGAAATGCTATGCCTTCAAATGGAAGAGATTCTCCATTTGGTGTCAGGACAAGGGGTTGGACCCTTCTTCCTGTTCCTTGACTAGCATTCAGGACTACTTGTCTCTTTCTCAGCTAGGGCTTCGGTCGACGATCCTTAAGGTGCACCTGGCAGCCATCGCTGCTTACTGGGCGTGGCACGGCAAGCAGTCGGTGGCACAGGAGAAGGTGGTCGGGTGCTTTTTCAAAGGCCTTGATCACATATCCCTTCCAGTGCAAGAACCTCCGCCTCTGTGAGATCTACTGCTGGTATTGGCTAAGCTCATGAGAAGCCATTTGAACTGATGCACAGGTGTGACATCTCTCACCTGTCATGGAGGACCACCTTCTTGGTGGCTATCACGTCAGCCAGAAGGATGGGAGAGCTCCAGGCGCTTTACATTGAGTCTCCTTATCTGGTCTTCCACAGGGACAAGGTTGTCCTTCGTCCCCACCTGAAATTCCTTCCGAAGGTGGTGTTGGAGTTTCACCTTAACCAGGTGTTGACTCTGCCGGTGTTCTACCCCAATCACACCTCGGAGGCCGAATATAGGCTCCATACTTTGGACCCTAGAAGAGCACTCTCTTATAAGGAGCGGACGGCTGAAGTTCGGGGAGAGGTTCGCCAGCTGTTTGTCACCTACGCTGAAGCCGCACCTGGCAGACCTGTAGCCAAGCGGATGATAAGCAGGTGGGTCACCTCCTGCATAGATCTCTGCTATAGGTTGGCGGGCATGGAGCCTCCCAAAGGGATAAGAGCTCATTCTACCCACCATACCGCTGCTTTGGTGGCTGCTTCTAGGGACGTCCCTTTCCAGGAAATCTGCAGAGCTGCTACCTGAAGTCAGCACACACCTTCATTTCCCATTACCACATTGACCTTGAGTCACGCCGGGATGCTGGTTTTGGGACCTTGGTTCTCCAGTCCTTATTCCCTAAGTAGGGGGTGCGCGCCTTGCCTTCCTCCTCCCGGAAAACTGCTAGGAGTCTGCCAGTAATTGTGGATTGAACAACATATCCGCATCCCTAGAAATACAGGTTACTTACCTGTAACAGGAGTTCTAGGAGTGGTATATGTTGTTCATCCACACAACCCACCCGCCTTCGATGCGCAGCCTGGCTTCCAGCGGGCTAGATCTGGCGTCATGGAGTGGAGCTGAGGGTTTTACCACTCGGGTGGGTGGGAGGAGCCAGCTTGAAGACCTTCAGGCAAGATTTAAAGCGGCAAGGAACCTGCCAGACACTCTGGATGAACAACATATACCACTCGTAGAACTCCTGTTACAGGTGAGTAACCTGTATTTTCTTCCCAAAGTGATTTCAGACTTTCATCTAAACCAAACCATCACTCTGCTAGTGTTTCTTTACTGAGCGTTCTTCTTCTGGTGAACATAGATTGCATAGTCTTGATGTCAAGGGAGCTTTGAGCTACGACATGACAGCTGCTAAGCCCCACATGCAGGACAAGACACAGCTTTCATTCATTTATGGGGATGTGGGAAGGGGTAGTCCAGCATCTAAAAGGTACATTTCTCTCTGGATTGTTCAGTGTATTCGGTTTTATTATTCCAAAGCGGGCAAAGAAGCCCAAGCAGGGCTCAGAGCCCACTCCACAAGGGGCAGCTGCCACTGGCAGCTGTCAAGGATGTCCCTTTTTAGATATTTGTAAAGCACCTACCTGGAGGACAGTTCACAAATTTACCAAACATTACAGCCTGGATATGCAGGCTAGGGCGGATGCCCGGTTGGTACAGCTGTCCTGCAGAGCCTGTTTCCAAAATAGGTTCTGTTCCCGCTTCCAAAGGTACTGCTTCAAAGTCTGCAGATGTGTTAGGAATATTGGAGTATTCCTGGGGTGAGGAGAAAGTTATTTACCATAGTAACCTTGTTTCTCCAAGGGGATACTCCAGTATTCATAACTGTCCCACCCTGCCTCCTCTGTCAGAACCATTGGCCTCTGCATTCCATGCTGTACCTAAAGGGTATGTATGCCACATTCTGGCTTTTATTGAAACTCATTTCAGTGTTTTTTCTCCTTTCAGGCGATTGACATTGGAGAATGTATTGTTTCTGAATATATTTGGATATTTTCTTCCTCCAGTTGGAGGCTGGTTGTGGGAGTTCTAAAATTACAAAATGTTAATGATTTTAAATTGTTTTGGGACCTGTCTTTACAGGCGTCCACGAAATCTGAGGGTTAGAATGTAGGCAGTTGAGTGGTGGCGGCCTTTGAAAAGTGGCACATGCCAGTGATTTAATCATTAGCATAACATTCCATCTCCGAGCAGATCTGGCTTACAGGCATACTGCAGAAGAGTTATGAATATTGGAGTATCCCCTGGAAGAAACAAGGTTACTGTGGTAAGTAACTTTCTTTTGGGCCATTCTAAATGTAACCCAAACCCATCAAAAACGTCCTATTTTACTGTAAATTGATGTATCTGTACCTGCTGATCTTTCTTCGAGAGGAAGCGCTTGCTGCATGTAACACATGTAGGACTGACGCCACCTGGTGGCAGATCTCGACAATTCTTTTCTCCAGCAGTACCGACGTGGGACTGCCCACCCGACGTCGGCTTCACCCCATCACCCCCTATAAAGGCAGGAGTCGGTCCCCATGTGCTCCAGTTCTTTCCTGCCGTGGCAACGGGTTAGTCAGCTCTTGGCTGTCTTACCAGTTCCTCAGCTTTAGAACCTTTTTTCTCTGTCTTGCTTCAGCGATTCCTTGATGTATGTCCACTCCACCGTCCGGGCACCGTAATAAGTGCTCTTGTGGGAAGCAGATCCCTTCCAAGGATGGACATTCGGCCTGCCTTTTTTGTCTGGGCCTAGACCACGACATCAGCGCCTGTACTCATTGCCAGGCCTTCAACAGCCAGACCAGGATTCGGATACAGTCTCTGTGGGTTTACCTAGCCCAACAACGTTTGGCCCAGATGCAGCAGGAGACATCCTCCAGGAGGGAATCTCGTTCCCCTCTCTGTCTAAGAAGAGAGTAAGAAAGGAGAAGCGCCTCCACCGGGACCGGGATATCATGCCCTCCAGACCCAGGTCTTCCAGCTCCCAGTTAGCTGATCGCTCCGGCTCCTCCGGTCATGAGGCCTGGCTTGCCTCCCACCTCAGCTTCTCTTGCCAAAGGGTCTCTTCAGCCTATCAAGATCAGGCTCCCGGACTGTGGCTCTGCAGCGGCTAAAAGGCCCTCGGACTCCGGTTCTGCATTGGCAAAAAGGCCCTCTGACTCCGGCTCCTTGGTGCCTGAGAGGCCCTCTGATGCTGGCTTCACAGCGACAAAGGGTAAGTCCTCCTCCTGATCGGCCTCGGTTGATCCCCGGGAGTCCAAACTGACGGGGAAGGGGGGGCACTCTTCTTCCAGGGCTTGGTCCCTGCCCCCTAAGCACAAGTCCGACCAGCGTCCGTCTGCGGATTCCGACCAACGCCCCTCTGACAAGCTCCACAGATCTACTGATAGGCCGGTCAAGGCCTCCTTTGCGCTCCGACCATCCCCACCCTTCGCCTGTTAAGGGACGTACATCGGACAAGGCTTCTAGCGCAATGAGGGAGAAACGTCCTTCAGTTCGGTCATCAACGGTTCCCCCAACATCTCTTGTCGGCAGCCTCAACATCTCTCCTCTGGACCATACGCCAGTCCACCCGATGACGGTACCACGGAGGTACCACCGACGTTGCCATTAGGCTGACGCCAGTTCAGGGAAGGGCCGACCGACAGTGTCTCCGAAACCTGAGTCACCTAGTCTGGGCATGTCTTAGGTTAAAGAACTTTTCATGTATTGGTGAGAGACTGTTAAGCAGGATTTGATTTCTGCTGCTCCCACTCCTAAGCCTCCTCCAGTCACCCCTGAGCCAGATGTTCAGGTCACCCCTGTTCCATCTGGAAATGAGGATAAAAAAAAAAAACCCACGAGCCCCAAGAAACACAAAACTAAGCGCAGGAGGACCAGATCTCCTTCCTCCTTCTGCTTTCCTTCACCCAGAAGACCCAGACATAAGAGGAGGAGATGACGTTCCTCCCCCTCTTCAGAGGACTATGGAGAATCAGAACATTCCTACTCAGATTCTGACCCTGGTTCGCTTCATGGTGATGCAGAGGACCAGCCAAAATCTCCACCAGACAACCCCAGCTTAATGGAGGTTATGAGGCACATACAGGAGAACATGGGATGGGATACAGAGGCCCTGGACTCTGAACGCTTGCCTCTGGCAAAGTATTTGTGCCAGGAGGACCCCAAGCCGGTGGTTATCCCCCCATTAGTGAATACCTTCCAAGACGTCACTCTTGCCACTTGGAAGCATCCACACGCTTCCTCTCCAGTGCCCAAAAAGGCAAATCATTTGTACCAGGCTCCCAAGGACCACTCTTACTTAGCCAAACATTCCACAGCTGATTCTGTGGTTATATCCGCTGCACACAATCGTTCGCAGAGGCCGAAGCACCTAAGTACCCAGCTGCCGGACAGGGAGTCTAAGCAGCTGGATTCTTTAGGGTGTACTCGTCTGCCACCTGCAGCATACGTAGCCTCAATTTTTTGATGCATATGGTCCAGTTCCAGGACGCCATTTGGGACCAAGGACTAGACATCCTGCATGGCATGCCCAACTGCCCTCAAGGGGCAGAGCTTGCAAAGCTTTTGCAGACTGGCTCGGATGTGAGTACTCGCGTCCTCCGAGCAGCGTAGGACTCTGCGGACACCTCAGCAAGGGCGGCTGCAACTGGAATTTGTCTTTGGTGCCCTTCCTGGCTCAAAGTCTCAAGGTTTGACCCAGAGGTTCAAATTACCCTTCTGGACGCCCCTTTCAGAGGCTCTGTGATCTTCGGCGAAGACACAGAGAAGGTCATAGTCAAGCTGCAGGACTCCAGAAAGGCCATCCGTTCTGTGCAGTCTATGCACCGCCCGAAACGGGAGCATTTTCGCCAGCCCCGTTTTCGTGGCAGAGGGGAACATCAGCCTCAGCAGCCCCGTATTCAGTCTTGCACACAACAGGTAGGCTTTGGTCCAAGAGGTGGGTCCAGAGGAGCTGCCTCGACCTCCTCTCTACAGGCTAGACCTTTTGCTGCTGCCCTCCCTCCCCCTTTTTCAACCTGACTATCTAAGCGACCCCCCTCTCCCAGAACTGTCATCAGGAGAGCTGATGGGAGGCGTTTTTTCTCTTTACGCCCAGGCCTGGAGAGAAATTACCTCCGACCAGTGGGTCCCTGACCTCGTGGAGTTTGGACACTCCATAGAGTTTGAGTCTTTACCCCTGGACAGACCACCACCCCCCTCTCACTACCTGAGAGAAAACAGAGCTCCTATCAAACAGGAGATAAAGTCTCTCCTGGCCAAGGACGCTATAGAACGCATCCTGGAGGCAGAGGTAGACTCTGGTTTTTACTCCCGCGTCTTTTGGTTCCCAAGAAGTCGGGGGGAACTAAGGCCCATCCTGGATCTCAGCAACCTCAACCGGTGGGTCTCCTATCGGAGATTCCATATGGTCTCTCTTCCAAATCTTCTCCCCTTCCTTTCGGTCTGGGAATGGATGGCATCCATGGACATGCAGGATGCATATCTGCACATTCCCATCTGCCAAAATCATTGGAGATTCCTGAGATTCAGCTTCGAAGGTCAGTCCTACCAGTTCAAGGTCCTTTCTTTCGGCTTTTCCTCTGCCCCCAGCGTCTTCACAAAATGCCTTGCTGTCGTCGCAGGGGCACTGCGCAGAAACGGACATTTCCTGTTCCCCTATCGGCTTCTGCTGGCCTCTTCCAGGTCTTTTCTCTGGGGGACCACCCTGGACTCCCTCTCTCTCGGCACCTAGGCATCACTGTGAACCCAGAAAAGTCGCAACCCCTTCCCTCCCAGCGTCTACAACTTATAGGAGCCCTACTGGATACCTCCTTGGGGGAGGCCTTCCGACAGAGCAGAGCGCCTCAGGGCACTAGCAATCCAAACTTGCTCAGCATCTGTCGTCCTGGACAGATCCATCCTTCGGCTTCTGGGAGACATGGCGGCTGCCATAGTTTCGGTCCCCTTTGCCAGACTGCGCATGCGCACCTTTCAGTGGACGCTTCGCATCCAGTGGGACCAAACCTGGGACGATTTGGATTTACCCATCCGAATTACAGAACCAATTTGTCAGGAACTCCGCTGGTGCGGGTCCCCTCAATCTCTGCAGAGGTCTCCCCTTCCAGTCAGACACACCTACCCAGACTTTCACTACAGATGCATCTGGGACAGGATGTGGGGCTCATCTGGGGATCCACAGAGCTCAAGGACTGTGGTTCTCGTTAGAGGGGAACCTGCATATCAACGTGCTCGAGCTAAGAGCTGTCTTGTACTCTCTACAGGCACTGAGTCCATTCCTATCTCCCGGTCACCTTCTACTTCAGATGGACAACACTTCCGTGGTGTTTTACGTCAACAAGCAGGGAGGCACACTCTCTTACTTCCTTTGTCGGGAAGCCATGAAAGTGTGGGACTGGGCAACGGAGCATCAGCTCAGTCTATCGGCCATCCATGTTCCAGGTTCTCTGAACGTGGTTGCAGATGCTCTCAGCCGAGCCAAACCATTAACTCACGAGTGGTCTCTGCTATAGTCTGTAGCAGACACTGTGTTTGCCAGATGGGGATGCCAGTGTTTGCATCTCAATGCAACGCAAAACTGCCCAATTTCTGCTCACTCAGTCCCGAGCCTGGAGCTTTTTGGCAAAACGCATTGTCCCTGTCCTGGAAAGGGAGGTTCCTATATGCATTTCCTTCTTTCCCTCTCTTGCAGCAGGTACTTCTCAAAGCCCAATCAGAGAAGGGTGGTCATGATCCTGATAGCCCCTCTGTGGCCCAGACAGATTTGGTTCCCACTGCTCAGGCATCTGACAGTGGAGCCTCCGTGGCCCCTTCCATTTTTGGGTCGGCTACTCTCACAGCAGCAAGGAGCTTTGGTGCATCCCAATTTACGCTCACTTTACCTGCATGCTTGGCTCCTCAGGACCTAGCGAAGCTCAGATTTGGAGTATCGGACAAAGTAGCTCAAATATTGGTATCCAGGGCCACTTACGCCATGGAATGGAAACACTTTTGTCTATGGGCCACAGCCAGAAAATTGGACCCTCTGGTCTGTCTGGTCAGCTCTATCCTACAATACCTGTTATCCCTTTCGGATACTCTTCCAAAAATACACCTGGCTGCTGTTTCTGCCTATCATCACTGCGCTCATGACAGGACAGTGACTCAATTGGAGGTATTTAAAACCTTCCTTAAGGGGATCCGCATCTCCGCCCCCTGTTCGGGATCCTGTGCCTCCTTGGGATTTACTGTTTGTTCTGGAAAGGCTTACACTTCCCCCTTTTGAACTGGCCATGAGTTGTGAGCTTCGTTACCTTTCCTGGTAGACGTTGCTTTTGGTAGCAGTCACCTCCGCTAGACACATTTCTGAGCTTCATGCTTTGATGTGTAGAGAACCATTTCTGATTTTTCATAAAGATAGAGCGGATCTCCGCACCAATCCAAAATTCCTTCCTAAGGTGGCCTCGGAACTTACTCTTAATCAATCGGTTCAGCTTCCAGTTTATTATCCGGAACACTCCAACAGGGGTGAGGCACTTTTGCACACCTTAGATGCGCATAGAGCTTTGCGCTGTTACCTGTCCAGAATTAAGGCGGCCAGGCAATCAGATAAACTTTTTGTGTCCTTTGCGTACAGGTCCTTCGGGTTCCTGGTTACCAAACAAACGCTTTTGCATTGGTTGATCAACTGCATATCCTGTTATGAGAAGGGTGAGAAAACCCTTCAGGGTGCGGTCAGGGGGCATTCCACCACAGCAGTTGCTACTACTTTTGCAGCTCTTAAGAGTGTGTCGGCAGCTGACATTTGTGCTGCTACCACTTGGCAGTCTGTTCATACGTTCATCAGGCATTATAACCTGGATGTTGTTTCCAGGTGTCAAGCAGGTTTTGGCCTTGCGGGTCTCCAGGGCTTTATCTCATGAAAGGTCTCTCTCCCGATGTATGTCTGCCTCTCCTTTTCCCCTCCCAAGGGTTGTCTTTAGTTTTATACTGCTTGGGAATCAGTCCTACATGTGTTACCTGCTGCAAGAGCTTCCTCTCGAAGTAAGATAGTACAGTTACGTAAGAACTTACCGTAACAGTAGATCTTTGAGAGACGCTCTTGCAGCAGGTATGATTTTCCCTCCCTCCTTACCCCGGGAGTAAGTCTCTCTGCTCTGATCCAACTTTTCATTTTGTGGGCCTTGTGTTTGCCCTTGTTTTTTCTTTGGAATTTGTAAGATCCACAGCTCTCCGCTTTTTGACCTGTCATTGGTGTACAAGAACTGGAGCATGTGGGGACCGCCTCCTGCCTTTATATGGGGTGACGGGGGTGGAGCCGACTTCTGGTGGGCGGTCCCACGTTGATACTGCTGGAGAAAAGAATTGCCGAGATCTGCCGCCAGGTGGCGTCAGTCCTACATGTGTTACCTGCTGCAAGAGCTTCTCTCGACTATCTGTTATGTAACTGTACTTTCTTTATTATATAGCCCCAAACCCCTCACCTGGAGGAAGATTTGAAGGAAGTGCTGCGGAGTGAGGCAGGAATTGAACTTCTAATAGAAGATGATGTGCAGCCAGAACCACCAAAACGAAAGCCAGGGGTAAGTGTTTTATTTTATTTTATTTTTTTTGCTCCCCTTGGCTCTGGGCCGGCCTCTCTTTTAGGCATTCCTATGCCCCTCGCTGCTGCACTGCCTCGATGCAGCCACCCATCACCCCATATTGCAGACCCCCCCCAGTAACCCAGACATAACCCTTCGCTGGGTGGGTCCCTCTCCTCAGAGGGGGAAGGCACTGGTGGGGCAGCCACAACACATCTTGGCTCGGGTACTGCTGTGGTGGTCCATGCACTGCTCGTGGTCTCGCAGGAGCTGGCGACTGTCATCCAGTCGGCCACAGGGCTCACTTCCTGTTTGCTCCCAGAGGACGAGGTGTGCAATGAACGTCAGGTGTCGCCGACATTCACCATGCCCCATTCGTTAGTGGGACCCCCGCGCTTTGCGGTGCCCCAGGCCTCCGCCAGGGGTCAGCAAGTGCCGGGTCGCTTACCCCCAGAGAAGGCGATCAGTCATCTGATGCTCGAGCCCTCTCTCCCGCCGGCTCTCCAGCACCGGGTCTGTTCCTGAACCCGGGTCACTGGCATCGCAAGCGGATATCCAAACACTGCACCGATGGGCCAGTGGTAAGTTAATTTTAATTTACTTGTTAATCCGGGGAAGAGTGACCTCTGTTGGTCAGCCAAATAACACATGCAAACCCAGTACATTGAGTTTCCGTGCTGAGCCCAGGACACACTGATACAAGCCAGCAAAAGAAAGCTGCAGCATCCTAAAGGACACTGTCCTTCCACTTAAATAGTCTCATTTTCAAGTGCCTGCTTGGGGAGAGGTTAGGAATAAAGACATACAGTAAGTTACATTTATACTGCATATTTAAACAGAGGTTTTAAGGCACCAGTTATGCACTTAATTAAATGTGTAAAAAGGAGCCTTGCCCCTTACATGGCCAGAAGGGATACTGTGCTGAATTTTCCATTGCAGTGGTTAGGGAAAGGATTGTGTTTGGGCTGCTCAGAGCCAGCAGCCTGATACCTTTGCTCCCCTTTGTGACGCCCCACCCCCTGCATTGATACATTTTGAGTGAGTGCATCCCTGGTTCATTGCTTTTAGTTTGTTTTAAGCCTTATCTAATACTGTCTCACCCTCCACCCCTCACAACCACTGTCAGTGCTTATGTAGTGCAAAAAGTTCAGGACGAAACACGTGTCTATGTCTTCTGGTAGCACCCTTTGCAAACTGTGTGAGAGGCCTTTCGGCACCATGCAATTCTGCTTAAAGTTGGACCAGCATAACATTCTGTGGTGATTTGCATATGCAGCCCATGATGCTTTGCATTGTGGGGGCATGTGTGATTTTGTATTTACCTGGAAAACAGTTCACACTTTTACCAAGCATTACTCCCTGGACATCCAGGCTAGGAGTGATGCTCGGTTTGGCACAGCTGTGCTTCAGAGCCTATTTCCTAAGTAGGTTCTGTCCCTCCTCCATGGAGGTACTGCTGTGTAGTCTGCATATGTCATAATATAGCAAGACTTCATGTTTATTTGAAGAACAAATTACTCACCTTAGTAATGTTGTTTCTTCTAATGGAGTCTTGCTATATTATGACCTTCTCCCTGCCTGCCCCTCTCAGAACCTCTGCTTTTGGGATGTGGGTGGGCAGAGCAGTGTTGGCACTTAGTAGATGCCCACCTTGTTTTTTCACTCCTCCTTTTTGGGGTGATTGGGTGTTGTGTTTTTCATTTTTTGGGTCTCCTGACTTGAGTCTTTGTTTTCGGACCAAAAAGTGTGTTCTTATATTTAGTAGCCAGTTGGCTAGTGTAGGTTTCCAGCTTCCACACAGAACCTTAGTGAGTTTTGCTCGTAAAGATCTGACAGTTTGAGTTTAAAGAACAGACAGAGTTTTCAACCGAGCTCGAGCTCAAAGTTCCATGCCTGGCATGGAAAGTTAACTCTTTCACTTCCGGAGCAGTTTGAAGGTTGGGACTCACTGCATATGTCATAATATAGCAAGACTCCATTAGAAGAAACAACATTACTAAGGTGAGTAATTTTTTCTTTGATGCTCTGATTCTGGACTAGTCAGGGAGGTACCTGTACGCATTCCCTCTGGTGTACAGGGTACTACTCAAGCTCAGGGCCCATTCAGCCATAATGATCCTAATAGCCCCAGAATGGGCCAGACAGCCATGGTACGCTCTGCTGCTCTCCATATCTGTGGCTGAACCAATGCACCTTCCCCGGAGGCACAACCTGATAACCTCCAGTCAGGGGAGACTCCTGTACCCAAACTTCAAGTCACTCACTCAAAGCTTGGCTCTTGAGGACCTGGAGTATGCGAACCTACATCTTTCTGAAAGTGTCCTGGATATTTTAAGGGGGTACAGGAAACTTTCAACCAAAAAAAACTATACCTCTAAGTGGAAAAGATTTTCTATCTGGTGCTCCACCAAGAATATAGTACCAGCCCAGGTAGGGGTTCCAGCTGTGCTGGACTACCTTACTCATCTACATTCATTGGGCCTGCAGCCCTCTACTCTAAAAGTTCATTTGGCTTCAGTGTCTGCTTACACTTCAACTGGGAAGAATGCCTCGCTGGCATCAAATTCTATCTTTAAAAGGTTCTTTAAAGGTATGACCCACCTGCACCCCCTACCAGGGAACCGGTGCCACCCTGGGATCTAAATATCTGTATTGCCAAACTTCTGGGGCCCCCTTTGAGCCCATGTCTTCAGCCCCTTTGAAATATGTCACATGGACAACAATTTTCCTAGTGGGAATCACTTCTGCCAGAAGGATCAGTGAGCTCCAGGCTGTCTGTTGAGCAGGACTACATTTCATCCCACAGGGACAAAGTGGCCCTGTGAACTAACAGAACATTTCTTCCAAAGGTGGTCTCTGAATTTCATTTAGACCAGTCCATCATCTTTTTCCTTTTGCTGAGCATTCATGCTCTGGTGAGCGCACCCTGCACAGTCTTGATGTCAAGAGAGCTCTTAGCTACTACATGACAGCCCCTAAGTCCCATAGGCAGGAAAGGAAGCAACTGTTCTTGGCCTATGGGGATGTAGGAAAAGGAAATCCAGTATCTAAGAGGTCAATTTCTCACTTGATAGTCCAGTGTATTCAGTTTTGCTATTCAGAAGCTGGGAAGGAGGCACCAGCAGGGTTGAGAAATCATTCCACACGGGGTACAGCTGCTAGTATAGCAGCTACCTGGAGAAGAGTGCACACCTTTACCAAGCACTATAGCTTGGTTATGCAGGCTAAGGGTTATGCCAGGTTTGGCACAGCTGTCCTGCAGAGTCTGTTTCCAAAATAGGTCCCGTGCCCACCTCCAGAGGTACTGCTTCTGTCTGCATAAGTTAGGAATATTGGAATATTCCTGGGGTGAGAAGAAAAAATTAGCACAGTAATTTTGTTTCTTCCAGGAGATACTCCAATATTCCTAACTCTCCCACCCTGCCTCCCCTGCATGAAGCAGTGGCCTCTGCACTACATGCTGTAATACCAGGGGTATGTGGGCTTTTATATTTGGAACTGTGTTCAAGGGTGTTTCCCCTCTTCAGGTGATTCTGACATTGGGGGTGTTTTGTTAATGTTTTTCCCTCCAGTTGGGGTTTTTTTCTGGGTGTTTTATTAACAGTATTATTATTATAGATAATTAAGTTTCTCTTGGGCCCTGTCTTTTCAGGCATCCATGAAATCTGAGGGTAGAATGTAGGCAGTTGATAGGTGGCAGCATTTGAAAAAGTGGCATGTGCCAATGATTCCATCATTAGCATAGTGTTCCATCTCCGGACAGATCTGGCTTAAAGGCATACTGCATAAGGTAAGAATATTGGAGTATCCCCTGGAAGAAACAAGATTACTTTGGTAAGTAATCTTTTCATACCCCTTCCCCTCCCTCCGGTACTCTAACAGTTGCTGCTACCCTTGGTGCCAGCTGCTGCAGCGTCGTCTACCGTTTTGCCGGCGATGCCGTCTGCCCCACTCAGACCTTCGAACCCACACTGTCAGCTCTCGCGGTGAGTTCCACCGGGCCTCCCACGCCCAGCGAAGGCCCGCTGATGTCAGGGCTGCTGACCCCCCCCCAGCAACGCAAGTCGTGCCGCTCAGACCTCAGAACCTTCAAGGTCTGCTGTCAGTGAGTTCTGCAGGACCTGTGGCCGGCGATGGCCCATCAACATCGGGGCTGCAGTCATCCTGTCAACGTCTCAAGGTGCCCCTGCAGTGCAGGCTACCATTGACATTCAGACTGTGCTCTCCTTCTTTGCAGAGATAATACAGTGCCTTATACTTCCTCTTCCGACACCAGGCATGACAACAGGGCTTCTGAGACAAGATCCCCACATCATAGCTTGCTACATCGACACGCACTATATACTCCAGGGCATCGACATCTTTGCTTCCTTCCTTGTGACCTTCAGAGCCCTTCAAGGATCAGAATTACAATCCTGACCTTCTTTTACAAAAAGAAGAGGAGGAGGAGGAAGATATGGATGGCAGCCCATTTGACAAGTCTGGCTCCACTGTTTCCACCAGGAGTGAGGACTCGACATTTAAACTCTGAGGTCCCCTCCTTCATCTCTGTGATAAGCAGCTCCAGATTGCAGTGAGGTTTGATGCTGTGGAGCAAGATATCACTAGCAGAAACTTGATAGAGTTTCTAGAGCTACCAGATTCTCACTTGAGGATGCCACCCTGGCCGCCTAGCATAGATCAAGCTTGATCCCTGCCATGCCCAGTAAGGTAGACGAGCTGTACCAAGCCCCCTCAGGAAAACCCTTTTTTTGCAGGCCAACCTGAGGCTGATTCGATTGTGATAATTTATTTATTTAAAAGTTTTACCGGGAAGGCACACTGAGCAGTATTGCTCGATTCCAGGTATGTCCTGGGGGAAGGGGGCAGAGGGAAGCGGTACATATATAAGCAGACAGACATCCTATAAATTACAGTAACAAGGGTATTAAAGTCATATTTAACAGGATGCTAATTTACAGACAACATAAAAGCAGAGCAGTTTTTCACAAATTTGTAGCAAGTACAGGAGCAGTGGCCCACGATGAGTGTAAGGTGCCTAGACGTCTGCATTCCTCCACCACCACCCAACCCCCCGTGCAGATAAGGGGTCTAGAAAACTGGGCATTACGGGAAAGAGAACCTTTGCTTCTGCCACACTGGGCCTCAGAATAGCAAATTATTAAGCCCATATGGTTAAATACCAAAGTGCCCTCTGGAAAAAGGCTAGACCCTCAGCCCAATCCCTCCCAGAGGATCCTCAGAAGCAGAAGATGCTCAAGGCCCTACAGACTGGGACTGACATGGGTAAACACTTCTTCTCACCCCAGGGGTCCCTTAGTATGCTTGACTATAGCAGAATGCCAGCTGGGTTTAGCTGCCCCGGAGGCGTGGAGTCAATGATAATGAGTTGAAGGAATTGACCAATGAGGAGAGAGAGCAAGAGGACGTGCTGCCAGCAGTCAGCCTAGAGGGCATCAGAATTATTTCTTCGATGACTGAGCAACACTGCCCTGGAGTGCTGTCTTCACTTTGCTTGAAGAAATTTTATTTCTTTAAGAGTGATTGTTTTCTTGTTTTTGTGCTGCCTTTAGTTATATTTAGAGGTATTTTTATATATTTTCTGTTTTTCCCGCTGTTCCTTTCAGTTACCAGGAACTGCGGATTCACTGTTGCATAGCGATTACCTTTGCGGTTCCTGCTCTTTTTCTTGAGGTAGTGTTTAAAACATTACCAGTTCCTTTTTCTTTACAAGAACTGCGTTTTGAATGTGAATTACTTAGATTTTAGCAAAACCTTTGACACTGTTTCCCCCAAGAGATTAGCCAATAGATTGCAGCACACAGGCATAGACCATAAAATAGCTAGATTAAGAACTGGCTTCAGGATAGATCACAGAGAGTCCTGGTCAATTGGGCATTATCAGAGGAGGGCAGAGTAACCAGCGGCGTTCCACAGGGGTCAGTACTTTGCCCAGTCCTCTTCAACATATTCATCAGCGACATTGCTGATGGACTTGAGGGGAAGGTTTGCCTGTTTGCAGATAATACAAAACTCTGCAACAGGGTAGACACAGATGAAGGTACCTTTGGGATGGAAGCCAATCTCAAGAAATTAGAGTGGTAAAGAATACGGCAGTTAAAATTTAACGCCAAGAAATGTGAGGTGATGCATATGGGAAATGTAACCCAGGAAAGACGTACCCACTGAATGGACATTAATTAAAAGAATCAAAGATGGCACGGGACCTCAGAGTAATTGTTTCCGATGATCTGAAATTGGGGAAATAATGTGAAAAAGCAGCACAGAAGGCCAGCGGCATCCTCTGCTGCATAGGTTAGAGGGCTTACGAGCAGGAAGCGCGAGGTAATCATCTCGCTGTACAGGTCCTTGGTCAGGCCGCACCTGGAATACTGCGTGCAGTTGTGGAGGCCCCACCTAAAAAAGGACATTGACTGCTCAGAAAGGGTTTAGAGAAGGGCCAGTAAGATGATGCAGTGTCTACATCAAGAACAATTTGAAATGAGACTCTGTGAATTAAACTTATACTCTCTCGAGCAAAGAAGAAAAAGGGGGGACATAATAGAAACATTCAGATACATAAAGAGAATCGACACAGCCCAGACAGGAAACCTATTCCTAGAAAACAAACCACACTTACAAGTGGGCACAGTCTGCGCCTAGTAGGAGGCAGATTCAGAACCAATATAAGGAAATACTTTTTCACAGAGAGGGTGATAGAACCATGGAAGAGCCTGCCCTCAGAGGTGGTAGCATCGAAGACAGTACAGGAATGCAAACTAGCATGGAACAGGCAATGCAGGCACCTGAAGGGGCAATAAAATGGGGGGGGGGTGGAAATCTTTGGTTAGACTAGATGGATCATACGGCCTCATCTGCCGGTTACTGATGTTAAGTTTGTTCTTATGTTTTTACCTCTTTAAAACCCGCATTTTCTCTACTAGGACTGCTTTAATCGCGGTTCCATTCCTTCAGGGAACAAACTGTTTTTACTTCATTTTCCCTTGTGAAACCATATTTTTACAGGATTTTCTGACAAATTGACATGTCAGAAAGCCCCAAGAAAAGAACTGGATCAACAGGTTTTAAAAATTGCTTAAAGTGCCAAAAATAGTGGCTATGGCACATAGCCGCGACCTTTGTCTAACTTGTTTAGGTCCAGACCATTCCAGTGAGATTTGGTCTAAATTTTGTGCAAAAACTGTAAAAAAAAAAAAAAGGCAACAAAATTAGAAATAATGCCATCACAGTCTGCCTCCCCCTTCTAACAAAGGTGCTGCAGAGAGGTCTTCCTCTCAACATAAGTCTAAAGATAGGTCCTGTAAGGTTCCCCTTGAGAAGAAGTCTGACAAAAGTAATATTAATAACCAAGCCAAAAAAAAGATGAACTGAGCGGTTCCTGATTCAGTGCCTGCTAAAAAGAAACGAAAAGAAAACCATCACTGCCCTTCTCACTGAAAGGCAAAGGGACACAGTGACACAGACACCCTCGGCTGAAGAAATGGCTAGGGCTTGGCAAATATCAGACTTTGCAAAACATGGGTGGCCAGTTTAATGCTCCGGCTGACCCCAATGTTACACATTTCTCAGACCCTTTTTTTTTTTTTTTTCTCTCCCAGGGCTTTTATTACAGTATAGTGGTGAAGATGAACCAGAGGGTGAGCCTATTGAACCAGATGTATCCCCTGACCAAGAGTGTGGCAGTTCCTGGCCAGGAGGATTTTTCTTCTGATTTCACGTTTGTGCAACATATGGTGGACACCCTGGACATTACTGTCCAGGAGACCACTAAACAAGAGTAGGACGCAAACTATCTGGATATGATGGGTCTCCCTCCTACTAGAAAACTTCTGCCCATCCGTAAATCCCTTTGCAGGGCAACCTTTGAACTACTCCAAAATACTATTTTGGTGCCTGGAGTAGATAAGAAAATGGAAAGAAATACCAGTTAGACAAATGTAACGCAGATTTTCTTTATGTGCACTGAGACCATGAAGGGGTGGTACAGGCTGCAGCTTGTGACAAAGCTAAAGTACCAGTTTCTTCTCAGCCTTCTGAAAAGGAGTCAAGAAAACTGGACTGTATGGGCAAGAAGTTGTACGCTACAGCCTCTGCTGCTTCACCTTTCTAACTCTGCAGTTAGAATAGCATCTCATATATATGCAGCTGCAGCATATGCAGCTCAATACCAGAAAGCCCTTTGGAATTCTGTGCTTGCCATAAGCCAACAAACCCCTGTCAGAATGGCACAAGACCTTGCAGAAACTGTAAAGGCAGCCTTAGATGCTACCCAATACCGGTTCCATATGACTGTGGATGCTAATGACACTGCCTATAGGGTTATGGTACATGCCATTTCCCTGAGGTGCTATGCCTGGTTGAGGACCACTAGTCTTTCATAGAACACTCAGACCAAGGCCATGGATTTCCCCTGCAAAAATAATTCTCTTTTCGGGGATAAACATAGAAACCTAGAATGTGATGGCAGATAAGGACTACTTGGCCCACCTAGTCTGCCCATTTCCCTACCTAATGGATAAACTGCAGATCCTAGTTAACCAACAGCCTACTTCCTCCTACCCCCCCACTAGAACTGCCTTATGTCTGTCCTGTGCATTTTTGAATTCCCCCACTGTTTTTGACTCCACGACCTCCTCAGGAAGGCTGTTCCATGCATCCACAGCCCTCTCCATGAAAAAATACTTCCTCACATTATCTCTGAGCCATCCTCTCTCTATCTTCAAATTGTGCACCCTTGTTCTTGCGCATCTTTTTCTGAAATATGCTACCGTCTTTTACTTTGTTGATTCCCTTGAGGTACTTGAAAGTTTCTATCATGTCCCCCTCTCCCACCTTTCCTCGAGGGTATACATATTAAGCTCCTTTAGTCTTTCTTTGTATGTCTTCTGGTGCAGACCCTGAACCATTTTGGTTGCCCTTCTTTGGACAGCCTCCACCCTGTCTATGTCTTTGCGGAGATGGAGTCTCCAGAACTGCACGCAGTACTCCAGATGGGGTCTCGCCAACCGTCTGTACAGAGGGATAACAGCTTCCTGTTTTCTACTTGTGCTGCCTCTTCCTATGCATCCCAGTATAGCCCCAGCCCTCCTTACTGCCTTCTCCCATTGCTTGCCCCCCTTTAGGTCATCTGATACAACTACCCCCAGGTCCCTGTCCATTTTTATCAGTACCTCACCCCCCATTGTGTACTCTTCCCCTGGGTTTTTGTTTCCCAGGTGCATTACTTTACACTTCTTTGCATTGAATTTGAGCTGCCATACATTTGACCATTCCTCCAACCTCACCAAGTCCCTTCTCATCCTTTCCACGCCACCTTGTGTACCAACCCTGTTGCAGATCTTTGTGTCATCTGCAAAGAGGCATAATTTTCCTTCCAGTCTATCTGCAATGTCACTTATTAAAGACATTAAAAAAGACCAGACCCAGTACTGAACCCTGCGGGACCCCACTAGTAACCCCCCTTTCTTCACGGTTGACTCCGTTTACTATTATCCTCTATGTCCTGTTGTCCAGCTAATGTTTTACCCAGGCTACCAGTCTGGGACCCACTCCCAGGCTGACTAATTTGTTTATTAATCTTTTGTATGGGACTGTGTCAGATGCCTTGCTAAAGTCTAGGTAGGCCATGTACCCAGCCCCTCCCTGGTCTACTACTTTTGTCACCCAGTCAAAGAAATCTATTAGATTCGTCTGACATGACCTTCCCGCTGTGAATCCATGCTGCCTTGGGTCCTGTGCCTCACTGGCCTCTAGGTACTCAACAGTTCTTTCTTTTAGAAGTGATGCCACCATTTTCTCTACCACTAAGCATACATGAAAAAGGTGGAAGAGTATACACCTATCAAAGCAATACTGCTAAAGAAAAGGCCTCTACTTTCCAAATGTGCCCAGAGTAGGGGAAACAAAGGTAGGGGCTGCTACTCTAGGGCTTTCTACCCTATACGTATGCCCCTAGACTACTCTCAGATGAGATGCTATTTCAGAGGGAGAGGTAGGAGAGCCCAAAGAAGGTCCAACTCCTCGCCATCTCCCAGCACCCAGTCCAAGCATACTTTCTGACTGCAACGCCCTGGTCCCTTCTCCCTGTAGGGGGCAGGCTATCCCCCTACCTCCACCAGTGGCACCTCATAATCATAGACAAATGGGTGCTAGAGGTAGTGGGTCAGGGGCTTACTCTGCAGTTCAAAAGGTTTTCCTCTCTCCAGGGCGCCAAACTTTCTAAACCTCTAACCTCAACAGAAAAACTGATGTTGGAGCTGGAGGTGAAAGTGCTTCTGTCTGCAAAAGCAGTGGAAAGAGTCCCCTTCCCCAGTGAGGAAAAGGACTTTATTCCATATACTTTCTCACACAAAAGAAAAATGGGGAATGGCGACCCATTCTGGACTTAAGGTACCTGAACAAATATCTGGTGAAGCCCAAATTCAAAATGGTCACCCTGACTTTGGTGATCCATTCCTTACACCAGGGAGACTGGCTAGTCTTCCTGGACCTCAAGGACACCAATTTTCATATCCCATAAGGCCATTCCACAGAAAGTTCTTCAGATTCAGGCTGCCATCAGGCCATTACCAGTTTGCAGCCCTACCATTTGGTCTCGCCTCGACTCCCGGGGTCTTTACAAAGTGCCTGGCAGTTATGGCAGCTCGCTTAAGACAGCAAGTGTCAGTCTTCCCATACTTGGACGACTGACTGGTAGTGGACAAGTCTCCAGACAGAGTCAGGGAAGCTCTCAAGCTGACAGTAAGCACCCTGGAGTCCCTGGGATTCATTATCAACACAGAAATGTCCCACTTCGAACCAGTTCAGATACTGGACTTTATTGGAGCACAACTGGATACCATCCAAGGCAAGGTCATGCTTCCTATGGACAGGGTACAGAACTTCCTCGAACTGGCAAATTCCTTTGTTTTGGGTCAGCCAAGACCAGCCAGACATTTCCTCACACTCCTAGGCCACATGGTTTCCATGCCAGCTGTGGTCCCAGGCACAAGATTTCAGATAAGGGACATTTACCATCACCCAAGGGCTCACTGATCCCAAAAGAAAAATTTCCTCTCAAAGCTAGTTCCAGTCACAAAAACCTTGCTTCAGGCTCTGGACTGGTGGAAGGAAACTGAAAACCTAAGGGAAGGGGTCTCCTTTAAGCAAAGACAGCCCTCCAGGACTCTTACCATGGATGCCTCCCTCCTGGGAAGAGGAGCTTATTTAGAGGACCAGTCCATAAGTGGGGTCTGGTCTCTTGTAAAGTCACGTCTCCATTAACCTTCTTAAAGCTAAGGGCTGTGTACCTGGCGATCAAGGCCTTCGCCCCACAGCTAAAGGGACACTCTGTCCAGATCAGAACAGACAACTCCACTACCATGTTCCATATCAACAAACAGGGTGGCACAAGGTCCACCAAACTGTGTACGGAGGCCATGAACATGTAGTCTCTGGCGTACGCCTTGGACATGCACCTGTCTGCCATTCATCTTCCAGGCAAGAGCAGTGTATTGGCAGACTCTGAGTTTTATCAACAAGGGCCACCACGAGTGGACCCTAAATAGACAAGTTCTGGATGCAATATTCAGAAAGTAGAGCACCCCAGAGATGGACCTCTTTGCCTCCAACCTCAGCTATCGACTTCCTCTGTACTGCTGCAGACCTCCAACTCTGGGTACATTATCAGTAGATGCTCTGGCTCAGGACTGGGAGGGGAAGTTCCTGTATGCTGTCCCTCCTTTTCCTCTGATAGTCGGAACTCCTCTAAAGCTCAGAGAACAGCCAGCCACCATGATTCTGGTGGCCCCAGACTGGGCAAGGCAGCCCTGATTTTCCCTGCTCCTTGCCCTCTCAATTAGGAAGTGTATCCGTCTGCCTATGAGCCACAATCTTCTGACTGCTTCACACGAAGAGTAGCTTATCCCAGCACAGGGTCTCTTCACCTCAAGACCTGGTTCTTGAGGAGTTAGTTTCCTGATTCTCAGTACTCTTGAGCAAGTGCTTGAAATCCTTCACATGGCTTAAAAAAAAAAAAAAAAAAAAAAAAAAGCAGCACTAAGAAAACCTATGCTTCAAAATGGAATAGGTTTTTCTTGTGGTGTAGAGGGAAGCACATGGATCCTGTCAAAGCCTCTGCACCTACCCTGCTAGTAGATTACTTGGTCCACCTGCAGTCTTCAGGCCTCAAGGCCTCATTCTTCAAGGTGCATTTAGCAGCCATATCGGTCTACCTCTCAGTTGGGAAAGAGATCTGTGATTTCCCAAGAGTTTATAAAGGCCTGCTACGCCTTCAACCCCCACTAAGGGAACCAGTCCCTGACTGGGACTTGAACCTTTGCATAGCCAAGCTCCTGGAACCTCCCTTCGAGCCCATAGCTACTGCTCACCTGAAGTATGTCACCTGGAAACAGTGACAGCGCTAACATGCACCAAAAGGGCAAAAGTTGCATCCTTTCCATAATTGACCCCTCTTTCCTTTCCTAGTGGGTCCAAATTGATGCACATACTCTATAACAATATCTAAAGGAAGGGAACGTGAACTGTTTAAAATCTCCCACGGATTATGTTTTGACTCAGTAGGTTCCTCTTTAGACCCACATTTCTTACACCAGTGGGTCCAGTTCGACCCATGTTTTAAATCCCCCAGCGCTGTCACTGCCTGGAAAGCTGTATTACTAGTTGCCATTACCTCTGGCAGGATGATTTCAGAGCTGCAGGCCTTGTGTACTGAACCTAACTACATCATTGCCCACAAGAACAAAATAGTACTTGGGATCAATAGAACATTTTTGCGTAAGGTGGTCTTTGAATTCCACCTGAACCAATCCATCACTCTCCCGGTCTTTTTCACAGGAAAAATCCACACGAGGTTTGCATAAGCTTCACAGCTTGGATGTAAAGAGAGCCCTGACCTACTGTTTGGAGCATACAAAGCAGCTCAGAGACTCGCACTCTGCTTGTTCTTACCTATGGAGAGGTGGGCAGGAGGAAACCAGCCACCAAGAGGACTGTTTCTCATTGGATAGTCTCTTGCATTCGATTATGTTACAGTAAAGCTGGCAGTCGGCCCCCTCAAGGCCTCAGGGCCTGTTCCACTAGTGGGCATGGCTGCCACAGTAGCAGCCTCAAGAGACGTTTCCCTGCTTGATGTCTGCAAAGCAGCCACATGGACGACTGTACACACCTTCACTAAGCATGATTGTCTAGATGTACAGTTCAGGTCTGATACCAAATTTGGCTCAGCGGTTCTGCAGAGCCTCTTTCCTCAGTAGATTCTGTACCACCTCCCAACTGCACTGCTTTGTAGTCTGCTAGTCAAGCATTTTAAAGGACCCCTGGGGTGAAAAGAAAAAAATACTCACCGTAGTAATATTTTCTTCCAAGCTGTCCTCCAGTATGCTTGACCTCCCACTCATCATCCTCCTACATAACCTGAGGATGGCTCTGCATCCCTTCTAATTTTGCCAATTTTTTTCTACAGTTTCTTGCCTTAAAAGCAAGTTTTCAGTTTTTAATGTTTTTTTCTGCCGTGATATTTTTGAATATTTTTTATTCCTCTTGTTACAGTTGACATTTAAAGAGCTACTGACACCTCAAAGAAAACATAATAATTGTGTACAATTCTGTTTGCATTCCCTTTATATTTTATACATTTCAAACAACATGAAGTCTTGCTATATTATAGACATTAGCAGTTTGATCCAGCTCTAGAACTGCCCCGGAGTGAAATGGTTAAAACCATTCCAAAATAGAATTTTGGCACGAGAGCAGCTCTATCTGTGTCATTTCAAACTTGAACTGTCAGATTCTTTACTCCGCCTCAGTGAACAGTCGCTCGGAGATTTCTCCTTCTGCTCTGTTCATTTCTCGGTTTAAAAGTGTTTTCTCGGTTGGATTTAACGAGAATAGTTTTATTTAACACAAAACCGTTCGGTTCAAGCTCTATCTGTGGTAACCGTAAGTAAATGAAGGTTTTGTCTGTGTGGAACTTGTAAGTTATCGGTTCGGTTTGAACCGATCAGTGGTTAAAACTCATTTAAAACTAAAAGTTACTATTTTAGAGTCGGTTCCAGTTCTTATCGGTTCTAAAAATAAGCGGATTTATTACATTTTTTCCAATACCTTGAATGAGTTAGGAACCGATAAAAGGGTGTCTTGCCTGGCACTGCCGTTAAAGAGCAAGTTTTTTTTAGTCTGGCATTATGTCTGAGAAACCCAAAAGAAAACCGGGCCCACTTGGTTTCAACACTGTGATGTTTGTGGGGAAGTCTTTGCCAAGGCTGACCCACACACCACATGTGTTTATTGTCTGAGGTTTGACCACCTCAGTCAGACTGCCAGGTATGTAAGAATTTCCTGCAGCCACCCTGGAAAAAGGTTGGGCAGGCTCAAGAGCAGAGGCCAAAAGTCCGCTGACCGGATGGCCAGCCGGTTCGGTGCCAACGAACCAGAGGAAGTACCCTCTGACCAGGCCAGACTTCCTCAGGCAAAGAAAAGCTGGTTCTGAGGAACCAATTCCAGTAAAATAAACAAGAAAATCAGCAGGTCTGGAGTCCAAAATTCCTTCTCCAACTGCTGCAGAGATAACAAAAAGCCATACAGATTGTCCAGTCACTGTCTCAGGGTCCGTCCGAAACACCACTATCTGGTAAAGGTCGGTCCGGTCCCAGTGGTTCAGGATTATGATATTGAGGAATTTTATGAACCAGAGGAGGATTATGAACAGTATGAATGTGGCTGGAAGGTCTGGGTGCCCATTGAACCGGACATCTCCCCAGACAGACCTTTAGAATCTCCTCATGCTGTCTGAGTCCCCATCTCATTTTATGTTTTATAAAAGTTGCTGAAACCCTCCAGCTTCCTTTAGAAGAGGCTGTGGATGAGCAAGAGGAGCCTGATTTTGTAGAAATGATGGATATTCCAGAGTCTAGGAGATTGTCTATCCTTTACATAAGTCTTTTAGGAAACAAACAATTAAATTTTAAAAGCTCCTAATTCTGAGCCTCCTGTAGATAAAAGATGGACAGAAGGTATACATTGTCAGGCCCTGATACAGAATTCCTTCTCAGCAATGCAGTCATGTTAGTAGTTCAGGCTGCTGCCTGTGATAAAGCTAATATTCCTTGGCTTCACATCCTCCTGACAAGGATTCCAGGAAGATTGATGCCATGGCAAAAAACAGTATATGGCAGCCTCGGGGACTCAGGCAAGAAAATTTTATGGCTTATGTGGCTAGGTATCAGAAATCTAGATGGGATACTGTTATGCAATTGGCCAAGCAGGCCCGCCAGCTGGCTAAGTGAACCAGAACAGGTGGCTGCTGATGGCATTGAAGCCTCTAGGGTTCAGTTTCATGCTGCTGTGGATGTTAATGATGTTTCCTCTAGGTCATGGCCACATCTGTAGCTTTTAGAGGTTGGCCTGGCTTAGGTGTACTAGTTTGTCACAGGATACCCAGACTAAGGCTATGGATTTTCCTGTGGTGGGAGATTCTCTGTTTGGAGAGCAGACAGAGAATTACATGAAGAAGATGGATGAATATAGGACTACTTACAAGAGTGCCCAGGCTAAGGAGCGGCAAGCCACCCTCAAAGGCATGCCCCAGGGTAGGGGTAGGCCTTTCACAGGCCTTTCTACCAGACTCAGGCCTCCTCTGCCTATGCTCAGAGGGGCTTCTTCAGAGGCAGGGCAGACGAGGTGGGCAGACCTGCTCCCACCCACCAGCCTAAACCTCCCTATAAACAGGCACCTGATGGGGTGCCCAGGGCCGATTCTCCTGTACCAGTGGGGGCAGGCTGGCTTACTTCAGTCAGAATTGGGCTTCTTTAACCTCAGACAAGTGGGTTCTGGAAGTAGTAAGCCAGGGTCTGGTTCTCAGCTTCAAAAAGTTTCCCAAGTTGAGAAGCAGACTTTTCTACCTGCAAGTGCTTCAGAGACCTCGCTCTGGAAACAGAGGTCTCATCCCTGTTAGCTCTCAGAGCAGTAGAAAGGGTTCCTCCCTGCATCAGGGCAGGGTCTGTATTCCAGATACTTCTTACCCCAAAAAGACAGGAGAATGGCAGCCCATTTTAGATCTCAGATATCTGAACAAGAATCTTTGAAACCAAAGTTCAAAATGGTAACTCTGGCAATGATTTTACCTTCCCTAAGGCCAGGGGACTGGCTAGCCTCCCTGGACCTCAAGGATGCCCTATTTCCATGTCCTAATCAGAAGATCCCATCGAAGTACCTCGGTTGAACTGCCCTCAGGTCATTACCAGTTCAGAGCAATGCCTTGCCTTACCTCTGCTCCAAGGGTATTCACAAAGTGTCTAGCAGTGGCCTACTTAAGGAGGCAGAGGATTGCTGTTTTTCCCTATCTAGACGACTGGCTCATTGTAGGCCAGTCCCCAGAACAGGTAAAATCTCACCTGCAGGTCACCTAGCAGCAGCTCACCTCCCTGGGTTTTCTGCTAAACCTACCAAAGTCTGTTCTGGAACCAGTCCAGGTACTCACCTTTATAGGGGCAGAATTGGACACAAAAGCTAGCCAGAGCCTTTCTTCCCCAGAAAGGGTAAGGAATTTAGTGGCTCTGGCCTCTTCCTTCACTCTGCAGGTCTCTGACCAGCAAGACACTTTCTGCAGCTCCTGGGGCACATGGCTGCATCCACAGCTGTTGTGCAGGGAGCCAGATTTCAGATGAGACATTCAGTTTCACTTGAGAACCTTTGGTCTCAGAGAAGAGACCCCTTCCAAGTTGGTCCCAGTGACTCTAACCTTGATCCTAGCTCTCCAGTGGTGGCAGGATAAGAGCAATTTAGAGCAGGGGTCCTTCATATCCCTTCTCACGACTTGACTCTCACTACAGATGCTTCCTTCTGGGTTGGGAGCCCATGAGGCGACCTTTCCACTCAGGGAGTTTGGTCCCCAGGAATCTCTGCTCCACATCAATTTGCTGGAACTCAGAGCTGTCTTTTAGCTCTTCAGCTTTTTCTGCATCTGTCCACGACAAGGTGATACAAGTCAGAACAGACAACACCATAACAATGTGGTACATCAACAAACAGGGGGGCACTCGGTCTTCGGCCTTGTGCACCGAGGCAATGAAGTTGTGGTCTCTGGCCTATTCCCTGAACACTTCCCTCATAGCAGTTCATCTTCCAGGGAAGGACAATGTCCTAGCGGATGCCCTCAGCAGGATTTTCCAGGGTCACTAATGGTCCCTGGATCCTCAAGTGCTGGGGATAGTTTTTGCCAGGTGGGGCATCCTCAGATAGATCTTTTGCAGCCCCAAACAATCACAAACTTCCTCTGTTCTGTTGCAGGCCTCCAGTGCTGGGCTCAGTTCCCCTGGATGCCCTTCTTCTGGATTGGGAGGGGAAGTTCCTCTATGCTTTCCCCCCTTTCCTCTCCTATTCAAAGTACTAGTCAAAATCAGATCTCAGCCTTGCAGGGTGATTCTGATTGCCCCGGATTGGGCCAGGCAGCCCTGGTACCCATTCCTTCTGTCTCTGACAGTCCATCTTCCCCTGTGCCTCCCCAGGAATCACAATCTGTTGACTTGTGCCCAGGGAAGGGTTTGGTATCTGGACCTCAATCTCTCAACCTCAAGGCCTGGCTCTGAGGAGTTAGAGTTGCTGATTTACACCTCTCTCAGGGTGTTCTTGAGATCCTAAAGGCTTCCAGAAAGCCTTCCACTAGGGCTTCTTATAGTTCTAAATGGAAAAGGTTTTCCATTTGGTGTGCTGGGAAAAATATTTCCCCAGAATCTGCTGAATTGCCCATTTTGTTAGATTACATGGTGCATCTTAATTCCTTGGGTCTCAGGCCAGCTACCCTGAGAGTTCATTTGGCAGCTGTCTGCTTTTCTGTCAGCAGGAAAGTCATCCCCTCTTTCCTCTCATCCAGTGTTTTCCAAGTTTTTTAAGGGATTACTCCATACTAATCCTCCCTTTCGGGAACCGCCCTGCTTGGGACCTTAATGTTTGCATTGCCCAGTTAATGCAACCCCTTTGAACCTCTGTCTTCTGCAGAGCTTAAGTACCTAACTTGGAAAACTGTTTTCTAGTGGCTATCACTTCTGCCAGACGATAAGTGAATTGTAAGCCTTGTCAGTGGAGACTGACTTTATTTCTTTCCACAGGATAAGGTAGTCCTTAAGACTAATAGGAGGTTTTTGCCTAAGGTGGTTTCAGATTTCCATCTTAATCAATCTATCTCCTTCCAGTATTTTCACTGATCACCTTCGGGGGAGAGGAGGTTGCACAGCCTGGATGTTAAGAGAGCTCTTAGTTATTACATAGAGCGTGCACAAAGGTCACAGGTTCAATCCTCCAACTTTTCCTTACCTATGGTGAAGTTGGGAAAGGCAAACCTGCCACTAAGAGATCAATAGCCAGGTGGATTGTCTCTTGTATCCAATTTTGTTATCAGAAAGTGGGCAGAGCCCCCAGTTTGAGGGCTCATTCTACCAGGGGTACAGCTGCGTCTCTAGCTGCTGCCAGAGATGTCCCCTTATTAGAGATTTGCCAGGCTGCTACTTGGAAAACGGTACACACTTTTACCAAACATCACTCCCTGGATGTCCAGGCCAGGAGAGATGCTCGGTTTGGCACAGCTGTTCTTCAGAGCCTATTCCCTAAGTAGGTTCTGCCCCATCTCCATGGAGGTACTGCTGTGTATTCTGCTAATGTCTATAATATAGCAAGACTTCATGTTGTTTGAAGAAAAATTACTCACCTTAGTAATGTTTCTTCTAATGGAGTCTTGTATTATAGACCTCCCCAACCTGCCCTCTCAGAACCTCTACTTGGTGGGTGCGGGCAACTTAGTGTGGGCACTACTTATGTCCTGTTAGCATTTTGTCCCTTTGGGACTTTGGGGGTGTGTATGTGTACACGTGTGTGTGTTTTATTATACTTATGTTCCTTTTTCATATTATTAGAATGGTGGTAGTATTTCTGGTCCCCTGACTTGAGTCTTGGGTGTTGGGACCATCAATGGTTGTTATTATTTAGGTAGCCATTTGGCTACTGTAGGTTACAGCTTCCACACAGACCTTAGTGAGTTTGGCTCGTAAAGATCTGACAGTTCAAGTTTGAAATGACACAGAGCTGCTCTCGTGCCAAAATTCTATTTTGGAATGGTTTTAACCATTTCACTCCGGGGCAGTTCTAGAGCTGGATCAAACTGCTAATGTCTATAATATAGCAAGACTCCATTAGAAGAAACAACATTACTAAGGTGAGTAATTTTTTCTTTCATTCCACAGGGATAAGGTAGTCCTGATGACAAGCAGGAAATTTCTCCCTAAGGTGGTTTCTGGTTTCCACCTTAACCAATCCATTACCCTTCCTGTCCTTTTCACTGAGCACTCCAGCTCTGGTGAAAGAAGACTTCAAAGTCTGGATGTCAAGAGAGCTCTTAGCCGCTGGCCCGGTGGCGCTGAGGGCTAAGGCACTGGATGCCTTACCTTGCACCATGCCGACAACCCGGGCTCGGGAACAAGCACGGGCCTTCGGAGGTTGGTGAGGGGGGAGGGCAGAGCTGGATGGAGTTGCCGGAGAGCAGCTCTCCTCTCCGGGGAGGGCAGGTCACATCCCTTGGCTATTGTCTGCCTCCTGGTGGAAGCCAGGAGATGGTACAGGCCAGCGGGTGCACAGGCACTAGGCCGACGGGTGGGTGGAAGGGGTTGTTACCGGGGCTGTAGTACGTATGCGCGCCTCCATGCACATGCGACTGCACCTGGGGCCCCGGCTGAAAATCGAGGAGGAAAGACACATCGGCTGCTAGGATGGCACTTGACACCCCCCACCCACCCACCCCACAAGCACAGCAGCGGGCATAAAATAAGCCCTGTAATTCCGGTTGTCTGGCTGGGGGGGTCAGTCGGGCTGAAGGGAGGGAGCTGGAGCAGGCGAAAAAGAGTAGTGAGATGAAAAAGAGAGAGAGAGAGAGCTCTTAGCTACTACATGACAACCACTATGGATCATAGGCAGGACAGGAACAGGAAACAGCTGTTTCAAACAACATAAAGTCTTGCTATATAATGACATATGCAGTGAGTCCCAACCTTCGAACTGCTCCGGAGGTGAAAAAGCTAACTTTCCATGCCAGGCATGAAACTTTGAGCATGAGCTCGGTTGAAAACTGTTTGTTGTTCTTCAAACTCAAACTGTCAGATTCCTTACTCCGCCTCACTGAACAGTCGCTCCGGAGATTTCTCCTTCTGCTCAGTTCATTTTGTCGGTTAAAGTATTAATTTTTCGGTTTTTTAGCCGAATTTAAACCGCAACCGGTCGGTTCAAGCTCTGTCTGTGGTATTGTAAGTACTAGATAGGTTTTACATTTACTTTCTGTGTGGAATTTGTAAACGGTATTATCGGTTCGGTTTGAACCGATCAGGTTGTTGTAAATACATTAATCTGTCTTTTAGAGTGCAGTTCCCAGTTCTTATCGGTTCTAAAAAAAAAAAAACAGATTTCATTACGGTTTTTTCCACGACCCGTGGCACAGTTGGGAACCGATAAAGAGAGTCTTGCTTGGCGGATTGCCATAAACGGGCAAGTTTTGGTTAGGCTGGCACTATGTCTGAGAAACCCAAAAGAAAAACCAGGCCCACTGGGTTTCAACACTGCAGTGTTTGTGGGGAAGTCTTTGCCAAGGCTGACCCCCACACCACTTATGTTTATTGTCTGGGGTTTGACCACCTCAGTGCAGACTGCCAGATTTGCAAAAATTTTCCTGCAGCTACCCTGGATAAGAGAGTTGGTAGGCTCAGGGAAAGGGAGGCCAAGAAGTCCGCTGACCCGGATGGCCAGCCCGGTTCGGTTGTAACCGAACCGGAGGGAGTGCCCTCTGACCAGGGCGAGACTTCCTCGGGCAAAAGGAGAGCTGACTCGGAGGAGTTGGTTCCAGCAAAACGGACTAGAAAATCAGCAGGTTTGGAGCCAAAATTCCCTTCTCCAGCCACTGAAGAAATAGCCAAAGCGATTACAATTGTCCAGTCACTTTCCCCGGTTCCGAACGAACTGGCATCATCAGGTAAGCGTACGGTTCGGTCGGTTCCACCGGTTCAAGAATATGATTTAGAGGAATTTTATGAACCGGAGGAGGGGGAAGAGGAGTATGAGGAGAGTGAATGTGGATTTGAAAGTCTGGATGTGCCCATTGAACCGGACATCTCCCCAGACAGACCTTCAGGAGTGTCTCCCCCTAGGCTTTCTGAGTCCCCCTCTCATTTTATGTTTTATAAAAAAGTGGCTGAAACCATCTAGCTCCCTATGGAGGAAGCTGTGGATAATCAAGAGGAGCCTGACTAAGTAGAAATGATGGATATCCCAGAGTCTAGGAGACTGTCTATTCCTTTGCATAAATCTTTTGGGAAACAGACAGTTAAAATTCTAAAAACTCCTCACACTATACCTCCTGTGGATAAAAGAATGGACAAGAGGTACACATTGTCAGGCTCTATATGGAGTTCCTACACAACAATGCAGCCATGTTAGTAGTGCAGGCTGCAGCCTGTGACAAGGCTAATACCCCTGGCTTCACACCCCCTGACAAGGACTCCAGGAGGATTGATGCTATGGCAAAGAAACAGTACATGGCATCATCCTTGGGACTCAGACAGGCAAATTATATGGCTTATGTTGCTAGATACCAGAAATCCAGATGGGATACTGTTATGGCTCTAGCAAAACAGGTCCCTGGCCAGCTTGCCAAGGAGCTGGAGCAGGTGGCTGCTGATGGTATTGAGGCATCTAAGGTGTCATCAAGAGTCATGGCTACATCTGTGGCACTTCGCAGAATGGCTTGGCTCAGATGTACTAGCCTGTCACAGGATACCCAGATTAAGGCCATGGATTTTCCTGTTGTGGGTAATTCCTTGTTTGGGGAGCAGACAGAGAATTACATGAAGAAAATGGATGAGTATAGGACCACCTATAGGAGTGCACAGGCTAAGGAAAGGCAGGCCACTCCTCAAAGGCAGCCTTCCAGGGGCAGCAGCAGGCCTTTTCATAGGCCTTTTTACCAAGCCCAGGCCTCCTCTTCAGCTTACACCCAGAGGGGGTTCTTTAGAGGGAGAGGCAGACGGGCTACAAGCAGACCTGCTTCTACCCCTCAGCCTAAAGCCCCTGCCAAGCAGGCACCCTGATGGGGTGGTCAGGGCCGATTCTCCACTACCTGTAGGGGGCAGGCTGGCTTACTTTGTCCAGGACTGGATGTCTTTAACATCAGACAAGTGGGTCCTGGAAGTAGTAAGCCAGGAACTGGTTCTCAGCCTCAAAAAATTTCCAAAGATGAGAACCAGGTCCTTTCCACCTGCAAATCCATCAGAGGCACTTGCCCTAGAGACAGAAGTTTCTACCCTCCTGGCTCTCAGAGCTGTGGAAAGGGTTCCACCCCTACACCAGGGCAAAGGGTTGTACTCCAGGTGGTACTTTACCCCAAAAAAGACAGGAGAATGGCGGCCCATCCTGGATCTCAGATACCTAAACAAGCACCTTTTAAACCACCTTTTAAAACCAAAATTCAAAAGGGTGACTCTGGGAATTATTTTACCCTCTCTAAGGCCAGGGGACTGGCTAGCATCCCTGGACCTCAAGGATGCCTACTTCCATGTTCTTATCAGAAGTACCCATCGAAAGTACCTCAGATTCGAACTGCCCTCAGGCCATTACCAGTTCAGAGCAATGCCCTTCAGCCTCACCTCTGCCCCGAGGGTAATCACAAAATGCCTGGCAGTAGCAGTTGCCCACTTAAGAAGGCAAAAGATTGCCATCTTCCCTTACCTAGACGACTGGCTCATAGTAGGCCAGTCTCCAGACCGTGTCAAATTACATCTTCAAGTAACTCAGCAACTGCTCACATCTCTAGGTTTCCTTCTCAATCTTCCGAAGTCCGTTCTAGAGCCTGTCCAGGTTCTCACCTTTATAGGTGCAGAACTTAACACAAAAGAGGCCAGAGCCTTCCTTCCTCTGGAAAGAGCAAGGACCCTGGTCTCTCTGGCCTCCTCTTTCTCCCTGCAGGTCTCTCGACCAGTAAGGCATTTTCTACAGCAGTAGTGCTTCTACAGCAGTAGTGCAGGGAGCAAGATTTCAGATGAGGGACATCCAGTTCCATTTGAGAGCCTTTTGATCTCAAAGGAGAGATCCTCTATCCAAATTGATCCCAGTGACTCGAACCCTGATCCAAGACCTTCTGTGGTGGCAGGACCAGAGCAATCTGAGACGGGGGTCCCCTTCGCCCCTCAGTCTCACTCCTTAATCCTTACTACAGATGCATCCCTCTTGGGGTGGGGAGCTCACATGGGCGACCTCACTACCCAGGGATTGTGGTCCCCTCAGGAATCTCTGCTCCACATCAATCTGTTGGAACTCAGAGCAGTTTTTTTTAGCACTTCAAGTTTCTTCCAAACCTGTTCAGAACAAAGTTGTTCATGTCAGAACAGACAATACCACCACAATGTGGTACATCAGCAAGCAAGGGGCACTCTGTCTACGGCCTTGTGCACCGAATCAATGAAGTTGTGGTCTCTGGCTTACTCTCTGAACACCTTCCTTATTGCAGTTCACCTCCCAGGCAAGGACAATGTCCTGGCAGATGCTCTCAGCAGGATTTCCCAGGGCCATCACGAATGGTCACTGGATCCCCTAGTACTGGAGGTAGTATTTGCCAGATGGGGCACCCCGCAGATAGATCTTTTTGCAGCCCCAGACAATCACCAACTTCCCCTTTTTTGCTGCAGGCCCCCAGTGTTGGGCTCAGTCCCTCTGGATGCCTTCCTTCTCAGTTGGGAAGGGAAGTTTCTCTGTGCTTTTCCCCCCTTCCCTTTTCTGTTCAAGGTGCTAGTCAAAATCAGATCTCAACCCTACAAGATGATCCTGATTGCTCCAGATTGGGCCAGACAGCCCTGGTATCCACTCCTTATGTCCTTAGCAGTCCACATTCCCCTGTGTCTTCCCAGGAATCACAAACCTGTTAACCTTTGCTCAGGGGGGAGTTTGGTACCTGAACCTCAAGTCTCTCAATCTCAAGGCCTGGCTCTTGAAGAGTTAGTTTGCTGACCTACACCTCTCCCAAGGTGTATTGGATATCTTGAAGGCTTCTAGGAAGCCTTCCACCAGGGCTACTTATAATTCCAAATGGAAGAGATTTTCCATATGGTGCTCTGACAAGCATATCTCCCCAGAATCTGCTGACTTACCCACAGTCCTGGATTATATGGTGCATTTGAATACTCGGGGGGCTGAGACCAGCTACCCTAAAAGTGCATCTGGCAGCCGTGTCTGCTTTCTTATCAGCAGGTAAACCCTCTTCTCTTTCAGCTCATCCTGTATTCTCCAAGTTTTTCAAGGGGTTGCTTCACACCAACCCACCTTTCAGGGACCCTGCCCCTGCCTGAGATCTTAATATTTGCATTGCCCAGCTTATGCAACCCCCCTTTGAGCCCTTGTCTTCAGCAGAGCTTAAGTACTTGACTTGGAAAACTTGTGTTTTTGGTAGCCATCACTTCTGCCAGGCGCATAAGTGAATTACAAGCATTGTCAGTGGAGCCTGATTTTATCTCCTTTCATAGAGATAAGGTGGTCCTCAGGACTAACAGAAAGTTCTTGCCTAAGGTGGTTTCAGACTTCCACCTTAATCAATCTGTCTCTCCCTGTGTACTTCACTGACCATTCCTCCTCTAGCGAGAGGAGACTGCACAGTTTAGATGTCAAAAGAGCCCTTAGTTACTACATAGAACGTACCAAGGGTCACAGGTTTGACTCCCTCCAACTGTTCCTCACTTATGGTGAGGTTGGTAAAGGGAAACCTGCCACTAAAAGATCCATTGCCAGGTGGATTGTCTCTTGTATCCAATTTTGCTATGAAAAACTAGGTAATGTTCCTCCCTCAGGCCTGAGGGCTCACTCTACCAGAGGTACAGCTCGTCTCTGGCTGCTGCCAGGACATCTCTATCCTAGAGATATGTCAGCAGCTACCTGGAAAACAGTTCACACTTTACCAAGCATTACTCCCTGGACATCCAGGCTAGGAGTGATGCTCGGTTTGTACAGCTAAAGCTGAGCCTATTTCCTAAGTAGGTTCTGTCCTCCTCCATGGAGGTACTGTTGTGTAGTCTAGATATGTCATAATATAGCAAGACTTCATGTTGTTTGAAGAAAAAATTACTCACCTTAGTAATGTTGTTTCTTCTAATGGAGTCTTGCTATATTATGACTCCCCCGCCTGCCCCTCTCAGAACCTCTGCTTTTTGGATGTGGGTGGGCAGTGCAGTGTTGGCACTTAGTAGATGCCCACCTTTGTTTTTTCACCCCTCCTTTTTGGGGTGATTGGGTGTTGTGTTTTCATTTTTGGATCCCTGACTTGAGTCTTTGTTTTGGGACCAAAAAATGTGTTCATATATTTAGTAGCCAGTTGGCTAGTGTAGGTTTACAGCTTCCACACAGAACCTTAGTGAGTTTTGCTCGTAAAGATCTGACAGTTTGAGTTTGAAGAACAACAGACAGAGTTTTCAACCGAGCTCGTGCTCAAAGTTCCATGCCTGGCATGGAAAGTTAATTCTTTCACCTCCGGAGCAGTTCAAATTTTGGGACTCACTGCATATGTCATAATATAGCAAGACTTCATTAGAAGAAACAACATTACTAAGGTGAGTAATTTTTTCTTCTGACTTATGGGGATGTGAGAAAGGGTAACCGAGCATCGAAAAGGTCCATTTCTCGATGGATAGTCCAGTGCATCCAGTTCTGTTACACTAAAGCTGGAAGGGGAGCCTCCAACAGGATTGAAGGCCCACTCCACAAGAGGGACAGCTGCTACGTTAGCAGCTGCCAGAGATGTTCCACTAGTTGACATCTGTAAAGCAGCTACCTGGAAAACGGTACACACCTTTATGAAGCACTACAACCTGGATATTCAGTCCAGGGGTGATGCTAGGTTTGGCACAGCAGTCCTGCAAAGTCTGGTTCCAAAATAAGGTTCTGTGCCCACCTCCAAAGGTACTGCTTCGTAGTCTGCAGAAAGTTGGGAATACCTGAGTATTACAGGAGTTAGAAGAAAAAATTACTTGCATAGTAATCTAATTTCTTCCCAGTGATACTCTGGTATTCATAACTTCCCACCCTGCCTCCCCTTCTAGAACCTTTAGCCTTCTGCACTCCTGTATACTGTGCTTTCAGGGGTATATATGCCACTTTCTGGCACAGTTTTGGTAAACAGGGTTCATGTTGGGTTTTCCCCCTTTTTTCAGGTGACTGACATTTTTGGGGGTATCTGTGCTTTCCTCTCCAGTTGGAGGGTTTATTTAAGGGGGTTATAGGTTTAACTATTATCATTATTATTACTAGTCAGTATTCATAGTTCTTTGGGGCCTGCCTTTCCAGTTGTCCAGGAAATCTGAGGGGTTTTAGAAGTAAGACAGTTAATTCAAAGCAGCATTTGAATAGTTGTCATGTGCAGAGAGTTCCATCATTAGCATGTGTTCTATCCTCTTCAGGCAGTTCTGGCTTAAAGAAACACTGCAGAAAGTTATGAATACCGAAGTGTCACTGGGAAGAAACAAGATTACTATGGTAAGTAATTTCTTCTTCTTGCCTAAGATGGTGTCAGGAGTTCCACTCGAACCAACCTTTGGTGCTACCTACATACTTTCCCAATTTCCAGAATGAGAGCAAGCGCATCCTCCACTCTCTGGATGTTAAAAGAGCCCTCACGTTCTACCTCGATATAATTAGGGACTTCTGGCAGTCGAAACAGCTCTTCATTTCCTTTAACCCTAGCGGACTGGGTCAGACGGCTACAGTCATATGCATTTTTTCTTGGATCATCGCTTGCCTCTGCCATTGCTATTCTATGGCGCAGGTCAAGTTAGAAGGCCAGGTTCATGCCCACTCCACCAGAGTGGTTGCTATGTCCCTGTCAGATATTCACTTTGTCCCCATCACTGATATTTGCTGAGCTGCCACCTGGAGCACAGTGCACACCTTTATCAAACACTATACCCTGGATGTCCATGCCTGGCAGCATACCTCTGTTGTCAGGACAATCCTTAATCGACTCCTGGCCTGAGTGAGCTCCGGCTCCTACTGCCCTGCCTGGAGGACTTTTGTTTCAGCTTGGTATTCTAACCCATTGGTGTGAATCAATGCTGAAGTTTGGTCCTTTAAGATATGAAAATTACATACCATAATTCTTGATCTTCTTGGACCATCTTCATTGTTTATTCACACACCCACCCTCCATCCCCCGGGCTCACTCTTTCTGTTCATTGGTCTGTCCGTCCCCATTTTTGTTTGGGGTATGAAGACACTGATTTCTTTGACCCTTCTTATGTGGATCACAAGGGCTATCTTGTGCCCTTTTAGTTTAGGTGTTATAGTTGGGTTATGCTGCTCCTCCTTGATTTAAAAAAAAAAAAAAAAAAAGTGCTGAGGTAAGTCATGCAGCGTGAGCTAGTCTTGCGGTGCTGCACATGCACGCAGCTTACCTCTGTGCCAGCCCTTCTGAAAAAGTTCAGTCTCCTGCAGGGTCCTAGTGCATGTGGCTCGGAACCCATTGGTGTGAATCAGTGGTGAAGATGGTCCAAGAAGATCAAGTATTATGGTGAGTACTTAATTTTCATTTCTGCTCCCTTTACCTCCAGGGTAAGTTCTCTTACATCCTATTCCTCTATCCCACCACCAGTACCTCTGGTTCCAAGCAGAAGGGGTCCTGTACCAGTTCTTGGTCATGCCTTTCAGTTTCTCCTTGGCACCCACAGTTTTCACCAAGTGTATGACAGAAGTGGCAGCTTTGTGGCAGTGCTAAAGAATCAGGATGTATCCTTACCTGGACAACTGGCTGCTGGCTGGGCCCTCCAAAGAGACCATCAAGAGATCCAAAGATTTGCCTCTCCAGACTTGCTGGGACTTGGACCTGCTAGTCATCCCGGACAAGTTCTAACTGGTATCCTCATAGGTGATCAAGTTACTTGGTGCCGAACTTTACTCCTGTGGACCGGGCACTGGATCTTGCCTCCTTTGCCCAATCATTTCAGGTTGGGCTCTCACACCCTGCCCGGGATTTCCTGCAGCTGCTTTGTTACGTGTCCTACACCTGTGTGGTCCTTTGGCGAGTGAACATTTCATATGCTCAGTGTTTGCTGGGCCCTGTTCTTCTACCTGGAGTGTAAACTGGACTTTCATGGTGAGGCATGCCAGATGTTCCTAACTTACACTGACACTTCTAGGCAGACTGGCAGCCAAGAAGGCAAGTAGCTGATGGATCACCTTTATCACTCTCTATCAGAGGCTAGCTTGGAAGGAGCCACACATGGGATTGAAAACTGACTCTACCAGACATACCTGTACTGCTGTGTCTATTGCTGCTGCTGTGTACATCCCATTTCTGATGTATATTGCTCAGCTACTTGATTGAATGCGCACACATTCCTATCCCATTACAGCATTGCTTGCTTGGCTGCCGTGATGCTGCTTTTGGATCATTAGTCCTCCTATCTCTAGTTCCCTGATTTGGGGGAAAGTGCCTTGGCCCTCCTGAGGCCTGCTTGGAGTCTGAGTTCTTTCTACTACAATATTCAGTTCACATGTGCACAGCCTCCTCTGCCAGTGCTTGCTTCAGATTCCTGTTCCAACATCTAGATCTGCATGCAGTGTGGGCAAAGCCAGAAGACCACATGGTTGGGTGGTAAGTGTCGAGGTTGAAAATGGTTCCACTGAGTGACCATGCTTTGTGGATGTGAACTGATTACTAGTAGCTGAACTATGGTAACAAGTAAGTAATCCTTACTCATCTTCTGCTCCCATCGTCTCGCATTGTAAGTGAGCCTTTGACATATGGAAGCTGTTCTTGTCCTACAAATAAGTGGGCTCAAAGTGCAACGCTTTTGATTGTGTGGTTTGGAGAGATATACAAAAAACAAATCATTTACTGAGGACCAGACTGAGATCCCGTAGAGGAGGAGAGAAATGTTTACTACCCTTAATGAAGCTACAGAAGGGTTGGGTCATAGATTGAGAATTGGGCCTCTAAGATGGACTGATGAACCAGGAGTAAAAAGATTTGATGTACAGTGTTGTAGTCTGCATGCCATATAATAATATCTGTCACGCTTGTTTTTTGGCTTTGTAGCAGCATAGAACTCCGATGAAAAAAGTGCGAAAGTCTCTTGCTCTGGATATCTTGGAAAAGGACATCGGCTCTCTGGGGGCCTCTGTTTCTAAAGCAAGTTCTTCCACAAATATACAGGTATGTGCTAGGAATGGCCTGTAGATTTCCATAAAGCAGCGACAATATGATGAACTACTGTATTAGGGTTGCAGAGGGTACAGAGTTTTTCTTGTTTTTTTTAAGTAACTTACATTTATTGAACATTCATCAGGAGTACAAAGCATCAGAACATTTTAACAGTACAGATACTATGAATGGGTACATGGCTAGAGTCCATAACTTCTACCCTCAAAGGACGCCACCCGTAACAGTTCTAAATATAGTCTGTGTACAATTGTTGAGACATATCGGGTTCTGTAGTATGTGGCACTCATCCTTGTAGGTGGTAGATGGTGCTTTTCACTCTCTGGGTTGCAGGCCACCACAGATGCCCCTGCCGTGAGAGGGGGCTGCTGACTCTTCATGTGTATGGGGATCCCACAAAATTTTACTTTACATCGGAGCTTTCTCATATATTGAGTCATTAGTTTTTCTCTTCTCCTCGCCACAATCCAGTCTCCTTGACTAATGCTCAGAGCACATATTTCCTCCTCATCATGAGATAATAAACACATATGTACATTGACCTTTTTTCCACTTGTCTCTGTTTGCTGAGTCAGTCATTTACTGTATAGTCTGAGACCTACAGTGTCTCCCATTCAGACCCAATCTGCTCTCAGCTTTACTTCACTGAAGCAAGTGAAAAACATTCACCACAACCGCAACCCTGTCTAGTTTTTGTGAGTTAGTTAGGTATAATTTCCTTAAAAGTTAATGAACTCCCATTAGGTCACCCCTAGTGTCCAGTTACCCTGTGCCTCCTCTATACTTTGTGAATGGGTTTGCAATCTTATACTCCCCGGGGGTGGGAGAACTGTCCTCCCTACCTAACAAAAAAGAAAATACTAACCCCCAACCCCCCCAGTCTACACCCTTTCAACCTGGGCAAAAGAACAAATGGTGCCAGAAAATGTTTTGAGATCATCCTCTAGAGTAGACCGATTCTATTATATGGACATTCTAGAGGAGTGCCTGCTGATCTAGGATCGAGATGCCTTCTGCTTCCTCTATCAGCTGTTCATAGAGGAGCCATCTCACTATGAATTTTTCTTGTTTCAGCTGAATGAGCTGTAATCTGTTCCATTAATTTTTTTAGGTTCTAGATCCAGTCCCCAATTGCAGGACTAGTATCCGACAGCCACTTCTGTGTAATAGCTTTATGAGCTGTTGCTATAAAAATGTTATGAAGAAATTTGGAGTTGCCCTTTTGGGCCCCTTGAGGGAGATCCAAGACAAGCTGCGCAAACCCCAACTCTGCGCAGATATTCAAATGTGTTTTTATTAATCTACCTATTCCATTCCAAAATTTAATCTAGGGTAGCTCCAAAATATATGAATGGGTAAGCCCTTTGCATTAAGTGCTCTCTAGCACCTGTCTGTTGATTTGTCTGGTGTTAGGAAATATCTGGCTATAACTTGACAACTAAATTCCCTCCAGCTACCTGAGGAAGTTGTCTTGTGGACTGACCACCAAATCCTCTGCCACTGCTTATCATTGACATTAATGCTTGCATCTTCTGTCCATTCTTATTGAAGTTGTTGAGCGCTACCCTCCCCTGTGTCTTTATCAAGTTCAAAGTGTAGTTTGGAAATGTTAGATTCTGTTTACATAGCGCTGTGCCTATCTAGGCTAAGCAGTGCTGGTTGCAGTGAGGTGTAATTTCATCTGGATAGCATTGATCGAGGAACACATTTGTAAATCCCTATAATGGTCCGAGATCTCTAGTCAGTATTTTTCTTGCAAGGAGGGGATAGTCTCTCCTTCTAAAAATTGAGTTAAGTAAAGCAAACCTTTTGTCTCTCAAACCCTAAACCTGCCATCTAATTTGCCTGGCAGAAAGTCCAGTTTCCAGCACAGCGGAATCAGTGCCAGTTTTCTTTGCGGGATGTTCAATCTCTGTTTGAGGTTAGCCCAAATGTGCAGGGTACGACGAGTCCAGTGGTTTTGAAATCTTGCCATTTCTTTCGGAGTGCTCAACAACCAAGATTTGGATGTAAAAAGGGGCCTCCCTCATTTGGTTATAATTTGCCCGTTGTTATCCAACCCACCTCTCCTGTGTTTCTCAGAATTGGTACTATCTGAGTAATCTGTGCCGATTCATGGTAATGCTTAAAATAGGGAAGTACCTTACTACCTACCTCCTTTCACCTTTGAAGCAAATCTCATGAGACCCTGGAACCCTTCCCCTTCCAAATAGTTTTTAATTGACAACCTGATTTCCTGCCAGTTCTTCTGGGGTATATTCAATGGTAAGGTCTCATACAAAAAAAAAGGAACCGCGGTAAAACATTCATTTCTCACCCCAGGGGTCCTTTAGCATCAGTAACAATGTGCAGTTAGCTGATTAGATTGAACTGCCTTGGAGGGGGAGATTATAATAATGAATTTAATGAACTAGCCAATCAGGAGAGAGCTTGAGGGTGTGCTGAGGAGCGCCTGCCTAAAAGGCACCAGAATTGTTTCTCTGTTGACTAACACTGCCTCTGAGGTGCTCTCTTTTGGCCAAGAAAAAGCCTCTTACCACTGGTGATAGCTATAACTTTTACTTTTTTATTTTCTTAGTGTGCTGAATGTTTTATTTTTTCATGGGTCCCCTCGGTTCCCAGGAACCGTGGTTTCCGCCTCTATTTTCTGAATAAAAAAATCTGCCGTGTTTGTGGTTTTTTGACCGTTCCTTTTGGTATTTTAATTGTGGTTCCCTTTTTTCAGCAGGAACTGGCATTTTCTTTTTTTCCTCTTGTTTTTGTTACTGATAGTTGCAGTTCTTTACCGCAAGGGAACCAAACGCATGTCTTTACCTGGCCCTTTTGGTACTTCATTTTTCAGGGGTTTTGCTAATTTTGGCACGTCAGAAACCCATAAAAAGAGGACTGGACCCACAGGTTTTAAAAATTGTTTGAAGTGCCACAGGATAGTGGCTAAAGCTGATATCCGTGACCTGTGTTTAAAGTGCTTGGGTCCAGATCGCTTTTATACACTTTGCTCTAAATTCTGCCCAAACACCTTGAGAAGTAGAGCTAAGAGATTAAGAATTATGGCTGAAGAAGGGTCTTCCTCTGTACCTAAACAAAGACGCAAGGCTGCTGATGAGGGGCCTTTTAAAAATGGAAAGACAAATAAAGGTGCTGATGAAGCATCTTCAGAACCTAAAAATAATAAAGGTGCCGATAAAGTGCCTTCAAAGGAGAAAAATAAAAATAAAGGTGCTGATGAAGTGCCTGCCAATTTTAAGGCTCTTAAAGGTACTGATGAAGTACCTGCTAAATCTAAACCTTCAAAAGGTACTTACAAATGAAATAAAAACTGATAAGGTCACTGATGAATTGCCTTCCAAAAAGCCTTACAAAGAAAAGCATACCAATGCCCCTTCCAGTCTAAACAAAGGTGAGGCATCAGTGGGCAAAAACAGAGAGGGGGGGGGCTCCCAGATATTCAAGGAGACTTGCCCCCTATGGAAGAGATGGCTAAAGCCTGGCATCTGTATCAAACTCTTCAGGGCATGGGGTCCATTTTTAATACCCCTGTCTTGCCCAGGCAACCTCCCAGTTCAGCTCCTTTGGAGGCAGGGGCCTATACTAGTGAGGAGTGTGATGATTATTATGGCAATGATCCTGACAATGAGTCAGAGTGGAAGCTAGAACCTGATGTTTCCTCTGATCCACGTTTTGGAGCCTTTTCAACAGATCAAGAGCATACCTTCTCTATGTTGACCTTTCTGCAACACTTGGTGGACACCCTAGACTTTCCCTCGCAGGAGTCCACTCTAGAGGAGGAGGATGACCAAGATTACAGGGAAATGATGGGTCTCCCTCCTCCAAAGAAGCTGATACTCCCTATCTATAAGCCTTTTAGGAAAAATACAATGAAACTACTCCAGACACATACTTCCCTGCCTGGAGTAGACAAAATTGACAAAAAGTACCAGCTCTCCTGATCTGACACAGAGTTCCTGTATGTGCACCCCAACCACGAGGGGGTAGTACAACAGGCAGCCTGTGACAAAGCCAGTACTCTTCTCAACCCCCTGAGAAAGAGTCCAGGAGACTGGACTTCATGGCTAAGAACCTGTACTTGAGGCTCTCTTCTTCTTTGCCTTTCTTCGTACTTGACGTATATAGCCAAGTATCAAAAGACCCTTTGGAATTCAGTCCTGGATATATCACAGCAAAGGTCTGATTCTGTGGTTCAGGACTTGACGGATACAGCTAAAACTGCATTGGAAGCAACGAACTACCAGTTCCATATGGCAGCTGATAATGATTTAACTTAGAGTTATGGTCCATGCCATCTCCTTGAGGCAGTTTGCTTGGCTGAGAACAAGAAGTCTGATGCAGGACACACAGTCCAAAGCTATGGACTTCCCTTGCAGTCAGAATGTTCTTTTTGACTCCAGAACAGAGACTTTATGACAAAGATTGATAAGTACAAAAGAACCTATCGAGACAACATGGCCAGAGGGAAGCCTCCTGCTATCCAAAAGCCCCAGAATAAAGATAACAGGGGCAAAGGGTACTACCCTAGACTCTTCTTCCCCTTTCTTGTGCAAGTTAATTACAGTCAAATGAGGGGGTTCTACAGAGGGAGAGAGGAGAAGCAGCCCTACCCCTGCTTCTGCCTCTCAGCCCAAGCCCTGACTTCAAGGCCCAGTTCGCCTCCCCTCCACCTGTAGGGGGCAGGCTGTCCCACTACCTCCAATCCTGGACTCTCATCTCTTCAGACAAGTGGGTCCTTAAGGTAGTAAAGGGCCTACCTCTGCAGTTCAAAAAGCAGCCAATCCTCAGGGGCCCTTGACTGTCAAAACCTCTAACCTCAACAGAGAATCTTCTGTTGAATTAGGGTAAAAACACCTCTTGGCAGCAAAAGTGGTGGAAAGAGTACCCTTGCGCCAGCAGGGCAAGGGTCTCTATTCTAGATATCTTCTGATTCAGAAAAAAAATGGGGAGTGGTGACCTATTCTTAACCTCAGATACTTGAACAAGCATCTCCTCAAACCAAAATTCAAGATGATCACCCTAGGGATGGTAATACATTCCCTTCAACAGGGAGACAATGCCTGTTTCCATATTCCAGTAAGGCAGTCCCACAGAACGTTTCTGAGGTTCAAACTCCTTTCAGGGCATTTATCAGTTTGCAGCCATGCCCTTTGGCCTGACATCTGCTCCAAGGGTATTCACCAAACGTCTGGCTGTCGTGGCAGCACACCTCAAAAAAATGAAAATTATGTACCTACCGTAATTCTTGAACTTTCTGTGTATCTTCACCAATCATCACTAGTTGGGTACTGGCCGGAGGGTAGGACCCCGCTGGAGCATTTTTTTTTTTTTTTTTGGGGGTGAAGCAGACGCAGGGGCAGCACCGCCCTCGAGGTCGACGTATTACGTGGTGCTCGTGAGTTGGCCGTTGCCTGTCATCAACAGCACCCTAGCTCTAGTTCTGCATGCTGGTGAGAAGGATAGGAAGGGATGGGACAAGGGAGCCCAAGGGATAGGAAAAAAGGGAAGGCTATAAAACTAAAAGGAGAAATAAATGACAGAGGACAGAAAAGCAGAGCCTAAGGGTTTGGGAAGGGGCCCCAATCTCAAGGTGAAAAGGATTGGGTGAAGGGAGGTAGGGGGGAAGGAGGAGACACTGCGCCCCCTTCCCCCACAAAAACGGCCTGGACCGCTTGATGGGTAAGCCACAGAGTTCCAACCCTAAAGCTGCGAGATGATTTAGACCGTAAGGTTTTAGGGCATGAGACTACATGTCCATGGTGCAGCATGGGTAGACACAGGAGCCGGTGCCAGAGCTTGAATAACCCCCTACTATGAGGTTGCGGCAGGCCAGCGATACAGGGTAGGCAGTGTCTACCTCTCCTGCCAAGTTAACAAAGCAGTATGTCTGAAAAGGTGCCATGGAAACACCTCGGCGACAAGGGAGATGAGGGATTGGAGAATGGATTATGCCCAAAAGGGGGGTGTGTAAAAATCTTTAGGGGAACAGCTGAGGGGGTCCCAAGAGATCCCCCCCCCCACTGGCTCCCCAGAGAGGGAGCCAGAGTGCCAAACCCTAAGAGGAAGGAGAGGGAGAGAGAGAGAGACCCCGTGACGTCCAGCAGCATAATCCTCCCTGTCTGCCCACCTGGAGTATTCCTCCCGAACCAGGAGGGAGTGGAGGAGGGAGGTTCTGAAGACCAAACAATGGAGGCAAACAGGGAGGAGGAGGATCACCCAGAGACTGAGGCCGGAAGAGGATAATGGTGAAGATACAGATCAAGAATTTGCAGGCACGTACATTCAGATCTTATCTGTGTCAATCTTCACCATTCATTACTAGTTGACTGAGTACCAAGCCCCCAAGGGGCCCAGCACCTTTCCTAAGGGACAGTGTCCCTTAGCCTCCAGTGGCAGAGACACCAGAGGGAGAACCCACAGGCCTGGCTAGGCCTGGGACTGGTCCGGGTGAGGCAGGGATCTCCTCACAGGAGAAGGAAGGAGCCCCTGAAGCTCCCACCTCACCCTGTGGGAGAAAAGGTGGGTTCTCCGGAAAGCGGAGCAGATCATCCTCCGCCGAGACAAGGGTGACAACTGGGAGAGACGGAGCCATGCCGACCGCCTAGTGCAAATTGCTGTCCCCACCAGCCTGGACGCCACCTTGTTGGCATTGTATGATGCCCTTGCTTGGTACCTTGCAAGCTCCAGGCCTTGCACGTAGAGGGCAATGGCTTGTCTGGTTGCCTCCATATCAGGCAAAGAGGCTAGACTCTGTCCTAGCCGTGACCACAAGTACCTGTTGTAGGTAGCATGGTGGGCCTGATATGCTGCCATGCAGAGCAAGATCTGTGCCGAGGAGAACATCCGCCTGCCCCAGAAATTAAATTCCGAAGAGTCTGAATCCAGCGGCCGGTCATGGCTTGGGCTTCTGTGCCCGGAGGGGGTATCCAGGAGCGTCACACCCGAAGGGGGGTGAGGCACAGTTCCTGGAAACTGCAGAGGGGTGCAGTACCACTGACGAAGGTCCCTTGGGGCTGGAACTGAGGAAAAGGGACGGTGCCAGACACGGTGCGAAGCCTCCTGGAAGGGAGCAGGCCAGGCTGGGACCAACAGGTCGACCGCACTGTACTCTCCTAGGAGGGCACGCACTGACCGGTCTAGATTGCATTCTCCAAGGGTGAAGATAGGGAGCTCATCAAGGAACCCTGATAAATAAGCGCTGATAGCTGGAAAGATCAGCTGCTGGGGATAGGTGGACAGAGGGTTCCTCTCCCACGGAGGAGGAAGACAAGGAAGTAGACGAGCCTGGAGATTCAGGGTCAGGCTGCACTAGGGAGTGGTTAAACAACTGCTCATCCATGGCTCTAAGGTAGGCAGGGTAAAGTGCTGCCATGGCCCTGAACTGCTCCCAGGTAAGAGGTAGGACAGGGGACACCTGGGAGAGGAGGAGTAGGCGGCAGAGGCATGAGGGCCAGGCACCTCCGAGAAGGAGCACGGCCTCTGCCCAGGCAGGAGGACCAAGCAGATGACCCCAAAGGAGGGGGGGACTCAGTGGTCCCAGCAGACGAGCCGTTCAACCAGACTGGAACGGATGGAGCTGTTCCCAAAGGAAGAACTCCCTCTGCAGGGTGACCGGGGCCGTGTGAACCCAAAAGGACGACCCCTGACCTCCTGCAAAGATGTGCCTCTCAGAGAAACATCGTGGGAGAAGCGCGGACCTGTGCCACGACTCCTCTCAGAACCCGACTGGGTCCCTGGGAGGGGCTCCGGCACTGAACCCTGGCTGCTCAGCCCTTCAGACTCCGAAAAAGCCCTCTTCCTCACCACTAGCTGAGGCGGCTGACTCCTGGGAGGCAGCCAGAGGTGGAGAGCCCCCCCCAGCCGGCCCAGAAGTCTGGCTAGCCAGGACAACCATAGAAGGGGGCACTACCACTGGGGGAGCAGATGAGTCCTTGGCTCCGGGTTGCCCCGTGGTGCCCACCTGGGCACCCAAAGGCTGGTCAGTACCACCGACCCCAGAACCAGAGGAATCTGCATGCTCCCCAGGAGGGGGCTGAGTGGGGGCCAAAGCACTGGACTCTGAGGAATCAGAAGAATCCAGGAGCCAATCTGGGTCAGCCTCTGTATCCTCCTCCTTGGAGGACGACGAGGTCCAGACCCAGACAACCCCTCCATCCCTGCCAGTCCCAGGACCACCAGCGGCGCTGCCACCATCACTAGAGTCAGAAGTGGCACCGCAGACGGGTCCCGCATCACCCACTGCGCCCGTTCCGTCTCTAGCACCGCAAACAGCACCAGAATAAGAAGCAGCGCTGTGGGCTGGCCTGGCACTGCCCTGACTCGCGTGCCGCTGCCGCACTGGAGCAGGGAGCCGACAATCGACAGATCGCGCTTGGCCTAGGTCCACAGGTCCCAGCGCCGATTCTGGGGGAGCTTTTGCTTCCGAAGAAGCGATTGCCGATATGGTGTCTCCCACCTGGCCCTCAAGGGGACCAGACTGGGCCTCCTGCACCATGGAAGAAGCCTCCACCGCAGCAAGGCTAGTAGTGGCGGAGGCCCCCTCCTCCACGGGCCGTATAGGACCGGGAGGGGACCCGGAGGAAGGGCCGAGAACCCTGACTTTGGCCTTCCGAGTGCGAGTCTGTCCTCCAAAAGTCGACGGTGCATGTCTGACCTTAAACAAGCGTAGTTCCAACACTTGGCAGTCCATAGAAAACAGGTGTCACAACGATCCATGTTGTGGGTGGGGCCTAAGCAGGTTAAACACTGGTCATGCTGGTCCATGGTGGAGAAAAGTTGGCTGCAGGGACACCGATGCATCGGAGGCAGACCCGCTCTAGATGATTTTTTCTTGTCCCCTGAACGAGACATGACCATGCGGAACACAAAAAACTAAACAAAAGCACTTAGCGTTGTCAGGAAACAAAAAGGAAAGATCTTACCAGTATACGGGGAGATGGAGGCGAGCAGAACTTTTTGTAAAATGGATGCTGATGGACTAGACTGCACTTGTGGTGCAGACTTCACACTAGGAGCTTCCACGAGGTCCTCACTCGACAGCGGGAGAAGCAAAACTGGAGCTAGGGTGGAGTCGACGACAGATAATGGCCAACCCACAAGTGCCACTTAATATGTCGTCCTCATGGGCGGCACCGCCGCTCTTGCGTTGGCTCCACCTCAAAAGGAAAAATTTCTACCGCAGGGTCCTAACCTCCAGCCAGTACCCAGCTAGTGATGAATGGTGAAGACTGACACAGATAAGATCGGGGGATTGCAGTCTATCCCTATTGGGACGAGTGGCTCATAGTGGGGAAAACTCCTCTACAAGTAAAAGAAGCACTTTCCCAAAGAGAGGACACTTTATATTCCCTGGGTTTTCTCATAAATCTGAAAAAAATCCCACATGGTTCCAACTCTGACTCTTACTTTTATAGGGGTGCAGTTGGATACTCAGCTAAGCAGAGTTTTCTTCTACCAGAAAGGATTCAGAATTTTCTGTCGGTGGCAAACTCCTTTGTCCCAGGCCAGCCAAGACCAGCCAGACACTTCTTGAGGCTCCTGGGGCACATGGCATCCATAACTGCTGTGGTCCCAGGAGTCAAGATTCAGAATGAGACATACAGTACCATCTGCACTCTCAAACTGGTTCCAGTAACCGAGACATTACTTCGGGCCTTACGGTGGTGGAAAGAAATACTCAACCTCTTGGTGGGAATTCCCTTCCAGTCTCCCTCACCCATAAAAATCATTACCACAGATGCATTTCTACTGGGGTTGGGAGTGTCACAAACACACTCAGCAGGTCAGGCCCTCTGCTCCCACAGTGCCAACCTCCAAGCACAATAGTGTGAACAGGTAACAGACAGGGTAACCCTTCTGTCTGCTTTTGGGTCCGAATCACCTTTAGTCTCAAGTTCTGGGGGGATTCAAACTGTGAACCTTGTGCTAGCGTACCCAATGTACAGGCTCTGATATGTACCGTCTTCGGGGATTGCGGTACAATCTTTCACCAGGGGCACCAAGCCAGGCTTCCAAAATGAACCCTTAAAACTCTGTAAAAGACCTTGGGTATATTCTTACCTTTTCCCAGTTTGGTAACACCATCAAGCTGTTGAACCATTTTTGTCAGACTTAATCTTCTATACGTCACATGCAAAAAGAACTGAGAGACATCCAGGCAGTCTCTTTCAAATAAAGATTTTACTAAAAGATGATAAAAATATGAACAATGTAAACACAGAACAATCTATAAAAGAGCATACAATCACTTAAAAGAAAATCAAAGAAAACTACAAACTCCTACCAACATACAGTTTAGATCTTTTCTATCTAAAGCATTTCCTCTTTAAGTGCTTATCAGAGTTGTCGCTCTAGAGTCCCAAGATGGAATATATCAACAGTTCAGACACACTGTAGTTTAAACTGTTTCTCCACACACCTTCTGTGAGTCATCTAGCTTCTCCTTTTAGAATATAAAAAAAATACAAACAAGATGTCCTATCAGGAGGTATATTAAATAAGGTGACATCAGCAAAAACTCATTTCCCAAATTGAGTCTTTGATCCACCAGTTCCCTTGAAGTTTTATAACCCTGCAATCCCTCACCTAAGTGTGAGATAGCTGGCAGGAATCAGCTTAATGATGTCCTGTTTCTGAAGTCATAAAATGTATATTTTAGTTTCCCAGCTTCAGAGCAGCAATGGGTCATAAAACGGCCATAACATGCAATTTCTCAAGGAAGTTAATTACATTACAGGGATCTCCTGTCAGTGTATATGTAGCTTCACTGAAACCTGGGAAGGGGGCATCACCCAGGAGCACAAGCTGTCTTATGTGAGACAGTCGCCTACTATATTTTTATATTACAGATATCATACAGCAATCGTAACCAGCTGGCCAAGCATCACAGGGAGCTCATCTGGACAACTCTTCTGTCAGTGGCACATGGACCCCAAAGGAGTCCACATGCCACATTAACCTTTTAGAACTCAGAGCCATCTACCTAGCACTGAAGACCTTTGCTCCACAAGTCAAGGGCCACACAGTGCAGATCAGAACGGACAGTACCACTGCTATGTTTTTCATGAGTAAGGTGGCACGAGGTAGAGTGCGCTGTGCACAGTGGCCATGCGAATTTGGCCCATGGCCTACTCCCTAGATGTCAGCCTATTAGCTATACACATACCAGGCAAAGACAATACCCTGGCTGATGCCTTCAGTCGCATCAGCCAAGGGCACAACAAATGGACTTTTTTTTAGTACTTTTAGTGCCTCCACCGCAGCACCATCCACCCAGTCACGAACCTCGCCTGCAGCATCCCATATTAGCCGCCTCCCGTCCCGGCTTCTAAAGGGCGGGCCACGGCCCCTTGAGAAGTGCGCCGCAATCGACGGGATAGGGTGGGACCTGCCTGCGAACCAATTGCAGCTGGGGGTGAACTTCATTGAGGTGGTGGAAGGCAGGATTTTTTTCCCCTTTAAGTGGGGGCGGGAACGTGCAATGACACCAGCATCCATCCTGCCCCTCAATACCTTGTTGGTGCCAGTCGCTATGGTGCCCCTGGCCTGCGCCAAGGGTCCCTCAAGCACCAGACACACCCTGCACCCTTCCCCCCCCCCGGAGAAGGAGAGCAGTCCATTATACGCTCTATCCTTCTCCCCCTGCCGGCCCTCCGACAACCCAGGTCCATTCCCGAACCCGGGTCGCCAGCATCGCAAGCAGAAACAACAAATGGACTTTGAACAAACAGGTCCTTGCCACAGTCTTCAGGAGGTGGGGCACTCCAGAAGTGTATCTTTTTGCTTCTAACCTCAACCATCAACTTCCTCTGTACTGCTGCAGGCCTCCTGTCCTGAGAACCCTCCCCAGCAGATGCCCTCACCCTTGATTGGTCAGGCAAGTTCCTATATATCCCTTCCTCTATTTCCTCTGATTTTCAGGGTACTTCTGAAACTCGGGAGTCAACCAGCAACAATGATTCTGGTGGTGCCGGATCGGCCAAGGCAACCTTGATATCCTCTCCTGCTAGCCCTCTCTTGCAGCAAACCTATTCAACCTCCCATCAGTCACTCCGTCTTGACTCTGCCTCGGCTAGAAGTGACTTATCCAGATCTGCTGTCCCTTCACCTCAAAGCTTGGCTCTTGAGGATCTAGAGATCTTATCTGTGTCAGTCTTCACCATTCATCACTTGTGGGTTCTGGCCGGAGGAGCAGAACCCTGCGGGAGCATTTATTTTTTGTAAAAGGGGAGGAGTATGCCATGGGTGAAGTGCACCCTCGAGGCCGACACACTGCATGGTGCTCGCGGGTTGGCCCATAACTGACGCCAACTCCTCCATACCAGTTCTGCTTTTCCCACGGTTGAGTGAACACAACCCCGTGAGTAGAGCGTTTTTGGTACTGCAACATCGGGCCTAGTCCATTTGAACTATCTTTCCACCATCCAAGTTCTGCAGGAACTGTTGTGTTCTCGGTGCCGACTCCGGTAAGATCTTTCCTTATTTTTCTTCAGCGCCGAGACCGTTTTGCTGATTTATTATTGTTTTTCCATCTGATCATGTCTTGTCCCGGGGACAAGAAAAAGAAATGTTCGAAGGTGGGCTGCCCCCGATGCAGCAGTGTCCCTGTTCCGGCTTTATTCCATCTCGGACTGGCATGATCATTGCCTGACCTGCCTGGGCGCTAACCACAATATGGACTGTTGCAACACGTTTTTCCATGGAGCACAGAGTACTGGAACACTGTGCGTTTAAAGTCTGCCGTACGCCACCAACTTTTGGAGGACAGGTGCGCACTAAGGACTCCAGATGTAGGTCCCTTGACCCTTCTCCGGGTCCTCTCCCAGTTCTATACAGGCTGCAGAGGAGGGGGGCTTCCACCCTTTCTAGCCTCACCACGGCAAAGGCCCAGTCCAATTCCTCTGGGGGTCGGGCTGGACGCACCGTTTTGGTAGTCACCTCCTTGGAGGTGAAGGCTCCCCCGGCGTCGCAGCCTGTCTGCCAGTCCTGGCCTGGTGGTTTCCTTGGTGCCGACCCAGATCCCAGCGCCGTGCATAGCACCGGTGATCGGGGAAGCGCCATGGGCAGTACTGGGCCGGCTTACGGTTCCGGGAGCGGGAGAGTTCAGGAGGTCCTCTGGATCTGTTCCTCCTTGGGAGACCATGATTCTGAGGCAGATCCGTTCTGGCTTCTTCGAAGTCCTCGGACTTGCCCCCATCCAGCACTTCTGTCCAATCTCCTCCTTTGGAACCAGTGGTTTCTACTGGCGCCGAAGCTGCTTGCGGCGCCAACGGATCTTCTGGTGTCAGAAGTCCACTGGAGCCGGTGAGCCCCCGTTTTAGGTGTCCATGCTGGGCCCACTTCTGGACCTGCTAGGACATCTGTGACGAGGGTGAAGATTCCCTTATCTGCTGACCCTTGGGGGTTGGTGGGTGAGGTTGAGCTTCCTCAGTTGGTCCTGAGGAAGAGGTCCCTCTCTAAGTCTAAAGGGCTGAGGGGACAGCGTCAGGAGCAGCGTCCTTCCCTAGTAGCCTGCAAGGGCTAGGGAAGGCGCAGCAGCACTGACCCTGAGATCTCCGGGGGGGGGGAGAGATCTCATCTCTTGAGGCTAGGAGCCACCCTTCTGGGCCCTGGTCGCCTCACAGGTGGAATCCCCTTCAGGGCTCAGTCCTGATGGTTGAATGGCCGGTGATTGCCTCGACTGACTGATTCTTCCAGGGCGTTGGTTCACCTGTTCGATCCCCGAGCCCTGGCAGAGGTCGTTCTCTTCCTCGGAGGCGTTTGGCCCCTTTACCTCTGCCTTCCCCACCCTTACTCCCGGGCCACTCTAATCCTACGAGGCCTCTAACCTGGGAGCAGTTTAGAGCCACGGCTGCCCATTTCCCAGCACACGTTAGATCCATGGATGAGCAGGTATTTCACCACTGACCCCTACGACAGCCGGACTCTTGACTCCTCACATGAGGAAGAGGATCCTTTTATCCACCTATTCTCGGATGCTGATCAGACCTCCTATCAGTGTTTTCTTTTGGGGTTTGTCGACGAGCTCCACATATCAAAGATTGGCAAGACGCAATCCTGAGCGGGCGACACACACTTTTTTTAAGCGAAAACAGTGCTGGCACCCTAGTGGTACCCGCCTGGCCTTCCCCCTTTCGGGAGGCTTCGTACCGCACTTGGCAGCATCCATCAGTTACCTCCCCAACCCCGATAGACTGCCGGCACAGGTATCACTCACCCCAGGGATCTCTGGGAGACATTCCTTACCCCCTTCATGCATGACACTCCTGAATATGGAAGTCCAAGACGCGACCGGCCCCCGGATGCGGACTCCCTGGAGTTTGACTCCTGAGGAAGGAGAGTTTTTTTTCCTCGCTGCATCTCTCTGCATTGTAGCACATCAGGTCCATTATGCTGCCTACAACAGGCACTTATGGTCTTTGCTAGGACAAATCCTAGCATCTATGCCTGATACGGGGGCAGCCAGACAAGCCGTTGCCATCTCCGCACGTGGTCTGGAGCTTGAGAGGCACCAAGCAATGACATCCTGTGACACCAGTGAGGTGGCGTGCAGGCTAGTGGGGACAGCAATCTGCATCAGGCGGACGGCATGGCTTCATCTTTCCCGGTTATCACCTGTGGCCCGACGAAGGGTAATTGCCTCATCCTTCCAGGAACCCACCTTTTTCCCTGCAGGGTGAAGCGGGAACTTCAGGGGCGACTTTCTTCTTCCTGCCAGAGGGAGACCCCACCTCACCCTGACCAGTCCCAGGCCTGACTAGGCCTGTAAGGGGTTTCCCCCCTACTGTGTCTGCCCGACAGGAGGCTGTGGGACATTATTCCCTCAGGGAGGTACCAGGTCCCTTCTGGGGGGTGGGGCGCTCTAGGATCACCCACCATTGATGAATGGTGAAGCTTGACACAGATAAGTTATGAAAATTATGTACCTACCGTAATTCTTGATCTTTGTGTCTCTTCACCATTCATCACTGCTTCCGGCCCTCCTTCCCCTTTCGAGCCTCAGACTCTGGGCAGTGCCTCCTCCCTGCTTGTTTTTCCCAGTTGAGGCCAATTGTGGGCCTGGTCCTGCTGGTACCTCTGAGCGCTGTGCTCCTTCTGGTAGAAGTGACAAGAGTTTCACTGTTGGGGGAGGGCAAGCAGGAGCGCTTGTCCCTTCATGTGAGGGATCACCTGGGCCCTTTCTTGCATTCCTGATGAGGACTCCTCCTCTGGCTTGATCTAGACCTTCTGAGGGTTCGATTTGCCAGCTCTGGTCTCTCGACTCTTGGGATCCTTCTAGGGGCTATAGCAGTTGTGAGGGCCCTGGTGATCCCTAGAACCCTTCCATTCAGGAGCTGTGGCACCCTTTTCTCCCCCCACTGGTTTCAGCTAACTTTTTTTTTCCTATGCAGGGTCCCCCTCTAGATTGTAAGATTATGCCTTAAGGGAGGTTTTCCTCCTAGCATTTCAGGGGGTGCATCATCTCTAGATCCTCTGTGGGAGGATACCTTCTACAGGGGGACCCTGCAGTGGCGTGGGTCCTGTCCTCACCCCAGGATGTTTTTAAAGACAGGGTTGGGAGGCACTTGCCCCCCTTACCTCCTCTTTTGGTCTGGAGGAGGGGGCACCTTCAAGTCTGGTGCCCTGACTTGCTTCTGTCTTCAGGGCTGTTGCCCAGTTAGCCCTTTGTTCCCTAGTTTTTCTTAAACCTGGGGGTATTGCCTCCAGCTTCACTTCGGCGGAGATATGAAAAAGCTCAGATGTGGCTGAAGGCAGCAGTGCCCTTCTTCCAGAGCCCTAGAGTCCTCTGGACCTCTGCAGGGTGGCACAGTGTCTCCTTTTCCTCTCTTCCTTATCTTCTTTTTTTCCCTATCCTCTTACTTTCAAACAACATGAAGTCTTGCTATATTCTGACAATTGCAGAGATTTCCAACCTTTGAACTGCCCCGGAGAACAAAGAGTTAACTTTCTATGCAGGGCATTGACTGCTGATCTCAAGCTCGGTTGGAATCTCTGTCTGGAGTGTTTCAAACCTAAACCGTCATATTCTTTACTACGCCTTACTGAACGGTCGCTCTGGAGATTTCTCCTTCAGCTCGGTTCGAAAGTCTGTTAAAGTTTCAGTTTTCGTTGGTTTTTAAACCGAAAAAGTATCCGCATAGTCGGTTCAGTCTTTGTCCGTGGTGCCGTGAGTGCTAGACTGGAATTGTTTTGTTTTTTCTGTGTGGAATTTGTAAAAGTGCGGCTCAGTTCAGCTGAACCGGCCATTTGATAGTGAAATACTGTGTTTTGTGCATTTTACTTCGTGTGTGGTTACCAGTTCTTATCGGTTCTAAAAAAAAAAAACGTGTTTTAACTGGGTTTTTCCAATACCCATGACACAGTTAGGAACCGATAAGGGAGTCTTGCCTGGCGGTTGCCGAGAAAAGGGTAAGTTTGGTTAGGTTGGCCATGTCTGAGAAACCCAAGAAAAAAACGGCCCACTGGGTTTCAACACTGCAGTGAGTGTGGGGAGGTCTTTGCCAAGGCCGATCCCCACACCACCTGTGCTTATTGTCTGGGGTTTGACCACCTCGATTCAGACTGCCACATATGTAAAAATTTTCCCAAATCTACCCTTGAAAAGAGATTAGGTAGACTGAGGGAAAAGGAGGCGAAGTCCCTGACCAGGATGGCCAGCCTCGGCCTGTCGACTCAACCGGAAGGAGTGCCCTCTGACCAGGGCGATACTTCTTCGGGCAAAAGGAGAGCCGATTCTGAGGGATCGGTTCCGACAGAAAGAAAGCGCAAAGATAAATCGACTGGTTTGGATCCAGAGGTTCATGTTCTGACCGCCGAAGAGATATCCAGGGCGATTCAGATTGTGGAATTGCTCCGTCCTGTTCCGACTGATCCAGCTCCTTCTGGCAGGGGTTCGGTTCGGTTGGTTCCCCCGGTTCAAGAGTATACCCTTGAAGATTTTTATGAACCGGAGTTTGAAGAGGAAGGGGAATTTGAGGATTATGATGTAAGTGAAGGTCTGGATGTGCCTGTGGAACCGGAGATCTCCCCAGACAGACCATCAGGTGTTTCCTCTCCTAGACTTCCGGAGTCCCTTCCCATTTTATGTTTTACAGGAAAGTGGCTGAAACCCTCCAGCTCCCTATGGAGGAGGATGTGGAAGATCAAGAAGAGCCTGATTATGTAGAGATGATGGATATCCCAGAGTCCAGGAGACTGTCTGTTCCCCTCCATAAATCTTTTGGGAAACGGACACAAAAAATTTTAGTCTCCTAACACTATGCCTCCTGTGGATAAAAGAATGGACAAGAGGTATACACACTCAGGCTCAGACACGGAGTTCTTATATCAGCAATGCAGCCATGTTGGGGTAGTGCAGGCTGCTGCCTGTGACAAGGCAAATATTCCCTTGGCTTCACACCCCCCTGACAAGGACTCCAGGAAGACTGATGCCATGGCAAAGAAGCAGTACATGGCATCTTCTTTGGGACTCAGGCAAGCTAATTACATATTGTATACAGCCAGATACCAGAAGTCCAGGTGGGACACTGTACTGGCACTGATTAAACAGGCCTCCCCCAGCTAGCCAAGGAGCTAGAGGTGGCTGCAGATGGATTGAGGCATCTAAGGTGCAGTTTCATGCTGCTGTGGACTCTAATGATGTCTCATCAAGAGTCATGGCTACATCTGTGGCTCTTCGGAAGATGGCTTGGCTCAGATGTACTAGCCTCTCGCAGGACACCCAGGCTAAGGCTATGGATTTTCCTGTAGTGGGTAATTCTCTGTTTGGGGAGCAGACAGAGAACTACATGAAGAAAATGGACGAGTACAGGACCATTTACAGGAGTGCTCAGGCCAAAGAAAGGCAGGCAACTCCTCAAAGGCAGCAGTCTAGGGGCAGGTGCAGGCCTTTTCAAAGGCCTTTTTACCAAGCACAGGCCTCTTCTTCCTTTTCGCAGAGGGGGTTCTTCAGAGGGAGAGGCAGAAGGGGGATGAGCAGGCCTGCATCCACCCCTCAGCCTAAAGCCCCAGCCAAGCAGACACCCTGATGGGTCTGCCCGGCTCGACTCTCCTATTCCAGTAGGGGGCAGGCTGGCTTACTTTGTCCAGGATTGAATGTCTGTTACATCAGACAAGTGGGTCCTGGAAGTAGTAAGCCAGGGACTGGTTCTCAGCTTCAAAAAATTTCCAAAGATGAGTGTCAGATCTTTTCCACCTGCAAATCTTTCGGAAACCCTTGCCCTAGAGGCAGAGGTTTCTTCTCTCCTAGCTTTAAGAGCTGTAGAGAGAGTACCTACCCTACACTGGGGCAAAAGATTGCACTCCAGGTACTTCCTGACCCCCAAAAAGACAGGGTAGTGGCGACCCATCCCAGACCTAAGATATCTGAACAAACATCTTTTAAAACCTAAGTTCAAGATGATAACTCTGGGAATAATCCTTCCCTCTCTAAGGCCAGAGGACTGGCTAGCCTCCCTGGACCTCAAAGATGCCTACTTTCACATTCCCATCAGATGCTCCCACAGAAAGTACCTCAGGTTCGAGTTGCCCTCAGGCCACTATCAGTTCAGAGCAATGCCCTTTGGCCTAACCTCAGCTCCAAGGGTTTTCACAAAGTGCCTGGCAGTAGTAGTTGCCTTTCTAAGAAGGCAAAAGATTTCCATATTTCCTTATCTGGACGATTGGCTATTGGTGGGTCAGTCTCCAGATCAAGTCAAGTCTCAACTGCAAGTGACCCAGCAAGTGCTCACTTCCTTAGGATTTCTTCTCAGCCTTCCCAAGTCAGTTCTCGAACCAGTCCAGCTCCTTACCTTTATAGGGGCAGAACTGGACACACTCGGAGCAAGAGCCTTTCTTCCTCTAGAAAGGGCAAGGGCTCTTATGGAACTAGCTTCTTCCTTCAGCCTTCGGGTATCTCGACCAGCAAGGCATTTCCTCCAGCTCTTGGGCCACTTGGCAGATTCAACAGCAGTGGTCCAAGGGGCAAGATTCCAGATGAGGGATATTCAGTTCCACCTGAGAGCTTACTGGTCTCAGAGAAAGGACTCCCTTACCAAACTGATCCCAGTGACTCCGACCTTGATCCAGGCCCACCAGTGGAGGCAGGATCAGGACAATTTAAGGCAAGGTGTTCCTTTTGTTGCTCAGCCTTGTTCAGTGGTCCTTACCACGGATGCTTCTCTTCTGGGCTGGGGAGCGCACCTGGGTTCCCTCACTGCCCAGGGCCTGTGGTCCCCCCCAGAATCCCTTCTCCACATCAATCTTCTAGAGCTCAGGGCAGTTTTTCTAGCTCTAAAAGTGTTCACACAGTCAGTTCAGAACAAGGTGGTTCAAATCAGAACAGACAACACTACCACCATGTGGTACAACAACAAGCAGGGAGGCACTCGGTCCACGGCCATGTGCACAGAAGCCATGAAGTTGTGGTTCCTGGCTTATACCCTGCAAGCAGTTCAGTTGTAGCAGTTCACCTTCCAGGCAAGAACAATGTGCTAGCAGATGCACTGAGCAGGATTTCTCAGGGCCATCACGAATGGTCCCTGAACCCTCAGGTGTTGAAAGTGATATTTTCAAGGTGGGGCACTCCAGAGGTAGATCTCTTTGCAGCCCTGGAGAATCACCAACTCCCTCTCTTTTGTTGCAGACCTCCAGTCTTGGGCTCAGTCCCCCTGGATGCCCTGATTCTGAATTGGAAGGAAGTTTCTGTATGCCTTTCCCACTCCTGTTCAAAGTTTTAGTCAAAATAAGGTCTCAACCTTGCAAGGTGATTCTGGTTGCTCCAGATTGGGCCAGACAGCCCTGGTACCCCCTGTTGCTGTCCCTCGCAGTCCATCTTCCCCTGTCTCTTCCCAGGAATTACAACTTGTTAACATCCTCTCAGGGGAGGATTTGGTACCCCAGTCTTCAGTCCCTCAATCTCAAGGCATGGCTCTTGAAGAGTTAGTGTTTGCAGATCTGCATCTTTCCCAAGGGGTTCTGGACATCCTCAAGGCTTCTCGAAAGCCCTCCACCAGAAAGACTTACAACTCCAAATGGAAAAGATTCAGCATGTGGTGTTCTAAGAAGAATATTTCTCCAGACACTGCTGAATTGCCTACGGTTCTGGTTTATATGGCCCATCTTAATGGCCTAGGCCTCAGACCCAGCTACTCTCAAGGTACACTTGTCAGCTGTTTCTGCATTTTTGTCTGTGGGGAAGCCTTCCTCACTATCTTCCCATCCTGTGTTCTGTAAATTTTTTAAAGGTTTGTCTCACACCAACTCCCTTTAGAGACCCTGCCCTGCCTGGATTTGAATGTTTGCATTGCTCAGCTTATGCAACCCCTTTGAGCCTATGTCTTCAGCAGAGCTTAAGTACTTGACTTGGAAAACTGTATTCTTGAGAAGCCATTACCTCTGCCAGGCGATTGTGTGAATTGCAAGCCCTGTCAGTGGAATCTGATTTTATCTCCTTTCATATGGATAAAGTGGTTCTTAGAACCAATAGAAGGTTCTTGCACAAAGTGGTTTCAGACTCGCTTAAACCAGTCTGTCTCTCTCCTGCTTTCTTCACTGATCATTCTTCCTCAGGAGAGAGAAGGCTACACAGTTTAGATGTCAAAAGAGCCCTTAGTTACTACATAGAGCGTACCAAGGGTCACAGGTTTGACTCCCTCCAGTTGTTCCTCACTTATGGAGAAGTGGGAAAGGGCAAACCTGCCACCAAAAGATCTATTGCCAGGTGGATTGTGTCTTGTATACAATTCTGCTATGAAAAGCTGGGAAAAACTCCACCCTCAGGCCTGAGGGACCATTCCACAAGATGTACAGCTGCTTCCCTGGCTGCGGCCAGGGATATTCCTCTCCTAGAAATTTGTCAAGCAGCCACCTGGAAAACATTCCATACCTTTACCAAGCATTACTCTCTGAATATCCAGGCTAGGAGTGGTGCTCGGTTTGGCACAGCAGTACTTCAGAGCCTATTCCCAAAGTAGGTCCTGTCCCTCCTCCTTGAAGGTACTGCTTGGTAGTCTGCAATTGTCAGAATACAGCAAGACTTCATGTTGTTTGAAGAAAAAATTACTCACCTTATTAATTATATTTCTTCTAATGGAGTCTTGCTATATTCTGACCTCCCTCCCTGCCTCCCCTCTCAGAACCTGTTTTTGGGAAGTGGGTGGTCAGGTGCAGTGTTGCACCCCAGGGGTGTATTTGCTGGCACCCTCCTCCCTTTTGTTTGGGTGCTTATTTATTATTGTTGTTTTTTGAGTACATTGGGTTTAGTTTTTGGGTTTTCTGACTTGAGTCTTCCTTAGGAATCCAAAACTTTTCAATGATTGGCTAGTAAAATTTTACAATTTCCCATAGAATTTTTAGTTTAGTTGGGCTCGTAAGAATCTGACGGTTTGAGTTCAAAACACTCCAGACATAGACTTCAACCGAGCTCAGCGTTCCATGCCTTGCATGGAAAGTTAACCCTTAGTTCTCCGGGGCAGTTCAAAGGTTGGGAGTCACTGCAATTGTCAGAATACAGCAAGACTCCATTAGAAGAAATATAATTACTAAGGTGAGTAATTTTTTCTAATAGCCTTTCCTTTTCCTATCTCTTGGGCTCCCTTGTCCCGCCCTCCTCCTTTCTCTTATCTAATTTCACTGTTCGGCATGCAGAACTGGGATGGAGGAGGAGGAGTCTGCATCGGTTACTGGCCAACCTGCGAGTGCCATGTAGTGTGTCAGCTTCGAGGGCAGCGTAGCCCACGGCACAGACTCCTTCCCCCTTTACAAAAAAAAAAAAAAATGCTCCCTCAGGGTACTGCTGCTCTGGCCAGAAGCCACCAGTGATGAATGGTGATGATACACAGAAAGATCAAGAATTACGGTAGATACATAATTTTCATTTCCCTGCCACTCAATATTCTGAACAAGTACGGAAAATCCTGAAGATGGCCAAAAAGCCCAGCACTTAAAAGACTTATGCAACTAAATGGAAAAGATTTTCCATCTGGTGCAAGGGGAAATAGATGACTTCTCTCAGAGCATCAGTCTCTAATCTTTTAGGCTATTTAGTGCTCTTCAGGCCTCTGATCTAAAGGCCTCATCCTTGAAACTTCACCTAGTGGCAATTTCAGTCTACCTTTCTATTGGAAAGGGAAAATCAGTCTTATTCTTGCCTGTTTTTAAACCGTTTTTCAAAGGCATTCTCCACCTTTAGCCCCCAATCAGGGATCCTGTTCTTCCTTGGGATCTTAACCTGTGTATAGCCAAGCTCGTGGAACCACCCTTTGAACCCATGGCTACAGCTCATCTGAAATGTCACTTGGAAAACTGCCTTTTTAATAGCCATCACTTCTGCAAGAAGAATTTCAGAGCTGCAGGCACTCTGCATTGAGCCCGACTACATTATCCCACACAGGGACAAGATAAGGCTTAGAAATAACAGGACATTTCTACCCAAGGTGGTCTGAGTTCCACCTTAATCAGTCCATTTCCTTAGTCTTCTTTACTGAAAAATCCACTCCTGGGGAGCAAAAACTCCAATTTGGATGTCAAGAGTGTCCTTTCTTATTATTTAGATCTCACCAAACAGTTTAGGGGCTCCTCCGCACAGTTATTCCTCACCTATGGGGAAGTAGGTGGAGGAAGGCCAGCTACAAAGAGAACTATCTCTCGCTGGATAGTCTCTTGCATCCGTTTTTTCTATGACAAGGCTGGTAAATGGCCTCCTGAGAGCCTGAGTCCATTCTACTAGGGGCACTCATGCCTCTGTGGCAGCTGCAAGGGACATTACCCTTTTGAATGTCTGTAAAGCAGCTATTTGGAAGACTGTACACACATTCACAAAGCATTACTGCTTGAATGTAGTCTAGATCTGATGCCAAATTTGGCAGGGTGGTTCTGCAGAGCCTCTTCCCTAAGTAGGTTCTGTACCAGTCTCCCAACTGTACTGCTTTGTAGTCTGTGTATTGTTCCTAATGCTAAAGGATCTGTGGGGTGAGAAGAAAAAAATACTCACCGTAGTAATCTTCTTTCTTCCAAGGTGTCCTTTAGCATCTGTAAGCTCCCACCCATCCTCCCCTAGAAACCTTACTGAAAAGAACTCTGCTTCTATTTTTTCCAAATTTGATGTCTTAAACTTTGGGTTAAATTTATAGCAAACTTTGATTTTTCGTAATTGTTGTTCATTCTGTTGCATGATTTTTAAATCCTGTGGGGTCACACCTTTAATGGGCGTGTTTCCAATCTAGCTTAGAAAAATTCTGGTGCCTTCTAGGCAGGCTCTCCTCGGCACACTCTCAAGCTCTCTCCTGATTGGCTAATTCATTATCATAATCTCCACCTCCGAGGCAGTTCAATCTAGTCGGCTAACTGCATATTTTTACTGATGCTAAAGGACACCATGAAAAAAGATTACTATGGTGAGTAATTTGTTTCTTATATTGTATCTGCTCTGTTTATAACTGAGAGGCAACAATTGCCTGCATTTGAGATCTGAGATTTCCTGTTTGTCTACCATAACTGGCATGGTAAATCTGTTATATTAAATATCATTGTGCCTAGATATCTAACTCTGTCATGATCCCAGTGACAAGGAAGGTTCTTGCCTCCTCCGAACTCTTTTTCCCACATCACCAGACCGAGGGACTTTCTGGATATCGCCCAGGGCATCTCCCACCCGCCTGAGACCCCCACCCCACCCTAGGTCCCCTCTCAGAACTCCAAACTCTAAGACCTACCTGTCGAGACCCCCCCCCGGGGTTGGGCCACCTCCACTTCTGTGGCGCTCCTTGAAATCCAGTTTTGCAGGCTCAGTCTTGTGGGCTGGAGGATCTGATTAGGGCCTAATTAAGAGTTCCCTCTTTATTAGGCCCTTGTCCTACCTACTTTGCCAGCTTCCAGAATGACTGAGATAGGCCTGTCCCCTCACTGGATGTTAAGAGGATCCTTAGGTTGCATCTGGACAGAACCAAGAACTTCAGACAATCCAGGCAGCTCTTTGTAGCTCAGGTTAAATTGGAGGGTAGCATACGTGCGCATTCCACCAGAGCGGTCATCATGTCCTTGGCAGAAATACGCTCTGTGCCTATTGGGGAAATTTGTAGAGCTGCAACTTTGAGCAGAGTGCACACATTTACCAAGTACTGTGCCCTTAATGTCCACGCCAGGCAGCATGCTACTTTTAACAGGACAGTTCTGAATGAATTACTATCCTGAGTGAGTCCTCCGCTCCAGCTGCCCTAGTCCGGAGGACTTTTTCTGAGCTTGGTACTCTGATGCACTGGCGTGACTCAATGGTGAAGATTGATTCTTGAAATAGATTAAAATTACATAGTGAAATTCTTGATCTTCCAGAATATCTTCACCATTGATTCATGTGCCCATCTGCCATCCACAAGAATCACTCCAGTATGGTTATATTGGTTTTTACCACTTTATTCTTGGTTTGGGCTTTGAGGACAGTATTACTAGATTTGGTGGCCCTTCCTATATGGTCCACAAGTTACATGTATAGAGTACTTGTTAGGTTATGCTGTTTACCTCCATGGTAAAAAGAAAGGGGAGGAATAAAGGTACTGAGGCAGTCAGGACTGGCTCTTTCTGCATCCACAAAGTCTGGCAGCTCAGAACACTGCTCCTGCTGTTACTAGCAGACAGTAGCACAGGACACGTCTTTCTGAGAACTGACTTAGTTTTTCGTCAGCCTCTGGGTAGATACCATTACAGGGTTACAGCTGAGGTAGACATGAACAGGAAGAAGCTCCTTTGCCAGTGATTTGCCTGCACTCTGCTCTGGCAGCCATTTCATCTTTGTCAGCCTCCTACAGATTCTGCCAGTTGTCTGAGCTGTAGTGAAAGTCAACAGACAAAATCCCCAGAGAGCCTCTGCTTCAGGACCAGTAACTGAGTACCGAGCAAAAGCACTGTTTGAAAGTTGGTGCACTGTATCGCGTGACTCAGAGGACTTGATTGAAAGGGCAGGAACCTGCAGAGAAAAGACTGTGTTGGGTCTTTGCAGTTTGCTCTCCAAGGAGGCAGCAACTCCCTCAAAGCCACAGGCTAAATATCCAGGCCGATGTGTTCTTGGAACTTGGCAGTATTAAAGTGGATAAAGTCACGCTAGACGAGGTACAACTGGTGGGCCTGGCTTCAGCATACGGATATCTCGGAAGACACCATCTGCTTCACATTGCACGGACACAACCCCAAGAAAACAGCAGCACTCACTGTTTTGTGTCAAAGCTTCTTCATCCATTAGTCTCCTTAAAGACTCCTATTAAAGGGGCACTGTCAGCTTTGCCCCTCGTTTTGTGGTAAATCTCAATAAATGGGTCTGTAGGTACATAATCATAAGGTAGTTAGTCTAGAATGCCTCTGCATTAAGAAAAAAGTGTTCAGCTTACCAATTTTCGTAAAATTGGATTGTTTACCATTACTAGTGGTCCAACTTTAAATATCCTGTGACCAGAAGCTGATCGGCGCCAAAACACGCTCGAGAACGTGCGTCTACGGGGGACACTCCCACAACATGCACATTTTAGTATCCACTTGTGGAAAAGCACAGCATCCATTAGAGCGTGTTTTTAGAAAAGGCTCCTGGTAACTGCAAATACAAACCGAGGACTGGTTAAGCCGCAAAGTGCTTCTCCATGCTGGTGCCCAAATCCCACACATGCACAATAGCAGCACATTCTCGCGCATGCGCAAGCAGGGCTCCAGATAACAGTTTTGGGGATGAGTACTGTAATCCTCATTGTGAAAGTGAGGTGAGTAAACCCAAATTCAGATGCGTACAATTGTCTGTACAGAGTGGAGTGAGGAGTAAATTATTAAAAACAGTGTAGTTTTTTTCCTAGATAAGAATTGATCTAGCGTCAACAATGCTCCAGATAATTCTGGTACGTAGAAGCAATTTACTCACCAGTTTTAAAATATAGGGAGTAAAACAAAATTGGGATGCATACAATGGTTGTAAATCTGGAAAAATAACCCCTTTAAATCACGCGTTCTGTTATGAAGCACTGTTCTTTGTAGTGTTGAGTATTTACAAATGTTTATTATTTATTTATTTATTTGGAAACAATCAGAATTACAACCCTTTGAGTCACAGACTCTTTTGCAAAGGCTCCACGTCGGTTACAAGGGTGGAGGGTAGACAAATACAGTTGAGAACATACATGTAACAGGCAGAATATACATAAAAAAAATCAAAGGAGCAGTCCAGTCAAACTTAGTGACTGTTGAGGAAGTTAGGCAGCAATCTTGGGATACCAGGCGGGAATTGATGAGACACGTGGGGCCTTGTGTGCCTGAGTCGAGCGTGGGGGCAGATTAACCGGTGAGCTGAGTTAGCCAAGTAGCCACATATGGCTCTCTCAAGGAGGTGAGCTTTGAGGCCTGTTTTAAGTTGAAAGATGCTGTGGGTCTGTGAGAGGAGTGTGGTAACGCATTGAGCCAGAGTGGGGCCCGGTATCTGAAGGATCTTTGCCCAGGGAAGTTCTACATTGAGGTACAAGGAAGGGGAGCTTGTGGCAAGTCTTGTATTGCATGTGTGGTGTAGAACTGATTAGGGGAGAAGTCCGACGGGGCTAGGCGAAGGTGTGTATTTTTTTTGCTATGATGCAGGTGTGGAACTGTAATCGTTGTTGGAAGTTTAACCAACCAGATAACTCATAGAGATCACAGGTGTGGGTTAGCCGATCACAACCAGTGACTAGGCGGCAGGCTTTGTTCAGGAGAATGTTTATCCTGTTCAGGGAGGTGGGTTCAGCAGAGCCGTATATAGTGATCCCGTAGTCCACCAGGGAGAGGATGGGTGAGTACTGGTACTCATTTTAAAAATTTCTGAAGAGTATTTCCTAAAATGAGGTGCGTAAAACAGGTCGGTACTCCCCTAATCTGGAGCCCTATGCGCAAGATCTTATTTCCAGCTGCTATTGCGCATGGAGAACATGTAACACATTCTGGCTGCACTGTATCTTGTAGTGAGGATTCTGTGGTGTACACACCCAAATCTCCTCCTGAAGTCCTTACCTTCTAACGAAGATGCTGCAAATGCAGAATGCGAGGGGCTTTGCTGTGGAAGAAGAGTTTACTTAGTTCCCTATTTTAACTCAACTTTTGGCACAAACGGAAGCCAGGGTTCAGCTGACAAGTCTTGTTAGCTGAACCTTGACTTCAATTTGTACCAGAAGTCATTGCCCTGAGGATTTGTGTCTTAGCAGTCCTATTGTGCATCAGCCACAAGACATTAATAGCAACTACATCACCATTAGCCCACTTTGTGTTTTTTTTTTTTTTTTTTTGACAACAAACATTGATAAGCATAGCCCTCTTCTTTCTGACGCCGCCCCCCCCAAAAAAAAAACACACACACATATCTATACAGTTTTCCTCCCCTGCACTGACCTGGATCCATTTTGCCCCTGGCACCATTCCGGCCCCGTTACAGGGACACTGTCAACTTTTTTTGTGTCCTATTCTAGTTAAAACCCCACGTTTTATGATTGTTTACCTTCTCTGAAATTCATTGATGATGTTGGTTGTTTCATCTGCCTTCTTTCTGAGTAGAACTGAAAAGCATGCAAATGCTATATTTGCACCCAAACATGTTGTTTCAGATCCTTGCTCTACTCTTATTGCACGCTTCACGAGTATAAGGAACACTCCTAAACCGTGCAACCACTCATGATGCATTGTATCCTCTCCTCCTACTGCATAAGTGACTGGACTGTGATGGGACATCCCCAAGTCCAGGAAATGTGCAGTGGGAGTTGATAAACAAATGTAAATAATGTTTTTGTATTGTAATTCCAGTATGGTGAGCAGTCTGTTTTCACTTTTAAAAAGTAAAAAAGGAATCTGAATCAAACTCGCAGATACATCAGCAGTCTTTAGAGAATGTGAACAACCATAAAACATGTTTTTTAAACTAGGGACACTTTGAGGCCTAAGGGGGTTGACAGTGTCCCTTAACCTCCTTTGGCCTTCCATGCAACTTCACAGGTAGTGCTCATGTGGTGAGGCGGGGTTTTCTATTACCACCGCAGCCGAGGTGAGTACAGAAGGCTGTGCTGGGCCCAAGTATACTGCTGTACTTCCTGCTTGGTAAGTAGTTTCCCATCACTTTTCTTCCCAGGATATTGGCAACAAGGCTTTAATGCATACTGCTGCAGTCGATGCATAGAGCCAACCAAGAATATCCCTGCCCACGCTGCTACCTGTGATCACCCAAGTGATAATGTTGTGGTGAGGGGGGATGAGCGCCCTCCATGGGGGCGGAACATTGTCTGGGATGCTAAATTCTTCCCTCCACTGGCCCTCTGGGATCACTTGCTGTCATTGAGACAACAGCTGAATAGTGTTAAATTTAGAGCACTTGTCTTTGAAACAGTTCTCATTAGAATGCTATCTTCTCTCCTTCTATAGTCTGAAAGCTTCCTCTCACATTCACTGAACATGTCTGTGTCAGCTGGCCACAAGGACAACAGTATACTGAACAAAGGGTTTGTGCAACCTAAGACTGAAAATAGCTTTTCCAAGAAACACTTACAGATGAAGAAACCAGCTCCGGTAAGTAATGCTTTAATGATATTACAAATTCATTTACAGGGGTGCCATCCATGTCTATTGCCTCAACACGTCATGCTTTCTGAACAGTTAATCAACTGAGAGAGTCATTTGGCATTCACCTTAGGCTAGATGGGAATCTTTTGTTTATATCATTCACCCATTTTATGCCTGATTGTTTTTGGTTTCTTATCTGGGCCACAGCCTTGCCAACTTCTTTTGAGGGCCTGCCACCCAGTGTGCCGCAGTCCCCAGGGACTTGCCCTCTCCAATGAGATCAATTGTCTAGCCCTTAGCCAACTGATGCCAGATTCGTTTGAAGGAAGAAGCAGGGCCTCAAGAGGACAGTGCATCCCAAAAGAGTGAGACAGACATAGAAACATAGCAAAATGGATACTGGCAGCAGACAAGGGCCGTTTGGCCCATCCAGTCTTCTCTTTTGTGCTGCTTTCACTGCAGACCCTTCTAGGTCTAAGGCACTTTTTCTCCCACCTCTTTCCTATCCCGTATGACCTTGTGCCTATCCCACGTTTCTTTGAACCCCACCAGTGTTTTCACCCCCACTACCTCCACTGGGAGACTGTTCCAGGCATCTACCACCCTTTGTGTGAAGTAGTATTTCCCACATCTCTCCTGAACCTACCCCCCTCCAGCTTCATATCGTGGCCCTTTGTTCTAGAGCACCCTTTCCTCCGAAAAATATGTCCCACCTGTACCTTTTTCACCCTTGTGAGGTATTTAAAGACCTTGCTTCGAGGGAGCTCTTGCAGCAGGCCAACACGGTAACTTAGTTAACAGTCTGCCATGGGGGACCATCCACTGCCGGCGTCACCCCCTCACATTAGCCTATCCTATAAAGCTGGCGGTCCCCCTCACCCTCTTCAGTTCTTTCCCGCTGTCCTCCCACACACGTCGAACTTCAGCGGACGCCACAGCTATGGTCGAGCGCCATTTCCTGCACTTGTTGCACTTTATTTTCATTTTTTTCTACAGCATTAACATTGATTTTTCAGTGTTACTGTCATCGATGTCTTCTCCACTGGCCTGGTCTTCTCACCACTTCCCAAAGTGTACCTGCAGCAAACAAATTCCTAATTAAGATGGTCACTCTGCTTCAAACAACATGAAGTCTTGCTATATTATGAGATATGCAGAGAGTCCCAACCTTCGAACTGCTCCGGAGGTGAATGAATTAACTTTCCATGCAGGGCATGGAACCTTGAGTGCGAGCTCGGTTGAAAACTGTCTGTTGTTCTTCAAACTCAAACTGTCAGATTCTTTACTCCGCCTCACTGAACAGTCGCTCCGGAGATTTCTCCTTCTGCTCGGTTCGTTTGTCGGTTAAAAAGTATTAATTTATCGTTTTTTTGACCGAAATTAAACCGCAACCGGTCGGTTCAAGCTCTGTCTGTGGTATTGTAAGTAATAGATAGGCTTACATTTATTTTATTCTGTGTGGAACTTGTAAACGCTTTTCGGTTCGGTTTGAACCGATCAGTTTATTCTTAAACCCTTTCATAGAGATAAGGTGGTCCTCAGGACTAACAGGAAGTTCTTGCCTAAGGTGGTTTCAGACTTCCACCTTAATCAATCTATTTCTCTTCCTGTGTACTTCACTGACCATTCCTCCTCTGGCGAGAGGAGACTGCACAGTTTAGATGTCAAAAGAGCCCTTAGTTACTACATAGAACGTACCAGGGGTCACAGGTTTGACTCCCTCCAACTGTTCCTCACTTATGGTGAGGTTGGTAAAGGGAAACCTGCCACTAAAAGATCCATTGCCAGGTGGATTGTCTCTTGTATCCAATTTTGCTATGAGAAATTGGGTAAGGTTCCTCCCTCAGGCCTGAGGGCTCACTCTACCAGAGGTACAATCAGCCTCTGGCTGCTGCCAGGGACATCCCTATCCTAGAGATATGTCAAGCAGCTACCTGGAAAACAGTTCACACTTTTACCAAGCATTACCCCTGGACATCCAGGCTAGGAGTGATGCTCGGCTTAGACAGCTGTGCTTCAGAGCTATTTCTAAGTAGGTTCTGTCCCTCCTCCATGGAGGTACTGCTGTGTAGTCTGCATATGTCATAATATAGCAAGACTTCATGTTGTTTGAAGAAAAAATTACTCACCTTAGTAATGTTTCTTCTAATGGAGTCTTGCTATATTATGACCTCCGCCTGCCCCTCTCAGAACCTATACTTTTGGGATGTGGGTGGGCAGTGTGGTGTTGGCACTTGGTAGATGCCCACCTTATTTTTACCCCTCCTTTGTGGGGTGTTTGGGTGTTATGTTTTTATTTTTTGTGGATCCCCTGACTTGAGTCTTTGTTTTGGGGCCAAGAAAGATGTGTTCTTATATTTAGTAGCCAGTTGGCTAGTGTAGGTTTACGGCTTCCACACAGAACCTTAGAGAGTTTTGCTCGTAAAGATCTGACAGTTTGAGTTTGAAGAACAACAGACAGAGTTTTCAACCGAGCTCGCACTCAAGGTTCCATGCCCTGCATGGAAAGTTAACTCTTTCACCTCCGGAGCAGTTCGAAGGTTGGGACTCACTGCATATGTCATAATATAGCAAGACTCCATTAGAAGAAACAACATTACTAAGGTGAGTAATTTTTTCTTGTATCCTGTGCCTAAGCCCAAGCCACAACACTGAAGCCTGCCAGAAGTTCAACCAGGCCACTCTGAAACGTCTTAAGATCCTGTAGAGCCATCTAATTAAGCAGAAGCTCGTTGTGGTAGAAAAGAAGCTGCAGGCCATGAGCACTTCGGCTTCGCCAGCCTAGTCTTCCAGGGCTTCATCCTCTTCTCAGTCCCAGAAAAAAATCTGGCAGAAAGCACCGGGACTGGTATGTTTCCCTCTCACAATCTCTGCATAAGCCTTCGACCATGTCGGTGTCATCATCCTGCACGGGATCGGCCACTATGGCACTGCCTGCCCTTACTCCCCCAGGGCTGCAGGTGGTCTCGCCGCCCGCCTTTATCTCTGTCACAGGTGCCAGCTCCTTTGGGCCAGGGGACTTTCTCATGCTTCTCAGCTCCTGGCGCTCAGGCCCATTACTTCTACGGGTTCTCGGCCAGAAGGCTTGGCCAGCATGGGTGCTACTGGCATCAGTTCCTCTACTGTCACCCCCAGCCAAGGCGCTGCCTATGTCCATTCCCTGTGTAGGGTCTGACTCCAGTCCTTCTCCACAGTGCCCACAGCAGGTTACCGCTGTCTCCTCCAGTCCGTCATCGCCTCTTTCCTCGCCAGGGAGATCTCCTTCCTCCAGGTACCCATTTCTGCTCTCCTGTTGCTGGCGGATTCTCCTCTCAGGTGTCCTCAACTGACGCCCACTAGGCCACTGCCACTGCTGCCGCTGGCCCACCACCAGGGTACCCTACACTGGCCTTGACACCGCCTTTTACTTACCCTGCACCAGCCTACCCTTATCCGCCGGTATACAATTACCCTGCCCCAGTGGACTACAGTGCCCTGTTTTCTGCATGGTGATCTTTCATGCAGAAGCAGATCTCTGCTCCTCAGGGCCCACCTCCAGCATCTGCCAGGGGACCTTCCTCCCCCAGACCAGGTCGGTTACCAGTGCAACCCCAATCCATACGCCTGGGTCCCCCGGATGCAGACTGGACGTTGGTTCCGCTTAGTCGCCATGACTGGCGCTTGCCCCCCCGACCAAAAGCAAGCCGTGGGGGGATGGGGGTGGTACTGTGGAGCCCGAGCTAGACAGACGCAGGAGGCACAGCGCAGCATTATAAAACTACAAAATAAGATTTAAAATACTTTACAACTCAACTTGAACGGTTAAAAAAAAAAAGACATGTATCGATAGTTTAACTATCCAGGATCAAAATGGGCAAGCCTAGGAAAAAAGATCATGCCCATACAGCTTCAGGTGCTTTGACAAGCTAGACGAGGTCGGTACCTACTACTAGCAGTGAAGGAGAGGAAACCATACAGACACTAGGCCATAAGCTACAATCGCTGATCTCTTCAGTAACGGCTATGAATACAAAATTGGATGGTCTTGCAGGGAAGATCACCTTGGTCGAGACAACCGTAGAGCAGTTATTGAACACAGTGGATGACTTACAGCAGCAGGTGACTAAGTGCAGTGCTTTAAATGCGGGTTGCCAGAAGGAGGTGCAGCACCTTACCAATCGACTCGAGCAGTTGGAAAACCAAAGTAAGGAGTGCCAATATCAGGATGATTGGCTTACCGGAGGGGCTAAAAGGAGACTACCTTTGTTATTCTTTAAAGAATGGATCCAGGATCAGTTTAAGGGCCGAGGAGAATTTTCGGACTGGTGCTTCTCTAAGGCCTATAGAATCCGGCCACGCGGTAAGCAGTCCACAGAGGCACCGCGAGTACGGATGGTGGTCGCAGATAGTATGAGCACCGGGGATTCTGTTCTGGGACTGGCAAGGAGGTTGGGCCCGCTTGGTGTTCAAGATCATACAGTGTACCTATTTCCGGATCTCTCTCTTTCCACCCAGCAACGCCGTAAAAAATTTGACTGAGTACGACGAAAGCTTCGGGACCTTGCCATACCTCACGCGGTTCTCTACCCAGCAAAACTACGTATTGTATACCAAGATAAAGTCTATGTCTTTACCGACCCGATTGATGCCAGGAAGTGGGTTACCAAGGTAGAAACGCTGCAATCCAAAGTTCATGAGCAACTATCGGATGATGAATCTGCTGAAGAAACCTGAAAGGGATTTAATTGGTGACATTTTTCCATCTTTTATTGTGGGACTATGATCTTTTGACTCTAGGTTAGGGCCGGCTTGTTGCCAGTTATTAAAATGTGATTAATGCCCCGAAATATAAGTTTATAAACGACTGAGGTTCCTGGTAAAGTGGTTATAAATCGAGGATGTGGCCACAGAGCCCCAGCATTACCTTAAGTAAAATTGATTTGTAAATAATCGAGAGAATTAAGCTGTACTCTCCCGAGGTTTGTATTTAATCCTTTAGGATTTTAATGCAGGAAGTGCTCATCTTAGATGTCTGAAAGTCCAATTAAGAGGATTATATATGTTTTCCTTGGGCATAACGGTGGACCCTAAGCTCAGTTGAGCAAGGCAATTTGAATTAAACTTCAGGAGTAATTTAAGTTTTTATATCCACCTGCTCTTGGGCTACAGCTACACAGATTATTTGATTTTCAGAAGGTATCTGTTTTGTTTTATTTTAGATTTTCCCCCTCAATTTTAGCACTAGTTGGAGAGACTGTAATCCTGTACATCATAGGAAAGATTTATTTCCTTGCTGTGTGTATCAATTATATGATTTCCAAGATGTATGATGTACTTGTACTTGCTTGCATGTAAAATAATAAATATAAAGTAACAAAAGCAAGCCACATGAGTTGGATGAGGATGACTCTGATAATTTGGAGTCTTCCTCCACCCTGGGGGACTCTTTTGAAGCCAAAAAAACCTGAGTCCCCTCCTGATGATCAATCATTCGTGGACATGATTAGGCACATCCAGGCCACCATGGGCTGGGAAGTGAAGGAGCAGAACTCGGAGCAGCGTCACCTGGCCATTTATTTGAGGCAACTTGATGCTCTCCTCGTGGTTGTGGTGCCCCCCCCCCTCCAATTGACTCATTATTATATCACAAGGGTGGCTTGGAATCACCTCACGACCACTCCTCCGGTGCCTAAGAAAGTGGACAGGCTCTACCATGCTCCAGCTGGTGAACTCGTTTTAGGGGGCCATTCTAAACCTGACTCTGATCATCAGCACAGCACATGACTGCAACAAGAAGCCCAAGCACCTTGGTGCTCTTCCCCCAGACCGGGAATCCAGACAACTGGACCACTGAGCAAGCATGCCTTCATGTCCACCACCCTGGCCATCCAGGCAGTTAACTGTTTGGCACACATGGTCCAGTATCAGAATGTCCTCTGGGACCAGATCAAGGAACTAGTTCAGGCTTTGCCGTACGACCCCCTTCAAAACATAGCTCCCCCAGTTCCTGAAGGGGGGGGCTCCAATGTAGGCAACCACGTTCTTCAGGCTGCCACTGATGCTGTGGAGTCTCTGGCAGGGGAGTAGCCTCAAGCGTCTGCCTCCAGCGCCATTCCTGGCTTCAGGTGTCAGTCTTTGCTTCTGATGTGCAGTCCAGCAGTTTGGACACTCCCTTTCAGGGCTCCATCCTATTCGGGGTTGGATGTCAGGATCTAATTTCCTTACTACAGGAGTTGGGTCATGCCCTCCAGTCTGTTCACTCGCTATACCGTACTTAGCCTAAGCCTAACTCCATTGCGCCTCTCCTCCCACAAGCAAGCCCACTGGTCAAAGGTCAGGACAAATGTAAAGCAGCGTCAGCCTCTTCCACAGCTGCTGCTAGGGCCCCTCGAGCACCCGCTCCAACATCCTGAATCTTTACCGCCCCCCCCCATGGGTTCTTTTGGAGGGGGGGGGGGTCCGTTCTCCCTTCCCTTCGACGGGTGGCTGGATATTACCCCTCTTACACCCCCCCCAAATCGGTCTCTTGTCTAGGGGGAGATTCAGGCTCTTCTGCAAAAAAGGGCCGTAGAGCAGCCTGTCCATCTGGCCCAGTGTGGCAGGGGATTCTACTCCCACTTCATCCTGGTCCCCAAAAAGACCAGGGATCTCTGACCCATCCTGGATCTGAGTCATCTAAACTTGTACATTGAATACAAATGCTTTAGGATGGTTACCCTTAAGGAGTTGTTGCCCCTTGGACATGCAAGATGCATATCAGCACATCAAAGGTTTTCCTTCCCATTGGTGCTTCCTCTGCTTCCAGTTTCAGGGAGCCCATTTGCCTCTCTTCAGCCCCCAGGGTCTTTACCAAGTGCCTGGCGGTTGTAGCGGCTGCCTTGAGGCGACAGGGATTCATTGTGTTTCCCTACCTGGATGATTAGCTGTTAGCAGCACCCTCCAGGGACTGTCTTGTCCAGGCCCTGGAGTATACCTTCTATCTCTTCCAGGCCTTGGATAGTACCGTCATTCAGCCGAAGTCCTGCCTGTCTCCTTGCCAGCGCCTCCAGTACAGCCTCCAGTACATAAGGGTGGTTCTGGCATGACCTTCTTGCACATGGACAGGGTGGAATGCCTGATGGCCCAGGCTCACCTGGTCTCTTCCAGTCGCCAGCTCCCCACCAGGGTCTTCCTGTGACTCCTGAACCACATGGCAGCAGCCATTGCCACAGTTCCCCTCACCCGCCTTCACATACAGATACCGCAGCGGACATTGAGATTTCAATGGGACCAGCACATGGACGACCAGGACCAGATAGTCATGGTCTCGGATCGTGTCAGAGTCTTGTCGAGGTGGCTAGAGCCAGTCATCTTGCTTCAGGGGGGTTTCCTTTCAGCTCTCTGCCCCTTATCAGAGTCTTACGACAGACGCCTCGGGTCTAGGCTGGGGAGCTCATTTGGACAGTCGCCAGACTGAAGGCACTTGGACAGAGATGGAACAGGAAGGGGCAGAGATGATACTTCTAGCCCCCTTCTGACCATGTCAGACTTGATTCCCCTTGTTGCAGCAGTTGGTGGTGGAACCTCCAGCGCCCTAGACCCTGTGCACCGGCTTGCTTTCCCAGGACCAGGGCACCATGGTCCATCCAGATCTAAAAAATCTGCATCTCCATGTGTGGGTCCTGCTGACTTGGCCATCGCTTGCTTTGGGGTTTTCTCTAGGTTTGCTGATGTCCTGGTGGCTGCTAGAAAGCCTTCCAGCAGGGCCACTTACGCCATGAAATAGAAGCGCTTCGACATTTTGGCTGCTTCCTATCAGCTGGGCCCTTTCAGTTGTCCAGTGAATCAGGTGTTGGAATACTCTCTCTCTCTCTTTCAGACTCTGGCTTGGGGTGCTCCTCCCTCATGGTGCGTCTTTCTGCCATCTCTGTGTGCCACGCGTCAGTTGAGGAGAGAGCCATGGCTCAGCTTAAGGTGTCTCGCACCTTCCTGTGGGGCATTTTACAGCTGAAGCTTCCCATTCGGGACCCGGTTCCTCAGTGGGACCTCAATTTTATGTTGGAGAAACTCGCATTCAAACAACATGAAGTCTTGCTGTATTCTGACATTATGCAGTTAGCCCCAGCAGTTGAACTGCTCCGGAGATGAGAGTTAACTCTATGCCAGAGCATAGACCGTTGACCTCTAGCACGGTTCAAACCTCTGCTGCACTTTCAGATTCTTTACTCCGCCTAACTGAACAGTCGCTCCGGAGATTTCTCCTTCGCTCACGGTTTGGTCGGTTTAAAAATCATCTGTTTTACCGATACTTCTATTTGTTTTTCGGTTCCGATCCCTGTCTTGATTTGGAAATTGTAAAAGTAGATTTTTCGACCTGTTCGGCTGAACCGTTTCCTGTATAGTGTGTGTATATTTGTTTTTTTTTTTGTTTGTTTTTTTCCGGGAAGATTTATAGAGAAGTACCGGTCCTTATCGGTTTAACAAAAACTTATTTTATCGTTTGTTTTTTTTCAAATACCCGTAACACGGTTAGAAACTGATAAAGGGGGTCTTGCTTGGCGGTTGCCATAAAAAGGGTAAGTGTTAGTTATGGCTTTGTCTGAGAAACTCAAGAGAAAAACTGGTCCCACTGGGTTTCAGCACTGCAGTGAGGAGGCCTTTGCTAAGGCCGATTCTCACACCACTTGTGTTTACTGTCTGGGTTTTAGTCACCTAGAGTCAGACTGCCAAATTTGTAAAAATTTCCCTAAAGCCTCCCTGGACATAAGATTGGGCAGACTTAGGGAGAAGGAGGCGGATAAGTCTGCTGACCTGGATGGTCAGTTCGGTTCCGACCGAACCTGAGGTAGTGCTCACTGACCTGGGTGAAACTCCCTCGGGCAAGCGGAGAGACGATCCTGAGGGGGTCAGTTCCGACAAAAAAAAAAAAAAGGATAAATCGGCCGATTCGGATCCAGAACCGCATCATCCGACCGCCGAAGAAATTGCCCTGGCGATTAGCATAGTTGAATCGCTCCAGCCGGTTCCTACTGATCCGATGCCTTTGGGCAGGCGTTCGGTTTTCGATTCCTCCGGTTCAAGATTACTCCCCTGAAGACTTTTATGAACTGAATTTGGACGGGGATGATGATTATGATGATGGTGGTGATGGTGGTGGTGTGGAAGGTCTGGATGAGCTCATAGAACCGGACATCTCCCCAGACAGGCCTTCAGGTCTTTCCCCTCCTATGCTTTCTGAGTTCCTCTCCCACTTTGTTTTACAGGAAAGTGGCAGAAACCCTCCAACTCCCTTTGGAAGAAGCTGTCGAGGAGCAAGAGGAGCGTGACTGTGTGGAGATGATGGACATCCGAGTCCAAGAGGTTGTCTATTCCCCTTCACAAATCTTTTGAAAAACGGACACAACAGTTGCTTAAAACTCCAAATTCTTTACCTCCTGTAGACAGAAGAATGGACAAGAGGTACATATTGTCAGGCTCCGCTACGGAGTACTTATACCAGCAATGCAGCCATGTTGGGGTTGTGCAGGCTGCAGCCTGTGATAAGGCTAACATACCCTTGGCTTCATACCCCCCAGATAAAGACTCCAGGAAGCTGGATGCCATGGCAAAGAAACAATACTTGGCATCTTCTTTGGGACTCAGGCAGGCTAATTACATGGCCTGTACAGCCAGGTACCTGAAGTCCAGATGGGACACTGTACTGGAACTGGCTAAACAGGCCTCCCCCCCAGCTTGCCAAGTAGCTGGAAGAGGTGGCTACTGATGGGATTGAGGCATCAAAAATCCAATTTCATGCTGTTGTGGACTCCAGTGATATGTCATAAAGAGTCATGGCTACATCTGTGGCTCTTTGGAGACTAGCTTGGCTCAGATGTACTAGCCTATCACAGGATACTCAATCTAAGGCTATGGATTTCCCTGTTGTCAATAATTCTCTGTTTGGGGAGCAGACAGAGAATTATATGAAAAAGATGGATGAGTACAGGACCACCTACAGGAGTGCACAGGCCAAGGAAAGGCAGACAACTCCTCAGAGGCAGCAAGCTAGGGGTAGGCTTTTTCACAGGTCTTTCTACCAGCCACAGGCCTCCTCTCCTTTTTCCCAGAGGGGTTCTTCAGAGGGAGAGGCAGAAGGGGGATGAGCAGGGCTGCATCCACCTCTCGGCCCAAGGCTCCTGCCAAGCAGATACCCTGATGTGTCAGCCCGGGTCGACTCCCCAATCCCTGTAGGAGGCAGTCTGGCTTAGTACTTCCAGGACTGGAAGTCTGTTACCTCAGACAAATGGGTCCAGGAGGTAGTAAGGCAGGGACTAGACCTCAGCTTCAAAATATTTCCAAAACTGAGGGTCATGTCCTATCCACCTGCAAACATCTCCAAAACCATTGCCCTAGAGGCAGAGGACCTCTGCTGGCTCTCACAGCCATAGAGAAAGTTCCTACAATTCACAAGGGCAAAGGTCTGTATTCCAGATACTCCCTTACCCCGAAAAAAACGGGAGTGACAGCCCATCCTAGACTTAAACTACTTAAACATCTACTAAAGCCAAAGTTCAGAATGGTGACTCGGGGAATAAGTCTTCCCTCTCTAAGGCCAGGGGACTGGCTAGCATCCCTGGACCTAAAGGATCCCTACTTTCGCATTCCCATCAGGTGCTCCCACAGAAAGTACCTCAGGTTCGAACTGCCTTCAGGTCATTACCAGTTAAGAGCAGTGACCTTCGGTTTAACATCAGCTCCAAGGGTATTCACAAAGTGCCTAGCAGTAGTAGTGGCCTTTCTAAGGAGAAAAAACATCTCCATATTTCCATACCTGGATGACTGGCTCATAGTGGGTCAGTCTCCAGACCAAGTCAAGTCAGATTTGCAAGTGACCCAACAAGTGCTCACTTCTCTAGGATTCCTCCTCAATCTTCCCAAGTCAGTTCTCGAGCCAGTACAACTTTTGACCTTCATAGGGTAGAACTGGATACTGTCAAGGCAAGTGCATTTCTCTCCTTAGCAAGGGTAAGGGCTATTACAGAGCTGGCTTCCTCTTTCCACCTTCTGGTGTCTTGACCAGCAAGGCATTTCCTTCAACTTCTTGGCCACATGGCAGCTTCCACTGCAGTGGTACAAGGGGCCAGATTTCAGATGAGGGACATCCAGTTTCACTTGAGGGCTTTTTGGTCTCAGAAAAAATATTCTCTAACCAAGCTTATTCCAGTGACTCAGTCCCTGATCCAGGCTCTCCAATGGTGGCAGGATCAGGAAAATCTGAGTCCCATTCATCAATCAATCTCATTCTGTGGTTCTTATCACAGATACTTCTCTCCTGGGGTGGGGAACTCACCTGGGAGCGCTCACAGCTCAGGGAGTGTGGTCCCCTCAGGAGTCTCTTCTCCACATCAGTATTCTGGAGCTCAGAGCAGTGTACCTGGCCTTGCAAGCCTTCTCGGAATCCGTGCAGAACAAGGTGGTTCAGGTCAGGACAGACACCACCACCATGTGGTACATCAACAAGCAGGGAGGCACTCTGTCTATGGCGTTGTGCATGGAAGCCATGAAGTTATGGTCTCTGGCTTATTCTCTACAGACCTCTGTGGTAGCAGTCCACTTCCCAGGGAAGGATAGTGTGCTAGCAGATGCATTGAGCAGGATTTCCCAGGGCCATCACGAATGGTCCCTTGACCACCTAGTGTTAAAAGCTATTTTTTCAAGGTGGGGCACTCCAGAGATATCTTTGCAGCCCCAGACAATCACCAACTTCCTCTCCTCTCTTCTGTTGCAGACCCCCAGTCTTGGGTTCAATCCCTCTGGATGCTCTGATTCTGGATTGGGAAGGGAAATTTCTGTATGCCTTCCCTCCTTTTCCTCTACTGTTCAAGGTCCTGGTCAAGATAAGGTCACAATCTTGCAAAGTGATCATGCTTGCTCCAGATTGGGCCAGGCAACCTTGATATCTCCTGTTGCTGTCCCTAGCAATCCATCTTCCCCTATCTCTTCCCAGGAATCGCAACCTGTTAACCCCATCTCAGGGGAGGATCTGGTATTTATTTTATTTAGTTTTTGTTTACCGGGTAAGTGCACTAGCCATAGCAGTGACTATTTTCAGGCACGACCTGGGAGGATACAGTACAAACAGAGCAAACACAGGATAATATTACATATTTATTTATTTGCTTTTGTTAACCGGGTAAGCACACTAGACAGCCAAGTGCCTATTTTCAGGTGCGACCCGGGAGATTACAAGGTACACACATGAACAATTTTCAGGTGCGACCCAGGAGATTACAAGGTACATACATGAACATCAGGCAAAAACAAGTGAGTTAAACAAGTGTAAACTATAGAACAAAGTGATGAGCATAGTAGACAATAGAATACAGAGCAAATAGTTATAGGCAAGGTAGTTACAAGTAACAGTGTGGGTAATATCCTAGAACAGAGTATACAGAGGCATATTAATAACCAGGGCTAATAACATATTGTCTGACTAAGGTAAGTATGAGGAAATTATAGAAAGGGAGATAGAAGTGCAAGACCTAAGTGAAGAAAAAAGGCATAGTTTGGATAGCTTGGCGAGAGGGATGAAGAGAAAATGGGAAAGTGCTGTACTGCTTGATGAACTCAAATAGAAAGTGCCAGGAGGGAAGAGGCTAGGAATGAGGAAGGGGATAGAGGGGGTTTGAAGTAAACGCATCTGTGGGTAGTGGCAAGATGGTTCCATAATCTCTTTTTAAAGGAGGAGTGGGTTGAGGATTGGCCTAGGGCTAGCAGGAGGGAGTTCCAGAAATTGGGAGCATGACAGGCAAAGGCCATAGGACCTTTACAGGAATTGTGTCTGGGGATGAAGACTGGTGCATTATCCGCAGACCTCAATCCATAACAAGGTGCCAGATTCAGGAAAAGACCCGCCAGGGGTCTGGGTATTTGTAATCGGACTATACTGTCAGTGATGGAACCACAGACATAAAGCCTTAGATCAAAAGGAGGAAGCCACCCCAGATCAGAATATAGGAAACAGTGGTGTTTCAGTCGATGAGAGGAGGATGCGTAACGACAGATGTTATATGTGACATCCCGTTTTCGGAGGCTGGATTTGGACACGGAGGTATAAGTGAGCAAGGGAAGGAGTATGCCACAGGCAATGGCAAGCCTAGCAGAGGGGGTGAGCATATAACTGATATGGTAGGCTATCCCAATGTTAGCATTAACAAGCTTGCAGGTCTGTTGGATGTGCTGATCGAAGTTTAGAGATGGATCTAGTGTGACGCCCAGATATTTAAATGCGTCCACCACCCCAAGAGTTGAACCATTGGGGGAGGAGACTTTAAACTTGGTTTAGGAGAGTTTGAGTTTGGCATTAGAACCAAATAGCATAGATTGGGTTTTGGACTTATTTAAGACAAGTTTATTGCTGGACAGCCATAGATGATTTGCTGAAAGTCAAGAGAGAGATTGATTAATTACATCAGTGCTGTCATCACTAGTGTAGAGAACAGTGTCATCAGCATATAGAAGGGAAGTGGTCCTATGGAGGTCAGAGGTGATGTTATTGATGAAAATTGAGACGAGCAGCGGCCCGAGAATGGACCCTTGTGGCACCCCAGTGTTTAATAATGGCCTTGTCAGAGAGGGTGAAGTTGTATTTCATGGTTTGAGTCCTGTCGGATTGGTAGCTGCCAAACCACCTTACAACATTCTGAGAGAAACCTAGTGATGTAAGGGAGGCAAGGAGGGTGGAGTGATCGACAAGGTCAAAAGCTTTGGTCATATCAATGAAACTTGCCCCAGTGAGCTGGCCAGAGTCCACAGCCATTAGGGTATCTGACATGAATTTAAAAAGGGCAGTAGTAGTGCTATGTTCCTTGCGAAAGCCATGCTGGGCAGAGGTAAGTTGGTCAAATTTCAGTAGGAAATCAGTAGTTTGAGCAGATACAAGTTTCTCCAGTATTTTATTTTATTTTTTTTATTTAGTTTAACCAGAAGTAGCACAGAGCTGATAGGATAGCTGTGGGCCTGTAGTTGGAGGGATCTTTACAATCTCCTTTCTTAAAGACTGGCGTAATCCTCACAACCTTCCATATCTCCGGGACATAGCATTGTGACAGGGATAAATCAGGTATGGCGCCTGTTGGGCCTGGATTTATTTGAACATCCCCGGAGAGCAAAATGGCAAGTAGGAGAAGGTACCATAGCTTGCGGCACAGGAAGGGACATGGGTTGCATGTACTCAGGTGACACTTTTTATAGGCATAAGCATCTAGGTGGTGCCAGGCTCTATTTAGTAGTAATGGGGAGGAGTCACCGGGGGGGGGGTAATGAAGTAGTAACAGGTTGGAAAAAAAAGTAGTCATTTGGCAGGAACCGTAAAAACAGGTTGTCGTAAAGAGAGCATGAAAAGGTGGAGCAGTGGCCAAGAGGACGCAATAAAGAATAGCAACATAAATTGGTGCACCATCGCTACCTAGAGGCAGGAGAAAATGTCTGCTAGGCTGGCGACAGCCCAGTGAAACTGTCGGGGGGACTATAGCAGTAGCCTTGGGTCAAATAGAGGTTGGTAGTTAGATGTGCAGGTGAAGTAAAAATGGTAGTCCAGGTAATACTCGTGAGGGGAGACCTTAAAATAGTAGTTCAGGCAGGATAGGAAAAGCGGCAGATGACTATTCTGTTCAGGGACTGATTTTGATAGGGAGGATTTAGTAAGCATAGCCAGAGTCAAAGCTGACACTCCCAAAATTCAAAAGGGAGTGGTTGAAATATAGGAGGAGAAAGTGAGCCAATAAGGAGGGTGGCATGTCAAGGGGGAGTGGCTAAAGTGTATTTAAGGAGGCCTGGGAGGGGGTGGGAAAAATAACAGCAAGGTTTTGAGCTGTCGAGATTTAAAACGCAGCCGTCCAGCAAGCGCCAAATCCTGCAGTTCCTAAGCCTAAGAAAGGCGCACCAATCGTAGTCTGATTTGGAGCGTCGGCCCAATCGGATACGAGCAGCCAAGGCGCCACACCAATCGGAACTATTAGACAGAGTATTAGGATGGCGGTGACTACCTCAGAAGAGGACAGGAGGGTGGCCTTGGCAGCTTGATGTCGAGCGACGGCTGGTGCGGCAGCCGTGAAGCTCCATCTCGTGGAGTTGGGCGCCGCTCGGGCGGTGCAATCCTCCGAAGAGATCTGAGGAAGGGGACCAGGAGGGCGGCCTTGGCACCTTGATGTCGGTCGGGCGGCAGCCGTGAAGCTCCGCCTCGTGGAGTTGGGCACCGTTTGGGCGGTGCAATCCCAACCTTTGGGGTCTCAATCTCAAGGCATGGCTCTTGAAGAGTTAGAGTATGCACATTTGCAGCTGTCTCAAGGGGTTCTGGACATTTTCAAAACTTCTCGAAACCTGCTACCAGGAACACTTATAACTCCAAATGGAAAAGATTCAGCATTTGGTGTTCCAATAAACATATATCCTCAGATACTGCTGATTTGTCTACAGTTCTGGATTACATGGTCTATCTTAATGGCCTAGGCCTCAGACCAGCTACCCTCAAAGTACACTTGTCAGCTGTGTCTGCTTTTTTTGTCAGTGGGAAAGTCCTCCTCACTGGCATCTCATCCTGATTTCTTTAACTATTTAGAGGGATTGCTTTATACCAATCCTTCCTTTAGGGATCCTTCTGCTGCATGGGACCTTAATGTTTGCATTGCTCAGCTTATGCAACCCCCTTTCGAGCCTTTGTCTTCAGCAGAGCTTAAGCACTTGATTGGAAAACTGTTTCTGTTAGCTATTACCTCTGCCAGGCATATCAGTGAATTGCAGGCTCTGTCAGTGGAGTCTAATTTTATCTCGTTCCATAGAGATAAGGTGGTCCTCAGAACCAACAGACTGTTCCTACCCAAGGTGGTTTCAGATTTTCCACTGAGCCAATCCATGTCTCTTCCTGTATTCTTCACTGCTCATTCTTCTTCAGGAGAGGGAAGATTACACAGTTTGGATGTTAAAAGGGCTCTTAGCTACTACATTGAGCGTACTAAGGCACTCAGGTTTGACTCCCTCCAGTTGTTCCTCACTTATGGTGAAGTGGGAAAGGGCAAACCTGCTACTAAGAGAACTATTGCCAGGTGGATTGTCTCTTGCATACAATTCTGCTATATAAAGCTAGGCAAAATACCCCTCAGGCTTGAGGGCTCATTCGACTAGAGGTACAGCTGCTTCTCTGGCTGCTGTCAGAGATGTACCTTTATTAGAGATATGCAAAGCAGCCACCTGGAAAACAGTCTATACATTCACCAAGCATTACTCCCTGGATATCCAGGCTAGGAGTGATGCTCGGTTTGGTACAGCAGTACTGCAGAGCCTGTTCCCAAAATAGATTCGATTTCTTCCTCCATGGAGGTACTGATTGGTAGTCTGCATAATGTCAGAATTCAGCAAGACTTCATGTTTGAAGAAAAAATTACTCACCTTAGTAATTATGTTTCTTCTAATGGAGTCTTGCTGTATCCCGAGTTCCTTCCCTGCCTCCCCTCTCAGAACCTGGTTTTTGGGAAGTGGGATGGTAGACTTGAGTCTTTTGGGGGATCCAAAATACTTGGTTGCCTTTTTGGCTAGTAAAAATTTTACAATTTCCACATAGTGGGGTTAGTTAGTATTAGCTCGAAAATATCTGACGGTTACACTTCAAAGTGCAGCAGACAGAGGTTTGAATCGAGCTCAACATTCTATGCTCTGGCATAGAGTTAACTCTTTCATCTCTGGAGCAGTTCAAGTGCTGGGGCTAACTGCATAATGTCAGAATACAGCAAGACTCCATTAGAAGAAACACAATTACTAAGGTGAGCAATTTTTTCTTGCCTTCCTTTGAACCAGCTACGAGAATCGAACTGCACTTTGTGTCGTGGAAAGCACTCTTTTTAGTTGCTGTTACCTATGCTGGAAGGATTTTCAAGCTTCAGGCTCTCATGTGTAAAGAGCCTTATTTGGTTTTTCACAAAGACAGGATGTCTTTGCGTACTAATCCTAAGTTTCTTCCCAAGGTGGTATCTGAGTTTACTTTGAACCAATCCATCCACCTACCGGTTTATTATACTGAGTACTCTAATTAGGGGAAGGATTTGCTCCATACTTTGAATGTACATAGAATTTTATGATACTATATACACTGGACCAAGACTTCGTGGAAGTCTGATCAGTTGTTTGTTCCGTTGTCCCCCAAGTGAGAGGGCACTCTGGTATCCAAACAGTGTTTGTCTACGTGGTTGGCCAATGTCATTGTTTATTGCTACCCTAAGTATAACAGGGACCTTCTGGGAGTGGTTAAGGGCCATTACACTAGGGGCATGGCCACCTCCATGGCTTGCTTCAGAAATGTGTCTGCTGCGGACATTTTTGCAGCCGCCACCTGGAGTTCTGTTTACATCTTTACCAAGCATTACAGCCTGGACATTGATTCTAGGCCCAGGGCCAGTTTCGGCCTTGCCATTCTGCAGGGCTTTCTCTCTTAGGCCATCGGCTGCTTGCTAACATCCTCCCAATGCTGCTTCCTTTTTATCACTGCAACTGCTTGGGACTTAGTCCTACTGTTGTTGGCCTGCTGCAAGAGCATCCCTCAAAGTAAGATAGTACAGTTACATAAGAACTTACCATAACAGTAGATCTCCGAGAGGAGCTTTTGCAGCAGGCCCCAATTTTCCCTCCCTCCTTCCTCCTCCTTTTTCTCTGCTGTTTCCTGTTCCATTTACTTGGGTTTTCTGCTTCCATCTTCGGCTCTCGGAAACCTCCTCGGTTCTTCTTTCGCTGCCCGCTCTGGATTTCCAGCAAGAGAACTGAGTAGGGTATGGGGGGGGGACCGCCAGCCTTTATAGGATAGGCCAACAACAGAGGGTGACATCAGAGATGGGCAGTCCACTGTGGTAGACTGCTAGCTAGAAAGTTTCCATGTGGTTCTGGCACCTGGTAGCTAAGTTCTGCCACTGTTGGCCTGCTGTAAGAGCTCTTTTTGAAGATCTACTGCTACAGTAAGTTCTTATGTAACTTTGCTGTATCATATCTCTCCTCGCCTCCAGGGTGTACGTGTTTAGTTCCTTTAGCCTCTCCTTGTAGGGCTTTTGATGCAGACCCTGTACTATCTTGGTAGCCCTCTTTTAGACTATCTGCACTGTGTGTGTGTCTGTTTTGAGATGTGGTCTCCAAAACTGGACACAGTACTCCCAAGTGTGGTCTTACCAGTGACCTATATAGGGGCAACACCACTTGCCCGTTTTGCTTGTAATACCCCTGCTTATAACCCCAGCATCCCACTAGCTTTCCCGACCGCTTTGTCTGGCCAACTTCAGGTCATCCAATATGATTACTTCCAAGTTCCTTTCCTGCTTGGTTGTTGCAAGTGTGTCCCCCATTTTGTACTTCACCCCTGTGTTTCTGTGACCCAAATACATTATTTTGCACTTTTATGCATTAAACTTTAGCTACCAAACTTTTGACCACTCCTTCAGCCATTTAAAATCTCCTTCATTTGCACCACCTCCCGTCGAATTGTCCGCTCTGTTGCAGATCTTGGCATCATCTGCAAAGAGACGGACCTTCCTTTCCAGTTCCTCTGCTATGTTGCTAATGAAGATAGTAAAGAGGACTGATCTCTGAGGTACCCTGCTGGTCACTTTCCCCTCCTCGGAGCGAACTCTGTTTACCACCACCACTTCCTACCACCTCCTAACCAGTTTCTTACCCAGGTTACCACTGTATTGACCACCCCCATGCTACCCAACTTGCTTACCAGCCTCCAGTGTGGAACGCTGTCAAAAGGCGTTGCTGAAGTCCAGATAGGCCACGTCCACCGCCCCTCCCTGATCCAGTACTTTGGTTTCCCAGTCAAGAAAATCTATTAGATTTGTTTGGCACGACCTCCTCTCTGTGAAGCCATGCTATCTCGGGTCCTGCAGTCCGTTGGATTCCAGGTGATCATGATTCTTTCCTTTAATAGTGTTTCCATCAGTTTTCCTACTACGTATTTCAGGCTGACTGGTCTGTAATTTCCCGCCTCTTCCTTGCTACCATTTTTATGAAGTGGGACTACATCTGCTCTTCTCCAGTCCTCCAGGACCATGCCTGCCTCCAGTGATCTCTTAAACAAATGTGCCAGGGGTGCAGCTAGAATCTCTGAGTTCCTTCAGCACTATTGGGTGCACTCTGTCTGGCCCCATGACTTTGTCCACCCTCAGATTAGCAAGTGCTTCCCGACCCTCTCCTCAGAAAAGGGACTTTATCTACTTCCCTCCCCTCCAAGCTCTTGATGCTTATTTGTGGTCCCTCTCCCCCCCCCCTTTTTTTTTTAATTTAGTCTTTTTTTTTTTTGCCCCTGCTGCCAGCCGCTGATCATCCGCCAGTCACAGCGCATCTCGACTTCCACCTCTCCTGTTCCGTGCTCTTTCCCCTGAGACCCCTGACTTGCCTCTCAGAGGGTGGGGTCATGGCACTGGCCTTGATGCTGCGAAACTAGTGACTGACTGGGGGAGCTGGCAGGAGAGGCTAATTAACCAGGATGCTGGCTTCCGCGGAGGTGTCCAGTGGGATTTTTTTCTTCCCCATTTTTTGCTGAGGCAGGGATGTGCAATGAGTCTGCATCCCCACCCCCAAACTGCAACCGCCAGTAGCTATGGTACCCAGCCCTGCCAGGAATCCGTCAAGCACCGGACGAGGTCCCCGGACACTCCATCCTCCTCCCCGGCCCGGCCTTCTGCACCCAATTCCGTTCTCAAACCCGGTCGCGCATCGCAAGTGGAAATCCAACCACTGTGCTGGACGGGCCTGCCCCTTCCCTTTTTATGAATACTGAGCAGAAGTGTTTAAGATGTTTGCCTTTTCTTGGTGATCCTCTGCACAGCCCCCTTTTTTTATTTTAACTATACAATTACTCGCATACATAACATCTTCTGTCTTCTTTTACTTGCTTATATACCTGAAAAATGTCTTGTCCCCCTTCGATAGTGTCTGGGCTATTATTTATTCGGTGTGCGCCTTTGCACACCTTACTGCTTTGCCTGCATGCCTGCCTCCCTCTGTTTCTCCAGATACACCTCATTGTCCTACTCTCTGGGTCTCCTTGTACCTTCTGAATGCCCCTGTTTTGGCCCTTACCTTTTCTGCCACTTTCCTTGAAAATAAGTCTCCTGCTTTTGCTTATTTGTTTGACTTACAGATTTGTTGTCATAACTGTAACACCTTTTAATCTGGCCCATTTACCCTCCACCCCACCCGGGACATCTCCCCCCACCAGGTCCTCTTGGAGTCATTTCCCCATCTTTGTAAAGTCAGCCCCTCTGAAATCTAGGACCCTTGCCCTTGTGCGATTGGATTCTGTTGCTGTTTAAACCACACTGTCTGATGGTCACTGGTCCCCAGATGACTTCCCACCCAGATGTCCACAACACTGTCCCCACTGATAAGCACCAGGTCCAGTATTGCCCCACCCCGAGTGGGTTCACTGACATCTGCCTGAGGAATGCCCCCTGCAGGGAGTCCAGGATGTCTGTACTTCTAGCTGATGCTGCAGCAGGGAGGCTTCACTCTACATCTGGCAGACTAAAGTCCCCCACCAGCACCACCTCTGCCATTTTGTCTGTCTTCCAACATTTTTTTTTGTCTAAGTCCTCACCGTGTCTGAGGCTTGTATATCACTCCTATCCAAATGGTGGCACTCTTTCATGACTCAGTTGACCCACAACACCTTGACCCCCACCCCCCGAAATCACTGTACCTCCATTGCTTTTGTTTTCCTTGATATAAAGCACCATTCCTTCCCACACAGACTTACGGGTGTAATCAACTTAAGCTCTTTCCCAAATTGTCTGTCTTGCATACCACTACTCTTCCACTCGGGTGGAGGCTCCTCTTATGCTGCACAGTCTTCCAATCTCCATTTCAGGTTTGCTAACACACAGCTTCCTGGAGTGCCAGGTGGCAGCCAGTGCTGCATAGGGGAATTGCACACATCCCAGAGATGGAAAGCATCTGTTAAGTTCTCATTTTCTTCCAACTGGTCGGCATGGGAAGTACGCTTTTGGGCCATCTTTTGTACCCAGTGGTTCAGGTAAAGTTAAGCTTGGTCGTGATGGTGTAGATTATCGGGTATGCGTAGGATGTATGCTATTAGCGCAGTGCCCAAGTTACACTATTTGATCAAATCGCCTGTTCCTTTACATTTTATTAGTTTGAGTGGGGCTCCCCACACATACACCCTGTTAAAAAAAAAAGTGTGTGGGCGCAACTCAAAACAAACTTGTAAACCATAGCGAAAATAAGGCACATTCCCAAAACAGTACTGTATTCAGGAAGTTTTTACAGCAAGCTTCCTACACATACCCGATAATCTACATTATCACTGCTTGGTCAGTGTTGATAGTTTTTAATACTGCTTACTGCAGAATTAAGAAAAATGTACCCTGTACTTGGCTTCTACAGGGCTTGTAAAACAAGGTTTTTATTTTATGAGAAATATTTTTCAGAAGTTTTTTTTAATTTCTCTTACTTTTTTCCCCCTACTGCTCGGCTGCTGCCTTTCCCCCAATCTCCTACCATCTCAGGGATGTACCTAGGGCAAAGAGATTCCCCGTGGATGTACCCTCATGGCATGGTTGGAGGAGGGAGTGTCATCATCCTCACCCCCTGAAACACAATCCAGATTCTTCCCCTGAGCCCTACAGGTGGTGCGAGGGCTGTAGAGACAGGGAAACATCCTGCAGCCGCTTACAGGTGTTTCTGTTTTCTTGGCGGTTTCCCTATGACAGAGTCACTTGCAGTGACACATGCACGTTTGCTTAAATTCATGTACAATGCCGGTGTCTGTGTTGGGTCTCCTTGCCAATGTGCTACCATGGCATACTACTTGGCCTCTGCTAGGTGGCTCTGGTGCAGCGAGACACTATTCTCCCCCCCCCCCCGCCAAAGGAGGAGTGTAGTTCTTGGGATGCTTAACCCTTCCTTAGCTGAGTGGCAACCATGACACGAGGGGGCACAGTCTTAAACTGGAGGGTGGGAGGTTTAGGAGGAAGATCAGGAAGCACTTCTTCACAGAGAGGATGGTGGACCCTTGGAATGCGCTGCTGGAAGAGGTCATCTCTTTGAGGTCAGTAGGCAGCTTTGAGAGGCTAGGATAGGCATAGGGGGAAGGTAAAGATCATGGGTAGGGAGGATGGGAGGACTGGGGTGGGAGGGCAAGGACATTAGCTCAAGCTGTGGACCCTGCAATACGAGCAGACTTGATGGACCAAATGGCCGTCTTCTGTTGGTTTCTTCGTATATTTCCCCACCTGGCTCTCAAGTGACACTGGTCTGTTTCTGAACCTATGTCACCAGTGTGACTACAGATAAGGCGTCCAGCACCTAAACCCACTTCACCACTGGGTCAGCCTGTTTTCACAAGCTTTTTTAAGGCACAGCTAAGGATTGACTTACTCTAACCCTGGGGAATCCTGAGGTTCAAGGCAAAAAGTGTGATCTTCTAAGAATCAGTCTTCACCATTGATTACCACGTATGGGTCTGGGCCAGAAGCACTAGGACCCTGCTGGAACAAAGCTTTGGCCAGGGGTCCGGCAATGGCTGTGGGGCACGACACCTGAGCACCTCCCACAGTGTGCCATGCTCTAGCCAATAACCATTGCCATCTCCATCACCAGTTCTCTTCTTCCCATCGTTGAGTGCACACTGCGGGAGCATCGCTTGTCGCTTTTTAAGTTTCTGTCCGTCACAGAGCCTTTTTTTCATTTCATGCTGCTGTCTGACATTTATTTGTTTTTCTGCGATGTCGAAACCCGAATTGGGGGGGGGGGTCATCAAAAAGAAAGGTCCAACAGACACCCCATTATGTGTAGTTGCCCCGGTAGAAATGATGGCTATAACAGGCCAGCATCAATCCAGTGTGGCCTGTCTTGGACCGTAGCACAGTACGGATGTATGCAATACCTGCTTCTCTATGGAAGAACATACCTTAGTGAATCGTATGCTAAATTGGGATCGTCCCCTCACCATCTTCGGAGGCAGGCCCCACACACGTGTCCAAGACAGGGTCCTTGGGCCTTTCCCCTGGGCTACTTCCTGTGACCCCCTGTTCCACAGAAGTAGAGTTCTCCCTGACCTCACTGCGCTGATGCGTAGAAGACTGTAGTTGATGGTGGACAGTCAACTCGTTCTGGGCAGTTGGCTGTGAATCTTTCACAATCTGCCTGCCTTGACCAGCAGACATTCATTGTGGCAAGGCCTCGGCTGTATGCTCAGTCTACACCTCACCATCTTCCTGTGGTGCCGCCCGTGCTCTTGTCAGCATCCATGGTGACTAGTGACAAGGATCATGCCGGGGTCTCCTCTCAAGATTGTTCGTGGTGGGGGGTGGGGACAGCACTGAGGCTGTTGCTAGTTTGGACGTTATCACCATCAGTGGTGGTGTTAGCCCCATAGAGGAAGGAGACAGCGATGGCAATATTTCCGATCCTGGCACCGACTCTGAGCAAGGTGTTGACGACAGTTTTGTTGTGGAGTTTTTTCCCATCTCTGGTCTTGCCCACGACACCAAGGAGGGTGGAGGCACGAGGTACGACATCAAAGCTGACACAGAGCGAAGGGTTGAGGATGTCACTGATCTTGCGCACAGAGCTGGCAGACAACAGTGTCACTTGTGAGGACCAGAGTCACCGCTAGGGACCTGTACAGCTCCGGTTTCCTCACTTTCAGGGTCACATTGCTGACCTGTAAAGCCCTACATGAGCTGGGACCCCAGTACCCGCAAGACCACCTATCTCCCTACCGCTCACTCCGATCCTCTGACGAGGGATTGCTAGAGGTTCCCAGGGTACACTTGAAGACGTTTGGGGGAAGATCTTTTGCCTTTATGGCCCCTACCCTGTGGAACTGTCTACCTCATTAGATACGTGAGAGTCTGACTGTGGAGGGGTTTAAAAGCTCCCTAAAAACATATTTTTTTGGAAAGGCATTTTTAGGAACGTAGTAGCCTTGGATTTGCATGTTGTTTTTAAGGGGATTACGGTTTGTCTTTTAAGAGGTGTATTATACTGTTCGTATTTGTATTGGAAGGGCGCCTCCTAGAAATAACATTTTACTTACTTGGGGGCTACCCCATGGGCACCAATCAGGTCACTCTTATGTAGGAGGACACCTTTTCAGGTGATTCTGCTAGGCCCTCCCCTTGAATGAGACCCCTTACACAGTTCTGCAGCCCAGGCCCTCAAAACCAGAAACCTCAACCTTCCTTTGATGGGCCTCACCATTTCCTGGAGATGATACTCTTGTTCCTAGGCCCCAACGGGCAGTTAACATGGGAGCAACACCAGGCATTTTTGGTACTTTAGAGGACCAGTGGCATAGAGTCTGACGGGGCCCAGTTCAGGCCCTTCTCCCTGGCATCAACTGTACCCGGAAGTTACATAGAAACACAGAAATTATTGGCAGATAAGGACCATTAGGCTCATCCAGTCTGCCCGTAAGTCCTACACTTGTTTCGGTCTCTGACCCTACCTGGTCAACTGCTTTTCATCACTCCTACCTCTAAGGTTCCCTTATGTGTGTCCCAGGCATGTTTAAATCCCTCCACTGTGCTCGCTCCCACCACCTTCTGTGGCAGACTATTCCATGTGTCCACCACCCTCTGTGAAGAAAAACTTCCTCATTTCCCCTCAACCTGCCACCTTCCAGTTTCATGTCGTGCCCCGTTGTTATTGTACGCCTCCTATATTGGACGATGTCTCCCCACTGCACCTTGTTTATGCTTAAATGTTTCTATCATGTCACCCCGATCCCTCCTCTCCTCTGAGTACATATTGAGGTCCTTTAATCTCTCCTCGTATGTTTTCTGGTGCAAGCCCTGTACCATCTTTGTCACCTTTCTCTGGACCACGTCCACCCTGTCGATGCCCTTACGAAGGTGTGTCCTCCAGAACTGCACACAGTACTCCAGATGTGGCCTCACCAGTGTTTTATACAGCGGCATCACTACCACCCGCTAGTGATGCCTCTGCACCCCAGTATGCCACTGGCCCTCCCTGCAGCCTTTGTACTCTGCTTTGACATCTTTAGGTCGTCTGAAATGATAACCCCCAGGTCCCTTCCTTCCTTGGTGATGGTCAGCAACTCCCCACCCCCACCATCCTGTAACCCTCCCCAGGGTTCTCTCCTTCCAGGTGCATTATTTTGTACTACTTTGAATTGAACCTCAGTTGCCACACCTCAGACCATTTTTCAAGCTTCTCCAGGTCCCTCATTCTCTCCACCCCATCTGGAATATGCACCCTGTTGCAGATCTTGGTGTCATCTGCAAACAGGCAGACCTTTCCCTCCAGCCATTCCGCAATGTCACTAATAGTCATTGAACAAGACTGGCCCAAGAACTGGTCCCTGTGGTACTCTGCTGGTCACCCCCTCTCCCCGGATTGGATCCCATTTACCACCACCCTCTGCCTCCTGTCAGCCAGTTCTTAACTCAGTTTACCACCTTGTGCCCAATGCCCAGACTAACCATCTTATTAACCAGCCTTTTATGTGGGACAGCATTGAAAGCCTGGCTGAAATCAAGGTCTCCATAGACGTCCTTGTCCGAGGACAATAAATTACCTATACATCTCCCTTCTGCTGCGGAATACACCTTGTACCTGCTGCTGAATACACCTTTTACCAGCGATTCTTGGTAGAGGTGCCCCAGGTGCTTGACCTACAAGCTTTTACAGGCCACAATCTAGCAGTCTTGCCATTGGGACTCCTCAGGGCTCCTAATGTCGAGACTGTGGTTGCTCCTCCATAGCCAAGAGCCCTGAAGGGAGGCGTCCAAGGTAGTGTTGAGATGTCCTCTCCAACCCAGCCATCACCTGGAACTTCGTCATGCGATACCACACACCCACAGGATCTGTATGCAAAATACTTCACCCCACCTCGAGGCTTCAAGTACTTCAGACTCCGGGGCTATGGTGCCTCACACATTACTGACATCCAGAAGCAGATTCCACTCAGAAGATGCTCTTGGAAGGAAGATACTTTACCTCGGCCTGCGCCCTAATGTGCATATCTGCACACCAGTCACATGGCAACTTCTAACTAATTGCCTATGGTTGCAGCTGAACACACTGTTTGCTGCACTGATGCAGAGCAAGACATGCAGGCCATTGACCTTTCTTTGAGGTTTGGAAGTAGCACGGCACAAGTCGAAGCCATCATACACTAACGAGGTGGTCTCCAGACTGGTCGGGACCACAGTCTGTATTAGGCAGACAGCATGGCTGCACCTCTTCTGACTGACACTTTTGGCCCAGTGTAAGGTGCTTAGCTAGCAATTCCAAGGTTCTCACACCTTCTCCCCTAGGGTCAGGAGGGAACTGTCAGGGAACCCTCCTGTACCACAGGAACCCCCAGCTGGACCTGACCAGTCTCTGGTCTCTCTGGACTGTTAAAGTGATTTAGTCACATTCCGCAAATGCCTGATCTTCCCTTGTCAGTCTTCACTATTCATTACTGCTGGGTAAGCTGCCAGAGGTGTACACCTGTAGGGAGGCTTTTATATTTGTATGCCTAGATCATTCTACCTACTCTTTTCTTGTAGGTTATGGTTGTTCAAGACATAATTATATCAGTTATGTCACCCCATGTGTTTGACACTGCATTTATTACGGACTGTTGACAGACTGTGCAATCCCGTCTGTCTCCAGCCCAGAGAAGCCTTTTCTCAGCTGAAATCCGAGGAGTTTGCTCAATCCTTCGCAGATAAGGTTGCCAGCATTAGGTCTGGCATCAGCCCGACCTTTCCTTTGAGGGATTGTAGAGATAGGTAGGAAGTGGCATGCACTCTGGTCAGATTTCTGCCGGCCAGAATTCATGGACATCATGAAGATCGTCCAAACATTGTGCCCAACCAGTTGTAGTTTGGATCCGGGCCCTACACCCCTTTTAGTGGGATGTGTAGATGTTATCTTCCCGATCCTTGCTGAAATTGTCTGGAAGTCCTTGGTCTTCCCAGACCCCCTCAAGGAGGCGGTTGTTCGACCACTCCTTAAGAAATCCTCCCTGGATCCAGATTGTCTAGCCGACTATCTCTAACCTGCCATTTGTTGGTAAGGTTATTGAAAAGGTAGTTGCACTGCAATTGGACGATCACCTCACAACTCACAATGTCTGATACTCTCCAGTCTGGTTTTAGGAAGAAGCATAGCATGGAGACTGCATTTGTATGGGTATTTAATGACCTCCTAATGGCTAGAAATCAAAAGGCACGTACTATTCTGGTCCTTCTTGATCTCTCTGCTGCATTTGACACTAGACCGTGGTGTGCTGCTGGAGTGCCTGCAGCTTCTTTGTGGGCTGTCTGGTACAATCTTCAAATGGTTTCATTCGTTCCTCATGGGCAGGTCTTGGAGAGTTGCCACTGGAATCTATTCCTCTGGCGCTTGGCCCCTGCCCTGTGGGGTGCCACAGGGCTCCATTTTGGCCCCATGTTTGCAGTGTACATGCTGCCATTGGGAGATATCATCAGGCGATACAGTCAGAGTTTTCACTGCTATGAAGATGATACTCAGCTGTATATGTCCTTTCTACCTGGACAAAATGATGCACTCTCTTTGCTAAATAATTGCCTTACCGAGATCAGAACTTGGATGAGTACCAGCTGGCTGAGACTGAATCCAGATGAGACTGAAGTGTTGGTAGTGGACCCTGGTCATCCAGGGGCAGGTTTGGGGGCTGGACAGCCATCAGGTTTATTCCTTGATGACATACCGCTCACTACCTCAGACCAAGTACATAACCTGGGCGTTATTTTTGATGATGGTCTGACACTAAAATCCCAGGTGTCGGCCGTCATCAAATCCTCTTTTTACCATCTGAGGAATATCTCCCAGGTGAAACACTTGGATCTTCCAACATTGGTCCATGCCTTTGTCACTACCCGCCTTGACTTCTGCAATTCCCTCTGCCTAGGGCTACCAGGGGTTGATATCCGCTGCTTGCAGCTGGTGCAGAACACGGCGGCCAGGATCTTGACTGGGACCTCCAGGTCCAGTCATATTACGCCTATACTCCTTGAGCTGCACTAGCTGCCTGTTCAGTGGTGGATCACCTTTAATATTGGCTTGCTAACCTTTAAAGCCCTACATCATCAGGGACCCGGCTACCTGCGAGACCTACTGGTACCCTACTGCCCCCTCTGTCCTCTCCGATCCACCAAGGGATTACTAGAGATTTCCAGGGTGCGATTGAAGACATCTGGTGCCCGTGCTTGTTCTTTTCCGGCTCCTACCCTGTGGAATTCTCTACCTTGTCGGTTAAGAGAATGCCTGACCGTCGATAAGTTTAAGTTTAAAATTGAGCTAAAAACGTACTTATTTAATGTAGCCTTCCCTAACTATGTTTAATTTGTTTTTATTGTCCCTGTTTTTAACTTATATTTATATTTATCTGTATCTGATTTTATGTACAGCGCCTTGGTTCTGAAAGGCGCTATAAAAATAAAATTTGATTTGAAACATTTCAATAAATAAATAAATAAATAAAGCCGATGGGTTTGCCCAATCCCCCTGTCGGCATGATCCCCATCCCAGTTCATTTACCGACGGGGTAGCCCAATCCCTGTTGGCTTGATGCACCTCCCCCATTTGTTGTGTGCTGAGGGGGGTACCCAATTCCCCCTCTGCTCATGTGCACCCTCCTCAGCACACTGTACGGCAGACGGGTGCCCATCCGTCAGTCTCCACTGCTGCCGCCCCCACAAAACAAATTTACAGGTGCCATGCTGGGAGCCCACCCCAGCATGGCAAAAGTCTGTATGGCCCACAGGGGTGCCCAATCCCCCATCTGCTCCACTGGTCCCCCCAAAAACAAACTTCCTGCGACCACGGTGGGAGCCAACCCCAGCAAGACAAAAGTCTGTGTGGTCCACGGGGGTGCCCAATCCCCCATCGGCTCCACTGCCCCCTCCAAACTTCCTGGTGCCACGCTGGGAGCCCACCCCAGCATGGCAAAAGTCCCCCCGTCATCTTTGTAAAAAGAAAAACAAAACAGTCCCTTGTTTATTCTCTTGCCCCAACCTGCGCCCACCCTCTGCATCCCTCACACCCCCACCTCACTCCATACTTACCTCTGGAGCCCAGCGCAATGATCTTCAGTGGACCGGGAACACGTCTGCACTCTTCAAAGCCGACCGGGAACTGAAGCAATACCAATAAGCTGTATAATGGCATAAATGTTTTTTTTTTTTCTAACTTTGGTGCGTCTACGTGGCAGGAATTTTTCACCAGATTTTCAGCATGGGTTTCTTGGGACCCCCCATGAACTCTGTCACTGTCATTTTGTTGTTCGGTCCCAAAGGTGATTTACGTGGTCACTATGCGGAACCACCTTTGGGACCGATTAACTAGTGTCACAGTTCATGAGGTAGACCCTCAAAACCTTTATGTTGAAAATTTGGTAAAAAATTCCCAAAATTATTGTTTTATATGCTTGCTAGTAGTTCCTACGCACTGGTAACTTCTAGCATATTTAATATTTTCATCCAGATTTTCAACATTGCCATTTTACTACACCTTCTTATGAACAGTATAGCTGTAATTTTTCACATCCTGCTTGAAATGTTTTTGCACATCTAGCGCACAATGGCACGGTCAGTGTGCGAAATCAGTGTTCGGGACAGAGTAAGAAAATCACAGTGACACTGTTCATGAGGTAGGCCCCTAAAAACTCTATGTTGAAAATTTGATGAAAAAATTCCCCAAAATGACTTTTACAAGCGTGCGTTGCGCAGTTCCTACGCACGCTTGTAACTTTGAGCATTTGTAATATTTTCACTCCAGATTTCCAATATTGCCATTTTACCACACCTCCTTATGAAGAGTATAGCTGCCGTTTTTCACATCTCACCTGAAATGTGTTTTTGCCAATGTAGCGCACGGTGTGCAAAATCAATGTCCGGGACAGATTAAGAAAATCACAGTGACACTGTTCATGAGCAGAGGTCTTAAACTGGCTATGTTGAAAATTTGGTGACAAAAGTCCATAAAATGACTGTTACGAGCATGCATTGTGTAATTTCTCTGCACCCTCGTAAGTTCACAAATTCGTAATATTTTCAGTCCAGATTTTCAAAATTGGCATTTTTCCACACCTCCTTATGAAATGTACAGCTGTCATTTTTCACATCCTGGCCGAAATGTGTTTTCGCACTTCTGGCACAGAATAGCATGGTCACTGTGGGAAATCTGTGTTCGGGACAGATTAAGAAAATCACAGTGGCACTGTTCATGAGCAGAGGTCCCAAAATGCCTATGTTGAAAATCTGCTGTAAAAAAAAATCCCCAGACTAATTACATTATGTACTGGCTATGGCGCAGTTTCTACGTACACTCGTGACTTCAACAGTTTTTTGATATTTTCACTCCAGATTTTCAACAGACATTTTTTCACACCTCCTCATGAACAGTACAGCTGTCATTTTTCACATCTTATTCGAAATGTGTTTTCGCACCTGTGGCGCCAAATGGGACAGTCACTGTGCAGAATCACCTTTCAGCTAACGAACTGATAGTGTCACTGTTCATGCAGTGGGATCACAAAAAGCCCATGATGAAAACTTGGAGTAAAAATACCAAGAGACGCCCAGGGCGTTAGGGTTTTTGACCATAACGCCCTACCCTGTAGGGACTGACAGGCGTCAGGGGGGGTGACTTAGGATTGTCGACGGTAATGCTCATGCCATTCCACCCCCACCCTGCAGCCAGTGACAGGCATCGAGGTGCGCCTTGGACTCTTTGGCCCCAGAGTTCACCCCATTCTCCTATACTGCACCTATTTCAGCATATTTCCTTATGGAATGAGGCGAGTAAAGCCCGAACACCCAAGGCACACCTCAACACTTGTCAGTGTCTACAGGGTAGGGTGAGGTGAAATGTCATGACTGTTATGGGTGACAACCCAAAGGCACACCCCAGTGCCTGTCCATCTCTGGAGGGTGGGGGTGAGTTTGGCATCAGTTCAGTACTTCACTGCCGTTCCTATACTGCATCTGGCGCAAGCTGCAGTAAACAGCAGCTTGTGCCGGTGCACTAGGGACCCTTCACCTGATTCAGATACAGGAGGGGTCCCAGCGGCTAAGTCCCCACGCTTGCGCCAACCGGAACCCAGCTGCAGAACCCTGGCGCACCGCACGGGTCCACCGCAGGCCACCAGAGACTAACACAGGACTCCCATCCCACCAGGTAATGGGCATGTGGACCCAACGTGGTGGACCGGTGTTCCCCCACCATGTTCGGTGCAGTTGGCGCCTGGCCGCGGAGGTGAGTGGTGGGATGTGCCGGGCGCCAGGGAGCAGTTGAGACTGATGTAAGGGGGGGTGGGCACTCTACCACCATAAGTTGGTGCTGCAGTAGCTCTGAAGGGGCGGGGATTGGGGGAGCCACTGCCAGTATGGACAGCATCAGGACTGGGGTACCGACGTGGTACATAGGTGGCAACGGGGAGCTGTGAGGGGTACCATTGGACCACTAAGATAGGGCCACACATACGGGTCCACACTTGGGGGTGCATGGTGGGTGGACCGTCACCCATGGTGTGCCGCATACAGGCATGTCATCCAGGGGAGAATGTCCCAAGTCCCCTTACGCCTGCCCTGGCTGGTTTAAGGGCACTTAGAATTTCTCCCACCGACTGATGTCTGAATCACAGGATGCAACTTGCGTTGGCTGCAGTCCCCTTACTGCTAGGGCGCAGGGCAGGTGCAAGCCCTTTTTTGGGGCAGGTGGCCTGCGGTCGACCCAGGCCACCTTTGTGAATTGCATGGAGGGCGGTCATGGATGCAAGGTGCACCTTGCACCATAATTGTTCGGCGCAGGCACCTTGCGTCCGATGCAGAGCTTTGAGAATCGGGCCCCATCTGTCTAACTCCTGCACTTCCACTGCTAATGCCAGCAAGCAACCATTCGGCATTAACAAATGCTTGTGTAGTGAGCTCTGGCCCATAAGAGGCTCACAGGTGACCAGTGGGAAGCTCATTAATTAGGAACAGGCTGCATCTCTCCTGTCTGCAATGCAGTGTTAAGTGTTCAGCAAGCTCAGCCCTGGCTAATGTACAAAGACTATCACATTTCTTATGAGTCTTTCTTAAACGTGCTTTATCTATTTACAGGAGTGCACCTGATTTGAGGCCAAAATCAAAAGCAAATAGTTATGGTAGCAGAGCCCCCCAAAAAAAAAACACACACACACGTGCCCCGGAAAGCTGCTTAAAAGCCTGCAATTCATTCAGATCAATTCTGTTTTCTTACTTAGTTGTACCTAGAGCATAGGAACCCCGATGCTGAGTATAGGATGGGGGAGGTACTGCTACTCACTAGACATGAAAGGGTCCTTGAGGTTATTATATCAGAGGACCTCAAGGTGGCAGTAAAGTGTGACAAGGCTATGGGCAGGGCAAATTGGATTCTGGGGTGCATAAGGAGTGGCATCTCCAGTAGGAGGAGGAGGGATGTTGTGCTGCCATTGTATCACTCCCTGGTATATCCCCAGCTGGAGTACTGTGTCCAGTTTTAGAGTCCACACTTCAGAAAGGACATAGGGTGGAGGTTTTCCAGAGGAGAGCAACTAAAATGGTTTAGGATTTTCACAGGAATCCCTACAAGGAAAGGTTAAAGAATCTCAACATGTACACTCTGGAAGAGGGGAGGGCAAGAGGTGACATGATCAAGACCTACAAAGTACCTCACAGGGGTAAACGGGGTACAGTTGGGGAGTTTCCTTCAAATGAGGATGAGCTCCCAAACCAAGGGGCATACATTGAAGCTGGTGGGGGGGCGGAGTTCAGGATAGATGTGAATAAATATTTCATTACTGAAAGGGTGGTAGATGCCTTGAACAGACTGCCAGGAGAAGTGGTTAGAGGCTAAAATGATAGGGGGCATGAAGCATGTATGGGATAAACATAGGGGTATATTAGAAAAAGGGGAAGTAGAGGGTCAACGGAGATCTGTAGGGCTGTGGAGGTGGAGTAGGTTCAAGTTCATTGCAGAAAATCCATTGAGCAAGCTCATTCACAAGGAGGTCCTGATGGACGCAGGCAGAATAAGACATATAGTAACATATACAGGCAGGAGTTACAATTAGGTAGAGAAGACTTGGGCAGACTGGGTGGGCTGAGCGGTCCTTTTCTGCTGACATATTCTATGTTTCTATGGCATCATGTGTTCATTCAGGTGCAGTATTTATTTAAAGTTGGGCCTACCATACATCCAGATGTAAGGTACAGTAAATTAACGAATTAGATGCAGCCCACTTACAGTACAATAAACAGAACCCCCAGTGCTTCGAGAAGCCTTTACTCTTCATAAGGCTGCTTAAAGAGCTGGGTTTCTATTTGCAGTATTCACACTGGTATGCTGATCTTAAAGTCGATGCTGCATCTGATTGAGTACTTGATTCTTGCTCACTCCATTTCTTCCCCACTTTGAAGGCTGCTTGTCCTGAGTTAGTTTTGGGTTGGCAGTGCCTCGCCTGTGTTGGAAGATGACCAATAAGCAGCACTGAAAGATGTCAGACTTAACAGACTGTGAAGACGGCTGCTCACCCACCATGTTGGCAAGAAAAAGGCTGCAGCTGTGGCCACCGATGACTCTTGGGGCTGTGGGGATGGGGGGACCTAAGGGGACAGACATAAGGAGATATCATAATAAAAATTTTGAGACCTTCATCAGCTTTCCAAAATGCTTACCAGTAAAAGAATACTCTATGAAGTTTTTCAAATGGCAATACAATCTGGTGAGCCCTCTGTCTGCCGTCTAACACCAGTCATCAACCAGCATAAAATTCCCTAAAGAAGGCAGTGTGGTCATGTGGTTACTGAAATACTGGAGATTACAGATTTATAAGAACAAAAGAATATCACACAGAAGCTGACACGTGTCTATAGCAGCTGTCTCCTGTTTCTCGTAGTTATATTTATACCCTTGAGGTACTTTAATGTTTCTATCATATCCCCTCTTTCCCATCTCTCTCTTCTAGTGAGTACATATTGAGGTCCCTTAATTTCTCATCATAAGTCTGGTGTTACAAGCTCTGTACCATCTTATTTGCCCTTCTCTGGACCATCTCCAGCCTGTTAATATCCTTACGAAGGTGCAACCTCCAGAACTGCATACAGTACTCTATGAGAGGCCTGACCATGGTTTTATATAATGGCTTCACAACCTCCCTCCTTATGCTGGTGATACCCCTGCCTGTGCACCCCAGCATGTCACTGGCCCTCCCAGCTGCCTTAGCACTTTGTCATTTTCAGGTAATCTGAAATAAAACCCTCAGGTCTCTTTCCTTCTTTGTGACGGTCAGCAACTCCTTCCCCCACCCCCACCCCCATTCTGTAGCTTTCCCCAGGATTTCTGTGTCCCAGGTGCATAATGTTGCACTTTTTTGAATTAAACTTCAGTTGCCAGTCCTCTGACCATTTTTCAAGCTTCCCCAGGTCCCTCATCATTTTCTCCACCCCTTCTGGGGTAGCTACTTTGTTACAGATCTTGATGTCATCTGTAAAAAGGCAGATCTTTCCCTTCAGCCCTTCTGTAATCAATGTCACTAATGAAGACATTGAACAGGACTGGTCCCAGGACCAATCCCTGCGGCACCCCCTCTCCCCAGACTGCACCCCATTTACCACTACTCTCTGCCTCCTGTCTGTTAACCAGTTTCTAACCCAGTTTACTACCCTTTCCCCCATGCCCAGCCTACCCAGTTTAACAGCCTCCTATGTGGGACGGTGTCAAAGGCCTTGCTGAAATCAAAGTAAGCATTGTCTACTGCCCCATCCTGATTTACTTCCTTTGTCACCCAGAGATCAGGCAGATTTGTCTGACATGACCTCCCCACTGTGAATCCATGTTGTCTGTGGTCCTGGGCTCCGGTGGCTTCTAGATGCCTCACTATCCTTTCTTTAAGCAATGTCTCCATGATCTTCCCCACTACTGAGGTGAGGCTGACCAGCCTATAGTTCCCTGCCGCTGGATTTGTGTAGAGTGACCACATGTGCCCTCTTCCAATTCTCTGGTACCACCCCTGTGTTGAATGACTCGGTGAATATGGCTGCCAGAGGTACTGCTATCTCCCTTCACAGTTCTCTTAATATCCTTGGGTGTATGCCATCTGGTCCCATCGCTTTGCTCACCTTCAGTTTAGTCAGCTGTTGCAGGATTCTTTTGCCTGTGAATGGACTATTGTCCACCTCTTCACCCCCTTGGCAATTGTTGTACTGCTGTGGCCTTTGCCCCTCCCCCTCTTCTGTGAATACTGAACAGAAAGACACAGTGGATGTCTTTTTTTTTGGAGGGGGGGTGCACATGACAGTTCTTAGGCATGGCATTATCACTTCCAAATACCTAAACAACACATATAAGCAAGCAACATTCGGCATTGACAAATGCTTGTCTATTACTGTATTTGGTTCATCTAAAATTTACTGTATTGTTTCATTCAAACATATTCTGCATCAGTATTGTTAGTTTAGCCTGTGCTGTTTTTGACTTAGTGTTTTGGTGAAAGTATTGTTTTCAACGCATGGCACTGTCAGTGTACTGCACTTCCTGGGTAGCCCCTGAAAAAGGGACCGTCTTGTCTTAGTGGGCTCACCCGGTTACCAAAATTCCATAAAATAAAAAAATTTTACAATGTGGGATTATCATTATGCACTATTTATTTATTGCAATTGTTTCACCAGGAAAGGCACACTGAGCAACAAGATGCTCGTCTCTGGTGTGACCAGAGTGAAAGGAATATGATAACACACAGGTTATCAAGTGAACAATTAACAGAAGCAAATAAAAAGGAGCATAAGGATACACGATTGCATGAATATACAAGCAGCGCACATTGAATGCTTAGGATATTGTAGTATCAAATAACAATTTTGTGACAAGAAGCAGCAGACTGGGTAAATTAGCACAGTAGTAACGGCTGTAAACAACAGAGGATGTATATCACAGTTATACAGAGTACACGGGGCAAAATGGGCCCAGGACATAAGTGAAAGGTTGGGGTTATATGCCAACTTCTGTAGCAGGGCTAAGGCCGCTGGTCAGGCATTGGGGAGGGGATAGTGAAGCTTGTCAGGTTCAGGGACAGGAGCAATTTGTAGTAAGGAAGTTTGCTAGGACGGGTTCAGTGGCAGGAGCAATTTGTAGTAAAGAAGTTTGCTAGTGCGGTAGACAGAGAGTGGGAAGAGGAGGAGTGCCGAATTTGTGGTGGGAGGGCGTTCCAGAGCATGGGTTGCTAGTGTGAGAAGGCAGCTTGACCGGCCGAGGTCTTCTGTCTAGGGACTGAGAGTTGGCGGGAGTCACTGGATCTAAGATGATGCGGGTGGGGGCATCTGTGAGCATGGTGGCAAGGTAGGAGGGGATGGACCAGAGCCATAGGTTGGAGACAAATTTAGCACAGTGAGAAATGCAGTGGTTTTCGAGGGACGGTAGTTTATTTATTTATTTATTAGAACATCAGTTTAACAACCTTTGAGCCAGAGGCTCATTTTCAAAGGTACCTCGTCACAGTGAAGACAAAACAGTGCAAGAAACAAACATCAAGGCAGTCAAAAAATCAGAATAGTGCCAAAGCTCTGTAGAGGTCGCAGTGGTGGGTGAGGGGAGAGGCATCGAGAGCAAAGTGACAGAAGGCATAAAGTGTGTCCAGTTTAGATAGGGTGGACTTGGGGGCTGCACTGTATACAGTGTCGCAGTAGTCGGAGGGGAGAATCATCTTCTGGACCAGTTCACGTCGGACTCTGGGAGGGAGGCTACTGCAGTTCCTATGTAGTACACTGGGCATGGGGCGTAATTTTTTGAGATGGCATTGATGTGGTCAGAGAAGGAGAGATGACTGTCGAGCCAGACCCCCAAGTAACGGAACAAGGAGACATCTTCAAGTTTTTGACCATCCAGGGTGGTGAAGGAGGGAAGGAAGGGGAGTCTGGACAGGCATTGTCATATGCCGAAGGTCATAGTGACATTTTTTTTTGTTGTTGCATTTAGGGAGAGCTGGTGTGAGCTAATCCATTGTTGTACCTTGTTGAAGTCAGCTTGGAGGTTAGATTGTACCACATCAGGGGCGGAGCCCGAGTAGTAGAGTACGGTATCGTCTGCATACATCTGGATTGAGGAAGTAGAGCAGATGAGTGGCAGGTCATTTAGGAATATAGAGAACAGAATGGGACCAAGAACAGACCCCTGTGGGACACCTGTAGTTAAGGGAAGGGGGTAGAGATCGCATTTGAAACTCTAACGGACTGAGTTCTATCAGAGAGGTATGATCCGAACCAATTTGTGGCAGCGACAGAGAGGTCTGATTCAGCGAGACTCGAGAGCAGTATGGGGTGGGAGACGGTGTCAAAGGCTTTTGCAAGGTCGACAAAAATGGCTGAGGTGATCAGTCCACTGTCCATGCATGTCAGGATAGTGTCTGTAAGCCTTATCAGGGAGGAGGTGGTGGAGTATCCCTTCCTGAATCCTGACTGGAATGGCGTGAAGAATTTGGAGTCAGTGAGAAAGGAGGTAAGTTGGGTGAGCACAAGGTGCTCTTGTAGTTTTGCTAGGGCTAGGAGGAGGGAGTTAGGGTGGTGGTTAGGGGGGTAAGGGCACCTCCTTTTGGCAGAGGGATGACCATGGCGTGCTTCCATGCTTGGGGGACGGGATTTAGCAGGTTTGTAATTTAGACTTCCTATGAGGCCACAGATTCCCGGGAAGGGGGTTTCACCCTTGCACACATTCTGCTGCTGTTGGTCCTTCAGGATTGATATCTGAGTCGGTGGTCCGCCTCTTGGGGCTCCTGGACAGAATGAGTTCCTAGTACTTGAGACCATAAAACACAGGGGAACACCTTTTCCTGATTTCCAAAACAGTAATAAGGACGGTCTCCCCAGTATTTAAAAAAAAAAAAAAAAAAAGTAGGTCGTCGGCTACTCCATCGATGCCAGATGTCTCTCGGCCCTCAGACACCGGGACCATCGGGCTCTCAGGACCAGATGGATGGTTCGTCACACTCTGATCTGACAGGTCGACCTCCTTCGATGCATCTTTTGCCTGCCGTCGATCTCTGCACTATTTTAACTCAACTGACATTGGCTTGGGTGCACAGGCTTTGTATTCATCTCCGGTACCATCAGCTTCCTGTCATCATTGGTGCAAGTTTGGCCTTTTCGGGCTGCGCCCTTTAGGGTGCTTTCAGTCCCTCGTTTGTTGGACCCTGAGCAAGAACGAGTCAGTGTAGAGGAGGATTACCATCCAGATCTTATCCTCCCTGAGGAGGAGGTGGAGTTTTTTTTCCTCTGACAGGTCTACAGTCTCTTCAGTGAGCAAGGATTCTCTGAAGCACACTCCCAGGTCCCCTTTTGAAGACCCCACCTTCTTCAACATTGTGAAACAGCTGTCTGCTACTATGGGGTTCCACACAGAGGAAGAGGATGCCACCAGAAGGGATCTGGTAGAAGTTTTTTTGGAGATCCCTGAATCTCCACCAAAGGTCATTCCCCCATTTTGCCAGCTGTAAGGAATTCTACCACTGCTGCATGGCTCCACCCAGACATGGTTCCTGCCATGCCTAGGAGGGCAGATAAGCTCAATCATGTGCCTCCCCCCAAGGCGTGCCCTATTATGCTGTCCAGCCTGAGATTGATTCCATGGTCATTAAAGTGGCTCATGATAGGTCTGAGGTGCCAAAACACCTCAGCTCCTTCCCCCTTACAGGGAATCTAGGAGGATCGACCTCTGGGGTAAGAGGATTTTTGCCTCCTTTACTCTGGTACTCTGGATGGCCAACTACCTATCCTATTTGGTCAAGTACTAAAATACCATATGGAAAAAGGGCAGGGCGGCTGCCCAGGCCCTTCCAGAGGGCTCCCAGAAACAGAAGGCCCGTAAGTTCCTCCAGGCCGCCATGGATATCAGTAAGCACCTCCTCAGGGCCTTGTACGATATGTTGGACACTGTGGCCAAGGTTGCTGCTACAGGTATTTGCCTGCATAGGCACGCCTGGTTGAGGATATCTGGTTTTGCGGCAGATGTCCAGCAAAAGTTGTTGATTCAGTCCGAGAATCTCCCTGCAGGGAAGCAGTGAGAATATGGTACTGGGCACAGGACCACAGCCTGCAACTCTTGACAGTCCATGTCCCGGGCGTGCTGAGCACCTTGGCAGACAGCCTCATCCGGACACAGTCCAGGATGCATGAATGGGTGCTTCTGTCAGTCGCAGAAGACCTGTTCGACAGGTGGGGTCATCCAGAGTTGAACCTTTTTGCATCTCCACTCAATGCAAAATTGCCCAATTTTTGCTTGCTAGATCCAGGTCCTAGAGTTTTCTGGTGAGACATGTTGTCTGTCTCTGTGTCTCTTTCTCTCTCAGCAGGAGGTTCCTTTACGCCTTCCCTCCATTCAGTCTGTTTCAGAGGGTTTTAATCAAGCAGCAGATGGAGGGGACCAGCATGATCCTGGTAGTGCCCTACTGGCCATGGCAGATACGGTTTCCATTACTGCAACAGCAGAGGAATCTCCAATTACCCTGCCTCTCTGCAGGGATCTGCTGACACAGGCTCAGGGAATCCTGGTCCATCCAAATCCCAAGTCCCTGCCTGGCTCCTGAGGACATAGCCATTGCCCAGTTTGGGGTTTCCCAGAAAGTGGCTGATGTCCTGGTGGCGGCTAGGAAGCTCTCCACTAGGGCCACCTATGGCACAAATGGAAGAGGTGAGACCAGTAGGCCCTGCCTGCGAGGCTAGGGACAGGATAACACTTTATGTGGAGACGAAGGTGCACCTGGAGGGGAGTATCAGGAAATGGAACACTTGCAGGTGGCAGCCTGAGAAAGGTGCAGTTTTTAAATTGTACTTAAAGGAAGCCATAGCGGTGCACTCAATGAGAGCAGGGGGAAGGCTGTTAGAGTTTAGCTCCCTTGAAGGAGAGTGTTTTGGGCTTGGGTGGTTTGACAAGGGGATGGAAAAAGATAAGATTGAGGAACTTCTAGTGAGCAGAGAGCCAAGGGACTTTGGAAATAGGTAGGAGATGCTGTCAGGGAGGAGGCCCAATGTTAATTTGTGAAAGAAGGTGAGTAATTTGCTGTTGAGTCTGTCCTCAAGGGAGGATCAGTTGGAGGTTCGGTAGAGGTCGCAGTGGTGGGTAAGTTTGGGGAGACCATTAACAAATCTGAGGATGCTGTGATATGTGGATTGAAATTTGTGGAGGTTACTCTGGGTAAGGGGGGAATAAAACTAGAGCACCATAGTTGGATAAAGGAATCCGGAAACTGGTAGTAAGCGTGGTTTTGGATTCATTGTTTAGAAAAGGCTTCAAGCCGCTGGTGGGCTTTTTTGATTAGCTGATTTACGTGCGTGTCAAAGTTCAAGTGGCTGTCAAGGAGCATACCAAGGTATTTGAATTCGCTGACTCTCTCAGTTGTGTTGCTGTCATTGTCCAGGAGTGTGAAATCGAAGGAAAGTGTTTTCCACGTGCTGGAGAAAAGCATGTGTTGTTTTTTTTTTTTTTTGTTTGTTTGTTTAAGTTTAGCACTAGCCCTTCAGCCGTAAACCAGGAGTGACGGCATCGGAAATCAGTCTGTATCTTGCTGATTAGGGAGGTGGCATCTCTGTTCTTGCAGAAGAGGACAGCATCATTGGCATATAGGATGAGTTTGGTGTTAATGCAGATTTTGGGAAGGGAATTAACGACAAGGGAAAAGAGTAGGGGACCCAGAATGGACCCTTGGGGTACTGCAAACTTTATGGGGGCAGGGGTCAGACAGAACTCCGTTAATGATGGTTTGGTGAGACCTTGAGCTCAGATAGTTACGGAACCAATTACAGACTTCAGAGGAAAAGTGCAAATCGGATAGTGTGGAGCAGAGTGGGACATTGTGGTCCACAAGGTCGAATGCTTTTGTTACGTCCACAAAAACCGAGCCAGTGTATAGTCTCATTTGCTTTGTTGATAAAGTTGATAAATTTAATGAAGGCGGTCTCGGTGTTGTGGCTGGCCCTAAAACCATGCTGGGATTCGGTCTTCAGGTTACATGCCTTAACAAATTCAGTAGTTTGCATATGCTCAATTTTTTCAAGAATTTTTTTTTGGGGGGTGCCAAGAGGGAGATGGGTCTATAGTTAGAGGCGTCATCCTTGTGACCAGTTTTATGGAGGGGGTTTGATTGTGGTACATTTCCATTTGAGCGGATAGGACCCTGTGCAGGGGGAATAGTTGAATATATCAGTGAGGGGAATGGCAGACCAATTTGAGCACCCTGTAGTCAGTGTTGTCGAGCTCAGTGGAGGGATGTGGGTCATTGGACTTGATTATGTTTAACCACTTCAGCAGGGGAGAGGTATCGGAAAAAGAAGCTGGGGTGGTGGTTGGAGAGGGTTGTGGAGGATGGACCGAGGGAGGGAGCGGGATGAAAGTGGTTGTTGAAGAGGGAGTCAACTTCCATAGAATCAGTGACCGTGACTCGAACGGAGGAAAGACTGATCTGTTTAGTTGACTGCCCTCTACCAATGAGGCTGTTAAGAATGTTCCAAGTGTACTTTGGGTTTCCTGAGGAACAGCACTGCTTATCAGTGAAGTAGTTGATTTTGGCAGACTGTGCGGCAGATTTACATTCATTACTCAGAGTTTTGTAGTGCTGAAGCAGGTTAGGATGCTTCTGTTTCTGGAATTTCGACCAAGCACAATCTCTTTCCCTTATGAGTTTGAGGAGGTCGGAGGTGACCCATTCATGGCTATCACCTCTGACCCTAATTTTTTCCAGGGGAATAGTTGGGTCACAAGTGGTAAGGAATTTGCTGCTGAACTCATCGAGGGCATCACTGATATCCTTAATGGAATCTGTGAACAACCAGTCCGTAGCTTGGGCTGTATAGTGAAGCTCTGATAGATTGCGTTTTTTGAGCTGCCTGAATTGGATAAATTTGGGCTCACAAGGAGGGGTTTAGCGGACCAGCAGCAGTAGACCGGGCAGTGGTCGCTAACGGAATCTGGGAGAACCCCAGAGGAGGTGACATGAGAGTTGCGAGACGAGGATCCAGTCAAGAAGGGAATCATTGCCCATCTTGTAGTTAGTCTGTGTAGGGGAGGATGATGAGCTGATGATGAGTTCCTTGGAAGGGAGGGACTAAGGGGACAGCCAATTCGGATTGAAATCTCCAAGGTTTATCCATTTCCTTCCAAGTGGGAGCGATTTTTTTAGTTAAAACTTCAGGTTCCCTTGAGGGGGTGCCGGAGGGAGGTAGGTGGCACTGATTGTAATTTTGTTGTTGCCAAGTAATAGATTGATAAGAATTCGAGTTTAGTTGTCTCAAAAGGAGTTGTGAGCTCAGAGGCGACTTGCTACCCAAAAGAGGCAGCCCCCTCCCCTTTTGCCAAGTCGGTTGTTTCTGAAAAGGGAGTACCCTTCTAGGTGAATTTCATTGGTGGGGATTTTGTAGGTGAGCCAGTTTTCGGTAAGGGCAATTATTTCAAAAGTGTTGGCTGAAAGCCAGGATTCCAGGACCATTTTTTAGCTATTAGACTTTGGATATTGAGGTGAACTATTTTGAGGTGGGGGGGGGGTAACAAGTTTTTTCCCCTTGTTGTTGAAAGGAGGACCAGGGTTGGGGTAGATGGACCCCAAAATGAGAAGGAGGAAAAGGAGAAGCCTCCTATGTCTGTTGTATGAGAGGTTCCTTTAGTAACAAGTCGATGGGTAAAGTGAAGGGAGCAGAAGGAAGGTGAACATTCATATTGGAGGCTAGGCTTAGTATAGAAGAATCGAAGGCCGGAGGAGGTGACGTATGCTAAGGAGGGGTGGGGGTTAGGGGAGGGTGGTGCGACTGGCAAAGGGAGGTGGTGAAATGAGAAAGGTGGGCCAGGAGAGATAGAGATGGGAGAAAAGTGTTAGGGGAGTAAGCAAGTCATGAGGGGGGGATGAGTGGAGATGAGAAAATAGCTGAGGGGTAATGAAGTGGTCTTAGCCAGAAGGTGCAGTTATGGATCAGAGAGAGTAGTAAGGTAGTGAGAAGAATCATAATTAAAATCACGGTGGAACAGACACAAACCAGGAGAAATGATTCTGGAGCCAAGTGCCTTAGTATTCTAGTGATGGTGGCACTTTAAGGGGCCAAGAGCTGAGGTGATGCCTATTGGAGGGATGTGAGGATATGGTGGTGTCACAGGGTCTGAAAGTCCACTTAAAGAGTGTCGGGGTTGGGGGGGGGAGAAAAATTCAAGGAGTAGAGAATGCAGCAAGTAAATTCAGCAAAGGTTCCTCAATCAGTTAAGCTTAAGCTGCTGGCAGTGGAGACCAGAAACGTGGGCCAGTGAGAGCAGGCAATCAGAACGTCCACAGCTGGCGCCAGATTTCGAAAGCAGGGCAAGGAAGCCCAGGCATACCTGATTAGGGTGCTGTGGGTCCGGTAGCTGGCGGGTGGTGAGTCCCGTTAAGCCACACTGCATGGGAGCAGGGCAGGAAGTCTGATTAGGGTGCTGTGGGTCCAGTAGCTGGCGGGCGGCGAGTCCAGTTAAGCTGCACTGCACGGGAGCAGGGCAAGAGGTCTGATTAGGGTGCTATTGGTCTGGTAGCTGGCGGGCAGCGAGTCCAGTTAAGCTGCATCGTACGGCAGCAGGGCAGGAGGTCTGATTAGGGTGCTGTTGGTCTGGCAGCTGGTGAGTCCAGTTAAGCCGCACCATACAGGAGCAGGGCAGGAGGTCTGATTAGGGTCCTGTGCGTCCGGTAGCTGGTGGGCGACGAGTCCAGTTAAGCCTCACCGCACGGGAGCAAGGCAGACAGTCTAAAGCTCCTCTTCGAGGGGATCTGTCATCCGGTCAACCTTCCGTCCCACCATCCCCCTATTTGCGGTCCTCCTTTGCGACTGGCTTATCTGGTGGCTCCAGCCTTTTATTTCAGCCTGAGCACCTCTGTCTCTCCTCAGCCCCCCACAGCAGGAGCTTGATCCTTTGGTCTCAAGGGGAAAGAACTGAGGAGGGAGCGGGGCTGCTCACATCTTTATAGGGTTGATGATGTCAGCAGGTGACATCGGTGTGGGCGACCCCAGTTATACTGCTGGAAAATCTGTGTGGATCCTGCTTCGCAAATGAAGTTTCTGTGGTGTGACCTGATGACTGAGATCCCCTCTAAGATCTGCTGTTATGGTAAGTTCTTGTGTAACTGTTCTTTTTGAACTGCTATGAGCCCCTGCTTCCAAGTCTCTGTTGCCATTAAATGCTGCTTGTAGCATTTAGCTAAGCTGTACAAGATTAGAGTAACCAATGGTATTAACAATGTAGTAAGAAACGCTTTTAGCATTCTAAAGTTAACACAGTGCAACAGAGGAGAGAGGGCCACATAGCAGTGGACTGCTCAAGCTGGCTACAAAGTAAGGTTAATAAAAAATTGCTCCTTTTGTCAGTTTGACTTTTGCAACCAATGTACTTAACATTTTAATGGCTAAGTATATGGAACTATAAAAGCTGTCTCCTTTTGTGTTTTCAGATGTCCAGTGACTGGGAAGCAATAGCCTGCGGAAGGACCAAAGACCAGTTGTTTATGCAAGAGAAGGCCAGAAAGTTCTTAAATACCTTTAAATACAGCCATACCTCTAGAACCCTTATTTTATGAGGCTCGTGCAGCAGCACAGGGGGACACATCACTGTTTGTGCATCGCGGAGCTCTAGACTGACACCCAGGATACAAAGTCTGAACTTTTTTGATAATTTTTAAGTTTCTTAGAGAAGATGTGCAGCTGCAATAGAGATTTTTGATTTGGTCATCTAGAATGACGAAGCATGGAACTTTTTCTCAAGAAGATGAGAAACCTAATGACAGCATGTTAAGTGACTGTTCTAGATCAGATGTCATGACTTGAGGTTTTGTGTGGGGAAAGAGGTGTCTTTCTTTTCTTCCACTTAAGGTCTGGCCAAGGCTTATGACCTTCCCAAAAAAAAAACCACAGCCATGGCTTACTCTGCAAAAGGGGTACTTCAGTGGTTTACAGTAATATGTTGCTTGTGATAACATAAAGAAGGTGACCCAAGAGGTTAAAGTGTTCAAGAAAAAAAATAGAAACTGTTGTGTCTATTTTATACTGGGGTTTGGTCATTATCTCCCAAGGATGATACTTGAAATTATAAATGATCGGGTTCAAGCCATGGAAAATGCAGCCTTTTGTCGTTGTTTTTTTCTTGGTACCACCAGATTCGGGGCTCCACCTGCTGCTCTCCACAAACAAATCGTGCCCTCAGACTATACCTAAACTGCTTGAATTTTGTATCTCAAACACCTCTTGAAGAGAGCCAAAAAGAAATGCTCCAGTTGAGACAAAAGTTGCCACGTAATGTATGATGTATTCCATTCAGACTATGGATGAAGAAGAATGATCCCACACGTGATATTGGATCTGCTTAATAGAATAATGTGTGAGTCAGAACATATTTACACTAGCAGTGTTTGGGGTTGAGGCAGCACAAGCCCAATGCGAAAAGAAAAGGACACACACAAGTAATTGAATTATATATGTTTTTTTATATTCTGTTTTTTCTTGGGGGTTGTACCTTTTTTCCACAGTACTGTTTTTCATTTATATGCGGTCTTACAGTATTAAAAAAAAAAAAATAGTACCAGTTTCCTTGCATTTGGCAATGGCAGTGATGAAGGTGGAGAAACATGCAGGGGAAAAAAATGTTCCTGCATCTCCTGATTGAACATGCAGTATGCAAGCTAATGTTTTTGGTTGAAATGCATGCTGTTGTGACAAGCCCTTTTAGTCTCTTTTTTTTTTTTTGTAATCCACTAGCTGCTTTTTATTCTTTTTGCCCCCAGACCTTATTGTTTTTGAAGAGTTTGACTGTTATGCAAAACTGCTAATGAACTGTTGAACTTGATTTGAAAAATACAGACTTACTGAAAATATGCCTATTACTTGCTGCATCAAATCAATGTTTTAGTTTGTAAGTGAGGATGTGGTGAAGTGGCAGCTTTGTTTGGTACTTTGCTCAAAAATCTATATGAAGTGCCATTCACCAGCAAAGTTAAACATTAATTCTCCAAGAGGGTCCAGTGCCCAACTGACAAAAATTTGAACTGTATTTAAATTAAAAAAAAAAAAAAGTAACTCCTTCCCCCCACTCACGGCACCCACAACCCCCTTCGCCTCCAAACCATTATTTCCCAATTTCCCCAGACCATTGAGTATCAAAAAACTTCCCCAAACCACTAGCACCTAATCTCCCTCCCCATAGTCCCAGTAGGATACAAACTCCCCCAACTCACTCAGCCAACCCCGCCCCCCATGCACTCACCTAGTATGCAAAAATAATAACATCTTGGGTGCAGCCCTCCTGACCACCTCGACGTGATGCCATCTGAAAAAAGAGAGTGAACGTGTGCACTCACTTTCAGTTCAGAATGCAGCCAACTGAGGTTGTGTGAATTTGTGTGCTAGTGGGTTGTGGAAAGGTTGGTTACAAATATATATATTTAGCGATGTGGATATGATGTGCTCTCTACCCATCTGGCAGGATCCTTTCCCCTTTAAGAATGGTCGTAAGGTCTTCAGGCTGGCTCCTCCCACCCACTTGATTGTTATCCTCCTCGGCACCGCCCTGTGACGTCAGATCTTCTTTTCTGCTGGAAGCATCCGCTTCCCTCCATCACAGCTCTGTGGTAGGTGTGTAGTGTAGGCCCTAACTTTTTACGAACTGCTTTTCGTTTTTCAAGCTTCGTGCTTTTGACTGCTTTGTTGGTAGCGTGGAATCGGGAGACCCGAAATCCAGTCCCACTTCAAGTGGTGCTGTTGCAGCCAGACAATGTCGTGCACTGTCCCATGCACCACGTACGTCTGCTGCCTGGCTACGCAGCACGATCCGCAGGCTTGTGGTCTGTGCCATACCTTTCATCTCTCCACTTTGGAGGACTGCTGTTCTGGGCCGTCCAGACAAAACAGGACCTCCCTCTTAAATCCAAAGACTGTTTCCACGGCAGCGGGCTTGGCTGAGCAACTTGACGCCTTCGAGGAGGCAGTGGCCCAGGCTGCAACAGGCGTTTTATCCGTGTCCACCCTGGTTTCTGTACACATGGATGCCTCGTTAACTGGCCATTTTGGGATTTGTGCCAGTCCCTATGGACCCTCAGGTAGGGCCCTTCCCGGGGGTCGAAATCTTCTAAACATGACTCCAAAAGCAAGAAGTCCAGTCACAGAACATGGGACCACAAGCGGTCTCAGGCCTTGGGTCCCCGCGCTTCTGCTGGCTCAACGGCTGTTGAGACGTCTGCTTCAGCTGACGCTTGTGTCCAGGCTGCTGGCCTCACGGAGTCCCCATCAGGCTTGTCGGTCGAGACGTGGGTCGACGAACTGGTAGAGATTTTTCTCAACGCATTGTTGCCGGACAAGGGGGAGGATTCTCTTTCCAGGATCCCGGTCCTGCCTGATCTCTCCCAGGGTGGGCTGGATCAGCACGCTGAGCCAGATCCTTCTCCCTGGGAGCCTGACCTTTCAGGGGATCCTAGGTGTCCTTTGCCTGATCTCCACTTCCCCTCACCAGCTGGGTCGCCAGCAGTCGAGGTCCAGGTCGAGCAGTTCCAACATGGCCATCAGTCCCACTCTCAAAATTCAGCCAAGAGACGCTGCCAATACTACTACTCTTCCTCCTCCTCGGGGGAAGGATTGGGTCCACCGTAAGATGCGGCGCTGTTATGAGGAGTTCATGTGGCAACAGTTGCTTCTTGGCACTGGCAACAGGTCGCTGCCTGTACCTCCACCTACTCTGGCACTTCCATGGTCACCACAACCCCGATCTGAGCTGGTTCCCCTGGCTTGGCAGATGCCAGCATCTCTGCTCATTCGGGTGGAGCCCTGCCTCTGCAGCCGAAGGAGAGGCCTCCTCTGAAGTCTGCACGCTCTGCTCTTGGGCTTCCTCGTCGGCTGTCTGTTCACATCACTCACACCGACAAACCTTGCATTATCAATGGGAATATGGGGGCTTGGTTGGTGTTCGAGGAGTCCTGGGACTCTGAGGATTCCTTGATGCATTCGGACCCCAGGCTTCGACAATGAGTTTGGGGAGGATCTTACCATGGAACAAGGGCCTACCTCCTTCGGGGGATCCCGCTGGAGCCTGTCCAGAAGCAGGCAAAGTACCCCTTCACAGAAATCCTCAACAGAGATGACTACCCTGGGATCGCCTTCCCTGTAGCAGAATTCATCCTTGGCCTGGCTGTGGAGCTGTGGCAGCATCTGGCCTCCTGCCGTATGCTGTCTGCCCCTGTGGTCAGCAAGTATGCAGTCCCTACTGGGTCCCTATCCGGGTTGACAGACCATCCTTCGTCCGAGGGGCTGGTTGCCGACTCGGTCTTCTGGCACACAGGCAATATAGGGGATGTTGACAACAACCCCCCCCCCGACAAGGAGTCTAAAATGATGGACCATACGGTAAAAAAGATCTGCGGCCTTGTCCCTAGGCCTTCGGCAGGCTAGCTTGGCCGTTACGATAGCCAACTTTGCCCATGCTTTATTGGGTACTCTGGACCAAGTTATTTCCCGGCTGACCTGCTGCTGCCTGTCTAGCAACGGCGCGACCTTGATCATGGACGAGCTTAACAGCAGCTCCATTTGGCCCTGGACATTGTTGACTCCTGTGTTGGATCTGTGGCCTCAACAGTGGCTATGCACGATAAGGCATGGCTGTGGATTTTTACATTTGTAGCTGATACTCAGCACAAACTGGCAGACGTCCCTTTCTTAGGCATCTGTCCAGCTCACTGGTGATTCCTACAGTTCCATGCAGAAGGATCCTGTACAAGCTCCAGGTTATGCCATTTGAACTCACCTTGGCCCCTAGGGTCTTCACCAAGTGAATCACGGTAGTGGCAGCCTTCCTGTGGCGCCAGGGTAGTCGGGATATACCCATACCTGGACGACTAGCTGCAATCCAGTTCCTCCAGAGCGAAGGTGGAGCAGTCCAGGGAGCTGGCCATTCATACCTGCTCAGCCCGGGGCCTCGTGGTTAACAAGGCCAAGTCAAAACTCAGTCCATCACAGGTGATTCAGGTAACTGGGGCGGAGCTGGACTCCCATCAGATCAAGGCCTGATGGACAGGACAGAGGATCTTACTTCCTTTGCCTGATCATTTTGTGTTGGGCAATTGTGCCATGCCCGGGACTTCCTGCACCTCCTGGGTTACATGGTGGCTTGCAGCAGCATGGTCATTTGGGCCCGCTGGAGGATGCTTTCCCTGCAGTGGGGGCTGGCCCTGCACTGGTCTTAGCGATGCAGTGACCTTGACCAGCTGGTCATGGTGACACATCAGATGTGGGACACCATCCAGTGGTGACTAGTCCCGGAACATCTCCAGGAAGGAGTTTCATTTGTCCGTCCAGTGCTGTCGGTCACTCACAACTGACGTCTCCCTGCTGGGCTGGGGAGGCCACCTGGGAGACCACAGAGCCCATGGGCTCTGGACCCTGAGGAGTCCTGATGTAACATCAACCTCCTGGAGTTCCATGCAGTGCATCTGGCACTGACCACATTCGCTCCCCATATTTGGGGTCAGGTTGTCCAGGTCCGGACGAACCATATGACAACCATGTACTACTTCAACAAGCAGGGCGGGACACATGCCCTTCCATTGTGCCAGGAAGGTCTCCGCATCTAGACCCTCGTTCGCAGCCTGGACGCTGACCTTCTGGCGATTCATATGGGCAGCTTGTCCAACCAGTTGGCACACGCCATCAGCCAAATGGGCAAGGCATCTCACAAGTAGTCACTTCACCAGCAGGTAGTTGACTGCCTATTCTCCCAGTGGGGCAGTCCCAAGTTGACCTGTTTGCCTCCCGGGAGAACGTGAAGTTGGGCTGTTTTTCCCCCGCCCCCCTCAGTGCTGGACACTGCTGGGTGATGCCTTTATGAGGCCCTGGACCCCGGGCCTCATATACGCCTTCCCTCTTTCCCCTGATCCACAAGGTGCAGGTGATCCTGGTGGCTCTGGACTGGCCGCACCAGTTCTGGTACCCTGATCGCCTCAGCAGCAGTCCTTCAAGGCATCTGCCACTCCATCCGGACCTTCGATCCCTGCACCCGACAGCCTGGTTCCTGAGCGGCTAGAGTTCCAGGATCTGGGTCTCTCTAATGAGGTGTTCCTTGTGGTGGAGGCCTCTAGGAAGGAATTGACTCACTGATGCTGTGCCTTCAAATGGAAGAGGTTCACCATTTGGTGCTAGGGCAAGGAGCTTGACACCCCTCTCCTGTGGCTAGCATCCTCGACTACTTATGGTCCCTCTCTCGGCTGGACATTTAGTCGACCTTCGGGGTGCACCCGGCAGTCATTTCTGCATACCAGGTGTGGGCTGGTATGCCAACGGTGGTGCAGGAGATGGTGGTTGGGTGCTTCTTTAAGGCCTTGACCACATTCCCCCTCCAGTGCGTGAACCACCACAACCTAGGGACTTGTTGCTGGTGTTGGGAGTGCTCATGGGCAAGCCATTCGAACCAATTCACAGGTGTGAAATGTCACACCTGTCATGGAAGGTCGCCTTCTTGGTGGCCATCACATCGGCCAGAAGGATCAGTGAGCTCAAGGCACTCTAGGTGGAGTCTCCTTACCTGGTCTTCCACAGGGATAAGGTTGTCTTGGAGTTTCACCTTAACCAGGTGATCAGTCTCCTGGTGTACTTTACTAACCACACCTTGGAGGCCAAGCACAGGTGTTTGGGAAGAGGTTCGCCAGCTATTTGTCACCAGTGCCCAACCCGCACCTTGCAGACTGGCAGCTAAGCGAACGATTGGAAGGTGAATAGTCTGCTGCATCGACCTCTGCTATAGGTTGACTGGTAGGGAGCTTCTTGCTGGGCTTAGGGCTCATTCCACTAGACATACTGCTGCCTCAGTGGTTGTTTCCAGGGGCGTCCTTATCCAGGAGATCTGCAGGGCTGGCTACCTGGAAGTCGGCCCACACTTTCATCTCCCATTACCACATCAACCTTGAGTCACACTGGCATGGTGGTTTTGGGGTCTAGGTTTCCCATTCTCTTTTCCCTAAATGTGCGCCTTGCCCTCTCCTGGAGAACTGCTAGGAGTCTGCCAGAAGTGTGGATGGTACACCATATCCATATCCCTACAAATGAGGGTTACTCACCTGTAACTGTAGTTGTAGGAGTGGTATATGGTGTACATCCCCACAACCCACCCAACCTCCCTTGGCAAGTGGCGCACTGATCTTGCTTCCAGTGTGTAAAATCTGATATGGAGCGGTGCCAAGGAGGATACCACCCGAGTGGGTGGGAGGAGCCAGCTTGAAGACCTTCCGGACATACTTAAAAGGGAAAGGATTCTGCCAGAAGTGTGGATGTACACTATATACCACTCCTACAACTATGGTTGCAGGTGAGTAACCCTCATAAATATGTGTGCATGATAGATATAGATATAAATATACACACACACACAACGTGGGTGTCACCCAAATCCCATTATAAAAGCCATTTATTTCCTCACAGGACACCAAAGTAAAATATGATAGCAATAAATTCAATTACCACAGCAATTAAACCCGTGCACTACAACTAAAAACCTCACCAAACATACACAAATCCCACACACAGTGCCATGTCACTTATGTTTTGCAATCTTATCTAAATTGGATAGACAAAAAATCCAAATTACCTTTAAGCAAAACCAAGTTCTGAACTCTAAATATTACTTGTACTTTTGCCTTAAAGGTGACCTGCAAACTAATCGTAGCAGCCTGCTCCAGTTCCACATGCCCTTCTGCGGCGCTGCGGGAGTTCGGGGCTGCTACGATGATGATCTTTCATATAAAATGAATACTTTAAAAAAACATGGAAAACTTTCGGCAAACCTGGAAGTGCCTTGGGGATCCCGATTGAGCGGGCACAAATTACTATGGGTATTCCACCCAGTTTGTGACGTGGCAGACACCACCGCTATGAATGAATAGCAGTTGCTGCAGTTTACTATTTATTTTATTTTATTGCTTTTAGGTGGGTCTTGATGCCTAAAATCATATGTACAGCAAGGACTTGTCCAGGTGTTGCTGTAGGTATGATTTTAGGCATCAAGACCCATCTAGAAGCAATAAAATAACAGTAAACTGCAGCAACTGCTATTCATTCATAGTGGTGGTGGTTGACACATCACAAACTGGGTGGAATACCCATAGTAATTTGCACCTGCTCGATCGGGGTCCCCAAGGCATCATGCTTACGAAAAAGTTTCAAGCGCTTTTTAAAAAAATACACTGTATATGAAAGATCATTGTAGCAGCCTCGACTGCTGCAACGTAGCATCGTAGAAAGGTATGTGGGATGGTAGCAGTCTGCTACGATTAGTCTGCAGGTCACCTCTAAGTTAAGAGAGACTATTATCAGTTTCATGTCATAAATCACACTGTATTATTCAATTCATAACTACTCATTTCATGAGCTGTTAATTCCTATCTTAAGTAGAAATATCTAATAGAAATGCTTCTCACACTTGAAGTATTGACCAGCAATCATTCTAAAGATACTCTGTTTCCCATATTAAATTGCTTTTATCAAAAGCATATTTGAATAATGTGCTCACCTCAAGAATAAATATTTCACTGTTCAAACTATTCCCTGCTGCAAAGTTTTCTGCAGCTAGAAAAGAAAAAAATGCTTTTTAATTATTACGTTTTCAAAGCAGAGACTCTCATTGTGCCTCACAGAATTAGTGACATACCTAGTGGATAAAACACGGTCTTTTGGTGTTCTTCAGTCGGCATTTCACGCCATTGTTACTGAACGCTTTGGTTTCCTGCCCCTTTTGTGATGCAAAGTACTCTGGGCAGGGTAGTGGCATGAAAGACGAGTGACGTTGTTTGCTTCCACGTCACCTAAGTGATGCGCTTCCCTGCCCAGTCCAAAATTTGGAAAGCCCCTACAGATTGCTGAAGCAATCTGATTGCACCGAAGTGCACACAGACTCAATACTTCAAAAAGTTTTAAAGTAAATTATACAAACTGCATATAACAATGTAATCCCGTGACACTACATACCCCTTCACACAATGCTACACTTATTACGATGGAACTTTCCATAGTATAAAGCAAACACACAAGAGGCCCTACAGTAAAAGGAAAACATAAATGTCGAACATCCTAATATGTTATATAAAGCAAATGCTAGGAAAGTGTGGTATATGAGAATATGTCATCATGGGGGCCACTTAGCTCAATAAACCCACTTGCCCTTTGGACTTGTGTGTTATTGGCTAATTAGTCCCATTGATGATATCCTCATATGCCACATTTTCCTAGCATTTATTCTCTCTCTGTCTATACATATTTATATATAGATATCGATACAGACATCTATCTTGTATAGATATATCTATATATGTTTTTTTTTTTCTTTTTTTAACAGGATCCTGTCACGACTGTGCTTTGTGTAGACAATTACCTGGCTAAGAGTAGTTGGTCGCCCGTAAAGCCATGTTTGAGTAATTTTGTATAGGTACTTAGCCCCTTGGCGGGGTCCCAAAAAAAAAAAAAGAGGTTTACCTTATGGCCTAACACTACGTCAAGCGTAGTTTTCTGACTTTGTACATTCCTAGCAGCAGTGCAGATGATCAGGGTAACAATAACAAAAAGAAAATATAACATCAAATTAGTTTTAAAAATATACTAGACCGAATATTAAACAGTTGCTTCTTAAGCTGTGTTGCAGACCAGTATTTTGTAGTAAATAAAATAGTTGTTTAGGAAACCTGAGCCCACTTGTGTTCTGTCTGTGTAGAACATCTGGGATAAAGGAAGATGTCAGTGAAAACTAGGGCAACAGGAATTGATAGAAACCTTCAATGAAAATCCATTGAGTTTCACCTCTGGTTTTTTTTTTTGTTTGTTTGTTTTTCCTTTCTTTTTCGGGCCCTACATGCAAAATTGCTCTGCATACGCTTCACTAATGAAATAAGCACATGGAGAGTTACAGTATGCAGAGTTCCTACTATAATGTTGTAAGAAAGAGCGGTAATGTTTCCCTGAAAGACGATTTCAGCAGATTTCTGAAGGCCTAGTAAAGTAATGTAGTAATTTTCCTGTTGAGTGTCTTGGATAAAAAAATAAATTGACACTTTGCCGTATTCAGATTTTCAGTTTGTGCTGTTCTTCTGCATCATTCCATTTTGTCACTGGTTTCAGTAATGACAGGTGGGGGTATTGCATCACCCCACCCTAGGAAAGGCTAATTGTTGTCAAGGGAAGGCGCACTGTGCCAGAGCTCATTGCACAGTGTGGCCCTTGGATGGGGTTAAAAGTTGGGAAAGCAAATATTAGCATGTCAAACTTTTCAGAAGCAGAATGACGAGAAAAATGTTACATGAGAGCTGAAGCTGTCCTAGGAAGCCCAAGCACCAGGTACTTAGGCAGCGATGGGTACAATGAATAAAACAGTAGCATGCAGTAAATAATTTCAGATTAATAAATGGGAGATGGGCAGAGGGAAGAGTGGAAAGAGGAGCTAAATAGTATTTGGCAAGAAAGGAGCTACAGTGTAAGAGGCAGTGGTTCTCCGGGGGGAGGGCAAGGGGTTCTAGAAGAATGTGCAGGAGGACAGTTAAGGGCAGTTCGTCAGAAGGGAAAAAAAAGGGGGGGGGGGCAGCATTTCTGGGACTAACCTGGCAGCACTGTAGACAGCATCTCTTTTGCCAAACAGCAAGAGGATCATCTTAAGGATAATCTCATAGCAGACTGAGTGTGGAAGCAAGAGTTCTTGTGGTACAAAGTACCAAGCTTAAAGAGCTAGTGTACTGCCTGGAATTAATAGTAACTTTCAGATGTAGTCCGCTATCACTACTTGTATCTAAAGGATTTTTTCTTTTCTGTTTGCTAATTAGAAGATTTTCCACCTGGCAGTACAGGGGTGATGTGTGGAGCAGTGTGGAGGCTAAAGAAAAGTCAGTTGTAACCCCAGTAATACTGAGGTATTCATAACTCTTTGCAGTGACCCTTTAAGACAGAACTGCCTGAAGAGAATTTGGAACATATGCAAATGATGGAATCTTTGCGCTTGCTATTTTTCAAATGCTACCTTCAAATAACTGCCCTAGTTCTAAACCTCTCAGATTTCGCTCTCCACCTGTCAAGACCAGAAGCTCGGAGATCCTCTCATCTACTCGTCCTGACGCAACAAACTTAAAAAAAAAACAGAAGTATTCCTTACGTTTCATTTGCTGCCTTTTACTTCTCGTTATTTTAAGCTAAACCTTAGTTCTAGAAGCGTGGATATGTTTTTCATCCACACTCTCTGGCACGGGCCTTTCCCCTTTAAATCTCGCCGGAAAGTCTTCAAGCTGACTCTTCCCACCCACCCGGGTGGTAAATACCTCGTCTTTGCCCCATGACGCCAGATCTTCCTTTCCGTTGGAAGATTCAGATTCCCTCGTGCTAACTCATTAGAGTTTATGATTCCAATCCTAGCGTATCGGACATGGAGGACAAATCGTCCCCCGGATTTCGCTGGTGTCCCTGCGGCAGAAAATGTCATGCACCGATCCCCACCTCTTGTGTGTCTATTGCTTAGGTGTCATACATGACACCACCTCTTGCACCATCTGTCTGGCCTTCCATTCCAACGTCCTGGACGACCACAAGGCACACCTAAAATTGGGGAGACCAGAGCTTCACAATCCACTGGTGTAATGGAAGCGAGGCAAGGTGGGCAGTTTCCGCGGCCGCGGGATCTGCAGCATAGCTCGATCAGATGGCAACTTTCAAGGAGGAAGCTGCTCAAGCTTCGGCCAGCCGAAGATTTTTCGTGCCTCTTAACCTTGGCTCTACTTTTACTGGGTCCTTTCGGGAGTTGTGCCAATCTCTCCCCACCAGGAGTGAGGCACTCTCGGGCTTGCACTCCTCCCGCCCTCTGAAGAGGGACAAGGACCCCAAGTCTTCTTCCTCCAGACGGAGACGTTCCTGGGACTGAGAGAGGTCTGACTCACAGGAACTTCAGGTCTCTACCTTGGTCGAGATCGCTTCCTCAACCGCCGGCTTTTCAGACCTTCCGTCAGGCCAAGGCACCAAGACCGAGGAAACGGCTGAACCGGCTGAGATCTCTCTCGACCCAATCGAGCCTTTGTCACCGACTCCTGTTGCAGACTCCTTAGAAAGGACACCTGTCCTTTCCTTCCCCGACGAGGAGAGCCTGCCCCCGTGTGTCCCGATCGAGGGAAAGGTGCCGGAACCTCGGTTCTCTCCGACTCCGTCATCTCCCGATTGAACAAGCTGACCCCGTCAGTCTCGATCGAGGACCAGGACCCCTTCAGTCGAAAAACCAAAGAAAGGTTACAAGCACTCCAGAAAGAGGCATCACCATCGATCCTCATCCTCCTCGGATGAGGAGAGACTTTGACGGAAGCTCAGTCGATGTTATGAGGATCTCATGTGGCAACAGCTGATTCTGACAGGTCAAAAGCCAGCTCCACCGGCAGCACCAGCCATTACTTGGCCCCCGCCTCTCAGGCAGACGCCGACCCCGCTGGAACGGAAGGCTTCGGTTCCCCCACCTGTGGGGCCGGCACGTATTCCAGCTTGACCTATTTCAGTCTCCCCACCGATTATTGGTGGAACCACTGCCTAAGCAGCCTCAGGGAGGGGCTGCCTCAAAAGAGGACCGGACAGACACCGGACTGCCCCATCGTCTGTCCATCACTGTTGTCCCCGATCGCCCTCGGCGTATCGAGGGAGGCATATGCAGGAGACCATTGTATCCTGACTCTTCGGACTCAGATGCCACTGGTTTGCACTCGCATCCAGGGGATGAGTCATCAGTGGCAGGCTTGGAGGAAGGTCCTTCCTCTTTTCAGGGCATCCTTCGCCTGATTTCCGACTTGACCCGAATGCCCTTGGAGCCTATCCAAAAGAAGACAGAATACCCCCTTACGGATATCCTCAAGAGGGAGGATACCCCAACTGAGGCCTTTCCAGTGGCCGAAGCCATTGTTACATGACCCTTGAGCTATGGCAGCGCCCTGCCTCCTGTCCAGCTCCGTCTTCCCGCATGGCCCGCAAGTATACGGTACCCATGGGGTCCCTGGTGGGGTTCACAGAGCATCCCTTGGCCGAAAGCCTTGTGACTGCTTCTGTGTTTTAGATGCACTGGTAGCTCAGCCGACACTGACTGCCCTCCAGACAAGCAGTCCAAGAATAATGGCCATTCTGCCCGGAAGGTTTATGAGGCCTCATCCTTAGGCCTTCGTCAGGCCAGCTCGGTTGTGATCATGGCACACTTCTCTCATGCCCTTCTTGGGTCATTAGATGAAGTCTTCCCTCATCTTCGAGCGGACATGCAGACTACAGTGAAGCAAGTACGTGACCAGGGCCATGCTGTTGTAAAACAGCAGCTCCAGATGACCCTAGACATTGGAGATTCCTGTTCCTGCTCCTTAGCAGCCACAGTGGCCATTCGCCGTAGGGCCTGGCTGAGGTTATGCTGACGTGCCCTTCCTAGGCACCGACCTTTTCGGTCCGGAGCGGCTGGTCACCTCCAGTGCATAGAGCAGTCAATGCCACCTTGGATGCTACCTTCTGGAAGGGCGCCTTGGCAAGAAAGGCTTTTCGCACTCTTCCCTGTGGTTAGCAGCCCTCCTTCAAGGAGACCAGCAGCAGCAGCAGGCTCAAGCTTGGCGCCCCAGACCCAAGCAGGGTCCCCAACAGCCCCGTAAAGTAGGCCAAGATGCCGGTCCAGGAGCCTCCTCTAAGTCTGCTCAGTGACAGGTCGGGAGTTGCCGCCCCTACACCAGTCACGCCAGCTCTGTGCCCTCCTGTGGGGGGCCGACTCCATCACTTTCTTTCTGCCTGGTCTGTTATCACTTCATACAGGTGGTTTCTGGAAGTTGTCAGCCAAGGACTGCCTCTGGAATTCGAGCAGTACCCTCCCAGCCGAGCCCGCGCCGCTCGGGAGGAAAGGATCTCAGCTTGCACTCAGTTGGCCCTTCGGGACGACATTGCTCAGCTCCTCTGCAAGGAGGCGGTAGCTCCAGTGCCGGATTCTCCTACAGACCCAGGCTGCTTGTCCAGGTTCTTCCTGGTGCCCAAGTGGATGGGGGGGTTGGTGCCCCATCCTAGACCTCCATGACCTGAATCAATATCTCGGGTCTCGCACCTTCCGGATGATAACTCTGAACCAGATCAGACCATCTCTGGAGCAAAACGTGGTTCTGTTCACTGGATCTGCAGGACGTGTTCTTTCACATCCCAATCAGTCCATCTCACCAGTGGTTCCTCTGCTTCAAGGTCAAGGGGACCCTGTACGAGTTCCGAGCCATGCTGTTCGGCCTGTCATCAGCCCCACGGGTCTTCACCAAGTGCATTGCAGTGGTGACAGCCCATCCTCGGCGTCAAGAAGTTCAGATATACCCTTATCTCAACGACTGGCTCTTGGCAGGTTCCTCCCTTCAGGAGGTGGAGAGGTCCAGGGATCTGGCCTTCTGGACCTGCTCCCACCTCGGCCTCCTTATCAACGAGGCCAAGTCGGAACTCGTGCCCTCTCAGGTGATGGGCTTCATCGGGGCAGAGCTCAACTCTCGTCCAGCCAGTGCTCGGCTCCCGGTGGACAGAGCAGAGGTTCTTTCCTCCTTTGCCCGATCATTTCTGGTTGGGGTCTTGCGCCCTGCCCGGGACTTTCTGCGCCTTCTGAGTTACATGGCGGCATGCACCTCTGTGGTCCATTGGACCAGGTTGCACATGCACCCCCTTCAGTGGGAGCTGGCCGCCCAGTGGACTCTGCGCCTCATTCACTTCGACCAGCTGATCACTGTAACCCAGAAGATGTGGGATGCTCTCCAATGATGGACCGCCCCAGAACGGTTGCAGGAAGGGATCCCGTTTGCCCGACCAGAGCAGACGGTCATCCTGACGACTGATGCCTCTCTCATGGGCTGGGGAGCCCACATGGGGGACAACAGGGCCCACAGGTTCTGGACCCCCAAGGAGTCCTGATGCCACATCAACCTGTTGGTGCTCAGAGCAGTCAGACTGGCACTGTCAGCTTTCGCTGCTCAGCTCCGGGGTCAAGTGATTCAAGTCCAGATGGACAATACCACGACCATATACTACCTCAACAAACAGGGCGGCACGCACTCCCATCTGCTATGCAAGGAGGCGCTCCAAATGTGGACCCACGTCAACCGGTTGGAGGCGGATCTCCTAGCCATCCATGTAGCAGGAGTCTTGAACCAACTGGTGGATGCTCTCAGCCACTTAGGCCAGACATCCCACGAGTGGTCTCTCCATCCAGAGGTAGCTTACAATCTGTTCTCCCATTGGGGCAAGCCGTTGGTGGACCTGTTTGTCTCCAGGGAGAACACCAAGCCGAGTCTGTACCATGCCCGCCCCCCTCATCAGGGCTTGCTGCAGGGGGATGCCTTCTCGAGGCCGTGGACCCCAGGCCTCCTCTACGCCTTCCCTCTATTTTCCTTGATCCACAAGGTGTTACTCAAGGAGAGGAGGTACAATGCAAAGGTGATCCTGGTAGCCCCAGATTGGCCCCACCAGTTCTGGTGTCCAGATCTCCTCAGCCTCAGGGCCCCGGAGCGGCTTTGTACAGGCCCGGACCTAATATCATTGAACCAGGGGAAGGTTTTCTATCCGGACCTTCAATCCCTGTACCTCACAGCCTGGTACCTGAGCGGCTAGAGTTCCAGGCTCTGAGTCTTTCCGAGGATGTCTACACCATGGTGGAGGTATCTCGTAAGGAATCAACCAGGAAGTGTTATGCCTTCAAATGGAAAAGGTTTTCCATTTGGTGCCAGGGTAAGAGTCTGGACCCCTTATCCTGCAATGTGGCTAACATTCTAGATTACCTTTGGTCTCTTTCCAAAGGGGGTGTACGGTCATCGACCCTTAGGGTGTACCTAGCAGCCATTTCTGCTTACCAGGCAGGGGCCGGTCAGCTGACTTTGGCTCAGGAGACAGTGGTCGGGCATTTCTTCAAAGGCCTGGATCACATATCCCCTCCACTGCGTGAACCTCCACCTCCGTGGGATCTGTTGCTGGTTTTGGCAAAGCTCATGGGCAAGCCATTCGAACCCATGCACAAGTGTGAGCTCTCACATTTGTCCTGGAAGACGGCCTTCCTGGTGGCTATCATGTCAGCCAGAAGGACAGGGGAACTCCAGGCACTTTCGGTGGACTCCCCTTATCTAGTCTTCCATAGGGACAAAGTTGTCCTGCGACTCCACCCAAAATTCCTTCCGAAGGTGGTTTCAGAGTTTTACCTTAACCAGGTGTTGACTCTGCCGGTCTACTACCCTAGCTACACCTTGGATGCTGAGTACAGGCTCCATACTCTGAACCCGAGACGTGCTCTCTCCTATTATAAGGAAAGGTCGGCGGAAATTCAGTGAGAGGTTCGCCAGCTGTTTGTCACCTACACTGAAGCCGCTTCTGGCAGACCTGCAGCCAAACAGACCATTGCAAGATGGATTACATCATGCGTAGGTCTGTGCTATGAGTTGGCGGACAAGGAGCCTCCCAGAGAGATAAGAGCTCATTCTACCCGCCATACCGCTGCATCGGTGGCTGCTTCCAGGGACATCCCTATCCAGGAGATCTGTCGTGCTGCTACCTGGAAGTCAGCAAACACCTTCATTACCCACTACCACATCGACCTTGAGTCACGCCGGGATGCTGGTTTTGGGGCCTCGGTTCTCCAATCTCTGTTTCCCAAATAGGGGGTGTGAGCCTTGCCTCCTGCCCTCCCGGAGAACTGCTTGGAGTCTGCCAGAGAGTGTGGATGAACAACATATCCACGCTCCTAGAAGAACAGGTTACTCACCCGTAATGGTAGTTCTAGGAGTGGTATATGTTGTTCATCCACATGCACCCACCCGACCTCTCTGGCTTTAGGTGCACCACCTTGCTTCCAGCGGGCTAAGATCTGACGTCATGGGGCGGAACCGAGGTATTTACCATCTGGGTGGGAGGAGCCAGCTTGAAGAGTTTCTGGCGAGATTTGAAGGGGAAAAGGACATGCCAAAGAGTGTGGAAGAACAACATATACCACTCCTAGAACTACTGTTACATGTGAGTAACCTGTTCTTTTGGGCCGGCCTGGTGGGTCTGTGGGTTGAGGCGCTGGACGCCTCACCTCATGGCACGCCAGCGACTTGGGTTCGGGAGCAAGCCAGGCTGTCTGATGTCGAGGGTGGGCAGGGCTGGATGGAGCAGCCGACAGGCAAGCTCTCCTCTCCAGGGAGGTGTATGGGCTTCCTCTGGCTGATGGCTGCCACCTGGTGGAGGCTGGGGACAGCACAGGCCAAAGAGAAGCCAGGCACTGGGCCATTGGGGTGGGAGGAAAGGGGTGGTTACCGGGGCCGTGGGACTAATGCATGCCTCCACACGCATGTGTACCCACTCCTGGGGGCCCCTGGGCATAAAAGGAGGAGAAAGTCTCCGGCGGCAGGATGGCGACCAGCTCTCCGCAGGCTCCGCTTCTGGGCCAGGCGTAAGGTAAGACCTGGTTATTCCAGGGGACGGGGCTGGGGGGGTCGGTCTGATGGGGGCTGTCCGGGGACAAGGCGCAAAAAGTATTAAATGATAAGCTAAACCTTAGTTTTTGTATTTAACCCTTGCATGGCCACAGACTGATATCGGTCCAAAAGTCCTATACTTTCTAATTCTGTCGGCAGCTTAATGGTTAAATTGTAACTTTTCCTGGTTAGGTATAACCGGTGGGGAACCAGGGTTTATTTTTCAGTTGTCTGAGTTTTCTGACTGAAAAAACTCCATTAGTTTTGTTTAATTTTATTAAATTTTTTTTTTTTTAAGGAACCACTAATACCAGTTCCTGAACCGATGACCTCTGTTCATTTCTATCTCTGTTCCAATTGGTTCCAGAACAGACAGTAAATGCTAAATAAACGTTAAAGCTTTAACATTATTTAGCGGTTTCATCTTTTTTCAGTTTTATATTAAGAATGTCAGAAAAAACAGTGAACCCGGTTTCAAACCATTTACTAGATGTGGAGAAATTTCTGCCAAGGCAGACAAGCATACTTTTTGTTGTCTGCCTTGGATATGATCATTTAAATGCAGATTATGAAATCTGCAAAACATTTCCTGAGAAAACTGTTGAAAAACGTCTTGAAAGGATAAAGAAAAAACTTCCAGCACCTAAGGGTCCCTCGAGCTCAGACCAGCCGATACCCTCTGCTACTGTGGGTGAAACCATGACAACTGCAGCTGCCACCCCTGATACAGGTGTACAAGCAGTTCCAAAGAGGCTTGCTGAACTGGCTGACTCTCCAGTTCCCTCTAAAAAGATCTAAGAAAACTTAAGCACACAGAACCCCCTGCTGGGCAGTATCTGGGGACTTCTGTACCTGCAAGAAACCTGCCAGCTGCTGAAGAGATTGCACATGCCTTTAGAGTCATTCAGACTTTACAGGGGCTGACTGCTCCTCAGCCACAGACTCCTGCCAAGTAGACTGGCTCCTCTACTCAGTCTTCCTACCATGCAAAGGAAGAATATGGCAATTATGATGTAGTGGATGAAGGGGAACCTATTGAACCTGAGGTCTCCCCTGAACAGGAGTTTGGTTCTCTTCCCAGAGCATCAGAGGATTATACTTCACACTTCACGTTTGTGAGAAGAATGGTGAATGCTTTTGACATCACCACTAGTGAAGTGATTGAGATCGAGGAGGATGCTGAATATTTAGAAATGATGGGCTAATGCCCATAGAAAGCTTCTCCTTCCTGTAAACAAATTCCTTAAAGATCAAATGCCAGTGTTTTACAGATTTACAATAAATGCAGGAATTCAAGTCCCTGTGTCATGATTAGTTTCTCCTGAAAATATCATGCTTTTTGTTTTTGTGGGTTTCTTTAAATCAGCATCTGTTAATGTGCTCTGCAGTAACTGAAAACAGTGAAGATTTTTCTGTCCCTGAGTGATGACATCATCCCTGTCTAGCCTGTTGCTGCAGCAATGAAGTCCTTAATTGCCTGTAGTAGCTATTGCACTTCCCAGTCAGAGCAGTCTATAGGGCTACTTGTCTTTACTCCAAGTGAGCTACTAGCCCGTTTGATTTGTGTTTAGATTAGGGTACACTCTAGCATTCTGTTCTCATAAAGAGTTGGTCATTTGTATTTCAGTGGGTAACTGAAGTGGTATAAATTAATGTTTGTGAGAAATCTGTCTATCACAGCTGAGTTCTGTCACATAAAAACTCTGCTTTGATTTTTGCCTATATAAACCCAGGGCTGTTTAATGGATATAATATAAATCTAAAGTGTGTTAAGTCATAGAAGTAGTGTGTCCTTGATGTAGCCTCCATACATATGTTCATGTGAGAACAGTATTATGTCAGATTGACAAACAGGTGTCTGCCACGCTTTACCCGGTTACCAAAGCCTAAAATAAATAAAAATAAACACTTTGCTATTTCAAGAACATGTCATTCAATATCTTTATTTAGCTAGGCGGAACACCATTGAGCAGGGCTCATTTACAAGATGGGCCTGGTAGTTTAAACAAGAAGAAGTCACAATACAACAATTTGGCGTAGGCGTTGCAACATTGGCAGCCTATGTACAGTCATTACAAGTGAGAATGGCATGACTTGGCACAGTGGTGTACAATGATTTACAAATACCAACCTAAGACTTGACACTGAGAAAAGAACAAGGCAGCGTAACTTACAGGCGTGGTACCAAAGACAGTCAGCATACCGCTATGTGCAAGTTCTGTGCAAAGAAGGTCTCTGATAGACAGTAGGGTACAATATTATATTGGATGAGGTCTAGGCCAGCAAAGCATTACGTGGCCTAGGAGAAGACTATAAAGCAAGGACACTGAGGGCACAGGATACGCCAAGGATAGTGGAGGGAGGAGATGTTAGGAGGGGTGGAAGGGAGCAATTGTAATACCTTCAGGATTGTCGTAGCTGCATTAGTCGGCGCGGTAGGCCTAAGGGTAAGGGGGGGAGGGTATGGGGGTGAAAAGGTACAATTAGTAGGGGGAGGTGACAGGTAGGAGAAAGTCAGAGATTCAGTGCCGGAAGCAGTTGCAGGACTCTATAAATGATTGTTGGATAAGATTTTTGAAGGCAGCTAATGGTACAGGTGAAACGAGCTGCAGAAAATTTTGAGCAGTATTCCAGGGGACTGGTAAGGCATGACTAATTGCCGCCCCCAACCAAAACGCATCCTAACTCTGGGTATACAAAGGGCGATACAAGACTGGCTTCTCAGCAGAAAGCTGCCAGGAATGCAAGAAGTTAGGCAATCCTTAATATATTGAGGCAGCTTGTCAGAGATGGCCCCATAGATAATGGAGCACAGTGTTATTTTGTCGTCTAAGACTAAGGGAGCCCCAACCTACATTAGAAACATAGAAGTTGATGGCAGATAAGGACCGCAAGGCCCATCCAGTCTGACCATTTCTTTTTCTACCTTATAAATGTGCCATCTGCCTTTGGTCTGTCAATGGCCTATCTATTCATACTCATCTGTATTGCTCCCTTATGCCTATCCCATGCCTGTTTGAAGCCCTGCACTGTATTCATATCCACCACTTCCTGAGGTAGGCCGTTCCATGCGTGCACCACCCTTTCTGTGAAAAAGAACTTCCTCACATTACCCCTTAATCGGCCTCCCTTTAATCTCATGCTGTGTCCTCTTGTCCTGCTATTTATCTTATATTGAAACATGTTAGACTCTTTCACCTTGTTAATGCCCTTAAGGTGTTTGAATGTTTCGATCATATCACCTCTCTCCCTCCTTTGCTCTAAGGTATACATATTGAGCTCCATTAATCTGTCCTCATATGTTTTCTGATGTAGTCCCTGCACCATTTTGGTTGCCCTTCTCCGGACTGCCTCAATCTGATTAATTTCCTTGTGAAGGTGTGGCCTCCAGTACTGCACGCAGTACTCCAGATTGGGCCTAACCAGTGTCTTGTAAAGAGGGATTATTACTTCCCTCTTCCGACTTATGATACCCCTACTAATACACCCTAACATCCCCCTAGCCTTACCTACTGCTTTAGTGGTCTGCTTGGATGATTTCAGGTCATCGGTGGTGATGATGATGCCCAAATCTTTCTTCCCTTGTGACTGCCAGCAACTCCCCTCTCAGCCTGTAGGTAGCTTCAGGGTTTCTTTTCCCTATATGCATGATTTTGCACTTCTTTGCATTAAACCCCAGTTGCCACTCTTCTGACCATTTTGTTAGTTTATCCAGATCTCTCCTCATTCTGCCCACCCCCTCTGGATCATCTACTCTGTTGTAGAGGGTACAGTGGTGTGTTGAGTAGGGGGGCACCAGTAATGAACCTCAGTGCCCGGTGGTACAGTGTGTCTAATTTGGCCAGGGCCACACTAGAGCAGTGCCCATACAGAAGGTCTGCATAGTCGATGAGAGACAAGAATGTTGTTTGAACCAACCTGGTTCTCCCCTCCGGTGTTAATAGAGGCCTGATTCTGAAGAAAATCCCAAGCCTCTGTTTAAGCTTTTTGAAGAGTTCCTCAATGTGGACTTTGAAGGAAAGATTGGAGTCAATCCACACCCCCAGATATTTGAAGGAATCTACATAATCCAGCGATTCGCCAAGCAAGGTGTGGATTTGAGGGGCTGTCCCCACCGTACCAGAGTAGGGGGAGATTACTACAGGGGAGAAGATCATGGCCTTTGTTTTCTTAGTGTTTAACATAAGTTTAGAGTAAATGAGATTATTCTTTAAGTGGTAACGTACTGTATGAACTCACAAAATTTGTTTCTCTGAGGGACTCTGTGTGGAAATACATCATGTATGTGTGCAACTAGACATACAATACGTTATCCTGATGCCCCTGTTGGCTACTGCACCCTGCTTTCCTCTGCCCCCCCCCCCAACCAGGTCCGGGTCAGTGCCACCTGTTGCCCCCTGTTCCAGTTTCCACAGACTGCTGTGCTAAGCCCTAGAGTCCCAGGACCTCTGTCTCCAAAGTTGGAGCTGCTGCGCCATGCTGCCTTATGTCCCCACCCAATATCACAAGATGAACGTGTTTGTTTTTTCTTTCGAGCAGTGTGCGTAGTGTACCAAAGGATCTGACTCTGGTGGCAGGAAGCAGCATGGTGCAACAACCCTAACTGTGGAATCAAAGAGGCTATATGATGCAGTAGGACACAGTGGTGGCAGGGTGCGGAGGACAGCTTGGTGCAGAAGTTATGACTCTGGGGCAGGTCACAGTGGGACATCAGGGTACAGCAGCCCTGACTGTGAGACAAGGTGCACATGTTGCAAATGGGCAGTGCAGGGTGCAGCAAAATCCCCATCTTTTGTTGGCCTTGTGCAGCATGGTACAGAAGCCCCAACTGTGGAGGCAGAGGCCCTGAGACAGTAGGGCTTGGCAGAGCACAGCAGTCCTGTCTGTGGAGACTAGAACAAGGGGCAACAGGTGGCATTGGCCCTGCCTGGGAGAGCAACAGGGAATCAGGGTGCAGCAGCCTCAACTGAGCAAGAGATAGGGGCATCAGGATGACATATAGTATGCCTATTTACACACATACATGATGTATTTCCTCACAGAATCGCTCAAGAGAACTGAATTTTGTGTGTCCACACAGTATGTGTTCCTGAAACAGCAAACTGTGGCAGACACCTGAATATCAATCTAACAAAACAACAATATTGTTCTTACATGAATATACGTATGGAGGCTACATCAAAGGCTCATTACTTCTTTGACTTAAACTTTAGATTTTATTTTATATTCATTAAACAACCCTGTGTTTATATCGCCAAAAAAAACAAAGCAGAGTTTTGATGTGAAAGAACTCGGCTGTGATACAGGAGATTTCTCACAAACATTCATTTATACCACTTCAGTTACCCACTGAAACACAAATGACCAACTCTTTATGAGAACAGAATGATACATTGTAAACTAATTTATCTAGACACAAACCAGATGGGTTAGTAACAGACTTGGAGTAAACACAATTAACCCTACAGATTGCTCTGACTGGGAAGTGCAACAGCTACTACAGGCAATTAAGGACTTCATTGCTTCAACAACAGGCTGGACAGGAATTATGTCACCACTGACTGATGGGGACAGAAAAATCTTCACTGTTTTCAGTTACTGCAGAGCACATTAACAGATGCTGATTTAAAGAAAACCACAAAACCAAACAGCATATTTTCAGAAAACACTAATCATTACACGGACTTGAATTCCTGTGTTTATTGTAAATCTGTAAAACACTGGCATTTGATCTTTAAGAAAGATGCTTTGTGGTTTTTACAAACTCCAAACACTGTTCCCCCTCTTGATAAGGCTTGATAAGAAGAACCGTTTGGAAAAGGAGCGTGCTGAATATCTATTCTCCCACCCTGACCACCAGGGGTGGTGTAAGTGGCAGCCCGTGACAAGGCAAAGGTACCCCTAGCATCCCACCCTCCGGACAAGGACTCTAGAAAGATTGACAGCATGGCCAAGAAAGGATACCCGTCAGCTTCCTTGGTCATCAGACGGCTAATTTTCAAGCCTATGCTGCTCAATATCAAAAGTCTCTTTGGCAGTCTGTTCTTGCTGTGGCAGACCAAGCCCAGGCTCCCCTTTCAGCTGACCTAGCCAAAACAGACAAGTTTGATTTGGAAGCAACCAAATTTCAAATGGCTGCTGATTCTAATGACACTGCTGCCAGGTGGATGGCAAACACTGTGGCACAGAGGAGGTTTGCTTGGCTGACAGCCACAAACCTTACCCAGGATACACTAACCAAGGCTTTGGATTTTCCACTGGAGGAAAATTCCCTCTTTGGAGAAAAGACAGAGGCTTACACGAAAAAGATGGATGAATACAAAGCCACCTACAGAAGTAATTCTGCCAAGGAAAAAACTTCCCCATCCACCAGACCTTACGGAAGGGGAGGCAGGGGTAGATCATTCCAGAGCAGGCCTTTTTTCCAGGCCATGGCTACACCTCCATATCAGCAGTACCCATAGCAGGGGTACTTTAGGGGCTGGGGGCAGAAGGGGCTGCAGGCATGGCTCCCAATCAATCCCAGGCCCAGCCTCAAGCAAAACAGGCACTCCAACATGTCTGTACAGGCCGCCTCCCTACCACCTGTAGGAGGCAGACTGGCTCACTACTTTCAGGCTTAGCAGGAAATCACCAGACTAGTAGGTCCCAGAAATAGTGAGCCAGAGATCGTCTCTAAGCTTCAAATCCCTTCCACCTTTAAGACCCCAGGTTTCTAGGATCATGGATATGTTGTTCATCCACACTCTTTGGCATGTCCCTTTCCCCTATAAATCTTGCAGAAGTCTAAGCTGGCTCCTCCCACCCTCCTGGGTGGTATAACCCTCGGCTCTGCCCCATGACGCCAGATCTTCCTTTCCGCTGGAAGATTCAGGTTGCCTACCAGCCCGCCAGTGCAATGGGTGGACTTCCGCTTGTGACGCTGGTGACCCGGGTTCGGGAATGGACTTGGGTCGCTGGAGGGCCGGCCAGGGAGAGAAGGATGGAGAATCCCGTGGACTGCTTTCCTTCTCCTGGGGGGAGGGTTTGGACTCAGTCTGTCGCTTGACGGACTCCTGGCAGAGGCCGAGGGTACCGCAGCTACCGGCACATAGCAGTACTCCAGGGGGTGGGGCAGACACAGGACGTCATTGCATGTCCCTTCCCCCCAGAAAACCAGGAAAAAATGAAAGAGCTGCCAGCCACCCTAGATGACGCTCGCCACGGGCTTCAGTTAGCCCCCCAGGCCGGCCCTCTGACCAATCCCGATGTCTGCGGTGCTATGCTGGGGAGCTGCATTCCCTCCACAGTGGGTAATCCGGAGGTAGCAGAGGAGTCGCAGCGTTGGGGGTGAAACCCTGCAGTCCGTGACAGAGCAGAGCAGGCGGCAGGCAGCAGGCTAAAAGACAAAATAAAAAAATAAAAAGATTCTGTTGGGCTCTTTGTGCTCCTGTACTTTTGTAGGCCCTGGCTTCAAAACCTTCGGTTATTCCGAAACTTCATGTAGTTCATATTAGTGATCGTGACTACTTACCCTCGATTATGGAAGACAAGTCTTCCCCCGGCTTTCGCTGGTGTTTGTGTGGCCAGAAAGTGTTGCGCACCGATCCTCACACCGCGTGTCTACTGCCTGGGTGTCTACCATGACACCTTGAAGTGCGATTTTTGTCTTGCATTTCACCTAACGTCCTTGACAACCGTCTTGAAGCCTGAAGTTAGGGAGGCCAGAGAAATTGAACCCTCTGGTGAAATCTAAGGAGGCCGCGGGATCCGTCGAGCAATTGGAGCTTGTGCTGGGAAATCCTCTTCTTGGACCTTCTTTGTTCCACTCAACCTGGGCTCCACCTTCTCAGGTTCTTTCTGAGAGTTGTGCCAGTCTCTCCCGACTAAGGGGGAGGGTCCTGCGGGCATACACTCCTCTCGGTCCCATAAGCAGGAAAAGGACCCGGGATCATCTTCGTCTCGATGGAGACGGTCTTGGGAGCAGGAGAGATCTCTGTCCCAGGAACCGGCAGTCTCGATTTCGGTCAAAACTGCTTCTTTGGCTGCTGGCTTCTCAGCTTTGCCGTCTGGCCAGTCAACTGAAGTGTCGATCAATGAGGTTGACATAATCATTGACCCATTATCACCGACTCCAGTCAATGATTCTCTGTCGGACTCCGGACCTTTCCATCCCCAACGGGGAGACCCAACCTGTTGGGAATCCCATCGAGGAACTGGTCCTCGACCCTGGGAAATCACCGGTCCCACCGATGTCTCCCAAGCGACCAAGTCGGCCTGTCCAATCTCGATCGAGGTCCAAGACCCCTCAACCAAAAGGCTGAGGAAGAGCCACAAACATTCTAAAAACAGGTGACGACAACGGTCGTCCTCGTCCTCCTCAGATGAGGAGAGGCTTCAGCGGAAACTCTGTCGGCGCCACGAGGACCTCATGACAACAGCTGATTTTGACCGGGCACAAGCTGACTCCAGCTCCTACCCCCAGTCGTTACTTGGCTTTCACCTCCCAGGCCGAAGCAGACTCCTTCAGAGCTGATTAAGTCGGTTCCCGTCCATGGAGCCGGCAAAACCGGTCTCTCCACCGATTGTGATGGAACCACTGCCCAAGCAGCCTGTAGGAGGGGCTACTTCTAAGGAAGATAGACCAGACACCGGGCTTCTCCAGCTTCTTTCGGTCACTGTCACCCGGACTGTCCTTGGCAGGTCGAAGGTGACCTGGGCAGTTGACGGTTGTATCCGGATTAGGATGAGACCAGCTTTCATTCTCATCCCAAGGATGATGAATCGACTGGTGGGTTGGAGACGGAGTAAGGTCCTTCATCCTTTCAGGGCATTCTTCGCCTCATTTCTGAGTCTACAGGGATGCCCCTGGAACCTATCCAGAAAAAGGCAGCCTACACTCTCTCAGACATCCTCAAGAGAAGGGGATACCCCGACAGAGGCCTTTCCTGTGGCCGAGGCCATAGTTGGCCCGGCCTTAGAACTTTGGCAGCACCCTGTCTCCTGTCCAGCTCTGTCTGCCTGCATGACCCGCAAGTGTGTGGTGCCCATGGGGTCCTTTTCGGGGTTCACAGAGCACCCTTCGGCAGAGAGCCTGGTGACAGCCTCTGTTCAGGCATACTGGCAGTTCTGCAGACACTGACCGTTCTCCCGAAAAAGAATCCAAACTCTTGGATCATTCGGCTCGGAAGGTCTGTGCGACCTCATCTCTATGCCTTCGTCAGGCAAGTTCGGCCGTCATCATAGCACACTTCTCCCATGCCCTCCTGGGGGCTTTGGATGAAGTCCTCCCACACCTTCCGCAGACATGCAGACCACGGTCAAGCAGGTCCGGGATCAGGGCAGAGCTGCTGCCAAACAGCAGCTTCAGACAGCCCTCGATATCGGGAATTCTTGTGCCCACTCGATGGCAGCCGCAGTTGCCTCTCGTCGCAGGGCTTGGCTGAGACTCTCCTCTTCTCCGGCAGATAATCAGCACAAACTAGCTGATGTACCTTTCCTGAGCATTGACCTTTTCGGCCCAGGTGTGTCTGGTCACCTTCAGCGCATTGAGCAGTCCAATGCCACCTTGGACTCTACTTCTGCTAAAGGTTCTTCGGACAAGAAGTAGCCTTTTCGGCACTCTTCCCCTGCAGCACAGCAACCCAGCAGGCTCCAGCTTTGCGCCCCCGGGCCCTCCCAGGCCCATAAAGGAGGCCGATGTTCAGGTCCTGGATTCTCCTCCTCCAAGCCTGCTCAGTGATGGGGCAGGGGCTGCCTCCCCCTCCTATCACGCCAGCTCTGGGCCCTCCCATGAGGGGCTGGCTCTGCCACTTCCTTTCTGCCAGGTCCGTTATCACCACGGACAGATGGGTTTTGGAAGTAGTCTGTCAGGGACTGCCTCTGGAATTCGAGCAGTACCCTCCAAGCCGAGCCCGCACCCCTCTGGAGGAAAGAGTATCCATCCAGATTGTCGGCTCTCCGAGATGACATTGCTCAGCTCCTCCTCAAGGAGGCAGTAGCTCCAGTGGCAGATCCTTCAGCAGACCCAGGCTTTGTCTCCAGGTATTTCCTGGTGCCCAAGCAGATGGGGAGGCTGACGCCCCATTATAGATTTGCTCGACCTGAATCAATATCTCGGGTCCCGCACCTTTCGGATGGTCATGCTGTCCCTGATCATACCATCCTTGGAGGAAACGCATGGTTCTGTTCACTGGATCTGCAGGACGCGTTCTTTCACATTCCAATCCGTCCGTCTCATCGGCAGTTCCTCCGCCTCAGAGCCGAAGGGACCCTATACGAGTTCCAAGCCATGCCGTTCGGCCTGTCATCGGCCCCACGGGTCTTCACAAAATGCATTGCAGTGGTGGCAGCCCATCTCAAGCGTCGGGTGGGGGGGTGTCAGGATTTATCCCTACCTCGACGATTGGCTCTTAGCAGGTCCCACCCAACAAGAGGTGGAGAGGTCCAGGGACCTGGCCCTCCAGACCTGCTCCCAACTCTGCCTCCTGATCAACAAGGCCAAGTCGGAACTCGTGCCTTCCCCGGTGATGCGCTTCATTGGGGCAGAGCTTGACTCTAGGCAACCCAGAGCTCGGCTCCCGGCGGACAGGGCAGAAGTTCTCTCCTCCTTTGTCCAATAATTTCTGGTTGGACAATTGGGCCCTGAATGGAACTTTCTGCGCCTTCTGGGTTACATGGTGGCATGCACCTCAGTGGTCCGTTGGGTCCGGTTGCACATGCGCCCCCTCCAATGGGAGCTGGCCACTCAGTGGACTCAGCGCAACAGTCATTTTGACCAGCTGATCACTGTAACCCAGAAGATGTGGGACGCTCTTCAATGGTGGACTGCCCCAGACCGGTTGCAGGAAGGGATCCCATTTGTGTGCCCTGAGCTGCCTCACGACCGATGCCTCTCTCATGGGCTGGGGAGCCCACATGGGGGACAAAAGGGCCCATGGGTTCTGGACCTTCGGAGTCCCTATACCACATCAACCTGTTGGAGCTCAGAGCAGTCAGACTGGTACTGTTGGCTTTCGCTCCTCAGCTCCGGGGTCAAGTGGTTCAAGTCCAGACGGACAATACCACGACCATGTACTACCTCAACACACAGGGCGGTACACACTCCCGTCTGCTTTGCAGAGAGGTGCTCCGCATCTGGACCCTCGTCAGCCATTTGGAGGAGGCTCTCCTGGCCATCCATGTGGCAGGAGCCTCAAACCATCTGGCAGGTGCTCTCAGCCACTTAGGCGAGACATCCCACGAGTGGACTCTTCATCCAGAGGTAGCTTACAGCCTGTTGTCCCACTGGGGGCAAACCGATGGTGGACCTGTTTGCCTCCAGGGAAAACACCAAGCTGAGGCTGTTTCATACCCACCCCCCTCAGCAGGGCTCGCTGCAGGGGGATGCTTTCTCGAGGCCGTGGACCCCAGGCCTCCTCTACATCTTCCCTCCATTTCCCTTGATCCACAAGGTACTTGTCAAGGTGACGATGGACAAGGTGAAGGTGATTTTGGTAGCCCCAGACTGGCCGCGCCAGTTCTGGTACCCAGATCTCCTCAGCCTAAGCCGCAGGCCCCCGGAGCGGCTTTCAGCATGCCTGGACTTAATATCTCTCAATCAGGGGAAGGTATACCATCTGGACCTTCAATCCTTGCATCTCACAGCCTGGTTCCTGAGCCACTAGAGTTCCAGGCTTTGGGTCTTTCCGAGGATGTCCTTACCATGGTGGAAGCATCCAGAAAGGAATCAACCAGGAGATGTTATGCCTTCAAATGGAAAAGGTTTTCCATTTAGTGTCAGGGCAAGGGCCTGGACCCTCGGTTCTGTCCAGTGGCTAACATTTTCGACTACCTTTGGTCTCTCTCCAAAGGGGGTCTTCGGTCATCGACCCTTAGTGTGCACCTGGCAGCCATCTCTGCTTACCGGGCACGGGCCAGTCTGCTGACGTTGGCACAGGAGACAGTGGTCGGGTGCTTTTCCAAAGGCCTGGATCACATACCCCTCTGGTGCATGAACCTCCACCTCCATGGGATCTACTGCTGGTACTGGCAAAGCTCATTGGCTAGCCATTCGTACCAGTGCACAAGTGTGCCTTGTCACACTTGTGAAAGACTGCCTTCCTGATGGCTATCATGTCTGCCAGAAGGACGCTTCTCGGTGGACTCCCCTTATCTGGTCTTCCACAGGTACAAGGTTGTCACAAACAGAACCAGTTCAAGTTCTGGACTTTATCGGTGCAGAACTAGATACCCTGCAACGGAAGGCATTCCTTCCACAAGCAAGGGTAGCAAATCTGATTTGAACTGCAGAATCTTTCAGGGTAGGTTAGCCAAGAACCTGCAAGGGATTTTCTACAGTTACTGGGGCACATGGCCTTGTCCTCTGCAGTGATACCCAGGGCCAGGTTCCAGATATATTCAGTATCGCATAGGGGTCTCAGAGTTGGAACCCTCTGTCCAAATTATTTATTTAACTTTGTTGACCAGGTAAGTACACTGGCAGTAGCAGCCTTTTTCAGGTATGACCCGGGTGCAAATGCATAGGCAAAAACAGGAATACAAAGTGTGGTACGGGTGACAGTGTATACAGATATATACATTTACAGCAGGTGAAGGAATAGCAATATACATGATATAATAAGTTGTCATATACAGCAGGAGAAAAAGTAACTCTGTACTGGGCAATATTCACACGATACAAAATTGCAGAAAGTACAAAAGGGTGTAGCAATGTGATTGAAGTGCAGTATTGTTTAGGAAGAAAGGAAGGAATGCAGGTTAAGAGTATAGTAGTGCAAGGTAAACAGGGAGAGGTAGGGTGTATTAGGGGTGAGGTTAGTGGAAGCATTGACAAGCGACAGGAGGAGTAATGAGATTTCAAGAGATTTGTAAAGGCAAGGCATAAATTAGTGTCTGAGACTTGATTAGCGGCCTTCGCTAATCAAAATAAAAAAATGATTACCAATGGGCCGAACTTGATTAGCAATGACGAAAATTTGATATTTTTGCTCAAAACCCCATAAAATGTACTTATCTTGCTCTATATTGATAAAATACACATTTACACAAGTTTCCGAGACACAGATCTGTTTTATTTAGCCATTTCTAGAGCAATACAGCAATTGTGCAGCAGCACACATACATTTTAAGAGCCAAGATAGGATATCTGGAACCTGGCCCTGGGTATCACTGCAGAGGACAAGGCCATCTAGTCTGCCGTGAGTCATGACAAATTAAACATAATGAACCTCAGCATAAAAACTCCCAACACCTGGAACCGTGATTGACCACACAGTTACCAACAAGGATCGGGTGCGATCTATTGCTGCTCTTCTCCAGCAGGCATGTAGCTGGTAATTCTGGCTTATTTTTTTGGGGTCCGCCATCCTCAGCTGCCAAATCACCAGGACATCTTGGCTTAACACTAAAATAATATGTCTACAGCCCTGTCTGGTTGAATTCAGCTGGGGGCGGCCTGCTTTTTAATGCAAATTAATGTTTCTACAGTGTCCTGTGTCAGAGTTGCTCTCCAGTCAGGTTTTCACCTTGTTCATAGTTGAAAAACACCTTTCTACAATTGCATTAGACACCGGAAATACTCTCAACACATTGACAAGCTTCAACAGATTTGGATAAGAATTTTGGAAATCACATGCCAGTTTTGACCAGATAGCAGAGGCAGAAAGATTGATGAAATTGATTTGAGCAAAAATCTTAAACTCTTGTTATTCTACAAGTAGCAGAGTACTGTCACAGGTTGCAAAAGTGCTGAAAAGTGGTAAGCTACTGCAGTAAGCCTCAAGGAAAGGAGGGAGAGGGGGGACATGATAGAAACGTTCAAGTACCTCAAGGGAATCAACAAAGTCCAAGAGGGTGGCATCTTTCAAAAAAAGAGGTGTGCAAGAACAAGAGGGCACAATTTGAAGATAGAGAAGTGCTCAGAGGTAATTTAAGGAAGTATTTTTTTCACGGAGTAGGGTTGTGGATGGCGAACCATTTCTCCTGAGGAGGTTGTGGAGTCAAAAACAGTGGTGGAATTCAAGCATGCATGGGACAGTCATAAGGCCATTCTAGGGGTTGGGGGTAGGAAAAAGTAGGCTGCTGGTTAACTAGGATCTGCAGCTTATCCAGTAGGTAGGGAAATGGGCAGACTGGATGGGCCAAGTGGTCCTTATCTGCCGTCAAATTCTATGTTTCTAATGTCACTGTTACCATACAGCTCCAGTTCCTTTCTGTCGGCAGCTGGCCAAAGTCTGGTATCTAACACTTTTGCACGGTTATAGACATTGCTTTCATCAGTCAAACCGAACCTTTGTTAACAACAGTTCTCAGTGTTTGTAATGTATTTCTTAGTTTGCTGTTTAAAAGTTTTAACAACTCTGCTACTAAAATGTGTTAATTTCACACCCTTGTATGTGACTTCAGTACATGCTCCTGAAAGAACATCAGACCCATTTTTTTTTTTTTTTTTTTTTTGAGAAAGTCAAGTTCACTGCCACCTATGGGACCATTCTGCTTAGCATGGTCAAGAGTGTTTCTCAAGGTTTCAACAGAGTTAAGTAGCTCTGGCATTTCAACTGCTTCTTTTTGAAGTGCTAGTGAGAACCTGGCAAGTGGCTGAAGCAGCTGTTCAAAATACAAAAGGTGTGCCACCATGTAAGCAGTAAGACGACGGGGTGTGCATTATGGTGTGATAACCACACTCCTAGGGGCATAGTTAGGTATGAGGCCAAAGGCCGAGTGCTGGTTGTCCCTAGTTGTGCGGTTATCACACTGTAATGCACAACCCCGGAGTGTTTTATTGCGCTTATAAAATTGCCCCTTTATTTTTAGAAGCAGTTTTTCTATTTTTTAAACAAACATAAAATAGTCCTTCCGCCTATTGGTGCTAGATTAAAGTAGTGTTCTAGGAACATGGATATGTTGTTCAATCCACACTTACTGGCAGGTTCCTTGCCGCTTTAAATCTTGCCAGAAGGTCTTCAAGCTGGCTCTTCCCACCCACCCAGGTGGTAAAACTATTGGCTCCTCCCCATGATGCCAGATCTTCCTTACCGCTTGGAAGCTCAGGTTCCCTCCTTTGCGCTCTGCGTTTTAGGCCTGGATCCAAACTCTTTGGTTTACCCGAAACTAAACTTAAAATGTACAAGACTTCGGTCTTTATCTTCCCTCGTGGCTGCGATGGACAAATCGACTCCCGGATTTCATTGGTGCCCCCGTGGGCAGATGATGTCCTGGACTGATCTGCACTCCACTTGTGTGTACTGCCTTGGGCTTGAGCACAATTCGCAGGCCTGCGACTTGTGCAAATCCTTTTCGGCCACGATCTTAGAGGATTGTGTTGTCAGATAGCAACTTGGGTGACTTTTGACCGGGAATAAGCCGACTCCGTCGCCTTCTCTGACCATTAAATGGCTGTCACCAGAGCGGCCGAAACAACCCCTCGTAGTCGAGGAACTGAAGCCGGCACCGGTTGTAAAGCCGAAACTGGCTGCGCCACCCATTGTGGTGGAACCCCCGCCTCCACATCCTAAATTTGGGGCCTCGACCAAGGATTCTCGGTCGGGTCAGGGCTTGCCCCATCGGTTGTCGGTCACCCTCACTCCCGATCGGCCTCTGCAGGAGGAGGGTGGCTCAGGCCTTTGGCAGCTGTTTGCAGACTTCTCAGAGTCTGACAATGACTATTCCCTGTTCTCCAGGCCCCTCGACCTGGAGTCCACTGGGGGTCAGTCGGTGGAAGAGAGCCCATCCTCGTTCCTTGGAATGCTTCGGCTCATCTCAGAGTCCACTGGGATGAAGCTCAAACCCGTTTCAAAGCAGACCAAGTATCCCCTCACGGAGATACTGGACCGAGGAGATTTCCCCATGGAGGCCTTCCCGGTGGCTGAAGCCATTGTTGGCCTGTCCTGGAGCTATGGCAGCGGCCAGCTTCTTGTCCAGCACCTTCGGCCAGGATGGCTCGAAAGTATGCCGTTCCCACTGATTCACTCTCCGATTTGCTAGTGACCGACAGCGTTTTCCGGTGCTCCGGAAATGCTCGGGATGTGGACAAGCCACCCGATAGAGTCCAAGAAACTGGATTACTCCGGGCGGAAAGTCTATGCTGCTTCCTCCCTAGGCCTTTGTCAGGCCAGCTCGGCCGTTCTGATGGCACACTTTTCGTACGCCCTTTTGGGCTCCCTGGATGAGGTGATTCCTCATCTCTCGGCTGACCTCCAGACAGCGGTCAAGCAAGTGCGGGATCAGGGAAGGGTGGTGGCCAAACAGCAACTCCAAACTTCTTTGGACATAGCTGACTCGTGTGACCAGTCAGTGGCGGTCGCAGTGGCCATGCACCGCAGAGCTTGGCTGCGGATCTCCACTTTTACAGCGGATACTCAGCACAAGCCGGCAGATGTTCCCTTCTTGGGTACTGACTTGTTCGACCCCGGGTTGGAGGGTCATCTGCAAAGAATCGAGAAGTCCAATGCCACCTTGGACTCGGTCACATCAGCCCAGAAGGACAAAGGCCGCCAGCAGCAGCATAAGCCCTTTCGGCCTTCAGCCCTTGCGACACATCCAGCCCAGCAACACCAGCATCAGGGCCAGCTGGCTTGCACTTGGCATCCCAAAGCCAAGCCTGCAGCTTCCTCCAGCACGAAGCCAGGAGGCCTCTCGGCCAGCCCTTCCTCCAAGCCTGCCCAGTGACGGGTTGAGGGGTGTTGCCCCCAACCTCGTCACTCTTCCCTGGACTCCCCCCTTGGGGGGACGGCTCCGCTACTTCTTTTCTGCCTGTTCCGATATCACCACGGACCGCTGGGTGCTGGAAGTGGTAGGAAAGGGTCTGCCTCTGGAATTCGCGCAGTCCCCACCCTATTGAGTCATCGCCCACGGGGGGCTGCGGGGTCCGCAGCCTCTCTGTCGGCTCATCGAGCCGACATTACCCTGCTTCTCCAGAAGGAGATGATAAGGGAGGTGGTGAATCCTTCACCAGACTCTGGGTTTGTGTCCAGGTACTTCCTGGTCCCAAAATGGACGGGGGGCTGGCGCTCCATTCTAGACCTACATGACCTGAACAAATTCCTAAGGTCGCTTACCTTCAGGATGGTCACTCTGGCTCAGATCATTCCATCCTTGGAACGAGGCATTTGGTTCTGCTCTCTGGACCTCCAGGACATGTTCTTTCACATCCCAATCCGTCCGTCTCACCAGCGATTCCTCCGCTTCAGGGCAGAGGGATCCCTTTACGAGTTCCGGGCCATGCCCTTCTGCTTCTCTCCAGCTCCCAAAGGTCTTCACCAAATGCATGACAGTGGTGACAGCATTCCTGCGGCGCCGAAGGGTCTGGGTGTACCCCTACCTGGACTGGCTGATTGCAGCCCCCTCCAGGCTGGAGGTGGAGCGGTCCAGGGATCTGGCCCTCCAGGTCTGCTCTCAGATTGGCCTCCTCATCAAGGCCAAATCGAGACTTTCTGGAGTATGCAGGTGATACAGTTCATCGTGGCAGAGCTCGACTCTCTTCGAGCCAGAGCACGGCTCCCAGCGGACAGGGCTGAGGTTGTTTCCTCCTTTGCCCAGTCATTTCTGGTTGAGCAATTGCGCCCTGCCCACGACTTCCTGCACCTCCTGGGCCTCATGGCGGCCTGCACCAGCGTGGTCCGTTAGGCCCGCTGGCATATGCGTCCCCTGCAATGGGGGCTGGCCCGCCAATGGTCACAGCGCTCCAGTCCTCTGGACCAGCCAGTGATAGTGACCCAGATGACCCAGGAGATGGGGAACGCTCTCCTGTGGTGGATCGTTCCGGCTCATCTACAGGAGGGTATCCCGTTTGTCTGCCCAGAGCCGACGGTCACTCTAACGACCGACGCCTTTCTGATGGGTTGGGGTGCCCATCTGGGGGAGCTCAGAGCACATGGCCTCTGGTCCCCTCAGGAGTCTCGATGCCACATCAACCTGCTGGAGCTTCGAGCGGTCCGACTAGCCCTCACCACCTTCGCTCAGTTTGTACAGGGTCAAGTGGTCCAGGTCCAGACGGACACCACCACGACCATGTACTGCCTAAACGGCCAGGGCAGGACACACTCCTTGCCTCTGTGCAAGGAGGCTGTCCGCACTTGGTGTCTCGTGAGCAGACCAGAGGCGAACCTCCTAGCCATCCATGTGACAGGAGCCTCCAACACTCTGGCCGATGCCCTAAGCCGGATTGGTGCTGTATCTCACAAGTGGTCTCTCCTGCCAGCGGTAGTACACGATCTGTTCTCCCACTGGGGCACACTTCAGGTGGACCTGTTTGCCTCCAGGGAGAATGCGAAGCTGAGGCTGTTTCATGCCGGCCCCCCTCAGCAGGGCTCGCTGCAGGGGGATGCCTTCTCGAGGCCGTGGACCCCGGGCCTCTTCTACGCCTTTCCCCCATTTCCCTTGATCCACAAGGTGCTTCTCAAGGCGAGGAGGGACAAGGCGTAGGTGATTCTGGTAGCTCCAGACTGGTCCCGCCAGTTCTGGTATCCATATCTCCTCAGCCTCTGCTCCAGGCTCCCGAGGCGGCTTCCAGCCCACCCGGACCTGATCTCAGTCAACCAGGGGAAGGTACTCCACCCGGACCCTCAATCCCTGCACCTGATAGCCTGGTTCCTGAGCGGCTAGAGTTCCAGGCCTTGGGTCTTTCCGACGAGGTCCTCAACGTTATTGAGGCATCCCGTAAGGAGTCGACCAGAAAATGCTATGCCTTCAAATGGAAGAGATTCTCCATTTGGTGTCAGGATAAGGGGTTGGGCCCTTCCTCCTGTTCCTTGGCTAGCATTCTGGACTACCTATGGTCCCTTTCTCAGCTAGGGCTTGGTCAAGCGACCCTTAAGGTGCACCTGGCAGCCATCTGTGCTTCAGGCGTAGCCGGAAAGCAGTCGGTGGCGCAGGAAACAGGTGGTCAGGTACTTTTCCAAAGGCCTTGATCACATATCCCCTCTGGTGCGAGAACCTCCACCTCCATGGGATCTACTGCTGGTATTGGCTAAGCTCATGGGCAAGCCATTCGAACCAATGCACAGGTGCGGTATCTCCCACCTGTCGTGGAAGGCCACCTTCTTGGTGGCTATTACGTCAGCCAGAAGGATGGGAGAGCTCCAGGCACTTTCCATCGCATCTCCTTATCTGGTCTTCCACAGGGACAAGGTTGTCCTGCACCCCCACCCGAAATTCCTTCCAAAGGTGGTGTCGGAGTTTCACCTTAACCAGGTGTTGACTCTGCCGGTGTTCTACCCCAATCACACCTCGGAGGCCGAATATAGGCTCCATACTCTGGACCCTAGAAGAACGCTCTTATTATAAGGAGCGGATGGCTGAAGTTCGGGGAGAGGTTCCCCAGCTGTTTGTCACCTACGCCGAAGCCGCCCCTGGAGACCTGCAGCCAAGCGGACGATAGGCAGGTGGGTCACCTCCTGCATAGATCTCTGCTATAGGTTGGTGGGCATGGAGCCTCCCAAAGGGACAAGAGCTCATTCTACCTGCCATACCGCTGTGTCGGTGGCTGCTTCTAGGGTCATCCCTATCTAGGATATCTGCAGGGCTGCTACCTGGAAGTCAGCACACACCTTCATTACCCACTACCACATCGACCTTGAGTCACGCCGGGATGCTGGTTTTGGGACCTCTGTTCTCCAGTCCTTATTTCCCAAGTAAGTATAGTGGGTGCGCGCCTTGCCTCCCTCCTCCCGGAGAACTGCTAGGAGTCTGCCAGTAAGTGTGGATTGAACAACATATCCATGTCCCTAGAAATACAGGTTACTCACCTATAACAGGGTTCTAGGAATGGTATATGTTCATCCACCACGACCCACCCGACCTCCCCGGCTTCGACGCGCAACCTGGCTTCCAGCAGGCTAGATCTGGCGTCATGGGGCGGAGCAGAGAGTTTTACCACCCGGGTGGATGGGAGGAGCCAGCCTGAAGACCTTCCGGCAAGATTTAAAGCGGCAAGGAACCTGCCAGTAAGTGTGGATTAACAACATATACCATTCCTAGAACTCCTGTTACAGGTGAGTAACCAGTATTTATACAGCGTGTGCCTCCCTGCCCACTTAAGCTTCATATTCCCCTGCCAGCTACAACAATTCACAAATGCTGTTTTTCTCATTCTAAGTATGACACTTAGCCCCCTTATTTTATTTCATTCTCCTAACTCTTTAGACAAAACTAAAAGGAAGCCATAACAGGGGCTTCTCAGTTCCCCAGTGCTGCAAGCATGAGCATGGTTCAAAACTGCCATACTCACTGACAGCATCATGAACTGCTCACTCTATCCTAAAAGATAAAGAGCAGGGTGAGTCATTTACTACCTTTTCTCTTTGTTTATATAGTATTATTGCTTAACTTTGTTCATTCTGTTCCCTGCTTCCCCACATTCAAGAAATGGAATGTTTACCATGGAATACAAGGATTCAGAATTCTGCTCAGTTCTACTAGCAGAATGTTCCTCTACTAACATACTGTACACACAGACAACAAAGGCCTGTTTTAGAGCCAGAGACTCAATTATCTTACTTGTCAGGGAAAGCAGATGAGATTTCCCTGATGAGCATGTAAAGATAGAAGGGGGATTTTCACTGTTAGCAAACAAACAGTTGTAATGAAAACTATAAAAATACTTAATGTTTCTAATGTGTGTGTAAGGAGAGTGTGACAATCTGGTAAACAACATTTAATTCATTTGGTTTATTTTATATTTAAGATAATTTTAATTTTAGAGCCCAGTTGAAGGTTTCTACAGTGTAAAGGTAGCGGCCATGTTTGTAGTGGAAGATCAGTTCTGGTTGTAGGGAGACTGATGGTAGATAGTGCTGGTTGTAGGAGGACTGATCTGCTCATTGTGTAATGTAGTTTAGGACCAGGATGACTGTGCATATACAGAGAATTAATGTACGGTCAGCTGATCTGTCTTGGCCAATGAGATTTCTAGATTTTTTTCTTGCCATTTTATAATTGGAATTTAGTCATAATTTGCAACACTCCCTTGGCTTTGGCCTGGTCATGAGTTGTGTCTGCGGCCATAGATTCTAAGTGGGCACAAATTACAGGGAATGATTTGGTAACAGCACAGGTGGCAAGAAGTTTATGCTGCGCCCGTGTGCCATGGGCCTTCTTGGGCTTTTCACTGACATCTCCATGGCCTGGGCAAGGGACCGTAACTCTGAGTCTCTTAGGACTTTTCTGTCCCAGTGAAAGGTGCTTAACTCTCCATTTTAGATGTCGGCGTGGCTCAGTTGGTAGCACATCCACCTCTGGACAAGTTCATGGGTTCTTTTCCCACACTGGGATCGGACTTGCACCTAAAACACTGGCACTCGAGTGCAATATTAGGGGGTGCTGTACTGTTGGGGTGTGCCGTCCTTTGGATGAGATGTTAAACCAAGGTCCCTTCTACTTATCCTGCTGCTCTTCTGGTGGGTGTCCAGGTGGAAGTAAAAGAGCCCAGGGCATTCTTTGCCAAGAGTAGGGAACATTCTCGGTATCCTGGCCAACATTCCCCTTCCCTTAAAACCAGTTCATGCAATTGTCCAGGCTATGTGTAGGTGTTTTTTTTTTTTTTTTTTTGCCAACTATTTTTATCACCCACTGTCCTGGAACTCTCTCTCTGGCGTCCCTCTCTTGCCACCACCATTCTAACTGCCCTCCTGAGGCGCTCTCTCTCTCTAGGATATTGAGGACAGACACTTCCCCTCCTACCTGATCTGATGACCTGGGGGACCATCGCAGGACCAAGGCAGGACAGAGGGATCAGCAGAGCCGGAGGATTGAGCCCGGCATTGGGCGTGTGACAGTGGGGCACTGAAGGGCGCCATCGCCTATCCAGGAAGTGGGGCCTTTTTCCTTGTTTTGTCTCTGGAGCATGGTGATGCAATGGCGTCTGCGCACCTTGCGTGCTGACACCCACCACCTGCTCCACCCCTTTGTGATGTCACGAACTGCAGTGCCCCTGATCTCCACCGGGGGCCACTGATGAGCGACACAAGGCCTACTGCCCACCCCGGGAGAGGAGAGCCGTCCTCTAGACACTCTATCTTCTCCCACCCCAGCCAACCCCTGGCAGCCCAAGTCCATTCCCGAACTCGAGTCACTGGTGTGGCGTCCAATGACTTAACCCTCAGCGCCACCAGGCCGGCCTATGTGTGGGTATTGATGTCCAATATGGCCGCCACTACACATTGAGTCACTTCACTACCATTCTAACATTGCTTGTAAAGCACTTTGGGATACACTGTATATGAAACGCACTATATAAATGCCAATTCTTCTTCATTTCAATGCATTTCTTCTCCTGCAGGGTCAGGCGAGGGCTATCTGGGCACCTTCATGCTCCTGGACCACAAGAGCCTCTGCCTGACTTTTACCAATCTCAGGTTTTACCACACCCATAAGGAGCCCTGCCCTCAGGTGTTCTCCCCCATGTAGAGGGCTGAGGGTAATGCTACCTTCAGGGTGAGCCAGCTTCTCCCTATTTTGGAAAGCTTGGTACTCGGACCCGTCAGTATGAATTAGTAATCTAGAGTGATTCTTGGAAGATATGAACATTACTTACTTCTCATAACTGTTAACCTTCCAGAATATCTTCACCATTGATTCACGTGCCCCCCGCCCCAACCTTCCCCTGCTCAGGTAAAAGATGGGGCATCTGGCAACTCACCCTGTGGGTGCTGGCAGCATTTCGATGTTTGTAGCTGTCAGTCTGCTCTGCCACAACTTTTTGTGGCTTTCTCTTTTGCTGTTGCCACACACAAAAAAAAGATGTTTGAGCACCATGGTGCCAACCCTCACCAAAACAAAAACAAGGGAGTAGGGGTCAGTTGTGGCTGCTCTGGCAAACAAAAAGAGTTTTTTTTGTGGAGTGGGTTGGTAGCACCTTCCCTCCATTTTTTATTAGAGGACAGGAAATTTGCTCTAATTAGCAGCTGTTTATTCTCAGAAATTATATGCATTCTTCTAAAGTATCCATATTTAACTGTACCTGAATAAAAAGTGATAGGTAAAACTGTAGTTTGCATTGTTGTGTTTTTATGGACAGCATTCTGTTACAGTCCACTTCATGGAATCACTTATGTGGATTTTTTACTATGTCACGATTTGTGTACAGAATGTTAATCGTGAGATGCTGACCTATCAGAACCCTGTTTAGAGTTCTATGCACAAACCATGACATAGTTAAAACTCCAAATTATTGGTTCCATGAAGAGAACTGTAACAGAATGCTACCCATAAAAACAAGACAATGTAAAATACAGCTTTTTATATAACTTTTTAGTCAGGTACAGTTAAATATGGATAATTTAGGTGAATGCATATAATTTCTGAGAATAAGAACTTCATAAACAGCTGCTAGTTAGAAATGATTTCCTGTCCTCTTTAATCTTTCTTTTGCTGCCTAGAGTATATTCACCTGTTGTATCTATCCCTTTTAGTTACTATGTGCAGCATTTTCTCTGTGCATCATTTAGTCTGTCTTCACTGAGCAGATGCACTGTGTGGTGGGGGGGGGGAGTTGCAGTGCACCTTGCTTTGGATTAATACACAGGCTTCCACACAGGGTACACCCCTGTGGACTCTGGGAGGGGCAGGACTTGTCCATCATTCTCCTAATATCTTTACGTTTTTGGTTTGTGTATCCTTGTTTTTTCTCAGTGTGCTTGGGCATTGGTTTTCTTCCGCTGGGGAATGCCAGAGGAGAGGACCTGTCTTGACTCACTGGGACTGTCACTTCTGTAACTACAGGGCTCTTAACTCCTCCTTTTTTTCCCTCCACAAATAAAGACGGCAGTGAATTCACTCCAGATTCACTTAATTCATGGAGTTACCCTTTTGGGGGAGTCCAGATCTATTTATTTTACTGTTTGGCACATTTTGCCATCTTATTTACCAGGGGGTCCCAATTTTGTAGTTCTGCTTTTTTGCTTCTGTCAGAGCCATAAGCTTAGGGCTGCTGCCTCATTTTACTTTATCGCTATCCATCTCCTGTCTGGCTAGTAATATCAGACTCTTGCTCCCCTAACTAGCTACCATCGTGCCATGTAGTAAGCCCAACCCTTAGGTTCTATGTTGGTCGCCAGGTTTTATTTTTTTGTGTTTATTTCCTATATCCTTTCCCTGTCCCTTTGGGCTATAAAGTATTAGAAACAAAAAGTCGGGCACTCACCACCTCAAATGAAAAAACACCAGACTAAAGTAAAAAAGCTACATTGTCTTTATTAACTCATTGTACCCAATAGTTCTGTATGAAGTCCGAACAATCCATTGATTCTCCTGATACAAAATGGCCACCCAGAGTATAATGAGTTAAAAAAAGACAAACAAACAGCAAAATACCCATAAAACATGCCCACCTGACATGTTTTGGACCCTCGGATCTTTCAGTCAACAGCGCTTCTTTACTTTAGCTTGGTGTCCATTTTCATTTGAGTTGGTGAGTGCTCAACTTTTTTTTTTTCTTTTTTCCTTGGTCGCCTTGCCTTCAGTGCCACCCCCGGCTTTCTGCCCCACTTGCCCTGATGGCCGTACCTCCACGATATCCCCTAGCTTACCCCCCAGGGTAGGGCCATGACATCTTATCGGATCCGTCTGTGACGGGAGAATGAGTCGGCGATAGCCGATATTGCCTCTCTGGCTTTCTCCCCAGAGCAGAGCTCGGGGCCCGGGGATGCCTATGTGGAGCCATGATAGTTCATTGCAGAGGCAAGGGAGCTATGGAGGCCAGGTGCCAGGGGGCAGCCGTCCTCTGCGGTGGCCAATGATTTTCTAACTTTAGCCCCGGGACGGGGACATGCAGTGATGTCCTGTGTCCGCCCTGCCCCTCAAGCGTATGATGCTGGTCGATCGTAGTTCCTCCGGGCCTCTGCCAGGAGTCCTCAGCACCAGACACACCACCCACCCCTCCCCAGAGAAGGAGAGCAGTCTTGGTGATGCTTAGTTCTTCTCCCCGCCAGCTCCCCGGTCTGTTCCCAAACCTGGATCGCTGGTGTTGCAAGCGGAAATCCAACTGCTGCACCAGCAGGCCAGACCAACTTTTTGTTTATAATAGTCTTGAGTTTGTCGTGAGCTCTACTTACCCCGAGTGCACTTTTGTGGTTCTTGGCGATAAAGTATCTAGTCCTTTCTCTTATTTCTCTTCCCTTTGTTTCTCTTCTAGTGAACAGAACTGAGGTGTGTGAGAGAACTGGTAATGGTTATTGGCTAGCGCTTGGAACCACATGGGCTCTGCAGGTGCTGTCACTACCCAGTGCCCACTTTCACCTGCAAAAAAAAAAAAAAGAACTTTGCTCCTTTAGGGTTGTAATGCCTCTGGCTCCATACTCAGTGTGACTTAATGGTGAAGATATTTTGAAAGGTCAACAATTATGGTAAAGATAATTTTCATTTCTTGGGGCTTCTCGAATGTTGTGCATTATGTTAATGTTTCTTGTTGAGCCTTTGAAATGTCTGTATCTGTTCAAAACTTCTGTGAATTAAATCTATACACTAAATTATCTGTATCTGCTTTAAATATATTGACTGTACACCCTGTACCATATTGACAGGTTTTGTTGTACTCTCCCAAGTCATGCCTAAAAATAAGCATTTTATCATCTAGTGCACCTACAGTACTTGGTAAACAAAAAATTAACTAAATATAGGTTTACCACTGCTACTTAACTATGTATGTATCCAAACGCTGAGGCCACTCTTACTGTTGTAAGAGTGCTCTCGAGTGCATTCTAATGGTAGGAGGACCATAAACTAAAGGTGAGCGATCCAAGTAACCTAAGAATATAAATGTAAACTTCAGCAGCCATATCATATTATAAAAATGTAGTTTCCCCGAACAGGGCCGTTTCTAGAATACCCCACACGTGAGGCACTCTTTACACAATGAGGGTGTCTCACACACAGTGGAAAGGAGTGCTCCAATTGGTCAGGAGTGCTCATTCAGTCTTTATTCAATGGTGTGTGAAAATCCTGTAACCTCATTGGTCAAAACAAGTCACATGACTGTGGGTAAATCCTGCATAACCCACAGCTGAGGAATGGAATTTATAAAACACATACACACATTTTAAATTTATTTTACACATGGGTCCATTGTATAATCGCAATAAGGCACTCCAGGGTGTGAGTTATTGGGTGATTTACCCACTTCGTGTGGTTGTCACTCGGCTACACCTTGTGACACACCATACAAGGTGTGGGTAAATCTCCAATAACCCACACCCTGTTGGGCCTTATTGCTTAAATAATTACATCATCATTACCTGCCCAACATTCCATGGCTAGTCTCTTTCTGGTTTATTCATCCAGATATGGAGAGTAATGGGCTGGAGGCTGAGGAACGTGTGGATGGGCATAGGGAAAAGTCAGTTTATAATCCTTCCCTAGGCTTTGACCACGCTCAGAGAACCTACCCAAGTATAGATCTGAACTGGATTGCCAGTAGTAAAATAACAGTTACAGGCAATTAGTCCTCTCTTTATGAGAGTTTTTGCCTGTTCATTACAGGTTAACAAAAGTGACATCAGAGTGTAGAGAGAAATTATGAGCATCCTGTTGACTGTTCAGGATTTGTAAAGTTTTGTACAGCTCTGTTTGCTTTGTCCAGTAGATGGGGACAATGCACTGCCTATATTCTGTGTGCATGGATACAGATGTTTGTTTTTGATATTTATCTGAGCTGATCCTTTTCAATTTCTGTTAAATCAGTCATTGGTTTCTAATGTTTCCTTGGTCCACTGTGAAATACCCACCAGATACAAACTTTTTAGGCATTGAAACCAAACAGATGTTGCTTCCTCAAACAGTGTAATAAGTCTACCGAATGTATTGGTGAAGTCTCTAACGCAGTTCTGATGAATTGTTCAAAAGTAATTCCAAAATGTACTGTAGTCCAGGTGGATGGATTGTCCTGTAGGCTTGAAAAAAGAGAGGGCATTTGAGTGACTGCTGAGATCACATATTTTAGAAAGCCCAATTGCACACTTCAGGGCATACAGTTCTTGTGAAATGACCACACATCCCAGCTAGCTGAAAGCATCAGATAAGGAACCTACAGCTTGTGGTTATTGCACAGCATTCCTCTTACAACCCTCAAGTAATTGCCACACTTACAGTAGTCTAATTAAATAAAGATGATCCAGTCTAAAAGATACAGAATCCTGAAAGGTAGTTTACCAGTTACATCTTGCAAGGCCTGCTTATGCAGCTGTGAAAACTCATTAAAAAACATTTTCTTAACTATGTTCTAGACTTCTCAACATTGTTTTGCATGATGCACCGCGGAAGTAATCATGTACTGAACATAAAACTGCAAGTTCTAAGAATACAGCCAACAGCAGAAAAAAGTGTAGCACACCTGGAAATTAAATGCAACTATGTTATGAATGCAGGGGGCAGCTCTGAGCATTCAATGCAGGGGGCAGCTCTGAACATTCAAGACACCATCATTGCTTCTTGCTGCTCTAGCTCTTCCTCAGGGGGTCGCGGCCTACGAACACATCGCTTTTATACCCCTGACTGTATTCTGAATTCAGTTTATTAAGCAATACATAGAACCCAAAATCCCTAATTATAAGTATCTCCCTCCGAAGATGTCTACAAGCTGATGCTAGACATGGTATAGCTAGTACACACATTAACAAACTCTGGTCAGAGCCAATACGGCTGTGGAAAGCTTTTAGGAGCGGCAAGAGCAGTGAAAAGAATATGCGGTGCTCTCGCTGCACCGGAATCTGCCATAATACTGCAGTGATTACAGTACTGCGCATGCGTGATACTCGTATATGTGCAGTTTGCCCCAGAGGCAGCCTTGCACAACATGGCGGTGCTGACATAACTACTGTATGTGTAATAACCCAGTCTCTTCGGGTTACTAGAATCCCATAGTACTAACCTTAGGCCTGTAGGGAAAGGCAGCTGGTGGGGAGCTCATTAGGGGCTTTCTGCATAATGACATCATTGTTTACTCAGCTAGCAGGAGAGAAGGATGATTATGTCATTTAGAACTCTCACATCAGCATAACCATTTTAGAGTCCACTGTTCTCGGGGAGCTTAGAATGTTAATCAGTAAGTCCAAGTGTGGTAGTCAGAGTGGCAGGAGGTCTGCCATTGGGGCACTGTCAAAGGGAGCCCTGGTATTTCTCACCCTAGTTTGGTAAAATCTTCAGTTTGCCTGCAGGACACCTGTGAGAATCTGACCCATCACAAGTTGAATATTATTTTAACTGATTAACTTCTGAAATTACTGATGCAATCAAACTACAGTTGCGTAAGCCATACTAGAATAATTGAAAACCACCAAGAAATAAAGGAGTCTGACAAAGTCTGAGGTTGGAGTGAACAGATCCACAGATACTGTAGGTCAAACCTTGTATAGAATTCAAATCCCTTTTTTCGCCAGTGCCTGTTAGCACCAGAAACTTACTGTACAGTATGTAGCATATGCATATGGTAAACTGACTTGAGTTCAGTCAACATTTTTCTTTACAGTCAGGGTCCCAGTGTGCATATCTGGTATGTGCACACTTGACCAGCTAAGCTAATAGGGCACGTTAAGGGAATATTCTGCTGTCCCTTTGGAAGTCTGCTTAGAAGCTGGGGGCATCCATTTTCATAGGTTTTCCTCTTACAGGCTCCCAATGTCTGGGATTTCTTTTTTCACCTAGAGATCTGCTTTGGATTTGGGCTTTTAGGGACTTTTAGCATGAATATATATATATATATATATATGTGTGTGTGTATGTGTATATATATATATATGTGTGTGTGTGTGTGTGTGTGTGTGTGTGTGTGTGTGTGTATATATATATATATAAGCATATATGCATGTATAGCAGCAGTAGTCCATGTTGCTGGTGATCTACAAGGTCCACTATTTGTTCCTCAATTAAGTAGGGTACAGTATTTTTTTTTATTAATCATTTGTTTATACCCCCTGGTCTCCAACCTGCACCTTCTGTCCCGGTCCATCTAGACCTGTCACCCACCATCTCTAGTGTTTCCTCTCTGCAAGATCCCTCCACATAGTCTCCCCCCGCACAGGCAAAGCCAGAGGAGACAGCCAAGGTCCTCCAGAGCACAGTCCAGATGCAGAAGGGCCACAGTTGGTGGTGCAAAACCCACAAGGGATGGGGGCATCATCCTGCTGCTGTTGTTGAGGTTTTTACACTTCAGGTTTTTTCCCATGACAGCCCCCAGCATGCAGTGGTGCACTGTGCATGTGTTGAGAGACACACACACACATATACCAGCAGCGGGCTCGGGTCTTCACCAAGCACATGAATCCCAACCATGCTGCCATTCAGCCTCCCATGACAGGCAGAGGAGGAGCGGCACACAGGATCCATCTTCACCACTGGAGGAGAGCTGTCCTTGGGACGTTCAGTTCTCCCTCTTTCTGCCAGCCCTGGGTCCATTTCTTAACTGGCTGGCTGGCATAGGGAGATGTAGCACTACTGGACTGGCAGATATATGATATATTTTGAGCCAATACCTTCCTGTTGAGGAGATCAGATTGAAGCAGACTAGTATTTTGTCTGCCAAAACCATGATGAAATTGTAAGATTCTGGTTTTGTAAAAGGGGTCTCCAAAGTATTGTCTATAGTGCCAGTGGAATATGACTTTTTGTAGAAAAGCCCTGACTCATGCAGTCCAAGTAACCAGCCCGAACCTGGTTCTGTAAGTCTCTCCAAGAATCAGCCTAGCCCAAACTCTCAAGCAGTGCTGGTACTGCGGACAGCCGTCATGTGATTAGATGAAAAATAAACTGCAGTATGCAGTTATTCATTTGCAACTTGCCTAATTATAAACGTAAGAAGCCCAAATGGTGAAAAACAAGGTGATTGCCATCAGCAGAGTCCTTCCTGTTCAGAGCTGTCTGGAATGTGTCCTGTTATTTTGTTGCTACTTCAAAGAAGTAAGGAAAGGGTAGTGGCTGCTCTCAAAAGGAAAGTAGCTAAAAACCTGATTTCATGGACTGCAAAGACTATTACATGATTAGCGATAGTGGAGATTATCGGACCAACGCTACACAAGTAACGTAAATCTTCCATGAATACAGCACGTGCTTGTGCTTACTGTCAATGCTGGCTGTTTCAGCTTGTTTGAGTTGGAGGGCTTCACCCCACATCCCTCCTTTTTTTTGGGTGGGGGGTGAAGCCTTCCAACTCAAATAAACTAAAAAAATAACCCAAAGGCTGAAAAGAGAAAGTAGCGTAACTTGACCTCACGCTAATAGGGCTGGCCTGTTGGTGGTGTGATAATCTCCACATGATTACCTCCATGGTTATGAAAGGTACAAAATTTGTTCAGAGCTCACCCATCTGTTTATCCACAGCCTCCCAGTTGAGTGCATACGTTCTTGTAAAGCAGTAAGTTTTAACTTCATGAGACTGTGAAACCACTGGCTTCAGTAGGTTTTTCGGGGACCAACACAGGTAATATTATCCACTTGTAGACTCCTTGACTTAGATAAACAATAAACACCAGCAGTATTATGCTCTGAAGAAGATGGGGTCTCCCACTGAAATGTAAGCATGTTCACCCTTGGGTATGTGGCACCCAACAAAGCTTATTAAACTGCTGCTGTTTATGAAACTTGAATTAAATCTATTATATAATTAGGATTTACTGGGGTATGGAACTCAGTGACTACTGAAAAGTTGTTGTGCACGATCTAAAAGTCCTGCACATTCTAAAAGTTGTTGTGCATGTGCTATCATCAAGCGCACCTGTGTCCCTGCTCGTGCTGACTCTCACCTGCCAGCTCGCTTTCATTTCCACTGAGCACTCCCTGCTTGTACTGACTCCTGCATGGCAGCCCACCTCCATTTTCACTGAGCATTTTTTCTCTCTCTCTCTCTTTGCACTGGTGCTCAGCGCTGCGCACTACATCCCTCTACAGAACTATATACTAAAAAAAAAAAAATAAAATATGGCTGACCATACACAACTTGCCTTGCGTCTCTATCTTGGTGTTGAGATAACAGCATGAATGTCTAGAGCTTCATTCTTGAGGTCCATATACTGTTATCTCTGTCCCTTGATGGAAACACAAGCTGCTTGTGTATGGCCATCCATGCATTATTCCTTAGGTTTATCTAAGTCAGCAGTCTACAGTTAGATAATATTGCCTGTGCTGGTCCTGGAAACCTGTTGAAGCCAGTGGTTTTACTGTCTCACGATGCTTACCTCCATGTCTTACCTGGATGGTCAGGAGAATGCCATCCTGTCCAGGATTTTACCCAGGTCCAGAAAAAAGCATTTGCGGACAAATTGATAAAAACAAATGGCAAAACAATACATCAGCATTCAATGGCACTAATCTGTGCTGGATGTTTCTATCAAAACATTGACACGAGAAAGAGAGATACTAGAATACAAAACAAAGATGGTTCTTTCAAACACCATGAAGTCTTGCTATATTATGACAGAAGCAGTTAGCCACAGCACTTGAACTGCCCTGGAGAGGAAACAGTTAACTCCAGGCAGACTGGAGTTCTAAAGCGCGAGCGCTGTACCCAAAGCTCTATCTGGCTAGTTTCAAACTGAAACTGTCAGATTCTTTACTCCGCTTCACTGAACAGTCGCTCCGGAGATCAGCTCCTTCATCTCGGTTCATTTCTCGGTTAAAGCGAGTATTTCGGTTCATTTGAACCGCACAAGTATTTTATTTTACCACATTTCGTTCAAAGCTCTATCTGGTAAACCGTAGTACAGGATTTCAAAGTCTGTGTGGAATTAATTATCGGTTCGGTTTTGAACCGATCGGTTTGCTAAAAAATATTTTAAACATTATATTGGCTTTTAGAGTGCGGTTCCGGTTCTTATCGGTTCTAAAAACCTATTTATTTTAGTGGGTTTTTCAAATACCCGTGACACGTGTTAGGAACCGATAAGGTTGTCTTTCCTAGCACTGCCATAAAAGGGCAAGTTTTTGATAGGGCTGGCATTATGTCTGAGAAACCCAAAGAAAACCGGGCCCACTGGTTTCAACACTGTGATGTCTGTGGGGAAGCCTTTGCCAAGGCTGACCCACACACCACTTGTGTTTATTGTCTGGGGCTGACCACCTCCTGTCAGACTGCCAGGTGTGTAAAAATTTCCTGCAGCCACCCTGGAGAAGAGATTGGGCGGCTCAGGGCGAGAGGCCAAAAGTCCGCTGACCCGGATGGCCAGCCCGGTCCAGCACCCACTGGACCAGAGGGAGTGCCCTCTGACCAGGGCGAGACTTCGCTGGGGCAGAGGAACCAGTCCCAGTAAAAAGTCAAAGAAATCAGCAGGTCTGGAGTCCAAAATTGCCTCTCCAACTGCTGCAGAGATAGCTAAAGCCATACAGATTGTCCAGTCACTGTCTCAGGGACCGGTCGAACCACCAACAGTTGGCAAAAGGTTGGTTCGTTCGGTTCCAGTGGTTCAAGAGTATGATGTTGAGGAATTTTATGAACCACAGGAGGGGGAGGAAGATTTTGATCATTATGTATGTGGCTGGGAGGGTCTGGGCGTGCCCATTGAACGGACATTTCTCCAGACAGACCTTTAGAATCTCCCCTATGCTGTCTGAGTCCCCTTCTCATTTTATGTTTTACAAAAAGGTTGCAGAAACCTCCAGCTTCCTTTAGAAGAGGCTGTGGATGAACAAGAGGAGCCTGATTATGTAGAAATGATGGATATACCAGAGTCTAGGAGGTTGTCTATTCCTTTGCATAAGTCATTTAGAAGCAAACAACAAAATTTAAAAAAAATCCTCATTCTGTCCCTCCTGTAGATAAAAAATGGACCAGAAGGTATGCTATCAGGCCTGATATAGACTTCCTCACTGAGCAGTGTAGTCATGTAGGTGTGGTACAAGCTGCATCCGTGACAAGGCTAATATTCCCTGGCCTCACATCCTCCTGATAAGGATTCCAGGAAGATTGATGCCATGGCGAAAAAACAATATATGGCAGCTTCTTTGGGACTCAGGCAGGCAATTATATGGCTTATGTGGCTAGATATCAGAAATCTAGATGGGACACAGTATTGCAGTTAGCCAAGCAGGCCCATGGCCAGCTGGCTAGTGAGTTGGAACAGGTGGCTGCTGATGGCATTGAAGCCTCTAAAGTTCAATTTCATACTGCTGTGGATGTTAATGATGTTTCCTCTAGGTCATGGCCACTTCTGTAGCTTTCCATAGGTTGGCATGGCTCAGGTGCACTAATCTGTCCCAAGATACTCAGTCAAAAGCTATGGATTTTCCTGTAGTGGAAATTCTCTGTTTGGAGAGCAAACAGAAAATTATATGAAAAGATGGATGAGTACAGAACTACCTACAAAGTGCCCAGGCTAAGAGAGGCATGCCACTCCACAAAGGCACACTCCGGAGGTAGGGCAGGCCTTTCCACAGGCCTTTTATCAATCTCAAGCCTCCTCTGCTTTTGCACAGAGGGTTTTTCAGAGGCAGAGGTAGGACGGGCGCAGGTAAACCGTCCTTCCCTCAGCCTAAGGCTGCTGCTGCTGCCAAGCAGGCATCCTGATGTGGTGCCCAGGGCCGATTCTCCTGTACCCGTGGGAGGCAGGTTGGCTTATTTCAGCCAGAACTGGGTGTCTCTAACCTGGACAAATGGGTTCTGGAGGTAGTAAGCCAGGGTCTGGTTCTCAGCTTCAAACAGTTTCAAAGATGAGAACCAGACATTTCCACCTGCAATCCTTCAGAAACCCTTGCCTTGGAAGCAGAGGTTTTCTTTCTAGACCCAAGTAGCAGTGGAAAGGGTTCCTCCTTGTCACCAGGGCAAGGGGCTGTACTCCAGATACTTTCTTACCCCAAAGACAGGAGAATGTATGCCCATTCTAGATTTAAGGTACCTGAACAAGCATCTTTTGAAACCAAAGTTCAAAATATTAACTCTGGTAGATTTTGCCTCCCTGAGGCCAGGGGACTGGCTAGCCTCCTGGACCTCAAGGATGCCTATTTTCATGTCCTGATCAGGCCTTCTCACCGAAAATACCTCAGGTTCGAACTGCCCTCAGGCCACTACCAGTTCAGAGCAATGCCCATCGGCTTACCTCTGCTCCAAGGGTATTCACAAAATGTCTAGCTGTGGTAGTGGCTCATTTAAGAAGGCAAGGGATTGCTGTGTTTCCTACCTGGACGACTGGCTCATTGTGGGTCAGTCTCCAGATCAGGTAAATCCACTTGCAAGTCACCCAGCAGCTTCTCACTTCCTGGGATTCCTGTTGAATTTACAAAGTCAGTTCTAGAACCAGTTCAGGTACTAACTTTCATAGGTGCGGAATTGAACACAAAGTTGGCCAGGCATTTCTCCCTCGGAAAGGGTAGAGAGACTCATTGTCTCTGGCATCCTCTTTCACCCTCAAGGGCTCTCGACCAGCAAGGCATTTTCTGCAACTCCTAGGACACATGGCTGCTTCCACAGCTTTAGTGCAAGGAGCAAGATTCCAGATGAGGGACATTCAGTTCCATTTGAGGGCCTATTGGTCTCAAAGGAGGGACCCCCTTTCCAAATTGGTTCCAGTGACCCAAACTCTGATTCTGGCTCTCCAGTGGTGGCAGGATCAGAGCAACTTAAGACAAGGGGTCCCTTCATTCCTGTTTCCCACTCTCTCGCCCTCACCACGGATGCCTCCTTGCTAGGTTGGGGGGCTCACTTGGGCGACCTTTCCACTCAGGGAGTGTGGTCCCCTCAGGAATCTCTGCTCCACATCAACCTATTGGAACTCAGAGCTGTCTTTTTAGCTCTTCAGGTTTTCTCAGCATCTGTCCAGAACAAGGTAGTTCAGGTCAGGACAGACAACACCACGACAATATGGTACATCAACAAGCAGGGGGCACTCGGTCATCAGGTGCACGCAAGCAATGAAGTTGTGGTCTCTGGCTTATTCCCTGAACACCTCCTCAATAGCAGTTCACCTTCCAGGGAAAGACAATGTCTGCAGGATGCCCTCAGCAGGATTTCTCAAGGCCATCACGAATGGTCTCTGAATCCTCTGGTGCTGGGGCTGTCTTTGCCAGATGGGGCACTCCTCAGATAGATCTTTCACAGCCCCAGACAACCACCAACTTCCTCTATTTTGTTGCAGGCCTCCAGTGCTGGGCCCAGTCCCCTGGACGCTTTTTGTTGGATTGGAAGGAAGTTCCTATATGCCTTTCCCCTTCCCCTTCTCTTCAGGGTATTAGTAAAAATCAGATCCCAGCCCTGCAAAGTGATCCTGATTGCACCAGACTGGGCCAGACAGCCCTGGTACCCACTGCTTCTGTCCCTTTCAGTCCACCTCCCTGAGCCTGCCCAGGGTCCACAACTTGCTGGCCTGTGCCCAGGGAGAGTGTGGTATCCGGACCTCAAATCCTCCACCTCAAGGCTTGGCTCTTGAGGAGTTAGAATTTGCTGATTTACACCTTTCTCAAGGTGTCCTTGATATTTTAAAGGCTTCAAGGAAGCCTTCCACTAGGGGCACTTATAATTCCAAATGGAAGAGGTTTTCCATCTGGTGTTCTGGGAAGCAAATTGTCCCAGAATCTGCTGATTTGCCCATTTTACTGGACTATTTGGTCCATCTTAATTCCTTAGGCCTTAGGCCAGCTACCTTAAAGGTTCATCTGGCAGCTGTCTCTGCTTTTGTTTCAGCAGGGAAGCCTGCCTCCCTTTCTTCTCACCCTGTGTTTTCCAAGTTTTTTAAGGGGTTACTTCACACTAACCCTCCTTTTCGGGACCCAGCTCCTGCCTGGGACCTGAATGTTTGCATTGCTCAGTTAATGCAACCCCCTTTTGAACCTCTGTCTTCAGCAGATCTCAAGTTTCTAACTTGGAAAACTGTTTTCCTAGTGGCCATCACTTCTGCCAGGCGATAAGTGAATTACAAGCCCTGTCAGTGGAAAAGGATTTTATTTCTTTCACAGAGATAAGGTAGTCCTCAGGACTAACAGAAAGTTTTTACCTAAAGTGGTTTCAGATTTCCATCTGAACCAATCCATCTCCCTTCCAGTATTTTTTACTGAGCACTCTTCCTCGGGTGAGAGGAGATTGCACAGTTTGGACGTCAAAAGAGCCTTAAGCTACTATTTGGAACGCACCAAGGGTCACAGGTTCGAATCCCTCCAACTCTTCCTTACCTATGGCGAGGTTGGCAAAGGGAAACCTGCCACTAAGAGGACAATTGCAAGGTGGATTGTCTCTTGTATCCAGTTCTGTTACCAAAAACTAGGTAGAGCCCCCTCAGGACTGAGGCCCACTCCACCAGGGGTACAGCTGCATCTCTAGCGGCTGCTAGGGATATTCCATTCTGGAAATTTGTCAAGCTGCTACCTGGAGACAGTTCACACTTTACCAAGCATTATTCCCTGGATGTCCAGTCCAGGAGAGATGCCTCGGTTTAGCTAGCTATTGCTTCAGAGCCTATTTCTAAGTAGGTTCTGACCCTCCTCCATGGAGGTACTGCTGTATGATCTGGCTTCTGTCATAATATAGCAAGACTTCATGGTGTTTGAAGAAAAATTACTCACCTTAGTAATTGCTTTTCTTCTCATGGAGTCTTGCTATGTTATGACCACCCCATCCTGCCCCCTCAGAACTTCTACTTGGGTAAGGGGTTGCAAATTAGTGCAAGCATTGTCATGCCATTTTAGTTCTTTTCCCTTTCCCCCTTTTCTTTAGGGTTAGGGAACTAGGTATTTCTGTGTTTGGGTAATATGTTGGCCCTCCTCCTGGACTTGAGTCTTTTGGAAGGGGGCCTAATAGTCTTGTTGGGGTGATATTATTAGTATTATTATTATTGTTGTTGTTTTTGTTATTGTTTTTCCTACTAGTAGGTAGCCACTTGGCTAGTGTAGGTTTTCCACACAGACTTGTTGCTTAGTGTTAGCTCGTAAAGATCTGACAGTTTCAGTTTGGAAACTAGCCAGATAGAGCTTTGGGTACAGCGCTCGCGCTTTAGAACTCAGTCTGCCTGGAGTTAACTGTTTCCTCTCCGGGGCAGTTCAAGTGCTGTGGCTAACTGCTTCTGTCATAATATAGCAAGACTCCATGAGAAGAAAAGCAATTACTAAGGTGAGTAATTTTTTCATTTGGACTATCCTGGTTGAACATTGAGCTGGTTGCAAAAACTGCACTGATGCCCTATCCACTGCAGTTTTGGAGGGGGATAATGCAAATAGCCACGCTGCAGGCATTAACTGAAATGCAATGCAAACACTGGGCTTTATTCCATCTAAATATACGTAGGCGGCTGCCCACCAATACAACATCAGCACTTCCTCCTCTGCTGCTAATAACCCACATTTGCTAATAACCCAAGTATCAGAGATATCATTTTAAGGATGTGGTATACAGAGGTCTGACAATTCAGAACATTCAAAACAGATATGGTCAAATGACCTTTTAGTATAATGCTGCAAGGCTGTGGAATGAAATTTCCCCTTCAATAACAAATCTGCCTAAGCTAAGTTCCTTCGTAACAGCGGTTAGTGGGAGTTGTTCAGAAGCTTGCACTTAGATTGAATTGTAAACATCAATAGTATTTGTAGTACAGTAATATGGAAAGGAGACACCATTATTGAATACCCCATAACACTTTTGTATATTTACTGGTGAGATGTTGTGTGATCTTGTATTTGTATGTAAAATGTATAAAATGAATGTTTTTTTATGTCTGTACAGGACAACTTTGTAAATATGTCCTACAGGCTAAAGTTCTTATCCTGTCGAAAAATAAAGTTTGAACTACCTAAATTTGTGTCCAGATCTGAGTTTTGGGAGGCTAACCAGGGTGAGGAGGATCGAGCATCCCATGGGATGCTCTACTATTCTGTGGATCTTGGCTCCACAGCAGTGCTACAACCTTATGGACCCCAGGTGGTACTGCAGTGCTTTGCTCTGGTACTGTAAGGATGCAGAGAAGCTGGCACGGCATGTTTTATGCATCCGTACTCTTGTGTTGGTGTCCTGTGGAGCAGAGGAACAGAAAACCCAGAAAAACACCCCCCAGCATGCAATATGACTTTGGGTGCTCTTTGGCCCACATTGACTGCCCACTCCACCAAGACTGATACAACGGGGGAAGCTGAATTGATGGCCTTGTTGAAGGAGCCAAGTTGTAAGGCAGGGAGTAGGAGGGGGTACTGGATAAGAAAATGAAGGTAAGAGAATGCTGCTAAATATAGAAATCTGTAACAGATTCATTTCCCCCAGCTGTCTGGTCAGGATCCTATTGTGTTGCAAAAAGAATAATTTACTGAGAATTTGGGAATCATGGAGACAAGCTGCCCACTCATTTTGAAGGCAGTTTATTTCTGTTTCATTCCTCCTTTTCTCCGGGATTAGTCATTCAGTAACTATTGCAGTAACGGGGTGCTCTAACTAGAGGCTGAGCCTAAGACACATGTAATATTACCACAGAACCCTGCCCTTCTCAGTCTTATGAACTCAGGAGATGATGTTCTTGCCTTTTGCTCCTTTAGCTGTGAATGTTTCTCCACTTTTGTTTTTTCCTCTAGTAGCTCAAAGCAAGGGAAATCCTGTTCTGCAGACTTAAAAAAAAAAAAAAAAAAATTGCCTCTCTTGACATGGTTTCTCATAACTTGGACTTCTTATGCTGGAGATTTGGGTTTTCTGCTAGTCTACATATCTAAAAAATACAGGGTGGCTGAGGTCTGTTTGTGGAATCTTTTCTTTAGTGTTAGCCCCCCTTCAGTGTTTTGTGCCAATGTTGTTTTCCTTAGTTCAGGTGTTTTGAGGCTCCCACATTGATTCAGAACCTTTCTCTGAGGGTGATTTTGCTTTTAGAACATTTTTTTTAAGTTTATGGATGAAACTGGCAGTTTGTGTGTTTTGCTTGCTCTTTTCGTATTGCAAAATTTTTTTTTTTTTTTCAACTTGCATAGGTAGGTGGGTTCTCCCTCGGGGCACAGGCCCCAACAGCCTTACTTGCCACCACCTCACCATAGATGTCATAGTGGCTCCTGGGCTAGTTAAGGCTGCCTTGACTAGTGAGAAGGTGTTCATATCCACCAATAGAAAAAAAGGAGTGCAGTGCCTCCACCAGGGAAAAAGTTATGAGTCTGGTGAAATAAAGGGTACAACCCTCTGGAATGCAGTACCCACCACCTCCCCACTGTAGTTACCCCACCCATGAAAATCCACACACAACAGTGTACACTCCGTAATTGCCATGTACTTCACTCAAAACTGATTGCAGCAGACCAATGAAAACAAACTGCAAACCCTAATGGGGAAAAAGAGGTTTAGTTGGCAGTATGAAGTAATTGTTTCCAAGAGGTTGGTCTTTAGTTGTCCTAAGCAGGCCTAACACAAATACTAGTGGCTGTTTTTCACATGCCCTGAGCAGGCACAGCTAAACACCTTCCTGGCTTCCATCTGCAAATGCCCTGTCTGGCACAGCCCTTGCATCACACACACACACACACACACACTTTTTTATTGAATGCCAAAACATTAAACGATAAATTATGTAAAGTATGACTTAAATCATTGTGGCTGGCACCCAGGTGAAATGATCACATTGTACATAGTAGGTGCAGTAACCGAACACTCATACGGTATACTGCATATCAAGGTGCAGTAAAAAAAAAAAAACAGGCAATAAAAAACAGTGACTGATATTAATCGAGACTATTTACATCCAACCAATAATGACAGGCATGAGTACTGTGATTAGTAAGTATGTACATTTGTTATGAACGTCATGGATACCATGACTGTTTGGTCTTTTTTCAGAAATTCCATTACTTTCATTATTTTCATGAAAATGTATAATAAGGGTTTCTTGACCACAGTCAACCTGTGACTTTTTAAAAATTACCCTTGACTAAATTACATCCATATCCATGACTTTCTGGCCCAGCGGTGGATGTGCTACCAATTCAACCATGCTAACACCTTGCACCTCTCCAGTACTCTGATCTTGCAACTATTTTCTACAGGTCTCTATAGGACACTGCCCCCCATATCAGATAAGTATTGTTTTATGTTTTACTCCTTAGCTGTCCTGTGTTTTCTGTTAAGAGCTACAGATCATTTGTTAACCGATTGCTATGCTTATTTTACAACTACCACAGAAAGTTGCCCTGAAACCTTCATCCTAGGCTTCCCAGGAACAAGGTAAGAGATACCACACTTATTACCTATATTAGGTGGGTAAGCTGTAGTGGTGCAGTCATACACATTACACAGAGTCGGCTTTCAAATTTTTAATGCTGATACCAGGAGCCAGTCACTGGTGTCTGCATTCACTTTATTTTAAATGCAACAACAGGAGCGTATCCCCACTGCCAGCTTTCACTTTTTTAATGTCCATACCAGAAGCCCATCTCCAGAGTTAGCTTTCACTTTTTTTTAGGGCTATGGGCGGAGCCTATAGCCCTTCTGTCATCGATCAGACTGTAGCTCTAAAACAGCTTTTCATGAAACTCCCTTTTTAGACATTTGGATGTATTCCTCCACAGCTGCAAAGTAGTGCACTCTCCCTCTGATTTTTGCTATTTGCTGCTCTATGTTAAAGGTATCTGAAGGAAGGGGGAATGCTACTGTATTGTGCCTCAGAACTTCTCAGGATATTAACCAAAAAAAAATACTTTTTAAACTGTTGTTTCTATCATCTGTCCAGCTCAGTCTAATATATGTATTCTATTTTTCAGCAACCTAGGGGTTAACTCATTATAAGATGTCTGTAGTCTACAGTGTCGGTTTACAGACAGTTAACCTGCTGTCTGTGAGCTATTTAATTCCCATGGGCAGACATGCGAACTGGGGGGTGCTGTAGCCCCATCACTTTTTTTGGGCCTGAAGGATCCTGCCCTTTAAACAAACAAAAAACTAAGCATAAACTAGCGTGACAGAGTTAATTAAGTCCAGCTGCCCAGGCACACACACAACAAAAGAGGTGCTTCATGTTTGCTGTTTCTGGAGTCGTAAGTGTCAAGTGGAAAGTGCTATTGAGTGTGTGTGTACAGTCCTGCTTTGGGATGGGCCATGTGACACAGACTGCTCATCTCTTACCTGGGATTTATGATTTGAGGCTCTGTTTGAGTGAGTGTTCCCTCTCGTGCAGCAGAAGGTCAGTGAAAAACTAAAAGGAAAAAATAACAGATTTTCAGAGAGGGATACTAAGATGATACGAGGGCTAGGGGATTTGACGTATGAGGACAGACTTGAGGAGCTCTGCCTGTTTTCATTGGAAGAGAGACGGGGGACATGATTGAGGTTTTCAAGTACCTCAAGGGAATAAATAGGGTAAACATGGAGGGGATCTTTAGACTAAAGCAGGGAGGTATCACCAGAGGGCATGGTTTGAAGTTGGAAGGTGGAAGGGTGAGGGGGGAAAAGAGGAGGAGGTTTTTCACTGAGAGGGTGGTGGACCCTTGGAATGCACTGCCTGGCGATCTGGTTCAGAGATCCACAGTGGAGGGCTTCAAGAGAGGGTGGGACAGACACAGAAAGTGGACGTATCAGATGATGGCTTGTCCCAGGGGGATGGGGATGGATGATAGGAGTTTCTGGAACACAAGGGGGGGTGGCCTCGGCACCCAACTAGGGATCTGAGGTTCAAGCAGACTCGATAGACCATAAGGCCTAATTTGCTGGCAAATAGTATGTTAGTATGATAGAGTACATAAATGGACTCCGTTTGGAGTAGGAGGTTGGTTATTGCATGGATCTGGAATCTGCACTGGAGTTTAATGTTTGTTTACAGTTTATAAATGTAATTTAATAAATATATATATTTTTTCCTTTGGTAAATGGGTAAGGCCAATTAGGCATAGGTGCTTGTTTCTAGGAACAAACCAGGAACACTGGAGAAATTAAGTGACTTAATCAGAGCCACACGGTATGGAAATGGAGGGTGTGGGAATCAAACCCATGTCTGAATGCTGGATGTACAAAGCCCATATATAGCTCATTACTCTAACCTCTAGGCTATACTGCCAGCCACATAAATAGTGAACAGTTTAGACTGGGCTGTTAATATCTCAAAGGAGAACTGCCTTGAGTTAACAAACATGCATTTTTGTAGAAGTAGATGTTATTTTTTAAAATACCAGTTCTCATTTTGTTGCTGCTTAATCTTAACTGGCCTTTTGGTACATTCAGTGAGTGTTTCTCATTCACACACTGCTGGCATTGACCATTTTAGAATAGTATGATCTTCCCTTGTCAATCTTCACCATTCATTACTGCTTGGGGGTTAAGCCGGAGGCGCGCACCCGCTACGGGAGTTTTTTTTCGAAGTTGGCTCTAACGGCGCTATCCTCGAGGGCGACGCATCTGCCTTGTGCGAGGGACGTTAGGGAGCCGGCGGACTCCTCCTCCATCTCAGTTCTGTTTCTCCGCTGTCGAGGCTGCACCAGCTGCGCGGTAGCATATAGTGTTCGTTCTTTGGATCTGGCCTGACTCCTCATCTCGTTCTCAGTCATCTTTTCAGCGCGCCGTATGCCGTTAAGACCGTTCTTTTTATTTCTATCTCTGGCGCAGTGTTTTCCTACTTTTCCTCACTTAGTTCGCATCATGTCCAGTTCTGGAGCAAGGCGTAGCGTCGGCGGGCCGCGCCCTATCGTCGTGCTCCTGTGGCGGCATTTTCCGTCTCGGACCCGGCATGATGTCTGTCTCCGTTGCCTGGGACCCACCACGACATGACGGCGTGCGGCGCTTGTTCTCCATGGACCTCCGTGTCCTCGAGTCCGCAGCGTTCAAGCTCGGCAGGCCCGCCGACCTTCGGGGCGGCGTCGCTCAGGATTCCCAGGTAAGGTCTCTAGGCCCTTCCCGGGTCCCCTCCGGGCCTCTGATCCGCGGAGGAGGTAGCTTCTCTCCTCTTCTCTTGCCAAGAGGAAGCTTCGCGGTGTCGGGGAACGTCGTGGTCCCCCGGGCCGTGGACGGTGACACCGCCTCGGCAGTCACCTCCTCGAGGTGCAGGCTCCCAGTGTCGAGGCCCATGATTTCTGGGCCGGGCACGGTGGACCCTTGGCGCTGCGGCTCGGCGCTGTTTCGGATCCAGGCGCCCGCTTGCGGCGCGGTGATCGAGGCGGCGCGCCCTACCGGGTCAGGTTCGGCGCCGGAGCAGCGCCCGTGGGCCTGGCTGGTACCGCGGGAGGTAGGGCGGGCCTGGCTGTCGCTGGTGGGCGGGGTTGTCCGGCGCCGCCCTGGCACCGGCACCGTTCGCGGTGCCGTTGCCCCGGGGATTCCCGGAGTTGCCAGCATTGAGGTTCTGTTGGTCTCGTCTTCTTCGGAGGCCGATGACTCGGATGTGGACCCATCCTGGCACCCTGACTCTTCGGAGTCAGGGTCCCCGGTGGCACAGGGTGCCAGGTGGTGCAGCGGGCCCCTTCCACTGTCCCCTCTCCCATCCTCCCCTGAGGGCTCTCGGGCTGGGGTGGCCCTGGGTCCCAGGGGGGTGATGTGGTGGGGACTGAGGAGGAGGCTCCCCCTCCTAGGGGACCTGTGACAGCTGCCCTCCCAGGTGCTGTTGCCTCCTCTGGGGGTGCGGGGACGCTGCAGTCGAGGAGGAGGGCTCTTTCAGAGTCCGAGGGGTTGAGGGGCAGGGGACGGGGGCCCCGGTCTCTGTCGGCCGCCTCTGGTGGGGTGGCTAGGAGCCGTAGCGCCGAACCCCGCCCTTCCCTCCTGGGCTCTAGGGTGCCCTCCGGTGGCGTTGCTGTGGACTGCCCTTCTGGAACCATGCAGTCCCGGGTTCGTCACAGGGGAGGTTCTCCCCCTGGGCTCTTCCAGGCATCGCTTTCTCAGGGTTCCGTCTTGTGGCCTGGTTTGTTGTCCGGGATCCCGCCAGCTCGGGCTCCGTTTCCCGGATTTCAGAGTCCTGGCAGGGGTCAGTTGCCTCTTCGTAGGTGCCCTTCTCCAGTACCTCTGCATCCACCCCCCGCGCTTCCAGGCCATGTCGGTCCTACGGGTCCGTTATCCTGGGAGCAGTTCAGGGGTTCTGCGGCGGCCTTCCCCTCATACGTTAGATGTATGCATGAGCAGGTCGTTCGACTCTCCCCACCGCCGCAGGAATCCTCTGGACATTTGAGCTCTCCATCATCCTCGTCTTCCTCCTCTGAGGGAGAGGAACCCCTTGCTCATCTTTCTTCCGAGGCTGATTTCACTGAATATCAGCGTCCTTCCCGAGAATGGTGAGGGACCTTGAATCTCTTATGTAAGGAGAGAACAATGACGAGAGGCCGGAATTCAGTGCCCAGCACCTGGTGGTACCTTCCTGGCCTATCCCTTCCAGGAGGCGTCTATCCATTCCTGGCAGTCGCCAGCCGCCCTTTCTCCAGCCCCAGCTGACTGCCGTCGTAGGTATTGTGCCCTCTCGGAATCCCTGGGTACTCTTCCCAACCCACCCTCGGGCTTGGTGTACCTAGAGACTCCTTCCGGGCGCCGCTGCCTGGCGCACGACCGCCCACCAGATTCGGATTCTCTACAGTTCGACTGGTGGGGGCGAAGAGTGTTCTCTTCTTCGCGTGCGGTGGCTTGTATTGCATCACATCAGGCTCACCACGCTGCCTACAATCAGCATCTGTGGTCGATGCTCTCCCAGCTCCTAGCATCAATGCCTGATACGGAGCAAACCAGACAAGCTATTGCCCTCTCCGCTATAGGCCTGGAGCTGGCAAGACACCAAGCAAGGGCATCTTACGACGCCAATGAGGTGGCTTCCAGGCTTGCGGGGACAGCGATCTGCATTAGGCGGACGGCATGGCTTCGTCTATCAAGGTTGTCACCTCTGGCCCGGGGTAGGGTGATGCGCTCCGCTTTCCGGGGGACCCGTCTTTTTTCCTCCAGAGCTAGGAGACTTTTGCAGGGGCTTCCTCCGTCTCCCCATCCTCGGGAGGCACCTCCTAGCTCTTCTCCCACATAGGCTTCTCTCTGTACTAGCCAGGGTCTTCCCCTTCTGTTTCTCACCAACAGGAGGCTGGGGGTCTTGTTCCCTCAGGGTTCTACCTCCCCTTTTTAAGGGGGGGGCTTGGTACTCTCCCAAGCAGTAATGAATGGTGAAGATTGACAAGGGAAGATATGAAAATTACGTACCTACCGTAATTCTTGATCTTCTCTTGTATCTTCACCATTCATTACTGATACCCACCCACCTTCCCCTCAGTGGCCTCCTTCTGTGGCGTCTCCCCCTCCCGCCTCGTTCCTCTTACTCCCTTGGCCTTTATGCCAAAAAAAAAAAAAAAAACTTTTCTGTTTTTCCCATTCTTGGTGAATGGATCCCAGGGATTTACTTCACTCTAAGATTGATTGGCGTTTTGCTCATAAAAGTGCTGAGTCGTTGGGGAGATGCATGGCTCTTGCCTCGCCGTGTTTGGCAGGTGCGGCACTTCTAGGGACTCTGTGTAAATACTGTCTGTACAGTTAGTATAGTCCCTAGGGGGAAAAAAAAAAACTGCTAATTATTTAAAACCCTGGACCCCCTTTTTTCCTCAAGGTAAAGAGGAACGAGTACGGTTACAAATTTCTTTAATTCTGAGGGAACTCTTTCTGACTGCCCTACGGTGCAATTCCTTGCCTCCTCAGGTCATGTTGTTCCACAGCCTGGTGGCCATGCCCTGTCTCGGCACCTTCAACTTAGGATCCCCCTTGGCAGGCATTATTTTTCAAAAAGCTTTTACAGCTGCTGGCTGACCTTGTCAGCTTCAAGCCTCTGTCTGCTTTGTCATAGCAAGTCTGATTGAGTCCCTCTCTATTTTTCTTACAAACTGCCTTCGAGAAGGCTTAGTTTTTCCCATACTCTTCTATGGTAGCACTTATCAAGGTGCTAGGAACTTAGTCCTCTTCCTGGATGGGCGCTCTTCCGGAACAGGTTCTGCTCAGTCAGTCCAGGAGCCCTCAACTGGGATGAGGAGACTTGGCATGTTGAGAGTCCAGAGACTCTGCCCTCTCTTGGTCTGTTTAGCAGGTTCGGTGGAACCTCTCCTCAGTCCTACCAACGGGGATTCTTGTTCCCTCATTAATTTCGAGCCTATAAGCCTCTCAACCAACAATGCTCGACGGGCACTGTTCTCCTTCTCAACATGCCACTCTTTCTTTCTTCTTCCTTCATCCTCTCTTTCTCCTTCCCCTCTCTCTCTGTTCCTCCCCTAGAGCCGCCCCGGAAAGGAGGCCCTGCGGTCCCTTAGGGTAGGAATGCTCTCTCCTCTGTCTATTCTCCATTGGCTTATTCCTTTTTCAGTTTATTTCCTTTCCTTTTTCTATCCCTTGGCTCTCTTGCCTCGCTTTCTTTTTTCTCACACTTTGTTTTGCCTCTCCGGCTAACAGAACTGAGATGGAGGAGGAGTCCGCGGCTCCTAACGGCCGTCCCTCGCACGATGACGCTAGGGCGTCGCCTCGAGGACGGCGCTAGTAAACCAACTGGAAAAAATAAAAAAAACCTCCCGTAGCGGGTGCGCGCCTCCAGCTTAACCCCCAAGCAGTAATGAATGGTGAAGATACAAGAGAAGATCAAGAATTACGGTAGGTACGTAATTTTCATATCTTGTCAAGAATTTACAATGTTGGTACAATGCATCTGTGTTCTAATTTAGAATTCTTAGGTTCATGGGGACATAAACAACATCATACAATTCTTAGATGGCACTTTGCAGCAGCATGTAACCCACAAATATCCAGTGGGTTAACTAAAAGGCCAGCAAACATGGGACAGAAACAGAAGGGGACCCACTATATGAAAAAAAGCTTCTACAGGAAACATTACTCACAGGTTCAGTGCAGTTCTCCTTTAACTAAGCTTGTAGGAAATGTCAGGTATTTTATCTAAATGGTAAGGAACTCTGTTTATAGGGATTTGGAGCCATCTACAGGGAAATTCTTCCCATAGACTTACATTAGTTATATGGGAAAACAGAGGAATTTGGCTTCCTCTGGAATTAATCTAATCTACAGGAAACCATAGGAAAATTGCCCTGCAGTTACAGGAAAAAGGCAAACTTAATCTGGGCGCACTGAGGACTGATTTGGTAGAATGGCAGTTTTTGATGACTGTGACTAAACAAGCACTATATGACATCGGCGAGAAAATAACTTTGGTCATATGGTAGCTTTTCACAGCCTTATCGGCTCTGGCTAGACATTGTTTCATTAATGTCTGTACTGAGAGATTATCCCAGGTGTCTGTTTACACTTTTTTAACTGGCTGACCGACCAGACCAGCAGCTGGCTGAGGGCTCAGGAAGACTGGCACCAAAGCACAGTGTTGATGTGACCACAATCATAAAGGGAACTTGGAATTTTGCAATAGCGGATTTATTTGTACTTTGCGATTGAAAAATAATGGTGTTCAGTGTGTCACTGCTGAATAAAAGGCATTGCTAATTGTACTCTGGAGTTCTATATGGGGAAGGGGGGTTCTGGAGTTCAAACTACAGGTAGATATCGGACCCAGCTGGTAATAACATGTGCAATTGTTCTAGGGACATGGATATGTTGTTCATCCACACTATCTGGCAGGTTCCTTGCCGCTTTAAGTCTTACGGGAAGGTCTTCAAGCTGGCTCCTCCCACCCACCCGGGTGGTAAAACTCTCGGCTCCATCCCTTGATGCCAGATCTTCCTTACCGCTTGGAAGCTCAGGTTCCCTCCTTAGTGCTCTGCGTTTTCGACTGGTTCCTGATTTCTCGGTTTCTCCGAATTTAGTTTGGAAATTTAATAAAACTTCGGTCTTCTTCCCTCGCTGCTGCGATGGATATTTCGTTTCCCGGCTCTCGGAGGTGCCCGGGGAATACCTCCAGGATGGACCCGCACTCCACGTGTGTTTACCGCCTCGACTTGGACCATGATCCGCAAGGTTGCGAATTTTGCTGTGCCCTTTCGACCAGCATCCTGGAGGATCTTGCGGCCCGTTTGGAGCTCGGGCGACCTGGAATTTTTTCTGTGCCGGAAAAATCTTTAGAGGCTCGTCGGGCAGTGTCCGCGTCGGCTGTCTCGGCTGAGCAGCTCGATCTCTCTTCCTCCACGGAGGAGGCGGCGTCCAAGGCTGTTCCCCCTCCTCCTCCTCGGTTACGGCGCTTATCCCACTCTCTTTGAGTTCCTCTCATTCAGCTTCGTTCAAGGAGCTTCATCAGTCCCTTTCCTCGAAGGGAGAGGGGCCTTCGGGATCTGCCTCTCGGCCCAGGTCAAAGGAGTTGCAGGGTAATCCCATCGTCGGCGCTTGCGGGAGAGGTCCCCTTCCCCTGTCTGCCGACTTTCAACTTCAGTTGAGGTTGCGGCTCAGGCTGCTGGCTTCACGGTGTCCCCATCAGGCCAGCCGGCCATGATTCCCATCGACGTTGTCGAGTCTTCTCTCGACCCGTCACCCAGGCGGTCTACTGCAGGAGCCGTCAACCCTTCGCCGGTTTCCCCGGTGGAGGCCCAGGTTCTGCCTGCACCTTCGGGGTGACAGGCCTCAGTCTTTTTGTCCGAGCCGAGGGAAGAGCAGGTGTTTCCCGCTCCTTCCCAGACCCACCCTCGGTTTCCCCGAGGATCTGGGTCTCGGTCTCGGTCCTCTTCTCGGTCAGGCTGCTCCCGCCGACTGCGGCGGTCTCAGTCAGGGCACTGAGTTAAGTGGCATTACCGTTCCTCCTCGGATGAGGAGTGGCTTCGATGCAGATGGCGTCGACGTTACGAGGAGCTCATGTGGCAGCAGTTGCTATTGTCCGGGAATCAATCGACTCCGATTCATTCCCCGTCCAGCAAGCAGCTGCCGCCCGAATGGCCGACGCAACCACTCGCTGCAGTCGAGGTGCCCACTTCAGGGCCGGTTGTTCATCCGAACCTTGCTGCCCCACCGATTTCGATGGAACCTCGGTCGGGTCACGACCTGTCCCACAGGTTGTTTGTCACCCTCACTCCCGCCTGCCCTCGGCGGGTGAAGAGTGGCTCAGGCCTGAGGCAGCTCTTTGCAAACCCTTCGGAGTCCGACGACGACTCCTCCATGTTCCCCAGTCGGGAGGGACCGGGGTCCTCTCTGGACTGCTCCATGGACAGCCCATCATCCTTTCTGGGTCTGCTTCAGCTCATCTCGGAGTTCACCGGGATGCAGCTTGAATCCGTGTCCAAACGGGTCTCTTATCCCCTGACGGACATTCTAGACCGAGGGGGTTCACCCTCGGAGGCCTTCCCTGTACCCGAGGCCATTGTCGGCCCGGCCTTGGAGCTCTGGCAGCGGCCTACTTCCTGTCCTGCACCCTCGGCCAGGATGGCCAGGAAGTACTCTGTCCCTGTCGGTTCTTTGCCCGTTTTTTCGGAGCACCCATTCGCTGAGGGGTTAGTTACCGATAATGTCTTCCAGCATTCTGTGAACGCTCGGGATGTGGATAGGCCCCCCGACAAAGAGTCCAAAAGGATGGACTATGTCGGGCACAAGGTTTACGCCGCGTCCTCCCTAGGCCTCCGACAGGCCAGCTCGATAGCACTGATGGCACATTTTTCCCACGCCCTTTTGGACTCCCTGTATGAGGTGCTCCCTCATCTCCCGGGTGACCTGCGGATCACGGTCCGGCAGGTGTGGGACCAGGGTAGGGTGGTGGCGAAGCAGCAGCTTCAGACTACTCTGGACTTAGGTGATTCCTGTGCCAGGTCGGTAGTGGCCGTGGTGGCCTTGCACCGCAGGGTGTGGCTGAGGATATCCTCTTTCTCAACGGATACCCAGCACAAGTTGGCGGACATCCCCTTCTTGGGGACTGGCCTCTTCGGCCCTAGAGTGGAGGGACACCTCCAGGGGACTGAGAAGTCCATTGCCACTCTGGACTCGGTCACCCCCGCCCAGAGGGACAAGGGCCGCTGGCAGCCTTTGCGTAAGCTCCTTTGTCCCTCGGCCCCTGCAGCTCGACCGGCCCATCAACACCAGCATAAGAGCCAGCAGGCTTGTGCTGGGCATCCTGACCCCAAGCGAGCGGCTTCCTCCAAAGAGAAGCAGGGAGGTAGACTCAGGAGCTCCCTCGGCCAGTCCCTCCTCCAAGCCTGCTCAGTGACGGGCTTAGGGGTGCCGTCCCCGGCCTCGTCACCCCTGCCCGGGTCCCCCCTGTGGGGAGACGGCTCCTCCCCTCCTCCGCCTGGTCCGCTTTCACGGACCGCTGGGTGTCGGAGGTGCTAGGGGAAGGTCCTGCCTCTGGATTGCGAGCAGGCCCCACCCGTTCAAGCCATTGCCCCTCGGGGGGCCATGAGGTCCACAGCCTCGCTGTCGGCCCGCCGAGCCGACTTGCCCTGCCACTCGAGATAGAGATGATCAGGAAGGTGGCGGATCCTCCTCCAGGCCCTGGGTTTGTGTCCAGGTATTCCTGGTCCCCAAACGGACGGGGGGCTTGCGCCCCATCCTTGACCCGCACGACGGGATGGTCACTCTGACTCAGATATCCCATCCTCGGAATGAGGCATATGGCTCTATTTCCTGGACCTCCAGGACGTACTTTACACTTCGATCCGTCCGTTTCTTGGAAGACTCCTCAGTTTCTAAAGCGGGGATCTCTTTACGAGTTCCAGGCCATGCCCTTCGGTCTCTTCTCAGCAGCATTCCTGCGGCACCGAAGGGTCCGGGCGTACCCCCACCCGGATGGCGGCATGACTTCCTCCTCTCTAATGGAGCCTTGTTGGAACTCGTGTCTAAGCGGGTGATCCTTTCTTCGGGACGAAGCTTGACTCTGGAGTCTGAGCTCGGCTCCTGGCGGACAGGGCTGAGGTTCTTCCTCCCTTACCTAGTCATGTCTGACTGGACAATTGCGCCCTGCCCGGGACTTCCTGCACCTCCTGGGCCTTGCGGCGGCCTGCACCAGCGTGGTCTGTTTGGACCCGCCGGTCCATGCGTCCCCTTAATGGGGGCTAGCCAGCCAGCGGTCACAACGCTGTGATCCTTTGGACCAGTCTGTGACAACAGCCCGGGGGTGGGGGAACGCTCTCCTTCGGACCGTTCCAGCTTATCTGCAGGAGAACATCCCTTTCATCCGCCCCGAGTCGACGGTCTTCTCCGACTGATGCATCTCTGATGGGTGGGGGTGCCCATCAAGGGGAATACAGAGTGCACCGCCTCTGGTCCTCTCAGGAGTCCCGATGTCATTCCAACCTGCTGGAGCTCCAGGCGGTCCACTTAGCTCACACCGTTCGCTCTGTCTTTGCGGGGTCTAATGGTTTAGGTCCAGGCGGACAATACCACGACCATGTGCTACCTAACCCACCAGGGTCGGATGAGCCCCTTGCCATTGCGTAAGGAGGTTCTCCGTATTGGGTCTTGCACGCAGCCGGGAGGCGGTTTCCTAGCCATTTCGATGGTAGGAGCCTCCAGCACCCTGGCTGATGCCCTAAGCCAGATAAGGGTTGTGCCTCTCGAGTGGTCTTCCCTGCCGGAGGTAGCACAAGATCTTTCTCCCTCTAGGTCACGCCCCGGGCGGACCTTTGTTTTTTCCCCTCCAGGGAGAATACGACGCCAAGACTGTCTCATGCCCGCCCCCTCAGCAAGGTTCGCTGTAGGGGATGCCTTTGAGGCCGTGGACCCCAGGCCTCTTCTATGCCTCTCCCCCATTTCCCTTGACCCACAGGCAAGGCGAGGAAGGACTAGGCGCAGGTGATTCTGGTAGCCCCAGACTGGTTTTGCCAGCTCTGATATCCAGCTCTCCTCAGTCTCAGCCCCAGGCTCCCGAGGCGGCTTCCAGCCCGCCCGGTCCTGATCTCTGTTATTAGGGGAAGGTATTCCATCCGGACCTTCAATCCCTGCACCTGGCGGCCTGGTCCCTGTGCGGGTAGTGGCCAGGCCTTGGGTCTTCCGGCAAGGTCCTCAACGTTGTTGAGGCGTCCCACCAGGAGTCGACCAGATATGCTATGCCTTCAAATGGAAGAGTTCTCCATTTGGTGTTAGGATAGGGCCTGGTCCCCTCTCCTGTTCCTCGGTGAGCATTCCGGACTACCTGTGGTCCATTCTTCCTCTTGAGCAAGGGATTCGGTCGACAACCCTTAAGGTGCTCCTGATAGCCACCCCTGTCTTCCGGGCGCGGACCGGAAGGTAGTCGGTGGCGCAGGAAAGGTGGTCTGGCGCTTTCCAAGGCCTTTCTCACACTTCCCCTCCAGGGAGAGTATCCCCATCTCTGTGCGATCTTACGCTGGTATGGGCTTAGCTCACGGGCAAGCCATTCGAACCTATGCACAGGTGCGATTTCCCACCTGTTGTGGAACAACACCTTCTTGGGGGCTACCACGCCAACCAGAAGGCTGGGAGAGCTCCAGGCACTCCTTTGAGTCTCCCTATCTGGTCTTCCACAGGGACAAGGTTGTCCTGCGCCCCACCCAAAGTTCCTTCCGTAGGCGGTGGCGGAGTTTTTCCCTAACCGGGTATTGTCTCTACCGGGGTTCAACCCCATTCACACCTCTGAGGCCGCATATAGGATCCATTGGGACCCTAATTTAGTGCTCGCCTTCCCAGGGAGCGTAGGGCTGAAGTTCGGGAGAGGTTCGCCAGCTGTTTGTCATCTACGCTGAAGCCGCACCTGGCAGACCTGCAGCCAAGCGGACGATGAGCGGGTGGGTCACCTCCTGCATGGATCTCTGCTATAGGTGGGCGGGCATGGAGCCTCCCAGAGGGATAAGTGCTCATTTTACCCACCCTTCTGCTGCATCGGTGGCTGCTTCCGAATATACCCCTGCCCAGGATATCCGTAGGACTCCTACCTAGAAGCTGGCATTTACCGTTTTTACCCCCTGCCACATCGACCTTGGGTCATGCCGGGATGTTGGTCGGGGCCTCAGTTCTCCAGTCTTTATTCCCTAAGTAGGGGGTGTGCACCTTGCCTCCTTCCTCCTGGAGAACTGCTAGGAGTCTGCCAGATAGTGTGGATGAACAACATATCCATGTCCTAGAAATACAGGTTACTCACTTGTAACAGAAGTTCTAGGGAATGGTATATTGTTCATCCACACCAACCACCCGCCTCCTGGTCAGCTGCGGCAATCTGGCTTCCAGCGGGCTAGATCTGGCCAAGGGCGGAGCCGAGTTTTACCACCCAGGTGGGTGGGAGGAGCCAGCTGAAGACCTTCTGGCAAGATTTAAAGCGCAAAGGAACCTGCCAGATAGTGTGGATGAACAACATATACCATTCCTAGAACTCCTGTTACAGGTGAGTAACCTGTATTTCTGGAATATCCTGGGTAAATAACTTGGGGGGGGGGGGGCATTGCTGGCAGTTGCTGGCCTTTTCGGGTTCACCCCCCAAGTGAATGCAAGCAGTGAAGAACAAGTGTTTAGAGGTTACAGTGCTGTTGGGAACTGGGAGACTGCAGGTTCAAACCCAGCTAGTACCAAATACTTACTGTGTAACCCTGAGCAAGTCACTTAACCTCCTGGTGCTCCAGTCAGTGCAGCTGCGGAAATGAGTAGAAGCAGGACTTCACTGACAATGAGACGTTGCATCTCAGCTGTGCTATCCTGGTTAAATAAATTGTTGAAAATGAAAAACTGCTGGCAGTCACTGATCTTTTAGGGTCTGACCCCCCCAAGTGGGTTCTAGTGGGCACAAGAACAACACTGTCAAAAACTGGTAGCTCACAGATTTAGACCATGCTGAAGCAAAATACTCACTGTGTGACCCTAAGCAAGTCATATAGCATCTTGTGCTCTAGTCCACCCAGCTGTGGAAATGGGTAAAAGCATGCTCACGCTTGAAATTACATCTTTCATCTCAGATGGGCTAAACTTCTTGAGTACAGCAATTTCACTAATAAATAGAGAATAATGGATGGGGAAGGGTTTGATATGAGAATTTAATGCACACCTGAGTCGTGGAATGCTACATAAACCCCGAGGGCAAAGCCCGAGGGGTTTATCAGAGCATCCCACAACGAGGGTGTGCATTAAATTCTCATATGAAACACCCTCCCCATCTTTTATTTTTTATAATAGCAGACCAGCAATTTTTCTCCAGCACTTTGTGAGACTGTTTGGCCCCGCCCACATACAGAATGTTGGCCAGTGAGGCAGCAGCATAGTTTAACTGGCATGGCTCATGAATGTCATAACAACCAGCTGGTTGTTATGGAAAATATCAACCTGGTAAGTACATTGAGAGAAATTGCTGACCAGTTATTATAACTTGTTAAATTAATCCTCCATCACAAACTGAGCATAACAATTTCACTGATAACACTTGCAAACAAACATTAAGGCACTGACCAATGTTCATTCTTCAAGGCACCAGTCAAGTCTAAGATTACAGGCAGTTAGAGTACTATCTGATGAAGGGGACACTGTGGAGTCTGAACAAGATGGCCGCTAATAGATAATGTTCTGATGCATGTGGTGTTTTATAAAGTTAAATTTTACAGATTTGGGCAAAGGAGCTCTATTTAATTGTTAGATTTCAGTAATGGAGTTGGTGCTGAAAAAAATGAGTAACCCTGGTAAAGAAAAAACAGTGGGGGATGGAGCTCGAACTAAGGCAGTTCACAGAGCTGCAAACACGAGGGCAGCAGAGGGCGCAATCCCGATCATGAGAACACAAACCAGGAAGAAACTTTACAAACCTTGCAGGTAAAACTAAAAAGGTTCATAACTGCAGTGACTGGAATTCCAACAAATTCAACACACTCGCAAACAGAGTAGCCACTGTAGAGACCACAGTGGAAATAGTCACTGTCTCTTCAGCTAAAGCCACTGAAAAAGCAGATGCAGCCATGGGAGCTGTTGCCTCCCATGTTAAAAGACAGTACACACTCCGCTCAAGATTGGAGTCACTGGAAAGTCAGGGGAGAGCTCAGAATCTGATAATATTGGGGCTCCTGGAGGGGTCAGAAGGCGACCATTTGATGTTGTTTTTGCAAGAGTGGATAACACCGCAATTGGGGAAGAAATAAGCCTAATGGTACAAAAGTTTCAAAAAGCATACCGAGTTACCTCCAGGGGCCACCCAGACAATCTAGAGGCTCCTCGAACTGTGATAATTGTAACAGATGGGGTGGGCTCAAGAGATTACCTGCTTGCCCTTGCCCGACAGAAGAAATCTCTTCTCCATGATGGCCAGCAAATCCAGTTATTTCCTAATCTTTCCTATGCCACCAGACAAAAGAGGAAAAGGTTTGATGGGGCTAGAGAGGTGTTGTGAGAGGCGGATGTCCTGCATGGTATGGTTTTCCCAGCCCGCATGCGGATTGTGCACAAGTGCAAGGTGTATCGTTTTTCAGAACCAGCAGAGGCCTTAAAATGGAGTCAGAAGAATGCCCTCTCATATACAAGAGCTGCAGAAGAGGACAGTCCATCATCAGAGTACGAAATGCCCTGAATTTTGACTGTTCACTAATAAAGAAAAGGGGACTGTTTTGGTAAGGGTGTGGGGGGATGCAATGTGTTTCCCAAGGTAAGCCAGTCGGCTTTCTGTTTTATTGGTTACCGATGGTATGATTTTAATTGAATAAACCTGGGACAGTAGTTTCTTCCTCCCCCCTAAGTTGTAACCCCCATTCCACAGTAGTGGAAAAGTTCTAATTTCTTAAAGTAAAAACTCCTTTTCAGGTATGTGAGTAACATAATTAAGTGCCTTGTTACTCTGTTTTTAATGCTGTTAACTGGCAATGACGTACAGCTCAGAGTTTTTAAGCAATGTTTGTATATTAATGATAGAAGCTTCTAAAGTGTTTCGTTTCCGTACAGCAACTGAGCGAGTATCTTTCTCCTGTTTGCACTTTTTCGTGTAATTACAGTGACTTGACATGGTGGATTTATCCCCTTCAATAGGAAGGACAATGGACTTTTCTGACTTTGAACTTTAATTGGTTAAGGCACCATGCAGCTCAGGGGGCTCCTGTATAGCATATGGAATGCACTGTGGACTCATTTCATTTCATTTGTTATCCCTCCATGTGACGTATATTTTAGCACTTAATAGATAAATTGAATGTATGAAGAGGAGTGGCGCCCTACCGGTTCACAGATACAGTATATACCTCTGTAAAAGTAAGTGTTGGATATATAACAATATGTTTGTTTTACAAAATACTAGTTTTAAAAAAAAGGAATACCATCTGATACAACTTACTCAGGAGTCTGCTACAAATATTCATCACTGGTTCCCTGACGTATTTCTCCCTGATAGTCCACGCTAATCCCCATATTCAAATAGCACTCCTAGTGTGAAATCTGACTCGCATACAGTAGAGAAGGGAAAGGAAAAGAATTTTATTTTATTTATTTTTTGTTGACCGGGTAAGTGCACTAGACAAATCCTGCCTATTTTCAGGCACGACCCAGGGAAGGGGGATACAGATGAATGCCAACTGACCTTGAACCAGATTAAGCTGTTGGTATTTTTAGTGAATGAGGGAAATTTGGCCAGGATGCCATGGAAACTACCCTACTCTTTTCAATAAGTGCCATGGGATCTTTAACATCCACCTGAACTACCACCAATCCTGGCAGATGGGACCTCAGTTTAACTTCTCATCCAAAAGATGGCACCTCAGAAGTGCAGCACCCCCTCTCATGCTGCACTACAGTGTCAGTACTGGGATATTAACCCAAATGCCAGATGTGGGAACTGAACCCAAGGCCCTCTGATCTTCCGGACTCAGAGGCGAGTGTGCTACCTACTGAGCCACTGACGAAATAGAGGATAAGGATGGAGAAATTAATGGAGGACTGGAGATGATTATTGCACCCCCACCCATTTAAACTTGTCTGTTGAGGTTGCTTCCCCCAGCTGTGATTGATGTGCTCTTGATGTGACATGCCAGAATCCAACTAAAACTTCTAGTCAGTGTGGGCTGGAGATGGCACCTAACCAAGCAGCACTGCCAGGAATATTAGGCCTGTAAAACAATTCCTCTATAGAGCAGGCAGTAGACAGAGCTTGGGAAGTCCCTGTGACTCTCTGGGAATGCAAGTGTACCTTTTTTATCCCTGCCCCCTCATCTGCACGGCACCCCCCCTTAGAACTTTGCTGGGTAGCAACTGTTAGATGTTGCCGATGTTTTAGGCCTGGTGTCTGTTATTGTTTGCAGTTGTGATAGCTGGTGTCTAGAGAACCCCACCCCAATGCACATATGCTCCCCCTTCCCTGGAGGACAGACGGGAGAGGAGGGATATGTCAGAAACATTTAAATACAGACAGGGGTACAACAGAGAACTCCAAAGAACTGTTCAAGTTACAGAAATGTTTGTCCACTGAGAGCTCAGTCTCGAGGTGGAAGGAAGGGGGATTTAAAAAGGACATTAGGAAGTATTTTTTTCACACAGCAGGTGACGGATGGGTGGAATAGTCTACCAAGCAATGTGGTCAGTGCCGGGACTATAGCTGGGTTCAAAACACAATAAGACACTTTTAAGAAGTAATACATCATAGGGCATCAGGGCAGGCTCAGTGGAGATGGACTTAAGGGGCCCAATTCCAGGGTCAGCATGGCATGAAGGCAATTTCGCCAAACCCTTTGTGCGAATCACATCTTGCACCATGCATAACACAAGTTGCAATTACAAGAGGCGGCTTGCACCATGCCATCTGCAAGTTGTGCCAAAGGTGGGTTCTGCCACCCACTATGCCCACAATCCGCAGCAGCATGGTGCAAGAGTGGGTTATGGCAGCACCTGCACCCTATTCCGAGAGGGCAGCTGCCATAACCCACCCACGCCATTCCAGGCTCCCCTCACGACGATGCTGCGGGGTAGACCAAGCACTTAGCTTGTCTGTGGGGCATCCATCCTGGCAAAATTACAGATCTCTTCCCCCCCCCCACAGTGCCATGACTCTCTTATTGCCGTGCACCCCTGCTACCCCCCAGTACAGTGATGCCCCATACACTCCCATTTCGGGGTACCACCTGAGTCCATAGTGCGTCATGCCCCCTCTTGCGGCCATGCCAACACCCCCCATGGCCCCCTGAGGCTTACGATAGTTGCACGGGGTGGGGGGAGCTCTGGGGGAGGCAGTTATATATGGGCCGTGACTTGCAGCACCCAGGTTCATTGCTCCATTCCCGTGGCGCAAGCCTGCAGCTGCTGCAAGTCACGGGTCGTAGGTGCTGGGGACTCTGCCTGTCTTGGAATAGGGCACAGGGTTCCCCGGCATTGCACAAGTTGCACTATACGACTTGGAGTCAGGCCCAAGGTCTTTTTCAGTCCTTTTTCTTCTTCTGTTTTTTTTTTCTGACTCTCTCAACCACATACACGGTATCGCCTACTGGATCCAAAAGGGTGCACTGATATGCCACGGCAGAAATTACATGGTAGACAAAAGGTGCTAAAGCAGCCTCAAACCAGGGAAAAGGGGTATTGTACAAGACAAGTGGTAAGGGGCAATCTAAAATAGCATAAAACAAGTAGATCAAAATGTTCACTGCTACTATGCACTGCTGCTTTAAAACAATAATGTACAGAGCAATTACATTCACCTTGGAATATAAATTAGTATACAGTAAATTCCTCTTGTATGCACACTGCTGGAGACAGAAATATTTTGTGCATATATCTAGAAATTAAATCTACATTTTAAAAGCCTACAGGAAGGCAATTTAATCAGTAGAGTAATTAACTGTTCCACTTTATCCTAGGCAGCGAAGGCTTATCAAGCAGTTGTACTTCCTGCTCAGTGGAGAACACTATTGTCTTGTTTTTCTTGTCAGGCAGTATACTGAGTGTGCAGGACTCTTCATGCCTTATAAGTTACATTTACAGTATAATTTAGTACCTTATTTCACCCTGAATCTGAAGATTTACCTCCTTAGTCGGGTCAGAATAGCAGAAAAAAATGCATAAAAGTTACAGGTAACAACGTTTATTACACATGCATCCAAAAACGTAAACAGCATAGAATAGGAAATGATTTGGGAGTGATGGAGAATGTGCATACATCTGAAAACTGCATGCAGCTGAGTTACATACAAGTGGAATTGATTGCATTACATTTTATTTGTGTTATTTTCATTGCATGGGTGCATCTATAAGAAAATATTCTTTATAGAAATAACGTTGAAGTAGGACAATAGTGTGTTTTTTTTTTTTTGTTTTTTACTGCTATCCCTGCCCTGAGCTCCCACAGGCCCAACTTTCTCTGGCAAACAGTGCAATGTCATTCTAGTTTCAGCATAATTTTCCTCCTCCTAAAAGCAGGTGTTGTGAATATATTGGCACAGAATCATATATTTTTTATATTATGAATTTTCCTAAAAGAAACGTTTTCTTCCTACATTGATGGGGTAAAATAAAGACTGAAATTACATTACCAAAAGTAGGCCTTAGAGATCATGAAAGGAGCATCAGTGAAACAGAGCACACAGTGACAACAAAGGAAATGCGAGGCCCGGGACGCGACAGGATGCGCACCACTGCTGCACTGGCATCCACAAAGAGATAAGCTACATCTCCCTTTGCACCCAATCCTAAGCCACGTGGCAGGTTATGTGCATGGCTGGTCGGGCACACAGGTGTGTGGCCATGAGCCGCATCCACAGAAGGATGTACATGACATCCCCAGGGGTGGCGGAGGCTATGCAACCCTAAGGACTGCAGTAGCAGCTACGTATCCCCTTCCACCCTGCTGCAACAGCTGTCCTAGCGCCCAATTGCCTGCCTCTTTCAGTCCCAGCCCTAGCAGTCTTCATGATGGGTCAGGGTCATCACAAGCAACAGCTAGTGTGGTTTCAGAATCGAACCTGATACTGGTGGGGATATGGCAGCCCTGGACGACATGCCCTGTGCAGGCAGGGATCTATTTGTGGATCTGCACAGGCATCTGATTGGATGGCCATGGTCTGGACCAGTTCCACTTACTCCTGCTCCAACATGCAGCCCCACACCAGTGGAATGTGCAGAGGGTGGGGCTGTGGAAACTGTCCAGTATGGATGGGCATCAGGGACGCAGAGCCACTGCTGGGATATGCTCAACTCGATTGTAACCCGGTCACCAATGTGGCTTGTGCTCTTTTTTTTTTTTTTTGGCCCTTATCCTGGCTGGACCACCGTCTACTTCCTCCACCCTGGTCATGGTCCCCGGAGACCTCTACCACTGCCTTTAGCTGCAGAGGACCCTCGGTCACCCCCGGCTTACCCGAGGGTGGGGCCGCAGGCCACCTTCGTGACCCCGGAACTGTGACTGGTTGGGGTCCCGCGGTGGCGATGCGAGGATCTCCGGGGAGGGCTTCATCCTACGGTGGTCCAGCCCGCCTTCTTTTTCCGATTTTCTCCCCAGAGGAGGCGGGGATGTGCAATGACACCAGCGTCTGCCCCTCCCCCCCCCACGTCAAGCGTCGGCTGCGTGAGAACTCCCAGCCTCCGCTAGGAGTCCTCAGCACTCGAACGCCACCCACACCTCCCCGGAGAAGGAGAGCTGTCCAGCGGGACGCTGATCCTCTCCCCCCGGCCAGCCCTCCAACGACCCGGATCCGTTCCCGAACCCGGGTCGCCGGCGTCGCAAGCGGAAATCCCACCTCTGCGCCGACGGGCCAGCCGTGGCTTGTGCTCTTAGTAGTTATTCCAGTGTCTGTCTCCAAATATATCTGATGACTCCCCATCTTTACACAGACATCATAGAAAAGTAGGCAAAGTGTCCTGCAAATATCTTGAAAGGAAGTGACATCTTAAAAAGGTGTTATCTAATAAACTGTGATAGCTGAACACAATGAGCAGAATTTTCAAAACTATCTCCTGGACTTACTTGCACCATTATGTAAATTGCACATAAAAAAATGCCTAAAATGTGATCCACCTTTGTGCACAATTGCATGAGCCATGACATTTCAGATCCCACATGCTTCAAAAAAGTAATGCAAGCTGCAGTAAAGTTGTTGCAAATGTCTCAGAATGCTTAAAAAAGAGCAAGCAATCACTCTGACTCATTTTGGATAATATGGTCACAACTCAAAATCTGTTTGTAACCCCCCTACAAATGGGGGTTCCTAAAAGCCTCCTAGGAGCTTGCTTAAGTGTTCCACTTGCCTGCTGGCGTTTGGTGTTTAAGCCGTTAGAATGGCACTGCGAGTGCTAGTAGAGCCGCCACATACTGTCTCTTTAAGAGCTGTCTGCTTGCAGACATAATTAATGCTTTTCCAGGGGGGCTGGTGTTTCCCTGCTCGAATCCTGCCTGAACTGCGGAGTAATCGCTCCATTTTTGCGGTTGCTGAAGGTGCAAAGGGAACCCATCTGAAAGATACAACTGTTAGCTTGTAATCAGTTAAAGCAGTAGTAATATTGTAGTTTGTCTAACCTGCCTTTATTGCAGATGGGACTTTGTGTGGTTGCCCCTCCATTTTGGATCTAAACTGCTGTGCTGGCCAATGGGATATGGGGAACTATAAAATGGAGACTGTTTGGACCAACCAGAATTTGGACTCTCCTGAGAGCCGGCTTACAAGGGGGATGTATAGCTAGTAATTCTGGGAAGTGTAGTTTTAGACCTTGGCGCCTTTTTGCACCAACTGAGAGAGCTTTGGAGTGATTGACAGCTGAGTCCACCAACTGGACCGGGTGGCACCCGAAGGGAATGCTCTGCCGTGTGACTGGGAGATCAGATCAGTTGTGACCGTGAGGAGAGAAGTAGCTCTCTGCTTCTGCGGTGTATAGTTTCACACAGGAAGCGTGTGAGAGGCCCTGAAGTCAGTCTGTTGCCGTCGCAAGCTTAAATCAGACTGAATCCGAGGTGGCTGAAAGTAAGGAAGGTTGAAAAGTGGAAACCAGGCTCACCCTGTAGAAGACTGGAGAAATTGCTGAATTGCGCTCGGTCTGTTAGGAACTGAAGCTGCTGTATGAACTCCTGGGTATTTGCAGTAATTGCGATCGGGACCTAGGAGCAGCTGCCTGGTATAGTAATTTCCTTTACATATAAATGTGTTGAATGCTTGTGAGGGATAGCTATTCCAGTTCTCTCTTCACCGTGCATTGTAAGCCTAAAGCTGAACTAAATTTACTCTGACTAAATCAGTCTGCTAGTCAAAGCAGTTGGGCCTGGCCAGTAGAATCTCATCTCCATGCTTTGCTTGTCTGGCAATCCAGAACAACCACTGTCATCAGGTTCTTAGCTTGGGGTAGTTTGAGTACAAATCAGGGCCTTCCCCTGCAATCTGTTAACAATCACCAGTGTGTCATTTAATTTTCTTAATTTAATTTCTTCAAGGACTGAGCCATCCGGGTCTGGATTATAAGTGGGTGTTGTGCATATCTTTTTCTACAGGGCCCTATCCATCTGCACCTGCCGGCCAACCCCGGGCAACGGACCTGGCCACCCCACCCCCCCCAACCTGGGTACCCAGAGTGTGACTTTTAAGACCCTGTATGAGTGTACAGTACTGTGATTTAATTCTGCCATCAACTTGATCTCCCCCTCCTGTGTTTCATTCCCCCTAAATAAACCAGATTTGATGCTGTTGACTGTAAAATGTCTGAAGTGTCAGTACCTATATAGCAGGCATTGCATTGGTTTGTGTATGCGGATTAACCTTATTTTACAGGGGGTCCTCAGAGACGAACCTCAGAATTAGTCTCGAGGGTAAGTGGTATCTTATGATTGAACCGTGTGTACATGTGGGGCATTGGTACTGTAGCTCCTATGCATTGTGTGGGCCACTAGAGGGATTAGAAGGGAGTCTCAGTGTCCCAGAGGGCTGTGACCAAACTAGACCAACCATTACAAACCCTGACCTTTGGGTGGAGGCACCTGCCATAGAACCTAGGCTCCTCAACCTGTTGGTAGTCCAGCAGGCAGGGGTAGTCGCCCTTGGGATAGCACCACCTGGGGGTAACATGTTATCTCGCTGCATAATCACCTTTAAATATCCTGCCATCTTGTTTATGAAATAATATTCGGAAATGAGTACCTGCTCTTTAAAACTTGATTTTTCACCACTCCTGTGCAATACAAATGTAAGCTTGAGTAGAAGAGACAGAACTAATTTTGAAAACTGCATGCACCTGTTTGACCTGAAGGTCTACAGGAAGTTAATATTATTCTCTGCACACTAAATGTATCATCTACACATCGGCATGCAACTCTCTCTCTCTCTCTCTCTTAGGAACCACAAATTAGCAAACCAGCTGTTCTTTGTCACTGGCTTTCCACCTATAATGTAACTGCCAAATAATCTGTCAGTGTCTATCAAACATTGACAGATATTTGGCCTTTACCTACTGTTGGATACCACATGCTGTACTTCCACTGCTCACTATATATATATATATTTATTTTTCTGAAAGTGTTGCTTTATTTCATATGGTCATAAAAACATCAGAAATGCTGGACTAAAAAAGACGGGGGCTGGATTTTCAAACTATATGACGCAGGCACAGGTCCCTAATTTGTACACAGCCTGCATCATGGCAAATGCACAAAAATGCTTGTGTCCAGTATTCAAAGGTTTGACACATTTGCAACATTTTCTTCACTTGATGATATAAAAATGATGCCTGCATCATTTTTGGAGTGCATCTCGCAGCACTTGTGACATGAAGGTAGACCATGTTTTTGTGGTCTAATTGTGATGTCGCAAGTAACGCAAGTGCACAGCAATTGTGACACAAATCCAGCCCCAAAGGTCTATTGTGTTCCCCTTCTGCCATCCAGGCAGCTCCAGCAATCTGCATCATGAGCAATAAATGAAGCCACAGATGAAGCCATTGTTTAAAGAGAAGTGATACCAATGTGTGATACCCTCATGTTTTCCCTATTCATAAACTCACTCTCCAATGACAGCCTCACATGTAGCTCCATACTATACGTGGACGACCTGGTGTTAGGGTTCCAAGCCTAAGTTAGCCACACATGTTGGTACTCCCGCTGCTCTATGCGTATCTACCCCTAGTGATCCCCCTCTGGACACAGCCTCTTTTAAGTTTCTGGGCATTACCCTGGACCTTGCACTAACCTCTTGTGAACACATAAACACCACCATTCAGCACATCCACCAGAAACTGGCAATGGGTTACCATCTAAAACAATTCCTGATCCCAGAGGCCTGTCTTTCCATAGCCCGAAGAAATCTCCTCCCGTTAGTGGATTATTGTGCCCCAACTTATGTGCAAACTTCCACCCATCAGCTCAACAGGCCAAATGCAATGTACAATAATATCTGCAGATTTGCACTATTGACAAAATAAAATACCAACGACTGCACCCTATACTAGTCCTTTGGATGCTCCCCCCTTCTAGACTTGGAGAGACTATGGTCATAGATGTGTCATTGACTTGGTCATTAGAGATGAGGACAAATCACCCCTATTCCACCTGCTTAAACCAAAAGCATGTCCCCGTACCCTAAGAAACACAGCTAGCCCTCTGTTGGACACCCCTCAGATCACCACCTGCCTGGATGGCAAAGCGTTCTCTGCAGCCACCCCAGAACTGTGGAATGGCCTGTCCTCTGCACTTCGCTCAATGGACTCCCACCTCTCCTTCAAATCTCACTACAAAACAGCCCTAATGGCTAATGCTGCTTGTGCCTGCTTCTCAGGATAACCCCCCCTCCCAAAGCCTTCCATGATCTCACAGTAGGTTATCCAGAAACCCATTTTTTTCACCCAATGAGATTGCACTACCATCCCATCTCCTATCTCTTCCTAGTAACACATCATTGTCTAGTGACTCCCAAGTATCTAGATGTTGCACCACAAATGCACTGTGCACTTCCATCCATATGACGTTTGCCTGTATATTATTTTTATATATTTTTTGCACACAGTGTTTCACTGTGTATCATGATTTTTATCGCCATGCCACTTTTTTTGTTCCTTGTACGCACACCATTGTATGTACTGTACTGTGTCCTACTTCAGACTTGTACTTGGATTGAATTGTATATCTTTGGTTCTTATGACATGGCTGTCATGTGTTATGTACCTGTATCATTGTGCCATCTTTATGGCCTGGGTCATGCCTGAAAATGGTCCATTGGATCAGTGCACCTACCCAGTAAACAAATGCAAATAAATAGATAATGTGTACTTTGGTACTTTGGAGAGGAAAGCGCCAGTGGCAAAAGCTTCTGGGAAACTTTGGTCAAGTTATATGCCAATTTTTCCCAAGCAGAATAATTCTGCTGTGAGGATTGTAGCCCTGTGTGACCTACAGTCTCTCTTATGAACCATTGTGATGTCATTAGTTAGTGTTAACTAACAAAGGTTGTATGTTTAGTAAGGATAGTTAGACTGTATTGTGTTAGGAATATAGTTAGGATATGGAGAATCTACTGTCGTATGTCTATTTTATTTCTTATTCTTAGAAATGATTTATTTAGCAATTATTATGAAATTGTGTTTGTACAAGAATAATACCGTTAGCCAGCGCTGATTTTTGTCTAGCTGACCCAAAGAGAATATAACTGATCATGTTTCATGCCTTATACATTTGTGGCCTACAGCGTCACCTGTTGCTTTGAGAATATTATCATAATTATTAGTATATTTCTGCTAAGAGCTATAATATTGTATAATGCTTGTGGTATATTTGTAATCCTAGAGTGCCCTCTACTTACCAGGTGCACACAGTGTTATTGTGATGACCCTGTATAATAGTGGCTGTTCTATTGTTCTAATTTAAAACATAATGTAATATATATATATATATATATATATATATATATATATATATATACATATACACACTGCAACATATAAATGTTGCAGCCGAAAGGGCAAATTAGATAACAGCTAGCTGCCCACCAAATTAGCTAATCGGTATAATGTAGAATACGTACTTTGTATGTACATGAGCCCATTGCTACGGCAACGGGACTAGATGTTATCACACTTTAAGAAATGTAATAGCGAGAGTCCCCTGAGAATGCAGATTTCCTGTACATGCTGCAGTGTGGAGAGGTTTTGGGCTCTTGGTACGTATATTTTGTATGTGCTGTCCTCTTGGACTTCTAATAAACCCTTCGTTTGCTACAGCTGTTTTACATCTGTCATTTACTTGTAACCCATAGGTGGCGCTATCCCAAGGGCTACTACCCCTGCCTCCTGCTTGGCTAGTAGCAGGTTAAGGGGCATGGGTACTGAAATGGGTGCCTCTACTCGGAGGACAGGGTTGTTAGTAGCAAGGCTAACCTGGGTACAGCCCTCCAGGACACTGTAACCCCCCTCTTTCCCCCTCTAGTGGCCTAGACAATATGCAGCAAACACTTTCACAGTAGCCCCTATTCAGCATACAAATCCACACACTTTTTGCACTTACCACCAGGGCTGGTTCCACCAGTTCAACCCTGGAAACCCCCTGTAAAACAAGGTTAGGCACAGCAAATAACAGTACAGTGCTTTTGGTACAAACTGGAACCACAATCAGATTAAATGCAAAAAGAGTTGGATCTGATTTATTCAGGGGAATTGAACAAGGAAGGGGCGTCACCAGGTTGATTGATTCGAAAACTGATCTAGTTAGGCAATTATGCATGTACTTTTAGTCCCTACACAGTCACACACTCTGGGTACCCAGTTGGAAGTAAGGTGGACTAGCCTGGAATGTTGCCTGGGGTAGGCCGGCATCACAGCTGGTTGGGGCCCTGTGATGAAAAGAAAAGAGATGCACAACCACACACAATTTGTAATCCAGAGCCTGAAGGCTCAGTTCGTGAAAGGAAAAACAACAATGCAATCAGTTGACATCACTTGAGATTTAGCTGTTGTTGCAGGGAGCTACCCTGATTGTTACTCATGCTACCCAATACGAGGCACAGGCTAGACGAAATGGAGACTTCAGGTTGATGACTGGTTTGCCAGGAGAAGCAGGGCCCACACGAATCACCGAGGTGTTGTTCCTGTTTGAGATGGATGAGCAGGGGGCTGATGCCTGGGTGAGTCTCTCATCGATGATGGTTTCTGTGCCTGAAGTAGCTGGCTGGGCCAGGTGGCAAGGCCCAGGCCGGCTGGAACAATTCGTATTTCGAGTCCAGTAGTGCTGGATGCAGCTTCCAGCAAGCGTGGCACATTTACACAGTGGGGAACCAAATCACAACCCACTAACAGCACACAGCACATTTATAGTAAAGCAATCACCATACCACAATGTGGATGGCAGTCCAGCCGCAATATCAGTATCTCTGAGCAAAACCGAGAATTCTGTGATAAATGGATGTCCTGACAGGCCGATCGCATACAGCAAATCTTCGGTCTTCTTCAGGTTTAAATCTGGTCACTCTTCAGTGGCTTTATCACACTCCAATTCGCATACAGTCCGATTGCTAAACCTTTCAAAGGATTCCCTCTCGAGGGACGCAGGCAGGCCAAACTCAGTCTTTCCACCAATCTCCCGTGCGAACTACGCAGGAGCTGCTACTCTAATCACTCGAGCTGTTTACTCTCCAAACTCTAACTCCAGACTGAACGATTACAGCAGGCAGCTTGAGAATTTCCCTTCAGTCCAAAAGGTTCTGTTTGGTTGATCCATCAGTCTGTCAAAGCAAGGGCTCCCCCTACAGGTGCATTTAGGCACCAGAGTCTCAAAACTACAATTCCTACAGAAATTCACTCCCACAAGACTCCTGGGGACAGACTCCATTTTAGGGTCCCCAGAGGTACTAATTGGCCCATTCTGGCAGTTCAGGACCAAGATGATGGCGATAAACAGAACTGTCCATGGTGCAAAGAAGGCAGGCTAGACGAACTACAACAGCATTTATATTCTAATAGATAATCAGCAAATAAGTACAGCTTCTAACAGAGCTCCCTCTGTGCAACTAGCGATGGCAGGACGGAGCGATTATCTGGCAGCCCGGCCGGGACTCAAGCCTAGAAACACTCAGCCCCCTCCCAGATTAAATAAACACCATGTTATAGGCTGCTCTTAAAGAGACGGCGCACAGAGGCATTAAAGCACTCTCATACAAACACTTCTAAAACGCTAAGACACAGGATACCAGCCTGGCAGTGGGCATTTAGGCACACCCAAGGAAGACTTTTGGGAACCCCCATTTGTAGGGGGGTTACAACTCTCTGGTTAGAACTTGCTGGATACCTTTCAGAATCCAACAGGATGTATGTTCCTTGTGACTCTCCCCAATTAATTAAATACTGTACCCAGCATTCTCCAAAAAAGTCTGTTAAATACTGAAAGCAAACTTGGTACCAGGAACTCTAGATCTTCAAGAGACTCTCCTTCATGGAGCAAAACTTTGTTTTTTGCCAACCGACCTCCATTAGAGCCAAATGCTTTGCCCCTGCCTGAGGTATCACTGTGTACTTATATGAAGTGTGGGGCTCTGTGGAGGAGCCATAACAGTTACAAAAGTTACTGGTATTAAATATTCGAAAGAATCACCATCACAGCGCCATAATCTTTAGCCGTTGTGCCAACCTACCGAACTGCACTATGCTTTACCCCTCTCTGAGATAATGCTATATATTCACCAAAGGGTGGGGATCCATAAGGGGGATGTCCTTGAGGAAGACAGAAAAGTTACTCACAGTAACTCTAGATCTTTGAGAGAATCTCCTCCGTAGATCCACACTCGGCCAGTCTCCGGTCCTCTTTGTGGGGAGGTTTGTGGTGTGTTCCCTTTCCAGGCACCAGTTTGTGTCTCCCATGCTTTCCTGTCTACCCAGGCCACTATGATCCTGGATGCTGTTAGTGTGTGAGTAAATGAGGACTGCAGTGCATCTCTTGGCAAATCAAGAGTACCATCTCACAACTTCTTAAGTGTTAAAGAATCCACGAAGTGGAGCTTATCAGTTCTGAAACACTAAGAAGTTATGAGGTGACACTCTTGATTCACCAAGAGATGTCCTGTGGTCATTATTTACTGTTCAAAAAGCATTTTATGTTTCTACTTTGATTTTCACTCCTTTTTAGTTCTAAGTTCTCACACACCAATCGGCATTATGGAAAAAAGTTTCCCTCAAATTTATACTTAAAAGATGAGTGAATTCTGATATGCAGATCATGGCAGAAAATTCAACCCTGATCGGATATATGTCTGCCATGTGTTTGGAGTGTGGCACATCATTTTCTCATGCATGCAAAAGCTGGGTGTTTGGTGTGATTTTTTTAAACTTAAAAAATGTCAGTTGCTGTTTCAGTAGTGGAATCAGAAGCCTGCTATATATCTCCTAGACAATTCTGTAATGAAACCCCTCTCTACCAAGATCGACTAAGCCCTGACACAGGATGCATTTTTAATAACACAGAGGGTATCTCTTTTGGGCGGATGGCTCTTGACTCCTAATTGTAAATGCTTGTTTCCCATGTCACAGTGGCAGTGCCCCCACCAGAGGTGACTCTTCAATCCTCCCAATGTCCCTAATATCCCTTCAGATTAAATCTCCGGTGGAAAGGCAAATGGGATGGTCTCAGGGTGATAATATTCCAGACAGCCCCAAACAGACCACACTTATCTGGGCTCTGCAGGCCCCCCCCCCCACCTTCCCGACTCCTTCCACCCTGGCCCACATTCGGTCAATCCAGAGGATCTCTGGGAAGTTGCTCACACACGGGGTCCTGCCTGTGGAAGGAATAGCTACAGATTACTACAGAGACTGGACTGGGTCTGGGAGTGTCAACAAAGGCTGCATCAGGAAAAAGCACAATTTAAAAATTGCTGCCTTTAAGACTCCTTCGCTTGTTTGGAGATCAGAGGCATTTGTCGTTGCTGGCACTGCTGTGGCAGTGACTGACCTATCTGCCACATTGGACATGAATGTGTAGCCATACAGTACTGGCTTCGGATATGCAGCCGATTACAAGTCACACAACAGACCTCTCGGACTGCTTGTTCTGATTGGCAGCCTGAATGGACTTACTGGGTTTGCTTTTTTTGCCCTGTGAAGTGAAAGGGATGAGCTGTACTCAAGGCATACCTGGGAGAGATTGCATCACAGCAGGACTGCGGTTCGTAGCCTGAGAGCTGTGCTGTGACAGACTGCGCTTCTGCCACTGACAAACTCTTGAAGGGAGAAGAGACTAAAGGGAGGCATTCTCGTGCTAGCCAGCGTGCCATCAGTGCTGAGCATCACCAGCGTAGAGCCAGAGGGAGAGCGAGCAAGGGGAGTAGCCACCCATGACCACTGTGGGATCTGCCAGCTGGTACCAAAACCTGGTACCAGGCTCTTACCACCCATAGAGTCGGCAGGCCAAATATGACGGTCAGTGCAGATTCGGTGGTGGTCTAATCAGTCAGAGGATAGCTGTACCTCCAGACTGCATCACCAGAGTCAATACAGTGTTACAAGAATGAAAGAGCATGAAGTGGGAGAACAAAAAGTTTGACCCATTGATTTGGAGAGAATGGTGTCAGAGGCGGCAGCAGAGGTCAGCACAGTAAGGGAGACCTAAGCAGCAAAACTGTGAGTAAAATCCAGGCCTGTCCCTGCACTGTGGGAACTGCACCATAGTTGGGAAACTGTTCAGTGGGATTCGGCCAGCCGAGGACGTTGCAGATACTGCCAGTGGAGGTTTAGCCATCTGCTGCAATTGTTTTTTTTTTGTTTTGTTTTTGGTTTTTTTCACTTTATTTCTTTATCTTCGCCTTCCTACTCTCGGAGCCCACTCCTTCCTTCCTCTCAACCTCCATGCCACCTCGGGGGGATCTGCCCCTAGAGTGCCTCCTCCTCTCCCCTGCACAGTGGGGTCTGTCCCTCTTCTGGTGGTCCTGGATGGTTCCGAGAGGCTATCATCTAGGGCTTACCGAGAGGTGTTTTCCTTTTTTTCTCCCTGGTTTCCCTATCCCCTGGGACATCGGCGCTAGGGCGTACATCCCAGTGGTGGCGTGCTGAGCCAGACCTCTCAGCGCCGTCGGCGCCCCTCCCCCGGTTCGACGAATAGAGCCGCTCATCCTCTAACTGTCGGAAGCTTCCACCGCTACTAAGGGGATGTAGAATGATGCTGCTTGGTTCCTCACCCTGAGGGAGGAGGAGCATCCGCTGGGACGCCGATCCTCCCTCCCCTGCCGACCTTGGCTACCCGGAGTTCGCTCCCCAACCCGGGTCACCGGGCGTAGCACGAGGTGTGGCATCCAGCGCCTCAACCCTCAGCGCCACCGGTCCGGCATCTGCTGCAATTGTATGGCCTTTGAGTGTAACTGCATTCGTAGAGCATGGCTGTTATTTAGTTAAAAGTACACCAGTGCCAGACAGCTATGTGCAACAGTAGCAGGACTATGCCAATTCAACAATTGGGTACCTAATAACTTGTGAGGAGGTCCCTAAAATGTTTAAAGAGGAATCACAGTGGTACAAGTAGTGAGAGGGTGATGCCTCCTCTACAGGACAGCAAGAGCAGTACTCTGTTGTGCCATGCGGGTCAGGACCAGGAGAGCCCCTTCAGCCACACATGAAATAGACCCAGAACTGACTATACCCATTTCTATGTCACAATGGTGATTGCACTGTATTTCAGTACTTAAGGTACCCTGCTCCCCAGAATGGAGGAAATCTGCATGGAAACACCTCTTTAGGTTTTTTTATTTCCCCAGTAATGCAGTTGCACAGGGACATGGCCTCCACCCTCGCTTGCTGGCATGGTTGTGGAGAACAACGTGCCACACACGCTCAAATATATTAGGGGTCTGCCCAGTTCTACAACCATTTTTAAAGGCCCTAGGCAAGGAAGTATCTGAGATATTTTCCCAACAGGTTACCTTCCCCCTTCTTTATTCTTTTGCATTACCCAGCTCTATCTAAAGACAAAACAACTAGGTACATACTAGGTATATTACTTACAGCTGCCAGGAAATTAAAGTTGTGTACTTACTGTAACTGTTGATCTTCCAGAATATCTTCACCATTGATTACCATGTATGAGTCTAGACTGGAGGTACTAGGATCCTGTGGGAGCAAAGCTTTTGCCGGGGGGCAGGCCATGACTATTTGGCAAGGCACCAGCGCACCCCCCACGTGGTTCTGTGCACCTGTTGCCAGCTCTCTCACTAACTTCTGTCCTGATCACCAGGAGAGAAACAAAAAAATAAGAGAATTTTCCTAGTCTTAATGGATAGGTAAAGGATATAGGAACATAAATATGTAACAAAATAAAACCTGACTTCCAACCTTCGACTAGAGAAACAGGGCACACTCGGTGCACAATGGGGTGGATAGGTATGGAACCAGAGCCTCACTCCACTAACCAGACAGGATATGGATAGTTATAATAAAGGCAGCAGCTCTGAAATACACAACTCTGGCAGAAAAGGCAAGTGGAGGATGCCCAGAACTGGGACCTTCTTGCAAATGAGATGACATAATGTGCCAAAATAAGAATGAATCACAGACCCCCCGGAAGAAACAAACCCCATACTATCAGATAGGGGATTGACTGGATACTCAGTTAAAATATACCCCATTTTCTTCCATCAGGGAAAAGAAGAGAGAATCTCAGGTGTATGTGGCGTTGTAGGACTGACCAGCCCAAACATTTCGAGATGTGTTCATCTCCCCAGGCACTCCTGGGGATAGTGGGCTAACAGCCCAGCTGGCTAAAGGAAAAAAAAAAAGGACATACCAACCTAAAAGATAATCTGGTATAGTCAGTGGAAAAAACATCAGAGAAAATGACCTGCTTCTCATACAACAGGGTTGCACCCTGTGTAAGAACTAGTGCATTTGATCCAATCCTTTGCATAGGACTAATCCAAAGACAGTGAAACTGACAAGTGGAGTTAGATCGGATAGTATCCAGAGGTAGAGACTGAATTTAGCAACTAATAAGGATATACCCTAAGAAGGGGATATATGCTGGGCAGGAAGAAAGAGGACAAGAAAGAAAAGGGAAGAAGAGAGCTGCCTTCATTCTTTTTTTTTTTTTTTTTTGGTTGGTATGAGGGGCCTGAAAGGAACCCCTTACTGCAGTTTTAAGTTTTTAATTGTAGGAATGGGTACCCAGCAATGGGTCCCCCACCCCTCCCTTTTTTTTTTTGAAAAACTACTCCTAGGGAGCCCAACTGGGGAGATGCCGTGGCACTGTTAGAGTGAGCTGCCCAGAGGCACTGACCCTGCTAGAGCAGGGAATGGTGGGTGGGTGTAGTAATCAATGCTGAAGATATTTTGGAAGATCAACAGTTATGGTACGTGCATAACTTTCATATCTTCTAAGAATCAATCTTCACCTCTGATTCCGAGTTATGGGTTCATGTAAAAAGCTTTCCCTTCTTTTCTGAGGGAGGAGCTGGCTCACCCTGAAGGCAGCAAATACCCTCATCCCTCTACATGAGGGAGAAGACATGAGCAAAGGGGCTCCTTACAGGTCTGGTGAGACCTGAGACTGGTCAAAGCCAGGTGGGGGCTTCTGTGGCAAAGGAGCAGGAGAGTTCCCTGACAGCTCCCACCTGACCATAGGGGAGAAGAAATAAGTGCCTGGAAGTGCAAGCTAAGCACTTTACAGCAAGCCAATGGTGCCAGTCAGGAGATGTAAAGCCATGCCATCCATCTGGTGCAGACTGCAGTTCCTGCTAACCTGGAGACCACCACATTGACATCATAAGATGCCCTCATCTGATGCCAAACTACCTCCAGGCCCTGAGCAGAAGGGTCAATGGCCTGCCTGTCTCGCTTTGTGGTAGTGTAGCTAAGAATGTACTTAGCTGCAACCATAGGTGACAGTTACAGGTCGTCATGTGCCTGGTGTGCAGAAATGCAGATTAGAGTGTGTGTGCCTAGGAAAAAGCCTTCCTGCCAAGAGCATCTGAGCGGAATCTGCCTCTGGAGGTCAGTCACATGTGAGTTGCTCTGGCCCTGATGCTGTCTGTAATATTTCAAGCCACAAGGAGGGGTGAAGTACATTACTTTACCTCAGGACTCTGTGGGTACGCAATACCACATGAGAAGGTCTCTGAGGATGGCTAGGTTGGAGAAGGAACTCCTCCCCATTGCCATGGATGCCTCCTCAATGGCTGTAGGCCATGGAGCAATGATAAGAGCATCAAGATCGGTAACTTCAAGGAGTTCCAGCAGCAGGGCTGCTGGATCACAACTTGTGCACCTGGAGCATCTCCAACCAAGAATCCCTGGTACAATGCACACTCAGCAGCTGAAGGCAGATGGATAGATGATTCATTGTCCTCTTGACAAGCACGCTGATGGAGACAAGGTGCCAACTCCTAGAACCATTAGTGTTGGGGAGAAAGGCCTGTACTAGGCCCTGATCAGACTCCCTGTGCCAACTCTCTAAGGCACCAATGAAATCCCAGTGCTGATCCCATGTTGGGGGCCGTCGGGGCCTATGAACAAGGGCAAGTTCTCTAGAAAACAGCGAGGTCTTGCTAGAGGGGGTTGAGACTCCTGGTTTAGAGGGCCTTTGAATGGGCTGCTGAGCTGTGTAGGGGGTTTTGCCTGAGGGGAGGTCCTAGCAGATTCACCCACAGGGTGACTTTCTGCATACGAGGAGTGACCTGATCGGCGCCCATGGGTGAGAAACACACAGGTGAAGAGAGCAGAGCCGGATAGGTCCAATAGGGTGACCCCAATACTTACTGGTGGCAGTGACTTCCAGCAGCTCCAGGAAAAACTCTGCCTCTGAGCTGCCATCCAGCCTCAAGTCAGTGCCACCTCTGGCACTGGACTCTAGATCGATGACCGCCTCAGAAAAAGGGTCATCCCTCTTGCCACAGCTGGCACAACCCTCGACACTGTGCTCAGTGCAAACTTTGATGTCATTTCCAGAACCATTACACTCCTCACGGTCACAAATAATATCAAAGTCGAGGTCAGCCTCAGGGATGACATTATGGTCAGCGCCTCACCTGGAGCTAGGCCCAGGACTGACATAATTTCCATTACCATGTCTGGTACCATCACCCCCTTGGTGTGGCTAGCAACACCATGGATTGTGACAGCTGCCAAACCAGCAAAAGCATGGACAACAGCCCCAGTGCCAGTCTCTCTGCTGACACCATAAACAGTGTCAGAAGGGGTGCCAGCATCTTCCCTGGTAACACCCACTGCATCATCACTGAGAACAGTGACAACAGTGGGGGCATTGCCAGAGGAGGAGGATGATGAGATGTCCACTGTTGTAGACCAGGTGTATAGCTGCAACCTTGCTACTGGGGATGTCTGTTGCTCAGGGCAGGCAGACTGTGAAGGATTTGCAGTTGACTGCCCAGAAGGAATCCACCGTCCATCAGAACAATTCACTGGAGTCTCTGACACCTCAGTCCTGTGAGGTTGAGGAGAACGCCATTGTTCCACAGAACAAGGAATTGGGCACTAGTTGTGGTAATGTCTTTGGCTCAAAAATGGGTTTGAAGCAGGGCTTCATTCAAGCTCTGCATCAACCTTCATGAATTGGGCCCAAGAAGTCTAAATAAAGCTGTCCGATTTTGCGATGGGCATACCATAGTGTGGAACAGTCCGATTCCTCAAGTCAACACACATTCACACCAACCATTCAACCAACATACACACAACCCAACAATACCGTACCCACCCCCACCCTACCAATGAGGCGGTTATTATTCTAAGGCAGCTCAAGATCTTAAATAGGTTACAGTGCACTGAATATTTCAATTGTCAAATTTCAAAATTGATTTTAACCTTCTGTGGGGCTCTCACCACCCACAGGAGAAAGAACCAAGTTTTCTGGAGAGTCTGAGGGGCTCTCACTCCTCGTCGTCTCTACAGCACGACTGATGAAACTTCAATTTATGTCTCAGCAAGACAGACTCTCTCACAGCCTATACTAAAAATTAAACGATTAATGTAAAATATAATCCAATTTGAAGGAGTAGTCCTGTCAAACATTCCTCCTCAAACTGCCCACAAATCTGCCAACAGATCATTATATCCACACAAGCGATGATAAACCCAACCACACAATGAAGCAAGATTACAGCACCAGAGTTAGAAACCTCAAGGTGCTGATGGCAATCACGTACCCCAAATTCTTAAATCTTCACGGGGAGACCAAAATCACTCCCCTCAATCCAGAATCCTGCCACAGTCCGCAGAGCACACAGCAGCAAACATATTTTTCCCAACTGCCGATTCCTCGATCTTCAGGGCGGGGGAGCCAAAATCAACCCCTCAGATCAGGTCTTGCCACGGCAGCTAATAGATTTTCTGACTGCCAGTTCCACGACGAACTGCGTAGCAACTCTGGTAAATGGAGGCAATCTCCTGGAGACAATGAGAATCCGACTCCAAGTTCAAATGTTGCCAGGCAACCACACTCCAAAAAGCAATTACAAAACTCCGTCCCCCAGTACCCGACTCCACAACACTGTTGGCTGCTGGTGACCCAACCCGTAGCCTTCATTTAGTAAGCTGTATCAGAAGGGTTCCTGATGAAATTTACAAACAGCGTATTTCATCACTCCTTAAACAGGTGAGACTCAGCAATGGTATTGCACTGATTCCTGCCTACAAAATAACAAAACTACCTCCTACGCTACACTTATGTTCCAACTAATCTAATGTTCTAATGCCCTAACAAACAACTAACTAAACAGAGAATAATGGATAGGGAAGTGTGTGTTACGGACCTGAGGTGTGTGATGACCCATAAACCTCGAGAGCAAAGCTTGAGAGGTTTATGTGGTCATCACACACACCGAGGGGTTGTGGAAAAAATCCATAACATCAAACTTACCTAGCCTTTATTTTTTTATAATCGCTGGTGTGGAAGTTTAGACTATTTCTAGCAGCTTGAAAGAAAAAGGCCTTTTTTAGCTAGAGTGCAGTTTTATTTTTGAAGAAATTGAACTGTGCTTGAATAGAACACAGTTGAAAATACTGCAGCTGAAATGCTTTTTGTGAAACAATGGAATGCACCACTTCCTTTGGGGAATGTCGTATCAACCAGATTTTGTGTTATTATGAAATGTCATATCAACCAGATTTCAGGTTATTATTGCCTTTGGAGCATAATAACCCGAAATCCGGTTGATATGCATTTTTAACAAAACAGTAATCCAGTTGATATTTATGGTCACCAGTAATTATAAGAACTTTAAAACCCCAAAAATGGACTGCCAAATAAATAAAATGATAAACTATTGTGAGAACTGCAGCGTGGCCAGCCCAACGTGGCTGCCATCTTTTTTTTTTTTTAACCTTATGTTTATCTTCCTACTGCACCGTTCCTCCCCTCATTCAGAGCTCCTCAAGTCGCCTTCCCGACATCCCATAGTGCCCCCAGGAGTCTGCTCCTAGAGTGTCCGTCCGCTCAGAGACCCTCAGGTAGCCCGCTATAAACCCCGGGTGGGCGAAGGAAGGGAACCCCAAGCCTTCCCCCTAACAATGGTAGAGCGAGCGGGACACAGTGGAGTCTGCCCCAGTGATCACCGGCGACATGGTCTGGCTTTGGAGGAGTCGTCTCCTAGGAGTGATGGGCTCCATTTTCTCCTATACTGGTGAACCCCTGCCCCTGCAGTCGCCGGCACACTGGGAGAGCCAATGAGGAGGCATGCGTTGAGACACAACTCCTCCCTGGGCTTTTGGCTGGTGCTGCCCCTCCCCTTCTGTGAGTTCTGATCTGCATCGCCAATCCCAGGTTCACCCAGGGCATGGCGATAGAGCAGCGGGACAGGCCTGCAACCCTCCCCAGAGAGGGAGAGTTGCCGTTGGGCTCTCAATCCCTCTCTTCCCCTGCCGACCCTCCAGCGGCCCGAGTCCAACACCGAACCCAGATCGCCGGCGTGAAGCGAGGTGTGGCGTCCAGCACCTCAACCCTCAGCGACACCGGGCCAGCCGTGGCTGCCATCTTGATTAGACAAAAAGGAGAGACTACATTTTTTTTTTTTCAAGTGAGACAGAAATAAAAGGAGGAATAATAATTTGGATGTGAGGCCTTAAATATTTGAGGCAATTTGGAAATAGTGGGATGAGGGTTACTAGACCAGAACCTGCAGCCCTGATGAAGCCAGTTTGGTGAAGAAACGTTGGCAGTCTTGTCAGCAGGTCTGGGCATAATCCTTATTGTTTCCAAATATATCTATCTATATATATATATCTATATATATATATATATCTATATATATATATATATATATAATTGCACTTGCACCCTCATATACGGTTGCACTTGCACCCTCCATGCCAGCGACCCAGGTTCGGGAACGGACGCAGGTTGCTCAGTGGGCCTGCAGGGTGAGGGGGGATAAGTGCTTGATAGCAGCTCTCCTTCCTTGGGGAGGGGGGACACCAATTCCAACTGCAGGGACTGCCACCTGGTGGAGGCTGGATGGCAGTGCAGTGGGAGTGCATGCAAGTAAAGGGGCAAGGCTGGAGCATGGTGCGCAGGTGCAAACAGACTGCCAGTGGAAGTGGTGGAGGTGAAAGCAGTAGGGGGATTCAAGCATGGTGCAGCAGCCAGCACAGCAGTTTGGTTTGGCTTCAGCTTTGGCAAAGGAAAAAAACAGATGGTTTCGGGAAAACTGGTCATCGTTACACTCGCTGCACATCATTGTCTCTCAGCCGGCACAAAATCATGCCAACCATTGCCTGGGCTCTGACTCCAAGGGCGAAATTAAACAGAAACTGTTGTGGAACTGATCCTGGAGGAACGTGGAAGAGGAGGTATTTATTCCCAGTGCAAATTGTGGGCTGTCTACACTGTGAATTGATTTGATTGACAAATGACATAGCCTTAGGATTGTGATTTATGAAGCTGTGGAGGTTGTGGGTATTTTTTTTTTATTAGCTCCCCTCCTTATTTTATTTTTCATTTGTCACTGATGCTTTTTGCCAACTTTGCCAAGACGGCAGCTGGTACCATAGTTAGAGTGGCGCTGGTTAGAGCATGGGCACTGGGAGCAGCATACTCGCTAGCGGCGATACATAAAATCCATGTTCACATCTCGGCCCAGCCGCTCCAAGGAACTATCAGGCTAACAAGTCACACCAAATACTTTTGCTTTGGATTTTAAGCTGTTTTGGAGTCAGTTTGCTTGTGAGGGGACAGCAAATGCAACGCTTGTGTGTGCTTGTCGTTGAAAGTTATTATTACCTTTTTAATATGCAGTTAAAGTGTTGATAATTACTTATGTATTTCCGTGCTGGCATGTTGGCAGGCCCCTCGAGAGGAATTTTGTCTTTACTTGACAGCAGCTGGCCAAGATGGAAAGATGGCTGTGTCTCTTGTCCAACACTCGATAATACTTTAACAAGCATTTGTCAATGCCGAATGTTGTCTTGCTGGCATTGGCATTGGTAGTGCAGGAATTAGAGAGGTGCATAATAGGAATGGCAGTGAAGTATTGAACTGACGCCAACCCAACCCCCACCCTGCAGAGACTGATAGGCATTGAGGTGTGCCTTTTGGTCGTTGGCCATAACGCTCACGCCGTTTCACCTCACCGTACCGTGCAGACACCGACAGGTGTCGCAGTGTGCCTTGGGGTCTTTAGGCCTTACGCTCACCCCATTCCATAAGGAAATACGCTGAAATGGGTGCAGCATAGGAGAATGTGGTGAACTTTGGGGCCAAAGAGTCCAAGGCACACCTCGATGCCTGTCACTTGCTGCAGGGGGGGGGGTGGAATGGTGTGAGCATTACAGCTGACAATCCCAAGTCACACCTCTGACACCTGTCAATCTCTACAGGGTGGGGTGTTATGGTTGGAGACCCTAATGCTCTGGGTGTTTGTTGGTATTTTCATTCCAGATTTTCAACATGGGCTTTTTGTGACCCCTACCTCATGAACAGTGGCACTGTTGTTTTCTTACTCTGTCCCGAAAGGTGATTCCATGCAGTGACCATGAAATGACCTTTCAGGACTGAATAACAAAATGACAGTGACTCTGTTCATGAGGTGGAGTCCCAAGAACCCCATGTTGAAAATTTGGGACCAAAACTCCCAAAAATGGCTGAGATATCAATCTAAATTGAAAACCCCCCATTCAGTGCTATTATAGGACTTACCGTCATTTCTTCACTTTGTGGTTGGCTTACGAGGAGTGCAGAGGTGTTCCTGGTCCACTGAAGATTGCTGCTCCTGACCGCCACAGGTAAGTATGGGTGAGGGGGGTGTGGGGAGGTGGGTTGCGCAGAGGGAGGGTGAGGGTTGGAGGAGGGGGGCCGGCGGCAATGACGAGGGACTGTTTTCTTGTTTTTCAGGTTAAAAGAAAAAGACGTTGTGGGTCCATTTTCTTTTTTACAGGGAAACTATAGATGTTGGCACACTGGGGTGTGCTCTCAATGTGCCACAGTACTGGAGGGGTGGGATCAAGGCCGACCTGGGGATTAGGCACCCTGAGGTCGGAGGATATGTGGGGGACATCCAACACCGGGAGTGAGCATCATGGTGTTGGTGTTGGAAACACCACAGCAGGGTTTGGCACACTGGGGTGGGCTCACAGTGTGCCACATTAAAGGATGTGGGCATTATGCACCCCAGTGTCGGCAGGCGGGGGGTCCACCAGCGTGATCAGATTGTGCTTACAGTACAGGTGGCTTCAGGCACTGAATACTCCCAGCCCATACGGAGCTTAGGATGTGGCCTGCTCCTCACGGCTGGGAGAAACTTTTGAGCCAGAGACAGTGGGACGTGGAGGAGGCAGGCGAGGAAAGTGCCTCCTCCCACTGTTCAGGCAGGGACCGGTCGGGTGGCGAGGTGGAGACATTACAACGTAAACAGCTGTTTGCTCTCCTGCTGCCGCCATGTTTATTGAAATGTTTCACCAAGAAAGGCATGTACGGGGGGGGGGGTCGTGTCATCTGTGCCGCTGCATGACATGCTTGTCTCTAATTGCAGCGGCACGTTTGTTTCAAGTTGGTGGCCCCTTGCATATACTTGTGTCACCGCTAGCATGCTCACTAATTGGGCAATGAGAGACGCACCTTCTAAAGCATGCCCTGCATTTGCCAACACTGACACACCTCTACATTTCTCATACTACCACAAGATGTTGCTTGCGCAAGACAACAAAAAAAGGTGGGTACTGGGGAAGACAGGTGGGGGCCCCAGAGCCTGAACTTTCCCCAGGGGCCCTGAATTCCTCTCAAGGGGTCTGTCCTCATCTGGAGGAAGTCTCCCTTTTTTTCAAGCAATCTTCCGTGGGTGGGATCTTTTGTATTTAGAGTCTCCCCAAGATCAGGTCATTTGTTCATTATCACTTCATCTGCTTCAGCTCCCCAAGTCTCACTCATTATGGTCCTTTTATTTTTGCAGGTATGCCTAAATCACTGCTTCTGTGTGACTTATGTCATTAACTAAATACAGAGCCGTTAACTATTCCCAGCACTTTAGTCCTTATTTCTACTGCAAGGCTCCTAGTCTTCTGCATTATCGTTCGTTCACTCTTGTGGCATGAATTATTAATTCTGGCACAATGCAGTCCTGCGTTAGCTAAAATATGATATGATGCCATTGATAACATCATAGCTGAGCATACCGGGGGGGGGATCAGGATAAACAGCAGGGGGAAGGGAGCCAAGCAGTGTAACAAAAGGTACATTTTAATGAGCAATCAGCACAAACAATGAATTCTGCGGCACTACATTTCTTTTGTGGCATGGTGCAGGTTCCACAGAAAATTAAATGGCCGTGGAGTTGCAAAATTCGAGGGGCCATGACTAAGCCTTAGCTGGCAGGGTTACCATGGGATAGGGATGGTTAAAAAGTTGCATCATTGCTGCATTCTTTGCTGCAACATCTGTTATGTTTCCGCCTGCATTTCTTGGCATGGTGTCTGATTTGTAATGCAGTAATATGACAAACACTCAGAGCTGGTTACTTGTTATTCCTCAGAGGCTGTGAAAGTCATTGTGATGTATCTCAGTAAGGATAATTTAAATGTTAGCTCTTTGGCTTTCATCTATCACAGAGTCAGAGCTACTCTAGATTTTTTGAACAGTGTACAAAGTCAGTGCTCAGAAATGGCATATGTATCCTCTTTTGCTACCTGCCAGCCCTAAGCTGCCCTAAATGTCAAGTTAATCATGCGGATTGTGTGTGTGTGTGTGTGGGGGAGGGATATTCAAAACCATGAATACTTAAATAAATATTTACAACATGATTTCTGGAACTCCCTACCACTGGATGTGTTAGTATGTGACAACCTAGAACAGTTTAAAATAAATTTGGATCTACACATGGGTAATAGAAAATATATCTCTCGCCATTATTTCAGTGGTGGCGAGTTCTAAATGGGCTTGCCCTTGAACTCGTAAATACCTATGAACCTATTAGGAACTTTTATGAGTGAGAGGGATTCACTAAACAAACATATCCCATTTTGAGGTTTATATTGCCAACTCCCTATCTGTTTTCTTGATAGTACTCCATTCATACTGTATGTTCAGGGGCATCATTTAGGGGTTGCAGTTCGGACCCTGATGATTTCTTTGGAACTTCTATGAACCCCTAAAACAATGTGTCCCTAGGATTTGGCTAAATACAATGTTGCAGTTGGAGGGTGTTTTAATCTGCTGTGGTTCTGTTGAAATAGGACTTTGCAATGCAGTATGGGTCTACTGAAATGGGACTGTGTAGCTCCAACAATGCAACAGAAATGGGTTTCTGCACTCCTTGTGATTCTACAGAAATGAGGCTTTGCACATTCTGTGATTCTGAAGAAGATCTGCACCCCCATGATTCTGCATAAAATAGGGTTCTGAACCCCCCTCTGACTACATAAATGGGGCTTTGCATCCCCCTATGTATACAGAATTGGGGTTCTACATTATGTATGATGTTACAGAAATGGAGCTCTGCATCTCTTTTGGTTATTTTTAAGGTAACATTTTTTACTGACCAAGTTCTGTATGACAGAAATCCTAGTATTCTATTGAAGTGCAGTTACACAACAATGGGAATACATATCCTACATATATAGATGCTTAGGGACAGAAAAAGACCGATTCTGTTTGCCTGGTTCCTACCTAGGCCCTAGGATCCTTCACAAAGGATCTGTAGAGGTATAGGATCACCTTTTTCCATCTTCTTGAGAAGGCCCTACCTTTCCATCACAACATTCTGCTAGCTTTCTCACATGCTTTGTTATACTAGGTTGAGGTCTTGAGGCTGTCACTATTTATAACTCCACGTCCTTCTCTTCTATGGCCTTCTGCAGTCATACCCCCTCTATCTAATATTTGGTTCTGGGCTTCGTACTCCCCAACTGCATAACCTCGCACTTTGTGGCACTGAATTTCAATTGCCAAACCTTTGATCACTTTTCCAATCTGCCCAGGTCTTTCTTCAGCCCCCTCCTAAACTCCTCACTGTTCACCCTATGACATATCTTTGAGAAACACTGGACTCGAAGCAAAATCCGGTGCACAGAAACAAAGTGGCATGCTGCGAGCCATCAAAACACCGGGAGCAGCACAATGAAGATGGTATGCAAAGTAAAACAAATACAAAATGTGCCAGAGTAATGTACAGGAGGTGGCTTTTTAAAAAGTCCAAACACAACTCTTTCTGGTGCTTTGACTCTAAACAGTTCTTCCTTAGGGGGACAAGATCTCCCAGAGAAGGTACTGATTAGTCACAGCTTAAAGTGCCAGTACAAAAAAACCTAGAAACCCCACCATATTAAACTGATAGACACAGGGATAGAAAAAAATATGCAATACACAACACAGTAAAAAAATACAACTGTTAAGAAAACATACCAAGGATTTTACTATAAATGTGTACAAAATAATTATTTGATTTAAGGAAAAACTAAGGTAACTAGTTAGCAGTACCTTCTCAGGCAGACCCAGCCCCCCTGAGGAAAAAACATTCAGATTTGAAGTGCTGGGGAGAGTTGTGTTCAGATTTTTATTAGGAATAGGATTAGGATAATGACTGGGACCTGGCAGTACTAAGGTATACCATTTATAGGTGAGACAGGGGTAAGGGAAAAGGAAGTGAGGTAGCCCTCTATGCCAAGGAAGACATAGAGATGATAGAGGATGGGTCCATCAAGGGAGGAAATGGGGACACGGAATCACTGTGGGTACAGCTCATGATAGTATTGGGAAAGACGTTGCGCTTGAGGGTGATTTATAGACCATCAGGACAGGGAGAAGAGGGGGATAAGGAACTAGGGGCAGAAACTTAAGAAGGGGGCCATAAAGGGGGAAGTACTGGTTGTGGGGGGATCACAGTTTCCAATGTTACAATGAACACATTGAAGTGCACCAGGCTGAGGTAAACCCCTATGGTATCCCGCTTGTAACTTTTTAAAAAAATGTATGTCTTTGGTAACCGGGTAAGCGAGCTGATCCAAAGGACCGTTTTCAGCTGTGACCCGGGCCACAGTGTGGCAGACAGCTAACAACACCAACAACAACAATGGTATAATACAGTATTACAGGAAGACAAGCACACCTTGATATGAGGTCAGCACATAGTGTCTACAATACGAATCAGTACATACAGTAGTAATTCAAATACAGGGTTACAGAAATGGTAAAAAGGGCTAACACAGAATGATTTGTACAGACTAAACTGACAGGCATGAAGGTTTAGGATGTTTGATGCAATAACCAAAGTAAGAGTTATCAGTTGACTAGGCAAGCTGTGGCTTCCTGAAGACTAACCTAACGTTTGGTAACCATTAATACAAAACAACAGTTTAACACAAAGAGGAAAGGGGGATGACAGTCTTGTAGACTATCAGAAGATCAGGACCAGAGTAAGGAGCTTATGTACAGAAGAGTAAATGGTGATAGGGAGTGAGGTAGGTCCGGAGGGTAGCACCTGCAGACGGCCCTCAAATACATCCTAGGGCATCTTGCAATCTCCAGGGATACCTGGAGGACAGTTACAGGCGTACTCTGTCCGGAGCCAGGCTTTGAGGTTTGTTTTTGAAAGATTGGTAGAAGGGGGAAGAGCGGATAGATAACGAGAGTCTGTTCCAAAGGGAGGAGGCTGAGGCAGAGAAGGCTTTTCTACCCATGACAGTGGATATGCATGGAACTTCCGGCGGAGGAATGGAGGAAACCATGAGGCTTCAAGAGGCCACTTGATCAATGAGTAGAGAGGAGTAGGGGGACAGTTGGCAGTTTCTGAGTGAATTGTCAACTAGGCAGCCCATGGCATAGTCGAAGTGACCCTGTAGCAAAAGCCACCCTAAGGACTGGTAGAGTGTGCAATGGTGAGTGGATAAAGGGACTTGAAGAACAAAGTGACATATGGAATTATATGTATAGGTAAGACAACAATGTAGGAAGGAGGACACTGAAGAGTAGACAGGGGAGCAATAGTCAAGTAGGAGTAGCAGGTTTTCTTGGGTGATAGCCAGTCGGGCCTCAGTGGTCAGGTATTGGTTGAGGCGGTAGGCTGCACCTAGGTTTTGGTGAATTTTCTTTATTGTAATGCTTATGTGCTCATTAAAGGTGAGGGAGGGATCGAGCATCACGCCTAGGTATTTGAAGGAGGGAACAGTTTCCAGGGGAGGACCTGCAGGGATGCATGCGAGGAGGGAGGAGCCAGATTTGGTGACCTTTGCAAGGAAAGGTTTAGAGTCGAAGAGCATGGCCTTTGTTTTCTTCTTGTTCACGAGGTGTTTCCTGGAGAGGAACCATTTCTGCACCGTGTCATAGTTTAGTGAGAGGGTGGAGGAGATAGATTCCAGAGATTTATCACTATGGTATATGACAAGGTCATCTGCATAGAGGAGAGCCTTACAGCTGATGCTTTCGGCAGGGAGAGCATTTGTGAACAAGAAAAACAGCAGAGGTCCAATTATGGACCTCTGGGGTACACCAGAGTGGATAGGTCCTGAGGCAGATGAGTTCTTACCTATAAGGACAAAGTGGGACCTGTCAGACAGATAGCTGTGGAACCACGCAGTAGTGTCCAGGGAGCAGTGAAATTTCAGTAGCGTTGAGTGGAGAAGGTGGTGGTCAATGAGATCAGAGACCTTTGAGAGAGCCACAAATACCGTGCCTCTCACTTTGCCCACGTCCATATTTCTAAGGACATGGTTTGAGAAAAGGGCCAAAGCAGAGGAGGTGCTATGGTGTTTGCGGAAACCATGTTGAAGTGGACGCAGAAGGTTATATTTTTCAAGGTGTTCAGATAGTTGGTAGTGGATGATTTTTTCAAGTAATTTACTCAAGTGCGGGAGGAGGGAGAAGGGTCTGTAGTTTTGTGGGGTGGGCAAGGGGATCGCCAGATTTAAAAATTGTAACCACCAGAGCATGCTTTCAGGAGTCTGGCACAGTGGATGTTGACAGGGCAAGATTGAAAATGTAAGTTAGGGGTTTAACAATTACTGGGGTGAGCAGCTTCATGAAGGTGGGGGTACAACCCATCACTGCCAGGACTCCCTCTGAATGGTAGTGTCTTTAGGAGTTTTAGGGTGACTCTTTGACCAATGGCCTTGAAATAAAATGTAGGAGGTGTGGTGGTATATATGGAGGAAGAGGAGTGTGGACTGCTGTTCTGGTCAGTAGAAGGCTGAGGGGGGAGCTTACTGATATATGGAGTAAGATCAGAAAACATAGTGTCGAAAGCATCCACAGATGCAGCAGAATCAGTGATCAGGCCTGAGGCAGGCACAAGTTGCGTTATTTGTTTGTTAGGCTTAGGAGGGACCCGATAGAGGCCTAGAAGCTGCGAGGATCCCCAAGTGTATCCTTTTGTTGAGTGATGTAATTTTACGTTGAGCAATTTCACGGCCTGCTTACAGAGTTGCGCAGTCTTCTACTGATGTTCCAAAATTGTGGGAAGGGAGATTCCTTATAGGATTTCCATGTTTTGTCCCTGAGTTTCATTTGTGCCAGAAGTTCCTTGGACAACCAGTGGGTGCTGCCGCCTCCTAACCCTTCTGGTGGTAAGCAGAAAATGTTCATCCTGAAGTTTACAAAGGGCAGCAGTGAAAAAAGTCACCGCTGTTGAGACGACTCTGTGTAAATAGCGTGCGGATCACTTAATGGCCCCTGCATCCACATGGACATGGTCATGGTCCAGGTTATTAAACTTCCTGAATGACAGGAGTTTGGGGGGGAGGATGGGTCGATCTAGAGGTAAGGATGACATATGTAGGGGTATGATCACTTAATGAGTTGGACATTGTGCCTGCCTAGAGGACAAGGTTGACTCGATTCATGAGAATCCAGGCAAGGGTAGAGTGGTTTAACAAGCGGTGGTTATGTCTGGTGGGGGAGGAGATGACTTGTTTCAGGTGGTGCGTAATCTGGAACTGGAGCCTCAGTTCAATTGAGGTTGAAGTTCCCAAGTAAAATGGTGTCTCGAGAAAGAAAGGCACCGGCAAGGCCGTCTAGGAGATTGGATGGGCCCTGGGTGCCTTCTGAAGGTGGGGTTGTAGCAGCAGCCTAGATAAAGCTTCTTAGATGCACCCAGGACTAGCTCAGCAAGTAGCTACTCACTTGGGGATGTGGGGGTAGAGCAGGCAATGGTGGTAGCAGTGATATGATCCTGCACATACAGTGCAATGCCCCCACCCCTCTTTCTGCCTGGTCTGTCCAGATGCAGGAGGGAGTACCCATTGAGTTGGTATGTTGCATCGGTATGGTATGACTTCAGCCAAGTCTCAGTGAGACCTATGACATGCAGTTTGTACAAGGGCACCCAGGCCTCAAGTTCCGAGAACTTGGATAGTAGGCTGCAAATGTTCAGGTGTGCAACCCTGAGGCTGGATTGGCTTGTCCCGGTACCATTTGTGTGGTCAGTGTGAGTATTCGAGGGGCCAGGGTTGCTTTCTATGTTGCCAGCCAGAGGAAGGAGTGAGAGAAGGGGACAGGTAGAAGGAAGACAGTGGGGGGACCTGATGGTGAGGGAATGGATAAAAAGTGCAAGCAGATGCTCAAAGTTAGACAGTAGTGCTAGTAAAGAAAGGCCCGTGGGAGAAAGATCATGTCTGACCACGTTGGGCATAGGGTCGTTAGGTGTGTATGTTTTAGAAAAGGGGCGTAGGTGTAGCTGGTCGGCAGCAAGTATTGATGCGCAGAAATCCATGACTAGTAGTAGGCTGATCATGGAGCTTAGAGCAAGGAGAATCACATTAGTATTCATTTTAGGAGAGAGTTCAAAAGCCAGCCTGGGGAGGGTGCCTGGCCTTGGAATATGTACCATTTAGTACTACTCAATGGGTTCTTTCCTCTAGCCAATTCCCTACCCATCTAAGGACTTTCTCCCCAACACTTATAGTAAATTCCTAAATTTATTTAACAGCCTTTTGTGGGGTACAAAGACTGCTAAAGTCCAGACAAAGGATGTCCAGCACTTGGCCCTTATCCAATACTTGTGAGACAGCACTGAAAAAATACACATGATTAATCTGACCATCCTCTCTTCACAGAGCTGTGCTGCTTGCTGTCTTGAAATATATGGGACTCTAGGAAGTTGACTAACTGCTCTTTGATTATGGTCTCAAGAGTTTTCCAACAGTGGACAGCAGGTCAAGTGGTCTGTAGTTTTCTGGGTCTTCCCTGACCCCACTTTTGTGCATTTCATGCACTGCAAATAAGAGTAGTTACATTAATCCCAGGGTAGCCAGGTCTGTGTTACCCTTTCCTGCTGCATAAGAACAAAGACTAGTCTCTAAGCCTGCTTGCGTTAGAGTAGTCTATCTAAAAGGCTATGTTTGCAGTTTGAGGGGCAGAAGCTACCAGACACATACCCTTCCACGAGCTGTTTAAGCCAGCTTGTGCCAGCCTCATTTGGAAGCACTGTTTCTTTGCTGCAGCAGAGGCTCTGCTGGAGCTCTGCCCCCCGCCCCACCCGTCTGGTGCTTTCCTCTGTACTTTTGGGCTTCCTGTCGAGTTATGCCTTCAGCAGCTTCTAGGTTAGTATTTTGTTTTTCTGCCTGTTCTGGCTGTAGCTTGTGTTCCCATCTTTTCTCTCAGTTAGCTAATCTGGCTGCACTAATGTCCTCATGTAACTCCTGTGTGTATTTCTCTTTTGGTTCTCCATGTTCTTACTAGTTTCCACTGCATGTCCTACCCAAGTCATTCTGCTGTTTTAGTTTGTGCTGTCTCAATCTTTTCTATTTGCAGTTCATACCAAACCACATGGAACTCTGGCCCACATTTTCAAAGGAGATTCAATGGCTCAAAGTGGAGATGTGCCACATATCCCAGAAAATGAGCAGAACCATGACATTCAAAAGGGAGTGATGCATCGTGCATCTCTGGATGCACCAGCATGCATCTATAATGTATGCGGCGCATGTAGAAGGGGCATTCCCATGAATGTGCTGCGCATCCCTATATTCAGCCAAAATGTGTGGTGCATCTGCTGCACATCTCACAGATGAGATGCCTAAGGTTAGGCATGGAAAAAGCATGCCTAAATGGCCAGCCCCCCACAGGTAGGCCTCAGAACTGCAGGCAAGCTGTCCGAAGACAGCCCTTGGAGGTGCACCAGGATATGCTTCAGGCACCCGCACACAGCAGTCATGCCAGGATGGATGAACCCTGAGCCACAGGTGCCATGTCACCACTGGCACCATCCAGGGAGCAACACCCCACACCGCACCCTGGACTTAGACACCCAGCAGCCACATTTCAGTGCTGTCGTGTGACCCCCAGCTGCACCAGCAGAGTGGACAGCCACATTGCAGCAAATGTACCAGGGGCCATGGTCAGCACTCATGCAGCCTGCAAGGTGCCACCCAGTGGTGGCATGCACCCAGGGTGGCATCTGTGGCAACGGTGCCTGTGTTGTGTGGTAGCCACATGGCATGGGCCAGAGACCATCCAGTGGCACCCATCCACAGTGGTACCCCATGGGTGCACACAGGTGGGACCCACCCGAGTACCCGGTCACTGTCTGGACACTGCAGTCCCTTGCAGTGCCCACCAGGTACCTCCCATACTGGGGTGTGTGGGGGCACTGCAGGTGACTGTATACAGCATATGGAGCTGGTGTATCACATGCATGTGGTAGTCCGAGCAGCCTGTGTCACCCTGTACCGGTCCCTGTTGCATGTCCAGGCCCCCCCCCGTACCCCTGTCTGACACTATACATAACTATGGGGTGTAGCACTGTACCCAGCCCAATGCAGTCCACTCTCCCACACACAAACATTCCATCACACCTGCCTACTAGGCTGCAGTTCCTCCTATTAACCTTTGTGGAGTGGTGGGGCAGCCCTGCAAAGCTGGAACTGAGCATGCTCAGGGTATGCAAATGGCCTGAATACATTCCAGTAATTACATGCAATGTGGGAGATAGGCTTGGAATGTGCAGTGAGGTCATTTGCATATCCTGGCTGAATATTGCAGCTTTGTGCACCATGCAAGTGGCTTTGCATCATGCATCTCCCCATGCTCCGCATAGGGCTCAGGTCACCTGCTGCGCCCACTGTACAATCACGCATCTTCAGGATATTCAGCTGGACATGCGTGAATACATCTCATGGCGCATCTTCTGAATATTTCATTTGTTTGTGCTGGTGCATCTCAGATGCACACGCACTTGCACGATTTTGCAGGGGACTTTTGAATATGGGTGCCCCCTCACTTTTTTCCTTTCTTTTTTTTTTTTTTTGCATGGTTCAGAAGTGTGGGTGAAATCGTCTTTACCAAAGTTCCATCTCCATCACCTTAATCAAGACTAAGATGTCCACCCTGCCTGACTCCTTGTCCTTCTCCTATCTCTTGCTGTCCTTTTATCATAATTATCCTGATTCTACTTTTAGTTGAAGTTTACCTAATAATTTTCCTCCAATTTTTTATATTTTCCCTATTTTCCATTTTAAAGTAAGCCTTTTCTATGTTGCTTGAGTCTACCATACTGCCGAACCATTTTGTATATGTTTTTGCTTGGGTGCCTTTCCATTCTTGCACTATGAGTCTCTTTGGCTTCAGAATTGCCAAATTTTTTTAACAACTCTTTTTCTCGCCCCATCACTCTGGACCTCTCTCGGGAGATCCCCACTCGCCACCTACTTTGCTACCTCCTGCCTGAAGTCCACCCCACCAGGAAATTGGGGACAAACACTCCCCTACCTATTTCATCCGATGTTCTGCCCCATCTTGCCTGGCAGACAAGGGGATCGGGAGAGCCAGTGGAGTGAACCCGGCATTGGGAGTGTGACAGTGGGGCACCAGAGGACGCCGTCGCCTATCCAGGGATGGGTTTTTTTTTTTTGCTTGTGTGTGTGTTGCCTGGGCGCGGACATGCAGTGATGTCCTGCTCACACCAGGCATGCTCCCGCACCTGGGTGAAAGACACCCGCCGCCACCCACTCCCCTGCTATGCATCTCACACAGCCTGCAGCACTCCCCAGCATCCCAGGGATCACTAGAGCTGTGCAAGAAAGGACCCACCCACCCCAGGAGAGGATAGGTGTCCTCCAGACACTCAATCCTACTCTTCCCCTGCCAACCCCCAGCACCCCGATTTTGCTTCCGAACCCGGGTCGCTGGTGTGGCACAAAGTGTGGCATCCAGTGCCTCAACCCTCAGCACCACTGGGCTGGCCAGAATTGCCAAGTTGATGAATATTTTTTATCAGTTAAATTTTATTAAACTTCACTAACCATATACAACCAGCTACTTTAGAAATAAAAATATTTGTATCAACATAGTATTGTTATTAGACAGAATCATAGTTACTATACCATAAAAAACTCCAACATACATAACTAAAACTTTTTAACATAGAATTAAGAACATATTAAATAATGCTAACATTTTTATGACTTTCTTATGATATGAGAAAAATAAAATTCTACTACTAGTTAATAATTTCCCTCCAATCTTACAGTGAGAAAACACATATTACCAAAAGGAGAGGATAAGCAAGAAATTAAGAAGAAGAAAAAGGAGAAGTAGAAGAAAGCTAGAAGATACTACTACTATCTGTGAACTGGAGTGCTGCTAAACTATGTTGTTACTGTTCCTGAAGCAAAAAAAAACCCATAGATGGTGTTTCATATAGTCACAAAACTCCCTTTCTGACCAACCATTAAGTGAGCAACTCTTTCTGATCTAAGGACTTTTAAAGCAGCAGTGCAACAAAAATGGGCTAAAATTTGACCCCACATTTTTTTCTTCCTAACTGATGCCAGATGTCTTCTAGCTTATTTTGGAGGTAAAATTTCCAGTTTTCATTGTCATTTAAGAATTTTATGAAAGTTTTAATGTCATTATTTCTCAAGAAAAAAAGATGGCCACCTCATTTTTGCATAGAAATAGTACTGAGAACACCAGGAGGGTAAGAATCCCGACAAAAATGCAGATGTGCAGTACACAGCACAGAAAGCATCCAGAAAACCCAAATCAACAGTTCTGCCAATATTTTTCATAACCATATCAGAAAATTAGGTTTTTGGAATACCTTTTTTCATTGCACTGCTGCTTTAAACATTCTCTTTTCCACTCCACAGTGATAGGGGCTCTTTCCTCTGTCCAGATTTTTAGAACAGTATTTTTAACTGATGCTGCAGTAAGACATTTAGTATGTTTCTCTTCTTTAGACCAGAGCTTAATCTCATCAAAATAATCTATGAGGCATGTTTCCAGCTATGTTGTGGCATCTAACCATCCAATGATGGTTAGTAATTTTTTTTTGTCTGACCATAGCTGCTGTACTTTTTGACACCCCCAAAACATATGTATTAGATCGCCATTGGCTGTCCCACATTTGTTACAGTTATAGGTATTCCTTTTTGTACTTGTTAAGGAGTGTAATACAGGCTGTAAAGCAATTTAAACTGAACCAATTTCATGTTCATTGTTTTAAATGCCTTAGCAGAGTGCAGCCAGATTCTTGTGCAGTTACAGTTATCTAAATTCCTGTGTAATACTTGTGACCACCATCTGATATTTTCTTTACTGGAACCCCTTAAAACCTCTAGTAATAAACTGTAAAACGTAGATATTTTGGTTATAATTGTAAGCATGTCAAAAAGCTTTCTGTTATCATTGATGTTACATAGTTGAGGGCCATTTTGTAAAAGTTTTTTGACAGATTCTCTAAGTGAATTATACAATTCAGGGTTTGCATTTTGTATAGTCCTTTCTCTTACAATATTAATACATTGAATAAACTAGTTATTATTAAGTATGTTGTTTATTGTTGTTAATCCGTTACTGGTCCACTCAGCTTTCTCAAGAAACTGGTCTTCCAGACTGATGTTCAGGTTGCCAAAAATGGGTTGTGACCCAGATTTATCCAGATTCAGGTTAAGTAATTTAGCCCATCTTGAAGTAACACCTATTTATCCATCATTATTTTGTTCTTTCGAGCTTTTAATGGCTTTGCATAAAATAAAGCACTTATGTTTATCTCAAAGGAGTCAGCTCAATCAATTTCTAGTTCTAGCCAACCTGGATTGTTTGGACTACCCTGTCTAGGCTCTAATCATTTAGCAATCTGAATGATTCTACAGGACAAGTGGTAATAAAAAGCAGGAATTTTGAGCTGGATAATTTAATGAATGACATGCTACACTTTTTGCTAGCCCAAAATAAATTGAGAAATCAAACTTTGGACACCCCCAAACCATTTGTCAGGAATCCTAAATGGCAATAACATAAACAAATGAAGTGACTTTGGAAGTATATTCACCTTAATAGATTCTAGCCTCTCCCAAATGCCCAGTGGTAAATTATTCCACCTGGTAAGACTGTCCTGGATACTAGTTTTCGAGAGGCTGAGATTTTTTTGCTTAATTGTTTAGCAACTGACTTAAATATTTTGATCCTAAGTAATCAGTACTTTCCTTTCTGCAAGAAATGCCTAAGTCTGTTATGTCATCTCATATACAGTATTGATTGAGGCAACAAAAAATATTTTTCTTTTATTTATAACCTGAGATTAAACTAAATTCACTTACTACCTCCAATATTTTTATAATAGATTTTTTAGGCTCAATTAGTGAGATTAAAATATCATCAGCATATAAAGACAGAAGGTACTCTTTGCTTTTCAGTGGTATATCTTTAATCTCTTTTTCTGTAGATAATCTATGAAACGGGATCTAGAGATAAGTTAAATAGTAACAGAGAACAGCATCCCTGTCTGGTGCCTCTGTTTGATGGAAAACTGTTTCAAAAATGCCATTTGTAATTACTGTTGTCATCGGATTTGTATACAGTAGATTAGCACATTTGATACAATAAACAGGGAAATCATAAGCCTCTAGAACTTTAAAATGGTATGGCCATAAAATCCACTCAAAGGCCTTTTTAGCATCTAACGTGAAGAGACCTGTAGCTAATCTAGATTTGTTTGTGGCCTCCATTAAATGAAACAGTTTTCTGGTATTGTCTGCTGCTAATCTATTTCTAATGAAACCTGTTTGTCAGTTAAACTTTTTCTAACCCATCAGCTAGGATGTTCATGCGAATTTACATATCCATATTAATCAGGAAGATTGGCCTATAATTCTTACATTAATTTGGATCTTTGCCACTTTTATGAATAAGGGAAATTAGTCCATGTGTCATATTTCCTGATAGAACCCCTTTTAGCAAAAACTTCCTTGTAGATATTAGTTAAAATAGGAGAAACATCTTCTCTTAGTTTATTATAAAAGTTGGCAGGGTATCTCTCTGGGCCTGGGGCTTTGTTTGTTTTATGCTTCTGTACTGCTGCCAAAATCTCCTCAGTTTATATGTCTCTCTTAAAATTGTATTCTAAATTCTATAGGAATCTTAGGTAGATTGATGCTCTCACAAAACTCCTTAAAGCTTTTATTAGTTTCATCCACTGGCTGATTGTATAAATCTTTATAGACCTTATAAAATACCTTTTTGATCTTCTTATGTCCAATGACTAGCAGATTACTGTTTGTGTCTCTAATACTATATATTTTGTTGCATTACTGTTTGTTTTCATCATATAGCCAAGATTTTTGATGCCTTAGGACCTAGATCAATATAATTTAACTTGTATGTTCTTATTGTGAATTCTGCTTTGCCTCAAACTAACTCATAATATTCTGACTTGCACTTTGACCATGAGTCCCAAATGGCTTGAGAAGAGTCTACTGAAAGCCTACCCTCTGTTTCCTTAATTTTACTTACCAAATCTTGTGCTTTAGGTTTCTTAACACTTTTGATTGCTGGGGTTGAACTGGTAAGAAAACATGTCAGCCAACATTTTAAACAATCCCTATTATTAGACCATGAGATAATCCATTGGGTTATTTAAAGAGGAAAAAACTTTTATTTTTTGTTTTACTTTGTCTACTGTCTCCTCATCTTCTAGTAAAAACATTTAGTTTTCACCTGGGAGTCCTCTCAGAGCAATCATTTTCTGTAAATGAGAACATGACTGGAGAATGGTCCAAAATTACTGGTTCCTTAATTGTTGCAAACAGCACTCTGCTTACCATTGCTTTCGGGGACATATATGTGTTCTAGCCTAGAACCAGATTTATGACAGGGTGTGCAGTAAGTAAATTCTTTAACATTGGGGTTTAGAACTCTACATATGTCTATTAGTTTGAGGTTGTTCCCTAAATTTTGTAGGTCCCTATCAGATTTAGTTCTATTATTCCTAGGATTAGATCTGTCTAAGTGGGGATCCAAAGTGCTATTATTGTCTCCTACTAAAAATATTGTGCTATGCATGAAAGTATTCATTTCATTATATAATTCTGTAAACATGTTATGTGATCCAGCTGTTCCCACTATCTACATCTTGCCTAAACTCCCCAGACAATACAGCTAACCCTCCTGGATGACCTGTTGTTTCCGGTATTGGATCAGTTCATGAGAACATGTGCAGATTTATAGATTTTTTTGAAGTTATGTGTTACTGGGCTACCATCATATTTAAGAGACACCAGGAGTGTCTTAGAAAGAAATTAATTATTTGAATGGAAAGACAGCAATTGTTTTTTGGGTATTGACGTGGTACCATTATAAACTTGCATTAATCATGATTTGGGAGTTTCTGCATCAGAACATTTCCTTTGCAAGCACACCCTCAGTAATGATTTTCCTATTGAATTCATTCTACAATCACTTGAGTTTGTGCTGCAGCACAATTATTTTGAGTTTAATGGGGAGTATTACATACAAACTTGTGGGAGTGCCATGGGTGCCACCATGGTGCCATACTTTGCTAATTTGTTTTTGGGGAGGTGGGAGGAACAATGTATGTTTAACAACCACAGCAACCCACACACAGATCACATCAAATGCTAGTTCTGTTATATTGATGATGTGGCCTGTGTGCGGGATGGCATATCTGTGGAAACAATTGAATGTGTTGATTGGTTAAATTAAAATAATCTGAATTTGAAATTTACTGGCACTGCTGACAAAGATGGTCTTAACCATTTTAGATGTTATGCTATCTGTAAACAGAGACAAAGTCATCAGAAAATGTTACAGGAAACCTACAGCTACAAATAGCGTGTTAAGGGTGGACAGTGGGACCCCTAGAAATCTGATTCAGGCTATACTGTTTGGTCTATTACGATGGTATAGGCATAACTGCACTCAATTGGAGGACTTTAAAGAACAGTCTGTGGATTTCAAATGTAACTATCCAGAGGGGATACTCATCAGAGTATGTGGAGGAAGCATACAATAAAGCCCTCAGTACTGCTAGGTCTACTTTGCTTAAACCAAAGAATAGACAGGAGGATGACAAACAAGTCACATACTTTGTTACACAGAACAGCTTGATAGCCAGCAGGGAGGGGCAGTTATCCACAAGTACGAGCCACTTCCTAAAAAGGGCATGAGGTCAAAACAGCGTAACTGAAATAGCACAGCTATCAGTGCCACAAGCAATATCGCGTCTGCACAAATAAGGTCGGGGAAAAACACCAACCTCACAAAACAGCACACACCATAAACTGCAGTGGGACTTTGTTTTTGGGGCTCTGCCCCGACATGGAATTGTCTCCCCAGACTTAATATAACTAACTCCAGGGAGGGGGGTATGGACTTGGAGATGGGGAGAAACTCAGGAGGGGAAAACTTGATTTAAAAAAATGAACGCAAAAAGCAGAAACGCCAGGAGACCTGGGGGGGGGAACCGAACCACGATCCCAGGTCTCCACTCCCGCCATGTGCTGGTGCCTTAGCCACACCACCACAGCAGCGGCTTGGCAAAATACCAAACCACATGGCTTCTTGATCCTTTCTCACTTACAGTGCAGAGCAACGGGGGTAGCAGTAATTCCCTATTGTTTATACCCCGTAGCTCTAAATCCTTTAGGGTGTTTTACAGCGCAGTTATTGCAGCACTGTTTTCCTTGCGCTATTTTGATCCAGTACCCTAAAAAGTGACCCTATGCTGAGTGCTATAATAAGTGAGAAATCTAGGATTTAATTTAAAAGAGCTAGGAATTTGAGAGATGACCTGGTGCATAGTCACTTTAAGCAAGCAGCTTCATGCCCAGAGCATTTATCTTGACTACTGGTAAAACCTGCTGGCATACACAAGTGCAGTTACTGCTGTGCTTGTTAATATTGCCACCAAACTAAATCCTTCAGTTTACCCACATCACCAAGGTGGTTGAGGTTCGGGAGTTCATCAGTTGTATGACTAACTTTGTAGTCCACATCATTTGGTGTGACTGTCATAAAACTTATGTGTGGCATACAATACGTCTCCTGAAAGAAAGAATTCTTCAGCATCTAAGAAACATTTGCAACAGAAATCTAGATACTCTGGTTGGCTCAAAAAGCTATGCATTTTATGAGTTTGGAGCATGTGCGGGTCAACAAACATGGTGGAGACAGACTAAGGAGACTGCTTCAGTGTGAAACATATTAGATCTTCACATTGAACAGTCTAAGACCTACAGGGCTAAATAAGGATTGGAACCTTCAGCCCTTTTTATAATCTGTAGGTTTTCCTCTGTCTATCCTGCCTAGGTAAATTTCGAATTGAGTTATCTTTCACTGTGTTACTTTTCATTGTGTCTGGGGCTGTTACCTGATTATTATTATTTTTATGTTTGCTTGCACGCATGTGCAAGAAAAATAGTGCCATCATCCGAGTATTCAGAGGTGTGGCACCCGTTTTCCAATTCAGTCAGTGTGTTTGCAGGCATGGCCGCAGTTCTCCAATGAACGCTGCAGCTGTCTATGACAGCAGTTGAAAATGCAGTGCCGTACAGTTGAAAGGGAGAGCTCTGCTTCAGTGAGCAGTGCTTCCCCCCTCCACATGCATGCAGACACACTTATTGCGTGCTCGCGCGCCCCCATGCACACACACTGTATGGCCGACGGGGTGTCCAATCCCCATTGGCTCCAGCCCCCAAAAAGCTCTCAGGTGCCACTCTGGGAGCCCACCCCAGCATGGCAAAATTAGCATGGCCGACGGGGTGCCCACCCCCGCCAGCTCCAGCCCTCCAAACAATCTTCCAGCTGCCAAGCTGGGAGCCCACCCCATCATGGCAAACATCCCACATCGTCTTCCTAAAAAAAAAACTGTAAACAAAAAAAGTTCCCTTGGCAGTCTCCCTGCCCACTCACGCCCACCCTCTGCGCATCCTACCTCCCCACACCCCCCTTCACCCCATACTTACCTCTGAGGCCAGCGAGACGATCTTCGGTGGACCGGGAACATGTCTGCACTCTTTAAAGCTGACTGCGAACTGAGGAAATGCTGGTAAGCTGTATAATGCAATAAATAGGTTTTTTCTTCAACTTTAATGCATATCTCAGGCATTTTTGGGAATTTTAGCACCAAATTTTCAACATTGGGTTTTTGGGACCCCCTCCTCATGAATTCTGGAACTGTCATGGCGTTAATCGGGTCTGAAGGGTGACTTTGCAGTCACTGCGCGAAATCACCTTTCGGGACAAATTAATGAAACGACAGTGCCAGTGTTTATAAGGTGGGCTCTCAAAAAGCCTATGTTGCAAATTTGGTGAAAACATTCCTAAAAATGACTGTTTTATGAGCATGCGTTGCACAGTTCCTAAGTTCACAAATTTTTAATATTTGCACTCTGGATTTTCAACATTGCCATTTTACCACACCTCGTTATGAGCAGTACAACTGTCATTTTTCACATCTCACCCAAAATGTGTTTCCGCGCATGTAGTGCACAATGGCGCAGACAGTGTGCGAAATCAATGTATGGGACACAGTAAGAAAATCACAGCGACACTGTTCATGAGCAGAGGTCTTAAAATGGCTATGTTGAAAATTTGGTGAAAAATTCCTAAAAATGACTTTTATGAGTGTGCGCTATGAGTTCCCACGCACACTGTAGTTCGTGGAATTTTAATATTTGCACTCCCAATTTTCAACATTGCAATTTTACCACACCTCCCTATGAGCAGTACAGCTGTCATGTTTCATATGTTGCCCAAAATGTGTTTCCCTGCATGTAGCGCACAATGGCACAGTCGGTGTACGCAATCAATGTTTGGGACGGATTAAGAAAATCATAGTGACACTGTTCATGAGCAGAGGTCTTAAAATGGCTATGTTGAAAATTTGGTAAAAAAAATTCTCAAAAATGACTGCTTTAAGAGCTCATGTTGCGCAGTTCCTACACACACTCGCAAGTTTGCGAATTTTTAATATTTGCACACCTGATTTTCAACATTGCCATTTTATTACAGTTCCTTATGAGCAGTACAGCTGCCATTTTTCACATCTCACCCAAAATGTGTTTCCACACATGTAGCACACAATGGTGCAGTCGGTGTGCGAAAGCAGTGGTTGGGACAGATTAAGAAAATCACAGTGACACTGTTCATGAGCAGAGGTCTTAAAATGGCTATGTTGAAAATTTGGTGACAAAAGTCCATAAAATGACTGTGTTACGAGTGAGCATTGCACAGTTTCCATGCACCCTCATAAGTTCCTGAATTTGTAATATTTTCAGCCCAGATTTGCACCAGTGGCATTTTTCCACACTTCCTTATGAACAGTACAGCTGTCATTTTTCACAACATGGCCAAAATGTGTTTTCACACTTTCAGCTCAGAAATGCATGGTCGCTGTGGGAAATCATTGTTCAGGACAGATAAAGAAAATCACAGTGACACTGTTCATGATCGGAGGTCCCAAAATGCCTGCGTTGACTATCTGCTGTAAAAAATAATTACATTACGGGCGTGCGTTGCACAATTTCTACGCACGCTCGTGACTTCACCAGTTTTTTTTAATATTTTCACTGCAGATTTTCAACATTGCCATGTTTTACACCTCCCCATGAACAGTACAGCTGTCATTTTTCACATCCTATTCGGAATGTGTTTTTGCACCTGTGATGCTAAATGCCGTAGTCGCTATGCAAAAGCAGCTTTCGGCTAACAAACTGATATTGCCGCTGTTCATGAGGTGGGGGTCACAAAAAAAACATGTGGAACATTTGGAGTGAAAATACTAACAAATGCCTGAGGCATTAGGGTTTCTGACCATAACGCCCCACCCTGTAGAGAATGACAGGCATCAGGGGTGTGACTTGGGATTCTCGCCTGTAATGCTCATACCATTCCACACCCTGCAGCCAGTGAGAGGCATCGGGGTGTGCCTTGGACTCTTCAGCCCCAAAGTTCACCCCATTCTCCTATACCACACCAATCTCACCGTATTTCCTGATGGAATGAGGTACGCATAAGGGCCAAAGTGCCCAAGGCACACCGTGACACTTGTCAGTGTCTGCAGGGTACGGTGTGGTGAAATGGCGTGGCCGTTATGCCTGACGACCAAAAGGCACACCTCAATGCCTGTCAGTCTCTGCAGGGTGGTGTTGGCGTTGGCTTCAGTTCAATACTTCACTGCCATTCCTATTATGCAGCTCTGTAACTCCTACACTACCAATGCCAGCAAGCAAGCATTCGGCATTGACAAATGCTTGTTCTATTAGAAAACCAACCCCTCCAGCCTTTTCTAAAAAGACCTCAGTAATTTTGTGGGCATTATATTTATGTTTGACTACTAGTTGCTTTTGTTACTAACCTGTGCTCTAAGTCATACTGTATTTACATAATATGTTTTATTATTTATTACTCTGAAGATCATATCTTGTTACTTAATTGCTGTTATACACATGTATTTATTTTTCTTTTCTCTGTGTAACTCTCTCTCTCTCTCTTTCTTTTTAGGACAAGCGGCTGGTATTCCAGAGTCTCAGCACATCCCCTTCACAGCAAGTCTTGCCTATACTACAGCTGATTGTGACACCTGGATGGAGCAGGTCTCTTTACCTGTCCTTCTTTCTGCCCTGTTCAACCCAATAATGTACTGCTCTGATATTTGTTCACATCCTTGCCATAAATTTACTTAATCATGTAAAAAACTGCAGTACTTAGTCTATGCTGTGTTAAACCTAAGATGATTTTTGTAACATTTTAATACTTAATAGTTTGCTGGTTTAAATCTTTATTTTCTGTGATACATATGTTGGTTTAAATCTTTATTTTTCTGATACATACACGTGTGTTGCTGTATACAGTGTTCTCGGTGTATATTTTGTATTCAGGTGTGTGGTCACAGGCAATTAGTCACTCAGCCTCTTACATGTTTGTAAACATCAGTCATTATTATCTTTGACAGCAGAGGAGAGGACTATTTAATGACCAAGTTCAGCCTGCTGCCCTGTCCCTGACAAAGTGCTATCAAGCGAAGCACTGGGGCACCTGCAGGGTGGTTAGTACCTGTATTTTTCACCTGCACTGAGGCTTTTTTTTTTTTGGTGGACTTTATTTCTGCACCCTCCCCTAGAGGAACTCTCTCCAGCTACCAACCTGCCCAATCTCTACCTCCCGCTGTGGCACTGTATCCGCTCTCCTCACCCCGACCTGGTGAAACCCCCAGATCTGAACCCTCACGGGGAAGGGCCACCCTATCCTCCCAGGGTGCTCTGTCTTGAGTGTGGAGTGCTGGGCCAGAGTGGCAGATGACGGAGAGGGTAGAATGCCCAGCATAGGGAGTGTGGATCGGGAGGCGGCGCCTTCGCCTATCCTCCAGAGAAGGGGGTTACTTACTTTCCCTCTATTGGCTAGGAAGTGCAATGCACTCCAGTACGCTGTGTGCTTGCTCCTGAGCACACCCACAGAAGTGCCTCTGAGCCAGTCCTGACCGTCTGGCTCCCGACTGCTGTGAGCCCCTGGAACCACCAGAGGCCACTAGACAGCAGAAGCAGGAAACCCTCCTCCCCAAAGAAGGAGAGCTGTCCTCCAGATGCTCAGTTCCTTCCTTCCCCTGCTGACCCCCGATAGCCCGGGCTCATTCCCGAACCCGGGTCACCGGCGTGACGCGAGGTGTGGTGTCCAGCGCCTCAACCCCACTGGGCCGGCTGCACTGAGTTATTAACTCAATAAATTTTCATCAGTTCAGTATTTGGCTTTGACTTTGTCATTTCAGACCATTTCATGTGCACTGCTTTGGGACATTGTTGTTGTAACTAGGAGGCAGCCACCTCCTGTGGTAGCACTGTCTGTCCTGCACTGTGAGTGCCAGCCACCCTGGAGCTGTGCACTTATCCCACAATCCTGCCATTCCCTCTCTCCTTCTAGAAGTCATGCCTTTGTCTCCTATCAGTCATCACCAGCTTCGGCTGTTAGTCATTACTCCAGTCAGTTTCTGTGTTCACCAGCGGCTTTCCAGTTCTTTTGGGCTCCTTCCTAATGTACCTTTAGCCTAAAGGACTTATGTTCCAATAGCACCTCTTGGGGTGAAACCCTCCTCAAGAGGATTATTTTGCCTTCACAGTACTGCAACAAAGTGGTAGTCCTTTAGGGGGCAGAGAGTGAGACTGGCCAAGGTATCAATGTATAATGGTGAAACAGCTTGCTGATTCAGTTACCACTAGACTATCAATAATGTTGCACAAGCATAACTCCTCACTTAGTGGTAGTTTTTATTTTATCTGGCGCACTCCCCCGGAGGCACAGGGCACCATTATAAACATTACACATAAAGGCAGAACAATCAATGATTAAATAAAAACAAATCATAAAATAATAAAGAAAATGAATATGCAGGGCATAGCAGCCTATATTTAATCAAATATATATTCATAAAATATTTAAATATCAGATTCAATAAATAACTAAAAGGAAGACGATGAACTAGGATGTAGGGACATAGATGGAAATTCGGTCCCTGAAAGCCTGTTTAAAGAGGAATATCTTTAGGCCCTTCTTAAAGGCCTCCATTGTGGGAGCCTCTTTCAGGGTCCTCAGGATGGAGTTCCACAGTAGTGGGCCTGCAACTTCAAAGGTTGCATATGGCTATTGGACTAAAAGACCATGCCTTCAGTTCGGTGGGAGGGAGGGTTACCAGACACACCTCCTTCCATGAGCTATTAAACCAGCTTCCTCCAGCCTCATTCAGAAGCACTGTTTTTTGTCCCACCATCCTCCTGCAGTGCATGACTCTCTCCTTGCGGCTGCTTCCTAAGGTACTAGCCTAAAGGAATTATGTTCCGGTGGCACCTCTAGGGTTGGAACCCTCCTCAAGAGGGTTCCTTTGCCGTCACGGTGCCCCAACAAGGTGGTTGTCCCTCTCAGGATAGAGAGTGTGAATGGCCAAAGTATCCATGTACAACAGTAAGAAAACTTACTCATTCCACTACCTCCAAACTATCAACAATGTTGTACAAGCATAACTTATCACCTAGGTTGTGTATGCCCACTGAACTGTGAGGTAACCATCCATGCCGCAGGTCTCAGTGGCATTTTCCCCAATGTATAGGGATCATGCATTGCTGAAAGGAAGCATACAATAAAGAAGATGGTACCTACAGTACTTGATGTGACATTGAGGGTTATATGTACCTGTTGCACTGCTGATGTGGAACCAGGTCTTAAAGATCTGCATTGACTTACTTCTGGAATTTCTAATGAGGGAAAGAAAATGGAAATGTGGGCACTCATTGGGCAAATGATTTTGCTGCCCTGACACTCACCAGGGCTTCAAGCTGTGCCCCCCAACTTTTCACTTCACTGGATTTAGGTACACATATGGCTAACAATGGTGTTTTCTGCATACCCATAATGTGGGTGTACATGAGGCTGGAGGTGGTTCACAGGTCATATGAAGGGGAGGTCCTAGAGTGAGTAGAGGGAGGTTCTGGTAGGAGGAAAACAGTAAATAAAAAACAGACATTACTACATATGCACTTGCATTTATGGGTATACCCCTCTTGACATCTGCCTATCTCATTCTCCAGCTACCATCTTGCATCCTGACATCAACTGTAAGCCTCTAGGAGCCCTTCAAATGGCACCTCCTGATGGCTCTACAGCTTCATTTCTGTGGCAGATTGTCTCCTGTCACCTCACATAACATCTACCGTCGAGTTTGGGACCCCAGAAGACACATTTGGGCCATTGTGTCATGGGTTAGTGGGGACTTAACTCTGCTGAATATCTGGGAATTTTCCCTCTTTACATCCCTGTGATTGGAGTCACCCACCATGCCACAGTGGTGGAGGGCAGGACGCTGTATGTTCAGCTAAGATATCTAACGCTGCTTCTAGCCACTGTGATGCTTGTGTCGTGGGATTATTGCAGTCTTCTCCCTGAAATCTGAGAGCTTTTCTTCCAGCTTGGGGCTGGGAGCTGGAACTGTGTTGTGAATAAGGATCTTTACATGGGGGCCCAACCCACTACTATTGGTGCCACAGGCTGGTTAGGTACACCAAAACTTGAAGTATTCATGGTCCCAGTTCTCTCCTTTCACCTCCAGATTTCTATTGACTTTATTTACTGTACATGACATTATGGCCACTTGGATGAACTGACCCTGTTGAGGCACTGTACATTCAGAGACGCAAGGATTACCAAGTACCAAGGATTAGAGGCAGAAGGCAAGATTGAGGTTGTACATATTCCTGCATCCATAAGAATGGCACAAGATAAAAAGAAGTGGAAGGTAGTCATAGTTGCTTAAATATATAAATTATTTTTAAAATCTGTCCTTAGGTGACACATTATGCACAGACTACACCATCATGCATTCTTCCTCCTCCCAATGAGAGAATGTCATTGCACCAGCTGTATGCTGCAACATCTGTTAATTAAGTACCACTTAACTTTGCCTGCAAGTGTATGCAGCAGTCAATTGATACCATCATGTACTGCTGAGTTTACACAGAAGCAATATGAATTATAATTTCTCCATGGCATAATCAGTAGTTCTGTATGCATCTTAGAGCAGTAGTTCCATATGTTTTGTAGTCAGAACAGATTGTGGGTTCTCACCCCTTCCATAAGATGAGCAGTGGCAACCAATCAGAATGCTATTGCCATGATTTCACGGTGGTAATAAATGGAAACAAAAATACTTTGTTAGTGACACCTTTTATTGAACTAACAAAATATTTTTTGAAGAGGAGCTTTCAAGAGTTATACTTTCTCTTCAACAGGTCTGTGGAAGCAGTGATGAACTCCATACCACAAATACGGGTTGGTTGGTGATTTGAGTTAGACATGGAGTAGCCTGTGTGAAAATCAGTGCAATAGAGCAATGACATTTCTATATTCAAACAGGCTACTCTGTGTGTGTCTACTATTTCCTTTTAATAAACTAATTGGGAAGTATCTTTATAGAGTGCCTCTGAGAGTTTTTTGTTTGCAGTCTACAAAACGGAACAGGTCAGGGACGGTGGACCAAGAGTGGTAACGCATATTCCTAATATTTTTGTCTGCAACATTTATACATGACCTTGAGGAAGGGCTGGGGACTAGTCTGGAAACACACACAGATGATACCACAAATGATCAAGGTGGAGGACATACAGAGGCTTCAGAGAGTCCTTAGACAGACTAGAAGAGTGAGTGGACAAATGGCAGATGTGATTCAACACAGAAAAGTGTTGATTTATATAGCTAAGATACAGAAACAATAATACAAGTTATTTTTGGAATGGTAACATTTGTAGGATCCAAAAAGCAAGAAACTAATTAAGGAATAATTATTGATAATAGCCTTAAAGGGATTTTCCATTCTTCATCCCTGAAAGGCATACAGGTCTCTAGGAGTATGATTAAGGTCCCCTCTATGGGTGAGAGAAGTGGGCCAGTGTCTACTGTGATTAGGGCCCCACAAATCTGATTTGACTTTGAGAATTTGGCAGATGTACTTTGGCTTCAAAAGCAGTTTTTGGATAGGGTAAAGCAGAGTACAGCTAGGGGGTAAAAAAGCTTTGATATCAGGATTAAGTATTAATCACTGTAGCTTACTTGTGGCAGGTGGTGTTGGCATGCATCTCTTGTGGATTACTGCTTGGGCATTGTGACAGTCTGCAGCACCCACTAAGGCCTCCATGACCAAGTGTGAGGTACAGTAAACATGACTATTCATTACTGACCTCAAGTCTAGATACATCTGTTGTCTCTGCTTTTCCTGCATGCCAATTACTATATTCTCTCTGGCCCATTTGATTTTCAAATGATACAATAATACCCTCCCCCCCACCGGAAAAAAAAGTTATGCATCAAACAACATTAAAGGAATGAAAATACATTCAGTGTGGCACATTACATTACCCTTCACAATATGGATGGATTTTTTTGCTTTATTTTTTTTTCGTATTTTATTTTTGTTATATTAATTGAACTTAGTTTGAACACAGACACTGCCTGCTGGCAGATAAAGCTGTAGTAGTTACCCACTAGCAACATAAGGTCAGTTTGGAGAACTGTGCGCGCCTGTGCATGGCTGGTCAGGCCGCTCATTCCAGTGACATCCCAGTCATGGCGGGTGGGGTGACAGATCTTATTTTACTGATACTGACTCTGTGTGCCCAGTGGCACACCACATCATATTGAGCCTGTTTGTGATGTCAGTGTGAAAGTTGTTGCAGTGTCATCTGAAGGAGTTGTTGCATTGTTACCACTGGAAGTGGAGAGCCTGACTGTAGTGCCAGTGACAGACTGGGGGAACTTTTCACAAAGAGGTGTAGGAAGTGGTAATAGTAGTAGATGCTGCTTGTTGGACATGCGAATGATTAAATGGCTATTTAAACTGTGGTAATTTGATTTTGAGAAAGGCAAAGAATTCAAGATTTTCTGGATCTAGCTTTGAGCAATGTGGCGAGGCAGTATCCTCAGTGCTACTGAAACATCTTTCAGAAGCAACTGATGTTGGAGGACATCCAAGAAAATACAAAACCACTTTAGCCTGTGCAGGCCAAATGACTTGCCTGTCTTGGCAGAACATGATTGGATCACTATTTCTGCCAGACAGTGACTCTGCTAGATAAGCCTACATCATGTACCCTGGTAGCAAGTCTGATTCTTCCTCCAAAGCTTTCTAGTGACACTAGCATTAAGTATGCAAAAGTTACAAAATATCTTTGGTTGTCTCAGGATTATTTCAAATCTTCAGTGTCATCTCACTCATGTCTGGCACTGGCACTGTGTGGGAACAGCAGAAGAGAAGGAGCGTCATGACCAGGAGGTTGTGTATGCACTTTCTTGCTTTGATTTTGTATTTCATAATAAGCTAAATTCATTAGAGAATGTAGTATGTTTTTTTACCATAATAAATTTTTATTTTATTAGAAGTAAAATAGTGTACAACAGATAAAAGAGGTAACAACATAATATGCATGAGGGTTACATCAAAACGGTATTTGCATAAACAGTTTTAACTAATCAGACATCAATACTTCAGTACGGTAGTAGAAAACAAAACATGAATAAATAGATAAATAACTGCAACTGTAGTTGAACTATACTTAGCAAAACAAAAAGTGGTAACAGTGGCACTAGATTGTCCTTAGACTCATGAATATCAGAGCTCCTAATGCAGAGCTAGCTATCTGACATAAGAGCTTAGATAGTGGTGAACTGTTGGAAGGGGTCCCATATCTCTACAGACGTGTCTACCCTGTCAGAAGAATGAGATATGTGACCATGATATTATAACAAATAGTACTATGATGATATACTATACCAATATGCTCATTTTTAGTACTTTTATTGTTATCATTTATTATATTTTGTTATTTTTGAGTTCAGAAAACATTATTCAAGATTGCGGGAGAAGGAGGATGAAAAGGTGTGTTGTTTTCAAAACCAGTTGACTTCTATGGCTTTTATTTTAATGTAATTATTATAATTAGTTCTTCTTAAATTTTGCTTTATTTCTGTGGTGAGACGACATAATTTGATTGAGGGAAGAGGATGATGATGATGAACAGGATGTGTCATTTTTGGAACTACTGTAGTCGAGTTCTATGTTTTTTTTTTACTTTATCATAATTATCAGTTATTTATTTATTAGTCTATCTTACCCACAGTTTTACCTATTTTATTTACTTGGCAAAATGTGACAGGGCTCAGGTTTGCTCACATGAACATAGGATGTTTATAGAAAAATCTTAGAGTTTACTGTGTGGGTGTCTTTTAATACTGTAAGCCAGAAGTCATTGGTCTCATTGAGTCCTAAGTTAATTAGAAAATACCAGATTCTGTTCGTTACCTACCATAGTTTAAGTTTGTGAGAAATTATAGAAAAAGCAACAGCAATAAAAAGGGGGCGGAGTAATAAGTTATGATATGAGTGATTTAAAATTAACGAAATGCGCTGTTTATTTTTCAATTTGTATTTTATCTCTTCTCTTCCTGACCAGCCCTCTTCCCGACTGGTCCCCCCAGCCCCATCACCTGGCTTCTCTGGGACTTACCAGTTATCCATCTGTCCTCTGCCAGAGGACCAGAAAGCCCAGTTGCTGGTGTGGGGCCTATGGAGGGCTGGGCCTTCATCCTTCTGGTTGTATGTTTTTCCTCCATTTTCCGCCTGGACCCACAGCAAGTGCAATGATGTGTTGTGTTAGATAAGCCTCCGTGGAGATGCCCCCTAGTGTCAAGAGGGTGGGACACCTTCCCTGGTGTCCTGCTGTGCTGCCACCTAGAGTCTCTAGGTGACAGCTGCCTAATGGGAAGCAGAGACCCAACCCGCTGAGGGGGGGAGAGCTGTACTGATATGCTGAATCATCCCTCCCACAGTCCGTCTCTGAATGACCCACATCCATTTCCAAACACAACTGTAAGGCATGGTAGGAGGTACGGCACCTCAGCCTTCCGTGCCACTGGGCTAGCACTGATTCCCTTTCCGAAAATTCTTTATGCAATTGAATCTTAACCCTTGCTGTGCCACGGACTGATATATCAGTACAGAATTCCTATCTGTTTTAATTCTGTCAGCAGCCTAAGAGTTAATTACCATTGAGTTTAGGGGAGGGACAAAATAACATTTTTGCTGTACCAGTATTACCCCATAACTTAGAATATGTGGTTTAGAGAGCCTTGTGGAGTACCTATTAACAATTTTTGAACAAAATGAGCTAACTGTCATGGGTACGTTGAGCCTTAACTGGGGTGACTCATTCTAATTGATTTGAAACCATTTCTAGCAAGTTAACTCTTTCTCAAGTTATCACTTGCCCCACAAGATTTAAGACACAATGACCAAGAATCCAATAATTTACGATGGATTAATGACCAGCTGGGGGAATGGGTGGCCTTCGGCAGCACCTCGGGACACTTCCCTCTAACCAGTCATTAATCCAAGGAAATAATCAGCTTTGAGGTTGTATTGTGATCATATGTCTAATTGCAATAACACTTTTCATTTCTACAGGTTTTTTTTTTTACTTTTGCCATTTTTAGCAGTGTGCCACAAATACTGTGGCACAAGCAATGAGGCATGAGTACATCTTACATTTAAGACATTGAATGCTGCACAGCATCACCTGGCAGTTGGATCAGACTTTTTAAAGACATTAATGACCAATTCAGTAGCCAATCAGGAGCCTTGCTAGGCTCGTGAATATTGAATTAAATTTATAATTAATATTAAAAGCTAAAATCACACAAATCTTGACTGGTGTATGATAAACAGACCTGACCAACTTCAATTATCTGGTGTTTTGCCAGTTGTCATAACTGGCCACAATCCCATTTATTATGTATAACATGCTAAATCTCTTTGGCCTCCCGCAAGAAAAGCCACAGTAAAATAACGTTTCTAAACTCAGTGTTGATTCTTTCTTAAATAATCTGTGGCTTGTTGATTGGGCCACTCTTTATAATACTACTGATGTCAGCTTGATTTTGGATTTATTTATCTCTAGATTCTCTCAGCTGCAGGACAATTAAGAGAAGGTTGCAATAGTTTTCTACTGCTTGGATCGCCCAATGAAATCCTGCATCTGAAGAGTACCAGAGACGCACTTTGATAGCATTATACAACTACAAAATGTGAGCGTGCCCTACTTAAATACAGAGAACATGAATCGCAGTACATGCCGAGTAGGTAAAAAAGCAAAAGTGACAACTATAAAAAGCAGTTAAATACTTTGCTAATCTGAAACATATTTGGAGTTCAGTCAGTGGTATCCTGGGAAATGAGCACAGGCCTGAGAATGATGAGTTTGTTGTTGATGGGTTTCCTGTCTGATCCTTTTACAAGACCTTTTACAATACCCAATTCCTTTAACATCAGATTTACCAATATCAGTTGTTTTCATAGTATTGTCTTCTTCAACACATTTTTCTGATCCTCCTGTTGACAGTAATACCTACAAGCCTATATCCTATTTTAAACAAGTATCTTCAAGTGAAGTTTTCAAACTTACTCACAAATCTTGCTTCATCTAAAATGTCAGGTTATGCTGGATTAATGCACTTAGGTTTTTATGCTTATTGTATAATTTTGTGATTATGCAATTTAATTTATCAATGTACTATTTTTCACCCTATTGTTTCACCTGGGTCATTCCTGAAAACTGGACTTTGGCCTAATGCAGAGAGGAAAAAAAATGTTGCGGGTGATACCTTTTATTGGACTAACAAAATTATTTCTGAGACTAACTTTCAAGAGATAATACTCTCCTTCAGGTCAGTTCAATGAAAACAGAGCTGGGTAGCATGACACGTATACAGGTTGGATGTGGATTCAAGACATGGAATAACAGTTTACACATCAAAGCATTACAGTCAATTTACATTCCTAACAAACATCTTATAAGGTGGGCTCCTAAACAGACACAGCCCATTGACAATGGGGTTCTTCCTAACTGTTTGTTAGGAACGTGAATCAGCCTACTTTACTTTTCACTCATTGACTGGCTGGCAGGCTTACGCACTGAGGCAAAAAAATAAAAAGATGGATTTCTTTTCTCTTCTGCACACAGCAGTCAGTAAAAAAAAGTGTCAAATAAATATTTTAAAATATCCCCCCCCCCGCATCTTTCCCAGTTTATTAAATTTACTCTACCTTGCTTACATTGCATGGGGAAATAAAATGTAAAGATGGAATTCTGTGCCCTTTATATCACCTTTACTCAGTAAAAATAAATTGTCAAATAAATCTTTCAAAAATGCCCCCCATGCACCTTTCCCACTCTACTACATTCACTCGGCCCCGCTCCTGCTGCAGGGCCTCTAGCTGCCAGTACAGGCTCACACTGTGCACTCTCACCTCTCCTATGCTGCATGATTTCACCAGCCTGCCTGCCAGAAATGATACTTACATATAGTGAATTGGCTAACTGGAGTGGCCACGTATGGTTTTCTGATGATTTATAAAGTTTTCTAATCAAAAGTCACTCTTTTTGACATAAAAGGAGCTCCTTTCAATAGCCAGGCCCTTCAGCTGTGAGACAGAGCTGGAAATCATGCTGAGAAGTGCACAGCTCAAGGATTTCTCAATCTCTGGCATTACTGATTCACTGCAGCCAGGGCTGTGTTTACATAGATAGCGCCCATAGGCTTGAAACTTCTGGTGCCCCCCCACCACTGACCCGTGCACCCAGTGTGCACCAGGTGTTTCCCCCCCAACACACACACACACCCCTCCCTGCCATGCCCTGCTGAGTTACATCCACACCACAGAGTCCCTGCCTGGTCCCACTCATACCCTTTTGAAAGCTAAACTTGTATAAAACTTTTCCAGAATATGAACATTTTTACAGTCAAAATTTTAAAATTCCTTTTAATAAACTGTTTACACTTATTTAGAGGTGGGAAAAAACAGTCTATCAGCACACAAGCAAGCACAAACACTCGCTTATTTATGCATTTGATCTGAACAAGGCCAAACAGTGTGCATTCTTATTCAGAGTCTCCCTAGTTAGAAAAAAAGTAATGCACTGAACAGAACAACAGTCACTTTTACCTAAATTGTCTGAGTTCAATCACTGCAAGTCATTCAGGGGTAGCTTTTTAAGGCTAAACTACAGTTAGTGTCATAACAAACAAGCTACAAGAATAAATGCACTGCCCAAAACTCCCGATTTTAACTTCTTTAGGAGTTAGAGAAAAAAAAATCTGCAGGTCATTGGGGGGTTAGCATTTTAAAATGGAGGCTAGTGGTTAAACTTTTTTTTATCCAAGTGGTCCGAAGGTCAGGGGGCAGCATTTTTGTTACTAAGTGTGGCGATAACATTATTTAAGAATAAAAGCTACTGCAGTGCCAGTCAGTGTCACTGTCTGATAATACAGAACCTGTGGGTAAACAGTCTGAACTCTGAAGCTGCTGCTATCAACTTAATTTACAGGAGAAAAAAAACCTTCAAATTCACTGCAGGTCATGGGGTTGGAGAGGTAGCATGCTTTCTAAAAAAAAAAAATGGATACACTACAGATCGACCAGGAGCAGCATTTATTATTGTTACTACATAACACAGACAATAAAATAAGATAAGCTTCAAACAAACTGTCAGACGACGTTGTGTGCAATAAAGCAAAAATGGTACCTGATATGCCTTGAATGATTCTGTGGGAAGGTAAATAGTCTGGCAGAAGTTGCAGGCAGCAGTTATTTATCCAGAGAAGCCGACTGATAGGACACGACGACCCAGTCCGTCCGACTAGTTGTGATGAATGATGCATATGCGTTGATTTGGAACACATCTAGTCTACAGCTCGCCTCACACACACACTGGCTGGCACTGCTCAATCAAAAAGATGAAGAACAGTTCTGTTTACTTACTAAAGTAAAGTGGGTCTGGTGCTGACTGTGTGAGTCTCAGTGACCTCTCGACTTGCTTTCAAACTTCTCCCCGACCAGACCGGCCACGAATACTGGGCTGATGGCACTGTCTGCACTCACTGTCTGGCAAGGAAGGTCCCTCTCAGTCTTTGCTCTCCAGTCTACCCGACTCCTCCACGCTCGCTCAAGTCAGGTCAGGAGAGGATGGAGGATCTGAATTTCTTTCACTTCAGTCCACAATACAGTTAGCTGGACTAAAATTAAGTAGCTGTAGCTAGCTGGTCTAGCTGCTCCAGACTAGTACTACCGCTCCACATCTGCTGCTTGCTTCCAACTCCCGAATCTCCTACGCAGTCACACTTGTCTTGTCTCTGCGATGGTGACTCTCCCAGACAGAGACCCAGTGGACTTGAAGACACAGCGGCTTGTGGTTGCGGTAGGCTCTCTCTCTTCCTCCCAATTCCGTCCTGGCAGAGTGGCGGTTGATACAGTTCTCCTTCTATCTTCCAAGTACTTTGCTGTACTTGTACTGGGGCCATTTAAACTTGCCGCCCCTCTTACTTGAAACGGCAGCCAATCGGAAGATGCACAGCACAGTATACGCCCACCGCGGACCTGATTGAAATCCTAAATCACAAGGTCCGCAGGGCGCTGCTGACTTGCTGAGGATAATAGTTTCATGCGGGGGAGGGGTAGAGTGAGCGGCCAGGTGGGGCACCAACAGTCGGAGAAAGTACATTGATGTCGGCGTCAGTCAGGGTCAGGTCAGCCATTGCCTAAGCGGGGGGTGGGGGGCGCCAGCAGTCATGTACATTGATGTCACATCATCCATTGCCTAAGGGGGCTTGTCATCAGCACAACAGCAGGAGCAATAAACATTTATGTCTGTCATGACAAAGGGAAGGGCGGGGAGCCAATTGTTTAAATGAGGCTGGCAGGGGGTCCCTTAGTAAGAGTCTGAACTGGAACGTCTTTAGACTTTTGTGTCTTTTTTTTGTTTTGTTTTTAGCAAGACATACTGGCAGACAACACAAGCAGCCAGCCCAGAAAAAACCTTTTTTTTTGTAACTTTTTTTTTTGCTGCCTAATTTTGCAGGTGCCCCTAAATGGCTGATGCCCCTAGGCTGCAGCCTAGTTAGCCTATGCACAAAAACAGCCCTGACTGCAGCAGGTCATGTGACTTGCCAGCAAGTTGGACATGCTCAGTGTGTTCTCCCAGTAAAAAAATATTGGGTCATGATGTTAAGTGCCTAAGGGAAACAGAGTTCCCAAAGTCCAGACACAAAAACAGCAGCTCAGTTGTGAGTTGAGGTGCACAACCAAGGGGCTACTCAATAGCGTGGGGCATGGCCAGCAGCAGGGATGTGGAAAGGGATCACGCAGTTAGCCTTTCAGGGGCAATTTACGATCCCTTCCCTTCCCTCAGGGGCATCATTTCGGAAGCTGTTTGTTGTGCAGAGGAGCTCCCGCCAAGGTAAGGAAGCGTCCTCTGATTTCAGTGCAGCACCGAAAGACAGGTGCTCTTTAAGACCTGCTTCATTGGTGGCAATATAGCCTAGAGGTAAGAGGAACGAGGTGTGAATGAGCTTGATACATCCAGCAGACCAGACCTGAGTTTGATTCTCACAACTTCCACTTGCATACTGTGTGACTCTGAGTAAGTCTCTTAACCGCTCAGTGCTCCCAGGTTGCCCCTGAAAACAGGCACTTGTGCCTAGTGGGCCTAACCCGGTTACCAAAGACTAAAATAAAAAAAAATACAGGAAACAGAAGAGGTTGCACAGCGGCAGACCTCAAAGATGGTCAGCACTCTCAAAGTTCAAAATCAGTTCAATGCCAGGTACATGCGCGAGCGAGTGTGAGCGGTTCATTTTGCTAGCCTTCCAATTCCAGGATTATGTGCAGGAGCTCTATGCTGTAAAACAGATTGATGGGTTCCTTGTTTTATAATGGATTTTATTTTCCACACTGGAGACTTGCATTGCAGTTTAAATATTTAAGACAGCTGACTGGATGTGGTATGTTCAATAAATTGTGATACTTGTTGCACAGCTCTATGTGTCAGGCATTCAACTGATTTTGAACTTTGAGAAGTGAGGACCATCTTTGAAGTTTGCTGCCATGCAACCTCTTGTGTTTGCCAAAACCAAGTTCCTTAAAGAGAACAAATCCTGCTAATTTTACAACTCCCCCCAAAATCAGAGGATGCTCCTTTACCTCTGTGGGAGCTCCTCTGCAAAAAAAAAAAAAAAACAGCTTTTGAAATTATGTTTCCGAGGGAAGGGAAGGGATCGTAAATTGCCCCTGAATGGCTAGCACGGCGATCCCTTTCCACTTCCCTGTTGCTGGCCACACCTCATTTTATGACACGGCAATAGACGGAGCACAGGGAGTGCACTCCATTGAAGTGTATGGAGCATGATTTTAAAGTATGGTTTTCGTCCATTTAGGTGGCCATTTGGTATAACTGGAGCCATGGTTCAACTAAAAAGCATCTTTTTAGTTGAACCCTCACTCTAGTTTTGCCAAATGGCCACTTAAGCGTCTGACAACTGTATTTTAAAATCATGCTCCACACACTTCAATGGAGCATGCCTCCATGCTCTCCCTATTGCGGTGTCATAAAACACCGGAGTGCAGGGACGTTGCCAGCAGCAGGGATGTGGAAAGGGATCACACTGCTAGCCCTTCAGGGACAATTTACAATCCCTTCCCTTCCCTCGGGGCATCATTTCGGAAGCTGTTTGTTGTGCAGAGGAGCTCCCACGAGGTAAGGAAGCTTCCTTTGAGTTCAGTGCAGCACCGAAAGATAGGTGCTCTTTAAGACCTGTTTTACTGGTGTCTAAAACTCTTGATTTTGGCACACTGACCAAATGCAAATTCAGCTCTGGCAAATCATTATGCTCTGGGAGCACTGACATGAAGCCAAAAGCTGAGTGCCATCAGCACCTAAGTGCAACAATTGCACATCCTTGAGTGTCTTATATATGTTTAAATATGTAACAACCCTCTCCTGCCAGCAGAGCGACAGGGCTTGTTTACTAGAATGCCAGACCGCTGAGTCTACTGTTTACTAGAGCCTGTGACAGAGTGTGGGTGAAGTTTAGAATGCCAGTTATGTGTTGGCATAAGAGGTGTCAAGATAACAGAGTGATAGGAGGGTATAGATGTGCCTTTTTTTTTTTTTTTTTTTTTTTTTGTTTAACCAGGTATAGCACACTAAGCTGAAAGCTTTTTTACAGGAGCGACCTGGGAGCACAAGGAGGTTAAGTGACTTGCTCAGGGTACAACTGCCTCCTTGCCAGCAGCAGGGACGTTTGTTGTACCCTTGCCTCTGGGGTCTTGCCAGGCTGTCTGAGGAAGCAAGGGCTCCTCACTTTTTTCATTTTATGTTCTTCATCTCCCTTGTCTACATGGCTGATACCCTTCACCAGCATTCTTCCCAGGCCTTTCACCTGTCATCTCTGGGACTTCCCTCCTGCCAGGCAGTGCCCCACAGTTACTTCCTGTGGCAAAGCCCCCCTGGGGTTCCCCAAGCCCAGAGCGGAATTTAGCTTGGTTGTTGGAAGACAGACCAGTAGGTAGTGCAGGTCCTGTAGAAGGATGAAGCTTCATGTGTGCAGTATTTTCCTCCCTCCCTCCATCCCCCCCCCAAATCCTGGGTGCCTTGTGGGCTAGGACCGCCAGGGATGTGAGCATGCTCATGTCGCAGTCAAGAAGCATCCCCCCCCCTTCCAAAAGCAGTACCATCTCATACCACCACCTGTGGTCACCCAGGTGGAAGTAGTGCAGTGAAGCACACCAACCTTCCTCCCTGGAGGAGAACATACTCTGGAATGCTCGGTCATTCTCCCCCTGACTAACCTCCAATCACATAAGCTTGCTGCGAACCTGGGTCACTGGGCGTCTCAAGCAGCAGCTAAAAGTCCCTCATTTGCAGTAGCTGTCCATGGAGTTAGTGTGTGTGTGAGAACTGCAGAACAGTAGTCTAGTCATCTAGCTCTAGTAGCCAGAGACAGACTCCAGCACAGTAGTGATAACTCTGGGGAGTTGGAGTTTGAAGGCCACGGAGTGAAAATGTTCATTGATTGTGGTGGGAGTGTAAGGGAGACGCTGATGGGGAAAGAGGGAGTATCCTAAGGGGCTGCCCCTCAAGAGAAGTTCCTGATAGGCTGGTCCACTGGCACAGAAGGCTGAGGTAAAGGCTGTTACACCACCTGCCACACAACTGACCCAGGTTTGGGAATCATGCGGGTCACTCAGGGGCTGGCAGGGGGAGGGAAGATTGAGCATTCCAAGAAGAGCTGTCCTTCTTTGGAAGGGGGGTACATGCCCCCCAGTCAAAGTGGGCCAGATGTTGTAACAATACAACCCATTGGGGATGTTGTACCTGCCCACCTCCACACTGTGGTCTCACCTCCTGTAGAACTAATGCAAATGCAGCTGTTTCCCCAATTAGCATGCACAGTACAATTGCTGCAAATAACGATAACAAATAGAAACCACAAAACACAGCTTTATTCAGCACTGCAGCCCCTTCAAGGGAACAGGTTAGAGCAACCCAACAAAGAACCCAAATTTGGGTCAAATGCCCTTTGAGGCATGGTTCCAATTACCCCTTACACTTTGGCAGCAGGTATTTGAGCCTTACAAAGGTGCAGCACTATGGTTGACATCCTGGCCACCAGTAACAAAGTACAACAAGCTGCAGTCACACTTTTCCTGCCCTCACACTTGTTACATGACACAAGTGCTGTGTCAGCTCTCCTGTACTGGGGACCACTACTCTCTCCCACCTGGTACCAGGTATATAGTCAAGCACAGTTTGCACTGCCCTGTGACAGTCCCTGGGTACCCAGTGTTGAAATGCTACAGGCTTGTAGAAGTTGTTGCAGGTTGGCTGGTGTTAGTGCACTTAAAACTGAAACACAACTTTTAATTTCCCCATACCCCACAAGCCATTCAGTTGATTTAAAGGGGAATGCCCAGCTTCTCAGAAGAAAAGTAGCAGGACCTATAGGTCCCAATTTACAAGTTCACAAAGAAAGTGCAATTTTTAAACAACTTACTCGCCTATGCTATTCCTTTTTATCTGGTTGATCCTGCGACCCCCTCCTCCTCAGCCATTACTGATAGTGACTTCACCCAGCATCCCTTACAGCAAGCCCTCTGATGACTTGCCCAATAGGCTAAGCCACAGGGGACACCTATATGTCTTAATGCATAAAGTAACCTTTAACTAATTATTCAGTGCATAATTGCACTTATAGCACCAGTACCAATCGGTCAAGAAGCATGCTTTCCTCACTGATCGGTACCACTGCTATAAGCATAATTATGCACTGAACAAGTAATTCAGAGTTACTATGTGCATTAAGGCATATAGGTTTCCCCCACAGCTTAGCCTCTTAGGCGCATCATCAGTGGGCTTATGGGGTGCCCTGGGTGAAGCAGCTGCCAGTAATAGTTGGTGGGTCGGGGTACAGGAATCAACCACTTAAAAAGAAATACTGAAGATAAGTTGTTTAAAAATTACACTTTCTTGTGAACTTGTAGATCAGGACCTATAGTTCCTTTCGCTTTTCTTCTGGGAAGCTGGGCATTCCGCTCTAATAGCTTTTTAAACATCTGAAAGTATTTGTAATCCAGCCTGATGGACAATTTGCAAACAAACTGCAACCAACTGTATTTACCTGAGGCAGGGCAAGCCCTCATGTTCCTCACGGTTCTCCAAATTGATGTCTCAGACTGTCTCTGCAGGCTGTTCACTCTCCAAAGTCCCCTGGTACCTGTTCTCATTCCGGCTCCTTCTTGGAGTGCCTTCGCCTCTCTCTGGGCTGGCTTCTCAGCTTCTGGCAAGATGGAATGCTGACTCTCTTGTCTTTTCATTCTCTCTCTCTTGCTGCTGACTGCTGAGACTCCAGACCAAGCCATATACATTGCATTTCTCAAACTCTTAGGCCAGTGACAGCCCAACACCTGACTGTACTGCTTGTTACTGGATCTGAATCAGCAGCCCTGGCTCTCAGTCTTTTGCTCTGCCAGGCTTTTCAGCATTGTGCTTGTGCTGGCTTGCACGCAGCTGCTGCTGTCTTCTCCTCTGAAACTCAGCAGCCTCCTCTGCATTTTTTCCCAAGGCCTAGCTTGACACAACTTGACCTCTGCACAGATGCAGCAGGTCCTGTCTGCTTAAGATCTCACACCAATCTGCCAGCTTTCAGCACAGTCCCCATTTTATCACCACACTCACAAGCCAGCTCACATTGGTTCATCTGGCTGTCACTCCAAATCTATGGCACCCTACAGGTCAAAGAAAGGGCACCCACAAACTGTGGCCCCTGCCAGGGTCTGCATGCTCCAAATAGTCCCCTGCCCATGGAAATCAGGACCTGGGGGCTGGAGGAGTCAGCCATTGGCAACAGCCTACTGGGTCCAGCAATGGGGAGTCCCAGGTAAGCTTTGTTTTCTAGGAGGTTACTGATAGCAAGGTAGGAGAGGTTGTAGATTTAGAAGGTAGAGTAGAAAAGGCTCTTTACAGAGCTATAATCTTTCTTACTGCTGAACTGCAACAATAAGAGGAGTCCTGGGCTTCTGTGAGAGATGTGTAAATGGTACAACCTTTCGTAAGGGACCCTAAGGTTCAGACTTCTGTCCATAGTCAAGATCTGCCTGTCTTACAGTGCCGACAAGGAGAGCTATCGAGTACATTGTTCCCGTATGTTTACCTGTATATATGTTGGTTAACATGGCAACAGCCCATTACAAAGCAGAGGGATTTATTTCTGCCGTGCCAGAGTAGGGGCACAGAGCAACCTTAAAAAAGAGTAAACCGAGGGGAGAAGAACTGCAAATAGAGATTGAGTGTTTTGATTGTAACAGGTGATACTGCTAATGAGCAGTTACTATCTACTCCCCTAGACACAGAGGCCGGGAATTAAAGGGTTATGTGATGGAGAACAGGAGGTGCATCATGCAATCCCAGACAGCCTTGGTGGGATATTGAAAGAGCAGCCAGGCGCAGTGCAAATCCCGATGCACTAGGGCGCAATGTAATTGTATGCAGCGCAGATGCAGAGGGCGTGCCCCTGCATATGCGGCACATCCCGATATTTGCGACGCATATGCTGGTGTAACCCTGTAGTGCATCACATGGGGGGCTCAAAGTTGAGCCCATGAGGAGTGAGAACAACTCCTGGCCACCCACACAGGCGAGCTGCTGTATTGCAGGGTGCAACACAGCAGTCACCAGCCGTGGGTGGCCACCTGCCCACCCAGAACACCATTCACAAGCACACACACATCCCTGGTAGTCCAGTGGACCCTACTCCCGAGTCCCCAATGCCTCGATAACTGTAATGTTAGACTTTCCCTAGTAGTCTAGTGGCCCCCTCCCTCCTGATTTCCTGCTGGCCGGAATAAGATTATTGTTTAAGTCCCTGGTAGTCTAGTGGTATCCCCACCCGCCCATTGCTGTGATCATGGTACAGCGCCATTTCATATATTCCTGGTGATCCAGTGGCCCCTCCACCACACAGCACCCTTGCCCACCCGCCCCCCTTCCATCATCGGAGGGCTGCAACCCACCAAGAATATCACCCAGTGCCACCAATGACAGATACAGTATGGGCTGTAAGCCCATTGGTCTACACATCAGGGACTCAGTGGGCTTACAGCCCATACTGTATCTGTCGTCCTGCGTGTGTGGCTGGTTGGTATGCGGGTGGGGTTGCAGCCGCCAATGGGGTGTGGGGTGCCACTGGATCACCAGGGATAAGGAAATGGTGCTGTACCACAATCATGGCAAGGGGTTGGGGTACCACTAGACTACCAGGGACTTAAATAATGGTCTTATTAGGTGATCAGGGACACGGGAGGGAGGGGGCCACTAGACTACCAGGGACTGTCTAACATAACATTCATCGAGGAATTGGGGGGGGGGCACTAGACTACCAGAGCTATCTTTAATAACTTAAACCGCACGATCGTGGCTACGGGGCGGAGGATGCTCTGGGATCCCCACAGCACATGTCATGCTGTGCAGGGTGCCAGGCGCAAGTCGCCGGCCTGCTCTGCGCAAGTCATGCAAATGAGGCCATAATGACATACAAATGGCCCCATTTGTGCCTTGCATATTTTAGGGCCTCATTTGCATGCCTCCTGCTCAGTATCACAGGTGATGCACCTAGCACAACTGCACATGCACTGGCGCATCCCCGTGCTCCCTCTCTGTGGCTTGCGCTGGCGCAGTCCCACTGTGCCAGGTGTAGTATGTGTGCTGACCTTGCCATATTCAATGGTGCTGTGCCATGGCGCATCACCGTTGAATATCGCTTGGTCCTGGCACCGGCACTTCCCAGTTGCGCTGCGCCAAGACTTGCACCCCTGCCACACGTAGTCTGAATATCTGGGCCAGAGTGTTCTCCTGGGGCTATGATCACCCCAGTCTCCACCTAATGCTGAGAAAGGGTTATCATACAACAGCACTTTACTGAGGAAAAACAAATCCTGCTGATTATATATCTCCAGATTCCTATCCTCCATAGCCATTCTATAATGAATATTTAATTTGTTATGTAGTACTCCGTGATATAGACACATAGAAGGTGATGGCAGATAAGCACTGTGTGGCCGACCTAGTCTGCCCCTTTTGTATATTTGATATGTAAAAATAACTGAGATATATCTTTGGTGATCATCATTGGTTACATGAGCTTACACAGGGAGTACTTAAGCCAGGGTACTGACCAAATTACCACACTCCTAGCGAAGCTCTGTATGGTAGAAGTGCTAAAAAAGAGGGGTATTGTGTCGGCTGTCTGTAGGGTAAACATGTCAACTTTTTGTATTCAGTGTAAAGCAGTCTTCATGCTTAACTGTTTTGGATTCTGCACAGCACTGTATGCGTTTCACTTTGCACTGTTTTGGGCTCTGGCTCACATCTTGAACGTCCGTGTGTTGTGTAAATAATTTTGCATTGCAATAAACGAAGACCAGGAACTGAATCTCTCCAACTCTCATTTTTTGAGAAATTGACAATTTTGAGCCACCATAGGAGGTGTGTGTTTTGTGGAAATTCTTTTTGATACCATACTCTGAGTGCTCTCTCTACCCCTTGAGCCATTTACAACATATATTTGGATTTAGCCATTCCCAGTGTGAGCAGTAAGCCTCTGCAACAGACACGGATGTGCTTTGTTTAAAAAATTTGCATTCTTTGACTGCATGCCACCTAGTCTGAGAAGTGAAGGAGGGACCAGAGGGAGAGTCAAGAGAAAGGGGACTTAGATATGTATACTTCTGGAATTTCTTATGGTTATGAGTGTCTTCTTGAGTTCTTTGGGTGAGAGAACTGCGAGGTGAAGCAGAGCAGTTCTGGCACATATAGGATTTGGAAAAGGCACTTTTATAACCATAAGAGATGCCAGAACTGTACATATAGAAGCATAAACAATGATGGCAGAAAAGACCACAGGTCCATCCAGTCTGCCCATAAAACCCTAAGAAACCCAGGACCTATTGTCCATACAGGGTTCTAACCCACACTATTCAACCCCATGCCCCACCGCTACCACCCAGAGCAAACACTAAGCACTCCACTGTGTCCCAGCCATGTTTGAAACCATTGATAGTTTTGGCCCCCTCCACATCAGCTGGCAGACTGTTCCATGACTCCACCACTCTTTCTGTAAAATGAAATGTTCTCACCTTCCTCCTGAGCCTCCCTTCCCCTGTTTACACTTGTTGCTTTGTGTTCTTGATCTACTACCTATGCTAAATAGTTCCTCACAATTTACATTGTTAATTCCTTTCAGGAGCTTGAAGGTCTCTATCATATATCCCCCTCACGTTTGGCCTCCAGTGAGTACATGTTCAGTGCCTTGAGTTGATTCTCATAAGAGCTGCCCTGCTGGTCCTGAATCATTTTGGCCATCTTACACTGCACTGTCTTCAGCCGGTGCTTATCTTACCTTAGGTGAGGACTCCTGAACTGGGCATACTACTCCAGATTGGGCCTCACCAGTGTTCTATAGAGAGGTAGTAATACCTCCTTCCTTCTTTTGTCAGTACCCCTTCCTATAAATCCCAGAATTCTGTTTGCCTTACTGTAGGCCTTGTTACACTGGCTTAATTGTTTTAGGGCGTCACTGATGAGGACCCCTGGGTCTCTTTCCTCAGAGATTGTGCCCAGCTTCCCCTCCTTTCCCCCATCCAGTACTCTGTCCTGAGGTTCTTGTTTCCTATATGCATCATTTTTAACTTTTTGGCATTGAACTTCAACTGCTAAACCTTTGATGACCTCTCTAGCCTTTGTAAAAAAGCAGTGCAACAATCTGGTGAAAATTTTGACCTATACTTTTTTCTGCCATTTTAGATTGCCAGTTACCTCCTGACTTGTATGATACCCTTCTTTTCAGAATTTGAGTCTGCTTTAGTACATTTTTTCATGTCTGAAATAATAAAAGGAGCGCTCCTTTTATTATGGATTGGACCAAGTTTTCATCAGTATTTGCAGCTGTTTTTGAACAACTATTGTTCTGTAACGGTAGAGGGCACTGCCTGCTGCATAATAGTTAATTCTAGTCACAACAGAAGGGATGTATAAACAACTGATGGACAAAAACAGCTGAAAATACTGATGAAGACCTGATCCACACTGTATTAAAAAGAGCGCTCCTTTTATTATTTCAGACATGAAAAAAAGTATTAAAGTAGACTCAAATTGTGGAAAGAAGGGTATCATACAAGTCAGGAGGTAAATGGCAATCTAAAATAGCATAAACAAATACAGGTCAAAATTTTCACCAGATTATTGCACTGCTGCTATAAGTTTCTTTGCATCTCCCTGACACCCTCATCACTGTCTACCCTGTCAAAGAGCTTAGTGTAATCTGTGAAGAGACGCACTTTGCTCTGGATTCCTTCTCCCATGTCACTAATGAACATACTGAAAAAGACTGGACCCAGGATTGATCCTTGTGGCACCCCACTGGTGACTTCCCTCTCTTCTGATTTAACTCTGTTAACCACAACCCTCTGCTGTCTCCCTTCCAACCAGTTTCTCACTCATCTGTATCATTCCCTGCACCCAGCTCCTCCAACTTCTTCACCAACCTTCTGTGAGGCACCGAGTCAAAAGTCTTGCTGTAATTGAAGTAGAGTAAATCCACAATGTGGCCCTTATCCGCTACCCACTACATAAAGGGCATAAACAAGGTACAAGCAGAAAACCTCTTTCACAAAAATGAGACCACGTGAACAAGGGGGCACCATTTGAGACTAACGGGGTAAGTTTAAAACCAATATTTATAAGTTCTACTTCACACAGAGAGTGGTGGACCCTTGGAATAGCTTACCACCAGAGGTTGTGGTGCCAAAACAGTCACTGCTGTTAAGCTAGCGTGGGACAAGTACTGCGGTGATCTTGGAAGAACAACAGAATAGGGGTAGGCAATCTGGGCAGACTAGATGGTTCACATGGCCCCCTTCTGCTGACACGTTCTTACGGTCTTATGTACCCTCATTACTCAGCCAAAGAATACTATCAGGTTGGTCTGAGAAGACCTTCCTGCCATGATCCCATGCCGTTTACTATCCTGGAATCCATTACTCTCCAGGTAATCCACAAGGTCCTCTTTGGCTATTGTCTCCATCAGTTTACCCACATTAGACAACAAACTGACAGGTCTGTAGTTACCTGGTTGCACTTTGTCCCCTCCGCCTTTATGGAGCTGGACTACATCCTCTACCCTCCACTCTTTTGGAACTACCCCTGTCACAACTGAGCTGCTGAATAGCCATACTAGGGATTCAGTTATTTCCAGAGCCAGTTCCGTGTGCACCCTCAGATTCACCCCATCTGGCTCCAGGGCCTCATCTGTCTTTAGGGTTGCTAGCCCTTTTCAAATCCTTACACTGGAAAATACATGCTGCCTCATCTCGGGGATCCACCTTACCTTTACTGCCACTGTCTAGCAGGGGCCTTATGTTTTCCCTTGTGAATACAGAGCAGAAGTAGTTGTTAAGAATGGCTGCTTTCTGCATGTCCTCCTCAATTACTCTACCTCCCTTTGTTAGTCTAATAATTCCTCCTCCCTTCTTTCCTTTTATCCCCCTAATATATCTAAAGAACTGTTTTCCCCTCCCTTGAGCCCCTCCACAGTATCCAGCTCTGTGTCTGCCTTTGCTTCTTTGACCACCCTCTTGGTTTGCCTTGTTCTCATTTGGTACTCTTCCCCATACTTCCTGCCATTGTTTTTCCTTGTACCTGGTGAAGGCCTTCTTTTTGTCTTTTAGTGCTTTCCTGACCTTTCCAGAGAGCACTTTTCTTTTGATTACCATTCTCATACAAGACTTTCTTGCCTCAAGAATGGCCCCCTTGATTCCCCCCACCTTTCCTCCACGTTCCTGATGCTGTCTACTCCAACTAACTTATCCCGGGTTAGCTCCCTCATTCAGTTGAAGTCTGCCCTTCTGAAATCTAGGACTTCAGACTCTGATGAGGGCTTACTTGTCCAAAGGGCTGGGTTGGACCATGCAGAGTTATGGATGCTGGATCGTAGTGGCTCCCCTACTCTCACTCCTCCTACCACTTCCAAAGTGGTGAGCACCACATTGAGAATGGTAGCCTGCCTAAAGGGATCCTTAACCAGCTGCACCAGCAGGCAGCCCCAAAATGTATCCAGCAGGGCCTGACTTCTGGAGTTCCTAGCGGCTGTAATGACCCAATCAATATCTGGCAGATTTAAATCTCCCACCCCACCCCTTTCCACTCCTCTTCCTAGTTGCACCCCTAGCTTCTCTCTCTCTCTCTCTCACACACACACACACACACACACACACACACACACCTGTCCCAGAAGTCTATAAGTCACACCTCTGTAGTTTTCTGCCTGAGGATGCCATGAGCTGAACCCATAGTGATTCCATTTATCTATTACCGCCCCTGATGTTAACCTCATGGTATTATAAAGCATGTTAAAAACTTTCATATTAACACAATGGAACTTGAATTTAAAATAAAAATGTTTTACATTGTAGCAAATAAGAAAAAAAACCTGTGTGGGAAATAGACTGTGACAACTGAAGTCAAATAAACTTTGGAATTTTTAAAATTGTTTGCTTGAGAGACCACCTTATGGTTATGAGTGTCTGGAATGTTTAGAAATAATTCTGATTGGCTAAAAATAGAAACATAGACAATGACAACAGAAAAAGATCAGAGGTCCATCCAGTCTACCCTGGTTCCCTATAATCCCTGGAACCTACTGTTTCTCCAGGGTACTAACCTTCCCCGTCATAATCCCACATACAGAATTTTATCATTTGTAGTTCAGTAACTGAATCAGGAAAGAAATTACATTAATAACTCTTTCTGCATAGTTTGTGCTGTTTGTTCATTTGTTTCTGTTTGAGTTTGATTTTGAGTGTGGCAGAGATGGAAAGTGATTTTTATCAAACATTGTTAAAGCTGCCTTGGAACTGGTTAGTGACTATACAGATTGCGATGAGCAGAGTGTCCATTTGTTAGGGGTTATAATATGCCTTCTACAGTATCATCAACCAGTCACATCGCTTAACTCAATGCACATTCCTGGACCCACTTTATAAACATTTAAAATGAAGAGGGCCTGTCTGTGACAACTGAATGGAGAACAGTTTATAAGGACTAGAAGGAAACATCATTTTACTCAGTGGGACATGGGATTGTAGGGCAGCTTATCAGGCCCAGATGTGAAGGCTGATCATGCCGGAGAAGTATCTTGCTGAGAAGAACATTAGTGGTTATATGATCTAAAACATACATGATGGGCAAATTAGCCTTCCTTCACCTTATATTCCAATAGTGCTATATTTCAAACATTAAGTTGCCTTGAATGAGATGAGCAGGGGTCAGGAACGTATCTATTGCCAAAAGTCCATCATACTTTTGAGGGATGTCATGAATTCCAAACCCAAAATAACAAGCCCCCCCCCCCCACTCCACAAACAAAACTTGCAAAGCACTGAAAAGCAAATCGAGTTTGTAGATGATGACATAGACAGCTCTGAAATAGCTGTAATGTTGTAATACTAAATGAGAATGAATTCTTTCTCGTTGCCTGTCAGACGAGGGGGCCATTAGGAAGCTCTGCAATAGCCAATAAATGCATGATGGAAGCCTAGCAAATTACTCTAAAATTGTTTCTCACAGCTTAAAACACTGCTTGATGATATGCATTATACATTCTGGCAACAGCTCAGCAGTGCAGTCTTCCGCCATTACATTAAAGAGATGATGAGAGACAATTGGAAGATCATGAAAGTGGGACGGAAATTTGCTGCACTTGTGGCTTATTTTTTTTTCTGATGTCTTGAAGAGGATTTATTTTTTTAACTCTCTGTTTATCTCCTGACTGTCGAGTGGCCTCAGTCTGACTGGCCCCACCAACCCACTCGCCCGCCTTTCCATGGTACATACCCATGCCTCCTTTGTTCCTCCATGTTAAGCCCCCATGGCAGTCTCCCCAAGGAATATAACTTCTCCATCAAGGTAATCTGGTCCAGGAGACGGGTGCCTGGTCAGCAGTGTGGGGCCTGCAGGGAGTTGTTTGTCATCCTGCTGTCCAGGATTGTTTCCACCACCTTTCTCCCCTGGGGGCTTGCCAGTGTGCACTGACATGCATATATTGACATGCAGGAACATAGCAGCATGTGGTGGCATCCACAATCCAGTCATCAGCCTCTGCTGCACTACCACCCAACCTCCACTGGGTGGCTCATGAAGAGTGGAGGATGGAATCCCCCTCCCCCCCCAAGCAGGAGAGCTGTTCTGTGGCATATGATAATAGAGGACTCAGCACTCAGTGCAAGTAAATAAAGTTCTCGAAACACTGTGTCTCAGTGCTTCAACTTTTAATTTCATAACACACAGGAGTAACACAGCTGGCCGCTGTAGCCCAGAGGCTACCCACAAAAGTGCAATGTTTCACACTCAATTCACAATTTCTTCAGAAGGTACTCGTGAACTGAATGTGAAATGTTGTGCTTTGTGGGTAGCCTCCCTGGGCTACACTGGCCAGCTATATTACTCCTGTGTGTTATTAACTTGAAAGTTGGAAGCACTAAGCCACAGTGTTTTGAGAAGTTTATTTACTTGCACTGAGTGCTGAGTCCTGTATTGTCATATTTGATTGTATGCACCTTTCGAGCACTGCTACCGGGTTAGCGACCTCACAGGTGCTTTGGTCCTGTGGGTTGCTCATTACTCCTTCCCTGGGTGGCCACAATCAACTTGCATCCCTTTCTGAGCCCAGCTTGTCAGGGTATTGAGTGGAAGTACTATCACTGTGCTTCTTGACTGGCCTTAAGATGGCTTTTTTCAGTAGAAGGCCTCATGGGTCAGGCTGACACCTTGGACTTGGGGCTGTGTTGAACGTTCACCTCTAAATCAGAGCACTGTGAAATTCCGATGTTGAGAACTTAATAGGATTGAAGGTTCACTTCTAAATCCAGGCTTCCTGAAGTTTAGGTCTTGAAAACTTAAGATGGACCACAAGTGTATTGCTCCATACTACCATGTAGGTGGTCAGGCTGTGGGATGGACTTGGACCCCTATGGAGTGGGTAGCCAAGAGACAGGAGTTCTACTGAAAGCAGCACCTTCTGCTGTGAGTAGCATGGCACCATCAAACTGCTCTGACAGCTGCCCCAGCAATGGGCCAAGGAGAACAACATGTGTTACACTACCTACCCAGGTGCACCTTGGAATCAGGGCAGACTGAAGTGCTGATAGGCGGGGATGGATGGATGATGGGCACACATCCAGACAGCACTGTACATGACTGTACAGTTCTGTTGCCTCCTGGCTAGGCTTAAACAGAGTAAAACAAGGCTGTTCTGATATGGGGGTGGCCACTACACACTGCTTGATAATGCCGCCACAACTGAATTCAGTTGCTCCCCAGATTTGCGCAGGGGATCCTGTTATGGGCTGGCTACCAGGTAGGCTTAAATGGTGGAAACAAGGCCGTGCTGTCATGGGATGTCCATACTCAATGCCTAGGCCCACCCTCAAAACTGAATTCAGCTTCTCATCAGAGCTGTGCAGGGGGTTCAGTCATGGGTTGGCTCCCAGGCAGGCTTAAACAGTGGAAAACAAGGCAGCGCTGACATGGTAATGGGTACTACCCGCACTACCTGAGCCCACTCTCGCAACAAAATTCAGCCTCTTCCCCAGAGTTGTGTGGGTTTTCCTACAATTGGGAAAATAGGTCCTGGGAGATGTGGTGATGCGCCTGACACCACTCTGTGGCAGAATCAAAAAGAGAACTCCAGACTGACCCACAGAACCTGCATGCTTGATGCCTCTGAACTATATCAGGCACAACTGACCTGAACAGCACTGTTACTGTGTGTGAGAGTGGATCAAAAGGCTAGTGTCTGGTCCTGAAGTGCATGTTTTGATATGTACAGTAATTTATGCAGAACTAGACAGTGTATGCAGCTTTGTGCACAAATGACCTGGCCATTCAAAAAGGGAGAGGACACCTTCTGCTTAGCTATGCTGATAAAAAAGGATTTCAACATAACTGTTGCTTGAAGATTTGAGAATGTTTCAGATCCCTTATGGTTCCCAACTCATTAATTTAAAAATTTATTTATTTGAAATTATTCCAGCTGGGTTAACCCCATCAGATGCAGCATCTTATTTTCATGGTGGTCCCAGGGAGAACAGCAGCAGTTAACAGGTTAACATAGTCAAGCAGAAATAGTTATATACAGGCTAAAATATACAAGGCAAAGACAAACTGAAAAGCTACAGTAAGTACATTCAAGCAGTAACAAAAGCAAGCTAACAAAAGTGGAGTTGCAGCAACTGAAGAACAAGAACACTGGTATGCAGCAGGATCATGGATGGAGAGAAGGGACACTGGGCCAAAACAAATACAAGGTGTTCTAAGGAGGGTATCTATTAGGGAGACTGAAACTCAGAATCCCGAAACTGCGGGACTGAATTCAGTCTCCCGACACCCACATGCCCGACAGGTGGTAAGCCAATGCCGACGGGTATTGTAGCGGAGGTGATGAACTGCTACCCTACCCTGAGCCAGGAGCCACAAGGGACTACAAAATTCAGAAGCTGGCCAAACTGTTCCCATGGGGTGGAGGTCTAAGCCATTAGCAGCTTGGCCAGCATGGTCTGGTAGACCCGGGTTCTGTTCCCAGTCACCAGAAATTTTGCCGGCAGATTGTTTTGCCCCTGTAACTTTTTTTACTCCTAGATCTGCTCCCCTCAGGTTGGTTCGTTAAGTTATGGGGGGGTGCAGGGGGTGGAAGTCCGCATTATGCTAAGTTCCATGCGGGATACCGAAATTCAATCTCCTGAACTCAGTCTTGTAGAGTTCAGGATACTGAATTTTGGTCTTTCAAAATATGTCCCTAAGAAGGCAGAAAAAATGGACTTGAACACTTGAGCTGGAAACATTCTTCAGCCTGAGAGGAAGTTAATTCCAAGTGTCTGGGGCTGAAAATGCGAAGGCATTTCTACCAGATTCATGTCTCATCTTGTGAATTGAGAAAGTAAGTGCTGCCGTTGAATGGAGTAGGCACTGCTCAACTACATGAGATTGGGCTAAAAGATAATCAGGGTCTTTTCCTTGTGCACAGTCGTACAACAAAGAAAGCCAGTAGCAGCCACTCTTGTTTGAGGAACATGGCCAGTTAAGGTGGTCATACATACAAGAGAAAATGATGGGTAGGCCATCCATAGGAGAGCAGGAACGTGCATAACTTGTACAAATAGTCCACTATCAGCTGAGTGGTAAATTTAATTGATGTACCTAATGCATGTAAAGGATACATCAAGCTAGATTTCTAAATATGTACAGGGCTTCCCAATGACCCGGCGGAAGTGCATTGTGCTTCTGTGTCTGTGATCAGCATGCTTACTGTATGTGATGCATCAAGATAAATTCCTAAGTATTTAAGGAGCTTCCTGAGGACCCAGTGGAAGTGTGTTGTACTTCTGCTTTGGCAATCTGAGTTCAGGAGGGAGTTTAGGAGCATGGGTGGTGTGTGGCCCAGGGTTAGGGAGTGCGTGGAGTGCCTCCTGAGCCAACCCAGGAAGTGAGGCACCCAGTTGTGGAGCAAAAGGAGCCCCTCATAGTGGGCCAGGCAGCTTGCTTCACAGAAAGGAGTGGTGGCATCCCAGTGAGTGCTTTGGTTACACGAGGCAGACAGCAGCTATGCGGCAATGCTGTGGAAAGATGGAGAGTGTATGTGGAGGTGTAAAACCCCAGTTTGATCAGGATGACAGCCTGCTGTCCTTCAGCTTCTGAGCCATGAATCCTCTGCCTCCCACCAGATCCTGTTATATTGGGGGTAAGACAGCCCTACCCTCAGACCCCTGCCATAGAGAGCAAGCTTTGGGGGACAGTAGGCAGATAAGGCGAGTAGTTGGGTTGGGTGATGTTCCAAGCATAGTCAGGGTTTATCCCTGACGCAGCACTGGTCAGGGAAAAGAGCTATATTAAAAACAAAACAACAACAAAAAAATCCTGGATATGTGAATATGTTAACTTCCTCAATAGCATTGCCATCTGATATTATGATTGTAAGTGGATTGGCTAATTAAAGAGGACAGGAAATTAGTTCTACTGTAATTGGCAGCTGTTTATAATGTTCCTATTTTCAGAAATGATATTCATACCCCTAAATGATCCATTATTTAACTGTACCTGAAAAAAGTGGTGTTACTGTAACCCTGGCACCATTAAACCAATGGCTACTACCCCTGCCTGCTTTCCTGACTTCAGGTTGAGGGGCCTGGGTTCATGATAAATGGTTACTGTGGATTCCTTTCCAGTAGAAAAACTACAATTATGGTGGCTTCACCCTAAGTAGTGTTTAAGTGGATTATCTGTAAAACTGGTATAGCCCTCTGGGAAGCTATACCTACCAATACCCCTTGCTAGTGGCTCTTCATACAAAGTTTCCCAATTACAGTACATGACCTTCAGTGCACAATTTGTCAAGAGTATTAATGTTATGTTCATGTGTACCACACTTACCAACTGGGTCTGGTCTCCTGGCATATATACCTGTTCTTCCTGTAATTAATCCATTTCAGCAATAACCATATACTTTTACAGTTACTTTTAAGTAGTTCAGTAATGGCAGACCAGGTAATAATATGCTCATGGGTCAGGTTAACCTTAAACAGCAAATAAGATTTATTAGAGGACTTCAACAAGGGAAGGGGGTGAGAATTTAGTTGAATTATTGTACTGTATTCAAACAGATTGCAAGTACCGTTAGTCACCTTAGTCTCTGAATTAATCAGTATAAACAGTTGCTGGGTACCCAGAGTGGAATAGGTTGCAGGCCTGCAGCATTGCCATGAGTAGGCCAGCGTTGCAGCCAGATGGTGCCCTTGATGGAAAGAGGAAAGTTCACAGTTTCACCCACAAGGCACTGTAATTAGGACCCCTTGAGGTCCCCTTGGTTCAGATTGGTCCAACCACTGAGTCCCAGACCAAACATGGCAGCTCCCATAGTGGAGGAATAGCTAGTCAGCATAAATAACTCATTAATGTAATAACAACAAAGATTTAGAAATGAACAGTTACAGTACCCCATAGAGCTCCCTCTGCACTACAGTTGACAGTAGAATGGAGCAAATTCGGGTGTTACCTGGCTGGTCATGAGCTCCCTTGTACTCGGACCCAGTCCAGGCTATTTACGATTCATGGTGGCTGGAGCTCTTAAAGGGACAGCTCGGCGGCATAGCAGTGCACATTCATGGAGAGCAACAGCCAAACAAAAGTGAACATGGATTTAACTCCACTTACTGGACATCTGCCAGGCAGTGAGCATCAAAGAAGCCCAGGGAGATACTCAAGGTAAGCCCCCTAATTTTTTTTGAGGGGGAGCATTACATTATATACTGCATTTTGAATTGTTTTGTTTTTATAGGCATTGTACGGTTACAGTTATACTCGTGGAACCAGTGATCTGGCATTTCAACTACCTCATGGTTTGAATACAGAACTCTAAGAATGGTTCTTATAGGTCAATAGTGCATACTTAGCATTCTCTATACAAACTGAGACATAGTAAAAACTCCACATTAATGGTTTCATGGAGAGAACTTGTTGTCTGTAAAAAGAAAACAACTGGAAACACATTTTTCACATTTGTGTTTATTGGGGTACAGTTAAATATGGATCCTTTTAAGGCACAAATTTAATTTACGTTATAGGAGTATTACTAATTGTTCCTAATTAGCACACAGTTCCTTTCCCCTTTAAGTTAGCATGTTCTGGGTTTCAAACACCATAGACTTGGTTTTGGTTGCATTAGAGATCAGAGACGGTTGACAAATCAGGAGGAAATTGTGCTAAAATCAGACTGAAGTACTGAATTAACCTTTGACATTGTCATTGCACTATAGTAGAGTTTGGTGTCATCTTCATACATATGTAGATGACACCTCCCACTGTGTTTCAGGAGGTCATTAAACAAACAGAGAGAAAAGGAGAGGGACAAGACTGAGCCTTAAGGAACCCCTAGATTTAAGACCCCAAGGTCTGAACTAGTGTGTTGTATGGACACTAACTGGGTTTGGTTACGCAGGTAGTTCTCAGACCCTTTAATGGCTGCTTGGCAGATAACCAGGGTCTTTAGCTTGAGCAGCAGTATTGCATGATCCAACAAGTGGAAGGCCTTGGAGAGGTCCACAAAGATGGCCTCAGTGAAGAAGTCATTATCCTTGGGTATTTAGAGATTGTTGGGGACTTTGAGCAATGCGTATATGGTGGCTCCTTTTAAGCCAGACTGCATGGCAGAGAGCAGATTGTGTATGAGATGTTCAGCCAGCTGTGAATAAACACTATTACTGAGAACCATAGAGTGGGCAGGATGGACCAAAATGGGTTTGTATTGATTCATGTCCTGTTTGACCCCTCATTTCTGAATGGACGCAACTCTGGCACATTTCCAGGCTGTAGGCATCTTACTATAGATGAGGGAAAAAAAACAGAGGAATTAAGCCAGTTAGAAAAGCCACTCTAAGAAACTGTCAGCAAGCAATAATACCGACAGGATGGGTGGTATTGGGCAACACCAGACTGCCCGGGGGCGTAATGAGTGGTGGAGGGCCTTATAGCACCTGTGTAAGGTCCAGTATTGCCCAATACCACTACCCTAGAGGGTATTATTGCACTTAGAAAATGGGTAATGTGATATCTTATGTACTTTTTCTAAAATAAAAAAAGACCACAAAATAATTGAAAGTTATTATTATTATGTTGAAAAAGTAATCCCTCTGCTTGTATATTTGCCAGTACAGGGCACTGCGAACTTTCATAGTTTTACTTTAGTTCTGTGTGTTTCTTGTCCTTCCTTGTGAGTGCTTCAGTTTTACTTCTCTTAAGAATCTGATTCTGCAGTGCATGGGAATGTACTGTGGGAATGGGGGTGGGGGTGGTGAAGTGCAGTGGGAACAGAGCCACAGAATGGAGCAATGAAGTGTGAGAACAGGGACAGGGGGCAGGGAGAAGGTAGTCAGGATAATGCAGGCGGACTGAAGTGAGTATGATGATTTACACAGAAAGCCTGATCGGCTGAGAGATTTTGAAGTAGCTGTGCAGAAAAAAAGGTCTTCTTTGAGTTGTCCGTTTGCATTGATGGGGGATGGAGCATGCCTGTCTTCTAGTAGCAGTGAGCGCGCAACATGTTACTGCTATTGTTTCAAATAAAACGAACATTTTTTTTAAAGACTGGCAAATGCTAAATGGGAGACTGAGCCTTATAGACAGTAGCTGTTGCCATCTAAGTTTGTCTTTCGCGGGGGGGCTTGCACACTCACTCAGTAAGCGAGCTGAAAATAGAGCAGTCTGCTTACAAACTGTAGCTTTGCAATGGCAGTTTAAAGTGAAGACGAGTGGCAGTGGAATTGTGGGAAGGGATGTGTGTGCATGTGGTGGGGCTGACTCGGAATTTCCTCTCACTGAGTGGAAAAAATGTGGCTATTGAATTCTCAAATTCAAACTGGCACAGGGATACCAGTTTCACTCTGAGGCATGGCAGGTTGGTATTTTTTTATTTCCTGGTCATCTATTGAAAGCTATAAAATGGCTTGAATCAGACAATTAATCTGATTGGTCAAAAGTGGTCATATGACTGTGCATTAATTTCAGTTACTGCATGGCTCAAATGTTACATTCTTTTTTCCTGCTTTTTTAACTTTTGGCACTGGAGCGGCTCCTGTTGAGGGCCAGGGAGTTTGCTGCCCCAGAGGCTCTGCTATGGCATGCAAGGATAACAGTAGTCCCAGCTGTGCCATCTAGTGGGTAGAGGGTAGATGGCTGGTAGGGGGAAAGCTCAGGGGGAAAATGGCCTGTAAGCCTTTAGGATGAGAGCTGACAATTCTCAGGCCACATACCACAGTCTCTTCCATCCTCCAGTGGTGGTGGTGGGCTAGTGGGTATGAGGCTAGGTGGTTGTCCCGGCTGGAGGAGGGTAGACATGACTAGAGTGAGTAAGAAAATGCGTATGAAAAAAATTCTGAAATAATTTTGGGAGAACAAGCTGTCTAGATGCTCCTCTGCAAAATTCGACCCCTCCCCCCCAAAAAAATTAGCACTTACATAACTCAGGAGCACCTATAAAGTTTGGCTGTTGTGTCGATTGCTGTTTCACCATTCCAGCTACACCTCTTGTGAAGAAGACTGTACGGAGATAGACTGGCCTAGTGGCTGCAGCGTGGACCTTTGAACCTGGAGACTTAGGTTTGATCCCACAACTACCACTTGCTCGGTCTGTGACGTTGAGTGAGTTACATCACCTCCTCATGCATCACCTTTCTTTAAAACTTGTTATGGATAAATGAAAGCATCTGTGAGGAGCTAGAGAGCTTCAGCCTGAATGGATACACCTCAAATGAGGTTTAGCACGACAGCTCATATGTGTATGAAAATAACATTTTAATGCCACCAGAGCAGAGACTTTCACATACTAGCAGACAGGGAAGCTATGAGGAGTGGACCTTGTGAAAATGGTGTATGGGAATATGCCAGGTGGCAGAAGTGGACCTAAACAGCTGCTGGTGTAGAAAGAGGCTGTTGTAGCTGTAGGGCCTAGCATTGCGTGTGACCCAGACAAGGAGCCTAGTTGGCAAGCAGTGCTGGGGACAATATGCTCGACTGACACTAAAATCATTTCATTTCCACTAGTTGTACCCTAGCAACATAACTGCTTAATGTTGAAGTTTTAATAACTGTGTAAGCCACCCCTCTTGGAACTGGCTTACTAAGCCGGGCTCTCCCCTATTCGTTAGGGTCCTGGGGCATCCGGTGTCTTGCCCCGGGGAAGGAGCGTTGCTCTGGGCTCAGGTATAAAAAGGGGAGTCCTTTTGGCAGGGCAACCAACAGATAACATGTATGGCAAGTAGGACAGGGGCCTAAAACTTCACAACCTGGGAAGTACCAGCCTGTGAGTGTCAATGCTACATGTTTAAATTAATTTCCGAATGGTCGGGTGGCAGGAGCATGGTGACCATGGGAGATTGGGGATCCAGGAGCTCAGCTGTGGGGGAGGACATCGGAGTAAGGCCCATTATAGCTCGGATCGGGAGGCCAGGTGCTCTTCAGGAAAGGTATGGCAGTCGGGCTGTCTTGGTGGTGGCAGGGCCACAGCAGGGCCTTTCTGGAGGTGTCGGCTCCGCAAGGCCAGTACATGGTGTGGCACGCTGCTGCGGGTTGGCTGGTGGGTGCATTTCGGGGATTCACTTTTATCAGGCCTGCAATGCCCATGTCTGGGGCAGGACCTGTGATAGCCCTGCTAATGAAATGCACATGGGTAGAATAACTGGAAAGGAGGGAGCTGTGTCATCCATTCTTTTTTGTCTAGAACTTGCATCCTTTCCCTGCAGGAAGGAGGGTGGCAAACTGGTTGGGTTACAGGCAAGGGTTTGGGGTGGCTGCGATAAGGAATAAAGGCCGCATCCCTGGTATTCAGTTGGTTCAGGGAGGGGGAAATAAGGCACCCCTCCCCGGGCAACTGTTAGCTATAGATTTGCACCATTAGGGTCCTGAGCTTTTTTATGACCTTAAGTATCTGCATGGAGTCTGCACCTGGTCTAATTACTTTAGGCTGGTTCAAGCACTTGTATCATCTGGTACTGCCTAATGCTTCTCAAACTCTACCCTACATATGTCTTTGTCTCCTGGCTCCATGGAGCTGAGCAAGTTTTTTTTTTTGTTATTCTGTTTATATATTGTTTTTCCATTCCCCCAGTGTTGGCTCACCCTTGCTCTTCCCCCTCCCTGGACACACTACCCACTCATGGGTTTAACCCCGCAAGAGTGCAGAGATGGGCGCGGCTCAAAGGAAAAAGCACTGTCCGGAGCAAAGCACAAAAAGCAGGTGCAAATCCAATAGAAGAAGCGGCCAGTTCAAACAGACATAGAACACCAAGTCCACTACTAGGACACAATTCACACTTGTTTTTATTGTTAAAATACAAGTTTAAAAATGACAAAGTTTGCCGGGTACCAGACGTGATAGGACCCCCCCATGCACTCGTCAACGTTTCACGTCTGCACTCGACGCTTTTTCAAGATATCAGCAACCAGACAAAATCAACCTTTTATACCCCCACATACCAATTCAACAATAAATGAATTAATCTATAAAGGCTCACCAAGAGATGAGCAAAGGCGCACACACACATTTATTGCCTAGGGTGCTGCAAATGCACTGCTACTGCTATAATTTATAAATCTAAAGTTAGTGTAAAATCTAAAGTTAATGAACTTACTAATATATCTAATATCTATAAAAAATCACTGTCTATAAGGAACTAAATGTTAAAATAAAAATCAGGATGTGCAATGGAAAAATTAAGAGTTAATAAACTCATTGCACATGTGCACTGAATAGTCTGTCAAGTCTGTTTAACTCCACGAATTGCCCCTTGTGGTGGGGCCACCCCAGTGGCAGAGACCACCTAGGTGCCCTGTGGAATTACTGCAGGACTTAACCCCATGAATTGTCCCTCGCGGTGGGGCTGCCCCAGGATGGGGACCACCTAGGTACTCCCACAGGGTCGGGGCCAGACCGGGGTTTACAAGTACACCCCAAGCTTCTTGAGGGCGATGGCATACATGGGGCTGCAGAAGCAAGGCACGCTAACGTACCACCATTCCAGACTCCTGCCACTGCCCTTTCCCACATGGAACACCCCAATGGCTCTGTCACCCGGACACCCCCAGATGACAGTGAGCCATAAATGCGAGACCCTCCCCAGGAAATGAGAATCATGCCAAAGCAACTCAATCCAGCCTCTGCCCCCCAGCTGACCCCCAGTGGCCAGGGCTCATTCCCAAACCCAGGTCGCCAGTGTAGTTTATTTATTTATTAATTTTAAAATGAGAATCTGAATTAAATTTATTTTTTGTTTCTACTTTGCGTGCTGAGATTATTGAATGGAATAACTGATTCCTTCCTCGGATGAAGCATGCTGGTCAGACCTTCTTTCCCCCTGGCCCGACCTGAAGCTGCAGCGAGCGATAAGATGCAGTTTGGTGGAGGAGGTATAACCTGCACTGTGCTGACAGAACCAAGTTCGAAGTCAGGCCTTGTTTTCTTATATCAGTTGGCATTAGCTCCTTGGAAAGTTTTTGGTCTGTACCCCCTCCCCTACCTTTGCTCACCATGAGGACCCCTAGACACAGTGGGGTGAAAGGGGGTGTTACAACTGATTCAAGTGACTAAAGTGGTTTTTGTAGCATATTAAACTACTTTTAAATTTAGAAGTGACACAAGATAGCTGGAGCCACTATAATGTTTGTAATATAGAATTTTTTTTCTGAAATGAAGGATGCATACAAAGAGTTAAAGCTAGTAATTCAAGGTGCAAGTTAAATGAAAATACTTTTAAATATGAAGTGATGATCTGTACTCTAAATGGACAGGGTTAGACAACAACTAGCTGGCTGTGAATTAGGAAGGCACTTATCTTGGTGTGTGTGTGTGTGTGTGTGTGTGTGTGTGTGTGTGTGCAGAAGCACTTTGTGCTGGTGAAGGGGAGTGCGGTGATGCCAGTGGAAATCAGTGTGTGTACTTATATTTAGACAGGTCTGCTTTGATGTTTTAACAGATACTTTAACACAGTGGACCTGAGGAAGTGGCAAAATTAGCCATGAAGCGTTACCCTGGTCGTGCTGTGTAACAATAAACCTATTCACGGATAAGACTACCTTGTTGATGTGATGTTCATCCTTTCATATCTATTACCGGTTTGAGCAGTCTTTTTGGATGACCCAAGGTATAAAATATTATTTTCTTCTATGAGGAGAAGGACATCCTGGATTCCCCAGGGAATGAGTTTATTGCTAGGTACACCTCCCTGTCCTCCTCTTTCTGCATTGATATACCTCTTAAATGCAACTCTATTTTTCTTTTAATGCCATTGCCACTTCCTTGGTGAACCACAACGGTCTCCTTTTCCTTCTGCTTACTTCCTTAATGCTGCTTTAGTTATGCCCTCCCTTATTCTTCCCCACTGTGTCTCTACCCCTCCCTGGCACTCCTCCATCCCTCTCAGACAGTTCCTGAGGCAGTCACCATTTCTTTAAAATTTGCCCTCTCAAAGTCCAGAACCCATGCCCTTGTGTGGTTTGCCCATGCTCCTGTCTTTTTGAACTATACTGCACGGTAATCACTGATACCAATGGGACTGCCCACTGCGTGTCTTCAGTGCTGTCTTTGTTTCTAAGCACCAGGTCCAGCACTACCCCATCCCTAGTGGGTTCTTTGACATGTTAATGTGTTTTGTAAATAAAAAACTTTTCTGAAATGTACCATAAACTTATGATGAAGTGTAAGGCATATGTTATTGTAAGAACTGCAATTACTATAAAAGCCACTCAGTAAACTAGAACTGCACTACTGTTCAGCAAGTCTAGGGGCTCACTGGATGGGGACAACACCATTTTGAAATCTACAAGAAACCTAACAATACCAACCTGCCCAGGGCCCACTGTCCAAAGGCCTAAAGACTGCATTCTTACAGGTATTATAGATAGAGGGAGTGCTCCCAACCAACCAGGGGCCCGACTACCTGCAAGACCTCCTGTGTCTCCACCGCTCTGTCCGCCCCCTTTGCTCTGCTGATGAGGGTTTTCTGGAAATTCCCAGGGTCCACCTTAAGACATTGGTGCTTGTGCATTTTCTTTTAGCGCACCAACCCTGTAGAATTCCCTCCCTTGTCACATAAGAGAGAGCCAGTCTTTAGAAATGTTTTAAATGAGAGCTGAAAGCTTTTTTGTTTAGCCAGGCTTTTTCATCTGATTAATTTAGTTGACCCGTTAGCAATAATTTATAGGCGGCATGTTTTTAGTGTTATTGTGAATGTGTTTGTAAAGTGCCTTGTGTCCCAACTGATAAAGTGCGCTATAATAAATAAAGGATGATGAAGAATTGGAGTGCTCCTTTCCTCTGCATGTGAGACACTCTCATCCTGTGAAGAGTGTCTCTCACACAGCTGCCCTAGAAATGGGCAAGTTTGGGTAAGGTTTTTAGAAATATTAATATATTATTGCTCAAGCCTGATCAATAATATATTACTACTGCTACTACTGCTACCGAGACCACTCTTACAGTTGCAGAGTGGTCTCACCAACATTCTTAGGGTATTGGAACCACTCACCTTTGGTTCATGGATCTTATACCCTAGGAACACATGTGTGACTACTCTTAGATCCGTAAGAGTGGTCTCAGCAGCAGTATTGTATACCAGTGGACGGAGTCATGTGCTTGGTGGGTACAGGCTGGTGTCATTCGATAGAAGGAGGGCCTCGCTGAAGAGGAAGTTGTGGAAGCTCTAAAAGGAAGGGGTGGACGTGTGCAATGGTGATTTTTTTCAACTCAGGTTGGACTGGTTTCTTACGGAGAATAAAACTGTTGAATGCATTATTAACAGAAGAGAAATTCTGCAGGTGTTTGTATCTGGGGCTTGATCCACAGCAGGCCAGCACATACACAATTTCTGTGTTGCAGCCTGCTCTGATCCACTGCGCCATCAGTTGATTACTCATATTGGGAATCCCTAGCCTCCAGTAACCCTGACATGTTATTGTGGAATACTGTGCAGCGACTGTGAGTGTTCCAGTGTGTGTGTGTGTGGGGGATAGAGTGGGGCCAGACATCTGGCACCTAACTGGATGCCAGAGTTGATCACAGAGTGGATCCCCTGTTCCTTACATAGCAGGAGATTGTGCCGTATGGCAAGGACTGAGTTTTCCCATATGGCTTGAAAAGCTTTTAAAATGAAAACAAAACTTGGCACCACACACATCTTCAAGTAAGAAGCAGAAGAAAGTTTATATATATTTTTTATTTTTAATTATGCTTTCTGGTGCTTCTTTCCCCTGTGGCTCAGCCCCCAGCTTCCCTGAAACCTGCCCATCCTCTGGGATTTCCCTCCAACTGGTGATCCTCCCTGGCTTGCCCCTCCAAGGTGGGGCTGCCGAGTAGGTGCTCCTTCAATGGAGACTGGCATCAAGGTGTCCAGCAGGTGTGCTACTGCTGGTCTTCCTCGCTGGCCTACCCCACAGGGTGGGGCTGTGGGGTTGGAATGTTCCCAGTGGAGGACTGGACTAGGTCACCAACCTAGGGTCACAGTGGGAGCAGCGGGACTGGGAAGCGGGCGTCATTAGTGGGGCCAGCATTTTTCTTACTTTTTTTGTACTCTGGAGGTGTGAGATGCAGTGACATAGGGCACTGAAGCACTGATGTCTGGCACGCCTCCCCAACAGCGTAATGTCAGCTGCCTCTCCCCCTGGCATCCACCAGGAATCAATAAAGCACCAAACACTAACCTACCCTCCTCCTTAGAGGAGGAGGAGAGCAGTCCGTGGGATGCTCAATCCTCCTCCCTCTGGCCGACCCTCCGACTCCTTGGGTCCTTCCTGAACCCAGGGCATTGGCGTTGCAAGTGGAAGCTCTACTGCTGCACTGGTGGGCCGACTGGAAAAAAATGTATTTATTCAGTGAAAAAATTACTTCAAGATACAGACAGTACAGAGTCTTTAGAGTGAATAATACCCATATACCCTGAAGTTTCTCTTCATAAATGACACTTCTTCTACCACGGAATTCCTAGTCGTTTTTCTGCATTCTTACCTGGGGATGTGCGTGCATCGAACGTGATTTGGATTTGGTTCTGCCTGTGTACCATACAACTGCACAGAAGCTGAGACTGGGTCAGAGCCATAGAGGCTACTGCAAGTGTGGATACACACCTCCACACTCCTGGGGCTCTCTTTGCATCCCTACATGGGGACATAAGGCTTCAATGGACTTTTGCAGATAATGCCCTTAGTTTGCATCCATGTTCAACATTTGGGGAGAAGTGCTGATTCAACTGTAAGTTAAATCCTTTTTTGAAAAATTCCCACTAAGATGGTTCAATGTATTTTAACCTGTTCATTTTCAGTCTTGCTGTTAAAAGGATATACATTTTTCATTCCAGTGTATTTGATCAGTGCTCCCTCAAATTAACTTTGGGAGAATTTACCTGTGCCTGGCGGACATTCCGTAACTGTGTGAGCCTATTTCTTGATCTCGTCTCCTCTGTGAGGCCACATGGTCTTTCAACTCCGGGGAGGAAACTGGTTGCCCCCTGCTACTAGAGCAGTTCATACCTGCAACAATGTATGTGTGCTTCTTTTTCATTTGAGCAGCATAGTCTATACAGGGAAAGTTAGGACTCTTCTTGGGAGTTGCCTTGACATGGTGCAGAGATTAACCACTGCATTCAATTTGAACTCATGCTCAGCTATCGGAACTGCCTTGATGTGGTGCTTTGCTCAACTGGTTGATTCACTCTGAATCTAAGACACACAAGCCTCCTGAAGTGACTTTGTGAATGATCTGTTTTTGTTGATACTTTAATTCATTGGCAAGAAAAGGGTCACAAGAATCGTACAGAATTTCATAGCAGAATCAGTATGCCTGGAAGGGGCAGATCACTTATTCTCAGAGGTTTCTATCCTTGGCAGTTATACTCCCCATAGAGCCAAAAGCCATGCAATTTACTAGTACCACGTCCATCAAACAAATGACTATAACTGTCTCCCATTTAATACTGAATGTTGCAGCTCTCTAGATGTCTAGGCCTAGTAGTAAACGTACCACAAATGTTAAGTTTCTTTTGGTTTTTTTCTTTGTACTCCGTCTTCCCATAACATACCATCTTAAGTCTACCCTCCCCAGCCCTGTCACTTGGCTTCTCTTGGTATTACTTGACTCCATTCACCCATGACGTATCCCCAGTGATGGAGGCAGCAGGGAGCTTCTCAATCTGCCACGGAATGGATACAGGTGAGCTCAGCATCTGGGTTGCCAGTTGAGGACTTCCAAAGGGCTGACACTTCATCCTGCCTGCTGGGGCCTTTTTCCCATTTTGTCCTAGCCCTCAGAACCCCAGCAGTCAAGGGTGCACATGTGCAAGGGTGTGCATTGCAGAACTAGCGGGCATCCTCCCACCCATGAAGAAATTCCGACTACACTCTCACCTCTGCTCACTCAGGTGGTAATATTGCAGCAGAGCTCTCTGTTCTCCTTCCTCCCCAAGGGAGGAGAGTGTCCTCTGGGACACTCAGCCCTTATCCAGCCCACCGCCCCCCGCCCCCACACGACATGAACTTGAGTCACCAGTGTAGCCAGAAATAGTTCTACTGCTGTGCTGACGGGCCGACTTCAAATTTATAGTTTCTGTACAGCTTGTAATACAAAAACTCCTGTAGGATTAGATACTTTTTCCTCTATACCTCATGAAATGTCATTCACTTCAGTGCAGCTCAGTGGTGCACATCTGTGTCATGAGTTAACGAGCAAAGTGCCAGAGGTTCAAATCCAGGTAACAACATAATATTTTTCTATTACATGAGATCACGGGTTCACATCTGAACAGGGATAGGTACATTTTTATCAGTTTTGTTCTGCATTTGGAATTTCACTACCGTGGTGATCTATTGCAGAAGGGTGTCGGAATAGTAAATCTTACAGAAAGCAAACTTGATTAGGAACAACTATTTGTGCAGGTAGGAGATGTTCCTGTCAGTGAAAATATGTGGTACCTTTACAGCCTGAGCCAGGAGGCAAACATAAAAAAAACAAACCTTGGTCTTTTTTTTTTATTTAGCATTTTATGTTCTGATGAGATGCTGCATCCCTGTTGTACTATCCTGGCGAAATAAAAAGCAAAACAACTTATGGTCAGCAGGAAATTGAAACCATTGCATGTCTATAATAATAAATGCTTTTCACATGAATACCTTGGGTCTGAAAAAATGTGGCAGGAATCTCTCATCACTGAGTGCATTCACATTTCAGTTCCTTGTGCTCCTATAATTCACAATCACCATTCTGCTGTGCAGTAAATTGGGTTTTATCATTGTGTTGTAAAAGTGGGGAAAGTGAAATGGTAGTGGACCATGCTGTAATGGAAGCTATTTCTTCTAACCTCTGGGTACAGCATGTTGTTTCTTACTTAAAACTCTGCGGAGTGAGTGATTTAATGGAAGCAAAAAAGAACACATCAACCTTTGGGGGAAAAGGAACAACATTTATTTTCATGGGGATTTATCTTCCAGGGGATCTGAACAGACTGGGATAGAAGAGATTTAAGTGGCACTTTTTGTCCACAAGAAAAACTATTAAAATGTGAAAGCTAATTAAACAATTTTATGTGCTGTATAGAAGAGTTGTTTCTTGTAAAGTTTCTAAGAGTTTTTTTTTTTTTGCAAGGCTAGGATATTTTACTGCAAAAGTCAATAATTCCTGTGGGGTTTTCATCACTGCTTGGTCTCCCTCTGACATTTGGTTTAACATATTTTGAATGGCTTCATAGAAGTGATGGAATACCTTCTTGAGGACATAGGACAAACAGCTCCATATAGATACTGTACTAACTTATCTTTAAAGACAGCAATTTGTATTCTGCCAATTTGTCCTTTGTTCCCAAGGTGGTAATGAATCATTTCAAAAGCATACGCTGTTATGAGTGAAGTGCCATACGTAACTATGCTATGTGAATGAATCTCAATCTGTACTTAGTGTGACCGTTCAAAGCTTACCAGCTGGGTAGTGGTGGTGGTGGGGGCAGGGGTGTCGGCAGTCATATGCACTGTACTCAGCAGAGTACAGTAACAAATCAGGCTGGGGCAACAAAAAGAGGAAAGCAAGGACATTGTGAGTCACACTGTGTCTGTGTCTCACTGAGACCTTTTATCTTTGTTGCTTGCTATGGGGCACTGATGCCACCAGTCAAATACACAAACAAGAGCAACTTACCAGGCAGGCAGAAAAACAAAGGAAGGAGGATTACAGGAAGAAAGTGATTACTTGAACTCAGACTTGGCAAACGGGGAGGGGCTATTGTTGGCGTGGCGTGGCAGTGCATATTTTGGTTTATGTTTACATAACAGGGGGAGGGCAACAGTGCATCAGTTTTGTGTACAAGTTTAAAATTTCTGGCTACACCCCTAGGTGGGGGGGGGGGGGTTGCAGATCTATAACTCTTTGCAGTGACCATTGAAGGTTTAGTACATCTACACAAGCTCAGTTAACACCAGTAGTTCACATTATAGCAAACTATTTGTACCTGTGGCATACCTTTTTGTTTCATGTTAGATTGCTCCTTTTCTTCTATTTTATTTGATGCACTCTTTCACCTCTTTTGAGTCTGCTTTTGCATTTATTTTAAATTTCAAATAATTTAAGGAGTGTTCCATTAAACATGGCTGCCCCCACATTTCATCAGTATTCTCAGCTGTCTGAATAGAAACACAGAATCTACATAGAATTTGTTGGCAGAGAAGGGCCGCTTGGCCTACACACTCTGCCCAGATGGTCCCTGCCTAGTGTGTCTCCACAGACCCTAACTGGTCTCCAGCAACCCTCCACCCTCCCTGCCTATTTTAATATTCCTCTGTGTTTATTCCATACATGCTCAAAGCCCCTTACAGTTTTCATCTCCTCCACTTCCATTGGCAGTCTGTTCCAGGCATCCACCACTCTTTCACTGAAGTAGTAGTTCCTCACATCCCTCTTAAACTCCCCCTCTTCCAGCTTCATCACATGGGTTATCAGTCTCCAGTGTGGCACTGCGTTTAGACTGATAAAGAAATTGAGCAAGCTAGGGGTGGGAGCCAAAATGGCAAAGTGGTTGAGAAACTGGTTACTAGATAGGCAACAGAGGGTGGTGGTTAATAGCACTCAGTATACGAAGGGTAGAGTTACCAGCGGTGTGCCAAAGGGCTCATTACTGGGATCAGTCCTCTTCAACATCTTCATAAGTGACATTGCAGAAGAACTGAATACCTTATTGTTTAGCATCACTTGTCTTAAGACTGTAATGGACTAGCATGTAACAGATTCTGTTCTCAGATCTTTTTTTATTGAAGTATTTATGCTTCTGTCTTACCCAACCATCTATTTTTTTTTTAAATTGCAGCTTCTCTACTCCCCTACATCCTGCCAGCCCCGACCCTTTGGGGCTACCAAGGAGTCATCCTCCTGCCTCCTGCTCTACCCTCACCTACCTCCAGGTCCCCATGGAGCTTTTGTTTAACCCCCTGAGTGGAGATGAGGTGGGGCACTGCACCCCGAGCTTCTATCTTTTCATCGGTCTGGAGGTGGCAGAGTGAGCGGGGGCACATTGGAGGCACTCTCAAGGAAGCCATCTTCCTGGCGCTGGCAAGCATTTTTCTCCCCATATGCAGTGCAGCCCCGACATCAAGGCGCAATGCACTGATATCCACTGTGTACTCTGGCCACCCATCCCCTATAGGGCTTGCAGTACCCCAAGCCTCCATTCGGGGTCAGGTAAGATGTGGGCATTGGCATCCCCTCCCCCCCGAAGACGGAGAGCTGTCGTTGGACGCCCAAGCCGTTTTCCCCTGGCCGGCCCTCCAGCAACCTGAGTCTGCTCCTGAACCTGGGTTGATGGCATCACCAGCAGAAATCCAGCCACTGTGCTGATGGGCTGGCCCTCCCAGCCATCTATTTATTTAAAAGTTGGTAACCAGGAAAGGCACACTGAGTATAGGCTCATTTCCAGGCATAACCTGGGGAAGGGGAAAAGGGGAGCAACAAGTACAAGACAACATACAAAATACAAGTCAGAAAACAGCATAAGTAGTATAAGGGAACTGGTACATACAGAACATATTGCAAGCAGTTGATGCAAAATGGCACATCACTGTAAAAGCAATGAGTAAGTAAATAAACACGCAAGAATGTGACAGCGACCTCATATTAAACTATGGTGGAAACAGGTGTGCACAAGGGCAACAGTAGAGTACACCAGCATAAAAGATGCAGCGATTGTACATCAGTGAGCACAATAACATTCCTATGGTAGGTAAGAATGCACAGGCATGAAGGACAGCAGTTTAAGGACAAGAACGGGGATGGGATATAGGATAAGAGAGGTAGGCAGAAACAGGAAGGCACAGGTAGTTGCCTCAGGTGAAGTCTAAAGGCAGGGAGAGAAGGGGATAGGTGGAGGGGAGAGAGAGAGAGAGAGAGGGGAGTAGATTCCATAGGGAGGGGATGCAATAGGAGAAGGCCACTTGGCCAGTTGACCACTGAGGGTGGGGGATGGAGAAAGTGTGGGAGTCCCTGCACTGAAGTGAGCTGGGAGCAGGGGATAAAAGGGAAAAGAGACAGGAGGGGAGGGACCCAAACCAGTATTTGACAACAAAGGCAGTGCAGAGAGCCTGGTGATGTGTCAGCAATGGGGAGATGAATAGGGAAGAAGAGAGGGAGCAGTGATGGGTACTGAGAGGAGAGTTGGTGGCAAAATGGCGGAATGTGTTGCATAGGGTATACAGTCTGGCTAGGGAAGAGGAGGGGGTGATGCCATAAACAATATCCGCATAATCAAAAACTGTTATCGCCAGTTTAGTTACTAGTTCCTTTTGGATTTGTTGGGGGAGACGGTCTTTGCTGCGAATAGGGTGCCCAGTGTGGGCAGGTTGGTGTGAACGGCATCTGTATGGATGAAGAAATCAGGCTTGCCATTCAGACAGACTCCTAGGTATTTGAATGCACAGACCACCTCTAAGGGGGTACCATCAGGAGTGGTGAAAATGGGGGGACAACAGCCTATCCAGTTTCTGGGAAGAGCTCAGATTCATGGTCACTGTATTTTTGGTGTTGACCTTGAGCTGGTTATCTTGGGACCAGTGTAGGACATTGTGGAAGTCCTGCTGGAGAGGCCTTGTCAAAGCAGATACATGCATTAATAACTGTTCTCTGCATATGTATGGATGTTCGAGGAGACACACAGAGAGGGGAGGTCATTGATACAAACAGAGACAAGGCTTGGACCTAATATGGAGCCCTGTGGGACTCTGTCTAGGATGGGGTAGGACAGAACACCCCCCTCCTGTACTGAATGTTGATGGCCTGAGAGATACAATCAGAACCAATCAACAGTTTTGGCTGAGAGTGGAAGTGAATAACATTGCACTTTCTGACATTGAAGTTCGGTTGCCAGACTGTGGACCACCTTTCCAATTTGTCCTGGTCTTTTTTCAATTTACTCCTACCCTCCTCACTATCCATCTGCCACACACTGTATAATCATGTCATCGGCAATGTCACAAATGTACACATTGAAGAGCACTGAGCCCAAGACCAATCCCTGTGGGACCCCACTCACAATCCCTCTTTAGGTTCTTGCACCTAGACAATACCTCATTAATTAGTGGGATGTCACTTAAAAGATGCTGTCATCTCTAGGCACAGTACCAGAAGATCATCTTTTTGTTTTCTACAAAAAACAAGCATTTGTCAATGCCGAATGTTGATTGCGTTGGTGTGTTGAGCTCGCTCACTGCCCCTCTGTCACTCACTCAGTCTGTCTCTCCCGGTGCTGCAGGCTGCTCTTTTGTACTGGGCTTCTGCCTGCATTGACACCTTGTTCTGCCTGCTAAGAAATCTGCAGCTGTCCCGACAGAGCTGCGTTGAGGTGGCTCACTCCCCCCTCTCACTCGCTCATTCCGTTTCTCCTGGCGCTGCAGGCTGCCCTTTTGTACTGGGCTCCTGCCACTGTTGGTGGCTTTTTCTGGCCACAAAGAAATCTGCAGCAGTCCTGACTCAGGTCTGTTGAGCCTGCTGACTCCCCGTCTGTCACTCGTTCTGTTTCTGCCGGGGTTGCAGGCTGGCCTTTTGTACTGGGCTCCTGCCTGCGTTGCTGCCTTTTTCTGCCAACAAAAAAATCTGCAGCAGTCATGATAGAGCTCCACTGAGCTCGCTAACTCCCTTTCTGTCACTCACTCATTCTGTTTCTCCTGGTGCTGCAGCCTGCCCTTTTGTACTGGGCTCCTGCCTCTGTTGGCACCTTTTTCTGCCCCAAAAGAAATCTGCAGCAGTCCTGACAATGCTCCGTTGAGCTTGCTCACTCCCCTTCTCTCACTTGCTCATTCCATTTCTGCCCACGTTGCAGGCTGCCCTTTTGTATTGGGCTCCTGCCTGTGTTGCCGCCATTTGCAGCAGTTACAATACAGCTCCATTGAGCTCGCTCACTCCCCCTCTCTCACTCGCTCATTCTGGTTTTCCCACTACTGCAGGCTTCCATTTTGCACTGGGCCCCTGCATGCATTGCTGCCTTTTTCTGCCCACAAACAAATCTGTAGCAGTCCCAACAGAGCTCCGTTGAACTCACTCACTCCCCTTCCCTCACTCGCTCATTCTGTGTCTCCTGCCGCTGCAGGCTGCCCTTTTGTACTGGGATCCTGCCTGCACTGGTGGCTTGTTCTGGCCAGAAAGAAATCTGAAGCAGTCCCGACACAGTTCCATTGAGCTCGCTCACTCCCCCTCTCTCACGCACTCATTCTGTTTCTGCTGGCGCTGCAAGCTGGCCTTTTGTACTTTGCTCCTGCCTGCGTTGCCACATTATCTGCCCACAAAGAAATCCACAGCAGTCACAACAGAGCTCCGTTGAGCTCGCTCACTACCACTGTGTCACTCACTCGTTCTGTTTCTTTTGGCACTGCAGGCAGCACGTGTGTACGGGGCTCCTGGCTGCATTGGCCCCTTTGTCTGTCCACAAAGAAATTTGCAGCTGTACCGACAAAGCTCCATTGAGGTCGCTCAGTCTCCCTCTGTCACGAGCTCATTCTGTTTGTCCTGGCACTGCAAGCGACCCTTTTGTACGGGACTCCTGCCTGCATTGGCGCCTTTTTCTGCCAACAAAGAAATCCGCAGCAATCCTGATAGAGCTCCGTTGAGCTCACTCAGTCCCCCTGTTTCACTCACTCGTACTGTTTCTCACACCGCTGCAGGCTGGCCTTTACTACTGGGCCCCTGCCTGCATTGACGCCTTTTTCTGCCCACAAAGAAATCCACAGCAGTCCTGACAGCGCTCTGGTGAGTTCGCTCACTCTCCCTCCCTCACTTGCTCTCCTGTTCTGTTTCTCCCAGTGCTGCAGGCTGCCCTTTTGTACTGACCTCTTGCGTTGGGGCCTTTTTCTGCCCACAAACAAATCTGGAGCAGTCCCAACAGAGCTCAGTTGAGCTTGGTCACTCCCCCCTCTCACTCGTTCCATCTTAATCTGCCCCAAACACTGATGTCCCACAGTGACCGTGCTATTCTCCGTCAGGAGTGCAAAAACATATTTAAGCCAGGATGTGAAAAATGACAGCTGTACTGTTCATTAAGAGGTGTGAAAGAATGCCAGTGTTAAAAATGTGGCGTGAAAATATTACAAATTTGTGAAGTTACAAGGGTGCATGGAAACAGTTGAATGCACGCTTGTAACACAGTCATGTTATGGAGTTTTGTCACCAAATTTTCAACATAGGGATTTTAGGACCTCTGCTCATGAACAGTGCCACTGTCATTTTCTTAATCTGTCCTGAACACTGATTTCCCACAGTGACCACGTTATTCTGTGCCGCAACTGTGAAACCACATTTCAGTCAGGATGTGAAAAATGACAGCTGTACTACTCATAAGGAGGTGTGAAAAAATGCCATTGTTGAAAATGTGGCATGACAATATTACGAATCTGCAAAGTTACAAAGATGTGTGGAAAGTGTGCAACGCACACTTGTAACTCACTCATTTGATGGGCTATCATCACCAAATTTTCAACATAGGCATTTTAGGACCTCTGCTCATGAACAGTATCACTGTCATTTTATTAATCTGTCCCGGGCAGTGATTTCCCACAGCGACCTCTCTATTCTGCACTGGAACTGCAAAAACACATTTCGGCCAGGATGGGAAAAATGACACCTGCACTGTTCATACATAGGTGTGGGAAAATGGCAATGCTGAAAATCTGGAGTGAAAATATTATAAATTAAGAATGAGCTGCATGCAAGAATTGCATAACGCACGTCAGAATAGTCATTTTATGGAGTATCATTACCAAATTTTCAACATAGCCATTTCAGGACCTCTACTCATGAACAGTGTCACTGTCATTTCCTTAATCTGTCCTGAACACTGATTTCTGACAGTGACCATGCTATTCTGCGCTGGAAGTGCGAACACACATTTCCGCTAGGATGTGAACAATGACAGCTATATTGTTCACAAGGAGGTGTGACAAAATGCCAATGTTGAAAATCGGGCATGAAAATATTGCAAATTCACGAAGTTACGAGCATGCATAGCAACTGCGTAGCGCACATGCATAAAACAGTCATTTTTTTGGATTTTTCCACCAAATTTGCAACATAGGCTTTTTGAGAGCCCACCTCATGAACACTGGCACTGTCATTTCATTAATCAGCCCCCAAAGGTGATTCCGTGCAGTGACCACGAAATTACCCTTCGGGCCTGATTAACGCCATGACAGTGACAGTATTCATGAGGAGGGTTCCCAAAAACCCCATGTTGAAAATTTGGTGTCAAAATTCCAAAAAATGCCAGAGATATGCAGCAAAGTTGGAAAAACCCTATTTATTACATTATACAGCTTACTAGCATTTCCTCAGTTCGCGGTCGGCTTTGAAGAGTGCAGATGTGTTCTCACTCCACCGAAGATCGTCACGTCCGGCTCTGGAGGTAAGTATGGGTGTGGGGTGTGGGGAGGCAGGGTGTGCAGTGGGTGGGGGTGGGTGTGGGTTGCGGGTGGGGTGGCCGAGAGACTACTAGTGACAGTTTACTTTTTTTCAGGTACAAATAAAAACTAGACTTTGCGGGGCCGTTTTCCCATTTACAGGGTCATATGGCATGCTGGGGTGGGCTCCCAGCATGCCACCAATGGCTTTCTTTTTTGGGGGCCAGCTGTAGCCGACGGGGGATTGGGCACCCTGTTGGCAGACAGTTAAACAGGGGATGGGATTCCTTTGTGCCGATGGGGACTGGGGCCCCCCCCGTCGGCAAACAACAAAAGAGGGGGGATTCCTTTTTGCTGACAGGGATTGAGCACCCTGTTGGCAGACAGTTAAACAGGGGCAGGGCTAGATTATGCCGATGGGGAGTGGGCTCCCCCATTGGCAGAAAAACATGGTGGAGTGGGGTTAATATTATTTGTGAACATGGCGGCAACCCACCGCCATGTTCACAAACAATATCAGGGTTTTTACATCTCGCCCTGCAATGACAGGTTGCTCCCTCATTGCAGCGGATGGCTCAAGCTGCAATGACGAGGTGGCCCCTGATTGCAGTGGCTGAATTGTCACAAGTTGGTGCAAACGTTCCAAACTTGTGTCACCAGCAGCCTGCCACGGCATTGGGGGAAGTGGGACAAGCCTTTGCAGGCTGTGGTGGCATTGGCCACAACAGTGCCCTGCCTCCACAGCCTGCTTCTCAGCAAGCTGTCCCAATATATTTCTTGCGCTGCATGCAATCAACATAATAAAATCATTGAAGAAGTGACTGAGACAGGAGAGGGATGGCCATGAGCTAGCCCTGGCCACCTAGGATTGCTGGGCTTTTTTTAACTTAAACCCAAATGATCTAAGTGCCAAAACTTCAAACCTTCCTTCCCGGATTCAAAAGTGCTGATTTTTGGCGAGTTCACTGAACTCAATATTGGCATTGGCTCGGCTCACCCTTAGTTAAACATCATGAGAAGGGGATAATATTATGGTAGTTAAGCTTAAATGTACATCTGTACTCAACTTGTGGTATCGGACAAAGTGCAGACAACTGCAGTATTAAAGTGGGTGGAGCAAATGTTCTGGGGAGTTCTCAGAGAGAGAGACAGAGAAGGCAGCCTGTCTGGTCATACAGCTCACTAATTCAGGGACTGTCTTTAATGGAAGCAGGAGAGAACTGTCAAGAGATTTATTTGGTGGAGGCACAATCTACTTGCCACCTTGGGCAGGAAGGTGGGTCACCCAGTTGGGTGGACCCTCTGTCAGAGTAAGGGATGAGAGCATGGTGATCAGAAACTGACATTCAGAGTGTGAATGACTAATTGACTCCCTGCAGAGCAAGGTACAGAAAGTGAGTGTGGTTCCGTTGCCTAGGGTTTCCTAGAGAGTATGGACTTGATTTTCAAAGTCCCAAGAATGTCGCAAACCCTTGGTGTGCTGATTGTTTGGTGCATGGAGCTTACGGCATTCTCCCAGCTGGCGATATGGATTTTCAATCCTGAGCACCAAATGCCAAAGTTAGACCAGCTTTTCCCTAATCTCCTTTGCTCCTTTTGGTGGACTTTTTTTTTTTTTTTTTTACGGGGCTGTACCAAATCTTTGGCTCAAGCTGCCGTAAGTGGAGGAAACTGTCACAACTGCACCAGATGTATTAAAATTGGGTGCAATTGCATCAAAGGAATTTGGCACAGCTGTGCCAAAAAACAGGTGTGGTGTAGGGCTTCACACAAGCCCTGTATTACCCTTTGACAGTCAAGCCCTATGGGTCAGATCCAAAAAGCACTCCACAGATGCAAAGGATTGCCCAAACTTGCGGAGTTCCCATCCATATGTACAAAGCAATCCGTCAACACGCACCTGCAGAGTGCCTCTGACTGCCCAATCCCCAAGCATGATCTAGTGGGCTCATCACCATCCATAAAGCTAAATATGTCTGACTTTGGGCAAGGGAGGGCATGGACAGCACTCAGGACAGACACTTGCCATAACCATTCCATGTACCCCTTTAGCAGGCAGTGCAGCAGATTTCAGCCCCCAAGCATCGTTCCTATGCCCTCAGGAGTGGCACAGAGGGCTGGGGGTCTTAACTTTTTTAGAAGTCCAATGATGATATCGTAGTCTTTGGAGGACTGCTGTATCCCATATTCTCTTGCTCAGTGCAGAGCAGAGGATCCATTTAAAAATGGACCCAGGCTTCCAATTGGATACAAAATGTAAGAACAAAAAAACAAGGTGCTGCGTCAACATGTGGTCTGAAAACAAAATGAAATGGTAATGGATAAATGCCCAATGCCGTGCACAGCTGCACCCCCAAAATGCTCCCTATACCTGCACACAGCTCTGCATTACCAGAAAGCAGAGGAAAAGAGCTGTGAATGTCATCCAGTGTGGATTGGAATTGGGGGGTGGAACTCTGCAGTCTGGATATGTGTGTTTTGCACATACCCCAGTCTTTTTGTGGATCCTCCCTGAAAAAGAAAAGAATGAGGAAAGGAGACAGCCAGGACAGGAATGGTAAAGTTACCTTGGTGATCTCTCCAAACTGAGTAAAGGAATGTACCCAGAAATGTAACATGATATTTATCCAATGTGGAAGGCGGCAGTGTTCCATGAGGACAGCCTGATGGTAGGGGGTGTTAAGGAGAAATCCTCCATAATACCATTGATGCTGTTGCTCCAGTGGGGGTGTCACATGTGCAGAGCTCCATGCTGTGCAACTGTTTCTGTTGCTCAGGGATATCTCATTAAGCTCATTTGGCTGGGATGCCAATGGCTGAGGTTGGAACCAGTATCAGGATTGTTAAACTAACATCTGCCGCTGTGAAGTATACAGTGGGGAGCTGCAATCTTGTGCCTCGAGAAAGATTTAATGTTATGTCCAAGGTGGGAGCCATTTGAAAACTGAGAATGAACTGTAGATTCTGTATGCAAGGCTAAATAAATCCCTACTGCTTGACTTATCCTTAGTATGAACAAGGAATTTAACATTATGCTCAAGTTACTTAAACCTCGTATGAGCATATTCAAACAACATGAAGTTTTGCTGTATTCTGACTAAATGCAGTTAGCCCCAGCACTTAAACTGCCCCGGACAGTAAGGAGTTAAACTCTATGCAGGAGCATAGAACGTTGAGCTCAAGCTCGGTTTTCAAACCTCTGTCTGTGGTACTTCCCAGTGTAACCGTCAGATTCTTTACTCAGCCTAACAGTGAAGTCGCTCCAGAGATTCCTCTGCTCGGTTCGGTATAAAGTAATGCGTTCAGTTTAAACCATCCTATTTGTTATTTTTTTTTTCAGATTTCCAGCCTCTGTCTATGGTACAGGTAGTGTTATAGATAGGTAGTGACTGTGTTTATTTTGCTAAGTGTGTGGAAGTGTTCCTGGCCCTTCAGTGCTTCTCAGATTTGGTCAAGGGCAAGGTGGTCCAAGTCAGAACAGACACCACGACCACAATGTGGTATATCAACAAACAAGGAGGCACTCGGTCCTCGGCCTTGTGCACGAAAGCCATGACACTGTGGTCTCTGGCCTATTCTCTTCAGACTTCCCTAGTAGCAGTTCACCTTCCAGAGAAGGACAATGTACTGAGAGATGCTCTGAGCAGAATATCCCAGGGACATCACGAATGGTCCCTGAATCCCCTCATCCTGCAGATCATCTTCTCCAGATGGGGCACTCCAGAGATAGATCTCTTTGCAGCCCTGGACAATCACCAGCTCCCTCTCTTCTGTTGCAGACCTCCACTCCTGGGGACTGTGCCCCAGGATGCCCTGATTTTGGATTGGAAGGGCAGGTTCCTCTGTGCCTTCCCTCCATTCCCTCTGCTGTTCAGAGTCCTGATCAAGATCAGAACTCAGCCTTGCACAGTAATACTAGTGGCTCCAGACTGGGCCAGGCAGCCTTGGTATCCTCTGCTCCTGTCCCTGGCAGTGTCTCGCCCTCTGTCCCTTCCCGAGAGACACAATCTTCTGTTCTCGTCCCAGGGGAGGATCTGGTATCCCGATCTCCAGTCTCTCAATCTCAAGGCCTGGCTCTTGAAGAGCTAGAATATGCAGACCTGCATCTTTCTCAAGCAGTCATGGATATCCTGAAGGTTTCCAGGAAGCCATCTACTAGAAAGACTTATGATTTCAAATGGAAGAGGTTTACCATTTGGTGTTCTCTGAAAGGCATTGTCCCTGATTCTGTAGGCATCTCCACAGCCATAGATTATCTGGTTCACCTCAATGGTCTAGGCCTTAGGCCTGCAACTCTAAAGGTTCTCCTAGCAGCAGTTTCTGCTTTACTTTCAGCAGGAAAGGGCTCTTCCCTGGCCTCTCATCATGTGTTTAAATGTTTTTCAAGGGTCTGGTTCGTATAAACCCTCCATTTAGAGAACCTACCCCTGCGTGGGATCTTAATGTCTGCATTGCACAGCTAATGCAGCCCCCCTTTGAACCAATGGCTTCGGCTGAGCTGAAATACTTGACCTGAAAAACTGTGTTCCTGGTACCCATTACTTCAGCAAGGAGGATTAGTGAATTACAGGCTTTGTCAGTTTAACCTGACTTCATATCCTTCCATAGGGATAAAGTGGTCCTAAGAACCAATAGGAGGTTCTTACCCAAAGTGGTATCAGATTTTCATCTGAACCAGTCTGTCTTTTCCTGTGTTTTTCACTGACCACTCCTCTTCAGGTGAAAGAAGGCTACACAGCTTGGATGTTAAAAGAGCTCTTAGCTATTACATAGAGCACACTAAGGCTCACAGAAATGAATGTCTTCAATTGTTTCTCACCTATGGTGAGGTGGGGAAAGGTAAGCCTGCCATGAAAAGAACTATTGCCAGGTGGATTGTTTCCTGCATAGAATTCTGCTATGACAAATTGGGGAAAACACCTCCTTCAGGCCTGAGGGCTCACTCGACTAGGGGTACTGCTGTTACTCTGGCTGCGGCCAGAGATATACCCTTGTTAGAGATCTGTAAAGCAGCCACCTGGAAAACAGTCCATACATTTCACCAAGCATTACTCCCTGGACATCCAGGCTAGGCGTGATGCTAGGTTTGGCACAGCAGTACTGCAGAGCCTCTTTCCAAAGAAGATTCTGCTCTCCCTCCTCCATAGGGAGCTGCTTGGTAGTCTGCATTAAGTCAGAATACAGCAAGACTTCATGTTGTTTGAAGAACAAATTACTCACCATAGTAATGTTGTTTCTTCTCATGGAGTCTTGCTGTATTCTGACCTCCCCCCGCCTCCCCTCTCAGAACCTAGTTTTTGGGAAGTGGGCTGGCAGGTACAGTGTTGCACCTCAGGGGTGTACCTTGCACCCCACATCTTGGGTGGGTTATTGTTAGTTCTGTTTGTGTTATAAATCTGTTTAGTGTTGTCACTACCTTTTTTCTTCTTGGGTTCTCGACATGAGTCTTCTGGACCCAAATTGTTGCCTTTTGGCCTATACTAAAACAATTTCCACACACACTTATATATTGTACAGTATATCATATATTTAGACTCAGCTAGTTAGTTGCTCGTAAGAATCTGACAGTTACACTGGGAAGTACCACAGACAGAGGTTTGAAGACCGAGCTCGAGCTCAGTGTTCTATGCTCCTGCATAGAGTTTAACTCCTTACTCTCCAGGGCAGTTCAAGTGCTGGGGCTAACTGCATTTAGTCGGAATATAGCAAGACTCCATTAGAAGAGACAACATTACTATGGTGAGTAATTTTTTATTAGTTTCCCCGTGGTCTCACCAAACCTAAAAGAACCCTGGCCAGCCCCATCCCATGGTGAAAGTCCTCATAGTAGCTGACTGCCGTAGGTCTGCTATACAAGGTAGATGGTAAGTTCTTTCCATTGGCTCAATACTATCTCACTGCGTAACAGTAAATAATTTTTTTAAATTGTATTTAGCTTTTTCTCCCCAGCCATATTCATTGGGGATATACACTGTTCACTAGGATATACCCTGCTTAGGCCTGCTAGCCCCAAGCCCGGCACAACATCCCCCACTGGTCTGCCCTCCATGGCAGGGGCATCAGGGGAAGGGCTATTCTCCCTCTTGCAGCAGTCCACCGTGTGACCTAGGATCTGGTGCTGGAGTCGTTGGTGTACAGGCTGTCATATAGATGGTTATGTTTTTTTTTTAAATTCACCCTGTTTTTTCCCTGGTGCACTCTTCTCTCCTGGCATGGACGTGACCCTGTTGGGTGGCCTCAAGTGCGTGCAGCAATATCCTGCAGAGGAGGCAAGACCCCTTGGCCCACCACTGGTGTCACTGTGGCACTGATGCCCAATGCCTTCCCTTCCAGACTGCGGCACACTGCCAGGTGGCAGGTGCTGCAGTCTGGCCTGCCTCATGGTGCGAGCTTGCTCCTGAACTCAGGTCAGATGCCTGACAGCATGTTGCACTCGCCTCTGGGCCATCAGGGCTGCTGTTACAGTAAATTCTTAAAAAAGAACAATGATTTTTCCTTTAAAGTTTCTTCTGCCTCAGTTGTGTTTCCTCCTCTTCCACACTCAATGACTCCATCATTATAGCCTTAATACTCATAAACCAGTTTTTTTAATGGCTGAATTATGTTATTATTAAGGTACTAAATTTAGCTGTTACTCAGTGATATCTTTCATTAGAAGACAGATTGTATTTTTGTTTTCTTTAAAAATCACAGTGTAACTGGTTCTGTATTGGATCAAATCCCTGTTCAGTCTGTAGCAGCCTACGGGATCCAGTCTTGGCCTTCTCACCTCTAATGTAGCTATATGTTTTTATATAGATCCATACAGTGCAACTGCGAAGTAACATCTCATTTTGAGTAAATGTTCCTGGGCCCTCCCTCTCTCCAGGCCTGTATTTGTGTCTTTGCTTTTTTTACTGATGTTGCATAAATAAAATCTTTTTCAGCATATTGCAGTAGTGGCTGGTGCTGTGTTTTGTTGCTGCCTGCTGTGAGCTGTCAAACCAAAGCACAGACTCAATCAGTGGAGCGAGATTTGTCCTTTCTTCCTGCTTTACGCAATTTTACAGCTGCTAGAACTGAAGCACTGGGGGATGTCAGGTGGCTTGGTCAGAGTCATACAATGAGCCAGGGACTTTGGTGGAACTCTCAACCTGTCATCGCTTGTTTTACAGCACGGCACCCCCAACCATTAGACCACACTACCTCTTCATAGCAATATAAATAGATATATAGATCAATAGATGTGCAGTTCATGAGAGAGAGAGACGGAAAAAAAGAGAGAGATTGCTTTGTATAATACCCATGTAACTCCTGGTCTGTTGTTAAACATGGTAAGTAATGTAAATGAAAAAACAATTATCACATTAATTAGTTTATAATTACTCTTGTTCACCTCTTTATCTTGTTTACTAAAACTTAAATTGTTATTTTATATATTTCAACTTCATAATTAAACTACAAATCATTGAAACCTTTTTCTAATCTGTTGCTAGCAGGTGGCCATCTACTGTATGATACCTCCACCAAATCAGTAAGCTGTTGTATGTGGGATGTGTTGTGCAACCACTTAGTGGTGGCACATTATAATGCATTTTCAAGTCTATTTACTGTTGTAAACTCCTATATATTTGTATGTATTTATATACAACATTTTCACCAGAAAAAGTGTGCCAAGCTATAACCAGCTCCTTTCCAGAGGAGACCATAGGAAGGGGTACAGAAGGATTACAGCCAAAACTAAATTTGTGTAAAATGTTAATTGAGAAAATGCTATTTAATTGTAAAAGAAATACATTAAATAAATAAAAAAGAAAACTACTTAAAACAGGACACATGAAAAAATGAGAATAAAATGTATTGAGATCAGGCATCACTAAGAACACAATCTAGTCATTGCTGAGTGGGGAAATTCCAACAACAACAGCAGCAGGTAGGTTTGCCCAGGACCCTAAGCTGAACCTTGAGTGCATGCAGAGGGAGATACTCCTGAGAGCTGATAACCTGTACAAGGAACCTGGTTGGCCATTTGCCTTCGTGGGTTTGAAAAGACTAATGGCATTTATAGTGTTTATTGCACTTTCCCCTGATTGTACAATAAGATGCATTTTCATGAGTACTGCCAAGCCTTTTTACTTATGAGTGCGATTATACAATCGGGGCAATTGTAATAACAATCTTTTATAAAATGGGTAAGAAAAATGAAGTCACCTGATTGGCTAACAGGCCTGTTAAGGTATTCAATTATGTCACTATAACTGCACACCTTAGGACTTGTACTCGTTAGTAGCCACATTCCAATTAACAGATCCATTATCATAGAAGCTTGACGGCAGAAAAGGACCATACTGGCCCAACCAGTCTGCCCCATTTTTCCCCTTACACCTCCCCCTCCCTGCCAGCCCCGCCCTCACCCTGATACCCAACCCCATATGCCTGTCCCATGCCCTCTTGAATTCTTCCACCAATTTTACCCCCACCACTCCATTTAGCAGTCTGTTCCATGACTCCACCACCATCTCTGTGAAGAAACGCCCTCTCACATTGTCCCTGTATCTTTTTCCTTGCAATCTGAGGCTGTGCTCTCTAATTCTGGCTCCCTCCTTCCTCTTTAGTAAACCACCTTCTCCTGCTTTATTGAGCTCCTTTACATATTTAAAAGTTTCAATCATGTCTCCCCTTTTCCTCCTTGTCTCCAGCGTGTACAGATCTAGCTCCTTACACCTCTGCACGTATGTCTTCCGCTGCATACCCTGCACCATCTTTGTTGCCCTTCTCTGAACCCTCTCCAATGCATCTATATCCTTGCAGAGGTATGGTCTCCAGAACTGAACCCCGTACTCTAATTGTGGCCTCACCATGGCTTTGTAAAGGGGCATTGTTACCTCTCCTCTTCTACTAGTGATGCTCCTGATTTTGCATGCCAACATTCTATTGGCCTTTCCCACCGCCCTGTTACACTGGATTCCTACCTTAAGGTCTGAGGAGACTATGATCCCCAAATCCCTCTCCTGTTCCGTTTTGTTGATTTCTTCCCCACCTAGGGTGTACCCTGCTCCTGTGTTTCTACTCCCTAAATAGAAACATAGAAACATAGACTTTGACGGCAGAAAAGGACCACTTGGCCCATCTAGTCTGCTCATTTCCCTACCTAAAGGACAGGCTGCAGATCCTAGTTAACCAACAGCCTATTTCTTCCTACCCCCCACAGGAATTGCCTTATGTCTGTCCCATGCGTTCTTGAATTCTCCCACAGTTCTAGACCCCACAACCTCCTCAGGAAGGCTGTTCCATGTATCCACTACCCTCTCTCAGAAATAATACTTCTCACACTGCCCCTGAACCGCTCCCCCCTATCTTTAAATTGTGTCCTCTTGCTCTTGCACATCTCTTTTTCTGAAAGATGCTACCCTCTTGGACTTTGTTGATTCCACTGAGGTAGTTGAAAGTTTCTATCATGTCCTCCCTCTCCCTTCTTTCCTCAAGGGTATACATATTAAGCTCCTTTAGTCTCTCCTCATACGGCTTCTTTTGCATCACAGTGCACTACTTGGCATTACATTTTCAGCTGCCATGTCCCAGTTCACTTCTCAAGTATCTTTAGGCCCTCCCTAATGTCCTCCACCCCCTCTGGGATGTCCACCCTATTGCAGATTTTTGTATCATCATCAAACAGGCATACCCTCCCCCTCAAACCCTCTGCAATATCACTAATGTAGATATTGAAAAGGAACGGACCCAAAACTGACCCCTGTGGCACTCCACTCTTCACCCTTGCTGTCCCAGAGTGCACCCCGTTTAGCACCACCCTCTTAGTTCTTCTTGCTAGCCAGACCTCCACCCAACTTGTTATTATCCCACCCAACCCCAGGCTTTCCATCTTGCTCATCAGCCTCCTATGTGGGACAGTGTCAAAGGCCATACTGAAGTCCAGATAGGCTACGTCGACTACCCCTCGTTCAGTCACCTGAGTCACCCAGTCAAAGAACTCAGTTAGGTTTATCTGGCATGATTTCCCCATCATGAAGCAATGCTGCCTGCTGTCCTGCAAGTCACTCTCCTCCAGGTAATCCACCACCCTCTCCTTGATTAATGCCGCCATTACCTCCCCCACCACTGACGTGAGGCTGACAGGTCAGTAGTTCTCTGTCACCTCCTTACTATCTCCCTTGTATAAAGGCACCATGTCTGCCCTTTTCCAGTCCTCCAGCACTCTCCCAGTATCCAGGGACAAGTTAAAGAGCCTTGTCAAGTGTGAAGCCAGCTTCTCCTTCAATTCCCAGATCACTTTGGGGTGTAACCATCTTGCCCCATTGCCTTGTCCACCCTCAATCTATCTAGCTCCACCCTAACCCTATCCACAGTAAACAGGCTCTGATCCACCCATTTGCCCTCCTTCCCCCCTTGACTTTAGCTTGGGTCCTCTACCATCCTCCTCCTCCTCCGTGAATACTAAGCTAAAGTACTTATTTAATATCTCTGTTTTTTCACAGTCCCTTTCCAGTTTTATCCCTCCCTTCCCCCTCAGTCTTGCAATCCCCTGCCTTGCCCTCCTTTTCTCCCTCACATATCTGAAAAAAGTTTTGTCCCCCCTTCTGGCCTTTTTAGCTATCTTCTCCTCAGTAGCTGCTTTTGCCCTTCTGATCTTCCTCCCTGCCAGACTCCTCTTCTCCCTGCACTCCTCCCTATCTTACTCACTGAGTGTCATCTTAAATTTCCTGAAAGTCCTCCTCCTTTCCCTGACTGCCCCTGCAGCCTCCTTTGTGAACCAGAGTGGTCTCCTCCCCCTTTTGCCTTTTCTAACCTTTTATATGCACATTTTTGCAGCTTCCAGTACCCCTCTCTTGATAGCTTCCCATAATTCCTCCACTGCCCCTATATTCACTGTGCCATCCATTTTCTCCCTTACTATCCTTCTCATCTTGTCAAAGTCTGTGCGTCTGAAGTCCATGACTGCAGTACTGGTTTTACTTGTCTCCCTCCCTGCCCTACCCTGAACATTATCGTGCTGTGGTCCCTGTTGCCCAAGGCTTCTCCCACCTGCACCTTCTCCACACTCTCCCCATTTGTCAGGACCACATCCAGCAGGTTGTTGCCCCTTGTTGGCTCCCCAACTAGCTGTTGAATGATTACCCCCTGAAGCACAGCTAGTATCTCCTTGCTCCTTGACGATGCTGCATCTGAGATTTCCCAGCCTGCGTCTGGGAGATTTAGGTCCCCTACCAAAAGTAGTTATTTTTGTGCCAGCCTTGTGACTGCCTGAATCAACTGTTGGTCACCCTCCTCCTCTTGCATATATGGCCTGTATACCATCCCCAGTCACAATAATTCTCCCAACCCCCTGCCTTGCGTTCCCACAGTAGCTCAGTCTCCCCATCCTCTTCTTTCCTTCAGTTACACTTATGTCTTTCTTAATGTATAAGACAACTCTCCTTTCCTTCCCTCCCTGCCCCTTCTGAATAGTCTGTAACCTGGAATGGTTGTTTCCGAGGTGTGTTGCTCTCTCCACCAGGTCTCGCTTATTGTTACTATATCTAGTCCTTCATCCCCCACAATGGCCTCCAAGTCCACCATCTTGTTTCCTAAACTCCTGGCGTTGGCTGCTAAGCCCTTCCACCAGGTTCCCCCTCCTTCCCCCTCATTTGTCACCCTCATGCCTAACATATTAGCACTATCCTGGGGGGGGGCTGGTAGCCCTCCCAGTTCTCCTTCCTCGTGGTGCCAGTTTACCCCCCCCTTCTAGTTTAAATTGTAGGTTTCTTCTGTGAACTCTCCTAATTTGCTCTTTGGTACTGCTGCACCCTTCCTATTTCGGTGCAGTCAGTCTGCTGCAAATAGGCTCTCATCCCCCCATGTGGATCCCCAGTCCCCTACTAACCTAAACACATAAGGACTGACCTTTCATTTCATTTCCATTTTCATTTTCATTTGTTTTAGTAGGAAAAGCTCCACTGAGTAAATTTCATTTGCAAGAAAGTCCTGGTTAGGTCAATACAGTACAGTACAGTACTGTACAGTAGAAATCAACAGTGGTGACACATATAGAGAGTGTACGAGTAGTATACATTATAATAGCATATATTCAGCTAAGATGTAATAAGGACACAGTTCCAGAAAATAGCAGATGGATGCAGAAAATCAAAAAACATACACAGCAAGCATTAGCAGTGGAGAGTACTAGCAAATATTAGGCGCAAGTACAGTTGCCAGTACAATAGGGGGTCAGTCATAGATTTGAAGGTGCTTAAGCTTACAATTAAGTTTAATCTTAAATAGGCTTGCAGTTTGTTCCAGCAAGTTGGGATAAGCCACCTGAAGGCCATTTTCCCATAGCTGGTTGTAAATCTTGGCATTTCCAGCAATATATGATTGCATGCTTTCAGACTATATAGACTCAGTGCTCTGCATAACAGCTGAGCTATATATTGGGGTATTTCATGCCTGATAAACTTATAGGTACACACATAAATGTTTTTGAGGCACCTAGCAGTGTGGGAGGACCAGCCAATGAATGTATAGATGGTGCAGTGATGGGTTCTTTCAGGCAGCCCAGTGATAAATCTAAGAGCCTTATGGTACAGAACATCCGGTTTTGCAAGTTGTCCTGCTGCAGCACCTCTATATTTGAAATCCCCACAGTCAAGCAGAGGTAGGAACCGTAGCTCTGGCTAAGGTTCTGTGGGCTTCTAGGGGTAATCTGAATTTATTTCTATGGCAAAAATGCAGCCTTGGCCTCAGCATCTTAACAAATTGTCAATATTGCAGTTGAAAGAGAGTTTACTATCTAGCCATATTCCTAGATATTTAAACATGTCTACTATTTCTAGCCGCTCACCTAGAAGTGTGAGAGTGCCAGGGGTGGTAGGGTCAGTTGCCCGTTTATTGTTAGGGGCAGCATTCATATATTTTGTTTTTTTCGGTGTTAGGGAGGAGTTTGGAGGTGCAAAGTTTCAGTTGGAGTGCCTTGAAGGCAGTTTGTAGGCTGTGTATAGCTTCCTTCAAGTTGGGTTTGGTTGCATATACTACTACATCATCTGCGTAACAATGTAATTTTACATCTCTGATATCATCACCCAGATCTTTAGTGTAAACAGTGAACAAGAGTGGTCCAAAGATGGATCCTTGTGGAATGTTTTTTGGATATTTGAGAGCAGGAGAACTGTTGTCTACCTGTAAGGTAATTTTTGAACCAGGGTAAGGCATGCTGTCCAATACCGATATGACACAATTTATTTAGCAGTATTTGATTAGTAGGGTATTTACTCACTTACAATCTTCAACTTGTCCCTAAAAATAAAACTCCCTTAAAGGGATACACTAATGTACAGGGTTCCACATAATCTAAAAATCCATGAAAACTTATTTTAAGCTCAATATTTGGCTAACCTGGAGCTTAAGCAGTCCAGAGCTACAGCTGACTTAAGTCTGTCTTATATTGGTTCTACATTGTCACCATTTTGCAGATGTCATGGAGGAACAAGCAGTGCCTGAGCACATGTGGTTAGGCACAGCCTGGTCCTCCATGCTATCGCAATCTTCCATAAAATGGTGACAGTATTGTATAAATATCGAACACACTTAGTCATCTATAACTCTGGACCTCTGTTAGCTACATGTGAGCCTAATACCTAGTTTAAAGGAGATGGGAAACAGTTTTATACTCCTTTAGATGCCCTTCAGCTTGCCTTTTAGTGTCTACCCAATAGTCTGATATGTTTTGACCTTTTTTCTTAAATTAATGATTTATGTTTTGCCTTCGTAACTACTCTGAATCCCTTTCTCTTTGGCAGCTGCTATTTCCTTTTTCCTTACTGCCTGACCATTCTATGACATCAGTAACACCATTCCAGGCCATTCAGATGAATAGCATGAACCGATGTGATGGATGTTGTAGGATGTCTTAGAATTATATGAAAAGAAAGAGCAGTAGATGCTGAGGAGAGTAGAACTCTATATAGATCTGAAGACACCCTAAAGCAAGATTATTTATTTTTCAGAAATTGATCAAAGCATATCAGAATACATAACTGGCATGGAAAGAAAAATGTGAGCACAGTTAACTATGTAAAATCATTTCCTATTACTTTAAAAAAATTCATGGGCTTTCAGACTATGTGTGCTACTGTACTTAAATGTCCCCCTTTAATCTGAAAACAAAACAAAGCAAATGTTATCTTTATTATTTAGCTAAACAGTCATTCCAAATTTCAATAAATACATACCTGTACATAGAATTACACTGGAAAACATACAAAACTGAAGAAATGAAACACATTACCGAAAGTACACAGCAAGAAAACCATAAGGGAATAATTGATGAATGGTCCTTTATTTATTGGGAAATATTCAGAAAGACCTTTGAGTCGAAGACTCATTTATAAAGGTTCCACGTCATACATTAAGGCACAAGAGCAACATTTTCTAACAGAGATAACAGTACAGTATATTACATAATGAAGAATCACATCACATTTCATTACATGGCAGTCAAGGCTTGATCAGGAGGAGGCTTAGGTCAGGATAGTAATTGATTTGCATTTTAGCACAGCCACATGGTTGCAGAAAACTGTAACTGGCTGATAGTCAAATAGTGAAATAGGAGAGATTTTGAACCAGAATCAGAAACAGGGGTGATGATAGGACAACATGCACTTCACAGTAATAGGGTGCTAATAACCAGCATCCCCAAAACAGGGCAAAGCCACCCAGATATTATTATTGCTCAATTCCAGAGATTACAGGTGCAAGATTCATAAGTATAATCAGGTTAATAGAGATATGATTTATTAGAAAATGCTATCTAACTAGCATGTATACCAGTAAATCTCCTGGTAATCACCATTCCTAATGACAAGATGCCAAAACCAGATGTAAAATGTTAATTCCCCAATTGGGATCCAAAGGGTGAAGCAGAGATATGATACACTGTTGAATCCTGGTAAGTGAAATACATTACAGATGCTATGTAAACAGCATGTAATCCAATAATTAATACTGGAAGTCCCATATCCAATAGATTGAGCTCCTGTCTGGCTGTACTGTAAGAAAATGCATGCCTCCTTAATGTACCCAAAGTATTAAAAGTGTCAAGAAAACTCAAGACCAAGAATCCATAAGACCAGAGTATAGCCGGAAAAAAAAAAGAAAACAAAAACAGGAACAACAGGCTGATCAGTAGACAATAATTATGAGGGAACCCTTAACCCATTACTTCCAATAACTATGAATCCAACCCATCCACTGGTCAACATGATACAAAATTGCCACCCAGGTGAAAATGAGATGAACCAATAAAGGACTGTCAATTCATAGGCATCTTATTTCAGAAAAATAATTATCCAGCTGCTACATGATATAATAATCGTTGACAGTCAGCAAAAAGGACAGCAAATCAACAGGAATAGTAGGTAACACTACAACCACTGGACTTAGCCATTTTTTCTTGAGTTTATTGTACCATGGACAGTACAGTAGTATGTGTTCCATATCCTTGGGGAATACCTATATAGCGGGGAAAATTATTACTAAGGGCATTTGAGTCTTTTGAGAACCTAGCACCCAGAACATTACTTGGAAATGTTTCAAATTTATAACTCACAACGGTATTTCTTTTCTTTAAGTCAAGGAAAAAATCCAGATACTGTCTATATCTAAACCAAACATTATTTTGAAAGCACCAAAGGGAAAATTTAGAATTTATGATTGCAGCCAGGTCCTTTGATTGACTGACTCCCCTGATCTTATTCTTTATTTTTTTTAACAGTTTTTTACCTCCTTGCAGCCACAGTCCCTGCTTCCAATCCAGCCACCGCTCCACTCCACTACTGACCCCAAAGCTCGCATGCCCAGCTGGCAGATGCAGCTACACTTATGAAAGGGGCTCCCCATGGCCCCAGTGCCCAGCGAGGAAACCAGTACCGGCACATGCCTCCCGGCATCATCGGCCGGTGGCGCTGCGGCCATCAAGCTGCCGCGGAACCATGCTGCCATATTTTTTCCCTATTCTTTCTCCTGTAGGGGACCCAGACATGCAATGACGTCGCACATATGTGCAGACGTGTGCTATGGTCCCCCCCCCAGTTACACCGTTGCTTGCGGTACCTCCGGGCATCCTCAGGGGTCACTGCAGCACAGTATAAAGTCCCCAGCCCACCCCAGGACTAAGAGAGCTGTCTCCAGATGCTCAATCTCAGTCCTCCTCTGCTGACCCCTGACGAACTGAGCTTGTTCGTGAACCCGGATCACCGGTGTAGCGCGAGGTGTGGCATCCAGTGCCTCAACCCTCAGTGTCACTGGGCTGGCCCCCTGATCTTATTCTTAATGTAACATTTATATTTAAAACTGATCATAACATTCTACTTGATATAGTTCCCGAGATAAGTTAACTGGTATTCACGTAGAAGTGATAAAGCATTAACCAGTCAAGCAGATCCTTTACACACAACGGAAGTCCATTTTTCTTTTTCAAGAAGACACAACTTCACAATACTGTACTCTGGCACTCTTGTTACTTTAATCCAGTAGTTCAGAATAGATGAATCTACTAAAGTTTTGAAACTATCAAGCCCAGCTCTATGCTAATATATGTTGATGGAGTAGATTTGTTAAGTCCCCAGGAGGATCTAAGAAGCTGAACTGGAATTTTTTCAAGTTCCAACGGCCTTATAAGGTCCCCAGATTATGCATCCATCCAGTACTTGTGCATTAAATTTAGAAGACAAAACCTGTAATAGAGGGTTGACACTATTGCCAACAAACTGAAAATTAAATTTTCTTAGACCTAAAGAGGAGAGTCTAGATTTTTTATTTACATTTAGAGGGATAAGTACACCATGAACCATTTGTAGTAAAGTCTAGACTCAAGTACGATATCTGGTAACTTTGAAGTATCATATCCCCAACCCTCTGTTTAGAATGGCAATCATTACAGCCAAAGACAACAATCTGACTTTTCTGGAAATTTATTGTTAGTGGTAATGTCTTTGATTCTTCATATAGGAGATTTAATTTTTTGGGGAAGTTCTGTTCTAGAAAAGGAAAATAAAATTGCCAAATCATCAGCATGAGCGAGTACAGGAATTTCAGACATGCCTACCCGTGTTGAATCTGATACAACTTGAGAGAGACTTAGAAGAATCTAGTTTATATAAATATTAAAAAAGAGTTAGAGCTGGGAGGGCGTGGCCAACCTCCGAGCAAGGAACAGCAACTCTGAGAGGCTCTGCATCCTTTGAGGGTAATTTGTTTAAAATATTAAAAACTTACAGCTTGTGGCCATATTTGTGTGCTCCCAGGTGAAGGAGGAAACTTTGCTGAATACAAATATACCAAACTCATCTACCATGGTTCAGCATGGGGAAGAAATAGGCAGGTGCTGGTGGAGAAGGAGCCTGGCTGAAAGATACGTGACCGGGGCCCAGCAAAGAGGTACAACCACCAGTGCTGCACGATGCTTCTTCCCAGCCTACAACTGTAGCACTCCTATGGGTGATACAATTGCTGGACAAAAGAATGGTGGATTTTCAAGACCAGCTGAAATCTATTGACTCAAAAATTAGCTCGTTATCAGCTGAGACCCTAACTGCTGTAACAACAGCTGATAGAGCTCTGTTTCCACAGGGCTGACAAAAGAAAACATCTTACTCCACAAGCGGATGGAGATACTGGAAAACAATGTTTGGGAAAACAATACCTCCATCTTTTGTGAATGACAAAGCACAAACAGATGGAAAACCAGCAGTTATTTCTGATAGCCTGCACTTATGTCAAAATCTGACTGCCTCCTTACCTGTTGCCTTTTGCCTCTGCAAACTTGTTTTTTAATTACCTTTTAAATATATGTACCATTTACTATTTTCAAAATCATGTATCAAGCTTAGTAATTACTGTATTCCAGCTGTCCCAAGCATTGTTACACCTTGAAAGTTCTGCATTTTATCTCATTCCACTTGTATTGTCTCTTCTGTTTCTTGATGTGGAACCTTTGTAAATGGACTGCTGGTTCAAAGGTCATTTATAAACCTAGATCTCAATAAATAAAAATAAATACATACACAATGTTCAAGTCCTAGGACTTCCAGAAGGCACTGAAGGGGGCAACCTGATTGAGTTCATCACGACCTAGCTAACAGAACCTTACCAGCTACCTACGGTGCCAGTAATGGTGAAGAGTTACCAGATTACCCCCTGTGGAGCCCTCAATTGATGATTGACAAGTGACCCTCAGCCACAGACTATATTGGTTAAATTGAGGTCCATCATGGAATTAGACACAATTCTAAATAAAGTAAAGCAGAAGAGGCCATCAGAATGGAGAGAGAACTGAGTACATCTTTTTCATGACCTGAGCTATGAAACTAGCAAACAGGGTGCGGACAAGGCTAAGACAACTAGGAGTCCAACATCTTCTCCTTATGCCAGCCAGTCTAAAAGTGATGTAGGGAGATAAAACATATAAATTCTCTGACCCTAAGGATGCTGCAAAACTGGTTGAGAAAATCGAAAAGTAGTTTCAATTTAGGGAGTCCGCATCGGAAGAAGAGGAAATAGAGACTGCCTGAGGGATTGTTTTGTTGGCCATTTGTATCAAGCACAAAAAATGGATGTATGTTTGTTCCAGGAGTTGTTTATAATATGAAGCTAGTTATGGGATCATTGATCTGGTAGCCATCATTGGGCTCAAGGGTTCTCAGTTTATTCATAAATGTGGTTGACTGATATTTGCCCTGATGCTACCTGGCACAAACAAAATGGCAACACTTCATGGCATTGGACAACTTTGCAGATTTTACCGCTCCCTCTCTTGCCTTGAGGAAACGTTTTTGCACCATACAGAACTCAATCAGTATTGGCATGCTGGGTGTACTAAGTGAACACTTCTTACAGAGGACTGCTCCCAATTGGATATATCCTTTAATGGACTTGAGTACTAGAGACTTTTGATGTGACTATATCTTAGGTCTTCATTTCAAGAAGTGGCTTGAACTTTTAATTAATCCTTCTTTTTTTTTTTTTCCCCCCGTAGGTACTTTTTGGGTATTTATGTTTTTTTTCTCCCCAGTTGCATCCTGTGCATCCCTGACCTGGCGCACACATGTGCAGGAATATGCACATCAAGCCCCATAGGATGCCCTACCCTACCAGTCACTCTGTTACCACCTACACCTGCCACCGGACCTCCATCTGGTGATGGCAGGACTATGGACAGGTGACCCCCTCCCTCCCAGGAGAGGAGAGCCAACACTCAGTCCTGCTCCCACCCTTCCCCCATGCTGGCACCCCAGCAACCCATGGTTGTTCCCGAACCCGGGTCACTGGCGTAGTGCGAGATAAGGTGCCCTGCGCCTCAGCCCTCAGTGTCACCAGGCTGGCTTAATTAATCCCAGTAATGGTGAAGAGTTACCGGATTACCCCCTGTGGAGCCCACAATCGACGATTGACAAGTGACCCTCAGCCACTGACTATTTTGGTTAAATTGGGGTTGATCATGGAATTAGATGCAATTCTAAATAAAGTAAAGCAGAAAGGGCCATCAGAATGGAGGGAAAACAGAGTACATCTTTTTTCTGACTTGAGTTGTGAAACTCACCAACGCTGTAAAAGTTTCAATGGGGTGTGGACAACACTAAGACAACTAGGAGTCCAACACCTTCTCCTCATGCCAGCCAGTCTAAAAGTGATGTAGGGAGATAAAACATATACATTTTCTGACCCTAAGGATGCTGCAAAACTGGTTGAGAAAATCGAAAAGTAGTTTCAATCTAGGCAGTCGGCATCGGAAGAAGAGGAAATAGAGATTGTCTGAGGGATTGTTTTGTTGGCCATTTGTATCAAGGTCAAAAGATGGAGGTATGTCTGTGCCAGAAGTTGTTTATATTATGAAGCTAGTTGTGGGATCATTGCTCTGGTAGTCATAATTGGGCTCAAGGGTTCTCAGTTTATTCATAAATGTGGTTGACTGATATTTGCCCTGATGCTACCTGGCACAAACAAAATGGCAACACTTCGTGGCATTGGACAACTTTGCAGATTTTACTGCTCCCTCCCTTGCCTTGAGGAAACATTTTTGTACCATACAGAACTCAATCAGTATTGGCGTGCTGGGTGTACTAAGTGAACACTTCTTACAGAGGACTGCTCCTTATTACGGACTACGGACAGGTAACCTCCTCCGTCCCAGAAGAGGAGAGCCAACACTCAATCCTGTTTCCACCCTTCCCCCGTGCTGGCATCCCAGCAACCTGTGGTTGTTCCAGACATGAAAGACTGTTAGGCCTATTCTGCTGCCATTTTAGTATGTTAGTATGTCATTGGATATATCCTTTAATGGACTTGAGTACTAGAGACTTTTGATGTGACTATATCTTAGGTCTTCATTTGAAGAAGTGGCTTGAACTTTTAATTAAGCCCTCTTTTTTTTCTTTATTCCGTAGGTACATTTGGGTATATGTTTTTTTTTCTCCCTAGTCCCATCCTGTGCATCCCTGATCTGGCACAGGTATGTGCAGGCATGCGCACGTCAAGCCCCATAGGATGCCCCACCCTACCAGTCACTCTGTTACCGCCTACGCCAGCCATCGGTCCTCCATCTGGTGATGGCAGGACTACGGACAAGCAACCTCCTCCCTCTCAGGAGAGGAGAGCCAACACTCAATCCTGCTTCCACCATTCCCCCCGTGCTGGCATCCCGACAACATGAGGTTGTTTCTGAACCTGGGTCACCGGCGTAGTGTGAGATAAGGTGTCCAGCACCTCAGCATCACCGGGCTGGCTTAATTAATCCCTCTTTTTTATTACCTGTTGTGCTTTTTACATTTAAATTAGCAGATAGTCCTGTAGAAGAGTCATCTTTACAACTATTACTTTCAGGACACACACCCAGCATTATTTTATTTTATTTACAATGCTGAATGACTACTTGCTGTATAAGTTTTCTTACAGTTCTATCAACTTGATTGTTGTTATATTGCCTTTGCATATGCAGCTTTTTGCCTCGAGAGGATGCTTATTTTTTTTAGTTACTGAAATTGGGTAAAGGGGAGCTAACCTTAACGTGTAAAAAGGAAAAGCTGATTTTATTTCTGTTACAAGTTTAACATTTCCCCTGCTCATGGCAGAATAGGCCATTTAGTATTTTTGATGGAACAATATATGCATACCCCCAATGAAATAGAGTCTGGGGCAAAGCAGTTTACTTACTGTTAAAATGTATGCTCTATTGAATTGTTGAAGAGTATATCAACTGTGATGTGCCTACCTACAATCTTTTTTATGCTGTACTGTAATACAGTTAAAGTCTTAAAAATAAAGTTTAAAAAAAGAGTTGGAGCTAGTAGGTATCCTTGTCAGACTTCTTTGTTGGTAAGGAATTTACATGAAAGATGCCCCCTTGAAAAAAATAAATTAATGTTGTCACCTCTCCTTGCACATAAACAAATAAAAAAATGAAGTATTGCTCCTAGTTTTTTTTATTAGTTTTCCTTTGCTGACCATAAATACCCTCCTTTCCTTTTCTGCTTACCAGGGAAATATCTGCTGCTTACATTGCCGCTGATATAACTGATGCTCTGGTTCCACATAAGGCCTTTGTTGCATGTGTATGTTGGGAGGTAAACATTATACCAGTGAAATTGAGAAAACTTTTGAATTCCAGTATTCTACAGTAAACATGCCATCTGTTGCTTATGGGAAAAGTCAGAGGAAGAACTAGGGTGAGGAATGCAGGCAGTAGTGTAAGAAAAGGCGAAGGTGGGAAGCACAGTTAAATAGGCAGACATAAACCCAAATGGTTTTAAACAAGAGTCTTCAAGTTCTTAACAACACATCCATTTGCAGCATGGATGAGTAAACCTGTTCAGGAGAAACCTACAACCACAACCCTCCCCACACACCCCCTGGAAGATTCAACAGTTTTGAACATGCTTTCATAAAAAATCAAAGTACCGATGATACTAAAGGTGCCAAAGAAGATATGTATGAAATAACTATGAGGCCAGAAAGAAGGCCGACAGGTTTTCCCTGGCAATGAAAAGGGAAATGGCTTGGGGCATGGAGTCTGAGACACAGCATCTATCAACTGTAGTGAAAAGGAAAAAAAACATTTCCATTTGAGCTCCCTACCCTCTACTACTTGGTAGCCTGTAGCTCTACCATTGTACCAAGCTTCCAAAGCAGGAAACAAAATCTGTGGAAAAGGATATTTGATGTAACATTTCCCAGGTTGCTAAGCTTGAACTTTTCAAGCTATCAGCAATATAGAATGTCAAACCTTGCTGAAAGTCTATCACTAACATCAGTAATGTCATCTATTTCTCTCACTATTTCTCTCATAATACATAAATTGTAGTGAGAGACAAAAAATGTTCAGCTCTGGGACTCAAACCCATGTCCATATTCTCTACCACTGTACTAAACTTCCTAGACAAGAGATGCGTGCTGTAGCAAAGGACATCCAGCAGTTAGTGCAGACCCCTTCCCCCGTACACAGCTGCAGTGGATGTTCTTAATTAACAGTCTGTCTATTTGAAGTAGCGTTACCAGTTGCATTTAAACCTCAAAGTATGAGCTTGAACTTCTCAAGTCATCAGCAATATAGAACTTCAAACCTTGCTGAAAGTATGTCACATTCATCAACAATGACATTAACAATTTCTCTTGCACTACATAAATTGCAGTGAGAAAGAAACAAACAGTTTACTTTGGGGATCGATCACAGGCCCTACTAAGCTGCTTTTACAGAAGATGCATGCTGTGGCAAAGGCAATTCAGCAGCAAGTGCAGACCCCCCCACACACACACACACATGCAGATACAGTGAATTTTCATAATGAACTGTCCATTTCAAGTAATGTTTCACAAGTCTCATTTGAACCTCAAAGACTGAGCTGGAACTCTTCAAGTTACCAGAAATACAGAATGTCAGCCTTGCTAGAAATCTGTCACTAACATCAGCAATGTTCTAATAATACTTCTTTCATACTTCATAAATTGCAATGAATCAGCTCTGGGGAGCGAACATAAGCCTCTACTATGTTCTGCTTGATAGCCTGTAGCTCTACCACTATAGTAAACTTCCTAAACAAGAGATGCATGCTGTGGCAAAGGACATCCTGCAGTGAGCACAGATCCGCCTCCTACATAGCTGCAGTGGATTTTTGTAATTAACAATCTGCCTATTTAAGTAGTGCTTCCTAAGTTGCATTTAAACCTCAGAGTTTGAGCTTGAACTTTTCAAGTTATCAGCAGTATAGAACCTTAAACCTTGCCGAAAGTATATCACTATCATCGGTACTAACATTTAACAATTTCTCTCATGTTACATAAATTGCAGTGAGAAAGAAAAAACTGTTCCACTCTGGGGATCAAGCAAAGACCCCTAGTGTCTACTGCTAGATAGCCTGTAACTTTATCACTGTATTATGTTTCCTATACAGAAAATGCATGCCATAGCAAAGTACAGTACATTCAACAGTGAGTGCAGACTACCCCCCCCCCCATAGAAACATACACTTTGACAGCAGATAAGGACCGCTTGGGCCACCTAGTCTGCCCATTTCCCTACCTAGAGGATAAGCTGCAAATCCTATTTAACCAACAGCCTATTTCTTCCTACCCCCACAAGAACTGCCTTATGTCTGTCCCATGCATTCTTCAATTCTCCCACAGTTTTAGACCCCACAACCTTCTCAGGAAGGCTGTTCAATGCATCCACCACCCTCTCTGTGAAAAAAAAACACTTCCTCACATTGCCCCTGAGCTGTCCCCCCTCTATCTTCAAATTGTGTCCCCTTGTACTTGCACATCTCTTTTTGTGAAAGATGCTACCCTATTGGACTTTGTTGATTTCACTGATGTACTTAAAAGTTTCTATCATGTCCCCCCTCTCTCCTTTCTTCAAGGGTATGCATATTAAGCTCCTTTAGTCTCTTCTCATATGGCTTCTCTTGCAGACCCTGTGCAATTTTAGTTGCCTTCCTCTGGACTGCCTCCATCCTGTTTATGTCCTTCCAGGGATGGTGTCTCCAGAACTGGATGCAGTACTCCAGATGGGGTCTCACCAACTGTCTGTACAGAGGGATAACAACTTCCTGTTTTTTGCTGGTGATGCCTCTCCCTATACATTCCAGTATCCCCCCAGCCCTCCCTACTGCCTTCTCACATTGCTTGCTAACCTTAAGATCTTCTGATATGATTACCCCCAGGTCCCTTTCCATTTTTGTTGTAGTTACTACCTCCCCCCATTCTGTAATCTTCCCCAGGGTTTTTGTTTCCCTGGGGCATTATTTTGCACTTCTTTGCATTGAATCCAAGCTGCCATTCTTCCGACCATTACTCCAACTTTGCCAAGTCCCTTCTCATCCGTTCCACGCCTCCTTGTGTATCAACCCTGTTGCAGATCTTTGTCTCATCTGCAAAGAGGCATACTTTTCCTTCCAGTCCCTCTGCAATGTCGCTTATAAAGACATTAAAAAGGACTGGACCCAGTACTGAACCGTGCAGTACCCCACTAGTAACCCCTCTTTCTTCAGAGTAGACTCCATTTACAATTACCTTCTGTGTCCTGTTGTCCAGCCAATGTTTTACCCAGGCTACCATCCTGGGACCCACTCCCAGGCTGGTTAATTTGATTATTAATCTTTTGTGCGAGACTGTGTCAAATGCCTTGCTAAAGTCTAAGTAGGCCATGTCCATAGCCCCTCCCTGTCTACTACTTTGGTCACCCAGTCAAAGAAATCAATTAGATTCATCTGACATGACCTTCCCACATTGAACCCATGCTGCCTTGGGTACTGTGTCCCACTGGCCTGTAGGTACTCAATAATTCTTTCCTTCAGAAGTGATTCCATCACTTTCCCTACCACAGAGGTCAAACTGACAGGTCTGTAGTTTCCTGAGTCTGTCTTGCTCCCACTTTTGTGGAGGGGAATCACATCCACTTTCCTCCAGTCCTCGGGTACCACACCATCCTCCCATGATTTGTTAAAAAGAGTAGTCAGTGGTGTCACTAGTTCTCCACTTAATTATTTTAGAATTCTGGATGAATTCCATCAGGCCCTATTGCTTTGTCCACCTTCAGTTTTAGGAGTTCTTTCAGAACCCTTTCTTCTGTGAAAGGACTGGGATTGAACCCCCTATCCAGAGTGCTTCTGTTAATTGGATTAGATACCTCCCCCTCCTCCTCTTTTGTGAATACTGAGCAGAAGTATTCATTCCGTATCCATGCTTTTTCACTGTCCCTCTCTGCCCACCCACCATCCATTCTATTCAGCCTCACTATCCCTCTTTTTGTCTTTCTACACTCCCTGATGTACCTATAAAAGGTTTTATCCCCCTTCTTAACCGAGTTGGCTATCTTTTCCTCAGTTTGGGCCTTTGCTGTTCTGACTTACCTCCCTGCTTCCTTCTGCCTTAACTGGTACAGTTCTCTGTCCTGCTCCTTCTGTGTTTCCTTATATTTCCTAAATGCTATCTTTTTCTCCCTAACCTTCCCCACCACCTCTTTTAAGAACCATAGTGGCTTTTTCTTTCATTTTGATTTATTTGCTTCACACAAAGGCTTGTTGCCTCCGTCATGGCAGTTTTGATGTTTCCCCATTGTTGCTTCACCCCTCCTCCTAGCCTGTTTGCTTGTGCTTTTCTAAGGCATTCTCTCATCTTGCCAAAGTCAGCCCTCCTGAAGTCCAGTACCCTCACTTTTGTATGGCTTGACTCTGTAGCTGAGTTTATCATGAACCACACTGTTTGGTGGTCACTTGTTCCAAGATGGCTACCCACTTCTGGATCTGAGATCCTCTCACTGTCCCCATTTGAAGGTACGAGGTCTAAGACTGCTCCCTCATGAGTGGGTTCCAAACTACCTGTCTGAGGCATGCCACCTGTAGGGCATCAAGAATGACCCTGCTCTTTTATGTGGCTGTAGCAAAGGTGCTCTAGTTAACATCTGGCATATTCAGGTCCCCCATCAACAGTATCTCCCAATTCTCTGCCATCCTAAGGATGCCTTCTATCATATTCTTGTCCATTTCCTCCCCCTGACATGGGGGTCTGTGTACAACCCCTGTGCAGATTGTGGTGCCATTTCCAGTCTCTAAGGCAGTGATATTCAGTCCTTACCGGCTCAGGAACCACAACATACACGTTATTCTAAATTTTGGAAAATTCACTTCAAAGTAAAAGAGAAGAATACTAAACATTAGTTTAATGAATATTTATTTTATTTTCTAAAAAAAAATTGCACAGTCTGACGGTGGAAAATGATTTAATTCAGTTTAAGTAAGCCTCTGGCTAACGATTAAAATCCTTTGTTTTATTAGAATAGGTTGTCATTATTCAGTATAAATGGGATCCAACAAGAAGATAGGCAATGAGTGCCCAAAGAACAATGCAACTACATTACTTTTACTGACAAAAGAGACAGCAAGAACCCAGCGCTTCTAATACTGCTTCTTTGCTCAGGTTTTATAGCTATGACCAGGTGTTTATGAGTGGAGTTAGTTGGCAGTTTGCATCAGTGAGCTGATTAAAGACTGCATGCATGTAGTTAAACTGACACATTTGCAACGGGACAGCACTAGCAGTTTGTATCGCTGCAGTTTTTCCCTTATTAAGTCGTGAGCTGATTAAAGAAAAACTCCTGCTCCCATTCCTCACTTGTGGTCTGACAAACTGCAGCAGTTTCACTGAGGGACAAACACCTCGAGTTAAACTTAAAAAGACACTGAGCATAAAATACCCTTTACCTTGACTCATTCCTCTTTTAATCCCCCTTCCCCACAGCTCTCTTCCTTCTTCACGGCATATTTGCTTTCCCCTGCAGTTCATAATCAGGGTACAAGACAACAACGAGTATCAGTATCAGCAGCAAATAAACTGTGATCTGCTCAGTGCTGGTATTTATTCCACACGGTCCACCCCACAGCGACAGCCATAGCTCATTTAGTTAATCAAAACTCACATTCTGCACGTTCGGTCTCCCACAGCACTACTTCTTTCTGCTAAAATGAACCTCGGGTATAACTCATCTTTGCACAGTCATTTATCTTTTAAAAATCAATGCCACCTACAGTAACTGCATCAATTAGCAGGCATTCCAGATACAGTTAAATTAACAGCACTGATTTAGTGCTACCATACTGTCATTGATAGCGCTAAGCGGTTTGCTGTTAATTTCATTCAACAGCCACAACGAGCGAAATTCCTTGGCAAAATGCTCAATCAAGACATCCTGAAGCATTCTTTTTTTAAAATATTAAATGTGCGCGATCAATCGGTCGGCATGTGAAGAGCCGCATATATGAGGCAGGATTAGATGAGTAAAGCAGCTGCAGGAGAAGTGCAAAAGAGCTGCGTGTGGTTCGCAGGCCATGGTGTGAGTACCACTGCTCTAAGGTGAACCACAGTGCCTCCTCTCCTCCCTGTTTACTCTTTTGTTCCATTGCTTTTATCCCTTCCCTTACATAGAGAGCTACTCCTCCCCCTCTTCTCCCCTCCCCGTCTCTCCTGTAGGTTGTGTACCCTGGTATGTTAACATCCAAGTCATGGTTCTCTGTGTACCATATTTCTGTGACTGCTACAATATCCAGGCATCCCTCTTCCATCAAGGCCACCAGTTCAGGGAGCTTGTTGCCCAGACTATGGGCATTGGTACTCATTACCCTCCATTTCTTGATGGCCTTATCCCTTTTTGCCCCATCCCATTCCTTAATGCCTTGGTCATTTTCTCCATTTACCTCTGCCCTTCTCCCTATTGACATCTCTGTCTTGGTGTTTACCTCACTTACTACCCTGATTTTTTTGGGGCTAGGATTCCCCTGCTCCTTTCCAGTGTCTCCCCCCTTGGCTAGTTTAAATGTTGCAGTGGATGTTCATATTTACAGTCTGTCTATTTAAAGTAGTGTTTTCCTAGTTGCATTTAAACCTCACAGTCTGAGCTGGAACTTTTCAAGTTATTACCAATATGGAACCTTAAACCTTGCTGAACGTTATTGCTATCATCAGCAATGGTATTTAACAAGTTCTCTTATACTTCATAAATTGTAGTGAGAAAGAAGAAAATGTTCCACTCTGGGGAGCAAACACAGGCCTCCTACTCGCTACTGCTTGATAGCCTCTAACTCTACCACTGTACTATGTTTCCTATACTAGAAATGGATGCTGTGGCAAAGTACATCCAACAATGAGGTGCAGACCCCCACAACTGTACTGGAGGGTCAGAATTTACAGTCTGTCTAGTTAAAGTAGTGTTTCCCTAGTTGCATTTAAACCTCAAGGTCTGAGCTGGAACGTTTCAAGTTGTCAGCAATTTGGAACATCAAACCTTGCTGAAAGTATATCACTGTCATTAGCCATGACATCTAACAATTTTTCTCATACTATGTAAATTGTAGTGAGAAAGACAAAAATGTTCCAAAATGGAGATCAAACCCTGGCTTGTGATGGTTTAAATTCCGTGGCCAAGACCTAAAAGCCCTGTCACTGACGTCATCAATGGCTGCACCCAGATTACTCACACTGAATGTGCCTTTGAACTTGAGTAAATGCAAAAAAGAGTATGCATGACCAAAATAGGTGCTTGCAGTTACTTGTTGGTGCCTAAAAACTGTGCTGGTTTAAAATCCAAACTAGGTGACTAATGTGTCTTTTTATAAGAAATTACTGCCACACAGGATTTTCATTATATTTTTAGCTACCCCCTCTAGTTACCAGAATATGGAATGTTTTTTGTTTAAAAAAAAAAAAAAAAAAATGGAAGCATATTTTATTTGCATATTTTTAAAATAAATTCTACATATGTGTATTCACTTTGTCAGATTCATTAAAAACAATTTTATAAGTGCAATAAAACACTTCAAGATTGTGTATTATGGTCATATAATCATACTTACTCTGCTGTGCCTTGTGCATAATAGTGCACCTGAGGCATGCAATAATAGATATATAATATTTCATGGGTAGGTATGTATAATGAAAATGTTATACACACCCGAGGTATTGGATGCTACATTAACTCCAAGAGCAAAGCTCAAGGGATTTATAAAAGCACTGCACATCAAGATGTAACATTTGAGCTTAGCACTCCTTTCCATATGTTATTTTATATATATCTTCTGGGATCTGAGTTTTTTTGCCCCAACTCCCCCCCCCCAAAAAAAATTCTTTGTGTTAGCCCCTCAGACTTTAACCAACAGCAGAGATGCAGTTTTATCCAATGCTCACTTCAGTGAACCAAGTATGCCACAGACCTTCCTCTGTATTTACTTATGTAAGTTAACCCAGTCGGGTGTTTACAGTAGAGTTGAGGTGTGACTTCAGTTCTGTGGCTGCAGCTGCACTCCCTCTGCAGCCTGCCCCAACTTTTGTCAAATAAGCCCCTCAGAACATTTAAACATAGCTGCAAGAGTGGCACACAGGCTCAGAGGAGGGAAGCAGTCTACCACAGCCTCCTCCACCCCTGACAGTCATCGTCTGCACTTTCTTCCACTAGCTCAGAGCAGCCCATTGGGCTGCTTACTAATTGTGAAGGAATCTGCTATATCAGGGATTTTGTTCTAGGAAAATGAGAGACACATAAATAGAGAGATACATAAATCCAGAGATAGGCATACATTCCTAATCTAAGCCGATACAGGTAGGGTATACAGGCAGACTGGATGGGCCAAGCGGTCCTTGTGTGCCGTCAATTTCTATGTTTCTATCTATGGAAAAAGAAAAAAAAATATGGTTAAACCTCATGAAAGGGGCTGGCTCCATGGCTTGGTATGCTGGAGACCCAGGTTCGCGCCCCGAGCCCGGGTACTAGGAGCACAGACCGTCAAGGAGGGGGATTTACAAGTGTCCATTGGATGCTTCCCTCTGGGGTGGTGGGACTAGCCTTGGCACCTGTGGGCAGATTGGGTGCCGTGCTTGGGGGATGTGCTGCCTTGACATGCCCCCTGCAAGTCTCCGCCTGAGGTCGCCTATGCTCATGCAAGGCCAAGAACTATGGTGGGCAGGGCAGAAAAATTAGAAAAAAGGCTCCCTGTCTGACCAGATGATGAATGCCAGCTCCTGCTGCCACACAGCCCCAGAGTCAGCTCAGATCAGCCTCGCAGCCCTGGGATGCGAATTAGCCCATAAGGCACTCCCTCCCCCCCAGAAGAGAGGGACCCTCCTGACATAGGGATACATTGGGCTACCCAGGTAAGCTGCAGTTGGGGCTGGTGGATGGTGGCAGGGGTCAGGAGGGCATCAGGGACCTAGGTGCTCTGAAGGAGTGGCTGGATGGGGGATGCCATGAGGGAGGCGCATAAACAGAAAATACAAAAAAAAAAAACTCATGAAAAAAGATACTGTAATTCTTCATAATGAACTTAATCTTATTCAATCAGTTCTGTCCCATCATATATTCAGTTTCATGGGTCGTGATGTCAAGTCACCTTTTCACAACAATACCCCTTCCTTGTGTCTTGATGTCAGTGCACCAACTCTTTTGCCCTTCACATTCAGCTTGGTTCTGCTCCCTTCTTGGGTGTCAGAAAAATGACAGATATGCTGCAGATCACCTTCTCAACCATAGGGACAATTGTTGTGATTACCATCGGGTAGCTCTCCTTGAAGGTGGACCTTCAGCATGCCCTCGCCATCCCAACATGGACTCTGGCTAGGATCCAAGCCTCCAGAGACCTAACTGAAGAGGGCCTCTGCCACACTGGTTCTGGGACCCTGACACCATCCTGAGCCCATGGGCTCCCTTTGTCCAACTGCAGCCAGAGTAGGGCACTGTGCAGGTGCAAGCCTTCTAGGCCAGAGCTGGGGCTCAAACCACACAGCTGTACACCTCCTTCTGTTTTGGTGGAACCAGAACCCCATTTTTATGCCCCGGGAGACTGGGCAGCAGAAAAAATGGGAAAATGCTGGAGCTCATGAGTACAGCAGGTAATCAGAAAACTGACAGCTTCAAAAACAGGAAACAATTACCTATGTTTCTTAACAGGGGCTAGAACATTTAACCCTTAGTGCAAAATTCAAGCAGCAATTAAACCACTTAGTAACCCCTATTTTCATAGGTAGGTTACAGACACATTTCAGTTATATGTTAAATAATTTGCTGTATTTAGCTCCCTCTTATTCTTGATAACTAAGCACACTAACACGAGTACAGGATAACTGCCCACTAGACTTCATCTGCTCCTGCTAACTGCAAGGTTGTGCAAGTTGAATACTCTGTGAGTATTCAAACTCAGCAACTGCAGATACTCAATATTCATTGTTTGTAATTTGGCCCTAAAATTAAGGAAACATCTCCTCCAAAAATAAAAATATCTAGCAATCCCAACGTGGCCAAGGCTAATCACATGATCACCTGCTTCTGTATGCCTTTCATTATTTACCTTCCACCCTCCTCCAGCAAGCCTAAAGAAAGTCTGCTAGGAGCTAGTTTATAATGTGTCCCTCTCCTGACTCTGATCTATGATTTAGGGGGACAACAGTAGTCAAAAACCATGTATCCCAGTTGGTCTCCCTTCCTGATGTGAAGCTCCCCTCTACATTAGTTAGAGTACAGCAAACCGGGCGTGAGGGGAGTGAGTTTGCATCCAGCAACCGAGCAGGGAACATGCTTCTCTGAAAGCTCCTGCACAGATGAGGGCATTTTTCTATAAAAAAATACCTTTTGCACTAGATTGGCTGGCTTTTTTATGATAGAATCGAGAAGACTACTTTGTAAGGAGCAGACTGATACCAAATTTTATTATAGGTCATCCAAGAAATGGTGCAAAGTTGGACTTGTCATCTGTGGACCCATCACAATCCTCAAGCCCCACTGAAAACAGCACTGGGGCAAGCGGCTGAGATTCCTGCCACTCTTGATTCCCTACAGCAGGTTGTGACATACTTTACAAGGTCTGAAATTGTTGGACCAAAAGATGGACAATTATGACCATCTTACCAAATACAACCTCCTCATCAAAGAACAACATGGCTTCCATCAGGGGCATAGCACCGCCACCGCCCTCCTCGAATTTTCCAGTTTCATCCACTCTGCCCTAGACAAGGGGCGGCTGGTTGGCTCGGTCTTCCTTAATTTGTCTAAAGTCTTTGACACAGTCAATCACACCCCTCCTCATTACCACCCTGTCGTACCTTGGCCTCTCCCAGGAGGCCATGGCCTGGTTTTCTGATGACCTATCTAATCGCTCCCAGTGGGTCAAAATAAGCAGTACCCTCTCCCACCCCCTTCTGGTCCTCTCTGGTGTACCCCAGGGCTCTATGTTGGGGCCTATTCCATTTAGCCTCTTCTGCAACACCTTACCAAAGGCCTGCTCTGAGAAAATCTTCCAATGTGCGGATGATGCTGTCCTTTACACATCCCATACCTACCCCACCTCCCTTCAACAATCCCTCCAGCACTCCTAAAGTGAAGCTGAATCCTGGTTTATCAGTCACAGGCTTGTTCTGAATCAAAAAAAGACCAAGGTTATGCTGTTTACTTATCACCAAAGCAAGCACATGGGAACTACACTCCAAATTCATACCAACCGTCTTCACCCCCGACCAGGCGAACACCTTTAAATACCTGGGGATCACCCTCAACTCCACTCTCACCTTCCATGACCATATCCACCTCCTCTGCATCACTGTCAACTCTAGAATTGGTCTGCTTTATCGCCACAGAGGCTGCCTCCTCCCAGATGCCCTCCAACTAGCTATCTCATCCTCTGTCTTGTCCCTCATTGACTATGGGACTCTGGTCTATGGGGCTTCTGACAATACCGCTCTCCATAGAATTAAGGTCTCCTTAAACAAGGCTTTCCAGTTAGCCACAGGAAGCCCCAGACTCACCCACACCTGCCTGCTCTTCAGCCAGGCCAACTGGCTCAACTTTGAGGATAGGCTGAAGTACCAAACCCGCCTCCTCACCAGGAAGATATCCTGCGGCCTTGCCACTCCCAGCCTTACCCCTCTCATCCAACCAGTGCCTATTACAGTGGCCACTCACTGGTCATCCAAATCTACCCTACTAGTTCCATGTTTCAGAGTTGCCCTAGGTCAGTGTTCCTTCTTCTATAGAGCCCCCACCTGGCTAAACTCCCTATCCAACTTTGTCACCCAAGAACCCAAACTCGGATGTTTTAATTCCCTCCTCCATGACCATCTCCTTACCACCCATTCCTGTAACTGCCCCAATCTGTTCCCCCAGCCACGTTCCTACTCCTCCATCTCTGATAAAGGATGCTTGTCCTGCCAAACTACCTGCCTGGACAGGACCACCTCTGGTTCTAAGTGGTCTCCACCATGCCTACTTTCTGTGTCTGCCAGTACCTTGACCACCATTATTGTATTTTATCTTTTATTTTGTTGCCTAAGTAATGTATATTCTCCAGATATTGCTTGTAAAGTTTGTATAGTTTGTAAAGTGTTTTCCATCTCTGATGTGGAGCCTTTGTAAAAGAGTCTCTGACTCACAGGATTGTAATTCCAATACTGTTCTAATAAATAAATAAATAAAATACTACACCCTAAAGGAGCAATAAAAAAAAAAAAATTATGCGGGGAGATTAGCGGTGGTGGAGGAGAAAATAAATGATATGGTACTGAGAGCTGGCAACTCAGAGAAAGCCACGACCAAGGTGCCGGTTGTGGCAGCAATAATGGTGAAGGAGCAAGCTATACTTAAAAGTAGAATCAAACAGTTGGAGAATGCAGTTAGATTGACCAGTGTTTGCATTCAAGGTGATCTGGCTATGTGTTTAGAGCACTAGCTGCCAGAGGTAATAGGACTTTGCCACACAGTGCCTATAGAAAATGCTTACTGGATGAATCCATGGCAAGTTTAAGCAGGGGGAGGTGGGCCTCACACAGTCTTCATGGTAACATCATCAGCAAGAGAGAGAGAGACCAAATACTAAAAGCAGCCAAGGACCTATTTCCAGTGTTGGTGAACAATAATCGGATTTCATTTATTTTTTTGCAGTTAATGCTGTTTTTGCCACTTTGCCTCGTTCAGGTTGGCCTCCATCTGCTCAGCAGACCCAGACCCATCACCATAGGATCTCCCAAGTCTCACCTTCCCCCTGGAGCTTAACCTCCTCTGACAGGGATGGTGAATACTCCCTCATTCTCCACCGCCTAACAGATCCAGTGCAGAGGAGGTAGTATCTGAGTGGCCATGTGCAGAGCCTGTGGGCAGTCCGTGTCATCCAGCCAGCTGGTGTGTTTGCATTTTTCATTCCATCACCCCATGGAACATTGGCGACAATGGTACAAAAGCATGCATGCAGGCATGTATGGTATGGCACCAGCTGACATCCTCCTGCCACATGCCACTCCTGACTGCACTGCCACCTGTGATCACCCAGGTGGCAGTATAGCAGCGGAGTTGGCTGTCCACCCCCTGCCCAGAGCAGGAGAGCGTCTCCTGGGATGCTCAATCCTCCTTCCCCTATCTGGTCCCCATGACCTGAACTTGTTCCTGAACATGGGTCACCGGCATTGTGAACGATAGCGCTACCACTGCCCTGACAGGCTGGCTCAAGTTTGATTTTTTTTTTCGGATTACTTCTTTACAACATGGCAGAGACAAATGGCATTCAAAGAAGTTGCCCACAAGCTACTGGAGGTGGGAATTGGATACTGTATTGGATTCCCAGCGTGCCTGCAATTTACTCTGAAAAACAAACAGTACTCATTCACAGATCCGAAGGCCACAGGGGTGTTAGTAGGCACGTTTATTTCAACAGTGACTCCAGACGCAGCCCCTGAACACAACTCAGTAGAAGAGGATTCTCTTTTCTCATTATCTTAAAGCTACAAACTTTTTGAAGCCTAAATCTGGAACATGTCATAATTTAGAAATAATTCCTGTTACTTTTTTTTTTAGAGAAACTCTAACCCTAACCCGTCCCTACCCTCAACATTGGTAAACACATTTTCATACACACCACTGAAGATTTCCATTCTTAACTGTGCTATCCAATGATAAAAAGTCCATCCAAACAAATGACATAAACACATGGAGCTGAGAGCAAACATAGTTAGAGACTGAAACTGAGCAGTAAACACATGACTGATGTTATTGAGATGTAGACGGTATGGGTTGCTTCATTGTAGTAGCTGAAATTCCTTTGAAGGGATATTTTTCAGAGGCATGTATTTTTTGAAGGATATCCATGTTCTTTAGCAGTTTGTTGTAATAGTCATAACAGGAGTCTGAAATTCAATTTAAGCATTGACATTGCTTTGAGGGTCGACACTTTGAGATTTGTCTTCTCTTCTGTCCACAACTTGTTGGCAAGAGAGAAGACCTTCTTTACCGGAGCATTGATTCCAGGTAGAAAAAATGCGAACACAACTACAGGTAAAATGTTTTCATATGAGACTTCTTTTGTTCTGAAGTACCTGAAGATCTCCAAACATCTCGACAACGGCTCAGTCTTCTTGCTATTCCACTCAGAGACTTTGGGAGGATTAACGTAGGACTTAACACATGACAGTTCATCAAATAAAGTGCTGTTATCAAGAGGCAGGTTTATTTGTAAAATGAAAAGGGGAATGAACTCCTCCACATATGCCCAGCCTGGAGTTTGTTTCAAGAGGACCCAGGAAAAAATTCCATACTCCTTCAATGAGTCCCATTTCTCCAAATACTTCACAAATGTGTCGTAAAAATCATCCACATGGTTGAGGAATTCTGTGGTGTCCACAGCACCTTTGTCAGATAACTTCCTCAATATTCCCTTCACCTTGAAACCAAGGATGTGCTCTTGTCTTTGTTCTTGCAGTTTGTTTCTGAGAGCTGGCAATTCTTCGGCTGCCTCAATGGCTGTACAATTTTCTTGTTCTACTCTCTTGGTAACTGAGTCAAAAAGTGTCAGCTAGCCATGCAGAAACCATAGACAAAGCTCAGAAGCTGGCTCCTGAAAGAACTTCTACAGGGTTGCTGAGCACTTTTCTTGAGACATGAAGTATGATTTCAGATCCTTGTAAATGTGCAGGATGTGTTCAACAGTCGGAAACAACGATAGTCAATGAGTGTCGCTATGTCCCAGGACATCCTTATAGTAAACATTAATGAACTTGCAAAACTCCTTCAGTTCTTGCACTTGGTCAGTGTTCATGTAAAAGTACTTGTAAATTTTCATGATTATGCATTCCTCATCAATGGGCAATAAGTCAACAACAGTTTGCATGATATTGTGCACTATGGGTTCCATGCACTAATGTGTAGATCACCTACGCGATGCACATGTGAGACACGTAGGCAACCCTAAGTGTGAATTCCATCTAGCAGACCCCCAGCAGCATTTACATCTGGAGAACCAGCCAGTTGTGCACCAGATCCCCTGGCCATCCAGGCAGGTACGGGCCATGGGCGGTCCCGGGGGAGTGACGGGAGTGTGCCCACAGTTCATTAGATTCACAAAGGTGTGGAGTGCCACACAATGAGGGCATGAGTTATGGCAGGCTAGACCCTGCCATAGGTGTTACACCCCTCCCACTGGACACTTGCTTGTGGTGGCACCTGGACCTGTGCCACACTGCTGCCTGAGTCCACTGGGCAGATGGGGAGGGTTGGGAGCAGTCAATTGGGGAAGTGCCCATACTGTGACAAATCCTGTACCTATGCCTTCCCACACTTCCTTGCTCCAGAGGAGCAGGGAATTCACTCTGGGACCCAGGACAGGCATCTGACTGGATGCCCGCCTAGGTCCACTGCTCTACACATGTCCATCCCCCTGCAATCCTGCTCACTGGGGGGGTGGGGCCATGGACAGATGGCTGGCGATAGTGAACACTGGCCAGTGTGTGCCTGTCCCCAGGTGCAGAACTGTGCGGGCGGTATAAGGACCTTTTATGTGTATAACCCCGTGCCTGTTTTGCCCAGGTTTGGTGCTATTTCTAGGGCATGGTTCTTTAAGCTTTCTCCGTGTACATGAGAATCAGTTTCCTGATTCCCAAGACCTTCGGGAATAGCAGACATAGTCAGTAATTAATTTATGCTAGGGTATAACCTCACCGGAGTGACTATATATAAGGCTGGTAGTTCTTGATGTTCTGAGCCTATTATATCCCCTGCTTCTGTAATATCCTGATCTTGTTTATTGATTAGAAGTATTTTCCCCTTGTGAGAGTACATGCTAAACTCAACAAAATCTCCCTGGTTCTTATGTCTTCGTGTAAATGGAGAGGGACAGTGGTCTTTTCCTATTTGTGCAAAAACTCTAACAGCCACACAATTTAAATCTGTATTGCCATGTCTCGGGCAATTATATATCTTACATGCCCCAGCAGCATCTGACTCTGAATTTAGTTCACACCATCCAACTATTCTGTGAATTAGGACAGGACAATTAGGATCTGTACACATCAATACTTGTGTATAAGCCTTTATGATTAACTTTAGTGTCCTCAAGTACCCAATATAGCAGTAATCATAAAAATCTCTATCTTTTGTTTGACAGTCAGCTGATTTATTCTCTAAAACCCTAAAATGATTAGTCATTTCCATTTCTACGCAATGAATTTTTATTAAAGCAAATTTTACTGACAGCAACTCATGCAAAATGAATAAACAAGCAAATAATCACAACAGGGAATAGTAATGCATTCCCTCATAATAGAAACATTTCAGAGAAATAATTTTTTATACAAGTCACCCTGTCCTGCTTCTATAAAGCCAGGAAACATGCAAATTGGCTTACCACCATTAGTTCAAAACAGTTCTCAGATTAAAAAGCCCCGATAGATTTTTTCAGTCTGCAGCTGGTCCAAATGCTGAGCCAACTATCTGAAGGAAAGACTCCTTACTTCTTGTGTCTCGAAGGTAACTTACTGTATATAAGAGAAGTTCAGCTTTTTTTCTTGTCAGCTTAGGTTCCTAGCTTTATTATAGCAATGCAATGCTTCTTCTGTACATTGCATATATATCCTCTGCAACTCTGTTTTTTATACTATAACAAGCTGACAATTCAAGACTTGGCCCCATAATTTACGTGTTTTAATTAAGTCACGACCTTGAAATCACAACACCTGTCTTGTCAGGCAGCCGAATCTTAAGGCAGCAGAGGAAGCAATACTATGATACTTTTAACATGCTGTTTTTTCATAGATAAGATGTCTAACCTTGACCTTCTAAATTTATTAGCGCAACAGAAAAATAACTTGGCTACAAAACCTTGTCTCTCTTAAAGATACACATGGAGAAGCAAAACACGGTAAAAAAATAGCTTGGCTATAAAACCTTATCTATCTTAAAGATACACCCTACATTGTAGCTAACATACATGTGTCTTAGATTATATTTCTTATGTTATGAAGAAGGCAGAATACAGTTAGCAGAATACAGTTCATTAATCTCATTATTATTCTTCCAGGGTATTTTCAGCAAATGGTCCAGCAGCAGTACTTTGCTCCCCCGAAGCACTGTCAATAGTTTGTTGGAATGTTAAACTATTCTCCAGTAGCCTCCCCCATAGCTGAATAAGCAAACTAATGTCAGCAGTCTGCTCCATTGCTTGAATCTCTTCCAAGGAATAAGAAGTGCCCATTTGGGCTGCAGATACATTGCATGGTTGGATTAGCAAATCATTGTCAGCATTTTCCAATGACTGGAGTGCCAAAATATAGCCAATAGTTTGATCCAATGCCTGGATTTCTTCCGAGGAGTAAGGAGGGCAAATCTGGACAGGAAATTCATTGCAGGTAGTGCACAGAGCCCTATATGAGCAGTACAACCAATGCCATGAATCTCTCATCCTGTGATAGCATTCATCTTGTACCAAACATTACCTTTTCCAGTTCAAGTGCCCCTCCAAAGTTTGTATTAGTATTATCTGTACAGAAAGCTATGCACTTCTTCTCAATGTTTTCCTTCCTCATGGCTCTGATGAGGAAATCCACAAGTGTTTCTGCTGTTTCCTCTGGCAGATCGGTGAACTCCAGTAACTTTGTTTGAATGCCACTGACAGGATTGACGTATTGCACAAGAACTGGAGCCATCCTGATGTGTTTGTGGTTAGATGTGTCCATGGCAGCACTCAGGAATGTGGTCTCTTTTAATTCTGCTCTGTTTTTTTTTTCTTGAGAAAAAGGAGCCAGTATGCCAGTCACAGTCGTTTTGGTTTTAGTGCGGGCTGAACTAAACTTAGGCTCAAACGTCTTCTTCACCAACTTTGTGGTGCAATCCATCAACTTGAAGGTTTGTGAATAAACAACACAATGATAGGCCCAAGTGCCCTCATTTGCTGCCAGGACAAGTTCACTGTCACTTGCCTGTTCGCGTTTTAAAAAATTTGGTTAATGAAAAGCTAGAACTTTGTGCTAGTAGAGTCTTTTGATGCTTGGATGTTTTGATGTGAGTGGTTATGTCAATTTTCACTCCATGACCTATGGAGAACTATAAGTTGCACTGCTTGCAGAACACTTCTATATTCAATTTATTCTCAAGAAATGGATATTCTTTTTGCAATTCTTCATTAAAACAAGTCTTCCTCTTCTCCATTCTGAGTGTTCTTTCTTTTTTTTTATGCTCAAGACTTTATTTGACTTCAATCGTGTATCATACAATAAGTGTTATCCACTGTAATTTATGTAACAACTTATTCAAACATTCCTGACACAATCTGAGTGTTCTTTTAATATAAAACGTTTTCTCTCCCTCACCTTGGTTTAAATTTTGACTAGTCTCTTCCTCACACCTTGGTTTAAGTTTAATGAGCGGAACTTGACAGCTTATGTGTCTTAAAGAGCCCTTGCCACCTGATGCCAGTAAACAGAATGTGGCAACAGTGCAACACGGGTAGGCAGCAGGCAGAAGTTTCAACAAGTGCTGAGGTTGCGCTCGAGCAGCATCATAGTGGTGCTGAATTAAGTCAATCAGTGGTGATACCATTCAACTCAGCAAACACAGCACACTGTCACTAAAAAGTATGTGAGCACTGCAGTTTCCCTATCTTTCCACACCACATGCAGAAGGAAACTCCTGCTCAGCTGTCTCTCATATCCATTCCTGTAACTGTTATTAACCAGAGGAAAGGAATGCTGACGCAGCTTCCAAATGGCTGCGGCAGGGATATCCTCTTCTTATGAACTGATTCGAAACATAACATGTAACACCATCTCTCGCTAAACTGGAGATATGGGTACTGGGAGCCCTGTTCTCATATATTGTTAATTATGATAATTATTTATTAAAAGTGGGATGTCTGCTACATGGAGTGCATAAAAGTTCACAGGTGAGGGCAGTGGATGCAACAAGCAGATGAATACAAACAAGATAAAATTCGATTTCATTTTCCTTCTCGCACTGAAGCGTATACTGAAAAGTGACAGCTGAGTTGACTGCCCCCACCTCACAAGCACACAAAAACAAGAACTTCAGACCTCCTTGGTGACAACGTACTCCACTGCCAGTGGCCACCGGCTCCTTCTCCTCCTCCTCCTCCTCCTGGTGCTGAAGTTGTAGTGTGAGGTAATGATGATTACAGCCCCCAGCACTGGCACTGCTGCCCCGATTTGTGCCCAAGAGGTGCTGCAGGAGTGCCATGCAGTGGCAGCAGTGGAACTCTGAAATGAACTGGCTCACTGCTGACTGAATCTAGCAACAGCTTCGCGCACATACACACTCACTTACATCAGCACAGTGGCTCATCTCAAAAGGGAAATGCCACTCGGAGCCTGAGATCAAGTTGTCATGCAAACAGTCATCATTTAATAGCAGTCCCACGGCATTAAATGATGAGACTAGGATTACAGTATAGCCGAACCCACATAGCACAGAATAGATTTGTTTTACAGTTTTCAGCAGGGATACTCAGAGTGAAGCTCTCAGCACCGGATAAAACATGATGAACAGCTTTTACATACCTGGTACCTTCACAAAAGAATGCCTCTCAGTCAAAGTGACTCTTGAGACTCAGCTGCTGTTAGGCAGGTGGCTGCGCACGCTCCCACTACTCAGTCTAACTGGAAGGAAAGGTGCTTACAGTGCTCCCGCTTGCCATCTGACTACAGCTGAGGGGTCTTTCACAGCGCTATGTGGGTAGGTGCAGGCGGAATTTGTAACAAGTGTTGCTGAGCTTGAGCAGCGCCATGGTGGTGCTGAAATGTGAATGTCAGTCAAACTAAGTTTGGCTCCACAAACCCAGACAAAAAAAAAGGAACAGAAATGGGACAACTAGCCAAAACTGGAACAAAACTGAGTGTAACCCTTCCCCCCTTCCTGCCCCAGCTAGGGGCATACTTTTTTACTCTCAGGTCTTCCAGGCAGGAAGAATGGACCACTCAAAAGCACTAACATTCAAGACCTTGCACATCACTGAAACAGGGAAAACTGATGGTCGCCTACCTGCTTGCTGTCTTCAAGCTATGCACTTTACCTCCTCAATCTCAGCATTTGATCTCCTCCCCGAGCAGACCACCAGACCGAGAACTCCCTCTTCTCCTACAGAGGTCTCATGGAAGCCCTTGCAGCCCAAACAGGCTAGATTCTGCCCCTGGAATATAGCTTGTGACAAATTAATCAGACTGCACATATGAGGGGAAAAAGGATTTAATTTCGTTAAACTCCCCCACCTACAGTCAAATAAGGCACAAACCACTGTTTCTCCCCAACTGACTTTTATTTTCACCTGCATGGCAAATGATTCCGGTGATACAGGGATCACCATTACTCTATGGAAAAATAAATAATCGTCTCCTTGGGGCTACAACTTTGTACACTTCAGCTGGACCCAATAGCAGAATCACAGATTTAGCAGACACCAGAAGGATTCTCATTTCCTACCCTTCCATTCTCAGGTGCTCTACCCAAGACCCTGGAACCCAGATCCCTGCAATCTCCTGGCACATAAAGGATCTGGTAAGCCAAGCCTTCCTTTTACTTTTATCTAACTGGTCCCTTTTACTCTGGTACTGGTTGTCCCCCCCACCTGGACCCCTGGGCATTGGCCCAAGCCACAAGGGCATTCAGGATTTTTTTTCTAATGTTCTGGGCCCTGACCCACCTTTCAAACATCTGGAACTGATAAAACAAGCTGAGGCCTCTTCTACACTGATCGCTTGCCTCCGCCTCAGCCCTCCATGGCCCTCAATTCACTCTGGGATTTTCCGCTGTTACCACTTCCTACGGGGAGTCCCTGCCAGGTCCACACCCCCTGCTAATGGTTCCTGGGTTCAAATTAAGCTCCAGCATGGGGACCACTCCCCAAGGCCTACCATTTCTTTGGTCTGTGACCCACCCAGACTTTATGGACCGGCACCCCAGGATCTGTCCCTCCAAACAGCCCCTTGATTTGAGTGAAAGGCTCCCCAGCTCCCTCAACCCCCACCCCGGCCACCCTGCCACACCAGGAACAAAGGGAACCTCTGCCATCGGTTTTCCTCCTGAGAGGGCCCTGCCACAGCCATCCCAGCCCTGGCAACTTGTAAAATTAAAAAACAGGCTTTCTAAGGGCTTCTACATCTCTTGACTAGGCTTACTAAAGCCTCCTAGTGCCCTAGCCCCCCACAACGCAGGACCTGGATACCTGTGTCCCCAACAGAGTTCCATACCCCCCCTCCTCGCTGGCCACAGCACAAAAGATCATCCCCACTGTACTCTTTTGGGGAGGGTTCCCCACTGGCCCTCCTAGACTACTGAGCTCCTTCACTTGCCCACCTATCCTGGTCCTGATTCTACTCTTCCAGTCTCTCCCCTCCAGCCCCAGGCCTAATGCCTGGACTAGAAAAGGCCCCGCTACTTCCTGTCAGTCCTCTTTTATACCCTTTTCCTACTCTCTGTTGCCACCTTGAGGTGTCCAGAGCAATATTCCCCAGAACACTAAACCCATTTCCTAGCTCTGATGGGGGGGGGGGCAGGAGGGGGAAAAGGTTGCCTAAACAGTGGGAATATAAGCACTGCATTTGCAGGGGGCTTACATGGCATTTTGCAAAACTTGTGGGGACACCAGGACATGTTACCTAAAAATGGGATCGTCCCTAAAAAATCAGAATGGTTTGTAATTACTTATGGAGAGAGGATCGAACTGTACACTTTATTTGCTATACTTAAACCTGAGGCATATGTAGAAATCCACTTTGCTATTTAAAAGGTTCATATGGAGATTTTCAGTCAAGTGCAGTTTGCTCTTTCAAAATGGTGGTGGTAATCGAGGCTGGCGTTTTATGCACTTGAGAGGTCATGTGGTTCCTGACTTGATGCACAGAGTCCCTTTCTGTGGAGCATGTGGCTGCCTGTGCAGCGGAGGGTGAGTCTCCTTGGTACCTGTTGTGATGACTGCACACAGGCTGCCTGTTTTGGTTGACCTCTTACTGCAGTATCTGTGAGTAATCTGAAGCTGAACCTTAAATTGTTATACTCCTACACTCTCTGCTATAGAGCATGGCTGTTTCTCACATTTACAAGTTGCTCTGGATTAATTATGTGTTTGAATTTTATATAATTTTCTATATACTGTTGTTGAAAGTCAGCGGTCTTCAGGAGTTTTAAGAGGAGACAAGTTTGTGTTTGCCAGCAGTGAACGTACAGATCATTACACCGACAAGCTATTGATTTCATTTACCAGAACTACTGAACTTTATAAGGGACTGATCTAATGTACTGACTGCATAATGGCTTTATTTGGAACTCTAAATTACATTTCAACTGAGTGTTTTTTTTACAGTGGTATTGACAAGGAATGGACTACTCTGTTTTACTGTCTTAAATTTTCACTGTGCATGTGTTAACATTAAGTTATGCCATTTCTCAGATGCATACATTGCAATGCAGCTTACCTGGAAATACAATACAATGTAAAGTTTTAAAAAACATAGAGTACAGCAATGTTAGTGTCACAGCATGTGCCCAGTGGGGAGGGAAGGGGAGTGGAGGGAGGGAGAATAGTGGTCCAGGTCATTGATGACACTAGACAGCTTGATCAATTAATGCACCTAGTGTCATCAAGGATGCAAACAGCTCCTTCCAGCCTTACTCCTGACGTGCATGCCACTACTCCAGTCCATGAGGGTATTCAAACTAATACAAAGTGCACTGCATGGTAGGTAGGTAGGGGGAACCAATTGGGTTTGTCAGACTTTTACTACTATTGGTTCCCCAGTTGTGGATCGGGGAACCAAAAGGTGGGGCTTGCTTGTTATTAATGGCCCTTTGGGGCCTAGAGGGGTTGGGTTAGGAAGGAAAGATGCTATCAAGAGATGATGTTGTGCCCTGGCACAGTGCCAGGAGCCCAACAACTTGAAAAAAATGAGCTCTGTGTGTGCGCTTGTGGGTGTGTGTATGTATATATATATATATATATATATATATATATATCTATATGTGATAAAATTACTGGGAGGGAGTGACCACCAACCTGGGAGGGCTAGAGTGTTTACTGTGTTAAAATTTTTCCCTACAAAGGTAATGTACTCTGAATAATAACAAGCATTTGTCAATGCCGAATGTTTGCTTGCTGGCATTGGCAGTGGTAGTATAGAAGTTACAGAGCTGCATAATAGGAATGGCAGTGAAGTATTGAACTGAAGCCAACACCACCACCACCACCCTGCAGAGAGTGACAGGCATTGGGGTGTGCCTGTGGGTCGTCAGGCATAACGGCCACGCCATTTCACCACACCCCACCCTGCAGACACTGACAAGTGTCACGGTGTTCCTTGGGGTCTTTGGCCCTCATGCGCACCCCATTCCGTTAGGAAATACAGTGAGATGGGTGCGATATAGGAGAATGGGGTGAACTTTGGGGCCAAAGAGTCCAAGGCATACCTCGATGCCTCTCACTGGCTGCAGGGTGCAGAATGGTATGAGCATTACAGGCAAGAATCCCAAGTCACACCCCTGATGCCTGTCATTCTCTACAGGGTTGGGCGTTATGGTTGGAAACCCAAATACCTCAGGCATTCATTGGTATTTTCACTCCAAATTTTCAACATGACCCCACCTCATGAACAGTGGCAATATCAGTTTGTTAGCCGTAAAGCTGCTTATGCACAGCGACTACGGCATTTACCACAGGTGCAAAACATTCCAAACAGGATGTAAAAATGACAGCTGTACTGTTCATGGGGAGGTAAAAAATGTCAATGTTGCAAATCTGCAGTAAAATATTAAAAAACTGGTGAAGTCACGGCGTACATAGAAACTGTATAACGACACCGTAATATAATTAGGTTGGGATTTTTACAGCAGATTGTCAACTCAGGCATTTGGTGCCTCCGATCATGAACAGTGTCACTGTGATTTTCTTTATCTGTCCGAACAATGATTTCCCACAGCAACCACGCATCTCTGCGCTGAAAGTGTGAAAACACACTTCAGCCATGTTGTGAAAAATGACAGCTGTACTGTTCATAAGGAAGTGTGGAAAATGCCACTGGTGAAAATCTGGACTGAAAATATTACAAAGTCATGAACTTATGAGGGTGCGTGGAAACTGCACAATGCTCACTCGTAACACAGTCATTTTATGGACTTTTGTCACCAAATTTTCAACATAGCCATTTTAAGACCTCTGCTCATGAACAGTGTAACTGTGATTTTCGTAATCTGTCCCAAATATTGCTTTTGCACAATAACAGCACCATTGTGCGCTACTTGTGCGAAAACACATTTTGGGCGACATATGAAAAATGGCAGCTGTACTGTTCATAAGGAAGTGTAATAAAATGGCAGTGTTGAAAATCTGGAGTGAAACTATTAAATTCACAAACTTATGAGCATGCACAGGAACTGCGCAACGCACACGCTCGTATAACAGTCATTTTTAGGAATTTTTTCACCAAATTTTCAACATAGCCATTTTAAGACCTCTGCTCATGAACAGTGTCACTGTGATTTTCTTAATTTGTCCTGTACATTGATTCCGCACACCGACTGCGCCATTGTGCACTACATGGATGGAAACACATTTTGGGTGAGATGTGAAAGATGACAGCTGTACTACTCATAAGAAGGTGTGGTAAAATGGCAATGTTGAAAATCTGGAGTGAAAATATTGAAAATTTGCGAACTTACGAGTGTGCGTAGGAACTGCGCAATGCACGCTTGTAAAACAGTCATTTTTTGGAATTTTTCCACCAAATTTTCAAAATAGACTTCTTGAGAGCCCACCTTATGAACACTGGCAGTGTCGTTTCGTTAATCATTCTGGAAAGGTGATTTCGTACAGTGGCTGCGAAATCACCCTTCGGGTCTGAGTAACGCCATGACAGTGCAAGAATTCATGAGGAGGGTTCCCAAAAACCTCATGTTGAAAATTTGGTGCAAAAATTCCAAAAAATGCCTGAGATATACAATAAAGTTGAAAAACCCCTATCCATCCCATTTTACAGCTTACCGGCATTTCCTCAGTTTGCGGTCGGCTTTGAAGAGTGCAGACGTGTTCCTGGTCCACCGAAGATCGTCGCACCGAGCTCTGGAGTGGGGGGGGTGTGGGGATGTGGGGTGCACAGTAGGTGGGTGCGGGTTGTGGGAGGGGGGCCAGGGAGAAGTGCCATGGGACCGTTTTTAATTTACAGGGTTTTTTTTTGTTTCAGTGATGACGTGGGATGTTTGCCACGCTAAGGTGGGCTCTCAGCGTGGCACAAGGACGGCTGGGGGGGCCGTGGAGCCAATGGAAGATTGGGCACCCCCGTCGGCCATATGATCAGTTGCCATGCTGGGGTGGGCTCCCACCGTGGCACCCAGTACTCGGGGGGAGGTGAGGACAGTGGAGCCAATGGGGGATTGGACACCCCCGTTGGCTATTCTATGAGTTGCCACACTGGGGTGAGCACCCAGCGTGGCATGTGGAAGGCTTTGGGGGGAGTGCAGCACAAGCCAACGAGATTGGGCACCCCCGTCGGCTATATGTGTGTGCGGGGGCAGCATGCAGTATGCGTTTCTGTGTGTGTGTGTGTGTGTGTGTGTGTGTGTAGGTAGGGGGAGCTGTGCATGAGCAGGCGATATCTTATCGCTGCTCACTGAAGCGTAGCTCCCCCTTTCAACGGTATACCACTGCATTTTGGAGCTTGTCATAGACAGCTCCAGCATGCATTGGTGGACAGGGGCCGCGCCTGCCAACACACTGACTGAATTGGAAGAGGGAGTGACACACCTCCGAAAACTCCGATGATGGCACTATGTTTCTTGCACATGCATGCAAGCAAACATAAAAATTACTCCATATTCAGTGCTGAGCACCAAATGCCCCATTATTTGGAGGTATTGGGGATTAATATTACTTTCTCACACACCCCTTCTGGCTGCCTGTATAATCCTGACATCACAACCCTATGAAAACAAAGTAAAAAAGCAGGATTCTGCTGGGGGGACATAGGAGAGTGCCAGCATACAGAACTTCAATTAAAACAAGACTCACTATTTTATTGCATATGGTCAGAAAGGTGAGCTGCAGCACCTCTAATCCAATGACCTGATGAAGATACCTCATGATATCAAAATATTACAGCAGGCTGGCCGCATAGTCAATTGGGGACTACATCTTGTAACACAGTTTCCTGTTAGATTGTAAAGAATTTCTTGCGCACCATTTAGACTACATGGTCTGGGCTTTGCTTTGGGGGAGAGGTGCAGCATTTTGACTTTCTGGACATATGCAGCAGAGCGGTGAGTCCTTTTAATGGACCGCAACCCTGTTTTCATGTTGAGGGGCATAATATAGTTCGAAACTAAGACTAAGGCGAAATTAATTACAGAGAATATGTTTTTTTTTTCCTAATGTTCCCTTGTGTTTTCAGAGGTCATTAAAGTGCTGTCTGAAGCATCTTGTTTGAAAATGGAGCTAGTAAGTTTTCCATCTCTCAAGGAAATGGAGTTGGTTCCAGAGTGACTAAAAAGTATGGATTTAGGTGACAAAGCTTGTCCCTACTGGGCTGTGACCCCATGTCTAATTCATAAAGTCCCTCTACCCCTCATCCTCTGGCTATGGAATTTGCTGAAGTCAAGATGTCTCTGAACATTAATTTTATTCTGCATATAAAACACTCCCCCCCCCACATGGCTACTGAGGACTGAGACTTATTTACTGCTCAATTTTCTTTGCAGTTGCTGGTATGCTTAAAATTTAATCATGGATGGCAATTTCAAATGAGCTGTCAAAACAAATATAACTTACCCTGACTCTTCGCAGGGTGCCTTGCTATTACAGAATGCTGGTGTATTCATTAGGAAACACTGTAAATAAGTCAATGCATATATATGCAAGGTCCTCAGTTTGTTGTGCAAGCAAACTCTTGGACTAATATTTTATATGCTGCAATCTAGAAAGGACCCCCTATCACCACCCGCACTGATCTTGCTTTGCAATTTGTATTTCCTCTTTTCAAAATGGAAAGATTACTGGACCGTTAAGCTGCATCAAATACTTCTAGAGGGGCAGCAGTGAGAATAATTTTCTGACATTTGCCTTTATAAAATCAAGTTTTGTAAAAGTATGGCCTCGTGAGATGGAAATCTATCCTTGGAAAAGAAATTGTGTGGAGTTGCTTTCAAATATATGTAATGCAGATAATTCCTCTGTAAAATAAAGCTCCCCTAAAGTTGCAGCAATCTTCATAAATAAAAGTGACAACAGTATTAACCTGCCTGCATCAAACAACTGATAATACTTACATGCCCACATCACGCACCCTCTCTGTATCCAGTCTGCTAGCACGCTAAGCCCCAACAGTAGCCACCGAAATGGAGCCTGCTGCTGTTCTGTTCCCACCGTGAGGAGCAGCTAGTTTATTTATTTGAAATTACTCTATCCAGGATAACACCATTAGATTCAACATCTCCTTTTCATGGGAGCCCCAGGAAGGATAGCAGCAGTCAACCAGTTAACATAGTCCAGCAGGAATAGTTAAGCAATAAGCCACGAGGGGGTGTGGGTTATCGGGGGATTTACCATGGTTGGAGTGAATCCGCACCAGCCGTGGTAAATCCCCCCCGATAACCCAGATCCCCTGAGTGGCTTATTGCGATTATACCAAGTACTGCTTTTTTTATTATTAAAAAAAAAAAACAGTACTTGGTATAATGCTTAAATAAGCGACTCAGTAGTACAGCAGTCAGTGTTTTTGTTTTGTTTCCTCTGATGTACGGAGCTGCTGTTTTATAGTCTCCACTTAGCGGGGAGACAAATGGCGGTCAGAGTTCTGCAGTTTCACTGTCTGATTGCTTTTTTCACAAGGTGCGGCTGGTTGGCACCTTTTGCGGTGATTATCAGAGGATTTACAATGGAGGTAAGGTGCTAGCCTGCCATTCTCATTGGTCGGTGTCTGAGGTCCATGGTATAATTACATACAAACTAAAACATACAAGACAAAAAACATAGTGTAAAGGTAAATACATCGAAAAGGTAATCAAAGCAAGCTAGCAAAATGGGGTTCAAATGGGGTTACAGAGAATTATGGGCATGAGCATTGTCATGCGGCCTCATTATGGTCAGGGAGAGGGATGCGCTGGACCAGAACAAATTCAGGGAGTTCTAAGGTGGTTGGAAAAACTGGACTTGAACACTTGCAAGCTAGAAGCATTCTTCAGCTGGGGAGGGAGTTTGTTGCAGGGCTCTGGTGCAGCAAATGCAAAGGCCTGCCTACCTTTTCCTCACTACATCCTGGGAATTGAAAAGTTAAAGGGGAACGGTCATCTATAGGGTTTCTTAACTGAAGTAAATAGGACTCAATGCAAAGTGAGCCACAAAAGTGGAGCGTAGGTGTGAGGGTGTCTGAAAGCCCATAAAAAGCTAATTTAAGTGAGCCATTGTGTATATCTGTCAGTCTTTGCAGTCCAGAGTTATTCATATGTAAATCAGCCTGTAATTAAGGGCTGGGGCAGCCATATGTTTCAGACTCCTGACAGGAAATTATGTCACCGAAGGTCTTGGCCCTCCATTTACTGTAGGTTAAATGGGAAATTGTATGTTTTATTAAGTGTGTTGTAAGGTGTCATTACAACACTTTCTACATTTATAATAATTGTTTTGTATGTGCATTGAAACTAGTGAGTTATCACCTTTACAGTTCAAACTGTTAGTACAAATAGTCAATCTTTAGGGTTGCTTTAACCTCTAGGCTATACTGCCAGCTAATCATCAAAAACTACACATCTCAAGGCTGGCTCTGTGTTGCCAGCAGGTATTGGGGCCCCATATCAGAATTTCTAATCCCTGTCTGTATTCATGTCAGTACAGATTTCTGGGTCGGCTACAGCACCAACTTCTGTCTTTTTCCATTTGCTCTCTTACAGCCTTTTCTCTAACAATTTCAGGTGTGAACTCAGGTCTACAAGATGCAAATGTGGCTATGTACCTATTGGCCTGGCATCATGGGGCCAGCCTTGAAATGTGTAGTTTTTGATTATCAGCTGGCAGTACAACCTAGAGGTTAAAACAAAGAGCTGTGAACATGCTTTGTTCATCCAGCAGAATGGATTTTGATTCCATCATGCTCTACTTGTATATTGTGTGACCAGAGCAAGTCACTTAACCTCCCTGTTCTTCCAAAAAATACCCTGGAACAGGTTGTAGTTGTGTGCCTTTCCTGGACAAAGACAGTAAAACCAATCTGAGCATGTGTTATGATTCTGAAAAATTATGTTCTTTTCATCCAAATTTGACTTGAAAAGAAAAAAATAGGACACTATAACTTGTTTATTAATTGCAAAAACACATAGATAGACAACACAGTTAAAACATGCATAACCTGAAATGCATTATACAAAAAGTATTTTACTTATTTTGATGAAGTTAAAAGTATATCAGTTTCTTACTGAAATACTTTAGATGGAATGGGATTTTCTACCGTTAAAGAAAAAAATCAATCTGGTTGATCCTGCCTCTCACTCCCTTTGAGTGTGTCTTACACTCTGCAGCTACGCCAACAGACTGCAACTTTCCAGAATGCCATTCCCACTATAATGTTAAAATAGAACGGAGAAAAAGGGAAAGACAGGGTGTGTGTGTGTGAAGTGCGTGTCTATCTCTGACAGAAGTGCTGCACTAACTGAACTGTGCTGAAAGGGAACAAACTTATCACCATTAATTAATTAAAATAATATATGGTGTGTGTGTGTGTGTGTGTGTGTGTAAAAACAGAATTTTACACACACCTTCAGTTTGGGATGCCTTTATAAACCCCTCAGACTTTGCCCTCAGTGTTAATGTAGCATCCCACACCTTGGGTGTGTGTAAAATTCTGGTTACACACCCGCCCATATATTATTCTATATTTTAATAATGCAGTTCAGATTTTGCATATTTTATCAAAGTTGTCCATCTATGTGTTTTTGAAATTAATAAACAATCAATGGTGTAAAGTAATGCACCTGGGAAACAAAAACCCAGGAGAAGAGTACACAATAGCAGGGGAGGTACTAGCAACAACAAAATTGGAAAGGGACCTGGGGGTAGTCATATCAGATGACCTAAAGATGGGTATGCAATGTGAAAAGTCAGTAAGGAGAGCCAGGGGGATACTGGGATGCATAGGAAGGGGCATGACAAGTAGAAAAGGGAAGTGGTTATCCCTCTATACAGACAGTTGGTGAGACCCCATCTGGAGTACTGTGTGCAGTTTTGGAGACCCCATCTATGCAAGGACTTAGACAGAATGGAAGCAGTCCAGAGGAGGGCAACTAAAATGGAGCGGGGTCTGCATCAGAAACCATATGAAGAGAGACTGAGAGAGCTTAATATGTATACTCTTGATGAAAGGAGGGACAGGGGGACATGATAGAAACTTTCAAGTACCTCAAGGGAATCAACAAAGTCCAGGAGGGTAGCATCTTTCAGAAAAAGAGATGTGTAAGAACAAGGGGGCACAATTTAAAGATAGAGGGGGGATGGCTCAGGGGTAATGTGAGGAAATTTTTTTTCATGGAGAGGGTGGTGGATACATGCAATCGCCTTCCTGAGGAGGTTGTTGGGTCTAAAACAGTGGGGGAATTCAAACATGCATGGGACAGACATAAGGCAATTATAGTGGGGGGTTGCAGGAAGTAGGCTGTTGGTTAACTAGAATCTGCAGCTTATCCAGTAGGTAGGGAAATGGGAAGACTGGGTGGGCCAAGTAGCCCTTATCTGCCATCAAAATCTATGTTTCTGTGTTTCTATGTTTCTATTTTTTTTTCTTTTCAAGTCAAATCTGGATAGAAAGAGCATAATATTTTCAGAATCATAACACATGCTCAGATTGTTTTTACTGTCTTTGTCCAGGAAAGGCACACAGCTACAGCTTGTTTCTGCATGTGTTTTGGATGCACAGGGTGGTTAAGTGACTTGCTCTGGTCACACAGTATACAAATAGAGTATGTTGGGAATCAAAACCCATTCTGCTGGATGAATGAAGCTTGCTAACAGCCCTTTGCTTTAACCTCTAGGCTGTACTGCCAGCTGTTAATCAAAAACTACACATTTCAAGGCTGGCCCCATGATGCTAGGGCAGTAGGTATGTAGCCACATTTGCATCTTGTAGACCTGAGTTCACACCTGAAATTGTAAGAGAAAAGGCTTAAGAGGGAATGGAATAAGACAGAAGTCGGTGCTGTGGCAGCCCCAGAAATCTGTACTGACATGAATACAGCCAGGGTTTAGAAATCCTGATATGGGGCCCCAATACCTGTTGACACCACAAAGCCAGCCTTGAGGTATAGGTAGGTATGTAAAAGTATATTTTTATACAGGTAAAGTTGTTTTACATAATTGGGTCTTTAACCAGTTTTCAAGATGGACCTGTTACATTTAGGTTAAAAGATTGGCAAATAAACAAACAGATTAAATGGACAGTTTTATACTACTTCATACATTAAAAACATACATTCAACAACTAAGTTATAGTTTTTAATGATCAGCTGGCAGTATAGCCTAGAGGTTAAAGCAATATTAAAGGTGGGATTATGTTTACTACAGTTTGAAATGTAAAGGTGACAACTCACTAATTTCAATGCACATGCAAAACAATTACTATAAATGTTGAAAATGTTGTAATAACACCTTAAAATCTACTTAATAGCTGACCCAGTGGTGCTGAGGTGCTGCACGCCACACCTCGTGCCACGACGGTGACCCATGTTCAGGAACGAACGCAGGCCACTGGAGATCAGCAGGGGAGGAGATGGATCGAGCATCCAATGAACTGCTGTCCATCTCCGGGGAGGGGGGAGATCTGTGGTTGGTGCATGTCTGACCTCTGGAGGAGGCTGGGGCTCAGCGGTATGCTGCTGCAAGAATGTGGGGTGGGAGCACAGCAGACACTTGGCGGGGATGCATGCGGTTGCGTGCACCCACCGCTGGCATCATTGCATGCTGAGCTCCCGTAAGGAAGAAAAAGGAAAAAGACCCTGGTGGCTGGTCATTGCGGCTTGATGGCTGTCCCCCTGTGCCCCGTTGTTGGAGGTAACACCCTGAACTGGATCCAGGATTGGCAGAGGAGTAGGGGGCTCCCCGCTACCCCACCATGGGGGGGTAAGCCTTGGGAGTTACAAGGGTGAGGGCCTTAAGGAGAGGAGGCAGGGGACAGCAGCCAGACGAGGGGCTGACCAGGGCTGGGGGGGGAGAAAGAATCAGCTAAAAAAAAACTTCTTAATAAAACAGACGATTTCCTATTTAATCTACAGTCAATGGAGGGCCAAGACCCTCAGTGACATCATTTCCTGTCAGGAGCCTAAAACATATGGCTGCCCCCAGTCCTTAATTACAGGCTGATTTACATATGAATAACTCTGGACTAAAAAGACTCAAAGGTAAACACAATGGCTCACTCAAATTAGCTTTTTATGGGCTTTCAGACATTAAGAAACCATGTAGATGACAGTTCCCCTTTAAGTTAAGGTAAGTAAACTTAGTGTCAGTGGCTCAGCAGGTTGCACACTCAACTCTGAGTCTGGAAGATCAGCAGGTTGGTCGGTTCAAGCCCCACACCCGTCACTTGGGCTAAAATCCCAGTACGGACACTGCAGTGCATCATGAAGGGGATGCTGCACTCCTGAGGTGCCATCTTTTGGATGAGATATTAAACTGAGGTCCCATTTGCCTGTTCTTGTAGTACAGGCGGAAACTAAAGACCAAATGGCACTTCTCAAAAAGAGTAGGGGGATTTCCTCAGTGTCCTGGCCAAATTTCCCCCATTCACTAAAAATACCACCAACAGCTTAATCTGGTTCAGTTTCAGTTGGTTACCATCTGTATCCCCCCCCCCACCTGGGGACAAGGCTGAAAATAGGTAGACTTGTCTAGTCCTCCTTTCCTAGTCAACAATAAAGTAAATAGGTGCTGCTGTTGAATAGAGTGAGTAAACAGTGCCTGACTGGCAGGCTAGGAGATAATAGAGACTTTTCCATGTCCACAGTTGCTTAACAAAGAAATCCAGTGGTAGTCACACCGGATTGAGGGACTTGGTCAGTTAAGCTGGTTCTAGAGCAGACAGTGATGGATAGACCACCCACAAGAGAGGATGAACCTGAGCAGCCTGTGCAAACAGCCCAGGGGCTGCAGAGTAATTTTTGCTTGCACAGTGGTAGATGACCTGCTATATGATGTCTCCATAACCAACGGAAGGGAGCAGGAGGTAAGAGATCACCTACTTTCTCATGTCAGCACTGAGGCAACATTTAGACATGTAGAAAAAGTTAGCTTGGGCTCTATGGTTGTTAAAAAGAGATCAATGTGCCTGTTGTGTGTAAGTGATACATTAAGCCAGATTCTTTGATGTCTGAATACATTGACTTGGTCAAAAGCTTTGCCACCTGATTTCATGATTGCAAGTGGATTAGCTGAACGAGTTAGCAAGTTCTAGGATCCAAACACCATAGAATGCTTCATATCCTTCCCACCAAGCAACATTATAGCTGAAAGCAAATATCTGGCATTGTAACACTTCAGTACTGCCTTGGTTGTTTGTTTTTTCAACAAGATATAGTCAGTAATCTCTGTATGTTATAAAAAACAATGCATTAGTTAGTGTGTATTATGGCACTATAGATATCGTAGGTTTCTGCTGTTACTGGCAAACTCCTGATTTTGTAGTTTGCTAGATGGCAATCCAAGGAACTGCTCAGGAAAATGAAACAGTGGGACACTGCTTGGGGCCTGTATTAAAGCTAACCCCTCATTGGTTTCATGGAATTCATTCCAAGCTCTCCACAATATCTGCAAACAGGAAGTTAAACTCCAAAAGGCATCCTGCCTCAAAATCCAACAGACACATAACCTGGGTGACCCCTGCAGATTTTGGTCTTCTATCAACTCTAGCAAAATCAGACACCAAGCAGAGTTCTATTAGTCTTCTCACAGACACAGGCTTAATTACCAAGGCAAACATCATCGCAGATCTACTAAACTGGAAATTCACCAACCTCCAGCCATACCTAGACAAACTTCCCCTGAAAAACACCAATGACCCTGAGGTTGACGGTAATACCAACACACCATCCACTGCCCCCTTCCATTTTAAAGGTACCACCCCAAAGGCAATTTATAGACTTCTTATAGCACTCACCAAATCCTGCAGTGCTGGCAGCGATGCCTCTGCCCCTGATTCCTGAGGCTAGCTGTCAGCTACATTACATCACCCCTGGCCTTTCTCTACACCATGTCCATAACCACCTCTGCTGTACCAAGGCTATGGAAACAGGCATGAGTAGTTCCCATATTTAAATCTGGGGATCCCGTACTCGTGGAGAACTACAGACCAGTTTCTGTACTGTCACACCTCAGCAAAGTGCTGGAGAAGATAGTATTCCAGCAAATGTCCAACTACATAGATAAAAATGGACTATGCTCACCTCTTCAGCATGGTTTCAGGAAGGGATTCAGCACCACCACAGCCACAGCCTATTTCACTGACCATGTGCTCAGATCTGCCAATGAAGGTATGCTACTGGAGCCATCTTCACTGACTTATCCAAAGCTTTCGATCTCATCGACCACAACCTCCTTATTCAAAAATGTGTGTCCTATGGCTTCTCTGAGGGGCCGTAAACTGGTTTTGTCAGTACCTTTCTGGGAAGTCACAAAGTGTCTATGTCAGCACGGTGCTCTCTCACCCCTCTTAGAGGTGACCAGTGGGGTCCCACAAGGATCCATACTAGGCCTGATTCTATACTCTTATTCATTATTATACAATGGCAAGAAAATTTCCTGGACTCTGATTGGTCAGTGTCTCTCTGACACAGTGAGGTTATCCCAGCACAACCTCACTATCATAGATGAGCATGAGCTTTTTTCCTCTTCGCTTAATAAACAAAGATACATTGCCTCACTAAAAATCTACTAAAAACATTTTTAAAACTTTTTTTATTTTGTATAATGAGCCATTGTATAATAGCAATAATGCACTGCAGGGTGTGGGTTGTGCTGGGATAACCTCACTTCTGGGATGTTGGATGCACTCGGCCTGCGGCCTCGAGCCCAACCACCCAGGCGTGGAGTTATCCCAGCACAACCCACACCCTGTCATGTATTATTGCTTAAATAACCTACTTCACATCAATCCTAGCTGTCTGAAAATCATGTATGCAGATGATCTAATCCTGTACAGGAGCAATCCCAGTGCTCACTCCCTGTCTCACTCCATTTCTCACAATTTCACAATCACACACAACTGGTTTTCAGCTAACAGACTACTGGTTAACACTAAGAAAACCAAAACCATACTATTTATGTCTAGACAGAAGCTCTCCAAAATACCCTAATCAATGGTCAACTCCCCTTCTATCTCGGCCCCTGATGGTACACTTCTTGAACATGTCAAGAGTTATAAATAACTGGGGGTCACACTGAACCCTTCTCTCACATTCAGTGAGCAAGTAGGAACAATTATCAAGAGAGTTCATCAGCAGTTTGGGGCTTGCTACCGCCTGAAACACTTTCTTACCCCTTAGGCAAGACTGGCGATAGGAAGAGGTACGATGCTCCCTCTCTTGGAGTATTGCTCCCCTGTCATCCCGTAGACCTCATCTAGGGAACTCAGTCAACTAATCACTGCCTACAACTGCATGTCATTTTATTCTCTCTTCCTCTTTAACTACCCATCACTGCTTCCTGTACACTGCACTAGGTTGGCTTTATCCCCAGGCTCGAAGTGACCTCCATCTGGGTGCCCTTGTTCTTAAAGCCCTTGTGGCTGGTGCTACCTCCCCCATAGGCAAGTTCCTCCGCATCAAGCAAAGTGCAAGGACGATGAAGTCCTCATCTCAACAATTGATAAGTGTCCCTCGCTCCAATACTAACATGGGCCAGAGAGCATTCTCTGTAGTGGCTCCTAAGCTATGGAATAGCCTTTCCACCTCTATACTTAACATAAGCTCTGCGCAGGCCTTCAAATCAAACTTTTCTACAGCTCTCCTATCAAAATATGTTGGCAGTTGTACTCCATAATAGCCCTTGCACCTGAAATTGTATTCCTTAATTGCTACATCATCATATTGCTTTATCATATCGTTGTTGTATTTAAACTATAAACAATTAACTGTTAAGTCCTTGCTCATTCTTGTGTGTGCATCTATAACTGTTAACTCCTAGTATTTTTTCACTCGTTGTATCTATGACTTCTGTATCTTTATATCGTGGCATCTCTATAGAAAGGAACATTGTTTAACCAGGAGTAGCACACTAAGCGGAAGCTTGTTTCCAGATGCGATCTGGGAGCACATGGAAGTTAAATGACTTGCTCAGGATCACACAGTATGCACCTAGGCCTATGGCATGGGTCATGCCCAAAAATGGTCCCTGGGACCAGTGTACCCACCCAGTTACAAATAAAAAAAATGGCCAGGACCTCACTATTTTTGATATAGCCCCATAATTCACACATCCCCATATATTATCTGACCTTTGTATCACATTGATATATAGAATTTGATGGCAGATGAGGACTGCCTGGCCCATCTAGTCTGCCCATATACTCTACCCCTATGTGTCCCTTGGTTACCCTTTTCTCATTGTCGCTAGGGTTCCCGTATGTCTAGCCCTCGCATTTTTGAACACATTCAATGTTTGCACCCCTATCACTTCTGGGGGCTGTTCATGCATCTACCACCCTTCCGTGAAGAAGCACTCCTCACATCTCCGAAGTACCTCCATCCAACCTCATATCATGACCCCTAGTTTTTGAGCATTCTCTTTTCTGAAAGAGGCTCCACCCCCAGACTCTATTAATACCCTTGAGGTATTAAAAAGTCTCAATCATATCCCCCCTCTCCTTTCTCCTCTCCAGCGAATACATGTCAAGGTCTATTAGCCTTTGCTTATATGTCTTCTGGTGTAGCCCCTGCACCATCTTTGTAGCCCTCCTCTGGACTGCCTCCACTTTGTCTATGTAATTTCTGAGATGCAGCCTCCAGAACTGGACACAGTATTCCAGATGAGATCTCACCAGTGATCTGTAGAGTGGCATCACCACCTCCCTATTTCTGCTGGACATACCCCCTCCCCATACATCCCAGCATTCCATTGGCCCTCCTTATCGCTTTCTCATATTGTCTGTTCACCTTTAGGCCATCTGTTATAATCTCCTCCGGATCCCTTTCTTGCTTGGTGGGCGTCAACAATACCCCCCACCCACTGAATACTTTTCTCCTGGGTTTCCACAACCCAAGAGCATAATTTTGCATTTCTTCACATTAAATTTCAGCTGCCACACTCCTGACCATTCCTCAAACTTACATAGGTCCCGTCTCATTCTTTCCACCCCTTCAAAGTATCAATTCTATTGCAGATCTTTGTGTCATCTGCAAATAGACAAACCTTTCCCTCCAGCCACTCTGCAAAGTCACTTATGAAGACACTAAAGAGGACTGAGCCCAGCACCAAACCCTGGGGCACCCCATTGGTCACCTCCCTCTCCATGGATTGAGCTCCATTCTCTACTACTCTGTGTCCTCCTGCTCAACCATTTTCTAACCCAGTTCACCACCCTGTGCCACACTCCCAGGCTGCTCAGCTTGTTTACTAGCCTTCTATGCTGGACGGTGTTGAAGGCCTTACTAAAATCCAAGTAGGCCACATCCCCCCCCCCCCCATCTACCACTCTGGTTATCCAATCGAAGAAATCTATCAGGTTTGTTTGGCAAGACCTATCTGCTGTGAACCATGTTGCTTTGGATCCTTCTGCCTGCTGGATTTGAGGTACTCCACAATCCTTTCCTTGAGCAATGATTCCATCAATTTTCATACCACTGAGGTTAGACTGACCAGCCTGTAGTTACCCACCTCCTCCCTACTCCCACTGTTGTGGAGAAGGACAACATTTGCCCATCTCCAGTCCACCGGGACCACCCCAGTCTCTAATGATTTATTGACTAGTTCTTCCAGGGGTGCTGCCAGTTCATTTCTGAACTCTTTTAGTATTCTGGGGTGAATTCCGTCCGGTCCCACTGCCTTGTCTATTCTCAGTTTTTCAAGTTCTTTTGGGACTTTCTCCTTTGTAAATGGACTGGTATCCACCCCTGCCTCTGATTTCCTTTGTCTCTCTATAGTGGTCCTTCCCTTTCTCCTGCTTCCATAAACATAGAACAGAACTATTTATTCAGCATATTTGTCTTTTCCCAGTCCCCCTCAGCAGGCACTCCTTCTTCCCTTTTTAGCCTCACTATCCCTCCCCTGATCTTTCTCTTTTCCCTGATGTATCTAAAAAAGGTCTTGGCCCCTTTCTTAATTGACTGGGCTATCCTTTCCTCTATTTGTGCTTTGGCCCTTCTAACTGCGTTTCCTGCCTCCCTCAATTTTTCCATGTAGGCTTCCATACCTTCCTCCCTCTGTGTTTCTTTGTATTTTTTGAATGCCATCCTTTTCTCTCTTATCCTCCTGGCTACTTTCTTCATGAACCATAGCAGTTTTTTCCTTCTCTTACTTTTACTTATTTGCTTAATGCACATATCAGTAGCCTCATCTATGGCACCTTTTAGATTTGCCCATTGTTTGTCCACCCCACCTCCCCTTCCATCCACATAATGCTTTCGCTAGACATTCCCCAAAATCACAACATTGGCCCTCTTAAAATCCATGACTTTTACCATTGTGTGGTTGTACTCCTCTACTGTTTCTATGGAAAACCACACAATACAGTAATCACCGGACCCTAGATGGCTACCTACCTGCACATCTTTAACTAATAGAAACATAGAAGTTAATGGCAGATAAGGACAGCAAGGCCCATCCAGTCTGCCTATTTCTTCTCCTACCTTATGTAACCCCCCTACAAATGGGGGTTCCCAAAAAGTCTTCCTTGAGCTTGCCTAAATGCTCACTGCCAGGCTGGTGTCCTGTGTTTTAGCAGTTTAAATGTGATGACCAGAGCTTGTATAGCCTCTGTGTACTGTCTTTTTAAGAGCTGCTTAATTGCAGCTTAAGTAATCTGAGAGGGAGCTCTGTTGAAAGATGTAACTATTTACTGAAAATCATTTAGAGTGATAATGATAATGTAGTTTGTCTAACCTGTTTTCTTTGTAGCAGGGACTGTTTTGTTTGTCTCTACTATCTTGGTCCTGGACTGTAAATTGGACCGAACAGTACTGGTGGGACCTAAAATGTAGCCGGACTACAGGAGCTGTCTGAATTCAGAATCTGTAGGAACTGTAGTTTGAACTTTTTGAGCCTTTTTGCAACTGAAGGGGGAGCTCATGCTTTGACTGACAGCAAAATCAGCCAACCAAATCTTTAGGATCTTGGGGAAGTCCGCGGCTGCTTGCAGTTTTCAGTTAGAGCTAAGCTGGAAGCTGAACAAGAAGGAGCTGAAGGATTCTGAGCAGCAATCCTGAGTGGATTCACATGGGAGAACTCTGAAAAGGCTGTTTTTGTCCTGCATGTCGGTGTGCTACTCCTGAGAGGGAGAGAAGAGAATTTTATTTTGGACTAAATCCAAGTTTGTGTGACTAAAGTAAGCTACTGAAGTGGGCCAGGCTCAACCTGAAGAAGACCGAAGATTTTGCTGAATACGATCAGCCTGTCAGGAGTTCCAGCTACCCCTAAGCTCCCGGTGTGTGCAGAGACTTTGTGATTGTGACCGGGGAGCGTTCTGCCTGGTACAGTAGAAATCCCTTACATATAAATGCGCTATGAGCTGCTAGTGGGTCGTGAGTTAGTCCCCCACTGTGTGAACTGTGTTCTGCTTGCTGGAAGCTGTATCCAGCCCAAAATGGACTGCATCCGAATTTGTCTCCATGCGGTCTGGGCCTTGCCAGACTGGCCCAGCCAGACTACCCACTGCGCATAGAAGCCATCGATGAGAAACCTGCCTGGAGATCAGCCCCTGCTCCACGCTTGAACAGGAACAACGCCTCTGTGACTTGTATGGGCCCTGCTTCTCCTGGCATTCCAGATCAACCACATGCAGTCTCGATTTTCACCCAGCCTGTGTCCAGTCTTGGGTATCGTGAGTAAATATCAGGGTAGCTCCCTGCAACAACAGCTTAATCCGAGTGTGTCATCTGATTGTCTTGTTGTTTTGTTTCCTTTATGAACTGAGCCCTCTGGCTCTGGATTACAAATAATGTGTACTGTGCATGTTGTGTTTTCCATCACAGGGCCCCAACCAGCTGCGATGCCGGCCAACCCCGGGCAACAGTCCTGGCTAGCCCATCTCTTCTCCACCTGGGTACCCAAAGGTGTGACTGTGTGGGGGGACTCAAAGCGCATACATAACTGCTTGATTGACATAACCTTTAAGCTAATTAACCTGATTTTGCCCCTCCCTTGTTCAAGTCCCCTGAATAAATCAGATCTAACTTTTTCTGCATGTAATCTGACTGTGGTTCCAGTTTGTGCTCAAAGTACTGTACTGTTGCTATTTGCTGTGCATAACCTTGTTTTACATGGCGTCCCCAGGGTCGAGCCAGAGGAATCAGCCCTGGTGGTAAATGCAAGCAGTGTGGGTACTTGTGTGGTGTACCACGGGTATTGTGAAAGTGATTATTGTACAGTGTTCAGGCCACTAGAGGGGAAGGAGGGGGGGTTACTGTGTCCCGGAAAGCTGTGCCCAGGTTAGCTTGACCACTACCAACTCGGATCTCTGGGTGGAGGCACCCACTTCAGAACTCAGGCCCCTTAACCTGCTACTAGCCAAGCAGACAGGGGTAGTAGCCCTAGGATAGTGCCACCTAGGGGTTACACTTATAAATGTGCCATTGGCCTTTGCTTTGTCAATGGCCTATCTGTTCATACTCATCTGTATTGCTCCCTTATGCCTATCCCATGCCTGTTTGAAGCCCTGCACTGTATTCGTATCCACCACTTCCTGAGGTAATCCATTCCATGCATCCACCACCCTTTCTGTGAAAAAGAATTTCCTCACATTACCCCTTAATTGGCCTCCCTCTAATCTCATGTTGTGTCCTCTTGTCCTGCTATTTTTCTTATATTGAAACATGTTAGACTCTTTCACCTTGTTAATGCCCTTAAGGTGTTTGAATGTTTCGATCATATTACCTCTCTCCCTCCTTTGCTCTAGGGTATACATATTGAGCTCCATTAATTTGTCCTCGTATGTTTCCTGATGCAGTCCCTGCAGCATTTTGGTTGCCCTTCTCTGGACTGCCTCAATTTGGTTAATGTCCTTGTGAAGGTGTGGCCTCCAGTACTGCACGCAGTACTCCAGATGGGGCCTAACCAGTGTCTTGTAAAGAGGGATTATTACCTCCCTCTACAGACTTGTGATACCCCTACTAATACACTCTAACATCTCCCTAGCCTTACCTACTGCTTTAGTGGTCTGCTTGGATGATTTCAGGTCATCGGTGATGATGATGATGCCCAAGTCTCTTTCTTCCCTTGTGACTGCCAGCAACTCCCCTCCCAGCCTATAGGTGGCTTCAGGGTTTCTCTTCCCTATGTGCATGATTTTGCACTTCTTTGCATTAAACCCCAGTTGCCACTCTTCTGACCATTTTGCTAGTTTATCCAGATCTTTTCTCATTCTGCCCACCCCATCTGGATCATCTACTCTGTTGCAGATCTTGGTGTCAGCTGCAAACAGACAAACCTTACCCTCCAGTCCATCTGCAATGTCACTAATGAAGATATTGAAGAGGACTGGCCCCAGGAATGATGCCTGAGGTACCCCACTTTTGACTTGCATCTCTTCTGACTGTGTACCGTTTACTACCACTCTTTTCTTTCTGCCCACCAACCAGTTTGCCACCCAGTTGACCAACTTCTGACCCACTCCGAGCCTACCCAGCTTATTAATCAATCATCTACGTGGAACAGTATCGAAAGCTTTGCTGAACTCAAGGTAGGCAACATCAACTGCTCCCCTTTGGTCCACCACTCTGGTTACCCAGTCAAAGAAATGTATGAGATTAGTTTGACAGGACCTTCCTTTTGTAAACCCATGCTGTCTTGGATCCTGTGCTCCTATGGATTCTAGATTTTGCACTATCCTTTCCTTAAGGAGTGCCTCCATAATCTTACCACTACTGAGGTAAGACTGACTGGTCTGTAGTTCCCTACCTCCTCCCTGCTACCACTCTTGTGGAGCGGGATCACATGAGCCCTTCTCCAATCTTCTGGGATCTCTCCTGTGCTCAGAGACTCACTAAACAGTTCTGATAATGGCTCTGCTAGTTCCAACCTTAGCTCCTTTAGTACCCTGGGATGTATGCCATCAGGTCCCATTACCTTGTCCACCCTGAGCTTATCGAGCTCTTGTAGGACCCTTTCTTTTGTGAAGGGACTAGTGCTCACCTCCCTCCCTCCCCCGTGTCCATGGTGCTGAGCTGTGGGCCCTGCCCTACCTTCTCTTCAGTAAATACTGAGCAGAAGTATCTATTTAGGATAGATGCTTTTACATGGTCCTCCTCCTTACACGCTCCCTTATCTCCTTTGATCTTAGCAATACCCTCTCTGGACTTTCTCCTTTCACTAATGTATCTATAGAAAGTCTTGTCACCTTCTTTTACTGTCTGTGCTAGTGTTTCCTCGGTTTGGGCCTTTGCCTGCTTTCCTTAGGGAAGTTTGGTATGCCTCCCTATATTCATCCTGCTGCGTTCCCTTATATTTCCTGAAGGCCAGCCTATTGGCTCTGACCTTTTCTGCTACTGAGAACCAAAATGGTTTCCTTCTTCTTTTGCACTTCCTTTTCTCTCTAACACAATGGGATGTTGCTTGAAGTATTGCATCCTTAATGCTTGCCCACTTTGCCTGTACCCCCTCACCTGGATTTTTTTTTGCCAGGGCTAGCTTAACTCTGTTGGCCATCTTCTCAAAGTCAGCTCCTCTGATGTCCCATATTTTTCCCTTGGAATGGGATGATTTAGTTATAGTGGCCAAACTGAACTATACAATGTGATGGTCACTGGCCCCCAGGCGACCTTCTACCTGGAGATCTGTGATCCTTTCCCTGTTAGTCAGTACTAGATCTAGGATAGCCCTGTCTCTTGTGGATTGTTGTACCAGTTGTTTGAGGCCCTCCCCTTCAGGGAATCCACCATGTGTCTAGTTCTGGGAGATGTTCCTGCTGGTATTGACCAATCTGTATCTGGCATGTTGAAGTACTTCCCCTTTAGTTGTCATGTTTTGTATATCTTCTAACAGTGATGTGTCTATGTCCTCCCCCTGGTCTGGGGGCCTGTAGAGAACCCCAGTTCTTATGGCTGTCCCATTTCCTGTTTTTTTTTTTCGTTTAACCAGGAGTAGTACACTAAGCTGAAAGCTTTTTTACAGGAGTGACCTAGGAGCACAGGGAAGTTAAGTGACTTGCTCAGGGTCACACAGTATGCAAGTGGAAGCTGTGGGATTCAAACCCAGGTCTGGTCTGCTGGATGTTACTAGATTTGCAGCTCAGAACCTTAAACCATTGCGCTATACTGCCTCCTTTCCAGGGTGACCCACAGTTCTTCTAGCTCCTTATGTGTATTCTGAATTTCTGTAGCTTTGATATTTTCATTGACGTACAGGGCCACTCCACCCACCCACCCTTTTGCACCGTGGTCTCTTCTGAACAGTACATTGCCAGGTACTGAAGTCTCCCAAGTGTGGTTACTGGTAAACCACGTTTCGCTAATTGCTACTATGTCCTTTAGCCTCTGTCATTATTGCCTGCAGGTCTGGGATCTTGTTTCCCAGACTGCGAGCATTAGTGTACATGATTTTCCATTGGCCAGATTTCAGTGTGTTAGTTGTTGGGTGAGGTCTGGCATTTCCCCTGTGCGTCGTATGGGGAGCTGGACCTTTTTCCTTACCTGGTTATGCAGATGAACTGCAAACATGCTGAACTCCTGTTTGACCACTAGCTGAGGGGGGAGGGGTGTTCTTCCCATTTGACGTATGGGGTGCTGCACCCCTCTCCCCATTCGCTAGTTTAAATATTCTGCAAAGACGTCAAACTTCTGTCCCAATGCACTGACTCCCTAGTCAGATGCAGTTCATCAAATTTAAAGAACTTTCGCTCCCAAAACTGTTGCCAGTTCCCTACAAATTTGTGTCCTTTTTCCTGGCACCAGCCCTTGAGCCACATGTTAAGCTCCTCTATCTCCCCTTCTCTGACCTTCCATCCATCTGCCTCCCTCTTCCAGACTGGCAGGATCTCAGAGAAGTAGATGCCGGACGAAATGGATGATAGTTTGTCACCCAGCCTGGTCAGGTGTTCCTTGGTCTCCACAACTGACCGGCTGGCGAGATCATTAGTCCCTATGTGTACCAGGATGTCAATGTTTTCCCCTGTTTCCTGAACAGTTTTAGCAATGTGGTCAGTGTCTCTCCACGCTGATGTACCAGGGAGACATCTGACCATTACCTCTGGCTGGAGATAGGTATCAGCTCCCCGAATCATGGAGTTTCCTATGATCAGAAGTTTTTGGGATTTCCTTTTTGCTTTTTTTTTTGTTTTGGTTCCTGTTTTGGGCGAGTTTTGTTGTGCTAGCTCCTGTGCTGCAGTGTTCTGCTCTGCAGTGTCCTCTGCCCCTTTGTTTGATTTCGGAGATAGAGGCAGATACCTGTTTGTAGTTTTGATATGGTTGTGGAGGTAATATGTTGGAGAGCACTGAGTGATGGGGCACCCGATTTGCCCCTCCTAACCACCTGCCAACCTCCCAGACCAACTACCCTCTGCAGTCGAGGTGCTTCTGTTGGAAGTCAGGGAAATGGCGGGTGGTTCTTATAATATATTTCCTCTTGAATATGAAATTTGAGGTGCTCAATCTCTGCCCATACTACCTGGAGATGAGCCCTAAGATCTCCAATGGCCCAGCATGTACGACAGTGTCCTAAATCCTGTAAAACTGCCCTTCTGAAAAGTGTTCCACAGTACCTGCAGTTAATGATATCCATTCCAGATAATGTGCTGGGTTTATAACCAGTTCAGAGTAATTAGATGGAAGAAAATGCAAGCAAAAGTTTGATTTTGTTTTGTTTGTTTTTTGTATAACTTGTTATAACAAGTTAAATTACTAGTGCCCCTGTAAATGAGGTCACCATGTGGATACCCCACTGATCAGCCCCTTCCTACTTTGCCACAGGAAATGTCACAGCTGTGCTACCCTATAAAACTCTTTCCCCATTAGTGAGCACCGGGTACAGAATAGCTCCCTCTCTGGTGGGCTCTATCACAAGCTGCTTGATTTCTGCCCCTTGCAGAGATTCCAAGATGGCTCTACTCCTTGCTGTGGCTGCAGTATGGCTGTCCCAAGTGATGTCTGGCATATTGAAGTCACCCATAACTAGCACATTTCCCCTATCTGTCATTTTATATATGGTTTCCACCAGTTCCTTGTCTTCCTCCTTTCCCAGTCCTGGAGGTCTATAGACCACTTCTGCTCAAATTGCTACCCCATTTCCTGTCTGCAACATGATCCACAGACCCACCAACCCTTCCTGGCACCCCTGTACCTCTGTCGCTTTGATTCCCTTTCAAACATATATAGCCACTCCTCCCCCTTTTCTTCTGCTCCTGTCACTCTGGAATAGAGCATACCCTGGTATTGTGATGTCCCAGGCACGGCTCTCCATGTACCATGTCTCAATCACAGCTACAGTACAATGTCTAGCTCTGCCTCAGCCATTAAGGCTATTAGGTCTGGGATTTTGTTCACCAGGCTATGGACATTTGTACACATGGGCCTCCAAGTCTTGCTTCCCCTCCTAGTAGTGTTTTCACCCTTGCCCTTGTGTATTCTCTTCAGTCCCTTATTGTTACCACTCTCAATAAGCATTTTTACCACTTCTATTACAGATTGGGCTCTATGACCCCCCCATTATGTTTCCGCTCATCTTCTGCTGACCGTGTGAGCTACCAGCTTTCAGGGGAGTATTGGCCAGGTTCCCCTCCTCACCAGGGACCTCAGCCTCAAGCTTCCCCCTTCTAGTTTAAATGCCTGATGGTGATATCAAACTTTTGCCCTAATGCCCATATGCCTTCTCTTGTCAGGTGCAGCCCATCATACCTGAAGAACTTCCTTTCCTAGAAGTCTCCCCATGTTTCAGTGAAGGGGTAGCCTTTAGCCTGACACCAGCTTCATAGTCATGTGTTAAATCCCTCGATTTCCTTGTCTCTTATATTTTGCGTGTTGCCCCATTTGTCCCACATGGGAAGGACCTCGGAGAAGGCTAGGGATGATGAATGAGTGGCTGAACATTCACCTAGTTTAATTAGGTTCTGCTTGGCCTCTTCGACCAACTGGCTAACCATGTAATTCGTACCAAGGTGCACCATGGTTATGATGTTCTCTTCCTGCCTGTAGGAGGGACCAAGCAAATGTCATCTTCCTATCCCTGCAGGAAGTTTTTGCTGTCAGTCAGTTGTTGCTCCCAATATATTGAGCAACACCTGGGTGAGGCGGGTGGGAGGAAGTATATATAGCCCTGCTTTGTGTTAGGCAGCCACTCTGCCACTCTTCCTAGGGGTTACTGTGCTGAGCTGGCCCGTTCCCTGCTTCACTGGAATGTCTGCACATGGACAAAATAAATTAATCCTGTGTTCAGCTGAAAGAAATCACCGCGTGTGGCTCCTTGCTTATATAGCCTCGCTTTCACTACTGAGAGCTAAACACAGCCGAAACAGAAACACAGCTGCGGTCTAGGGATTTCAAGGGACTGGCTCTGAGTTTTTAAATCCCCCACTTTGTGACATGCTGGTGGGGATTGGCCACCCTAATGGCTGCACCCCCAACAGCTGTACTGTCCTTCACTGCTCACTGTTTATGCAGCCCTGCTTTGTGTTAGGTGGCCGCTCTGCCACTTTACCTAGTGGCTATTTTGCCAAGTCAGCCTATTCCCTGCTTCATCAGAATGTCCGAACATGGACAAAAGAAATTAATCATGTGACCTGCTGAAAGAAATCAACACCTGTGGCTCCTTGCTTGTATAGCTTGGCTTTCACTGCCAACAGCTAACCACCACCGTGGTCACAAAGCTGGTCAAAGGTTAACATCTTCCCACCACCAATCAGGGCAGCGTAATTCTGCAGTTGGGGAAGTATCCAGCTGAATGACCATCATGGACAGCAAAACCACAGTCACAAAAGGTGCATTTACATGTAAACAGGCTCTCAACCCCTGCATGTTTGAGGTTGGTTACTAATGTTAGTGTGTTCAGAGATGGAGAACCTGAGTCCTGGAAGATTACAGACTCCCTTCTCCCAACAGTTGCCAGTCTTCTAAGTTAATGTGTATGCCCTCTACATATGTTGAATAGCTGGGCTTCTGTTGGATGCTGCCTGCCCTTCTCACCCTTAATAAAAGGGGAGGATGATTGTATTAGCTTAGTGCTGCCTGGGCTAATCTCTGAGCCTTAGCTCAGAGGAGTGAAGATGCTGGCCTGAATGAGGAGATACCAGACTGAGAGTTCAACCACTTCCCTCTTTCCTACACCCTGCAGCGGAGGTGAGGTGTGCTAGGCTGGAGGCAGTAAGGAAGATAAATAGAAAAAGGGAGCAATCTAGAGAATGGCAGAAAACAGAGAAATAAACAAAGAGAGAGAGAGAGAGAGAGTGAGAGAGGGGAGAGAGGGACCCAGGAGACCTGGGATTGAGGCCCCAAAGAGAGCTCTAGGTGGAGAGTTGGTGGGCTCCCCTCAAGGGACTCATCCAGCTTCATGAGAGCCCAGTCCAGGATTCATGGTAGCCTTGTCCAAATGTGTGGAGTGATGAGTGAGAAAGGAAAATATTCTCCATCATATTCAGCCCTTGATTTTACCCTAACTGGAAATGGGTAGTACATTTGTGCTGTATATGGCCAGGCAATGTGTTTGTCTTTGCTCCGGGAGGCTCAAGAAAATTCACTCCACAGTGAGCTGGCGCCGTAGATAGACTGCATGGCAGACTAGAGAGCTACCCCATTAATTTAGGCCTCCTAGTAAAGAGAGACATTGGCTCCATAGGTAGTCCGAGTGGGTGGAGGCACTAGGTAATGTGTAACACCTATAGGCTATAGGGAATATGATACAGTATATCTAATGCCTTATTTTCTAGCCACTGTCCCCCAATGCTTGGGACAGCTGTTAAATGTAAGTTGTCAGCCTATGGGGAATTTTCCCAACGATGGTATTATCCTCTTGCCCTTCATGTTGAAGCAGTTGGTCAGGAGCGGGTGACCATTAGGAGGAACTAATAGTTGTAGGTGGCCCTGGGGGTCTGGCCAAAACCATTTTGGTACTGGTTACAGGTACAGCCATTTTAAGTGTTGGGGCCTGCACCCCAGGAAGTACTGGTGCCCTTGTGGACTAGGTACAGCACTTGGGGAGGTGGGTTGGTGAGAATTCCAGTTCCAGAAGTAAGGTGGCAGCTTTTGTAGAGGTTTTAAGTCTGTCTGTCTTCTGTCTGTCTATCTATCTATTGTCAGTAGCCAGTTGTTGCTTTTAATTTCAAAAGCTATTTTCTTGTCCCTTGTCACAAATTAGAAGAATTTCACTAAAATAGGTGTGAAGTGTAGCACTCTGTCTGAAAGCAAGCATACCTAGTGCTATTTCCCCTTTGTGCCTTATCGGCACCATGTCCTCATTCATTGTGACATCACAAAACACCAGTCTGGCAGAAGGAGATGGGCTCCTCTTGGTTGGTTGAGATATTGCAATGAATGAGGGATGAAGAGGACAAGAAATTGATATGCCAGTCTCCAGGCAGGTACTGTCTCCACATCACACTGAGTACTGTCAGGTAGAAAATCTTCCTACTGGAAAAGAAAAATCAAAATGTGCTTCCTATATTAAAAGTGCAAACTTGCTAATTTTGTAAGTTAGTACTATTTTAAGCTACTAGCCTGTTATTGACTGGCATTCACAATAATACTGTCACCATCAGCCCTTTCTAATCAAACCAGTCCCTAGTTTTGTTAAATCTGCACTGTTCCAACTTCAAGGATAAACGCAGAGTGCACTTATCAACTCCTAGTGTGGAAATAAATAAAAGCTTAAATTTGATGGAAAGAAAATGAAAAATATCAAAGATTCTCCGGCCAAGTCAGGTTTTGGTGTTTTTATTATTGAAACTTTCAAGTATCTCAAGGGCATAAGCAAGATACTGGTGGGGGACCTTTTCCAATGTAGAAAAAGTACTAGAACAAGGGGTTACAATATGAAATTGGAAGGGGTAGATTAAGAGGTAATGTGAGGAAGTTTTTCTACACAGCAAGGGTAGTCGACGCTTGGAATAGTCTGCCACAGGAGGTAGTGGGGGCAAGCATATTGGAGGGGTTTAAGCATGCCTGGGACAGGCACAAGGGAAGCCTGAGTGGGTAGGGAGTGATGAAAAGCCATTGATCACATAGGGGCGGTGGCCGCATACAATGTATAGGGCCTACGGGCAGACTAGATGGGCCTAGTGGTCCTTATCTTCTGACAATTTCTATGTTTCTATTAAGGGACAGGTGCACTTAATGACTGCTATGAAGTACCAGGCTTTTCTTAATCTTGTTTGATGGTATTGAATGCCTCCATCTAAGCATTGAGGGGGGTGGCTCCATGATCCTTGCCCTTGACAAGGTGAAGAGTGACAGTTATAGTCAAAGTATCATCAGTAAGTAATTCCCTCCTCAAGCCCTGGACAAACCTTACCATCCTACCCTCATCTTCATTTTTCCCTGTACACACCCACCCCCCCAAATCCCTAGCCCTTCTCCCCTTTCCCCTAATTGCCCCTCCTTACTGCACTCCCTTGATCTCTCACAGAACCCTGGATGCTCTCCATGGGTCTCTCTCCTTACCCCCCAAGGGGCTTGTATCTCTCATCTACTCCCTTCCTCCACCATCTTCTAGGGGTCTCTCTGGGACACCGCTTTAACCCCTTCTCTCTAGTCCCCCCAGTCCCCTTGCAGGGTTCCTTGCATCTTGAAGGGGACTCCAGGGGCATGACTCTTCTCCTTCCCCCACCTCACCCCTCAACCCCTTCCTCTTTTCTTTCATGTAAGCACTTGTTTAGTTATTAACCTGGCACTTATTTTTGTTCACTCTTTCTACATGTTATGCTCAACACTGTTGTAACACTGTTTGTAACACTTGACTTGCAACTGTATGTTAATGTTGATCTTGTAACTTGAATGTTAAATGTCTCATTCCAGTTGTACCCATTCCCCCCAGGTCATACCGGGAGACGTGTGACTTGTTACTCAGTGTGCCTTCCTGGTGAAACATTTCAATAAATAAATAAATCCCATACTGAGGAAGGACGCAGAGATGAAGCACTTGGGAGCCAGGGATGGAGGGCACAGAGTGCTGGACCTTCATGTACCTTCTGCCTGCCAACCAAGGAGTGACTGTAAAGCCAGATACTTGCCCACTTTCCCACCTGATGGATGTGGCAGTGGTAATTCCGATTGTAAGGGAGGGGGCAGGGAATCTACAGGGGGAAAATTAACAAAAAAAAGTTTTGAAAAAAAAATCAGCCCAGTAGGAGTGAGGGTTTTCCTGCTGGGGAGAGCCTGCTTAGGACATAGAAACATAGAACTTGACAGCAGATAAGGACCTCTTGGCCCACCTAGTCTGCCCATTTTCCCTACCAACTGCAATACCTCAGATCCTACTTGATATCTGGCTTTTACTCTCTCTTTCCAGTTGCTAGGGTTCCCATGTGTCTATTCCATGCAGTCTTGAATTCCCTACCATTTTTGCCCTCACCATCTCTGCTAAGAGGCTGTTCCATGCATCCACCACCCTTTCTGTGAAAAAATACTTCTCACGTTACCCCTGAGTCTACCCCTCTCCAGTCTCATATCTTGATCCCTTCTTCTTGAACATCTTTTTTTCCTGAAAGATGCCATCCTCTTTTACCTTATTGATGCCCTTGAGGTATATGAAGGTCTCTATCATATCACCCCTCTCTCTCCTCGCCTCTCTTCCAGGGTATACATATTGAAATCCTCTAGTCTCTCCTTATATGACTTTTGTGGCAGACCCTGCACATTTTTATTTCCTTTCTCTGAACTGCCTCTACTCTGTCTATTTCTTTCCAGAGATGTGGCTTCCAGAACTGGACACAGTACTCCAGATGAGGTGTCATCAGTGATTTGTACAATGGTATCACCCTACCAGGTCAATATGTCAAGGATAGAATCGCTCATGGAATACCACGTGGAACATATAGAGCGGTGTGCTAGTGCAACAGGGTTCAAAACCCCGCAAGGCACATAGGTTGCACATGGTTTTGTGCCCTGTCGTGCATGGGTGGGGAGGAGGAGGAGTGGTGTGGAGTTCACGACCTCTGTTGGGGAGGTGGTCTGCTGAGCTGCTGCCATGGCTCAGTGGGATGAGCTGCGGCAGTGCAGGGGTGCTAAGCGTCTGTGGACCGGAGCTCGAATCCTGGTCCCAGACTTTTGCAAAACTGCATTGTGTGGTTTCTTTTATTTCTCCCCCGGCGTTGTTTCATTCCGTCCCCGTGTTGACTCCTCTGGAGTTGATTATGTTAATGGGGGGGTTCAGTGGGTGCGGGGGGGTGGTGGAGCCCCCCTCAGAAACAAAGAAGCCACTAGCTTATTTAGCCAAAATGTGTTTCAGCAGTTTGCCGGAGTGGCAGCAATGTATCCGCCGGAATTACAGCGTGGTACATTGCTGCACTGTTATGTCATATGACATAATGACCCCATGCCTGGTATCACTACCTCCCTTTTTCTGCTGATGCTAGCTCTCCCTATACACCCCAGCATCCCACCCACTCTCCCCATTGCCTTTTCCCAATGCTTGATCACCTTTAGGTCATCAGATATGATTACCCACAGATCCCTTTCCTGTTTGGTGGTTGTCAGTACCCCCCCCCATCACGTACTCCTCCCCAGGCTTCTGTGCCCCAAATGCATGATTTTACACTTCTTTGCACTGAATCTTAGCTGCCACACTCTCGACCACTCCTAAACCCTGCTTAGGTCCCTCCTCATTCCCCTTCCCCCGAGTGTCAACCCTGTTGCAGATCTTAGTGTCATCTGCAAAGAGGCATAGCTTCCTTTCCAGCCCTCTACAATGTTGCTTATAAAGACATTAAAGAGGACTGGCCCCAGAACTGATCCTTGTGGCACCTTGCTGGTCACCCTCCTTTCCTCAGAATGAAATCTGTTTACCACCACCCTCTGTGTTCTATCCCTTAACCAATTTCTGACCCAGTTTACCACCTTGGGACCCACTCTCAGGTTGCCCAGCATGTTTACAAGCCTCCTGTGTGGAACAGTGTCAAAGGCCTTGTTGAAGGCAGCATAGAATTGACAGTTGTGGGTGAGTCTTTAGGTGGCCAAGGCAAAATTACATATGTGGTTGTAAGTTACATCCCATTTGGTTTTGTTTGTGCCAAGGAAGGCCAACAGACCATAGCTGATACCTGGCAGTAGCATTCCTTGAACAATGGCCTTGAGGGACAGGTAATGCCTGACCCTATAGTTGCTAGGCCATGCCCAGTTTAGAAATCACAGATTTACAGGTTGTTGTAATATGGTGGGAGAAATTTAAAGAGGGGTCAAGCATGATTCCCAGCTACTTGAAACTGCTGAACTGCTAATTTCTTCCAGCAGGGTTCCATCAGCACATGGACGTTGCAGTCAAGGCGTGTTTACCTGGCGGTTAGATCTACAGCCAAAAAGCACAGCTGTAGTTTTTCTACAGTTCAATATAACTTTGTTGTTAGATAGCCATGACTAAATGGGGACATTTGTTTGTGTTTGCAGGTGGCAGTGACCTCAGCAACCCACTCTGTGCCTCCCCAATTTGTCTGTTTTCTTGACTGGCAAATACCTGGGTTTACTTTACTATATATCATGTAAGATAAAAACTTTTTTTTCTCAAGGTTTCGTAGGACATCGCTTTTTCTTCATGATTTAATGGTGTAGCTTTCTCTTCATCATTTTTGGCTGGGTTTTGTACTCAGGGACACTCTTCCATGGTTCATCCCTTTCACAGGCTGTTATGTGTGCATGACTTTTGTGAACAAATTAATATCTGAGGAGAGAGACTCTATCTAAGAGAAACACCAGAGCACTCTTTCATAAGTGCATCATCACTTTTTACTGACCACGTGGCTAGACAACCAGTAGGTGTCAGCAGAAAGCTTAAACCCAGAAGGTAAACAGAGCCATTCTTAAAAGAGCCTTCTACAATGGGTAGGTTAAAGTCACAAAAATACAGCTACCGACACTATATTTTTTTTATTAACTCTGTTTATACCTCCTTCCTTGTGGAGTGGGCTTGACAGGTCGTCCGGCTGCCGGCACCCACACCCCGGACTCGGGTCTGGCCAGTGACATGCTCTCCTCCACACAGGCTGGCATGCAGAGTCCCTCCCATGGGACTTGGATCCAATACCTGGGGGGGTGCACCTTTCTAGGTCCAGGGGCACAGCGCATGGCCACCAGCCGCCATGACCACCCCGCAATTTTCTGCCTGCATTTTTTCCCTGGAGCCAGACATGCAATGGCATCAATGCATGTGTGCTGATGCCTGCCATGCTCCTACTTCCAGCTGTATGCTGCTCCCTGCAGTGCCCCTGACTTCTGCCAGTTGCTTCTGCAGAGCAACATGGACCCCGTACCCACCCCAGAAGGAGGAGAGCTGTCATTGGATGTTCAATCCTCCCCTGCCGACCCCTGATGGCCCGAGTCCATTGATTGAATATGGATCACTGGCGTAGCGTGAGGTGTGGCGCCCAGTGCCTCAACCCTCAGTGCCACCAGGCCGGCATGATACCAGCACTTTATTGGCTGAAATACATCACCTGACCATTGATTACCGTAACACCACCACAACTACCCTGCTGAACTTCAGCTAACCTTAAAAAAAAAGATTTTTTACTTAAAGCAGATCAATAATTTCCCCAAAACTGAATCAATGGACAGTCATTGTTTTTAGTAACTGTAAAGAAGCACAGCAGAAACGGTTTCCACACAAGCCATCAAAGTGAGTGATACACAAATACTCAATTTGGCGATGTTTGGACATCTCACAGTAAGTGCCTGAATTGAGTACAGCTTTGATGGTAGCCCAGCAGTTCCGAGAAAAACAGAAACACAAAAAATAAAGCATCTTGAAACTGATAAAGCACATCACATCGAAAGTCAGAAACTGACATTTATTTAACTCAGTTATGCCTGGGCAGCCATTTTGTATCAAGGTTAAGCAATAGAAAGCTCCAACTTCAAAGAGCGCCTTGAGGTAGTAAAGCAACAGCAACAGAAATTATTACTTTTCACTACAGTTACATTTACTTACTTATTTAATGAATTCTTGCACAAGTAAAGTAGTTACCATGTTGTCCTGTAATAAACTACAGTCAATTCTAGTCATATACACGTGCTTTGGGCACACAAAATGGCAAATGGGGAGCCAAAGGAAGTTCAGGAAGAGTTTAGGAAACTGGGGAGGGGTCTCAAGCAAGTAGCTACTTCTGTCACTTTCTCAGAAGTACTACCTGTGAGAGGCAAGGGAGAGCATAGGAGTGCATGCACCAGGAACTTTAACTCATGGTTGAAGAACTGGTGCTGTGAGGAAGGGTTTGGATTCATTGGTGACTGGGGACCCATCTGGAGGGATGGAGGTTTGTTCAAGCCTGACGGCCTGCATCCATCCTGGAGGGAATCAAGCACTCAATGATAAGTTTAAATGCTACATTGACAAGCATTTAAACTAGCAAAGGGGGTGCAGGCCAGCAAGGATGGTACCTACTTGCTCACCCCCACAGCTAGTAATGGAACCAGTGAACCAGAGGAGTGGCTATCTCTGCAAAGCAGTGTGCAAAAGTTGGAGATTAGTGTCCAAAAGGTGGATAAGCAGAAAAGGGCAAAATTCAGCAGAAGGGCAGACAGCAAGGAGAACCAGGGATAAATGACAACCAAGGAAGGGGCTGGAATAGAACAGTGAAGCAGTCTAGGGAGGTCAAATCATGGAAAGCCATGTGTGCAAATGCCAGGAGCCTTAGCAACAAGATGGAAGATCTGGAGGCTGTCATGGTACAGTCAGACCTGGACATTGTGGCCATCACTGAAACCTGGTGTAATGATAACCATGACTGGGAGATGGCCATACCTGGCTACAACATATTCAGAAGAGACAGAGCAGGCAGGAAGGGAGGAGGAGGAGTGGCACTGTATGTGAAAAATGACATAAGGGCCACACAGATCCAGGAGGAACAAAATGGGGGAGAGATACTGTGGGTTAAGCTGGAAAGGAAAATGGGGCCAGCCATCCGCACAGGTGTGGTCTATAGACCACCAGCCCAGGAGGAAGAAACAGATAGGGAGCTGATGCTAGCCATCCAAAGGATGGCAGACAAGGGTGAGGTAGTACTGGTTGGAGACTTCAATATACCAGACGTGGACTGGAGCATCCCAGCAGCATCAACTAGGAGCAGATTTATCCTGACTCCTTCAGGGTGCCTTCCTCAAGCAACTGGTCATGGAACCAACTCGGCAGAAGGCAATACTGGACCTTGTGCTCACAAACAGGGACAGTGTGATGGGGTAACAGTGGGGAGCACCTGGGTAACAGTGACCACCAGTCATTGTGGTTTGAAATCACAGAAAGAGCAGAAGCAAACCACACAAAACACGTATCCTGGATTTTAGGGGGCAGACTTTGGGAAATGGGAGATACTTGAAAGAGGCATTAAGGGGAATGGGACAGGAATCAGGGATTGAGGAACAGTGGGCAGTATTTAAAATGGGGATTATAAGAACAACAGAATTATGCATTAAGCAGGTTAGCAAGAGGAAAAGAAAGAGGAGACCATTATGGTTTTCAAAGAGGTAGCAAAGAAAGTGAAAGCCAAAAGATTGCATTCAGGCAATACAAAAGACACAGGCAGAAGGGGATAGGGAGAAGTACCAGGAGAAACAAAGGGAGGCAGGAAGTCAGTAAGGAAGCCAAAGCTCAGACAGAAGAACACATTGCAAAATCAGTGGTTAAAGGGGACAAAACCTTTTAAAGGTACATAAGTGAAAAAAGAAGGACAAAGGGAGGGATAGTGAGACTGAAGGGGGAGGATGGGAGCAGCGTGGAGGATGACAACAGTAAAGCTGACATATTGAACAGGTATTTCTGCTCAGTCTTTACTAAGGAAGAGGGGGGTAATGGGTCTGAAGGGAGTACAAGGGTGAGAATGGTGCAGAAATGGACACAAGTCCCTTTTACGAGAAAAGGGTCCTGAAGGAACTGGAAGTAATAGAGCTGATAAAGCAATGGGGCCAGATGGGGTGCACCCAGGGTCCTTAAGAACTAAGAGAGGTGGTGGCTGAACCTCTGGCTATCCTGTTCAGCCAATCACTGGAAACAGGGAGGTACCCAAAGACTGGAGGACAGCAGATGTAGTCCCCTTATACAAAAGTGGGAACAAAGAGGAAGCAGGGAACTACAGACCAGTCAGCCTCACCTCGGTAGTGGGAAAGATCATGGAAGCACTACTGAAGGAGAGATTGGTGGAACATCTGGTTGTCAATGGACCACAGGACCCAAGGCAGCATGGTTTCACCAGGGGAGGTCAGTGTCAGACCAACCTCATTGAATTTTTGACTGGGTGACTAGGGAGGTGGATCAGGGAGGGCAGTGGACATGGCCTATCTGGACTTCAGCAAGGCCTTGACACTGTGCCACATAGAAGACTATTACACAAACTGGGGAATATGGGTGTGGGCAGGACAGTAGTGTGGTGGGTAGGTAACTGGCTGGGTGGCAGGACACAGAGGGTGGTGGTAAATGGCTGTCACTCCACAGAGGAAGAGTGACCAGTGGGTACCACAGGGATCAGTGCTGGACCGGTCCTATTCAACATCTTCATCAGTGACATTGCACAGGATATAGAAGGCAGAATTTCACTGTTCGCTGATGACACAAAGCTCTGTAACAGAGTAGACACACACAGAGGTGTAGACAGAATGAGAAGGACCTGCAGAAACTTGAAGAATGGTCAAGGGTTTGGCAGTTGAAATTCAATGCAAAGAAGTGCAAGATAATGCATATGGGGCACAAAAACCCTGGCACAATATATCAGTTGGGGGTGAGGATCTAGCATGCACCAAGCAGGAAAGGGATCTTGGGGTTGTCATCTCTGATGACCTCAAGGTAGGAAACAGTGTGACAAGGCATCAGGTAAAGCAAATGGGATGCTGGGATGTATAGGCAGGGCATCACCAGCAGGAAAAGGGAGGTCATAATTCCGCTATACAAGACACTAGTGAGGCCCCACCTGGAGTACAGTGTACAGTTCTGGAGACCATACCTACGTAAGGACATAGACAGGGTAGAGAAGGTTCAGAGGAGGGCAACAAAAGATGGTGCATGGGTTTGCATCACAAGTCCTATGAAGACAGATTGAAGGAACTGAACATGTACTCCCTGGAGGAGAGGAGGAGAGAGGGGATATGATAGAGACATACAAGTATCTTACAGGGAGGAACAGGGTGCAGGAAAACACTATTTTAAGCGAAAAAGATGCTTCAGGACTAGAGGCATAGGATGAAGTTGGAGGAGGACGATTCAGAGGAAACATGAGAAAGAATTTCTTCACAGAACGGGTGGTGGACAAGTGGAACACCCTGCCAGAGGAAGTGGTGGGAGCTGAAACAATCACGGGATTTAAGAATGCATGGGATAGACATAAAGGAATTCTAGAGGTCAGGGGTAAGGGGAAATAGACTTCTAGGAAAACAAACTGAACTTACAAGCTCAAATGGGCAGACTAGGTGGGCCATAGGCCCTTATCTGCCGACACTGTCTATGTATCTATGTAAAATGTGTGCACATATCCAAAAATGCATGCATCTGAAACTGACATAGATTAAACAGAACTGGGAGGAAAAAAGTTTACTAATCACACTTGTGTATTTTCACCACTGTAAGCTTTTATTAAATCTGTACAAACACTGCAAAGTTTAAAAATGAAAGTTTAAAACATTAAAATTACAATATTTCTACTCTGGTTTTATAAAGTCTGTGATTTGAGTTTGCCGAGTGGACGCCAGTCTCTCTAGCTGGTGTTCAAAAACATAGACCCAGCTGTAGTCTCTTTGTATACCTTACATACCATCTGACACCTTTCCCTGGTCATCAGTTTAGATTTCTCCTCCTCCTCCTTATCCTCTGGTGTCTTGGCTGCCAATACCAGATCAGCGGACCTCTCAAGCAATTTTACTTTCTCAGCAAGAGAAAGCACCTTTCGGGTCAGCTCCTTTATCTTCTTGCTGAGATGGTAAGCAGCCAGTGAGTACTGTAGCTTGCCTAAACTAGCTAGAGACAGGTTTAGATGGACTGCAAATCATCACTTAACACCTACAGTAGTTAAGGTGATTAGTTGTAGCTGACAGTAGCTGTCAGGTAAAAAAAAAAAAGGCACTCAAGCTGAAAACAGTGTGCACACAACCGAGTGAATTTCTATTAAAAAGATAGACGGTGAATTGGGATCAGGACTGTTTGTGCACATATCCAAAATATGCTCTAATTCAAAAGGCACATACGTGGAACTGACTATACTTTACTGAACTATTGAAGAACAGAATATTTTTATTTTCTTCAACATAAAAAGACTTCTGTGACTTTCATTTACTTTTTTTTAACATTTATCCATTTTATTAGTCTTGTCTACTCTGTATTGTATCTCCGTGGACCCTTTGTAAAAGAGCCTTGGCTCAAAGGTACTTGTAATCCTAGAATACATAAATAAATAAAAAATAAAATAAGGGTATACTCAGGACAGGGCACAGGTGTATCAGGCATTAATGCACACCTTGTGTGGTTGTAAGGGCACTGGACCTTCAGTCTTGTGCTTCACACCCACCGGGGTGTGTGTTAGTGCATGATACACTCATGCCCTGCCATGAGTGAGAGCATACCCAGTTTACTTTGCTTAAACTATTATAGTGCATGCTGGAATGCTGTTGTGCATGGAATGCCATTCCTGGAATATAGAGGATAATGTATGGGCAGCCATACACAACAAGCCTGTGTCTGCATCAAGAGGATTCTATGGCAAGCAGGAATCTTGAGACAAAGCTCGAGAGGTTCACCGGTTGACATAGAAATCTCAATGAAGACACAGGCTTGTTTGTGTATGGATGCCCACACATTGTCTATTATAGTGTATGGCATCCATGCCCACTTCTTTTCAGTGAACTGGGGGTTGCGGGAATTCACTTGAGTGCTGTTGGATAGCTCAGGTTACTGATTCAATGAGGGTTGGTGGATGGCTCAAATTACTGACTCAACTTGCTGCAGCTTTTTTTGTTAGTTCAGGTAAAAAAAAAAACAGCTTCCAGCTTAAATGGATAGAGGAAAACAGCTGTGTGGACGCATTATAAGCTGTTACAACATAATGATGTAACGACTGCAGCACAAAAGGCATATTCCACACTTGGGATTCCATGCATAACAGGGTTCTTGTGCTTATTATGTTGTTCTGCAGTAGTGATGTCACTACTGCAGTACAATAACTTAGAATGCTGCCACACAGCTGCTTTCCTCATAGAGAATAACGTATGGGCAACTATACAATAGCAAGGCTGTTTCCATAGAAGGTTTAAGATGACATCAAATGAACCAGGAGAGTGAAGTTCAAGAGGTCATCTTAATCCTCAGAAGGAAACACAAGCCGAGTTGGGTATGGTTGTCCATGTTATATTTCTTATAGTATATGATTTTCCTGTATGTCAAAAATGAACATTTCAGTTTATAAACAGTAGCAAGTGGGACTCATCTGCTTCTCCTCCAACCACCTTTCTTCCCTCATAGTCAGTATATATTAAAAATAAATTATGTTAGTGGGGTGGGGTGGGGGGCTTAACAGAAGATAACTATACATGGCAACGTTTTATGATTTTTGAACTGTGCACAACTTTGTATGACCTTTGAACTATGCACAACAACTTTTTATAACCGTTGAACTGTGCACAACTTTTGCCCATGAACAACGAGGATTTTGAGTGTATAGAAATCCATACACAATAACATTTAATCATATACTATTATCCAGTTGAGCTGTAATCTGTTTGTTTTTTTAACCTGAACTTACAGAAACAGCTGCAGCACACTGAATCAGTAATTTGAGCCTGCCACCAACTCTCGAATATCCCCCCACTGCCAGTTCACTGAAAGGAAGTGGAGTGTCTGAAATGGGCATTTGATACCTATATGCTATAAAAGATAATGTATCAGCATCCATGCACAGACAAGCCTGTGTTTTCATCTTGAGTTTTCTATGGCAACCAGTAAACTTCTTGAGCTTTTCTCTCAAGGTTGCTGACTGCCATAGAAACCCCTCGATGTTGACACAGGCTTGCTGTATGTGGCTGCCCATACATTATCCTCTGTATTATATACAACACACTTGCAATTTGTCACAGTCTAAAGTTATTACAACACGGGTTGCCTGTGGGTGCCTTGAGTCACTCTCAAGGGGGCCTACTCCAGACACTCTGAACTTCATTTTCCTCCTCCTTAAGGGGCTGCAGAGCCCACGGATACTCTTCCATAGTCCGTCCCTTTCACATGTATTAGCAGATTCAGTAACTGCCGTGACATGGGTTACCTTTGGGTGCTTCAGTCACTCTGAACTTCCTCTTCCTCAGGGGCCTACTCTAGTGTGCCTACTGTAGCTTTAGTCACTCTGGTCTCCATTCTCCTTCTCCCTCTTCATCAAGACCTACTCCCAACACTCTGAACTTTATTCTCCTCCTTCTCCTCCTCTTCTTCTACAGGGACCTAAACCAGTCACTCTGAACTTTCTCCTCCTCCTCCTCCTCTTCTTCTGGGGTCTATGCTAGTCTTTCTGAATTTCATCCTTCTCCTCCTCAAGGAGCCATAGAGTTCAGGGCTACTGTTCCACGCTCTGTTTCTTACACATGCATCAGTCTCAGTAGTTGTCACAACAGGGGTTACCTTTGGATGCTTCAGCCACTCTCAATGTCCTCTTACTCCTCTTCCCCCTCTTCAGAGGCATGCTCTAGTGAGCCTAGCTTCAGTCACTCCCAACCTCATCCTTTCTCATCATAATGTTATATAAACAAATAAATATAAATACATTTCTTGGTAATAACTAAAGTAATACTATAAAAATAATCATACAAATAGACACAGTTACTCCAGTGGTGACTAGCTTCAGTAAGTCCTCCAAACTTCATCCTCTTAAGGCATATCTTTCAGCTTTTTGTCACTCAAGAGGGACAATGAGTGATACTGATTCTCATAATGAGGGACACATCCTCAAACATGGGCATACAAACTCAGAACACCATGGAAACCATTGCATGTGCTTGTACAAAGTTTATTGTTTTTATTAAACATCTTAGACTATTATGAATTTCTGCTTTAAAGTCTGAATTTAAAGCTCATTCTCTGTGTGGGCAGCACCTTTCTGTAAGGGACAGATGAGGAACAGAGCAATTCAGAGGGGTAAAATTAGGGATACTCCTCATAATTAGGGACAGTTAAGAGGTACTGTATGTGCTCTGGGGCCTACTCCAGTTTGCCTAGCTTCAGTCACTTCGAGCATGTCAGACATCTTCCTTACATGACAGACTGGCACAATTTTTGGAAACAGTGGCATCCTACACCAGTGGGATGCTGTATGTAGCTACATCTTCCTGACAGCAACATTATAAAGTCCTCCTAACCTCAGCTTACTTCATTTTCAGTCACAGTTAGAAACAATGAGAGTACAGTTGGGAAAAATTATCTGCATGAAAACACTTTTTCAGGATTACGCGTACAGTACCATATGGACCAGCACAGCTATTCACCCTTTATGAAACAGAGCTGATTTTTCCATTGAAGCACCTTGCATAGTTTTGCACAGTGCACTGCACATCCAATTTTTCAGTGTGGGGTCACTGTGTGTAATCTCCATGAAAGGCAAAATCTGAGATGTCGCTACATCGTCACCGGTGAAGAAAAGCTTTGCATCATTTCTAGCCGCACCCTTTCATGCCCCCAGCATGCTCCCCTGAATCCTGCCACCTGTATTTCCCCCTTAGGAGGATCAGTGGATGCCACACACTGGCCTTCCTGGGCCCCTGTTGAGTTGCAAGTGGTCAGAATGCAGCCTAAGTGAAACATGGACTTCATGAATAGAACCCAACGTGTCTAAACTTTTTTTTGAAACTCAGCTTTATTTCAACAAAAAACAAGTTGTAACAGGATTTCTGTGCAAGAAATGTTTGCTTGGACCCTAAATACATGACAAAATCTGGCGATAAAGGCGGGATTTAAAATTTACTGGAGAGTAATGTGGGGGGAGGGGCCTGTGTGTCACAGGAAGGTGACAGTGGTTTGCACAGAGCCCTTTGCCTCCAGGTTACTTGTTCACATCTGGTCCATGTCAGTAGAAGGCAAAGGCCATTATCTGGTGGCTGTTAGTTGTTGCCCTATATAAGAGGACTTGGGATGGTCCTAGTTTGGTTCACAGTAGACAGGTGTCTACATCACAAAAATCCACCATCACATCTGGCGATATTTAGCACTCCTATTGGTAGGTAGCCTCATATCATATCAGAGGCCACAAATTAAATAGGCGTGGACTGTTCACTGCTTTCTGCTCCACTAGAGGTGGTCCCATCATCACATGTTAGAAGTATGTTGGTGGGGGCAGTGTGGGGAAGCTTGCATTTCGGCTGCCCGTGCTGAATTTTGTCACGACAATAAATACAGCATTTTGGTCACCATCTAATCTGGTGCTTGTCAAGAGCTGTCAAAATTCAGTGCTACAGTTAAAAAACAAAACAATAATAAAAACTAGAGGTTACAGTAAACAGTGAAGTCAATGCGTACATTGTGGAGGGGCGGTGCTTGGTTTCCCAGAAGAGAAGGAGGAAGGAAAGGCAAAGGCTTCCTGGAACTGGCACAAGCCCTGCTGGCCAGCTGAGAAGCAGTATAGGCATTAGATGTTAAGGCTGCCACTCACCCACCCTCCTGAATTAATCTAGGTGCTTGTAATGCTAGAGGGTAGAGCCGAAAGATGTAGCAAAACACACACCTTGTGACAGCACAGGAGGAGCAGGAAGGTTCATTAAAGAACTAGTGTAGCGGCAGCTACCTGTTCTAGACCGATGGTTACAGTTAAGAATAAGTTTAAATAAATATTCATGAGCATACCTAGGCTCTTCAATGGCTACTAGATTGACCAGTCATCTCTTTGAAATGATCGATTCATCTGTTAACTGGAGCTGTGCAGCACACAATCTCAATGTAAGATGTGCTCATGCCACACTACTTGCTCCATGCTACCGCGCCCCAAAAGAAAGCTACAAAAGTAAGTTTTAAAATATTCGAAAACAAAGATTGCTATTGCAATTAGACTTACAGTGACAATAACAACCTCGAAGATGGTAATTTCCTGTGATTAACAACCGACTTCTCGGATGTTGTTACTTAAACAGTAACTATTAACCAAATTAAGTGAATTGTTAGGTTTTGCAATTATTTAATTAAAAAAAAGGCTTACTTGTCTGCCAGGAGGCACTGCATCCCCTACCTCCGCAGAACGTTGTGAAATGGAGGTGCAGTGACTTTCTCCTTCTCCTTTATGATGTCAGTGAGGAGAGAGTCAAGTCACTGGCATAGAGACCCGTTATAATACGGCCCCATGTTGGTTGTCACTATAACAGTCACTGTTTTCTTTTTTTCATACATATGTTTATCCTAAAGTGTGACACTCTGTAAAACTTTTGTCCTCACTCCTGCTCCACCACTGTCCTCCATCAAGATGTCTCTCCCTCCACCTCTGTGGCTTCCTCCCCACTTCAGGCCTTACTGCTCCAGGATCCAATGTGTGGCCCAGGGTGTTCCAGACCCTCATGGGCCATTGGGGTGTGCAGAAGGCTTAGACATCATCCTCACTGCGCCCTTCTCTTTTTCCTCCAATCCTCCTCATCTGAGTTTGACTGCCCTCATCAGGCCTACTCTTGGGAAGGACGATGTTGTGTTATGACTCAAAATGGCAACATTTCTCCTGTACACCATCAAAGGAGGCACTCTTGTGGTGAGGTGATGGGTACCCTCCATGGAGTCTGAACATGCTACCTTTGCAGTGTGTCCAAGACTCCATCGATTAGGACTGTGAACTGAGCTCAGAACAGGAACCTTGGTCTCCCACACAAAAGCACAATGCTCTACCCACAAAGCCACTGGGTTGAGCGCCATTCATGTTTTATATTAAGTGAAACAGTATAGAAAGTACAGTACATCGAGTAGCAGTACTACACAGTGCAGAAAGCATTTCTTTCTACTCGTGCCATATTACTAATAAAAGGGTTTTAAATTTGAAACTCTGACAAGTGTTTGTCCTGACCCTAAAGACAAGACACTGAAATGGTAACCCCATGCATAACTCCACAGCAAGAAAAAAGATACACACACACACATATATATATATATATATATATATATATATATATTTATATATATATGAAATTTTGCAGGATTTGAAATTTAATATAGCAGTCTGTTCATTCATAAAAAGTAGAAAGACTTTTTGTTGTGGAACACCGAAGGTAGAATTAAAGATGAACATGGAAACAAGTGTTCCTGTTAAAAGTTCTGTGACAAACTGCAAATTACTGTAGCTGCTTTGCAAAGATTACGGCATACGTGATCAAGCTTCCAGCATTTACTCTGAATAGAACAATTTAGCTGTAACCAAACATTTAAATGTCACTTTGGTTAAAAGTTCAGCTGTGACTGATTATAAGGTGCTGAAGCTGATGACTGATAATTGATGTCACCCCGTTAGAGGACTGGTTCGCTCCTTAATCAGAAACCAAACGACTTGACACAGCCACATCTTATTAGAACAGGCGGCCACGTAGAGTGATCTAAATTAACAAATCAGTTGCTAATGAATGGGCTGTTTTGCATTTCATAAAGTTCAGTGACTGCATAGCCACACCAACGCTACTTTCTTGCAGCAAGCAGCTGGCATTTGAAAAAAAATTAAATAAGTATTTAAACTGGGACAGTATGTATCCTGTTACATTTGTCATTAGTAATCATGTTCATGATAAAAGATTTTGAACCCCTGTGAAGAACAAAGTAATTTGATAGAAACAGTATACTGTAGGTTATAAATATTTAGCAGATCCTTTTTTCTTCTGGAAGACTGAGGTCACATTTTGATCATGAGATGTCTACAAACTAGATATTTATTCTGTTCCATAGGAATTTCCTATAGACACAAGGGAAGAGGGTGGGGTGTGGTGGAAACAGTACTGTAATTGAGCTTTACTGCAAACTGCATCCTCTTCTTCTGGATGAAAGTGACTGTGCTGTATAAATTGTCCTGAAAAGAAAATGAGATTTGATAAATGAAACAAACTGGAAGAAAAAAAAGAAAGAAAGGGGAGCAAAAGGGCTTGCAAATGACTTTCCAATACAGTAACTGATAAGCTGGTGGTTGCCGTCCCTTATGAAGGTATTCAGTGAAAAGGTAAGGGTGATGGATTACCCGGAGGAAAATGGGCTGATAGATGACAGACAGCATGAGTTCTCAAAAGGAAAACCAAGCCAGACCAATTTAACTGGGTGATGCAGGAAATCGACCGGGGGGTGGGGGTGGATGTAGTTGACCTGGACTTCAGCAAGGCTTTCGATCCCATACCCCACAGCAGACTGGTTAACAAGCTGGACAGTATGGGGGTAGGGGACAAAAATAGTTAGATGGGTACAAAACTGGTTGACGGACAGAACCCAGAGGGTGGTAGTAAATGGGGTGCAGTCCAGGACAGGGAGGGTAATAAGGGGGGTCCCACAGAGGTAGGACCTGGATCCACTACTTTTCAATATCTACATTAGTGATATAGCAGTAGGCCTGAAGGTAAGGGTGTCCCTCTTTACAAATGATACGAAAATCTGCAATGGCGTGGCCTTCACAGAGGGTCTTGAGAACATGAGGCAGGACCTGAGGGCACTGGAGGAGTGAGCACAGACCTGGCAACTTAAATTCAGTATCAAAAATTGTGCAGTCATGCACCTGGGGCACGGGAACCCAAAGGCAGGGTACACACTTGGAGGGGAGGAAGTCAGGGTTACGGAGCAGGAGAGGGATCTGGGCATAGTGGTGACTAATAACCTCAAGGTGGGAAATCAGTGTAACAGGGCAGTGGGGAGAGCTTATGGGATGCTGGCATGTATAGGCAGGGGAATCACTAGCAGAAGGAAGGAGGTTCTGATGCCACTGTACCAAGCCATTGTAAGGCCGCACCTCTAGTATGGAGTCCATTTCTGGAGTCCATACCTATACAAAGACATAGATATGATAGAAAGAGTACAGAGAAGAGTGACAAAGATGATTCAGGGGATGAAGGGCATACCATACGAACAAAGGTGTAGGGAATTGGGACTCTACACACTGGAAACCAGAAGGGAGAGGGGGGACATGATTGAGACCTTTAAATATGTAAAAGGGATAAACAGGGTATGTTTGGGACATTTATTTCACAGGAAGGAAGGCACTAAAATGAGAGGGCATAGGTTGAGACTACAGGGAGGAAACTACAGCGGCAATGTGAGGGGAAGGTTCTTTACTGAGAGGGTGGTGGAGGCATGGAACAAACTTCCGGAGGAGGTTGTGGGTCCAAAACAGCATCAGGCTTCAAGAGAGCATGGGACAGGCACATTGGGCTACAGGGTGGGGGGATTGCAGAGGGGAGGGAGGATTAGAGGGAGGGGAAAAGAGCAGACTGGATGGGCCAGGAGGTCCTTTTCTGACATCAAGTTTCTATGATTTAAACTGTTATATGAATACATATACATGTCAAGCTTTTGAAACCGTATTTCAACAGAACACGTGGGAGAACCCATATTTCTCTTGACCTAGTAAGTGTCAAGACGCATATGCCCTCCAATTAATAAAAGTGAAAATAATAAAAGTGTTCAGAACATCAACGTGCAATTCCAATCATACAAAATGTTGAATACAAAACCTCAAATGGGTTAAGATGGTAAGATAAAGAGCAAAGCAAAGGAGGTCTTTATTATATTGTATTCAGATGCCAGATGAAGCTAGGTGGTAATTGCTTTAAAGTTTTATTTAACCTATTTCTGTTGTTACCAGAGTTGCTCTTGTTGGCATGGCTGTCACACCGCCAAGCCTTTGTCCAGTCCTTCTTTGTCTCTTACCAGGCATCCACATAGTTCCTTCTTTCTCCTCTGGGAACCATAGTGGATTCCATCAGGGGCTGAGGCAATCACCCACTCCAGTAACCAAGTATGGAAGCAGTGGGCAGTTGAATTGGCAGGGCCTGAAGCTGTCAGTGTCATGCTACTGCATTACGCATGTTTTTCCTCTTGTTGGTCCAAGCCCTCAGGGGACCGGCAGCAAAGATGCCTTGTGTGTGTGTGTGTGTGTGTGGATACAGATGCATTCCTATGGACGGCTCCAGTGGACATTCTCTTTCCAGCAAGGTGCTCCATCTGCACTGCCAGCTGTGGTCAGCCAGGTGGCAGTATAGCAGTAGAACCTACACCCCTCCACCCACCCCCACTGCCATTGGAGGATGCTATCCTCTGAGATACTCAGTGTTCCTCCTCCTCCTCCCCCATCCATCCTTCAATATCTGGGCCTCATTTCTGAACCTGAGTTGTCTGTGTCACAGGCAACACTGTTGCCGCTCTGCTGATGGGCTGACTTTTACAACTTAAAAAAAAAAGTTTATTGATTAAGGTAGCATGCCTTGGGAGCTGAAGCTCAGGTCTGGTAACAAGAAGGCACAAGAGGGCCAGTTTCAAATCCCACCATAGTAACTTTCACAGCATTTGACCTTGAGCAAGCAGTGAACCTTTCAGTACTTCCATCCAAGTTGGACCCCACTGAAAACGAGATGGTGCATCTGATTTGCACTAACCCAGGTAAATAAATCATAAAATACCAATTTACCCAGAATGGCCAGGCTAAGGTGCAATGTTTCATTTCTGTTTTTGCCCAGGTTTGCTGCTGGGAGGGAATGTAGCACAGGGAAATTAAGTTACATACTCAACACCACACCCTAAATATTTGGGTCTGGTGATGTTTGAACCTATGATTGCCTGATTTTCAAGCTTGTGCTTTGACCATTAGACCACTCTCCCTTCATCTGTTGAACAGCTGTGATTATAGCATCCAAGATCTCCTAGTGAATGAAATCCTAATTTACAAAAATTGCAGTCTGCAATATGATTGCAGTGAAGTCCTGTCATCACATCCATTAAAGATAACGCACAGAATGGTCTGTAATCCCAGTTTTTCTTCCTGACTAAGATAACCGAAGCTGTCACGGTCACTGTGAATACTGCTGATCAGATCACAGTTTTAATTTAATCCAAACCTTGAATTCCCTGGGGTCTCTCTGGACACCCCAAAGAAACTGCTTGCAACTAGAAATGAGGCACTGCACAAATTATATGGTAAAATGGGTCAGCCTACAAAATGGCATCCCATGAATGAAATGAAATTATGAACGGGCATAGCTCCATTGGTGCTCGTAGCAGTCTGCTCAGCAGTATTGCGCACTCTGTGTTAGATAGAATTCCAGGTCCAGGGACAAAACAATCCTGTGGTAGAGAATCTAAAAAAGGTGGGTGGGGGACTGGAGGTATACCACCTCCAGGAAAATTGTTTTGTAACTTTATGCAGAAATTCATAATTTTTTCTTTGTTTTTCATTATGCTATCATTTAAAAATAAATATCCCAATGAAATGAGATTTATGACAATTGATCATATTCCTTATACAGTAGGGGTGGGGGTGGACAATACTTAATCCCTCCTCCGAAATGAATCAGTGTGGATCTATAATCTATGCACAGACAGGAAAGAGTGTGGACAGAAATGAGACATGGGGTGATTACAGCTCCATAGCGATGCTTGCTTTCTGTATTTCAGGCACAAGTTAGTGTCTTCTGCTGTGTATTTATACAGTTTTTGCTTTTCCATCCTAGTCTTCATGCAGATACAGTTTAATTTCTGATATATACAGGCTACATTGTTAATTATCATACATTTTGTGCCACTTTTTTATGCTGTTTTTGCATTTTTGAATATTAACAATGTGTTAATGTATTTATTTTCACATTATTGCAGTCCTTCACACTTATATTGTATTTGCGTGTTCCTTTGCACACATCCGCCCATAACCGCTTACCTGTGAGCTTTACTGTAAACAGTAACCCTCAGTAGGTGGCACTGTGCTCCAGATTGTTTTGGTGTATAAAAGGACCTTTGGCCAAATTGCCCTGCCCTCTGATGAAGACTATGGTCAAAGTGCTAGGGCGTCTTGTGGTTCAGTAGCTTCACTCACTCACTCACTCACTCACTCACTCACTCACTCACTCACTCACACAGTGCACCTAAGCCTGCCATTGGACTGGAGTTTTGTTTCCTGTGGTTTCATTAAACATCATTGGCTCTGGGTTTTTCTTTGAATGCCCAGCCTTTCTGGACTTGTTGGATCTACAATCTAGAGAGCCTTTGCCCATGAGGCTTTAAAGAATTATTGGATTTGACTCCATTTTGTGACAGGTATGATTATTCTGTTTGATATCCTACAGTACATGATTAATTGATAATCATGTTTGGTTAACGTCTACCTTGTCACAATCTTTCCCTAGGTTCAAGTGGGATGTTTATTACTCTCCGCTTACTGCAGTGAACCTTGGGAACTTTAGATTGGCCTCAACTGATGACATTTCTGGCTACCGCTGCATGGATTGATATAATTTTTATTTTCTTTCTCTTTTTCTGTATCTGTTTTATATAGCAAAGAATTCAATGGGTTCAGATTTGACTTACTTTTAGCTTCTTAATTTGTTTCTTTGGGTAGCACCATGCTGAGGAATTTTTGTGACTTTGTATTTTGTATTCTCTACCTGAGATTATGTCTACCCTCCCCCACACCCAGGATGCCCCTGTATCTTACCTGTTCACATCACTGATGGTTTTCTGCTTTTCTTTGCCCTCCCCTTATCCTCCAAAGTGTAGTCTGCTTACCAGGTGCTGGTACTATGGATCCCACCCTGCAGAGTGATGAACCTGCCAGGGTTCTTATTTGTGTCTGGGCACTGGAGAAATGCAGGGGTCACTTAAGCTGTTATGAGAGGCAGAAACTATTACACAGACAAAAGACAACAACCTATATCATCTGGCTGCCTATAGCAGCCGATACACAAAAGCCATTGTCTACACAAGGTCAGTAGTATTAGGCATTACTTGATTACTCTCCACACACGACAGAGGCATAACTCAAACTACAGACAACACACATGGGGCACATATACCTATAGATTCCCAGGCTATGGAACCCTTCGACATTACCTTTTCCCCTGATGTTACTCTTTTCATGGGTTACTTCACTCTGGGGGTGCCTCCTTAGGGGCTTCTGTCAAGGGCACCCTGTCCACACAGTGCTAATCTCCTCTACCCATTACAGCTCTTTATGGATTGCACCTAGAGTGGAGGCCTGGCACTAAAGTAATTCAGCCACCACCCTTCTGGTGCCACCTGGGGTTGCTGCTACCTTTCCCTTGAGTCCTCAATTAATCAGATAACTCTTCCAGGCTTCCATATACAGTACTCTAAGTACCAGCTCACTGAGGGCTGAACTTTCCTGATCCCCCCCCATGCACAGACATATACAGTAGCTGATAAGCCATGCTCTGTTCAGCTGAGACCAATACTCAGCCCAAGCAAAACTCAAGAACTGAGTGGCACATGTATCCTTTCCTTTAATTAGAAAGGGGGGCAGGATTCTCTCCAACATTTGCATGGACCTCACATACAGTATGCAGGCCATGTATGAAAGCAATAGCCTATCAAAGCTAAGGCTGCAAGGAGAGCCTAGAATCTTCCAGAATTTAGGGCTCTTGATTCACGCTCTTTCACCTTTTAGTAACTGAGCTCGACTAGCAAGGGGGGGGAGCCAGTTACACTCTACCAGTAAAGCTTGTAGTCTCTCACAAGGCACAAGACTGAACTCTGAAAGAAAAGGCAGGGCACAGGCCTCCCTAGTGTCCCTACGCAGGTGGCAGTCTCTGTACCACCTGATGCCTGTGACCGGCACTGGTGGGAATACTCAGGAGGAACAATTGCATGGTGTAGCGCTTTAGAGCAAGCCTGAAAGGGGAAAGGATTGAAGGCCCCATTACCTTGGAGCTTGGCCATGCCACTTACGGTGAGGCCCTTGTGTTTTCTGCAATTATTTGTTTGCAGCAACTGCCGCAGGAACATGGTCCTGCCATTGAAACAAACCTCTGTAGCAGAAACAGCATCTTTGATGCAGTAATGATGGCCGCCACCACTGAAAACCACCAACTATTTATTAAAATGTGTTGACTGGGTAGGCCCACTGAGACTAGTGTCCCTTTTTCAGGGGTGATCTGGAATTAATTACAATATAGTAATATAAATCTATACATACATGAATGATGGCATACAGAAAACAGATAATCAGATACAATATTACTCAAACATACAGTCATAGGACAATTAAACTGTTAACACAATTGTAAGTAAGTCTAAGATGGCATTAGTTTTCCGGCTGCTCCATTACACATCCCTGATACCTGGGCGGGGCAACCCTTTCCAAGACACTGGAATTCAGCCTTGAAACTTATGACCATTATGGCCTTCCACAGATATTGGGGAAACTTTAGGAAGTCTGTTTTCCGATTGCAGAATTGTGTAAAGAAGCATTAGTAATTATTGCTAAACCACAAAACAGGAGGCTTTGAGGTGTGTGTCTATTGTTAAATGGTCGAGCTGCTCTCTAGCATCACACTAAGTCTTTATGTGGTGGGGAGAAGGAGATGTGGAAGCCAAGTGGTATAGACAGAAATGGCACCAACGATGTTGAAGCGGGTGTACAGGAGGAAGCAACTGGAGTGGCATTACAGCACAAACTGGCATGGGTACTACCAGGCACCAAGCAAGTGGGTAGGAGAGAGGGAGGGAGCCATTGGGGCAGCATTGCTTTGCCACCTGACAGCTCTGGTCTTCAAGCAAGTGGGCAGGCAGCTGGAGAAATCAACGGGAGCATCGCTGTGGTAAACCAGCACTAGGCAGGTGGCAGGGAGCCACGGCAATCCAAATCACGGTGCAAGAACTGCTTTGCATTGCATTGCCTGTGCATCTGCTGAACGGCCCCAGGCTGCCTTTTTCTGGGCATTCTTTCAGGCCAACCAGATTTCCTTTAGGAGTTAATCTGAGTTGCCACAGAATGTAATGCCCATCATCGAGGGAGTCACGATCAAGAATTGATCCTGGCTTTGTCTGTGTGGCAGTGCAGCAAACTATCAAAATAAAACAAAAAGCATGGCTCACATGAGAGCTGGGAACACAAGTGTGCAATTCCAAAAAGTGATTTATTCAAGTGAGTGTGCAAAGCAGAATGGCACAAACACCCAGTGCTTCAAACCAGGACAATTCTTCTTCAGGGGTCCTGAAGCTGCCTCTCCATTTCACGAGGAAGTGCGCCGGTAACTTTTTTGATTTGTTTAGCAAATTACCAGCCAGCACCAGTGGGCCACACCTGTGTTCAAACATATTTTGAATAATAAAATTTCCAGAGTTTTAAGACTGCAACAAAAACATATTTATTTACACTAGCATATTCAGATTAGTCTTTGAATTGAATACTTAGACTGGCATACTCAGATTTTGCTGAAGCTAATATTTATGGTATTGTAGTTTTACAGATTTTAATATTTCTGATTGTTAATGTATGTTTTTAAATTGTCATTTTGTTTGGTTTGTGTACAGTGCCTTGATTTTAGAAAGAAGTTTTATAAATAAAGATTTCACTCATTCATTTAAAGCATTTACTGGTGAATGGATCTTTTTCTCCACCGTGCATGACAGTTTGACTTGAGGTTGCAGAGTGTATTCTTCTTGGTTTGTTTTACAGTGCAATGAAATGTTCTGCTTTATTATGTGATTATTGGGGTTTTGGAGTATATATTAGTGTGATTTTTAAATGTATGTTTTTGTAATTTTGTATAAATATGTAAAATGTATCTTGATGATTACGTAAAATCTGGGTACGTATTGAACTTTAACCAGCTATAATTTTGGTTGGTTGCAATGGTGTTTTAATAAATTAAACTTTCAGACTAAAGAGACTAAAGGAGCTTAATATGTATTGCCTCGAGGAAAGGAGGGAGAGGTGGGACATGATAGAAACTTTCAAGTACCTCAAGGGAATCAACAAAGTCCAAGAGGGTAGCATCTTTCAAAAAAAGAGGTGTGCAAGAACAAGGGGGGCACAATTTGAAGATAGAGGTGGTAGCTCAGAGGTAATGTAAGGAAGTATTTTTTCACAGAGAGGGTTGTGGATGCATGGAACGGCTTTCCGGAGGAGGTTGTGGAGTCAAAAACAGAGGTTGAATTCAAGCATGCATGGGACAGCCATAAGGCAATTCTAGGGGTTGGGGGTAGGAAGAAGTAGGCTGCTGGTTAACTAGAATCTGCAGCTTGTCCATTAGGTAGGGAAATGGGCAGACTGGGTGGGCCAAGCGGTCCTTATCTGCCGTCAAATTCTATGTTTCTGTGTTTCTATAGACACTGAGGGCTGCACTAGATGAGATATTATCCTCAGAAACAACATTGTCAGAAGAAGATCTGACTGTACATCTGGGCTGCGTTAGACATGATCATCATATCAGTCATCACCTGGTCCATCACTGGGGGCTGGATTCACACTATTGTCTGAGTCATCATCATCATCATCATCGCCACCAGTATTTTGGTAACACACAGGAGATACAACAATTGGAGTCTTTGACATGCATTATGTAGTGAGAAAGAACATTAGGAGACTGGTGACAAACCAAGCAAAGGATTCTTGCAGAAAATAAACACTAAAGATTGGTAGCAAGTTTAGTGGAGAACAAAGAAGCGTGGTGGTGTGCTGTTGTCTGTGCTACCTGCGTTTCTCTGTTGCCAGCATTTCCGCAATAAATACTCTGAGTTTGGAAATTCTGACTGCTTCTGAGCTGGTATTTTTTGTGCCACCACACTTTTTTTTAGTTTTTTTGTTAATATGCTTTGTTTCCAGAAAAGGTTGGTGTAATTACAGGATACAAGTTTACAAAAAAGCAAACATTTATAAAAACATTATAATAACTCTGTTTCCCTTTTATCCATAGGGAAACCATGGCATAATTTGCTGTAATAAAGGAGTGTTTATTACGGCAAACATGTGCACGGTTTCTCTTGCTCTGGGAATGTACACGCTGTACCTCTTGCACTTTTGACCACTCACCGCTGACTGCCTTCTCTTCCCTGGACACTGAACTGCCACTGGAACATGGCGGTAAGTTATTTTGAATCACAAAATCACTTCTTCTCAATGTAAAAAGCCTGTGCCTTGCAAAAAATCCAAAATCTTTAAATAAGTAAATATGACTCACCGTGGCCCACTCAGTAAAACCTAGCCAGACTGCAGCCGTCAGGAACGTATCCTTATTTTATATAATTGCTGAGGCAAAAAAGGAAAGCCCAGCACTTATATAAAATAAAATATGGGTTGGTGTGTGTAAACTTAAAGTTTACACACACCCTCAGGGTTAGATGCTATTCATATGCCCCTCAAGCTTCGCTTTCAGGGTTTATTTAGCATCAAACCCCTCGGGCGTGTGTAAACTTCTTGTTACACACACCGACCCATACTTTATTCTATATGTAAATAATCCATCAAAGTTACTAATATAGCAAAACAAAAAAGAGAAATAACAGCTAATTCTGGGTAATGGTCTAGATTTGATCATCTTCAATAGCCTTACACAATTCAGCCAAAATATTCCAGTATTCATCTAAGCGTTTGCTAGTATAATATAACTGTTTTTCTGTCTCAGATTGTCCAGTAATAAACCTTTACACATTTTCTAGGTCGGTGGCTTAGAATCCTTCCATTGTCTTGTGATACACCTCTTAGCACTATGAAGTGCCAGTCGTAAAACTTTTAACTTAGTACCGTGGGGTAATGCTTGTCTAAGTGAAACATTTGATAAACACCGCAATAGCTCTAAAGGGCTCTAAATGTTAATTTGTATGTAGGATTTTATTTGCTGATGAAAAAAGCCTCTGCCAGGAAAGTTTGATTAATGGACATGAGGTATTGCATGGGCCAATGTACCCATTTCTTTTCTGCATTGATTGCTTATTGCAGATACTGATGGACTCAGTTTACTCAGCATAAATGGTGTATAATAAGTACGATGTATAACAAAATATTCTATTTTATTGACATTTTTGTTTAAATATATTCTCCAGGAACTAAATACTTGATCCCCATATTGTTAAGTCAAATATACATAAAATTCTTTATGCCACCCTACGTCTAGCTTTTCCAGATCTAGTTGCTTATTATTGACCATAAAGTTATAGATTTTTAGGATGAGTTTCTACTATATGCATAAACAATTAAGTTAGATAGTTGATTCCCCTTCTCCAAATTAGTATCTGAAGTTATCATTTTACCTAACACACCTCTGACCTGTAAATATTGAAAGTTGTTTTTTCCTAAAATAAATTGTAATTGTAACTGATTGAAGGACTTGAGGATATTTCCTTCAAAAAGATCACCTGTACTTAACATCTTCTTATCCATCCAGTGTTTCAAAATGTATTGTTCAAAAATGTATAAAAAAACGTCCTTCAGTGGTGATAAAGCATTAATAATCATTTTTTAACCCAGTGCTTTTAAAGATTATGCCCAGATACATAGAGGGCCATGAAGAAATCTGTTATGCCCTCCAATATTGTTTTTCTTATTCAGATTCTGAAACAGCAGCATGTTTTTGTTAACATAAGGAAGCTATTCCATCTCTAGGTGTACCCAAGGAGAGGATTTAGGGAAAACCATTCTTGTATTTGTTCAAGAGTAGCTGCACATTAGTATAATTCCATATTGGGCAATTTGAACCCCATTAGTTAGAAATAAGTTTCTCTTTATTCAATCTTAGTCTACTTTTTTCCACACAAAATTTGAAAATAATTTATTCAGATTTTTAAAATAACGTGCAGGTATTATCAGGGTATCACCTGGAAAACATAAAGAAAGCATAGTGAAGCATTCATTTTAAGTGTATTAATTCTTCCAAAAAGGGACATTGATAAGTTCTACCACCTACCCATGTCACGTTCGATACCTCTTATTAAAGGGTCAGTATTTGCTTGCTCATGTTTTTCCTAATCTGTTGGTCAGTTGGATCCCTAACGATATAAATGAATCAGATTCCAAATGAAAAGGAAGTTGGGAATGCTGACTAGTGAAACTATTTGGAATTACCAGAGGTGCCTCTGATTTTGACCAATTAACTCTACAACTGGACCTCTGACCAAAAGCTTCAACTGTCTCAAGTATGATATTTGTCTTAATAATCGGGTCAGTAATATACAACAAAATATCATCAGCAAACAATGATAAATTTAACTGTTCTGAATTAATTGCATAGCTAAGACCTGGAATATTATCATTCTGCCTAATTATATTCACTAGCAGTTCAATAGCTAATGTAAAAAGTAATGGGAAAAGAGGACAACCCTGCATTTGGCCCCTTTCCAGAGTAAACAATTCAGACATTGTATTATTAGTTAATATCCTTGCTTTTGGGGTTGTGTATATGGTTTTAATCCAGTGTCTAAAGTTTTCTCCATTGCCAATAGTTTCTAAGATGTCAAACAGATATGACCACTCCACCCTGTCAAATGCCTTTTCTGCATCCAGGGACACAACCATAGAACATCACACTTGTTTGCTTGCTTGGATCTTCCCTCAGTGGCAGGCAGAACTTCATGATTCGCAGCATGTCAGTCTCCTCTTAGTAAAAAAGCAATAGAACAGTGGTGACAGGCCTACTGAACTACACTCCTATCCCCTGTGTTGGGAAGTTATACATGAGTGGGAGTGCGCTATGAAGTGCAGCATGCACCAATGTTGCCATTTGTCTGGCAGGCACACAAAATGGGCTGGCAGATTCTCTGTGGCTTAGCCCCATGAAAGAGAGCTGCCAGGGAACACAGCAGAAGTGCTGTTCAGACTGTGGGGGCATTCCGAGTTGGATCTTTTGAATCCCACTTAATGCAAAGCTGACACATTTTTGCTCACTAACTCCAGGGCTTGGAGTTTTCTGGTAAAACACATCATCCCTGTGCCAGATGAGATGGTTCTCCATGCCTTTCCAGTGATTATGCTGATTCAGTATGGGTCATACTCAAGCAACAGAATGAAACAGAAACCATGATCCTGATGGCTCCTCTGTGAGTCAAACAGCTCTGATTCCCAGTGTTGTGGGATATGGCAGTGGAATGATGTGTGGAGTGCTTGGACTGTAGTTATGGTTTCCAACAGTTTTGCAAACTGGTAAGGTGATCTATCAGAACACCGAACTTGTGTAATCTCGGCAGGCTCTTTGTCAGCCATATCAGAAAATCTCTTTAAAGGGAACATAAACCTTGTTGTTAACATTTTCTAATATAATTGTAAATTCGGGCATGGTTATAAGTCTTTTTTACCACCACAGTGTACTGTTTCATGTTTTGGTTTTTAAATAGTTCTATTTTTCCATTATTTAGGGCCAAGTATTAATGCAGCCTTTTTCCCTGCTCAGTATTCCTTTTTAATTATTTAGCAGTTCCAGAACCCAGTGACATCAGTTGGGCTGAAGACTATAATGAAGTGGAACACAGTGACATGGGGCCTGTGCTTCTGCTGCCAGAAGTGTGTGTATGTCTTACAGTGTGCACACGTACCTGTGGCTACAGAAACACAGGGCCCCATAGGGGCCTGCACTTCTGCAGATAGAAGAACTGTTATAATTTGGGTATTATGGGTTTGCATCTGTGGCTGCAGAGGTCCGTGCTTGTGCAGATAGAAGTAGTTTTGTAATTTAAATATTGTGGATTTCTATTTGCAGCCAGAAATGAGTGTGTATGTCTTGCAGTGTGCATGCCGCAGATACAAATCCATGAAGGCAGTGCATCAGTGCTACTGCATTTATGTCATCCAGAAATATTTGTATGTTGTTTGTCTTACATGGTCTTGTCATTTTGCTATTGGGGAGGGTTGAGTTAAGGATGGAAACCCTAACACCATATTTCCATACTTTTGTGGGGGTAAGTCAAATCCTAACTGATTCATTAATGCATTGTAATGAATATAAATGTCTTATACTGCCATGGAAGCACCATAGTTAGGGTTAAGCAACAGGTTCTATGTTAAACCCCTAATTTTGCACCTGAATAGATTTGACAGCGTTTGATGAAATAAGCTGAAATGTTGCATGCATTGTCTAGTAGGCAAAGTCTAAATATGTAGAAAGTGTTGTGATGGCAGCTTGTACGGTTTCTGAGATCTGTATATGTTATTTTCCTATAGATGTCTACATTTTTTCCTATACTTTCATTGGTTTTTGGTTTTGCTGTCACCTACAATCTACACAGAATGGAATTTGTTTCTAAAACATTCAAGGTAAAAGCATGTTGTGTCAAAGTAGTGCCTTTGGAAGGTTTCATGAAAAAATATTAAACAGTTCTAGAGTTATAAGGATTTAAAGTTTTATTTTTCCTGTTCTGAGCATGGTCAATAGGGGGGTTTTGGACATTGTTCTGATATGACAGGAAAAATTCCACATTGCAAGACTGTTTTTGGTTGCTCGCCACTTGCTTCTCACAGCAGGAAAAATCTTTTTTATGCCGTGACAGCTGCCATCTTGTTTTTTTCCCTTGAACTAAAAAAAGCACAGGGGAAATACATTGAAAAGGTATCATTTTAAAAAACAAACACCTGCAGTTTAGCTAGAATCTGGTGTTGGTTCTTTAGTTTACTAGCTATAAATACCTTTTCTGGGCATCTCAAACTCCAGGGTGCTCACCTTATTGAGAGGAGCCATTCACCCATGTTCTCTGTATGAGAACAGTGGAACTTTCTTGAATTCTGAAGCTGCAACTGGAGTCATGCCACCAGCTACAGCTGAAGCACTGAGCTGGCTATCCCTCCCTCCCTTTCTCCTTCCTTCCTTCCTTCCTTCCCTTCCTTCCTTCCTTCCTCTCCCCACCCTTGGTACTGCTTATTTTCAACCCCCCCACACCAGATCTCCTTCTCCCTTTCCTGGAACTGTAGCCTGATGCTAGGGTGCATAATCCCCAGTGTCAGAATGTGTTCCCTGAAATAAAGAAAATCACCCCTCAATGATTTTTTTAAACCTGTAACAAACAAAGTGGTCCTTCGCCGATCTTACCCCATGACACACTCCCACCCAACCCACCCGACCTCCCACTCATCACCACCACCTACCACCCCCACAGTCCCAACACAACATCACTCACCTGAACATGTCCCATGGCGTAGATCCACTCTCTGATTGAGGGCACGTCTTGCTGCCTGAACCAGTGACTGCGTTTTGAAAAAATAGGTAAGTGCAGGTAATGTATTTCAGTGGGGTTTAAACTTTTATTCGTAACTTTGTTGTTTTTGAATATTTTTACACCAGCTTTTCAACATGGCCTTTTGGGACCCCACCTCATGGCCAATGGTGGTGGAATTATGCAAATCTTGGCCAAAAAGTGATCTCACTCTCTCTTCACGAAATCACCTTTCAGGCAGGATTTGAAAAATGTCACTGCCCTTGCTCATGAATCATAAAGTAAAACTTTATTTATGTAGTGCCTTTCCAGAACCAAGGTGCTTTACAAAAATACAGTATATAAACATGATAAGGATAAAGCAATAAATATAACAATTAGCTAAAAATCATCCGGGATGGCTAATTTAAAAAGATATGTTTTCAACATTGATTTAAAACTCTCGACGGTCAGGCACTCTTTTAGGGTAGAGAATTCCACAGGGAAGGTGCTGCAAAGGAAAAGGCATGAGCAGTGGAAGATTTTTTTTGTATTTACTCTATTTTATAATAAGTTGTTACATACATCATTTTCCAGTTAGTGTTTACATTATACAGTTATTTCACATTTCTATCACTTTGCATTTGTTCCAAACATCCCCCAATTTCTTCATTTCTCTTGTTTCCTACCTGTTTCATTTCTAACTGTGTTCCTTCCTAACTATAATTGTCTTAACTTAATCAGACAAGGACAAAATACTACAATCTATAACCTATATACATTCAATACAGAATCTAAGTCACATTACTCCTTTTGGTTCAGTGTTTGGTGGTTCTCCTGTCTGGGATATACCTGGGCAAGTCGGTGCAGGTTTGATCTCTATTGTATGTGGCTGTCTTTTAGATTCATCTCCTTACGTTTATGTGCTACTGTTCTGTCCACCCTCTCTATTTCTCTGTCACCTATCCTCCCCCATCAGTATCTTATCGCTGTTTATTCCATTTCCCATGTTCATCTCGTCCATCTTTCTGCAAATTTCTCCTGTCTGTCTTGGATTTTATAGGTGAGTCTTTCCATTCCATTTACCCCATCCATCACATTTTTCCAGTCTGTTATTGTAGGTGGTTCCGGACTCAGCCATCTCTCCGTTATTGTTTTCCCCAGTGTGGCAATACAGATTCTCCACAAATATTTCTTGTTGAGGTCTTTCATCCCTTGTGGTGGGAGACCCCATAAACAATGTTGGATGTGTATTGGCCCCTGTAGTTGAACAATTTCTGTCAGTTTGTGCTTTACTGCCCTGAGGAAGCCCTGTATCTTAGGGCACATGCAAAAAACATGTTCATGTGTGGCTCTGGCTTTCCCACACTGTCTCCAACATTTTCCTAGTTCCTCACCTACCCAGGATGCCTTCATGTGTGGTGTTATGAAATACCTTGTGTTGAGTTTCCACTGGAATTCCCGCCATTTGGTTGCTGAGGATACTTTAAATCCTCCCTCCCTCCCAGATCTTTCCTCATTCTGACTCGGCTAGATGGGTCCCTGTCCCTTCCTCCTAATTCTTTTTTATATGCAGTATGTGGTTTCTGACCCCTTGTGAGCTAAGAGGAATTGATAGATCATTGTTATCGCTCCTTTCATATCTTGTTTATTTAGCAATTGTTCAAGTGTCACCTCATTCTTTATCAAGAAATGTTTGTTTTGGTTCTTTGTTTGTTTTTGTTTGATATATCCTATCATTTGGTAGTGTCTGAGTTTGTCCTGTTCCCTCCATTGATATCTAAGTCTACCTTCCTCAAAGGTCACTATTGTTTCTCCCCTCATAATGTCTGCAGGGTACTTTCCTGTCTGCTTTTGGTGTTCATACCATTGGTCTGTCTGTCCTGGTGTATATTCTCTATTTTGTGTCCACCATCTGTATTTCCATTTGTCTGTTTGCACTGTCTGGTACCTGTACCATTGTTGTAAAGCTCCTGTTGTCACTCATAACTATGTTCTCCTTCCTCTGCACTCTGTGTGGGCTGTATAGCAAATACTTTTTCTTCTAGTGGGTCTCCCCCTCCTGCCCACTTCTCCAAGTCTCTACAGTGTGCCTCTATTTTAGGGTTCCCCCATTGCATGGCCCAGCTAAGCTGTGCTGCTAGCCAATATTCTCTTATGTCTGGGAGTGACCAACCTCCCCACTTCCTTTTAGTTGTGAATATCCTGCTCTGAACTCTAGGTCTTTTCCAAGCCCATATAAATGTATAGATCATCTGTTGCATCTCTTGCAGTTTTGTTTTCTTTATGGCTAGGGACACAGACTGAAATATGTATAGCAGTCTTGGAAGGACATTCATCTTAATTGCCTGTATTTTATCACTCATTGTTATTGGAATTTGTCCCCATCTCTTTATGTCTTCCTTAATCTGCCTTATTAGTGTGTCTAATTATTTGATATAGGTCTGTATTAGTACTCCTGAGGGTTATACCTAATTATACAGTGGGTCAGGAAAATGAAATAATCTGATTGGCTGACTGGTACTCTGAGGCATGAGTAAATCCTGGTATAACTCAAGGGAAAAAGTACCAGTCAGCCACATGTCTCCAAAAGTCATTCCGACCCCAGGAAAAAACATTGAAGCCGCTATCTTTCCGTTACCGGTGGCCAAAAGGTGCTAAACACCGCAGGCTCCTTCTCGTCTCCCACCATTCTCGTTCAGCTACTGCCATAGTTTAAGTGTCCAGTGAATGCTGAGTTGTGCAAACTCTTTCTTTATTAAAATGAGGGGCTACATGTTGTAAATCACAGCCAAAAGCAGAGCCGTGAAAGTGGGCGCGGCTACTATACGTTTGGGCGCGCAAGCCACTGTCATGGCTCTGCTTTTGCTGAGTTCTGTAAATTAGCAGCCTCGTTATAAAGAAAGACTTTGCCCAGTTCAGCATTCAGAGGAGACTTAAAATATGTCAGCAGCTGAACGGGGTCTGTGGAGAGTGAGAACGATCTTCCCGTGCCTACAGCGCTATCCGCAAACTGTCAACCTCTTTGGATCCTCGGACTCTCGCTTCCTGACTATACACATCAGTCAGCTCTCCATACAGGTACTGTCCAATTCGTGGTTGATACGAGAACAGAGACAGCTGCATGTGGGTGGGAGTTGCTCTGGTTGGTACGTACTGTCCAATTTGTGGTTATGAGAACAGAGACAGCTGCATGTGGGTGGGAGTTGCTGTGGTTGGCACAGAAGTTTTAAAAATTAATGTATGAGCGAAGCATTGCTCGTAGTGGGTAGAGAGCTGCACTTTCATTCTGACCAATATTTCAAACTGCTACGGTATCTTTATAGTTACAGTTACAAATCAAATTGAGTTAAAAAAATATAAGAAATATGGCTATGTATTGCATGTTTTGCTATATAAATATCTATTTAAACAGACTATTTAATGCAGTGTAAGAATACATTATAAAAAAAGTAATAAAAACAAGAATAAAATAATTTTAAAAGTACATAAGTTTCCTTCTTCCTTACTCAAATACATTTTACCATATGTATAATTGCAATAATCCACTCTAGGGTTTGGGTTATCCTGGGATTTACTCACGCCTGGCGTGGATTTGGTCACTCGGCAAACCATGCCAGGCATGAGTAAATCCCAGCATAACCCACACCCTGTCATGGATTATTGCTTAACTATTTCAGTTTTGTCAGGGACCATTTCATTGGGTATCTACTTTGTATTTGGGTTGAGGAATTATAGTGTATTCTTAATAATTCAGTTTTGTTAGTGTTTAAAGCGTAGCCAGATAATTTAGAGAATTTCTCTATTTTGTCCAGCATTTTAGGAATTGAAGTCTCTGGTTGTGTTAAATACAATAAGATATTATCCGCATATGGTGCTGCTTTATGTTCCCTATTCCCCACTGTCACCCCCTGTATTTGTGGGTCTTGTTTTAGCCATTGGGCAAGAAGCTCTAAATAAGGAGCAAACAGGAGCGATGACATGGGGCACTCCTGTCGGGTCCCCTTCCTAATGTGAATCTGGCTGACAGACAGCCATTAGCTCTAAGGTATGCCTGTGGGTTCTTGTATAATCTTTGTAATGTCTCTGTAATTTGATTGTGAATGCCTAAGTGAGTCAACACCCTGAATAAGTATGTCCAATCCACTTTATTGAAAGCTTTTTCAGCGTCTCTACTCATTATAACTGCTGGTGTTTTAGTCTTATTTAAATTTTCTACAATGTGTATAGTTCCTCTTATGTTATCTGCGGCCTGTCTCCCTATTACAAAGCCTCCTTGGTCCTGGTGCACTAACAAAGGTATTAATTCCTCCATTCTCTTGGCTAGTGTACCTGTCAGATACTTATAGTCCACATTCAGAATTGAAATTGAACGATATGAACCACAGTTAGTTAGATCTTTGCCCGGTTTAGGGATTACTGAGATGATTGCATGTGACCATGAGGGAAGGGTCTCTCTGTCCTTGTCCATTATTGCTAGAAAAGTGTCTGTCAAGGAGGGGGCTATTTTGTCTATAAATTTCTTATAGAATTCTACTGGTAATCCATCTATGTCTGGACACGTCCCTGTTTTGCTTTTCCATATTAGCTGCCTTACTTCTCCCTCCCATATTGGTCTGATTAACAATTGATTTTGTTCAGTTGTCAATTTTGGTAACTGGAGTTGGTCTAAGAAAGTTGTGATCTCTTGTGTGGGGTTGTAATACAACTCAAATGCACTAATTATTTTTTATGTTGTTCTTACCTGTACTCCCGATGTTGGACGTTGAAGTTTTAACTATTTGTGCCCTAGCTCTATGGGTTCTAAGTCTGTATACTAGAAGTTTCATTGCCCTAGGTCCCCCTTTGTAATATTTTTGTCTTAAATAGGTTAAATTCTGCTCAGTCTTAAATTCTAATAGCTTGCTCAGCTCCTTCTTGAGTGTAATTATTTCTTTCCCCCTTTGACTATTAAACTTTTCTTGCTGTTGACTATCCAGTGCTTTAATTTGTTCCTCAATCTCCCTCTGCTTTTTCACTCTTTATTTTTCCTTGCTGTTCCTATAGCTACCTGTTTCCCCCTGATCTTTGCTTTTATCGTGTCCCATAGCATGGTCTTACTGGATTCTGTGTCTTTATGATCTGCTAAAGTGGTATCTGTTAGCTGAGGTATCTGTTCTAGCACCTCCCTATTATTTGGGGGGGGGGAGAGAGAGACAGAGAGACAGAGACAGAGACAGAGAGAGACAGACACAGACACAGACAGAGAGATTTTCAGTCTCCAGAAGCTGGATTTCTTGTAGTTGAAGTTCTATCATGAGAGGGGCATGGTCTGAAACTCCTCTTGTCCCTACCTCCCCTCTAACTAGCTTCGGAAGTGTTTCCTTTGGTATCAAGAAGATGTCCAGCCTAGAGTACATGCAGTGCACCTGTGAGTAATATGTGTATCCTTTGTTGCTACCCTCCAAGAATCTCCATGCATCCTATAGTCCCAGTTGTTGTATCAAAGCCCTAACCTGCCATGCTGCATTGTGTGCTGATCTGGGGATCTGAGATGTACTGTCTGATGGAGGGTCTACAGTGAGGCTCCAATCTCCCCCACATATCAAGAGACCCTCTGTCTGCTCCATGATCTTAAGTGAGAGTATTCTATAAAAGGCATAAGTAGACCTCAGGGGCGTGTATACTGCCACCAGTGTCACCTGTTGTCCGTGTAGTTTCCCCTTTAGGATTATATACTAACCCTCTTTATCTATTTCCTTGTGTGTGTATTCAAATGGTGTGTTTCTGGGGATCAGTATGGCCACACCTCTTCTCCTACCTGTCTTGTACGAAGAGGCGTACACTTCCTGGTACCCAAACTGTTTCAGTTTTTGGTGCTCTACTTCTGTTAGGTGTGTCTCTTGCAAGAATATGATTTCTGCCTTCATTTGCTTCACTACTGTCATAATTTTCTTTCTCTTAATTGGGTTGATCAGATTGTTGACATTATATGTTATTACCTTAGTCATGTTCTCTCTATGCATTGTGCACTATAAGGATTTTCAACCTCCTTTTACTCCATTGGCGGTCTCTGATACCTGCTTCCCCATCTCTGCTCTATCTTCTCCTTTTCCCATCTGTTGACTCTGTGTCTTTATAACATTTCTTTTTCCTGCCATTTATAACTTTGCCTTGTTGGCGAACTTGTGCACAACTTTGTGCAACCCAACTTTGTGTACCTCCAAGGTTGAGGAATGCATCCTTACTTTCCCCTGTCTCTGGAAACAGCCTCCTCTTTCTTGACTCCTGCGTCCAGAGTAGTAGTGGTACCATGTCCCCCCCAACATGGGGGCCACTACTTTGGTCAGTGATTCTACAACCCCTGCACTGTCCCTCTGACCAATCTTGACTATCACTTTTTGTAGCTTATATGCCATTAAGTCTATCCCCCTCGTCCTCCACCATTAGACCAAGTTGTACAGGCTTTTCTCTGATCCTGCTCCATCTTTTCTTTATCTCTCTCTGACCCTTCTGTTTCTCCATATATGTCTTTGTTCCTGCTTTTCATATTTTCCATGACCACACATTTCCGCGCAATACCCTTTATCTAGAAATTTGTCCCGGTATATCTCCTCCACCCCCTTGTTACTCAGTTTGGTTCTCAGACTTCCCCCCACCCCCCTTATCCCCTTACCTTCTGCATGGGTCATATCATGGCTACCGTACCTCTGCAATTGGTTTCCATCATCCTCCAATTGCTCCCCAGCTTCTGTGGACTAGGCATCAGGTGGCTGGTCTAAACATTGAAGAATCGGTGTGGTTCCCTCTCCGTGCATGGATCTCTACAATAATAAAGAAGAACATGAGAAACGTATCAAGGTCATTTACATTTCATATTTCTGTTAAACTTCTGCAGTGCTTCCTTTCCCAGTTACTTGTTGTTTTTTCATCATGCATTATTGTTCGATGAATCCCCCCCAACACTCTTGTTGTTCCCTCCTTTCCCCATGTCTCCTTTACCTCCCCCCGCCATCTCCACATATGACTCTGTTCTTCTCTTCTCCAAAATGTTCCTTTCTCTTTTGAATGTTCAATTATCTAGCTAGTCCCATCTCTTTAATCTTGTAGTCTCCCCTCTTATCCCCTCCATCAAAGTCCCCTTATGTGCCAAGTCATTTCTGGAACCCTTCTCTTCTCCCTTATCTGGGCTTGCATTGTTTTGTATTTCTTTTCTGTCCCCCATCCACTTCCCTTTGAAGAGGTGTTTGTTTGCCCGTTATGAGATTTTTGAGATGATAGAATGCTAAGCTAGGATTTGATTGCATCTCAGTTTTTCTGTATTTTAAACTCCCCCTCCTTTCTTTTCTTAGTTTGTTTTACTATACCCCCCTTCTATCTATAGTACCTTTATTTCCTCCTCTGTATTCCAGGTTGATGTGTTCTGTTACCCCCCTTTGCCTTTCTCCAAGTTCCCAACATCCCCCCCAGCTAGAGAGTGTCTTCTATGCAAAAAGTCAATTGGGGTGCTCATCTGACATCTTCCCCTGTCTTCATGGTTCGGCAGTGTCTCTTGGTCCATTCATCTGAGCTCAAGTCTGATTACCATTCATTGCCTCTGTGTCTGCTCCCCATGGTGTGGTTAACCAGCGCAGTGTGTTCCTGATCTCCTCCTTTGTCACAGGTGCTGTGCTCCGTCTGTCTTCCCGGAAGTTCCCCCTCACAACCGCACCTAGATTTTTCGGTTCCTCTCTCCATTCTGATCCTCCTTGTGGTCTGGGCCTTTGCTGAAGTGGAATATGGTGCTCCTTCAGGGCTGCAGTCGCATCCTCCAGTGTGTGGCAAATTCGGGTGCCCTCCGTCCAGTGGACTCTCAGTTTGGCTGGATAAGGTGTTTGGCACCTAATTCCTCTCGCTTTAAGCGCCTTCACCAAGTCCAGGTACTGCATTTGTTGCTTTTGTATTTCCTGCGGGTAATCTTGATCAAAGTAAAGTCGTGATCCATGGAACTGCACTGTGCCCTTCTGCCATGCTCTTCTCAGTATGTCCTCCTTGATTTTATAACTTTGGAACTTCGCAATAATCGTTCTGGGCTTTACATTTAGGTCTGTGGGTTTGGGGTACAAGGCTCTATGTGCCCTCTCCAGTTGTAGCTCATACCCCATCTGCAGCCCCAGTACCTCTGCCGGCATAATTTGAAGAAAATCACCCATATCTTGTTTTTCACTGTCCTCCAGAACACCCAAGATTCTTAAATTGTCCCGTCTGGATCTGGCTTCCAGATCCAGACATTTCTTTTGCAGTTTTTCTCTTTACATTGTTAGGGCCTCCCTTGCTAGTCTGAGCTGCTTGTTTCCCTCTGTCATTATTTCCACCTTCTGCTCAGCAGTTCTGATCCATTTTTCAAAGTCTGAGAATTTTTCTTTGAGTTTTGTGAACTCAGACTTATTTTCCACTCTGGATGCTTGTATCTCTGACAGGATCATTTCAAATCTCTGCCTTGTAAGTCTTTCCTCCTCCCTCTCTGTATCATAGCCATGGCCTATTTCACTGCTTGGCAATGTACTTCTGCTGTGGTTCTGTGGCAGAATTCAATATCTTGAACCATTGTTAGGTGTATTTACCTTTTTGGAGTCCGATCTTGTGTTCCTGTTGCCTCCTTTTTCTTTCGCTGTCATTTTTTGTTCTATTTTTTTATTTTCTGGCTGTAAGGAGTTGTTTTTTAATCCTGATGGGAAAGGAGCTCTTCCCTTAGGCTCCACCTGAAGATTTTAACTGAACCCTGGGAATGTCTAGCAACCCCACGTCAGTGGATCGGTGAGGACAAAAGGGGCAATAGGGAGTCATGAGATCTTTCAGGTAGCCAGGTCCCTGTTCGTGTAGAGCTTTAAAGGTTAGCAAGCCAAACTTATAGGTGATCTGCCACCAAACAGGCAGCCAGTGCAGTCCACGCAGTACAGGTGTAATATGACTAGACCTTGATGTACCAGTCAACAGTCTGGCTGCAGCATTATGCACTAGCTGCAAGCAGTGGCTATCAACCCCAGGAAGCCCTAGGTAAAGGGCATTGCAGTAGTCCAGGTGGGTGGTGACGAAGGCATGGACCAATGTTGGAAGGTCCTCCGGCGGAACCAGGTGTTTCATCTGAGTGATATTCCTCAGATGGTAAAAAGAGGATTTAACCACAACCGACGCCTGAGATTTCAGAGTCAAACCATTGTCAAAAATAACGCCTAGGTTATGCACCCGATCTGAGGTAGTGAGCTGAACACCGTTCAAGCCATAGGCCTGATGCCTGCCCAGCCCCCAAATGTCCCCGGAAGACCTGGGTCCACCACCAACACTTTAGTCTTGTCCAGATTCATCTCAGCCAGCTGGTGCTCATCCAATCCTTGATTTCAGTGAGACAGTTATTTAGCACAGAAACTGCATCAACCTGTCTGAGCAGAAAGGACATATATGGTTGAGTATCATCTGCATAGCAGTGAAAACTCAAACTGTATCACCTAATGATATCTCCCAGTGGTAGCAAATACACTGCAAACACCATAGGTGCCAATATGGAGCCCTGCGGCACCCCCACAGGACAGAGGGAGGGCATCAGAGGAATAAATCCCAGTGACCACCCTCTGAAACCTGCCCATGAAGAAAGATCAAAACCATTCCAGGACTGTCCCTGACAGCCCACACAGAAGTCATAGGGACTCCAAAAGCACACCATGATCATCCAGAGGCATTGCATGGTTGCCATGGGCCCTGGTGCAAGGAATAAAGATGGCCCCCCCTTGAAAGGAATTAATGGGCCCCCCCATGAATGGTCAGACTCCCCCCCCAACCAGACAGTTGGATCACCTGTGTCTCTGAATTTAAGTATTTTTTTATTTTTATTTAATCATAAAACTAACAGGAGGACCACCACTGCCAGATGGGTTAGCAGCTGTTGCTTATTTGCAGCTCAAAGCAGACAGCTGCCTGCCTGCAGCACTTTCTTGGTGCTGTGTCTGACTCTGTCAAGTTTGAACTTGAGGAACAACCTTTGTTTTATTTTATCATTCAGTCTTTAACAGGTATAGGTATTATTTTTTTAATAAAACTGTTTCTCCTCCTCAGTCTCTCTCTCTCTCTCTCTCTCTCTCTCTCTCTCGCCAACCAAATCTTGATAATCTTCAGTCCAGACTCCTCTCCTTATCCTCCCTCCCCAGTCCCTTTTTTATTCAGTCAGCTCAGCTCTGGGCTGGCCCAGACACTCAGTTACCTATCTCTGACAAAAAACTTTCCTCATAGTTTGGTTAATCCTTCCTCCTCTCACTACTGTGACTCCATCAACTAAATCTTAATATAGTCATCTCAGTTCTCATCCACTCCTAGTCTTCCCAGTCCCTTGAGTCCCTTATTCAGAATTCAGTCTGCTCTGGCCACTGGCCCAGACAGAGTCCCCTCTGTCTCACTCTGTCTCTTTAACAGTTGTTTAACTATTTTTATTCCATCCTGACCTCTCCTCTCTTCTCTCAGTCTATATCAAACAAAGTTGTTGTTTTTTCCTTAATCAGAATCAGTCCTCCCCTCCGACCGTTATTATCCTCCCTCCCCCGCCAGGCCCTTGTGCTCCTCCTGTGAGTTGGTTGTTGTTGTGACTGACAGCACAGCACAGCATACTGTTATTTGTTGTGAACTTGTGTCCTTGTCGGTCCTCGACTTACTCTCTCAGTCTACTAATTCCATTCCAGTTTCAATTCAAATTCTCCCCAATCCCAAGTGCCCAATTTCCTGACTTGCTGGCTTGGCCCCAAGCAGCAGCAGAGGCTCACCCCACCCAATTGGCCGGCTGAGCCGAAGACCGACCCATCACCCACCCACTCAGTCTCATAGCAGTGAGGAAATACATGCATGGTGTGGCACTGTCTGACTTTTATTCTTTCTCATCAGCCAGACAGCCACCAATCTAGCTTGAGTGCACAAAATTGGATGGATCCCCTTCCCTGAGTCCCTGACACTCCCGCCCCAGCCCAGCCAGCAGCAGCAGCACTGCATGAGTTGATGAGAGACAGTCCACAACCCCACTCCAGTCTGGCGAAGACAGAAAGATGCACAGTGACACACCGTCACAAGCAAATAGTGGATTGCGCTTAACTGTACAGCTCGGATTCAAATGGGAAGAGAGCGTCTGCTGACGGTCATGATGACGTCTCCCTCTCCTCTCTCCACCACCTGCCCACCCCAACACTACCACGCCGAGACCCGATTGGTCACCAGATCCAGCAGGCAGCAGCACTAAATCGCCGATGGCTACCTAATCGGTCAATCATCATGACAGATAGGCAGCTCTGGCATTCCGTCTTCCACTCCTCCTCCTCCTCAGCTCACTGACTCCCGCCCTCTGTGTCTTCTTGGTGCTGCTACTAGCCGACGCATTCCCGAGCCCCCCTGGCCCCATGTGGTGTACATCAGCAACATCTAGAAAGTCATGTGGGGTCATAGAGGCATGGCTGGAATGCACAGCATTTATTTACTATTTTATTTATTTCTACAGCCGTGCGAGAGCCGCCCACGGAGGCAGGATGGTCCGGCTGCCAGAGAAGCTGATTTTTTTAAATGCAGCAGCAGGCAGGGTAATAATCATTTGGCACCTCTTAGTTCTGGGCCCCAGTGCAGGTGCACCACTTGCACACTCCATTCCTATGCCCCTGATATGGTCTACAGTGTCAAATGCAACAGAGAGATTGAGAAGGATCAAGATGGTATGAGCCTTTCGATCTCTTCACCACTAGGAGATCATTTAATACTTGGACAATTGCAGTCTTGGTGCTATGTCGCTTCCTGAAACCAGACTGGAGAGCTTCATAGACATTCTGGGTCATAAAATGATCATCCAGTTGCAACGCAGCCACTGTCTCAATAACCTTACCCACAAAAGGCAGGTTAAAGACAGGCTGATAGTTAGCTGGACAGTCGAGATCCAAGTAGGGTTTTTTCAGGAGTGATCATTCGACTGCCTTCTTAAGGGGATCAGGAAAGACCCCCCTCTCCAAGGAACTTCAGACAATTTCAGCTAGGATTGGGCAGATAACATCTACACAACCCACTAACAGGGGGATAGGGCCAGGATCCAAACTACAACTGGTTGAGTGCAACGTCTGAATGATCTTCACAATGTCCATGAATTCTGGCTGGCTAAAGTCCACCTAGGCAGACTGACTGATCCCCACCGACCTCTGCAACCCTTCGTAGGGAGAGCAGGGCTGATACCGGATCTGATGCTGGCAACCTTATCTGCGAAGACTCAAGCAAGCTCCTCACATTTAGTCTGAGAAAAGGCTCCTCTGGACTGAAGACAGATTGGATTGCACATTCTGTCGACAGTCCAGAAGAGCTGAGCTGGTTGATTCTGTGCAGCAGAAATCTCCCTGAGCAGGAATTCTGCCTTCTTATGGGTGATCTCTGATTGATGGCCCTTACAGTGTTCCATCAATCTAAGCCTGTCAGCCACCAGGCCGGATTTCCACCATGCTCTCTCCATCCTTCGACCAACTCACCTCAACTCCTTCAAGGAACCATCAAATCAAGGGTTTCTCGGGTGAAGAGTGAGTGCCAAACACAAACAGGAACAATTAAGTCTAGGGCATCTCCCACTGCCTTATTATAGGCCAGTACTAGACCCCCTGGACTCATGCTTACACCCAAGAATCCCGATAGGTCCAGGACTGCTTTTAGACCATCTGGGGTAACTCCCCTTAAAAAGTGGTACTGGACCATCTCCATAGGGGCAGGTCTATTGGGGGAACCCCAAAACTGAATTCTGTTGTGTGATGGTCAGATTAATTCACTGATTCCACCCCAAGACAGTGATCTCCATCCCCAGAAGGAACACCAGATCCAATGAGTGACCCCCCAATATGGGTAGAGGAGGTAACCACCTGTGTAAGGCCCAGCGACATCATTAGCTGGAGGAGATTTTGACCAAAGTACGAGAGTTCATCGTTGACCCAGACATTGAAGTCCCACAGAATTATCCATCTGAGGGACTCCAAAACCATGTCAACAATGAAGTCTGCCATCTCCTGCAGGAATTCTCCACCATCACCTGCTGGATAGTAGATGAGGAGTATCCTGCAACCTTACCCTCTCCTAAGATACACTCGAAGGATCTGGTGGGTCCCATTGGAACATCCACATGGTCCAGTTCAGTCTTAAAAATAATGGCTACACCCCCACCTTTACAATCCATCCTTGGGTGGTGTATCACCGGGAACTCAGCTAGAACAGCAGAAGCCAATACAGGGCCTGCATTTTCATCCTGCCAGGTCTCAGTGATGCATGCCAGATCTACCGTTCCAACAAGATGAGCTGTAATAGCCGACTTGTTCCTAACAGACCTGGCATTACATAACACTGCCCGAGTAGGATGAGATGCTGAGGAAAACCTTAGCTCCTGCTCACTTACTGCGGAGCCCTTGGGTACAGGGATAAGACAAGGAATTCCTCTGTCCTGGCACCATTTCACTCCAGGGCGTCTCCTAGTCCACACTACCCCAATTTGCCCTCCCCTTTCTCTTTCCCCACCGGACCCAGTTCTCCCCTTTCTTCTTTTTCTCCTAACAATCCCTAGTGCATGACAATGCATATAGGTCTCATTTGGTAAATAGGGACACTCAAATGGGGGCAGTTCCCTGAGTCTGGTGGGGGAATACTGCCTGATCATCTGTAAGCCTTCCCAGCACATTCCCAATTACTACAGGGCAGCACAACAAATCATAAAAATTACTCACACTCTCATTAAAGCTTTCCCACCCACATGCAACCTCTTATCTTAACTAATAACGTGTACAGTCAGGTAATAATGTACAAATAAACTAATTAACAAATAAAGCAAATCCTAAATCAATACATTTTTGAGTTTTAAACCCGGGAGCTCCCACCTCTCAGGCAATAACCAGAACAGTCCTTCACCAATCACCTCTCGCATAGAAGGGAGAAGGTCTGTTAGCTTAGTTTAATGTAAGTTAAGTTCAGTGTTCAACAGGCACTCTAACTGCCTATAGCATAGGCTAAAGAATATAGTCCAGAATCAAGAACAACATAATTTAACCAGCTTAAAATTATCCTAAAACAAAAGTGGATGACTATGTTGAAAATTTGGGGTCAAAATATGTAAAAACAACAAAGTTATGCACGTACATTGAAATTTCTCTGTGTTCACTCATCATTTTGGTAATTTTCAATATTTTGACTCCAAATTTTCAACATAGCTATTTTTTCACACCACCTCATGAACATGAAAGCTGTCATTTTTCAGATCCTGGCCAAAACGTGTGTTAGCACTTATGGCATGAAATGACATTTCATCGAGTTAATGAGGTGGGACAATAAGAAGGTTATGCTGAAAATTTGGTGTACAAATATAGTAAAATGCCCAGGTTATGAGTGATCATTGCAGTATTTCAATGTCTACTAATAACTTTGCTAATTTAAAATATTTTTTAACTTCCAACTTTCAGCATAACCTTTTTTCTACACCACCTCATAAATGTGACAGGTGTCATTTTTATGTTGATTGCCCGCATGCGCAAGAAACGTATTGTGGCAGCTTTCTGCACAAACAGGTTGTGGAGGCACAGCGCTGTTGTGGTCCATGCCCCCACAGCCTTTAAAGGCTTGTCCAGCGTCCCCCAGTGCTGTGGCACGCTGCTGCTGACACTAGTTCAGCCAGTGTGCCACCAACTTGTAAAAAATCAGCCGCTGCAATCCCACACCCTGTCAGCATTATGTAAACCCCCACCCCTGATTATACTGTCTGCTGACAGGGTGGCCAATCCCCATCGGCATAATGTCCCTCCCTCTTTTGTTTTGTGCCGAAGGGGGTGTCCAATCCCCTGCCGGCTACAGCTTGCCCCCGCCAAAAGAAAGACTCTGGTGATACGCTGGGAGCCCTCCCCAGTGTGCCACATGCCCCTGTAAAATAAAAACTGTTTCCTCGATGTCTTTTCCTTTTTTAACCTGTAAAAAAGGAAACTGTCCCTCGGTGGTCTCCCTGCCCCCTCCCGCAATCCGTGCCCACCCACTGCACACCCTGCTTTCCCACACACCCCCACCCCATACTTACCTCCGGAGCTGGGCGCGACGATCTTTGGTGGACCGGGATCACGTCTGCACTCTTCAAAGCCGACTGCGAACTGAGGAAATGCCAGTAAGCTGTATAATGGAATAAATATATTTTTTCCAACTTTAATGCACATCTCAGTCATTTTTTAGGAATTTTGGCACCACATTTTCAACATGGGGTTTTTGGGCCCCCTCCTCATGCATTCTGGAACTGTCATGGCGTTAATCGGCCCCGAAAGATAATTTCACGGTCACTGCGTGGAATCACCTTTAGGGACTGATTAATGAAACAACAGTGCCAGTGTTCAGGAGGTGGGCTCTCAAAGCCTGTGTTGCAAATTTGTGACGATACTCATAAAATGACTGTGTTCTAGCGTATGCTATAGTTTGCACGCACTCGTAACTTCGCGAATTTGTAATATTTTCATTCTAGATTTTCAACATTGCCATTTTCCCACACCTACTTATGAACAGTACAGCTGTCATTTTTCCCATCCTGGCCGAAATGTGTTTTCGCTCTTCTGGTCCAGAATAGGGTGGTCGCTGTGGGAAATCACTGTTCAGGACAGATTTAGAAAATGACAGTGATACTGTTCATGAGCTGAGGTCCTAAAATCCCTATGTTGAAAATCTGGTGATGAAACTCCATAACATGACTGTGTTACAAACATGCGTTCAACTGTTTCCATGCACCCTTGTAACTTCGCAAATTTGTAATATTTTCACACCACATTTTCAACAGTGGCATTTTTTCACACCTCCTTATGAACAGTACAGCTGTCATTTTTCACATCCTGGCTAAAATATGTTTTTGCACTCCTGATGAAGAATAGCACAGTTGCTGTGGGAAATCAGTGTTTTGGACAGATTAAGATCGAGCGAGTGAGAGGGGGGAGTGACCGAGCTCAACTGAGCTTAATAGGGACTGCTCCGGATTTGTTTGTGGGCAGGAAAAGGCCCCAATGCAAGAGCCCAGTACAAAAGGGCAGCCTGCAGTGCTGGGAAAGACAGAACGAGACAGCGAGGGAGGGAGGGGGAGTGAGCGAACTCACCAGAGCACTGTCAGGACTACTGTGGATTTCTTTGTGGGCAGGAAAAGGCGTCATTGCAGGCAAGGACCCAGTACAAAAGGCCAACCTGCAGCTGTGAGAGAAACAGTACAAGCAAGTAAGACAGGGGGACTGAGTGAGCTCAACGGACCTCGATCAGGACTGCTGCGGATTTCTTTGTGGGCAGAAAAAGGTGCCAATGTAGGCAGGAGCCCAGTACAAAAGGGCAGCCTGCAGTGCCAGGAGAAACAGAACGAGTGAGTGAGAAAGGGGGAGTGAGCAGGCTCAACAGACCAATGCAATCAACATTCGGCATTGACAAATACTTGTTTAAATCCTGATCGAGACGTGTTTTTGTACTTTTGGTGTAAAATAATGTTTTGGACAATATTCTATAAATATCACATGTCATGCTTATAAAGGGAGGCATACAATGACTAACATAAACAAGCATTTGTCAATGCCGAATGTTGATTGTGTGGGTGTGTTGAGCTCGCTCACTGCCCCTCCGTCACTTTCTCAGTCTGTTTCTCCTGGTGCTGCAGGCTGCTGTTTTGTACTGAGCTCCTGCCTGCATTGGCACCTTGTTCTGCCCACTAAGAAATCTGCAGCTGTCCCGACAGAACTGCGTGGAGGTGGCTCACTACCCTCTCACTCCTCATTTCATATCTCCTGGCGCTGCAGGCTGCCCTTTGTACTGGGCTCCTGCCTCTGTTGGTGGCTTTTCTGGCCACAAAGAAATTCTGCAGCAGTCCCGACCAGGTCTGTTGAGCCTGCTGACTCCCCGTCTGTCACTCACTCATTCCGTTTCTGCTGGGATTGCAGGCTGACCTTTTGTACTGGGCTCCTGCCTGCGTTGCCACCTTTTTCTGCCAACAAACAAATCTGCAGCAGTCATGATAGAGCTCCATTGAGCTTGCTCACTCCCTTTCTGTCACTTGCTCATTGTGTTTCTCCCAGTGCTGCAGACTGCCCTTTTGTACTGGGCTCCTGCCTGCATTGGCACCTTTTTCTGCCCACAAAGAAATCCACAGCTGTCCTGACAGAGCTCCGTTGAGGTTGCTCACTCCCTCTGTGTCACTCACTCATTCTGTTTCTCCTGGTGCTGCAGCCTGCCCTTTTGTACTGGGCTCCTGCCTCTGTTGGCGCCTTTTTCTGCCCACAAAGAAATCTGCAGCAGTCCTGACAATGCTCTGTTGAGCTCACTCACTCACCTTCTCTCACTCGCTCATTCCATTTCTGCCCACATTGCAGGCTGCCCTTTTGTATTGGGTTCCTGCCTGCGTTGCCACCATTTGCAGCAGTTACAATACAGCTCCATTGAGCTTGCTCACTCCCCCTCTCTCACTCGCTCATTCTGGTTTTCCCACCACTGCAGGCTGCCATTTTGCACTGGGCACCTGTGAGCATTGCTGCTTTTTTCTGCACACAAACAAATCTGCAGCAGTCCCAACAGAGCTCCTTTGAACTCACTCACTCCCCCTCCCTCACTCACTCATTCTGTGTCTCCTGCCGCTGCAGGCTGCCCTTTTGTACTGGGCTCCTGCCTGCATTGGTGGCTTGTTCTGGCCAGAAAGAAATCTGAAGCAGTCCCGACACAGTTCCATTGAGCTCGCTCACTCCCCCTCTCTCACTCACTCATTCTGTTTCTGCCTGCGCAGCAAGCTGGCCTTTTGTGCTGGGCTCCTGCCTGTGTTGCTGCATTTTCTGCCCACAAAGAAATCCACAGCAGTCACAATAGAGCTCTGTTGAGCTCGCTCACTACCGCTCTGTCACTCACTCGTTCTGTTTCTCTTGGCGCTGCAGGCAACACTTGTGTACGGGGCTCCTGGCTGCATTGGCACCTTTGTCTGTCCACGAAGAAATTCGCAGCTGTACCGACAAAGCTCCATTGAGGTCGCTCAGTCTCCCTCTGTCACGTGCTTATTCTGTTTGTCCTGGCGCTGCAAGTGGCCCTTTTGTACGGGGCTCCTGCCTGCATTGGCGCCTTTTTCTGCCAACAAAGAAATCCACAGCAGTCCTGATAGAGCTCCTTTGAGCTCACTCAGTTCCCCTGTCTCACTCACTCATACTGTTTCTCACACCACTGCAGTCTGGCCTTTTCTACTGGGCCCCTGCCTGCATTGAGGTCTTTTCCTGCCCACAAAGAAATCCACAGCAGTCCTGACAGTGCTCTGGTGAGTTCGCTCATTCCTCCTGCTTCACTTGCTCTCCTGTTCTGTTTCTCCCAGTGCTGCAGGCTGCCCTTTTGTACTGACCTCTTGCGTTGGGGCCTTTTTCTGCCCACAAACAAATCTGGAGCAGTCCCGACAGAGCTCAGTTGAGCTTGGTCACTCTCCCCTCTCACTCATACCATCTTAATCTGTCCCAAACACTTGTGTCCCACAGCGACCGTGCTATTCTCCATCAGGAGTGCAAAAACATATTTTAGCCAGGATGTGAAAAATGACAGCTGTACTGTTCATAAGGAGGTGTGAAAGAATGCCACTGTTAAAGACGTGGCATGAAAATATTACAAATTTGCAAAGTTACAAAGGTGTGTGGAAAGTGTGCAATGCACACTTGTGACACACTCATTTGATGGGCTATCATCACCAAATTTTCAACATAGGCATTTTAGGACCTCTGCTCATGAACAGTATCTCCATCACTTTATTAATCTGTCCCGGACAGTGATTTCCCACAGCAACCGTTCTATTCTGCACTGGAACTGCAAAAACACATTTCAGCCAGGATGGGAAAAATGACAGCTGCACTGTTCATACATAGGTGTGGGAAAATGGCAATGTTGAAAATCTGGAGTGAAAATATTATAAATTCGTGAAGTTACGAGCATGCGTGCAAACTGCGCAATGCATGCTTGTAACAGTCATTTTATGGAGTATCGTTACCAAATTTTCAACATAGCCATTTCGGGACCTCTACTCATAAACAGTGTCACTGTAATTTCCTTAATCTGTCCTGAACACTGATTTCCGACAATGACCGCGCTATTCTGCGCCGGAAGTGCGAAAACACATTTCCGCCATGATGCAAACAATGTCAGCTGTGCTGTTCACAAGGAGGTGTGACAAAATGCCAATGTTGAAAATCTGGTGTGACAATATTGCAAATTCACGAAGTTACGAGCATGCGTAGCAACTGCGCAATGCAAAACAGTAATTTTTTTGATTGTTCCCACCAAATTTGTAACATAGGCTTTTTGAGAGCTCACTCACGGAACACTGGAACTGTCGCTTTGTTAATCGCCCCCAAAGGTGATTCCTCGCATGACTGCAAAATCACCCTTCGCCTGATTAATGCCATGACAGTGACAGTATTCATGAGGAGGGGTCCCAAAAACCCCATGTTGAAAATTTGGTGTCAAAATTCCAAAAAATGCCAGAGATATGCAGCAAAGTTGGGAAAAACCCTATTTATTACATTATACAGCTTACCGGCATTTCCTCAGTTCGTGGTCGGCTTTGAAGAGTGCAGACGTGTTCCTGGTCCACCGAAGATTGTCGCGCCCAGCTCCGGAGGTAAGTATGGAGTGGGGGGGTGTGGGGAGTCAGGGTGCACCGTGGGTGGGGGGGGTAAGAGACTACAAGGGACAGTTTCCTTTTTTTCAGGTACAAAAAAAACCTAAAGACTTCGCTGGACCGTTTTTCTCTTTACAGGGCCATGTGGCATGCTGGGGTGGATCCCAGTGTGCCACCAATGGTTTTCTTTTTTGGGGGGTGCCAGCTGTAGCTGACGGGGGATTGGGCACCCCCGTCGGCAAACAACAAAAAGGGGGATTCCTTTTTTCCGATGGGGATTGGGCACCCCGTCGGCAGACAGTTAAACAGGGGGAGGGCTACATTATGCCGTTGGGAGTGGGCTCCCCCGTCAGCAGAAAAACATGGTGGAGGGGGGTTAGTATTGTTTGTGAACACAGCGGCAACCCGCCACCATGTTCACAAACAATATCAGGGTTTTTATATCCTGCCCTGCAATGACAGATTGCTCCCTCATTGCAGCGGATGGTTTACGCTGCAATGACAAGGCGGCCCCTGATTGCAGTGGCTAAATTGTCACAAGTTGGTGCAAACGTTCCAAACTTGTGTCACCAGCAGCCTGCCACGGCACTGGGGGAAGTGGGACAAGCCTTTGCAGGCTGTGGGGGCATTGGCCACAACAGTGCCCTGCCTCCATAGCCTCCTTCTCAGCAAGCTGTCCCAATATGTTTCTTGCACTGTGCGCAATCAACATAAAAACGGGGGTCAAAATAAAAAAAAAAAAAAAAATTATTAAGAAACTTTGTGTGTAGTGTCAGTCTTCACCTTAGTGGGTATGCTTTGTGATCTGGTGCCGGAGAGCCAAGTTCAGTGACGAGCTCACTGACCCAGCTACATGGGGTAAGGGTGCTGGAATGGTGCTGTTATGCAACACTCCCCACCATCCAGGGAATGAAAGCTGCAGGGTTGTCTGCACAGGCACAATTATCATATAGTGAAGACCGCTCTTCTTTTGGCATAGGGCCTTGCATCTCTGCCCTGGTGGGTGGTAATGGGCCCTGTGCATTGGCTGACAGATTGACTCTTTGACTGTACATCTGTATCTGCAGTCACATGGAAGCGTAGGGATCCGAGAGCCCTGCACTTTCACAGCCCACCAGACAGCCCCATGAATTCTTGATATCCATTGCTGCGTGTAACTGCAGGGCTCACAAAAGCCCTACAATTCTGTAGGTGGACAGAGTCTTCCTTGGTGTAGGGTCCAAAGGGCCTCGTGTGTCAGCATCCGTGGAACCTGTGTGAATGAAGATATGATTCCACTCTCTCAAAAAGAAAGGAAATTCTTTGTAATAAATTTTTGTTAATGCAGCAGTTAGGGTTCAAGTTAATGCCACAAAAGTGGGGAAATGTTGCATTAGGGTTTACAACCCTAACTCCTCACCCCAACCCCCAAGCAGCAAAAGGAGAAAAAAATATTAGGGTTTGGGGTCTCTGGAGTCTTAGCAAACCAGTAGTGGGGTCTTCCTTAGGGTTGTAAGATTGAAGCAGTGTCAGTGCCTTCTTTGTGTCTTTTTGATGAGTACTGATGTTTCGCTATCTATTGACAAGAAGGCTGAGGCAATAATTAATGGCTCTTGACAACAGCCAAAGCAATGCTTCATGGAACCCTTCCTGCTAGATGGCCATGACCTTGAGGTAAACCTTACTATAAAGAATCTTTAGGTTTCCAATTGAGCCAGATCTGTGTTAATGAGCTCATACGTAATTTCTCAGCAATTCTGGAACCAATTCTTTGTGGCATGTGACTGTAACAACATTGTTGTATGCTCAAAGGGAATTGCAGACCTTGCCCATGCTGTTGCTAACTGCACTTCAACCATGTGGGAAAGGGGGTGGGGTCATTATGCAAAAGGCATGCAGACAAAGCATAGTGATCCTTGCCATTTAATTCACTAATTTAGGGACATCCCCTGCTTCTAGAACAGTTACAGGCAGGTGGTAGGAGTGTCACTAAATTATGAACAGAGAAAGTGCAGGAAAGGATTGGCAAGGACATACTTTGGCAGACGGTGCATGTGGAGAAATTGGGCCGGTGTGGAGAGTCCATTACACCCCAAGAACTTTAATCAGGCTATGGAGTTGGTTGGGGAAGGGGGGGTCACTGGATCACCATAAGAGCCAAATGTGATCTGTGGTGCATTGGCCTAAATGGTAGAAATAGGCTGCAACCAACATAGACAGTGTTACAGTTCAAAAGCCATAACTACAAAAACAAAAAAATAGCACTTGTTACTCAGAGTAATGGGTTCCTGTTTTTGTTTTCAGGGTGGATTGGCCTACAAGCAGAGCAAAAGGAATGTGTCAGGCAGGTGGAAGTAGGTGGCACATGTGTGGATGATTTCCTCTGAAAGAAGGAACACAGAAAACTGCACAGCAAGTCTAGCAGTCACAATATTCTTACTGGGGGAAAGAGGGCTGGGAAGACTTATACCCGTTTTATGCCACGCATATGGAGGATAAATTTCCCACAAAGAAATATAGAAACTTCAGCTAAAAGAGATACATGCCACCATTTCCCTGACGAAGCGGCAGAGCCATGAGATGGCAATAGATTGAGTGGTAGTTTGATTTGGGTGGATACTACTGCAGCCTTCATTTTTGCTGTGTTTATTGAATCTGGCAGGCAGGGGGAACACTTAGGCGGTACCACTGGTGCCCAGGAGCTATGCACCTGTCATAGCACCATGCCAATTGTGCAATCCCAGGTGCATATCACCATAGGTGTCACTAAGCAAGTGTTCATGGGCGCAAACCCCATTTTCACCCATTGAAATTTTGGCAACCCACATTTGCATTTCACCTCAGCAGCAGGGGGAACTGTGCTGTGCCCCAGGGCAACTAAATCAGACCTCTGAGGATATCTGATAGGTTTATGGTCATAACAGGGAGGCTGTTCACACTGCATTTTGTGACTACACACCTAGCAACTGAGAACTGAGTCCTCTATTTCCATCTAAGAAATGCTGCCCAGCTGTGACCATGTTAGTGGTGTTTGTATAGTGCATCTGAGTTTCTAACTGTCCTCCGAGGAACAGTACAGGTAACCATCACCGGATCTAAGGTCAGATTTCAGATCTGAGGTCAGAGTCACCGAATCCTAGGTTGGATCCCTGGATCAGAGAGAGAATTCACAGTTTGGATCTATGGATCTGCCATTACAAACACCCACAAAATCCCCAGTGCCACCTTTGACACTTGACCTAGTATATCACTATGCCTTCTAGGAATTCCACTTTTAAAATAGCTGATTTCTCTGCTCCACAAAAACAAAATAAAAATGTCAGACTTTCCACCAGTTACCTTTGAGTTGTTCACAGATGCTGCCTTGAATTGATTTCTGGACCCAGCAGAAGAAACAACTACCAAATATGTATATTATTTCAGAACCATGACAATTAATTCTCTATTGTTGTTTTTTACTAGCCTAAACCCATTTTATAAGCACAATAAGACACTCCAGGTTGTTGGTGGTAGTGAACTGAATACACTTTCAGAAGCTGAAGCATTTGGCCTGCAGCCTCAAACCTTACTACACTCTGGGCACTACTACCAACGCCCAGCTGTATTTTATTGCTTATGTGTTCTTTGTGTGGTTTGTCATGCATTCAGTATGGCCCTGCAGCTGCAGATCATTAACATGGCATCCCCAGATCCTTCCTGCATGGTCATAATTGTGTTAGCATTCATGTGGAGAAGGTGTTCATGGCACAATCGGTTTGCAGAGTTACAACTGTGGCCAGGGACTGTGAATCGGACCTTTTATATTTAGATGCGATTCAGTTTAGCGTTAATACATTTTCTGAGTTTAGTTTCCCTATTTCCTTCACAACTTAGGAAATTTACATGAAAACAGGATCACTGCCCACTACACTTGACCTGCCTGCTTGCCTACATCTGTCATCATAATCAATTTCAGAGCAACAGACAGTGATGTTACTTGTAGAAGGTTAAATATCAGGTATCAAAAAAACATCAGAGAAGATGATCTGTATGGGATGAGCTGTATAGGATTCAAGTTAATATGTATAGTTATTGAGAAAAAATGGTGACTTAAATACAAAAGTATTGAAGTCTCCATCCCTGTGATAAACCTTAGACGTATACTGAACCATTCACTTGTGATAGGGGCCTATGGGTCCACAGATATTTGGGGTTATAACTGAGTTGCATACAGGGGTGGGGTGGACTGATTGGGTCGCAGGCCAGGGTGCTACCTGAGGAGGACAGGCCATGGCCACCTGAGCCACCAGCCTACTTGAAATGTAATTTTTATTCCTGAACTGACTGTTCTTATGCTACTTGTCCTAAAATTACAAGAAAATTACACACACACACACACACACACACATATATATATATATATATATATATATTTATAAAATGGGTAGGAAAAACTTTGTCTCCTGATTTGTTGGATCACATCACATGACCATGCGTATATCAGAGCGTGACCCACACATTCACTTTTACCCCTCTAAAAAACAATTTTGCCATTTTATAAGGTAGATAACCCACTCTACGATGTGCGGTCACCAAGGCGTGCATATATCAGAGTGCGACCGCACACCTAAGAGTGGGTTACCTATTACACACACATATATATATACCATATATATATATATAATCTCAATATTTAGCATCACAACTTGTTAAATCTTACCACAATTTAAAATAAAAGACCACACACACAGTAACATTTTTTTTTTTTATCTTTTTTACTATAGCATTCTGCACCTCTCAAATGTCCCTAATTTTGACACAGATATTTCCTTATCTTCTGTGCTCAGTACTCCCTTGCACTAGGGGCATGCTAGTAACAAATAATAATACCTAAGGAGTACAAATATTAGGCTTCCTGAATATTTGTCTGAATAATGAATTGTCATTATTTGTATTTGGCCAATGGTATTCAGGAATTATAAAGTCTCCCTCCTTCGCAGATGACCAGGGCTACTCTTTTAGCCACCTTCTCTCCTGATTCCAAACTTTTACTCACCCACCTACCCCCTCCCTGAATTCCCACACAAGGTAGAAAAGTGATAGCCGGCTCCTAGCACCTTGCCATGAGACGACAGCATCTTTAATGGCACCCACCTCCGTAGCCTGAGCATAGGCAGTGGAGCCAGGGGTTGGGGGTCAGATGACCCCTTACTTTTGTAGCTGAAGGTTCAGACATTGAATTGAAGAGTGTCCCAGGCTGAGGTGTTCTATGCAATTCTGACCCCCCCCCCTTCTTGGTACACTCCTCCACCACTGAGCCTGAGTGCCTGTCTACCTCAAATTGGAAAAAATCAGCTGCTTTGTCCTGTGCCCCCTAGAGCCCAGTCTTTGATTGGAGAGTGGTTTAGTGCCAAATATTCAGTTAGCCCTTCTCCTGCTATGCCACCTAGTCCACTCCACTTGCTAAGCAACTGATGATTACAGAGAGAGAGAGAGAGAGGGAGTAGTGAGTGCATACGGAGCCAGCACAACCCATCATAAGAGAGGGGTGGGGTAGTAGTGTCTGTAGTGACTCTAGGTAGTCCTATTGGTCAGACTGCCTAGTGTCACTACTGATGCTACTGCCCAACCCCCTCCATCATGATCAATCACACTGGCCCCACTCTCTCTCTCTCTCTCTCTTTAGTGATGGGCTGCTTAGGGAGCAGAGCGGGCTGAGGAGCTTGGCAGGAGGAAGGAGGGGTGACCAACCGGATATTTGGCACTAGCCCACCCCCAAATCAAGGATTTAACTTGGGGTAGGGGCACAGAATGGAGTAGCTGATTTTTCCAGTTGGAGGTAGTCACGCTCTTGGGATGAGGGGGAGCCTTTAAAGATGCTGATGGCTCCTAGCTACCTTGCTATCACTTTTCTATCTTTTGTCGGACTTCAGGGAATGGGTAGGTGGGTGGGAAAAGTTTGGAAGTGGGAGGGATGGTGGCCAAGAGACTAGCCTGGCCACCTAGAGAGGGGGAAGCCTTTATCCCCAACCCCTCCAATATGAATACTGAATAATTGGGCCCCAAATAGATTTTTTCAGTATATTTGCACACCCCATCCCTACCTTGTACATTTGTAATTTTTTGATCACCACTCCCTGTCACTGAATCAATCAGGGCTTTGAATCTGAACATTTTGCCAGAATACATTTGATTTATGCTTGCTGCTCTTGTCTTTTTCTCATTCAGGAAATGCATTAGTAACTGTCAAATACAGGGTGTGTGCCAGGTGACTGGAAGAAGGCAGATGTGGTGCCACTGCATAAGGGGGCAGCAAAGAGGAGGTGGGGAATTATCGCCTGGTCAGTCTCACCTCAGTGGTGGGTAAGGTGATGGAGGTACTAGTAAAGGATAGGGTGGTAAACTACCTGGTTGATAGCAGCCTGCAGGATGGTAGGCAGCATGGCTTTAAAACTGGGAGGTCATGTCAGGCGAACCCTAATACAGTTCTTTGATTGGGTGACGAAGGTGGTTGATTAGGGAGGGGTGGTGCAAGTGGCCTGTCTGTACTTCAGTAAGGCCTTTGACACCGTCCCTCACAGAAGGCTGGTAAATAAGCTGGAAAGCTTAGGGGTGGGTCAGAAAATAACTAGGTGGGTGGAAAACTGGTTGAAGGACAGAAGCCAGAGGGTGGTAGTTAATGGGGTACATTCTAGGAAGTTGGAGGTGGCGAGTGGGGTACTCCAGGTGTCAATCCTGGTACCCCTCCTTTTTAATATCTATATTAGTGATACAGTGCACGGGCTGGAGGGAAGGGTGTGCCTATTTGCAGATAATATGGAGATCTGCAATAGGGTGGACACCCTTGGGGGAATTGAGGCCATGAGGGAGGAGCTGAAATTCAATGCCAAAAAGTGTGCAGTGATCCACATGGGGTGTAAAAACCCGCAAGCAGCTAACACTCTAGGGGATGAGGTATTTAACCAACTGAGCAGGAAAGGGATCGGGGATTATAATATTAAGCAACCTTAAGGTAAATAACCAATGCAGCAAAGCAGTGGGAAAGGCAAATAGAATGTTGGCACGCATTAGGAGGGGCATAACTAGCAGAAGCAGGGAGGTACCGATGCCTTTTCATAAAACCATGGTGAAGCCACACCTGGAGTATGGGATCCAGTGCTGGAGACCACAGCTATGAAGGACATAGATGGGTTTGAGAGGGTGCAGAGAAGGGCAACCAAGATGGTGCAAGATATGCTGGGGAAGCCATATGAGGAGAGGTGGAGAGAACTGGATCTGTACTCATTGGAGACTAGAAGGGAGATGAGGGACATGGTAGAAACACTTAAGTATGTGAAGAGGATCAATAAGGTGAGGGAGGGGAGCTTATTTAAAAGGAAGATGGAGAAGAAAACTGGAGGGCAGAGTCTAAGATTAGAAGGAAGACGATTTAGAGGCAATGTGAGGGGGCGTTACTTCATGGAGAGGATGATGGAGGCCTGGGAACAAATTACTGGAGGTAGTGGTGGGGGCTGAAATGGTGGAGGGATTCAAGAGGGCATGGGACAGACATAAGGGGTTAGCAAGTGGGGGGAAGGGGAGGTCCCGTGACATAGGTGATGAGTAAGAGGGAGGGGGAAGGGTCAGACTTGATGATCCAGAGGGGTCCTTTTCTGCCGACAGATTTCTATGATTCTGTGAAATATGCAACCTTTTTTAACAAACTCTGGTCAGAGCCAACACAGCTACTATAAGCCTTAGGAGCACTGGAAGGGAATTGAACGGCACTCACAAACAGACAGAGGCCGACTAATTGCCCAGCTTGTTCAGGTCTTGAACAATGGGATTATAAAAGGAATCACAGGCTACTCCGGGTTGTAGAGTGGATAGGGAATCACTGTAAATTAGGATGTTTGAACAGCATATGTTATTCATCCTTGCGTATGAAGCAGGGGTGGACATGCTTATTAAAAGCATTGAAACATAGAAACTGTTTGCAGATAAGGACCTCTTGGCCCACCTAGTCTGTCCTATTTCCCTACCTACAGTGTCACCACAGACCCTACTCAATCTCCAGTCTTTCTCCCTCTTGCCTTATTTCTAAGGTCCCCTTGTGTCTATCCCATGCATGCTGGAATCCTGTTACCATTTTAGCACCCACCACCTCTGATGGGAGGCTATTCCAGGTGTCTGCCACCCTTTCTGTGAAGAAGTACTTCATCACATCTCCTCTGAGTCTCCCTTCCTCCAACTTCATTGCTTTCACCCAGTCAAAGAAATCAATCACGTTTGCCTGGCAAGATCTCCCCCTGTGAAACCATGCTGCATTGGATCCTATAATCCACTGGTCACAAGGCATTCCCCAATCCTTTCCTTCAGTAGTGATTCCATTACTTTACCCACCATCGAAGTCAGACTGACAGGTCTGTAATTTCCTGCCTCCTCCCTCTTACCACTTTTGTGAAGTAGAACCACACCTGCCCTCTTCTAACCCCTGGAACTTCCCTGTATCTAGTGATAGGTTGAACAGGGCTGTCAGAGGTGCAGCCAGCACCTCCTTGAGCTCCCTCAGTATTCAAGGGTGTATCTCATCAGGCCCTATTGCCTGATTTCTTTTTAGCATTGATTTTTGGTTTTTCTATATTCTTGCATGGGTGGACCTTATTTGTGTCTTACAAAATTATGCAAGACATGGACTTCTGGTGGCACTATGGAGCAGTGAACAACGGGTTGCTGAGAGCGCTCCCCAAATTACAGAATAAAACTTTAAAAACTTGCTTCTACCTACTAAAACTTCATTACAATTTATAGTTCCACTGACTGGTATGTGTTACCTGGTCATTGATGTCCAGAAATACAAGAAATCATTTTCAGTAGCTTGCAGATGACAGAGAAGCAGGGGAGAGCGGTCTTTTCGATTTTGAATCCACAATGGCGAGTACTGATGAGGGAAAAAAAGACCGCTCCAATAAACACCAGCAAAATAAAAACCAAATGGAATCCATCCTGTAAGCAATCCAAGAGTTCAGGGAAGAAATGAATGAGGTGATCAAAGAGCTCCAGTTTGAGCTGGGAACACTTCAAGAGTGTTTAGACGAGGTGGTCCACCAGATAACAATGAAATTTGGCACACCTCGACCAACTTGAATCTTCAGTCACCTCCTTGGCCTACAACCATCTACAAACAGTCCTCCATCATGAGGACACAGAAACCACCAGGTACCAACATTTTCAATTGAAATCAACTTTTAATGTACTTGTCTCTAAGGGCTATTTATCCAGCAACCATTTTGAAGAACAAATGAAACTTTTGGTCTGTTCTCCAAACCACTGCAACTGAGCCCTTACAGCTCTTTGCTATTACTGACTGGTCACTACCTCATGCATCATCCTTATGGAAAGGAACCTGTTAAAAAAAGGGCCCTCCTGCCCCAGGGAAGCAACTTTAAACCCCTTTTAAAACATCTAATACTGCTGCTATTGTTTCTGTCAGGCAACATTCACCCTAACCCTGGCCCACCACAACTTGGCCACAAGATTACCAGCAGTGCAGGGTCACTCTCCTAGGCAAGTATTAACATCTACAGCTTTTGTCTCCAAACATGATACCCTCTCCACCTGGGTTTTCCAGCACAGTCCAGACATCCCATCAGTGCTGGAAACATGACTATCTCCAAAGATACCTGACTCCGCAATAGTAATTCCCGGATATGCAGTTTTCAGACAGGACAGACTTACCAGGAAAGGAAGAGGCTGTACCCTCTACCTTAAAGAGTTCCTCATGGGTCATGTCATGTTCTTGTCCATCTCCGTAAATGACATCTAAATCCTTGCTGCCAAAGTACTTTTCGGAACTCGTAACAAGATTCTGACTGTTGTCTCTGTATACCACCCAAGTTGAGCAATCTGGGCTTTCACTCCCTCCTTGACTGTATCAACTCCCTGCATCAGAATACAGAAGTTATCCTGCTTGGCAAGTTCAGCATCAACTGGCTGGCCTCCAGCTCAAATAGTTATAAGGATGGCCTAGCTGCTGCTAACTTCTCACAAATGGTCAAATCACCTACTAGAGTAAACTACAGAACAGGGACCTGTACACTTCTGGACTGGGTGCTAACTAATTGTCCAGAGCATATCTCTGAAGCTATAGTCCTCCCAGACTCCTTAAGTGATTGTTCCCCTATCTTGTGTATCTGGACCAACAAATACACCAAACTCCCCCCAAAACTATTAACAGGAGAATGCTGATCCCCGGTCATCTTGAGTCACTTAAAACACTCCTTTGTGAACATGACTGGTCACCATTTGATATAGTCCCTGACGTAGACACAGCGCTTGAATACTTTATCACCTGTTTCAACTCAGCCTGCGATGTTCATGCTCCATTCAAGAACCATAAGATCAAGGGTGTCAATAACCCATTGATGACACTAGACCTCCTTACACAGATTAAATCTCGAGACCAGGTCTGGTATCGTGCTAAGGCTACTGACACCCAGACTAACATCCAGGCCTACAAAACAGTGAGGAATGCATGCACCAGAGCAATCCATCATGAGAAGGCTCACTATTACAGGAACGCCTTAGCCAGCACTAGGAATTATGGAGTAAATTCTGGTGTAACCTTGCTGAAGTGGCTGGAAAGGATCCCAAAACAACACCCACGATGTTGAACATAGATGGTACCATCACTCTTGACCATGTAATCATTACCAACTCATTTAACACCACTTTTTCTGACCTTAGTCATGGGCTACCCCCTAACTTTTTTGATCCCACCACAGTCAACTCAGCTCCTGTTAGTTCAGGTTTGCCACCAGGGCACCCTCCTTTCCATTTCAAAACAATCCCGGAAAGCCTACCTAGAAAACACATTCTTAAAGTGCTTGGAAAGTCTAGGGTCAGAGGCGATTCACTGGATATGAAACTTCTCGCCCTCATCATTGACAAAGTCCTGCTCCCACTAACCAAAATCCTCAACTGTTCCCTCATGCTCTCCTAGTTCCTTGAAAAGTGGAAACTGGCAGTGGTGACTCCAATCCATAAAAGTGGTGACAAGGCTCTCACTAACAACTACAGGCCTATATCCATCCTCCACCCCTCTATCCAAAGCATTGGAACAGATAGTGGCAGATCAGTTCACGGAGTACCTTGTAAAATACAGCCTGCAATGTTCCCAGCAGCATGGCTTCTGCAAAGGGCACAGCACTACCATGGCACTCCTCGAATTCACCACACATATCCATCATGCGCTTGATCAGGGCCAGTTGGTCGGCGCCTCTTTTATTGACCTGACTAAGGCATTTGACACTGTCAATCACTCCATTCTCCTTGAACAATTATCCCTCCATGGTCTTTCAAGTGAAACTACCCTCTGGTTTCAAAGCTACCTCAGTAACCAAACCCAACAGGTCGGGATTGGTGAATTCCTCTTGTCATCCCTTCCAATCCACTCTGGAGTACCCCAAGGTTCTGTCCTGGGTCCCTTGTTATTCAGCATATTCCTGAACAATCTTCCTGCCTCCTGCCATGACAGAATGTTACTGTATGCAGGGGTGTAGCCAGAAATTTCCAGTTTGTACACACAGTATCCAACAGTTACACCCCCCCTCAATAAAATATGTACACACTACTCTCCAAATGATACCCCCTTCCAAACAAGTCAGATTGTTGTGAGATGAATCTTCTAATCTCTAAAGAGGTTATATATGTATCTGTTTCCTAAACAACAGATGTTTGAACTGAGGAACTCCTCAATTGCCTACACTAACCCAAATACTACAGGTTTAAATAAAAGTGGTAAAAAGGCATATGGTTTGAGACAGGCACTCAACAAAACTGTACTCAAATGTGTACAGTATGTATGCCTGCCTACACCCTTAACTGTATGCAGATGATGCAGTAATCTTCACTTGCCACACTGACCCCACCACCCTTCAGTGTCAGCTACAGAAAAGTTTCACAGAAGTGGAAGACTGGTTTTGCTCACATAAACTCATCCTTAATCACAAAAAAACTAAAACAATGTTCCATGGAACCCACAACAAGTACAAGGACCATGAGCTCATAATTAGCAACCATGAAGGCGATGCCCTTGAGTAAGTGGATGTGTTTAAATATCTGGGCCTGACCCTTGACTGCTCCCTCCCGTATACCAAACACATTGACAATATCGCTAAAACTGTGAACTCCTGCATGGGACTACTATACAAGCAAAAACATTGCCTAATAGCTGAAGCCTTGAACCTCACTATACAGAGTTCTGTTATCTTAACTATTGACTACGGGCTCATTAACTATGGATCCGCTACTGATACTGCACTCTGTCGCATAGCTGTAGCCCTTAATAAGACATGTAGACTCCTTATTTCAGCTGCCCGCCTTTCTCACACATGTGACATTTATGAGCATGCTAACTGGCTCTAGCTTTCCGGCAGGCTAAAATACCAGATCTGCATCCCAGCTAAGAAGACATCACTGGACCTTATGCCCCCTGGAGTCCAATCAATATTGATCCTGCGGCATGTCCACTGCCTAACTAGAAGATTGGACAGTCTAACCTTTACAATACCTCACTGCCGGACCTCTCAAACTCAGCATTCTTACCTTGTCAGAGCCTCCACCTGGTTCAACTTTCTACCTACAGAAATCTCCAACGTTGCCACAATTGGTGCTTTTAAGTATAAACTACGTCAATACCTCGTGGCTAGTGCCTTCTGTGATTGCTTCTTATAATCCCCTCCAGGCATACTACCCTCAAGCATCCCTCCTCACTGCCTCAGCTCCTCCTCCTGTCCTACCCCCATTACTGGGTATAGGATGAATCTGTCTCCTGTTCCTTTTCATCCCCCCCATTCCTCCTCCCTTGCTATTTCCCATCTACCACATATTCAACGCAATGTCCTCCCTATTTCTCCCTTCCTTCCTCTCTGTCTCCCATACCACCCCCTCACCACCACCACTCTTCTTTCTCTTTTCCCACTAACCCACTCCTAACAAAGCTTCACTGAGCCACCTATGACTTGTACTGTATAATTAATTAATGAAGAACCCAAGGAGGAGTTACCAGCTAGGGGGAGTGCAGCTAGCCCAGACAGAGGAGGAGAAGGATCTGGGGGTGCTCATTACAGGGTCAATGAACAACTTGGCACAATGTAGGAAGGCAGCTGCAAAGGCCAACAAAATGCTGGGTTGTATTGCAAGGGGTATATCCTCGAGGAGGGAGGAAGTGATTCTGCCACCGTATAGGTCATTAGTTAGACCACACCTGGAGTACTGCGTGCAGTACTGGCGTCCGTATCTGAAGAGGGACATTAAGTTACTGGAGGGGGTGCAGCGCAGAGTGACAAAGATGATCAAGGGGCTGGGGGACTTATCATACGAGAGGAGGTTGAAGGAGTTGAACATGTACTCACTGGAGGAGAGGAGAGACAGGGGTGACATGATTGAAACCTTTAAATACATGAAAGGAATAAACGAGACAAGTACAGAGGGGCTGTTCAAAGTAAGGGAGGGGAGGGACACCAGGGGCCATGATATGAGACTGGAGCGAGGAAGGTTCAGGAGGGAGATGAGGAGACACTTTTTTACAGAGAGGGTGGTGGCTGGGTGGAATGCGTTACCTCCTGAAGTGGTATGCAGTAGAACAGTGGACTGCTTCAAACGAGGATGGGACAGGACAAGGGGGAGGGTTAATGAAGGGGAAGGGTGGAAGGGAAGGGCAGCTGCAGAATAAGGGGTTCTAGCTGCACATTGGAGCAGACTTGATAGACCTCGAGGCCTTTATCTGCTGGAAAATTTCGTATGTTCGTAATTCACGGCACAATTCCTTGACAATGCCTTTGGCTGCTATTATTGTAACCTTACTCGTCTTTTTTTTTTTTTTGTAAGTTTCCTTAGTAATGATCTTGTTATGTTTTGTACCTTATTGCCTTGACATGAAACCTTTGTAAAAGAGCCCTCGGCTCAAAGGTGTCATCTGAAATACAAATAAATAAAATAAATAAATAAACAGAGGCTGTCGCATAAACCTTAAATTTTATGGGATACTGGAGAACGAGGAAGGCACAGATATGATTGCCTTCCTCGACCAATTTTTGCGTACTGCACTCAGTCTGGGGCCAGAATACCCACTGGACATAGAAAGGGCTCATAGAGTGTTGGTCCCAAAGCCCACATCGCCCGATGCTCGCCTCAGATGTATTTGGCTAGATTTTTGAACTTTGCAGTAAAAGACTACTTATTACAGAAAGCACAGGAAAAGAAAGTAGTAATTTATAGCAATAAAAGAATTTTTATTGATAACGATTATGCACCAACTACACAAAGACTGAGATGGGAATATATTCCATTATTTTCTTACCTGTGAACAAATAACTTAAAATTCAAAAACCCCTACCCTGCTAAACTGGTTGTTCAGTTCCCTGCTGTACAGCAAATCTACGCTACTGCTGAGGAAGCTAAGCAGGACCTGCAAGCCAAGGGACTTTATATAGAGGACACCTGCAATTTGGCTGGTCGAGATTGATCTTCAAGAGGCAGAGCAGCCAGTGCTGTTAACAGGAGAGGACTTCAGGATACTGATCTGCCCTTGTCTGACATACTGAAACAGCTCCAGAAATTTTGGACACAGTCTTCCTTCCCCCTAAGGATGAACAAACTCCTGTCTGAACATGAACTCAGGTTGGTGGCTGAGGGGCTGGGTGTGAGTCTGGATTGGGGAAGGGGGTGGCGTAAGGGGCAATGCTGTGAGTGTTGTTTCCCCAGTTTTCTAATTATACCTTAGTTGTACCTAAGCCCCAATTTCTCCAGGTGGTAGGGTCCATGGGGCCTGGCCAGGAGAGCTGGAAGTTGTTTGGAAGTCGTGGATTCGGTTGCATAGCCGGCCTTGAGGCTGCTCACCCCCATTCTCCCAACTTGGCTTCTACCAGACCTGGAGGCAGTTACCTTACTGCAATAATTGGACTTTGCCCCTGGAATAGAAATCCACCAAAAGAAAGGGGGATGAGAGACACTCTTTGTATGGTTAAACTCACCTGTTTGTTTTCTTGATTGAGTAGGCAGTGAATTGTGGACTGGCGGTGTTGGGGCAGGAGGGGAGAGCAAAGGAGGGAGCGGTGGGGCAGGATCATAGCATGGTTGACCCTGTGGGGTGCGTTACCCTCAGGTTCCCTGGGAAAGTACTATTAAATAAAATTGAAAGTGGTCCTCAGGGTCTCCAGGTGGTAGGGCTACAACGGCTTGTCCGGGAGTACCAGGAACAGCCTGGGGTACCGTGGGTGTTCCTGTGCAGGAGGTTTCTGCATGGCCTGCTCTCTGCTTCCTTTCCCAGTCCTTCCCGTGCCTGTAACTAGCCACTGGGCTCTGCCCAGAGCTGCTTCGGACCAACTTCTTGCCCCTCGTGAGACACTGATTTTCATTTAACCATCCGCAGTACGTTATGCTAGCCCCTAACAATATAAATATACAGATGCAATGGACTTTAAGGGGCTTTGAGGTGATTATTACCAACCTTACGCAGTACAGTGGTTCTTTTTATGGGCCTGTTCTTTATGAATCTTTGGGGCCTCATATGTTGGGACTGGGTTGCATGGACAAGTTTGAGAGACTTTTGGGGAGAATGCACCCATTTTTCGAACATATGAAAAAGCCAGCAGAAGAAGGCCATTTGGTTTATTAAGTTCACCAGACAGAGGTCCACAGCTTGAGCTAATGTCCCTGCCCTCCCTCCCTCCTCCCATCCTCCCTACTCATGATCCTTACTTCCCCCATGCCTGTCCCAGCCTCTCTTAATGTTGCCCACTGTCTCCAATGAGATGACCTCTTCCAGCGGCGCATTCCAAGGGTCCACCACCCTCACTGTGAAGAAGTGCTTCCTGACCTCCCTTCTAAACCTCCCACCCTCCAGCTTAAGACTGTGCCCCCTTGTGTTATGGTTGCCATTCAGCTTAAAGAGACTCTCCTTATCAACCTTATTTATCCCTTTCAAGTACTTGAATGTCCCAATCATGTCTCCTCTCTCTCTTCTATCTTCCAGGGAGTACATGTTCAGTGCCCCCAACCTCTCCTTGTATGCCTTGCCCTGCTGACTGGCTATCATCTTTGTAGCCCTCCTCTGTACCTTCTCCAGCAGGTTAATGTCCTTTTTGAGGTGTTGGCACCAGTACTGAACTCCATACTCTAGATGCGGCATTACCGGTGACCTGTACAAGGGCAATATAACCTCCTCTCTCCTACTACTGATCCCCCTAGCTATGCATCCCAGCATCTTGTTTGCTTTTGCTGCTGCTTTCTTGCACTGTGTGGAGTGCTTCAGATCACTAGTGATCATCACTCCCAGGTCCTTCTCCCCCTCTGATGCAGATACTCGGACTCCACCCAGGTAGTACTCTATCCTGGGATTCTTGGCTCTAATATGCATAACTTTGCATTTCTTGGCATTGAAGCCAAGCTGCCAGATCCTGGACCACCTCCCCAACTTTTCCAGATCTTCCTGTAGTTCCCGTATCACTTCAGCTGTGTCCACTCTCCCACAGAGCTTGGTGTCATCTGTGAATAAGCACATTTTGCCTTTAATGGCATCCCCAATGTCATTGATGAAGACATTGAACAACACCGGTCCCATCACAGAGCCCTGTGGGACCCCACTGGTTACCTCTCTGGTGCCAGATAATTCTCCACCCACCACCACCACCCTCTGGGTTCTGTCCCTCAGCCAGTTTTCCGCCTATCTGACCATCTTTTCCCCAACTCCAAGATCCACCAACTTCCTGATCAACCTTTTGTGGGGCGCAGAGTCAAAGCCCTTGCTGAAATCAAGATAGAGTATGTCTACGGCTTGGCTCCTGTCTACTGTCTTAGTGACACAGTCAAAGAAGTCAATCAGATTTGTTTGACATGATCTCCCCCCATGAACCCATGCTGCCTCTCATCTTGGAGACCATGTTCCTCTAGATATTCCACCAAGCTTTCCTTAAGTATGGTCTCCATGAGCTTGCCAACAATGGAGGTCAGACTGACTGGTCTGTAATTTCCTGGATCATCCTTGGGACCACTTTTGTGAAGGGGCACTACATGTGCTGTTCTCCAGTCATGTGGTACCATGCCTGACTCTAGTGAACTATTAAATAGGTCTGTTAGTGGCCCTGCCAGCTCCTCAGCCAGTTCCTTTAGTGCCCTTGGATGTACTCTGTCTGGGCCTGGTGATTTGTCAACTTTCAATGCCAGCAGACCCTCCCTCACTCTATCCTCCTCTATCACTATGTCTGTGTTCCCCTCCCCCTGCTCCTCTTTTCCCTTCTGAAGGCACTGGTCTGTCCTTCTCCCTGGTGAAGACAGAACATAAGTATTCATTTAGTATCTCTGCTTTTCCTCCATTATCCTCCACCCACTCCACACCTTTCTTAAGCCTAACAATCCCTTCGTTCTTGTCTATATTGCCTGACTCCTTCTGTTTGACTGTGGTTTCTTTTCTTTTTAATCCCCCTCTCCTTTTTATGACTATTTTGGGAGTTTCTTCAAGAAGCTGCCAGGGGTGGTCTTTATCTGTCATACTTTTATAAAAGACCCTTAGGAGTGTACAATATGGATTATTTATTCCTATTTTTTTTTGAACTTGTAAATTTTATTAGAGGCATAAATACACATAGATAATAGATACATTTTACAATTGGTTACAGATTGTTAGAGCACCTTGTTTATGTTATACAATCCATGAACTAATTTCTGTATTTTCCTTGTTACAGGTATCCCAAAGGTGCGATAGCTTACAGTCAACATCAATGTTGTAATGACATCAATCTTATTGTCAACTAATCATGCTCCAAAACAACAGCTGATTTCACCATTCTACTGTATCCAGTATGCTATACTGCCTCTGTATATATTTTTTTTAATATAACAAATACAACTTATTATAATAATAAAGACTATAAACCTCATTAAACTTTATGTCTGTCTGTATTGTCTTGTAACTCCATTGTATTTATCATATACCTATAATCCATTAAAGGTCCGTTCTCCACCCATTCTACACCTCAGTTCACTTTTTGTTGCAACACTGCTATCCCCTCTATTTCGTCTAAGTAAGTAAAGAAAGGGTGCCACCATGAGTTGTGTCTCTCCACTGCCAACCTGAGTTTCACCGTAATGGCTTCCATATCTCTAATTTGTTTGATATTTGTAAGCCAGTGAGCTACTGTCAACAGGTTTTGTGAGAGCCAGCTGTGTGTAATCACTTTACTGGCTGCTACAGTTAGTATTAAGAATAAGTACTCCCTTCCCTTAGATTTAATTTCTGGAGAAGTACAGGCAAGAACCAGATGATGAAATTCTAGGGTTTTCCAATATTTTCTGAATTTCTCCTCCCAACTTGGGACCAAAAAGGTTGGATCCTAGGGCATGCCCAAAAGGTATGGAAATGGGTGCCTTTTTGCCCACAATCTCTCCAACATCTATCCGTTGGGTGTTTAGAATAGTGTTGAGAAATGGTAGGGGTGTTGAAGAACTGGATTGACACCTTCCAATGAAATTCTCTCCACACTAATGAGTTTGTTGTTTTGGACTGGTTGGCCCAGATCTTTATCCACTGGTCATCTGGTAAGCTTTGTCCCCACTCCTCTGTCCAGTTATGTTGTACCTGCTGGATAGCCAGCTCAGATAGTTCATCATCTACTTTGGAATAAAATAGGGATACTAAATGTTTCAAGTCTCCTATCTGGGCTTTATTCGCCACTATGAGTAAACCCTCCTCCATCTGTTCCCCCAAGGAAGAGGCCCCTCCTATTTGACTGATATAATGTTGAAACTGTAAATATTTATAAAAATCTGTGTGTTGGAGGCTAAATTCCAGTTGTAAGGTACTAAAGGCTTTTATCTGCCCATCTCCCAAAAGTTGTGTTAAGAATCTTAAACCCTGTTGTTTCCATTTAATTAAAACTGGGTCTTTACAGCTCGATGGAAAATTGGGCAGGTATTGTAATGGAATGCAAGGCCATACATAATTTGGTTTACCCCATACCTCTCTAATTTTTAGCAAGACTGATATTGTATGCCGGGTCCATCTATTTTTAATGGCGTTAAGTTGGCCCGGTAGAATTATCCACGGTAGCAATTTCAGGGGAGCCTCCATATCTCCATTTTCTTCTAATGTGCACCATTGTGTGTGCTTTGGACCCAATACTATTTTAACCAGGGGGAACATCTGTGCATCCCAGTAATACCTTTGTATATCCGGCAAGCTCTGACCTCCTCTACTTTTCTTTCTCTGAAGTATCAGGTTATGAATTCTAGGTTTCCGTTTCACCCAGATGAAGTTTGTAATCTTTTGCTGTATTTGGTTTAGATCAAACTTCGGAATGTGAATTGGTAATGAAGCAGAAAGGAAGAGCAACCTGGGCAATACATTCATTTTTATAGTTTGAATTCTGTTAAGAAATGATAATATTAAATTGTCCCATCTACTCATATCTGTGTACATTTGTTGAAGAAGAGGGCCATAGTTATATTTGTATAAGTTGGTTAGTTGTTTGGGGATCCATATACCTAAATAGCAGACTTTGTCTTTAACCCACTTAAAGGGAAAGTTGGTCTTAGTTAGCGGATCCAGTCCTCCCTTTATTAACAATTCTTCTGATTTTTCTAAATTGATTTTAAAACCAGAAATAGACTCATATGTCTTAAACTTCTGAAGTATATTAGGGATAGTTATAATGGGGTTCGCCCCAAAAAGCAGGGTATCGTCTGTATACATAGAAATTTTGCAATCATTGGTGCCCATCTGTATACCTTTTATGTCTGGGGTCTCCCTAAGAGCAATGGTCAAGGGCTCCAAGCTTAATGCAAAAAGCAGAGGTGACAAAGGACAGCCTTGCCTTGTTCCTCGCTCAAGCTTTATTTCCTTGGAGATGGTACCATTGACCCTCACTTTAGCTGTGGGGTCTGTGTAACACAGGAAGATCCACTGTATAAATGTTTCCCCTAATCCCATTCTTTCCAGGACTACCCATAGGAAGTCCCAATTTAGTCAATCAAATGCTTTTTCTGCATCTAGGAAAAGGGCAAGTTGTGCTGTCTTTGTAGGAGGACTATAGGCCAAAATATTCAGCAGTTTACGAATATTGTCTGCAAGGTGTTTATTTGGTATAAAACCCGTTTGGTCTTGATTTACCAAAAGCTTTATGAATTTTTGTAATCGATTTGATAAAATTTTTGACAGGATTTTTAAATTTTGGTTTAATAATGAAATGGGTCTATAAGCTTCACATTTATTTGGAGGTTTACCTGGTTTGGGGATAACACTAATCATGGTCGTTTTCCATGAGTCTGGAACACGCTTCTCTTCTAGACAGGTATTAAATACGGTGGCAAGGATGGGGGTTATGATGGTTTTGAATTGCTTATAAAATTCTTGGGGGAAGCCATCTGGGCCTGGGGATTTACCAGTGGGGAGGGATGTAATTACCTCTGTAATTTCTCTATGGGTATTAGGAGCATTCAGAACCTCTCTTGCAGATTCATCTAATTTAGGTATTGTCAGATCCTTTAGGAATTGTTCCGTTTTAATTTTAACATCGGAGACATTTTTTTCCTCTCGATATAAATGTTGATAAAATTGCTGGAACTGAGCTGCTACATCAGAAGGATTGCACCATGGCTTATTAGGGTTTGCAGGATTGTGAATCATTGTAACTACGCGCTCTGCCTGAGTTTTCCACAGTCTCAGCGCCAGCAACCTAGCTGCCCTTCCCCCCGTGTCATGATACTTTTGGTTTAAAAATCTGAGCTGCCCTTCAATTTTATCACCCTCTAACTTCTGTAGTTTTTCCCTCTCCTGTCTCAGCTGGGTCACGATTTATTTGTAGGATTCTGTTTATGTAGGTTCTCTAGTCCCTGTATTGTAGTCAGATATTTCTCCATTGCTATGCATGCAAGTTTTTTACTTAATGAGGCCATTGCTATGAATTCCCCCCTACACACAGCCTTCAACACCTCCCAGGCGAATATTGGCGAACACTGTTGTTCTAGGTTGATGTCATAAATTTCTTTGATCAATTTTGACATTTTTTCCATAGAAGTTTTGTTATTTAATAGGGAGACATTCAATCTCCATAATTTAGTTACATTAGCCATTGGGCTACCCCATTTAATGGACACCGGGGCATGGTCTGAGATGGTAATATTATGGATCCTGGAGGACCATATTCTATGCATATGTGCCTTTGTGGTTAAAAAAAGGCCAATCCTTGAATATGACTGTTTGGCTGGGGAGAAAAATGTGTAGTCTCTCTTTTCTTTATGCTGTCTTCTCCAGATCTCTACCACACCCATCTCTTGTATTATGGAGTTAAGGACTTTAGCTGCTGCTTTATCATGCACCACTGAATGAGATGATCTGTCTATGGTTGCTGAAGGCACCACATTAAAATCCCCACCAATTAACAACTGTCCTGGTGGCAATATACCTACTTTATGAAAGATTTCTTTTAGGAACTGTTGGGGTTGTATATTTGGGGCATATATATTAACTAAATGAATTATCCCCATAAATCGAGCCAGTTACCCTCAAAAAATGACCCTCCCAGCCCTCCTCCATGGATGTTATCTGGAACAGGGACCCCCGCCAGAAAGGAATAGCTACCCCAGCCCTTCTACCATTCATTGAGTGGGCTGCCTCTACCTTGCCTACCCATGCTGTACACAATTTAGCATGTTTTTGAGGACCCCTTGTAAGAAGGCGATCGAGCATTGCAATCTGTTAAGTTCAGTTAGTATTCTGGATCGCTTGATGGGTGAATGAACCCCCTTAACATTATAAGTGACTATATTAATATTACCCATATTGACCAGCAAGAGGTGTGGACCAGCTCCCCCAGTTCTCTCTTTCCCTTCGTATGACAGACACTCCTAACATTGTGGAGTTTAAAACCTTATTGACCAATGAGGATTGACAATTGACAGACTGATATTTCTGTAAAATACTAATTAATAACTATCTCCATATAACTGTTATGGAGGTTAGAACTGTTAAACTACAACAAGTAACATAACTTAACAACTGTGATAACGTATGAGAAACTAAAAAGATTTGTTGCTTCTGACTTAAGCAACCTTTCCAACTATTGTTTGTGATCATTATTTGACTTCTTTGGTTTATAGTTACCCAAATATGGTATACCAGTGATGGTAATTCATGGTGTTGCGTGTGATCCCAGAATCACCATAGTAGCCCAAGTATTAGTCTCAACACGTATTGCTCGTAACATGCTGTGTACATATGACTGAGCTCAGTGTCTGGTTTTAGGACCCTCACTGTCCCAGCCTCCACAGCAAATGTATATACCCTGATAAACCTAAGATAAAGGATTACTACTGTTCTTCCCCCCTATTTATTGCAATATCCAACACAGCACATTAAAACCTGTGAGCATACTTTTCATTTTTGTCTACCCCAAGACCCCCCCTCACTTGCTTCGCACATCAGTGTTACCAGATGCACAGTTTAAGTTAATGTAATTGAAGTCCAGAAAAAGTCTCTGGTATATCAAGCAAACCAAATTTCTTCTACTTGTAGGGTCTTTGAAGGTTTTTAAGCCAGTCTGATCTAGGGTTTAGCCATACTTTGTGATGTGCAGGCATCTCTGACCCAGCGCGTGTGCTGGTTTGCACAGCTAAATAATTGTCAACCACAGTGTTATTCGGTACAGACAGTAAAAAGAAAACTGATTGTTATTCTGTTTTAGTCACCTGGGTTTTACAGTTTTTACTCCATTAGTGGTGGAGGGAAGAGCAGTATTCTCCGTTTTTCTTAGGATCTTCTGCACCTTGGGGGTTGTTCCGTGTGGTAGCAACCATGGAAGTGGTCTCTTGTGCCCTCTGTTTGGGGTCCCCCATGCCAAGGTCTGCAACTGTTGTTCCAGTATTTCCAGTTCCTTATTAGGCACAGGAATATTTGGTTCTGCCAGGTATGGAGCCGCTTCTGCCAATGAATTAAATATTTTGTTCCCAGAGTCTAGGAAGACTTAAATTTTTACAGGAAAGTTTAATTGCGCCCGAACATTATGTTTTTCCTTGAGCTCCTTTACTATTCCTCTGATCTGTGTTCTTTTGGCCTGCAGCTCCGATGAGAAGTCATGGTCAAAGTAGGTATTTTGGCCTTCAAATTGAAGATCGCTGTATCTCCACGTTTCAGTAAGGATATATTCCTTTGTCTGGTAGTGTAGCATTCAGACAATCCAGGAATGTGGTTGCGCTTTAGGGTCAGTCGACTTTGGGCCAAGAGAGCAATTGGCCCTCTCAATGGTTAAAGGCAGATCTGATGGCAATGAAGGTTTTTTTTTCAGAACGTCGGTTATAAAATCTGCCGTTGTCGGGTATCCCGTTTCTGCACCCTCTTTTACTCCATGAATGCGAAAGTTGTTCCTTCTGGCTCAATTCTCTAGTCAGCCATGTGTTTGGTGGTCTCTTTGCAGAAGGTTCATCAGAATTTTATTGTGACTATCTTGGGTGTTTGTAAGTTCCGAAATTTTGTCCTCATTCTGATGGAATTTTGAGTTGACTGCCTTGAAGTCCATTCTCATGTCTGTGATGGATGATTCTATTTTATTAACTGCCTTGAGTATTTTATTAAGAGCTTTATCAGTTTTGTTTTGCTGTTCGTCTTTGATGTCATTGTCGGGGTCCCATGAGGACTCTGAGATAGTGCAGGGCCTGGACATGGCCGCATACCCTCTGATCTCCATCTGCTTCATCGTTGGTTTTTGATTTGTTTTTTTGTTCCTTTTTGGGTGTTGTGGCTTCCCCAGCATATATTGCGCAATTAGGGGGTATTTTCAGATTTTGAGGTGCCCGAGATAAGGGAGGATTAGGTCCAATTGCTGTTTCAAAGTTGGGAACTAGCGAGTCAGCCTGCCACCATTGTTGTTACGTCACTGGAAGTCTCTATTTATTCCTATTTAAAGTGGCAGGAGCCTTGTAGGATGTTGGGGCAGATGATACTCCTCTAAGGGAGATTTTGGCTGCTGCTGTCTTATGGAGGGGTGGTTCCCCATTTGTGTCCTATTATTAAATGTATGCTACAAGGAGCTGAAAATATGATGTTTTAAGGTCCACACATTTGAACTTATGTATTACACAAGTTCTAGGCTTTTTTAGTCTTTGTATTTTCTTCCCTTGGTGGCTCGCTCTGGGATGCTCAGTAATTTTATTAAAACCCTCTAAATTAGTGGGGGATGGATACTAGTTTTTGCAAGTTGAACTTGCGCCTGAGGTTGACTCTGGGTACAGCTATTTTTCTAAGTACTAAGGGGGCAAGCGGAAGGGGGTGGCCATCAAAGATTCAGATAGATAGCAGGCAGGGGGAAGGGAGGGAATATTTTGGAAGGAATGGGAAGGGCATACATCTGGTAAGATTGAGCAAAGAAGCTATCTGGGGTGGAGGGGCACTATACTACATCACAAGTGGATTTATTTGGGAGGGGGGGAGCTCTTGACTCTGTTTTGGGTTTGGTCTGCATGGTGCCACTAACTAAATTTTGTTTTTCTGCCTGATTGGCAGTCTATATTCTTATTTGGGGCAGCATGGTCCCATAGGGGGTTTTCTTCAGTCACAAGGTGATACACATCCCCTGCCCTGAAGGGTACTCCTCTTTCGGGTGTACCCTTTGGGGGCCATGGAGGTGGAGGGTAGTTCCCACCTCCAAACTGGAAGTCACTATGTATATATGTTTTGAGTGTTTTAGCTTTTTGGTCCCTTTCCCAGTTGGAAGGGGAAAGCAGTTTATACGGGGGTGGGGTAATGTTTGGTTTACTTATTGGTAGGGAAAAGGTAGTTACTATAGTAAGACTTATCTGGAATGTTTACTGCTGCTGCTGCTCGGGGTGGTGAGGGAATTCCCTCTGCAAGTGGGTGTCCCCCCCCCGAAACTCGTCGGACTCTCTGTTGCCGAGTGGGGTTGAGGCTCTGGTTCACAGTCGCTGACCAGGTAAGCCTCCCTGTGACCACTTTAAGCTTCTTCCCCTGCTTTCCAGCAGGAGCTCGACCGTGATGACTAGGACCTGTTAGCTGGAGTTGGGAACCCTTCCCTCGCTTTCGTGCTGGGCTGCTGAATGATCGTTTTTTCTGGGACTACAAAACCTATCAGAAACTTTAAAGACTAGTGTTTTAAATTGCTACCTCCTGTGTTACTGCATCAGTGGAATTGGAGAATCAAGGGGAATTTTTGCTGAGGTGCCAGGCTTGCTGAAATGCTCCTTTGTAAATGGGTCTTTTGGGCGCCAAAATTCAAAATCCTGCCATTGTCTAATTGGAACTCCAAGCCGTGACGCCACTGGTTCAGGGTCTTTATCACTCTGATCCAGAGCCCCGCAGTTCACATCTGGACTGTTTGCTGCTGCTGATGCTCAGGGGTGGTGAGGGAATTCCCTCTGCAAGTGGGTACCTCCCCCGAGACTCGTCGGACTCTCTGTCGCTGAGTGGGGTTGAGGCGCCGGTTCACAGTCGCTGACCGGGTTAGCCTCCCTGTGACCACTTTAAGCTTCTTCCCCTGCTTTCCAGCAGGAGTGCGACTGTGATGACCAGGATCTGTTAGCTGGAGTTGGGAACCCTTCCCCCGCTTTCGTGCCGGGCTGCTGAACGATCGTTTTTTCTGGGACTACAAAACCTATCAAAAACTTTGAAGACTAGTGTTTTAAATTGCTACCTCCTGTGTTGCTGCATCGGTGGGACTGGAGAATCAAGGGGAATTTTTCCCCACCCACCTGCCCTGTTCCCTTCTCCCCTTAAATGCTCTCTGGCCATGCCCCCTGCATTTGGTCCTCACTAAGAGGCACAAGTTTCTTTCTGCCCTGATTCAGTCTGTCGCTGATTTGGCTGTCACATTGCCTCTGCCCATAAGTAGGGTGGTAGGCTGAGGCTGCACTATCCATTAACATCCATCCTGATTCCCTGGTTCCTATCTTGGGGGGTTAACCTGAGTGTATCCCAGGGGGCTAGTCTGCATGCAGCTACTGACAGGGACATACTCTTGCATAGTCCTGCTGGCCTGTTGTTGGTGCTGTCTCTCAGGGATGATCTATACTGAAGCCTATGCTGTGGGGATTACTGTATGACCTGTCTTTTGTGTTTAGTATATATTGTGTGGCTTACAGTATGATTTAACCATTTCTGTTCCTTCCCAGGGCTCAAGCTAGCTGATCCCACCCAGTGTGGTATGGTTTCATTGTTAATTTTGTGCTCTGGCTCTCGATAACTGTTTATATAACATCTTCCTGCTTGATTTACTTTCAGCATCCTTACCTGGCCCAGTTGCTTATCATCCTTGTGATATGATCCCTGCCCTTGAGGAGATTAGTGCTCCTTTGTTGTGGCTGTAGCTGTGCCCTTACATTAGATAGGCTGTTCTACTTGCTACAACGATGCTCTCACTTAAGGGGGTGCCCTTCACAGACTGGTGGTAGGGACAGCTGTTGATCGGTCACCTCCTGGTTGCCCACCGGGTTGTTCTAGGAGGTTGCACATCTAATTCCCCCTCCCAGGGTCCTCTTAACTGCTGTCTTTGCCTGTCCTTGGATTTAGCTCTGGCACTGGCATGGGGGTCCCCGAGCCCTTCCTAAAGCGAGCTATGCCCATCATATTCATATGTTCCCTCACTGTTGGTCTGCTTGCAGTGCTTAACCTTCCTCTGCCTGTTGGTGGCAGCACTTCTCCTGGGCGGAGCCCTTGGGTTGCATGTGGCCAGGAAGGGGAGTAATTTTCACCTTCTCCAACCTAATCGCCTGGGCAAGGCAGCCTCCCCTGATTATCTGTTGTCTTAATCTTAGGTGCTGCCTGGGTGCTGTCACAATGGTTAGGCGTCATGGCTGCAAGTCGCCTGCTAGCGATGCCACCCCCCCAAGGCATCTCCTTTGGCTCCTACTGGTGACCCTTGTCCTGGCAGGTGACATCAAACCCAACCCCGGTCCTCCCTATCAAGCCTCATCCTCACCTGTGGGTTGGATGTCTGGCACAGGGCTAAAAATAGCCCACCTAAATATCCGTAGTCTCCTGCCTAACCTAACTGAACTTCTTGTCTGGGTAACTCACTACAGGCCTGACATACTTGGAATAACTGAAACCTGGCTGAAACTGTCAATACTGGACTCGGCATGTGCGCTTCCTGGCTATGGTTTTGTTAGGCTGGAACAAGAGGGGAAAAGGGGGGGTTGTATTCTGGTCTACTACAGGAACCACCTCAACCTGTCGGTACTGCCCTGCCAACAGCCACTGTAGCCTCCCTGTGAATTACTTCACACAGTACTGCTACTTGGGAATACAAAGAAGTTACACATTATATGTACATATAATCCCCCAATGGGGGGCATATCGGGGTTGTCCTACCTCCTTGATACTGTTAGTTTGATGACTGGGTATAATGAGCTAATGATCCTGGGTGATCTAAACTTAAACTGGCTCGGTGGGAATACCCAGTCGTATGAGCCTCTCCTTGCTGGGCTCTCACTGTCTCAACTCACCAAGGAACCAACTAGGTGGTCATCCACTGGAGGTTCGGGCTCCCTCCTGGACTGGGTCTTGTCCAACAGGCCTGAGAGGATTAGCTCATCGGGTATCCTTCCTGACTCCATCTCTGACCACTCCCCAGTGTACTGCGTATGGAAGATTCCCTTCCTGAAAATCCCTCATAAAATCATTCAGGTTAGGGACTTTTCCAGGTTTGACCTTGGCTCATTTTGTGATGATCTACTGCATACTGACAGGTCTGAGGTGTTGAATGCCCAAGACTCCTCCACAGTTGGTCACTTTCTCAGTGCCTTTGGGTCACTGCAGGATAAGCATGCCCCCCCTCGTTAGGCGGTGGGTTAGAGGGTCTGCTACTAAGTGGCTGCATGGGAGCCTCCTTACCCTCATGAAGGCCAGAGACAAGTGCTGGGCCAAGTTTAAGGTCACGATGGACCAGGCCATATTTCAGCAGTACAGGAGGCTCAGAAATTAGTGTAAAAAAGCCATACATACTGCTAGAAGTGAATACTGCAAAAAATGCACTGCTGAACTCAGCTAAGGACCCCAGGAGTTTCTGGAGGAATATTAAAAACATTGTTAGTGGTTCCTCCTCTTGTGAGACCACTGACATACTCATTCCAGCTGCAACAATCCTCTTACCATTGCAGATGCATTCAACTTGCATTTCTCTGACCTGTCTGCATTAACCTCTCCATACCCCACCAGTGGACATGTTGGTTGTGACCTGGACACTACCCCAGTCTCCTGTCTGCCCTTCTACTTTAAGGCAGTGATGGCACAAGAGATGCAGAGTTTGCTCTCTGGTTGCTCCCCTTTTTCCAGTGCTGGCCACGATGGTATGGAACCAAAGCTCCTCAGTCTTGGTATCTTCTTTATTGTCTCCCCGTTGGCCCTTATTTTCAACTTGTCCCTCACATCTGGGATTATCCCTGATATATGAAAGGTGTCTATGGTGGTCCCCGTTCTAAAGCAGGGCAACCCTAAAATGCTAGACAATTATCGTCCAACAGCCATTTTGTCTATGGTCAGTAAGTTGCTTGAGAAAGTGGCGGCCGCACAACTCTTGGATTATATTCATTACTACAAGCTGCTGTTGCCAGCGCAGCATGGCTTTCGGAACGGGCATAATACATCCTCTGCCCTAGTCTCAGTCTCCTTTGGAATCAGAACAGCTATGGATCAGGGTAAACTCTCTGCTGCTGTCTTCGTAGACCTGTCCAAGGCCTTTGACCTTGTGGACCATGCCCTGCTTTGCTCTCAGCTCAGGTCCTTTGGTCTGTCCCCCACAGTACTTCACTGGTTCTCCAACTACCTGCAAGGTAGACAGCAGTGTGTCAAATACAGCAAGGTGCTCTTGGGCACCACTACTGTATCCACAGGAGTCCCCCCAGGGTTCAGTTCTGGGCCCCTGCTCTTCTCCATTTATGTCAAGTGCTCTACCCACTTCCACTGTCCACTGCAGATCCATCCTGTACGCAGATGATCTGGTCATCCTTACTCATTCTTGGGACATAGAGGTCATTATCCGCCAATTGAGTGAGGATTTCAGGCACATCCGCATTTGGATTTTGTCCCACAAGCTGGTTCTCAGTCTTAATAAAACCCAGGCCATGCTGTTTGGGTCCCTGTCTAAGATCAAGATGTCTCCTGCCCCTTTGTTTATCCCTGAAATTGATGGTGCTCCAGTTCACGTCACTGGTACCTTCAAATACCTTGGCATGACACTCGACCCACAGCTTGATCTTGGGCAACATATCCAGAATATATGTAAAGCTGTTAACTGCAAAATGGGTTTGACCTACAGAGCAAAATGCAACCTCACCCCCGCAGCATGTCTGGCACTGGCTCGAGGGTTGTTCCTTCCCTCCCCTCCCTCTGCTATGGGCTCCTTCTGTTTGCTCACATCTCCAAAGTGCACCTTGGTAGGTGGTCCGTCTCCCATAATAATATTTGCCGCTTTGCTCTTGCTTCCCCTCATCTTACACATCACAGTGACCTGTACAGCAAGTTGAACTGGCTCTCTCCATCTAATCACTTAGACTTCATCCTGGGGTGCTTCACGGGGCAAGGTTCTTTGCACTGGCACCCCTCTTGGGCTGGCAGAGCTCCTTGTGCTGGCTGCCTCCTCTCACTATTCCCTTAGGTCCCTGGGCCCTGCTGCCCTTAAGATACCTGCCACTCGCACACAAATGGGAGACAGAGATTTTGCCTCGTGTGCACCCAGGTCGTGAAACTCACTTCCAGTCCCAGTCCGCTCCTCCCTCTCACAGGCATGCCTCAGATCCTCCATATGGAATCACCTTAAACTCTCCTCTGCATGTGGTTGTACCAAGCCTCCTTAATCGCACCTGACCCCCGGCACTTTCTCCTACTTGTTTCTTGACTTGCCAGACTGCATGGGGTTTGGCTCTGCATTCAATGCCCTCACTCTGTTATCTGGGCATGTCCCTGACTGTGTACCACTCCTCAGGGCACCGATAGTTGTAGATAAAAGTATTTATTGCACCTCTAACTGTATAATCTGTGTACTGTTTGTATCTTTATAAACATGTCCTGTTATGCATTCCTATGTATCTCTATAGACATGCCCTACTATGCGTTCCTATTTTGTACATATAATGCTTTTCCTGAATCTGTACCTGCATCTTGTTGGTCTATGTATGTGAACTTTATTTCCTGTACTCTCCTGGGTCGTACCTGAAAATAGGCAAATATCTTGTCTAGTATATTTACCTAGTTAACAAAAGCTAAATAAATAAATTTAATCTTTATTTCCTTTTGTTAAAAAAAAATGAGGCACACACAGTAAGAATTGGTTGCATGACAATCTTTATTTCAAGACAGAAGAAGGGATGTTCCCTCAGATGGGGGGGTGGGCGCCCTGAGATGACAGGCTCTGGCTGTTCTTCCAGTCAGCTGCATTGGGTTCTTCAGGATGGCTGGGAGGGGCTCGTGGTCTTCAAAAGTTGTAAGTTGAGAGAAAATCTGGGACTTGCTGTCTGGGGTGGGTTCCTCCTCTGTGGGGGCAGCACCTTCCTTTTTTGAGCTCATGATGACTTCAGTTCCTGTAAGGATATTTTCACAGAATATCAATGGTTTAACTAATCCAATTAAGAGAACAAAGTTCTTGCAGTATCTTAGGAAACATCCAGCAGACTTACATTTCATTCAGGAGACCCACCTAACTGATACTGAACACTTTGAGTTAAAATGGGGACAGAAATACTCAGTATATGCATCGTCCCATCCCAGTGACAGATGAAGGAGGGCAGTGATAATAGCCCCTCAGTTGAACCCCATGGAGGTTCAAAATAGCTATATGGACCCCCAGGTCGGATACGTCATTTTACAAGGCACCTTGTTTTCCCAAGAGATGACTTTGGTCATTGTGTATCTATCCCCCCCTGCAGGTTACAGTCCCGGTAGTGAAAACTTTTTTAAATAAACTGTTGGACCTTTTAAAGGGGAAACATATCTTGGGGGAGCCTTAACATGACTTGGGCTGTGAACTTGAACTCCACAAATCTAAGGTTAAATAAAGTTACTAATGCCCTTCACTTCTTAAAAGGGTCCTTTGAGCAACTTAGGGTGGTGGATGTTTGGCGAAAAATGTTTCCTACCAAAAAGCTTACACATGTTACTCAGGGATGCATCAGAGTTACTCCAGATTGGATTATTTTTTTTCCAATGAAGACTTTCACTTAGTGCAGCATATTTCCATTGGCTCATGAGTCCCTTCAGACCATCTCTCGTTCCTTTTGAAAATAGATCTGGGCAAGTGCAAATGGCAAACACTGTGGCATTTTAATGAGTCCTTTTTAAGAGATCGCCAATTTAAAAATCATATTAAAGAAAGAATTCCCCAAATATTAAAAGACAATGATTCACCAGAAATATCTGCATCTTCCCTTTGGGATGCGCTGAAGGTTGTTATTAGGGGGATATAGTAGCATATTCAGTGCGTTAAAAGCACCAGTTGGAGGCTAGATATGATACTTTAGTGAAGCAAATGGACACTTATCAATTGCTGTCCAGGGAAGAGGACTGGGAGGTTATGTTGATAAGAAGGGAAACTCAGAAGGAAATCCAGAAAATCATCGACTATAAAGTTCAACAAACCTTGATGTACTTAAGACAAAGTAACTATGGGGAGGGGGGGGCAAGAGACACTCATATGCTGGCTCATAAAATAAGAATACATAAAAAAACAATAACAATACTTAAAAGATCCCTTACCAAACAAGCTGATCTATAAAGAAGAGGAGAGCAAAGCCATTTTCACGGAATATTACCTTTACGAGACCGGCCCTTCTTCCACAGTGGAAGAAAGGCATTCATTTTTGGAACCTCTTGGTTTGACACAATTAACAGATGAACAAAGACATACACCAGGGGCACTGATTGGCTCAGATGAAATACTTTGACATATCCAAGCAGCAAGTTACCAGAAATGCCCTGGGCAAGATGGCTTTAGCGCAGAATGGTACAAAATGTTTCCAGGTTACTTCTCCTGACCATGCTGTAGGTATTATGTATAAAACAAGGCCTCCCTTAGGTGGCTTACTACCATCTCATATCATGCATTACTTTAGCTACCAATTGTACAGGTCTTAACTGCTCATTAGATAAATATGTCGATAGCTCTGCCCTGTTTTAGCTACCAAATGTATAGGCAATAACCAGTGCTCATTGTACTTATACTCTGTATGATTGCTCACCCACATTTATTCTATGCATGTACTGTATGAATGTCAATGTTTTATTCTGATGTGGAGCCTTTGGAAATGAGTCTATGACTCAAAGGGTTGTAATTAAAATTTCATAAATTAATAAATAAATACCAGAAGGTGGCGAGCAGGCAACCCCCCCACTTCTTGGGCATATGCTGTGTTGGCAGCCCTACCTAAGCCTGATAAGGATGTCACGGATCCTTCCTTGTATCACCCAATCTCCATATTAAATGCTGACTAAGATATATATGGCTATTTGGGCTTCCCAGTTGGAACGAATATTACCTACCATGATACACCCTGACCAGGCAGGATTTATAAAGGCCAGAATATGATGGCTAATATCTGTTGAGCGCTGTTGTTAGTTGAATACATTCAGATGAGACAGATTCTAGCAGCCTTGTTAAATTTAGGCTTCGAAAAGGTATTTGACAGGGTGTCCTGGGATTTTCTCTGGGACACCCTGGCCGCCTTTTGATTTCCTGACTCTTTCCAGGCCTGGCTAAAAAACATCTATGATGCTCAGAGGGCCTATATCCACATCAATGGTGATCTGACCCCCACCGATCCTTTTGCAATGTGGCATGAGACAGGGGTGTCCTCTCTCCCCACTTCTATTTGCTCTGTACATGGAGTCTTTAGCCTCAGTTCTCCGCAAAGAGGGGGGTATTGAGGGGATCCCTTTGGGACAAACACAATACAAGGTCTCCTTGTTTGCAGATGATATACTACTCTCAGTCCTATCGCCTGAGGAGTCAGTGCCCAAGGTATGGGAAATTTTAAGCAAATTTGAAAAAGTAGCAGATTTTAAGTTAAATATATCTAAAACTGAGGTTTTGACCTCTAATTTCTCCCCCTCTGCTGGTCCAAAGGGTCAGTTTCCTCTACGCTGGTTGCGTACTAAGATAAAAAAACCTAGGCATCAATATTACAAAGGAGGTCAATAATATAGACCTCATAAATTGTGAACCTTGAACATTAATGATATAAAATGACCTAACTAAATGGAATAAATTAACCCTATCTTTCCTTCAAAAAAATGGAGATTATATGAATGGACATTTTGCTTTGTTTGTTATATTTGTTTCAGATGATCCCCGTTTTGCCAACATGTTCATATTTTACCTCCTGGAACAGAATAATACTAAAATTTACGTGGGGGTGGAGTGACACAGGGTCAGTCTTTCAGTCATTCAATTACCGTTAGCTTCGGGGGGGGGGTTAACCTGCCTGATCTTAAATGGTATGCAAGAGCCACTTGTTTAAAGGTACTAATTCTTTGGTTAACACCTACATATCAAGCCCCTTGGAAGGATATTGATTCACTTTAAATGATTTCTATGACCTTGCACCTATTCTGTTTGCAACTAGAGGATGGTCTCCCTTGTTGTGTCATATTACTAAATTTACTTCCGGGGTCTTGAAATTATGGAACCAAAAGAAATATCATCTGAAGTTTGTGGAAGTCTTTTACTGTATGTGGTTAATATCAGTTGATGAAAATTTTGGACCATCCCAGACCGACCTCACCTTTAATAGGTGGCGTTGAATGGGATTACAGTATTTTTATCAAGTCCTGACCCCTACAGGAATAATCCCTTTTGAAACCTTGCAGAGGGAGTATGGGCTGGCTCATAGAGACCACTATAGATTCCTTCAATTGTGGACTTATTTACAACATCAACGACAGGATAAGAAAAGGTTACCCAACCCAAAGTCACTTCTATTAGCTTTACTGAGTAATGGCTTATCTGGTAATGTTGATAGGCATCTCATAGGACTATTATACCAAATTCTTAGAGGCACATTGGGAGACTCGATGTTATCAGTTTTAAATAGTTGGAATAAAGATCTCGGTCTTACTATAAGTCATGAAGCTTTATCAAAATCTGCCCTACCAGTGGTTAAAATTATTCTCTCCTCTATATGGAGGGAATATGCTTGGAAATGCCGCTACAGATATTTTAGATCTCCAGCTGCCCTCAATAAAAATATGCCACCATCTTTTGGAGTGTGTTGGAGGGGATGCAAATGCCAAGTAGCGGATCTGGGGCATACATTCTGGTTATGCCTATTGACTCTGTTCTGGTGTACTTTACAGGAAGGACTATGGGAATGCCTGGGGAGGTAGTCGAATTAATGGCTGAGCTGGTATTTCTATCTATTATGCATCAACATAGCCATTCGTGGTACCAAACTCTGCTACTGATATATTTGGTGGCAGCCCAAAAAGCTATTACTCGGAGGTGGATGACCACAGTTGTTTCTACAGCGGCTGATTGGAGGGCCATTGTTATGGGTATTTACCAATTACTGAAGTTAATGGTCGGCCTCCATGAAAAGTTGGAAACCTTTAATTTAAAATGGAGAAAATCAGTGTGGTACATGGCCCAGATAGAGTCTGACTTCGTCCTCTGAGGGGCTTTCTGTGGTTCATGGGGTGGTACTGCCCCCATGGAGGAGACATAGGGGGATTAAGAAAGTCATACAGGGAAGAATGTCCAGAATGAAACCATTTTCTGCAAGAGTGTCTATAATTTGCAAATAATACTGTTTACAAATGAAGAGGCTGAATGACAACTGTCAATGTTCTTCTAACCGTTTACATGCTATACTGCTACAAACGTACCGCAGATGATTAATTTTGTACCTGTATGCTGTGATGTGTCACATACGAAAAAGTTAATAAAAATATATATTTTAATAAATAATTATGCAAAACATTACAGACTGTGATTTAAAGTGCTGTTTTCAATGTTACTAATTATAAAATTGTTTTAATAAAAAATGTTGCATCATGGCAAGTAAGGGTAGTACAGGGTAGTGACCATGAATTTTATGACGCAGTGATGCAGCAATTATTGTTGCTGTAAATAGAGAAAAAAAAAAACTTTCATAAGGCATCATTACTTGGAACTTGGTCACTTTAAAAGTCTACACTTATTTCCCATAAATAAAGACACTAAGTAATAATATATTTAACATAATATACATAGTAACATTTGTGAGATCAGAAAGAACAGACACACACAGAAACATAGTTTGGCCTCCTTCCTAAGGTACCTTTAGCCTAAAGGAATTAAGTTCCTGAGGCATCTCTATGGATCAGACCCCTCCCCCAAGAGGGTTCCTTTGCTTTCACAGTACCCTGACAGGATGGTAGTCCCCCATGGGACAGAGAGTGCGAGCAGCCAAAGTATCCACGTATAACAGTCAAACAACACATTCATTCAACTGCTTTCAGACTATCAAGAATGTTTCACACACCTAACTCCTCACTAAGTTGTGTATGCCCATTGAACACACAGGCTATGCCTGGAGTTCAATGGGTGAGAGCTACCAGTCATACCTCCCCATTTCCTGAACTATTTAAGCCTGCTTCCTCCAACCTCATTTGGAAGCACTGCTTCTTTGCCCTGCCATCCTGCTCTCCTCTTGCAGTGACATGCCTCTCTCCTTGGGGCTCCCTCCTAAGGTACTGTTAGCCTAAAGGAATTATGTTTCTGTGGTACCTCTAAGGGCAGAACCTTCCTCAAGAGGCTTCTTTTGCCTTCATAGTACCCTGACAGGGTGGTAGTCTCCCATGGAACAGACAGTGCAAACAACCAAAGTAAACACACAGTATAATAGTCAAACTACACATCCATTCAACTAACTTCAGACTAGCAACAATGTTAAACAAGCATAACGCCTCACTAAGTTGCTTAGGCCCATTGAACCATAGGAGAGAGGATTCAATCTGTTTAGGGTCATATAAAGTTAAAATCGATATGTTAGAATAATCTTCTTCCTGACAGGCAGCCAGAGAGGCTTTCGGAGTACCAATGCAATAGCACCCTGTTTCCTGGCAGGTTTGCATATTTTATTTGACTGCACCGAGGAGGGTGATGGAAGAGCAGCCATTGTGTTACTGTAGGCTGGCCTAGACAGGCACAGAAGAACCAGCCTGGGGCTGGGCTACACCATACCGCCTTACATTTGTAACCCTCCTTTTCCTTTTAGGGCCTGAATTCTTTCTCTAAATAAAGCCCATGTTGCTTTGTTTGCAAATGCTGAGTGCATATTACTTTAAAGTGTTATCCCAGAGGATATTGGCCATACAGCCAAATTTTAAAGAAAACACAAATTGCACATACCCCAGTAATGCAAAGCATCATGAGAAGCATATGCAAATGACCATGAATTAATTTGGGCTGGCTCAACTTTAAGCAGAATTGCATGGTGCCAGAAGGCCTCACAATACAATCAGCAAAGGCTGAGGACAGCGGACATGTGTTTCGTTACTCTGGGGTTCTTTTGTTGTTCTCTTCTCTCTCTCTACTTTGGGCTACCCATGACCCAAACCACTAAGATCCCCTATAGGGTGGCTGGCTATCTCTCCCTGTGCTGAGGTACAGATATGGCACACAAATGAGGACAAAACACGTGTCTGTGTCTGCTGTTCTCAACCTCTGCTGATTGTATCGTGAGGCCTTCTGGCACTATGCAGTTTTTCTTAAAGTTGAGCCAGTCCAAATTAATTCATGGGCATTTGCATATGTTTCCCATGATGCTTTGCATTATTGTGGTATGTGCAATTTGTGTTTACTTTAAAATGTTAAGTTGCGTGCTCTGCAAGGACTGTTATTGCACTGTGTTGGTTCATGAGTGGATTGAGCCTGTGGGATGGTGTGTATGTATTGCATCCCATGTGTGGTACTATATGTAAGTAATGAGCCACGACAGGTTGTGCATTATAGGAATTTAATACACACCCCAGTGGTGCAGTAAGGCACAAAGCTGAAGGCCGAGTGTTCTTACACCCCTGGGAAGTACACTAAAATCTTGTAATGCACATCCTGGAGGGGCTCATTACACTTATAAAATGGCTCTAAGTAGTTTTGGGGGGAGGAAAATTAGCTTCGATACCTGAATGTGCATTTATAGAGATTTAATACATGATCAGGTGATGTCTCTTGGCCAATGAAATTTCTAGATTTTTGTTGCAATTTTATAAATATATATGTATTTTCTAAACTTTATAACTTTACTGGAATACAATACAGCATACACACCATAAGTAGACATGTCACATACTGTACAAGCACAATTCAGGAATTGAGCAAAACAGCATTTTTACAGTAAGGAAAACTAATGTCCCTACTCAGGTTACATGGGGGGATGGGGTAATCCAGTTACTACTTGATTGCAAACTATAAATGTTACCTAGATGGCCATGTACTGCCATGAGCAGGAATTACCAAATATGTATCCACCCTAAGCTGTTCTAGTGCTCTTTTTACTCTGTCCTCTGAAAAGGGTCTAATGTCAACCCCTTCTCCCTGTTTGCCCTTCTCAATTAATGGGGGACCATCCCCATTGTCTTCTTCCATGAATACAGAGCACAAGTTTTTGTTGAGGATGGTCAACTTGTCAATGTCTTTCTCCACTACCCTGCCTCCCTCTTTCCTAAGTCTCACAATCCCCCCCAGTCTTCCTCCTCTCACTACTATACTTAAATAATTCTTAACCTCTTTCTTTCACCAATTTAACTCGTTTTTCCTTGGTTTGACTTTTGCTGCCCTTACTACCTTGTTCGCTTCCCTTTGTTTTTCAGAATATTCTTGCCTGTCCTCCTCGCTTTGTGTTACCTTGTACGCAGAAATGCCATCTTTCTTCCTCTTACTAGCTCTGCTACTCCCCCCCGAGAACCACAGTGGTTTCCTCCTCCTTTTGCTCTTGCTGCAGGGCCTGGTACAATGGTTTGCTACTAGGTGCAAGGCTTCCTTTATCTTATCCCACTGTTCCACCACTCTCCTTATGTCATCGTATCCCTGCATAGCCTTCCTGAGTTCATCCTTCATCTTACTGAAGTCTCACCTCCTGAAATCCAGGATTCTAGTTCTTGTGTGGCTAGGCTCCTGTGATGTCCTTATGATGAACCCCACTGCTCGATGGTCACTAGTCCCTAGGCTTTTCCCCACTGTGACTTCCTTTATCCTGTCCCCATTGCTTAGGACAAGATCCAGAATTGCATTCTCCCTTGTAGGATCTATCACTAGCTGTGTGAGACCCACCCCTTGCAGGGATTGCAGGAATCCCTTACTCCTGGCTGAGGCTACTGCCAGGATGCTCCAGTCCACATCTGGCAAGTTGAAGTCAACCATCAGCAGCAATTCACCCTTTGGTGCCATGTTTTCTATAATCTCCAGCAGGTCTCTGTCTACATTCTCCACCCACCCTGGGGGCCTGTATATGACTCCTGTTCTAAGTACTGTTCCCCTCCCCACCTCCAGGGTTACCCACATCACTTCTGCTTTTCCTCCCTTGTCTTGTGGGACTGTTGCTTTTATCCCTTCCCTGATGTACAGTGCCACCCCTCCCCCCTTCTTGCCTCCTCTGTCCCATCTGTGCAGCTTGTACCCTGGAATGGCTAGCTCACAGGCATGGATGCTATTGCACCATGTCTCTGTGACTGCCATGATATCCAGGTCCTCAGAGTCCATTAATGCCACAAGTTCTGGGATTTTGTTACCCAGGCTGCCGGTATTGGTGCACATAGCCTTCCAAACATGGCCTCCTCCCTCTGCTACAATCCCAGTACCATCCCCCCTTTTCTGTGTCTGCCCCATCTGTACTTTACATGAGGTCCCTCCTTTTTTACCTATGGCCCACTCCTTGCTCACGGCCATTCCTGTTTCCTTTAGTCAGATGCTGGAGGGGTTCTCTTCCATTCGCCAGTCCCCTTACCTTCATATCTTTCTGCTTAGTCCTCATTTAGGTCTTCTTCTTTTTGCTGGAGACCTCCCAGATTAAACCCTCCAAGAACATCTCCAACTTCTGCCTTAGCACTCTCACTCCTTTTCAGGTGAGATGCAGACCATCATGCTTGAAAAGTTTTCTGTCCCATAAGGTCCACCAGTCTCCAGTGTAGTGCATCATGTTGTCTGCACACCAACCCTGGAGCCACTGGTTAAATTCCCTGATCCCTTCATTCCTGATCTTGTCCTCCCTGCCACCCTTCCTCCAAACCGACAACACCTCCGAGAAGGCCAGATGTGTTGTGTACTCCTTAAGGTTCTCCCCTAGGGTCTTCATGTCTGCTTTGGCTTCTTCCATAGTCCTATTTGCTATGTCATTTATCCCAAGGTGGACAATGATCCCCGCAACATCCTGATCTCTTCTCACCAGCCGTCCTGTTCTGTCCTTATCTCTCCTTGCAGATGCTCCTGTCATGTATTTCACTGTGGTTTCAGCTCCCTTCACACTGATGGCTGTGCCTCCACTTCTCGCAACATAGAGTCTCCCACAACCAGAATCCTCCTGTTGCTCTGTGTATTCTTCCTCTCCTTCCTTGTACCTCCTTCCTGCTTTATTGTATCAGGTTTGTCCTGCATGATTCTTCCTTCTTCCTCACCTGGTTTTTGTACCCTGGCTAGGGGGGCAAAACGATTCTGCATGTGGATAGCATGTGGCTGGCAGTGCCCCATCTTACCTCATCAGAACTCTAGCTCTGTTGCAAGGTTTTATAACTAAGGTCAGGGAAGATGTGAATTTTGCTGTCCCCCCGTTCTACGGGTCCCTTTCGTTTTGCTTTTGAAAGTATTTCATCTCTTATTAGCACTGACCTGAGAGCTATTAGGAGTGTGCAAAGTGGGTCTCATTCATGGGTAAGTGAGTACATCCTTGTCTGGGGAAGATCTGGAAGGATTTTAAAATAGTAAAAGCACTTGTAAATTGATATTGTTCTGAAAGCTATTGCTCGAAGAACTCTCTTGAGTTGTCATCCTCAGCTCCATCTGGTAGATCCAGGACATGTATGTGAGTCACCCGGACAGTATTTTCTAATTTTTTAAGTCTTTTTCTAAGCAGACTGTTCTGTTTTGTGAGGCTTGTGGAGACTGTGAGACTCTCTCGGTAGCACAGCTTGCTGTTTACGTCTCTGTGGCAAGACCTCCATTCTTACTGTCTGAATGAATCCTCCATCTTTTTATCCAGTGACTGGATGCTTTCAAGAAAGCAACATCAGTGGGTTGGGAGGAAATGATCTCTGTTGGGGTCTGCTGCAGATCTTTGCTTGCACCTGGGGCACTGCTCCTTTGGCCAGGGTCCCATACCTCCTCCACATGTCTGCTTGTTAGGTCTCACCATTATATTTTCCTGATGCCGTACAGTTCCCAAAAAAGGTATCTCTCACTAACTTACCCTTTCCTCTTTCGGGTTCCGTCAAACTTTTTTCTGGTTTAAGACATTAAATTGTAAATTAAGTGGAATTAAGTTCCGGAGTCAGCATAGCATTGCAAAGCTGCTGCACCATGTTCGGCGGTTGGCTATGCCCCCAGGTGGTACTATACTTACACTAGGTCTACTTAAATGTTTCTCTGGGTGGAGGCCCCACCTAATTTTATTTCATTTTAGTTATTTGTTTATTTGAAATTTTCTTGACAAGGAAATGCACCTTAAGCTGTGACATCTTGTTTCCAGGAGTGCTCGGGGGTTGGGGGGGTGGAAGGACCTGTTTGTATTGATGGGCAATGTTGGCCATTATCTAACCCAGGATATGAATCCTGAACCAGGTATTTAAGGAACCCATGCCTCTCTGCCTTGATCCCACAAGGCAGGGGTAGTTACCGTAACATCTACAGTGACCCAGTTACACTTATTTCACTGTGTCTTTCAATTAAGCAACAATGCACTCCAGGGCATGTGTCATGCTGGGATCATGTTACGCCTCAGGTGGTTGGGTATGAGGCTGCAGACTGACTGCATCCAACCCCCAAGAAGTGATGTCATACCAGCAAGATACAAACTCCTGGAGTGCATTATTGTGATTATACAATGGCTTGTTGGTAAAAAAAAAAAAAAGATTAAAAAAAGATTTTAAAATACATTTTTACCCAGCTTTTGTAAGGGCAGGTATGTCTGGAAAAAAATCCACAATTCTAATTTATCTTGTAGTGGGTGCTAGTGTTCTGTCTGTTTTTCTTAGACAGTTTCTGTTGCCCCCGAACAGACTACTTTGGTTTATTTATGTAACTTTGTTAAATTGGCTCCTTCCCTCCATCTGTTTGCTGTTATCTTCATCACTCCATCTCAGTCATCTGCTGGTAAGTGAACTTGTGCTCATGCCAGCAGGAGTGCGAGCAGACTGAAAGGGAATGCAGTGAAGCCCATTGCAGTGATGGCTATCACGTAAGTGAGCTTGTTAAACTGGCCCCTTTCCTGCGTGTCATCTGTTTGCCATTGGCTTCATCCCTCCATCTCATCTGCTGGTAAGTAAACACATGAGATTACCCTCTTGAGTGTGAGTAGACCAAAAGGGATTGCAGTGGAGCTGACTGCAGTAACAGCTTTCACGTAAGTGAGCGGGGAATGTCAGGAGAGCAGGGCGGGTGAGTGCTGTAAAGCCAAGCTGGTGGTATTCCATAGCACCAGAGCAGGGTGGAGGAGTGCCGTAAAGCCAAGCTGATGGCTTTCCATGGCAGGAGAGCAGGGCGGCAGAGTGCTGTAAAGCCAAGCTGATGGTTTTCAGTTGGATTGTCTTTTTTTTTATTTTAATTTTCAACAACAATGTTTGCAGTACAGATGTATTCAGGCTGTTTCTGAGTGGGGTCTGTCAGCACAGTGGGGGACTTGTGAAGCTGATCGCAGTGATGTCTTTTACTTTGCATTTTTTTTAAACAAAGATTAGCAAAGAAAACTAACTGGAGGGATTTAGGGGACTGTTTAAAGCTTTTGAATTTCATATTTTGCTGGTTTGTGTGCTGTGGGATGGAGGGATTTATGTTTTTTTTTAATTATTAAGTGCTGGCAAACTGCACAGTGGCCATGCCAAGTGTGGACGACTTGGACCTGGCATGTGCAGTGATTTATTTTATGAGTGATGTGATCTTGTGTGTGCTGGGACTTGATCTGTGATGTTATACTGGGATAACATCACTGGTCAAAATCTCAGCTGACCAATCAGATTTCAGCATTTATTCTTGCCACTGTATAACAAGAATGTGACTGTCCCAAACTGGCCTTACAGTTGCTGTGTTAATGACATCACAGTCTGTTGTCTGTGATCATGAGAAGCACAGTGTTGAAATACACAAAGGCACTATGAGGTCAGTTAGGTACAGTCAAATGTTTTTTTATGCAGAATTTTTGGATAGGCTACCAAGATATAATGTAAACTCTGGAAAAGAAACCAAGTCCACCATTTACAAAAGTATTCTCTAGTAAATTGCAATAGCTGAAACGTCATGTTTATGAAAGCACGTAGTGTATTGCAAGCAAACAGTGTAGTGCATGCCTGCTAAGTAAGTGAGCACTGGTGGCAGCTCAAGGACTATCCCACCCACTATTCAGGAGAGAGACAGCAAGCTGTGCAGGGTCTCAGAGAGAAAATAGTCGGATTTAGCAGGGGTTGAATTGCATGAAAATAGCTACACTCTTATAATTCTCATTTACAGTTTAGATCTCTAGGATAGCGCCGTTGAGACACAACATCTTGTTTTCAGTGGGTCCTGTTTTTAGCCATTAGTACATGTTGGCAGGCTGAAGCACTGAGTGGTTAAATGACTTGGTCAAGGCCACACATCATGTAACTATCTCTGGTGGGATTTGAACCGGGGTCTACTGGAGCCCAGGTCTGTGCTCTAACCACTAGATTATTCTACCTCTACAAATTAAATCATAAATGATAGGGGGACACTCAGTGCCCCAATGTGTAGTGCATTATGCTCCTGTGCTGCAGACCTGGGTTCAGGAGCAGTCCAGGGGAACTGGGTTGGGTGTCCATAGCAGTGGGATGGTGCTGCCACGTGACAGGGCTTCCAACCGGGAGGGACTACACTGGGTTCTACCACTGCAGTGACCACAGCGGTGGGCCGAGGAGCTTGTTTCCTCTGCATGTGCATCATGTTCCCATGCCAGCGACTTGAGTTAGGTAGCAGGCTTGGGGAACTGTGTCAGGCGGCCAGGGGGCTGGGATGGTGCTGCTGTGTGACAGTGCTCCCAGCTGGGAGGGAGGTCTCTGTGGTTCCATCACAGCAGTTAGCTCTGTGGTGGGCTGGGGAGCTAGCCTCCTTCATAGTTGTGTCACTGTGTGTGTGAGAGGCCTGGCGGGGCACTGCCTAGCATCATCGGAAGGTGGGTGGTGCTAGAGGGCAAGTACAGAATATAAGAAAAAGCCTCTACGTTTCCAAGGCCATATGCATGACAGATGGCAGTACTCTTGGACCTTGATACTCAAGGATTCCCACTGACTTGGCAGTTGACGAGTGACTGACAGGGCTGGGAGATCGCCGGTGCTGGCCTTAAGACAGGCAGAGATGGTGGTCCGGAAAGCAAATAAGTAGATAAACTAACTACACTAACTAACTAACTAAATGATTTAAAAGGTACAGAAAATAAATGTTTTATCAGAATACTGTCATTTGGTTCAAAGGCTCTGAGATAAGTAACATTTCCAGTTTAAGTGCAGCCCTAATGTACAAGCTCATTAGCATCAGCTGTGAACCCGACAACTAATGTTGCAGATGAGGTGAAGTTTGTCATAATTACAGCTACTCTGCCCTCGTTCATGGATAACTTTAGTGTTCCAAATGAATACTCTGAAATACACACAATCACGCTGACAGACTAATGGTAAACCAAATGGTGCAGGACCTACGCGACAGCAACTTGTCACCTGTAATTTCAAACTGTATAATTATGATGACTGCACTAAGAATGCTGGAACAGTGACATGAATTCAGTGACATCTCTGACATTAACATTAGATTTTCAAAAATTACATTCTTTCTCGATCTAGACATCAGTGTGCCTTGGTTCCTAATGCAGTTCTTGATGATGGGAACATTTCAACGATCTTACAGCTATAATGAAGATGATATAATTACAAGGGCTAGGGGTTTTTGCTCTCTCTCCCTCTCTCATTCTTTCTCTGTCTCGCTCTCATTTAGTCTGTTGTGCGTTATTTTCCTTTGAAAAGAAATCAGAGCAGAATAATAACATTTGACATGCCCAAAATGCGATGGCCCACAGTCCATCATGTAGCTCCTTTTTCCAGCATAGCAATGAATCTGAAAAGTTTCCCATGCCGGCATACAAAATGCAAGAGAAATGACAGCACTTCCAGAGGACCATGTTCTCATTCCCCATAGACCTTGTACTCAGATATAACCTTGCCAAAAGACTAATGCAACATTCCTTACCTACTTTCTGCTTTATTTGGTCTTAATTCCTATCAAATTCCAGTGTATCTTACCAGAGCCATTTGTGCTTCATTGTGCTATTCTGTTGTATGGTATGTGTCTTTGACCTTGTACTGTATAAAATTATGATACCCAATACAGTGATTTTTTTTCATTTGTAATTTCTGTTTATGCCACCTTCACTCTGCTAGGACGTCTTGAGGACCCAAGGTTGCCCAGCTATCCCCCTCACCTGACAGGGCTGAGGGGCCTGTCCCCCATTGAGACATGGTTTACCCCCAGGTGGGGATAAGGTGAGGCCATGGGCCCTCAAGTTTCCAAATATCGTCAGGACCCAGACTTGGATGTCAGGCGGGGGATCAGGCTGGCACTGTGGATTCCTCATCTCCCAGTCAGCGACAAAGCTTTTGTTTTGTAGTAAAGTTTCCCAATCCCTCTTGGAGTCACATGTGCAGTGGCTGCAAGTGTGTACGTCACTGAGTGACATCACAAGCTACTAGTGCGACTCCACCCACTCCTAGTCATGTCGGGCCCGTCTGTCCCCTATTTCCAGGAGGAAGCATAGCACCGACTGCCAGCACCCTCCCTCCCTCCACAGAGAAGGAGGTCATTCTCTGGGATGCTCAATATTTCTCTCCCCCTCCGGCTAGCCCCCAATGACTCACACTTGCTACTGAACCCCGGTGGCTGGCATCATGAGCGGTAGCGCTACTGCTATTCCTACGGGCTGGTGTAAGATGGCAATAATTTTATTTAATGTGTAACAATTCTGCTGCTATAAAGTCTATCAAAGAGTGAAAAATGCTAACGAAATAACAATAAAAAAATGCCTTATCGTGTAAATCAAGGTATCATAGTATCATAGTAATGTGTCAGCAGAAAAGGACCATCCTGGTCCATCTATTCTGCCCATTTCCCACCCGCCCCCCTACTTGTCTCCACATCTCAGGGATATTTTCCTCTGCCTACTAGCCAACCCTTTGTGTCTGTCCAATGCCCTCTTGAATTCCTCTGCTGTTTCTGCACATACCACCTCATTAGGTAAATCTGTTCCAGGGTTCCACCACCCTCTCGGTGAAATAACATCTCCTTACATTGCTCTTAAATCTTCCCCCTTCTAATCTTAAATTATGACCCCTTGTTTTAACTCCTACTTTTCTTTTGAATAAGCTACCTTAATTCACTTTATTTATTCCCTTCATATGCTTAAAAAAGATAAAATATAAAAAGGCAAAGATTATTCCCCAGAAAAAACAACCAAACAAAAAAAAACTCCCTTAAAGAAAACATGAACCCTGTTGTTTACAATTCTTAATATAACTGTACATTTGAACATGTGTGCTGTCTAATAACCCAGTGTACTATTTTGTGTGTGTAACCACCCAGTCCCTTGGGGTTACTAACATTTTATCAGTATTATTGTTAGGAAGAAATACAAAATCACACATGCCCCCTCAATGCAAAACATCATGGGCTGCATATGCAAATCACCACAGAATATTATGCTGGTTCAACTTTAAGCAGAAATGCATGGTGCCAATAGGCCTCTCACACAGTTTGCAAAGGGTCCTACCAGGACTCATCAGTATGCCTTGTCTGTTTGACACCCCAGTGGAATGAACCAGCTACCCTAAGATGGTTGATCTGGGTTATGTTGTGGTGAACCCAATTAAAACAAAAAACAGTTTAAAAGACAAAGAACCTCTGTGTGCAAGCACTGAGGCAATGGTTACCCCAAAGGACATTTGCCTGGGAAGCCAAGTTTCAAAGAAATACAAAATCACATATGCCCACACATTGCAAAGCGTCAATCACCACAGAATATTATGCTGGTTCAACTTTAAGCAGAAATGCATGGTGCAGGCATCTCACACGGTTCGCAAAGGGTGCCAACAGAAGACATAGACATGTGTTTCGTCCTACCAGGACTCATCAGCATGCCTCGTCTGTGGAAGGCAGCTGGTAGGAAGTTCATTAGGGGCTTCTTACATAATGACATCATTGTTTTACTTAGCTAGCCTGAGGGAAGAATGATTAGGTCATTCAGAACTCTTGAAGCAGCATAAGCCACACTGTGTGGACAGCTACTCTGGGGAGCTTAGAATGCTGAGTTAGTAGTCAAGTCAGAGTTAGAGCTTGAGTGAGGAGGTGAGAGTGGCAGAAGGACTGCCAGTGGGCTCTGAGGAGAGGGCCCAGGATTTTTCACCCTAATGGAGTGACATTTTCAGCTTCCAGTGAAGTGGTGGAGACCAGTGCTATAGCAGGATTTCCTGATTTCTGCTCCCAGTGAAGTGGAAGGAACTGCATGTTCTCAGTGGACTCAAAGAGCAATCCCCTGAATGTTCTGTGGTGTTTTCAGCTGCCTTGGATAGGAACTGAAGACAGACTATTTGATCGGTAACCTAGGAGAGTGTCTTTCTTTTCTTTTGTTGTTTCATGCTCTGTGGACGGGACAACCTCTGTGAGTACTGTTCTAGGAGACCAGATCTCCATATTTTTTTGGGGATTCGATGTTTGGGGTGCGTGTGCCCACAGATAAGGCTGGATCGCACCTGTCAGTGCCCCTAGTTTCACGCAAGTGAGTGAAGTACTGTTAAACTGTTCGCCCAAGTGAGTGCAGTTTTGTTCTTTGGTCACCCCAGTGTGTGATGAAGTTAAAATATGGGACCTCTAGCATTTCAGTGGGGAATGGGGGTTTCAATGGTGAAACCCTGAACAAGGGCAGAGACCGTCAGTTGGGACCAAAGGTGGGAGGAACGCCATCTAAGTGCTTACAAGGCAGGGCTTCCTGGTTCGTATAGGGCACTAGTTTTACCTGAGCAGAGGCCAAGCTGCAGGTTAAGGTGTGTGACTGAGTTTCACTAAATTGCACCTATGGTTGAAGAAGAGTTCTGAGTGTGTGGCTTAGATTCACTTAATAGCACTCATGGGAGGAAAATGTTCATGTGCGTGGCCAGGTGTCCGCTAAATGCACCTTTTGGGAATTTGGGAAGAAGATTCTTCTGTTGTTGTTCATGAACTGTACTGCATGCAAGGAGAGTTTGTGAATTGTACCTGTCTAGCCTGGACCGACCCTTGGGGGTCCACTTTTGCTTTGACTTTCCATCTGTAAAATAAAGCCATACTGCACAATCCCAGTCACTGTTCTGGACATTCCGATTATTGCTTCTGGTTGTGTGGATTTACTGGGGCCCCCTCAGCAGGTTAGATCAAGCATATGCCTAGCTGCCTCCACCCAGGACCTGGGTTGTGTTATTAACACAAGGCTCATGTTGTTTTGTTTCTGTACTCCCACCCCTCTCTTCCTCTAGGCATTGAGCTAGGAATACATCCTATTGCCAAGGGAGGTACCTGTCTTTTTTTTTTAGTAAAGTAAAATGATATGCCAGCACGTGGGCACCAGTGTTTCCAGATGTTAATGAGGGGTGTGCTCACTAGTTAAAAAATGGTCTGGGGGTTAAAAAAATGGGGGCTTGTCTGGGATATTTAATTTGGGGAGAGAGGCATGCTGAGAGTATGTTTATGATCTTCCTGTCTGGTGGTCCTGCCCCAAACAGAAGATTGGTTACTAGAAAGCAAAGTTGTACCAAGTAAAATGCCACATGAAAGTCTTTTGCTGCCTAAGTTTCTGTGGAAAAGAAAGAGGAAGAATTTACTGCTTGTGTGTTTACATTGAAACTGTGGACTGAGAAATAATTGTCCTTGCCTTGTGGTAAAAGCACTTAAAAAACTGTTTAAAAGTTGCAGATTTCCAGAGAAAAGTATTTGTGAACTTAAAAGACAGTCTTTTCTGAGTGCTCAGAAAGTTTCAAGTGTGTACAATGAAATTTGGGAGAGTTGCTAAGGAAAATGCACCCAGTACGGAGTGAAAATGCCTTAAAATGCTTGCCTCGCTGAAATTTCAAGCCGAGAAAAGAAGTGGCAGTTTACATTGTGCCTTCTCGACGATCACCGTGCAGGAGTGCGGCAGAGAGGGAGAGAGAGAGAGAGAGAGAGATCATTTGCATGGTGTCATGTGATTGGTCCCAGTGCACCTAAGCCCCGCCCTTGCCTGAGTCTCTGCTTGTGGAACATTCATGGAGGAGCAGCCTGCAGTGTGCAAGCAGCGTGTAGTTTGTGCGGCAGGAAGGAGGAATCGCTTACGCAAAAGCACTTCTGTAGCAGCAGTTTTTCTTTTTCACAAATGACCCAGGCTCGGCCCATATTCTGACTGACTGGAGAGTGATCGAGGTGATCATAGCGACGAGTGGCGGGACCGCCAGCCCATTTCACCCCAAAGGCCTTCTTCAGGTCAGCAGCAGGCCGTATTCCATCGATGGTGAAAACCATCCACTGCCTGTAAGTACCCTTGTGCAAAATTAATTGACTGTGGCGCTAAGGTCGGAAGACTGTGTAAGAACTTGAGCAAATGCAGCAAAAGTACTGAAAGAGAGAGAGTTTTCTGAACTGTTAAATCTTGGACTTTGTGTGTGAAAATGCTGTTTCAAAGAAAAGTGAACTTTAAAACAAATGATCCCTTTGGTCCAGGTGCTTGTAAAGTAATAGACTGAGAAAAAGTGAAGTGAACTTGTGCTTGAGAATATCAGTTGAAATGCAAAAGATCCAGACAGAATCCTAACAATTTTTAACTGAGTGTGATGCAAAGTTATAGTCGCCATTTTGGGGTGTAGCCAGCAATGTAAACAAAACGGCACCATTTTAGAACAGAGTTTTCAAACCCAAAGCAAAGTTTCAAATGGTTTCTTGCTAAGTTGTGAAATACAATTGCAGCAGCCAGGCAGCCTGTTAGTGGACTTTTTTTCAGCGTGTTAAAACCAAATCTGAGTGCTTGCAAAAATAGTAATTTTGGGACTTGTGTATTTTAATTACAGAACATGACACAGCAAACCCCTCACTACCTGCTCCATGCCAGGTCATGGGTAGCCAAACAAGAACTAACCCATTCTGAGCAATTGTACGACTGTTCAACAGCACCCGCTGAGGTGGCTTTGCTCAGCTCTCTGGTTAATGTGTGCATAGTATGCCTAAAATCAGGAAGAGATGTATTGCCAATTCCACATTGCACAGACTGTAGAATGCGATTTGGGATGAACATGGCAGGTGGCACAAGGGTAGCTAAAGTGAAACGCATCCATTTAGCTCCAGCTTGGACACAGACAGGGGGCCCTGTAGAATCGGAACAACAGTGACAGGCTGGGTGCAGTAAAAGTGACCCCATAGAGTTTGTAAAGGAGTTTCTGGACATTGTCTGCGCTGATGCTTTGCAAGGCCCAGAGGAAGAGAAGTGTTCCACGCTGCAGAGGGTAGAGTTGGACGCTGCCAGTGCAGGTTCAGTAGAACCGTGGGTGAAAGGCCCAAGTCCAAGCCTCGTGGGAGAGTCCGAGGTGGAGGAAGCATGTCACTGGGAGGAGAGTGCCTCTGATGACAGAGGAGAATGGACAATTGCAGGGGTTGGTGCAATCACCAGCTCCTGGGCAGAATGTGCAGAAGAAGAAGAAGAAGCAACAATGGCTTCAATGGGACCCCGTGAGTCACCATTGGCCTGGGCTTCCATGGAGCCTACCAATGTCTGTGTGGAGGAAGGCTCAAGAAGTGTGTCCTTGAATGCAGAGGTGGACTGCTCTTGCTCTGCACTAAGAGTTTGTGACTGGTTCAACCATGACTGGCCACCCCCAAGCCATGCTTCTGGCCATGAGTTAGTTAAAAGCAGCAAAAAGGAGAGAATTGTGCGTAGACGAGCTGAGGCCAAGTATGGACAGTCGTACCCTTTCTACCCTAGGAAGATATGGGAAGAAATTGGGAAAGACAGGCATGCCTGGTTGTGGGAGGAAGCTTGTGCCAATCTGCACCCTAGAGTAAACAAGTGGGTTCGAATTAAGATGTGTAATGAGAGACTGCAATTCTGGAAGCATGGCAGAATTTTGTTAATTAACTCTGTGAGAATAGTGGACAAAGCTGGCCAAGAAACATATTACAATGTTCCCATGGTTCGTCCAGATGGGGTGACTGTTTGTGCCCCAGATCCAGAATGATACTACCACAGAAATTGGTGCCATTCTTGAAATTGTGCCCGCTTGCCAAAAAGTGAATGCAGTCATTGCCAGCTCAGCCATCTGCCACCAAAGAGGCAGAAACCCAGGATGGAAGTGCCTTTCTGGTGATCCAGGTTTGTCTGTGGCAACATCCAGGTTCGCCTCCAGCAGCATCCAGGTTCATCTGTGGTAACATCCAGGTTCTTCAGCCCAGAAGGTTTGAAGAAAATTTCCAGTCCAGGTCCAGTAGGAGGCCATGGAAGCATCTGATCTGAAGATTTTTGTCTACCCAGCAGCCAAAGATCATCAGGTCACAGCTCCAGAGAGGTGATGTTGACAACCTTTTGTCACCCAGAACTGGTAAGAGACCTTTTTCATTTTTAATTTGACTTTATACCTGCAAGTTTGAAGATAGACTTTACATCCTGACTGTAGTGATTGCAGGCCTTGTGCCTGTTCCAGAACTGTGCTTCAGCAGGCTCCAGCCTAGGAAAGACTCTGTTGTAGTGCTTCAGCACTCTGGACTCCTCCTTAGTTTGGGACTTTGCAGGGATCCCTCCCCTAAATATTTTTGCAAATGTTTTTATGTTTTCTATTTTTGTACTTTTGTAGAAAATCCTTTTAAAATGCTTTTTGGGTTTGTACAGTATCCAGTGGGAGGGGTTTGGTCACTGTTTTTGGCTTTACAGGTTGCAGTTGGGTGTAGAAATGGTTTTTTGTAGTGTTTTCTTTTAAAGGTGTTCCTGGAAGAAGACAAGAAGACCCAAAGAGGATTGGTGGGACTCATTGGAGTCCTCCTTTATGTAGAATTGTTAGGCTTGTGTAACTGTGTAGTACAGTGTCTAACCTTTTTCATTTTACAGGTGTGTCAGACAGATTCCCCTAGGAGGGTTGGGGGGAGGCAGGGTGGTGGTCTTGATTCCAGATATAGGGGTCAACAATGCTGTCTGGTAGGAGATGCTTCTGCAGTTTCTTGGAGCCACTGAGGATCCATATATAGTACAGTAGTAGGATGGGAACTGAAGTTTCTTTAGTGGGCCTCTGGTCCTTTAGTGTTACCTGCATGTGCCTGGCACATGGTAGGGGAGAACTTGTGCAACCTCCCTGTAGGGGACACAGAGGGTAGGATGGCTTGGTGCCGGGTGGAGATATGACTGCGGACAGTCATTTGCCTGGCAGGGGTGAGTGTAACCACCCAATCCCTTGGGGTTACTAGAATCCTTTCAGTATTATTGTTTAGAAGGCAGCAGGCAGCTGGTAGAAAATTCATTAGGGGCTTCTTACATAATGACATCATTGTTTACTTAGCTAGCCTGAGGGAAGAATGATTAGGTAATTCAGAACTCTCGCAGCAGCATAAGCCACAGTATGTGGACAGCTGCTCTGGGGAGCTTAGAATACTGAATTGGTAGTCAGTCAGAGTTAGAACTTGAGTGAGGAGGTGAGAGTGGCAGAAGGACTGCCAGTGGGCTATGAGGAGAGGGCCCAGGATTTCTCACCCTAGTGGAGTGACATTTCCAGCTTCCAGTGAATGGTGGAGACCAGTGCTACAGCAGGATTTCCTGATTTCTACTCCCAGTGAAGTGGAAGGAACTGCATGTTCTCAGTGAACTCAAAGGGCAATCTCCTGAATGTTCTATGGTGTTTTCAGCTGCCTTGGATAGGAACTGAAGAGAGACTGATTGACTACCCAGGAGAGTGCCTTTCTTTTCCTTTGTTCTTCCATGCTCTGTGGATGGGACAACCTCTGTGAGTACTGTTCTAGGAGACCAGATCTCCTCAATTGTTAGGGGATTTGATAGTCTGGTGTGTGTGTTCCCATAGATAAGGCTGGATCGCACCTGCCAGTGCCCCTAGTTTTACACAACTGAGTGAAGTACTGTTAAACTGTTTACCGAAGTGAGTGCAGTTTTGTTCTTTGGTCACCCCAGTGTAGATGAAGTTAATGTGTGGGACCACTAGCATTTCAGTGGGGAATGAGGATTTCAATGGTGTAACCCTGAAGAAGGGCAGAGACTGTTGGTTGGGGTCAAGGGTGGGAGGAATGCCTTACAAGGCAGGGCTTCCTGGTTCATATAGGGCACTAGTTTTACCTGAGCAGAGGCCAAGCTGCAGGTTAAGGTGTGTGACTGAGTTTCACTAAATTGCACCTACAGTATGGTTGAAGAAGAGTTCTGAGTGTGTGGCTTAGATTCACTAAATGACACTCATGGGAGGAAAATGTTCATGTGCGTAGCTAGGTGTCCACTAAATGCACCTTTTGGGAATTTGGGAAGAAGATTGTTTTGTTGTATGTTCATGAACCATACTGCATGCAAGGCGAGTTTGTGAATTGTACCTGTCCAGCCAGGACCGACTCTTGGGGGTCCACTTTTGCTTTGACTTTCCATCTGTAAAATAAAGCCATACTGCACAACCCAAGTCACTGTTATGGACATTCTGATTATTGCTTCTGGTTGTGTGGATTTACTGGGGCCCCCTCAGCAGGTTAGATCTAGCATATCTGAACATATATATGAGCAGTGTCAGTGGCTCAGTAGGTAGCACACTTGTCTCTGAGGCCGGGAGATCAGAGGGCTGTGGGTTCAGTTCCCATATCTGGCACTTGGGTTAATATCCCAGTACTGACACTGCAGTGCAGCATGAGAGGGGTGCTGTACTTCTGAGGTGCAGTCTTTTGGATGAAATGTTAAACTGAGGTCCCATCTGCTTGGATTGGTGGTAGTTCAGGTGGATGTTAAAGATCCCATGGCACTTATCGAAAAGAGTAGGGGAATTTCCCCGGTGTCCTGGCCAAATTTCCCTCATTCACTGAAAATACCACCAACAGCTTAATCTGGTTCAAGGTCAGTTGGCATTCATCTGTATCCCCCCTCCCCCGGGTCATGCCTGAAAATAGGCAGGATTTGTCTAGTGCACTCGGTCAACAAAAAATAAATAAATAAAAATATGCCTAGCTGCCTCCACCCAGGACTTGGGTTGTGTTATGTATGCAATATTCATGTTGTTCTGTACCCCAACCCCTCTCTTCTTCTATATATTGAGCCAGGTATACATCCCAATACCAAGGGTGGTACCTACCTTTTTTTGTTTTGTAAAGTAAAATGGTATGCCAGTATGTGGGCACCAGTGTTTCCAGATGTTAATGGCAGGTGTGCTCACTAGTTAAAAAAGTGGCCTGGGGGTTACATGTGCTTGTTTGGAAATAGTCCTATTTTATCCTTACTGAAGGTTGTTTTTTTTTTTTTTTATTTTCATCTTTATCCTCCTCCTTCCTACCTCCGGTGCCCCCTCCTTCCGTCCACTCATGTCCCCCTGGTACCTACCTTAGGGATCTGCCCCTAGAGTGCCAATCCTCCTCTCCTCGCACAGGGGGGTCTGTCCTGTAGGTGGTCTGGGTGGACTTAGGGCAGCCTTCATCTAGGGCTGCCAGAGGGGATTTTTCTGGTTTTCTTCCCCTTACGTCTCCACTCCCCTAGAACGCTTGCGCTTAGGGACGACGCCCTCGAGTGATAGCGCATGCACGCACGAGATCCTCGCTATGCACCGCAACGCCCCTTCTCCCGGCCCGATGCTAAGCGGTCGCCCATCCCTTCCCACCGCCGGGTGCTTCCACTGGGTACGGAAGGAATGCAGAGCGCAATGCGCTCTTGGTAAACCGCCCCTGAGGGAGGAGAGCATCTGTTGGGACACTCGATCCTCCCTCTCCCCGCCGACCCCCGGCCACCCGAGTCCATCCCCGAGCCCGGGTCGCCGGCGCAGCGCAAGGTGTGGCATCCAGCGCCTCAACCCTCAGCGCCACTGGGCTGGCCTGAAGGTTGTTTTTAATGTAGCTTTTTTCTGGCCCAATATTCATGTAAATTTCTTAGCAATTCCAGATCCCAGTGACTTCAGTTGAGTGGAACTTCCATGTGGAAAACTTAACCGTTGCCTGCAGCTCACCTGCAGACTCTGAGTTTCAGAACTCATAAGTAATTAAAAATGAATATAAGGTGATACAAAGGCAGCATTAACAAGAGACCTGTAATAAGGAGAAAATATGAATAGTTCAAAACAATACACAGAATAATACATTAGGTTTATGAAACGGATTGCACACATGCCCAAATTAACAAGTATATTACAAATATGAAAAAAACCGGGGTTATGGTTCCTTTAACTTTCTGGTGATATCTGCACCCATGAAAGTGATGATACTAGCCTGCTTACATCAGCACTGTGACCCTACTAAACTGCTTACATCACACAGCTGCTAATACTTACTTGCCCACTTCACTCTCCCGCTCCACGTCATGTTCTCATAGCCTCTCAGTGCCAACACCAACTCTTGTAGCAGAGTTTGTTCCTCTTCTGTGCCCATCAACTGAACTTTAAACAAGCATTTGTCAATGCCGAACGTTCGCTTGCAGGTATTTGCAGTGGTGTTTGGTACGTATGGTGCTTTACCCTAATGCCCTGTGCGATTGCTGTGCAATAAATTTTCAGCATGACCTTTTTGTTACCCCCATTGTGCGCTACACAGGCAGAAACACGTTTTGGGCAGGATGTGAAAAATGACAGCTGTACTGCTCATAAGGAGGTGTGGTAAAATGGCAATGTTGAAAATCTGGAGTGAAAATATTGAAAATTCGCAAACTTCCGAGCGTGCGTAGGAACAGCACAATGCGCTCGTAAAACAGTTATTTTAAAGAATTTATTCACCAAATTTTCAACATAGCCATTTTAAGATCTCTGCTCATGAACAGTGACACTGTGATTTTCTTAATGTGTCCCATACACTGAGTTCAAGACAGCGACTGTGCCATAGCGCTATATGGGCAGAAACACGCTTTGGGCAAGATGTGAAAATGACAGCTGCACTGCTCATAAGGAGGTGTGGTAAAATGGCAATGTTGAAAATATGGAGTGAAAATATTGAAAATTCGCAAACTTACGTGCGTGCATAGGAACTGTGCAATGAACACTTGTAAAACAGTCATTTTAGGAATTTGTCACCAAATTTTCAACACAGCCATTTTAAGACCTCTGCTCATGAACAGTGTCACTGTGATTTTCTTAATGTGTCCCATACATTGAGTTTGCACACCGACTGCGCCATTATGCGCTATATATGAAACACATTTTGGGCAGGATGTGAAAATGACAATATACTGCTCATAAGGAGGTGTGTAAATGGCAATGTTGAAATCTGGATGAAAATATTGAAAATTTGCAAACTTCACGAGTTGCATAGGAATAAGAACGAGACTCGTGAAACAGTCATTTTAGGAATGTTTTCACCAAATTTTCAACACAGCCATTTTAAGACCTCTGCTCATGATCAGTGTCACTGTGATTTTCTTAATGTGTCCCATACATTGATTTCAGACAATCGACTGCTTACCAGCGCTACATGGGCGAAACACATTTTGGGCAGGATGTGAAATGATGACCATACTGCTCATATGAGGTGTGGTAAATGGCAATGTTGAAAATCTGGAGGAAATATTGAAAATTCGCAAACTTACGAGCATGCGTAGGAACTGCACAATGCACACTCGTAAAACAGTCATTTTTAGGGATTTTTTCACCAAATTTTCAACATAGCCATTTTAAGACCTCTGCTCATGAACAGTGTCACTGTGATTTTCTTAATGTGTCCCATACATCTGAGTTCGCACAACTTACTGTGCCATTGTGCGCTTACGGTGAAACACGCTTTGGGCAAGATGTGAAAATGACAGCTATACTGCTCATGAGAAGGTGTGGTAAAATGGCAATGTTGAAAATCTGGAGTGTAAATATTGAAAATTGCAAACTTACGAAATGCGGTGTAGGAATCAGCGCAACGCAGACTCAGAAACAGTCATTTTTAGGGATTTTTTCACCAAATTTTCAACATAGCCATTTTAAGACCTCTGCTCATGAACAGTGTCACTGTGATTTTCTTAATGTGTCCCATACATTGATTTTGCACACCGACTGCGCCATTGTGCGCTACATGAGCGGAAACACGTTTTTGGGTGAGATGTGAAAAATGACAGCTGTACTGCTCATAAGGAGGTGTGGTAAAATGGCAATGTTGAAAATCTGGAGTGAAAACATTGAAAATTTGCGAACTTACAAACCCTGCGTGGAACTGCATAACGCTACTTAATTAAAAACAGTCATTTTTGAATTTTGCCAATTTTCAACATGGGGATTTGGGATCCTTCTCATGAATGATGTCACTGTGATGTCATATTCGGGCCCGAAGGGTGATTTCACGCAGTGACTGCGCAGTGACTGCGAAATCACCCTTCGGGCCCAAATAGCGCCATGACAGTGACATCATTCATGAGAAGGGTCCCAAAAACCCCATGTTTAAAATTTGGTGCAAAAATTCACCTCCCCATCAAGAAACATCACAGTTTTTTTTTCAACAGTCTGTAAGATATTGTTTTCTTTGTGTATACATTAAAAAAGAAAAATGTATGGGGCAGTGTGTATTAAAGGAGAACTGCGCTGAATCTATAAGTCAGCTTTCCCAGAAGCTGTATTTATTATGTTGTCTTGCACAGATGTAAGCAACATCTTGCAGTAGTAGCACATTTCAGAGGTGTGTCAGTGTTGGCCGATGGAGGGAACGCTTTAGTGGGTGCGTCCCTCAGCCCCCAATTAGCGAGCATGCTAGCGCTGATTCGAAACTTCAAAGAGTGCCAACACCTTGAAAGAAATCTGCCGCTCCAGTGAGGTGCTGTTACCTCATTGGAACGTCAGATGACAAGGCTCCATTACGTGCCTTTCCTGGTGAAACATTTCAGTAAATATGGCAGCTCCTGCCGCTCACCACACACAATCCCCACAAAGCCGACATCAGGGGTGGCCAGTCCCCATGTCGGTATGTTACCCCCCCCACACACACAGTTTCTTTGTTGATGTGGGCCCAGTCCCCATCGGCATCATGTTCCCCCCCCCACCCCACACACCTTCTTTGCCACTTGGGAACCCAATCCCCGTCAGCATCAGTCCTCCCCAAACTCATGGGGCACACTGGGAACCTGTAAATAAAGAAAACTGTCCTCGATGTCCATTTGTTTTCCTGTAAAGAAAACTGTCCCTCGTCATCCCCGCACTCCTCCCCAACCCGCACCCATCCTCTGTGCTCCCTCCCCGCACCACCCCCTCACCCCATACTTACCTCCTGAGGTCTGGCGCTGTGATCTTCTGTGGACCTGGAAGACATCTGAACTCTTCAAAAACTAATTTCAAAATTAACAAACTCATGATGAGCTTTATAATGGCATCAATGGGAGGTTTCAACTTAGGGTTGATATCTCAGCCATTTTTTTGAATTTTGGCTCCAAATTTTCAGCATGGGTTCTTGGGACCCCATCTCATAAACACATGCACTGTCATCTCTTTAATCAGTCCCGAAAGGTGATTTCCCGGCCACTGCACAGAATCACCTTTTGGGTCCGGTTAAAAAAACAACAGTGCCACTATTCATGAGATGTGGGTCCCAAATAGCCCATGTGGCAAATTCGGTGAAAAAATTCCAAAAAATGACTGCGTTATGAGCGTGTATTGCGCAGTTTCCAAGCATGCTTGTAACTTCGACAATTTTTAATATTTTCACTCCAGATTTTCAACATTGCCATTTTTTCACACCTCTTTATGAACAGTATAGCTGTCATTTTTCACATCCTGCCCATAATGTGTTTTTGCACATCTGGCGCACAATGGTGCGGTTGCTGTGGGAAATCAACTTTCGGGACAGATTAACAAAATCACAGTGCCACTGTTCATGAGCAGAGATCCCAAAATGCCTATTCTGAAAATTTGGTTAACAAAATCCCTAAAGTAATTGCATTACTTGTGTGTGTTGTGCAGTTTCTATGCACGCTCATGACTTCAGCAATTTTTCATATCTTCACTCCAGATTTTCAACATTGCCATTTTTTTTTAACTTTCTCTTTTATACTCACCCTGCCTGCAGCACTTCCACTCCTTCAGGAGATGCCTAAGGCCTTTTTAAGTCCCCACCCTCTTACCTAGAGCCCAGAGCAGTCCATCCTCCCTGTAGCTGTGACTATACACCCCCAGGCGGGTACGAGGTGGGGCATCTTACACCCTGAAGTCTTCTTGTTTTTCATCAGGATGCAGTCACTAGGGCAGGTAGGGGCATTGAGGATTGTGGCCTGGTGCTCTGTCTACTGGGAGCACTGCGAGGTAATTTTCCATTGTTCTAGGTGTGATGTGTGCCCTGACGTCCATCATGCCACCCCCTTAGTGATGGCTTGGGCTTGTTGTACCTCAGGTCTCCACCCGAAGTCAGACAAGCGCCGAGTCCTGGATCCCCTCTCCCCCCAGAGAAGATGAGCTGTCCCTGGGACTCTCAAGCCTCTTCTCCAGCTGGCCCTCCAGCTCCCGGGCTCATTCCTGAACCCGAGCTCCTTGCGCCGCAAGCAGAAATCCAACCTCTGCGCCGGTGGGCCTGCTTAACATTGCCATTTTTTTTACACCTCCTCTTGAACAGTACAGCTGTAATTTTTCACATCCTGCCTGAAATATGTTTTTGCACCTGTGGCGAAAAATGGCGCAGTCGCTGTGCAAAATCACCTTATGGCTAATGAACTGATAGTGCCCTTGTTCGTGAGGTGGGGTCACATAAAGCCCATGTTGAAAATTTGGAGTGAAAATACCAACAAACTATCAAGGTGTTAGAGTTTCCCACCATAACACCCCACCCTGTAGACACTGACACGTGTCAGGGGTGTGACTTGGGATCATCGGCTGTAATGCTCACGCCATTCCACCCTCATCCTGCAGCCAGTGGCAGGCATTGGGGTGTGCCTTGGAGTCTTCAGCCCCAAAGTTCACCCCATTCTCCTATTCTACACCCATCTCAGTGTATTTCCTTATGGAATGGGATAAGTATAAGGCACGAAGACCCCAAAGCACACCGCGACACTTGTCGGTGTCTGCATGGTAGGGTGAGGTGAAATGGTGTGAGCGTTATGGCTGATGACCCAAAGGCACACCCCAATCCCTGTCAGTCTCTGCAGGGTGGGGTTGGTGTCAGTTCTCTACTTCACTACCATTCCTATTATGCATCTCTCTAACTCCTGCGCTACCAATGCGACATTATTCGGCATTGACAAATGCTTGTTTTAATACTGGTTTAAATTCTGTTATGGTCCCAGGCAGTTATCTTAGTGCAGGACCGCCATGCCTGCTCAATGGAGCAGTGGATTGAAAGGGAGAGGCACACCTCCAAAGTGTGCTACTCTCCCAAAACGTTCCTTGCACATGCGCGCAAGCGAACGTAAAAACTGCAGAACTTAACAACACCTCCCCATCAAGAAACATCACAGTTTTTTTTTTCAACAGTCTGTAAGATATTATTTTCTTTGTGTACATGTTTGATTTACATGCTGCTGGTAAGAACCATTTTAATTTTCTTTTACTCCTTGGTAATCGGGTAAGGCCCACTAGGCACAGGTACCTGTTTTCAGGGGCAACCTGGGAGCACTGGAGAGGTTAAGTGACTTGTTTAGAGTCATACAGCATGCAAATGGAGGTTGTGGGAATCAAACCCAGGTTTGTCTGCTGAATGTACCAAGCTCATTCATAGCTCATTACTCTGACCTCTAGGCTATAATGCTAGCCCTGCTGTATGATGTAGTTTATGCCCTGTTCTACTCTTCTATTGTTGACACAATGCATCTGTGTTCTACCATAGAACTCTGTTTTTTCTGGGATATAAACTACTTCATATAGTTCTAAATTGATACTTACCACCAGACTGTAAAGCAGAAAACACCCACTGAGATTATTTAAAGGCCTGTATAGATGGAACAATAACAGAATTTTAACCATTATCTAAAACAGCTTCTACTGGGAAAAACGACTTGCAAGTTCAACGCATTTCTCCTTTAAGGGGTTGTTAGGCTCCTTGGCTTTCTGTTTATGTTGGCACATTTGATGACATTGGCAGAACCTCTTGGTACCCAATACTGCCCCATAATACACATTTTCCACACACGTTATTCTCTATTTTACACAAGGACCTACAACCTTTGGGATATATTATTACCTGCTCCAAAGCTGAATGACTCAAAAACATTTCTGGCTGATCACAGTGATTTAGTAAAACAATACTTTATATGCTGATGACGACTTTACTAAGAAGGCAGAAACAATGACAAAAATTCTAGTAGCATTCAAGATGCAGTTTGTAAAAAAAGCGACACATGGGACACTTGAAAAATATACCGGGAGAGAACAAACTGGGCCATTTCTTTACTTGTATTCCTCTCCCAATCACATAAGCTATTTCCTAATGACCCAGACCAAGTGCAAAGCATCATGGGTACCAGTCTGCAACTCTCTGAAGTGCAGGTGGTTTCAGCCTTAGGCAGAAACACCGATATCACAAAATGACCCTGAAGAGGACTGGCAATGAGATATGCTGGAGACAAAATTACAAGCAACCTTGCAGTTGCTTTCTCGTTACAAAAATCCACATTTATTTCATTATTTCATGCCTCTCTGAACTCTCAGCTCAGTTCAATTATTAGAAAATCATTACCAGAATCTGATAAGGATCTCCTGTTACTTGACCTTTGGGAAACCAAGTTATTTTTCTCTGTCAGTCCATGGCGTTCGATAACGCCATCCTATGCACAAAGCTGATAGCTGAGGGAAACAGGGATTGAGGTCAGTGGGGATAAAGACCTTGCTAAAATCTTTATCGATGGTGCTGCAGAATGCAAAGCAAAAAAAAATTGCATTTTCTCAAATATTATAATCTATAAGTCTTTGAAGAAGTTGAGGATTGAAATGGTGTATAGCAATATTGTCTAAAAAAGGCTTGCTTTTAGTTCCAGTGATGTGCTGTCAGTATATGCAGTGCTGTAAGTCTAATGGAATGCTTAATAGGGAAACCCAGGGCTACCCCGATGACTCAGCCAGGCAGGTGACCTAGACTCATAAGTGAACTCAAGTTGCCATATTGGAAGACAGGCCAGGCTAAAAGTAACTACAGCGTGGCAGTACACCTCAGTCAGGGAGGGTTGCTGGAGTGTTTCGGTACCACGCCTCTGCAGCAGGGCCATGGAAACATAGAAACATAGAAGTTGTCAGCAAATAAGGACCTCTTGGCCCACTTAGTTTACCCAGTTTTCCCTACCTACTGTGCCACAGCATACCCTACTCGATCTCTGGTCATCTCCTCCCCTTGCCTTACTACCAAAGGGAGCTTGCTCTCATTGCAAGGCTGCTATGTGTATACAAGGTCAACACTGGCACAGCTCACACCATGGGGCGGTAAGAAAGACTTTGGCTTTGGAAGAAAAATGGAACTAGACATGTTATTTTTATTTAGTTTTTGTTGACCAGGTAAGTGCACTAGACAAATCCTGCCTATTTTCAGGCATGACCTGGGGGAGGGGATACAGATGAATGCCAACTGACCTTGAACCAGGTTAAGCTGTTGGTGGTATTTTTAGTGAATGAGGGAAATTTGGTCAGGACACCAGGGAAATTCCCCTACTCTTTTCGATAAGTGCTATGGGATCTTTAACATCCACCTGAACTACCACCAATCCAGGCAGATGGGACCTCAGTTTAACATCTCATCCGAAAGACAGCACCTCAGAAGTGCAGCACCCCTCTCATGCTGTACTACAGTGTCAGTACTGGGATATTAACCCAAGTGCCAGATGTGGGAACTGAACCCACAGCCCTCTGATCTCCTGGCCTCAAAGGCGAGTGTGCTACCTACTGAGCCAATGACAATGTACACTGAGCCATCTAAATAACAGTGACTGGTACTCTCGGGCCCTGCTCTGTGTGGATCCCCACCAGCTGTGATGGTGAGGGGAGCTGCAGATGGAGCACAGGACCTAAAAGGTGGGGGGGAGTAGGTGGTGGCTCAGGGGACCAAAAAGCTGTATGAAAAAGAAGGAAACTACAAACTCGATTTTCAGTGCATGTTACCATGAAAATGTTTGTCACTGTATATTTTTATTGTACTTAATTTTGCCCTTTGTTTCTGTTATCATGTAAGAGGCTCCTTTTCTTCCATTTTGAGTCTACTTTAAAACCTGAAATAACAAAAGGAGCATTCCTTTTAGTATGGCTATTCCCTAGTTTTTATCAGTATTCTCTGTCGTTTTTGAACAAGCATTGCTTAACAACACTTTTCTTGTGACTAAAGGGAACTATCATGCAGGAGAAATAGTTCCCTGACCCTATGGAACAGTGAGTACTCACAAATAACTAAGAAAAATAATGAAAACTTTTTTATTTATTTATTGGTAACCAGGTAAGGCCCACTAGGCACAAGTGCCTGTTTTCGGGGGCAACCCAGAAATACTGGGGAGGTTTGTGACTTGCTCACAAGTCACATAGTATGCAAGTGGAGGTTGTGGGACTCAAACCCAGAGCTACTAGGTGTACCAAGCTCATTTGCAGCTTGTTACTCTAATCTCCAAGTTATACTACCAGCCCCAACTAGCAGAGAAAACCCTTGGGATAAATATATTAAAACAGCATTCCTTTTATTATATTAAATGTAAAAAGGTGCTAAAGCAGTTTAAAGATGGGAAAAGGCATTACACTAAACAGGAGAGAAAGTGCAATTTAAAATGGAATAAAAAGCATAGGTCAAAATGTTCATGGTTTGGTTCAGGTTGTGTGAAGCAAATAAACAAATCAATATGAAAGAAAAAGCCACTATGGTTCTCTAAAGAGGTGGCGGGGAAGGTTAGGGTGAAAAAGATAACGTTTAGGAAGTATAAGGAAACACAGAAGGAGCAGGACAGAGAACTGTACCAGTTAAGGCAGAAGGAAGCAGGGAGGGAAGTCAGAATAGCAAAGGCCCAAACTGAGGAGAAGATAGCCAACTCAGTTAAGAAGCGGGATAAAACCTTTTAAGGGTACATCAGGGAGCGTAGAAAGACAAAGGAGGGATAGTGAGGCTGAATAGAAAGGACAGTGGGTGGGCAAAGAGGACAGTGAAAAGCAGGGATACTGAACGAATATGTCTGCTCAGTATTCACAAAAGAGGAGGAGGGGGGAGTTGCCTAATCCAATTAACAGAAGCACTCTGGATAGGGGGGGTTGATGCCAGTCTTTTCACAGAAAAGGGTTTTGAAAGAAATCCTAAAACTGAAGGTGGACAAAGCAATGGGGCCTAACAGAATTCACCCCAGAATTCTAAAAGAATTAAGGGGAGAACTTGTGACACCACTGACTACCCTTTTTAACAAATCATGGGAGGATGGTGTGGTACCTGAGGACTGGATGAAGGCTGATGTGATTACCCTTCACAAAAGTGGGAGTGAGACAGAGGCAGAAAACTACAGACATGTCAGTTTGACCTCTGTGGTAGGGAAAGTGATGGAATCACTTCTGAAGGAAACAGTTGTTGAGTACCTAGAGGAAAGTGGGGCACATGACCCAAGGCAGCATGGGTTAACAGCGGGAAGGTCATGTCAGATGAATCTAATTGATTTCTTTGACTGGGTGACCAAAGTAGTAGACCAGGGAGGGGCTGTAGACATGGCCTACCTATACTTTAGCAAGGCATTTGACACAGTCCCACACAACAGATTAATAATCAAATTAACCAGCCTGGGAGTGGGTCCCAGGGTGGTAGCCTAGGTAAAACATTGGCTGAACAACAAGACACAAAAGGTAATTGTAAATGGAGTCCACTCTGAAGAAAGAGGGGTACCGCAGGGTTCAGTTCTGGGGCCAGTCCTTTTTAATGTCTTTATAAGTGACATTGCAGAGGGACTGGAAGGAAAAGTATGCCTCTTTGCAGATGATACAAAGATCTGCAACAGGGTTCTTACATGAGAAGGAGTGGAAAGGATGAGAAGGGACTTGGCAAGGTTGAAGGAATGGTCAGAAGTATGGCAGCTTGGATTCAATGCAAAGAAGTGCAAGGTAATGCACCTGGGAAACAAAATCCCAGGGGAAGATTACACAATGGGGGTAGTGACAACAACACAAAATGGAAAGGAACCTGGGGGTAATCATATCAGATGACCTCAAGGTTAGCAAGCAATGTGGGAAGGCAGTAGGGAGGGCTGGGGGGACACTGGGATGTAGAGGGAGAGGCATCACTAGCAGAAAACAGGAAGTTTTTATTCCTCTGTACGACAGTTGGTGAGACCACATCTGGAGTACTGTGTCCAGTTCTGGAGACCCCATCTCTGCACGGACATAGACAGGATGGAGGCAGTCCAGAGCAGGGCAACTAAAATGGTGCAGGGTTTGCGAGAGAAGCCATATGAGGAGAGACTACAGGACCTTAATATGTATACCCTTGAGGAAAGAAGAGAGAGGGGGGACATGATAGAAACTTTTAAGTACCTCAGTGGAATCAACAAAGTCCAAGAGGGTAGCATCTTTCAGAAAAAGAGATGTGCAAGAACAAGGGGACACAATTTGGAGATAGAGGGGGGACGGCTCAGGGACAATGTGAGGAAGCATTTTTTCACAGAGAGGGTGGTGGACACATGGAACAGCCTTTCTGAGGAGGTTGTGGGGTCTAAAACTGCGGGAGAATTCAAGAATGCATGGGACAGACATAAGGTAATTCTTGTGGTGAGTAGGAAGAAATAGGCTGTTGGTTAACTAGGATCTGCAGTTTATCCTTTAGGTAGGGAAATGGGCAGACTAGGTGGGCCAAGCGGTCCTTATCTACCATCAAAGTCTATGTTTCTATGTTTCTATGTTACATACACTGCTGCTTTAATGTGTTTGAAATTCAGGCATGTGTGCAGCCTAATTTAAGCAGCGTTGTTTTTTTTAATTGTAATTTTTATTGATTATTTCTTCATATAGACACAAATACAATACTTAAACAACAAACGCCATTACTTAAACAGGTGTAACAAAGACAAAGAGCAGGACACAATTCATAAACATTCAGTAAAACTAAAGGTGTTAGGCCTACTCTTCAGATGATGATACAAAACTGTAAATAATTCAAACATTAACCAGCAGTTTAACAACTATACAACACATAACTGGACTCACAAACACCCCCCACCCACCCAAAGGAGGCATCATATGAATTCATCTTAACATTGCTGAAGCATACTAATCTTGTATGCATCTGAGCCACAAGGATTGCTCATCCTGTTCTTACTACTCAAGGGGTGATCTTAGATGTGTTCCTTTTTTGCCCCGGTCTGGGGTAGGCCCGACTGACCAAGATCCGGACAAGACATGTCTTGCCAGGATTTCTAAAAGTGGTATACCCTCTATCACACAAAAGTTCATTGAAGGGTAGACACCCTGCTGTGAATCTCTCTCTTTTTGCAAGTGTATGTGCGCTGTTAGTCTCCCCATTTCCATGATCTGTATGTAGCAAACTAGCCACTGTGACTCATCTGGAAGTTGGTCTGAAAGCCATTTCCCGGTGATAGGTTTGGTTGCTACTACTGGTAGTATATTGAACAAGCATTTCCCTCCAGGATTACGAATCCCTGTTGGGAATCTTCCCAGCACCAATGTGTCACAGCTATCAGGTATTTGAGTATGTAGTATCTTGGTCATTGTCTAGAGAAAGCATTCCAGAAGGGCTGGATTTTTGAACAACTCAAAAAAAAAATGTGCTCATGGGTACCCACTATGCTGCACCCTCTCCAGCAAGCATCAGTTATTTGGGTGGTTGCCATAATGGTTGGTAATCACTGGTGTTTTGGAAAACCTTGCAACCACCTGCCACTGAAATTTGGCCACTATGCATGTCTGTGCAATCCCTGATATTTATCCCTGCTGTTCATTTTCCTTTTCACATCCATTTATGTGGTTTGATATTTTGTTTCATGCTCACCTTGTCAGAGCTAACACTTTGTGGTCTGGAGTTAGCCCTGAAGGCCCTAGTGGCCAACAAGAGCAGGGTGCATTGCCTGTTGTATGCTAGTTCCTCTATGGGTGCTCAAACACAGGGCTGGCAGTATAGCCTAGAGGTTAGAGTAATAAGCTGTAAATGAGCTTGGTGCACCAACAGGCCTGGGTTTGATTCCCACACCCTCCACTTGCATACTGTGTGACTCTGAACACACAGATGTAGTGTTTGGGGGCTCTTCCAGGCTCGAGCTCCCTCAGGAAAGCTGCACCCTACCCCCGGATAGGGTAGACTAAAAATAGGTTCATTATTTAGGCCAATGGGTTTATTTTTTTCAGATATACAGTACTTTATTCATTTTTCGTTTTTCTCCCCCCCCCAAGGCCATGGCATACACATGCGTGTATGGGCGTGGAAGCGCATGCACACTCCAGGATCCGGTGGCCCCTTCCACCCATCCCCAGACTTTTGTTGCTGGACTGTGCTGCCTATGCACTCACCGGACCTCCACCCAGTGGGAGTGGGACTACAGACTGGTGGGCATCCACCCCTTTGGAGGGGAGAGCAGTGGCTCAATCCCACTCCAACCTACCCCCCCTGAACTGCCACCCCGGTGACCCAAGGTCATTCCCGAACCCAGGTCACTGGCGTAGCGTGAGGTAAGGAGCCAGCACCTCAACCCTCTGTGCTAATGGGCCGGCTAGGCCAATAATTTTGAGCCTGAGAGCCCCCACCCCTCCGGAAAACCTAAACTCTATATCCATGTCTGAGCAAGTCATTTAACCTCCACTTCCACATCCTCAGTGCTCCCAGGTCGCCCCTGAAAATAGGCTCTTGTGCCTAGTGGGCCTTACCCAGTTTTTTTTTTTTTTTAATTTAGTTGTTTAACCAGGTATAGCACACTAAGCTGAAAGCTTTTTTACAGGAGCAACCTGGGAGCACAAGGAGGTTAAGTGACTTGCTCAGGGTCACACAGTATGCAAGTGGAATGCTGTGGGATTCAGTTACCAGATAAATAAATAAAAATAAAATACAGCTAATGGTATTGATTTCATTTAATTTTCACAGCATAGCTCATTTGCAATGGTGACCCAAATATAGAGCTTTACAATACATACAAGTTATACACATAGCAGTAAGGTAAATATACATTTAAAAAATGTGAGCACTTAAAACAAGAAGAGCTTGAACAATAAAAACCTTACATCAGCCATGTTTAATACTATTCACAGTTAATTCAAATCTAAAATTAAATGCTAAAGCAGACTGTAATGGTTGTATAGCACCCATGGGGCATGGTTGCAACTTTCCAGGTGATTGGACTGAGTTCTTGGCATCACGCTCACTGGCTGTACAGGTGTTAAAGCTGATAATTGTGGAATGCCTGCACCTGGGGTAGTACTATGGGGTCTGACCTCACGTTTTGGACTGTTGCACCCCAGTGTCACAAACCCACTCAGCAGGTCAGGCCCTCTGCTCCCACAGTGCCAACCTCCGAACGCAGTCTTATGAACATTTAACAGAAACAGGGTAACCCTCCTGTCTGTTTTGTGGGTTCGAATCAACCTTTGGTCTCAAGTCTTGGAGGGATTCAAACTGTGAACCTCTTGTTTGCGTACCCAATGTACAGGCTCAGATAATTCTGCTCTTCGGTGGGGGCAGATATCTTTCACCTATGGGCACCTAACCAGGCGTACAAAATAAACCCTTAAAACTCTATTAAAGACCTCAGAATAAATTCTTACCTTTTCCCCATTTAGTAAAACCAGTAGGTTTTGTACAGTGTCAGCTTTAACCATGTATGCTTCTCTTGTCAAGAAAAAGAATTTCAAAGGCACACCAAGTAGTCTCTAAAGTAGAGGTTTACTTCAAAATAGATAACAAAATTTAAAATGTAAATACAGAACCATATATCACAAAACATATAATCACTTAAAAAAAATAAGATTTTAGAAGTGCAATTTCCTACCACCAGACAATTAGACTTGATCTATCTAATGTATCTCTTATAGTGCTGCTAGCATGTTGTAGCTTTCAGAGTCCAAAAATTTGTGTCTAAATGGAAAACAGAATACTGTTTAAAAACTGGCTTTACCAACCTCTTTGCATGGGGTCACCTAGCTCCTCCCTGTCAGAATATAAAAAAAATATATCTATGCAAAGCAGGATGTCTTATCAAAGTCTTAAATTCTGTGACTTCAGCACAACTCATTTTCTCATAGGACCCTTTGATGTAGAGTGTCTTCCTGTTCTTCACAGACATCAAAGAAACATTTATGACTTTGCACTAAGGTGTCATAACCTGCTCTTCTTCCTCTAAACATTATAAAAGTTTATGATTTCCCATCTTAGCAGCTGGCAAGCCACAAATAAGCTAGATAAACAGGAGATGCTTAATTTAGTCTCTTCTAGTCTGTAATTATCTATTGGCCTTACAGGTAACACCTTCTAGCCAAAACCTAGGAGGGGGGTGTCATTCCACAGACTGTCAGCATCTCTCATGAGAGACATTCAATAACACATTTTTGTATTACAAAAATCATAGATTAATCAGAACCAGCTGTCTGAGTGTCATAAGTACCTACTAAACCCTTTTCTTCTGCTGTTGTACCTCTGTCACATCACAATATGTTCCATCCCCCAAAGAAATGCAGAAAATCATCCAACAAAGATATAACAAATAATGAAGCAGCATTATTAAAAGAGAAAGGTAGGAAAAGACATGGGAGAATAAGAAAAAACAAGAGGTTAAATGGACTAATTCTCTGTGCAAGAAAATGGGATTCACCTACATACCTCACTACTGCCAGCAAGCCCCAATCCCTACAGCAGGTGCACCTAACGTTACCCACCAGAGGGATTTATTGGTTGGCACATCGTTGAGGTGATGGGGTCCGAACCAGTTTTTCTGGCAAATAAATCAGGTTCTTTGACATCCTTGATGGGTTGAGGTTGGAGCACAATAAAAGTTACTTACAAGGGGCGCCTATTTGTAATCCACATAGTTGGGCACTGGACCCAGAAACATTCCAAACAGTTTTTGGCCCAGGCCTTGAGGCAATCAAAAATGTACAGCCTAGGTCTTTCAAAGTCTTCCATCTTGATCTAACTAGTTGTTGTAGCAGGCCTGAAGACTTGTGACATACTCACAGTTGTCTTCGCTTGGCTTACTGTTGTTATACGATCGCTTCTGAAGAAGCCCTCCTACTCTCGTTTCCTTCACTCCTTGAGGGCTCCAGCCTATCGATCACCACCATTCCCATCCACAGTTTCTCCTAGTGAATCAGATACCTAAATCTGGCTAGAATAATGGTTGCACTGGCCCTCCGTGGTTCGGTTTAACAGTATGTTGCGCGCATGGTTTTATTTCTAGCTGTTCCTTCTCCTTGACTCATTCTTGAACCCAGACTTAGGCAGTGTCCATTCAGATGGAGTCCTCTGAGTCAGCTGACTTACAACAGGGAACAGACTAGGCCTCATCACTTGGATTGCTATTGAGGTGCCTCTCTCTCTATTGTAGTGTCACAGCAGTAACCACCCCCTTCTTGAATATCGAACTAACAGTAATGTACATGTTACTGGCCTACTAGACCAATGGTGTACTGTTAGCCAAGGCTCTAACAATCATTCTCTCAAGGTGGCAATTCCTGACATTATGGCACTGAGCCGAGATTGATGTTGCTTCAATCCTTTACTACAGAACCTATTTCCTAATTGGCAGAGACTTCACGGGCAAACTATGCAAATGTTCCATTCTCTAAGTTGCAGTGGAGCAGTGTGCAAGACCAAGCTCCTCATTGGTTACAATCAGCTGGCAACATTCTAATGTCTTTGACCCCCCTGGGAGAGCAAAAAGTATAGGGTTACAAGGTGCACATGGGCATGGAGATTACCATTGCTTCCATCTCTCACAATCCAGTGCCAGCAGTGTTCATGTACCCGGCAGGTACATGTATGTTGCCCAAAAGTCAAAGTCTTATTGTTACTAATGAAATCCAAAAGCTCTGAGGGTAGACCCCACTAGGGGGCTACAAGACATAAACAAGGACAAAAGGAATCTACAAGGCAATCGAAAAAGGGGGATCTAAAATGAATTAAAAAGTATAGGTAGCTGGCCTGTCGACGCAGAGGTTGGATTTCCACTTGCGATGCCAGCGACCGGGTTGGGCGTTCGGCTGGTCGCTGGACATCGCCTGGGAGACAACTTGAGCATCCCATGACTGCTTGTCATCTTCAGGGAGGGAGGGAGGGCTGCGACCTGGTGTTGGGTGACCGCTGGTGGAGGTCAGGGGTAGGGCAACATGTCGGGGTCATTGCTGGGTGGTGCATGGCAGATGTCGGCTCTTGCTTTGACGTCTGGACGTCACGCACCTCAGGGAAACCAGGAAAATCGCTTGCTGGCCGCTGGATGATGGCTCTCTGTTCCCTGAGTGCCTCCAGTGCCTTCCCGGGGCCTCCTTCTCCTCAGCAGCATCCCCTAGAAGTATGTGCTGGAGCCATCCCTCTCTCCTCGGTGCCTTCCCCTTTGGAGGAGGGGGACCCGCCCGGTGAAGGGATATCCTGGGATATCTCGGGGATCGGCTGCAATATGAGGAACCACAGGAGGGCTGGGCAAGGACAGTGGGGCAGGGGGGGAACTTGAGGAGCCCGAAGGAGTGGGGGACCAGCGAGCATGGGGGAGAAAGAATAACCAAAAAGTATAGGTACAAGATTTGTGCTACAGCAAGAACTGCTGCTTTAATAGTCAAATAGTGTTGTTTCCTCTATGTTGAATTAATTTAGTTTCCTTTAAAAAACATTATTAGGGTCCCTTGTAAATGCTGCCTAACTCCACTTCCTGATTAATTTTTGAAGTTATTGATCTGCTCTGAATTAACCTACTGAGATCAGCAGAGTGGGAACCCACAGTTAGAGTTTCACTCTGTGCTTCCACTTAACTGATGTCACTGGGTTCTGTCTGTAACCAATTTCCAATTATATTAAACAAGAGTTGGCTACAGCCAACAATGGCTGCCACATATTTGTTTTGATATAGAAAGTTTTATTTATTTTGTTGTATTATTGTGAGGCAAGTGTCATATGGTGTAAGGAACTGAGAGGTAATATGAGCGTCATAACCAGCAGCAGTGCTATCTCGCACTTTTCTACATGACATCCCTCCCACATTAACACACGAAAGCACAACAAATAGTAAAATATTGCACATTCAGTTATTGTTTATTGAAAATTTTCGGAATTACAAACCTTTGAGTCATAGACTACTTTGCAAAGGCCCCATGTCAGTACAAGGCAGAAACATTACAAAAGACATCTTATACATAGTTCACAAATTACATTTAGACATATTTCACATAGTTCACAGTACAGTGCATTTACATAGGTTGATTACTATCTCAAGGGTCCTTAGAGGACCCTGGGCCATCAAGGTGGGAAGGGTTAGGTTACCGATTCGGAGGGACTTTTCCGAGCCCAGAGTTGTAGGCCTAGGGTGAGGTCATGGAATAAGTTAGTTATCTATCACCTTTAGACAAGCAGAGGACTGTTGGGAACAGCCACATGCCACTGCGTCAAGAAGAAGGCTCTTGATACCAATTTTAAATTGACCAAGACTAGGGGCCAGGAAGTTAGTGCAGAAGGTGCATTTTTTTTTTCCTCAGCTGAATTTTAACTGAGTTTTAAAGAGCTGTACTAAACAAAAAATACAGAAACTAGAATAACTACCCTCTGAATATAATTTGAAACTGCAGCAATTAGTTGTCCATGTGATGTTCCTGATAAAATCAATTGAAAAACAGTTCAGCGGGCCTGTCGACGCAGAGGAAGCACCACCGCTCATGACCTCATCGACCAGTTTTCAGGAATGAGCGTGGTTCATTGGGGGGCCAGCCAGAGAGGCAGGATTGATCAGCCCATGGGCAGCTTTCCTCCCTCTGGGTGGGCGATCCTGCTTTTTGCCTTCTGGTGGAGGCCAGGTGGTAGCACCTGAGAGCATCAACATAGGGCAGGGCTGTTGGCAGATGCTGGCATACAGACACATGCATGCTATTGAACAGCGATGCCTGGGGAGGAACCCTAAGGATGAAAATGCCCTAGACACACTCCAGCACCCATCAACCTCTGCAGATACCACATAACAGACATAGCAGGTGACCCATCTGCAAGGTCCTGTGTAAGCTGTTTAATTTAATTTCAGTTTTAATTTTTTATACTTGAAAGCAAGATGAGCGTTACTGCCCATTTCCACTCGCGTCAGGTGGTTAACCGGCAATTCCATGAGAAGGCTGGTGATGGGACTGGGTTGATGCCACTGGGACCAGGGAAGGCAGGAGGGAAACAAAGGATAGCAAAAAGCCAAATCGATCACCACATTCTCATAGACGTGCAATAATAAAAAACTTGAGTCAATCATGTATAGCAATACAAGTGGACAAGCTGTGAGATGTCATGTCGGTTCTCAAAGAAAAGCAACAGGATCATGTGCTGCCTGCAAGACCTGACCTCATCACTTCGGCCTTTGAGGTTCTACATCAGCCTATTTTAGGAGACAGCAGTTTTGAGATGGTTTTATAAATTGCAGTTCACGGATATGTACTCTTGTTCTGAACAGTCCACTGCTAATTCAGTGCAATAGAAGGTGTTTTTTCCCTGTCTAATATCAAAATATTTTCTCCAAATCAAAAAAAATACATTGGACAAAAAATTATGTCTGTCATTTACTGGGACCCAGTAGTTATTTCCAGGACGTCAGTCACTGGATGCTGGCCAGCACCATGTAAGGCAGCCCGGTTATAAATTGTGTGTAGCTAGTAAGCCAAAATCAGTTTACTCTGTATTGAGGTCAAAAAATCCCACTGTGAGAGCCGAATCCTGATATTATTCTGACCTAGAAAATGAAAGATAATTACCTACTAGCCCTACGGCTAGTAGAACAGCTGACAAAAAAAAAAATCAAAGGAACTATGGAGATAGTTTTTTTTGTCAGAGTTGTTCATCTACTTTAACCAAGGAAGGAGAACAAGGAAAGAGTTCAAACAGACATTTTTCCACAGTTAAAGAAAGGGTTTAGTCATCAGCAGAAAATTAAAAACACAGATGGCACCTAACAAAACTTAATTATAGACATGCAAATGAGTCAGGTCTGCAGTGCTGTGTGATGGGGGATAGCTCTGGCACACTGGCAACTGGTGTTTATGCTCCAAGCCTGGGACATCAGGAGTGGTGGCCGGCAGAAAGGATCCAGAGCATCTGATGGGTGCTCTCCTCCCGGGGGAGGGTGGACGCTGCATCGCTCTGCAGTGCCTTCTGATGGAGACATGTGGTGGTGCTGCTGATGGCATGGGTGAACTTGTGCTGTCAGGCACTCCCTCCCCAGGTAGGTCGCAGTGCGCATGTCCTTGGGGATGGTGGGTTGGGTGTAAAAGGAGGAAACTGCCATACCAAGGCACACCAGATGATGGCGATGTAGTCCCTCCCACGCCAACTGAACATCAGCACCAGCACCATGACACCCCTCAGCCTCCGCCCAGCTCATTCCATCCTCCCTTAGTCAGTGGGGAGACCCCTGGCAGGGACAAGCTAACCAACTGGAGGAAGGTGGGAGGCTCCAGGTGTCTTTCCTCTCCATGATCGACCCAGCAGAGGAGGCTACTGGCAGGGACAAGCTGACACATGAGATGGAAGGCTGCAGGTGAACCTTTGTGGATGCTAGAGATATGAGAGTGAGTCTGGTGGGTAGAGGGGGTGGTGTTGGTGGTGGTTTAAAGGAGATGGACACCAGTGGGCATCAAGGCCCAAAAAAACAAAACAAAAAAAAATACCAACTGATAGAAGTCCATGAGAAAATTGGTGACAGAACAGGAAGTGCCGTCTGTTGAGACAAGGGACAATAAAAATCTTGATTAAAGAAAATTGTCACCACAACATGCATTGCCACTTTTAACTCCATATGTAACACAGGATGCCATCTAACAAACCCAGTGTCTGGCACAGGTTTCGACATCAATCACAATTCGAGTAAGCTTCAATACACTGGGATAATAACACAGACTTCACATGTGCCCTAATTTTAGACTTATATAAATTGGAATGCTAAAACAGACTTCACATATGCCTTAATTTACACCTATAAATTTCAAAATGTGAGCAACACTGTTTATGTTCCCTTCAAAACATCTGTGATGTACTGTACACTCTCCCATTTGCACTCCAACCACTACAGCTATATAGAAAGACACACTAGTAAATGTTCTCTAAGGGGGCGCACCTGGAAGGGCTTTAGGTTTGAATAATTGTAGCATTTGAAGCCTCCAAAAACAAGGCACAGGGCATAGTTCAGGGCAGAGATGTGCTCTTCTAAAAGTATCCAGGGACATGGTACTGGTGGCAATGACAGATGTGTTCGTAAGTAAAATTGCAGTCACCACAGCCCAACAAAAGAAAAAACAAAACAAAACTGGGAAGTAGTTAGACTATTGTTTTGTGGGGGGGCACTAACCAGAACTCCTAATCAGACCCTGTAGAATGACAGCTATAGAACACCAAAGTCACTGTAACTAAAAGGCAAAAGGGGAGAAGGGTCGAGTCTGCCTCCCAAATACAAGTTTAGAAAGGCTAAGGCATGTGCTCTAGTCTGTTGTGGTTGCCTTCTTACAACGTTGGAAGGCTGGTTTCTCTGATCAAAGTTCCATGAATTGGATTGGTCAGCCATATTGCCTCCATGATTGCTCATGGTCACAGAGATTTGTTATGTAATTAGTGGAACTCTTATCACTCCAGTCAATCAGTCACTCCCTTAATGTTACTAAGCACAATTTTGATGGTCCATCCAGAGAACAGGATTTTCCAGTTTTGTGTTTATGACCAAGTTGCTAATCGTGGTCTAACAGTCAGTGTGGCCCTCTACCGAGGGTTACTGGAGAAGCAGCTGGCAATCATGAACTGTTGAGACCCGACCGGAAGGAGGATAACCTCTCAAAATCGTGACTGCAGAATGGCAACCCGTGACAACCACAAGGGAATCACGGTGCAGACAACTTTGCAAGACCGACGGTTCCCCCCCATCCCCGAGTGGATCCTCCCCGGAGTTAGAATCCTAAAAAAGGGTGATGTGTGGGGCAAAAACTTAGTTTCCAAACTGGTCGCATTGCGGGTTTGGCACCCTTGTCATGGGTTGCCGTTCCACAGTTGTGATTATGACATGGAACCCCGGAGGAGTTAATGTTGATCATGGCACTGCAACAGGGTTTGTTACTGCTTTGAAGCCAAAGTGCAGTGAATGGAGTCTACTGGGATGGCATGTCAGTCCAGTCCTCTTCATTATTGCCAGATGAACTCAGGTAGTTTTGGAATGTTAATAGAATGTTTAATGTGTTAAATTAAAATTAAAAAAATGTGCCATGGTTTGGAATGGGCCACTTCATCTGTACAGTGCTTGCAGCACTGTAGACCCAGATTACCATACTGAGCTCTAGGTATCTGGAGGGCTAGCAGAGAGAGGGTCAAAAATCCCAGTGGACACTCTTCTGTTTTAAGGAGGGTAGTGTCCTTGCCCCACAATGATACTGCCACCTGAGTGACCACAGATGGCACTGCAATGACGCACCAGTGTGGGGAAGGGTAAGCGTCTGTGTCAGCATGCCTACGTGTACAGATGCCTTGAAGTCTTGCTCGCATCCTGGGGAAGAAGAGAAGAAACAATGCAAACTGAAACCCAGTACTTGCAGGTTTCACATAGTTGGCTAGGGTATATAAATACTCTGGTAAGGTTGCACTGGAGCTAGGCAGTGTCTGTGAAGGTTCCTTCCAAATCTCAAATGGAACGGCACCCCATCTACCAGGTGTAGAACGGATTGTGAACTTGTTGTAGGGGTACCACCTGTCCCTATTTTCAAAAGACTGTCCTGATTTGGGCAGCTGTGTCCTGCAAAAAAATTTGAAAACTACTACATGTCCTGACATTATAGCAGAAAAAAGTATTTTCTGACTTTCCTCTAAATGCTGCAAAACAACATAATACCTTAACTAAAATACCTTAAAATGATAAGAAACACTAAAAACAGCTAAAAAAAACTACAGCACTTAGTCTTAATTTTGATTATTTAGAGAAAACAAGTCTGTTGCATTGGTCGAGACTACATATTGTCCCACAAAAAATCATGTTTCAGTAAGAAATGTCCCACTTTGGCCTTTTTAAAAGGTGGGAACCCTAACTTATTGAGTTGACCCATATCCACGTGCCTTGTCTTTGTCTATTGCCTCCGCACTACTGCATAGCAGTCAATTTTCTTCTCAAATGGTGGCAAGTCTCACTTGGGGACAGTTTGCTACAATTGTAATTATAATTCATATAAAACCTCCCCATTTCAAGAAGTGCAGCGAATGAATTCTTCTTGTGACTTCCTGATATATTTATAGTAGCCATGCTTTACTGTCTATAGTATATCCTTACTATAAGGCTTTTGACTTTAAGGAATTTATTCATTGAAAAGTTTCACCAGGAAGGCCTACTGAGCTGCAAACAACTCATGTCCACAGGTGTGCTGGTGGAAAGGGAATTACAGTGTAAACAAAACTGTATAGTAAAGTGCAAATGGCAGGTAAAACAGGAGCTTGGTAACATTCAGGAAGCATGCAAGACAAAATCCAATAGAGGGCAGCAATAGAGGACATAATTGTGGCTGTTAGGAGTGGGGCAGATCTGGGATGTAGGGTCATCCCTATATACTGCTTCTAGGGTGTAGGGGTGATTTCCTTCAGGAGATGGCAGATTCATGGCTGACCAGGTGTTGGATGCCCTCTGACTTCTACTGTTGATGAACTTCAGCTCTTGGGTTGATTATGAAACCTCACCTTTTGGCCAACAGATCCTTCAGTTTCTGTCATCACTGGGCCTTGCACAGGTGATTGTCTCTGTTACTCACCTGCACCATCACTCAGTGGACCTGATCTTGTCATCGGGCTTGATGGAAAAATGATCAAGGCTGATCTGGTTGTTTGGTCAGATCCTTATGTTGTGTTGTTCCTTTGCATGGCCCCCACTGTAATATCCCTCCTGTGGAGATGGTCTGGTACCGTCTAAAATTAAATTTGGAGCCTAGAAAACTCCAGGTGGTATTGGCTGTCTTGGGTATGGTGATGGCATGTGCTCAGGGAGCTGCAAAATCCACAGAGCACTATAATACAGTTCTCGTGGCTGTTTTATACTCCGTGGCACCTTTCCATTTCTTTTCCTTGACCGCCAGCTGTAGCTTTCCATGATATTGTCAATATCTGAGGTGGTCAAAGACTAAGAGATGGAAGTTGGAATATTCTTTTTTTATCATGTCAGACATTTTCACCCTCAGATGGCCCACATCTAACTGACTCCCCCAACTCCATCACCCAGAATTACAGGGGCTTACCTTTTGCCCAGCCTGGGTGCGGCACCTGTGTGGAGTCGGTTCTCATCCTGCCACCAGCATTTTCGGCCTCCGTTTTCTCCCGAGGGCCCCGGGAGAATGGTGCATGCATGTGGAGGCACGCATGTGCCTTCGGCCCTGGTAACGACCCCCTTCCACCCACCCCATTGTCTTAACGCTGGCCACCCTGTGGCCTGCATTGTCTCTTGGCTTCCACCAGGGGGCAGACATTGCTGAGGGATGCTGTATGCCCCAACCCCGGAGAGGAGAGCTGCCTGCCAGCAGCTCCATTCAGCTCCACCCTCCTCCCTGTGCCGACCTCCAGCAATCCAGGCTCACTCTCGAACCAGGATGCCGGCAGGGGTCGAGGTAAGGCGCCAGCACCTCAGCCCTCTACGCCACCTGGCCAGCGAAGTTGGAGCATTCTTGGCAGAAATCCCACTCTGAAGAGGACAAATTGGCTCTGAGAATTTACTGTGGTGAGTATCAGAGGTAAATGCCCTGAAAAAGACAGAGTTTCTGTCTGGGGTTGTTGCCTAAAGCAAAAATTGGCCAGCTGAACTCTTTTGCACTGTAGCTAGACTGATAAATCCTTCCTGTCTGTGGTCCGAGTGAGCATTTTCTGCAGATAAGTGTGAAATGTTCAGCTGCTTTTTCCTTAATAAGGAATACCAGGATATCCTCAAATTACCTGTCATGGGTTGGTGATGTCCAGAACTGGAGGAGCAATGACAATTTGCTATCTTGTGCTGAGTTTCACCCAGCTATAAAAGACGAGCTAGTCTGGGTGATTTCAGGTTTGTGCCCTACTTACTGTATACTGGACTGTGGGTCTACTTGGTTATTTACTGGCAGCCTTGAATCTCTAGGGTCAGTTTATTCTGAGATTGTCCATTGCTCCATGAGGGTGGTGTTTTCCCATCAGCTCTGAAAAGAGTTTTGATGAAACCACTCCTAAAAAAACATCTTTGAACACCAGTAGTCTGGTTTATTACAAGCCTGTCTTGAACCATCCCTTTTTGGGAAAGATAAGTAAGAAGGTAGTTGTGGCCCAGTTTGAGGATCACCTGAAGCTATATAACATCTACAAGCCTTTCCAGTTGGGTTTAGGGATCATCACAGTACTCAGATTGCTCTGGTCAGAGTGCCTCATGATCTGCTTTGTTTGGAGATTCCAGGGACTTTGCTCCATCTTGGTCCTGTTGGATCTCTTGTTGGCATTTGACATGGTGGACCATGATGTGCTGATTGACTACCTTGGGAACTATTTGGGACTCACTGGCACAGGTTTGTGCTAGTTTGAGTCCTACATTACTGGGAGATTGCAGCAAGTGACTATGTAATTTCATCTCTGGAGTGGTTCCAATCACCTGTGGGGTTCCACAAGGCTCAATCTTAGCACATATGTTGTTCATTGTGAACATATTGCCACAGGATGGGTCAAAGGCAGTTTCAGTGCTGGGATAGTGCCTATCAGAAATCAATGACTGGATGGCCGCCAACTGGATGTGTGTCTTAACCCAGGTGAGACAGAGGTTGTAACTGTCAATCCAGGCCAACATGGGTCGACAATGACAAGTGGTGATCTACTTTTATCAACTGGGTATGGCCAGACACTTTGAGTTGTGCATGTGTTGAAGGACCTGGGTGTTGTTCTGGACTACAAGCTGACAGGTGTCAGCAGTAGTTAGGAATGGTTTTTACCATCCGTGTTGTATCATCTGGATCAAGCCACATTAAGTGCCAGCTGATTTGGAGATGATAGCCACACCCTTGTCACCTCTGGGCTGAATTATTGCATTGCTCTTTACTTAAGGTTATCTGGAGGTTTGATGAGCTGCAGGCAGTTGATCCAGAATGCTTTGGCCTGGGTGGTGGTGGGAACTTCTCATAGGGATCACATTACCTGGCTCCCCACTGCCCCCACCACCACCCTTGGTCGACACTCCACTTTATAGTGGTGACCATGTGAGTGCAAAAACCAATCACCCTACTTCTCCATTAGCAGGTTATACTGTGCAATCCCTAGAGGGCGCACTAATTTCTAAGCTCTCCACAATTGACTTTCAACATGTTTTACAGCCGAATTACGTTATTACAAGCTTCATTTATTCTGGCACTGGCTGCCCTCTCACTCCCTATTTCAGGAAACGGCAATGCCCATTTCCCCTACCCCTACGTAATCAAACCCCTCAGCTGTACTGCAAGTGGATCGTCACAGGCTAAGCTACCAATCCAACCCACACCTCGCTAACTCATACAATCCCCTTCTTCTACAAGCAACATTAGCCAAAGTGACCCAGTCACTTCCCATACCCTGCAAACCCCTAAAAAACCCTAAAAGTGCACGTCACTCAAAAAATTATTATAAGCGTCTACAGCTAGCTGCACTCAGGCATGCACTCCTACTCCTATTACTACTGGCCGGAGATATCCACCCTAATCCAGGGCCTTCTCTGGATTTCATAAAAAACAGACAGGGTAACGCTGGTCTACAGCTAACCTCCTTAAACATCCGCAGCCTACCTAAAAAGCTAACTTTACTACAAGGTTGGGTAGCTCAACACTCTCCTGATATTCTTGCCCTCTCCGAAACCTGGCTCACACGAAATGTCCCAGACTCATCAGTTTCCCTAAATAACTACACTATTTTCAGGGATGATAGAGTGGACAAACAGGGAGGAGGTTGCGCCATTTACGCCAGACCACAACTACAACCATTACTCGTCCCCCTTCCACCTCCGACACAAGGGGCACAAGCTATTACAGTCAAAATCACAGTAGGCTCCCATGGGAAACCTCTGTACATAATGGCGGTTTACATACCCAATAACCAAAAACTAGCCTTCGACTCCATAATGGCCAACATTGCACTACTCCCCCCAAGAAGTGAACTCATTGTTCTGGGTGACTTCAATATTAACTGGCTCTCTACCTCAGCAGACCCCTTGAAAGACATGGCTACAGCACATAACCTCACCCAAATCGTCCTGACCCCTACCCGGCTAGATCCTAAGACTGGAACACAAACCCTCCTGGATCTAATATTAACAAATGCTCCCAACCATCTCACCAATGTCAAGGTCCTACCAGACATCCTTAGTGATCACTTCCCCCTCTCCTGCCTCTGGTCAAACAAGTGCCCAACTGCTCCACCCAAAATCTCGCTCCAAAGGCAAATTAAAAAAGGCGCAATAACCAGGATACTCCACTCTCTCTCTCTCACCGACTGGTCCGCTGTCCACTCAGCGCAATCCGTGGACGAGGCACTCACCTTCTTTATCAAAATCTTCAACACAGTATGTGACAAATATGCCCCTCTCTCAAAAAAGATCCTAAAAACCAGAGACACCCCGTGGATCACACAACCCCTGTTGGACCAGATGCACCACAGAGACAACCTCTGGCACAAAGCACTTTACTCCAAATTACCCCATGACAGACAATTATACAGATAGGCAAGAAACAACTGCACCAGGGCCATAAGGCTTGCCAAGGCAAACCACTACAAGCTAGCCCTCACCCCAACCTGGGGCACCGGAAGCAAATTCTGGAGCAATGTCAAAGAACTCTGTGGGAAAACCGTTAACCAACCACCCACCCAAATACTCACAAATGGTGCCCTCTCTCAAAACCCCACTACAATAGCCAACGTCCTGAACAAGTCCTTCACAGACCTTAGCCAAATCCTCCCACCCACTTTCTTTGATCCACCCCCCAGTGTCCCACTGAACCCCAATCCCAGTCATGACCCCGCACCTTTTCAGTTCAAAACAATCTCCTGTAGCCAGGCCAAACACTATCTGGCACATACCCTATGGAATAAAAGGTACAGCAGTGACTCTGTAGACCTAAAAATAATCCGTCTAACACTTGATGTGACCCTCCCTCACATCACCAAGATTTTCAACCTCTCACTTCACCTAGGGCAATTCCCTGCGCTATGGAAAAGGGGAATTATTACACCTATCCTAAAAAAAGGTGACCCTACGGACCCAGGTAATTACAGGCCCATTACGTTACTCCCCCCTCTCTCAAAAGCCCTAGAAAGAATCGTATCAGACCAAATCACGGAGTACCTCACCGGGCACTCACTGCTTTGCCAAGAACAACATGGTTTCAGACCTGGACACAGTACCACCTCGGCACTCCTAGAATTCACATCCTATGTGCACGAGGCTCTTGACAGGGGTGATATTGCTGGAGCAATCTTCATCGACCTAACCAAAGCATTCAATATTGTCAGCCATGACCTCCTTCTATACCTACTCCCCTCCTTCAACCTTGCACCAGACACATTATCCTGGTTCAAGAACTATCTAACAGGTCGAACACAATAGGTTAAAATCAATACCTCCCTATCCACTAAAACCCCAGTCCTATCAGGTGTACCCCAAGGATCTATCCAAAGCCCCCTACTATTCACTCTCTTCCTGAATGCCATCCCTAAAGCTTGTAATGGGAAGCTTCTGCTCTATGCAGATGACACAGTAGTCTTCTGGAAAGACAACTCCCTTAACTCCCTCCAACACAAACTGCAAACCTACTGCCACGAACTAGAAGACTGGTTCTCAAACCACAGGCTTATATTAAACCACACCAAAACAAAATCCATGATCTTTGCGCACCGACAAAGCCCCACATAAGAGCCCACCTAAACATCTCCAACAACCAGGGCATCTTAATTGAACAGGTCGCGGATTTCAAATACTTAGGCATCACCTTAGACTCATCTCTCACCTACCACGCACAAATCAACCAACTGTCCTCCTCACTAAACACTAGACTAGGGATCCTCTACAGGCATAGACAATGCCTCCCACTGCATGCCCTTCATCTGGCAGTGACCAGCTCGGTCATATCTTTGATAGATTACGGAATAATAATTTACGGGACGGCTGATCCCACTGCTTTGAAGTGCATCGACCTTGCCCTCAACAAAGCCAGCCGACTGGTCACTGGAAGCAACTACCTAACCCACACCTGCGACCTCTACAAATTAGCGGACTGGCTGACCTTTAAAGGAAGGTTAAAATACCATACCTGTCTCCAGGCTAAGAAAATCCTGCTGAAATCTGCACCCCTCGGCCTACACTCCTTAATACAAACAAACACCCACAGGAGCACCCCAAGGCACCTAACAAATGTGCCCATCCATGTCCCCTATCGAAGGACTGTGCTAGGCCAAAGGTCTTTCAGCTACCGTGCACCCACCTGGCTCAACAAACTCCCACCTGCTATAACCCTGGCACCAACCTTAGGCCAATTTAAAACCAAAACCATGAGACACCTCATAGCCTCAGAGAAATGTAGCTGCAATTGAGCATCTATCCCCTCCTCGACGCAGGGTTCTACTTAACCCCCAGTATTAACCCAGAACCTCAAATGTAGACTCAGACTGAGGAAAGACAACCCACACACCATTTGTTGGATGCTAATCCAGCCCAGGGCCGTATGTAATTAAGTACTGTAACTTACTTTGTAAAAGTTTGTTGTTAACTTGTAAAGCAACACTTTGTAACACTAAGCATTGATGTTTGTGCACATGATTCTGTATACTGTGGTCTCGCAAAACTGTTTGTCCTGACGTGGAGCCTTTGCAAAGGAGTCTTTGACTCAAAGGTTGTAATTCTGAAAATTTAATAAATAAAAATAAATTACTATGGTGTTGCATGGTCTGCACTGGATGCCAGTTCAGTGGCATATTACCTTCAAGATATGCTCGTTAACATTCAAAGCCCTACATGGATTTGGAAAACAAAGCTATAGAATCTGGATTCTCCCACAGTACTGCAAAGAAATATAGACAATCAGGGAGTAGTCTGTTCCTATGGTTATCTGAAATGCTGTAAATAATTGGAACCAAATGACCACTCATCCAGGGTTAAAGGTAATAATTTAATGTGGTTTACTTGTCACTCAGAACTTCATAATAGCCCCAATGAAGTTCTGAGTTACTTAAATAAACCATGTTAAATTATTACCTTTAACTCTAAGTGAGTGGTCATTTGGTTTCTATTATTTGCTGTATGGACTGGGCTCAAGGTACCCAAAAGACCTTCTGATACCCTACACACCGGCTCCCTTCGACCCACTGATGCAGGCTTGTTACAGGCCCCTCGTTTTCACCTTAAAGCAGTATGGGGACAGAGCCTTTGGAGTTGCTGCCCCCTACTCCAGAACTCCCTGCCAGGGGTAGTAAGATCTGCCCGTATTTGGTGGAGGTGGTGGGGCTTTTAACAATCAGTTGAAGACATACTTATTTGCACAGGCCTACTCAGCTTAGCTTACTGTAATGTTATTAGTTGTTATTTATTATATTTCTTTTACTTAATTTTTGTCTTGAACTGCTTAAATGATGTTTTACTGTTGTAAGGCACCCTGGGCCATTTGACAAGGGTGTCAAACAAATATAAATGCCGTGCCTAGTACAAAGAAAGAACAAGGAAAGGCTGTTATGAATATGTGCATGTCAGTCATCCTGACAGCGCTGTAGGAATGCCACCGCCATTCTGCCTATCCTGGTTGGAGAATGGACTTAGGTCCCTTGGGGGATGGCCAGGAGAGGGAGGGAGGACTGAGTATCTTGGGAACAGCTCTCCTCCCTCAGAGGGGGACACAGCAATGCTGTAGACTGTTCCATGGCTCAACCACTCACTCTGTAAAACAACATTTTCTCACATCCTTCCTGAATCTCTCCCACCCACCAGCCTCCACTCATGGCCCCGTGTATCTGACTCACCATTCCTGCTGTATAGTTCCTTGCAGTTTATCTTATTCATTCCTTTCAGGAACTTAAAGGTCTCTTATTATAGTACCCCTCTCCCTTCTAGCGTCTGGCAAGTACATGTTCAATGCCCTAAACTAGCCCTTGTAGGATCTACTCTGATAGCCCTGAATCATTTTGGTTACTGTACACTGCACCATCTACATCAAATGACATCAGCATCCCTCTGCTCACAGGAGTGGTGTTTTAGGAGGTCACCAATCAGGGTTAGTGGGCAGATCGAACAGTTAAAAATTCCCACCTCATGCAAATGATAGTGGCAGCTTGCCCACCCACCTCATAACTAGCGACCACCCCAGGGCTCTCACCTGAGTGCAACACTGAATCTAAGAGATAACTATACTGAGAACCATGGCCAAAGCCAAAAGATCCTTGTCATGGAAAGAAAATCCACAGGAGTAGCCAGGTTCAGGGGGTCAGGAGTAGTGTCAGAAAGGGAGCGTGGAGCAGTTTAAGGCTGGAAAGGAAAAGTTTAAGAGGAAGTGGTGGCTTGTGGGAGGGGAGACAGGTACAGCATTTTTAGAAACGGGGCTATGTCTTAATCCTTTTGAATATGCAAATGCAGTCCTTTAAGTGGATGGACACCTATGGTAATTTGAGGAACTGAATTTACTACTGATTCTCTGTATGCAAATACGACTTTGTCTCTTTTTGCAACTTTTCTTTTCATTTGAAAGATGCTTCTATGAGAAGTGATCTGCTTTAGCATCAGTATGCTGGTAGAATACAATTTTCACAACTAGCTGACGCAAATAGCAGTTTGCTTGGTATAGTGGCTAATAATATTGTTCTATTTCTTACAGTAATTCCGTGACTTGAATATGAGTCATTGTGTAGGTGGACATTACAACCCATAATCCAAGGAGGTGTGACAGAATGTTTGTTGAGCAATGCTACACAGGCCATATTAACTCAAAAGCTATCACAGACTGTCAGGAAATGTCTCATAGACTAATCAGGAAGATAAAGATTTGCATATAATGTTGTACCACACCACTTGACATTTTTGTCCAAAACCCTATAAAATGTTATAATTTTCTTCTAAATAAGCACCAGTCTTCTGCAGTAGAAAATAAAATGTTGGCACTTGTACTGGATCAGTTTCTTGCAATGCTTAGAGTGGACTATGGCTGTCAGCAATCAGAACAATCATGGCTGACAGTCACAGAACTCAGTTGCTCAACAACAACCACAACACACGCATGCATGCACACACGCACACACATCTGTCTGTCTACCTCTCTATATCTATCCTCATCCTCTCTCTGTATCTCACTATATACTGTATATTTATATAAATATGAGATGTGCAATGGTCTGACTCAACTCAAAATATGCAATTTATCTTCCAGTGTGAAGGGGACTTGCCATGAGGGATAGCGCCAGAACGGAGTTAGGAAAGTCTTGCTCCTGTACAAATGATGATAAATTGCATATTTTATGTGAGATCATTGCATATTCAATTTATAAAACATCATTGTATTATAGCTTTTAAATATGCTGTTTGAAGATTTAACTGCTTCTCTTTGATTTCAATTGCTGGCTTCAATGCTATACAGTGAAAGTGTGATTTCATCAGCATTGTGAAAATGGCTCTCTGATTCTGTAGTCCATTAAAATGTACTTAACCTTCAATATATCAGGTTTGATAATACTAACATCAAAATATCATATCTTGAAGTAAGATACAAATGTAACACTTGTCATTTTCTCATTTTCATGCCCTTCGGTATTGCATAAGTTGCTACAGGACAGCAGACAGCATGGCTTCATACGTGGCAGATCCTGCCAAACCAACCTGGTCGAGTTCTATGACTGGGTAACTAGGCAACTGGACAGGGGCCATGCAGTGGATGTCCTGTATCTGGACTTCAGTAAGGCATTCAACTCAGTGCCACATGGAAGGCTGGGAGAAGTTAGTAGGCACAGAGGCGGGTGCAAAGCTGGTGAGATGGGTAGGAAACTGGCTGCAGGGAAGGCAACAGAGGGTGGTGGTGGGTGGGGAGCTCTCACACCCAAGGGCAGTGATGAGCGGTGTTCCACAGGGCTCGGTGTTGTTTGGGATATTCATTGCAGACATATCATGGGACATCAAGAGCAAGATCAGTCTGTTTGCTGATGATACCAAGGTAGGCACGGTGGTGGATGACCTAGGGGGATGGCAGGGGTTGCAGAATGATCTGGCAAAGCTTGAAACCTGGTCAGACACCTGGCAACTGGGCTTTAATGCCAAAAAGTGCAAGATGCTGCATTTTGGGATGAAGAACCCAAGGAGGAGTTACCAGTTAGGGGGAGTGCAGCTAGCCCAGACAGAGGAGGAGAAGGATCTGGGTGTGCTCATTACAGGGTCAATGAACAACTCGGCACAATGTAGGAAGGCAGCTGCAAAGGCCAACAAAATGCTGGGTTGTATTGCAAGGGGTATATCCTCGAGGAGAGAGGAGGTGATTCTGTCACTGTATAGGTCATTAGTTAGACCACACCTGGAGTACTGCGTGCAGTACTGGCATCCGTATCTGAAGAGGGACATTAAGTTACTGGAGGGGGTGCAGCGCAAGGCGACAAAGATGATCAAGGGTTGGGGGACTTATCATACGAGAGGAGGTTGAAGGAGTTGAACATGTACTCACTGGAGGAGAGGAGAGACAGGGTGACATGATTGAAACCTTTAAATACATGAAAGGAATAAACAAGACGGGTACAGAGGGGCTGTTCAAAGTAAGGGAGGGGAGGGCCACCAGGGGCCATGATATGAGACTGGAGCGAGGAAGGTTCAGGAGGGAGATGAGGAGACACTTTTTTACAGAGAGGGTGGTGGCTGGGTGGAATGCGTTACCTGCTGAAGTGGTATGCAGTAGAACAGTGGACTGCTTCAAACGAGGATGGGACAGGACAAGGGGAAGGGTTAATGAAGGGGAAGGGTGGAAGGGAGGGGCAGCTGCAGAATAAGGGGTGCTAGCTGCACATTTGAGCAGACTTGATAGACCTCTAGGCCTTTATCTGCTGGCAAATTTCGTATGTTCATAGAATAAATGATAGAAAAGTGTAGCATACAAGATTGAGTAGTACTGTATACAACACTGAGGGGTTCTAATGAGCTAACAAACCATGAGCCCAAAGGATGAGTGTTTTTTTTAGCTCATTAAGCCTTCAAGATGGAATTTCCTTTTGAGTATTCTACACTTTTCTTATGTTTGATTTACATTATGCATTTGGGTAGTCAAACACTGCTTTGTTTTCACTTTTATAAGGGATTTCAAAACATTTTCATCAATGCAGGTGTTAACTTCTCTAATGACTGTGATGAGATTATAAAGGAATTAATTAACTGGTAGCGGGTGCTTGTGTTTCCTTGCTGTGTGTATGGGGGGAGGGTTAGTTAGATCATGTGACTTGTACATCATGTGATCCAATGGGGAACAACATGGCTGAGATCAACTCAATTTGACCTTCCTTCTGTGTTTGGTGAGTTTGTTTGTGCATTAAAATACAGGGCCCCATACTCAGTCACAGTTTTGTGTCACAAAGTGTTTGAAATGGCCACTTTGTGCCACAGTTCTCAATAGAACCCTCTAGTGATGTTAGCAAAGGGGTTACAAGCCTTTTCCTGCACCATGCCAATTGTCATTGTGACAACACAGAGGAAGGGACAGGGAATGGCATGCAAATGAAACACTGTGTTATGTATGGATACTTCCCAGCCACTGAATAGCCACCTGAATGCCACAGCACTACTGACCATTGTAAAACTGTGTAAAGCCATTTTACAGGGATGGCACTGGTATGCACAGGCTCTCTGAGGGCATGACATGGGAACATAATTGATGAGGGACTGTTAATAAAACACATGCACATGTTGAGTAACAACCATAACACAAGGGGGCACAGTCTTAAGCTGGAGGGTGGGAGGTTTAGGAGGGAGGTCAAGATGCACTTCTTCACAGAGAGGATGGTGGACACTTGGAATGCGCTGCCAGAATAGGTAATGTCATTGAAGACAGTGGGCAGCTTTAAGAGAGGCTGGAACAGGTATGGGGGAGGGTAAGGATCATGGGTAGGGAGGATGGGAGGAGTGGGGCGAGAGGGCAGGGACAGTAGCACAAGCTATGGACCCTGCAAGGCGAGCAGACTTGATAGACCAAATTGCCTTCTTCAGCCGGCTTCTTCATATGTTTGTATGTTCATATGAGAAAACGGGGCTAGGGAATGGGGTTCCACTGGACACCAAGAATAATGTTCAGTCTTAGGACCATTTGAAGTGCCACTTGACCATCAGCAATGACTGACAAGGGACACAAAAATTAGAAAACTACACAGCCTGCAAGTGGGCATAAAGGGTGGGTTGATAAGGTGTGAAGAATGACTGTGGTGGTAACATCTTATGCCAGGACAGCTGTGCATGACATTGTAACATATGTGTGGTGCAATGCCATGCCTAGATGTCCAAGGTAGTCACAGTTTTTTTATGTTTGCAGTCAGAAAGTCTATTTCCAACCACAAAAATCTGGCAACCATCACTTGCATTATGACTGAGCTGTCTTTGGAACTCCATCTGGTGGCTAAGTCTAGGTTTCGTGTAAGGCATTTTTTTTTGCGGTGGTAGAATAGGATGCCTATTTGCAGCCTGAATGTGCCCATCTCTGACTGTGATTGTTTCAAGCCCCTATTTAGTTTTTAGTCATTTAAAGATGAGCACATGTTAGTTTTACTCTTTATGAAACTGTCTGTTGGGACTTTGAAAGGTTTTTTTTTTTATAAAAACATGGAAACACAGACACATAGAGGGCATGTTGGCTAAGACTTACCCTATCATATACAATTAGGTAAAGATAGGAATTTTTACTATGTTAAAGCTTCTCTCCACATACACTATAAGGGCCAACTTGGTCTATAAAGTAACTCCGGTATTTTTAAATGTTCATAGGGATATCTAAGTATATGTTAATATCTGTTATTATAATTAAATGCTATTATATGAACAGTCCTGACAGTATGCATGTATTCATTCAATACTGTATGTTGAAAAACATGATTAAAAAAAAAAGGAAACACTGACACCTAGAAAATAATGGCAGAAAAAGTCCTGGTGGTGGTCTATCAAGTCTGCCCACCCTACCTACTGTAAACTATACTGTACTGACCCTACTGGCTATCCCACTGCCTTACCTCTGCCCCCTCCATCTTACTATGGCACATGCCTGCCACACTCTATCTTGACACCTCTTATTTTTTAGCCTGCACCTCCTACTTGGGCTGCCTATTCAATTTATCCTCCACTCTTTCATTGAAAAATACTTGCAGTCAGCTTTATCGAACCTACCTTCTGCCACTTTCAATGAATTCCCTCTCATTCCCATGTCCTTGCCAAAAGTAAATATACCATAGAGATTCACTCTATTAATCTTCTGCAGGTGCTTGCAGGTTTCTGTCATGTCCCCCTCTACCTCCCAGTCTTCAGCATGTACATGTTAAGTTCTAGCAATGTCTCTTCCTATGCCATTCCCCCAACTCTCGAATCATTTTAGTTGCCCTTCCCTCTGTCACAAACCCACTCCTGGGAGTCAGGTCCACTGAGGTCACAGTGCCTACCCCTAAGTCCAATCTGTGACAGGGAGGGAGAAAACAGGAATACTCTCCTCGTGTTCTCATAGCGTGTTTGCTGATTTCACAACTGAACACCTGCCATGAGGTCCCAGGGCTCCCTCTTTACTCTGCATAAGGGTGCAATACCAGTCTTGAGTCTTGTAGCCAAATGAGAACCCTTCTTGGTTGTTGCACAAAGGGGGAAGATCCAGGCATTACAATCTCTTTGTGGTAGTCTCGTATTCTTGGTTTTGTTTTCTCCCACAGGGCATGCAATAACCTGGTTCAAATCTCCACAGACTCTTCCCTGAGACTTTTGTATTCTCCCTATCTTTACACAGATTTCCCTTTACAGGTCCTTGTTCAATTGGTAGCTTACAATGGCACCCCTTAGCAATAACAGTTTAGTCACAGATTATTAATAAATGTCCCACAATCACACACAATATAAAAATCTCACTCAGGCAGGTTTCTTAAAAACAAATGTTTTTACTAAATACTTAATTAGCATACATTTACAACTAAAAGAGTTAGAAATTTGGTCACAGAATAGCACGAATAAAAGTGGGCATGTACAAGAAAAACGCGCTATGACTTTTATCTAATTTCTACCTTAAATTCATAGTGAATTGAAGTCCAGAAGAATAAGTGAAGTCTGAAAAGTCCTTTCCTTCTTTTTCAGCCACTGGCTTTCAGTGTCTGCTGGCAGTTTGTTCTGTGTCTTGTCAGGAAGTGGGTCCATTGAAATGCTTCAGGAAAATGAGGGATTGCTACTGTTTCAGAGCTCCTTAAATGGTGCCAAAATTCCTGGTCTGGTCCTAAGTTTTAGGCCAGTAGATGTCACTCTTGTGCTTTCCCAAAGGTTTAGGGAATTATTATTATTCCTTATATAGGTTCTTCTATCACAGCTTCCTGGCACACTAATACATTTCAGAATTGGTGCCTTTGATTTCTCACTGCCTTACAATATAACAGTTGTAAAACAGCTCCCACCAGCCTGTCAAGAATGGCTGCTTCCCAGGTTCTGGTTCCCAAGCATCCTGCCTTTGAAGTGCAAAGATTTACCTCGTGACTTTCTATTACCTCTGCTTCCCTCAATTAAGTTTAAAAGGCATTTCTACTCATTTTAGAGTGTAATTTAGCTTCCTGGCAAGCAGTTGGTTCCTAGATCACAGATGACTATCAGACATTTTGAAAAATTAATTCTCTCTTTCTGTATGACCCCTTTTCTTAACACTGGGATATAACATACACAAAATCACATAAAAAATCATATAACATAATTATATCTGCAAATAATGACTGGCAGCGGCTAGCTCGCCACACTCCATACTGCCTCCACCCTTAATTAGGAGAGACTTGTATTTTAGCCATAGCACATAGTTTCCAGACAGCATGACATCAGCGTTTGTTTTTATTACAGCCTGAGCTGAGTGTGTCATCCATGCAGCAGCTTCCAGCATTTTGTTAGTTCATCTGTATTTTAAAACATTGCTTCGTTGTTCTCAAAGATGAAAAAATGTTCACTTTATTGTGCTTGAAAATGCTTGAATGGTATTTTTAAAGTTTCTGCTACAGAGACAGTATGGAGGGAATAGTTTAGAAAACCCTATGAGCTTGTATGTGCAGTTAATGTTTCTTGTTTTTCTGTATTTAAATAACCATGTTTTGAAAGCTGCCTTTCTTGGTTCTTTTATAAAATTGAATACATATCCATGTTTCCTTTAAAAAAGAAATGTTTGTTGGTATGGGTGGGTTGTTGCTATTAAAGGAATAATGCCCAACAGGGTGGGTGTTATGCTGGGATAACATCCCACCTCGGGTGGTTGGGCCCAAGGCCACTGGCTGAGGGCGTCCAACACCCGAGAAGGGATATTATCCCAGTATAACACCCACCCTGGAGGGTATTATTCCTATTATACAATGGCTTGTTGTTATATATAAAATAAAAAATTAATTTTCAAGAATGTTTTTATTAGTGTGGAAAAATATTTTTGTTTCTTAAGAGGAGATGGAAAAAAGGGCTCATCAGGATCATCCATAGCAGCCATAATGATGACAGTAGACCTGTGAACAGCAGGGATGTTATGCCAGGATAACATCCCTGCTGTGATGGCCAACTGACCAATCAGAGCCCAGGATTCTTTCTTGCCATTGTATAATTAAACATACATACTTTGAAAGCTGCACTTATATGTTCTCTTTTAAAATGGATTGTATGTTGTGGGGTTGTTATTGCTGTCTGCATTTAAATAAACATGTTTTGATAGATGCATTTCTATGTCCTCTTTAAAAGGAATCTTGAATTTTAGAGATTTGCATGGGGAGCCAGGTATTTAAGGACATATTGATTATAATGCATGGCCAGCCATGCACAACAAGACTATAGTGTATGGTGGAGCGTAGTTCAGCATGGATTTCCATGGTCCATAAAATATCATTCTGCTGCACTAGTGATGTCTGTACTGCAGCAGAATGGCTTTTCGTTTCGCTGCAGCAGTGACATCAGCTGACAGTGCTACCAAGCTGTTTGTTACTCATGCTGATAAGGAATCAGCGACGGAATGCATAAAAAGACACAGGTACAACCTGATACCTGAAAAAAAGGCAGGATCAACCAGATATAACATTTCTGCTGCTGCTGTTTTGTTGTTTGTAAGCTGTGTCTTGTTAGTAATTTTCTATGTTACAATAAATATATATCTTTTGGAAGCTTGACTGGTGCCTGGACTTTGCAGACCCACTCTGTTCATTTATTCTGTGGCACAGTCTAGATTTTTCTTAATGTGCTACAGAATCAACCAGATATTTTAAAATACTTACAACACCTGTCCTCACAGAGAATATCCTCTCACTAAGCAAGAGGAACAGCCACTATTTTCTTTACTTCAGAACATCGCCCAAACCCAAAAGACAACCAATTTAAATGCAAGACTAAAGTATAGGGATGCCAGGTCCCTAACAACCATGCAACAAGCCCTAGCAACCAGGGTTAACTCTTGGCAGAAAACAATGATTTCCTATTTGGAAAAAACAAACATAAAGTGATCAAACTATATAGTATTTGTTTTGGGAGACACCATACACTATGTAGAACAGTATATGACGCACTATGCACAACAAGGCTATTCTCAACCTTGTGGCTACTATGCTGACTGAGAGACCTCTCTAGCTTTGCTCTCGAGGTCATCTGGTCGGCATAGTAACCACTCAGTTGAGAACAGCCTTGTTGTGTATAGTGAGTCACACACTATCCTATATGTGTTTCCATTGAGGGGTTCTGAAGAGATCATAGGGACCTTGTGAGTGAAGCTGAGAGGCCCCGATATCATCAACACCTTGAGATGGAAGCACAGCTGGGTTGTGCATGGTTGCCCTTGTGTTATTTTGTATAGAATGACGTTTAAAACTTAAAATAAAAAAGTTGCTGATTTCTGTTCTCAAAAATATTTGGTTTAATTTTTTTATAATATAAAAAGAACAGAAACTCGCCCTTACTCAAAAAACAGAAACTCACCCTTACCCAGCTACTGAAAATTCACCCAGATGAAGGGTGATTTTTTTTAAAGCAGCAGTGGAGTGAAATCAGGGAAAACATTAGGCTCTAGCTTTATTAATTGTAACCTATTCCAGACATCTTCCAGTTTCATTGGCTGCTAAAGTTGCCCAGTTCTACAAACATTTAAATATTTTATAAATATTTTATACAACTTTTTTCTCATAAAAAAAGTTGACTGCTTCATTGGGAATAAAAATAGCATTGTAAAACTGACAAAAATGGTTAAGATAAAAAAACTAAAACAATATATAGTGAACAGAATAGGACTCACCTAGAAAAGTAGGAGAAAGGACTGCTGTGTGACTGGACTTCTCTGCTGGGGTTAAAGAAGAAGAACTTTTGTACTTGGACCTTTAATTTAGGGTAAAAAAAACTAACAAACAAAACAAAAAAAAAGTGTGTGTTTGTCTGGGTTAACTGAACTGAATGGGTATCTGAACAGTTATCTAGGTGTAAATCTCAGGTGATAGAAAGGACTTAATATCTGTGAGGTTTAAATTACTCGTAGAAAGATCTAGTAAGTAGGGGGAGTGGCTTAGCTAGAAGGAAGCTACATTTAAAGACTGCCTTAGAAAGATTCTGCTAATAGCTTGGCAGAAGACACCAGGAGAAAGGACTGCTGTGTGACTGGACTTCTCTTCTGGGACTAAAGAAGAAGAACTTTTGTACTTGGACCTTTAATTTAGGGTAAAAAAAAAACTAACAAACAAAATAAAAAAAAAGTGTGTGTTTGTCTGGGTTAACTGAACTATATGGGTATCTGAACAGTTATCTAGGTGTAAATCTTAGGTGATTGAAATGACTTAATATCTGTGAGGTTTAAATTACTTGTAGAAAGATCTAGTAAGTAGGGGGAGTGGCTTAGCTAGAAGGAAACTACATTTAAAGACTGCCTTAGAAAGATTCTGCTAATAGCTTGGCAGACTTCTCTACTGGAACTATATTGCCTTCCTTCCCTCCCCTCCACCCAAAGCTAGTTCTATTTTTATAGGCACATGATTTGACTGACAACAGGAACTTCCTGTTTGGGAGCAGGAAGTGAGTGATCACAGAACCACCAAAGACCCACCATCCTAGAAGGGCAAGAGTAGCTTGCAGATGTGATTCCCCTTCACAAAAGTGGGACCAAGACAGAGGCAGGAAACTACAGACCTGTCAGTCTGACCTCTGTGGTAGGGAAAGTGACGGAGTCACTTCTGAAGGAAAGAATAGTTGAGTACCTAGAGGCCAGTGGAGCACAGGACCCAAGGCAGCATGGGTTCACAGTGGGAAGGTCATGTCAGACGAATCTAATAGATTTCTTTGACTGGGTGACCAAAGTAGTAGACCAGGGAGGGGCTGTGGACATGGCCTACCTAGACTTTAGCAAGGCATTTGACACAGTCCCACACAAAAGATTAATAGTCAAATTAACCAGCCTGGGAGTGGGTCCCAGGGTGGTAGCCTGGGTAAAACATTGGCTGCACAACAAGACACAGAAGGTAATTGTAAATGGAGTCCACTCTGAAGAAAGAGGGGTTACTAGTGGGGTACCGCAGGGTTCAGTATTAGGTCCAGTCCTTTTTAATGTCTTCATCAGTGACATTGCAGAGGGACTGGAAGGAAAAGTATGCCTTTTTGCAGATGACACAAAGATCTGCAACAGGTTTGATACACAAGGAGGCGTGGAAAGGATGAAAAGGGACTTGGCAAGGTTGGAGGAATGGTCAGAAGTATGGCAGCTAGGATTCAATGCAAAGAAGTGCAAAATAATGCACCTGGGAAACAAGAACCCTAGGGAAGAATACACAATGGGTGGGAGGTAGTAACAACAACAAAAAGGGAAAGGGACCTGGGGGTAATCATATCAGATGACCTTAAGGTTAGCAAGCAATGTGAGAAGGCAGTAGGGAGGGCTGGGGGTATACTGGGATGTATAGGGAGAGGCATCAGCAGCAGAAAACAGGAAGTTGTTATCCCTCTGTACAGACAGTTGGTGAGACCCCATCTGGAGTACTGTGTCCAGTTCTGGAGACCCCATCTCCGCAAGGACATAGACAGGATAGAGGTAGTCCAGAGGAGGGCAACTAAAATGGTGCAGGGTCTGCAAGAGAAGCCGTATGAGGAGAGACTAAAGGAGTTTAATATGTATACCCTTGAGGAAAGAAGGGAGAGGGGGGACATGATAGAAACTTTTAAGTACCTCAGTGGAATCAACAAAGTCCAAGAGGGTAGCATCTTTCAGAAAAAGAGACTTGCAAGAACAAGGGGACACAATTTAAAGATAGAAGGAGGGCGGTTCAGGGGCAATGTGAGGAAGTATTATTTCACAGAGAGGGTAGTGGATGCATGGAACAGCCTTCCTGAGGAGGTTGTGGGGTCTAAAACTGTGGGAGAATTCAAGAATGCACGGGACAGACATAAGGCAATTCTTGTGGGGGGTAGGAAGAAATAGGCTGTTGGTTAACTAGGATCTGCAGCCTATCCTGTAGGTAGGAAAATGGGCAGACTAGATGGGCCAAGCGGTCCTTATCTGCCGTCAAAGTCTATGTTTCTATGTAAGTAGCTTTAACATGCATACCAAAACAACCAGACCTAGTTAATACATTAACATTTGTTTTTGTCCATTTTGCTAAACAATAAAAATATACATAGTAAACAGACAATGACATAAGGATCTTTTTGTTTAGTTTGTCAGAAAATTAGAAAATCCAGAAATACATTGCTGTGCAGTACAGAACATTTAATATTCCTTTCAAAATCATTATTGCTGCTTAGTTAATGCTTAGTTTAATTTAGAATAACCCATGATTTTTGCTCAGAAGTTTTAGACTCTTTAGCATATACACATTTTATGATAGAAACACAGACCACAAGTTTCTATGTTTTAGCTGAGGGATTTTGCTCCAGGTAGGAGCAGAGAATACGTTTTTCTGTTCAAAGCAAACAGTAATTTCTCACTTAGTGGCTAGCAACAGATCTTTCAGCCAAGGTGCAAAGCCGATGTGTTGTTGAGTTGCCTCTGGACACTGTGTGTGTGTGGGAGGGGCTACTTTGAGAAAGGGGCTGGGTTGAATAGGGACAGCACTTTGAGAGCTGGCAGAGCCAGTAAGCAGCCAAACCTGAGTTACTGCTGGAGTGGGAGGGATGGCAGGAGGGAACATTCTTTGTTAAAAGTAATAGGAAACAGTGTTTTTGCAACTCTAGATGCCATCCTGTTTTTTTCTTAGTATCTAGCCAATATTCTGATAGGTTTTGACATTTTCTGTTAAATTAATAATCTATTTTTGGCACATATGACTACTCTGAATTATGCCTATCAATTAGTGTGTTCATTGTTTTGTATTTTTTTTTTTAGTCCCCCCACCCATTCAATACATTCAATTCAGTCCAGTCTGTCTATCATCAGGAGGGGGGCTGGGAGTGCCAGTGGTGCAGACATCAGGCTGTCCAATGGCAATAGCATGGAGCACTCCAAGTTGCATCCTGTTGCCTTGGTGACAGTGACTCTGTGCAGTTCACTCTCTCTGACTGGCATTGCATTGGAAAAAATGGCCAAGGCATGGAATGTAAGAAATGAATCAGCCGGAGGGGGGAGAGAGGAAGTGAGACGAGAAGAGATGTCATGTCCGGGGGTACAAGCAAGAGGTTGAATTTCAGCAGCATTATATTGACCAGCAAGCTGAAAGAGTGGCAGCAGGAGCCAAAATGCAGCTGGGCTTGGAGTAGTTATTATTTTATTTGCAAAAGTTTTGTTTTATTCTTGATGGTGCGGAGGCAGCAGGCAACAATGCAATGATCAGGTGCGACAGTCGTTGGAAAGAGAAGAGCACCGGTCCAGTGAAAATAAATATCTCCGGGCAATTTCAAGGAGCTGCATGGACTCAGAAGGCAAGACACAAAGAGATGAGAGGGGCCAGCGGGCAGTGGGGATGGCAGGTACTGGCAGAGGCATCAATAACATGGAGGAATGGTTCCCCTGCCGCTTTCATCCGATCAGCTAGTTTTTGATTTTTTCTGATGGTTCTAGGCTTGCTTCTGTTTCTACTTTGATACTTTGAATTCTCTCTCTCTCTTTTAATCTCAGTATAGAGGGTAACAGTCTGTGCCTCACTTTGTCACTTTAATCAGACTAAGAATCATCTTTCACAGCATGATCATGACAGAATTGTCATGCGAGCTGTGTTTCCTGTTCTAGAGTGCAGAGACATTGTCTGCTGTCATGATTCTATTGCCACTTTGACACCACTATCCAAAATGAATACTAAGGATATGCAATTTATTTTGAAATGTGATTTAATTCGCCTCACTGTAGCATGTTACATCAACTTGGTTGGCTTTTCTTGGAGTCCAGGAGGGAGCTGAGTTGGCATAAATTAGTTCTTAAATTTACGCATAAACATACCACCACTTTTCCTGCTGAATCCTAATAAATACCATTTTCATGATGTTCAAAATTGGTCATATTGCCTCCTTTAAGGCTTCTCCGACTTTGGTAAATCTTTTTCATTTGCCAATCCCAAAATGTGGAGCTTCCTACAACCCTGTTTAAAGAACAGCACTAATTTGGCCTCCTTCCTGCACCTCTTAAAGTGCCAATTTTATAAAATTTGCACCTGCTTCAAATAAAAGTTCTAGCAGTGTTGTACTTATTTTAGAGCTTATGTTCACTCTCTTTGCTTGTCTTGTATTGTTATATATTATTTATATTACTCTCCAGGAGATTCTTGAAAATGACAGATAGATAGATAGATAGATAGATAGATAGATAGATAGATAGATAGATAGATAGGTAGGTAGGTAGATAAATAAAACTCATTGGCTGGGAGAGTGAACAGGTGGTGCTGAAACACTGGCCTATTCTCACAATGGACCTAGTACTGGGTTATGCAGTTGGCAACAAACCCTGGATCACCTTTAGACAGGTGGGACATCTTGAAGACTGCCTTTTGGACTCAGTATCTTATAACTTGAGGAGTCATGGGTGACTGACCATGATAGCTCCCTGTCTTCTAATCTGGAGCCAGGGACCTTTGACAAAGATGATGTTTTTACAACATGCTCTAAGAATGTCCTTTCTCTGGTGGTCATGAGCTGCCAAATGTTCATTAAGTGCTTATTATGTATGGTGTTCTTTATATCTTTTTGTTGTGTATTATTTTAAAGTTTATATTTTTAGATAGTGTTATTTGTGCTGTATATGGTCTCTGCTAAACTTCAATATTTTATAACGATTAACTGATGGATCCATAAAGGTGTCTCAATTACAGCAGGTCACATGAATTCAGAGATTAAAAAGGTAAGAACCTTAAGTGCTGGGATGCAAGCACACAAGAACTTTCTAATTGCACAGTAAGTCTTTACTTAATATGTGCTAAATACATTTTATTAGTTAAGACAACTTATACATGTTTTTTGCTAACGGGATTTTGTGATATTTAAGTACAAATCATAATTATAGCAAATGAACATGTGCAAACTGATGAAAGTCCTGCAGGAAAAGGTTCTAATATTGTTCAGGATCACAAATGAATTGTGTTTAACCTAATTAGATTATTGGGAAAGTAACTTTGATATGTGGTACTGGATGTGGTCTCGACAGTAAAATAATTTGTAGATTGTGGACAAACCAGTGATATTGTCAAGGAAAATTAACCAACATCTAACCGATACCATGCTGAATTGATTGTTGTCTGACTAATTTATTTTATGTGAACAGCCTTAGGGATGTACATATTTGATAACTGTTTGATATTTAGTGCTGTACCTGGTGTATGTATTTTTTTTATTAAAGCTTAGTTTTATTGTATATTTTAGATCTTTTTTTTCTGTCAAATTGTAATGACCTAAATCACTGAACAATAAATAAATTGAAATGAACTACATGTTTGGAGTCCACCATAGGGAGCACCATTTTGGCTCTTTTGATAACACATGTAACCTAATACTGAAAGTGGCAGTACTATGTAAAAAAAAAATCTGCACTTTTTCATCAGTTTATTCCCCGTGCTCTGCTGAGCATGTACGTGGTACCTGGTAATCTTTCCCACCAGCATTGTACTATCCCTCCATAATTTGCTCAGTTATCCTTTGTTTTTGTTTACATTTCTGCTGCCTGCCACATTGATAGCAGCAGTATATCCGTAGCCACCATATTTACTGTAGTGCTACAAAACTGAAAACAGATCACTTCCTGATTAGATAGTACTGCTGCTTAAATTAAAAGTCCCCCCCCCACACACATATACTTTTTTTAGCTCCAACTCTGCCTCACTTGGAAATTTCCAATGATGAGTACACATGGGGCCTTTACAAGGGAACTGTCATCAGCAGGGTTTCTTAATGTCTGAAACACTATAAACAGGTAATCTGAGTGAGCCATTGTGTTTATCTGTGAGTCTTTGCAGTCCAGAGTTATTCATATGTAAATCAGCTGGTAATTAAGGGCTGGGAGCAGTCATATGTTTTAGGCTCCTGACAGGAAATGATGTCACCGAGGATCTTGGCCCTCCATTGACTGTAGGTTAAATAGGAAATTGTCTGTTTTATTAAGTGTGTTTTACAGTGTTATTACAACACTTTCTACATTTAAAATAATTGTTTTGTATGTGTATTGAAACTGCTAGTGAGTTATCACCCTTACATTTCAAACTGTTAGTAAAAATAATCCATCTTTAGGATTGCTTTAACCGGTAGGCTATACTGCTTGTTGATCATCAAAAACTACACATCTCAAGGTTGGCTCTGTGGTGTCAATGGGTATTGGGGCCCATATCAGCATTTCTAAATCCTGTCTGTGTTCATGTCAGTACAGATTTCTGTGGCTGCCACAGCACCCACTTTTGCCTTTTTCCATTCCCTCTCTTACAGCCTTTCCCCCACAATTTCAGGTGTGAACTCAGGTCTACAAGATGCAAATGTGGCTATGTACCTACTGGCCTGGCATCATGGGGCCAGCCTTGAAATGTGAAGTTTTTGATTATCAGCTGGCAGTACAGCCTGACAGATAAAATATTCCCATCCCCAAAGTTCATTCCTGGATTATATGAAAAACGGTGGCTGAAATAAAATGTCACTCTTTATGTATGGCCATGTTTAAGAAAGAACCCATGACATTATACTTAAGTGTATTGTGTATCCTGATAAATAAAACACCCATGCTGTAAGGAAATATGTATGTGTAAAATGCTGGAACCAGTAATGTAATAGCGTAATACTGAAAACACTTTTATAACTATTGCTGACTACTGTGCATTAACAGCGTTGGATGTCTTCATTTAAGCATCACACATTTTCTTCAGTTTAAATATGGTTGACAAGATGATGCTAAGAAGATATCTACATTGTTGTATGACAGTTCATTTGATTTTCAGTAACACATCCATTGTTCGTGAACTATATTTTAAAAATAGGCCTCATGAGGCCTAAACATATATTAACATTTTAACAAAAAGGGGATCGCAAAGATCCATCAAACTACAGGCCCATTGCTATCTTGTCAGTTCTCAGCAAAATACTTGAGAAACTCGTTGCCTCCCAAACCATTGACTTTCTCCAGAAACATGACCTTCTTACATCTGCCCAGCATGGCTTCCGCAAGGGTCATAGAATAACCACTGCACTAATCAAGTTTACGTCTGATACCGTGGTGACCATGGACTCTGACTCCATAACAGGGGAAATGTTTATCGACATGACTAAAGCATTTGACCTAGTGGACCACCCGTTACTCCTAATGACCCTGAGATCTCTGGGCTTCTTACCGAATGTAGTTATGTGGTTTGGCAGATACTTATCTGATAGGACTCAATTAGCTAAATACAACTCCACTCTATTGGATATAACCTCTATAAATATTGGTGTGCCTCAAGGGTCTATCCTTGGTCTCCTGCTTTTCTCCATATTTATAAATAATGTCACCGCCAACCTCCAGCAGACTTCCTCCCTGTTATGCGCAGATGACATCGTCCTGTACTCCAGCTCTAAAAGCATTACTGACATCAACTGATGTCCCTCCCAGGACTTTGAAATAAATCAACAATGACTGTCTAACAATAAGCTTGTCCTCAATGTATCTAAGACCCAAGCCATGTTATTTGGTTCTAATGCCAAACTCAAACACTCCCTACCTTATTTCAATGTCTCCACAGTTAATGGCACATCTGTACATGTGGTCAACTCATTTAAATATCTGGGTATCACCCTTGACCCGACTCTTAATTTTGACCTTCACATGCAGCAGACCTGTAAGTATGTTAATATGAAACTAGGCATTGCCTACCGCTCCAGCTATGTGCTTACCTCCTCTGCTAGACTAGCCATAGCTCGTGGCATTCCCCTTCTGTCCCTCACCTATGGGGTTGCAACCTATGCTGCCGTAAGTAAATCTAGTCTTAGGAAGTGGGATGTTACCTACAATAACATCAGTCGCTATGCCTCCTCTGCTCACCAGCTTAAACACCACTGCCTCCTTTATTCCGAACTTGGTTGGCTTTTGCCTCCTGCATCCCGGTCCTTTGCATATGGTTCGATTATCGATAACATCATCAGAACCCACATACCTAAGCCCCTGGTGGGACTATTTCTAAATCATACGTCTGGTTATGGCCTGCGCTCTGTGGACAATGCACCTGTCCTCATCCCTAGGCATCACTCCTCTAAAGGGGCTGGTGCCTTTGCGTGTCATGCCCCCCAATACTGGAACTCTCTCCCCCTAACTATATGCCTTGCCCCATCCCATGCCTCTTTCAAAAGACTGCTACACAGACACCTAGCTGATTCATGTAACTGCTCTTGCTTCCAACCACCTTAGCCTGTTTCTTTCTCTCCCTCCTACCTTAACTCCTTAAGCCACTTTGTTCCAGTCTTTTCCCAATAAATGCTCAGCACTTCCTTCTTCTTATTACCTGTATGGTCTACTCTAATCACTCTCTGTACTCACCTCTTCCCTTGTCACTATATTCTTTTTTCTGCACCATCCTCTATCCCTCATTCTAACGTCACTACTACTTCCTTACTCTCCTATACCTATCCTGTATGTCCACGCTTGTGTTATAGCCTTCTTTGCTTTATCCTAACCTAATTTGTCTGGGATCTTGCTCATATGACCTTAGTAATTGTATCGTTTTTCCCTCACAAATGATGTATTACTCTGTTTTATATTCTTACCTTGCTTGTTATTAATTTACTCCTGCTTCAATGAATTCCCATCCTTGCAAAATGTTCTTATTAATGTAATGACATGTTGTACAAGTATGTTACCTCTTATGCTTTGTATACGTCTTGTTGTTCTGTACCCTCCCAGGTCATGACTGAAAATAGTCATTGCCATGGCTAGTGCACCTTACCCGGTAAACAAAAATGAAATAAATAAAACATGTGAATATGTTTAATACTGAGCTTCCAAAGTTTAACTGATGTTTGCCCCTTGATTACAAAAAACAAATAAATAGATAAATAAAAATAATCTGGAGTACTGTGCTCAGTTTTGGAGGGTACATTTCTAAAATGACAGAGATAGAGCAGAAGTGGTTCAGAGGAGGGAGACAAAAATGGTGCAGGGGCTGCACCATATGTCATATGAGGGGAGACTATAGGATCTCAATATGTATTCTCTGGAAGAGAGGAGAGAGAGGGGGGGATATGATGGAGACTTTCAAATACCTCAAGGATATAAAATAAATAAGGTGCAAGAGGGTCGCACCTTTCATAAACAAAAGATGCTCAAGAACAGGGGGCCATGATATGAGAATAGAAGGGGCAGATTAAGTGGTGCTGTGAGAAAGTATTTTTTCACAGAAAGGGTTGTGGATCTATGGAACAGTCTCCCAGCATAGGCTGTGGGGGCAAAAATAGTAGGGCAATTCAAAAATGCATGGGACAGACTTAAAGGAACTCTAGCAATAGAAAAGAGAGGGTGAGCCTCAGCTCATTTAGGATCTGCAGTATATAAAACAGGTAGGGAAATAGGCAGACTAGGTGGGCAAAACAGTCCTTATCTGCCATCAAATTCTATGTTTCTATGTAAAACAAAAAAAAACATAATGTGTAAGTCTCTACATCAAGGGAGGGCGGCATTATTAGTTGGTTATAGCACCCTTTTATACAGTCGGCCATTGTCCATTACTGTAAAACATAATCAAACACGACCATATAAGCAAGTAGGCTCGTTAAACAATTTGTTTATTTTGGTGATGCATTTTTCACATTCTTGGCAGCCCTCTGGCACCTCAGGAGGATTTTGAGAGTTCTGCTTAGGGTCAAGATTCAAATAAAACTGTTTGTACTTTCTCTGTCTTTTTCTCCGTCAATGGAATTTGTTTGATAAGGTGGCAACCATTGAGCCAGGAGTGTTGTCGTAAGAATGGGGGGAAGATCTTTGACATTTTCCTGCTTGTCTTAGTATAAACAAGTCCATATTAAACAAGGCTAGATGCTTGCCTTCCCTTGATAATTGTTATGTTCCTCAGAGGTGGATAGATAGGGTATGTGTTCTGTGTATACATGCTTTAATTCTGAATGGATTTTGATTCAGATGTGTAAAGAGTCTGGATGGCCCTGCTGATTATAAACCTGAATGTGCTACTGAGGGAGTTGATGACAGTGATCCCTACTTGATAATCTGACACAACTACACGCTCACATACAAAGCCTATTTAGCCCCCCTTCCCAAACACTGTCTAGGGCATGGAAGAATTTGTTGATGTACTGGGGGGATGGGTCTACAGCATATGAAAAATCTCAGAGCATTTGCTCAGCGAAATTAAAGTACGAAGACTTAGCTTACCCCTCGTTGGTTTCAGCTTTTCAGTGCATCCTTGATCTCTCTCTCTCTCTCTCATTAGCTGACTTAGCCCCAAACCTCCACTGCTGGATCCAAGACCTCTGTTTGATCTGCAGCCTCCAGCTCCCCCTTGGCTCCTGAGCCCCTCAGTCCTGGTGCAAACTGCTGGAATCCTTCTGTAAGTACAAACTCATGGCACAAATAAACATAAGGGGCTTTCCATTTTATTTACCCCCTTCTAACTTAAATAGGAAAAAATCACAACTCAGTTTCTTCCCAAACAGCTCTTTATTGTCACCTGTGCCCCAAATGATTTCAGAAGACACAGGGGCATCATCTTACTCCAAGAAATAAAGCAGCTCCATGGGGCTATTAAGCGTTTTACAAGCTCACCCAGCTGGAAACTCTGGATCAGACCTAAGATGGCAAACAGGCAGTACATGCAAGGCTGTTATTCACATTTTGTAGTGCAGCTGATTTATCTAAGCAGATCCTTCGTCTTGGAAGAATCATCAGGCTCTTTTCCCACTGGCACTGGTAAGCCACTCTTTTATTTGGTGACCTTTTCCCCTGTCTATTTCTTCCTTGGCACTGGTCAGCTTGCCCTGACTCTGCTTGGAGAAGTGAGCTACTTCTCCCTCGTGGCCCCTAGACCTGGGCTGAATCCCACAGGGGTACCAGAATATCTTGTTCCAAACCCGGCCCTGTAACCCTTTTTTCTTTCCTCTACTGAGCCTGAACCCCGGCGTACCAAATGACCCCCACTGGCTTTGCAAGTCTGTTTGTTCTCTTTCTCTGGTTCCCACTGGTGCTGTGACCCTTAAAGGGCCTAAAAGGCCAGCTCCAATGCCCATGGCTACCTTCGAGCTGCCCTGCCACAAGAGGAGCCAGGGCCCAACCACCACCCAGGACCTCTGAGCAGCTCAAATCCTTCCTGGCCTCCCTGGTGTCCTGTCCTCTCTTGCAGTGCTCCAGATGACCATCCAGAGATGGCCCCAACCTCCTCTCTGCACCCCCGCCAAACACATCCTGGGCTTGAGTTAAGTTGCTGGCCCAGAGCTGCCCTCAAAGGCCTGCCCAGAGACCTATGGCCCGCTTGGCCCTTACAGTGCCAGAACCCCAGGACCTGTCCCTCCAAACAGGCCCCTTAAGTGGGTGAAGGACACTCTCAAGCCCCCTCTAAGCCTGGGCCACCCTGCCACACTGGGAATGGGAGAGAACCTCTGCCACTGGCCCCTCCCCTATGAGAACCCTGGCATGGCTCTCACAGCCCTGGCATCCCTAACCACACTTGCACAGGATCCTAGGGTTTCCTACCTGCCCTACCATCTACACAATATCCAGGCCTCCCCATCCCAGTGATGCAGTACCGGCTAGCTGGCCATCCTCCTTTGGAGCTCCCATCCCTGTTTCTCAATGCCACATCACTTCCCAGAAGCTGTCCCTGACTACTGCTTTTTTTTGGGGGGGCCCCCCACAGGCCCAACCCAGACCATCGAGCTCCCTCCTTGCCTACTCTTCTAGCCACCCCTCCAGCCTCAGACCTACTGCCCGAGGCTGGAAAAGCTCAGAACTTCCTGTTCCAACCATATTTATACCCTATCTGCCTATTCTCTTCTGCCACCTTTTGGTGTCCAGAAGGGATCAACCCCCAGAGCACTAATAAATTCCTAAGCTCTGGGGTTAGTAGAAGGTGAAGGGAGTCCCTAACTGAAGCATAAGCCCCTCCGAAGAGAGAAGGCTTACACCTATAAAAATACTTCAGAAAAACACACGGAGAAAACAAGTTAAGTATTCTGAAACAGTTATCTTTAAAGAAGCTAATCATTGCAATCCAAATAAAACAAAAGTGCTATGTATTAATAATATGCAAAAAAAGAGCCCTCCAGGGCACTCTTACACCTTGTGGAGTGGTGGCATTGTAACCTGAAAATTCATATTCGGGGCATGCTTGCAACACCTGGAGCATTGAAGATCCCTCTATAGCACTCTCCTATAGGTTATAACACATGGCCAGGCATCAAAGAGCCCCCAAGGGCACCCTTGCATCCTTTACACTGGGTAATGGTGGTGGTGGTTTATATATTTTAAAATGTATCAAAATACCCCAAAAATGCACCACAAAGCATGAAAAATCCTATAGCTCCCCGGGGGCCTAGGCGGCCCCAGACCCCCGACCTTTCATAATTGCTCAGAGCACCCATTGCATGCCTTGCTAAGAAAATCACCACATGCCACTGTCTGAAGCCCTTTCTCCATGCAGCTGTTGTTATCTCTTTTCATACTGCCTGAACATCATTAGTAATACTATTTCAAGCCATTCAGGTGACTAACATGGCATGGTGTCACTGATGTCATAGAATGTTTTAGGAATATGAAACAGAAGAGTATTTCTTTTGTGTGAACTTTCTGCTCTGGACCTGGGAACTCTCTCAGGCAGGCCCTGCTCATCCCTACTGCTCTACCATCCACCTGGTGCTCGCTCTCCAGGAAATTGAAGAGAGACACTCCCCACCCATCCTGATCTGATGAACCCCCCAAGCTCTAAACCTCCCAAGGTAGGGCCACTGTCTGTCCTGATGCTCTATCTAGAATCTAATTCACTGGACCCAGGGCAAGGTGAGGGATTGGAAGAGCTGGAGAGATAAGCCTGGCATTGGGTGTGTGGCTGCGGGGCACTGGAGGCTGCTGTCGCCTATCTCAGGATGAGGGATTTTCCTCCAGTGGTTGCCCACAAGGCAGCAGGTGTGCAATGATGTCAGCGCGGTGAGGGAATGGGACCACCCCTTCCTGCAGATGTCCACTGCCGCCTACCCCAACATTGCGTCCCCACCTAATGCAGAGCCCCCTATCTCCACCTGGGGCCACTGCAGGTGGGGAAACCCCTGGATCCCACCCCAGGAGAGGAGAGCAGTCATCTGATGCTCAATCCTCTCCTCCCCACAGACCCCTGATGGCCTGAGTCTGCTTCTGAACTCGGGTCACTGGCGTGGCGTGAGATATGGCGTCAAGCACCTCAGCCCTGAGCACCACTGGGCTGGCTAACAGAAGAGTAGTTGCTGGTGAGGAGAGTGGAACTCTAGGTAGATCTGAGGGCAACACAAAGCTAGGTTGTTTATTTCTCAAAAATCGATCAAAATATATCATAATACTCACTCCTTGCTCCTGTGTTGTTTTCAGTGTGCATGCTATCACTGGGTGAGATCATTAGACAGTATGGCATGGAGTTTCATTGCTATGCAGATGATACTCAGCTTTACCTGTGTAGAACTTCTGGTGGGTCTAGTGCTGGAAAGCTGTTTGACTTGAAATTAATGACTGGATGTCCTCAAGCTAGCTATGCCTTTTTTTGTTTTACCTTTTTTTTACCTCTGGTCACCGGACCGAGGGCATCTCTCAGATGGCACCAGCTTGTCCCACCTGACCTGAGACCCTCCAACCCTGAGTCCCCCAGATATTTGACCTAACACCTCAGCTCCACACTGGTTACCCCCTGGCTTTTACCCCCCAGACTGAGGCTGCCAACCAATTACCTTGGGTGCTTCTTGTAATCTAGCTTTCCATGTGGGCAGGATGCAGGCTGGAGGATATTGGGACCAGGGAGGGTGGGTTCGGACAGTGGGCATGGGCTGGTGCATCATCATCTCCACTTAGAGCTGGGTTTTTCCTTGTTTTGTGAGCATGAACGAGAGCCCCCCCCCCTTCAGAGGCATGGACATGCAATGATGTCCATTGTGCAACGGGTGCGCTCCCGCCCTTGACCCAAGGACGTCTGCTGCAGCCTCACCCCTTGCATTGTGTGACCCTGGCTGTTGCACTGCCAGTCTCCACTGGGAGTCACTGATTGGCACGAGCCACAATCCACCCCACCCTGGGAGAGGAGAGCTGTCTTAGGATGCTCAATCATCTCCCTCCCCGGCCAACCCCTGGCAACCTGAGCTCACTCCCGACCCTGGGTCGCTGGCGTGGTAAGAGGTAAGGCACAAGGTGCCTTAGCCATCTATACCACCATGCCAGCCCCAAGCTGGCTATGTCTTAACTTGGGTAAGACTGAGGTCATGATTGTTGAGCCTGTTGGGCAGGGCCCAGCTATGACGAGTGGACTGATCTTGTGTCCTTTGCTGGGAGGTCAGCCACTCAGAGCTGTAGATGTGGATAAGAAAGTTGGGGTCATGGCTCAGTGGCATGGAGGGCTGAGGTGCTGAGCACCTTACCTCCTCCCACACCAGTGACCCATGTTCAGGAATGAGCCCAGGTTGCTGATGGTTGGTTGAGAGGAGAGGAGGGCTGGGAGAGGATCAAATGACTACCAGACAGCTCTACTCTTCCGATTTGGGGAGTTGGCCATAATGGCTCTTGGCTGCCACCAGGTGGAAGCCTGGTGGTAGCTCATAGGAGTGCCAGGAGGCAGTTCATCAGAGGGAGGAGGAGAAAGTCCCGGTCTTGGGACTCATGCATGCCTCCATGCACACGTGTTCCTTGAGAGAGGTCAGAAAGCCAGGAGGAAAACGGAAGGCACAATGGGGACATATGATGCTCACCCACTGCACCCCCACCCACCTAGTCACTGGGATGACCTGCGACAACAGACTGGATTTCAGGCATGGGGGGGAAGGCCCTTCCCCTCCTGGAGGGCTTGAGCCACAAGGTAAAGTCCCAAGGAGACTATGGGCAGTGGAGTGGAGTGGTGAGATTGGCAGCAGGGAGCCTTACCCATTGTGGCCTGGAGGATAAAAACCTATAACAAAAAAAAAAAAGCAATCTTGAGGTCATCCTGGACAGCAAGCTGACACTGGATCAACAGGTGTTGGCTGTTGTCTGGGGTCTTTTACCACCTTTGTATCATCACCAGGATTAAATGGCATCTAGCCCTTGCTGACCTGGCAACATCAGCCCATGCCTTTGTCACCTCTAGGCTCAGCTATTGCAATACTCTATATATAGGGTTATCTATAAGTTTGTCATGACACCTGCAGCTAGTCCAGAATGCTGCAGCCCTGCTGACTGTGGGCTCCTCTCGTAGGGACTACATTAAGACGGGGCTGCATATGCTGCATTGGCTGCCTGTCTGGTGGTGCATAACCTTCAAGGTATGCTTGACAACTTTCAAGGTTGTACACAGTTTGGGACCAGACTACTTTAAAGACCTCCTAATACCCTACAGCCCAGATGTGCTCATTCCACTCTTCTGATGTTAGCGTGTTTTCTGTCCCTATTTCTAAGCTTCCACAATCTGGGAACAAAGCATTCTGTGTGGCAGCACCCACTTTATGAAATGCTTTGCCAGAATATGTTAGATCTGCCCACATAGTAGAGACCTTTAAGTCTTATTTAAAAACCTTTCTTTTTGCTGAGGCTTTTCCCTGAACCTTTAATTATTGTTAATTATGATTTTATATAAGCTGTCTATTTTAATTAAGAGTTTGTAGCCAATTTTATTGTAAAGCACTCTGCACCTTTGGGAAAGGACACTATAGAAATAAAGTTGCTTTGCCTTGCCTACATAACTGGCATGGAAAGGAAAATGGAAGGACAGTTAATTAACTATCAAAAAATCATTTTTTTTGTTACCTTTTACATACCATTAGGGATTAAGAAAACTGCCATTAATACACTCATTAACACCTGCACCAGATGATCCAGGTCAAAATGAATGGGGATAATGGTCTCTGTACTCCAAACACAGCATTCGGATTTTGAAATTGAGGTCTCCATATTAAAAAAGGCAATTAACATGGCAAAAAAAAATCAGTTTCAGAGGTTCCCTGTTCAGATAATCAGGTATCCATAATAACAAGGTTTGGATTAACCCTGTCTGACTTTACTTTTATTAACTGAAGCTGGAAACTATGCTTTTTAGAAACATTTTTTTGCTGCACTGCTTCTTTAAATGATGAGAGGTCTGTGTTGTGTGGTGTGTGTGTGTGTGTGTGTGTGTGTGTGTGTGTGTGTGTGTGTGTGTGTGTGTGTGTGTGTGCATGTACATATGTGTGTGTGTGTGTGTGTGTGTTGTCTGTGTGTGTGAAGGGGTAAATTAAAGTAAAACAGCAGCTGGCACCAGTTTGAATTCTAAGTAAGAAAGCTATTGTACCACAGAAGGGTACAACTGCATTCTATGACCATTGAACTGTGGTACGAGAGCTTTTGAGTTAGGATGGAAATCTTTGCACAACAAGGGATAACCATATACTGGAAGATTATAAGATGGAAGAAGTCATTGTGGCCCACTGAGCACTAATGTCAGCAGGCACACACGTTGTATGCTACTACGTACAAACATTTCTGACTTGTGGCATTATTGTCTTCCCTGAGCCATGCCATTTTACCAGCTCCTTTATTTGCCATGCTGCTGTTCTGACTCTAATCTCTTCTTTCTGGACCCTTTCAGGGAGCTGGACAAGGATCGAGCTGTTAATAAGGCAAACTTGGACTTCAATAGGGACTTCAACACAGAGACGCACTGAATGCTACTACAGAAGTTAAGATGTGCAGGGGCAGTGGACAAAATACCCCAACTGATAGAAAACTGGTTAAGGAACAGAACCCAGAGGACACTACTAAATGTGTAATTCTCGGGGAAGATGGAGGTCACAAGCACAGCACACCAGGGGTTGGTACTAGGCCCATTACGCTTCAATATATTCATAGGGGCAGGGATGGTGCTAGAAGTAAAATTCTCTACCATGCATAGAGACAGTGGGATGGGGGAGATGATACTGCCATTATACAGATTACAGTAGAGGATTCACCTGGGGTACTTTGTCCAGTTTTGGAGTCCTCACCTGAGAAAGGACATAGGCTAGAGTCAGTGCAGTGAAGGGTCACAAAAATGATTACAGGCCAGCAGGGCACATCTTACAAGGAACGTCTGAAGGCCCTGAACATGTACTCACTTTAGGCCAGATGGGAAAGGGGGACATGACAGAGACTTATACGGTCCTAATGTGAAAATAGAGTAGATTGTGACTACCTGTTTGTTGGTAATAGAGATGCAGTCACGAAGGGGAACAACTGGAAATTGGCGGGAGGAAAATTCAAGAAAGATGTGGAAAGATTTTTCTTCTCGGAAAGGGTGGTGAAGCCTTGGAGCAGATTACTGGGGAGGTTGTGGGGGCAAGGGCTATTAATGGATTCAAACATGGGTGGGACAGGGCTTAGCCTAGAGGTTAGAGTAATGAGCTGTGAATGAGCTTGGTACATCCAGCAGACCTGGGTTTGATTCCCACAACCTCCACTTGCTTAGTGTGTGACTCTGAGCAAGTCCCTTAACCACCCCAGTGCTCCCTGGTCGCCCTTGAAAACAGGCACTTGTGCTTAGTGGACCTTACCTGGTTACGAAAGAATCAAATAAAAAAAGTTTAAAAATCAACAACTTACAGCTTAATTGGATAGGGGAAATCAAGTATGTGGCAGTATTCCAAGTTGTTCGCTGCAGTAGTGACATCACTACTGCAGCAGAACAAGCATATTCCAGGAATGGAATTCCATTCATAACAGCATTCTACCATACACTATATATAGGATAGTGCATGAGTACCAGTTAACAACAGTTCTACTCTTTCACCGAGTTGGTACTATGTAGACAGATTATCTCGAGGCGCAGCTTGAGAGGTAATCCAGAAAATCGTCATAATTACCACCGAGTGAAAAGACAACCCTACTGCTAAATGAGTACGCATGCACTGTTCTGTATAGTGTATAGTGGAACGTCGTTGCTTCAAAAAAAAAAAAATACTACATCTTTCTTTTTTAAAATAAGACTAACTGTCAGATTGCTGCTCGAGGACACCATGTGTGACCTCCGCACTGCAGCAGAACGAAAAGTCGTTCTGCTGTCCTGCGGACGTCACTTTTTGGTTCTGCTGCACTACGGATGTCACTAGTGCAGCAGAACAACATTTTGAGAGTGCTAGATTTCAGTGAACAACGACGTTCCACTATACACTATATATAGAATAATACATGGGGTGGTGTGTTTAACAAGATTTTACACACACCCAAGGTGTTGGATGCTACATAAACAAGCATCCAACACTGAGGGTGTGTGTAAAATCTCAAGTTAAACACATCACCCCATGTTGTATTTCATATAATTGCTGGGTATCATTATTTCACCACAGCAATCATGCAAAATAAAATTACATCACTGTGCAGCTGCGGTCTGCTTGGTTTTCAGTGCGGTCTGTGGTCGGAAGCAGCTGGAGAAAGAAATATTCCCTTTTTTTCCTTAATTTTTTTTTAAAGTAGCCCCATTTAAAAGTATTTTGCAGCCCAGTTAATTTTTCTTAAGTGAACTTACCACCGACTCTGAGTGGCGGTATGACCAGCACTGAGGAATGACGGCCGGTGGTGAAGAAGAGAAGAGCGGCAGCTGGCACATGCGAAGAATAAGGGAAACCCAACACATGTTCGCTGTCATAACCTGCAGGTTATAATGGCGAATTATAACTGGGTTTGCCTTAGAGAAAAATTGATACCCAGTTATTATGTAAGATGGTCTGGAACCAACAAGACTGCAGAAAAGTAAAAGAAATTATGTCACCTGTACATCTGCAGCAGTCCTCTGACTCCTGCCTGCTACCACGTCACACTGAGCCGATATTCCATTTTCCTAATTGTACCATCCTGTACAGATACAACCCCAAAACTTTCTTGTCTTCTCCTCTCTGCTTAAAGAAAACTAAGAGAAAGCTTTAACAGCAGCTTCTGAATCACTCAATCCTGCAAAACTCTCGTCGTTGTAACATGCGCATAACAGTACCATGCTCGGTTTATGACTCAGTGGCATTGTGGCCTTGTTTGCCCTCCACCATGATCAAAAAATAAAAATGTACAATAAATGTAAAATGAAATAAAGCCATACTTTTAATCAGCTTTCTCCCACAAAGCAGCGCCGCACTTGCTGTAGTCACCAATTGAATCAGCAGCCACGCTGTTTACCTCACATTAAATTAACAAATGACTGTCAGCCATGATCTTTAACACAAGTAACACACACACAAAAAAAAAGGAAAAAATTGTCACAGTGGCGGGCAGGGGCCATCATGTATAATGCCAGTCTGAGAAACAGTGACTGACACAGACCTGTGTGGGGGGAAGGATGAAAACCTGTGGGGAAGGAAACAAAAGGAAATATGTGGTGGCAGCACCATCTTGTGGGCAAAACATAAACTGCAGACTTTTTTTCTAAGCATATTCCTACACACAGCAAAAATTAAGTAAAACATATTTTAAAAGGTTTTTTTAATCTTTTTTTTTAAATATCTGAGCCATTGTATAATAGCAATAAGGCACTCCAGGGATGTGTTATTGTTAATAACATCACTTCTGAGGTGTTGAATGCACTCAGCCTACGGCCTCATGCTTCAACCACCCAAGGCATGACGTAGCTACACAGTAAAATACACCCTGTCATGCCTTATTGCTTAATTAATAACCCCCAAAAAGAAGTGGGCCTAGAACCTACAACTTCAGATTTAGTAGAGCAAAGGTGATAACATACTAAGAAGCCAGCAGATTAGGCCCTGTGGTCTATCAAGTCGGCTCGGGGATCAGTGCCCACTCAGGGCACTGTTATAGCCCCCCATCCTCTCCACAAGGTCCCCCACCCCCAAGGACTGTGAGATGTACCCTCCCCTATATCTATCCCAGCCTTTCTTGAACCCCTCCACAGTTCTAACAGCCACCAGCTCCATGGACAGCACATTCGAGGGATCCACCACCCTCTCAGTGAAGTAATGTATCCTAGTCTTCCCCCTTAGTCTCCCACCAACCAGCCTCATTGAGTACCCCCTGGTGTCCCCCACCTCCCTCAGCTGAAGCACCCCATCTAGGTTTACCCTATTTATTCCCTTGAGATATTTGAAGACCTCGATCATGTCTCCACTGTCCCTCGTCTCCTCCAGCGAGTACAGGTTGAGCTCTTCAAGTCTCTTCCCATAGAGCTTTTCCCCTAGACCTTGTATCATCCTGATAAGGTCCTGCTGGGCAACAGCAGCTGACCCAGGACCTAATCCACCGCCTTTTGCCTCATTGATACCTGCAAGGTGAAGAGTTCCAATCCAATTTAAAAGAACGGCCTGTATCACATTCCTAATCCTCCTGTTTCTGGAAATGTGTTCATATGTGTGTGGGGGAGGCACCAGGAGCTACACATCTTTTAGCAACACTGTCCAAACTTTCTACGTTCTCTCTTCTTTTTGTACTGACAGAATCTGGGATTTGTTAGGGCAAATGCCATGTTCCAAATGTTCTATGATTTTCCTTTCCCTCTAGAAATTGGTTTGGTAGCCTGTTTAGGTAGTACATTGCTCTCCCACCAGCTACCAGGTTCTAACTGCCAGGAATCTTCCAGCTCCAGGCATCTGGCATCACTCCATAACTGCTATGCCCAGGTCACTGGACACAGGAGGCGGAGGGAGCTTCTAAAGTTAACTCTTTAGGGTCAAGAGACCCATATTGGGAACTTACAGGGTACACAAAAGGTTACAGAAAAAAGGCACTTTCTAGTTCTGTAGTTTTGATTCCAATTATTCAGTTCTGTGCCTTTCAAAAGGGAGAGAAGAACAATTTGGACCACGAGGGTAACTGAACACAGGTGAGTGGGAGGGAGCATGAACTGGAACACCATGGTACTGTACCATGGGGATATCAGGAGGGAGGAAACACTGGAACACCAGAACACTTGACTCAGGGAGTTGGGGGTGGCACAGTTTGGCTGAATGGCAGCATGCCTAGTACCGCCAATGTACTGCAACACTGTGGGTTGTGATGTGCCCAAATACATGCTGAGGTGTCATTAATGCACTAAGATGTTAACATCTGAACAGCGGTTTGCTGTTTGCAACTTCTGCTCTGGGAAACCTCCTGCCCCCTACTGAGTGCCCTGCCCATTGTGTACATCCATTTTAGGTGGCAGCATAATGGCAGGAGTGTAAAGTATCTGTTTTGTCTCCCCCCCCCCAAAACTGTGAATAAAATTGGGGCCTCTGTTTACAAAAGGAATAGTTCAGTCTTTCATTAAAATCTGTCAGATCTTTTGCCAGAAATGACCCACTCTTTACATAATTTACTCTTTATCCCCTTTTGTTATCAAAGCTGCCCCATTGTGCTGGGCTGCTTGCCAGCTCAATCCAAGAAGTCTCTGACACGTACCTCCCCTTTGCCCCTCAGATACTTTTTCAAAGAGTCGACGTAATATGCACTGCATTATCTACAATATGTAGTAGACCAATAACTGGAGCAAGTTAAAACAGCTAGAAAACACTAAACATAAACAGTTGTAAATCTAATAGTTGTAAGCTTTCTAATGTAGTACAGAATACCTGATTAACCCTTGAAGGGAAGGCCTCCAGGCCAGACAATGCTGTGACGAGTTGCCTTCCCAATGTGAGAGTCCATAACTGGAGTGTCCAGTCATCGCAGTGGGGCCTGGAAATAGTGTACCCTTACTCATCCTCCATGCTCTGTTTTTTTTTTTCATTCATTTGTGTTGCTGCCAGACTCAAGCTGTTGGCTTGCAAGGGGCTTCAAGCACATGTAGTCTGAGCAAGCCAACAGAAAGCCTTGCTGACGTGTGGAGTCTGCCCTCCCGCAGTAACTTTTTTGTACTTTCACTTGTGGTCACCCAGATGACAGTGTCGTTGCAGAGGCAGGAACCTTCCTTCTCTGAAAAAGGAGGGGATGCTCAATTCTCCTTCCCCAGCCAATGTTCTAGCAGTCTCAGATTATTCCCGAAGCCAGTGCAGTGAGCTTGAGCTCTGCACCTGTGCTGATGGGCCAGTCTGAAATGTTACTTTTTTACCTTAGGTATGCTTTACACAGCAATAAGCACTGTATAATTTAGCAACAGAAGTCGTACAAATGCAGGCATCTTCCTATAGCATTATATGTAAGAATAGTTAAGGGATACTTAAGATTTTATGGGCCTATTTGGCGCTCTCGTGACTGCAGGGATTTGATTGCATCATCGGGATGGGACGGACAAAGTTACAGTGCCAACATGTTTTATGTTCTGTTCTGCTATTTTGTGATGCAGCAGTGCCTTTAACTGGCACTGCAGGAGCCAAATTAGTGAAAACAGTAGCCCCCAAATAGTTTAGATTGTTTTCATATTTTTCTAGACGTGCTGCACTCTGATTTGTTGAATTCTACCATGCCCTGCTACACAGCAGAATACAACATACCACATGCTGGATCTGTATGCAAACTGATTAGTGTTTGAATGATAGGTTATGAGCTTTAGTGTCTGCTTTCAAACTACACCGTCACACTATCCCACTGATTATATGCAAATGTAATTGGTACGGGAACTACTGGGGCTCATTTCAGAACTAAGAGGCTGAGCCCCTGTATATAGACGCGTGAGTGGCTATCGAGAATGCAGCGTTTTATGTGTATTTTGTTCTACTGAAAAAATAAATTACCTTATAGAATATACCCTCTTCCATGATGGTATTTCTTTTTTTGTTGTTGTTGTAAAGAATGCAATATCCAGGAAAAGTACACTTGGCCGAAAATGCCAGCAATTTTTTTTCACCATTCATACTTTGATTTCGCTTTCCGTTTACACTGACTTCCCCAAAGGGGGTGTCTCCCTGACATTCTCTTTATTAGGTTTTTAACCTGCTTTCACTGCTCTTTCAGAAACTCAGTGGGTCTATTTTTGTTCTACTTGAACATTGTTTACAGTGAAGTCTAAAGTTTAAATTTATTTTTGCAGTGGGATTTCATGTCTCCTGTTACAGTTCTTGGAATACAAATATTTGATATTGCTTGACAGCTACGTGCCCAAGCTTTACATAGGAACATAGGAAATGCCAGATGAAGAAAGTCCAAACTAGGCCTGTCGTGTTCACCTGCATCATTTGACAGTTTGGGAATATACTGCAGCCATTGTTTAGTGGTACGTCTACCCAGCAGATTACTTGGACCTACACACAGAGGAGAAGCCAGGCTGCAGGTGGAGAAGCTCAGCTCCCCGAAGGAGACACATCTTGATGTGCCGGGGGATCCATGGCAGTGGGGCTCAAGAGTACCAGCTTTCATCCACGGCCTCAAGAAGGTGTTTCCATTTTCTTCCCAGGTGCCCTTTGACTATCACCATGTTCTATCACACCAGAGCCTCAAGCCCTCATAGCATCAGCTGGCTCACCTGGTCCTTGCAAGGCTGCTAGCTCCAAGACCCATTTTGAGGGGCCACTGTGACGTTCGATTGCAGTGCCAACTTCCCCAAGGCTGGGATGCACTACCATGAGAGGCATGCATGTTAGCTGGACCAGCCAGCTGCAGGGACCCAGATGCACTCTCCAACTCAGGTAACCTGTGTGAGAGTACAGTGTGCTTCTCCTGGGCCCTCAGGTGTCCTGGGTTTAGGGCCCCTGTGGGGCCAACCTGGTAGTTCAGTGGTAGTGTTACTGCTCATTGAGCTGACCATCTGAGTTCGAGAGTGGAATCAGATTGTACTGGAGAGTAGAAAGCAGATTGCCTAGCAGTAGAGTTGTGTATTTTAACTGTTTGTTAATATGACAACTGTGCCTTTAAGAATGTGTTTCATAAGCAGGGCATCAGCATCTATGTCAAGTCCTGAAAAAGTGCTTTGTTTGGCACAAAAACATTTGGCCTGGGAATGGAGGGGGAGGCTGTATTTGCTGTTTTAATGAATGAATAAATGTATTATCCTGTACACAGCTTTGATGTCATTCGCAGTCTGGCCTGTGAGCTGCTTTCACGAGTACAAACTAGGACCAAGGACTGAACCTTGAGGGAATCCAGTGTCAGGAGAACACGGGGATGAGACGTAGTCACCAATAAACATTGATTGGAGGCTTCAAGAGAGGAAGGAATTAAACTAGTTAACCACCTGAGGAGATAACCCTGCCTAGGACAGTTTGGACAAGAGAAGGGAGTGAGTCACCATATCATAAGCTTTGGCCAAGATGATAAATATTCATTGGTTTCATAGGCTGTGTCCAGCCAGAAGGCAAACATGCCCATAACGGCTAACTCTTTCTCAATTGACATATCCCTTTATACCAAAGTTGCTAATGTGATGGTCCAGATGCCTTTTAAAGGCAGCCACGTTTTTATTGTTACCAACATTCTGGGGTAACTCATTGCAGACATTCACTATTCTCTGGGTATATCACAACCTCTTCTGTTCTTTCTTGTAAATATCCCCTTTAATTTCATATTATGGCTTCTGGTAACATGTGGTGAGTCCCTTAATTGTAGGCACAGGCTATCCCATAGGCTCCTGTCTTTTAAAGCTTTGAATGTTAAAACACAAGTCTCCCTTCGGTCTATGGAGTTCTAATGAATAAAGGTCAGCATTTTCACTCTTTGTGCATATGGTATCCCCTCCATTCCTGTTATCATTCTTTTAGCTTTTCTTTGAACTCCGTACAACTTTTTGATACATCCCTTATTTTGGGGTGACCAGAATTGGCTACCATACTCCATATGAGGGCTTACAAGTGCCCCATACAGTGGCATCAGCACTTCCTTTTCCCTGCTAACTGCTGTATGTACCTTTTAACGCAACCCAAAATTTTGTGACATTTCTTGGTCAATTCACTGCAATGGTTTTTCGTTTGTTAACTCATTTGTTGCGATTATTACCCAGGTTCCTTTCAGATGTAAGTAAACAATAAGACATGACAGAGTGCTGGTGGTACTGTGACAGCTGCACACCCAGGGGTGTAGTAAGGCATGAGGCCACAAGCCAAGTGACTTCAGTCCCTGGAGGTGTGGTTGTAACAGTACTACCACTGCCCCAGAGTGTCTTATTGCACTTATAAAATGGGTTTATGAGGAACATTTTAAACAGAAAACAAGGCATTTAAAAGAAAATATTTACCCATTGGTAGTACTGTCACCTTGCATAGGTCCTGGCCAATCAGGATGCAGGTATTTTCCTACCAATTTTTATAATTTCTTTTAGTACCTTGCCCAAAAGTGTAGATTAAGTTTTTGGTTATTATGCCTCATGTGCCTCACAGCACCTTTACCCACATTAAGATCCAGCAGATGATCACTAGCCCATATTTCCAGGTATCTGGGTTCTCGCCTCACTAGAGCTACATGTGAATCTATACTTCCCATGGGGTGCTCCAGAACAAGGGGCCACGATATGAAGCTGGTGGCGGGTAGGTTTAGAAGAGATGTGAGGAAATAATTATTCACAGAAAGGGTGGTGGATTCCTGGAATGGTCTTCCAGCAGAGGTTGTGGGGTGAAACAGTGGCGGGATTCAAAAACACCTGGGATAAGCACAAGGGAGGCATAAGGGATAGATAAGGGGGTGTCAGAGAAAGTGCCGTAGATCTAGAATGGTCTACAGTATAAGCAATACAACAAAAAAGGGCAGACTGGATGAACCATGCGGCCGTCTTCTGCTGTCAGCTTCTTTGTTTCTATGTTTCTACTGCTGATGCCACCTTAGTATCATACTAACATACTATTTGCCAGCAGATTAGGCCTTACGGTCTATTGAGTCTGCTCGAACCTCAGATCCCTAGTAGGGTGCCGAGGCCCTCCCCTCCCTTGTGTTCCAGAAACCCCTATCATCCATCCCCACCCGCCTGGGACAGGCCATCATCTGATACATCCACTTTCTGTGCCTGTCCCACCCTCTCTTGAAGCCCTCCACTGTGTATCTCTGAACCAGCTTGCCAGGCAGTGCATTCCAAGGGTCCACCACCCTCTCAGTGAAAAACCTCCTCCTCTTTCCCCCCCTCACCCTTCCACCTTCCAACTTCAAACCATGCCCTCTGGTGATACCTCCCTGCTTTAGTCTAAAGATCCCTCCATGTTTACCCTATTTATTCCCTTGAGGTATTTGAAGACCTCAATCATGTCCCCTGTCTCTCCCTCTCCTCCAATGAAAACAGGCAGAACTCCTCAAGTCTGTCCTCACACGCCAAATCCCTAGTCCTCGTGTCATCTTAGTTGCCCTCCTCTGTACCCTCTCCAGGAGCTGTATGTCCCTCTTCAAGTGTGGTCTCCAGTACTGTACACAGTACTCAAGGTGTGGTCTAACCAGTCCATTGTACAGCGGCAGAATCACTTCCTTGCTCCTAGAGGTGATCCCCCTTACGATGCATCCCAACATCCTGTTTGCCTTGCTAGCCACTCTCCTGCACTGCTCAGAGTTATTCATACATGCATCCACCATGATCCCTAGGTCTTTTTCCCCTATTGAGGCCTCTAGCATCTCCCCTCCCAGGGTGTACCTGTGTTTAGGGTTTCCCCGCCCAAGATGCAACACCTTGCACTTGGTGATATTGAAATTTAATTTCCATATGTGAGCTCAGCTTTCCAGGGTGTCCAGGTCCCCTTGCAGGGCCAACCTCCCCTCTTCTCCCTCAACTACTGCTCCCATCTTGGAGTCATCCGTGAAGAGACTCATTTCACACCCTATACCCTCCCTGATGTCCGATATGTATGCATTAAACAGGATCGGACCCAGGACTGAGGACCGAGCCTTGCGGTACCCCACTACCAACCTCTCTAGGGTTCGAGAGCTCCCCACAGACCACTACTCTCTGGGTGTGTCCAGCTATCATCAGCAAATGTTGCCTTTCAGATATTTCCTGATATTTTCATGGATGATACATATACGTTAAATAGAGTGGGCCCAAGTACAGACTCCTGTGGCACTCCACTTGTCACCTTCCCCCATTCAGATAGGTGCCCCTGTAGTGATACTTGTTTCCTGTCTATCAACCAGGGCTTCCCCCAGCCCACTATTCTGGTGGTGTTGCACATTTCTAGTAGTCTGACAACTAATTCTTTATTTGGGATGTAATCGAAGGCCTTGCTACTTCGGAGGTGCCGTCTTTTGGATGAGACGTTAAACCGAGGTCCCATCTGCCTGGATTGGTGGTGGTTCAGGTGGATATTAAAGATCCCATGGTACTTATCGAAAAGAGTAGGGGAATTTCCCGGGTGTCCTGGCCAAATTTCCCTCATTCACTAAAGATACCACCAGCAGCTTAATCTGGTTCAAGGTCAGTTGGCATTCATCTGTATCCCCCTCCCCAGGTCGTGCCTGAAAACAGGCAGGATTTGTCTAGTACACTTACCTGGTCAACAAAAACTAAATAAATAAAATAAAATAAATAGTTCAGGAATATTACATCAGCAGGCTGATTGTTGTCTAGGGCTTTAATAACTTTTTCAATGAAATTGATTTGATTTATCTGACAAGATTTCCCCTCAGTGAAGCCGTGCTGATGCTTATCTACCATGTCATTCCTAATTTTCTACCTCTTCCTTAATGATGCCTTCTAGAATTTTGCCCACCACAGACAACAAACTCACTGGACTATAGTTCTTGCCATCTGATTTAGCCCCATTCTTGAATAATAGTGTGACTGCTGCCTCCCTCCAGAAATTAACAACCTGCCCCTCATCCACTGATTTTTGGAAGATGTCAATTATGGGCTCTGCCAGTTCTTCAGCCAACTCTCTAAGCGTGCTTGGGTGCTGTCTGTCAGGCCCCACTGATTTATTACCTGCAACCTTGATTTAATGTGGTCATATTTTATATTGTATTTTTTGACAAGTTTCCTGTATTGACTTAATAACCCTGCTGTTATCTTTTTTCCTGTAAACACTGCAAAAGTAGTAGTGTAATTAAGGATAGCTGGCATATCCTGTTCTGTACTTATAGTAGTCCCATTGAGTTCTGAAGGACCCACCTGTTCATTCTTTTTTTCTCATTTACATAATTATGAAAAAGATTTATAATTATTGCTAACATTTTTGTGCTAGGTTTAACTCTTGTCAGTACTTTCATTTCTTTATATAAATTTGGCATCTGTGAGGTCCTCCTGACCAAAAGCCACATTGATATGATCAGTGAGTCTCAGAAGGAATGACATGGTTGAGTGTTTTTCCCTGAAGTCCAAGTCCAACTGGAAGGGGCTGAGGCAATTTAAAGTCTTAAGAAAGGACAAGAAGAGTCTGACTGGCATGCTCCAGTAGTTTAGCCAAAGATGAAACCAGAAAGATGGGTCTGTAGTTTCCAGGATGCGATACATTACACCCTTTGTAAAGGAGGATTACATTACCAATTTTACTGGATCTTGGAACAGTGCTAGAGCAGGGTGAGAGGTTAATGAGGTCACTGTATTGGGTGGTAGGATAAAGACTAGGGCAATATTTGGCACCTGAAATTGAATGCAGAATGAGAACTAATTTAGGACTCCCTATGCATCCCTAATGGCTAACCTTTCCAAAATACTTGGAGATAACTGAGTGTACCCAAGTAACCAACAATCTATTAGCCTAACAATAGATTGGTAATAACAAAAACATTAATTCAAGTAAGACTAGGGTACATTGGAAACGGTACTAGCAAACTTAAGGCTCAATCCACATATGTAACCAGGACATGCTTTAAAAGAGTGTGTCCCGGCAACTCAGTTGTACAACCTGGGACCGTGCCGGGATGGTCATAATCTACAGTCCTATCCTTCCTGGTCCGTGCAGGTGCACAGTCCCCCTCAGGGGCTGTGGGTGGTGGCAGAGGTGTTGCAGCCAGGATCACTGGACATCCAACCAAGTGCCATGTTGGTTCTCGGGGGGATCACCCACTCCATGCAGTGTGGGGGACCACGGAATATGGCAGTCTGTGTCAGTCCTCTATGGGCTGCCAGTTCCACAATGGTCAATGGTAATTTCCCTATCATTTGCCAGCTCATACTGGTGGCACCTCCTGCCCCTACTAATGCTTCCTGGGCCAGGGGTCAGAGGAGACAGGGCAGTTTAGGCCCAGGACGGAGTTGGATGACCATGTGGAGGGGGGCATAGGCACTACAGGAGCCCCTCAAGCCACATAGCATCCGCCATCTCTATCGGCTGGACTGACTACCTCAAGAGCACTGAGAATCAGGTGCAGTTATGCCCAGCCCCCTTTTCTATCCCTAACCTGTCCAAGTGGGTAGCTGTTTGTATGGCTGAGGATTGGGTGAGGAGAATGCACTCAGACGAGGCTGTAGATCCTGCAGGGTCCCTGCTGGTGCCCATGCTGTGTATAGGGAGCACTCTGTGACTTTTCCTAGCCCATCGCATGTGCAGAGGGGCTGTACACCCTTTATGGACTAAGCCCTTTGCTTGTACTCCCTTTCCTAAGGTAACACGGAGGATGGCGTACAATAACGATGGGAAAATAGTAAATGCACTGCACACACATTTATAGAGCTTGGGAAACATATCTAGGAAAATAAAAAAAAACTGTTTACTTAATTCTGCTTATATTTCTCATATTTTCTACATTTATCGTTTCCTCTTTCTTTATTACTGACAGCTGTTTGAAAATATGATTCCTTGTACCTCAGAGTTAATCCGCTCCATCTGCTTGTCTACATATGTTGTCATAATCCCATTGATGGATCACAGTCAATTGCTGTGGAAATGATTATGTTGTCACAATTGGGTGATTATGATGTCATGTGTAGGCAAATGGCAGGAGCTGATGAAGTCCAAAGGGCAAGGATCCTGTTTCAATATGGATTTCCTCAGCAACAGAGATAAAGGCAAAGATAAAAATAGGAAATATAAGAAATACAATTAGAACAGGGAATCATTTCCAAAGTTTTCCAAGAGGCATTGCAGGCCTTTTGAGGGGTTCTTTTCACTTTTGTATCAGATTTTTGTTTAACGTTATTGTTTATTATTTTCTCTTAATGCAAAAATACATTACATTGACTTGCATGATGCATAGTAATCTGATACAGAATATACAACCCACCAGAAAAAGTTAATATTCACATCTTAAATCATGCAGTCTTTTACAATGGGGAAGTGGGAAGCAGTGTCCCAGTAAGTCCATTTGACATTGTTGCCAGCCCCTTCAGTGGCTTTGGTAATATCATAGAAGGGAGAACACACAGGTATTATATCACAGTCTACTTAGACTGCTATTTAACCAGTACAAGGATCTATAACCCATAAGGGATTCTGTGATACCAATTATGCTTACCTCCTAGTCATCCACAAACTTACCAAAACACTTGTGAACTTCTTATTAATACATTCAGTAATATTTTGTTTAGCCCAGGTAATGAAGGAGAGGTCAGAGTAAAACTTCATGTATGCTCCATCAATGGAAAGGGGGTATGCAGCCATCTTTGCCAACAGTGCCGTGTCCCACAACTCTACCCCAGTTGTCCATAAAAGTACAGTTCTGCTGGGGGTTTGATCCTTGTGGTGCAGATCTGGGGTTGACATGATATGCTTTTTAAAGCAAAGTACATTCAAAATGTTCAGGAAGCTCCAAATGGTCAAGTATCCAGGTGACCAGATATGCCAGTATGTTAAGTCCCTCTATGCACTCTGGAATCCCAATCAGCCTGAATCTGCCCAATTGCAGCTCATTTTCAAGGGTTTCCATGTGGCCCTGGAGCTGATTATTTTCTCGTATGAGACCTGTAATGGTTGTCATGGTCCTTGTGGAGCATTTACCAGAATCCTCGACCCTACCTACCAGCTCCTTTAATTTTAATGTCCTGGGCTTCCCGTCAGGCTAATGTTTGTTCAGTTTTGGAGTCCATGGCCCACGTAGACTCAAGTAATGTCTGCCCCGGAGGTTGCTCAGTGTTGACTTGCTGTCACCTTTGTCTGTTGCACTGGTGCAGACTTTGAGGTTCCTGCTTGCTGGCCCTTTGGATGAATACGAACATGTGAAATTTGCCAGCAGATAAAGGCCTAGAGGTCTATCAAGTCTGCTGGAATGTGCAGCTAGCACCCCTTATTCTGCAGCTGCCCCTCCCTTCCACCCATCCCCTTCATTAACCCTCCCCCCCTTGTCCTGTCCCATCCTCGTTTGAAGCAGTCCACTGTTCTACTGCATACCACTTCAGCAGGTAACGCATTCCACCCAGCCACCACCCTCTCTGTAAAAAAGTGTCTCCTCATCTCCCTCCTGAACCTTCCTCGCTCCAGTCTCATATCATGGCCCCTGGTGGCCCTCCCCTCCCTTACTTTGAACAGCCCCTCTGTACCCGTCTTGTTTATTCCTTTCATGTATTTAAAGGTTTCAATTATGTCACCCCTGTCTCTTCTCTCCTCCAGTGAGTACATGTTCAACTCCTTCAACCTCCTCTCGTATGATAAGTCCCCCAGCCCCTTGATCATCTTTGTTGCTCTGCGCTGCACCCCCTCCAGTAACTTAATGTCCCTCTTCAGATACGGACACCAGTACTGCATGCAGTACTCCAGGTGTGGTCTAACTAATGACCTATACAGTGGCAGAATCACCTCCTCCCTCCTCGAGGATATACCCCCTTGCAATACAACCCAGCATTCTGTTGGCCTTTGCAGCTGCCTTCCTACATTGTGCCGAGTTGTTCATTGAATCATCCTAGATGTGGTATCTGGCTGCTCAACAGACTGCGAGGAATCTAATTCTATCAGATAAGGTAGTCCAAAGTAGATTTTTAAAGTAATTATTTCAATGCTTGTGAAATCCTAAGAGAGAGAAAGAGCTCTTGCAGTGTACGTCCTGCCATTAAGGTAGAGTTCTATTGCTCCCCATATCAGTTTTAATTTAGTGTCATGAGCACTGTAATAGGGAGAACGTACTTAAAAGATTCACCTTATCAGTTCCCTATTGTCATGGAAGACTGTATATGTACTACTGTACACAGCGCTATGGAAAAATGCTTAATAAAATACAAGTTTAAAAAATAAATCATTTACATGATTTCAGCAAAGCAACATAGGTTTCATAGGTATAACGAAGCAATTTAGTAGATCCGAAGATCCATATACTCACCTCTAAATCAATTATACCCCAAGATTTTATTACTAAGCAAGTATCTATCCAACTTACATTTAATTTCAGCCATTGTTCTACTAGACACTATATCCAATGGAAGTTCATTCCAGATTTTTATTATCCTCACAGTCAATCGGTGTTTTCTTTTAACCGTATTTATTCTCTCCCTATAGATTTGTAGAGGATGTGCTCTAGTATTATAAACCTGATCCCTACATATCAGATTTAATTGTTCCCATAAATCACTATCCTTTAGTGCCTTGAATATAAAGCACATATCTCCCCTCATTCTTCTATAGTCCAGTGAGTATAATCCCAAGGATAGGAGCTGATCCTCATAACACAAACCTTGTGTCTCTTTTATTCTTCGTGTTGCTGTTTTCAGCACCATCTCTAAACTTTTTATATCTCCGTTGCCTTCTGGAGCCCATAACTGGGTGCGGTACTCCAGATGTGGATGTACCAACGCGGTGTATAGGGATAGCAAGACCTCTTTGCTTCTGCTACTGATGTGTCTGTTTATGCAAGATTGTATATTACTTGCTTTTTTTATAAGTTGATTGTAGTGGGTTCTGAAACTTAGATCATTTGTAATTATTATACAGAGGTCCCTCTTTTCGCATGCCTCACTTAAATCAATATTCCCCAGTTGATACTGGTATTTTCTATTGTGTTTCCCCAGGTGCATTACTGTACATTTATTTTTGTTAAATGTTGAGCCATAATCATACGCCCATTTTTATAGGCTCTCCAGGGCAGATTGTATTACATCAGCATCCTCCCTATTATTAACTATATAACCTATGCGGGAAACATCTGCGAATTTTGAAATCCAGATCTCCTGTAATGGACTCATAGTTGCTATGTATAGATTGAACAATATAGGGCCCAAAACCGAGCCTTGTGGGACCCCACTGGTCACATTGACCCAATCTGAATATTCCCCTTTTATACATAGTCTCTGCTTCCTGTCTGTCAACCATGACTGTATCCAGTAAGTGATGTTACCAGGTAAACCCTGTTTTATCAGTACTTCTATTAATTTGTCATGTGGAACCTTGTCAAAAGCCTTGGCAAAGTCAAGGAAAACAATGTCCACAGGCTTCCCTTCATCCAGAGCCTCACTGACTTTCCCGTAAAACTCCAGAAGATTCGTCTGACAGGACCTCCCCTTTACAAAGCCGTGCTGTGATGGATCCCTGCTTCCTGAAGTATACCGGAAATTCACAATATAATCTTTAAGGAGAGTTTCCATCACCTTCCCCAGAACTGAGGTCAAGCTAATTGGCCTGTAATTTGCAACCTCATGCCTTGAACCCTTTTAGGAAATTGGGATAACCCCTGCCAGTTTCCATGCTTCTGGAACAATACCTTCCTCTACTGATTTTTGAAATAAATATGTTACAGGTCCTGCTAGTTCTTCAGCCATCTCCTTAAGTACTCTAGGATGTATCAAATCAGGGCCCTGTGCTTTATTTTGGTCCAATTACGTTAATATTTTCTTTACGTCCTTTTTTAGAATAACAAAACTAGGATCTGGATCATTATGTGTTCTGGAGGTGTTTACAGTATAGTGGTTGAAGACAGAAACAAAGTAATTATTGCATTCTGCTGCCATTTCAATGTTGTCAGTGATTAGTCTCTTTTTTTTGATCCAGTAGTGGGCCAAAATTTCTATTTGTTGCCCTTTTACTGTTTATATACACATAAAAGGAGTTATAGTTATCCTTGACCCTTGCTGCCAAATTTAACTCTTAACTCCTTTTTGCTTGTCCAATCTTCTTTTTTGTGGCCCTAAGGCAGCTTTTGTATTTTTCCCAGCTTTGTTCATCCCCACTCAATTTAGCCATTCTGAACATCGTATTTTTACTTTAATGGATCGCTTCACTTCCACAGTTAACCAAGGAGAGAGGATTTTTCTGGAACCATTATATTTATTTTTTGAGGGTACATACTTCTGGACCAGGTCATTAATTTTATTGCTAAGCCTTTCCCACATGTTCAAAACAGTCGAGCCTCTAAAATCTGTGTTCTAGTCCCAATTTAATAGCTCGGCTCTCATCTCTACAAAGTCAGCTAGAGGGTACCTATACATCAGGGTTTTCCCATTTATTGATTTTATTGGGCCCATGTATTTGAATCTGACTATTTGGTGGTCACTAGTTGCCAGTGGGGGGAGGACTGTAAAATTTTGAATAAGTGATCCCATATTGCTTAGGACTACGTCCAGGATATGATTATTCCTAGTTTCTTCGAAGACATATTGCTCCACGGCTGCTAGGTTAAACATCTCAAGATAGTCCCTTTCCCTGACTGTCTTGGATGTAAGCCTTTCCCAGTTTATTCCAGGAAGATTTAAATCTCCAAGAATAATAACATTTTTCCTTTGTACTAGCTTTGTACTAGCTGTTTAACAAAATCCATCAGCCTGGTATCTTCCAATGGGGTAACAGCGGGAGGTCTATATATCAGTCATATGTTAATTTTGATATCTTGTATTGGGGTGATGGTAACCCACAAAACTTCACTATTTTCCCACCTTGAGGTATCCAGATTTTCAACCAATATATCATCCCTGATATATATAGCTACCCCTCCTGCCATGGCCCTCACTCTATTTTTATTGTAGAGGGTATACCCTGGTATATTTTTATCCCATGTGTCATCCTGTCATCCTGTCTCCACCATGTTTCTGTTATAGCACAGTCATGGACTTCATTTTATGGGTCGGACTCCTTCCATTGAGGGATAGGAAGTTTAGGTTATTTAATTTTGGGTTGTTTTGGGTTGTTTTTATATGTTTTCCTTAAAGTACCGCAACCTCCATCCCCCCCCATTTATTAGTTTAAATGTGAGTTGATTATGCACTTTAGTTTCATGGCAAAAAGTCATTTACCCTGCCTGTTTAGATGTAAACCATCGTGAGAAAACAAATTATGTCCCTGAAAATCCTGCCAGTGATCTACATAGCTGTACGCTTCCCTAAGGCACCAGCGCAGTAACCATCCATTGCATCTTTCAGTCTCCCTTTGTAATGTAGGATTTGCCCTAGGTACTGGCAAAATCGCCGAAAGGATAATATCACACCCCTGAGATTTAAGAGCATGTCCTACACTTTCAAAGTCCCTCTGTATGTCAATATAGTTTTTCTTTCCTATATCATTCACTCCAACATGCATCAGAGTGACGGTTTTGATAGTATTCTGTGTTAGGCCTGGTAGTAGATTTTTTATATCCCCAATACCAGCTCCTGCAAGGGCTCAAACTGTGATATACTCCTTTCTATTTCCACACAGAATGCTGTCTGTATGTTTAAGCATAGAATCACGTATAACAAGAACATCCCGTGGGGTATTGTATTCTCTCCCAACATGTGTGTAACTGTTTTGGGCTTTTGCTGCATTATCTGGGCCTGCATGTTCGGATTCCAGGCTTATTTGTGACTTTTGTATTACTGTTTGGTCTTGTTGTTCATCAGTTGTAAGGATACTATATCTATTTGAAAGTATTAGATTTGATGACCCTACAATGTTTCTTCTACCCTTTTAATTACAGTTTCTTTGTATCAAACACCAGTCGTCCACAGTATCCCCACTATCTTGGATTTGCCTCTCAGGAGGTGGAGATGTCTGTTTTTCCCCCCAATGTTTCTTCAGCCAAACTGTCTGCCATAGTATCTCTGTAATGTTCTAAGGTAGTAATATCTGTCTGCACTTTTAATTGCTGTTTTAGTTGTTCTATCTCTGCTTTCAGGGCTTCCATGGTACTGCATTTATCACATACATAGACCCCCTGTACGTCCCCATCATCATACATTTTGCCTTCAGCACAAACCCTCATGGTGAGACACTGTACCTTTTCAGCTGTCCTAATATTTTTGTCCCAGTCTCCCCAGCAGACACAGCCGACACGCATTGACGTGCGTGTCTCCACGTGCTGCGACACACGCCCTGCCCGTGCTCGCCCTGCTTGCAGCAGGGCCGCTTTATATGTGTATATGTGTCATCCAGAACCATAGGACCATTTAACCTGTGTACTGTTGTCTTGTGCTGCAGTGTTAATGGAGAAAGTTCACGGGATAAAGAGCGTTACTTTTTTTTTTCTGATTTTCAGACTTACCTGTCCTTTTTATATGCTTCTTGCTCCAGTGTGGTCTACTTATGTGCATCCCAGCATCTCCTCATCCAAAGCCCCTCTTTCTCCTTTTGAATTTTCCATGTTTTTTCACCTGGGCCCCAGTGCCAGCCACCAGGGAGCAGCCTTAGTCAGTAGAGGGCAAGCGAGGGGAATGGCGGCGGTGTCTTTGGCATCATGGAAGTGTGTTAGCAGAGGCACCACCACCATCATGCATGTAGGGATGGATCATTCCCCCACCCCCTGGTTTTCATCCATCCCTCCTTGGCTGGCAACTGCTAATGTACACCCATGGTACATTACTTAGGATGAGGGATGGCTGACATTATGTGCTCACCCACAATATTAATGTCATCCCCATTTCATGCTCCAGAAGGTGTTTGTACAGGAGAATGCTCATTTCCCTCCACCCAAGGTCAGTAGGCAATGCTTCCATATCATGCTCTAGACCCCAACAGCTCAGGGCAAGGGAATCGGGACTGAGGCTTGATCCCAGGTCTCCCAGGTGGCAGTGCTGTATACCATCAGCCAGCGCTACTGGGCTGGGCTGTATATTCATTGACAACAATAAAGAAAAACCTAAAACGTATTCTAAAGCACTCTAGCTAACTTGTGTAATTTATAATACGTTTATAAGTGTCCCTGAGCTCCCTCTCTTATGGTATGTGAGTGTCATCTTGCACAGTGTTGGCAGACAGAACCTCTCCTCCTCACTTTGCAGACATTTTGACACTTTTATTTATTTATTTCTTTAAATTTGTTGACTGGTGAAGATGCACTGAACTGGAGCCTTTTCCAGGAGCTTGTTTCCTGGTGCGACCCAGGAAAGGGTATGACAAGGGAGGACATACCATAGAAGAGAACACCATAAAGTACTGTACCAAAAGTGCAAATATACATGAATGAATGCTGAATACAGTACTGAAACTTGTGTACTGTACATGAAAGTGATGAGGGCAATATACCAGGGCACCATGAAAATACAATTCTTAAAAAAGCAAGTGAAAAACAAAATATATTCCAGAAGACAGAGTAATACACAGCAAGCCATCCAGGAGAAGGGATCAGAGGAGGGAGGCTGGCTGCAAGAGCTAGGTTGAGAGAAGAAAGACAGCATGAGTAGTTTGAGAGCAGGGTTGTAGCCAGACAATATACATATGTACACCATGACTGTGTGCTGCCCTCTTTGGCACAATCAATACGACATTTGTACCCCATGACACTTGTTGCTGCCCCTCCCAACATGCATGGGTAAATGCAGATGGGATGCAAAGACAGTATCAGTGACCAGTCCTTCTGGTGTTGACATATATGAATAAGCATACAGAATGGTTCTGCTGGTTCTGTTTTGTTTCCATGGACTAGGGAAGCAGTTCAGGGCCTATTTACTGCCCCCCTTCAATACAAGTGCACACCATGGAGTACATGGAGTATACCTGCCTACACCCATGTTTGAGAGGGCGGAGGAAGGTGAGTCAAGTGAGGAGAGGGCAGGCATGCCAGAATATTGACAGATGGACAGAAAAGGTAAAATAGCCAGCAGAGGTTTTGCAGCAAGGCATAAGAAAAGATTGAGTATCGAAAGAGTGAAGGGGGGAAAGATGAAGGGCTGGAAGAAGAAGAAAAGAGGGAGAAATGGTACAAAGTGAAGGAGGTAAGGTAGAGTTTGGCCAAGCACATTTCATCTTTTTAAAAATGTTATGAATGGAATAAGACATTTCAGGGTGTGGGGGCATACCTCAATAACAGCACTTCCTGGGTGGTTGGAGGCTCTTGGCTATGGCTAATGCCTCATAGCAACCCATTCGAGGAATGTGGTTACTGTGACACTGCCACATTGATCTTGGGTTATCCCTTACATGAAGAGCTATGAGAGAAAGAGATGATGGGTCTCAAAGGCAGGGAGAGTGATCATAATAAAGTGAGTAGCAATGACTAAGAGGAGGGGCGTAAAAGGCAAAGTGGCTGAAGGGGTGGAAAAGAGGATCTAGTCTGGCCAGGGTAGGTTTAGAGGCAGAAACTAAACCATATCATCAAACACCAGTAGATTTATTTTATTATTGCTTTTTTTAATCAATATTTTATTCTCCCCCAGGTCTGTCTGACACACACCCCCAGCTCTGCCACCATCCTTCTCAAGGACATACCAGTTATCCATCACTTGCACAGAATTGTAATCGGTGGCTGGCTAGCTGCGTCTGACATGTGACAGCCTCTGGGGGATGCCAGTATGTAACAGCCCAGCCATTTTCCACCTTGTTTTTTTCTCCTCAAGCTGGAGCGTAGTGACACATGCACCAGCATGTCTCGCTCTAGCCCTTTGCCCTCTGAGTGTTTTCCCACTGCACTGCCACCCAGCCTCCACCTGGTGGCAGTCTCTGCAGCAGAAGTGGGGCCTCCTCCAAGGAAGGAGAGTTGCCATCAGGTGCTCGATCCTCCTTCACCCTACTGGCCCACTAAGTGACCCTGTCCGTTCCCGAACCTTGGTCACTGGCATGGAGGTCAAAGTGCAATTGCTCTCTCACTGAGCTGTCATAGGCAGGTTAATATTGAAGATGAGTGCACAGCAGACAGGGAGTGGGAAGCAGAATTTGTTGCAGTAGAGTGTGCCAAACTTAGGGCACAATTTTTTGTGTATGGTTTCAATGTGGGAGGAAAAAGCATAATGCCTGATACAGCCACACAACGAAATGCTTGAAAAGGAGCTCAACAGCAAGGGGGGTGCCATCAACAGTCCTGAAGGCCGGGTGAGTATGAGCCTCACTAGCCCTTGCTTAGTGCCAAAATGTCATGGAGAAGATCTTTTTAGCATTAAACATTTATGCATAGATACATAGATAATGATGTCAGAATAAGGCCTGTCAGCCCATCAAGTCTGCTAACCCTATCCACCTACTCTGCACTGGTCCTAATGGGTATCCCTCCCCTTTGTTGCTCTTCCCCTTTTTTAACTAATCCCATATGCCTGTCCCATCCCTGACTGAAGCTGTTCACGTATTAGGCCCAGACCACTTCCTCTGGCAGCTTGTTCCACTTGTTCACCACTCTCTCTGTGAAAAAGTGTTCACGGACATCCCTTTTGAATCGCCCATGTGGGAATAATTGAGTTTCTCGTCAACCATGTATTTGAGCTTAAGTAGAAAACTTCCTTGGTGTCCAGCCTCTTTATCCCATGCAGTTACTTGTATGTCTTGATCATATCCCCGCTTTCCCTCCTGTTTTACAAGGGTGCACATGTTCAAGTCCTAAAGTCTTTCTTCATAAGTCTTGCCACCTTGTCAATGGACCATCTTGGTTGCCCTGCACTGTAGTGTTTCCTCCTTCTTGCCGCCCTACTTCAGGTGTGTGGACTCCAGTACTTTGTGCAGTATTCCAGGTGTGGTCACACCTCCCGACTTTTACTGTATATCTCCTTCCCTATGCAACCGCAGCTCTATTGCAATGTGCTGTTGCTTTTAGGCACTCCGATATCATGACCCCTAGGTCCTTTCCACCCATGGTACTTTCCAGCACCACTCCCCCCATTTCATATTGTACTCTTGGGTTCCTCTTCCCAAGGTGCATCCTTTACATTTTTTCACATGGAAGCCCAGCTGACATATCTTTGACCAGCTCTCCAGCCTGCCCAGATCCTCCGAATTCTCTTATCCATTTCTCCATATTCACATTTCATATTTTGTGCAGATCTTTATGTCAGCTGCAAAAAGACAGATCTTGCCTTTGATGTCTTACCCTATGTCCAAATTGAATACATTGAAAAGGACCAGATCCAGCACTGATCCCTGAGGTACGCCAATTGTTTCTTCTCTTGCCTCTGAAAACTCCCCTGTAACTACTACCCCTTGTGTTTTTCCACTTAGCCACTTCTTCACCTCAATCAAGAGTTGGTTTGAGTAAAACTAGCATCAGACATTGTCAAGGTCTCTGCGGAGACAGTTCCAGCTTAGGGGCATAGACCCTGGAAAGAAAGGGTAGTGCCATCCATGTACATGGGAATGTGTTAGCAGGCAAAGGCCATAACAGAAGAGATATCTTGGGGAGCACTTCTAAATGTAACACTGCAAACGTAATTACCTTGAGATGGCCTGTCCTCCTCAATGAGTGGCCAGCTTTCAGTTAGTTAGCCGACGTGGCTGTGGGCATTAAAATTACCAGCTACAAGGAAGCACTCAGGTTGCTCTCCTTCTATCCCCTTGGGCAGGAACTGCCATAGATTAAAGGGAAACGTCCATGTCCCATCGAGCCCCACCTCCGTGTGAAGCGGGGCCCGATTAGCAGATGTAAAACAAGTATTAAATGTGGCACTTACTGATCACTATATTATTTTGATTTACAGTATATCTGGTTGATCCTGTGCCCTCCCCACCGGCATTTTAGGTTTCAACACCCTCCCCGTCACGCCCACAAGCACCCGCGGTTGTCCCCGTGATGACGTGGCAGGCGGGGAGCAGCGAGGAGTGTCTCCATAGACTTGCCATACAGCGGCTTTTAAACAGCTCCGGTTTGGAGCCCGTGTGCTGCCGAGACATCAGGAGACCAGGTACAGACAGCTTGTGTGCCTGTTAGTCTGTACCTGGTCTCGGTATTGCAAGGACACTGATAGATTCCAAACCGGAGCTATTTGAAGCTACCGCAGCAGCACACGGGCTCCAAACCGGAGCTGTTTAAAAAGCCTGCTGTATGGCAAGTCTATGGAGACACTGCTGCCCTCGCCTGCCACGCCATCACGGGACAACTGGTGCTTGTGGGAGCGACGGGAGGGTGTTGAAACTTAAATGCCAAGGGAGGGCGTGAGGATCAACCAGATATAAATCAAAATAATATAGTGATCAGTAAGTGCCACATTTAATACTTGTTTTACATCTGCTAATCGGGCCCCGCTTCACACGGAGGTGGGGCTTGATGGGACATGGACGTTTCCCTTTAAGGATAACAAACACCTAAAGGATGTGGGCCGGATTTTCAAAAGCTTATGAATGCCACAAGTGTTGGGTGCGCTGAACATATGGTGCATGGAGCATGCAGCATTCTCCCGACCGACAATTGCGATTTTTATATCGCATGCACTGATTGCTGCAGTTAGACCAGCTTTTTGCTGGTCTAGCTTGCATCAGTCCTGGGTACCATTTTTGTGGGGCTTGCACCAAATATTTGGTACAAGCTGCTGTATAGGAGGTAAACTGTTGCAAGTGTGCCTAACCTACTAAAATCGGATGCAGTTGCTGCAAAGGTGTTTGGCACAGTTGCACCTAAAAATGGTTTGAACACAGGGCTTGATGCAAGTCCTGCATCCTCTTTTAAAATACGGCCCTGTGTCTTTAACAAAAAAATATTTTTTTTTTCTGACCATGGAAATAATGTTTTTTGGCTTCCTAATTGACAAATTTCACTGATGATCAGATCCATCTTATTAACTCGAGCTGCTGCAGCTATAAAGAATCAATATTAGCTGGTACAAATGAGATAAATGTCTTATTGTGTGCCTCCATCACTGGAAAGCTGAAGGGCTGTGGCATTTGTACGATAATCACTTTGAGGCAATAATTATTATATGTCAGATAGTCACACGGCCCTCCCTTTCGGTGTTGCCAGAATTCAGATGTACCACTGATGTGACAATAACTGCCCCGAAGCTCAAACGGCCCATCATGCCAAATCAACCTTGCACTGCTTAAACACTCTGTATGTTGTGAGCAGGTATAGCCTTATGTTTTTAGGAGCCCGAGAAAGGTCAGATATGGGGGCCCCTACCCATTTGACCCTCCTTCCTCTAATTGGTTGGTCTGTACAGTGGCAGGTAACCTCATGGTATTGTAATGTCATTTGGGAAAATTCTGCCCAACCCAGGAATTAATTCATTTATTTATTGTAATTTTTTTTTAATCAAGACTGTCCATCTGAGATGCAGTGGCTCATTTCCAGCTGGGGTCAGTGAGAGGTCAGATACATACATTAATTTCATTTGTATCTGCCGATATTGATTTTTGATTGCTATGGCAGTTCTGATGCCCTTTCTGTACTGATTCACCAGGTACAGTTTGAGAAATACATTTCAAAAGTATTTAAATTTCAAAGGACAAATGACATATACCAGCTTAGACTAGAACCTCCATTGAGCAGGGAGGGTGAGGCACAGGGACTTAGGTGATACCTAAAGCCAGCTGCGTACAGCATGTAAGGAGTTCCAAGACCTTTTTTTAAGACCTGCTGTTCTCATGTCCTTCAGACTATTTATTTATTTGTAATTTTGACCAAAGTCAAGGCAGCCACAGTCGGGACTACGACCAGGATTTTAAGCACTGTGTCCCGCAAAGAATGATCAACAACAGCATTGTGAATATATCCGGATTCACTGCCTCTCCCCCAGTAATCTGAATCAGGGAGGGTTTCCTTGCTACAGGTACAGTAGGGATACAGAAAAGCAGAAACAAGCTGCCATGCTTAATATGCCTGACGCTAGTTTGGATCCATATTTGATAAGGGTGGGCTTCAACGATTTAAAAGAGGAAAGGGAAGGGATGTGGTTGTCTGCCTTTCATACATCCTGTATTTGAAAGTGCTTTGCAAATCACGAGTAGTTGCAGCAGCCATTGATGTGCACTGGGAGGAAGGTAAGAAAAGTTTGGAATGGGGGTGGGGTGGGGATTTAACCAGAGAGAGAGTGGGACAGAGAGAGAGAAAGAGGGGTGTGTGTGAAAAATAATCACTAGGAGATTGTTAAGGGAGGCAGTGTAGCCTATTGGTCATAGAGCAGAATTGCGAACCTATACATAGAGCAGCATAGTACTTCAAACTGTGAAGTGACTCTACAGTATATCCATCAGGTCCCCCCCCTATAAGCAGAGATTAATAAGAATACTGTGAAAACATGTACTAATAGGGCTCAGGTTTGACTTAGTTGCAAGTTCAGTCAACCCATGAATCAAACACCTCGAACTTCGGGTGTTTGATTCTTGCAAAATTTGACGAACATTTTAGAAAATAAAACCAGCAAACATTTATTCACCTGTTTTGTTCTAGTCCACCTGGTGCGGACCAGTCAACCGGTGAACAGGGACTGCAGTTTGCACACTAAACAACACAAGCTTGCAACAGAGTCACATGATACAAGCCTTGCTTTGGTGTCAACTTGTCACTGGAGTGCAGTGAGACAGCTAACTCGGGCACTTAGCGCTGGGCAGAGAGGTAGCTTAGCTAGGGTAATTGCAATGTTAGCTAGTAGGAAAAATTTTATTGTACCATTAACTTTGAAAAAAAAACTTTAAAATTAAAGGCAGCAGAGAAACCGAAATTTTAAGGTAGAAGGGAGGGTTACACAGCAGCGAAATAGCAAGAGAAAACAAGAGTTGGACAGTGTCTCAATGCTTGCAAGTTTTGTAGTGAAATTGTTATGCTTAGGTTATGAGGGAGGGCACATTAATTTAAAGAAGAACTCCTGATTTTATCCATTTTTACTGTGTGTCTGCCCCGGAAAGTCCACCGGAGATGTAACATTGCATTTTGGCTAGACTAGATGCATATTCACTATTTCTATGTTCCGGTAGGGTCCTGCTTCTACCCATTGTTGCTCCTGGTTAGACTGGAGCAGTGGGAGGTTAAGTGACTTGCTCAGGGTCACAGCAACCCAAGTATTTGGCTCTAGCAGGGTTTGAACCTGTGATCTCCCAACTCCCAACAGTGTTCTAACCATTAGACCACACTGCTCGTGTGGCAGGGGAAGGCCAGGAAAAGGAAGCAGCTGTCGCCCATTTTGTTTGTTAACAATTTATGTTGACAAGGTAGGTCAGCTGAGATGCAACGTCATATTTCCAGTGGGGTCCTGTTTTTACTCATTTCTACAGCAGGGTGGACTGAAGCACTCTCAAGTTAAGTGACTAGGGTCACTGTGGTTCATATTGTGGAAGAGTGGAGCTTAGAGGGCGTGAGCCCATAGGTGGCGCCTAGCTGTGAGAATTTGGCTGTAGCAGGATTTAAATTTGAGGCCTTTTGAATTCCAACAGTGCTCTAATCAATAGACCACACTGCCCCCACTGCCTGTCTGTGGGTATTTATTTATTATCTTTTTTAACAATTTATTCACCCTGGAAAGGCCAACTGGGATGCAGTATCTCATTTCCAGTGGCATCCTGCTTTAATCTGTTTTTACAATGTACTGCGTTTACCCGGGTTAGTATAGCTGGGATGCAGCAGTGCATTTCCAGTGGGGTCCTGCTTGTACCCAATTCCACAGCTGGGGGGGTCAGGAGAATTGGGAGGTTATGTGACTTGCTCAGGGTCACACAGAGAGTATTTGGCTCTAGTCCAGTTTGAATTTAAGATCTCCCAGTTCCCAGCAGTCCTCTAACTGCTAGATCACACTGCCTCCACTACCTGTGGGGTGGGGTGGCCCCTAAAATGCCAGAGAGCAATTTTATTTTGTTACAAATTATTTATCCAGGATAACCCAGCTGATATGTGATATCTCATTTCCAGTGGGATTCTTCTTCTACCTGTAGTCTTCTAGCTCCAGTACAGAACACTAGAGTACAATCAGCAGTCCCTTCAATGTAACAGTGATACACTGACCGCCAGTGTTTCTGGTGCTTTAACCACACTGCCTCCACAAACCGATATAGCCTGTGGAAGATTTTACACTCAGCGTATTTACATTAGGTGCCCTCTGGTGGCTGCACTTTATCTCCATAAGTTTGAATTCCTGAATTCCTATACATTCTATGTCTTGCTGACAGCCTAAGATTTAACTTCTTGGAGATGAAAAGATGCTAACCAGCAAGGCTAATGAGATGCAAGAGGAGAAGGGGATTCCTGTACAGTTTCTTAATCTTTATTATGAACCGGCGATCGTAAATGGAGCAAGCTGATTGGCCGAGAGGTTTTGGAAGCCGTGATGATATCGGGCTACATCATCACGGCTTCAGAAAACCTCCGGTCATCAGCCTCCTCACAGGCAAGAGATCGTCCGACCGCAACGTTCACCTCACCCAGACGCCTAGAGCGAGTCACTCACCAGTATGACCAGCAAAAAAAAAAAAAAAACTATTCCCACTGCTGAAGTTATTAAAACTCCCACCAAGTGTGGCATACATAACTAAAACACCCGTTCCCAACCAAGAAATACCGAGACACCACCATGCCGCTCAGCAGACACCAACGGACACTCATTCAAAAACATCCCGAATACCATAACGGACCTTCCCAACCAAACATCTGCCAGCTCGTGGACAAAATGACCTCACCGTTTTAGCTATTGTTTTTAAAAAAAGATTTTGCCAATCTCACCTGCTCCTTCAAAATACAATGCAGGCAGTTTACCCCTCTGCTCCATGAAACAATCGCAACACAGCATCTCCGACGGACAGGTTCTGGTGGTGACGTGATGAGACCAGAGCACAACTGACACAATAGCAGTCCCGTGTCAGCAGTGCTTTCACGAAAAACGAAATCCACACAGATTTTTATCGTGTCCCAGAGCAGACTAGGTCAAATGCTGAGAAAACACAGTACAGCATTAGTGCTGAGAAAGTGACACTGGGTTCACAGATGCACTCCTCCATTGAACTCCACTTACAACAGCGCCACCTGCTGCCCATACCCTCCAGGAACTATTTCTTTTAAAGATATTCCTCCATCACTCCAAAAAAGACATTAAAATATTTTAAAAGTGGATTTTTTGTTATTTTCTCAACAGAAAACTATTAAACCAGTTCATAATAGCAATAATGCACTCAGGGTGTGTGGTATTAGGTATCGTTACTGGTCGTTGACGCACTGCCCGCGCCGCCCTCGTGCCCAACCACCCGAGGCGTGACGATATCCCACGATATACCACACCCTGTCGTGCATTATTGCTTAATTATACAATGGCAAGAACATTTCCTGGACTCTGACTGGTCAGTGTGCCCTGGCACAGTGAGGTTATCCCAGCACAACCTCACTGTCACTGATGAGCATTACCTTTTTTTGCTCTTCTCTTAATAAACAAAGATACACTGTCTCACTAAAAATCTACTAAAAACATTTTTTTAATTTTTTTTTACTTTCTATAACAGTGAGCCATTGTATAATAGCAATAATGCACTCCAGGGTATGGGTTGTGCTGAGATAACCTCACTTCTGGGACATTGGACACACTCGGCCTTGTGCCGAACCACCCAGGCGTAAGGTTATCCCAGCACAACCCACACCCTGTCATGCATTATTGCTTAATTAAGAAATGGATGGCTGAAATCCTCAAATCTGATTGTCCGAGACCTCATTCAGCTGTGATGATATCTCAGTACCTAATTCGAGTCTTAAAGTAGACCATGCCATCAGTCAACAAAATCAAAATTGATCCATTTCATAATCACAATAATGCACTCCAAGGTGTTCCATATCATGGGATAACAAGCCAGCCCAGTGGTGTGACAGTAGCACTACTGCCCACCATTCCAGCGACCCTGGATCAGGGGTGATCTTGGGTTGCTGGGGGCCAGCTGTGGGGGGAGAGTATTGAGCATCCAGTGGACTGTTCTCCTCTCCTGGGGAAGGAGACTTGTCACTTCCTCCGACTAACTGCCACCAGGTGGAGGCCTGGTGGTAGTGTGGCTCTGAGAGTGGCAACAAAAGAAAGAAGCTGTGGGATGTCCATGGCATGTGTTCATGCTTCCACATGTGTGCACATCTGCGTGCGTGTCCCATCGGGGAAGGGGACAATCTCTGAAGAAAAAAGGATGGTAAGGCAGGGGCATATGAAGCCCTGCATACGAAATTCCACCCACTCTGCCACAAGGACCTTGCAAAATAAATACTGGATATGCTCTTTTGTGGGGGGTGGGGGAGTGAATGACCAGTCTCTCCTAACCACACCACAGGGGGTAATGTGTGGAGGTTCACTGGCTGGCAAGCAAGTCCTGGGAGGCGGGAGACAGTGGGGGAAGCAGGGACAGGGTTGAAGGGAGCCCTGTCTGCCTTGGCCACAGGAGCATACAAACCTTGACTGAAATATCATGTGATGATATCCCTTCTCAGATGGATGAAGTCACTTGGCCTACAGCCTTGTACCTCGCAATGCACCTGAGATGGGATGGTATCACATAATATCTCACAGCTTGTTGTGTATTATTGCTAAAATACCAATTAGCTAACAACTGGCTTGCCTGGATGAGCACTAGGAGGGCAGAGTAAGACACTGCTGACAGATTACAAAACTGTGGGGAAAGCAGAAGAAAAACTTAAGTTACAGTACTACATACAGCACACACCAGAAGGGAGCCAAGTAAACAGGCCAGCATGTGAAGTCTACAGAGCGACAGCAGAGGTAAGGTATCAGCCACATATTAGTCCCATGTCTGCCTCACACTGATTGATACCTTAACCAATGAATCAACAGTCTCACAGATTGCCACCTCCATTGACTAATCACATCCACATGAACTTGAAAGCATTGGCAGGTAGTAACATGCATGATTCTGCCATGTGATAGGCTACAGCTCCCTGCACAACTGGTCACATGCTGGTATTCAAATGCATCCATAGCTCCACAGCACCATTGGCTGGCAAGAGGGTTTGGCTGCTTTGTGCAACCCTCACTAGCTAACACCCTGACTCACCTACAGAGTCCACTTATTATACCAATATGTTTGCAAGCATTCTGCAGCAAACATAAAAAGTGTCATTTGTGACTATCAGCCTGAGCTGTGCACCTTCCGCTGCCCACTGCTGTTACAGACCTCTAAACCCAGAGCCTATATTTGGACCAGGATGACTAGTGGAGGTGTACTTCTGCTTGGGCAGTGGGACGCAGGGGAGTGGCAGCTCCTTAGTGCCAAACTGCCCTTTACAAAAAAAATACTTTTCTTTTTTGTTTAGTAGATTTCCTCAGCATGAACAGTATTGGCAGAATACAAGCAATATTGTGCTGTATTACTTTATTAATGTTAAAGAAGGTTTCAAGGCATGTACATGTCCCCTGCAGCTTAGCCCACCATGTGCATTATCAGAAGGCTGGCCACAGGGGACCCAAGGAGTAGTAGTAGGTTGTCATGGTGCGTGACAGAGTGGCAGGATTGACCAGTTGTTGCAAACACGAAAACTGATCAAAAAATTTAATTTATATCATTTTGCTTGATTGGGACCTCTAGATCCCACAGCATAACTCCAGGGAAGCTGAGAGCAGGGCCGGATTAAGGCCTAGGCAACATAGGCACTAGCCTTGGGCCCCCACCTGCCAGTAGGCCCCCCATCAATCCCCTAACTATATTTACTACATATCCATTTCGTTGTGCTGAATTTTTTTGTAATGGACTTGACGGCTGAATAAGATGAACAAGGCAGAACCTGAACTGTGATGGGAATCTTACCTTCCTGATTAGGTGTAAAGTACAGCTGATGACCTCAGAGGGCTGGAACCAGATTAATTTTTAAGGTGTAAACAGGCCCTATTCCTTTGCTTTGTTTGCTTGACTGTGAAGCTCACCTCCCTGATTAGGTGTTGAGTACAGGTGATATAGTTATGTGGTGCTCCAGCCAAACTGAATTTTAAGGTGAAAATGGGACATTTTCCTTTGCTTTGCTTTGTCTCCCACTCCTCTGGAATCTCAAGTGGGCAGAAGTAGGAAAAATCCCTGCCCCCCAACCCCCAATTTGGTGTTCCTGATAGGGAGAATGACTGGTGGTGCAAATCTTGAATGGGGCCCCTTGCAGTAGTTTGTCCACTACTTGTCTAATCTGTTGTGCATTTGGGGGGCCCCTATCATTCATACTGGAAGGATCAGACAGCCAGTAGAGCCAGCATATTGGAGAGCCTGTTCCAAGTTCCAGATACCGCTCATTAACTCACAGATGTTCTGTGATATTCCATAGCCCTAGATCATGAATTTTGCAGACAAAGGTTGTGGTTCACAAATCCAAGTGTTCTGAGTCTACATGTGTTCCAGGTTCTTTGCTTGACACTGTAGCTGCTATGCTATACAATACTGCCTAATGTTTTAATTCATTTTCACACTCCTTGACTGGAATTGGATTATCATTGTTAAATCTAATTCTCCTATCAGGGAAAATTAGTAGGAAGGTTCACAGAATCACAGAAGGTGATGGCAGAAAAGGACCCTATGGCCCATCTAGTCTGCCCCTTGCCTCCTTGTCCACTCTACCACTAGACGTACACTCCACACTGGTATCTGGACCATTAAGATACTCCTGAACAAGCTCTCGTGTTATCTAAAATCTCTTATCCGTATTTCCCACAGTATGTATTCCCTCAGAAATCAGAATTTATCCTCCTTGACATACTGAGGACTCGCACTTCCTTTGGCAAATGTGCCATTTCAACAGCCCTTCCAACCTTTTGGAATCAGCTCCAGTCCACAATGAAACTTTCCAGCACTGTTTCTGTCAACTTTTTCAAAAGGCTGGCTACGTCAAAAATAAAAGATAATTGCAGCTGTTTCTAAGCCACTTCCCCACCTTTTCTTCACCCCATGCCTTCTCTACTAGCTGGCACTAGCTCTAGCCCAACAGTTCTCAAACTTTGTCATAGTGAGCCTCACTTAAGCCATGGAAAAGTTGTTGAGCCGCCCCCAAAATACTGAAATATTTTTGGGCCTCCCCATAGAAAAATAGCATACTTTTCACAGTACATCAGGAATAAATTGAAACCTCTTTGCATAGCTGGCTTTCATGTTATTACGCTTATTGTAACCCCTCCAACAGGAAACCTACTTGCTCAATATTTTGACTCTCGAACCATTGTTACCCATTACGCCATACCTTCATGGGTCAGACTACTTTTCTGTTTCCCTTTTACTGGAATAACCTTCCTGCTGACCTCTGCCTCTCCCTCTCACCCTGCTCTTAGCGACTTCTCAGGGATCATTTTCGCCTCCTGCTCTTATTCTTAGTACCTGTATGGTTAACTCTTGTATTTAGACAGTTCTGCTGCAATCTAATTGATCAGTTGTTCCGCATTGTTAGTTTATTGTTCTTAATTTGTTTGCACTTTTATTCTTTTGTATTGCTTAAGTGTTTTGCAGTTACATTTTGAATTGTATTCTCTCACTACCCTTCCCTGGGTACACCTGAAATAAGCTTTGGCTCAGTGTACAGTACCTTACCTGGTCACAGACTTGTGAATAAATATATAAATTCACCTACTGTTATCCTCTTTCAGTTTGCCTTATCACTTCACACAAATTATATAAAGTTCAAAATTGCAATATAATACTTTTTCAAGACTTGCTTGAGCCTCCCCTGGAACAGGTTGGGGCCTCCCAAGGGAGGCTGGCCTCACCATTTGAGAACCCCTGCTCTAGCCCATACGATTATACTCTACTACTATTACTACTATCCTTTTCCCACACTCTATCCCTCTCCCCCCACCTATCCCTCTGGCCCCCTAACCCTTTCTTTTCCCTTCCTGTTTTCTTATGTGTCTTATTTTGGCGGTTGATATCCCCCTACCCCAATGCCTCCTACCATCCTATGCTCCCTGTACCCACCTTTCTATTCCCTACCTAGAGCTTTATATTTCATAATTGCCTGAAACTGTTTGGAATTACTATGATGTCTGTTATTATGTTCCTAATTACTGTGATATTTTACTAATATGCTATATGTATTTGCCTATACACATGTCTCAGGACCTCCTTGTGAATGAGCTTGCTCAACTGTGTTTTCCTGCAATAAACTTGAACTTGAACTCTACCTAAGCCCCATGTGCCTGTCCCAAGCAGACTTAAATACCTCTACAGTCTCTGAATTCACAACCTCCTCTAGAAGCCCATTGCAGTTCTCCACCACCCTCTCCATGAAAAACTGACCTCTCACATTGCTCTTGAAGTACCCCCCCGAGCCTCAGTCCGTGCCCCCTTGTTATGTTCCCTTCCTTCATGTGGAACAACTTCCCTGTGTCTCCCTTATTCATCCAGTTGGTATATTTAAAGGTCTCAGCCATGTCCACCCCCCTCCTGGTCTCCAATATATATATATAGCCCCAACTCCTTGCACCTCTGTTCATATGATTTGCCCTCCTTCCTCTGCACCATCATGGTCACCCTGCATTGGACCCTTTTGATCTAATCTATATCCTTGCATAGGTAAAGCCTCCAAAACTGGACACTGTACTTGAGGTGTGGCCTTACCAGGGCCTGATATAGGGGTACCAGGACCTCCCAATGCCTGCTGGTGATCTCCCTGCTGATACCTGCCAATATCCCATACACCCTCCCCACTGCCCTCAAGCATTGCTTCCCTACCTTGAGGTTTCTGGAGACAATTACCCCAGATCCCTCTCGTCCTCTGACACCCTGACTCTCTCCCCACCCAACATATACTCAACCTTTTGATTCTTGTGCCCCAGGTGCATAGCAGCTCACTTATTGATGTTGAATTTTAGCTGCCAGGTCTCTTCCCACTCCTCCAGTAATCTCAGATCCCTTCTCATGTCCTCCATCCCCACAGGGGAGTCAACTCTATTACAGATTTTTGTATCATCTACAAAGAGAGCCACCCTCCCTGACAGTCTGTCCACAATGTTTAGTACATAGATACTGAACAGGAGGGGTCCCAGCACTGATCCCTGGGGAACTCCACTCCTCACCTGCCCAGTTCCTGAGTACACACAATTCATCACCACCACCCTCTGACTCCTGTCCACCAACCAGTTTTTAACCCATCTTGTTATTTTGAGCCCTACCCTGTGCTATTCAATTTGTTGACCAGCCTTTTATGGGGCGTGGTGTTGAAGGTCTTACTGAAACCCAGATAGGCCACATCCATCGCACTTCCCTGGTCCACTACCTGAGTCACCAAGTCATGAAATTCAATCAAATTGGACTGGTATGACTTGCCCCTAGTGAACCTATGATGTCTGTCATCCAGCAGTCTGTTCACCTCCATGTAGTCCAGGTCCATGGTTGAGTTTGAGCTGGGGCAATGAGTGTTATGGAAATGATCATCAAAGTTATGAAAAAAAATGGGCTGAATTTTCTAAGAATTTTCACAGATGGCTACTGAACAAATGAAATAACCCTGAGGTATAACCAAAGGTAGTTGGATGGGTGTGAAACTGTCTGAAAGGTAGAAGTCAGAGAGTTGTGGTAAATGGTATGCACTCAGGGGAAGGCAAAGTGGCTAGTGGGATGCCACAGGGTCAGTGCTAGGTCCAATACTCTTCAATATATTCATTTGCAATATTGCTGAAGGGGTGGTAGGGAAGGTGTGCCTGTTTACGGATGATACCAAAATTTGCAACAGGGTGGACACTCCAGAGGGGGTGGAGCAAATGAGGGAGGATCTTAACAAACTGATAGTGGTCAAGAGCCTTGGAACTGGGCTTTGGCGCAGCAGTTGGATTTCTGTCTGTGACGCTGGCGACCCGGGTTTGGGAACGGACTCGGGACATCGGAGGGCCAGCCGGGGGGAGAAGGATGGAGCATCCAGGGACAGCTCTCCTTCTCCGGGGGGAGGGTGGGGATGCACACTGGTGCATGCTGACTCCTGGCAGAGGCTGGGAGCACAGCAGTGATGCCTGGTCTGAAGCTTAAGGGGAGTGATAGACGTCGGCATATGCCTTGACGTCAGGACGTCACTCCCCACAGAAAACCAGGAAAATTATTCCTGACTGGCCAGATGACAGTCTCTCTGTCCTCCGCTGCTGCCGATCCCATGACTGGCACACCTCAGCAGTACCCCAGGCCAATGGAAAAGTGCACTGGCCGCCCCACTGGTGCCTTCCCCTTCGGAGGAGGGGGGCCCGCCTAGCAAAGAGTTATGCCGGGTTACCTGGGTGACTGCCATATGAGGTGGTAGCAAGTATGGGAGTAGGGGCAGGCAGTCAGGAGGGGCATTAGAGACTCGAAGGAGTGAGCAGCCAGGGAGAATGGGAGGTGCAAAAAAAAAAAAAGAAATGTGGAGATCTGGTCTAGAACAGTACTCACAGAAGTTGTCCCATCAACAGGGCATGGAACAATGAAAGAACAGAAAGGCACTCTCCTTGGTAGCCGATCAAAATAGTCTTTTTCAGGTCCTACTATTAAGGCAGCTGAAAACACCACAGAACATTCAGGGGATTGCTCCTTGAGTCCACTGAGAACAAACAGTTCCTTCCACTTCACTGGGAGTAGAAATCAGGAAATCCTGCTGTAGCCTTGTCTCCACCACTTCAGCTGGAAGCTGGAAATGTCACTCCATTAGGGTGAGAAATCCTGGGCCCTAACCTCAGAGCCCATTGGCAGTTCTTCTGCCACTCTCACCTCCTCACTCAAGCTCTACTCACTACAAGACTCAAACTCCAAACTGAGCATTCTAAGCTCCCCAGAGCAGCTATCCACAGAGTGTGGCTTATGCTGCTGCATAAACAATGATGTCATTATGTAAGGAACCCCTAATGAGCTCCCTACCAGCCGCCTTCCTAACAATAATACTGATAGGATTCTAGTAACCCCAGGGGACTGGGTGGTTACACAAACATACATATTACATGCTGCATGACAGTGTGTTTTTCCTAGGTAGAGTAGCAGCCCTTGGTGAATGCTAAAAATGGCTCAAGAATAAAAGAAAAGAGCATCATTCTGTGATGGTTCTGCCAAACAAGCCAAGAAAAAATGCTCACCCTCAGAATGGAGGAGGAGGAGGCAGGAGGTGGTGGCTCAGGTGTAAGAAAATGGAAACGAATTGTCAGTGCAAGTGGTGCCGGTGATACTAGTACAACTAAGAAAAAGACAACTAGTGCAAATATAAGTAGTTCAGCTTCCACAGTAGGGAGTGATCCTCCCCTGATCAGAGGCAGGGCATGTGGAATTTGCTCAAGGTGGGTGGGATCCATCTCCAGAGTTTATCATCCCCTTTTCTTCTTTTATTAATTTCTTAGCCAATACCAATGCATCGTGAGAGTCCTGATTCCCTGTTGTTTGCCATTGCAACACAAAACCTCACTGAAGTAGCAGATGGAACAGTTTCTAGTCAGAGCCAATACGGCAGCAAATTGATTTGAGTAAATATTCATGATATCAGGAATTAGCATATTGTTTTGTTGTTAAAGGTTCTATTTAAAATTTGTCATATTACAGTTAGAGAAAAAAAACAAATATGTTGCAGGTGATGCCTTTTATTGGACTAACAATTTTTTTTTCTGAGACTAGCTTTCGAGAGATAAAACTCTTTTCCTCAGGTCAAAGAGGAAACGGCTGAACAGCATGACAGACATAAAGGTTGGATGTGGATCTGTCATGCTGTTCAGCTATTTCCACTTTGACCTGAGGAAGAGAGTTTTATCTCTCAAAAGCTTGCCTCAGAAATAATTTTGTTAGTCCAATAAAAGGTATCACCACAACATATTTGTTGTTTTTTTTCTGTAAATTGTTGACTGGACTAACACAGCTACCACATTTCTTTTTTTCATATTACTTGTAAAATGGCATATAGTATCATATATGAAAGAGACATTAGCAGGCTGGTACTAACGTGACACATCCTCAGCATACAAGGAGGCTCATAAAGTTACAACTAGCAATAAAGGTAATGAAAAGTATAACATCAGACCTGGTATTAACTACCCACAAGGCATATTTTCAGCAGTTGGTCAGTAGATGAAAGTATTAAAAAAAGCTTTACATATACATATAAACCACAATATCGGAACATATACATTTATATCAAGTCCATTTTGCACATGTTGGGGTGAAGCACTGAGGATATAAAATGTTTAGGTGTTCATCCATATATATTCCTTCTCTTGAGAGACATTTTCTCTAGCACTGTTGCTCCAATGAACTCTGCGATACAAAATACAAATGTCAGGCATGTATTCTAAAAAACAATAAAAATCAGGACATTATTATATCAGATGTTCATTTAGTCTTAATCATACAGTGGTAGCTGTAGAAAAGTTTCTCAGTACTGAGGTATACCTAGACGTTTCTCAGTACTGAGGTATACCTAGAGGTTTCTCAGTACTGAGGTATACCTAGGTATACTGAGGCAGAATCACAGTACAGTCAATGCAAATTGTAACTTGAATGCCTCAGTGGTACCTCAAGGGGAACCTTGAGGTAGGCAACTTTTAGATAACTACCACTGTAATACAGTAAAAAAAAACACTTATATTGCAAAATATGCCTGCCATCTTTATATACAGGAAATAAAGATTGTCTATAGAAATGTTACAGAAAGTGCACAAGTTCAAAGCAATCATTCACACCTGGGCTATAGCGAGCCCCCAAGGTATAGATCCATTACGGCTGAGTATCTGATTATTAATGCCCTACTTTTTATCTAATGTTTTAGAATAGATTCCTGATATTTGGAATCATAGTACTGCAGAGTTGATTGGTTCCACAATCCTAAAGAAAATGTCTTCAAGAGAAGTGATATATAAATGAATACCTGTCAATTTTATATCCTCATTGCTTTGCTCCAACGTCCACAAAATGGATTTCTATATGGTTTATATGTACGGATACTGTAGTTTATATGTAAAGCTTTTTTTATAATTACATGCACTAAGCAACTGTGAAAATATGCCTTTTGGGTAGTTTATACCAGGTTTGATATTATACATTTCATTACCTTAATTGCTAACTGTAATTTTATAAGTGTCTCCTCATATCCTGAGGATGCATCATATTTGTGTTTTAAATGTTTTATTTGTACACATCAATAGTGGTGGATAATATAATAACCAGTTACAATAGTGCTACAAATATAGCATAAGGAAAAAACAGCGATGTCCGAAGGGCGTACCACAGACAGCAACAGGGATTAAACAGTGCTCTGCAGTAAGCACTACCCAGGTCACTGTCCACAGTACTAGGAAGAAGACAAGGGCTAGGAAATTGAAAATGGTGGATGAGTTGCTCCCGTGTCAGAGAGGACTGAGATATGGAGCTGCTTGGCCACAATGGTGGTGGAGATCAGGGTTCTAATCCTGGCATTCAAAATGTTATTTTTCTCCCATAATCCAACTCGGAGTTGATTATTTTAGTTAAGGGGAGTGTGGAGGGGGGGTAGACCCCCCACTAAAATAAGTGTTTGGACTGATAGCAGTCGTCAGTGTGCTTTGTGATCGCTACCAGTGGCATTGCCTTTACTTGCGGCATTTGTTCTTGCCACTGTTCTGCGTAGTGTTGTATGGAAGGCGTTGTTATTGACAGTGCTGTTCATACATGTGCTATTCAGATCTGGTGCTGATAATATAAGGGCATTTCTGCATTAAGTTACTAACTCTGATAAAACTCTGCTTCTGGAGTGAAACATTAGTTGTTTTTGTCCCAGTCTGGCATAGCATTGCTCCCTGATATTCATTGCACTGCTGCACTTTTTGTTGTTTTTAGTATTCATCCTATGAATTCCCATCTGCTTTTCTATTAAGCAGGTTAAAGTTTTACTGCTGACTATGGAATAATACTGCTTTTTATTTGATGTATGAGTGGCAAGTACACAAATGTGCAATAGCACAATGAATAGCAGGGAGCAATGCTACAATCGATTAATGCAGAAAACAACTAACGTTTCTTTCCAAAACATCACTGGAGATGGGCACCCATTGTCTGCTTACCTTTTTTTCATTGACTGTTGGACCAGGGGGCTGGGCGCCTAGTGTTAGAATGGAGGGTTGGCAGCACTGGGGTTTGGCTGTCATTGTTTGCTTACTTACTTTTTTCATTTAGTGTCTGACTCTAGGTTTAGGCATGTGGTGTCAGAATTGGGGAAGTTTGGTGGCAACAGGGTTGAGTAGCAAGTGGCTATTTGCTTTCATTTTAGTTCACCATCCAACCCCATAATTGGGCCCCCAGTGTTGGGGGCAGGGAGTGGCACTGCAGTTTGGCTCCTGGTGACTGCATAGCTGCCTGAATCAGGAGTCACCCACCCAACCATGCCCACCAATCCAGAAACACATTGCCATTGCTTGCAAGCTGCAGCACAGAACCCCCTCCAACCCAGCAGTATAGTTAACCTTAAAAGAGCTGTGCTATGTTGTGCTTTTTTCATAAAATACTAGAGCACAGTCTGGTCAGTAATGGGAGAGATCAGCACCAGCTAGCCACCCTGCCCAGCCAGTAACTGTAGCACAGAGTCAGACCCTCAAGTAAAAGTCCTGCCAGCAGCAAAAACAGCCAAGAAAGAAACTGCCTGCAGAAACAGAGAGACAGGGTTCTGACTGCTTGTGCCTTTTCATTAAGGTAAGTGGCTGGGTTTATTTGAAAATGTCTCAGTACAGTGGGGAGGGAAGGGGAGGGGAGAGACTCAAAAGAGAGAATGCATGGCCCTCTATCTCCTGGGCTGCCATTGTGGATGGCCAATCTATTGAGGACCATTTTGGTAAGTGGATAACTACTGGAAAGGGTTGGGATGGCCATTTCTTCTTGTTCGAGTGATGGGGTTGGCTTTATTTCTCCTGCCCTTGGGGGGAATAGCTTTGCTTTTCCTGGTGGGTGGGGGGAGGAGGCCCTGTTTCTCCTGGCTTAGGGGGTGAGAATGGTCCTGTTTCCTTTGGCTTGGGGGAAGGGTACCTCCCTGTTTCTCCTGGCTTGTGGGGTGGCCCTGCTTTTCCTGGCTTGGGGGGGTGGTCCTATCTTCTGGGTCATGAGGCCCTGCTTCTCCTGCTAGAGAAAGCAGGGAGCAGGGCCATTCTTCCCCCACCCTGAGCCAGCAGAAGCAGAGCCATCCATCCCAAGTCAAGAGAAGCCAGGCCATCTGTACCCTCACCACAAGATAGGAGAAGCAGGGCCATCCCCTGTCAAAAATAAAATGAAATTTGCATTTTAATTTTTATAAACATAGCAGTCATCATTAGTTCAAATACTCCAAGAAGCAGGCATGCATGAATATGCACATATGCGTTCCATTCCAGTTTCAATAGGTGCCCTGGCTTCCAACTGTAGTGCCCAGCCGGTGCCCCGGTAACCAACAGAAGTTGGAGCTGCCACTGTTGCTAACCATACATGCTGTGAAGCTTTATCAAACAGAAATAAAAAATGTAAACATGGAGGTGGACATTGGAGAGCAAAATTAAATGAGACAAGGAATTTGAAAAAAAAAAACTCTGCAAAAACACAATGCCTTTCTGGGACTGAACAAGAAAATAAAATGTCAGCTTCTATGTATTTAAAAATGCACAAGAAGGCTGAAGATTAACAACCAGGAAACTCAAAGGTTAAGACTCAAATGTGTTGCAAGGTAATCTGAGAACAGGGGGAGCTGAAACAAATAAAACACCAGAAAAGGCACACAACTTCATTAACTATAACATTATTATAAATATCTTTGTTTTAAAGACACATTTTTGCAAGAAATCAACACATATACCACAGAATCAGGTAAATATGCAGCAATAAAAAAATATAAGCACTTAATCGGAGCAAGCTCTTTAAAGGCAAAATCTTGTAATGGTAAATCAAGCTGAAGCAAAGATTGGAATTTTACTAAGCAACGGAATACAGTACTAGAGTGGAGGAAAAGAAGTGCCATTGAAAAGAAATAATCTTTTCATTGTTTACGGAAGTTAGCTGTTCCATAGCTATTTATCTTACATGCCCTTAAAATGATGAATGTGTTTCAATAGAAATTACAGCCATTACTGCCTTAAGCTCTTTTAACAGGCATAATTATTTAAGGAGCTCTAGAAACAGTGCTATATACTGCAGGCAGGGTTGCAGACACACACACACACACACCCCCACCCCACTGTGGTAAATGGAGAGAACAGCGGAGTAATGTGAGTCATACAGCCATCCAAATTACTAAATGGAAGACCACACTCTCACTGTCCTATTAAATAGTTCTCAGTCCCCTACTCACAGCAATATGTCAGAATGGTGACATCACCATGCTGTTGTAAAAAAAGTGTCTAATTTGTCATGTAACATACATTCATCCAGAGGCTACTACCATTAACATTCACAACCAATCCCACAAGTTCACTTCACAGCCATGCTGCCTAGGCCTGGCCTTCTCATCATAGCTTTCTTCAGCCACCCCAGGCTGCCTTTTTATTAACTGGACATTCATGACCATAAGAGCACTTTACAATGTGTTACCTAGGTCTGAACTCTCTTCAGTCACTAGGTTGCATGTTAAATAATAATTCATAAACTAAATGAATGATTTATCATGAATTTATATTAAACAGGCAACCTAGTGACTGAAGAGAGGGCAGACTGACTTTATTTTTAAAGCTCTTTAAGAACAACTGTGCCCAGCAAACACTCTTCTTCTACCTTCAGGCAAACTTGATTCCTCTTTTCATGCTGCTTTATCTGACCAGAAAATGACACTGACAACAACATGCTCATGCAACTGAGGTACAGTACTAACCCTGCCTGGGCTGCCTGCCCATCCTGGCCTATGCCATCACCACTGTGTGACAGGTGTATCTGTTTGGTATGTCATCAACAAATTCAACTCACTACTAATTGCATTAGTTTGTTTTATAACTGACAGATACAAAACCAGGATAATAGATAATTATTTTATTTATTTAAAATGAATGCTTATATATGAGGGCACACTTAGCTTCTTCAGACAGCTCATTTACGAACATACGAAATTTGCCAACAGACAAAGGCGTAGAGGTCTATCAAGTCTGCTCGAATGTGCAGCTAGCAGCCCTTATTCTGAAGCTGCCCCTCCCTTCCACCCTTCCCCTGCATTGACCCTCCCCAGGTGCATCCTGGGAAAAGACAGTAAACTGTGTAACAACAAAGCATAAAAGGGATTACGAAAAAAATAATAAATTAACCAAAATAATGTCTCAGGGAACAGTCACAATTGGATTACAGCAAAAATTACAGTGTTCAGTATAGCATATAGTAGGCACCCAGCAACAGAAGTCAAATGTCATTGACCAATGAGGAAAAGGAGGTGAGGGAGAAAAGTAACACTGGGGCACTCAGTGGCAAGAAAATGCATGGATGGCATGTTCACAGAGGAGATGTTTCAGAGCAGTAAAGGATGAGGTAGAGTGGATGGGTAAAGGAGTTTGGATAAATCTGGGACCTGGCAGCTGAAGCAGAGGGCAGCCTGCCCAGCAGAGGTCTGAGGACATGGGCGAGAGGAGGTGCAGGAGTCTGTGTTACACAGAGAACATGTGGAGGGAGGAGAACAGTGAAGAGAGTTCAGGTAGCAGGGAAAGGAGCCAAGCCAGAACTTAGAGATGAGAGTGATTATGTAAGAACTGCTGATAGAGACACCCTTCTAAAAATGGGACAAGAAAGACATGTGAGTCATGGTGAGGGGGTACAGGGGAGTAAGGAACAGATTAACTTTATCACTTTATTCTCCACAGAGTCATATAGAATGAAATAGATTACTGAGAAAAACTGGGACTGCCAAGCCAGCATTGGACAATTTAGAGCAACCAAGAACTGTGTATAGAAGAGGCAACACAGTTAGTGACAGGGTTGTCCATAGTACCCATATGGACAATAGTACAACACTAGGTAGTCGTTGCCTCCCTACAGGTAATTTTACATATGGAAATTGTAAATTCTGCATAAACGTCCTCAAGGGAAATTAAGTAAAGCACCCATATATTGGCATGAGTATCATGTGCAGAGTTTTATTAACTGTAACACCTCTAATGTGGTGTATATTGTGGTCTGCATGTACAAAGCATTCTGTATTGGTAAGACTGCCAGGAATTTAAAACAAAATCTAGCTAGAGTCAATACAGCTGTGGTGAGCTGCCAAATGACCAAAGTTACATGCGTGATTAGAAAATATTGAACGACAGGGTGTAACTTGGACTTTTTGTAGAGTTGTTTCTCCAAATTTTCAACATGGCCTTTTTGGGACCCCACATCATGAAAAGTGCCACTGTCATTGCATTCACTTGTCCCAAAAGGTGATTTCACAGAGCGACCATGCCATTCTATGCTACAGGTGCAAAAACACATTTTGGGCAGGATGTAAAAAATGATAGCTACACTGTTAATAAGGAGGTGTGCAAAAGTGGCAATGTTGAAAATCTGGAGTGAAAATATTAAAAATTGGCAAAGTTAGGAGCGTGTGTAGAAACTGCGCAATGCACGCTCATAACGCAGTCATTTTTTGAAATTTTTTCACTAAATTTACATCATGGGCTTTTTGGGACCCCACCTCATGAACAGTGGCACTGTCATTTTGTTAATTGGTCCTGAAAGGTGATTCCATGCAGTGACCATGAAATCACCTTTTGGGACTGAGTAACAAAATGACAGTGACAGTGTTCATGAGGTGGGGTCTGAAGAACCCCATGTTGAAAATTTGGGGCCAAAATTCCTAAAAATGGCTGATATATCAACATAAGTTGAAAACCCCATTGACTGCCATTATATCATGCTTACCTTACAACTTATTACGCTTTGATTCTTCAGTTTGTGGTTTGGCTTTGAAGAGTGCAAATGTGTCCCAGTCCAGAGAAGATGACAGCGCTGACCTCCAGAGGTAAGTATGGGGGTAAGAAGGGGTGCAGAGGTGGGTGCTCAGTGGGAGGGTGGGGATGGGGAGGGGACTGGGGCAACAGGGAAAAAAGCATAAATTTGGGCACACTGGGGTAGGCTCACAGTGTGCCACATGAGTGGGGGTACATGATGCTGACATGGGGATTGTGCACCCCGATGTTGGCATGGGGAAACATAAATTTGGGCACACTGGGGTGGGCTTCCAGTGTGCCACTTGAGTTGGGGGGGTTACATGATGCCGACACAGGGATTGGGCACCCCGATGTCAGCACGAGGAGAAAATAACATACATTTGGGCACACGGGTTGGCTCCCAGTGTGCCACATGAGTTGGGGGGTACGTGATGCTGACATGGGGATTGGGCACCCCGATGTCGGCACAGAACGGGGAACGGAGGGAGCGTAGAGGACAGCAGCAGCAATGGGAGGGAGCGGGAGGGTTTTATTTGCTGACAGTACTGGGAGGAAACAGAGGGAGCAGGGAGGACAGGAGCCATGGAGGGGTGCGGGAGGAGTACCATCCGCAAGATTGTGATGGTGACATAACTGCACATGCGCAGCATTCACTCATGCACAGTTCTTGTCCCAGAATACAGAAGTGACAGCTGAAATAGTGCGGCCATTACTCCATAGCAGCTGGTTGTGGCGGAGTGTTACAAGCTCTGTTGGACTTTTAGAAGGATACTTCCAAAAGTCCAATGGAAGGTGCCACGATCAGCCATATTAATGCTATGATGTCGCACATGCACAGTTGCAATGAGTGGCATTCTGCCATTCACAAGATGGTGGCATCAGCAGAACTGCTCATGCATGTGAGGCGCGCATGCGCAGTTCTTGTCCCAGAACACGGAAGTGACAGCCAAAATAGTGTGGCTCTTACTCTATAGTGGCTGATTGTGGTGGAGTGTTACAAGCTCCATTGGACTTTCAGAAGGATACTTCCAAGAGTCCAGCGGAATGTGCCACAATCGGCGGTTTTAAGCCTATGATTGTGAAATGGCTGTAGGCTCCGCCCACAGATGTAAAAATGTAGGGAACATTTGCTGGCAATTTTAGGGCAAGGACACAAATGCCCTGGCATGTCACATAAAGCAGGGGTATAGCCAGGGATTTCAGATCTGCACACCAAGTGGACTCACTGATTCCCCACCTCCCCTTGTTAGGGTGAGCTACCCCCCCCCAGGGTGTAGCCAGTCCATATACAAATGTACACCAGAACCCTGTTTGTTGCCTCATTTGGCACAATAAATACAACTTTTGTAGCTCATGTCAGTGGTTGTTGCCATGCATGGGTAAATACAAATGCCATGCATTGTTCCCTAAGACACCCACATACCAGCCCAGAGCCTGTAAAGTTGTATTGTCCTTGGGATGCAAACAGAGTATTAGTGACCAGTCCTTTTAATTTTGACTCCCATGAATAAAATTACAGAAAGGTTCAGTATTTTCTTTCTTAGTTTTCATGGAAAAAGGAAGCAGTTCAGAGTCTATTTGCTACCCCCCCTTAAATAAAATTGCACACCATGGAGTGCTTGGAGTATGCCTGCCTACACCCATGAGTCATAAAGAGACATAGAAGGGAACATAGTTTCAAATTCCGGAGCACTGAACATGTTAAAACGAGGGTGCAAGGTGGACACGTTGAGAATAAACTGCTGAGAAAAGAGACATACTGGCAGCATGTCTTTGGTGCCTGTGCCCCACCAGGCTTAGATGAACGTTTCCAGCTGGGTCCATTTCTAAAAATGACTTTGGCCATTTTATTGATACAAAAGAGCTATTTAAAGAGCTAGTGATTCCTTCCTATGAAACCTTCCAATAAGTGTATATGCTACGTTTTTTATATAATGGTTTATCATTTGTTCACTTAGATATATCAGTTGCAAGTGATTAAATATACTAAAAAACTTCTTTTTAATCCTTTTGCAGAACACATGCATGGATGACTTTACTGAGATGCACTCAGGAATGAACTTTATGGTCACGTTGCAGTGTTTCAATCCCACCACTGCTCACATAAAGGTGAGCTGTTGTGTTTTTTTATTATAAATATTTCTGTTTAAATAAATATGTATGTATCATGTGTGTATTAACACTGTGTATCTAGAATTATGTTTCCAATTGCTTGCCTCCCAAAACTCCCTCTTCACCCTCACATCCCTTGTTTCCTTGTCCCTCCCTGCTCTCGTCTCCTTTCCTGAATACTCCCAACATTTTCCCCTCCAATCTCTCCTTATTTGCTTTTCAGGCCATTGGGTCCTTTTTAATGAAATATTGTAGGTTTGAAATGTATTTGCATATAAGGTATGTTAGAGAACTATATATTGTAATTTATATTGAAATTGCACTGTATTTATTGTGTTTATTCAGCTGTGTTTGTATAAGTGTCACATGATCTGTTTGGTTTTTTTCACTATTGGCTAATTTGAACTATAAGTGGACTATGTAAGATGTTACCTGTATGTGGCACTTACACCTTGAAAAAGTGCTTGCTTATAGCGCGAAACCTCGTTGCTAGGGTTGTGGTAGTCATTTTCTGTGATTTGTCTATGTTCAACTTTTAAACACTTAAGAAAAGGTTTTTTGCACTATAGCAGTGACTGGACTGTTTGCAGCTGGCAGCAGGGAAACAAGTGCCTGACTTCGAGGAAGGGATGGGAAAAGGAGGAGTAGAGGGAGCAGATGTGTATTCTGGGAAGGCAGTTAAGGGCAAATCAGCAGAAAGAGTGATGGAGGAGGTCCAGCCAGGCCAGTGTGGACCTGTGGTGACACTACAGACCACATCTCCATAATCAAATGTTGGGAGGATCATCTTAACAATGAGTATTTAGAATTTAGTGATGGGGAGACAAGATGTGTTGCAATATAGTGCTCTAGTTTAGAGAGGAGTTTACTGCGGATGGCATGGATGTGGCAGGAAAAGCCATGGTGACTGCCTAGATATAATTCCAGGTACTTAAGTGAGAATGCCCTCCATAGAGGAGCCTTCCAGGGTCTTGAAGACCAGAGATTTGATTCTGGCCAGTCGTTGCTTGGTGCCAGAAATCATAGAGACGTTTTTTTTTTCACATTCAGAGTGGGTTGTTCTCACAAAACCATAGTTGTACAATGTTAAGTTACTCTGGAGTTATCAACTCTGAGGCCAAGATACCACGGGCAAAGACCACTGCGTCTTGTGCATTCATGTGAATGTGAGAGAGTCACTGAGAAAGACTGAAAACAAGGCAGGGCCCAGTTTAAAATGCTGTTTGAAACCTGACTAAATAGGGAGGGGTGAGAGAGCAAAGACCACCTGAGTCCAGTTCTCCCAGGTAAAAATTACACCAGTTGACTGCGAGGTCAGAGAGGACAGGCTTAATGAGTTTGTTAAGCAGGAGCAGGTGGGAAACAGTGTTGAAGCCTTTGCTAGGTAACCAAAGATTGCAGTGGTAAGCATACCATGATTCAGCCCCTCCAGTATGAAGTCAGTGAGCTTACAGAGTGAGGTGACTGCAGATAAGGACTTTCTGAACCTAGACGGGAAGGGATTAAGAAAGGAAGAGGAGTAAAGGAATAAAGAGAGTTGGGAGAGAACACATTTTACCTGAAATTTAGCTAAGGCAGGAATAAGGAAGATGGGGTGGTAGTTAGCAGGTACAGATAGGTCACTTCTCTTGTGAAGGAAGAGGACTTTAGCACTGTGCCATGCTAGCAGCATGGTGCAGGCACGAAAGAAAGGTTTAGAAGGTCAGAGATTGTGGAAGAAATAAAATCAGAGGAGTGTCAAGTCCATCTGGGCTTCTGGGTAAGCAAACATTATCCTGAGAATGTGGTTCATAATGGCTGTACCCTGGATACAGTTAATCTCTGGATAATTGAGGAATTCCCTGGAGCACAAACAGAGTGGTTAATGCACTATCTGAATGAGGTATGAACACTGTGCTGCACAGGAAGTGGACGGTACAGTAGGAAGTTAGAGTAAAAGAAGAAAGAGCAATAGACCGAGGGTAAAGAAAATGAGTAAAGAATGGTGGAGTGAATAAAGGAAAATTAGGAGCAATAGACAAGAGCAAGACTAAATAAGTTGAAGAGAGAAGAAAAACAAAAATATGACAGGAGAAAGGAAAAATGAGCAGTGTTTTATTTATTTATTCAAATGTTTTACCAGGAGAGGCACACTGAACAAAAGATTGCTCATCTCATGGTGCATCCTGAAAGTGTATTAAAATCTTCAGTGATACCAAGTTCTGCAGGCAGGTATGTACTGGTGTGTAATGTGTAATAAAATGTCAGCATAAACCAGTCATTTAAATTGCTCTTGGCGAAGAGGAATGTCTTGTATATGCTCCAATGTCTCAAGTCTGATGACCAGTAGTTCGGGGTATATTAGGGGAATCATGGTCACAGTAAGATAAGAGTCTGAGATACCCTGTGTATACATATGTTCATACACTGACATAAGCAAAGTTGAGAGTTCCTGACTTAAACATTTGTTGAAATAGGACAAGAACCCATCTGGGCCTGGAGCCTTATCTAGAGCTAACTTCTTAATTGTAGCCTGTAGGTCCCCTTGAGTTATTTACTTCCCCATCATCTCTCTGTGCACTCTAGCTAGGGCAGTTCTATCTGGGATAAGTAGTTTGTCTACTCTGTCAGTCTCTGACCCAGTAGTTGTTGCACCATAGAGCTGCTGCTAATAGCATCTGCAATATCTCTAGGATTAGTGAAGAGCTCTTGGAAGTCATCAGCCCTTATCCTGTTTGCTATCTGCACCACCTCTAGCTTTTTTAAGTGGAGTGCCAATAGCTTCCTAACTTGTTTATCTTGATCAGTACATTTGACCTTGGCACTGAAGTTTGCATGCTTGACTTTCTCCAGTCTTATTTCATGATATTTTGCCAGCATAGAGTTCAATCAGACCCATGTGGTCTAGGATGTATGTTTCTCAATGTCTCTCACATCCCTGGGTAAGTCCCTGGCTGCAGTATATCCAGCCTTTTTTGTCCTGAGGCCAATCTGATCAATTCTTCCCCAGTATGCCTAATTTGAGGGTAGATCACAAGCAGGTGTCCAGACTTCCAAACACATTGGTTCTCTTGTAGGAGATCTGAGATGTAAGATTTTCTTTTTTCCAGGATGTTTTTATCTTTAAGCAGCTGGTTATTAAATCACTAGCTTCTATCCCGATCAGTACCAGAACATTTTGGACCAATCTCACTAGTGCATTATTCAGTATTACCTTGGCCAGTATCTCAAAAAAGTACAGCCCACGGAAGACCTTCTGGCTAATTAAGAAATAAATTCTGGAAGAAAAAGTTGTGGGTCATGGAAAGATATGTATAATCTCTTTGTTCTGGGTATGGCATTCTCCAGGGGTCAGTGAGACTGATGGTAGCCTGCAGTTCCCTCAAAGCTCTCTGTGCACGAGTCAGCCCCTGTTTATTAGATCCAGACCTATCCAGTAGGTCATTCTGTGTGAGGTTCCAGTCCCTTGCCAGGATGTCCAGTAGGTCATTCTGCAGGAAGTTCCAGTCCCTTGCTAGACTGACTAGAACATTTGTATAAGCAGCCAATGGTCTTAGCAGGCCAGAAAAAAAGTGAAAGCTATCTGCATTGTGGACATATATGTTGCCTAGGACTAACCCCCCCCCCACACACACACAAACGCACATTTCCTAAAGTCCCCTTAAGGAGAATGTATTTACCTTCATTGCCTGATTCATCAAGAAGTTGGAATGGCTTGCTTCTCAAAATGACAATACTCACTCCCCATTTCCAGTTATTGTTGCTGGCCTCATAAACATGCCCAACCCACTACCACCAAAACAGCAACATCTGTTCCATTTTAATATGAGTTTCCCAGAGAAATGCTGTGTTGGTATCTAGTTTTTAAAATGTTTAATAATCTGATATTGTTTTTCTTTGGTATGAGCCTCTGTAATATTTCGCGTAACATATGTAGTCCCCATTCTCCTCTTGTGACGGAAAATTATTTGTCAAGATTGTTGCATAATACCATCCCAACCTTCCTGTCTTTTTTTTTTTAATTTTTGAACAGCTTCCACTCCACTCCTTCCCTCCCCTTGCTCTCCCCCATTAAGTACCCTATACATGACATCAGATATAGTAACTGCCCTGCAGGCTCCCAGAAAGACAACATAATGAACAGGCAATACTGTTCTTCGGGCATTTGGATACTTGATAAGGTCCACGCCTTTTAACTGTTTCCCCTGACAACTCTTCCTCCCCCAGCACATGAAAACTCCTGATCTCCCAAACAATGAATATAACACACAAAAACAGCAACAGCCTGATTGGTCTTGTGGTTCTGGTGATTGACCTCATTTGTCCCAGTGGGTCCGTGTGGGACATGTCCAAGAGCTACTTTCTGCTCTCTGGTAGAATACAAATAAAAAGTAGAACAATGCACTTAAATTCACAGTGGTTCCTGTCTGCAAGTGCTGGCAGTCCTGCCTTCAAATGCGTAGCTGAAATGGCATGTAACGGAACAGAAAATGTACACGTGTCATCCATTTCATTAAAAAGATTTCTTCCCACCTGAGAGATATACACACGTGGATCCCAAGACAGCACCCCATCCAGAGGAAGAGAAGACAAGAAGAATAAAAGGATATGGGGATTCAGGGCTGCCCCACAGAACCACAGCATTTACCAGCCTTATCAGTGAGTGTGCACTCATTTAGCATAGCCCCCCCATATGCATTCTCCCCTCCATATCATTATAACGTCGTCAATAAAACAATGCCATAAATCTATTTTGTGATAGAAAGGATTAGTATCAGAATTAGTTACACACTGTTGTTCCCATTGGCCAACATACTCATTGGCTCCATAATCTGTTCATCTTTAACTCCAGATGATTTTCACAGTGTTTAGAGACTTTAATGTACAATTTTCAATGCTAAAATTACAAACTTGGGGGGACAGATGCAGTCATTGAGGGAGGCAGTGTGTTCTGGAGGTGATCCATGCTTCATTGTAGATAAAGAGCATTAAAAAAATTTTTTTTGTAGTTTCTCAGGAAAGAATTTCATGACCTTTTGTGAACCTAGGTATTTCTGGACAAGGTGACCAACTCTGGAAGAGATGGGTCACCCACGAGGAATGGGAAATCAAGATCAAGCGGGAGCAGGGCCTTCAGAGGAGCTGGAAGGGCTGCAGCCTGCTGAGAGCATGGGAAACCCATTAGTGGCTCTTGAGTGCCTGCAGAAAGCAATTAAGCTGCTGACCCAGAGATCCAGAGACTAGATAAGAAACTGGACTAACGTATAGAGGGGCTGGGTTTGGTGGAACAGCGAAGGTATGTGATGGCTGGTATGGTGGTGGAGTGCAACAAGGTGGTAGATCATGCACTGGCTAAAACTGCTGCAATGGTCAAAGGTCAAGTGTCAATCTGTACCCATATGGAGCAGTTAGAAAACATGTCAGAAGCATTAAACATACATTTACTGGGCACCCTGGAGCATGCAAAGGAAGGGGACTTACATACGTTTTTGGAAAGCTGGCTACTAGAGGCAGTGGAGTTGGGGTTTGTAGTCTCGATCCAAAAGGCTTACTGAATCACTCTCTGATGCATGGCAGGGGCAGGAGATGAGGCATACACAGTTCTGTTAACTACTGCCTCCCCTGCCATCAGAGATCAAATCCTCAGGGGAGCCAGGGAGCCTGGACTGATAATGCTGGGTGAGTCCAGGGTGCTATTTTATTCCAGGCTATTCATATGCCACCAAACTTCGGGGGAAGGCATTTGAGAGGGTGGTGGCCAAACTTAAAAACAGGTATAGCCTAATTTATTGCTTTTCCTGCCAGATTGCAATTTTCATTTAAAAACAAGTACTATACCTGTACTGACCACAAGACAGTGGAAGACTTTGCCACCAAACTCCCTGACCAAAATGTGGCTTCAGCTACAAGTGAAGTTACCGAGGCAGAAGAAAGTGACTTTTAAATAAAGAGTCTCACAGGCTTCTTTCTTCATTCAAGTGCTCATTTGCCATTGCCATTGGGATCTTTTGATTCATGACCTGAATACTTACATGGACCTGAAATAGACTGAGAACCTTTAATTACTGTGTCTCCCTTTTCCTTAAATGTAGTGATATTCAGTGATGTTTTTAACCAAATGCAGTGTCACGAGGGAGAGGGAGTGTCATTTGCAAAGGGTGTTTGGGTGGTTTGAGAGTCATAAAACCTAAGCACAGTATGTAAACACTGAATACTTAAAACATACTGACAATCAGAACTTGAAATGTGTTGTTACTAACTATGCCTGGCCCCAGTGTTATAATGTAGAGTGCAAGTTCAAAATGGTGGTCACCATTTGGTATTTTCCGAGTCAGCAATATGGAAGGACGGCCAATTTGCTTTCATCTGCAGAGGTTCAGGGACTTTATTGACTGAGGTAACATGGCAGCTCTCACACGGAGTACATCCCACCAATTAGCCTCGGTGGAAACATCAGAACACTTAGGGATCAGGGACCAGTTTATGCCAATAAGAATCAGTACATAAAAAAGGTTTTGCTTTTCTTTGTTAATCTTATTACAGCACGTCATTTACAGTCCATGTTGGAAAGCTAGTTTTTAACTTCCACTAGCTCTATCTAGTGAAATGTTGAGGTCTGGAACTTTATAGAACCTGTATATCATTGAGTTTGATGATGAGTACATAAGGATGCTTATGTAGCAAGGACTTTAAATCAATATATCAATTCGCAATAGTCTAGACTCTAGTAGAGCACTGACTGAGAAATGGTTCTTTGATATGTTTAAAATGCGCCATCAACTGTGTTTGTCCCCCTCAGGGAGGTTACAAGCAAAATACAGATGCTTAAGCTTTACTTTATTGACTGTAATGTAGTTATCCAGATTTAAAAATGTTTTGCTGTATCTGGCATACATGTATGCTTTATATGTGCCTATGTTGCATTTTCTTTTCAAAATGGAATAAGCATAAACTTTAAAAATAAATAAATAATAAACTTAAGTGTATTCCGTGATGTTTACAGTAGTTTCCTGATGCAGCTCACACAGGAGTTGCTCACTCAGCTCTGGCGCATCACGTGACTCCTCTACAACAAATGTTAATGTGCTAAGAGGGCAACTCATGGTGCAATGGGCAGGTCTCCATAATTGAGAAGATCTTTGTGGCGTCTGCAAAGAGGCATATTAGTATCCTTTCCCTTCATTCCACCAGCTATGGCACTACTAGTCTCGACTTGGGTAGAAAATGGATACTTGGTGGATATTCTAGATCCACATCTGATCATCTGGAGGAGTAATAAGAGAAAAAAAATGTGATGCAAGCTTTGGACTCGAATAAAAGCTTAGCAAAGTGAGCACAGAATTCCTTTCCTTGAGGTTCCATTCATAGTCTAGCAGCCAAAGTCCAGCATTTGTATTTCATAGAACTGATTTCTTCAACAAATACAACATTTTCAAGTAAAATGTTCCTTTTGTGTGCTATACTATCATTCTGAATATTCCTGTCTAAAATTTAGCTAGAATTAATTTCTGTAACTGAATATTTTTTTAGTATAATACTTCTTTATTTTTCTAGCCAAAATAAATATACTTTTAGTCATTACATTTATTTCTCTGTTCTACACTGCAGCTTTCTATTTTTTGTCTATAAAGTTATTTTGTTTTATAGGAAGCATGTTCCTTTTTGTTGTATACCATACTTCTTTGTTTTTAGGGCTAGATTAATTTAACTTCAGTAGGAAAAGGCCTAGTTCTCTACTACATCACAATTTTTAAATTCTAAATTAATTTAATTGAAGCAGCAATATTTCCTTGTATTTGTTGTACACTACATTTCCTTTTTTCCAGCCTAAAGAAAGGACATTTCCATAGCCAGAGGTTCCTTTTTACGGTTGCAGTGGGCGGAGCCAGCATCAGTTTTGCTGTACCTCTAAAAACGAGCTACCGGATTGACACCATGGAACGCTTCTATTTTGGAGTTGCAGAATGATCATTCCGCAACTCCTAAACAGTCCACCATGGGCACACTATTTCTTTGGCCAGTGGAACACAGCACAGTCCACCATGTCCAAGATGGCCACTGGAGTCCAGCCCACATGCACGAGTCATCGTGCATGCGCACTGAACACTGGTGGCTATCTTGGCCATCTTGGACATGGCAGATTATGCACGCATGCGCGGCGACTTGCACATGCACAATGAAGTCCATCAGCCATCTTGGACATGGCAGACAGTACTGTGTTCCACCGAGACTTGCAAGTAAGGATGCAGCCATATCAACTCTGGCCAGAGTTTGCTTGATCTGTGGTTGCATATTAGGAATGGGCAAGACAGCTGTCTTTAGTTTCAGTCTGGATCTCAGGGCAGGTGACCAAATGCTACAAGTCCATCAGAGGCCTTGGGGAAGGTCTCTGGCTCTGAATGAAACAAATGTAAAGTATAGAAAACCATTCAGTCACCTGGCTTGGTTCTGCCTGTATCTCTGGAAATTTGATTTGGATCATCACAGCCAACCAGTGGCAGCCTACGGGGAAAACAAACTGCACACCAATGGGGCTAAGTGTGCCCCCATATTGATAGTAAAGGGTAACCCCCCCCAAGTAAAGATCGTGTGGTGGCTAGATGTGCTAGGGAGCCAGCCTACACCTTTCCATGTAACACCTGCATTTATATTGAACAGTGAAATCTTAGTCCCATTGTTCCAAAGTTGTTTTTTTTATGGCTGTGGGTGGAGCCAACAGCTGTTCTGCATCTGATCTAAAAACAAGCAGACCATGACATGCTTCCACTGGAGTTTCAGAAGTATCCTTCCAAGCCTCCAACAGAGCTTAAAACACTCTACCACGGCCGTTCACTGCAGAACTCAGCAGCACTATTTTGTCTGCTAGTTCCACATTTCAGAGCATAATTGCACATGTGCAGTTCCACCAGCACTGCCATCTTGGGAATGGCATTATGCCATGCAATGCAACTGCGCATGCACAAGTGCCACACATCCCACAAGTTGGGAGTGCAGACAGGGCTTCCAGGAGCCTGCCCATGACCCCATTTCTATTTTTTTCCAATCCCTATTGCCAGGGGACTCAGGCCAATGTGCGTGCATGGATGCATGCACACATTGTGGAGTCCCACAGCACCCTCCCATCTTTTGGCACCCTCAGACCCACACTACCCTCGGACTTCCATTTGGTGAGAATGCCAATCCACCATCCCCAGGAGATCAGTTCTCCAGACTCTTGATCCTCTCCTTCCCCAACTGACCCCCAGCAACCTGCGCTCACCACTGAATATGGGCTGCCAGTGTGGCAGGAGGTAAGGCACCAATACCTCAGCCCTCCGTGTCACTGGGCCAGCTTACTACACAACAAAATAAAGGGATTTAGAACACTAAATACTGACTCTTTGACATTTCTATGTGGAGCTATCTTTCAAAGGTTGTGTACATACAACACTATATACACACTGATGTCCTTGATGCTGGACCAGCTAGAGGCAGTCAAACATGATTACATAAACCTTGCAATTAGCACTTCAACAGTTGCCATATTGTTGGTATCAGTATTGCCAACTGTGTTGTAGGCCTTGGGGAGGCCACTCAATAAACTTTCACAAGCTTGCTGCATTGCTGCCAGATGGCCTAATGGCAAGTGTTACTACTGACCAAGTTGAAGAACCAGGTTGGTGCCAAAGCTGGGGAGGTATTGCACGACAAGTGGCAAAGTCAGTAAGAAAAATTCACTGTGGATGTATCCGTTCTTGACTCTGTGTGGCTGCTCCCTGGTGTCTCAAAGAGAGAGTTCAGGCTGGCAGAAATCTGCAGTGCCAAGCATGTTGTCAGATGTCTGCAGAACTTGTGATGCATGGCATCTGATGCAGAGACACCAGGCATTCAATTAGGTGTGCTTATGTGGAGTAGCCTGGGCCTGATGGATGGGGAAACCCAGCAATCCTAACCTGACAAAGACGTTTCTGCCCCAAGTTGAAGGGACACCATCATCACCAGTTCCAAACAATTCTTTCATCATCCCCTCATCTTTTACATATGAGAACACCATATACTTTTGTGGGATCTAGGCCCACATCAGATGTTCCAGTGTGTGTAGAGGGAAGGGGGAACCCCAGCTGCATCAGGATGAGAGATGTAGTGGTAGAATTTTATTATAAAATGGAACATCCAGCAAATGAAAGAAACATAACATATGAGAACACAACATTAAAAGACGACTGGGAAGCTTTCGTCTTCAATGCCTGATGAAAAGACCTTTGTGGTTTCGAAAGGTTGTATCATAAATCTCTGTTAGTCAAATGAAAGGTATTACCACCTATTGTTTTCTTTTTGCATCAGTTCTACTCTGATTAACAAGGCAGTGCAATTCCTCTCCATCAACAGGAATAGATTTGTGTTCCGTGTAATTTATAGGGATGGTCTTTAAAAGAAATAAAGAAGTCTAATTCCAGGGGCATGTCACAGTCACACATTCTACATATGCCAGATGCAGTCATATGAAAGAGAGGCACAGAAGAAGTTCTTGTCCGAGTTATTAAAAAAATGAGCAAAGAGAACATTACTTTGACTTCATGGTCTGCATCTGATTTCACACATGGGGAATTTGTGAAGGACGTAGTTTGGAAAATGGCCCCATAGTTGCTTGTAGATTTCAAGGACCAAGGCAAAATTATACTGTGTGCCAGATTTAGGACCTGCTTTTGTTTACAAAGAATATGAGTGATCACGCATTAAAAAGTCATGTGGAATTTGGATTTTTAATGTGTTTTCTGTATTATTCTGGATCAGTTTACTATGTTTCTCATACTTGATGAAGCCATTTATAGCAAGGATACAGCAAAACTGGCATTTGTGGTCCATTCTATGTGTGCATCAGCAATTAAAGGGGAACAGTAAGCACAAAGGGCCCCACACTCAAGTGTGGGGCTGATACCAATGTGCACTTTGTGTGAAAAAAACATTTTGGTTTACTTTCTGTTTTCTGTAGTATAGTAGATTGTATCAGACTAATTTTGCTTAGTTTCAGGCTGACAGCTTCTGTAACTACAAATCCCAGAATCCTCTGCAGCTGACATTAGCACAGTACTGCAGCAGTGGCAGATTCAATAGCCTGCAGAGCATGTTACAACTTTTGTAATCTCTGTTCTCTGATCAGATGTTTTCTCAGGCTTCTTTTCTGCAGGGGTTGAGTACAGTTCTCTGTACTAGTACTTAGCCCAGGGAGGAGAGTGGGACTAGCAAATAAAAGATCAGAGCTTATATAAACTCTAACATGCACTGCAGCTATTGAATCTCCAACTGCTACAGTACCGCTTTACAAACAATGCCACCTTAGCAGACGGGTCAGCACCTCTTTCATAAAATGTGGTTGAAATTTGTAATCAGCTTACCATAATGGTTTTCCACAAAACTTGCAAGCCAGTTCAACTACATACATATTTTCTTTATTCCATACAGTGTTAGTGTTCAGCAAAATAAGGAAGATTATTTATTGAATATTTATTGCTGTGTTTGTCTTATGTGTGTATCTGTCTGTTATTTATGTAGATGCACATTGCACTTGTTTTACTATTTGTGGACTGGTTTATGCTGCACTTTACTATATGGTTTTGCACTGTCACTTTAAATTCTATCCTCTTTATCGGGACATCCATTGGTGTTCATTACTTTGAGGAAGACGTCACTTCTGATGTCAAAACATCAGTCACGTGTGTTGTCTGGTCCGGGAATGATGACAAGCTGTGTGAGTTAGCAGTAAGCTGTTAGCTGTTTTGTATTTTAAACCACAAATTATAGACCACAGTAGCAAGTTAACAGAAAAAGTTTTTTCCCTGACCTAGTTGGATAGTTTAGCTTGCGCTGTTGCTATACGGAATAAAGAAAATATACATCAGAATCAGACAGAATCACTCCGTACACAATTTGAACATAATCTCATATACACCCTAACTCACTCCAAAATAATAAATGGTAAAATCTTTAATAACATAAACATAACCAGACAGGTAAAATGTAAATATGAGTGTGGTGTAGAGCAAGTACAGCTATTTGATGAAAATGTCCACAAAAGTCCCCACCCGGAGCAAGCTCTGGACCAAAGTCCAAACAGATAAATTGGCAAAAACAACAGGGAGACTAAACCCTGGCACAGTCCCTGCTGTTCACCGGGGAATGCCAGCTCACCATCAGTCCAAGGAGCTGTGAATCATTTGGAGCAGGTCTGGAGGTCTGTCACCTGATGGACGACTGGCCAAGCACACGTGCCTGAACTGATGAAGTCCTCCTGTGTCACAGGAGCTCTTTGCGACTCCCTCTCTAGGCTCTGCTGACTGATTGGCAGAAGTACAGCCCCTGACCTCTGTTGCTCTTGTGTTGATAGTGGGGACTCAGGTTGCACAAAGATTAATGAACAGGGTGCAGGAGGGGGTGTGTGAACACTGTGTGCTGCAAATATTACAAAAGGGCCATTTTTTAATGCAAGCTGAAATTTACGATATTCCTTTTTGTTCCAGAGGTGCTGAACTTGTAAGCCTAAAGCAGCTGTAGTACCTCCTCTGTGAACACTGGCCTGTACTGTTTTAAAACTGATGTACATTTTAATATGGAGCAGTGCAATAACCTGTGTAATTTCATTCTTCCCTTGCAGGGACTTGGTGAACTGCTATGATCTGCATAATATTCTCAGCCTTTACAGAAACACGTAGCTCAAGAATGGAAGGTATATTTTTGTTTCCACCAGCTTTGTAAGTGCATGAACACGGTTCCATGCTCAAGTAAAGTGATTTTAATGGGCCCCCTGCTTTGGTGCCAGAGTACAATAACACTGCCTGCATGAACCTGACCTATATCATAACTCAGGTTTAGACAAATCTGCTAATTGTCTTCTCCATTATTGTGGAACAATTATTCAGCTTCATTTGCTCTGCATAAACTAGGCCTATTCAATGACCAGAGACATAATTTCCCGTAAAAGCTTCAGGTAAGGCAATGTGCTAATTATTGGCACTAACATGGAATCTAGGAGAGAATATCATTATTCAGTTTCTGTTGGATGCCTATTATTAAATTTCAGTCTTACCAGGGTAGTTGAGTATGTCATCTAATCTGGATTTAGAGCATCCACTCATTTCAGACTCTTGACATGAAAGGAACTTCTTGGAGCAGTTTATTTTGTTACACATTCCCCCTCTATTATCCTCACGTATTGTACCTACTCCTAGAGGGAGGGTTAGTCAGCGAACCGAACCTGAACCGAACCTGAACCGAACCCGAACTTCTTGAATTTCTGCCTATCTGAACAGAAACAGAACCTAAAATAAAATTAAAAAAATGAACCTGAACCAAACCCGAACCTCAACAGTCAGCACTAAACCCTCCATTTGTAGCGTGTAAGATTACCAGCAGGTCCAGCTATTTTAAAAAGAGCATTTAAATCTGCACCAGCATTTATGTCTGCTCTTTCCCAGTCAGCACTTAAACATCACCAAGGAACATAAGCTGCACACTGCACCTGCTCTCATACTGTGCAGTACCTCTATTCATTGGCACGTACACAATTAAAGACACTGAACTAAAAATAAAAAAAATATGGCTCCTAATTCTACCTCACTGTCCCCACCCCAGTTATACTCTAAACAGTACCAGGGAGAGTAAATAGTACAATCACAATCAAAAGTGAGCTTCCACAAGGAGTTCAGACGGAGGGAAAGCTCAATTATTGCAACTGGTACTGAATGACTTGATTGAAGCTGTCACTAACCCAGTACCATTCTAAATAAACTCAAGCAAAAATGCAGTCATGCACACTAATGACTTTACTGCTGATTTGGTAGTGGCTTCTTGCCTGATTATTTGATTACATTGTCTAACGAAGTTTAATAGCATCTACCATCTGTTTGTGTCATTGTACATTTTTTTATTGCTTAACGCTGAACTCGAACTTGAACTGAAAAATGACACAAAAAAAAAATCAAACTGAGCCTCAGCTTCTGCTTATCAAATCGAACTGAACTGAACTCGAACTATACTAAACTATACCCTGCTAAACCCGAACCAAACTAGAACCCTAGAAAACACTTTGAACCCTCCCTCTACCTTCTCCTTACTTTACTAGTTGGTTATTGCCTTCGATCTTTGTTTCCTTCTGACTCCTAGGGATACTGACTGCAGACCTTTGCCCACCAATCAATGGAGCCAGTCCCCTACAGCTTATCCTTCACATATGGCAAAAACCTGAGGTGGGAACAAGGAGTTGGCTTCCTGGTAGTGGAGTTGGAGCTGAACTCAGTAAGGTGAAAGTCACTCTCCAGTGCACTGCACGCACATAAGATCACACAGTGACACTGCTGTTTATCCCTTCTTCCGTTTTGTCAACCAGGAGCAGCCAAGCAGTAGCATCCACTGACTTCTCTCCCCTGAACCTGACCCCACTACCATACTAAACACATTGCTATTGGTTTATACCTACCGTCCCTGAGCATATTATTAGTAGAGTGTAAGAAATGGGTCTGTGGAGAATTGTTGCAGCATTGTACTGATCCACAAATGGGGGTGGGGGGGGATCCTGTGAGGAAGTGGGTAGGCAGGCACTGTATCCCAAGGAGTTGTACAATATTTACATCATGCCCACTTTAATTTTTCTGGGTGGAGGCATTGCACAATTATTTAAACCTTGGACACAGCTCCCATCGGAATCAGGAGTTTAACGACCCAGGCCCTTCATTCTTGTTTGAGCCCACAAGGTAGGGGTACTTACCCTCAGCATCCATGGCAACCTGATCGCAGTAGTTGAGTTAATTCTAATAATAATGGCCTGTACACTGATGCCCTATGTGGAGCAACTACGCAATAAATGAAGAAGCAATGCAATGCAATTCACCCAAAATAATTGTACGGATTCTCAGAAACATACATTTTCCTTTACTGTGTGACCTTAAGCAAGTTATTTAACCTCTCTGCTTCTCTCTCTCTCTCTCTCTCCTTAGCTGCTCTGAGCACTTTAACCTCCCTTACCTCTTCTAGCCTCCTTTTGATTGCCAAACAACTGATGCAACTGTTCATGGACTGTAAAGTGCTTTAGGAAACAGTATATAAAAGACACTGTGCAACACCAAATTCCTTTCCATTCTACAGTGTCTCCTGTTACTTGGTTTCACCACCTCATACACTATTCTCACAATGTAAGGGTTGATTAGGTTAACAGAAGTGGGAATAATGAATGACAAATGGACACTATGTAAGGAATACCATGCAGATGCAGTGCCTGGCATTGTCAGAAAAAAATAATACGACCATATTTATTTATTTGTTGTTTTTTTGGTGATCAGTTAAGCCCACTGGAAAGTTCCATTTTTAGGGGTAATCCTGGATTAGTACAGATAACAGTACGTAATGGATTCAGACACCATAGAACATTGTACAAAAATGAGTTACATACAGTAGGTGGGTACATAACTAGGTGATAACATTAAGGTATTTTGTGCAAAAACAATCTATGTAAATACAATTAGTGAAAAAGTATTACAACCAGAGAACTAGAACATATATACGTAAGAATGAAGACCACTGGTTTATCAAACTTCCCCCAACCAACTCAGTGGCAATATCATTAGCCCCTTCAAAGTACTTACCTAGTTTATGCTTGAAGCTAGAAACAGTGTCATCTGATGCCGTTTCTTCTGGAAACCTATTCAAAGTGTTCAAACCTTTCTGTGAAGTAATTCTTCCTGATATGTCCCTTGGAAAGTCCTTCTTTCAAAGACATTGAGTGACATGCATCTTCTCATCCATGCATAGGTGGAAGAGTTGGATTTGATATAATGACAGATTCTAAAACTACAGTTTTGCAATTTTTCACTCATTGTTTAGTCCATCAAATAAGCTAGAAGGAGCTGACTGTCAAACTTGCTGAGTGCAGTATTGTTTAGGTTATTTTATTATTGTCATTTTACTTGTTTCTGCTATAAGTGGTATATTCTCTCCTCTCTCTAGTCTCTGGATGACACATTGTTGGTAATCTTGTTTCGTAACAGGTACTTTTGCACACGACTTACAGTTTTAAAGGGAACTTCCCCATAATAACCTATTTTCTGTATCCCTGTGCAGTTTGTAGGCAGGAACAATGATTCCTTCTCTTGCATTCCCCCTAATGTCATCCTAATTTAAATGTGAATGAGGCTGCTTCACTTTGTTTTGCTCTCGTGGGCAAAACTGCTTGGCTCCATTAAAGAGGTCATGACCTCACACATGCAAGGCATCATGGGAGGTGATGATGCGTCCCTGCACAAGCCAGCAGAAGTTAAACACTCATTCAGTTTTTCTGCATGTCTTGAGAAGTCCCCGTATTCTCTAAAAGCATTTTTTTCTAATTGATACACTTTAAACTACAGAAAACAGCAGGACACTTACTATGCCTTGAAAAGTTTCATGACCAGCATAGGACAAGAACATAGGGACTGCAGAGGACTGCAACAGTACTGACTAATACAGTATAACTACTTCAGGCTTTAGCACTAAAACGTCATAAAATTCCAGGATGCCTTACACGAGTTGAGTCATGATCTCTGCAATGGAAATCAAGCAGATTTTTACACCAGACTTAAGTACCTTCATTTATATTTAAATCTTGATGAAATTAAGAGGGTGCAGTAGAGGCAATTCTTGTTCATGCCTACAAACTACACAGGTAAACAGAATAAACGGCAGAGGGACCTTCCCTTTAATCCATTAGATGGAATGTTAGACTCTTCTCTGTCAGTATAGCACAGAGGCAGTATAGTGCAGTGGGTTAAGGTTCTGAGCTGCAGATCTGAAGACTTAGGTTTGAATCCCACTGCTGCCTAGGTGGATACTGTGTGATCCTAAGCAAGTCACTTAACTTCCTTGTGCTCCCAGGTCGCATCTGGAAACAAGCTTCGGCTTAGTGTGCTACTCCTGGTTAAACAATGTTCCCTTTCCATTCCCTTTCCACATTGATGGATTTGAAAGGCACACGGGGTGTGGGAGTGCTGGTATTTTATATTTGCCATGTCTGATTGATAAATATGTGCATGTTAGCAATGTTATCACTGGTTCTGTTTTACTGGGGAATTTTTCCCTGCTGCTCCTCAGCTTCTTCCACTAACTGAGCCCCCACATTTTTTCTTTGCTCTGTTCATTGGCGTGAGAGCTATATTTTCCGCGGGCTGGGCTACCCACTTTATCCTCAATCTCTTTCATGTGAAAAGAGCGAATCTGTTTTTGTTTTTCTATACCATTGCTGGGGGTGCAGTACTCTTCATCGTGTGTTCTGTTGATGTATTTATTTTCTTCACATACTGTGGAACTGTACTCTAAGAGATACTAACCTGCTTTTTGTATTACTTGAAATTCAATAAAGTATAAAATAAAAGAAATTGAATGAGTTCTGTCTCCACCACTGTAGCTAGCTGCTAGGAAAGTACAAGCCTGACCTTAAGTGTCATCTTCTCATTTACGTTCAGTAAATAGTTACCCTGCTCAGTGCACTAGTAACCAGGTGTGAGTCCCGAGCCCAAACTGTCATGTCACACATTGAGCACCAGAGGCAATAGTGAGCATAAATTTGGAACAATTTGCAACAAACTCAGCAGTGGCTTTAGAAATGGTTAGCATGTCTGCTTTATTGCACCTTATAAGTGTGACCCATCCCAGCAGTCAGATAGAGGTTAGTGTTTTCACAGGGTTAAGTTCTCCTTTAGAGGAGGTTGAGTACAGGAGGATCTGTGCTCTGTAGCAGAAACACAGGGGACCCCAGGCAGCAAATGGGTTGCAATTGCTATAGGGAGTAAAAAGTGACTGGGGAAAACAGAGTTAGTTTTAGGTTCTGAATTCTAATCCTAGCTTAAGAGGAGAATGCTTAGCTGGCCCAGTGACTTGGTAATAGTGCTACTGCTCCCCCATGCCAACAAACTGGATTCAAGAGTGGACTCAGGGTTGCACAGGGGTTGGCAAGGAGGGGAGAAGATCAAGCGTCTCAGGGAGGGATCCCCTTTCCCATGGAGGGGTATCTGACTGCTCTGCTCTACACCTACCACTTAGCAGAGCATGAGTGGCAGGGCAACTGAGCTGCATAAGGGGAGGACCTTCGGTAGATGCAAAGCGAGTGCATGCCACCACAAGCACTTACACCAGTGTTATTGCATGCTTTGCAGCTGGGGCAAACAGCATAAGAAAACAGCTGACCAGGTGAGATGAAGCTCAGTCTACCCAGGCCTGGCACCCACTGACTAGACACCCTCCTCCGGAGCAGTATCTGTATTGTGCTCTGGAGGGGTCTGGCCAGCTCTAACAGCCCTGCCATGAGGGGAGGTTCTTGGAGGACAGTTAGAGGAGGAAGGTCGGCCCTAGGGATGGTGGGTGATGGGGCTGGGTGGATTGAAGCTTGAGGGGGGCTGGTCAGTGACGAGGAGATAAAAAACCTTATTAATAAAATAAAGGGACACATGTTCATGGTGCCAGCTGCGTCTGGTTGTGGGAAATTGCAGGGCTCATGGGGTGGCACAATAGACTCTGGATCTGGAATGCAGCTCAGGTCTCTTATCAGGGCCAGCCTCCAGTTACCCTGGGGAAGGGAGAGCTTCACCGGATGATGTATGGCTTGAAATGGGGATTTGTCTCAAAATGCTCATCTAAATAGCTGTACTGGTTACAGTCCCACCCCACCTGCATGAAGAAGTCTGCATGATCTGTAAGTAGAAAGGAGTGAGGATTTGTTTTAATTAGTTATATTTTGTTAAGGTATCCAGACATATTACAAACAGCAAGGCAAAGAACAACTACAAGACACTACCACAAAAAAGAAAACCAATAATATAAAGCAAAAACAACATATCAACAAAATAAGAAACAAAACAACCCACCCTATCCTCCCAACCCTCCATCTCTCCCTATCCCGTAGCAGAAAATTTAAAGAACACAGCTTAATTGGTAAGAAATGCAAGAGGAGGAGACATATAGATACTATTATCTAGTTCACATATAAACAGAACTATGAGATATATAAAACAAGCATTTGTCAATGCCGAATGTTTGCTTGCTGGCATTGGCATTGGTAGTGTAAGAGTTACAGCGCTGCATACTAGGAATGGCAGTGAAGTATTGAACTAAAGCCAAGCCCTTCACCACCCTGCAGATAGTGGCAGGCATTGGGGTGTGCCTTTGGGTCATCAGGGATAACGGCCATGCCATTTAACCACACCCTACCCCTGCAGACACTGACAAGGTCACGGTATGCCTTGGGGTCTTTGGGTTCTTATGTGCACCCCATTCCATCAGAAAATATGGTGAGATGGGTGGTATAGGAGAATGGGGTGAACTTTGGGGTCAAGAGTCCAAAACACACCTCGATGCCTCTCACTGGCTACAGGGTGTGGGTGTGGGTGTGGGTGGGGTTGGAATGGTATGAGCATTGCAGGCAACAATCCCAAGTCACAGCCCTGATGCCTTTCATTCTGTACAGGGTGGGGCATTATGGTTGGAAACCCTAATGCCCCAGGCATTCGTTGGTATTTTCACTCCAAGTTTTCAACATGTTTTTTTTGTTACCCCTACCTCATGAACAGTGGCAATATCAGTTTGTTAGCCGAAAGCTGCTTTTGCACAGCGACTACGGCATTTGGCAACACAGGTGCAAAAACATATTCCGAACAGGATGTGAAAAATGACAGCGGTACTGTTCATGGAGAGGTGTAAAAAATGGCAATGTTGAAAATCTGCTGTGAAAATATTTAAAAAACTGGTGAAGTCACGAGCATGCATAGAAACTGTACAACGCACACCCGTAATGTAACTAGTTTGAGGATTTTTACAGCAGATTGTTAACACAGGCATTTTGGGACCTCCGATCATGAACAGTGTCACTGTGATTTTCTTTATCTGTCCCGAGCAATGATTTCCCACAGCGACCACGCATTTCTGCGCTGAAAGTGTGAAAACACATTTCAGCCATGTTGTGAAAAATGACAGCTGTAATATTCATAAGGAAGTGTGGAAAAATGCCACTGGTGAAAATCTGGACTGAAAATATTACAAATTCATGAACTTACGAGGGTGCGTGGAAACTGCACAATGCTCACTCGTAACACAGTCATTTTATGGTGTTTTGTCACCAAATTTTCAACATAGCCATTTTAAGACCTCTGCTCATGATCAGTGTCACTGTGATTTTCTTAATCTGTCCCAAACATTGTTTTTGCACACCGAATGCACCATTGTGCGCTACATGTGCGGAAACACACTTTGGGCAAGATGTGAAAAATGGCAGCTGTACTGCTCATAAGGAGGTGTGGTAAAATGGCAATATTGAAAATCTGGTGTGCAAATATTACAAATTCACAAACTTGCCAGCGTGCGTAGGAAATGGGCAATGTGCGCTCCTAAAACAGTCATTTTTGGGAATTTGTTCACCAAATTTTCAACATAGCCATTTTAACACCTCTGCTCATGACCACTGTCACTGTGATTTTCTTAATGTGTCCCATACATTGATTTCGCACACCAACTGCGCCATTGTGCGCTACATGTGTGGAAACACATTTTGGGTGAGATGTGAAAATGACAGCTGTACTGCTCATAAGGAGATGTGTTAAAATGGTAATGTTAAATCCAGAATGCTGAATATTACAAATTCACAAACTTACCAGCTGCATAGGAACTGCACATCGTGCGAGCTCTGAAAATAGTCATTTTGAATTTTTGCCAAATTTTCAACATAGGCTTTTTGAGAGCCCACCTCATGAACACTGGCACTGTCGTTCCATTAATCAGTTTCGAAAGGTGATTCCCTGCAGTGACTGTGAAATCACCCATCGGGCCCGATTAACGCCATGACAGTGACAGAATTCATGAAGAGGGGTCCCAAAAACCTCATGTTGAAAATTTGGTGCACAAATTCCAAACAATGCCTGAGATATGCATCAAAGTTGAAAAAACCCTATCTATTACATTATACAGCTTACCGGCATTTCCTCAGTTCACGGTCGGCTTTGAAGAGTGGAGACATGTTCCCAGTCCACTGAAGATCGTCGCGGGAGTCGGGGAGGCATGGGGTGAGGGGTGTGGGAGGCAGGGTGCAGTGGGTGGGCGGGTGGGGAGGGGGACAACAGACCACGAGGGACTGTTTTTTCTTTTCAGGGACTTTTTTTTTAAAAGGAGGATGACGTGACGTTTGCCACGCTGGGGTGGGCTCCCAGCATGGCTTCAGGAAGGCTGCTTGGGGGGGCTGGAGCCAACGGGGGATTGTCACCCCTGTCAGCCATTACAGTTTCTGTCCAGCTGGGGTGGGCTCCCAGCGTGGCACCTGGAAATGTTTTGAGGAGGGGGCCTGGAGATGTGGAGCTGATGGGGGATTTGGCACCCCCATCAGCCATTACACTGTTTGCCACGCTGGGATGGGCTCCCAGCGTGGCACTGAGAAGCTTGTTTTTTTTTGGAGGGGGGCCTGGAGCCGACGGGGATTGGGCACCCTGTCGGCCATACAGTGTGTGCGTCGGGGGGAGCGTGCACGAGCACACAAAATGCAGTGCTTGCGTGCCTGCGTGCATGAGGAAGGAGAGCTCTGCATACTGAAGTGGAGCTCTCCCTTTCAACTGTATGCCACTACATCCGGTGTCTCGGATGATGGCACTATGTTTCTTGCACATGTGTGTAAGCAAACATAAAAAGGGTGGAGGAGAGCCTACTCTAAAGCCCTAAACTGTATAAAGTGTATGCAGCTTGCTTAATTTCCTACTATAACTGTGCAATGTATTATTGATACTAGCTATCATTTTCTCTACCTGGAGATTGTCGAGGAGCTCCTGCAAAAATTCCGTGTAAGACTGTGGAGACTGGTCTAGCCAGTGGTGAAATACTAATCTTTTAACCAGGACCAAGATGATGGCCAGTATGAATCTCCGTTCTTTAATGTCCACTTGGCCATAGTCCCCTATCAAACCAATTTCGGGTGTAAAATAAGGGTCAATTCCAAGTAAGGGATCAGCTCTGCACTTAATTAAATCCCATAAAGAGCCACTTTAACACAATCCCAGAAGATGTGGTACAAAGTACCCTCCATTGGCCCACATCTCACGCAGCTTGATGACTGCACGCGACCCATTCTAAACAGTTTGACCGGAGTATAATATAAATGATTTAAAATATAGAACTGGGTAAGGAGCAACTGATCTTGGGTAATATAAATGTACAGATCAGACCAAATTTTGTTCCAATTAAATGTAGAAGGTGAAAGAGCCACAGTCCAATAAGGGGATACACCTGAGAGACCAGAAAAGATTTTAGGAAACAAGAGTAAATACAACTTGGACATTGCATGAGATTGTAATGCAACGTCAACCAATGATTGCAGGAACTCCTCAGAGTTTACTATTCTAACAGTGGAACCAACATATTGAAATAAACAGTGACAAAGCTGAAAAACTTTGAATATCATTTTTGAAGTCATTTGGAAAAGATCTGTAATGGACTGATAATTCCACAAGGACCCATCCTGAAGCAAGCTGCTTACGTTTAGCCCATTTAAGTGAGGCATCCAATGTTCATCTATTAAGCTACCACCGATTTTAATGTTGGGGTTTCTTAGAATAGGCTGTGATACATCATAAGAAGATTTATAATGCATCGCAGAACACAGTTGTTGATGGACCTGGACTGAAGTCCCACTAACTGTATTTTTGAGGGACATTGGGAGAGCCCTTAAGGATAAAAACAAAAAGGCCCATGGAGTAATACCAGCACCACTAATTAATTCTAATTCAAGTTGAAGCCATATAGCCGACCCAGTGGCACTGAGGGTTCAGGCGCTGGACACCACACCTTATGCTATGCCAGCGACCCGGGTTGGGGAATGAGATTGGGTCATCAGGGTTGGCTGGGGGGGGGGGACAAGCAGAATTGAGCTTCTGGCAGGCAAGCTCTCCTCTCCTCTCCTGGGGAGGGTTTCATGGCTCCTGGCGACATGGTGGCACCCAGTGATGACTTGATGCTCTACAGCTGGGACCGCTCGGGATGGGGCACAGGAAGAGGCCGAGGCCTACGTAGGTCGCATGGGAGCATGCAACTTGACATGCTGGCATAGTTGCACATCCTCCTCCTTAGGGGTTCTATGCAGAAAACCCCTTGCGAGTGATCACAGTGATGCCCCCAATGGACTCTCACTCCTTCTGGTCAAACAAAGCCCATCATAAGTCAGGGCAGGGGCTCCAGGATGATGTTGGTCTCCCTCCTGTTCTTTCCTGGGGGGCCCCCTCCATGGGAGGCAAGCCATGGTCCTCCCTGTCCCTGTAGCTGAGGTGGAGGTTGACCGGAGGAGTGTAGATGGTCCACATAACAGGGCAGACTGGAGGGATACTTCCCCCTGCCATGAGTGAGGTGAAAAATAGTTAAAAAAAAAAATGTGAAGCCACATGGGGAAATAATTGGAGGATTCACCTGCTGGCGTAACATGCAACCACTTTAAACATTTACTAGAGTGACTAGCAAAATAATAAATTAGAAAGTTCAGGAGACAAGGCCCCCCATTCTGCTTAGGGACAGCTAATTTCTGGTAGGCTTTTCTAGGCGTAGAGGTGAGGAATTTGAAAGTACATGAGCAGTACACTGACTCTGGTGAGTAGTGTTGCAGTGTTACCATGGGATGGTTGGGACAGCTTGGGTTTTCCTGAAATCCACAGTTTTCTCAGACTGATACCAGTCTTGTAACTATCACTGAGAAGGAATTTATCTGGGAGGACATCAAAGAAGGGCTCCCAACAGCACAGTTTAGACCCTTGGGGGGAGGGGGGGCAAGTAAAGGTATGGCTGTCTCACAGAAATGATTGATAATACAGTCAGCTAGCCAAAATTAGTACAAGTCTCACTACACACTCCTGACTAGTGCAGGGCTGACAAGGAGAGAAGGAAATGGGTGTTGTGGGTGCCACAAGGGTTTCCCAGTGAGACGAGACATACAGTATTTGCTGGGCTTGAAAATGCATGAGCTGAATACAGATTAACCATCAGTGAGTTAGTCCAAAGGAAGCTGATGATGCGGGAACAACAATGACATATGGAGTTTGCAAAGCAAGTTGTGACAGGCATGTTTGGCACAGAGATCAACACATGAGGAGTGGCCATGTTATCCTATGCTGGGATGTGCAGCCATCTGACATCCTGTAGTTAGGAGGCTGCCTTGGGTCTAGGGCCCTAGTACTCCAGGAATGGGAGGTGGACTGCCCTCCAGTGGATATGTAGGGTCCCTCTGGTCTAGGGTGTCAAGTGCACTGGGAATAAGAGGTGGAGGGCTCTTTGCTGGCACTGGTCCCCATACAGTCCTTCTCTGGGTAAATTATTGTATTTATTTTTATATACGTATTGTATCGCAGTACATGATACTGTATTGAACGTGATGGTGAATGTATAGAAGCATGTATGAATGTTCCGGGGATCTTATTGTAAATGAGCTTTGCTCAGATGAGTTAATGCCCCTTCATTGATTGTGAATAAAAGCATACTACTACTACTACTACATCAAGGAGCCAACAAAACAGGATTTTTCGTGAACACTTGTAACAACTCTCTTCTGCCAGTAGAGAGTGAGAGAGAGAGCCTGTTTATTAGAATGGCAGACTATGGAGCTTACTGATTGGCTGAACCTATAACAGCCAGTGGGTGGAACTACAGTGCTAAAATTTGGATTGTGGCATATGTATGTGAAAATGGCAGTTAAACAAGAGAATACCAGTGTGCCTACAGGGCACCCTTACCTCAGACTGGTTGCCAGGCCACCTGAGGGGAAGAAGTCAGTCACTAGAAACTGCCTATGACTACAGTTTGTGAGAACAGCAGAATGCATTGTCTGGTTATCTGGTAGCCTCCAGGACACTAGAACAGCAGTGATTGCTCTGGCGATGCGGAGCCTGATGGCCAATCAGTGTAGATCACCTTTAATCCTGGAGTCGGTGTAAGGGATCACTAGGAGGAAGGGAGTATTCTAAGAGGCTGCCACTCAAGCCACGTCCCTAGTGATCTTGAAACACATGGAGGCTCTAACCACAGAGGCTGTTACCCTTTGAGGGATGATGATGGTCCTTGTTCCCAACAGAGATGCTGCCAGATATGCTGAATATGGTGAGAGCTCTATTGATAGAGGCTGAGCTGCAGATGCACGTAGGAGATGTGCTTACTATCTGTATGGGGAATCCACAGCAGGCAAGTAAGTCAGAGACGCTGCCTCAAGTAGAGGGCTTGGGGAGATTACCTGCCGCTTCCAGCTGCTGCTAGAGTATTGGCTGCGGTACGGAGAACCATGCTGAGACCCAGAAGACTGTCTGGTGAGAGTGGGAGTCTAGTTAATGAAAGGCACCTGGAACTGGGGTAGCCATTAGCCAGGAATGCCTGAATGAATGTTCCTACAGCTGTTTCACTTCCTGCACACCACCTGAACTGTCGCCAAGCTGTAATGTGCTACGTGAGAAAATGTGTGAAACCCAATGCATATAGCAAGGTGGGAGATATGGTAAATTCAGAAAGCAGAGTTGAAAAGCTATGACCCGAGGTGCAGTATAACCTTATCCACTGGTAAATGACAAGGAATAATAGGAGTCTTGGGCTCCATGGAGACAGAATTTTCCTATCCGGTTTCTCAAGTACTGTATATGGATCTGAAGTTTGCCACTTTAAAGTGTTCATTACCAGGGTTTGGTATTAGGGGAGTCATGGCCTCGGTAACACAGAGGTCTGAGATGCCCTGTGTTTGCATATGGTTATTCCAACATAAGCAAAGTTGAGAGCTCCTGACTAAAACAGCTGTAGAAACTGGATAAGAATCCGCCTGGGACTGGAGCTTTAGCAAGAGCTAACTTCTTTTTTTTCCATATTCCTTCTTCCTCCTTGGCTGACCCAGGCAGGGCTACTCAGTTCTGTTCCCACCTCACCTGGTACTCACTCGATCTGGTAACTCCCACGGCTTGCCCCTGTGGTGGGACCACGAAGGGGAGGGCCACCTCCTCCCCTCACCTGGAGATTCATATCCAGCGTGGATCAGGTGGTCCACGTGGGGGTGCTAGTCAGAGCAGTAGGGTGGAACTTCATGGAGCCTGGGTCTGCCTTTTCTGCTTTTCTTCCTTGGTCCCCTGCTGTTGTGGCATGTGAGTGTACATGCGTGGATGTGTGTGCATGCCATGGAACCATGGCCCCTCCTTACGGGTCACTCAGATTCTGGGGCTGACCCAGGCCTCAATCTGGGGGCAGCCAAGAGCCGAGTTGGCATGCCTCCCCACCAAGGGAGAGGAGAGAAGTCCTCTGGATGCTCAATCCTGTCCTCTTCTGGCCAACCCCCAGCAACCTGATCTTGTTCCCAAACTGAAGTCGCTAGTGTGGCAGGAGGTAAGGCACACAGTAGCTCAGCCCTCCATTCCATGGGGCCAAGAGCTAACTTCTTAACTGGCCTGTACTCTTACTGCATTGAGCTGGTTCATGGGTGGGTTGATCGTGAGGGGAGGTGGGAAAGTAATGCATCCCAGGGGGTAGCATAATACTTACAGCAGGCCCACTTGAAACTTTCTCTAGGTGAGGGTACTGCACTATTTCATTCTTATTTTGGCTATAAACTCTTTAATCAGAAGTTAAACAGACTCAAACCCTTGAACTTCGTTGAGCCCGCAAGGCAGGAGTAGTTACTACAACATTCACAGGGAATCGGTGGCATCAGAGCAAACGACTAAATAAAAAGAGTGTTTCTCTGGGACTTAGCCTTCCTGTTGCAGGTGGAAAGTATTGGTATGCTCCCAGTCATGAGTGAAAGGGCTGAAAAAAGAAACACCGGGGGGGGGGGTTCAAAGAGATGGATGCAGCCCTTGCATCCATATTTCAGATGCATGCTGCATGCTGCATGCAGGCAAACGCTTCTGGATGCTTGTGGCATATTTACAAACATCCTGTTCATTTGCAACACTTGTTGCCTTTTGTGGCAAAACAAATGATGCATGTGTCTAATTAAGATGCATGTGTCATTTTCAGGATGCAAGTCAGGGCGATCACACCCAGCAGTTAGACCACCTTGTAGACGTCTAACTATCTGGACAGATGTTGGGCATTTGCGTCTGTAGAATGGACATGGCTTTCTGAAAATCCTACCCCTAATTTTTCAAAAGACAGAAAAAAATGGTATTTGTGTTTACTTTTGCATGCAGTAGTGCAAAGATGACAAGCAAGGAAAAGTGTGTAATGATGATTGCTTTTGGCAGGCTTACCTGATCTGTCATAATGCATGCTTGAGTATTTAATATATTGTTTGCCCCCCCAGGACTTCCACCTCTGCCTATCTTCAGGTCGGTGTCCGATAACCTGCCATTCCCATCAGTCACTCCCCCTGCTGCCAAGCCAGCGGAGATCTACACGAATTGTGGCCTTGAGAGTACCGATGCTTGTTATGTGTCTGGCACAAGGGATATAGGAGTTTTTTTTGTTTTGTCCCCTAGTCCCTTCCACCCTTCTGGTGATATGCTGAGCAGTGCCACACCAGGACTCACATGCACACAACGATGCACATGTGTTGCAGGCAAGCTCCCTGCTCTCCACAGGGCTCACTGTGGCAGCAGAACCACAACTCCCCCCCCCAGCGGGGACCCCTGCTATTTAGCAATGCCATCCCAGCTCTCCCGGCCACCCTCCCCACCTCCGAGTCTGCTCCTGCACCAAAGTCACTGGTGTGAGAGAGAGTGATGCGCTACTCGCTGTGCCAATGAGTGGCCTATATTTGCTTTTTTAATAGACTGTTAGGGTTAATTTTTTTAAGGAATTGCACATATGCAAATATATATATTTTAATTTTTGTATGTGGCAACTTATTAATGTGTTTTTGCTGTTTTCAAGGACACTACTTTAAATGAGCTTTGGCTCAATGTTATGACTTCAGTTTCCTTTTGTAAACATAGTTTATATATACAGTAACTGTGCTTTTAAAGATAGTCCTTTTAGTGCGCTCTTATGTTACCTTTTTTAAATGATGTAAGGTATCGGATTCATCAGCCCAGAACTGCTAGTAACATTTAGAAATGTTGCTGACTAGTAGAATTTTCCTGACATTCACCGTAAGAATGATGGTGCTTTAAAGTCACTGAATCTTGCCACAGTAGGGCCGTACTAAATCAGAGTTTCTCCCGGATTCTTTTATTTCCTGTCATATTGCTCTCATGGACCCTGAAGACTCTTGTCATCATTTTTCACATCTGCAAAGTAATTTCTGCTGAAGAAAACACTAAAACCTGAGTTTAAGTAGGATATGGAACAGATGGCTGATAGTGTGTGTACCCATCTCAGAACTTAGTGGTTATATTGTCTCACTTTTGCAATGAAGCTCAACATAACTGAGGTTCACGCTGGCTGTCTGTATACTCTAGACTGCAGAACATGTAAACCAGTAAAAAGAGTTCAACGTGCCCTGGTCTGTTGCAAATTAATGACTGTTGGTCTTGTTTATTCTTTGCAAAATGCTGTTGCAAACAGTGATTTAAAGGCACAGCATTCCAAAGGTTTGTGAAATGAGACCTGAGATAGCCCCAGTAGTCATAGTACCATCGCTGCTTCCATAATTAATTTCCTTGAGCTTTCATAAATTCAATTTCCTGGTAACAAGAGTTTAGAACAGCTGCTATGGATTCCATCTCAGTTTTCCACCTAGTCTTAAGGATGGTAGTCAAAGTATGTTATCTAACGTAGTCTGGAAAATAAAGAAATGTGGTGTACAGCTCCCAAAGAGGAAATTGCTGCCACTGGAATGGTCTTACAGGTCACAACCCCTTCTTCCTTCACCTGAACAAATGAGACAGATAGTGTGCTTGGAGGAAATGGTGACTGCCATGCATTTATTGAACAGCCAATTAGAACTGGTAAACTGGTGTAATATATATATATATCTATATATATATATATATATATATATATATATTTATAAATCAATCTGGTGTGATGTGTGCAACAAGGTAAGCACAGGTAATCATTTTGATAATCATATCCACCAATCTATATTGGCCCTCCACTCCCCTCTGCTGGAGAGGGAGAAGCTGGAAAGGAAGTGGAGCCTTTGCTACATAGACTTAAATCAACAATGCTTCTGTCTTCTGGCAGGTAGCTGCTGCCCCCTGGGAACCCTGCCCACCTGTCTGACCCTAAGCCTACTAGGTGGAAGCTAACCCCCTGCTTATACAGGTATTCTGTTTTGGGTGTGCCCACAGGCAAACATCGTCTGCTGCCATACCATACAGACTCCTCCATTAACTTTATTTGACCCATACAATAACTGAGGTGCTATATGACAGGGGTGTACAAACTGGTTCTTTCGGATCCAAACCCCTCCCCCTGGCAGGTTGCCACGTCTTATAGGGACAGAAAATGGTCATGCTGCAAGCAGCAGTCTGGGTTCAGCTGAGGTGCTACCAGCTCGACTAACACTGCAAAGATAACAAGGTCTAGCCAGAGCTGATTCAGCTGTGATGAGTTTAAACTGTGCCAAGAATTGGTGCCTCCGACACAACTGCACATGTGTGGCACTCGCGCATGCGCAATTGCATTGCATGGCCTAATGCCATTCCCAAGATGGCAGTGCTGGTGGAACTGCACATGTGCAGTTATGCTCTGAAATGTGAAACTAGCAGACAAAATAGTGCTGCTGAGTTCTGCAGTGAATGGCCGTGGTAGAGTGTTTTAAGCTCTGTTGGAGGCTTGGAAGGATACTTCTGAAACTCCAGTGGAAGCATGTCATGGTCCGCTTGTTTTTAGATCAGATGCAGAACAGCTGTTGGCTCCACCCACAGCCATAAAAAAAGCAACTTTGGAACAATGGGACTAAGATTTCACTGTTCAATATAAATGCAGGTGTTACATGGAAAGGTGTAGGCTGGCTCCCTAGCACATCTAGCCACCACACACTCTTTACTTGGGGGGGGGGAGTTACCCTTTACTATCAATATGGGGGCACACTTAGCCCCATTGGTGTGCAGTTTGTTTTCCCGGTAGACTGCCACTGGTTGGCTGTGATGATCCAAGTCAAATTTCCAGAGATACAGGCAGAACTAAGCCAGGTGACTGAATGGTTTTCTATACTTCACATTTGTTTCATTCAGAGCCAGAGACCTTCCCCAAGGCCTCTGATGGACTTGTAGCATTTGGTCACCTGCCCTGAGATCCAGACTGAAACTAAAGACAGCTGTCTTGCCCATTCCTAATATGCAACCACAGATCAAGCAAACTCTGACCAGAGTTGATATGGCTGCATCCTTACTTGCAAGTCTCGGTGGAACACAGTACTGTCTGCCATGTCCAAGATGGCCGATGGACTTCATTGTGCATGTGCAAGTCGCCGCGCATGTGTGCACAATCTGCCATGTCCAAGATGGCCACCAGTGTTCAGAGCGCATGCACGATGACTCGTGCATGTGGGCTGGACTCCAGTGGCCATCTTGGACATGGTGGACTGTGCTGTGTTCCACTGGCCAAAGAAATAGTGTGCTCATGGTGGACTGTTTAGGAGTTGCGGAATGATCATTCTGCAACTCCAAAATAAGCGTTCCATGGTGTCAATCCGTAGCTCGCTTTTAGAGGTACAGCAAAATGATGCTGGCTCCACCACTGCAACCTGTAAAAGGAACCTCTGGCTATGGAAATGTCCTTTCTTTAGGCTGGAAAAAGGAAATGTAGTGTACAACAAATACAAGGAAATATTGCTGTCAATTAAATTAATTTAGAATTAAAAATTGTGATGTAGTAGAGAACTAGGCCTATTCCTACTGAAGTTAAATTAATCTAGCCTTAAAAACAAAGAAGTATGGTATACAACAAAAAGGAACATGCTTCCTATAAAACAAAATAACTTTATAGACAAAAAATAGAAAGCTGCAGTGTAGAACAGAGAAATAAATGTAATGACTAAAAGTATCTTTATTTTGGCTAGAAAAATAAGGAAGTATTATACTAAAAAAATATTCAGTTACAGAAACTAATTCTAGCTAAATTTTAGACAGGAATATTCAGAATGATGGTATAGCACACAAAAGGAACATTTTACTTGAAAATGTTGTATTTGTTGAAGAAATCAGTTCTATGAAATACAAATGCTGGACTTTGGCTGCTAGACTATAAATGGAACCTCAAGGAAAGGAATTCTGTGCTCACTTTGCTAAGCTTTTATTCGAGTCCAAAGCTTGCATCACATTTTTTTTCTCTTATTACTCCTCCAGATGATCAGATGTGGATCTAGAATATCCACCAAGTATCCATTTTCTACCCAAGTCGAGACTAGTAGTGCCATAGCTGGTGGAATGAAGGGAAAGGATACTAATATGCCTCTTTGCAGACGCCACAAAGATCTGCAACAGGGTTGATACACAAGGGGGGTGTGGAAAGGATGAGAAGGAACTTGGCAAGGTTGGAGGAATCGTCAAATGTGTGGCAGCTTAGATTCAATGCAAAGTAATGCACCTGGGAAACAAAAACCCAGGGGAAGAGTACACAATGGGGGGGGGGTACTAACAACAACAAAAATGGAAAGGGATCTGGGAGTAGTCATATACGATGACATTAAGGTAGGCAAGCAATGTGAGAAGGCAGTAAGGAGGGCTGGGAGGATACTGGGATGCTTAGGTGCATAGGGAGAAGCATCACCAGTAGAAAACAGGAAGTTGTTATCCCTGTGTACAGACAGTTGGTGAGACCCCATCTGGAGTACTGCGTGCCATTCTGGAGACCCCATCTCCACAAGGACATTGATAGAATGGAGGCTGTCCAGAGGAGGGCAACTAAAATGGTGGTACAGGGTCTGCAACAGAAGCCATACAAAGAGAGATTAAAAGAGCTCAATATGTATACCCGTGAGGAAAGTGGGGGAAGGGGGGGGCACGATAGAAACTTTCAAGTACCTCAAGGGAATCAACAAAGTCCAAGAGGGGAGCATCTTTCAGAAAAAGAGATGTGCAAGAACAAGGGGGCACAATTTGAAGACAGACGGGCGGACAGCTCAGGGGAAACGTGAGGAAATATTTTTTCATGGAGAGGGTGGTGGACGCATAGACCCGCCTTCCTGAAAAGGTTGTGGGGTCAAAAACAATGGGGAATTTAAGAATGCATGGGACAGACATAAGGCAATTATAGTGGGGGGTAGGAAGAAGTAAGCTGTTGGTTAACTAGAATCTGCAGCTTATCCAGTAGGTAGGTAACTGTGCAGACTAGGTGGGCCAAGCAGTCCTTATCTGCAGTCAAAGTCTATATTTCTATATTAGGTACAACATTTTGATTGCCCATTGAGAACTGCAGTCACCATTGGACTGACCACACTGTACCTAGAAAATTGGGGGCGGCAAATATGACCTTCTTACCCTCTGTGAACCACATACTGTAGCACAATAGAAGAAACTGTTCTGTAGGTCTCAGATTTAAGTTTTCACTGCTGATGGAATAGAACGAAGTAAAATCCTTAGAAGAATCATCAAGCAGCACTGAGGTTGGAGACCGGAGATCATCAAGAGGGACCCTGAAGAGGGTGGTTTTGTGCCCTTCATGCTTCGTTGTCATATCAGGCAAGACATCAGAAGGCTAAGAGATGGTTTACAGGAGTTCAGAGGAAAGACTTAGTAAAGAATAGTGAACAGGAGGAGAAACTGTACTGTTGAAGAAGGATGCTACTGGCGACTGGGGTATCAGAGGCAGGACTCTGCAAATGATACTACCGAGGAAGAGTCTTGAGGACAAACACTGAGGAAGGTAATTACTGTTGGTGTAAATCCAGAGCTGACCATTGCCTGCAAAAAGAGGGAGAGATAGAGTTAGGTTGGTGGGTTAAAAAAAAACATGATGCAAGGTGATGGACAAGCTAGCTTCAAAAAAAAATAAAAAAGAGGACAAGAAGATAACTAGTGGGACCAAAACTTTAGGGGGGGAAAGTAGTAGACAACAAAAAGAAAAAAAGCTTACTCACCAGAACAACAGCCAGCTGGCTCTTAGTTGGCACTAGATCCCTAATTCTCTGTCTCATTTCTCTCAGGGCAGTATGGTCATCATCTTGAAAAGAATGCTGTAATGATAAGCAAACATGACATCCAGAGAAATGGCATGGCAGAAGGGCATTCAGGAAAAACAGGTTCAGAGCACATCAAGCAGCAGGAGTGTGCAGCTGTGTACTGACGAATGAAAATACTGGAGCATGAAGGAAGGCCGGCCATGGTAATGAGAAGACGCTGATGAGGAGTGCTGTGTCCTTTTCTAGAGGTTATACAATGTCACCAAAATTGTTTATCAGAATGCTCTTCATTTTAATAAGTTTTGGAGTGTTAGTTGCTATCACATCCTGCATCCTGACCAGCTGTCTGAGTTTGTCTGTTTTTGCAGCTAAGAAATAGCAGTCTTTGTATTACATAGAAACATATAATTTGACGGCAAATAAGAGCTGCTTTGCCCACCCAGTATGCCCATTTTTTCCCCTGTTCGTAGTGTCATTACAGACACTACTTGGTCTCTGCCCCCACACCCCACCCCCGCTTGCTTCCTTCTCAGATTCCCTTGCACTTATCCCATGCATTCTGGAACCCTACCACTGTTTTTGCCCCCATCGCCTACTCTGGAAGACTGTTCCAGGCATCCACCACTCTTTCAGAGAAGAAGTACTTCCTCACCTCTCTCTTGAATTTACTCCTTTACAATTTTATTGCATGTCCTCTTATTCTCGTGCAGCTTTTTCTCTGAGAAATGCTCCCCTTCTACACCTTATTTACCCCATGTGGTATTTATATGTCTCTATCATATTCCCTCTCTCCATTCTCTCTCTTCCAGGGTGTACACGCTGTAATTCTTCAGTTTCTCCTCATAGTTCTTCTGATGCAAACTATGCACCATTTTAGTTGCCGTCCTCTGCCTTCCTAAAGTCCATGACACTCATCTTTGTGTGGCTGACTTTCACTGCCATCCTTATGGCAGACAATACAGTGTAGTGGTTAAGAGCTCTGAGATGCAAACCTGGAGTACTGGGTTTGAATCCCACAGCCACTACTTGCATACTGTGTGACCATGAGCAAGTCACTTAACTTTCCTTTGCTCCCAGGATGCACCTGGAAACAAGCCTCAGCTTAGTGTGTCTTTCCTGGCCCAAAACAGTAAAACAGGTAAATAAAAACACATTGTATGGTGCTTATCCTTCTCCAGGTGGCCTCCCAACTTGACATCAGCAGTACTCTCAGTTAGTAAGCCCCAGGTCCGGTATTGCCCAATCATGAGTGGGCTCCCTGAGTAGTTGCCTGAGAAATGCCTCCTGCAGGGAATCCAGGATGTCCTTCCTTCCTTCTAGCTGAAGCTGCGACTAGGAGACTCCAATCTACAGCTGACAGATTGATGTCCCCCATCAGCAGCACCTCTCCATTGTGCCCATGGCTTCCACCAGTTCCTTATCTAAATTCCTCCCCCGTGTTTGAGGTGCGTAGATCATACCAGTGTGAATAGTGGCTCTATTTACAATCTCCAGGATGACCCATAGCACCTCTATCCCCTTCATTTCCCCCTGGATTCACTGTGTCTCTGTAGCTTTGTTACCCTCCTTTACATACAGCACCACCCCTCCTCCTTTCCTTCCTACTCTGTCTTTCCTGAACAGAGTATATCCTGGTATGGCCATGTCCCAGTAGTGGTTTCCTGTGTACCACAACTCAGTAATAGTCATGATATCCAGGTTTACCTCCCCCTGATGGCCTCTAGGTCCAGAATTTTATTTCCTAGCATCCTTGTGTTTGTACACATGGTCTTCCACATTTTGTTACCACTCTGCCTGCTACCCTCTCTGTCTACTTCTTTCTCATCCTGCTTTTCCCCTTTCTTTTTACAGCTCATGTTCCCATTCATTTTCATTTTAACCACTTTATTTACTGTTCGTTTTGCACCCCGGGGATTTGTCTCCTCTTGAGTCTTCCCTTCTCTCCACTACTTTCTGTGGGGTTGGGGTGGGACAGTTTATGCCTCCCTGATTTCTTTCTTCACTCCCCTCAGCTAGTTTAAATGTCTCTGAAAGTAACATTTAAACTGTCCACTGAGGAATGTGTTTCCACTCCTAGATGGATGCAGGTCATTACCCCTGTATAGGCCCTTATCCCTCAAGGTGGATCCTCAGCCCCCACTGTAGCTGAAACTCTCCTCTCCTCTCTAAACCATTCCTTTATCTATGAGTTGAAGCTCCTGGTGTGGAGATCGATAACCTTCCCCCTGCAATAGACAGGCAGCACCTAAATGAAAGCCACTGATCATGCTACCTGCCTAAGATCACTCCCAAGCTCCTTAAAATCCCCCTGCACAATCACGGCCCCCTCCCTAGGCAGGTCATTAGTCCCTAGGTGGACAATGACATCCAACTCTTCCGCCTTCTGCCCCACCACTCTAGCAATCCCTAGGATCTGCTTTCCCTCCCTCCCAGTGGAGGTGCCAGATATGCTCCTCACCTCCCTCTTTCCCTCCCTTTCTGTTCTCAAGTCTACCCCTCTGATGACTGAATTTCCCACCAGAAGTTATTTCCTCATCTGCTGGGGTTCTTTCCCTCCCACCTTAGGGTCTCCACTTAGGGGGACCACCACATCCTTCCTGGCCAACACCATGGGTGCCTCCTCTCAGCAGCCCTATCCTGCCAGAGTAGTGAAAGAAGAGTTTTGTAGTGGTACCAGCTGAGGAATGTGCCCACAAGCCACCACTCCTACCCTCTCAGAGCCCACCACAGTCCAGCTGGCTCTCTTCCTGTGTAGCCTCCGGGGTAACAGTGTTAGACTCGGTGGCCCCTCATTAGGAGAAGAGGTCCCCTGAACCCTAATCATCTCAGTCCGGAGTCTAGTGACCTCCTCAGCCCAGATAGGTGCATGCAGATAGGGCAGCACCTCAGCCTCCAGGAGGTCTGTTTAAAAACTGCCACTCCACAGCAAATGAACTGCACCACTCCCAACATTCCCATTCCTATACTCACTATGCTACTGGAATCCTCTGTACCCTTACCCCAGAGAGAGTGTTCATAACTTTCCATTTATTTTTGTTTAGCCCATTTTTTACTTGACCCTAGATATGGTGTTTTAAGTTTCCCCCTTTTACTTCTTTACCTTCCTTAACTCTTTTTCATCCCCCCCCTTCCTTATACTTCTGGATTTTGTTTTATAATCCTACCTCAGATAAGATGTGTCCTTCTTTCCATTATCCTAGTGTTCTTAATAGGTTAACCCTTTCCCTTTCTGTACCTATTTCCCTACTTCTCTTCCTGTTTGCTTTCTGCCTGCTTCCCCTCTTCCTGCTTATTTAGTTAGAGAGGGTACCTTACATTACACACGTTTTATGACATATCTTCATTAAAGACAGTGCTCCTAAAGCTTGCACATTACCTAAGCAAGCACACTCAGCATCAACTTAACATCAGTCACTGAACAGAGCATATACTACCATTGAAATATGTAATGTTTCAACAGAAATATATCCCGTTTAACCCCATTTAACTTTTCACCAATTAATGCTACTTTCACTCCCTCCCCACAGATTAATCCTCTTGTAGTAATACTATTTAACCCACTAAAGTACTTAATATGCTAGTGGTGTTGATGCTGGTTGCTGCCTTTTGTAAAGTCCAAAAACACATAAAATTATTTTTTACTACACTTAAATTACACTATAATGCTGTTAAGGGTGTCGCACCAGGAGTACAGTGTCTCCTGTTGACTGCTGCTCTTGCTGTTACTCCCAGTGTGTCACCCTTAAGTTACAGCCCTTTGACTCAAGAACCTGTGGTCACCACCTTTTAAGAACCCCAAAGTGGGACATCTCATAAAGAAGCATGATTTTTCACAGGACAATATCTAACCTCAACCAATGCAACAGATTTATTTCCTTGAAATAATCAGAACTAAACATTGTAGCTTTTTAGTTCATACTGTTTGCTATTATTTTTAGGTAATTTAGTCTAGGTATCATAGTGTTTTGCAACTTCTTGAGGAAAGTAAGAACATATTTTTTTTTCTACTATAGGATCAGAGCATCTAACATCTTTCTTTATTTTGCATAGGACAAAGTCACCTAAACCAGGACTATCCTGACAATACCAGGACAGGTGGTAACCCTACAAGGACCGCAGTGCAGGACCGCTAGGCTGAAGCCCTGAAATAGTATAGGACTGACCCACCCCCTCTTTACAGCAGCTAGCTCCTGAGTTGGAGAGAAGGCAGCTGTGACCAAAGGTGCAGCTCTCTCTCTCTCTGTACAGTGTTCTGTTGACTTGTGAGTATAATTAAAAAATCATGTTTGGTGCAATCTGACTGCAGCACATCTTCATGCACAGCAGAATTTGGAGATGATGTGGGACAGAATGCAGAGAAGAAAAATGACAGGTTTTGGCAAGGAGTCAAACCTGAACTTTTATGAAGTAAGAAAGAGCTCCTCAAATTATGTAGAATGATTACATCAATTTCTGGAAGCAAACCAGAATTGAGAGGGGGAATGTAAAACGGCAATTGTCCTATTAATGGTTGGAGCAAAAATGTTTGTGCTACTTATAAATCTTCTGTCTCCAAAGAAACCAGGGAAAAATTCATTTTCAGAGTCTCTCTTAACTGTGAGGGACTGTTTTTTTCACCAGAGACTTATGTGGAAGCAGAAAGGTTTAAGCTTCACAGCCAATAGCAGCAAAAGGGTAAAACTAGTGTAGAGTGTATGTTTGAAAAAATTGGCTTCCTCCTATGAACTGGGAACCAGCATGGATGAATAATTGAGAGACAGATTTGCACTGAATGTGGCATTATCAGGTAAGAGTTATGCAGCTGTCTACTGAATTATTTGCATACTGAAATGCCATCCTGGCATAAGGCACTCAAAATAGACAATACTTTTCAAGGGACAAGCCTCGTTTACAGTGGTTTTAACACAAGAAAAAAGTTAACACAAACATCTTGGAATCACCAAGGAAAACACTCGTGAGTATAAAGTTACCTGCCACCAGTGCAATGGGATGAACCAGTAACTGCAACATTGCTGGTTTAAGCCATATCAGTATCATATCTGCCACCAGATGGGACACCTGGTATAAGCCTGCAGATAGATGGGATCACATAAATCTGCTGTGGATCAGCGCACAGAAGATGTTCCTTAAAGGAATTACTATCTGGGAAGTACAAACCCTGTCATGTCTGCACACCAGATATTGCCTTTGTATAATATTGAACAACCCAAGGAAAATTAGTCAGTGGAAAACATTGGACTGTATTGCATTAGGACTGGTAATAGTGACTATGAAAATTCATATTAAGTGATAGCAATCATTAATGGTTTACAAATCAGAATGGAAATTGACAACAGTCATAGTCACTGCACCCAGTGCAACACAGACTCTGTCAACACCTGAAGGTTCTATAGTGCAGGCAATCCTTTATTCTGTGAAAATACATCATATCTTTAGAACAAACCCACCCTTGAGCATGTTTGCATTTGAGTGAAAGATTGGGGGTATTTGCACCGTTCACTTTGTCTGAATATGTGTTGTATTTTCACTGAATAAAGGATTGCCTGAACTATAGAACCTACAGGTGTGGACAGTATCTGTGTTGTGGTGAGTGCAGTGTGTCTTTTTTCTTGGACTGTCTGCGACATTTATACACTGGTCCTTGAGTGACCCTTGTTGCATTGCATAAGCACAGCCATGTAAATTATTTCTGGAAAACTGTACAAATATACATTTAGAAAAGTGAAGCTACCACTAGTAAGTTGTGTGTCAAATATTTCAGCTGTTAGGGTAAATTCTTGTGACTGTAACATGTAGTGATCAGCTGGTACATTTAGAATTACTAGTGGGAAAAGGGAGTTCTCTTGTACTTAAGGGTCATTTGCAATGTCAGTGGCTCAGTAGGTAGCATACTCGCCTCTGTGGCCGGGAGATCAGAGGGCTGTGGGTTCAGTTCTCATATCTGGCACTTGGGTTAATATCCCAGTGCTGACACTGTAGTGCAGCATGAGAGGGGTGCTGCACTTCTGAGGTGCAGTCTTTCATATGAGACGTTAAACTGAAGTCTCATCTGCCTGGATTGGTGGTAGTGCAGGTGGATGTTAAAGATCCCATGGCACTTATCGAAAAGAGTAGGGGAGTTTTTTATTGAAAATACATAAAAATACATCAAAAGAAACAACAAAAAACACATACATTTTGTTTTATACAACCATAATTATAAAGAAAATCAACCAACCAATACATCACCATTATAATATTGCTCCCAGTCCCCTTATTTATATTTTAATAAAAATCTGGAATCCTTTCCACCATTTGAATATTTTCCCAGCAGTCCCAAAGTGTTTATCTTTCATATGGACAGATTTCATTGCCTCCATTATAAGTGCAAAAAATTTCATATGACATAAACTTTTTGTAGTTCCCACTGGCATCTAGCCTGCCACAAATAATATTTTAGACAACAAAGAACACAACTAGCGTACCCCAATCATAAGAACCAAAAGGTGAGGAAAAACCAAAAACCAAGGCCTGATAGTCGAGATTTTATAGCCATGGAAGCTGTAGCTTAGGCTTAAAAACCCATAACCCTGAAGCATAGGAACACTTAAATAAAAAATGATCCATAGTTTCCTCCTTCCTGACACAGCATATATGGACAATATCTTTGGCCAATCATTTTATGCTTAGCATTCCTCTTGACATATAACCTTCCATAGACTGACAGCCACAGCACCTCCCACATTTGAGAGGAATCCTATGATAATTAAGTTGTTTAAGAGCAAATTCAGTGCAAAAGAAGGGCAATTAACAAATACAGGTTCACTTGGATACAATTTTCCCAGGAAAAAGAAATATAATCCACCCATTATGTTATCTTTAATACACTGAAAAGAAAGGGACAATTTAAACAACTTCCGAGCACATAGTTTAAAAAACCCTGGGATATATATACTTTTGGGAATCCGTGGGGTAAGGGGTGCCCTCCAAACACCAAAAAAGGGTTTAAAGTTATTCATTGCCCATAACTGCTGAGTCAATAACGGAAAGGAGGGGTCAAAATTAAAGTTCTGAGCAAGAAAAAGCCCATTAAAAAAACTAAGAGGATCCACCATGCCCAACCCCCTTTAGAAATAGGGAGATAGGTATAGCAACGTTTAATGGGGTTAGGCCTACTCCCCCAAATCATTGAAAAAAAACATGCATACAAACGTGTTTCCAGGGCTAACGGAGGAGGATATACCAAGGCTATATATAACAGCCCAGGAATAATAAATTTTTTAATAACAAAAATCCTTTTTATTTTGGATAACCTCCATTCCTTCCACCTTTGAACCTTTCCTTCTACCTTTTTCAATGCAATTTCCCAATTATCCACAGGGAGATTTTGAGCTCCAAAAATTACTCCTAAGATTTTACATGGTAAGGAGGAAAACACAATATCAGGTACTGTAAACTGATCTTGATCTATAGGCCCTAAAAGCAACCCCCTAGATTTCTTTGTATTAATTTTTGAGTTAGAAACCTTCTCATATTTAGCAATACAACTTAGGACAATAGGAATTTGAACCAATGCAGTCATAAAAATACAAATATCATCCGCATAGGCTTGAACAATCACCGTATCTGAAAGCAAATGCCCAGAAATGCCTGGTAATCCATCCATCTGATCTAACATTTTAAGTAATGGATCCAAAGAAAATGCATATAATAAAGGGCTCAAAGGGCATCCCTGTCGTACCCCAAAGTTAACTGAAACTGGAAGGGAATACTGATCCTTAATGACAGGATATACTACAACTTTTTTATACATTAATTTAATCCAATAGACAAAATCATAAGGTAAACCATATTTCTCTAATACTATAAATAAATAGGAACGAGATACCCTGTCAAAGGCCTTATTTTGGTCAAGAGACAGGATGCAATGCCAATTGGGAGACCTATTGGAAAACTCTATTATTTCCCTAAGAATAGTAAGTGCAGACAAAATTTTCCTATTTGGAATGCCGCAAAACTGAAGAGGATATAACAACTCAGCCGACACTGATCTCAACCTTCTATTTAATATTTGGGATAGTATCTTGAAATCTGAGTTCAAAATGGTTATAGGTCTCCAGTTACATAAAAGAGTTCTATCACCACCCTTAAAAATAAATATCAACAATCCTGCCGAAAACTGCACAGGTAAACAATGAACACCGTGTAGAAAGGAAAAAACCTTCTTAAGACAGGGAGCTAAAATCTCACCAAATTGTTTAAAGAATTCATAAGACAACCCATCCAATCCCGGAGAAACTCCACCCTTTAAGGAAGAAAAAACTTCCAAAATCTCTTGTCGAGATATAGAATCAGCTAATTTATACACTTCCTGACCAAATGGGGGAGATATAGTAAAATCCTGAAAAAACTGGTGAACATCACAACTTTGGATCTTAGGCCCTTCCTGTTCCTTTATATAATCCTGGATAATAGAAAATAAATCATCCTGGGAGGTTTTAAATTTCCCTTCCTTATTTTGTAACACCTCTAATCCTAAAGAGCTCCTTTTGTCCTTAAAGGCCTCAAAGGGGTCCCCTAATGGTGTTCTTTGAGTGCCAAAGGAAAGTTCAGAATGTAAAGTCTGTGCTCTATCGTACTGACAATCCCTCATAGCAGACTTCGTAAGGGAGATTTGGGCAAAAAAATCATCTGTAGAAGTATAAGCCACTGAAAACAGCCCCTGGAGTTTCTTCCTGAGGTTTAAATATCGTAAAAATTTAGCAGTAACTTGTTGTTTACCATAGTTTTGGAAGAATTTCCTGATATCATCTTTTGTATCCACTCACCAGTCCCATAAATCCTCATATAAAACCATAACAGATACTCGGCAGCCAATAGAGAAGATATACCTTTACAACCCCTGGGTCCTGCAAAACAGAAGTATTTCTGCTTCCATCGTGGTTTATTTATAGGTTTGTAGGGGTCACTAAAGGAAAGAGTGATGAACAAATGGTCAGAGAATTCAGTAATATGAGTTTTATGGACCAGAAGGGATAAATTCCTTGAAAAAAAAGATAATCTATGGTAGATATCAAAGACCCCTTTCTAAAGGTGTAATTCAACCCCTTATCCTGATAACTCCTCCCATTCCTCAAACCTGCTAAGTTAATAACCCTCTCTAAGGCAATAGTGTCACAATACTTTTTTTTCCCTGCTTTACCCATACTAAACCCAGAAACTTCACAATTAAAATCTCCCCAAAATAATATAACTAGAGGTAGCCAAAAAAGGGGAGAGGGCTCTACACATAGCCACCCTACCCGCCTTTGTCTGTGGCCCATAGACTATTATAAAGCGAAAATCAGCCTGTTTCCATAATCCATCAATGATAAGTAGTCTCCCCGGTATAAGATCCACCAATTTTTTGAGAGTAAAATTAAAAGAACCAAAGAGAATTCCCACACTGTCAGCTCTGTCTAATCCAAAGGACCAATAGGATGGTCCCCAGATCCATTCAGACTTTAAGGACCGACACTGGTCTGAAGTATAGACCCATGTTTCCTGTAAAAAACAAATATCGAGGCCAAACTGATGAAAAAATTAAAAAAGATCAGTTCTTTTGCAGTTATTCAAAAGACTGCTGCAATTTAGAGATCCAACATTAAGGGAATCATAAACATTTAGGTTTTCTTCCTTTTTTTCTTCTTCCCTTTATAATCTGTAGTTTTACTCCCATAGGATTGTGATAACATGGGGTACCAGTATCCATGTCAGAACTCCTGTAACAGTATCTAAAATAGCATAAGAATTTTCCATTTCAAAATTAGGAATGTCTACTGAAGTCGGGGGGGGGGATGGTTTTTTTTTGGGGGAGGAGGGGGCCGGGGATAAAGGTTTAGAACTTCTAGTAACTCTTTTCTCCACAGTGTTAGAACTAAGAGGTTTCGTTTTTACAGTATCATGATAACAAACTGGTGGAAACTCTTGAACATTAAGGGGGTCAGGAGGCCCACACCCTGCTTTAGAAATAACAGCAGGTTCAGACCCCAAGACCTTTCTCTCTTCCTCTACCCCTTCAACCTTTGTGATCTTAGTGTGAAGACCTTTTTCTGATTTTTAGAAAGGGCTTCATCCTGAGCTTTTGTATTATTAACTCGGGCTATTGACAGAGGCTTTGTTAGAAGTCACCAATGACAGTTCCTGTACCCATGACCTGACTCTTCACATAAGTCATTTTACTAGGTTAGCACACTGAAAATTACCATGTCCAAGTTCCCCGATATCTCACATCTGTGGTGTCACAGGAACTAGAAAGATGTGTCCTATTCCCACATTTATAGCACTCCGAGGCTGCCCAGCGAGAAACATATCCCCATCTCTCCTAAAGAAAAGGAATTAGGAATGTGTTTAATTTCATTGTTAACTTGTTGTAGTTTCACCTTATACCTCCAACTACCATTCCAAAATAATTCAGAGTCTAATACTGCCTCAGGGCTACTTAACACCTCGCATTTCTGAGAGAGCCAAAAGGAAATGTCATCAACATGAACCCTTCATTTCTGAACATTATAGTCACATATTTGATTAATGATGGAGTAAGGGAGTAACGACTAAAGGAGACCATAACGGGAAAATTTCAACTGGTTGTATCGTTGCCAAAATAAATCCAGCAGAAAGACAGATCTAAAGCTGACATCATAATTGTCCTCCCCTGAGATATTAATGAAGGCAAACACATCTTTTGGTGAAAACTGCAGAGATTCTTTTAGAAGAAGTTTCCCCACATACACACGGTCAGGCCGATCTACTAATCTCCTTTTATAGCGTATGCGGACAGCGTTTCTTCGAGGGGCTGAGTCTTTACGGGATTGTGTAAAAAGATCTGAGAGAAGAGGTCTAATGGGGGGGGGTCCACAGAAGGATCGTTGAGAATTATTTCATCCACTATGACATTAGTTCCTACTTTCTCCAGTACAGATGGTAAAGAATCAGTTAATTTATCAGTTCCAGGTTGCAGTATCCGAGGCTCAGATAATTTCTGGAGCAAAGGAGACCACTCTGAGGGGAGGGAAGACAAGGGAGAAACTGATGACCAATCTGGGTCTGGAATCCATGTTCCTGAGGGGTTTAGTTTCCATCCAGAATCTAATAGCGCTTTCTCTGGAGCCCAGTCTTTATTTTCAGTTGCATTTTTAGCAGGTAGGGAAAATGCTTGCTGAATTAATTTAGAAGTAGAGATCTTCTGAGAGAGTTTATTTTTATTTACAGCCTGCTGTATGTGATTCATGGGCAAGTTCGATTTGCTGCTGTTAAGGCAGCTCTTTTTATTTTATTATATCTAGGAACCCTTATTTCTGTTGTAAAGGAAAAGGATGTAGCATGCGCTTGGCTAGAGGCGTCTGTTTGATATACCAGTTCCTCTTGTAACATACATACAGCATTTTGCAGTTTTGACTCTTCCATTATCGAGGAACCAGGGCCAATGGTAAAAAGCTTTGTTTGCTTGTTGCCAGGCAATGCGCTAGCACCGGGAATATTTTGAAAGCTTGAAACTGTAGTACGAGAAGACTGACCTTGCAGTGTTTTAACAGAGGTTCCATAATTTGTAGCTTCACCACCGCACTGCTCTTGGCACTCTCCATAACCAGCACTATGCTGCTCAGCAAATTCCTCCGGATAAACTCTTGTTCTGTACAGTTTGTAAGGTTGGTAAGCTTGAAGGTTCTCATTCACCTGTGCAGTGTTGCAGATGAAGCAACTGGCGCCCTCCCGCAGATGACAGGTTTGTCAATCGAAAACGATGTAGGTTCACTCGAAAGGAAACTATCCTCAGCTCCCTTGTTGAAAGTAGAAGATATCAGAGACACTGAAAATTTGTGAGGTAAGGAGTTCACTTCTATCATAGATACAGCCATATTTTTATCCATACGATCCTTTGCAACAGCAGCATTATCATGAACAAAACCAAATGTTCCTGCTTGTACCGCGGGACCGAAAGCTCTTCATTTTCGAGCCCCGAGGAGGAGGCTCTCTCCCCTGGCTCACAGATGTCCTCTCCTCCAACGAACTCTGCAGAGGTGGCTATATCTGGAACAGCAGCCATCTTGGAGTCACCAGCAAAGGGTCCCTCTGCTCACAGGAAGCAGAGTAGGGAACTTTCCTGTGTCCTGGCTAAATTTCTCATTCACTAAAAATACCACCAACAGCTTAATCTGGTTCAAGGTCAGTTGGCATTCATCTGTATCCCTTCCCCTGGGTCATGCCTGAAAATAGGTAGGATTTGTCTAGTGCGCGTACCCGGTCAACAAAAACTGAAATAAAAATAAATAAATAAATAAAATAAAATAAAGGGTAATAACTGGGTTCTGAAACTAAAGCCATGCCCCTGTACCTACTATCTTTCTTCTGCTCAATAGATGTGCCCTAAGACAGAACAGTAGCAATACTGTCAGATGGCTTCAGATTCCTATGTCACACCTTGCTTTAAATGGTTCAAGAGGGACTACTAAAATCTCAACAAGATGCCGTTAAGATACATTACAGGTATTATCTGCTTGAACAGTTTTGTGTGACATTAGATATGCACTAGCTGAATGCTCCTGCAATCTCCCCAGACTGTATATTACTTTAGCCTATTTAGGGGCAAAGAATTGTAACACTGTATTTCCTGTAAATTTTTTCCTGGGGTACTGGAAGTGTAATTAATGTGAGCACATGTTTGATATACTCACAGTAGCATAATGTCAGCTGGTTAGTTATTCTTCAGGAACACTTGCACCACTAGATTTACAGTGGACAAAGCAGGAGACATTAGTTTAAATAGTTTCAATTATTTATTGCCTTGCCAATACTTGCCCTATTACCTGACACCAGGTAGCTCATCTTCAACCTGATGTGGGATAACAACTTATTAAACTGCTCCATCAACGCTTCCGACTAGCATGTCTAATGTGGTATTTCCCAAAGTCAGAAATACAAAGCACTGTCTGGTTCCTGTACTGGGGATCATTGGTGCTTTTTCCAAAGTCAGAAACATAAAGCACTGTCTGATTCCTGTGCTGGGGATCAGTGGTGCCAATGGTGGCAGTTGCTGATAACTTAATGCAGGTTCTGAGATCAGTGATGTATAGAGCAGTAGTTACCTGACAGCTGACATATCTAGTGCAATTCCCCTTCATACCTCATAGCATAGGGACCTCACTAATTGTGGCATCTTAAGTGAACAATCTGGCTGAAGGTGAGTGGCTCTTCCTGGTCAGTTGTGGTGTTAGTCAGTGATGCCACATTGCTGATGAGGTATGAAGGGGACTACTATCCATCCTTCATGCAGAGTACTGTTTCACACATCACACCTAGGGCTGTCAGGTAGATTATCTCCTAAATAGCAAAAGGGAATATAACAAACTCTGGTCAGAGCCACTACGGCTGCTAATGAAATCACTTGATAAGGGGCGTGGGGTGTACATAGCAGTTGATGAGCACAGCTCCACTGTGAAGAGGGGATTTGAAGATGTGCTAGTGGAGAGTGCAGCTCTGTTGCTCTGGGGATGGGCGTGAAGGAGTGCCAACAAGCACAGTCTGGTGGCTGTGAAAGGGGGCAGTAACTAACAAGGTCAGTGTTCAGGGGTGGAGGAAGCAAGATTGGGATGCGCTGAGCTGGAGAAAATGTAGGTCTTGTGGGAAGGCAAAGAACATTAAAAAGGAAGTGCAGGGAGCAATGATGTGATGAAACTTCGCTGCAGAGCCCAAACGTGAGTAGTATTGTGTCTGGTGACATACTTCCAGACCCTACTTCAAGGCAGGGAGTAGAAATAGGCATGGAGCCCAAGTGAGTTTCCTCATCATCAGCTGAAGTTGTGTGACCAGTGAGGGGAGACTGCACTTTTTTTTAAGACAGAGTCAGGGCGTGGGAAGACAGAGAAAGGCATTGAGCCCAACTGCAGTGCCACTAATAAGCACAGCTCTGTTGCTGGTGAGGAGTGGAAGAAGTGCTGGCCATGAGCGTGGCTCCATTGCTGTATGGAGGGAGGGAGATGAGAAAGAGTAACAGATAGAAGAAGTGTGTGTGTGTGTGTGTGGGGGGGGACACGAGCATACAGCAGACTGATTCATGCATAATAATTATGTTCTTCAATTCCACTGTGGGGCGCATGCATTACTGCAATTATGTGATGTTTTTGGTATCCCATCAGGCCCTTCCAGCACCCCCTTTTCTCTCTCCTTCTCCATCAGCAATACATTAGCATAGCGCTCGCTATGCAGCCCTAAAATGAGTAGGGTATCAGATCCACCCCAACACCTTGGCTGTTCCGTCCCAGTAAAGTGAAAGATACAACTATTCTGCAAAACAACAATCTTCAGACTTAACACCAAATTCCTTGTCCCCTCCTTCCCCCCCTTCCTCCTCTCTCTCTCTTTCAGCAATTATTTTATAATGCAAAGAAGACAGGGTTAGTCATCAAAAAAACAGCGTGGCACACATGAAATGTTCATATAATTTAGAATCAAAACATAATGATGCAAACATGCTTCAGGTAACCAATGCACTTTTCTAGTTTTCTGCTCGGTATTCAATCCAGTGAGAAGAAAGCATTGTAAGTTCTCCTCTGCAGCAGGGAACTAACCAAGACTCATAAGGCTGAAGTGGAGGATTAACCAAAAGTGTGTCACAGAGATCCCTTAAACATATGTTTTCGTTTTGCCTAATACAGAAATCATTCTCTTGAATAGGACAGCTTTTCATTTTCCTGGACTGTAGCCCATTTATGCTGCTGTGTGGTGAATTACTGTCCATGAATACTTGCTTCTTAAGATATTTCTGGCATGCCCAATACACCTGTCTGATGACTTTTGAGCATATGACACTTCTGTCCGACATTTACACCTTGAGCAGTCTTCTGCTCACTATGATCTTCAGTCATGTAAAGGAAGTTCTCAATTGCCAACTAAAAATTATACCCTGTCCTGAAATAGTCAGTTGTTGCTACAAAAAAAAAAGTTCTACAAAACAAAAAAGAAACTATGTGCTGCCTTGTACCACTGTGTTTTATGTGCTCAGCTGTTATATCTATGGATGTGTGTGGGACTTGCTATGTGATGCCTTCCTTTCTTCAAATGGTTCTTTTCAGACTCAGTTGGCTGTGTGCAAGGCACAGGAAGATGTGAGTGAGGTATTATGAATACTTGCATTTCTCAACAGCAGTTATACAATGGCAAGAAAAAATCCTGGACTCTGGTTGGTCAGTCTTGGGCTGGACCCGTGATGTTAATCAGTACAACATCACGGGTCTAGTCTCAGCCTCACTGTGAACCTGCTGATCAGCATGAGCACGCTGATCATTTGCTTGATTGTTTCGTCTGCTCTTAAAAAACAAAAATATTTTTCCACACAAAAACATCTTTAAAATTATTTTTTTTTCTGTATAACAATGAGCCATTGTATAATAGCAATAATGCTCTCCAGGGTGTGTGTTATTTGGGATAACGTCACGCCTCAGTTGTTGGACGCACTCAGCCTGCGGCCTCATGCCCAACCACCTGAGGCGTGACGTTATCCCAGCACGACACACACCCTGTCAGGCATTATTGCTTAATTATTACAAATGGCTTATTGTTTAATCAGCTACGCTTTTTATTAGCACTGTTTTAATATGGCATATTTCGAATAGCACACTTTAATATGTGTCGAATGTCATTAAAAAAATATTATGTCTCAGGGTTTACTGCAGGCATGCTGCAGCTAGTTTTTAGCTGTTACCAGTTCACTTCTTACATTACTGCTATTGTCAATCACTCAGTAACTCAACATTTTTCTTAACTTTCACCTTTTAGCAAATACAATGAAATACGGCATTGACTGTTATAAAACAAGTCAGAAAATATTGTATTCTGTGAGTCGGGGAGGAGGAGAGGAACGTGTTCAGTGTCTTTGGGTTCAAAACCAGCTTAGAGCTGCTGGGAGCCACCTGCAGCTACTGTTTGAAATAGACAGTGCAGGAGCACAGTTTGTGAGAGGAGTGATTTGCTATGCATAGTTGTTTTTATTTCATTTTTTTAGATTATTGGATGGCTGAGGTCTCCACTAGGTGCTCCAATTCATTATAACCAGATGGGCGTGGTTGGTTGTAAAAGTTGAGAACCTCAGTTAAATCCATTGCAGCAAAGATGTCACAACATCAATGACAATCTTAAAAACACACGCCTGCAGTTTTATTTCTTAAAATTATGGTGAAGAAACTAATAAAGCAGCACTTTCTTAATACCACCTCATGGATGTGGCAGCTGACATTTTTCACATCTTGCCCCAAATGTCTTTTTGTACCCCATGGCGCGGAATGACGCTATGGTAGTGCGGAATTACTTTTTGCTGGGGATCTGACAATTTTTACTATCAGGTTGATGAAGTGGGGTAACAGAAAGACTATGTTGACAATTTGTTTGCTGTTGTCCAACAAATGGATCCTAGACTCCCTGTGAAAATGTGACATGTTCTTTGGTTGTGCATTCTTGGCAAACTGAATATTAAGAACAACCTTAAACATAAGGACATTTCAGAGCATTATCGCCCCAGACCCACATGCTCTACCACTTTCAAAACCTTGGAGCTTTTATAGTTTGACAGCCCTGATGTGCAGGATTTCTGGACCTTGTTATTGCACAAATGTGGTATTCCACAATTTGATCGGATTCCTGGTGATGTATTCTTTCTGGGTCTGTTTTCCCTACAATGGCATAATGTCTTAGTAGTTTATGTATTGTGCTTCTTTATATGAAGAACTAGATATGACAAGTCAGGTGTAAGTTAACACTTCAACAACATTTTTTTTTACTCAGATCAGTTGTACTGCTTGATCATGAAGGACATTTTGGACATTCAAGAAAAGGAAAGACTTCACGTTTCCAAACAAACTTTTTCTACCTATTGGAGAAGTTTTTTTTGGGTTGATGCAATGATTGTTGTTGGATCCTTCTATAGTTCTTGGAAACTTTATGAGAGAGTGTCATTATTTCTTTTCTTCCTCTTTTTTGATATGTTTTGTTGGTTCTGTTCTTTCTTATGTTTCCCTTTTTTTGTTGCGCTCTGCATTCTTTTCAGATTGTTTAATAAAATTTCCCTACTCCTTATTTTATTTCAACAAGTCAGATTCAAGGCTACCACCATATTTTATCTGAACATTTCTTAGTCAGCTTGTTTTTTAGGTAAATGTCAGGAATAAAGAGCAAAATGTCATTAGACAATTACCTGATCAATGAGTGCCTGCAAAAATGTGGGATGGCTTATGAGATAATCATAAACATAAGTGATTTTTTCCCCCCAAAAGGCTTTTATCCTCCTAGGTGGGTTTGTGCTGCTATCTGCCCTGTCCCTGCACCCAACAGTCATCCCTTACCTCTTTCCTAGTCTGGAAGTGGCTACCTCAGTGGGTTTTCCCCCACAGTAGGCAGCAGGAGGAGGGCCATCATTCCCCCCAGCAGACAAATCCAGAGTGGCCTTGGGATCAGAGTGGTAGGGAGGAACACTGGGACATGGGCAGGGCTTCACAAAACCCAGACCCCAATTTTTTCCATTTTCTCCCTGAGCCCCTGCTATAGTGTCATGCGTGTGGATGTGCGCATGTCCAGCAGATCTGTGACCCACCCTTTCTAGTCAGTCGCACCGACACTACCACCAGGCCTCCACCAGTGGCAATCATGGGCTGAGACAGCTTGCCCCCCCCAGGAGAGGACAGCTGTCCTTGGGGTGCTCCATCCTCTCCCACCTTGCTGACCCCATGGAAATGCATGCTCATTCTGGAACAAGGGTAGCTGGCATGGTAGGAGGTAAGGCGTTCAAAGCTTTAGCCTTCCACACCACCAGGCTGGCTAAACACGAATGCTTACAGGACAGATAACGCACAAGGAAGGGCTGCTTTCAACAGTTAGAAACTATGCAATACCTGTTTTTTTCTTTTTTTAGAGCTCCTTAATTCAAGATTTCTGGGTTTTAGTAGCACATAAGTGGAAAGAACCAATATACTGTATCAGTTCTTAGAATATGAAACACTCATTATGGGACTCTTTTTGAGAGACTAAGCAAAATTTCAATAAAGTACTGTGCATTAATAGTACTGTTTGCTTATTTCAAATAAACTGGGGCGTCTAGTAGTCACCACCCACTCCTCTACATTTTTGTGTATGCCTTAGAATATTCAAAATAGAACTGAATTTGCAGTGCTGAATCAAGTTGCAATTATTCTGAGGCTACATCCTCAGGTGTAAGTTTAGTTTATTGTTCGACACATTACACATAGGTGCACAAAGTAATAGCAGTTATAGAGTTCTTTGGCATATAAATAATCTTTTGAACATACAAAATTATCACAAATCTGTAAACATTTAAAAACTTTTAAAAACATGCTGTGCCCTGGAGATCTTCATCATAAAGTGCATACTGTAACTTCCAGATGTGCAAAACCAGTCTTAATACAGTAAATTAATTTTGAGATGATTTCTCTTGCATACTCGAGGGATTTCCTATAACTGTACATTTACACTGTCAGTTGTTAATCCCACCAAACATAATCAGATAATTCTTCCACAGTTTAATTCTTAGGAACACTTAATTATTTTTGTATATGTGCTGCATTTGTAAAAAAATTGGCTAGTGCATTAATTGTTAGTTTGTCTTCTGTGTTTATCAGAATTTTTGTAAGAATTTGTGTGTCCATGTCTAGCTGGTCTACAGAGTCAATGAAAAAATATTTTTGATAAGTTTTGTTCTTATTTTACTGTACCAGCAACACTCCCAAAGTATGTGAAGCAGGTTTTTATGACCTCCTGCTCTACAATCACACTCAATTGACAAGGACTGTATTTTGCTATAACTCACTAGTAAAACATTACTTATGCAAGTTTCAAATTTATTTCTAATATATGTAGTCCTTAACACAGGGTCAATTAGGACATGAAGATAATGCTGTAACTGAAAGTTACTTAAACCATGTTCTGCATACCATAAAGAATATCTGGACTTATTAATGTTTTCCATGTCACTCTTTGCCCACTACTTGCTTACTTTCTTTATTATATATATTTTATGCTGATCAGGTGCGAGGGCCAGGCTTTTCCTGGTGTGGTTCAAATAAACTATATGGAACAACTGGTACCAATATGTTTTGCAACAGAAGTACTGTACTGAAGAGGGTTTACTGAGTAAGGTGATGTCTGAGAAGACAACAATATATGATTCAGAATATAACGTTTTACCACTAGAAAAGTCCTCAGAACTGTGGAAGGGAATGCCTTGGTTTGATATTTAGCCAGAACAAGGGAGAAATTCATTTTTTTGTTATATTTGATTTACTTTGATTTGGTGATTGGTATGTTTTCTTTTGCATTCTTTATTATTAATGTTTTACTGTTGTACTATGTACTTGATTTCTGATATGTAAATTGTTTTGTGTTTGTAGTTCTTTATGGCTATTTCAATAAAATTTTCTTACTCTTCTTCAACAAGCACATAGGATCTTTCACTCCCACCAGGACAGTGAACAGAAATGAGCAGAAAGGACCTTGACTTCATGTCTCATCCGAAGGATGGAGTGACTCTCTGAATGTTAACCATAGCAGATAACACAGTATCCAAAATAACATTTTGACTAAAAGGTCTGAATACATATTGGTGGTACACTATCCAAGCCTTTGATGGTGGTGTGGTGTGTTGTGTTGTGTGTGTGTGTGTGTCTGTGTGTAGGGGGTGGGGTGGGTAATCTCTTTCTTAAAACTAGATGTTCCTTTATAAACATGGTATACATCTGGACACCACCCAGAAAAAAGACAGATGTAACTTCTTAGAAAGTGTGACTTGTAGGGGTCAACTTTGATTAAAAGTAGTGCAGATGGTGCACAGAGACCCAAGTGACGATAAACCAGCAATTTCTCAAGCAAGATGGATGGCCAGGCATTGTTAGAAACATAATTGCCACGATTGTTCCTAGTTTCCTTGAATACTGTGATTTAACATATTATGGACTTCCATACTTTTTTGAGCCAACAGTTTCCTGATGAATTCTATTGTATGTCATCTTCTGCCTTTTTGGAAAAGAGTGCTGCATTTACTCCAGCCGTTATATATATTTGACCATATACAGCTGCATTATAAACAACTCAGATAAGAGTGGCATTGTTATTTCACTAGGGATTTATTTTCACAGAATATAACATGGCATTTTCCATTCAATTGCAGAGCATCTGACATTTAAAAACCCACAATTGAGGTTTGTATAAGACATGTATATTCCTTTGTTTTTAAATGTTTATCCATACAGTTTATCCTGAGTGTAAATGAAAACAGAAATTGCTACTTCTGCAGACTGAAGCCCTTCCATCAGCAGACAAGGTAGCGTGTGGGTGGGACTACCTTTCCCTGGATGAGAATGGGGATGTACTGTAGGTGGCAGTCAATTAAGGTAAAGTAGGAACTCTGACAATGGAAAATAAGGAACAGTAGCTCTAAGCTTTTCACTCCCAGTGATTGCTATTTCAATCAAAACACAGGCCATCAACATAGGCACTATTAGACTTGGGTAAATAACTAATTATTACTAAAAGCAAAGAATGGATGTGCCAGAATCAATTTTTAACTTTACAGAAAACCTCCTAATTACAATCCAGAGCCACAGAAAATGTTCCTATTTTACAGCTTTAAAAAACTTACCTTCCAAAATCAGCTGGATGAGGTACATTTAACCCTGCCTTACAAGGCTTGGCTAAAGCTTGGCAAGCATACGTAACATACAGTGAACAGTTTATGAGTAACCATAATATATATTATAATCCCTGATCAAATGAAGCTCATATATACTATAACCCCTGATCAAATGAAGCTCCTGAAAGTTTTTTCAAGTGCTTAATTAAGTGATAAGAAAAAGCAAACACGGAGAAAGCGTGTCTCTACATCAACTTACATTTTGGTTTTGCATTGGAACACTCACCCAACTACCTGTACAACTAGCCAATCACCAGCTGAATTCCTTTTGATGTGACACCCCAGAACCTAGGTGAGCATGTTGAGACCCAGTTTGGAAAAGTGTGTGGGACTGTTGCAATAGAAACAGAAGGAAACTCATGATGATGGTTATGACATCAAACTTAGATTTTCTTGGTCAAGCCAGTCTCATGACAGACCTCAGACAAGGCCAGGGAAAGGGAGAGGAACAGATAAATGGACTCAGGATCTTTTACTGGAAAAGCTAGGGCCAGTTTCAAATGCGCTGGACGTTTCAGAAAATACATGTTAACGACGTTGACCAGTTGATTTCCCACTCTACCTCTGTTGCTGTGGGAGTTGAGACTGATCCCCTCAATAATAGTAGCTCCACTCAGCATTCCTTCACCTCCACTGAATAAAGATAACCCTCCAAAGCATACAGAGGAAGAACCACCATCTGGTGGAACCTCAGCATCAGTTAAAAACATACTATCGAAGACACAACTGAGAGACTTTTGTATCATCACTCCTAGACTGAAAAACTGTTGGAATCACTTTGAAATCCAAAGCCTTCAAACAGACTAGAGTTATAAGTAATGACTGAACTGTAACATATTTGAGTAAATGGCTACCTGAAAAGGGAAGGTAAAATAGTTACTGTTAGAGAGGTGATGTCACATGAGTAAAAGAAATGCATGTTGTATCCCTTTAATGTTCTTTTTGAACTTTAAATTTTAGAGGACGAATGTAGTGTATGGCATTATGTTTACAGATATTTGTTTGTTGCCATAGAAACATAGAAAAGAGAAGGACAGAAAGAGACCTGAAAAATATATGGAGTCTGGCCTAAGATTCCCTGCTTAGAATCTTTCTAACCTACCGTATTTACCTTATATAGTTTTAGAAGAATTAAAGGACGTGCCATCTGTTGGAATAATGTAAAACTGCTTTCTAATTAGAGTGTTAATGTGTGCCTGTGTACTTATAAAGTTGATCAAGGTTTTTTACCCTGGTTAGAGTAGTGCATGGCCTCCGTTGCTCTGTTCGCACTTTACTTTTTAAAATGTTTTAAAAGCAGTAAAACATTTTGAAAAGCGGTAACATGGTTTGTGTTCACATTTAACATGGTTTTGGAACCGTGTTTAAACCCTGCAGGAGATGTAGGTTTAACAACGGTTTTAAAAACAGTTTAACCACAAAAATGTTTTTATCTGCAGGTGTGGACAGGCATTCATTTCGGCACCTCATACTCATTGAAACCCCATGCGTGCTGCGAAACCCATGCAGTTCCATTCAAACACACATACACACAAACAAAACCCCACTAACTGCTAATCTACTTATAATATTAAGTTTTCAGCATCAATGAACACCACTGACTTCTCTGTGTTGCCGCCTGCCCTGTTTAATTTTTTTGTGTGTATTTGTGCTACACCTGCCTCGCTTGCTAAAAACACACACTTCCGCAAAGGGGGCCACCATATTTCATTGTTTGTTTACATTGGAAATTGCCCCTGGGAATTGTGGGACATCGCCAGTTGGATCCTGGGAAACTCTACTGCTGGCAAACCATGCTTCACTGGGTGCAACAAAGGCCTTTACCACTCCCACATGTGGACGCACTGCTACTATGCTACATGTCATGCACACCACAGTGTGAACAGGTGACAGTAGTGAGTTCAACAACGTTTTAAAAAATGGTTTAAAAAACGTTTTTGCAGTGTGAACAGGTCCTGTGTGTTTACTGTAAAGTAGTCTCCTTAAAATCTGTACATGTGTAACCAGGCAGTGGCAGAGCTAGAGGGGGGCTGGGGGGGCGGCCGCCCCTCCTGGCTGCCCCAGAGTGAGTAACGGTGCCCCACCACCATCTTTATTCACTGTGTAGTGCCCATTGTGGAGCCCATGATTGACTGAATGGCCCCCCGTGGCTCCCGAATGCTCCCAAACCTGGCTCCACCACTGTAACCAGGCTCTCTTTTCTTTCAAGCTTGAGGCAGGCTACTAGGACGTACTTAAGGTGTTAAGCTGACCCTTTGAATGACTTCCTACTGTGCCTTAGTTGGGAGACAGGGTGTCTGGAGCTGTGTTCTGTGCTTCTTGGCTCAGCCAGTGGAGTCTAGACATGAATATTCATGGCCCTGACATTCCCCTTCAGACTATAAGGAGGGGAGGGAAGGCTAGCTGACAGTCAGGGTAGGAACTTCAAGGTTCCAGAGAGAGTACCAGCAGGAGAGAAAAGACATAGAGCAAACCTTATCTCTCCTTGCCCCCACCTGTGGTGGGGAAGAGCTCTCTGCATACCAGTAGCAGGAGGGAGAACATGAGTAGTCTTGTCCCAAAGGGCATAACCTTTACTAACCCAGCAGGCACCAGGGAGTAGTGGTGGGCCTTCTCTCAAAGAAGGTTGCTGGGGGTCCTTGGGGATGCACTTCCATTGAAGTATGCAAGAGAAGAAGCAATGTGAAAATTCCTCTTCATGAAGTGCTCCAGAGGAGAACAGGCACAGTACCTGAGATTAGTAACCCCTGTGTAATGGATCGAATTGGTACGGTATTGGTAATTGTCATGCATTCATCAGGATAAGGGGACTGGCAAGAGTCTACACCAGTCAAGTCTCACGGCAGCTGAGCCAAACAAGGGAGTCCATTGCATTGGAGTCACTAGGGCTGATCAGTACAGTGCCAAAGGGAGCATACCCTGGCTGGACCAGCCATGTTCTACAGTGTATTTAATGAGCATACAACATTCTGGTTGTTGGGATAACAATGAAGCCATTGTTTGGCAGACACCTATGCAAAGACATAATTACCCTCCCTCAGGATAGTGTCTTGCCCTGCCTGGGGAGAGTATCACTAAGCACCTATCTAGTGGGTAGTAGCATCCATGGGACCCCTTATGGGAGACAGGGCTAAAATAAATTTGTTTATCTGTGCAGCAGTGTCTATTCTGAGCGGAGTGCAATACCCATAGTTACAGCGGTAATGGCGGTAATGATACAGTCATGGTAAAATTAAAGTGATTGTTCAATGTGATACCCTTCAAGGCTGTGTTCCACCTGGACAGCAATAGATATTGAAACTTCTAGAACCTAGCTCCTGGTATGCCCATTAGTTTTGTGAGTAATCTCTTCTGCTTAATGGTGCCCCGTGTTGCTGCTGCCACAGGTCACCATGGTCTCAGATACATGGTGGCCTGGTGCAGGCCACTTGAGAGGAATTCTGGGCCCCAGGGAATGTTCAGACTCTGGGACCCCTATCAGCTCACAGCCCCTTCCCTGCATTCAGTATGCTGGGAGGCCTGGGCCCTGCTCTTGGTGCTGGTCCCTGGCAATTATCCCCTGCTTCCCCCACCCTCTTTAGGGCCCTGGCCTGGTGAGTGTAAATGTGCATGTTTCGTGGCATAAGGTGGGCTGTTCCTGGGAGGGAGATGCCATCATGTACCTCTAGACACAGAGGGCTACGTTGCCCTTACACGTGTGAGTTTGTCCACTCGGATTTGTAAGATAGAGGTACTAGGAGCACAGTTCACAGAGTCCCCTGTGACCATCAGTCTAAAAACCACTGAAATATTGGCCCTAGAAATTTGGTGACCTTTAGAAATAAAGTGTCATTTTTTTGCAGTTTATTTTCATGGCTACTCAGACTGCATATAAACTGTCTGGAAGAGGAGCAGCTAGCACCCAAAAAGCTGAATAGAATGGCATCAAGTGATTGGAGCTCAATCCTTGGAAGTCCACCCCTGTATGCAGATGAACAAGGGTTGAAGAGGGCTTGCATGCTGGTCACATGCATGAGAACAACCCTTCTTGGATACTAGAGAAGATGACAGTCATGGAGAGCCAGTGGTGGCACAAAAGAAGAAAACTCCAGAGGACTCAGCAGAAGAACTGGACTGCCTTTCAGCCAGGGAGAACCACAGATCCCCCTCTGACCCTTCAAACTGACCTCCAAGGACACTGAGAAATCACAATGAGTTGCAGCTGCAGTATGGAGCCCTTGGAGTCAGCGGACCACTGGATCACTCCATACCAGTGCCACTGCTTGCCCAGAAGAGAGGGGCACACCAATGGACCTCTGCCCACCTTCATGGTAAGGCCTTGCCTTAGAACTCCATCCATGAATCTGCCCTCTGGAGATTCATGACATGTACTGTCTCAAAGTTATTAGGGAGCCAGCTAAGACAAGGCAAAGTGAAAGTAAAAGTAACTTATCAAATATCTGCATCAAACCTCTTGTGTGCATGTTGCTATAAAACTCCTAAACAAAACTTTCTGCTGAACTTTGAACAGAACTGAAAATTCATAACAGGCATGCCCGGGAGGGGGGACCACCTGCGGGACTCTACACAGTCTGACCTGTGGCTGGGACTGGAGGATTGACTAGGGCATTAGCAGATGAGAGCAATAAGGCTCCAAAGGAGAGCCAGGCCCTGGAGAAGTTGCTTGAATATCCAAGTGTCTGCTTAGGTGGGTCGCTTACATTCAAATCTCCCCCTGGGTACTGTGATTGTTGTTTTTGTCATGCAGAGAGGGTACTGACTGTAAAACTTTGTGAGCTCTGTTATTGCCCTGCTTTACTTTGGCCTGGGATAGCCACCATCCAAGATCTTCACAGGCAATCCCCTGGTCTGCTGCCTGCAGAAGAAGGAGGAGAAAGGAACCCAAGCACATAGCTTCTCTTTAAATTTTCAGACTAAAACAGCTAAACTGACTACAATAAAACTGGGATTATGTTCAATAATGCCCATTCTAGTTGTGGCCAATGATGTCATGTATTTGTTTCATGACAGATAAACTGATTTTATTTATTTATTTATTTAGTTTTTGTTGACCGGGTAAGTGCACTAGACAAATCCTGCCTATTTTCAGGCACGACCCGGGGGAGGGGAATACAGATGAATGCCAACTGACCTTGAATCAGATTAAGCTGTTGGTGGTATTGCTAGTGAATGAGGGAAATTTGGCCAGGACACCGGGGAAATTCCCCTACTCTTTTCGATAAGTGCCATGGGATCTTTAACATCCACTTGAACTACCACCAATCCAAGCAGATGGGACCTCGGTTTAACTTCTCATCCGAAAGACGGCACCTCAGAAGTGCAGCACCCCTCTCATGCTGCACTACAGTGTCAGTACAGGGATATTAACCCAAGTGCCAGAAGTGGGAACTGAACCCACAGCCCTGTGATCTCCCGGCTTCAGAGGCGAGTATGCTACCTACTGAGCCTCTGACACTTTAGTGTTTTTTGATTTTTTATAAAGTCAGCAGGGGCTGATTTTTCCAGTCAGAAGAACAATTGCCAGGCTGGCAGTAGGGGGAATATAGTAAAGAGAAAAAAAAGTAATTAATAATAAAAAGCTAAAGGGGGGCAGAGCTAGACTCCCGTGTAGGAAGAGAATCTTCTCAACTGCTTTCCCTGGCGGAGTTCAGATTTTATTAACATAGCTCATAGATTTTATTTTACTCAGAAATTTTGATTGTAGTTTGGTGGCAGATGGCTTTGAGCACCTTTGGAAGAGTTTTAGGCGGAATGACAGTGGGGAACCTGAAAAAAAGTAGCAAGTGAAGGAGGCAGCAAGAAGGGTCAGCAGGCAGTTGGGGCCAGTGGTGCAGTGAAAGGTGCAATGGCAGGGCTTACAATTGACACATAGCCTACCCTGAGGGATGTTTTGAGGGTGATTGCAGCTCTAGATGCATGAGTGGCTGTGCTTGATGAAAAGTACAGGATTTCAATACTCAGCTGACTGCCTGGGAACTGCAATCTCAGCAGGACGTCTCCAAAGCCAAAGAAGCAGACAGCATAGCCATGCAGGCCACCATTACATCAGTTGGGCTCATGAAGGAAAATAACGCATTGTAGTTTCATTTGGAGGCCTGGAGAACAAACTAAGGCCTCCAATATAAGAATCCTATGTCTCCATGAAGCTATGGAGGGAGAGGACATTGTAGAGTTTGTGTGGCAATGGCTACAAACTAATCTACAGCTAGAAACAGCCCCTGATGTCGACCATGCATCAGGAGACGGTAGGAAGAGGATCTTACTCCATCAAATCAGTTGCTCATTTTTGCCGGCCCCCACCAGAGAGACAGAATTCTATCATTGACAAGATGAAAAGTGCTGATCATCCTAGAAGACAACACAAGAATATTCATCTTTCCAGACTTAAGTTTTGCAACTAGGGATCACATTCCAGATTCCTTGAGGTCTACCCTAAGGTCCTTTGGGGCATTGCATGCCCTTCAATACCTGGCCCATTTGAGACTGATTTATGCTGGTAAACAGTGTTCTTTCATGATCCCAAGGAAGATGGTACTCTTATGAAGAGGACTAAATCTGATTTTAGTAGACAAGATGAAGAATCTGAGCATGGAGATTAATAACAGGACTTGGTCAGCCTAAACCATGACTACGTTGTTTGGGATACAGAGGGGAAGGGAGTGCAGTAGTGGGTTGTGATGCTGGTGCTTCTTTGGGAATGCTATATGCATTCATGCAGTAAACCCTGCAGTCCCATTTTATGTATAAAATTTTCCCTCTAGCTTAGTGTTTGGCAGATTTATGAGGCAGGAATGGGGTAGTCGTCTCATTCCTTTAAGATGGCACTGATCGCATGACCACACTCCATATATGATTTCCCTCTGCCCCCCCCCGCTGATAGAGGGCTGAAAGATGTTGGGGCCAATAGACCTGCTAGACCTGGAGCTGGAGTGGTGGCTATTGCCACAGAGCAGCTCAGCAATGGGGCCTGCCCCACTGGGACAACAGCAGAGTTAAGCCCACACGCACACAATGGTGACCCCACAAGCCTGGTGGTGACAGCATGCCCTGTGGTCACTGGCACTGTTGCAGTGGTACTGCCTCCTGTGGTGTCATCTAGGCAATCATGGGGCAGGCAACACAATGCATTGAGGGCAGGAAGACGTGGCACCACAGGAGCACCACCAGCAATGGCCACCACCAGGGGGAACATGGACAAGGAAATGACCCACCTCACCCAGTACCATAAGGAACAGTGCCTGCAGCCAGGACAGGCACTACAGGACCATATACAACTGATACCCAAGTGATTCTAGGCAGAGAGGTCCATTTGCCATCGTGTGAAGGTGGAGTACCCCATGCACAACTATCTCTAATACCCGGAGGGGCTCTAGGACTAACTTGAACAGAACAGGGAGGAATGGGTGTATGAAGTGGCCCTGGAAAAGATCTATGCCAAATATGGACTGGGGAAGGACACTTCACTGCATCTGCTGGGGAAGGACACTACATTGCTTCATCTCCTGGGGAAGGACACTGCACTGTTTCATCTCCTGGGGAAGGACACTGCACTGCTTCATCTTCTGGGAAAGGACACTGCACTGCTTAATCTCCTGGGGAAGGACACTGCACTGCTTCATTTTCTGGAGAAGGACACTGCACTGCTTCATCTCCCGGGGGAAGGACACTATGTGACAGTGATATCTTGCCACTCTTGAGGACTGACCTTTTCTTAAATCTGTTGCAAAAGGGACCTGGGGGTAATCATATCAGATGACCTTAAGGTTAGCAAGCAATGTGAGAAGGCAGTAGGGAGGGCTGGGGGTATACTGGGCTGCATAGGGAGATGCATCACCAGCAGAAAACAGGAAGTTGTTATCCCTCTGTACAGACAGTTGGTGAGAACTCATCTGCAGTACAGCATCCAGTTCTGGAGACCCCATCTCCACAAAGACATAGACAGGAGAGAGGCAATCCAGAGAGGGCAACTAAAATGGTGCAGGGCCTGCAAGAGAAGCCATATGAGGAGAGACTAAAGGAGCTTAATATGTATACCCTTGAGGAAAGAAGGGAGAGGGGGGACATGATAGAAACTTTTAAGTACCTCAGTGGAATCAACAAAGTCCAAGAGGGTAGCATCTTTCAGAAAAAGAGACGCGGAAGAACAAGGGGACACAATTTAAAGATGGGGGGACGGTTCAGGGGCAATGTGAGGAAGTATTATTTCACAGAGAGGGTAGTGGATGCATGGAACAGCCTTCCTGAGGAGGTTGTGGGGTCTAAAACTGTGGGAGAATTCAAGAATGCATGGGACAGACATAAGGCAATTCTTGTGGGGGGTAGGAAGAAAAAGGCTGTTGGTTAACTAGGATCTGCGGCCTATCCTGTAGTTAGGGAAATGGGCAGACTAGATGGGCCAAGCGGTCCTTATCTGCCATCAAAGTGTATGTTTCTATGTTTCTATTGAGTGGCAATATCAGCAGCAGAAAACAGGAAGTTGTTATCCCTCTGTACAAACAGTTGGTGAGACCCCATCTGGAGTACTGTGTCCAGTTCTGGAGACTCCATCTCTGCAAGGACATAGACAGGATAGAGGCTGGGGCCTATCCTGTAGGTAGGGAAATGGGCAGACTAGATGGGCCAAGCAGTCCTTATCTGCCATCAAAGTCTATGTTTCTATGTTTCTGTTTCATAGCCTAATCTATCCTTTACAGTTTCTAGTCATAAGGTTTGCCACCTATGGCCCCCACTCCCTTTCTTGACTATACTATGGTGTCCTCTTTAATTTTCCTTTTCCCTCTCAGGTCCTCGTACAGGGAGGTTATTGTGGTGACCGCCAAGCTTATGTAAAACAACAGGCTGTGTTTATTGTTGTTGGATTTAGTATGTAATAGCACTATGTCATAAAATCCCTTGATGTATATACTGTACCTTGTGTTTACGAAACCTGTAAATGCTGAAAATACCATGGCACTTGGTGTTTTTGATAAAGGTAAAAAGTGCTAGATGCCTGTACTATAGAAATTAAGTTGGTTGTGTTTTTAAATGCATGTAAATTGGTACCATGCATTCCTGCTGTAAACTGAGCCAATCTGAAATGTCGTGGTCATTTGCATATATCCCATGATGCTTTGCATTATGGAAGTATGTGTGATGTCGTGTTTCTTTGAAACTTGGCTTATTGTCAATGCCTTTTGGGGTAACCCTTGTTGCAGTGCTTCTACACTGAGGTTCTTTGTCTGTAGCTTGTTTTTTTTTTTTTTTTTCTTTTTGAACCCTCACCACCCAAGCAAACAAGGCAACCATAGGGAGGAAGGGTTTTCACTGAAAAGTTTAGATCAGTGAGTCAGTAGGTGCTGACAAGTGTAGAGGAAGGACATACATAGTCTGTTGCTGCAAACTGAGGTGTTGAAGAAGGAATATGCCATTACTGAAGGTTATCTATTGTATTTTGAATAAACATCACACAGAGATTGTGTGTTAAAACTGAAGTTTGGTGTCTGGTCCATCTGTTATACCACAATCCCTCCACACACTGCACCGCATCATCTCCTGGAGAAGGACACTGCACTGCTTCCTCTATTGGGAAAGGACACTGCACTGCTTCATCTCCTGGGGAAGGACACTGCACTGCTTCATCTCCTGGAGGCCCAGGTGCATGTCAGTTCCCTTGTGGACACTGTCTATGAGGGGCTGACTATACTGGAAAATTGTGTACTGTTCGTGGACATTGAGGGAAACAGAAAAGAGTACTCAGTGGATGCCATGGACTCATTTGGTCAGCTCTGTACCAAGCTGGACCCCCTTTATTATTTCTAGTCAGCCACAGGGGGACAACTGCTCCCCATCAGGGGTCGTCTACAGCATTAGTGACATCCGGGTCACAGGAGGACTTGCCAGAACACTTTGTTGCAGGCCAGTGTTTACATGGGGGACCCTGGTCACATTCCAGAGATTTGTTTCTGCTACACTCCTAGATGGACTATTAGGGACACCTCCCCTGTTGTGCAATATGTTTATATGTGTGTGTAATATTTGATGCTGTTGTTATGGCCCTGCTACTGCCTTCTGAGTACTTATACAGTTTGCGCTGTTCTGCAACCCACTGTGTTGTCTACTTTCTTATGTGGGTATGGGGTTGACCAGGCCCCTTGAGCGGCCCTATGTAAGAGCATCCTGTTCAGGGGACATGGATGGGGGGATAGTTACACTGTTATGTACAGCACCATGGGATGGGTGCACCAGTTGGTGGAATGGAAGGTCATACTAAAGGGTGCAAAGGTCACATGACCTGCATTGGGGCTGCTGCATACTGTGTGGTATGGTGAGTCTACAGCAGCTACATCATGTGCTGTGCCCTTACAGGCATGCCTGTAGGGGATGACTAATGTGGCATTATCACATGGGGAACATTGGTCAGTACATGTCCAGCCCTAACAGTCCTGCACTTCTGTGACATGTGTGTGTATCATGGGGGGTGGGTTGGCTACAGCTAGTGCATGCTCTGGTATGCCTCTGTGGGTTGGTGGCTTTTGGGGCTCCTTCCCAAGGTGGTGGGTGGGAGGGATTTACCTGTCTTCTCTTTCGGTTCTGCTTTTGACTGCCAAACAGCGGGGGTTCTGGTGGGTAGAGAGCTCCATCGACAAAGGAGTTGTGCTCCATTTCATACAGCAGGTTCCTGCTGATGAGGAGAGGAGGATTGGAGATGAATGCAGGACACCAGGTTTGGGCTATAATATTGTAAATGCTGGTTTTATCATCACAAGCGTGATTATTGGGAAGGGGGGTTTAAACAGGCTGACTGCTCTTTTATTTCTGAAATTGGTGGTGGATTGGGGGGATTGAAGGGCATGCCATGATATCAATCAATCAATCAAACTTTATTTAACCAGGCAAAATCACCCTTGAGCAAGCTCATTTACAAGATGGTCTTGGACAATTAGGACATATAAAGCTACTGAGAACTAACAGAGTTGCAGAATACATACATGACACAAATAATTGCCAGTCACACTATAACAAGAGGGTTAGGGCTGAGGAATACATACAATGCACAACTATCTGCGAATAAATATATAACTGGGTATACGAGGCTTCAACAGTGGAGGGGCTTTAAAAAAACAGGTACCGCATCATTACAAGAAACTGAGAGAAAACAGGAAGGGTGAGTGAGGGTACAACACAAAGAGGGCCCCATGGGTGGAGGAGAAAACAAAAGGGGGTTAGGTAAAAGTGTGATTACGAGTATGGACAGAACAAGCAGGGGGGGAGAGGTGGACAGTTTAACAGAAGGTAGACATGAACAAGGTGAAATGCTAAGGGAATATCTATAAGTGCCTAGTGTTTAGGGAGCCACAGGAGAAAGATGGAATGTGGTCTTCTGCGGCAAGCACGTGAGACTCTCAGATTACGAGTGAGCAGACTCCTAAAAGTGTGAGGCCCCGGGAGGGAAGAAATCCTAAGTGTCTTTTGTATAGAATTCCAGAGGGAGGGCAGGGAAAAATTAATAGTAGCTGAGCCATGTTGTGTCCTTATTTTGGGTACCTTAAGGGAGACAAGAAATGAACTCCTTAGGCCATATGCACCCTTGGTGCGCTCAAAGAGAATAGAAATATAGGTTGGTAGCTTATCGGATAGTGCCCTGTATAGCCACATGAGAGCATTTCTTTGTCTTCTCAGGGTGAGGGAGGGCCAGTCTAATGCCTGATAGAACAAGCAGTGATGGTTACGCAGTGGCATGTTTAGGATAAATCTCAGCGCGCGATGGTAGAGTGTCAAGTTTGCATAGCACCTGGTTAGGGCAATGGCTGTAAAGAAGGTCTGTGTAGTCGAGCAATGTTAGGAAAGTTGTTTGGACAAGTCACTTCCTGGCTTCAAGTGTAAGGAGGTGCCTTATTCGATAAAATATGCCTAGTCATTGCCTAAGCTTTCTTGATGGCTCGTGAAGGTGAGCCATGAAGTAGAGCCTGTCATCCAGCCAGACTCCCAGGTACTTGAACTTGTCCACTAGTTTCAAGGCTTCACCAAGCAATGTATAAATCTAGAGGCTCGGATGTGGTCCTGTGTCGTGGGAAGCATGTGATGAGATAATCATAGCTTTGGTCTTTTTGGCGTTAAGCAAAAGCTTGTGCTTTATTAAATTGTGTTGAAGAATGTCAAAGGCTAACTGAAGCTCCTTGTGGGCTATGTCTAGGAAGGGGTTAATGGTATAGAGTACTGTAACATCAGCAACTAGATGGACGATACCTGTGTGAATGTGGGAGTCTATATGGTTTATATAAATTGCAAAGAGAATGGGACCCAAGATGGAACCTTGCGGCACACCAAGCAGCATGGACTTTAGCGGAGACAGCTCCCCTTGATCTTTAATCTGTGGCATTCGGTTGGTGAGATAACATTCAAACCACTTTAGGGCAGTGTTGTTTAGGCCGATACTACTCAAGATGTTAAGTAAAATGGGATGATCCACTGTATTGAAGGCCTTGCTAAGATCTAGAAAGAGGGCATAAATATATTGTTTAGTGTCCAGAGAGGTTTGCCAGTCATTGGACACTTTGGCAAGGGCAGATACAGTGCTGTGCTTGGGTCTAAAACCTGATTGTGCAGGGTTTGGAATGTTTTCAGTGTCAAGGTACTCCCTAAGTTGAGAATTAACAATTTTTTCCAGGATCTTTGAAAGGATTGAGAGAAGGGAGATTGGATGGTAATTATTCAGGTCGGTAGAGTCCCCAGACTTGAAAAGAAGAATGATCTGCATTACTTTCCAGATTGGTGGCAACTCCCCTAGGGCCAAGGAACTATTGAAAAAATGGACAGTTGGAGCTGTCAGGTGATATCAGCCAAGTTTCAAGAAAAACGGTTCTAAGAAATCAGCGCCAGCACTCTTTTTTGTGTCCAGGGACAGTAGGAGATCCTCCACCTGTTTAAAGGTTACTGGGTGGATGCAAAAGGAGGAACTCCTCGGATTAACGGTGGTGCCATGACTAGGGCCATCATTGGCATCACTGCAGACACTCAATTTACTGTTGGGTGAGACATCGAACGCAAGGCCTGCTGTGGCAAAGTGGCTATTAAGCTGTTCAAGGATGTCTGCCCTGGCTGTGTAAGAGACATCTCCTACCACTATCTTGGCAGGCAAGGATGAGGCTGATGAATGACCTTCTACCTCTCTAAGAATTTTTCAAAAGTTGGCAGAGCAATTTTTATTTCCTTCAAGAGCGGACTGGAAGTAGTGTGACTTTTCTGTTCTAACAAGATTGATGTAGGCATTCCTGGCTACCCGAAAGGCCAGCCAGTCAGTGTCCAATTTAGTTTTTCTTGCCCTCTTTCATAGTACATCCCTATCCCTGAAAGCTTTCTTTAGTGCGGGTGACAACCAGTTGGGTGACCTTTTCCTGGATTTGATCTTCCTAAGCTGAGTATGATTGTCAATCACCTTAAAAAACAGGTTCTGGAAGATACTATGGGCTTCTGTGACCGAGGGTGCCAGATAACAATCCTGCCAGTTAATATTCCCTAGATCTGCCAGGAAGGCAGGTTGACAGAGATGTTTTAGACTTCATTTTAGTTTAAATGTGGAGGTAGGAGACTGGTAAGTGAAGCGTCTAATACAGGCAGTAGCACAGTGGTCACTCAGGTCATTGTGAAAGACCCCTGCATGGGAAATAGTGTGCAGCTCGTTAACAAGCATGAGATCCAGTAGTGAACTATGGTCGGGCAATTTCTTGTTAGGAAGGGTATTCTCGGGGGTAATCTGGGTTAGCCCATGCTCTTCACAGAACTCTTTGATTTTATTGGAGCAGGCATCATTCCAGTTAAGATTAAAGTCCCCCATTATTATGCATTCTAAGTTTGCTTTTTCCAGCAGGGAGTGGAGGTGACCCAGTATGCCAAACCTAGAAGAGGGGGGGCCTATAGCAAACAGATAATAGGAAGGCCACACCAGGAGACAGAGTTAACTTCAGGGCAAGGCAATCAAATTCCTTAGGCATGGAGGTGCGAACAATTTTGGAGACAGAGAATTTGTTTTTGGTATAGATGGCAACTTCATCACCCCTTGTAGGCCTGTCACACCTGAATAACTTACAACCATGGATATTAACCGTGTTGTCAGGGATATTGTTCGTGAGCCATGTGTCCGAGAACATAGCTATATCTGGAGATGTATGTAGTACCCAGGCTTGAATCATGTCACATTTTTTAGGCAAGCTGCAGACATTCATGTGTAGAAAGCTGAGACCCTTTAGCTGAGGGAGGTCTGAAGGTGCATCTGTAAAAAGGGGTGGACCAGGGTTTAATTCCACAATCCCTGAACAGAGCAGAAAAAGAACTAATAGTTTACTGAGGCAGCTTATACTCATTTTCAACATGAATTTCTTTTGACGCTTGGTATGCAAGCTTTTATGGGTTACATTATTAGGGTTGGCAGTACAGCGAGAGAGGGACAGGGCATATATCGCCACTCTAACCTGGAGGAGGAAAGATAAATGAGTATGGATGATGGGTCTGGACTGAAGAGAAGATGTGGTGAGTGTGTGGGGGTCAGTGCCTTTGGTGTAGGTCGAATAATGAGCTAGCACCATCCCATACAAATCTTTGTACTTTGGTGTATCTTGCTGGAAGGTATCCCCTATGCATTTAACATCAAGGTCATATGGGAGGAGTAGGATGCAGCCGTAGATAAAGATAATTGTCAGTGAAGCCATTAGATTAGACAAGGAGGGCAGGCTTGTGGCGGCGGCCTCGTATGGGGAGCAGTATCCCTTAAAGTGAGGAGACAGCTTATACCATAGACCAATGGGCAGAGGGAAGGAGTGGTTAGCTCCATGCAAGAGTATTTAATTAAGGTAGGAGGTGGGGTGGGGGGAATGAAAATCAGCTATTTCTTGATAAAATTAGCAAAGGCAGCAAGCAGTAGCTGGGCAGGTTTAAGAGTTATAAATCACCAGATTCAAATGTTACAGTGCCAAGCAGCAAAAGCATGGCTTGAGTCAGTCCCGGGCACCCAGCAAGCCCCACTGCGAGCAAGGGAACTAGCTAGGGGAGCCAATAGCGTCCGGAATGCAGCCTTGTATGTCCAATTGAAAAAGCGGCTTTCAAGCAGAAGTAGGTCTGGGGCTCGAAGGTTCGTACCTGTGGTGCTGGTGGCGGGCTGGTTGGCAGGGAGCATCTTGGGCTGTGGATTTCAGGAGCCCTCAGCAGGCTGTTCCTAAGAGGAAGAGAGAGGGAAGCAGAGTTAATTTATTTTAAGGTGAACCACACCAGGTAGACTACGTAGGCGGGCATGGTAAAGAAGGAGAAAGAGACAGGAGTGGTATTCAGCTTCAATACAGTTTAGGAGAGACAGTGGAAACAGCGCCAACCGAATCCACAAGTGAAGTGAAGGGAGGCTTTTAGCAAATGGAAGTGGACTAGGGGATAAGATGGTGGGGAAGGGTCCTACTGGTGAGAGACTTGAACAGATAGTAATACGTACAGCTTAGGGATTGCTGGTCAAGCAATCAGAGCAAAACATGCAGGGGGATTCAGAGGGGAGAGAGAGAGAGTGAGAGAGAAAGAAGGAGGGGGGCTACAATTCACTTCACTTCACAGTCCCACACTAGAAATGCAATTTCACATCTAAGTAAGCCTAGCACAGTCTAGCTTTGCGACAATGACAGAAAAAATGCAGTTTCCACAATTCACTTCACAGTCGCACAGTAAAAATGCAGTTTAGCATCTATGAAGCCTAGTGCAGTCTAGCCTTGTTACAATAAATGGTAAAATATGCAGTTTCCCCAACAAAATGGCCTAACACCCTCTAACTTGTTGCAATAAACAGTTTTAAGGACCACAATAAGCCCAAACATGGAGTTCGCACTGAAAAATCAGCTATTTCTTGATAAAATTAGCAAAGGCAGCAAGCAGTAGCTGGCGGCAAGTTTAAGAGTTATAAAGCTCCAGATTCAAATGTTACAGCACCAAGCAGCAAAAAGCATGGCTTGAGTCAGTCCTGGGTGCCCAGCAAGCCCCACTGTGAGCAAGGGAACTAGCTAGGGGAGCCAATAGCATCTGAAAGCAGCCTTGAATGTCCAATTGAAAAAGCAGCTTTCAAGCCGAAGTAGGTCCGAGGCTCAAAGGTTCATACATGTGGTGTTGGTGGTGGGCCAGCTGGCAGGGAGCATCTTGGGCCACGGTGTTCAGGAGCCCTCAGCGATCAGTTCATGTGGTGCTGGTGGCGGGCCGGCCAGCAGGGAGTGTTTTGAGTTGCGGTGTTCGGAAGCCCTCAGCAGGCCCTTCCTGTGGTGTTGGTGGCGGGCCAGCAGGCAGGGAGTGTCTTGGGCCATGGTGTTTGGGAGCCCTCAGTGGACTGTTTCCATGGTGCTGGTGGTGGGCTGGCTGGCAGGGAGCATCTTGGGCCATGGTGTTCAGGAGCCAGATTGTTTTTCTTGCAGGTAGCAGTTGATCCTAGCCCTCCTCCCCACCCCACCCACCCCGTGATACTCTGCTTTATGACGGATCTATGAAGGACTGGGTGAGGCTTCCTACTTGAGGGGATGGCAATAAGTGGAGCCGCCACTACCACTACAGGTAGGGCCAAGGAACATCCGATCAAAGTAGGTTGGGCAGGAAAGGGGAAGTAAGGCTAAGGCTATCACCTATAGCAGCAGAGGATAGGGCATAGTTCCACCTATAGCAGCAGAGGATAGGGCATAGTTCCAAGCTAGGAAAATGAATGGAAGGTTAGGAGTACATATACATCTTAGTTGGGGGTTCAGGAGGAGGGAGGTAGGCTGTGAGGAAGGAACAGTAGAGGAAGAAACAGGGACAGCCATAGGACATGCAGAGTTACAGCAGGTGGGGATAACAGGAGGAAAAGGAGGGATACCAAAGGCAGCATAGGTTCAGAGGAGGATGTGGTACCCAATAGGTTTGGGGAGGCAGGGAAGCAGAATGGAGCAAGGATGGTGGGCTGGGGATAGTAGACAGATAGGGCAGAGGGGAAATGGGAGGATAGTCAGATGTAATGGTTGTGGAGCAGCCATCTTTCTGGGAGTAATGTGGAAGGAAAGGGGGTCATCTAGTCTGTAAGCAGCTTGGGCAACTTAGAGGAGAAATAGAGTGGCTTAGATGGGAATTGGGATGGATGTGGGGAGGAGGACGGACAGTAAGGCGGGGGGAGGGGACTGGGGACTGGCCCAGAAAGGCAGGTCAGTAGAATGGTCAGGTCAGGAAGTTAGGAAGATATTTCAAGGACAAGGAACTCCAGGGCCACAGAAACCAGAGGAGAATGAAGGGAAGATTTAGAAGGAGATAGGGGCAGGGGCAGAGAGGCAATGGAATCTGACCAGAGAGGAGGGAAGAGGGAGCCAGGGAATGGAGGCAGAAGCCAGAGCAGACAAGTGAATAAAGACCTCAAACAGGTTCTCAGTTTTGCAGGGTCTGGATGACCAAAGGGATAGAGGGGATCTTAAGAAGCAGGGCGAAGCAGGGACAGAACAGAGTAAGGGGGGGGCAAGGGAAAAGGGAGGGGTCACTGAGAGGAAAGGGAGGCTGGGAGAAGGAGGGCAGGGAAGTCATGTGGAGGATAGTGATGACAGATAGGAGGAAAGGGATTAATGAGGAGAGATTCAGAGGCAAGGTAAGAATACCTCAGGGGGTGGAGTCCACAGAGTAGGAAAAAGACAGTCCAATATTAGGGACAAAGCAGGGAGGAAGCATGAGGCAAAGGGAGGATGGGGAACAGGTAAGGAGGGGTGCAATGGGAGGTGGCCAAAGCAGCGGGATGCATATGAAGGAGGGCTGGCAGGGAAGGAACTATGACAGCATGAGACAGGGAAGGGAGGAGACAGTGGTAATAATAGGGGACTCTATCCCGAAGGGAGTAAGATGGGGTAGAAAGCAAATGTGGAACAGCATCAGGAGGGTGGAGTGCATGCCAGGCATGTCAGCAGGGAGAGTAGGGGCAATTATACCAAAATGTGTGCGGCAGGGAAAGCCCCAAATAGTGGTTCATCTGGGCACAAATTATCTGCAGGCTGTGAGGTAAGGGTGGTACAAAAAAGGTTCACAGAGCTAGGGAAGATTTGCAGTGAGGCAGATAAATCCGTAGCATTCTCAGAGGTAGTGCCGGTCCCAAGGACCAGCTCTGTGAGAAAGATGAGGATTGGGAAGTTCACCTTATGGCTGGGGGAGTGGTGCACATCCAATGGGTATGGACTGGTGGGAGAGTGGGGAAAGATGTGGGAAGAAAAGGACTGATATGCACCGGACAGGTTGCATCTAAACAGGGAGGGCACAAGGGTCTTGAAAGGCAAGCTGGAAAGATTTATGGAGGACAGGCTTGATTTAAACTGAAGAAGGGGGGTAGCAGAGGGCAAGACCCTCAGCACCAGGTGAGGGGGGGCCCCAGGCCTTCCCCCAAGAGGGAAACAAAGAGGAAAGGGCAGTACAAGGGGACGGGGGGATAGGGACCAGGGGGGAGATGAGGCACAAAATTAACAAGAGCAAAGAAGGTCAGGGGTCAAAGTGGAAGGTAGTATCTTTGAATGCAAGGAGACTGGCTAACAAGTCAGCAGACCTACAGGCTCTGATGGCAGAGGGGAACATAGACATAGCTGCCATCACAGACATGGGCAACTCAGTAACATGACTGGGACCTCATGATACTCAGATACCAACTGCATAAGAGGGATAGAGAAACGGGGAGGGGGGCAGAGTGGCACTGTACATAACAGACGGGATAATGTGCAACAGGGAGGAGAAGGTGGAGGGCAATGCTGAAACCCTATGGGTGATACTCCAGAATACCACTGGAGAAAGGATCCATATGGGGGTGGTGTACAGACCACCTTCGCAGGGAATAGAGTTGGATAGGGAGCTGGGGGAGCAGATCAGAAGGGTAAGGGGGAAAGGAAACACTGTAATAATAGAGGACTTCTACCTACCTGGAGTAGAACAGAGCACTCCAGCTAGCTCCTGTGGCAGAGAACAGATCCTCTTGGATGCTATCCAGGACTGTTTCCTGACACAGGCAGCCACGTAGCCAACAAGGGAGGAAGCCATACTAGATCTAGTGCTTTCAAATGGGGAGCAGGTCAGGGATAATGAAGTGAGGGAACCCCTTGCAGGCAGTGATCACTGTACTGTATGGTTTTCCATATGCATGGGGAAGGAAACATCCATGTCAAAAATGAAGGTGTTAGACTTTAGGAAGGCGGATTTCAGTAGGATGGGGAGCATAGTACAGGAGCACCTGGCTAAGATCCGTCCAGAGATGGATCCGGACCAGAAATGGACCATTGTTAAGATGGGGATATTAGAGGCCACAGATACATGCACTAGGGCTCAGAAAAAGAATCCCAGAACCAGGTGGCCTAGCTGGTATAGCAGGAAGGTGGCAGAGAAGGTTAAAGAAAAGAGGGCAGCCTTCCTGAAGTACAAGCGTACCTTGAGGGAGGAAGACAGGGAGGCATACACTGAGAAATCCCGGAAGGCTGGTAGAGAAGTCAGGGTGTCCAAGGCTGAGAAAGAACTTAGGCTGGCACAGGGGATTAAAGAAGGGAAAAGGACTTCATCTGGTACATCAAGGAGAGAAGAAGCAGAAGGGATGAGATAGTTAGGATTAAGAAGGATGGAGGCTGGGCAGAAAAGGGTGAAGAGCAAGCAGAGGCATTAAATGAGTACTTTTGCTCAGCCTTCACCAAGGAAGAGGACGGGCCTATGCCACAGGGCACAAAATGGGGGAACCTAGTGGGGGGAAAGGAGGATGAGGGGGAGATTGCGGTAGACCTGGTCTTAAGAGGTCTAAGGGGGCTAAGGGCATACAAGGCACCTGGCCCAGATGGAGTGCACCCTGGGGTCCTGAGGGAACTGGCGGGGGTATTGGTGGCCCCTTTGACAGACCTATGTAACTCCTCACTGGAGAAGAGGATTGTGCCATAGGACTGGAAGACAGCTCATGTGGTACCTCTCCACAAAAGCGGACCAGGGATGAGCCAGGCAATTACAGGCCAGTTAGCCTAGCTTCCATAGCAGGTAAGTTGATGGAGACCATACTAAAAGAAAGGCTAGTGTCCTTCCTTGAAGAGAATGGTCTTCAGGATGATAGGCAGCATGGGTTTGTCTGTGGGAGGTCCTGTGAAACCAACATAATAGACTTCTTTGATTGGGTTACCAGATCCCTGAACGTGGGTCAAGCAGTGACGCACTGTAGCTGGACTTCAGCAAGGCATTCGATTCAGTACCACATGGAAGGCTAATCAGTAAACTGGGAGACCTGGGAGTAGGGGATGAAATGCTGGGGTGGGTCAGGAGCTGGCTAAGGGACAGGATCCAGAGAGTGGTGGTTGGGGGAGAATTGTCCAAACCTGGATCTGTAACCAGCGGGGTTCCACAGGGCTCAGTACTCGGACCTGTGCTGTTCAACACATTTATTGCTGACATTTCAGAGGGAGTTAAAGTAAAATCTGCCTTTTTGCTGATGATACTAAGCTCTGTGGGAGGGTGGATACAGAGGAGGGGAGATGGGACTTAAGGGATGATCTGGCTAGGCTGGAGAAGTGGTCAGGCATCTGGCAGCTGGGTTTTAATGTGAAGAAATGTGAGGTAATACACATGGGACCCAGAAACCCAAAGGCCAGATACTGGCTGGGGGGAGTACAGGTGACAGTATCTGAAGAGGAAAAGGACCTGGGAGTAATGGTCATGGGTGATATGGAACACACAGCATGGTGCCGAAAGGTAGCAGCCAAAGCATAAAGTGCTGGACTGCATCGCAAGGGAAATCACCTCTAGGATGGAGAGGGTTATACTACCACTGTCCAGATCACTGGTAAGACCACTGATGAAGAGGGATTGTCCCTTCGAAGCATTGGGGAATTCTGTGGATGCAATTTAAATAAATGCTTTATGCACCTTGACTTGAGTTTGATCACTGCATTTTTTTGTTTTCATGGTAAGACCACACCTGGAATACTGTGTTTAGTTCTGGTGCCCATACCTGAAGAGGGATATCAGACTACTGGAGGGAGTCCAGCGGGGGGCAACCAAAATGATCCAGAGCATGGGGGACAGAACGTATGAAGAGAGGCTGAGGAAGCTGAACATGTACTCCCTGGAGGACAGAAGGAAGAGGAGGGATATGATTGAGACATTCAAGTACCTAAAGGGCATAAACCAGGTTGGTACTAAGGACATGTTTAAGTTAAGGAAGCAGGGTACAACGAGGGGGCACAGCCTGAAATTGATGGGGGGGTTGATTCAGGAAGGAAATGAGGAGGTGCTTTTTCACTGAAAGGGTGGTGAAAGGGTGAAATGAGTTGCCAGAGCAGGTGGTGGCTGAAGACAGTGGCCAGTTTCGGGGGCTCCCAGCTTACATTGCCAAACCATTAAAAAAAAAAAAGCAGCTGAATTTACAGTTCGGTAAACTGCTGAAATCTACTTTTGAATGAACATTCTTTACAGCACCACCACAAGCCCCCCCCCCACCACCATGTATCGCTCCTCTGCTCACATTCTGCTCCCCAAATGCATTATTCATCCCACAAAACTATTGGTTACTTTGATTTATTTTTCCTCGCAGCCATCCTGCTTTCAGTTTTGCTTCCAGCTATCAAAAACAGTTCCAAAGATACAGGACCCACCTACAACAATTGGCGGATCTATCAAAGTTTTATTTTAAGAAATTTGTTAAAAGTCTGCCCCCAAAACGGCTCTTTTCACAGCATGAGCATACCCCCAGTTCCTCATGTGCTTCTCCCTAAACAATAACAATTTGCTCCCCAAATAAGCACTCCATCTACAAAGTGTTATTTTTATGCAAGATTTGCTTTTTTTCTCCACTGCTGTCCTGCTTCTGATTAAGCTAGTGAATGGACGGGAGCAGTGCAGAACACTCAGCTTTAAGGATAGCTGTGGGGAGAGAACAGAACAGAGGACAGCAGAGATGTGAAGCAGAGGAAAAGAAAGGAAAATTCACTTTAAGAAATTGTAAAAGACAAATTGTGCTATTTTATTGGTCAGCAGATTCTGAATGTCGGATACCAAATCAAGCCAATGATTATGCAATGGAGGGGGAGGAACAGGTTGAAGCAGATGGGCTGGCTGTTGGCTGTGCGTAGGGCTCAAAAACTCTTCAGCACAGCTGCACACAACACTGACTCCTATGCAGGTAGCTGACCTCTCCTATATGTGTGTTCTTCCCTGTGGTTGCTCCACATAGTTACTTCATAGATTCATAGATTCATAGAAGTGTGACAGCAGAAAAGGACCAAAACAAGGCCCACCAAGTCTGCCCATTTGTCCAGCTATCTGCTTGGACCTTTGCCCCCCCCCTTAACACTCCCCTGTGGTTGTCCCATGCCCTTTTGAATCCCTCTACTGGTTCTTCTCCAACGACTGCCTCTCGGAGTTTGTTCCACTTTTAAACCACTCTCTCTGTGAAATAGTATTTCCTAATGTTACCCCTGAACTGCCCCCCACCTGCAGGCCATGCCCCTCGTCCTCTGATTTCCCTTCATCTTGAAGATGCTCCCCCTGGCACCCTGTTTATACCCTTAAGGTACTTGAAGGTCTCGATCATGTCCCCCCATCTCTGTTCCAGGGGGTACATGTTCGGATTACTCAACCTTTCTTCATAGGATAGGTGGCTTAACTCTTTTACCATTTTTGTTGCTCTCCTCTGAACCCGTTCTAGCCTCCCCACATCCTTTCTGAGGTATGGCCTCCAGAACTGGAGTCCGTACTCCAAGTGTGGTCTAACTAGATGGGTGTACAAGGGTACTATGATCTCCCTATTTCTACTGGTGATCCCCCTTCCGATGCATCCCAGCATTCCACTCCCCCTGGCCACTGCCCTCCTGCACTGCCTTTCCACCTTCAGGTCCCCGGATATAATGATGCCTAGGTCCCTTTCTTGTTCCGTCTCCTCCAGATCTCTGCCCCCCATACAGTACGCTGCCCTCCGATTTCCGTAGCCAAGATGCATGATATTACATTTTTCTGTATTGAATGCAAACTGCCACCTCTTTGACCATGCCTCAAGTCTCCCCAAATCTCTCTGCATTTGTTCCACACCTTCCTCTGTGTCCACCCTATTATAGATTTTGATATCGTCTGCAAACATACTCACACCCCCCTCAAGGCCCTCCACAATGTCCCCTACGAATATATTGAATAGTAGGGGCTCCAGCACTGATCCCTGAGGGACCCCGCTTGTGACCTTGCCCCTCTGGATGCCACCCTATTTATTATGACCATCTGCCTCCTTTTCCCCAGCCAGTTTCCCACCCATTTAACTACCCTCTGCCCCAGCCCCAGTCCTGCCATTTTACACAGCAGCTTCCCGTGGGGCATGGACTCAAACGCCTTTCTGAAATCCAAATAAGCCACATCTACCACCCTACCCTGATCCAGTTCCTTGGTGACCCTGTCAAAAAACTCTTATCAAATTTGTTTGACAGGATCTGCTCCCAGTAAAACCATGCTGCCTTGGATTCATCAGGCCGCTTTCCTCCAGGTAGCTGGTGATCCTGCCTTTTATTAGTTTCTCCATGAGCTTGCCTACCACCGATGTCAAGCTCATGGGCCTGTAACTTCCCACTTCCTCCCTCCCCCCCTTATGCAGTGGGATCACATTTGCCTGCCTCCAGTCCTCCGGCACCACCACTGTCTCTAGGGACTGATTGAAGAGTGCAGTCAGTGGCACTGCCAATATCTCCTTTAGCTCCCTTAACACCCTTGGGTGCACCCCATCCGGCCCCATTGCCTTGTCCACCTTCATGCAGCCTAGTTCTTCCAAAATTTCCTCCACGAGAAACGGCCTCATCTCCACTTCCCCCTCCCCTGCCATTTCATTTCCTGCTCTGCTGCCGTCATCTTCTTCCTCCCTCTTGAACACTGAGCAAAAATAGTTGTTCAGTAGGTTCGCTTTCTCTCTGTCCCCTTGTAGCATCTCCCCCTCGTTTGTTTTTAACTGGAGAATCCCCTGCCTAGTCTTCCTCTTTTCAGTAACATACCAAAAGAAAGTCTTATCCCCCTTTTTGACCCCTCTAGCTATTTGCTCCTCTGTCTGTGACTTTGCCCTCCTTACCTCTACCCCGGCTTCTCTCTGGCTTGCCTGGTATTTTACCCAGTCTGCTTCTACCTGAGTTTTCTTGAACCTCCTGAAGGCCTTTCTTTTTGCCTTTACCTTTTTCGCTACCTTCCTAGTGTACCACAGAGGTTTCCTCCTCCTTTTATTTTTACTTGCTCTCTTGGCACAGATGTCCGTGGCCCCTACAATAGCTTCTTTTATCCTCCCCCACATTGCCTCCACCTCTTTCAAATCCTCCACCCCTTGCAAAGCCCTCGCCACTATTTCCCCCATTTTCCTGAAGTTTGCCCTCTTGAAATCCAGCACCTTTAACCTAGACCAGTGAACCTCTGCAGTGTTCCTTGTTCTAAACCTGACCGTGTTGTGGTCACTCGTACCAAGATGTTCCCCCACTGATTCCTCTCCTACCCTGTCCCCATTTGTCAGGACTAGATCAAGAGTAGTGCCTGGCCTGGTTGGCTCCCTGACCAGTTGATTTAGGAGGCCAATTGCAGGGAGTTCATTATTTCCCTGCTGCTGGTTGAAGCAGCCGAAAAGGTGCTCCAGTCTACGTTTGGTAGGTTCTGGTCGTCCATCAGCACCATTTCCCCCCTTGCCGCCATTCTCATGAACTCATCAGCCATGCTTCTATCCACAGATTCTTGCTGTGCCGGGGGTCTATACACCACCCCTATACACTGACTCTCCCTTCCCCACCGACAACGAGACCCAAAGTCCTTCTGCCTTTCCCCACTTACCCTGCAATTCTGATGCCCTGATACTCTCCTTTATGTAGAGTGCAACCCCCCCTCTCTTTTCCTTCCTGTCCCTCCTGAACAATTTTTACCCTGGTATCTCCATTTCCCATCCCTGCTCCTTGTGGCACCACGTTTCTGTTATACCACTATGTCAAGGCCCTCCTCTGCCATTATTGCCATTAGATCAGGGATCTTTCTTCCCAGACTTCTGGCGTTTGCACACATGATGCTCCACACCTCTCTTTCCTCCTGTCCTATATGTTTTGCCCCCTTACCCTCTGGCTGTGTGGATAGGGCTTTTTGCTCCCCCCTGCCTCTTGCGTCATCAGCCGGGCTTTCCCCTGCCCTCCCCCTCTTGTTTAGTTTACATGGCAGCGTCTGTCAACATAATCATCCAGTTTGCATTTGAGCACTGCTTTCCCCTCCCCATTTAGGTGCTGCCTATCTGGGGCATATAGGCTCTTGTCACTCCATGTTGAACCCCAGTCTCCAATCACACCATACCCCTTCTGGGCACACTAACCTGCAAGCCAGTCATTGAGCTCCTCAATATTTTGCCTCACCTCTGTGCTGGCCCTTGGTACTGCTAGCACCTCCGAGAAGGACAGGGATTTAAAATCCAAGCTGCTGCAGAATCTGGCCCATGCATATAAACCTTGCCTGCACCTCCATCACGCTGCCCCTTGCAAGGTCATTTGTGTTTAGGTGGAAGATCAGATGAGTTTTCTCATCTATTTCCCTCCCTCTCAAGGGGATCCAATGCATAACTTTGGCTGCCATCACACCTGGCAGGCACTCCACCCATATTTTCCCCCCTCTCTCTTCCCTTCTCCCCCATGTAACTCCTTTTATAATAGAGTCCCCCACTATTAAGACTCTATCCTCTTTTTCCTCCTGGGCACCCCTCACTGCTGCTGTTCTCTCGTCTTTTTCCAATTTTCTCATCCTTTCCTTGCTATCTCCCCGAAACTACCTGAGTCCTCTTCCCCATCCTCCACCTGTTCACTTCCCTGGGCCCCTTTCTGGTTCTCTGGTTCCTTCATACAGCCCTTTTCCTCCTCTGAAGCTTTTCGATTCTCTCTCTCTCTCTCTCTCTCCATCCTGCTTGTCTCCCTGACCCAAATCCTGGTTTTCTGGCTCTTCTATGGTGCTACCCACCCTTGTGCCTTGATCCATTTCATCCCCCCCCAATGCTTTCTGTTCTGTTCTGTTCCTTGTACTCCGAGCTTCATTTCTGGGCCCTGTTCCACTTCCCTTCCTGCTGAAGCCCCTTTCTCTGGTGTCCCTGCTTCCTACCTGGCTTGATTCCACACAGTTTCCTCCTTTCCCTGTCTTAGCTGTTCCTGCACCTTCCTCCCAGGTCCCCCTTCTGCTGATCCTGGGCCCCCTCTCCCCCTACTACTCTTGGACCTCTTCCTCTACTGTGCCTCTCTCTTGGGTCTCCCTTGACACCTCCCTCCTCTTGCCTGATTTTATGGGCACTCCCACATTCTGGGCTCCTACTGCCAGGATGCCCCTGTTCCCCCAGTGTACCACCATTTCCTCTTCTTGTACTTGAGTTTTCAGCCCCCTGTGTATTTTTGTAGGCATCCCCATGCCCCCTCCTTTTCCACTCCCCTAGCTGTCTCCAAATTCCTTCCAGTTCCTCCCTGAGCTTTGCCAGCTGGTGGCACACTGGGCAACCTCCAAATTTCCAAGTCCAGTCTAGTACCATGGCCATCCCACACCCTGTGCATCCAACCACCCTCCCAAAGATGCCAGCTCTAGCAACTTGAGGTCCCATCCCCATTCTATCTTGCATCTTTGTTCACTCCCCCCTTTACTTTCAATAACACTTTACTAGCAATTTCCCCACTTCTTGGAGCTTCAGTCACTGAACAGGACATCAGTTATAAGCTGCTGGGGGTTAATAAAGTGGGGAAGTGGAGAGAGGGGTGCATGTGAAAGCTCTGGGTAGGTATGAACAAGGACAGCGTTAGCATGGGGCAAAAATGTAGAAAAGACATTGTAGGTACAGGAGTGAAAGCACCATTTGTATTCTGTGCAGTGGATGTTAATGTACTGTACATGGATACATTGTAACATGGCATAAATATAATATCAAAATAACTGTCTCACATTGGTTAAAAAGCATCAGGTGACCACAAAGCAACCATGAATTAATGCCACAGTAGATCCATGGTTGCTTATTAGTACAATACCTATCCACACTAAGTTCTATGGCAGTGTTTTATCTGCTTTTGTGTGTACCCACCCACCCACCCACCCATGTGGACACTATGTCTCCTTTGTATGCCTGTTATATGTTAGAAAATGTTGCTGCAATATAGCGCATAATTATTTCAGTAACCACATTGTTTCTAATTTGTAAATATTATTCAAGTGACTTTTTGTCAGTTAAAAGTGTTAAACTTCCAGAAATAGAATCGGACGATCGCTTTCCTACTTAATGTCTTCATGTAGTCATCTCAGAATCCCGTAATGCATTGCAAGGACAGCTTTGGTAGTTAGAATGGGAGAACAGAGCACATAGCACAAGCAGATTGCAGAGTCAATGGAGCACATTGCAGAGAGGCAACAATAAAAGCAAATGTAACTTAGTTTTTCAAGTCTTCATTATGCAAGTTGCCAAAATAATAACAAGAGAGTCATTTTAGAAAAATTGTAGAGCGTTACCCAGACAGCGTAGCGACTGCCAGTGTTAACAGATGCTTAGAAGCAGGGCATATTTAGAATCTGGAGAGCAGTTTGGAATGAAACAGAAAACTAGTTATAGTTAGAAAACAGTAATAAATCTAAACACAATTATAAATATGTTCAATGTTTCCAGCAATAACAATGTAAAATGGACACAGTTGTCGGACCCGTATACTTTTATTAAACACGACACTTTTCATATGTTAGAAAGCAGTCCCACTGTGTGATTTTTCAACTTTATTTTCTGTGTAACATGTTACTAATACCAGCGCTTGCCATGTTCAAGCGCATCAAACCACTCCAGAGCATGGGTCTACTTGCGGCATTAATCCGTGGTTGGCAGACTGGAAGCACGAGGCCCAGCCCAATCATGGATTAATGCCGCAGTAGAACCATGCTCTGTCATGATTTAATGCTTACTTGTTCATTGTCATAAAGAAAAAGAGTAAGCTAATACAAAAAATACAAAAAAACAAAACAAAAAATTATGACTTATAAGCAGAAATGTATCTGAAAGGCATTGCCTGTGGTTCAGAGGAGTGGTGGGTTACTCTCTCAGTGCCCTCCTCTGAATGATATTTAAACCTTACATGCTCAGGCTTCCTTTCAACACTTAGATTCCTCATTGCCACCATCTTCCCCTCCTCTCCAGTGGTGTCTCTCTCTTCTTGAGGTTGGGCCTTTTTATATAAGATTCCTTTGGTCTCAGGGACCTCGTCCCGGCATGAGGGTTCCTGCGTCTTTATTGCCTCCTGACAATATGTTGCATAAGCATTCACATACAATTGCCAACCATTTTAGTCCTTCCCTTTTTGATCTTAACTAACTCTCTGTGTTCCCTAAGTATTCCTACATAAGGAGCCCGATGACCCTTTGAACTAAAATCTAGGGGGAGGAGGAAAGACTTCCTTTAACACCAGTAGTACCATGTTATGCTGCACCATGCTGTGACTGTGTGAGTGTTAAATCAATACCTTAGTTAGCGTGAACCCTGTCTGGACCCTCTAACATTTGGGTAAACTATTTACTTAGTCACAGTGGGGATGCCTCCACCTTGTAACTACTGAGTTTGCTTGTGGACTGTGCAAAAAGGTGGCAGTGGAGCAAGGCAACAGTTTGCTCGCCATTTTACTCTGCCACCATTTGCGACTGAGAATGGGCCAAATATGTTTGTTTATAGTAACCCCTAAACTCTTTAAAAGGATATCACATGATAAACTATTCATGCCAGTATTCCTAGAAGTGGAGGGTTTAAGATAACTGTTGCTGGAAGAATTCTGATGAGATCTATTGTATTTCAAATGGAAAAACACTACACCCTCTGTCAGTACAACTGTAGAGTGATCTGCATCATACAGAATGTTATCTGTAAGTAAAAACTGACTTCTGTTTTTATAATTCTTGACCTCTACAAATATTACTAGTGCTATGCCAGTGTGATATCTCTGGACATCTTACGCTATGTATTACTAGGGTATTGGACCAAGGCCACAGAGCACGCTGCAGCCATTTACTGAAAAGGGTTAACTATAGTGTCACTAGTTTCCTTACAGACTTGTGACAGAGGGTATCTAATTTTGTTTTAATGTTGACAGTCTCATCCACCACTAACTATATTACCTTATCTTATCTCTAGTGACTGTATCAAAAGCACCACCTTGCAACAAATATGGTTCATAAAAATGTCAGCTTCTCCCAGGCGTTACGGCTCTCTGAGCCAAAATGGGTTATTGGTCCAGACTGCGAGGAAATGAACTTTTCAGGTGATAAGCTGGCAGCCACATGGCAACATTTTAAACGCCAAGGATACTGTCCACATAGTATAATTACATGAAGTTTTATCTACAGACTTTTTTCCCTCTTTATTTAACAGGGGTAATGCAAGGACTTGCCTCAGGATTCATCATATTACCTTCTAAAGAACAAAAAAGCAAACAGTGAAATGGCGTAATAACTGATAAGATCACACAGTGTGCAGAAATTCCATCAGTCCTTAATAATTGGGTTTTGTTCTAGTGATTCCATCAACTCTGTTTCTAGAGTCTGCTGGCTGCCTAGGTCATTTAAAACAATATGTGGTACAAGGGAGTTTGTAAATGTTTAGGAGCGAGAACGCTCATCTTTAGATTTGTAGAAGGGTGAACTATCAATTGTAGGAGGTGGAACTCTTCTATATTGTTCAATTGAGAAAGGTGAGAGAGGAGCACGGACTCTCATACAACTTTGTAAGTGGAGGAAGAACTGAGTGCCTGCCCAATTTAACCCCTTGTGGTACATCTTAGGTTTTCTTTTTAATTAGGTGGAATAGTGAATAGATTATAAAGGAAAAGTACATGGGTGGTTTTACATTCAGAGCTGACATAAATTGAATGTAACCCTCTAACAAACATTTATGTAATTAAAGTGTAGCCGGTCCCCCAAATGCTGGCTACTACAGGCCCTACCTCACAAGGCAAGGAAGTTGGAACCTGAAAGGGTTCTTATAAGTGTCCGGGCACTGGGGGTTGACAGGGGTCCCTTAAGCTGCTATTAGAGGCAGGAACTATTTAGACAGTCATAAAAGCAATGGGCCTCAGGGGGCAATACAATCAAACATTAAAGGGGAACAGTGAGTACAAAGGGCCCTACACTCAAGTGTGGAGCTGGTCTCAATGTGCACTTTGTGTGCAAAAACATTTTGGTTCACTTACTGTTTACATAAGTAATATGCCACTACAGGACGTGCATTATAGGATTTTAATGCACGCACAAGGGGTGTAGTAATGCACGAGGCTGAAGTCTGAGTGTCCTTACACCCTTGGGAAGTGCATTAAAATCCTATGATACATACCCTGTAGGGGCTTATTACACTTATAAAATGTCTGTAAGTAGTTTTTTTGGGAGGAAAATGAGATTCAGTACCTGAGTGTACATTTATAGAGATTTAATGCACAGTTAGATAACATCTTTCAGCTAATGAGACTACTAGATATTTTCTGCACATTTTATTTATTTAACCAGGGGAGACACACTAAGCTGAAAGCTTTTTTACAGGTGCAACCTGGGAGCACAGAGAAGTTAAGTGACTTGCTCAGGGGCACACAGTATGCAAGTAGAAGCTGTGGGATTCAAACCCAGCTCTGCTGGATGTCACCAGATTTGCAGCTCAGAGCCTTAAACCACTGCGCTATACTGCCTCCCTACTGCATTATATATATTATACTGCCTTATAATGTAGTATAATAGATTGCACCAAACTAATTTTGTTTACTGCTAGGCTGACATCTTTTGTTACTACAAATCCCAGAATTCCCTGCAGTTGACATCAAAGCAGTTGGCAGCAGTGGGAGATTCAGCAGCCTGCAGTGCATGTTAGATCTTTTATAATCTCCAATCAGATGTTTTGGGTTCTTTTTGCTCTACAGCGGCTATGTACAGTCCTCTGTGACTGTAATTAGCCAAGGGAGGACAGTGGCGCCAGCAAACAAAAGATCAGAGCTTATGTAAACTCTAACGTGCACTACAGGCTATCGAATCTCCTACTGCTGCCTACTGCTCTGATGTCAGCTGTAAGGGATTCTGGGATTTGTGGTAACAGAAGATGCAGGCCTAGAAGTAAATGAAATTAGTTTGATACAATCTATTATACTACAGTAAACAGTAAGTAAACCAAAATGTTTTTGCATACAAAGTGCACACTGGGACCAGCCCAACACTTGAGTATGGAGCCCTTGGTGCTGACTGTTCCCCTTTAACTCCAGTTTATTATTCCACATACACTGGGGTCAAAACTAAATCACATACAATACACGTGGGACACATATAACAACAGCTTTTGCCCTCTGTCTTACTGCTGTATAGGATACTTCACTTGGGGGGGGTGATTATCCTTAGGGCCTCTGTTTAGGGCACTCTGTCTACACAGTATTTATCCCCTTTACCAATAACAATACTTTTGAGGTTGCACCGGGTGGCGGGGGTATTGGCACTATAGTCTTAAAGCCGTCACTCTTTCAAATGCTACATTGGTGCGTCTGTTGCCTTTCCCTAAAAGGCCTTAGTTAATTGGGTGACTCTCCCCAGGCTTCCTTGCAACCTATCTTCAGCTCCAGATCACTGTGGGCTGACATTTTCTGAACCTCCCTGGGCACAGACAGATGCCTGACAGATCACACTTGACACACATGTGTGACCTCCACAGTCGGAATGACTCAACAGCTTTTGTTGGTGGATTTTTCATGGACACCCTCGCAGCTTTGTCTTATAGCCCAGGATGCGCTCCTCTTTCACTGGTAAACCTGGAGGGGGGTTCTCGTAAACCACAGGTGACTCCTTTGAGAGGAGCCAACCACCTCTCCGCCTGAAGCTCTAGCTCTTCTATATGAGACTGTGCGGCCTCTTTCTTATTTCTATTTCTTAATATCTCTTTCTATCTGACATCTTTCTCATGTTCTCCTCCAACCTCTACACTTCTCAGGTTGGATATAAAGAGTCACACACACACTGTCTCACGTGCTCTCTCTCTCTTTCTCACTCACTCTATCCTCCACCTGCTTCTCTTTCCTTTCTCTTGATCTTTATTGCTCTTCCTGTTTCCTTGCTGCTTCTGGCCAATATCACTTCTCCTGCCTTTGGGATGGGAGGCAGTTCTCTCTCTGCATTCCTCTCTCAGGGTAGAATGTCTGCACTTCTTTGAGCTGAGGCTCAGAACTCAGCCCCAGGTGAGACTGACTGGTGGCCATGCCTCTTTCTTTTGTAAGGCAGCAGGTCCCCAGCATTTTCATAGATCTCTCACGGAGGCAGTATAGCGCAGTGGTTTAAGGCTCTGAGCTGCAAATCTGGAGACCTGGGTTTGAATCCCACAGCCCCCACTTGCATGCTGTGTGACCCTAAGCAATTCACTTAATTTCCCGTTGCTCCTATAAACAGGCTTTCAGCTTAGTGTGTCTCACCTGGTTAAACAATTGGAAAAAAAAAATGTGCAGGCAGTTCCCTAGCATTTTCATAGATCCCTCATGTGCAGGCAGGCTGGAGGGGAACAGGAACCTTGAATTTTCCAAGACTCTGGGCTCTGAGTTCGTATTTCTGAAATTGTTAGTAACCGGGCTCGGCTAGCAAGGGGAAGAGCCTGACTACAAATGTATAAAAAACACAAGCATTTGTCAATGTCGAATGTAGTCTTGCTGGCATTGGCATTGGTAGTGCAGGAGTTAGAGAGGTGCATAATAGGAATGGCAGTGAAGTATTGTACTGATGCCAGCCCCACTCCCACCCTGCAGAGGCTGACAGGCATTGGGGTGTGCCTTTGGGTCATCGGCCATAACACTCATGCCATTTCACCTCACCCTACACTGCAGACACCGACAAGTGTTGCAGTGTTGCGGTGTGCCTTGGGGTCTTCAGGCCTTATGCTCACCCCATTCCATACGCTGAGATGGGTGCAGTATAGGAGAATGGGGTGATCTTTGGGGCTGAAGAGTCCAAGGCACACCTTGATGCCTGTCACTGGCTGCAGGGTGGGGGTGGGGGTAGAATGGCATGAGCTTTACAGCTGACAATCCCAAGTCACACCCCTGACGTCTGTCAGTCTCTACAGGGTGGGGCATTACAGTTGGAAACCCTAATGCCCCAGGTGTTTGTTGACATTTTCACTCCAAATTTTCAGCATGGGCTTTTTGTGACCCCACCTCATGAACATCGGTACTATCAGTTCATTCGTTGAATGGTGTTTTTGCACAGTAACTGTGCCATTTGGCGCCACAGGTGCAAAAACACATTTCAGGCAGGATGTTAAAAATGACAGCTGTACTGTTCATGACAAGCTGTAAAAAAAATGGCAATGCTGAAAATCTGGAGTGACAATATGAAAAATTGATGGTAATGCGTGTGGGTAGAGACTGCGCAACGCATGCCAGTAACGCAATTATTTTGGGGATTTTTTTAACCACATTTTCAACATAGGCATTTTGGGATGTCCACTCATGAACAGTGGCACTGTAATTTTGTTAATCTGTCCCAAAAGTTGATTTCCCACAGCGACCACGCCATCGTGCGCCAGATGTGTGAAAACACATTTTGGGCAGGATGTGAAAAATGACAGCTGTACTGTTTATAAGTAGGTATGAAGAAATGGCAATCTTGAAAATCTGGAGTGAAAACAGAAAAAATTGTCGAAGTTACGAGCGTGTGTGGAAACTGCGCAATGCATGCCCGTAACACTGTCATATTTTGGAATTTTTTCACCAAATTTGCAACATAGGCATTTTGGGACTCCACCTCATGAACAGTGGCATTGTCATTTTGTTAATCAGTCCCAAAAGGTGATTCCATGCGTGACCTCGAAATCACATTTCGTTACCAAATAACGAGATGACAGTGCATATGTTCATGAGGTGGGGTCCCAAGAACCCCATGTTGAAACTTTGCAGCCAAAATTCAAAAAAATGACTTAGATATCCACCTAAGTTGACCCCCCCCCCCACTGATGCTATTATACAGCTTACTGGCATTTCTTCATTTTGCAGTTCGGCTTTGAAGAGTCCAGATGTGGTCCCGCTCCCTGAGATTGCAATGCTGGCCCTCGAAGGTAAGTATGGACTGAGGGGTGTGTGGAGGTGGGGTGCACAGAAGGGGTGGGTGTGGGTTGGGGGCGCCATGGACAACGAGGGACCATTTCCTTTTTTCAGGTAAAAAAAAAGGACACAGCAACAGGGTTTGTTAGACACACTTGGGGGTGCTCCCAGTGTGCCACACAATGGGTGTGGGGGAAACATGATGACATGGTTGGCTTTGTGTGCATGGCAGCACACTGGGGTGGGCTCCAGTGTGCCACACACAGACATCATGAGAAGGGTTGTTAGGCACACCGAAGTGGGCTCCCAGTGTGCCACACAACGGGGTTGGGGGGAACATGCCAACACGGTCGGCCTTGTGTGAGCAGCAGCGCACTGGGGTGGGCTCCCAGTGTGCCACACAATATGGAAAGGTGGGGAACATGCCGACACGGGGATTACACCCCGATGTTGGCTTTGTTTGGGGAGCCGCCGTCATGTTTATTGAAATGTTACACCAGGAAAGGCACATATGGGAAGTGTATCATCTCTGCCGCTGCATGATGAGCTTGTCTCTCATTGCAGCGGCACATTTCTTTCAAGTTAGTAGCACTTTACATAAATTTTGCGTCAGCACTAGCATGCTGGCTAATTGGGGAATGAGGGATGCACCTACTAAAGCGTGCCCTGCATTTGCCAACACTGACACATCTCTCACTGTGCTATTACTACCAGAAGATGTTGCTTGCGCACGCACAAGACAACATAAAAACTGAAGGAGAGAAATAAGGACATTAGGAAAGAAGGAAGCCATAGGAAAACTTTTTGTAAATTTACAGTATCTAGCATTACCTGCAGTTAGCATTGGAAATACACTAAAATTACTAGTTAGGGTTGATTACAGCCTAAAATCAATACCTAAGATTCTCCATTACACACAGTGAGGTACACATAAGAGTGTGTAATGGAGAATCATCTCACTCTCTCACTCAGCACTGAGTTCAAATCACAAAAGAGAAACATATAAACATGGACACTGCTGGCAGCAAAAGACCAATGGTCCATCCCCTCCCTCACCGATGTGACTTAATGTCCTGACAGGTTTTCTACCTCACTCCTCCTCTTGAATCCCCTTCCTCCCTAGTTCCCTGTGATGGAACAGTCAGTCCCTGTACCCTGTCCATGCTGTACTTGAACCCATTCATAATCCCTGCCTCTACCACCTCCACCGGCAGACTATTCCATGACTCAACTAACCACTCAGTGAAATAGAACTTGCTCGTGTCCCACTGAATCTTCCTCCACCAGCTTCCATTTATGTCCCCTTGGTACTATTCCTACCCTATTTCTGTTGAATAGGTCCCCACTGTTCACTCTATTTCCCATTAGTAACCTATAAGTCTCTATCGTGTCACCTCTCTTTCTTCTGGTCTCCAATAAGTACATGGTTAGAGCCGTTAGCGGTTCCTCATAGGATCTGCCCTGCTGGCCCGGAATCATCTTGGTCACCCTTTGTTACGCTGACTCCAATCTAACTCTGTCCTTTCTAAGGTATGGACTCAAGAAATGGGGATAGTACTCCAGATGGGGCCTCACTAGTGACCTACAGTATACAGGGGTAATATTGCTTCCTTTCACCTACTGTCAAGACCCCTCAAAACACACCCCAACATCCTCATTGCCTTCTGTAGGCTTTATTACACTGACTGGTTTGATTGAAGTAATTACTGATAATGACTCCTAGGTCCCTTTCCTTGGTTTTAGTGGCAAGCCTCAGTTTCACCCATCAAATACCCTGTCCACGGGTTCCTCTTCCATATGTGCAGAACCTTGCATGTTTTGGCATTAAATCTCAGCTGCCATACTTTTGACCATCCCTCTAGTCTTCCAAGATTCATCTGTAACCCTTTAACCCCCACTTCACTTTCCACCCTGCTGTATACCTTTGTGCATCTGCGAAGTGGCTCATTTTGCACTGTGTACCTTCCCCAATGTCCCTAATAAACATATTAAAAAGGACAGGTCCCCGGACTGTCCACTGTGGCATCCTACTCATGAGCCCTCTCTCCTCTGAAGGGACAGGAACAGCTGCAGACAGAATGTAGTTTTATTTTCAATCACCTCCTGCCGACTGTGGTTCTGTTACCAGTAATTATGAAAAATAAAGAATAGGCAACAGTGGACAATTGTCCTTTTTATACATCCCAAGTGTGTGATATCACATACACCATGAGACCGCTGGTGTGTAACAAAACTCATTACACAGTGTTGTCCATACATTATTCTATATAGTATATAAGAGCTATGGGGGTGGGGTCTGTGGGTCACCTGTCTTTTTAAAAAGAGCCCCCCTTTCCATTATATGTAGTTGACAGTATTGGAGATACATGTTTTGTGCTTTGATAGCAGTGAGGCCCTGTCTTTATGTATTTAGTTATTCTAGGATTGTGGATATGTTGTTCATCCACTCTGTTTGGCATGTCCCCTTCCACTTTAAATCTTGCGGGAAGTCTTCAAGCTGGCTCTTCCCACCCACCCACCCAGGCGGTATAACTCTTGGCTCCACTCCATGACGCCAGATCTTAGCCCGCTGGAAGATGCAGGTTGCCTCTCTCGTATTCACGCATTTCGTAGGCCTTGGCTTCAAAACCTTTGGCTATTACGTAAATCAGTGTAATTTGCATTAGCGATAGTGACTATTTACCTTCGATTATGGAAGACAAGTCTTCCCCAGATTTTGCTGGTGTCATTGAGGCCAGAAGATGTCGTGCACGGATTCCCACGCCCATGTGTGTCTACTGTCTCGGTGTTGACCATGACATCTCGAAGTGCGATCTTTGCCTCACTTTTCATCCTAATGTCTTCGACGACTGTCTCACATGCCTGAAGTTGGGGATGCCGGAGAACCGGAACCCTCCAGTGAAATCCAGTGGGTGGTTTCCACTGCTATGGGATCTGCTGAGCAATTGGAACACATTCAAGAATTCAAAGAAGAAGCGGCTCGGGCTGCAGAAACTACTAAGAACTTCATCATTCCACTCAACCTGGGATCCACCTTCTCGGGTTCTTTCTGAGAGTTGTGCCAGTCTCTCCTGACCGAGGGAGAGGGTCCTGTGGGCATGCACTCCTCTCAGTCCCGTAAGTGGGAAAAGGAACCAGGATCATCTTCGTCCCGATGGAGATGCTCTTATGATTGGGAGAGATCTCGGTCCCAGGAACCGGTGGTCTCGACTTCGGTCGAGATTGCCTCTTTGGCTGCTGGTTTTTCAGCTTTGCCATCTGGCCAGTTGACTGAAGTGTTGGTCGACAATGTGGAAATTGTCATCAATCCGATAGACCCTCTGTCACCAATTCCAGATGATGACTCCCTGGATCGGACTCCAATCCTTACTTTCCTTGATGAGGAGACCCAGTCTGCTGGTAATCCTATCGAGGAAGTGGTCCCGGACCCCGGGAAATCATCTGTCCTGCCGGTGTCTCCCAAGCGACCGAGTCGGCCTGTCCAATCTCAATTGAGGTCTAGGACCCTCTTGACTGACAGGCTGAGGAAGAGACATAAGTGCTCTAAAAAGAGGCAATGCCATCTATCGTCCTTGGCCTCCTTGAATGAGGAGAGGCTCTGGCGGAAACTCCGTCGGCGCTATGATGACCTGATGTAGCAACAGCTAATTCAGACCAGGTACAAGCGTACCCCAGCTTCCACCCCAGTCATTACTTGGCTCTTGTCTCCCAGGCCAAAGCCGACTTCTTCGGAGCCAATCAAGTTGGTTCCCCTGCCCACGGAGCCAGCGAAACCTCCAGTTCGGCTTAAACCGTTCTTTCCACCGATAGTGGTGGAACCACTGCCCAAGCAGCCTATGGGAGGGGCCTCTTCTAAAGAAGATAGGCCAGACACTGGGCTTCCCTGGCATCTTTCGGTTACCATCACCCTAGACTGCTCTCGGTGGGTCGGTGACCTGGGCGGTTGACCGTTTTACCCCGGATTCATCAGAAGTGGATGTGACCGGCCTGCATTCTCATCCAGGGGATAACGAATTGGCTGGTGGGTTACAGATGGAGGAAGGTCCTTCATCCTTTCAGGGCAATCTTCACCTCATCTCTGAGTCTACAGGGATGCCCGTTGAGCCCATCCAGAAGAAGGCGGAGTACTCTCTCATGGACATCCTCAAGAGAGGGGATACCCTGACGGAGGCCCTTCCTGAGGCCAAAGCCATCATTGACCCAGCCTTAGAACTCTGGCAGCACCCTGCCTCTTGTCCAGTGCTGTCTGCCTGCATGGCCCACAAGCATGCGGTGCCCGTGGAGTCCCTTGTGGGGTTCACAGAGCACCCTTTGGCCCGAGAGCCTGGTGACCGCCTCTGTGTTCAGGCATACTGGCAGTTCTGCCAACACTGACCATCCTCCCAAGAAAGAGTTTAAACTCCTGGACCATTCAGCCAGGAAGGTCTATGCGGCTTCTTCCTTGGACCTTCATCAGGTAAGTTCAGTCATCATCATGGCACACTTCTTCTATGCCCTCTTGGGTCTTTGGTTGAAGTCCTCCACACCTCCCTGTGGACATGCAGACCACGGTCAAGCAGGTCTGGGATCAGGGCCGGGCTGTTGCCAAGCAGCAGCTCCAGACAGCCCTGAACATTGGGGATTCTTGTGCCCATTTGATGGCAGCCGATGTTGCCTCTCATCGCAGGGCTTGGCTGAGACTCTTCTCCTTCCCGGCAGGTACTCAGCACAAATTGGCTGATGTGCCTTTCCTGAGCACTGATCTTTTCAGCCTGGGTGTGGTGGTCATCTTCAGCGTATTGAGCAGTCCAGTGTCACCTCGGATGCTACTTTTGCCTAGGGTTTGTCAGACAAGAACCAGCAGAAGAAAAAGAAGCCATTTCAGCACTCTTCTCCTGATGTGCAGCAGCCCTCCTTTCAAGGAGGACAGCAGCAACGGCAGCAGCAGGTTCAAGCTTGGCGCCTCCGGCCCAAGCCCAGGCCCTCCCAGGCTCATAAAGGAGGCAGAGGTTCCAGTCCTGGATCCTTCTGCTCCAAGCCTGCTCAGTGACGGGATGGGGGCTGCCACCCCCACTCCCATCATGCCAGCTCTGGGTCCTCCCATGGGGGTCCGGCTCTGCCATTTCCTTTTCGCCTGGTCCATTATCACCATGGACAGATGGGTTCTTGAGGTGGTCAGTCAGGGACTGCCTCTGGAATTTGAGAAGTACCCTCCAGGCCAAACCCGTGCCCCTCGGGAGGAAAGAGCATCAGCCCAGACTCAGTCAGCTCTCCGAGATGACATTGTTCAGCTCGTCCTCCAGCAGACCCAGGCTTTGTCTCCAGGTACTTCCTGGTGCCCAATTAGATGGGGGCTGGTGCCCCATTCTAGATCTGCATGACCTGAATCAATATCTCAGGTCACGCACCTTTCAGATGGTCACTCTGTCCCAGATCATACCATCCTTGGAGCAAAACATGTAGTTCTGTTCATTGGATCTGCAGGATGTGCTCTTTCATGTCCCAATCCATCCTTCTCTTCAGTGGTTCCTCCACTTCAGAGCTGAAGGGATCCTATATGAGTTCCGAGCCATGCCGTTCAGCCTGTCATCAGCCCCACGGGTTTTCACCAAATGCATCGCAGTGGTGGCAGCCCATCTCAGGCGTTGAGGGGTCAGAATTTACCCCTACCTCGACGAATGGCTCTTGGCAGGTCCCACCCAACAAGAGGTGGAGAGGTCCAGGGGTCTTGCCCTCCCAACGTCCTCCCAGCTCGGCCTCCTGATCAACAAGGCCAAGTCAGAACTCATGCCTTCCCAGGTGATGTGCTTCACTGGGGAAGAGCTCGACTCTTGTCAAGCCAGAAGTTGGCTCCTGGCTGACAGGGCAGAGGTTCTCTCATCCTTTGCCCAATCATTTCTGGTTGGGCAATTGTGCCCTGCCCGGGACTTTCTGTGCCTTCTGGGTTACATTGCGGCATGCACCTCAGTGGTCTGTTGGGCCTGGTTGCACATGCACCCCCTCCAATGGTAGCTGGCTGCCCAATGGACTCAGCACCATGGTCATTTTGACCAGTTGAACACTTCTAACCCAGAAGATGTGGGATGCTCTCTGGTGGTGGACCGCCCCAGACCACTTGCAGGAAGGGATCACATTTGTCCACCCCGAGCCAACGGCCATTCTTATGACCGATGCCTCTCTCATGGGCTGGGTAGCCCACATGGGGGACAACAGGGCCCACAGGTTCTGGACCCCCGAGGAGTCCCAATACCACATCAACCTGTTGGAGCTCAGAGCAGTCAGACTGGCACTGTCAGCTTTCGCTCCTCAGCTCCGGGGTCAAGTGGTTCAAGTCCAGACGGACAATACCATGACCATGTATTACCTCAACAAACAGGGTGGCATGCACTCCCATCTGCTTTTCAGAGAGGCACTCTGCATCTGGACCCTCATCAGCTGTTTGGAGACAGATCTCCTAGCCATCCATGTGGCAGGAGCCTCAAACCATCTGGCGGATGCTCTCAGCCACTTAGACGAGACATCCCACGAGTGGTCTCTCCATCCAGAGGTAGCTTACAGCCTGTTCTCCCACTGGGGCAAACTGATGTGGACCTGTTTGCCTCCAGGGAAAACATGAAGCTGAGGCTATTTCATACCCGCCCCCCTCAGCAGGGCTTGCTGCAGGAGGATTTCTTCTCGAGGCCGTGGACCCCAGGTCTCTTCTACACCTTCCCTCCATTCCCCTTGAAACATAGAAACATAGAAGTTGACAGCAGATAAGGACCACAAGGCCCATCCAGTCTGCCCATTTCTTTTTCTACCTTATAAATGTGCCATCGGTCTTTGCTCTGTCAGTGGCCTACCTATTCATAGTCATTTGTATTGCTCCCTTATGCCTATCCATGCCTGTTTGAAGCCCTGCACTGTATTCATAGCCACCACTTCTTGTAGTAAGCCATTCCATGCATCCACCACTCTTTCTGTGAAAAATAATTTCTCACATTCCCCTTAATCGGCCCCTCTAATCTCATGCTGTGTCTTCTTGTCCTGCTATTTTTCTTATATTTAAACATGTTGAGCTCGTTCACCTTGTTAATGCCCTTAAGGTGTTTGAATGTCTCGATCATATCACCTCTCTCCTCCTTTGCTCAAGGGTATACATATTGAGCTCTGTTAATCTGTCCTCATATGCCTTCCGATGCAGTCCCTGCACCATTTTGGTTGCCTTTCTCTGGACTGCCTCAATTTAGTTAATGTCCTTGTGAAGGTGTGGCCTCCAATACTGCACGCAGTACTCCAGATGGGGCCTAACTAGTGTCTTGTAAAGAGGATTATTACCTCCTCTTATGACTTGTGATACCCTACTAATACACCCAAACACCCCCTAGCCTTACCTAATGCTTTAGAGGTCTGCTTGGATGATTTCAGGTCATCAGTGATGATGATGCCCAAGTTCTTTCTTCCTTTGTGACTGCTAGCAACTCCTCCCAGCCTATAGGTGGTTTCAGGGTTTCTCTTCCCTATGTGCATGATTTTGCACTTCTTTGCATTAAATCCCAGTTGCCACTCTTCTGACCATTTGCTAGTTTATCCAGATCTCTTCTCATTCTGCCCACCCCATCTGGATCATCTCTACTCTGTTGCAGATCTTGGTGTCATCTGCAAACAGACAAGCCTTACCTCTAGTCCATCTGCAAGGTCACTAATGAAGATGTTGAAGGACTGGCCCCAGGACTGATCCTGAGGTAGCCCACTTGTGACTTGCATCTCTTCTTACTGTATACCATTTACCACCACTCTCTGTTTTCTGCCCGTCAACCAGTTTGCCACCCAGTTGACCAACTTCTGACCACCTGAGCTTGCCCAGCTTATTTATCAATCTTCTATGTGGAACAGTGTCAAAAGCTTTGCTGAAGTCAAGGTAGGCGAATCAACTGCTCCCCTTGGTCCACCACTCTGGTTGCCAGTCAAAAGAAATCTATGAGGTTAGTTTGACAGGACCTTTCTTTTAAACCCATGCTGTCTTGGATCCTGTGTCCCTATGGATTCCAGGTGTTGCACTATCCTTTCCTTAGGAGTGCCTCCATAATCTTGCCCACTATTGAGTAAGACTGACTGGTCTGTAGTTTCCTGCCTCCTCCCTGCTACCACTCTTGTTGAGCGGGATCACACATGAGCCCTTCTCCAGTCTTCTGGGACTCTCCTGTGCTCAGAGACTCACTAAACAGTTCTGCTAATGGCTCTGCTAGTTCCACCTTTAGCTCCTTAAGTACCCTGGGATGTATGCCATCAGGTCCCATTGCCTCATCCACCCTGAGCTTAGCAGCTCTTGTAGGACCCTTTATTTTGTGAAGGGAGTAGTGCTCACCTCCCTCCCCTGTGTCCATGATGCTGAGCTGTGGGCCCTGCCTACCTTCTCTTCAGTAAATACTGAGCAAAGTATCTATTTAGGATAGATGCCTTTACAGGGTCCTCCCTCCTCACATGCTCCTTTTCTCCATTAAGCTAGCAATACCCCTCTGGACTTTCTCCTTTCACTAATGTATCTATAGAAAGTCTTGTCACCTTCTTTACTGTTCATGCTAGTGTTTCTCAGTTTGGGACTTTGCCTACCTTACTGCCTTCCTGCTTCCCTTAGGACAGTTTGGTATGCCTCCTATCTTCATCCTGCTGTGTTCCTTATATTTCCTGAAGGCCAGTCTTTGGCTCTGACCTTTTCTGCTACTGTATTTGAGAACCAAAGTGGTTTCCTTCTTCTTTTGCACTTCCTTTTCTGTCTAACACAATGGGATGTTGCTTCAAGTATTGCATCATTAATGCTTGCCCACTTGCCTGTACCCCTCACCTGGTTTCTTTTGCCAGGCTGAGCTTAACTCTGTTGGCCACCTTATCAAAGTCAGCTCCTCTGAAGTCCCATATTTGCCTTGGAATGATGATTTAGATGTAGTAGTCAAATTGAACCATACCATGTGATGGTCACTGGCCCCAGGTGACCTTCTACCTGAGATCTGTGATCCCTTCCTTGTTAGTCAGTACTAGATCTAGGATAGCCCTGTCTCTTGTGGGTTGCTGTACCAGTTGTTTGAGGCCCTCCCCCTGCAGGGAATCCACTATGTGTCTAGTTCTGGCAGATGTTCCTGCTGGTATTGACCAATCCGTATCCGGCATGTTGAAGTCTCCCATTATCAGAACCTCCCCTTTAGCTGTCATGTTTTGTATATCTTCTAACAGTAATTTGTCTATGTCCTCCCCCTGGTCTGGGGGCCTGTAGACAACCCCAGTTCTTATGGCTGTCCCATTTCCTGTTTCCAGGGTGACCCACAGTTCTTCTGGCTCCTTATGTGTATTCTGAATTTCTGTAGCTTTGATATTTTCATTGACATACAGGCCCTCCTCCCCTCTTTTGCACCTTGGTCTCTTCTGACAATACATAGCCAGGTACTGAAGTCTCCCAAGTGTGGTTACTGGTAAACCACGTCTCACTAATTGCTACTATGTCCAGTTTAGCCTCTGACATTATTGCCTGCAGGTCTGGGATCTTATTTCCCAGGTTGTGAGCATTTGTGTATGATTTTCCATTGGCCAGATTTTGGTGTGTTAGTTGTTGGGTGAGGTTTGGCATTACCCTGTGTGTTGTATGGGGGACAAACCTTTTTCTTACCTGGTGATGCAAATGAACTGCAAACATGCTGAATCCCTGTTTGACCACTAGATGAGGGGGGGTGTTCTTCCCATTCGACGTATGGGGTGCTGCACCCCTCTCCCCATTTGCTAGTTTAAGTATTCTGCAAAGACATCAAACTTCTGTCCCAATGCACTGACTCCCTCCTTAGTCAGATGCAGTCCATCAAATTTAAAGAACTTTCGCTCCCAGAACTGTTGCCAGTTCCCTACAAATCTGTGTCCTTTTCCTGGCACCAGCCCTTGAGCCACGTGTTTAGCTCCCTATCTCCCTTCTCTGACCTTCCGTCCATCTGTCCCTCTCCCAGACTGGCAGGATCTCAGAGAAGGAGATGCCAGATGAAATAGATGATAGTTTGTCACCCAGCCTGGTCAGGTGTTCCTTGGTCTCCACAACTGACTGGCTGGTGAGATCATTAGTCCCTATGTGTACTAGGACATCAATGTTTTCTCCTGCTTTGTGAACAATTTTAGCAATGCGGTCAGTGTCTCTCCATGCTGATGTACCTGGGAGACATCTGACCATTACCCCTGGCTGGAGATGGGTATCAACTCCCCGAATCCTGGAGTCTCCTATGATCAGAAGTTTTTTGGATTTCCTTTTTGCTTTCTTTGTTTTGGTTCCTGATTTGGGTGAGTTTTGTTGTGCTAGCTCCTGTGCTGCAGTGTCCTGCTCTGCAGTGTCTTCTGCCTCTTTGTTTGATTTCAGAGATAGAGGCAGATACCTGTTTGTAGTGTTTATATGGTTTTTGGAGGTAATATGTCGGAGAGCGAGAGTGATGGGGCACCAGATTTGCTCCTCTAATCACCTGCAACCTCCTGGATCAACTACCCTCTGCGGTCGAGGTTTTTCTGTTGGATGCTGGGGAAATGGCGGTGGTTCTTATAATGTATTTCCTCTTGAATATGAAATTTGAGGCATGCAATCTCTGCCCATGCTGCCCGGGCTGAGCCCTAAGATCTCAAAGGCCCAGCATGTGGGACAGTATCCTAAATCCTGTAAGACTGTCCTTCTGAAAATTGTTCCACAGTACCTGCAGTTAATGATATCCATTCCAGATAAGTTGCTGGGTTTATAACCTAGTCAGAGTAATTAGAAGGAAAAAAAAGGAAAAAAATGCAAGTAATGGTTTGATTGTGTTTTGTTTTTGTTTAACTTGTTATAACAAGTTAAATTACTAGTGCCCTGTAAATGAGCTCACCTTGTGGAGGCTCCACTGATCCACCCTTCCTGCTCTGCCACAGGAAATGTCACAACTTAGTGTACCCTATAAAGGAGTGTAGTGTGGGTGGTTGGGGATGGGGGTGGGTGGCTGGGCCCTTCCCCTGCCGAAAAAGAAGAACCACGGACGAAAGAACAAGGAGGTAAGAGCAGAAACAATCAGTCAACAACAAATGCAGTAATCCTGAAAGCTTATCCTAATGTTAGATAAAACTGTAAAACCTGTAAAACACCACCTGTAATAATTTCAGAGAAGATATACGCTGTAAGAAACACTTTGCTACAGAGAAAAATAAAGCAATGAAATGTTAACAACAAACAGTAGCAATCCCTGTGAGTAAAAAATAAAAACAACACCACACAGTAAATCTGCTTAGCCAAAATAAGTCTTAATCCTTTTCCCTTGCTCTGGTAAGTTTCTCTACTCTGCCTTTCAAGCAGTCTTAGAAGGAAAGAGTTCAGGTGAAGCTAGGTGCCTTGGCCAGCACACCAAGTCTTCTACCTCCAAGATATCAACTAACCTGACTTTTTAACCCTTCTTTCTGTTGGAAATTACTGACAGTTAGCCAGCTCCACCCCCACATACACACCTAATCCTTTGGAAGAGCTGTGGGAGGAAAGCAATTTGCTCCTTCAATGTGAGAAGGAGACTGAAACACCTCTGAGACAACAAACCTTTTCAACAAACAAAAAAAAATAACAAGAATAAAATAAAACACAATGTCAAACAGTAATTTTGCTTAGCCCAATGATAAAAAAGTCACAAAAATGTAAGCTCCACCTGTAATACAGTAATTTCAGAGAAGATATACCCTGTAAGAAACACTTTGCAACAGAGAAAAATAAAGCAGTAACAGAAGATATACCTTGCAAAAGACAATTTGAATCAGAAGATTACAGCAGTAATCTGTTAACACACACCTGTAGGCACACCTTGTAATAATTCAGAAGAAGGTATACCAGCAACAACAATTTGAATCAGAGAAAAATAAAGCAATGAAATGTTAGCAACAAACAGTAGCAATCCCTGTGAGTAAAAAATAAAAACAACACCACACAGTAAATCTGCTTAGCCAAAATAAGTCTTAATCCTTTTCCCTTGCTCTGGTAAGTTTCTCTACTCTGCCTTTCAAGCAGTCTTAGAAGGAAAGAGCTCAGGTGAAGCTAGGTGCCTTGGCCAGCAAACCAAGTCTTCTACCTCCCTTGATCCACAAGGTGCTCCTCAAGGTGAGGAGAGACAAGGTGAAGGTGATCCTGGTAGCCCCAGACTGACTGCGTCAGTTCTGGTATCCAGATCTTCTCAGCCTCAGCTGCAGGCCCCCGGATCGGCTTTGCACATGTCCGGACATGATCTCTCTCAATCAGTGGAAGATATACCATCTGGACCTTCAATCCCTGCACCTCACAGCCTGGTACCTGAGTAGCTAGAGTTCCAGGCTTTGTGTCTTTCCGAGAATGTCCTCACCATGATGGAGGCATCCAGAAAGGAATCGACCAGGAGATGTTATGCCTTCAAATGGAAAAGATTTTCCATTTGGTGTCAGGGCAAGGGCCTGGACCCTTTGTCCTGCCTGGTGGCTAACATCTTTGACTACCTTTGGTCTTTCTCCAAAGGGGGTCTTCGGTCATCGACCCTTACGGTGCACCTGGCAGCCATCTCTACTTACTGGGCGTGGGCCGATCAGCAGATGGTGGTGCAAGAGACCGTGGTCAGACGCGTCTTCAAAGGTCTGGATCACATATCCCTTACAGTGCATGAACCTCCACCTCCATGGGATCTTCTACTGGTACTGGCAAAACTCATGGGCAAGCCTTTTGAACCAATGCACAAGTGTGGCTTGTCACACTTGTCATGGAAGACAGCCTTCCTGGTGGCTATCACATCTGCCAGAAGGACAGGGGAGCTCCAGGCACTTTCGGTGGACTCCCCTTATCTGGTCTTCCACAGGAACATGGTTATCCTGCACCCCCACCCGAAATTCCTTCTGAAGGTGGTGTCAGAGTTTCACCTTAACCAGGTGTTAACTCTGCCGGTATACTACCCCAATTACACCTTGGAGGCTGAGTACAGGCGCCATGCTTTGGACCTGAGATGTGCTCTCTCCTATTATAAGGAGAGGATGGTGGAAATTTGAGGAGTGGTTCGCCAGCTGTTTGTCACCCACGCTGAAACCACTTCTGGCAGACCTGCAGCAAAATGGAGTATTGCATGGTGAATTACATCATGCATCAGTCTGTGCTATGAGTTGGGCAAGACGCCTCCCAGAGGGATAAGAGTTCATTCTACCCGCCATACCACTGCATCAGTGGCTGCTTCCAGGGACATCCCTATCCTGGAACTCTGTCGGGCTGCTACCTGGAAGTCAGCAAACACCTTCATTACCCATTACCACATCGACCTTGAGTCATGCTGGGATGTTGGTTTTGGGGCCTCGGTTCTCCAATCTCTGTTTCCTAAGTAGGGGGTGCGCTCCTTGCCTCCCTCCTCCCAGAGAACTGTTAGGAGTCTGCCAAACAGTGTGGATGAACAACAAATCCACAATCCTAGAAAAATGGGTTACTCACCTGTAACAGTAGTTCTAAGAGTGTCATATGTTGTTCATCCACACAGACCCACCCGACCTCCCCGGCTGCAGACGCACAAAATCTGGCTTGCAGTGGGCTAAGTTTTGGTGTCATGGGGTGGAGCCAAGGGTTATACCACCCAGGTGGGTGGGAGGAGCCAGCTTGAAGACTTCCAGTAAGATTTAAAGTGGAAGGAGACATGCCAAACAGTGTGGATGAACAACATATACCACTCCTAGAACTACTGTTACAGGTTAATAACCTGTTTTTTTTGGTTACCAGGTGAGTATACTGGGCAACTGAACTCATTTACAGGAATGATCTGGGCTGTAAAAAACTGCATATATTTTATCAGGTACAAAACAGCAATCCACATAGAGAACTATCTCCTGTTGTAAGGAGTTCTCTACATGTATTGTTGTTTCCTCTTGTAAACAATCCACGTAGAGAACTGCTTACAAGAGGAAATAACATATGAACAGTACTTCACAGTAGTCAGGTACTTAAGCTATGATACACAGTAAAGTACAAGTGTGTCGAAAATTGTAGAAGCGTTATCATATTAGCAGATACTGGTGTATTGTTCAAGTAGATACACTTTCAGTTTCAATTTGAAAGCACTGTGGGCCTAAATGCTTCTAATGTGTGGTGGTAACACATTCCAGACATGTGCTGCAACGTAGTCAAACGATTTTGGCCCCGTTCTAGAGTTCACCAGTGGGATGATTAAAAGAGACCCCATCCCATTATAAAGAAATGGCAGTGTTTGCATTAAGTTTATAAACTTTGGCAGCTTTAGGGGCCTTGTACACAGAGCCACTTTTTGCACTAAAAATAAATAACAATGCTACGTGAGCTAAAGGTGCTCATTTTGGAATCATGGTTTCTGAACCCCTGTGGACCCCTCCACAATTCCAACACTTCCTGCAGTGGCAGAAATTATGAATGAGATGAAGAATTGAGTAGACACAGGTGCTTACTTCAGGGAATATAACTGACAGTCTGATTCAGTTCGAGGAAAAATATGGAGAGGGTTTGCTGGCATAAAAATCCTGCCCCTGCCCCTCAACAGCATGTACCGTAAGTGTATCAAATAAAGTATAGACAAGGAACATTTTGTGGGGAAACATGCTCCTACCCCACTCTAGAGATCTTGGGCAGGATTCATGAAACTCTTGAAATTCCCACAGCTGCGGGAAAAACCCAGTGCAAGTGGGTTGCCACTTGCGGATCCGCCGTTTTCTTGCAGCTGCAGGTATTCACAAAGGTGAATCCGGATTATGACCGGCTCCACGATTTACAGCAGCTTGTGGGTGGTGTTGCCTGGGAAATCCCCACAGCTGCAGAACAATGTTACGGCCAGTGGGACCAGCCATAACATCTTCCGCAACTGCTGTGGTTGTGAATAGCAACCTCTGCAGCTGCAGAGATTTTGGTCCACAACTGGAGTTGCAGTGTGGGACTTAGTCCCAAAACCATTTTCGAATCCAGCCCCTTATTTACAACTGTCAAAGTTGGTGTGTTCCTGCAAAATCTTTAATCCCTTTCTAGCACTGGCCACCAGAACATTAAGGGTGATTACAACTAGGTGCTGCATGCACTATTTTGCACTGTGCTGTATCTTGATACTGTTGCTGAGACCACTCTGCAGTTGTAAGAGTGGTCCCACATGCATTCTTAGGGTAGGAAATCCACAAACTGAAGGTGAATGGTTCTGATACCCTAAGGATGTGAGACCACTCTTACTAGTGACAGTGGTCTCGGTGGCAGTATTGTATATTATTGATTGAGACTGATCAGTGAAATATAACATTTTTACAAAACCTGCCTTGAACATGCCCATTTTCAGAACAGCAGCATGTGAGCCACTCTTCACAGAATAAGAGTGTCTCACACGCAGAGGAAAGTAGCACTCTGATTAGCCAGGAATGCTCCTTTGATCTATAATGCACAGTTACAGAGTTTACATGTAGCTGACAATTGTCTCAAGAAAATACAGAGTTTATAGAAAAGTTTTAAAAAACTGACTTAATTTCTCTTTTGTATGTTTATATTGATAAAGGTTTTCCAGTGGTATTACATTTAATGTTTTTTTTTTTTTGTACAATCTCTTCACTTTTTTTATTTAGAAAAAAAACACTAATTGCAACTGTCAATAAATACCAACAACCTATCCTCCCTCAAGGCTCTGGGCAGAGAATTCCAAAGGGTCAGGCCCACTACCTCGAAAGCCCGGTCCCCAGAAGTCTTCAGTCTAGCCTAAGTAACTAACAGAAGGCCCTCCCTGGTGGATCAGAGTGGACAAATGGGGATGTGTGGGTGCAGGAGCTCAGACAGGTAGCCTGAGCCCAGCCCATGTAGGACTCCGTAGGTTAACAAACCCATTTTAAATGAGATACACCACTTCGGTGGCGACTAGTGCAAATCTTATAGTGCCGATGAAATATGGCATGATCTAGAAAGGCCCGTATCAGAGTTCTACATGTTGACTATCACTGATAACTGGGATTAATATTTTTTCTCAAGAACAATAAAGTATACTTCAAAAAATATATTAAATGTGATTTTCGAAATAGCAGACAACACACGGATAGATGGCTCACAGTACGTCTCAGGGTGGAGCTCAAGCAGAAACACACATTTAAAGGGAATAGAAACCCTCAGCTACACGTCCAGAACTCCTGAAAACAAAAATCTCCCAAACCTTGGAGCAGTTAATCATCCATTTACTGGAGCAACAAAACACTGGAATAGCACCCCACTTGTGCTTGCTTTGATGCAAGCACGACTGGGGGTGCTACTCTGCTGTTTTGTTGCTCTGGTAAATGGATGATTAACTGCTCCAAGGTTTAGGAGATTTTTTTCCCTCACGAATTCTGGATGTGTAGCTGAGGGTTTCTGTTCCCTTTAAATGTGATTCTGCCTGTAAACGTGGAGCAATATGAGCTAACAGAAGTGAGAAATTAAGTCAGTTTTTTAAAGCTCATCTAAAATGCCTGGTTAAAATTTTCCAACATATGCTGTACTTGTACATGTATGTATCTATCTATCACATCAGTGTCTGCTATGGTTATGAAAGTGCATTTTGAGTTGTTTGGGTGAGAGAACTGTAAATCCAAGGTAGGTAGTTCTGGCACATAGAATACTTGAGAAGGCACTCATAACAATAAGAGACACAGTAAATGTACAAACAAACATGTTATAAATCATGCTAAAGACTTCTGTTTTTCTATTTACAAAAATGGAATAAGAATTTAAAATCAAAATTTTTCCCTTTGTAGAAAATTAGAGAAACCCCCGTGTGGGAAATAAACTATGCCAACTGAACTTAGAACTTCAGAATTTTGGAACTGTTGACATGACAGAGTATAAAAGTACCTGAAATGTTCTCTATTAAACATAGACGTAGTCAGTTTTACACAAATTTCCAAGACTTTGTAAAACAACTAGTAACCAGGAAGACAATTGGTACTACAGTATGAAACTTCTTGGCGACATTTTACCTTGATTATTTAAATGCATGGATGATGTTTTCAGCTTCATGCAATGTTTGCAGAAGAGTATGGGCAGATAGAGATGAATATGGAGTCCTTTAGCACGTACTGTAAAATGTTAGCACTCTACATTCAAATTTATTCATAGTCATGTGTATTTATAGGGGTGAGAGGGAGTGTGTGGAGTTGGCATGGGAAATATGATTACATTTTAACTGTACACATTTTTAGTGTTTCAAAAACTGATTGCTTTACCCATCTTTTATTTATAATCTTAATAAAATACTTATTTTGGAAAGCATATCTAGAATGTTTAGAAATAGATGTAGCCCAGGTGCCATGTGCCAGTGGGGTACTACCCCTGCCTGCTGACTACTATACAGGTTAAGGGGCCTAGGTTCTGTTCTGATGGTTATTGGGGGGGGGTCTTTCCAAAAGTTGAAACAAATAGTGTGGTGCCTCCACCCAGAGTAAAATAACAGTGGGTAAGGTGTTTGAGTAGTACAACCCCTCTGGGATGCTGTACCTACCCACCTCCCTATCCAGTCGCCCCCCCACACACAGAATACCACTCTGTTTAGCAATACTGTAACACACATATAATTGGAAACTGCAGTTAATAATATGCTCACAACTACTTTTAACATCAACAACCATAAATCTTTTATTGGGGGAAAGGAGACTGGGATAGCAGAGAAGTATAGGTAAATTTGAATGCAGACAGATTGTAACAGCAGTTCCCACCTCCGCACAGCACATCAGCCCACCTCCCCCACTGGTACCAGTGCCCACTGAGTCTATTTGGGTATGCAAACCGGTGCAGACCTATACATTGCCACTGGTTGGTTGGCGTCAGCGCCCTTGGAACACTGTTGTAGCTTGTAAGAGTTAAACAGTTTCACACTTACAAACAACCTTAAACCAGACCCCCTGGTCAGGGCAAGCCCTGAGTTACCCACGGTTCTGTAGACACTGGATCTCAGGTTCTGCATAGTGGGCTTGGTGGAGGAAACAGTGGCGCCATGGGGCAGTAGAGCAAATGGACAACAGAAAAGGCTGGATGAAGTAACAGGATCTGGCAGCTTTCCACATTTTGGCTTGCTTGCAGAGTGTAGCAGCTTGTCATCTTCAGCCTGTAAGCAGGCTGGAGAATGGGAGCCCAATGCAAGACTTCTTCTTGGTCCCCAAGTGAGTCCAGACCCAGGATTGACCCCACAGTCTGGCTCCCCCAAATGGGTCCAGAGTGTCCTTGTACTCATGCATGCACCCATGGCCCCCTGCAGCCTAATCCACCCCACTTGATATGAGTTAGCGGTTCCCCTACCTGTCTCCAAATTGTGGCTGCGCAAATTGCAGTCTCTGTCTTTTGCCAGAACTGGGATTATCAGCTCTGTGGTGCAGCAATGGTTCTTTGGAATTCTACCTTGCCAGTGGCTCTTGGCTAGCAGCTTGCAGTCTCTGGAGTAGCACTCCACCTTTACACAGCTGGATTGCAGCAATGCAGGCAGGTTCCTGAGCACTGGATACTAGGGCTGTGTGAATACCTTTTTCCGACTATTCGGCTGAATATTCGGTATTCGGTTGCCAAATATTCATTATTCAGTCAAATATTCAGATTCAGCACAGCCCTGATAAAAAACAAAACAAAATCTCTTCCCCAGCCCCCCAAAAAAGCAGTACTGTCCCCACTCTCTGCCAGTCAGCAAATCCCACCCTCCTACCCACCCAGCACCACAATTTTTTTTTCTGCAGAAAATGGTTTTAAAGGGGACTGGCACAACCCGCCCGCCTCCACAGCCAGCCGCCATCTTATAAACTTAAGTGACAGGTCAGGCACTCAGCATCGGGGAGTTAAGGAGAAATCCTAATCCTTCCCTCCCTCCCCGTCCCCCATCAGCAACAAGAAGTAGTGCCAATGCCAGCCAGACACTGTGCCCTTTGCCCTATAGATACAGCACTACTCTGTCCCTCCCCCCTGCACCCTGCACTCATTTCTCCTTATTACTCTACTCTAACAGGTAGGCACTCCAGTGCCCCAGCCACTAGTCTGTCCCCCCACCCCCACATCCAGCACACAATTCTCCTTATTACGAGAATATTCTCCTTATTTGGAGAATACAATGAAGAACTGCTGCAGCCACCGGTCCAGAACAACCCTCATTCCTCCACTGCCAAGCGCCTTCTAATGAATGAAAGCATGCTCTTTCTTGTTGCTATAGTAAAGTCAAGCCAGCAGATCACATGATCTGCTGGCTTGACTTTTACTATAACCAACTCTTGCTTTCATTCACATAGGAAGCAGCTTGGCAGTGGAGGAGGAGATCGCCCGAGCAGCGCATGAATAATTTTTATTGCCTCTTCAAATAAGGAGATTGGGCACTGGGTGCTGGGTGCGGTGGTGGGAGGGGATGGACTAGTGGCTGGGGCACTGGAGTGTCTGATGGGGAAGGGAAGGATTAGGATTACTCTTGTGCCTGATTGTCAGTTTATAAGATGGGGGCTGGCCATGGAGGCAGGTGGGTTGTGCCGGTCCCCTTTAAAACTGTTATTTCTGCAGAAAAAAATGCAAAATTGCAGGTGCTGGATGGGCAGGAAGGTGGGATTTGCTGGCTGTTAGAGGGTGGGGAGAACAGTACTTTTTTTGGGGGGGGGGCTGGGGAGGAGATTTTTGTTTTTTTCTTTTAGGGCTGTGTAGGTGCGTGGATGCCGAACAGGAATACCACTGAGTAGTCCTCTATTCGGGAAGGTCTTCCAAATATTTGGAAGCCCTGACATTCATGGATTCATGGTATTCGGAAATTAATATTCGGCCCCTGCACAGCTCTACTGGATACTTGCAGACCGTTTCCACAATTTCCTTCAGCTTCAAAACAAGTCGCCAACTTCAGGACCTCCCATACTGTTACAAATCGCTTTTTTCACAGCTCGGAGTTTCTCAAACCATTGCAGGATTGCTGCAAACACTGGTTCTTCAACATAGAAGAAAACCATTTTCTGAATTCCTCAGACTTTTAACTGCAAAACCTTAGGCTGATTTCCAACCCTTTTTCAGCACAGAGTGTGAGCCTTCTTGACTTGTTGAGAGCCCAAGTCAGACTGCCCCAAACTGCAAAAGTCTCTGCGGTTTCACACCAAAAATCCCAGCTTCCAATTGGTTGAATCATGCTGTCCACCAAAGAAATGATTAAACATTGACCCACTTTGATTATTTTTTTTTGGGGGTATTATTTTCTGTCCTCCAGAGCTCCGGCTATGACCCCCGCCCTCCGTTGTTCCCCCCAAGCGCTCATCCCAGTATCAGACCCCTCCTTATACCCCGTGACTTACCTTCACGGCAGAATTGGTGAGCGATTCAACCCACCCCAATGGATCCATGCCAGGGAGGCACCCTTCCAGGAATGGCGCCGCGGGGGAACAACTTCGTGCTGCCGGGCTCGCTTTTTTCCACTGTTTTCCTCCCGGTGGGTCATGGTGTGCAATGATGCCAGCGACTGGGTGCATGCACACTCCCGTGCATGCCCCAATCAAGCGTCTACCACGACCCGCCCTCCCAAGCTTGCAGCTACATGCTGTTGACCCCAGCCTCCATGGTCAGGCAAGCCCGCCACCCAAATCCCACTCCCGAGATGGAAGCAGTCCTTGGATGCTCAATCCATCTCCTCCCGCCGATCCCATGCAACCATGCCCGTTCCGAACACGGGTCGCCAGCGTGGCGCGAGGTGTGGCGACCAGCGCCTCAACCCTCAGCGCCACCGGGCTGGCTCCACTTTGATTATTGATTAGTTATTAGTTTTAGGCACCTAAAATAAAGTTCACACCTCTCCCAGCAGTCATTTCACTGTGTTTTTAGGCACCTAACTCATTGATTGACTGGCACTGGCTGTCAAGTAGCAAAGATGGCCACTTAACACACAGTCCCATACAGTTTATTCAGCAGTCCCAACTTTAAAATGTCCCTGCAGCCAGTTTACACAGTTTTTCAGCACAATTGCCCTATTGTCCTGTAGCAGCCTTTGTCCCCTGTAAAGCAACTGCAGAATAACATTTTAAAACAGTTAAGATTGCCTGTCGCTGACTCCATTTTATGCAGTCCCTAGGAGCGGCAACTAGGCTCAATAATATTCACGTAGCCCTTATTATTATTCATAAGACCCCCCCCCAATTCTATGCGTTTATAGGCACTCTTAAAATAAACACTACAGCCACTTTTGAGATGCCTCCTCCGTATATCTGACTCCCAGCTAACTTGACCTGGGAGTCCAGAGCACCAGAGGCAATTGGACGGCCACAGGAGCAGCGAGAAGACAGCCAGGTGCCAATGCACATGTGCAGATCCTGCAGGCACACGCAGTGGTCTCGAAACTGACTCCCCTGGCCCCCACAGGACTCAAAACATAGAGGGAGCTGGACAGCAATCTCAATGGCCATCAGGACCTTGGACTGGCAGCGGAGGGTGGCAGGAGGAATGGGCAATGCCCAGGGCAGAACCAGGTAATCCCCCACCCGTGTGTGTGTGTGTGTGGGGGTTACATAAGCAATCCTGATTGCCTAAAAAAGATGTCATGATTTACAATATACTCTGTAGTACAGCAAGGTGTCGAATAGTGTGTTTTAACCACCTGTAAATGCCTTCATTGATGGACAATATGAGGAATCCATACAACATGATTTTGCTGGCTCTGCTCCCTCAGTTCAGTTTTCTTTTGCTAAGTGAGAACATGCTTTTTATCAGTAAGGTGTTGCCCCTTCTGTGCCATGGAAGACATTCCCAGAAAAGGATTTTTTCAAAACCATAGTACTGTGAAAACCAAGTTGGTATGACATCAGTTACAGAAAACTAACTCAGGCTTCCCACACTGACACCCCGCGTGTGGCTGTCATGAGTGTAGTGACATCATTTGACATTATCTTATAAGCATTCACAAGCCTGCTGGTGTACTGCAGCCACATCCAAATCTGAGTGCAAATAAATACTGTTGAAGGAAAGGCTGTTTCTTTCTTCACTTTTTTTGGTAATATAGTTTTTATTGAATTTTCAAAGGTCATTACAGTACAGTGTAGTTTCAATAAAGATTAGAGTACATACTGTGTGGGTCATTTCATACATTTCCACACTGCAGGGTTAACTACATTCAGTTGTTAGTCCTTCACCCCACCTTTGGATCAGCGGGGGGTGCATGTGGGCGTCAAGTATGACTCATCCATGTTTTGCAGAAACAGCTCTACCCTGTGATTTACCAGCGATATCTGCAAATTGTCCATGTGTGTGGCTGGGGGGGTGGACAGCAACTGCTGGTGGGTAAGAGGGGGTGCCAGACGGTCAGCTGTGTTACAACTCTTCAGAACTCTAGTATATCCTGAAGTTATTCCACTCTCACTGTTTGGGGACGGTACTAGGGGAGTATGTGGGTGCTGAATAAAATGGTTATGGGACTAGAGTAGGGTCTTTGCTCATGGTGTAAAGCAGCCAGCTGTTCCACCAGGAAGTACAGACATCTGTTCTGTCATTTAGAGAGTGAGTTATTTTCTCCATTCAGTATAATCGATTAATCATATTCCTACAGGTAGTCACTTCCGGGATAATGAGGGATAGCCAACACTTCATTGTGGCCTTTTTTGGCCACCGTGAGTAGAATTCCTACTAGGTAATGAGAATTAGGGTCCCTGAGTCCTCTGGGGGTGCTGCGTATAAGGATGACGTAAGGGGAATCTGCCTAAAAGCAACTCTTGCTGCTTTGTTTCAAGGGAGTGGAAGAAGGGCTGTGGTCAAGTGCATGACTACATTACGTGTGTATGTGTGGCTCTAGCCTCAGCCTCAACAGTATCCACAGTCCCATCTGGACAGATAGTGAGCCATTATTACTGGGGTACGAAAACATCTGGTGAATTGTTTCCAGGCATACTCCCTCCATTGATGTGAGTTTGTGACCTTAGCTGATGTCTGACAAGCCTTCATCCAGCACACTTTGTCAAAGGGTATTTCTAGTTCCTCCACCCACTTGAAGACTATATCCACCAAAATCTGCTCTGATGATTGGTCTTTTTTTTTGACATTCAACTTTATTCAAGATAGCAAATGCATAAATACTTACAGGTGCTTGGTGATCAGAATGCAATACCTCTTAATTTAGCATATAAAAACAAGCAACTAGACTGCATGTAGCCAAAATGTCCGCTTCTAGGGCTGAGTCTTCCAGTCCATTAAATCCAAAATAATATGCCGCCATCTCTTCAGCCTTGGGAAATGGTCTGTCTCTTGCTGCAGTCAACTTATAAACCAGAAACAACAGATTTTTGTACCTAGTGCTGTACATCAAGAATTGATTTATTTATTGAAAGGTTTTACCAGGTGAATTACATAAGTAACAAGATGCCCATCTCTCGGTACGTCCTGGGGGAAGGGGAGAGGGAGCATTTACATAGTACAGCAGTATACAGCACATAGAAAAAAATAGCTTCACTCTACATAGTCAATTTAAATGTGATCACAGGCTGTGGCAAATTTACAAATCAGCAAGAAATAGCTTCACTGTACATAGTCAATTAAAACGAGATCACAAGCTGTGGAATATTTAAACAATAAGCCACGCGGGGGTGTGGGTTATCGGGGGATTTACCATGGCTGGCGTGGTTTGCCCATGAGGCACAGCCGAGTGAATAAATCCTTGCCAGCTGTGGTAAATACCCCAATAACCCACACACCCCGAGTGACTTATTTCGATTATACTATGGGCCAATTATTAAAATACAGAAACATTTTTTTTTAAAGTTGTATTTAAATGTTTGTTAATATTTTGGCAGAAATATTCTTCCACCATACATTAAATAGTGCCTCGTTGCTAAGTAGGATATGATGGAGTAAGCACTCTCATGTGTTTTTGAACCCTTTTTTGTCTTTTGTTCTGTTCCCTTTCTGCATGTTTCTTTTTTTGTTTGTTGATTTTATTATTGAAAGAGAGGGCCACCTAGAAGGCAGAGAGTGCAGCACCTGTGAGAAGTTGAGAGCAGTGTGTGAAAGAGAACTTGTCTTTCATGTTTCAGCACACAGAATGAGAGTGAGACTGCGAGGCTTTGTTTTAAAACAAAAACTTTCTCTCCCTCAAGGAAGATGAAGAGGCGCAGTGTGTGCACCTGAAAACGAACTGCCACTGGATGATGCCCATTGTGGCTCAAGGACAGAGAGACGGAGACTACGTGTTGCGAGCAGTGAGAGGCTTACACAGGCAGAGCAGGATGTCTTAGCACTGAGACTGGGACATCAGAAATTGCGGTTTCCAGTGTTAGTGTTTTTTTTTTCAGTTGGTAGGTAGTGACGTAGACTGACACTGTCAGTCGGTGTTCTCTAACGTTTTAATTTTTCAATGGGGTGACTGTAGTGATTCGGGGTGCTGGAGCTATGAAGCATGAGTGAGAGCGATTGGGAAGAAGCAGAGAGTGAGAGAGCGAGACCTGCAGTGCAATGGAGATGGCTGCCGTAAACTGTCGCCGCTCTGAAAATATTGAGTGAAGGTGAGGTGTGTCGTTTGTGTGAGGTGACACAGAAGGAGTAAACACTGTTGGGCATATCTTTGTCTGCGAAATGTTTAGTTCTGTACAGAACCCGACGTTCGAGGGTTCAGGGTGGGAATGGTGGCACTGTCAGTTGTGGGGTTCTGGATCTTCTCACTGTCCATTGCCTTTCCTGGCTTTCTGGTGCTCGCAGTGATCTTGTGGGAGTTTGTCATGCAGCTTACCTGCAGTTGGCACCTTTTCCCATTGGTATATCATAGGATTTACCATGGGTAAAATGTGCCAGTCAGCCAATCAGGATGCAGGATTTCTTCTGCCCATTGTATAATTACAAATCAGCAAGAGGGGCGGAGTAGGGGGTTAGGATGCAGGAGGTTTTAGGAAAGTGGACACAGTTAGTTGGTTCTGCTGGAGGGTGTGGGAGAAATAGACCCTCATCAGATACCAGTCCAGGGGGACTAAGTGCAGTTGCAGTTTGTCACTAGATAGTTTGTTAAGGATGTGGAGAGAGAATTGGCTGAGGAGGAGTGTCAGATTTGGGATGGTAGTTGATTCCAAAGTTTAGGTAGTCTATGTGAGAAAGCCATTTGGCCTGACGTAGTGCTTCTATAGGGTATATTCAGGGAACGTGAGTCATCAGATTTGAGGGTGTATTTGGAGGGGAGTGGGGGAGCTAAGGGATAGAATCTATGCTCCATGGTGTACATAATGGGGGGTATATACATGTTCTTGCATCTGACATTACAGGCAGACTGGCCTTTGCCTTTTACCTTCTTGTCCTGGCACGGGATCATTCCACCTAAAACAAAAACCATGTGGCAAGCAATGTTGCAAGCAAAAGGGTGTGCACTGCAATATTGTCGGGTAAAACACCTACCCAACAGAAACAGTGCACGCTCTTTAAAACAAAGGGCTTTCCTGTTTTTTTGCAGGAGGCCTTGACACCCCACACTCCCTGACATGGGAGATTTCACCCCCACACCACCCAGAACTAATATAACAGACTCTGGGCGTGGGTGGACTTTGGGACGGGGAGTAACTCAAGAGGGGGGAAAGTTTTTTTTTTTTTTAAAAAGCCACAAAATGTTGCAGCACAGGGATACTTGGGGAGAACCGAACCACAGTCCCAGGTCTCCCATTCCGCCATGTGCTGATGCCTTAGCCACTCCACCATGGGAGCAGTTCAACCAGGCACCCAGCACCTGGAAACTTGATGCCTTTCCACAAAAGTGTACAGCAACAGGGGTAGTGGTAATTCCCTACTGCTGTTATAGCCCTGTCACTGTAAAGCCATGTGCTCTCTACACAGGGTGGTCAATACCATGCTGTCTTTCTTGCACAGGATTGACCAGGTGTTCTTATTTGTTTGTCCCTGGTGTCCATTCTACATGAGGGTCCAGTGTACTGTATTTCTCCAGGGCCAGTCTTAGTGCGACTGTTATCCTCTTCATTCTACTTATCTCATTAGTCCCATCCATCTAACACTGAAGGATGGGGGTTCCTTTTTTTAACCAGCAGATTGTCACTTCTTTCATTGTTGCCATGCATAGTACTTGGAATAAGCTCTGCTATGCTTTGTTCCTCAAACAGGACCCCAGCAGTCTTAGGAACAAGTGCTCAAATGTGTTAGGGAAATCTGCACCCCAGATAGTAGTCATTACAGTGTGTATGCGGTCATAGGATGGCCTTAGGGTTGGACAACCCTAGAATATATGGAAATGGGACCCAAATTTGGCACATTTTCTCCAGCATAAACTGGAGTTGCCCACCTGAAAGGTCACTGTGATGGGAGGTGTGTGGAAAAATTGTACCTTGCACTTCCACCTGAACTTTCTCTATCCTGGAGATGCTGTAATCATCTATCCCCTGACTCAGACCCTGCTCAAAGAGTCTTCGGGGATTACACTCTGGGCCCCCCTGAGTCTGGAGTTGGGTAAAATCCTGGAAATCTTTTCCAAATAGGGTTTGATAAGCTCTAGTTATTGTATCTTTCCAACCAGTAAACATCACAGCCCAGCACAGGAAGCTTTCAAAGGAGGATATCTCTCTGCCTACCTGTGGCACTAAGCCCTGTGAAGTCAAATAGTGGTACATCTGCAGGTATTTGTAGTGACTCTGAGTTGGAAGATCAAATGTCTGCTGTAATTCCACAAAGGGAGTACAGGAGCCCCCCCTTGACAAAGTGTTCACATCTTGTCAGGCCCAGACTGTTCCACCTGTGGAATCCTGGGTCTGTGCATGGGTGGGTGAACTCCGAGTCACTCATAATGCTGGAGAGCAGGCCAGGTGAATGGGGGATTGTGAGAGGATCTTTGCTTTTAGTAGCATTTATGAGGTATGTCTCATTCAGAGGCTGGATATTTCTGACCAGATAAGGGCAATCAAGTCTACTTGAGGTAGGTCAAAGAGTGAGACTGGTAGGGGCTGTTGTGCTTCCATTTCTAGCCAGCCTGCATCACCCCTCTGCTTGGTCCAAATGACCATGGGGACTAGCTGCACTGCCAGATAGTACCGTTGCATATCTGGCAGAGTTAAGCCACCCCTCTCTTGAGGAAGCACCAGCAAGCTTCTGTGGATCCAGAACCTTCTGGATTCCCACACAAATTAGAGTGTGCTTTTCTGGAGGTATACCCAGATGTTCTCTGGACTTTTCAGAGGAAGGGCTTGAAAAGGAATAAAATCCTCCGGAGAACATTCAGTTTCACTAAGGCAGTCCTGCCCCCTATACTCAGGGGGAGTATGTCCCATTCTAACAAATCAGCATGGACTTCATACCATCAATTTTTTCATTGTTTAACCTAAATATCTCTGAGGTATTGGGTGTGACCCAAACTCCTAGGTTGTGGATCATGTTTCGAGGCACCCTACAGAATGGGCAGGCTATTCGAAAGACTAATGGGCAAGAGTCCCTTAATTTCATTGCATCTGATTTCTCATACTGTAGGTGATTTTATATCCAGCCACTTCCCCATAACACTCCAGCTCATCAAGAAGGGACTAGAACCAACATGGTTGGGGAGGTGAGGAAGATTAGGGAATCATATGTGTATAATGAGATCTTCTGTTCCTTGTCCCCAGCTTGGATTCCTTGTATGGTTTGGTTCTGAGGGACTGCCACTGCCAGAGGCTCTATACAAAGAGCCAACAGGAGTAGCGAGAAGGGACATCCCTGTTTTGTCCTTTTGGTCCAAAAGAAGTGCTCTGATAGGAATGCCACTGATCCTGACCTGAACCTGGGGAGAGGCGTACAAAGTCTTAATAATGTTGCAAGTGGTCTCCCCATCCCCATCTCCTCCAAGGTGCAGTGAAGGAATCCCCAGTTCACCTGAACAAAGGCCTTTTTCACATCCATGAGTACCGCCAGGGTAAACTTGGGAAACCTATGTTGCCATGAAATAATATTCAGGAGGTGGTGGTTATTATCATGGATGAGGTGACCATTTATGAAGCCGTTCTGATCTGGGTGAGGCAGGAACCCCACCCACTGCTGCAGCTTTGATGCCAAGATCATTGTGAACAACTTGAGGTCCGCATTAAGAGTGAGATGGGGCAGTATGGTTCACAGATAGTGTGATGTTTGTTGGGCTTGAGAATAACAGAGATGTGGGTGTACTGCATTGAGGGGGAGAATCCCATCCTGTTTTTGCACCCCTCTAAAATAGGCGTCACGCATAGGGGTAAGAAGCTCTGAAAATGCCTTAAAGAATTCAGGGGCCAACCTGTTAGGACCTGGACATTTCTTAGATTTTAGATGACTAATGGGCACCTGTACCTCATCTGAGGTAACTGTTGCATCCAATGCTTCTTTTGCCTCCTCTGTGAAGCAATTAACCTGTACCCTGTCATAAAAGGCATTGAGTTTTTCCTGAAAGCCCTCCACATTATTCTGGGTGTAGACTTGCTTGTAAAAGTCATCAAACAGTGTGGTGATTTTCAAGGGCTCAGTCTCAAAAGTGTTAGCAGTGCCTTGTTTACATAGCTGCAGGACTTGCAGCTTCTCTGTGTAGCTGCCAAACTAGCAGCTTCCCTACTCTGCTACCAGATTCATAAAGCCACTGGCAGGAGTATCGCAGGGCCCCCTCCACTTTCTCATCCAAGAGATGGTTTAGGTCTGCCCAACACTTTTTTTATTTTTATTTTTGTTTTTATTTATTGAGAAACAGAATTACAACCCTATGAGTCATAGACTCTTTTGCAATGGCTCTTCCTCAGTTAAAGTAGTATACAAGTATTACAAAGAGAAACAAGGGTGCATTTAAAACAATTAAAGTAGTATCGTACGTAAGGATGACAGAGAAGAAAGTATTGTAGTATAACAGATACATGTTAATTCTGTGGGCAGAGACAACCCAGAGTCCAGTAAAACCAGGAAACATGCAGTGATATGACATTTGTACCACCATAGTAAATGATACATACACGTTTGTAACTGTTGCTTGACTTGCTCATTCAGAACTATTTTGTGTTCTGCCTCTGAGTCAAAGAGCTTCTGTTTAAGTAGCTGCTGTTCACTGAGTCTCTCTTTTCTTATTTGCCACAAAGCTGATGGTGCAGCCAGTAGTAACAGCTTTAAGGTCATTTCACCAGTCTCTGATGTATAACCTGTGGGGTTGTGGGCCTTGTACTTCTCCATACATTTCCTCACCATCTTAGTGTAGTCTGGGTCATTGAGCAGCAAGATAGTCAGTCTCTAGCTTGGGGTGTTCCAGATTGGGGTGGTCACCATGTCCTAGAGAACTGAGACATGGTCCAAAAGCATAATGCTCTTGATCTTACACTGTTCAGCTGCATGGGTCCAGTTGGATGACATTAGCAAGAATTCAATAAGCGAGTATGCATGGTGGGGAAGGGATCAGACTGTGTAGCCCCTCATGGTGGGATGTAGTGAACACCAGATTTCGGACAGCCCAGCTTCCTCGACAGCTTTCTAATGCATGTGCCAGTATGGTATACCTCTTGGGTAGTTCTACTGGATCAGTCCAATCTAGGCTACATCACCCCATTGAAATCCACTCCATTAGTATAAATTTGTGGGTGGAAGTGCCCACGATATCAATGTGTCCTGTAGGAACTGGATATTGTCCCTTTTCTGGTTCAGGACATAGACAATAACTAAAGTGCAGGGTACCATCCTAAATGTGCCTTTGTCAGATATCTACATAGATACATAGATACATAGACAGTGTCGGCAGATAAGGGCCTATGGCCCACCTAGTCTGCCCATTTGAGCTTGTAAGTTCAGTTTGTTTTCCTAGAAGTCTATTTCCCTTTACCCCTGACCTCTAGAATTCCTTTATGTCTATCCCATGCATTCTTAAATCCCGTGATTGTTTCAGCCCCCACCACTTCCTCTGGCAGGGTGTTCCACTTGTCCACCACCCGTTCTGTGAAGAAATTCTTTCTCATGTTACCTCCATTCTGGGTCTTTGATTACCTGCTCGACCTCTAAGAGGTATTACTTATGAACCAGGATGGCAGCTCCTCTTCTGTGAGGGTGTACTTGGAATGATGAATACACTGAACCCACCATGACCTTCTCATCTTGGCATGTTCTCTTTGGTTGAGGTGTATCTCGTGTACGAACACTATTGCAGCCCCCCCTCCCCGTTACGTCAACTCCTGCAATACCTTAGTCCTCTTTATTGGACTGTTTAGGCACTGATGTTCTACATAACTCTTCATTCTTCTGTCTTTTTAACAATTATGATAATTGGGGGTGTCCACTCAGGGATCCCCACTGGCCACAGATCGTCTGCACAGCACTTGGTATCAAAAGAATGGAAGCAGAACTAGAAAAACATCCAGTGTACCCAAAATATCAGTATACCACACCAACTTCAACAGATTGCTTTCCCACCTGGCTGACTGTAAAGTTGTTCACTGAGCCCTTGGGTGGCATTGGACCCAGTCCAGTTGTGTGTCCATCTGACACTTTGCAAGCCACCTCTCCCTCTTTTCCCTCCTGGAGGCTTTGTATGATATACGTTCCCTCCTCATAGTGTCATAGTTTCCCTGCTAGTCCCTTCCACTGGCATGGTGAAGATCAGGGTCCAGAGTGTCTGGCCCCCGGGGCCACCCCACCTATCTCTCCGTTGTGGTGTTCACTGCCCCCAAACAGCTTCCAATCAACATATCCTGCAACTCTGGCCTTCTTGTATAAGGTCCTATTTCTCTTTCCCTTACAAGAGGAAGGTTAAAAGTGAGAGGGGAAGTCGGAGAGCACCATGAGACCCTTCATGTTATGTGTGTCAAGGTCCGAGCTGAAGTTGCTGAGTCCCCCCATCAGGGGGATCTTGAAGTCAGGGTTTGAGCCATCCTGTGTTACACTGCTATGTATCCCATGGGTTCAGGGTACTGCAATGCCCCCTTGAGGTGTTGTGAGCCTACGCTCACCCCCACTGCAGTTCTATCACACCCCTCCACCTGAGAACCAGCATCCATCAGAGGGTTCGTGGCCACACACACCTTTATACAGAGGCCCCCACATGCAGTGGTGGTCCTCCCTTACCTCCGCTCAGAGTGGGGCTCTATAGCATTAGCATATTGCCTGACAGCATGCCTGCGTGTGTGTCTCCGGTCCCTCTCCCTCTGCTCATGACAGGCTTACTCATAAACAACTGGACCTGTCTGATTAATAGTAAAAAGCAGCAATGCTGACGCTACCCTGCTACACAAGGATCAAGGTTATAGTGATGGTAGTGAAAGCCTGCAGTCCTAGTCACACTCCCAAGGCCACCCAGTGGGACAAAGCCAGTCACCCCCAGCCCCCAAAACAGGCAGTTATAAAGTTGCCCCCACACCTGCCTAAACCTCCTGAATCATACCATAGCTGTATGTAATTGTCGCATGTCCCAGTTTCTTGCCCTCTCCAAAATCTAGGCCTCAGTTCTGCACAGCTTATATAGTGAGAATCTCTTTGGTGCTCGACGCAAGTGTTACTAGCAGAATTCAGCAGATACCCCCACCCTATCCCGTGGTACTAATCATTTTTTTTTTTAATTAAATCAGCTTTATCAGTTTAGTGAAAAATACATCAAATACAGAACCAAAGCACCTGAACATACATACAAAATCCACCATCCCAAACCCCCATAACCCATCCCAGATCCCCTCCCCTAGCATCAGCGGGACCCTACCATGAAACCCATTAACACTGTATAGAAGGTCAGGCCTAAACTCTCTGTATGGCGTAAAGGGCTAGCATTTCGCCCCATTTCTTCTCGAACCTTAGAAGGCAATTATGGACACTGGCTATCATTTTCTCTGTGTTCAAACTGAAGAGAAGTTCCTGCAGCCACTCAGTATATGTAAGGGTTTGTGTGTCTTGCCAGTGACGTAAAACTAATTTCTTAACAGACATAGCTATTAGGGCCAAATAATATCTGCGTTTGTTTACTTGCACACTGATGTAGTCTCCCATCAGACAAATCTCTGGCGAGAAAAATTCTGCAATACCCAGCAAAGGATCTGAGTTTTGTCTGAAGTGATTCCACAAAGGGGCAACTTTGGGACATTCCCCAAATACACATAAAAGGGAGTCCTCTGCTAGCTGGCACCTAACACATGTAGCAGAGATAATTCTACCCATTGTAAAAAGTTAAACTGGGGTAAGGTACATATTATTAAGGATCTGAAACTGTATGAGCCGCAGTCTATCCTCAGAAATATATGTATAATTATCTTTCCAGACCTTTCTCCAGTCAACCTTCAGCTGAAGGAATTGCATGACCCAGTAGGCACTAACCATTTTGTATTTCAGCCATAAGTCAAGGTTGTCCCCCTTTTAATACCCCTCCCTCTAATGAACCCAGTACACAGTACAGAGCTCTTCACCACTCCTCAGTAAGAGCACTGTCAGTCTTGAATCTTTTGCTCCGCTTCCAGAAAATGAGCAAGCCCAAAATATCCTCATTACTACAGTAATTAGGGCTTACCACCACTGAGTCCAACAGGAAGTTAACAGTCCCTCAGTTAAAAGTTCAGTTCAAACTGGCCTTTTTCAGTGTGGGTTGCAGTTTGCAGTGGATGCATGAAGCTGGATGTCTGCTTCTTTGGCTCGGTGGTTCTGGCTATCCGGTGAAGAAGCTCCCTTTCACTGCTGCCTGTTCTTTTTCTTTGCCTTGGGCATTTTTTGCCAGACACCAGTTTTGGGCAAAGCTTCGAGGTCTGACTCCGTGGCTGAGATCAGGTCGATTTGGACATCAGGTTTCTTTAATAAGGATTTCACCTCTGCCAGGGTACAGAAGAAGTGGGGCTCTTCAGATAGGTGGATCTTGAACTGGCAGGGGCAAAGATTTGTAATTTAATGTCTTTTGGGGTGAGGTGTTTGTGAATCCCTAGCAAGGTGTATCTTTTTAAGGAAGATGAGTGATGTGAAGTCATGCTCCAAAAACCAGGTGTCCCCACAAAAACACTCTTTTTTGTTCCAGGCCATATGGAGTACTGGGGTTTTGGTATGGTAGACCACCGATTTTAGGATAACAGACCTCAGCTGAGCTTTAGGGTCTGAGGGCATGGTGAGCTCTCACTGTGTTAAGGGGCTCTTCCGATGGCCATGACAGGAGCTCCTTCAGCAGTGACTCTAGAAAGGTTTCCATAGTTCCACTTTCAGGACCCTTGGGGAGGCCATGTATTCAAATGTTATTGTGCCAGGAGCAGAGCTGTAGATTATACAGCTTCTCTGTTCCCACTCCTCATGACATATGAATATTAGGACATGGTGTGCTGATCAAGAGTGGTTGTGGCATCAGTTAGGCACTCCTCAAGGCCAGTGGTGTGTTTCAGGACCGCCATCAGCACCTTTGTGGTTTCTGCCACTGCCCGTTCTATTTTTTCCATGGTGGAGCCCTGTTTTCTTTGCTCATAAAAGAGCTTTTTTTTTGTTATTCTGTGTTTTAAGCCCCCTTCCTCACCACACCATTTCTTTCTGTCAGGCTCTCCCAAAGTGTCCGTGTGGCTCAGCCATACCTCTGGAGCACCCAGAGGGACCAGTCTCCATCCAGCCATGGATCTGCCCCCAGACAGGGAAGGAGGGAGTTCTGGCTTCCTTCCTACCTACACAGATCGAGTCGGGCTGTCCCATCTGGGTCTCCAGTGTTGGTCCATTGGCTCGGCACTGGGTCCCATTGCCAGGAGCGGATGTAGGTCCATTTTCTGTTTTCTGACCCCATATCCCCAAGGACAGTGATGAGCAAGGGGTCCAAGGGGCATGCGCATGCTGAAATGTGCCACCACTATGGACCCCGGCCGATGTCCTCCCCTCCCTCTTGGCACTCCCAGCTGCACCTCCACCCATGTGCACCCAGGTGGCGGTATCACACAGGAGCATCTGCCCTCCCTCCCCAGAGGAGGACAGCATCCCTGGGATGCCCAATCCTCCTCCCTTCCCCCTGTCCGGCCCTCTGAGGATCTTGGCTCGTTCCTGAACCCAGGTCACTGGTGATGCAAGCAGTAACTCTACTGCTATATCGGTGGGCCGGCCAGGTAAAAGAACTTTTTGATGTTATTGTGAATTATTCGTCTCCTTCCTCCTTGTTCAGGAGACTGGTCTGCTCAGAAGTCACCAACGCAGATCGACTCCAGGACCTCGAGTCATGACAATCAGTGGCCATCGGTGCAGTGAGTTTCTTTTTTGGTTTGCTTTTCTGTGACATTGTCCCATAGGCACTGTGGCTTTTTGGATCTTAGTCATCTGTTGATGGGAACTGGTGCAAGTTTTATTTTATTCCACCAAGAAGAGGGAGCCACATGGTTTAGGACCTCATCGGAGGAAAGCAGAACCAGAAGTCCCGTGATGGTCTTTTTTATGACTTAAAGTCAAATTAAGTGTTTCTTAATTGTGTTATGTTTTCCAGTGACTTCAGTTGAACAATAAAGTTCCTATTAAAATCTGGCAAGTTTTGAATTAAAATTATGATTACTTTTTTTATAAATAAATTTATTATTGAAAAGAGTTTCAGTAAACAAAATATAACTGTAACTATAGATACATTAAGTGATACAGTACAAAAAAGTAGAGAGGGAGAGAGAGAGAGATAGCACAATAAAAAACATATAAGTATAATGTCCAGATTCAACAGTTCGTGCAGAGAACAAAGTTAACTAATACGAGTATACAGTACTTCATGCAGAACATAAACATAGTAGACATTCAGGATGTATGGGTGGGTAAGGTTTTATTGCTAATGAGGAACATATTTTACAAAGAGTTCAATGCATGCGTAATATTGGTCAATGTTGTAACAGACGTGAAGATAAAAAAGAGAAAAAAAATCATACCCAAATTTAATAGGGTTGTAAAATAAACAATTTCTTGGAATATAACAAAAAAAAAGAAAAGAAAGAAAGAAAAAAAAGAACAAAATGAAATTTATTTATCCTTCACAAATTGAGTATCATAAGTAATATGCTAATTATTTTAGAGGTATCCCGGTGCCTAAAGCAAAACAATTATACCTAAGTCATTAATTGAATTCACTGTGTGTATACACATGGTGTTCTAGATAATGTCATGGTTGAGATGTGTCTTGTGAAGGAGGGGACATGGGGTGTTCATTACACAGAGTTGCAAATTAAAAAAATCCTGACCATTTCTGTGTGACTATAACCAACTTATTAAGTGCCAAGTGTGAGAGCCTCTCATAAGTAATCAGTTTTCCCATACCACTGTCTCTCCATGGCAGCAGCATTGATTCTGGGGAGAGGGACAGAGGAAAAGTGGAGTCCCAGCCAGCAGATGAGCACACCTTTTGCAGCACTTACTGCTGGGGTGAGGGATGGGGTAAATAGGTGAAAAGCAGGGTCCAGTCAGAGGAAGGGCGTATCCATTGAAGCACTGTTTGTTGGCGTGATATACCTGGGAAACAGGAAAAGTGGGGGCCCGCCCAGCCAGCAGATGAGTACATTGAGCAGTTATTGTTGGGGTGAGGGATGACAGAAATAGAAGAAAAGTGGGGGCCCACCTAGAAGAAGAGCACATCTATTGCAGCACTCATTGGTGACGTGAGGGATAAAGGGGAAAAGAGGAAGGGTGTATCCATGGCATCCCACAGTATTGGGGTGAGGGACAGGGGAAATGGGAAAAGTGTGGGCCAAGCCAGATGGGCGTATGCATGGAAGCACTCATTGTTGGGATGAAGGATTGGCAAATGACAACATGTGAGGGCCCAGCCAGCAGAAGGGTACATCCATAGCAGTACTGATTGTTGGGGTGAGAGACAACAGGAAAGTGTGGGCCAAGCCAGCAGAAGGGTACATCCATGGAAACACAGTTTGTTTGGTGAGGGAAAGGTACAAAATATGGAGGCCCAGTCATAAGAAGTGCACATCCACAAACATGCTGATTTTGGGGCAAGGGAGTGTGGAAATGATAAAAATTGGGGGCCCAGTCAGAAGAAGGATACATCCATAAAAGCACTAATTCTGAGCACGATGGAGGGGGAAATAGGGGAAAGCAAGGGAGTAAAATAGCAAAGCAGCACAAACTGTAATGTGTCCACAGAAGCACTGATTGTTGAAGTGGAGGACAGGAGAAATTACAAAAATGAAGGGGCTCAGCCAGCAGAAGTGTATATCTATGGAAACACTGATTATTGTTGTGAGGGACAGCAGAAATGGGGAAAGTGAGGAGAAATAACAAAACCAAGGAGCATAAATCTGAAGTTACCAATTATCATTACATATTTAAACCAGGAGATCTTTATGAATTGTGATGTGTACTAATGAAAAATATTCTTCAGGATATATTTAACTCTGTCGTAGGTTAGTGACAAGTGATTTCTGTCTTTGTCCCTTTGCTTGGCCTTCTTCATGTTATCAGACGTTACTTCTGAAGTACCTCATGAAGTGTTGCATCTGACTTTGGCATACTCTGACAACATCATCCCTTCTTGTCTACTGTTTAACCTGGAGTGGTCTCCGTTGATTTGCAGATTTGCATACACGATTTCATTCTTGTGTGAAAACTGAAATAAAAAATGGTGAGAAATGAAGAAAGACCTGAAAGCCTGTACAACAGAACCAGATATCGGAAGTCCTAGATAGAAGAACTAGCTGTCTGAAGTCCTGGACAGAAGAAATAGTGGAATGAAGTACTGTACAGAGGAATAGTGTGGCACAAACAACAGTGAACCCTTTCCATCAAGCAGCTGCAGACTGTATATAGTGTTGCAGAAACCTGCTTTTCTCAAAAGTTCTTTTCAAACAACCTGAACTCCCTATCTAAGGTACCTATCATCAAATGTCTGTCTCCCAGAGGGTTATGTATTGGTATTATACACAGTAATTTTTATAGATACATATAAACATTTAGAAATCGAGAAAGATCAATGTTCCATCTTGTCTGCCCCATAATTAATAACCACCAATAATAATAATACTGCTAAGCACTCGGCATGCTGGCGACCTGGGTTTGCGCCCCGAGCCCAGGTACCAGGAGCGGAGACTGGCAAGGGAGGGGTTCCATAAGCATCCATTGGACGCTTCCCTCCCAGGGGTGGGATCTGCCTTGGGACCTGTTGGTGGATTGGTGGTGAGCTTGGGAACGTGTTGCCTCGACACGCTCCCTGCATGCCCCCACCCCAGGAATACCCTGCACGCTTATGCAAGGCCAAGAACTGCAGTAGGGAAGGCACAGAAAATGGAAAATATGCCCCAATCCGACCAGATGATAAGTGCCTTGGCCATTGCCACCCGCAGCCAGCCTGGATCCAGCCCTGCAGCACCTGGGATGTGACATCGGCTGAAAGACCATTCCCTCCTGGAAGAGAGGGACCCTCCTGGCATAGGGATACGCTGGGCTACCCAAGGTAGGCTGCAGTTGGGGCTGGGAGAAGGTGGCAGGAGGTTGGAGGGGGGCAGTAGGGCGCTGGTGCTCTGAAGGAGTGGCCGGTTAGGGTGTGTGGGAAGCACATAAAAATAAATAAAAAATAATACTGCTAAGAATTGATATAGTCTACTGAAAATCTAAGGACTCCAAGGAAGAGCTGTACATGATAGCAGTAGGAGCTGCAGATAACACAACAGCCTTTACTAATGAAGGAAGAAGGTGAAGAAGAGGATGGGACCACAGAAAACAAGGAAAGAGAAGGTGAAACTTTATAAATGCCAGGCAGCAGATATCCTGTACCTAGACTTCAGCAAAGTCTTTGACTTCATCCTACATGGGAACTTGGTAAAAAAACTGGATGATCTTGGGGTAGGGAGTAAGATAGTGAGGTAGATAATGAGGTAGGTAAATATTGGGTAGGTGGGATGACCCAGAGGGTGGTCCTAAAAAGGAGAGCCCTCAGTGGTAAAGGAAGTCATGAATGGGGTGTTCAAATGATTGGTTTTAGGAGCGATCCTCTAACATATTTATATGTGATAGAGGAGAGGGCTTCAGGGAAACATTTGCCTCTTCACAGATGGCACCAAAATCTGTGGTAGAGTGAACAACGAGGAGGTGGTAACAGCCTTGAAGAAGGATCTGGAAAGACTGGAGATGTCGTCAAGGGTGTAAGAAGGATCTGGAAAGACTGGAGATGTCGTCAAGGGTGTGGCAGCTGACATTTAATGTGAAAAAGTGCAATATAGTGTACATAGGGGCCAGAAACCCGAGAACTGAAGGCAGGATGGATGGGGTAGTGGAAAATACAACTGAGGAAAGGGACCTAGGGTGATAATTATGGAGCACTTAAAGATCAAATGCAGTTTAAAAACTAACCCTTTTTACTAGTACAAAGGCAATCAGGCCTTATGTATTACAAATAAACTGCAGGAATGGCAATATTTTACGTAAAAATTGCTATTTTATTGCCTCTCTCATTTAACTTAAAGAATGGCCCTCAGACTTTTTTCAGACTAGGTGTTGGAATCTTGAGTGAGCAGTGATGTCATTTAAGCAAGAATGACATAATTTTCATCATGGTTCTGACAGTTTAGTATACACACAGTACATCAGAATATGAAATAGCAAAAATCAGTTGTCACTTCAAACAGTAATAAATGTACTACAAGGTATTAAAGAGCAGCTGACGCCGTTGAAAAAACTTTGGAAAACATAATAGATGGACACAGTTCAGCTTGTATTTCACATATCTTCTATAGAATTCTGCTCTTCATTTGTTACTGAAGAAATTCCCACAAAAACAGAATCTTTATCACTTAGAGCTCATCTCCCTCTATAACTTACTCCCTACTTGACGTCATAGTGCTCTGTTGTGACATCACAGTCTGTTGCTGTGGGAATAACTGTGATGCCACAAGCACAGTATTATAACATCAGGTTGGGAAGAAGCAATAGGAGCTGATGAACCCTCAGGGAACAACTCTTCTGTTTTCATGCATCTGCCCTCACTAATAAATAATGGAGATAATAAACACAGAGCTAATGAGAAATATAAGCTGCTTTGTGTCCAAATATTATGTTCTTCAAAGTTCTTGTTAAGGCATTGGTGGCCCTTTAAATAACTAGTAATTTTCACAGGCTAACTTAACCAGTAACAAGCATTTGTCAATGCTGAATGTTGCTTGCTTATATGTGCTGTTTAGGTATTAGGAAGTGCTAGTACCATGAATAAGAACTGTCATGTGTTCCCACCCCGAAAGACATCCACTGTGTCTTTCTGTTCAGTATTCACAGAAGAGGGGAAGGGGCAAGGGCCACAGCAGTACAGCAGCTGCCAAGGCAGTGAAGAGGTAGACAATAGTCCATTCACAGGCAAAAGAATCCTGCAGGAGCTGACTAAATTGAAGGTGGACAAAGCGATGGGACCAGATGGCATACATCCAAGGATATTAAGAGAACTGTGAAGGGAGATAGTAGTACCTCTGGCAACCATGTTCACTGAGTCATTCAACACAGGGGTGGTGCCAGAGAATTGGAGGAGGGCACATGTGGTTTCTCTACACAAATCCAGCAGCAGGGAGGAGGCGGGGAACTATAGGCCGGTCAGCCTCACCTCAGTAGTGGGGAAGATCATGGAAACATTGCTTAAGGAAAGGATAGTGGGGCATCTAGAAGCTATTGGAGCCCAGGACCATAGGCAACATGGATTCACAGTGGGGAGGTCATGTCAGACAAATCTGGTTAATTTCTTTGACTGGGTGACAAAGGAAGTAAATCAGGGTGGGGCAGTGGACAACACTTACCTTGATTTCAGCAAAGCCTTTGGCATCATCCCACATAGGAGACTGATAAACTAGCTGTGTAGGCTGGGCATGGAGGAAAGGGAGGTAAACTGGGTTAGAAACTGGCTAACAGACAGGAGACAGAGAGTGGTGGTAAATGGGGTGCAGTCTGGGGAGAGGGGGTGACCAATGGGGTGCCACAGGGATCGGTCCTCGGTCCAGTCCTATTTAACGCCTTCATTAGTGACATTGCAGAAGGGCGGATGGGAAAAGTCTGCCTTTCTGCAGATGACACCAAGATCTGTAACACAGTAGATACCCCAGAAGTGGTGGAGAAAATGAGGAGAAACCTGGGGAATCTTGAAAAATGGTCTGAGGACTGGCAAGTGAAGTTTAATTCAAAAAAGTGCAAAATGATGCACCTGGGACACAGAAAACTTGGGGAAAGCTACAGGATGGGGGGGGGGGGAGGAGAGGAGTTGCTGACAGTCACAACGAAGGAAAGGGACCTGGGGGTTCTTATTTCAGATGACCTGAAAATGTCAAAGTGCTAATGCATCTGGGAGGGCCAGTGACATGCTAGGGTGCATAGGCAGAGGTATCACCAGCATAAGGAGGGAGGTAGTGATGCCATTATGTAAAACCATGGTCAGGCCTCACATGGAGTACTGTGTGCAGTTCTGGAAGTTGCACCTTTGTAAGGATATTAACAGGCTGGAGAAGGTCCAGAGAAGGGCAGATAAGATAGTACAGAGCTTGCAACACAAGACTTATGAGGAGAAATTAAGGGACCTCAATATGTACTCACTGGAAGAGAGGAGGGAAAGAGGGGATATGATAGAAACATTCAGGTACCTCAAGGATATAAACAAGGTGCAGGGGGGGACATTTTCCAATACAGGAAGAGCACAAGAATGAGGGGGCATGACATGAAATTGGAAGGTGAGAGGTTAAGAGAGAATGTGAGGAAGTTCTTCTTCACAGAGAGGGAGGTGAACGTGTGGAATGGTCTGCCTCAGGAGATGGTGGAAGTGAGCACTGTGGATGGATTCAAGCATGCTTCGGACAGGCACAGGAGAACCATAGAGGTACAACAGCGAGTGGGTCAGAAACAGTAATCCAGTACAAGGGCTTATGAGCAGACTAGATGGGCCAGGCAGTTCTTATCTGCTTACAATTTCTATGTTTCCATGTCTGTGTCTCTTTCTGTTAAGAATTAGCCAGACAGAGAGAAACACGCAAGCATATGCTGCTTGCATGTGCTGTTCCCCACTATGTCCTCCATAACACACTACTATCCATAGACACACAGAGAGAGGACATATCACACATTGTCTCTTCAATGCTGCTCCCCCAGTGTCTCTATTTGTCTCTCTCTCTCACTCTGTCACTCTCCCTGTCTCGCTTTCTCTATGTCGCTCTCTTTCTAAGCCACCGAGCTCCGTTCTTGAACGTCAGGGAAAAAACTCAGTTGCGCTGTCTTACTGTCACTGGGATTGGGAGGGGTGGCAGAATGGGACACAGAGAACTTGTATGGGAGGTGGGAAAGCAGTACAGAGGTTCTCAAGGAAAAAGACACTGAGAGAGAGAGAGAGAGAGAGAGAGAGAGAGAGAGAGAGACAGCAAAACACAGGTCTCTCCTGCACACAAACTGCAGCACTGTTCTGTACGGGGTAGCAAGGGGAGACAACAGTATCCCAATGTTTTCTCTCTTGTGGTCTCACAGGACATTTCAGTCATGGTGCAGGTGCGGAAGAGTGATGATGCTGTCTCTCACTGTCTCTATTGTCTGTGCACTGAGGGTGGGGAACAAGCAATGGGGCAGCCACAGTGGGGGGGGTGCTAGGAAAGGAAACTCTGGGTGGCCACTGTCACGCTCGCTCTCTCCTCTGCTCTCCTGTATTACAGCCCGTCAGAGGGCTGTAAACTGCTGATCATTGATTCCACTGTTTCTGCTGACAGAGACATAGACAGACAGAGATGTAGCACATTGCCGCAACTTTGGTACCTACTGTCTCCCACTGTCTGTGTGTGTCTCTCTCTCTCTGTCTTACAAGCCAGACTGCGTGGCCACTGTCACTCTCAATTACCTCCTTTCCCACTTGGACTGCTGATTATCTGCAAACTGGACAGGGTAGTGGCAGGCAGAACACACACAGACGTTCTGTTTCTGAACTCACAGGCTACACAGCTGTCATGCGCGTCTTGCTGTCTTGCACTGTGTGGTGTTTCTGTGTCCCCTAGCCACAACTGGATATTAACCCAAGTGCCACACCAGGCACTTGGGTTAATATCCCTATACTGACACTGAAGTGCAGTATGAGGATGGGGTGCTGCACTCCTGAGGTGCCGTCTTTTGGATGAGATGTTGAACCGAGGTCCCATTTGCCTGTTCTGGTGGTAGTTCAGGTGGATGTTAAAGACCCCATGGCACTTCTCGAAAACAGTAGGGGAATTTTTATTTTTGAACTTCAAAGAAAGAACAGAAATATAAGTACAAAACTATGTTAACTTCACATTAATTTTAACATACAAATCATAAGCAGGAGAAACAAAAAAAGTGTTTCATTCATACATATTCTTGAACACAAAAGAGAAATTGTACTAGAAAACTAAAGTATCACCTTAATTTAAAGAACCCCCCACTCCCCCCCTTATAGAAACTTTGGGGGAGTTTTTAAAACAACAAATAATAGCAAACGTTTTTGTTTTTACACAAAATACTATATAACTCATAGAAACAAAAAAAAAAGAAAACTCAGTAGGTATTTATAGTCAGACACAGAACTTTTCCTTCATTTCACATTTCAAGGCTCTAATGTAACTTCTAAAGGAATGAGTATTCATAACTCCTTTGGGGAAATGCAAAGGGACCTCAAAACAAGTTTCAGAAAAATCTATCCCAAAAGGCTTGAAATTGTAAACTAGAATACACAGTATATTCATAATCTTTATGCTTCTGGATGCCATCTACAAGCATACTCATTAACTGTTAAGGAGACACATATTGCTACTGTAAGGAAAATCTGCACCGGCTCTGCCAAACCCAGTATTTAATTAACCCCAAAAATACATACAAGCTACCATTATTACAGGACACCCAGTGATTAGATACGAGTCCCAGTACGAAAGTATCATAGTTTAAGTACTGAAAGGGAAGACAATTCCAAGCTGTACGTATTATTTCCCATACCTCTATAGCATAAGGACACACAAAATACAGAAGAGACATTGGGCCGGATATTCAAACTGCGCTATTTTGTGGCGCAACCTTATTGCACATGGAGCAACCCTTTCGAATATCTGGGCCATAGTCTCTAAAGTGGTGTCACACCCTGGCCTGAAGCAATAACATTTATTTATCTCCTTATGTTTTAAGTTACTTTTAACATTTAGTTTTCCATGTGCTCCTAACCATACCACATCCCAGATTTTAATAGGTAGTCTTTTTTCAGAGATCATTTGACAAATCAAAAGTTTTTCTTGAGAATTTCTATCCTCAAAGGGATCAACATAAAAATGTGTGTCCATAATTAAGTTATATAAATCTTTCCTGATTAGGTGAGCAAAGGAAGATTTCTTAATTTGCCACATCTTTAACTTATCTAACCTGTATTTCAGATAAACTGGAAATTTATGTGTTTTAAAAAATTCAGAAATACTAGAGTCACACAATTTTAGGCCACACCTCAAGTATTGTATGAACATACGCAATTTTCCAGCTGATAAAGGCCTAGAGGTCTATCAAGTCAGCTCAAATGTGCAGCTAGCACCCCTTATTCTACAGCTGCCCCTCCCTTCCACCCTTCCCCTTCATTAACCCTCCCCTTTGTCCTGTCCCATCCTCGTTTGAAGCAGTCCACTGTTCTACTGCATACCACTTCAGCAGGTAACGCATTCCACCCAGCCACCACCCTCTCTGTAAAAAAGTGTCGCCTCATCTCCCTCCTGAACCTTCCTCGCTCCAGTCTCATATCAAGGCCCCTGGTGGTTCTCCCTTCCCTTACTTTGAACAGCCCCTCTGTACCCATCTTGTTTATTCCTTTCATGTATTTAAAGGTTTCAATCATGTCACCCCATCTCTCCTCTCCTCTCCTCCAGTGAGTATATGTTCAACTCCTTCAATCTCCTCTTGTATGATAAGTCCCCCAGTCCCTTGATCTCTATATCGCCCTGCACTGCACCCCCACCAGTAACTTAATGTCCCTCTTCAGATATGGACGCCAGTACTGCACGCAGTACTCCAGGTATGGTCTAACTAATGACCTATACGGTGGCAGAATCACCTCCTCCCTCCTCGAGGATATACCCCTTGCAATACAACCCAGCATTTTGTTGGCCTTTGCAGCTGCCTTCCTACATTGTGCCGAGTTGTTCATTGACCCTGTAATGGCACCCCCAGATCCTTCTCCTCCTCTGTCTGGGCTAGCTGCACTCCCCCTAGCTGGTAACTCCTCCTTGGGTTCTTCATCTCAAAATGCAGCACCTTGCACTTTTTGGCATTAAAGCCCAGTTGCCAGGTGTCTGACCAGGTTTCAAGCTTTGTCAGATCATCCTGCAACCCCTGACATCCTCCTAGGTCATCCACAACCGTGTCTACCTTGGTATCATCAGCAAACAGGCTGATCGTGCTCTTGATGTCCCATGATATGTCTGCAATGAATATCCTAAACAACACTGGTCCCAACACCGAGCCCTGTGGAACACCGCTCGTCACTGCCCTTGGGTGTGAGAGCTCCCCACCCACCACCACCACCCTCTGTTGCCTTCCCTGCAACCAGTATCCTTCCCATCTCACCAGCTTGGCACCTGCCCCTGTGCCTACTAACTTCCTTCCCAGCCTTCCATTTGGCACCGAGTCGAATGCCTTACTGAAGTCCAGATACAGGACATCCACTGCATGGCCCCTGTCCAGTTGCCTAGTTACCCAGTCATAGAACTCAACCAGGTTGGTTTGGCAGGATCTGCCACATATGAAGCCATGCTGTCTGCTGTCCTGTAGTCCTTTGGCCTCTAGGAGGGCCACCAGCCTCTCCTTCAGGATAGCCTCCATTAGCTTACCCATGATGGATGTGAGGCTCACTGGTCTGTAGTTTTCCGGTTCATCCTTGGGGTCACTCTTGTGGAGGGGCACCTCATGAGCCATTCTCCAGTCCTGAGGTACACACCCTGAATGTAGTGAGGCATTAAATAGGTCTGCCAAAGGTCCTGCAAGGACCTCTGCCAGCTCCTTCAGTACCCTGGGGTGGATGCCATCTGGGCCTGGCGCCTTGTCCACCCTCAGTGCCTTTAAACCCTTTTGAACTCTGCCCTCCATGATTTCCCCATCTGTCACCCCCCCGCTTCTGCCATTGCTCCCACCTTGGGTGTCACCCCTCTTTAGTAAATACTGAGCAGAAGTACTCATTTAGTGCTTCCACTTTATCGCATCTCTGCTTCCACCGAACCCCCTCCTTCCTAATCCTTACTTTGTGGTCTTTACAGCTTCTTTTCTCCCTGATGTACTTAAAGAAGTCCTTCTCCCCTTCTTAATGCCTTGTGCCAGCCTGAGTTCCGTAGATGCTTTGGCTCTCCTTACTGCCCTTGTCACCTCCTTCGATTCTGCCAAGTACTCCTCCGTGTCCCCCCTCCCTGTTTTCTTGTACTTCCTAAAGGCAGCTCTTTTCCTCCTTACCTTTTCATGATCTCCTTGCTCAACCAGCTTGGTTTCTTAGCCCTAGCCTTCTTGCTCTGGGCTTTGCAGCAGGTTTTGGTTGCCTCCACTATCCCCAGCTTTATGAGCTCCCACCTCTGGTTAGTGTCCATACTAGATAGAATTCTGAACAGGTACCCTTTTACCACTTCCCCCATCCTCCCAAGGTCGGCCCTCCTGAAGTCCAGCACTCTCGTGCCAGATTCCACTCCTTCCTTGCCCATATCCAATGTGAGCCATACTGAGTGGTGGTCACTCCCTGATAGCGGTTCCTCCACCGTAAGTTCTCTCACAAAGTCCCCATTTGCCAGCACAAGGTTGAGGGTATTCCCTAACCTGGTTGGTTCACTGAACATTTGCAGCAGGAAGCTGTCCTGAAGGCATCCAGCAGTACCTGCTCCCTTCTGTTCCTGGTTGTTGGGGTGCTCCAGTCCACTCCTGGCATGTTGAAGTCCCCCACAATCACCACACTACTCTTTTGGCAGGTCCTCCTGATCTGTCCCGCTAGTTCCCTGTCTAACTCCTCTGTCTGAGATGGTGGCCTGTACACCACTCCCATTCTAAGAATCCTATTCTTGGAATCCTGGATTTGCATCCAAAGTGACTCCGTACTACCCTCCTCCCCTTCCTCCCTTACACACTTCAGTCCTTCCTTCACATACAGTGCCCCCCCTCCTTTCCCAATCACCCTGTCCCTACAAAATAACCTGTACCCTGGTACAGACAGGTCCCAGTCATTGTATTGGGTGGCCCATGTTTCCGTGATGGCTGCAATGTCCACCTCTCCCTCTGCCATGAGAACCTGTAACCCTATAGTTTTCCTCCCAAGGCTCCTAGCATTAAGGGTAACCACCTTCCACCCTTTCCTCCCCTCCCATCCTGCCCTCCTTTCCTAGCCTCACCAATAGTACCTGCCATTTGTCCTTTGTCACTGTTATGGGGGGTAAGCTCATATGGTTTCCCAACCTGTGGTCTCTGCATATCTCTTCCCCAACTGCCACCCCCCACTCCTAGTTTAAATTCCCAGCTTCCTCTATGTACTCCTCCATCCTCTGTTTCAACATTTTCTTTCCCTCCTCACTCAAGTGTAGTCTGTCCTTGGCATAGAGACTACTGTCCTCCCAGGTCCCTCCCACCCCCCAATAGCCCATACCCTTTAGCACAACACCAGGTTCTTAGCCATCTGTTAAATTCATCTATTCTCATCTTTCCTGTTGTGCTTGCCTTTGGCACCAGAAGTATCTCTGAAAAATTACTGACCTTCATGCCCCCTCACATAATTGTGCTAGTTCCTCAAACCTCCTCTGGACTGTATCTACTATCTTGTCAGCCAGGCCATTTGTCCCAAGATGTATAATTAAATGATGCTTGTCCCTACCCCTTCTAGCGTATTTCAGAACAGACTGCCCCACCCTTTCCGCTGTCATTCCTGGCATGGCCTCCACCCAAATGCGACTATGCCTCTCCCCTTACTACCCCACCTAACTCCTCTTAGTATTGAGTCCCCCAGCACTAAGATTCCACCCCTCTTACTCCCTGCTTGCTTCCATTCATCTCCCTCTCTCATTTCCAGCTCCTCTTCTTCCTCCTGCACATTATTTCCCCCTTTTACCCCTGTTGCAATTCTCCCAGCAGAACTTCCCCCGCTCCAGTTTGGTCCAGGCATTTATCAATTACTCCTCTAATTTCATCATTTCCCTCCTCCACCCTCTTCCTCTCTAGCAGTGCACAACTATTTTCTGAAGACCCTTCACAAATGCCCGCTCCCTCTCTCTTCATAGCAACCTGTTCTCTCCTTTCCACTCCATGACTTTTGCCACTTCTTCTCCTCCCCTCACAATTCCCTATTTCCTCCTTCCATTTATCTTTTGTCTCCTGACCTGGTTTCCCTGACAATTGTTCTTCCTGGCCTGGGCCCCTTTGTCTCTGCTTCCCTTCTTCTGACCCTCTCCTTACCACTGTTTGCTTAAATCGCCCTCCCTCATCTCCCCTTCTTCCTCCCTCCAGTATTGGGCTAAACCCACCCCCAATCTGCCTTGCCTGTCTTAGTTCCTCCTGCAGACCGTCAATCTCCTTTCTAAGTTTTTCTATGTGGTTGCACACTGAACATCCTCCCACACTCCAGGCAATTTTGAGAAAGATTGGTGCACTGCAGTTGTTGTAGCCTACCACCTTACCCATTGCTGTCGTTGCCCACCAGCGACCCCGCACCCTTCCAGATGCAGGATGCTGTGTGCAGTTTTGGAGACCACATTTAAAAAGGGACATTATACTCCTAGAGAGGGTCCAAAAGAGGGCATCCAAAATTATCTGGGGCCTGGGGGGGAGAGGACCTTGTACACCCTGGAGGAGAGGAAGGACAGGGGGGACATGATAGAGGTCTTTAAGTACATGAAAGGGATCAATAAGGGAGGCCCAGTCAGGGTGCTCCAAAGGAAGGAGGTTGTGGCAACGAGAGGTCACGGGTGTAAGCTGGAAGGGGGCAGGCTCAGAGGGGAGAGGAGGAGATATTATTTCACTGAAAGGGTGGTGGAGCCATGCAATGCACTGCCCAGGGAGTTGGCAGAGGTGGAGACTGTGAACAGGTTTAAGAGAGGATGGGACAGGTACAGAGGGAGAGTAAATCTGACCAGGCCTTAAACAGGTGGAACATCTTGGACTGGGAACAGTATAACCCAAGGGCGAGGGGGGGGTCACCAAAATCGGCCCTCAGTGCGGGTGCTGAAAATTGAGCAGACTCGAGAGACCATTAGGCCTATTCTGCTGGCATTTTAGTATGTTAGAGTCTTCTCCCCATTGGGAAAATACCCCTTGAATTTGGTTCTGAACCCAAAATGTCCCATTGGGACATAGTCTTTTCAAAATTGGGACAAAACTAGTAAAAAAGAAAATACTAAAATAAAAACTAATGGGATTAATCATACCTAAACCCCCTTTATTAACAGGGAGGTAGGTTATACTTCTTTTGACAGGATTAAGATGGCTTCCCCATATTACTGAAAAAAAAAACATCCTAAATGTGCACTTTCTAATTGTTTTGGTATGGGAAACACATGACTTATGTAGAGGGAAAAAAGGAACAAGGTGATTTGTGATCATATAAATGGGTTTTAACTTCCCCTTTTTCCATGTGTTCCATAATCGGATCCGAGGTTATATTTGTTACATTTGTTGTTTCCAGTTAAACTCAGCCATATCCCCAGGGCCAAAGTACACACCCAACAAATTTTGGGGGTGTAAAAACAACTGGTATATCTCTAATTTTCATTTCTTTATTCACTGTGTCCCCTGTGATTAAACAGAAGCTTTTAGAACAGTTTACTTCTGCTCCAGTAAGGGATGAATGGCTCTCTAAAATGTCTAGGGCTTGTTTGCAATCTGCTTGGTTATGAGCGACAACCACTAGGTAGTCAGCATAAGTGCATACTTTCACTGGGGGTCGATTTGGAGTCGAGATTCCTCTAATGGTGCTAAAAGCTAACCTCCTAATAATTGGGTCTAAAGTTGTAATGTACAACATGGGGCTTAATGGACAGCCTTGTCTAACCCCTCGGTGTATCTTCCTAGTTTTTCCTACCCATCCATGTAACAATGGTGCTGCTGATGCAGATTTATAATAACATTTGAAGCCAGGCAGTGAATTGTTTTGGGATCCCACAAGCCGTAAGGCAGGGCCATAAAAACTCATGAGATACATTGCCGAAGGCTTGGACTTGGTCTAAGCTAAGAATATATGCTAGGGTTTGTGATGTATAACTAGAGTTCATTATTTCTCTAAATAGCAGTAAATTATCAGTGATTTTGTGCCCTGGAAGTGTGCATGATTGAGAGGGGTGAATAACCTCTGTCATAGCATTGACTAGTCTAGAATTCAGAATTTTAGCTAAAATCTTCAGGTCTACATTTAATAGTGTGATAGGTTTCCAATTGGCTAACAAAGATTTGTCCCCTTTTGTAAAAAGGAAAAATAATGTACCCGTATTCATTTCTGCAGGAATTGCTAACGTTTGTAATAAATGGTTGAATACTTGAACTAATTCCTTAGAGAAATGTGGCCATAGCCATTTATAAAATTCTGGGGGTAACCCGTCTGCACCAGGAGTGGTTTTTAATTTAAGGGAAGAAATATCTCTAGAGCAGAAATGGGCTGAACTAATAGCGCTTGCTGTAAGGGTGAGATCTGGGGTAGGGAAAGAGATCGAAGCCATCCTTTTGTCTCATCAGAAGTGTTAAATCTTCTACCAAATTTGGTTTGAATGTACTGGTTAATTATATCCAGCAGTCCCATTTTAGAGCAAACCACATCACCTGATTGAGATATCAATTGATTGATATGTTTATTTTGTCTTCTGTGACTACAGTTCTCATATGGGTTTGTTAAAAAGGATTTGCTTTGCATTCCAAATGTTATTCTGTTTCTGAGGACAGAAATCTGTTATACTGTATATCCTGAAGCTCTTTCTTAATTTGAGTAATATCTGAAGAAACATTCCTCATAGAGTGTATGTACTCTTTCTTGAAGCAATTGCAGCTGGTTGAGTAAATATAAATAGAAGTTTTGTCTTTTATCAAGCAATCAATCACTTTATTTAATCAGGCATAAACACCATTGAGCAAGCTCATTTTCAAGGTGGTCCTGGGCATTAGTAAAGGAATAATGCCTGACAGGGTGGGTGTTATGCTGGGATAACATCCCACCTCGGGTGGTTGAGCCCGAGGCCACCGTCCGAGGGCGTCCAACATCCAAGAAGGGATGTTATCCCAGCATAACACCCACCCTGGAGGGCATTATTCCTATTATACAATGACTCATTGTTTTATACAGAAATAAAATAATTTTAAAGATTTTTTTTTAGTGATTAAAAATATTTTTTTAAGAAAAGATGCAAACAATCATCTAGGCTATCCAGCCTATGATCATCTAGTTGATCAGCAGGGATGTTATGCCAGGATCCCTGTTGTGATGGCCAACTGACCAATCAGGAGACAGGATTCTTTCTTGCCATTGTATAATACAATACAGTACACTTCATAAGATTACAATTGTGGGGGACAATGGTGCCAAAAAAAAAAAAGAAAAACATTGTGAAGGTGCCGGTCAATATGGGCCTATACAACATAATTAACATGCAAAGGTACATAATGATAAGCTTTACTGAAATGAGAAGAGACAACAATCCCATATAGTCTTCGTTAAGTAAGAGGAGTATAATGGAAAACCCTTGAAAGGTGTTTAAAACATACTGTAAAATCCTTTTTTGTGTCCAACCACCATTGTGATTAGTTATCATATAGACATATCACAGATTTCCTGGCTATTATTAATTCAGCCAAGGGGTCTTGAATATTGGGTTGTAAGAGATTCATATTGAGTCTCCACAGCCCCTTCCCATAGGTTACCTCTGGAGCATTCCCTAACAATACTAACTAAGCAATGATTAGAGGTTGCAATAACTTGTGTCCTTGATTTTTGGACAGAAGCTATGTTAGATACAAAAAAATAATGCGTGAGGATAATAACCCTTTATAGAAAGTACAGGGTGGGTGGGGGTACAAAGAACCTTGGGCATCTTTTAAATTTGCTTGTAAAATAATATTTTTCAAGGCAACCACGTCGCAGAAGGTTTTTTTCTGTCTTACCACTTCTGTCAGATCGTAACCACTCATGATTAAAGTCTCCTCCAAAAATCACTATTTTTGATGTGAATAAAAAAGGTTGTATATCTTTCCAAAGATCCTTCCTATCTCTTTAGTTTGAGGGGCGGAACAATTTATGAGACGATAAATGTTGTTTTTGAGCCTGACATCTAATAATAAAGTTCTCCCTGGGTGAATTTCTACTACTTTCAAAGGTTTGATAGTGTGATCAAAAAAAAAAAAAACACACCCCACTGCACAATTCTACCCCTAGTGACCAACAGCATGGTCCCCATGTCCAGTCATAGGATGCTCTAAGTGATTCAGAGTATTGGTGAATCCTAGTATCTTGAAATCAAATTATATCTAGCTGATAAGAATCAAATATTGCAAAAGTAATTTTCCTGCATTTCTCATTCTTTAGGCTGTTGGTGTTGAGCGAGGCCCTTGAAAAATCAGACATAATTAGAACCTAGTCCTATTAAATTGTGTTTCTTTTGCTCTACGGGGAATGGTATGGAACCACTTTAGCTTAAGATCTGGTTCCCCAGCGTTTCTTTTTTATTTGGGGTTTTAACATGGCTGGGTCCTCGCTTTCAGAAGAGACTTCCAAAATGAAGGAGGCACCAGACAAACCCTCCATCTCAGTATCACCCCACTGCAAAACACCATATTGGTTCTGCAGGGGGAGCTGGTTCGGGAGATGCTTAGGCTGTTTAGTTTTCCCTTTCCCATGTGTTACCAACTGGAAGGCTTGTAAATCGGGGGGAGGGGGGGCATTTCTTTTGCATCCTCAAAATTGCTACTCCCTTCAGCTTGAGAATTGGGGTTAGAAATAGTAATAGCTACTTCTACGGTATTCTCTCAACCAAGGGAGTTGGGGAGTCAATACTGGGGATTTTAATAGAAGTTTCCCCTGTCTGAGGCATAATGGATTTTCTCATCTCTGTAGAAGGAGTCTTCTTAGCTGGTTGTGGGGTTGAGGAGGGTGCTTGTGGAGGAGGGTTCTGTGGGTTTGTTTTAGCTCTAATATTCCTATGTATAGCAGTGTTGACATAAGAATTGTGCTCTGTGAAGTCAGCATCTGAGTTGTTCTGTGACACCCAAGGGCAGTTTGTAAAGGTGTGACCTTCTGTCTGACACAGACTACATTTTGGGGTAAAAGTGCAATGGACCCCAGAGTGGCCTGACATCCCACACGTGCTGCATCTGATTTTATCGCAGCTACTACTCATGTGTCTGGGGGAACCACATGTAAAACAAGTACAAGGCATCCCAGGATAGAATAAGACACCTCGATCTCTCCCCAAGAGAAAAATGCTGGGCAGGTGTTGCACGCCTGAATCTGTAACCTTTAGTTGAATTTTGAAATGCCACTCCACTGTACAAAAACCCTCATAATCAATTATTGGGTCAGGTAGACCCTGAACCTCACAGTATTGCTCCAACCAGTATAATATGTCTTTGACATTGACCCCTTCATTTCTAACAAGACGGTAATCATTTTTACAGTGGGTTTGGACAAGGGGATAACATAAAAATGAGACCATACTTATGAATTCTTTACACTAGCACATTTTTGCCCAAACTTATCCAATAAAGCTGGAGTCCGAAAGCTTACATCAAAGCTGTGTTCACCAGGGGCATGGATAAAAGTGAACACCTCTGATGGAGAAAACTGTAAAGACTGTTTTATTAACACCTTCCCAACAAATATTCTGTCCGGGGGTTCCTCCAAACCACTTGCATATCTAATTCGAATGGCATAACACCATTTAGCATTTGTGAGGGAAGCATGAAATAAACTAGAAAAGCTTGGTTTCTGACCTGAGTTTTGCCCAAATGAGGAACTGTCCTGTGTCGTCTGACCATTGTCATCCAGCGTTGAAGTTACCTGCGAGTCCATGAGTTCAGGGGCCCCCTGTGAAGTTTCATTGTCTAGTGTTATCTCAGCATCTGGAGTTCAGAAGAAATCACGGTGTTGACTGTATCTTGGAGCTGCATTGTGGACAGATCCAGGTCTTCTCTGGGTGTCCATTTTGATTCTTTGATGACTATTTTATCCTCGATGTGGCTACCATTTCTTTAGAAGAACTTGTACCAGGTAAAGGAATTAAAGGATCCAGAACCCAGTTTCCATTAATTGTTTGAACCCAGCCCGCCTGGTTTAAAGCCAGATCTGGAGACCAGTCTGCTACATATAAGTCCGTAGAATTACTCAAAGTAGAGGTAGAATTTTTTCCAAAGAGAAAAATAGCATATGAGGCTTTTTTTTCCAGATTTCCATCTGGGCTTGCAGGTAAACGCTGCCTCTTATTTTTTTCCTCCACCAGTTTCTGTCTTTGGGCCACATATTGCTGTTCTGCTGTTAAAAGTAACTCATTTAAACATTTTTTCTCTTCCATAGGATTTTTCTTTAAGTCTTGTTCAGCTACTACAAAATTCATACCAGTCTCATCAGAATCATTATCTGTACTAGCTTTCTCAGTAGTGTTAGAAACAGTCTTCTTCTGTAAAGTTTGTTCAGCCCACTCAAGTTCCATATCAGCTGCCTCGGGGCCCTTCAAAATACTGATATTCTCATTACTAGTAGAGGTAATCTCCATTGCTGGACCTGCAGGAGTGGAGATCTGTTCTCTTGCAGGTACACCAGCCAACTCCCCAACCTGAGAGTCTACCATCGAAATGGGTCCCCTCTGCTCACAGGAAGCAAGGGCCCCCCTGCAGAAAGAGTAGAGGAATTTCCCCAGTGTCCTGGCCAAATTTCCACCCATTCACTAAAAATACCACCAACAGCTTAATCTGGTTCAAAGTCAGTTGGCATTCATCTGTATCCCCTTCCCCCTGGTCGTGCCTGAAAATAGGCAAAATGTGTCTAGTGTACTTACCCAGTCAACAAAAACTAAATAAATAAATAAACAACTTGTCACACAGACATGAGATTGCCGTACCATTGCCTGACATTGTCTCTGTCTCGTTCGCTCTCTCTGTCTCTGCATCAGACTGCACAGTGGGCTCACATCACCCGGCTTGTCCCCATTGCACTTCATCAACCTGGGGACATAACCTGTCTGTGCTACTGCACTGCAGTCTAAAAATGCAATCTGACTGCACACAGCATGGACCAGAGCCTGAGAAGCTACAAATTGTGCAGGACAGTACTGATTTCATCATGGGCTCGGTGCCCAGTGGTCTGCAGGGTGGCTGAGTGTATACGCAGAAGTTGTTAACTGTGCTCTGGTTGCACAGAGGTCTGCATTATCGCACTGTCAGGTGCTGCCGCACTGTCAATCAAATCCATTCAAAAGAAGAGTTGTACATATTTGCTTTAAGAAAAAAAGTGTATTCTTAGAGCCGCAGGAATATTTGGAGTGCTACCGGAGTATTCTGCTATTCACAAAATGCATCGTTTAAACTAAAGCTTCCCTAGTTCCTCCTGCACAGCTTAGCCTGTCACGTTAGCATGGTCACTGGAGCCTGGCTTGAAGAAATGCAAAACATGAGGAGACAGGAGGGTCAGAGGGGCAACAAAAGAGAAATGAGGCACGGGGACTACGTGAGAGAAAAGGTGTGTGCAGGGGAGGAGGGAGAGACAGCAAGCAAACCAGAGCAATGGAGAGGGGGGAGACGGCTTTATGTATATGAAATGAAAGAAGAGTTCTCTCATTGGAGCACTTCATTTGTTTCAAGTACACAAAGTTTCCACCCATAAACTGTAAACTATTGTCATACTTAGGTTGTATGATAATTGGTCTGTCAAGGATAAGCCCAGTGCAGCTTGACCTGCATTGGGCTAGTCAGTGACACACCTCTGCAGTGCTGTTCTCTGTAGCAAAACATTTCTTGTGCAAGTACAAGCAACATAAAAAGGTAGAGAAAGGCAGACAGTGGATGTAATTAGGGAGTAGATTCAGTATGCTGAAGCTTTGATAGGTGGAGGAGGGGAAGGCCCCCCCCCCGAAGCCACCTCACAGTTCAGACCGATACCAGTATTTTTGCTTGCCTTGCAAATGAACACACGCATTTGTCAATGCTGAATGGCTGCTTGCTGGCATTAGCAGTGGAAGTGCACGAGTCAGACAGATGCAGTATGGGAATGGCAGTGAAGTACTGAACTGATGCCAACTCCACCCCCAGCCTGTAGAGATGGACAGGCATTGGGGTGTGCCTCTGGGTCGTCGCCCATAACAGTCATGACATTTCACCTCACCCTACCCTGCAGACAATTACAAGTGTCAAGCTGTGCCTTGGGGTGTTCGGGCTTTACACTCACCTCATTCCATAAGGAAATATGCTGAAATGGGTGCAGTATAGGAAAACGAGGTGAACTCTGGGACCAAAGAGTCCAAGGTGCACCTCAATGTCTGTCACTGACTGCAAGGTGGGGGTGGGGGTGGAATGGCGTGAGCATTACTGTTGACAATCCCAAGTCACACCCCTGATGCCGGTCAGTCCCTACAGGGTAGGGCGTTATGGTAGGAAACCCCAACGCCCTGGGCGTTTTTTGGTATTTTTACTCCAAGTTTTCAACATGGGCTTTTTGTGATCCTTCTACATGAACAGTGACACTATCAATTCGTTAGCCGAAAGGTGATTTTGCACAGCGACTGCGCCATTTGGCACCACAGGTGTGAAAACACATTTCGAACAGAATGTGAAAAATGACAGCTGTACTGTTCATGAGGAGGTGTGAAAAATGGTAATGTTGAAAATCTGGAGTAAAAATATAAAAAACTGGTGAAGTCATGAGCGTGTGTAGAAACTGTGCAACGCACACACGTAATTATTTTGAGGATTGTTTACACCAGACTTTCAACATAGGCATTTTGGGACCTCCGCTCATGAACAGTGTCACTGTGATTTTCTTAATCTGTCTCTAACACTGATTTTCCACAGCGACCACGCTATTCTGCGCCGGAAGTACGAAAACGCATTTTGGCCAGGATGTGAAAAATGACAGCTGTACTGTTCATAAGGAGGTTTGGAAAAATACCAAAGTTGAAAATCTGGAGTGCAAATATTACAAATTCATGACGTTATGCGGATGCGTGGAAGTTAAGTAATGCACGCTTATAACAGAGTCATTTTATGGACTTTTGTCACCAAATTTTCAACATAGGCATTTTAAGACCTCTGCTCATGAGAAGTGTCACTGTGATTTTCTTAATCTGTCCCAAACATTGATTTCACATACCGACTGCGCCATTGTGCACTACATGTGCAAAAACACATTTCAGGTGAGATGTGAAAAATAACAGCTATATTGTTCATAAGGAGGTGTGGTAAAATGACAATGTTGAAAATCTGGAGTGAAAATATTAAAAATTCTCGAAGTTACTGGTAGCGTGAAGGAACTGCGTAATGCCACTCGTAAAAGTCATTTTTCACCAAATTTTCAAGATAGGTTTTTGGGGGCCTACCTCATGAATTAGACACTGTCATTTCATTAATCAGTCCCAAAAGGTGATTCTACGCAGGACCGCAAAATCACCTTTTGGGACCGAAAAACAAAATGACAGTGACTGGGTTCCTGAAGTGGGGTCCCAAGAACCCCATGTTGAAAATTTGGTGAAAAAAATTTCCTAAAAATGGCAGAGATATCCACTTAAGTTAAAAAAAAAACATTTATGCCATTATACAGCTTATCGGCATTTCTTCAGTTCATGGTCGGCTTTGAAGAGTGCAGTCGTGTTCCCGGTACTGAAGATCATTGCTCTGGGTTCCGGAGGTAAGTATGGGTAGAGGAGGGTGTAGGGAGGTGGGTGCTCAGAGGGTGGGGGTACCACAGACAGAGCCGGATCATTTTCTTTATTTTTACAGGGTTTTAAAAAACGAGGATGATTGGCACACTGGGATGGGCTCCCAGTGTGCCACCTGGATGTTTGTTGGGCAAGGGGAGCAGAGCCGATAGGGATTGGGCACCTGTCGGCCATACAGTGCGCTGGGGGCACATGAGCTGAGAGGGGGATTGGGCACTTCCTCGCACACAACAAATGGGGTATCATGCCGGACGGGAATTGGGCTACCCTGTCAGCAAATGAACTGGAGGGATCATGCCAACAGGGGGATTGGGCACCCTCCATTGGCTTTTTTTTATTTATTTATTGAAATGTTTCACCAGGACGGCACACTGAACAGCTGGCGGTGGCTTTCTGTCGGCTTCAAGGGGACTGTGAGAGGCCGATGGAGATGCCGTCGCGATGGGGACAGCACACAATGCAGCTTGTAATTGGCTGCTGCAGTCAGGGACGCCCCACAGCAAAAACAGCTGATTGCATAGTGACGGGGCGCTCCCTGATTGCAGCAGCTCAGTTTCTTTGATCCTAGTGGCCTGCTCATTAACTGCCAGTGATAGACAGCATGCTCCTCTATTGGCCAAGGCAGAGACCAGCCCCTGAATGGGCTGCTGCCATTCGGCACAACACTGCCGCGCCTCCACAACCCACTTGTGAAGGAAGCCTGATGCAATGTGTTTCTTGCACATGCGTGCAAGCAACACAAAAATTTGGGGACAGTATTAAACAAGGGAAGGGGTGTCCAAGCATCCTCAGGTCATGCACTTTTTTTCCATTTTCCTTACTAACCTAAATGTAGTTGTATTTTGCTTCAGCCCATTTGCTGAGGTTCTATAACACTCTCAGTATTATGCATTTTCCCTGTAATGGTTCTCCTCCTTCCAGAATTTGTACCGCCATTCTTGTATCTCAAATATTTTCTTATGTCCTGCACCTCTTCATGATTTGTATTCTACCCTGTCCTGTGCTAATGTAAGATCTTTATTCATCTTTCTGAAAATGTGCACCTCTTTTACAGTACCCTCACATTATTTTAAATTGACCCTTCCCCTCTCAAAATTTGCAGTTTTACTTCTGCATCCTTCAGATGAACCCCTTCTACACTCCATCTCAAAATCAGTACTTCAGCCCACATTGCCATATATGTGTGCATCTACCCCGCACTCCCTAAATGTACACCACTTGCACCCCTCTCCAAATTTGTAACTATAACACTCCCAAAATTGGCACTTGCACCCCTGCAACCCTTCTGAAATTTGAACTTGTAAACCCAAAAGTCTGCGCACTTGCACCTCTGCCCCATCCTGAAATTTGTATGTATATCACTGAATCACTCCCCCAAATTGTACTTGCCCTTAGCATCCCTCCCAAAATGTATACTTGCACCCCTGCACAGCTTCCAAAATTTGTACCTGCATCCCTCCCAAAATGTGCAGTTGTACCGCTGCATCCCTCCCAAAGTGTTTACTTGTATCTCTGCACATACCCAAACTTTGTGATTGTTACTCTGCATACCTTCCAAAATTTGTACCTTTGTACCCCTCCCAAACTTTGTACTTCAACCCCTGCTCCCCTCCCCAAAAATATACTTCCACCCCTTCTATACACCTGTCCCTCCCAAAAATTTGTACTTGTATTCCTGCACCCTCCCCAAAATGTGTACCTGTACCCCATTCACCTCCCAAAAGTTGTACTTGTACCCTTACATGCCTCACAGAATTTATACTTGTTCTCCTGAACCCCTCCTTAAATTTTTACTTGGTCACCTACACCCCTCACAAAATGTGTACTTGCACCTGTGTACCACTCCCAAAATTTATACCTGTACCCCTGCACCCCCTCCCAAAATTTGTACTTGCACCCCCACCCTTCCAAAATTAGTTCTTGTTCCCCTGCACCCTCAGAAAAAAATTTGTACCTGCACTCCTGCATCCCTCCCAAAATTTGTAGCTCTACCCCTGCACCTCTCCTGAAATTTTTTTGTTCCCCTGCACCCCTCCCAAAATGTGTACTTTGCACTCCTGAACCCTTCCCAAAATTTGTACCTGCACCCCTCCCAAAATGTGTACTTCTACCCCTGCATCCCTCTGAAATGTGTACTTGTACCCCTGCCCCCTCCCACAATGTGTACTTCTACCCCTGTGTCTCTCCCAAAATGTGTACTTGTACTCCTACGCACCTCCAAAAATTTGTAATTGTACCTCTCTTCCCCTCTCAAAATTTGTGCTTGTACTCCTATGCTCCTCCCAAAATTTGTAATTGTACCCCTGTTCCCCTATCAAAATTTGTACTTGTACCCCTGCACCCCTCCTGAAATCTGTACTTCTACTATTGTATCCCTCCCAAAATTTGTAGTTGCACCCCTGCATCCCCCTATGGCTGTGTCGGCAAAGTGAAGGTGGTAAGAGCTGATAACCTTCCTGGCCTGGAGGTTTGGGTTGGGTGCTTGCCTGGTGAGGTTCTGAGTAACAGTAGCCTGAGGACTGCAGTGCTCAGTGCCTGTGATTAAGGGGTTCTCTTCCTTACCCAGATTTCTTGGTATGCGAGACTTCGGAGATGCGAACTATTGCACTATAATACTATTATAGTGCTGACCATGAATGGATTTTGCTTGGAACGTTGGTGGTCCAATTACCAATTTCTGCCTTATTTTCTCTGGATGAAGTCTGTGAGAGGCCCTTCAGTTAAGTTTGTGTTCACTCTATGTAAATAAGCACTGACAGATTTTGGCTTCATCGAACTCCATTGGACATATAAAAATATTTTGCTTGCTGGGGATGAGAGTCCCAGCGAAGCTCTTTACTGCCGTTTTTTTTTACTAGACTCTGCCTCATTTATATACATAGACATTTGTTTATTGGTGGGAGGGGGATGATTTATTTGTGAGTATACTTTTGGGATTATTTTTCCTTTTTTGTAGTGGTGGGAGAGGGTGGGGACTGATTTTTGCTTTAGTTTGTGGGAGTTGGATAAGGGGATTTGAATTTTGTTTTTAATTAATTCAGGAGCTGGGTTCTGGTTTTATTAGGATGTGTTTAAAGGATGCTCTCCCTGCTAGCTGCTACTCCCCCTCCGAGCTCCAGGACCTCCATCCTTTTAACCGTCTCCCACTGCCTGCAGCAGTTTCTGGTCACTGCAGGGCTCTGTGGATAGCGGGAAGGAGGAGAAGGGTTGGGGGTCCCAGACCGGGGAAGGGGAGTGAGCTGAGTGGCCGGATTGGGGTAGTAGGGACCAGAAGATGCCCTGGGGAGAAATGGAATCCAGAACAAGGTTCTGCTTGTCTGGTGCCTATACCCAAGGGCTCCATGGTTAGTGGGCCAGTAACTTGGCTTGCCCCGAGATCCCACCCGACCCGCACAGTGTTGTGCAATGCCAGATCGATTAAAAAAAAGATGGCTATTATTGCTGATCTTATTGAGTCATCTGATCCGACATGCATCACCGAGATCTGGCTGGATGATAATGCTGCTCCTATTCTGGAGGCAGTGATTCAAGCTGGTTTCTTGGTGATACATCATGTGAGGTTGGGTCGCTGGGGTGGGGGGGGGGCAATTTGTTTTAAAATGGAATTGGGCCTTCTTGATGTGCCAGTTGAGGATTCCAGGTAATTTGAGTGCATCGTGGTAGCAGGTGTGGGGTGTAGGATTATTCTCATCTACTGTCCACCAGGAGGTGGGAATTTGTTCCTGCAAGAAGTCGCGGACTTCGTTGTTGACATGGTGTTGGAGTCTCCCAGGCTGATGGTACTGGAGGACTTTAATGCCTGGATCGATGACGAACTCTGGCAGTTTGGTCAGGACTTCCTCTGACGTATGAATTTGTTGGATTTCACACAGATCATTTCCTCTGCTACTCACAATTATGGTTACTCATTGGATCTGGTTTTCCTCCTGGGGATGGAGACTTCTAACCTGGTGGTGGAACGGGTGGATGGTCGGACTACCACATCATAAGGTTCAATTTCCTGGTCCCCTCATAGGTCTGCTTCTGTGGAGATGGTCCAATATCGCTCTTTGTAGGGAGTGACCCCAAAAGGCCTTTTGACAGTGTTAGATCTATTGGGAATGCTGGGTGCTAGCAAGGGTCCAGAGAACCTGCTTCAGGCTTATAACTGAGCAGTGATGGGGACTCTGGATACCCTGGCTCCTGTCTGTGTTCATCCCCTCACTCTTTGCCCTTGGTCCCCTTGGTTTGATGGGGCCCTGAGGGAGCTGAAGTGAGTCGGATGAAGGCTAGAGCACGTTTGGCATAGGTCCAGCCTGAATGCCAACAGACTTAGACTGATGAAGCATTGTAGAGACTATCAGTCAGCAATCTCCCATAAGAAGGCAGAGTTCCTGTCCAGGGACATTGCTGCAGCTCAGAACTGACCAGCTCAGCTTTTCTGAACTGTAGATAGACTGTGCAATCCAGACCGTCTGCAAGTTTGGAGAGCATTTTCTCAAGCTAAATTTGAGGAGTTTGCTCGCTTCTTTGCTGATAAGGTTTCCAATATTGGGTCGGGGGTTCGCCTGGCACGCTCTATGGGGGGTGATAGTGGTTGGTGTGAGGTCGCTACCCCTTGGTTCTGTTAGATGGAGTTTGACTGGCTGGTAATTATGGATATCATGTGGATTCTCCAGAGCATGCGACCAGCCAGCTGTAGTTTAGATCCGGGCCCTACCCGCCTTTTAATAGAGTGTGTGGATGTCATCGGCCCGGTTCTAGCAGAACTAATCTGGTGTTTACTTGAGACAGGTGAGTTTCCTAACTCCTGGAAGGAGGTGGTGGTAACACCCCTTCTCAAGAAATCTTCTCTTGACCAGGATTGTCCTGTGAACTACAGGCTAGTCTCTAACCTTCCCTTTGCAGGGAAGGTTATTGAGAAAGTTGTTGCATTGCAGCTGGAGAATCATCTTACCATCCATGATATTTATGATCTTCTCCAGTCTGGATTTCGAAGAGACACAGCACAGAGACTGCTCTGGTTCAGGTGCTCAATGATCTCCTGATTGCAAAAGATCAGAAGCACCAGTCCATCTTGGTGCTTCTTGATCTCTCATCAGCTTTTGACACCGTGGACCATGGGATACTGTTGGAGTTTCTTCGGGTCATCTGTGGCCTGTCTGGTACAGTTCTCAGATGGTTCCATTCCTTCTCACTGGCAGATCACAGAGAGTGGTATCGGGGACTTGTTCCTCCAATTCATTCTGTCTGCCATGTGGGGTCCCACAGGGCTCAGTGCTGTCCCTCATGTTGTTCGTGGTGTATATGCTGCCATTGGGAGACATTATGAGGTGGTATGGGCTGAGTTTTCACTGCTATGCAGATGATACTCAGCTCTACCTGTCCTTTGTACCCAATCAGGATAGTGCACTCTCAGTGTTTAATAACCGTCTCCTAGAAATCCAAGATTGGATGAATACCAGCTGGTTAAAACTCAGTTCTGACAAAACCGAGGTGTTGGTTGAGGAACCAGATAGCTGGTTAGAGGGATTGACGGTGGGACGCCCCTCAGTGCTTTGGCTTGGGGGTTCCCAGTTGCTGGCCTCTGAATGGGCACGGAATCTTGGGGTGTTACTTGATGACAGGCCGACACTTCATTCACAGGTGTCAGCTGTGGTCAAGTCCTCTTTTTACCATCTGAGGAACATCACCCGGATTAATCACCTTATTCCGTCTGGTGACCTTCCAATCCTAGTCCACACCTTTGTGACCTTGTGCCTTGATTACTGTAACGCCCTGTACCTGGGGCTTCCGGAGGTTGATATCCACCGCTTGCAGCTGTTGCAGAACGCTGCGGTTAGGTTGTTGTCTGGATCAACTAGATCCAGTCATATTACACCTGTGCTGCACGAACTGCACTGGCTGCCAGTTCAGTGGCGGATCACTTTCAAGGTCGGCTTGCTGATCTATAAAGCCCTACATGGACAGGGTATGAGTTACCCACAAGATCTTCTGAATCCCTATTGTCCCCTCCAACCGCTCCTCTCAGCCGACGAGGGATTGCTGGAGATTACCAGGGTACGACTGAAATCTTCTGGAGCTAGGACATTTGCAGTTGCTGCCCCTAACCTGTGGAACTCTTTACCTCATCAGATACGAGTGTGCCTGACAGTGGAGATCTTCAAAACTGCCTTGAAAACACATCTTTTTGGACTTGCCTTCGCTGTAAACTCTTAAGACATAAAGAGTAAAATATTTATATTTAAAATATTGTTTTTAAGATATGGTAAAGAAGTTGGAGTGTTTATATCTTTGACATTTGTTATTGTTTTTAAATTGGTTATTTTATTATTGTACAGTGCTTTGGTATATTATGAATTGTGCTCAACAAATAAAGATTATTATTATTATTATTATCCCTCCTAACATTTGTACTTGTAGCTCTGAACATACCCACAATTTGTAATTGTATCCCTGCACACCTTTCATAATTTGTAATTGGAACTCTACACACTTCCCAAAATTTACACTTGTACCCCTTCATCCCTCCTGAAGGCTGTACTTGTACCCCTCCCAAAATTTGTACTGTCACTTCTGCTGAAATAGGCCTCCCTCCCAAGCTTTACCCTCTCAACCTCTTAAACTGGACAAAGGCTGAAGTGCAGACTTTGGGAGTTGTGTGAAAGGTACAAAACATACCTTTGGAGCAGTGTGGGGCACAGGGTACTAATATGTGGAAGGATGTAACGGTAGGCATGTCAGCTGTGTGAAGGTTGCAAGAGATTGGATGCGTTTTTTTGGCAGTCTTGAAAATCTTGATGTTTGTGCAGGGAATGTGGTAAAACATTTGTGTAAAAGTGTGGCTTATGGAATGAATTTTGGGAGGGGTACAGGAGAAGGGGTAAAAATCATGGGGAGAATGGAGGTGGGATAAATAGTTTTCAGAGAGTGGGGAAGGGGTAAAACTTTATACGGTTCCAGGTGCAGGTGTGGAAATTTTGGGAAGGGAGTGGGTTTCTATCCTGGGCAGCTTTGTTACCCCAGATTTGGAGGGGGGCAAGCATTATGCAGTTGGTGTCTATGGCCTTCACCTTTCTAGGGGATGCCACAGTGGAGAACTTATGCATGTCAGCTCACTCCCCTTAGCACATTGTGAGGGGGTGTGGCTTTGACATTGGGTCACTGATCAGGTGTCAAAGACCAGGCTGTTTAATTTAGCCTTTGAGGGAGGCATATTGTTTGGTTCAGGCCTGGATGATATTTTGAAGGATATCCAGGATAAGAAGGGTCATCTTCCAGTGTCGCATGGGACAATTTTCTCCCCCACCCAGTTTTCCATGGGTATTGCTTCTTAGAACCCATTTGTTTTTTGTTTTTTTAATTCTCTGTTTATGCCCCCTTCTCACCACGGATGCTGCTGTCGTCAGGGAATCCTTTTGCTCTCTCTGTCTGCCCCTGGTACCTCTCGGAGGGCCGCCAGATCCTGCCCCCATGCTGCCTTGGCCTATCCCCCTGGGTGGGGAGGAGGTGAAGCCCAGGACTTCCCCCTCAAGTCCATTAGAGTTTGTGTCGGATGGTCTGAACGGTCCCCCACAAGAACCGAGTTATGGTATCTGGGAGCTGGATCTTGTCTACGCCGGCATCCGTGGGTCCTTTTTCCTTGTTCTGGTGCCGTCCCCTGAGGATGTCGGCACACAGGGGAGCCAAGATGAGGAGCATGTCATGACATGCAGATGCTCCAGCCCCCGGCCGATGTCCTCCCTCCCACTACATGCTGTCCCCGCTGCACTGCCACCCATGGTCACCCAGGTGGTGGTAGAGTAGCGGGACAGGCAACCCACCCTCCCCTGGAGAAGGAGAGTGGCCTATAGGTTCTCAATCCTCTTCCTCCCAGCCGGTCCGCCAGCCACCCGAGTCCATTCCCGAACCTAGGTCGCTGGTGCCGTGAGTGGTAACCCTACCGCTGTGCCGGTGGCCTGGCTTAGAACCCATTTGTGATGAATCCCATTGACAATACAGAGTGCTACAAAAAGAAGACATTTCTTCATACTTACTGTAATTTCCTGTTCTGTTAGCTCCAACACTGTCAATGGGGCTCCCCTGGGAGCCTTGCTCCTGTGAGAGAATATTGACCAGTATGTCAGCACTGGGATGTTCATTGTTTTATTATAAATCTTTCATTGTAAGTCTGTCCGGACATTCTTTTATAATTTACTTGCTGTATATCTATATTTATAAAATGGGTAGGGAAATTGCTTGGAATTTATTGGAGAATGATCATTACATGATTGTGCGTATATCAGACAGCGACTGCACACTTGCACTTTTACCCCCCTCCAAAACAATTTTGCCATTTTATAAGACAGATAACCCACTCTGAGATGTGCAGTCGTGCTCTGGTATACGCACGCCTTGGGTGGTTGACGCACTTGGCTTGCAGCCTTGTGCATATATCAGACCGTGACCGCACACCTCAGAGTGGGTTATCTATTACATATATCTATATATCTATAGATATATGTACATGTACAAAAAAGGAAGCAGTCCACATTCACATTTTGGTTACTAGCATGCAGAATTAACAGTTTTGATTTTGATGAAAAATCAGGGTACCTCCTTTGTTACAGCTTACACTGCCTGCAGTCTTTTTTTCCAGTGTTATTTGTTTGCATTGATTCCTTTGACAAGTCTCTTCCAGTTGGCTCGGTATCATGTGGAATTTCCACACCAAAAGAGAATTGAAAGATGAGCTTTGTTCTGTCCCCCCAAGTCAACTGACAAGGTAGGGAACCATTTATCATATCTTAATCTGGTTAAAGTTCTTTCCATGTAGGCAATTTATACGTGTTTTGTGACAAGTTGAACGGTATGATCTATATGGATCTATTTTGACATATTTAGAGGCACTGCACGGACAAAAGTGACTGGAGAGTTGCTGCTGTCTGGAATGTTTATGGGCCCAGGATTCTATGCTGATCATAGCCTTGAGCTGTACCAGTTCCCCTAGCAGGGGTGCATATTTACCCATCTGTGATGAATCCAGTTAATAAATTTGGAGCTAACAGAAAAGAAAATTACAGTACATATGAAGAAATTTCTTCTGTTACTATGTAGAATACATTGTGCCAGATAAATAGGGGTTATTAAACTGGCTCTGGCAGTATAATCACATTTATTTTCACGAGTATGTCCTAGCCTCATCACTCACGAGTGGCAGAGCCAATACTGGTGTTGAACTGAGGGAGTACTCGGGGTATGGTGTGCCACTTCTTTTTCAAATCAAACCATACATTTAATATAGTATGCACCCTTGTACTTATTTTATGCATAGTTTTTTCACTTTTTTTGGTACACTTCAACCATAGGTCAGGAGTGAGTATTAGTAACGAGGCTGGGACATATCTGTGAAAATACATATTATGATATATAGCCAGTGTAATAAGCAGTTTATACAACACAGAAATGTATAATTTGGTTTGGTGTATGTGGTGAATGACATACATACAGTACATACTATATATACATATCTACATACATGTACGTATGCAACAAATGTAGCCCTGGAAACATAGAAACATAGACTTTGACGGCAGATAAGGACCGCTAAGCCCATCTAGTCTGCCCATTTCCCTACCTACAGGATAGACCGCAGATCCTAGTTAACCAACAGCCTATTTCTTCCTACACCCCACAAGAATTGTCTTATGTCTGTCCCATGCATTCTTGAATTCTCCCACAGTTTTAGACCCCACAACCTCCTCAGGAAGGCTGTTCCATGCATCCACTACCCTCTCTGTGAAATAATACTTCCTCACATTGCCCCTGAACCGCCCTCCTTCTATCTTTAAATTGTGTCCCCTTGTTCTTGCAAGTCTCTTTTTCTGAAAAATGATACCCTCTTGGACTTTGTTGATTTCACTCAGGTACTTAACAGTTTCTATCATGTCCCCCCTCTCCCTTCTTTCCTCAAAGGTATACATATTAAGCTCCTTTAGTCTCTCCTCACACGGCTTCTCTTGCAGACCCTGCACCATTTTAGTTGCCCTCCTCTGGACTGCCTCTATCCTGTCTATGTCCTTGTGGAGATGGGGTCTCCAGAACTGGACACAGTACTCCAGATGGGGTCTCACCAACTGTCTGTACAGAGGGATAACAACTTCCTGTTTTCTGCTGCTGATGCCTCTCCCTATACATCCCAGTATACCCCAGCCCTCCCTACTGCCTTCTCACATTGCTTGCTAACCTTAAGGTCATCTGATATGATTACCCCCAGGTCCCTTTCCTTTTTTGTTGTTGTTACTACCTCCCCACCCATTGTGTATTCTTCCCCTGGGTTCTTGTTTCCCAGGTGCATTATTTTGCACTTCTTTGCATTGAATCCTAGCTGCCATACTTCTGACCATTCCTCCAACCTTGCCAAGTCCCTTTTCACCCTTTCCTCGCCTCCTTGTGTATCAACCCTGTTGCAGATTTTTGTGTCATCTGCAAAAAGGCATACTTTTCCTTCCAGTCCCTCTGCAATGTCACTGATGAAGACATTAAAAAGGACTGGACCCAATACTGAACCCTGCGGTACCCTGCTAGTAACCCCCCTTTCTTCAGAATGGACTCCATTTACAATTACCTTCTGTGTCCTGTTGTCCAGCCAGTGTTTTACCCAGGCTACCACCCTGGGTCCCACTCCCAGGCTGGTTAATTTGACTATTAATCTTTTGTGTGGGACTGTGTCAAATAATGCTGGAATGCTAACAAAGCCAACTCTATCAGTTTAGATCATGGCCATATCACTCCAGAACTACATCTGCCACACAATTCTGTGTCCTCTCTGAGAGTCTGCAGTAGCTTTCAATCTGATGTCTAACTTGGAAGTGAATCATTTGTATCTTGCAATGCGCATTGACTGAACTCTGTAACTGTTTCTACTCTTTACATTTATCCTTCCAGCCCAGTCTCCTCGGTTGCAGCTGTAAACAAGCCCTGGGCTCTGTGTGCTTAACTGGTAAAATATGTTTTAAATGAGTCAATCTCAATCAATTAATCAATCAATCAATCAATCAACCAACCGGTAAATCAGTCAGCCAATCAATCAATCTATCAATCAATCAATCAATTTAATCAATGTTGATTCCTGGCACATAATTGCTTATCTCCATTTGTACGAGCTGCTGTTGTGCAACTAACCTTGTATTTAGTATGGTCCACAACAGTATTTACAGATTTTTTTTTCTGCTGCTTCAAGCTTCATGTCTAGGGCCATGCTGTACATGCCCGCTGCTTCAAGTGGGGTTCCCAGAGCCCGGTGTGAAGCAAGATTCTGGACTGGGCCTGTGCTCCACCGATCAACTGCTTCACGTAGGGCTCACAAGGCATTGCATCAAGCAAGGCACAGGCATGAGGCTGCACCCCATGAATCAGCTGCTTTATGTAGGACCTGTAAGGCACTGCATGAAGCAGGGTAGAGATCCAGAGCCATACCCCACCTTGGCGCCCACATACAGTACCATCCGCCATGATCAAGCTCAGTATAACAGTTGTTGATGCAGGCTACTGCAAGAATTCAGTCAGTGTAAAGCAATGGTAATTACTGTACTCCAGTTTTTCATGTACTAGACTGTGAAATCTCACACAGAGTATTTGATCCTGGTGGATGGCATTGCAGGTATCTTATTTGATACATGACCATACTCAAAAAAGCAGAGTTTTAGGGCAGGACCTCAGAGACATACCTTGCTTTGCAGGGTTGAAGGAGCAGACCAGTGGTGCATGGTCCAAAACCTGCAGGCTATTAGTGAGGCAGCAGACCTGTGGGGCAAAAACCTAGACCTGTAGCTTGCTTCATGCAGGCCTTATGAGCCTTACACAAAGCAACAGACCTTTGGATCACAGACCTGGATGTGTAACACAGTCTGCCCAGGGCTCTATGGGCCCTATATGAAAGAGCAGACTCAGAGAATTGCTCCAGGCCCGTACCTTGCGTCATGCAGGGCCTTTTGGGTCCTAGGTGAAGCAGGTCTGTGAATTCTATATGAAACAACAAATCTGTGGTGCACATACCCAGTCCAGTATTAACTCCTAGCCAGTAGTTGAAGTGTAGTCTAGAATTTGTTCCAAAAATACATTTTCAGGGGCACCAAATTCAAGGCATATTTGCTGTAAAAACAACATCCCTGCACATGTGTAGTAGGTTTTCTTTGCCCTTACTGTTTTTATAGTAGTTTGCTATGTATTAAGTTGGTGATAAGCAGTGTGGGACCGAGCAGAAGACAGCAACTGGCCGAGGAGGAGGAGGGAGGAAACATAGAAACATAGACTTTGACAGCAGATAAGGACCGCTTGGCCCATCTAGTCTGCCCATTTCCCTACCTACAGGATAGGCTGCAGATCCTAGTTAACCAACAGCCTATTTCTTCCTACCCCCCCACAAGAATTGCCTTATGTCTGTCCCATGCATTCTTGAATTCTCCCACAGTTTTAGACCCCACAACCTCCTCAGGAAGGCTGTTCCATGCATCCACTCACCCTCTGAGAAATAATACTTCCTCACATTGCCCTGAACCGCCCCTTCTATCTTTAAATTGTGTCCCCTTGTTCTTGTCTCTTTTTCTGAAAGATGCTACCCTCTTGGACTTTGTTGATTCCACTGAGGTACTTAAAAGTTTCTATCATGTGCCCCCTCTCCCTCTTTCCCTCAAGGGTATACATATTAAGCTCCTTTAGTCTCTCCTCATACGGCTTCTCTTGCAGACCCTGCACCATTTTAGTTGCCCTCCTCTGGACTGTCTCTATCCTGTCTATGTCCTTGCGGAGATGGGGTCTCCAGAACTGGACGCAGTACTCCAGATGGGGTCTCACCAACTGTCTGTACAGAGGGATAATAACTTCCTGTTTTCTGCTGCTGATGCCTTTCCCTATACATTCCAGTGCCAGTTGCCCATTGTGGGAGCCTACAGATCGTAATTGGTGGTTGGCAGTGAGGGGGAGCGGGAGGGAAAGATGGCAAGGTGCTAGAGGGTAGGACATTATTTTAATATGGGTATGAGGAAGGGGGTGGCATGGGCTCTAGAGAGAGCGAGGGAGGGTGAGGGAGTTGGGGTTTACACATGGGAAGAAGAGAGTGGAATGGGTGCTATAGGATGGGTGAGGGTGGTGGTTTACTTTTCTCTATCTTTTTTGCAGATTTGCAATCAGCAGGGGACAGCACAGAAGACAGCAACCAGCCATGGTGGAAGGAGGTCTGTGCTGGTCCCCCACCGTGGGACATATATGTGTTTACTACTGAGGTGGGGGGATGGCATGGGTGCCAGTTGGTGGCTGAGAGTGTGAGTCTGTTTTTTAACTTGAGGGGGTGTAAGTCAGCCACCAGGGTTGGGCATTCGGTGGTCACAAACCCTTAATGGACCAACACCTGGATTGGGCCCCTCATGTTGGGAAGGTTTTGGCAGGTGGTATCAGACATCAGAATTGGGCATCCAGTCTTGGGAAGGTGTTTGGTATAAAATATATGACACCAGGATTAAGCATCTGGTGTCAAAATGGTGTTTGGCAGGTAGTAGCAGACACAAGAATTAGGCACCCAGTTTGGGGAAAGTGTCTGGCAGTCAGTATCAGACACCAGGATTGGGTTCCTGGGGTTGGGAAGGTGTTCGGTGGGCAGTATCTGACATCAGGATTTGGGTACCCGGGGTTGGAATCTGTATCTGACACCAGGACTGGGCACCCAAATGTGTTTGGTGGGCAATATCAGACACCAGGATTGGGCACCCGGTGTTGAGAAGGTGTTTGGTGGGCAGTACCAAACATCAGCATTGGGCACCCGGTGTTGAGAAGGTGTTTGATGAGCAGTACCAAATGCCAGGAGTGGGTACCTGGTGTTGGAAAGTTGTTTGGTGGATAGTATCAGACATCAGGATTGGGTGCCTAGGGTTGGGAAGGTGTTTGGCAGGCAGTATCTGATACCTGGATTGGGCACATGGAATTGGGAGGGTATCTGGTGGGCAGTATCTGACAGCTGGATTGGGCACCTGGAGCTGGGAAGATATTTTTGGGCAGTATCTAGTACCATAATTGGGCACCTGGTGTTGGAAATGTATTTGGCATGCAAAAATCAAACACCAGGATTAGACAACCAGTGTTGGGAAGGTGTCTGGTGGACTGTTTCAAACACCAGGATTAAGGCACCTGGTGTTGGGAAGGTGTTTGGTAGGCAGTATCAGACACCAGGATTAGGCAGCTGGTGCTGGGAATATATTTGGCTTGCAGTATCAAATACCACGATTAAGTAACCAGTGTTGGGAAGGTGTCTGATGGACTTTTTCAGACACCAGAATTGGGCACCTTGTGTTGGGAAGGTGTTTCTCAAGCGGTGTCAGACATTAGGATTGGACACTCAGGTTGGGAAAGGGTTTTTCAGGTGGTATCAAACACCAGCATTGGGCACCCAGTTTTGGGAAGGCGTTTGTTGGACGGTATCAGGCAGTGCAACAGGGTAGCTGGGAGGGCTAGTGGAATGCTGGGGTGCATAGGGAGGGGTATCACCAGCAGAAAGAGAGAGAGATGGTGGTGATGAAGAACAAGAGGACATGCTATGAAGCTGAAGGGGGGGTAGAGTCAGGAGAGATGTGAGGAAGTACTTCTTCACAGAAAGAGTGGGGGATGCCTGAAACAGCCTTGCAGCAGAGTTGGTGGGGGCAAAATGAGTGGCGGGGTTCAAGAATGCATGGGATAGGTACAACGGAAGTGGAAAGAAAGGGTGGAGGGAGAAAGAGCTGTACATCAAGTATGGTTTGCAGTAATAATGTAGGTAGGAAAAAATGGGCAGACTGGATGGGCCAAGTGGTCTCTGCTGTCAAATTTTATGTTTCTATGTATCAGACATCCAGACTGGACACCCATGAATGAAAGAAAACACATCTGTTCAGGGCAGATTTCTGGCAGTGAGCATGGGACACACATGAGTGAGTAGGGAAATGGGCAGATTAGGTGGGCCATATGGTCCTTATCTGCTGACAGATTCTATTTTTCTGTCTTTTTTTGTCATTTTCCATTAATTAGTGACATGAAAAAGTAAGTCACAAATGAAAAAAAGTTATGTTTTCTCAGCTACAGTTTCAACTGATGAAAAACCATCCACATATGTATGGTCTTTGAAACATTATAAGCCTCCACTAGGTGTCAGACAAATGCCGGCCACTGTTCCCCACCCTCCCCAGGAGAGGAGAGCAGTCCTGTGGATGTTTGATCCTCTCTCACCCTGGCTGGCCCCCAACGACCCACTCGCACCACGAACATGGGTCACCGGCATGCCAGGAGGCAAGGCATCTCTGCCTCAGCCCTCCATGCCACCAGGCTGGGGTGAATTGATATTTCTTGTTTATGCCCTCATTCTAGCTCCCCTGAGCTTAGTCCCATCTACTTGAAACTGTATTTCCTGCTATTATCCATCACCTTGCTTATTCAGAGCCTAAACCCTCTCTGCATGAAACTGCACTTTCTTATGTTACTCCTTACCCTACCTCCCCTGAACCTAATGTTACCTCTTATTCTACCTTTTCTGAGCCAGATCTTTTCTGTGTGAAGCTGTGTTTCTTACTGTTACCTCTTACCTTATCACCCCGAGAATTCCCATTTGGTGAAGCTGTATTTCCAGCAATATCCCCTTAACCTATCTCGCCTCAGTCTGTTACCCCTTACCATTATCTGCCTTGGGCCTCATGTCCTTCTATGTGAAGTTGGTGTAACCGCCCTACAAATGGGGGTTCCCAAAAATCTTCCTTGGGCTTGCCTAAATGCCCACTGCCAGGCTTGCATTATGTGTCCTAGAAATTTAAAAGTGTCTACATGTGAGTGCTTTGTTATCCTCCATGCCTGTCTCTTTAAGAGCTCCCTATTTTGTAGTGTATAATTAATCTGGGTAGGGGCCCAGTAGTTTTAGGCTCAAGTCCCACCTGGGCTACTGTATTATTGCTCCATTCTGCCATCGCTATTTGCGTAGAGGGAGCCCTACAGGTATTTGTGACTGTTTACCTGCACTAATAATAATATTGTAGTTTGTCTAACCTGCCTTCCTTTGCAGCATGGACATTTCTGTTAATCACCACCATCTTGGTTCTGGACTGCTAGTTTGGACCAATCAGTGCCTTTGGGGAACCTACACTCTTCTAAAGTGAAGAGACCCTGAGCCTGAGATCAGACTTCATCCAAAATTGCAGCTTTTGCGATCGGAACTTAATTTGTGACTAACTGAATTCTCCTGAAGTGGACAGAAGATTTGCCTTGATGCGATCGGCCTGTCAGGACTTGAGATTGCTGTAGTGTGTACTGTTTGTGCACAGACACTGTGAATTGCAGCCAGACTGTCCTCCAAACTATGATATTTACCTTGCTTTTACTATAAGTGTGCTGAATGCTGATAGTGGGTCGTGATTTGGTTCCCCACCGCTTGAATGTGTCAAGCTTGCTGGAAGCTGCATCCAGCACTTACCAGACTGTCATCCGAACTGTTTACCCAGTCTGGGCCTTGCCTCCTTGGCCCAGACAGACGCTCATGCTGCAGAGAACCAACGGACGAGAGACCCACCTGGGGATTCAGCTCCCTTCTCAACACCAACGAACAGGATCGGCACCACGGTTCTTCGTGTGGGCTCTGCTTTCCTGGCAATCCAGCACTTCATCCTGTGGTCTCCATTTCATCCATCCTGCATCCTGTACTGGGTAGCGTGAGTAAACTCCAGGGTAGCTCCCTCCAACAAAGCTCAAATCAAAGTGTGTCAACTGATTTAATTGTTGTTACTAATCATTTTGGACTGAGTCATCCTGCTCCGGATTACAAATTGTGAGTTAAAATGCATGCATGTTTTCTTTCCATCACAGGGCCCCAACCAGCTGCAATGCCAGCCTACCCTGGGCAACGCTTCTGGCTAACCTGTAATTCCAACTGGGTACCCAGAGTGTGTGTGACTGTGCTACAGGGACCTTTAAGTGCATGTCTTATAACCTGAACCTTTTAGATCTTGGATCAACCACTAGATTTTGCCCCCTTCCTTGTTACTGCCCCTTAAATAAATCAGATCTAAATATTTTTGCATTGAAAGTGGTTGTGGTATACCTCTGTACCAACAGTATTGAAATATTGTTGGTTGTTGTGCTAAATCTTATTTTACAGGGGGTCTCCAGGGCTGAGCCATCTGAACTAGCCCTGGTGGTAAGTGCAACAAGTGTGGGGTTAAAACTGTTGTCAGGTGTCAATTGCAATTGTGTATTCTGTGAACCATTTAGGCCACTAGAGGGAAAAGAGGGGTGTAACAGTGTCCCGGAGGCTGTACCCAGGTCAGCTACACTACCACTAACCCTATCCTCTGGGTGGAGGCACCTGTTTTCAGTACCCAGGCCCCTCAACCTGCACCTGGTCATGCAGACAGGGGTAGTATCCCTTGGGGTAGCACCCCCAAGGGGTTATACTGTATTTCCTGAAGTTACCCCTTACCCTTTCATCTCTGAGCATAACTCCCCCTCTATGTGAAGATGTATGCTCTGCTGTTATCCCTCATCCTATCTCCCTTGAGACAAATCCCCTGTATGTGAAGCTGTATTTCCTGTTGTTACCCCTCACCCTAGGTCTCCTAAGCTGAATCCCCTCTATGTGACGTCATGTTTCCTGCTGTTACTCCTTGTGTAGTGCCCCTGAGCCTTTATAACCTCTGTGTGAAGCTGTATTTTCTGATGTTACCCCTTACCCCATCTCCCCTCAGCTTAGCCCGCTCTGTGTCATGTGACGTTGTAGTTCTTGGTGTTAACCTTTATCCTATATCATCTGAGCCTACTCACTCTGTGTGAAGCTACATTTCATGTTACCTTCTCTATCCCTCTAAGCCTCACCCCCCCCTTGTGTGAATATGTGTTTCCTGTGGCTACTCCTTACCCTAGCTCCCCTTGAGGCTTACCCCTACATCTGAAGCTTTTCTGCTGTTACCCCTTACCCAATCTTCCTTGAGTCTAACCCCCTCAGTGGATAACTCAGCATTTTGATTCTCCAGAAAACATGGTCTTCTGTTTGGCAAACTGCATGAACATTTAGTCAAGAAGTGCAAGGGTGTTTGATACAATGTAAAATTTTTCAGTGGGCAGCAGTCCCCAGCTAAACTATTTGACATGGGAATTTGTGATGATGCCAAATACTAGTGATGTCCAGAAACTTGAGCCTCTGTTACTCATCTGGCACAGGTCTGCCCCAAAAGTCGTCTTCTCCTCTCGGATGAGGTAATTAAAAAATAGTTTCCAACACTCTCAAAATTCAGCTTCCTGGAGACTCTGTTTGTGTTTGCTTGCATAGCAAGGAAACACATTGGGAGGATGCTACAAACTGTAGGTGTGTCCAGCTTTGTAGCCAGTGAGCGACGGAAAAAACAGCTGACCCCATTTTTAGCCAATGGGGCAAAGTGTGGCTTTCTTGAGTTGGATAGCAACATGAGGCCCTTTTTGCACATTGTTTTGCACATCCTCACCCACCAATGCTTTTCTGCCTGTACTTCGAGGCCTGCAGCTTGGTGTTTTCCTCTCCGCTCCTCTTGCATTATGCTTTTTTTGTTTCTGCCTTGCTACTGCTGGCAGCAAGCTTCATGGACCCATTTGACCTTGCCAAGACAGGAACAAGGCATGCTGGTAAGTGCGTGCACTCAGCATGAAATCCGTCTTAGGTCACTGCTCCTGCACCTTGGTCTTCAATATTAATTAAATTTAAAAAGTGATTTCCTATGAACTTGCTGAAGGAATTCATTAGAATTCATTCTGGGGGAGCAAATTATGTCAAAAGGTCCATGATTACAGCTCTGTTATATTATTTTTTTTCTCTCACTGAAACCCACGGTGAATCCCTGCTGATGGCATCGGGCGATAGCAAGCTGCCAGTGGCAAGCATTAATGATCAAGTTGGAGGTCCTTTCAACAACAACAACAACAACAACAACAACAACAACAACAACAACAACGACACAGCTCTACAAATCTTATCTCTACAGGAAAACCAGACTTGACAAAAGTGATTGAAATGTTGACAACTATTCAAAGTGATATCTCCGATTTAAAAGTAAGTGCCCATGTGGATAAAAAGTCAGTGAACTTACTGACAGAATGGATTCCTTCCAGAAGAGACAGACTTTTCTTGAAAAAACCATCACTAAACTGCAGGACACAACTGAATCTCACACAGAACACATGTAAGACTTGTTTTCCAAGGTGGAAGACTTGGAAAACAGGAGCAGACAGAATAACGTGAGGTTTACTAGGGTACCAGAAGGAATGGAGGACAAAATTCCTGCAGAGCTTTATCCCATCATGTTTAGGGCTGTGGGCGGAGCCTACAGCCATTCTGCGATTGCTCTGTAGCTCTAAAAACAGCCGATCATGGAACCTTTCATTGGACCTTTGGAACTATCCTTCTGAAAGCCCAATGGAGCTTAAACCCCTCAGCCACAATTGGCAACTGTGGAATAACAGCCACACTATTTCAGCTGTTACTTCCGCATTCTTGCGTGCATAGGAACTGCATGCATGCGATTCGCGGCATTACCCCGCAGTTCTGCTTAGTGCTGCCATGTTGCGAATGACAAAATGCCATTGATCACAAAGATGTTCCTGACATTGGCCACCAGCTCCATGGCATTCTGTGCCTCCTTACCAACTCAACTGGCACACTGGGAGCCTACCCCAGTGTGCACAAAGATTTTTCTGTGCCCCTTCCCCCAAGTCATGCGGCACACAGGAAACCCACTCCAGTGTGTCCAAAGATGTTCCCGACATCGGGGTGCCCAATTCCCATGTCGGCATCCTGTACGACCTCCTCCATTCATGTGGCACACTGGGAGCCCACCCCAGTGTGCCAAAATGTTTTTTTCCTTTTTTTCTCTGTAAAATAGAAAATGGTCTGTCCCTCACCATTGCATTTTTTTCCCCTGTAAAATGGAAAATGGTCCCTCATCATTGCTGCAGTCCCCTCCCCTCCCACCTTCCACTGAGCACCCACCTCCCCACATCCCCCCACCCCATACTTACCTCTGGAGGTCAGTTCTGCCATCTTCTCTGGACGGACACATCTGCACTCTTCAAAGCCCAACCGCGAACTGAAGAATCAAAGGTAAGTGTGCTATACTGCCATTCAATGGGGCTTTCAACTATAGATATATGTTAACAGGACTTCATAGTGCTATCCTATGTGACCTAAAAAATAGTTTGTTTGTCTGGCATGGATGTACAACCGCATAATTTTGAGTTATCTGTTGTGATTATAAGTGGGATGATCGACTCCTCCTTCCCCCATACGTGACTTACATTTTACTTATTTATTTGAAAATTGGTAACTGGGAGAGTCACACTGAGCCAATGCTTGTTTCCAAGTGTGACCTGGGGGAGGGGAAAAGAGGGAGAACAGCAGCACAATGCATGGTAACAAAGCATTCGAATGAGATTTGGTGGAAATTAATACAAAATTGGAATGAAATATAAAATACAAAAAGTTGTATGTGCAGAGAATAAAATGCGGAACAGCTAAAAAAAAAAAAAAAACACCCAGCAAGTGCATATTCAGAGGTAGCAGCAATGCTTAGTGGAAAGACAATACTGACAACAGATGACCTGAATGGCGAGTTAATTGCTGCACCTTGTAATGAAGGGAGGAAACTGTAGTGGTGTGCAAGTTAACCCAGAACATGAGCAGGTACCCAGCTGGCTGCTTTCCAAGATGGTTGAGGATCGGCTGTGGAGGTATCAGGGGGTATAACAGAGTGGAGATCAGTCTGTCATTTCTCTAGATATTTAAGCACTCGCAGTGTGTGAAGAACTTGCATCACCATCTACTATGCAACTACAGTATGTCTGTTTTCCGATTACTGTCAGAATTACTCTGAATGGAGATATTGAATTACACAGGGCTCAAAATGCCTTCCTGTTTAACTTTTGTGCTTTCATATGCTGTAACAAAGCTCAAGTGACATATGTGAGATCGAAATGATTTGCTCAATTATACCAACTTATCATCTCTCCTTGGATGGGTTTTGTTTCCACATTACAGGTTACCACATCTACATTAATCCACTGACTTTGGTAACCCAGCCTAGTATGAGACATCGGAACGAACTAGAAAGCAAAAGCTCCCTTCTGCGATACACAATCAACCATGGCCCAAAATCATTTTCATGTCAACACGTGTTCATACTCGTTGATTACACAGGCTGTGCAACTTAGAGCATCACCTTCCCTGAATATCTGTCACTCCCTGAGAAAGTGCCTCCCATCACTTCCATCTCCCTGAATGGCAACCATGTGCTCAAAACCAAACATCTCCAACAAAACAGGATTCTAAAGCAAAATGCATAGTTTGTCCCCAGCTTAATGCCCATATTGTTCTGGTATTATAGAACAAATTTTGAGACCATAAATAATATAGGCTTCCCCTTCCCTTCCTCCCAGTTGCATAATCTATAAATACTTAGAAAGGAACCAGCCCATAACTTCTTCAGACTTCTAGCCCAAAATGCCAACCTTATAAGACAGCATTAAAATGTGGACTGCCATGTAATTGTGGCTTTTACAGTCTGTGGTTGACTTTATTCTGCTAGAGAACACAACCCCCTGAGAATCAAGACTTTACCCTGTTTCATACTGCTATTTCGTATCCTGGGACAAGGCAGACAGCAAAGCCTCGTGGCTTGCTGACATGCTTCATCTGAGGGACGGATCCATTTCCATTTACGCCGAACAACTGTTATGTGACAAAACATTCTCATCTTCATTATAGACAGATTTATTTATACTTCTCTTTATGACATATGCATAGTGAAAATAACTGCTCATTATGATTTTATCCCTCTCTCTCTGACACAATATCTGCCAGCAGATTGTGCAAATATTTAATGTGCAGCAAATCCACCTGGGGTAATCGTGGAACTGGGGGAGGGAAAAGACAGTCGTTAGATCCCTATTTTCACCACCTAGTCACCATAATACGCAAACTACAATGTGTCTTCCTTTCTGGGATTATTTGGAGTGCATATTGATGTTAACGATGTGAAACAAATTGAGAGTGACACAAAAATGCACACCCGGTGTCATTATCCAAGCAACAGGATAGTTAGAAACTACTTCATGCAAATATGTACGGAGTTATGAAGGTTGTAGATCCTGCAGGGTATATCTCACTATCTATAATTATTGGATGCTCACACAAGAATCTCGGGGAGTAAGTGGCCGAGTGCATGGAGGGCTGAGGCACCTAGTGCTTTACCTCCTGCCACACCAGTGACCCAGAAATGGATGCAGGTCATTTGGGGGCTGGCCAGGGAAGGGAGAATCGAGTATCCTAATGGATGGCTCTCCTCCTTTGGAGGAGGGGGGTAGTGTAACCCACTGCTTGTCTGCCACCTGTAGGTGTCCAGGTGATAACACAGCCTGGGTGTACACAGCAACAAACAATCGTGGGCATTTGAGGATGTCTCCATGGAGGTGAAGCTTGTTGTTATGCCATTACAAGTTGTGTGGTTGCCAGGGGAAAGAAAAAAATTGGGAAGAAGGCCTATGTACCCCCATCACCAAGTGTGACGGCCCTCAGGGGAATCCTGGGTTCTGTTCCATGTGGATCCCTGCTGGTGTGACAGTGGAGAGGGAGTGGCAGATGGGACTGAGGAACCCTTGATACAGGGCACGATGGCAGGAGCAGGTGGTGGTGGGCAGGCAGAAAGCCAATCTGGGAGCGATTCCATCTTGAATCGGGTCAGTCAGGGCTCTCAGACCTTGGTGCCAATTTCAGTCCATAGACCTTTTTCTTGGACTACAAGTGCATTTAGTGCTCATCCACTTGGCTCTCCACCAGCTTGCAGAGAATGTCCCAGGAGACCTGGTCCTTTGTTTAGTACTCTCTCTACCCTGGAATCAGCGCTAGGAATCCCTGACAGCAATTCCCCACTACAGCTCATTGAATTTCAGCAAGGAAAAAAGCCGACCTCTGGAGCTCCAGTCCAGCTGATTGGGGAGCAGCTCCAGCTTGAATCAGGTCAATCAGGGCTCTTATAGCTCAGTGCCAGTTTCAATCCATGGACCTTTTTCTTGGATTATAACTGCATTTGATGCTCATTCACTTGACTCTCCTCCAGCCTGTATGTAGAGAACATCCTGAGGGGCTTAGTCCTTTGTTTAGGACTCCCTCTGCCCTGGAATCAATGCCAAGAATCCCCTCCAGCAATTCCCCACCATAGTTCATCAGATTTCGTCAGGGACAAGAGTCAGCCTCTGGAGCTCTGGTTCAGCCAATCAGGAAGCTGCTTTCTAGTCTTTGGCAACCTCCCTGAAGTGGTCCTTTGCACTAAGGACCGAGTGAAAAGGACAGCATAAAGAGTCAGCCTGGAGTCTGGTGTCTGTTGGGCATGCTGCTCCACCTCTGACATATCAAACGCCTATCCATTCTGCAAATCTGCCTCACATTTCTGATGGTAACCTGCTCACCCTACTTAATGTAATACTAGCTACTGTTCTCTTCCCATCTGGCTCAACTTGAATGCTGCTTACTTGCAACAGACTCCTGGGTCTATTTATACTCAGGCAGAAATGCTAATTATTGCCTACTCTCTATCTGGGTCACCTATATCTTTTGTGGTTTGACCCAGTCTATTGGGCCTATTTGTTTGTATGCTATAATAGTAATTATTTGCTTACTCCTTATCAAGGTCACCTTGAACTTGAGTGTCTGATACCTCTAGCTTGTTTAATTTTCTGCCTGTTTTTTTTGCACCTGCTCCTGCTGCCTCTATAGTCTTAGATCATAGTCATAGATCTGCTTATCAAACCTGCTATGTCTTGCATAATTTCCTGCCTAGTTTATTTGCTCCTGCAAATGCTGCCTCAGTAGTCATAGACCTGCTTATCAAGCCTGCTCTAGTTACTATCTCTAGGTTTGCTGCCATTGTACTTACTTTATTTGCTTATAGCCCTCTCTGATTACTTTCAAGTCATTTAGCTGTTGCATTTGTCTTCACTATCTAGGTGATTGCTATTGATCTACCTATGTTAAGTCACCTGCCTCTAATCATGCCTTGCTGTGCTCCGTTCTCTTCCTGTGTGTATCACTCTTCTCTCACTCGTATCCCCGAACCATCCCTCCCTGCCTCCTCAAACCTGTTCCCTAACCCTCATTTTCCTTCCACTGCCCTTTTTCCTTCAATTCTCCTCCTCCTCCCTTGCTCTGCCTTACCCTTCTCCCTCCACTCTCCTCCTCTCTTTCTCCTCTCTAAACCTTGAATTTCTCCACTGTGCCTTCCTTCCCTTCCTTCTTCTCTCCCTGGCTCAAAGGGGTGGAAGTCCCACTCCATTATCCTTCTCCTCTTCATTTACATTCTCTTTGTTGGCAATGTTGAACCAGTCCTGGCCCCCTTTTCCCCTACTTTCCCCTACTGTTCCCAAAGGCCGTAGCATTTTCTATGTTGGAGCTAGAAGCCTCTTCCTAAAGCTTGGCTCACTTAGAGTCTGGATTTCTTGGCACTGACTTGGCCTCTTGTGTATCTCTGAACCCTGGCTGTCCTCCAGGGTACCTCACTCCAGCTTGGCTCTCCCTGAATTCCAACTCTTCCATCAGGATCACGGCAAGTGTGGAGGTGGAGTTGCCTTGTAGATCCATCAGAAACTATCCTGCTCCATCACCTTCACAGAGTTGGTCTCTTCCTCTGATGAACTCCTCCTAACCAAGCTATCCCTCCCTTCCACCCTCCCTATCTTTGTTGGTGTTTTTTATGCCTCTCTTAAAATATCTCCCTCCTCCCTGGTTGATTCCCTCTCATCTCTCGTTTCCCATGCTGCCTCCAGTGAGCTTATCCTCCTTGGGGACTTCAACATAAATGGGGTGTAGGAATATTGTTCCCCTGAGGACTGGTCTGGGACCAGCCTGGCCTGAGACCAGTTTCTGAGCAACCTGGTTTGAGACCAGCCTGGTCTTAGACCAGTTTCAGAGCTGCCTGGTCTTAGACTAGTTTGTGCCACCTGGTCTGAGACCAGTTTCTCTTTCCAGCTCAGCTGGTCTAGGATCAGTTACTGTCACATATGTATCTAACCACATGCTTGCTAGGCAGCAGCCAGCATAGTGTAGTGGATATTGCACTAGGCTATGATCCTGAAAATCTGGACTGGAATCTCACTTTACCCTAAACTTCTTTTGACCCCAAATTTCACTGGTGTGGTGATCCATGGCAGTGTGGCATTGGTACTAGTAAATCTACACTAAAGGGAGTTGGTGCAAGAAAAAACTGAGTGCACTAAAGAAAGCTTCTGTACAGCAGTGAAACTTGCCCCAGGCCAGGTGGTTCAGAAACTGGTTCCATACCAGCCTGGTCTCAGACCAGGTTGCATGGAAACTGGTCTCTGGCCAGTCATCAGGGGAACAAACTTCCTGCAGTCATAAATGGTTTCTCCTCTGCTGCCAGGCCTACCTTCCACAGGGTTGAGACCTAATTTTTTTGCAACTAATCAGCAAACACACCCAGCTCAATCCTATCTCCCCAAATCGTTCCCTTCTGGAATGGGTGCTCTCTTCCCACCCCCACCGCATCATTGCAGCAGGCATTTTTCCAGATGCCTTCAGTGACCACTGTTTGACCTACTGTACCAGAAAAGCAAGGCCCACTTACTCTGCCCCAGATACATTTGATCCAGGTGACTTAGGTCACTTGACACTAATGCCCTCTTAAATGACTTTGCTGCCTCTGACTGGTCCTCTGTCTATTCCGTCTATTCCACCCAGGATGTTGACACTGCTCTCTCCCTCTTCCATGCCATACTCAGTCACACCTGGAACATTCATGCCCCCCTTAGAAAGTCCAGGTTTAAATACTCCCACCACCCCTGAATTACATCTGATATTATCGATCTGTGCAGGTCCTGGGACAAAGCTTGGGCATGTTTCAAATCTTCTCAATCCCTGTCTGATCTCTTATTCTACAGGTCACTCGGAAACTGCTGCACAAAGGCTGTCTGCATTGCGAAGTCCCACTACTTCAAATCAAACCTCCAGTCAAACTTTAACTTCCCCTAAAAATTCTGGAAGGTTATCCACTCCCTCTTTGATCTCCCAGCTCAGTCCACGCCCCAGTCTTACTGTTGGATGGCTCACTTGTCTCTGACTCTCCCTCAGTTGCTGCTCATTTTAGTAAATCCTTCACTACCTGTGCTCTACCTTCTTCTCCATCTCCTGGTCACTCCCCCCTTCTATCCCCCACTGCCTCTCCCTGTCCCTCTCACCTGAAGACTTCAATTTCCCTCTTGTTTCCCCCCAGGAAGTCTTCCTTGCCCTAACTTCACTTAACCCTGGGCTGGATCCTAAACTTCTATGTATTTCAGCTCAGGCCATTGCCTCTCCACTTGCTCACCTTCTGAACCTCTCCTTCCCCATCAGTTCTATTAATCAGGCCAGGAAAGTTGCAAAGGTTTTGACTCGGCACAAAGGGGATTACCCCTCCTTCCCTGGTAACTTCTGGCTAATCTCACTACTTCCCTTTCTTGCAAAGCTTCAGGAGCCCATAGTCTACTCCAGGCTTGCTGATTTTCTTTACCCTTCTGATTTTCTCTTTCCCTTCCAGTCTGTGTTTAGGAAGTAGCACTCCACTGTCTCCTCCTTGGTGCAAGTAACTGACTCTGTCCTCACTGCGATGGATCAAGGACGTATCACTGCAGCTGTATTCATTCATCTGTACAAAGCCTTTGACTCCGTGTCCCACTCGCTCTTCTTTGACAAGGGGAGCTCTACTGGCCTCTCGTCATCCGCTGTCAACTGGTTCCATTCATACCTCATGGGCCGTCTACAGTCGGTACAGGTGGGAGGCATCCAGTCCCCCCTCCCTATCCTTGCTGGGGTCCCATAGGGCTCCATCGTGGCTCCTGTCCTGTTTTCTATTTTTCTAAATTACTCTCCTGTGTTTGTGTCTCTTCACATGTCCACATGTACAGAATGTGGATGACATGGTCATTTACGCTTCCAGCCCTTTGGTTTCAGCCATGGAAGTCCACTCCAGTATGACTTCCACAATGTACTGCGCTGTTACCATGCTAACAACTCTTGGTCAACACCAAGAATACTGTGTCTATGACCTTTGGCACCAGCTAGAAATTGGACAGGCTCTTGCCCTCCACTGTTTTCTCCATACTACATGGCATCCCTCTGCAGGTTGTTCCTGCCGTCAAGTACCATGGTGTGTACCTTGATAGCAAATTTGAGTTATCTGCCCACATCAACACCATTTATGCCAAACTCCATCCTAAACCTGGTGCCCTGTACCACAATAAGGACTACCTGTCCTTCCAGGTCTTCTGGGAGCTGGTAACCAAAATGGCTGTCCCAGTCTTTGGCTATGCGAATGTGGTCTATGGCATCGTCCCCTTCCTCTTCCCTGGCCAGAATGGATACGCTCTGCAATGCCTTCTGTCGTTTCCCTACTGACTCTCCCCTCAATACTCATCACTGCTACCTCTGTTCCTCTCTCCCCATCCTCCCACTGCTGTCTTGTCACCAGTCCCACTGTGCTTTCTTCATTGCTAAATACTGGTTTGTGCCTCTTCCCTTCTACCTTCTACCATTCCTCACTCATCTTCCCCATCCCCTCCTCTTCTTACTTCCTCTTCTCCAGGGATTCCCATACCTTCTCCATTCCCCACCCTCTGTCCTCTGCTGGACAAGCTGCTTTATCCTACCACCTCCCTTCCCTCAGGAACCTGCTCCGCTCTCCCCTTCCTGTCTCTCCCCTCATTCTCTGCCTTTAGATACCAGCTAAAGTATCTTCCTGCACCCTTCCCTCTTGACTTTTTGTCCTCTCTCTTCTACCCCCCACTTGGACCCCCCAAGGCTATTTGTGGCTCTGCCCAAGGTTCATTTCTTGGACCCACTAGCACTGTCACCTACCCCAGCAGACACTGTGCACCTTACTGTATTCTCTCACGACTGTCCACATATCATTGCCTTGATCCATGCTGTTGATATACTTGGTCACCATGTTGTTACTACTACTGTAATGTTACATATGTAACCGCATTCTGATGTTTTGTAACTTTTTTCCTGCTGTACTCCCTTCCCCTGGGTCACACCTGGAAACTAGCCTCTGCTCAGTGTGCCTTTCCCAGTTACCAATGTTTAAATAAATAACCTTCCTTGCTTATAGACCCTCTCTTTCTGTAGTCCTTGTTGCATTTCTGTAGCTGCTGCTAGTGTTTACTATGTCTTTACCTCACTAACCCTACCTATTACACCACTAACACATGAAAGCAAATGCTAAGGCATTGACCAATGTCTGTTGCACTAGGTGGCTGCTCTCCTACTTCACACTTATACAGATCTTGCTAATTTTGGGTTCTTGAAACTGCTTTATGCTTAAAATGACTAATATTATCCAAATGGAACCATCCTTATCCTCCTTTCTTTCCTTTTTTCCTCCTTGCATCCCACCCAGCCGCCATTCCCTCAGGCTGCCAAGTCCTTTTGTTCCCCTACCGCTCCCCCGATTTGCCAACCGTCTGCCCACTGCCCTGCCTGTCCCGGTATATCCCTTTGGGGTGGGCCCCGCCCATGGAAGGCAACTAGGAAGGAGAGACTGAGGTGCTTGTAACCTCCCTGCTGTACCCAGGTGGGTGGTGTGGCTGGCATAGAGAGCTTTCGGCTTGCAGCTGGGGAGGCAGGCTGCTGTCATCTAGGCATCCAGGATGGCTGTTTTCATCCTGGGAATCCTCACCCCAAGGGAGGCATGCTGCGGTGCCCTTGCAGCTTGTGCATGCAGCATGTGGTCACCCACGTCACAAAGTGCAACGGCCAAGTCTGGCTACAAGGGGCTGCCAAAGGGTGACGCCTCCCCGACCCACCCTCCTGGGAGGACAGCGTCCAAAGGATGCTCTTGAATCCTCCCTGCTGGCTTCTGCTCCTGATGTCTCAGGCTTGGGCGTGAAGCCGGGTGACCAGCATACCAGGCGATCCCCTATTGCCTGGTGCCATGGAGCCAGCTTATTTTCTGATGAATGTGCAGTATGAGCAAACTAGCAGTTAAGAGGATTACTGATACAGTGGCGTGAAAAAGTATTTGCCCCCTTCCTGATTTTCTCTATTATTGCATATTTGTCACACTGGATGTTTTCAGGTCTTTAGAGAAAATGTAATATTAGATAAAGGGAACCTGAGTGAACAAATAACACTTGTTTTTTTTTTAATTTCACTTATTTAATGAAAAAGTTAACCAACATTAACTGGCACTGTGTGAAAAGTAATTGCCTACACTTAATAACTGGTTATGCCACATTTAGCTGCAATGACTGCAACCAAACACTTCCTATAATTCAATATCAGTCTTTCACATCGCTGTGGAGGATTTTAACCCACTCTTCCTCACAGAACTGCTTTAATTCAGTAACATTTGGTAGGTTTTCGAGCATGAACTGCTCGTTTCAGGTCCTGCCACAGCATCTCTATTAGGTTTCAGTCTGGACTTTGACTAGACCACTCCAAAACTTTTACTTCTTTTTAGCCATTCTGATGTGGACTTGCTTTTGTGTTTGGATCATTGTCTTGCTGCATGACCTAACTACGCTTCAGCTTCAGCTGATGGAAGGATGACTAGACATTCTCCTTAAGATTTTCTGGTACAGAGCAGAATTCATGGTTCCTGAGTGGCAAGCCATCCAGGTCCTTAGGCAGCAAGCATCCCCACCATCACACTACCACCACCATGTTTGACTGTTGGTATGGTGTTTCTTACTGTGGAATGCTGTGTTTGCTTTTACGCGAGACATTATAGGATCCATAAGTTGTCCAAAAGTTCCACTTTGGACTCATCTGTCCATAGAACATTTTCCCAAAGGCTTGTGGATCATCCAGGTGCTTCTTGGCAAATGAGGAGGCGAGCATTTATGTTCTTCTTAGTTAGCAGTGGTTTCCTTGCTACTCTCACATGAAGCCATTTTTGCCCAGTCTCTTTCTGAGATGTGGAGTCTTGAACACTGACCTTAGCTGAGGCAAGAGTAGCCTGCAGTTCTTTGGATGTTGTTTTAGGATCCTTTGAGACTTCTTGGATGATTTTACACTGTGCCCTTGGAGTAATTTTGGCAGGCCCCACTCCTGGGAAGGTTCACTACTGTTCCAAGTGTTCTCCATTTGAGATTATGGCTCTCACTGTGGTTCGATGAGTCCAGAGCCTTAGAAATATCTTTGTAACCCTTTCCAGACTGATAGAGGGCAACAATTTTTTTCTGATCTTTTCAGAACTTCCTTTGATCATGGCATAATGTGCTTGTTGATCTTTGTGCTGGCAACGTGACTCTGATGGTAGGGCCAAAATAAGTGAGGTTTATATTGAGCAGGGCTGGCTGTAATCAAGCCTGGCTGTGTTCAATCAGCTGACTCTAATTATCCCTTTAATTGGGTTGATTTAACTAGGGGCAATTACTTTTCACACAGTGCCAGTTGGTGTTGGTTAACTTTTTCATTAAATAAATGAAATAAGTAAAAAAAAAAAGTGTTATTTGTTCACTCAGGTTCCCTTTATCTAATATTATATTTTGTCTAAAGACCTGAAAACATCCAGTGTGACAAATATGCAATAATAGAGAAAATCAGGAAGGGGGCAAATACTTTTTCACGCCACTGTAATTATTTACCCTTTGATCAGCTAAATCTTGCTCTTCAGTCAGGTCTCCCGTTTTAGATTTGAGACTGGCGGACATCACATTCCTGTCCAAAATCACTGCCCCTTCCCTCTTCATCTTAATAAACTGTTTTTGTCTGAGACAAAAAAGCCTTGCTTGTTTGAAGTATATTTATTAGTCATATATTCAGTTGTTCAGTCTTTTCTTATATAACCTACAAAATGATTATTTTTAGTTATTTGTATCTTATTTATTGTAACATGACTAAGGTATTTTTTATTTTATTTTATTTATTGAAGATATCAGAATTACAATCCTTTGAGTCATAGACTCCTTTGCAAAGACTCCACGTCAGTAAGAAAGGTAGTTTAAGTTATGTTGCAATCTCTTTTATTAATTCATTTGTATCTTATTGTTGTGTTCTGTTGAAATCTCCAATAAAAGGAAGAATAAAATAACCTAACCAGCTGTGTGAAGCTATAGTTCCCGCTTTTACCCTTCAGCTTTTGTATTGAAGCGAGTGGTGCATTGCCGCACCTTTTCAGCAAATGGAGCACCCTCTGCATTCTCCGTACTTCCGGATTTCAGACTTTTTAAAATTAAAATACAGCAAGTTGCAGTGCAAGAAAAATGCTGCTCTTGCTGTTAAAAATTAAACCGGAGGGTTAGCTTTTCAGCTGCAGGAGACCAGGATGTGTGGAGTTTTCCTTTAAGTCTTCTGTGTGGGAAGCTATATCTTCAGTTGGCAGGATATTAAATTGCTGGTATAACACAACAAAACTCCACGTATCAAATGATACTGCTAAGGGTTTTCTGAATTGCTTAGCACTAGGCTGCTAAACATTTTAATGCTGTTTTTTTCAAGATTACACATTTAAAACACACTAAAAATAAAGTATTTTTAATTTTGCTAATCAATATGCATCACGTGCTATGCATTTTTATAGTTAAGCAGCATTTCATGCGTAAAACTGCTAATTAATATTTTTGGCTTATTTAATACCCCGTGTTGTTGATCTTATTCTATCTGCTGTGAGCCTAAACTCTATTTTGTATGAAGTTGTTCACAGGAGACACAAATGGGTTATACTGCCGGAGAAACGATGAAAGCTGACGAAGAGACATGATTGTGACTCCAAGCACCAGGGAGTTTTGCTCTGCTGCCAAACTTAGAACCGGATTGCATCTTTTCAAAAGCTAATGCCATCATCTTGTGCTATTGCCACAATTTATATTTACGAGATTTTCCTTCTGGTTTGCAGCCTTTTATGTTTCATGTGTACAGACCTTTCAGTCAGCACCCACTGCTTTTTCTAGAGCACGTGGCAACCTGTGTTTGTGTATGAAGCTGTTCTCCTGCACCTCACACATTATTGTGAACCTTTATTTCTTGCGGTTACCCTCTATATTATCTCCCCAAGTGCCAGCCCCTGTATGAATATATATTTTCTGCTGCTACCACTTATGTCTCCCCTGAGCCTAACCCACTTTGCATGAAAAAATGTTTTCTGCTGTTACCCCTTACCCTGTCTACCCTGAGCCTAACCCCTTCTGTGTGTAACCCTGGCACCATTATGCCAAGAGCTACTACCCCTGCCTGCTTCCCTGACTGCAGGTTGAGGGGGCCTGGGTTCACAATCAAGGGTCACTGTGGTGTTACTACCAGCAGTAAAACTACAAATATGGTGTCTCCACCCAGAGTAATGATCTAGTGGTTAGAATGTAAAATGATATAGCCCTCTGGGAAGCTATACCTACCCACCGTCCCACATTGTGGCCCCACACTTACCAACAGGGTCTGAAACTCTGCATACACCCTGTGAGCCTGTAAAGAATAGTTACCAGCAAAAACAACACAGAACCTTTCAGTTGCTTGCATTAAACCAGTGCTCAGTAATAATATGCTCATGGACCAGGTTAACATTTAAACAACAAACAGATTTATTTAAGGGCTTAAACAAGGGGTAGAGGATGCAAATCAAAGATAGATTAATTGACACTTTTGGTCTTAGCAGTATTTTTGCTTTGTATAAAATTCAGTCAAATGCGTTAACCCCTTTGAACTGTCCAGTTAACCTCACTGGGTACCCTGGATTTGCTAGGTTGCAGGCCTGAAGCATTGACGCGGGTCAGCCGGCATTGCAGCTGTTTGGGGCCCTTAAATAAAGAAAAGATTAAACTTTCTTTTGTACTTGGCTGTAACAACATAAACCACTTTTTGAACACCCAGAAATTGTAATGCCTAGGCCCGATGGCCTGCAAAGAACAGTCACACCACCAAGCAAACTTAAAAGGCAAATCAGTTGGAAAAATAGGTTAATTAGTTTTGCAGGGTGGAACCCTGTTTTACTCACGGAACTTTAGACCTCGGGATCTGGGCTGATTTCCAGGAAGGCTCTCCTTGAGGCAGGATGTGGCTGCAGGACTTCGTCCTTTCTGGCAAGGACCAGGATGCAGGGACTGGAGCTGACACAACTCACCCCCTTGTTAAGGTGTAGCCCCCAAGAGTGGCCACAACCTGCTATGAATGTCTCTGCAGGAGTTGATTCCCTTCTTTGGTCGTCTGGCAGCTTGGCTTTTACATGCAGCAACAGTCTTAGGCACATTATTTGGCATCACCAGTTCAGCTTGGATACAGTTTGGTAATAGGCCGCACAGCCCACTCACTTACAAAATGCAGTCCTGGAAATGTAAGCTGGCACACAGCAGTTCAGGTCTTCATCTGGAGACAATTCTGGTGATCCCAGGCATTAACTTTAGACACAGTCCCTAAGGCAAAAGCAGCTTCTCACCAAAATGCAGATTTGGGCTCTCTCAGCAACTCTGAGCCCAATTTCAGTCTGGAAATTCTGCCCTGGGGAAAATCTCTTCTTCTCCCTTTCCAGGAAAATCTCAGTTTATTGTGCAGACTTGGCAGTCCCAACACTTATACAGCAGAGGTTTTAGCTAAGGAGAGGCAAAGCAGGCCTCTTTCCAAATTCTCTGAGCTGCAGGGAGCCTCCTGACAGTTCTAAGGCTCGACCCAGACTGACTTGAACTGCTCTTGGACTGACTAAATTCAAACTGTCCCTCCTTAAATAAAGAGCAAAGTTCCTGAAATCCAATTGGCTGCCCAAGCTGTCAGACTCAGTTTAAGTATTTTAATTGGACAGCATTCGGGCTCCCAAATTTGTAATGCCTTTTTCCACCAAAAGTCTCTGGCACTGTCCCAAAAGTCCCTTGGCTAAATCCTGGCTTCTGATTGGATGATAGCTGCAAACATGGCTGCTGTATATACAGTTTTAATGCAGTCTATTTAATGTCCCCAAGAATAAAGTCCTGGTGCAGCCAGATTAATAACTTTCATTAAATTATAACCGCACAAGTATGTAGCTCCAACAGTGCTCTCTTAAACATATTTAAGCTAAGGGTTGAAGTAAGGCTGCTGAGATGGGAGCTGGGGAGTATGGTGTGGGAAGTCAGAGGAGCAGAGCAGTGGAGGGAAAGGCAGAGGGGTGATGCCCAGGGGAGTGACAGCACCAGGTAGGGAATGAGAGTGGGAAGAAACACCCAGTATACAGTATCTCTTCCTCAGAGGAATAGGGAGCCCAGGGTGGAGGAATGGCAAGCGGTAAGGGGAAGGGGTGTGAATGTGAGAGCAGTATCCGGGGTGGTAAATTCTAAAGGGGTACCTTTATTGAATAGATTTGCACCACTGTCTGGAAAGAGGGAGGGGGCAGCAGGGGGTAAGGTAGGCAGTCAGGTTGAGCCAGGGTTGAGAGTAGGAGTACAGGGGAGGGGGGGAGGGAACTAATCAGGGTGGGCAGGGAAGAAGAGGCAGGTAAAATGGAGCGGAGAATGGGTGGAGGGAGAGAAAAAGAAAGGAAGAGGGGAAGGAAAACTGAAAGCAGATAGAAACATAGAAACATAGAAGTTGATGGCAGATAAGGACCTCAAGGCCCATCCAGTCTACCCATTTCTTTTTCTACCTTATAAATGTTCCATCGGCCTTTGCTCTGTCAGTGACCTATCTATTCATAGTCATTTGTATTGCTCCCTTATGCCTATCCCATGCCTGTTTGAAGCCCTGCACTGTATTCATAGCCACCACTTCTTGTGGTAAGCATTCCATGTATCTACCACCCTTTCTGTGAAAAATTTCTCCACATTCCCCTTATCGGCCTCCTCTAATCTCATGCTGTGTCCTCTTGTCCTGCTATTTTCTTATATTTAAACATGTTAGACTCTTTCACCTTGTTTATGCCCTTAAGGTGTTTAAATGTCTCGATCATATCACCTCTCTCCCTCCTTTGCTCAAGGGTATACATATTGAGCTCCGTTAATCTGTCCTCATATGTCTTCTGATGCAGTCCCTGCACCATTTTGGTGCCCTTCTGGACTGCCTCAATTTGTTAATGTCCTTGTGAGGTGTGGCCTCCAATACTGCATGCAGTACTCCAGATGGGGCCTAATAATGTCTTGTACAGAGGGATTATTACCTCCCTCTTACGACTTGTGATACCCCTACTAATACACCCCTAACACCCCCTAGCCTTACTCTACTGCTTTAGAGGTCTGCTTGGATGATTTTAGGTCATCAGTGATGATGAGCCAAGTCTCTTTCTTCCTTTGTGACTGCTAGCAACTCCTCCCAGCCTATAAGTGGCTTCAGGGTTTCTCTTCCCTATGTGCATGATTTTGCACTTCTTTGCATTAAATCCCAGTTGCCACTCTTCTGACCATTCTGCTAGTTTATCCAGATCTCTTCTCATTCTGCCCACCCCATCTGGATCATCTACTCTGTTGCAGATCTTGGTGTCATCTGCAAACAGACAAGCCTTACCTCTAGTCCATCTCTTGAGGTCACTAATGAAGATGTTGAATAGGACTGGCCCCAGGACTGATCCTGAGGTACCCTACTTGTGACTTGCATCTCTTCTGACTGTATATCATTTACCACCACTCTCTGTTTTCTGCCAGTCAACCAGTTTGCCACCCAGTTGACCAACTTCAATACCCCGAGCCTACCTAGCTTATTTATCAATCTTCTATGTGGAACAGTGTCAAAAGCTTTGCTGAAGTCAAGGTGCGACATCAACTGCTCCTTGGTCCAACACTCTGGTTACCCAGTCAAAGAAATCTATGAGATTAGTTTGACAGGACCTTCCCTTTGTAAACCCATGCTGTCTTGGATCCTGTGCCCCTATGGTTCCAGGTGTTGCACTATCCTTTCCTTAAGGAGTGCCTCCATAATCTTGCCCACTACTGAGGTAAGACTGACTGGTCTGTAGTTCCCGCCTCCTCCTGCTACCACTCTTGTGGGTGGGATCACACGAAACCCTTCTCCAGTCTTCTGGGACCTCTCCTGTGCTCAGAGACTCACTAAACAATTCTGCTAATGGCTCTGCTAGTTCCTCCTTTAGCTCCTTAAGTACTGGGATGTATGCCCATCAGGTCCCATTGTATCCACCCTGAGCATAAGCTCTTGTTAGGACCCTTTCTTTTATGAGAGGGTAGTGCTCACCTCCCTCCCCTGTGTCCATGATGCTGAGCTGTGGGCCCTGCCCCTACCTTCTCTTCAGTAAATACTGAGCAAAAGTATCTATTTAGGATAGATGCCTTTACAGGGTCCTCCTCCTCACATGCTCCCTTTTCTCCATTAAGCTTAGCAATACCCCCTCTGGACTTTCTCCTCACTAATGTATCTATAGAAAGTCTTGTCACCTTCTTTTACTGTTCGTGCTAGTGTTTCCTCAGTTTGGGACTTTGCCTGCCTTACTGCCTTACCTGCTTCCCTTAGGGCAGTTTGGTATGCCTCCTATCTTCATCCGCTGTGTTCCTTATATTTTCTGAAGGCCAGCCTTTTGGCTCTGACCTTTTCTACTACTGTATTTGAGAACCAAAGTGGTTTCCTTCTTCTTTTGCACTTCCTTTTCTGTCTAACACAATGGGATGTTGCTTCAAGTATTGTATCCTTAATGCTTGCCCACTTTGCCTGTACCTCCTCACCTGTGTTTCTTTTGCGGGGCTAACCTTAACTCTGTTGGCCATCTTATCAAAGTCAGCTCCTCTGAAGTCCCATATTTTTGCCTTGGAATAGGATGATTTAGATGTAGTAGCCAAATTGAACCATACCATGTGATGGTCACTGGCTCCCAGGTGACCTTCTACCTGGAGATCTGTGATCCCTTCTTTGTTAGTCAGTATACAGATAGTCAGAAGGGGAGGGGCAGTTTCAGAGATGGAAAAACAGTTAAGGGGGATAAATTATGGATGTGGAGATAAGTTCACTAGGGTGCAGAGGGAGCAGTTAGGTGGGGAAGTGGCTAGTACCAAAGGTGAGAAAGGAAGCACAGGGAGCACAGATGCAGAGGATGGGAGGGTTGCAATCACAGGGGACTCCATAATTAGGAGTATTCACTGGGGAAGGAAAGGGGACCTAAATGCAAGCAGGAGGGTGGTTTGTAAGTCAAGGATGACAGTGGGGAAGGTGGGCCCAAGAATAAGGGAAATAGTAAGGGAGGTTGGAGGAAAACCTAGTTTAGTTATACATTTGGGAACCAATGACCTTGCTGGGGAGGAGGTTGAGGTAGTACAAAGTAGGTTCAGAGAATTAGAGAAGATCTGCAGGTAGGAAGGAATTTCACTGGTCTTCTCAGAGGTGATGCCAGTACCACGAGCCAGCACAGCTAGGAAAAGAAGAATAGCGGATCTGAATGACTGGTTGAGGAAATGGTGCTGGGAGGAGATGTTCCTCTGTATTGGGGACTGGGAGGAGACCTGGTCAGACAAAGCACTCTTTTCACCTGACAGGCTACACCTCAGTAGGGAGGGTTTGAGGGTACTCGGGGACAAACTGGGGGAATACATAACCACTACACTTAATTTAAACTACTAAGGGAGGGCAGCGGGTGTGCAGGCCCACAGACTCTGAGAGAAGGAGGTCAGTGAACCTTCTCCCCCACAGTGATGGAAGAAGTCTGGAGGGAGGAAGTGGAAGGGGCAAGATCACATTCAGCAAAAAGGGTGGAGGGGTGAGAAACTCATAACAAGGGTATGTGGAGGGATGCACACAGAGTGGATAAATGTGAATAGAACAATAGAGGGAAGAGGAAGAAGGTCAGATTCTAGTTGGAGGGTGGTGTATCTGAATGCGCAGAGCCTTAGAAACAAGATGAATGACCTGCAGGCACTATTAGAAGACAGGAGGGCGGACATAGCTGCAGTAACTGAGACTTGGGCAACATCACACCATGACTGGGACCTTGTGATCCCTGGATATAAACTATACAGGAGGGACAGGGTAGTTGAGAAGGGGTTGGGGTGGCAGTTTATGTCAGGGAGGGAATAACATGCACGAGAGAGAAGTCAGAGGAAGGAGAGGTGGAGGCATTATGGGTTCAGTTAAGGTCCACTAGAGGGAGCGAGGTGAGGCTAGGTTTGGTTTACAGATCACCCATTCAGGATGAGGAGAGGGACAGGAAACTGAGCTCATAAACATTGGAAGCTGCAGGGAAAGGAGAGGTGGTAATTGTGGGGACTTCAACTTGCCCAAAATGGACTGGAGCATGCAATCCACAACATGTGCTAGGAGTCAGGTGATCCTGGAAGGACTGCAGAGTGGGTTCCTGACTCAGGGTGTCACTGAACCAACAAGAGCTGAGGCAACTCTTTTTTTTTTTCAAACTCTGTTTTTCACTGGCACCTGGGGAAACTCTCTCAGGCAGCCACTGGATCTTGCCGATCTACTTCCAGACCTGAACCCCAACCCCTCCTGGCACCAGCATGCCTATCCCCCTGGCTCTGAGCCCTTCCAAGGTAGGGCCACCCTATCCACCCAGGGCCTTCTATCTGACAATTCGGGCTGAGCCGGGCTCGGCCCTGGAGAGGAACGGGTCCAGTCAGTGGAGTGTGGCTGCAGGAGGTGGTGCCGTCGTTTATCCACAGGGATGGGGATTTCTTGCTTTGCTGGTCCCCTGAGGAGCTTGGGCATGCAATGGCAGCTGGGCACAACGTGCCACCGCCCGCCAAGCTCCTCGCTGCAATGTGTGCCACTGCTGCTTGCGCTGCACCGAACTGCCACCAGGTGCCACTACAGAGTGGTGGTATGCCAGAGCCCTCCCCAGCAAAGGGAGAGCTATCCTCTGGATGCTCGATCCCTTCCTTCCCCTGCTGACCCCCGGCAGCCCAGACTCACTCCCGAACCTGGGACTCTGGCGTGGCACGAGGTGTGGCATCCAGCGCCTCAACCCTCAGCACCACCGGGCTAGTCCAGAGCTGAGGCAGTTCTTGATCTGGTGCTAACAAATGGGGAGCATATACAGCAAATAATGGTCAGGAAGCCACTGGGTGGAAGTGACCATTGCACAGTGTGGTTCTAGTTGGATATGGGCAGGGAAAGCATTCCGACTAAGACCAAAATCTTGGATTTCAGGAGGGTGGACGTCAGGAAAATGGGTGAAGTGCTAAGGAGCCGTCTGGTGGACATCAGAGCAGATATGAGGGTGGGACAAAGGTGGTCCATCATTAAGGAAGGAATACTGGTTGCCACAGATAAGTGCATTAGGCTAAGGGGGAAGAACATAAGGGCCAAAGCACCCAGCTGGTTCAGTTCTGGGGTTGCTCAGGCAGTAAGGGAAAATAAGCTGGCCTATAGAAAATTCAGGAAGACCAAGAGAGAGGTGGATAGGGAAAATTACCTAAGGCTGGCTAGTGAGGCAAGTAAGGAATTCAGACGAGCAAAGGCACAGAAGGAGTTGCAGATAGCTGAAAGAATGAAGAAGGGGGAGAAGGCTTTCTTTCACTATATAAGTGAGAAAAGGGAGAAGAAGGAAGGGATTGTTAGGCTTAAGAAAGGGGTGGAGTGGGTGGAGGATAATGAGAGAAAAGCAGAGATACCAAATGAATACCTCTGTTCCATCTTCACCAGGGAGAAGGACAGACTAGTGTCTTCAGGAGGGAAAAGAGGAGCAGGGGGGAGGGGAACACAGATGTAGTGATAGAGGAGGATAGAGTGAGGGAGGGGCTGGTGGCATTGAAGGTGGACAAATCACCAGGCCCAGACAGAGTTCATCCAAGGATACTAGATGAACTGGCTGAGGAGCTGGCAGGGCCACTGTCAGATCTATTTAATAGTTTGCTAGAGTCAGGCATGGTACCGCAGGACTGGAGAACAGCACATGTATTGCACCTTCACAAAAGCGGTCCCAAGGATGACCCAGGGAATTACAGACCAGTCAGCCTGACTTCCATTGTGGGCAAGCTCATGGAGACCAAGCTAAAGGAAAGGTTGGTGGAATATCTAGAGGAGCATGGTCTCCAGGATGACAGGCAACATGGGTTCATTGGGGGACAGCATGTCAAATAAATCTGATTGACTTCTTTGACTGTGTCACTAAGACAGTAGACAGGAGCCAAGCCGTAGACATCCTCTATCTTGATTTCAGCAAGGCCTTTGACTCTGCACCCCACAAAAGGTTGATCAGGAAGTTGGTGGATCTCAGGGTTAGGGAAAAGATGGCCAGATGGGTGGAAAACTGGCTGAGGGACAGAACCCAGAGGGTAGTTGTGGGGGGGGGGAGTTATCTGGCACCAGAGAGGTAACCAGTGGGGTCCCACAGGGCTCAGTGCTGGGGCCGGTGTTGTTTAATGTCTTCATCAATAACATTGGAGATGGCATTAAGGGCAAAATGTGCCTATTCATGGATGACACTAAGCTCTGTGGAAGAGTGGATACAGCTGAAGGGATGCAGGACCTACAGGGAGATCTGGAAATGCTAGGGAGGTGGTCCAGGATATGGAAGCTTGGCTTCAATGCCAAGAAATGCAAAGTTATGCATATTGAAGCCAGGAATCCCAGGACAGAGTACTGCCTGGGTGGAGTCTGAGTATCTGCATCAGAGAAGGAAGAGAAGGACCTGGGGTGATGATCACTAGTGATCTGAAGCACTCCACACAGTGCAAGAAAGCAGCAGCAAAGGCAAACAAGATGCTGGGATGCATATCTAGGGGGATCAGTAGTAGGAGAGAGGAGGTTATACTGCCTTTGTACAGGTCACTGGTAATGCCGCATCTAGAGTATGGAGTTCAGTACTGGCGAGGACACCTCAAAAAGGACATTAACCTGTTGGAGAAGGTCCAGAGAAGGGCTACAAAGATAATAGCCAGTCAGCAGAGTAAGGCATATGAGAAGAGGTTGAAGACACTGAACATGTACTTCCTGGAAGATAGGAGAGAGAGGGGACATGACTGAGACCTTCAAGTACTTGAAAGGGATCAATAAAGTTGATAAGGAGAGTATCTTTAAGCTGAGTGGCAACAATAACATGAGGGGGCACAGTCTTAAGTTGGAGGATGGGAGGTTTAGAAGGGAGGTCAAGAAGCACTTCTTTACAGAGAGGGTGGTGGAAACTTGGAATGCACTGCCGGAAGAAGTCATCTCATTAAAGACAGTGGGCAGCTTTAAGTGAGGATGGAATAGGCATAGCAGGAAGGCAAGGATCATGGGTAGCGAGGATGGGAGGAGTGGGGAGGGAGGGCAGGGACATTAGCTCAAGCTGTGGATCCTGCAATACGAGCAGACTTGATAGACCAAATGGCCTTCTTCTGCCGGTTTCTTCGTATATTCATATTTGTTTATTTAAAATAACTTCTGTTTGTTTTGCTGTCACTGCCACTGAAATAATATGTCTCTAGGCGGCAGGCATCTCCTCATTAATATGCATTCAGGGCTCATTAATATGAATGATCCCTGGCGTTGACCCACACTTAACACTTCATGGTGCTTTCTTTATGTATATTTAAAAAAAACAAACTCTCTGTGGCCTTGCTGAGGTCCCTGGTCCCTGCTTACCATAGCCAGGGCACCAGGACCATGGAAAAACTCCTCCGTTGTGACTGAACGTTGAGCGGTAGGCAGCAAAGAGCTTCTGTGCGAATGTGCGGTCACTGGTGACTCACAATTCAATTTTAAGCCCCAAATGGGCTAAAGCAAAGTACTGGGCTGTTTTGGGGGATGAAGGGAACACCAGGGGGACAAGTGGACTTAGGCAGGTGGCAGGAAGTGCCGGGAGGAACGGGCGGACGCCTGAGGCAGCGGGAGATATTAAAGGTAAGCCCCAGTTGGGGTATCGTTACACTTTCCCCTGCCTAGAAAAGCTTGGCATCTGCACCAAGTCTATAATAGACTGGTAAGCATTAAACATATTACTACATATACTTTTACTAAAAATAACACATACTGGTATACCTTTTGGCTAATACTCTATTATAAACATATATATTTCAATGACAATTTTCTTATATAACAACCTAGCCAGGTATATAGTAGCTATTTTTTATTTTTATTTTTTAAACCAGGAGAGACACACTAAGCTGAAGCTTGTTTACAGGTGTGAATTGGGAGCACGAGGAAGTTAAGTGACTTGCTCAGGGTTACACAGTATGCAAGTGGGGGCTGTGGGATTCAAACCCAGGTTTCCAGGTTTGTAGCTCAGAGCCTTGAACCACTGTGCTATACTGCCTCACAAATAAGGTTTACAAGGTAGCATGCTATAACATAAATCTTAGTCACTGGACGTCCTATAATAACTGAAAACAATGTCATGACATTTTAAATTTTCATTGCGTACATCAACAGTTTAAAATCACATTGTTAGTAAAGTCATCATTTATCGCATTGTATCAGAGCATTTCACCTTATTCCCCTCTTTTTACCTTTATACCCCTTGTTATACTGAATGGGCACCTTTGCATGGGTGGAGCCTTTAGTTTGGGCTGAGGTAGTGAACACAATGTTGGGCAATGAGCTGGGTGTAACATATACTCCTTCATGCACAACATTCATGGGCAAGTTAACAGGCTGTCCTGGAGTGTCATATGTGAGCTTTAGGACTGGTTTTACAGATCTTTCTGTGTGACGTGGCAAAGTTGGCACTGGCACTAGCGCTTCCACTTCAGCACTTGGGGTGATCAGTCCTGGTTCATTGTCCAGCAATGAAACAGCTGCAGAAGAAAAGAGTTCCACTGCTCTTTTTTGTGGTTCAGTGCTAGTTTCAGGCTCTTTGGCTTAAGCACCACTATCATTTTCAGGATCTTGACCGCAGACATTACTGTCACTTTCTGGTTTGTTAGGCTCACTGTCTGTCATTTGTCAGAGGCATTTCTGCAAAGTCGGAATCATCCAGGACACATCTTTCTGTTTCTTGAACAACATTACTGTCATTAGAATGAAACAGTTCACTGAGCTCACTTAGTCCAGCAGCACGTTTATGCTCACTTGGAGGTTTACTACTTGATCCATTGTGTTCACGTTCACTGATTGCAGTTAATTCCACCATCCAAAGGGAATCAGCCTCTCCAAGATCCACACCGTGGGCATCACTTTCTGGAGGTTCAGGCACAACTGATAAATTGGAATCAGTTAGAACCACTGGATTTTCAGAGTCATCACAGATTAACGGAGGAGAAATCCCTGGAACACTCTTTCAAGTTCAAGGAATGGGTAGAAGGCAGTACAAAAATCACTTTCATTATCACTTTCAGACTCAGTATTCTCAATATTTACAATGTTTGCAGGATTGGAGACATTACTGTTGGGGCAACAGGCTAGGAAGCAGACGTTTGCTGATTTTGTTGCTTGGCCTTAGTAGAAGACCTAGTCACAGGGCACTGAGGAGCTTCAGTCTCTTGAACGTTATTGATTACCATTTGGCCAATAGGTAACAGGTGATATCTATGAATAGTTTTGACTGCACAAGGGTCCCCTTCTGGACACACTTTGTACATGGGCAGATCATCCAGCTTACTGACTACTATATATGAGATGTGACTCTGGCGGTCATCTATTTTGTGTTTACCTGGATGTCCAAAGTTTCTCATTAGTATCCTGTCACCTGGTTGGAGCTCTTGGGCCTTAACACATTTGTCATGGCAAGTTTTGTTCTCCAGGTTTCTCTTTGCTGCCATGGTATTTGCAAGCTGATAGGCATGATCTAACTGAGCTTTCAACTGTTGTGGATGATAGGGGGTTGTTCTGGATTTTCTTACATCCCATAGGAACAACAGTTCTTTAATAAGTCTGCTTTCGAAATCCCGGCCTTGTTCTGAATGGATATACTGGGGGCCAACGCAATGTATGAAAAACTTTTCAACGAGAACTTTGGCTACAGTTGAGGTCTTTTGGTCTTTGGTTGGATAGGCTTGCGCATACCTCGTGAAGTGATCCATGACTACTAACACATTAGCAATGCCTTTTGAATCTGGCTCCAAACTAAGAAAATTGATGCAGACAAGTTCCATTGGTGCACTTGAAGTAATACTGACCAGAGAGGCTGCTCTTTGTGGTTGACTTTTGCGCTAAAGACATCTACTGCAGGTTTTAACATATTGCTCAATTTCTAGGCCCATCTTAGGCCAGTAAAAGCATGAACGGGCTAGATCCAGAGTTCTTTCGCTACTCAGATGTCCCATTTGGTTGTACAGTACTTGTAATATATTTGTGAACTTAGATGGCAATACTAGCTGTTTTCTTACAATTTCACCTGGGCTGTCAGTAAGCTCTCTGTATAATAGCTGCTCTTGAAGCTCGAGATTAGGTCCTTTTTCGAAGAAGTAAAGCAGTTTTAGGGTCACTGGACTGCTCTTTGGAGACATCTTCCCCCTTTCCTAAAGCATTGACTACTGGTCTAATCATTGGATCATAGTACTCTTCTTTTTGGATGTCAGCTGGAGTTATCTGTGGTAAAGAACTTAAGTCTAAGGCTGCAAAATTACAGTAGGCAATGGGTATACAAGTCTCTGGAGGTCCAAAGCAATCTGCCAGACAGTTTACAGTTTTGGAGGACAAGGCATCTTCCTGGTCGAACTTGTGGAATAGGGCTTTTACAGATTGCTCAAAAATATGCACCCACCGTTGGTCAGAAGCAGGTCATCATGAGAGAGCATTGGCATCAATGTGATTTTAAGCCTGGTTGGTACTCCACTGCATAATCATAGGTTGACAGAGCAGAAAGCCATCTGTGTCTGGTAGCATCTAATCTGGCTGTTGTTTGTATGTATATTAATGGACTGTTATCTGCTTTGAGTAGGATTTTGGCACCATACAAGTATTTGTGAATTTGGTTAACTACTGGCCACTTGAGACAGAGAAATTCCAATTTATGTACCGGGAAATTTTTTCCTGAAGGTGTCAGACTTCTACCAGCAAAAGCTACTGGCTGTAATCCTTCCAGGTACTCTTGATAAAGTACAGCTCCGAGGCCACTCAGGTTGGCGTCTGTATGTAATGCATAGGGCTTTGATGGATCAGCATAAGTAAGTACAGGAGCGTGAGCTAATCTGTATATTATTTCCTGAAAACCAGTATCACAATCTGTAGTCCATCTCTGTCCAAACAACCTGAAACAGGTTTTAACAGTCTCTGTGGCAGAACCTGTTTTAAACTTTTTGTGAGTAGGTGGGTACCCTTGAATTAAGTTTAACAAGGGGTGGATTACCTTGGTATAGTCCTTGACAAATCGGTGGTAATAGCCGCAGAATCCAAGAAACCTTTAAAGTTCTTTCAAGTTGTTGGGCTTTGGCCAGCTGGTTAATGCTTCCATCTTACTGGGGTCTGTTTGTATACCTTCTGATGACACAATATGGCCTATATATTTGACAGAGCTTGAAAAAAATGGCATTTGTCAATTGATAACTTTAGACAAATTCCTCAAGTCTGTCCACAATTTGAATACATGAGCCTCATGCTCCTTGAGAGTTTTGCCCAAGACTATGACATCATCAAGGTAGATGAGACAGTGTAAGAGAGTCATATCGCCCACAACATGCTCCATTAATTGTTGAAATATTGCTGGTGCTCCTGATATGCCTTGGGGCATGCGAAGGAACTCATAGAAACCCAAGGGATAAATGAATTCAGTTTTCTCCCTGTCCTCTGGAGTCATTGGGATTTGATAGTATCCGCTTTAGAGATCAAGGACAGAGAACCATATACTCCCATTGAGACAGTCCAGGGCATCCTGTATGTGTGGCATTGTATACTGATCAGGCATGGGTCTTTTGTTAAGGGTCCTGTAATCAACACACATATGGACAGAGCCCTTCTTTTTCTGCATCAGAATTGGGGAGGTGTACAGGCTGCGTGATTCTTTTCTGATGCCAGTTGCTAACAACTCTTGTACGTGACGTCTGACATCGTCAATGTCAGTAGGAGCTAAATGTCTAGACCTCTCCCTGAAGGGTCTCCTGTCATGCAGGTGAATGTGGTGTTCAGCACCCATGACACACTCACTATCCCATTCCTTGAAGGAGAATGCCTTGGTTCTCTAAGCCAGCTTTCTACTGATTCTGGTTCTCCTACTGTTTGGGATAGATGAATCTCCAAAATCGAACATGTCAGGTAATACCTCACACCCTTTTTCAAGTTTTACACTTGGATGGGAGCACAGCAGTGTCAGCACAGTAGACTTTAGCAAGGGTGCATCCTCCGTGCACCGTAATGTCTCAGTCTGTAACATTTTGTATCTGTTCCACCACTCTCCAGGCATAAACATGTGACTGAGCTGGAAACACACTGGGCTTAATCAGCAGTCCTTCTAGTAATTTTCCCTTTTCTGGGGCATCCAGCATCAGAATTTTGTTGGTCACATCTTCTCACAGCTGCACTTCACCACTGATGCTGCATTCTGCATTTCTGGGTAATGTGATAGCAGTAGGACCTTTTCCCAGACTATCCCAACAAGTTCATCTTTGTCACTCTGTTCAGGGTGCATTTGTTTTTCATAGGCCTTTTGGATCATGGCATGAACACGCAGGACTTTTCCTGTCCTTTTCTTCTGCCTTTCTTCACATAACTGGGACAGGCACCTAAACATGTGTGCATTGATACCAATCAGTACAGGGTTACCATCTTAAAGTCCAGTGGAAGGGCAGACCAGGGCTAGCGTCTCCACAGAATCTCCCACACCAGCTACAGAGGATGGAAAAGAAAGCCATTCTTTCAAGTAACCAAGATATGGGTATGACTTTTCACTCAAGCCCCAAACATGCAGTCCATCAAGAGGTTGTAATGGGTGGTCAGATGAACGCTTCTCATACCAGTCTTGGAAGATTGTTGTGACTTGAGACCCGCTGTCTAGAACTTCCCGAGCCAGGATCCCATCTATATGTACAGTGGTGTCCATGGAAGGGCCTAACAATTGGGACCAGTCCGGAGGAACATTAACAGGAACTTGGACAGATGACCCAGCCACAAAGAAATTGGATTTGGGATTACCTGAACCTCCACTGTGATAATTTTCTGCACCCCTCTGCAATTGCTTTGCTTTTCTGAGCTCTCCTTGCAGTTTGCCGACCACTTTTTCTAAGTCAGTTTGAGACCAGCAATCCTTTTTCATATGCCCATCCTTTCCACAATTGTGGCAAAATATGCTTTCTTGGGTCTGCTTGGCTGTAACATTACATTAGAGGCTGGTCTCTATTCACAGCTAGGGGGTAGGGAGGAGTACATATTTGGCGCTGGAGCCATAGTACTGACAGTAGGGAGTCTTGCCTCTGCCTCCTTCTCTCTTTACCATGCTGAAGGCAGCGCACTACGTTTCAGGAATTCTCTTAGCACAGCAGTTAATTCACTTAGTTCAGGCTTCATTCTGCCATCACCAGAGGGCACCAGAGCTTGCACCTCCACTCCCATAGCAAATGCGCTCTGAGAGGGGTCGTAGTCTTTATCTGCAGAAGCGACCTTGGTAGGGGCACCAGCTTTCATTTCTCTGATTTCTTTCAGCAGCTTTGCCCATGATGGGGTATCCTTAGCAGCCTCTGAGTGCTCACCCAGCGCTACGTTCCGCTCTTGAACTTCACCCATATGATCACCCTGTAACCTGGGTGGCAACAGCAGATATGTTAGGGGGCCCCAGAGTGGCCTCCTTTGTTCCACCCCCTAGATTTCTTTCATCAATCCATCATGGGGGGAAGCAATTCCAGCCGGTCTGCCAGCCATAACCTAAGCAACAATAGTTCGGAAAATGGAGCAGACTTAAGTATCTGGTCCAACCTAATTTGAACTAGCTTGTCTGGAGCCACATTACCTCTACTAAGACATTTCTGTAAATCCTTTTCAAGCCGAGGTACATACACCAACAAGGGCTCCCCTTGGCATTGATGAGTGGTTTTAACCCTCCACCACAGATCCTCATTTGGGCTCCCAAATACATTTTCCAAAGCAAATAGTCCAGTGCAGTTGCCCCTGGATTATTAGCCCACTTGACGTGGATAGTAGCCAGAGCGGGACCTCTGAGACTTTCACTCAACCTTTTTCTCTTCTCCACCTTGGAACATTGCCATTTGGGCACCAGGGGAGCAACATAGTCTATCCATGTCTCCCAGTCATCTTCCCCATTAGGTGTGGTAGATTACCTGAAAACACTCGCAGCCTGCGGTAAGAGTCATGGCTAACTGCGCGCACAGGTGTGGATTTTGGCCTTGGTATGGGCATGGGAGGTGGTACAGGGGCAGTTATTGGAACTGGCATAGGTGTCGGGGAAGGAACATCCCCCCAGCGGCAGAAATAACTGTTTGAAGTCCTCAAGGGTTTTGCCCTCATCCAGTAACAATATGGCAAACTTCTCCTCAAAGGTTTTACAAATAGAGTATGCACAAGGAGATAGGGGTGCTAAGGAACCACAAGCAAATTAATTAAAATAAGTTCAAAGCACACACTAAGCCTAAAAGAAGGATGCCATGACAAATGTACAGATATAGCTTACATTTTATTGCGCTACAACACCACGCCTGACATGTTTCGGTGAGAACTCCTTTTTCAAAGGCGAATGTGAAGCAACAAAGTCACTCATTAAATAGTATAACATGCACCATATGATTCTATACCATGTGATTAATTACTAAACTAATTACTAAACATTCTTATAATTTTCACTCTTCATACCTGTGTGATGCTATAACCACTAATGCATTAAAAGATCAATGTATTCAACTGTTCAAGTTAAAAACATGTAGTTTCGCTGTAAACATTAACAATATTATTAAAACTAATCCAAATACATACAAAAAGGTTTATATAACATCAAATATAACAAACTGTTTAGGAACAAACAGGGAGGGGAAGGGGGGAATATATTGTAGAAGGGAAAGGGAAAAATAATTAAATCACTTCACTAAAAATTCTGACATTTAGGAATTATAAAACTAAGAATCCAAAATTTAAACTATCAAAATAGAATTCATGAAACTCTAATGTTCCTATATCAGGAAGCATAAAACATTCAATTTTCATTATCCTATTTTTCAAAAGCTTGGAACTTAATTTAATTAATTCTCCTCAAAGGTCTCAGATAAGGGCGGGGTCTCGTTTTCTGAGGGATCCTCACTATCTTTAGTTACCACCGTCAAGGCATCTAGGGACCCATCAATAGCAATAGTTTTGGGCACCTTAATGCTGTCCACGGGGTTGCTATACTCCACTAAAGCCTTTAGGATTTGGGCAGTCAAGTCAGCATGTCGGCTTACCGCTACAGCCTTTCCCAAACATTCAGTTTTTGACAGTGCCCCCCTCTATAGTGTTTTTACTAGTGCCCATGGGTATATCTAGTATTAACAAAGCATTTTTTGGGAGGGTCATTTTCATGCCCAACCAACTATCACAAACTGACTAACTGAAGCACAACCATTTCCTCAGTGGTACCCATTAAATTTCTAGTTGTAATTTTTGATTTTGGCCACAAGGGGGCACTGATCCCAGCAGTGCCTCCAAAGATGTAACCCTGGTGGCATTATACCAAGGGCTACTACCCCTGCCTGCTTCCCTGACTGCAGGTTGAGGGGCCTGGGTTCGGTATCAAGGGTCACGGTGGTGTCACTACCAGCAGTAAAACTACAAATATGGTGCCTTCACCCAGAGTAATGATTTAGTGGATTAGAACGTGAAACGATATAGCCCTCTGGGAAGCTATACCTACCCACTGCCCCCACATAGTGGCCCCACACTTACCAACAGGGTCTGGAACTCTGCATACACCCTGTGTGCCTGTAAAGAATAGTTACCAGCAAAAACAACACAGAACCTTTCAGCTGCTTGCATTAAACCAGCACTCAGTAATAATATGCTCACGGGCCAGGTTAACATTTAAATAACAGATTTATTTATGAGCTTAAACAAGGGGTAGGGGATGCAAATTAAAGATAGATTCATTGGTAATTTTGGTTTTAGCAGTATTTTTGCTTTGTAAAACATTCAACCAAGTGCATTAACCCCTTTAGACTGTCCAGCTAACCTCACTGGTTTCCCAGGATTTGCTAGGTTGTAGGCCTGAAGCATTGCTGCGGGTCAGCTGGTGTTGCAGCTGGTTGGGGCCCGCTAAATAAAGAAATGATTAAGCTTTCTTTTGTACTTGACTATAACAACATAAACCACTTTTTGAACACCCAGAAATTGTAATCCCCAAGCCCGGTGGCCTGCACGGAACAGTCTACACCACCAAGCAAACTTGAAAGGCAAATCAGTTGGAAAAATAGGTTAATTAGTGTTGCAAGGTAGAACCCTATTTTACTCACTGAACCTTGGACCTCAGGATCTGGGCTATTTTCCAGGATGGCTCTCCTTGTGGCAGAATGTGGCTACAGGCTGCAGGACTTCATCCTTTCTGGCAAGGACCAGGATACAGGGACTGGAGCTGACACGACTCATGCCCTTATCAAGGTGTAGCCCCCAAGGGTAGACGCAACCCGCGATGAACTTCTCTGCTGGAGCTGATTCCTTTCTCTGGTCATCTGGCAGCTTGACTTTTACAGGCAGCAACAGTCTCTTAGGCACATTGTTTGGCAGCACCAGTTCAGCTTGGATACAGTTCAGTAATAGACCGCACTGCCCACTCACTTACAAAATGCAGTCCTGGAAATGTAAGCTGGCACACAGCAGTTCAGGTCTCCCTCTGGCAAACTGGCTGGAGACAATTCTGGTGACCACAAGCATTTACTTTAGACAAAGTCCCTGAGGCAAAAGCAGCTTCTCACCAAGACGCAGGTTTGGGATCTCTCAGCAACTCAGCCCAATTTCAATCTGGAAATTCTGCCCTGGGGAAAATCTCTCCTTCTCCCTTTCCTGGAGAATCTCAGCTTATTCTGCAGACTTGGCAGTCCCAACACTTATACAGCAGAGGTTTTGGGTAAGGAGAGGCCAAGCAGGCCTCTCCCCAAATTCTCCGAGTTGCAGAGAACCTCCTGACAGTTCTAAGGCTTGACCCAGACTGACTCGAACTGCTCTCAGACTAACACAGTTCAAATTGTCCCTCCTTAAATAAAGGGCAAAGTTCCTGAAATCCGACTGGCTGCCAAGCTGTCAGAATCAGTTTAAGTATTTTAATTGGACAGCATTTGGGTGCCCAAATTTGTAACTCCTTTTTCCCCCACAAGTCTCTGGCACTTTCACAAAAGTCTCTCGGCTAAATCTTGGCTTCTGATTGGATGATAGCTGCAAACATGGCTACTATATATACCGTTTTTAATGCAGTCTATTTAATGTCCCCAGGAATAAAGTCCTGGTGCAGCCAGATTAATAACTTTCAAAATTATAACACAACAAGTACGTAGCCCCCAGAGTACCCTCTAAAACACATTTGTTTATTTAAAATAACTTCTATTTGTTTTGCTATCACTGCCACCAAAATAATATGCTCCTAGGTGGCAGGTAGATCCTCATTAATATGCATGTGGGGCTCATTAATATGCATGAGCCCTGCCTCTGACCTGCACATAGCACTTCACTGTGCTTTTTTTATTTATATTTAAAAAAAAAACTCTCTGTGGCCTTGTTGAGGTCCCTGGTCCCTGCTTAACATAGCCAGCGCACCGGGACCAAGGAAAAACTCTTCCATTGTGACCGCACACTCAGCGTTCGGCAGCAAAGCACTTCTGTGCGCATGCATGGTCACCAGAGGCTCTGGAACATGTCAGTGACTCGCAATTTGATTTTAAGCCTGAAATGGGCTAATGCAAAGTACTGGGCTGTCTTAGGGGATGAAGGGATCACCAGAGGGACAAGTGGACATGGGCAGGTGGCAGGAGGTGCTGGGAGGAATGAGCGGACGCCAGAGGCAGTGGGAGGCAATAAAGGTAAGCCCCAGTTGGGGGGGCATTACATGTGTGAAGCTATACTTCTTACCATATCACCCTTAAGAATAACTCCCCTCTAACTCCCCTCTGCATTGGTGAAAGTATGTGACAAGATGTGACAGAGAATGACAGCATATGACTGAGGTTGACAGGATGTAACCATGGTGCTATGACTGTGACTGAGTGACACAATGTAAACAAGTGTGACAGGATTGTGGCTGAGGATGACAGGATGTCACCATGGATCACACTGTCACAATTTTGCCACCAGTAGCAATCCTGTCACCCCATCACAACCTTATCCCCTCCCACAATCCTGCCACCTCTTCAAAACTCTTTCACATCCTATCATCCTGTTAAATCCTGTTACCCTCCATCACAGTCATGACACTGCTTTCACATCTAAATACCCTCAGTTACAACCTGTCACCCTGTATGACATCTTGTCACCTTTTGATACAACACAGTTTTATACCTGTTCTCCGGCGTTCTCAGGAGTTGAACGCTTTGACCTGCAAAAAAAAAAAAAAAACACACATTAAGAACATTTGTTTTGTAGCAAGAAATCAGTAACATTTATGTACAGTTTAAACAGTTGGATTGCCAATAAAACTCTGGGTGTGTACTAAGGATCCTTACTATTGCCAGTGGCTACAGTAAACTGAATTTGGCTAACTTTTTTATGTTACAGTTGCCATTTTGGTTGGTAAGGCATTATGGATTTTTATTGTTCAGTAAACCTGATACAGTGGCTAACCCAGTTCACATGCAGCTAAAACATGAGGTGCATTTCAGCCACAATGGCTAAGAGTTTCTAGACCTTAGCATTTACCCAGCAATTGGATATCTTCATGGTCCACTTTCCAGATATAAATCGCAAACGTACAAGCTCAGCTAGCTTATGTGTCTAATTAATTGTAGCTTCCTGTTTTGACATTAATAGCTGGCATCTATGTTTGTTTCCATCTCTGTACAGTACCTACCAAATATGACACGTTCCCAGTATTAAGAAGTCTTTGCTTATTTTCACCTATGTTCTTCTACTTCCATTTCACTGTGCATACTGCTTTGGTATTGTGTCCATCAATTGTTGATGTCGTGGTACTGCACCCTCACTGTATACTGCTCTGATATTGCCCATCACCCTGTACTGTTGAAATTTTGCCCTATCGGTGTGATTTGCAGTGATACTGCCACTTCACAATGTACTGCTGTGATAGTGCCCCTTTATTTATTTTTTATTTATTTAGCTTTTGTTGACCGGGTAAGTGCACTAGACAAATCCTGCCTATTTTCAGGCACGACCCGGGGGAGGGGGATACAGATGAATGCCAACTGACCTTGAACCAGATTAAGCTGTTGGTGGTATTTTTAGTGAATGAGGGAAATTTGGCCAGGACACCAGGGAAATTCCCCTACTCTGATGGGTGGGGGACCCTTCCCATGAGGCATCTGACTCCACCTCAGTATGTCTCAGCCGTTGGAGAGGACGGAGGTGTGGAGTGCTGGACTGCAGGACCAGAGCAAGATTGCAGAGATATCCTACCAGTCGCTAGCGTTTCAGAATGTACTGAAAATGACATACCTGTGAAGGAGATGTCTTCAGTGGAGAACACCGGCCTTCAGGAAGAACCAGATGGTGACCAAATTCTTATACCAGAAGAGGAAAAAAGGAAGCGACCAGAGAATGGTCAAACAGCTTCTAAGAGTACAGTAAAAGGAGCAGCGTTCATGCAATTACAGCCCCTATGAAACAGATCGACGACCAGTACACGGTAGAGGACCTATTTCCTTTTGGCTCATCTTTCCACATGGTCCCTGAGCAAGCGCTAGAGAAAGCAGGCTGGATTAGGACTCGACTGCATGGATACCAGATCCTAATTTTCCCTTGCCTGGGAATGGATTGGTGAACCAGATGGACCGTTTGGATGCAGTGAGTGCAGCAGGAGAACACTTTTCAGTGACGGACCAAACTGCTGCATCACTTCCGCTGTTAGTTCCTGATTCTCAGCAAGGAGATTTGCCAAAACCGATGGAGGAATCAAATTCTACATTTCAAACCCCTGCAGACATGGATATCGTTTCATCGCTGAAACAGAACATTGAGCTACCACCACAGTCGGAAGGTCAGTACTTTCAAGCAGACATGAACGTTGTTACTGCTTTGCAGAACTCAGTTGTTGCTCCTTCTGCTGTTAAGCCTACTAGTAAACCAGCCAGCTACGCTTCTCTTTTTAAACAGTCAGAGGTCCCACTGAGGAAAAGATTTGTAGCCCGTATACATTACAAGGGGGATATGGACCTTCCTCCAGACCGGGACTTTGTAGGAAAGACTTTAATAATACAATCTTTAAAGATTAAACCCTCAGATGTGTATGCTCTAATACACTCTTCAGGAGACTCTAATTTTGATGTTTCTTTCCTGACTGCTGCATTGCTAGATAAATTCTGGTCTGCTTACTATAATGCTCGTGCAGACCCTGTCTGGAAGCATTTTGTGATTATTCCCATTACTAGGCCTACCGCAAAGTCATTACTGTCCTTTTAGGAATGAAGGAGTAAATGTTTTAGATATATTGTATTGGTTGGAACAGCGTTGCTGAGTTACTGGCACACCACATGCTTTAATTGATGTAAATAGTTTTTGGACGGAGGGTGGAAATTTACTGTGCAACTTAAAATTAATGAGTTTGGTATTCAGCATCTGCCTAATTGTTTTTTCTAGGTCGAGACCGTGGTATATTGTTTTACCCAGGCAACGAGATCATGCTATAGCGTGGCTCATTGTCCCATCTGAGCTCTGATTGTGATAAACTGAAATGTACTTCATGCGTATGATAGGTCATACTGTGTTGGCTTGTACAGTTCCTCCCACTTGTAATTTATGCAGTGATACTTCACATGTATTTTCAGCCTGCCCATGGTGACACATAACACTGCAGGCTATGCAGAACATGATGCTTATATTGCTAAATCCTCTGTTATAGGGACCCCAGGATTTACTTCACCTGTTACAAATAATGGAAAATTCCTTCTTTCACTACCTCCATTGTAAATGCCCCTGTTTTGCCTGAACCTCCTGCAACTTCTGAATCTCCTAACCTTCCTGAACCCTCTGCATCCCTTATTTCCCATGACCCCACTGATATTTGGGAATTATAGACCAATCCTCTGTAGAAGAATTAGCGGGTGTTTCTAGTACTCCAAAAGATGATGAAGAGCATGGAGAAACTTCTTCCCCCCACCAGTGGCTCGGAGACTTCGCTCTGCCAAACAGGTAGGCCTTGTATCCATCCACTATCTAACCCGGATGAACCCCTACAAAGTTGGGGTGAGGCCATGGAGGAAGAAGATGGAGGCGTTGAGAATTTATCTCTTCCTATTCTTTCCATGTCAGCCTCCGCATCATTACCTTTGACTGAAAGTTCTGGGGCTATTTCGAAAAAGAAGTCTGCTAGAGTGAGAAAAAGAAATGAGAGGTTATTTCTACAGAGCTTTCTTCCTTTTTTCGTGGTTTTTCTCATGTCAGCCATACGTCTTGCAAGTTTGAATGTAAATAGTATTCGTTCCAACTATAAATGAATGGCAACTTTTTCGGCACTACGTAGTCTGGCCTATGATGTTTATTTTTTACAAGATATTCGGTTGTATACCACAGAAGACATCACAATAGCTTCCAGGAATGGGGTTTAGGACCGTCATATTGGTCATTAGGACAAGACCTCTGTTCTGGTGTTGGTTTTGTTTTACTACTTCTAACTTCATTTTACAAAAGTGTGGATTTAGTACCGGGCAGAGTTTTTACTAGATCTTATATAGCAGGGTTTCCTTATAGGCTCATAAATATTTATGCACCACAGCAGAAAGCAGTTAAGATTCAGCTTTTAGCCAAATTAAACCTTTTCTGTGCACAAATCGCATAATTCTGTGGGTGGAGATTTTAATACTAGTTTAGAAATCCTTCCAGTAGGAAAACTTATTGTGACACCCATGCTTTACATAATCTTATTACAGAATTAAAATTAGTAGATGTCTTAGCCAGTCCCGAGGCCTACCTTTAGGAAAGGGACCTTGCACTCACGGATTGATTATTGGTTAGTTTGCAAACCACTGGCATAGTCAAGGTTTTACAATACCTATAGCAACTTCTGACCATCTTTTGATGGAATACAAATCCAATTGGAAGATCGTTATCACAGGGCCCTGGGGTGTGGAGAGTTAACTCATCTTTATTTTACTTCCTGTTTTTATTCAAGGTTTACGGAGTTAATCACGGACCGTCACTACAGTAATTTCTATCTATGATTCCATTATTGATTGGTGGACTGATACTAAATTATATGTGATCTCATATTTTAAATCATATGCCCGGTCCTTAGCTGATGAAAGACATCATACCCAAACGCCTACGAGCGGAATTATTGACATTATTTACTGACTCTCATTTATATGGTTTGGATCATTCTGCCCGTATACAAAGTCAAAACCTCATTGGCTAAGTGCAGTATGATAGGCAAAAATCCATACTTTTCGAACAAAAATTCAAAGCGACTGGAACTCAGAGTCAATTTAACCCCTTGGGAGTCGATGCTGGAAAGCTGGTGGTAAACAAATACATCAATTATTGGATGAACAAGGCCAAGTTGTCAAAGGGCAAGAAGAACTTATGGCATATGTCACAAAATTTATACAGCGTACATTTGACACCCCAGAGGTTGTTACCACAGATATGACAATGATATTACAAATATTAAATATGCCTACATTAACAACATCACAACAAGAAGGACTTATAAAGCCTTTCTCTTGTGAAGAAGTGAAAGATGTTATTTTAGGTCTTCGGGATAAAGTAGCCCCTAGTTCTGATGGTTTGTCAGCAGAGATTTATAAGTTTTATGGAGACTCATACCATGTCAGTTGGTAGCTGTCTTTAATGGTTTTTACAGGAGGATCGACTGACAGATCAGATGTACGAAGGTTTAATGCTTTTTATATAAAAAGGAGATAGACAGGATTTGAGAATTGGAGGCCTATTACATTGTTAAATACAGACTACAAAATTTTCGCCAAGTTGTTGGGAATAGGATTTCTAAATATTTGCCTTCTCTGCTTTCCCCATTTCAGTATTGTTCAATCTCTGGTAGATCCATTCATGATGCCTTAATACTGATCAGAGAACTATTTTCTCAGGGTTGTCATGGTTCCTTAAAAGGATATTTATTTAATTTTGATCTGTCAAAGCTTTTGATAGCATTTTTCAGGAATTTATTTGGTTAACCTTAAATGTTTTGGTTTCCGCTAATTTTTATAAATTGGATTGTTTTATGTTATTCTTTGGCCTATGTTAAGCCGTATATTAATGGGAGACTAGGACCCTCGTTTATATCAGCAGAGGAGTCGGCAAGGATGCCCTCTGAGTCCTTTATTATTTGTGATAGCTTTGGACCCTATTATTCGACTACTTCATCAATCTCCAAGATTTTCAGGTCTTTCAGGCATTCATTCTAAAATAATTTGTTATGCAGATGATCTTTGTGTTTTAGTACCTAACATTGCAGAAGGTCATTTGTTAACTGATGTATTACCAGTTTTTATCAGTTATTGGGTCCAGTTTGAATTTACAGAAAAGTGTGTGTTTTGACCTAACCCTTTCTACTGATACGGTGGTTTCTATTCAAGGAATCAAGGTAGTAGATTCCCACATAAGTTATTAAGTGTATTTGGAGTTCCAGATGCAGCTAAATATAATTGGGAAATTGCTCTGAATACGGTAGAAAAAGTTAGTAAATGGCATAGATGGTCTTTGGGGAAAAAGCGTATTTTTTGATTAAAACTTGTTTATTACCCTATTTTTGCATATAAGCATATTTTTCCAATACCTAAATGTCATTTGTACCTCTTTTGGCTCTCTTTTTTCATGCTTCTGGGGAAGCCGCCTTAATCCTATTCAACGGAATGTTCTATTACAACCCTATCGAAAAGGAGGGGTCTCTATGATTCATCTGGTTGTATTTTTTTATACAATTTTTTTCACAACCAACTTAAAACCATTGGTCCAAGACTCTATTCAAACTTGGCTTCCTTTCGTATATATGTCTATTAAAGATATTTTTCCTGAATGGAACAGTGGGAAATTTTTACACAAAAATAAAAGGAAATATGTCCTGTCGATAGACTGGGGAATGGTATTTGATATGCTAAAAATATGGAACATTTCGACCCTTATGATTAAAAATTGTCTAGGAAACAACTGTATTTAGAGATAGTAGAATCCATTTTAATGTGAATATATTTCCCAGCTTTACACCTGTAGAGCAACTACAGATTAGTAACGCCTTATGGATCCCCGTATCCCAGTATCAATGTGGGATATTACATGGTTAAGTGCACATGGTAAAATCAATGTACAGGGAACCAAAAACATAAACAGCTAGTGGATAGAAATTGTTTCCGAATCATGTGTGGAACTCAGGAAACAATGACTCATTTATATTTTTCTTGCCCTTTTATTTTGCATTTTTGGTTTTATGGAAACGCCATTTTGGGATAAGGTCTGGTGTCAATGGGATCAAAGAGCCTTATTCTTTGGTTTATTTCCAGAATCCTGGTCAGATGTAATTCCAGTACCTTGAATATTATAGCAGTTGTGATTCTATATTGGGTATGGCAGGTCAGATGTGGTTTTGTTTCAGCAGCGACGTTTCACTTCTGAAGACTTATTCAAAAGGATTCTACTGTATCTGGCAGCTTGAAAGAAGGAGAAAGGAAAATATTGAAGAGGAATATATGGGAACGATATTGGGACTTTTTGATTCACCTCTATTGTATTTAGTTTTTCAGACCTGCTTATGTTTTCAGTTTTATGATGTATGCATCTATGTAATTTTTTTTCCTTGATTATTGTATATTTGATTTTGCTTTTAATAAACATACCCCTACTCTTTTCGATAAGTGCCATGGGATCTTTAACATCCACCTGAACTACCACCAATCCAGGCAGATGGGACCTCGGTTTAACGTCTCATCCGAAAGACGGAAGGAAAGTACTGTGTACTGCTTTGATATTGCCCCATTTGTGCATACTACACTGATGTTGCCCTATTCACTGTGTACCACTCTGCTATGGGGGAGAAGGAGGAAGGAGAAGAAGAAGAAGAAGAAGAAGAAGAAGAAGAAGAAGAAGTTGTTTTAATTAAAGGAAAACTGTCATTTGCAGGGGCTCCGGCCCCTGCAAAGCTTACCCTCCGGTTTAGCTTTTATGAGAAAAGCGGCTTTTTTCTCACACTGCAAAGTAGTTTCATTTAATTATGAAAAGTCCGCTACCTGGAAGTATGGCAGATGCTGGGGTGGCTCCATTGACTGTAAAGGTGAGGTGCTGCACATGCACTTCAATGCATTTGTATTGAAGCTCATTGTGCGGCGCCGCACCTTTACAGTTAATGGAGCCGCCCCAGCATCTGCCATACTTGTGGGTAGCAGACTTTTCATAATTAAATGAAACTACTTTGCGGCATGAGAAAATCGCTGCTTTTCTCAAAAAAGCTAAACCGGAGGGTAAGCTTTGCAGGGGCGGAAGCTCCTGCAAATTACAGTTTTCCTTTAACATTTATACAGTTGTCTAACTGGACAGAGGTGATGAGTGCAGTCCCACAGAGATCAGTGCTGGGTCAATGTTTGTTCAAAATGTATGTGTCTTCTATGAGCTGTGATGGCTCAGTATGGCTAACTAACTTCGCAGATGACTCTACGTTGGGATCAGTAGTCAGAAATGAGGAGGAGGTAGAAAACTTAAGGAGAGAAATACACAGATCAGAGGAATGGGCAGAGAAGCACCGGTTGGAATTTAACACAAAAACAAGCAAGGTTATGCACTTGGACAGAAGCAATAGTAGAGCAAAATATGTACTAAATGGTAAGGAGCTTGCAGAAACAAGGAAAGAAAGGAATTTGGACATAATAATTACAGATGATTTCTCCTTTAAACAACGATGCAATGAGATATCATAGAAATGTTATAACTTACTGGGATGCATTTGAAGACACATACATAGCAGGGATAGGAAGGTTCTGATGCCATTATATACATAGTTGGTGAGGCCGCACTTGGAGTACTACAGTCACTTCTGGGCGCTTTATGCACAGGAGGGGGGCTGGAGCATTGGAGGGGGTTCAGAAAAGAGCTACAAGGAGAATAACAGGTATGAAGGGATTAAGCTATGAGGACAGAATGAATAATTTGGGACTGTACTCATTGGAATACAGGAGGATGAGAGGAAATTTGTGTTTGGTGTATAGGGCATTTGAAGAGGACAGCCTATGGGACAGTATTGGTCTGGAAATGAAGGAAGGGCAATTTAAAACAAGATCCCGTAGCCTAAAACTGCATAGTGAAATTACCAATACAAAAAGGAGGGGAATGTGGTTCTCACAGAGAGTGGTGAGAGTTTGGAATGCCCTTCCTCTTGAAGTAGGAATATGGAGGAGTTCATAGAAACATAGAAACATAGAACTTGACGGCAGATAAGGACCGCTTGGCCCACCCAGTCTGTCCATTTCCCTACCTACTGGATAAGCTGCAGATCCTAGTTAACCAGCAGCCTACTTCTTCTTACCCCCCCCCGCCAGAATTGCCTTATGACTATCCCATGCATGCTTGAATTCCACCACTGATTTTGACTCCACAACCTCCTCCGGAAGGCCGTTCCATGCATCCACAACCCTCTCTGTGAAAAAATACTTCCTTAAATTACCTCTGAGCCACCCCCTCTATCTTCCAATTGTGCCCTCTTGTTCTTGCACACCTCTTTTTTTGAAAGATGCTACCCTCTTGGACTTTGTTGATTCCCTTGAGGTACTTGAAAGTTTCTATCATGTCCCCCCTCTCCCTCCTTTCCTCGAGGCTATACCTATTAAGCTCCTTAAGTCTCTCTTCATATGTCTTCCGGTGCAGACCCTGCATCATTTTAGTTGCCCTCCTCTGGACAGCTTCCATCCTGTCTATGTCTTTGTGGAGATTGGGTCTCCAGAACTGCACACAGTACTCCAGATGGGGTCTCACCAGCTGTCTGTACAGAGGGATAATAACTTCCTGTTTTCTACTGGTGATGCCTCTCCCTATGCATCCCAGTATCCCCTAGCCCTCCTTGCTGCCCTCTCACATTGCTTGCCCACCTTTAGGTCATCTGATATGACTACCCCCAGGTCCCTTTCCATTTTTGTTGTTGTTAGTATCTCACCCCCCATTGTGTACTCTGCCCCTGGGTTTTTGTTTCCCAGATGCATTACCTTGCACTTCTTAGCATTGAATCTAAGCTGCCATACATTTGACCATTCCTCTAACCTTGCCAAGTCCCTTCTCATCCTTTCCACCCCACCCTGGGCATCAACTCTGTTGCAGATCTTAGTGCCACCTGCAAAGAGACATACTTTTCCTTCCAGTCCTTCCGCAATGTCGCTTATAAAGACATTGAAGAGGACCGGTCCTAATACTGAACCTATCTACGCTCTAAGATAACATATGCAACATATGAAATCTATACAGTACTCTTTAGATACAATGGGTCAGATTATCACAGGGTGGCACAGGGCTTGCTTCAAATCCTATGTCAAACCTGCTTTTTTGGCACAGCTGCACCAAACACTTTTGCCGCAACTACACCTGATTTTACTAGGTTAGATGCAGTTGTGACACTTTACCCAATTTAAGGCAGCTTGTGCCAAATATTTGGCACAAGCCCCATAAAAGGGCACCTGAGATTACCGCACGCTAGACCAAAAAAAGTTGGTCTAACTTGTGGCAATTGGCACATGGGGTGGAAAATCCTGATCGCTGGCCAGAAGACTGCTGCAAGTCCTGTGCACCATTTGTTTGGTGCACCCGGGGTTGGTGCTGTTCGGGACTCTTTGACAATCTGGCCCATTGTAGCCCAAAGAACTTTACAAGCAAAGAGAGCCTGATGGTGAAATGACTGTAAATGTGTAGTGGCAGCCATTTTTCACATCAGCTTCCACACACAGCATTGGACAATTACATAAACCAGTTTTATGGGAAGGCGAGTGCTGGGTAGGACACTGGAGAAATCTTCTACTCTTGTGAAAAGTGCCTTGGGTTCTTTTACTGCCACCTGGATACCCACCAGGACAGCACCAGAGATGGGTAGAAGCGACCATGGATTAATGTCTTCATCTGAAGGACAGCACACCCCGACAGTACAGCATCCCCACAGTACAGCACTTGAATGTCAGTATTATAGTATGAGCCCAATCCCAGTGTGGGACAAGAATGCAAGACCTTCTGGCCCAGAGGCAGATGGATGTATGTCTATGATATTGCCCCCTTTTCTGTGTACTAATGTGATATTGCCCCTTTCTGTGTACTGCTGCTTTGATATTGCCTCTTCACTGCGTACTGCTGCAATAGTACCTCTTCACTATGTATCATTGCAATATTGTCCCTTCACTGCATACTGCTGTACATACCTCTCAACCTCTTGCCTCATGAATCAGGGACAAGGATTAAAAAAATCAGGGACCGAGACCCCAAATCAGGGACACATCTTAAAAATTGATAGTATTCACTCAGAAAGTTGATTGAATAAGTGGATTGGTGTTAAGATGCATTTTCTGAAGAAGAACAAGTCTGCAACTTTAATGTTTGACATTATTTTGTGATTTTAATCCCTACTTTTCTATCACAAAAATGCACATTTTCCATGGGATAGAGGAAAATTTTGAGGCAAAATCAGGGACGTCCCCCGAAAATCAGGGACAGTTGAGAGGTATGTGCTGTAATATTGCCCCTTGTAGTACTCTAAGCAGAGAATCTGAATTACTATAACTAGGAGATGCCACCATGTGGCATAATTGGGGATAAGCAGTTTTGCGTTTAGTAACGCTTGTGTTGTAGTGAGCGTGCTCCCCAGTGTCAGATACAGCATAGCTGTACATATGCAATGAATCTAGAAAAAAGCTTCTAAGTTCTGATCTCCTCTTTTTCAATACACCACACTGGCAACTAGGAAAACACTGCTACACTTCAACTGTGCAGTAGATGACGTCCTTTTTTTATGACTGCAGTGGGTGTAGCACTGCAGATGTCTTGCGATCACTGTAGACAAAAGGGAGCTTACCGGATTCGGAATGGACTTTTTAAATAGTGCAGGTGAACAACAACCGCTGTGTGAGCACTGCACTATTTTGTCTGTCGGTACCAGCAGAACATGGCGCTGTCTGCTGTGTCCAAGTTGGCCACCAGAGTTTTCTGTACATGCGCGACTCACACATGTGCACTGAACTCCAGCGGCATGGCGGCACAGTCCACCATATCCAAGATGTCCATTGGAGCCAAGTGCTCATGCGGGAGTCATGCAAGTATGCAACATATGTAATAAAGTGGTCCTGGCAGTCTACAAGCCCCCTTCCTCCCCAGTGTCCCTCACAGTTGATGTTTTTTATGGTGTTCCTGGCAGTTTAGGGAGCTTATCTCTCTCTGCCTTCAATGCCCATCTAAGTGTGTTATGTATGTAATAAACTCTCACTGGCAGTCTGGGGGTGCTTTATTATATACATCACACACTTGGATGGGCACTAGAGAGGAAGGTGACCACTAGACTGCCATGAACAAATTATTAAATACTTTCCACACTCTAGTGGGCATGAGGTAGGGAGGAGGGGCCACAAATCTGCCAGTGACAAATTATTACATATATTACACACTTGGTTGGGCATTGGGTTGGGAAGGAGGCCACAAGACTGCCAGAGAATGATAGCTCATGGGTGTCATTAAATTATTGGAGTTTGGTTGGGGTGGCCTAAGCTCTGTATAATGTCTAGACTCATCTGTGCATGTAGACATTCTGCAGAGCTGCTAACAGCCACATAATGGCATGCGAATGGCCTCTTAGCTCTGTGTAAACCACATGTGGTCATTAGCATTCTAGCTACTGAATATAGCTCCCAGGATCAAATGTGCTATCTTGTTTGGGATGCATACTCTGTCTCTGCTCTGAGGAGTCAGTTTCCAGTAGGGGGCTTTGTTAATGCCACGCATAGTCAGTTTGTATGGCACTAACATGGCACATATTCTTACAGGCAGTGTATGTTGGATAGGGCATTAAAATGGATTATACAATGGCAAGAAAAAATCTTGTACCCTGATTGGTCAGTCTTGGGCTGGACCCGTGCTGTTATCCCAGTACAACATCACGGATCTAGTCTCAGCTTCAGTGTGAACCTCTAGTTGATTTTTTGCTTTTGCTTGATTGTTTCCATTGTCTCTTAAAAAACCAAAAATATTTTTCCACACAAAAACATCTTTAAAATTATTTTTTTTCTTCTGTATAACAACAAGCCATTGTATAATAGCCATGCCCTCCAGGGTGAAATATTTGGGATAACATCACGCCTCAGTTATTGGACGCACTCGGCCTGCGGCCTCGCGCCCAACCGCCTGAGGTGTGACGTTATCCCAGCACGACACACACCCTGTCGGCTATTATTGCTTAAACAAAGACAGAAATGTGTTGGTTTCACCAGCAAGAACAACAAATTTCCAGAGTTATCTGATGTTTATTTGAGCAAAAGGTCATCAGTCACGGCAGCCTAACTCCAACCTCACACAAATACAGTACAGGAGTCAGTAGGACAAGCAAAAATAAGAATAATATTTCGCCTCTTTCCTTAACACAGTACATACCTTTTCATAATAGTGTGTCCTAAATTGAAAACAAGACAAGTATTAGGGAACTATGGACATTAAATCATGGAATGATGTAAATGTTATTAAGCTGTAGACTGGATTTTCTCAAAGATGAGACTTTACCGTTCCATTCTGTGCAATAAAGGAACGCAATGGCACGTGCACTTAGGACGAGGAGAAGCAGGGCACATGTGACTCCAGCAATCACATACATTTTCATTTCTTTCCCTTCAGCACCTTCTGAAAACAAATATTCTAGAGTTATACAATGTCCACGTGCAACCTCCATACGGAAGAATTCAGTTAAAGAGCACCTGTCCTGCTATAAGGGAAAGGGAATATTGTTTAACCAGGAGTAGCACACTAAGCCAAAGCTTGTTTCCAGATGTGACCTGGGAGCACAAGAAAGTTAAGTGACTTGCTCTGGATCACACAGTATGCACCTAGGTGGCTGTGGGATTCAAACCCAGGTCTCCAGATCTGCAGCTCAGAGCCTTGACCCACTGTGCTATACTACCTCCCAAAAACTGTCCCCCAAACCCAGTGAGGACACTAACTTCCACAAGGTGTAAAGGTAGTCAACATTACAATTTTTAATTCTTTGGAATTTAGGAGGAAAGGGATCATATGTCTGCTCCTTGGAGCTGAGAGTCCAGTCCCTTCTACTTCCCAGTACTGAGCGCCAGCCCCCAGCTTGCATATTTTGTGATGTAATAGTTTGGAGAGTGTTGGAGCACACTTGAGAGACTTTTATGGGGATGATTTTCTTTTTATATTTTGTTTATATTGTAGAGGGCCAATTTGAACAAATTACAGTCACTGCTCAGTGAGCAAGGCCCTTTGGTTGCCTAAATATTTGTTTTTGGCACCACCAGCCCGAGATGACAGCACCCATCTACAGGGTGGAGAGTACTTCCTGGTGGGGACTGCTGTACTAGGTACAGGCAGCAGCAGACACTGTGATATGAGGGTTGGTACAGACAGTAAACCTGTTTTATTGATTGTTCCATTTTTATATTTGCTTGTACGCATGTGCAAGAAACATTATGTGGCAGCTTAGCAGAGAAGTGGGTTTTGGAGGTGCGGCGCTGTGGCAGCCAACGCAGCACTGCATTTGTGGGCTTGGCACTGCTTACCCAATACAGGCCCAGTGTTCTGATGACACTGGTTCTACAGAAGTGCCACCAACTTGAAACAGTTTGGCCACTGCAAAGAGCGGCTGCCTCATCATTGCACGATCAGCCATTCCGCTGCAATGAGGGAGCGACCAGTCATTGCAGGGTGGTACTTTGCCTGGTGTAACATTTCCCTAAACATGGCGGCAGCTTATGCTGCTGCCTCAGAGCCCCACAAAAGCTGACTGATGGAGGTGCCCAATTCCCCTGTCAGCATTCCCCAGATCCAGTTCATTTGCCAACAGGGGAGCCCACTCCCTGTCAGCATAATGTCCCACCCATTTGCTGTGTGCCGAGGGGGGTGCCCAATCCTCCTTGGCTCTTGCCCCCCCAACATTCGATCTGTGCTGACAGGGGTGCCCAATTCCCATTGGCTACAGCCCCCCCCAAAAAAAGCACTCAGGTGGCACACTGAGAGCCCATCCCAACATGCCAAAAGTCCCTGTAAATAAGAAAACCTTCCCCCAACGTTATAAAAATGTTTTTTAAACCTGTAAAGTAGAAAACGGTCCATCGTTGAGTCTCCTCCAAACTGCACCCACCCACTGTGCACTCCACCTCCCCACACACCCCCCTCACCCCATACTTACCTCCAGAGTCCAGCGTGACGATCTTCGGTGGACCAGGAACACGTCTGCACTCTTCAAAGCCGACCGCAAACTGAAGAAATACTGGTAAGCTACATAATAGCATAAATGGGTTTCTTTCAACTTATGTGGATATCTCGGGGATTTTTGGGACTTTTGGCACCAAGTTTTCAACATGGGGTTATTGGGACCCCTTCTCATGAATTCAGTCACTGTCATGGCGTTATTCAGTCCTGAAAGGTGATTTCGCAGTCACTGCGTGGAATCACCTTTTGGGACTGACTAACAAAATGACAGTGCCACTGTTCATGAGGTGGGCTCTCAGAAGCCTATGTTGCAAATTTGGTGAAAAAAATCCAGAAAATGACCGTTTTATGAGCGTGTGTTGCGCAGTTTCCACGCACATTCATAACTTCGCGAATTTGTAATATTTTCACTCCAGATTTTCAACATTGGCATTTTTTCACACCTCCTTATGAACAGTGCAGCTGTCATTTTATGCATCCTGGCCGAAATGTGTTTTCACACTTACGGCACAGAATAGCGCCATCGCTGTGGGAAATCAGTGTTTGGGACAACTTAAGAAAATTACAGTGACACTGTTCATGAGAAGAGGTCCTAAAATGCCTATGTTGAAAAATTGGTGACAAAAGTCCATAGAATGACTGTGTTACAAGCGTGCATTGCGCAGTTTCCACACACCCTCATAACTTCAAAAATGTTTAATATTTTCACATCAGATTTTCAATGTTGCCATTTATTCACACCTCCTTATGAACAGTACAGCTGTCATTTTTCACATCCTGGCCGAAATGTGTTTTCGTACTTCTGGCACAGAATAGCGCAGTCACTGTGGGAAATCAGTGTTTGGGATAGATTAAGAAAATCACAATGACTCTGTTCATGTGCAGAGGTCCTAAAATGCCTATGTTGAAAATGTGGTGACAAACATCCATAAAATGACTGTGTTACAAGCGTGCATTGTGCAGTTTTCACGCATCCTCATAACTTCGCAAATTTGTAGTATTTTTCACTCCAGATTTTCAACATTGCCATTTTTTCAGACCTCCTTATGAACAGTACAGCTGTCCTTTTTCACATCCTGGCCAAAATTTGTTTTTGCACTTCCAGCACACAATAGCGCGGTCGCTGTGGGAAGTCGGTGTTCGGGACAGATTAAGAAAATCACAATGACACTGCTCATGAGCAGAGGTGCTAAAATGCCTATGTTGAAATTTAGTGACAGAAGTCCATAAAATGACTGTGTTATGAAAGCACGTTGCACAATTTCCACACACCCTCGTAATTTTGTGCATTAGTAATATTTTCACTCCACATTTTCAACACTGGCATTTTTTCACACCTCCTTATGAACAGTACAGCTGTCAATTTTCATATCCTGCCCAAAATATGCATTTACACATCTGGCACAGAATAGCGTGGTTGCTGTGGGAAATCAATATTCAGGACATATTAAGAAAATCATACTGACAGTGTTCATGAGCAGAGGTCACAAAATGCCTATGTTGAAAATTTGGTGAAATAATTCCACAAAATGACTGTGTGTTACGTGCATACGTTGCGCAGTCTCCATGTACGCTTGGAAGTTTGAGCATTTTTAATATTTTCCCTATAGATTTTCAGCATTGCCATCTCTTCACACCTCCCTATGAATGGTACAGCTGTCATTCTTCACATCCTGCCTGATCTGTGTTTTCGTACATCTGGTGCAGAATGGCATGGTCGCTGTGGGAACTCAAAGTCTGGGACACATTGACAAAATCACAGTGCCACTATTCATGAGGAGAGATCCCAAATGTTTTCATTAGGTGTGGGTCAAAATCTGTAGTGCAAATACCAACAAATGCCTGGGGCATTACGGTTTCTAACCTTAATGTCCCACCCAGTACAGACTGACAGGCATCAGGGATGTGCCTTTGGATTGCCAACTGTAATGCTCATGCCATTCCACCCCCCCCCGCAGCCAGTGATAGGCATTGAGGTGTGCCTTGGACTCTTCGACCCCAGAGTTCACCCCATTCTCCTATACTGCACTCATTTCAGTGTATGTCCTTATGGAATGGGGTGACTGTAAAGCCGAACACCCCAAGGCACACCTCAACACTTGTTGGTGTCTGCAGGATAGGGTGAGGTGAAATGGCATGAACGTTATGGGCGACGACCCAAATGCATACCCCAATGCCTGTCCGTCTCTGCAGGGTGGAGGTGGGGTTGGCGTGAAGTTCAATACTTCACTGTCATTCCTATTCTGCATCTGTCTAACTCCTGCATTTCCAATGCAAATATGCTAATACCAGCAAGCAAACATTCGGCATTGACAAATGCTTGTTGTTTTTGGAATACATCTGTGAACATTTTGACAATTTGGTAAGTGAAGCAGAAGTAACACAAACACCCCATAACAGATGCTTATGCCTAAAACTTGTCTGGCAAGTTTACAGGGCAGGTGGGTGTAGGGAAAGGCAGTACTCAAAGAGGAGTGCTTTGAATTATATGTTGTTCAGTAATTAGGTTGGGGGTCTCTGACTAAAGGCTTATGCAGAGCAGTGAAAGCTGTGGGTTACATGACTGTTGTGGGTTGCATGACTGTTAGAGACTAATAGTGCACAACTAGTCCTGTATTTTAGTCCTAGTAAACCAAGCGTTCCCTCATGTGAGTGACCCAGAAGCATGAGGACCACAGATCCGGAGAATGGGGGTGTCTGCAGGCATATCTGCAGGTCAACAGGGGCCTATGCCCATTTCTTCCTAGACTATGGTAAGATCCACCTAATTATCTTTCAACAGTGGGAAAAACTTAAACTGTTACTAAATCTGCACTATTTGGGGTATGTTGTTCAGATTCCTATATTGGGTACCCCTGGTAGTAGTTGAATTGTTTGGTGATGGTATATTGGGATAAACCTGTCTAGGGTACCCTGGAGAAATAATTAACTGTAGTGGGACAATAAAGCAGGATTTTGCTGAATGGTGTAGTAACTGGGGTACATAATTGGGACTCAAGGATACAGTATATACACTGTATGGGGTAACAGAGCTAAATCACATCTTGGGTACCCTGAAACAGTTAACAGCTGCATGGCAATGGCTCCGTGAAGGTACTGTAAGCTGAGCTGTACTTTGTCTGGATGGCATGCTTGGTGTCAAAGGGGTATAAGTGTGAACTAGTATACTGTGCTATGGTGACTTGTGATACAACAATGTTGTCTTTGTGTGGGCATTCTGGGTTTACACTACCTAGAGCACCCTGAAGAGAAACTTTATTGTAACTGTTCTGTGGGGGAATGTTATACTCAGTCTACAGAGTTATAAATATGAAGTGCAAAGCTGAGTTTTCAAGAATTGGGTGGATATTCTGAGTGTGATAGTGTGGTTGGAGCTTTTCAAACTGTAGTCATTCTAGTAAAAAAGGGAATGGATAGGATGCAGGACCATTAGCTTAGGATGGACTTAATAAACTGAAGTGTCTGCACGGGCGACCAACTTTCAGAGGTGCTTTGGAGGTACAGCTGCTGCCATGTGTAGAATGTTCACAGCACTCACTTTGGAACTAGCTGTGGTGGGGGTTATAATATGACCTCTGAGGAGTAGAACAGAATTGGTGCTGAGGATACCTATTGCTGCTCCTCTCCGGCAATGACCAGCAAAGGATAGATGGTTGTTGGCAAGTGGGAGGGGTCAAGAGGGTTTTTAAAGGGCCAGCCCACTGGCACAACAGTAGCGCTACTGCTTGTGATGCCATTGACTGGAGTTCAGGAGTGAACCTAAGGCATCAAAGTGTTGGCCGGGGGAGGAAGTTCGAGCATCCAGTGGGTTGGTGGGTGAAGGGCTCTGGCAACAGGATGCCTCCTGGTGGTGGCCAGGGAATTACGCTGACAGCCCTCAAGACCAGGGGCATGATGGGATACAGCAGACATTGGCAGGGCACACACGGGAGCATCTGTGCCATTCCATGACATCATTGCACATTTGCCCCATCTGGGATACAGCATAGTTACAGGAAGAATCCCAGCTTACTTTACAGGTGACATTGCTTGGCAGCCACCACGTCCAATGCCAGATCCTGTCTTCCTGAGCCTTGACTTCCCCTCTGATCTTCACCTCTGCCTGTGGGGCATTGGATTCATGTAAAGAAGTGCAGAGGAGCTGAAGGTTGCTCTGCCTTGGGGGATGCAAGCTGGGAGGAGGTGACCCCTACAGGTGAGTCATGGGTGGATTGGGGGGGACTGAGGTTACAGGCAGGAGGCTCTCAGGCAGGACTGCTTCAGGCTGGGAGATGATCGAGAGAGATACAGTCGGGTGGTTATTGGAGGGAAAAAAAGTTAAAAAAAGAGAAGGGTTCTGAAATGGGGTTGTGGAATCCCTAAAGTTGCAACCTGTTTCACACCCTTAGGTGAACTGTTCAGTTAGCTATTCTAATGTGGAGACAAAGCAGGGTAAAAGGCTGTCAAACCTGAAGCTCATCGAGGCACTCCCATGCCTAGAGGCCCAGTGGAAGGAAGGTAGTGATAGGGTATTCAACGTTAAGAGGCACTGAAAGGATACTGCGTACAACAAGAAAGGGAGACAGGGCTGTCAGCTGCATACTGGGTGTGATGGCTGAGAAGATTATCCGTAAAGTTGAGAAACAGACAACCATGGAGGATACTCAAAATCAGAAGTCTCTCAGTGATGACAAGCCTCAGCAAGGAAAATAGCACTCTTCACGTGAGACTAGAATGCCAGTAGAATGTGGATTGTGCGTGCAATATATGATTGCCTAGGCTCTCGTAAGGTGTGCAAGAGGATAATGCCAACGTATTCTGAGAAAGTGGCTTCTGGATGTGTAATAAGCAATGAATCAGAAGAGCTTATCGATTTCACTCCTTAATGAGCTGCTATGCATGGGGAAAGTACTGCATGATGCTAATTGTGACCAAGTTTGAGGAATATAGGGGTGGGATCCTGATGGTAGAGAAACAGGCTGAGGCAGTAGAGCGCAGTGGTTAAAGGCTCTGAGCTGCAAATCTGGAGACCTGGGTTTGAATTCCACAGCCCCCACTTGCACACTGTGTGACCCTGAGCAAGTCAATTAACTTCCCTGTGCTCCCAGGTTGCACCTGTAAACAAGCTTTCAGCTTAGTGTATCTCATCTGGTTAAACAATTGTGGGGAAGAAAAGCTGAAGGAGTGTCAAATGTTGAGCAAAGGCTTCACTTTTCCAGGCATTGAGCTACAGTACCAGGCAAAGAAGGGAAGGGTTTGACAGAGTCCTGACATATCTGCGAAACTAGGTGTGAATCATTACATGTTGCTACTGGTTCATCTTAAGATCCAGTATGGAAGCCGGCCTGCCAGCACAACGGTAGTGCCACCACTGGCAATGCAGATGACCCAGGTTCAGAAGTGAGCCTGAAGTGCTGAAAGGTCATCGAGAGGGAGGAGGTTTGAGTGTCCAATGGACAGCACACCTCCTCTGGGGTGGGAGGGTGAAGGGAATTGAAGATAGAGGGCCTCCTGGTGGAAGTTGGGGGTACTGGGCCTTAGGACCTAGCAGTGGCTGGGCTTGAAGTAATGCAGATTTTGGCATGTCATGCATGGTAGCATGTGTGATGCTCAATGATGTCAGTGCATGTCCACTCTCCAAAGGATGACAATACCATATTTAAGAACTTGCACAGCCAACAAGGAACACCATTGCTACATGTTTTCTCCAGCTGGGAAAAAGGGGGTGGGGGGTGGTAGCCGCCTGCACAGCCAACACTAACAATTGGGAGGGTGACAGAGGAGTAGCTGCCTACAAATTCAACACCAATGACTGAGGGAACCATGGCTACACCCTTTTCTCAGTTGGGAGGGTGATGGAGGAGTAACTGCTTGCACAACCAAACCAACACCAATGACTGAAGAGCACCGTGGCTCCCTGCTTTCTCTTACTGAAGGGAGAGGGGGATGTAGCTACCAGCACACCCAACACCAATGACCAAGGGCATCATGACTGCATACTTTCACCACCTGGGAGTTGGGAGTGGTGGGCAGCTGCTTGCACAGCCAACACCAATGACTTGAGGCATCAATAATCAGGAGGACCATGGCTGCATGCTTTTCCAGCTGGGAGAGGGAGGGGGTGAGCAGCTGCTTGCACAGCTAGCACCAATGACCAGGAGGACCATGGCAGCATGCTTTCCCAGCTGGGAGTGTGAGGGGGTGAGCAGCTGCTTGCACAGCTAGCACCAATGACCAGGAGGACTGTAGCTGCATGTTTTCCCAGCTGGGAGTGTGAGGGGGGTGAGCAGCTGCTTGCACAGCTAGCACCAATGACCAGGAGCACCATGGCTGCATGCTTTCTTTAGCTGGGTGGGTGAGAAGTGAAGTAGCTCCCTGCACAGCCAACACAATGTCCGAGGGCACTGTGGCTGCATTTTTCACAGCTGAAAGTTGGGGGTGGGGGTGGGGTAGCTGCTGCAGAGCCAAACTAATGACCAGGACCACTGAAAAATTGCAGGCACAGTTTCCACAATTTTCACCCTTCTTCGCACAAAATCCGCAATTTCTTGCACTTGCTTACATTTATGAAATTTTTGACTGAAATTGTATAAAAATATTTAAATTCTCAAGAAAATCTACTCAGATACACTAACAATGTAGTACACAGACTTGGATTTGACCAAAACAGTACAGTGTGAGGTGAGAAGGGTCAAATGTAATTCAGTTTTCATGTGATTCACTTCCCTGCTTTGGTTTCAGAATCCTCTGGTCATGCGTATGTAGACTTGAACACTTACAATCTGTGTTAAAGCAGACTGTCAGAGAACTTTTTGCTGACAGAGACTGAAACAATAATTGTGAGGAGAGGTGCAAAGTGCCCCATTCACCTAAATGACGCATTGACCACAATGCTCGTTTTTGAATGGTAGGGTAGATTTTCCTTGTATAAATACTTTCAATCTGAAAGGATTTTGATTCAAATGAGTCAGGAGTTTGGGTGGCCCTGCTGATTTATAAACTTGAATGTGTTTCTGAGGGTGTTGGCAACAGTGATTTCTTAGATGTCAATCTGCCACAACTGCATACTCACATACAAAGCTTACAAAAAGCAAACATTTCTGAGAACATGCGCAACAGGTTAAGTACTGTTACAGTTACCTTCAAATGGACAAAATAATTGCAACCCAAGTAAAATCACTGCAAACTGAGTAGAACAAAACTACAATGTATTGAAAACTATTGAATGATGTAATGGAAAGCCACTGGTATGATTTGATACTTTTATCATGTGATTTTAAAATGTAGTTACAGTGCTGATTAAGAACAGTAATTATTTTAACAAAATAAACATTTTTCTTACTAGACCTTTATTAGGCACCCTGATCATCTGTATATTTTTTCTTGCACCAAAGCAAGCGACCTTAAAATACTGTCCCTTACTCTGGATGAAGTACTACTCCCTGTCACCATAATATTCAATCTCTCCCTCTGCTCTAGCAAGTTCCCTAGTAAATGGAAGGCTGCAACAGTCACTCCTGTGCACAAAAGTGGTGACAAGTCTCTGCCTGGTAACTATAGACCTATTTCAATACTACCTCCCCTCTCAAAGGCTCTTGAACGTATAGTGGCCGACCAGCTTACAGACTACCTGCAGAAATATAACATCTTCTGTGCCCAGCAACATGGATTCAGACAAGGGCATAGCACATTGACAGTCCTGCTCGAATTCTCAGGAGCAATCCACAAGGCCTTGGACAAAGGACTCCTACTGGAGCTGTGTACATTGATTTAACAAAGGCATTTGACACAGTACACCATGGTCTACTCATCAGTCAACTACAGTCTCTTGGGCTCGCCCAGGGTTCTGGTGCCTGGATAAAAAGTTACCTCGCCCAGCGCTCTTAAGTTGTAAAAATAGCAGGAGTTCTCTCAGAACCAAAGCCTGTCCTCTCAAGAGTTCCGCAGGGATCCATCTTAGGCCCTCTCCTCTTCAGCCTTTTTCTAAACTCCCTTCCTAAATCCTGCCCAGAGCAAATTATCCTCTATGCCGATGATGCTGTGATTCTATCCTCTCATAAAGATCCAAACCCCTTATACCTCAGCCTCCAGCAAGCATTTGCCAGTGTTGAGACGTGGTTCATTGAACATAAGCTGGTCCTAAACCACAAAAAACAAAATCCATGCTCTTCTCAAGCCCGCAAAACAAGAAAAGGCAAGTACCACTCACTATCAACACATCCTTGGGAATCACCCTTGAGCAGGTGGCTACCTTCAAATATCTTGGAATCACCTTTGATCAAGGCCTAACCTTTGCAACCCATATCGATAGTACAGCAAAAACTATTAATCAGCGGCTTGGGATACTGTACCGGAACAGACAGCTCCTCACCCTACCAGCACTGAAGCTAGCTATTCAGTCCTCAATCATCTCAATCATTGACTATGGCTTAATTGTCTAGGGGTCCGCCTCTACTAGCACACTTAAACGTATTACAACCTCCCTTAACAAGGCCTGTCGGCTGCTTACTGGCGCTTATTGACGTACTCACACTTGCGAGCTCTATGCTGAAACTGGGTGGTTACAACTCTCAAACCGCTTAAAGTACCTCACCTGCCTTATGGCTAAAAAATCCATCATGGGCCTCACCCCACCTTGCACTCAAGACCTGATATGCCAGAACACAAGTGCCCGACCCACCAGAAGGTCAGAAAATCAGCCTCTTCAGGTCCCCCGTTGCCGGACTACCCAGGGTCAAAGATCATTTGCCTATCGTGCCCCCTACTGGCTTAATGCCCTTAGCACCTCTATTACCTCCTCTACCTCTTTAGGTGCATTTAAATCTAGCCTATTCTCTCACCTTGCCACCTCCAACTCCTGTGACTGCCTCTGATTAAATCCTAACTATTTCAATTCTCCACCCTGCCCACTTTACCTGACAAAGGCCTGGTAGAGGATCCTTTTCTCTAACTATGGTCTGCTCCTCCCTCCCTTTCTCTCTCATGCTCTGTCTCTATCTTTTCCCCTCCTCATTTGTTTGCTTATTGATAAAAGTGTTCATTTGGTAATTATCTGTCCTTCACAAATATCTTTGATACTTGACTGTTCATGTCTCTTTTTATTCCGCAATGTACTTTATTGTGCCACTCATTGTAACCCTATTGCTTGTACCTAATTTGACGCGGAACCTTTGTAAAAGAGCCTTGGCTCAAAGGTATTAATTCCTAGAATACAATAAACAATAAACAAGTAGTTTAAACAGGCTTCATTATCTGACATCTAGAAGCTGGTGAAATATGTTGTTTCAATTTCAGGATGCATTCAGTACAGACTAACTGTAAATTACTGAATAAAATCTAGTTAGTACTGCATAACTTAGATGTCTTGATTTTTAGAAGATATACTACATAATGATTAATTTGCAGTGCTTTTCAAAAACACACATTTCTTCATATTAAAAGCATTTACAAATGGCAATACATTTATCTAACAATTCATGTGTTCATTACAAGCTGCAGCAAACAATAAAAGATTTATTAGGGGGCAGTGGGGATGTATAGTGAACCCCCACAATTTTCCTGCAATTTCTGAAAAAAGTCCCCACGTTTTTGGGTAAAATATTCCGCAGCTTTCCAGTGGCCCAGGAGCACAATAACTGCATGTTTTCTCCAGCTAGGAGGGTAGGGGGAGTAGCTGCCTGCATAGCCAATACAGTGATCGAGGGCACTGCAGCTGCATACTTTCCCCAGCTGGAAACTGGGGGGGGGGGAGTAGCTGCCTGCACAATCAACACCAATGACCAGGTGTACCATGGCTGCATGCTTTCTCCAGATTGCAGTATAAGGGTGGGGTAGCTGTCTGCTCAGTCATTACAATGACATGGGCACCATGGCTGCATGCTTTCTCCAGATTGCAGGGTAGGGGTGGGGTAGCTGTCTGCTCAGTCATTACAATGACATAGGCGCCATGGCTGCATGCTTTCTCCAGTTGGGGGAGGCAGGTAGATGAGTACTGTATCTGCATGAATAACCAACACAAATGACGACAGCACCATCACTACACTCTTTCTTCAGCTGGTGGGAGGGGGTAGTTGCCTGCACAGGTAAGGCCAGTAACCAGGGACACCCTTGCTGCATGCTTTCTCCAACTGGGAGTTGGGGTGGGGGTGGGGAGTAGCTGCCTGCACAGTCAACACCAATGACATAGGAAACCATAACTGCATGTTTCCCCTAACTGAGAGGGTAAGGGGAGAGTGGATGCCTGCACAATCAACACCAATGACGGAGCACCCTAGCTGCATGCTTCCTCTAGCTGAGGGAGGGAGGGAAGTGAGTAGCTCCCTGAAGTCAACACCATTGTTGATCCTTCCTCATTTGCCAAAGGGGTGTGTGAATTATGGGCAGACTGGGTCCTCCCTGAAACCCATGCATTTGTCCTCCGAACATTTTTTATAATATTAATAGATATGCATTTGTTTATGCCCACAAAACACACATCATTATGATTTCTACACATGAGAATCTTCCCGCAAAAAATAACTGGAATTAAGGAAAGAACTGTGGCTAAATATTAAACAAATTGAAAGTACAAGGAGCTATAACAAGAAATTGAAAGGGAAACATTTCAGGTTGTACAGGCAAAAGTGCTGCTTGTCACAGAATGCTGTTGGTATGTGGAATTTAACTCCAAGTAGCATAATAAACCTAGAAAGCCAAAATAATGAGATAAAAGTTTACGAGAGCAGAAAGTAGACAGATACTACCATTGAGAAGTAAGGGGTGATTTTCATAGGCAAGAAGCCTTCTTCCATCCTACTATTTGTATGCTCGTATATCAGATGCTTGAATTGGTCATTGTTTTTAGTGTTTATGGTTAAAAAATGTTACCAACATTTGTAAACCCGGTATTAAGTGTTGCTTTATCGAAGTCAAAAAAATCTGGAATTGCAGATTCAGAATTGGATAAGCAAAAATCTGCATCTCATAAAAAATGCCGACTTGCTACCAGAGTTTCAAATGCACCCCTAAATAAAAACTTCCCAAAAATCATCAAATGTTAACAAATGTGAGCATCAAAAATTTGTATACTCAAATGTGCATTTTAAAATTTTGCCCACCCCTATTAGATGCAGTACAATCTGTGCAATTCAGTTTTAAGGCAAGTTTTTTTTTATATTGATTTATTCTCCTTGTTCCATCAGCCCTCGCAGTCAGGAGATGCCCCAGCCCTGTCACCCCGGCGTCCAACATCTGGTGTCTATGCTCCCAGAGCGTACCCCCCCACATGGGGCAGGAGAGGGGGCCCTCCTCCACTGAGACCGTGTCCAGTATCCCGCTGTGGCTGGCTGGGTGAAGGGCCTGTGAGCTCCCCCTTTCTCTGCCGGGAGCTATTTTTTCTTCATTTTTCTTCTTCCCTCGGGGGCAGCATGTGCAATGACACCCACGACTGTGCCATGCATGCTTCTGTGTGTGACACCGTCAAGCATCTGCATCGCTCTCAACCCTCGCATTGTGGTGTTGGTGCACCTGTCCCCAGCTGCTGCTAGGGGCCAGGCAAGCTCCGACTGCCGGAATACCCCCTTCCTGGAGAAGGAGCATTGTCCTCTGGACGTGCAATCCTTCTCTCCTCCGCTAATCCCGCTGGCCTGTGCTTATTCCAAAACACGGATCACTGGCGTGGAGCAAGGTGTGGTGCCTAGCGCCTCAACCCTCAGTGCCACCGGGCCAGCTTTAAGGCAAGGTTTTAAATACAGCTGATTCTGCTAAAGACAGAATAAAGAAGCTTTTTAATATATCCCCTTCATTAAACTGATACAATGCAGACACTTTTATAAACTGTACACAAAATAATAACTATCACATTGATCTGAATGTCCTTACCTTTTACAATCAAGGTAGTTCCTGGTCCTGATTTATACAAAACACGTGGTGCAGCACGTAACTTGCAACAGTAATACCTCCCAGCATCGCTGGCAGAAATGTTGGAAATCTGAATTGAGAAATCCAAATGATGGTGGTTCCCAGTCCAGGATACTCTTGGGTCTGCTACCTCTTGTCCTGATTGAAGTTCAGAGAAGAAATACTTGCTCTCTTCACCAGATCCAGTATACCACCGTACAGGACCAATTGGCAAACCACTGGATAACGTACAGTTCAGGAAAACAGTATCCCCTACCGATACAGTCAGAAAACGCTGGGGCTGGAAGATCTGCAAATCATTTCCACATATATCTGAAAATGGGAAATGCTGTGAATATGGACAGAAATGTTTGTATTTGATTATAGACATACTGTCTAAATATTCATTGATAGGCAGAAAAACTAAATGAGGTGAACAATTTCCCAGAACAGTTCCTACTACAAAGCTGTATTCCCTTTTGTCCTAAAAGAAAAAAATACTGTATTGGGAGTGCTACAGAGCCATGACCCAAAGTTCTCCTTGGCTGCCAGTAACAGGATGGAAATAATGCTCCAGCACTCCTTTTTTTTTTCTTATTTCTGTTTGTACTCCCGCAGCATTGCCTGCAATCATCTGGCCACTGTCTCCACACTCCATGTGATCCCTGTTGGCTCACTTGCTCAGGCTAGCACACACAATACCCATGGTGGGGGCCCCTATCTCCACTGCTGGGCCCAGATCTAATGCAGGAGAGTGATTCTTTTGGGTCCAAGGGTGTGTGGAGGCATGGCCATAAAGCCGCCCTGACCACCTGCCATTTTCCTCCATGTTTTTCTACCTTCAGGAGTATGTACATGCAATGACATCAAGGCACTACATGTCAACATCCGCCATATTCCTCCCCTTAGATGCGCTGCACCTGTAGAGCCCCGGATTCCCATCAGGGGCTGCTACAGAGTGGTGCAAGTCCCGATCCCTCCCCAGGAAGAGGAGAACAGGCAGTAGATGCTCAATCCTCTCCCACTCTCCATGGCTGACCCCCAATGACCCAGGCTCAATTCCGAACCTGGGTTGCCAGCATAGCGCGAGGTGTGGCATCCAGTGCCTCAACCCTCAGTGACACCAGGCCGGCTTATATTGTAGCACTCCTCATTTTTTTAACTTATTATTTAGTTCTCTTTCATTGCTCCAATGCAGGCTTCCTGCAGGTATTCTCAAGGTGCTGGACCCCCATCACCCCTGACTGCGAAAGCTGCCTCCATCGAGGCTTGGCTGTACCCCTCAGCTAGTGATGGGAGGGGGCAACCACTGAGTTTCTATGTTGTGTCAGGCAGCATGGCAGAAGCAGTGTGGGTCCCTGATTTACTGGGGTCTATCATTCGCTGTGGTGAGGCTATCTTTCATGCTTCTTATTCTGGCCCTTGGGATGTCTTCGTGCAAAAGGCTCAGTGTGTGAGTGTTTATGTCTGCATGTCAGCTGTAAGTCTGGCAGATGTCCCTTCTACCACTGTGTTTCCACTCTGTTTTTTCTTTGATGTGACAGGGTGATTGCATGCCACCATCTCCTTGGCCTCTCTGTTGTCCATTTCCTAATGGTTGCTACATAATTCAACCATTTGGGTAATGAAGACTTTATTAATTTTTTTGATGTTACAGTTTTTCATTTTAGTTTTTTTTATTTATTTTTATTTTTTGGGATGTCACTAAGGACTACCAGAGGCCAGGCATCGACTCACTGTTAGCTGATGCACATTTGCTGCCACTGCCCAGATCACACTACAACAGCACAGCTCAGGATGACACAAACTCAGGCTGCTTCAGGACTCGGGGAGAGGAACCACAAGAACTTGGGGGAATGTGAAGACTGCCACACTAAAAAAAATGTTTTACAGTATTTTATATTATTTTGGGGTGCTAATAAGGTGCCAACTAGCAGTGGCCGGGCCGGCATGCTGCCAGCTCACACACATTTGTTGTCCACTGCTCAGATCCCATGGCAACAGCACAGCTCAGGATGACACACACATGCAGGCTGCTTTAGGACTCAGGGGGAGGAAAGAACTGTAGCGACTTGGGGGAATGTGAAGACTGCAACATTAAAAAAATGACTTTCTTTAAATATTGGTTTTAGGATGCCACCAAGATGTCAACTACCCTGGTACCAGGCACTGGCATGTTGCCAGTTGACACACACTTGCTGTCAACAGCACAGATCACACTGCAACAGCACAGCTCGGGATGACAATACACACACATAGAGGCTACTTCAGGACTCAGGAGGAGGAGGAGGAAGGAACTGCAGCGACTTGGGGGATGGTGAAGACTGCTACAAGAAAGAAATTATTTTCTTTCAATGTTTTTTTTTTTTGAGGGGATGCCACCAAGGTGCCAGCTATCTAGGCCGGGCACCAGCAGCCTGCAAGCTGGCACAAATGATCTGCCCACTGCACAGATCACACTGCAAAAGCACAGCTCGGGATGACCCACAGACAAGTTGTTTCAGGACTCAGGAGGAGGAAGAAGAACTGCTGCAAGCATGCAACTTTGGCAAACATAAAGAGTTTGAATCTGAAAACTGACATAAAAAGAAAATTAATTTATTTTTAATTTTTTATGGATGCCACCAAGGTGCCAGTTACCGGTGGCCAGACACTGTCATGCCACCAGCTGGCACACACACTTGCTGCACAGTAAAAGTGAATCTAAAAAAAAATCACATCTCAGGTGTCAGGCAGGGACGGTAGTCAGTCTCTTTGTATGTCTTGCTAAAATGTTAGTTCTGCAATGAAAGAAAGTTGTGTGCTGCACTGCTGATAAGATTAGGAAAGTGGGCACTGGCAGGCTGCCTCCTCACATCCCATCTGTCCACTGCCAGGCCCCAAGCACACTCCTCCAGTCCAGAGTCCAGTCTCTCTCCTCTCAGTCCCCAGTCCCAGAGGCCTTCTGCTTTGCAAATGCTGCTTAATGTATATTTTTTCCCCTTGTTTTCCCTTACAGTATCTTCCCTTCAGTTGCCTTGCTGTTTGCAGGACTATAGGTTGAACTATTGAAGAGATTTTTTCCTTTTTTGAAGAATTTCCTAGCTATCTAACTACAATTGAAATTACAGCCCTTCCTCATCTACCTAACGGCCCGACGACGAGTGCATGAGTGAGCCTTCACACTGGCTCATGTCTTCAAGCTGAGTCTAGCAACAAAACGAGGCTGTATCTCACACTCTGCCTAGCTGACTGTTTCAGGTTTGAACTGTGGTTCACAGTTTGACTGGTTAACCTTGTCCACACCATTTGGACCAAGGCAGACCAGTCAAAGCAAAAATCCACTTATTTGTCTCAAACGTTCAACACAGTCAGAAAGAATCGAACACCCGAGGTTCGAGGTGTTTGATTCTTTTGTAGAAATGAACATGCCTCAAAGAAGACTGCCTTAAAAGTGAGAGGACTTGGGAATAGAGAAGGGATTAATGAGGTGTATGGGGAGCTAGCTAAGGGGTAGATAGCAGAGAGCGGTAGCAAATGGGTTCAAATCAGGGTATGTGGAGTCATGAGTGGGTGTAGCAAGGATCTGGATCCTGTCCTAGTCAACATGCATACTAGTGATGTAGAGGAAGTTATTTAGGGTCAGATGTGTTCCTCTGCAGATGACACAAAATTGTGTGGGAGGGTGGACAGTTAGGAAGGAATGAGAACATTACAGATGAATTTAAAGGCTGGATAGGTGGTTAAAGATATGGCACTTCAGATTCAGTTCAATGTGTGGTGCATAGTGTAGTGCTTGTGTATACTTATGAACTTAAAGGTTATGGATTTGAAGGTTATGAACTTGAAGGTTATGACTTGGAATTTGGCCTTTCTCTATTCCCAACCTTGATAGGAATGCTGGGTAGGTGTAGGGAATAGAAGGCCCAAAAAGAATGTTAACGGTTTGAGATTACCTCCCCAACTCCAGAGAGTGTAACCAGTAGCATGCAGGAGAGGAAAAAAAACCTTTGGGTTAAACCTCTGAGGACCCATGGCTACCAACCTGCTCGTCCTCCAGGTAACCTAAAAGGAGATAATTCTACATGAGTTGTTCCAAGTTTTATTTCTGGGTAGGTCAATGAGTCATATTCTGGTTAAGTAAATGAGTCTTATCCTCTGAAGTTTTGCTGATCGTTGAGTCATATCCTCTGAATCTTTGACTTTATGAGTAGGAAGGTCAATTCTATGAGATGAAAGAGAATCCGATTCGGATGGATGTCCAGATGAAGAAAGATGAGTGGTTAAATGATGTCCAGGATTTCTGTTGTGGTATTTGAGAACTGGAAGTGTGACACAAGGATGGATCGAGGAACAAAACAATGGATGGTTTAGCACTAGACTGTGGCACACTTAAAGGTCCCAAAAGGAATATAGAAGGAGGAAGTCCAGGAGGCAGGCCAGAGCCAGTCCAAAGGCAAGGAAGCCAAGCAGTTGATAGAGGAGGGGCCAGCATATAGGGGACCCAAGCAGGTAGATGATGGACAGAAGGAAGGAAGGAATGAATATGAGGAACAGATTCCCATCACCAGCAGGCAGAAAGTCTGGCCTTCACCCAGTGCTGCCCAGGCAGAGCTAGCGATGGAGTTGCTTGCAGAGCAGAATGAAGTGGAATGAGTAGAGAATGAAGTCAGAGACAGGGACTTCCATCCCCGGTGGCCAGGGAAGCACACCTTCGCTCAATACGCAGAGGCAGAGCTAGGGACGGAGACTGTCGGGTTGGTACAAGCATGCGAAAAGACCTGCATGTCGGTCAGCGAGGGAGGTCCTTCACGGAGGACCTGAGATGGCGTCAACCTCCACCTCCACCTAGGGCAAGGTATGGACGCATACCAGGATGCCAGGACTGCCAACTGAGAAGGACAGGAACAACAGATAGAGGTACAGGAGTGTCTGATGAACCCATCTCTGAGTCAGATGAAGGGTCACATGATGGTGTAGTTGCCATAGAACGGAAAGATGGGATAGAACAGGAGCACCTTCGAAGGTAATCTGACTATATAAGCAGCAGGAATGTGAAATTAATTTTTTTTTTAACTTTATTTTTAGTCTATTTATCATAAACATGTCTCATGACAAATATTGCATACCACAGACAGACCATCTAGTAGACTAACATTTGGGAAAACTTTCCCTTAATCAAAGGGTACATTATGCATTTGCTGTATAGTGATACATCATTAGAAGGAAACTACATATTTCAAAATTTCCTACACAGAGTCCATATTGTGCTGTTATAATGAGTCCACGAGCTACATGACTTTTCTTGATGTAATAGGATTGTCCAGCAATCAGTTCTATTAATATCAGCATCCCTGCATGTGACATTGGTGCCATGTACAAAAGCGTAATAAAAAAGGAAAAAGACACTATTTTGTAATAATCTTGCAGCAAACTTATTCAAGTCTATATTCAGAAAAGCCTCTGCCACCATCTCCTCCCATATCACAACCTACAAATAGAAAGAAAAAAAAAAAGGACTTAACCAGACTTTTATAGGCATGGGGTCATAATGTCGTAAGACATTATGCTGCATAACAAAGTTAGCATGCCAATACAGTGATGTTGCCATGCAGCATGAATCTTTTTCTGTGGGGGGCTGTCCCCACCCCCTGCTATGGGGGCTGCACTCCTGGACACCCTCCCCACTAAAGATTCTCAATTCTGGGGGTTTCCAACCTCGAGAATGCACAAATTGTGAAGCAAAATAAAATGTCTGGGACTGGGAATCAAACCCGGTCCCAGATGCAGTGCCTGGGTTCCTGCTGTGGCTCAGTCCAGTGAGCAACAGCAGTCAGCTGCTTAGCAGAACCCAGTCCCAGCAGAGGTCTTATCCTCTGCCTGGGAGTGTGTGAATGGTGCAATACCGTGTATAGTAGTATACATGGTGTTGCATCATTCACTGTCCTGGACAGTGCACTTTTGGGTTAGCTATAATGTTGTATGCTATTGAGTGTACAACATTATGACCCAGTAGGATTTCTATATGGCCCTGGAAAGACTTTCCAAATAGAAAACAAAGCTTTCAAACGAGGTAGAAACGCACTCCCTTCAATCTAGGAGAACAGCAGGCTCAAAAATATTCAAACAGTGAAGGGTCAGTAACACATAATGTAGTGTAGTAAACTACAGTTCATAAAGGGTCCAATATTTTATAACTCTACAGGGTACATCTAGAACTTCCTCACCCTTGATTCCTCTGGTCTGACTCGTGATTCAGCCACTCTATGATCAGCCCACTTGTTGGCTTCAATGGGATTCGAGAAGATAAAAGATTTGCTCTGATAGACGATCTGAAGCCTTGCGGGAAAAATAATTGTATGCGACACATTCAGTTCCTGGAGCACTTGCCTCTCTGTGTCAAGCTTTTTTCATCTTTGTCATGTGGCATAACTGATATCTGGGAAGACATGCACTTGTCTTTCATCCTGAGTTAGTGGTGCAGTGCGGCGGGCATAATGAAGAATCTTATCTTGGAGTGATCAGCATCAAAGTATGAGGTTCCTTTGAATTTTGTGCATGGCCACGGGGGTTCACCCAGTATATATTTTGGATGCCCAGTCATCATGCATTTCCTCCAGCAATAATTTCTCTGTTAGCCAGTCTTGCATATTCATGATTGGGTGGCCACCCTCCGAACCTTCAGGCAGTCCTACTATCCGAATATTTGCCGACCACAATGAATTTTCTAGGGCTTCTAATTTAGCCCTCAGATGTTGGGATTCTTTAGCCATAAGATCAGTGGCTCCAGTATATGCATCGGCCTTTTTGTGCACCTGCTGCATTTCTGCTCTCAGTCTGTCCACTGCTGTTTCAAGAACCAGGACATGACCATTGAAATCATCCATTTTCTGGTTAAGAGTGGACGTAGATGTGATTAATATTTGCAGTTTATGCCCCAGAGTAGCTATTATTTCTCCCAAGCTGGAGGCCTCCTCGGCCTGCATGGTTTCTTCTGGTGTGCCAAGCCCCTTATTTTTTCCAACCCCACCAGCTGTCTTATCTCGTTTAGGGTTACCCATCTTGACTAAGTTGAGGTCACTCTTTCCACTGGTGTAGTACAATTTTGATTTTAGAGCCTGTAAAGGGAGGATTAGGGCAGATTTGATGAATGGCTGCACAGAGCTTTGAAAAGTTGCTGCTCGTTGCTCGGGCACAACAGTGCCCCCCGGAATGTGGAATTCCAGTGAAAGATGTGGCATGAGGCAGTGGAACAGGAACCCCATGTAGGTAGAACAAGGGAGCGAGAGTGACATGACCTCAGCGTAGGTCAGCAGGGACGGATAGACCCGAAGAACCTGGATGGAATGGAACGTGACCTCCACGTCAGTCTAAGGTAGGTCTAGAGGGTAGGAACCTGCAGTTAGCCACTGAGGAGGTGGCAATGGACAGACCCCCACATAGGGCAGCAGATGGCAACGCCACCCTCATGCAGGTGTAGGGAAGGCACTACAGGTATCGATAGAGAGGGTAGCACTGATGATCCATCCTGGAGGACCCGAGATGGTAGGGAATGAAACCTCCACATAGCAGTACTCTCAATAAAAAGTGTTCCAGTACAGGTTTAGCCACCAGCTGCATTGCAGAGTCAGTCAAGGAACCAAGCGGACATAACTGTGGAGGTGGAGGGTACAGCTGGATGTGGCACCAAAAAGATTCCTCAACATATGGCAGGTCGCTGTGGACACTGGAGTGGGAGACGTCAAGTGAGTGAAAGTCAAAGAAATGTATGGAACCAGAATGCCATGAAGTATACAGCAGTGGAAGAATGGCCATGCTAACCTTCAATTTAGGCGTGATGAACGCAATAACAGCAGCAATGGAGACCTGGAAGAAGAGGAATAGCCTGTTGGGGGTAGTGCACACAAACTCCTCAGGCACTTGAAGGTACTCAGGGAAGCCTTATTCTGGACACCACACTCTTGGAGCACATATATTTCAATGCACCCAGACAGCATAGCACATTTTGTTGCTTACATATCAACGAATAAATACGATGGTCTTTAGTATACTGCTTATGTATGAACACATTCTCTGAGTAAGCATTCAGTTCTTTCTGCTACAACTGTTAAAGAAGTCCATGCCACAAGTGATGCTTCCAGGGTAGCCAACTGCATCGAGAAGCACAGTATGGGAGAGGGAAAAAATGCATTGTGTGATCTGCCTCAGGCAGTGAATAATAGGGAGTCGGGAATTGAGCAATACAAAACACCATGAGGCAAACACTGCAGGTGACAGAGAGACACAAGTGCGCCATCACATAGCAAGTATGGAGCAGTAAATGGAACAGTAGCAAGACTCAATTGATGTGCCATCACTAACGGAGAGAGGCTTGGTGAAGGGAGAAACACAGCCCAATGGCGACCCAAAGTGAGCCGCAGCTTGATCTTCTGGTTCCCTGCGGTAGGTAGAGAGGCAAGCGGAGGTACTCTCCAAGTGGTATTAGCCTGGACAGACATAGATACAGGCAACAGCAGGCACAAAGCAATGGTCCAAGGTGCAGGAAATGATGCAGCTGAAGGTAAGTACATGCTGCACCACACTGAGCCCTGAAAGCAGTCCTGCAGGTGCCGCAGAGGAAAAAACGGATGTGGATGACAGCCGGGAAGGAGGGCCCAAAGGAAAAACACACCAGAGGGGAGTGACTCCACAGAAATAAAAGGAAGGCAATCAGAGAGAATGGGGGAGTGGAGAATGGAAAGCGGGGAGCAGCAGAAAGGGGAAGGTGTGAGCGAGCCCAACCCATCCAGCCAAGGAGCATCAGCTCAGTCCGCCCCCGACTGGTCCTTCCACAGTGGAACCACAAACACAAGGACTCCAGGCAGGCAGCAGGCACAGGCAAAACCACACTAAAAGCCAGCAAGCCTATGATAACACTGCAGAAGCTGGCCACACAGAGGCACAGGAAAGAGGTTGTAGGATGCACACAGCAAACGATGATGTAGCAGCAACAAGCAAGCAGAACCAATGCATCAGCGAGAGCCCAGCCGAATCCCCACGTCCGATTTCGAAACACTCTAAGCTGAGCAACAGAAGTTTTGTGCTTAAATAGGGGATGTGGGAGGAGCTACAGTATTTCCTCCCATTGAACCTTGGGCTTTAAGTCCTCCCATTAAAAGAAGTGCAAGGTGATGCACGTAGGGAAAAATAATCCACAAACAAAAACAGGATGGGATGGGTTAGGCTAGCCACTATACTGGAAGAGAGAGATCTGGAAGTCATCAATGATTCCCTAAAGCAATCCAATTAGTGTCAGAATGTTTATGTCTGTATGCCAGCCGCAAGCATACAGTAAGCAACAAAGATGGTGGGTATGTTGGAAGGCATTTCAACAGCTGGAGGAGAGAAGTGATATTGCCCTGTACAGGTCAGTAGCAAGGCCTCATTTGAAATACTGTACCCGGTTCTGGAGTCCACATACAAGAAAGAACATTGAGAGAGTCAAGACTGTACAGTGAAGAGTAACCAAAATAACACAGGACAAGCAGGAAAAGTCATGTAAGGGGAGACTGAAGGCACTGAATATGTACATACTGGAGAGAAAAAGGGAAACAGGTGACATGATAGAGACTTGTAAGTACTCAAGGGGAATAGCGTGAACATCAATGACTGATTTATTAGAAACAGAGAAGCAGTCACAAGAGGGCATGACTGGAGACTGGTGGGTGGAAAATTCAGGAGGAATGTGAGAACATTGTTCTTCAATGAGAGAGTGGTAGAGTGCAATAGATTGCCGAGTGAAGTGGTGAATGTAAGTACTGTACATGACCTCAGGCAGCATGGATTCAGGGGGGAAAGGTCATGCCAAACATATCTGTTAGATTTCTTTCACTGGGGGGGGGGGCCATGGAAATATATCAGGGGAGGGCAGTGGATGTGGCCTATATGGACTTTAGCAAGGCCTTTATCGCAGTCACGCACATGAGTCTGATAAAGAAAGTGAGCAGCCTGGGATGGGATCTAAAGTGGTGAACTGGGTTAGAAACTGGTTAACAGATAAGAGATAGAGAGTGGTGGTAACTGCACTCACTCTAATGACAGGAGAGTGACCAGTGAGGTTGCAAAGGTTTCTGTGCTGGGACCAGTCCTCTTCAATATCTTTGTAGGTGGCATTGCAGTAGAACTGGAAGGGAAAGTATGCCTTTTGCAGATTATACCAATATCTGCGATAAGATGGACACTCAGGAGGGGTTGGAGAGAATGTGCAGGGATCTTGGGAAACTCGAGGAATGGTCAAAAGCATGGCAGTTGGGGTTCAATGCCAAAAAGTGCAAAATCATGCACTTAGGACATAGTAGCCCAGCAGCTGAGTATAGGATGGGAGGAGGTACTAACAGTCAAAATCAGCAAAGAGCTCTTGGGGATAACATATAGGACAACCTGAAAGCGACAGGACAGTGTGAAAAAGCAGTGGGTAGGGCTAGTGAGATGCTAGCTAGCATGGGCTAGGGCTAGGACTGTTGAATGGCAGTATCGTTTTGAAGTTATGCAGTACATGGGCTTTGGACATTTTTCATTCAAGCGGTTAAAATCTTGTATTCTCAACCCACTGCCAGAGTACTAACCAATGGGATGATGTCTGACTCATTATGTCTCCATAGAGAAACCAGACAAGGATGCCTCCTCTCTCTATTGCTAGTTCTCATAGCTAACAAACCATTAGCTATTGCTCTAAGGGAGCATCCCAATATCTGGGACATTCCAACAAAACAAGGGAAATGCAATGGCCTGCTACATGCTGATGACATCCTCATATTTCTGGCAGATGTGCTGAAGGCCATCACCCTTTTGCTTGATTTATTGCATACCTTCTCCCAAACTTCAGGCCTGCATATCAACTACTCAAAATCTTAAATCTTCCCACTGAATTCACTCTGCACTCATCAAACCCTAGGTGGCACCCCATGCCAGAGGTGTGAGACAGAGATTAATTATTTTATGTATTAAAGTCCCCCTAAAGTTCAAGACTTATGCAAGACCAATTTAGCCCCTTTTTGGAAAGCATCACAGCTGATCTTCAGAGATGGAAACTTATCCATCTGATATTACCTGGGAAAATAGCTGCTATAAAAATGGACCTGACTGCCAAGGTTCTCCAACTGTTATCTCATCTCCCAGTTAAGATTCCAAACTTATGGTTTTCTAAGCTAGATGTCACAATCGTCTCCTTCCTATGGGAGGGGAACATAGAAACATAGACTTTGATGGCAGATAAGGACCGCTTGGCCCATCTAGTCTGCCCATTTCCCTACCTACAGGATAGGCTGCAGATCCTAGTTAACCAACAGCCTATTTCTTCCTACCCCCCACAAGAATTGCCTTATGTCTGTCCCATGCATTCTTGAATTCTCCCACAGTTTTAGACCCCACAACCTCCTCAGGACGGCTGTTCCATGCATCCACTACCCTCTCTGTGAAATAATACTTCCTCACATTGCCCCTGAACCGCCTCTCTTCTATCTTTAAATGTAGTCCCCTTGTTCTTGCACGCCTCTTTTTGAAAGGTGCTACCTCTTGGACTTTGTTGATTCCACTGAGGTACTTAAAAGTTTCTATCATGTCCCCCCTCTCCCTTCTTTCCTCAAGGGTATACATATTAAGCTCCTTTAGTCTCTCCACATATGGCTTCTCTTGCAGACCCTGCACCATTTTAGTTGCCCTCCTCTGGACTGCCTCTATCTTGTCTATGTCCTTGCGGAGATGGGGTCTCCAGATCTGGATGCAGTACTCCAGATGGGGTCTCACCAACTGTCTGTACAGAGGGATAACAACTTCCTGTTTTCTGCTGCTGAAGCCTCTCCCTATACATCCCAGTATACCCCAGCCCTCCCTACTGCCTTCTCACATTGCTTGCTAACCTTAAGGTCATCTGATATGATTACCCCCAGGTCCCTTTCCTTTTTTGTTGTTGTTACTACCTCCCACCCATTGTGTATTCTTCCCCTGGGTTCTTGTTTCCCAGGTGCATTATTTTGCACTTCTTTGCATTGAATCCTAGCTGCCATACTTGACCATTCCTCCAACCTTGCCAAGTCCCTTTTCATCCTTTCCACGCCTCCTTGTATCAATCCTGTTGCAGATCTTTGTGTCATCTGCAAAAGGCATACTTTTCCTTCCAGTCCCTCTGCAATGTCACTGATGAAGACATTAAAAAGGACTGACCAATACTGAACCTTCAGGTACCCCACTAGTAACCCCTCTTTCTTCAGAGTGGACTCATTTACAATTACCTTCTGTGTCCTGTTGTCCAGCCAATGTTTTACTCAGGCTACCACCCTGGGACCCACTCCCAGGCTGGTTAATTTGACTATTAATCTTTTGTGGACTGTGTCAAATGCCTTGCTAAAGTCTAGGTAGGCCATGTCCACAGCCCCTCCCTGGTCTACTACTTTGGTCACCCAGTCAAAGAAATCTATTAGATCTGCCTGACATGACCTTCCCGGCCGGAACCCATGCTGCCTTGGGTCCCAGCCCCACTGGCCTCTAGGTACTCAACTATTCTTTCCTTCAGAAGTGACTCCATCACTTCCCTACCACAGAGGTCAGACTGACAGGTCTATAGTTTCCTGCCTCTGTCTTGGTCCCACTTTGTGAAGGGGAATCACATCCACCTTCCTCCAGTCCTTGGGTACCACACCATCCTCCCATGATTTATTAAAAGAGTAGCCAGTGGTTTCACTAGTTCCTTCCTTAATTCTTTTAGAATTCTGGGTGAATTCCATCAGGACCCATTACTTTGTCCACCTTCAGTTTTAGGAGTTCTTGCAGAACCCTTTCTTCTGTGAAAGGACTGGGATTGACCCCCCTATCAAGAGTGCTTCTGTTAATTGGATTAGGCACTTCCCCCTCCTCTTTTGTGAATACTGAGCAGAAACATTCATTCAGTATCCCTGCTTTTTCACTGTCCCCCTCTGCCCACCCACCGTTCATTCTATTCAGCCTCACTATCCCTCCCTTTGTCTTCCTACGCTAGGGGGAAACCCCCTAGGCTCAGCATAGCAAAACTAAGGCAACACTGGTCCAAATGTGGTGGGGGGGCTTCCTCACATCCCTTGTTACCATGCAGCTTCCTCACTTCCCTTTTTACCATGCAGCTTTCATCATTCTCTAAACGCTGAAGTGGTTTGTTCCAATGTCACCGAACCAACCAGTATGGATAGCAATAGAACATCATTTTTCTAATGATGTACCACCTAGTGTAGTCCTGTATGATAAATCTAAATTGGATAATAATCACCCAATAATATCCATGGCCTTTCACTGACCTGATCTACCACACCTGCTAGCTCCCCTTTGGGACAACAATTTCATCAAACTTGGGGGCAAACCCATCCACTGGGGGAAATGGAAGAAAGTGAGTATCCACTTTGTTCAAGACCTTTGTTCCCTGAACCAATATATTCACTCTTATGACACATTAATGTCCACTTTTCATATTCCCCAAAATATATATGGATCCTCCTTCAACTCAGAGCATTGCTTTCTCTGGACCTTAAGGAATCAGAGGGGAACACAGGTACTCATTCCTTTCAGGTATAGCTGGATCCATATGTAAAGCATTTAGGGATAATGTTCCATCATCTGTAACCCACACCCAAGTTTCCTGGCACATAGAACTAGGAATCGATTTCACAGACAGCCAATGGAGTACTGCCTGGAACCTGGCACATACAGCCTGCAGGGACACCAAAGCCCAACTCATACAGCTGAAAATTCTCCACAGATGGTACAGAACACCCCAGAACCTATATTCTATGGGATTACAAAGTGGCAACAGTTGCTGGCACTGTAAGCAAGCCCTTGGCTCCCTTTCACACATTATATGGTCCTGCCCAACTGTAATGCAATACTGGCAATCGATAATCGATTTCTGGAAATTAATAGTTCCATCATCTTTAATTTTTGACTCCTCTCTAATTTTATTTGTGTATCTATTTATTTATTTATTGCATTTGTTTCACCAGGAAAGGCACACTGAGCAACAAGATGCTCATCTCCCGGTGCGACCTGGGGGGAGGGGGTAAATATGGATATGATAACACGCAGGTTATCAAGTGAATAGTTAACAGAAATAAATAAAAAGCAGAATAAAGATACACGATTGCATGAATATACAAGCAGCGCACATTGAATGCTTAGGATATTATAGTATCAAATAATTTTGTGGCAAGAAGTAGCAGACAAGGTAGATTAGCACAGTAGTAACAGCTGTAAATAACAGATGATGTATATCACAGTTATACAGTTATACACAGTACATAGGGCAAAATAGGCCCAGGACCTAAGTGCAAGGTTGGGGTTATGTGCCAGCTTCTGTAGCAAGGCTAAGACCGCTGGTCAGGCATTGGGGAGGGGATAGTGGGGCATGGCAGGTTCAGGGACAGGAGCAATTTGTAGTAAGGAAGTTTGCTAGGGCAGTAGACAGAGAGTAAGAAGAGGAGGAGTGCCGAATTTGCGGTAGGAGGGCGCTCCAGAGCTTGGGTAGCCGGTGTGAGAAGGCAGCTTGTCCGGCAAAGGTCTTCTGCCTAGGGTCTGAAAGTTGGTGGGAGTCACTGGATCTAAGATGATGGGAGGGGGGGTGAGGCATCTGTAAGCATGGTGGCAAGGTAGGAGGGGATGGACCTGAGCCATAGGTTGGAGACAAATTTAGCACAGTGAGAGATGCGGCGGTTTACAAGGGACGGTAGTGGCAAGGCTTGGTAGAGGTCGCAGTGGTGGGTGAGGGGAGAGGCATCAAGAGCAAAGTGGCAGAAGGCATTATAAAGTGTGTCCAGTTTAGATAGGGTGGACTTAGGGGCTGCACTATATACAATGTCGCAATAGTTGATGGAGGGGAGTATCAACTTCAGGACCAGTTCATGTTGGACTCGGGGAGGGAGGCTGCTGCGGTTCCTATGTGGTACACTGAGCATGGGGCATCATTTTTTTGAGATAGCATTGATGTGGTCAGAGAAGGAGAGATGGCTGTTGAGCCAGACCCCCAAGTAATGGAACGAGGAGACATCTTCAAGTTTTTGGCCATCCAGGGTGGTAAAGTAGGGAAGGGAGGGGAGTCTGGACAAGCGTTGTCGTATGCTGAAAGTCATAGTGACAGTTTTTTTTGCATTTAGGGAGAGCTGGTGCAAGCTAAATCATTGCTATACCTTGTTGAAGTCAGCTTGGAGGTTTGATTGTACCACATCAGGGGTGAAGCCCGAGTAGTAGAGTACCGTATCATCTACATACATGTGGATTGAGGAAGTAGAGCAGATGAGTGGCAGGTTGTTTAGTAATACAGAGAACAGAATTGGACCAAGAAGCGACCCCTGTGGGACACTGGCAGTTAAGGGAATTGGAGGCGGAGATCGCATTTGAGACTGTAACGGACTGAATTCTATCAGAGAGGTATGATCTGAACCAGTCTGTGACTGCAACAGAGAGGCCTGATTCAGTGAGACTCGAGAGCAATATGGGTTGAGATGGTGTTGAAGGCTTTTGCAAGGTCAACAAAAATGGCTGAGGTGATCAGTCCACTGTCCATGCCTGTCAGGATAGTGTCTGTAAGCCTTATCAGGGAGGAGGTGGTGGAGTGTCCCTTCCTGAAGCCAGACTGGAATGGCATGAAGAATTTGGAGTCGGTGAGGAAGGATGTAAGTTGAGTGAGCACAAGGTGCTCTTGTAGTTTTGCTAGGGCTGGGAGGAGGGAGATAGGGCTGTAGTTAGAGGGGGAGGTAGGGGCACCTTCTTTTGGCAGAGAAATGACAATGGCTCGCTTCCATGCATGGGGATGGCAGTGGCAGCAAAGGATTGGTTTAGGTGTTTGGCAAACGGAGTTGCTATAGCGGGTTCAGAGAGGTATAGAAGTTTGGGGTCTAATCCTAGCAGATGCCCTTAGTGACCACTCTCCCATATTCTGTATCTGGAAAAATAGGGCTCCCAGATTCTGTCCGAGAATCCTGGAAGTGCGGGATTACACCCACCTATCACCTGAACAACTCTCCAACTACCTTAGCAGCATAGACTGGAGACCAATCAAACTCCTCCCCTTTCTGGGCAAGGTGGTTGCATTCTTCCAGAGAACACTCAACATGGCAGCCAACCTATTCGCCCCCATGAAGAAACTCCGTACTAAGGGAAGTTGCTATAAGTGGATCACCCCCCCATTGAAGGCCCTAATGAAAAACCATGATAAGGCCTGGAAATAATACAAGCTTTCCATCCAACCTGCTGACCTGGTGAGCTACAAAACTCTCAGAAACAGGTGTAAGCTGGCCATCAAAATGGCAAAAAGGGAGTACATCACGGAACTTCAGGAAAAGAATCTAGGGAACCCTAGACTTTTTTGGGCCCACATTAATGGGTTACTAAAGTGGAGCGGCAAGTCTTAACTTGGCCCCATCGAGGTCAACGGGCAACTAATACATGACAACCCCCATATCGCCATGTCACTTAACCACCACTTCACTAATTTAGACTCTTACATGACTAGGCTACCGCCCCTCTACTCTGACCTTAACACGCGGTCACTTCCTAACCTCAACCGCCCAACCTTCTATCTCAGACTGGTCAAACCAAAAGGAGTACTCTCACTTTTAATGACATTTAAAACTTCTGGTTCGGGGGGACCTGATGGGACTCACCCCAGGCTGCTGAAGGAAGGGACCCCGTCCCTGGTCAGACCCCTGACCTGGATCTTTAATCGATCCCTGCAAGAGGATGAAGTCCCTGAACAGTGGAAACAGGCCCATGTGGTCCCTATCCACAAGGGAGGTCATCAGGTGTCTATCAGCAATTACAAGCCAATCTCCCTGCTCTGCATCCTGGCAAAGTTACAGGAGAGGCTGATCTATGGGCAACTCTGAGATTACCTAGAGTACCATCAACTTCTGGCACCCTCCCAGTACGGCTTCAGAACCTAGCATGGGAGGGACACTGCCCTTATCAAATTCTCGACGGATGTACTCAGAAATCTGGATAAGGGGACCCCTACTGGTGCGGTCTTCATTGACCTATCCAAGGCCTTTGACCAGGTCAATCACAATCTGCTATTGACTAAGTTGGGCAATGTAGGTCTTGACAGCCATTTTCTAAAGTGGTTCGAAAGCTACTTAACTGGTCGCACACAGAGGGTAAAATGGAAAGACTCCATTTCAGAGCCACTCCCACTAAAAGAGGGTGTGCCACAAGGGTTGATATTTGGCTCCCTCCTCTTTTCTCTTTTCACCAATGAACTGAGCGACCACTGTGGGGGGAGCTCTGTGGTCCGGTATACGGATGATGCCATTATCTATCGACCCTCCACTAATCTGGGAGACCTCAGCCCCTTGCTCCAAGGTGACCTGTGTTCCCTCAAGGACTGGCTTGTTAACAATAGAATGGTTCTTAACACGGATAAGACCAAGGTCATGCTGTTTGGTCCAAGATCCCTGGGACATGATAGAAAACAACACCTACACCTCACCTCCATATCAGGTAGTAGCCTAGAGGTAGTGGCGTCACTAAAATACTTTGGTCTCACCCTGGACCAGGGTTTCACTATGAACCATGTGGACCAAGTTACTAAAACCTTATATGGGAAACTAGGCACCCTCTACCGACTGAAAAACCAGTTGATACCTGAAGCAAGGGTCTCCATCGCCACCAGCGTCCTCCTCCTGACAATCACCTATGCAGCTCCAGTAGTCCATGGAGTAGCAAGGCTTGAGATGAACAGACTCCAAGCCCAGTACAATAAGGTGGCCCAGTTCACTGCCCAGTCAAACCCCAGGTATCACCACTGTGACATGCTATCACAACTAAATTGGCCCTCTTTGGATGCCCATCTCCAGTACCCTCTGCTATGCCAGACCTTCAAATTAATTAGCCCAACTCCCCCTCCCAGCCTATCTGGACTCATTGCACTAAAGACTAATCTCCGGCTCCTCCGCACAACAGATTGCACTCTCCTAGCTGTCCCCAGAGTAAGAAACAAGGTTTGAGGCAAGTCTTTTGCTCACACTGCACCCACCCTGTAGAATTCCCTCCCTCCCGGGGTGCAGGAAGCACCGTCTATCAAATGTTTCTGCACTAGGCTTAAGGCTCACATGATTGCAACTTCCAAATGCTGCTGCTAGGCTCCTGGGACCACCTCACGGTCAACTGAATCTCACAGTCCTATACTACCCATCGAGAGTAAGTCGTATTCTGCAATGTGGCTCACACCCTCCTCTTTCATTCTTCATGTCTATTCACATACTCTGCTAAACTCTTGTATCCACCACGAATGCATGTTGTTCTCAGCACATGTAACCAGCTGACTGTATAATACTGTATAACTTGTATCATACTGTATAATTTCATTATCATAATGTGATATTTACCAATGTTATGTAATCCAGGATTTCTCCCTGAAAAAGGGACCCCCGGGGCCCAGTGGGCTTACCCAGTCACCAAAATCTAATAAATGAATAAAATAAATAAATAATCCATCTGGGGATTTACCTTTTGAAGGGTTGAGAGAAAGTAATGCATCTAGGGCCTCAGTTGCAGAGATGTCTTTGAAGGAAAAGGAGCAAGGCCTAGTATGGGTCTTTATGTCTGTAGGCGGTGCGAGAGGTGTAGTTTTGGGTAGGGAAGAGAGGAGGGTGGCAGCACAAGTGGAGAAGTATACATTGAACTCAGTGGCGACTACTGTGAGCTCTGCTAGGAGAGAGTTATTAACATTTAGCATTGGAGTGGGATTGGCAGCTGGTGGGGTGAAAAGGGAGTGAATGACCTTCCAGAATTTTGATGGTTTATTTAGGTTTGACAGGAGGGAGCTGCTGAAGTACTCTGCTTTTGCAAGACAAGTGGCTCTGGTGCACTTGTTACGGAGCATGCGGTATGTGGAGAGGTGTTGTGGGAGGCGTGAGGATTTATACGTTTTCCAGGCTTTGTCCTGTGCAATTTGACAAGCAATCAGTTCTTGGGTGATCCAAAGTAGGTGGTTTCCTCGTACTCGTGTACGGCGCAGTGGGGCGTGTGTGTTCCAGACGCTGAGGAATGTGTTTTTAAAGTGTAGGTAGGCATTATCAATAGAGATCGTAGGAGGGGCAGGGACCCAGTTTGCTAGCACAAGGTCATCTAATACAGGGGCTAGACTGAGGGATTTATAGGAGCGTTGGACTATAGATTTAATGGGGGATTTTGGGCAGTGGATTTTACACACTAAGAAGGTTATGTGGTGGTCGCTGAGGGAGTCAGGAAGAATACCAGCTTGTTTGACCCGGTGGGGGTGTGTGGTAAGGACCCAGTCAATGAGCGAGTGGTTACCAGATTTTAGGTCAAGCCGGGTGGGCTCAGTAATGGTTTGTGAGAGGTTTAGGGTGGAAATTTCAGTCCTGGTTTTGTTGAGGGCAAGAGCTAGCCAGTTGTGGTTAAGATCACCCATAATTTAGAGTTCTCCTGTCATGGTTAGGCAGGAGATTTGTTTGAGGAGGTCAGTGACTGCAGAAGCTGGTGTAGTAGGTAGGCAGTATATCCCAGCAATGTAGATTGGTAGCGAGAAGGGAAGGACAAGCTGAATTAGTATTACTTCAAGGACTTTTGGTTCGGACTTGGTCAGGACCACTGAATAGTGCAAGTCCAAGTTTATGTAGATGGCTATTCCACCTCCTTTAGAGACTCTGTCCTGGTGGGCCATAGTGTAGCCTGGGATAGTGACAGAGTCGTTGATGTTTTTGTTGAGCCAGGTTTCGGACAGGGTGAGGATATCTGGAGTGTAGTGGGTGGCAAGAATCTGAAGGGAGTCAAGCTTATGGACAAGACTTCTTATATTTAGGTGCTGGAGGTGCAGGCCATGTGGGAGAAGGTCTCCAGAGTGAGGTGAAGAAGAGGCTGATGTTGGAGAGGGGCAAGGGGGGGTAGTATTGGGGCCGGGGTTAGGGTGGATGTCACCTGCTGCAAGGAGCAGGAGAGCGAGAGTTAGGTAGTGAGCGAATAACTGTATATGACTGACTGTGAGCAGTCATCTCTTAGATTGATGGCATGTATGAGATGGGCATAGGGGAATAAATTGAAAAATGACCCAGGGGAGCGATGGGTTGAAAAGAAATGGGCTGGGACGTGTGGCAGAGTGTGTCCATGCTTGGGTGAAAGAGAAGGCGGATGCCAGACTGGAGGGGTGGAAGAGCTCAACGAGGTTTGGCAGGATTTGGGAGGGGGGCAGGGGAGAGGTGGGTGGCATGTTGGAAAGGAAGGGAGGAAGGGAGAAGAGAATAGGGATAGGCAGGGTCAGGTGGCCTGATAGAAGGATCATGGCATGGATCAGGTGCTAGGTGGACCCTTCTGCTGTGGTTACTTAGCGGGGAAGGTAGGTGCTGTAGTTACTTAGCGGGGAAGGTGGACGGCTGGGATGTGGGGGCAGGGAAATGATAGGGACCTATAAGGACTAGAAACCAATGGGGGAGCAGAGGGAATGAGGGTTTTAGGTAGCCAATGAGGGAATGAGCAGTGCTGCTAGGCTTATTAGCCAATGAGGGAGCCAGTGCTGCTAGGCTTACTAACCAATGATGGAGCGAGAGGGAATGTGGGCAGGCAATAGGTGTATTTAAGCAGTGGAGGGGCGGGGTGGGAGGGAGGGCCAAAAATCCTTCTATTAGACACTTGAATTTTGCTTAGTTGCAGCTAAATCTATTTGTAAAAAGTGCCAGATGGCAAAAGCAGGGGAAAAAGTCCTGGCCAATCAGGGTGGGTTTGCTGGAAGCGCCTGTGTTCCGATTGGCTGCGCTGTCACTGTACCTTCCAAGAAGCTGCAGGCGGGTGCCCTGGCCTTCGTCGGCGGCTGGCTGGGTGCCATCTGACTGTGGGGGAGCTGAAGCAGCTCTGTTCAAGGGCAGGCTGCTTGAGAGAAGAAAAATAGCAGGGGTTAAATAGCATAGAGGCAGGACAGGTTTAGATTGAGCAATTTAGCAAGACAAAGGAGAGTGAGACTTTTCGGTGCCAAGGCAGAGTGCTTGGATGGGGGGGTGGGGGTGCAGGAGCAAGGAAACAACAGAGGAGCTGTAAGCACTTTAAAACAGTAGTAGAAATTACAATCCAGCTAATTCAGTTGAAATCCTTCTATTAGACACCTGAATTTTACTTAGTTGCAGCTAAATCTATTTGTAGAAAGCACCAGGTGGCAAAAGCAGGGGAAAAAGTCCTGGCGCCAATTGGAGCGGGCTTGCTGGAAGTGCCCGTGTTCCAATTGGCTGCGCTGTCACCATACCTTCTAAGGAGCTGCAGGCGAGCACCCTGGCCTTGGTCGGCGGCTGGCTGGGTGCCGTCCAACCATGGGGGAGCTGAAGCAGCCCTGTTCAAGGGCAGGCAGCTGGAGAGAAGAAAAATAGCAGGGGTTAAATAGTGTAGAGGCAGGACAGGTTTAGATTGAGCAATTTAGCAAGACAAAGGAGAGTGAGACTTTTCGGCGCCAAGGCAGAGTGCTTGGATGGGGGGGTGGGGTGCAGGAGCAAGGAAACAACAGAAGAGCTGTAAGCACTTCAAAACAGTAGTAGAAATTACAATCCAGCTAATTCAGTTGAAATCCTTCTATTAGATACATGAATTTTGCTTAGTTGCAGCTAAATCTATTTGTAGAAAGTGCCAGGTGGCAAAAGCAGGGGAAAAAGTCCTGGCCAATCAGAGCGGGTTTGCTGGAAGCGCCCATGTTCTGATTGGCTGTGCTGTCACCGTACCTTCCAAGGAGTTGCAGGTGGGCGTCCTGGCTTTGGTCGGTTGCTGACTGTGTGCCGTCTGACCGGGGGGGGCTGAAGAAGCCCTGTTCAAGGGCAGGCAGCTTCCATGGAGCTGCAGGCGGGCGTCCTGGTCTCGGTCGGTGGCTGGCTGGGTGCCGTCTGGCCATGGAGGAGCTGAAGCAGCCCTGTTCAAGGGCAGGCAGCTTGGCATTCCCCACCCTCTACCTCCAAGTGCCATCCGTTCCTGAAATGGGCTATCACCGCTACCATACAAGCTAAAAGACTTTTTTTTAAGGAAGTAGAGATCGTATGATATCCCAACTTTTCAGGAATGGTTGCTGTTGATGGGGCATCTAGCCTCAATGGAATGCCTCTCACATTCTGAGGTACAAGGAATGCAGGGAGAGGCGGAGGCACTGTGGATCACCCTGAAGAGAAGAAATGGTAGTGCCATTCACACTGGTGTGATCTACAGATCTCCTATACAAGGGGAAGAGCTAGACAGGGCACTTGTAGAAGCCATCCACAGAATGATAGCTAAAGTGGAGGTGCTGATGGTAGGAGATTTTAGTCTGCCAGATGTGGATTGGAGCAAGCAGGATGTAGCCTCATCCAGGAATAGAGACATCCTGGAAGCCCTACAGGGTGTGTGTCTAAGACAGCTAGTGATAAAGCCCACCCAATAGGGAGGAATTTTGGACCTGGTACTCACTGATGGGGACAGAATTACAAACATAAAAGTGGGGAGCCTTCTGGGATCAAGCGATCACAGCATGGTGTGGTTCAATGTGAATACAGCAGAAGAGTCAACCCACACAAAGTAAGTGTCCTGGATTTCCCACTGGCAGGGAATGAGAAAAGGGGAGGTGGAGAAACAATGGGAGAATCTTAAATGAGCCATAGCAGAGGCAACAAGCCATTGCATTAGGCAAGTATCAAACAAAGAGAAAGAAAAAAACACTATGGTTCTCAAAGGAACTGGCCGAGAAGGTAAGGCCAAAAAGGGTGGTATTCAGGGGGTACAAGGAAACACCAAGGGAAGAAGACAGGGAACTATATCTGGAAAAGCAGAGAGAGGTGGGGAAGGCAGGCAGGAGCGCAAAGGCGCAAACGGAAAAAAAAAATATCCCAGGCAATAACAAAAGGGGATGAGAACTTTTTCTGGTACGTTAGTGAAAGAAAAAAGACTAAGGGTGGGATTGTGAGACTAAAAATGGAAGGAGGGAAATGTGCAGAGGGGGATCAAGAAAAAGCAGAAATTCTGAACAAGCATTTTTGTTCAGCAGTCATAGAAGAAAGGGAAGGGAGAGACCAAAATTAGGTGACAGAAGCACCACTGGGAGGGAGGTGGACACTAGTCCATTTAAGGGGGAGGAGAGTCTTAAAGAAACTCGCTAATCTGAAAGTGTACAAGGCAATGAGGCCGGATGGGATATATCTCAGAGTATTAATACTCCAGGATACATCCCAGAGTATTAAGAGAACTCAGGGAGGTACTGGCAGCACCACTGACAGCCCTGCTCATCAGTTCACTGAAAACAGGTGTGGTACCAAAGGACTGAGGAGGGCAAATGTAGTTTGTCTCTCTCTCCACAAAAGTGGGAGCAGGGAGGAGGCTGGCAATTACAGGTCAGTCAGCCTGACCTCGGTGGTGGGGAAACTAATGGAATCACTACTAAAAGAAAGGTCTGTACTATATCTCGAATCCAACAGAGCACAGGATCCGAGGCAGCATGGATTCACAGCAATAAGATCTTGTCAGACAAATCTGATAGATTTCTTTGACTGGGTGAGAAGGAGATGGATCAGGGAAGGGAGGTGGATGTGACTAACTGGATTACAGCAAGGTCTTTGACACTGTCCCACATAGGAGGCTAGTAAACAAGCTGGGCAGCCTGGGAGTGGGTCCCAGGGTGGTAAACTGGATAAAACATTGGCTGAGTAATAGGACACAGAGGGTGGTGGTGAATGGAGGTCAATCCAAAGAGAAGGTGTGACCAGCGGGGTCCCGCAGGGATCAGTGCTTGGACTAGTCCTCTTTAATGTATTCATAAGTAAGATTGCAGAGGGCTGGAATGGAAGGTGTGTCTCTTTGCAGATGACACAAAGATCTGCAACAAAATGAGAAGGGACCTAAGCAAGCTTGAGGAGTGGTCCAAGGTAGCAGCTAGGATTAGATGCAAAGAAGTGCAAGAAGCCAGCCCGGTGGTGTAGAGGGCTGAGGCACCAGTGCCTTACCTCTTACCACGCTGGTGACCCAGGGTTGGATGTGAGCTTGGGTCACTGGGGATTGGCCAGGAGAGAGAGGATTGAGTGTCCAGAGGAAAGCTCTCCTCTCTCGTGGAGGGGTGGGTCATTGCTCCCTGGCATCAGCACCACCATGCAGAGGCTTGGTGTACCACAGCCGGGGCATGTAGAGACTTGGGGTGGAGGGATCGACGGACATCCGCAAGATGTGTGCAGGAGCATACATGCCTTGCACGGGACATCATTGCACATCCGCACCTCCCTGGGGGTAGACAACATAAACAAGGGAAGAACCCCAAACCATGGGATGGCGCCAATGTGCCACAGCCCCACGCTCACTGTCGGACCCAGACCACCTGGGTCCTGATCCTTTGAGCCACAGAAGGAGCCTGCAGATATTGGATTTCAAGAGGTGCCAAAGAGTGGAGGCAGCCCTGCCCTGGGGGGCACAAGGCAGGGGGGCTTTGCAGGTAGATTTGTGGCTTCAGAGCTCCGGGAGGGGACCCAAGTGTGAGGAGGGTCTCAGGCTGTTATGCCTGGGTTATATACCACCAACTGACCCACATGTAACCATAACCTTATACACCTACAAGTATTAGTGCCTTACCACAGTCTCATAATGTTTTACCTGTATGATGTGTTTCTGCTATATACAGTATACTGTTTCTAGTTTCCACATATATTCTGCTATACTCATAATCACTCATATTCTGTAGTTTTCCACTATTGTGACACGTTATGTGCTTCTGTGATTACTCTGAAGTGTTTCCAGGCTCACTGTCTGGAAATAAGAACAGATAACACTTATTCTGTTACTGACTATGAATTTCTAAGATATATGCCAACCATGCACTCTTGCTTCCTGGGGTCCACCCAGATATTACACTCTGTATATTATATCCAATTGTATTTGTCTGCCTTATCCAAATGTTGCATTCTTATCAGCAGTGTATATATGTAACTGCCAGCCAGCTCCTCCTCAGTCTCTGAGATTTTGGCGTTCTCTCTGTACATTTGTTCGTTTAGTGTTTAGATTTATTTAGTACGTGTAACCTCAGGGCTGACTGGTGGAAATCATCCTTTTTGTAATCCCTTGTTACATGCTTTGGCATGAGTATTATAGTAATAAATATTTATTTTTATTACTTGCTTGGCCTGTGTTTTCTTTACTCAGCACTAGCATCCAAGAACCTGAACTATGAACAGGACTCATAAGTAACAAGGCCATCTTGGGAGATGCCTCATGGTGACTTCTGAGAGAGTTCTTCTGGATCAGTGACTGGAGGGAAAAGACTTGAAAACAGAAGTGTAAGATCATGCACTTGGGGCACAGAAATGCATGTGAGGAATATATGATGGGGAAGGGGGTAGGTACTAATGACCTCCAAAAAGGAAAGGGACCTGGAAGTAAACATGTCTGATGATCTAAAGGTTACTAAACATTGTGAGAAAGCTGTAAGGGGAGCCAGTGGAATGCTGGGGTACATAGGGAGAGATATCTCCAGCAGAAGGAAGGAGGTGGTGATGCCACTGTATAGAACATTAGTGAGTTTGCATCTAGAGTGCTGTATCCAGTTCTGACTGCATCTCCAGAAGCACATAGACATAGTAGAAGCGGTTCAGAGAAGGGCACCAAAAATGCTGCAGGGGCTGCACTAAAAGTCATATGAGGGAGACTGGAGGATCTCAATATGTATTTCCTGGAGAAGAGGAGGAAAGAGGCGTCTAGGAGACTTTCAAATACCTCAAGGAGTAAATATACAAGAGGGCAAACATCTAAAAAAAAAAAAAAAAAAGATGTTCAAGAACAAGGGGCCAGATATGAAAAATAGAGGGGGTAGACTTAGGGGTAATGAGAGAAAGTATTTTTTCACGGAAAAGGTGGTGGATCCATGGAACAGCCTCCCAAACGAGATTGTAGGAGCAAAAATGATAGGGGAATTCAAAAAAGCATGGAACTCTAGTGATAGGAAAGAGAGGGTAAGCCACAGATCATTTAGTTTCTTCGGTAAATGAAACAGGTAGGGGAAATTGGATAGACTAGGTGGGCCAAGCAGTCCTTATCTGCTGTCAAATTCTATGTTTCTATGATTGTTGTTTGTTTTGTTGTATTATATATGGACATTTCAATAAAAAATTAAACACAACTTTTTATATAGTTACGCCACACATGTCAGTTCCTTTCTCAGTTGACTGTGTGATTATCTGCTGCTGTAAATATATTTAGTGGCCTACTGCTTTTCCTACCATTGCTGCTTGCTGAGCTTCCTGCTAAATAAAATCTCAGTGTTGGGCAGTTTCTCATACCATTTTGTACACTCTCTGATACAAAAAAAAAATGTTTACTGCGAGCAGCAGACAGGGAGAGGAAAAGGCACAAATGGGGAATGGGATGGAGAAACGTATGGCCCATACTGTGTTGCAGACTGGTAAAACAGCAGTTCCTGGAGGTAGTGCATCATCCAGCAGCAGTAGCAGCTGTTTCCTGTTCATAGGTTCATAGGATTTAATACAAGTCCATGAGCATTTTATGCCATGTGAGGACTTGCCATCAATTCAGTGGACACATTCCCATTTGTTTTCTCCCATATGTTCATCCAATAACCTTTTAAGGCTGAGAGGTTTGTTGCCAATACAATTTCTATGGGGAGTGAGTTCCATACTTCACTACCCTTTGGTTAAACCACTTCGCCCTTCTCTCCATTTTGTATTGTTCACCTCTAAGCTGGATATGGTGTGCCCTTGTCTCTCTTGCCAGTTTTTCTTTTTCAACTAGTCCTGTTGTTTCCCAGATTACTCTGTCCAAACAGTCAAGAAAGCTAAAATCTTTGTTAATTAAAACAAAAGGGGTGGTCAGCACCACAAGGAGTGGTAAGTGAAAATATGCTACCTACTGTATGTGTACCATTCACATACAAATTCGAAAGAGACTGATGAGGACAAATCTGAGGCTGATGAAGTGGTGAAATGGAAGATGTAGATGTAGATAGGGAGGGTGAGAACTTAAAGGAGGTGGAAAGACTGAGTGAGGAGGAAGAGTTGGCAACTGAGCGTGTGCTGGGTGAACATTATGGTTCTGTGATAATGGAGTTGGAGGATGAGGAAGTGAATAGTGCGATGCAGGAGGAACAATATGAGGGGGCAGTGCATTCAGAACTGGGTTCTATGATTGGCCTGGAAGAGCTGGATGAAGATAAGGGTGATTCAGACCTTGAACAGCCCAGTGTTGAGAAAGAACAACAATGTGCCAATGACATATGGTAGTATAATATGCCTGGTAATAAAAAAAGGTGACCTCTTATGTGTGGTCTTACTTTTCTCTGGCTGCAAAGAATGAGTTGCGAGCAGTATGATCTATATGCAAAAAGAAAATCAGCAGATGGAGTGAAAAGGGTGCTCTGGGTACCTCAGCATTAAAAAGACATTTAGAGAGATGTCACCCATTATGCCTGAGGCGTGATTAGTTGGACAGAGAGAAAGATGAAAACACTGTGCAGCTGGAGATAGCTTAGATTCACATTCCACCTCTTCCTGTTATAGCAAGTGGTAGCAGCAGCCCGGCTGATACAGTTGTAATGTCCCCTTGTTCTCAGTCTTCAACAGAAAGTAATGCAAACAGTCCCCTGTTGCCCTTATCATCATCATCCAACACTCCTAATCTGGCCTGTCTGAAGAAGACTTCTGCTAGAAGGCAGCTCACAATTTTTTAAACACTTGAGCGTAAAGCTAAATATTAAAGTAGTTATCCTGAAACAATTGCTACAATGAAACTAATTTCTGAGATGATAGCACTGGACTTACAGCCTTTCAGAGTCATGGAGCATGTTGACTTCAAAAGGCTATTGAATCACCTGTCACCATGATACAACGTTCCATCAAGGATGTATGTTTCAACTGTTGCTGTGCCTCAGATGTATGAGGTAGTCTGTGTAAAATTAAAACATGCTTTAAAAGATGCAGTTGCTAGTGTTATACATCTGACTTCTGACATACAGAAAAGTTGTTAGCCAGAACCATTTATGTCACTGACTGCACATTGGGTGTCATTTACTCCCTGTAGTGACACAGACAGATCCCCTCTGAAACTGGCTTCCCTTCACATCCAGTATACGCCACAGGATCACACAGCTTCCAACATCCTGGTTGAGGTTAAAAGAGAGATGCAATACTGGCTTACATCACAAGGGCTTTCTGTAGGTTTTATTGTGGCTGACAATGGTTTAAACAGAAAGAAAGCATTGTCTGATGGGGGCTTTGTGCACATTCATTGTTTTGCATGCTGTCTAAATTTAATCATACTGCCTTCCTAGAAGAGGACAGAGATATAAAAGCTCTCACATATGTGGCAAAAAGAATATGCACACATGTCAGACACTCCTGCAAAGCATGCCAGAACACAGAAGGCTTTCAAATAAGCTCATCCAGGACGTTATTTCAAGGTGGAACTCTACCATTTACATGTTGCAACAATTGCTGGAGCAAAAAAAGGCTGCAAGACAGTACACATTGGAGAATAGCATAGGGTTGCTGAAGTGTACATTAATCCTCAACTGTGGGCTATTTTAGAATTTCTCATCAAGATCCTACAACTCTTAGAATAAATTATGAGGGAGGTAAGTTTGAACAGTGCCACACTCAGTCAAATCATCCCATTGATCAAGATTCTTAGATTTCAGTTAAATACAATCAGCGATAACTTGGACATTCCAGAAAGCCAGTTTCAGATGGGGGAATTTCATGCCACTGGAAGGGACTTGCCACCCAGCATACAAAAGACATAGTCCATTGAATGATTAAAAATGTCAGGGATGATGAGAAACTTTGTGAATTTCTGGAGGCAGAACATTATGTTGTACACCAACACTATCAGACCCTCAGTGCAAGATGAAACAGCTCCCACAGCATGAACCCAGCATGTTCTAAAACTGTAGAGGGAAAAATCATTTACAAAGTAGATTCAGTTTTGAAAAAACATTGACAACAGATGCAGCTCCCTCATTTATTCCTCCTCCTCCTTTACAGCCCTCTCTTCTCCATCAGGCTGCACACCAGTCAGCAGCTACCATTTGTTCCACTCTCACTAGTCAACTTTGGGGTCACTTGGACACTGTTGTCATTGAAAAATCCGACCTTCCTTCTCCATATATCACTGCTTCTGCCCAGGCCATGGTTGACTGTTATTTGGCAGAACAAGGTATTGAGTGGAATGGAGATGCCATAAAATACATGCAAAACAATGAGCTGGTGTGGCCTGCACTTGTTCAGGTAGCTTTGAAATACATTGGCTGTCCCCCAACCAGTGTATTTTCAGAGCAACTCTTCAGCTCTGTGGATAATGTGGCAAGAGATACACAATCCAAGCTACTGCCAGAAAATGCAGAAAACTTTACTTTCTTAGAAAAAAACCTTCCTCTGATTTGTTACAGTTATGACCTGTAGCCAGCAAATACATTTTCCAGCGACCACAAAGATGACTATGTGGAAGAGTTGGAGGAGTGAGATTTTAAGCAATAACAAATTCAGTGAGATCTTCATCGGGCTGTACAATTTTGCAGCTTGTCCTATTGGACTGAGCTAATGTTTGGCTTGCCTGAACCTGATGGCACAATTTTTGCAGCTTGTCATATTGGACTGAACTCATTTTTGAAAGCCTGAATGGCATCTTTCAGTAAAATATCACTGCATGTCTTGACTTACAGTTAATGTTTGCATTCCCAGAATATTCCCTTTCAAAATGAAAAATATTATCTCAATTCTTATTAAGCATTTCCTTGTAAAGCTGAGCTGTTAACAGACTGTAGATTGCAGACTTGACCGTGGTGCTGCTGTTGACCTGCTTGGTGTCATCCCTCCTCTGTCCACTTAAAAGACTAAAGTCTCTCACCAGGCTAAGATGTACCACTGCTTCCACCTGTTACAGACATGTCCTCCTTTTTAAAACCTGTTGGTAATTATGTATGATGCTGATTGATTTGACATCAGTGCCAAGATTCTTCAATCCTGAATTCATAATCATCTGCATGTTGTGCTGGTTAAGGCTTACTCATTTCTCCTCTCATTAGCAGTGGCATCTCTCTTAAATTGTTATTCATTTATGGGCTCAATAATGAAGGACATATAGTTATTTTCTGGTAGAGGTCCCCTAAATGTGTTATCTGTTTGGGTGGGAGGATGGAGGGGACACTATGCCATAGAAAATAACTGCATGCCTCTCAGTGGAGCAGAGAAGCAGCTAGTGTAACAACCAACTAATGTGCCCATTGTATACTAAATGGGATCCCCCTCTCAGGTCAGGCAGATCAGTTCACACTGCTACAGTCAGTCAGGATGCAGGAAACCAGGTCACCTGCCTCCTGCTGTGTATTCAGAATTGACCAGTACATCTGTGCCAATATGCTCTCAGTTTTCATTTCCTGAAATGTTGTTTACAATTCTTTGTGAGTGTCATAGATCTTAGTGTTGTTTTATGCAACTGTATGGCAGATTTTCAATTTTCCTTACATTTTTTTCAAAGGTTTTGATTGGAATTAGAACTAATCAGAATTTATCAGGACTTTGGCCTGGATTCTGATTCTGATAATAAGGATCAGGACCTTTTCGGGTCCTCCCAACCCTAATAGGTAGGGGTATCTCCAGCAAGAGGAGGGAGGTGCTGTTGCCACTGTATTACTCACTGGTGAGACTCAACCTTGAGTACTGTGTCCAGTTTTAGAGATCACACCTCAGTAAGGATACAGACAAAATATTAAATACTCATTTAGAATCAATAATTTCGAAACTTGTCCACACCTCCCAAGCTGGATTTATCAAAAATAGAACTGGTTCTGATCATCTCCACTCATTATTTAACTTAACCTATAAAGCTAAATCTCTTAAATCACCTGCCGCAGCTATAGCCATCGACTTTGAAAAGGCATTCAATTCTCTCAACTGGACTTATTTGTATCGTGTTCTATCCCACTTTGGTGTCACTAATAAATTTTGTACATGGATTCAATTACTATACACCCTCCCCCTCTGCCCAGGTTCTTACTAACTCTACTCTGTCCTCATCCTTTCATCTGGCAAGAGGTACCAGGCAAGGGTGCCCCTTATCCCCCACTCTTTTTATTCTAGCTATGGAACCCCTATCAGCTGCTCTTCATCAATCCTCCATGGGTATCCCTATCTGTAATTCCCGCTATACTTCACTATCTTACGCTGATGACCTCCTCATTCTACTCAAAAATCTTGAAATTTTGGGACCATCCTTAATTAAATTACTTAGCAACTTTACTTCACTTTCTGGGTTCGCTCTGAATCTAAACAAATCAGAAACAATGCCATTGAACAATTTTTGTAATCCTTCTATGAATACAATATTAGGTTTTTGTTGGGCCCCTCATGGTATCTCTTACCTTGGAATAGAGATCACCTCTAAATTAGATAAGATATGGGACACCAATCTTTCCTCATTATCAGCAAATATTAAAAACACTCTCAACAGATGGAAGCTGCTTAATCTCTCTTTTAATAGGAAAATCTCCGCTATCAAGATGTCAGTAGCTCCCAAAATACTGTATCTATTTTCTAATATCTCTTTATCCCTCCCTACTTTTATTTTTGTCAGAAGTGATAATATAATTGGCAATTTTTTTATGGGAAGGCAAAATTCCCAGATTTAGTCATAACAAACTGCATTCCCACTGGTCCAAAGGGGGCTTCGGGCTCCCCTGTTTCCAAGCATATTTTTGGGCCTTCCGCACTGCCCAAACTGTCAAATGGTTTAATAAACCCAGCAATAAATCACTGTTGTGGGTCAATATGGAAACATCTTTATGTCCGGGCAAAGTCACCACTTCCTTCATTTATAACCCTCTCCACCTCCAATTTAAAATCTCACCCAACTATAGCATCATCCATATACTACTGGAAAATAATTTATAAATGCCTTAAATCCAACCCAACCCCTCTCATATATGCCCCTGTTTGGGGGAACCGCAACATCACTCATGATAATCACCCAATTTTTTGTTGTAATTGGAAAAACAGGGGCATTTTTTTCTTGGAGGATATACTTATTCCACAGATTCTCAAATTAAAATCCTTCTCTGACCTGTGCAAACAATAGAATCTTCCCCAGCATGATTTCTGGAAATATTTACAGTTACGCACAGCATGGAATCTTTATCTTCCTACTATTCCTCATCAATCTATATATGATACTTTTATTTCTAAATGGATCAAAACAAACTCTAAATTAAATAGTATCATTTTCAAACATATCAGAAATACAATTCCAGATCAATCTATCATTGCAAAAAATAAATGGAGTACTCTTTTAAATTATAACATAACCAATTCACAACGGCATAACGTCTGGCTATCCTGCCATAAATCTTTCAAGGACAATCGCAGTTCACTCATACAAACCAAAATTCTACATCTATGGTACAGAACTCCTGAGATTTTGCAAAAAATGGGCTTAATGAACAACAACAAATGTTGGCACTACAACTCCCCCAATGGCAATTTGCTACATATTCTATGGCACTGTCCTCCCATACACAATCTTTAGCGTCATATTAATTTCTTTGCAATGAAAGTGATTGGTCTATCCTTTGCATTAGATCCAAAACAATGCATACTTGGTATTTTCAATGCTCATTCATACAAAATATCCCATTCCCAGAATAGGTGGTTATCCCTACTTTTCCTTCAAGTTAAACACCTTATACTAATGCATTGGAGCTCCAACATCATTCCCACCCTCCCGAATATTCTCAAACAATTATCTCAATACGCCATCCTTGATCGTATGTCACACATAGCCTCTGACCAACTTAATTTATATAATAAATGCTGGCAGGACTATTTTAAATATTTAAACACATCTACACATATTGTCACTTAATCCATGGGTTGTTATATGTTCACATTGGAATCTCGCTTCTAACTCTTTTGTTTCTTTTTCATCTCCTCTCTTTCTATTTTTTTATCTCCTTTTCCTCTTTCCTTTCACTCTTCATTCTTGTTCACTTTCTTAGATATTTTTCTCTTTTTTTATGTTCTTCCTTTATACAATCTTACACATACTTGTATTAAATTACAACATAATAGAAGTACAATCACGACTGCTTATATTTCTTGTTTGTATCTACTCTTTTAACCCCTTGAAGCATAAATTGCCATATTATTTTTTTCTCTATCATGCAGACTGTACTGTTACATATTGTCTTCTCAACATCTGTTTTTCCCCTTTAATATTATTGTATAATACTTCAGATATCATGTTTTTCCTTCTCCCATTAAGAATTTATGTAAGTGTATATTGGAGAATGTAGCTTATTTGTATGTATAATCACAATAATTACAATAAAAAGATTAACTACAAAAGAAAGATGGAGATTCATCCTGTGTTCATTTAGTCTCAGGGAAATCAACATCAGCTGGAAGTACACAGCTCCTCTCAAAATCTGGCCCATTCTCAGTTGTGCAGCCTGAGTAAGAGTTACTCCACCGGTTTCCACAATGCATTTGATCACAGTCTCTACACAGGTCGAATAATGGGACAATTTCTCTCTCTCATTTTGAGTGGTGGCTCCCAGTAGGAACATGAGGTCCTATCCAATCTCCACAGCTCCAGAAGAACTCTTAAGCATGGCTAAATGGTCCTGCACTATAGAATTGGGCTGGCTGGCATGCAAGCATCTAATCACATTCAGGGCCATACCCTGTAAGCTCTCAATTATTCATTCTGTGAGCTTCTCCACACTTTGACCATCAGTGTAGCTTGACTCATCCAGCTCTCATTGTCATCCCCCCTCCTCAGCAGGAGTGAGGGTGCCAGAGAAATTACGCAGCCTTTGGTACTGACGAGACTCAAAACTCAAAGGTGAACCTGAGGCATGCTCCTGTCTACCAGTTGAGGTTCCTGTGGGAGGCACAGGTGGTGCCTGCTCCTCTACTCAGAAAAGATCTTTCTCCTTATTTGCTAGGAAGAACTTCAGCTTTTTCTCAAACTCAACTTCCTCTTTGGGGCCCTCAGTGGGAGAGTACAGTCTCTCTCTGCTCACAATGTACCAGGGTAAGCTTTCTCCTTCTGGAGTGATTTGGTCAATGCACACCACTAGCACAGACAGTTTTTTTTGGGGTCAGAATCATACAATCTCTCCCAAATGGCAACTTTCCCCAAACTTGAGAATCCCAAGTATGCTCTCTGTGCACTCTTTGTTGGCCTCTCGGAGATCCTCTGAACCAAGATGGCTTTGGAAGAGGCCTGGACTCACCCATAAATCAATCAAGCAACTTGTTTCAATCAATTTCAAACCCTCAAAATTGTACTGTACCAACAGTTCCTGCACCAAGGTGTGGTGTTGCAGAATGTTTTAGAATATATCCAGTAGTGCCTCCAACTTGTAACTTCCCCTACCTGCAAGGTGAGAGACTATGTTTGTCCAGTAATACCTGGGCACAGTTTATAAGGACCTTGGGTGAATGACACCAGAGCTTGGTTGGTACTGGTGGTACCAAAAAAGCAGTGTGGTGCCTTCACCTATGGGGATCCTTTTGAAAGATGGCTGCCAGGGTACTGCTCATAGGAAATGACTGCAACCCCCACCCTCATGACAGAAAACTTTCATAATTAAACACAACTCCCAACTTACACTCTATGCATGCAAACAAAACAATATAAAAATCACAATAAACTGCAATTTAAACACAAGGGATATTTATTAGGGGACAGGACCAGGATCTGGATGGGGAAATGGAATGGATTCAATTCAGTGAAACATTTCTGAAATCACTCCCCAAATCTCACCATCCTCTGGTGAGTACCCACACAGTATTTATTGTTCCCCCCTACTGATGCACCATTACCTCAAACAGTCTTGGGAAATCCAAATACAATCCATTAGTTGTGTGTACACAGTGTGCAGTTGCAGGCCTGATGTTGGACCATGGTGTGGCACTGATTGTAGGTTGGTGGTTGGGAATCCCAAACAAATTATTCAACACAAATGCTAGTTGCTCCTGGCTATTGCAGTTCTATAAATGGGCTTTAAATAATAAGTGCACAGAAATATCCAGCAATTACTCTTATCTGTTTCTGACTCTGTAGGGATTTCTCCCTCAGGCTTGCAGATGCAGGCAATGGTACAGGTATAGTGGACCCAATGTGCTTCTGGGTGATGAGGGGTATGGACCATGCTGGTCTCCAATGTCCTCTTCACATCCCCAAGGGACTTGCCTTTGCCCACCCCTAAGGAGTAGACAATCACTCAGGGCCTCAGGTAATTTAGATTCTTTGTCAGGACAAGTTCTGATAGCTCACAAAGCCCAGGACAGGAGCTTTGGTGTTGTTCCTGGAGAAAGCAGAAATATTTTGCAGAGATTCTTCAAACATCTTTCTTCCAACCTTGTGGCTGACTGCTGAATTTACTTTTAGATCTTTCTCTTTGTGGCTCCCAGACAAATCTGCTCTATTGCACGTCTCTTCCTTTTGCAGAAATCCAGGGACTAAATATCAATGGCTAGCATCATATGCATTATTCTTTATGCTAACCCCCTGGCTCTCAGTGGCTATCAGTTCCTGGAGAAAAGCATGCATAAAAGTCCTAAGCCATTTTGCAATTTAGCTGTTTTGTAGAGCTGAGCTAGTCTGCTGCTGGCTTGCTCTGCAAAGCTAAACACAGAAACACCCAGCATTCCTAGCTGGGTCGTCTGTCATCTGACCCCATTTTAGTAGCTCTGGGACTAGAGAAACTACAAACATGGCTACTTTTGTAGTCTTTCACTTTATCATCTATTTTAACATGTTTCTGATCCTTGGTGAGGCTTCTGTTCATCAGGATCAATACCTCCCAGTCCCAGTTCCATGTCATAATAGCGATCGCAAAACAGCAGTCGCTATTATGGTGAGTGTATATCACCAAAAAGCAAATCAGCAATATACATTTCCAGGCTGAACTGACAACCGGAACATTAAAAATGTTTTGCTGGGGGGGTTGAATTAACTTTGCCCCCCCCTCTGCACCACCTAAATTTAGATTCTCAATTCCAGGAGGATGTATGTTCAGGGAGGGGGCACAATCCAGATTTTGAAAAAAGTTTAATCTCGCAGCTGCAGGCAGCACCAAAAATTTCCACGCTCCCGGTCCCCAGCCCCAAACCCAGTACCTGCTGCACCACAGCTAGCCACCCACACCACCACACCACATGGCTAGCTCAGTGGCAGCAGGCACACAGTCTCCTTAAACTCCTTCCCCTTCCCCTCGCTATTCCCTCCTTCTGGTTGCCCTTCCCTATGGTCGCTTTCCCGTATGGTCGCTACCCTTGTAGGGTAGCCCAGAATGATAGTACTGAAAATGAGTCACTATTTTTGTAGTCACTCATTTTTGATCACTATCATCACTGGATATGCCCAATACCTGCTGCCATCTGGTGGGTCTGGGGACTGGGGGATGAATTGATTATAGGTGAGTGCTGTTGAGTGTCTCCAATGTTCATGCTCCTGGGGAGGGGCGGTTTTGCATTTTGTGCAGCTTTGAGAGCTGCTTGAAATTGAGCAACCTCATTACTGTAAGCTACCCAGCCCTGAAGGCAGTCCAGGGATGGTTGAGCAAAGAGAGGTGGTAGCACATCAACCACGGTCAGAAAGTTGATGAAGAAGCAAGCAGAACAAATGACAGTCTTCAGTCCAGCCCCAGGTCCTACATTTACAGTCTGGACTGGGACTGGGGTGAAGGAGCAGTGCTGAGGAAGACAGCAGCAGTGCTGCAGAGAGAGAGAGAGAGAGAAAGGTAAGCCCCCTTTCATGAGGGGGGTTTCAAGTGCAAATATGCAAATGAGGGTAGGGAGTTTATACATCTCACTAAAGGCTTGCAGATAGACATCAGAGAGTTCATTACTTGCATAACCAGCTTTGTGGTACATGTACTTTGGTGCAGTTGTGGGTTTGCATATGTGGGAAGAACCATCAGTTCACTGAAAATCAGGACACAGAGGCATATGTGTTCGATGTCAACAAAAAATGGATACCCCCGTAGGAGCTCACTTCAAAGTAACACATGATGCAGACCCCTCGGGCTTAAGATTTATGGGGGTTGAATGGGTCAGACCACCTGATAGGGGTGGTTTTAGGCTACCCAGCCTGCTCCTGAAAGAAAGTAAGTGGATATAAAACCTTAGGACCTCAGTCCACCTGGTTAGAATGAAGTGATTGATTACAAGCCATTTTTATAATTGACCTAATCCAACAAGCAACTTGCTGCACTCAAAGCTATGAGGGGATCACATACATAGGGTGACGAACCCTTAACATAACACACAGCTCCAAAATTGTATGCACTCTTGAGTAGAAAATACAATCCAAGCAAAATTCTCAACCAAATAGTTGATTTATTAAGCACCACTGTGGAAGCCACTAACGCCTCGGCAATGTGCCTTCAAGGAGGCTTTAGCATTAGCTAAAGTAAAGAACAAAACACAAGAAAAACTTATCCAAGACAAAGATAAGAATGTAGTAATGGAAGAGAACAGTATAACATGCTAATTAGAGTATAATTCAGTAGCTGGCCATACAGGTAGCATTGTCTGGAATAGTTGGGACATTTTGAAAAGTGATACAACAGTAACAGCTGCATTATCAGAGACACCTAGAATCACATTCAGACGTACAGCCAATTTACAGGACAAACTGGTTAAAAGTCAATTTTTTTGAAAAGAAGAACCAAATAGGATGTGGCTACCTCCCAAACCAAAGGGCAATCATAAATGTGGGAGATGCAATGTAGGCAAATACATGAGTAAGAGCTCGATGTATAATTTACCGAATGGCGCACAAATTGAAATAAGAGAATTTATCACCTGTACAAAACTGTTTGTGGTGTATATGTTATGGTGCACCTGTAATTTGCACTATATAGGGAAAACTGTAAGACCTCTAAAGGACAGAATTCAAGAACATCTGAGGTCCATAATTAATAAAAAAATGGACACACCAATAGGGAGGCATTTCCATTGTATACATAATGGGAATACATCATATTTTAAATTTATAGGCATAGAACATATTAAATGTGAAACATAGAAACATAGAAGTTGACGGCAGTTAAGGGCTGCAAGGCCCATCCAGTCTGCCCATTTTTTTTTTCTACCTTATAAATGTGCCATTGGCCTTTGCTCTGTCAGTGGCCTATCTATTCATACTCATCTGTATTACTCCCTTATGCCTATCCCATGCCTATGTGAAGCCCTGCACTGTATTCATAGCCACCACTTCCTGAGGTAGGCCATTCCACGCATCCACCACCCTTTCTGTGAAAAAGAATTTCCTCACATTCCCCCTTAATCGGCCTCCCTCTAATCTCATGCTGTGTCCTCTTGTCCTGCTATTTTTCTTATATTTAAACATGTTAGACTCTTTCACCTTGTTAATGCCATTAAGGTGTTTGAATGTCTCGATCATATCACCTCTCTCCCTCCTTTGCTCAAGGGTATACATATTGAGCTCCATTAATCTGTCCTCATATGTCGTCTGATACAGTCCCTGAACCATTTTGGTTGCCCTTCTCTGGATTGCCTCAATTTGGTTAACCTCCTTGTGAAAGTGTGACCTCCAGTACTGCATGCAGTACTCCAGATGGGGCCTAACCAGTGTCTTGTAAAGAGGGATTATTACCTCCCTCTTACGACTTGTGATACCCCTACTAATACACCCTAATATCCCCCTAGCCTTACCTACTGCTTTAGAGGTCTGCTTGTATGATTTCAGGTCATTGGTGATGATGATGCCCAAGTCTCTTTCTTCCTTTGTGACTGCTAGCAACTCCCCTCCCAGCCTATAGGTGGCTTCAGGGTTTCTCTTCCCTATGTGCATGATCTTGCACTTCTTTGCATTAAATCCCAGTTGCCACTCTTCTGACCATTTTGCTAGTTTATCCAGATTTCTTCTCATTCTGCCTACCCCATCTGGATCATCTACTGTGTCACTGATGAAGATATTGAAGAGGACTGGCCCCAGGACTGATCCCTGAGATACCCCACTTGTAACTTGCATCTCTTCTGACTGCATACCATTTACCACCACTCTCTGTTTTCTGCCCGTCAACCAGTTTGCCACCCAGTTGACCAACTTCTGACCTACCCCGAGCCTACCCAGCTTGTTTATCAATCTTCTATGTGGAACAGTGTTGAAAGCTTTGCTGAAGTCAAGGTAGTCAACATCAACTGCTCCCCCCTTGGTCCACCACTCTGGTTACCCAGTCAAAAAAACCTAGGAGATTAGTTTGACAGGACCTTCCTTTTGTAAACCCATGCTGTCTTGGATCCTGTGCCCCTATGGATTCCAAGTGTTGCACTATCCTTTCTTTAAGGAGTGCCTCTGTAATCTTGCCCACTACTGAGATAAGACTGACTGGTCTGTAGTTCCCCTGCCTCCTCCCTGCTACCACTGTTGTGGAGCGGGATCACATGAGCCATTCTCCAGTCTTCTGGGACCTCTCCTGTGCTCAGAGACTCACTAAACAGTTCTGCTAATGGCTCTGCTAGTCTACCCCAAGCTCCTTTAGTACTGTGGGATGTATGCCATCAGATCCGATTGCCTTGTCCACCCTGAACTTAGAGAGCTCTTGTAGGACCCTTTCATTTGTGAAGGGAGTAGTGCTCACCTTCCTCCCCCCTGTGTCCATGGTGCTGAGCTGTGGGCTCTGCCCTACCTTCTCTTCAGTAAATACTGAGCAAAAGCATCTATTTAGGATAGATGCTTTTACAGGGTCCTCCTCCTCCTCACATGCCCCCTTTTCTCCTTTGAGGTTAGCAATACCCCCTCTGGACTTTCTCATTTCACTAATGTATCTATAGAAAGTCTTGTCACCTTCTTTTACTGTTTGTGCTAGTGTTTCCTCACTTTGGGACTTTGCTTGCCTTACTGCCTTCCCTGCTTCCCTTAGGGCAGTTTGGTATGCCCCCCTATCTTCATCCCGCTGTATTCCCTTATATTTCCTGAAGGCCAGCCTTTTGGCTCTGACCTTTTCTGCTACTGTATTTGAGAACCAAAGTGGTTTCCTTCTTCTTTTGCACTTCCTTTTCTGTCTAACACAATGGGATGTTGCTTCAAGTATTGCATCCTTAATGCTTGCCCACTTTGCCTGTACCCCTCACCTGTGTTTCTTTTTGCCATGGCTAGCTTACCTCTGTTGGCCATCTTATCAAAGCTCCTCTGAAGTCCTAAATTTTTGCCTTGGAATGGGATGATTTAGATGTAGAACAAAGGGGTGGTGACAGACCTAATAAACTGTTACAAAGAGAAAGTTCATGGATATTGAAGGCTAATACAGTCAATCCCAGAGGCCTAAATGATAGATGGGATCTTAAACCATTTTTGAAAAATTGATACCTCATTCTGCTTAAGTGTAATGAACCAATGATTTAGTACCACCAGTGTTTGTAGAATTACTGAAATGCTCTAATTTTAGAGGGAGCAGCAGATCCCAGAGGTTAAACGATAAGTGGGTTCCATTCATGTTAGCTGAATTTTTCTTAAAATGTCCCTATTTTATTTAAATGACAGCTTACAATACTTTTGGAATTTAAGCATGCTTGATACCTTGCCTGTTTTATTTTAATTCCTTTTTAGTTTCCTCTCCTTCCCCCCCACAAACCCCCTCTCATCTCCCTTCTCCCTTCCCCTGCCTTTCTCCCTTCCACCCACACAATCCCCCACCCTCCCATATTTTTGATTTATGAAGTATATAGTATGAATTTAAACTCATTTTTAGGATTACACTTCCCCTTTATCTAATCATTAGAGATAGTTAGTATATAATATATAATGTAAGAAAATTTCACTGTATATAATGTTGTAAAAATAGTGTATGTGTTCTCTTTTCTCTGTATCTGCTTTCTTGTTGGATCTTATAGGACCACCTAAGGAAATCTTGTTTCCAGTACAGATGAGCCTTGAAGCAGCAGTTGTAAGTGCTTCTCCACTCCTTCCACCATCTATAAAAGATCACCTAAGATTAAAAAAGTAAAAAAGTAAAAGTAATGGCTAATGATACAGAATTCATGCTATTTGGATACAAAAGAAAAAAATGTTGGTGTATCCCTAATAATTAGGTGAACCCTGCAGTTTAGTTTACCAATAGAAACATTATAGTTGAACCCATACTCTAGTAAGAACCTGTGGTCAAATTTTACAACAAATATAACGTGCACAGTTTTTTGTCTTTTTCTGAAATTGCAGTATGAACTAAGTTCTTTTTGTGTTTGTTTTTCTAATAAGTGATTTGTCTATTTAGTGTTAGAATAATTGATTAATAATGGTTTCATTATTTTAATGAGAAGACCTTTTGGATTGGTGAATTGATGTATGATGTCACTTTCTGATTACTATTTAAACACTAGAAACATGTATGCCAGGTTACAACAAGCCCCCTTGAAGGCACATTGCCGAGGCGCTAGGGGCTTCCACAGTGGTGCTTGATAAATCAATTATTTGGTTGAGAATTTTGCTTGGGTTGTATTTTCTACTCAAGAGCGCATACAGTTTTGGAGCTGTGTGTTATAACTGACCCAACCTGGTAGATTTAATAACCCTTCCCCCGAGAATTTTCCCCTAGCACATGGAAACCTAATAGGTTCAGCATTATGTTAGTAAATTGGTACAGATCTGTATATCTGCATAAATATGCCTGGGATACCATTGTGTATTCCTTTTATGTAATGACAGTGTATAAATGAATGCTACTGTGCTATTAATATAGGTTTAATGATATCAGTTGTTTTTTCTCCTCTCTCCTTGTTTCACTCTTTTTTTGGTTCCTTTTGCTGCTTTTTCCTGGTACCTGTCTTTATGTACCAGAAATTGCTCCATAGAAAGATTAAGGGACCAGGGAAACCTTTGTTCAGTGTATGCTTTCCCTCTTTGTGTGCTGTGTGTGCTGGGATCAACACAGGTGTGCAAAATTATAAAGATACCAAGTGAATGTTTAGAGATCACGCGTCTTGAGGTGGTTCACAGCAGTACAGGAAGTGCAAGCTCTGGATCGCGTATTCTGATATAATATATGCATGCATTGCAATCGTTAAATACAAGGTATAATGAAATGTAGTTCTTTTCTCTTTTGAGGTTTATCTGAAACTAACCTTTTTGTATATTTTGTACATTTTGAATATAAATATTCCTATGGATGTACAATTACTTTGGGGAAAATCTCACAATACCTATAAATGTGTGTAATTATAAAGCTAATTCACTTCATGTAAACACTTTAGCACTTTATCTTGGTTACTTAATGAAATACAGGCCACCTTTAATGTCTAAGTAACTATGTCTGTCATGCTGATGATATCCTCAATGATGTCATCACTACGTGTTTTAAAAGAGAGACTCTTTGCTATACTAGTCAGGCCCCCTGACAAAGCTTATAGGAGCATGGGCCAGGGAAAGTCAGCAGTTTGTGTTTTAGTGAAGCTATGTGAGGCAGGGTAACGTACCTATTATTGCTGTAACATTTTTTGCACTAGCAGTAATCTGATGCACAAAATAAAGCATCTTTGTTTCAAGGAGTTCAACTGGCTACTGTACTGTTTGTACTACTGGCAGTATCACTGCTAACCTAAGTGCGTCCCAGTTTGTTTTTTTGTTTTGGATTGTTGCTGGGGCTAACCACTCAGGAATGCACCAAGAGACCCCTGCACCACAAGCACAAGGCTCATTTTGTGGAACCATATTCCATGATTATCTGCTCCCTAGAGCAGGGGAAGTAGTGTGGGTCCATCTGTGGCTTCAGATTTCAAGCACTCAGTCTGACCCAGTTCCATCCCCTGGCTGCCCCCCATGTAGACCTCACATAGTCATGTATTGAGCTAGCCAGGATAGTGCATCCCAGCCCCATGTGTTGTCTTGGGGCCATGTGTCTGGTATGTAGTTGAGCAGCTCAGTATGTACATGTATTGGTGAGTGCCTGGCTTAATTGTGTGAAGAACAAAATGTGTGTTATTAAAATGTTTATTCCTGTGCACACTGTAGAAACCTACAAATTAAGAGTGTTATTTAACATAAGGCAACAGATGAGGGGATCATGTGCATGCGGTAGAACCCTGCAAGTAAAGTGTTCTATTTATTACATAGAAACAGATGAAGAAGGGTACAAAAGATGGTGTATATTAGAGCAATCACAAAATAACTACTATTCCAAAGCAGCAGAATAATTTTCATAGTACGTTGCTTTTGCGTTCTTCAACATCCCTATCTAAAATCACAAGTAATACACCACTAGCTGTCAAATCATTAATTCCTCCACATAAAAGTAAAAATGTTCTGCAACAAAACAGTAATGTCAAAAGCAGGAGCAGTGAAGCGTCAATCAAGTCTTCATTTTGCTCAGGTAAGCTTCCCTTGTCCCACAGCATAATGATGTGCCCGTCAGTATGACAACTTTCCCTGCAGCATCATGACATGCCCAGCAGTACAATGACTTGCCTGTCAGTATGATGACATGCCTGACAGTATGAAAACTGACCTGAGTATATCATAACTTGCACCACTATCAGGATCCAGCACTCAGTCCACAGAAAGATCACTCAATGCTGGTGTTTCTTTGAACACATTTTTCTTTATTATTCAGAAGATGGAAGTACAAGCCACAGTGCTGAGACATGTAAGTGAGCACAGGGGGACCCACTGGAGTCCTAGCATTTTGTACATGCCATTCCTGGTGCTTTATCTGGCTTATTCTGAATAATAAAGCAAAATGTGTTGGACAAAACACCAGCTTTAAGTGTTATTTCTGTGGACTGAGTGCTGGATCCTGATAGTGGTGCATATTTGGAAGCGGACTTACAAGCACTGGACTGTAGCAGTACTCATACGAACATACGAAGAAGACAGCAGAAGAAGGCCATTTGGTCTATCAAGTCTGCTCGTATTGCAGGGTTCACAGCTTGAGCTACTGTCCCTGCCCTCCCTCCCCACTCGTCCCATCCTCCCTACCCATGATCCTTACCTTCCCCCCTATGCCTATCCCTGCCTCTCTTAAAGCTACCCACTGTCTTCAACGAGATGACCTCTTCCGGCAGCACATTCCAAGTGTTCACCACCCTCTCTGTGAAGAAGTGCTTCCTGACCTCCCTCCTAAATCTCCTACCCTCCAGCTTAAGACTGTGCCCCCTCGTGTTATGGCTGCCACTCTGTTTAAAGAAACTCTCCTTATCAACCTTACTTATCCCTTTAAAGTACTTTAAGGTCCCAATCATGTCCCCTCACTCTCTCCTGTCTTCCATGGAGTACATGTTCAGTGGCCTCAACCTCTTCTCATATGCCTTACCCTGCTGACCTGCTATCATCTTTGTAGCCCTCCTCTGGACCTTCTCCAGCAGGTTAATGTCCTGCCTCTCCTTTACCTCAAGCTGCTCCTCACTCTGTCACCCCTAACCAATTTTCTGTTTCTTCCATAACTCCAAATGATGCCCTTAAGGCCCTCCTAGCCTTAAGCCCCTCCAAAGGCAAGAGCCCAGATGGCCCAGATCCTAATTTGCTCCACCTCTCGGCACCTGCTATAGCTGGTCCACTGGCCTTCTTCCTAAACCTTTATTTTGCCCTATTCTAAGTTCCCACCAATTGGAAACATTCTACAGTCATTCCCCTCCCCAAAGGTGGTGACCCCACCTCTGCTGGGAACTATCGCCCTATCTCCCTGTTCCCAATCCTAGCTAAACTACAGGAACGTATTGGAATGTATTGTCCTTGTCCAGCTCAGTTCCTACCTTGACTCCATCTCATTTTTCACTCCTTTCCTGTCTGGCTCTCACAAGTCCCACTCCACTACCACCTCCTTAATACGCCTCACAGACTACATACTCTCCAGTACAGAGCTGGGTCACATAACCATGGCCATATTTGTTGATCTGGCAAAAGCCTTTGACACAGTAACCCATGCTCATCTTCTCTAGACTCTTGCTGGGGCTGGTTTAACCCCAACCGCTACAGCTTGGTTTAGTGCCTACCTGACAGGCAGAATCCAATCTGTCAAGATTGCCTCCTCCCTCTCCTCACCACTCCAGATCACCACTGGAGTCCCACAGGGCTCTGTATGTGGCTCTATATTATTTTCCATTTTCCTTAACGACCTCCCTTCTGTCTATTCTACTTCCCAAATCCATATGTATGCGGTTGATACAGTCCTCTACACATTTAGCAAATCTTCTGGTGATGTCCAGTCTAGACTGCAACAGGATTTCACTTTGATTCAGAAATGGTTCCAGTCGAATTAACTTTTCCTGAATGCTAAAAAGACAATCTCCATGTCCTTCAGCACCAGACAGAGGCTATCTTCCCTTAATGCATCCCCAGCTTTCTACACGCTGGATGGTACCCTGATTGAGAATGTTACTTCCTTCAGATACCTCAGGGTCTGGCTAGACCACCATTTGGACTTTTCAGCACATGTGGATGCAATCCATAAGAACCTACTCCCCAAGCTTGGAGCCTTAAATAGAAACAGGGACTGCATTCCTCCATCAGCCTGCTGCACCATTGTACAGAAAATGATCCTTCCTATCTTTGACTATGCAGAAGTAGTTTACAGTGCCACCCCCAAAGCTACTTTGGCCAGACTGGACACTCTCTTCAATTCCTTCTGCCATTTCATACTATCCTGCCCCCCTTGTACTCACCGCTGCGATCTTTATATAGCCACGTCCTTTCCTTCACTGGAGTCCAGGCATCTAGCTCACACTGTTACTTTCGTGGCTAAATTGGGTCTGGGAATCTCTCCACCTATCTTTCCTCTCTCATCTCTGCCTCTTCACTGAGCCCCTATTCCCTTCAGAATGTTGACTCTCGTTCATTCACCATCCCCCACCGCTCCACTACTGTTGACCAATCTGCCTTTTCCTACCGCTGCCCTAAAAATTGCAATGCCCTCCCCTCTGCTATCTGCATTGCACCTTTGTCCAATGCTCTCTCTTCCCTCCTTTGAGTATATTCATCCCATTCCTGCTCATACCAATCCTCCTGACCATATCTGAGTTCTGTACCACTTAAAGCTTCTGGTCCTTCTCTATGCCCCCAGTGCCTAGTTAGCTATGCCCAACTTAGCACTCAATAGTATCTCTTAAATACTCACTAAGACTATTTCACTCCACTTTCCTGTTCTAACTGATAATTCAGTACCCATGCTGCACCCTGTTTTTTTTTATTTTTGTAACGTATTTCCTTTGTCTCCTAATTTTGTAACCATGCATCACTGCTTGTCTGTAACCCCTCATGTTCTCTTGTTCCTGCTTCTGGTCTCTGTAAATTGTACTCTTTGCACTTTACTGTTTGTATTGCACTTATGTTCACAGTTTTGTATCTTGTATTATTTGAATTATGTTTTACCACATTGTTAAAAATAATTCAGTTGTAATTTTGCACTGCTGTACCTGTACCTCCAATTTCCCCTATCTCCCAGGACGTATCTGGAAATGAGCAATTTTTTGCTCTGCATACTTTACTGGTGAAATGCTTGAATAAATAAATAAAAAATGAAAATGTCATTTTTGAGGTGTGGGCACCAGTACTGAACTCCATACTCTAGATGTGGCCTTACCGGTGACCTGTACAAGGGCAGTATAACCTCCTCTCTCCTCCTACTACTACTGATCCCCCTAGATATGCATCCCAGCATCTTGTTTACTTTTGCTGCTGCTTTCTTGCACTGTGTGGAGTGCTTCAGATCACTAGCAATCATCACCCCCAGGTCCTTCCCCTCCTCTGATGCAGATATTCGGACTCCACCCAGGTAGTACTCTGTCCTGGGATTCCTGGCTTCAATATGCATAACTTTGCATTTCTCAGCATTGAAGCCAAGCTGCCAGATCCTGGACCACCTCCCCAGCTTTTTCAGATCTTTCTGTAGGTCCTGTATCCCTTCAGCTGTATCCACTCTCCCGCAGAGCTTGGTATCATCCATGAATAGGCACATTTTGCCCTTAATGCCATCCCCAATGTCATTGATGAAGACAATCATATCTCAGTATCATAACTTGCCCAGCAACTACATGACTTTCCCAACAGTATCATAACTTGCCCAGAAGTATCATAACTTGCTTTACAGCATCATAACTTACCCAGTAGTAGAGCTGTGTGGAAGTTTCAAATTCCACTGCTGCCAAATTCTGCAGAATTTTGTAAATTCTGTCTAATTCCACAGAATTCCCATTGAAGCAGAATTCCAAAATTCTGAAAGAATTTTAACTGCAGAATCATATTCCATGGTTTATGTGACACACAGATTCATTTTTGGCAAACTGCAGAATAATATTTTGCAGATTAAGTGATCTACGGAATATTGCTTGGTGCTTTATGTAGAAATGCTTTTTGGAACTCTGCTGAATGAAAAAAGAATTCTGCACAAATTCCACCAGTGGAATTCCACATTCTGTACAGCTTAATGTATTATGACATGCTCAGCAGTATCATTACTTGCCAAACAGCAATATAAATTGCCTAGCAGCATCATAACTTGTCAGCAGTATCAAAACTTGCCCAGTAGTATAATATCCTGCCCAGCAATATCACAACTTGCCCCAAGTAATATAAATCATCTCATGATAGCATCATAACTTACCCATAAATATCATAACATGCCCAGCAGTAACTTATCTTGCCCAATGGCAATATAAATTGCAGTGCAGTATCATAACTTAGCCAGCAGCATCATAACTTGCACTGCAGTATTATAACTTGCCCAGCAGCACCGTAAGTTGCCAGGCAGTATCATAACTTGCCCAGCAGTATTGTAACTTACCCAGCAGTATCATAACTTACCCAGCACCAATATAAATCGCATAGCAACCTCATAACTTGCCGAGAAGTATCATAACATAGAAACATAGAAACAGACAATGACAGTAGAAAAAGACTGCGGGTTCATCTAGTCTGCCCACAAACCCTAACGGACCCAGGATCTATTGTCCAGACAGGATTCTAACCCACACTATCCACCCCCATGCTTCCTGTCCTACAGCTATCACCCTGAGAAGCCACTAAGCCCTTCATTCTGTCCCTGCCATATTTGAAGCCATGGATAGTTTTGGTACCCACCAAATCAGCTGGCAGATTGTTCCATGGCTTCACCACCCTTTCTGTAAAACAAAACTTTCTCACTTTCCTCTTTAATCTCCCACGTCAGTTTCCACTCCTGCTCCTATGTTCTTGATCCACTACTTATGCTAAATAGTTCCTCACAGTTTACCTTGTATGTTCCTTTCAGGAACTTGAAGGTCTCTATCATATCTCCCATCTCTCATCTGGCCTCCAGTGAGTACATGTTCAGTGCCTTGAGCTGATCCTCGTAAGATCTGCCCTGCTGGCTGCGGATTATTTTGGTCACCCTATGTTGCACTCTCTCCAGCCTGTCCATATCTTTCCTTAGGTGAAGACTTCTGAACTGGGCACAGTACTCCAGGTGGGGGCTCACCAGTGAACTACAGAGAGGTAGTAATACCTCCTCCTTCTCTGTCAGTACCCCTTCCTATACACCCCACCTCCTGTTTGCCTTACTGTAGGCCTTTTTACACTGGTTTGATTGTTTTACTGAGTCACTAATGATGACCCCTAAATCTCTGTCCTCAGAGGTCATGCACAGCTTTACCACGCCCCCATCCAGTACTCTGTCCTTTGGTTCTTGTTCCCTAGGTGCATCATCTTGCTCTTTTTGGCATTGAATATCAACTGTCAAACCTTTGACCACTTTTTTAGATTTGCAAGTGTCTCTACAACTCCCTAACCCCCTCCTCACTGTTTACCCTGCCACAGAATTTAGTGTCATCTGCAAAGAGATGCATCTTGCCCTGGATTCCTTCTCTCATGTCGCTAATGAACATACTGAAAAGGATTGGACTCAGGACCAATCCTTGTGGCACCTCACTGCTGACCGCCTTCTCTTTTGATTTGACTCCTTTAACCACAGCCCTCTGCTGTCTCCCTTCCAACCAGTTTGTCACCCAACTAGTTGTATATTTTGCTGTACCCACATCCTCTAGCTCCTTCAGCAACCTTCTGTGAGGTATCAAACTGAACACCTTGCTGAAGTCAAAGTAGAGTAAACCCACAGCATGGCCCCTATCCACTACACTCATTATCCAGTCAAAGAATACTATCAGATTGGTCTGATAACACCTTCCTGCCACAAACCCATACTGTTAACTATCTTGGAGTCCATTGCTGTCCAGGTAGTTTACAATGTTCTTTTTAACTAGTGTCTCCATCAGTTTACCCACAATGGAGGTAAGACTGACAGGTCTGTAGTTATCTGGTTGCTCCTTGTCTCCCCCCATCCACATGGAGTGGGACTATGTCTGCTACCCTCCAGTCTTTTGGAATGAACCCTGTCTGAACTGAGCTACTGTACTGAATAGCCCGAGCAGGGGTTCAGTTAGTTCTGTTGCCAGTTCCTTGAGCACCCTTGGATGCATCCCATCTGGCTTCTGGGCCTTATCTATGTTTAGGCTGCTAGCCCTTTCCAAATCCTTTCACTGGTAAATACTTGCTGCCTCATCTCAGGGATCCCCCTTACACCTGTCTTAATACACTCTCTGGCAGAGGCCCTCTGTCTTTCCCTGTGAATACAGAACAAAAGTAATCATTAAGAATGTCTCCTTTCTGCCAGTCCTCCTCAATTCCTCCTCCTTCTTCTTTATTTTTACCTAATATATTAAAAGAAATGTTTTTATCCACCCTTGACCATCTCCGCAATACGCAGCTCTGTATCTGCCTTTGCTTCTCTTACTGCCCTTTTGTTTTCCCTTATTGTCACTTAGTACTCTCCCCATGCTTCCCTCTTTGCTTTTCCTTGTATGTGCTGAAAGCCTTCTTTTTGTCTCTCACTGCTTCCCTGACCTTTCCAGAGAACTGTATTGGTCTCTTGTACCTTTTTCTTTTAATTACCATTATCATGCAAGAATTTGTTGAATCAAGAATGGCCCCCTTAAATGCCCCCCCCCATCTTTCCTCCATACCACTAATGCTCTCCACTACGATTAACTTATCCCAGCTCAGCTCCCCCATCTGCTTGAAGTTTGCCCTTTTGAAATCTAGGACTTCAGCCTCTGTTGAGGGCTTACTTACTCCAAGGGCCAAGTCGAATCATATAGAGTTATGGTCACTGGACCCTAGTGGCTCTCCTACCCTCACTCTTCTTTCCACTTCCGAGTTGGTGAACACCACATCGAGAATGGCAACCTGCCTAGTGGCTTCCTTAACCAGCTGCATCAGCAGGCAGTCCTGCAGTGTATCCAGTAGTGCCTGACATCTGGATCTTCTGGCCATAGGAATGACCCAATCAATATCTGGACCATTTAGATCTCCCACCACCACCACCACCTCACCCTTTGCCACCCCCAACACAACATACCCAGCAGCATCATAACTTACTCAGTAGTATCATAATTTGCCCAACAGCAATATAAATTGCCCAACAACATCATAACTTACCCAGTAGCATCATAACTTGCCTGGCAGTATCATGACTTACCCAGCAGTATCATAACTTGCCTAACAGCAACATGATAACAGTTGCATCATAACATACTGAGTAGTATCATAACTTACCCAGTGACATCATAACATGCCCAGCAGTATCATAACTCACCCAGCTATATTATAATTTGCCTAACAGCAATATAAATTGCCCAGCAAAATCGTGAGTTACTCAGTAGCATCATAATGTGCCCAGCAGTATCATGACTTGCCCAGAAAGAGCAAAACAAAATTATTCATCCAAAGACAGTTTAGTCAACACAGGCAAGTAAATATTACTTCTTTACTTACCCGTTGAGCCCAAATATAGGACTAATATGACCAAACTCCACAAAAGAGTAAACGATTCAAGAACTTTGCTGATATCCATAGTTAAGCATTGTTCATAAATACAATATAATAGTTTCTCAATAATCAAATGAGATAAAAAGAGAAGTTCTCCAAAGTAAGAACTCTGGGAAAGTAGAAGAGGAACTGCTAATACATGTATTCCTTATTTCTATGTTGATGATTAATACTAGAAATGTACGTAGCAGAAGCATGTACTAAGAACAGTACTGTGTAAGGAACATATCCTGATTGGTATGGCTGTATAGTGGTTTGAGCAAGGGAAGTTCTTACTGACTAATGAGCTATTCTGTAAAAGATCAAGCTTAATTCAGGTGATGAAGTACATTGCAATCATGCCTAGCACTAATACAGTTTATACAATGGCTTAGCTCAAGCACGCAGTCTCATTGATCAATCTGGTCATGATAACATGACTGTGCATTAATTTGACATTACTGCATGTTCAGATTTTTTCCTCTTTTCTTGATTGCTCAATTTTTTAAAAACCTTTACATAGGCACAATAACACACTCCAGGGTGTGAGGTAATGCCATAAATCGCTACACTTCCCATCTAGTTGAAGTGTTGAATGTGCCTCACAGCCCACTAGTGGTATGCGGCACTTTAGCATGTCTACACACCTTGTCATGATATTGCTTACAGAGACTTGTTACAGATCGAGCCTGACATCTTCAGAAGGCCTCCAGCTCCCCCAAGGAACTGCAGAAGTACAAACAACTTTGAAATGCCAGCAAAGTGGCCACTAGGGAGGCCAAGGAAAGTGATTTCTCTGCCAAGAACAGAAAGAAAAACTTTAATTACTCTGAGTAGTTCAGGAATGTTATTCACTTACTTTTGACTCTCCAGTCCTGAGACTCGTTCACCCTGCCTAGGTTGATACAGCAACAAACTCCTTTGCCTCTTGTGCTTTCTACATCCTCTCCCCTTCCTCTCCGCCACTGTAATTCCACCACCTAATCTCTTTCTTTTGCCACCTCCATTCCCCTCCATAACTCCCTTTCTCCTCTCTCCTCCTTTTCCACCATCCCCCCTACTATTATCCAGTCCTCTCTGTCCCCTTCCAAATGTCGGTAACTGGTTAGAATAGCGCTACAATAATAATGCAGGGAAAAAGGGCTCAGTCTGGACAGCACTCCCACGGACAGTGATAGAGGTTTAATAGTGCTGTGCAATTAGCGCTGACCAGGTCACAGTCTGTGGTGCTAGGGAATAGCTGAAGGGCAGAGGATTTAAAGACACTGGCTGAGCTGCTCCTGTGGTGGGGAGGACTAAGGCATGGAACAACTAGTCAGAATGGTGTTGGAGACCAGGGTTCTAATCCTGCTCTCTCTTCATTGCTGGACTTTTTTTTTTTTTTTACAAAGGCCCGTGGAAACAGTATTGCATAGTCCCACACATTTGTCTTTCCCTATGCTCTGTACCCCACTCTGACTGAGAATCTTTTAGTTTGAGGGTTGTGGGGGGGCTCTGCCCCCCACACAGGATGTGTGGGACAGAGCCTTCACATAAAATAAATTAAAACAGTGTGTTGCCACTCTGTGGTGCAGTGGCATTCTGTCCTGCGCTGTGGTGTACAGCACTGTCAATACAGCACTGTAGTGGACGGCATTGTTATTGACAGCACTCTTCTGACCCAGTGCCTCAAATGTCTATCTCTAATGGTTTGGACCACAAACACCTTCAACTCTTTGTCCCTGCCATTGCCTTTCCTGCTGCTACCCTTCTCTGCCTCTCATATCAACATAGGACTGTCTCCTGGTTCTGGAAGCAGGCTCAAGCCTTTCCCCTCAACAAAGACCAAACTACTGGTCTTGAGTCATTGACTGATCTCTTGCTTTGTGCATGGACTATAGGGCATTGTGTGAAGAAAGTTATGAATGCTGTCTTGCTTCATGCAGAACCCACAGGGCCCTGCATGAAGATGACTATGACTGATACTGTGGCCCCTATGTAGAGTTGTTTACTTGTTCAGCACAGCTCTGGACCTGTAGCCTTAAGCAGCAGAGTCATAGGGCAGGGGGCTAATGACCTGTAGCTGGGCCTTAAGTCAGAGGGCACTATGAGAGAAAAATCACTTAAAATCTCCTTAATTTTCCATGAATTCACCCCGATATGGAAAATCACCCCTTAATGCAAAATTAATGGTGCCTTAAAGTAGCAGTATTTGTTAGTAACCATATAGTTTTTTAGTAATAATGTTTTCTGGTAAAAATATGGAGATATCCATTTTTTCTTTTTGTTTTCTTTCATTCCTGAACCAAGTTATGAAATTCTAAAGCTTTTCAAATTTTCCACTCCCATGCCAGGCCTGCCGTTCAAAAATGAAATATCTTAGTACAGTGTTGTGCTGATCAGAAACATGCGGCAGTGCCATCCTAAGTATGAATCTTGTATGTGCAGTCAACAAGTAATTTCAGTGCAAGAGATTTTTAAAAACTTGTATGTGGTCACCATCTTTAATAATGTGAGTCATTAAATACAAAATAAGCTATAGAAGTGGTTTTAAAAATATCTTAGCAAATGATAAATACACCGAAGAAGAATCTAAAGATGCCAGAAATACAGAGACTTTTTGCCAACTAACAAATAATTCTGCTTTAAAATCAAAAAAGTTAAAATCAGAAACTCTTTATCACTAATTAGTTTCAAATAATCTCCTTAATTAAAAATTAGGTATATGTTAATTATGTATGCTTTTTCTTAATTGTTGTTAACTAATAAATTAAGGGCAAAAAGCTCCTGAATTAAAATTCAGGCAAACACAAAAAGATATTCTGATGTAAAAACATTAAAAGGGGGCTGTGGCCTGGAATCAAATGATGGTGAACACATTCTAGCTAGGCTTGCCCTTGTGAACTAAATGTTTGCAGCACACCCTAAAGAGGACTAGTAGATTTTAATTACAAAACAGTTTATATGACATTTAAAGAGCTAATGTACTGCCTAAAACTAATATTAGTTTTTAAAAGCAGCCAATCATTACCTTTTATATCCAAGGTACTTTTTCCTTCGCCTTTGGTTAATTAGAAGATTGTTTACCTGATGTTAGTAGGTGTGAGATGCATGGAACAGCACTGATATATCTAACTCTGTTCCCCTCCATTTCATATTCAGCACTGTCACCTAAATGGCTGTGACATCACTCCTGCTTAGGAACAGCAACTCAGTAGCTGTCAGGTCAGTCACCTGTGATGTCACTGTCAGTAAGATCACATTGCTGATGATGCATTGGGGTAGAGATAGACATGTCAGCTGCCAATATGAGAGCTGTTCCGCACATCCAGCACAATACTATCACATAGAAAACTTTCTAATGAGCAAAAAGAAAAGGAAAATACTTCAGAATTGAAGAGTTACAACTGACTACTTCTTAAAATTTGTCATTTTCCTGTCTGTCTGTTTTTGTCCCACTAGCTCTTTTGAACAAATCTTTACAAAAAGCTTCAAAGAAACAATCAAGATTTACATTCAAGGTTTCAGCAACACCACCATCATCATCATCTGTGGTTGTCACTCCAGCTGAAGGCCAAATGAGTGCCACACTCTGACGACCGCACCTGACATGGCAGCAGGGGGCATGGAGCAGGTCCACTGAGTGTGGCCATGTTTGAAACCTACAACAAAAAATGGGAGTTGGGTCTGAAAACATTTTAGTACATTTTGTGCATATGCAAGACATTGTGTCAGGCCTGACTGACACTACAGCCTCCTATAGAACTCAGCTGAATGAGGCAGAGCGCAGTGTTGGTGAGCTATAGAATGCTTGGAGGACTTAAAGGATATCTACTGGCACCTTTGAAGCCCCCACTGCTGCACAGATCAGGGCTTCACTCCACAGATCCCACCTGCAGGCACCATGTAAAATAAAAGGTTTAGTTACCTGAATGCTCGTAAAAAGTAGTTAAGCCCCCGGTGTAGCTACAGTTTTAAAACATGGCACTCCTCACCTGATCACAATGATGCTGGTAATAATGTGAGAGGATGAAACTCCACTGCCCCTTCCGTATAGGTGTCCTTATGTATGGAAATATAATAATCTCCATATCGCGGATGTCCATCGCTATTTTTACAGACTTTGCCTAAATGCCATGTGTATGCCTATGTGTATTCCCTTCTTGTCCCCTTACCAACATGGTGAAGATCAGGGTCCAGAGTGTCTGGTCCCCTGGAGCCTTCCTGCCCACCCATTCCCATGGTGCGACCTCCACCAACCATGAGCAGCCTCCAATCAACATATCCTATAACACTGGCTTTCTTGTATAAGGTCTGTGTTTCTTTTCCCTTACAGGGGGAGGGTTAAAACTGACAGGGGAAATTGGAGAGCATCAGCAAGGCCCTCCACATTGTTTGTGCCAAGGTCCAAGCTGAAGTTGCTGAGTTCCTCATCAGGGGGATCTTGAAATCAAAGCATGAGCCATCCTGTGTTACACTGCTACGTATCACATAGGTTCAGGGTAGCGCAATGCCCCTGTGAGGTGCTGCAAGCCTGAGCCTGCCCCCTGCTGCGATTCCATTACACCCTCTCACCCAAGAACCCACATCCATCAGAGGGTTCACAGCCATGCACACCTGTATACAGATGCCCCCACATGTGGTGATGGGTCTTCCTTGCCTCCACTTGGTGTGGGGCTTTTTGGCATATTGTCTGCCAGCATGCCTGCGCTGTGTGTGTCTCTGCTTCCCCTCCCTCTGATCATGACAGGCTTCCTCATAAACAACTGGGCCCATCTGATTAATAATAAACAACAGTGATGCAGAAGCTACCCTGGCCCCACCTGCTACACAAGCATCAAGGTTATAGTGATGGTAGTGGAAGCATGCAACCCCAGTTACAATCTTGAGGCTGCCCAATGGGCCAAAGCTAGTCCCCCCCAGCCCCTGAGATGGGCAGTTACAAAGTGGCCCCCACACCTGTCTATACCTCCCAAACCCATACCATAGCTGTATGCAATTGTTGCATGTCAGTTTCCTGCCCTTCCCAACAATCCAAGGCATATCACCATTATCACAGTAAGTAGGGTTTACCACCACTGAGTCTCACAGAAAGTTGACAGCACCTCAATTAACAATTCAGTTCAAACCAGACTTTGTTTAGAGTGTGTGGCAATTTGAGGTGGATGCCCATGGCTGGGTGTCTGCTGCTTCATCTCAGCTGTTCTGGCTGTCCAGTGAAGAAGATCCCTTTCACTGCTGCCTATTCTTTTTCTTTGCCTTGAACACCTGTTGCCAGACACCAGTTTTGGGCAAAGGTTTGAGGGCCAACATCAGGTCGGTTGGGACACCATGTTTCTTTAATAATGGTTTTGCCTCTGCCAGGGTATGGATGAACTGGGGCTCCTCAGGAAGGTAGATCTTGAACTGGACCAGGGTAAACATTTGTAATTTAATGTCTTTTTGGGTGAGGTGTTTGCAAATCCCCAGCAAGGTGCATCTTTTTAAGGAAGGTGAACGGTATGAAGCCATGCTCCAAAAGCCGGGTGTCCGCAAAAATCCATTCTGTTTTGTTCCAGGCCATTTGAAGTACCCGGGTTTAGGGATGATAGTCCAACAATTGTAGGATGATAAACCTTGGCTGGGCTTTAGGTTCCAAGGAGCGAGGTCTGAAAGCACAGTGTGTTCTCGCTATGCTATGGGGCCCTTATGGTCATGATAGGAGCTCCTTCAGCAGGGACTCTAAAAAGGTTTCCATAGTTTAACTTTCAGGACCCTTGGGGAGGTCATATAGTCACATATTATATCATACTGGGGGTGGAGCTGTAGATCATCCAGCTTCTCAGTTAGCTCCTGCTCCCTGCGACATAGGAAACTCAGGGCATGGTGTGCTGATTGCGAGTGGCTGTGGCATCAGTTAGGGACTCATTGAGGGCAGTGGTGTGCTTCGTGACCTCTGCTAGCAGCTTTGCCATTTCCCTCACTGCCCGCTCTATCTTTTGCTGTGGTGGACCCCAGTTTTCTAAGCTTGTAAAACAGCTTTTTTGATGTTATTGTGAATTGCTCCTCTCCTTCATCCTTGCTTGGGAGGCCAGTCTGCTCAGAAGTCACTGACACAGATTGACTCTGGGACCCTGAGTCATGACAATTGGCAGCCATCTGCACAGTAAGTGTCTCTTTTGGTTTGTTTTTCGGTGACATTGTCCCGTAGGCGGTGTGCACTATCAGATCTGAGTCGTCTGTTGATGGAACCAGTGCGATCTCTATTTTATTCTACTGAGAGGAGGGAGCCACGTGGGTCTAGGACTGCATCAGTGGAAGGCGGAAACATAAGTCCCATGATTGGTCTTTTTTATGACTTAATGCCAAATTAAATGTTTCTTGTGATATGTTTTGCAGTGACTTCAGTTGAACAATAAAGTTCCTATTAAAATCTGACAAGGTTTGAATTAAAATTATGATTAAGTTTTTTATAAATACATTTATTTTGAAGAGAGTTTCAGTCAACAAAGTATAACTGTAGCTATAGATAAATTGAACAATACAGTACAAAACAGGAGAGAGAGAGCAGAGAGAGAGAGAGAGAGAGAGAGAGAGCAAAAGAGAGAGAGAGCAATAAAAAGCATGCAAGTGTAATGTCCAGGTCCAGTAGTTCATGCAGAGAACAAAGTTAACTACTTCATGCAAGACCTAAATATGTAGACATTCAGGATGAATGGATGGGTAAGGTTTTATTGTTATTGATGATCATATCTTACAAAGTGTTCAATACATGTACAATATTGGTCAATGTTATAATAGGCATGAAGGTAAAAAAAGTAACAAACCATACCCAAATTTAATAGATTTGAAGAAGAAACTATTTCTTGGTGTATAACAAAAATAATTCATTTGACCTGTACAAACTGAGTATCATAAGGAATATATTGCTTATTACAGAGGTATCCTGGTGCTTAAAGTAAAATAAGTTAATTATATCCACATCGCTAATTGAATTCACTGTGTGTGTGTACACATGCTGTTTTAGATAATGGAATGGTTGAGATGTAGTTTTGTGAAGAAGGGGACATATATTACAGGGTGTTGATTACACAGAGTTGCAAATTAAAAAAAAACAAACTCCTGACCATTTCTGTGTGACTATAGCCAACTTATTAAGTGCAAAGCATGAAAACCTTTCATAAATAACCAATTTTACCATAGCACGTCTCTATAGCAGCACTGATTCTTGGGAGAGGGACAGAGGAAAAGGGAAAAGTGAGGGGCCCAGTCAGCAGATGAGCGCATCTGTTGCATCACTCACTTGCTGGGGTGAGGGATGGAGTAAATAGGTGAACAGTGGGGCCCAGCCAGAGGAAAGGCATATCCATTGCAGCACTCATTGTTGAGGTGATATGCCTGGAAAATAGGAAAAGTGGAGACCCAGGCAGAAGGCGAGTACATGCAGCACTTATTGTTTAGGTGGGGGATGGTGCAAATAGGGGAAAAGTGGGGCGAGCCAGAGGAAGGATATATCCATGGCATCCCTGATTATTGGAGCAAGAGACGGGGGTAATTGGAAAAGTGTGGGCCAAGTCAGAAGGGCATATGCATGGAAGCACTCATTGTTGAGATAAAGATGGGCAAATGACAAAATGTGGGAGCCCAGTCAGCAGAAGGGTACATCTATAGCAGCACTGATTGTTGGGATGAGAGACAGGGGTAATGGGAAAAGTGTGGGCCAAGCCAGCAGAAGAGTGTGCAACCATGGAAACAAAAATGGGGGCCCAGCCAGAAGAAGGGTGCGTCCATAAAAACATTGATTGTGAGTGCGATGGGTTTAGAAATCAAGGGAAAGTGGGGAAGTAAAATAGCAAAGCCGTATAAACGGTAATTTACCAATGTATCCATAGAAGCACTGATTGTTGGGGTGAGGGACAGGAGAAATGACAAAAATTAAGGAGCTCAGTCAGTAGAAGGGTACATTCAAGGAGGCACTTATTGTTGGGGTAAGGGACAGGGGAAATGGGAAAAGTGGGGGCCCAGCAAGCAGAAGGGTACATCTATGGAAGCACTGATTATTGCTGTGAGGGACAGCAGAAATAGGGAAAGTGAGGGTAAATAATATAACAAAGCAGCATAAATCTGAAGTCGCCAATGATCTTTATATATTTAAGTCAGGAGATCTTTAAGAGTCTTGATGTGTACTAATTCAAAGTATTCTTCAGGATGTATTTAACTATGTCACAGGTTAGTGACAAGGAGTTTCTGTCTTGTCCCTTTGCTTGGCCTTCTTTATGTTATCAGAGGCTACTTCTGAAGTATCTCATGAAGTGTCGCAGCTGATCCTGGCATATTCTGACAACACCGTCCTTTCCTGTTCACTGTTTGCCCTGGAGTGGTCTCTGTCGATTTGCAGATTCACATAAATGATTTCATTCTTGTGTGAAAACTGAAATAAAAAATGGTGAGCAATGAAAAGAGACCTGAAGGCTTGTACAACAGAACCAGAGGTCTGAAATCCTGGACAGAAGAACTAGAGATCTGAAGTCCTGAACAGACGAACTAGTGGACTGACATCCTGAACAGAGGCACTAGTGGACTTAAATACTGTTCAGAGGAACAGTGTGGCACAAATGACTGTGAACCCTTTCCATCAAGCAGCTGCAGTTTGTATATAGTGTTGCAGAAACCTGCTTTTCTCAAAACAGTTTTTTCTAACCACCTGAATTCCCTATCTGAGGTACCTATCGCCAAATTGTCAAATGTGTCTTTCCCAGAGGGTTATGGACTGCTATTATATGTAATAATATTTATAGATGTATATAAACATTTAGAAACCAAGTATGATCAAAGTTCCATCTTGTCTGCCACCATAATTAATAACCACGAATAATAATATTGCTAAGAACTGATACAGTCTAAAGAAAATCCAAGGACTCCAAGGAGGAACTAGACATGATAGCAGTAGGAGCTACAGATAACAACAGCCTGTACTAATGGAAGGAGGAAGGTGAAGGAGATGATGGGACCCCTGAAAACAAGGAAAGAAAGGCTGAACCTTTATAAGAGCTGGGCAGTAGATACACTGCACCTAGCCTTCAGCAAATCTTTGACTTCATCCCACATGAGAACTTGGTAAAGAAACTGGATGATCTTGGGGTAGGGAATAAGATAGTGAGGTAGATAAAAATTTGAGTAGGTGGGAAGATCCAGGGGGTGGTCCTAAAGGGAGAGCACTCAGGGGTAAAGGAAGTCAAGAATGTGGTGCCCAAATGATTACTTTTAGGACCGATTCTCTTTAACATATTTATATGTGATATAGAAGATGGCTCCAGGGAAAGATATGCTTCTTTTCAGATCACACCAAGATATGTGGTAGAGTGGATGAGGAGAATGAGGTGATGGCCATGAAGAAGGCAAGACAACTTTTATTTATATGGCACCCATTCCCAGAGGCTCTGGGCACCTAATAGCAAGAAAGTACAGGTCATGAAAACACAAATTAAAATGGCTGAAATTCTGAAGCACACATGAAAGGGACCAATATATAAATAGTCACAGTCTTAAAAATATGATATCAGCAAGACTCATATGGTCGAATGGAGGAGATTATTCCTGAAAGGCCAGGTGGAAAAGGTGAGCCTTTAGCCTTGCTTAAACAGCCTCAATCAAGGGGGCCTCTTGGACTGCAGATGGTAGTGAGTTCCACAGGGTTGGCCCAGCCACACTGAAAGCACGATCACCTTATGTTTTGAGCCGAACCCTAGGAATGTCCAGGAGGCCCCTTGACGAGGAGTGGATTTAGCGGGCAGGAGCTGCAGGTGTCAGGAGCTCAGTCAGATAGCTAGGACCCAGTCCATATAGGGCCTTAAAGGTGAGCAAGCCCACATTGAAAAGGACCTTCCACCTGACCGGCAACCAGTGCATGCAGAATTGGGGTCACATGACTGGACCTGGATAGGCCCATCATTAACCAGGCCACTGGGTTTTGCACCAGCTGCAGTCTGCGGAGGGTCCCTCCCGTGACCCCGAAGTATAGAGCATTTCAGTAGTAGAGCCTAGAGGTAACAAAGGTATGTACTAGAGTCGGCAGGTCTTCGGGCAGAATGGGGGGCTTGATCCTGGCAATATTCCTTAACTGGTAAAAAACACTTTTGACCACAGAGATTACTTGGGCTTCAAGCATCAGTCTTCTGTCAAGGACTACACCAAGATCACACACCTTCGGGGAAGCCACCAATGGAGCAGACCCCAGTAAAAGACCTGTGTCCACTTCAGGTAGCAATCCACCATGCCTGTGACCTGGCTGAACAATCAGCACCTCAGTCTTATCCGGGTTCAGTCACAACCAGCGGGAGGACATCCAGGAGTTGATTTTAGCCAGACAGATGATTAGGAATGTCTACAGGATCCGCTGTTCTGGGCAAATGACAAATACAGCTGGGTATCATCTGCATAGCAATGAAACTCCACACTGAATTGCTGAATGATCTCACCCAGGGGCAGCATGTACACTGAGAACAACATCAGCTACAGGATCGAGCCCTGTGGCACTCAACACAACAGGGGCATTGGGGAGGAGGAGAAATTCTCCATCACCACCCGCTGCACCCTATCAGAGAGACAGGACTCAAACCATTTGATGACAACACTGATGAGTCCACAATACTCACAGAGCTGATCAAGCATCACAATTGATCCACAGTGTCAAAGGCTAAAGAGAGATCGAGGAGAACAAGAATTGACTTATCTCCTCTATCTCTAGCCCTGAGTAGATCATTATGCACCCTAACTAATGCTGTTTCCATGCTATATCTGGCCTGAAAACCTGACTGAAATGGCTCGAAGATCTCAAAGGATGTGAGGTGATCCTCGTGCTGTTGTGTTTTGTTTTGTTTTTCCCCAATTGTTTTACCAGGAGTACCATGAGTTTCTCAACAACCTTGCTCAAAAATGGCAGGTTGGAGATAGGACAGGACAGTAATTTGCCAGAATGTCAAGGTCGAGAGATTGTTTCATCAGGAGGGGTCTCACCAGTGCTTCTTTCAAAGCCACCAGGACAACCCCTCTGCCATCGAACACCTGTCAATCCTGGTGAACACTGGGCCAACAGTCCTGGCGCATCTGTTTAAGAAATGCGTCGGGGCTGGGTCCAGCTCACAATAAGTGTGCTTCAGCTCTGAGATCACCCCAATGACCTCTGCCACCTCCACTGGTTTAAACTCCTCCCAGATTGATTGAGTGACTCTGTTCCTCCCAGTCTGACTATTGCAAGGCATGGCATGCCTCTCTGATGGAATCTCCGACCAGATGGATGACACCACTGTATGCAAGAGAAAAACAGAGCAAACTCTTCACATAAAGTGGATGAAAAAGCCTTTTTTGGCTGTAGGCAGGCCGGATGTAATAGCCTGTCCACAGTCCGAAAAGCTGAGATGGTCTGTTTCTCCCTGCAGCAATCTCCCTGGACAGGAATTCTGCCTTCTTTCAGGAGATTGCCTCCTGGTGTTCACCATAGTGAGCATGCAGGATCACTCTGTCAGCATTCAGCCTGGACTTTGCCAGCAATGCACCAACTTCAGACCCTTGATCTTCATCACCTTGAGATCCCCATCAAACCAGGAGGATCTCAAGTGAGAGGATCTGGGTCATATACGAACTGGAGCAATGACATCCAGTGCCTCTGAAACTACCCTATTATAGGTGGCCACCACCTCAGCGATGTCAATCGCACAAGAAGGCTCTGGAAAGACTAGAGACATGGTCAAGGGTGTGGCAGCTGATATTTAATGTGAAAAAGTGCAAAGTAGTGCACATAGGGGCCAAGAACCCAAGAATTAAATACAGAATGGATGGGGAGTACCAAGGATGAAAGAAACCTGGGGGTGATAATTATGGAGCACTTCAAAGCTTCAACAAAGTGTAACAGGGCTGGAGGAAAGGTGAATCAAATGCTGGTATGAGTTAGGAGGTGGGATTAATAGCAGAAAGGAAGAGGTAATACTGCCCTGGTATAGATCCCTGATTCAACCACACTTAGACTACTGTGTGCAATTTCAGAGCCCACACTTGAAGGACAGGAATATGAAATATAAGAAACACATCACTGGCAGAGAAAAGGAAGTGATATTGCCACTCAATAGAAACATAGAAACATAGACTTTGGTGGCAGATAAGGACCGCTTGGCCCATCTAGTCTGCCCATTTCCCTAACTACAGGATAGGCCACAGATCCTAGTTAACCAACAGCCTAATTCTTCCTACCCCCACAAGAATTGCCTTATGTCTGTCCCATGCATTCTTGAATTCTTCCACAGTTTTAGACCCCACAACCTCCTCAGGAAGGCTGTTCCATGCATCCACTACCCTCTCTATGAAATAATACTTCCTCACATTGCCCCTGAACCGCCTCTATCTTTAAATTGTGTCCCTTGTTCTTGCACGTCCTTTTTCTTAAAGATGCTACCCTCTTGGACTTTGTTGATTCCACTGAGGTACTTAAAAGTTTCTATCATGTCCCCCCTCTCCCTTCTTTCCTCAAGGGTATACATATTAAGCTCCTTTAGTCTCTTCTCATACGGCTTCTCTTGCAGGCCCTGCACCATTTTAGTTGCCCTCTTCTGGACTACCTCTATCCTGTCTATGTCCTTGCGGAGATGGGGTCTCCAGAACTGGACGCAGCACTCCAGATGGGGTCTCGCCAACTGTCTGTACAGAGGGATAACAACTTCCTGTTTTCTGCTGCTGATGCCTCTCCCTATGCATCCCAGTATACCCCCAGCCCTCCCTACTGCCTTCTCACATTGCTTGCTAACTTTAAGGTCATCTGATATGATTACCCCCAGGTCCCTTTCCTTTTTTGTTGTTGTTACTACCTCCCCCCCATTGTGTATTCTTCCCCTGGGTTCTTGTTTCACAGGTGCATTATTTTGCACTTCTTTGCATTGAATCCTAGCTGCCATACTTCTGACCATTCCTCTAACCTTGCCAAGTCCCTTCTCATCCTTTCCACGCCTCCTTGTGTATCAACCCTGTTGCAGGTCTTTGTGTCATCTGTAAAGAGGCATACTTTTCCTTCCAGTCCAGAATAGCTCTGATTAGGCATCATTTCAATTATTGTGCTCGTTTTTGGGCCCTATCATCCAAAATTTATATTCACGAGCTGGAATGGGTTCAGTGCAGAACTACCAAATCAATAACTGGTTTGCAAGCCCTGAGTTATGAGGATAGATTGATAAGTCTGAATTTGCATTTATTGGAGTACTGGTGGATAAGAGGGGATTTGAGCCTGGTTTTCCGAGCATTTAATAATTTGGATTTATGGGATAATTTAGGCCTGCAATTAAGTACTAGTTCATATGACACTAGATCACTTGTACTACAGCTTAAAGAGCAACTCTGCACTTCAGCACGCACTTTCATAAATAAGATAGATCAGCCTTTACAGTTTACTAGTGAATATGTTTTTTTTTCATTTTCAATGTTCCTTTACAAGATTTACAGCCCATCTTGGTAGTCCATCTAAAAAGTCTGTATAGAAAACATTTGAAAATACCTGCCTCTCCCCTGTTCACCTCATAGTGTCTTGGTTTATGACATCATAGTGCTCACCATGACAACAGACTGTGATGTCACAAACTGCAATTATGTGGTTAGCAGGGGAGAGTCAGATATATTTTGAAAGACTCAGTGGAATACTTGCTGCATAATCTACAATATTCAGTAGACCAACAGCATGGCAAAGTAAAAAAAAAATACATAAGACAACAAGAAAGTTAAACCCTAACTGGTGTAAATCTATTGTGTTTAAGGTATTTATTATAATAGAGAGTTGCTCTTTAAGGGAAACATATATCGCAACCAAAAAAGGGCATTTTGGTTTTCTGAGAGGGTGGGCTCACTATGGAACAAGCTCCCACTTGAGCTAGTGGGTAGTAGAACAACAAGCATTTGTCAATGCCGAATGTTTGCTTGCTGGCATTGGCAGTGGTAGTGTAGAAGTTACAGAGCTGTGTAATAGGAATGGCAGTGAAGTACTGAATTGAAGCCAACCCCACCACCACCCTGCAGAGAGTGACAGGCATTGGGGTGTGCCTTTGGGTTGTCAGGCATAACAGCCACGCCATTTCACCACACCCCACCCTGCAGACACTGACAAGTGTCACGGTGTTCCTTGGGGTCTTTGGCCCTTATGCGCACCCCATTCCATTAGGAAATACGGTGAGATGAGTGCGATATAGGAGAATGGGATGAACTTTGGGGCCGAAGAGTCCAAGGCATATCTCGATGCCTCTCACTGGCTGCAGGGTGTGGAATGGTATAAGCATTACAGGCAAGAATCCCAAGTCACACCCCTGATGCCTGTCATTCTCTACAGGGTGTTGGAAACCCTAATACCTCAGGCATTCGTTGGTATTTTCACTCCAAATTTTCAACATGTTTTTTTTGTGACCCCACCTCATGAACAGGGGGAATATCAGTTTGTTAGCTGAAAGCTGCTTATGCACAGCAACTACGGCATTTAGCACCACAGGTGCAAAAACATTCCGAACAGGATGTAAAAAATGACAGCTGTACTGTTCATGGGGAGGTGTAAAAAATGGCAATGTTGCAAATCTGCAGTAAAAATATTTAAAAAAATGGTGAAGTGAATGACGTCATAGAAACTGTGCACGCACACCATTAATATAATTAGGTTGGAGATTTTTCCAGCAGATTGTCAACTCTGGCATTTTGGTGCCTCCGATCATGAACAGTGTCACTGTGATTTTCTTTATCTGTCCCAACAATGATTTCCCACAGCGACCACGCATCTTTGCGCTGAAAGTGTGAAAACACACTTCGCCATGTTGTGGAAAAATGACAGCTATACTGTTCATAAGGAAGTGTGGAAAATGCCACTGGTGAAAATCTGACTGAAAATATTACAAAGTCATGAACTTACGAGGGTGCGTGGAAACTGCGAATGCTCACCAGAATACAGTCATTTTATGGACTTTTGTCACCAAATTTTCAACATAGCCATTTTAAGACCTCTGCTCATGAACAGTGTAACTGTGATTTTCTTAATCTGTCCCAAACATTGCTTTCTGCACACCAACGGATATTGCGCTACATATGCAAAAACACATTTTGGGCTATATGAAAAATGGCAGCTGTACTGTTCATAAGGAAGTGTAATAAAATGGCAATGTTGAAAATCTGGAGTGAAAATATTAAATTCAAACTTACGAGCATGCATAGGAACTGATGCAATGAAGCTCATAAAACAGTCATTTTAGAATTTTTTCACCAAATTTCAACATAGCCATTTTAAGACCTCTCTGCTCATGAACAGTGTCTCTGTGATTTTCTTAATTTGTCCCATACATTGATTTCAAGATATCGACTGCGCCATTGTGCGCTACATGGTGGAAACACATTTTGGCCAAGATGTGAAAAATGACAGCTGTACTGCTCATAAGGAGGTGTGGTAAAATGGCAATGTTGAAAATCTGGAGGAAAATATTGAAAATTGCGAACTTACGAGCGCATAGGAACTGTACAACGACGCCGAAAGTCATTTTGAATTTCACCAAATCTTCAAAATAGCCATTTTAGGCATCTCTGCTCGCGAACAGTGTCATTGTGATTTTCTTAATGTGTCCTGTACATTGATTTCGCACACCGACTGCGCCATTGTGCGCTACATGGACGGAAACACATTTTGGGTGAGATGTAAAAAATGACAGCTATACTGTTCATAAGAAGCTGTGGTAAAATGGCAATGTTGAAAATCTGGAGTGAAAATATTGAAAATTCATGAACTTATGAGTGTGCGTAGGAACTGCGCAACGCACGTTCGTAAAACAGTCATTTTTAGGAATTTTTCCACCAAATTTTCAAAATAGTCTTTCTGGGAGCCCACCTTATGAACACTGGCAGTGTCATTTCATTAATCATTCCGGAAAGGTGATTTCTCGCAGTGGCTGCGAAATCACCCTTCGGGCCCGAGTAACGCCATAACAGTGCAGGAATTCATGAGGAGGGGTCCCAAAAATCCCATGTTGAAAATTTGGTGCAAAATTCCAAAAAATGCCTGAGATATGCAATAAAGTTGAAAAACCCCTATCTATCCCATTATACAGCTTACCGGCATTTCCTCAGTTCGCGGTCGGCTTTAAAGAGTGCAGACGTGCTCCCGGTCCACTGAAGTTCATCGTGCCGAGCCCGCAGGTAAGTATGGGGTGAGGGTGTGGGGGGCAGAGTACGCAGTGGGTGGGCGGTGGGGATACACAGCGATGGACTGCTTTTGATTGTCAGGTGTTTTTTTTTATGAGGACGACGGGACGCTTGCCACGCTTAGGTGGGCTCCCAGCATGGCAGAAGAACGGCTGGGGGTGGAGCAGATGGGGATTGGGCACTTCCGTCAGCCATGGCATCTGTTGCCATGCTGGGGTGGGCTCTCAGCATGGCACCCTGTACTTAGGGGAGATAGTGAAGCCGACGGAGTTGGGCACCCGGTCGGGCCATTATCATTTTGCCACACTGGGGTGGGCTCCAGTGTGGCACCTGGATGCTTTAGCCTGAGCCGACGGGGATTAAATTTCACGGGCCGTGACAGTGGGGGGGAGCACGCAGTATGCGTGCATGTTTTGTGTGTGTGTGTGTGTAGGGAGAGCGCGCATGAGCAGGCGATATCTTATCACTGCTCACTGAAGCGTAGCTCCCCCTTTCAACTGTACGCCACTGCATTTTGAGCTGTCATGAGACAGCCCAGCATGCATTGGTGGATCAGCCGCTCCACAACAACACACTGACTGAACTGGAAGAGGGGTGACACACATCCGAAAACTCGGATGATGGCACTATGTTTCTTGCACATGCGTGCAAGCAAACATAATAAATTAATTTAAAATAAAGCTAGATAATTATTGTTCTGAGAACAAAATCAAAGGGTATGTTTTTCAAGTGTCTCAAACACAGAAGGACAATTTTGCCTATTTAGCTTGTAAGTATCAGTGGCTCAGTAGGTAGCACACTTACTTCTGAGGCCAGGAAATCAAAGGGCTGTGGGTTCAGTTCCCACATCTGGCACTTGGGTTAATATCCCAATACTGACCCTGTAGTGCAGTATGAGAGGGGTGCTGCACTTCTGAGGTGCTGACTTTCGGATGAGATGTTAAACTGAAGTCCCATCTGCCTGGAGGTAGTTCAGGTGGATGTTAAAGATCCCATGGCACTTATCGAAAAGAGAAGGAAATTTTGTTGGGGGGAAAAAGGGAATAATATTCCATGGTCAATACTATCTAAACTGTCAATATCAAGCTCATGTAACTATTCCAAACTTAATAAAGACTAAAAAAAAAATGTCTTAATCATTCTAACAGTCCAATCATAGCATCCCTTCATCAAAAAACTTAAATTCCAAAACTATAGAACTGTACACCTGTCTCACCCTTTTCCTAAAAACAAAAATAATCCAAGAGAGTTATACATTGTTCTATTAGATAGGTTAGCATGTCGTAAGCTCACATTAGTGAATCACAAGCCCGCCAAAGCTGAGCTACTCTTTTACCTGAATACAATCTCAAATCATTAATATATACTTGTAAAACAGCTTCTTTCACTAATTTCAACAATGTAACATATGGTATATGATGCTGCTGCAGAACCCATTTACACCTTGATGCCATAAATACTATTTCAGTATTGCAAACAAGATTTGTAAAGTTTCCTTAAAAAACATCGGCCAGGCTGAAGAACAATCAACATATATTAATTCTGTATAAGTAATATTCTTAAATGGCAGTATGCCTCACTGGTCTGTAAGAAAATACCAAAACTGTCTGGCATAACTGCATTCTAAGAACAAATCTTCCGGTGTTTCCAAGATCTGAACACAACCAGGCCGCAGGCAATACCTCTCCTGCAAGGCCTGTGCTTATTGTTATTTTTAACGTTAAATTTTCCATGCAATGTCAACCAAAGCACACCCCACACAAAGACTGGCATCCGTTTATTCAACAGTTGTAGAAACTGCTGTCTGCGGTCCTGTTCACTACAATATGGCAATATCATAGGTTCAGAACACTGAGCTTCCACCAAGGCATGATAAATGTCTATCCTCTTTTTCATCTGTTCTATATTATAGACCACTTTCCAGGCAATTACCACCTGAAATAACTCTTTTACTTCCAGTGGAACTACCTCAATCCTAGGCAACAGTCTACTTTTCTTCTGTTCCCATGCTTGAATACATGGTCCAATCCACTCATCCAATAATCCATACCATTCTTTATCTTGTGTTCAATATAGAACCATCACATTATAATAAAGAAAAATACTGAAATAATATGCTATTGGGTGAATCATATCTATGCCACCTTCTTTGCTTGCTCTATATGTAACATTTCTTTTCACTGGGTTTAGTTGACTTCCCCACAAAGCCTGAAATAAAAGGCTATACAATCTCATGTGCAATTTCTTTGGTGGGGGATAGATATAAAACTAACATATAAAAAAATGGGCAGTATCAAACTCTTCAGTAATAAAATTATTTTTTTCTTCGAAATTTCTGCTTTTTTCATTCTTTCCTCCCAGTTCAATTCCACTACACACTCAGTCCCAAATTGGATCCCCATAATCTTAGTAGGGTCAGTATTTTTATTTATTTTTTGTTGACCAGGTAAGTGCTCTAGACAAATCTTACCTATTTTCAGGCATGACCCGGGGAGGGGGATACAGATGAATGCCATCTGACCTTGAACCAGATTAAGCTGTTGGTCGTATTTCTAATGAATGAGGAAATTTGGCCAGCACTGGGGAAATTTCCCTACTCTTTTCGATAAGTGCCATGGGATCTTTAACATCCACCTGAACTACCACCAGATGGGACCACGGTTTAACGTCTCATCCGAAAGATGGCACCTCAGAAGTGCAGCACCCCTCTCATGCTGCACTACAGTGTCAGTACTGGGATATTAACCCAAGTGCCAGATGTGGGAACTGAACCCACAGCTCTCTGATCTCCCGGCCTCAGAAGCGAGTGTGCTACCTGCTGAGCCACTGACACTGATAGATATCATGATACCGGCATACAGTGGCCTTCCTTGATAACTACTGCTTAATATATGCCCTTTACATTTTTCTTCATTAATGTAGGATCCTGAGGCCTCAGAAAAGCTTTTAAACTGCCTAAGTATTGAATTTTCAGCAGTGGTGTCTTGTACAATGATGACAACATCATCAGCAAATGCTAAAACTTTCGGAGGTGGAAGAGATTCAACTAAGCATATTCCTTTTATCTCAGAATCACCACTGATCATCTGTAATAAAGGATCAATTCCAAAGACATACAACAAGGGTCCCATAGGGCACCCCTGTCTCACACCTCGTCTTAACGTGACAGCTTCTCCCTTCCATCCATTAACTCCTGGCACCTCTGTAGCAGCACTATATAACTTTTTCAACCAATTAAGGTACATTGATGGTACTCCATAACGTTCCAACACCAAAAATAAATATTCCTGTAAGAGAGAGAATCAAAGGCCTTACTCCGATCCAAACTAAGAACTAGTCCAACTGAATTTTGTTTATAGCTTTAATAAAATAATTCTCTCAACTGTACTAGATTGACTTGTACACCCCTCAATGGTATAGCACACCCCTGTGTCGGACTTATTAAAGTAGTTGCACTCGTAGCTAATCTATTCGACAAAATCTCACACAAGATTTTAATATAATTGTTTAACAAACAAATAGGTTTCCAATTTTGTAATAATGTCTTATTTCCCATTTTAAACAAAAATATAAGATCAGACTCCAATATCCAACCTGGGATATCAGATGACTGTAATAAATCATTAAACAAGGCTGTCAGAACAGGAGCTAAAACATCACAAAAAACTTTATAAAATTCTGCTGGAAGTCCGTCTGGTCCAGGAGCACTATTATTCTTAGTTGCTTTAATTACTGACCTTACTTCTTCCTCTGTTATTAATGCCACCATTCTCAATCCTTGATCCTTTGGAACTGATTTTTTCTCTAGCTGTCTCACATAATCCTCCATATGTGTAGTCTCAGGAGCAGTCCCAAAACTATTTTTGACATAATCATTCACAATATGCAAGATAGAAAGTTTATCTGCATGCTATGTACCATCCCTGTCTAACAACGCCTCCATTTTTTTCTTCTGACAGATAGCTTGACTGTCTTTAAATGGGTTAAACATTTGTTTTTCACTAGCGGTGCTAACCATAGTTCCTGCTGTAAAGTTTTAGCTCTGTCATATTGATATTGATACATTTCCTTTTTCACCTCCTGGATCTGTGAACTAAAATCATGTCCTGTCGTATCAGTTAAGGAAATTAATCTGTGCAACTGTTTCCTCTGCTGTAAATATTTAAAGTAAGTATCTCTGCTCCATCTCCCTGCCAAGTGTTGAAAAAAATGCCTCATTTCCAGCTTCGAGTCCCTCCATCAATTTAACAAAGAATCATACAGACATAACACAGAGTGTCGTGCTGCCCAATGCTTTCTACATTCTGTAACAACTTCTTTTTGTTCCAATAAGGATACATTTAACTTCCAAGTAGGTTTTTCCGGGACTGACCCTACCTCCAAACAACAATCAATATAAACTGCAGAGTGATCTGAAAAGGCCAAGTTCAGAATTTTGACCTTGTGACCTGTAATAAAGTTGAAACCAAAAGGTAATCAATCCGTGTTCTCTGAGACCCTTTCCTAAAGGTAAATTCTCCAGTGCCATGAAATATTTCTATATGTGTCCTTAAGATGTGCAGTTGTTACTAATTCCTTTAAAGCATTGGAATCACAAAACATCTTGTCTGTCCGTAAACCCCTATCTTCCTTCTGAATACTGCAATTAAAATCCCCTCCCCATATTATCAGGCATCTAGTACATAAGAAAGGCTGTACTTTTTTAAACAGTTCTACCCTTAATGCTTTTCCTTGTGGAGCATAAATATTAATCAGGCGCAACCTCTTAGCATTATATGAAACATCCAAAATCAACATTCTGCCTGGTTCCAAATTTATTAATCTAGAAACCCTTAAATCTGGGTTTGAAAACAGAATACCCACACCATCACATCTATCTAAACCTGGGGACCAAAATGTAGCACCCTGTCTCCATTTAGCATTACACTGTAAAATATCAGAAAAGGACTTAATTCTAGTATCCTACAAAAAAATGATGTCAGATCGTAATTGTTTTAAGTCATGAAAAATCAAGTCTCTCCGTATCTCATTCTTGATGCTGTTCACATTTAAGGTTAAGATATGAAAGTCACACATCTATTATTACAAACATCCTACAACATCATCTCTTAGATCTAGGAGTCCTTTTCCATCTCCCAATGCCACCCTCCTCAATTTTGGAGGGGGTTCCTCTGGAGGATGCTACTGAGGAAGAATCTGACCCAGAATCCTCCACATCTACTCCTATATCCTCTAATTTGTTTTCTAGATGTAATAAATCATATTTATTCGAAGATAATGTTGTCTTTTGAATTCCTAGTCTTCTTTCCTTCCCCTTTGGGTCTGAAATCTTGGTCCTCTCCCATAGTCTCTTTTTATATGATACCATTTAAAAAGATGTATCCATGTCGGAAAAAGGGGGGGCATAGATGAATTTTCTAAAATATTGCCTGCTCCACTTGTTCCAGGTAATACATCTACCGTCTCAGCTTCCACCTCCATACCCAATACAGGTACACTCTCTTCTTTAACCTCTTCCTGATCCTCATTTTCCCTGCGGGCATTATGGTCGCCTTCCCTAGGAGGTTCTATACCTTCTGTCTTTCTCCAGGTAAGACAACCTCCTCCCCTTTAGACATTTCTGCAACCACAGGCCTACCAGCCACCCCTTGTTCTGAGTCTTTCAATCCCTCTCCGATTTGTAAACTCGAGTTCCCAATATGTTCTTTAACTGTTAAAATATCCCTCATTCGTTGCTCAGAGGCTCAAGCACACCCTAATTTCTGGGCCTGTGTTATCAGAGCGTCATGTGAACGACTATCAGTTAAATTATGAGAAGCCCAAGGACATTTTATATATGAATGACCTCACTCATCACAAAGGTTACATTTAAACAGATTCTTACAGCTAGCTGCAAGGTGTCCCAATTCCAAACAGTGAGTACACTTTGGTGTGTCACAGGCATTACTAAGATGAAGCCTAGAGCCACATTTATGGCAAGACTTGGGTTGTCCTGGATAGAACGATGAATCTCTGTCCTTCCCCAAATAGAAAGAGCCAGGCAAATGTGCTATCCCAGTGCATGTCAGAAACAATTTACACTTAATCTTCCAGCCCCCAGTTAAAAATTGTTCAGAGTCAATCACTGGCATTGGTTGTTCTAATACATCACATCTTTTTCTTAACCAAAATAATATGTTAGCCAAATCCACCCCTTCATTTTTAAATAATACAGTAACCATTCTCACTGCAGGTTTGGTAATGGGGATGGCCAGAAACGGGGTCCATAAGGGGGAGTCTTTAACAGTATTATATTTGACCCAGAACCTATCCAAGGCCTCCACAGTTTTGAAACTAACATCATGGTTATAGTCATCTGTGTGGATCAATGCAAATACCTCAGATGCATAAAACTTCAAGGAATCTTTCAGCAGACATCTCCCAACATATACTCTAGCAAGAGGGTCTTGCAATCCTCCTTTATAAATTAACCGAATTGCATTACGTCGAGGTGCAGGTTCCCTAGCAGTAGTCTTAAATAACTCAGCCATTCTCAGTACTGGTTTAGTTATTGGCCATGTAGTAGTATCCTGTAAGCTGCATTGTTCAAGACCCACCGGCAATGCTATTCCATCCATCTGCAACGTTGGCCGGTCCCTTCTCCCTTCCACCCCAGCAACCGCTACAGTTCTAAGTCCTGGAACAGGGGTAATTTCAGTTGGGCACGGCTTAGCTCCCATAACAACATCAGTAGACTTATTACCTGCTCCCACAATTAATGTGTTAGAGTCCCCTTCAGCAGTGTCCTGTACCTGTCCCTTGACCATGACTTTTTCTCTATGCACCAGCTTCCCAGTCTCGGTAACCACCATGTCAGCATACTCACATACTGCCTCATCGGAAGGGTCTGGAGACCAGCCTCCGTACGAATCCAGCCCGCAGCCTGTAACACCACCTCTGGCATTCGACCTCACACCCTTCTGATCTCTCACTTTTATCCAACTTAGCACTTGGGTGATGTGCCATTCCCAATGTTTTTCCTACTCTTTCTCTCGGTGGTTTCACAAAATGCAAGTTGTCCCCAGACTGGCGTCTCTCCATGGTTAGTGACTTCGGCGGCTCATCAACAACCTCCTTTCCACTTCCGGGTGGCTGAACTCCATTGATTGCTGCTGAACTGCTACTCAAGTCAGCATTTTCCACCACATCCTCCCGCTGTAGGGTACAAACTCTATCAATTTCTCCCAATTCTGGATCCAAACTCGCAATTTGAACGCTGCCCCGTTTGCAACAGAAACTGCCAGACAAGTTGGGCTCATGCTCGGTATGCAATGAGCACTCAATTCTGGACATCATTGGTGAGAAATTCACTTCAGTTTCACGGTTGGTCTCAAGCAGTCTCGAGGCTGGGGAGGAGACCGACTCCCCTACCTCCCTCACGTCTTCCTCCATCAACATCTTGGGCTTAGTGGCCATCTATCCACAGACAGCAACTCCCCCTACCAGCGAGTAGGGGAATTTCCCCGGTGTCCTGGCCAAATTTCCCTCATTCACTAAAAATACCACCAACAGCTTAATGTGGTTCAAGGTCAGTTGGCATTCTTCTGTATCTCCCTCCCCTGGGTAGTGCCTGAAAATAGGCAGGATTTGTCTAGTGCACTTACCCGTCAACAAAAACTAAATAAATAAAAACTAACCTATAAACCTGTTCTAAAGGCATTGCAGAGAAGGGCTACCAAATGGATACGGGGCAACAAGAGAGGTCTTACAGTGTGATGAGTGCTTGGCAGATCTCAGTATGTAACACGAGTTGGAATTCTGAAAAAGATCTTTGATACAGGGCAATATGATGCCCAAAATGCATCAAGCCTGTATGCTCACCTTGAGGCAATCTTTTTTATTTTATAATGAATGTGAGTTTAAAAGTTAACTTTCAGTCTTTATCAGAGATGAGAGTGCTGGATTCCAACTTGTGTTACTGACTTTACATTTCCTGAGCACCTCTTCCTTGTTGAGTATTTTTTCAAGTTCAATCTCAGTATGTGCATGCAGGAGGAGAGGAGGAAGAGGGGTCACATGATAGAGACAGTCAAGTACCTCCATGGGATAGACAAGTAGGACAGTAGTGAGTTGTTCATAGTCAGTGGGAACATGGGACCTGGGAAAGCTCCATAAAATTGGTGGTGGTGGGGATCTTCACAAAGAATGTCAGGAAGTACTCTTTTACAGAAAGAGTGGTGGCAGATTGGAAGGAAGAAACGTCTGGATGAGGTTGTCTATGTTGAGACAGTATGGAGGTTCAAAAGGGGGTCATACAGGAACAAGGGGAAAGGTGCATATAAGGGCAATTAGGGGAGGGGGGAAGAAGTTAGGACTTGCAGAGGCACAGTTCCATAACTAAGGAGGTGTAGGTAGACTAGATAGTCTTACAGGTCCCATTGGAAGACATTTTCTGTTTCTATGTTTCTATATAAAATTTATAAATCACTTGAGTTGGCTAGAGTGATTTATGACACGTTTTACATGTGTATTTCCTGTTGTTACACCACACCCTATCTCACTTGAGCCTAACCCTACTGTGTGTGAAGCATTATTTCTTGTTGGTACACCTCACTCTAGCTCCTGTGTGAAGCTGTATTTCCTCTTCTTATGCCACACCCTATCATTACTGGTCCTAAGCTCCCTGTGTGTGAAGCTGCTTGTCTACCAGTATTTTTGGGAGGTCAACTTAAAGAGCAACTGACACATCTCGGTAGAGATGTGCCAATAGTGCCCTATTCTGCCTACAGTACCTCCTGGTACAGAGGGTACCTCAAACAGAGGTACTTTAAGGCAATATTTTACTGTAAAGATGCGGCAGAGTGCAATGCGTGCCCCCGCCACAGCATCAGGTCCCCTTTCTGATCTAAACCTGAGGATGACGCCAGGGCACTACTGGCACGTCTCTACTGAGATGTGTCAATTGCTCTTTAAATGTTAATGTCTAACTTGTAATGCCTTTTGTGGGATGATGATTGTAATGCGCTAAAAAATGTGGGGACTAAAACAAATGTGATGTCTTTTTTTTATCCTCTCCTTAATTGTTCTGCAGTGCTGGGGCTTGGTACTTTTGTAGATCCCACTGCTCTATTTTGAGGGATTTCTGCCACTCGCATGCCGTTGATTTTGGCCCCCCTTACAAAGCTCACCTTTCTCTCACCCACACACACGAGCCCCTGGCCCGCCATTTTAGGGCCCTGCTAAGCAATCCACTCTTTCACAGAGACCCCCACCCCCCGGTTCTTTCTTATGTAAAACCCACCGTCACAGAGCTTGGATAATCTAGTTTCCACTCCTCCCTTCCCCCGGTCACTCAACACAGACACATCCCACTCAGCTGTCTCTGGCTTCCCCCGGCCCATAATTATTCTTTAATCACTAGCAATTGTTTGTGCACAGAAGAGCCTCCCCCAGATTAAGCTCTTCTTTGTCTGCAGCGCCCCTGTGCCCCCTATGGTGTAAATCCTTACCCTCTGTTCTTTCATTCCAGACTGCCCACGTCCGGGCTTCCAGACAACGGTAGAGCCTGCCGTGGAACCTGCAAGCTGCTCACCTGCCCCTAAGGACCTGCGCCTGACCACATTATTTGAGGTATGAATGGAGCTTGCCTGCAGGAGCTGCAACTGAAAACCTCGCTCCTGATAGGACATTTGGCCTGAGTGGGAGAATCAGGGATTGGCTAACGCCCCCCTCGGCTCCTTTATTTGAAATGGCTCTTCGCTGTTAGTGTCGCGGCCCTGCCTGATTACTTATCTGCTGCTTGTTTATCAGTATTTTTTGGCCCACCCACCGTCCCCCGGCACTAATTAAATACGCCTCCTCCCCCCAGACCTCACCTAACACCTCCCATCTCTACAACTGGCACACTGTCACATACCCACATTTAAAGGAGCAGACTTCTTGTTGTGGGTTCAAACCACTGTGTATACTGTGTCCCTCATACATGATGTATTTGCGCTGGAGGAAAACTGGATTTCTCAGCCTAATCCTGCTAATGTTAATAGCCATCAGGGACCTGGAGAAGGATACAACGTCACACACACCACCTCTACCTGAGCTGCTCACGGTTAAAAATATGACGCTTAAACCACAAGGCAGCACCATGTCCTTGGAAGAAACTCATTCTGAGCAACATTTCAAAATTTATTTTATTTATTTATTTATTTATTTATTCAGGATTCGGATAGTACCTTTGAGTCAAAGACTCATTTACAAAGGTTCCACGTCACAAAAAATTGACAGTACAGTATCAAGGTAGACATACAATGTAACAAACTATAACAGCTAGATACATGGCAAAAGTACAAAAATAAGCTAGGTACATGGAAAAAAGTACAGAGTAAGGCTCATAATCAGGACCAGAGAAACTTTGGGTGATACAGATAAGTATAAAGTATGACGGGGGGAAGATAGCCAGAGGCTGTTGTCAATGAGGAGGAGGATCAGGAAACAGGTTCAGTAGCAGTCGCAGTAGTTAGAGGACTGGAGATGTGTCTTTAGGTGTGATCTGAAGAGGCCGGTGGAGTTTTCGTATGTGATGAAGCTGGGTAGGCCATTCATCCATGAGGGGGCCTGGAAGCTGAAGGACCTTTGGAATAGGGAGGTATGACATCGGGGAACTGTGAACAGCTTCTTGCTGGACCTACGAGTTACTTTAGGGGCTGTGGCCTGAGAGATTAAGGAGGTGAGGCCGGGAGGGAGAGTCCAAGGGTAATTTCTTTGGCCATAAGACAGGTATGGAACTAGATCCTACTGTCTAAGTTAAGCCAGTTAGTGGAGTTATAAAGTGAGCAGGTATGAGTGAGGCAATCGCAATCCAGTACGAGGAGGCAGGTTTTGTTGAGGGAGAGATGGAGCCTATTGAGGGCCGAGGTGGTGGCAGCACTGTATATGAGAATGCCGTAATCGAGGAGGGAGAGGATAGAGGAAGAGACTGCCAGTTTGAGGGCGTCTTGCGTAAGGCAGTGTTTAAGCTGGTAGAGCAGGCCAAGGTGGACATTCAGGGCAGTGGACAGGTGATGCATGTGCTGGTGGAAATTGAAAGCCGGGTCAAGGGTGATTTCTAGGTATTTGAAGGATTCCACTTGCTCGAGTGGGGTAAGGTCAGCAGTTAGGACTTGGGGGCAAGGTTTCTTCGTAGTGTTCTGGGGGTGGGCAACAATCATGAACTTGGTCTTTTTGTAGTTCAAAACAAGGCGTTGTGCAGTGAACCACTGCTCGTCTTGGCTAAAGGAGGACTGGAGGATTTGGTGGAGTTGCAGAGGGTCAGAGTTGGAAGCATAAATGATGGCATCATCCGCATAAAGCAGAAGATTGCCTGAGCAGGTCATGGGGAGGGAGTTAAGGTAAAGGCTGAAAAGAAGAGGACCAAGGATGGACCCCTGGGGGACCCCTGAGAGAACTGGGAGCTTATTGGATAGGGTAGAGCTGATTTTGACCTGCTGGTACCTACCCGATAAATAGTCTGTGAACCAGTGCAGGGCATCCTGTGAAAAGCCAATGTTGGAGAGGGTGACTAGCAAGAGGGAGTGATTGACGGTGTCAAATGCCTTAATAAGGTCCACAAATACAGCGCCAGTGGTGTGGTCTTTGTCAAGAGCAGAGTCGATGTGTGCGGTGAATTCCAGTAGGGCTGAAGTCATACTGTGCCCTTTGCGGAAGCCATGTTGCTGTTTACAGAGCAGATCATGCTTGTTGAGGTGTTCAATGAGCTGATCATAGACAATGCGCTCGAGGGCTTTGGATGGGGGGGGGAGTATAGAGATAGGCTGGTAGTTGCTGGTGGCCATACGGTCCTCGCTCTTAAATATGGGGGTTATGGAGGCAGATTTCCACTAGGAGAGAAATTTGCAAATAGTGCAAACCCCTAGGCTAACTACAATCACCACAGCAACCATCGCAAAATTGCTGCAACAACTCTCCTTCACTGGAATTTAACCACATGGCCACCACAGTCGCATGAATGCCCTAAGATCCAAATCACACTGGAAACACCTTATAAAAAGAATGATAATTATGCTACTCCTACTATCAGGGAATGTGCACCCTAACCCTGGCTGTCCAGATCAAACAACACAAAGGTCATGTGGGAGCATAAAAATAGCATCTATCAACATAGGGAGCTTGTTGCCAAAATTCCCCCAATTCCAGGCACGAGTGGTGCAGCACGGCCCAGATATTATATCTATTACAGAATCATGGCTGTCCCCAAAGATACAGGATTCCTCAGTATTCCTTGATGACTACAGCATTTTCCGCCTGGAAAGGCTTACAAAGAGAGGGGGTGGCTGTCTGGTGTATCAGCTTAATGACCTCCAGGGTCACGTGATGTCACATAGTCTCTCAACCAAGGAAGCCCAGATACTGTCCCTTAAGCTTACAATAGGTAGGCAGAGAAAAAACCTCCTCCTCTCCACTGTCTACATACCGCCTGGAGGTCAAAGGATAGGAATGGAGCAATTTATTAATGTCTATAAGCAATACAAACCAAACTGGCAACATGTTATTCTGGGAGACTTCAATATGAACTAGCTAGCACAGGATACCGTGGCAACCAGGAACTAGATAGCAAGCCTGTACCTCTCACAACTAGTGACTAAAACAGCTAGGAGAAATTATCAAATTGGCACCTCTACACTTCTTGACTGGCTACTCACCTCATGCCCCGAGCACGTAACTAACATATATGTGCTCCCTGACTTGTTAAGTGATCACTCGCCAGTGACTTTTATCTGGTCTAACAAGTTTCAAAAAATGACTCCTAGACTATCAAGATACTGGTCCCTTAAAAAAGGGCAGTTAAATAGCTTCAAACTCTTACTAAAAAATGCAGACTGGATGCTGCTAGACCACACTGAAGATACTAATCAGGCTCTGGAGTACTCTACTCACATCTTTAATAATGACTGGGACATTTTTGCACCCTACAAATCAGCCAAACAAAAAGGACCCATAAACTCTTGGCTAACTGGCCCCATCATGGCACTTGTGAAACAACGAGACAATCTCTGGCATAAGGCCCATGCCTCTGGGAGGATGGGCAACTTTAACGCCTATAAAGAGGAAAGAAACAAATGTACAAGTCTTGCCTGGAATGCAAAGGCAAATTACTTTCAGGAGCAGTTGAGTAGTACAGGGGGCAACAGAAAACTTTTCTGGAATAACCTAAAATCTCTGACTGGCAATGGCAAGGTCTCCAAAGCTCCAACTGAACTGATTACCACAGAGTCTAGCATATCGCACGATCCAATAGACACAGCAAATGCATTCAATCTGGCCTTTACGGACCTGAGTTCAGTTCTGCCATTGGAGTATCTAGCAACCCCACCTTCTAGAAGGTACAGCATATACGACTCTCACCCTGCTGGAGACACTGGTAAACCACTATTCTATTTCAAGAAACTAAACATGTCGAAAGCCATAAAGTACATTAAAAGAGTCCTTGGCAAAACAAGAATCAGTAATGACAGGCTGGATATGAAACTCACTGCTCTCACCCTAAATGAAATTGCCATCCCCCTCACCAAGTTGTTCAATATCTCACTGAGGACAGGGATCTTCCCGGACAAGTGGAAAGTTTCCCATGTCACTCCAGTATTCAAAAATCGTGACAGGTCACATCTGAGTAACTACCTTCCCATCTCAATTCTACCCCCACTCTTGAAGGCCCTGGAAAGAATTGTAGCAGATCAGGTAGTCGAGCACCTTAACAAATATAGCCTCTTGTGTGAACAACAGCATGGGTTCAGAAAAAACCATATCACCAACAGCGCACTTGTGGAGTACACCAGTCACCTGTAGGATACACTAGATTGTGACAAGTCTGTGGGGGCTATCTTTATAGATCTTACAAAAGCTTTTGACACTGTGAATCATCAGGTACGTCTGGACAACCTAGTGTCGATTGGCTTGTCATATGAAACTGTGAATTGGTTCGGCAGCTACCTTTCACAAAGGTCACAATGTGTCAAACTCTCTGGAGCAACATCCAACTGGAAGGGCGTGGATTTGAGGGTGTCGCAGGGATCAATACTAGGCCTGCTGCTGTTTGGTCTCTTTATAAACTCACTGCCATCTCCTTGCCCTACCAACATGGTCCTATATACAGATGATGCTGTAGTTTCTGCCCTTGGAGTCCTGACCTCCGACATCAGCACTACTTTTCAGCATTATTTTGGAATCCTCGAGGCATGGTTCAGCCAAAACAAGTTGCTGCTAAACTATAAAAAAAAACAAAAAACATAATGCACTTCTCTCTACCACAAAACAAAAAGAAAGCAGGCCCCTGTGTATCCTTAGTGGCAAAGGTGACGCTCTTGAACAGGTCCACACTTTTAAGTACCTGAGAATTCATATTGATGATACTCTAACCTTCACGGGACATATAGACCATGTCATCAAAGCGGCAAATATCAAATTAAGGATCCTCCACAGACACAGGTATCGATAAACTATGGGCTTACTATTTACAGTGCTGCCTCAGACTCAGCATTAAATAGGATAAAGACATTATTAAATAAAGCGTGCAGACTCGTCCTTGGAGCTGATCGCCTTATCCACACCTGTCAGCTTTATAGTGAAACGGGGTGGCTCCCCCTACCTCAAAGAGTTAAATATCAGGCCTGCCCACTTGGAAAGAAATCCCTGCTAGAGCTTACACCCGCATCAACAGCCTGCATCTTTAAACAGACTGTATCTGAAAAGGCAACCCGGAGAACGGTTAAAGGAGTGCTTCAGGTACCCTTTAGGTGCACTACCTTTGCACAGCATGCTATCTCTTTTAGGGGACCAAAATGGTTTAATGATCTTCCTGCATCGCTGACTGAGTGCAAAAAAATAAACCCATTCAAGAAGTACCTACGTAGACTACTGGCTCAAACAAACCCTTGCGACTGCCTGGAACATCACTAACCATAGGAAGACTACCTGCTAGAACCCCCCCCTCTCCCTCTCCCACCCACTCCCACCGACCCTGTCTCCCCTCTCCTTCTAAGACAAGGCCTGCAATGTAGCAGCTACTTCGGGGGCTCACACCACTTACCACAAATCATAACAAGACCCTAAGCTCACGTCCCAATCAATCCCCTTACCCCAGTCTCCCCCACTGCTCTAAATTCTACCCCCTTTGAAGAACTAGATGATTACTCGTACTCTCCTACGTCCTCCCTACCTCTCCTGTTACCTTTCTTTTTCCTCTTACACTCTGACAACACCTATTCCTGGCGACAACTTCTTTTCCTTCTTCCCCTAATTCTTACTTCCTTGTGCTTTGCTCCTCAAATGGCTGCACGCCAAAATATCTCTAAGTGGTATCCTGTGTTTGTGTTTGGAATAAACTACAACCAAATCGTGTACCCTATGCTAGTGATAAAAATGCTTATCAGTGCTTTATGTCTCATTTAACTCTGTGTTAGTTGATAGAATTGTTATGTTAGTCCTAGAACCCAGTTTGTTTGTGTTGTGTATTACTGGTTCTACTCTGAACGTGTTTGTTTTGAATCCCCATTTGACTTGGAACCTTTGTAAAAGAGCCTCAGTGCTCAAAGGTGTAAATCCAAAACGATGAAATAAATAAATACATTTGCCACTGTTACACCTCACCCTACCACCACTGAACCTCACCCTGTTGTGTGTGAAGCTGTATCTCCTGTTGTTACATCTCACCCTGTGCTCCCCTGAACCTAACGCTCTGAGTGTGAAGCTGTATTTCCTGCTGTTACATCTCACCAGCCCTCTTGTGTATGAAGCTGTATTTCCTGTTACATCTCACCCTACTCTCCACTGAGTCTAACCCTCTGAGTGTGAAACTGTATTTTCTGTTGTTACACTGCACCCTCTAACCACTGAGCCTAACCCTCCTGTGTGAGAAGTTATATCTTCTGTTGTTACATCTCATTCCATCTGCTGTGAGCCTAAGCTCCATTTAGCCTGAAGCTGTTTACAGGAAGCACAAATGACCGCACTCCAGGAGGAAAGATGAAAGTTGACAAAGAGTCACTATTACGTTTCGAAGTCATGGGGAGTTATACTATGCTCCCAACTGTGAACCAGAGTATGTATTTTTGAAGCTAATTCCATCAGCTTGTGTTGTTTCGACAACTTACATTTTACAGGCTTTCCTTCTGTATCGTGGCCTTTTATGTTTCATATGTACAGATCTTTCAGCCAGCACCATTGCCTTTTCTAGAGCATGTGGCAACCTGTGTTTGTGTATGATGGTGTTCTCCAGAAGCTCACACATTTTTGTGGACCTATATGTCCTGCTGTTACCTTTTCTATTGTCTCCCCGAGCTTCACCCCTTGTGTGAATATGTATTTTCTGCTGCTACCACTTATTCTAGCTACCCTGAGCCTAACCCCCTCTATGTGAAAATGTATCTTCTGCTGTTACCCTGTCTGCCCTGAGCCTAATCCCTTCTGTGTGAAGCTGTACCTCTTACCGTATCAGCCCTGAGACTAATTACCCTTTAACTCCCACCTCTGTGGGTGACAGGATATGACAGAGAGTGACAGCAAGTAACTGAGGTTGACAGGATGTTACCATGGTTCTACAACTGTGATTGAGTAACAGGATTGTGATTGAGGGATAAAGGATGTCACCACAGGTCACACCATCGCAATTTTGTCACTGGTAACAATCCTGTCACTCCGTCACAACCTTGTCAAGTGTCACAGTCCTGTCACCTCTTCAAAACTCTTTCACATCCTGTCACCCTGTTAAATCTTGCCACCCTCCATCCCAGTCATGACACTCCTTTTACATCTAATTACCATCAGTCACAGTCTGTCACCCTGTGTCACATCCTGTCACTTTTAAATACAACACAATTGTATACCTGTTCTCCAGCATTCTTGGCAGGTGCACAGTTTGACTTGCAAAAAACAAAGATTAAGAGCATTTGTTTTGTAACAGGAAATCAAGAGCATTTATGTACAATTTAAAACAGTTGGATTGCTAATAAAACTCTGGCTGTGCGCTAATGATCCCCACCACTGCCAGCGTCTACAGTAAATTGAATTTGGCTTACTTTTTATGTTCCAGTTGCCATTTTGGCTAAGGCGTCATGAATTTTTATTGTTCCGTAAACCTGATATAGTGGCTAATCCAGTTCACATGCAGCTAAAACATGTGGTGCATTTCAGCCACAATGGCTAAGAGTTTCTAGACCTTAGCACTTACCCAGCAGCTGGGTGTCTTCAGGTTCACTTTCCAGATATAAACTGCAAATGTACAAGCTCAGCTAGCTTATGTGTCTAACTGTATCTTCCTGTCCCGACATTAACAACTGGCATCTGTGTTTGTTTCCATCTCTGTACAGTACTTACAAAATACTACAAACTCCCAGTATTAAGGAGTCTGGGTTTATTTTCACCTATGTTCTTCTACTGCCATTTCACTGTGCATACTGCTTTGATAATGCACCCATCAATCTGCACTGCTGTGATACTGCACCTTTACTGTGTGCTGCTCTGATATTGTCCATCAGTCTGTACTGTTGAAGTATTGCCCTGTCGGTGTGATCTGCAGTGATACTGCCACTTCATAATGTACTGCTGTGATATTGCCCCTTTATTGGGTACTGCTGTGATATTACCCCATCTGTTTATACTGCACTGGTGTTGCCCTATTCACTGCGTACTGCAGGGAAAAAGAAGAACAAGAAGAAGAAGAAGAAGAAGAAGAAGGAGGAGAAGAAGGAGAAGAAGAAGGGGGATTAGCATTTATATAACGCCTTTCATACACACTGTATCCCACAACACTTTACAAGCAAAGGGAGACTGTTTCTGAAGTGACTGTAAATGTACAGTGGAAGTCATTTTGCACATCAGCATCCATACACAGCCTTGGATAATAACATGAACCAGTTTTATGAGAAAGTAAGTGTTGGCCAGACACCCACCATAAAAGAACCAGAAATGTGCAGAAAGGACCATGGTTTAATATCTTCATCCGAAGAACAGCACACTACAACAGTACAGAATTGCCCTAGTACTGCACTTGGGTGCCAGTGTTAAGGTATGACCCCAACCCTGGTGTGGGGCAAGAAGCCAAGACCTTTTGGCCCAGAAGCAGATGTATTACTAACTAAGCAATGCTGAACGAACATCTGTGATATTGCCCCCTTTTCTGTGTACTTCTGCAGTTATATTGCCCCTTTATTGTGTACTAGTGTGATAGTGTCCCTTTGCGTATACTGCTGCTTTCATATTGCCACTTCCCTGTATACTGTTGTAGCATTGCCCCTTCACTGTGTAGTGCTGTATTGTTGCTCCTTGTAGAACTGTAAGCAGTGAATCTGAATGACTGTAACTAGGAGATGCCACCTTGTGGCATAAGTGGGGATAAGCAGTTTTGCGTTTATTAATGTTTATGTTGAAGTGAGCATGCTTCCTGGGGTCAGGTACAGCACAACTTTACATATGCAACTGATCTAGAACAAAGCTTTTCTAACTTCTAATTTCTGAACTCCTCTGTTTCAATACACCACATTGACAATGAGAAAAACAGTGCAAAACTTCTCCTGGAGAGTAGATGACATATTTTTTACAATAATGGCTGCTTATGGAAAAACAGAGGAATACAGCGCAGATCAAGAGGCAGAGAGACTCTCACAGGATCTGCTTTCAGATGGTATAGAAGACGTTGCCAAAAAGTGCAGTTTTGCTGAGTGTCTCTGGAGCAAAAACATACAGCCATAATAGAAGGGAACATTGTTTAACCAGTAATAGCACACTAAGCTGAAGCTTGTTTCCAGATGTGACCTGAGACCACAAGGAAGTTAAGTGACTTGCTTAGGATCACACAGTATGCACCTAGTTAGCTGTGGGACTCAAATCCAGGTTTTTAGATCTGCAGTTCAGAGCCTTAACCCACTGCGCTATACTGCCTCCTCAATGGTGGCTTTTGAGAAACCAGGTACCAAGTCTTTGAATGAGCCAGTTGTGGCAGTCGCCAACTCCCATAACTCAAGGTCTTCAACAATTGTTCAAAGGTTCTGTGGACAAAGGATTTCAGTCGCTGGGTTTTGTGGCAGAGCTGCATCATCTTTCAGAGCACTGTACTTTTGGAGATTATTTGGAGACATGCTGCAAGACAGGTTTGTTTGTGACATTAATGATGAAAGAATACGGAGACATCTTTTATCAGAATGCACCTACAACTTAAAAAATCTTTAAAAATAGTGAAAAGCATGGCAGTTGATGCAAAACAAGCTTTTGACTTAGAGCTTAAATCTACTTGCAGCCAGCCTCAGCTAGAGGAGTCCTACAAATGCTTTCAAATACTGTACCTCTTCAAAAACAAAGAAGCGGTCACGCAAGCAAGATAAACCCTTTAAGGTCATGCAGCATTGCTCCCAGTGCTGAGAAACATAACTGAAAGTCATGTCCATTTAGGCACAAGGAAATTTGTTTTTGCCAGACAAAAAGGACATCTGGGAACAATATGCCATACAAGAAGTCATTAGGGATGAGAAACACCTCACTATAAGAAAGCAGTGTGTGCCTGCTGGTGATATGTGCATGTGTGTGCTTCCCTGTGTGTGTGTGTGTATATATGTGTGTGTGTGTGTGTCTGTGTGTGTGTGTATATGCATGTGCATGTGTGCATGTCCATGTGTGCCTGCTAGTGTTGTGTACATGTGTATGTACCTGCCTGGGTGTGTGCCTCCTAGAGTGTTGCGCATGTAAGTGTGTCGGCCTTGTGTGAGTTCATGTGTGCACATGTGTATACTCCAAAAGTATGGTTTGTGTGAAACAGAGCTGATGTCAGTTCTCTTGCCTCCCCATGGAGGTGCTTGCTACTCTCAAGAACAAAGAAGGGTGGGGGTTCCTCTAAAATTTCTTCAAGAAAAACAGCCCACAGTTAAATGTTCACTTCTTGTTAAAATTTAGTCAGTGTACTCCAACGTTTCACTCAGACTATTGAACTTTTTCAAAGGGATTTAGTTTCAACAACTGTTAAAAAAAATCTGAACATTTTATATATAAGTAGCCACTCCTAGATAAATCAGAATTCCTGTACTGAAAGTTATAAAGCAAAAACCTGTTACCATCTCAGTGTGCTAGCTTCCACTTTGCTTGTAAAACTTATTATTACACTACACATCTACAAAACAGAAAACAATGTTGTTTACTGTCAGCTAACACTGTATCCTGAAATTTCATGTACTCTTTGTCAAACAGTTTATTGTGCCACTGCCACCATTTCCTGAATTGTTTTTATAACAGTTATTGAAATTAAATCACTTTGAAAAACCCGAGTAGTCTAAACATCTGGGTACAGTGAATACATTTTAAAGGAAAAACTGTGGAAATACAGGCGTCCCCACCCCCACAAAAGGCTAACTCCTGATTCAGCTTTTTATGTATGAAAGCCCCTTTTTCATGCTCTAGCACTTACTTAATCTTTATTTCAAAAAGTCTGCAACCTGCGAATGTGGCAGATTCTGCGGGGATCCATTTACTGTAAAGGTGCCGTGCCACGCCACTCGCTTCAATACAAGCAAGCGGTGCAGCACTGCACCTTTACAGTAAATAGAGCCCCCCAGCATCCTCCATATTTACGGGTCTCGGACTTTCCAAAATAAAGATTAAGTACTGTAAGTGCCAACGCATGAAAAAGGGACTTTCATACATAAAAAGCTGAATTGAGGGTTGAGCCTTTTGGGAGTGGGGGGCACCTGTATTTCTATAGTTTTCCTTTAACAAGAAGTGAACATTTAGCTATAAGCAAATTTTCATGAAGAAACTTTAGAGCAACCCTCACCTTTCTTTGTTCATGGGTGTATATGTGTGTGCCTGCTAGTACTGTATGCATGTGTGTGTCCTTGTGTGTATATAGGTGTGTACCTGTGTGTGCTTCCATGTGTGTATGTGTGTACGTGTTAGTGTTGTGTACATGTGTGTGTGCCTGCCTGGGTGTGCCTCTGTGTGTGTATTTGTGTATACCTGCTAGTTCTGTATGCATATCTGTATGTCTGCATGTGTGAGTCCATGTGAGTATATATGGGTGGGTGTGTGTGTGTGTGGGTGTGGTAGTACTGTGTGAATGTGTGTGTCAGCATGTATGTCCATGTGTGTATATATGTATGTCTTCTTGTGCTGTGTGCATTTATGTGTGCCTGACTGTGTGTGCATCCAGGTGTGTATTTATGTGTGTGCCTGTTAGTGCTGTGTGCATGTGTGTGCCTGTTAGTGGAGTGTGCATGTGTGTGTGCTTTTCATCTATCTATCTATCTATCTATCTATCTATCTATGAATGACTGCTAGTGCTCTGTGCATATTTGTCTGCCTGTGTGTGAGCTCATGTGTGTACTGTATATGTGTGTGTCTGCCAGTGGTGAGTGCATGTGTGTGCCTACCTGTGTGTGCATCCATGTGAGAATATAGAGCATGTATGTCCCTATCTGTGTGTACATGTGTGTAGCTTTGTGTGTGCCTGCTACTGTAGTGCTGTGTGCAAGTGTGCATGCCTGTGTGAGCATCCCTGTGTGTGCATATATGTGCATATATATGTGTCTGTGCATGTGTGTGAGTTCATGTGAGTATATGTACATGCCAGCTAATGCTAGGTGCATGTATGTGACTTTACATGTGCATATGTGTGTGCCAGGTGCAACTGTGTGCAACTGTGTGCCTGTATGTGTCTTCATATGTGCATGTGTGTGTACCTGCTAGTGCTGTGCAGTATGCACTTGTGTGCCTGCCTGTGTCTGCATCCCTGTGTGTATATGTGTGTGCCTTCTAATACTGTGTTCATGTGTGCGTGCCTGCCTATATGTGATTCCACATGCGTATGTGTGCACCTACTAGTGCTGTGTGCAATTGTGTGTTCCTGGCCATATGTGTGTGTGCCTCCATGAGTGTATATGTGTGTGCCTGCTAGGGCTGTGTGCATGTATGTGTGCCTCCCTGCGTGTGAGTCCATGTGAGTATATATGTGTGTTCCTGCTAATGCTGTGTACGTGTGTGTGTGTGCGTGTGTGTGTGTGCATGTGTAATGTATATAATAAAGTGTCCCTGGTAGTCTAGGGGTCCTCTTCCTTCCAGTGCCCATTTATGTGTGCAATGCATTTAATAATGTGTCACTGGCAGTCTAGGGGCCCCCTTCCCTCCCCAATATTCATCCAAGTGTGTAATGTATGTAATAAGATGGTCCTGGCAGTCTGGGGCTCCCTTCCTCCCTAATACCCATCACAGTTTGCAATGCATTTAATACAGTGTCCCTGGCATTCTAGGGGGGGGGCCCTCCCTCTCTAATGCCCATCCAAGGATGTAATATATATATACAGTAATAAAGTGTCCCTGGCAGTCAAGGGGCACCCCTTCCTTCCCAATACCCATTCAAGTGTGCAATGTATATAACACATTCTCCCTGGCAGTCTAGGGGCACTTTATTACATACATTATACACTTGGATGGGCATTGGAGAGAGAGGTGGCCACTAGACTGCCAGGGACAAATTAGTAAATATTTTCCACACTCTGGTGGGCATGAGGTAGGGAGGAGGGGCTACAAATCTGCCAGTGACAAATTATTACATATATTACACACTTGGATGGCCGTCGGGTGGGGGGGGCACAAGACTGCCAGAGAAAGACAGCTCGTGGTATCATTATGCTACTAGTCATTGGGTGGGGGATGGCCAAGGCTCTGTATAATGCCTCTGTTTATTCATGCATGGAGGCATTCTGCAGAGCTGCTAACAGCCACATAATGATATGCGAATGGCCCCTTAGCTCAGTGTAGACCACATTTTGTCTTTAGTATTCTGGGCATTGAATATGGCTCCCAGGAGCAAAGGCTTTATCCTGTTTGTGATGCACACTCTCTCTGCTCTTGGGAGTCAGTTGCCAGTAGGGGGCTCTGTTAATGCCTTGCACAGTCAGTTTGTATGGCGCTAACATGTCACATATTCTTACAGACAGCGTGTGTTGGACAGGGCATTAACATGGATTTAAAAACAGTTGTAACATGGTTCTAAACAAGAGACTAAAATAACTAACATGGATTGGTTAAACAGCAACAGCTAGCCATTAAGCAGCCATGGATTAATTCCACAGTAGAACCATGGTTCCTTGTGTAATACCAGTATGAACCACAACAAAATACATAACACAGTTCTCTAATAATCCATGTGTGCTTTAGCAATTCTTTGCTCAAGTGCAGTTCCCATGGCAGCCCAACAGATGGCTGTAAAACAGTGCTGTGCTGCTAGTGTCATTTCACAGCCATCACAAAGTAGCAGAATTCCCTGATTTACCCACCCAGTGGATCACCATTCACAAGTGAAGCACAGAAGGAGAGCAATGCATAATTTTAATGTCAGCTTTTGTGTGTGTGTGGAGTAGTGGGCATCATTATCTTGGTGAATACACAGTATGGTAAACATGAGCCTGTACCTCCTATAACTGAAAGCAAAAATAAGAAAGACAGTGAGGTAATAAAAGCAAGACCAAAGAAAGAGGCTGCTTCTATGGGGGGAAAAATAAAGAAAGTGAGAAAAACAAAGGAAATCAAAGAAAGAGACTAACAATACTAGTCAAAACAAGTATTTGAAAGGTAAGAGCAGTAAACATCATGTTGTTCTATCTACTGCTAAGCTAGATAATTTAGAGAGGAAATAAAGTGAAGTTAATACTCACAAAAATAGTACTTGGTCTATGAATGTTTTTCAGATTAGCTTAATTCAGTACATTTGGAAGTTGATCTAAAAATGGCTGTAAAACAGGGCTGTGCTGCTAGCATTGTTTCACAGCCATCTGTTGGCCTGCCAAGGGCTCTGCACGAACAAAACATGAAGATCTACCCTAGCACGATCCCATCATGCAGTGCAGCCCATATCTTGTAATACACGCAGATAAAAATCGAAGAACCTAGTGTAGAAAGTTAGCTGCAAGTGTTTGAAAAGTTTTAAAATATGTTTCAATGTTAGAGAGCTTAAAACTTGTAATGAAAGCTGTTTTTGCAACAGTTAAATAGCAGCCACAATATTTCCAATAGGTGTGTTCCAATTGTTTTGTACTGTGTGTACACAGTGTTTAACAGTACAGCATAAAGCATTCCAAAACTAAATCAGTCTGTCTGTTCTCATTTATTCAGAGCATATTATTCATACAGTCATTGCCATGTTACAAGAGGATTAAGCCACTTGAAAGGATGGGTCTACTGTGGAATTAATGCGTGGTTGGGTCGTTGGATTAATGCCACAGCAGACCCATCCTTTCTCATGACTTAATCTGTACACATTTGTTGCTTTCATCAGCAATAACTGCAGACTTCCAGAGTTATCTGATGTTTATCTGGGCATGACATCATCTGTCCCTGCAGGCTAACTCAAACCTCACAGAAATAGAGGGGCCAATAAGACAAGCAGAAAGTGAGAATAATGTTTCACCAGTTTCCTTCTGTTAACACAGTACATACCTTTTCAAAACAGTTTGTCCTAAACCGAAAACAAAACATAGGTATTAGGGAATTACGGACTTTAAATCATGGAATAATGTAAATGTTTTACAGCCACAGACCTAGAATTTCTCAAAGGTAAGACTTTACCGTTCCATTCTCTGCAGTAAAGGAAAGCAATGACTCATGCGCTTCGGACGAAGAGAAGCAGGGCGCATGTGACTCCAGCAATCACATACTCTTTCATTTCTTTCCTCTCAGCACCTCCAGTGGCATCTGAAAACAAATGTTTTAGAATTATACAGCCTCAATATGGAAGGATTCAGTTAAGGAGCAACTGCCCTGCCCTGCTATAAGCTTTCCCCAAACCAACCAAGGACCCTTACTTGCACAAGACAGAAAGGCAGCCAACATTTAAATTTTTCATTCCTAGGAATTTAGGAGGGAAGGCATCATATTTCTGCTCTTTGGAGCCGAGAGTCCAATCCCTTCTACGTCCCAATACTAAGCTCCTCACCTCTTCACAACTTGCATGTTTTGTGATGCAATAGTCTGGAGAGTGTGGGGGAACACTCAATAGACTTTTATGTCGGTGGTTTTTAATTTTTGTTTAAATTTTAGAGGGCCAATTTGAAGAAATCAAAGCCGTCCCTTCATTTGCTTATTTCTAGCATTACCAGCCTGAGATGACAGCACAAATCTACAGGTTGAAAGAATGGGTCCTGGTGGGGACTGTTGTACTAGGTATGATACGAGGGTTGGTACAGTGGATAAAGCTATTGTATTAATTGTTCCATTCTGTTTTTGGAATACATTTGTAAACATTTAAGTAATTTGGTAAGTGAAGCAGAAGCAACCAGATACACCATAGCAGGAGCTTATACCTGAAACATGTCTGGCAAGCTTACAGGGCAGGTGGGTGTAGGGGAAGGCAGCACTCAAAGAGGAGTGCTTTGAATTGTATGTTGTTCAGTAATTTGATTGGGGGTCTGAAGGTTTATGTAGAGCAGCGAAAGCTGTGGGTTGCATGACTGTCGTGGGTTGCATGACTGTGAGTGGCTAATAGTGCACTACAGTAGTAGTCCTGTATTTTAGTCCAAGTAAACCAAGCGTTCCCTCATGTGGGTGAGCCAGGAGAATGAGGACCACAGAGCTGGAGGATGTGGGTTTCTGCAGCGGCATTAACAGGTTAGTCAGGTGCTTTGCCCATTTCCTCCTAGACTATGGTACGATCCACCTAATTACCCTTCAGCAGTGGGACCAGCTTAAAGAGTTACTAAATCTGCCCTATTCAGGTTGTGTTGTTCTGTTTCCTGTATTGGGTACTCCTGGTAGTAGTAGTTGAACTGTTTGGAGATTGTATATTGGGATAAATCAGTCTAGGGTACCCTGGAGAAATAATTAAGTGCAGTGTGGGACAGTAACACAGGGGTTCGCTGAATGGCGCAGTAACTGGGGGATGTGCTTGGGACCCAGGGGTACAGTATGTACTGTATGGGGTAACAGAGCTAAACCCCATCTTGGGTACCCTGAAACAGTTAGCAGCTGCATGGCAATGGTTCTGTAGAGGTACTGTAAGCTGAGCTGTACTTTATCTGGATGACATGTTTGGGGTCAAAGGGGTATAAATGTGAAGTGGTATACTGTTCTACAGAGAACTGCGACACTATTCTGTTGTCTTTGTGTGGGTATTGTGGGTTGACACTACCTAGAGCACCCTGAAAAGAAACTTTATTGTAGTGGTTCTGTGGGTGTATGTTATACTCCATGTACAAAGCTATAAATGAGAAGTGAGAAGCTGAGATATTGAGAACTGGGTAGTATGGGTGGAGCTTTTCAAACTAAAGGCATGCTAGTAAAAAAGGGGAATGGACAGATTGCAGGATCATTAGGTTGCAGTCGACTTACTGTAGTCAGCTGTAGGGTCTGTGGGGTGACCATCTTTCAGGGGTTGCTCTGGAGGTACAGCTGCTGCCATGTGTAGAATGTTCACAGCACTCGCTTTGGAACTGGCTGTGGGCTGGGGTTTATAATATGGCTCCTATGGAGTAGAACAGAATTGGTGCTGAGGATGACTATTGCTGCTCCTCTCCATCAATGACCAGCAAGGGATGGAGGGCTGTTGGGAAGGGTGAGGGACCAAGAGGGAGTTCTGAGAGGGTATTGTGGAATCCCTAAAGTTGCAACCCATTTCACCCCCCTTAAGTGAACTGTTCTGTTAGCCATTTCCAATATGGAGCCAAAGCAGGTTTTGCCTACAGGCAAAAAGGCTGGCACACCTGCCATGTTTATGGAGGGAGGCAACTCCCATACCTAGAAGCACAGAAGGAAGGAAGTAATGATAGGGCATTCAATGGTAAGAGGTACTGAAGGGACACTGTGTACAACAGGAAAGGAGTGCAGGGCCATCGGCAGCATCCTGGTTGTGATGGCTGAGAGGATTATATGCAGAGTTGAGGAACAGGCAACCATGGAGGAGACCCAAAAATCAGGTAATAAAAGTCTCTCAGTGATGACGAGCCTCATTAAGGAAAATGGCACTCCTCATACGAGACTAGAATATCTGGAGAATGTGAATTGTGTGTGCAATACATGACTGACGTTTCTCTCATAAGGTGTGGAAGAGGATAATGCCGAAGTATTCCTGAGAAAGTGGTTGCTGGAGGTGTGAGAAGCCCTGAATCAGGTGAGCTCATTGATTCACTCCTGGATGAGCTGCTATGCCTGGGGGATAAAACTGCATAATGATAATTGTGACTGGGTGTGAGGAATATAGGGATGTAATACTAGTAGCAGTAAAACAAGCTGAAGGAGTGTTGCATGGTGAGTAAAGGCTTCAGTTTTCCAGGAACTGAGGTATAATACCAGGCACAGAAGGGAAGGGTTTGACAGAGTCCAGATGTAGCTGTGGGAGCAAGGTGTGAATCATTACATGTTGCTACTGGTTCATCTCACAATCCACTATGGAAGCTGGCCTACTGGTTTGCGACACAGACAACTCTGGTTCGGAAGGAAGCCTGGAGTGTCAGAGGGCTGGCAAGGTGGAGGAGGTTTGAGTGTCCAATGGACAATGCACCTCTGCTGGAGGGTGAAGGGACTCAAAGATATAGGGCCTCGTGGCAGAAGGTACGGGGTACTGAGCCTGGAAACCTAGCAGTGGCTGGGTTTGGAGTGATGCAGCAGATGTTGGCACATCATGAATGACAGCATGTGTAATGCTCCATGACATCATGGCATGCCCACTCCTTTCAAGGGAAACAGTAAAAGTGGATAATGCCTCTGGCTGGCCAGGTGATGCCATTCCTTGCCACCATGCCCACTACTGGATCCTACTGGGCTAGTAGGTGTAAATCTGTGTTGGTGTTTGCCACAATAACATTTTCTTTTCTAACATATTTCACATTTGAGTTATTAGTGGCATATTTGTGGCTATTATAACTGAGCACTGACTCTTTAGAGACTGATTTTGACTTGGGGCTGGCCACCCTGTCAGCACTCACCTCAAATTGCTGACTCAAGGTGAGACTGCCTTTAAATTCATTATAATTACTGGTAACATAGAAACATAGAAGTTGATGGCAGATAAGGACTGCAAGGCCCATCCAGTCTGCCCATTTTTCTACCTTATGAATGTGCCAATGGCCTATCCATTCATACTCATCTATATTGCTCCCTTATGCCTATCCCATGCCTGTTTGAAGCCCTGCAATGTATTCATATCCACCACTTCCTGAGGTAGGCTGTTCCATGCATCCACCACCCTTTCTGTGAAAAAGAACTTCTTCACATTACCCCTTAATCAGCCTCCCTCTAATCTCATGATGTGCCCTCTTGTCCTGCTATTTTTCTTATATTGAAACATGTTAGACTCTTTCACCTTGTTAATGCCCTTAAGATGTTTGAATGTTTCGATCATATCACCTCTCTCCCTCCTTTGCTCTAGGGTATACATACTGAGCTCTGTTAATCTGTCCTCATAAGTTTTCTGATGCAGTCCCCGCACCATTTTGGTTGCCCTTATCTGGAATACCTCCATTTTGTTAATGTCCTTGTGCAGGTGCCGCTTCCAGTACTGCATGCAGTACTCCAGATAGGGCTTAACCAGTGTCTTGGAAAGAGGGATTATTACCTTCCTCTTCCGACTTATGATAACCCAACTAATACACCCCAACATCCCTCTAACCTTACTTACTGCTTTAGTGGTCTGCTTGGATGGTTTCAGGTCATCTGTGATAATGATGCCTAAGTCTCTTTTTTCCCTTGTGATTGCCAGCAACGCCCCACCCAACCTATAGGTGACTTCAGGGTTTTTCTTCCCTATGTGCATGATCTTGCACTTCTTTGCGTTAAATCCCAGTTGCCACTCTTCTGACCATTTTGCCAGTTTATCCAGATCTCTTCTCATTCTGCCCACCCCCTCTGGATCATTTACTCTGTTGCATATCTTGGTGTCATCAGCAAACAGACAGATCTTACCCTCCAGTCCATCTGCAATGTCACTGATGAAGATATTGAAGAGGGCTGGCCCCAGGACTGATCCCTGAGGCACCCCACTTGTGATCTGCATCTCTTCTGACTGTATACCATTTACTACCACTCTCTGTTTTCTGCCTGCCAAGTAGTTTGCCACCCAGTTGACCAACTTCTGACCCACCCCGAGCCTACCCAGCTTATTAATCAGTCTTCTATGTGGAGCAGTTTCGAAAGCTTTGCCGAAGTCAAGGTAGGTGACATCAACTGCACTCCCTTGATCCACCACTCTGGTTACCCAGTCAAAGAAATCTATGAGATTAGTTTGACAGGACCTTCCTGTTGCAAACTCATGCTGTCTTGGATCCTGTGCTCCTATGGATTCCAGGAGTTGCACTATCCTTTCCTTAAGTAGTGCTTCCATAATCTTGCCCACTACTGAGGTAAGACTGACTGATTTGTAGCTCCCTGCCTCTTCCCTGCTACCACTCTTGTTCTGCGGGATCACATGAGCCCTTCTCCAGTCTTCTGGGACCTTTCCTGTGCTCAGAGACTCACTAAACAGCTCTGCTAATGGCTCTGCTAGTTCCACCCTTAGCTCCTTTAGTACCCTGGGATGTATGCCATCAGGTCCCATTGCCTTGTCCACCTTGAGCTTAGTGAGCTCTTGTAGGACTCTTTCTTTTGTGAAGGGACTAGTGCACATCTCCCTCCCCCGTGTCCATGTTGCTGAACTGTGGGCCCTGCCCTACCTTCTCCTCAGTAAATACTAAGCAGAAGTATCTATTTAGGATAGATACTTTTCCTTGGTCCTCCTCCACACACTCCCCCTTAACCCCTTTGATCTTAGCAATACCCTCTCTGGACTTTCTCCTTTCACTAATGTATGTATAGAAAGTCTTGTCCCCTTCTTTTACTGTCCGTGCTAGTGTTTCCTCAGTTTTGGGCATTTGCCTGCCTTACTGCCTTCTCTGCTTTCCTTAGGGAAGTTTGGTATGCCTCCCTATCTTCGTCCCAGTGCAGTCCCTTATATTTCCTGAAGGCCAGCCTTTTGGCTCTGACCTTTTCTGCTACTGTTTTTGAGAACCAAAGTGATTTTCTCCTTCTTTTGCTCTTACTTTTCTCTCTAACACAGTTGGATGTTGCTTCAAGTATTGCATCCTTAATACTTGCCCACTTTGCTTGTACCCCCTCACCTGTATTTCTTCTTGCCAGGGCTAGCTTAACTCTGTTGGCCATCTTATCAAAGTCAGCTCCTCTGAAGTCCCATATTTTTGCCTTGGAATGGGATGATTTAGTTCTAGTGGACAAATTGAATCATACCATGTGATGGTTATTGGCTCCCAGGTGACCTTCTACCTGGAGATCTGTGATCCTTTCCCTGTTAGTCAGTAGTAGATCTAGGATAGCCCTGTCTCTTGTGAGTTGTTGTACCAGTTGTTTGAGGCCCTCCCCCTGCAGGGAATCCACCATGTGTGTAGTTCTGTCGGCTGTCCCTGCTGGTATTGACCAATCTGTATTTGGCATGTTGAAGTCTCCAATTATCAGAACCTCCCCTTTAGCTGTCATATTTTGTATGTCTTCTAACAGTAATGTGTCTATGTCCTCCCCCTGGTCTGGAGGCCTGTAGACAACCCCAGTTCGTATGGCTGTCCAATTTCCTGTTTCCAGGGTGACCCACAGTTCTTCTGGCTCCTTATGTGTACTTCGGAATTTCTGTGGCTTTGACTTTTTTCATTGACATAAAGGGCCACTCCACACCCCCCTTTCTGCACCTTGGTCTCTTCTGAACAGTACATAGCTGGGTACTGATGTCTCCCAAGAGTGGTTACTGGTGAACCACATCTCGCTAATGGCTACTATGTCCAGTTTAGCCTCTGTCATTGTTGCCTGCAGGTCTGGAATCTTGTTTCCCAGACTGTGGGCATTTGAGTACATGATTTTCCATTGGTCATATTTCAGTGTGTTAGTTGTTGGGCGAGGTCCGGCATTTCCCCTGCATGTCATATGGAGAGATCAACCTTTTTTCTTACCTGGTGATGCTAATGAACTATAAACATGTTGAACTCCTGCTTGATCACTAGCTGAGTGGGGAGGGGTGTTCTTCCCATTTGATGTGTCGGGTGCTGCACTCCCTCTCCCATTTGCTAGTTTAAATATTCTGCAAAGACATCAAACTTCTGCCCCAATGCACTGACTCCCTCCTAAGTCAGATGCAGTCCATCGAATTTAAAGAACTTTCACTCCCAAAACCATTGCCAGTTACCTACAAATTTGTGTCATTTTTCCTGGCACCAGCCCTTGAGCCACATGTTTAACTCCCCTATCTCCCCTTCTCTAACTTTCTGTCCTTCTGCCCCTCTCTCCCAGACCAGCAGGATCTCAGAGATGCCGGACGAAATGGATGACAGTTTGTCTCCCAGCCTGGTCAGACTGGTGATCCCCTTTACTTTGTGCTACTTTTCAAAGCCGTAATAACTGGGAAACACTGTAATAACCAGTTATTATGGCTTTTGAAAGCTTGCGCTCAACTGTCCCTAAAGCACAAGCGGGAAAAGTCCGATCTCGACTGCAGGTCCGAAAAAACAAGATTCACACTCACCCTCAGGGCAGGCTTCACAAACTATTCCCTTCATCAAAACACAAACAGGCAGCGAAAGAAACCCAAACTGAGAGCTAATACAGCCCTCCACTCATACAAAAACATTGGGGTCCTTCACGAGCAGCATAGGTGGCTAGCACCATGCCTGCCCCTATTTTTAAATGAACATCAGTAGTTTGTGGATCAGGATAATTTTTCAGATCCAGTATATTTTAACAATAAGTACAAAAAACAAATACAACAAACACCCAATTGAGCTTATAGCTCATATTACAAAAGCACATAAGGAATTGCTGTCAGTGTTGGAAAACAAAAAACTACCCAATAACATATGCAGATGGATTTCTGATTGGCTGCGGGCTAGAAAGCAGAGGGTGGTCATAAATGGGGAATATTCTGACTGGGCGTTGGTGACCAGTGGTGTGCCTCAGGGATCGGTGTTGGGCCCCATTTTGTTTAATGTATACATTTCGTCCTTAAAGATTAGGAATAATAATATATGGAAGCAAAAATTTGCCGACGATTGCAGATTGGGTGTGGTCACAAATAAAGATGAACATATAATAGCATTACAACATACACTGGACTTAATATATGAATGGACAATTAGCAATAAGTTAGGCCTAAATAAAGCTAAATGTAAAGTCATGCATATGGGGAAAAATAACATAGAAGCAACTTATCAAATAGATAATACTACACTTGGGGTCGTATCTGAAGAAAAAGACCTGGGAATTATAGTTACCAAAGATCTGAGATTCAGAGTGCAATGTAGAAACCAACTTAGGAAGGCTAACCAGATTCTAAATTGTATACTTAAGCATATAACGAGTAGAGATAGGAATGTGTTGATGCCTCTGTACGTTGCATTGGTCAGGCCACATTTGGAGTACTGCGCAAGGGTTTGGTCACCATATAACAAGGAAGACATATTAAATATAGAGGGAGTCCAGAGAAGATTTACAAAAAAAATAAAAGGATTAGAAAATAAAACATATTACAACAGACTGGTTAGTCTAAATCTTTATTCTCTACAGTATCGTAGAATAAGAGGAGATCTATGTTTCCTATACAAGAGTATGGAAGATGACGAATTAATAAAAGAACTGGGGTTCACATATAAACTTGGGAGAACTAGTTCAAGAAATCATAATAAACAGTTGTACCAACAAATTTGGGAACATAACTTTCGAAAGCACTGGTACAGTTTAAGAGTTGTGGGAACTTGGAATAAACTACCAAAGGAAACTGTAAATAGTACAACAATGAATCAATTCAAGAATGGGATAGATCTATTTTTTGGAGAAAATAAATTCATATGTCAATAAAATTGGAAGGCGAGCCTTATAGGATGGTATTCTATCCTCGGCTTGAATCAACCTATGAAACCTATGAAGAGACAGCATGGACTAATCAAGCAACTATAACTTTTTCTTTCTTTAAAACACCAAGCACCAGTAATTATAAAAAATAAAACATATGCAACTGTGTGCTTATGAGTTTTTTTTTGCACACCCTTGGTGTCTCAAGGCTTATGGGTCATCACACACCTCAGGTATGTAAAAAAAACTCATAACACACAGTTGCATATGCATTATTCTCTACGTACCAGATCCTCCCTGCCTGGTTCTTGCCATGCCCCAGTCTTCACTTCTGTCTTCCTGGGTAACTGGATGTGTGTACAGGAGTCACCATGGAGCTGGAGGCATCACCAAAGATGACAATACCATATTTAAGAACTTGCACAGTCAACACCAATGCCTGGGGAGCACCATGGCTACATGCTTTCTCCAGCTGGGAGGATGATGGGAGTAGCTGCCTACACAATCAACACCAATAACTGAGGGCACTGTGTCTGCATCCTTCTCTCAGCTGGGAGAGTGATGGGGGAGTAACTGCTTGCACAACCAACACCAATGACTGAGATGCACCATGGCTCAATGCTTTCTCTTGCTGAAGGGTGAGGGGGATTAGCTACAAGCACAGCCAAAATCAGTGACAGAGAGCACTAAGGTTCCATGCTTTCACTAGTCAGGAGGGTTGGAGGTGAGAAGATTCTTGCACAGCCAACACCAATTACTAAGGATGCCATGGCTGCACCCTTCCCCCAGCTGGGAGGGTAAAAGTGTGTGTGTGGGGGGGGGGAGCTGCCTACGCAGCCAACGTCAATGATTGAGAGGCACCCTGGCTGCACCCTTACCCAGCTGGGCAGGTGCAGTGGGGCGTAGCTACCAACACAACCAACACTAATGTCGGACAGGCAGCATGGCTCTACCCACCTCCCAGCTGAGAGTCAGAGAGGAGTGAGTAGCTGCATGAAGAGTCAATACCAATGACTGGGGCACTATGTCTACACCCTTACCCCGGCTGGGAGGGTGCAGTGGGGGATTAGCTGCTAACACAGTCAACACCAAAGACCAAGTAGCAGGAAGGCTCTACCCTTCTCTCAGCTGGGAGAGTGATGAGAGAGTTGCTACCTGCACAGCCAGCACCATTGACTGAGGGCACCATGTCTGCATGGTTTCTTCAGCTGGGAAGGTGAGGGGGAGTAGCTAACTGCACAGCCAACACCAATGTCTGAAGGGGCGCCATAACTGCATGCTTTGTCCAGCCAGGAGGGTGAGGGTGAGTAGCTACTGTACAGTCAACACCAATGACCAGGAACACCATCGCAGCATGCTTTCTCTAGCTGTGAGGGTGAGGGGTGAAGTAGCTCTCTGCACAGCCAACACAATGTCCGAGGGCATTGTGGCTGCATGCTTTCCAGAGCTGGACATGGGGAAGGGGATAGCTGACTGCACAGTTAAACCATTGACCAGGAACTCCATGACTGCATGCTTTCTCCAGCTGGGAGGGTGAAGGAGGAGTAGCTACTTGCACAGCCAGCACAATAATCACAGCACCGTGGCTGCATGCTTTCCCCAGATTACAGCTGGAGGGGGGAGTAGCTGCCTGCACAGCCAAAGCAAAGAACGGGGCACTGTGACTGCATTCTTTCCACAGCTGGGAGGGTGGGGGGTAGCTACCTGCTCAGTCAGCACCTATGACCTTGAGCACAATGACTGTATGCTTTCTCCAGCTGGGAGAGTGAGGGGAGAAGCTGCCTACAAAACCAACACCAATGACTAGTGGCATCATGGCTACGTGCTTTTTCCAGCTGGGGAGGCAGGCAGGTGAGTACTGTAGCTGCATGAACAACCAACACCAATGGTGAGCACACCATCACTACATGCTTTCTTCAGCTGGTGGGAGGGTAGCTGCTTGTACAGTCAACACCAGTGACCAGGACCACCCTGGCAGCACACTTCCTCCAGCTGGGGGAGCCAGGTAGGTGAATAGCTCCCTGCAGTCAACACTGCTGCTGATCCTTGCTCACCTGCCAAGAGGGTGTGCAAATCTGAGTCAGCCTGGATCCTCCCTGAAAATTATGCATCTGTGCTCTGAACATTTTTTTTATAATAATATGCATTTGTTTATGCCCACAAAACACACATCATTGTGACATATACACATGCGTATCTTCCCCCCAAAGTCACCGGCATTATGGAAAGAATTGGAGCTAAATATTAAACAAAGTGAAAGTACAAGGGGCCATAACAAGAAACTGTTAGGGGAACATTTAAGGGGTACAGGCAGAAGTCCTGCTTCTCAAGAAGGGTGGTTGGTATGTGGAATTTAACTCCCAAGTAGCATAGTAAACCTAGAAAATAAAACAAAATTTAAGGAAAAATTAGATAATTGCTTACAAGAGCAAAACGTAGACAGATGCTATAACTGAGAAGTAAGGGGCGATTTCCATGGGCAAGAAACCATGGAGGGGGGGGGCTGCTTGAGTGCCTGAGAGATATCTGTGGCCTGTTGGGTACGGTCCTCAGTTGGTTTAGATCTTTCCTCACTGGCAGAACTCAGAGAGTGGTGTTGGGGATTTATTCCTTGGCCTCATTCTTTCTGCCATGTGGGGTTCCTCAGGGTTCTGTGCTGTCCCTTATGTAGTTCATGGTGTATCTGCTGCCATTGGGAGACGTAGTAAGACAGTACGGGCTGCAGTTTCATTGTTATATAGATGATACCCAACTCTACCTGTCTTTTGCCCCCGACCAGGATAGTGTGGTTCCGGTTTTTAATAGCTGCCTTGTGGAGCTCCAGGACTGGATGTGGGCCAACTGGCTAAGGTTGAACCCTGAAAAAAACTGAGGTGTTGGTGGTGGAACCAGGCCATGGGATAGCAAGGTCGGGAGCTTGGTCTACCACTGGGCTTTGGCTTGGGGGTAGCTAGCTCATGTCCTCTGTCCAGGTACGGAATCTGGGCATGATATTTGATGAAGGGCTAACACTTCATTTGCAGGTGTTGGTGGTAGCCAAAGCCTTGTTTTACCATCTGAGGAACATGGCCCGGACCTTGTTCCATCTCGCGACCTTCCAACGTTGAGCCACGCCTTTGTGACCTCTCGGCTTGACTACTGTAACTCCCTATACCTAGGGCTTCCTGAGGTTGATATCCGCTGCTTGCAGCTGGTGCAGAATGCTGCGGCCAGGTTGCTGGTAGGGGTTTCCCGGACCTGTCATATCACCCCTGTGCTGCGTGAACTGCACTGGCTGCCTGTTCAGTGGCAGATCACCTTCAAGGTCAGTTTATTGACCTATAAGGCCCTACACGTTCAGGGCCTTGGCTACCTGCAAGAGCTCCTGGTTCCTTACTGCCCCCTCTGACCCCTCCGCTCAGCCAACGAGGGATTGCTAGAGGTTCCCAGGGTTCGATTCAAAACATCTGGTGTGAGAGCTTTTAGTTATGCAGCTTGGACCCTGTGGAATTCTCTACCTTGTCGGATTAGAGGGTGCCCGACCTTGGAGAGCTTTAAGATGGCCTTAAAAACTTATTTATTTAGCCATGCTTTTGGAGATTACTATATCTGAATCTGAACTGTTATTTTATTGATCTATGCCACATATTTGATTGTTTTATTGATGTTTTTAACTCTGTACAGCACTTCGGTAATTGTTTGAATTGCGCTTTATAAATAAATTTATTATTATTATTAAATCTTCCATCCTATCGTTTGTATGTTCATATGTCAGATGCTTGAATTGGTTGATGCTTTTAATATTTATGGTTAAAAAATGTTACCAACATTTGTAAATCCAGTGTTAAGTGTTGATTTTCCGAAGACAAAAAAAAGAGGAATTGCAGATTCGGAATTGGATGTGCAAAAATCTGCATCTCATAAAAATGCTAACTCTTGTTACTAGAGTTTCAAATGCAAACCAAGACAAAACAAAAAGTAAAAAAAAAAATACTCAAATGTTTACAAATGTGAACATTAAAAGTTCACAAATACTCAAATGTGGGTTTTAAAATTTTGCCCACCCCTATAAGATGCCATTTCCTCCTTCCACACCACTGATGGCTCCCCTCTGGAGGATGTCACCTCATTCAGGTATTTAGGAGTTTGGCTAGACCAACACTTCAACTTCTCTTGCCACATGAATGCTGTAGTCAAAAAACTGTACCCTAAGCTTGGGCCTTATCCAGGAACCGTGACTGCATCCTGCTGCCGGCCCACTGAGCTTATTATCCAGAGGATGATTTGCCCGATCTTTGATTATGGTGATGTGGTCTACAGTGCTGCCCCTGCTTCAATCCTTGCCAGACTAGACACTCTCTTCCACTCTTTACTTGTCTGTCCCCTTCACATTCATCACTGTTCCTTATACCAATCCCTCTCTTTTCCGTTGCTTGAGGACAAGCACCACACCCATTGTATTAACATTGTTAGCAAATTCTGGTTCAATTCCCTCCCCTCCTACCTCTCCACTTCACTCTTCCTACCCCCTCCCACTCCCTCAGGAGTGCTAATGCTCACTCCCTGACAGTCTCCTCCACTCCAACGACAATCGAGCAGGTGATCTTTAGCCATCATTTCCCTAGGCTCTGGAGTTCCCTCCCTCACACCATCTGAAATGCCCACTCATCTCAAGCCCTCTCTTACCTCATCCGTGGACTCACCTCCTCCTACTGCAACTGTTCCTAATCTCCTCCCTCCCTCCTCCTGCACCTCCCTCCCACCCCTGCACTCCCTCCTCCCCTTTCCTCCCTCCCTTTGTAAAGCAAACTATGTGATTATCAATGTATAGCACTTAGCACCTAGGTATTTTGACCTCTGTACTGCTATACAGTGTCAATCTGTTATATAATGAGAACATTAAATCCTGGCTTCTGATTGGCTAGCTAACAGGATTTACAATGTGTAAATCCTGATAGTACCCCCACGGGAAGAAATGCCAGCCACCCACATGTACAATCCACTCTGTGAAATCAGTCTGACGCTGTAATTAAAAACCAAAACAGCAGTTTTAAATTCTCGATAAACATGATTAAAAAACATAACTGTAACAACAGAAAATTGCCTTCAACAGCCCTGAATTACTGCAAGCATTCCCACACCCTCCAAATTGCAGTGTACCCCACCTAATTATTCCCCTGTGTCTCCCGATAACTTCAGTCTCTGGTCCCAAAACTGCCGAAACAGACCGGAACGGCAGTCACAGAATAGCTCCACAGTTAAAATCTGTGCCCATTACTGCTTAGCTCCCACCAACCAAAACAACCAAAGCAGCCCGTCTTTACCTCTCTCTCTCTCTCTCTCTAGCGCCCCCTTCAATACTTAAAAAAAAAAAATAAACAAAAGCTCCTCACTGCGCACCTAATAGACAACAAATGTAGCGTCTCCCTGGTACCACAAAATTGACAACAGCATCTCCCGAACAAAGAACTGCTTTATGCCACGCAGCAAAAAAACCCCAAAAAAAACACATTTAAAATACAAAACCTGTTTTTTTAATTGTCAAAAAAAAAAAAACCCAGGTTGTATAATTGCAATATGCCTCTTGAGGCCTCGTGAGCAAACCACACCACGTGTGAGTAAATCCTGGCATCACTCACACCCTCTCGTGGTATATTGCTTAATTGTATACTTGATGAAATGCTCACAAAATTCCTACAGTGTCATTTTGTAATTGTATTCTTGAATTGTCTGGTATTCATGCATTGCATTACCCACCTCTCCTCTCCCCACAAGATGCATCTGTAAATCAGCTTCTAGCTCAGTATGTCTTGCCTGGTAAAACTTTTAACTAAATAACTAAATAAAATAAAAAATGCAGTACAACTTGTGCAGTTCCATTCTGAGGCAAGGTTTCAAATACAGCTGCTTTTGCCAAAGACAGAATAAAGGAGCTTTTTAATATATCCCCTTCATTAAACTGATACAATGCAGACACTTTTATAAACTGTACACAAAATAAAACCCATCACATTGATCTGAATGTCCTTACCTTTTACAATCAAGGTAGTTCCTGGTCCTGATTTATACAGAACACGTGGTGCAGCACTAAACTTGCAGCAGTAATACCTCCCAGCATCGCTGGCAGAAATGTTGGAAATCTGAATTGAGAAATCCAAATGATGGTGGTTCCCAGTCCAGGATACTCTTGGGTCTGCTACCTCTTGTCCTGATTGAAGTTCAGAGAAGAAATACTTGCTCTCTTCACCAGATCCAGTATACCACCGTACAGGGCCAATTGGCAAACCACTGGATAACGTACAGTTCAGGAAAACAGTATCCCCTACCGATACAGTCAGAAAACGCTGGGGCTGGAAGATCTGCAAATCATTTCCACATATACCTGAAAATGGGAAATGCTGTAAATATGGGCATAAATATTTACCATCATATTTTGTTATAGATACACTGTATAAATATTCATTGATAACCAGAGAAATTAAATGAGGCGAATAATTTCCCCAAACAGTTCCTACTATAAAGCTGTGTTCCCTTTTGTACTAAAAAAATATACTGTATTGGTGGTACTAAAGAACCATGACCCAAAATGGCCACATGAATGAGTTGTCCTCCTCAACTGTCAATAATATGATGGAAAGAATGCTCCAGCACTCCTTATTCTTCAAACTTATTATTTATTCCCCCTTCATGCTTCCAGTGCAGGCTTCCTGCATGTATCCACAAGGTGCTGGACTCACATCACCCCTGACTGTGATAGCCACCTCCATCGAGGCTTGGCTCTACCCTTGGGAAGGGATGGGGGTGGGGAGGAACCCCTGAGTTTCTATGTTGCATCAGGTGGCATAGCAGAGGCAGTGCAGGTCCTGGGGGATCTGTCATGCACTGTGCTGAAGCTATCTTTTATTCCTTTTCTCTACATTAATGTACAAGTGCCTGACTAAGTGTATGTTTATGTCTGCATGCCAGCCACATGCTTGGAAAATGTCCTTCTTACCACTGTGTTTCCACTGCACTTCCACCCATGGTCACCCAGGTGGCAGCACTGCAGAGGAGACAGTGACCCTTCCACCTCAGAGGAGAGAAGCCTGTTGGACGTGCAGTCTTCCACTCCCGTTGGCCATCCAGTAACCTGGGCTGGTTCCCAATCATGGGTTGCCAGCATCACGAGTGGTAACTCTACCACTGCACTTATGGGCCAGCTGAGCACTCCTTATTTTAGTGAGTGCAAACAAGTAGTTTGTTAGTACATTTTACGTTCCAAAATGCTTTGGTTTTTGCATGCGTGACTCCACCTCTCATGTGCATCTGGTAAGGCCCAGTTTTGCGAGCAGGTCCAAATAGGATTTTGCTCACAAAAGGCACCCTTCCAGTACAGCCTTTCACTCACAAACTTTTAACTGAGTGCTTACAATCCCGGTTTGTGAGGCACAAACTACTTGGCCTAGCAAGGTTTAGGATGGTTCCATGTGATAACAGCAAAAGCATAATAGCGCTGAACATTTGCGCAAAGACAGAACATCAAAGGCATTTACAGCCCACACCAACAGCATACGTCAAAACAGCGACCCCCCAAAAAAAACACACCAATGAAAACGATTTCATTTGGGGGTGCCCCTCTCATCTCCCAGATGGGGGGCTTTATTTACATAACTAACTCTGAGACCACACTATATGTGAAAATGTGTGCAATACTACCATACTTTGCCGTCACTGCACAACCTCACCTTCTTTGCTCTCACTGTTTTACACCTGTAGCCCTTTTTACAGGCATTCAATTTGAGTCGCTCATATTGAGTTGCTCAAACTGAGTCACCCATATCACGGGATACCGTTTAGAACCTCTGAAATTGCTTGTGTGGTTGAGTGGTTGAGTACTGCAAAGTAATGCAGCCTCTTGGGAATTTATTGGATATTCAGCAGCAAACAGAAACAAAGTGCTACCAGGGATATCTTCTTTCAGCAGTGCATTAATTGAAAAAGACGATGCTTGATATCAGACCCCTTTAGCGTTATTCCACTCCTCTTCTTGATGCCACTATGAGAACAGTGGGCACTCGGTTTGGTACCGGTTTTAAACAGAGGGAATTAATTCTGTCCAGCATCCACAGTTTCACATTCAGTGGATTGCCAATGAGGATGAAGCACGTGCAGCTAAAAATATGCTAGAAAATGAATTGCTTTCCCATCAGGAAGATGAGGACAGGTTGAAGGAATTGAATATGTACTCCCTGGAAGAGAGGAGGGAGGGAGAGAGGGGACATGATAGAGACATACAAGTATCTTACAGAGAGGAACAGGGTGCAGGAATACACTATTTTTAAGTGAAAAAGATGTTCAGGGACTAGAGGGCATGGGATGAAATTGAAGGGGGATGATTCAGAAGAAATGTGAAGAAGAATTTATTCACAGAACGGGTGGTGAACAAGTGGAATACCCTGCCAGGGGAAGTGGTGGGGGCTTAAACAATTACGATGTTTAAGAATGCATGGGATAGACATAAAGGAATTCTGTAGGTCAGGGGTAAGGGATAACAGACTTCTAGGAAAACATAAAACTGAACTTACAAGCTCAAATGGGCAGACTAGGTGGGCCATAGGCCCTTATCTGCCGACACTGTCTATGTATCTATATATTTTCTGTGGCTGTTTTTGATGATATCTAAACAAAAAACTGACACTGCCTGGCCAGGGGAGGGGGGAGGAGGGAGCTACCACACCCTGCCATAGTTGAGGCAAAGACAATCATCATCATCATCATCATCAGTTATTCATTCACTGCATGACAGGAAATGACTGAGAGCATGGTGACAATGTGACCCTGACCCACCCCACCACTGCACGCTGACACTGGCCTGTGTGGCCACCAGCACCCCCCCCCATCATAGTTGAGATAAATTCATCAACTTAAATACGGATGCTCAAAGTTGATGACTTAGCACCTACTATGTATGGATATTGGTTTTGGGAATGACATTTCTGTATACAACCAGCAACTGATAGTAGCCACTGCATGGTCTTAGGGGAATGGTTTTGATGAATGAGACTTGATTGGGGGATGTTTTTATTTATTTACTTTATTAATTAACAGAACTTTAGGGGAAACATGTTCTGCAAAAGCTACCTCAGATCTCTCACATTTTACACTACACATTATTTAAATACAGTGAAGGTCAGCAGCACTGAGTGAGCCCCACATCCAAGTATGCGGTTGTTCTCAGTCTACACTATTTCTGTGCATTGCAGAAAGCATTACTTTTACTTGCTGTTTGCTGCAGCTGTGCAGCAGTTGTACCACACTGATTCTGCTGCTTTGCAAGCTGACATTTTCTGTAACCACAACAATCTTCGAATCTGCCTACAGCTAACATCAGAAGGGGGCTGCAGCGATTGGAGATTACAATAGCCCGCAGTGAATGTTTTAGAGATTTTATAAGCTACTGCAGTCACAGATGTTTGCCAGTCCCACTCTTCTCCTGGGGGCCTGGGCTAGGTGTACTCCTGTACTGAACCCAGTGAGGATAGTGGGAGCAGAAAACAAAAGATACACGCTTATAAAACCTTTTAACATTCATTGTCTGTAGAGCATTGAATCTCACACTGCTGCAGCCATCCTCTCATGTCAGAAAATTGCAAGGGATTTGAAGATTTGGAGTATGCACCACTATTAGGATCCAACACTCCATCCACAGAAAGAAGAACACTCAATGTTGGTGTTTCTTCTAACACATTTTGCTTTATTATTCAAAAGATTGGAGTACAAGCCACAGTGCTGAGACAAGCATCTGAGCACAGGGGGACCCACTGGAGCCCCAACATTTTGCACGGGCCACTCCTGACACCTTATCTGGCTTATTTGGAATAATGAAGCAAAATGTGTTGGATGAAACACCAGCTATAAGTATTCTTCTTTCTGTGGACTGAGTGCTGGATCCTGAAAGTGGTGCATACTTAGAAGTGTATTTACAAGGACTGGATTGTAGCAGTGGTCCCTCTCCTATCAGCATCATAACTTGCCCAGCAATTTAATGACTTGTCCAACAGTATCATAACTTAACCAGCAGTATTATATCTTACCCGGACGTATCATTAACTTGCCTTACAGCATCATAACTTGCCCAGTAGTAGAACTGTGTGGAATTTTCATATTCCACTTCTGCCAAATTCTGTAGAATTGTATAAATTCCATCTAATTCCACAGAATTCCTTTGGAAGTGAATTTCAGAATTCTGAAAGTAGAATGTTAACTGCAGAACAATATTCCGTGGTTTATGTGAATTGTATGTTCATGTCGGCACACTGCAGAACAATATTCTGCAGATTTTGTGATGTATGGAATATTTTTCCATGGTTTTCATAGAAATGCATTTTGGAACTCTGACGGATTCCACATTCCACACAGCTCCATGTACCATAACATGCCCGACAGCATCATAACTTGCCCGCAACAATATAAATTGCACAGCAGCATCATAACTTACCCAGAAGTATCATAATTTACCCAGCAACATCATAACTTACCAAGCAGCATCATAACTTCCCCGGCAGCATCGTAACATACCCAGCAGTAGTATTACTTGCCCAACAGCAATATAAATTGCCCAGCAGTATCTTAACTTAACCAGAAGCATCATAACATGCCTAGCAGTATCATACCTTGCCCAGTAATATCATAATCTTCCCAGCAGTATCATAACTTCAAACAGGAAGAAAGGGCCATTGACTTGGGCATGGTGCTCAGAAGTTCAAAAACCTTAGCAAGTATGTAAAGGACTCAGCACTTAGTTTATGAGTGCAAGAATAACTGAGGCTCAGTGCACCCACTTGAAAGCTGTTTTATTAGTTTCAAATATAAAAAAAAGAGTGAACAGCATACCAGTGCAAAACAAGGTTCAGAGGGAGGCCCCCACAAACAACCAATGTTTCGCACCCCAACACAAAGCACCCATGTGTTGGGGTGTGAAGTTTGGTTGTTTGTGGGGGCCTTACTTTGAACCCTGTTTTGTATCAGTATGCTGTTCACTCATTTTTTTTTTTGGCTGCACAGCAAGAGTTATGCTGACATCTTGCTGACATATACAGAGAAGGGGGCTCTGGGGTGTGTGGTCAGATACCAAACACACTACAGGTGTCTCCTTACACTGAGTAAAGCTGAAGCACATCTCTCTGTGTCCTCTCCATTCATTAAAGTGTGTTTCCTTCCTCTCCCCCCACCACACTATTTTCTTTTTTTTTTAATTATTGTATTTATCCTCCTTCAGCCCTGCCAGCAAGAGTCTGTCCTCCTCCATCTCTCATCCACTGCCTTACCCCCCTGGTCATCTACCAGGCTCTGTATCCCCCACGGATTACCCCCTGTGGTGGGATGGAAGGGAGGAGGGCCGTTTCCCCCCAGTACATATCCAGAGGAGGCCTGAGAGCTCCATGAGTCCATGGCACTGGAGTACTGGAGAGGATTCCATGAAGCCGACAGCTGATTTTTCCTCTTTTCTTGGTCCCTCCCCCATGGCTGTGAATGCACGTGTGTGGAAGCGCACACACATCACAATGCCACACTACTTGTCTCCCTGGCTTTGATGCTACCCCCATCCTCCACCGGGGCAGCCAAGGAGTGGGATGGCATGCCCACCCTTCCCCGGGAGAGGTAAGCTGTTGTCAGATGCTTGATCCTTTCCTTCCCCTGCTGACCCCCGCATCCTGTGCTCATTCCTGAGCATGGGTCACAGGCATGGCGTGAGGTGTGGCAGCCAGTGCCTCAACCCTCAGTGCCACTGGGCAGGCTGCCACACTATTTTCTTGCCCCCCACAATGGGATCAGGTGTTCTGTAAAGATGTCAGGCTCCTGTTTTACTTGGGGTGACACACCCACTGATGATTTCAAATCTGCATGTCCTCTCCATTCGTTAAAAGGCACTTCCTTCCTCTCCCTCCTGCTACACTATTTTCTTGCTCCCCAGAATGGGATCAGGTGTTCCATAAAGATTTCAGGTTCCTGTTTCACTTGGGATGACATGCCTACTGATGTTTTGAATCAGCAGAAGTTTGGTATTTTCAGAATTTTGAGTTCTTTGACTTCAGCTGTAAAATTATGACCAAATCGGGTCTGACAGGTGATTTAGAGAACTTGTCAGACCTACAACTGTGCATTTTTGAGTGAAAAAAAACAAAAAGAAACAACATCAAAACAGCTAATGAAGTGCCATTTAAAGCAGCAGTGCATGATACTGCATTTTGCTTTCAATATCAAATTTGGATGGAGATAGGCAGGCTAGCTAAAATAAGAGAACTGTCAATTTGGACTTCTACCTTGCACAGTGTCATCTCTTGTATGCTCACACCTCAGTCAGGATCCCCATATTTGAATGTGGCATTACCCGAAAGTGATCAAACATGTACATTAGCAGGCTGGCCTAGTGATGCTGAGGGTTGAGGCGCTGGATGCCACACTTTGTTCCACACCAGTGACCCTGGTTTGGGAATGGACTCAGGCCACCGGGGATCAGCAGGGGCGGGAAGGGATTGAGCATCCGAGGGACTGCTCTCCCTCCCCGGGAAGGGGGGACTCCAGTTGTTGGTGCACTTCTGGCCCCTAGTGGAGGATGGGGTGGTGCATCAATGAAAAGCATTAGAGGCTGAGCTGGGGCAGGCGCCAAGAGGAGCACGACTGGACATGTGCATGCTCCCCATCGGCATTGTTGCACACCCCACTCACGCATGGGAGAAGAAGGGAAAATGTCTTCCCAGGTCATGGTGGCTTGATGGCCATCCAAAAGGTGTCCTGACTTCGGGGGTATCACTGACGACTGGATCCAGACTTGATGGGAGAGAAGGGGGCTCCCCACCTATAGGAGCTGGGATGAACCAGATGGCAGCCGAAACAGGGGATGCAGGGACAGAGTGGCCAACTGGGAGCCAGGTAGGAGGAAAAAATGATTAAAAAAAACATGTGCACTAGCAGCCTACTCAGATTTTCAATGCTGCAGCCAATTAATAACAGTGTGTGTTGACTATTAACATTACAACTTACATGAGAGTGCCCGATTGGAGAGGGACCCACTACGTGAGCACAGGTATTCAGTACTGACCGATTTCTCATATGTTCAAGATGCTGCATGTTTGTCTATTCCTGTCAATCAGTTATGCTCTCCCAGACCCATTGGGTTGTTTTATCCTGCATTGAATTAAGTTGGAAAAGCTTTTTCTACGAACTGGAGTGTGGAATTCCAACTTATTCTGTGCGAGAGTGTAAGTGCCATGACTTCTTGTTTTCACTGTTTGCCACTTGTTACTGAGTATTCCATGCCTTGGTGCAGCTTTGCATGAAACGCAGGTACTACTGTCAGTCAGTCTTGATTTGTTCTATGCGTCATCTATAAAAGTTGTTCACAGATACTAAGACACAGACACAAAGTATCATAAACGTTACCTTTTTATTAAAACAAAAGTAGCCAAGTAAATGAATTCTTTAGTTAGCTTGCCAGCAAAGTATTTTTTTTTGGCTTCCATTATTGTAGTAGCTGATAAATGTTTTGGCCTTACTTTGCTAACTCAGTAAAATGATTTGCCTTAATTATTGGAACGCAGTGATAGTTTTGCATATTTGCTTGTGATCGTAACAGTACAAGGTTATGAATCCATGATCTGTAACCTTACTATGTACGCAATTCATAAATACCAAGAGCTTTTTCCTGCTATCTCACTAGTCAGAGACCAAGTCCATGTCATTGTAGTGGCTAGTAAGACCAAGATATGTTGAGAAATATACAGATCTCAAAACATCAATCAGATGGCAACACAGAAATGTGAAAAAAGGCTTCACTTTGCTATTTGCTCACTTGTACTCGGTCATAATTAGTATTTAAAATGAATCACTCTTGCTTCCAATGCAGATGTGCTGAACACTGACTCTCACTACAATTTTCTCACAAATTTTCAGTGATAAAACTGGCAATGGCAAGCACTGATTCCCTTTTCCCCCATTGCAGTGAATGAAATTTAGTTCACATTAACTATTGTTGACCAGACCCTTGCTCACCATAACATTTACCAACTTTGTGGTAAACGGTCACGGGTGTGTGTGTGCACACATGCAGACACGCTTACACATACTGCAACTAGTGAAACTTGCAAAGCCTTTAAAAAATGTCTCCAAGTTTTTGAAAGTCTGCATAACTCACTAACTCTATCCTTTTCCAGACCTGCAAATCAATAGCCTTCCGCATCACGGCCATAGGCGGCACTCATTAGTTTTATATTTTCATGATTTAGAAATCTATTACGACATCTGTCTCCTTTTGCATGTCTGCAAATAAACAGAGGTCTGCATCCCCAGCCATAGATGTCACTCATCTAGTTTCAATATTTTCCACTGATTTAACACACAGATTTTCTCCTTTTGCAAACTTGCAAACAGCTGTCCATCTCCCAAGTGATAGATGGCTCTCTTATCAGTTTTAACATTTCCCAAATTTCCAGTCTATCTACGCAATATTGCTCCCCTTTTGCACACCTACAAATAAACAGATGCCTGCCTGTCTACCCATCAATAGAGTGCACTTATCGGTATTACATATGCCACAATTTTAAATTCTATATAATACATCTTCATCATTTTGCAGACCTGCAGATACATAGCTGTCTGTATACCAGCCAGAGACATCACTCATCTAGTTTGAATAGTTCCCAATTTCAAATGTCTATATAACACAAAGCCTCTCTCCTTTTGCTAACCTGCAAACAGTTGTTTGCTTTCTTTGTCACAGATGGCTCTCATCAGGTTTAAATATTTCCAAAAGTCAAAACTCTATACAGCATAATATAGATCTTAGGATTGAAATCCTGCAAATAAACAACTGACATCACAGCTGACATCAATGCATCTTGGATTGGCTGGCTTGGGATCTATGAATGCAAGGATAACATGCACTCTGGAAACAAACACAGAGAGGTATGGCAGGATCAAAGAAGATGTGAGCAGAGCCAAAATGGCTGCTAATGCATTACTTTGACAAGGGATACAGAATTAATGAGTGGATTGGACTTTCAGAAAATAGTGATGCATGCACACATACGTGCTTTAGCTAGACATACTTTATTTCTTCAGCTCGCAGTCACAGTTCCAGGAAGAGGAGGACATGTTTCAGGAGGGAGAGTGGATCTACAGTGCTGGACTGAATCTAGGTGAGTAAGGGGTGCAGGGTGGTGAGAGTGGGTGGGTGCTGAATAGGGGGAGGGGGTTAAGGGGCAGTGGATGGATGGTTTTCTTTGTTTCAGGAGACTTTGAGTGACCATACCAGGACACAGAGGGAAGAAACAGAAGGTGGGGTATACTTGACAGTGGGAGGAACTTTGTATAAATGGACTGGGGCAAAGAGGGAATAACTAGGAGGTGGGAGGATACTTGGCAGTGAGAGGGACTTTCAATGAATCAGTGAATTCTATCAGGATAGTTTTGTGCATAGTTCTTAATTTCAAGAGCCGTATATACTGTACATAATTTATTTTCAAGAAATTATGTATCCATTTCAACACATATCAATACCATGCTGTTTCCCGGCACTATGGAGGTAAGTGGGAGGAGTGCCGTCTACCATGCCATCTTGCAGAACTACAGAGATAAGCAGCAGGAGGTGGATTCCTCCAGTTGTTGAGAATGGGAGATGCCTCTCAGGTCCCAGCTTGGAGTTAGGGGATGAACAGGGGACCAGTAAAGGCCAACGTAATTCACAGGGACAATGGTAGGGTGGTGATGCTACCAAATACATCACTGCTGGCTCCTTACAGACAGTGGAGTTTTAAGCACATCATTTTTCAAATCTCTCTGCATCCTCTCCATTAATTAAAGTGTGCTTCCTTCCTCTCACCACTGCTGCACTATTTTCTTGCTCCCCACAATAATACTAATAATAATAATATTTTTATTTATATAGCGCAATTCATATTTCAAAGCTCTGCACATACAAAGAATATCATAAAAATGTAAAATTAAATACAAATTCAGCACTGGTTTGAAAACATCCCCAGTTATAAATATCAGTTATTAAAAGCTTGCTGGAAAAGGTGCATTTTCAGGCTAGTTTTGAAGCTCTCCTCGGTCCTGCACTCCCTAATCTGATGAGGTAGAGAGCTCTGCAGGGATGGTGCCATGAACATAAATGCCCCGGCCTGAGATGTTTTTAAATGTACCATGGGAACCTCTAACAACCCCCTGTCAGATGAGCAGAGAGGCCGGCTGGGGCTGTAGGGAATCAGGAACTCTTGTGGGTAACTTGGTCCCAGCCCATGCAGGGCTTTATAGGCCAACAGACCAATCTTGAAAGTGATCCACCACTGTATAGGCAGCAAGTGCAGAACACACAGCACAGGAGTAATATGACTAGAGTACAATGTCCCAGTCAACAACCGAGCTGCAGCATTCTGCACCAGCTGCAAGCAGTGGATATCAACCCCAGGAAGCCCCAGGTAAAGGAAGTTACAGCAGCCAAGGTGTGCGGTCACTAAGGCATGGATCAACATGGGCAGATCATTGGATGGAACAAGGTGTTTGATTCTGGAGATGTTCCTAAGAGAACAGGCAGAGTATCAGGAGGAAGGAGCTGCTGGTATAACTAAACTTCTCTACTGGGACCTTCAATTTAGGGTAAAAAGAAGTTAGTGTGTCAGAGTTAGTTGAAGTGAATCGTTATCTGTGCATCTGTTATCTGTGTTATCTGTGTAGTTATCTAGGTGCTTGTCACAGGTGGCTGAAGGGAATTGTTATCTGTGAAATTAACTAAGTGTAGAAAGATTTGCAAAATAGGAGGTGTTATCTAGGTGCTTGTCATAGGTGGCTGAAGGGAATTGTTATCTGTGAAATTAACTAAGTGTAGAAAGATTTGCAAAGTAGATGGAGTGGCTTAGCTAGAAGGAGCCAGGTTAAAACCAGATTTAAACACTGCCCTAGATAACTTCTGCCAGAGAACAGGCAGAGCACCAAGAGGAAGGAACTGCTGGTATAACTAAACTTCTCTACTGGGACTATATTGCCCTCCTTCTCTCCCACCCAAAGGCAGTTCTACTTTTATAGGCACAGGATTTGACTGACAACAGGAACTTCCTGTTTGGGAGCAGGAAGTGAGTGCTCACAGAGCCACCAAAGACTCACCATCCTAGAAGGGCAAGAGTAGCTCTCTGTCCCCCTCAGCTGCTGGAGGTCTGACTCTGAGCAAGTAAGGAGACTACTGAGAAATATAGGAACTTCTTGACTCAGAACAGGAAAATCAGGAGATAAAAGGGCACAGAGGCAGTAAGCAGGGATAGAAAAAAAAGAAATAAACAAACAGAAGAAAGAGTAAGTATTCCAAGCAACAGTTAGGGGTCCAGAAATAAGACATGATGGGAGTGGTGCAGTGCAGTGGCTGTAGAGCAGCAGTCTTCTGGGAGACGTTCAGGATGCAGTGTTGTTCCATCTGCAGGCACCTCTCTGGACTGAGGGAAGAGGTTGCTCATCTCCAGGCTGAGTTGGTCATGATTTGTGGGACCTCCTCTCCCACCCAGAGACCACCAGGGTCACTGCTGTTGCCTCAGAGGTTGCCAAGAAAGAGGAGTGGTTGGACCATGGTGGGCTCAGGGAGGGTGAGGGTAGTGGAACAGAGGTGCATCCCTCTAGTTGTACCTCTCCACAATTTCTATGCCATTCTGGAAAAGTGTGGACCCACTATTGAGGCACCCACAGTGGAGACCAAGGAGGATGCTGGAAACCTCCACAAAGGAGACCCACAGGAGGGTGACATGGAACCCCACAGGGGAAGGAAACAACTCCTGGTGGGGGACTTCATTGTTAGGAAGGTAGAACTGGAGGAGGAGGGAGAGGAAGGTAAGGTGCCTGCCTAATGCCATGGCTTGGAGGGACAGGGTTTGAATCCTCAGGATCGCAGGAGCAGCTGCACAGGGGAGGGAGCTGGATGTCATTGTCCACCTAGGGAAAAATTATCTGGCTAAGAAAGGGATCAGAGCAGTGCAAGAAGCATTTGTGGAGATGGGGAGGGGCCTTAGACAAATAGCATGCACGGTAACCTTCTCGGAGGTGCTGCCTCTCTATGGCATGGGTGAGACTAGGGTGCTCCATACCATGGGATTCAATCAGTGGTTGAAAAACTGGTGCAGAGTTCAGGGATTTGGCTTCACTGGGGACTGGGGGTCCACCTGGAGGGATGCAGGTCTATACTGGCGTGATGGTCTGCATCTGTCCAGCAGGGGAACCAGGATCCTAGGTGATAGGTTTAAATGCTTCATTAGCAAACATTTAAACTAGCCAAGGGGGAAGGCACTGGAGAGGAGCAGGGAAATCCTAGCCCCCAAAAAATCAGGGTACTAAGTGAAGTAGACACCAACATAGAGATGTCGATAGGGAGAAGTGCAGGGGTAAATGAAGAAAGTGACAAATGCAATAAGGGCAGGGATGGGCCAAAAAGGGGTAAGGCCATCAAGAAATGGAGGATAATGAGTACCAATGCCCGCAGTCTGGGCAACAAGCTCCCTGAACTGGTGGCCTTGATGGAAGAAGAATGCCTGGATATCATAGCAGTCACAGAAACATGGTACACAGAGAACCATGACTGGGGTGTTAACATACCAGGATACACAACGTACAGGAGAGACAGGGAGGGGAGAAGATGGGGCAGTGTAGCTCTCTGTGTAAGGGAAGAGATAAAAGCATCTGAACAAAAGAGTAAACAGGGAGGAGGAGGCGGCACTGTGGGTTATCTAAGAGACTGGAAAGCCACCACAATCCGCAAAGAGGTTATATACAGACCCCCATGTCAGGGGAAGGAATGGACAAGGATATGATAGAAGGCATACTTAGGATGGCAGAGAAAGGGGAGATACTGTTGATATGGGACCTTAATATGCCAGATGCTAACTGGAGCACCTTTGCTGCAACCACATCCCAAGGCAGGGCCATGCTCGATGCCCTGCAGGTGGCATGCCTCAGGCAGCTAGTTTTGGAACCTACTCATGAGGGAGCAATCTTAGACCTCGTACTCTCAAATGGGGACAGTGAGAGGATCTCAGATCTAGAAAGCGATAGCCATTTGGGAACAAGTGACCACCAAACAGTGTGGTTCACGATAAACTCAGCTACTGAGTCAAGCCATACAAAAGTGAGGGTTCTGGACTTCAGGAAGGGCAGACTTTGGCAAGATGGGAGAGTGCCTTAGAAAACCACTTGCAAACAGGCTAGAAGGAGGGGTGGAGCAACAATGGAGAAATATCAAGACTGCCATCACAGAAGCAACAAGCCTTTGTGTGAAGCAAATAAACAAATCAAAAGGAAAGAAAAAGCCACTATGGTTCTCAAAAGAGGTGGCGGTGAAGGTTAGGGAGAAAAAGATAGTATTTAGGAAGTATAAGGAAACTCAGAAGGAGCAGGACAGAGAACTGTACCAGTTAAGGCAGAATGAAGCAGGGAGGATAGTCAGAATAGCAAAGGCCCAAACTGAGGAAAAGATAGCCAACTCAGATAAGAAGGGAGATAAAACCTTTTACAGGCATATCAGAGAGCGTAGAAAGACAAAGGGAGGTATAGTGAGGCTGAATAAAATGGATGGTGGGTGGGCAGAGAGGGACAGTGAAAAAGCAGGGACATTGAATGAATACTTCTGTTCAGTATTCACAAAAGAGGAGGTGGGGGAGGTGCCTATCCAATTAACAGAAGCACTCTGGATGGGGTGGGGTCGATCTCAGTCCTTTCACAGAAGAAAGGGTTCTGAAAGAACTCCTAAAACTGAAGGTGGACAAAGCAATGGGGCCAGATGGAATTCACCCCAGAATTCTAAAAGAATTAGGCAGAGAACTGGTGACACTACTGACTACCCATTTTAACAAATCATGGGAGGATGGTGTGGTACCTGAGGACTAGAGGAAGGCAGAAGTGATTCCCCTTCACAAAAGTGGGACCAAGACAGAGACAGGAAACTACAGACCTGTCAGTTTGAACTCTGTGGTAGGGAAAGTAATGGAATCACTTCTGAAGGAAATAATTGTTCAGTAGCTAGAGGCCAGTGAGGCACAGGACCCAAGGCAGAATGGTTCACAGCGGGAAGGTCATGTCAGATGAATCTACTTGATTTCTTTGACTGGGTGACCAAAGTAGTACACCAGGGAGGGACTGTGGACATGGCCTACCTAGACTTTAGCAAGGCATTTGACACAGTCCCATACAAAAGATTAATAGCCAAATTAACCAGCCTGGGAGTGGGTCCCTGGGTGGTAGCCTGGGTAAAACATTGGCTGAACAACAGGACACAGAAGGTAACTGTAAATGGAGTCCACTCTGAAGAAAGAGGGGTTACTATTGGGGTACCGCAGGGTTCAGTACTGGGTCCAGTCCTTCTTAATGTCTTTATAAGTGACATTGCAGAGGGACTGGAAGGAAAAGTATGCCTCTTTGTAGATGACACAAAGATCTGCAACAGGGTTGATACACAAGGAAGCATGGAAAGCATGAGAAGGGACTTGGCAAGGTTGGAGGAATAGTCAGATGTATGGCAGCTTGGATTCAATGCAAAAAAGTGCAAAATAATGCACCTGGGAAACAAAAACCCAGGGGAAGATTACACAGTGGGGGGGAGGTAGTAACAACAACAAAAATGGGAAGGGACCTGGGGGTGATCATATCAGATGTCAGATGACCATAAGGTTGGCAAGCAATGTGATAAGGGGGTAGGGAGGGCTGGGGGATACTGGGATGTATAGAGAGAGGCATCACCAGCAGAAAACAGGAAGTTGTTATTCCCCTGTACAGACAGTTGGTGAGACCCCATCTGGAGTACTATTTCCAGTTCTGGAGACTCCATCTCCACAAGGACATAGACAGGATGGAGGCAGTTCAGAGGAGGGCAACTAAAATGGTGTAGGGTTTGCAAGAGAAGCCATATGAGGAGAGACTACAGGAGCTTAATATGTATATTCTTGAGGAAAGGAGGGAGAGGTGGGACATGATAGAAATGTTTAAGTACCTCAGTGGAATCAACAAAGTCCAAGAGGGTAGCATCTTTCAGAAAAAGAGATGTACAAGAACAAGGGGGCACAATTTGAAGATAGAGGGGATGGCTCAGGGCAATGTGGAGGAAGTATTTTTTCAAAGAGAGGGTGGGGGACGTATGGAACAGCCTTCCTGAGGAGGTTGTGAGGTCTAAAACTGTGGAAGAATTCAAGAATGTATGGGACAGACATAAGGCAACTTTTGTGGGGGGTAGGAAGAAATAGGCTAAATAGGATCTGCAGCTTATCCTCTAGGTAGGGAAATGGGCAGACTAGGTGGGCCAAGCGGTCCTTATCTGCCTTCAAAGTCTATGTTTCTGTGTTTCTATAGTAGAAGGAAGACTTGACAACTGCCGACACCTGCGCCTGTAGTGTAAGCCCTTCGTCAAGAACTACCTCCACATCACGCACCCGTTCAGAGGCAGGTAGCTGTACACCATCCAGCCACAGCCCAGATGGTAAACCTACCACTGGCCTCTCTATCTGGCACCCTGGATCCACTACCAACACCTCAGTCTTCCCAGAGTTCAATTTCAACCAGCTAGTCTTCATCCAGTCATGGATCTCCATCAAACAGCTGTTAAACAACGAGACCACACTATCCTGGTCGGGTGCAAAAGACAGATAGAGCTGGGTATCATCGGCGTAACAATGAAACCTCAACCCATATTGTCTTACAATGTCTCAGAGGGTCAGCAAGTACACCGCAAACAGCATGGGGGACAACACTGAGCCCTGAGGAACACCGCAGAGCAGAGAGAATGGTTCTGAGGAAAAAATCTCAGGCACCACCCTCTGAGATCTGCCGGTGAGGAAAGAATGAAACCAACTGAGAACTGGACCAGCCAGGTCACAGATAACCCTCAGGCACTCAAGTAGCACCCCATGGTCCAAGTATCAAACGCTGAAGAGCGATCCAGAAGTGCCAAGATGTAACGGCATTTCTGGTCCCTCGCCATCAGGAGATCATTGAGCACCCGAACCAGAGCTGTCTCAGTGCTATGTCTCTTCCGGAAGCCTGACTGGAGAGGGTAGAAGATATCATGGATGGTAAGATGGTTCTCCAGTTGTAGCGCAACCACTTTCTCAATCACCTTCCCAACTACGGGAAGGTTAGAGATAGGTCTGTATTTGGCACAGTTGTTTGGGTCCAAGGAAGCTTTCTTAAGAAGCGGTGTCACCACCGCCTCCTTCAGGGAGCTGGGGAATTCTCCTGAGTCTAAGGAGCATCAAACAATCTGTGCCAGGATCAGGCTGATAAACTCAATACACCCCAATAAAAGGTGTGATGGACCCAGATCCAAACTACAGTAAGTCGGCTGCAACTTCTGGACAATCCGCATGATATCGTCAATCTCCGGACGGTTAAAAGAACTCCAGGTTGACTGAGAGAGAATGACCAAATACTGACTGCCATCAACTCCCATAGAAGACGCTAAGCAGATCTCGGCCCTGATGTGAGCCACCTTATCCGCAAAAAATAGAGCAAACTCATCACACTTAAGTTGTGAAAATGCTCCTCGAATCTGCAGACAGGATGGGTTGCACAACCTGTCTACAGTTCAAAAGAGCTGAACTGGTTGATTTTGAGTGGCAGCAATCTCGCCGGACAGGAATTCTGCCTTATTACACATGGCTGCTGATAGCAATGATAATGTTCTATCAATCTAAGGTGGTCGGCATCAAGGGATGATTTCTGCCAGCAATGTTCTAACCTTCGTCCAACTCGTCTCATCTCCCTCAAAACTCCGTCAAACCAGGGGAGTCGGGGCCGAAGAGAGAGTGGTCGAACATGGGCTGGGGCGATGGAATCCATAGCCCTAGTGATGGCCTTGTTATAGGCCAAAACCAGATTCTCTGGATCCTTGCTTGTCTGCGGAACTCCCAAAAGGTTCAACACTGCCAGAAGACCTTCAGGGAGTACTCCCCTCAATGGGCGGTATTTGATCATTTCCACCAGGGCAGGCCTATGGGGGGGGGAGGGCTGGAAATTGAATCTCAACGTGTAGTGGTCAGACCATACAACTGGTTCCACCACCAAGTTGGAGGCCTTGATACCCAGGAAGAAGACCAGATCAAGAGAGTGACCGTGCTTATGCATAGCAGTATTAACTACCTGTGTGAACCCTAATGACTACATAAGTTGGAGGAAATCTTGACCAAACTGCGAGAGTTCATTGTTGACCCAGGCATTGAAGTCACCCAGGACCAGCAGCCTGGTGACTCCAATGTCATGTTGACAATGAAGTCCACGATTTCCTGCAGGAACAATTTCTCACCCACGGGTGAACGGTAGATGAGAATGATCCTACAGCCCACACCTGCTACTGTGGTAAACTCAAATGATCTGACCCCCTCCCCTGGTATAACAGTAAGATCCAATTCCGATCTAAAACAGACAGCCACTCCCTACCCCTGCAGTCTGATCTCGAGTGGTGTGTCACCGAAAAACTAGCCAGGACAGCTGCCTCCAAAATGAGGCCTGTGCTGTCATCGAGCCAGGTATAGGTGATGCAATGGGATCAGGTATTCCATTGTAAGCCGCCCTCCTAGGGTCTAGGTGTATGCCAGCTGTTAACTTTGGGGAAGGGGGGCACTTGCAGCCATAAATGCAGTCACAGCAATCAAAACGTTACCTGGGTTCCACTGAGTGGTCTTCTGGGGGGGTGCAGGAAGTTCATGCTTAAGAGGTGCAGCAGCTGCAGGGGCAGCACTTGGTTATCTAATTACAAGGTGCTTTAATTGAATCTATTGTCCACTCATGAAATAAAAGTTCAAACACATTTAATCAGCCTTGAAAACTGTATGGCTCCATGGAGTTGCAGGGGTGTGAAAATTTGATTTAACAGATACATATGTATGGCATCCAGAACAGCAAAACAGCAGCATTTGTTAAGGAAACACGTTGATGGCATTTCACTTTGGATTCCAGGAGTCGAATAAGGCTCTGATACTGATGGCAGCAACCTCTTTCGCAGAGATGGTCACTTCTTCTCTGCCAATTTCCTCCTGTCCAAACCTTAGACTTTCTAAGTGATAACCTCCTCCACCTTAGCAGTTCCTGACAGACAAAGCACTCCAAGAAACAGCCCAGATGAGGATTTCATGCTTCATGCTGCTACCCAGCAGTCTCCATTCTTGACCCTGGGCCTAGTGGAATACCTGCGCCCATTACTCCACAGTCAGGGGGGGCATATTAGGAACCTTCCCACACTACAGTGGCTCTACTAAGTGCACTGGAGCCAGCACTCGAGCCAGACGATATGCTGGGCACTCCAGGCAGGGGCCAAGGACTACCACACATGGGGGCTGCTTGAAGAGGCTGATTCCCTGGACTCAGCCACAACCTCCTATCCATCTCCAACCACTCCAGGTTGACTCAGTGGTGCTGTACCACCAGAGGGTGACCATGGGCTAGAACTGCCACCACTACCCCACCACATTCCAAGCTGCCATCACTGGACCATACACCAGACTCACTCTGCCATAATGGGTCCCAGCTGCAGGCACACTCACTGGGCTCCACTGTGCTGTCCCACCCCAGTGCTGGAGTTCATGAGGTGGGGCCCTCTTCTTGTTCCCTGGGCTCCAGCTCCCACATGGCGCAGTGGCTCCCTAGGCACTGGTCATGCCACAAGCATGACCCCCGAACACTTCAAAAACACTCTGTTGGTCTTCAAGGGTGGTTGGCTGGGGTGGCAAATGCCCCACCCTGGCCCTGAAACCGTGGCCTTCATGGCTACAAAACACAGGATGCACTTCCACCCGCACTGCTTCTTCTCTCCCCTGGCACCAAAATCCCCAAACTTAAGTACCTCCCGACCCTTACCTGCCCCTCTGCCAGCAGGGGGCCTAGCGAGTCCAGACAGGCCAGCACCCAAACCCAGGGGACACTAACTAGAAAGCTCCCAGAGGGGACTTACACTTTCCCCACCATACAAAAAGTTTACCTCCTGGTGAACTCCTTACCAGTTACCTACAGACCACCAGAGAGTGAATATGTGCACTTCCCCCTACCCGCAGTCTGAAAGCAGCAATGGTAACCACCGCCGGGATGGTGATGTATCTTTCCCACTAACAAAGGAACTAACCTGCCCTCTAATGACTACCCTACACAGCTACCTTCCCATGGGACCCTGGCGATGCACCACTGGTTCCAATGGACGGTTTGCCTGGTACTAAGGTGATGGTGTCCCACTCCCCAAGACTAGCTACCTAAACTTGACCAAGGCTACTGCCACCAGTAACAGATCTTACCTACACCCACACACCTAAAATATGAAACAGCAGAAGCAGCACAGTAAAAATTTTATAGAACATGTTTTAGAATAATTATTAACTGTCCCCACACTCATACTTACACAACCACACACACAGATACAGCATTCTTCCTACTCACTGACCACTCGCACACTACAGACACCCACACACAGCATGGCTATAGCACATATTTTTTTTAATTTTAGAAGCACGGACTAAATCTCTATAAAAATGGATAAGTTTCAACATTTATAGCCCATAAACACTATAAGAAAACTACCAAACAATGAGGCAACCCCAGACAATGGAGCATAGAATTGCATTAACTTAAAACAGGGCTACTTAAGCAAACCTGAAACAGAGGGAGACCCAGCATATCCAAATGGTGGGGGACAGTCCAGAACAGTTCAGATATCACTCTTTAGTCCTGGTGTTTACTGCTGTTCTGAGGCAAAATAGAACTTAGGGTCAGGCTTAGTGGTCACCTCCCCAAAGGAATCTTCGCAGATGATGTAGTACTTGGTGCGCAGCCCTTCTGGATCTTGAACCATAGCAAAGGTCTTGAATAGAGTCAGTCCAGTCCATACCGTGGAGGTGCACATCTGCTTTGCCTGCCTGATGGTCTGTTGGTGATGAGCCTCCCTATCCAGGGCGCCTCCTTTGTTCTGTTGCTTGACCTTAACACAGCTCCCTGGAACACCCAGTCCTCTCTTCATTCCTTCAAGATGTCCCAGAGGTGCTCAGACAGATATGGGTAGGACTCTCCAGGGAATTCCTTTTGGATACACCAGGACACCCAAGATTCCACCTGTGACCACTCTGGTATGCTTATCACACTGGCCCTGGGTGCTGTGCCGTTTAACAACCAGCTCCCTGAGGTGTACTGACTATAATGGGGGTCAGAAGGTCTAAAGGTGTCCATAACCTTACACCTTTGTTTGCAGACTTGCAGTAACCTGGGACAGTGTCCGGGTACTTTTGGCTAGGGAAGCAATAAGGCCTTGGAATATCATGTTTCCAGACTGGATCGTTGAAGGTGAATGACCTTTGGCAGACACAGAGAGCAGGGGACACTGCATCCATCCCTTCCATCTCCTCTACAGGGGTGCTGGATTCTCCTTCTCAGACCACCTCCTCAATTTCTACATCTGGCTTTCCAACTCCTGACACACCAGGGGCAGTCCACGAGCGGTCTTCTTGGTCTCTGCCACCACGGGGGTAGTAGCATAGGCAGAGGGCCCACTGAGCTTGGGCTTCCCTGCCACTCCACTGCCTCTCCCTCTGCCAGAGGAAGGGGCAGGTTCCACTGGGGGAGAAGGGCTAGGCAGGTGGCTAGTACCCTTATCCTCAGGGATCACATCACTCACAGCTGACCCCATCTCCTCTCAATTCTCCAGGCTCGATGTTTCAGTGCTTGTCAGGGCTGACATGGTGGTCCATTCCCACAAAAACTAGTAAGAGGTGGCTGACTGAGCGAGAGGTGACACCCCTCCTCAGGTACAATTTAAACAAATGGGCAGACACTTGACATGGCTCCCAGTGCTGTTACAGATGACACAGTTCTCCTGGGTTCAGCCCTTCTCCAACATTTCCCACAACCAGGATAGGAGGGAGGCAGGAACAGTCACCTCCTTGCCTGTTTTCAGCAGATCCTCTGCCATGCTGACCAATAATATCTCCAACAGTCTCTGAAGTCTGTGTTCTCCAACCTATGGTGCAGTTCACACTATCCCAACACAAAATGACATTCTTCTCTCTCTGCTCTGTGCCCTCTGCCCCAGCCCAGTCAGCTTCTAGCCAAAGGAGCAATGTCCCCAAAGTTCTGCATACATAATAGGTCTGCTAAGCAGTTCAGGCAAGAGGTTTGGTGCCACTATCCAAGGCGCGAAAATTCACAAGCCACAGATGGCACCTTAGAATCATAGAATCCTCCTGGCAGAAAAGGACCAACTGGCCCACCTAGTCTGCCAGACAAATGGCTCCGCCTCCCACCTCCCACCATTTACTTCTCTAAGCTACCCCTCCTCTTCTGTTTTGGCCCATATAGCTGTCCCATGCTGTTTTGAACTTGCCTACTGTATCCACCCCTACAACCCATAGAGGTAATCTGTTCCATGGACCTACCACCCTCTCTGAGAAATAATACCCACTTATGTCCCCCCCAAATCTAACCCCTTCCAGCTTCAATGCATGACCTTTAGTGGTTGTTTTTACTCAGCTTTAAGAGGCTATCTAACCTCACTTTGTTAATTCCCTCCAGATACTTGAAGGTTTCCACCATATCCCCCCTTTTCCTTCTCTTCTTTAGTGTATACAGGCCTAATTATTCCAGCCTTTCCTCATATGGCATCCGCTGCATCCCCTGAACTATTTTGATTGCCCTCCTTTGAACCCTCTCCAGCCTATCCTTGTCTCCTTGCAAGTGCAGCCTCCAGAACTGCATGCCATAGTCCAGCTGTGGTCTGACCAGTGCTTTGTAGAGAGGCATTATCACCTCCCTCTCCCTACTTGTGAAGCCCCTCCCTATGTACGCCAGCATTCTTGTCACTTTTTCTGCCACCCAATGGCACTGATACCAAACCTTTAGGGTATCTGAAATCCAGATCCCAGGTCCTTTTCTAGCTCTGTAACCTACAGTGCCTACCCCCAAGCCAGTATGCAGCCCTGGGGTTACTGCGGCATATGTGCATTATGTTACATTTTTGTGCATTGAATTGAAGCTGCCACCTTTCTGCCCACTTCTCCAGCTTGGCCAGATCTTGCCCCATTTTCTCCACCCCCTCATGATGTGTCCACTCTGTTATAGACTTACGTGTCATCCGCAAACAGACACACTTTCCCATTTAGACCCTCTGCTAAGTCCCCTATGTATACGTTAAACAATATGGGTCTCAACACTGATCCCTGTGGAACCCCACTAGTCAACCCTCATTCCCTGGAGTGTACCCCATTGACCACTACCCTCTGAGTCCTTCCCCCATTAATCTTCCACCCAATTTGTTAGCTTGTATCCAACCCCTAAACTTCTTAGCTTGCTTACCAGCCTCCTGTGGGGGATGGAGTCAAATGCCTTCCTGAAATCCACTGCTCCCCCACTCATACACTTCTGTAACACCCTCAAAGAAGTCAATCAGGTTGGTCTGACATGACCTACCACCAGTGAATCCATGCTGGCTGTTATCAATGAGGCTCTCCTGCTCTAGGCGTCGTACTAGTCTTTCTTTTATGAAGGTTTCCATCAATTTTCCTACCACGGAGGTAAGACTAACTGGGCGGTAGTTGCCAGGCTCATCCCTACTCCCCCCCTTGTGGAGAGGCACCACCTCTGCCCACTTCCAGTCCCCCGGGACCCTCCTCGCTTCGAGGGATAGATTGAACAACTCTGCAAGAGGTGCCACCAGTTCTCCCTTTAATTTCTTAAGTACCCTGGGATGGACATGTTCTGGACCCATAGCTTTATCTGTTTTTGTTTTCCCCAGCTCCTCCAGTATTCTACCCTCCATGAAGGCTCTGGTGCCCACCTCCTTTCCCACCCTTCCCCTTTGCTGTAATTTCAGTCCACTCTCTTCTTTGTCGATCGTGAATACTGACACAAATGATTCATTTAGTAGATTTGTCTTTTCCTCATCCCCCTCACCTTGTGTACCCTCTCCCCCTTAAGTCTTAGAATCCCTTGCCTGCTTCTCCTGTCACTGACATACTGAAATAACTTTTTGTCCCCTCTTTGAGCCTCCCTCGCTATTTTCTCCTCCATTGCTGCTTTAGTTTCTCTAATTGTCTTCCTTGCCTCTTTAAGCTTTTCCTTATAGACCTCCCTTTCCCCTAAACCCTGTGACATTTTGTAGGCTTTGAACACCTTAGTCGTATCCTTAATCACCTCCCTAACATTTGCTGTGATCCATAGGGGTTTCCTCCCTCTTTTCCTTTTGCTTACCTTCTGGACACATTGCTCTGTGGCCTTGAGAATACCTCACTTTATTGCCCCAAAGTTCCTCTACCTCCTCGAGATGCTGTTTCCCTTCGAGTTCTTTCCACATAATTTCCTTCATCTGCAGCAAAGAAATCTCTAAGCCAGGTCTCTGAAGTCTCCCGCACTGCAGCACTCAAAATTCACAGTCCAGGCAGGATTCTTGCACCCCCCAGCTAGTCTTCAAAATCCTGGGGATCTAGGGGTATGCCAGCTGTTAACTTTGACGGAGGGGGACACTTGCAGCCATGAAGCATAGTCACAGAAATCAAAGCATTACCTGGGTTTTGCTGAGTGGTCTTGCGGGGTAGGAGTTCATGCTTATGATGCAGCAGCTGCAGGGCAACACTTGGTTATCAAATCACAAGGTGCTTTAATTGAATCCATTGTCCACTGTCCACTCAGGAAATAAAAGTTCAAGCAAATTCAATCAGCATTGAAATTTGTAAAGCTCCATGGAGTTGCAGGGGTGCAAAAGTTTGATTTAACAGCTACATATTTATGGTGGCCAGAACTGCAAAACAGCAGCATTTGATAAGGAAACGCTTTGATGGCATTTCACTTTGGTTTCCAGGAGCTGAATAAGGCTCTGATACTGATGGCAGCAACCTCTTTTGCAGAGACAGTCACTTTTTCTGTGTCAACCACCTCCTGCACAAACCTTAGACTCTAAATGAGAACCTCCTCTACATTAGCAGTTCCCGAGAGACAAAGCACCCCAAAGAGCAGCCTAGATGAGGATTCCATGCTTCATGCTGCTCCCCGGTGGTCTCCGTTCTTGACCTTGGGCCTAGTCGTGCACCTGTGGCCCATTAATCTACAGCTGGGGGGGCTTCTTAGGAACCTTCCAACACTGCAGTGGCTCTACCAAGTTCACCGGAGCCAGCACCCAAACCAGACGACATGCTGGATGTTCAAGGCAGGGGCCAAGGACTACCACACATGGTGGCTGCTTGAAGAGGCTGATGCCCCGGGCTCCACTGCAACTGCCTATTTATCCACAGCTGCTCTAGCTGAGCTATCAATGGCACTGCACCACTGGAGAGTGACCGTGGGACAGAACTGCCACCACTATCCCACCACAATCTGGGCTGCCACCACTGGACCCTGCACTGGACTCACTCTGCCATAATAGTCTCCAGTTGCTAGCACACTCATTGGGCTCCACTGTGCCGTGTCACCCCAGTGCTAGAGTTCACAAGGTGGAACCCTCTTCTTGCTCCCCAGGCTCCAGCTCCCACATGGCGCAGCTGCTCACCAGGCTTTGATCACACCAGAAACATGACCCCCCCCGAATGCTCCAACAACACTCTGCTGGTCTTCAAGAGTGGTGGGTCAGGGTGGCAAACATCTCACCCCGGCCCCAAACCTCGGCCCCCACAGCCTCAGAACACAGATTGCACTTCCACCTGCTCTGCTTCTTCTCTCCCTTGGTGCCCAAATCTTCCAACTTAAATATCCCCTGACCCTCATATGCCCCCTCTGCTAGCAGAGGCCCGGAATGTCCAGACAGGCCGGCACCCAAACCTAGGGGACATTAACTGGTAAGCTCCCAGAAGAGGCTTACACCATAAAGATGTCAGACTCTTGTTTCACTTTAGACTACCATCTCAGTCTCCATATCATATACTTACCCACCCACTCCGCACTGTGGTCATGCTCGGCACCAGTCCTTCTGGTTATCTCTCTCCATCTCTCTTTCTGTCACTCACCCTCAAACATCACTGGCGGTCTGGCCCTGAAAATGTAACTGCATGCACTCCTTTTAAAGAGCCTTCTACTTCAACTGCTTCAATCTACTTGGCTGTCTTGGATTGGATTGCATGACATGTCTCAGGTCTGACTCCGCAAGCTCTTTGAGTGACACTATAAGAGATCCCTGTCCTGACAGAGGACACTTTGTTAGCAAAGAACAGAGCAAATGCTTCGCAAATTGTGCTTGAACCTGCTACTCCCACACAGAGACAGGCCAGATGTAAAAGCCAGTCCACCGTACGGGAGATCTGAGTTGGTCTGTTCCTTGCTGCAGCAATCTCCCTTGACAGAAAATCCACCTTCTTTTGGGAGATTGCCCCAGGACATTCACCATAATGTGATCTAGGGGCCAATTTGTCCTCCATCAGTCCAGACCTCCTCCAGTGCCACTGTAACCTCTGACCCTTTATCTTTAACTCCATGAGCTCCCCATCAAACCAAGGGGGCCTCCAGCGAGTAGATAAGGGCCAGACATGAACGGGAGCAACAGAGTCAAAGGCCACAGTGAAAGCCTTATTATAGGCTGCCACTGCCTCCTCTGGCCTGGTCACGCATGCAGTTTCCACACTTGATAGGTCCAACACCACCTGGAGTCTGGTTGGGGACAGTCTCCGCAAAGGGTTGTACTGGACCATCTCCACAGAGGGTGGACCCTCAGGGGGGACCCCAAACATGAACCTCATAGTGCTATGATCGACCAAATGACTGGGTCAATCTTGAGGTCATTGACTACAAGACCCAACGTGAACACCAGGTTCAATGTGTGGTTGTTCAAGAGGGTCGCCAAGGTGACAACCTGCAACAGGTCCAAAGTTTCCATACTTTGCAGGTCACACCCAAATGACAAAATCCCAGTACAATCAGAAACTTATGCACAAATCAAAAGATAGCCTATTTGGCTGAATAAAATATTTTATGCAGCAAATCATCTTGCCTAGCCCATGCTTTCAGAATGCTCTGCTCTCTGTTGTTGATCCGGTTTCACTATAGGCGCCCATCTCAGCCTCCACATCACATACTTAACAAGCATTTGTCAATACCGATGTTGTCTGCTTATATGTGCTGTTTAGGTATTTGGAAGTGATAGTACCATGCCTAAGAACTGTCATGTGGCCCCCCAGACATCCACTGTGTTTTTCTGTTAAGTATTCACAGAAGAGGGGGAGAGGCAAGGGACACAGCAGCACAGCAGTTGCCAAGGAGATGAAGAGGTGGACAATAGTCCATTCACAGGCAAAAGAGTCATGCAGCAGCTGACTAAACTGAAGATGGACATAGTGATGGGACCAGATGGCATACACCCAAGGATATTAAGAGAACTACGAAGGGAGATAGCAGTACCTCTGGCAACCATATTCACTGAATCATTCATCACAGGGGTGGTACCAGAGAATTGGAGGAGGGCACATGTGGTCCCGCTACACAAATCTGGCAGTAGGGAGGAGGTGGGGAACTATAGGCCAGTCAGCCTCACCTCAGTAGTGGGGAAGATCATGGAGCCATTGGTTAAAGAAAGGATAGTGGGGCATCTAGAAGCCATCAGAGCCTAGGACCATAGGCAACATGGATTTACAGTGGGGAGGTCATGTCAGACAAATCTGGTTGATTTCTTTGACTGGGTGATAAAGGAAGTAAATCAGGATGGGGCAGTGGACAACGCTTACCTTGATTTCAGCAAAGCCTTTGACATCATCTCACATAGGAGGCTGATAAACTAGCTGGGTAGGCTGTGCATTGGGGAAATGGAGATAAACTGGGTTAGAAACTGGTTAACAGACAGGAGACAGAGAGTGGTGGTAAATGGGGTGCAGTCTGGGGAGAGGGGGTGAACAGTGGTGTGCCGAAGGGATCAGTCCTGGGGCCAGTTCTGTTCGATGTCTTGATTAGCGACATTGCAGAAGGGCTGAAGGGAAAGGTCTGCCTGTTTGCAGATGACACCAAGATCTGTGACACATTGGATACCACCGAGGAGGTTGAGAAAATGAGGAGGGACCTGGGGAAGCTTGAAATATGCACTCACTGGAAGAGAAGAGGGAAAGAGGGGATATGATAGAAACATTCAAGTACCTCAAGGATATAAACAAGGTGCAGAGGAGAGACATTTTCCAATACAGGAGGAGCACAAGAACGAGGGGGCATGACATGAAATTGGAAGGTGGGAGGTTAAGAGGGAATGTGAGGAAATTCTTCTTCACAGAGAGGGTGGTGGACGTGTGGAATGATCTGCCTCAGGAGGTGGTGAGAGCGAGCACTGTGGATGGATTCAAGCTTTCTTGGGACAGGCATAGGGGAACCATAGAGGTACAACAGCGAGTGGGTCAGAAACAGTAATCCAGTACAAGGGCTTATGGGCAGACTAGATGGGCCAGGCAGTTCTTATCTGCTGACGATTTCTATGTTTTTTATGTCTGTGTCTCTTTCTGTTATGAATTACAGACCGACAGAGAGAGAGACACACAAGCATATGCTGCTTGCATGTGCTGTTCCCCACTATGTCTTCCCTAACACATTACTATCCACAGACACAAACAGAGAGGACACAGCACACACATTGTCTCTTCAATGCTGCTCCCCCAGTGGCTCTGTCTCTCTCTTTCACTGTTACTCTCCCTGTCTCGCTTTCTCTGTGTCGCTGTCTTGCTAAGCACTGAGCTCCGTTCTTGAACGTTGGGGGGGGGGGACTCAGTTGCACTCTTTCTCAACTGGGATGGGAGGGGGTTGGTAGGAAGACATATAGAGAACCTGTTGTATGGGAAGTGGGAAAGCAGCAGAGGTTCCCAAAGAAAAATACACTTGGAGAAAGAGACAGAGACAGAGAGACAGAGACAGAGAGACAGAGAGAGACAGAGAGAGAGACAGAGACAGAGAGAGAGAGAGAGAGAGAGAGAGAGAGAGAGAAAGAGACAGACAGACAGACACAGCAAATACACAGGTCTCTCCTGCACACAAACTGTAGCACTGTTCTGTACTGGGGAGCAAAGGGAGGCCACAGACAACAACATTCCAATGTTTTCTCTCTTGCTGTCTCACAGGACATTTCAGCCATGGTACAGGTGCGGAAGAGTGATGATGCTGTCTCTCACTCTCTCTATTGTCTGTGCACTGAGGGTAGGGAACAGGCAATGGGGCAGCCACAGTTGGGGGAGGTGGCAGGAAAGGAAACTCTGGGTGGCCACTGTCACGCTCACTCTCCTTATACATCCTAGCAATCCCATTATCCCTACCCACTTTATCTCATGGCCCTGGCACTTAGCAATTGTATGTGTGTATATGTGTGTGTGTGTGGGGGGGGTGATAATGAACTGGCAGAGGAGACAGAAAGCAAAGAGGCTGGCAGTCACTAATATTGAGGTTGGGATAAAAAAAGAAAACACTTACCTGCAGATAACTTTCACCACCAGAGAATAACAACAATTATACAAGGGGGTCCGAGAATCGGAGTCCCTGATTGGCTGACTGGCATCTTTCTGCAGTGGCTGCCCCTTCAGTAGCTGCCCACATGTAGTGGCATAATGGACAAGATCTGCCTTCTCAAACACCTGTGTTTGGATTGTCTTGGTGTGCCCAAACTGCACTATCACCTGGACACCTCCAGGTAAACACTACACCCTCCCCCAAGGGAGGACAGCCGTCTGTCAGGGGGCTCAATCCTCCCTCCCACCGGGCCAACCCCTGAATGATCCGACTCCATTCCTGAACTCGGGTCATTGGTGTGTCAGAAGGTAAGGTGCTAGACAACTCAGCCCTTCATGACACTGGGCTCTGCAGCTAGCTCATTGAGGACAAAGTATGATCCCTTCCCTTTCCTTCCTTGGGGGCTGTTTAAAAAATTACACTGGTGTCACAGAGGAACTCCTATTCAGGTAATGAGAATCCTCATTGTCATTGTGCAGTTTGCAACAGACCTTCGGAAGTATTCGGTGCTGCCCCATCTGCATGCATCTCGCTGGACTGAGGGAGGAGGTTGACGGCTTGGTTTAAGAGGATCTACTCCCAAACACAGTCACCACCTAGTACACCTCCGCTGTCTCAGAGGGTGCCAGGAAGGAGGATCGGTTTGACAAGGTGGGCCCTGGGAGTTACAGAGTTGTGGAGTGCAAAGCCTGTTCCACATCCCATACCACTACGTAACTCATACACTGCAGTAGCCGAGCAGAATTATCCCACAGGGGCACATAATGCAGTGACTGAGATGGATGTGGAGGTCCTCCATGAGGGAAGCTCAAAGTGGAGTAGTAGAGGTCCCCAGAGGAGGAGGAGGAAGTGAATCCTGGTGTGGCACTCAATAATGAGTTGGATTCAGTTGGGGACAGGTAGGGATGAGGTGAGTGAGGTAAGGTGCCTTCCGATGCCACAGCTCAAAGGGATTGGAGAAGGACCCTTGGGATTGCTCAGGACTGGCTTGATTATTCCCATGGCCTGCATAAGGTGAGGAGTCAAAGGCTAGGCCAGCAGTGACAAAATGGGAGCTAAGTTCTTCAAGGATTTGAGAATTACTTTCAACAACCATACCATTGGTGAGTATCTTAGTTGGAATGGAGGGTGCAGAAGGCCGTCCATCAATAGATTTGACTGTCTTCCCCCCTCCTCCTTTTCCACTACACCTCCTTACAGCACTTCTTACCTACTTGCCTCCCTACTCCATCAGTTGCACTTGTTTACTGATTTTGAGCCTAGCACTCAGAATATTATTGCACTATGACTGTACTGTTGCATTATTTTACCGTCTGTAATATGGTATCTTAGATCTGTGCACTCCTATTTGTTGTATTCATTTTACAAGTTGTAATTGTCTATACTTTGCCCTAATTGTTGTATTATATTGTCTACCTGCTTCCTACATACTTTGTAAATGTCCTTACCATCTATTATCTGTATAATCTGTTTTCTTATCCTCATTGTACCCCTTCCACCCCGGTCACACCGTGAGACGAGCAACTTGTTCAGTGTGCCTTCCTAGTGAAACATTTAAATAAATAAATTGAACACCACCAACCTGAGCACTGAGCCCTACAGGACCCCACTGGTTACCTCTCTGGTGCCAGATAAGATAACTCGCCCCCACAAACACCCTCTGGGTTCTGTCCCTCAGTCAGTTTTCCATCCATTTGCCCATCTTTTCCCCAACTCCAAGATCCACCAACTTCCTGATCTACCTTTTGTGGGGCACAGAGACAAAGGCCTTGCTAAAATCAAGATAGAGGATGTCTACCACTTGGCCCCTGTCCACCGTCTCAGTGACACAGTTAAAGTAGTCAATCAGATTTGTTTGACGAACCCCCTTCCCCCATGAACCCATGCTGCCTCAGATCTTGGAAACCATGCTTCTCTAGATATTCCACCAAACTTTCCTTTAGTATGGCCTCCATGAGCTTGCCCACAGCGGAGGTCAGACTGACTGGTCTGTAATTCCCTGGATCATCTTTGGGACCACTTTTGTGAAGGGGCACTACATGTGCTGTTATCCAGTCCTGCAGTACCACGCCTGACTCGAGTGAACTATTAAATAGGTCTTTCAATGGCCCTACCATCTCCTCAGCCAGTTCCACTGCTACCCTTGGATGTACTCTTTCTGGGTCTGGTGATTTGTCCACCTTAAATGCCAGCAGCCCCTTCCTCACTCACTCAATTCTTCTCTATCACTACATGTGTGTTCCCCTCCCAGCTCCTCTTTTCCCTCCTGAAAGCACTGGTCCATCCTTCTCCCTGGGGAAGACAGAAGTATTAATTTAGTATATCTGCTTTTCCCCCATTATCCTCCACCCACTGCACATGGGGGTGGGGGGACCAGTTCCCTGTAACTGGGGTGGAAACCAGTACATAGAACGTGGAGGAGGGGTCCAGTAGCCTGACAGTGGGGTTGGAACCAGTACACACTACTTGAGGGATGATGTTCTGGTCTCTGAACTTAGGTGAGGGGTGGGGGACCAATCACTGCCCCTGGTAGGGGGCCAGTACCCTGCATCTTGGGGGACCATTTCCCCATGCACCTGGGGGGGTGACTAGATCTCTACACCTGAGGGGGTTGAGTACCCAACACATTCAGGGGACCAGTACCGGGAGGGATAGCAATACACTGATTGTGGGGTTGGACAACTACCATCCACATGTAGGGGGACCAGTACCCAGCACTTGGGAGATGATCAGAACCATGCATTGGGGGTGAGAGGGGGACCAATAGCAACCCCATATGGTAAGATGGGATGGGTGGGATAGTACCCTGAACATGAGGGGTTGGGGAAGGGCCAAGTACCATGCACCTGGTGGACCAAAATCATGCACATAGATGGAAGGGGGGCTAACCAGTACACTATTAGTGGGGGTGGGGGTACCAGTAATATCACACTGGGGAGGGAATACACTAATTGGAGGATGATATGAAACTGGGGGGGGAACCAAACACTGCCCCTAATGGGAGGCCAGTACCATGAATCTTGGCTAACCATTTCCCCGTGCACCTGGGAGTTGACTAGACACTTACACCCAGTGGGTGGGTGGTACCACTACATGGGGAAGGGGGAAGCAATACACTGCTAGTTGGATTGAACCAGAATCCTGCATTTGAGGAAGGGGACTGATAGCAAAACCTGTGGGGAGGTGAGGTGGGTTGGGACAGTACCATTAACATAGGGGGGGATTGGGGAATGGCCAAGTACCATGCACCTGGGGGACCAGAACAATGCACTTGGGGAAAGTAAGGAGGGTAACCAGTACACTGCAAGTGGGGGTGGAGGGGGTGCCAGTAACCTGACACTGGGATGGGGACCAGTACACACTACTTGGGGCATGATGGGAAACTGGGCGGGGGTGGGGGACCAATCACTTTCCCTAATGGGGGACAGTACCCTGCATCATGATGGACCATTTCCCAGTGCACCTGGGTGCTGAGTCACCAGACACTCACACACCCACACACCTGGGGGGTACCTGTCATCTTGGGGGTAGGGGGCTGTTACCAGTACAAACATAGAAACATAGAATTTGATGGCAGGTAAGGACCACTTGGCCCACCTAGTCTGCCCATTTTCCTAACTAACAGATAAGCTGCAGATCCTAATTAACCAACAGCTTACTTCCTCCTACCCCCACTAGGACTGCCGTATATCTGTCCCATGCATTCTTGAATTCCCCCACTGTTCTTGACTCCACGACCTCCTCAGGGAGGCTTGTTCCATGCATTCACAACCTCTCTGTGAAAATATTACTCACATTACCTCTGAGCCCCCCTCTATCTTCAAATTGTGCCCTTGTTCTTGCACATCTCTTTTTCTGAAAGATGCCACCCTTTTGGACTTTGTTGATTCCCTTGAAGTACTTGAAAGTTTCTATCATGTCTCCTCTCCTCCTTTCCTCAAGGATACATATTAAGCTCCTTTAGTCTTTCTTATCGTCTTCTGGTGCAGACCCTGCACCATTTTGGCTGCCTCCTCGACAGCCTCCACTCTGTCTATGTCTTTGTGGAGATGGGGTCTCCAGAACTGCACACAGTACTCCAGATGGGGTCTCACCAACTGTGTGTACAGAGGGATAACAACTTCCTGTTTTCTACTATTGATGCCTCTCCCTATGCATCCCAATATCACCCCAGCCTTCCTTACTGCCTTCTCACATTGCTTTCCCACCTTTAGGTCATCTGATATAATTACCCCCAGGTCCCTTTCCATTTTTACTGTTGTCAGTATCACACCCCCCATTGTGTACTCTTGCCCTGGGTTTTTGTTTCCCAGGTGCATTACCTTGCACTTCTTTGCATTGAATCTGAGCTGCCATACATTTGACCATTCCTCCAACCTTGCCAAGTCCCTTCTCATCCTTTCCACTCCATCTGGTGTATCAACCTGTTGCAGATCTTTGTGTCATCTGCAAAGAGACACTTTTCCTTCCAGTTCCTCTGCAATGTCACTTATAAAGACATTAAAAGGACCAGTCCCAGTACTGAACCTTGCGGTACCCCACTAGTAACCCTCCTTTCTTCACTGTGGACTCCATTTACTACTACCCTTTGCGTCCTGTTGTCTAGACAATTTTTTATCCAGGCTACCACCTTGGGACACACTCCGAGGCTGGCTAATTTGTGTATTAATCTTTTGTGTGGGACTGTATCAAATGCCTTGCTAAAATCTAGGTAAGCCATGTCCACAGCCCCTCCCTGGTCTACTACTTTGGTCACCTAGTCGAAGAAATCTATTAGATTCGTCTGACACGACCTTCCCATCATGAATCCATGCTGCATTGGGTCCTGTGCCCCACTGGCCTCTAGGTACTCAACAATTCTTTCCTTCAGAAGTGATTCCATCATTTTACCTACCACTGAGGTCAAACTAGCAGGTCTGTAGTTTCCTGCCTCTGTCCTGCTCCCACTTTTGTGAAGAGGAATCACATCTGCCCTTCTCCAGTCCTCAGGTACCACCCCATCCTCCCATGATTTATTAAAGAAAGTAGTCAGCGGTGTCAATAGTTCTACCCTTAGTTCTTTTAGAATTATTGGGTGAATCCCATCAGGCCCCATTGCTTTGTCCACCTTCAATTTTATTAGTTCTTTTAGAACCCTTTCTTCTGTAAATGGACTGGTATCGATAGTCTTCAGAGTGTTTCTCTTGTTTGGTTTAGGTACCTCCCCCTCCTCTTCCTTTGTGAATACTGAGCAGAAATATTCATTCAGTATCCCTGCTTTTTCATTGTCACCCACTACCCACATTCCTTCCCCTTTACTAAGCCTCAGTATTCCTCCTTTGGTCTTTCTTCACTCCCTAATGTACCTATAAAAGGTCTTATCTCCCTTCTTAACAGAGTTGGCTATCCTTTCCTCAGTTTGGGCCTTTGCTATTCTGACTGCCTTCCAAGCCCCTTTCTGCTTTAACTGATAAAGTTCTCTGTCCTGCTCCTTCTGTGTTTCCTTGTATTTTCTGAATGCTATCCTTTTCTCCTTAACCTTCCCTGCCACCTCTTTTGAGAACCACAGCGTTTTTTTCCTTCATTGTGTTTTGTTGATTTGCTTTACACAATCTGTGATGGCTGTTTTGATTACACTCCATTGTTCCTCCACCCCTCCTTCTTGCCTGTTTGCTAGTGCTTTTCTGAGGCACTCTCTCATTTTCCCAAAGTCAGCCCTCCTAAAGTCCAATACTCTTGCTTTTGTATGGCTTGATTGTATGGCTGTATTTATCGTGAACCACACTGTTTGGTGGTCGCTTGTTCCCAGATGGCTACCCACTTCTAAATCTGAGATTCTTTCTCTGTCCCTATTTGAGAGTACCAGGTCTAAGATTGCTCCCTCCTGAGTGGGTTCCAGTACTGGCTGTCTGAGGCATGCCCCCTGTAGGGCATCAAGAATTACCTTGCTCTTGGATGTGCCTGCAGCAAAGGTGCTCCAGTTAACATCTGGCATATTCAGTTCCCCCATCAACAATATCTCCCCTTTTTCTGCCATTCTAAGGAAGCCTTCTATCATTTCCTTGTCCATTCCTTCCCCCTAAGATGGGGTTTGTATACACCCCCATGCAGATTGTGGTGCCATTTCTATCTCCAGGGTGACCCAGAGTGTCTCATCAGCTCCCTGTTTACTCTTTAGTTCTGTTGCTTTGATCCCTTCCTTTACATAAAGAGCTACCCCTCCTCCTCTTTTACCCTCCCTGTCCCTCCTGTAGATTGTGTATCCTGGTATGTTGACATCTCAGCCATGGTTCTCTGTTTACCATGTTTCTGTGACTGCCACAATATCCAGGCAACCCTCTTCCATCAAGGCCACTAGTTCAGGGAGCTTGTTACACAGACTACGGGCATTGGTACTTATCACTCTCCACATTTTGATGACCTTACCCCTTTTAGCCCCATTCCTGTCCTTACTGCCTTTGCCTTTTTTTACATTTACTTCCGGCCTGCTCCCTAATGACTTCTCTACCTTGGTGTTTACCTCACTAATTACTGTTATTTGTGGGGGGAGGCTGGGATTTCCCTGCTCCTTTTCAGTGCCTCCTCCCTTGTCTAGTTTAAATGCTTGCCAATGAAGCATTTAAACCTCTCACCTAGGATTCTTGTTCCCCCCCTGGACAGATGCAGACCATCGCTCCAGTATAGGTCTGCATCCCTCCAGGTGGCTCCCCAGTCCCCAGTGAAGCTAAACCTGAGCTCCACACCAGTTTTCAACCATTCATTGAATTCTCTGAGGAGTACCCTAGCATCACCCTTGCCATAGACAGGCAGCACCTCCAGAAGGTTACTGTATGCGCTACTTGTTCAAGACCCTCCCCAACTCTACAAACTCCTCTTGCACTGCTCTGATCCCATTCCTAGCCAGGTCATTTGTCCCTAGGTGGACACTAACATCCAGCTCCCTCCCTCGTGCAGTTGCTCCCACGATCCTGAGGATTTGCTTCCTGTCCCTCCAAGCCATGGCACCAGGCAGGCACCTTACCTCCCTCTCCCCTTCCTCCCCCATTTCTACCCCCCTAATGATTGAGTCCCCCGCCAGGAGTCATTTCTTCCCTGTGGGGTCTCATGCCACCCTCCTGTGGGTCTCCTTTGTGAAGGTTCCCAGCATCCTCCTTGGTCTCCTGCAGGTGCCTCCAGAGGAACCACTATCCACCAGAAGAGCAAATGAATTGTGGAGAGGTACTGCTGGAGGGATGCAACTCTGTTCCACTACCCTCTCCCTCCCTGAGCTCACCCTGGTCCAGCCTCTCCTCTTTCTTGGCAACCTCTGAGGTAGTGGCATTGGCCCTGGTGGTCCCTGGGTGGGGGAGGAGGTTTCACAAATCCTAGCCAGGTCAGCCTGGAGACGGGCAACCTCCTCCCTCAGACCAGAGAGGTGCCTGCAAATAGGGCAGCATTGCAGCCTCCAGCATGTCTCCTGGAACACTGCCGCCCCACAGCTATTGCACTGCACTGCACCACTCCTATCATGTCTTATTTTGTGTCCCCTCTCCTGTTTCTCTGTATGCTTACTCTCTCCTCTCCTTACAACTCTCACCCTTCCTGTTCTGGGACAGCAACTTCCTATCTTCTTCAGTAGTCTCCTTCTTCCTTGCTCAGTGTCAGACTACCAGCAGCTGGGGAGTGAGCTACTTTTTTTCCTTTAGGTTGACAAAGCCAATGTTTCTCTATGATCCTTCCCTTCCTACTGCCAAACAGGAAGTTCCTGTTGACAGTCAAATCCAGTGGCTATAAAAGTAGAACTGGCTTAGGGTGGGATGGAGGGCAATTAGTAATAAAAAAGGCTAGCAACAGGAAGTTGTAATTTGAGTCACCTGCTTTTATAGTGTCTAAGCCATGCCCCCAATTAAGCTCTCTCTCCTCCTACTGGTTTAGCAAAGTAAACTGATACAGAACCCTTCCCAGCACAGAACACACACTGACTTTCTTTCTTTTCTTTCTTTTTTTAAACCCTAAATAAGGCCCATTATACTTCTAATAAAGTATGAGTGTGGATAGGAAGGATAGGAATATAAAAAGCAATTGCTCAATATATCTAAACGTGTGCAACAAAGGGGGTAAGGGAAATAAAGAAAATGTTTTGCACTGATAGAAGAGGGAGAGGGGAGACTTGGGAGAGTGTTTGGTATCCTGCATCTGGAAGGGTGGGGGGGTCGCTGGTGGGCAACGACAGCAATGGGTAGGGTGGTAGGCTGCAACAACTGCAGTGCACCAATCTTTCTCAAAATTGCCTGGAGTGTGGGAGGATGTTCAGTGTGCAACCACTTAGAAAAACTTAGAAAGGAGATTGAGGGTCTGCAGGAGGAACTAAGACAGGCAAGGCAGATTGGGGGTGGGTTTAGCCCAATACTAGAGGGAGGAAGAAGGGAGATGAGGGAGGCGATTTAAACCAACAGAGTGTGGAGAGGGTCAGAAGAAGGGAAGTGGAGACAAAGGGCCCAGGCTAAGAAGAACAATTGCGGGGAAACCAGGTCAGAGACAAAAGACAAATGGGAAGGATAGGGACTTGTGAGGGAGGCGAAGAAGTGGCAAAAGTCATGGAGTGGAAAGGAGAGAACAGGTTACTATGAAGAGAGAGGAGCGGCATTTGTGAAGGGTCTTAGAAAATAGTTGTGCACCGCTAGAGAGGAAGAAGGTGGAGGAGGAAATGATGAAATTAGAGGAGTACTGATAAATGCCCGGACCGAACTGGAGCGGGGAAGTTCTGCTTGAGAATTGCAACAGGGTAAGAGGGGAAATAGTGCAGGAGGAAGAAGAGGAGCTGGAAATGAGAGGGAGATGAATGGAAGCAAGAGGAGTAAGAGGGGTGGAATCTTAGTGCTGGGAGACTCAATACTAAGAGCAGTTAGGTGGGGTAGCAAGGGGGAGAGGCATAGTCGCATTTGGGTGGAGGCTATGCCAGGAATGACAGTGGAAAGGGTGGGACAGTCTGTTCTGAAATATGCTAGAAGGGGTAGGGACAAGCCTCATTTAATTATACATCTTGGGACAAACGACCTGGCTGACAAGACAGTAGATACAGTCCAGAGGAGGTTTGAAGAACTATCGCAATTACGTGAGGGGGCAGGAAGATCAGTGACTTTTTCAGAGATACTTCCCATGCCAAAGGCAAGCACAACATGAAAGCTGAGAATAGAGGAATTTAACGGATGGCTAAGAACCTTGTGTTGTGCTAAAGGGTATGGGCTGTTGGGACCTGGGAGGACAGTAGTCTCTATGCCAAGGACAGACTACACTTGAGTGAGGAGGGAAAGAAAGTGTTGAAACAGAGGATGGAGGAGTACATAAAGGAAGTTGGGAATTTAAACTAGGAGTGGGGGGTGGCAGTTGGGGAAGAGATATGCAGAGACCACAGGTTGGGAAACCATATGAGCTTACCCCCCCATAACAGTGACAAAGGACAAATGGCAAGTACTGTTGGTGATGCTAGGAAAGGAAGGCAGGATGGGGGGGGAGGGTGGAAGGTGGTTACCCTTAGTGCTAGGAGCCTTGGGAGGAAAACTGCAGAGTTACAGGTTCTCATGGCAGAGGGAGAGGTGGACAGCCATCACGGAAACATGGGCCACCCAATACAATGACTGGGACCTGTCTGTACCAGGGTACAGGTTATTTCATAGGGACAGGGTGATTGGGAAAGGGGGGGGTGGCACTATATGTGAAGGAAGGACTGAAGTGTGTAAGGGAGGAAGGGGACGAGGGTAGTACGGAGTCACTTTGGATGCAAATCCAGGATTCCAAGAATAGGATTCTTAGAATGGGAGTGGTGTACAGGCCACCATCTCAGATGGAGGAGTTAGACAGGAAACTAGCGGGACAGATCAGGAGGATCTGTGACAAGGGTAGTGTGGTGATTGTGGGGGACTTCAACATGCCAGCAGTGGACTGGAGCACCCCAACAACCAGGAACAGAAGGGAGTAGGTACTGCTGGGTGCCTTCCAGGACAGCTTCCTGCTGCAAATGGTCAGTGAACCAATCAGGTTAGAAAATACCCTTGACCTTGTGCTGGCAAATGGGGACTTTGTGAGAGAACTTATAGTGGAGGAACCGCTGTCAAGGAGTGACCACCACTCATTATGGCTCACATTGGATATGGGCAAGGAAGGAATGGAATCTGGCACAATAGTGCTGGACTTCAGGAGGGCCAACTTTGGGAGGATGGGGAAAGTGGTAAAAGGGTACCTGGCCAGAATTCAGTCTAGTATGGACACTAACCAGAGGTGGGAGCTCATAAAGCTGGGGATAATGGAGGCAACCAAAACCTGCTGCAAAGCCCAGAGCAAGAAGGCTAGGGCTAAGAAACTGATCTGGTTGAGCAAGGAGGTCATGGAAAAGGTAAGGAGGAAAAGTGCTGCCTTTAGGAAGTACAAGAAAACAGGGAGGGGGAGGACAGGGAGGAGTACTTGACAGAATCGAAGGAGGTGACAAGGGCAGTAAAGGGAGCCAAAGCATCTACAGAACTCAGGCTGGCACAAAGCATTAAGAAGGGGGAGAAGGACTCCTTTAAGTACATCAGGGAGAAAAGGAGCTGTAAGGACCACATAGTAAGGATTAGGAAGGAGGGGTTGGGTGGAAGCAGGTGTGATAAGGAGGAAGCACTAAATGAGTACTTCTGCTTAGTATTTACTAAAGAGAAGAGGGTGGTGACACCCAAGGTGGGAAAAATGGCAGAAGGGGGGAATGGTGACAGATGGGGAAATCATGGAGAGCAGAGTTCGAGAGGGTTTGAAGGTACTGAGGGTGGACAAGGTGCCAGAAACAGGTGGCATCCACCCCAGGGTACTGAAGGAGCTGGCAGAGGTCCTTGCAGGACCTTTGGCAGACCTATTTAATGCCTCACTACATTCGGGGTGTGTACCTCAGGACTGGAGGATGGCTCATGTGGTGCCCTCCACAAGAGTGGCCCCAAGGATGAACCAGGAAACTACAGACCAGTGAGCCTCACATCCATCGTGGGTAAGCTAATGGAGACTATCCTGAAGGAGAGGCTGGTGGCCCTCCTAGAGGCCAAAGGACTACAGGACAGCAGACAGCATGGCTTCATACATGGCAGATCCTGCCAAACCAACCTGGTCGAGTTCTATGACTGGGTAACTAGGCTACTGGACAGGGGCCATGCAGTGGATGTCCTGTATCTGGACTTCAGTAAGGCATTTGACTCAGTGCCACATGGAAGGCTGGGAAGGAAGTTAGTAGGCACAGGGGCGGGTGCAAAGCTGGTGAGATGGGTAAGAAACTGGCTGCAGGGAAGGCAACAGAGGGTGGTGGTGGGTGGGGAGCTCTCACACCCAAGGGCAGTGATGAGCGGTGTTCCACAGGGCTCAGTGTTGGGACCAGTGTTGTTTGGGATATTCATTGCAGACATATCATGGGACATCAAGAGCAAGATCAGTCTGTTTGCTGATGATACCAAGGTAGCGGTGGTGGATGACCTAGGGGATGGCAAGGGTTGCAGGATGAGCTGGCAAAGCTTGAAACCTGGTCAGACACCTGGCAACTGGGCTTTAATGCCAAAAAGTGCAAGGTGCTGCATTTTGGGATGAAGAACCCAAGGAGGAGTTACCAGCTGGGGGGGGGAGTGCAGCTAGCCCAGACAGAGGAGGAGAAGGATCTGGGTGTGCTCATTACAGGGTCAATGAACAACTCAGCACAATGTAGGAAGGCAGCTGCAAAGGCCAACAAAATGCTGGGTTGTATTGCAAGGGTATATCCTCGAGGAGGGAGGAGTGATTCTGCCACTGTATAGGTCATTAGTTAGACACACCTGGAGTACTGCGTGCAGTACTGGTGTCTGTATCTGAAGAGGACATTAAGTTACTGGAGGGTGCAGCGCAGAGCAACAAAGATGATCAAGGGCTGGGGGACTTATCATACGAGAGGAGGTTGAAGGAGTTGAACATGTAACCCCCGAAATGGGGGTTCCCAAAGACTTCCAGGAGCTTGCTTGAATGCTCCAAGCCTGAATGGTGTTTGGCGTTTAAGCCATTTATCAGTGAGTGTTTTAGAGCCTCTGGTACTGTCTCTTTAAGAGCTGTCTGCTTGCAGACATAATTAGTTTGTATGGGGGACTGTGTGCTTCTCTGTTTGAGTACCACTCGAGCTGCTGCCAATTCACTCCATTTTGCAGTCACTAGGAGTGCAAAGGAACCTATCTGAAAGATGTAACTGTTTGCCAGAAATCATTTAGAGTAATAATGAAATGACAGTTTGTCTAACCTGCTTTCTTTGCAGTCAGAACTGTGTCTGCCTAGTTCCCCATTCTGGTTTTGAACTGCTGAACTGGACCAATCAGTGTGGGGTAATAGCTCTAAAATGGTGCCTTGGACGAATCAGAACTTGGACTCATAATCTGAGCCAGCCACAAGAGGACTGTATGGGCAGTGACTCTGGGAGATGTAGTTTAAACTTCGCGCCTTTTGGACCAACAGCAGCAGTCTATTGTGAGTGACAGCCAATCCAGCCAAGAACTGGGAGGAACTCAAAAGAAGTGCCCGGTTTTGTCTGTTGGAGTTTCAGTTTAGCTCTGGCAGTGAAGGGGAAAGAAACCCTGTGCTCCTTCAGTGCACAGTTTCAGTCAAAAAACGTGTGTAAGGCCCAGAGTTCGGTCTGCAGCTTGTGTAACTGCTTGTTAGGACTGAATCTGTCCTGTGAAAAGAATCAAAGGATCTCTGAAGAGTAGAAACCAGGCTCACCCTGTAGAAGACTGGAGAAATTGTTGAATTGCACTCGGTCTGTCAGAAACTGAATCTGCTGTGTGTTCTCCGGTATTGTGCAGTAATTGCGATCGGGATAGAGAAGCAGCCTGCCTAGTATAGTACTTTCTTTTTACCATATAAATGTGTGAAGAGTCTCGTGGAGCTCAAGAGTAGCCCTGCTGACGTTGAAGGACCCTATCTTGTTTGGAGGTCGTGAGTACTAATTCAGGTCGCTCCCTGTTGAATTGCCACATTAAATCCAAATGGAATCACTGTACTGCTGACTGTTTAAACTAATTTTCTTTTCACTGTGTGAAAGGGCCCCTACCAGCTGCCACGGTTTGACTAGCCACTAGGGCTTGGGTACCCAGGGACAGTAACTGGTAGGGATAGGCCTGCACAGAGCCATAGGTAGATAGTAAAGTGATAAGCTAATTAACCTGATTCCCCTGTCCTTGTTATATCCCCTAAATAAATCAGAGCTGCTTGTTTCAGCAAAGTTATACTTCCTGAGGTATTTGTCTATGTTAAAGTACTGTACTGTGATTGTTGCACTGTATCTTATTTCACAGGAGGTCCCAGTGCCGAACTAGTCCTGGGGGTAAGTGTATACTGTGAAGGTAATTCTGATATATTGTGTGGACCACTAGTGGGAAGAAAGGGGTTGCAGTGTCCCAGAGGGCTGTGACCAAGTAAGTTTAACTATTGCAAACCCTGACCTCTGGGTGGAGGCACCGCCATTGGATCCAGGCCCTCAACCTGTTAGTGGCAAATCAGGCAGGGGTAGTAGCCCCTGGATAGCGCCATCTAGGGGTTGCACATGTACTCGCTGGAGGAGAGGAGAGACAGGGGTGACATGATTGAAACCTTTAAATACATGAAAGGAATAAACAAGACGGGTACAGAGGGGCTGTTCAAAGTAAGGGAGGGGAGGGCCACCAGGGGCCATGATATGAGACTGGAGCAAGGAAGGTTCAGGAGGGCGATGAGGAGACACTTTTTTGCAGAGAGGGTGGTGGCTGGATGGAATGCACTACCTGCTGAAGTGGTATGCAGTAGAACAGTGGACTGCTTCAAATGAGGATGGGACAGGACAAGGGGGAGGGTTAATGAGGGGGAAGGGTGGAAGGAAGGGGCAGCTGCAGAATAATTGGTGCTAGCTGCACATTCGAGCAGACTTGATAGACCTCTAGGCCTTTATCTGCTGGCAAATTTCATATGTTCGTATGTTCGTATCTGTTTGCTTAAACTCAACAGACACTGACTCCTGCTACGATATAAGTGTTAAATTAATAAGAAAATGTAGCTTCTTTTAGTTAGCTGCTTTCTGCTGTACAAGCAAGGCTAGCAACAGCTACAGTACATGGGGAAGAGGGAAGAAGCAATACCCTGCTCATTTAGCTCATCCAGAACCCTGCATCGGGGGGTGGGGTGGCAGATGCTAGCACCTTTGGGAGGTGAGGGATCAGAATCATGCACATGGGGAGAGGAAGGGGGCAACCAGTGTGCTGCACATGAGGGTGGGGGGACCAGTTCACTAACACTGAGATGGGAACCAGTACACAGTACATGATGGGGGGCCAGTAGCCTGACAATGGGGTTGGGACCAGTACACACTACTCGAGGGATGATTGGCCGGTCTCTGAACCTGGTGGGGGGAGCAACCACTGCCCCGATTGGGCGCCAATGCCCTGCATCTTCTGGGATCATTTTCCCATGCACCTGGGGGGGTGATCAGACCCCTACATCTGGGGGGGGTCTAGGACCCATCACATTGGGGGGACTGGTACCAGTACCGTGGGCGGGGAGACCAATATGCTGATTGTGGGGGTGGACAACTACCATGCACATGTTAAAGGAACCAGTGCCCAGCACCTGGGAGGTGACTAGAACAATGCATTGGGGGTGTGAGGGGAACTAATAGCAGCTCCATATGGGGAGGTGGGGTGGGGGGGACAGTACCCTGAACATGGGGGGATTGGGAAAGGGCCAGGTACTGTGCACCTGGTGGACCAGAACCGTGCACATGGAGAGGGGTAACCAGTACACTGTTAGTGGGGGTGCCAGTAACAAGACTTCCTCTGGCTAATGAGTTCACTGGGCCTTACACAGGTTGCTACCTCCTTGACCCATATTGGTAGTTACTCATTGGACTTGGTGTTCCTCCTGGGGATGGAGATGTCCAATTTGGTGGTGGAGCCAGTCGGGCGGTTTGACTATCATACCATCGGGTTCAGTTTCGTGGCTCCCCCTAGTAGGCCTGCCCCTATTGAAATGGTCCAGTACTGCCCTTTGAGAGGTGTTTCCGCAGATGGCCTGATAGGGGTGCTGGATCTATCGGGTATACAGGGTGAATGCATGGATCCAGGGGATCTAGTACTTGCCTATAATAAGGCGGTGGTGGCAGCCCTTGGATTGGATGCCATAGCTCCTGTTTGTGTTCATCCCCTCACTCTTCATTCAGGGTCTCCTTCGTTTGATGAGACCTTGAAAGAGTTGAAGAGAGTAGGACAAAGGCTAGAGAGGAGCTGGCGGAAGTCAGGTCTGGAGTGTGACAGGATTAGATTGATGGACTATTATATGGCCTATTAATCGGCAATCACCTGTAAGAAGGCAAAATTCCTGTCCAGGGAGATTGCTGCTGCGCAGAATTGACCAGCTCAGCTCTTCCGGACTGTGGACAGATTGTGCAATCCAATCTCTCTTCAGCCTGTGGGAACTTTTTCACAAGAACGGTGTGATGAGTTTGCTCAATTCTTCACAGATAAGGTTACCACAATCAGATCTGGCATCTGTCTGGCCCCCTCTAATGGGAGCTGTGGTGGTCGGCAGGAGATGTCAGGCCCTCAGTTTACTTGATCTGACTTTTGCCAACCTGCAATCATTGACATTGTGATGGTCATCCAGACGTTGCGACTAACCTGCTGTAGTTTGGATCCTGGCCCCACACGCCTCCTAGAAGGTGCATAGAGAAATCTAGCCCGGTCCTTGCCAAAACAGTCTGGAGGTCATGGGGAAGGGGGATCTTTCTGGATCCCCTGAAGGAGGCGGTTGTTTGGCCCCTCCTTAAAAACTCTCCTGGGACCCGGACTGTTTGGTGAACTACAGACCCATCTCTAACCTGCCCTTTGTGGGTAAACTTATTGAGAAGGTGGTTGCGTCGCAGTTGGATGAGCATTTGACCAGACACAATGTCTATGATTCTCGCCAGTCAGGATTTAGGAAGAGACATAGCACTGAGACGGCCCTTGTTCAGGTACTAAATGACCTCCAGATAGAAAGAGATTAGACGACAATTCCATCTTGGCCCTTTTCAATCTCTCTGCAGCATTTGACACTGTTGACCATGGGATACTTTTTGGAATGCCTGCGGCTCATCTGTGGTCTGTCTGATACAGTCCTCAGATGATTTTGATCTTTCCTCGAGAGTAAGACTCATAGGGCTGGATAGTCAAACTGCGCTATTTTGTGCAGCGCAAGCCCTTGCGCTGCACAAAATAGTTGCGCAGGTGTGTGGCCGGAGCGATATTCAAAGAAGTTGCGCTATTGAGCAACTCCTTTGAATATCCTCCCCCGGCCACAGCCACTGTGCATGGCACAGTGGAACTTGTGCCACCGCAAGTGGTCAGAGTGGAGCATTCAAGTTGCAGTGGCGCAAGTACCATTGCGCCATGCGCAATTTTCCGATATTCAAAAGGTGACATGCAAATGGGGCCATAATTCATGCAAGGTGCAGGCGGGGCCATTTGCATCTGTTTATGGCCCCATTTGCATGCCATTAGCATGCAGGTGTGCCGATCCCCGAGGACTTGCACCTGGCGCCCTGCCAGGTAGCAGCCGTCGAGACCCACGCCGCCATGCAGCCCGATCGGGCAAATGTGAAGAAATCCTCCTCAACTGGCCCGATCGCAGACATAAGCTTAAATCACCCTCCCACCAGCCCGATCGCGGGCAGCAAAGTGTCCCCACAAACATATCCTGGTGGTCCAATTCATTCATTCACATATCTGGACTGCCTTGTACAGTATGGGCTGCACGTCTATTGGCTCTTGCTCTGCACCAATGGCGTGCAGCCTTACCAGCTCAGTCAGTCAATAGGCGGCAGGCGGGTGGGATGCTGCCACCCGCCGCCGCCGGGGAGCGGTGGTGGGGCTTTGTGAGTGGGTGGTGGGGGACACCAGATCACCAGGGTTATGGTCTTGGGGGTGTCGCAACATAATGCAGCCTGTGATCGGGCTTATCAGTCCACTGGACCACCAGGGATATGTTCGGGAGGGTTAAACTTCTTCAGCCCGCGATCGGGCTTATCGGTCCACTGGACCACCAAGGATATGTTTGGGGTGGGGTTTAAACCTCTTCAGCCTGTGATCGGGCTTATGGTCCATTGGACCACCAGGAATATGTTGGGGGGTTAAACCTCTTCAGCCCATTGATCGGGCTTAGCGGACTCACTGGACCACCAGGGATATGTTCGGGCGGAAACACTTTGCTGCCCGTGATCGGACTCGTGGGAAGTGATTTAGCTGTTGTCATGATCGGGCCAGTCGGGGGTGGGGACTTTGCTTTAGCCACGATCAGGCCAGTCGGGGGTGGGATTTTTACACTTTGCCCGTGATGACTGCGGGGAGCACAGGGAGTAGGTTGAGGGCCAGCCACAGGTGGCAGCTGCTGTGTTGCACCCTGCAATGCAGCAGCTCACCTGTGGGTGGCCCTCGACTTACTCCTTTTTGGCTCAAAGTTGTGCAGGCGCAGGTTGGGGGTTGCACCTGCACAACTCTGCACAGCCTGGCTGAATATCGGGCTGTGCAGTTTATGTATGGTTCCTCCCCCTCCAGTTCAGCATGCATTCATTTGCATTGCGCTGTTGCTCAGCATGTTTTCAGTGGTGCAACTGCCTCCTGCTGAATATTGCAGAATGGTGCAATTTCAGACTTGCACAGGAGCAACCCTTTTGAATATCCCACCCATAGAGTGGAGTCTGGAGTTTATTCCTCAGCCCCTCTCCCCATGTACTGTGGGGTACCGCAGGGCTCCATTCTGTCTCTCATGTTGTTTGCAGTGTATATGCTGCCATTGGGAGAGATAATTAGGCAGTAAGGTTTGAGTTTTCACTGCTGTCCAGATGATATTCAGCTGTACATGTCCTTTGTACCCGATCAGGGTGTGTTCCTCTCAGTGTTTAACTGTCTAGCTGAGATCCAAGACTGGATGAGTGCAAGTTGGCTTAGGTTGAACCCAGCTAAAACTGAGGTGCTGGTTGTGGATCCAGATCATTGAGAGGTGGGTATGTCACCAGTGCACACTACTTGGGGGATGATGGGAAACTGGGGGGTAGGGGTCCAATCACTTTCTCTGATGGGGTGCCAGTACCCTGTATCATGAGGGACCACTTCCCAGTGCACCTGGGGGGTTGAATCACCAGACACCTACACACCTGGGGAGGGGGTATCTTTCACCTTGGGGGGGACTGTTACCAGTACATGGGGAAGGGGACAGCAATATCATGCTCATTGGGCTGATCCAGAACCCTGCACCTGGGGGGTGGCAGATACCAGCACCTGTGGGGAGGTGGGGTGGGACAGTACCCTGAACATAAGGGGTGGGGGAAGGGCCCAGTATCATGCCCTGTGGGGAAGGGACAGAACCGTGCACATGGGGAGAGGGAGGGAAGCAGTGTGCTGCACATGAGGGTGGGGGGACCAGTTTACGGACACTGAGCTGGGAACCAGTACACAGTGCATGGTGGTGGTGGTGGCGGTGGTGGGGCCAGTAGCCTGACAATGGGGTTGGGACCAATACACACTACTTGAGGGATGATTGGCGGTCTTTGAACTGGGGAGAACAATCACTGCCCCTGATGGGGGCCAGTACTCTGCATCTTTGGGGATCATTTCCTCATGCACCTGGGGGGTGACCAGACCCGTACACTTGAAGGGGCCAAGTATCCATCACATTAGGAAACTGGTACCAGTACTGGGGGGGGGAGAGTAATATGCTGCTTGTGTGGTTGGACCACTACCATGCACATGTGGGGGAACAGTGCCCTGCCCCTGGGAAGTGACCAGAACCCTGTATTTGGGGGGGGGGACTGCAACCCCACATGGGGAGGTACAGTACCCAGAACATGGGGGGAAGTCCCTGTACCATGCTCCTGGTGGACGAGAAGCGTGTACATGGGGGGGATGAAACTACTACACTGCACATGGGGGTGGAGATCCAGTACAATGACATTGGGCTAGATTAGTACCCTGACACTGGCGTGGGAACCAGAACATACTACTTGAAGGATGATGGGCAAGTCCATGTACCAGGGGGAGGCAATCATTGCACCTGATAGGGGAGCCTTTACCCTACATCTTGTAGGTCTATGAGCCCATGCATCTTAGGGTGACCAGACTCATACACCCTTGGGGGGGTTATAACAGTCTCCAAAATGATAAACTCAGTAAGATAATCCAGTAATAGAACTGAAGTAAAACAGTCACTAGGGATTGTTGTTCCTTCACCACACTCTGTCTCTCTCACAGAACAGCCAGAGAAAAGGTGACAGAGGACGAATTTAACACAAACACAAGTATTTGTCAGTGCTGAATGGTTGCTTGCTGGCATTAGCAGTGGAAGTGCAGGAGTTAGACAGATGCAGTAAAGGAATGGCAGTGAAGTATTGAACTGACGCCAACTCCATCCCCCCCCCCCCACCCTGCAGAGATGGATAGGCATTGGGATGTTTCTTTGGGCTGTTGCCCATAACGGTCACAACATTTCACCTCACTCTACCCTACAGACACTGACAAGTGTCAAGGTGTACCTTGGGTGTTCAGGCTTTACACTCACCTCATTCCATAAGGAAATATGCTGAAATGGGTGCAGTATAGAACATAGAAACATAGATGTTGATGGCATATAAGGACCGGAAGGCCCATCCAGTCTGCCCATAGTATAGGAGAATGGGGTGAACTCTGGGGCCAACAAGTCCAAGGCACACCTTAATGTCTGTCACTGTCTAGAGGGTGGGGGTGGGGGTGGAATGGCATGAGCATTATTGTCGACAATCCCAAGTCACACCCCTGACGCCTGTCAGTCCCTACAGTGTAGGGCATTATGGTCGGAAACCCTAATGCCCTGGGCATTCTTGGAATTTTTGCTCCAAGTTTTCAACATGGGCTTAATGTGACCCCACCGCATGAACAGTGACACTATCAGTTTGTTAGCTGAAAAGTGATTTTGCACAGCGACTGTGCCATTTGGCGCCACAGGTTCGAAAACATTTCGAACAGGATGTGAAAAATGACAGCTGTACTGTTCATGAGGAGGTGTAAAAAAATGGTAATGTTGAAATCTGGAGTAAAAATATAAAAAACTGGTGACGTCATGAACGTGCATAGAAACTGTGCAACACACACCTGTAATGTAATTATTGTAGGAATTTTTTTTACACCAGACTTTCAACATAGGCATTTTGGGACCTCTGCTCATGAACAGTATCATTGTGATTTTCTTACTCAGTCCCGAACATTGATTTCCCACAGTGACTGCGCTATTCTGCACCGGAAGTGGGAAAACGCATTTTGGCCAGGATGTGAAAAATGACAGCTGTACTGTTCATAAAGAGGTGTGGAAAATGCCAATGTTGAAAATCTGGAGTGAAAATAGTACAAATTCATGAAGTTACAAGGGTGCATGGAAACTGCACAATGCACGCTTATAACAGTCACGTTATGGACTTTTGTCTCCAAATTTTCAACATAGGCATTTTATGACCTTTGCTCATGAACAATGTTGCTGTGATTTTCTTAATCTTGTCCCGAACATTGATTTTGCACACTGACCGCACCATTGTGCACTACATGTGCAAAAACACATTTCAGGTGAAATGTGAAAAATGACAGCTGTATTGTTCATAAGGAGGTGTGGTCAAATGGTAATGTTAAAAATCTGGAGTGAAAATATTAAAAATTCTCAAACTTACGAGCTTGTGCAGGAACTGCTCAACGCTCGCTTGTAAAAGTCATTTTTGGAAATTTTTTCACCAAATTTTCAACATAGGGTTTTTGGGGGCCTACCTCATGAACTATGACACTGTCGCTTCATTAATCAGTCCCAAAAGGTGGTTCTGCGTGACCGCAAAATCACCTTTGGGACTGATTGACAAAATGACAGTGACTGAGTTCATGAGGTGGGGTCCCAAGAACCCCATGTTGAAAATTTGTTGAAAAAATTCCTCAAAATGGCCGAGATATCCTCCTAAGTTGAAAAAACCCTATTTATGCCATTATACAGCTTACCAGCATTTCTTCAGTTCGCGGTCATCTTTGAAGAGTGCAGATGTGTTCCCGGTCCACCGAAGATCATCGCGCCGGGCTCCAGAGGTAAGTATGGGGTGATGGGGGTGTGGGGAGGTGGGTGTGCAGTGGCTGGATGTGGGTTGGGAGGGGGCATGAAAGACTGCGAGGGCCGTGTTCTGTTTTACAGGTTTTAAAAATATATAGACGATGTGGGATGCTTTTTTCACACTGGGGTTGGCTCTCAGCATGCCAGCACAGCTGAGTGCTTCTCTTTTTGGGGGGGTACTGGAGCCGATGGGGATTGGGCACCCCCTCAGCACACAACAAATGGGGAGGTGGTTCATGCTGATGGGGATTGGGCTACCCTGTTGGCAAATGAACCGGGTAGGGTGCATGCTGACAGGGGGATTGGGCACCCCCATCAGCTTTTCTTTTATTTATTGAAATGTTTTTCCAGGAAGGCACACTGAACAGTGGGCGGCAGCTTTCCATCGGCTTCATGGGGACTGTGAGAGGCTGACAGAGAAGCCATCACCATAGGAACACTACATAATGCAACTGTAATTGGCTGCTGCAGTCAGGGAGGCACCACAGCAAAAACAGCTGATTGTGTAGTGATGGGACACTCCCCGATTGCAGCGACCAGTTTCTTTGATCACAGTGGCATGCTCATTAATTGCCGTCATCTACAGCATGCACTCTATTCGCCACAGTAGAGACTAGCCCCAGAATGGACCACTACCATTCGGCACAGCACTGCCACACCTCCACAACCCACTTGTGAAGGAAGCTGACGTAATGTGTTTCTTGCACATGCATGCAAGCAACACAAAAATGGACTAAGGGTTGTGCTGTGGCCTTGATAGTCACATGGCTGCCATGAGAAGCGCAATTTCTCCATTATGTTACTGTAACTTGACTGAAATCTTTGCATAAAATCTTCAAGGGTTATGCATGGTAATGGCATCTGGACAGACTGTCCTGTTTTTCTAGCAAAACAGTTCTAGAGTGTTATGCAGGGGAAGCTGCATGCCCCTAATTTCTATTATGGGGCAAACTGACAATATCTGTACACTGTCTGCCCTCCTTACTCCTCAAACACCCCAGTGAGCTCAAGCAGTAAGACCACAAAAACAGAATTTTGTAAACTTAAAATTCACATTATGATGGTCATGATGTTGATTTTCTGTGATTTTTCGAGTTTACAAAATGGACTCAAAGGCTGAATGCATGTAGGGTGGCAAAAGTTTAATCTGGCACGAACTGCTGAAATGTAGTAAGCAGAAATGTACAAGCAACTAAACTTCTGCAGTGTGCTAGGTTATTAAAAAAGGCAAATTATGTCTTGCCCATGCAAATTTCACTACAGAATCTGGAGTGTTTCATGTATCAGTGTTTCTTATTCACATAACTATGTGAAAGAAAAAAGAAAACACTGATTTCTGCAGAGTCCATAAACATTTTATTTATTTAGTTTGTCCTTTATCAGGTTTATTCATTAGCAATCATTTTGGTTCTAACCAGAGTTTGTTTTTATTTGAAACTAATAAAATAGCTTTTAAGTAGATACACTGAACCTCTGTGATTCTTATACTCATGAACTGAGTACTGGGTCCTTTAAATACTTGCTAAGGTATAACTTGCTCACAGCAATATAAATTGCCCATCAGTATCATAACTTGCCCAGCAGCATCATAACTTGCCCAGCAGCATCATAACTTGCCCAGAAGTATCATAACTTGCCCAGAAGTATCATAACTTGCCCAGGACATCATAACTTGCCCAGCATATAATAACTTGCCCTGCAGCATCAAGACTTGCCCAGAAGTATAACTTGCCCAGCACATCATAACTTGCCTAGCATATAATAATTTGCTCTGCAGCATCAAGACTTGCCCAGAAGTATCATAACTTGCCCAGCATATAATAACTTGCCCTGCAGCATCAAGACTTGCCCAGAAGTATCATAACTTGCCCAGCATATAATAACTTGCCCTGCAGCATCAAGACTTGCCCAGAAGTATCATAACTTGCCCAGAAGTATCATAAATTGCCCAGAAGTATCATAACTTGTCCAGCAGCATCATAACTTGTCAAGCAGCATCATAACTTAATCAGCAGTGTCATAACTTACTCAACACCATCATAACTCACCCAGCAGCATTGTAACTTGCCTAGCAGTATCACGATGCCCGGAAAGTGTAAAGAAATTCATCCAAAGACCCTTTACTCAACACAAGCAACTACTTATTACTCCTTTACCTACCTGTTGCACCCAAAAATAGGACTAAGATGGCCCAACTACACAAAAGAGTAAATGATTCAAGAACGTTGCCCATATTCATGGTTAAGCATTGTCCAGAAATGCAGTCTGATAATCTCTGAGTAATCAGAATGAGGAAAAAAGAAAAGTTCTTCTGATACCAGAGAAATCTTTTCCAAGAACCTGGGTCTCAGTAAATTTCAGGCATGCCTAGCCATTTCCAGATATCAGCCAAAGATGGACCTGGGTTTTGCGTGAAAGCTCAGCCAGGCCAAAGTACTTACTGGAGCAAATTAAATGGCGAATTACAGTCCACGTTAAAAAACATATGCAGAAAGACACATCGGAAACTACCTATAAGCCTTTAGTTTAGCTACAGGAAGTTTGCCTAACCACAAGGAGCTATTTTTAGTAGTTATTGTTACTGATCACAGGCAGCTTGCAACTTTATCACGTTACCACTTCTTTTATGTAACAAAAGGTAAGAGTACATTGTTTGAACTCTCACATGTTCCTATCTGCATTAGCTTCTGTCGGCAAGCAAAAGGTAGGAGCTCATCCTTGGCCTCTTACAACTTTCTGCTCACCTCCATCTTTCAGCCTATGAAATTATTAGCTCACATAAAATTGCCACTGATGTCTTTACCCACACCACTTTGGGTCAGCACCACTATTTAGATGGCCCAAGAGTATAACATCCCAAAGCTTTGGTAACTCAAGAGGAGACAGCAGCACACTCCTGGGACTGCCTCTCATATCAACTTAGGACTGTCTTCTGGTTCTGGAAGCAGGTTAAAGTCTTTCTCCTCAGCATGACCAAGCTACAGGTCTTCGCTTATTGACTGATCTCTTGCTTTGTGCATTGGCCACAGGGCATTGTGTGAAGAACGCTATGAATGATCTCTTGCTTCACACAGGGCCTACAAGGCCTACATGAAGAAAGCTATGAATGATCTCTTGCTTCACACAGGGCCCACTGGGCCCTGCCTGAAGAAAGCTATGACTGATACTGTGGCCCCTATGTAGAGCAGTTTACTTGTTAGGCACAGCTTTGAACCTGTAGCCTTAAAGAGCTAGTGTACTGCCTAAAACTAATATTAGATTTTTAAAAGCAGCCAATCATTACCTTTTATATCCCACACTTTTCTTTCATTTCTATAATTGGGCTTTCATATCTGAGGTACTTTTTCTTTTCCCTTTGTTTAATTAGAATATTGTTTACCTGATATTAGTAGGTGTGATGCATGGAACAGCTCTTAGTCTGGCAACTGACATATCAGGTTCTACTACCCCACAATACATCATCAGGATTGTGACCTGACTGTGACATCACTACTACCTAGGAACAGCAAATGAGTGCCAGGTCATTCACCTGTGATGTCACTGTCAGTGAGATCACAATGCTGATGATGTAGTGTGAGGTAGTAGAGTTAGATATGTCAGCTGCCAGGCTAAGAGCTGTTCCATACATCCAGCACAATATTATCACATAGAAGACTTTCTGATGAGCAAAAGGAAAAAGAAAAATACTTCAGAAATAAAAAGTTACAACTGATTACTACTGAAAATGTAGATATTTTTTCCAATCTTCCTCTTTTGGCTCCACAAGCTCTTTAAGCAGCCGAGTCAAGGGGCAGGGCTAGTGACCTGTTGCTGACTCTTAGGTCAGTGGGCAATATGAGAGAAAAATCACCTAAAACCTCCTTAATTTTCCATGAATTCTCCCCTGATATGGAACATTTCCCCTTAATGTAAAATTAAAGATGCCTTAAAGCAGTAGTATTTGTTAGCAACTATATAACTTTTTAGTAATAACTTTTTTTCTGGCAAAAATCTCAAGATATCCATTTTTCATTTTGGTTTCTTTGATTCCTGAACCAAGTTACGGAAGTTTTAAAAAAATGTCCACTCCCATTCCCTGTCCTCCTGATGAAGATCTAAACAATCAAAGTGCTGTGGCTTCTGGTTGTAATTTGTCTTCCAGAGTTTGCTTGTTTTTGTCATTTTACTTTGTGCACAGTACATTTCTAAGTCTGCATTAGCATTTTCAACTTGAGTATTATTGGCACTGGAGTGCAGCCCTGCCTTTTATGTTTTTGGTTGTGTCCTGTGTGGGTTAGTCACCACTGGACTGCACCCTGTCTGATCTCAGGTGGCATGGGCTTTACCTACTCTATTATTACCCATTTCATATCCGCCATGCAAAAATTAAATGTTTTGGTACAGTGCTGTGCTTTTTAGAAACCATTCTAAGTGTGAATCTTGTATGAGCATTCAACAGGTAATCTCTGTGGAACAGCTTTTTTAAAAACGTATAAGTGGTGGCTGTCTTTAATGATGTGATTCATTAATTACAAAATAAGCTATACGAGCTGTTTTAGAAAGATGTTAGAAAACTAAACATACACTGCAGAAGAATCTAAGAATGCCAGAAACAGGGATTCAGTTAACTCCATTTTTGGAGTATTTGACTTCCAAAAATAAGGCAAAAACTTCCAAAATAAAGGCAGAGGAAGTAATTGACTTCCAGATGTAAAACCAAAAATTAGATGGCTTCCCAAATTGCAAGACTGGAAGTCAGAAATTATGGATTTTTTTGAGAGAAATTGTATTTTACCACTCATATAATACATTAATATTCATAAATTGGTCATTCCTAGAATATTGACTTCCAGATGTGGGACCCTGGAAGTATTTTGACTTCCAAAAAATTGGAATGACTCCCAGATTTTGACTCATGGAAGTTTTAGACTTCCACTTAAAATAAATTAACTGAACCCCTGGCCAGAAATATATACTGGCTATAAAACTATATGGTGAGATTTTTTTTTGGGGGGGGGGGGTTGCTGACTGCAGTGACAAATATTGCTGCTTTACAATTAAAAAAGTTAAAATCAGAAACTCCTTAATTATCATTAATTCCTTTCAAATAATATCCTTAATTAAAAATCAGGTATAAATCATGTCTGTTTTTCCTCAAGTGTTGTTAACTATTAAATTAAAGACAAAAAGCTCCTGAATTAAAATTCAGGGAAAAACAGTAAAGGCCTATGTTGCCTAAATTTTATTTAAGGGGCATATTAAGAAAAGGTATTCTGATTTGAAAAACATTAAAAAGGGGCATGCCCCTGCATCAAATGATGGTGGACACATTCTAGCTAGGCTCTCAGTCATGCAGTAAATGTTTGCAGCACAACACAAAGAGAACTACTAGACTCTCATTACAAAATGGCTAATATGGCATTTGAACCTCATGGCTTCACAAAAAGCTCCAAGGAAACAATCATGATTTATGTTTGAAACTACGTCATCATCATCATCGTCATCTGTAGTTCTCACTTCAGCTGAAGGCCAAATGTGTTTCACACTGTCACGACAGCAGCTGACATAGCAGCAGGGGACGTGGCAGTGATTGCGGCCATGTTTGTAAACCTACAACAAAAAATGAGAGCTGGGTTTGAAAACACTTCAGCACAGTTTGTGCATATACAAGATATTGTGTTGGGTCTGACTGAGACCACAGCCCCCCATGCAACTTGGCTAGACAAGGCAGAGTGCAGAATCAGTGAGCTACAGCATACATTGGATGACTTGCCTCGGGGAATGCAAACAGCTTGAAACAAAGGTACAGGAGTTTCACGAATGGATGAAGGACCAAGAAAACCAAGCCATATGCATCTAACCTTTGAGCTGTGGGCATACTGTGGGTACAGGCATGGTTGGCAGAAAAAACTAGCCTGTGAGAGGAAAGGGCAGGTATGGAGATAGAGCAGACCCACAGACCAGGCCCCAAGTCCAGAGCTGGGGAAGGATGGTTTCATTTTCTGATACAGCATTTGCAGTTTTAAGACAAGGAAAAAAGAGCTGAGTATGGCAAACTCAGAGGGCACTATCGTAATAGAAACTGGCAAGGTGTTCATATTTCAGAACAACAGCAGGCAAATTAGTGGACAACAATTTGCTAATTTACAGGCCAAACTGCACAGGCAGTGCTTGACCTTGCCCTCTTCTACTTTTCTTACCTCCAGATCCAGTGGCCAGGGCAGCCTCCTCGTACTTTTTCAACAGTCCATGAAGTGGAGGACTGTGTCACTTATGACTCTGAGGATGCCACATATGATGGCTGCTTCCAGGCTAGAATAATGGCCCTTGATTATGGAATCTTGTTGCAGTACTGTAAGTCATGCACTGCTGCAACTTTTGCCGCTGTGAAATGGTTAGGATCAGAGGTGGTCTGGACTGCCTAGTGTGCGCATCCCCCCCCCACTATAATACTACTTCATGCGATTTTCTAAATGCTTTTATATGTAATCCTTTAGGGTTGTACTCTGATAGAAGTACTGAAAAGCTTGAAAATTCGGGGTGGGGGGTGAGTGTCCGGTGAGGTTTGTGGTCACTGCCACAATAGCTACATCAAGGATGATGCTAAAGACCTTGGGCTGTGCCAGTAGAGGGATTTAGAGGATTGCTTGGGATGAAACAACTTTCAAACCCACTGCACTAGGGGTTCCTATAATTCCAAATCATCCCCTCTGACTGTTCTGTGATTAACATTTCAAATTAATGCAGCTATGAACTTGAACTCAAAATGCTGCAAATGGGATACAGACTCCCTCTTATATTAGTTGTGCCTCCAGACCTACACAATATCTGTAACCTGGATATAAACTGCCACGTTTGGTTGACCTATCTATGGGTGTGGGTATTAATGGAGGGAAGGTGATGAAAACATCAGGGTACCAGCCCTCATCCAACTGTGAACATTGGTATTGCAACCTGTCATCCTAGTGGGCAAAGGAATTTCTTCTACATAGAAAGGAAAAGTATATCAGGGGTGTATGTTCTTCTTTCAGGGACCAGCTCTACACTGTAACTATTATTTGGTGATATCACACCACTGTGTGGTGCCAAATAGATAGCACAGCAGTCTCAGTTGGAATGGTTTGGCCCCACTCCTTTCCGGATTGGGGGAAGGGGAGGTTCAGGTGTGCTAGTCTGGACGGTAAGAATGTCAACGTTTGCCAGAGCAACTGCTGCCCATATAAACCTCTAGGAGTCTGTTATTTCAAAAGACCTCTGTAATACTTTTGCAACATGTTAATGTTTTACTAAGCTTTAAAAAGTGATCTCAGTGGAACACTGATGCCAGAGAGACGATTAGAAGAGGTAGGGCCATTTCTGGTTTGTCTGAGTTTGGGATTGAATGTTGAGTTGGGGGGTGGCAGTGGGTGGGGGATTCTTGGCTCAGTAGTTGGGAGAAAGTCAGATGAGTATTTGGGGAAAAAGTTATATTTTGTGTTACCCAGGTTCAACACAGGCAGACTCACATTGTTATACAGATTAGGCTCTATTCTTTAATGGGGCTCTGGTGCATTTCCGATAAATATACCCTGGCTGTGGTGCACCACACTGGCTGTGATGCACACATCCCATGCTGTGCATGAAGCATAGCCACACATCCCTGTTGCTGCCACCCACCTGCCACCCACCTGCATAGTAGTGTGGTGGATTAAGGGAGTTTGGCGGGGGTGGCCCGGTGTTTGATGGCAGCCATCCAATCAGATGACTCACCTAACAGCAGACTTGATCCCCTGCTCTGCATGGAGTAGGGAATTGTGGGATACAACCAGGCCTTCTGGGACTGCTGCATCCCTTAACGTGACCAACCTGTCCACCAGTGAGTTCCACAATGCCCAACCCCTCATGATACACTCAGAGTGCTGGGAGCAGCACGGCAGTGACATTGGTGCCTTGGCTGCCACTCACCGTAGCTGGCGGAAGGGGGTGCATATATAGTTACTGCAGAGTTCCTGCCTGTGTAGCTGGTGCCTCCTCCACCCACAAGAGCATTTACTGAAGCCTATTCACCACATATATGTGGTGCATAGGTTTCCTGAATAGATCCCAGTGTTGTAGAGGCATAGGTTAGGAAATATAGGCAGACCAGGAGAAGTTATAAAATTCACACATAGCATTCTATTATTATCCAAAGCAATAAAATTAAAAAAAGTAGATTGTACAGGTAAGCTCTTCTTGAAAGCACTACAAACAAAAAACAAAAGTCTTTCATCTGAGAGTCTTTTTAAAATGTCCAGCTCTCCCTCTGTCTAAACAAAACATCACTGGCCTTTTTATAAGATGATTTTTCCTGGCAATTTAGATCTGCATTTTTTTCTTGTAAATAATACCTCTTGTGTTCCATAAAATGTAACAAGATTTTTTTCACTGACCTTCCAGTGACCAGCCTGAGGAGTACTTTAGTCTTCTTAAACAGGTGCCATCAATTAAGGCACTGTGTCACAGGGCAGATTTCCTGCTGACAGCTCTGCAAAACAAGCTTGTGAAGGTCGAACTGCATTTCGAGGTTAACCCCTGAGTTCCAAATAGCTTTCTGCAATCATTTCAACAATATAATTCCAGTTTGAGATAAGGATTCACATATCTTTAAAGAGATTTGCCAGGCTCAGGATATGCACCTCATATATCGGTGACTTACCTCTGCGAAAAGCTTTTGATCATATGGCACCTAAAATTTCCCAGTACTACAGATGTATGAGCACTTGTAAAATTGCCAGCACTGGATCTCTTGCACTTCCTGGTCTGAAGAGCCACCCATGCTCTGCCCCCACGCACAGCAAAGTTATGATGAGATCCTAGGGAGAGTGTTCGGACATGCTCCATTATAGTCTATGGTGGGGGCAGCTTTCCAATAATTTTTTAGGGCTGTGGGTGGAGCCTACAGTACTATTGGGATAGTATCATAGCTCTGAAAATGACCGATCGTGGAACCTTCCATTGAACATTTGGAAGTATCCTTCTGAATGCCCAAGAAAGCTTGAAATCCTCCACCATGATCGGCCGCTACAGAATAACAGCCACACTATTCCGGATGTTACTTCCACATTCCAGTGCATGAACTGTGCATGCGCAACTCGCGTGCATGTGCAGTCCCGCTGGTGTTGGCATGTTGTGAATGGCAAAATGTTAGTCACCACAACTGCACATGCACGAGTGCCATGCATGCGTAGTTGCATCGCCACTGCCTGCACCGGAAAACAAAGTGCAAAAAAACCCAGCCTCCCACAGTCTCCCACTGTTGCTGTCCTCCCAACTCTCTCTGTTCCTGTCTGTGCACCAACATCAGGGTCCTGAATCCCTGTGTTGGCATTATGTGGCACCCCCCAACTCATGTGGCACACTGGGAGCTCACCCCAGTGTGTCCAAATATTTATCATTAACCCCTCCTGGCCGACATCGTGGTGCTCAATCCTCATGTTGGCATTATGTGCACCTCCCAACTCATGTGGCACACTGGGAGCCCAAACCAGTGTGCCCTTTTTCCCGCCTTTCTCTAACCCCCTGACATCGGTGTGCCCATTTCCCATGTTGCCATGATGTATCCACCCCCCACACTCATGTGGCACACTGGGAGCCCACCCCAATGTGCCCAAATTTGTCTTGTTTCCTGTTCTCCTGTAAAAAACAAAATGGTCCCTCATCGTCCCTCCACTCACTTTTTTTTTTGTGTAAAAAAGAAAATGGTCCCTTGTCACCACTCAAGTCCCTCTCCCCCATCTCCACCCTTCCAATGAACACCCACATCACTGCACCCCAACCCCTTAGCCCATACTTACCTCTGGAGGTCAGCATCATCTTCTTCTCTGGACCAGGACACGACTGCACTCTTCACAGCCGAACCGCAAACTGAAGAATCAAAGGTAAGCATACTATCATTGCATTCAATGGGGTTTTCAATTTATCTTGATAACTCACCCATTTTTTTGAATTTTGGCCTCAAATTTTCAACATGGGATTCTTGGGACCCCACCTCATGAAACTGTCACTGTTTTGTTACTTGGTCCCAAAAGGTGATTTTGCGGTCACTGCACTGAATCACCTTTCGGGACCAAGTCACGAAATGACAGTGCCACTGATCATGAGGGGGTCCCAAAAAGCCCATGTTGCAAATTTGGTGAAAAATATTCCAAAAAATGACTGCATTATGAGCATGCATCGTGCAGTTTCTACGCACGCTCCTAACTTCGCTAATTTTTAATATTTCCACTCCACATTTTCAACATTGCCATTTTTTCACACCTCCTTCAAAACAGTACAGCTGTCATTTTCCACATCCTGCCCAAAACATGTTTTCGTACCTCTGGCACATAACAGCACGTTCACTCTGCGAAATCACCTTTCGGGTCAAGTGAACAAAATGACACTGACACTCTTCATGAGGAGGGGTCCCAAAAAGGGCTTGTTGAAAATTTGGTGCAACACCTCTAAAAAATGACCAAGTTACACCCAGGCATTGAATAATTTCTATGCACAAGTGTAACTCTAGTCACTTGACAGCTCTTCATAGCCCTATCGACTCTGGCTAGATCTTGTTATATACTGTAATGGACATTTGATGATGAATCAAGGACACTGGTCGACTAACAAGGGCCTTGTTAGTGGACCAATGTCCTTGATTCATCATCAAATGATCATTACAATAGAAAGCTGCCCTCCATAGACTATAATGGAATGCATCCCCGCACTCTCCCTAGGATCTTGTCATAACTTTGCTGTGCGCGGGGGTGGAGTGTGGGCGGGCTCTTCAAACCGGGAAGTGCAAGAGACCCAGTGCTGGCAATTTTACGAGTGTTCATACATCTGAACCAATGGGAAATTTTAGGTGCCATATGGATCAAAAGCTTTTTGCAGAGGTAAGGCACCAATATATGAGGTGCTAAGCTTAATTCAGTTACCTTGGTGAATCTCTTTAACCACAGAAAAGCAAGGGGAGAAAGAAAGAATCAAAATAGCTAGAAACAGCAAGTGAAGGAAGGGGAGAAACTGTGGAACCATCGGAGTGGACATTTCCTAGATGCCACAAGGAAAGTTTGATTGTGCAATCAGACAGGAAAGAGAGAAACAACTAGCAGAAAAGGAGAGGACAGAACAGAGCCCTGCTTTTAACTCTCTGCATTACAAATGGGGCAGGGTCTTATTCAACCCTGTCACACCCATTATGAGTAGGCAAGGCATTTGGATACAGAGCAATGATAGCAGATGTAGTAATGTGGAACATCAGTGGATTAAAAGCTATGGTAAAGCAGATGTGGGCACTTGGGCTGGTAAGGAAACTGCATGTTGATATCTTACTGCTGCAGGAGACCGACATGACAGAGACTAAATTCTGGCATATGGTGAAAAATTACTTCCCCAAATTATTGAACAACAAAGAAGGGATCTAGACTGCTTGTTCAGTTATGAGGAAGTAGAAAGGTTCACAAAGCAAGTATAGTGAGGGAAAGCCCAAGGTCCTGATAGACTTCTCATTGACTTTTACCAGGTTTTCCTGGACTTTGTCAGATATTGTCTCATGGACATGATACTGGAGAACCTAGAAACAGGAACTTTGTTTCCCTCCATGAGGTCAGCAACTTTAACAGTGTGGTGGAAGCCTGGAAATGACCCCAGTGCTTCATACAGACCTATTTCCTTATAAACCACAGACTATAAAATTATAGTCAGGGTTATTGGGGCATCTGGAAGGTGTTCTTCCAGATGTTATACACCTTGACTTGGCTAGCTTTGTCCAGGGGTGACAGGGGAAACACAATATGAGAAGGACTTTAAATGTTATCAGGAGGTTGGCGAGGAAAGTATCATCTCATTGTTTTGCTGTACTGGCTCTTGATAGGGAAAAGGCCTGGGTATATGTACGACACATTGAAGTGATTTTGGTTCAAGGACCATATTATTAAGTTGGTGAAGACCTTCTATGTTGGCCCATAGGCCCAAATTTTAGTCAGTGGTGGGTAACTCAACCCCTTCAGTCTCACTAGGGGAACAGGACAGGGTTGCCCCTAGCTCAGCTGTTACATGTCTTAGTCCTTGAGCTATTAACAGTGGTATTTGGAGCTAACAACCAAATCCAGGGGCTGCCACTTGGAGATACCAACCTCAAGGTGTCGCTATTTACTGATGCTCTCTTATGCCTTAAGGATCTGTTACCTAGTATCCTGGTTGTGCATAATCGTCTAATGGAGTATGGGAAACTAACTAGAGAGAAGGTTAACTGATCCAAAAGCAAGGTACTTGTGGTTGGCAAAACCTCAGAACTGTATCTGGGAACTAGCCCTTTCCAGTTGCATCTGGTACAATCACTGAAATTCCTAGACATAAAAATACCAAGCTAGGTCTCAAAACTATATAAGTAGAAAATGGACCATTGTTGTTGAGTATCAAAAAAGATTGTGACAGATGGAAAACTCTGCCACTTAGTCTAATCGGTAGGGTGAACACACCCTAGATGCATGTATTACTCAGATGCCTTTACTGATTTCAATCCTTACTGATTAAAATGCCAGAAAACTTTATTAAGCAACTTAATGGGATACCGTATCACTTCCTCTGGAAGGGAAAGGCAGCCAGAATTGAGATGTCTATCATGCAGCTTCCAGTGAACTGCAGGGTTGGTGGGGGGCAGCCTGGCACTGCCAAACCTGAAATATTACTATTGGGTAACATATCTTGAGGTCCTGGTGGGAATGGTGGATCACAGGTCCCCCCAGATGGGTTGACTTGGAACAGGGTCACAGTGATGTAAGCAAAGCCCGCTATTCTCTGTGGCACTGTAGACTTAACTTCTTTGGGACTGTTAGCTCAAGTTCTGTGGCAAGGCTTAAAGTTCTATGGCATTTATAACAAATAAATAATACAGAACCAGTATTACAGTGTTAGGGGACCCCAGCAAGGATGGGTTGTGAGGGAACCCCTAGCTCCTTCCCTTAAACCTCCATTTTTTTGCTTTTCAGCAGCTGTCCTGGTTCTCCATATTTATTAGTCTGTTTAGGGCTTAGTGCCATTTCTTGCAATTTGAATGACTATTGGCAGGTACCCCATCCCCAACCTGCTGGCAGCAAAGCAAACAGCCTAATAGTTGCTCCCCAAGGGAGAGCCTGAAGTAACCTAGCCATGGAGCACTCAATACTCCCCATCTCTGTAAGCACCTACTAGGGGCCCCATACACAGTTGCAGTTGTGGGTGATGGGCTTTGGAGCACACAGATGTTCACCATACTGTCATCCCTGAAAACTAAAATAAATAAAAAATATAATGAAACCAAACATCTGAAGCATTACTGTGGTTATTTCTCTTTTTTCTCTCTTTCACTCTTTTCTTGTTTAGTTTTCACATTTTGATAAATCTTTAATTTGCTTGTCATCTTTCATACCTTGGCTTCATTTTTTTATTCATTTTCTTTCATGTGTATCACCTCCATCCTGATAGCCCTGGCATTTGCATCATCCCCTGACATGGGCTATCCTAGAGTGAGGGATCCCAGGATCGAACCTGAACATGGGTTACCCTCATGGTAACTGGATGCATTACCACAGACATATAGGGTGGCTCAGCTATCTTTTTTCATTTTCATATTTTCCTTCTGCCTCTGCAGTCTCAACATCTATGTTTCTTTCTATGTCAGGTAAAGCTACTCTATCCCAAGAGGAAATAATGGCAGCAAATCTCTCTCCTCTGCCCTAGACCAAATGATACAGTTCTCTCTTCTCCCCCTTCCCTCCAACCTAGTAAAAGGAAAGCTTTCTCCTCCCCACCTATCAAAGGGCAGCAATGCTCTCTCCTCTCCTCTCCCAATCCACAAAGCTGAATAAAATGGCAGCCAACTACTCAAAGGAGTTTCACTTTATTCCTGATGTGCTGTGCAAAATGTGCTATTCATCTGTGGGGAGGCTCAAGGTATTTCCCCTGGCTTGGGGGAGGCACACGATGACAAAGTCTGAGAACTAATGACATAATGGCGTAAATGCTCTCTCGTACGCTCTTCCCCCAGGCCTAATGGCAGCAATGATCTGTCTGTCTGTCTGTCTGTCTGTCTCCTTTCCCTCCCCTTAATGGGAGGCAGTATAGCATACAGAGGCAGTATAGACTAGTGGTTTAAGGCTCTGAGCTGCAAACCTGGAGACCTGGGTTTGAATCCCACAGCTCCCACTTGCATACTGTGTGACCCTGAGCAAGTCACTTAACTTCCTTGTGCTCCCAGGTTGCACCTGGAAACAAGCTTCAGCTTAGTGTGCTTTCCTAGTTAAACAATTTCCCCTTTCCCTTTCCCCAATGGCAGTTATTGTCTCTGCAACATCCCGCTCACCCGAACCTAATGGCAGCAGTTCTCTCTCCCTCTCCCTTATGTGATCTTTCCCCTACACCCCTGCCGACAGCCATGCCTGATCTCAGTTTTTACAATCCAGTGTAGCCCACCTTCACCAATCTCAGCCCCACCACCAACCTCGAGAAGGAAAGGGATGGCATTTGCAATACTTAGCAAACAGTTTTATTATAGAACATTGATGCACTGGGGCAGGCCATCATACAAGGGAAGTGGAAGAGATAGGCCTACCAATTTCATGAAGCCAAACTTTAAGTAATTCACTTACGTAAGTCCCATCCTGAAAGATGTAAATCTACTTGTCCCTCATTGATATTTTTTATTTAAGTGCTGTGAGCTTGAAATCTGTCTTGCCCACACATCCATCATCCACCCTTGCATTTTATATCAATACCAATATCATATTGTCCTGGAGCAGCATATCAATATTAAAAAAATTAAACCTGTGTCATCGTGATTTCTTTCTCCATGTTCTCAGTTTGTTTCTCTCTTCTGTTGTTTAGTTTCCACATTTTGTATAAATTATCTTTAGCTTTGGCTTTTCACTTTTCCTACCTTGGCTGCATCTTTTTAATTGCTTCAGTTTATCTGGCATTCTCTCATTCTTTTCCTGTCCTACAGTTCTGTTTACTTAGAATAAGAAGAATCAGCATTTATATAGTGCCTTTCATACACAGTGTATCCCAAAGCACTTTACAAGCAATGCTAGACTGGTAGAGAAGTGACTGAATGTGTAGTGGCAGCCATATTGCACATAAGCACCCACACACAGCCTGGATGATTGCATGAACTGGTTTATGGGAAGGGGAATGTTGGCCTGGACACCGGGAATGTCCGCTACTCTTTGCGAATAGTGCCTTGGGTTCTTTTACTTCCACCTGGACACCCACCAGGACAACACCAGGATGGGTAGAAGGGACCTCAGTTTAATGTCTCATCCGAAGGATGGCACGCCCCAGCAGTACAGCACCCCCCTAGTACTGCACTCAGATGTCAGTGTTTTTAGGTGCAAGTTCAATCCTGGTATGGGACGAGAACCCACAACCTTCTGGGCCAGAGGCAGATGTGCTACCAAACGGAACCACGCTGACACCTTAGCTATACCTTTGCTTTTTTTTTTTTTAATTCACATTTTTTCCCCTAGGCACTTGAGCTAACCCATCTGGTTGGCAATCTCCACGCTCCATCCACATCCACCTATTGTGCTTAACCCCATAAGGATTGTAAATTGCTGCCTAGCCAGCACTTGGCCCTCTCATGGTTTTAAAACAAGTAAAACTCACCCCTGCCATTCTCAGTTCCACCATCTTCCTAACCAGCCTTGAGAATGCTGTTGACTGGCTTTGTAGTTTTAAATTGATGTCCTTATCCAACTCTACACAATGATCCTCTGCTTCTTCCTCTCTCAAAAGTGTTGCAAGGTCTCCTCTTTCACATTATTCGACCCCGTTATTAAATATGAAAAACCCACTCTGTATATCTAAGTGCAAAAACTCACTTTGGCCCAGTGGCATGGAGGGCTGAGGCACTGATGCCTTTCCTCCTGCCACGCTGGTGACCCATGTTCACAGTGTGAGTGGGTCGCTGGAGGTCGGCTTGGTTGGGAGAGGATTGCCCATCTCGAGGACAGCTCTCCTCTTCTCTCCTCTCCTGGGGGAGGGTGGGGACATGGACCGGTACTTGCCTGACCCCTAGTGGTGGCTGGGGGCCAACATGCCAGGTCCCATAGTGTGGGGGTGGAGGTGGAGCAGTCGCCTGACATACAGCATGCGGACGTACACGTGGTGTGTCACTGGCAGCACTGCACACTCCCCTGCTGCAAAAAAGAAATAGGAAAAAGTGGTCCCACCACAGAATGATGATGGTTCCCCCCAGCAAGCTGCCCTGAGAGGTCACTTCCGCAACTGGATCCATGCCAGTGGGTGGAGTCACTCCCCACTCCCTGCCACAAAGGGTAAGTCATGGGGGCAATGGGGAAGGGGGGTCCTGATCCTTGGGGACGGCAAGGGGGGGGAATGTCAGAAGTGGCCGGCAGGACCCTGGGAGAAAAAGTATAGCAAAAAAAACCCCAAAAAAACAAACAAACAAACAAACAAAACTTACTTTTTCCAGAGCCTAATGGAGTCACTTTTTTTTTTTTTTTTTTTATATTGGCACCCTTTTGTGGTCCACTATTGTAAAACAATCCTTTGCCTCTTCCTATTACTGCTGGACCCAAATGCTGGATTCAAGCCCCAGTATAGCTTGCGTTGGCCCCAGAAAGCTAGCATAATAGTATATTTATACCATTTGTGTCTTCGTAACATCAGCATGTTATGCATTATTCCTTGAGGACTACTTTGTCAGGCAGCAGGGTGCAGTACCATTTCATGAATTTGAACAGTAATAAAAGCATTTCTCTCAGTTATATTACTGTACTTGTAGAATCCATGTTATAATTGCAATAACCCACCACAGGGTATGGTGTTCTGGGGGATTAATCAACTGCCTGGGTGCTGTGAGGACACTCGACTTGCAGCCTCATGACTCACAATGCCCCCAGGGTATTGACTATTTCCCAGTAACACCATACTCTGTATCGGGTTTTTGCTTACTTATTCACAATTTTGAATAAGTTTTTAAGTTTGCATTTTATTGTATTTTTATTTATTTGTTAAGATATTTTGAATATAGTTTGGAGTAGAGAGATAAAAATTTAGATATGCGGCTTAACACTCAACTTCAAGATTTACTGTAGTTATCCTATTTTATTCACTATTTTAAGTAGATTTTTAAAGTCCATTTTGTTGAATGCACATTTGATTGTTAATGACTGCATGTTTTTATAAAAGAGAGAGAGATAATTTGTATATGTCTCTTAACACTAAACGTGATGATTTTCAGTCTTCATTGCATTTTATTGGCTCTTTTTAGTAGTTTTTTTAATCTGTATTTTTATTGAATGCTTATTTAATTGTTAAGACATAATGATTATTGTTTGGGGTGAGAGATACACATTTTTATGTATATTTTAACACTAAATGCTAAGTTTTCAATAGTTATTACATTTTATTTGCTATTTTTCGTAGGTTTTCAGTAGTAATCATATTTTATTTAATATTTTTAAGTCTGTATTTTATTGGCTATTTACGTTAATGTTAAGACTGATGTATTTTTGTTTTTGGGTGAGATAAAAATTCTGATATGTGTCTTAACACTCAGCTCCACGGTTTGTAATCATTTTTGTATTTTATTCAGTATTATAGTATTTTTTTTTTTTTATTGAATTTCTATTTCAGTTTTAAGACCGACATATTGTCATTTGGGAAAAAGAGATAATAATTTTGATACATCTTTTAATATGGAATTCAATGGTTTTCAGTCATATTGTATTTTATTCACTCTTTTTGGGCCCCATGCACTAAAAAGCCTGGTAAGCACCAGTAGTGGCACATACCAGGCTACACATTTTTATATAATGTTGCTGGCCCTTGTGGAGTGCATGGGGCCACTATACATGACCCCTGGCTGATCAGATGTACAGCCACATAGATACACACCAGGGGCAGGGCCACCCGGGGGGGGAAGGGGATGGATGTGGTCTAGACTGAAGGCTTCCAATCAGATGTCCTGATCAGAACCAAAGTGGATCCCTTGTTCTGCAGGATCAAGGGATCATGGGACATGGAAGCCTGTAAACAGGCTGACATGTCCCCTATGGTCATCCACAAAATTGTTGTTGTTCAGTGATCAGTGCCTTACTGCCAACAGTCAACCCTCAGCCCTTTGTGGCATGGAGGGGGGCTAGGGTCTGTGGCTGCAGGGTGCCATGTGACAATTTGGGCTATGGACAGGGTGATGCATAGCCATTATGGCAGCCCTCTAGCTGGCATAACAGAAAACCACCTGACACTGGCCTGGCACAGCACAAAGGGTATTATGTATACTACCCTATACTGGCCCTTTGAGGGCATGCCCCTTCCCTGCCCCCTGCCTGGCCTGACCATGCACTTGTGTGATATCCCCCACAGACAGCCCCAGACAGGGGTGCAGAGCAGGTGCACACCATTCATGCATCCATGGATGTCCATCAGACACCCAGGACATGTGTATCCTGGCCCTCCACATTGCATTTTGGGGCACATGGGGTGGGATACCTTTTGTGCACAGGGCCCCTAGTAGTGTTTTAAGTTTGTGTTTTATCAAATTTTTATTTAGTTGTTTAGAAATACCAATTGTTGTTTGGGGGACAGACCTAAAAATGTTGATATGTGTCTTAAGAACACAGGTTTTATTTTGGGAATTGATAAAGAGAACTGGTTGAGAGCTGTGGTGAACTGTCTGCCATGGATGAACAGTATTGTGATAAGGGTAAAAGTTTGACATCTACATTAGATAGTTAAACTGACTGCAGGGGACACTGAGGCTAGGGGAGCCACAGAAAACTGAGGGAGGGAGGGGAACCTAGCTAGTGCTCTCCCTATACTGGGGACTGGCAGCAGTAAGGTGGGCAAAAATAATGCTGAGGTTCAGAAAGGAGCAGAGGAAGAGGCAAAGAGGGGTCTCAGGGTCTGAAAGAAACAAAAACTGGCTCAGAAAACTCCAGAACAGCTAAACCCACCTCTAGGGTATGTTAAAAAGTAGAGTTTATTAATGATGCAGTAGCACCCCCCATGTGCATAGTGTCAACATTTCACACCAAAAAGTGCCTGTTTGGTGTGAAACGTTGATGTTGTGTGCATGGGGGATGCTACTGCATCATTAATAAACTCTATTTTTTAACATACCCTAGAGATAAGTTTAGCTGTTTTGGAGTTTTCTGAGCCGGTTTTTGTTTCTTTCTGATACACCATTTGTTTTTTTGGCTCCTCCATCAGTTTTCTGTAGCCACTACTCTTTGTTTTTTGGGGTCTCAGGGTCTGCAAGCTATAAGAAAAATAAGAAGGTAAGGGGAATGGGAAGGAACGCAGTTGGAAGGGGGTCTGCCTTAATGCCAGGAGTCTGGGTAATAAAATCGGTGAGCTCCAGGCATCTTTTTGTTTAGCATAATAAAGTTTATTGTTTAAGTAAAAACAAGAACATACAATGACATCATAGAATAAAAGGCATAGAACAAACCAAATGAGTTACAGCAAATATACTGAACATGCAAACTGAGATGCCTACTAAAACTCAATATCAATAAGGGTATTCCTAATTACACTACTATTAAAACAAAATCACAGAGCAAAACACAGATGCAAGATACAAGTTACTAAGATCATTGAAGTACAGAATACAGAGGGTGCTATAACATGCTTGAGGAGTCATCATATTAAATGATCAAAACTAATTTCCTAGTTGAAGGAAGGGCCGCAGACCTCTAAAAGCTTGTCTTTCTTATCAACCAGCATGTATGCAATTCTTTCATTATTTGCCTTGTAGCTCATTTGGGTAAACCATTCACCTAAAGAGGGCACACTAGAGTCTTTCCAGTGTTTGAGAATTATACGTTTGGCGGCCAAGGCTGCAGCAGATAAATAAGAAATCTATTGTTGGGATAGGGAAAGACAAGTTGGAAAAATACCTAAAATATACATGCTGGGGCAATGAGGAGGGTTAGGTAGTAATATAGCATTACAAGTCCTACGGCTATTGGCCCAGAATTTGGAAGGGAAGGGACAGCTCCAAAACCTATGGGAAAGATTAGCATCCACTTGATGACTTTTCCAATATTTATTGTCATTAGCTAGGCCTAGTTCAAACAGTCTATTAAGAGAGAAGTAGAAGTACTGTAGAATTTATTATTGAACTAGCTTACCTTGAATCTCTCTCTGTTAGCTTTATATGCACACTTCCAAGCAGAATTCCATTCTTGGTCAGATATGCAGGTAGCAAGCTCATTCTCCCATTTTGCTTTGGCTGAGGATTTCAGGGATGAAGATGAGAGTGGATTAATTAGAATTTTATAAGCAGTGCCAGAGCCCTTCCTCATAGACTCTAACTCAATAACCTGATCCCAATTATTGTTCACCGGGAGTAAGTAGTCATCTATAAGAATGGAGTCTTTGAGTGCCAACCTTAGTTGTAAGTAATAATGAAATTAGAACTTGGGTAGCTTAAACTTAACCCTGATTTCAGAGAAGGACATTAGTACATTAGAATTGTCAGATGGGGGAGACCAGTTGGTGGATAAGAAAGGTAGGTACACAATGCTTAAGGGTAGATTGAATGGTACCCTGGTTACAATAGTGTCAGCTTATTTTCTCCCATTTCAAATTTTAATACTACCGTACTTTCTTTCTGTCTTTAGCTCAATGGGGAGAAGGTCAGGTGATCTGTGGAGGGTATTTTAATTAAATATTTGATCCCAAATTTGACAGTACTTCCCAGATCCCGAAAAGGGAGCATGAAGTGGCAAGGGATGTTGCAAAATTATGGAAGGATTTGGGATATGTTGACACTTGGTGTTTTTTGAATGGACAGACTAAGAATTTTACTTTTTATTCTCAGGTCCACTCAATATACTCCAGACCGGATTACCTGTTTATGCCCCAAGAAAATATAAATAATGCAACAAAGTTGTGGATAGCGGATTTTTTACTCTCTGATCAAACTCCAGTATTTTTGAAGGTTAGAATGGGAGCCTTCAAAACAAAAACACTTTCTGAAGATTAAATATATTCATTTTAAAGGACCAGAAAACTTTACAACAACTTGGGGAAGTAATTCAGCAGGCTATATCAGATAACAACAATGATGACACTAACCCACTCATGTTATGGGATACTATTTATTTATTTGTTTTTGTTAACCAGGTAAGCACACTAGACAACAAGTGCCTATTTTCAGGTGCGATCCGGGAGGTTACAATACAGAAACAATAAACATGGTACATATTCAGGGTAGCATACAGGCCTGCAACTACATGTGGGCCAGAGAGAATACAGTACACAGATTCATTACATAGACAGGAACAATCTCACCCACACAGGTGGGGCCAGAGTACAGCATATAGACAATAGTACAGAGTCAGGAGCTGAACATGAGTACGACTACAAGGTCAATACGATAATCCCATATTGTGACAAGGGGTGAGGAGAACAACAGGTACAGGAGGCTGTAAAAGGGGGGGGGCCTGATACTGCAAACACCCCAGGAGGCAGTCGGAAGAGACAGGCAAGGGGTAGAGCGAATGTTGCAGTGGACAGCGTAGACCTAGTGGGTAAGGAACTCCAACCTGGGGAACCACCACGGCGGAGGCAGGCACGAACTGCAGGGGGAGTACTGTCCAATCCTGAGGCAGGCCCCAGAGGGCAGGAGCAGGGGAGGTGAGGGGACTTCGGGAGCCCCAAGGGAGAGGGGTAGAGGGGTAGGGGACCTCCAACAAGGAAAGAGACAAAAAGTGCTGTCCGGAGGGGAGGTGGGGGCCAGGAACAGCTTATAAGGTGGGGAGAGGGTGGCCACAAAAGCAAAATAAGTGCGGGGAAGGGGAAGAGGCTGAGGTCGAAACCTACGTGGTGGGAGAGGTGTCAGGCAGCCACTGGAGATGGCTACTCGTTGCCACAAGGGCAGGTGGAGGCCCCTTTGAGGAATTTCCAGAGGGACGTTTTGTTAAAGTTATACCTTGTTGAAAACTAACTGAAATTTCATCTAGAAAAAATAAACAGAGGGAAGCCAAAAGGGGGAAATTATTGAATCACATACACATATTGGAAAATTATCAAAAACTGAAAATATGTTAAACTAGGGCTAAAGAGTTGACGACCCTAAAGAAAGAATTAAATAGCCTGTTGGATTACTATGTAGAGCATAAGTTAATGTTTCTCAGGCAATGATGCTATGATGGGGCTCCTAGGGCTTTCAGATTGTTAGCTGGGTGACTGAGAGCACGGAGAGCAAAAGTCTACATAGTAGGCCTCAGAGATCCTGTAACTACTTCATACTCTCATACCATCCCCACTATTTCTAAAACCTTTAAAGATTTCTGCACTAAATTATATACGGCACCCCCCCCCCGTGCCACAAGAAGAGATACGTTCTTTTGTACAATCTGTAACTTTACCCACACTGACTAAAATGCATACAGAATCCTTACTCTCCCCATCACTACTTGAGAGATAGAAATAGAAATTGGCAGATTAAAGACATGGAAGTGTCCAGATTTGAATGGTATAGCTGGGGAATTTTATAAAGTGGTAAAAGCAAAACTGATCTCTACATTACAATGTACCTTTTCCTTTGTCCCAGCCCCAAAGGTAAAATACCCCCTTCCTGGAACTATGCCAGTATCTCTGTGATCCAGAAGCCAGGCATGGACCCTACACTTTGTGCACCCTATAGGCCTATCTCTGTATTAAATACAGACTATAAAATACTAACATCTATCTTGGCAACCCACTTCAAACACCTTCCAGCATTGATTCATGAAGATCAATGTGGATTTATTCATGGCCGGCAGGCCCAGGACAACATACAACGCACAGTTTACCTCATTGATCATATTAGAAAGCAGAAACACCCTGCAGTCTTATTAAGTTTAGATGCTGAAAAAGCATTTGATATGGTGTCATGGCCTTTTTTGAGGGGGGTTACTTGCTGCCTTCAGGTTTCCTGCCCAATTTATTGAATTTTTATTTAAACTTTATGACATGCCCTGGGCTTACATTAGATCCAACAGGCATATATCGGACTGTTTTGCTTTACAGAGGGGCACCATGCAAGGTTGTCCCCTCTCCCCATTATTTTTTCATTGTATATTGAACCCTTTGCCCAGAGTATATGTCAGAATGGAAATATACAGTTGATTCATTTGGCGGGTGCTGAACATAAACTTGCCCTATACGCAGATGATGTGCTAGTTTATCTGAAGGACCCGGATACTTCCCTTCCGGTTTTATTTCAACAATTGCAGTTTTTTTCTAAGCTTTCTGGTTACACATTAAACACTCAGAAGACTGATGTTTTAGCTTTTAATTATAATGCGTCACATCAAATTCGATAGGCTTTTTCTATGAGGTGGGGCCTACCTTCTCTTAAATATATAGGAATTAAGCTTTCTACAGACCCTTCCCAACTTTTGACTTTAAATTATATCCCACTGTTGGCCCAACTGAAGCAGAATTTTCATAGGTGGCATCTGATGCTGTTAACCATCTACAGTAGGGTACAGGCATTAAAAATGAATGCTTTGCCCAGACTTTTATATTGTTTCCAATGTGTACCCTGCAGAATCTCTAAACTGATATTATGTAGTTGGCAGAAAACTTCCTTAAACTTTTTTTGGCAGTATAAGAAGCCTCAGATTAGGCACCAGTTGTTGATTTTACCTAAAGGTCTGGGGAGTATTGCTTTCCTGCATTTGCCCACCTACTGGTGTTCTGTCCAAATGAAGTTGGCATTACTGCGGGGTAACCCAAATTATTCCGCCCACTGGAAAATTATAGATCTTGTCAGATCACTTCCGCTTCCACTGCCAGCTGTTCTTTTTTTGCCCACCCAGTTAGAGCAGATAATAATACTGGTCCCAGCAGAAACAGCAACAATCCTAGAGGGGTAGGAAAGAGGCACTTCTAGTAAAGCGACTAGGATGCATTTTTGGAAATATTGTTGGTTTTCTCAAAATCCTTCATTTCCCCCCTCAAAACAAGATGCATGGTTTGGGGTTCAGGCAGCAAAAGGAGTTTGTGCACCCTGGCAGATCACGGGAAAGAATTCAGTGATGCCCTTCGACCAAGCTAAAGATAATTTTGGTTGGGGGAGTCAGATCGCTTACATTTTAATTAAAATTTGGTCCTCCAGCAGTGGAGAGAAAGTCATTTCTCTCTTATATGAGGCGTTAATACAAGAGCAATCTCATGTTATGGATATGTTAAAGTCTAAATGGGAGTGAGAACTGGAAGAAGACATGGCGGAGAACGTGGGCCTCAACCACCTCCTCAGTGTGGAGGGAATTTGTCTGGAAGGTTAGGGCCAGGTTTTTTCTGGTACCCGTCATTCTTGCCAGATGGTCTCCTGGTAACCTCTCAACCTGTTGGATGAGGTGGGCTCACACAGAGGCCACTCATGCGCATATTTTGAGGATGACGTCAGGTCGGGATGGGGACATGGTGAAATGCCATTTCACCAGCGAAAGTGCAGTGGAATTAGCATTTCACCAGCGAAAGTGGCATTTCACCAGATCCCCATCCCGGCCTGATGTCATCCTCAGGTTTGGATCGGGAAGGGAACCTGATGCTGTGGTGAGGGTGCGCATTGCACTCCGCCACATCTTTACAGTAAAATATTGCCTTACAGTACCTCTGTTTGAGGTACTTTCTGTACTGGGCGGTACTGTAGGCAGGATAGGGCACTACTGGCACGTCTCTACTGAGACGTGTCAGTTGCTCTTTAACAAAGCGCTTCCCTCTCCAAATCCTTTACCTATGCAGATGTGAAATCGGTGGTCACACCTACACAGGTAAGGGATTTGGAGGGGAAGTGCTTCGTTAAGATAATTTCATACTTTATACTTAAGTCCCCATTCATCCTGCATTATCACTATTGAGCACTGTCACTCATATGATGTCATCATGTACTGACGTAGCTGCCATTTTAGGGAGCTACTGCAGCACTGAGTTTAAACAGGAGCCTGGGCTTTATTTACATTTCGGCAAAACCTTTATGGATTAGTGACTATGGAATACAAATTTTCAGAGGACAATGGAACACAGCATTCTGTAGGTAAGCCCCTGACCTACAATGCTGTGTTTTTTGGAGGGCACATAGAAAGTGCCTGTTTATGAATCCTTTAATATCTTTATTCCTGCTACTTACAACACCTAACAAATCCCTGACCCCCAGAATAGTATTTAGGTCTTTCATTTTCTTCAGTTGATAAGCTAGCAGCTTCCCAGCTTTTTCTCCGGACTCTCAATATTTTTGTTTAATTCTAAACAAGGCATATTCAGCCTGTGTCGAAAGAATCTTGTTAATGTCATACTTTAATAGTTATTTTATAGATGAGAGGTTTGTTTAAAGTTCTAGAGTTTTTTAACTGCTGCTCGAGTGAAGCAAATGCAGCTTGTTTTTCAACCAGATCTTTCTCCCTTTCCCTTGTTTTTGGAAGCTGAGAAACTTATAATACGCCCTCTTGTAAAGACTTTATAAGCTTCCCATAGACAGGCATTAGAGACTTCCCCATGATTATTAATAGAAAAATGATCATCAGTTTCTTTAGAAACCCACTTAGTGAATTCTTTGTCCTTCAGGAGTGAGACATTGAATCTCCATCTGAATTATTTCGGCTTACTGTACTTTCACCTAAAGCAATATGCAGATCAATTAACCCATGATCTGAAAGGGTTCTATGTGGTAACAGTAATCGCAAAACAGTGATTGCTGTTATAGTGAGTGTATATTGCTGAAAAACGTAGCATTTATGCAGGGGTGCTGCCCCTCCCCACATCCCCTGCTTAAATATAACAAACTCCAGGGTGGTGCATGTCGGGGAGAGGGAGACACTCTGAATTAAAAAAAAAAAGCATGGCAGCACAAAATGTTTCCCCCCCTAGCCCCAAACTCAGCACCTGCTGCACCGACGCTAGCCACCCTCACCATCACACCACACGGCTAGCTCGGCTGCAGCAGGCTTACTACCCCACATGACCCCTCTTCCCTATTCCTCCCCTTCTCCTCCCTAGTCCTCCCCTTCCGGTCGCCCTCCCTACGCTAGCGGTTGTGTTCGGTTGCTACCCTTACAGGGTAGCCCAAAAGGATAGCGCTGTAAATAAGTCGCTGTTTTGACAGTCACTCATTTACAGTCGCTATCATCACTGGATACCATCTGAAAGTATTATGTTATCAATCGAGGCATCCATAACTGGGTCAACAAGCTCCACAGGAATAAAAAAAGAATCAATTCTGCTGAAGCTTGAGTGCCTATTTGAAAAGAATGTAAAATCCTTTTCTTGGGGATGAAAAAATCTCCAAATATCAACCAAATTTAGGGACACAAGCAAGCCAAGCAGAGAAATATGGCTTTTGGTAGGGCAAAGAGATGGTCTAGGGGGGTGCTATCTAGGAGTGGATCCAATACTTTGTTGAAGTCTCCTCCCAGGATTATTCTATGGTCAGGAAAGTTACTAAGCTGGGCTGCAATGAGGCAAAAAAAATTGTATTGGCCAGCATTGGGAGCATAAACATTACACAGGGCAATGCTGACACCATCCAAAGAGTCAGAGAGAATTTGGAACCTACTTTCCGGGTCGGAGATATGTTTAGCTTCTACAAAATTGACCCCTTTCCTTATTAGGATGGCAGTGCCACATTGCTTACTATTAAAAGTACTAAAATACACTAGGGAGATCCAGGATCTAGCAAGCTTAGCAGACTCGTCACTATTTAGGTGTGTCTCCTGAAGAAAAGTGAAATCTGCATATTTCTTATTAGGGTATGTGAGTAATTTTTTTCCTCTTAATGGGGATATTAATGCCCTTTACATTCCAGGAGACAAACCTGAATGGATACATAGCTAAACAGGTTGGCTGGAAAGTTATTCAACGAGAGTAACCAAAGAATTAGTTGTCACGCTTTGCAATTCTAAAAACTTTATAGGCGTATAAGGACAGTCACAATAATCAAAATATGATTGCTATGTGGTAGTTAAAGCTAAAAAAACTAGAATATGAGGAATGAAGTAACCATGGACTATAAATATGACCAGTAGAAGTAGAAACACCTAGGCTTGATAGTACAACTTGAGATATGCAACTTTAGGCAGTTAACGTATGAAATGGATAGCTAATGAATATAGTAAAATCAGCCAGTAAATAACAAAGAAAGAAAACAACAAACAGTAAGTTGGAGCTTACTGTGTTGCCAAGTGTCCACCGAACTGAATCCAAGGTTGTGCTGGCATTGAGTCTTAGAGTGACGACAGCTAAAGAGCAGGGTGGACTTCCCCCTGAATGTTAAAAGAAGTTTGAATTGCTCTGCAGGGTACCTAGAAAGACTAACAGACTGAGCTGCCTAGTACATGGAACATAGGTGGGTGTGCTGGAGTAAAGAGGTTATTACATTTCAAACATTTCCAGACTTGCTAGCCCTCCCACAATCTGCCCAATTTAGATACTTTCAAGTTAGGACCTATTTCTCCCAGCTGTTATGGATATCTCCACTATCCACTGGGGAATGCCCTGCTAGCCCAGATTACAGATGCCACAGGTGGCAACCTGGGGGAGCATCTAGTCTCTCTACGTTTTTCTCCAACAAACCATTCCAATGGAATGCCTATGGGTGCTAGACAACTGGAAAACTGAGCTTACATCTCCTATTACACCAGAGCAATGGCAGTGAATCTGCCAATACATTCCCAAGGCTATGAACTCTATGATGTGGTGAGAATATAACTGGAAGTGCCTCATACATTACTTCCTCACTCTGGTACAGTAGGTTCATCGGGGCATGGCATTATCACTGGCATGCTAGCAGGAATGTGGAGAGACCAGAGCTACTCACTATCAAATAATGTCATCATGCCCATCCCTTTAACCTTTTATGCAAGTGCTGGACAGTGCTTTACTGAAGATATTTACCTCTCAAATGGACTGTCACAGAACAGCTTTTCTTATTTTCTTTCTGTCCACATAAAGAGAAGGATGCAGAGATAAAGATGAAAGATATCTCATGTTAATTGTATAGAAGACAAGAAATACGTCACAAAAAATGGCTTTGTAAATATCCGCCCACATGGGGCATGCTCGTGATGCAGCGATAGTGCTACCATTTGCGGCACTGACAACCCATATTCAACAGCAAGCATGGGACGTCAGAGGGTCAGCCGGGGAGAGGTAGGATGAATATCCCATTGACAGCTCTCCTCCTATTAGGGGGAAGGGTTGCTTTCCCAGCATCTAGCGACACCCAGTGGAGGCTGTGTGGGAGGTGATGGAAGACATGTGCAGGTTGGGTGTGGGAGTGCACCCATCCTGTACTGATGTCATACATGTCTACACCTCCAGGGAAAATTAAAGGGGAAAATCCCTCTGAGTCAAGCACTGTGATGCCTCTGGACCTCTGCCCGAATGACACCCCAGGCTGTAGTCTTGGCTGGGGCTTCAGGTGGATATTAATCTCTCCCCCTTCCCCCTAGGGCAAGCTGTGGACCTCCCCAGTCTGAGGCAGCCTGGTGGGGGATGTCAGGTGTGGGGTTTGAGGGTAGAAAGGGGGTACATCCTCTGCCAGTTCAGGAGTACAGAAAGAAAGTTGGAAAAAAAATCACCCTCCCACAGTAGAGGACTGGTGTCAGGTAATAAAGGGAATTTACAATATGTGCCAACTGCCATTTTCACTACGCCAACAGGCAGAAAAAGTGACTAACAGATAGGTGAGCTGGGCCACTTATATGATGGTCAAAGATCCCTTTTAGTCCTTTAAATTAGAGGCTCATCAAGATTTTCTTTTTACAAATGGGCTTGAAGGGGAGTATATGGTAGATCTGCACTTTTATTTTCCTAAAGAGTACTGTAAATCGTAATCTACTGTAATTATCAAATGTACATATACTGTTAACCACACTGACACCTGTTTGTTTTTTGCTGTCACTGTTTGTGAAACACTGAAAATCTCAATAAACATTGATTATTAAAAAAAAAGGATTTACTCTACTTCATTTTCAGCAAGGCTTTTGACTCGTCACAAGAAGGTTGCTGAAGAAGTTGGAGGATCTGGGTGTAGCTAGGGACATAGTTGGATGGGTGGGAAATTGGTTAAAGGAGAGATGGAAGAGGGTGATGATAAACAGGGTGAAACTGTAAGAGTGAGATCATGAGTAGGAGGCTGCAGGAATATGTCTTGGGTCCTGTCCTCTTCAATGTGTTCATGAGCAACAGTGGAGAGTAGTGGTGGGAGAAGGGGGCTCAATCCGCTCTGCGAAGTCATTCGCAGAGCAAAGGCAGATTCACGGAGTACTCCGCAACGCGAAGTGGAGTACTTCATGTTATAACGAGGAACGCGAAATTCATTAGAAACAATGACTTCATGTTACTTCGCCTCCCCAGGCCACTACTCTGCCAATTTTAAGGTGAAGTACATTGTGGGCAGTGCACTTCCCCGCACTTTGCCTTGTTTTTGAGCTCCAAAGGCGAATTTTGCAGTGATTCATGGGATTTCAGGTCACATGGGCTCTATATTGATCTGCACAGCCTCAGTTCGGGTAGTATGAGTAGGAAGGAGTATTAGACAGTGTGCTCTGATAGCTGTCTGTGATAGGAATCTTGTAAAAGCTGTTCAAAAAGCATTTTTGCTTTTTTGTGGGGGATCCAACTTTAGTTCATCGATTGTAGGAAACCCTCCTGTGCTCATATCATCGAGCATTTTTGTTTTTGTGTGGATTTTGAATGTTAATTTACAACATTGAGTGTGTGTGGAGAAAGACAGTGAAAGTGTGCTTTGGGGGAGGGGTGTATCTGTGGTGTAGGTAGATTTAAGTTGGAGAAATAGTGATTTATTTGTTTTTTGGTTATATTTGTGTTATATAACTGACTGTGTTAATGTACACATAGTAATACTGTTAGTAATAGTAGAAATTTTCTTGCTGTTTGTTGTGCGGATGTGGTGCAGCAGTTCATTAGTTTAGGTTGTTTAAATTACAAATTTACAATACGTAACGTGGCATAGTACTGAACTTTTGCATTTTCGGCGCAATGTTGGCAGTAAGATGGTCTGTGGGTGTGGTAGTAGTACGCAGACACAGAAGTGCATTGCTGATGTGAGCAAAGGTATTTCTCCTGCAATGTTTTTTACAGCCCAATCAGTAGCTTCACTCATAGTTGGAGGAGATGATGTTTTCCCAGTCGGTGGTGTTAGTGTTACTGGTGTTAGTGGTGGTGGAGGTAGTATTAGTATTGTTGCGTCGAGTTCTAATTCCGACCAGTGTACCGTATCCAAAAATATTGAGTGTGAAGCAGTGCAAGTGAGTGGCAGCATAGATTATGTCATACTTCCCAGTAACTGAACCTGAGGATTCTGATGATCATGTCAACAATAGCATACAATGCGATATTCTGTCCACTGTGGCACTTAACGTCACGCATTTTCCATGCGGTGATTCACAGTGCAGTGAAAAAATATCAGGTAATGGTGGTGTAGATGCTGATGATGAATGTGATGATGATGATGTTTTTGCTGTTGTTGCAACATGCAGTCCACATGCTAGCATCCAAGCAGAAGATGTGGATGTATGTGACGTTGATGAATATGATGATGATGTAATTGACCCAGTTGGGAACTGGAGAAAAAGAAATGAAAAGTGGCTGTGCCTGAGTCTGTTTGCCAGAATCCCCCCCCTGTAAAAACTTGTGATCTACCGGTTTTAGTTGATGATGAAGATGACCCAGTAATCAATATGATAGGCAGTCATGGTGGTCAGTTGCAGTCCTAGTGTGCAGTGCCCGAAACATCACGTGCCCCCTCCCACTTCAGTGCTTAAAATAATGGACTTAAATAAGCCACATCATGGACATGTTAAAAGCAAAGCATCACAATCCCTTATTTGGGATTTTTTTGTTCAAGATGCAAATGATGATTCAGTTGCAATCTGCCAGGTTTGCCATGTGCGTGTAAGTCGAGGTAAAAAGGGGAGACATCTGGGCACAGGAGGACAGCATACGCATCTTAAGAATAGGCACTTGGCACTGTGGACCCAGCACAAGCTGGCAGCTAATACCACAGTGGGGCATTCACCTGCGTCACCGGCAACCATAGCCAGCATGTTATCCCCTTCCATGACTGTTAAGCCCAATAGGAAATTAAACATGTGCAGTAGTGCGGTAGTAAGAGCAGAGGATTACTACAGGCATGATGAGGTGGAGGACCATAATGACTTTGAAATGTTGTCCAGTGCTGGTGAGAGCAGCAGTTTTTGTGGTGGTGGTGGTGAATGCAGTATGTCTAGTTTAAGTGGTACATCAACCCCGGTTAGCAAATCTGGCAAAATAACAGCATTTCTGGATTTGTCATCATCACCTGTGCAACCGTCTTCATCAAATGTCCACACTCCATGCCCTGCCAATGCCATTCATCACAGATCACAACCATTTGTGATCAACACACCCCGTGTAAAACATTTAAGTCAGCCCACGTTACAGAGTGTTTTTGTGCATAAGCTGAAGTACCCCCCAAATCATACAGTGTCACGTGAACTCAATGCTGCTGTAGTGGAAATGCTGGCAATTGATCTTTTGCCCTACTCCTTTGTGGAGAATTCTGGGTTCCAGCGGTTTGCTGCACGTGCATGTCCAAAATGGAAAGTCCCATCCAGGGCATACTTTTCTACCCGTGCTGTCCCTGAGTTGTTCCGCACTGTGTCCGACTCAGTAAGACATGCCCTTCAGCATTCCTCCTCTCCATTCATCCATTTAAGTATGGATATGGACAAGTGGAAAAACAGTGGGAGTTCATATTGTGTATAATTGCACACCGGGCGCAGGTGCCGGGGGTTGTTTGTGATGTTCGTAGTGTGAATAATCAGTGCAGTAAGGTGGATTGTTGTGGTAGCAATCTTCCAGGAATTCGACAGCATGCAATGATTGCTATGCGCAGTGTGACCTGTTCACACACTGGTGAGAACATGTTGGACATGGTACTGACTGAAATTGACAGATGGCTAAACCCTCTGTCCCTGAGAGCTGGGTTCATAGCAAGTGACAATGGGTCAAATGTGGTGAAATGCATCACGAATGGTGTTTTTTTTTCGTGTTCCATGCATGGCCCACTGTTTAAATCTTGTGGTTCAGGAGTTTCTACAGCACCCTAATATAAAGGAAATGCTGACCATTGCACGACGTATCTGCTCTCACTTTTCAAGATCTGGAAAGGCCCGTGACCAACTGCGGCAGTTGCAGATACAAAACAGCCTGCCTCAGCACCGCTTGAAGCTGTAAGTTGTCACCCGATGGAACTCCACTTTACACATGACAGAGAGGTTGTATGAACAATATAAAACCATCTCAGAATATCTTGTTATGCACACTAGCCGTGACAGTTCCGGGGCCTCCATGTCTATGACAACTGAACAGTGGTGCCTCATGGACCTGTAATAACAATTTTGCGGCCTTTTGAACATGCCACACAGGCAGTGAGTGGTGAGTCTGCCTCCATTAGCCAATCAATTCCACTGCTGCAGGTGCTGAGGCAGACATTGGTGAATGTACAGCATGGCCTTGATGTTGCCGGAGATGGTGGTAGCAGTATGTTGCTGCAACACATGCTGACAGTATTCGACCAGAATCGTCACATTGTGAGCATTCAGTGTAGTGACAACTTTGTGGTAGCAACAATGCTGGACCCACAATACAAACGTGGAATTGCATCAGTACTGGAGGGAGGGCCTGAACAGGTAAAAAATATCAGTGGTCAACTGGTGCGCTTGGTTCATGGGTCACAGAAGTCACAGGCCAAAGTCAGCAAACCTCAGAAGCATAATCCGACTGAAGGTGTACCTGGAGGACCATCAAGCATATCCTGCAAGGGGAAGGGGACTGCAGTTCCAGGTAGTCTGTCACCCAAAGTGGCTGGTGTCAACCTGCTTTGGGAGGCTTTGTCCCAAGTGGTATTTGTGAAATAAATGATTCGGGAGAACAGGATGATGCATCAATAATTGGACTTAGTGCAGCACAGAGAATGGTTGAGTCATATTTGTCCGAAAACAGGCATTTGACAATAACTGAAGACCCTCTTTTGTACTGGAGTGGAAAGGTCAGTGAATGGCCAGAGCTGACTGCAGTGGCACTAAAGTACCTCACATGCCCATCCTCCAGTGTAAGTGTTGAGAGGGTATTCAGCTCAGCAGGTGCAATAGTCAGGGATCATCAGACAAACCTGTCGCCTGCAAATGTTAGTTTGCTAGCATTCATTAAAATGAATGAAAGGCACATACCAGCAGAGACTGCAACCTCGGTATTCAAACCCCGGCCTAGTCATGGTGGTCTTGCTGATGTGGAAATGGAGCATCCTTGTGGCACTGGCAGTGACTGCTTGAAACGGCCCACCACTGACGTAGATGACGGCACAATGGAGAAAGAATTTCCCAGTGGTCAGACTTCAGACATCGATGACTGTGAGGGCAGTTTTCTTTATGAGGATGATGATGTGGTTAATGTTGGCAGGTTTTAACTGAAGTTTTTAAAAAGACAGTGTGCCCCCCCTGACCACCACCACTGGGACTAATGTTATCTGCTGCCACCATGAGTCTGTCTGCCCCTCCGGACCACCACCACCACCACCACCACTGGGACTGATGTTATCCACTGCCACCATGAGTCTGTCTGCCCCCCGGACCACCACCACCACCCGGGACTGATGTTATCCACTGCCACCATGAGTCTGTCTGCCCACCCCGGACCACCACCACCACCGGGACTGATGTTAGCCACTGTCACCACTGCCACCATGAGTCTGTCCGGACCACCACATCCATCAGCCAGAAACACAGAGCTTCTTAATATTTTAACCATAAAGTGAGTATGTGTACTCATGTTTGTTATGCTGCTTCACTTCCTTTAGTTGTATGTTTTGTTTTCTGTAGCTTTTCAGAGCCGCAGTGGTAAAACACATACAGTACACTCCTTTTGTTTCTTTTACAGGGTAACAAAAAAAGGCTCCATAGCTAAAACTCATTGGGAATGGTACTGTAGTTGTACCGTACAGAGAGGAAGCGATGTAATATCCATGTGAAATCCATTCTGGTAAGTATGAAGATTTTATTTAATCCGTTTCATTGTTTCATAAGACTGCAGCAAATATTGCACACAGGTTGTGTTAGTTGACAAGATGTGGGTTTGAAATGTAACTTGACTTTAGGGATTGAGATTTGAGAACCAGGGAGGGACACATAACATAGACACATAGAGGTTGATGGCAGATAAGGACCACAAGGCCCATCCAGTCTGCCCATTTCTTTTTCTACCTTATAAATGTGCCATTGGCCTTTGCTCTGTCAGTGGTCTATCTATTCATACTCATCTGTATTTGCTCCCTTATGCCTATCCCATGCCTGTTTGAAGCCCTGCACTGTATTCATAGCCACCACTACCTGAGGTAGGCCGTTCCATGCATCCACCACTCTTTCTGTGAAAAGAATTTCCTTACATTCCCCTTAATTGGCCTCCTTCTAATCTCATGCTGTGTCCTCTTGTCCTGCTATTTTTCTTATATTTAAACATGTTAGACTCTTTCACCTTGTTAATGCCCTTAAGATGTTTGAATGTTTGATCATATCACCTCTCTCCCTCCTTTGCTCAAGGGTATACATATTGAGCTCCGTTAATCTGTCCTCATATGTCTTCTGATGCAGTCCCTGCACCATTTTGGTGCCCTTCTCTGGACTGCCTTAATTTGGTTAATGTCCTTGTGAAGGTGTGGCCTCCAGTACTGCCACATGAGTACTCCAGATGGGGCCTAACCAGTGTCTTGCAAAGAGGAATTATTACCTCCCTCTTCCGACTTGTGATACCCCTACTAATACACCCTAACATCCCCCTAGCCTTACCTACTGCTTTAGAGGTCTGCTTGGATGATTTCAGGTAATCAGTGATGATGATGCCCAAGTCTTTCTTCCTTTGTGTCTGCCAGCAACTCCCCTCTCAGCCTATAGGTGGCTTCAGGGTTTCTCTTCCCCTATGTGCCTGATCTTGCACTTCTTTGCATTAAATCCCAGTTGCCACTCTTCTGACCATTTTGCTAGTTTATCCAGATCTCTTCTCATTCTGCCTACCCCATCTGGATCATCTACTCTGTTGCAGATCTTGGTGTCATCTGCAAACAGACAAGCCTTACCCTCTAGTCCATCTGCAATGTCACTAATGAAGATATTGAAGAGGACTGGCCCCAGGACTGATCCCTGAGGTACCCCACTTGTGACTGGCATCTCTTCTGCCTGTATACCATTTACCACCACTCTCTGTTTTCTGCTCGTCAACCAGTTTGCCACCCAGTTGACCAACTTCTGACCCATCCTGAGCCCACCCAGCTTATTTATCAATCTTCTGTGTGGAACAGTATCGAAAGCTTTGCTGAAGTCAAGGTAGGCGACATCAACTGCTCCCCCTTGGTCCACCACTCTGGTTGCCCAGTCAAAGAAATCTATGTGATTAGTTTGACAGGACCTTCCTTTTGTAAACCCATGCTGTCTTGGATTCTATGCCCCTATGGATTCCAGGTGTTGCACTATCCTTTCCTTAAGGACTGCCTCCATAATCTTGCCCACTACTGAGGTAAGACTGACTAGTCTGTAGTTCCCTGCCTCTTCCCTGCTACCACTCTTGTGGAGCAGGATCACATGAGCCCTTCTCCAGTCTTCTGGGACCTGTCCTGTGCTCAGATACTCACTAAACAGTTCTACTAATGGCTCTGCTAGTTCCACCCTTAGCTCCTTAAGTACTCTGGGATGTATGCCATCAGGTCCCATTGCCTTGTCCACCCTGAGCTTAATGAGCTCTTGTAGGACTCTTTCTTTTGTGAAGGGAGTAGTGCTCACCTCCCTCCCCCCTGTGTCCATGGTGCTGAGCTGTGGGCCCTGCCCTACCTTCTCTTCAGTAAATACTGAGCGAAAGTATCTATTTAGGATAGATGCTTTTACATAACAATTAAGTTGTAAGAAGTCATTCATTTCTTTTTTTAGGAAACTTCCAGATGCTTTGTTGTTCTGACAAAGTGGCCTTATCCAAACAAGTTCTTCAACCATCAGGCCCCCCTGGGCTGGGGCGCACATGCAACATGCAGAAGTCGTGTCATTAGATGACCATGACCATCATTAACAACCAGACTTGAGAAGAATGCGGATGAAATCTGTGAAGAAGTAACAAAATAAGAAACCATTACAGACAAACCTACAAATATGCTTCCCCCCCACCCAAAAAAAAAATACTTACCTTCATGTGCTTGAGAGTTATCCATTGCAAATTTCTATGCAAAAAGTTCTCATCGAGCACTGGAATGTGCACACCAACAGATCTGTGACCTGTGATACAGAACAATACCATGAGTACATGTCCATGTCAACCCCCCTCACCTACAAAATACAGAAATATATATCTATATATAGCAACTCACCAAGGCTACTATTAGTGTACAGACAAAGGGCACCCTTCCATCCAGTTGAGATGATCACATTGCATTTGCTTGAATCACAGCACACATTGTACCAGCAACAGTTCGCTCATGGTTATCATTTTATTCTGGGGCACTGCGCACATGAGTGACTGCACAATTAATCCTGGGGGACTTTGTATGTGCTGAAAGTCTCATTTAGCTGTGTAACAACTTGTCAATTTTCTGCACACAAGCAGGATGCATTTTGGGCTGGCAGAAAAAATCTGGGGACTCTGTGCCACTTTGGTGTGCATGACTGAGTGCGCCATTAATTCTGGGGGACTTTGTATGTGCTGAAACAGTCTCATTTCACTGTGTAACCGCTTTTCAATTTTCTGGATGCAAGGCAAATGCATTTTGGGCATGCAGAAAAATTCTGGGGACTCTGTGCCACCACTGCGTGCATGACTGAGTGCACCATTAATTCTGGGGGCCTTTTGTATGTGCTGAAACAGTCTCATTTCACTGTGTAACCACTTGTCAATTTTCTGGACACAAGACGGATGCATTTTGGACGTGATGCCAGGGGGAGCGCAGGTGCATGCTCCACTATAGTGAATGTCCGGCAGCTATCCCAATGTTTCCTTATGTTATAAGGTTGACTTTGTGGTGAAATGCGGGATGTTTCCACTAACAAGGCTCTTCTTACTGGAAACGTGCCCACACATTTACATAGATACATAGACAGTGTTGGCAGATAAGGGCCTATGGCCCACCCAGTCTGCCCATTTGAGCTTGTAAGTTCAGTTTGTTTTCCTAGAAGTCTGATGCCCCTTACCCCTGACCTCCAGAATTCCTTTATGTCTATCCCATGCATTCTTAAATCCCGTGATTGTTTCAGCCCCCACCACTTCCTCTGGCAGGGTGTTCCACTTGTCCAGCACCCGTTCTGTGAAGAAATTCTTTCTTATGTTTCCTCTGAATCGTCCTCCCTCCAACTTCATCCCATGCCCTCTAGTCCTGGAACATCTTTTTCGCTTAAAAATAGTGTTTTCCTGCACCTTGTTCCTCCCTGTAAGATACTTGTATGTCTCTATCATATCCCTCTCTCCTTCTCTCCTCCAGGGAGTACATGTTCAGTTCCTTCAACCTGTCTTCATAGGGACTTGTGATGCAATCCATGCACCATCTTTGTTGCCCTCCTCTGAGACCTTCTCTACCCTGTCTATGTCCTTACGTAGGTATGGTCTCCAGAACTGTACACTGTACTCCAGGTGGGGGCCTCACTAGTGTCTTGTATAGCAGATTATGACCTCCCTTTTCCTGCTGGTGATGCCCCTGCCTATACATCCCAGCATCCTATTTGCTTTACTTGCTGCCTTGTTACACTGTTTCCCTACCTTGAGGTCATCAGAGATGATAACCCCAAGATCCCTTTCCTGCTTGGTGCATGCTATATCCTCACCCCCCAACTGATATATTGTGCCAGGGTTTTTGTGCCCCATATGCATTATCTTGCACTTCTTTGCATTGAATTTCAACTGCCAAACCCCTGACCATTCTTCAAGTTTCTGCAGGTCCCTTCTCATTCTGTCTACACCCTCTGGTGTGTCTACTCTGTTACAGAGCTTTGTGTCATCAGCGAACAGTGAAATTCTGCCTTCTAGGTCACCACAAACTGACCATTATATCATAAAGAAACATTTGGAAACCTGTCGGACAATCGGATATTCACAGTAAGGAGCATGCACACACGCTCTCCCTACCATCACGTCCTAACGTTGCTGAGAAGGGAGGCAGAATGTGGGCAGATTTTCAGAACAGGAATTCCTCCATCATGTGACACACTATAATGAAATTACAGGCAGTTTTCACAAAAATGTATTGCACTGTGTGGTGCAAGAAAGAGTCCCCTGGAAAGGGAAATGTGTATGATTAAACAATAACAAAGAAAAAACACACAAAAACAGTACAACACAGTAGTGGGGTGGGGTCAGGGGTGGGGGGTGGGGCAGAATACAATCCCTCACTTACTATGGCGTGGGATGCCATGGTGGTCCAGCAGCAGGTGCAGCATTGAAAGTATTTGCTGCTGCTGTGCTTCTACTCTGGTCACCTGCTGCTCCAAAGCACTGAACTGCTCATTATTTTCTTCAAGCGCTGCCCACGCCAGGCCGATGTCAGACTGTGTTGCAGGGACTGTGGCAGGGTCCACTGCAGTGGGGAATCCAGGTAGTGGGGCTGGCGGTGGACAGGGTGGTACTGGTGGCTGTGGTGGTGGTGGTGGTGGAGCAGCTGCTGTAGTAGCCCTCCTCCTCCTGCTACGGCAGTGACTGCGAGGCATAACTCCCACCCCAGTAGCACCCTCAGCCACTGCCATGTAAGGGCCAGCAGGTGGATGCCTGGCCCCTTCCATGGCAGCCTGCCACTCTGCCCTGTGGTGGTTCAGCATGTGGGTGCGCTGGCCACCGGTCCCCAAATGTGTCCCACGGGGGTCATGGCACACCAGCACACCACACACATGGCACTCCACCCACCACTGTGCTGTCTCCCCCCACATAGTTAAAAAACTCCCACACTGGGGAGCTGCGGGGAGGACCAGACACAGTCCTCGCACGTCGAGCATGAGTCCCACCACCACCTACAATTTCTGGGGCCACCTCCTGTGGCTGTGGAGGTGGTGGAGGGGTGCTGCTGGAGCCCCAACAGCTGCTGCTAGTGGTGGTGGTAGTGGCGGAGAAGGTGGATGCACAGCAGCCACCGATGGTAATGGTGTTGCTGCTTCTGCTCCTGTTGCTTCAATGGGAGTAGCAACACTGGCCAGGAGTTGGGAGCGGCCCAACATGACATGACCGCCCTGCCCCCATGGGTCCGCACTCCTCCCCTCCTACCGCGCCCATGGGCCAGTGACTTGCCTTCTCCTCGGTCCATCCTCCTGAAGTCCACGGGCTGACACACACACACACAGGCAGTGGACACACACACACACACACACACAGTCAGTCACACACACAAAACAAAACAAAACTTGTACAAAAAAATTCACTAACAAAAAAAAACACAAATACAATACAAAAACTAAATAAAGAAATAGCTTTTTAAAAAGCTGTTTGTTTTGTTCTGGCACTGAAATGCAACGAGAGGCAATCAAGCAGTAACTCCTCTCACAAATGCTTCTCACTCTGCAAATGCAAAGGAGCAAGTGAAACTGCTTCTGTGACTCACTTCCTTCCTGCTTGGCTAAAGCATGTGACTTACAGTACTGCAAGCCATGTGATGTGCCTATTTTCTTCTCACTTCGCCTTACTTCATGTTAAGGCATAATGGCAATATGAACTGGTAATAATAATAATGCGAAGTGAGCACTTTACAGTGCCCGCTTCATGTTGTGCTCCACGGATGCGAAGTGCCCACTTTGCGTCCTCTTCGCGGGCTGATTAAAAATTCACTGCATCTCTAGTGGAGAGGGTATCTGGGGCAAGTTGTGTCTCTTCGTAGATGACATGAAGCCCTTTGGTAGGGTAGATTGTGACAAAGGGATCAGGGAGATACAAAGGCTAGAGAGGTGGTCTAAGGTTTGGCAGTTGAAATTCAACACCAAAAAATGCAAGGTTATGCACCTGTAGGGGAAAAAAAACAGGACAGAGTACTGGATGGGAAGGGCTATAATAAACACTTTGGCAGAGGAAAGGGGACTGATCTGTCAGGGTGACCAAGATGATTCAGGGGCAACAGGGCTGATCTTATGAAGACCGAAGGCACTGAGCATGTACTCACTGGAGACAAGGCAAGAGAAGAAGCATATGATACGAACATACAAACATACGAAGGATGCCAGCAGATACAGGCTTTATGGTCTATCTAGTCTACTTGAGTGTGCAGCTAGCAGTCTGTTACACTGCAGCTGCTCCCCCCACTCCTACCCGCATATCCAATTTCATGCCCATACTAGCTGTTACTCTTCCCCCCCAGTGCCTCGTTGGCAACCTTCTACTTGACTTTGTCCCAACCCCTCTTAAAACTGCCCATCTTCAAGGATATCACCTCCTCAGGCAGTGTTTTCCACCCTGTCACCACTCTCTCCATAGTGCTTTCTCATTTACATTCTGAATCCACCACCCTCCAACCTTAGATTGTGTCCCCTAGTGTCCCTCCCTCTCCTTAATCTTAAAATTCCCCCGTACCATCTTTATATATGCCTTTTATATATTTAAAGGTTTCTATCATGTCCCCTCTATCCCTCCATTCCTCCAGGGAGTAAATGTTGAGCTCCCCCAGTCTCTCCTCATAGAGTTTGTCCTCCATACCGAGGATCGTCCTTGTTGCTCTGCAGTGGACCCCCTCTAGCAATTAAACATCTTTCTTTAAGTAGGGGTGCCAGAACTGCACACAGTACTCCAGATGCAGGGTCATCAATGACCTGTCCAGTGGCAGGATGATCTCCCTTCTCCAGGATGTGATTCCTCTAGAAATACAACCCAGCATCTTATTAGCCTTAGCTGCTGCTTTTCTGCACTGCACTGAATGGTTCATTTGCCAAGTTATTATCACCCCAAGATCTTTTTCCCCCTCTGTAGGCGATAACTGTACCTCCCCCCAGTCGATAATGATTCCTTAAGTTTCTTCCTCCCAAGTACATGATTTTGCACTTCTTTGCGTTAAACACCAGCTGACATGTTTCTGACCAGTGCTTGAGTCTAGCCAGAACATACTGTAGCCCCTGCCACCCCTCTGTATCGTCCACCACTGCACCTAACTTTGTGTCATCCGCAAAAAGGCTAATCTTATTCTTAATCCCATGTGAGATGTCAGCAATGAAAATACCAAATGACACTGGACCCAGTACCGAACCCTGTGGTACCCCACTGGTTACGACTGTTGGAGTTGAGAGTTCCCCCCTTATGACTACCCTCTGCTTCCTGTGATTCAGCCAGTTCCTGATCCACTCCGCCATTTTCTCCCATGCTCCCTGGTATCTCAACTTGCTAATCAGTCTCCCATGTGGCACTGAAACAAAGGCCTTACTGAAATCTAGATACAAGACATCTACCGCTTGGCCACTGTCGAGCGCCCTAGTCACCCAGTCATAAAGGTCCACCAGGTTGGTCTGACAAGATCTTCCCAAGACACACGCATGCTGTCTGTTGTCCTGGAGACTATTCACCTCCAGAAAGGTTACTAGCCTTTCCTTAAGGATAGCCTCCATTAGCTTCCCTACAGTAGATGTAAGGCTAACAGGTCTATAGTTGCCTGGTTCATCCTTGGGACCACTCTACCTGTAAATGAGATCATTGTCCCAGTGTATGTACCCATCAAACAAACAAACAAACCCTTGTGGAGGAGCACCATGTGCTCCATCCTCCAGTGCTGGGGGATGCACCCAGTTCCCAGTCAGACATGGAATAAGTCTGCTAGTGGCTCTGCCAGGACCTCTGCCAACTCCTTCAGAACCCTGAGGTGTATGCCATCTGGGCCAGGTGCCTTATCTATCCACAGGGCTTTTAGGCCTTCCATCACCCAGTTCACTGGGATTTCTCCATCTGTTAACCCCACACCACCTCTGCCTACCCCCAGGCATTGGCCCAATCTTCTTTCTGTAAACACAGAACAGAAGTAATCATTGAGTGCTTCTGCCTGGTCTGCCCCCTTTTCCACCCACCCACTCATCATCTTTCTTGATTCTAACCATTTGATCTCTGCAGCTTCGCCTCTGCCTAATGCACTTGAAGAAATCCTTTTCTCCTTCTCTGATACCTTGTGCCAGCCTCTGCTCCCTTGATGCCTTGGCTGCCCTGATCGATCTGCTCACTTCCCTTAATTTCTTCATGTACTCCTCCCTGTCCTCCTGTAATGCCCCAATTATAGGGCTCCCCTGTTAGTCCCCAGTGCCCCAGTCAGTCTCCTTATTTCCCCTATGTGCCCCGGCCCCTGTCAAAAGTAAACTGGAGCTGCAGTTTTAAAAATATTTTTCCATTACCCTGCAGCTTGCCCAGCCCTAGCGCGAGGGAGTGCCATCCTCGCATTGGGCAGCTGCTTACCTCCCTGGTTACTAGGGACTCGGTGTCCTGAACACCATTGAGGGCTTCTGTGGCCAGTAACAGCCATTTTTAAATTATTCTGTGGGCAGCGAGCAGTGGTGTTGATTGAGAGAGCACTTTCAGGCGCCCTGACAACAGAAAAGTAAAGTTAGTGCCCAAATCAGGGAGGTAAAAGTAAAGGGTATGATGTACCTGTAGTTCTCCTTTTCTCCTTGCTTACAGTTCTGGCAGTTCCTCCAGTGTGGCGGCGGCCCTTCAGTGGCAGCGGGTCTCCCGGCGGCAGTTGACCACATCGTGGGCTTGCATAGCCCTGTTAAGTTTAATTTTAAATAAAAAGTAAATTCCGGCCCCTCGGTGGCAGCACCTACAAGCTGGGCCGTATTCCCAGGCAGCAAGCACAAGCAGAGGAGCGTCAGGTGCAGATCGCAGCTCAAGGCCCCCTTTAGTCATCCGCTGACTGCCTCCACCTCAGCAGCAACATCTCCTCTAGCCTCCTCCACCTCTCCAGTATTTCTTCTCCACAGGTCAGGGTGGTGAGTCGGCAGCAGCACCATCTGGCAGGTGCTGACTGCCAGAACTTGTAAAATAAATTAAAATAAAAGTTTATTTGGCTCCAATGGACACTTGGAGGGGTAGCATTGAGGGGCAGCCTAGCGGGGCAAGGCATGGCCCCTTAGAGAAGGGACCACCTGTGGGCAGGGATATTTAAATTTATTTAAATTAGCTCCAGCTTGGAGCAACAGGCAGGGGGGGTGGAGCCAAGGCAGGGCGGCCTGTTTGAGTAACAGAGAGGGCCCTGCTGGGCCACATAGATTGAAAGGGGCAATGTTAGGCCCAGGTATTTAAAGAAGCAGTGTTAGGCCCAGCTGTGCAAAGGAGTAGGGAAAGCCCCAGTAAGACAGGCTAGTTAGCTTGGTGGGCTACGAGAAAGGGCTAGTAGCCCAAAAGTTATTGTTTATTTATTTTATTAAATAAAAAGGGCCAGTCAAGACAGGGAGGGCCTCGGTTGTCTTGATAGCCACGTTAGCCAGGCTGGCCAGTGTGTTAAGGGCCAAGTATCCAATGTGGTTTACTCAGTGTTTCCTCCATTCTATGCAGTTTATCCAGTTCTGGGTGGGCCAGTGAGGGGACACCGGTTCCACATAAGGCATAGTGCCCCAGATCGGAGTCTATTGGCTAGTAGCCAAGTGGCCACCAATAGACAAGTCAAGCAATTATTCAAAGAGCGCCATCCTGTGGCTTAGAAATGCACTCTGTTATTAGCGGTAGCCAGCAGGGAAGAAATGGGAGTGGGTCAGGCAGTTAGCCACCCCTTCAGCTCAGTAGCCACTTTCCGTGCCCAAGGGCTAGTAACCCCTGTAACTTCCCCATAGCCCCTAGTTTGGGAAGGGACAGTCAGAAAGGGACCCTTAGTGCTTTAGCTAGTCAGATTACCCTTTGCCTTAGGGTAATTTTCCCATTAGGTGCCTTCGGAGCTAATTACCTGTGGGAAGGGAAAAGAATTTAGACCCCAGGGTCCCAGCATAGCTAGCCCTTATCTTTTGGCAGGTTTCCCCAGTACATTTCCTTTCTAAAGTCCCTGCTTGAAAAAATATTTCTGTGAGACACTGTGACTATTGAGGAAGGCAAATAATTTTATAGACATTGAGACTGTGTTTACAAAGACAGTGCCTGAATTTTATGTTATAACTGCCTTCTCCTGCTCAAGCTGTTTTTATTACAAGGAACTATTGGGTTAACCCTGCATTCATTTTGCTTATATCAAAATGCCCTGTCTGCTTGTATCCACTGGATTGTTCTTAGAAACTATGGGATTAATTCTGCACCAGTTTTTCCTCCCAAGAATTGCCTTGCATGTCACCAAACTACCAGCTCGCCTAAGAATTCTTTAACCTGATGCTAATCTTCTTCACCTGATTATCGTCCACTTCATAGACTGTTGATCGCAGTGACCAATGATCGCCACCATAGGTATAGCATAGATAGCTCCTGGCCACCCGTTTCACGTCCAGAACATCAGGCCATTACCCTTCCTAACAGTGTTTAGGTAGTGCAGGGAACCACCCTGGTTCACAGATAGGGATCCATCATAAAAACAGGGGTGGGTTTTGGACGCAAGAATCCAGAAGTCTTCATTCAAGTGTCTGCATCCTGTCTAACTTCCCTGGAGTCCATCTTCAGCCCAATTGTCTGCATCCTGAGTTTCCTTGGAGTCCAGCTTCGACCCAGTTGTCTACATCCTGTCTCATTTCTCTGGGGTCCAGCTTCAGCCAAGTTATTTGCATCCTGAGTTTCCCTAGAGTCCAGTTTTGGTCTAGGAGTCTTCATTCCATTGTCTGCATTCTGAGTTTTTCTGGAGTCCAGTTTCGGCCTAGGAGTCTCCATTCAGCTGTCTGCATCTTTTCTCGTTTCCTTGGGTTCTTCCACCGACCAGGAGGTCTCACACCTGCAATGTATTGTTATCTTAGTTTCTTCACAGTTCAATTTCCCTGGAGCCCTATTCAGCCAGTAGGCTTACTATTGCTTGGGTTCTTGTTTGTCCTAGTTCTTTCACGCTTCAGTTTTTCCGATCAAATCAAAAGTCGACCAACAAAGCCCACTGGTGGCCACCACTCTTGACTTATGAAGTACTCTGTGTTCTTTTGGTCTCTGCTTGATGGGCTGTACCTCTGTGATGAAATAGAGTATAAGGATGATGCTAAAGTTTATAATGATAAGCCTATCACAGAGTTTGGAATAGAGCAATAGGGGTATTAAAAAGTTTAGAGAATAAGACACCCACAGAGTATAAGAATCACTATAGGGTTATAGAATACTAAGTTACAGTATAGATTGGTTGTATACTGCTTGACCTCTTTGGTGCTTTGCACCCAGTAAACCTGTTTCTGTTCACTGAGTTTGTCTCCTGCCTCTCCTTTCTCAAGCACCACTAAACCATCAGCGAGAACAGACACTTGTGCTTTTTACACTCCCCTGTTTGGATCTCATAAATCTTCTGAAGGCTGCTCTCTTATCCCTCACCTTTTCTAACACTTCCCCACTTAACTAGCTCGGCATCCTGGACCTGGCCTTTTTACTTTGGATCTTTATACATGAGCTAGTGGCCTCTGCAAGGCCGAGCTTGATAATTTCCCATTTCTGGTTAGCATCTATGTGTGGGCGGATGCTGGCTAGGTGCTCTGCTACTATGCCCGTCATCCTGCCAAAGTCTGCCCACCTGAAGTCCAACACCTTTATCCTGGTATTAGCAGCCTCCCTACCCATACAGAGTGAGAACAACACAGTGTGTTGGTCACTTCCTGCCAGCAGATCCTCCACCATCAGTTCCCTGACAAGCTCCCCATTTGTCAGCATGAGGTCTAGAATGTTACCGTCCCTGGTTGGCTCCCTTACCATCTGCATCAAGAAGCTGTCCTGGAACACCCCTTGGTGGACCTGTTCCCTGGGGCTTGAGGTGGCTGGGGTGCTCCAATCTACCCCAGGCATATTGAGGTCCCCCACAATCATGATGTTACCCTTTCCACCAATCTTCCTTATCTATGATAGAGACCTTCAAGTTCCTGAAGGGTATAAACAAGGTGAACTGTAGTGAGCTATTTAGCAGGAACACAGAATCAAGAACCTGAGGTTACAAGTGGAAACTGGAGGGGGGGAGGGTTAATAGGGATGTGAGGAAGTTCTATTTTATGGAAAGGGTGGGGGAGCTGTGGAATAGTCCGCCAGTGAAGTTGGTGGGTCCCAAGACTGTAAATGGTTTCAAACATGGCTGGGACAGAGTGGAGGGTTTGGGTGCTCCTCAGGTTGGTAACAGTAAGAAGGTGGACTAAACAACAGGTCCCAGGCCAGACAGGAAACTCTTGGCAGACTAGATGAACCTTTGGTCTTTTTCTACCATCATTGTCTATGTTTCTAAGGTTCTGACTCTGGTATCTTTGCTGCAGACATCAATAGGGCTTTTTCAAATCGTTTTACTACCAATGTTTCTCCCTGAGGCTGGGACAAGATCTTTTTCAGCGGACTGCAAGCCTTCAGCTCATTGAGGTACTGTAAATGTTCTGTCCAGATGTCTTCTCATGTCTCACATAATCATATATTCCAGGCCTTGAGTGGACTTATTCTCCCCACTGGTCCTTCACTATCTTCTGCCTATACTTCCCCTCTTGATCACCTCAGTGACCTGACCAAGTGAGCTCCACAAAGGTGGACATCAGCTCTTTAAAAAACATCTTATACCGAGAGTAGGGCCACTACTTCTTCCAGACAACACCCAATGCACAAATCATGTTAAATTTGTAGCCAGGAAAAAATGTAATTCATTGTCAAGACAATTCATCCAAACATACAGAATATTTTGCTAATGGCTATGACATAAATCACTAAACATATAGACATCAATGGCAACAACCTTGTTAGAAGCAGGACTGCCACTATTGATCTGCCTCCTACTGTTGTGATTAAATTTATCACTATATAACTGATATATGGTGATGTCAAGTCAGCAAAAATGTCCTCCAGCCAAAATAGCAGCTTTCAGTAACTTCATATGAATACAGTCACTCTGTGTGGTATAAACTACTGTAAATATTATTACCTGAATCTGTTAACCTTGACCCTTTAGTCAGAGAGGTGCACGTCTGCAGAAGGCAGATCTCTGTTCCTTGTATATATATGCCACTTACTGAGTTCACATTTAAAGATACAGGAAACCATTTCCAATATGTTTATTTTTAATGACTAGATCCAGCAACCAACAGAAAAGTCACAGTTCTTTTTGCATCAGGAGAATGCTACTGCATCACATTAAAAAAATTGAGTTTTCAGCCATCTTATTCTTTGTTACTATAGATATTTACTTGAAAACAGGGAATTTTGTCTGTTACAGTTCATCTACAGCACAGGCTTTTTCAGGAGCTGAAGTCACATAATGCGCATATTATCACAATCATTTCAATGATCATCATACAGTGCAGTTCAACATAATAGACAATGTCATCTCTCCTCAATATGGAAATATTAGCCTTGTTGTGTATGGTTGTCCACCTGCAATTTTGTACAGTATATGTTTGTTTTAAAGCAGCAATGCAAATAACATTTTTTTTAAAGATTCAGCTACAATTGCTAAAAATATTAGAATACCCGTCAAATCTACTTTTCTAGGTGCCTCCTTTGCTGGGCACCATGGGTTATTTTTATTTTCTTGATCCTAACCCACCTTGCCAGGTCCTCAGTGTTATTTCTTTGACAAATTCAGTGGTTGTTTTCTTTTCCTGAGAAAAAAATAAATGAAAACATTTATATAATACTCACATTTTGGTGAAACTAGAAAATTGTACCTCCAAGTAAAATGAGAAGATGCCTGGAATCTTTTGTGGTAAAAAAATGTAAGGTCAAATGTTTTTGTCCAGTTTCGTTGCACTGCTGCTTTAATCCATTTACCTTCCTTCTAATGCTGTCTTGGGCTGTGCTCACATGAACAGAAAACAGCAAACAGGGAAAAATTAAAGGTATATAATGTGATTTAAATAATAGCTGCACGAGCTTGCAGCATTTGTAGTAGGAGTTCTTTTAAAATAACGATTCACTTGGGGTGCTTTCAGTATTGCTGATATGTTCATTATGAAAATTCCCCAGTGTAGGTAAACATGAGGGGCCCTATTTTCAAAAGGATTTCTCATATTCTGTGCCTATGGCAAAAAGTTTTGAAAACAGGGACGGAGGAATAAGGCCTTGTTCACACTGGGCTACTTAAAATATTTTATCCACTGTAAAACATTTTAAGTAGCCACAAGCACAATTTGCATTCGTACTGAACATGACCTCGGAACCGTTTTAGTAAACTGTGCTCAAACTCTGATTCAAGGTAGGCTTGAGCAGGGTTTAAAAAACGGTTCCGGAGTTAAATCAGACTAACCTGTAGTGTGGACAGTCTGGCATGGTTCCGCTTAATGAAGCTGGATGCCCCCGATTTGGAACTTGTTGATAGTTAATCTGGTCCCGAGGAAGTAGTGCGGATGCTGTAAACCATTTTTAATAACAGTTTACAACACACTAGTGACAGTGCAGACAGAGCAACACGGATGCTACAGCACGGTAATTAATCCATATTTAAAAAACATTTTAAATTCCCATGCTGTAGTGTGAACAGGGCCTTAAGTAGACATGGGATTCTGTGCTGTTGCACCACAGTAGTGACCTAACTACTGTGATACCGCAGCACTCTGGTATCACTATTATGGTACAATAGCATCTGGAAATGTATGGGTTTTTATACACAACAGCACTGAACCACATTGAGAATACTGGATGGGCAACTATGCACAACCAGTGTGTACTGCCACTGAGGGGTTCTGATTCCCTGTGACCTCGAGAGCAAAGCTTGAGAGATCTGTGGGAATCAGAACCCTGAGGTGGCAGAACACACTGGTTGGGCATAGAGTTGCCCATCCAATCTTTTTTATAGTGTATGGTGCCCCCTCTAAATAATTTCAATACAGTTTGAGCATTTTTTTATTGTTTTAAATACAAAAATAAATTGTTCATTGCCACATCTTATTCAGGGAGTTAGGGCTGGTTGCTAGGGTGAGATGTGTGATTGCTAGGGACCAGCTGTCCCAACGTTTGTAGCACAGCCTTCACCCAGTTGTCAGTCGGGCATGGGAGGTATTTTCTACAAAACAAAATGGCAGCTGTATTTTTCCCTTAGCAAGAGGACATGGACTGTGAGGAACCAAGTTTCATTTCATTTTATTTCATAAGTAATTTCTAATATCTGGTTGATCCTGCATTTCATTTTTATATAAGTAAATATATCTGGTTGATCCTGTATATTTTTACCATATTTGGTTGGTCCTGCATCTGTGGGATTATGCGAATGTCTGATCACACCATCGCTGTGTTGTTTAATCTGGTTGATCTTGTAGTTTCTGTTGCTGTGGCTCATGTGATTTTCAAATCAGCTGGAACACTGTTGTATCAAACAAGGGTACAATCTTATTCCATAACCTCTGAACTGTGGTGCAACAGTGTTTCAGCCGAGATGAAAAGTGAGTTGGAACAACGTTCCACCATACACAATATACTATTATTTGTTAGTGTTGTGTAACAGAATACTGCTGGTTCCAGCTGTGAGTTTTTTGCTTTTCACTGGAGCTTCTATTAAAATGTCAGGAATCAGATTTTCTAAACATTTATGCTGTGTGATTCAGTTGTTCCATTGAATTTTAAAATCCATCTTTTTGGCGGAAGACTTTCTACCCAAAATATCTTGGGACATCACACTGGTGTAAATGTTACAGTGATCACTAGAAATTCTGGGCAGCCAGTTTTCTTTTTTTTTCCTCTTTTTGACTCCTTCTCTGTCACTCCAGCCCAGTGTTCCTCCCTCAGGCCTGACAACATTCTGACTCCCACTGTGGGCATTGCATCTCGACCAAACTGTACTTTGCCTCAGGAGGCAAGCAGGACTGGGGACTATCATACTGGAGCTTTAAAAACTCCAATATGCCATTTGGGACAATTCAGTCTCCTGCTGCTGACCTCTGGTGCTGATATCAGTTACACAAGATACTGCGATGGTGCTGGAGGTGCTTTCTATACAAAATGTTGGGGTAGGAGAATGACAGTATCAACCAGATAAATTTCAAATGCACAAAAATGCAGTTAGAAAAAATGTTACCTTTGCACACAAAGTGCAACTCAGGGTCAGTCCCACATTTAGTCTCTGGACCTTTGAGCACTGACATTTCCCTTTAAGTTATTATAAACTATGACATCATTGTTAGCAAATCAGGATTGTTTATTTCTAAGCATTAGTCACTCTTAGAACCATAAGAGGGTGTCTCATACAAATACTTCTTAAATTTTGATGTTCTGTGTTCAGTTGGCATGTTCCTTTCCACAAACAGCGGTTTGTCTAATTTTCTGTAAAAAACAGAAAAAAACTCATTTTAGAATAAAAACATTTGACATGATTTATAATATGATTTTAAATAAGTTCCTGTGTCTCTTATGGATATAGGAGTTTCTTCTTAAGTCTTTGGTGAGCCAGAACTGCTTGGCTTCGATTCATAGTTCTCGTATCCAAAGAACTCAAGAATGGATTCTTACAACCCTATGAGACAAAGTAACTGTATGTATAAACATATAACCAGAATGCAAATGCATACAACAGGATACTGCTGTAGTGTTTCTCTTATACTAAGCACTGCATTATTGTATATAAAAATGGAAAGATATATTCCAGAGGTTATCACAGGAAGACTATAAAGTATTTGGCCATTACCTGACTGGTTGACATGATTTAAACTAAATGAAACCTTTTTTTTCAGGTCCCCTTGGGCATCATGTGACATAGCAATTTTAACATTCACATTCTGTTCCTAGCTATAGGGGCTGTGCTCACAACTGCACACCAATGCAACTGTGGGGATTCAGCCTGGTGATGTGATCTGGATAGCCATGTACTTTAAGCTGAACCTGCTGCAGGTGCTTTAGCTCTGACCTTTGCAAGTGTCAGATGAAAATGATTTTCAGTCAGTTTTGTGTTGCTGGAAGTCATCATGGCAAGGTAGTGTATTCAGTTCTCTGACCGTCAGCAGAAATGCAGAGAAATGCCGCACGTTTGAACCAGATCACCACTTTTGCATCCTAGCAAAAAAGCATCACCTTATTTATAAGAAGGGTCTTGGTTTTCACTAATCTCAGTGTTTGAAGAGCTGAAGCACATGAAGCATTAGAGACTTGCTTTGGCTCAAATAGCAAGTAAGTGGCTTAAGGAGTTTTGAACCTAGGATCTTGTGAGTCACTGTTTTATGATCAAGCTACCAGACTACATCAGCCTCAAATAGCACCCCTGTATCTGAAACATAGGTGTTCCAAATCCCAATTTCAGTAGAACCATAGGAGCAACAAAGCCCAATTTCATCATAATTAAAATGGTTTCAAAGCTCCATTTCAGCAGAACCGTAAGTCTAAAAAATGCCCCATTTCAGAATATAAGGGGTTCCAAATATCCATTTCTGTAGAATAATAGAGGCAACATAACCCAGCTTCTGCAGAATCATATACTGTAGGTAATAAAGCTGCAGGGTAATTTGGCATGGGCAAATGGTTCAGTAAGAAAAATGACCTCCCTGAACCAGAGTGAGTTGGGTCTTGTTTATTTTGAGCTGACCCAAACACTGAGGCTGAACTGTGCTTCTACAGTTCATTTCTGTTTGGAAAAAAAACAAATGAACAGCAAATAGAGAAACAAACTGCAAAGAGGTGCAAACATCCCCCCATGCACTTTCACACCTAGGATGTCCCCTAGGTGACTGTATACACTCGGGGGCATGTTGTTCTTTTGAGCAGTGCTTGCTCACTCAAGCAGTAGGTGCTGAAGAGGGAGGATGGCTTGGGAGTGCTAGAGAAAGAGGAGCAGAAAAACAGTCTTGGAAACAAGACACTAAGAATAAACCCAGCTTAAAACCCAAAGTACTCGTAAGTGCAAAAATGCCACTGTTAAAATGCAAATTTTGAGAGTCTGCTGTGGCCAGGCTATTTGCTGCAGATGGTGCAGAAATAAAAACTGCAGGCAGGCAGGTCCTGAAGGCAGGAGTGGAGGAAGAGCAGAAGTTTCAGTCTTGCAGTTAGTGGAGCACCCACCATACGTGTGGCGCTGCAGCACCCCAGAATGCTTTTGTTGTTTTCATTTTCTAGTTCAGGTATAGACAGGGTGTTGGGGGAGCTCACTGGGGGTGCTGGCACTGGTGCTCACAGGCCCCGTAGTGGCAGTGCTGGGTGGTCTGTTGGCAGCTGTACTGGGCTTTGGGGGAAGCATGTCCCTTTACACCAAGGGGGCTAACCTATCTTCTTGTACAAGTTTCAGGGTGCAAGAAAACCATAAAATGTAATTAGCATGGCACCTCCACCTGGGGAATATTTGTGGAGTGTGCTCCAGGACACAGACTTAACCCACTGGGCAAGGGAGTTTTAACTCTAGATGGTACACAGGCCTGTTGTAGATATACTTTATCCGATGTTAACTGCTCACCCTTGTTCATTCACAAACTATAAATGGGATTCTAAATGATTAATTATGCCAATTTTAGGCTGATGCACCCTGTAAAGGTAAGCCATTTGAGGCAGTTTAGAGTAGGGACCCAGCTGATGGATCGTTTGCCTCAATGTTGGTAGCTGGGCGACTTCACAGCAGGGCCCTAAGGAGAATACTAAGAGACCCCTACTCCTTTTGAAATCAAAACAGTAAGTTGCCAGTCCAGGCTGAAAAAATATATTTATTCTTACATTGACCCTTTGGGGGGGTGTCCGGGTATGCTCTGACTTGTTGTTTTTGTTGGTGTATGCCATATACAGAAGCACCCCTTATCTAGAATCCCATTTATAGTTTGTGAATGAGCATGGGTGAGCAGCTAAATATTGGATAAAGTTTGTAAATGGAGAAGTATGGCTCTCTCATTAGCTAGCTCCCCACCAGTTACCTGCATATTGGCTGGGGACCGCACCTTAATTAAGCAAATTTTTGACTGATGCACCCTATAAAGGTAAGACATTTGAGGCAGTTGCAGTTTAGAGTAGGGACCCAGATGATGGGTGGTCTACCTGAACATTGGTTGCTGGGTGACTTCACAGCAGGGCCTAAGGTGAATACTAGGAGACCCCCATTTCTTTTGAAATCAAAATAGTAAGTTTCCAATCCAGGCTGAAAAAATATGTTTATTGATACATTTATCCTTGGGAGGGGGGGGTGTCAGTGCATGCTCCGACTTGTTGCTTTTGGTCTTGTAGATATATCCCTGTGGAAAAATTGGGCAGTGGCATGGGGATAGGGTTCAATTTCAATCAGCAGCAAGAGTTGGGATATGGCTTAACATTCTCTGGTCCCTCTCTACCAACAAAAATTCCAGGACACTCACTTCTGAAACAGAAGTTGCTGAATGAAAATAATTTACTTACAGTAACATGTGCACAGTCATTAGTTAGGCAATGAATTTACACAGATGGCATTACAGTTTATATACCCTTCTAGTAGGGTCCCAGATAATTATATATATTTTTTTGTTTCTCTGTTTCTCCACCACCCAGTCAGCACTTGTTCAGGAGGGTGCCCCAGTCCCATTTCCCCAATGTCTACTGGGACTTACAGTCAGCCATCTTCCCCCAGGGCTTGCCCCCCCCGGCAGGGTTGGCAGGGGAGGAGTCCCAGGCCCCCGCCGCGGACCAGATCCAGTGCAGCCTGGCAAGCCCAGCTCATTGGGGAGTGGGACCTGTGGGCACCTGCCATCATCCAGCCATCATCGATTTCCCCATTCTCTGGTCTCCTGGGAGGTGTGGTGTGCAATGACATCCAGCTGTATGCCACATGCTCCCATGCGATATGTGCTGACATCAGTCCCATCTCCTCAATCTGCTGTCCCGAGGTTCCTTTCTCCCCACCTCTGCCAGGAGATAGGCAAGTAGTGGGCCCTATTGAACGCTCTCCAGAGGAGGAGAGCGGTCCATTGGATGCTCGATCCTCCTCCCACTGGCCAACTTCTGATGCCCCAAGGTCTCTCCCGATCCCAGGTCACCGGCATGGTAGCAGGTGAAGTTTGGTAACTCAGCTCTCCATGCCACTGGGCTGGGTCCCAGATAATTATTTAGCACTGCATGCCCAGAGGCAACAGCATCATTAATGTCACTATGTGCCCAGAGGCACTAAATGAAAGGATATACCCTCCCCTCTTTACAATTAGGTAAATGACAAGCCTGGCTCTCCCTAGCCATTCCCTGGTGCCCTGTGAATCTGAAACTCCCACCATCTCTGTGGGACAGCTTCAGCCAGAGCCACTAGAGTGGTGCACCAGACTCTACAGCCCACCCTGGGATCTTACATCTGTCCAGATGGTGCAGCCAGCCTGGCCCCATCCTTTTTCATTAGTAGAATAGCATAATGGTACCTGTAAAGCATTTAAAACATCATGTAAATCTGGAGCTCACTGCACCTCTGGGTCTTGATGCCACAGCAGTGGCCCTGTCCTCATTAAATTGTCCCCTGCTCCCTTCTTAGAGCCTGCTACATGGTGAAAACTTCTGTTTATCTTCTAGACCCATGGTATTTACCAGGAATTGACATCAGGCCCATCCCTTGATGGGAAACTGCCTTGGTGACCACCTGGTTAGTAAACACCCTAGCTAGTAAATATTCTAATGCAGTGTCTGTGACATTGTGAGGCAATTTGCGATTGTCACCATAGGTGTGTGCTAAAACATCAAGCCTCGGCCAGTAGACCCCCCAGTTCACTTTCTGTGGTCAAAAATGGTTCAGCTGAAGACTAAGTTTAGTGAGGCAGTGCCAGCCCTGGGGCGCTGAGGATTGAGGTGCTGGATGCCACACCTCATGCCATGCCGGTGACCCAGGTTTGGGAGTAAGCTCGGGTCGCTGGGGGTTGGCCGGGAAGGAGAGGATTGAGCATCCGACAACAGCTCTCCTCTCCTGGGGGGAGGGCAGGGAGTGTCTCCCCAGTGCTAGTGACACCCAGCGGAGGCTGGGTGTACTGCAGTCTGGGATCACTTACGAAGTTGGGGCAAGGTATCGGCGGACGACCTGCAGATGGGTGCCGGAGCACACACGCCTGCACTGGACATCATGGCACACCTGTGCCTCTGGGGGGAGAGCTCACAAACAAGGAAAAACCCTGCTCCATTAGGTAGGCGATGGCACCTGGCCACCATGCCCTCTGCTGGATCCCACCCACCTGGTCTTCTAATTCCCTCCTCCCAAGCCTTGCCTGCAGCAGATTCTAGACTTCAAAGGAGCACCAAGAAGAAGTAGTGGCCCCACCTTGGGGGGCACAAGCCAAGGGTGTCCAGCTGCAAGCTAGGTACAAGGGTTGGAGTACCACAGGGGAGACTCAGGCTGGGGGATCTCAGATGGGCATGAACAAGCCAGGATGCCTGAGAGAGTCCCGATGAGCAGTGACTGGAGGGAAAAATAATTGAGAAAAAAAAAATTAGTGAGGCAGATGCAGACTAGACATGGATGACATTAGTAGCTATAGTAGCAGGATTTATAGGTTCAATAATGATAAAAAAAATTGGACAACATGCTGATATTCAAGGACCACATCCTTGCCATTGCAAAAACTTGCTAACTGAAGAACTCCATAGCAAGCCAGCTATTGTTCCTTGTCGGGAACTACAGCCATGAAATTCCCATGATTATCTGTTGGGTGGGCAGTCTGACCCTGAACAACAGGGTGGTAGCATGTAGGACAGTCTTCCAGACCTGGCAGTCAGTTGGTGACCATACGATGTGATTGCTGATCCAGAGTGGTCCTTCAACACCATGGTTGACATATATCCCATGAAACTAACTACTAGGAACAATAAGAACTCTTTGTGTACTAGTATAGCAAAAAACATGTCTAAGCTGAAGCAGCTTGCTTGCAAATACCTGTCCTGTCATCTATGAGCATTTACTCTGAGACGATTTTTAGTTTTGCTGGTTCTGTTTGTACAGAACGCAGAACTAACTTGACCTCTCAAAATGGGCAGTATTCACTATTCCTACACACTGCGGGTATGTGGTGCACAGGCATAGCTAAGTGCAAAAATCGGACAGCGGGTGTCCGCATGCACTAAAAGGGTGTGTGCCAAGTTGGCCTGGTGGTGAAGAGGAATAAGGCACTCTGGACTTTATCTTTTCCCATGCTTGTGACCCAGGCTTAGAAATGTGCTTGGTTCACCAGTGGTCAACCAGGGGAGAGGACTGAGAGTCCGGAAGACAGCTGTCCTCTCCCGGGGAGGGGTGGTTTGCCATCTTAGCCCTTCACTGCCCCCAGATGGAGGCCTGGGGGTAGCGCCAGCAGCTTCAAGTGACATGAAGGGAGGGGCCACGGTTCCGTATATGTGTGTGCCTTCACGTACATGCTTATGAGCCACTGCTGCTGGGGGCTTTGGGGAAGAAAAGTGGAACATGGAGGATGTAGGCTAAATGAAGCCCTACCCTCCTTCCTCTGCTCTGCAACTTGGACTGACCACCACCCCATCTGGATGTGTGTCATTAGGTGGGCGGGAGGATGACCCTCCCCTTCCTGGTCCCACTATAAGAAGAAATCCTTGGGGGATATGTATCTGGCAGTTCTATGCCATGGAATGCCGAGTGAGAGGGGTTGGGGAAAGGGGTGAGAGACTGCCCACACCATCCACAGAGAAAAAGCTCTATGGAAAAATAAAAGAGCTTGTGCCCCTTCTGCACCTGATCCCCTGTCCATCCACAGATCTGCATGTGTGGTCAGACAGGGAAGTGGCCCTGGGCAATCCTACTCTCTGTGCCATGCACCAAGGTGTGAAGTGCTGTGGGGGCACATGCTATGCAGGCAGAGACCCTGCCATAAACACTGCATGTCCCCACCCCCTCAAACCCACCAGCCATGGTGGAGCAAGTGATCCCTCGGCCATGCTGTCCCAGCCCTCCAGATATGTAGACAGAGAGCTGGGGGCAGACATTGGGGTACTCACCCAATATTTTCATATTACCAGGACCCACTGTGTCCCACAATCCCCTGCTCTGCTCAGAGCTGGGGATCAACTATGCTGCCAGGGCAGGCATCCAATTGGATGGCTACCTGTGTCTACCAGTCTGCCCCCTGCACCAACATGCCAGTGGGGTGGGGCCACAGACAGGTGGCCTGCATTAGTAAATGGCATGCCCAGTGCACCTGTTTGTGGTTATGGATGAGTGTGGGCCAGGTAGGTGTCTGTCCTGCATACCTGGCCCACATTAGTGCATAGGGCTAATGCAGAGACATTCCTCAGAGTCAATGTACCACATTACAGGTACCCATTTGATGTGCCAGATTAAGAAAATCAGCCAATACCTGAATTATTCCAAAACACAGGTATCATCATGAGCTCCTATTTCTTATTGTCAGCAACTCTCATACTACTGCCTGCTGCTCATGCCGAGAAAAGTGGAAAATGGATGGTGCAGGATAAATGAAACCCTTTCTTCATCTATCATGAAGTGTATCTCTCATCCTCACACACTGCTGCTGCTGCTGCTGACAATGCTGCTGTTGTTCAACTACTTCTTGACTGTGCAATCTCCTCTGATACTATTTGGATCTTTGCTGTTGCTGTTGTCTTAACACTTCTTCAGTCTCTCTCTCATTTCAGTCTCTCAACTAATTGTTGCCGAGTGTGTCTGCCACCTTTATCATTGCCTGCTGTCACTCTCTTTGAGCAACATAGGGCCTAAAGAATAATCAGTGTGACAGGGTTGGTCCCTGCCAATGTGTGGACCCAACTTTTTCTTTTCTTTAAGGTTGCAACCTCTATCCTTCTCTCTTGTCCGGCTATTCCTTTCTTTCTTGTTTGGAGGCAGGCCACCTCCATGCAACCCCCCCCCCAACTCTTATCTCAGCCTTCTTTTATCTTCCCTGCCTCCTCAGGGTCCAAGTAAGAAGGTCCAAGAAAGATGATCCTGATTTCATCAAAGACGGACACGACTGGCTGGCTGTGATTAGCAAAAAGTATGCAAAATGGCTAAAAAAGGTATGGGATAAAAACAGGCAAGCAGCATTCCCTTTCCCTTTTTCTTTTTTGTGCCCTGTGCTGTTTTGCCATAACTGTAATGCTGAATATAGATAAAATGGAGGTGCTTAAACAGGGTAAACAGGGTGTACACCCCCCCATGCATTTGCATATATGCCCGCAGAGGCTGGTAAAAAGGGAGGGTCCCAGTACCAACTGTAATATACGTCACTCGTTTGTGTTGCCTTAGAAATGTTGTAGCTTCTTGCAAGAAGCCACAGACAAGATAGCGCCTGTATGTTTAATTAAACTATACAGAGCCCTGGAACCATTTAAATAAGCCAAACATTATATTTCAGGACTTCTTGGTTAGTAGTAGCCTTGTCACCTCCACAACTACTGTTTTGGGAACTGCAGGAATACATGTAAAACTCTTACAAAAGCAGAACACTCCCACATTAAAGCAAAAAGGTTTATTTTATTATTATTCCTCACCTTAGGTTTGCTGGGTGTTTCCAGAAAGGTCTCCTCTGCCTATAAGCACTCCTGCAGTGGGGTTTTGTTAAGTAAAACCAAAACTACTGTAACATAAGTAGTCTGCTAATTCACAGCCTACACTGCAGGAGAAAAAGGTGTGGTCTCTGCAAGCTCTGCTACTGAACTGAGCATCCACTATCGGTGGACAGCGGCCCCTTGTGGCCTCATCTTATAGTAACACTGCTGTCACTCACTCCCTGGGGGACAATGTGGTTAGCAAATTACTCTAAGAAAGCTTATTATTACAGTTCTTGAACAACTGCTGCTTGTACTTTACATGTACACTATTCCTAGCCTGTTTAAATCTATAATGTGGGGCTAAACAAAATGTTTTAAAGTTTTGATGATGCTAGATCGCCTGACTCCAGGTAGGTGGGTACTTAAGGCACTACCTGAGCAGGTATCAGGCTAGATAGGGTCAGTGCTTTCTGGCCAGCAGTGAGAGCAGTTCTGTTTTGAGACGCATTTACTTTCACTGTTTATACTCAAGTATTTTCTTTTGTAAATTGTTTATTTATTTGCTTTGGTGCTCATTTGTTTATGAAGTAATAAACATCCCACCAGGGAAACAGTGGGTTGCACCTTATCCAAACATCTTTGTGTCCATCTGTAGAACCCACACCATGACAGTCAGTCAGTTAGGCCCTGTCCACACTACGCCTCTGTAACGTTACAGATTGCCCAAACTGTTACCGCAACGGTTTTCATTTACACCTATAATGTTACAGAAGGCATTTTCGTAATTGTTGTTGAAACCACATATGAGGTGGTTTCAACAACAGTTATGAAACCGGTCCCACCTCAGTAATGTTACTGGTGGTAGTGTGGACGGGCAGTACTGGTCCCCTGCAGGGCACGCAGCACGAGCTGCATTGTGGGATTGGGTGCTGCGGTAACGGTCGCCCGGTTCCCGTGGTGCAGACCGGTGGTACCAGTCTCATACTGGTCACCACTGCAGTGTGGACGCACTTTACAGCTCCCCGGTTGTAACGGTTTCTGTCCATTATGGGGTCTGGGTGGTGTAGTGTGGATGGGGCCTTAATTTATTAAAGTTCTATAAAGTGCCCCTCTAGGGCTCGAAGCACCTGCACAATAAACACGATAAATAAGTCTATCATAAATAACACAAAACCACAACAGAACCACATCCATTCATACAGATATCATCCTATTACACAATACTGCAGATGAACAAACAAAGCAGCAGTTATGTTAAACAGATCTAATTATTATAATATACTTTAAAATGTAGTCTTTAAGGCTCTGTCTACACTGCATTGAAAATCTGTAACATTTTAAAACCATTACAGACTGAAAGGCCCTGTCTACACCACCCTTGGAAATCCCCTCCAAAATGTACAGAGGGCCCAAACCATTACCATAACGGTTTGCGTTTACACTGGTAACATTACAGAAAGCATTTTCGTAACCATTACAGAAAGCTGTTGTGAGGTGGTTTCAACAATGGTTTCTGTAATGGTTTCAAAGCTCTGTTTAACCCTGTCTACACTACACAAGTAAAATCCTGCAGTGTTTTCAAAATGTTTTCTGTGGTAGTGTGGATGCACTGTAACATTTTCAGTCTGTACTGGTTTCAAAACGTTACAGATTTTCAGTGCAGTGTAGACAGGGCCAAAACACTACAGTGCATACACCCTACCACTGATAATGTTACAGGATTTTACTTATGTAGTGTAGACAGGCCCAAAATATCAGTTTTCAACGACGGTTTTGAAAATTCTTTCTGTAATGTTACCAGTGTAAATGCAAACCATTACGGTAACGGTCTGGATCCTCTGTAACATTACAGAAGGATTTTTCTGGTGTAGTGTGGACAGGGCCTATGATGTACTGCAATTCAACATGCATGAAACAGTCAAAGTTTAGGTAGAAGAAAAATGTATATACTAGGCTAAAAAGCCTATTCATTTGCCTCTCTTCATTTGAGGCAAACTGGTTTTCTAAGTCACACAGTCCACTAAACAAACTCTGGTCAGAGCCAACATGGCTGCTATGCTGTTTTAAGAGTGTTCATGGGGTTCCAGGTGTAACCCCCCTGCAAATGGGGGTTCCCAGAAGACTTCCAGGAGCTTGCTTGAATGCTCCAAGCCTGAATGGTGTTTGGCATTTAAGCCATTTATCAGTGAGTGTTTTTAGAGCCTCTGGTACTGTCTCTTTAAGAGCTGTCTGCTTGCAGACATAATTTGTTTGTATGGGGGGACTGTGTGCTTCTCTGAGTACCACTCGAGCTGCTGCCAATTCACTTCATTTTGCAGTCACTAGGAGTGCAAAGGGAACCTATCTGAAAGATGTAACTGTTTGCCAGAAATTATTTAAAGTAATAATGAAATTACAGTTTGTCTAACCTGCTTTCTTTGCAGTCAGAACTGTGTCTGCTAGTTCCCCATTCTAGTTTTGAACTGCTGAACTGGACCAATCAGTGTGGGGTAGCTAGCTCTAAAATGGTGCCTTGGACGAATCAGAACTTGGACTCATAATCTGAGCCAGCCACAAGAGGATTGTATGGGCAGTGACTCTGGGAGATGTAGTTTAGACTTCAGTGCCTTTTGGACCAACAGCAGCAGTCTATTGTGAGTGACAGCCAATCCAGTCAAGAACTGGGAGTAACTCAAAGGAAGTGCCGGTTTTGTCAGTTGGAGTTTCAGTTGAGCTTTGGCAGTGAAGAAGGAAGGAGCCCTGTGTTTTCAGTGTGCAGTTTTAGTCAAAAACGTGTGTAAGGCCCAGAGTTCGGTCTGCAGCTTGTTAGGACTGATCACGTCCTGTGAAAAGAATCAAAGGATCTCTGAAGAGTAGAAACCAGGCTCACCCTGTAGAAGACTGGAATTGCTGAAAATTGCACTCGGTCTGTCAGGAACTGAATCTGCTGTGTGTTCTCCCGGGTATTGTGCAGTAATTGCGATCAGGATACAGATGCAGCCTGCCTGGTATAGTGCTTTCTTTTATATGGATGTGTGAAGAGGTTTGTGTACCTCAAGTGAGCCCTGCTGACATTGAAGGACCCTATCTTATTTGGAGGTCGTGAGTACTAATTCAGGGTCGCTCCCTGTTGAATTGCCACATTAAATCCAAATGGAATTACTGTACTGCTGACTGTTTAATTCTCCTTTTCTCTGTGAAAGGGCCCCTACCAGCTGCCACGTTTGGACTAGCCACTAGGGCTTGGGTACCCAGGGACAGTAACTGATAGGGATAGGCCTGTGCACAGAGCCATAGGTAGATTATTAGAGTGATAAGCTAATTAACCTGATTTCCCCTGTCCTTGTTATATCCCCTAAATAAATCAGAGCTGCTTGTTTCAGCAAAGTTATACTGCCTGAGGTATTTGTCTATGTTAAAGTACTGTACTGTGATTGTTGCACTGTATCTCATTTCACAGGAGGTCCCAGTGCGGAACCAGACCTGGGAGTAAGTGTATACTGTGAAGGTAATTCTGATATATTGTGTGGGCCACTAGTGGGAAGAAGGGGGTTGCAGTGTCCCAGAGGCTGTGACCAAGTTAGTTTAACTATTGCAAACCCTGACCTCTGGGTGGAGGCACCCCATTGGATCAGGCCCCTCAACCTGTTGAGTGGCAAATCAGGCAGGGTAGTAGCCCCTGGGATAGCACCATCTAGGGGTTACACAAGAAAAAATGCAGTTTTGTTTTGCCGGACAAAAAGTGCCCCTCTATGCCCAAGATGGCTGCCGTGAGCTTGGAAGTGAAGTAATGCATGTGAAATGAGTTCATGGTGGCCATCTTGGGCATGGTGGGCTCTTTTTCTTTTGGCAAAATGGAAGTGACGGTGATGGGCAGCAATCAAATAGTGTGCTTATGGATGGGGCTACTGCAGCTGTGGAGGGAAGGGGTGGTGGAAAAACAACAGTAAAGCACTACCTGCAGCACTGCAGAAGAATGGAGGGAAGGAATATGGTCATGTGATTTTACTGTCCCTTCTCTCTTCTATGTGATAGCAATACATCAGCATGGTTCTGCCCATGCAGCCGTATGAACCACTTTGGTCTGCTGTTATGTCTATGTGTGAGCTTTTCCCTTTGGGGTCAAAGGCTTACTTTGTGTACATTGTAAAACAGGCTTGGAGTTAGCAGAATATCAGCTGTAGATGACAGTGGATATCATCGACATTACCACAAGGCAAGTAGCCACTGCAGGGTCAACCAGCAGATATGCATTGCTTAAAATGCCTTTCTTCTCAGCTGATTTGGATCTGAAATCAGCTATTATCCCCACTGAAGGTACTGCTTTCTTTGTGGATAAAATCAAGGTTTATATGAAGAAGATTAAAAATAAGAAATCCATTTTTAAGTCATAGACTCAGAGTTCAGAGGTAGAACATTTTACATATTTTCGAGAAGAGAAGGCATGGGAAGGGGCCCCTTTAGCAGACCATATTGCCAGTCAGATTACTCTGCTACCAAAGGTGTCAGCAGAAGAGGCAGAAGAAGTGGAAGGAAAAAGTCTGCCTCAGTTCCTCCATCACAGAACAAAACCAATCCCTAACTGTTGTACCCATACTGCCACAGGTCCATTTCTAGTAGGGAGTCAGCTCTCTTTTATCTCCAGGAATGGGAAAGAATAACAACAGATAAAGGGGTCCTGAAGATAATAAAAGAGGGGTGGTTAACCCCATCTTTTCAGAATTTTTCAAAATGTCTAAACTGAAATTCCTACAAAGTGTTGAACCAAAAGAAACAAGCATTTGTCAATGCTGAATGTTGTCTCACTGGCATTAGCATTGGCATTGGTAGTGCCGGAGTTAGAGACGCATAATAGGAATGGCAGTGAAGTACTGAAGTGACTCCAACCCCACCCCCACCCTATAGAGACTGACAGGCATTGGGTGTGCCTTTGGGTCATCAGCTATAACGCTCATGCCATTGTACCTCACTCTACCCTGTAGACACTGACAAGTGTTGTGATGTGCGTTGGGGTCTTCAGGCATTATACTTACCCCATTCCATAAGGAAATACGCTGAGCTGGGTGAAGTATAGGAGAATGGGGTAAACTTTGTGGCTGAACAGTGCAAGGCACACTATACTGCCTGTCACTGGCTGCGTGAAGGTGGAATGGCATGAGCATTACAGCCGATAATCCCAAGTCACACCCCTGATGTCTGTCAGTCTCTACAGGGTGGGGTGTTACAGTTGGAAACCATAACACCATAGGCGTGTGTTGGTATTTTCACTCCACATTTTCAACATGGGCTGTTTGTGAGCCCACCTCATAAAAAGTGATGCTATTAGTTTGTTATCTGAAAGGTAGTTTTGCACAGTGGCTATGCCATTTGGCGACACAGGGACGAAAACACATTTTGGGCAGGATGTGGAAAATGACATCTGTATTGTTCATGAGGAGGCATTAAAAAATGGCAACATTGAAAATCTGGAGTGAAAATATGAAAAATTGATGAAGTCATGAGCATGCATAGGAACTACGCAACACATATCCGTAACCCAATTATTTTGGGGAGTTTTTTAGCCACATTTTCAACATAGGTATTTTGGGACCTCCCGCTCATGAACAGTGGTGCTGTGATTTTGTTAATGAGTCCCAGAAGTTGATTTCCCACAGCAACCACACCATTGTGCACCGCAGGTGCAGAAACACAGCTTGAGCAGGCTGTGAAAAATGACAGCTGTACTGTTGGTAAGGAGGTGTGAAAAAATGCCAGTGTTAAAAATCTGGCATGAAAATATTGCAAATTTGCGAAGTTGCAAGGGTACATGGAAACTGCAGAATGCATGCTTGTAACAGTCATTTTATGGGCTTTTGGCACCAAATTTTCAACATAGGCATTTTAGGACCTCTGCTCATGAACAGTATCACCGTCATTTTCTCAAACTGTCACAAAAACTGATTTCGCACAGTGACTGTGCTATTCACTAGAAATACCACCAACAGCTTACTCTGGTTCAAGGTCAGTTGGCATTCATCTGTATCTCCCTCCCCCGGGTCGTACCTGAAAATAGGCAGGATTTGTCTAGTGCACGTACCCGGTCTACAAAAAATAAATAAATAAATAAATTCTGTGCCGGACATGTGAAAACACATTTCAGCCAGGATATGTAAAATGACAGCTGTACTGTTCATAAGGAGGTGTGGAAAAGTGGCAATTTTGAAAATCTGGAGAGAAAATATTACAAATTCATGAAGTTACGAGCGTGCGTGGAAACAGTGCAACGCATGCTCATTAAACAGCCATTTTTTGGATTTTTTCACCAAATTTGCAACATAGGCTTTTTGAGAGGCCTCCCAAATGAACAGTGGCACTGTCGTTTTGTTACTCGGTCCCGAAAGGTGATTCCGTGCAATGACTGCGAAATCACCTTTTGGGACCGAATAATGCCATGACAGTGACTGAATTCATGAGGAGGGATCCCAATAACCCCATGCTGAAAATTTGGTGCAAAAATTCCAAGAAATGGCCAAGATATGCACCAAAGTTGAAAAAACCCTATTTATGCTATTATACAGCTTACCGGCATTTCTTCAGTTCGCGGTCGGTTTTGAAGAGTGCAGACATGTTCCTGGTCCATCGAAGATCATCGCACCAGACTCCGGAGGTAAGTATGGGGTGAGGGGGGTGTGGGGAGGTAGGGTGCACAGAGGGTGGGTGCGGGTTGTGGGAGGGGACAGGGAGACCGCAAGGGACTGTTTTCTTCTTTCACTGGGTAAAAAAAAATCACTGGATTGTTTTTCTTTTTCAGGGGATGTTTCATGCTGGGTTGGGCTCCCAGCATGCCACCTAAGTGTTTTGGGGGGGTGCTGTAGCTGATGGGGATTGGCACCCCATCAGCAAACAATGAAAGCGGGGGGCAAGAGCCGAGGGGGATTGATCACCCCTCCTCAGCACATAACAAATGGGGGGTGCATGATGCTGATGGAGAGTCGGATCCCCTGTTGGCACACACATTGGGTCAGGGCATGCTGACAGGGGGATTGGGCACCCCCAAAGTCAGCATTATGGCAGGCAGTGTGCCACCATATTTTCACTTTTTCACCAGGGCAAGCACGTCAGGAGGCGCCGCTACGTATGACGAGCTTTGCTCGCATTGCAGTGGACCTTTCATTAGATGTGCTCATCACATTAGGTATTCATGGTGTGGCGCCGGCATGCAGGCTTATTGGGGAATGAGGGATGCACCTACTGGTGCGTGTCCTGCATTCGCCCAACTCTGACCGCGCCTTCAGTTCTGCTACTACCGCAGTATGGTGGCTGCACATGCGCGAGCCAACATAAAAAGTCTTTCAGGATTTGGAAGTAAATAAGCTTTTGCAATGAAATGCAGCAGAGGAAGTTGCAATAGCTTAGTTAGGAAAAGTATTTTCTCATGGAACTTCCTAACCTTTAAGGAAAAAAGTGGCAGATAATTTTGGACCTAAACATATGGTTTCAAAACAGGCACATCAGAAGAGAGACATTCAAGATGATGTCCCTATAGACAGTAATCCCATCTCTGGAGATGGGAGATTGGATACGCTCCCTGGATCTAAAAGACGCATACAGTACTTTCACATACCAGTAAGGCACAGTCTGTTCAGAGAGAGAGACTGGATCAGTACGAGTTCAGGCAACCCCTTTTGGACTGTTCTCAGCTGCACGCATATTTACAAAATGCCTCTGTGTAGTAACAGCAGCTCTATACAGCCAAGGTGTTGCAGTTTACTGCTACCTAGATGACTGCCTAGTATTATATAGCAAACAAGCAGGCCTAGTCATCACCGGACATGCAGTAACAATACAGTAAGAATGCCCATGATGACAAACTAAGGTTTCCTTCTGCATCTGAGAAAATGAAACCTAGAACCAACTCAAAGCCTGAAGTTTACAGGAATGGAATTAAATCTGATAGTGGGATGAGGTTTTTCTCACCTTTCTCAGAACACAAACTCAGATTGACTATTATCCTGATAAGACCCTACTTCCTAAGTACTTCTAGGTGTCCTCAATTAGTATGATATTATACTCCTGTTACAGTACGTATAGTGGGATACTCCTGTTAGAAGAAAATATACTCACATGCTGTAACTATACTTCTAAGGGATGCAATGTATAGTCACAACTAAGCATTCTCTACCTCCCCTTCTTTAATTAGTTAAGGCTCCTCAGTGTAAATAATTGTAGGACTGGATTTGAATAGTTTTACGTTTACTGAAGAGCTGATTTTTTTATGCGAAATTTTAACGTTTGTTTTCTGTTCTCTTATTGGTGTTTGTTGACATTGTTACATGCATTTTAATATATATATATATATATATATATATACTATATATATATTTGCTTTTGCTTGTCTCTGCCCCGTAGCTTCTACTAAAGATCAGACAATAAGGAGGTCAGGGGGCAAAAGACCAACTTAGCACAGAGGGCATTCTTTGAATCCCTTAGTGTTCTTCTGGGCATCATTAAACATCACATCCCTTAGAAGACGTCTAGTTACAGAAGGTGAATAACTTTTTTATTTCAGCTGGAAACTTAGAGTACAGCTCCATTTCAGCAGAATCATATGGGTTTTCATTACCCATTTGACAGAATCAGAAGGGTAACCAAGCCCCATTTCAGTAGAATGACAGAAATAACAAATTCCAATTTCAGCAAAATGATAGGGGTTAGAAAATGCCCCACCTACCAAAATGTCTATTCTCAAATCCTGTGAAAAGCTTATTTAGGGGTCTGAGGTGGTTGCAATTATATACAGAGCTATGAGTAGCAACAGAGGGTTGAAATAGAAATCATATGGGTCTCAACTGCAACTCCTGGAAACTCCTAAAGGATGCTATTCACAACCTCCTTAGTTACAGTGACCCAAAGTAGACTCAACTAATCACTGAGTGTAGAAAGCTTATTGGGGGAATTATCCATGTCTTGTGTGCTCTGTTACGAGTTGTTGCCGAATGATTTTACCGTACATGAAATGTGTAATTCTCCAATCACCCACATCTTGGAGTGCATTATTGCAATTATACAACAGACCCATGCTTTAAAGAAATTTAAAATGCATTTAATTATGTTTTTTTTATAGATCCCCTTCCTCAGCTATAGGTTGTTTCAGGATTTCCCCACAGGCAAAGACCGTAGCTGATTAGACAATTTACAGAATATTTTATGTCCATTGTATAATTTATTTCATATCACAGCTGACTAGGATTGCTGTTTCATCTCCTGTTTTAATAACTGTTTCCAGTTAGTACCTCATGGCCATAAAATGATACAAATAGCAAAGATAACGGGCTGGATTTATAAACACAGTTTTATGGGTTGCAAAATCAGGGGACAGAGTGGTTCCCTTTTATGCCAGCCCTTAAGATTGCTATGCTCAAACCTAAAGTTATGCTCTGGGGGAGAAGTTCTACTGGCACACAAGTCAAAATGCAAATTTAGCATTCCAGCTGTTACTGTGTGCAAACAGGGTTTGTGTCCAGTAACAGAACCCATTAAGGAGGGGTGTCGTGCACAGACATGCATGTGAGTTTGCACCAGGCACGCCTATTTACTCCTCCCACCTGACCCATACCTGATGTTCTCTTTTGGGCGCAGTTGAAAATGTCTTCCTCACTTTCCCTCAGTGGTCCAGTGCCCTTCCCCCCACCAGATCTATTCCCTGTTGGCCCAGTGGATTCCTCTTCTCTATCTCAACACCCTTTAAAAACATTGTTCAACATTCTGGTCTGTCACTAATCTCCATTCCCTGCAAGTTTTAAAGGGCCAGTACACATTAGCAATCCCCCTACTCTACATCTGTAAAAGTTCTGCAGACAGAGGGCATCATTAAATTGCCAATGGCCACGTGAATGGGGGCCATCCCTTTTGAGAATGGCATTGCATGATAGTAGTACAGCAACCTTACCCCCTTCACACACCAGCATACTTTAATGTGCACTGGTGCTAAAGGGGAGTGAGGTCCCCTACTGATCATAGCTTGGGGATGAGGGGTTGCATGCAAGATAATGGCAGAAAATCCTTGGCACAACAATTTTGTGCCAGTCCCTTGTGACTCAGAACTGGGGCCTGAAACTGCAGCAGAGGTTGGAAAACCCAATGGATTACATTTTTCAGTTGGCAAGGCTGTAGGCCTAGGGTAAAAAGAACGTGTGCTTCTTTAGACATGTGACATTTTATGGAAGTCATCACATGTATTAATCCATTGCATTAATGAGAAAATTCCCTAGATGATGGTTAGGAAAGATAACATAAGGCGTTTCCAGTGCCAGGTTCTCTCACGGTGCTCTGGGTGATCCAGAATGGGACCATGCGAACCAGCTAGTTTTTAATCCTGGGTTCTTATTTCTGTTGATATCTAGTAGTAGTCTAGGTGAAAGTAAAAGATCTTATGACACTGTTGAAAAACAGTAGGGGATAAACCTGGTGCTTTGAATTACATCTTCTCTCTCAACGGGACTCTAATGTAGTTGTTTAGAGCTGTGTGCTAAAGTTGTGTATTGTTGACAGCAGCTGCCCTCTTGGTACAATGTCCCTGCAACAGCGGTATCTCATACACTGACATGCTCATTGCAAACAACTACATTAAAGCATCAGTTATGGTTGGAGTACAAACTGTTTAACACAGGAATATGCAATGTCAGGGTAAAAAGTATGATGAGATTTGCAGAATCTGTGGTGTGGCTTTCCTTCCTGTTTGAACAATCACCCAACACAGCACTGGTGTTGCCATAACTTGATCCCCACGTCACCAAGCACTGGTGTGTGCCTGATGTATCTTTGCCAGTACAGACAGTGCCACAGTAAGGGCAGTGCCAGTGCCGCATCACGTGATCATTCAAACCCATGCCAAGGAATCAACAATATTGAGTGGAATTTGTAGTCTAATGTTGTATTTCCCAATTTTTGATTTTTTGTGTTGCAACCCAAGTCAATACTTTAACGTAGAGTTTTGCAATGAACTTCCTCACTTTTGGAAAAAGATGTAATAACCACTGTTCACAAATATGTATTGACAATTTCTGGCCTTGTTACATCCATACAGGTATGGATCAGGGCCTCTCCACAGCTGTCTTGTTTGTCAGCCTTTCTAAGGCCTTTGACATGGTCTCCTACCCCCTTACTACTAATCAAGCTGTCTATCTGCACAGGCCATGTCTTAGTTTATTGCTTACCTGTCAAACAGAGTACAGTGTGTACTTGCTGTAAGGCCCATCATTTTCCCCTTCCCATTGACAGGGTGGTCTCCCAAGGTTCTGCCCTTACCCACATTCTCTTTATAGTTATTAACTGACTTCCCCTCGACCTGTGCCTCTCCCGTCATGCACACGCACGTGGATGATACACTTCTGTTTTCCAATGGCGCCAACGTTTCCTCCCTTGAAGCCATTTTGCATTCTGAGTAGGAGGTCAATGGTCTTTCAATCAAGCCAGCTGGCCCTGAAAGCAAAAAACAAAACAAAACAAAACAAAAAAACCCGTGTCCAAGACCTTCAATGCCAAATCTAAACTGGCATCACTGTTCTCACACACTCTCCTTAAAACATGTGATCCAACTGAACCAGGTCATATCTTTCAAATACCTGAAGAATGGGATTTGGAACCATTCCTATGATGTAAGGTTATAAATTATTATTAAATTAAACTGAGGTTAATATCATGTGAAACTGGTCATTAGCTACTGTGTTTGCCTTATTTGATATGAGACTCCTTTGTTAGTATTTCTTGCTATGATTCCAGCTCTAGTTGGAACACTTCTTTTTATTATGTAGTTTTGTGCCTATTAAATATTTTTTACATTTCATATGAAAACAGAAATATAGACTATATTTACTATGTATTCTGTTGGTTCAAAGAAATCCAGTTTGATGTGGGAGATTAAAGAGTTACTGAGCTTTGAGGAAAACTTTTAAAAACATAACAATTAGGTACAATTCAGCTTGTATTCCATATACTGTATATGCTAAATATTTATTTTTACATTATTTATTATTGAGTAAATATACATAAATATATTATCTTTATCCCATAGCATTTCCCTTAGAATTGATCTGCCTCTGTAGCTTACCCCCTACATCAGGTCATAATCCTCTGTTGTGACATTACAGCCTGTTGCCATGAGAGAAACTGATGTCATAAGCAGTGCATTATGACCTCAGGCAGGAAGAAAGCAATAGGAACAGATGAGCTGTTCAGGAGCAAAGACACAGTTTTCATGCAAATTACCTCTGTAATAAATAATGAGGAGGAGGAATACAGAACTAATGTGAAATACAAGCTTAAATATCTAAATATTATGTTTTGTTAAAGTTTTCCTGAAGGTGTTAGCTGCTCTTTAAATAAGGACTGATCAAGGCTGTTTTGGAAGCAGAATTTGACAAGTACAGCCTGATGCTCTTTTTTTTTTAAATTATAATACATCTATGGAAAGGTTTTTTTTTTTTTGCTTTTTCACACTTCAAGTTATGCATTTCCTCTCCTGAAATCTGTTAATTACAATGTTCTAATAAGTAGCCACTGCCAGGCTTTTGATAATTATTGGAGCGCTACACTGAATATATGAAATGGCATGTGTTACTTTAAGTGAACCAGTATTTAAGGGATAAAAGAAACACTATGCTCTGACCCGTGAGGAAGAACAAGAGTGGCACAAATCTGCTTGAGTAGTGTTTGTGGCATGGGAGTCCTCCTTTGCAACAGAATATATAGTATGTACTCATTTCTTATTAAAGGATTACACACTTTGAATTGCTAATTCAGTATTAGAGTGCTTTTGGAGTGTGCCCTCACTCTGTTCTTTGTCATATTTTTTTAAATACCTAGGTTTGTGGCCAGACCAGTAGCTGGACTTGTCTACCCACACTGATGACCTCTCCTCTAAGGTTTTCCTTCAGCTTGGCGCCCTTCATAAGAACAAAGCTTACCTTCCTAATGCAGCCAGATGTGAGATCATTTAGAAAATTACCCTTTCTGTCTTTGGCTATGGTGGCATTGTCTATAGTACTGCCCCCAAGACTGTTACCAAGACTAAACCTCTGTACCTTGTTTGCTTCCAATTTACCCCCAACTGCCTACCTCATGCTCACCACTGCAACCTCTACTCTAAGCCTCAGGTGGCCTTTCCTTGACAGTCACCAGCCCTTGCGCTTTGCCCTTTTGATCTGTAAATACTGGTCTATCAGCCACACTGAATACAGTACCTCTTCTCTTTGCTGATGCTCAACCCACCTTTAGCCTATCTCTTCCAGTACTCCAACCACCACTCCTTCCTTACCTCAAGTGTCACAGGTCACCTGGGAAAGGAGTTTACTCTTGGAGGCTCCTCTCCATATGGAACTCCTTCCCTCCCCTCTTTCATGCCTCCAGCTCAGATCAATCACTGAAGAGGCATTTTGTTTTCATATAGCTTTTTTTCCTGGCCATGCTGATTTTCTGGGGATAGATTCTGTTTCCCAGGATATTTCATTGTTCAGGCCTGGGAAGCCTCCTCTCCCCCCAGGACCAGCACCCCTCCAACTACACCCTGCAGCTTCCACTTCATGGCAGGGGCTCCGGGGGTAGGGCTATCCCCAGTAAGGCATTCCACTGTGTGGACTAGTATCCCATGTCTGCAGCCTCTTGAACCCAGGGGAGTTCAGGAGCCCAGACCATTATACATACATGCATACATATGAACATACAAAATTGCAAGCAGAAACAGGCCATAATTGTCTGTCAAGTCTGCAGCTCCGTACAGTTCCATAGAGCTGCAACCCCTCCCCTGCTCCGCATTGAGTTGGCTGTCTCTTCCCAAGTACCCTTCCCCTCCCTGTTTCCAGTAACGGCTCCTTCCACCCTAATTTTGTTGTTCACCTTGTCCCACCCCCACCTTGAAACTAGCCACTGTGTTTACCACAACTACAGTACCTCCTCTGGCAATGCAGTCCACTCCAACACCACCCTTTCAGTGAAAATGTGCCTCTTCATTTCCTTCTTAAATCTGCCCCCCACCAGTTTCAAGCTGTGCCCCCTTGTTGTACCCTCCTTCCTTAAGTTAAATTTGCCCCCTGAGCCTACCCTGTTTATGCCTTTAAGGTATCTGAAGGTCTGTATCATGTCCCCCCCCTTTCTATCTTCCAGGGAGTACAAGTTGAGCTCTCTCAGCCTCACTTTGTATGTTTTGTCCCCCATGGCCTGGATCATCCTGGTCGCCCTCCTCTGAACCCCCTCCAGTAGTTTGATATCCCTCTTCAGATGTGGGCACCAGAACTGCACACAGTACTCCAGGTGCAGCCTCACCAGTGAGCTGTACAGTGGCAGAATGACTTCCTCCCTCCTAGAGGTTATTCATCTGGTGATGAAACCTAGCATTTTATTTGCTTTGGCTGCTGCCTTGCGGCACTGTGCTGAGTGTTTCGTGTCACCTCTGACCATCACTCCAAGATCCTTTTCCTCCTCCTCTGAGACTGTCACCTGTACTACCTCCAACCAGTAGCTTTCCCCTGGGTTCCTGGCACCCATGTGCATAAGCTTTCATTTCTTGGCATTGAAACTCAACTACCAGATGCCTGACCATTTCTCCAACTTAGCCAGATCCTCTCTTAAATTCTGTTTCCCCTCCACCACTCCCTCCCACAGAGCTTGGTATCATTCACAAAAAGGCAGATCTTACTTTTGCCTCCCTCTGCTATGTCACCAACAAAGATGTTGAACAGCACTGGTCCAAGTACTAAGCCCTGTGGGACCCAGCTGGTTACAGATCTAGGTTTGGATAGTTCACCCACCACCACCACCACTACTCTCCGATTCCTATCTCCCAACCAGTTCTTGATCCACCCCATTAGTTTGTTCCCTATTCCCAGGCCCCTCAGCTTGCTGATTAGCCTGCCATGTGGCACTGAATCGAATGCCTTGCTGAAGTCCAGATACAGGACGTCCACTGCCTGCCCTTGTCTAATGGCCTCATAACCCAGTCGAAGAAGTCAATCATGTTTGTTTGACAAGATCTTCCCCCTACAAAACCATGCTGCCTGTCATCCTGGAGACCATTTTCCTCAAGGAAGGACACCAGGCTTTCCTTTAGAATGGTCTTCATTATTTTCCCCACTGTGGAGGCCAGGCTAACTGGCCTGTAGTTACCCAGCTCATTCCTGGGACCACTCTTGTGGAGTGGGACCATGTGAGCTGTTCTCCAGTCCTGTGCTACTCACCTCTCCTCCAGCGAGGTGTTAAACAGGTCAGTCAGCGGGGCTGCTAGTGCCCCTGCCAACTCCTTCTGGACCCCGAGGTGCATCTCATCTGGTCCTGGTGCTATGACCAACCACAGTTCACTTAGTCTCCTTAAGACCCTGTCGACCCCAATCTCCCCCTCATATTTCCCCCCTCCTGGGCACCCCCATTCCCCCCCCCGTGGTATATGCCCTTCCACTTCCTTAGTGAAGACAGAGCAGAAGTACTCATTCAAAGCCTCTGCTTGATCTTCTCCCTTTTCTGCCCATCCTCCATCTCTCTTTATCCTGACAATTCCATCCTTTCTACTTCTTTTCTCCCTAATGTAGCTGAAGAAATCCTTCTTCCCTGCCTTAATCTCCTGTGCCAGTCTTAGTTCGTTCTCCACCTTGGCTGCCCCGACTTCACTCCCTGCTTCTCGAAATTTCTCTGTGTAAACCTCTCTGTCTTCATCCCTCAAGGGACGCTTGTACTTTAGGAATGCCACCCACTTAGCTTTTACCTTCTCTGCCACCCTCCTGCTCTACCAGCTGGGCCGCCGACACCTGGAGTTCTTACTATGTATCTTCATGCAGGTATCAGTGGCCTGTAATAACCCCCTTTTGATTATGGCCCATTTCTGTTTCATATCCATCTCTGGTCGAAGTTCTGCCAGGTGCTCCTTCAAGATGATACCCATCCTAATGAAGTCCATCTTTCTGAAATCCACCACCTTCATTTTTGTCTTGACTGCTTCCTTCCCCATATTAATGTAAAGCTGGGGAAGGGATTTTCTCCTATAGTTCTCTCCCTCCTCCCTGACATTATACAAACTGCTTGGTGGTCTGCTTACGCGCAGATCCCTGCGGCAGGAGCAAGCTCCCTGGCAGAGCCACAGGGGTTGCTGTAGTGGCAGAATTCACCATCAGCCCTCCCCATCTGAGGCACCCTGCCAAGTGGTCGCTACCCCAGCCTAGCTTGCCGCCTGATGCTGCTACTCATATTTGCTACTAATCCCAAGTTGCCTGCATGGTTGTGTGAAGCATTGCCGCTGGGCCATTTGGGTGGCCCCACTAAAGAGGCACTTAAGAGAGCAGCTCCCCATGTCCTGTGTCTGTTCCTCTGTGATCCCTTAGGCTGGCATCCACCTGCTAGCAGCTGTCCACATGCTTGACTTTTGCATCAATATTCACTGCAATGGTTACCTTTGGGGTACTTGTTAGAAGGAAATTAAAAAAAGGAGTAAAAAGGAAGAGTAGGGATACAGTAGCTGAGGGGAAATCAAATCAGTCACTAACTAGTCAACTGACTAAGTAAGGATAGCTTTAGCTACCCACCCTGGTTGATTCTAAATCAACAAGACAAGTGGATGTTTGCTTATGCTGCATTGAATGTCATGTGTGATGCAAATAGGTCCATAGTAGTACAGGTGACCTGTTGTAACCTTTCTGAGGTCTCCAGTGACTTTTTCTGGGTAAGTTTTACCCCCAGCTCTCTTTACTCTTTGTTTTTTTCTGCTTTGATAATCTTTTCAACATGATACAGGAACATGTCTTTGAGGTCTGAGCAAACTGAGTGAAAAAAAAAAAGTATATTCTGTTGGCCACTAGATGGCAATCTTATGCCTTCTACAAAATGATGCCGTTCGTAAAGACTTGATGCTAATTCAACCTAGAAAGAGGACGTTCACAGAGTTTGACATGTATAATGTTTCCATAGGGGAAAACGCTGTAACTGCTGTCATTTATATTATTCTGAACAGAGAACGCTAACAGTGTCTCCTCATTCAAATTCCCTTTTAACAGTCTTTCTTCTGAGACCCTTTAGCCAGCCATAATACAGTCCAGCCTCTTCATTAAGCAAGTCTGCAAGACACTGCACAGAGATTAAGGGACAGTATGTGCCAGGGGTACAGAAAAAAAAACAGGGTATATCTCATTAATTTGCCCACGTGTGCTCAATCAGTTAGTCCCATGATAGTGCTTGTTCAATTTACTGAATGGCACAACATCCACAGTAGTGTGGCTCTTTGATAGAAGGGGTCACTTAGGTCTATGCCAGTAGGTTTATACTGATAAGGTTTAACTATAAATCCTTAACAATGGATCATTGGATTAATAGTATCCTTCCCCACCTCACTGCCACCACAAAGGAATGGGGAGATCTGGATAACTGACTCTCTAGAACAAACTTAAACGCCCCAGCTAAATTCTGGATGGTAATTCACTTCTTTTGACCCTCCTACCCTCATGGTTAATGGTTCACCTGTTTCTGACCCTCTGTTTCTGTTTCTGACCCTTTGTTGCAGCTCTCTTTAATTAGTTCTTCATTACTTGTGCCCTCCCTTCTCCCCTCTCCTAGTTCCTTTCTTCCACCCTTTTTACTCCCTCCTCTCCTCCCCACCCCTCCCTGGGCTTCCATTCCTTCTTCGTCATTACCCAGGAAACCCTGTTGGCCCTTTTCTCCTTCAACTTGTCCAAGTCCAGCCCTGACAGTCTGGATCCTAAATTCCTTCACCTCTCAGCTTTTGCCATCTCTTCTCCACTTACTCACCTCCTCAGCCTTTTATTTTATGATCTCTCTGCTGTTCTTCTACTTCACAAAGTTGGGGGACACCTCCTCCTCCTGGTAAGTTGTGCCCTACATCTCTTCTCCCCTGTCTTGCAAAGCTGCATGACAAACTGGTCTATCCCAGACTTTCTGACCTCTTGTCTTCCTCCAGTATCCTCTTCCCCTTTCAGTCTGGCTTCCAGAAGCACCATTCCAACGTCTCTTCCCTGCTGCATGTCACTGACTCCATCGTTTCTGGGATGGTTCAGGGGCACATCATGGTTGCCATTTTCATCAATCTGGCCACAGCTTTTGATTCTGTGTCCCAGCCACTCTTGCTGGACAAGCTGAGTTCTGCTGGTCTCTCACCTTCCGTTGTTGACTGGTTCCATTCCTACCTCATGGGCCATCAATATGCAGTACAGGTAGGAGGTGTCCTGTCACCTGCTTAACCCATCCAGGCTGGGGTCCCACAAGGCTCCATTCTGGGTCCTATTCTCTTCTACATTTTTCTTAATGACCTCCCATCTAGCTGTGCCAACTCGTATATTCACATGTATGCTGATGACATAGTTATCTTTGCCTCTGGTCCCTCTACTGCAGCTGTGGAAGCCCTACTCCAGCAAGACTTCCACAATGTCCTGCGCTGGTTCCACTCAAACCAGCTCCAGATGAACATTAACAAAAATGTATCCACAACCTTTGGAACAAGCTTGAAACTGGCCAGACTCCTCACTCTCCCTGTTTTCACCACATTGGATGGCACCCCCTCATGAAGCAGTTCAGTCCTTCAAATACCTTGATGTGTGGCTTCACAGTAAGCTTGACTTCTAAGCCAATATTGATGCCATTCATGCCAAGCTCAGCCCCAAACTTGATGCATTGTACCACAGCAAGAACTGGTTGTCTCCATGGGTCTGCAGAGAGCTTGTTACCAAAATGGTGCTCCCTGTCTTTGACTACATGGATGTGGTCTATGGCACTGCCCCCTCCACTTCCCTGGCCAGACTGGACACTCTCTGTTACGCCTTCTGCTGTTTTACCACCCCCCCCAAATACTCACCACTGCTCCCTCTACTCTTCACTATCCATCCTCCCCCTACCCTCACCTTACCAGCCCCACTGTGAATCCTTCATATCCAAGTACTGGTTTTGGGTTCCTTCTCTCATTCCTCTCCTCTATGCTCTCCCCCCTGCCTCATGCTCCCTCTGCACTGGGGATCATCACACTTTCTCCATTCCTCATCCCCTCTCCTCTACTGGTCAATCAGCCTTTTTCTATTGTCTTCCATCACTCTGGAACCTGCTACCCTCCTCCCTCTGCCTCTCTACCTCCGCTGGCTCTCTCAGGCCTAGCTGAAACTCCTTTCCTCCCCCACCCGCACCTGTCACCCTTCTCCCTTACTCTTCTCCTTCTTGGAGCCCCTACTTTCCATGCATCAGGCCTTCTTCAGGGTTCTACCCAGCTTGCATCCAGACTCCAGTACTCACTACCTCTGCACTGCCATCCATCCCCAGCACAGGTCTGTCTGTTGGTATATTATCACTGTTCACTGCACCTTGCTGCTTTATTTGCACCTGTAATTGTGTTCATTATTGTACTTTGACTGCAGTTTTATTTTGTACCATGTAACATGACTGTGTGTTGTCTAATTGTATCTCCTGTTTTGTTACCCCTCCAGTTGCACCTGGAAATGAGCCCTGACTCAGTGTGCCTCTCCTAGTTACCAATTTTCAAATAATCTTATCTATCTATCTATCTATCTATCTATCTATCTATCTATCTATCTATCTATCTATTATCTGTCTGTGTCTGTCCGTCTATCTGACTGTCTATAAAATAGGTGACAAAATCCTGGTTATCAAACTGGCTGAGAGCACCAGCTAGCTGTCTGGTTATCAGAGCATACCCGAACATTTCAAGACGAAATGACTGTTTGCACTTCACAGATCAATTTAGGACCAATTAGAGAACACCCTACAAGGTGTCTAGATGTGCTGATACATGCTCGTCACTGGTGAATCCATGACGGGTATTCAACAAAATATTTGTTGAACACCTCGACAGCGAAACTGGCAGGTTGATTGCATTTTGCGGTTGGCTGCCAGTTTTCAGAAAGCTAGTTAATGTTTTTTCTTGGAGGGCTTCCTTTAAACCCCCCGCTCACGGGGCCTTTTAATATCCCCACTTAAGGATAATCAACTCCGAGTTGGAGCTGATTTGGGGGGGTTGCAGGACCCCCAACAGACAGTGTCAGGTTCCAGCTGGTTCCGTTCAGTGGCATGGCACTGTAGTCACCCTTAGGGGACCTCGCTGTCTAACTGTCACTGTCGGGTGGGCAACCGGTCTCAGGTGACTGAATTCATTCAGCATATGTCTCATGCCTCACAACGCACCCAAGACATCCCTATATTAAAGCACAACCAGACACCTTGGCGGGTGTTCCACTAGTTAAAGCTGCATACCTCCTAAAGGAAATTGTATACCATGGGAAATAGACACATACAGTACAGAAGCAGTAAACAAAGGAAAATATATAAAGGAACCACCAGTTGAACAATTACTAACCAATTAAACCCCAATGGACAAATCCAATCACCAATTAACACATCAGTTAACAAACCTACCAAAAAATAACCTAAAAAGTCACATACCAAACACACCCAAGCAAAAGACACACAGTCCAGAAAAGAAATGTTACTGCAGCCACACAAACAAGGATTACTATTTATCTCACCAACCAACCATGTCCCTCAGCTCTCCAGCTCTCTCCTCAGCTATGCCCTCCATGCTCCCTCTGATACACACAATGATGATCCAGCTGTTTCCTCAGAAGCCATGCCCTTCCATGCTGCTGCTGCCATCTTCATCAAAGCCATGCTGCCTCTGACCACAGAATCCGCCAGCTCCATGACAGACACCATTCCTAACTACAAATTCCATGAACTCCCAATGCCACATGCGTCTCCCTACTGCAGATTATGATCCTGAGCCAACAAGTCACTCCAGACTGCCAAGTGCAATTACAGATCATGATGTTGTACATCAGGCCACAGATATTCCCTGTTATATAGTGGAACTTAGTACTACAGAAACATACGCGGGCCAAGAGTGCCTGGAAAAAAAAGCCACTACACTATAGAAACACAGGGGGTCAAAATACATATGAATGCAAACCCAGAAATGTTTCTGATCACAGGCAAACATGAACATACCTGACTGCCTTTTCAAGGTAACTCACAACTCCCCCTCCAATTTATTATATAAAACAAATGACGGGCAAGTTTGGCAAACACAGAAATATACCTGGCGGCAGTATATCAGGTCAGCACTCTCCTAAATCTAAACAATACTTCATAACCACAATACTGACTCAGCAAGTGCATAACTATTTATTAAAAGCAGTTCACGTGGCACACCACTCCCCAGAGCTCACAGGTGAACGTGTTGTCCACAGGGACACAGTTACTTTGCGATCCATCATGGGCAGTAATTCATTTCACACAGAGCGCCACCCATATACAGATAACAACCTAGACTTAATAGCATGACTGCAGAATATTATCAGCAAAAAACTTAAAACTGTTGCTTCAAAACACTGCTCGGCACCATCTCGAAATGTAGCAGCACATATCAAGCCATGCTGTAATGATGACATCTTTCTCTGAAGAAGACATCATCATGGACTTTGAAACATTAAGGCATGGCTTGACACGTGCTGCCTAAGTTTGAGGCAATGCCGGGCAGTGTTTTAAACAGATTACAAGTTATTGCTGATAATATTCTGATCCTGCCATTAAATTTAGGCTGTCAGCTATGTATGGACAGCACTCTATGCAAAATGAATAACTTCCAGTGATGGACCGCAAAGCAAAGTAACTGTGTACCTTTGGACAGCACATTCACCCGTGAACCCCGGGGAATGGTATGCCACATGGAGTACTTGTAATAAATATTTATATACTCATTAATTTAATATTGTGGTTATGAAGTATTTTTAGATTTGGGAGAGTGCTGACCTGATTCACTGCCACCCTGTAGTTCTGTGCCTCTGATGTGATAAACCCTGGGTATGTGTACACAGTGGCATTTAGAGTTGCGGCCATGTGTGCTTTGTTAACAAAACTATGTCCATATGAGCTACTAATCAGAAAATAAAGCCACTCATCCTTTGGGCACATGGCATTTTTATCTGATTAATCCCCTCAGTGGGTATATTTCCTTGTATATTACACTTTCCTATCATTTATTCTCCATATACTGTAAGTAAAAATATTTTATTGGTAATAAAAATATCACTCTTCTTGCATAGCAAACAGTTGCTTTACTTTATGCAGTTTTTCTAAGTTTTAAAATTGTGCATGCTGGGAAAAGACTAGATACCCATTTTATGATTTTGGTAAACTTTATGGACTTCCCACCATAGGAGGTGGGGTGAATCATTTTGCTGACTCTCCCCCCACCATGTTGCACCATTCTGTCACCCACACCCAGAGGCATGCTGCAGAGAGGCACAGAACCACACCAGGATAGATGAAGAAGGAGATCTGCAATCAAGCATTAAAGAATATTTGGGAATTAGTTCAGTAACTGTGGGCCTGCTCTTTGTACACAATGACTGGAAACCCATTTTGTGATACAAAGCAGCAGCCATGATGGAAAAAAGAAATAATCTGTTTTGGGAAGGTACTCATCAACTTACATATGTATTCCTTTAGGATAGGTGCAGCTTCAGACATAGCAACAATGGGATTGGGGAAAATTGATTGCTTCCTCAGATCGTGCAGGTCATTTGTTTGGGTAAGTTAGGTATGAGATGGGAACAGCCAATGCCCACCTTAAACGAGAAAAAACTATAAGATTAGAAACCCAGCAGTATTATTCCCATACCTAGTGTGGAATTATCTGGTGGAGCAGACTTGGATGAGTTTGCTTCAAAACAGGTTAATGTAGACACAGCACAAAATAAAAAGCAGATATCCACAGAAGTGTGTAATTTGAATATGCTCTATTCAGCCAATGCACCAGAAAACACATATTTTAGATTTCACCTGTCTTTCCCAGGTTTCACTGCGATATTTTGCCAGTTTATCTATTATGTTTGCATGAAAAGCTTTCATTAAGATTTTCTGGCTTCATTGTACTTTCCATGACAACGGACAATGAAGCCACAAACACGGCAACTGAGGGGTTCAGTTGGGGACAGTCAGTTGTTCTTAAAATAAGCAAATGATGGAGTACTTGTTAATCTGAACTGCTTAAATGACTGACAATGTGACAAAGCCAGACAAACTAGAAAACAGGACAGTAAACTGCAGTTGCTGGACATACTGGTTTATTTTGGTAGATGATACTGTACCTGTTCTTTAAAGCAAAATATATAACAACAAGCCATTGTATAATAGGAATAATGCATTCTAGGATGTGTGTCATGCTGGGATAATGCCACGCCTGGGGCATTCGACGCACTTGGCCTGCAGACTCATGCCCAACCCCCCAGGCATGGCGTTATCCCAGCACGACACATACCCTGTCATGCATTATTCCTTTAGTGGCTCATGGTAACTGATATGGTCAGCAGTGATACCATGCTGGTTCTCCACAACCATACCAGGTTGGCACATTGGGCCCTTGCTGTGGGCACATTGTGGTACACACCGGAGAATGCAATGCAAGCCGGGTGTGCCAAGGCAGTGGAGGACGCATGTAAATCAAAACCAGTGCATGAGTGTCTAGTCAAGGCAGCCAGATATAGAGTTCTGCAGCATTCAGACCGTTTCTTGGGCTTCTTAGGGAAGCTGTGGCAGCGTATCTGGTGTGCCTGGAGTTTGGAGATGAAGCCTATGTTGGTGGGTTGTTGTGATGGACTGGAGGGATTATCAAGTCACCAAACTGACTTGCCCTGAGGTGGATTCTGGGGTCTAGCTATTTCTTCCTGGGAGGACCGGGTGGTGCCGACTGGAGGGTGGGCATCTTCATAGGTCTCCTGGGGTTGCCAGAGTTTGTCTGACTGGTGTTGGTCATGCTGCTGATGGCCTAAGTGGGGGAGGGGGATTTTCTGGATTCCGGGGTCCACTTTGGGGTTGGGACAGAGTTACTTCAATTGAGACTATCTGCCTGGATCCATTTTCTTGAAAAAACGGCTGGGTTTATTAAAGATCTGCCCATATTTAGTCAAGTGAGACTGGATGCAAGTTCTCCCGATGGATGCTGCAAGTATAATGTGAATTAAGGCTGGTTTTATGCAATTATATGATCGGGGTTGTGAAATCCTTTGACTAACCTAGGAGGCAGAGAGAGAGCCTCCCTTTCAGTTTAGTCTTACAATTTAAACTTCATGGAAATGTGGCAGTGAGAGGGCTAGATTGCTTGGACAGAAATTTGTGACAAGGGAGTGGTGAGAGCTCTTCCTTTCATTCCAAATACTTTTATGGAGTGGTGGCATGCTCCTCTGAATTGTTAAAAACTCAACATTGCATATACTGGGACAGTGTTAATGCGTTGGACAGTGAACTGTGGTCACCCAGCTCTAGTTGACTTGCTACTAATGTTCTATTGTCGTTTTTGTTTTATGTTGTTGCTGTTTATTTAGGTAGTATTTTGTGGGTTTTGTTTGGGTTGGGGGTTTGGTATTTTGTGGGATATTTATTGGGAGTTTTACTGGGGTGGTACTTATTTGTTTAAAGTGTGGGTTTTGTTATGTTTAGACTGCTCTCCACTATGTGAGAGAGAGTGGAAGGTTGTTTAAATTTGATTGTACTTTGTTTTGTTTCCTTGGTTATTTTATATTTGAGTTTTTTGAGTGTTTTAAGCTCCTGGGTGTGTGCAGAACGATTTGGGAGCCCAGATGTGTTGGTGGATTGCCCCCCCCCCCAGTTGTGCGCTATTCACCCTCTGAACTTCGTGACTGCCGCCCATTTATTACCCTCCCTGCAGCCTACAGTATATCAATGTTGCACAGCATTTGGGATTGCCCACGGGGAGTGAGGACTGGGTCGGGGGTTGCGAACCGTGGAGGGTGAATGAGCAGGGTGCTCATATTGGGGGTAGTGAGGCCCAGGAGACCCCTGGGGTGAAATGGATTCTGGAACGTGGGTCACCATGTCTGGTCTCTATACCCAAGGGTTCCATTAATGATGGGCAGGTAGCTCCGTCAGCCTCTGAATCCCGTCCAACTCGAGCGGTGTTATGTAATGCCAGATCAATTAAGAACAAGACTGCAATAATTGTAGATCTTGTTACATAGCTGCATAGACAGTGTCGGCAAATAAGGGCCTACAGCCCATCCAGTCTGCCAATTTGAGCTTGTAAGTTTACTTTATGTTTCCTAGAAGTCTGTTGCCCCTTAACCCTGACCTACAGAATTCCTTTATGTCTATCCCATGCATTCTTAAATCCCGTGATTGTTTCAGCCCCCACCACTTCCTCTGGCAGGGTGTTCCACTTGTCTACTACCCGTTCTGTGAAGAAATTGTTCCTCATGTTTCCCTTGAATTGTCCTCCCTCCAACTTCATCCCATGCCCTCTAGTCCTGGAACATCTTTTTCACTTAAAAATAGTCTATTCCTGCACCCTGTTCCTCCCTGTAAGATACTTATATGTCTCTATCATATCCCCTACCTCCCTCCTCTCCTCCAGGGAGTACATATTCAATTCCTTCAACCTATCCTCATAGGACTTGTGATGCAATCCATGTACCATCTTTGTTACCCTCCTCTGAACTTCTCTACCCTGTCTATGTCCTTACGTAAGTAAGGTCTCCAGAACTGTACACTGTACTCCAGGTAGGGTATCACTAGTGTCTTGTATAGTGGAATTATGACCTCCCTTTTCCTGCTGGTAATGCCCCTGCCTATGCATCCCAGCATCCTATTTTCTTTACCTGCTGCCTCGTCACACTGTTTCCCTACCTTGAGGTCATCAGAGATGATAACCCAAGATCCCTTTCCTGATTGGTGCATGCTCTATATCCTCACCCCTCCCAACTGATATATATTGCCAGGGTTTTTGTGCCCCATATGCATTATCTTGCACTTCTTTGCATTGAATTTCAACTGCCAACCCCCTAACCATTCTTCAAGTTTCTGCAAGTCCCATCTCATTCTGTCTACGCCCTCTGGTATGTCTACTCTGTTACAGAGCTTTGTGTCATCAGCAAACAGGGAAATGCTGCCTTCTAGGTCCTGCGCAATGTCACTGATGAAGATGCTGAATAGGACTGGTCCCAGCACTGATCCCTGTGGTACCCCACTGGTCACTCTTCCCTCTGTGGAGTGACAGCCATTTACCACCACCCTCTGTGTCCTGCTGCCCAGCCAGTTACCTACCTACTGCACTACTGTCCTGCACCCATATTCCCCAGTTTGTGTAATAGTCTTCTATGTGGCACAGTGTCAAAGGCCTTGCTGAAGTCCAGATAAGCCATGTCCACTGCCCTCCCCTGATCCACCTCCCTAGTCACCCAGTCAAAAAATTCAACAAGGTTGGTCTCACATGACCTCCCCCTGGTGAAACCATGCTGCCTTGGGTCCTATAGTCCATTAACAACCAGATGTTCCACCAATCTCTCCTTCAGTAGTGCTTCCATGATCTTCCCCACTACCGAGATGAGGCTGACTGGTCTGTAGTTCCCGGCTTCCTCTTTGTTCCCACTTTTGTATAAGGGGACTACATCTGCTGTCCTCCAGTCTTTGGGTACCTCCCCTGTTTCCAGTGACAGGCTAAACAGGATTTCCAGAAGTTCAGCCACCACCTCTCTTAGTTTCTTAAGGACCATGGGGTGCACCCCATCTGGCCCCATTGCTTTATCAACTCTTATTGCTTCCAGTTCCTTCAGGACCCTTTCTCGTGCAAAGGGACTTGAGTCCATTTCTGTACCATTCCCATCTCTTGTACTCCCTTCAGACCCATTACCCTCCTCTTTCTCAGTAAAGACTGAGCAGAAATACCTGTTCAATATGTTAGCTTTACTGTTGTCATCCTCCACAAGGCCCCCATCCTCCCCCTTCAGTCTCATTATCTCTCCCTTTGCTTTTCTTTTTTCACTTATGTACCTGTAAAAGGTTTTGTCTCCTCTACCCACTGATTTTGCAATGTGCTCTTTTGTTTGAGCTTTGGCTTCCCTTACTGACCTCCCTGCCTCCCTTTGCTTCTCCTGGTACTTCTCCCTATCCTCTTCTGCCTGTGTCTTTTTGTATTGCCTGAATGCAATCTTTTTGGCTTTCACTTTCTCTGCTACCTCCTTGGAAAACCATAATGGCCTCCTTCTCTTCCTTTTCCCCTTGCTAACCTGCTTAATGCATAATTCTGTTCTTGTAATCCCCATTTTAAATACTGCCCACTGTTTCTCAACCCCTGATTCCTGTCCCATTCCCTTTAATGCCTCTTTCAAGCATCTCCCCATTTTCCCAAAGTCTGTCCCCCTAAAATCCAGGATACATGTTTTTGTGTGGGTTGGTTCTGCTCCGTCTGATTTCAAACCACAATGACTGGTGGTCACTGTTCCCCAGGTGCTCCCCCACTGTTACTCCCATCACACTGTCCCTGTTTGTGAGCACAAGGTCCAGTATTGCCTTCTGCCTAGTTGGTTCCATAACCAGTTGCTTGAGGAAGGCACCCTGAAGGGAGTCCAGGATAAATCTGCTCCTAGTTGATGCTGCTGCTGGGATGCTCCAGTCCACGTCTGGAATATTGAAGTTTCCAACCAGCACTACCTCACCCTTGTCTGCCATCCCTTGGATGGCTAGCATCAGCTCCCTATATGTTTCTTCATCCTGGGCTGGTGGTCTATAGACCACACCTGTGCAGATGGCTGGCCCCATTTTCCTTACCAGCTTAACCCACAGTATCTCTCCCCCATTTTGTTCCTCCTGGATCTCTGTGGCTTTTATGTCATTTATCACATACAGTGCCACTCCTCCTCTCTTCCTACCTGCCCTGTCTCTTCTGAATATGTTGTAGCCAGGTATGGCCATCTCCCAGTCATGGTTATCATTATACCAGGTTTCTGTGATGGCCACAATGTCCAGGTCTGACTGCACCATGACAGCCTCCAGATCCTTCATCTTGTTGCTAAGGCTCCTGGCATTGGCATACATTGCTTTCCACGATTTGACCTCCCTAGACTGCTTAGCAGTTCTACTCCAGCCCCTTCCCTGGTTGTCCTTTATCCCTGGTTCTCCTTGCTGTCTGCCCTTCTGTTGAATTTTGCCCCTTTTCTGCCTATCCACCTTTTGGGCACTTATCTCCATCTTTTGCACACTGCTTTGTAGAGATATCCACTCCTCCGGTTCACTGGTTCCACTGCTAGCTGTGGGGATGGGCAGTTGTGCCCCCTTGCTGCCTGCCACCTCCCTTGGCTAGTTTAAATGATTGTCAATGTGAGCATTTAAACTTATCATTGATGCTTTGATTCCTCCAGGATTGATGCAGGCAGTCAGGCTTGAACAAGCCATACTCCAGGTCCCCAGTCACCAATGAATCCAAACCCTTCTTCACAGCACCAGTTCTTTAACCATGAGTTAAAGTTCCTGATGCATGCACTCCTATGCTCCCCCATGCCTCTTGCAGGTAATACTTCCAAGAAGGTGACAGAAGTAGTTACCTGCTTGAGACCCCTCCCCAATTTCCTAAACTTTTCCTGAACTTCTTTTGGCTCCCCATTTGCCAGGTCATTAGTACTTAGGTGGATAATGGCATCCAGCTCACCCTCCCGTCTTGCCTTCCCAGCAATCCCCAGGATCTTCCATCCATCCCTCCATGCCATGGCACCTGGTAGGCACCTCACCTCCCTGTCCTCCCCCTCCTGTGTTGATGGAGTCCCCCATCAGGATTAGCTTCCTCCTTCTCTGGGGTCCACTGCTCTCCCCACTGAGGTCATCTCCTTGGCTAACCTCCACATCCTTTCCTTCCACTTCTCTGGGTACTTCTATTTGGTTGTCCCCATTTGCCAGTGTGGCATATGAGTTCTTGAGTGGAATAGGATCTGGGATGTTCCTCTGCCTGACTGCCCTAACCCTCCCTGAGCTCACTGTCATCCAAGTGCTCCTCATTCTTGGCATGCTTTGTGGCAGTGGCATTGGACTGGGTGGTCTCTGGATAGGGGTCATGGTATTCCTGACCCAGTTTACTTCTGCTCTGAGTCTGGCTACCTCATCCTGCAGTCCAGTGAGATGCATGCAGATAGGTGAAAATCAGCAAACTGGTGAAGGTTCAGCCTGAATATGGCTGCCAGCAGCCACTGCATTGCACCACTCCACATTATACCTACACTTATACTGCTGTTCCAGTACTTGTCTGTTACTGGAAGCTCTCCTAGTTCCCTTTTGATTAATTTACTGTCCTAAAAATCCTGCCACTGCTCCTCAGATACTTTTCTTTAAAAAAATAAAAAAATAAAAATGAGTCAAAACACTTGTCGTGCTGAGGGCAGGCTTCTTCCTCCTTATGCCCCTCCTACTCCACAACCCCTACTAAATTCTGTGCTTAGCTCCTGTCAATCAGATTTAACAGGTCATATAATTGAGAGTTGGGGCAGGTGAGGAAGGGGGGCAAAAATTTGCAGCAATTAAAGACAGCAAAGAAATACACCACCACTATAAGCACAACAAACTAGGTTTTACATTTTCAACAGCCCAACAACAATTCTAAGTAAAGACAGCAAAGAAATTACAGTGTCAATAAAAGCCCACAATCTAAGTTTAAAACAAAAATAGCAATGTACAGTTACTGAAATGAATCTGTTTCCTTCCCCTTCTGGCTTCTGGAACAACTGATTTGGCCTGCATCACTGAGACCTGGCTGGATGTTAACGCTGGCCCCATATTGGAGGCTGCTGTACTAGCCTGGTACTCGGTGATACACCGCTCGAGAACGGACCTTGGGGGGGAGGGGTTGCCATCTGTTTCAAGAGGGAACTGGACCTTACAAGTGTGTCAGTTGAGGAGGCCGAGTCATTCAAGTGTACCGTGGTTGCAGGTGAAGGCTGTAGGATCGCTCTCATCTACCGTCCACCTGGGGATGAGAAGCGGTTTCTTCAGGAAGTAGTGAACTTCATGGTCGACATGGCAATTGAGTTGTCCAGGTTGATGGTCCTGGACGACTTCATCGTCTGGGTCGATGAAGAACTCTCGTAATTTGGACAGAACTTCCTCCAGTTGATGATATCACTGGGCTTTACTCAGGTGGTTACCTCTGCTACCTATAAGTTCGGTCACTCCCTTGACTTAGTCTTCCTCCTGGGGATCAAACCTCCAACTAGGTGGTAGAACCAGTTGAATGGTCAGATAATCAAACTGTGGGGTTCAGTTTTTATTCCCCCCCCACATATGCCTGCTCCTGTGGAGATGGTCAGATACCGCCCTTTGTGGGATGTGAATCCCAATGGCCTAATGGTGATGTTGGACCTATCGGGAATTCCGGAGGCAAGTAGGAGTCCAGAGAACCTGGTTCAGGCCTATAATAAGGCTATTACTGTGGCCCTGGACTCCATCACTCCTGTCCGTGTTCATCCGCTCTCCCTTTGCCCTCGGTTCCCATGGTTTGATGGGACCTTGAGGGAGTTGCAGCGACTTGGAAGAAAGTTAGAGCATTGATGGCGGAAATCTGCCCTGGAGGCCTACCGCCTTAGATTGATGGAACATTATCAAAGTCTATCAATCAGCAATCTCCCGTAAGAAGGCAGAGTTCCTGTCCGGGGAGATCGCTGCTGCTCAGAATCGACTGGCTCAGCTGTTTCGAACTGTATACAGGTTGTGCAACCCAACCTGTCTCCAGGTCTGAAGAGCCTTTTCACAGGTTGAGTGTGAGGAGCTCACTCAGTTCTTTGAGGATAAGGTGGTCGGCATCAGGGCAGAGATCCAATCAGCCCACTGTATGGGAGCTGATAGTGGTCAGTGTATGGTCACTCCTTTTTGGTTTGCCTGCAGTTCCTTCGACCGGCTAGAAATCATGGATGTTGTGCAGATTGCCCAGAGTATGCACCCAACATGCTGTAGTTTGGATCCAGGTGCAACTTCTCTGATTATGGGTTGTTGTGATATCATTGCCCTGGTCCTTGCAAGGATAGTTTGGTGCTCCTTAGAGTCTGGTGAGTTTCCTTGCTCCCTGAAGGAGGCGGTGGTGACACCTCTCCAGAAGAAAGCTGCTATGGACCCAGGCTGCCTTGCAAACTACAGACCAATCTCTAAATTTCCCTCTGTTGGGAAGGTGATTGAGGCACTGCAACTGGAGAACCATTTGACCATCCATGACATCTACGAGCCTCTCCAGTCCAGTTTTTGTAAGAGGCATAGTACCGAAATTGCTCTGGTTCGGGTGCTCAATGATCTCCTGATGACGAGAGATCAGAAGCGCCGCTCCATCTTGGTACTTCTAGATCTCTCTTCAGCTTTTGACACTGTGGATGATGGGGTACTTCTCAAGCACCTGAGATTCCTCTGTGGACTGTCTGGTACAGTGCTCAGGTGGTTTAAGTCCTAGCTCACTGGCAGAACTCAAAGGGTGGTTTCAGGGATTTTTTTCTCTGAGCCATTGTCTTTGCCATGTGGGGTTCCTCAGGGCTCGGTGCTGTCCACCATGTTGTTCACGGTGTATATGCTGCCCCTCATAGACATTGTAAGATGGTGTGGGCTGAGGTTTCACTGCTATGCTGATGATACCCAGCTCTACCTGTCTTTTGCACCTGATCAGGAAAGTGCATGCTCGGTATTTAACAACTGCCTCGCTGAAATCTCAGACTGGATGAGCTCCAACTGGCTGAAGTTGAATTCTGGCAAGACTGAGGTGATGGTGGTAGATTCTGGTCACTGGACAGAAGGGGTGAGGGCTGGTCAACCCTCCGGACTTTTTCTGGGGACATCCAGCTCCTTACCTCTGATGGGGTGCAAAACCTGGGGGTGATTCTTAATGATAAGCTGACCCTGTGTTCGCAGGTGTCTGCAGTCATCAAGTCCTCTTTCTACCATCTGAGGAACATCAACAGGGTTAAGCACCTTGTTCCATCTGGTGAACTTCCAACATTGGTCCACACCTTTGTGACCTCACACCTTGACTACTGCAACTCCCTTTATCTAGGGCTTCTGGAGAGTAATGTCCACCACTTGCAGCTAGTGCAGAACGCTGCACCCCGGTTGTTGATGGGGACTCCACGTACAAGTCGCATCACACCAGCGCTGCATGAACTGTACTGGCTGCCCATTCAATAATAATAATATCTTTATTTATTTTGTGCCCTTCAATTATCAAGGTGCACTACAAAGACTTAAAACAAAAGATAAAAACAATAATATATAAATATATAATAAAATCCAGAAAACAACCTTACTAATCACAATATGCCCTGTTCCATAAATAGGTCTTCAGTGCCTGTTTAAACCCTCCCATGGTAGCTCATTCCCGAAGCTGATGGGGTAGAGAATTCCAAAGGGCTGAGGCCATGTACATAAATGCACGGGCCCCGAAGATTTTAAAGATACCCTAGGAATCTCCAGCAACCCCTTGCCAGCCAAGTGGAGTGATTGCTCTGGGCAGTAAGGGGACAGAAGCTCTTTCAGGTAATCCGGGCCAAGTCCATGTAGGGCTTTATAAGTCAGTAATCTGACTTTGAAGGTGATCCACCACTGAACTGGTGGCCAGTGCAGTTCTCGCAGCACTGGTGTGATATGGGAAGTCCGAGGAGTCCCCATCAACAACCGGGCTGCAGCATTCTGCACTAGCTGCAGGCTGTGGATATCAACCCCTGGAAGCCCAAAGTACAGGGAGTTGCAGAAGTCAGGGCACGAGGTCACAAAGGCATGGATCAGTGTGGGAAGGTCACTAGATGGAACAAGGTGCTTGTTGCTAGCGATGTTCCTTAGATGGTAAAAGGATGACTTAACAATAGCTGACACCTGAGATAATAGTGTCAACCCATCGTCAAGCATCACCCCAGGTCCCACACCAGTTCAGAGGAAAGGTGCTGGGAGCCCCCCCAGGAAAAGCCCCATGGGCTGTTTAGCCCCCAACCCCCAATGTGGCGATTTGGATCCACAACCATCACCTCAATCTTCCCTGAGTTCAACTTCAGCCAGCTGGAATTCATCCAATCCTGGATTTCAGTGAGGCAGTTATTAAATACCGAGAGTGCACTATCCTGGTCGGGTGCAAAAGATAGGTAGAGCTAGGTATCATCAGCATAGCAGTGAAACCTCAGCCCATACCATCTTACAATGTCTTCACGGGGTAGCACGTACACCACGAACAACATGGGGGGCCATCACTGAGCCCTGAGGAACCCCACATAACAGAGAGAGAGAGAGAGAGGGTCAGAGGAATAAATCCCCGACACCACTGTCTGAGTTCTGCCAGTGAGGAAGGACTTAAACCACCTGAGGACCGAACTAGTCAGGCCACAGATGCACCCCAAGCACTCGAGCAGTACCCAATGGTCCATGGTGTCAATGGCTGAAGAGAGAGATCAAGGAGCACCAAGATGGACCGGCTTTTCTGATCTCTTGCCATCAGGAGATCATTGAGCACCCAAACCAGCACAGTCTTGGTGCTGTGCCTCTTTCAAAAACTGGGTTGGAGAGGTTCATAGATGTTATGGATGGTCAAATGGTTTTCCAGCTGTACGGCCACTACCTTCTCAATCACCTTCCCCACAAAGGGGAGGTTAGAGATAGATCTGTAGTTTGCTAGGTAGTCTGGGTCCAGAGAAGCTTTCTTCAAGAGGGGTGTAACCACCACCTCCTTCAGGGAGCTAGGGAACTCACCCGACTCAAGGGAGCACCAGACTATCTGTACCAGGACCGGACCAATGATGTCACCACAACCCATTATCAGGGAAGTTGGGCCCAGATCCAAATTACAGCACATAGGGTGCATACCATGGACAATCCGCATAACATCTGTGATCTCTGGCCAGTCGAAGGTACAGCACAAGTCACATTAAACTGTTCCCTCAACTCACTGGTGTAGCATTGTTCAGTGAAATTCCTAATCTGTGCAGTGTTTAATTCAATGAATTAGTAAAAGGTTAGTATTGGTTTGCAACTAGCTGTTAGGACTATAAGCTTTATTTTCAGCTGAGTGTTTATGAGTTTCATTTCAGAAGGCAGACTAAACAACTCTTAAGGAATGCTGTGATATTTATAAACAATGCCATGAAAATGCATTGCATGAACACTGCAGAACAGCTACTGCCATATCACTAAACAGGTATAAGTGAGTTGAATAGGCAGTGAAGAATGGTTGGAAAAGAATTAAAAGTTTCAACAATTCAAGTTGCCACTGCAGTAGAATCACACAAAAAAATGCCACACCAGTGAGTTGATGGAACAGTTTAATGTGACTTGTACTGTACTCCAGGAGAAGTGAGGGACAGTGGTCGGGCACTGATCACCAGCATCCCTCATAGAGTGTGTCGATTGGATCTCCACCCTGATGTCGGCCACTTTATCTACAAAGAACCGAGCAAGCTCCTCACACTCCAACTGTGAAAAGGCTCTTTGAACCTGAAGGCAGGCTGGATTGCACTGCCTGTCTACAGTTTGAAAGAGCTGAGCCAGTCGGTTCTGAGCAGCAGCAATCATCCCAGACAGGAACTCTGTCTTCTTATGGGAGATTGCTGACTGGAAGAGTTGATAATGCTCTAGCAGTCTAAGATGGTCAGCCTTCAGGGCAGATTTCCACCAGCAGGGCTCTTACCTTCGTCCTAGTCACTGCAGCTCCTTCAAAGTCCCATCAAACCATGGGGGACTGAGGACAGAGGGAGAGAGGACAAACACAGATGGGAGTGACAGAATACAGTGCTGTGATAATGACCTTGTTACAGGCCAGAACCAAATCCTCTGGGTTCCCACTTGCCACAGGAAATTCCGATAGGTCGAGCACCGCCGCTAGGTCTTCGGGGCTCACGTCCTGTAAAGGGCGGTACCTGACCATCTCCACAGGGGTAAGCCTACAAAAGTGGGTGCATAAATTGAATCTCACGGTGCAGTGATTGGACCACTCAAGACGTTCCACCTCCACATCAGAGGCTTCGATCCCCAGGAGAAAAAACCAGGTCAAGGGAGTGGCCGTATTTATGAGTAGCAGAGGTAACAATCTGTATAAGGCTCAGTAATGTTATCAGCTGGAGGAAGTGTTATCCAAATTGCAAGAGTTTGTCATTGATGCAGTTGTTGAAGTTGTCTAGGACCATCAGCCTAAGCGACTCAAATGCCAGACTGATCACGAAGTCCGCTACTTCATAAAGGAATAGCTTCTCATTCCCGGGTGGATAGTAGATGAGGGCTATCCTACAACTTACACCTACTACTACAGCACACTTGAAAGACCCAGCATCCTCAACTGATACACTTGTGGGGCCCAATTTGGTCTTAAAACAGACCGCAACCCTCCCTTCCCCTGTGGTCCAATCTTGAGTGGCATATCACCAAGTACCCAGCCAGAATCGCAGCCTCAAGTATTGGGCCATCATTTTCATCCAGCCAGGTCTTGGTGATGCACGCCAGATCTGTTGTCCCAACAAGATCTGCAATAATTGCAGTCTTGTTCTTAACAGATCTGGCATAGCATAACACTGCTCAAGTTGGAAGGGTGTCCTGGGCCGCCCTGACCACCTACTCATCCATAATGGTGGTGCCCTTGGGTATGGAGACTACACATGGTGGTCCACGTTCCAGAATCTATTTCTGCCCAAGGGCATCTTCTGGGCTTAACTACCCCGATGTGAGTGCTCTGCTCATCCATCTTCCACTGTTCACACACCCCACCCTTCCCTCCCCTACGGGCAATGCCCAGTGCTCTACAGCGCTGATAGATAGGAAATAATAGAGGTGGGGAGGGAGGGCAGAGTGTGTGAAGAGCAGAGGATGAATAGTGCATGACCTGGGAGGTAGATCTACAACACATATAACAGGCCCAAAAACATTGAGCAAGGTAAAATACCCTTCAAACAAAATCACAATATAAATAATATACACAACTTCAGCAGCCATCACTCCGAGGAAGAGAGAAACGTAAAACCAAAAATCTAAATATAAAACAAATCAAATTAAACCCCTTATTTCTGAAACTCCCTGCTCACTCTCACCAAGAGGGGAGTTTCAGACAGAATGAACAAATTAATCTAAACTCCCACCCAACCCAAACAAAACTATACTATGATAAAACTGCAATAAAATAAATGAAAAACTAGATCAGGCTTCACAGTCTCGAAATAAATAATGCGAGTAGTAGTCCAAAAAGAGGGATGTTAAATCACCATGAGAAGTCACTTTTAGGAAGTCCAAATTGCAGGGTAAAATTAAAACAGTATAATCAGAAAAACAAAAAAGCTTAAGTACATCTCCTCTCACAAGGTGCACAAATTGACAAAGTAAAAAATGCATTTTTCAATCCCCACCCCATCATAAAATAAATAAACAGTGCTGTTTTCCAGTACAGTTTTCAACCCCTAGGCCCTCTCACTACCTGGTGGTCTAAGGTAGACCAGGCACTCTCACTGCCCGGAGCACAGTAAAAGGGAAAAAGATTTAAGGTCTGACCATAGAATGAAGGTTTTAAATGACTTGTTTCCCAAAAGTACTCTCTATATGGCAGGAAACCTCTGAAAATAGGCTGGGACTTCTTTAAGAGTGAAAAGCTCAGTGACGGTCCAGGTATTATAAACATCCATACTGGACACGTTAAAACCCTTCTGTGAGGGCTTGCCACCAGAAATTTTAGCCCCACCACCTCAGCACCCCGCTTTTTGCCAGCCCACTGGCTGGCCAGCAGGGGGCCTTGGAGAAACCTTGGGCTCACCAGCTGGCTCCCCGGTCAAACCAGGCGCAGACCTTCTGGGCAGAAGGGGACTCTTGTGGCAAGCCATCCATAATTTCAGGGTCGTTAGTCCCGGTCTGGAAAACTCCACATTGATGTAAAAACAGAATCCGAATCATCACTTTAGCAGAATCCCAGTCAAGCACCACAACAAAAGGGCCATACCAGACCGAGTCTGAATAAATATTCATTACGCTATTCCACACAGCACAATCTTCACTCTCTTCTGAGCATTTCCTCTGCAACCTGCTACATTACGTTTCCCTCGAGCCATAATTTACTCCCAATCCAAAAATACAGTCCATAGCATTTCCTCCAGGATATACATGCTTGAAATCCCTCAGATCATGGCTTGCTCACTATCCAAACACAGTCAACAGTTTTACTCCAGATCTGAAGGCTATGTTTGTTGGAAAAATTCCTTCAGCGGACTCAGTCTTCCTTACATTCGGGGCAGAAACGGGCTCGGTCAAGCAGCCCAGTGTACACTCTGTGGCCATTGAGTGATTCCGGTAATGCTTCAAAAAGTAAGGATAAATTGAAATTAAACTACTGCTGTACAATTTAACTGAATAATTTCACTATAACGACTGAGCAAAATAAATTACGACTGAGCAGAAAGCCAAGAAATGAGTTAAAACTAAGTGTCCACATGCACAGCTCCTTCACCATGCTCAGCATGGCAGCCATTTTCCCTCTAACCATCCAGTGTAACTTGAGGATTCAGTGGCGGATCACCTTCAAGGTCGGGCTTCTTACCTACAAGGCCCTAGACGGACTGGGCCTGGACTATCTGAAAGAGCTCCTGATTCCTTACTCCCCAGGATGACCTCTCCGCTCAGCTGATGAAGGGATGCTAGAAATTCCCAGGGTGAGTCTTAAGTCATCTGGGGCCCATGCATTTATGTACAGGGCCCCTGTCCTGTGGAACTCTCTATGCCATCAGACACGTGTGTGCATGACCGTGGAGGGCTTTAAGAAGGTGCTTAAAACACACTTCTGGCACAAAGCGTACCGTGATTAATGGTTTTATTTATTCTGAATATTGGATATTTTATTGCTTTATTAATTGCTGTTTTATCTGTTTTACTGTTCAGCGCCTTGACAATGGAAAGGCGCTATACAAATAAAATTATTATTATTGTTCCAGCTGGACAGGCTATATCTCATACATACTAGCATAGATTTCTTTTTAACCTGGGAAGAAATTCTAGTGGAACTGTCTACTGATTCTGCTTGGTGGGGCCTGCCTTCCTTTTCTAGAGCTGAAGGCAGGATAGTTGCCAGTGGATCAAGAAGGGCCAGTTTTTTTTTTTTAGTTAGTTATTTAACCAGGTATAGCACACTAAGCTGAAAGCTTTTTTACAGGAGCGACCTGGGAGCACAAGGAGGTTAAGTGACTTGCTCAGGGTCACACATATGCAAGTGGAAGCTGTGGGATTCAAACCCAGGTCTGGTCTGCTGGATGTCACCATATTTGCAGCTCACAGCTATACTGCCTCCTTATTTGTGGAAACTGGGGGGATGAAGCCAAACAGGACAGGGCTGGGGGATTCCAATCAGTGGTTAAGGTCTCACTGCACACTGAGACACAATAAAAAGTACCAGGCTGGCACATTGGGCCCTTGCTGTGGTCCCACATGCCAAAATTTGCTTCACAAGTTAGTTAGTGAAGTTAGCAAAATGCAAAGTGCTGAGTTTACAAAGTTTTTGCTAGGTGAAGTGGTCCTCCTTCTATGCAGATTTACAAAAATACTATCACAAAGTGGCAATTTCACAAAGAGTTTGCTGAAAAAGTGTAACTTTGCAGGGAACATTTTGCAAAAACTGAAGTCTGATTCTGGCGATGCCAGTGGGGATGTCAGGAAGTGATTTGCGAAGGCTAATTTCATCATTTTGCAGTAAGTTCGCTGGCGAAGTGGAACTTCACAACATTTCCATTCTACTGCAGTATACATGGGATCTTCCACTTAACTTGAGCCCTTAAGCACAGTGTAAGGTGACATTGTCCCCGTTGGGGCAGCATGATATGAGCAGATAACCCACTTTGTGTAACACTAACCCAAATTTGTCCCATGTTTATGCTGGAAGTCATGTATGCTGGGGAGGCAACATGACTAAATGTGTTTAGTAGTCCAAGAGCAAATCTTAGGCCCTGTGTATGAGACCTTATACATCTCAAGGCCAGGAGTTTTGGGGCAGAGCACAAAAAAAAAAATATTTGCTAAACCTCAGACTGAGAAATAAAGTTCAATTTGGTTTCATTTATTTAAGCAGACAGGCTGAATAGATGTTACATAGGCAATTAGAAAGTAATTAGCTCAAACCTCTTTCACATATGTTGCTGACAGTCTTTTTCCTTCCACTTTTCGGGGGGAGGGGGGTGAAGCTGGATTCTTGGAACTGTCTCTTTTTAACTGTTAAACAGATCATAATGGCAGTCCTGACTTGAATCTTTGTAAACTGACCTCAGTAGCTGATGAATACTGGAAAATACTTAGAAGGTTGCAAAAGAAGACGAACAGTTTAAAACAGTTCTTAGCAATACTGTATGTTTACATGCAGATGATGGCAGCAGTTCTTAGAGATAGGTTTCTAAACACACCTTAGCCACTTAATTACCCTTGTCTCCCCAGGTAAATCTGAGTTTTTCATTCTCTTGCTAGATATTAGCTGCTAATCAGGGTATGAACTTTAGGAAGTATGTACTGGCAGTTATTTTGGCCGTCTGACCCTATAGGTCCCCAAATAGTTGATTTCTCTTAGGTTGTTTTGTATATGTGTTATAATGTGTTCTATCTGTATTGAGGGAATGTTCTTTAAATTGTCTGCACAAAGAGATGAATTATAAATAAAGCCCTTGGGACATAGCATTTAAAAATAAAATTGCCTTCTTTTCCTTGTGGGGCAAAACTGCCAATTTGAAAGAAACTAACAGGTGCTTTGAATTATGGGGGTTGGGGTAGTGCAGGCTGTGTAACAAGTAATACCTTCTCTTGCCATCTTTTCTTTTTTATTCTTGAGGAGCAGGATGACTGCTAAACATATATACCATTGTCTTCAAAACGTCTGACAAGTCTTTGCTTCCTTGTCTGCAAAAAGAAAAACAAATGAGTAGTTGTGGCATTTAAGTACGAGTGCAAGTTGTTTTCAATACTGCATTTACTGAGAGTTACTATGATCCATAACAAACAAAGGAATCTCGTTGTGATGTGGAATGCTTGTCAACACAGAACAGCAAATGCTCGTTGCAACTTTCTGTGACACTTTTTTGTATTAAAGAGTATGTCATGAATTTCATTTCTTCTGTGCTGCCCACAAAACAGAAATGCTTTCATCCAACTCCTTCTATTAGCAAGTTGCTTAAAAAGAAAAATATCCCTGTCTCTGTGTAATGTCGAGAGAGGAATCCATCAATCTGCAAATAGTTTCAACAGCTTCAGGCTTTAAGGAAAATATGGTTAGCAAACGTGATCATTTTTATTAGCAACCTGGTTGATAGTTACACAGTTATTAAAGAAAATTAGCTTAGTTTTAAAGAAAGGATTTAGTCACAACAAAAAAGTCACAATTGGCATCAGCAGAATAAAAAAAAAGATGAACTCCAAACTGTTTAATGTGTTATTACTACACATATCTGTCTGAAAACAGGATCTTTCTGGCCACTGAGTTTATCTGTTCTTGATACTCATTGTCTGCGGTAGCTGAGATCATAATCTCCTTAGCGTGAAGCCATTAAATTTATACCCTGCAATCTCAACAACCACTATCAGAGGTCACTCTGCTAACACTATTTCTCTGCCATTTGCAGCTCTTCATATGTAGATAGTGATGCTTTTCACAGGCTGCCTTTTTGTGCCCCCATCAAGCTTCTTCTACCTGCTAAGGTCACACCACTCTTCTTCCAGTCCTCTGGCGACCACCCAGCTGCATCCACCACCAGTCAACTCCCACTATTATTCTTTATGTGGCACGAGAGCTTTGTGAGGATCCAGGGCAGGTGGTGGGCTGAACGGCATGAAGCCCAAGTGTACCAGCTGCATCTGTCATTCAGATGACACCCGGCTGTCTTATCCCCTATAGTTTAGCTCTCCCCCACCTTGTGGCACACAGATGCACTATAGCAATTGGGAGCCTCACCAGCATATCATTTTCCCTGCAGCTGGAAGGTGAACTTTCCAGGGGCCTGACACAGATGTTCCTGATGCTGGAGGAATGCAATACCAACCCTCCCAAACCTGGACATGTTGCTCTCAGCAGCCCTTCTCGATCATTGGCTTCCCCTTTGCTAGCATGTTGGGTTCATTCCTGAACTGAGCTTGCCAGTAAGGGAGTACAATACGCTATTCACAGAACCATTGAGCGTCCCAGAGGTTGCCTCTTTACATGTACAACACTTGCAAACCTCACACTGTGTTGAAGTGTAAATGGTTGGGATGTCACAAGCTGAGTATTATGACCTCAGCTTGGGAAGACACATCAGAAGTAGGTGGATTATGGGGTGACAAACATCCTGTTTTGATGCAAATGCCATTTTATTACATTTTTTTGGTAATCCAAATTTTCAGATACAAAATCACCACAACAAAACATACAAACAATTGTACAAGGCAATAAAATATCAATAACATTGTATGATTACAGGAATAAAATCACTAAACTAGCAATTCATTGTTATTCTACATTCAGTTCTAAAAGTTGCATTATTACTGAAGTCTAAAATACTAACTACCCAAAGAAAAATGAGCTAAAACAATAAATGAATAAAGAAAAAAAAAACAGAAAGAGACTTTAAGGAGAAAGCATAGGGAAATAAGAGTATTCTCTATATAACACACCTAGAGGGGTCATATGGAATGGTAGGTGAGCTACCATATGCCCTTGACAGCAACAGTTTTCTTATAAATGAACTATTTTGATTAAAATCTTTCACTACCAATCAATGCAAGGTGCCACAAAGTATGGAAAGATATTGCTGGTGTTTATTGTGTAGTGGTAGTGCATTATGATATGCTTAGGGCATATTTTGCATGCAAGATGTTATACAAATAAAATGGATTGGATGATACAAACAAAACAACACCATTTTCATGTTCTTCAGACTCAGGACCTGACTCCAGAGTTATAAGTGCGGTGAAGCCTCTTGTTGTATAAAAATCTTGCTGAAATCCCTCCCCAAAAATTACATGCTACTGGGTTCTATGTCATAATAGCGAACGCATTACGGCGATTGCTATTATGGTGAGTGTATATCACTGAAAATCAATTTGATGATATAGACATGCAGGCGACCACAAAACCAGCGACAGGATTTTTGGATATGTGGAGGGCTTTGCTCCCCACATCCCTCCGCAGAAGGCTTCACCCCAGGCACCCCCCACTTAAGGATTCTCAACTCCAGGAGGGGGTGCATGTCGGGGGGGGTTAAAACTTACAAAAAAAACCAAATAACTGGCACAACACAAAAAAGAAGCCCACCCCAGAACTGAACTCAGTACCTTCTCAACCTTTGCCTGCCACTCTACCCACCACATCACACTGCCAGCTCAGCAGCTGACTGCTGCACTACACTTCACATACCCTCCCTCTCCTTATGCCCATCATGCAGCGGGGTCCCCCCCACATGTGAGTGTATACATCCTGGAGTATATACATCCTGGAGACATCCTGTCACTGTAGTCACCTACCCCTGTATCCCATTGCTACCCTGTCAGGTAGCCCAGAACACAGGTGCCCTTTTTGCAGTCATTCAGTCACAATCGTCATGTTCACTGGATACCATGCTACTGTAGGTTGCATAAAAGGAATGTTTGTAGTGGCTAGATCCAAGGACACCTCATGTCTCACAATGCATCAGGGCATGCATGTATCACAGCTTTATCACACTATCTGTTGTGTGGTACTGTTTATGTGATCCCCCTTTCATCTGTGATTTTTGGTATGTTCCATAGGTTCTCTTGTAGGTGGGTGTGCTGCCAAGTGATGAGTGTGCTGGGAGCTGGAGGGGAGAGACAGTGTGGGTTGCATTCAGATAAGACAAAAAAGTTTGAACCTAAAAAATACCTTGTTACTCTATTCCAGGAGGGGTGTGTTTTTTCTGACGTTTAGAGTAAACCCTGGTGTAACAGTAGTGTGAGGTTTGTTATCAGTCAGGTCATGGAGTCCACCTGTATTCCCAGTCTCTTTGCTGTAGGGTACCATTTTTTCATCCAGTGGTGTTGACTCACTGATGAGAAAATCTGTGGGTGGATGCAAAAGAGTCAGAGATAGAGAGAGAGAGAGACAGAGACAGCGAGACAGAGACAGAGAGAGAGAGAGAGAGAGAGTGTGGCATGAGTGGGTGACACTGTGGATAGAGGGCACAGACATGAAACAGAGAGAAAAAGTAGCTGATGACCCTTCTATGTGGGTCCCTAGTGATCACGAGTGCATGAGCACAGCACATGAGGAGGAGAGAGTGCGCTCACCTGAGCCAATACCTGTCATGAGCAGTGACATCAATTCTCTGCAACAGCCGAGTCACTTCAATGTAATATCACTTATGACTGAATTGGCATGGACATCCCCCCTAGCTACTGTTCTGCCTGTTCCTTGTGTTGATTGCAAGGAGGTGGATCAATCAATCAATCAATCAAAGTTAATTTTATACTGGAAAAGGTATGTGAGCAAAAATGCCCATTTTCACAGACTTCCAGTTTTACAAATGGTTTCAAAGATACAAAAATACAAAGATACAAAAGATACAAAAAAAACTTAATACGCATAATACACAGTATATACAAGTAGTGTATAGCAAATTATACAATGGGTATGAAAATCCTGTAACCTCATTGGTCAAAACACATCACATGACCGTGGTATATCCTGTAATAACCCATGGCTGTGAAATGGCATTTATAAAAAACATACTTAAACACATTTAAAATTTATTTTACACATGGGTCCATTATATAATCACAATAAGGCACTCCAGGGTGTGGGTTATTGGGGATTTACCCACTTTTTGTGTGGTTAAGTCACTCGGCTGCGCCTCGTGACACACCACACAAAGCGTAGGTAACTCCCCAATAACCCACACCCTGTCGTGCCTTTTTGCTTAAATAAACAATGGAATAGGCAACAAGTCATGAACATAACATTACAAATAAAGTTATTAAATGCAACATGAGAACAAGCATTCATTGACAGCAAAAGTTATACAGGAATTACACAGTGGAAATTAGGGTTAGAAGACCAGGGTACAGTAACTATTGACAGATGTTTCACAACAGTAAGAGAGCTTTGTAAGGAGGTGAATCTTGAGGGATCTTTGAAAAGTGTGGGTAGAGTTGCAGGCAAGAAATATGGAAGGGAACTGGTTGTAGAGCTTTGTGCCCTTATAGGCAAATGAATTTTGAGCAAGAGAGGTGTGGAAAAGAGGGATTTTAAATATGTTGCTGGAAGGAAGTCAACTGAGTTATGTCGATGTTATGCTGGTGTAAGCTCATCTATCCTGACTTTACTGGTGGATGCTGTAGAGGCACATAGCTGTGCTTGGGTGCCTGAAACAATGGTGGAGATAGTTGCTGTAGCTAAATACTGTCACTTGGCTTTGAACTCCCCAGTGTTCCATGACTAGATGGTTCAGGTCACCGAAGAGTGGCAGCTAGGACGTAGTATAATGAAACATGCTGTAGCATACACACATCTTGATATCTCTCAATATAGTAGCTGTGCATTCTGCACATTGCTCTTCCAGCCGGGGCCTGGGTAAATGAGCCAGTTCCTGTGCACTACCAGTGAATGTGAATCCAAATGTTATGCAGTTGTTTCTCCTTAGGGGTGTTGATGTTATTTGTGTTACCTGATCAATATTCATGGTCTTGGGGCTTTAATAGATGAGCCTAGTTCCCACCTGTTTGTTGCATTAAAAGATGAACCCAGTGCCCTCCTGTTGAAATATGAACTTGAGATAAGCAACCTCCAGTTGCCATTGTTCTAGTGTGCAAGTTCATCATGTCCTGTTGGCAGAAGAGTACATGGTCCTGCCATCCAAGGTCATCAGCCTCCCTATGGGGAGAAGAGGGGTCTTAGTTTGCACTGACTGTTTAATGTGATTGATCCCCAACCCCCAGAAAAAAACTGTAAGTGTTCCAAAGAAAAAAACAACGTATTTTAGAACAGACGTCATGGGAGTATGAAGTCTTTGCACTTGGTGTGATGCCTGTGTTGACACAATCTATGGTGCAGAGAAGTAGAATTGTTGCATCTTTTATGCAGCGGAAGCCACCAATCCCTAGTTTTGTGACTGGTTCAGACAATAGTCTCTGGAGCTTGTGTGCTTGTAGTTAGAGCTCATATGTTGAAGTGTTTATGGGGATCCCCATCAAGTACATTTATTGCTGGAAATGTTGCAGTGAGGCTGTTACTGGCTACACATTGCATCTATACAGTAAATGTACATTATGTAGATTTTTTTCCTAGCACAGTATTAGAAAACCAAGCCAAGAAGCTATCCAACTCCTAGAAGTGTGGACCCTTGGATGCCCTTGATCTGGAGGTTGGGATGGAACTATGTCTATGCACCTACACTGTACAGAGTCATTTTAGGGTGGGATAGCTATGGTGCATATTATTGTGTTTGTTAAAGAGCTTGTGACACAACTGAGACAGCTTTGAAAAAATGTAACATTTAAGCATAAATGTAGTTTATATTTCATATTTTATTCTGTAGTTCTCACCCGTATATCCTTATTACTTAGGGTATTTGCATGAATATAGTATCTTTCCCCTTTTAGCTCTGGCTGCCTATGTACACCTGACATCATAATTCTGTTTATGACATCAAAATATGTTGCTGTGGAGATAATTGTGATGTCATAAATAAGGGATTGTGATGTCACATGTAGCGAAGCAGCCAGAGTAGATTTAGTCTAGTGGACAGGGATCTTGTTTTTATGCAGTTGTTTTCAGTAATAAAGAAAATGGGGACTTACTTATTGAAAATATATGAAGTAATAATGAAAATGGGATGGAACTTAATACAAATCTTACTTTTTTTCAAAGTGTTCTTAATGCTGTCAGTGGCTCTTTAAATATTATGTCATCAGTCTATTGTCATATGCCTACCTCGCTATATTACTGTGCATGTGTGTTAATGTATGAAATGTAAGTGTTGAACTGGGAATGACCATTTCTCAGTCAGGGGGAAGGTAGCTCCATTAATTTTTTGGGCTTGGTATGTTTCATGGGTTACCCTGCAGGTAGTAGTGTGCTACTAATTGGTGCAATCCAGATAGAGGAAGTGCTGGAGCCTGGCTGCAAGGAGAGCTGCAGCATAGATGGCGAGAGGGTACAAACACTCAACTCATGTGGCTTCACAGTTTCAGGTGTAATAGGAGCAGTGGCTACTGTACCAGCTAAAGTGTGGTTGTCACTAGATAGGTTCTTATGGGGACTCAAGAGTCCTGACCTTGCAAAACATGGGAGATTGTCAACATCAGAGAGTGAGAGAAACATGACTATGCTACCTCTACTTTATGGGAAGAAGAGGAAAGTATGTTATCAGAAAGTGGTTAACAGGGCATGTTGGCTCTTCAGCAAAGTGTTTAGCACAAGCAGAACCTCCTTCAGGTCAGTGCTTAGCACAAGCAGAACGGTTTTGGACCCTTTAGCAAATCCAAGGTAGTGAAAAGTCCTTCAATAGGATGAGAAGTGAAAAAAAAACTCTCTATGGGGCGGCCAGCAGGGTTATTTGATCTGAAAACATTCTGTCCTGGCAAAGGATAAGGTTGGAAGCAGGAACTAACTAGAAATAGAACACAGCGCTGCTATCAGCATGCGCAAGATGGCCGGCTGAGTGCAGGAGCTGCGTGAGCTGAGCACTTTGTGAGAATCTTCCCCATGTTGGTTTGACGAGTACCTCTTTTTCTTTTTTTTCACCCTTCAATTGTTGAGCCTGCATTTTGATGTCATCTGGGAACAAGTGATCACCAAACAGTGTGGTTCACGATAAACTCAGCTACAGAGGCAAGCCATACAAAAGTGAGGGTACTGGACTTCAGGAGGGCTGACTTTGGCAAGATGGGAGAGTGCCTTAGAAAAGCACTAGCAAATAGGCTAGAAGGAGGGGTGGAGCAACAATGGGGAAACATCAAAACTGCCATCACAGAGGCAACAAGCCTATGTGTGAAGTAAATAAACAAATCAAAATGAAAGAAAAAGCCACTATGGTTCTCAAAAGAGGTAGCGGGGAAGGTCAGGGAGAAAAAGATAGCATTCAGGAAGTATAAGGGAACACAGAAGGAGCAGAGCAGAGAGCTCTACCAATTAAGGCAGAATGAAGAAGGAAGGGAAGTCAGAATAGCAAAGGCCCAAACTGAGGAAAAGATAGCCAACTCGGTTAACAAAGGGGAAAAATCTTTTATAGGTACATCAGGGAGAATAGAAATACAGAGGGAGGGATAGTGAGGCTGAATAGAATGGATGGTGGGTGGGCAGAGAGAGACAGTGAAAAAGCAGGGATACTGAATGAATATTTCTGCTCAGTATTCACAAAAGAGGAGGAGGGAAGGGGCCTAATCCAATTAACTGAAGCACTTTGGATGGGGGGGGTCAATCCCAGTCCTTTCACAGAAGAAAGGGTTCTGAAAGAACTCCTAAAACTGAAGGTGGACAAAGCAATGGGGCCTAATGGAATTCACCCCAGAATTCTAAAATAATTAAGAGGAGAACTAGTGAAACCACTGACTACCCTTTTTAACAAATCATGGGAGGATGGTGTGGTACCTGAGGACTGGAGGAAGGCAGATGCGATTCCTCTTCACAAAAGTGGGAGCAGGACAGAGGCAGGAAACTATAGACCTGTCAGTTTGACCTCTGTGGTAGGGAAAGTGATGGAATCACTTCTGAAGGAAAGAATTGCTGGGTACCTAGAGGTCAGTGGGGCACAGGACCCAAGGCAGCATGGGTTCACAGCGGGAAGGTCATGTCAGACAAATCTAACTGATTTCTTTGACTGAGTGACAAAAGTAGTAGACCAGGGAGGGGCTGTGGACATGGCCTACCTAGACTTTAGCAAGGCATTTGACACAGTCCCACACAAAAGATTAATAGTCAAATTAACCAGCCTGATAGTGGGTCCCAGGGTGGTAGCCTGGGTAAAACATTGGCTGGACAACAGGACACAGAAGGTAGTTGTAAATGGAGTTCATTCTGAAGAAAGAGGGGTTACTAGTGGGGTACCGCAGGGTTCAGTACTGGGTCCAGACCTTTTTTAATGTCTTTATAAGTGACATTGCAGAGGGACTGGAAGGAAAACTATGCCTCTTTGCAGATGACACAAAGATCTGCAATAGGGTTGATACACAAGGAGGTGTGGAAAGGATGAGAAGAGACTTGGCAAGGTTGGAAAATGGTCAGAAGTATGGCAGCTGATTCAATGCAAAGAAGTGCAAATATGCACCTGGGAAAAACCCAGGGGAAGATTACACAATGGGGGGAGAGGTAGTAACAACAACAAAAATGGAAAGGGACCTGGGGTAATCATAACAGATGACCTTAAGGTTAGCAAGCAATGTAAGAAGGCAGTAGGGAGGGCTGGGGGATACTGGGATGTATAGGGAGAGGCATCACCAGCAGAAAACAGGAAGTTGTTATCCCTTTGTACAGACAGTTGGTGAGACCACATCTGGAGTATTGCATCCAGTTCTGGAGATCCTATCTCCTCAAGGACATAGATAGGATAGAGGCAGTCCAGAGGAGGGCTACTAAAAGGGTGCAGGGTCTGCAAGAGAAGCCATACAAGGAGAGACTAAAGGAGCTTAATATGTATACCCTTGAGGAAAGGAGGGAGAGGGGGGACATGATAGAAACTTTTAAGTACCTCATTGGAATCAACAAAGTCCAAGAGGGTAGCATCTTTCAGAAAAAGAGATGTGCAAGAACAAGGGGACACAATTTGAAGATGGGGGGGCTGTTCAGGGAAATGTGAGGAAGTATTTTTTCACAGAGAGGGTGGTGAATGCATGGAACAGCCTTCCTGAGGAGGCTGTGGAGTCTAAAATTGTGGGAGAATTCAAGAATGCATGGGACATACATAAGGCAATTTTTGTGGGGGATAGGAAGAAATAGTCTGTTGGTTAACTAGGATCTGCAGCTTATCCTGTAGGTAGGGAAATGCGCAGACTAGGTGGGCCAAGCGGTCCCTATCTGCAGTCAAAGTCTATGTGTCTATGTTTCTATGTCTGTGGGTTTCAGCGTCAGGTATGTCCAAGCAGTTTCAGCATGTACGCGAGGTTGTGTAGCACAGTCCTGAGCGAGATTCACCTACTAGGAGACGCTGACCGATGCGAGCAGAAAAGGCCCTGAGTAATTGCAATTTGTTGAATAACAAACACATAAAAATGCAAGTAAAAACATCCGGCACCAGCTTGAACCAAGCAACAGGTACGTTAGTGGATTCTTTTTTCTCTCCTGGAGCTATTGGGTTAGAGGAATTGAATAGCCCACTCCAGAGGGTAAGTGCTGGTGATCTGCCAACTTTGAATGGGAATAAGAGACTACCTGTATTAGGTATTCAAATGGAGAGTGAATTACCTGCCATAACACTGTTTGAAGATAATAGTAAACTGGGGGATTGTGCTTTAAGGCAGAACGAGCTGTTTTTGGGTCAAGAAAAGGGTAAAGAAGGTGGAATTGGAAATGTAACTTCGGTAGAAGTACTAGTTAAAAATTATTTTTCTGAGGAATCTGGTGCAGCTATCGAAGGTGAGGATTCAGTGTGTTTGAGTGAGCAGAGAATTGGCAAACAGGTGTTAAATGAGGAAAGAGGAACACTGGGAACTTTTTTGAGAAGAGCCATTAAAACTCCATGCTCATTATTTCAGCAGTCTATTGTGGCTTTTATAAAATCCCCAGTGTGCCAAAGAAATTCTTATTTAAATTCTGGAATGGCCTCCTCAGTGAAAACAAGACAAACAAAACAAATGGAGAAGCAAAACAAAGGGGTGGAGGGGCAGTTGGGAGATGAAGGGAAAAAACAAGTTGGAGCTCCAGCTAAATCTGACCCCCCCCCCACCAGAAGCAGTAAATATATTAAATGCATCAGATTCAGAGATGAGTAATACCTCGGGAACATCATATAATTCTGAAAGCACAAAAGCTACACAAAATTCACTGCTGGAAGAGTTAAGAACAGGGTTTGCGAATAATAAATCTGGCAATAGCATCCCTAGATAAAACATTCACAGATATAGTGGAGAAGATGAATGAAGTTGTTTTAAGAATGGATCAGGTTGAACAAAGGGTGTCCAATGTGGAAGATAGGCTCCCCAAAATGTCAACGGACTTAAATGCTGCAAATGGAGAATTAGATATGTTAAAAATGAAAGTTGAAGATCTAGAGGTTAGATCTAGGACAGCGAATATTAAGATCAGCAGTTTATCAGGAGTGGAGAGGGAAAATTCTCTGTCTTATTGCGAACAAATGCTAACTTCAATAATGGGCCGCAAGTACCCGGAGGAAAAAATTGAGGTGGATAGAGCCCATAGAGCGTTTGGGCAGTGAAGAGAGGATGGTAGGCCTAGATTTATGTATGTCAAAACACTGAGATTTCAAGATCGAGAAGAACTACTTGCTAAAGCTAGGAGAGAGCGGGAGAGGCCTAGTTTATAAGGGGATGAAATTACAAGTATTTTCTGATCTTTCTCCAACCATTTTGACTAAGTGTAAATCTTTGATGGAATAAGAGATCAGTTGAGAAAGCACAGTATTTCGTTTGCTCTACTTCACCCAGCAATACTCAAGAGTTTTTTTTAGAAGTAAGGCCTTTTTCTTTTCTACACCTCAAGAAGAAAGATCTTTTCTACAAAACAAGGGGCTTACAGAATTTACATCCTTCTCAGCTACAAATACATACATAAATGAGTGTGGGTTCTTGGAGACAGAATAAAGTGGAGGAGTTAGTTTTTTTTCTTTTGAAGGGGTATCTTATTGGTGAATAGTTAGGCGATATAAGAAAGGGGGAGATTAGAAGAAATCTGCTCAAGAAATAACATCTTTACACACAGTCTAAAGCAAGCTATCTTTAGAGTTAGGGGGTAGGAGATGGCTTTTCTGAATATAAAAAAGCCTGGGGGGGAATAGGGAAGGGTATAAAAATGGTTAGGAAGGTGAGTACTAGGAGAAAGGGAGATTTGGAAAAAAACAGAAATTTAGATTACGAGAGTATGGATGGAAAAAGGGATTGGTTATTTGGGGATGTTTCCCTGCCTCCTGTGTTAGGGGTTAAAATAAATCTGGGAGCATTTTGTTTTCATAATAATGTCTCAGACATTTAGGGTATTCACTTGGAACATGAAGGGATCCAGCAATAGGATTAAACTCAGACAAATTGTTAACTATCTAGCCAAAAAATAAAATTATTGCGTCTTGTTACAGGAAACTCATTTTGGGAAAAAAGATGTGGTATACTTCTCTAATCTCTAACCTCTTCAAGGCAATAGGTGTTTCCACTTCATTCTCAGGTAATGCAAGAGGGGCAGCTATTTTTATTAAAAAGCATTTAAACCCTAAAATAGAACATTCAGAGGTAGATACTGAGGGGTGCTGGGTGATTGTAAAAGTTACTTTGGGGCAAACTCAGTTGATTAACATCTATACACCAAATGCGGAAGATTTATCTTTTTTCACCAACAATTTTGCAGGTTGCAGTCTCAGATGTTCCGGTAACAATGGATGGGGATTTTAATGTGGCTTTGGCCCAGATAGATAAGGCTCTCTCAGATCCAGAATGTAAAGTAAAACTGGCAGAGCTTATAATAAATTATGCTAAAGATTTGGCTGTGTTAGATCCTTTTCGGGTCATGTATCAAAATTTAAAGAAATTTTCTTTCTTTTCGAAAATCTACAACTGTCTGTCTAGGATCGACTATTTTCTTATTTCAGGTTCCCTTCTGCAATCTCTAGTGTTGGTAAGATATAATGCTATTTTGATTTTGGATCATGCTTCACGTTATATGGAGGTAGATTTATTAAAAAACAACTTTAAGGGGTCAAAAAGATGGAGATTTTAATAATATTCTATTATAGGATTCTCAGTTTGGGGCTTTTCTGAAGAAGGAAGTTGGAGTTTTTTGGGAACATAATTCTCCTGAAAGTTGTTATTTGGGAGACCCTTATGGCTTATTTGAAAGGCTCTATTATACACTATGAATCTATGGTTAGAAATAAGAATCAATGATATTTGGAATAGCTGGAGCAAGAATTAATGTCAGCAGAACAAATGTATGTAGAATCAGGACGAGATGAAGATAAAATAAAAATGATGTTCTTAAAGGAAAAGTTGGATAAAATTAGTCGGGAGAAGGCTGAAAAACAAATGTATAGATCCAGGGCAAAATATTATCCTTGTGCAGATATGCCATCTAAATTACTGACCTACTAATTAAAAATACAGGATAATCAAAATAGGATTGATTTTGTTGCCTTATTAGAGGATAATAGGAAAATATTCGATCCAACTCAGATTAATGCTGAATTTCAAAAATTTTACAAGGCTCTGTATAAAGAAGAAAGTCTGGTAATTAATATAGAGCTTAGAGAGTATATAAACAAGATTGATTTGCTCCAGATTGAGGAATCGGACAGGGTTAACATGAATTTAGGAATAACAAGGGAAGAAATAAATAATGTAATGGCTAACATGCTAAATAATAAAACTCCAGGGCCAGACGGGTACTCTTCAGAGTTTTATAAAAGTTTCCAGGAAGAATTGACTCCTTTATTATTTAATTTGTTTAAAACGTTTCAGACATATACAGACTTTCCACCAACCTTCAATCAAGCTTCTATAATTTTACTTTTAAAGAAGGATAAACTCCCAGGTCTATGTGGTTTCTATATACCTATTTCTTTATTAAATAATGATTACAAGATTTTTGCTAAAATGTTAGCTAACAGAATAGCGTATGTTATCCCAAAAATTATTCATCTTGATCAAAGTGGGTTCGTAATGGGCAGAAGATTAAATTATAGAGTGAGAAGGGCAGTTAACCTATTGGACCCAGCACTGGATACAAAACTGGCAGTGCTTTCCCTTGATGCTAAAAAGGCCTTCAATAGGGTAAAGTGGGAATTTCTATTTTGTCTGTTGGAGGCTTTCGGCATCAAGGGAAAATTTTTAGAATGGTTAAAGTTAATTTATCATTCACCTTTGGCCTCACTTAGGACAAATCAGAACTGTTCACCTTATTTTGAGCTAGTATGGGGCACTAGGCAGGGGTGCCCTTTGTCACCCCTGCTATTTGCACTATTTATAGAACCATTGGCCATGCTGGTAAGGAATGACTCTGGGGTTAAAGGAGTTATAATAGGAGGTAAGATTCACAAAATATCATTATATGCTGATATTTTGTTATTTTTGACTGCTTCAGCTAAGGATTTTGATCATGTGTTAGAGATATTTGCAAGTTACAGTAAGTATTCAGGATATAAAATTAATTGGGGTAAGACGGAGGCGGTGGTAAATTTACAAGAGAGGGATTTACCTAGAGATCACTTGCTATATAATTGTCATAAACCATACATGAAATATCGAAGGGTTTATATTTCTTCGGGCATAAATATATTATATGAGAAGAATTTTGTACCGGTTCTTAAAAAAATTGAACAAAATCTTATAAGATGGCAAAATCTTCTCTTAGTATTAATTGGGAGAGTTAACATTATCAAAATGGCCATTCTGCCAAGGGTGTTGTTTCTATTTCAAACACTCCCTATTTAGATTCCTAAAATATTTTTTGACACTCTAAATAGGGCAGTTAATACATTTTTGTGGAAACAAAAGGCACCAAGAATTACTTGAAAAAGTTATTATTATTATTAAAGGAAAGGGGGTGGTTGGCCCTTCCTAATTTTGAATATTATTTAGCTCCTCAATTGGAGTGTTTGAGGGTATTGGGTTCAAGAAAAAGAAGTGATGCTGGCATGTTTTCAAATAGAAGCTGAGAGAGCCCAGTTTCTGGAACTAAAACATAGTTTAGGTGTAAATATAAATAATCCCAAATTTAATCTTTATTCTAGTATCCTACATTCAACTACATCTACAAATTGGGCTTGGAACTCAGTGAGGAAATTGGTAGAGGAAAGTAATAGGTTAATTTATTGTACACCTATTGTTAATAATCACCATTTCCCCCATCTATTGGATGGAGATTGATACAAAAGGAATTGAGTGAAAAAGGTTTGTATACATTGAAATATTTTTTGGTTGATACTAAATTTGCTTCTTTTGAGAAGTTAAGGGATAAGTTTGATTTATCTGATAGAGCATTTTTTGCTTATCTTCAGGTAAGAAACTTTATATATAAGAATAATCAAAATTCATTAACAGTTCTTAAGGGTGGGTTGGAACTTTTTTTGATAACTTGCACTCCTTAAAATATTTAATTGGAGAACTTTATCAATATTTAAAAGAGAATTGTAGATCAGCCTCTCTGGGTAAACTTAAACAGAGTTGGGGAAAAAGAAAGGTTTCAATCCATATCGGATACTAGGTGGGAATCTTTGGTTAATTTAGCAGAGCTGCCATTTAAGAATAATAGATTAAAGCAAATTTATATAAACATATTACACAGAACTTATCTGACACCAGCAAGGCTATACAAAATAAATAATAATTCAGAACTATGTACAAGATATGGAGAGGTTAGAGGCACGTTAGACCACATGTTAGTTTCCTGCCATAAGTTGAAGTCATTTTGGCAAAAAATATTTGGGACATTTGGAAAACTTACAGGTTGGGATTTTCCTTTTGATCCAGGAATTGCTTTGTTTGGGCCCAGAGGAGGGGATGTGGACTGGGGGGACATTGTGGAGTTATGTGTAATGGGTTTATTAATGGCTACAAAACTTATATTGGTCCATTGGAAGGATACATCTCCTCCATCTTTTGCAGAATGGGTTCAGGGTATGCTAGACTTACATTAAGTAGCAGAAGTACATTACAAAATGGAAAATAAATCTGAGCTTTGTTTTTGGATCTGGCTCCCATTCATGAGTTTCAAGTCAAATTTAAATTAAATTAGCTTAAATTGTAAATAGGGACATGGGCGGCAGGAAGGGTGTTTAATAAGGATGAGATGGAAAGTTGCGGAACGTTAAGATGACGATTTGAGCAACCATATTCTCTGAATCATCCACCTAAGAATAAAAAAAAAAAAGAAACAGAACACGGGGTGGGATATTCAAAAGGACTGCACATGGCGCAACAGGGTTACACATGTAACAAACCCTGTCTTCTCGGCCGCGATATTCAAAAGGACATGTTGCGCATGCAACTCCCAATGCACCGGGTGCTTTAGTAATGTACTGCGGTGCAAGTGTGGGGCGTGCCCATGCATATGCAGCATCCCAATATTCAGCCAGGATGTGCGGTGCATATGCCAGGCACAACCCCGCCTTGCGCCGCCCGGGGGGGCACAAAGATGTCCTTGGTAAATCCAGGAACAAATCCTGGCCACCCACAGGTGAGCTGCCATATTGCAAGGCACAACACGGCAGCCATCTGCTGTGGGAGGCCACCCGCCCACCCAGGACACAGTCCACATGCCCCCTGACTAGGGAGCATTGTGCCCCCCCTCACCCATTCATGGGCATATGTGAGTGTAAGCCCTAGTGGTCCAGAGGACCGCCATCCAGTGCCGATCGCAGGCATATGTTATAATAATCCCTGGTGGTCCAGTGGACCGCTATCCATTGCCCAATCATGGGCATTTGTTATAATAATCCCTGGTGGTCCAGTGGACCACTATCCAGTGCCCGATCATGGGCATAAGTTAAATATGCCTGGTGATCCAGTGGACCGATCCCCATCTCCTGATCGTGGGTGTAAAACAAAACTCCCTGGTGGTCCAGTGGAACCCCTCCCAGTGCCCGATCATGGGCGGAATAAACAAAGGACACCCTGGTGGTCCAGTGGTACCCACCTGCCCACTGAGTCCCCTGCCACCCTGCACCCCCCCAGTCAGCGGTGGGTGGCAGCACCCCGCCCGCAAGCCGCCTGGTCACCCGCTGACTGACAGTATACAGTAGGGTCTGTACGCCTATTGGTCCACTGCATGGGTCAATGGGCATGCAGACCACACTGTACTACACAGGTCCAAAATGTGAATGAACCAGGATATAATAGGCGTACAGACCCTACTGTATGCTGTCAGTCGGCGGGCAGCCCGGCAGCTTGTGGGTGGGGTGCTGCCACCGGCCGCTGACTGAGGGTGTGCAGGGTGGCGGGGGACTCAGTGAGGAGGGGGCTACACCTGGACCACCAGGGTATCCTTTGTACATTCCGCCTATGATCAGGTGCTGGGGGGGGTTTCCACTGGACCACCAGGGCATTTATCAACCCATGCCCATGATCGGGCACTGGACAGTGGTCCACTGGATCACCAGGGAGTTTTAACTTATGCCCGGAATTGGGCAATGGGGATTGGTCCACTGGACCACCAGGGAGTTTTAACTGATGCCCGCGATTGGGTGATGGGGATGGGTCCACTGGACCACCAGGGATTGATTTTACACATGCCCACGATCGAGCGAATGGGAATGGAGCCCACCAAGGGGCAGCAGGGCGTTGGTCCCTGATGGCTACAGCCTGGCAGGGCGCCAAGCGCAAGTCACCGGGGATTGGTGCACCGCATGCAAATGGGGCCATAATGACATGCAAATGGCCCCATTTGTGCCTTGCATGCATAATGGCCTCATTTACATGCCCATGGCTGAATATCGCAGTTGCTGCACCTAGCTCAACCGCACTTGCGCTGGCACAGCCCCCCGCTCCCCTTCTGCCACTTGCGCTGCTGCAGTTGCACTGTGCCATGCGCAGTGTGTGCGCCCTCAGTGCTATATTCAATGGTGCTGAGCCATGGTGCAACACCGTTGAATATCGCCTGGTCCATGCCCCGACTCAGTCCAGTTGCGCTGCGCCCTGCCTGGCGCAGTCTGAATATCCCACCCAGCATGGATAATTCTCCATTCTCATGCTTTTGTTTTAATAAACTGCATTTGAAAACCTTGCAGTTGGACAACACCTGGTCCTGATGGGTTGCATCAAAGAGTGCTGAAGGAGGTGGGGCAGACACTGTCAGTGCCATTTGCAAATCTCTTTAACTGTTCCCTGGAGAAGGCGGTTCCAGTAGACTGGAGAGCAGCTAATGTCATGCTGCTCCACAACAGCAGAGACATTGATGTCCTGGAAAATTACTGACTGGCCACTCTAACCTCGATTGTAGGTAAGCTGCTACAAGCCATCATAAAGGAATAGATACTGGAATTCATAGAGGCAAATGGGTTGCAGGACAAGAAGCAGCATGGGTTTGTAGCATAGAGATCTAGCAAACTAATCTGATTAACGTCTTTGAGTCACAAAGGTTCTGGACAAGGGCCAGAGAGTGGATGTATTGTACTTAATGTTAGCAAGGCCTTTGATTATGTTCCACACAGAAGGCTAATAAAAAAAAAGACAGGTGACCTGGCGGTTGGAGGAAGACTTAACAGGGGTACAGGGCACTGACTGAGGGGAAGACACAGAAGGTGGTCATCTGTGGGGCATATGCAGAACCTAGGGGAGTCATGAGCAGGGTACTGCGAGGTTTGATTTTGGGACTGGTGTTCTTTAATAACTTCAGCTGCAGTATAGGCAAAGGAATCCAGTGTGCCTCTGCTGATGACATTAAGATCTGTGGCAGAATGGACACTGAAGAGGGAGTTAGAGAAGTGAATAGATACCTGAACAATTGGGAAAAAGGTCCAGATTATGGCAACTAAAGTTTAACACAAAAAAAAAGTACGAAGTGAGGTACATTGGTAGAAAGAACCTTAAAAAGGACTACTGTAAGGGGAAGTAAGGGTAGTGCAGACAACTAAGGAGAGAGACCTGTTGCCATCATTAGTGACAGCCTCATATCCTCCACTCAATGTATCAAAGCATATGGGAATTGAAACGGGATTCTGGGATGTACAAGAAGGAAATCTGACAGTAGGAGGAAGGAGGTGATACTGTCCCTGTACAAATCCCCGGTAAGGCTGAACCAGGAGCACTGCATGTGGTTCTAGAGTCCACACTTCAAGTGAGACAGGGACCACATAGAGACTACAGCAAGGAAGGCCACAAGGATGATTTGGGGCAGCTGGGGGGGGGTCATATAAGGAATGGTTGGCAAACTTTAGTATGTATACACTGGAGTCCAGGAAGGAAAGGGGGTGTATAACTGAGATATACAAGTTCTTCCAAGGACTCAGCAGAGTGGATTGTAAGGACTTGTTCACAAGCAATTAAGGCATAGTGACTAGAAGACATAGGTGGAGATGGTGTAAGGAAGTTCTTCTTCAAGTAGCAAGAGGTAGACAAATGTAAAAGACTACCCAGAGAGATGACTAAAGCCAAGACTGTGATGGGGTTTAAACCTGGGTGAGACAGATATAAGGGAACTGTGGGACTCACAGGCAGAAGAGAAGGCAAATCTGGGGAAGGGGTAATGATTGGCCACTAGGGCTATCAAACATCTAAATCCAGCCCAACGTTAGGATGAGCATAGAATTGGCAGGGACATGGGCAGACTGGATGGACCTCTAGGTCTTTTTCTGTTTACACAGTTTTTGTTTTTTATGCTTCAATATTCTATTTTAAAATTGATTTTGAAGATTTAGAACTTTGCTCTTTGTGTGTGTGTGTGTGTGGTATGGAATTTGAATGTTTCTTAAATGGAATGTTTTGTTTTAAAAGCTGCAATTCCATTTTTGTATAAGCAGCATTTAAATGTTCTATTTGAAAGTGAATTGTAAAGATGTAAGAACATTGACATGTCTTATAAATATGAGCTGCTTTTCGGCTGGGGGCAGTAATTCAGAATGATGAGAAACTCCTTTTATCAAAGTTAAGTTTTGAAGTTGAAGTAGGAAATCTAAACAAGTTGCTAGTTGATATAGTAATTGATTAATTAGTGCATTGATGATGCCACAATTGATTAATTAATGTGTATTATGCATTTAATTATTGTGTACTGTAGTACAAAGTTACACTTTTCATACGGGTTAAAAGGCCTACTCATGTGTTCTGTCTGTCTGTCTATCTATCTATCTATCTATCTATCTATCTATCTATCTATCTATCTATCTATCTATCTATCTATCCATCTACCTAACTGCCTGTCTGCTTGCCTGTCTATCTTTCTCTCTATCTGTTACACTGTATATTTTTGAAATCCCTCTGCCAGGGTCTTACTTCTTCCCTCCTAGTCTTAGATCCCAGAACAGGCACTTTACATGCAACAACTCTTCACTTTAGGTCCTACCTGGACTACATGGGCATGAGGAGCAAAAAAATATAGTGGTGCACAGGGAGTGCATGTGAAAGCTTTACAAAGCCCCTGTGTGCCCTCACATTCTAAGAAATGAAGGCAGACACCAAAGGACTGTGACATAATGTAATATTTGTTGGTGCCCACAGTAACTGGGTAATGGCTGGATGCCTCAACAAGGGACATTTTTAACTATAAAACAGTTCCCAAAGGCATAGACAAATTGGACACCACCATTGTTTTCACTCCTGACTTCATAGGATTATTGCAGGGGACAGGAGGCACTAAGCAATACCTAGGAAAAAGGGAAGCCAATGATGAGGCAGCCACACCCCTCCAAATAGGATCAGTCAGTCAGAGAAAAGAGCAGTAAGATGAAGTCCAAGTAAAGGATTTTGAAAATTAGAGTTCCCTGGGGCAAAGCCCATGAAAATGGACCAAGTAACCCTTCCCCCATATGACCCCGCCAACATACCCATGCCTTGGACTTCATATTTTCTCTGGGGCTCTAGACTGAAAACTTGACCTTGATCCAGTCAGTTGGATGGATCATGTGCCATCAAGTTCACTTGCAGGGCCCCACTTGTAGTCCACCCCCTGTGGGGGTGGTCCATTTCCATACTTTTTGAGGGCTACAGCCAGAGGGACTCTTGGTGGTGCTGGACGCCTAGGATGTGTTGGTGACATGTGCTATGGGACTGGAGGAAGCAGTGATGGCTTATAATAGAGCTGTCAGGGTGACTTTTGATCTTGTGACTCCAGCCCCTGTATACCTGCTGGTTTCATGCCCTGGCTCACTGTGGTTTGATGGTGAGTAGAGGGAGAGGGAGAGAGGGAGATGAAAGCAAATGGGCAGAGGTTGGAGCCTTGTTAGAGGAGATCCAAGTCCCAGGAGGATAGACTGGTTTGATGACTCACTACAGTGAGTATCAAATGGCCATCACCCTCCAAAAAAGGCAAGGATTCTGTCTAGGGAGATTGCTGCTGGGAGGAATCAATCAGCTCAGCTCTTCATCATTCAGCCTGTCTGGTGCCCATAAGAGCTTTTTTACCTGTGAAATGCAAGGAGTTCACTCAATTCTTCTTGGACAGGGTGTCATCTATTAGAGCTGGGATTTTGCCAAAGGCCATCACAGCCCAGCAGGGTTGAGCCAACAGGTCTAGGATGCATTCAGTGGCCTTGGGGAGAGTTTACATCAATAATGATGGAAGAGATGAACTGGGTGATTTCTGTGCTGTGGTCAACATTTTGCGATCTGGATCCAGGCTCAATATATCTACTCGTGAGCTGTGTGGGGCAGCTGGGCCCGGTGTTAGGTGAGATTGCCCAGTGCTCTTTGTTAGAGGGGGTGTTCCCAGTAGCACTGAAAAGTGATCTGGTAAAACCCCTTCTGAAAAGCCATCTTTGGACCCATGCATACATACATGCATTATTTATGTATGTATGTATGTAGGCATGTATGTATGTTTATTTACTTTATTTTATTTATTAGGTCTAGGATTACAATACCTTTGAGCCAGGGCTCTTTTACAAAGGTTCCACATCAGATTACAATTCAAAACATAAGACATGTAAGTCAGATTACAAATTCAATACATAGGACAAGGTTACAAAAGTGTAAGCTAAACAGAGTTACAAAGCATCTGAGAAACAAAACAAGTTTTGGGGGCTAGGTTACAAGGAGATAGCGGATGAGGTGCAGAGAGGAAGAGTTGGGGGGGGGAGTGATAGAGGAGGAGCGCGGCCAGAGGCATTGTCGTAGACATAACATGGGGACGTGCGTGCTAAGGGGTAACCAAGTGCTAAAAGGAGAGAGAACTACATAAGGTTAGGGAAATATTTATGGGATCAGCTAGTGGAGGAAGTCACAGGAGATAGAGGCAGTGAGAGAGAGACGGAGCCATGATTTAAATGCACCAAGGGTAGGAGTGGAGGAGATGTAACTGTTTAGACAATTTAGCCAGCTGGGTGCCCTGCAGACAAAAGATCTTTGACCTTGTGAGGTACGACAACGTGGAACCTGCAGGAGCTGTGATTCAGAACCCCTGGTTGAATGGGGGTTATTGCTAGGGTGCAGGAGTGCACACACTCCAGGGGGCACAAGACCCATAGTTATTTTCTTCGCCATGGTGCAGGTTAGGTACTTTATCCGATTGGTGAGTTGCAGCCATCCAGTTTGTGCATAGAGGTCGCATGTATGTGTGAGGTGGTGGGATTCAGTGAGAAGTCAGCAGGCCTTATTGAGGGGGGTGGATATGGCGTCTAAGAGTGGTAGTAGGGGCAGAGCCACAGATGATATGCCCATAGTCAATAATGGAGACAACAGAGCTCTGAACAGCGACAGTCAGGGCTTCTGGGGTAAGATGTTGCCTATGCCGGAAGAGAAGGCCAAGGTGAGTATTTGCTGCTTTGGCTACAGAGTCAATGCGGGCACTGTAAGTTAGATGAAGGTCTAGAGTGATCCCAAGGTACTTAAAGGCTTGAACCTGTTCCAGGGTGACTCCGTGAATGGTTTTGATGGATAGGGAGTGCAGCTTATGCTTACTATGAGAGAGCTGATGAACATCATAGACTTTGTTTTCTTATTATTGAGGATCAGATTTTGATTTGAGAATGAATTTTCAACAGATGTGAAGCCAAGCTGAAGGTTGTCTTGCAGAGGCTTAGGATCCTTGAGGGAGGCAAGAATTATAGCATCATCTGCATAGAGGATGATTGTTTCAGAGCAAGAATTTGGAAAGGAATTCAGGAACAAGCTGTATAGTAGGAGGCCCAGAATGGATCCCTGGGGGACACCTGAGCGAACAGGCCTGGTATCAGAGAGGACTTCTGCAATTTTTGCTCTTTGAGACTGGTTCTCCAAGTACCTTTTGAACCAGGCAGTGGAGCCAGGGGAGAGCCCAGCTTTCAGAAGTTGCACAAGCCGAAGGTGGTGATGGACAGTGTCAAACACCTTAGAGCGATAAAGATGGACCCAATTAACTGACCATTGTCCAGTGAGCTGTGAAGAATGCCAGAGAATTCCAGTAGGGTAGATGAGGTGCTATGACCTTTCCTGAAGCCATGTTGTTGCGAGCACATTATATTGTATTTGTCCAGGAAATCTGTGAGCTGATCTGCTGCAATATGCAATAACATAGAAACATAGAATTTGATGGCAGATAAGGACTGTTTGGCCCACCCAGTCTGCCCATTTCCCTACCTAATGGATAAGCTGCAGATCCTAGTTAACCAGCAGCCTACTTCTTCTTACCCCCATGCCCTAGAATTGCCTTATGACTGTCTCATGCATGCTTGAATTCCACCACTGTTTTTGACTCCACAACCTCCTCAGAAGGCCGCTCCATGCATCCACAACCTCTCTGTGAAAAAAATACTTCCTTAAGTTACCTCTGAGCCACCCCCATCTTTAAATTGTGCCCCTTGTTCTTGCACACCTCTTTTTTGAAAGATGCTACCCTCTTGGACTTTGTTGATTCCCTTGAGGTACTTGAAAGTTTCTATCATGTCCCCCCTCTCCCTCCTTTCCTCGAGGCTATACATATTAAGCTCTTTAAGTCTCTCTTCATATGTCTTCCAGTGCAGACCCTGCACCATTTTAGTTGCCCTCCTCTGGACAGCTTCTATCCTGTCTATGTCTTTGCGGAGATTGGGTCTCCAGAACTGCACGCAGTACTCCAGATGGGGTCTGACCAGCTGTCTGTACAGAGGCATAATAACTTCCTGTTTTCTACTGGTGATGCCTCTCCCTATGCATCCCAGTATCCCCCCAGCCCTCCTTGCTGCCCTCTCACATTGCTTGCCCACCTTTAGGTCATCTGATATGACTACCCCCAGGTCCCTTTCCATTTTTGTTGTTGTTAGTATCTCACCCCCCATTGTGTACTCTTCCCCTGGGTTTTGTTTCCCAGGTGCATTACCTTGCACTTCTTAGCATTGAATCTAAGCTGCCATACATTTGACCATTCCTCTAACCTTGCCAGGTCCCTTCTCATCCTTTCCACCCCACCTTGTGCATCAACTCTGTTGCAGATCTTTGTGTCATCTGCAAAGAGACATACTTTTCCTTCCAGTCCCTCTGCAATGTCGCTTATAAAGACATTGAAGAGGACCGATCCTAATACTGAACCCTGCGGTACCCCACTAGTAACCCCCCTTTCTTCAGAGTGGACTCCATTTACTATTACCCTCTGTGTCCTATTCTCCAGCCAATTCTTTACCCAGGCTGTCATCTTGGGACCCACTCCCAGGCTGGCTAACTTGTATATTAATCTTTTGTGTGGGACTGTGTCAAATGCCTTGCTAAAGTCTAGGTAGGCCATGTCCACAGCCCTCCTGATCTACTACTTTGGTCACCCAGTCAAAGAAATCTATCAGATTCGTCTGGCATGACCTTCCCACTGTGAATCCATGCTGCCTTGGGTCCTGTGCTCCTCTGGCCTCTAGATACTCGACAATTCTTTCCTTCAGAAGTGATTCCATCATTTTCCCTATCACTGAGGTTAAACTAACAGGTCTATAGTTTTCTGCTTCTGCCTTGCTCCCACTTTTGTAAAGGGGAATCACATCTGCTCTCCTCCAGTCCTCGGGTACCACCCCATCCTCCCATGATTTGTTAAAGAGGGTAGTCAGTGGTGTCACTAGTACTACCCTTAGTTCTTTTAGAATTCTGGGATGAATCCCATCAGGCCCCATTGCTTTGTCCACCTTCAGTTTTAAGAGTTCTTTCATAACCCTTCCTTCTGTAAATGGGCTGGTATCAACTTCTGTATCCGGAGTGTTTCTACTGTTTTTTTAGGTACCTCCCCCTCTTCATTTGTAAATACTGAGCAAAAATATTTGTTTAGTATCTCTGCCTTTTCACAGTCTCCCTCTGGCACCCTCCTTCCCCTTTATTAAGCCTCACTATCCCTCCCTTGGTCTTCCTTCGCTCCCTGATGTACCTATAAAAGGTTTTATCCCCCTTCTTAACTGAGTTGGCTATCTTTTCCTCAGTTTGGGTCTTTGCTGTTCTGACTGCCTTCCCAGCTTCCTTTTGCTTTAACTGATACAGTTCTCTGTCCTGCTCTTTCTGCGATTCCTTGTACTTCCTGAATGCTTTCTTTTTCTCTTGAACCTTCACTGCCACTTCCTTTGAGAACTATAGTGGTTTCTTACATCATTTTGTTTTGTTTATTTGCTTCACACAAAGGCTCATTACCTCTGTGATGGCAGTTTTTATTATTCCCCATTGTTCTTCCACCCCTCCTTCCTGTCCATTTGCTAGTGCATTCCTTAGGCACTCACTCATTTTGGCAAAGTCAGCCCTCCTAAAGTCCAGTACTTTTGCCTTTGTATGGCTTGTCTCTATTGCTGTGTTTATTGTGAACCATACTGTTCGATGGTTGCTAGTTCCAAGATGGCTACCCACTTCTACATCTGTGATCCTCTCTCCATCTCCATTTGAGAGAATAATATGTATGTCTTTGATAACTGGGTACGTGAGCTGATCCAAAGGACCTATTTCTGTCAAAGTGACACAAAGTGACAGCAGCAGTTTTTACATGGAACATAGCCAAGCAGTAATACAAATATATGTAAAATAACTTCAGCAGAACGGTCATGACGCAGCAAGAAGCCACTAGGGTGGTACATACAGCAAAATAAAAGGCTACAGAAAGGCAGATCCTGATAAGAATTTGGTAGTACTAACTATACAGGGAGACCAGAACAAACAGTATTTACAAACACAAACAGCGGTTATATAACTAGAACTGAGCTACAGTTTCAGCATAACTTAGTATGCTGTGGTTTAACTTAATATAGTTGCCCATCAGAAAGAGATAAATTAATTCAAAAACACAGCAGTCTTACTACATGGACTGCCTTGATCTACCAGGAGATAAGGAGAGGATAGGACAACAGAATACACAAGTGTGCAATCAGGACTAGGGAGGGAGGGATCTCAGCTGATCAGAGATAGAGGCAGGACAGCAGCAGTAAGAGTGACATACTATCATGGTGGCTAGGCAGATCATGGGCCCTAGCACAGTTTTGGGAACAGTTGCAGGAAGATTCATTCAGAAGCCAGGCTAGAAGGTTGGTTTTGAAGGACATATGGGAGGGGGGAAAAGTGTATTGATGGTGGGACCCAGTTCCAGAGGGAGAGGACAGATACAGAGAAGGCTTTACTACCCATGACAGAATAAAAACAATGGACTTCAAGAGGAGGAATGGAGGAAGCCCTAAGGCTTCTAGGAATCACCCTTTCTATGAGTAGCGAGGAGTAGGGGGGCAGCTGGTATTCTCTAAGAGAGTTATCAATTAAGCTGCCCATGGCATAGTTGAAGCTTCCCTGAAGACTGAGCCACCCTAGGGTTTTGTAAAATGTGCAGTAGTGGGTAGAGTAGGGTGCTTGAAGAACAAAGCAGCAGTTGGAACTGTAAGTTGTGTTGAGGTGAGAGCGAAGGGAGGAGGAAGCAAAGGAGTAGACAGGGGAGCAGTAGTAAAGCAGGGGAGAAGGTTACCTTGCACAATAGTGAGGAGGGCATCTGGAGACAGAAATTGTTTTGTTCTGTAAGCTGCGCTTAGTTTTTGGTGTATTTTCCTCACCGTATTTGATATGTGTTCATTGAATGTAAGGGAGGGATCTAGAGTCACATCTAGGTATTTGAAAGAGGAGACTGTGTGGGGGGGGCTGCTGGGGAGTGTACAAGTAGGGATGTGTTAGACCCACCAGGAGAGCTGTAATCAGCGGGGGTTTCATAGGTTTTCGTAGGGTTTACAAGCAAGAAGACAAAAGTCCATAATGCTTGCTGCTAGGTTACTTATTAATTTAGACTAAATTTGGTAGAATCAGTCATTGCTAAATCTAACTTTGATTTAAAGTGGTCCATGTTTGGGCTATCTACCACTAATGCTGGAAGATTATTCCAGATTGGAATGGATCTCAAATTGAACCAGTTTTTCCTTCTTAATGTATGCCATTTGCTCATCATTAATTGTCTGCTGTGTTTCCGATTACTGAGTCTGTGTTTAAATTCAATTAGGCCCAGTCCTATTGCCAGGGTAGAATCCTTAAGAGAACTATATATTAAACACAGGTCTCCCCTTAATCTTCTATACTTCAGAGAATGCATGTTAAGGGTTTTTAGCCTTTCCTCATAAGATTTTCCCTTCATGCCCATAATAGCCCTGGTGAATCTTCGCTGGACTCTTTCAATTTTTAAAATGTCTTCTTTGAGATAGGGACACCACATTTGAACACAATATTCAAGGTGAGGCGTAACCAATGCAGTATATAATGGCAAAAGAACATCCAATGAACGACTGACTACATGTCTAAAAATGCAATTTAGGTTCTGGTTAGCCCTATTTACTTGGTTGGTACAGTGAGATTTAAATTTTAAATCTGGGGTAACAAGTATTCCTAAATCTTTCTATTCGGTGGTTTGGTGTAATATTTCGGACCCCAACATGTATTGGATACATTGATTATGGATTCCCAGATGCATTATTTTGCATTTATCGTTGTTTAGTGCTAACCTTCTCTCACAGGACCAGTTGGCAATTTTGTCAAGAAAATATTGGAGAGCAGAACTTGCATTATTATTATTAATAATGGAGCCTATATGACAGTCATCGGCAAATTTCAGCAACCATATATTGTCATCATCGGTTTTTAAAGTGGCGACATATACATTAAATAGGCAGGGACCCAGAACAAATCCCTGGGGGCCACCACTGGTAACTCGGGCCCAATTTGAAAGTTCTCCATTAAAAGTGACTCTGTTTCCCACCCTCAAGCCAATTTATTATCCAATTTATGATATTATAATTTAATTTTGACTCCCTCAATGTTTCAATGAGCTCAAAATGCGGAATCTTGTCAAAGGCTTTAGCAAAGTCTATAAATACTAGGTCTACTTAATTTCCCTCATCTATTGCAGTTGTGACCTTATTATAAAAGGTTAATAAATTTGTTAGGTACGATCTCAATTTTGTAAAGCCATGTTGCAGGTTATCGGTTAGTTCACCGTGGTTGATATGTTCCAGGATAAAGTCTTTAATAAAATTTTCCAGGATTTTCCCGAAAAGTGAGGTAAGGCTAATAGGCCTATAATTTTCTGGTTTATTTCTTGGACCTTTTTTGTGAATGGGAACCACCGATGCCAGTTTCCAGTCATATGGAACTTCTCCAGAATCCAGTGAGTGCTGAAAGATGTTAGTTAGGGGTAAATAAATGTATTCTGCAAGTTCTTTTAGTACCCTAGGGTGAATATCGTCAGGGCCAGGGGATTTATTAATATTAATTTATTTTAGTTTATCTAAAACATCTTTAGGTTGGATAGTAAATTGACCAGGTACAGAAGTCTCTAACTTACTTATTTGACCTTGAGTGGTGGTATTAAAGACTGAGGAAAAGTATTGATTTTGTATGTTTGCTGCCTCATAACTATTGGCTATACAACTTAAATGTGTAGTAAATGGTCTGATAGCATTTGAATTACCCTTAGCTTTATTGATATAAGAAAAAAGGTTTTTTTATTGTCTTTAACCCTTGATGCCAATTGTATCTCAAATTGAAATTTTGCTTTTCTAATCATAGTTGTGATAGATTTTAATAGCTCCTGATATTTGATGTTAAGATGAGAAAATCCCTTTTTTATTTGCTTAAATAATTTATTTTTCTTATTGATTAGGGCCTTTATTTTAGGTGTCATCCAACCAGGTGTTAAACTGGAGCAGGCATTACGGGGCTGCATCGGCGGCGGGAGAGGCCGGGACCACATCGGTGGTAGGGGAGGAAGCTGCTGGCCGAGGACTGAAGGAGAGCTGTGGTGGCCAATCAGCACACATGGCACGATTTTTGAACCGCGCGACTGGGCTATAAAAGCCAAGTAGTCCAGTCGCAGACAGACACACCAAGAGAGCTATAATCAGTGGGGGTAAGACCGGAGCACATATTGTGGGGCTGCAACGGTGGCTGGAGAGGCTGGGACTACTTTGGTGGTTGTGAAAGGACTTTTGCAGGCTGGGGCAGGCATTCCGGGGCTGCATCGATGGTGGGAGAGACCAGGACCACATTGGTGGTCGGAGAAAGGACTTTACTTGCCAGGGCCGCATCGACAGTGGGATAGGCCAGGACCACATCAGTGGTAGGGGAGGAAGCTGCTGGCCTCAGACCGAAGGAGAGCTGTAGTGGCCAATCAGCGCACAGGGCACGAGTTTTGAATCATGCAACTGGGCTATAAAAGCCAAGTAGCCCATTTGCAGACAGACCCACAAGGAGAGCTTTAATTTGTCCCACACCACCCACCCCAGTCCCGACCTCTATTAAATGGTCGGTGGGGGTGGAGCCTTGGAGGAGGGCATGTTGGGACTGGGTGAACTGGAACACTAGAAAGCTTGGACTTGTTGCTGGAGGATGGGGCAAAAGGGTCACGTACAATCATTGTGCTAGCTTGGGTATTGCTGACTACTGCTGAGGAGGAGCAAACTGAATCTGAATGTACAAATTGAATGGGTATTTCTGACTACTGTTGGGGAAGAGGGCAAATTGCTTGTGAACTGACTACTATTGGGGGAGGGGGGGCAAATTGCTTGGGTATTGCTGGTAGAGGGCTTGTGTAATATTGATTGTGCAATATTGCTGGTAGAGGACCAGATTGCTGACACCCAAAATTAGGGTAGGTTTGGGAGTCACAAGAGCGGGCATCTTTGGTAGGGTGACTGGGTGTACAGGGTGCGGGGCGGCTATAATATTGGATTGGGCATGGAGGTTCGGAGGATGCCCAGTATGCTTCCAGTTGGCAGGTCTTAGGAAGGAGGTCGAGAGGATCAGAAGACAGCTAGAAGGTGGGAGGGGGGAGGGTTGGGGATGTAAGGTGGGGCAGGAACCATATGCTGTTAGACGAGGTCAAAATGGCATATCCCAGGGGATAGAGGCAGGCAGAATAGGACTATATGATCACTCTGGAGGGGTGGTCCATGTAGTAAGCAATGTACACAAATCACTCTATAGGGAGAGGGTTGCCCAGAGGGAACCAAGGAGGGAGGGGGAGACGGGAGAGAGCAAACCTGGGGCAGGCATCACACTTACAAATCAATTCACCCTGCTGTATCTGGGCAGTGAGGTGGAGGAGGCTGGCGGGCAGGGGGAGGAGGTAGTCAGGGAGGGCTTGGTCAGTAAGCGGAGAAGGGCAGGGGACAGGAGAGGGAGCCAGAACCAGAGGAGGGGAGGACATGGGTTGGAGGGAGGTATGGTAGACGGGGAGCCCAGAATGATGTCAGGGTGGAAGAGGGCAGGACTCAGGTCAGGTCAGAGTCGAGGCTGGGGAAGTCAGCCAAGTGGGGGTTGCAGTAGGGAGTACTCTAGATAGGCCAGCTCGAGGTGGGAAAAATTGACGGGGGAAGTAGGGAGGAGGAGGGGGCAGGAGAAACACAGCAAATGGGGTGGAAAATGCAGGACCTAAGGGGAGAGAAGCAAGAAGGAAGCAGCAAGAGGAGGACTAGATGGGGGATCTGAGGCTACCAGTTTGGGGGGGAGACCAGGGTAGATCGAGGGGGCAACTTGCACCTCCCAGGAGGTGGGGGGGTGAGGAGCAAGCTGGGAGTCATAGACAGAAGAAAGAGCCTGGTAGGCCATGCACAGGCTTGTGATGCCCAGGCTGGGGGTGGGAGGAGCAAGCTGGGGGTCGATGACAGAAGAAGGACCCTAGAAGGGAACAAATGGGCTAGTAGAGGTGAGGTGAAGGTGATTCTGCTGGGTGACTCCATGACCAGGAGTATCCAGTGGAAGGGGACTGGGGAGAGAAAAAGCAGCCAAGTCAAGGCAAAATGTATCCCAGGCCTATCCATACACAAGGCCAAATTCCAGCTATATTCGATAGCAAGGGAATGCGGGGGATCTCCAGACTTTCTAGTACACCTGGGAACAAAACCTGGGAGGCAGTATAGCGCAGTGGTTTAAGGCTCTGAGCTGCAAATCTGGTGACATCCAGCAGACCAGACCTGGGTTTGAATCCCACAGCTTCCCCTTGCATACTGTGTGACCCTGAGCAAGTCACTTAACTTCCCTGTGCTCCCAGGTCGCACTTGTAAAAAAGCTTTCAGCTTAGTGTGCTACTCCTGGTTAAATAACTAAAAAAAAAAATGATTTAGAAGGGAACAGTGAACTAGAGATACAGGCAAGATTCCAGGAGCTGGCCAGGGTTTGCCACTCAATAGGAAGCTCAGTCTCCTTCTCGGAGATTCTGCCAGTACCAAGGGCAACAGGCGAGAACAAGCAAAAACTAAGAGGGGTGAACCAGTGGCTCAGGGACTGGTTCAAGCAGAGGGGTATGGGCTGGTGGGGGACTGGGGTGATACATGGGGGGATAAGGGGCTATATACCAGGGATAGGATACACCTCAACCTGGAGGGGAGGGAGATCCTGAAACTGAAACTTTCTGCATTCATAGGCAAGAGTTGGGGTTTAAACTTTCAAAGGGGGGAGGATTAAGAAAAATGACAGCTCCAGGAGGGCTGCTCGAGGGTTCAGAACTAGGGCACGAAACAAAGGCTGAGGACTGTGTTGCAAATCCATGGGGAACTGTTCAGGAAAGGGTGATGAAGGACTACGCAGGGCTGCGAAGACTGGGAAGGGGAGAGGGGTCGGGGTGGAGGACGGTCCTAATCAATGCCAGGAGCATGGGCAATAAAATGCCTGAGCTCCAGACTATGCTAGTTGAAGGTGCAGCGGATGTGACAGCAATTATTGAGACATGGGCCACTCAAAGGAATGATTGGGACCTAAACTTGGAGGGCTACAAAATATTCAGAAATGATAGAGGAGTGGGAAGGGGGGGTACCGGGGAGTAGCGTTGATAGTCAGAAATGACATAGTAGTTAGTGGAGTGGAGGAGGCTGTAGGGGGTGTGGTAGCAATTTGGGTAACCCTACAAATGAGGGGAGGTAAAAGATTGAAAATATGGGTCTTGTACAGACCCCCGCAATGGAGGACGAACTAGTTGAGAACATCAAGGGTCACTGTGACCTTGGAAAGGGTAGGGTGGTGGTCATGGGTGACCTTAATATGCTGGGGGCAGACTGAAACACTATGACATCCTTTGTGGCCAGGAAACAGAGGCTGATGGATGTCTTTGAGGATGCCTTCCTAGTCCAGCAGGTGGGGCAACCTACTAGGGAGGGCCAGATATTGGAAGTTGTCCTAGCAGACAGTGACCAAATAGGGGCCTGGAGGTGTGCAGCCCGCTGGCAGGTGGGGACCACACCACAATCTGGTTTCTGCTGTACCTGGGGGAGATGATAACCGCAGTAGTAGTAGACTTCAGGGGAGCGGACTTCGAGGGTATGGGAAGGATTCTACGAGTGTGCTTGGACAAGATAAGGCCAGACATGGATGCTGGAAGCTTGTTGGAGACCATTAAGAAGGGGGTACAGGAGGCTACTAGGTCCTGTGCAAAAGTAAGGTGAAAGCACTGTAGGGCCAGTAAGCCGTATTGGTGGACCAGGGAGGTGCAGGAGCCGGTGAGGGGAAAAAAAGGCTGCCTACGCATGTTTTAAGTGCTCGGGGGGGAGGGAACGGGGAGAGTATGAGTTGATGGCTAGGAGGGTCACCAGAGTGGTGAGGGGAGCCAAGGCAAGGATGGGGCAAAACCTGGCTAAGGATATCTGGAGTGGGGGAAAGGGGTTCTATAGATACATAGGGGAGAAGAGAAAAGCGAGGGCACAGATCAGTAGGATTAGGACTAGGGAGGGATGGGCTCAGGAAGCAGGGGAGCAAGCAGAGGTGCTAAATGAGTACTTCGCCTTGATCTTTACTGAGGGAGGCAGGTGATCCTTACATCCCGAAGGGAGGGAAGGGGAGCCCAAAAAATCAGGAGGTCAGATGGAGTCTGGAGGACTGGATGAGGATAGGGTAGAGGCTGGGCAAAACCTAGAAGGGGAGAGGTGGTTGCATGAGGGGGTGGGCTGGGAAGGAAAAATAACAGTGGAGAGGGTGAGGGAGGCTCCTCAGATGCTAAAGACTGACAGCATCCGAGGGTTATGAAGGAACTGGCGGGTGTGCTGGCAGCTCCACTGGCTGCACTCTTTAACATCTCTCTGCAGACAGGATGGGTGCCTCAGGACTGGAGGGTGGTTCATGTGGTGCCTATCCACAAAGGAGGGGGTCTAGAGATGAGATGGAGAATTATAGGCCTGTCAGCCTAACATCTGTAGTATGCAAAGTAATAGAGGGCATTATCAAGGAAAGGCTTGGGAGGCAGCTGGAAAGGTTGGGGCACCTGGATGACAAGCAGTATGGTTTTGTCCTGGGGAGCTCATGCCAGACCAACCTTGTGGAGTTTTATGACTGGGTGACAGGGGCACTGGACTGACATAGACCGGTGGACGTCCTATACCTGGATTTTAGCAAGGTGTTCGATTCGGTACCCACAATGGCCTGCTAACAAAGTTGGGGGGGGATGGGGTAGGGGCATTTGCTCAGGTGGGTGGAAAATTTGCTTACGGGGAGAATACAGAGGGTGGTGGTTGGTGGGATAGTGTCCTCCCCCAGAAGGGTCATCAGTGGGGTCCTCCAGGGTTCGGTACTGGGGCCACTCCTGTTCAATGCCTATGTCTCGGACATAGGAAGAGGGGTTAGGAGTAGGCTGAGTCTCTTTGTGGACAACTCAAAACTAGGAGCACTGGCAGATGGGGAGGAAGGGAGAGAGGCAATCCAGGGGGACCTGGATACCCTGGAGAGGTGGTCAAGGAGATAGGGATTGAAGTTTAATGCAGGGAAATGTAAGGTACTGCATCTGGGGGTCAGAAACCCAGGCCATGTATACATCCTGGGGGGGGGGGGAATCACACTGCAAGCCACATTGGGCAAAAGGGACTAGGGGTGGTGGTGGGCATCAAAATGAATATAACACTGAAAACTGTTGAAGAACCGCAGCAAAAGCAAACAGAATACTGGACTGCATAGCCAGGGGGGATTACCTCAGGAGAAGGGAGGTGATCCTCCCTCTGTATAATGCCCTGGTCAGGCCGCATCTCGAGTACTGTGTGCAGTTCTGGAGACCCCACCTTAAGAAAGACATAGCACCACTGGAGAGGGTCCAGAGGAGGGTGACCAGGATGATTCTGGGCATGGGGGGGAGGCCTTATGAGGAGAGACTGGAAGAGCTCGGGCTGTACCCACTGGAGGAGAGGAGAGCCGGGGGGAACATGATAGAGGGCTTCAAATATGTAAAAGGAATAAATAAGGGTGGAGCCAAGGAGGTGTTCAGGCTAAAGAAGGGGGGAAACAACGAGGGGGCATGAGTGGAAGCTGGAGGAAATTACAGGGGGGAGCATAGGAGACACTACTTCACTGAGAGGGTGGTGGAGCCGTGGAATGCACTGCCCAGGAGTCTGGTGGAAGAGGGCACAGTGGAGGGTTTCAAGAAGGGGTGGAACAGGCACAAGGGGAACTGAAGCCGAAGAAGTCCCTCTCTGTGGGTGGGGGGGCGGAGAAGCGAGCACCCAGTAGGTGGCTGGCTACTGAGCAGACAAGACAGACCATGAGGCCTATTCTGCTGGCTTTTAGTATGTTAGTGTGTTAGATTTGGTGACTTTGGCTAAAAAGGATTTGAGCCAAAGAGCATGGCTTTGGTCTTTTTTTCATTAAGGTATACCACTCCGACAGTGACATTTCGACAGCGACTGACACTACAGCGACTACAGCACCAGGTCGCTGTAGTGTCGGTGCTGGACCCCGGCACTGTATTCTGGGGGTTTTGCACCCCCTCCCCTAATCAACTCCAACTCTGGGTTAATTATATTTAGGGGGGGGGCAGAAGAAAACATGTTAGAATGTGAGAAAACGTATGCCGACTGCAAATGCGGTCAACATGATGGTTTCTCTGTACGGTCGTTCAACAAAAAATTTGTCGACGACCGGTTGTAGATCCTTTATTAACGAGCAGTTTCCTGGAGAGGAACCAGCCATGATCGGTGCCGTAGTTTATTGTAAGGATGGATGAGATTGATTCCAGGGATTTGTCACTGTAGTATAGTACCAAATCAGCAGCATAAAGGAGTGCCTTACAGTTGAGGTTTTCGGCGGGGAGAGAGTTTATGAACATAGAAAAAAGTAAAGGGCCAAGTATGGAGCCCTTTGGAACTCCGGTGTGTGTAGATAGGGATGCAGAGAAAACATTTCCTATCAAAACAGATTGGGACCATTGAGAGATAGTTGGCAGGTACAGGTGGATTATATCTGAGTTCAGTGTCAGATATTCTTCACTCACATATTACGCTGCCCCGGATATGGCTGCACGGTTCCGCAAACCTGCATCCAGGGAGCAGCCAAAGTAATACAAGGTGGAGTGGAGAATGTGGTGGTCTACTAAGTCGAAGGTCTTGGATAGGTCTACAAATACCACACCTGTGGCCTTGCCCATATCCATATTTCTCATGACATGGTCAGAGAAAAGGGCAAGAGCAGAAGAGGTGCTATGATGTTTGCAGAAGCCATGTTGGAGTGGACACAGAAGATTATACTTTTCCAGATGCTCGGATAGCTGGTGGTGGATAATTTTTTTCCAATAATTGGCTTAGGTGAGGGAGGAGGGAGATGGGTCTATAGTTTTCAGGGGCAAGGGGGTCTCCAGCTTTGAAGATAGGTACCACATGTGCATGCTTCTAAGAGTCAGGCACTGAAGACGATGAGAGGGTGAGATTAAATATATAAGTCAGGGGTTTGACAATGGCTGGGTAGATGAGTTTCAGGAATGTTGGGTAAAGCCCATCACTGCCAGGGCTACCTCTGGCTGGTAGTGTCTTCAACAGTTTGATGGTAGCACTGTGACCGATGGCCCTAAAATAGAACAAGGGAGGAATGGTGGCATTAGCTGATGACTGGGAGTAGCAGGGATGGCTTTCCTGGTCAGTGGAAGGCTGGGGAGGCAGCTTGCTTAGGTGGAGGGGTAAGATCTGTGAACATAGTGTTGAAGATGTCAGCGATCATTACAGAGTGACCCAATGGAGGCCCCGAAACTACGAGGGTTACCAAGGGTGCTGTTTTGCTAGTTGATGTAATATTTGTGTTTAAGTGATTTGGCAGCCTGTTTACAAGAGTTACACCGCTGTCTGTAGGCATTCCATAATTGAGGGGAGGGAGACATCCTGGTGAATTACCATCCTGTCTCAAATCATCCCTTTTTGGGTAAAGTTGTCAAGAAGGTGGTTGCATTGCAACTTGAGGTACACCTCACCGCTGTTGGCATCTATGAGCCTCTCCATTCTGGCTGACCTGGCTTTTAGGTCTAGGCACAGCACGTAGATCACACTAGACAGGGTGTACAATGACCTGCTTAGAATGAGAGTTCTCATTCTGCTTGATCTCTCTTCAGCCTTTGACCCCATGGACCATGGGCTGTTTTGAACCAACTCAGGGAGTATGTAGGACTTACTGGCAAAGTCATCTGCTGGACTGAGTCCTATCTCAGTGCCAGGATGCAGAGGGTGTTGTTGGGAAGGTTCTCCTGACTCCCAATGGCTCTGCCCTGTGGCCTACCCCAGGGCTTGATCCTTTTGTCCGTGCTGTTTGCAATGTATATGCTACCCTTGGGTAGGATCATTAAACAATATGGGCTTGGGTTTCATTGCTGTGAAGATGATACCCAGCTCTGTATGTCCTTTGCATCCAGAATTCTTTCTTGAAGGAATGGTGTAGAGGGAAGGGGTTTGGCTACATTGGGGACCAATCTGGAGGAATAAGGGTCTATACAGCAGTGATGGCCTGCATCTATCTGACAGGGGAACTGCAGTCCTCAGTGGATGGTTTATATGTTACTCTTGTGAACATTTAAACTAGCTAAGAGGGGTAGTGGAAGAAATCAGGGAGGCATTAACTGTACCTCCCACTGACTGAAGCAGAGAATAGGGAGGACTCAGGGGGAGGTAAATCCCTGAGGGTGCAAAATAAAGAAAAAACTGTGGTAGAAAGCAAAGGGGATAAGAACACGAGTTGTAAAAAGAGAGGGGCAAAGCGGCAGAGCAAAAATTAAAAGTAGCAGGCAGAATGGTAACAAAGTGTGGAAGGGCATGCATGCAAAGAATAAAGGTCTAGGAAATAACATTCTGGACACAAAGGTCATCATGGCGGAGGCAAACCTGGATATCATGGCCATTACTGAGTCATTGTGCACAGGAAACCATGACTGGGGCATGACCATAACAGGCTGTACACATTTTAGGAAGGACAGGGTGGGAAGAGAGGTGGTGCTGTATGTTAGGGAGGGCATCAAAGTGATGGAGACCCAGGGAATCTGGGGGGGAGGGATGGAGGAATTGCAGGTATTGTGGGTCACCATGGAGACAAGAACCAGAGCGATTATTCATACTGGTGTGATCTCCAACACAGGGGTAGAAACTAGATATGGTGGATAAGGCACTGGCGGAAGCCATTAGCACAGCTGTAGAAAAGGGAGAGGTGCTGCTGGGTGGGGGACTTCTATCTGCCAGATGCAGATTAGAGCCCCCAGCCACTGTTTCATCTAGAGGCAGGGACATCCTGCACTCCCCGCAGGGTTTTTTTCTCTGGCAGCTCATCAGGGAACCCACTCATGGTGGGGCAATAATGAATCTGATGCTCACTAACAGGGACAGTATTGCAGATATCAAGGTGGGAGGCCATCAGTGGACCAGTGACCACCCTACAGTGCTGTTCAACATAAGGATGGTGACAGAAGCAAACCACGCAAGGACACGTGTCCTAGACTTCAAGAAGGCAGATTTTAAAAAAATGGGTGAATGCCTCAGAGATGATCTACCTAGGGGGATGACCTGTGGAGTGAAGGAATAGTGGGCTAAGTTAAGGGAATGCATAGTGAAGGCAACAAACCTCTGTGCAAATGAAGTGAACAAAAATAAGAGAAAAAAGAGACTGCTATGGTCCTCAAAGGAAGTGCCTGAAAAGGTAAAGGCTAAAAGGCTGGCATTCAGGAGGTATAAAGAGACACAGAGGGACGAGGACAGGGAGGTGTATCAGGAGAAGCAGAGGGAAGCAGTGAGGGGAACAAAGGCATAAACTGAGGAAATTATAGTCTAAGGGGTAACTAAAGGGACAAGACAATTTTTAGGTATGTAAGTGAAAAGAGGAAGACTAGGGGAGGGATTGTGTGGTTAAGAAGGGGGGGACTGTGCAGAAGGGGGTCAGAAAAAAGCAATCATCCTGAACAAATACTTTTGTTCAGTCTTCAAAAGGGAAGGGGAAGGGCAGCAGGACAGCAGGAGCACTGTATAAGGGGGTAAACACAAGTCCTTTTACAAAGAAGACAGTCCTGAAGGGTCTCACAAAATCTGAAAGTGGGCAAAGTTATAGGGCCAAATGGGGTACACCCTAGGGTATTGAGCAAGCTCAGGGAGGTACTGGCTGCACCTCTGATAGACCTGTTCAACAACTCACTGGAAACAGGGGTGGTTCCAGAGGACTGCAGGAGCCCAGACATAGTCCCACTTCATAAAAGCGGTAGCAGGGAGGAGGCTGGCAACTATAGGTCAGTCAGTCTGACATCAGTGGTGAGGAAGTTAATAATCAATGCTACAGGAAAGGACTATGGAGTATCTTGAATCTAGTGGGCTCCAAGACTGAGGCAGTATTGATTCATGGGGAAGGTCATGTCAGACAAATCTGATTTCTCTGACTGGGTATCCAGGGAAATAGATTAGGGTGGGGCGGTGGACATGGCCTACTTAGATTTAAGTGATGCTTTCAACACCATTCCACATAGAAGATTCATAAGGAAACTGGGCAGCTTAGAGGTGTGTCCTAAGGTGGTAAACTGGGTAAGAAATTGGTTAGGAGATAGGCAAAAGAGGGTGGTGATAAATGGTGTTCACTCCAGGGAATGGAAGGTAACCAGTGGGGTGTCTCAAGTCTCAGTACTTGGATCAGTCCTCTTTAATGTCTTTATAAGTGGAGGATTGGTTGGGGAATATGTGACAGAGAGTGGTGGTAAATGGAGTTCACTCCAAGGACAGGAGGGTGACTAGTGGGGTGCCTGAGGGCTCAGTGCTGGGACCAGTTCTCTTTAATGTCTTTATAAGTGACATTTCAGAGGAGCTAAAAGGGAAGGTATGCCTCTTTGTGGATGACACAAAAATTTGCAACAGGGTGGACACTCTGGTGTGTGTGTGTGTGTGTGGAAAGGATAAGCAGAGACCTGAGAAAACTGAAGGAGTGGCCAAGGGTAAGGCAGCTGGGTTTCAATCAGAAAAAGTGCAAAATAATGCACTTAGGGCACAGAAACCTGGAGTGGAGTACAAATAGGGGGTGTTATATTGATGAACACCAAACAGGAAAGAGACCTGTGGTAATCATATTGGATGACATAAAGGTGGCCAGGCAGTATAACAAGTCAGTTGGGAGAGCTAGTGGGATGCTGAGGTTCATAAGGAGGGGTATCAGCAGCAGAAAGAGGGAGGTAGTGTTGCCCCTGTATAGATCATTGGTAAGACCCCACCTTGAATACTGTGTCCAGTTCTGGAGACCACATCTCTGGAAATACATAGACAGAGTGGAGGTGGTCCAGAGAAAGGCAGCTAAAATGGTGCAGGGTCCACACCAAAAGCCCAATTTTGAGAGACTAAAATATCTCGATATGTACACTCTGGAGTAGCGGAGGAGGGATATGACAGAGACCTTTAAATACCTCATGGGGGATAAATGAGACACAGGAGGGAAGTATTTTTCAGAAAAAAGAAGCTCAGGAACAAGAGGACATGCTATGAAGCTGGAGAGGAGTAGATCCAGGAGAGATAGGAGGAAGAACTTATTCACAGAAAGACTGGTGAATTTCTGGAACAGCCTTTCAGTGGAGGTGGAGGTGGTGGGGGTGAAAAGAGTGGTGGGGTTCAAGAATGCATGGGATACACATAAGGGAATCTTAGTGGCACGGAAGGGGGAGAGGGAGAAAGATTAGGGTCTGCAGTGATACTGTAGGTAGGGAAAAATGGGCAGACTGGGTGGGCCAAGCAGTCCTTATTTGCCGTCAAATTCTATGTTTCTGTACAGAAGAGCTGGAAGGGCAGGTATGACTCTTTGTGGATTACACCAAAATCTGCAATTGGATGGAGACTCCTGAGGGGGTGGAAAGAATGTGCAGTGACCTGTGAAAACCTGAAGAGTGTTCAAGGGCATGGCAGCTGGGTTTCAATGTGAAAAAATGCTAAATCATGCACTTAGGATATGGTAACCCAGAGGCGGAGTACAAAGTGGGAGAAGAGGTATTGACAGTCACAAAACAGGAAAGGGACCTAGGAGTAATCATATTGGAAAGCCTCAAGGTGGTGAGACTGTGTAACAAGGCAGTTGATAGGGTCAGTGGGATGCTGGGGTGCATAGGGAGGGGTATCATCAGCAAAAAGAGGGAGGTGGTGTTGCCACTGTATAGATCACTGGTGAGACCTCACTTGGAGTACTGTGCCTGGCAGACTGTCCCACGTGGCTCCACAACCCTTTATGTGAAGCAGAACCTCCTCACATCCCTCTTAAACCTTCCCTCCCAGAAGGAGTAGTAGTGGTGGTAGCAGTAGTAGTAGTAGTGGCAGTAGTAGTCATAGTAGTGGTAGTAGTAATAGTAGTGGGAGTAGTAATAGTAGTGGGAGTAGTGGTGGTGGTAGTAGTAGTGGTAGTAGTAGTCATAATGGTATTAGTGGTAGTAATAGTAGTAGTGGTAGTGGTAGTAGTAGTAGTAGTATTAGTAGTAGTAATGGTGGTAGTAATAGTGGTAATGGTAGTGGTAGTAGTATTAGTAGTAGTAGTGGTAGTAGTTGTAGTAGTGGTGGTGGTGGTGGTGGTGGTAGTAGTAGTAGTATTTATTTATTTATTTGTAAAGGTTTCACCAGGAAAGACAACATGAGCTGAGAACAGCTTGTTTCCGGAAGTGTCCTGGGGGGAGGGGTTACATAAGGGGGTGGATTGTGCAAAAACATAATAAAATAAAATACATACAGTGCAAATTCAATTACATAAACAGAAGTACTGATACATGCAATTACATCCTAGACCTATTGTTTAAAAGAAAGTGTCAGATGACAGAGTAAGGACAGAAAGAAAGGATGAGACATACCGGGGTAAACAGACAACATGCAGATATATATATATATATATATATATATATATATATATATATATATATATAGAGTCCAGGAAGAGGTAATCTGGAAGGTATGGGCCAGGTGGTGAACAAACAGTGGCAGGCTGAGCACAGGGAGTAATAAGTGCTAGTCAGATGAATAAGGATACTTAGTGCTATATGGGTATAGCAGAAAGGGAGAATATAAGTACTATATGGGTATAGCAGAAAGGGAGAATATAACACAAGTTGTGGAGAGGTGGGGGAAGGGCAGGGGAGTATGGGTAGGAGGGAGAAAGAGGAGGGACAAGCCAAGATCTATTCACCTTCAGGATGCTGAGAACCCTGCGGGGGGCAGGACCTGGCAGCGACGGAGAAGATGGGGGAATATATAAGGAGGGCAAGCCTAAGTTAGGAGGGGGGTAAGCCAGGAGCTATACACCTTCAGGATGCCGACAACCCTGCACGGGGACAAGACCTGGCAGAAGTGGAGGGGTGGGGGAGCGGGGGACAGGAACTGACAGAAAAGGAGAGGAGAGAAGAGAGAGGAGAGAGGAGAGAGGAGAGAGTGGGGAGGAAGAGTTGGGTAGGAGGAGGGACGAGTCAAGAACTATTCCATTTCAGGATGCAGAGAACCCTACAAGGGGACAGGACCCAGAAGAGAAGGAGAAGAGAGAGGGTGAGGAAGGTTAGGGAGGGAAAGGAGAGCCAAGAATGATTCCCCTTCAGGATGCTGAGAACCCCGCAAGGGGAAAAAGGAAAAGGAGAGGGGAGAGAGAGAGGGAGGGAGGGGATGAGGCAAGCATGAAACTATTCCCCTTTAGAATGCTGAGAACCCTGCAAGGGGGCAGTGCCTGGCAGAAAAAGGAGGAAGAGAGGGGGATTAGTGGGGGGCAGCAGGAGGCAGGGGAAGGGGATGCAGAAGGCACCTGATGGAGGAAACCTAATGGTGGTGAGGGAGTACGAGGGGGAGAACGAGAGGGAGATGGGGGAGGCAGCAGGAAGCTGACTGGGGGAGAAGGGAATTAGGTGCAGTTATAGACATGAACAGTGTGCTTTCGGAGGAGGAGTGAGACTGAGTGGCAGGGTTGTGCAGAGTGAATTTCTAGTGGGAGGGAGTTCCAGATATCAGGAAATTTATAAGAGAAAGCAAAGCGGCCCAATGAAGTGCCCTGGGGTGGGAGGGCAAGGGTTCTGTGGGTGGTGGTGTGGAGGGAATAGCAGGATGGGAGGGGGGTGATAGGATGGAGGATAGCTAGGGCAGCAGAGAAGTGAGGTGTAGTACTAGTACTAGTACTACAGTATTAGTACTGGTAGTAGTAGTAGTGGTAGTATGAGTGGCAATAGTACTAGTGGTAGTAGCAATAGTAGTGGTAGTAGTGGTGGTGGTGGTAGTAGCAGTAGTGGTAGTAGTAGTAGTAGTAGCAGTAGTAGTAGTCATAGTAGTAGTAGTACTAGTGGTAGTAGCAGTAGTAGTAGTAGTAGTGGTAGTGGTAGTAGGGGATTCTTATTGCAGCACCTCTAGGGGCTGAGTTAATACAAAACCACACAAATGAATATACATTTAAACATAACATTTCAAAACACCCGACTACAAAATAAACACCAAACCTAAGAATAAGTTCATATAACACTACATGCAACAATAATTATAACAAACTATCACATGCTAGTAGGGAAATTGCACATTATAGTAAAATGCACATAGTATTACAACAAATTGCACACAGTATTAGGGTTGCTTGGATTCTGTGGAATCAATTCTGTCTTTACCAAGTCACAGTTTACAGAATTTTTGATTCCACCTCCAGTTTTGTTCCACATCTGATTAAGACAATCAGGACAGGAATCGGAAGTGGAATCTGAAGTTCTGATTCTGCATCTGACTCTGCTTCTGTCTAAGGGGATCATAAAAAAACCCTCCCCCACCCTTGCCTCCCTCCCATTTACCGTAATTCACAGCTGTGCTGGATTCTCTGTTAGAGGCTCAGATACTGTAGCTGTGGTGGTCCAGACTCTGACATCTTCCTAGGTACCAAACTGGAGTGTCTGGCATACCCTTTCCCTGCCCGCTATGTTAATTCCACGAGCAGGCATCCATATTGTCCCTCTTGAGTGATAGTCTGATGCCTTCTAGTCTCCTCAACCTGGCTGCTAACCCCTCAGTACCCAGGCTCAACCACATAGATTAGCCCCAGAGCCCCAACATGGGTTTCTCCTGTTTTGAGTCCCTAATCCCCGACGCTGCTAGTGGCACCTTTGTTTAACAAGTGGCAACAGGCAATGGTTGCATTATACAAGCAGGCAGATGCATGCACTTAGTACTTCAGTAAACAGCCGTCTCGTAAAATGCACACCTAGTCCAACTCGATTAATAGATTCCTCGTCCCCATCCTTTTCAATGTTTTCCCTGTCCAGCCTAAAGCAAACCACCTCCAAGAAGCCCCTGGTTGTACCTCAGTGACCTGGGAGGTGGCTGACCAAAAGAAAGCTTTGGGGTTAGAAGCCAATACCAAACACCATACTGGTCAGGTATTGGCTGCTAACTCCAGGACTTTGATTTGGTTGTCCACCTCCCAGGTAACTCAGGCATACCTGGGGGCTTCTGGGAGGTGATTTGCTTTGGGCTGGGGCTGAGCAGGGAGACCTTTAGAAAGGAAGCAAAAAGGTTCATAGCACTCCAGATCAGGAATCAAAGGGCAGCAAACAAAGTTGCAATGCACAAAATGTTTAATCACTCCCAAAAGCTCATTGCTCCCTTGCACTTCGGCCCTACAATCGGGCTTTTGTCAGAGGGTCAGACTTTTAGAAAGGACAGGAACGGGGAGTCCTAGTTATCAGATTAGACTAGGTGTATATTTTACCAGATGGTTGTTTGCTGATTATGTGTGTGTGACTACATGCTAGTATAATGCCACCATTGCCTGCTGTCACTTCTTAAACTAAGTTGCCACAGTGCCACCAGCAGCATCAGGGGTTAGGGATTCATTGGGATGGGAGGGACTTGAGTCGGGGCTCGTAGACAAATCTACGTGGTTGGATTGGGGTACTGGGGGGGTAGAAGCTGGGTCAAGAAGATGAGTCTTGGTGGGAACAACAGTACAGATGCCATACCATTGCCTGCCAGCTTCTCACTGTGACCTGACCCAGCCACTTGTGCCTCCAGGACCTGCAGCAGTAAGGTAAGGGGAAGGAGAGAGATTTTTTTAAACAGTATTGAATGGGGTAGAGGGCTTAGGATGCGGATTAGGAATCAGATTCTGATTCTGTTAAGGGTTTTTTGTAATTTGGATTCTTTAGCCTGAATACCAAAATACCTAAAAAAGCTTGGAATTTGAGGATTATGATTTTAGAATCTGAGGAATGTGATTTCAGTTCTGAGGAATATGATTTAAGACTTCTAGAAAAACGTAAAGGGAACTTACAAGCTCAAATGGGCAGACTGAGTTGGCCATCGGCCCTTATCTGCAACAGTGTCTATGTATCTATATATCTATGATTACGCAATTCCGAGCAACCCTCACAGTATTATATTGCCCTCATGCCAGATATTATACAACCTAGAATAAGTAACTTTACATAAATCAAAGATCATAAAAATAAAAATATGTGAGACCACAATAACTCACCAGAAAATTGCAAATCACATTCATATTGCCTTTATATCAAAAATCGTAGTTCTCAGTCCCATTGGAAAATATGCTCAGGCACCAATTAGAAAAGAGGGTGGTCATTAGACAACAAAATTTGCCCACAGCCCATGACACTGATCAGGTATCTTTCTGTTTTTCCTTTATGGGTTTCAATTTTTTTTTTCTATTTCTAGTTTTATAACTTCCTTCTTCACTGGTCCAGAAGTGTCCATTTAGTTTATTGTCTGGTTTTTGAACTGTGTCAAAAAACTGCTTGTGTAACTCTTCACTTCTTTTTCCTGACCCCCAAATACTTCTCCTTTTTGTATATGAATCCTCAGTAACTATAATCCTCTTCACTATTCTCTGAAATGACTCTATCACTTCACTTTCTGTTTTGGTTTGACCTGAGATTCTGACTGGCCATGCTTAATCTGCACTAGGTGTAACTTATGTTTTATAAAACAAAAGGAGTTCCTGTTAGGACAGAACTCCTCTTTTAAGCACTGACAAAGAATACATCATTTTGCTGGTAGTCTTCTTAACATATTTCTTCAACATAGGGCCCCATGTTAAGTTATCTGATTTTTACTTCCAGAAGCTTATCTTTTGAAATTGTATCCATACCCTCACTGGTCAGTTGAAACTGTAATTGCTCTATGTCTTTCCCAAAGGACACCTACATAATCTGAATTTTTATGTTGATTGCACGCATGCACAGGAAACATGTTGCGGCAGCTTGCTGCAGAAGCAGGTTGTGGAGGTGTGGCAGTGTTGTGGCTAATGTCCCCACTGTGTTTTGAGGCTTGGCCTGCTTTCCCCAATGGGGTGACATGCTGCTACTGACACTAGTTCAGCCAGCATGCCACCAAATGGGACAGCTCCATCTCCCCTGGAAACCACCATCCTATCTCATTCCTCTCCATGTTGGCTAAACTCCAGGAAAACCTTGTTCTCTCTCAACTCTCCCCCCTTCCTTGACTCATCCTCATTCTTCATGGAGGTACTGCCTGTCCATGGCAAAGGGGAGGCTAGGACACTCTGCATCCAGAAATTCAACACATGGTTGAAGAAACGGTGCAGAGAGGAGGGGGTTGGCTTCATGAGCGACTGGGGCCCCACCTGGAGAGATGTGGGCCTATACAAGGGTGACGGCCTGCATCCATCCATCCAGGGAGGTGGACCAAGGTCCTGAGTGAAAAGTTTAGATGCTTCATTGGCAAGCATTTAGACTAGCCAAAGGGGGGGGTTGAGGGATGATAGGAAACAAAATAAGCCCTCTCCCCCCAAGAACACAGGAACTACAGGGGAACTCAAGTGGACTGTAATCCAACAGTGGGCGCATGTCAACACAAAGACCAAGGGCTGGGAGAGTGTGCTATTCATAATGACAAGGAGGGCGATCGAAAAAGGGAGTTGCATAAAGTAGCAAAGCAAGGGAGGGACACCACAACCTGGAGAGCCATGGGTGTAAATGCCCGAAGTCTGTGAACAAGATAGGGGACCTTGAGGCTACCATGCCGGCATCTGACCTGGACATTGTGGCCTGGTGTAATGAAAACCAGAGCTGGAAAATGGCCATATCAGCTTACAATCTATTCAGGAGAGACACAGCAGGCAGGAAGGGGGAAGGAGTAGCTCTTTATGTGAAAAAAAGCCCAAAGGTCACAGAAATTCTAGGGGAACAGGGAGGAGGGGAGATACTGTGGGTTATACTACAAAGGAGAAAGGGGACATCTATTCACACAGGGGTAATATACAGACCACCAGCTCAGGGGGAGGAGGTAGATAAGGAGATGCTACTAGCAATAGAAGGGTTGGCCCACAAGGGAGAGGTGTTATTGGTCGGGGACTTCAATCTACCAGATGTGGATTGGATCCTCCCCTCAGTGGCTACAACCAGGAGCAGGAACATCCTAGATGCACAGCAAGGGGCATTCCTTAAACAGCTGGTTGTGAAACTCACACAGGAAAGGGCACTACTAGACCTGGTGGTTCCGAATGGGGAGACTGTAACAGAGGTTACAGTGGGGGAGCACCTGGGGAACAGTGATCACTGAATGGTGTGGTTTGAAATAACTGGGGGAGCAGAACCAAGCCACACAAAGATCCTTGACTCCAGGAAGGTGGATTTCAGAGACATGGGAAAACACCTAGAAGAAACACTGATCAGAGTAGGGGAAAAGAAGGTGGTAGAGGAACAGTGGGAGGTAATCAAGTCAGGGATTGCAATGGTGACACAACTCTGTGTCAAATGGGCAAGTAAGGGGAACAGAAGGAAGAGACCATGATGGTTGCCTAGGGAGGTAGCAGAAAAGGTTAAAGCAAAAAAAAAAAAAAAAGGTATTTAGACAATACAAAAGAACACAAGACAAAAGAGATAGGGAGTGGTATCAGGAAAAACAAAGGGAGGCAGGGAAGGCAGTTTCGGTAGCCAAAGCTCAAACAGAGGAATGCATAGCAAACTCAGGGGTAATGGGAGACAAAACTTTTTGTAGGTACATTAGTGAAAAAAAAGAAGGCAAGGGGAGCGATTGTGCGGCTGAAGGGGAAGGATGGGATTAGTACAGAGGATGACCAACAGAAAGCAAATGTATGGAACAAGTACTTCTATTCAGTTTTTATGGAATGGGGGCAGGAAATGGGCTTGCAGTTAGAAATAAAGGCATGAAGGGCACAGAGATGGACACTGGTCCCTTTTCAAGGGAAAGGGTGCTCAGGGAACTGGCAACAATAGAGTCGATAAGGTGATGGGACCAGATGGAGTACACTCTAGGATAATGAAGGAGCTAAGAGATGTGTTGGCAGACCCTCTTACTACCCTGTTCAGCCTGTCACTGGAAACAGGGGAGGTACCCAAGGACTGGAGGAGGGCCAATGTAGTACCTAGTCCCTCTATACAAAAGTGGTAACAAGGAGGAAGTAGGCAACTATAGACTAATCATTCTGACCTCAGTAGTAGGAAAAGTTATGGAAACACTGCTAAAGAAAAGAATAGTGGAACACCTGATTGTCAATGGACTACAGGACCCAGGGCAACATGGTTTTACGGGAGGAAGGTCATGCCAGTTGAACCTCAGTGAGTTCTTTGACTGGGTAACCAGGGAGGTTGAATTGGGGGGGGGCAGTGGATGTGGGCTATCTGGATTTCATCAAGGCCTTTGACACCATGCCACATAGAAGGCTGTAAAGCAAGCTGAAGAACATGGGGGTGGGAAAGAGAATAGTGAAGTGGGGAATTGGCTGGGTAATAGGATGCAGAGGGTGGTGGTGGTGGTAAATGGCATCTACTATGCAGAGGGTAAAATGACCAGTGGGTTGCCACAGGGTTCAGTATTGGGTCTGGTCCTCTTCAATGTCTTCATCAGTGACATTGCAGAGGGTCTAGTAGGAAAAATATGTCTGTTTGCTGATGACATCAGGCTCTGCAGCAGGATGGACATGTCAAGGGGAGTGGACAGAATGAGGGAGATATAAAGAAGCTGGAGGATTGGTCAAGGGATTGCCAACTGGGGTCAATGCAAAAAAGTGCAAGGTTAATGCACATGGGGCACAAACACCCAGGGGCAATATATCTTTGGGGGGGATTCAGTTCTCCAAACAAGAAAGAGACCTGGGGGTGATCATCTCTGATGACCTAAAGGTCAGTAGGCAATGTGACAAGACAGCAGGCAAGGCTAGCAGGATGCTGGGATGCATAGGCAGAGGTATCACCAGCAGAAAAAGGGAGGTGATGATTCCACTATATAGATCATTGATGATGCCACACCTTGAGTACTGTGTCCAGTTCTGGATGCCTCATCTACGAAAATACATTAATAGGCTAGAGTCGGTTCAGAGGAGTGCAACCAAAATGGTACAGGGACTGCATCACAAACCCTACAGGGATAGGCTGAAGGAATTAAATATGTGTTCTCTGGAAGAGAGAAGGGAGAGGGAGGATATGATTGAGACATTTAAATACTTTACAGGGATAAATAAAGTGCAGGAGAATACCATTTTTTCAAAGAAAAAGATGCTCAAGGACAAGGGGGCACAAGATGAAACACGTTCAGGGGGAACACGAGAAAGTACTTCTTCACGGAGAGGGTGGTGGACAAATGGAACAACTCTTCAGCATCGGTCATGGAGGCAGAAACTATTACAGGTTTAAAAAAAAGCTTGGGATGGGCATAGCAAGCCGCTGGTAGGTGGGAGAGAGGGACAACCTATTTGCAGCAGAATTTGAAAAAGCACATTTCTTAGGAATGATAGGGAAGACTTGGTGGGCCTAAGGCCCTATCTGCCAATTACTTCTATGTTTCTATGTTTCACTGGAAGTCTGGCTTCAGGAAGTCCCACTCCACCTCCCTCCTTCAGCTCTCTGACGCCATCCTCTCTGGCATGGATCAGGGCCTCTTTACCTCCACTCTCTGTCGATTTGGGCAAAGCCTTTAACACTGTTGCCCATCCCATCGTCCTGAACAAGTTTAAGGCAGTTAGACTCTCAGTCTCCTCAGTTAGTTGTTTCTGCTACTACATGGAGGGCAAGTCACAAGCTGTCTGAAATGAAGATTCTCTCTCTCCCCCATCCCAATCTGCTGAGCTTTCCCCAAGGGTCCGTTCTTGGCCCAGTCCTTTTTTCCATTTTTCTGAATGACCTCCCCACTGTCCACTCCTCTGCACCCATTCACATACTGTATGTGCAGATGACATGGTACTCCTTGCCACTGGCTCCTCTGCCTCTTCTCTGCCTGTCTTCAACTGGACTTTAACAAAGTGCAGTGCTAGTTCCTAGTCAATCAGGTATCCTTAATGCCAAGAAAATGATCTTTATGACCTTTGGCACTACGCAGAGGCTTGCTAGACTCTCCCCTCCTGCCTTATCCTTGGTGGTGCAGAGATTGAGGATGTCTCCTCCTTCACGTATCTCGGCTTCTGGTTGGACCATCATCTCAGTTTCTCTGTTCATGTGGATGCCATCCTCCAGAAACTCCACCTCAAACATGGTGCACTTTACATGAATAAGGGGAGCATTCTGCTTCCTGCCACCCTTCCCTCCAACCTGTTCCTGCTCTGCATGGACTCCCTACAACACTATCCGCTCCCTCCCTCCCTCCCAGCTCCAGGACACTGGACACAGTGCTGCAGTACCCTGCAGGTTTAGAAGGCTGCCAACATTCGAGGAGCTCTCCCCCCTCCCTCCAGCCTCCTCCTGCTCTGCACAGACTCCCTACATCACTATCTGCTCCCTCCCTCCCAGCTCCAGGACACCAGACACAGTGCTGCAGTACCCTGCAGGTTTAGAGGGTTGCTAGCATTCGAGGAGCTCTCCCTCTCCCTCCAACCTGCTCCTGCTCTGCGTGGACTTCCTACAACACTATCAGCTCCCTCCCTCCCTCCCAGCTCCAGGATACCAGACACAGCACTGCAGTACCCTGTAGGTTTAGAGGGCTGCCAACATTTGAGGAGCTCTCCCCCCTCCCTCCAGCCTGCTCCTGCTCTGCACGGACTCCCTACATCACTATCTGCTCCCTCCCTCCCAGCTCTAGGATACTGGACACAGCGCTGCAGTACCCTGTATGTTTAGAGAGCTGCTAGCGTTCGAGGAGCTCTCCCTCCTCCTTGTAGCCTGCTTCTGCTCTGCACAGTCTCCCTACAACACTATCAGGTACAGTGAAGCTTCTACCTCACTCATGCCGTGAGGCACCATTCTGTTGCCGGCTTCTCACAACTGCGCCAGACCACGTGGCATGCCAGTGGATCGGAGGACATGAACTGATTGACTTTTTGGGTTAACATTAGCTTTAATTGGTACTTTTATTCTGCTTAGTTTATTCCATTCATTTCCCTTGTATTGTGTTTTTACTCTGTTTAACTTGTTCTGTGAATGGATCCCCTCTTAACCATTTTAATATCTGTTTAGCGTGTCTTTATGTATGCATCCCTAACTAGTGGATGATTAGCCTGCTTTGCTCCCATGTGCTCTAAATGTTCCTCTGAAATGTATGCTGCTTGGATATCATGTTTATGACAGGGTTGAATAAGGCCATATCCCATTTGTTATGCAGAAAGAGTTTAAACACAAGGATCTGGTCTATCACCTTCTTTTCTGTCTCTTCTCTGTCTGGTTGCATAACTAAATTTTCTTGTGAGACCTAGGAACTAATCACTCCGATGGTTTCGCAATTCTCCGCCTCTCGCTGTCTCTCTGCCTTCACTTGCTGTTCTGTCTTTTGTTCCCCTTGCATATCTACAGTTATAAAAGTATATCCAAATCTCTGTGTAAAACTGTATGTGATACTGGGAGCCCTTTGTTTAAAACTGTATGTAGTTATACTGTTGAAATGATTGCAAAAAGCTATTTGGAACTCAAGGGGTTAACCTGAGACACAGTTTTTAAGCCTTTTAAAGAGCTGTAAACAAGAGGTTAGTTCTGGGTCATTATGTTCTTTTTGCTGTGCCTGGTGAAACTGACAAGAACACTGTGTGAGAAGCAGAATGTTCTCTTAACGAGCTCCCTGCAAAGACTTGTTATAAAAAAGCTGCAGTGTTTTTCAAGAGGGAGCGACAGAAACTGAGAGACTGAGATTGGAAATTAAGAAAAACTCAGAAGGACTCTGCTTTCTGTTTGTACTGCCATTGCAAATAGTTATACTGAACAATTTTTATTTTTTGTTTTGCTGTTATTAATGATAAAACGCTATTTGCAAATTTTGAAACTGCTCCTGGTTTTCCTATGCTTCCTGATCTGTGCCTCGATGACAATGTTGAATAATATTACTGTGCTAGCCAGCATTGTAGTGTAATGCTTGGTGTTGTTTACCTTAGGCATGTAATGCTAGGCTGCCCATTCAGATCTGCATGGTGTAAGTTTCATACCTAGAATTTTGTTACCTGTTGTGGGGATAGTCGTAGCCACACTAGGTGCTGTGCTGCCAGCATTTTCAGGGGAACCATTGTATTATTTGTTACAGTGATAGGGTTTTGATTTCAATCTCACTGCTGGCAGTCTGGAGTTTGGTTTGGGATTCTCTGAGTCCATGCTTGCCTGCCCACCCCTAGACTCAGGCTCAGGTTTCAACGTACGCCCCTACCTTCTTCCCCATTTAACCCTGTTCTTCTCTTGCTTCTCCAGCACCCTCTCTCCCAGCTCCAGGACACTGGACACAGTGCTGCAGTACCCTGTAGGTTTAGAGGGCTGTCAGTGTTCGAGGAGCTCTCCCACCTCCCTCCAACCTGCTCCTGCTCTGCATGGACTCCCTACAACACTATCAAGTAGTGCTACTGCCTCCCTCCCTTGCACCCCCTCACCCTAAGCTGGTGTTATTTTTATAGACACAAACAGATCAATTGTGCACCCCCAGCTCCCTTCTTTGGTGGTATAACTCAGCCTCCCTGATTAATGACCCAGTTGGATTCACCCAGGGTTAATTTGTAGCAGCTGTATTAGTTATTAACCATCTATAACTGACCTTACCCCCTACTGTCCCTATTAGTGAAACTCCTCATTTAACTTAAAGAGTCAGTGGTCTTTTCGGCTTCATTGCAGATTGTCTAATGTACTGTGTCTTACTTGACTGGCCCCATGTGGCCTCATTTGATCACCACCTACCCCATGTTAGAAAAACCTCTAGTCCATCATGTTCTACCCATTATTACTTCTTTCAATTACCTGCCCTGTATTGTACAGATATGTTGATGCCACAACATCCCCAGCTAATTGCTCCACACAGTTGTACTTGGACCTGACAAGCCCCTACCAGGCATCCCATATCATGTATGGTATACTTGGCCAGTCCCTTTTTCTGCACCACCCTTACCTACACTGTTCTTTATTATAGTGTCTACACTCTATTATTTATCCTTAATGCGCTGCTACTACCCCACTATGAAATTCCCTACCCAATGTTTATCACGTATGAAAAAATAATTCATTAACCTGCACATCATGTTAAAGATGCTTATCATTATTCTACTTATTTGCTCAGGAAATGTTGAAATCAATCCGGCCCAACTCCTTTCATCCCCATCAGATTTTGGAACTGCTGCTGACTTAAAGAGCTGCTGACATCTCAAAGAACACTTTTGAAAACATAATAACTGGGCGCAATTCAGCTTGCATTCCGTATATATTCTTTTATTTGTACTTTTTTTTAATTACGCTTTTAAAAACCGAACAAATGAGTATCAGGTACAATAATAGATCCCAGATGTTCATATACATAGAAATGCAATAGCATATATTTCAGTACCCAGATATAGTTAGATTTCTCCACCCTGTTGCTTATTACTGAGTAAATTAGCATGAATGCACGATCCTGATCCCTCAGCATTCATCTGCCTCTGTAGCTTAGTCTCTACTTTAAGTCATAATCCTCTGTTGTGATATCACAATCTGTTGCCATGGGAGTAACTGTGATGTCACAAGCAGTGCATTATGACCTCAGGTAGGGAGAAGGCAACAGGAATGGATGAACTCATCAGAAGCAAAGATCCTGTTTTCATGCAGATGGCCTCAGTAATAAATAATGGGGAGGGGGGAGATACTGAACTAATGTGAAATTCATGCTGAACTGTGTCTATATACAGTATATTACATTTTGTTAAAGTTCTCCTGAAGGCATCAGCAGCTCTTTAAAGTTAATGTTGATGAATGTTTGTAGCCTTACAAAAAAGTTACACGTTGTGACAACCTGGGCATCCCACACCAAACCTGACATACTGGTGGTTACAGAAACCAGGCTGAAGGCTTCCATACCTGATCAGCAGATAGTACTGCCATCCCTCAAGGCTTTCCAGGTGGATAGACAAACAAGGGGTGGGGGTGTAGTTATGTACATCAACGAAAAGCTATTGGTCACATAATTATTAGCAGTTTCAAAACCAAAGGAATCCAAATGCCTAGCCTTAAAACTAACACTGTCATCCACTGAGTCAATCAATATATTGGGTTGCTACAGACCACCATCTGGGGGCTCGGAGCTTCTCAAAACTATTTGCAACCTCAGCGACTCAAACCTTAATGAAACAATCATCCTTTGGGATCTTAATCTGGATTGGCTGAGCTCCAGTTCCAATAACATCAAGGATCTATGTGATGAATTAGGATTCTCACAATTAGTTTCGGAACCAACCATGCCCAACACCAAAAACCTTGCAAAAAGCACATTATTAGATCTCATACTAACAAATAGGCCACATAAATTTGCATGCTCTGCTGTATCTTTTTAATGATATCAGCAACCATAATATTGCAGTCGGAATATGGATACTGGAAAGGCATTTCGCTAATCCAGAATTCATGGCTAAGCGCAGTTTCTGCAAATTTAGTTTGGCCAATAACTTAAACGATCTCAGGAATTCAAATTGGCAAAATTTTTATCTAGCCAAATCAGTTGAGGAAGCAGTAGACATTTTTAATGCGATGCTCCTAACAATAATATACAAACATGCCCCTTTTATAAAGTCCAGAGTCAAAAAGGTTTCCCAGCCATGGTTTTGAGTGGACCTAAAAAAAAGCTTTAGTGGCTAGGAAGAAACTCTGGGTCATGGATCTACTAAAAATAGCCATGACTGGATGGCTTTTAAAATGGCAAGAAATTCCTGCACTAAACCTGTAAGATCAATGAAAATCAATTATTATGTAAATGCACTAGAAGAGTCTAAATTTAATCCTTCTAAAATGTGATGAACCATTAAAACAGTTGAAGGTCAAAGACCCACATCATCAATTCCACCATAAATGACTTCACAAGGTTCCTCAATCTCAGATAAAGCTACAATCCTCCAAAAACAAAATTCCCATTTTGACACAGCTTGGTTAGCCTTTGACTCATCCCCAGCTGCAAAGTTAGTAAATGGTTCCCAGTCGGAGGATGCCCGTATGAATCCTCAACCACCTAATGCCCTCTGTCGCTTCCTGATAAACTTTAAGCAGGTTGAGGACATATGAAAATAAAACTAGATATAAAAAAGAGCACTGGCGCAGATGGGATTGGCCCCTTTTTCCTTTAGGTCAGCTTGCATTATCTTACAGCCCCCATAACACATTTATTTAACATGTCAGTTACCACTGGCATAGTTCTCACCCTGTGGAAAATAGCCCACGTACTCTACCTATTTAAACTGGGCGACCCATGCGACCTAAATAATTACAGGCCCATATCCATTTTACCTGCACTCTCCAAAATGCTAGGAAAGCTCATCAATACCCATCTAAGGGATTACCTAGAAATGATGGCTTTATTAAACCCATTCCAACAGGCATTAGAAAGCATCACAGTACAATCTCAGTCCTGGCCAAGGTAACAGATGATTGGCTCACTGCCCTCGACCGTAAACACTTTACTGGAGCTGTGTTTCTGAATCTGAGTAAAGCATTTGATACAGTTGATCATAACCTGTTATTACCAAAACTGCAGGATCTCAGATAACATAATGCTAGCTACTTCTCTGGCAGAGTCCAATTCACTAAAGCCAATGGACTCTTATTTTCTCCCCTTTCTCTTCTGAGGGGTGTGCCGTAGGGTTCTCTATCCTTGGCCCCCTCCTTTTTTCTATCTACATAAACTCTCTGAGTGATAACATTCAAACAGCAAAACTTCATTTTTTCGCAGATGATATGGTCCTTTATATCTCAAAACTTTCCCTTGACAAAATCAATCCCACTCTTTAGACTGAATTTAATCAGCTTCAGCTTAGCCTTATCAACTCTAAGCCCCTGCTGAATTCTGGCAAATTTCGTATGTTCGTAAATAAAACTAAAGTGATGTGCTTCACACCCACCACTTCCACTCCTTCACAGCCAAGACCGGTTACCCTGGCTATAACAACGCTGTTAGGGGACACCTTAGAAGTTGTAGACAAATTTAAGTACCTGGGTCTGTGGCTTGACAGCCATCTCTCCTTTACCGCTCATATTGATACACTTATAAAAAAAAGCCAAAAATTAGATTAGGATTCTTCAGAAATAAATCACTATTCCCTCTGGATGTCAGGAAAAGGTTAGTCCAAGCTACCTTTCTCCCGCTCTTATACTATGTGGACATTCTTTATACCAACAGCTCAGCCTCACACTTCCATAAATTAGAATTGCTCTTTCATTGGGCTGTTCATTTTATTTTAAATGCCCCCTCTAGGACCCACTATTGCTTACTTTATTCTGCTGTGGGTTGGACATCACTTGTGTTGAGAAGGAAATTGCACAGCTCTAGATGGTTATATCAAGCTTTGATCAATAATCTCCCCACTTATATTTGGCATGCCCCCAGAACAGTGAAGCTTCTACTGACATGTGTCGATATCGACAATGGCGCCATGTCACAGTAGAAGCCTGCCTAGGACCCGGCAACACTTTCCCACTGACCTGCACCGCCACTCCGAACCAACTCCAACTCGGAGTTGGTATCTATTAATATGGTTGGTGCAGGGGGCTGAGCCCCCCTCGTGGAGGGTTTTGGGGGGGCCAATCCCCCGAAGAAAAAACACACACCGATGTGTGCGGCTCCATGCCGACTGCAAATCATGGCTGACATAGAGTCTGGTGCTGTAACGCCGGTGGACATGTTTCTTGTCACAGCAGCATTGTAGAGCCCTTATATTTCAGCCTTGTTTCACCATTCCATCAGCTGTTACTCACGTAGGAAAAACTCACTTATTGTGTTAAGACATACTGAGATCCGTACCAGATTTGGGAAGTCTGCAATCAGTTATGCTTTGCTGTCCATTTGGAACAAACTCCATAACAGCCTTACGTTATCTTATTTTGTCACCTTAAACATTGCCAAATCTTTACTAGGTAATTCAGTCAAAGAGGATTGCCACTGTCATGCTAGTTAAATTGCTCCTAGGCCCCTCACTATTTACATTGTATTTCAGCACTTGTTTCCTTATGAGGAGACCCTGCACTCATTTGTTTTGACCCCAGTTGCACTTCTTCCCCTTTCTCCTGTTTTTCTGTCTGCACCTTATTGTTCTTTTTGTCTGTTTTCTATCAAAACTGTATATGTTAGCTGATAGTCCAGTTGTTATGTTGAACCCATGTACTTTGTAATAGTTGTTATCATGTATTGCTGTACTACTTTTGTATTGATGTTTCTGTATTGCCGGTGTCAGGACCTCCTTGTAAATGAGCTTGCTCAATGGAGCTTTCCTGAGGAAATCAACTTGAGATCATTTTGAAGATGATAACTCCCCATCTTCAGCTATGGTGACATTGTTCATAGTGCTGCTCTCCTGTCCACCTTAGCCAGACTGGACCCCTGTTTCTATCTATCTTCTACTGTTGATTTTGCTGGGCAGTCCCCCTTGCACTCACCACTGCTCTCAGTACTCCTCTCTATCCTTCTCCTTCCTTGATGCTGGGTGCCTGGCCCACTGTGCCTTCTTTATCTCCAAAGTCTGGCTTCGTTCCCTCCCCTCCTACCTTGCTTTTCTCCTCACTTCTGCTTCTGCTATGCCCTACTCCCTCTTCTCGCCTCTGGCTCTCGTGCTCTCCACGCAGTAAACCTACTACATCTAACTCCATTTGCACCCCTGGCTCTTGCGCTCTCTCCCCAGTGAAATCATCTGCAGGTCAAGCTGCTGTCTCCTTTCACTTCTCTAAATTCTGGGGCTCTCACCTCCTTCTATCGACTCTGCTCCTTCCCTTCACACTCCGAAATCTCTTTGCTCTGCATTCTCACTACACTATGCTGCAGTTGCCCCTGACACTGGATTCTAGGCTTTTGCCCCCCCACACACTTCCTATGCTCCCTCTTCACCCTGTTCTGATACTGGTAAAGCTCCATCATCATCTCCTTCCACAGTTTTCAGCCTTTCCTTCCACCCTATACTTAATACTGCATTGTTTCACACTGCTTATTGTTCTTCTGCACTTTATTGTATTGTATATCGTTTTTATTACTCAGAAACATTACCTGTGAAATTGCTCATTTTATTGCGTGCGTACATATTATTGTGTTCTTGGATCTTTGTATTTTTGTAACTGCACTGTTGTTCCCTCTCCTTCCCCTTCCCACCAGGATGCATTTAGAATTGAGCTGCTACTAGCTCATGAAGTCTCTTCTGGTAAAACTGGAGCTATGCCAACCCACAGGCACTGTGGTAGTCTTACCACCAGTGACACTGGCAACCCAGGCAGGGGATTGAGCTTGGGCCATCAGGGGGCTGGCCAGGGGAGCAGGATCAAACTTCCCATAGGACGCTGTCCTCCTCCAGGCAGGGGGGTATAACATCCCATTGCTCTACCACCGCCTTGATGACCATGGGTGGCAGTGCAGAGGAAGTGTGATTGGTAGCTGGGACTGTTGGAGCATGACTTTGGATTGGTTGTATTAGGCCACATTGGCAGTGAATCATGATGCATGCTCCTGGTGGGAGGTTGGGGAGAAAATGGGAAAACAGTTCACACAACGCCAGGCAGATGAGGCACCACTGGCAACCCACTTCCCACACTGAGTCCTAGCTGTGGCACTCCTGGAAGGATCCCCACACCTTCATCTCCACCATGGGTGGCCCAATGACTGCAGAGAAGAAATGCAGAAGGAGCTGAAAGCATACTCGGTTCCAGGAGGTAAGCTGGGGGGGTGGGCAGCACAGAGGTGTATCGCGGGAGGGTGGAGAAACCAAGTGATGTCACAGCAGGACCTCAGTAGGGAGGGTAGCTCACATTTGGGGTAACTGAAGGAAAATCCTAGCCTGTGGCTGGAGGAGGATAAACAAAGTAAAAAAAAAACTCCAGTCACACAAATACTCTTATTTCAGCTAGGTCTTCTGCCCCTCGCTAACCACATGACCTAGCCCACCTCCTCAGCCAGTAAGCCCACAGCAAACTTTTAAAAAAATCACAGCATATGTGCCTAAAAATATATTGTAATATAGAGTTTCCTTGTTATTGCAGCAGAGCTCAACTGTAGCAGACCCCAACTGAACAAAGAGAGGCTCTAAATCCACAAGGAATACCACACCACAGGTCCACCAAGGTCAGGGGACTTTTTTTTTATCCTAATGTTGCATTTCCCAACTTTTGAGTCTTTGTATTTGAACACTAGCTGAAAACTAAGCATAGTTTTTTGCAATTAATATATTACATAAGCACACTAAATTTCCTGGCACTATGGAAGATACTGATGTGCAAGTCAAAGGTAAGTCCATCAATCCCACAACTGTACAGGTAATGTGCAGCTAGAAGTACAGCAAATCTGTCCCATCACATCATAATTGTTATTGATAGTCAGGGTTGATAGTTAACCTCAGAAATTTGGTGCAAAAAGTCCCACACTATCTGGGTGTTCATAGCTATACCCATGACAAGAGATTCTGTTAACCAATCAGAATCCCGGAAATACATTTGCTGAGGAAAGAACCCATTATTGACTGAGTTACGCTGATCCATTAAGTGTAGGAATATTAATGAGTCATATTACCCAGTAAGGACTGCCAGAAGACTATTTTTTGTAACTGTTATGCTCTTCAAGGACAAGGTATGTCAGTTTAATATAGAGCCTGCATATATTAGTAGGGAAAAATGCTGATGAGAAGGAAAGGTTATATTGTGATTAGCTATCTTATTATGAGAGACCAGCAGTGTTAGACTATCAGCATCTGCATCGGCTAAAAGGTTGATTTGCTTTTGTTTTATGCAAATTTTGATAATATTGCTTCTGCAACCTTACCACCTTGCTGTCTATCACCCAAACTCATTTGGCACATGCATCTTGGATACATATGGCATTTTAGTTTAAGCTTTTAAGCAGAGAGAATGACTTGTACAAAAACTTTAGGGGCTCAATAGAACATTTGGAAGCCTCAAATCCCAATTTATATTGCAGAACTAGTCGGGACCAGGCACTATAGAATATAAAGAAAAACTCCTGATTGCTGCATCACCATGTGGGCTGCAAATAAAACAATAGGGTTACAGTAAATGTATGCTGAAACTGGAAAATAACATTGGAATTGAAATTTCGATCATAGGTCTCCCTCAGGAGTTGAAGGGCTCGGCCTGTGGTTCAAAGGCGCAGAGGGCAGTTCTAACCATGTCTCGCTTCTGGTGGAACTTAAACCCGTATTTATTAATTATTAATGATTTAAAATTGCTTATTTAATTTTAACTTCTTGTATAACCCTTTAGAGTTCTTATTCTGTTGTTTTGTCTACCCTGCCTATTTTTGTAAGGTGCCCAGAGCCTCTGGGATTGGGTGCCATATAAATACATTTTACCTCACTGCACATGCTCGAGTGTCCTTTGAATATTCCAATTCCTTGCTGCTGCCATATGGCTGCTCTTCTTTCTTTCAGGAAAAAAAGGAAAACTCTGCACTCATGGAGCCTGGAAAAAATTCAACAGGTACGGAAATATATACCAGAAAATTTATTAGGCACCAAATGGAAGAACAGCCAGAGTAGAATCCTCAGTCCCAGCGCTTCAACCCAATCCATGTCTTCATTAGGGGGTGGGTCTCTGAGACTCTGGCTGTTCTTCCATTTGGTGCCCAATACATTTACTGGTATACATCTCAGTGCCTACTGAATTTTTCCTGGGTTTCACAAGTGCAAAATTTTCCTTTTTTGTGTCCAGCAGGCAGGTCTCCTTGCTCGGCACTGCCTCCAGTTTCCAGAGCACAACATTTCCTGAGTTTCTGTGATTCTTCTCCCTCCCACTTTCCCCATGCAGCTGCATAGCTGCACAGCTGCTCCCACTCTGTTCCTGCCATTTGCTCTTTCCTTGCCACTTGTTGCTGTTTTGGTATGTAATCTGGCTTCTTTTACCACTCCTTTATTTTGCCATTGTTTTGTCAGCTTGCTCCTAGCCTTCCTGTTCTCGTTCTCCTCAGCTCTTCTACTGCCTCATCACAGCTGTTGTCTAGCAGCTTGTTGTCTGTCTTCCTGCACATCTTTGACTCTCCTGCCATTTCTTTCTATTTCAGCACCCTTTTTTACAGCTGCAGTGGGCAGAGGCTGCAGCCAGTCAGCTGGAAAAATGATGGATCTGATTCCAACCATAGCACAAATTTGGAGCTGCAGCACAATCGGGTCAGTCAGTAAATGCGCTCCACTGATTGTGCATGATCACTGAGGTCACGGCACAACAGTCTGCCGTGGCCAACATGGCGACTGCAGCTTAGTGCGCATCTGTGACTTCCTCTTCAAATTGCACATGTGCACTGAGCTCACAACAGAATAGTCCACCATGTTGAAGATGGCCGCCGGAGCTCAGTGCACCTGTGCAAGCTCCAGGGGCCATCTTGGGCACAGAACACTGTTCTGCCATGACCTCAGTGAGCGCTATAAAAGTGCAGCTGCAGCCATGTTGGTTCTGGCCAGAGTTTTTTACATTAGCTGCTTCTCTCCACTGCTGGCCAATCAATTGCTTGTCTGTAGAGCTTAGGCTGCCTTGACTTATTGCCCCCTTTCCTGCTCTGCTGTTGTTGCATGTAGAGTCTCCTGCCTTTCAGCATTTGTTTGTACTGTGTTATCCTGAAATACTGTTACCTTATTATACCTTCAGGCGCTTTTCAGCTGTTCGGCTATTCGCTGCTATTTCCTCTCACTGTCAGGACTCTGCCCTTTCCATCAAACTCTACTTCCTTTCCTTGACCTTCATGGGCCCTCCTGGTCTTCAACAATCAGGAGGTCTGATGTGTTCCTGCTGTCTCCAAAACCTGGTTCAGAAGGGCTGTGCCCTCACCAAGTGGATATCGTTTTGGCTATGCAGATCAACTCACTGGCACTGTTTTTTCAAACTCACCCCCACCCTAGCCCTACTCCACATTCTTTTTCAAATATTTTTTTTTTATTTCAACCCCCCTTTGACTCCTTACCTTGACTGGGGGAACGAGTGGCAACCAGCATCCAGGCTAGTCAATTGGTCCCCCCGCCATGTTCTTTGCCCTGTCTGCCATGGCAATGTATTGCTCCTTAAATGCATACTGTAGCATCCCATGGACATTAGTAAAATAAACTATGTACCATTTTACATTAAAATGAACCTGATCTGGTGGTTAGTTACAGTCAGAGGAGTAAGTGTTGGCAAAAGGGACACACAGTCGTGAGTGAGGGAGGGAGGCAGGGCAGTTGGCATAGTGTAATCTATAGCATAGCACCGATACTATATAAAGTTGTTTTTAATAACACAGCTTCCATGAAACTCAAGATCTATGTTGTAATGAGAAGTGAAATGATTTTGGGAAAAAGATCTCTAGCTACGGCCCCTTATTATTTTTATAAAATGGGGAAGAGAAATCCTGTGCTGTGATTAGTGGAATGCAGTCACATGACTGCCATTATTAAGCAGATCCCCACAGGTCAGTAAAAAGGCTTTTTCCTCTGAGCTTTCTGGGCTATTGTTACTGTTTTATAAGTGTGGATAACACATTGCGGAGTATGCAGTTATGTTGTAATAACCACACTTCTGAGGTGGTTAAAGGCTCTTGGCTTTACCTTATGCTTTAAAGACCAACCTGGGATGTGTTTATTTTATTTTTATTTTATTTTATTTTATTTTATTTAAACAGCAGTTTGGAAAACCTTTGAGCCATAAGCTCATTTACAAAGGTACCTTGTCACAGTAAGACAAACCAAAATACACAGTATAGCAGTACAACACATAAGTATAACAGTAAAATTAAGACATAGATACAAACAAGCTGGTACAGGTAGGATGGATGCAAACAATACCAGAGTTATGTCGTCCTTAGCAGCTTAGTAATAAGCTTTGTCATAAGTATTGAGTACGGCTTTGACTAGTGGCAGTTACAGCATCGGGTGTTAATAAGGTGGTTACGTAAGGAAGTTTTGAAGCACGATATAGTTGGAGCTTCGGAGATGGAGGGGGGCAGTGTGTTGAACCAGGAGGGGGCCCTAAAGCTGAAGGCTCTTTGGCCGTGAGAGGTCCTAGCTCTAGGGATAACAAGAGAGTTTTCCCAGAGGTCCAGTATGAACTAGGGGGACAGAGCGGCGTATGGTGGTGGTCAATCCTGGTGGGGAAAGCCCAAGGAGGGTCTTTTTTGTAAGGGTACAGGTAAGATATTTGAGGCGCTCGTCGAGATAAAGTACCAGTGCTTTAGCATACAGTAGACAGGTGTGTGTCATCCTAGGTGCTCCAGTAATTAACCTGCAGGCCTTATTCAGAGTAGTGCAAATTTTATGGAGTGCGGTCTGATCAGCAGCACCATACACCGGCAGTCCATAGTCCACTAGGGACAGGATAGAGGAGGTGACTGCAAGTCGAAGAGCCTCTGGGGGGAGGCAGTGTTTATACCGATGTAAGATGCCCAATCGGATATTAGTGGCAGTGGCTAGGGCAGCAATGTGTCCATGGAAGGAGAGGGGGGGTCAAAATGGATCCCTAGGTATTTATAGGAGCGTAGTTAGTTATTACAGTGTAACCACACACCCTATCATGTGCTATCACTTACGGGTTGCATATTGTGGTCTTGACCAATAAAGGCCAAGGACTAACAGTATGACAAGAAGAGGAAGAAGAATCAGCATTTATATAGCACTTCATACTTTTCATAAAACCCTTTGCTCCCCCTATTGACTTACGATCATTAGTACATGCGTTTGTGACTTCAGTCAGACTACTGTAATGCCCTATACCTTGGACTATCAGGAGGAGATTTGCATCACCTACAGCTGGTTCAGAATGCAGTGGCCAGGCTGTTGACAGGTCTACCCAGATGCTGTCATATTATCCGTGTCCTCCGCTCTCTGCACTAGCTTCCTTTTATGTGGCGCATAACCTTCAAGGTCAGTTTACTGACCTATAATGCCCTGCACGACCGGGGACCCACCTACCTGCAAGACCCAACTGCTCCCTTTGCTCAACTGAGGAGTGCCTCCTTGAGATTCCCAGGGTTTGGCTTAAAACTTCCAGCGATCTGGCCTTTTCCATAGCCGCACCAACTCTGTGGAACTCTCTTCCGAGAGCTTTGTGTGGGGCTCCCTTGATTGAAGCTTTCAAAAGGGGGTTGAAATCTTGTCTGTTTGATAAAGCCTTTCCCTTGCATTAATTTGACTATTTCATGAAAGTGTTTAGAACTCTGAACCTATTTTATTTGGCATTATGAATTTTATTGTTTTGTCATTGTACTTGTTATTATGGATCTTATTGTACCGCACCTAGAGTCACAAGGGATAGAGCGCTATATCAAATAAAATGTTGATTGATTGATACACATTGTATCCCAAAGTGCTTTAAAGAAATGCTAGACTGGTAGTGAATTGGCTGAACGTGTAGTGGCAGCCATATCGCACATCAACACACACACACACACACACACACACACACACACACACACACACACACAGACTTGGACAATTACATGAACTAGTTTTGTGAGTAGAGGAATATTGACCAGGACACTACTCTTTGTGAAAAGTGCCTTAGGTTCTTTTACTTCCACCTGGACACCACCAGGATGGGTAGAAGGGATCTTGGTTTAACATCTCATCCAAAGGATGGTACATCCCAACAGTATGGCATCCCTCTAATACTGCATTTGGGTGCCAGTGTTTTAGATACAAGTCCAATCCTGGTGTGAGACTAGAACACACAACCTTCTGGCCCAGAGGTGGATGTGCGACCAACTGAGCCATGCTGATGCCCTGAAACTGAAAGGAGCCAGACATAAGGGAGGAGCACAGGGTTCCATTCTTCCTGACAACTAAGATGACCTGAAAACCAAAGACCTTTGTGCAGCAGAGAGTTACTCTCCAGGCTTGTGTTCTATATGCCAGTTTAATTCTTTTTGCTGTTATGGAACTAACTATCAGGCTACCTCCCTACCTCCCTCCACTTTAAGGAAAAAAAAAAAACATTGACTAAACCATACCAGCTGCAGACAATCTCCCCTACATATTGCCCTGCATACAGGGCTTTATCAAGGGGTCAGGTTTAGCCCCCTCCATTTTCAGGGTGAGAGGTAATATATATGGGCATGACTTTCCAGTGATATGGCTTTGGGATGCCACAGTTTAAAAATTGACATTTCTACATCCTCATATCCAAGAGACACCCACTAGATCACTTTTGCTGTGGTCTAGGGTGCATCATTTTGTACCCATTTGTATTCTCAAGATATTGCAAAGTGTTTTCAACTGTAGCAAAATTGCATGTATTGGATAATAAGGTGTAGTTCAACCAGTGGACAAAATGCATCAACAGTGGTTAAAGAAGTAACATACTGCCTAAAACTAATATTAGTTTTTAAAAGCAGTCAGCTAGTACCCTTTATATCTGTGGTACTTTTTCTTTTCCCTTTGGTTAATTAGAAGATTTTTTACATTTTTTACATCAAAGACTATGACTGCAGTAGGGAGCAACTAGCCACACCCCCTGCCTGAGCTATTTAAGTTAGCTTCCTGTAGTCTCACTCAGATGCATTGTTTCTTTGATGCAGCTGTAGGCTCTCCCAGAGCTCTTCTCCCCCCCCCCCTGTTTTTCTTGCTGTGTTTATCTCCTGCTTCCTTTGGGCTTTTCGGATTTCTGCTGCCTTGTGCCTCCAGTTTTCTAGGTCTGCATTTTACTTTTGCCTCCTGTCTGTTTAGCCTTTTTTAGTTCCCCTGTTTGTTCTTGGTTCCTGTGTTTGCCTCTGCTTTTGTTTCTTTTTGGGGATTCCTAGTTGTCAGCATCCTGCCTTTGTCATCTTATTTTGCTTTGTGCTTATTCAGGCTCTAGAGTTTGCTGTTTTTTTCTGTACCAGTTTCAATCTCCTGGCTTACCTACACTGTTTTTGTATCATTTGCAGTCTCCTGTTCATCTAAACTCCTTAATTGCTTACACCTGGCAGCCACTCCCTTTTGGGTTCAGTGATTTCATTACTCACTCCAGTAGCACACTGCTTCCTGGTTTGATTCCCTCATGCTATTGCATTCCATACGCCATTGCTTTCCCTAACAGTATTTCTTCATTCTCTGAAGCTTCAGCATGCTGTCTCTTACCAGACTTAGTGCTAACAGTTGCTCCCCTCCTCATGCTGTCTCTATGTCCTCAGTGCTAACAGTTGCACTCCACCTCGTGCAGTCTCATATACTCAATGCTAACAGTTGCACTCCCACTCATGCAGTCTATTAACTTACTCTGTGCTAACAGTTGCACTTCACCTCATGCAGTCTCTTAACTTACTCTGTGCTAACAGTTGCACTCCCATTCCTGTATTCTCTTAAAGAACTCAGGACTGACAGTTGCACTCCCAATCATGCTGTCTATTGCTGTTCTCATTATTATCGGTTACACTCCCAATCCTGCACTCTCAGTCACATCCCAGCCTCTCTCTACCTAGCACAGCTCTGCCCCCTTGAAGTCTGCATCTTGAGGGTGGATCCCTTGCTGGGAGCGGGATCCTTCTCTTTCTACCCTCTGGGTGAGAAGGTCCTCCACACTGGAGGAAATCTTTCACCATGCAGACAGCATTGGCAGCATCTCTATATGTGGCATTTAAGACTTCAGCAGCTGAAGGGTGGGGCCTCCAAGTCCCAGGGGGCTCCTTCAGCTGTGCTGACAGTGTCAGCAGCAACTTCAAAAGCTATTATCCCTACAGAAACCTAAGATTCACCTGGTCTCTATTCTCTACCCTCCCTTATCCTTCCTAAAACTAGGAACCTGGTTACGCAATCTGATTACACCTGGGTATGCAAATACACTGATGACACAAAGGTTGGTGCTATTGTGAACAACCCTGAAGCTGTTCCAAAATTATAGGCATGACTGACTCATTTGGAGCAATGGGCCCATACATATAAATTAAGATTTAATGAGGGAAAGTGCAGGGTGGTACACTTTGGTCACAAAAATCCAATGGGCGAATACAGACTTAATTGCCATGTAATTCAGATAGCCACTTCCGAGAAGGACCTGGGTATAATAATCACAAATAAATTACCTTTTGATCTGCATACCAAGGAGACAGTGAAAAGGTGCAACAGAATTCTTAGTTATATCTTTAAAAACATGAAGACTAGGAGCACAAGGGTGGTTGTTCCGCTGTTTTCATCCTTGGTCAGACCTCATCTGGAATACTGTGCACCTTTCTGTACGTCACAAAGTGTGGGGAATATTATGTTAGTGGAAAAGCTGCAAAGAAGGATGACAAAGAAAATAAAGTATTTAAAACATAAATCATATGGCGAAAGACTGAAGGAGTTGGTAATGTATTCCCTGGAGTACAGGAGAATCAGGGGAGACTTGTGCTTTGTGTTTAGTGCATTTAATAATGAGTTACTCTGGGAAAGTACAGGGCTGGTTAAAAACACAATCACCAAAGTAGTCAGATCAAATGGACTTAGATTAAGCAGTGAAAACTATAATACAGAGAGGAGAGGAAGATGGTTTAGCCAAAGGGTGGTGAACATGTGGAACTCCTTGCCAGAATCTGTGGTTACTAGTGGTTCCATGGATATGTTCAAGAAATTATTAGATGCTCATATGGGTGAAGAAAACATCAGAAGGTACCACTGATACATGGCAAATCAAAAATAGGTGTCCTACCTCCTGACTCAAATTGCTTCTATGAACCTTCCTGTCCCTCAAAGGTAAAAATTGTACAATCCTGCTGTTCCTGCCCCTCTAGGGCTCGGCCTTACCCCTCAAGGGTTTAGCTTCACCTCTAGGCCTCTGCTTCAAGGCCAGGTGAGTGCCTTTTAGTGGTTGCTGCTCTCCTCCTCCTCCACCGGGGGGGTTGGCCCAAGCAGAGTTCCCCTTTAGCTGCAGAGTCCGTCAACATGCAGCACCCCCATGGCTTTCCCGTTAGAGGGATAAAGTGAGAGCCCTTCCTTTAAAATCTCCCCCTTAAATTAGGTCTCTAAATTGTAGTAGTGAACCATTATTAATTCATCCCAAGCCTGGAGGGAAGGCAACAAAAGCCTTGGATCCCCAGAGATTTCCCCCATAGGGAGTTTTTCCTTCCTCCGCACTGAAGGTCATAAAGGTTAGGTAGTTGGTAGAAAATAGCACATCAGTTAGTGCATTTACACAGTACATGTACTCCCAGGTAGGTTCTGCTGTTAAGTTAGGGTTGGGTGGTGGCCTGTTCTTTTGTCATTCCCTCTCTCCTTATGGAAGCCATTCCCCCCTTGCTATCAGTTCAGATATTGCCAGTCATTGCTCAGTCTAGTCCATTGCTATTATGAGTTGCTGTCAATTAATGCTCATCCAGGAAATGCTTTCATCACTTGCTGCTTTCTTTTTGGGGATCCTTTCTAAGGTACCTTTAGCCTAAAGGAATTATCTTCCCATGGCATTTCTAGGGCTGGAACCCTCCTCAGGAGGGCTCCTTTGCCTTCACAGGTACCACAATAGGGTGGTAGTTCCCTGTGGGACAGAGAGTCCATTAACAAAATGGAGGCAGTCCAGAGAAGGGCAACCAAAATGGTGCAGGGACTGCATCAGAAAACGTATAAGGACAGATTAATGGAGCTCAATATGTACACCCTAGAGCAAAGGAGGGAGGGAGGTGATATGATTGAAACATTTAAACATCTTAAGGGCATTAACAAGGTGACCGAGTCTAACATGTTTCAATGTAAGAAAAATAGCAGGACAAGAGGACACAGCATGAGATTAGAGGGAGGCCGATTAAGGGGTAATGTGAGGAAGTTATTTTTCACATAAAGGGTGGTGGATGCATGGAGTGGCCTACCTCAGGAAGTGGTGGATATGAATACTGTGCATGGCTTCAAACAGGCATGGGATAGGCCTAAGGGAACAATACAGATGAGTATGAATAGATAGGCCACTGACAGAGCAAAGGCCGATGGCACATTCATAAGGTAGAAAAAATGGGCAGACTGGATGGGTCTTGCAGTCCTTATCTGCCATCAACTTCTATGTTTCTATGCATGCGAATGGCCAAAGTATCTGCATAACAGTTACAACACATTCATTCAAATACTATCAGACTATCTATGAAGTTGCACAAGCATAACTCCTCACTAAGTTGCATACATCCATTGAAATGAAAGTCTATGACTGCAGTTCAATGGGAGGGAACAACCAGCCATGCCCCCTGTCTGAGCTATTTAAAGCAGCAGTAGTAGTTAACCAGGAAGTCTTCATCACTTCCTTGATTTTTGCACTGCCTGGTAGGTTACAATTTCAAAGTTAACTTTTGCTGTTTATTACTGTTTTCTGATAATTGGTTCCCTTGATTTTTGATACATTTATAATGTTGCGTGGATCCACAGGAAATATGGCAGCCCTCATGCTGTTTCCTGTTTTTCACCCTTTGTTACATTGCTTGTCCTATAAACACTCAGCAGACAAAGGATGGGGTGGTGCATTCCACTTACGTCTGAGAAAATACCCAATGAGAGAACAGCACCACCCCATTTTCCCTCAGAATCTAATATGTCGATCCTGGCAAGGATCTGTGCTAAACTTTCAGAAAAAAATAAAGATGGAAACAAACAAAGATTAAAAGCAAAGGTTTCAAGTTTTGTCATTTGTGGGGCTTGTTTGACATAACTATTGTAAAAAGTAAATTTTTTCATTAACTAATACTGCTGCTTTAAGTTAGCTTCCTACAGTCTCACTCAGATGCATTGTTTCTTTATCCCACCCTCCTCCCCTCCTCCTCCTCCAGTGACATGCCTCTTTCCCCATGGGGATCCTTCCTAAGGTACCTTTAACCTAAAGGAATTATCTTCCTGTGGCACCTCTAGGGGTGGAACTCTCCTCAACGGGGTTCCTTTGCCTTCACGGGTATCCCGACAGGGTGGTAGGTCCCCGTGAGACAGAGAGTGTGAATGGCCAAAATATTTGTATAAGAGTCACAGCACATTCAAATACTATCAGACTGTCTATGAAGCTGCACAAGCATAACTCCTCACTAAGTTGCGTACACCCATTGAACTGATATTAGTAAGTGTGATGCGTGGAACAGCCCCCTGCTGAGCAGCTAACATTCTTTATCTATCTCTCTTTTCCTCCCATTACATCATCAGCATTGTGACCTCACTGACTGAGACATCACAGCTGCTCAGGAGGAGTCACTGAGTAGATGCCAGGTCAGTCACTGTCAGGTACGTCATGGTGGTGATGATGTAAAGGGAGGAATAGAATGAGATACATCAGTTGCCAGGCAGAGCACTGTTCCACACATTCAGCTTAATACGATCACTTAGAAAACTCTCTAATGAGCAGAAGGAAAATGAAAAATACTCCAGAAACAAAAAGTTACAACTGACAGCGACTTATAGTTTTTAACATTTTCCTGTCTGCTATTTTTGACTCTACTTACTCTTTAAATCTTCAGACACACCTGCATTTGCAGTGTTCCCAGATCTACAGGAATTCCTACATTTTACAGGCAAATGGAGCCCTTTACAGAGAAACTGTTCCCACAAACTTGCAATGGCTTTACAGGAAAACAGAGGAATTCTGCTTCCACAGGAAACAATGAAATCTACAGGAAAATTGCTCTTGAGTTGCAGGGAAAATACTAAATCAATCTGGTAGTACTGCATTTGTGGGATGTAAGAAAACTGGTCTCACAACAGATGCCACACTCTTGAAATCTTTTGCCTGTTTCAAACAGTGGTGACTGCTACATTGCCTGAGTTTGTTTTGCACCATTTTTGGAACAACTCCCCGGTAGGAACTGTGCCTAGAACATCACACTCATGACACGCAAGCCCTGACTCAGATCCAGTTCTCCTGCTATAAAAAGTCAATGCTGTCCATTACACCACCCTACACCATAATAATATTATGGTCTCATTTTATTTACCTGTACCATCTGGGTGCTTGGCTCCTAAGAGCTTTCCAACAGTTTATGATTAAAACAGTCCATCTCTTCTTAATTATAACATCTAGATAATCTCATTTCGGTTCCATGAAGCAGAGACACCAAAATCTCTGTTTAGAAAAGGCAGTTTTGAATTTCATACATTAATCCTCCAGATGTTCCATTTGGCTATAAAATGCCTACACCAGAAGTAGGTCCTTCATGACGGATGTTCTTCGGGCCTTTTTCTAAAATGTAGATTGTGTAACAACTGTGAAACTGCTCACAGAAGGCTTTGCAGATAGTTTCTTACTGGATTAATTTACTTACATGCTATTTAAAAAGTACAGGAAATTATTTTTAATGTGTAGGTGCTTGCAATGTCCCTATTCCAGAAAATATATTCATGTCCCTCAAATGACTCCTATTTAACTGCAGCAGAACAAACACTGATATGAAAAACTGGCTTTTTTTTATTGTTTTCCTTTTATGGGCAGCACTCTGCAGCTCTCTTCATACAACCAAAAATGTGTAGTTCTGCCTATGTAATGGCATGGAGTCAGAACTTGGGGGCAATACTTTGTAGGCCAGCAGCTCATGGTTAGAATTCTGAATCCATGCAGTGACATAGTCAAAACTCTATATTCCCAGTTCCATGAAGAGATCTGTACAGAATGTGTTCATGTAAACCAAGCAATGACAAACTGTTTTAAGTTAAACACCGATCACTCGTACGTGTGTGTGTGTGTGTGTGTGTGTGTGTGTGTGTGTGTGTGTGTGTGTGTGTGTGGAGTATGAATACAATTTCTGAAATAAAAAAACACTGCATGCAGCTGGAAAGTCACCAAATTTAATTTTCCCTTTAAAGCATGTGCATATAGTGCATATTACATTTATATTAATTTGCTGTTTGCACTGTCCATAATAAATTTAAGTTTGTGCCACCATTTTCCCAAAGCTGCGGCCAAGATCTCCTTTGGTGGACTGCAAACCTGATGCCTACTAAGGTAACTGTTTCAGTGCATGTCTGTATGAGATCCATGGAGAGGAACGCTCCCAGGAATCTTACTCCTCCAAACTTGTGTGGGCTAGGTTAGCGCTTCCCCATGGGACTTCCAGAGTGGGGGTGAATTCCTCTAATCCCAGGGACAGAACAGAAGGCAAGAACAAACCTGAATGTGTGTGGTGACAGACAATCAATCATATAATCTGCCTGGCAGTGCATTTTTTCACCCAGAACTTCCCTGTACCCTCCTCCCTCTGCTGCAAGAAATACCTCCAGCATCACACCGAGAGCCCTCTTCTTTTAAATGGGAAACCTTTTAGTAGCCTCCTTTCTTTGCTATCACATTTGTATATTTTAAGTGTTTTCAGTGTCAGCAGCTCAGTTGGTAGCATGCGTGCCTCTGCAGCTGGAAGAAGAGAAGATCGTCGGTTCTAGCCCCACACCAGGTACTTGGGGTAAATCCCTTAACTAACAGTTTAGTTCAATAAGAGAGGAATGCTGCACTGTTTAAGTGATGTCCTTTTGATAAGACATCAAAATATTGCTCCTTCAGCCCATCCCTATTTACTGTGCAGGTGGAAGGTAAAGATGCCATAGAACTTATTGAAGGGTAGTAGGGAAGTTTTCCTGCCGGCATAGCCAATATTTTTCATGTCAATAAAACATTTCTAAATACCCCCCACCCCCACCCCTGGATGCACTTGAAACAAGCTGTCACAGATCAGTGTGCCTTTTCTGGTTAAAATTACAAATAAAAAATAAATATGTGGGTAACATGATGCTTCAGAGAATAGCATAGCTGGAGTTTGTTTGGTAATTAGTAAAATACTGCATTGCAAGCTTTCAAATCCACTGCAGTTTGGGGACTTGGGTTTTAGAAATTGGCATGGGCACCCTTAAAAAAATAGCCTTTGACACAATTGGATTCTCCTGGAAAAATAATGGTTAAGAAGTCTTCTAGCTTCCTGCCAAAAATTACCAGCAGGAATCAATCTCATAACATTCCAAAACACTTAAGTTTCAGAACATTTTATTCTTTACTACTAAAGGCATTTGCATGAAACCAGGGTAGTTAAGCAATACAGCATGACCAGTGGTTAGACTAAGTAAGGAATAACACATGACAGGATGTATGGTAATGCCAAATTACTGCATGCCCCAGGTGGGTTGTGAGGCACAAGGCACAGTCAAATGCCTTCAACTACCTGGGAAGTGTGGTAATTTATGGTATTACCGCACACCCTGGAGTGTGTTATTGCACTTATAAAATGGTTTTAAGAGTTAAAAAAGCAGGGGAAAAAAGTAAAATTTAAGCTGTGCAGTAATTGAAATTAATGCATGGCCATGTGACTAGTGTTGACCAATCAGATTGCTTGTTTGATTCAAGCTTTTTATAACAGTCTGTTATTCACCCCAGGGCTGTAGTGTGGGATGAGGCAGCAAAGTGCCATATTACTGCTAGGAAGTGATTGCTATTATAACTCTCGGAAGTGCCTTATTGCTATTATTCAAACTGATTTCAAAAGAAAAATGTTAGAAGTGTACCTTTTGAAAGTTTTCCTCATTGAGGGGGAGATTTACAATTAAATAGTTCATCCACCAACTGTTAAGAATATTGGTTTAGAATCAGAATGCATCATTCCAATCATTCAGCAATGCTAGACAATAGAATGCTAATAGGAAGAATTTGTGCACCACGGCGGTCAGGCTGTACATGACAGTATAACAGGGATTAATGTATGGCTGTTAGAATGTTGACAGCCAACTGGAATGGAATATGTCTGAGACCCTTTTTATAATTTCCTTTAAATTTAATATTTCCCTGCTGCTCATTCCTGGTTATACCTGCCCTAGTCATAATTCTCTGCTTGTGACATCAGAACTATTTCTGCCATGACAAACTGTGATGCCACAAGCAGAAGATTGTTATTTCAGGGCAGGTGCTATATAATGAGCATGACCCGATGAAGTCTGAAGAAAAAGGAGCATTTTTGCCTTGTGCCTCACAACACACAAATGGATTGGGGGGGAGGGGGATACACAAAAATAAAACAATGTTAAGCATGGTAATGATTTTTTTAATCATTCATCTACTCTAACAAAATAGTCGCAGCACATCCCAGTATTTAGTGTGCCATCTCAATTTCAAATATAATGCACAACTAAATATATTTTTTCAAATTAGCCCTTAAACCCTCTAGTCTCCAGAACTCGCCCACATTTGCCTGTTTCCTAACATTTCCTCCTTCTTCTTCATATTATTTCCTCCCTTTCCTCACATTGTTTCTGTTCTATCTTTCCTACTACACTCAATAGATGGAATGTTTACTATGGATGGGATATAAGAATTCAAATCACTGCTCATATATACTGGCAGAATATTCACCCCCCCCCCCCCGCTCACACAGCGGAAGGCCTCAGTGGAATCAGGGCTTCTGTTATAGCTATAGCAGGTTAAACAACAGAGATTTCCCTGGTAAGCAGGTAAGGGCAGCAGGGGAATTTTTCATGGTCAGCAAAGAAACACCAGAAATTAAAACTGTAAGTACAGTGATACTTCAGTTTTAAATTTATGTATGAAAGTGTAGGAAGAGGATTATGAGGACAAACAATATTTAACTTTTTTTTAGTTAAGGTAGTTTTAATTTTAGAGCCCAGTAGAAGGTTTTAAATAAGGAAAGGTGGCAGACATGTTTGTGAGTCAATCAGGGATGTATGTTTAGTATTGATTTTATTGTGACGAGGATGCTGGTTCTTTATCCAGTGCTGTTGCGCAGAGATAACATCATGAGTAAAGATGTCCCTCAGCCAATCAGGTTTCACAGTTTTCAATCCCATTTTATCATTTCTTTAAACTTCATATTTTCCTGCTGCTTGTACCTGTCATTGTCCTAATTCCCTGCTTGTAATATCAGAACCATTTCAGCAGTAACAAACTGTGATGTCATAAGTAGATGATTGTGACTTCAGGGCAGGTATAAACAGAATGACCAGATGAAGTCTGAAGAAAAAGGATTGTTTTTAATGAAAATGTTCAGTAATAATAAAAGCTGGTGGTTGTCAACGGGCTCACAATTCTGTGCTGGCATGTACTATATGGGAGGGCAGTTGAAACTATGAAGTAGGGATACATGGTGTTATGAGGATGGGAGGTAGAGCACACTGAGTTATCAAGTGGGGGAGTGGGGAACACACCAGGACAGTAGGTCAGAAGGTGAGGTAATGTAGTAAGGGCAGACTGTATGGACCTTTGGTCTCCTGTCGGCAAATTCTATGTTCTATGTTCTATGTTCTAAGTGGAGTAGTTGGAGACAAGAACCCACTTGGGGGTGAACAATTCCACACAGGTACACAAACCTGTGAACACTCATACTAGAAATCTTAGATACAGAACTCTTGCAGGGTGGGGGTTAATGCCCAGTCAAAATACTTTTGAATGATTCATGAATATTTATGATTTATTGAATTGTTTGTGAATTGTTCAAGATTATACAATGGCAAGAGAATTACTAGGCTTCTGATAGGCCACTGTGTGCCTGGAACAGTGATGGCATCCAATCATAATATCACTGTAAGGTCCAGCATACATGACCACACCAAAAAAACAAACAAAAAAATCACTGCGCTCCTTCTCCACTATCTACACACTTCCCTTCCAAAACTGTCATCGCTTTGTACCACCCCTCAGAGTATCTCTTCATTACATGACTTGGTGGACCTCAAGTCACCAGTGAAAAGCACTACCAAACTGCAATTTTTTGTTTAAAGTGCCACTAAACTGCAGTTGTTTTTTTTTTTACTTTTAAACCCGCCAGTAAGAGCTGCTTCTCATATGTGGCTCAGAAAACAGCAGTGTGTGCAAGCCTTGTACTCCCTCCCTCTGCTGTCAATGTCTTTTCCCTATGGTTTCCAGCAGCTCACTTTCTCTTTCTTTATTTTTTAATTCCACAAGTAAACAAAATAAGAAAACATATTCCATACCATTCCCCTACCTCCTTTCCTGTTGTATGCCAGAGATATAATAGAGAGCAGTGGCAGTGGCCAGTCAGCAACAGCGGTGATGGAATGGGAGCTCCAAACAGTGATTTCTACCTCAAAATTTCTCACCACTCTCATAATCTCCTGGTGCAACAGTTAAATACAGCAAGAAAGTGAATTGGGAGAACTGCTACCAAGACACAGTCGGGGGGAGGGGGGCACAGGGAAGCAAACAAAACCACATGTGGGACCTAGAAGCAGATACAAAACAAAACAAAAATCAAACTCTTGCCCAGACAGCTCCACCTAGAGGATAAACACATAAAGGAACTTATTTTTATATACATATACCTCCACACATGAAAATCAAGTAAAAAATCCTGTATGAAACATTTCTCCCCCCTCCATTTAAAGATTAGTCATTGTATAATAACAATAATGCACTCCGGGGTGTGTGTTGTGCTAGGATAACATCACTTCTTGGGTGTTGGATGCACTCGGCCTGCGGCCTCGAGCTCAACCACCCAAGGCATGATGTTATTCTAGCATGACAAACACCCTGTTGTGCATTATTGCTTAAATATTAAATGGCACAGCTGTGTTCATGAACGTTAATGATCATAAAGGTTAATAAAGATCCTTTAAAGCTACTTACTTCATAATTATTTTTTCTGTTGATGTTCTTTCAAATGGAACCCCTGCTCACTTTCCTTCCATAAATAGAATGTCCCAATTGCTGTTTATAGCATTATAGATCGAGCGAGTGTTACTAACTAATCAGAATGCTCCTTTCCCCACTGTGACACACTCTTATCCTGTAAAGAGTGTCTCATGCACGCATGCTCTAGAAATGAGAAATTTTGGGGGAGGTTTTTAATTTTTTTAAATATCATTGGTTGATCATGTTCAATATCATGTTAATGTGGTCAATTTACCTTTGTTTTGCATTTCTCATATCCTAAGAATGCGAGTGAGATGCCTCTCACAACAGTAGATCCAGAAGCAAATGATTTGATACCTTTTAATGGACCAACATAAACGTAACAAGAACAAAGTGCTCTAGCTTTTGGACCAACCAGTCCTTCTTCAGAAGCCTAATGGCAGTTGTTTAGAAAATACAATACTTTTAACAGCGAGATCATGCAGAAAAAAAACAGAAAAAATCCCCATTGGTTTAAAATACTCATTTAAAAATTACAGATGATGATGTCAGAGAAGTTTAATAGTACCATATTACCTTCAGCCAGGAGGGTCCAAGGGTCAAAGGTTCTTGGTGCAAAACACATACAAAGAATCCTACTGCATATACATTTAAGTGACATAAGATCCTGTTGGAGCAGATGACTCTTAAATCAAGCTACGAGTGTCACAGTGTGTATAAGGATGTGATTACTGAAAAGCAACCCCCACCCAGATTAAAGACATGCTAAGATTGTTTTAGGACTCCAAGAAGTTTCAATGCATGCATTATAGACGAGAAATTACCAGTAAAGTTGTCTTAAAAACATCAGTGCACACTGTATGATGTGTAAAACTTAGCTGGACCTATCTCCCAGCTGTACTCGCCAGCTTAATATCATGCCCCTTAAACTTCAAAAACCTCTAGTGTAGTGACAGGGCTTTATAAATGATAATTTAAATATAAATTGACAATATTAGTGTCAAACAAAAAAACTGGAACCATATTCAGATTACCTAGCCTGTTACTGTACATACAGGAGTGTTACCATAGGCTGTCACCTCTATTTTTTAACTCTGTACATATTGGGGTGCGAGATCTCATTTGCATGGGGGTCCTGGACAGATCTTTTTACATTAGGCTAATATTGTAGTGATTTGTGGAAATATAGGTATGTTAGACCTCTGGTCTTACACACATACTTGATATTTACTTCTAGTTACCTTATCCTGGGGAGGATGACAGTTTTATTTCATTGTAGTTCTATCCAGAATCCTTGGAAATGTTACTATGCAGATAGGAGTACGGTTAAATAGTGTCACATTTTTGCTCTGTAGGTAATAGGATTTCATTGGGATTTCATGACAAGTTGAATTCCTTTGGAGAACAATTGCAGTTACTGATGTGAATAAAGTTTCATTAGGAGTGTGTGTGTGTGTGTGTGTGTGTGTGTGAATCTCCTTAAAGCTAGTTATCCCCCCCACATGATGGGGATGTGGGGTGGGGTAGGGTGTACTGTTTGTGTGAGGAGGAGGAGAGAAATTAAATGTTTAGTTCTTTTTCAGAATCCTTAGACACTTCTGGTACATCAAGTTGTTAAATTCTCAGTGTATATTGACATCAGTACATATCAGACTACATGGTCTTAATTCCTTGGTGGTCCTCGACATGAGTTTTTTGTTTGACACTAATACTGCCGATTTATATTTAAATTATCATTTATAAAGCCCTGTCACTACACTAGAGGTTTTTGAAGTTTAAGGGGCATGACATCAAGCTGGAGAGTACAGCTGGGAGATAGGTCCAGCTAAGTTTTAAGCAGCATACAGTGTGCACTGATGTTTTTAAGACAATTTTACTGGTACTTTCTTGTCTATAATGCATGCATTGAAACTTCTTGGAGTCCTAAGACAACCTTAATATGTCTTTAATCTAGGTGAGGGTTGCTTTTCAGTAATCACATCCTTATACACACTGTGACACTCATAGCTTGATTTAAGAGTCATCTGCTCCAGCAGTGTTATCTTATGTCAATTAAATTTATGTGCAGTAGGATTCTTTGTATGTGTTTCGCACCAAGAACCTTTGACTCTGGGACCCTCTTGGCTGAAGGTAATATGGTACTGTTAAACTTCTCTGACATTGTCATCTGTATTTTTTTAAATGAGTATTTTAAACCAATGGGGATTTTTTCTGTTTTTTCTGCATGATCTAGCTGTTAAAAGTATTGTATTTTCTAAACAACTGCCATTAGGCTTCTGAAGAAGGACTGGTTGGTCCGAAAGCTAGAGCACTTTGTTCTTGTCATTACGTCTATGTTGGTCCATTAAAATGTATCAAATCATTTGCTTCTGAATCTGTTCTTTCAAGGACCAATACGGCAAATACTAAATGTAGATTCTCACAACAGTATGCATGCCTTCTGTGATCATACTAATATATCCAGCCAAAGTCTACCCTTGCCAGATTGGATCCGCTCTTTCACTCATTCTGTCACTTTGCTTTGGACTGTCTGCCCTGCACTCACCCTTGCTGCTTATACTCTTCCCTCTCACTCCCCTCCCTTGGAGCTGGACACTTCACTCATTGTGCCTCCTTTATCTTGAAATTCTGGTTGGCCTCCAGACCCTCTTATCTCACCTCTCTCCTCCCCCCCCACCTTCTTCTTACACCCTTAGCAACTCTAGCACCAGTTCCTTCACACTCCCATCAAGGAAATCTGTCATTGTCCAGGTTTCTTTCTCCTACCACTTCTCCAAACTTTGGAGCTCTCTTCGACTAGCCATTTGCTCCTCCAACACCAAACGCTCTCTCTCTCCTCTCTTATCCATGATTTTACCTCTCCCTCCTGCAGTTGCACTTGATACATGTCCCTGTTCTTTCTCTCAATACCCTCCTCCCATTCTTTCCTCCTTCCCTTCCTCCTGCCCTCCTCCCAATGTTCTCTCTCTCTCTCTCTCTTCTCCATCACTTCACCTCTACCTCCTGCAGTTTTGCTTGATGCATGTCCCTGCTCCTCCTCCTCCTCTCAGTAACATCCTCCCTTCTTTCCTCCTCCACTTACTCCTGACCTGCTCTTGTTCACTCCTCCCCTTCTGTATGCTTCTCCTTCCTGCAGCAACTAGCCCTCTGCTGCCTCTGCACCTTGTAATGTATCTCTTAAAACCAATGGGCAGGCCCTTCGCCCGGTTCCTTTGTGTAAATTGCTCACTGTTAATGCTTAATATCAATGTACTGTATAATCTGTTGCTATGGTTTTTTCCTTTGTTATGTTCTGTTTCAACAAACTGTACAATTTAGTATGCTGTTTGTTTTCCTTTTACTCCTCTCCCCCCCTCCCCCGCAGGATGCAACTGGAAATGAGCTATCAGCTTAGTATGTCTTTCCTGGTGAAACGTTTGAATAAATATCAAAATCAAAACTAGTAGTTTCCATTTATTTGATTAATCCCTCTCCAAAGCTCATAGCGCTGCATGCAATGTTAACCAAAAGAAGGCGAGAGTCACAGAAACAAACAGACCAATATATGGTAATAAAATGCAAATGTTGGCATATAAAAGACTAAAAAAATTATTACAATCACAGTAAGAACAAAGTGATGTCTGAAAGACACTGTTCTAATGTATTTCTACTAACAATACAGATGATGCCTTGTCAAGTGCAAAGGGCAGATACAACACGGTATCATCAGCATAGCAGTGGAAACCCACATAGTATTGCCTCATGATCTCACACAGCAGTAATATATACACTATGAACTGTATGATAGGGAGGTAACATTTTATTCATTGTTACTGTAACCCCTTGGTGGCACTATCCCATGGGCTACTACCCCTGTCTGCTTGGCTAGTAGCAGGTTAAGGGGTCTAGATTCGGCAACGGGTGCCTCCACCTGGAGGTCAGGGTTGGTAGTGGTCAAACTAACCTGGGCACAGCCCTCCGGGACACTGTAACCCCCCTCTTTCCCTTCTAGTGGCATGAGCAATATACGATAATCACTTTTACAGAATCCCTTGTACATCATACAAGTACCCGCACCATTTACACTTACCACCAGGGCTGGTTCCTCTGGCTTGGCCCTGGGGACCCCCTGTAAAACAAGGTTATGCATAGCAAATAGCAACAGTACAGTACTCTTGGCACAAACTGGAACCACAGTCAGGTTAAATACAGAAAAAGTCAGATCTGATTTATTCAGGGGACTTGAACAAGGAAGGAGTGTAATCAGGTTGATTGGCTTAAAAGCTATATTAATCAAACAGTTATGCATGCACTTTAAGTCCCCCACACAGTCACACCTCTGGGTACCCAAGTAGGGCGATAATGGGCTAGCCAGGAACGTTGCAGCTGGTTGGGGCCCTGTGATGGAAGAAAGCAACATGCACAACACACACTATTAGTAATCCAGAGCTGGAGAGCTCAGTTCGTGAAAGAAAAAGCAACGAGACAATCAGATGACAACACTTTAGATTTAGCTGTTGTTGCAGGGATCTACTCTGATGATTTCTCACGATATCCAATACTGGACACAGGCAGGAAGAAATAGAGACAGCAGGTTTTTGAGCTGGAGTGCCCAGAGAAGCGGGTCCACATGAATCACCGAGGCATCGTCCTGTTCAAGTGTTGAGCAGGGGGGCTGATCCCCAGGCAGGTCTCTCATCGATGGCTTTCTTTGTGCAGCAGGTAGTCAGGCTGGGCCAATGTGGCAAGGCCCAGGCCCAAAGGAGAAGATTTTGGATTGAGTCCATGGGGCTGGATGCAGCTTCCAGCCAGCAGAATACAGTTCAAACCACAGTGGGGAACCAAACTGCGACCCACTAGCAGCACACAGCACATTTACATGTAAGGAAATTCTAATGCAGCTTCCAGCAAGCAGAACACAATTCAAACCACAGTGGAGAACCAAATCACGACCCACTATAAGCACACAACACATTCGCATGTAAAGAAATTCCACTGTACCAGGCAAAAGGCTCTCCACTGCAATTACAGAGTCTCTGCACAATCTGGGAGATCAGAGGTGGCTGGAGGTCTAGACAGGCCGATCGCATTCAGCAAATCTTCTGTCTTCTTCAGGTAGGAGTCTGGTCTCAATTTAGTGGCTTACTTTGCTCTCCAAGTTCTGATTCAGTCCAAAAAAGGCACAAGTTCCCTCTCAGGGACAGCAGGCAGGCATGCAGGCCAAAACTCAGGTCTTTCCACAGTTCTCCCACGTGAATCTACGCCAGGGCTGCTGCCTGACTCATTCAAGCTGTTATCTCTTCACTTCCCAACTCAGAACTGAAACTAGCTGCAAGCAGCATGGGAATTTCCCCAAGATCCAAAAGGTTTGGTTGGCTGATCTGTCTGTCAGTCACAACAAGGCTCCCCCCTTGGGGTTATTTTAGGCGCCAAAATGCAAAAACTACAATTCCTACAAGTTTTGACCCCACCAAGCCCCTGTAGGCAGGCTCCATTTTAGAGTCCCAACAGTACTGATTGGCCCATTCTGACGGTCCCGGGCCAAGTTGGTGGAGATAAGCAGAACAGTCCTCACTGCAAAGAAGGCAGGTTAGAACAAACTGCAATATTATTACTACTCTAACAAATGATCAGCAAACAAGCACATCTGCTAACAGAGCTCCCTTTTAGATTAATTAAGATTGCAATCCAGGCAGCTCTTAAACAGACAGTACACAGAGGCTATACAGGCATTCTCTGGCAATACATTTAATCTGCTAAAACGCAGAACACCAGCCTGGCAGTGAGCATTTAGGCAAGGTCAAGGAAGACTTTTTGGAAACCCCATTTGTAGGGGTGTTACATTACATAAACACGTACAAGAACATGGTTAATCCCCATTGAGCTCTAAGCGCATTTTCAATGGGTACCATTTACATATGTAACCCCCCCCCTTTGGGTTAAGGTGTTAGATTAGTGTACTGGATTTTACACTGGATTAAATGTAAGGGCTCAGTGCCTGTGACCCTCTAAAGGGTTAATTCTTTAGAGCCTCTGGGAGCTAGCAGCTAGTTATGCTGGCTTCCTGGGGGGCGGATCAACTGCTTGTAGCTAAGAGGTTGCAAGAAGTTGTTCTCAGTTTTACAGAGCTGAGCAGGGGGTTAACAGGCACGCACTGCCTGGCTCCTGCTCTCTAAACCATTATACTCTATGGAGAGTCTGCGACATCCCACAGCTGAAGTGGCAGAGGCCTGAGTTATGAGATCCCTGGTTGGGGGAACTATGAAGCCATCTGGAGGAGAAGCCCAATTCGCATTGCAAGTAGCCAGTATGGGAACTGAACCAGCACCTAGCCTGGTTGATCGAGTAAGCCCCAAAGGAGAAGGGACATGGAGGCAAGGCCAAAGGCAGAGCCAAGGGAAAGAGATCACTGTGGACCTCAGCTGTGAGAACTGAGCTTGACTCCAAGGCCCAATGTAGTACAGAGGGTAGAGAGAGAAAGAGAGTATGGACTTCATGTCCACAAAGGGTGGAAATGAGCAGCCAGATGCCCCCATGAATTTGAATGGAGCAAAGACTGAAGGGGATCCCAGGCCTGAAGGGAATATGTAAGGCTGGGAGTTCAAGAACCGATCATGGGAAGCTAGTATCTGAGGCACTGAAGGGGATGTGCCACCCGTAGTTCAGTGAGGCAGTCACCCAAGAATGTACCAAGGGAGGAAGATGCCGTTGGGAAGATCAGTGGCCCCAGTGGAATTTCCCAGTAAGATACTGTTTGTCAGATTGTTGCTTCATGGAGAAATCAAGTTTCATTAAAAGATTCAGATTGCCAGCTCATCAGCGCAGTGGCTGGATTTCCGCTTGCGACACTGGCAACCCAGGTTCGGGAACGGACTTGGGTCATCGGAGAGCCGGCCGGGGGAGAAGGTTGGAGTGTCCGTAGACAGCTCGCCTTCTCTGGGGGAGGGTGGGGATGTGAGCCCGGCACCTGCTGGCCCCTGACAGAGGCTGGGAGCATGGCAGAGTGTCAGAGTTCAAATTTCTGGGGGACGGGCGTCGGCACTCGCCTTGATGTCAGGTATGTCACTCTCCAAGGGAGAAAACTGGAAAATGGCTCCCTGGCTAGCCAGATGATGGCTCTCTGGTCTCCTCACTGCCATCACGGCCCCACAATCTCCCACCTCAGCAGCACCTGGAGCCGATGCCGCAGTGTGCTGGACGACCCCCACCGGTGCCTTCCCTCTCAGAAGAGGGGGACCCACCCCGTGAAGGGTTATGCCGTGCTACCTCCAGGGGGCTGCGATCTGGGGTAGGGGTAGGTAGTGGGGATGGCGGACAGACGGGATAGGACCTTGAGGGCCCGAAGGAGGTGCTGGCCGGAAGGAGTAGAAGGAGTATAAAGAGGAAAAAAAAAAGATTCAGATTGTTCATAATTGCTGTTTGGACTTTATTTTAATGTCTTCCTGATTTTAAAGTGTTGCTAATCAAGTTTGCCTCCTAGCCCATGGATGGAGTCTGCACCCAGGCCAGAGGAAATCATCTTTTGCTGTTTCTGCTGTTGTCCCCCCCTCCCCATGAACATTATCATCAACATTCTCCTAGACACTGGAGAAAGGGTGGGCTACACATGCAATACTTGGTTACAATAGAAAAATAAAAATAGAATTAGAACATTCAAATTTCATATATAAATTCACTTAATACAGAATAATCGTTTGTACTACAATACTTGGATATTAAAATGTATCCTATAGCCAAACAAATGACAGACCCCCTAAATACACTTTGAAATTGTACCAGCAGTCACTGATACTAGCTATCTCTCCCTGCATTATAAATGCATTGAATTTAACCATATTCAAGACTATTGCAAAACGTCAAACGTTGGCCAGCTTGTTTTATTAGCCAGCTACATATTTCACCAAAATGTTAAAGGGTTTATCATTGGTGTAAGCTGTGTGGGAATGGAGTTCCAATTAAAGGGTCCCCTGTACAAAACAGAGTATGGGAGAAAGAACAAACCCTTGTGGCTGACAATAAACACAGTTATAGAGTCAAACCATACAAAAGCAAGGGTGTTGGACTTTAGGAGGGCTGACTTTGGAAAAATGGGAGAGTGCCTCAGAAAAGCACTAGCAAACAGGCAAGAAGGAGGGGTGGAAGAACAATGGGGAAAAATCAAAACTGCCATCACAGGGGCAACAAGCCTTTGTGTAAAGCAAATCAGCAAAACAAAATGAAGGAAAAAGCCACTATGGTTCTCAAAAGAAGTGGCAGGGAAGGTTAAGGAGAAAAGGAGAGCATTCAGGAAATATAAGGAAACACATAAGGAGCAAGACAGAGAACTATATCAGTTAAAGCAGAAGGAGGCGGGGAAGGCAGTCAGAATAGCAAAGGCCCAAACTGAGAAAAAGATAGTCAACTCTGCTAAGAAGGGGGATAAAACATTTTATAAGGTACATTAGGGAGCAAAGAAAGACCAAGGGAGGGATACTGAGGTTTAATAAAGGAGAGGGAATGTGGACAGAGGCTGACAGAGAAAAAGAAGGGATACTGAATGAATACTTCTGCTCAGTATTCACAAAAGAAGAGGAGGGGAGGCACCTAAACCAAACAATAGAAACACTCTGGATAGGGGGGTTGATACCAGTCCATTCACAGAAGAAAGGGTTCTGAAAGAACTTTTAAAACTGAAAGTGGACAAAGCAATGGGGCCAGATGGGATTCAGTCCAGAATTCTAAAAGAACTAAGGGAGAACTAATGACACCACTGACTACACTCTTTAACAAATCATGGGAGGATGGGGTGGTACCTGAGGATTGGAGAAGGGTGGATGTGATTCCACTTCACAAAAGTGGGAGCAAGGCAGAGGCAGAAAACTACAGATTTGTTAGTTTGACCTCAGTGGTAGGGAAAATGATGGAATCACTTCTGAAGGAAAGAATTGTTGAGTACCTAGAGGCCAGCAGGGCAAAGGACCCAAGGCAGCATGGATTCACAGCAGAAAGGTCATGTCAGAAGAATCTAATAGATTTCTTTGACTGGGTGACCAAAGTAGTAGACCAGGGAGGGGCTGTGGACATGGCCTACTTAGACTTTAGCAAGGCATTTGACACAGTTCCTCACAAAATATTAATGTACAAGTTAGCCAGCCTGGGAGTGGGTTCCAAGGTGGTAGCCTGGGTAAAAAATTGGCTCTACAATAGGACACAGAGGGTAATAGTAAACGGAGTCCACTCTGAAGAAAAGGTGGTTACTAGCTGGGTACCACAGGGTTCAGTACTGGGGCCGGTCCTCTTTAACGTCTTTATAAGTGACATTGCGGATGGACTGGAAGGAAAAGTATGTCTCTTTGCAGATGACACAAAGATCTACAACAGGGTTGATACACAAGGTGGGTGGAAAAGATGAGAAGGGACTTGGCAAGGCTGGAGGAATGGTCAAATGTATGGCAGCTTAGATTCAATGCAAAGAAGTGCTAAGTAATGCACCTGGGAAACAAAAGCCCAGGGGAAGAGTACACAATGGGGAGGGGGGGGTGAGATATTAACAACAACAAAAATGGAAAGGGACCTGGGGGTAGTCATATCAGATGGCCTAAAGGTGGGCAAGCAATGTGAGAAGGCAGTAAGGAGGGCTGGGGGGATACTGAGATACGTAGGGAGAGGCATCGCCAGTAGAAAACAGGAAGTTGTTATCCCTCTGTACAGACAGTTGGTGAAACCCCATCTGACGTACTGTGTGCAGTTCTGGAGATCCCATCTCCGCAAGGACATAGACAGGATGGAGGCTGTCCAGAGGAGGGCAACTAAAATGGTGCAGGGTCTGCATGAGAAGCCATATGGAAAGAGACTAAAGGAGCTTAATATGTATACCCTTGAGGAAAGGAGGGAGAGGGAGACATGATAGAAACTTTTAAGTATCTCAAGGGAATCAACAAAGTCCAAGAGGGTAGCATCTTTCAGAAAAAGAGATGTGCAAGAACCATGGGGCACAATTTGAAGATAGAGGAGGGATGGCTCAGAGGTAATATGAGGAAATATTTTTTCACGGAGAGGGTTGTGGATGCATAGAATGGCCTTCCTGAGAAGGTCATGGAGTCAAAAACAATGGGGGAATTCAAGAATGCATGGGACAGACATAAGGCAATTCTAGCGGGGGGGATAGGAGGAAGTAGGCTTATAGTTAACTAGGATCTGTAGCTTATCCATTAGGTAGGGAAATGGGCAGACTAGGTGGGCCAAGCAGCTTTTATCTGCCATCAAATTCTATGTTTCTATGGTATACCACAGTCCAGGGCAATTGGAAACATCTGGGGTGATCTGATGACCACCAACTGCTCCCTTTCTCAGAGGAAAGACCAGAACCCTATCTGAGAACAGTTCCAGTCAACCCTGCATGCACTTCAGTCTGTCAAATATCTATCTGCATCAAAAGTTGTGGAAAGGTATTAAATTAAAGATCTATCCCCAGTCCCTCACCAAATAGAGATCCCTGCAAACCTTGACAAACACTGTCTCTATACTGTAGCACTCAAATTATGAAAACTAGACTGGGATGGCTCAGCAATGATCCACCTGCTGCTCTGCAACCACTTTCTCAACAATCTTTGCAAGTAATAGAAGACTGGGGACTGGTCCATAGTTAGCAATGTCATCAGAATCTAGAGAGGGTTTCCTTAGTAAGGGCCTAACCACTACTTCCTTTACTGGAGCATAGGGTTGGCACTTGTACAATGAATCTCTGATCCCAGAAAAGACAAGAGTCAAGGCATATGACCAAAGTAGTAGATCAGGGAGGGGCTGTGGACATGGCCTACCTAGACTTTAGCAAGGCATTTGACACAGTCCCACACAAAAGATTAATATACAAGTTAGCCAGCCTGGGAGTGGGTCCCAAGATGACAGCCTGGGTAAAGAATTGGCTGGAGAATAGGACACAGAGAGTAATAGTAAATGGAGTCCACTCTGAAGAAAGGGGGCTTACTAGTGGGGTACCGCAGGGTTCAGTATTAGGACCGGTCCTCTTCAATGTCTTTATAAGCAACATTGCAGAGGGACTGGAAGGAAAAGTATGTCTCTTTGCAGATGACACAAAGATCTGCAACAGAGTTGATGCACAAGGTGGGGTGGAAAGGATGAGAAGGGACTTGGCAAGGTTAGAGGAATGGTCAAATGTATGTCAGCTTAGATTTAATGCTAAGAAGTGCAAGGTAATGCACCTGGGAAACAAAAACCCAGGGGAAGAGTGCACAATGGGGTTGAGATACTAACAACAATAAAAATGGAAAGGGACCTGGGGGTAGTCATATCAGATGACCTAAAGGTGGGCAAGCAATGTGAGAGGGCAGCAAGGAGGGCTGGGGGGATACTGGGATGCATAGGGAGAGGCATCACCAGTAGAAAACAGGAAGTTGTTATCCCTCTGTACAGACAGTTGGTGAGACCCCATCTGGAGTACTGCATGCAGTTCTGAGCCCAATCTCCTCAAGGACATAGACAGGATGGAGGCTGTCAGAGGAGGGCAACTAAAATGGTGCGGGTCTGCACGGAAGGCGTATGAAGAGAGACTTAAGGAGCTGAATATGTAGCCTCGAGGAAAGGAGGAGAGGGGACATGATAGAAACTTTAAAGTATCTCAAGGGAATCAACAAAGTCCAAGAGGTAGCATCTTTCAAAAAAGAGGTGTGCAAGAACAGGGGCACAATTTGAAGATAGAAGGGAGGCTCAGAGGTAATTTAAGGAAGTATTTTTTCACAGAGAGGGTTGTGGATGCATGGAACGGCCTTCCGGAGGAGGTTGTGGAGTCAAAATCAGTGGTGGAATTCAAGCATGCATGGGACAGTCATAAGGCAATTCTAGAGGGTGGGGGTAGGAAGAAGTAGGCTGCTGGTTAACTAGGATCTGCAGCTTATCCATTAGGTAAGGAAATGGGCAGACTGGGTGGGCCAAGCGGTCCTTATCTGCCGTCAAAATCTATGTTTCTATGTTTCTATATACCAGCCTAAATTTAGTCAGAGTCAGAGTTGGAGACAGTCTACATGTGGCACAATGCAAACCACTGATCACCTGGTCAACATCTTTATCATATAACTATTGCAGTGCTGTAAAGAACTCCACAGTTCTCTGAATCCTCTCCACTGTACTCCTGCCACCAACATTTCTTGCAGTGGAGAAAACTTGGTTCTGAATGCCAACAGCCTTATCTTAAAATCTTTAAAACTCGATTCTCACGATTCTGAGATAATGGGACAGATGGGAGGGGAGGCTGTTTCCATTTAGATGGTACAGTATTTTATTGAACTAGGTAAACAGGGGGAAGAGGAACTGGCTTCATTTAAAATGTGATATATGTGGGGGGATTGCTGATGGGTAAAATGAAGCAGCCCCCCCCCCATGGTGTGAGACAGTTTTTCAGAAAGTATGTCTGAGATGGGGAAAGAAAGATTTACAGGAGGCCGTTTGGAAAGGGGAGTGTAGTCCTCCATTTGGAAAGGGTAGTGCAGCTCTCTCTTCCAGAACCAGGCCTCCAAGAGTTAACACAGGGGCCAGATAGGGTGGTGGGGAGGGGGAGCCAGGTTGAGAAAAAAAAAGCTGCAAGTGGAGGCAAGACAGTGAGTCACAATGGAATGTGTTGCGGTGGAGCTGGTGGCTGGCAGGACAAGACAGACTGGGTCCCCATCCAAAGGATAGCTGTACAAATTAATCCAGGACTTCTGAGTAGGACAAAGTGAGCCCCCTGTGTGGAGGCAGTAGGACAGCTGGCAGACTTCGGGCAACAAGCCTTCCTGTTGGGCTGCTGTGGATAGTAGCCAGTTCGGGCAGGCACCTCCGAGCAGCGGTTGGGCTCCCAGTTTCTACCGACTCCCAACAGTTCAGGCCAGTAGGGTTCCGGGGCAAGCTTGACTATCGAGGTGACTGCAGCAACCACAGAGAAGGAGCGGAAGATGCAGGTATGGTAGAAGTGGGTAATGGTGGAGATGGTGACCAGCTGTTGAGTTTGAAAAAGTTCTTGGTGATTTCTATTGACAGATGTGCAGCTGCCACGAAGTACAAAACATAACTCGCATAAAGATTTATTGGTGGCATTCCAATCACTTTTGTGGGGCAGAGAGAAACAGAGCAGGAAGCAAGACGGCTGTGGTGCGGCATGCTGCTCTGAGTTTATCGTTAATATGTAATTTAACTGTTCCTCTCCCTAGTGATATTTTTTTCACTCTCTTGAACTGCTGAGTGAATTCAGAAATACGTTAGCTTTAAACAAACTGAAACTGTAAGCAACAGGCTTACTAGAATTTAAAACTGGTTGTTTAAATTTGTTTAAAGCTAACTAATTTCAGCGGACAAGCTTTGCCTTGTTTATCAGAGCAGAATTCTGGCTGGCTGACGGAATTTGTATTTGTATTTCCACACGAGCATCAGACGGAAATCACAGTAGTGTCAGTAAACAGACGTCTGAATGGCTGAGATTACAAGGCTGTCTGAGCAACGGAATTTTGATTTTCAAGCTGTCCAGGTGCCAAAAGGAAATCACACTAATAGCATGAAGTGCGTCCGAGATTGCAGCTCTTTAAAGAGCTGTTTAGTAGTATGCTGCCAGCGCCTTCTTCTTGCTGGTGACCCCACAGCCCAACACTGCGGAGCTGCTGAAGAGCAGCACAGCCCTGAAAAAACTGCCTAAAATGCAGAGAGACCCCATCAACAGGTAAGATGGGCCATATCTTGAGGGTGGGTGGGGGAGGGTTTCTGTTTGAATGGTTGGGGGTTTTGCTGCTACTGTGTACCACTCAGCAACTTTATGAGTGAGTCTTCAGTTGCTGTATACCTCTGGGGAATGTCTGGGGGGGTAGGGGGGCAGGATACTTACTTGTAGAAGGGTGGGCTACAGCAAATGGACAGAGGGTTCGTGGGGAGGGGCTGCGAATGCCACCATCACTTAACTAGCAGGTGGGCTTCAGATGTCGTCACATGCTTCAGGGGAATATGGGATTGCTTTTCCTGAGTGGTGCTGCCGGTGGGTGTCAGGATGTTGTTTCTGTTGCCGCCACAGTGGGGATGTGGTGTGGACTGTGGTGCTAAGCAAGTGCAAGAGGTTGCTTGCTGTGCTTGTATTTATGCTCTTTATGTAGTACTCATTGTAACCCCATCTCATGACTGACTGTATTTTGTTTGTAACTGTGCTTCTCCCATTCCTTTTTCTCCCTGGGTTGCATTTGGAAATGAGCCTCAGCTTAGAGTGCCTCTCCCAGTTACCAATTGGAAATAAGTAACTCAATAAATTCATGCCATACAGTGCAATGTAAATAATACAGTTTACAATGCAACACTAGCATCACTAAAATCAGTATAAAGTATACCAATTCAGAATACTACAGTATTGCACATTGTCACATATAGAGTAGCACACTGGTTATTGTTAAATATAGCATAGCACACTGGTTCTTGTTAAATATGGCATAGCACACTGGTTCTTGTTAAATATAGCATAGTGCACTGGTTCTTGTTAAATATGGCACAGCACACTGGTTCTTGAGCTTTAAATTCATGTGGCCTCAAAATGCAGCCACTAGAATTACTGGAGAACTAGCTATTATTAGTTTCACCAAACCTCTTGGTGAAATTACTTTTCCTCCCACAGTATACAATAGGCCAACATCCATTCCCAATGTCTTCATATAAAATTGACCTTCTGTATCAAGGCAGAACACTGCTACTTACATTCTCATTTTAACTGGGGCTCCCAATAGCACTGTAACTACATTACGCTAGGGGCAACATAGGTCTTTTTAAAGCATCTTGGCAAAGCAGACATTGGGACTCCCAATAGCACTGTAACCACATTGTGCTGGGGGCCACATAGGTCTTTTTAAAAAATCTTGGCATAACAGACATTGCACTGCAAACTATTTCCTGATTATGCATCTTTTTTTCTATTTCCATCCTGTTATCTCACAAGAACTGTTTTCAGAAAGGGGAGGTATAGGGAAAGCATAGATCTCAACTTATTTATTTATTTATTTATTGAAACATCCGTTTAAAACCTTTGAGCCAGAGGCTCGTTTACAAAGGTACCTCATCACAGTGAGGACAAACAGTACAGACATGCTTATACAATAGGTCGTTTACAAAATAGGGCGAGACATATGAACATAAAGTGGTTACAGTTTGCAGATACACGGTCAAACAAGACCAAGTTGGTTCAGCATAAATTTATACAGCTATACATTAAAACACATTATAAACTTCTAGAGGTGCCTTGCCGGGGTGTTGAACTTAACCACTGATTTTTTGTTTGAAAAGTGAACTGTCAGCTCCCCGGGCAGCAATACCGTAGGACTGTGGGGTTCTGATTTAGCAAAACACAATGCAATATTGGTGAGCAGGGGGTCACTGAGACAACTAAATAAAAACCTACACACTTAAGTAAGTAAATAAAAAGAAATATTACATTGTCATGTGTTAAATCAGGACCACACATTCCCGCGGCACTGCTGCAGGGGAGGGGAGCTGAGTTCATGGCTCCCAGCATTTCTGCAGGGTACAGTAGCTGAGCGTTCACCTTAACTCAGTGGGACTAAAGCCTCTGAAATAGGTATTAAAACTCTAATAACAGTAATGGAATAGGTTTCTTCCAAATGGAATACATGCTCTTATTTTATGGCTGAAAATTGGGGCTACAGTATGTTAGGGTATACCACTGTCAGTAAAACTCATGCTATAGTTTGTACAATATGGCATCTGTGGTCAGTACCAGGGCCTCCATGGCCCCATTCCCAGGTGGGCCCTTTGCTACCCAGTCCGACCCTGGCTGATAGAAATTAAGCAGAAATAAGTGAAACAAGTGCCAAGAATTGCCCAACACCATCAACGATGTATACAAAAAAAAAAAAAATCAAATCCCTAAGCAACCTGAGCCCCGATTCTAGAAAGGTTGCACCTGGCGGAACAGCACTGGTGTCAAGTAGAATTACGCAAGTGCAACTACGCCAGCAGTTCATTTATCACGTGATTCTACAGTGTGGCTCAGACACGTTGCAGGCCACTTGTGCCAAAGAGCTGTTACGCCAGCAGTTGTGCCATAAACCCCCTGCGACATGGCACTAGGGGATTTACAACAGCAGTTGCGCCCCATTCCAGAAGGGCAGCAACAAAGTCCCCAAAGTAGGGATTCTACAAGAACCCCCAGAGGAGAACCGGCAACGTAAGTTACACCAGCATTTAGCTGGTGTAACTGTACGTATGACCTCTGAGGGTCCTGTAGAACCACCTGCAGCACAGCACCGGTCCATATGCCCTCCCCATGCCCAGAGCACCTCTGTTGGTGCCCCCACTGGGCATCTCCACCACACCATCCCCCATTACTGTATATGCCCCTGTACCCCCACACAGTAAAAGCTCCACAGGGCTGCCCACACACCCATGCCCCCGAACCACCCACCTAGAGGCCTCACAGGGCAGCACTGTCAACCCCACCAATCTGTGCCCCAGACCCCAAGACAGTGCCACAAATGGAACTGCACAATATCCCTGGTAGTCTAGTGTCCCCTCACCCCCACCCAGCAGTGCCACTCCACCCAACACTTCCCCACCGTCCCAGCCAGTGACTGGCACAACCTCCTCTCACCACCACAGCCAGCTGCCGAATGAGCTCCATCTGAGTGCTTACTGTGAGGCAGCGCTCAGGGTGAATGTCGTTCATTTCTGAGTCGTCTCTATCAAGCGCTCGCCTCTCTGATAAGCGCTCAGACAGGAGTACCAGTCAGCTGCGGCCGATGGTGGTGAGAGGAGGATTGTGCCAGCGCCGCTGGGGATGGTGGGGTGTTGGTGAGTGGCACTGCTGGGTGGGGGGCCACCATATCAGCAGGTGTAACTGTAAGGGATGATGTATGGTATACTGTACATACTATACAGTACGCTGGCAATGGTGGCGGATGTGGTTGGGGACACCGTGACAGTGGGTAGGGGACCTCTAGTCTTGCAGGGCACTGGCAGTGTGTGGGTAATGGGGAGGGAGCACTTGTGACTTGTGGTTGTAGCTTGCGACATCCTCGCCAGGTACGCCCTCTGTTTGGCATACCTGGCTGTATGTCGCAAGTCACAGGACTTAGACGTGGGGACCCTGCCCCTTCTAGAACAGGGTGCAGGGTCCATGTTGCACCGACAATTGGCGCAAGTCACATTTGGTGGTGACTTGTGCCAACCTTCTAGAATCAGGGCCCTAGACTATAAAACCAGACTAACTAAATTGGACTTATATTCTATGCAATATAGGAGATGAGAGGAGATTTATGTTTAACCTTCAAAGCAGTAAAACATGCATCAATATTTAAGACCATTGGCCTAAATTATAATAATACCAATATCAATACTAGATCACATGATAAGAAATTAAAAGGTAGTAGAAACTATACAAATAAGAAATCATTGATACACACAGAGGGTCATATCAGCTTGGAACTCATGTCATAGACAGTAACACAATAAACATATTTAAACATAGACTTGACAACATATGGGAAATAGAAAATGTGAATTCCACCAATAAATCTGGTGGCGAATCCATAAAAAGGCATTTCTTGCCTACTGGATTCATACAACATCTGTGAAATCAAATTGCTACCTGCCGTGAATACACTACTCCCGCAATGCACACCACCATTCACACTACTGGATCTGCAATGTTGCAAGCAGTGCAGAGGAGCTGCACCACTGCAGATCTGTTAATGTAAACAGCCACTGGAGGACTGTTAGCGGCTCCACTGTGGTGCACAGCAATCATTGCTTTGCTGGGGATGTGTACTAGAGCAGATGTTTTGTGCAAGCATGTAAAGCCGCTACTCCGTCTGCACAGTACACCATGACAAGTTATTGCAATCCAGTGCTTCAGTTATAATTTTCTTGCTAGGGGCCCAACACATAAAAACCCAGGTAGCCTCGGTTTCCAAATGTATTTATATTTAGTTAGTTCTTGTTAACTGGGTGGGCGCGCTAGACAGAAGCTGTCTTTTTTCAGGCACGACCCCAGGAGATTATAGGAGAAGGGAAGGTAACAGGAAGGATGCATTAAAATTAAAGCTGCTACATGTAGTGGTGACTTCCTGGGAATACATGTGTCTGCAGAAAACTAAGCCCAGTACAAGCCAATGAATGTAACAACATTACCAGTCTAACCTCACCACCGACTGACAGGTACACATACAATCTCCAGCCTAGGCTGGGAAGGGGTTAACCCAGAAAACAAGTTCACATGATTCAGTCAAAATGATATCTAAATCTGAGCCTAACCAGGAGCAAATATTTTCTCACCTAACGCACTTTCCTAAAGCAGAGGCTCAGCCCCCCCCCCAACCTTGCACGGTGGAAATGTACTGACAATGCAGAAAGTCTTCCTGCAATGATGCACACCATCGGTACGTGAATACAAGCCAGCAATATTTCAGATGGAGCGACGGTTGAGTGGTGCACATGGCAGAACACCAGTAGGATATGTATAAACATGCCTAAAGTGAGAGTCTATGGTAATATATACCACGTGGATTCCCTAACAATCCCTCCAATCAGAGTCTTTCTACTCATGAAGGGTCTGCAGCCCCCATACAGTCACAGAACCTGGTCACAGGCACATACCTCACCCAGTCCTCCACACTAAGGCACTAGGACTGACTGTTTTATTTTAATTTCATTTCATTATTACTAGGAGAAACTGATCACAGATGCTGGTTTTCAGAGGTTCCATGTCTGGAAAGTTACAATAGTGTTAGAACAATGCCATAGGGATTCCTACGTCCCTACTGACAAATGCAAACAAAGTAATTGTGTCTGCAGGCAGGCTGCATGCATGCATTATTTTTCAGATGTGTGCTTCATCTCTGGGGTGCTAGGGACATTCTTGGGTGCCCAGACCATGTGAATCCAGTTAGTTCAGCTACTTTTAGCACTACAGTCAAATTGAACTTGAAGATCTATTCATAAGCTGTAAAATCCAAATCTGTTGACTCATTTGCCAGCCATATGTACACGTTCCTCATAAGTGGGGTGTGACTATATTGTTAATTATAACAGATGGTAATTAGTCAGAACTGTGTCACAGATGATTCAGTTTTTTAATTCTTTTTTTCTCACATCTTTTTTCCTTCTGGATCTTCCTGTCCCTATCCTAATGATAGGGCCCCCACAGCAGCACCAACGCCCACCAATCAGGCTGTTCAGTATGAAGAGACTAGAAAAACAAATGGCAGTAAAATGTGTACATATTCCAAAACCAATAGCACATATGTCTTGCTGATTTTGTTTCAGAGGGAGTTATGAGATGCTATTATTCTCTGATCTACCTTTCCCCCAAAAGTTCCTATGGCTATTACAACTATACTGTAGGTCTTTGTAATTGAATACAAATGTGCCACCCAATACCCCTTTTTACAGTCATTGGCTGTCCAAGGGAATTTGAGAGCCACCGACACCCTCCAGGTAGGCAGCTCATACCTAGGAGCTGCATTTCTGAGGAGCTGAATTAAGCACTGTTTATGCACTATGGACGAGGATTGGGGAGGGATGCTACTTAAAGATAAGATGTTGTAATTTTCCAGATCATTCTATGCATGTTGCTAGGGTTACATTTTCATACTAGCCACACCCACATGTAGAGTGTCATGCAAAGCTACAGACTGTTATCTTTTCACAGTCCCCTCCTCAATCCTTAAGTACAGTAAATAGTCCTGCAGCCCTATTGTTCACATTGTATTCTCATAACTGGATTCAGAGCCAGGGCAGTAGTGCTCAGCAGCTGCTTGGCTCACATACAGAAGTGGCACAGTAAAGTAACTGTTGCTGCTCAGTTCACATACAGAAGTGGCACAGTAAAGTAGCTGTTGCTGCTCGGTTCACATACAGAAATGGGACAGTAAAGTAGCTGCTGCTGCCCGGCTCACATACAGAAGTGACACAGTAAAGTAGCTGTTGCTGCTCAGCTCACATACAGAAGTGGCTCAGGAAAGTAGCTGTTGCTGCACGGTTCACATACAGAAGTGGCACAGTAAAGTAACTGTTGCTGCTTGGCTCACACACAGAAGTGGCAGAGTAAAGTAGCTGTTGCTGCATGGCCCACATACAGAAGTGGCACAGTAAAGTAACTGTTGCTGCTTGGCTCACACACAGAAGTGGCAGAGTAAAGTAGATTTTGCTGCACGGCTCACACAAAGAAGTGGCACAGTAAAGTAACTGTTGCTGCTAGGCTCAGATACAGAAGTGGCACAGTAAAGTAACTGCTGCTGCTCGGCTCACATACAGAAGTGGCACAGTAAAGTAGCTGTTGCTGCTTGGCTCACATAGAGAAGTGGCACAGTAAAGTAACTGTTGCTGCTCAGCTCACATACAGAAGTGGCAGAGTAAAGTAGCTATTGCTGCTCAGCTCACAAACAGAAGTGGCACAGTAAAGTAACTGTTGCTGCTCGGCTCACATGCAGAAGTGGCACAGTAAAGTAACTGTTGCTGCTCGGCTCACATACAGAAGTGGCAGAGTAAAGTAACTGTTGCTGCTCGGTTCACATACAGAAGTGGCACAGTAAAGTAACTGTTGCTGCTCAGCTCACATACAGAAGTGGCACAGTAAAGTAACTGTTGCTGCTCGGTTCACATACAGAAATGGCACAGTAAAGTAACTGTAGCTGCTGGGCTCACATACAGAAGTGTCACAGAAAAGTTGCTGTTGCGGCTTGGCTCACATACAGAAGTGGCACAGTAAAGTAGCTGTGTCTGCTCGGTTCACATACAGAAGTGGCACAGTAAAGTAGCTGTGGTTGCTCGGTTCACATACAGAAGTGGCACAGTAAAGCAGCTGTTGCTGCTTGGCTCACATACAGAAGTGGCACAGTAAAGTAGCTGTTGCTGCTTGGCTCACATACAGAAGTGGCACAGTAAAGTAACTGTTGCTGCTCAGCTCACATACAGAAGTGGCAGAGTAAAGTAGCTATTGCTGCTCGGCTCACAAACAGAAGTGGCACAGTAAAGTAACTGTTGCTGCTCGGCTCACATACAGAAGTGGCAGAGTAAAGTAACTGTTGCTGCTCGGTTCACATACAGAAGTGGCACAGTAAAGTAACTGTTGCTGCTCGGCTCACATACAGAAGTGGCACAGTAAAGTAGATGTCGCTGCTCGGCTCACATACAGAAGTGGCACAGTAAAGTAACTGTTGCTGCTCGGCTCACATACAGAAGTGGCACAGTAAAGTAACTGTAGTTGCTGGGCTCACATACAGAAGTGTCAGAAAAGTTGCTGTTGCGGCTTGGCTCACATACAGAAGTGGCACAGTAAAGTAGCTGTGTCTGCTTGGTTCACATACAGAAGTGGCACAGTAAAGTAGCTGTGGTTGCTCGGTTCACATACAGAAGTGGCACAGTAAAGCAGCTGTTGCTGCTTGGCTCACATACAGAAGTGGCACAGTAAAGTAGCTGTTGCTGCTGGGCTCACATACAGAAGTGGCACAGTAAAGTAACTGTTGCTGCTCAGTTCACATACAGAAGTGGCACAGTAAAGTTACTGTTGCTGCTGGGCTCACATATTGAGGTGGCAGAGTAAAGTAGCTGTTGCTGCTCAGCTCACATACAGAAGTGGCACAGTAAAGTAACTGTTGCTGCTCGGTTCACATACAGAAGTGGCACAGTAAAGTAACTGTAGCTGCTGGGCTCACATACAGAAGTGTCACAGAAAAGTTGCTGTTGCGGCTTGGCTCACATACAGAAGTGGCACAGTAAAGTAGCTGTGTCTGCTCGGTTCACATACAGAAGTGGCACAGTAAAGTAGCTGTGTGTTGCTCGGCTCACATACAAGTGGCACAGTAAAGCAGCTGTTGCTGCTTGGCTCACATACAAGTGGCACAGTAAAGTAGCTGTTGCTGCTTGGCTCACATACAGAAGTGGCACAGTAAAGTAACTGTTGCTGCTCAGTTCACATACAGAAGTGGCACAGTAAAGTTACTGTTGCTGCTGGGCTCACATATTGAGGTGGCAGAGTAAAGTAGCTGTTGCTGCTCAGCTCACATACAGAAGTGGCACAGTAAAGCAACTGTTGCTGCTGAGCTCAGATACAGAAGTGGCACAGTAAAGTAGCTGTTGCTGCTCGGCTCACATACAGAAGTGGCACAGTAAAGTAGCTGTTGCTGTTTGGCTCACATACAGAAGTGGCAAAGTAAAGCAGCTGTTGTTGCTCGGCTCACATACAGAAGTGGCACAGTAAAGTAACTGTTGCTGCTTGGCTCACATACAGAAGTGGCACAGTAAAGTTACTGTTGCTGCTGGGCTCACATATTGAGGTGGCAGAGTAAAGTAGCTGTTGCTGCTCAGCTCACATACAGAAGTGGCACAGTAAAGCAACTGTTGCTGCTGAGCTCAGATACAGAAGTGGCACAGTAAAGAGCTGTTGCTGCTTGGCTCACATACAGAAGTGGCACAGTAAAGTAGCTGTTGCTGTTCGGCTCACATACAGAAGTGGCACAGTAAAGCAGCTGTTGTTGCTTGGCTCACATACAGAAGTGGTACAGTAAAGAAGCTATTGTTGCTCGGCTCACATACAGAATTGCAGAGTAAAGTAGCTGTTGTTGCTCGGCTCACATATAGAAGTGGCACAGTAAAGTAACTGTTGCTGCTGGGCTCACATACAGAAGTGGCACAGTAAAGCAGCTGTTGTTGCTCGGCTCACATACAGAAGTGGCACAGTAAAGTAGCTATTGTTGCTCGGCTCACATACAGAATTGCAGAGTAAAGTAGCTTTTGTTGCTCAGCTCACATACAGAAGTGTCACAGTAAAGTATCTGTAGCTGCTGGGCTCACATACAGTAGTGTCACAGAAAAGTTGCTGTTGCGGTTTGGCTCACATACAGAAATGGCACAGTAAAGTAGCTGTTGCTGCTTGGCTCACATACAGAAGTGGCACAGTAAAGCAGCTGTTGTTGCTCGGCTCACATACAGAAGTGGCACAGTAAAGTAGCTATTGTTGCTCGGCTCACTTACAGAATTGCAGAGTAAAGTAGCTGTTGTTGCTCGGCTCACATACAGAAGTGTCACAGTAAAGTATCTGTAGCTGCTGGGCTCACATACAGTAGTGTCACAGAAAAGTTGCTGTTGCGGCTTGGCTCACATACAGAAGTGGCACAGTAAAGTAGCTGTGTCTGCTCAGTTCACATACAGAAGTGGCACAGTAAAGTAGCTGTGGTTGCTCGGTTCACATACAGAAGTGGCACAGTAAAGCAGCTGTTGCTGCTGGGCTCACATACAGAAGTGGCACAGTAAAGTAGCTGTTGCTGCTTGGCTCACATACAGAAGTGGCACAGTAAAGTAACTGTTGCTGCTTGGCTCACATACAAAAGTGGCACAGTAAAGTAACTGTTGCTGCTCAGTTCACATACAGAAGTGGCACAGTAAAGTTACTGTTGCTGCTGGGCTCACATATTGAGGTGGCAGAGTAAAGTAGCTGTTGCTGCTCAGCTCACATACAGAAGTGGCACAGTAAAGCAACTGTTGCTGCTGAGCTCAGATACAGAAGTGGCACAGTAAAGTAGCTGTTGCTGCTCGGCTCATATACAGAAGTGGCACAGTAAAGTAGCTGTTGTTGTTCGGCTCACATACAGAAGTGGCACAGTAAAGTAACTGTTGCTGCTCGGCTCACATACAGAAGTGGCACAGTAAAGTAGCTGTTGTTGCTGGCTCACATACAATTGCAGAGTAAAGTAGCTGTTGCTGCTAGCTCACATAAGAAGTGACACATAAAGTAACTGTTGCTGCTGGGCTCACACAGAGTGGCACAATAAAGTAGCTGTGGCAGCTCAGTTCACATACAGAAGTGACACAGTAAAGTAGCTGTTGCTGCTTGACTCACATAGAATTGGCACAGTAAAGTAGCTGTTGCTGCTTGGCTCACATACAGAAGTGGCACAGTGAGTAACTTTGTTGCTGCTGGGCTCACATACAGAATTGGCACAGTAAAGTAGCTGTTGCTGCTGAGGCTCACATACAAGTGGCACAGTAAGTAGCTGTTGCTGCTGGGCTCACATATAGAGGTGGAGAATAAAGTAGCTGTTGCTGCTGGGCTCACATACAAGTGGCACAGTTAAGTAACTGTTGCTGCTGGGCTCACATACAGAGTGGCACAGTAAAGTAAAGCTATTGCTGCTCGGCTCACATAGAGTCTCACAGTAAAGTAACTGTTGCTGCTGGGCAACATAGAGTGGCACAATAAAATAACTGTGGCTGCTCATCTCACGTACAGAAACTGGCACAGTTAAGTAGCTGTTGCTGTTGACTCTCCACATACAGAAGTGCCACAGTAAGTAGCTGTTCTATTTCGGCTCACATACAGAAGTGGGAAAAGTAAAGTAGCTGTTGCTGTTCAGCTCACATACAAGAAGTGGCACAGTAGTAGCTGTTGCTGCAAAGCCCACATACAGGCGTGGCACAGTAAAGTAGCTGTGACGGCTGCGCACATACAGAAGTGGCAAGTAAAGTAACTGTTGCTGCTGGGCTCCCACACATACAGAGTGGCACAGTAAAGTAGCTGTGGCAGCTCAGTTCCACATACAGAAGTGACACAGTAAAGTAGCTGTTGCTGCTTGACTCACATCAGAATGGCACAGTAAAGTAGCTGTTGCTGCTTGGCTCACATACAAGTGGCACAATAGAATCAACTGTTACTGCCAGGCTCACATACAAATTGGCACAGTAAAGCGGCTGTTGGCTGCTGAGCTCACATACAAGAAGTGGCACTAAAGTAGCTGTTGCTGCTGGGCTCATATAGAGGTGGGAGAATAAGTAGCTGTTGCTGCTGGGCTCACATAAGAAATGGCCAGTTAGTAACTGTGCTGCTGGAGCTCACATACAAAAGTGGCACAGTAAAGTAGCTGTTGCTGCTGGCTCACACGAAATCTCACAGTAAAGCACTGTTGCTGCAGATAACATACAAGTGGCACAATAAAATAACAGCTGCTCATCTCGCAGAAGTGGCACAGTTAAGTAGCTGTTGTATAGACTCACATACAGAAGTGGCACAGTAAAGTAGCTGTTGCTGCGGCTCACATACAGAAGTGGGAAAGTAAGTAGCTGTATTCAGCTCATACAAAGTGGCAGTAAGGTATGTTGCTGCTCGGCTCACATACAGGCGTAACACAGTAAAGTAGCTGTGACGGCTTGGCTCACATAGAAGTGGCACAGTAAATACTGTTGCTGCGCAAATCACAGACAGAAGTGGCACAGTAAAGTAGCTGTTGCTGCTCGGTTCATACAAATGGCAGGTAAGCAACTGTTGCTACTCGACTCCAAACAGTGGCACAGTAAGGTAGCTGTTGCTCGGCTTACATACAAGTGGCACAGTCAGAGGCTGTTACCGCTCAGTTCACTCAGAAGTGGCACAGTAAAGTAACTGTTGCTGCAGACCTCCATACAGAAGTGGCACATAAAGTAGCTGTTGCTGCTGGGCTCACACAGAAGTGCACGAAAAATAACTTTGCTGCTGGCTCACATACAAATGCACATAAATAACTTTGCTGCTGGGCTCTATACAAGTGGTACAATAAAACAGATGTTGTACTCGGCTCACATACAAGTGGCACAGTAAAGTAGCTGTTGCTGCTGAACACACACAGAGGTGACAAAAGTAGCTGTTGCTGCATGGCCCATACAGAGTGGCACAGTAAAGTAACTATTTGTAGCTCACACACAGTGGCAGGTAAAGTGAGTTGCTTACGGCTCACACAAAAGTGGCACAGTAAGTAACTATTGCTGCTAGGCTCAGATACAGAAGTGGCACAGTAAAGTAACACTGCTAGCTCCATGAAGTGGCACAGAAAGTAGCTGCTGCTGTGGCTCACATAGAAGTGGCACAGTAAAGTAACTGTTGCTACTCAGCTCACATACAGAGTGGCAGAGTAAAGTAGCTATTGCTGCTCAGCTCAAACAAAGTGGCACAATGGTAACTGTTGTACGACTCTGCACAAGTAACAGTAAGTAACTGTGCTGCTCGGCTCACACAAAGTGGCAGGTAAAGTAACTGTTGCTGCTCAGTTCACAACAAGTGGCACAGTAGTAACTGTTGCTATCAGCTCACATACAAATGGCACAGTAAAGTAACTGTTGCTGCTCGGTTCACATACAGAAATGGCACAGTAGTAACTGTAGCTGCTGGGCTCCACATACAAGTGTCACAGAAAGTTGCTGTTGCGACTTGAAGCACATACACAAAGTGGCACAGTAAAGTAGCTGTGTCTGCTCGGTTCCACACACAAGTGGCACAGTAAAGTAGCTGTGGTTGAACGTTCTACAGAATGGCACAGTAAAGCAGCTGCTGCTTAGCTCACATACACAAGTGGCACAGTAAAGTAGCTGTGCTGCTTGGCTCACATCAGAAGTGCACATAGTAACTGTGCTCTCAGCTCACATACACAAATGGCAAATAAAGTAGCTATTGCTGATCGGTACAAACAGAGTACACAAGTAAAGTAACTGTGCTGTAAACTCATACAGAAGTAGCAAGTAAAGTAACTGTGCTCGGGCTCACATACAAGTGGCACAGTAAAGTAACTGTTGCTGCTGAGCTCACATACAGAAGTGGCACAGTAAAGTAGATGTTGCTGCTCGCTCACATACAGAAGTGGCACAATAAAGTAACTGTTGCTGCTGTCGGCTCACATACAAGAAGTGGCACAGTAAGTAACTGTAGTCGCTGGGCTCACATACAAAAGTGGCACAGAAAAGTAACTGTAGATGCACAGGCTCACATACAGAAGTGGCAGAACAAAGTGACTGTGCTGCTTGGCTCACATACAGAAGGCGGCACAGTAAAGTAGCTGTGTCTGCTCGGTTCACATACAGAAGTGGCACAGTAAAGTAGCTGTTGCTGCTCGGCTCACATACAGAAGTGGCACAGTAAAGTCAGCTGTTGCTGCTGAGGCTCACATACAGAAGTGGCACAGTAAAGTAGCTGTTGCTGCTGGGCTCACATACAAGTGGCACAGTAAAGTAACTGTTGCTGCTCAGTTCACATACAGAAGTGGCACAGTAAAGTTACTGCTGCTGCTGCGGCTCACATATCGAGGTGGCAGAGTAAAGTAGCTGTTGCTGCTCAGCTCACACATACAGAAGTGGCACAGTAAAGTAACTGTTGCTGCTGGGTTCACATACAAGTGGCACAGTAAAGCAAACGTAGCTGCTGGGCTCACATACAGAAGTGTCAGAAAAGTTGCTGTGGCGGCTTGGCTCACATACAGAAGTGGCACAGCAAAGTAGCTAGGTCTGCTCGGTTCACACAGAAGTGGCACAGTAAAGTAGCTGTGGCTGCTTGGGCTCACATACAGAAGTGGCACAGTAAAGTAGCTGTTGCTGCTTGGCTCACATACAAGTGGCACAGTAAAGTAGCTGTTGCTGCTCGGCTCACACAGAAGTGGCACAATAAAAGTAACTGTTGCTGCTCAGTTCCATACAGAAGTGGCACAGTAAAGTTACTGTTGCTGCGCACTCACATATTGAGGTGGCAGAGCAAAGTGCTGCCGCTGCTCAGCTCACATACAGAAGTGGCACAGTAAAGCAACTGTTGCTGCTGAGCTCAGATACAGAAGTGGCACAGTAAAGTAGCTGTTGCTGCTCGGCTCACATACAGAAGTGGCACAGTAAAGTAGCTGTTGCTGTTTGGCTCACATACAGAAGTGGCACAGTAAAGCAGCTGTTGTTGCTCGGCTCACATACAGAAGTGGCACAGTAAAGTAACTGTTGCTGCTTGGCTCACATACAGAAGTGGCACAGTAAAGTTACTGTTGCTGCTGGGCTCACATATTGAGGTGGCAGAGTAAAGTAGCTGTTGCTGCTCAGCTCACATACAGAAGTGGCACAGTAAAGCAACTGTTGCTGCTGAGCTCAGATACAAGTAGCTAATGAAAAGTAGCTGTTGCTTGAGGCTCACATACAGAAGTGGCACAGTAAAGCAGCTGTTGCTGCTCAGGCTCACATACAGAAGTGGCACAGTAAAGAAGCTGTTGTTGCTTGGCCTCACATACAGAAGTGGCACAGTAAAGAAGCTGTTGCTGCTGAAGCTCACATACAGAAAATGGCAGAGTAAAGTAGCTGTTGTTGCTGACTCACATATAAGTAGCACAGTAAAGTAACTGTTGCTGCTGGGCTCACATAGAAGTAGCAAGAGCAAAAGTAGCTATTGTTGCTCGGCTCATACAGAATTGCCAGAGTAAGTAGCTTTTGTTGCTCAGCTCACATACAGAAGTGTCACAGTAAAGTATCTGTAGCTGCTGGGCTCACATACAAGAAATGTCACAGAAAAGTTGCTGTTGGGTTTGGCTCACATACAGAAATGGCACAGTAAAGTAGCTGTTGCTGCGGCTCACAGACGAAGTGGCACAGTAGAAGCAGCTGTTGTTGCTCGGCTCACATACAGAGTGGCACAGTAAAGTAGCTATTATAGCTCGGCTCACTTACAGAATGCAGAGTAAAGTAGCTGTTGCTGCTCGGCTCACATGAAATGTCACAGTAAAGTATCTGTAGCAGCTGAAGCTCACATACAGAAGTGGCACAGTAAAGTAGCTGTTGCTGCTTGGCTTCACATACAGAGGTGGCACAGTAAAGTAGCTGTGGCTGCTAGGTTCACATACAAAGTGGCACAGTAAAGTAGCTGTGGTTGCTGGGCTCACATACAGAAGTGGCACAGAAGGCAGCTGTTGCTGCTGGGCTCACATACAGAAGTGGCACAGTAAAGTAACTGTTGCTGCTTGGCTCACATACAGAAGTGGCACAGTAAAGTAACTGTTGCTGCTGGCTCACATACAGAAGTGGCACAGTAAAGTAACTGTTGCTGCTCAGGCTCACATACAGAGTGGCAAGTAAAGTAGCTGTTGCTGCTGGGCTCACATACAGAAGTGGCACAGTAAAGCAACTGTTGCTGCTGAGCTCAGATACAGAAGTGGCACAGTAAAGTAGCTGTTGCTGCTCGGCTCATATACAGAAGTGGCACAGTAAAGTAGCTGTTGTTGTTCGGCTCACATACAGAAGTGGCACAGTAAAGTAACTGTTGCTGCTCGGCTCACATACAGAAGTGGCACAGTAAAGTAGCTGTTGTTGCTCGGCTCACATACAGAAGTGGCACAGTAAAGTAGCTATTGTTGCTCGGCTCACATACAGAATTGCAGAGTAAAGTAGCTGTTGTTGCTTGGCTCACATAGAGAAGTGGCACAGTAAAGTAACTGTTGCTGCTGGGCTCACATACAGAAGTGGCACAGTAAAGTAGCTGTTGCTCATGTCTCACATACAAAGTGGCACAGTAAAGTAGCTGTGCTGCTTGGCTTCACATACAAGTGGCACAGTAAAGTAGCTGTTGCTGCTGGGCTCACATACAGAAGTGGCACAGTAAAGTAGCTGTTGCTGCTGGGCTCACATACAAGTGGCACAGTAAAGTAGCTGTTGCTGCTGGGCTCACATATAGAAGTGGCACAGTAAAGTAGCTGTTGCTGCTGGGCTCACATATAGAAGTGGCACAGTAAAGTAACTGTTGCTGCTGGGCTCACATACAGAGTGGCACAGTAAAGTAACTGTTGCTGCTCGGCTCACATACAGAAGTGGCACAGTAAAGTAGCTGTTGCTGCTCGGCTCACATACAGAAGTGGCACAGTAAAGCAACTGTTGCTGCTGAGCTCACATACAGAAGTGGCACAGTAAAGTAGCTGTTGCTGCTCGGCTCACATACAGAAGTGGCACAGTAAAGTAGCTGTTGCTGCTCGGCTCACATACAGAAGTGGGAAAGTAAAGTAGCTGTTGCTGTTCAGCTCACATACAGAAGTGGCACAGTAAAGTAGCTGTTGCTGCTCGGCTCACATACAGACGTGCAGAGTAAAGTAGCTGTTGTTGCTTGGCTCACATAGAGAAGTGGCACAGTAAAGTAACTGTTGCTGCTGGGCTCACATACAGAAGTGGCACAGTAAAGTAGCTGTGGCAGCTCAGTTCACATACAGAAGTGACACAGTAAAGTAGCTGTTGCTGCTTGACTCACATACAGAATTGGCACAGTAAAGTAGCTGTTGCTGCTTGGCTCACATACAGAAGTGGCACAGTAGAGTAACTGTTGCTGCTGGGCTCACATACAGAATTGGCACAGTAAAGTAGCTGTTGCTGCTGAGCTCACATACAGAAGTGGCACAGTAAAGTAGCTGTTGCTGCTGGGCTCACATATAGAGGTGGGAGAATAAAGTAGCTGTTGCTGCTGGGCTCACATACAGAAGTGGCACAGTTAAGTAACTGTTGCTGCTGGGCTCACATACAGAAGTGGCACAGTAAAGTAGCTGTTGCTGCTCGGCTCACATACAGAAGTCTCACAGTAAAGTAACTGTTGCTGCTGGGCTAACATACAGAAGTGGCACAGTAAAATAACTGTGGCTGCTCATCTCACGTACAGAAGTGGCACAGTTAAGTAGCTGTTGCTGTTCGGCTCACATACAGAAGTGGCACAGTAAAGTAGCTGTTGCTGCTCGGCTCACATACAGAAGTGGGAAAGTAAAGTAGCTGTTGCTGTTCAGCTCACATACAGAAGTGGCACAGTAAGGTAGCTGTTGCTGCTCAGCTCACATACAGACGTGGCACAGTAAAGTAGCTGTGACGCCTTGGCTCACATACAGAAGTGGCACAGTAAAGTAACTGTTGCTGCTCGGCTCACATACAGAAGTGGCACAGTAAAGTAGCTGTTGCTGCTCGGTTCACATACAGAAGTGGCAGAGTAAAGCAACTGTTGCTGCTCGGCTCACAAACAGAAGTGGCACAGTAAGGTAGCTGTTGCTGCTCGGCTTACATACAGAAGTGGCACAGTCAAGTAGCTGTTGCTGCTCGGTTCACATACAGAAGTGGCACAGTAAAGTAACTGTTGCTGCTGGCCTCACATACAGAAGTGGCACAGTAAAGTAGCTGTTGCTGCTGGGCTCACATACAGAAGTGCCACAGTAAAATAGCTTTTGCTGCTGGGCTCACATACAGAAGTGGCACAGTAAAATAGCTTTTGCTGCTGGGCTCACATACAGAAGTGGTACAGTAAAGTAGATGTTGCTGCTCGGCTCACATACAGAAGTGGCACAGTAAAGTAGCTGTTGCTGCTGGGCTCACATACAGAAGTGGCACAGTAAAGTAACTGTTGCTGCTCGGCTCACATACAGAAGTGGCACAGTAAAGTAGCTGTTGCTGCTGGGCTCACATACAGAAGTGGCACAGTAAAATAACTCTTGCTGCTGGGCTCACATACAGAAGTGGCACAGTAAAGTAGCTGCTGCTGCTCGGCTCACATACAGAAGTGGCACAGTAAAGTAGCTGTTGCTGCTCGGCTCACATACAGAAGTGGGAAAGTAAAGTAGCTGTTGCTGTTCAGCTCACATACAGAAGTGGCACAGTAAGGTAGCTGTTGCTGCTCGGCTCACATACAGACGTGGCACAGTAAAGTAGCTGTGACTGGCTCACATACAGAAGTGGCACAGTAAAGTAACTGTTGCTGCTCCATACAGAAGTGGCACAGTAAAGTAGCTGTTGCTGCTCGGTTCACATACAGAAGTGGCAGAGTAAAGCAACTGTTGCTGCTCGGCTCACAAACAGAAGTGGCACAGTAAGGTAGCTGTTGCTGCTCGGCTTACATACAGAAGTGGCACAGTCAAGTAGCTGTTGCTGCTCGGTTCACATACAGAAGTGGCACAGTAAAGTAACTGTTGCTGCTGGCCTCACATACAGAAGTGGCACAGTAAAGTAGCTGTTGCTGCTGGGCTCACATACAGAAGTGCCACAGTAAAATAGCTTTTGCTGCTGGGCTCACATACAGAAGTGGCACAGTAAAATAGCTTTTGCTGCTGGGCTCACATACAGAAGTGGTACAGTAAAGTAGATGTTGCTGCTCGGCTCACATACAGAAGTGGCACAGTAAAGTGACTGTTGCTGCTCGGCTCACATACAGAAGTGGCACAGTAAAGTAGCTGTTGCTGCTGGGCTCACATACAGAAGTGGCACAGTAAAATAACTCTTGCTGCTGGGCTCAAATACAGAAGTGGCACAGTAAAGTAGCTGCTGCTGCTCGTCTCACATACAGAAGTGGCACAGTAAAGTAGCTGTTGCTGCTCGGCTCACATACAGAAGTGGTACCGAAAAGTTACTGTTGCTGCTCAGTTCTCATACAGAAGTGGCACAGTAGAGTAGCTGTTGCTGCTCAGTTCACATACAGAAGTAGCACAGTAAAGTAGCTGTTGCTGCTCAGCTGACATAGAGAAGTGGCACAGAAAAGTAGCTGTTGCTGCTCGGTTCACATACAAAAGTGGCACAGTAAAGTAAGTATTGCTGAAGATGAAGGAGGAACAATGTAACTGGAGATGAGATGTTAGGTGGATGATGGAAAGGGAGGAGTAGATGGACAATGGTGAGTACTTGAAGGGAAGTTTGTTGTGAAATGACAAAAGGCATGACAGAGCATAGCCAGTCTGGTTAGGGAAGTGCAGAGGGCAGTTTAAGGGAGTCACTTATGATGGCTCCCAAGTCCTTTCCTCAGTAGTAGTGCCCAACTTTACCCCGCCCATCAGTATTCCATCCTAGGGTTCTTATTCCCTATGTGTAGTGATGGGAGCAGAAATATAGCCAAGAATATATGTACTGGAACAAATTTGTATGCAGGGAATGAAACAGGCAGAATATATACAGAGAATGATATGGACAATAATATACAGCATACATGCATACTGACACTATATACAGCAAATAGGGTACAGGCAGTGATGGGAACAGACATACTGCCACGAATATATGTACAGGAACAAAAATATAGATGGAGAATGAAAAAGACAAAAATTTATGCAGAGAACGGTACAGTGGAAGCCTGTTATAATGGACGCATCTGTACACACAACTTTTGTCCGTTATATCCGATGTCCATTATATCCAAAGGATGTGGAGCCTATATGTTAGGTCTGCCTATGTGTGTGAGTGGGGGCTGAACGTGAATAAGAACCTAATATAAATCTTCATAGATTATTCAGAATCTTGCCTAGCATATATGTGTCTCTATTCTTTGTGTTTGTTTAAAGTTATGTAACTGTCAGGGAACATGATCTTTTTTAAGGACGTTTATTGCACAAGGTAAGAAGAGGCTAATAACTTTGGTGGCTGGATGTTGGGGTTCCAGGACAGTAAGAACAAAAGCAATCATACTGTAAGAGTTTTACTGAAATATGCAATGATTTCCTTTCAGTGTAATTAATTAACAGCTTTATGCAGCTTGTGGAGAATTATTTTGTAAGATATTTAATCTCTTTAGCTCCTCCACCTTAATTCTACATTTGTCAAATCTCCTCATCAGCTCTGCACTCCCCCAGCAAAAAAAAAAAAAAGCATTACACATGCCTATAAAAGCTTCATGGTGTCCATTATAAACAGTGAACATCATTACCAGAGGAAAAATGCATTGAGTTTGATACATTTGGTTTGGGAAATCAGTTTTTGTCCACTATAACCGATTGCCAATTATAACAGTGTCCATTATAAGTGGAGTGCACTGTACTGGCAAATCTGTGTGTCAAAAATGTATACTGCCAATATACAGCAAATAGGGTACAGGCATGGAAGGGAACAGAAATACAAGCAAGAATATATGTCAGATTTAGGCTGTCTGGTTATTAATATCTCTGTAAGGTGGGTTCTATGCTACATTATCCTGTGCCCATGTGACCTGGATCTGACCATTCAGAAAGCAGGAGAGGCCCAACCTCATTTTATAAAAAGGTTAAATGACACTTAGGTGTGCAACAATAGAAATATAAAAGGAGGAAAATTAACTTTGGGCAGAATCCAATGAGACTACAAAGAGATGTTAAACATCTCAAAATAACTGATATACACACACAAAAAAAATCAATTTAGCCAGAAGTGGTTTGAGAGCTCAACAGCAAAGGTGTCATTGGCTTGAGGGAACTTCTGGATACATGATACCGCATAATTAAGCTAATTAAAAAATATCCCTTATCGCAGTTTGCACGTAATCCACATAGTTGATACAAGTGTTGACCTTGCCAAATTAAAGCTAAATGCAAACTTGTTCAGATCAGAGAAGCATGTCGGTAAGTTTTATTAAGAAGCTTCACTTTCACTGGCACATCACATGCTTTTGCTGCTGTTATTTCAGTTTAGAGGATATAGGGGTTAGATAAAGTGTTCCTTAATTAGTTGAAGACACCAGCCAATGTAGCTTACATTTCATTATTATTATTTTTTTTTACAGTAGCTTCCCATTTGTCATAATGACAATGTGCGGTAACATAAAAACACTCAGTTAGACTTCATCTGCTCTGGTTGCTTTTCTCTACACGATCTTTGCAATATACATGTATAGTTCATTTATGTTTTGATACAGCGTTTGACCCCTTGCTGCCTCCTTTCACCTGCTTAAGTCCCTCAGCCTCATCCAGCATTCCTCTACTGTCTCGCTAGCAGGGATCCACATGGCGTGGTAAATAACAAACAAACAAATATCACAAATATTGTTGCTGCTGCCACTGGTTCTAATTTTCTCTGGCTGCTCTCCCTGGGTTGTCTTGCCTCATACTGAACTGCATTAAAATTGTTCACTGCCTGTTACCTGACTGTAGTTGTTTGCTTATACATGTCTGTACCATGCCTGACAGTTAGACCCAAGCCTCTGTACTTTGTATCTGCTGGTCCTTCTTGCTTGTATTCTGACTGTACCTTGTGTAATTTGTTGCTAGCCTCTATACTGTTATTGCCTGTATCTTTGTAACTCTCCCGGGTCGCATCTGAAAACAGGCACTTGACTGTCTAGTGTGCTTACCTGGTAAACAAAAGCTAGGTAAATAAATAAATATGAGGTTACTGGCACCATCATGAATGGCTGTCATTGCTCACAGGATTTTTTATTTACTTTCTCTCTGTCCCTGCCCGTCACCCACCCCACACCAGGCAGGCTTCTTCAGGCCATACCAACATGTGGTATGCCCCTGCAGAGAAGGCAAGCTTCCTGACCCACTGCAGGGGTCTGCTAGTGTAGCAGAACCTGGTGTCTATCCCTCTCTGACTGGGAGCCCTGCCACATGGCAGTGCCAACCCGGCTTCTCTGGCTAACTCCCAAGTGTCAAACTCCAGTCACCAGCATGGTAGCTCAATGCACTACCCACTGTGCCAGTGGGCAACCCATAGTTTGTTTATTTTTAGAAGAATACAAAACATATATAGTGCATCATTACAGTGGATGCATTTTACAGGGATCATAACGACACTTGATAAACAGTAAAAGCAGTATATCACACAGTCACATTAAATGAATTATTAAATGTCATTCTTCAGGATCAAAGCTACAGCTAATGCAAATTTTTTCCCATGACATCTTCATTACTATTACATCCCCTTCCTTGTCTGGTTGCTACGTTTTTGAACAAAAGGGCATGTAAGAAAAATTGCTTCCATTCATTGAAGGGAAAATATATTTTGTGTCTCGGTTCCCACCGGTATTTTGATATGACACATTTAACCAACATAGTCCCGATTGTTAGTATTCCTACATGTTTTGCATTAATTCCTGCCACTCTGTCAAAATGATTTAAGACAAAAATGATTGCCCTGAGATGGAGATGTAATATAGTGACCTTTTATAGCATTTCCCTGGTTATTTTCCACCAATTAATTTCTAAGGAGCACAAGAGACCATGAGGAAAATCAGAAATCCTATCACACTGATGTGAAGAATTGTCAGGTCAACCCCCATTTTGTATAACTTGTTGGGCTGATATATGCACAATTTATTATTTTCACTGGTATGACATTATTCTTAGTATATTTATATTCTTTAATACCTTCTAAAATATTCTCCCAACCACCTGATGGTATGCATTCTTGTAATATATTTTTCCATATGATGTGTTTTTATAGGTATCTTTACAACTGTAAATATAATTATGAATCCATGAAAATTACCAATGTTGCTGTTTACAAATGGTTATAATATTTAGGCAATGTGAGGAATCTCTTACCTTATAATATATGTGGCCATCTGTTGATCCCTTTCTTTTTCCATGAGGAAAAATGTATTTGCTTTATCATTCATTCTAAAGTCATATGACCACCTGTCTCTACCTGATATAACAATCTGTTGTTGTGACATCATGATTGTTTCTACAGCAAATGACTGTGATGATTTAAGCAGATGACTCTGATGTCAGGTCTAGGCAAGTTGGCAGAGCATCTGGAATCTAGAGGATAATGATCTTGTTTTCGTGTTCAAGAGCATGGTTACAGAGGAAAGGAAGAGCTCCATTTTGGCATTTCATGAAAAAAAAAAATGTAAGCCATGGGAAAACTGTCATGATTTTGAAAATGTGTATTATTTATTGCATTTTATATCCAATACTAATTTTATGATTTTTTTCTAATGATAAATTGTCAAACAAGTAAACTTCGAATGAAAAAAAGAATGATCAGTTGGGTCATGAAACGTTGACGGTGTGTGTTTTCTGTTACGGGATGCACAAAAAAAAAGCTTTTACTTTTAACACATTTAGTGACTGGGTCCTGTTTATGCAGACTCCTTTTACATATGAACATACAAAGAAGTCAGCAGAAGAAGGCTATTTGTTCTATCAAGTCTGCTTGTATTGCAGGGTCCACAGCTTGAGCAAATGTCCCTGCCGTTCCTCCCCACTCCTCCCATCCTCCCTACCCGTGATCCTTACCTTCCCCCCAAGCCTATCCCAGCCTGTCTTAAAGCTGCCCACTGTCTTCAATGAGAGGACCTCTTCTGGAAATGCATTCCAAGTGTCCACCACCCTCTTTGTGAAGAAGTGCTTCCTGACCTCCCTCCTAAACCTTCCACCTCCAGCTTGAGACTATGCCCCCTCACGTTATGGTTGCCACTCAGCTTAAAGAGACTCTCTTTATTAACCTTATTTATCCCTTTCAAGTACTTGAAGGTCCCAATCATGTCCCCCCCTCCTGTCTTCCAGGGAGTACATCTTTAGTGCCCTCAGCCTCTCCTCATAAGCCATGCCCTGCTGACTGGCTATCATCTTTGTAACCTTCCTCTGGACCTTCTCCAGCAGGTTAATGTCCTTTTTGAGGTGTGGGCACCAGTACTGAACTCCATACTCTAGATGCAACCTTACCAGTGACCTGTACAAGGGCAGTATAACCTCCTCTCTCCTACTACTGATCCCCCTAGATATGCATCCCAGCATCTTGTTTGCCTTTGCTGCTGCTTTCTTGTGCTGCGTGGAGTGCTTCAGCTTACTAATGATCATCACTCCCAGGTCCTTCTCCTCCTCTGATGCAGGTACTCGGGACTCCATCCAGGTAGTACTCTGTCCTGGCATTCTTGGCTTTTTTGATTCTTTTTTTTTTATTGATTCTTTGCTTTAATAAAGTAATTTACAAATATTTTTTCCATATATATTTTTATCCTCCTGCATCAGTGTGTGTGTGGGGGGTGGCTGCTCAGCCATGGCCCCAGCTACCCAAGCTGGGTTCCCCTACCTCCCTAAGCTGGGTTCCCCTAACTCCCTAAGCTGGGTTCCCCTACCTCCCTTGGTGTCACGTGCCTGGTCTTGAGTCTCCCAACAAGTTTCCCTCTTGTGGCAGGGCCGTTGGAGGAAGGGCCATCCCCCAGTACAGCATATCCAAGGTGGACCTGGTCATGGACCGAGTGGCGATGCGGGCTGCTTGGAGACAGCGAGGCTGGGCTTCATTAAGCCACCAATTCTCCAGTTTTCTATTTTTCTCTCTCCACCCTACTGCAGAGTATTAGACTCAAGCATGGAGGTGAACTTGTCTGACATTCCCCACAGCCCACTCCCTTACATTACCACCATGATGCTGCTGTGCCACCTGGCCACCACCTGGGGGCAGCCTAGGCTGGACAAACATGCCACTCCACCCTGGGAGAGGAGAGCAGGTCCTCAGGCACTCGATCTTCTATGACACCAGATGACCCCTGAGAACCCGAGTGTGTTCCTGAACCTGAATTGCCAACATGGCAGGGAATAAGGCGTTACCACCTTAGCTCTCCGCAACACTGGGCCAGCTTATAATTTACAAATGTTAAAACATCCAGTAGACATAATAAGACAGCATGCCTAAGACAGGCTCCAGCAGACCCTCAATAATGGACACATCTCTCACCAGTTTTGTGTTTTATTCATAAGTGACTAGAACCTTAAATTATAAATCATCAGCTCTGAGTCAGCTATCCAGCAAAGGAGATCTCATTTGCTCTGAGTTAAATGTCCATTTACAAAAAATAGGAATTTTAATACATAATATTTTTACACTGGGATTTTACCAGACCAGCCTACTGCTGCTCCACTCCCTAGCTGGCAGCTCCCTGCTACCAGTTTAGTTACCACTTTGTTACCAACTGTTTTCTTTTGGACTGGACTCCCCACAGTATTTTCCAACCTTTCAAGGTCCCGGTATTACACTGGGATTCATTAAATTTTTTTTTTATTAATGTAACTCACAAGATGTCTTTGTAAGTAGGAACATGAATCCCAACAGCTTTTTTCCTACATTAAAATAAATGTTTTTACTACTACCACCCTTGGTTCTTGAGGCTTCTGGGGGCCCTCTACTCACTGAAGACCTCTGTTGGAAGCTAAGCGTAAGCAATCAGTGTTACTGTCATCATTAAACATGAGACTGAGGTACAGGCAGAGAGAGGCCATCATGTGCCATGCTGAAACAGCACAAGATTTAACGACACTGGAAAGCACTCATGGTGTCAAGGAAGCTATCACGGTAAAGGTACAGCCCAACCAATCTGAGACAGAAACCAGAATATGTGGGGGCGGGGGGACACTAAGTGTTATTCTTGCTGGTAGCCCCTGAACACATAAGACCATCACTCTGATCCAACTCATCGTTTATTACGTGTTTTCACTGCACACCTGGCATCACTGAGCTGTAGCAGAAGTGTTCTGGTCACTGGCACAAAGTAAAAAACACAGTTGGCATCAACAAAACTCACAAACCACTCCAAGCTAAACAGAGATTCAGGCCATTCTGTTCTTTATAATTAAGGATTTATACTTCAAATGGATCCTTGTCCTTTACAGTTCACTTACAGTGTATTAAGGCTTATTCTTGTTACAAAGGGCTTGTGCCACAAAATGATCTACACCTGCAAAGAGGTGCTAGCCTGGGCTTGTGGTGCTCTGATGTTCTGCTCTGCACATGCGCAGACCTCCTTCTTCAGTGAAGGACACTTCTACCAGATAGGCCAGACAAAGGTGAGTTTCCACTCTGGAAATATGAAACCAGGTTACCCTGGTATGGAGTTCTGACTGGCCAAAAATCATGCAATCTAGGCATATCCAGAAATGCCAGTAAATTATCTGAGAAACTCTAACTGAAATTCAATATTTTGGGGAACATTGTATAATTGGAACTGGAAATGCTGACTGTGATAATTTTGCTGGTGGCCCCATCACCTCTCTAAATAAACAATTCAGTCATTATTATGGGTTTTCTGTGACTGAGATGTGGAGATGGTAGAGTTGTTAGAAGAGAAGCAATGTTAAGATCCTTCTTTGCTCCCCCAAAACCTCCTACATACATTGTCCTCTGACTTCTCCCCATCCCCATATATGAGTTTAGAGCTGGGACTCTGACTGGAGAAGAAAGAGACCGGGGTCTGACAGGTTACTTATTAAAACTTTGTCTGCTGTCAGGCAATGGCCTTCTGCCAGTCTTCCATCACATCTTTCCTTTCCTGGCTCTACAATGGCTGGACAGCCACCATTGAATGTTTTCAGTAACAACATCTGAGCTGCCAGCACAAAGAAGGTTAACTCTTGGTGCTCACCTTTTCGCAAGTCACAAATCTCCCTAACTTGTCACTACTCTGCCTGCATGAACAGTTGTTTTAGCAACACAATGGTGACCAACGTGATGACCTCTGCCTAGCTTTTTTCCTAAGAGATGGAAGATCCATTTTCAGCACTTCCAACACTAGCCTGTCATGTTCCACCCAACTAACCCCCCATTTGTAGTGGACTGAACTTGATAATGTGTAAGAGAGCCTTGTTTTCCTTTTTTCTTTTTTAGATAAACTCATCCATGCCTAGGCTCAAATTTAAATCCACTTGTAGCCTAGCAGTATTTCCCTTGTTTGTGGTTTAAGAGGTACAAAAAGGAATATAACCTGGGAGAGAATGTTCTCCGAGCCACTCAGGAATAGAGAGGGATTTACTTATGAGTTAACCTCTCCTCTTTCTGGTGCCAGTTAATCAACCTGTGCTAAATAGTGTAGATCCTGACACTTGTTTCCCACCCATTTATAACCCCTCCCCATTGCTGCCACCACTGCATCTAGTAATACGGGCTTGTGACTGTGTGCACTTATAAGGTCCCTGATCCCCACCCTAGCATCCTGCTGTGGAAATGCTGAATTAATTACATGGGAAGTTCAATTTACATAAGGTGCCACCCCATACACATTAATTCGAGCAACGTCAAATTGACCGACATATTTGCTGATCTGTAACTAGTAACTATTTGCAGAATGCGGACATATTACCTCAGGTCTGCCTTTTCTTTTTCCACAATCATGCACCCCTCCCTCTAAAAGGGCCAGTCTTCCATGACTCCATAGCATCTGCATTCCCAGTATAACCTGTTTCTTGAAAACCAGCACTGTGCTTTTGGCTCCCCAGTGATGTTGGGACACATGGAGCACCCTCCCTCACCTGGCCTCATCTCAAAAGCTTACTCTCATTGGTTTTTGGGCACACTTGCATCTGCAAAATGGGTTACACTGAGGCATAGGAGGTTACCACAGCCACCGGATATCTTGGAATGGTTTCAGGAACTGAGCATCGTGGCCAGTTTTGAGAGAGTTCATTACTCAAATATGGGATGACTTGACCAACACCTTGAACTTTAGGGAACTTATTTGGACTCCTCATTCTGCAAAATTCCCATGGAATATCATATGCCTTCCTACTTAGTGAAACATCAGTAATTATGTCTACAACACCTTCGCACCCCTCCCTTTAATAAGAATCCACCACTATATACATGTAGGACGGCCTCTGACTTTTCATTTTAATAATGTTATCATGTTACTCTTGTAATCCTCTATAAACTGTACATAGTTGATTTTAAAGTTCTTAATTGTTACGATTGTAAACATAAATTGCATTTTGATCATTCTTTAGTCTGTTCATCCAAAGGGTTAATTTACTAATTCTGGCTAGGTTAAGTGTGATGTGAATTTTGTCTTTTTTTCTGTAATGTATTTAATTGTTTCTCTTTTTATAAAAACTAATAAACAGTTAAATATTAAAAAAAAATAATTATTGTGCATGCCAGAAAGAGCTTCATGTACAATAGGAAAACATAACATAAACATAACAGGTCACTGGACAGAGTAAATAAAGACATAAAAATGTATATGTACAGCTGAGCTCTTGACTTTAATTCTCCACAATACCTGGTCTTGTTTCAATTGTAGAACATAATGTAGAGAACAGGTGGGAAATAGCTAAATGTGTAAAGGTTTCTTTAAAGTGGATGACTTATGGTACAATTTACTCCCATTCATATATTAACAAAATAAATTGCTTCTATAGTGTAATGTGCTTAATCTCAGGCTACCAGGAGACATTCTTTGTCAGAGGACCATAATGTGTAATCAGCTCTGTGTGATGGAGGACAGTTGGAGGTAATGTTCACCATTTAACTCAGTTTGATACAAGTTATGTGTCCAGTAAAGAGGCACACAGAATATTAAATGAGTGTTCTCGTCACAACTTTCTTATACAAAGGTCGTTGGTGTTTTGTGATTAGAAACTGCTTCTGTGAGGACAAACATGGTTTATTTTTAATTAACTCTATGTAATGGGCTTTAAAAAATGCTGTAAATCTCTTATCCCTATAACCAGCATGTGCACTCTGAAGGGACAATAAAATAGAAATAAAATAGCAGCATGCAATGACACAGTTTTGTAGTAATCTTTTGTCTAATTTGGTACAAAAATCTTAAAAAGAATACCATTTTTTTAGTTTATCTATGATGATATATTCCAGATTTCAACCTCCAAAATCAGTTTGTTCCACAAAGTATAACTTGTTGCTTATGTCACCCCAAAGAGCAGTCAGGTGGATTACCCTTGTATTCCAATGTAGTAAATACTGTAGTTGGTCTTCTTTTAGGCACAGTGGCCAGGATATTCAGAGGAGATGCACCCTGCGCAATTGAGTTGCACTGGCGCATCCCTGAAATGTGCCCCTGGACCATATTCAAAAGGAACTGATGCACTGCGCAACCCCAGATGTGCCGCAGAACAAAGATAATGTATGCGGTGTATCCGGGGGTGTTCCCCTGCTTACATGGCACATCTCCATATTCAGCCAAGATGTGCGGCACAGTTGCCGCACATCACAGAGATGTGCCACTCAAAGATAGGCATGGAAAAATCATGTCTAAGTCATAGCCACTCACAGGCGGGCTGCTGCATTGCACAGTGCAGCACAGTAACCCAGCCCCTGGGTGGCTATACCCCATCCCCGAACATATGCCAAACAAAAGGGCAGCCATCCCTGGTAGTCTAGAGTCCCCCCACCCATCCCCAAACATATAATATAATCAATTCCCTATCCCTGGTAGTCTAGTAGCCCACCTCCCTACCCCAAACCATGTCAAAATAATGAGTTGTCCCTGAAACACCTTGGAAGTCTAGTGACACCCCCTTCCTTCCCCGAACCTTGTCCGAATATTGATATTGCCCCAGATTGCCCTGGTAGTCTAGTGGCCCCCCTTCCTTCACCGGTCGTATAGTTGAATCTCAGCCCCAGACATCCCTGGTGGCTAGTGGACCCCCACCCTCTGAGGCAACCAAACCCCACCCCACTCCCCCATCCCAGCATGGGATGGCAGCCAGAAGGCAGCACAACCCACCCATACACTGCCATAGCTGCCCGCCTACTGTGCTGTCACCGAATGACAGCTTATAGTAAACTCTGCAGTACCACTGGTCAACATCATTGACCAATGGGCTTGCAGTGAGTACTGGAAGCATTCATTCATTCACAACTTAGTGCCATGCACAAAGTTGTGAATGAATGCTTACAGTACTCACTGCAAGTCCATTGGTCAATGATGTCAACAATGGTATTGTAGAGCTTACTGTAAGCTCTCATTCAGTGACAGCACAGTCAGTGGGCAGCTGTGGCAGTGTGCAGGTGGGTTGTGCTGTTTGCTGGCTGTCATGCCCAAGCTGGAATGGGGGGAGTGGGGTAGGGCTTGGTTGCCTCAGTGTGTGTGGGGTCCACTAGACCACTAGAGATGTCTGGGGACAGGATTCAAGTATATGATCGTGGATGGAAGGGTGGTCCACTAGACTACCAGGGTGCTACAGGGTAATATGATTATTCAGACATGGCTTAGGGAAGGGAGGTGGGGCTACTAGCCTACCAGGCACAGGAAGGATATTATTTCCTTTTCGATCGGGGTACAGGGAAGGGGGGTCCACTTGGCTAACAGTAACTATGGCCTGCACTTCTTCTTTCATGGTGCCCTGCACATACAGCTGGGCACATCCCTGCACAGGACATGCAAATGGGGCCATAATGACATGCAAATGGTCCCATTTGGGCCTTGCATGGCTAATGGCCCCATCTGCATGTTTCAGTATGACTATCTGGAATGTGTGCTTGGCGCATCCGCTATGTGTGTCGCCCATTCCCATTCCAGGTATTCAGACCTGGCAGTGGGATGCGCTGGTGCATTGTAGGTGGCCCCCATTTGTGCTGCACACATATCTTGTTATATTCAGATGAGATGCACTATTGTGCATCTTGTTTGAATATATCACTTTTGTGCTCCGGCGCATCTCAGTTGCACGGAGCAGCCACTTGTGCCCTTTCAAGGCGCAGTTTGAAAATCCTGCCCCTAATGTACAAAAAGGGAAAGGCATTTGCTCAGGAGGGGTCAGCAGGTGGGGGCAGCACAGGGAGGTATGGGGGAGAACAAAGAAAAAAAGAGAGAGAAAAACTCTTGTAAAAAAGAAAGACCCAGCAAACAGATTGGCAAAAAAGGCCCAATTCACCAAAAATAGTGTCAGAAATTACAGCATATTTATTAGTGACCACATTAAACCAGGTGCAAATTTCATGCCTTCACCAACGTTTTGGAGATATCCTCCTTCATCAGGGTACACTGGTTCAAGTCTAAGAAATATTTGAAAGTAAATAAAGTGTTCTCACAATAATTGCATGCATTGGAAATTTAATGGTGGAATTATGAACACACTTACTTCTAATAAATGTGGCAATAACTAGATGCCAAATTCTCTTGATACCTACACCAATATAAGAAAATTTCAAACCCAATATAATTTTTTCCCAAATATATGGGTATCTGATACAAATTACTGTGAGGTTAACGTGTGTCATTTTCAAGGCATCTTAACATATTCAGTCTTTCATCTGTTTCAAATGTATTTTTTCTGCTGTCCTGTAGTTAATTCAGTGTCTTATATTGCATTACACAATGCCAAGAAATGATCTTGGACTGTGATTGGTCAGTTTGGGGCTGGACCCATGGTGTTATCCTATCACAACGTCACGGCTCTAGTCTCAGCACTGTGAACCTGTAGGTGATTTTTTGCTTGAGCTTTTGATTGATTGTTTTATCTTCTCTTAAAAACAAAAAATATTTTTCCACACAAAAACATCTTTAAAATAATTTTTTTAATTCTATATAACAAATAGCCATTGTATAATAGGAATAATACACTCCAGGGTGTGTGTGTCGTTTGGGATAACGCCACGCCTGAGGCTTTGGACACACTTGGCCTGCAGCCTTGTGCCCAACCCCCACAGGCGTGGTGTTATCCCAGCACGACACACACCCTGTCGTGCATTATTCCATTAATACTGTATTCCTTTCCAGAGCTAGTAACACCAAAGTGAATATTCCTTTTCAAAAGCACAAGCTGTTTGCATTTACACATTAATCCGCACCCTTGTACTGTGATTAAAAATCCTTTTCCTTCTATACAGTGTTTCTCTAACATGTCCCAAGAATTCTTACATCAGTTCAGTCTTTTTCTCTTTTATTTCATTGTTTTTGTAGTGCGTAAACAGAGAATTCAGTATTGATGTAGCCATTATTGCTCTCAACGTTTAAAATGGATACATTGCTCCAAACACTGCAAGTTTCCATAAAAAATGCACTTATAAAGCCTGGTAGCACTCTACAGTACGGCCCCCTGCTCGCTCTCATAGGAAGGCAACATACTCACCTCACACACACCCTTAAATACTGTGTGTGGCTCTGGAATCGGACATCCCTATGAGCAGTCCCTCCGGTATCAAGATGACTTGCTTCTGATGCATTTAATGCACTTTTGAGCACTGTGCTACTTGAGGTTGTGCCCAATCTAGACTTAGTGTGGCACCAGATATCTAAGCCAGATAATGAGAGCTGTTGCCTGATGTTCAGAAAAGTACAAAGCAGAACTTCTGGTTGGGCTGTTTCCACTATGGCAGCATAATTAACGAGCTCGGCGCCTACTCCTTCCAAAAAGCCTCCCGACAAGCTAAAATATCTATCAGAACTCAGAAAGAACCATAGGAGAGTCGGGACCTTGAGCCAGATTACTGGGGAAAAAGATAATTTGATGGTACCTGCTTCAAAGCGCTGCAAATAAAATGCGGTCACGATGTCGGCAGCAGAGGCATCTGACTCTGAGCACTCTCAGGCCCCAGTGAGTATCAAGGACAGGCATACCTCTCAACCTTTTGTCCCCCAAATGTGGAGCATTGCCTCTCAAAATGTGGAACAAATGAGCAAAATGTGGAACACTTAATCAAATCTTTGCCTAGGAAGCTCAGAACACTGTTAAAATGTTTGCATTTATGTTAAGAAAGTCTGTTATTACTTGAAAAATAAAATTTTTGCATCATTTACTGAATATTTTTGCTTTAAAATGTTAATACTGAATGTGAGACAAGTCCTCACAATGTGGAACAGGAAGCTTTTGTGAAATAAAATGAGGAACGTTCCTCATAATGTAGTACAGTTGAGAGGTATGAGGACAGGCTACCCCTATTAAGAATAAAAAAGCTAAAAACAAGTGTGAAAAGCTGGACATGATTTATAAGGAAATTCTTTCCTTCAGGGCAGAAGTGAAAGACCTCTATGGGGAGATAAGAAAAGACCTAGTAAATCTGGAGCAAAGAACGGATGCAACGAAGCACCAAATCATGGTAGTTTAAAAACGTGTAAATGATCTGGAAGCAAAACTACTAAATCTACAAGAACAAAATGCCTGTCTTCAAGCTAGACAAGAAGATGCTGAGACTAGAGCTCAGTGCAAAAATATTATATTGTACTGCGTCCTAGGGGGCTCAGAGGGGCAAGACATAAAAGACTTTGTTATAACATTACTAAAAACGGCATTGGAATTACCCCCAGACCTACAGATTAATATGGAAAGAGTACATAGAGTGTTGGGCCCTCACCCCACAGATCCAAATGCATGACCTCGATTTATAGTAGCGAGGTTCCATAGCTTTGCAATTAAAGAACAAATCCTCATCACCGCATGGCGCAGAAGAAAAGTATTTTACGGGCAGACACGTGTATACCTAGACAATGACTATGCCCCACAAACATTGAAAAATCACAGGGCATACTCAGAAATTCTACCCGCCCTGAAAAAGGCATCCATAACATTTTCTACACCCTACCTGGCTCAACTGGTGGTGCAGCTTAGATCAGGACTAAAGGAATTTCATTCAGCTGAGGAGGCCAAAGAGGAATTACTGAAATATGGACTACAATTTAAGATGAGGCCAGTACAGGGAAAGGAGACGTCGGGTCCATCTAGATGACAGATGGTAACAAATCCACGAAACCTGTGTAGAGGACCCCCTCAGAATTTGGTATCCATCTCCAATCATCTGGCAGAATTTAGTTGCCCTGGCCAGGGTAGAACCTGAATGGTAGGAACTCTAAACCTGGCACTGATACACAGAAGGCCTGCAATAAGGCCTAACTTATGGCTCCGTAAGACTTAAAAGCTTAAAACTTGTGCACCAGATGGCGAATCGCACTTAGAGGTGTCAAACTCCTCTTAGAATTGAGAGCTAACATAAACCTCCATCCTAAACATGGACACCTGAGCTAGAATAATGCATGGATGTTAGTTAAGACATTCTTTATCAGAATGAGCAAGTTTGCTATTAGAATCATTAAGCTGAAATGATTTTTTCTGTTTTTTGTTTTTACCTATACCTGGGTATCCAGGTCTAGATACTGGTGGCTTGGGATCTTAAGTGGTGGTCTATTCTATTTAAAGGCATAGACCTAGATGTAAAATGCTTTTTTGGTACAAGAGGGTATTATTAAATAAACAAGTTACAAAGGTAAATCATTATAAAAATGATAAAGAAGGAAGTAGGTGGGCGCATATGCCGCCGAGATGGATAGCTCACATATTTATTATTTACCGGGGCTAAATAGTTTGTTGATGCTTTTTTCTTTATTACAGATTTGTACTTGGCTCAGCACTTATTTGTTTTTAAGGGGGCTAATTTACCCCCAGGGGGCCCACGAGATTAGTATCTTCGGATTTCCCTCAGTGCACCTTGAATTTTTTAGGGTGACGCAAAAAGGGAGAACAACAGAGATCTCCCCTACATTGGAAGTACTAACTGGGTTTGATAGTTCTAGATTCTACTGGTTTAAACTAGTTGAGATATTTATACCTGATTTGGGGTATTTTTTTACAAGGTTTAGACCCTAATATCTTGGTTGTTACCCTGTTGGCTAAGTTACAAGGGTCAAAATAATTCATACTGTTTGTGTGGAAGGTTTAACTACATTTCCTTTTCATCTTACAGCAGGATACAGAGAGATTATTTCGGTTTATGTGGCAGTGATTTTCCTAACAACAGAAGGCACAGAGACAAGACTGGGAAAATAAAAAAAGGGGATTACAGGAGATTTCAGGAAATTCAGTAAAAGGGGGAAAAAGGGGAGGGAGAGGTGGGAGGTGTCCTACGACTCCGGAGATAGATGTTATGTTCAGATGTTTCAAAAGAGTTTTTTCTTAGAAGTAACTAAAGATGGCAATTAACGCAGTACAATTTTTATCCCTTAATATTAATGGACTTAACAATCAGATCAAAAGATCACGTTTGTTTCACTATATTAAAAAACAGTCCTGTAATTTAATTTATCTACAGGAGACACATCTATCAGATAAAGAACACCTGTAGCATGGGGGGATGATTCCGTGTTTTTTATTCCTCATATTCAAAGTGAAAGTGAAGGGGAGTAGCAATCTTGATTGCCTCTACCACCAGTTTCATCTTGAGTCGCAGTACACAGACCCGGTTTGTGATCCTGAAGGGACTGATGTATGGTTAACCAGTTACTTTGGTGAATGTTTATTTTCCATCACAACATACACCTATACAGGTCAAACTTTTTCCCCCCAAATTGTTAGATTATTTATTTAGTTTTTGTTGACCGGGTAAGTGCACTAGACAAATCCTGCCTATTTTCAGGCACGACCCGGGGGAGGGGGATACAGATGAATGCCAGCTGACCTTGAACCAGATTAAGCTGTTGGTGGTATTTTTAGTGAATGAGGGAAATTTGGCCAGGACACCGAGGAAATTCCCCTACTCTTTTCAATAAGTGCCATGGGGTCTTTAACATCCACCTGAACTACCACCAATCCAGGCAGATGGGACCTCGGTTTAACGTCTCATCCGAAAGATGGCACCTCAGAAGTGCAGCACCCCTCTCATGCTGCACTACAGTGTCAGTATTGGGATATTAACCCAAGTGCCAGATGTGGGAACTGAACCCACAGCCCTCTGATCTCCAGCCTCAGAGGCGCGTGTGCTACCTACTGAGCCACTGACACTGACAATATTATACAGAGGGCTGCTTGATAATGGGGGGGGTGATATAAATCTAACATTGCTACCATACCTTGATTCTTCAGCTCCTTCTCAATATCGCCAAAAACCATCCCAAATACTATTCCGGGCATAACAGAACTCCTTGGGAATAACTGATGTCTGGAGGCATTTTTATCCTACTTCTAGGGAATATACCTGTTACTTCTCAAGATAAAATACACACTCGAGACTAGACTATTTTTTCATATCCAAAGAACACCTAGACTGGGCACAAGACCTGACAATTGGGCCCAGATTTTTATCAGACCAGTCACCTCTGTATTTGAAATTGGATTTCAAAATACCAAAAAAGACCAGCAGGTGGTGCCTCAGTACTTCTCTACTTAGAGAGGAAGCTTTTAAAACCAGCTACAGAGATGAGATTAAACAGATACTGACTGAAAATACTACCCATGAAGTGACGGCACCCATTATTTGGGATATACTCAAGGCAGTCATATGGGGAGAATTCATTGCTTATACTGTGGATAGGAAGAGAAAATGGGAAAGTAATTATGCTAGACTACATGCAGAATTGCAGGAACTGCAAAACAATACTAATTTAACTAAAACAGAAATTAGAAATGAGATCAACCAGAAGAAGGCAGCCCTGCAAAAGATTCTAGATGAGAAAACACAGCAGGCTTTATTTTACCTCAAATCATACAGGTTTGAAGGGGGGGGGGGCTAGAGGAGCTATAAATTTAGCCCACAGACTGAGGAGTCATAGAACTGCAACATATCTAACACATCTTAAAGACTTAAAACAGAATGTTTATGCTAGAAGCACAATGCAGATAATGGAGATATTTAAGGGTTATTATTCTAATTTATATGAGACACCATCACAGTAGGGCAATCCTGCCTATGAGGAATTCTTTAGCCGTATCTCTCTTCTCAAAATTACGCAGGATATGGCAGAGAAATTAAAAGCACCTATATGTGCAGAAAAACTCAAGAAGGCAGTCTCGCAGAGTAAAACCCTAAAAACTCCTGGTCCAGATGGACTGCTTTCAGAATGGTATAAATATTTTTTTAAGCAATTAGCCCCAGCTTTGTTAGTAGCTTTTTGTGAGGTTCAGGAGTGTGGATCTCCTCCTCCTCCTTCATGGGCTTACACTAACATCTCTCCTATATTAAAGCCAAATAAACCACCTGAATTACTGACTTCATACAGATCAATATCCATTTTCAACATGGATTATAAGCCATTTATGTCTATCTGGGCCTTTAGAATACAGGAGATGATGCCACACCTCATACATGCCAATCAGTCCGGATTTATCCGGTCCCAGCAGACCACAGACAACATACGTAGAACCATACATCTTCTGGACTATATAAACCAGAGGAAGATCCCAGCTGTCTTTATTATCCTTGCTGTGGACAAGGCCTTTGATCGGGTCAGATGGCCCGTTCTGTTGAGGACCCTGTCTGAATTTGGCCTCCCAGTGGAGTTTATAGACCTGATCAGAAGAATTTACTCCTTCCCCAAGGCATATATTAAAATAAATGGATAGCTCTCAACACTTATTTCCCTTAACATAGGTACAAGGCAAGGTTGCCCCATATCACAGATTCTTCTTGCTTTTTATATAGAACCCCTCACTGAAATAATATGACAACATCCGAACATCCAAGACATACCACTTGGAGGGCGGAATTTTTCCTCTATCCCTGCATGTGGATGATATATTGTTGACACTACTGGAGCCAGAAAGCTTTATTCCAGCCACTTTGGAGGCAATTCAGAGTTTCTCCACCATTTCTGGATATAAAATAAATATACAGAAGACAGGGATACTACCCCTGAATTTTTCCCCCACCCAATATCTGAAAATAATCCTGTCAGCGAGATGGAGAAATAATAAGATAAAATACTTGGGGGTACATATTCCTAATAACTTAGAACATTTGGAGCTTTTTAATTTGGAACCACTGTCTTTGGAGATAGAAAACTTGATCGGGAACTGGTCACATCTAGTACTTTCATTCTGTTCCAGAATACAAACCACATATATGACAGTCTTCCCTAATATACTGTATTTCTTCCAGACTTTGCCTCTTACTCCTGCTCAATTTTATTTTGTTTCCTGGAATAGAATGATGTCAAGGTTTATATGGACAGGTAAACATCCAAGAGTTTGGTGTTCATTACTACAATTATCAATCGACAAAGGTAGTTTAGGCCTTCCAAATCTGAAGGAATATCATAGAGCAGTAACCTGCAAAACAGTAATGATCTGGCTTAATAGTCAGATGATTCCACCCTGGAAATATATTGAGTTTGTGATAAATGATTTATTCAATATTCACCCAATAGTATTTGCACCCGTCTCCTCTCCTTCAAGGTTTAGGGACTTCGCTTTTGGAACTAATGATATTCTGAAGACTTGGTATGAGATTAGGGCACTTTCAGCCTTAGAGGACATTTTTTATTATTTTAGACCCTTACCTAGCGAGAGAGAGATTGTATCTCAGCACAAATGGATCATGCCTTCAGAGAGTGGAGTTTAAGAGGGCTGCCATAGATATAACAATTTAGGGATAGTCAGGGGGTGGCGACTTTTACTTCTTTACAGACTACTTTTCATCTCCCAAATTCTCACCATTACAGGTATCTGCAGGTCAGAACATTTGTCTCACAGAAAAGACCAAAAAAGAGACCTGACTAGCTCTAGCAATGAAGAATCGCCAACACCATATTTCTTCAAGTTAAATTTCTTTATTCAGTAGTCCCAACATTTTGCCTGGCTAGCGGGCTTCTTCTGGGGAACTATAATAAACATGCATACCTATTATAATTGTTTCAAATTCAAGAATGAAATCATTCTTTACAGTAAATTCAAAGATCCAAAATTCCATTTCCTAATGCTCAACCATTGAAAATTTATCTGACATTCAAATCTAAACATTGTCACATAATTATAATTTCGCAACTTAAATAGTGATTTACTAAATAATAATATATACAGATACTAGCAACACTTATTTTCCAATATGTCTAAATCACCCTACACCAGCCACCAATGTCAAATACTCATTTGAAAAACATTGCCTTACTTTCTAACCAAGTATTCAGGGACACGGCTACTGTCAGAGCAGCTTCATTCCCATACAGCATATCGTGGTGATACTCAACTTCAAAATATAAAGAAAAAATATTTTTTCATATTTATTACTTCAATTCTAAGATATGTATAAAATCAAAGGAGTTATTGCAAGTTTATAATTTACCTGCTTTTTACTTTCCCATGTATCACCTCCTAATTTTTATTTAGCCAAGTTAGTACTTCCACGTGAGCTTCCCCTGTAAGCCGACACAAGTACAGACTTCAACCTTATTTGCTTAATGAACCAAATATTTCTTAATATATTCTACTGTGTGAGTAAGTGACTATTATATGTTGAATGGAGGTTACATTAATTAAAATCCTATCTCAATCTCTCCATTCATTTCCTCGTTGCCTTCAAAATGTGTTTTAAGTTCCCCACGGCACACTATACTGTTTAGACTCTGTGCTCGTTTTCACACTCATATAGAACTCAACTAGGTTCTAGTTTACATAGCACCTTTACAAGTTTACAACTCACTAAGGATTCACTTTCTTATAAGTGGTACAAAGTTGGCTTACTTGGATTAGCTCCACAGCGTCTGTTCCTGTTCGTTTCCAACTGGCAGCAACCAAGTCCCTGCACTCTACTCCTCTTTTATGTCCATGGAAAAAGTCATGTGATGACAGAATCATCATCATGCTCCGATGAATGAAGCTGTTGCTGAGCAACATTCTGACCTTTTTCCATGGACATAATTCAGCTGGGTCCTAGTGCCCATAGCCAAAGAGGTATCCATGCATTCCATTTTAAAACATTTCAAGATCAGTTTTTTATCATGAATCTCTAGCTGTACCAGTCAATAGCTTGACTGCCTCATTCTGCATTAGCTGAAGGTGGCAGACATCAACCCCCAGTAGCTCTAGGTATAGGGCATTGCAATAGTCAAGGCGAGAGGTAACGAAGGCATGGACCAGTGTTGGAAGATCTTTGGGAGGAACCAGATGTTTCACCAGGGTGATATTCCTCAGATGGTAAAAAGAGGTTTTGATGACAGCTGACACCTGTAATTTAAGGATCAAACCTTTGTCAATAATAATGCCCAAGTTCTGCACCCAGTCTGAGGTAGTGAGTGCAACACCCCCAAGACATAATCCAGAGGGTGATCCTGCCAAAAAACCTGCCTCCGGATGATCAGGGTCCACAACCAGCACCTCACTTTTAGCCAGGTTCAACTGCAGCCAAGTTGCACTCATCCAGTCCTGGATCTGGGCGAGACAGTTGTTAAATACCAAGAGGAACACATCCTAACCAGGTGCAAATGACATGTATAGCTGAGTATCATCTGCATAGCAGTGAAATCTGAGACCATACCACCTAATAATTTCTCCTTATGGCAGCATGTACATGGAAAACAACATGGGTGACAAGATGAAGCCCTGCGGCACCCCACAGGATAGGGGAGAGGGGTTCAGGAAAAAATTCCAGACACCACTCTCTGAGTCCTACCCTCGAGGAAAGATCAAAACCTTTTGAGGACTGTACCAGACAGTCCACAGATGAGCTGCAGGCACTCCAACAATATCACATGGTCCACATTGTCAAATGCTGCAGAGACATCAAGGAGGACTAAGATGGAATGCGTCTTCCGATCTCTCGCTATTAGGAGATCATTTAGCACCTGGACAAGGGCCATCTTGGTACTATGTCTCTTCCTCAGTCCTGACTGGAGAAAATCATTGACATTGTGGCTGGTCAAATGATCATCCAGCTGCAATGCAACCACCTTCTCAATAACCTTACCCACAAAGGGTAGGTTAGAGACAGGTCTGTAGTTTGCCAAGCAGTCGTGATCAAGGGAGAGCTTTTTAAAGAGAGGCTGAATGACTGACTCCTTCAGGGGATCTGGAAAGATCCCCCTCTCCAATGACCTCCCAACTATCTCGACTAGGACTGGGTTGATCTCATCAATGCATCCTACCAGGAGGTGTGTAGGGCCTGGGTCCAAACCACAACTGGTTGGTTGCAACGTCTGGATGATCATCACTATGTCAGTGACTGCAAGCTGGCTAAAGTCAGACCAGGTAAACTGAGGGCCTGACATCTCCTGCTGACCATCGCAACTTCCACTAGAGTGAGCCAGACAAATATCGAACCTGACTGTGACAACCTTATCTGCAAAGAATCGAGCAAACTCGTTACACCATTCCTATGACAAAGCTCCTCCAGACTGGAGACAGTTTGGATTGCACAATCTGTCCACAGTCCAGAACAGTTGAGCTGGTTGGTTTTGTGCAGCAGCAATCTCCCTGGACAAGAATTCTGCCTTCTTATGGGTGATTGCTGATTGATAGACTACGTAATGGTCCATCAATCTAAGTTTGTCACCGTCCAGGCCCGATTTTTGCCAGCTCTGCTCTAGCCTTCGCCCCACTCTCCTCAGCTCCTTCAAGGTCTCATCAAACCATCAGACCTTGGGTGGAGGGTAAGGGGGAGAACACGAACAGGTGCTATGGAATCCAGGGCCACCACCACCACCTTGTTGTAGGTAAGTACTAGATCCTCTGGATCCATGCATTCACTTGGTACACCTGATAGATCCAGTACTGTCATTGGGCCATCTGGGGTCAGGAGTGTCGGCAGGCATACGCACTGTACTCAGCAGTGTATAGTAAAATCAGGCAGGGGCAACCAAAAGAGGAAAGCAAGAACAGTGTGAGTCACATTGTATCTGTGTGGCGCTGAGCCCTTTTGCCTTTGTTGTTCACTATGAGGCACTGTTGCCACCAGCCAAATACACAAACAAGAACAACTTACCAGGCAGGCAGAAAAACAAAGGAAGGAGGATTACAGGAGGAAACTGATTGCTTGAACTCAGACATGGTAAGTGGGGACGGGGCCTATTGTTGGTGTGGTGTGGAAGTGTACATTTTGGTTTATGCTTACGTAATGGGGGGGCAGCAGTGCATCAGTTTTGAGTACAAGTTTAAAATTCCTGGATACACCCCTGTCTGGGGTAACACCCCTTAAAGGACGGTACCAGCAAACTAATTAACTGGAGGAAGGTTTGACCAAATATGTAGACATCCCTGGTGCTAGTGGTCCTACCTCTCACTAATCTCCAGCTCATAGTACAAAATAAAAACTCTCTGGTGCTAGTGGTCTTTCCTCCCTCCAATCACCAACCTGCAGTAAAATAAACCCATCAGTATTGCTAGTGGCCCCCCCTCCCTGATTACCAGCCCATAGTAAAACATAAAAACTCTCTGGTGCTAGTGGTCCCCCTCCTGCTGATTGCCAGCCTGTAGTAAAATAAACCCTCCCTAGTGCTAGTGGTCTTTCCCTATTTCTGATCGCCAGCCCATAGTAAAATAAACCTTTTCTGGTGCTAGTAGTTGCCTTCCCCCCAGCGATCACCAGCCCTTAGTAAAAAAGAAAAACTCCCTGGTGCTTGTGGTCCCTCCTCCTACAGATCTCCAGCCCATATGAAAAAAGAAAACCTCCCTGGTGCTACTGGTCCCCTCCTCCCACTGATCATCAGCCCATAGGAAAAAGTAAAAACTGGCTGGTGCTAATCATCCCCTCTCACTAATCATCAACCCATAGGAAAACGTACAACCCTCCCTGGCATTCAGTAGTCCCCCCCTCCCGGGCACCAACCACGGCACTGCTGGTTGCAGTTCTTATTCCCTGGTGTCTAGGGGTCCTCTCCACCATGGCAGCAAACACCTACCCTCCCAGTTACCTTACTAGTATCCTTGGTGCCATGGGTGGGCATACGGTGACCAGCACAGCCTTACTCACACCTCCTTAACCAGCTGCCATATGTCCAGACAGGCAGTGCATGTCTTATTTATAGGAGGCGCTCCTCATAGGACATGCCCTGCTGGCCCTGAATCAGTTTGTAACCTGTGCTGCACTTTCTCGAACCTTCCCTAGTCATTATGAGGTAAGGACCCCAAGAACTAGGTGCAATACTCCAGGTGTGGCCTCACCAAGGATCTATGCAGAGGAAGTATTTACCTCCCTTTTTCTGCTATCAATACCCCTCCCAATACATCCAAACATCCTATTTGCCTTCCTGTAAGACTTGTTGCACTGACTCAATTGCTTTAAGGAGTCACTGATAATAACTGCAAGGTTTTGTTCCTCAGCCATGGTACTGAGTCTCACCCTTCCCATCCAGTACTCTGCCCTGGGAATCTTGTTCCCTAGGTACATCACCTTACACAGTCTAGCATTAAATTTCAATTGCCAAACCCTTGACCACACCTCATGCTTTTGCAAGTCTCTTTGCATTTTCTTTATTCTGTCATCATTATCCACTCTCCCATAGAGCTTAGTGCCATCTGTGAAGAGACACAGCCTGCCCTGGATCCCCTCACCAGTGTCGATGAGCATGTTGAAGAGTACTGGACCCAGGACAGATCCCCGTGGAACAACTCTTGTGACCTCCCTCTCTTTTGATTTAACTCCATTGACCACTATCCTCTGCTGCCTTTCCCTTAGCCAGTTACCTACCCAGTTTACCATAACCTTAGCCACACCTAGATCCTCCACCTTCTTCAGCAAGCATCTGTGGGGTATTAAGTCAAAAGCCTTGCTGAAGTCAAAGTACACTAAATCCACAGCGTGGCCTCAATCCAATTCCCTCATCACTCAGTCCAAGAAAACTATCAGGTTAGTCTTACAAGACCTCCCTGCCACAAATCTATTCGAGTAGTCCACAAGATCCTCTTTGACCAGTGACTCCATTAGTTTTCCTACAATAAAGGTAAGGCTAACAGATGTGTAGTTCCCTGCTTGTTCCTTGTTTCCCCTCCCATTATGGAGCATAACTATTTCTGTCACCCTCCAAATCTTCGGAACTTCCTTAGAGAGCTGTTCAATAGACCTACTAGGAGATCATCTAGTTCCACTGCCAATTCCCTGAGTATCCTCAGATGCAACCCATCTGGTCCTGGGGCCTTATCAATCTTTAGGGTCACCAGCCCTTTCAGGACCCTTTTGCTAGCAAATACAGGCTGCCTCATCTTTGGGACCCTCTTAATGGCTGCTTTGATGCCGCTCACTGTCTCTGGCAAGGGTCCACCGTCATCACTAGAGAAAACTAAGCAAAAGTAATCATTAAGGATGGCAGCCTTTTGCCCATCCACCCCAGTCACCTTATCCCTCTCTGTTAGTCTCACAATTCCCATTCCTTTCTCCCTTTTTTCACTAATATACATGAGGAACTGCTTTTCTACGCTCTTGACCCTCCCACAATATGCAGCTCTGTGTCTCCTTTTGCCACCCTAACTGCCCTCTTTGCCTTCCTATTTTTCAGCAAGTATTCTTTCCATTCTTCCTCCCCCTGCTTTTCTTTAAATCTGTAGAAGGCCTTTTTTTTGGCCATCACTGCTTGCCTGTCCCTTGTTGAGAACCACAGTGATGTCTTGAACTTGTTCTGTTTGGTTACTGTTCTCATGCATACTTTAGATGCTCCAAGACTGGCCCCCTTAATTACCCCATCTTTCTTCCACCTCGTCTATGTTGTCCACCCCTACTAACTTATCCCTGGCTACCTTCTTCAGCCTATTGTTCAATGACCTATGCAGCCAGTAGAGTGTTATGCTTGTGGAACTGTGTTACTTAGGTTTTGGCCATTCGCACTCTCTATTCCAGAGGAATTACCATCCTGTAGGGGTACCGATGGCAAGGAACCCTCGAAGAGGGTTCCACCCCTAGAGGTGCTGCGGGATGATTCCCTTGGCTAAAGGTACCTTAGGAAAGATCCTGAGGAAAAGGCACTGCTGCTGGAGGAGGAGGGGAGGATGGTGGGACAAAGAAAAATGCTTCAGAAGGATGCTGAGAGGAACTGCTTATATAGGACAGGAAGTAGGAGTGGCTGGCTGTTTATCCATTGAACTACAGGCTTAGCCTTCCAATTTAATGGCCTAAGCAGCCAGTAAAGTGGTATGCTTGTGCAACTATGTTACTTAGGTTTTGGCCATTCGCACTGTCTATTCCAGAGGAATTACCACCCTGTAGGGGTACCGAAGGCAAAGAACCCTCAAAGAGGGTTCCACCCCTAGAGATGCTGCTGCAGGACAATTCCCTTAGCTAAAGGTACCTTAGGAAGAATTCCCAAAAAGAAATGTAGTAGTATGAAGCAAGTTAGCAATCAGTACCTAGCTGTGAGACCTAGTAGTATATAAGGCATTAGGCAGCTTGATAACATACTAAGAAGCGCAGGTTAGCAATGACATGAGTATGATACTTTGCACTAGAGATTAAGGGGTGTTCCCAAGGAGAAAGGAGACGGCAGGTAGGGACACCATCCACCTCCATTCAACAGCGGAACCTATCTATAGGAACTAGGAAACAATAACTACGGCTAACTAACGTTTATGACCAGAGGCATGGAGGAGAGAAAAAACAAACACTGAGGAGGAAATCTCTGGGATCCAAGGCCTAGGTCACCTTCCCTTCAGCCTAGGAATAATTTGTTTTGTGACAGCTCTGCTGCTGTGATTTGGAAACCCAATCAAAGGGGGTGGAAAGGTCCAATTTGGAGGAAAGCTCTTGCTCCACCCCTCTAACAGGAATGCAGTGGAAGGTTGCGAGTGTTACTCTACAACAAGACAGCCAAGGTGGGAGGAGGAGAGTGACAACTGTGGAGGCACTCACCTGTTCTCCTCACTCTAAAAACAAACCAGGTGAACCAGAAGCAGTCATGGGGAGAATAGCTTTGAAGGGTTCCTCCAAACTTGCACGGGCAGCTGAAGGAGCCCTGTGAGAGCCCCACCCCTTTGCTGCTGAGTCTTAAATACTACAACTTGAGGTACCGTCAGTATGGTTGATGACTGAAGGTCCATGTGGAGCGAGTACTTTCCCATCTATGGGCCAGGTGAGAAGGACCCCGCCCCAAGCTGCGGACTCTGGGTGCAGAGTGAGACCGTCGGTTGCAGGGAAGCCCTGCACCAGAATGGTATGGCTGGCATGCCTCAGAAAACTGAAGAGGAGCTGAATGAGCATTGTGTGCTGAGACTTCGCAGAGATCAGATGGTAGTAGTGAGCCTTAAGCAAGGATTGAGTAAGCAAGGAGTGGACCTGCACATACAGTAGGTCACTAAGCAGAGTAGCAATAGTTGGACCTACACATAGGTTGAAGGAGCTGGATGTCATTGTCTACCTAGGGACAAATGACCTGGCTTGGAAAAGGATCAGAACAGTGAAGGAGGAGTTTGTGGAGCTAGGGAGGGGCCTTAGACAAGTAGCACAGATGGTAATCTTCTCGGAGGCGCTGCCTGTCTATGGCATGGGTGAGGCTAGAGTGCTCCGCACCATGGGATTCAATCAATGGTTGAAACACTGGTGCAGAGCTCAGGATTTTGGCTTCATTGGGGACTGGGGGTCCACCTGGAGGGATGCAAGCCTATACTGGCACGATGGTCTGCATCTGCCCAGGAGGGGAACCAGGATCCTAGATGATAGGTTTAAAAGCTTCATTGGCAAGCATTTAAACTAGCCAAGGGGGGAGGCACTGATATGGAGCAGGAAAATCCTACCCCCACAAAAAATCAGGATAGTTAGAGAGGTAAACACCAAGATAGAAATGTCGATAGGGAGAAGGGTGGGGGTAAATGGAGAAAAAGGCAAAGGCAGTAAAGGCAGAAATGGGTTAAAAAGGGGTAATGCCATCAAAACATGGAGGGTACTGAGTACCAATGCCCGTAGTCTAAGTAACAAGCTCCCTGAACTGGTGGAATTGATGGAAGAGGGGTGCCTGGATATCGTGGCAGTCACAGAAACATGGTACACAGAGAACCATGACTGGGATGTCAACATACCAGGGTACACAATCTACAGGAGGAACAGAGAGAGTAGAAGAGGAGGAGGAGGAGTAGATCTCTATGTAAAGGAAGGGATCAAAGCAATGGAACAAAAGTGTAAACAGAAAGGAGAGGAGGCACTGTGGGTCACCCTGGAGACTGGAAATGGCACCACAATCCACACAGAGGTTGTATACAGACCCCCGTCTCAGGGGGAGGAAATGGACAAGGACATGATAGACAGCATCCTTAGGATGGCAGAGAAAGGGGAGATATTGTTGATGGGGGATCTGAATATGCCAGATGTTAACTGGAGCACCTTTGCTGCAGCCACATCCAAGAGCAGGGCCATTCTCGATGCCCCACAGGGGGCATGCCTCAGACAGCTAGTGTTGGAACCCACTCAGAAGGGAGCAATCTTAGGCCTGATACTCTCAAACAGGGATGGAGAGAGGATCTCAGATCTAGAAGTGGGTAGCCATCTGGGGACAAGTCACCACCAAACAGTGTGGTTCATGATAAACTCAGCTTCAGAGTCAAGCCATACAAAAATGAGGGTACTGGACTTCAGGAGGGCTGACTTTGTCAAAATGGGAGAGTGCCTCAGAAAAGCACTAGCAAACAGGCAAGAAGAAGGGGTGAAGCAGCAATGGGGAAACATCAAAACTGCCATCACAGACGCAACAAGCCTTGTGTGAAGCAAATAAATCCAAATGAAAGAAAAAAACACTATGGTTCTCAAAAGAGATGGCGGGGAAGGTTAGGAAGAAAAAGATAGCGTTTGGGAAGTATAAGGAAACACAGAAGGAGCAGGACAGAGAAATGTATCAGTTAAAGCAGAAGGAAGTGGGGAAGGCAGTCAGAATAGCAAAGGCCCAAACTGAGGAAAAGATAGCCAACTCGGTTAAGAAGAGGGATAAAACCTTTATAGGTATATTAGGAGCAAAGAGAGACAAAGGAGGGATAGTGAGGCTGAATAAAGGGACGGTGGGTGGGCAGAGGGGCAGTGAAAAAGAGATACTGAATGAATACTTCTGCTCAGTATTCATAAAAGAAGAGGAGGGGCAGTACCTAATCCAATCAATAGAAGCACTCTGGATAGAGGGGGTTGATCCCAGTCCTTTCACAGAAGAAAGGATTCTGAAAGAACTCCTAAAACTGAAGGTGGACAAAGTAATGGGGCCTGACGGGATTCACCCCAGAATTCTAAAAGAACTGAGGGGAGAACTAGTGACACCACTGACTACCCTTTTTAACAAATCATGGGAGGATGGTGTGGTACCTGAGGACTGGAGGAGGGCAGATGTGATTTCCCTTCACAAAAGTGGAAGCAAGACAGAGGCAGGAAACTGCAGACCTGTAAATTTGACCTCAGTGGTAGAGAAAATGATGGAATCACTTCTGAAGGAAAGAATTGTTGAGTACCTAGAGGCCAGTGGGGCACAAGACCCAAGGTAGCATGGACTCACAGTGGGAAGGTCATGTCAGATGAATCTAATTGATTTCTTTGACTGGGTGACCAAGGTAGTAGACAAGGGAGGGGCTGTGGACATGGCCTACCTAGACTTTAGCAAGGCATTTGACACAGTACCACACAAAAGATTAGTAAACAAATTAGCTAGCCTGGGAGTGGGTCCCAGGGTGGTAGCCTGGGAAAAACATTGACTGAACAACAGGACACAAAAGGTAATAGTAAACGGAGTCCACTCTGAAGAAAGGGGGGTTACTAGTGGAATACCGCAGGGTTCGGTACTGGGTCCGGTGTGGTAGTGTGAGTTCCAATAATACATCATACAACAAAATAAGTTGCATAAAACCCGCATAAATCTGCATTTATCATTTTATTGTTTCCAAAATAAAGATAATAGAGCTAAAAAGCTTAATTAATAGACTGATGATGTCAGAATGATGACTTAGCTCCTCCCCCTTGTGACATCACTCTCCTCCCCTTGGTCCATAAAACCTGGCACTTCAGGGGCAGCCAGCCCTATATTAGGACCTAGCTGAACAGCAATGCAGACTGGGTATTTATTATTTTATTTACTTTCATTTTTAAACAACATGTCTCCTTAAATTTTAGAAGGGTTTAGAGTTTTTTTCTCTTAGAAAACCAAGCAGATAAGGGCATGCTCCTTTATGTGTTTATTTTTGTAAGGGAAAAAGGCTCTCTGACTTTAAAACATCCAAAAACCAACATAAACATATTTTATTTATTTCAGAGGAGAAAAGAAAAGGTCAGCTTTAATAAATCAAAAAGACCTTGTTCCCTATTCATTTGGGCAGTGCAATATTCATTTTGGACTCCCAGGGACCTTTCAGTAATTCTAATCTTTCAGCTGTCAGCTGTAACTTTAATTTTCAGCCTCGCTGTGCAGAGAGTAACAGCTTCACCTTTTTCAAAAAGCTCTGCACATATTTAACATTTTTTTAAGGCAGACAATCTGGCAGAGGGACATTTTCCAAGTCCCCTTTGCTCACCAGGGTGTTAAATCTGTTTTCTTTTTATTTATTTACTGGTGTTGGATACCCGCCCACCAGCGCTCACTGCATTCAATTTCTGGGGCCTGAAGCGGCTCCTTGCACTCAACAGCGCTCTCTCAGCATTGCAGGCATTTCCAGACCCACAAAAACTGTAACCAGTGGTTTCTTTCTTTATTTTTAACAATTTTCTTTTTCAGGCTGCATTCCTCTCGATCATGCGCACAAGGAACTGTGCGGCAGCACGATCGTGTGCACTATTGCACTGGACTGCACGAACATGCCAAGGTGTGCACATTTAATGGGACTTCCATTAATTTACTACTTTTTAGATAGTACTTCAACAGGATACCATGGCACCAACAAACAAAAGGCTTTATAAGCAGGGGAATAACTTAATAATCATACTGCTTTAATCAACAAAATACAGACAATGCTCCCATGAATGGGAGCGGAGAGGGTCAGGCTGTTCTTACTAGGCAGAAAGGGATAGAAAAGCAAAAGAATTGAAAGAATATCAGGTTGGCCACCCTGATAAGAATAAAAGGATAGAACGAAATAAAGGAAGATGATAGGACACAGTGAATAGAAATAAGGACTGCCTGAAGGAACAAAGTGATTCTGGCACACTCCTCCCCACACATGAAGGCAATGAATTAATTCAATGTTGCCTCAAGACCCTTCACCCTTAGGAAATGTTGGAACTTCCACCTGCCCTTTCCAGAAGTTCCCCCCAGGGACCTTTATTAACACACAGTATAAGAATAAGCCTTCTCAGACTATACAATACTATTTTTTAAGACAATCTATTCCCTGAGGTTGTGCCTTTTTGGCATCTTGTCTAACAGACACGGTTATTTCACTCATCATTAGTGCAGTAGAAATACCCTTGTCAGCACCAAAACAAGACAGGAAATCAGCATTCTAATGTTGTGAATCAGCTCTATGCTTCACAGTGAATTTGTAAGTTTGCAAAGACAAAAACCACCTTAGAATGCGTGCATTTTTGTCTTTCATTAGATTCAGCCAACATAATGGGTTGTGGTGTTACCACCATAAACTAATTTCCCCATAAGTAATATTTGAGGGCCTCTACTGCCCATTTGATGGCCAAACATTCTTTTTCTGCTGTTGAGTACTTTCTCACTCATTCATGTAACTTCCTGCTAAGAAAAAGAATGGGGTGCTCTCCTCCGTGGCTATGCTGGGTCAGTACCGCCCCTACACCTGTATCAGAGGCAGTTAGTTCTTGGATCTGGGGTGCTAAGGGTATCTGCTAATACCCTTTCGTTAACTCTAATGTGCTTATGTACTTGGCAAATCCAATCTGATCTAATAAATCATCAATGCGTGACATTGGATACCCATCAAATTCTGATACTTCATTGATTTTCCGGAAGTCTAGGCATAGCCTGATTCCACCTTCCTTCTTTTGTACTACCACTAGTGGTGATGACCAAGGGCTACGGGAGGGAACCATAACCCCTGCTTGCTCCATTATTTTAACTTCAGCAACTACCTCTGATCTGATCTTTTCTGGTAGTCTATATGGATTTTGATGGATTGGTTTTGTCTGGGTAACTCGGATCTCATGTACCACTCCTTTGGCTTTCCCTGGGTTTTTGGTGAAGGTATCAAAGAAATACTCTAAGAGATGATCAATCTCCTTCTTTTGAACTGGGTTCAGCTCAGGATTTATCTGGATGTCAGCCTCATTGATAGATTTATCCAACCTGTCATACGCTGTATCTAACTCTGTCCTCCCTTGATCAGTACGGATAAATAACAATGGTGTTTGTGGTTTCTCTACCCACTTTCTTAAAAGATTAGAATGGTAAATTATTTTTGCTGGCCTATGACCTGGCATTTCAGTGGCATAATTTACTGTGCCTGTCTGGTGTAGCACCACATATGGACCTTGCCAACGCATCAGTGACTTATTTTCAGTGGAAGACAATAACAGGAGTACCTTCCCACCAGGCACAAATGTCTTGTTTTTCAGTCCCACATCATATACTTCACTCTAGCTCCTCTTTCAACTCTCCATCCCTTCCTAGCAACTGTTTGCAAACCAAACCACTAGAGGTCCCCCGCAGTTCCCTTTGAATCCTCTTTGCTATCTACTTTCCTCGCTTCTCCCATCAGCCTACCACTAAGCACCCAGCAGCCTCAAACCTGGAACCCTTTTTTCCAAAGTCTACTGACTAACCACTAAACCAATGAACCAGGCCAACATCTTCCTCCACTTTCAAATTCTTAACCCTTCCTCCCTCCTTTTCTGAATTAAAAAACATTCTACATTCTGTCCCTAAGTTGTGCTCAAACCTAGTACCCTTGCAGTCAGAGTCAGCAGCTCTACCTCTTAACCACTTTGTCTATCTATTTTATTCCTACTTTCTAGGCCTTTTAGTCTCTAACCCCTCCCACCTGCCAAAATATAAAGTTTTACCACTTCTCTCTTGCTGCCTTTGCACCCAGCACCCTCACTGTCTAAGTCAGCAGTTCCACCACTAAGCTAGCACACCTGTCTATTCTTTCTGAAGGATTTCAAACTCTAAAAAACACTCTAACCCTCAGACACTGCTAAATTGTTATCTGATTGTTTCTGCAGTTCTCAAGCCCAGCTCCCTGCTGCTACAGCCGCCACTGTCTGGGGTCCTTCCTGCTACCCTGGGCAAGACTTGAACCTAGTGCCCTGTGCACCAGCTCAGCCACTGCACCAAAGCGGCAACTACGCTTAGAGGTGACCTCTCATTACTATCTCCCCCCATCATCCTAGTTCCCCCATTCTTTCTTCACTTTAGCTCTCCCACCCTTACCAACTATGCATGTGCACCTCCTGCCCACCTGCCTCTGTCTTCTCCTCCTCCTCCTCCTTTGCTTTCCACCAACCCCTATTGTCCCTGTTAACCCTCGGCCTCACTACTCCAGTGTTCCTACCACCTCCTGTCCTCCCTCCTCCTATACCACTGCTCCTCCCTCCTCCTCCTCCACACACCCCATATGCTCCTCTCCACCTCACCCCCACCCAGACATTACCTTTCCTTCCCCGGCTCCCTTGGGCATCTGATCACACAGCCTTTCTGCCTGTGCTGCCCTACCCACTCTGCTGCTATGAAACCCTTCTCATCCTATCGCCCTGGCATAAACTCCATCTGCCACCCTCTGACCAGAGCAGTCTCCTCCTTCTACCCTGACAGGAACATACATCCCAACCCAGGCCCCTCCCCTCCCACCCACCCACTCACTGCCCACTGGTCTCCAAATAGCCTCCATGAACATATGTAGCCTGCTGAAAAGTGTGATGCCCCACAGTGCTGGACCATGGCTCATCAACCAGACATCATAGCCCTGGTTGAAACCTGGCTGTCCAACCAACTTCTGACTCATTTGTCTCCCTCCCAGGCTATACCTTATACCGGAGGACCGAGGTAAACGCAGGGAGGTTGTGCAATCTACACTAGGGACACAATACTTGGACACACGCACTCCCCACCCTGCCCTTGTAAATGGGGGCTCAGGCTCTACCTCAAACTCACCCTGGACCCTCTAGAAGCCTTCTCTATCTCACCACGGCAGCGTTCCCCAAAGAACCAGCACCCGCCCTGGTATCTTTAACTGACTATCTGGCCTCCTCCACCATAAGGCTGAACAAATCCTAGTTGGGGACCTTGCGCGTAAATTAGCTCAGCTCCGCCTCTTCCACGATCAGAGACTCATTTGCCACCCCAAGACCTGACACAACTCGGGTCACCCAGCCCACGAATAAACCCCAAGAGGTACCAGCACCCTTCTGACATGTTATTATAACAAACCGACCCCAAAAATCCAAAACATCCAGGTCTTACCAGATTCCTAATGACCACTCTATTCTATTTCATTGGGCAGTCCCCAATCCCAAACCCAAAGCCCAGACCACCCTCCGCAGGCGCCCGCCTCTGGTGGGCTGCAAAAACTTAAACTATTCCTCACCCAGATAAACTGGTCCCCATTCATCGTGCAACCGATATTGACACTGCCCTCGCTTCTTCACACACACCTTCAACATGGCCTGTGATCTCTTTGCACTTCACCAAATCCGTGTCCAAAAGCAGAATGACCTGGGTTAGTCTGCCTTCTACAATTACTAAGAAATCGATAACCTCTGCACCTTGCCACTGAAACGGGGTCGGCTGTCTGATAGGCAGGCTTACAATGCAGCCCAGAATAAGTGCTCTTGGGCCATCCGAAAGCCAAGGTCGACCCATTACCAGGCCACCCTTACCTCCTCCTGGGCTTGGCCTGGACTTTCTGGGACAATATTAAACAACTTAAATGGAAAATCTCGGCCTCCCTGCCCCATCCCAGCTCACTAAGCAATGGCACTACACCACCGAGCCTGCCACCATAGCTAACTGGCTCAACACCGCCACTGACCTTAGCTCAGTACTCCCCTAGTACTTCTTGACCTCCCCCAACCAACCTCCCCATGTCCTTCAGCACTCCCTCCCACCTGTGCAAGATTTCACCAGGAAGCCAGACCCATCCTAATCAAAGCTTTGACTAGCAACAGTCCTGCAGTGACTCACTGGTCCCCAGTATCCCTCAGGCTGGTGCTAGATGAAGTCCTGCCCCACTCACCAGCCTCTAATTAACGATCGCTTGCTGGGACAATTTCCACGGCTTGGAAAACAGCCATAATCACACCATTCATAAAGGCGACAGGTCGTCGCCAACAACTACCGCCAATCTCCATCCTCCCCCAAGCCCTGGAAAAGTGGTGGCCATTCAAATCACTGATTATCTGGCTAAGCATAACATCTTATGCCCAGAGCAACATGGCTTCCGTACTGGTCACAGTACCAGCACTGCCCTAACTGAATTCTCCAACTTCCTACACTCCTCCTCCTTGGATACCAGCTCCCTAGCTGTGCAGTGTTCATCAACCTCTCAAAGGCTTTCGACACTGTCTCCCATCCTCTTCTGCTGAATGCTTTCTGCCACACTGGTCTCTTGGCTGGCCCCCTAGCATGGTGCACAAGCTATCTAGCTGCTCGATCACAGTGTGTTAAAATCAATGGATACTCTCTGATACCCGTTCACCATTCACCTTGGGGTCCCCTGGTACCCAATCCTGGGCCCTTCTTCTCACTCTATCTGAACACCCCGCCCAGTGCATGCCCTGGCAAAATTTCTCCTGTATGCAGATGGCGCTGTCCTTTTGCCACCCACCGCAATCCCATCTCCTTCAGGACTCCCTACAGCAGTCTTTCAATAATGCCAGGCTTTGGTTTAGTGGAGCGCAGCTCAGCCATCAATCTTAAAAACCAAAGCTATGCTCTTTCCCCACCCCCAAACAAAGCTAGTAACCACCCACTCTATATCCTTCCTAGTACCAAACAGCCACTGGAACAAGTCTGCCCTACAAATACCTTGGGGTTACCTTTGACTCAGCCCTCACATTTCACAACCATCTGATGCCCTAACATCAGCCACTAACACATGGCTTGGTATCCTCTTCCGCCATAGAACCTGCCTTCCCCCAAATGCGCTCTGGCTCACTGTTATGTCCTCTGCTTTGTCCCTTGTAGACTATGGTCTACCAGTCTATGGTGCTGCTGACTCGACTGCACTCAAAAATTCACGTAACCCTGAATAAAGCCTGCAGATTGATTACTGGTGCCCCAATTTGACACACACCTGTCAGCTGTATGATGAGCTAAACTCCTTACCCTGGATGAGCGGTTCTTATATCAAACCTTCTCTCAAAAACCCTACTTGGCCTCTCTCCGGGTAATGGCATCCATCCACCAGATCCCACCCACTATTGCAACACGGTCATCCAACAAGACCACTCTAATGGTCCCCAGATCAAGAACCAGCCGTGGCCAGAGGTCCTTCAGCTACAGAGCCCCATCCTGGTTTAACTCTCTCCCTGCCCCCAACACCAATGCCACCACCATCTCCAAGTTCAAAAGCACCCTTCGACACCAACTCTTCAACACTCATAGCTGCTCCTGTCTCTGAAAGTAGCCTCCACCTCAACTTCTCATGACAACGCCCACCGGGCGGCTCTCCACCTAGCCATCCCCATCACCGCTTTCCCGGTACACCGTACCTATGTCTAGCCTGGCCAGTGCCAGCTGCTTCATTGTATACCTATTAGATTGCTCAATGTTTGATACCAACTTGTGTAACACCTGTTCTCAATTACATGTACCCTGTAACCTAAATGTATTTTGTCTGACCTCAGTGTGTGACGTGGCGCCTGTTGAACACCTATTGTTTTGCAAACCTATGCTATGTAACCTAAAACTCTATGTATGTCTTTAATGTGACGAGGTACCTTTGGAAACGAGCCTCTGGCTCAAAGGTTGTAAACTGATTTCACAAATAAATAAATAAATAAATATAATTCTTTCTGCTTAAGCTGTCTCTGGTCTACATTCTGGTGTGCTATGGTAACATATTTTACCAGTTGTTTCCTTAATGCAGTCATATATTCAAGAATGTTTTTATATGCCACATTAGTCCCCTGTTTCCAGTGTTCTTTTACCACATCCAAGGGACCCCTAGGGTTACGTCCAAATAGCATGGTAAAGGGGGACAACCCAGTGGTGGCTTGGGGGCACCTCTCTATATACAAACAGCAAATAGGGCAAAAGCTTATCCCAATCTCGCCTTCCTCCTGCACATACTTGTGCAACATACATTTCATAGTCTTGTTAAAATGTTCCATTAGCCCATCGGTTTGGGGGTGGTAAGGTGAGGTTCTCACAGCAGATACCCCTAATAACTTGTACAGTTCTTGCAGCATTATATAAGTAAAATTGCTACCATGGTCAATCAGGATAACCTTGGGTATACTCATCCTGCTGAATACCTTAGTTAGTTCTTCTGCAATACAAGGGGCAGTGACAGTCCTCATTGGTATTGCTTTGGGGTATCGAGTTGTGTAGTCACATATTACCAAAATATATTGGTTACCCTTAGAACTTTTTAATAAAGGCCCTACCATATCCATTACTACTCTATCAAAAGGTGTAGTCACTTACTGTATGGTATGGGCTGTAAGGGTACCAAATCCTTTTTTCCCCCTTTGGCTACTAACTGGCATTGTGGGCAGGACCGACAGTAAGGAACAATGTCCTGATGGACCCCTGGCCAACAAAACCAGGGTAAGATCTGTTGCACCATCCTGTCTCTGCCTTCATGTCCAGCCATGGGGATATCATGGGCCAAGTGCATTGTTTGCTCCCTGTATTTACTAGGCACTACTAATTGCTCTATCTGTTCCACAGTATCAGGCTCTACAACAATTCTGTACAATATTATGTCTTTGATTACAAAACAAGATTGTCTTGGATATCCATCCTTGTCCACCTGAAAAAACAAAGGCTGCAAAGACACATCATGTTTCTGTTCTTGTACAATGTCCTGCACTGGAGCACCTGGAATGTGAGATTGGCTTTCCACCTGATGCAGTTCTTTCCATGCCCCTTTTTCTCTTCTCCAACCTTTCTGGACTTTTTGATCTTGCTGTCAATCTCAAAACAGTCTTCACCAAAAGGGAAGATGTCTTGCAATGGCTGTGTTTTAGCCTGGGACCTGGTGACCATATGTACAGTTTCTTGAAAGGCATTATGGTTTTTCATCAAAAGATCAAAATTGGGGAAATCTTACCCAACAATTACTGGCACTGGCAGACATGGGACTAGTCCCACCAACATGTTGTGGCTTTCCTTATTCACAGTAATATTTAAATAAGCTGTGTGATATCGGTGAATGTCTCCATGGACACAGCGTACAGTAGTATCACAGTCACTTCTGGGTATTTCTGGGGACAAATCTGCTCTGATTAATGTCTGTCGACTCCCTGAGCCCAGTAGGCCCAATGTTTTCTGTTCCCCAACTCCTACAGAGGCCACATATCCAAAATTAGCTAGGGCAAGGTGCGTTGGATCAGATCATTTATTGGGGCAATTCCTCACGATATGTCCTTTTCCAAGGCAACCATTGCAAATTATTTCAGAATAAGGGATCCTACCACCTCTCTCCCTTCTATAGAACTGTCTCTGAGTATTGGAATCAGAAAAAGTTGTCTTATCGGATTACTGAATGGTACTGTGTTGCCCTGGGTACCTCTTGATCTAGTGGCTCGTGCTGCCCAGTAGTCCTCTGCAAGCTTGATGCTATCGCCCGCTGTCGACGGTGTATGTTCTTTCACCCACAATTGCACATCCACCAGTAATACTTGAATGGATTGTTCAATTACTTATCAGTTCCATAATTTGATCCACAGTCTTGGCTGTAGGCTGGAGTCACTTTCCACATTAATCTTTCAGGCGGGCATAGGTTTCTTTTGGGGTGTCTAGGCTGGCCATTGTCTGGGAACAAAAAGGCTGCCTGTAAGTCTCTGTACTTATATTGTACCTGTGTAGAACTTCTTCCTTGACTCAATCATAATTATTGGTATCTGCCCCACTAAGCTGACTGTAGACCAGCTGGGCCCTTCACGATAGGTATGGGACCAATCGAATCACCCATTGATGTCTGGGCCAGTTGATTGTTTGGGCCACCCTCTCAAAGGTCATAAGATATGCCTCAATGTCATCGGTTTCTGTCAGCTTAGTTAATTTAATGTCACTAGGGACAGTTATGTCTGGCTGACCTTGTGTCATGTTCTGGATGGCCTTTAGGGTTGCTGTCCATTTCTCATCCTGTTGTCATCTCTCTTCAGCTTGCAATCTTCAGTCCTCATCCCTCTGCCTCTGGTCCTCCTCCTCCTCCTGATGGTGCTCCATCTCAATCCGGGCATAGACAAAGCCATTCGAGCAGTTCACTCAGGTCATCTGGTGCTGGGGTCATTTGGCCTTCTTCCCCCTGTGGATCACCAACCACTGGTGTGGCTCCTTCGTATTCCTCATCCTCTGAACATTTCATCTTTGATTTGGTCGCAGTCTCCATACCAGGTAATGGCTGTATTCCAATCCTCTGGTTTACAGACCTGATTAGATGTAATATACTCAGATCCATCCGTTCTGGGTATTGCATCTGCTGGGGTGCTTATAGAGCAATAGCCCCCCTGGTAGCACCTCCTGGGCAGTCTTCACACACCAGAGGTTTAAATCCCACTTCTGACACCAGTTGTGGTAGTGTGGGTTCCAATAACAGATCATACAACCAAATAAGGTGCATTAAAAACACATAAATCTGTGTTTATCATTTTATTGTTTCCAAATAAAAAAAACAAAACAAAACAAAACAAAAAAATAATGAAAAATCCAATATTTACAGAAAGGAAAAAAATAAATGGTGTTAGTCCTTCAGACCCTTTAGACATCAGGATATTATTCTTTTTCCTTAAGACATAAAAGAATTTCTGAATTCTCTCCTCTCTCAGACACATTGTGTAAACCTGCACGCTTGGTTCCTTCTGTTGTTTCTTCCCTCACTGTGGTCAGGGAGCTACTGACCACCTACCTCCTTTTACTCCCCTTGAGGAACACTTTTATATTGCTAAAAAGTGACATCAGAGATCAGGTGATACCACAATTAAGCAGAAACAGATATTCTGAACCATACTTTAGATATATGAAGGTTTTATGAACCATCTAACAATAGGCTAGTTTTCTCAGGATTTCAACAAATGGTTACTCAGTGCAATATGTCACATATAATAGAGCTAAAAAGCTTAATTAGTAGGTTGATTATGTCAGAATGATGACTTAGCTCCTCCCCTTGTGACATCACTCTCCCCTTGGTCCATGAAACCTGGCACTTCAGGGGCAGCCAGCCCTATATCAGGACCTAGTTGAGCAACACCGCAGATTGGGTATTTATTATTTTATTTACTTTGGTTTTTAAACAACATGTCTCCTTAAATTTTAGGTTTTAGAGTTTTTCCTCTTAGAAAACCAAGCAGATAATGGCGCGCTCCTTTGTGTGTTTATTTTTGTAAGGGAAAAAGGCTCTCTGAGTTTAAAACATCCAAAAACCAACATAGCATCTTTTATTTATTTCAGAGGAGAAAAGAAACATTGGGCAGCTTTAATAAATCAAAAAGACCTTGTCCCCTATTCATTTGGGTAGTGCAGTATTCATTTTGGACTCCCAGAGACCTTTTAGTAATTCTAGATGGCTGAAATCTTTCAGCCGGCTGTAACTTTAATTTTCAGCCTCGCTGTGCAGCGAGTATCAGCTTCACCTTTTCCAAAAAGCTCTGCATATATTTAACATTTTTTAAGGAAGACACTCTGGCAGAGGGACATTTTCCAAGTCCCCTTCACTCACCAGGGTATTAAATCTGCCTTCTTTTTATTCATTTTCGGGCATTGGACCCCTGCCCACCAGCGCTCACTCTGCATTCAATTTCTGAGTCCTGAAGCGGCTCCTTGCACTCAACAGCACTCTGTCTGTATTACAGGCACTTCCAGTCCCACTAAAACTGTAGCCAGTGGTTTCTTTCTTTATTTTTAACAATTTTCTTTTTCGGGCTGCATTCCTCTCGATCGTGCACACAAGGAGCTGTGCGGCAACACTGATGATGCACACTGCCGCACTGGGCTGCAAGGACGTGTGAAGGTGTGCACATTCAATGGGACTTCCATTAATTTACCACTTTTTAGACAGTACTTCAGCAGGATACCGTGGCAACAATAAACAAAAGGCTTTATAAGCAGGGGAATAACTTAATAATCATACTGCTTTAATCAACCAAATACAGAAAATACTTCCCATGAATCGGGGGAGGGGGTGTTCAAGCTATTTTTACAAGGCAAAATGGGATAGAAAAGCAAAAGGATTGAAAGAATATCAGGTTGTCCATCTTGATAAGAATAAAAGGATAGAAGGAAATAAAGGAAGATGATAGGACAGAGTGAATAGAAATAAGGACTGCCTGAAGGAACAAAGTGATTCTGGCACATCTGATCCTTTTTAATGTCTTTATAAGTAATATTTCAGAGGGACTGGAAGGAAAAGTATGCCTCTTTGCAAACGACACAAAGATCTGCAACAGGGTTGATACAAAAGGGCGGGGGGGATTGAAAAGGATGAGAAGGGACTTGGCAAGGTTGGAGAAATGGTCTGAAGTATGGCAGTTTGGATTCAATACAAAAAGTGCAAAGTAATGCACCTGGGAAACAAAAACCCAGGGGAAGGGTACACAATGGGGGGGGGGAGGTAGTAGTAGTAACAACAAAAATGGAACATGCACCTCCCTGGAGTTGGTAATTCTTAATCAGGGGTGTTGGGGGGGTGCAGCCCTCCTGCAGAAACACTTAGTTTACTCGCCGGATGTCTGTTCGCTGGCATGTGTATATCGCCAATTTGGGTTTTGGCAATATACACTCACCATAACAGTGATTGCTATTTTGCGATCGCTGATGTGACATGGAACCCACAATAACAGAAATACAAATGTATTCTGCTTTATCTATATAATACTGAAAATAATTAATATAACTTTGTTGTAAAATTCAGTCCTCTTTAGTTAAGATACTGTATAACTTCAGTATTACTGTATAACATCTAAACATCAGTCTTTAGTTTAAAAGTTCTTCAACTGATCTTGCAGAAGGCTTCAATGCCCTCTTTGGGTATCTTTTGTCTGGCTCAGCATTTGCAGAACTGTCATCTGGGTTTCTGTAGGACATCCATTCATTCTCTGAGACATCACCATTCTCTTGCTTTGTAACTGTTCTATTCTGGATCACTTTAAAATGTGATGCATTGCCAGTTATTCTGTGACCAGCATTTTCTGCAGTAACCATAATGTCTTTCTTGCTTACACCATGATAGGGAGCTGGAGTGTAGGTAGGCAAGGCTTTGTTTGACTGTTTCTGAAGCACAGACCTGGGCTTTTCTTCTGTTGTCCATGTATTGCTTCATTTTGGCTAGTGATACTCGGATAGTGCCGACATGGATCCGCCAGTGATCTGGCAGATGGCGTGGCACTATTCGATTGGGATCCATCCCATGATCTGGCCAAATATAGAGGTCAGATAATGGGTCAGATCCTGTGTTATCTGGTGCCGGATCCAGGGATCCTATGCTTGTGATTGCAGTTGATTTATCCTGATGCACTTATAATGTTTGTGAATGTTATGATGTATTTAATACCAGAAGATTTTGTACACAATGGTGATTTATTCCAGGGATCATCTGTCCTTTTTAAAATTTTACACTCCCTGGTGGTAGATTCTTATTTTTCCCTTCCTTTGTTATTTGTTTGTTATTTTTCCCCACTCCCTTATCCTTTCCCCATCCCCCTTATTCCCTTTTTCCTCCTCTTCCTTCCCCTTCCTCTCCTTCCCCCTTCCCTTCTCCTTGGTTCCTCCACCTTTCTCCTCCCATCCCCATCCCTTCTTTCCTTCCTTCCTCCTTTCTTCCCTTTTTCCCCATCTCCTCTCCCTTGCCCTTCTTCCCTGCCCTCCCCATATCTCCCCATCTCTTGTTTTGTCCTTTCTTGGTCTTGTCTATTTTCACTTTAGGGATTATTTATTTAGCTTTTGTTGACCGGGTAAGTGCACTAGACAAATCCTGCCTATTTTCAGGCACGACCCAGGGGAGCGGGATACAGATGAATGCCAACTGACTTTGAAACCAGATTAAGCTGTTGGTGGTATTTATAGTGAATGAGGGAAATTTGGCCAGGACGCCGGGGAAATTCCCCTGCTCTTTTCGATAAGTGCCATGGGATCTTTGACATCCACCTGAACTACCACCAATCCAGGCAGGTGGGACCTGGTTTAACATCTCATCCGAGAGGCGGCACCTCAGAATGCAGCACCCTCTCATGCTGCACTACAGTGTCAGTACTGGGATATTAACCCAAGTGCCAGATGTGGGAACTGAACCCACAGCCCTCTGATCTCCCGGCCTCAGAGGCGAGTGTGCTACCTACTGAGCCACTGACACTGCTTAAACCATGAATGCGTTGCTTTTAACAGCTAATTAATTTTATCCAATCAGTGGACATGAAGACTGTGACATCACCATGCCATTTTTCAAATGCTGTATGTAACCCCTAGGTGGCGCTACCCCAAGAGCTACTACCCCTGCCTGCTTGGCTAGTTGCAGGTTAAGGGGCCTGGGTAATGAAACGGGTGCCTCCACCCAGAGGTCAGGGTTGTTAGTGGTCACGCTAACCTGGGCACAGTCCTCCGGAACACTGTAACCCCCCCTTTTTCCCTTCTAGTGGCCTGAACAATACACAATAATCACTTTCACAATGACCCTTGTTCACCATGCAATTACCCCCACTGTTTGCACTTACCACCAGGGGTGGTTCCTCTAGTTCGACCCTGAATACCCCCTGTAAAACAATGTTAAGCATGGCAAACAGCAACTGTACAATACTTTTGGCACAAACTGGAACCACAGTCAGGTTAAATGCAAAAAGAGTTAGATCTGATTTATTTAGGGGACTTGAACAAGGAAGGGGCATAATCAGGTTGATTTGCTCAAAGACTATATCAATTAAACAATTATGCATGCACTTCAGAGTCCCTATAAAGTCACACACTCTGGGTACCCAGGTGGGGAAGAGGTGGGCTAGCCAGGAACGTTGCCCTGGGTAGGCCGGCATCACAGCTGGTTGGGGCCCTGTGATGGAAGAAAGCAAAATGCACAATACACACTATTTGTAATCTGGAGACGGAGGGCTCAGTTCGTGAAAGAAAGACAACAAGGCAATCAGATAACAACACTTTCAGATTTAGCTGTTGTATCAGGGAGCTACCCTGATGGTTACTCATGATACCCAGTTCAGGACACAGGCAGGCAGGACGAAACTGAGACTGCAGGTTGTTGAGCTGGAGTGCTAGGAGAAGCAGGGCCCACAAGAATCACCAAGGCATCATTCCTGTTCAAGCGTTGAGCAGGGGGGCTGATCCCCAGGCAGATTTCTCATCGATGGCTTTCTCTGTGCAGCAGGTAGTCTGGCTGGGCCAGCGTGGCAAGGCCCAGGCCGAAAGGAGATGCAAATGGTTTAGTCCATTGGAGCTGAATGCTGTCTCCAGCAAGCAGAACACAATTCATACAGTGGAGAACCAAATCACAACCCACTATCAGCACACAACACATTTACATGTAAGGAAATTCTACTGTACCAGGCAGATTACTATCCAGTCACAATTACAAAGTCTCTGCACAAACTGGGAATTCAGAAGTGGCTGGAAATCCTGACAGACTGATCGCATGCAGCAAATCTTTGGCCTTCTTCAGGTGTGAGCCTGGTAACAATTCAGTGGCTTACTTCATTCTCACAAACTTGGATTCAGTCCTAAATAATTCTCTTCTCCCTCTCGGGGGCATCAGGCAAACAAGCAGGCCAAACTCAAGCCTTTCCACAGTTCTCCCATGCAAAACTACGCAGCACGGCTGCTCGACTGTCTAGAGCTGTTGCTTCTTCACTTCCCCACTTAGCTCTGCTTCTTGTTTGTCACACCCATACATCGGGGCACAATGAAATGGCTCAAGACTTGGTCCGAATTAAAGCTTCTCTTATCTCTCCATTTGAGAGAGAAGGCAGACCAGACTCAGCCTTTCCGCCAAGTCCCCACGCTACTCCGCGGAGCGGCGGCTCCTCGAGCTGGAGATGCTCCCTCTTTCAGCTGCAACTCACTTCTGACTGAAACTGCAAGCCTCCTGGGACTTTCACCAGGATCCAAAGGGTTTGGTTGGCTGATCTTTCTGTCAGTCACAACAAGGGCTCCCCTTCCAGGCTCAATTAGGTGCCAAAAGCCCAAAACTACAATTCCTACAAAGGCCCTGGGGACAGGCTCCATTTTAGAGTCCCCAAAGGTACTGATTGGTCCATTTTGGCAGTTCAGGACCAAAATGGTGTTGATAAGCAGAAACTGTCCATGCTGCAAAGAAGGCAGGTTAGAAAAACGACAATATCTTTACTATTCTAATAGATAATCAGCCAAAAAGTACATCTTTTAACAGAGCTCCTTCTTCGCAATTAGCGATGGCAGAAACAGAATGATTATCAGGCAGCCCGCGCGGCACTCAAACATGGCAACACTCAGTCCCCCTCCCAGATTAATTATAACTGCAATCTAGGCAGCCCTTAAAGAGACAGTACACAGATGCTATACAGGCACTCTCTGGCAATAATGTTTACCTGCTGAAACGCAGGACACCAGCCAGGCAGTGAGCATTTAGACAAGCTTAAGGAAGACTTTTCAGGAACCCCCATTTGCAGGGGGGTTACATGTATTTAACTGCCAGATACAATTACTGCATTTTGCCTTTGTGAAAGGATGTTTGACCATCTAAAATGCATCAGGCTGTTGCTTTCATTTGTTTTATTTTGAAATAAAAATGTTTGCATGCTGAATTGATACTGGTGCCCTTGTTTAACAGAGGTTGGTGTGTGCTCTACTCTTATGGTTTTTGATGTTTAAGTCTTGAGTATTGTAGCACCACAGTCCTTGTGTCCACTCCTGTCTGCTTTTGGATAAACGTAGTCTGCTTTATCTATGTAATACTGAAAATAATTAATGTAACTTTGCTGTGAAATTCAGTCCGCTTTACTTAGGATACTGTATAACTTCAGTATAACTGTATAACATCTAATCATCAATCTATAAAAGTTCTTCAATTAATCTTGCAGGAGGCTTCAATGCCCTCTTTGGATATCTTCTGTCTGGCACAGCTTCTGCAGAACTGTCATCTGGGTTTCTGAAGGACATCCATTCATTCTCTGAGGCATCACCATTCTCTTGTTTTGTGAATGTTCTATTCTGGAATACTTTAAAATGTGATGCATTGCGAGTTATTCTGTGACCAGCATTTTCTGCAGTAACCATAACGTCTTTCTTGCTTACAACATAATAGGGAGCTGGACTGTAGGTAGGCAAGGCTTTGTTTGACTTTTTCTGAAGCACAGACCTAGGCTTTCCTTCTCTTGTCCATGCATTGCTTCATTTTGGCTAGTGATGCCCGGATAGTGCCGACATGGATCCGCCAGTGATTCAGCAGATGGCGGCACTATTCGAGTGGGATCCATCCTGGGATCTGACCAAATACAGAGGTTGGATCCTGGGTCAGATCCTGCGTTATCCAGTGCCGGATCCATGTCGGATCCAGATAACGTGGGATCTGACGGCTGGATCCACGGGCAGATAGTGATGGTATCCAGCCGGATCCACTATTCTGCTGGGAGGGCAGCTATCTGGTGGATCCAGATTGTTCCAGATACCATCCAAGCAACACTAATTTTGGCCTTTTGCTTCTCATCTTTCGTATTTGACTGTCCTTCTAGGATTTATTTAAAGGCAATGTCAGGTAACTGTGCGCGAATGGGTCTGTTGAAGACTAGTTCATCCGGGGTTCTGTTTGTGGTTGAATGTGGAACATTTCGGTAGCTTTTTAAAAACTTGCACAATTCTTGTTTAAATGATTTCTGTTCAACTTGAGCTGTCCTCAGTCATTTTCCCAGTGTCTGCATAAGCCATTCAACTGGTCCATTAGCTTGTGGCCAACGAGCTGCAATTTTCTTATGGATAAACCCTAAGTAGTCTGCAAACGCTTTGAAATCAGATCTTTGAAATGGAGGTCTGTTGTCTGTTTTTATCACTCTTGGGATTCCATAAGCAGAGAACATTCTGTCTAATGCTGTCAGTACTACTGTGGCTGCAGTCAAAACAATAAACTCTATTTCAGGATATTTTGAGTATTCATCTATAGCAACTAAGCTGTATTGCTGTCTAGTCAATGGTCCATAAAAGTCTGCATCAACAGTGTCCCGTACAGTATCAGGTAATTCAGACATCAGCAGTGGTTCTGAATGCACATCATTTGTTACTGCCTGGTAGGCAGGACAATTTGTTATCGTGGTCTCTGTAAACTGGACTACGTTGGGAAATCATACTTTCTCTCTCAGCAATTTCTTGGTGCTTACTATGCCAAGGTGCCCAGTGTGTGCTAGTGCAACTGTTTTACAACTTAATGAGACTGCTATTACTATTCTGTTGCCTCTCAGAATTAGACAATCACCCAGAACAGTTTTCAGTCTGGACTGGGGGTGTGCATCGAATTTGAACCAGCCATCAAATACTGGGGTGTATTTGAGGTATTCTGTGATCCCAGATTTGATAAGACTTTGAGATCTTGTGAGATTGCTTCAGCTTTCAGAGAGCTTTCCAGAGCTTAACCATGTGACCTTGCAAGTGCACAGAGACAACCAAGCTGAGAGGAAGCTGTTTCTGTGAAAGGAAATTTTTCTGAAGCAAAACGGGAAAAAAATAATTTTTTATAGACTTTTTTGGACTCCTCTGTCTTGTTCTGAGACTGTGGTGCTCCACTTCAGTGACAGAGTGAATGCTTAAGTACTTTTTCAAGACAAAAATCACATTGCAATCTTCAGGCTAGGTAGGGCAGAGGGAGGAAGGGGGAAGAGTGCGTCTGCACTAGTTACAGGCACTGCTGTTCCTCGCTGTCTGAATTGAAAAGGGACAGTTCCAATGCCTTGTTCTTAGTTCTCTTTATAGTGCTGTGCTGAGACTTTTTTATTCTGTAGCAAGTAAAAATATCTGCTTGTGGGGAAGTGAAGGCACAAACGGTAGTGTGTGTGCTCACTACTAGTGCTCAGCTTACTGCTGTGTTAGGAAGCTGGCTGCTGCTAGTTTCCACCTAAGACTAGTTTATTTAAATTGTGAGTAAAGAGAGCTAATTTCTTGTTTTTTCCCTGGGACACTGCAGTCTTTAATTTGGTTGGGCACTTAGGCATTTGCTGCCTGCCTGACACCATTGCAGTCAGTGTATCGAAAGCATGGGGGGAGGAGCACTGCCTTCTGTGCTTTGTGGAATTTGCGACTCCGGGCTAAGGCCTGCTGTTTCTGACTGTACCTGGTACTGTCCAACAGTACTTAGTTGAGCTGTTTTTTTGCAAAACACCCATATAAAAATTGTGTAAGTCCCCTTGTGTCTCATGACAGACTTTGTCTGTGCCCCTGTGCAGGCTGGAGCTAGTGGACACCCTTGCTGCCCAAGTGTCCACTGCCAGTGCCAAGTGTCCACTGCCATCCTGTAGCACTTAGTGGAGCTGTTTTTTTTGTAAAACACCCACATAAAAAATTGTGCAAGTCTCCTTTTGTCTCACAACAGACTTTCTCTGTGTCTCAGCGTAGGCAGGAGCAGTGGGCACCCTTGGTGCCCAAGTGACCACTGCCAGTGCCCACTACCATCACGTAGTACTTAGCTGAGCTGTTATTTTGTAAAATACCTATATAAACAAGCATTTGTCAATGCCGAATGTTTGCTTGCTGGCATTGACAGCGGTAGTGTAGAAGTTACAGAGCTGCGTAATAGGAATGGCAGTGAAGTATTGAACTGAAGCCAACCCCACCACCACCCTGCAGAGAGTGACAGGCATTGGGGTGTGCATTTGGGTCATCAGGCATAATGGCCACACCATTTCACCACACCCCACCCTGCAGACACTGACAAGTGTCACAGTGTTCCTTAGGGTCTTTGGCCCTTATCGCACCCATTTCATTAGGAAATATGGTGAGATGGAGCAATATAGGAGAATGGGGGTGAAGTTTGGGTCGAAGAGTCCAAGGCATACCTCGATGCCTCACTGACTGCAGGGTGTGGAATGGTATGAGCATCACAGGCAAGAATCCAAAGTCACACCCCTGATGCCTGTCATTCTCTACAGGGTTGGGCGTTGGAAACCCTAATACCTCAGGCATTCATTGGTATTTTCACTCCAAATTTTCAACATGTTTTTTTTGTGACCCCACCTCATGAGCAGGGGGATATCAGTTTGTTAGCCAAAAGCTGCTTATGCACAGTGACTACGGCATTTAGCACCACAGGTGCAAAAACATTCTGAACAGGATGTAAAAAATGACAGCTGTACTGTTCATGAGGAGGTGTAAAGAATGGCAATGTTGCAAACCTGTAGTAAAAATATAAAAAAAAATGGTGAAGTCACAAGTGTACATAGAAACTGTGCAATGCACACCGGTAATATAATTAGGTTGGGGATTTTTTACAGCAGATTGTCAACTCAGGCATTTTGGTGCGCCGATCAAGAACAGTGTCACTGTGATTTTCTTTATCTGTGCCGAATAATGATTTCCCACAGAGACCACGTATCTCTGCGCTGAAAGTGTGAAAACACACTTCAGCCATGTTGTGAAAAATGACAGCTGTACTGTTCATAAGGAAGTGTGGAAAAATGCCACTGGTGAAAATCTGGACTGAAAATATTACAAAGTCATGAACTAATGAGGGTGCATGGAAACTGTGCAATGCTCACTCACAACACAGTCATTTTATGGACTTTTGTCACCAAATTTTCAACATAGCCATTTTAAGACCTCTGCTCATGAACAGTGTAACTGTGATTTTCTTAATCTGTCCTAAACATTGCTTTCGGACACCAACAGCATCATTGTGTGCTACATGTGTGAAAACACATTTTGGGCAACATATGAAAAATTGCAGCTGTACTGTTCATAAGGAAGTTTAATAAAATGGACATGTCGAAAATCTGGAGTGAAAATATTAAATTTGCAAACTTACAAGCATGCATAGGAACTGTGCAACGCACGCTCGTAAAACAGTCATTTTTAGGAATTTTTCCACCAAATTTTCAACATAGCCATCTTAAGACGTCTGCTCATGAACAGTGTCACTGTGATTTTTCTTAATTTGTCCCGTACATTGATTTCACACCGACCGCGCCATTGTGCTCTACATGGTCGGAAACACGCTTTTGGGTGAGATGTGAAAATGACAGCTATACTACTATAAGAAGGTATGGCAAAATGGCAATATTGGAAATCTGGAGGAAGATATTGAAAATTATTAACTTACGAGCATGCATAGAACTGTACAATGCACGTCAGAAACAGTTTTTGATTTTTATAATTAACATGAGCTGGGACCCTTTCGATGATGATTGTTACATAGTGATATTCAGGCTCGAAGGTGATTTCACGCAGTGACCGCGCAGTGACTGTGTAATCACCTTCGGCCCGAATAACGCCATGACAGTGACATCATTTATGAGAAGGGGTCCAAAACCCATGTTGAAAATTTGGTGCCAAATTCCAAAATGCCTGAGATATGCAACAAAGTTGAAAACCCCTTTCTAGCCCATTATACAGCTACCGGCATTTCCTCAGTTTGGCGGTCGGCTTTGAAGAGTGCAGACATGTTCCCCGTCCACCAAGATCGCCGCCGAGGTCCGGAGGTAAGTATGGGGTGAGGGGTGTGGGGAGGCAGGGTGCGCAGGGTTGCTAGGCAGTTGTGGGAGGGGGGCCAGGAGACTACGGTGGGACCGCTTTTTTCTTACAGGTTAAAAAAAAAAAAAAGGATGATCGTTGACATTTGCCACGCTGGGGTGGGCTCCCAGCATGGCACAAGGATGGTTGGGGGAGCGTTCAGCCGATGGGGGATTAGGCAGCCCCATCAGCCAAAGCATCCATTGCCACGCTGGGGTGGGCTCCCAGCATGGCATGTAGTACTCTGGGGGGGAGTGAGGACAGTGGAGCCGACCGGGATTGGGCACCCCTGCCCAAGTTATATTATTTTGCCACTGGGGTGGGCACCCAGTGTGGCATTTTGAAGGCTTTGGGGGAAGCTGGGGAACGCAGCACAGCCGACGGGAGATTGGGCACCCCCGCCAGCTATACAGTGTGTGCATGCGGGCGCGACGCCTGCATGGGCGGTGTGTGTGTGTGTGGGGAGCTGCGATGAGCAGGCGACATCTTATCGCTGCTCACCAAGCGTAGCTCCCCCTTTGAACTGTATGCCACTGCATTTTGGAGCTTGTCATAGACAGCTCCAGCATGCATTGGCTTGCAGGGGCCACCCCTGCCAACACACTGACTAAATTGGAGGAGGAGGTGACACACCTCCAAAATCTCCGATGATGGCACTATGTTTCTTGCACATGCGTGCAAGCAAACATAAAAATGTGTAAGTCCTTTTGTCTTGCCACAGACTTTGTCTGTGCCCCTGGGTAGGCAGGAGCCAAGGGCACCCTTGCTGCCCAAGTGACAACTGCCTATTATTAGCTGCTGAGTCTCTGACTGTTCTTAAAACAGTAAAAAGTTACAAACAAATTACAATATTAAACAAGCATTTGTCAATGCCGAATGCTTGCTTGCTGATATTAGCACTGGATGTGCAGGAGTTAGACAGATGCAGAATAGGAATGGCAGTGAAGTACTGAACTCACACCAGTTCCACCTCCACCCGGCAGAGATGGACAGGCATTGGGGTGTGCCTGTGGGTTATTGTCCATAATGCTCATAGCATTTCACCTCACCCTATCCTGTAGACACTGACAAGTGTTGATGTGTGCCTTTGGGTGTTCGGCTTCACAGTCACCCCATTTCATAAGGACATATGCTGAAATGTGTGCAGTACAGGAGAATGGGGTGAAGTCTGGGGCTGAAGAGTGCAAGACACACCTTGTTGCCTGTCACTGGCTTCAGGGTAGGGGTGGGATGGCATGAGCATTACAGCCGATGATCCAAAAATACACCTCTGTGTGCCTGATGCGTGGAAACTGTGCAACACACACTTGTAACACAGTCATTTTATGGACTTTTGTCACCAAATTTTCAACATAGGCATTTTAGGACCTCTGCTCATGAACAGTGTCACTGTGATTTTCTTAATCTGTCCCGAACACTGATTTCCCACAAGCGATTGTGCTATTCTGTGCTGGGAGTGCGAAAACACATTTCGGCCAGAATGTGAAAAATGACAGCTGTACTGTTCATAAGGAGGTGTGGAAAAATGCCAATGTTGAAAACCTGGAGTGAAAATATTACAAATTCATGAAGTTATGAGCATGATCAGAAACTGTGCAACACACGCTCATAACACAGTCATTTTTTGGAATTTTTTCACCCAATTTGCGACATAGGCTTTTTGAGAGCCCACCTCATGAACAGTGACACTCGTTTCATTAATCGGTCAGGAAAGGTGGTTCCGCACAGTGACCGCAAAATCACCTTTTGGGGCCAAATAACGAGATGACAGTGATTGAATTCATGAGGTGGGGTCGCAAGAACCCCATGTTGAAAATTTGGTGCCAAAATGTTAAAAAATGGCAGAGATATGCACCAAAGTTGAAAAAACCCATTTATGCCATTATACAGCTTACTGGCATTTCTTCAGTTTGCGGTCGGCTTTGAAGAGTGCAGATGTGCTCCCAGTGCACCCAAGATCATTGTGCTGGGCTCTGAAGGTAAGTATGGGGTTAGGGGATGTGGGGAGGTAGAGTATGCAGCGGTGGGGCTGGTTGGGAGGGGGGCATGGGCTCAACGAGGGACTGTTTTTTAACAGGATTTAAAATTTAAAAAGACATCATGATACTTTTTGGCACACTGGAGTGGGTCCCAGCGTGCCACCTGGCCGGGTGTTTGTTGGGAGGGTACTGGAGCCAATAGGACTGGGCACTCTGTCGGCCATACAGTGGTGGGGGGGAGGAAGCATGAGCCGAGGGGATTGGCACCCCCTCGGTACATAACAAATGGGGTGCACATCATGCCTACGGAGATTGGACTACCCCATTGGCAAATGAACTGGGGATGGGGGCATGCTGACAGGGGGATTGCGAACCCCCAAGTTGGCTTTCATGGGGACTCTGAGGTGGGTGGCGAGAGCTGCTGCCTGCCGCCATGTTATAGGAAATGTTTCACCGGGCAAGGCACCGCCCTGCACTGATGGGTCGCTCCCTCATTGCGGCAGCAGATTCGTTTCAAGTTGGTGGCACGCTGGCTGAACTAGTGTCAGCAGCAGCATGCCACCGCATTGGGGAAAGCAGGCCAAGCCTCAAAAGGCTCTGGGGGCATTGACTCCCACAGTGCAGTACCTCCAAAACCCTGCTTCTCTCCAAAGCTGTGACAAAATGTTTCTTGTGCATGCGCACAAGCAAACATAAAAACTTTATTCCACTTCTTTGGCAATTTAACTGACATGTGAAAATGTAACCATGGCACCGTTGTACCAAGGGCTACTACCCCTGCCTGCTTCCCTGCCTGCAGGATGAGGGGCCTGGGTTCATTATCAGGGGTCACTATGGTGTCACTGCCAATAGTAAAACTACAATTATGGTGCCTCCACCCAGAGTAATGATTTAGTGGGTTAGAGCTTAAACTAATACAGCCCTCTGGGAAGCTATACCTACCCACAGCCCCACCTAGTGGCCCCACACTTGAAATTACAATAACCACCTTGCTTTGCATTCAGTACACAATTAATGGAGAGTGCTAATAATATGCTCACAGTGACCACTTACCAACAGGGTCTGGAATTCTGCATTCAGACTTGAAAAGCAAATCAGTTGGAACAAACAGGTTAACTGGTGTTGCAGGGTAAAACCCTGTGGTACTCACTGAACCTTGGACCTTGGGATCTGGGCTGATTTCCAGGATGGCATTCCTCGAGGCAGGATGTGGCTGCAGGCTGCTGGACTTTGTTCTTTCTGTCAAGGACCAGGATACAGGGACTGGAGCTAGCACGACTCACCCCCTCGTCCAGGTGTAGCCTGCAAGGGTGGCCGCAACCTGTGATGAACTTCTCTGCAGGAGCTGATTCCCGTCTCTGGTCATCTGGCAGCTTGGCCTTTACAGGCAGCAACAGTCTATCATGCAAATTACTTGCCATCACTAGTTCAGCTTGAATACAGTTCAGTAGTAGGCCACACTGCTTACTCACTTGCAAGTTGCAGTCCTGGAAATGTAAGCCGGCACACAGCAATTCAGATCTCCCTCTGGCAAATCAGCTGGAGACAATTTCGGTGACCACAGGCATTAAGTTTAGGTGCAGTCCCAGAGGCAAAAAAGCTTCCCACCGAAATGCAGATTTTGGGATCTTTTAACACTCTGATCCCATGTTTAGTCTGGAAATTCACTCAGGTGAAGTCTCCCTTTTTGGAGGATTGCAGGTCGTTCTGAGGATTTGGCAGTCCCAACACTTACTCAGCAGTGGTTTTGGCTCAGAAGAGGCAAAGCAGGCCTCTCCCCACGTTCCCCAAGCTGTAGGGAGCCTCCTTTCCCTTCAGGAGCTCCGGACAGACACCCTCGAACTGCTGCTCAAACTCCCTCTGGGCTCACTCTAACTGCGCTGATTCAAACAGTCCCTCCTTTTATAAAGAGAAAATTGCTGTAATCTGATTGGTTGTCCAGGCTGATAATCACAGTCCCTGTCCTTTAATTAGACAGCATTTTGGCACCTAGATTTTGTCCCTGCTTATTCCACACAAGTCTCTGGCACTGTCCCAAGAGCCCCTCTGGCAAATGCTGGTTCCCAATTGGCTGATAGGCACAAAGATGGTTGCTGCAGATACAGTCTATGGCAGTTTATTTCAAGTCCCCACACATAGAGTTCTGGTGCAGCCAGCCATATTACTTTAATTAAATAATAGCCCCCCAGTTATGTAGCCCCAACAGTTCCCTACTGAACACATTTATTATTTTATATTCCTTTTGCCCTCCCCTTTGCTGTCACTGCTGCCAAAATACTGACCCCCATGCGGCGGCATCAGCCTCATTAATATTTATGTGGGGATCATTAATATTCATGAGCCCCACTTTATGCCAGATTCAAAACTTTATTTAAAGCTCCTTTGGGGCATTTCTCAAACCTCTACAAGGTCATCAGTCCCCATTTGGCTTAGCGGGGCAACTGGGACCAAGGAAAACTCTCCTGATTTGACCACAAGCTGAGCGGTCAGTGAAATCAAAGCACTGCAGTGTGCATGTGCGAGTGCCAACTGGACAGAAACATGCTGGCAGCTTGCAACTTGGTTTTTATCCCAAACTGGGCTGAATTAAGTTACTGGTGATGTGCTGGGGGAACCAGGGGAAACTTGTGGCACCAGGGGGAATGGTCTGACAGCAGAAGGTGCTGCAGAGGAAATGGGTGGATGCCGGAGGTGGTGGGAGAACACCCAGAGGCATAACAAAAGGTAAGTCACAAATGGGGGGTAGGGGGGGCGGGCATTACACTAATGGCACACAAGTGGTCAAATACAGTCAAAAAACTTATGTGGATCAGGCCTTCCAAAACTGATTCAGACAGTTGATGTTTAACACATATTTGCTGTCCTGCTGTCCCCTTCACTCCAAGCAGATCAGTTGCTACTTCAACCAGTGCTAGCACTGCTAGTACCACTGTCACCACCACTGTTCTAGTGCAAGTCTCAGCCTCTGAATTGACCGATGTTGTTACCACATCAGCTGTCATTATCACCACCACCTCCACTGCTGTTGTCAGTGCCACCGTCAGTAGTACCTCTGATACTGCTACTACAGCCAACCCTACTATGTCTACAGCTGCTGCTGCTGCTGCTGACACCATTACCACCACCATCACCAAATCCACCAGTACCACTATGACCACAGTTCATGACAGACATATTCAGCCATAGCCTTGGCGGTTAAATCCAAGTAGTTCTGAGCAAGACAAGGACAGTGAGGCAATGTCTTCTGGGTCAGAATATGCTCCTACCCCCGAAGAGATAAAAAGACTTGAAGATGTGTTCTGTGACACATCCTTTGGCAGAAATGACCTCAGTGAGTCTGAGGATGCTGAAACTGAGTCTGCACTGCATTCCACAAGAAAGCACTTGGGTATGAAGTGATTCAAAAAAATCAGCTGCTGAAGGCAGGCACAAAACACCTCCACTGTTCCTTCTCATTCTTCAAGTCAATCTCCTGGCAAAAAACTAAGCAGTCCAGTCCTAACTTTTGATTGCCCTAGTGGTTCTGATACTGTACCTGGTATCAGTTCACAACAATCTTCTACACCACTCCAATGTGAATCTGGTAGTCGTGGGCGCAAGCAGCATGCAAGACAGTTGGGATCAGGTACAAATTCACTTTCCAGTGATATCTGGAAATAGTTTACTGAGCGTGAGGATGGTAAAAGGAGAGCTGTGTGTTTACACTGTGGACAGAGCCTCAACCATGGTAAAAATGTTGATAAACTGAGCACATGTCTTTGGAATCACCTTCTGAAAAAGCATCCTGAGGTGGCTGACTTGAATAAAGCCCTTGCTGGAGCTGTCTTTTCATGCCACTGACGCAGCATTTCAAAAAAGGCAAAACTAATTACTGATTCTGGTGATGGTGCTGCTGGTGGTGACGGTGGCAGAGGCAGTCAGCAAATGATAGAACAGCAGCAAAATCTTGTTTCCGGTTCTTGCCCAAGTACCTTGACAGGCACAGCACCAAGTCCCTCACAAACTGGTTCTAACTGGTTCAGATGGTGACACAGCAGATGTGCAGTTTGTGCCTCCCCCCAGCTTAAATCACCTGCATTTGTCTACTCTGGAGCCAGGGCGAGGAGCAGGGCTATGCCATTTCAAAAGCTTACTCTCACAATAAAGGAAACATTTGAGGCCCACACAAAGTCTTTGCCAACTCACCCCACAGCTGTTCATATCACGCTGCTGCTCATAGGTGAGATGACTGCACTGGATTTTCATCCTTATTCTATTATTGAACACACTGGATTCTGTAGACTTCTACATTTTTTGCAGCCTCAGTACCACATCGCAACGTAAACTTCTTTTTTTTTTTTTTTTTTGCACAGTCGCGCCAAAAGTCTATGAGACATGCTGCAGTCAGGTGGAGAAATTGCTGTATCAAGCTGTGGGCAGGGTTTTCCTTGGTACGTCTGATGTATGGACCAGTACAAAATAACTATAGTATGTACATACCTCTCACTCACAGCACACTGGTGTTCACCTACACCAGTCGCACATGGTGGCATAGCTGCTGCTGTTGACTCCTCCTCCTCTTCCTCTGGCCTTGGCTGTAGCAACACCCCATCCCACTGGATGTGCGCTCTCCTTAATGCTACAGTCCTTCCAAGCGAACACACTAGTGTTAACATTCTTAAGTCTTTGCAAGAAATGCTTGATTCCAAGATAAGCACAACAGCTTTGCATGTTGAGTTCATTATTACAGATAATGGGAAGAACATGGTAAAAGCAGTTCATGATGGCCACTTCCAACGAATCCGCTGCTTTGATCATACATTGAACCTTGTGATCACTGGTGCTGTCCAGAGCAGTGTGGGTGATTCTCATATTATTGATACCTCAGGAGACATCTGTAGCTGTTTTCATCATTCTACTAAGGCAACCAGAGAGACGCAAATGTTCTGGACCAGCTTGGTTTTCCGAGCCATTGTCTAATCCAAGATGTCAGTACATAATGAAATGGCACATTTTGTATGTTGCAGTGCTTGCTGGAACAGAAGTGTGCTCTACATGAGTTACCCATTGAGCAGGATATTGGTGGGGTACTGCTACACCAGTCTCAGCTCCACTAGAAAGTGCACACAAGAGTGATGGGGCTCCGGTTAGTCAGCCAAGTAATCACACTGCAAAACAATGCACACATCAGCTTAGAAAAATGTGACTCCACAGCTTTGTTACAAAAAAATATAAACTTTTATTAATTAAAAAACAAACCACAGCATTCTGTGTGCTTGACACATTTTGGATTCCTTGAACCCTTTATCAAAAGCTTTTGATTATATTTATTTGTAACTAAGCCATGGAGTCACATTTTTCTATGCTGATGTGTGCCGGTCTTTTTGGAGTATGATTCCTGTTACACCAGGACTGGAGCATCATTGAGGGCATGGTCCAGGGTCTGTCTCCCCTTTGAGAAATGCACCCAAGCTCAAATACTGCTTCACTGAGTCAGGTCATACCAGCTGTCCATCTCTTCATGTCAACCATGGAGAGTGTCCAGGAGCACAGAACTACGGACTGGTTTCCAAAACCCATCAAAGAGCTCACTGAAGGGCTTACTAGGGAGTTAAGATCATGGTTTGCAACCATGCAAGACAATACTAGCTACATGTTCACAACCTTGTTAGACCCAAGATTCAAATTAGGCACTGTATCTGTCCATGCATAGTCACAGAGTGAACGAGTACCAGCAGCAACTGTGTAGTGAACTTAAGGGAATCATGAGAGAGATGGACCTGTTCCATTCAGAGGATGCTGGGGGGTCAGACAGTTCTGGAACAACTAGTGTGAGTGGCACAGGCACTGGCAGCCAAAGTGACAGTGGTGTGGGTAGTAGCATGTCACTGACAATGAGGTTGCCTCCTGATGAAGGAAGACAGGCTGAGTCGGCAACACAGGCCCATGGCACTGTGCCTCAGATTACAAAAACACATGACTATGACTGGTCGCTGCTCACAAGTTCTCTGCTGAACAGTCAGTGGCAGAGGACATGTTTGTTGCCACATTCTGCTGAGTAGGTGCTCACTAATTATTTTGATGAGCCGATTGTGGACTTTAAGGTTGACCATCTTGCTTGCTGGAACACCAACAAGCAATCATGCCCTGCTTTGACCCAGGTAGCATATAAATATCTTTTGTGCCTCTCACAAGTGTACCTTTGGAGCACCTCTTCAGCACTGCAGGAGATATTGTTCAGCCACATTACTCCCATCTGCAGCCTGAACATCTGTAGCAGCTTCTTCTTATTAAGCTCAATATACATCTGCTTGATTCTTTTAAGTGAATAGGGTGAGGGTGTACTATTCAGACTGACAATGTGCTGTCACTGCCTGCCAGCATGAATATTTAATTGACAATTATGGCTTTCTGACCTCTGCTCTTGATTTTACTGACGAAGATTCTGGAATAATGATGTTGGATGTGGTGTTGCGCTTGCTGCTTGGAGTTTTGACTGACCCTATGGATTTATGACCACTGCTGCTGTTAAAATGACATTGCGCCCTATGCATGAATGGGCAGAGTGGCAACATGCCATGTATCTGCAGCGCATAGACACTCCACACCCATTGCGCCCCTTGCATGGGATGCACAAATAGGTGGCATGCAGACCCAAAGCACCCAATCCCTCAGGCTCACGGACTGCAACGCGTTGGGGTGGATGGGGGTGTGTCAGCACTACGTGCCATGCACTAAGGCGTGTAGTGCTGGCTGCAGGGGTGTGGAGGAGGGTGCAGGGTATGCAAGGGAGGGAGTACCCTGCCATAATGGCCCTATGCACGCAGGCAGCAACACAGTGACACCCAGCCATCCCTATAATACTGCCCCCCTCAACACACATAAATGGTGGACCCACCACTGGTCGTAGTACACGGGTGCTCCCCCCCACACACACATCAGTGCCTCCTGCCAGTCCTGGCAGCCATACTCCCCCCAGACATCCATACCTCCGCTGGTCCAAAATGCTCCCCGCCCATCCCAAGCACACATACATAACCAAGCCCCCACTCCATCCTGTACCCAGGTGCCTGCCTCACCACCTGACCACATCATGGCCCTGCCCTGGCACAGTAAGCAAACTGCTATCCCCTCCACTACTGGAGCGACAGTCCAGGTCCAGGTGGGTGGGCAGGCAGCCCCCCACCCCTATACCCAGGTGCAAATCGCCTCATGAGGAATGGCCAGCAGCACATCCCTGCACTCACCTCCTCAGCTACCCAAGGGCAGCTGAGAGTGCATCATTATATCTAGGCAGTATTCTCTTTGCTGCCCTTGAATGGCCAGCAGCCGAGGAGGTGAGTGGAGGGTTCTGCCGCTGGCCGTCCCTCGCGAGTTGACTCCTGTCCGGGGTATGGGGGGGGGTGGTGGTGTTGGTGCTGGGGTGGGTGGGTGCCACTGCCATAAATGACTGGAAAAACAGTCCTATTGGGGGGGTTGCTTGTATTATCCCAGCACCCGGAAATGGGGCCAGTTGTTTCATTGTGCTTTGGTGCATAGCCTGGTTGGGTTATGGACCTGTGCATGTGTTTGGGGGGAATACGCTTGCTCGGGGTTGGGGATCTGCTATGTGGCTTGGGGGGCCACCAGCATGAAGGCCTGGGGTGATTCTGATGCTGGGGAGGGGTTCTGCCACAGGGACTCGGGGTGGAGGGTCCTAGGAACAGTGTGCCATATCCATGCAGGTCTGGGTGCCTGCAGTCAGCATTTACGCACCTGGACTCACGCCTCCTTTCACTTGTGATCCACTCTGGGGCCCATGCCGCGCATCCCATTGGATGCCCAACTGGGTCTGCGACTCTGGCCCTGACCAGCCAGTAGAGTGCTGCGCGCTGCGGGGGGCATGCCCACGGACTGGTTGCGGCCATTTGTGAATACCGGCGACACACACCTGTCTGCAGGTGAGGAGCTACACAGGTGGGATACGTGCCTCTGGCATGTAATTCCTGCCCTATTGTGCATAGGCACCTATGATCTTGGAAGATTACTGAAAATGTTTTCCAGTCGTGTATTTATTTATTTTTTGCAATGTGTCTTCTATCCTGATACATCCAGGCACTAGGTAACAACATTTACTTCTTATTAGGCTGTTAACTTTCAAGCCAGACAGCTAGCAAAAGTAATAGTATGAACAAATTAAAACAATAATCTCAAAGTAATAAATAAATTGCAAAGAAGCATTTTGAAAAAGGAATTCTTTCCAAAATGCATCAGGTGTCGCAAGTATGTCGTGACTGTGAGCACTGAATAAATGGCTTGGATGTAACCCTGCAGAGCAGCATACAATATTTTCTTAGATGGTGAGCGCCCAATTTTTATGGTTTTCATTACAAAACAACAACAATAAAAAATACAAAAAATAAAAAAATATGAAAGTAAAAAAATATGAAGGGCCAGCCCGCCAGCATAGTGGCACATCTGTCAGGCATAACAGAACATGTAAAGAAAATGCCTAGTTTCAATCAATCAATCAATCAATCAAATCTTTATTTATTCAGGCAATCATCATTGAGCAAGGCTCATTTACAAGATGGACCTGATAAGGTCAAGGTTCGAGTTGATGCACAGCAATTACATCACATACTTATGAGACAGTTATACATACAGAAGAAAGGAAAATGTTATTTACAACACAATAATATACAGAGAATTCACATGTTAAAGCTTGGCTAAGAGAAAGTTAAACTAACATCTACAATATGTACAGTACATATATATCTCAATGAGGATCATGACAGTCACTCACATAATGAGTACAAGGATGCTGAAGGAATATTGGGTGCCATATACTGGCGGTGTCCGACTGGAAGGAATATGCCATATGTGATTGGAATATAGTTTTGTGGGATGACTATTCTATCTCTAGCGATAGCAGCTGCATTTCTCTGTGAAGAAGGCTGTACAGTGCTGCTTGAAGGATGTAAATGGAATGATAATGGACAGTTTAAGGGATTTGTGTGGGGTGTTCCATGCTATGGCTAGAGAATAGCTGATTGCTGCCCTCCCTATTTTGGTGTTGACTTTGGGCAATTTGAGCAGGATGATATTGTTGCTTCTTAGGGCATAGGAGCTAGGAGTGGTCAGGTTGAAGCAGTCCAGGATATAGCTTGGGAGTTTTTTTGATAAAGCTCTGTAGATCCATAGAGCTGCATTTCTGCTCCTCCTGACATGAAGAGAAACCCATCCAGTTGCGTCATAGAGAGAACAATGGTGAGTATTATGTGGCAGGTCTGTAATGAACCTTATTGCTCTATGATATAAGGTATCCAACTTTTGAAGGTAGGGAGTGGGGCAGTGACTATAGAGGAAGTCTGCATAGTCAATGACTGATAGAAAGATGGCCTGGACTAATCTCATCTTTGAATCTCTATTAAGGAAGGGTTTTAATCTGTAGAGGAGGCCAAGCCTTAGGCGAAGCTTTTTCAGCAGTTGTTCTGGATGCTGAGTAAAGTCAAGTCTGTTGTCAATCCACGCACCTAGGTATTTGAAATTTTCAACATACTCCAGATTTTCTCCAAGTATAGTGTATAGCTGGGGAAGATTAATTGAAGAGGATGTGTTGGAGTTTTGGGTTGTGAACATCATTGCTTTGGTTTTCTTTGCATTTAGCAGAAGCTTTTTCTCGTGAAGCTGATGTTGTAACAGGGAGAATTCTGCTTGTAGGATTTCATAAGCAACTTTAGGCGAAGGGTTGCTAACATACAGTACAGTGTCATCAGCAAAGAGATGTACTGAGGACTTGGTAAGGGTTGAATCAATTTTATTTATATAAATGGCAAAAAGGATAGGACCCAGAATAGAGCCCTGGGGGACTCCTCTTGACAGTGGTCTTAATGGGGATAGGTCACCTTCAGCTTTTACCTGCTGTGATCTACCAGAGAGGCAGCATCTGAACCACTTAAGGGAGGATGGATCTAGGCCAATAGAGTGTAGGGATGAGAGTAGCAGTTCATGGTCCACAGTGTCGAATGCTTTGCTCAGGTCCAGGAATACTGCACAGAGATTGTTATTTTTATTCAATTCAGTTTGCCAATCATTGGTGACCTTGGCTAATGCAGTGATAGTGCTATGTTTGACCCTGAATCCAGATTGAGCTGGATTTAATAGATTAGCATTGTCCAGATATTCCCTTAACTGAATACTCACTAATTTCTCCAGCATCTTGGATAACACAGGTAGGATGGAAATGGGCCTGTAGTTATTAAGATCCATAGGGTCCCTTGATTTTAGAAGGAGAAACCACTTGGGCTGTCTTCCACAGTGTGGCAATAGAGCCAGAGTTTAGGGAAAGGTTAAAGAGGTGAGTTAGGGGGACTGCAAGCACATGACACGCAATCTTTAGAAAGAATGGGTCCAGAAGATCTGCTCCTGCACTTTTTTTGGTATCCAGATGCCATAATAGATCCTCAACTTGTTTCAACAGTATAGGTTTGAAGCTAAAGGAGGAGTCAACTCTTTGATCACCAGTATAGTGGGAGCGTAAATGATCCCTTAATATGTTAGCTGGGGAGGAGTCAAAGGCAAGGCCAGCTGTTGTGAAGTGGTTGTTGAATGCATCCATGATTTCCATTGTGCCAGTAATGTGGTCATAGTTACTGTGTAATTGGGTTGGAAGGGGGTTGTTAACATCCTGGCCCATCATACCCTTGATGGTGCCCCAAAATCTAGCAGTATTATGGTAGGAGGAGTCGAGGTAGTTTGTTAAAGGAAAGCACCAGTTACCTTTGTGCTCTCTCTTGTCAGTGCACATGCCCTCGATTAGTGTTTCTGTTTAACAATATATATATATATATATATATTTTTTTTTTTACTGTATTTTCTCCATTTTGGCATTAAAATTTATGTTTAAAAAAGTGCTTCAAAACTTCCATTTAGCAATGCTGTTGGCAAAGATTAGAGCCACTTGCCTTGCATGCTGGATAAGCTAATGTGTCCCTGCCGATCAACACATTGGCTGATGCGGGCACATTAGCATATCCCAGGCGAGCTAGCGATTGGCTCCCACAGGATGGCTGCCAGTGGGTGGCAGCCTAGCTAAATGGAAGTTTATGAGCACTTTTTTAATCAGAAGTTTTAATACCAAAATGCAGTAAAAAAATATTTTCCTTTTACACAGAAATGCTAATCAGGGTCATACATTTGCACTGGCAGGACCGTGCATAGAAGTAATTGGTATTTTTCTTTAAACTATGCTTACACTGTCTGACTGTGCATCAACATAGTGTGTTTCCACAACCTAGTATTACCATCTGCCCATTCTGAGAAGAATACTTCTTATTTCTCTATTTTGGGGAGTTTCTTTCATGTCTACAGCATTTTTAATAAATGTACTGTATTACGGTCAAATATCAGCATAGCTGAATACCTGAATACAGTCAAATACCTGAACACCCCACACAATTTATGTATTTGCACACCCTTATCTGGCACAAAGTGTCAGCTCAGATATGTCAGTTTCAGGGTCTGGGAACTCACTCTTGTTGTTTTGTACCACTGCTATGTCCTTATTAGTTCTATTAGAGCCTGAAGAGTTGTCAGTTTGTGTTGCTTCCTGTATCTCAGCAGAGGAGCCAGGTTTGTAACATTTTTGGTGGGGCCTAGGGGTCAGGGATCAAGGCCCCGCGCAAGCCCAGGGGTCAAAGGTTAACCACCAGATTTTAGGTGTTAAAGTACCGGCTGCACCACCCATGATCTGGGGTCACAGGTGAACCCAGCACCACCAGGGTTCTATGGGAGCAGGGCACATTGTGTCATAATGTGAGTCTCTGCATGTTTAGACCCTAGCTGGCCCCCTTGATAGGGAAAGAAATTGTTTTGTTATACAGGATGCCATTGTCCTGGGTGTAACAGAGGCATTTTGGGGTTGGAGGTTTCCCTAAGAAACTTGATATTTATTTTGCTGCTGTGTGTGAATGTTAATAAACCTTGTGCTTACCATGTGGTGCGTTTTATTGTGTTGTGGTCTTCTTTCTTCCTTTCTTGTTTTTACTGCTGGGTGGGACTTGAACAGAAGGTAGATGTGACCGAGGTGTCTTCTGGTCTTCCTTCTAGCTTTGGGTGGGACTTGAACAAGGTGGACGTTAGGCACAATGAACAGTAATAATACACATCAGAACAGTTTAGCAGCCAATGAAAAAAAAGTACAGAGCTAAAACCTCCTCTCCCAATAAATTGAAACAGGTAGTACAGCCCAAAAACAGGCAGATGTAGATTTTTAAGTAGATTATAATTATGTAATTACACTAGGGGTTTCAATTTGCCCACTGTGGTCTGCTGAGTGAAATAGCCTGCCTGAAGTGTAATTGTAACTTTTCCTGCTGTCTAGGTGATGCGTGTGTGTGAAGGTTGTTTCAATTCTACAGGTTCTCTACTGGTCCCAGTGGTGCAGTGCATCACTCATTTGGAGATTATCAGTAAGTTTTGTATTTATGGTTCAGAGTTACCAAATTTGGATTTTCCTTGCTTCCGAGTTCTGAAGCCACAGCCACATTACATGTACTAGCCAGCCACTCTACAGGTAGACCACTTCTGTCTGATACAGTTTTTCACATGGTGCCAACTGCCAAGACAACTGGATGTTCTTTCAGTACAACTGTAGGCTCAAGCTGCTGGAGTGATATTGGACATAGTAGTCATGTGAGACCATCATCTGTTTCATAAAAGAAATGCTTTTTGCAGATTCTGGAACTAGCTCAGAAAAGCGGAAGTGCTTACTTCAGTATTTTATCTAGTGTCTGCATTGTATGTACCGAGATCATCTGAATGCAACATATCTTTGGTTTCACATGAAGAAACAGCTGAAGACATAAAAGATGTCTTGATGAAATGTGCTTTTGAAGTTCTTTTGAAAATTAGCAGGATGTTGTGAATGTCGAAGGGTGTCTCACCTTTCATGTATTGAGTACCTTTATGGTCATGGAACACTGTTCCTACAAGGAACAACTTCAAGTTGTTTTTAAAGGACTGCAGGATGCATACCAGTTACAAATAGAACAAGTCATCTAACCACTGCCACTGTCTTTTTAGAACAATAAGCAGTGAGACCATGTATATCATTAGCCACCTTTGCTGGAATGTATCTGTTTCTTTTCGGTAGGAGCAGCTGTATGGTGCAGCGTCCCTGGTGCCTGGCTCATCAATTGAACACTTGTGGTACAGTTTCGGTGCCAATCTTGGTCTTGTGTGGGTAGTGTGGCTCATTCATCTTTCAGTCTTTTTTTCTGGTTCTCTTCTTGTTGTTCCGGAGGTCACATGCACATTTGGTTGCTTTCTTGTCGACCAGGTCAGCAAGGATCACATGCTCAATGATCATATGAAGAAGTCAGCAGAAGAAGTCCACTAGGTCTATCAAGTCTGCTCGTATGGTCCACAGCTTGAGCTAATATCTGTGCCCTCCCTCACTCCCCAGTCTTCCCATCCTCCCTAACCATGGCACTTACCCTATGCCTGTTGCAGCCTCTTAAAGCTTCCCACTATCCTCAACAAGATTACCTACTGTTGCAGTGCATTCCAAGTGCTCACCACCCTGTCTGTCAAGAAGTGCTTCCTGACCTCCCTCCTAAACCTCCCACCCTTCAGCTTAAGACTGTGCATCCTCGTGTTGTGGTTGACAGCCACTGAGCCTAAAGACAGTCTCCTTATCAACCTTATTTTTCCTTGTACTTGAAGGTCCCAATTATGTTTTGTCTGTCTCTCTCTCTCCTGACTTCCAGGGAGTACATGTTCAGTGTACATGGAGTACATGATCGTGTGCCATTTCATCGTCTGCTTGTCATGGGACTTTTTGAGGTCTTCTTCCCAAGTTTATTTTCTTCCTCATCCTCCTGTTCTCCTTCATCTTTTTTTTTTGTAAATATAAATGCTGTGTCTGAAGTTGGGCTGATCATATACTCCTGGACTGGTCTATGTCCTTCTGAACCAACCTGTACCACCTCAGTGGGCCCCAGTTGTCAATCCCCATAGGTGTTCTGGCCAACATTTCTAATTCTGTGTTTTGTTTTATTTAAGACCTCCACAGTTCCAGTTCCTTGTCATGGTCCTTCCTACCCTTGTCTTTAGTGTCATCCCCCAAAATGTTGCGTAAGATAGGAACATACAAAATTGCCTGCAAATACAAGCCTATTGGTCTATCTAGTCTGCTTGAGTGTGCAGCAATTCTGTCTTTCAGACTGCTGCTTCCCCCCTTACATGCCAATTATACCCTTGTATCCTTTATTCTCACTCTTTGCTCCCTTATGGTTTGAACCCTCCCTCTGGACCTCACCTGTCCCACCCAATTTTGAAGCTGCCTACTGTCCAGTAATAACACCACCTTTGGCAATATGTTACAGCCTTCCACCACCCTTTGGGTGGAAAGGTGCATCTTCACTTCCCTCCTTAATCTGCTTACTTACAACCTCTGACTGTGCCCCCTGGTTACTCTTCCACATTTTAAGATGAAAATATTTCTAGTGCTTACTGTAGTCTGTTCTTACCCTTTAGGTACTGGAAACGTAGTCTCTATTATATCCTCTGTCTCCCTTCTGTCCAGGGAATACATATTGAGGTGTCTCAGGCTCAGTCTCTCTTAATAAGGCTCATTTCCCAATCCCAGGATCATTGTAGTGTAACTTGTGAAGTACAGTGATGCTTTAGGCCCCTTGTTTTGCTCAGCAGACCTCTTTTTAGCTCAGTATTTTGTGTTTTCATTTGGCAGCTACCTCATTGTAGCTGCTTTTTTTTTTGATAAAGAGCCACAGAAGTATCAGTATCACCTGTTGTCTTCTGGTCACTGCCAACCTATCTACCCTTCGCTTGTTGCCACTTGTGATCACTGTGCATGGTTTCCCCCTCTGTGGTAAGCTAACCAGCTGTAATGGTGAATGTCTTGCTGCTACCCTGTGATATGCAATTTGTACCACCATGGTACAGAATCAATCACCATTAAAGTATGTTGATAGTCGTGTTACCATAGAAAACACATCCATTGATGTGATGTTAAAAAAAACAACATGATCATATGGTGTACCCAAGAAATCAAAAAGGTGATTGCAAACTTCTGGGCTGCAAGAGCAAGATCTGTGTGACTCTAGAGAAGATGAGTGTTCACAAAACAGTAGAATGACAAATGGATGAGAAACATGGAATGGATAGAAAGAACCAGTGTCCCCAGTGCTTCATCCTCAGAGATGAACAGGCACACTTTACAAAGTAGTACTTAACTGTACTGCAACAGCTGTGACTTAGTGTCTGAATGACGTAAATGAAATGAACAGCAAGGATACTGTCATTAGCATTCAGGAACTTCAGGAGAAGTAGAGAAAACCTTATAGTACAATCACAAATGGATGAGAAAACATGGGCATATGGACACAAACAACCAGTGTCCCCAGTGCTTCATCCTCAGTGAGAGATGAACAGGCACACTTTATAAAGTAGTAGTACTTAACTGTACTGTAACAGCTGTGACTTAGTGTCTGAATGCTGTAAAGGAAACAAAAATCAAGTATACTGTTATCATTAACATTCAGAGTAACTTCAGTTACCTGTCACAAATTACACCTCTTGACCCTGGCAGGTTGCAGCCATTGTCCAAAATTCCTCAATGCTGACTGGTGTTTCATGGCTAGAATATGTAATAGGACTGAAGACTTGAGCATGTCTAACAGCCAGCCCAGCCCACATAACAACCTATTGTTTCAGAGGATCAAACATCTTCTTCCTAAAGGATATTTGGAAAGAACACATTTGAAAAGTGTTACTGTTTCCTGTTGTGTATGCCATATGGACATGCTCTACAATACATGAATTATAATGAGTTCATGCTAGTAAAGAGAAGATGACCTATATTAGAAAACTGCTGCCTGCATACATCAATAATTTATCATAGTCCACGTATAGTGCATATAACACTTACACTTGCCACTTGATTCTTGAAGAGCAAAAACAGTGCGGCGTTGTTCAGTTTTCAAAATGAACTCATTGAGGAGACTGTCAATGTCAATTTCTTCGGTCAGTTGCTTGTGAACATGCAGCACTGCCAAGTGACTGAGTCGGTCTTGGCTCATAGTGGTCCGTAAATAATTTTTTAGTCTTCGTAGGCAGCTAAACGATCACTCAGCAGTGCATGTTGTTGTTGGAATCATATAGAGCAACTTTAGTAGAGTTGCAACTTCAGACAAGATATCACTCAACTCTTCATTTTCTTTCAGAAAGGTCTTCACTTCACTCACAGAATCAAGCACACAATTTCTTGATTTTGAAATGTCACTCAGCATTTGTAAATGAAGAGCTAGCCTATCCCTGCTTTTATCATCCTTGAATACTTCAGTAACATGGTCAGTTTCTTCTTGTGATCCCCTGAGTGCTGCAGTGATATGCTTCTCCAGTTTGATTGCAGATGTGAAGCCTTCTGATGAAAAGCGATGCTCGAGCGAAACCTTGCATGCATCGATTACCTCAAAATATTGTTGATGAAAATAATATTTGGGGGTCACTGTGGTTATGTCCAGAGCTTCCTTCATCAAGCCATCTTGGTGGTCTGCATTTTCTCACAAGTGAAGGCTCCTCTAAATTGAGAACTTGTGCCTGCTCCAGTGTCGTTTCCCAGAAGTGATCATATGATGAGTCACTGCGCATCCCATTCAGCACCTCTTGCCGTATCTCAATCTTTTTAAGGACGTTGGACAGTGAGAGAGTTGGACTCTGAATTTTTGCATTGTCTTCTTCCAAAGGACCCATCACTTTCACAATTACTTGTAATGTAAAGTAGATGGGAAAAATTGGAGTTGCATCAAGAAACCAATGCATTTTGAACCAAAGTCATTAGCACTCGTTTCACTAAATTCTTCCAAGCAGTTAATCATGGCCTCATAATTGCAGAGCAAAGATCAGATACTGCTGATCCTCAGTGTCCACCTTGTTGGGCACAATGGATGAAGAGAAGGCTGTATTTCATCTTGAAAGTCTCTAAATGTTGACAGATGCTTAGGTGACTCCCTTATGGCATTTATGAGATCCTTCATCAGCGAAAAGCAGTCACGACATGCCTGAATATTTTGTAGTGCATCCTGCGTGGCAAGATTCAAGGAATGGGCAGTACAGTGAACAAATACTGCTCTTGGTTCTCTTTCTTTCACCCTGGCTTGCAGTCCAGTGAATTTGTCTGACACATTACTGGCTCCATCATAACACTGACCCCGACAATCAGAAAAAAGATAAGTCAAACCTCAGCCGCATATCTTCCAGAATTTTGAAAAGGGTTGCAGCATCAGTTGCATCAGTGTGGTAGAATCCAAGAAATTCTTCATGAGTTTCCCAATCTTCATTTGAAAAGTACCTTAAGGAAAAACTTATTTGTTCCTTCTGAGATAAATCCACAGTCTCGTCCATCAAGATTGCATAATACTTTGAGCCCTTGATCTTCTTGACAATTCTGCATAGTACTGAAATTGCCATCATTTCAACAATATCATTAAGAATCTCATGCAGTAGCCACTTGTATTTTGTACGACTAAGCCATTGCTTTAATTCATTTGAATCTGTGCTGCGTAGCTGCAACAGCTGCATCAGGTTTGAATCAGTGTCTGTATGTCCCCGTATCGCTAGTCCTTGCTTGGCAAGGTAGCGAATGCTAGTAAATATTTTGTGCAAGGCATCCCGTGCTCTTTGCATTTCTTTCTTGTAACTGCAGACATCAATGCAGATACATTTGTTTGAGAGTGTAGGGCAGCATACTTCATTACAGCTTCCTTGTGACACGATGATTTTTCATGTGATGTGAAACCACGCAACGCATGTTTCCAATCTTCAAATCCAGATGAAATAAAAGCTGGTCCAGCTTTTGTGGAAAATGTTAATAGCTTCTTTTCTGAGCATGCCTTGCAAATGGAACAACACACTTTGTCTGACTGCTTGTGATACTCTAGCCAGGTAAACTTTGCTAACCAAGACTGCTGAAAATTTATTTTTGTCTTTACCTTTGAGGCTGCATCTTCTGCAAGTGTCTCTTCCTCTGACACTTCAGTTTGCAAAGGTACTGGATTATTAGAAGTGGAGCAACCTTGCCCTTCTTCTGCAGTGTCACTTTCCTTCTGTCGCACTTTTTTTTATTACGAATCTATCCATATTGTGCAGTTGGCTGTTCAATTAAAAATATAGGCAAAAAGAATTATTCAGCACACACACACTGACTGCAATACTCTTTGGCCTACAAATTTCTATTAGAAAGAGTTTGCTATGTTGTCTTTGCATAACAGTGGCACGTGCTTTGGCATCAAGTGGGTTAAGGTTAATGGACTGTGTGAGGAAATAAAGTATCACAGAGGCAGCATCAGCATACCAAGATGAAGTATTCCCCAGGCCATTGAAGAAGAAGAAGAAGAAGAAGAAGAAGAATGTATATAGTGTTTTTCATACACAATGTATGCAACACGCTTTACAAGTGATGCTAGACTGGTAGTGCAGTGATAAAAGTGAAAAATTCAAAAAAAGTTAGCATATTCCTCAGAAGTATCTTTATTCCTGGTGGGATCCTGCAGAATTAAGAAGTGAAAACATGAGCCTGATAGACTCATTAGCATGGAGACAGGCACAAAAGGCACAGCACTGCTCTGCCAGTGCTAAGAACCAGCCCTCCTCTGCTATCCCATCCAGGAGGAGTATCCCTGGTGGTATTGGCATGGCACCCCCCAGTCTTTCACACCACCTCTGTATAATAAGTGACATGAGTAGTAGTACAGTATTATCCTCCCCTGTGTGACCACCACCCCCAAGTGCAACTACTTCCCTTCTCTGGTATCCAGTGGTCACTCTGTGGCTTGACATCAAATGCGCAGCCTTTATAAAAACATATTATACATTTATTTTACACATGGGTTCATCTATTCATGCATAATTACAATAAGTCACTCACTCCAAGTCCAGGGTGTGGGTTATTGGGTGATCTACCCACTTCTTTTGTGGGTGTATCCCCATAACCCACACCCTGTTGTGCCTTGTTGTTTAAAGTGATTTTTCTATTTATCCGAGAGCAGCTACCACTCACATATTGTGGTATCTGCCATCAGTGATACTTATTCCGCTAGCTTAGTTCAAAGAATTAATTTTTTGTCATACCTTAGTATTTTCCCTTGTAATTTGAGATTTCTCTACACCCCCCAACTGATTCTGAAAGCTCTGGTGGTGACACGCCCCCACACTCAAGCACGTAATGACATGTGACGTGACCAGAGAGAGAGCATGTGGGTGCAACCTATTGAAATGAATGGGGCTGGATTTCATATTCATTTTTAAGATTAAGGATGGCCACTTAGTTGCAGATTAAGGAAAGACACTGCTCGACTAACAAGGGTCATGTTAGTAGAGCCCCAAGTGGTGTCCTTCATAATCTGTAAATGGCCATTCTTGATCTTAAAAAAATGAATATGAAATCCAGTCCCATTCATTTTAAGAAATGCAGAAACACAACTGCAAGTGGGCCAAGTTGAAAAGGGTGCAGGTGAAGGCTGGCAGCCGGAGAAAATATCAAGTTCACTTCAGAGGTGTCAGGCTGCAGTCCTGGATTAGAAATGAAGCTCTACAAGTCCAATGCAATTTAAAGCTTTTAACAGCAAATGTTGACCACAGTAGGACCTCACACCCCAGCCATGTAGCCCCAGCATTTCAGGAGTGATCCCTTTGTCAGGGGCCAGTCATTTAAATGAGGCGTGCCCCCATGGTCCCCCGGTCACATCATTTCATTACGGGCTTGAGTGCAGTGGCATGTCACCAGTGCCAGAGCTTTCAGAATCAGTTGGACAGCATAGAGATATCTCAAATTCCAAGTGAAAATCCTAAGATATGACAAAACATGAATTCCTTAAACCAGGCTAGAGGAATAAATATCACTGAGGGAAGCAGATACCACAATATGTGAGTAGCTGCCCTATATTGGAAACTTTCTTTAAATATAGTAAGCATGGCATGATCATACCAGTCCATGTCAGAAATACTATGATTTCTTTGCCAGTACACATATCCTGCCCATTAGTAATAGTGGGTGACAGGCCTATTGTTCCAAAATTTGCAATATCTTTCCTCAAAGCACTACACATCCTACATTTCAGTTCACAACAATTCTATTACATGCATTTTCAGTTTACATACAACCTGTAAATGAAATTTTGATACATTATGAAAATGTCGCTCGTGTAATACAAGCAAAACAATTAAGCTCAGCTCAGCTTCTTGCCTTTGAAGCAGTACTCAAGCTGTCACAAATGAGAGAGAGGACCATAAGAGAGTGTGTGTGTGTGTGTGTGTGTGTGTCTCGTATGGATGTGTGCCTCACATTTCTTTACATTCCTTTTCCCACAGACAGAAACACACACCATACCCCCCATCTGAAAGTTGGAACCATTTAGTGGCATGCATGCCTCAGTAGAGCAAACAACTTGTAATAGTCCCCGGCCTCGCTCACATCACATGTGAAGGCAGCCACCACAGAGATGAACTAACATTATATGGTTTAATGTTGCATAATTAAGGCTGAAGTGATCCTTAAATGTGTCTGTTCAAGCAGAAACAAGTTGACACTTCCTTCACGCTTTCTACCTTTGATTCTGCTTCAGCACTTTTTGTATTCTTGGGTCACTTCTTCTGGACTGGTCACTGCATCCCTTGCTTAGTCAATGATAAAAAATTCACACAGTATCTAGGCTATAACCAGTTAGCCAGAGCGGGTCACACACCTCAGACACTTCCCCTCAGGTCCCCACACGTCACACCACACTTTTTTCTTTACATAATAGGAAAAAAGATGATTTGTGGAATGGAGGGGGGAGAGACTATGTTAGCAGGCTGACAGACCTGAATATGTACAGTAGTAGCACTGAATTTGTCAAGCAATTTTGTGAGATTCCCTATTTGTCCTTCAACAAAATTTAAAAATCCTCTAAAATTCTTTTTGTTACACCTACAGAAAGAGGCCAGTTCCTATTACAGTACTTAAGTGCCATCTGGTAGATTTTCAGCTACACTATCAGATGAGACAACCCTCTTTGGGAAGAAGAATAATAATCAGCATTTATATAGCACTTTTCATACACATTGTACCCCAAAGCACTTTACAAGTGATGATAGACTGGTAGTGAAGTGACTGAATGTGTAGTGGTGTGGTGGCCTTATCGCACATCAGCACCCAGACACAGCCTGGATGATTGCCTGAACCAGTTTATGGGAAGGGGATTGTTGGCCAGGACACCGGGATTGTCCTCTACTCTTTGCGAAGAGTGCCCTGGGTTCTTTTACTTCCATCTGGACACCCACCAGACAACACCAGGATGGGTAGAAGGGACCTTAGCTTAACGTCTCATCTGAAGGATGGCACACCCTGGCAGTACAGCACCCCCTTAATACTGCACTCTGATGCCAGAATTTTTAGGTGCAAGTTCAATCCCGGTGTGGGACAAGAACCCACGTGATGACGCGACCTTCTGGTCCAGAGGCGGATGTGCTACCAACTGAGCCATGCTGACATGACAACTAGCAGCAGTGAACACACTAACAAACAAAACAAAATCCCTAACTAAAGGTTTTACAATTTTCAATAGTGATTTTTTAAAAATCCTTAAAAATCCTTTGACTAATTTGGTGTTACTACTGTACATCCAAGAGCACAGAAGCGAAGGGGGGGCATGATACAGACATTCAAGTATTGGGGGAATCAATAAGGGTGGGTCAGATGAGGTCTTTAAGCTAAGGAGGGGGAGGGACTCCAAGGGGCACAGGCTAAGAATAAAGATGGGAAGATTTAGGAGGGAAATGAGGAGACACTACTTCACACAGAGGGTGGTAGCAAACTGGAATGTACTAGCAGAATGGATGGTATCATGTAAATCTGTGAACAGCTTTATAAGGGCATGGGACAGGAAACAGGGGAGAGGGAGGGTGGGGGAAAGTGGGGGCAGCATTTGGGATGACAAAGGGGAGGGGGGTGGGGCAGCTGCAAACTAGGGATGCTAGGCTAACTGCACACTTGAGCAGACTTAGATAGACTGGGTGGTCTGTTTCTGCTGGCAAATTCCTGAAACTTTAGGAAGTGCTATCCCTACCAGTCTTAAAATTAATGACTGGAGACTGGACAAAATCCAACCCTCCTCTCATCCCCACCACACCTTACCTGGTTACTACTGTCTGACTGGGCCTTTGGGTTTTAACTGGCTGAGAGCATCAGTGGTGTGCTACTGACTGATGGCTGTCTTGGGGGGAGGTTACGTTACCACCCGGTGCTGGCCCGCTGCTAACTTGTCTCCCAGTCCCCTCCACTTCGTCCCTCTCTGATGCTGGATGCTGCTGCCTGCTGGGCTGGAGTGGCTGGCTGCCCTGGTGCACTGCTCGGTGCTAACATACTAACATCCTAACATACTAAAATGCCAGCAGAATAGGCCTAACGGTCTTTCGTGTCTGCTCGTTTGGTCAGTCCCCAACCTGGGTGCTGACCTTGCTGTCCCCCTCGCCTTCTCTGGCTTCTCCCTTCCCTGTTCCGGATATTCTTGCTGCATTGGATTTTGCTTCCAGAACCCTTCCCCTGTACCTGTACCACCCCTCTTGAACCCCTCCACTGTCTCTGCCTCCACCAGCCCCTAGGCAGTGCATTCCATGGCTCCACCACCCTCTCAGTGAAGTAGCACCTCCTCCTTTCACCCCTGAATCGTCCCTCCAGCTTCCAGCCATGCCCTCCTAGTGGCCTTCCTCCTTCCTTTACGCACCCGACTGTTCCTCCCTATTTACCCTCTTCATGTACCTAAAGACCTCTATCATGTCCCCGGTCCCTTCTCTCTTTCAATGTGTACATATTTAGCTCTTTGAGCCTCTCCTCATAGGTCCTGTCCCCAAGCCCCAAATCATTTGGTTGCCTCCTCTGGACCCTCTCCAGGAGGTTAATGTCCGCTTTAAGTGTGGCCTCCAAAACTGCACGCAGTACTCAAGGTGCGGCCTCACCAAGCAGTTATACAGAGGGAGTATCACTTCCCTCCTTCTGGAGGTGATCCCCCTAGCGATGCATCCCAGCATCCTGTTGGCCTTGGCTGCTGCCCTCCTACAAGTCTCAGAGTTGTTCATCTTGACATCCACCACCACCCCCAGGTCCCTCTCAGCCATCGAGACTTGTAGCATTTCCCCAGGGTGTACACTTGACCTGGGTTTCTGGCCCCAGGTGGAGTACCTTGCATTTCCCTGCATTGAACCTCAGCTTCCACTTTCTAGACCATCTTTCCAGAGCCTCCAGGTCCCCTGTGGGGCCACCCTCCCTCCTCCCCATCCACCACCGCCCCAGTTTGAGTCATCTGCAAGAGACTCATCTCACTCCTGATTCCTGTCCTTATGTCAGATCACGTGGCGTTGAACAGAAGGGGCCAAGGACTGATCCCTGTGGGACCCCACTAATGACCCTCCTTGGGGATGAGACTATCCCACCAACTCGACCCTCTGGGTCCGGTCCTGGAGCCAATTGCCTCATCCATCTGATCATCTGTTCCCCACCCCATTTCTCCCAGCTTATCCAACAGGCCCACGTGAGGAACAGAGTCAAATGCCTTGCTGAAGTCCAGAAAGAGGACATCCACTGGTCTACCCAGGTCCAAGGCACTTGTCACCCAGTCATAGAACTCCACCAGGTTTGTCTGACACGATTTCCCCGGGATGAATCCATGCTGTCTATCGTCCAGGCACCCTGACTTATCCAGGTCCCCCCCTAGCCTCTCCTTGACAATGCCCTCCATCACCTTGCCCACCACCGAGGTCAGGCTGACAGGCCTGTAGTTCCCTGCCACCTCCCTTGATCCCCCCTTGTGGATAGGCACTATATGCACCACCTTCCAGTCTTGGGGCACCCACCCTGTCCTCAGAGAGATGGTGAAAAGCTCTGCCAGGGGTTTTGCCAGGACACCTGAAGGAACTGGAAGTAATAAGAGTTGATAAAGCAATGGGGCCAGATGGGGTGCACCCCAGGGTCCTTAAAGAACTAAGAGAGGTGGTGGCTGAACCTCTTGCTATCCTGTTTAGCCGATCACTAGAAACAGGGGAGGTACCCAAAGACTGGAGGATAGCAGATGTAGTCCCCTTATACAAAAGTGGGAACAAAGAGGAAGCGGGGAACTACAGACAGTCAGCCTCACCTGGGTAGTGGGGAAGATCATGGAAGCACTACTGAAGGAGAGATTGGTGGAACATCTGGTTGTCAATGGACTACAGGACCCAAGGCAGCATGGTGTCACCAGGGAAGGTCATGTCAGACCAACCTCATTGAATTTTTGACTGGGTGACTAGGGAGGTGGATCAGGGAGGGCAGTGGACATGGCCTATCTGGACTTCAGCAAGGCCTTTGACACTGTGCCACATAGAAAACTATTGTACAAACTGGGGAATATGGGTGTGGGCAGGACAGTAATGCGTGGGTAGGTAACTGGCTGGGCAGCAGGACACAGAGGGTGGTGGTAAATGGCTGTCACTCCACAGAGGAAGAGTGACCAGTGGGGTACCACAGGGATCAGTGCTGGGACCGTACTATTCAATATCTTCATCAGTGACATTGCGAGGACCTAGAAGGCAGAATTTCACTGTTCGCTGATGACACAAAGCTCTGTAACAGAGTAGACACACCAGAGGGTGTAGACAGAATGAGAAGGGACCTGCAGAAACTTGAAGAATGGTCAGGGTTTGGCAGTTGAAATTCAATGCAAGGAAGTGCAAGATAATGCATTTGGGGCACAAAACCCTGGCACAATATATCAGTTGGGGGTGAGGATATAGCATGCACCAAGCAGGAAAGGGATCTTGGAGTTATCATCTCTGATGACCTCAAGGCAGGGAAACAGTGTGACAAGGCAGCAGGTAAAGCAAATAGGATGCTGGGATGCATAGGCAGGGGCATCACCAGCAGGAAAAGGGAGGTCATAATTCCACTATACAAGACACTAGTGAGGCCGCACCTGGAGTACACTGTGCAGTTCTGGAGACCTTACCTACATAAGGACATAGACAGGGTAGAGAAGGTTCAGAGGAGGGCAACAAAGATGGTGCATGGATTGCATCACAAGTCCTATGAGGACAGGTTGAAGGCACTGAACATGTACTCCCTGGAGGAGAGGAGGGAGAGAGGGGATATGATAGAGACATACAAGTATCTTACAGGGAGGAACAGGGTGCAGGAATGCACTATTTTAAGCGAAAAAGATGTTCCAGGACTAGAGGGCATGGGATGAAGTTGGAGGGAGGACGATTCAGAGGAAACGTGAGGAAGAATTTCTTCACAGAATGGGTGGTGGACAAGTGGAACACCCTGCCAGAGGAAGTAGTGGGGGCTGAAACAATCAAGGGATTTAAGAATGCACGGGATAGACATAAAGGAATTCTGGAGGTCAGGGGTAAGGGGCAACAGACTTCCTGGAAAACATAAACTGAACTTACAAACTTAAATGGGCAGACTGGGTGGGCCATAGGCCCTTATCTGCCGACACTGTCTATGTATCTATGTATCTGCAAGTTCCTTCAGCACTCTGGGATGTAATTTATCCGGCCCCAGTGCTTTCTCCGTCTTAAGGGAGCTGAGGGCTTCCCTCACTCTCTGTGCTGTGATTTCCACTTCCGGTACCTCTTCTCCTTGCTCACTGCTCACTCTCTAGTTGAACCTGGCTGGCACACTGCTACCCTTTATATGATTGAAAAATACCAGTGTTAATAAAGATGCTGCAATAATAGGACCCGTCTTTGACCTTTGCATGAATACCACCAATCCAACATAATATAACACACTTCCAACACACCCCAAATTAATCAGAGCATGGTCCACTACCAACAGTTATTATGTACAGTACAAGATAACAGAAACAGAAGTTTTCTGCCTGCTTGCTGACAGCCCATCCCCTTTTTTTCTATCCATATTCAATACTTACAACCTGATATGTTAATTGATTTTAGGGAACTTGTTCAGGTCAGTTGGTTTTGCAGATCACCCACTAGGCCTGCTGTCAAACATAATTCATTAGAACAGCAGCAAAAGTGTGACTAACTGCCAATTCCAAATGTTAAGCACATTTCCATCTACCCAATACAAAGCTTTCTGTACCACTGACTCAGCTTGCATAAATGTCTTACAAATTAAACTAAACAGCAGCAGCCACCTGACCTCCACAGTCCGACCCAGTATAGTTACCAACCCAGCTAGATACTCGCCTCTGTTCTTGTCTGCACTGCAGTTTAGATTGTTGTTGCTGCTGGTGCTGGCTCTCTCTTGCTCACTGAACCTTAGCCTGCTGCTCTCTTTCTCTTCACTCCTGAGTCCCAGACCCGGAGTCATCGGACTTCTCCCAACTGGCGGCAACCACGAAGGGAGTGGTGGAGCTTCGCAAACCTACTGGCAACGCACGCCTGACGACTGACACACACTCACGCCACCAGTCCACCACACCGATGCTCACACCGTGACTCATGAGCCGCCCAGCAGGGCAGGTGTGACTGTGTGACTACTGGATTGATGGTCTGGACTCCTTTTGCTGACTCGCTCTACCCTCTCCAAATCACCAGGGCAAGCCACTACACGCTACCCACCAAATGATCAGACTGTTGCCAGTGCCACTTGCCTCAGGCTGTAGTAACCAAAAGGTATTGAAATTTGGTGCTGGACCACAGCCTGAGTTAAAGCAACAACCCAGCAAGAGACTTATTTTACTGCAAGACATTTTACTCAGTTTAAATTGAAACAGAAGTGTTAGCCCTCAGGGGCCCAGTCATGGCTGTACCCACACCCGCCAGTATATATAATTTTTTACCCAGGACTGCACAGCTGAGTTGCTACATCTCTTTCTCAGTCGAGTCATTGTTTACCTGTATGTACAGCTGGATGGTGGGAGGTAGGGAGCAGTAAGGTAAGGGCATGGATTTGCTCAAGGCCACACAGAGAGTAAGTGGTTCTGGTGGGATTTAAGCCTTGATTTCTTCCTTCTTGAGTCTATAATTTAGCTACTAGACTGCACTGCCTCTCCTTCACACAGTGAGAAAGATCTGAAAATGTCCAACATTTTCTGCCTTATACTAAATTACATAACCCTGGAACTGAACTAAATGTATTATATCTGAGCTGAGAAGCACTGTTTGCAGAGCAAAAGCAAAAGCATTGAGATGCCTTTGTATTTAATGGGGGGGGGAGGTTACTGCTTAAAGCATCATAACAGAATACATGAGGCCTTTCGGCACCATGCAATTCTGCTTAAAGTTGAACCAGCATAACATTCTGTGGTGATTTGCATATGCAGCCCATGATGCTTTGCATTGTGTGGGCATGTGTGATTTTGTATTTACATGATTAATATTGCATTCCAGTACTAGAGTACAGTTACATCGATCAAGATCAAGAAGTCGCTGAATCGTTTTTCAAGTAATGGAGTTGGTAATTTCATAATTTAACAGCTTCCAGGCCAAAAAAAACATGTAAATTATATGTGCGGTGTCATGTGTTGCTACAATAAAATACTCATGTAATTGCTCAGTGTTTTCCAGTTATTTAAAAATAATCTTACATTAAAAAAAGATCTGATTTTACCTAACAAATTCAGTCAGTCAAGCCCATGGCAAGTGAACTGGCAACCACCCCTCTCTTTTCCAACGACCTTGCCCAAACTCTGGCACAGACTGCACTCAGCTACATTGGTTTACAAAGGTCATACTCATTCCCCATTTCCCAACGCAACAACTGTTCAAGGCTCAAGTGCAAACCTCTGCAAAATGTGTGATTTTTGTTAACTGAAGGCTATTAAGCTCATAAGTGTAAATAAACATGCGTGTGTGCCTGCTGTGTCCAATGATAAAGAAGTTTGTTCTGCACAGGTGTCTGCACCGAGATGCCATCTCCCATCATACCAGTTTTTACTCAGCGACCGAGAAGTGCACCCATAACAACCTTTCCTGGACTTGTTGAACTCCTCAACCACACAGCACAATACTTTTCCATTATTTTTTTCCCTGCAGCACCTAACCAAAACCCAGCTACTGGGACGGATTAGTATTCTGAACAGGGACTTTTGACAAGCTATTAACACCTCATAAGTAGTCAGAGAGGTTTAGGGTCAGCTGTATGGCATCAGCAGACTGGCAATTAATACCTCGTAAGGGTGTCTGTCGGGCCGCAATAGTAGGAGGCCCAGGTATGCTACAAAAAGCCATTTTAACACAGGGCTCTATGGTGTTCGGCTTTTGTAAAATCATTTTTGTCTCTTCCAAATGTTTACTTCTCTCTCTCTGGTCTAAAAATTAACCAAACAAAACAGAAGTCCTACCATTAAACAGAGCATGTACATCATCGCCTTGTACTGCATTACAGCTTAGATGGGCACCAAAGTCTCTGATGTACCTGGGCATCAAGATAACCCCTCATCTGCATCAAATATGTGATATGAACTTCTCCATCTTACTTCCCCAGCTTAAAACTGAAATGGACCACTGGATGTCACCACAATTATTTATGGTAGGCATGATGAAGGCAATGAAGATGATAACTGCCCCTAAACCATTCCACCTTCTTTCTCACTTGCCTGTTCTGATCTCCCAGAACTGGTTCAACATAATTCATGACTGAATTGCTCAGTTCCCATGGGAAGGGTATCAGTCCTGCTATAGCCAAACTAAACTGCATACACACTGGGGCCAGGGGGGGGGATTGACTCTACCCTGGTTTCAGGGCTACAACTGGGACATAAAGGTGGCCCAGACCATCAAATGGCTCAAAGGTGACAACCTCACTTCACCATTATGAACGTCTATAGAATCTAGCATGTTAAAGGCCACAAACCCCTCTGTGTTTCTCTATCTGGGCTACAAGCCTCCAAAGCCACTTCCCCTCACTATTAGCTCATTTCTCAAACCTGGAAACAGGAGGGCTAATGGCTAGGAAGCACTCTGGCCCACCCAGCTATCATTCTCCCATGTGACAACCCAGAAATTCGACTAGAATGGGCATCTCTCCACTCAGCTGACTGAAAGAGACAGGGCATCTCTACACTCCTAGACCTGCTTACTCCACACTCTGCCTCCTTAGACTCTTTTCAAGGACTTCAACTTCAGTACAATCTCCCAAAGATCAACTTCAGGAAGAACCTACAACTCTGCAGTGCCCTAGCATCCATTCTCACTAAGCTTTACACCATTCCCACCCCTTACCCCATGCACCAAGTATCTAAATGACTTACTGTTTAGTCAGGCAAGGCTGGACTAATATATTCTCATATTACAGCATGCCTCCCTAACCAACCCACTCCTGCCTGGACCTACTGGTCTAAAGCCCCAGGCCACAATATTATAGATGAAGACTGGCTTCAGTACTGGAAAATAGCCAGTTATCTACTTAAGGACCCCAAAAGCAGAATCATCCAAAATACCGCACACCTACTGTATTGTATGCTGCCCATCTTGTCCCCCTGAACTACTGTAGGAAGTGCCACTGCCCTAGGTGGTGGGGATCTCTTACACCTCTTGTGGAACTGTCCTGCCCTTGCAAATTACTGGCCTGATGTCCAGAAGGTGTTTCTGAGACAAACACTAGACAGAGCTGGGTAAAAATGAGCTGTCAGGCAGAGTTTCCTTGAGCCAAACAACTAGTTCGAATCCAAATTTAAAGCACCAATGCAATGTATAACATGTTGGCTGACAGTAAAGAAACTGCTTACACCCTTGCTTCTCAGCAAAAGCGACTCCTTTAAGCAGAACAAATCCAATCCTGTGTATTTATTCAGTGACATTCTGACATTATGACACCATAGTTTGTTTGAGACTTATCTCATTTTGCAAACTGTCACAGAAAACCATTTCAGCATCAGCACTGCAGTGCATGCTCAATGTTGTTAAAGTTAGCCTGAGCTGAAGATAAAAAGCAAAGCGGTAAAACTCTCCCCAACCCCATTTGCTCACCTTGTGAAGTTGCGTGTGCCTGCTGCCTGCTGCCTGCTGCCTGGAGGCTGGAGTGGAGCCTGACTGTGCTGCCTTTGCTTTCTGCCCCACAGGTGCCCCAGCTACTGATCTCGTCAGCCGGTCCCGACCCAAACCCGAACTACTACTCGATCGCAGTAAGTCAGGGAGGAAAGGGAACGGGAACTCGTCCTCGGCTCTCTCTTGCCTTCATCTCGGAGTCATCTTATCCTGCTGCCCTGCTCTGCACACGCCAACTCACTTGACACTTCAGATGAATCAGAACCCAGCTGCACGTGTATGGTGCCTAATAAACCCTGCAGTGGCCAATCACAGGGAGCGGTGCTGGCAAACTGGAAAATGTCACCAGCTGCCACACAACCAGAAAGCAGACCAGCAGTCATACGATCGGGGGGGTCCAAAATAAAAACCTAATCCTGGCACCAGTGGCGCCAATTTTAAATAATGCCAGCATGCCCAGGCCACCACGGTGGCACCAGCAATTAAACGGCAGGGGGGTGGCACGCGAATTATGCCCCAGGTCATGTGCCGCATGCACACTGTCACACAATTTAAAAGGCAAGGGCCCAAAGGGGAGAAAAGCAGAGCAGCATAGCAAAATATTGCTGGGGCTCATCCCAGCTCAATAAATATTGATGGGGCCCATACAACGCCGCGCCTATGTATCTCAGTAAGGGTTAGAACATTTGGCACCACATGTGTAGCTACAAAGCTGATGTATTTTTCTGCAGGTGATGGTGAGTTAACGGATCCTTCCAAAGGTGCCTTGGAATATAGTGTGCTGGGTTATTTTCAAGTCTGTGCACATAACCCCGAAGGTATAGTGCCCATCTTTCGGAGCGTACTGCCAGATATTGTTAAAGGGCCTGATGATCTGTAACTATTGTGAATGGTGCCCCACACACACAGAGGGGATAATACTCACATGCCCAGACAACTGCTAGGGCTTCTTTTTCAGGTTGAGAGTACTTTTGTTCAGTCTCAGTTAAGCTATGGCTTGCATAGAAGACTACCATCTGGCTTTTTCTGAGTCAATATTGCCCCAAGTCTGACCGGACTAGCAGCTACTACTTATTCTGCTGTCGCGCTCGGATTGAAGTATGATATGGTCATGCCTGAGGTCAGTAAATCCCTTATGGTGTCAAATGCAATTAAACATGCAGCTGAGCACTGAAATTCTGTATTCTGCTTTTTGAGTTCTCTTAGTACAGCACTTACAGTGGAAACGTTTCTGATATACCTTGCACAGTAACTAGCCTTTCCTAAAAACAAGCACACTTCGCTAACATGGTATTGCTGCCTTCTTTATTGCCTCTGTCTTTTGAGGATCTGGTGTCTTTCCTTGATGTGAAACTATGTGGCCATAGAACTCAAGTGTAGTCTTGCTGAATTCGCATTTAGTATGATTCAGTGTTAGGTTATTATTAGCAGCAAAACACTGAAACACAGATTTGAGAGCATGATTAGGCAAGGCAAGGCAAAGTTTATTTAAAAAGACGCCCAGTCCCGGAGGCTCTGGGCGCCGTACAAGTAAAATTACACATTTAAAACAAGATCAATAAAAATGCGAGAGCTTTGCCAATGACTAAAATATCATCACTATAATTAAGCACATTAGAGGCTATGCACAAAAGTGCATAAAATGCATAAAAAACTGTTGGACCACCATGCACCCCCTACGTGGTCCCGGACAGGTGCATGGTGTGTGGATGCATGACTGCAAGCACTCACAGGGCACCTATCCTTGGCCCCACCCCTCAGTACTCAGGGACATAGGGGGAGGGGCAGTCAGGTGCAGAGCAGTGGACTCAGGCAGGCATCCAATTGGCTGCCCGCCCTGGGACCCAGAGTGGATTTCCTGTGCCGTGGGAGCAGGGAGTGTGGGAAGGCATGGGTCTGGTCTGTCAGAAAGTAGAGACACTCACCCAAACGGCTGCCCCCAGCCCTCCTGAGCTGCCCAGTGGGCTGGGGCAGCATGGAGGGGTGAATTCCAGTCCCACCACACTGGCAGGTGACATCCGTGGGGGCTCACAACAGGTTATGTCAGGGTCCCCAGGACATAGCTCATTCATCCCAGTGCATGATACTTTACACCTTTGTGCACAGTGCGGAGTGTGAGCATGCCCCTGACACCCCCCCGACCTGGCCCAGGTGCAGAGCAGCACGATTGGCCTGGGGATCAGGAGCACAACTGGCAAGCGCACCGTTAATGCAAGCCGCTGAACCCGCACTCTGTGGAATTCACTCATAGGGCTGCCCATGCATCTCAGGTATGCAGCACATAGGCACTACACACTTGTGTGCAGAACCCATTGGGAATATTTTGTATTACCCTTTTGACTGTGTCTTGAAAAATATCAGCTGCTGCGCACACTCTGAATGTACGTCTCCTGTAGCGTCTCAGGCCTACATGGGTAGAAATTGTTGTCAGATGGCGAAGCTCTGGTGGTAATTCTAACTGATGGCAACTTCTGTTTAAATCTAAATTTAGAAAAAAACACAGCTGCACCATTAAAATGTATTATTGTTCACAGCAGGTAAAATATATCTTTCTCTGTCCACACTGCTGTATTTGGAAGTGTCTCAGGTCTAGGCAAATTCTTATCTAGCCTGGCTCCTTTGCTTTTGGGACAGCAACTATTGACAACATCCACGGTGTGGGACCAGAAACTTTCTCAATTATGTCTTGGTCCTCTAAGTTCTGTAGTTCCCCTTCTACTAGTTTTCTAAGATGAAACGGGGTTTGCCTGTATGGCTGTGCCACTGGGCATACTGACTGAGCTACATGCAGTTGCATCTGACAGTCTTTTAGTTTACCTGTTCCTTCAAATAAAGAAGAACTGCACTGTATCATGCTTTTAATTTCTGGAGAGTTTTTATTAGTGACAGTCTGCACAATAGCAAAAAGTTCCAGTATTTTAGCTGTTGTGTGACTCAACAAGCATTCCCCTTTACCATGTATCACAAAGAAAGTTGCAGTGCAGTTTCCCTTTATTCTCTTATTAGTGCATCACTTTTTCCTACTACTTTCAGGGGTGAGATGGAACCATAAGGATTAATATTTGTTTTGGCTTTTGTCACCTTGGGTTTAGTCTTTAGTTTGTCATTAATTGTCCTTGTCCATAATGTTTACTGAGGCACCAGAATCAACAGTAAATTGAAGTTTGGTGTTTAGCATATCAGTTACAGGGGTGGGGTTGCCTGTCACTGAATAATTTGGTTAACATGATGTCAGAAACATATAATCTTCTGTGGGCTGTTCTCGTTCTACAGAGCTAATTTTATTGCTGATTCTTCTACCACTTTGTTTTTTAGAGTCCCTGCTGATGAGGTGCAGTTTGTGTAGGAGTGGCACATAACAGCAACGTGATTACACTTGCCACGCTCATGACACATTTGGTTCTTTGCTGTGCAGTTACCTTCACGAGGATAGTTTCTGCCACATTTATAGCAGTGGGATGCAGACTCAGAGTAGGGCCTGACAGCTTTCTGTTCGACTTTGCACACTGGATGTTGTTCCATGCCTTGTTTAATAGTTTTAGCTTGATGAGCTGAGATCTCTAATGTCCTTGTCAAATTTAAAAGTGCTGGCAGAGAGGGATTTTCCCCTAATACTCTTTTCCTGAGTGAGGACAAATTGCATGAAACAATGATCTGTTTTTCGATCTCACTGTCCACATCTGCAAAACCACAGGTGCGCACCAGATCCTGTAAACGAGTGGCATATGCATCCATGGATTCACTTGTTAGCTAGTCTGAAATTCATATCTCTTAAATTTGCTATTTTGCTTAGGATTAAATTAGTCAGACAGAGACATTTTACAAGCATCATAGTCTTGTGTTGCACTGGTAGGGAGTGCATTATGTATATCATTTATTTAGCTTTTGTTGACCAGGTAAGTGCACTAGACAAATTCTGCCTATTTTCAGGCACGACCCGGGGGAGGGGGATACAGATGAATGCCAACTGACCTTGAACCAGATTAAGCTGTTGGTGGTACTTTTAGTGAATGAGGGAAATTTGGCCAGGACACCAGGGAAATTCCCCTACTCTTTTCTATAAGTGCCATGGGATCTTTAACATCCACCTGAACTACCACCAATCCAGGCAGATGGGACCTCGGTTTAACGTCTCATCCAAAAGACGGCACCTCAGAAATGCAGCACCCCTCTCATGCTGCATTACGGTGTCAGTATTGGGATATTAACCCAAGTGTCAGATGTGGGAACTGAACCCACAGCCCTCTGATCTCCCAGCCTCAGAGGCAAGTGTGCTATCTACTGAGCCACTGACACTGCATATCATGCATCTCACTGCCGGCTTAATGGAGTAGAAAGGCTTTTTGTCTTTTGGAGTAACTTACGTTCAGTGCAATCACAAAGATTTCAAACTGGTCTATCCATTTCCTCCAATCGTATGCAAGATTATTGGTATCTAAACTACCAAATTTGGGAAAAACCTGTAACACATCCACCATTTTGTCCTTGTGCTTTTACTATTTGGCTACTGTATGCACTCAGTTTATTATTGTACCAGTGGTGGAATTGTACACCTGCATATATAGGTATTTTGTTTACTTACTGTGTAGTAACTGCTATTTTTTTTATTCTGTCTTTATCTCCCCGAGTCGCCAGCCACCTGGAACCTCGGCCCAGTCATGGACCATGGACTTCCACCCCCACAATGGCCGTGACCCTCTGATATCCCCAGGATTGCCCCCGGGGTGGGGCTGTGGTGCCCTGAGCTAGCGCCGCAGACATTGGGATAGGTCGGAGGGGTGGTCTGGGGACGAAGCCCTTTGCAGGCATCATCTAGGACAGCTGGCAGCTTCTCCATTTTCCTGGTTTTCTGGGGAGTGGGGATGTGCAATGACGTCTTGCGTCTGCCCCCCCCCGAGTTCTACTATGCGCCAGAAGCTGCAGTACCCCCAGCCTCCCCCAGGGATCCATCAAGCGCCATATGGGCTCCCAACCCTCCCCTCAGACAAAGGAAAGCAGTCCACGGGATGCTTCATCCTTCTCCCCCTGGCCGGCCCTCCAGCGACCTGGGTCCATTTCCGAAACCAGTTCACTGGCGTCGCACGCGGAAATAACTGCCATTTCTGACAGTCCTAGATTGAGGAAGGGTAATCAAAACAGTTTTACCTTTGTGAAGTCATATACAACAGCAGCCCATCAGATTATCCTTTTGACATTCTCTGTATGGAACCCTTATTTGATGCCATTTAGCAGATATGCAGGCAAGGTTGTGTGCAGGATCTGTCAACCTGGAGCTCTGGGATTTTCCTCATGGGTTTTGCAGCTTGTGTACATGTCTTCATCATCAGTTGTACTGTTCTCTGTAGTTTATCTCAAAACAAGACCACTGGAGTTATGTCTTCTTTTATAACACTTTATTAACTTAACTGTATGCCCCTGGTTCCAACATTGCTCTGTGTCTACCCTTAGCTCACAACAGTCCTAGAAGCTACATCCTGTGCTTCACATGTTACTGAAGCTGCTGCCACTATTAATACTAAATGAGATCAGTTTAAAGAGACAGTACTACATTTCTCTAAACACTGCAGGATGTGCCTCCCAGGTTTGCTACATGCTAAAATTAATGCCTGGGTGCATCTGAATTACAGGAGGGACTACTGCACAGTAACCCAGTTCCTATCAGCTACACAGTGAGAAGGCTGAGTTTCAACAGGAGGTGGTGTCCCACCCCACCCCCAGAGTACTCGAAAAGTGAGCAGCGCAATGAGTAGTGCACTCAAGGGCTTAAGAGACCTGTTGCCTATTAATCTGTCAGACCTAGGGCATTCCCTCTGGCTGGTCCAGTGGCTGGAAGCTAGCATGATGGGGATGGAGGCAATTTGTTGAGAGGGCAAATAAATGGACAGACTACATGCAAGGGAAGGAGCATAAAGGGGGATGTAAAAGGAGTGCTCTCTCCACCTGCCAACTATTAAAGGCCCACTGAGGCTTAACGGATGGGGGTTCAATCAGGTTACCCAGGGAACCAAAGGGAGGTTTGCTGGGGCATAGCATGTATGTAGTGAACCTCAAAGTGAAAGATAGAGCCAAGGGGCCTAATAGATGGGGGAGCTCAAAGCTTCCCAACCTGTGTACATTTCATTCCCTGGATTACCAGCCCCTGTGTGGCCTGCACAATCTTCCCCCACAGCTTCCCCTTCCATATACCTACCCATGAAACACTTATAACAATTTAACCCCAAAACAGATAGGATATAGAAAGTAAAACTTACAACCAGTAGTGCAGGCTGAGTATGTCCATACAGAGCCCTGGTCCCTTCTGAGAAAAGAAACTCCTCTTCACAAGCTCTGGGTACACTGGAGCAAATGTTGAGAGCAATAGAAGTTGGTTGGAGTTAGTACCACTCAGTATACATGTCTCAGGTGGCTGGTTTTTCCTCCAGACATCATGGTGAGTCTCTTCCTGTGCTGGGCAAAACAAGACAGGGGGGAGGTATGGGGGCATGATAACAAATAAAAAAGCAGTACCGGAATAAGCTATTATCTGATTGCTAGACTTAGCCAATAAATTGCAGAGCTCTGAACAGTTTCACAGGCAAGACTGGGTCAGAAGAATAGCCCACCAGAAGGGGAACTGGGGCAACCACAGATATCTATGTAATAAGAGGGACTGGGACTGAAGGGCAGGCTACAGAGTTAGCTGGAGGAGGCTGGAGCACATCAGGTTTAGTTGGAAGGCAAATCAACACATCATATGGATTTTTATGTACATAGACCCTTCCCCCATCATCTGAAGACACTTAGGAGAGGGATCATTTCCTGTAGCTGCGGGATCTAGTGAGTTGTAGTTCAATGTCTTTAACAGCTACATGATGGTTATGAAGACCTCTGCTCCTCTTCTACTGTTGTAGGGTTTTGTCAAGGCTCCAGTGGCTGACCATGCTATTGCGGGGAAGGCAGCAGGAATCTGTGTCCGTGGGCCGGGCAGGTGGTAGGCCCATAAGGTAAGGTAGGTTTCTCGAGGGAGTTGGAAGTTTAGGTACATTCTGTTTCAGAAAATGATTGGCCCTGGCAGGGCAGCAGATAAATGTGACACACCATTGTGTGCTGAGCTGAGTACAAGAGAGAGAATACTGGACCCTTAGGGAAGCACGTTTTTTAACGTATCCCAGCATAGTCCCCACAGTGGTTACAAAGGTCCACAGAAATAATCTTGAAAAAAGTGGATTGGGTGCCCTTGCCAATTGAGAGAGCAGCACTCCCTTGCTAGATGTAGAGTATTCTCCTTCAGGGGGAACCTCTGGGGTGGGGTGGGGCAAGAGCAGCTGATACCACTCATAGAGTCTGGGCATGGGGACCAGGGAGTGGTGGACCATCTCTATTTCCAGAGATGAGCATTTAGGAGCATTGAATATGACTGGAATCACTCCCTGTAGAAACTGGATCACATTATTACCCTTAGCTCTTTCCAGGAAGCTGAAAAACCAAATGTTGTTATGTGGGGCCTGGTTTTCTAGATAATCAACTTTATAGATTCAGTATCTAATTTTACTGTCCTGTTCCTTTAGCTGGGCTTGTTGTTGATCAACATGTGTCTCCACCACCATGACGTGGGATTTGGACACATTCAGTCAGCCTCCTATAGTTTCCAGGTCTTTCCCTGTCTGAGCAGCTGCAATTTTTAGCTTTGCCATGTCCTTAAGGATCTGGGACAGCATTGCTGAAATTTGATGCATGTCCAGGGGAGCTGTCGCCATTGCGAGGTTCAGGGGCTGCACTGTCTGGGAGGTAGGCCCAAGGTTTTTACTGATGCAGTAAAACTGGCAACCGATTGATACTAGGTGGCTAATATTGTTCTTAAAATGTGGCTTAATGTAAGGCACAGTAGAAACCATTCTGAATACCAGATGGCTATCCTAGGAGCAGGCTTGGTAGATTTTAAACTTTTGCATGGAGCGTTACATCATTTTCAGGCAATAGAGACTAGAGGGAAGAGTGATGAGCCGTGAATGAGCTTGGTACATCCAAAAGACCTGGGTTTGAATCCAACAACCTCCACTTGCACACTGTGTGACCCTGTATAAGTCACTTAACCTCTCTGTGTTCCTGGGTCAACCCTGTAAAAAGGCATATGTCCAGTGGGCCTTACCTGGCTACCAAAGAATTTAAGCATTAATTTTATAACTCAGTGTAAGAATATTCACCATTGTGACTGCACTCTTACCAACTTGTATTAAAGGGCAAAGTCAGCAGTAAAGAGCCCCACATCCAAGTGTGGGGCTGCTCCCAATTTGCATTTTGTGTGCAAAAACATTTTTACGGCTGCATGGGCGGAGCTATGTAGATGTTTTGTTATCACTGTACTAGAACAGAGGGTCACAACCAGAATGCAACCCTGTGTTCTCTTGCAGTGATGCGGCAACATCTGGACAGCACTGACTCCATTGGCACTGTCCTCCATGACTGAGCTCCCCTGCACAGCACGGTTGCCCCTTCCCCACAGGTGCACTACTTTAAGGACGAACTTCCGGGGAAACTGCGCATGCATGAGTATTGTGCATGTGCATTTTCGTTGCCACCATCTTGCAATGGCACACTGTTGCAGCTCTGACAGCTGTGCAATCCGCTAAGACATCACCACTCCCACCGTTCTGATATTGCCGCCGCTGCTCTGAGAGCCATGCTGCCACTGTACAGCCAGGTAGGAGCTTGTCACAGCTGTATCAGCTTTGACCAGAGTTTGTTTTGCTTACTGTTTACTGCAGTATAGCAGATTCTATTAGATAATTAAACAAATTCTATTGATTTGCAAACTAAAATTTTCTCTAACTATAAATCCCAGAACCCCCTGCAGCTGACACCAGAAGAGAGCTGCGACAGTGGGAGATTCAATAGCAGCCTGCAGTGCAAGTTAGAGTTTTTATAAGCTTTGATCTTTAGTTTGCTAGTCTTGCTGTAGTACCTGGTCTAAGTGCAGTCACAGAGGATTGCACTTAGCCCTAGGGAACAGCGGGACCAGCAAACATCTGTTGAGAGCTTATAAAAGCTCTAACATGCACTGCAGGCTATTGAATCTCCAACTGCTGCAGCCTCTTCTGATGTCAGCTGCAGGAGATTCTAGGATTTATAGTTACAGAAAATGTCAGCTTGCAAGTTGACAGAAACAGTCTGATACATTCTTCTGTACTGCAGTAACTAGTGAGTAAAAACAATGTTTTTCCATACAAAGTGCAAATCGGGACCAGATCCCCACTTGCGTATGGGGTTCGTAATGCTGACTGTCCTCCTTTAAATCAAAGTTCCTTTTCCAGAAAAGATAGGATTTAAAAAAAAAATTGCTCCCCAACAAAGAGAACAAACTGAGATTTAGCAACCCATAGTGACTTTTTCAATAACTCTTTTGTCTATGTGGTGTGATGAAAGGTCATTTTATTTTCTGAGACATACCCTCAAACAGCAGTGAATTATCCTGCTGGGGAGTTAAAAGAGCTGGTAGATTTCATGGAACAGTCCTAGGTTAACTACCTTTGAAGCTGACAAATGTTCTGAGCCCTTGACTGTGACATTGAGTTTGCTAGAACATAATGCCTGAAGGCAAGACGCACTCAATTTTGAATTACAGGTGGTGTGTCCTACGTTTAGGTGCAGGGCATTTCAGAAATCTGATCAGTAATATGTTGCAGATTGGTAAGAGAGAACATGCACAGCACAGGCTTTTCACAATTATTTTCAAAACTAATATAGACAGTCTCTCACATATGACAAATGTAAGAAGAAACATTTTCATACTGGGTGTGGAAGGTCATTTTCTTTTAAAGTGACAGTTTTTGTGAGAAGAAGGCATGAGACATTTCAGTTGGCATAACAAGAAAGGCAACATAACTATGTTTCAGTGATCATCTAATTGCATAAATATAGCTTATGTCATAAATATGCATTCTCACAAAAATACAAACAATGTTCCAATGTATTATCACCAGCTTTATATATCTATATCTATATCTATATCTATATCTATATCTATATCTATATCTATATCTATACATATATTATTATATGTAATATACTGCAGCCTCTAAATGGACATATGTAAGTTTCAATTTGCTAAACATTTTGCACTAGTTGATTTCCAGCATGAAAATCTGTTTCAGACTTGGCACAGGAGGCTCCTTTTTAATATTTTTGCTCTTGTTTTCCCCCATGGGTGGTGGGTTTCAGCCAGTCAAGTTGGCTGTACAACCTGTTGTGGGGGGTTTATGAGTCACTCTCCAGGCGAACAAAACATCCTGTTGCACAGGACATGTAACGCGTGCTGTGTGGCTTTAGGGGCTTAGTGGTACAACAAATCCCCACAGACCAGCAGAGCAAGCACCGATCGTTTTGTTTACTGCATTCTCATATGAAAGTTGAGACAGTTTCTGGCCATGTAAAGGGCTCCTTACCAATACCCCCACTACAACAGTGATGTGCTCTGCATGCTTCTGGTAGGGGAGCTGGAAGGCAAGTTACACTGCCAGGTCTTTGCAGCACAGGACCTGCTGGAGAGCAAGGCTGCCTTTAGTGTGTATGGAGAGGGAGGTATGCAAAGCTAACAAAGTAATGCTGCACCTCTGCCCTTTGCCTTGAACAGCATAACTGTTCTCTGATTGACCAAATGTGCTGCTAGAGCTAAACAACTGATATAACTGGATAATTCTGCCCTTCACGAACTGCATGAGCATTCATACGTTGTCATGTACAGTAATGTCTTACTGTTTTTTATTGTTTGTTTTTTTAACTTATTTACCCAGCGAATCCCAGCTGAAACGTAACATCTTGCTCCCAGTGGGATCCTGCTTCTTCCCATTCCTGCAAATGAGTGGACTGAAGCACTAAGAGATTAAGTGACCAGTTCTTCACGGTCTTCAGTGGCTCACTGTTGCTTTTAGAAGTGATTTTAAGGTTCTGTTGGTAGCTTACGTATGTCTCCAAGGCCAAGGCTAAGAATATCGTTCAGTCCTTCTTACTGAGAGGGGATGGAAGAGGCAGTGCTGTAAACCAGAAGAGGGTCTGCAGCAAAAGCAATCACAATGAAAATGGGCAGACTGGATGGGCCAAGGAGCCCTTATCTGCTGTGATTTTCTATGTTTCTGTGAGAACACCTTAACAACCTACTAGTCTTCTGGTAGTTCCCAAATTTAACTTGTAAACTACTGGTATGAGATCTTTCTCCCTTCAAGATGCTATTCTTTGGGACTGTCTCCCCCAGACCATTAGCTAAGTATCCTCTCATTAAGTGTTTAAAAAAACAGCTAAACACTTGCATGTTGTCACAAGCCTATGGAATGGAATGTTTTTACTGTTTTAAACAAGTCTCATCTTATTGCTATGTTGCAGATTTTAGCTGAAACTATCAGAATTGTTTTGTACTTTGTCAATACCTGTGTCTTACATGGTTTTGTACAATGTACTTTGTACAGCGCTCTGAACCGTTTCTGGAAAGAGTGCTTTAGAAATAATGTTGACTGGATTGAACTTGCTGAATGTCACACAGTGAGTATTTAGCTCTGACAGGGTTAAAACCATTGATCTCCTGGTTCCCAAGCCATTGCAGTACGACTACTAGAGCACATTCCCTCCTTGGTTGGTCATCTTGTTCTAGCCCTTCCCTCTGTGGCAGGATGTTAGGTAGCCCTTCACCTTGGGGAGGGGGTTGGCTATGGTTCAAAGATTCAGTTTGTAGTTTGGGACCAGAACTGAGTATCAGGAGGGCACCTCTTTACACAAAGTTACAGTTAAAACTGAATAGCCATTCAGAAGGGTAGCTTCAAACCGTAGGCACATTTATTACTTCAGAAAACATTTAAAATGTCTTCTCTTTCCAAATAATAAAAACGTTCCTGAACTCTCATCATGACATCCTAGTATTTACTGCACACTTTGTACGTAACTCTCTGTCCTATATTCCCTTCTGTGTAGGTGGCTTAGAGATTCATTTGTGAAAACTCCATTGGACATACAAAACCACTTGGGTAACCAGAATTCAGATTGCTCTGATGGTCTTGTGTGGGAGAGGCACCTTTTTGTCACCTTGGCATCCATTACAGGCTTTCTTCCTTTTTAAGAATTTCCTCCTTTGCTAAAGACATTTTGCTGTCATCTTGTAATTGGCTTCAACTTGTCAGAAACTAGGTACCCTGTGGCACATAGTACTTCTCTTCATCTCACCTGAGACACCTAGGTATTCCTGAACCATTAACAGTCTTGCTGAGAAGTACTCATAGAACCTTGGTATTTTTGACTATATCGGGTGGGTTGGGGGGTCTGCTGAAATGCTATAGTGTTCAAACCATCCAGAGAAGCCTACAGAGATGTAACCCATGGTTGCCCAGTGACACTCAGCAGACTATTAATAACCCCAAAAGAGGGTTACATAAGTTAGCTTGTAACTGGTAAATGTGACCTTATCTTTACTAAGACACTTCTATAAAACTGAAATTACTTGTTTGTCTTCCCACTGCTGTCCACAAGCCCCCTCCCCAAAAAAAGCAAGTTGTCACATCTCAATAATGTTACGTACCAGAAAGAAAAAAGCGTCTACAACTCACCGACTTACTGACTGACTAACTACAGTACCTACCATGGATAGGAGTAATCCTTTGCTGTGATAAGTGGCTCCCAGTACTGTATAACTGCACACATTAGTAAAATTTGAGCAGTTTTTTTTCACCATTTAATAGGAGTGATCCTACACTCCAGGATGTGCAGTGATGTAGTAATAACCACACTTTCTGGATGGTTGAAGGTACTCAGCTTTGCCTTGTTCCTCACAGTCATTACCCACCTGGGGTGTGGGTCTATTTTAATGAAAATAGTGTAGGTGCTGGAGTTACTTGTTTCTGCAAATTGGTTTTCTATGTACCTGTATTCCATTGGTTAATAGCAGTAGCACACTTTAGAATGTCCATTATCATTCGAGATAATACCAACTCTCTGGCGGTTGATGTCACCCAGCTGTAATGCACCTAAGGCATGGTGTTATTCCATGATAGCACACCCACTGTAAAGGATCACATCACCCCTTTGATTGGTTATCTGGGCTGGCTGCAAGTAAGGTGACGCTTTGACTACAAGATTTTTTACTTGTATATAAAACCCTTGAATTAGCTGGGCCCTCAGTCTCTCAGTGAGCTCATGACTCCATCTCCTCTGCTATGGTCTTGAGGTCCACAGGTAAGGTATTTTGAGGGTATTACCTTCAAGGATGAAGTCAGCAGGTGACCAGTCATTTGCAGTGGCTGCCATGATCTTGTGGAATCCTCTACCATACAACATTCTTGATTCTTGCTCAGTTAAATGCTTACTATTTATGTGAACTGTCCATCTGCACTTCTCTTACTATGCTTTTTTTCTAGGTATAGCTTTGTAAAGCACACCCTGAAAGCATAATACATGTTCCAATAAATTATTTATAAAATGTAAGAGATTCAATGCAAAAATATCACCATCCTCAAGTCTCTGAGGATGGAGACGGAGGTCTCTGAAACATCAGCACGTTGCATGTAATTTGACCACATGACTGTGGTGAGGACAACCAGGCTGTTGGAAGCAGTAGAAGGAGCCAATTACCCCAAATGGGGAGCATAGCGATACAGTGTATAAATGGCTAAAGAAGCCTTTAAGGGCTCAGAACACTGAACACAGAGGGAAAAGGGAAGTCCGGAATCTAAATAAAAGCAGTGGTCGTCTACGATTATGGAGGATAAACATGGATTAGGCAATTGAGCCACGAACAAATTCAGAATCTGACCCAGAGATGGGCATGTGGAGCCAGGTAAAGTGACTTTAACCTTAGCGGGTACATGACTTTGAAACTTATAGCTGATATCGTTTACGAGTTAAAAGATCTTTTTGTTTAATCTCTTGCATTTTATAAATAAATTATTAGAACATATATTTATGCTTTCAGAGTGTGCTTTACAAAGCTATACCTAGAAAAAAAGCATAATAAGGGAAGTGCAGATGTATGGTTCATGTAAATAGTGAGCATTTAACTGAGTTTGAATTTCCCTGCTATCAAGCACCGCACACTTTCTAGCTCATGGTAAGAGGCTGAACTCCACAGACATTCTTTCTTTCCCTTTATTCTTTATTCTTACTCACTGGCCATTTTCAAGCATGGACTGTAAATATATATTTTAATACAAATGTCTCCAGTCTGAGTATATTCACCCTCTTGCCATACTGGTAATTGATATCTGTTTGGATTTCTGTGCTTTATCTCTGTTTATGCTATTTTTTCTGGATCTTGTTTGTGTAATCTTTATCACAACAGTGCCTGGTGTACAAGTATCTCTTTAGATCTCCTCCACTATCTAGCTTTACAAATAAACTTTTATTAAAGATTTAAAGCTTGTTGCTGTTTTAAATTTATTTTAAGATTACTGGTTTGTTAATATCTGGATTTGGGCAAGGGCACTTGGTTATTTCTTATTTGTACACCAGGTGCTACTTTAATGGAACCAGTGCCTCCGCCACTTCTTGAGCATTACTGTGCTGGAGGGCGCATTCCTGTTGCCTGACATCAGATAGTGATATCAGCACGGGCACGAGCCTGCGGATGCACATTTCCGAACCCACTCACTCTATAAATAGGTGTTAGGTGGAGTGGCATTGCTACCATTTCATTCAGAAGTCAGGCTGAAGCAGACACTACATTCACGGACGGTGCTGACGTAATGAAAAAATAGTTTTTTTACAACATTGCATTCTCACTCGGACAACACTTTTAAAAATAAGTTAAATGAAGCAAATCTTTTTTGTGAAATATTTTGTAGGCAGTAAGTCTTTTTAAACAAGATAAAAAATAACCAGAGCAAGCAGGGAGTATATATGTATGGTGAGTGTTACTTATATAACTAATTGAGGCTCTGATATTTAAGAACTTTGATAATATCAAAACACATTTATTTGATTCAAAGGAGCAGCTTTAGACATTATTTAACAGTCTCTTATTTTCTCATTTTGTTAGGGACTTAGACCGAATTACTTGGCAATGTTAACAACAGTATAATTCTGGCACAAAATATAGTAAGTGTCTTGTTTTTAAATATAAACAACTTTGAAAATTCATTACACTTATTTCTTTGAAGAAATGTATATTTATTTGTTCATTTGAATATGAACGGACACAGAACTTAACTGTGACTATGTGCTCTTTAATTACTCGTATTGCACCTGCTAATTGTTTAATTATAGAATGCTTTAAACTTGGATAGTATGACAAACTCATGGTCTAATATATATATATTACTCTGCGGAAAGAAGCTCAAAGATCTATTCTTCTATGTATATTGATGGAAATATTTTTTATAAGGCAACATTAGTGAGCATGTGTTTTGACTGTTTTCAAGTTTCAGGGGGGAGAAAATGAGAGGAAAAATGTCAGCTGACTGGTAGGATGACACCGGTTCCCCGCAGACTCCACACAAGGCAAGTTGGGCAACTCAGAGGAGCATGGGAGGAAAAAAGAGGTGAGTCCCAGCGGGCGCCAGGGTGATGGGGCTGGAGGGACTGGTGGATGGGGGCCAGAAAAGCAAAGTAAAAAAGTATTCATCCCTGCTTATTTTCTTGTCATATGTAAATATGTATGTATCATATTAATTTACATATTTTCTGAATTTTGCAGACACATACCAGTCTCCCTGAGGAATAAGATTCAATTCTGCAACATATTGGATATATCTGGTATTGTTTTTGTTGCTGAAATAAATTTATATTTTTTTTTTTTGTCTTTGGTAACCAAGTAAGGCCCACTAGGCACAAGTGCCTGTTTTCAGGGGTGACCTGGGAGCACTGGGCAGTTAAGTGACTTGCTCAGAGTCACACAGTATGCAGATGGAGGTTGTGAGAATCAAACTCTGGTCTGGTCTGCTGGTTGTACCAAGCTCATTCACACCTCGTTCCTCTAACCTCTAGGCTATACTGCCAGCCTATATTGTGGTGCAGGGCCATTTTTACAATCTCTTTTGTTTTTGTACTTTGGCCATGATTGGAACTGGTCTTGCATCTTAATTGATCTTTTCTACATCTTTTTAGAGGTTGGCTGAAGTAGAGTGTGTTACCCGTGAGTGTGGTGCATCTTCAGTGAACATTTAAAAGGTAAACTGTCAATGCAGTTAAAGTGACAGTGCTGAATTGTCTGTGAACAGTTGTGAAGGACAAGAATTGCTTTGTTCTAGGATTGGTTATTTAAAGGGACAATGCGCAAAGTAAATGCATGCACCAAGACTGTCCTGCTTGCATCAAAATTGCCCTAATTGCTGCAAAGTCACCTTATTTTGCTTCAAGACAATTTAAATTGTCTGAAGGTGTGCTGTAAAGTCACTGCATGCCCTAAGACTAAGATATTGCCCTTGCATGCTGTAAGCCCTTTTCAAAATTGATTGCACTTGCTCAAAATGTACGAATTGCCCTGGATGTTCTTTAATTGCCCTGCATGTTTCTAACTGCACCGTGATGGTTGCTTTATCCAAAGACTGCGGAAACCAGCAGTCACCAAGTGAAAAGGCAGTACACTTTGGAGACTCAGCTTTATTTCTGCCCAACTACATGTTCACAAGTTCTTCTGCATGATCCAGAGGCTGTTCATCCAACTGCATCCTCACAATTTGGGGCCGGTCAGTCATCAGAATGGGAATAGCATAGTCAGCTAAGGAACTCCTTGTCACCTGCTTCCTTCAGAGTTTTCAGGCCAACCCCTTACTAACAGTGAGATAAGCAGTGCAGGGGACCACACCTGTTCACAGATAAGCATCCAATTCCCAGTGGGTTGAGTTTTTTTGTTTCAGGTTCTTCAGAGATTCAGCCGAGGTTGACAACCTAGTGGTGCTCTGTGTCTTACCTTTCATCCAGGTCCAGTCTTCAGATCCTTTCCCAGGGCCCATGGTGATGGCCCAGAGGTTCTTTAAGGTTTTGTCCATTGTTTCAATTTTTCAGATTTTTTCTGTGTTCTGCCCAAACTTCTTGGAAATACAAGTATTCTGTTCCTGCCCCAGAGGTCCCAGAGGTTCTTCTGTGGAATACCATTTTTTGTTGCTCACATCCCTGGGTTTCGTCAATGCCCAGTGGCCCAAATCCTTTGCTCTTAATCACTTCTTCAGGCTGGCCAATGGAAAGCACATGTTCAGAGGTTTCTCAGCTTGCATTCTTTTTCACTGCATCATCTACATGCACAATAGATCCATACAAAGACTCGGGTGTAAATGTACAAGTGTACAGTTACAGAGTGCAGTATAACAATAGAAATGATTCTAGTGCAGTAATCGGTGTAAAGTGATTTTAGAAATACAGTAGTAAGATTGAATTTTTGTGGTTTGAAAACTAAAATGTTGTTGTTTACACTCTTGTTTGTGTCCTAATTTCTGTAGTTCATTTGTTCAATAAACTGGTTCTTTTCTGTGAATTTTGTCTCCTGCCAAATAGAAACATAGACAGTGGCAGCATAAAAAAGACCACTGGTCCATACAGTCTGCCCATAAACCCTAACAAACCTGAGACCTATTACCCATACAGGGTTCTAACCCACACTATCCATCCCCGTGCTCTGTCCCAGCCATGTTTGTAATTATTGATAGTTTTGGTTCCCATCACTTCAGCTGGCAGATTATTCCACAGAGCCACCACCCTTTCCTGTAAAATAAAACTTTCTCACTTCCCTCTTGAATTTCCCCCGTCTGTTTCCTTTTGTGCGCCTGTGTTCTTGATCTGCTACTTATGCCAAATAATTCCTCACAGTTTACCTTGTTCATTCCTTCCAGGAATGTGAAGGTCTCATCATATCACCCCTCTCTCGTATGGCCTCCAGTGAGTACATGTTCAGTGCCTTGAGCTGCTCCTCATAAGCTTTGCCCTGCTGGCTGTGAATCGTTTTGGTCATCGTATGCTGCACTCTCTCCAGCCTGTCCTTATCTTTCCTTAGGTGATGACTCCAGAACTGGGCACAGTACTCCAGGTGGGGACTCACCAGTGATCTAAAGAGAGGTAATAATACCTCCTTATTTCTACTGTCAATACCAAGATCTCCAAGATCTAGGGTTGAGTACTTTATGGAATGCTTGATTTTTAAGTCTGTTTTTTCACATACTTCTTTTCCTTTGTCTGATCTTGTTTCCATTAGATCTGTTTTTTCTAAACTAAGCACAGGTAAAGGTACGGTACTAGATACCGTTTCTTATAAATCTGTTTTTTCGGGCCTTTTCCATAGTAGCACCTTTGTATTGGAATGGCTTACCTGAAGCACTTCGGTTTTTTGATTCTCTGCAATGTTTTAAATCAAATTTTAAACAATTTCTGCTGGATCAGGAAGTTTGTAGTTGTTTTATTTAATTTATTGCAGTTGCATTGTTTTGTCTGTTTCGTATTTTGTATTGTACCTCTGGGTCAGATCTGAAAAAGGACCTTTTAGTCCAGTGTCCCTACCCAGTTAACAAATTTTAAAAGATAAATAAATAAATAAACTAAAGCAATACCTCTTCCTATGCACCCCAGCATCCTGTTTGCTTTACTGAAGGCCTTGTTACATTGGTCTCATTGTTTTAGGGAGTCACTGATGATGACCCCTAGCCTAGGCCTCTTTCCTCAGAGGCTGTGCACAGTTTTACACACCCTACACAGTACTCTGTCCTCGGGGTCTTGTTCCCTGTGTGCATCACCTTGCACCTTTTGGCATTAAATTTCAACTGACAAACCTATGACCACCTCACTAGCCTATACAAGTCTCACTGCATCTCCCTAACCCCTTCCTCACTGTCTACCTTGCCCAGAGCTTGGTGTCATCTGTAAAGAGACACATCTTACCCTAGCTTCCTTCTCCCATGTTATTGATGAACAGATTGAAAAGGACTGAACCCAGGACTGATGCCTGTGGCTCCTCCCTCTTTTCTGATTTGGCTCCATTAACCACAACCATCTGCTTTCTCCTTTTCAACCAGTTTCTCACCCATCTAACTATGTCCTTCACTGTACCCAGATCCTCTGGCATCTTCAGCAACCTTCTGTGAGGCACTGAGTTGCAAGCCTTGCTGAAATCGAAGTAGAGAAAATCTGCAGCATGGCTTTAAACAGGGAGTCCCCAGGGTAGTGGAATGAACCATGGTACAGTAAGTAGTAGGTTCACTAAGAGGCCTGACTAGAGCCAGATTTGTTGGAAATTGCCTGACTATGACCATATAGATGAATGGAATTGAACTCAAATCTCTACTTGACACTGGCTTGCAAATAACAACACTTCAAGGCAAACCGTTTTCAAACACTGGAGAAGGGACTGACTAGCACAACCCCTCAAAAGATGGACAAATCTCATTGCTGTCAATGGCTCGAAAATTCCCATCATAGGCTACATGGAAACAAATATCAAGCTGGGAAAGCTCGAACATCAGAACCAGGGGATCTTGATCAGCAATCTTTTTGGTAACTGGGTAAGGCCCACTATACACAAGGGCATGGGGTCATTTCACTGTCGACAAAAACAGCGCAGCTGCAAATGCCACAGCAACAACAGCACCGACCACAAACAGAGTCGGTCACAACAATGACCACTCACAAATAGCACGTCCATTGAAAACAATGGGAGTACATGTTTTTCTTTGGGGACAAAGCCCTCCTGCACCCCCCATGTGGGGGATTTCACCCCAACACACCCTGGAACTTAAATAACTAGCCCCAGTGGGGGTGGACTTTGGGGATGGGGAAGAAGCTTGGGAGGAGGGAAGTTTGTTTTGACAAAAATAATTGTAAGCAAAAGGAGTAGCAGGGAAGACCAGGGGGATGGAATCGAACCATAATCCCAGGTCTCCCAGTTACACTGTGTGCTGGTGCCCTAGCCACTCCACCATGAAAGTGGCTCGACCAGGCACCCAGCACCTGGCAACTTGTTCACTCCCCGTAACAGCATACAGCAACAGGGGTAATGGTATTTCCCTACCTCTGTTCTACCCCTGTCGCTGTACATGCAGACGCTGTCTCTACAGCGCAGTTAATACCGTGTTTATTGAACCAGTATGAGGCACAAGTCCTATTTTCAGTGGCAACCTATCAGTAATGGGGCGGTTAAGTGACTTGCTCACTTACACAGTATGCAAGTGGAGACTGTGGGAATCAAACCCAGGTCTGCTGGATGTACCAAGCTCATTCACATCTTCTTACTCTAACCTCTAGGCTACACTGGCAGCCCTCTTTTTATGATAACAACTTACCAACTTTGATCCTGTGCATGAACCTGCTCCAGCACTGCCATGATGATATGATACAGGTTCTAAGGGAACAGACCAGTCCACTTCCATGGAAGTAGAAATGGGCCTGGCAAGGGACAATCAAACTTTTTCAGTGCCATCAGCACATTGCAAATGAAAAGGGAGAGATTAAAGAACAGATGATGGATGAACAGACGGTTCAGTTGGAACCTAGGGCCAAGAAGATCCTGATGTGCAAGTCCAAGGTGGGATTTCAAGGCAAGGACTACACAGCCCTGGTGGAACCAGAGTGAGTCATAGAGGAAGATTCAGTCATGATCACTTGGAGCATGGTCACAGTCAAAAAATGGAAAAGTTCCTATTCTTCTATTCAACTATGGCACTCAATAAGTAATGGTGTACAAGCGACAAGCAAATGAACAGCTGATTAAAGTTGATTAGGAGGATGTCCTAACCCAGAGGATGAGGAAGAAAAGAAGGCCTGCTTGGTCAGTACTGCAGGGGCACTGCAAGAGAAGGTACAAGTGACAGTGTGGACCAAGACACCTGGATGCAGGAGATCAACAATAGCAAAACTGTTGGAATTAATCAAGTGACACCCTAATGCCTTCTCACACCACGCACTGGATTTCAGATGTGCAACTGATGTGAAACACAACTTTCCAACAGGAGATTACCCACTCACTGAGGAATGGTTCTAGTCTATACCACCTGCTATATATCACCAACCAAATAACTACTGAAGGGAATGCCAGAAGTGAAAGTTGTAAAATAAAGTCTCAGTCCATGGGTGGCACCTTAGTCCTAGTCTGGAAGAAAGAGAGACAGATCCGATTCTGTTTGGACTACTGTAAACTCAGTCAAGTCACACACTGGGATGCTTATCCTTTGCCCCACATTGTGGATGTCCTCCCAGTTCTGAAATCATCAGCCTTTTTCTCCATCATCACCTTATCTAGTGGTAACTGACAAGTATCCATGGCACCAGAGGACCAAGAAAAGACTGCCTTTGTGACCCCAGTGGGACTGTATGACTTTTCTTAAATGCCCTTTGGTCTCTGTAATACACCTGGAACATTTCAGTGCCTGGTGGAACAACAGTTGGGCACTGAGAACTTTTACAGTACTGCTGCACCTGGATGGCTTCATAGTACACTAAAAAAATGTATGAGGAGCTCCTGAAACATGGAACTAGTCTTTGAGCACCTAAAGAAGTATGGCCTAAACATCAAACCCTCAAAATGTAATTTCTTGAAGGAAGACGTGAATTACCTTGAACATGTTGTATCCTTTGAAGGAATAGCTCCCGACCCTGATAAAGAACTTGAGAAAAGATCACTCAGATCTTTATTCCACAAGCATAAGCAGATACTGTGCTGGAATCCTATCACATTACGTCAGGTCACTTCAGACACCAGAAAAAAGAGAGAACAATCAGACAAAGATTCTATTGAATCAGCATAAGGGATGATATCAGACAATGGTGTGAGGTTTACATGGCCTTTAGCCTAAAAAGAGGAATAGACAGTAACCAGAGAGCACCCCTGCATCCAACTGTAACTCAAACTCCTATACAGATTTTCATTTTGGACCATTTGAAACTAGAAAACAGTAAAAGTTGACTTCAGTATGTGCTCATGATCACTGACCACTACACAAAATTCATGGTGGCAGTACCTGCAAGAGACTTGTCATCTAAAACTACAGCTGAGGCCATTTGGAGACATGTTGTTTCCCTATATGGGTATCTATTGTAGATCTTAACTGACCAGGGTGGTGCTTTTGAATTTAAACTTTTCAAAGGACTATGTTCCATGTACAGTGTGGCAGCAGGAATCTGAGACCAGCCCCCTACCACCCACAAACAAATGGGTTATGTGAAAGAGTGAACTGTATACTCTTGGAAATGCTATGGGCTATGCCTGAGCAACAGAAAGTAACATGGCTAGAATTGCTTCCTGAAGTTTGCTATCTTTACAACAACACTGTCCACTGCTCAACTGGGTACACACCCTACTACTTAATGTTCTGTAGGCATAGAAGACTTCCAATGGATATGGTCCTGGATGTGCAACAAGGATCCAGAAACGGTGAAGAACCAATCACAGAAGGGTGGAAGAACACTAGCGTTGATTAAAAAAGCAGCTGACTTTGTATGGACTTGGGCAGAACATGTGCCACAGAGACAGAAGGAACAGTACAACCATAGATCATGAGCTGTGCCTTTGTCCATTGGAGACAGAGTCCTGTTAAGGAACACTCAAACTAGAGGTCAGAAACTCGCAACCGGGTGGGGACCCACACTATTTGTAGTTCTTGAAGTTTCACGCTTAGAACTACCAGTATACAGAATCAAACCAGGAATGGGGAGGCACACAAGTAAAGTAGTGCACTGGAATATGTTTAAGCCACGTATGTTCCAAGCACCAGGTATGGACAATGTTCAGGACATTGGAGATGACAGATGGAAGAGGCAGGAGTACACTACATCAAATAGGTTACCCCTGGGGTTCTTATAGAATGGCCTTGGCTACCACGTATCAGAACATTCAGCCCTGTTACTACCATTTCTACTAGGTGTCCTTTGCAAAGATCCTCCCATACTAATGTAACCCTGGTGCCATTGTACCAATGGCTACTACCCCTGGCTGCTTACCTGACTACAGGTTGAGGGGCCTGGGATCAGAATTAATGAGTACTGTGGTCTCCCTACCAACAGTATTGATACAGTAATGGTGCCTCCACCCAGAGTAATGCTTAAGTGGGTTATTTGTGAAGCTAGTACAGCCCTCTGAGAAGCTATACCTACCCACACCCCTTGCTAGTGGCTCTTCGTACAAAGTTTCACAATCACAGTATATGACCTTCTGTGCACAATTGCTCAAAAGCATTAATTGTATACTTAGGCGTACCACACTTACCAACAGGGTCTGGTCTCCTGATGTATGCCCTGTGCCTCTTGTAATGAAACAATTTCAGCAATAACCTTATACCTTTGCAGTTACTTTCAAGTAGTTTAGTAAAGGCAGACCAGGTAATGATATGCTCATGGGTCAGGTTAGCCTTAAAGGGGAAGTCTCCCATAGTTTCACACCCATATTTTCCCAACTCCTTATGTGTGACTGTTGTGTTCCTCCTCTAGTTGCCAGCAGTCCTATTGCTGTCCAAATCTAGATTATGAATAAAAATATACAGCCCCCAGAAGTTATCAATGTGTTTGTCCTCCATTTTACTATCAATGCTGCTGGAGGATGATGTCATCAGAGCAACAGATAATGGTGCTGCACTAAATGCTGTTCCACCAGTAAACAGAACTCACAATGTTTGGTCCCCCACTTGAGTAATGGGGGAACTGTTTAAGTGTTGTGCACATCCTGAAGTGCAGGTCTAATAGGGACTAGGATCATATGAGTGTGATTCAGCACTGATTTGACTTGTATATACAGTATGCCTATAAGGAAGTGCCTGTATGAGCTGTGCTAATGTTTTTGTTAGCAAAAACAGTTTACCCAATAAATGACATTGGATACCACAAGAGTCTTAAGTGGTATTATATAGCTGTTTTATTATGTTCTGTGTGTGTTAGCATTCTCTGTTTTGATTGACACCAGCAGTGAGACACAATCTTGCAAAAATACCCCTTTCCCTTTGTAACTAGGCAGTCAGTGATTTGATGGTTGATGTAAGGCAATAAAGAGTTTAGCTATAACAAGGAATAGGTTACCAGGACATCAGCTGCAGCATATGGAAGAAGACTAATATAGTGATTAAAGCACAGGCACAAGAACTGGGAAACTTTGGTTCAAATCCTACTAAAGTCCCTTATTCTCTAACCCTTAACAAGTTCCCCTAACCTCCTTGGGAACTGTGATGGACCCTCAGGTCCATGACTTTAACAGTGCCCCCATTCCCATTATAAATCATTAGCAGTGATGTGAGAGCTACAGCACTTCACTTTGAAGGTACTGAAAACAAGATGTGGCAGCCCCCCCCTTTGTAATGCCAGCATTTGAAGTAGGATGTCCCTCACAAATCAGATGCTACACTTCAGCTGTTGTAGGTAAAAAAACTAATCAGTCTCAGTGTTTGTAGTACTCTGTATTTGCTTAGCTCATTCCTCCCATGTCATATGCATTCTGTGTCTTGGTATTTCCAGTCAGAACCCAGATCATCATAGGTCATAGGTATCATAGGTAGTTACAGAGCAAAGAAGACTTTCGTCCATTGTGCTCGCTGTTAATTTTAATTTTGATACCCCCCTATTTTATTAGTTATACAATACTTATCTAGTTTCCTTTTAAACTCCATTGTAGTCTTACTAGTGACTACCTCCTCAGGTAGGTTATTCCATACTGGAATAACTCTAACACTAAACCAGTGCCCCCTTTTCGTGGTCTTAAAATTTTGCCCCTTGAGTTGCCATGAATGTGACCTAGTGTCATATCACTGTTCCCTCAATGTAAATCCTAATTTAACCATTAGATTTGTATTTTTAAGTGCATTATACACCATGCACATGTCCCCTCTCATGCGCCTATACTCCAATGTAAACATCCCCAAGTACTCCAATCTATCCTCATAGTCCTGGTCTCTTGTATCCACTACTAACCTAGTAGTCCTCCTCTGAACCCTCTCCAATCTTCCTACATCCAACCTATAACCGGCGACCAGAGCTGTGCACAGTATTCCAGCTGCGGCCTCACCAGTGCACTGAAGAGAGGCACAATCACCTCCCTCCTTCTGCTCTTTATATGTTTCTTGATGTTTATAAGAGTTCCATTAGCAGATTTTATAACCTGACTGCAGTGCTGGTGGAATTTAAAGTCGCTTGTCACTTTCACTCCCAGATCTCTCTCCTCCACTACTTTACACAATTTATGTCCATTTAACCAGTAGTCAGCTTGGTTGTTATTTCTCCCAAAATGCATTACCACACATTTCTCTGAGTTAAAGGACAACTTTTTATCCCTTGCCCAGCTTTCCATTTTGAGCAAGGCATTTTGCAACTTTGCCACGTCCTCATCATTTTTGATACTAATGCCAAGTCTAGTATCATCTGCAAATTTGGTTTCCCAGACATCCTTTCCTCCAGATAGTGAGTATATGTAGATATTAAACAAGCAGGGCCCCAGAACAGATCCCTGGGGGACTCCACTCTCCACTCCCAACCAATCTGAGTAAACTCCCTTTAAACAAACCCTCTGCTTTCTCTCACTCAGCCATGCCTTCACCCAATTTGTAATATAACCCGGTATTTTATGTTCAATCAGAGCATCAATCAATTTACCATGTGGGACTTTGTCAAACGCCTTCGAGAAGTCCAGGAACACCACATCCACAGAGACTCCCTCATCCAATGCTTTGCTCACATGCTCATAAAACTCCAATAAATTAGTCTGGCATGATAATCCCTTTTTAAAACCATGCTGAGCATCATCGCAATCCCCCACTGTATTCTGAAACTCCTCTATTTGTTCCTTTACAATAGATTCCAACATTTTCCCCAGTACAGCAGTCAGGCTAACAGGCCTATAGTTGCCCACCTCCTGTCTAGATCCCTTTTTATAAATACGGACTACATTTTGCCTTTCTCCAAACCTCAATCACCTCTCCGTTATCCAAGGATCTCTGAAATAGTGCTGTTATAGGTTCTGCCAACTCTGTTGCCAATTCTCTAAGGACCTTAGGATGAATTCCATCTGGTCCTTGAGATTTGTTCAGGTCCAGGTGTTTTAGTCTATTCTCAATATCATTTTTATTTAAAAGTTTTATAACCATTTATAGTCAGATGTTCTCTCTTATTATTTGACTTATTATTAAATACTGATGAGAAAAAGGTATTGAAAAGCCCTGCCATAGTTTGGCAATCCTCAACTAGTATACCATCCTGATCCTTAATGGGCCCCACTGAAGTTTGACTTCCCTTTTTGTTATTGATATATGTGTAAAAAGATTTATGATTATCTTTCACTTTTGAAACCAGGTTTAGTTCATGCTTTCGAGTTGCCTGCTTTATAGCACTTTTTGTCTCTTTTAATAATTTTTTATACAAGGTCCAATTTGTTTCGCACTCACTTCTCCTAGCTATTAAATAAGCTATTTTTTTCTTTGTGATCAATTTTCTAATTTTGGGAGATAACCACAGGGGAATTTTTCCTAAAGTATTGTACTTCCTTCTTAATGGGACATACTTATCAATTAAGTCCATAATTTTATTCTCAAAACTATCCCAGTTCTCCACTAATGATCTATTATCGAAAATCTTTTTCCATTTCCAATCCAAGAGTTCCATTCTCATATTGATAAATTTAGCTTTATTAAAATTTCAGACCATGGTTACACCAAGCGTATTTGAAAAAAATCCTGCTTAAATCAAAAATTATCACACAGTGATCACTTGAGCCTAATGGTGATGAAATAGTAAAATTTTTTATTTGGTCTCCCAAATTACTTAGCACAAGGTCTAATATTTTATCCCCTCTAGTGTTTTTCCCTATATACTGATCAAGACCAGCTAATAAGAAGGAATCTAGATACCTTAACTCGTAAGATGTCTCCCCTATATATCTAGTCCAATTAATACCGGGAAGGTTAAAATCTCCCAAAAGTATAATGTTTTCTGTACTATCTAAGGAGTCCAAAAATTTTAGCACTGCCTCATCATCTTGGGTGGAAATTGAAGGAGGTCGATAGATTACCCCAATTTTAATATTAGGTCCCTTTTCTGGCAATACCCTGATCCACACATGCTCAATGCCTGGTATTTTTTGGACATCAATAGCCATTGATTTTATTTTATTGGATACATACAGAGCCACGCCACCACCCTTTTTATTCTCCCTATCCATATGATATAAATCATACCCCTGAATATGATGGTCCCAGGTGTCAGTGGGTGTCCACCAAGTCTCTGTTATGGCACATATCTGGACGTTGTCAGTATTTAATAAACAAGTTAATTCCTCGACTTTGTTTGTAAGACTCCTAGTATTGAGGGAGAGGCATTTCCAGTCCTGAGAGCCCTTAGTGTTCTTAAGTGAAATTGATTTTTTCTCAGATGTCCTTAACGTTTGATGGCAGCCCCCTACCACCTTCGTACTTAGTTTAAAAAGTTAACCACTTGGTTTTGAATTTCCTTAGCTAATATTGTAGACCCATGTTTGTTTAAATGTAACCCATCTTTCCCAAATAACCCTAGGTCCCTGAATGTGTCCCAGTGTTTGATAAAGACAAAACCTTCCCTATGACACCACCTTTTCAACCACCCGTGAAGCTGTATTATGTCCCTTTGTTTGTTCGCACCCTCCCGAGGTATGGGCAGGATCTCTGATATGAGGATATTGGATCCATGTAACCTCAAGATTTCTCTGATGGCCTTAAAGTCCCTTTGGATTTCTAATAATGTCCTATTTCCAACATCGTTTGTACCTACATGCAGTACCATAACTGTTTTTTTAGTATTTTCCAACAATCCTGGTAACATTTTCCCAACATCCCTTATCCCTGCTCCTGGTAGGGTACTAACAGTAGTTGACTCATTTCTACCCTGACATAATATCCTCTCGATGTTTCTAATCATGGAGTCACCTATAACTAAAAGGTCATTTTTTACTGTTTGATGTCCTTGCACTTCCTGCTTTTTGTGCCCTGTTTCGACCACATTACCTTCCCTACATTTCCCTGTATCTAAAACCCCTTTAGTAGAGTCGTCTAGGTCTAGTTCTAGTTCTGTATTTAGAGCACTATATTTAGTTTTTAGCTCAATCTGACCATGTCCACCAATATTCCTCCTTCCCTTTTTAATGCCCTTTTCCACTCTACACCAATCATTATTTTCCTTAGAGTCAGACCAATTTGATGCTACCGGTAATGTATCATTTCTTTCAGAGTTAACAATCCCTACTAGCTGATCATAATCCTGCTGTTCAGCACAGTTGTCTAGAGCTGAATCAATAAATGTTTCTAATGAAGAGATCTCTAATTGGAGTTTAATTCTATTTTGCAATGATTCGATTTCCTGCTTCATAATATCAATTAGTATGCATTTGTCACAGATAAAGGAATCAACCTTCTTCCCCTCCTCATACATTTTACAAGTATTACAAGCATTCAGAGAAATGACTCTATCTAGCTGGGCCATTATATTCTCCTTAATTACCCAGCAGGAACGCCTCCCCAACAATGTTACTTACGTCCCTTTTTCATTGGGCCTTTTGGTTCAAAGAGGGTTTCTGGCTCCTTCCCATGACTGATGCCGACAGACGCCACTGGCCTCTGCCCACATCGCCTCCGCTCCATGCTCGACTCCGCTCACTGGAGCATTTGAAACGTAAAACAATATACTTTATAAAGTAAGTGATCTAGCTCTCCACTTTCAGGCTGCTGAAAGGGGAGTGTATAATTTGTGCAAAGGAGGAATTCAAACTTGTGTGATCCTTTGAGAAACTGCTCAAGCCTATCTTGTAAATGAATCCTCTCGAGGGTGTTCACCTGGTTCACTACAGAGTGACTGATTGACTGCTCAATTGATTGATTGGTTGGTTAATTGGTTGATTAACTGATTCAGTCTACTGCTTTCCACATGTTACAACTGTCTCACAGAGAGAAATGAGCAGTACACAGGAACAGCTTTTGTTTCCTGTGAATGCAATACTATTAGATGTATTATTTGCTCTACACATGCAGTATTAAGGCTACAAGTACCACTCCCTGTATGAGTTGCATGACAGAACTGTCTTAAGCCATTGCAAACTTAAACTAAAATCAGGATAGACAACATTGATACCCTTATGTTTTGTTCTGCACTGTTGCTGCAGTGACATCAAGGAATGGGAGGGGCTGTATTACAACTGACTCATTTGCATGTAAATGGAGGCTTGCTTGACATTTTACTACCTTGTGTCAGAGCCTCAAACTCTAGATATGTGTTGCAACAGAAGAAATGGCTGATCTCTTATTGACATATGTACAGTAACTGATGTAATGTATAATAAATATATCAGACATATCCAAATCATAAATATACAGGACTCTTCTCCTTTAAGCAGCAAATCAGATTTATTAAGGGGACTTGAACAAGGGAGGGGGTGGAAATTTAGGCAAATGATTATTGTGCTGAAATCATAGATTGCAATTACTGTTTGTCAGTTTCGTCTCTGAATTAATCAGTTTGTCACACAGCTGGGTACCCAGGGTAGACATGTGAGCAGGCCTGAAGTGTTGTCATGGGCAGGCCGGCATTGCAGCTGGTTGGGGCCCTTGATGGAAGAAAAGGCATTATTACACAGATAAAATAACTTTGAATTTAGCACACACACTCTTGTAATCCCTGGCTGGATGGCCTGTAATCACAGTTAACTTTAACCCAAACTTAAGGAGCAAATCAGCTGACAGACATTTATTGGATTGTTGCAGGGAGTTAAGCTGGTAGTACTCACTGCACCCAGACAGACAGAAGGCCACTGGAGCTGCTGGCTTTCCAAAACGCTGATGGGGACTGCAGCTGACACGACTCACCTCCGCTTCACGTCCTTTCCCTGTGGGTGGCCGCAACCTGCAATTTGATTCTCCACAGTAGCTGACTTCCCAAGACTGGTCTCTCACCAGGAAGATGATTGGGCTGGGGCAGGGATAGTCTCTTTGGGCTGAGAGTGGTATAGGACCCACGTGGGAAACTTAAAGTGATAAACAGTTTTAAACTTTTGCTTTTGGTTGCTTGCAGTCTCCACTGCAGTCATTGAGGAAAACCCACAGTGGTCTCTCCCTCTTGGCACTTGACAAGAGACAATTCTCACAGAAGCAGGCTTCACTTTCATCAGGACTTCCTGGAGAAATTACTTACAGCAGTCGGTCCCACTTAGGGACAGTTCATAAACAATTATTTTCTCTCTGATGTAAAACAAGCTTTCTGGATCAGCATACACAGCAGAGAACCCCACTTTATGCTTTTAGGCAGTCTGAGTTCTCCAAGTCCTGCAGGGAGACAAAACAGGCCCGTTCCCTGAAAACTGCAGCTACAACACACTTTGCTGTCTTCAGCTGAGAGCTTGAGCAGGACTGACTTGTTCATACACTGTTCCAACTGACAGACCAGGATCTCTGTATTCCAGTATCCAGTGAACATGGTGACTGTGACTGAGCAATTACAAAAAGGGTGACTCAATCATGGTGCCTGTGTTCTGGGCCACTTGGTGGGGTAGCGACGGGATACAGGAATAGGTGAATACTTTGACAGGATGTTGCTATGTATACACACGCACGCAGAGGGGGGAGGGAGGGACCACACTGCACAACAGGTGGAAGGGGAGGGAAGGTATGTGGGGTGTAGTGTAGTGGTCAGCTGCCGAGTTGGCAATGTGGTGTAGTGGGTAGGTGGCAGGCTGGAGTTGGGAGGGTGCCGGGTTCGGTTCTGGGGCATGATTGCTTTTTGCATTGGGTCAGGTTTAAAACATTTTTTTAAGTTTTACAACCCCCCCGACATGCACCCCTCTAGAGCTGACAATCTTTAAGTAAGGGGGTGCGGGGGGGAGGCACAGCCACCTGTATAACATAGAAAATCAGTCACCAGTTTTGTAGTCGCTGTGAGTGTACATTGCCATTATTTATTTTTGTTTACGTACACTCGCCCAAACGGCGATCTCTATTCCGTAATCAATATTATGACATAAAACTCCGTATTCTGGTTGGCTGCCTGCGCTGTCAATCACAGTCTGAGAACGCTCATTGGTTAATTTAGGTGCCAACAAGGAAAGTTCACAGTTTCACTTACAAGGCACTGTAATAAGGACCCCTTGCACTTGGACCTAGCCCAGTCTATGGACACTATACACACTGACTGGCCCTTGAAGGGATAGTGTGGCGCCATAGCTCTGCACACTCACGCGACAACATCAGAACATCACCATACATAGATTTGCTTTCTCTTTCTGGATGCCTGTCAGGCAGTGGGCATCAACAGAGCCCAGAAAGATATTCAAGGTAAGCCCCCTGAATTTGGGTGGGGGGGTTACACTAACAAAGGTATTACAGCAGCTGGGACCCCCCCTCCACAGGGCTCCCCAGCTCTGCTGCCACTCTCCAGATGGCTGACTTCTCTCAGGCTGCCACCAGAGACCTCCAGCCCGGATCTCAGCCCAGCAAGCAGACGGGACCCCCTCCATAGGGCTCCCCAGCTCCACTGCCGCTTCCTGGATGGCCGGCTCCTCTCAGGCAGCTGCCCAAGACCTCCAGCCTGTATCCCAGCTCAGCAAGCAGCTGGGGCCCCCTCTACAGGACTCTCCAGCTCTGCTTCCACTCCCCGGACAGCCGGCTCCTCTCAGGCTGCCGCCCGAGACCTCCAGCCTGGATCCCAGCACAGTAAGCAGCCGGGACCCACTCCACAGGGCTCCTCAGCTCTGCTGCCACTCCCTGGATGGCCGGCTCCTCTCAGGCCACCGCCCGAGACCTCCAGCCCGGATCCCAGCACAGCAAGCAGAGGGAACCCCCTTCACAGGGCTCCCCAGCTCCACTGCCACTCCCCGGACAGCCGTCTCCTCTCAGGCAGCCACCTGAGACCTCCAGCCTGGATCCCAGCACAGCAAGCAGCCTGGACCCCCCTCCACAGGGCTCCTCAGTTCCGCTGCCGCTCCCCAGACAGCCGCCTCCTCTCAGGCTACTGCCCGAGACCTCCAGTCCAGATCCCAGAACAGCAAGGCACGGCTCCTGCTACCAGCCAATCAGAACATGAGAGTTGTTTTCTGGCACGCTTCAATTGGCCAAAACCCTCTCCTTCAATTCTTCTGCTTTCTCTGCACTAAAAAATGGCTCATCTATGCCAGTAGCCATAGAAGTGTCTAAATAATTATTCTTAAAAGAGTGTAATCCTGTAAAACTGTGAACCTGCATAATTTTAAAGTGTTACAGCCTTTCTTGAAAATGTTCTGTCTCGGGGACTAGACTTGGAGCCCAAACCAACAGCTCTCTTTGTTCTACCTAATCTGTCCCCTGCTGTGCTATCTGCCCTTTGTCCTGTGGCCAGCATTTAACTCCCACCCTCTCTTTCTCTCTCTCTCTCTCTCTCTCTCTCTCCTTTACAGTAGCCAGGACCCCCTCCACAGGGCTCCCCAGCTCCGCTGCCACTCCCCGGATGGCCGGCTCCTCTCAGGATGCTGCCCGAGACCTCCAGCCAGGATTCCAGCACAGCAAGGTACGGCTCCTGCAGCCAAGTGCTACCCCGCCGGGGCTGCGCACCGTCTCCTGCCCACCCACCTAGCTGAACATCTTGCTTTATAGGGGTAGAGTGATCACGAGGTCTTGTAAATTACTAAGTATCAACTTTCCCATCTGCCGTCTATACCGTGACACCACTAGGGGCTCTATAACTGCTTACTCCTGCTGCCATATCTCTTTAAGTCTTCGCAAATTCACTGCCTACCTAGGCTGTAAATTATGCCCAGTCTCTGCACCCTGCTACAGCAGCTTATCCTCCTCACAATCCTTTGCCATGGCCATACTCCCAGATGCCAACAGGCTCCACAGCAGCCCAGGTTCACTGGCAAGCATATACACTATGAACCCCACTGTGTTACTGGGCACTACTTCCTGATTGCTAAAGGAGCCTGGTCTGCTCACTGGCTCATACTACCGCCGAGTTGGTGGCTGACATTGGGGACCTGCTACCTCTGCCCCAACAAGATCCTTCGCTCTAAACCACCTGGACTCCCAGCGTCCTGCACACAGTCTACATATAGGAAGAAAATTAGCAGTCTTGTAAAATGTTGTGTGACTACCGACAAATTGCACACTGCCTCCTATTGCTCATGGTGGGAGATGTGCACCCAAACCCTGGCCCACCAAGTTCACATCACCTACGAAATCACCCAGGACATGGAACGATCAAAATTGCATCAATAAACATTTGAAGTCTCCCAAGAAAGCTGGACCAACTTCAAGCCTGGACCGCTCAGCACAACCCTGACATCATGTCAGTAGTTGAAACCTGGCTCTCACCTAAGATTTCTGATTGCCCTCACTGGTTTCAACCTTTTCAGACTTGACAGGGCTTCCAAGAAGAAGAATCAGAAGAAGAATCAGCATTTATGTAGCGCTTTTCATACACAGTGTATCCCAAAGCGCTTTACAAGCAATGCTAGACTGGTAATGAAGTGACTGAATGTGTAGTGGCGGCCATATCGCACATCATCACCCACACACAGCCTAGATAATTGCATGAACTGGTTTATGGGAAGGGGAATGTTGGCCAGGACACTGGGAATGTTCCCTACTGTTTGCAAAGAGTGCCCTGGGTTCTTTTATTTCCACCTGGACACCCACCAGGACAATACCAATATGGGTAGAAGGGACCTTGGTTTAACATCTCATCTGAAGGATGGCACACCCCAGCAGTACAGCACTCCCCTAATACTGCACTCAGATGCCAGCAATTTTTAGGTGCAAGTCCAATCTCAGTGTGGGACGAGAACCCACGACCTTCTGGTCCAGAGGTGGATGTGCTACCAACTGAGCCATGCAAGAGAGGGGGTAGCTGTGCCATCTATGTCATGGACACTATCAAAGGTCTTGCCCTCCTCCAGGTGGATCTCGAGCCCCATGCCCAGGCCCTAGCAGTTAGAGCCATACTTGGGGCACACAACAAATTCCTAACTATCGTCTCTGTCTACGTTCCCCCAATGAACACAAAAGGGGCTTCAAGGGTATTGTAGACTTCATCTGTGGCCTGTCCACTAACTCTGAGACCATCCTACTAGCGGACTTTAACATCAACTGGCTCTTACCCAATGCATGTGCATACAGGGACGATATCTCAGCAGTTCACCTTACCCAGCTTGTCTTATCCCCTACCAGGGTTAATTACAAAACAGGCACCAGCACCCTCCTAGACTGGATACTCTCAAGCAACCCAGAATGACTTACCAATGTGACAGTGCACCCCGATGCTACTAGTGATCACTCCCCAGTCTTGTGTAACTGGTCAAACAAATTCCTCAAGCCACCACCACGTCTCACCTTCAGTAGGGTATTAAAGTGTGGGCATCTTCAGTCCCTGAAACATGATCTTGCCACCTCCGACTGGTCACAAATTGACCATGCTACTGACATTAATGCTGCATTGGATTATTTCATAAAACAATTCATGCAAGTCTGTGACGTAAATGCACCCCACAAAAAGGTCAAAGCAAGGGGGTCAATCAACCCATGGTTATCATCTGACCTTACAAGCAAACTAAAAAAGCGCAATCACCTAAGGCACCTTGCCAGAAAGTTAAGCAAACCCCCAGATGTACTAGCCTACAAGAAAGCCAGAAATGCCTGCACCTGGGAAATACACCAGGCCAAATCAAAACACCACAAAGAGTCACTCACTGCCTCCTGGGGAGACGTAAAAAACTTTAGGGCCAACCTGAAGGAAGTCTTAGGTAAAGATGTGAAATCTGCACCAAACCTAATCAATATACAGGGAACACCTACCCAGGACCCACTCGCCTTAGCCAAAGGCTTCAATGAAGCGTTCTTGGACCTCTCTGGGACACTCCTCCCAGACTGCTTCAATTACCTCCACACTCCAACACCTCTACTACTGACGCTCGCCCTCACTCAGCCCCTCCTTTTTACTTCAAGAAACTTACCACCTCATGAGTCAGAAAATACCTCCTCAAAGTGCTCGGGAAATTGAGACATAGTGCAGACACACTGGACCTCAAACTGGTTGCCCTTACTATTGATGAAGTTCTCCTTCCCCTAACCAAGATCCTGAACATGTCACTCTGCCACTTGCAATTTCCACAGCTGTGAAAATCGCCCATCGTGACTCCTGTGTACAAAAATGGAGATAAGGTATTGCTGTCAAACTACAGGCCCATCTCAATTCTGCCACTGCTTTCCAAAGCGTTAGAATGCATAGTGGCTGACCAGCTAGTTGAATATCTTGTAAAATACTCAATCCAATGCCCAGAGCAGCATAGCTTCCATAATGGCCACAGTACCTCCACAGCACTACTTGAACTCACTAGGTTTGTTCACCGGTCCCTGGACCAAGGAACCCTAGCATGGGCAGTATTCATTGACCTCTCAAAGGCCTTCAATACTGTCCACCACTTCCTCCTCTTAAACCAATTAACCTCTATTGGCCTCTCTGCAAATTCAACCCTCTGGTTCAAAAGCTACCTAGGACAACGTACACAAAGAGTGAAAATAAACAATGTCCTCTTTGATCATCTGCCTGTAAAATCTGGGGTCCCACAAGGCTCCATATTGGGGCCTTTTCAGCATCTTTCTCAACAATCTTCCATGCCGCTGCCCACAGCAGATGCTACTCTATGCGGAAGATGCAGTAATCTTCTCAAACTGCCCAGACCCAGAGAATCTTGAGTGCAAGCTATAACATAGCTTTGGGATTGTTGAGGAATGATTCCAGGACCACAGACTTATCCTAACAGTAAAATAAACAAAAGCATGATGTTCTGCAGCTCTCGAAGCAAATATAAGTCATACACTCTCAGCATTAGCACATGATCTGGAACTCTGCTCAAACATACCCAGCACTTTAAATATCCTGGGGTCACACTCGACAGCAGCCTGGCCTATGACCAGCACATCAGCAATGTGGCTAGGACTGTCAACTGTAAAACTGGTGTCCTTCACAGGCACAAGCACTGTCTCACCTCGGATGCTCTTAGACTAGCGATCAACAGCTCCGTCCTCTCTGTCATAGACTACGGTTTGGTCATCTATGGTGCTGCTAGTCCCACCGCCCTCTGCAGAATATCGGTAGCACTTAACAAGGCCTGCAGGCTGCTCACAGGAGCTGAGCGTCTCACCCATACCTGTGACCTCTATGCACAAACAGGCTGGCTCCAACTTAGTGGGAGGTTACACTACCAAACCTGCCTACTGGCAAAAAAGGCGCTACTAGGAATTCTCCCCCATGGCAGAGCAAACCTACTTCAGCCACACAGCAGCAACACACAATAGACAAGAACTGCTAGCACCCACCTCTACCATGTTCCTCGGCTTCAAACGATGCAGGGTCAGCGCTCTTTTGCCTACAGAGCACCCCTCTGGTTTAATGCCCTCAGCCAGAACATCTCCGCTCAACCTACTCGGGGCCCCTTCAAGAGACTACTACGTCAGCGGCTTTCTGCATCCAGCACCTGTGACTGTTACCACTAGTCCCTCTGCCTCAGTGCTCTGACCCACCTATACGCAGCTCACACCTTGGCATGCCCAGGCCATCTCTACCACCTCTACACCCCCCACCTCCACTTGGTGGCTCAAAATTCTGCTTGGTCACCCGCCTCATGCATCCACTCCCCAAGTCTTGCTTGACAAGGTCCATGACTGCAGAAACTCCACTTCCCACCCTACTCCCCCTACCATTATCTCTTAGCCCCCTCTTCCCTACTGCCTACTTCTTCTCTCCACTAATCTACTACCTCTTCGAACTGACTCCAACCTCTTTCTACCTGCAATTATCCTCTCCTATAACTTACTGTAAATGCAACCGTATGGGTGTCTTACCCTCTACAGTCTCATTTTGGAAATATTAACCTGTTGGAATAATCCATTGTAATTATTGTAAATATTGTACATGTTTTATACTCCATGTTGCTTGAACCCTTGTAATGCTGTCTTCCCTCCTATTGACATGGAACCTTTGTAAAAGAGCTCTTAGATCAAAGGTATTTAATCCTAGATCCTAATAAATAAATAATAATTACTCCCAAACATTGGATGGAAGAACTCTGGTAGTTCTGCTAAATATAGCCTATAAATATGAAAGTACAGAACAAACTTAGAATAATTGTTACAATTAAGGCATAGATGGTAGGACTGTTAAATGTGGAAGTTAAGAATGTTTAAAGTTTTGAAGTAATGTGTCCTCACAAATGGTTTAGGAGGACCCATGGGACATACATCTTTTAGTGGGGCAGAATGTGTAATATCCCAAAACATGATGCCCCAGTCCATGCCCAGGTGCCTCAGTGTCTCCAGTTATGGTGTCCCAGTCCCCGGTTTTAAATAAAGCTGACCCCAGCAGTATAACGTGGCATGGAAGTGGAGAATTTTAAAGTGATATGGGGCCCCTTAGTAAAAGCATTTTTTTCTTTCAGTCTCTCCTGTTGTCAGTTTTCCTGCACCAGACTCATTGTGAGCCTAGTGCTAGTTCCAAATGTCCACTCATGCTGGACCATTGGCTGCCCCTTATGTTGCCAGGGATTTGGCATTCTGAACATTTGGGGGCTTAACAGCCCAGTGTGGCAGGAACCAGGGAAGTTGAGCAGCCATCACTTGACAAAAGAGCATGATCAGGTGCTCAGAACTGCAGTAGTGTGGCATGAGAGAGGGAGGGAGGGAAAGGTAAAGAAGAGTCTTAACTGCTGTCCTCCTCTCGTACCTCTTTAGGCAGTCTGCAGTTTTGGTTAGTTTCTCTCCAGTGTGTGCAGCAAGTCTGGTTGGCATACCCAGAGACAGGAGTGCAGCGGTTGTCTAGTCAAGAGATGGTGGTCAAAAGAAGAGGAGCAGTGGATTGGCAGTCAGTGTGGGCTCAGTTTAGCCCCCCTTTTTTGTTTAATTCAAAGTTTAAATCCTGTCCTTCATTGGCAGCAGCAAGTCTTCGGGCCATGGTGGTGAGAAGCATTGCTGAGCTGGAGGCGCAACAGTGGCTGCGGCGGTGAGAGGAAGGAGCGGTGTCAGAATGAGTCTGCCTGCAGGACCACCCACAGAGCCACTACTCTCTTCAGCCAGCAGCACCACCACCACAGCCATCCACCTGCAAACATCCCCTCCCTCAGCATTAACTTCATCCCAGGTTGGGGCAGTGAGTCAGTGGCAGCATGACTGGGCAGGTGCTGGTAGCCAGAACTAATTATTAAAAAAAAAAAAATTGTTTAAAGCACTGGTCGTTGCAGTGGGAGATGGCCAAGGTCTTGAGGGGGCTGGGCAGGGACCAAGCTAATGGACCACTTGCGGGTGAAGCAGTGGGTAAGAGGCCCTATTTTTCCCTAGTGCAGGCACACCAAAGGTGGAGTGAGGGGCAGAGCAAGCCTAATTTAAATAAAAATGCCCTGGTGGGCTAGGAGAACAGGGCAACCCCCCATTTAAAAGAGTGAGCAGCAGTGGCAGGGAAAGGGCAGGCAGGTCCTTATTCAACAAATTAAAGGTGCTCCCAGTAGGCGGAGTGAGGGGAAGGGCAAGCCCCAGTTACTTTAAGGAAGCACCAGCAGAGTTAGCAACAAAAGTGGGCTAGTAGCCCAGGTAGCCACCAGCAAGCCCAAGCCAAGGGCTACTGTAATTAAAATATTTTGGTGATCTGTATACATCAGCTCCAGCCAGGAGTGAGGAGAGGGGAGCAGACAGGCCCCAGTTAGTCATCCCAGCAACCTAGCTGCCACAGCCCTAGCAAAGGGCTAATAACTTTTAACAAAAGTATTTAACTGATCCCGTGGCCCCCTAGCAAGGGAGGGACAGTTAATGTGGGACCCCTAGCACACACGCTTAGTAAATCAGCCCTCAGCCAAGAAGGTAGAACTATTGTTTTGCCAAAAGCTTAAAGTGTATGCCTATGGGAGGGAGGGCATAGCCTCCCCGCGTAGCTAGGTATATCCCAACAATTTGATCCAAGTTTCCCATCACTTAGTGTCTGCCCTGGTATAGTGACCCTGGTTATCAGAACAAATACTTTAAAGTGCGAGTGCAACTGTTATTCAAAGTGACTGTGGTGAATCTTGAATGAACATCTGAAAGTGAAAGTGCCAATACATTTAAAGTGACAGTGCTGATATGTCTGTGAATAGTTGTGAAGGTCAACAATTGTTTTGTTCCAAGACTGCTTCTTTAAAGGGACAGCACCCGAAGTAAATGCATGCTCTGAGACTGTGAAACTGTCCTGCATGCCTTGAAATTGCCCTAATTGCCCCAAAGTCACCATGTTCTGCCCCAAGATTATTTAAATTGGCTGAAGGTTGTCCTGTATGGTCACTGCATGCTCCAAGACTGAGATACTGCCCTTACATGCTATGAACCCTTTTCAAAATACATTACACTTGCTCAAAATTTGTGAATTGCCCTGCATGTTCCTGAATTGTCACGTGGTGGTTATTTGATCCAAAGACTGCTAAAACCAGCAACTCCCAGGCAAAAAGGCAGTATGCTTTGGAGTCTTGGCTTTTTTCTGTCCAACTGCATGTTTACAAGTTCTCTTGCATGATCCAGAGGCTGTTCATCTAACTGCATCCTGACACTTTGTGGCCGGTCATTAGAATAGGAATAGCAGTCAGCTAAGGAACTCCTTGTCACCTGCTTTCTTCAGTCTTCAGGCCAACCCCTCCTTAATAGTGAGCTTGGCAGTGCAGGGAACTAAGCTGGTTCACAGACAGGGTCCATATAAGTTCTGTGGTGGAACTGCACAAATTTACAGTTATAGAGAGGTTTACAGTTATAGAGTACAGAATAATGATAGAAATGATTCTAGCACAGTAATTGGTATAAACTAGCCATAGAAATAGAATTGTGAGATTGGAATTTTTGTGGTTTGAAAGTTAATATTTTTTTGTTTGCACCCATTTTTTGTATTCTAATTTCTGTGCTTCAGTTGCTCAATAAACGGCTCCCTTTTTGTGAGTTGTGTCTCCTGCCTTTCCATTTGGTGAAATGTCCATTACATCAAGTAGTCAAATATTCAAAGAACCACCTTACCCATAAACCTACTAAGACAGCACCCCTTAACCAGAGTCCTGACAGGTAAACAAATCTCATCCAGCTCAAAATCATCTACTCACTTTACCTGGCATAGTCGGAGTCCAGACTGATTGGTTGGGTTAGGTTCCATGATTTTTTGTGTTGCACTTAGCCATTACTTTAAAAATGACAAATTGCTACAGTGTAATAACCCCCATACTCACCACTTTTCACACATCCAATATAAAAAATAAGCAGTTAACCCTCCCCCCCTTCCCACTTGTATTTCTCCTCCCCAGTGAATCAGGCCTGTAAATCTCTGGAGCTTTCCTCGTGTGTCTCCCAATACAGCATGAATGTTGCTATTATACCTGCTTGGTTGCCCCCACAATGCCTCCTACTCAAACTGTACAATATCTCCTGATTCATCAAGCCAGTAGCTTAAACTTAAAAGAAACAGTGGTGACTGACCCCGCACTCTTTTACTGGTCTTACGTCACGGGTGCTCAGCCCAGTTTGTGATCCTGCGCTGATGACTCTGTCCACCCCAATTCTGTGTGCCCTTTGGTAAAAAACTGTCTTTCCTGGAGAGTACACTGACTCTACCCTTGACCACATCAGTCTCTCCATTTAAAAGTCACTCCCTTAGGGCAGTGCCTCCTCTGATAGTTTCTTTAGTACTCACTCATCAGCACAATACCTCCGAGGTGGTTACTTAAATAAAAACTCACTCCATCACACAATATGGACCCCCAAAACAGTATTCATTTAAATAAAATCCCACTCCATGTAGTGACCAAAATAAAACAGTCATCCCCTCGATCAAAAACTGCAACACAGTACTGCCAAGGCACAAAGCCAATGAAACATCTCTAATTTTGCTTGTTAAGGGACTTTAGATCATACTTTATTAGGCCTACTTGTAGACAGTCTCTGGTAGGCAGAGCCACTTAGTGGGACACATGTGCAATAAGGATTATTTTAACCCTCAACCCTAATGCTCACCCCATTGTGATATAATCTTCAGACGTACACAACTATGTCTCCCCACATGTTGCCAACAACCTGTAGGCCCTGCCTGAAGAAAACAGACCACATTGCACCTTATTTGGTCATGGAATGGAGTGAACATTAGGGCTGAGAACCCCTTGGAAGACCCCACCCATGATTCGCTAAGAGTGAGGACAGCAAAAACTATGTTTTTATGTTGGCTTGCCACGCTTGCACGGCAGTCAACATATTGGGAGAGTGCAGATTTGGGTGGCGCGGCTGCTGTTGGGCGAATGCAGGGCACGCATCAGTAGGTGCATCCCTCATTCCCCAATAAGCCAGCATGCTAGTGCTGACACCAACATTATGTAAAGTGGACAAAACTTCTAAACAAAGTGCTGCTGCAACCGTGAGACAAGCTCATCATGCAGCGTCACTTTGTTTAGAAGTTATGTCACTTTACATGTCCATCCCCAGTACAGGGTGCCTACGCTTGGAGCCCACCCCAGCGTGGCAACTGATGCCATGATGATGGGGTTGCCCAATCCCCCGTCGGCTCCACTGTCCTCCCCTCCCAGTACAGGGTGCCACGCTGGGAGCCCACCCCAGCGTGGCAACTGATGCCATGGCCGACGGGGGTACCCAATCCCCCGTCAGCTCCACGTCACCCCCAGCCATCCTTCTGCCATGCTGGGAGCCCACCCCAGTGTGGTAAACGTCTCGCATCTTTTTTTTTTTAAACTTGCAAATTAAAAAGCGGTCCCACGGCGCTTCTCCCTGCCCCCTCCCACAACCCGCACCCACCCACTGCGCACCCTGCCTCCCCACACCCCCTCACCCCATACTTACCTCCGGAGTCTGGCGCGATGATCTTCGGTGGACCAGGAACACGTCTGCACTCTTCAAAGCCGACCGTGAACTGAGGAAATGCTGGTAAGCTGTATAATGGGCTAGATAGGGTTTTCAACTTTGTTGCATATCTCAGGCATTTTTTGGAATTTTTACACCAAATTTTCAACATGGGGTTTTGGGGCCCCTCCTCATGAATTTTGTCACTGTCATGGCGTTTATCAGCCTGAAAGGTGATTTCGCAGTCACTGCGCGAAATCACTTTTGGGGCCATTAACAAAATGACAGTGGTGGCATTCATGAGGTGCCTCTAAAGCCTAAGTTCCCAAATTTGGTGGAAAAAATCAACAAATGCCTGTTTTACTAGCGTGTTGCGTAGTTGCTATGCAGGGCTCAGAGTTTCTCGCTCATTCACAATATTTTACTGCCGGATTTTCAGCATTGTCATTTTTGTACACCTCCTTGTGAACAGTACAGCTGTCATTTTCCACATCCTGCCTGAAATGTGTTTCTGCACTTCCGGCGCACAATAGCGCAGTCGCTGTGGGAAATCAGTGTTTGGGCTAGATTATGAAAATGACAGTGACACAGTTCATGAGCAGAGGACCTAAAATGCATATGTTGAAAATTTGGTGATGATACTCCATAAAATAACTGTGTTACGAGCATGCGTTGGCAGATTGCACGCACGCTTGTACCATCGTGCATTTGTGATATTTTCAGTCTGGATTTTCACCATTGCCATTTTTCCACACCTCTTGATGAACAGTACAGCCGTCATTTGACATATCGTGCCCAAAATGTGTTTTCGCACTTCCGGTGCAGAATAGCGTGGTCGCTGTACGAAATCACTTCTTGGGACACTTTGAGGAAATAACAGTGACACTGTACATGAGCAGAGGTGCTAAAATGCCTATGTTGAAAATTTGGTGCCAAACGCCCATAAAATGGCAGTGTTGCAAGCGTGCATTGCATATTTCCCACACACCCTAGTAGCTTCGCAAATTTGGTATATTTACATGCCACATTTTCAACACTGGCATTTTTTTACACCTCCTTATGAACTGTGCAGCTGTCATTTCTCACATCCTGCCCGACATGTTTTCCCGCACTGCACTACCAAACACCCAAAGGGACACCCTAATGCTTGTCACTCTCTGCAGGGTGCGGGTGGGTTGGCATCAGTTCAATACTTCACTGCCATTCCTATGATGCATCTGTCTAACTCCTGCACTACCAATGCCAATGCCAGCAAGCCAACATTCGGCATTGACAAATGCTTGTTTCTTTTTGTTGTGAGGGGAAGGGGGGTTGGGGAGTTAGGGTTGGAGACCCTAACACCACATTTCTCTACTTTTGCCACTTTAATCTGAATCCTAACTGGTGCATTAACACAGTTTTTTGCAAAGTATTTCCTTACTTTCTGAGACAGTAGAATCATATCCTCATTCACAGAGGTCCCTTCATGACCTGCATGAACACATCCATCTGGCTGCAGAAGAGCAGGATCCTCCAGGCCATGTAGAAAAAGAAGAAGAATCAGCATTTATATAGCACTTTTCATACACAGTATCCCAAAGTGTTTTACAAGCAATGCTAGACTGGTAGTGAAGTGACTAAATGTGTGGTGGCGCCATATTGCACATCATCACCCACATACAGCCTGGATAATTGCATGAACTGGTTTATGGGAACGGGAATGTTGGCCAGGACACTGGGAATGTTCCCTGCTCTTTACGAAGAGTACCCTGGGTTCTTTTACTTCCACCTGGACATCCACCAGGACGGGCAGAAGGGACCTCTGTTTAATGTCTCATCTGAAGGACAGCACACCCCAGCAGTACAGCATCCCCCAATACTGCACTCGGATGCCAGCAATTTTTAGGTGCAAGTCCATCCCGGTGCGGAATGAGAACCCATGACCTTCTGGTCCAGAGGCGAATGTGCTACCAACTGAGCCATGCTGACACCACACTGATGTACCTGCATCCCTCCATAGATGCATGCATCCATCTAGCTGTGATAGCACAAGGCCTTCTGGGACCTGCGCTTCCATGCTTCCAGAAAGCAATTTATCTGCTTGGTTGTAATCATTTTTTTGTGACGCTCACTTCAAAGAAAAAAAATATATTAAGTGTCTGTCTTAACTGCTGGTGGTTAATTGTATATGGATAAAAATGTATTTTTCATTATTTTACCCATAAGTTAGTAAATGTTTAATGATTTGCTCTGCAAATTTGCTATGGTTGTAGTCCAAGATGAGATGCACCTTTGGTGCATTTTTGACAGTGATCAGATTTTTATTTTGGATTTGGCACCATGGTGAAGTTTGGAGGTAATTTGGAGATTCAGTGTGTACCCAGTGAACATTTAGGGGGGATGATGTGTTATTCTTGTAGTACTCAGTGAGACATTTTTTTGATATGTAGATTTTCCCTTAAAGAGCAGCTGATTCCTTTAGGAAATATTGGTAAACATAATAGCCAGACACAACAAGGGGCACAGTTAGATGCACTTAAGTGTCCCTTTTAGGAGGACATCTCTGGGCCAGTGCTCTTTCACGTATAAGGCTCCCCTCCGGCTAAATGAGCTCCCGGTCGAAGTCAACAAAGCAAAGAACCTCCCAACCTTTAGACATGACCTGAAACAATTTCTAGCTAACAAGAGTACATGTGCTTGTAGACACTCTAATGGTACTTCTACCATCTGATTGGCACTTAGTTGACTCCATTTGTTCACCAATGGGGGAAGGGGGGCTGTCATTTTTGACTCACAAACCCTGCACCTAAGGATAAATAGTACTCTGACTTACAGTTGCCCATTCCTGCCCCATCACTGTTTGCCCTAATTGATCCTTACCTCACAGCCAACACTGGGACTCCCTCCCAGCTACAACCCATCCTCTCCTCTCATCCTTTCTATTGTCTTTCCACCCTAGCCTGCCCTAAACCCTAACAGACCTATAGACCTACCCTTAATTTCTTCCTCTCACCTCATATAGACCCTGCCCTTGCCTCCTGTACTCTCTCACCACCCCACCTGCCTGGTCTGCATACAGGCCTTCCCCTAATATTCCTCCTTCACCTCCCCGAGCTGGCACTCACACACTTCATACCTGTCTATAACTCATACAGTACTTTCTTTAGTTTCTCCATTCACTTCCTGGTCTGCTGCTCCTGCTCCTTCTCCCCCCTCTCCTCAACCTTTTATGGCAACCATGCACTTATAAATAGAAACTAACCCTAATGATGATGCCTGGTTCAGGGCAGCTACTGGTACCTTTTAGACAGATAACTACTAAGCAGTGTTTATACCTCTTGTCATATAATTAGCAACTACTTGTTAACTGATTCCTAGCTAACTGCCTTGTCCAGTCTGTATCCCATGTTAAATATCTATATCATTGTCTCTGTATGCTGTGACAATGTAACTGTTTTTTTTCTTTGTATCTTGATGTAGAACCTTTGTAAATGAGCTTCTAGCTCAGAAGTATTTCTGAAGACTTAAATAAATAAACAATTCAGCTTGTGTGTCATAAGTCTTCTACAGATTTGCCCTCTCAATTATTTATTACTGAAGAAATTCCCACAGAAACAAAAATTCCCACAGAAACAATCTGCCTCTAGCTTGCACTCAACTTGAAATCATAATGCCCTGTTGTGTCATCACAGTCTGTTGCTATGGGAATAACTGTGATGTCACAAAGAGAGTATTATGACTTCAGGTTGGGAAGAAGCAATAGGAGCTGATGAACCCCCAAGGAACTCTCCTGTTCTCATGCATACAACCTCAGTAATAAATAATGAGAAATAGAGAATAATGGATGGGGAAGGGTTTGATATGATAATTTAATGCACACCCGAGTTGTGGGATGCTACATAAACCCCGAGGGCGAAGCCTGAGGGGTTTATCAAAGCATCCCACAATGAGGGTGTGCATTAAATTCTCATATGAAAAACCCTCCCCATCTTTTATTTTTTATAATAACAGACCAGCAATTTTTCTCAAGCAGTTTGTGAGACTGTTTGGCCCTGCCCACATACAGAATGTTGGCCAATGAGGCAGCAGCATAGTTTGACTGGCATGGCTTATGAATGTCATAACAACCAGCTGGTTGTTATGGAAAATATCAACCTGCTCAGTACATTGAGAGAAATTGCTGACCAGTTATTATTAAGAAATACAGCGCTAATGAGAAATGTAAGCTGCTTTGTGTTCAAATTTTATGTTTTTCAAAGTTCTTCTTGAGGCATTGGTGGCTTTTTAACTCCAATTATCGACACAGTTATGGCTTGTTAAAGTTGTAATGTTATCTTATGGGAATTTTCATTTTTTCATTTTTATGTTTTTTCTATATCTATTTTCAGTTGGTATTTTGTAGGGACTTAGTCTTGTAGTACTTACTGGGATATTTCGTTTGATACATAGTTTGTCCCTTAACTCCAAAGACTTATGGAGTTACAGCTTGTTAAAGTTGCAATGTTACCCTAAGGGAAGTTTCATTTTTTAATTTTTATATTTTATTATATGGCGCCTACATTTCTGGGGGACTATTATGTATTAGTGCTGTAGTACTCATTGATACCTTTTTTATAGATAGATTGCTCCAAGTCTTGAATGAGTTATGGCTTGTTAAAATTGCAATGTTATCCTATGAGAATTAAAATGTTTACATACTGTGAAGCTTGCCAGGATGAAACCCACTTCTAGAGCATTCTGCAGTATGCTGCAGTAGAGTTACTGTCATAAACAATGTAATTTCAGTGGGAATGTATCTCTTTTGTCATGCAGGAAAATGTGACACTGCCAGGATGAAGTGAATTTCACAGTTTCCTGCATGACAAAAGGGACTAATTGTCATTGAAATTACATTTGCTTCCACAGTAACTCTGCTGCAGCATGATGCAGAGTGCTGCAAAATGCTGCATAATTAGGTTTCATCCTGGCAAGCTTCAATTTATTTACATTTTTTATACAGCCCTGAAGTTTTATGAAGGGTATTATATTATAGTTTTGTAGTACTCTCTAGGATCTTTCTTGTGATGTATAGATTGTCTCTTAACTGCAAATATTGATGGAGTTATAGCTTGCTAAAGGTGAAATGTGGAAAACAGACAAAGACCAAATTCTTGTTTCGTATGAATGAATCCTGTTTCATGAGACTGTGTTATTCTCATGAAACAGGATTGTTTCATACACAACAAGAATGTTAAAAAAAAAAGACCACATTCTTGTTGCATATGATTGTAATCTTGTTTCATGTGGCCTTATTCCTGTTTCATGAGGCCATATGAAAGAAGAAAATCTTATGAAACAAGATTTTCAAAATGTTTAAAAATATTTCTGGGCCCCTTTTCCAAAAACTAACCGCAGAATCAAGCTAACAGGGTCCCATTTAGCAAGATACACATGTTGGTGTCTTTGCAGGATATTTTTATGGGTTTTCAAAAAATTTTCTTTTAAAAAAAATGGAAACAAGATGGCCACCATACAAAACAAGAATTTGCTCTCACGAAACAGGATTACCCCCTCATGAAATAGAAGCTGTTTTGTATGGCCAAATTCTTGTTTCATATGAAAAAACTATCCAAAACAGTGTTCCGTACTTGCTTAGAACCAAAATTTCAAATCCTTGTAACTCTGGAATGGATTCATATTTTTTTTGGCAAACCAATGGAAGGCATCATTCTAGGACAAGCCCTTTCTACCCTGAAAACTTCAAGCCAAAATTCCAATCTGTCTGGACAGTAGGCAATGAGAAAAAGAAAGAAAAAAACACAACAACCATTTTTTCACTGTCTGGATCTTGGAATCCACACATCTGACCAGAATAAAACTTAGCTCATCAAAAGACCTTGCGCTCAAGACAGCCCATACAAAATTCCACACAAATCTGTTGAACTGGAGTAAAACTATTAAAGTGCAAAGTTAAGGGTTTAACATTGAGCAGCTTACTCAACCCTAACTATTACGTCACTACTGCGCCACTATAATAAAATAAAAAATTAAAAAAAAACAAGATAGGCTGGCTCACTGGCACAGCAGTAGTGCTACCACTCATGATGCCGGCAACCCAGGTTCAGTAGGGAGCTCAGGCCATCAAAGGGCCAGCTTGGGGGAGGAGGATCAAGTGTCCAGAGGACTGCTCTACTCCTCTTCTGGGGGGGGATTGCAGAGGTCAGCATATACCTGGCCACTAGTGGCAAGCTAGGGGAAAGGCACCTGGGACTGCCAGGGAATGAGCAGACAGATGCTGATGTATGGCACATGGGTCACGCATCCTGGCATCATTGTATGACATGCCCCTCAGGGGAAGAAACATGGAAAAAATCTTCAGCAACATGATGGTACTTGGACCCTTGCAGGCCCACACCCAACTAGCTTGGCTCACCAGTACAACTACTGGATCTAGTTCATGGTGGCAGATTGGGAGAACCCACTGACCCTCCGGGGGGGGCAAGTCCTGGATGTACTGGCTGGTGGTAAGTTCCAGTGGATGTTGGGGTGATGGGTCTAGGTGGTCCAGGTGGATAGGGGCTGTCTGAGGCATGGGAGAGAGAAAAAAAAAACACAAGATAATAAATGCAATACAGTTGCTCATAAAATACTAACACAGATAAAATACAGACAGAGTATATAGTTAATAGCAATACTTAAGTTATAAACATATGAAGAAGCCAGCAGAAGAAGACCATTTGGTCTATTAAGTCTGTTTGTACTGCAGGGTCCACAGCTTGTGGGCTAATGTCCCTGCCCTCCCTCCCTACTCCTCCCATTCTCCCTACACATGAACCTTACCTTCCCCCTATGCCTACCCAGCTTCTCTTAAAGCTGCCCACTGTCTTTAATGAGATGGCCTCTTCTGGCAGCGCATTCCAAGTGTCCACCACCCTCTCTGTGAAGAAGTGCTTCCTCACCTCCCTCCTAAACCTCCCACCCTCCAGCTTAAGACTGTGCCCCCTCATGCTATGATTGCCACTCAGCTTAAAGAGACTCTCCTTATCAACCTTATGTATCCCTTTCAAGTACTTGAAGGTCCCAATGATGTTCCCCATCTCTCTTTCCTGTCTTCCAGGGAGTACATGTTAGTGCCCTCAATCTCTCCTCATATGCCTCACGCTGCTGACCAGCTATCATCTTTGTAGCCCTCCTCTGGACCTTCTCCAGAAGCTTAATGTCCTTTTTGATGTGTGGGTACCAGTACTGAACTCCATACTCTAGATGCAGTCTTACCAGTGACCTGTACAAGGGCAGTATAACCTCCTCTCTCCTACTACTGATCCCCCTAGATATGCATCCCAGCATCTTGTTTGCCTTTGCTGCTGCTTTCTTGCACTGCATGGAGTTCTTCAGGTCACTAGTGATCATCACTCCCAGGTCCTTCTCATCCTCTGATGAAGATGCTTGGACTCCACCCAGGTAGCACTCTGTCCTGAGATTCTTGGATACATCATGTTGTACCAATGGTACTGTTGCAACAAGGGCAAAGTAAGTAGCTTCACCATGGAGGCACCCCTCAGTGTAGTGAAAAGAAACTACAATGCCAGTATGAGGTCATATTTCAGACAGCAAAGCATTCAGCCAGTAGGGTCAGAAAAGACAAAGGCTTGCTTGCTTCTTATAGTTCTTAGTTTAGTGATAATACATGTGAATCCAGCAGCATAACCACACACTGTGTTGTGCTATTACTGATATAAAACAAGCATTTGTCGATGCTGAATATTTGCTTGCAGTATAACAGAGCTTGAAAGGGAACATAAAAAATATGAGGAGGGATATGGAGTTTTTTTAAATCGGGGGGAGAAATAGGCATGGAACCCTAGCAAGTTCCCCTCATTGGCAAAAGGTGAGACCAGCATGGGAAGGGAGACAGATTTTTTAGGTCAGTGGGCCAGAAAAATGGGCATGAAGCCCAAGCAAGTTACTTTCCTTGGCAGAAGGTAAGATTGGTGAGGGGAGATAGACAAAGGTTTGTTTCGTTGTTTTAAATGTGGGGAACAGAAATGGGCATGGAGCCCAAGTGAGTTCCTCTCATCAGCAGAAGGTAACACTGGTGAGGGGAGGAAGGCAGAAATTTGTTTTTTTAAGTCATGGGGGGGGGGAGGGGGGAGGAGAAACAGAAACAAACATGGAGCCAAAGAAAGTTCATAGATACATAGACAATGATGGCAGAAAAAGGCCTGTTGGCCTATCCTCTTTGTTTCTGCTCCCTCTTTCTAATTAATTCCATATGCTTATTCTAGTCCTGCTTGAAACTGTTCTCTGACTTGGCATGTACCACTTTCTGTGGCAGCCTGTTCCGCTTATCCACCACTCTTTCTGTCAAAAAGTGCTGACAGACATTCTTTTTGAACCACCCCTTTGCCAAGTTCAAGTGAGTTCCCTGTGACCCGTGCAGTTGAAGTCAAGTAGAAAAGTTTCTTGGCAACCACCCTATTTATCTTGTGCAGGTACTTGTATGTCTTGAACATGTCACCCCTTTCCCTCCTTTTCTCAAGGCTTTACATGCCTAGACAGTAATCAACAACACCCCAGCTCACTCAGGCAATTTCCTTCTGAAGCTACACCAAACTTCGACCACAAGTAAAAGTTAAGACAATAAAACATGGATTAGTGGTACTATAATCACACAGATATTTACAGCACTTTGAGTGAAGAGTTAAAATAAATGCATAGCATATCAAACAGACCAAAACTTGAGGCTCAGGTGTCCTAAAATTTAACAGCCACACAGTGATTCAGTTATTTAAAATGCTTCCAGTCAGCAGCCAGTTCTGAATGCCCTCTTTACAAAGCCTTCCTACCTGGTACCTCTGAATTACCAGATTACCATTATTTAGACTGTCACTACCAGAAAAATATTTTGCTAAGCATCTTTATATTTAGCTACAAATACTATTGGTCAAGTGGCCAAATTGCTGTTCCATAGGCTGCAGAACAAAATAAGGATAGGAGAATCAGTCGCACACAGGGGAAGTGAGGGGGTACTAGCAGAGGATGGCCAGCCTGGCAACAAACACAAAACAAGTAAACTGCACTCTGAAGCAAACTGCAAGGCAGAAATTGCAGTTGAAAACTTTTTATTGTGGATCTGCTGCCTGTCAAAGACCCAGATAGGGTTGAAGCACCAGGGCTAGGATTCTAGTTCGCTACTTTGGAGCTACTGCTGCAATAAAACCTTTTTAACTGCAATTTCCATCTTAGAGTTTGCTTCGGAGTGCAGTTTATTAATTTTGTGCAGAACAAATTAAGGCTTTGCTCTGAGTTTTGTCATTTTGCTAAAAGGGTCAGCTGATAGTCAAAATGCCACAGGGTTCTAGACTTTCAGCTAACTGGATTACAGTGCTACAACATGGGCAAAGGCTCACTGTGGGAGTGTTCATGGCTCTACATGGCTTAAATTAAAAGTAAAGGTAGTGAGTTTGTTCCTCTGAAAACAATTACCAACAGTGCAGATTCTGTGATGTAGTCTGTGTTCAAAGTAGCAGTGTTTGCTAGCCCACAAAAAAAGTAATTATGTAGTTTTTTTACAAATACTGAATTTACAAAACTAGTAATGAACGTAGTTTTAGAAGTGTTGAGAGAATTAAAAATACACTGATAACCTAGTAATTCAAGGTCAGAAGGGATTCTAGGTCCATCATGCCCCTTCCCCCCACGTGCAGAGATGAAATATATATGCTGTGCAAACAAATACCAATATATTTATTCTATTTTTGTTGACTGGGAAAGGAGGGCTAGGAGGTACTTCCAGTTTTGAACCTCATCTCAGGGGGGCAGGGGATACAAATTCAAAGTGCTACTGAACCAGGTTAAGCTGTCTGTGTTTTTTAAGAATGAGGGAAATTTGGCCAGGACACTGGGGAAAGTCCCCAACTCTATATTGCCCAAGAGATACATGTATTGGATTCTAGAAACTCAGGAACATTTATTTTTAGAATGCCTGTATATTGTGAAGTTTTGTGATGTTTAGTAAGGCACCACAATTATTGGAATTTCAAAATGTAATGCACTCTACCCTGGTACTGGGAATATACGGCAAAGGTGGTTAAAGATGCATGTTACTACTTTATGGGTTATCATGGCATTAGCAAAACATTTAATTTGGCAATTTCATTGAAAGCTTGTATTGGAAGAGCAATATTTACTTCAAGAAGATCTCCTTCAAGCTTATGAACTCATCTATGGACTGTTTATGAATCGGACATGGTCAAATTTCATCATGGACAGGTGCAGTCATTTTGGAATCATTGCAGTGGTCTTTTGTCAAAACACAGTTGGATCTGGGAAGTTGGAATTTGGGGTGGAGTTACTTCCTAAATGTTTTCCAACTTCTGGATTTCTGATTAGATGGATTAGAAAACATTTGTAAAGTATGATGTATGTATGTCTTGTATTATTCTCTATAATAAAAAAAGTCCCCTACTTTTTTCAAGAAGTGTCATGGGATCTTTAGCAATCCGTTTCAATGTAACTAATCATTAATTACATGCAACAAGGTAATTACACTGCAGTTACATGTTTGTTGCATGCAACTACATTGCAATTGCAATGCAGTTACAGTGTAGTTACACTGTAACTAAAATGTAGTTAAGTGACACTTAAAGTGTAACCGTAACCACCATGAACAGGGCAGATGAGGCTTCAGTTTAGCATCTCGCTCAAAGGATGGAAATTAATAGGGGTCATCTGCCCTACTATACAGGGTACTCAATGATTCCGTTGGTAAGCAGAAACTGATGATGAATCAAAGAATATCAGAAATACAGTGTAGCTGAAAAACATTATGGTAAAACCTTTTGCTGACTGCAAAATACTGCTGCTTTAAGCTGCACTAACCAAACAAGATTATTTATTTTGTCCCTGTATTTTCCTTCCAGCCAGCCACCTGTCTGTCAGGGGTGATATACCCTGGATCAGGAATACACCCTGAATCTGGCAGAGCCATCATTCCAATGATGACTGGGTTTTTCTCCCAACTTTTCTCCCTGTACCTCCCTCTGCACTGTGGAGTGGGCAGTAGCTATTCCAGCACCACACAACCACAGCACACTGAGTGGAGCAAGCTCCCTGACCTTCTGGCAAGTGTCACCAAAGCACTCTGTCATCGCATCCCAGTTAGAGCACACTGCCGCATGACAGGTGCTCCAGCCCATGACCACTTCCTGATGCTGTTCCCTGAATCTGCTCCCGAACCCGGGTTGCCAGAGTAGCAGTGTGCCATGCTGTCTGTAGGTAATTAGAGCTGCTCTAAATTTCTGTATGGAGCTACAAATAACATACTACAACTAGCAAAGGTACCCCTGAAGTTACACAGCAGTGTTTAAACTGACAAATGCCAGAGAGCCTTTTGATATGCATTTCTGTAGTTAGCTACAAATTGTATTACTCAAATAGCCAAATTACTACTGCAGGCCCACAAGATGCAGATGAAAATGCTGTACGAATGTTTTTAAAGGTTTGACTAAGAGTTCTGTCATTTTGCTAAAAAGTTCAGGTTAGCTAAAATGCTGCAATTTTTTACTTCTAGCTTAATCATTCATGATATAATTCTAGTAGAATCTGACAAAATAAGAAACCAATCTGCATTCTCCAATATATAAATTACTGAACAAATATTTATACTCTGCTGGGTATTTTTTTTTAATAAAATTCTGGAAAATTAGCATTTCTTTTGATGCCTGGAACATTTCAGCACCCAGCATGTTAAAGAAACTGGGGAGCATCACATCTGGCATTCTGGCAATCAGAATGCTACAAACATTTTTGGCATGGATTGCTGTGACATTTCAGCAGCCAGCAGGCTACTAAAACTGGTGTGTCACATGGCATTTTGGAAGTCAGCAAGTTACTGAAATCTGTGTCCCTGGCATGTGGCATTTCAGCAGACAGCATGTTACTGATTGACATGCGTCTCCTGTGGCATTTCAGCAGCCAGCATATTATTGAAATTGGGGTGTGTTGCATGTGTACAACAATTTACTCAAACAGAACAATGGTTGTCACAGTCTTCATTTCTAAGACAGGTCCTGGCCACTTGAGTTTCACAGGACATGGACAGCCTCCACCTTCATTACCTCTAGCATTCTGTCTTCAGAGTATACGACACCAATAAACACGGAAATGCAAGCTCAGAACTAACACATTTACTTGTGCAAAGTTTAGTTCTGGAGTTAGCCTCACTGATTAGTGTCACAGTACTTGCTGAGGTGAAGTCTGAGCTTACAGTGTAAGACAGCACCTTCTTTATGAGGAATATAGCACTTGGGAGGACAGCCTTTCTAATGTGGTGCAACTGAGGAGAGGTATATCCATGACATGGCAAAGAATAATGAACTACCCACTTGGAATTTTATGATATATACCACTTACAAACATGATGATTATGCCATAATTTGATAGTGAGTTAAATCAGCAGTGGACTGTAACAACAAAGGCACGTAAGTCCTCTTCTCCTTTGACCATGTTAAGCTTTCACAAATCAAGAGCAAAATTAGAAATGCTCCTAAACTTCTTCTCTGCCTCTGATGGCATATCAGCTGTGTCTCGGTCAACAAGGGTTGTTGGAAGTTTTCACCACTCTTGCAACTTGACATCTTGGGCACCACAATATGGTACTGCCAGGAAACTTGACCTGTCGTGGGGTTTCTAACCTGGTGGCAGCCCAATACCACCCAACTTCTGCCTCAAAACACTTGGGTAGCCAGAGTCCGTCCACTTAAACCCATCCCCATCACTCTCGGGTGCTCCAGACAGGAACAGATGCAATAATATGAAGCTGCAATAACCACCGGGTTGCTTTTCATAGTTCCCATGCAGTGATAGCTTTTCAGACCTGATCACTGGCTCACCCACACCATGTGGACTTCAGCCCCTTGGCTCAGCCCCTTCCTTCCCCTTCTTACCTTTCACGAGACTCTCAGTGGTTGACAGTTTGTTCTGCTCCTTCCCAGATGTTGTTCTCCCTCTAGAGCCCCATGACTGACAACTGAAACCAAATGACAGGGAATAACTTAACTCCTCAGGTGACGGGGCAGAGATGCGTCTCACTGACCTTATCACCTTCAAAATCCCTCTCTTCCTCACCGAATCATGCACTCTCTACTCACCACCCCAATGTTCCTCTAACCAATGCCCCAAGCCACACTCACTGCCAATCACCAGATGCTCTAAGCTTCACAAACTGCCCCTCACCTTGTTTCACTCGCTGTCACTGCAAATTTTTGATAATGTTCACAGCCAGGCTTTCCTTGGTCCGGAGTGCAGTATAAACCCACGCAGCAAGTGGTCTGTTCTTCCTATACAGCTAACTCAAAAGTTAATAGTCAGGCTCATCAGACTTGAAAGTGTCTGTAACGTTTAAGCAATTACATTGGATTTCAAATATAACCAGATGACTGAGTCAGTTCTGAAGTTTATTTGCTTGACCATTTGGTCATTACAACTTGACAAAAATTGACATCAGATAGATACAAAGGTACATACAGAATGCTCTAAGCAGGTTACTAAATACATAGTGCACAATAAAACACAGTGACAGGGCACACGCAATTGGCAGTCAATACCAGTGGTGCAAGTGGTAGACAAGAAGTACAGGAACTCAGGCACTGGCAATTATGAAATACAGAATGGAGATCTTCAGTCTAAAGGATAGCAGTGTCAAGGCACAACTATCTAATTTGACGCTAGGAGATTAAAGTATTTCTAGGAAAATAGCATTGTTGTACAAGTTAAATGGTGTTATGGAAACCCTGATAGCAGATCACAGATCCAGAAACTGTCACTGTGTTGCTGGTTTAAGAATTTCAGTTTTAGTGTCAGTGGGAAGAAGTACAGGAACTCAGTTCCTGCTGCAAAAAAGGTACAGGAACTCAGTTCCTGTGCGTTCCTGCTCACTTTCATCACTGGTCAATACATCCCACTGTCTGAATCATTTGTACCTTTAATCAAGGCAATTCACCATTTCATTATTTTTCCATGGCCATGATTCCTGTACAAGCATTATTGTAATCCCACTAGGTCCACTTAGTGTGGCAGGAGAAAATGAGCTCACCCATGTTTACAATCAGTCAAGCAAGGGCAGACTTCCTGGGCAACAGGAGCTACAGCAGAGATGCCCGTTGTTCAAATGCAGCACCCTCATTAAATACATATCTAGCTCCAAATTACAGTTAACTTTTCTGTATCATTTCAAGATTACAGTTTTGCTAAAGCATCTACTGTGCAATACCGGGCCTACAGCAGTTATGCTGACCCACAATATGTTGGCAAGGTCAACAACACTATGGTGCTTTAACTTCCATTGGGAGTATAATATCAGTATAGGCCAGCGTACTAGACTGCCCTATCTGAAAGGAAACTTAGGCTGACATTCCAAATACAGTAGGCCTTTAAAAGTACCCAGCTGCCATTTTAATGAGTAAGTGCCCAGAAGAGCCCATATGCCAGCAAGACACAGGCCAATGCCTGATCCTTTCCTGGTGCGCACTTTATGACCTTTTAGACCCTGTGCTTTACCCTAAAACTTCCATACTAAGTAATAGATGGTTGGACCCTAATAGTATTCAACAACAGATACTTCTCTTTACTTTTAGGCCTTCTCATACCAAGGCCCTATCCCAAAAGGCTGGTCTTGAAAGTGAAGGAACAAATCAAGTGGCAAATTCAGTCCCAATATTCAGTGAACCAATCTGGTTTTAAGCTATTAGGTTATCGGGATTATTACTACCTATAACGATAGCCACCCAAATAAACTATCAATATTAAACGTTTTCATTGTATGCCAGAAAACTACTAAGCAGCTCCGCCCCATCCCTGACCTTATTAAAGTGACATAAGAACATAAAACAGTATGCAGTAACACTTACAACTTACATATAAAGGTCACCTTGAGGATATCATAACTGAGAACTAACTTACAGCCAGGAAATTATGTCATTAACAACAACAAATCTCACAAAAATACATAAGAAGAGTTCCTTACAGTTTATACAATTTTTTTACCTTAATGAGTTTCCAGCCCTTTCAAAAAGCCAAACCTGTAGATATCTGAATTTTACTTAAGGTTTAAAATATGAAGTCCAACCAGTCAACGTCATTAATATCATTATTTCTTTCTGTGCTGGCTATCACACTGTTTCACAGTACCACTTCAGTGAGTGCTTGTCCTCACCAACTGAGTTTAAATGAAATTTTATGCAATACCTTCTTTTTGTATACATTTTTCAGGGCTACACACAGGCTAAACACTTTCTTAGGTTTTTTAGGCCATACCTTACATAATTTCTCTTGTGTCAGATTCAGATAGAAAATGACCAGATCAATAAGCCCCATATAAGGGTTCAAATACCACAATTCCAGGTTATAGCCATAGTTAATGCCAAACAGCAAACGGCTCTGTAGGCCTGTCCAAGCCAAACATCGGTGAGCAACTGTCTCCTTTCCCATCAAGCTCTTCTTCTCTGACTTCTTGTATTGTGGTTACAGATCTATTAAAACCTGTAAGAGTGCGACAGAAATCACTCTCTGAGGCCACTAAATTACATCAGAAAAGGTGCACTCCTCAGCATCCCTAGGCAAGGTTGGCATACCTGTAAAATTGTAATGAGAGAGAAAGAGATTTCTTTTTTAAGTGGTGTAACATTTCAGAACAGAAATGGGCGTAGAGCCCAAGCAAGTTCCCTTCTCTTTGTTGCCAGAAGGTGAGACCTGTGAGGGGGGAGAGAGAGACAGAGATATGCTTTTTGTTAAGTGGCAGGAGAGGAAGAGAAACAGAAACAGGCAGAAACCAGCAACTCCCTGTCACCCACTGCTAAATTGCATGCAAAAGAGAGCCAGTTCCCGTTTCCTCAGCGGCCAAATGTGCGATCATTGAGGGAAGGGGGAGGAAACAGAGATTATGTTTTTTTTTATGGGGGGAGAGTAGAATTGTCAGAACCCACTGAAGTTATGGGTTCTGGTTCTGGCCTAGAACTTTGTAAACAGTTCTAGGGTTCTAATCTTCTTTAGAACTTAAACTTTTTTCTGTATAGGGCTGATAAGAAAGAACAGATAAAGACAAGGAGAGGACAAACACACAAATAAATAAATAAATAAATAAATAAATAAATAAAGATCTGCACTCCCAGTGCAGCAAAAATATTGTTTCACAGCACATGCAGAAAAGAGAAACACATTGCACCTTCCAAATGTAAATGCTAAGTGTGACAACTCCATGCATTTGGCACATCCGTATGTGAGCAGCACATTCCTATATTCTCTCTCTCTCGCGCTCTCTAAAACATTATAGGATGTAATTTCCAATAATTAGTTTGTTTTCCATGTTGGCATCTCCTGTTTTTGAAATGTATGAACAAGACAAAAAAAAACCTTTTATTTAGTATATAATGTATGGTAGAACGTTGTTATAGGCAGAAATCTACCTTTTCATAACAACTTTTTACCATCGATGTGATGTCACGATGGTGTTAAGCCATCGATGGTACGTCACATCGATGGGTTAACATCTGGAAACAGTCTGGGCATGCATGAAAATGGATCGGACAGCTTTGAAACGGCCACAGCGGTGAGAGTAGAGCAGCGGCAACATAAAAAAAACTGCAGTAAGGAACTGCTTTCTTTTGTAAAAAGCCTAAATTGTACCATACATTCTAAAATATAATGTATGGTACATCGATGGGGAACCGTTTTTTTAACTCATCTCGAGGTTGCCATGGCGACCTAAACCTCTCGATATCGAGGTTTACATGGTCACCCTGGCAACCTTTCGATGGTTAACAAACCGGTTAACCATTGATGACCATACATTATCCTCTATTTAGAACCCTTATTTAGAACCCTTAGTACTTACAACCCATGGGTGTTGTAGTTCAAAATTAGAACTTGAAGCCCAGGGTTCTAAAAGGGTTCTAATCTTTTTGGAACTAGTTATTTTTTGTTTTGTGGACTTTATTTATTCACTCTCTACAGCTGGGGTACTTACCCCATCAGCCAGTTATGCAGTTGCTCAACTGGTCCATGGTGCCAGCCTCTGCCGCAACCACTGAAGCAGGGAGGACCGTAGCTTTCCCCCTACACAAGGGCCCCCCCAGTGAGGGCAAACCGGGAGAAAAAAAGTATCACCCTTAGAGCCCCCGCCCCAGCCACTGGGCTTTGTTTGACACTTGGACCAGGTCATCTGTTGGCTGCTTCATGCTGCTGCAGGGAGGGACATTGTCTGCTGTAGTTCCCCAGGGAGTGGACGTGCAATGAAGTACATCGAGCAGCATGCACGCTTCCGTGCACACTCACAGGTCATTTGCCACTCCCCGACCCCAAGTACTGGTGTGCTGATCACTGCTTTCCCCAGTCTCCACTGGGGCCACCAGTGCAGAGAGCTAAGCCCCTAACCCTCCCCAGGAGAGGAGAGCAGTCCTCTGGATGCTCAATCCTCCCCTTCCCCTGCCGACCCCTGGTGACCCAAGTCTGTTCCTGAACCCAGGTTGCCGGCATAGCACGAGGTGTGGTGTGCAGCGCCTCAACCCTCATTGCCACTGGGCCAGCCCTAGAACTAGTTCTGACAGCCTTAGGGAAGAGAAACAGAAATGGGCATAGAGCCCAAGGAACTTCTCTTCCACTCTTCTGCAGAAGGTGAAACTGGCGAGGGGAAGGAGACAAAGATTTTTTTTTTAAGTGGTGGGAGGGGGAGAAAAACAGAAATGGGCATGAAGCCCAAGCCAGTTCCCTTTACCTCATCGGCAGAATGTTAAACTGGTGGGGGGAGGGAGGCAGAGATTTTTTTTTATTTTTTTAGTTTTAGTGGTGTGACATTTCAGAACAGAAATGGGGATGGAACCCTACAAGTTCCCTTCTCCTCATCAGCAGAAGGTGAGACTGGTGAGGAGAAGAAGACAGGATGGAGATTTAGTTTTTTAAGTGGTGTGACATGTGATGATGGAGGCTGATCATCACGTCACTGAGCAGCTTGCTTGGCAGTGTCATGCAGATGAAAGAGACGGACTCTCTCTGATTTGAGCAGATGCCTCTTTTCAACTGTGTGAAGTTTCTGCCCAGCAAGTAGAGAACAGCATCATGATCAGCTTGTCTGATCATTGGACTGTCACCGTCCAGCCCATTGTAGCTTGAGCTGCATTGCACTCGACAGTGACACACCTCTGAAATGCGATTCATAACAAAATGTTCGCCACACATGGTAGTGCAAGTGAACATTAAAAGGAGTTCCTGTCATTCTGAACAAACTCTGTTTGTTTGAAGAAACTCACAGTATGTGAGGCAACAGAGCAGAATCATCACCCAATACATGCACCTCATTATGACAATTTACATTTATGCATCTTAACTTCAGTGCTCCAGGAGTGTAAAATGCACCTATTCCTAATAAAGCAAAGCATCATGGGAATTATAAGCAAATCACCTTGAAAGCATTTAGACTGGTTCTGCTTTATGCATGAGTGTATGGTGCCAAGTGGCCTCTCACACACTCTTACACACTCTGCAAAGGTTGAAAACATGACATAGACATGTATTTCATCCTACACAGGACTGTTTAGTGTGTCTCACCTGTTACAGCCCAGGTGAAGGATGAACCAGTCATATTTTGGTCATACCAGTTTGGGTCATGATGAGCCCAAAATAAGAAACCAATCTGAAAAATAAAGACCCTCGGCACAAAAGAGACTGGAAAGGTATGAACTGCTGCATGCTAGGCCTTGAAAAAAACACTCCTAGAGAGATCTAAGAGACAAATAATCTTAGCACTTTACTAGTATTTTTACATTTCTTTGAAATTTGGCTTCATTGCCATTGCCTTTTCTGGATAACCTTTGCCTCATTATGCTTGTGCTGAGATTCTTTGTCTTTTAGATTTCTACTGGAGTGTTTTTCCAAGGCCCAGTATGTAACACTTCATTCCTTTCCAGTCTCTCTTCAAGGGAAGCAGAAACTTTGCTGCTTTCCCCCATTCCTATTTTCTTACCCTTGCCCTCTTTCTGTACACAGGTATGTCTCTCTTTTTTTGTTTTCTGTCTTCTTGGTCTTTAAAATCAGCTCAGAATTTAGCCTCCTATAGTGCCTTTATGGGTGTTCTAACCAGTGACATAATCAGTTGCAATCAATCAGTGACTCCTGATGCATATACTGCTACTTGAATAGGCTGCCACATAGCTGAAAGTAGAGCAGTTACTCAGTGTTTCATCTCAGTGGTAACTTATTTTTATTTTTTTTTTCATTTTAGTTTTTGTAAGTTGTCACCAATTTGAGTACCTAAAATGGGTCTATGGGGGGCTACCCATTGAGCTGGCTTTAAAAACCAGGGGGTTAAGCCTTAATATGGTAATGAGTCAAAAATAAGTACGTAATAAACCACAACAGGATGTGCATTATGGGATTTGAATGCATGCCCCGGGATGTAGTGAGGCATGCGACCTAAGGTTGTGTCCTATGCCATGGAAAGTCTGGGATGCCTCCGCTTGCATACTGTGTGACCCTAAGCAAGTCACTTAACCTCCCCAGTGCTCCTGGGTTGCCCTGTAAATGAGACTTGTGCCCAATGTGCCCTACCTGCTTACTAAAAGAATAAAAAGACCTTTCATTTATAAAGAAATGATGTTTCGAACAATAATGGTTCAAAGGTTAACTCTTTTTCAAATAAATTATATTTTGAAAAGAATAACATTAGAACCATTAGAGCTGGAAACTTCATTTTTTAGATGAAAATTTGAAGTCAGGAGATAAAACATCTTGACACTGTTTTCATTTATCAATTAATATTGAAATAGTATTGATACAGTTTAAAGTATATCAGTACAGTATATATCAGTACCTTTTTATGGTGTATTAATACAGTTTAAAAATAGATAACTTTGGAACCATTTGGACCAGAAACATATTTGTTTTTAAATGAAAGCTTAGAGTCAAGCAGCAAAAGATGTGATCTGTTGGTGCAGTTGTAATGTACTGATATCTTACAAATAAAAATAATAGAAAGGTGGTCTGGAATCTGGCAACCGGGATTCAGTGCAAAAAAGTGCAAGGTCATCCCCATAAGGAGCAAGAACTTCAGGGCAAAGTACTGGTTAGGGGGTGTGACTGTCATGGTGTCCAACGAAGAGAAAGACCTGGGGATTGCAACCATGTGAAATCTGAAACTCTCTACGTAATGCAACAAAGCAGTGGCAAGGGCAAATAGAATGCTGGGTTGCATAACGAGGGAGTTTTATTTTTATTTCATTTTTTTATTATGTTTGGAAGATCTTTGAGCACAAGAACCCTTTTTCAAAGGTGTCTCAGTCAATAAATATATCATGAAACATTATACAGAACATTAATCGTAGGAAAGACAAATACATCAAATCAGAGCCAAAATACTGTACATAATATCAGACATGAGATTTCCATAATAAGGCACAGGTAGAAGTACTGGGTCCATCAATACAGAATGAGTAGGGGCCAGCTATGTAACAACATACTAAGGGTGGTGCTGTAGGAGGGACTGGGTTTCCAGAGTAACCAAAGTCTGGGATTAACGCTATGGGCGGTTGCATTTGAGATACTGGTAGAAAGGTTTGCCACCTGTGCTATGAAGAAATGGCAGGTTGAGGCACATTCACCACTGGTGAGAGTGAGTTCCAGGCTTTGGTCGCTCTGTAGGCAAAACGGCACCGGCCCATGATGGTTCTTCTGTGTTACACAGCCAGTTTACCATAGCCCATGGACCTTGTGCTAAAGCAGTTGTCAGTCTTGGTTAGTAAACTGCACACCCCAGGAGGCTTTTTACTATGTAGGGCCCTTTGGATGAGCACAGCAGAGTTACAGGTGGTGCGGAAGTGGAAAGGGAGCCATTTGGAGGAGGTGTACAGATCAAATTGGTGAGAATTCTGTTTTCTTTTATGCGCAGATCTACAGGCACAGTTGAAGGCACACCGATTTTATCAAGTGTTGTTAACAGCTGAGTAGATTACTGACCCATAGTCAATGATAGAAACAATGAAGCTGGAGAAGAGTATTTTTTTTACCTCAGGGGTGAGGTTTGACCTGTTTTTGTAGAGTAAGCCCAGCCACTGATGGATGTTTTTGACCATGGAGACAACATGGTGGGAGAAAGACAAGGTGGAGGCAAGATAGATGCCCAAGTACTTTAAGATCTGTACTTACTCAATTGGGTCTCCTATTCAGAGTGGAATACTTAATCCTAGACTAGAGCACAATTACTCCTGAATAGTAAGGATTTTGTCTTTTTTGAGTTTATGAATAGCTTGTTGTTGGAAAACCAGAAGCATACCTTGCTGAAATCCAATTGAAGGCAGCATTTGAGAGGCCCCAGGTTGCAGTGTGAGCATACAATAGGGGTTTAAAGTGGTTGAAAACTTCTGCGACTTGCTTACAAACAGGCTGAATGCAAGGAGACCCAAGATGGAGCCTTCTGGAGCACTCCAGTAGTCAGTGGCAGAAGACAGGAGAACATGTCCCTACATTTGACCTTCTGGGTCCTGTTGCTCAGATAGAGAACCATGATGTGGTGGTATCTGTTGATAATCCCAGCTCCATGAGTTTGGTTAAAGAGAGGTCATGATTTACCATGTCAAATGTCTTGGCTAGGCCAAGGAAGGCAGCATCAACATAGTCTTCTCTGTCCAATGCAATATGGAGCTCTTCTGTAAGCTCAGTTAGGGTGGTAGTAGTACTGAGCATTTTTCTAAATCCATGTTGTTCAGCAGCCAGTAGATTTTGTGCCATGAGGCATTCTACCAATTAATTGCTGATGACTTTCTCAAGGACCTTTGATAAAGGGGATCGAATAGATACAGGCTGAAAGTTAGAGATGGCCATGGGATCCCCTGACTTGAATACTGGGAAAACATTGGCTTGTTTCCAGCCATCAGGGAGGGAGCTGTATTGGAGGAGAGATTGAATTATTCCTTCAGTTTGCTGGCATTCACCAGCAGGAGGAAAGAGGTCATACTGCCACTATACAGATCTATGGTTGATTGCACCTGGATTACTGTGTGCACTACTGGAGACCCTACCACAAGAAGGACATCAAACCAGTTGGAGGCAATACAAAAAAAGAGTCAGGGTCAACAGGGTCTTATTGTCTATGGCTCTTGTATGTGCAAAGGTTGGATAACCTTAATATGTACTTGCTTGAAGAAAGAAGGGAATGAGGGACATGATAGAGACCTTTAAGTTCCTCAAACACATAAACAAAGTCCATCTGGGAGACCTTCTTAGGTTCGCCAAAAACAAGACCACGAGGGGGCACAGTTACAAATTGGTGGCAGGAAGGTTCCAGGAGTCCAGGAGGCCCTTTTTCATGGAGATAGTGGTAGTGGTAGGGTGGAAGTGGAGCAGGCTACCAGAGGAAGCTGTCAACCAGAAACCAGTTAGGGGATTTAAGGGGGGGTGGGATAAAGTCAAGGGAAGAGTAAGCATGTTGGAGGAGGAGTAGAGTACCATGTAACATCAGATGCACGAGCTCCACCTCGAGCAGACTCAATAGAGCATAATGGCATTTTTCTGCTGGCAGTGTAGTATATTTATATGTTTGAGTAATGGTGAAATAGTTGAAAGGGAAAATGCACTAAATAGCTGTTGTTTAAATAAGCCAAAAAAGACTAGTAGCATTCTGTCAAAGAGAGCCACAGCATTTTCTGATATTTTTGTTAGCTTTATGCAAAAAAAATTACAAGATATTCAAAACATACACTGTAGGTGCATTTCTAAATTGTGTTTTACAAAATGTTACACTAACTGTACTTCCTTATCATTTCAAGACAAAAGTAGGACTGCAGCACTTCGGAAATGCAGATAGGTTTCTGCTCAGGAGAACCACAAATTATTTTCTAGTTCTGACTGGGTTATTCTAGCCATAGCCTCAAAAATGATTTATAGAGGCAGGACTAAAAAACATATATTTGTCACTGTAGTTAGCTAAAACAAAATAAAAGGAAGAACAAAACATTTATAGCAGTGTGGAAAAAGGTAATTGATATGGTTGGTGGTGTGGCTACAGAAATATAATTTGTGCACCAGAACCCTCACTGATTCCACTTTATGGCTTTTCCAGTTGTATACATAGCCATATCTGCTCCCTGCCCACTTATATACACTGGCCCAGAGATTCAGACTGCACTGGGCAGTGGCGTAAGCCTGGGTGCAGCGTAACTCGGATGCGCCGGGGACAGGACCAGGTGATATTTAATGGTGATGTGCCATGGCACAGCACCGTTGAGTATAGCAAGGTCAGCGCACATACTGCGCATGGCGCAGTGGCACTGCACTGGTGCAAGCCACAGATAGGGAACACGGGGATGCGCCAGCGCAAGTGCAGTTTTGCTAGGTACATCACCCGCGATATTCAGCTGGGGGCATGCAGATGATGCAATAATATATGCATGGTGCAAAAGGGTCCATTTGAATGTCATTATGGCCCCATTTGCATGCCTTGTGCAGGGCAGCCCAGTGACTTGTACCTGATGCCCTGCAGCATGACATGGACAATGGGGATCCTGGGGCATCCCCTGCTCCATAGCTGCGATTGCGTGGTATATGTTGAAAGATATATCCATGGAAGTCTAGTGCCCCGCCGAGTCCCTGATAATGAAAAGACATGACCATTCCTGGTGGTCTAGTGGTCCCCGCTCCCACCTGAGTCCCAGATTCCCTGATCTATGTCATTATGACCATCCCTGGTGGTCTATTGGAACCTCCTCACCCATTGCTGCAATCGTGGTAAGACCCCATAATGAAATGCCCTGGTGATCCAGTGGCACCCCTCCACCCCTCCCACCCACACAGAACCCTTTGCTCACCCCACTCACCCCCATCATCAGTGGGCAGCAGCATCCTGCCCGCCTGCCAGCTGCCCGCGGAATGACGGGTACAGTATGGGCTAGGTCCTGGTTCTCAGTGGATCATTGGGTTGCAGGGCATACTGTACTAGATAATTCCAAATATGTGAATGAAGTCATTCACAGATTTGGGACTGTCTAGTACAGTATGCCCTGCAAGCCCTTTGGTCCACATTGGGACCAATGGGCTTACAGCCCATTCTGTACCTGTCATTTGGCGGCAGCCGGGGTGGTATGCAGGTGGGATGCTGCTGCCCGCTGATGATGGGGGGTGGGGGAAAGGGGTCTGTGTGGGTGGAGGGTGGGGTGCCACTGGATCACAAGGGCATTTCATTACGGGGTCTTACCACAATCACAGCAACGGGCAGGGGAGGATTCCACTAGACCACCAGGGATGGTCATAATGACATAGACCAGGGAATCGGGGACTCGGTTGGGAGGGAAGACCACTAGATCACCAGGGATGGTCATGTCTGTTCATTATCAGGGACTCGAGGACTTGGGGGGGCACTAGACTACCAGGGATATATCTTTTAACATATACCGCGTGATCGCGGCTATGGGTGGGGGTACTACTTGACCACCAGGGATCAGTGTGTGCTTTCGGATGGTGTTCTGGGAGGGTGGGTGGCCACCCATGGCTGTGCTGCTGTGTTGCGCCCTGCAATACTGCAGCCCACCTGTGGGTGGGTGGCTGGGAGATGTTCCTACTCTGCACGGGCTCAACTTTGAGTCCCTCTATAACGGCACAGTGCAGGGCTGCACCAGCATATGCGGCGCACATCCTGGGCTGAATATCGGGATGTGCCACATATGCATGGGCATGCCCCCTGCATCTGCACCACATAGGATTACATTGCACCCCAGCGCATTGGGATTTGCACTGCACTAGGCAGCCCTTTCAATATCTCCCAGGGCACAATGCGGGGATGTGCCAGCGCATCTCTGTTGCACCAGGTGCAGCCCCTTTGAATATCTGGGCCACTGTGTTGTACTTCAGAAAGTGCAAATCAAGAGCACAAATCACATATTAGTACTTAGTTTTATGCATTTAGCATTATGTTTCATTCAAGCAGAGCATAACATTCATTGTAACATAAGCTGGGATTGAGGGCGGGCCATAGAAGCAACCAAAATCAGCAGACAGTGTTCAGAAAGCCCCTTAAATCAACATGTAAGCAATGGCTTATTTTGCAAAAGTATTCTTACATCCATGGACATATTCAACAGAGAGATGATATGCTTTAAGACAGGAATTTTCTTTGAACAGGATCGAAGGGAATCCAGCTTGCACAGAGAGACTAGAGGGTTGTTCCACACAGAGGAGAAGGTAATAAACAGATCATAGCAATAAATGACTATACATTGTCCAATGGAAACAATATAAATCAAGTACAGAAGTGTACAGTATAATAAGGAATTTATATTTCAGTACTCCCTCCTTTATCTGCCCCCTTTATCTGCCACCCTCGCTTAATGCCAATGTGAGCTCCTGTCCCGTTTTCCAGAAATGCTATCTCCCTCTTTAACAGCCACGTTCTATTATCTGCCCCCCTCTGTTATCTGCCACAATTTAGAATGTACGGAGGGTGGCGGATAAAAGAGAGAGCGCTGCACTTACACTTAAAGCAGCAGTATTTGTTAGCCAAAAAAATGTCATCAAATAGTTTTTTAGCAAAACTATATTTCTGGCATCCTATAATTCATGCTCAGTTTAGTTTTAGGTTTCTCAGATATTGCCAAGAGAACTTTTACAGCTAGTTTTATAATTAATGGCTCATATCATTAAAGATGACCACCTCTTGCAATTTTTAAAAATCTCTTCTTCTGAGATTACTTGCTAAATGTACATGACAGATTCATATTGTGAATGTATTAGGATGGTGCTAACACGTTTCTGATGGTAAACAGCACAACACTGTATTAAGATATTAGGCAGTATAGCGCAGTGGTTTAAGGCTCTGAGCTACAAACGTGGTGACCTGCGTTTGAATCCCATGGCCCCCACTTGCACACTGTGTGACCCTGAGAGTAACTTAACTTCCTTGTGCTCCCAGGTCACACCTGTAAACAAGCGTTCAGCTTAGTGAGTCTCTCTTGGTTAAAACAACAAAAAAAAATTACATTTTTTCATGGCGGGCATTGCACAGGTGTCAGAACTTTAAAAGCTTTAAAATCCCATGTCTTGGTTAAGGAATGAAAGAAAACAAAAAGAAAAATAGGTATCTTGATAGCTTTTCTCAGGAAACATTATTGTTGAAAAAACTATATGGTGACTTACCAATACTGTACTACTACTTTAAATTGTAAGTGAAAAAGGAAGAGGTGAAGTTGGTCAGAAAGGTAATCTGGTGCAAATCCTTAATGAAACGTGAAGGTAGAGAATGTGATAATGAATTGGAAGCTGAAGAAACAGTGAGACAATGCACATTTACGAGGATAGGGTGATGCAGTCTTGCTTTCTGTGGTGGGAGATGAGAAGGGAAGCCGGGAAAGTATGCACTAAGCCAGACTGTATTCTAGACGTGCCAGACATTCAGAATTCAGTGCTGGATGCCACATACCAGTTTTACTACATAGTATTTGATCAGTATTTGAGTTATGTGCATCTACCCCAACCCATAACCCCTCCTAATTTAGCACAATCCCTATTCACTTCTCATGCTGCCCTACAACTCATCTGAGTGAAATAGCAACATTTGGTAGCAATTTTGCCTATACTGAAACTGTTGTACTTGTTATTTATTATGCTATATTTTCTGCCTACACTGAATATACTTTGTTAGAGGATTAGCTTTTTCCTGCTGTCTGGTCTTTGTAATATACCTTTAAATATACCTTTTTTGTGCCCTCCCGGATCGTACCTGTAAATAGGCATTCAAATTGTCTAGTGTACTTACCTGATTATGAAAAATCCAAATAAATAAATAAATAAATAAATAAACTAGATGAATCAGTCAATCAGTCAATCAATCAATCTCTCATGTTCAATTGCCCACAGTGCCAGCTTGCAAACATCACAGTGGAACTGAAACCAGAGACTGGGAAAACAGACAGTACATAGACTTACCTGTATTGAAACTGAACAAAGCTCATAGATTAGATGTTAGTCAAAGAATAACCACATGTGAGTTAGTATAAAAATAATCAGCTCTCTAATCAGAGAAAGCTGGCTGTTACAACAGCACCATAGACATAAGTAATTGCTTTAAATATTCAGTGCTTTTGTGCATCTACTGGAAGAGAGGGACATTTATTTAGTGAAAAAAGCAGGGCATGTCACCAACTTAGGAGCAGCTGGGAGGCATGGAACAGATACATTTTATAACAGGGTGGATTTTGTACCATGTGTGTCTGCCTCTTTCATCCAAATGTCAGTTAATACTGGCCTTTGAGAGTTTAGGAGTGAGCAGAAGTCTCAGAAGCTGGTGCCAAGCTGTGACATGAGTCTAGGAACAGGTGATCCATGTATGTGTGGCGCTGTCATTTTCTTTCAGTCCAATATGTTGCTTGACCTTGGGTAAAGCTGTGACTAGGGATGTGGAACAGTTATTACTCCAAAGAAAGCAAACTGGTCTTCAGCTGTCTCCAAATGAATACGCTGACAGATCCCATCATGCCTTGATTCATAACAGAACCTCACAGAGGGAAAAAAATAAAACCGATGAATGTGTCATATAAAATTATGTAACATTAGAAATGATTGCACATGGGGTCTCCTGGTCATTTTTTTTCAATTTTATGGGCTCAGCTGGCCACAGAGAAGAAGAGGAGATACTTTTTGTGAAGATAGAATTGTTCCATTGGTTTTATTAACTTTTTGTAATAGATTTTATTGCTTGTCAGCAGCGAAGAATTGACAGCTTGGTAAAGTGGGGACTTCTACTCACTCATCAGGTATCCTATACAGATACCCTCCTTCCCACAACATCAACACACACTCAAACACAAACACACACAGCTCCTGCTGCTATGACTGCTGTGAGTATGCAGCTTGGCAGAAAAATGAAATTGCTCTTTGGCCTCAGGTGAATGTACTGTAGGTATTAAGTGTGTGTGTGTGTGTGTGTGTGTGTGTGTGTGTGTGCATGTGTGCATGTGTGTGATTGTGTGCCTACAGTATAAACATAGTGAGTCAATAACAAGGGGACATAACTGGAAACTGGCAATGGGGCAGATTCCATAGGGATTTGAGAAAATGTTACTTTATGAAGAGAGTGGCTGCGCCATGCAAAAGCCTTCCAACAAAGGTGGTGGGAGCAGAAACCATAAATGGGTTCATGCACGGCTAGAACAGTGTAAGGGGTCTGAAAGTTTAAAGGGAGTAGCAGTACAGTGGGAATAAAGGGGGTAGTTGAGGGCATAAGCCACATCTAGGCACTAGGTCATGTGGTATGGTACGGTACGGTAGAAAATAGGGCAGAATGGCTGACAGGGTCTTCTGTGACAAGTGTCTTTTCTGCTGACACTAATAAATATAGGCTGTATGCAACATATAATCTTACAAAATGGGTCTAAAAATCAAAACAATCTTATTGGGTAACATAGTCAGGTGACTGTGCATTATTACAGTATACTGCACAGTCATCATGCTCCTAAACCTGACCAGATTTGTCAGCAGCCACATTATGCAATGAGCAAATCAGTCCTCCCAAACTGACCATCCATTACAAACATGGCTGCTATCTTTTACTTACTAAAAACGTTAAAATAAGCCCTAAAAATAAAACAACCTTTAAAGAACACTTTTCTTGGTGCTTTCCAGGAAGAACATAGAGCTTCCTTACTTGAATGGGAGCTCCTCTGTGATGTTAAATACATTTTACATTCAGCCCCCTAAGGAAGGGAAGGGATTGTAATTTGACCCCAGGGCTTGGCTGCATGATCCCTTTCAACTTTCTGACTCACCAATCCACCTTGCGCTCCAATGTTTTGAGACATCGTTATAGTTTGAATGTGGGGGTGTGCTCCATTCACTTAAATGGAGCATCTTTTTTAAAGCATATTTCCCCTTTTTTAGACTGGGTTTTGGTTCAGATGGATGCCAGGGTTCAAGTAACAAGAGCCTTGTTAGCTGAACCCTGGCATCAATAGGTACCAATACCTGATTTTCAATCAGGAAATTACATTTGAAAAAGAAACTCCATTCAAGTGAGTGGAGTGCACCCCTGCGCTTGACCTATAACAGCGTCACAAGACGTCAGATTGTGAGGGCAGATTGGAAAGTCAGGAAGTTGGAAGGGGTTGTGCAGCCAGCCTCTCGGGGCAAATTACTTTTCATTCCCTTCCTTAGGGGGCTGCATGTAAAAATTGTTTAACATCACAGAGGAGCTCCCATTCAGGTAAGGGAGCTCCCTGTTCTTTATTAAATGCACCAAAAATTATTGAGAAAAGTGCTGTTTAATAAAAACAAAGCACATTAATCAAATGTTGTTTCCCTGATTATCACACTCTACTTACACACATTAACAAATTAAAAACATTAAGTACTGTTCATAGTTTTCAGTACTAGTGTTTCTTTGCTATGAAAAATCCTCCTCCCATTTTTACCTGCTTATCAGGGAAATCTCTGCTGCTTACCCTGACTTGAGATATAATTGAGGCACTGGCTCCGCTGAGGCCTTTGCTGTGTGTGTGTGTGTGTGTGTGTGTGTGTGTGTGTGTGTGTGTGTAAACAGTATATTGGGAGAGGAATATTCTGGCAGTGAAATTGTGCAGCATTTTGAATCCCTGTATTCCATGATAAACATTACATACATTGAATGCGGGAAAGTCAGAAAACAAAACAGGATGAGGAAAGGAGGCACTAATACTATATAAACGAAGAGAAAAGGTGGGAAAACACAGTTGCTTAGGCAGACCACAATTGCTTAAATACATTCCTGAAGTAATAAAAAACACAAACATTTGAATCATATATGGGTGTTTTCAGGAGAAATTTACTCCCCAAACAACCTGGCAGGTTCAAATGTTTTGGACATTTTTCAGTTAAAGACTGTACTTGTATTGATTTGAAATGCAAATAAGGTAACGTATTCTGTTTTTCTTATAAAAATGTGTGCCAAACATTGTTTTCATTTTCTTTGAATGGTTTAGCTACTCCACCCCACTTACCAGAATAAGGACTATTTTTTGTCTTCAAAGTTAAAATGGAAGCATATTTCAATAAAAGAACATATTTTTGTATTTTTAAAATAATCTCTTCTTATTTTCATTCATTTTAAATCAAATATTTAGATGCCATTTTATAAGTGTAGTAAGTCATTCCAGGGTGTGCCATTATGGTGATATAATAGTATTTCTTACGTGTATTTAACAGCACTCAGGTGCACCTCATGCCTAACAATGGAATTGAGGCATGTGATTATATCACCATAATGCACACCTTGTCTTGTCAGGTTGTATTTATTTTTATTTGTATTGGAAAGTTCGGAGTAACACCTTTGAGCAGAGTTTGTTTACAAAGGCTCCACATCACAAATACAGTAAGATATAGTTACATTACAGTGAAGAAACATGAGAGAAAGGATCATGCAAGATCTGGGATACATATGCAACATTTACATACATAGATACATAGACAGTGCCGGCAGATAAGGGCCTATGGCCCACCCAGTCTGCCCATTTAAGTTTGTAAGTTCAGTTTATGTTTTCCAGGAAGTCTGTTGCCCCTTACCCCTGATCTCCAGAATTCCTTTATGTCTATCCCATGCATTCTTAAATCCCATGATTGTTTCAGCCCCCACCACTTCCTCTGGCAGGGTGTTCCACTTGTCCACCACCCGCTCTGTGAAGAAATTCTTCCTCACGCTTCCTCTGAATCGTCCCCTCCCTCCAACTTCATCCCATGCCCTCAGTCCTGGAACATCTTTTTCGCTTAAAAATAGTACATTCCTGCACCCTGTTCCTCCCTGTAAGATACTTGTATGTCTCTATCATATCCCCTCTCTCCCTCCTCTCCTCCAGGGAGTACATGTTCAGTGCCTTCAACCTGTCCTCATAGGACTTGTGATGCAATCCATGCACCATCTTTGTTGCCCTCCTCTGAACCTTCTCTACCCTGTCTATGTCCTTACGTAGAAGATATTGAATTGATATTTACAATAAACAAAGGATCGGTACAATGCTAGTTCCTATGCTCAATAATAATGCATTGAGTTTACTTATAGTGGTAAAATAGCCTAGAGGTTAGAGATCTAGATCTGACTCCCACCAGTGCCAGTTACTCACTGTGTCACCACTGCATGTGGCCAATTAATATCCATACGTTCCAGTGATCTATATCACAGTCTAGTGGCAGCCAGAGTTCCTGCATGTTATTTAAGAACTGCGTGTATATGTGTGGGGTAGGGGTGGGGGTGAACTTTCTCCTAGTCACCTCTTTTTCATCACCGCATGCTTTCAAAACTTTTTGGTCAACTACTGAAGACATTCATGCAGGAATTTGTGCTAGGAGCTGGCTTAAACATGATTGTTGCACATCCCCAAAGAGCACAAGAACGTCACCCAGAGATTAACTACCTGTCAGCTGCATGCTATGAGAACAATATCTCTGCTGACAATGTTGTGAGTTATCACCAGGTACTTGTGCACAGTAAAATGTTCTCCAGGAACCTTGAACATGTAAGACACAGAGTTTCATTTGGTTATATTTTAGTTGATGTTCAGAAAGTCATTACTTAGTCTTCCATCCAGTTGGCCAGGCTGTTCTTTTTCTGCCCTACATAGCTTGGAGAAAACCAATCCATCATCCATGGACCACCACAGCTGTGCCTCCTCAAAGCCTCATTTGGGAGTGTGTGTGTGTGTGTGTGTGTGTGTGTGCGCGCGGCGTGTGTGTGTGTAGCTGCTGGTCCAACAGTCTCAAATTGGAACATGGAACTGGTGAGGAAGAGGGCAGGGCATCACTTCCTGGATGAGTGGAGTGGACCTGGTGAACATGGCATCATCTGCTCAGACTAATTCCCATATTTTCTTTTTTAACCCTTTTCTCTCTGTAACCCATACTGATGTTTGGTGTAATCACAGCTGCACCTTTTCTCTGACCAGGATGAGCAAGTGGCTGTCCTTATTGTTGAATTCAATACCTCTCCATGGCCTGGCAGTAAGGGATGCATGAAAACAGGTGGCCTACACCTTAAAAAGCAATAAGAAAGATTGTCTGACTGCTAGGTGTGCTTAATAAGAGGCAACCAGGAATAAACAGAAATAAAAGCACCACTTCTGTCAAATCAAACAAACTCTGGCCAGAGCTGATAGGGCTGCAGCTGAGGTCATGACATGGGGCTATCAGAGGCAACACAGTTTTGTTTTGCTCCAAAGCCACCGGAGATGGGGCTCCATGCTTGCCATCTTTTGGATGGCTCAGAGGAAAGATTGTCAGTGAAAGAGGACAGGGAGAAATTAGTCTACAGAGTGTACCTTGAGCAGTCAGCAATGGACATGAGGGCTAGAGACACCAGAGTGAGTCTGTAGAAGGTCTCAGGAACAATAATGTATGGACATAAGGGCTAGAGACTATACAGCATTCCAGGGGTGGGTGCCATGGCCAACCAGCTAAGGGCACATGGGCTAGAAACATAAAAGAATTCAGACAGGGTGCCCCAGGCATGGACTCATCTCAAGGGTGTGAGGTGAAGAAGGGTTAGGCTTTCCTGTGGGAGATAGGTGTAAGGTGCCTCAGGTTGTAGAGACTGCTAATTAGGGAGTCTGACTCAGGGGTGAGTAGAATTATTTGCCTGTATAGGAAGTAAGGAATATGTCATGTCATCCACTGTATGCAGTGAATAAATAGCCAGTCATTGAATGGAGTGGACAGTGAATTTTTTTTATTTAGGACAACTGTTTTATTTCTGATATCCCTCATGAACTATTTCCACTGACTAGAACCCATGTAACTAGGGGCAATACAAATTTTTTTTTGTTGGGACAGTGTTTGGCAGTGGCAAAAGACACTTAACTCAGCGCAAGACAGGATTTCAGCCCTGAATTTGCAGCATTTTCCTGACAGTCTATTCAGTCTCTAAATATGCCTCAGTTACAGCAAAAGAGACAGTAAAAGACAAACTGGAGGAGCACAGATATGGAACTGTTTGCAGTTGCACCGAATGCGAGCTGGCAGTCCACACATCGCGGCACATCAGGAGCTCCCCCAGTGCTCCCAGATCCTGAGTTCACTTAGTTGGCATCCAGAAACACGAGGGCTGTGGTGCAGAAGCTGTGACAGTATTTATTTAAAGAACACCAGTAACTGCTCTGGGACTGACTACATACAAAATAATGAGCTGCTCATGAATAGGGTTCATTAATATGCATAAACAGCTCATTATTACATATATTCTGTCCCAGTGTGGTCATTGCTGCTTTTTAAACAAATAGTTCTGCAGCTTCTGCACTTCAGCCCGCATGTCTCTGGACCCCAACTAAGTGATCTTGGGGTCCAAGAGGGTACCATGTGATGACAGCTACTGAATAATATAGAGCAGCACAAGGACAACTACAAATCGCCAAAAAAGCAAAACAGCCATCAGCACAATAGCACCTCACAGAAACACTGACTGGCACTCACTTTATCCATATGGGGCGATTTCCAATTACTTTTTATAGCCCCCCTCACCCCCAATGTAGGGGGCTTCATCGTCCCAATTATTTCATAATCAACTGTGGGAGGGGAGGTTGACAATGGGGGAAAAAAAAAATAACTCCAACCCAAGGCATAAATAAAAGTTCTATAGCCTATCCTGAACCCAGAGTTAACACACACACACACACACACACACACACACACACACACAGAGCACTCCTACCCTCTACGCTATGCTGCTGGCTCAATTCCGCTCTCCCAGTTTCCTGCCTATATATCTCAGTTCCTCATTTCCTACCTTGCTCATCCCTTGCAAAACATCGCTCTTACTACCAATCGGCATTTAGTACAGGTTGCTCAATATGGACTCACCCTAAACGTATCTCTCATATTTACTCACTTATTTTGACGTGCTCTTACCACGGTTCACCATCCAGGAGCACTGGGAGAGCTTCTGATGCTCCACTATTGTGGGAAGAAGAAGAAAAATAGTGCATATTACAGTGGAGTGCTTCATACACCACAGAGGTGACTGTGAAGCAACTCCTAAATGTTGTATGGTCAAAGTGGAGTCCTTGTTTTGCTTGTTAGAGGTGTGCTAAAGAATCATAAGAACATGGGTTCATCCATGTCGTAGTAACAACAATGTTATCAATGCCGAACATGCCGCCTGCTGTTACAGTGCCAGGCATTAGGTTTCCCAGGAGTTATACTGCCAAAACGCCCTCCTAGGAAAGAGTTGTTTTTTACGGTGGGCTTTGCCCTTGCACCTCCCAAAACTAAATATAATCTCCTCTGGGGTGGGCATGCCCAGAGGAGTCAGAAACTGTGTGGGGGCAAAGTGTGACAGGAGTGAGGGGTGATCTAAAATCAAGTTCGCCCCTTTCTCTGTAGCCCTTGTTGCGGCTCTGTAATTGCAGTGACAAAATTCAGACGCCATCCTAACGGTATACCAAGAAGATGCACCAGTTCAGGAAGCAGTGTGATCTAGCAGTGACTAGGGCTTAGCCTGTGAATCAGGCCACCCGAGCCACTTAATCGCCGTGTGATCCTGAACAAGTCATTTCATCTCTTAGTGCTTTAATCTACCCAGCTTTAGAAGCAGGTAATGCAGAGCACTACTGATAACAATAAGCGGCATCTCGGCTGGGCTAGAATCCAGTACAGCCAAGAGCAGCACAGGGTCTTGTCACCATAAACAGAATCAGTACAGCAATGTACCTTGCTGTAAATACAGCAGATACATTGCTGGCGCTGAAAATGAATGCTGAAAGCAAAATCAGAAAAGAACACAAAGGGCTTCTTTGTTCTCTCTGGGGGGCTCTGTCCCCCGCAACCTCCAAATCCCCCCCATTAATATAATCAACTTGGGGGGGGTCAACACGGGGATGAGGAGAAACAGGGGCAAAAAAAACAACACACAGTGCGGTTTGGAAAAGTCTGGGACAGGGATTCAAGCCCCGGTCCACAGTGGCATAGCTGCCCTGCACTGCTGTGGCTCATCCCCTTGAGCCATGGCAGCTGCTCGGTGGACCATCTCCCCAGCAGAGGTCTTGACCTCTGTCACTCCTTCCCACCAGCCATGTGTGACAGGGTACAAAACCGCACTTGCTACATTTGTGTCTTACGGGGGTTTTGTACACTGTCGTTGTCGTTCCCTGGGTTGTATATTGTGCGCGGTTTTGACTTCGCCATTAAACATATGGTAGATTGACCCAGTACTGCCAGGAACACATTCAGCAATGACAGACCTTCTAAACCAATGGGCCTTTTTTTTTGTTCAGGTTAAATAAAACCATATTGCAGTCACTGTGTTTCAAAAGCCATACTGCAATTGATATTTCAGATCTTCCCTGAGGCAATCGCTAGCAGCAGGTCAGAACACATGGGAACCTTCTGCCAGAGGCTCTTGTTTCTGGAAGATTTCCTAACAGTCATACCTGGGACCACCCCCTCATGCACCACATGACCAGGTCTGTGCATTATAAAAGAGAGGGCGGTCCTAATACTCCTCGATTATTTCTTTTCCATGGCCTGCACACATCTCACCTGGAGATTGGCTCAGTAGTTCCTTAGCCTTTTAAGATTTTATTTTCTGCTAACTTTTGTTGTCGCTGACCATCTTGACCTACAACAATGACGATGAAGATACTTCAAATTTCCATAAGTATAATTACATCTTCAGCATTGCTGAAGGTGGCTTTCACCCTCTCATTGATTATGGCTTCCAGCCTCTCATTGTCGATGGCGTCCGCCCTCTTGTTGATGATGGCTTTGACCCTCTCATTGACAATGGCTGTTGCCCTCTCATTGACGATGGCCTCGGCTGTCTCGTTGCGATGGCTTTGGCCGTCTCATTGCGATGGCTTCTACCCTCTCATCGATGATGGCTTTGCCCTCTCATTGACGATGGCTTCTGCTATCTCATTAACAATGTTTTTTCCCCTCTCATTTAATGATAGTTTTAACCCTCTCCTTGATGATGGCCTTCACCCTCTTGTTGTGATGACTTTTGCCCTCTCATCAATGGTGGCTTCTGTCCTCTCATTGATGAAAGCTTCACCCTCTCATTGACAATGGCTTCTGCCCTGTCATTGACGATGGATTTTTTCTCTTTCATTGATGGTGGCTTCTGCCCTCTCATAGATGGTGGCTTATGCCATCGTGTTGGTGATGGCTTCAGCCCTCTCGTCATGATGGCTTCTGATCTCTCATTGCTGAGGGCTTCTGCCCTCTCATTGACGTTGGCTTTTGCTCTCTTGTTGATGAGGGCTTCTACCAGTCTCATTGATGGTGGCTTTTGCCCTTGCATCGACGGTGGCATTTGTCATTTTGTCAATGATGGCTTCAGCCCTCTCATTGACGATGGCCTTGGTGGTGATGGCTTTGGTCCTCTCCTTGCTGTGGGCTTTGGCCCTCTCTCATTGTCAAGAGCTTTAGCCCTCACAATCAATGATGGACTCTTGTCGATGGTAGCTCCTGCCCTCTCATTGATACTGGCTTCAATAGACTTCGCCACTCTCATTGGGGAAGGCTTTGGCCCCCTGGTCGCTGTGGGTTTCAACCCTCAGGTTGACGATGGCCTTGGGTCTTTCATTGCCAATGACGTTTCATTACAGAAGGCTTCGCCCATGAGGTCCTGGGCCCTCTTGTCCACAATGGACCCCAGAATAATCTGTGGGCCTAGACCCAGGTGCCCTTGCCTTTGGCCTCACTGTGGGCCTCCTCATCGCCTCGTAATGGAATGTGAGTTATGTGCCACCTGACCGGCTACTTCTGCTATGGGGTGTCCTCTATAATCCACACCCAGACCCTGTTTGGTCTTTAACTGAAGCTCTGCCCTCATACTGGGTATTCGGCTATTTCTTCCACTGCTTCAACATCATGATATCCTCCCCAAAAAACTGAGAGACTCTTTTTCAAACAATGTTGACTCCTTTGAGCAGATTCTTTGCTGGCCTGATAAGGGTCTGCTTCCCCAACAGTTTTCTTATCTCAATTATTCCAATGCAGTCTGACCATGTCTCTTCGGAGCTCCAAGTTGGGCCAATGGGGCACAGATGGACATGCCTATTCTTGTGGCCTGGTGGCCCCTTATCAGTGGGGCCACCTCCGGGTCCCATCCCAGTCTCCATCTGTAGCTCTGCTGTACACCAGGCTCCATCTACAGCTTTTGGGGTGGAGCTCTTTTTTTCTTGCTCAGGAATAGGAACCAGACTGGTTCTACCCTCTGGGGCCCAGGTGTAGGAGCTGCACACCCCTTGGAATGAACTGGCTTATTATTTGGAGACGTTGTCACAGTGGTCATCCCGCCTCTTGTGGATGCTTCTGCAGCCACTATACTCGCTGTTTGGAACCTCTGGTGGCTATGGTTTACATGACCTCTATTGTGAAAATGTCTCACATGACTTTCTTGGTTTCATATGTCGGGCCTTATGCTCCCACCTTTCTGAGTTTTCTTCTTGATGCTGCATTTTGAGGTCTCCCTACGAGACCCACTGCCTCAGGTTGCACCATACTTTGGTGCATTCCATGTCATCTTTTGCATCAGGAGAACTCTTTTACGAAAGTCCTATTTCGGAGCCCCGCTGATACCTTGTGGGGTCCTCCTTAACACGGGTTCACTATCTCCATTAGCCTTCCCCACCTTTGATTCTGAGGTTGACAGGTGCTATTTCACCAGTTCCCTGCCTGGGAACCGCCCACGGCCTGAAGGTCTCCTGAAATCCATGGTTACATTCTCTGTCCTGATGTCCAGGATTCAGGCTTTTTCTACTTGAAACTGCCTGTTTTGCCTGTGCATCCCCCTCCTCAATGGTCGGGGTATGTTTTCTCTTTCCTTTCAGACAATGATCATGGTAGACCTTCAACCTATGCTACAAAAGGCAGTGAAACCCCCATTCAGGCTATACTCTGCACTGGAGTCTTCCATTAATACTGGGCCATGATCTCTGTGATTCTTCGCAAAGTGGGCCTCTGTGTTTTTTCCATTATGTGCCCTGATGTTTTGCTTTTCGGAAACATCATCAGACATCCTCCTTGCACCTGTCAGTACTCTGTATGGTTCAATTATCTGAATATGAAAGTACACCTTTATGGTATACATTCAGTTGAAAATGGTTTCCTTCCTGTATCTCGATGGACACACCTGGGCTAACTGGCTTCCCATTATCTGCCACACCAGCAGTGTCTTGGCCAGGCTTCGCCTGCTGACTTTTTGGGGATACTTGGCTGATGCCATCCTAATCAATTACATATTCCCAGCAATATGTGAGACATTGTTCAAGGGCACTCTGCAATGATTGTGCCTTCAGAGATCTACCTGATAACTGATTCCAATGTCTTATCTCCAGCTATCACATTGCTCCATTTCTGAAGGTGCATCACCACTCTTACGACAAATACCTCGAATCCAGAGGATGTGGGTATTCCTCTCAAAGGTCTACAAACCTGCGAAGGTGTTTGGCAGGTGGGTGATGCCCATCTGCATGTCTTTGTCTTGGAAAAGCCATTTTCTATGCTCTCCATACTTTCGGGCGCCTCCTACAGGAAATATGTCTCATGATACAATCAGTTATTTCCACAATGTATGTTATCTGACCAGGAAACATTACCCACTCCCTTGCCTCTATACATTAAAACCATGCATACAGGGTTCTGGGCCATGCATAATGGACTACACCTCGTCAGAGGTATATATCCCTGACAGCAGGAATACACTGCTGGATACTCTCCTCCTTTTCAAAACAATAGGGCACGAATGGAAAATTCCGCTGGATTTAGTTGAAGATATCTTTGTCCGCTGGGCTCATCCTGACAGGGATCTATTCTTCTCTCCACCCTATATCCTACTGCCTCACTGCTTCCCCCTACAGCCTGACCAGGACATGGTCTGGCTGGATATTTTCTGTCTTTCCTGGAGGCACCTCTGGGGTCAGGACTGGTGTGGGTGCCACTGTTACAGTTGAGGGTTCTGGTACTGTACTATTACCTCTCCCTCTTTATGCCCACCCTTCTGCCCTTCTAATTTTGGAAACACTTCTTCAGTCCAATTCTGGGTTTCTTGCTCCTACACATTTGGTTCTGGAGGGTTTTCCACTCTCTTGGTTCCAGAGTCACCTTTATGATGATGGGCCTCTTTACGTCAACCTGGGTGTCTCATGCCATGTCACTTTCTTCACAGAACAGGTGCCAAGTCTCTCTCTAAGGGGACTGGATTGAATTGGACCTTGGTTTCATGTCCTCCTCTGTACATACCAGACTATTTACTCCCGCTTTCAGTGTTTGGGTTCTCTTTTTCAGTGAACGTTTGCCTTTTCTTCCCTGATGGGAGAAAGGTCTCTGCCTCCATTGGGTATTTCCAACTGTTCTTAAGGGTCATTCTTCACCTCTGCCCCCAGTAGGACTCCACCCACCTCTGGGGGTTCTCAGTCAAGTCCTAGACTGACTGACAATTGGTCCCTCTCAGGCCCATGTTTCCATAAGGCCTGCACTTCCTATCTTTTAACCTTTTACTCTGCATTGCAGTTTCGTCTGCTGGCTGCATTGCTGCATTCTAGGCTCTGTGTATACAGGGTCCTATCTGCCTTTCTTAAGGAAAGGGTGTCCTTCTGTGACCCGATACTACCTTTTTCACTAAGGTGGTATCAGTTTTTCCTGTGTATCAATAACCATTAGGCTACCAGTCTTTTATTCGGGCATGAAGCTCCTGAGGCTGCTCTAATTTGCATCTTGTTTGTTCACAGTCCCTTTCTTTCTTAATGAATGAGGCCACAGCACAAAACAGTGCCATCTTTTGTTTCATGTCCCCTGGAGAGTGAAGGGGAAACACCCTGTTTCAGTACCTGGTCTTTCCATACTTCGGTGGCCACATATGTTGTTTTCTTTGTTATAACACAAATTACACATATATTGCCACTCTCGGCTGTGGTCAAGACTCACTCCACACGAGTGCTGGCTACTGCCACAACAGGTTTACAGGGGTATTGACTGCTGTACTGGGGGATACGGCTCCTGCTTCTGGGATCTGTCCCTCCCCTATACATTATCATTGATGGGCTTGGCTTCTTACATGAGAACTACCTTTGACGTACGGCCCTCCAAGGTCTGCTTTCACACAGACAGACTTTTCTGCCACCCTGCTTTAAACATAACTGTTTGGGAATCTTCCTATGTGTTATGAACTTATGACCTGCTGCAAGAGATTGTCTTGAAGAAGATAGTACAGTTGCATAAGAACTTACCGTAACAGTAGATCTTTGAGAGTATATCTTGTAGCAGGTCATGCTGCCCCTCCCTCCATACCCCTTTTTTCCCTGTCTACCCTAGGGGGTGGAGTTTATCTTTACTCTCCAAGTCCTGTATATATATATATATATATATATATATATATATATGTATATATATATATATATATATGTATATATATATATATATATATATATACTTCTGTATATTTCTTTTGGTTATATCCAAAACATGATTTTTTTATATATATTTCTCCTCAGTTCCCTAGGTGACATCATGATCAGGTCGCTAATGAGAAGAACTGAGGAGTATCGGGACCACCCTCTCTTTTATAGTGCACAGAGCTGGTTATGTGGTGCATGAGGGGGCGGTCCCAGGTATGACTGCTAAGAAGTCTTCTGGAAATAAGTGCCTCTGGCAGAAGATTCCCATGTGTTATGACCTGCTTCAAGAGATATTCTCAAAGATCTACTGTTATGGTAAGATTTGGGCAACTGCACTTTGCTTTATAGTAGCAGTCCTCAATTGTCTCTAGCCCCTGGAGTTAATTGAAGCTTTATTATCTCTGTGTGTTTTGCAATATACTTGAGAAAAGTGAAGCAAGCAATCCCTTACGAAGATTTTCATAGAGCTTTTTCATGCAGTTTCAGTTTGCGGTGCTTGTTTTAAACTGTACAACACATTGCACTGCATAAAGAGCACAAGGGGGCTGTTTAATGCACATACACAGGTGCTGGCAGATGACTGTTACACTGAAAGGTATATTCAAAAGGAATTGAAGTGTTTGTGGATTGTTTTTTGAGAATAGGAAAAAACATTCAAGTTGTGAAGAGAATTAAAAGGAGGGTTGAGGATGAGATGGCTCACTGTTATCCAAACTAAACCGAATCTGCATTAATTTTCAATACAGTTAAACTTTTTTGGAAAGGCTGTCGCAATCTGCAGTGACTGCAAGTGATGAACATTTTCACATTCCAATTGACACCAACTTCTAGATAGATAGATAGTTTGCATGCAGAATTGTCATAATTAGCTTTGTGTTTTATTCAGCGGTTTAATTTTTACTTGACTTTGAAGCCCCTACTCCAACATGAAAAACACGATGTACTGATAGATAGATAGATAGATAGATAGGTAGGTAGGTAGATAGATAGATAGATAGATAGATAGGTAGGTAGGTAGAAAGCTAACTAGCTAGCTAGATAGCTAGATAGACAGATAGTTCAGTTTTACTGTTTTTCCCCTAAGTTATGTTCCCAAGATGTAAATGTGAAGAGGAGTTATTTACAGCAAAGTGCTTCACAGACCGCAGAGGTGACTGTGAAGCAACTCTTAAATGTTGTTCGGTCAGAGTGGAGTCCTTGTTTTGTTCACAAGAGGTCTGCAGGGCTCTGCCCACTGCAGTCCTAAAAAAGGGCTACAGTTAAAAACTCATGCTGAGAATAATTTAGTTATGCAAAAGTTTACCATACAATGCCACCCATAAAAGAGGTCCTCCTCACAAAGACGCCAGCAAGGCACCTGCAAACTCCAACTGGTTTCACCTGTTAAAGCATCATCAGGGAGTGCAGCAGTAGTAACAATACCCCAATTTAAGCTAAACATGCTTAAAGACACAGTACACCATACATGGAACATTTAAAAGGGTTTACAGTGGCAGCAACTACTGTGTTAAAATAGTAATGTGTGATTCCATGACACCATTAAAGAAATAAGAATGAAACATTCTACTACTGTGCAAAAAGTTTTATTTTTGCCAGTTCATAAAAATGTTTAGCTCCTTAGACCACTCATTAATTTCGATGTCTTTTTGTTTACAATAAGGGTTCAAAAAATACAAACTTGGCATAGGACTCAAAAGCAGAAAAATTTGGTAAAGACCATAACGCAGTGCTAGGCTGGGTGCTGATGCAAGCCCAAGACCAAAATGTTTTTTGAGATACAGTACAATCTAATCGATGTTTTGAAAAGGCAAGCCTCGCAATGCACAGTATCTTACACAGAAGCACATTTATCACTAGGTCAAACAGGACAAAAGGGTGGGGGACGTAAAAGTAAAAAAGTGACAAAGATGGTACAAAGTACATATATTGGTTAATGAAAACAGACAAACTAATGGTCAAGACTGACATGGTAATATCAAATCAATTATATAGAATAAATACCATGTTTTAAAATTATTTAAACTAAGTCAGCCTGACAAAAACAGATGACAAAATGCCTGTATGCATAGAAATTATAGTGTACTACAGACAAATAGCAGGCAAAACAATATATTAATGCAGGCAAATATTACTGTAAGTACATTAGAGAACTAACAATCATAAAACTATAAAAATATAAAAAAAATTAAAAATGCTTGCAGCTCAATGTTATTATTCAAACCAGGCTTCAAGAGAGGGGTCTCAGTCTGCAGCGTGAGGTCTGATCCATGGAGGGCGGATGTCATCATGTTGGTGGACATTTTCCTGTTTTCTAACCCAAAGGGAGATGCGGCATGCAATGACAGAATGACACTGAAGTGTCAACATCTGGCACACCTCCCAGTAACTCTGTGCCAGCTTACTGCAACCTCTGGCTTCCACTAGGGGTCAGATGCACGCCAGACACTTACCCACACTCTCCCCCCCAGAGGAGGAGAGCCATCTCATGGACATGCAATCCTCCTCCCCCCAGCCAGCCCTCTGACATTCTGGATCTATCCCCGAACTCGGAGTGTTGGCATCACAAGCGGACACCTTGCCGTTGCACCAGCTTGATATCAGCATGTTCAATTTACCAACTTTTCGATCATTAGTAATTTTCCAGCACTAAATGCTGTCAAAATAATAAATTCTAGCATCTAAAGGAAGCCAACCCATTTGCTGGTAGAGAACACAATGGTGAACATCTCTCTTTCCATCCAGTACAAATCTACATGTACGATTGTATACTATTCTCAGTCTAGACAGTACACTCTCCATACCATATAGATGGGCAATCCATAGTCGATTACAGAAAGTATTACCTTATGTGAAGACATGCCTTAGGTAGCAAAGTTGTTGGCCTTCACATCAGGTGCTAGTCCTTCAGGCAGCTATTGTGTCTTTTCTGACTTAGAATTTGTAGACTGTCTGTCACCAGTACTGGAACATAAACAGTTTTAGCTAGAACAACATGGGAAACTGAACATTATTAACAAAAAAGGGCTAACCTGGCTTGTTTTACACCCTCACAATATTAGAAACATAACCAGTTAGGCTGCTGCCCTACCAGTCCAATAGATGGATTATCTTGAGAGGCCCATGGATAACAGATGAACCCCAAAACACTTGCACAGCTGTAATAGTCATCTTTCCATAATATACTGGACAACAGTCTCCAGTCAGAGCCAGTGGTTCCAGCGAGAGGCCTCACTGACAAACTTGGAGCTAACAGAAAAGGAAATAATGGTACATATGAAGGAATTTCCTCTTTTTGTATTGCTTCACATTGTCAAGGGTGAAGAAGAACTACATATGGTTTTTAAAAAACAGTAGCCATCTTCAGTAGGGTGGGGGAGAACATTGTCCTGTATGTGACCCATAGGGTTGGCTATGGAATTAATTTATCTGCTAACCATCATCTATAGAACTCTGCATCCAATGGCCACAACAGCAGAGCTCTGGGCATCCAGTCTGTAGTGCTTTGTGAATGTAGAGTATGAATGGAGGACCACGTTGTTGCTTTGCAAATTTGACACTGAAGCCTCCAATCTTTCTGCCCATGAAACAACAAGAGCTCTGGTAGTATGTGATCTGATCATAGCAGGAGTTTTCCTCTTTTTTGCCACACATAGCTTTGAGATACAGGACCGTACCCACCTAGCTAGGGTTGCTTTTGAAGCCTTTTGCCTCTTTGTCGATGCTCTGAACAGCATGAAAAAAACTTTCCAACTTCCTGAATGCTTGTGTTCTCTTTAGATATGTTTTGACTGCCCTACACAAGTCCAGTTTATAAAATTCCTTCTCTTTAGTATTTACCAGCTTCAGGAAGAAGGATGGAGGACACCCTTCCTGGCTCACATGGAAGGATGTGGGAATCTTGGGAACAAAGGAAGGAACTGTCCTCAGCACAACCTTGTCCTTATTTTTTCATTTTTTTTGATTTTGGTAACTGTGTGAGCTTACTGAGACTTGTGTCACTTTTGCCGGAGCAACCCAGGATAAGTTACATACAATTAATGGAATTCACATGGTATGACATCAGGTACAGGGGACAGTGCATACAGCATGCACAAAGGTAGTTCCAGTTTTAAAAACAATTTTCATTCTGAAGAAGAATAACGGTTTATACATTGGTACTGCAGGACAAGGTGCAGTCCAGGAGTTTCACAATACACAGTATGTCATGTTAGGATCTGCAATACTGAGACAGTGTGCCCTTACACTGGGTATACTGGCTCAGCGGAAGCAGGTACAGATATCTTTGAGTTCTCCGTTGAAGAACTGATAAGCACAGCTTTCTTGGATTAGACCCTGGAGCAGTCATCGGCAGTTAATATAGTCAGTTGCAATTCAATGCAGTTGCAATCAGTTGCAATTGCATTGGATTGCAGTCATAAAATAGTGGAGTTGAAATCTACTGCAGCTGACGATTCCATGACCCATCCAGGTTTGTTTTTGTGGTGCACTGTAGTGTGTTGTCTCTTTCTTTTTCTTTCCTGAGGGGGTGGAGGGGGGCCAAGGGGGCCGCGAATGTTAGGGCTGTGTGAATACCAAATATTAATTTCCTAATACAACGAATAATGGACTATCCAAATATTCAGAACCGAATACCGAACAGTCCACTATCTGACTGGTATTCGGTATTCAGCCATGTGCAAGGACAAAAATGTCTTTCTCACCCTCCTGGCCAGCAATAAATAAATATTTTTGCCCTGGTGTCTAGTGGTCCCACCCCCAGCCGATCGCCGGTCCAAAATAAAGAATCCCCCCCTCCCAGACTCTCAGCAATATACCCAGTTCCAAAATATATAAAAATAAAAATAATTCCCTAATTTCCCTGGTGTCTAGTGGACCCCCCACCCTGTCAGATAGTGCCCCCTACCCCTCTCCACCCCTACCCATGACCCCAAGCGGGCCACCGGCACAGTCCTCCGCTCCCCTCCATGGCCGGCAGCTCGACTGAGTTTTCAATGAATGAGCACGTGCTTGTACAAGCACCCACTCATTCATTAACAGATTCAGCCACCAGCGAATTAGGAATTAGCACTACCAGGGGCTGGAGGGGAGGGGGGAGCTGCTCCGGTCACTGGCGGGGGGGTGGGATGGAAGAAAATGGCGCTGTGGACCCTGGTGGAGGGGGTGGGGGCACTACCTGACAGGGGTGGGGGGTCCACTAGATACCAGGGATATTAGGGAATTATTTTATTTTTATAGATTTGGGGATGGGGGATTGGGGATACTGCTGCAAGTCTGGGTGGGTGGGGATTCTTTTATTTTAGACCGGAAATCAGCCAGGGGTGGGTTGGGACTGCTAGATACCAGGGCTAAAATCATTTATTTAATGCTGGCCAGGAGGGGGTGCTCTTTTATTTTTAAATACCCCCCTCCCAGCCACCCGAATACGAATACCGAATATTTCAGAACTGAATACCTAATATTCGGCTGAATATTCGAAAAAGGTATTTGCACAGCCCTAGCAAATATCTTATGGTCCTCAACCACCAGCACCGAGCCTTACAGCCAATAAAATGCACCCCTTGCTCCTGGACACGAAGCACCCACCAATTAGAAGAGATTGAAGGAGGAGCCAGGAGCTTGAGAGTGTCTGTGACTGACTGCACAGGGTGGCAGGGAGAGCATGACTAGGTAGGAGGTAGTAGAGGAGACTTTCAGGAGAAGAGGCATCTGTGTTGGTGTGTGGGCAATGGAGCAAGCAGCATTTTTCTGCAGGGACAAAGTTTGTCTGTTCTGCCTTTAATTTAAAAATGTTAACTGTGTCCACTGTTCTGACGTGTCCGGTGACTGGAGAGAGACTAGTGTGTGGCTGTGCAGGTCCCAGTCAGTCCTCCAGCAAAGCCAGGCAGCAGTCGTGTGAAGGCAGCAAGTCAGTGGTCTGGTCGTAGTTGGGATCAGCCTATGACCCCATTGGCCAGGCCCATTGGATGACTTTCACTCAGTCTCGGTAAGGGCTTCAGAGTCAGTGATGAAGAAGAGTGGTAGGTGCACTAGTTCCACTGTGCGGAGTACCGGATTGGGGACATGGGTCTGGGTTGGGGACCGACTGTGTGGGTTGGGAGGAGGGAACACACAGCTCAAAAAAAACACAGGCGCCACCACTGAGTAGAGCAGCAGCAGCAGCCTGAGCCATGGAGCTACCCGAAGATGATGACTGAATCATCATTCGACACCTGACCGAACTGGCAGTAGGCTACTACAGTGAGCAATGTACTGTATGGGATGTGTATGTAAGGCCCGCCAGGGCTGGGTAGTGGGCAGTGGGAAGGAGGAGGAGGAGGATGGTCTGTGTCTGCTGCGTGCTGGGCTGATTTGTCTGGCTGGTTGAGGGCTTGGGAGCTGTGGGGCCCGGGGGGCCGAACTTGAAAAGTCAAGGCAATCAATCATCATTGATCTACTTCGGGTGGCCCAGCTGGGCTCTCTCTGACTGTGGTGGCATTGTAAGTAAGTCAGACTCCCCCCGAGGTCATGGAGCAGGCCAGGCACAAGTGGTCGGTTGGTGAGTTCCCGGACCCATAGGAGGCCAGAGCGTGGTGCATGGTCAGTTGGTTTCAATGGACAAAATGTTTGTTGTTTGCCACTGTAGGAATTAGACTAAATATTAAAGTCCTCGCAGCAAGATGAATAAAACTTTAAAAAACACATTAGTGTACATGCTGAAAGCCGAAACAAATTCAGAAACTGCCAGAAAATGTTTTTTAATATGCATGAGCTTTTTTTAGCTTTAAATTTTAACTATGGATACATCTCAGTTATGGTATACCACACAGGAGGTATTTCTAGGGGTCCTCACTTAAACTTTTTTCAGTCTCACAGATTCTACTAGTAATCTAGCATACATTGATGGTTAGCTCTGTTTGCAAAAAGGCACCTTCTAGCTTCTGTGGGGTGTTTAAGTGGCTCACCTATACTGTATTTTAGACTCACAGTTCTTTTTCTAAGTAACTAGTATTACTGCTGCTTATGTTTCTATACCGTATACTGTTTTACTGCCCTGCTTCAACTTGCTACTTTCAGGGACTTAGTATATTTTGTTGTTGTTTTGACTGGTTATTGTGCATTAGTGGGTCCCTACTGTGTGTAGATTTGTTTCACTGCACTTTGTATTTGCATTTTAAAGAGCAGCCAACTTCTTAGCTGCTGCTGCGGACTAGTTGCTGCTCCCTCCAACATATGCAATACCTCACCTGCCGCAGAGTTGAGGGGCATAAATAATTTCTTTTGTTTCTATCCATTTATGAAGTTATAATGCCACTAAATCCCAAATGCTAAAAATGGATCTGTTTCCTGACCTCAACCCATCAACATGCCCCCACGTAGGCACATGCAGCCCCGTTTTGTAATGTCAGAAGGCGAAGGCTGTGTGTGTGTGTGTGTGTGTGTGTGTGTGTGTGTGTGTGTGTGTGTGTGTGTCCATTGATTTCAAGAGGGGGGACTTTTCCATACATTTTTTTTGACTTTTATAGTCAAAATTTTAATTCAAAAAAGATACAGAGTTAAAAAAGTATGACAAACTACTTGATAATAAAATTCAACAGTGGTGAAAGTTGAAAAAATTAGTTGGATTTTCTTCAGTTAGTTGAAGCCAGAAATTTGAAGCCAGAAATTTAAAACTAGTTGAAAAAATCAGTCATAATGAATGGTAAGTCAGTCATAATTGGTTTTTCAATGGATTCCGGGGTCTATCCTGGATAAGGTCAGGGAGCTTATTCCAGAGCAGTCGTGCTCTGTGCGAAAAGGACCACTGTACAAAAGAGGTACATGTCCAAGAGACTTCTAGGAGGGGTTTGTGAGGAGGAGGAGGAGGAGGAGGAGGAGCAGAGGTGCCTTTTCTTGGGTTTCCAAGATAGTATGTCTCAGAGACTCGGTAGATAGCTCTCTAATGTCTTATAGGCCAAGCAAAAGGTTGGGTAGTGGAGGCATTATTCGAGTGGAGGCCAGTTAAGTGAGGCAAGCACATTACAGTGATGCTCTCTGTTCCCTGCTCCAGATATGAACCTAGAAATTCTGTGGTAAAGGGTTTATTAGTTTAGTCAGCTCTGTGCCCATCAGGAAGGCTAGGAATGTGGCCCAATACAGTATTTTATGGAGAAGAACGCTGCTGGCTACAGACTGATGGGCTTTGTATCCCGTGATATGTGTGAGTGCAAGATTGCAATTGTCGAAATGCAAAGAGGCAGTATAGCACAGTGGTTTAAGGCTCGGAGCTGCAAATCTGGTGACATCCAGAAAACCAGGCCTGTGTTTGAATCCCACAGCTTCCACCTGCATACTGTGTGACCATGAGCAAGTCATTTAACTTCCCAGTGCTCCCAGGTCGTTCCTGTAAAAAAGCTTTCAGCTTAGTGTGCTACTCCTGGTTAAACAATTAAAAAAAAATGGTGATTGGAAAACAGTGAGGCTACAATAGTGACCTGGAAAAACAGTGATCGCTGAAATGGTGACTTTTGGCTTTCTCCCCAAGTTGCACCCACCCAGAGTTGATTATATAGAGAAAGAGGAGTGCAAGGGGCAATGCCCATCACAAAGGGGTGTGTGTGTAGGGCAAAGCCCCCCACACAAACTCACTTGGCAGTGTTGCCACCTTTTGGCGATTGCTATTATTTTCTGGTTGCTCCTTTTTGTCTCACTGTTTTTCAGTCGCCATTTTGTGCTCGCTGCAGTCACATAGAACCATGGGCTTCATTAGTTATGTAGAGCTTGAGCCTATAGAACAGCCCCAGCTTCTGAGTAAGGAGCTTAGAAACCTACTCAGTGTGGGCCTTAAAGGAGAGCCCCTAGTTAAGCCAAATGTCAAGGTATTTTATAGTGTCTTCTACCTCCAGTTGTGTAACAGAGGAGCTGATGAGCTGTAGGAGTTCACTCTGATCAGGACCCAATTTTCTGGACCCAAACAACATGGCCTTTTTTTTTAATCATTAATGACTAGTTAGAGACAAACCAGAATTCAAGTTTAGAGAAGTCTTTGTTTAATACATTGTTTACAGTGTTCAGGTCATGGCCTCATTGGTATAAGACCATGTCATCTGCATACAGGAGAGCTCTTGCACCCCCACATTTTAGGTGGAGTGCTTTGAAAAACAACGAGAATAGTATGGACCCCAGGATGGAGCCTTGGGGTACTTGATCTGTGATTGCTTTCTATGAGAAGAGGCATGTCTCTCACTTAACTGATTGCTTGAAGTTGCACCCTAGGAGGTAGCTTCTAAACCACTGACAGGAGAGTTGGTCTAGGTCTGGGCTAATTAACTTAGCTAGCAGCAGCTCATGGTTTACTAAATTGAAGGCCTTTGTTCGGTCAATGAATATAGCCTCCATTAGGTTACCTTGGTCTAAAGTATGTAGGATGTCAGTGGTGAAGTGTTCCATGGCTGAATTAATGCCATGGGGCTTTTGGAGCCCAGGCTGAACATCCATAAGCAGGGAGTAAGTTTTAATGTATGCCAAATAACTGGCTGTACACCAGTCTCTCTTGGACCTTTGCTAGAGTGCTGAGCAGGGAGATAATTTGCAATCAGTTCCCTGACTCCTCCTTCATGCACTGGGACCACATGAGCAACCTTCCATTTCATGGGAACCAAGCCTTTGAGTAGGGACAGGTTATAGAGAGCAGGCAAAGGAAGTGCAAGTACTGGGGCTGCCACTTTTAGGAGCCGAGGCTCAAGATTATCATGGCCAACAGATTCATCTGTTTAAATTTTTAGGAGGAGACTGAGGACCTCTTTTTTGGAGACCAGTTGAAGGTGGAAATTAGGGTGGTCTGGTGTGCTGGGATAATTATGCAGGGGATTTACAGAAAGGCCCTTGTGTGTGCCCTGGTCAGTGAAGAAATGTTTAATGCTTTGGCAGTTTGTATAGGGTCGCTAATCATTTTCACATTGTGGAGAATTTCTTGGTTTGGTGCACTAGTCCGTCACTTGAGGAGGAAAGTTACCTGCGTCCAGAACCATTTGGGATTATTCAGGTTGTTCGCTTGAAACCCCTTTAGGTAGTTGATCTTGGCCTTCTTCAAAGTGGATTTACATTAGTTTCTAGGATGCCTGTATGTTAGCCAGTCTTGCTGGCAGCCTGTTTTCTCAAACACTTGCAAGGCTTGGTCCATCTGCTTCATAAGGTTTCAGCAGGAGAGGGTTATCCATCTGGAGCAGGCACCTTTGACCCATCTTTGAACAAAGGGGGCGTGCCTATTTACTACATTAGGGAGCTAGGAACCTGGCTTTGTTCCAATGTCCCCAACTGTTAGGGAGAGCTTTGTCAGCAGACAGAGGGCTGGTACAACTCATTTGCTAATTGACAATACCAAATGCCTAGACATCAAGTAGCAGACACCTTTTTTTCCACTGCGTAGGCTCATATCTCAGAGGGAGTAGGTTAGCTGGGTCTCAGATAGACTGGAGGCACTGGGTGTCCAGCTTGCATCCCTAAATAGGGAGTGGGGAGATTAGCTATCAAGGTGTCTGCAACCACCATCAGATTTATGGAGAGTGAGGCAAGGAATAAGACTGCTGAGGCCATGGCTAGAAGTTGCAGTGGTATGTTGATCAGTAGGCAAGGTGAAATTTGCCTGAGAAAACAAAAGGGGGGGGTAATTATTTATTTTGCAAGGTGGATCTTCTTTATTCCTACTATGAGTAGGGAGGAAGAGATTAAGCAATATTTATTTTGCAAAGCGGGTCTACTTGCAAGGGTGATTCATTTCCTTGCCAGAGCCAGTTACCTGAGGCAAGGGGTGGGAGGAAGTCAGCCAGTTACCGGAGGCAAGAGGAGGGAGGGACCTAGGCGTTCAAATTCATACTTAAGTTCACCCGGATAGGGTACTGTTAGTAGAGCAGAATGACCCATGGGCACAAATGGGCTGGTAGCAGCTTCGTCTTAGGAGACACAGGCCTTGCCTGCAGAAGAGTGTGCAAGGATATGTGAGAAGTGGCATATGCAGGTTAGTTTGTAGATCTTGTTGAATAGATTAACTTTCAGCAATAAAGGTCAGGAACTATCTATCACAGTTTAACCCCATACGCAGGATAAGCAAGTTAGCAATAAGTAAGTAACCAGGTGTTAATACACAGAATGGCAAGCTATGAATCTTATCTGGCAGACTAACATTTAGGTGAGAGGATCAAGGAATGTGTTATCCCAGTTTAATAGTTTGAGCAGATTGAAATATATATCAGACTTAATGTGTAGCTCTAATGGTCAAGGGATTTTTTCTCACAGTTTAATAATTTGAGCAGATGGCGGTTTGCAGATTGATTCAACTATGCTAGAGCAGCAATTATTGTATGGTGCAACGTAACGAGGGAAACATCTATGTGGTAGCCAGGGGGACCAAGAATTCCTTTTTACATTGCAGGCAGAGTTATTTACAGGCAGCGTTTGGTTGGACAGTACAGCTGGCTGCTGGTTGTCATATTGGCCGACTTCTGGTAGACTCCATGATGTCCTTTGCACTCATTCATTAGTACAGAGGGCTGTTAGCATGGAGGGCCACTATAGATGGTGTCAGTTAGCGGGGCTTGGAGCCATTAATGCAGCCCTCTGACTGGCTAGGGCAGCATTCAGAGGTGTGGTTTACTGGAGATTACAGGTTCCAACTCTCGAGAATGCTGAAGACGGGGACACTGGCTAGATGATTGGTGGGGGAGTGGGCTGGAAGGGCTCTGTCCTCTTCTCTCTTGCCCCCTCTGTGGCTGCAGAAGTCCAGGGAAATGGCATGGCTTAGCAGTTGTACATTATAAGGTAAGGTTCCCTATGAGAAAGAGCCTAGAGCTCACCAATCCTTCGGACTTAACAGATCACAATGAGAAAACGCACCTTATAAACAGGATGTCTAATGGCACAGCCAAAAGTGACTCAAAGGCTGCTTTTGACAAGGTGCATAATACTAGGTTTAGATCCCACGTGGCGACTGGCCACCTAAAAGGTAGCTGGCTTCTGCTTACATCCAGATTAATACCCAAGGAGGGCCCCCCCCAGATGATCCCAATACACAACCAGTAGTGGATACCTGATCCCACAGGGTACTCAGCACTAGTCCTTTGTCCAGTCCCACTTGTAAGAAGTCCAAAATCTTTGGGACTGTGGCATTGGTGGATTTTAATACCACTACCTCTGGCCCAAGTTGAAAAACTTTCTACAGTCAGTCGAGGCAGCAGAGGTGGAGACTTTCCTAAAGAACATTAAGGTGTCTACCACCTTTTCAGAGAAACCTTGCTTCAGGAGTCACCTCTCATAAGGTGACAGGCTGCCAACCGCATCATCTATGGATTTGGCTTTGGATTGGACCCTGACTGAGAAGGTTCCCTTGGGGTGGAAGCTGAAATGGTGCCTGGGAGGTCAGATTCACCAGATCCAAAAATCATGGCGTTCTTGAAACTTCTCATTCAATGAGGAGAAAACTTCTTGACTACCAGGGCCCAGATATTCAAAGGACATGCACCCAGCACAACTGAGTTGCGCTGGCACATCTCCAAAATGTGCCCCTGAGCTATATTCAAAGGGCAGGGATGTGCTGCGCAATTCCGGATGTGCTGCAGTGCACAGATAATGTATGCAGTGCATCCAGAGGGGGTTTTCCCTTGCATACATGGCACATCTCCATATTCAGTTGGCACAAACTGTGAGCTGGAACCACCGACTGGGCTCTCAGCAACTGTACATTGTGGACATGGTTCCCTCACTTTGCCATCGATAGAAAGACTATCTGCTCCTTCATTTGAAACACTGCCCCAATGTGCTCTAACTTCTGCAATGGTTTCAAGGAAACACTTTACCCTGTTGATTATCTAGCCATGCATTTTTAGGACCTCCTGAGTCCTTCCCACTGATCTCTCTACTATCTGTCCTGTTGGAGCCCTGATGAGGAGGTCATCCAGGTAGGGGTAGAAGGGATTCCCCTTCTGCTTCAATTGTGCTACCAGCACAATCAACATTTTCATGAACACTGTCAGCACAGTCACCAGACTGAAGGAGAGAGCCAGGTATTGAAAATGATGGTGCTGTATCACAAATCTCAGAAACTTATGATGTGACTGGTGGATCAGGATATGGAGATGGGCATCCTTCAGATCGATGAGTGACAGAAAATCCCTAGTTGAACTGATCAGATAATGGATTGCAGAGACTACCTTGAATGTTGTGTGTCTGAAAAACTTGTTTAGGTGTTTCAAGTCTAGAATTAGCCAACCCTCTGACTTCTTGGGGACTACAAAGTGAATTGGGTAAAACCCATTCTGTCCTCATTGGGAGAACTGGAGAGATTGCCTCTATCTGGAGTAGGTGGTTCAGAATTTGACTGATTATCTGTTGCTGCACCTGGTTCACAGGCACTGGGGACTGAAGACCTTGATTTCTTGTGGGTACCAAGGCAAATTCTATGGCATATCCCACATTCAAAATTTCCAGTAACCCGCATCTGACATTAACTTGGCCCATTGCTGGAAAGATGTCTGCAGTCTTCCATCAAGAGAAGGGGGGCATAGATGGGCCCATGTACCTTCACAATGTAGACTCACCTCTCTGTCCTCCACCTGCATTGTATCTGTGGGCAAAGGCACCTCTGCTGCTGTTGCTCTTGAAGCCAGAGTAGGCTTCTTTGCTTTTCTGATTACCAAAATTCTGAAAGGGATGAAAACTGCCCATCGACTGCCTTGATCAGCCAAACCATTCCCTCTTGGCATTGGGTTGGATTTTTGCTGTTGCCTGGAGACTGGTAACTCCCCTTTCTTGTCCTAGATGTCCTTAAGTTCTGAGCAAGGAATTCCCTGGAAAAAGGCAAATTTAACAGTTTTGACTTAGAGGCCTGATCTGGAGCCCAGTGAGGAAGCCACATACTCTGTGTGGTCACAACTATATGACAGGCTGAATGAGCTGTCATGCACAGACTATCTACGGCTGCATCACTGAAAAAGGTGGAAGCCATGGAAATGCTGCAAAATAGTTGTCACCTCAGAATCCCGTGGGATGAAATTACCTAACGCAGAGACCCAGGGGTTTAATGCCCTCAAAATGATGAAAGAAGCATATGAGGTTTGAAGATTAATACAGTTTGAGGTAAAGGCTCATCTGCACAACACATTCACCCTTTTGTCATAAGAGTGCAACAGGAGCACCAAGCCTTATAAAGATATAGTGGTACTTCATGCCATTACACATAGTCTTATCTGTCACTGGAGGCATCATCCACTTTGTGGTGCTTGCCTTCTGAAAAGGATAACATTGCACCCTAGGCCAAGGGAGCTGTTTATGCTTATCTGCCCCAGACAATTCTTGTGCAATAATTTGTTCACAGTGACAAAAATTTGGAAAACACTTCAGGGCAAGTGCTGAAGTGCACATAATGGAGTTATCTAGAGGCTCTGGATCTTGAACTTCCTTTAACAGTAGCATCCTACAGATTTCCATTATGAGGTAGGACAGTGACTTACAATCAAACAAGTGGGGGATCAGAATCTTTTTCTTGGATTCTGTCCAGTCCCCTTCCTCCTCAGAGGGACACGCTTCATCATTTGACCAATCCAGTTCTGTCAGGTCAGGATTCCCCCAAACATCCCTGATTTCTGCTCTTGACCCTTCCTGCCATCAAGATCAGGGGTCACTTGCAAATCTTGGTGAGGGTCATCCTGCTCTAGAACACCTGGACATGCCTCTATGAATCTTAGAGGCCTGCTTTGGGTTCCGGTGTCTCTGTAGGAATGCTCTGTGGATCATCAGCAAAAAGCATCTCACTTAAGAGAAACAAAATGGACTTGTGCAACTCAGCTTTACCACTGCCATTCAGTACCACAGGTGCACCCCCTATTCCAGTCCAAAAGTTCAGCTGGAGGGAACTGAAATAGTCTTGTTAGATTGCATCACACAGTAAGGACGGTATGACCCCAATGGGGAGAGTCTCATTGTCCTGTAGTAGATTTTGCATTGCTTAAAAACAATTGGCCTCTGATAAGCCATGATGCCACTGTCCAGAACTGGGATGATGTGTCCTAATAAGCTTTCAATGCAGCAAAAAATAGCAACACTCCAATCTCAGCTCTTGCTGCTGTCTGCCACCAAGACTGAAGAAATAGTACACCCTTGCTGCCTAACTAAACTAGTTATTGCCTCCCTATGCCTGCAGCCTACCCCCAATTGACCACATTGTGATGAGAAAGCAAGCTGTTTAACTTCTGCCAAATATGAGCTTACTGTGACCACTAGAGGTGCTGATTCACTGCCTGCACCATCAGAGCTAAATTGATTGCATGGATGCTGAAACTTCAGTGACCACTGAAGCATAAACCAATGGAGGCTGCAGGAATGCTCCCTCTCCACAGAGTTTGCAGTGAGGCACAATCGGTGGGTGTACACATGCAAACTAATGTTACATGTGCGTGCATAATGTTGTGACACAATAGTGTGTTCTGCAATGACACCCTCGGGTGTGCACATGACCCTCACTCCCTAAACTGGCACAGATCTAGGGAAAAAATGAGAATGCATGCTACTACAGCTGCTGGCAAGATACCACCCACTAGGCAAGAGCTAGCAATGTTGCAAAGTGTCACTCTGAGTAGCAGACCAAGCAGTCCCAATAATCAAATTGCTGTCAAAAGCTGTCTGAGCCAGAGGTACAGAGAAAACAGAGCAAACTACCCCTACAGTATAAACAGTGACAGCAGATTCCCTGTAGGACAACTCTAGCTCACAGGAAAGGCACTTAGTAACTGCCCTTTCTAATCTGAGCTCAGATGGCTTCCCCCAGGTAACATGCTAACACCTTTAAAATCTTTTTTTGTCTTCTGTCAGGGAAATGTACTGCACTAGGAGATGCTAGGGCAAAGGGATGAAGCAACAAAGAGTAGGACAGTCATCAGGACCACCCCACCTGATTAACTGACTAAGTCTCCTCATCCCCTGCAAGCATAAAGAAAATTCTTACTTGCCTGGTGCACCTAGCTAACACAATAGAAAGAGACCTGAAATATAAAGACACCATTCAAAAGGCCAGTGGACCCCATTCAGGCACTGTATGCACTGGAATAAGTGTTAGCTAGCAGGCTAGCCAATATGAAAACTGCAGCTTAACAGGTACAATTTCTAAATTTAAGAGTGCTCCTTGTCACCAAGTAGCCCCAACCTGTCTCGTGTTGTCCAGCCCAGGAAAGAAAAAGAAAAATAGTAATTGAAAAGGGCCAATCTTTCAGCAAGCTCTACTTTATGCTTGCAGTGGTACAGCTGAAACTGTGTAACTGCTGTATTCAGAACATTCATGTTTCCAGAGGTCTATGCTAGGTTTACAGCTTTGAGCTTCACCACTGCTCCAGTGGGGGAGCGCATTACCTTTATGTAGTTATTCTCCATTGATAATGTAGAGTAATACAACAGTCTTTCCCTGCAGACATTCAACTGTTCTTTCTGCTTTCTCTTCTTTATATTTTAGCAAATAGTGTCATCCTAGAGAGTTATTAACTTGCCCTTACCTTTTACTTCCATTTTTACTACAGGTCTAAAACTGAAGTGTTAGGTGATAGTTTCATATTCTGTTCAAAACTTGAAGTCTTTATAGTCTATGAGTCATCCTCTTTTCTGACAGGTTGTATTTATTGTACCTGTAAATGCCTTGGCGTTCTATGTGGTGTTTAGCATGTATAACCTTGGGCTGCGGACCACATGTTCATCTTTTTTACTACTATACTGTTTCTATTAATTCCTCTCTTGGTACTGGGAAAAATCCCTATCCCTGGTTGGCTGATGTCTCAAATTTAATTAATGTAAAAATTTCAGCCTAATTTCCTGAACGTTTGAAATCTGTAACCTCTGAGCCTGTTCATTCTGTTCAAATGGCACTGCAAAATGCTTGATCTTTTGTGTAATAAATCTCTTTTTATAAGCAATGGTACTATGGATAAAATGTAGGCTTTATCTCTGTTACTGAAACCTGGCTGAGCAGAGATGACTTTTTAAATATGACAGATGCCTGCCTCCTGACTGTAATTATCTCCAAATGCCACACAACTCTGGCAGAGGGGGAAGAGTTGCTATCTTCTATCAGCTATGCCTAAAATGTTCTTTATGTAAATCACCTTAATTTTCTTCTTTCAAGCCCACACCCCTCACTTGCTTCACATCACTCTCAGATTCTCTTGATTTATCATCCCTCTAAGCCATCTGAAGTTTTTTTTTAAATGAGTAATTGCACGATTAATACATGTAATGAGGAAAACTACCAGAGTACACTAACACCAAAGATCCTTAAGAGATGTTAGTGCTGTTAGTTGACATGGACAACAGAATGACATACTGGAAAATCAATACACTGGAGAATATTAGTAAATGGGAAGTTGCTTCCTAAAGGGGTGTTATTGAGATGCCAGAAGAAGAGTAGCCCAGTTAAAACAGAAGCTCTGAATGGAACCTGTTACCTACATATACAGTGCATCCATAACTAAGTCACCTATAGACAGAATGGATAGCTCTACTACCACCTAACCAGTTTCATTCACCACAATTATCTTGTTCCTTAGTATCCCATTTATTTCTTTTCCCTTCCTTTCCAGAAAAAAAAAACATGATGAGTTGGCAGCATCTAGGCAGACTGACACAGCAGATATGTATGGCACAAATAAAACAATGCATATATATAGAGAATAATGTATGAGGAGGTGGTTGATACGAGAATTTAATGCACACCCGAGTTGAGTGATGCTACATAAACCCCGAGAGCGCAGCTCGAGGGGTTTATTCATGCATCACTCGACAAGGGTTTGCATTAAATTCGAGTTAAAACCACCTCCTCATGATTTATTTTATATAATTGCTTGGCATTAATTTTTTATGCAGTGGAGATCACATACATATAAAGAACGGGGATTCAGCGTGGTCGGGAACACATTTATGGGAACAGAAAACTGAGTACAGAGAAAAAAAAAGTTTCTTGTCTACAACTGTCCACTAAAATGTAGATTTTATAGTAATTGAAATGTTAAAAACACCGCACGATCTTCTTGGTTCTTCATCGGTTGGTCGTCTAGGTAACGCGCCCACATGTTCAGGGCTTCCGGTGGAAAGGGACTGTGTTTGCATTACTGATTTGTTTTTCAGTAAAGAATCATGGCTAAACACTCTTTTACTTTATTGTTCATTACTTTTACACATGTTACTGGTGAACCGAAGGGAGGAACACTTTATTGAACTAATCCGTGAACCAAGGAGACCTGGAACAGACATGCAGCGCTCGGCAAGTAAGAGTGGATTTTATTCAAATTCTGATGCCGTTTTTTTCACTTGCTGTCTCTCGGCTGATGCGTACACTCTAAGAATGCTCAGGGCATCACTAGGAGAATCGCAGCGCGTGAATCTCATAACAACCAGCTGGTTGTTACGGGAAATATCAACTGCTTATTCCAATGTTAAAAATTGATGACCAGTAATTATATAGCAATACAATACAACATTATGTACTATTGAATTAAAACAATAACAAACTTTGTAAAATGCTAAAATAAAATAAACATGTTGACAGTTCTGTTTGTCTTAGAAATGTATTTGTATGACCAAATTTGTTCTTGTGGTCTTACTTTACTTAGCCAATGGCATCTAGTTCTTCTTATATTTGAGCAAATAAACAGCTCCCAAATTTTATTTTTGTTTGACAGAGATGACACCTTTATGGGGCTAACAAACAGCTTGCATATACAAGCTTTGTAGACTCCGAAGGTCTCTGTCTTCAGGGCTATTTCTGGCATCTGGCAACAGATGATCTTAGTTAAAGTGACTGAAAAACAAACAAGAAGAGGCAATAATTATACAGTATATTTATTTTCCATATATGGCAAAACTTTTTGTACAATTAAAATATGTGAAAGAGTAGGAGAATAAATGATATTTATTTGACACATATATGGATAATACACTGTATAAAATTGTTAGGAAATTCTTTTTATATTGAATATGCATTATTCATATATTGTTAATAAGTGTAACTTATGTTCCTCACTGTTTCGCATATTTTAAATATAGAAAAGAAGTTAGCGTTTGTATATTTAAAATGCATTTTGGTGCCAAATATGGAAAATATATATAGAATAAGCAATGGGGAAGTGTGAGTTACAAGAAGAAGAATCAGCATTTATATAGCACTTTTCATACACAGTATCCCAAAGCACTTTACAAGCAATGCTAGACTGGTAGTGAAGTGACTGAATGTGTGGTGGAGGCCATATCGCACATCTTCACTCATACACAGCCCAGATAATTGCATGAACCGGTTTATGGGAAGGGGAATGTTGGCCAGGACACCGGGAATGTTCCCTGCTCTTTACAAAGAGTACACTGGGTTCTTTTACTTCCACCTAGACAACACCAGGATGGGCAGAAGGGACCTTGGTTTAACATCTCATCTGAAGGGCAGCACACCCCAGCAGTACAGCACCCCCCAATACTGCACTCAGATGCCAGCAATTTTTAGGTGCAAGTCCATCCCGGTGTGGGACAAGAACCCACGACCTTCTGGTCCAGAGGCAGATGTGCTATCAACTGAGCCACACTGAGCCACACTGACACCTCAACAAGGTTATATATAATTCAGTCAAGGGATTTATGGAACATAATAATCCACAAGTCCAAGTGGATTGTGATGTTTGAAAAACTCTGAGATTGAATCGTCACCTTATAACTCACACTTCTCTACCATTTTATTTTGTTATATTATAAGGATAACCCTGCAGTTAAAGTAAGAAAGTGCCTCTAATTGACATACACATGTTGATATAAAGTAGACCCAAGCCATTAGTCCGAATACAGTCTTGTACTAGCATTGTATTATGTTACCTAATTATGTCTTATGTTTTAAATCAATAGGTGCTCACACTCAATCATTATTGGAGGGCATCCTTTGTGACTGCTAGCATTGCAGGGGTACGTGGAGAGCTCACTGGCAGCATACATCCATCTGCAGTACACAAAGTCAAGAAACTACTGCTGTTCTGCGTACTGCTGGCAGGCTTCAAGAGCTGTTTTTAATGTTTGTTTTTTCCAGGAATATTCAGCTGTTGCATATGACATTAAGTGCCTTCTCATTGAGTGGGTATAGCAGAGAAGTGTGGAGAGTCCACGGGCAGCCTGCTTGGCAAGTATAGTGGGTGAGTGTAGAAAGTCTGCCGGCAGCATGCATCCATCGGCAGTGTGCAAAGTCAAGAAAGTACCACTGCTCTGCATGCTGCCAGTGGGCTTCAAGGGCAGTTTCAGGATTTGTTTAACAATCAAACACACTTCAGTGGTGCAAGTGCAGTTTTCCCTTAGTCTGTGATAATTCACTGTTGGTGATTGTGAGGTAGCGATAATCCATGTTTAGAAATGGATTATCACCACCTGTCTCTCACAAACTATGGATTATTGCATTTGGAAAAGTGTTCCTGTCTATAGATTATTGACCTTATCCATGTAATATATTTTGTATGAAACAGTTTGTGTGAGGCAGTAAGGATAATCATACTGGAATGCAAAGAAAGAACTAGTAATTTACTATTTAGGCAAAATAATTTCAGTTGTTGGTAGCCAAATGGACAAATTTGGAATGCAAAGAAGATTACCATTGTGCTGCCACCAAAAATTGCTATACATTGCCAACTGAATTAGTTGCCAGAGAACAGTCTCCTGATGACTATGTCACGGTAACCCATGAAGTGGGCTCATGAGGAAGGGTGCCATCCATTATGGTGACTCCTTCCCAGCGCAATCCACTCATGGTGACCTGAAAGGTAGGGTCACTGGATGAGGAGGTGGGTGAACTAGGTAACAGGATGTCGCTATACATACATGTGTGGGGGGTGGGAGCAAGCACGGCGAGTGTGGGCTGGGAGGGGTGGAGAGGCTGTAGGGGTGGCACTGCGGTTGCTGGTTGAGCTGCATCGTGGCATCAGGGATTGGCTAGTGGTTGAGGTGGCTAAAGTACTGGGTTCAGGTCTGGGTGCTGGTGTGATTTTTTTTATTGCACCTGGCCTGAACCTTTTATTTTTACTGCTTTCACCCCCCAACATGCACCCCCCCCGGAGTTGAGAATCCTTAAGTAGGGGGGTGAGGGGGTGAAGCCCCCCCACAGAAAGCAGTAAATATCTGTCCTGGTGCCATTGTTCTGGTGTGCCAGGGTTATCAGAGTGCTGAAAATGTGTTCGACACTCTGACTGAGCGATAACGATGATCGTCTTTAGGCGTTTGCCGGTATCACATAGACCCCCTATATCACCATGCAAATACAAGGCCAGAGGTCAGTGGGTTAAATGGGGTTGCACTCACTACAATGCTGGCTTAAAACACCCATGGCTGTGTAGGGACCAAACCCTTGATGGAAAAATTATTTTATTTTTATTTTCAAAGATTATCATTATTATTTTAGCTGATTGTTATATGGTATTAAGATGGGACATGTTTATTTTTATTTCTGGTCAAGACTAACATTGATTAATTCTTAAAAGACAGTAAAATGGAAATAATGCCATTTCAGATGGAGTCAGCTTCAGAGTTCAGGAAAAAAATGGTTTCAAATAGACTGTTTTAAATTTCAGGGCTCTGTGCTCTAGCTGTAGAACAGAGAAGATAAGATGGGACCTAACTTACATGTTCCACATTCCCAGGAAGACACTTTTATTAGGATTTTATGTACTTGTATGAAAAAGTTTTAGATGGAACTAGGTATCCATGGCTACAATCAAGATAAGAGATCATGTGACTGGCTGCAGCAAGAAGAAAAAAAAGTCTTAAACTTGAAAGTCATTACCCTGTATAGGAATAAGAAGTTTTATTCATAGTTTAAAGATGCAGTGTACTGCCGCTATGAAAATTGTCCAGTTATTGGACAACAGTATGGTACATGAGCTTACCAAGTTTCATAGTCGCAGAATGAAGCATTCAAAAGTTATGGATATAATGTATTTATTATCATTTATTATCATTTTCTTATTAAAAAACTAGACAAATCTAGTATACTGTGATAGCTCACATCTTAGGAAGTCTAACAATATGAATATTAAATCTGTAGTTTGTTGCTATTGAGAGAAGTACCATCTAAAATTTATAGTGAATTAACTTTTCTGACAGTGATTGATGTCTTTAAGCCAAGAACAAAAGAATCTTGTGTGTCTTACAAAAACTAATGTTTTAAGGACCTTAGGAATGGATTTTTCTTACAAATCTTATACCATTCTGTAGTTTAAACAATTAAGAATAAAATTATTATTTTGTTTTGAGAAGTTTTATTAAAATTATGAAGTTATAACCTTAATAGTGTTGTTTAAAAAGTATTCATACTACAGATATCAGACTTTTTCAAGAATGTTTGGCTTGGTGTAGAACACTTAAATATGCAAGATTAATTTTCAAATTATGTTAAATTAGACTTTTATTTAAAAAAGTAATTTTGACCCAAAAATAGGTTTGAGGAAAAAGAGGCATGTCTAGATGCCCTACCTTCTTAGTGACTCAAATCAATCCAACTCTGGTGATGACATCACCAGAGCAGTTTTCATATTAGTAAACTCTGCTGGTCACTGCCAGATCTGAGCTAACCATCGATGTAGGAAGACCTACGTTCAGTTAACTAAGAATTTTATGGCTTTATACTGATGCTAGGCCAAAGAACTTTGGGCCACGCCTGTTTGAAATGCAGAGGTCAGCCAAGGGAGAGCCAAAGCTCAGTGCTGCTGAAGATATCCAGAGGCAAGAAAGAAGTATAAGGACCTTTTTATTGTGAAAGAAGCAAGATTTGTGTTATTTGCTGAGCACTTTGACAAGTAATGTTGCCTGCTGAAAACCAGACAGACTTACTTTTAAGACTCACACAAGCTACACAGCGTGCTGAGCAAAAAGAGGTCTCTTCTCCCAAGGTTTTAAAAGCAGATGTACAACATGAAAGAGTCAATAAGCTTCAGTTATCAAAACAGCTTGTCATTCACAAGAACGTTCTTTGATTCCAGTATTGCTATGGACTGTGCAGATTGAAGCTGTGTTCTACAACTCTAAGAAATGACTTCTGGTAAAGTGATGTTCAGCAAAGGTTTAACTTGCAGAGTGTATCCATGCTAAAAGAAGTTCCAGGGTCAACGTTAGCTGACAAAGAAACCTTTTCATCAAAGGCCAGACTCAGCCAGAGTTCTAAATGAAGAAAAGAAGACCCACTTTTACAACCAAAAATATAAGTATTAATTTGTAATTACTTTCACTAATTTTAATTAATAGACTTGGTAATTTAAATTGGCTTATCTGGGAAAGTAAGAGGGAATCTACTTTTAACTGCAGAATCTGGGTATATAGCATAAAAGCTTTAAATTTGAAAAAGAATTTTGCATGATTTAAAAAGTTAAACTAAGTTTTACAAAAGTAGTACAAATCACTGATGTAATGAGTTATTGCCAGTTCTCATAAAAAATACATTTTACATGCAATGAAGTTTTAAACAAGTTTTATACAAAAATAATCTCAGATACTGATCTGATAAGTATATGTTCTTATGCAAGAAGATTATGTTAAATACTAAGTATGATAAAAGTAGTATAACTGTTACCATTTATTATGCTAAGTATTGCTTATTCCTTTACATTGCTGGTTTGCTAAAATTTGTTTTATTAGTTGCTGGATTTTCTGAAACAATTTTGTTGATGTTTACAAGATTAGGCTTGATATTTATGCCAATTATAAATATTTAGGACTTGTACATATGTGTACATAAAATATTGATTTTTCATATAATTATAAGTGTGGTAACCAGTGTCATTTGCCATTACACTTGAATCTGGAGAGCATAGGATAATATCATATTTTAATTGTTATTATTTTGGGTAATTTATAAAATAATTTTTGGGTAAGGCCAGAGGTAAATCCAAGTGCATTATTATAAAAAGTGATATTATAAGCCTTTTGTTCCAACAGCTGTCTTGGTATGGCATAGCATAGTTCAAGTCCAAGTTCAAGTTTATTTAACCAGGAAGACTCCATTGAGCAAGCTCATTCACAAGGAGGTTCCATATGGACAAATCACATAACAATACAGTGTAATACATAATAAACAGAGCAAGTCAAATTTAAAAAGGCAGTGGTGCAATTAAAAAGTGCAGTAGTTGCACATAGGTACATTACAGACAACAACGCATAATGTGATAATAATGCTAAGCAAGTAATTCATAGTAATGATATAATCTAAGCTGATAGTTGAAGTGCAGAGGGAACAAATGGGCTAAGGGGATGAAACATGGGAGGAGGGGGAAGAGGCATACATAAAGGGAGATTTGAGGGATTTGAGGGAGCAATACAGAGAAGTTACATGATAGGATCAGAGGGAAGATGAGAAGGAGAGCAAGACTAAAAGGTCTAAGCTGAGAAACAATAGCAAACGTCATTTGTACACTTGGCGACAAGGCCTTTAAATGCATTTAGTGGGGATAGATTGGATAATTTGAGGAATGATTGCAGCTTGTTCCATGCAAGTGGGATACTGTGGCTGATGGCAGCTTTGCTGCAATTAGTGCAGAATGTAGGGACTTCAAGCATAATGTACAAAGTTTTCCTAAGGGCGTAGGTGCATGAGGTGCAGTGAAACAGGCTTGAGATATATGGTGGTAGCTTACAAAGCAAGGCTTTGTATGCTCAAGCATAAGTATTTAATAATCTTCTGGTGGAAAGGGATGTCTACCCAATTGCAGCATAGAGGTCACAGTGGTGCGTCCTGAATGGTGCATTAGTGATAAAGCGGATGATTCGATGGTATAGAACATCTAACTTGTATAAGCTAGTAGTTGAGCAATGGCCATAAAGGATGTCAGCATAGTCCTCAGATGAAGAAATGTGGTTTGGACCAGCCTTGCCCTGAACTCTTTGGAGAATAAGGCTTTATTCCTGTAGAGGAAGCCAAGCCTCAATTTTAGCTTTTTCACAAGAGCTTCAATATGCTAGGTGTAGTCTCAGGATGTTCAGTGTCTCTATGGGAACAACTGAATAGTTATCAGAGGAGTTGTTTCCATGATTATAGTGCAGAAATTAGGATAAAGGAATCTCAACTCCTAAGTGCATTCTTGAAAGCTCTTTATAGTTATTTGCAGGAATGCCACCTTAAAAGAAGCAGACTGATGTTTTGTGTGTTTTCACGTCTGTCACTTCTGTCAACTGCTCTGTCAATATTTATTTATTTATGTATGTATGTGTTTGGTGACCGGGTAGGTGCGCTGATCCAAGGGACCGTTTTCAGGCATGACTCACGCCATAAACAATGGCACATTTAGCAAAACAGAGTACAGGTGGAGTAACATGGCCACAATGCAGGCCATTAACAATGAGCTGCAGGGAGTTACAGTACAAAGGGTATTAACAAAAATAAGAATACAATATGGTACAAGGTGAAGTTGTAGGCTAACAACAAGTCCATTTACATCATCATAGGAACATGAAACACAATACAGTAAGGTGAAAAATTACCAGGTAAACCATATAAAGTGCAATTTCAAAAAGGCATGCCAATAACAAAATCAAGTAACAACCAGATGGATATTCAAAATTCAGCGCAAAAGTCCACAATAAGCAAAGTGCAGTGAAGCAGACCATAGGGATGAGAGAGAGTGCCAGGTGGGGGTGGGAAAGAAGCTGGAGAGAAACGGGTGTCGCAAGAGTGGGGAGACCCCACAAAAGGTGTGGGGAAGGGGGGAATCTTCCCCAATTACGCAGATGGACAGCAGCATGTGGCTTCCAGTAGTAGCCAATCTTTAAAGTGGCTTTTGAAGAATAAGTGGGAGGAGGACGAGTGGAGCGATATAGGGAGCTTGTTCCATGAGGAGGGGTAGAGATGGAAAAGGCGTTGCTACCCATGGTAGTGGAGATTCTGAGAACTACCAGGGGAGGATGGATGATTCACAGAGGCACCTAGTAGCCACTTTGCCCATGAGCAGAGATGAATAAGGGGACAATCTCTGAGTGTAGTGTATATTAGGTAGCCCTAGGCATAGTTGAAGCATCCTTGAATTGGGAGCCAACCAAACGATTTGTATAAGTCACAATGATGGGTAGAAAAGGGTGCGAGGAGGATGAAGCAGCAGATATTATAAACTGATGTCAGTCTTGAGCTCAGTGCTGATGACATGGGAGAATATATGGGGGAGCTGTAATCAATAAGGGGTAGAAGGCTGCCTTGCGCAATTGCTAGGTGCAAGTCATGGGACAGGAATTGTCTTAGTCGGTAGGCGGCTCCTAATTTCTGGTTAACTCTAAGCACAGAATTATTAACATGATCAGTGAATGTAAGGGAGAGGCCCAGGGTGATGCCAAGTATTTGAAACTAGAGACATTTTCAAGGAGTGGGCCAACAGGTGTGAGTACAAGTAGAGAGGACTCCACTTTGGAGACCTTGGTAAGGAATGTTTTTGAGCCAAATAACATTTATTTTGTCTTTTTTCCTTTTACCAGGAGCTTTTTGGAAGTACACTGTAAACCAGTTGTAGGCAGCACCATAATTAAAGGTAAGAATGGAGGAGATGTTTGCAAGTGACTTGCCACTATGGTATAGAACAAGGTCATCATCATAGAAAAGTGCCTCACAGGAGAGAATCTCTGCCGGGAGTGCATTGATAAATATGGAAAACAGTAAAGGGCCAGGGATGGAGCCTTGGGGAACCCCGGTAGAGGCAGACAGAGCAGGGGAGGATGCAGCCTCAATGGTAACTGACTGGGACTGCCCTTGAGATAGCTTCGAAACCATGAGGAAGTCTCTGAGGAGCAGCCAAGGCAGTGGAGAGTAGAGTGTAGGAGAGGGTGGTCGACTAGGTCAAATGCCTTAGTCAGATCCACAAATACAGCACCTGTGGCCTTACCCGAATCTATGTTTCTGAGGACATGGTCAGTGAAATGGGCTAAGGTCAATGTGGTGCCGTGGAGCTTGTGGAAATCATTCTGCTGGGGGCACAGCAGCGAATATTTTCCAAGGTGCTCAGAAAGCTGGGAGTGCACAATTAAGCAATAAGGCATGACCAGGAGTTAGATTAACAGTCTGTTAATCAACCCCTGGGGTGTAATGTGGCACGAGGTGCAGCCGTGTGCCTTATTGCCCCTAGGGGGTGATTGACTGTTAAGCTAACTTCTGGGAGTGCCTTATTGCTATTATAAAAAATGGTTCCAAAAGAAATGTGTTAAAAGTATACTTCTTGAATGTTTTCCTCATTTAGAGGGAGATTTTTAATAAAATAGTTCTTCCACCAACAGTTTAAGAATGCTGGTTCAAAATCAGAATGCATCATTCCACACATTCAGCAGTGCTAGAGGATGGAGTGCTGACAGGAAGAATCCATGTGCCATGGTGATCAGGCTGTACATGACAGTATAACATGGATTAATGTAAGGCTGCTGGAATCCTAACAGCCAATCAGATTGCAGCATTTCTGAGAGCCTTTTTATAATTCTCTTTAGTAGCTTGCTCAGGTGGGGGAGGAGGGAGATGGGCCTGTAGTTATTGGTAGAAAGGGGATTGCCTGTTTTAAAGATAGGAACAATACTAGCATACTTCCAGGAATCAGGCATAGTGGACATGGAGAGGATAGGGTTGAAAAGGAAGGTAAGTGGTTTAATGACTGCAGGAGAGAAGAGCTTAAGGAAGGAGGGGGGATCAACCCATCCCTGCCAGGGCTACCCCTGGTAGGGAGGGACTTTAGGAGCCTGGAGGTAGTTTCTGGGCCTATGGCTCTAAACTAGAAGGGGGGTGGGGATGGTGTGTGGCCAGCAGGCAGGGAGGCAGTCTGCCTGACCTAGTAGGGCTAGATTGTGACTGGGGGAAGTCTACTGAGGTGGACAGAGAGGTCGGTAATTTTTTTGTTAAAGCTCTGTGCAATCTCAGTGGGGTTAGTCGGGGGACTGATGGGGAGGTGACATGAGTGACTTGGCTGTGAGTCTTCGGATTGAGTAAGGACCCTATCAAGGCCCAAAAATGCCACACATTACTGAGGTTGTTCATTTGTAAGTTGAAGTAGAAGTTGCACTTTAGTGTTTTGGCCGTTTTTCTTACAGGTGTTGGGTAGGTGAATGTATGCATTCCAGAGTTGGGGGAAGGGACGCTTTCAATGCTTTTTCACAGTTCCAAAAACCTGCACAAGCAGCACCAGCTGGTTATTTCCACCGCAAATGGTAACACCCTTGATCAGGTCCAGTCCTTCAAGTATCTTGGGATCTTACTGGATCCATGCCTCACATATGTGGCCTACGTTGATAATGTTGCCAGAACTGCTAATATATGTCTTGGTCTACTTTACAAACCTAGACAACACCTTACCCCTGAGGCACTGAAGATAGCCGTACAGAGCTCTGTGGTCTCGGTCATCGGCAATGGTCTCATCATCTACAGCTCTGCTATGATGACAACCCTCAGACGAATATCAGTTGCTTAAATAAGGCCTGCTGACTCAGTATTGGTGCCCACCGTCTTACCCACACATGTGACCTGTATGCTCAGACCGGTTGGCTCCAACTTTTGAACCGTATCAAGTACCTCACTTGTACTATGGTGAAGAAAGTACATCTTGGTCCAGCACCCCCTGACGTCCTAGCCTTACTGCCTAAAAGCACCAGTCAACGGAGCTCCAGGAGATCTAAGAGGCAGCTCCTGAAAGTCCCCCACTGTTGCACTAGCCTGGGCCAACATTCTTTCACCTACAAAGCCCCACTTTGGCTAAATGACCTCAGCTACACTATCTCCTCTGCCAAAACCATTGGAGTGTTCAAAACCAGCCTCCGGCAACATCTCACAACCTCTAGCTCTTATGATTGCTTTTCCTGAGTTACGGTATCACTAACCAAGCTGATTGTGGCACCCTCACCACACACCAGTCCTAACTGCCACACCTTGCAATCATGCACCCTTGTTGCACTTTCCCCCTTCCCTCTTCTCCTGTCCCCTCTTCCTTCTTCTTTAATCACTTCCCCCTACATACTATATGCTCTCCCTCTTCACTCCTCTTCTCCCACCCCCCTCTAATGATACAGCACTTACTGGCTTATCTCGCCTGACAAATGCCACTGGCTGCTTTACTGTTTCTCCCTCTTTTGTCCATACTAAAGGTCCTAATAACTATTATAATCTGCTATTACACTGTAAAATATCTTCTTTCCTTTGAAATGTTGTTTTTCTCCAATTCTGCATTCCTTTGACATGGAACCTTTGTAAAAGAGCCTTGGCTCAAAGGTATTTGTAATCCTAGATCTTAATAAATAATAAACAGTAAGCCTTCCACTGGCTGTCCCTCTCTTTCATTATGACCAGTATGTCCCTGAATATCCAATGGGTGTTGCTCCCCTCACCCTATGAGTGGTGAGTAGGAAGTGGAGGTCTTGTACCTGAAGGAGGGCATTGATGAAGAACCTAACTGCCAATGACACATTGTCAGTGAGGTAAAGGGCAGACCAGTTTAACTCTTACATCATCGAGAAACCTGGTGGGATCTGGGCAGTTAAAATTTCTGAAAAAGACATGTTTGGGAGGAGGGCATTTCATTTTGGTGTCCAGAATGATGTAAGTAGTGGAGTGGTCACTTATAGAATCTGGCAGGATACCCAGCTGAAGGACCATGTCCACCTGATTTGTGGCCACCCAATCAAGTAGGGAGTGGTTTAGTTTATGGGCATTATGTCTGGTGGGGACAGAGATGACTTGCTCGAGGTTGTGGGATTTTAGTAGATTAGCATAATTGGGCTCCTGGATGCCTAGTCAGCTGAAGTTGAAATCTCCAACTAATAGTGTCCCTGGTTGGAGTTGTTAGCCCTAGACCATCCAGTAGGTTAGATAAGCCTGGGATACCTCTGGTAGGGGGGCTTGTAGCAGCACCCCAGGTAGATTTTTATAGAGGGTTCGCTCAAGAAGGAGCCATTCACTGAGAGAGAGGGGGTATCGGAGCGACTAACAATGGTGGCTGATATATGTTCCTTCACATACAGCTCGACACCGCCATCCTTCTTTTTTCCAGGTCTGTTGAGGCAAATGAGGGCGTAGCCTGGAAGATGGTAGGAGGCGTCGGAGTTATGTGGTTTCAGCCAGGTTTCAGTGAGTCCTAGTACATGGAGCTTATAAAGGGACATCCAGGCCTCTAGGTCGAGGAACTTTGATGGGAGGCTACGAATGTTTAGATGTGCCACTTTCAAACCAGTTTTCCTCATCCAGGTGACATTTGTGGGGTCAATGGGTGTGTTTAAGAGGCCAGGGTTACATTCAATGTCCCCAGCAAGGAGTAGAAGGGAGAGAAGAGGGCGGTAGGGAGTGTGCCAGGATGGCGGTGAGAAGGTGAGGGAATATAGGACCTGGTTAAGTCTGTGATCAAATGCTTTTCTTTACTTATTTAGTTTTTGTTAACTTAGTCAGTACACTAGAAAATGTATAGTGTATTCTCAGGTAAGACCTGAGTGAGTACATGACACTACAGGTCTGCTTGCCTTCCAGGAGGCATCTTTGCACTAGTAATGAAATAAAATATCTTGCCTTATATGCCACTTGGATATGTGCACTGTCTTTTTTGTTTTCACTATTTGTCCAGCAGGTCTGGTTTGTTGGCAGCAGCATGCCATATGGGTGACTCAAACTGAGTGACTCACTTTGTGTGCCCGTGATGTGAGCTACCTTGAAATGGTAGTGAGGCATGGTTATAGCATGAATCCAGGACAACAACAGCAATTGTTCAGGAAGGCAATCAGAACAGGAGGGTTACAGGAAGAGGTATGTGGGAGGTAGTTTGATGGGGTGTTGCCGAGCTGGCTGTGTGGTGTGGTGGTGAGGGCGGATGGCCGTGGTGATGGGGGTTTAGGGTTTGGGGCTGGGTAGGGGTACTGTTTTTATTTGGTGTTTGTGGGAGTTTCTTTTTTTTTTCCAGGTTTCTCCCCCTTCCCAACATATACCCCCCTTGGAGTTGATAATCTTAATTTAGGGGTGTGTGGGGGGTGCAGCCCCTCTGCATACTTATGTAAGTCAATTTTTTTACATTTCAGTGCTGTTGTTATGGTCCCTGGGGAGTATACATCCCGGTTTTGCTTTTCCGCAATGTACTCTCGTTGTAACAGCATTCGCTATTTAGCGGTCACTGTTATGACATGGAACCTTTGTTGGCTGCACCTTGGGGGGGGGGAGGAGGAGGAGGAGTGTGCTACTTCTGTCTCTTTCAAGGTATGCAACAGAACTGGAGCCTTTTCTCTGAGAGTCCTTGCTTAGCCATACAGGAGCGGTAAGTGCAAGATATTCCCTCTTTTCAACTGATGTTTCACTAATCTTTCCACCCCAATCCTGGTACGCTGTTCTTTCTGAAATACACTAAACACAAATAACCTGAATGGGATACAGTTTCTATAGATACAGGTACAGACAGTTAAATCCAGATAAAACTTCTTAAGTGAACTTTTAAAACATCTGTAAGATGAGGCACTGCAGATGTCTTGAGGTAAAAGGTTCCTGTAGTTAGAAATAAGAATGTAGAATACTGATTGAACCATTTTTAGCAAGTGCTGTTTCATTATGTACTCCACAAAATTGCTGTCCCCATTGCAAATGGATCAGGCCATTGCAAATGGATCAGGCTGGTGGGTTAGCACTCAACTCTTGTAGTCAAGGGAGGAACACCATAGCGATCGTATATATAAAGACTAGAGGGGTCACCATGTCACCCCTCCACTTATTTGCATATTCATCCCCATAGATACAGTACAGACCACTTGTATATATGAACACATGAAGAAGCCAGCAGAAGAAGGCCATTTGGTCTATCAAGTCTGCTCGTGTTGCAGAGTTCACAGCTTGAGCTATTATTTCTGCCCCCTCTCTCCACTCCTTCCATCCTCCCTACCCATAACCCTTACCCTCCCCCATACCCGTCCCAGTCTCTCTTAAAGCTGCCCACTGTCTTCAATGATATTACCTCTTCTGGCAGTGCATTTCAAGTGTCCACCACCCTCTCTGTGATGAAGTGCTCCCTGACCTCCCTCCTAAACCTCCCACCCTCCAGCTTAAGACTGTGCCCCCTTGTGTTATGTTTGCCACTCAGCTTAAAGAGACTCTTCTAATCAATCTTATTTATCCCTTTCAAGTATTTGAAGGTCCCAGTCATGTCCCCTCTCTCTCTCCTGTCCTCCACGGAGTACATGTTCAGTGCCCTCAACCTCTTCTCATATGCCTTACCCTGCTGACCAGCTATCATCTTTATAGTCCTCGTCTGGACCTTCTCCAGCAGATAATGTCCTTTTTGAGGTGTGGGCACCAGCACTGAACTCCATATTCTAGATGCAGCCTTACCAGTGACCCGTACAAGGGCAGTATAACCTCCTCTCTCCTACTACTGATCCCCCTAGATATGCATCCCAGCATCTTGTTTGCCTTTGCTGCTGCTTTCTTGCACTGCATGGAGTGCTTCAGGTCACTATTGATCATCACTCCCAGGTCCTTCTCCTCCTCTCCTCTGATGCAGATACTCAGACTCCCCCCAGGTAGTACTCTGTCTTAGGATGCTTGGCTCCAATATGCATAACTTTGCGTTTCTTGGCATTGAAGCCAAGCTGCCAGATCCTGGGTCACCTCCCTAGCTTTTCCAGATCTTACTGTAGGTCCTGTATCTCTTCAGCTGTATCCACTCTCCCACAGAGTTTGGTGTCATCCATGAATAGGCACATTTTGCCCTTAATGCCATCTTCAATGTCACTGATGAAGACATTGAACAATACTGGCCCCAGCACCGAGCCCTGCAGGACCCCACTGGTTACCTGTCTTGTGCCAGATAACTCTCTCCCCACAATCATCCTCTGGGTTCTGTCCTTCAGCCAGTTTTCCACCCATCTGGCCATCTTTTCCCCAACCCCGAGATCCACCAACTTCCTGATCAACCTTTTGTGGGGCACAGTGTCAAAGGCCTTGCTGAAATCAAGATAGAGGATGTCTACCGCTTGGCCCCTGTCTACTGTCTTAGTGACACAGTCAAAGGAGTCAATCAGATTTGTTTGATGCAGTCTCCCCCCCATGAACCCATGCTGCCTCACATCCTGGAGACCATGCTCCTCTAGATATTCCACCATCCTTTCCTTTAGTATGGTCTCCATGAGCTTGCCACAATGGAGGTCAGACTGACTGGTCTGTAATACCCTGGGTCATCCTTGGGACTGCTTTTGTGGAGGAGCACTACATGTGCTGTTCTCCAGTCCTGCAGTACTATGCCTGTCTCTAATGAACTATTAAATAGGTCTGCCAGTGGCCCTGCCAGTTCCTCAGCCAGTTCCTTTAGTACCCTTGGATGTACGGGCCTGGTGATTTGTTCACCTTCAATGCCATCATCCCCTCCCTCACTCTATCCTCCTCTATCACTACATCTGTGTTCCCTTCCCCCCATGAAAGCCCCTAGTACTCCATGTGATGTCCCTTCTAGTTTTTATATGTATAGGATCTCTATGAGACATGCCTGATGGGGTAGTGTCATCATGTTGTCTCACTCCGGCAAGTGCACTCATGTTGCTAGATGACAAAATGCCAATCCGTAATTACGTTCCACTACTACAGTCTATTAACACTGTTTCCATTCAGATGGATCCAGTGGTGAAGAACAAAAGGGAATGATATGCAGATAATATATAAAATATAGGTTAAATTATGAATAAATATGATATTTTTCAAGTTTGTCTCAAAAGTGACCAACGTGCTTTAAATCTGGGGTTACTTCCATCTCCTGCTTGAAGTGAGTACCAGTGCTTGTACAAACTATTTGATTTTCTGTCAGGTTTGAGAATTCCATACAGAAATGTATAATATATTCTGTCTGATACAGTGGAGCTTGCCAGGATGCTATGCAAAATGCATCGGTGTTACTGCAGGAAACAGTGACATTTCAATGGCAGCCAATCCCTTATGTCGTGCTGGAATCTGTGACACTGCATTACATTCTGGTGGGCTATACTGAAGGACATTGCTGGTGACTCCTTTCTATCCTTGTTCTCACTACAAAGTTCGCATTAAGAGAGTAGCCCTGCTCTAGACATCTATCTGTGATAGCACTGAGCTCCACCTTAAATACCCTTTTGATACTGCAGTTGTGACATGCTCTGACATAATGGGCCCTGTGCACTATGGGGCAGAGGGTACACAGTACAGGTGCATACTCTAGCCACAGCCTTCTGTACACTGCCATAGGTATGCACTGCATACCATGCGCTATCCCCATCAGCCTGCATGCAGTCCCCACCCCATAGGCATGTAGGAGTGCAGTGGGGACAGGGCATGGGTGGGGCTGAGGATGCTGGTGGGCATCCAGTCAGGTGCCTCTCCTTCTGGCAGACTCGATCTACTTCTTCATGTGGAGCAGGGGATTATGGGTACTGGCTTACCTGGTATGGGCCAGGGCCCGTGCACTGTGGGCAAAGTGCCAGCTTGGAGCCCCAAGCCCTCACAGCATGTTGGGAGAGCTGGGGGCTGCTGTGGAGGGAGGCCACTTGCCCCATTGGGATACCTTCTTCTGCATGCAGCAGCTATGGGAGGGTGCCTGTAATCATAGCCTACACCCCCCTCCACCGGCAGTCTCTGCCTTTATGACTGGTGGGGAGTAGCATTGCCTCCTGGTCACTCCCCCGTCTGTTGGTGCATGCTGAGCTGTGGTAAAATAGGGGATCTCCCACATAAGGGGTGTGCATGCCTTTTCTGCGCATGCCACTGGGATTTGGTCAGACACCCACTGCACATCTTTGGCACCTAGCAATGCCTATGTGCTGCGTACCTGAAATGTATAGCCATAGAGCATAGAGTCCATGATGAATACTGACTGCTACGTTTCAGACATGGCTTGTAGAAGCTTTTTCCATGAAGGCTGATGTTTATACCTGTGATATTAATGAACAATGTGGCCATTAGTTTATTCCTGGACTTAGAAGTCAGCAAACTGAGAAAAGATAGTCTGTCTTTGTCTCAATTTCAGTTTAATTTGAGATTATATGCCTTTGGTACTTTAGTCCAAGATATGTCTTAGTCAAACTTGCAAAACAGTCAGGTTGGCATTTGTGACATACATCTCTTTTTTAAATATCAGAAGGTTAAATGAAATCCAGCCCCTGCTTTACTTCCACTGTTTTTAGCTTGTGCAGAGAGAAGGATGCTGCTTGGACACAGCTAGGGTTTCTGACAGTATTACAGATTGGCTCACGGATTGAACAAAAAGAAATCAATAATGGAGGCAGTATAGCACAGTGGCTTAAGGCTCTGAACTGCAAATCTGGAGACCTGGGTTTGAATCCCACAACCCCCACTTACATACTGTGTGACCCTGAGCAAGTCACTTAACTTCCCTGTGCTCCCAGGTTGGACCTGTAAACAAGCTTTCAGCTTAGTGTACCACTCCTGTTTAAACAATTGAAAAAAAAAATGTTAGGGATGTGCCAAAAGAAAAAAAAAAACTTTCTATAAATCTTCCATTTCATCTTGAATCAACACTCCAAAAAGGTTTTGGGGATTTATTAGAGAATTAAAAGTCCAGAGGAGTAATTTATCCCCTTCAGAATCAGTTTCTGGCTCTGATATTTCTCTGTCCAATTAATTCCATAAATATATCCTTATGCCGGCACTATTGTGTTGTCCCTTCCTTAGCCTAATGACTTTGGTGCTACTTCTGAAACTGAATGTCCCTGCTCTGTTTTATTCAACCTCAAATCCTGAATCTTCTAAGAGATTTTTCTTTGAAGCAGTAGATTCATATATAATCTTGTATAAATTTTTGGAACTTAGTGCTTCAAGGAGCTATGGGATGGATGACATAGCACTTCAATTGTTAAAGTTTGAGGCATCTTACAATTTTCAATCCTTGCCTACTTTGTTTAATTGATCCCTGAGATATGGGTTGTTTCCAGTTGCCTGGAAAGTAGCAGAGCTGCTCCAGTGCATAAGGGGGTTCCCCTGATGATTTGAACAACTTTCAACCAATCTCCTTATTATCGTCAGTCTCCAAGATTAAATAGCAGTTGGTTTTTAAGCTGTTGGTATGTATATTGAAAAAGGTAACCCATGGGATCCCTATCAGTCAGGTTTTCAGATAGACCACTGTACAATTTCTGCAGTATCAACGTTCCTGAATGATATGAACATTGTGGCTCACCATGGCAATTTTACTGGTGCAATATTTGTTGATTTATGCAGGGCCTTTGGCAGAGTGGACCATCCCTTGCTCTTAGATAAGTTGAAGGTTTTAAACTGGGTGCAGAGGCCATGGACTAGATTTTTCAGAGCCCTTAAAAATTCCACAGCTGCAGGAAAAACTTGGTGCAAGTGGGATGCCACTTGCAAAGCCACAGTTTTTCCCGCAGCTCTGGTATTTTCAAAAAAGGAGCCAGTTTACGACTGACTCCATGATCTCTGGCAGTGTGCAGCTGTTTTTTCCCATAGCTGCAGGAGAATGTTGTGCCTGGTAGGACCAGGCGTAACATTTCCTGCAGAGGTGGTGGACTGAAAATACAGGGCTAGATTTTCTAAGTCCTTGTTAATCCTGAAGCTGCAGGAAAAACTGGCACAAGTGGGTCTCCGCTTGAGAAGCCACAGTTTTTTCCTGCAGCCATGGTATTTTCCAAGGGGGAGCCGGTTTACGACTGGATCCCTGATTTATGGCAGCTTGCGGATGATTTGTCGGTGTGGCTGCAGGGAAAAGGTATGCCTAGTGGGACCTGGTGTACATCCCCCACAGCTGTGCCAGCTGAAAATAGGGAACTCCGCAGATGCAGAGATTTCGGTCTCGCAGCAGACATTGTGGAGAAAGACTTAGTCCGGGGACAGGCTGAAAATCCAGCCCACAAATCTCCGCAGCTGCTGAGATATCAGACCGCAACTGTAGCTGTGGAGTGGGCTTAGTCCTACTTCATTTTGAAAATCTGGCCCCTTGACTTGGTTTAGCAGTTATCTGTCAAACAGGTCCCAAAAGGTTGAGGTAAATGGAGTTAAAATGGGGGTACCCCTGTGAATAAGGGTGTACCCAAGGGTCTGTTTTGGATCCCATTCAGTTAATTTTCTTTTTTCTTTGTGGACTTGGGAAATACCTGGGAGGCATAGAATACCAACTGCATGCAGATGGCACAGTGCTCTGTGCCCCGCATGCATCACATTCCATGGTCCAGTGTACATTGCTTTGATAAATTCAAACCTTCCTGACTAACTCTAAGTTGGTTTTAAAAGTAAATAGAACTGAAACCGCATTATTTGGTAGTGATTGCAAACACTAGTATAGCCTCATTCGGTATCACTATTCTGGATGAGTCCAATGTGGAGCTGGTTGTGTAGTATAACTGCTTGGGTTTTTTGAGGCACTCTTTTGAATGGGTAATGCCTACTTACAGTAGAAGCATCACTGAAAAAATTGGGCCCCAAACTGGGATTCCTATATAAGAATTTATCTAAAAATGGTTGACCAGGAGAGGCACGATGAACCACTGCTCATTTCCAGGTGTGACCCATTAGGAGGGGGAGAAACAGTGGGAGCAGAAGTACAGTTACAAAACAATAACATCAACAGCCACACAGCACCTGCACTGAGAGTGCATGTAGATTTCATGTAATTCAAGTGATGCATCTACCAACAATAGATTATGGCGACATTCTCCAGTACATGGAGGCGGCTTGCAGGTTTTGTTGGAAAGATTGAGTGAAATATATAACAGAATAGTATAATTTGTGCTTGAATTCCCATTTGACACTCACCACTGCATTCCTCATTGCAGATAGACTTGATTTCCTCAGAGGGCTAGAGAAAATGTGCACAAGTCTGAGTCCTTGTCTCCTTGAAATGCATTTAGGGAATGCACCATTCTATCATTTGGAGATACTTCATCAGAGAACTCAGTTAACATGCCTATGTACAGTATGTATGTCACTTATTAAATTTAATATCCCTAAGGTGTCAGTGTGGCTCAGCTGGTAGCACATCCGCCTCTGGACTAGAAGGTCATGGTTTCTCGTCCCACACCTGGATTGGACTCATACCTAAAACACTGGCGTCCGAATACAGTATTAGGGGAGTGCTGTACTGCTGGAGTGTGCCATCCTTCAGATGAGATGTTAAACTGAGGTCCCTTCTACCCATCCTGGTGTTGTCCTAGTGGGTGTCCAGGTGGAAATAAAAGAACCCAGGGCACTCTTTGCAAAGAGTAGCGGACATTCCTGGTGTCCTGGCCAACATTCCCCTTCCCATAAACTGGATCATGCAATTGTCCAGGCTGTGTGTGGGTGTTGATGTGCGATATGGCCACCACTACACATTCAGTCACTTCACTACCAGTCTAGCATTGCTTGTAAAGCACTTTGGGTTACACTGTGTATGAAAAGCACTATATAAATACTGATTCTTCTTCCTCTTCTAAATTTAAAAGAGGTCAGGGTTTATCCTCCCCAAGCTAGGAATACCTTACCCCCTAATTTCCATGTGCTTAAAAGCTTCCAACCAAACACCTAGTTAACACTGGTTTGTGAACTTCTTACCAAAGCTCAGACCATCCTGCTCCTCCTTTCAAATGGAATTCGATGCTAAAAGACAGGGATACCACTAAAAATTAACTTTTTTTTCCAGAATGATTTTATACCATGAAATAAAAAAAAATACTGCACTATCATCAACTCACAATTGATGAAAGTTAAGAAACCACAAGAATGGTCATACTGAACTTCTGGGTGTAATGGTGAACAGGTAGATGTGCTCTGCATCGCTCTGCCAACCCCGAAACCCACCTCAAGCACTTTAAAAATGGCTGTTTTTGACAGGAAAGTATAACAATTGCTCTTATCTATATTGCGCTGTTAGAAGTCGACAATTGTCCTGCAAATGGATGTCGAGATGAACCCCCAGCGACCTAAACACATGCCACCACCATCCCCTGCCAAAGATAAACTGGCCAAGCGCAACAAGGCCAGCAGTACAGGGGTTTCTGCTCAGGATCCTGCTTCAGCGCTGACGCCGCTCACCGAAGTGACCTTCTTCAAAGGCTTGGCTCCAATCAAAAAATCCTTACAGGCGGTGGTTGGAGATTTGCAGACTCTGAAAACTTCTCTGGCCCAACTTACAATCTGGACAGGAGATAGTGAAGCCTGGATCTCCTCACTAGATGACTGGCGGGCCCATTTAGACCCAGAGGTGGCTACGCTCCAGCAAAGACTAAGAAAAGCTGAAGACAAGCTTGAAGACCTAGAAGGCCATTCCCGATGGAATAATTTGGTCATCCTCGGTCTACCGGAGGGTGAGGAAGGGGTGAACCCAATCTTATTTGTCCAGAAACTGTGCATCAAGATGGCTGGGCCGTCTCTAATGGCCCAGCATACATTGTAGAAAGGGCACACTGCTCACTGCTGTCCACACCTCCACCTGGCTCTCCCCCACGTCCTTTAATATTCTGACTATTGAATTACCTTGATAAGCAATTCAACATTGACAAGCTAAAGGACACTAAAGAAATTCAGTGGGACAATGCAAGGCTGCATATCGCACAAGACCTCCCGCTCTATGTGAGGCAAAAATGCACAGAAACGCATCCACTGGTGACCAAGCTAATAGCAGCGGGGGTCCATTTTCGTATGAGATACCTGGTGACCCTACAAGTAAACAAGGAAGGGCAATGGCTCTCATATGATTCTCTACCTTCGGCTACAGAGGCGCTTAAGAAGCTGTACCCTAATTTGTTTAAGTGATCAGCTCTCTTCCTCTGGGACCCACTGATTCAACCTAAAGTGTGATTACTGTGACATTTACCCGATTTGGCCACAGCCCTGCGGCTAAGCAGTGTTATTGCTATGCTCTGGACAGCACTCAACAGTCTTAATTGTTGTGTCTCATTTCTTTTTCCACCCCCTTTTTCTTTTCTTCAATCAACTTTGCCAAGAACTGCCAGGAACCTCTGTATTGGCTGTACTCCGAGATGGCTTTGGATCCTCATTTATCAGGCATACAACGCCACCACCTGGACTGTCTGAGAACTGTCTCTGCCATTTATCTGTTAATGTTTTAATAGGGACAAGTTATTTCCCTTGACAAGTTTGTAATTCCCCCTGTTTTAGGGGTAGTTAGTTGAATCTGGAAACAATTCTTTTTTTTTTTACTGCTGAAATGGTGCAGCGGGGGGGGGGTAGAGTAGGATACCTGGTGGTTGATGAAGGTTGCATCTGAGCAACGAAAGGAGTGCAGTCATATGGACTGGGTTTTTTTTGTCAATTGTGTTGAATTGGGACTCAGTTGTTTTACTAGGGTCAATTCCATCTCCTTCATTGACCTGCATTTTTGGGGTGGGAGGGCAGGGGGTATAGAAGCAGGACCTTTTCACATTATGATGAGTGTAGTCTCTGAGGCACACTCAGCCCATGAAAGTCACAAGGCATATTTGTGGTCATCAACCCAGGCTTTCATAAGTGCCCTACTTCCCACTTCAGGTTCCCTGTCTGTCCCACCTTTTAGCCTTGCCCAATGGCTATGAGGTACGTGTCATGGAATGTAAAGGGAACAAGGAACCGGATTAAACGGTACCAAATATTAAGACTCCTCAAATCCTTACAATGTGATTTAGCTTTTCTACAGGAGACACACCTTTTAGTGAGTGAAGGTAACCTATTTAGGAGGCAGCAGATAGGGCAAGTATACGCTGCTGGAAATGCAAAGGCACAAAGTGGGGTGGCAATTCTTATCATGAGGAGAACACAATTTCAGATTCAGCAAACCCATGTGCATCCCCAAAGTAGGTTTTTGTTACTGAGAGGACTCCTGAATCATACCGAAGTCATTATAGGGTCCGTTTATGGGCCCAATGCTGATACCCCTGAATTTTTACAACCCTTTTAACTACACTAAACTCTTTCCCCTGGTTACCCACTATCCTAGCTAGTGATTGGAACCTGGTCTAGTCACCAGAACTAGATAAATCAACATGCAAAGGACCCTCTCTTTCCCCTGCTCGGGTAGCCCTCGGGGAATTCATTAATAACTGTGGGTTAACTGATCCATGGAGGCAATGTATCCAAACACATGAGCATACACGTTTTATTCCCCAGTACACAGATCTCTTTCCCGTATTGATTACTTTTTAGTGACGCACACAGTACTGGCAGGTCTGATGGGTAGTGGTTTGATCCCGAGGACCATGTCTGACCATGCTCCTATCTGGTTGGAGGGGACCCTGGTTTTACATTCAGAAAAAAATGGAGTCTGGAAACTAAATCTTCAGCTGCTCCAAGAGGAGCATACAGTGCGCTCACTTAAAGAGACAATAGAGCACTTTCTTTTAAACAATCAGGGCTCTACAGTCCCCTCAGATAAATGGTGATGCACCCTGAAATGTGCTGTCCGGGGGGAATGTATCTGGCGCTCTTTCATCAGGAAAAAGAAAAAAGAGGCACTCTCCTCCACACTTCTCTCCCAGATTAAAAACTTGGAGGACTGGCTCCCTTCTTCTCCAGTCGATGACACACTGGTGCAGTTAGCACAGCTGCAAAACCAGCATACCGAATCCCTGAAGGAGCAAGCCCAATATGCCCTTTTCAAAACCCATGCTAAATACACTGAGCAAGAGGATAAAGCTACCCACTTACTGGCACTCCACTTGCAGAAGCAGGAGGAATCTAGAATAGTGGCAGTCCTCAACTCCCTTAAGGACAACTCTCTTCTCACTACCCCACGGGCCATAGTCCAGGAATTTGAGGCCTACTACACAGCTTTGTACTCTTCCACAGCAAATGCCCCCCCAAGCCTCAGATATTCGGTCATACTTAAATACACTCCCACTCCCCTCCCTCTTACAAGCAGATGCAGAATTCCTGACGAGAGCAATAACCCAGCTGGAGCTGTCAGAGGTTATTCGTTCACTTCCAAATGACAAGGCTCCGGGACCAGATGCCCCCCCCCCCCACAGCTTTTATAAAGTATTTGAGGAACAGCTCTCTTTGGTGCTACTTAGTGTGTTTAACCACCTTTACCAGTTTGGTATATCTGACCCCTCTTTACTAGAAACCATGATAATAGTTCTACCCAAACCTTATAAGCCCAAAAACCTGGTTTCCAACTACCATTCAATCTCTCTCATGAACTATGATATCAAGCTGTTCGCTAAAATTCTAGCTGCAAGAGTGGCGAAAGTCTGGACAACGCTGTTAAGTGTAGAACAAGTGGGATTTGTTGCTGGCTACTCCTCCTCTGACCACCTCAGGAAGTTCTTCCATGTCTTCTCCATAGCCAGGGGGGGCCCACACCCCATGGCCATGGTCTCCCTGGATGCAGAGAAAGCATTTGATAGGGTCAGCTGGATGTTCCTGTTTGAAGTACTGAGAAAAGTTGGCTTCCCACAGCAATTTATATGATGGATACAAGTCCTTTACACATGCCCCACAGCAAAGATCTATTGCAATGAGCTTTTCTCCAGTCTATTTCCCCTATACTCGGGAACCCATCAAGGGTGTCCTCTTTCGTCACTGCTATTTAATTTGTACCTGGAACCACTCCTATACCAACTTCAGCACTCCCCCCTGATAAAGGGTATCCAGGTTGGAGACCAGACCATGTGCCTGTCAGCATATGCTGATGACATCTTGCTCCATATTACAGACCCAGCGGCTCATTGCCGGCTGCCTTAGCTATTATAGCATCTTATGGGTCTTTGTTCAACTGTAAACTGAATGTTGGAAAGTCAACAGTAATGCCACTAAATTCCCACACCTACAAGGCACAGATAGCAGGCCTACAAGTGGAGTGGTCATCCCAACTTACCTACCTTGGCCTCAAGATATCTCCCAACATGGCACAGGTAAAGAAGGCCAACCTGGACACCCTGCTAGGAACCGTTAAACAAGATCTGGACAGATGGGCCCCCTTGTAGTTATCACTTCAGGGTAAAATTAGTGTAATCAAAATGAACATTCTCCCCAGAGTGTTCTATCCCCTGAATATGTTTAATTTTTATCTCCCCCAATCATGGTTTCATAAACTACACCATATAATATCCGAGTTCCTCTGGAAATCAAAACCCCCTAGAAGGTCCTATGATAGACTTGGTGCCACTAAGCAGCATGGAGGCCTCTGGTTGCCTAATTTTTTTTACTACTACCTCACCAGCCACACAGCTAAATATCTCCGTTGGTACCCTCCTGTATCTCCACAACCTGGCATAGCGTATATACCAACCTGGCTGCAAATTGAACGTCAAATGATCCGGCAGAGTGGCATTTCCCCCGCTAGTCTACTTTATGATTCCTCCAAAACTTGCCTATCCATATTACAGAACGAATTGATTCACACATCCATGAAGGTACATGCTCAGCTTTGCAAGGCCTTTAAGTACGACAACAGCAGGGATATCACACAACTGTTGTACCTCAATCCCAACTTTATGTTGGACGACCACTACTTGAGACCTCCTGCAGACCCTCCTTCTAGGGACCTTAGGGTTTCTGACTTAGTGGACCAGGATAGAATTAAAACCACCCAAGCACTCTTGCCCTCCCTGCAACTCCTGGCTAACCAAATGTTCAGAGGTTTCCAAATTAGGCACTTATTACTTAGCAAACTGGGGCTAGGCCTCTGGAATGTTGACCAGTCAGATCTCCTGGCTCAGCTATGTAATATGGCCTGGAACCCACATGCGGTATCCCAAATTGCAGCAACACTATACCCATATTTTTCCCTGCCATTCAGGGTAACTCACAATACTGGATGGCTCAATTCCTTGACAATGAGCTATGCTGGGACAGAATTTGGCAAGGGATCTATTCCTATACCTCCAATGACAAGCTTCATATCATGCAGTTTTATATACTGCACAACATCTATTTCACACCGGCTAAGCTGGTTCAAATGGATAAGTTGCAGGATCCAAAGTGTAGCCGGTGTGGCAAAGGTGAAGGCACCCTACTCCATGTGTTTTGGGATTGTCCCTCCATTAGGCCTCTATGGCAAGCCATACAGACCAAATTAAACCCCCTTCTGGGACTGGAGCTGCTATTTACTCCTGAGATCTGTATACTGGGGGACTACTCCCATATTTCAGTCTGTGAAAGGAGATATGCCATGTCCCTTATTTCCCACTCTGTCAAAAAACTAGTATTAAAACATTGGAAGGATCCTGTTCTGATTTCCTACCAGGAATGGCTAAACAAATTCTTTAGTAATTTACACCTAGAGAAAATGCTAGCAAGCCTGAGACATAACCCCACCAGCTTTGATAAAAAATTGGGCAAAATATATACACTGACCTCGATTACTAAATAAGGTGTGGATATATTTGGTTATCTGGATACTTATCTCTACCACTGTAGAGCAAGCAGGCTCCTGCCCCTTTTATAACATGGTGACCCGTGATGTTTTTAGCTACGACTAACATTAGAGGCCCATAATATACTAGTCTTGTTTGGCCCTCTCTTCTTGGGGGGGGAGGTTGGGGGGTGCACATTGGGGGGAGGGAGGATAGGGGTTTAGTAGAATAGAAGATATACTTGAGCCGATGTAACCCCATGGCATCACTGTTATGTTATGCTTCCTGATTGTTAACTCAATTGCCATACAATGTCCTTGTCATGTACTAAGCTTGAATAAAGTATATTGAATTTAAAAAATAAAAAAAGGGAACCACAAAAATGTGGATGAGCATAAAGCATGCATCACATATGAGCTAGTTTGCATGTTTTAAGAGGTATCCTTATGAATTTGGAAAATACATGTTTTTGAAAAGATATGTAGTAAGACAAAGCACAGACATCAACAAAGTATTATACAAAATATTTATTGCATTTAACAAGCATAATATACAGATAATAACAGTACATTAATGGTGGGAATCATTTTTTATGTGGCACCATCTGTTGTTTATAATGTGAGGTATCTGTTGTTTGTCCAAGGAGCCTGAGTGATCTTTGCCCAAAACTATCCCTTTTTCTTCCACTAAAGAACACACAATACATCCTGCACTGGCATGCAGATTTAACAAGAAAGAATTTCAGGATATTCCGTTCTTTAAAAAAATGTTCACAGAAAAACAGCAGCCGTATACACAGTCCCAATAGTAGGTGGCAGTAATCGAGGGTGCATTTGGCTCCCCACAACACCACCCACCACACCTGTAATGCTCAAAGATGTGCCACTGCCTGCAAGGGGTGGGCTGTCCCCTGCAACAGTCTGCTGCACACATATATAAAAAGTGTTGCACTAGATGTTAATTTTTGGTTTTTGTGTATCTCTCCAAAGCATGCACATACTCTCAACCATCATTCCCACAACAAGGCAGAACTGACATTGCTTTTTAAAAATAATTAACCACCATTAGAAAATCTTGAAAAAAATGTTAGATTTAGACACATTTCAGTTTATATTTCATATATTTTCTATAATTCGTTCCCTTTTTTCTTTATTACTGAGGACTGCTGTATGAAAGAGGATTACTGTCCCTTAGACTTTATCTGCTCTTTCTGCTTGCCTATACATGACATCATAATCCCCTGTTTGTGGCATCATAATTATCTCCTCAGCAACAGATTGTGATGTCATAAACAGAACTGTGATGCCAGGTGTAGGCAAGCAGCCAAAACATATAAAGCAGCAATCCTGCTTACATTACATGCAAATTTCCTTAGTCATAAATAAGTAAGGATAAGAATTACAGAAAAATATTAAATATAAGAAGTTGAACTGTGTCTAAATATTAAATGTTTTCAAAGCTGTCACAACAGCGTCAGGGGCTCTTTAAGGCAATGTCTGTTCTGGTGAGGCCTTGCCAGGCTGACTTACACAAGGATTTGTATACTCATGATGCCTTGCACTGGGAATGAGGTTTGAGGGTACCTGTGTGGTTGGAGAGATGCACACAAGCCAAATCATTTGGCTATTTCTTCTCTCCTAGCATCATTTTACATGTCTCTTACTCTGCTTTCCTGCAAAATGCCTTTCTAGTATGCTCACTACAAGTGTCTAAACAAACTTTGACTAGACATTAATTGTCACACAAATACCATGCAACCACTACCATGCTGGAAGTGCAGCAGCAACAGGAGTTAGGCCATGGCTTGTGCAGCTGGAATACAATGCTTTCCTTAGGAGCTGTTCTCCCAACCCCTGACTGTTCATTGGCCACTTATTGTTTGATTAATTTGTGCCTTGCAGTGGGTTAAACATCATGTAGTTTGCAACACTGAATCCCACATCCATTGGATTGCTTCACTAACTCAGGTTCCATCCATTTCTATTTTCCGTGGTGCAGGACACTGCATAACCCTTCCCCTTGTTGGCATGAACATTCTAGCTCACAAGACTATGACCCCATCTAGACTTGCTTTCAGTAGTTCTTATGCTCCAGGAGTCATTATGCCTTGTAATCTGGGGGTTGGTAAGGGTGTCTTGGAGCATACAGGTGCCCTAATTAGCTGTGCTTCCCATTACCCCTTTCCCTGTGCTGGTGTACTGGGCCATGTGCTAGCTCAGGGAAACACTTGAGACCTCTTTCTGTATAGCACATAGGGATGCAAGCTAGAAATGTGCAGTGCTCTACTGTTACCGTGCATAGGGCCCCAGGTTCATTGCCCCTTAGACATCATCTGTGCCTCTTGGTTTTCCTGGTCTGAAGTCACAATCTTCTGCTAGTGACATCAGGAATTGCAGTGACAACAGATTGTGATGTCATAAGCAGAGGACTGTGACTTCGTGGTAAGCATACACAATGTAAATAGGTGAAGTCTAAGAGGGAAAGATCTTGTTTTAATGGAAATATATTCAATGATTAAAAGTGCAAGGCCCAGATATTCCATTTTGGAGGGGATTTTAGATAACTGAGTTCTGCTGATGCCAGCTCTGAATCTTTTGGTGGAAACTGGAAAATCTCTTTGAACAGCCTGGGGGAGTTGGACCAAGACACCTGCTGGTGCTGTACCTCCTTAAGAGAGACTGCGGGACCACCTCTTACTAGGACCCCTCTTTTGAAGTAATATATAGCATGCGAGCCTCTTTTGGGCTAGCCCCCCCCAGTCCACTGTGTTCTATTAGAAGAGTTCTCCTTACTGATTGCTTTCAGTCTATAGAACTTCATGATCGGTGGCAACACTGTTAGAGGCTGAGCATCTCATCTTTATGAACTGTTACCAGGCAACCTCCACAATCTTCCTATAATGGGTGGGCTGTTCAGTCAGCTAGCATGCCTAGAAAGACTCATATACACATCAGAAGGCTCCTCACATAGATACAAATGACACTCCTACTTAAATTTGCCAGTTTGCAAGATCCTCTGGGAACTGAGTGTTAAACCAACACGCTGCAGTTATATTGACTGAAGTCTGCTTGTCTGGATGTCTCACCTCCCACTAAGGGATGCCAGTGGCTTGGTAATATCTTGCCAATCAGATCTGTCCAGCAGATTTACAGGGAATGTGTAGCACATGCTCTGTCTGAACTCTGAATAGCCCAGGGACAAAAGGATGAGAACTCCACTCATACATACATACAGTATAGAGTGCCATTTCTGTTGTGCGCTACAGGTTTTTGCAGTTAGCAGTCAAACAAAACAACTCATGTTTCTTGATGGTGATTTCCACCTGTACTTAGATTGACCAATGGTTTTGCATTCATGTGTAAATCACAGAAAATGTAATGAAGGATTGAGCTACTGTATAGGGAGCTGGTCCCAGCCCAGCAGGCAGTACTGCCCCTTTGCACATGCCCTAGCAGGCACTGACAACTTAGAATAACACCTTCCCCATGTCCCTGTCTCAACTGTTACTCCCAATATCCCTATTTCTCACCAACCCCTTTTTTTTATAAATTTCTTCAGATGGCACTGTCCTGTCTAGCTTTCATCTCCCACTAGCCTATGTGAGTGTAGAGGTGGGGCTGATTCAAGTCCCAGCCATTATAAGCCAGTACACAGCTTAATGTTCCCACATGCTGCCTGACAGTCTTCTTACTGCCACCATTGTTCTGGGGTGCACTGGACTATGGAGGCAGACAGGGTGTGGGAATAGTTGGTACAACTGCTACGACTGGCAATAGGCACCCCCCAATGCTACAGTGAATATAGGGGCAAAGAAGAGTACAGTGTCCACTAAAGAAACTTATAAAAAGGTATTACATGGATTGATGGAAATGGTAGGTAGGAGAATAGGGAAGGGTGTTACGGAAAGCTGTTGGCACCTAGTAGGGTGCAGAGGAATTTATTGACCACTGAGGCTGGGATCAGCCCCCCCCCCATAGCCCAATGATGGGGCAATTTGTGTTAAAGAACAACATCTGGGAATAGGGGAATGAGGGAGTTTGGCAAACGGTCTTAGTGCTAGGGGGTACTTTTCAGGCAGCATGGCTTAGACTAGCCACTCTGGTAGGCAATCAATGTGCTCAATAGGTGTTACAAGTCCTCACTGGTTTAACTGTAAGGTAAATTATGGTAGGGAGGTTTTTGTTTAAAGGGAGACTGAGTAGTTATCCTTTTACTATAAACTCAGCACAATTTAATCTGCAGGTTTTTGGAGGTTGTTTAGGTAGTCCTTTGGAGTGGATCATGAACTGCACACTCAAGCCCCAGTCGGTGCTCTTTAAATTCAAAAGAAAAAAAAAACGATCTTTGTAAAAATCAAAACACAGAGATAAAGTCTCTATTTACCACATTTCCACTCCCAGTGTACCTAAAAAGGGCCAAAATTGGTATTCAGAGTTGGATGGAAGCTGACAGTGACCTTTTAATGTGGATTTCAAAAATATAAAGTATCCCTGGGGATGGCTTTTGTTCCAACTGCTATCAAAATTGCCACTTAACTGTTGTGTGCTCCAAAGCACATTGGTAGGAGCTATTGCCCACCTCCTTCTCCATATGATCCACAGTAGGCAGTTATTTGCTCATACCTCAGTGACCATTCCTGGCACTCCTCTTAAACAGCAAATGATGAAGCTACTATGGGCCTCTCAATCCTAGTAACACATTTTCCAAGCTATTTGCTTCCCTCCTTAGTTCAGCCTAACTACAACATCCTGAACAACCCCTCAACTAACTAACCAACATAGTTCAACGTCGGCCCTCTCAACCACCACACCTGAAACCTACTACAGAAATGCCTGCAATGATCCTCTGACGCACGGGAGTGCACATCCCCTCCCCCACCCCTCCTTAACTTTCTCCTAACAACTAGCATAAACCCTAAGAGAACCTGAAACCACAAAAAACACTCTCAAGCCATAAAGCAAGTTAGGTTGCAAGCAACCCAGTTGCTTTGGCTACTCCTACTCATATCCGGGAACATTCACGCTAACCCTGCCCCCAAGAGCATAAAATCCAGAGATCCAGAGAAGCAAAATCACCTCAAAATTGGCTCAATTAACATATGCAGTCTGACTGACAAACTAGATTTTCCCCAGGTGTGGGCAGCACAACACAACCCTGACCTTTTAGCAGTGGTTGAAACATGGCTTACCCCCCAGAACACATGACTCTGATATCAGTAGTGATGGATATAATCTCTTTAGACTAGACAGAGTCTGGAAATGTGGTGGGGGCTGTGCAGTCTACATTAAAGATCACCTGCAGGGTCAGGCTCTCCCACCTATACAATCAGGTAGCAATGTTCAAATTTTACCAGTCAAGATAATCCTTGGGACAAACGGAAAGAACCTTACACTAATTGCCACCTACCTCCCACCCAAGAAGCAGGTTGAAGGACTTAATGCACTCATAGGATACCTCGCTGACAGTTACCAAAACTTGGAAATAATCGTAGTAGGTGACCTCAACATAAACTGGCTGTCCCCGGATGCTGCATCTTTCAGAGATGCCATCAACTCCTTAAATATCTCCCAGTTAATTGAGACCCCCACACGCACTAATTACCACGCTGGAACCAGTACACTGCTGGACTGGCTCCCAACCAACCATCCAGAACGAATAACCAGTGCAGCTGTCCTTCCAGACACGATAAGTGACCACTCCCCTATCCTCTGCACTTGGTCAGATAAGTCTCCAAAATTACCCGCCAAAAAGGTGACTACTCGAATCTTGTGAAAAGGGCACCTAGGTCCCCTAAAAAAAGCACCTCTTCCTACAAGATTGGTCCCCCGTGTTCTCAACAACTGACGTGGACATGGCAATAGAATACTTCATAAAGGCTTTTAACTCTACTTGTGATATCTATGCACCCCTCACCATAAGAAAGATCCGAGGTACCCACAAGACTTGGATAACCCCCTCTCTCTCTCTTAGATCTTATGCATGCAAGAGACAACTTCTGGTATATAGCCAAAAGTACTGGCACCTAGTCAGATCTCCAAAACTACTGCTCAGCCCATAACAAATGTACCCAGGTTTCTTCTAACAAACAAACAGGCACCAGGATGCACTAAATCAATATAAAACTAATTTATTATATAGAACATGTAGAACAGTAGACAAAAATCCTGTCCGATTTAGCCGTGCTTGGCTTTTTCAAGGGAACACTTGTGAGGAAATCAAACAGCATTTAAATATACCCATCCACCTTTCAAAAGAACTGCCTAATTAAAGGCTCATAGTTAATTTAAAGTGACAAGTGCATAAAGTGCATCAACCACATACCCAATAGATAAACATAAAAAACATATAATAACTGGTCAGCAATTTTTTCAATGGGCTAAGCCAGTTATAATTTGCTGTTATAACCCTCGGGTTATAACGGCAGACACGTGCCACATCAGCAAATGAAAAGCCACATTCTGATTGGATCTACACTTATAATGGGTGGGCTAAATACCGTCACAAAGATGGCGACTCCTTTGTCCCGCTTAACGAGGAGCCGCCCACACCATGAACGTGAATACTGTTTTTTTCACTTTTAAACTATTTGTATCTGGCTGATCCTGCCATTCACAATCTACATGGGCATTTCAGAGCCCCACCAGAGAAAAGCTGCTGGGAATGCCTCATATGCACTCTGCCAAGAACGGCTCCGACCTTGCTTCTTGAGGTAAGGAAGATTGTGATTGCGATGTCAGTACACAAATCTGCCCAAATTAAACAAACCTAAAAAAGAAACTGTAACAAAAGAACATTTAAAAAAAAAAGATGAACGGGGAGACAGAATGTGTGTGTGTGTGTGTGTTTGTGAGAGAGAGAGAGAGAGATAGTCAGTGTGTGTGTGTGTGTGTGTGTGTGTGTCTCAGACTCAGGGCTGGAAAAAATTGCTGCCCAGCAATTATAAATAATAAAAGATGGGGAAGTGTGCTTAAATTTGAAATTAATGGTTGCCCTCAGTGTGGGATGCTTTAATAAACCCCTCGGGCTTCGCCCTTGGGGCTTATGTAGCATTCTACACCTCAGGCAACCATTAATTTCTCATTAAGCACACTTCCCCATCCATTTATTGTATATGTAGCAACTAATATTCCTGACTACTAGAAACAATGCCTATAGCAATATATTAAATATAGACATTATTGTGCTTCCTTCATAATCCACTTTTTTAAATATATATATATATATATATATATATAAACTTTTATTATAGTCATTTATTAGATATAATTTCATTAGTACAGGAATATAGCTATTCTAGCAATTATGGCAAGATGAAAATATGGAATATGATGCATATCCACACTAATAATGAAAAAGTTATGTAAAGACCTAGTTTAAACACATAATACTAGCTATACAGAATCCCTACCTAGGGTTGGTTCTTTTATTCTCAATGGACAATTTCTATTTAAATTTAATATTTTTAGACTTCCAACTCTGTCTATTATATCCAATTGTACATATATTTCTGTTAGTCCTTACATCCCTATCTGTACATCTGTGGTGCATATTTATAATTACATAAATTCAATAAATTCTGATGGCTTCTCCTTTTTTTCATTGAATCAGCACGTAGATTTATTCTTATTCAAAAGCGGCATTATGTCTAGTTTTTCATTTAGACCTGGGTCACATAGGGCTCCCAACTGAAAGATCCACAGTGCTTCTCTATACAATAGCATGCTTTCCAAATTTCCTCCTCTTTTCCCTACATAACTTTTTTCTATGCCCATAAAGCTGAACCTATGGACATTTCTATCATTACTTTCAAAAACATGAACTGCTAAAGCATTCCTAAGGTCAATATTTTCTATTGCCCTCATATGTTCCCCCACCCATACTTTCAGTTGTCTAGTGGTTTTACCCTCACAGAACTTATTGCAGGTGCATGTTGCCATATACACACATGTGTACTATCACAATTAATAACGTTCCTAATGTCATACACCTTGGTAGCATTACGACTGGTAAATAGTGCAGTTTTTTCCATCACAGTACAATATTTGAATCTACTGCATTTATGATTGCCTGCAGGTAAATCTGGTAGCCATGACTGTCTATTATTTTCTATTGGCTGAAGATTATGTGTCAACATATCTGCCAAATTCTTTCCTCTTTTATATCTAAATCTAGGCACTGATTGACAAGTCTTACCCCAAATCAAATCTGAACGTATGATGCTCCAATGTTTCATAATGATATTCCTCACTTCTTTAGACCTATTTCCATAATTTGTAATGAGATTCAGACCCTGAAACTCATTCACTTTTAATTGTTTTGGTTGTTTAATCAATTCATCTCTATTTTTCAATTTCACTTCCATTTCCACCCTGTTTAATACTTCCTGACAGTACCCCCTGTGCTGAAACCTCTGTCTCATGTTTCCACACTCAATCTGAAAATCTTCCTCCTCACTGCAATTTCTTTTAACTCTTAGGAATTGGGACTTAGGAATGCTATTTTTCATATGCTGTGGATGGCAGCTTGTCGCATAGAGGACTGTGTTCCTATCTGTCTCCTTACGATACATTTTAGTCCTAATTGTACCATCTGTGTTTTTTTAGAAATTGACAGGTCTAGGAAACACACCTCACTCATGCTAGAATGAACTGTAAATTTTAAATTAGGGTTGGCATATTCCATCCACTCCCTAAATTTCTCCAGTTCATATCTACCTCCTTTCCACACCATTATAATGTCTTCTATAAAACACTTCCAGAGATCTAGCTTATGGTAAAAAAGGTTAGTCTCAGGGCAATAGACATTTTTTCTCTCCCAATATCCTAAATAAAGGTTGGCATAATTGGGGGCAAAGGAAGCCCCCATAGCCGTTCCTTTTACTTGCAGGTAATAGAGGCCTTGAAATAAAAATACATTCAGCTTCAGCACCAGGTGGGCACTCTCACATAGAAAGTCAATCAAACCAGGGTCAAATTCTGTACCAAATCCTAACCAGAATCTAAGGGCCTGAATTCCGTCTTCATGCGGAATATTTGTATAAAGTGATTCTATATCAAAAGTCACTAGAAACCAGTCTTGCTCCAATTGTATTTCATCTAGAATCTTTAAAACCTGAGTTGTATCTTTCAAGTAAGCTGGTAGTTGAGTCACCAGATCCTTTATGTACACATCTATAAACTGGGATATAAGTTCTAACAGGCTCCCTATCCCTGACACTATCGGTCGTCCTGGTGGTTCAATTAGACCCTTATGAACTTTAGGGAGTGTATAAAAACAGGCTGTCACTGGGTGTGTCACTCTCAAGGCTTCATGTGTGGTTTGAGTTATAATTCCCTTATCTAGTGCTTCATCGAGTAAACTGTCTACTAAAATGCTTAAAGAAAGATGTAGAATCCCCCTTCATCAGTTCATAATGGTCACTATTGCTAAGTTGTCTAAGACATTCTTGAATATATTTATCTGCATCTTGTATAACCACTGCTCCACCCTTGTCCACCCTCTTAATGGTAATAGTCTTATCTGCTTCTGGTAATTTAATTATTTCTCTTTCCTTTTTAGTAATGTTCCCATATTGTTTACTGTCCTATTTTTCTTGGAATAGCTTTCTAAACTCATTCTCACATACTATCTCAAATACTGAAACACTAACATTATAGGGGGGCAAACATTGGAGCATGGTTTAAACTTTTGTAAATCTACATCCTGGACCATTATTTTAGTACTTATTCTTGCTTTTGATATCACACTATCTCCTTCAATACTATAAGTAGACAGGTTTTCAATTAAATCACTCCCCATACTAGATACTTCTGACTGATTATCAGCATTTTCAGGAAGGTGACCAAAGAAAAAGCCACTATAGTTCTCAAAAGAGGTGGCTGGGAAAGTCAGGGAGAAAAAGATAGCATTCCGGAAGTATAAGGAAACACAGAAGGAGCATGACAGACAGCTGTACCAGTTAAGGCAGAAGGAAGCAGGGAGGAAAGTCAGAATAGCAAAGGCCCAAACTGAGGAAAAGATAGCCAACTCGATTAAGAAGGGGGATAAAATCTTTTATAGGTACATCAGGTAGTGTAGAAAGACAAAGGGAGGGATAGTGAGGCTGAATAGAATGAACAGTGGGTGGGCAGAGGGGGACAGTGAAAAAGCAGGAATACTGAATGAATATTTCTGCTCAGTATTCACAAAAGAGGAGGGGGAAGTGCCTAATCCAATTAACAGAAGCACTCTTGATAGGGGGGTTGATCCCAGTCCTTTCACAGAAGAAAGGGTTCTGAAAGAACTCCTAAAGTGAAGGTGGACAAAGCAATGGGGCCTGATGGAATTCACCCAGAATTCTAAAAAGAATTAAGGGGAACTAGTGAAACCACTGGCTACTCTTTTTAATAAATCATGGGAGGATGGTGTGGTACCGAGGACTGGAGGAAGGTGGATGTGATTCCTCATCACAAAAGTGGGACCAAGACAGAGGCGGAAACTACAGACCTGTCAGTTTGACCTCTGTGGTAGGAAAGTGATGGAGTCACTTCTGAAGGAAAAGAATTGTTGAGTACCTAGAGGCCAGTGGGGCACAGGACCCAAGGCAGCATGGGTTCACAATGGGAAGGTCATGTCAGACAGATCCAATAGATTTCTTTGACTGGGTGACCAAAGTAGTAGACCAGGGAGGGCTGTGGACATGGCCTACCTAGACTTTAGCAAGGCATTTGACACAGTCCACACAAAGATTAATAGTCAAATTAACCAGCCTGGGAGTAGGTCCCAGGGTGGTAGCCTAAGTAAACATTGGCTGGACAACAGGACACAGAAGGTAATTGTAAATGGAGTCCACTCTGAAGAAAGAGGGTTACTAGTGGGGTACCACAGGGTTCAGTGCTGGGTCAGTCCTTTTTAATGTCTTTATAAGTGACATTGCAGAGGGACTGGAAGGAAAAGTATGCCTCTTTGCAGATGACACAAAGATCTGCAACATGTTTGATACACAAGGAGGCATGGAAAGGATGAGAAGGGACTTGGCAGGTTAAAGGAATGGTGAAGTATGGCAGCTAAGTTCAATGCAAAAGTGCAAAATAATGCACCTGGAAACAAGAACCAGGAAGAATACACAATGGGGGGTAGTAACAACAACAAAAAGGAAAGGGACCTGGGGTAATCATATCAGATGACCTTAAGATTAGCAAGCAATGTGAGAAGGCAGTAAAGAGGGCTGGGGTATACTGGGATGCATTGGGAGGCATCACCAGCAGAAAACAGGAAGTTATTATCCGCTGTACAGACAGTTGGTGAGACCCCTTCTGGAGTACTGTGTCCAGTTCTGGAGACCCCATCTCCACAAGGACATAGACAGGATACAGGCAGTCAGAGGAGGGCAACTGAAATGGTGAGGGTCTGCAAGAAAAGCCATACGAGGAGAGACTTAAGGAGCTTAATATGTATACTCTTGAGGAAAGAAGGGAGAGGAGACACGATAGAAACTTTTAAGTACCTCAGTGGAATCAACAAATTCCAAGAGGTAGCATCTTTCAGAAAAGAGACATGCAAGAACAAGGGACAAAATTTAAAGATAGAGGGGGGGCAGTTCAGGGGCAATGTGAGGAAGTATTTTTTCGCAGACAGGGTAGTGGATGCATGGAACAACCTTCCTGAGGAGGTTGTGGGGTCTAAAACTGTGGGAGAATTCAAGAATGCATGGGACAGACATAAGGCAGTTCTTGTGGGGGGTAGGGAGAAATAAGCTGTTGGTTAACTAGGATCTGCGGCCTATCCTGTAGGTAGGGAAATGGGCAGACTAGATGGGCCAAGTGGTCTTTATTTGCCGTCAAAGTCTATGTTTCTACCTTTCCTTCCAGACCCTCTGCAATGTCACTTATAAAGATGTTAAAGAGGACTGGACCCTGTGCTGAGCCTGAGGTACTCCAGTAGTAACCCCCCCTTTCTTCGGAATGTGTTCCATTCACTATTACCTTCTGTGTCCTGTTGTGCAGCCAGTTTGCTACCCAGGCTACCACCCTGGAACCCACTCCCAGGCTGGCTAACTTGACTATTAGTCTTTCATGCGGGACTGTGTCAAATGCCTTGCTAAAGTCTAGGTAGGCCATATCCACAGCCCCTCCCTGGTCTATTACTTTGGTCACCCAGACAAAGAAATCAATTAGATTTGTCTGACATGACCTTCCTGCTGTAAATCCATGCTGCTTTGGGTCCTGTGCCCCGCTGGCCTCTAGGTACTCAACAATTCTTTCTTTCAGAAGTGATTCCATTATTTTCTCTACCACTGAGGTCAAACTTACAGGTCTGTAGTTTCCTGCTTCTGCCTTCTAGAGGCTTGCATACAAATATCGAAGGGAGCCTCGGGTCCCACAGGTAAGGGACTAACGCAGATACCGTGTGATAGGAACAGCTTGTGTTTGTGTATTAAGCATTTCCATGTTAAACCTCGATTTCTGCTCCTAAATCTCCCAGCTGTCCCTGGATGGAATAATCAGAAATTGGGTATATGCATAATTGATGCTAGGGTCCCTAAATCCTGCAGATGTTAGGTGGTTTGAAAGTTCAGAAAGGATAAACATTTGTTTCTGTTTTCAGCAGCGCCACATGCTAGTGCTGAAAATTGCAAATTATGCATTTCTATTCTGTTTTACACTGCCGTATCTCCTGTCATGTGTGACCTCCATTTTGAGTTTGCTTTAGCGCCTTTTTTTCATTTAAAAATAATTGCTGCATTTAATACATCTGATTGTCATTAATGTCTGTGTGTGTGCAACATTACAGTTCCTGTGACTAAAATAAGCCAGCAGGTAGCGCTCCCTGCTGGCAATGGAACACCCAGTGCACAGTATACAAACAGCAGGGACTACCTAGTGTATGGACCGTACGAAGGCACCAGTATGGGTCGCATAAACGTGTCATTATAGCATTGTTGTGTGTGTGTGTGTGTGTGTGTGTGTGTGTGTATATATAATCTTTCGATTCATTCTCAGTATATTTTAAAAAACAGTTTATCATTTATTTCAGAATTCATAATGTCATAAAAATGCCTGACTCGCAGTTTTTAAAAGCCTCTTCTCTAGAGATTACCTGTTGAATGTACATATTAGATACATAATCTGTATGTATTAGGATGGTGCTACCACCCATTTCTTATGGGGAAACAGCACAGCAGTGTACCAAGATGCTTAATATTTTACATCTGCAGTGGACGGAGCCTGCAGACGTTTTGCATCAGAAAAGGTCCTACGTCATGTTTTCCGTCTGTGGAACTGTTTTTCCTCCGCCTGACCCTCCCCCAAGAAGCAATCCGCCCATGTTGTCACTATGGACTGCAGCACTGCACTATATCACAATGGCATTTTTTTTTCTTATGGGCATTTTTTTTTGTACATTTCTGCTGTTCGCTATTTTGCTACAATTTATTTACCCCGATAGACTAGCCCCGCTGAGACCCTACATCCCTCCTGCTTCTTCCTAATTGCAGGTGGCATGCTATACGGAAGTCACATGGCTTCTTCAAATTAACCGAGTGGATAAATTGGTCCGATGAGATTCCCTCCCCCCATCTTCATTGTTCTGTGCAGGATAACCACTGGGCACACCTCTGCACCAGGAATCCCGGAGTTCGGTTATTTTATATCAGCGCACACGCTGCTCCTTGTGTTTTTATTGAACCCATGTTTGGACACTGATGTCAAATAATTAATTTGCATGTTAACAGATACTACTATAATGTTTACATTTCAAAACAAAAAGTCTGTGTTTCTTAAATAATATGTTTTTAGAATAAAACTGTTTCCCAGGGGGTGGTCTTGAGCAGAGAGTCCCACCCGAGCCCTGGATCAGCGGGAAGGTGAGGCCTGGTATTAGTCGGTACTGCTGGCTTTGCCTGCCTTGCTAACAGTGTGCCAAACAGCTCAGAGGTGCTGCTGTTTACTTTGCACCTTGACATGAACCACAGCTGCAGCCCAGAGGGTGTCACAGCCAGCAGCTGGTCTCAACACACCTAGTAGCATGGGTCATGCACACTAAATTTATTCCTTATCAGGTCAGATCCTGCAGACGTTTTGGCTCTGACCAGATTTTGTTTTTCTTGCTGATGTGTGAGAATACCACAGACATGGCCATTCTGCATTATGATTTGTGATACTAGAGAAGAAATGTTGGCCAGGATATTTGGGATAACTCATTTACTTTTTTTAAAATGCCATAGAATCTTTTTTCGTAATTGTCTTTTTCTGCCACCTTGGTCACTACAGCAGCATCCTTCAGCTTAGGCAACCTCCCAACCTCAAATGAACCTTCTCTGCTGTTTACCCACCTCCTCTTATCCCGAACGTACCCCTGGGGGATGGGTCTGTGGAGACCTGGCCAACTAGCTCCCCATCGAGTGCCACAGTTCTGGGAGGATGTTGGCAGCTGGATCACTGGGATCTGAGTGTGCCTACCTCGTCCTGCAAGCACTGTCAGGTTGTTCCATACTTTCTCCCTTTCCCAAAGAATGCCAATGACAAGGGTTCAGTGATGCATGTGCTGATAGATGCACGACTGCGCACATTGGAGCCAGTCGACGTCCCCCTTCCCAAGTCTAGCTCTCAGCTAATATGCCACTCATGGTTATCCAGGTTGCAGTAGTGCAGCAAATTCTGCAGCCCCTCCCCAGCAGCCCCTCTGACATTCAGCATTTATTCCCAAACCCAGGTCACCAGTCTCATGGCTGGCAACCCTGCTCCTGTGCTGACAGGCTGGCTGTGCCATGGGCTCTTTATTATGCACGTGGGCAGACACCAGAAATGATCAGAAAGGACTTCAGTTTAAAATCTCATCTGAAGGTCAGTGCCTCCAGCAGTGCATCACTTCCTAGTGTGCAGCACTACAGTGCTAATGGTGGGTAAGAGTCCAAGTGCTGGAGTTGAACACAACACCCTCCAATCTTCCCCAGACCAACTGAGCTACTGACCACTTCTTTTAGGCAAGGGCAAAACTATATCGCAGCATTACTGATTTCTTTTGAAGCCTTCATAAAATTACTAAAGGCCTTGTCACTCTTACAGTTCTCCCTGCTTACACCTGTCTAACTGATGGGCTGTTGGGACCGAACCAAGCAAGCCTACTTGAGAAAACAGCATGGAGGTGAGACAGAAATGTGTGCATAATCACTTCTTTGGAAAAATCTGCCTAATAAAACCATAGCTGAAAAATGCATCAATGCAGCAGAACACATAAATTAACCTTTTGTCCCAGAACTAATAATTAATTAAAAGATGATTCCTGTGTAATTAGTTATTATCATTAACATATTCATTACAGTTTTGCACATGAAAAGACCTGACACCTGCCTACATTTATACTGTACTGTCCAATGCAGATTACAAAAAATTTAATTATAAATCAGAACGCCTCCATCTGAGGGATGGAAAACATGAAGCACTCTGCAGTTAATTACCTGAACTAGAACAAAGGCTGCAATAATAAACATTTTGCTTCCGAAGAATTTTATCTGTATGCAGAACTGAAAAGTATATTTTGCTTGCTAAAGTGAAGAGATTGTTCTGTCCTACATGTGTGCATACATCTTTGGGGGCAGTGGTTCATCGGTTCTGTCTCCACCAGCTCACTGTTAATACCTTGGCACCCAGTCTTCTTCAAAGGACTTATCAAGTCCGAGCTTGAAGGTCATTACAGTATCAGCTGTTCCCATGTGCTCTGGCAGTGTATACTGAGTGTTCATCATTCCTTATATGAAGCAGTTCTTACTAACATTTGCCTGGAATATCCCTCCTTTCAACAGCTTCTTGTGTCCCTTTGTCCTTTTATCCTTGCACTGCACTTGAAAGGACAATGTTATACCACTGAGATATTTGGAGACTATAATCATGTTCTCTTTTATTCTCTTTTTGTCTATCAAAAAACAGCCCCAATTCTGTTAGACATCCTTGTGAGCTGTTTTCCAAACCTTCACCCACCTTGGTTGCTCTCCTCTGTACTTTCTTTGTCATGTTCCTTTGAAATTACTCCAACTGTGAAAAGCCCATGAGATACAGCATCTCACTATTATGGGGGTCCCACGGAGGAAAACAGCAGTCAACAGGGTAACATAGTCCAGCAGAAATTGTTACATACAGAATAAAATATACAAGGCAAAAAAAAAAAGTACTTCCAGGCAGTAATCAAAGCAAACTGATAATGCATGAACATTATAGTGCAATGTCTTTCTTCAGATACAGTATGGGGACTAGAACTGCACACTGTATTATTATTCGTTACAACTTTGGTGGGAATTTGCATCTGTAGAATAGACTATAGGGAAAAGTTAAATTTTGAAAGCTAGTTTTCTGCTATTCTTGCAACAAAACTGATCCATAAAACTTCACAGTTAAGCTAAGAAAGACATTCTTTAACCCAAAACAAGTCCCTCCAAAATGATCACTCAAGACGTTGGCACACTACTAACCAAAGATGGATCAGATACAATTGCCAGACGGTTCATCCAGAATTATCCACAAAATGGAATGGCACTGTGAGTTACTGGATGATTTCTATGCATCCCACCACAGCTGCTAGGTCAGCCTTGGATTCGGAGCATATCACCCCCGTAGAGGAGCAGGATCCCATTATCCACCATAAACAATATGTTGCAGTTTAATTGGGAAGGGCTGTCCTAGGCAGCACCATCATAAACACAGAAACTCCCATATTCAGAGGGTAATGTTGCTCTAACATGCATTATAAAAAAGGGTCATAGAAATAGAGCTTTCTGATTGGCTATATGCATTCTATCAACCTTATGTTAATATTTTATTAACATATATGTAGAGGCTAATCATATGCTAAACAAGGTTTAACACTGTTAAAAACACTTTTTTGATCATAATAGCAATTAGCACTCCCAGGGAGTAGGTTAATGGTCAGTTAATCACCCTCTAGGGGCATGTGACACTCAGCCTACACCATGTGTAACATTGCACCCCTAGAGGGTGATTAACAGACCATTAACAGAACCCTTGGTCATGCCTCATTGCTTAACAGTGCTATACTTACTAGACATAGTGCATTTGAATAGGGTGAAGGGCCATAGTCAAAGGTCTCCTTTGCTGTACACAGTGGATAATGCAATCATGCTAAATACACCCCTACACCAATGCAAATCAGAGAACCCTCTTGCATGCAGTGACCAGTGATATATTTAGAGGATCTTGACAGTGCTAAATAGCTGCCAAGGCAGTGCTAGTTTATGCTTCTAAAACCCTGCTCTTATCAACATACACTGTGGTCTGTGATCTCGCATTCTCCCCAGAAACACTGGTGCCTGGCAATGGTATTACACCCACCCCGCTCCCAGTCTGATCCCCTATGAAATGCTGGAATTGTACCTGGTAGTTTAGTGCTCCTCCCTCCTGCCCCAGTCCCCACTGAAATACATAACTGCCCCCTGGAGTCTAGTTCCCTCATCTCCCACCCATATTATGTTGAAATACATAACTGCCCCCTGGCGTCTAGTTCCCTCATCTCCCACCCATATTATGCTGAAATACATAACTGCCCCTTGGAGTCTAGTTCCCTCATCTCCCACCCATATTATGTTGAAATACATAACTGCCCCCTGGAGTCTAGTTCCCTCATCTCCCACCCATATTATGTTGAAATACATAACTGCTCCCTGGAGTCTAGTTCCCTCATCTCCCACCCATATTATGTTGAAATACATAACTGCTCCCTGGAGTCTAGTTCCCTCATCTCCCACCCATATTATGCTGAAATACATAACTGCTCCCTGCTAGTTTAGAGGTCCTCCCTCCCAACTTGATCACCACAGAAATACATAGCTGCTCCCTGGAAGCCTAGTAGAATCCCCCCCGATCCCAGTTGAATGCATGCAGTAACTGCTCCCTGGTAGTCCAGAGCTACCACCTCACAATCTCCATTACACAGCCTCATAACCCCACCACCCTCTTCCTGGCCCACCCACTCAGCAGTACCAACCACCTTCCATCCCCTGCCTAGCACTGAATCACCAGAGAAAAACCTGTCCTGGACTGCGGACATGGTGTTGGATGGTAACCAGTACAGACCCTCCTCTCACCACCCCACCATCTGAATGACAGGGGTTGAGTGAGTGTGTACTGCAAAAACACACTGTCCCTGCCCTGTGGATGTATACAGGGGCTAGTTTCAGTTGCCGGTGATATCAGTCTCTCCCATTTCATATCTATCACATATTTATCACTTCAGTTAACAAAATGGAATTAAAAAAGAATCACTGTAAGAATTCAGTTGTCACTAGGCTAATTATATAGGAAAATATCATCCACCAAGGTAAAGCTGTGAGACATACCTACAACAGCATCTACATCTGCTAGCTTTCAGGATTTTGCTTTACAGTTTAAGTAGTCAGGTAGTGCACTGGCTAGAGAATATAGGAGACACACCGAATGGGCAGACACCTTTTTTTTAATGTTCAATAAAAAAAAAAAACCTTACTAAACATTGGGCTGGATTTTCAAAGCCACGACACAAGCTGTGACAATGGCAGCTTGCGCCAAGTCCTTGTGCATCCAGGACCCTGCATCCGATTTTCCCATTTCACAGGGTCCTGGGGCCTAAGTCCCATAGACTTGCGGCAATGGTGGCAGTGCACCAAACAGATGGCGCACCCACTAGGATTGTCGCAGCAGCCAAGGGGCAGATGTGGTGTGAGCTGCACCCTTGGATGGGGCCATTTGTGTGAACAGTATGTTATCGTACTGTAGATCCTTCTATTGGAAACAGAACAAGTTTGTGCAACATCAATTTAAGGTTATGGCTACTTTTATTAATACTGAAAATAGTACTTTGGCTAGAATTTTAAAGATCTCATTTAGAAGACAGAGTGGAATCCAATTCTGAATATCTAATTTGTCACCTCTCTTGCTCTCTACCATATATAAATTAAAATCCTTTCTGAAAATGAGGGGGACATTATCCCCATGAGTAAACTTCTATTGTAAATAAGTAACATGGCATCTGAAATTTTTTCTGAAAAACAGTTATAAAACTCATTTGAGATACCATTCTTTGTTTCTCATTTGAGATGCTTGTCTTTCCATAGGGATACCCTTTTCCTAAGATCACAGTGCCACATGCTGGATGACCCTCCCTGGAGTTGTCTAAGTACTGTTAGACCAGCAAAGAATGGTACTTGGCACTTTGTTCCTGGGGTGGTCTTTGAAATTCAGGACTTGGGGCTGTGGCAGTCTGGGTCTGCCACAAGCCCCCTAGTGTCAAGCCGCAGCCACTTTCATGGCACAAGGCTGGTGCTAGCACACTTTGGCCAGGCAGCCTGCTGAATGATGCAGGCTGCCTTTGAAAATTGCTTGGGGCACTACCCTTGGTGCAAGCACCTTGCGTCTTACTAAGGCCTTTGAGAATCCAGCCCTTTGTCTCTAAGGCCTTCTTCCAACACATCTAGATAAAGCCAGCTTTCAGCAATCAAATTTAACTGCTCTCTCCACAGTCAGATACCTTTTTGTCTCATGAGCGAAGAGGGTTTCTCCCTGCTCCCTTCAAATGGAACCTTCAGCTTTTCTGCTTCAGATCTGCAGCAATCTCTTTTTCTGTGCTCTGGGCTCTGTGTTTTCAGCCCCAAAAGTGCCATCTCCTCCAGTACTGAACCATACCCTTTTAGCTGGACAGGCTAGAATGCTTCAGTCAGCAAGCCTAATTATGCACAGGCCTTTTGCAGGGCCCACGGGGCTTATTTTTCAATGGGCCTATCTGGTCAAGGGGCTGTGGGGCTATCTGACTGGCTTCCCTACCAGAGTAGACATTCATGAGAGTGAGGGACATGGGCTATATGGGACATATACTCCATCATAGTTTATTTATCTGGGAATAGCCCAGCTGAGATTCAACATCTTGATTTCTGTTCATCTCAGTATCAGGAGAAAAATTCTGGCAGTTAAGTATGGATGGGCATCGGTACTCAAACTTGGTCACAGTCATTGCTATGCAGCAGCAGCAAAGGTGAACAAGATGGACCATGAGTCCTTCTGATGCCACAAAAACCATGGCAGCAAAACAGGAGCTACCATGAGAGGCTGACAGACCTTAAGATGTACTTGTTGGAAGAGAGGACAGAGAGAGGGAACATGACAAGAGACCTACAAATACCTGGAGACTGTAATAGGGTGGCCATGCCATCAATTCAGTATTCAGACAAAAAGGTCAGACAAACATGTTATAAGCTGAAACTGGCAGGAGGACAATTCAGAAAGGACACAAGAAAGCTTTCCTTTATTGAGAGAGCGGTGGGCCAGTGTAAGAGACTACCCCAGGAAGAAACTACCCCAGGAAGTGGTGAACGCTGGTTCTGTTTCAGAATTCATTTTAGTTAATCATTTCTCTCCCCCTGGCCCTGGTCTGCCTACCTCAAATGCATCCTGGCATCCCCTTCAGGTCTCCAGCTGCCATCTCCAGGGATCCCCGGCTCCCATTCAGGTTCTGCAGATAGTACTCCTGTGGCTTACCCCCTGCAGCGGGAAAACGGAGGGCCCCCCCACACCATCCGCTGAACCAGGATCCAGTGTGTCACCGCGTATCTTTGGAGCCATTGCTCCCCATCGGAGGCGGCCATCATGCCGCCACAACCAGTGCCAGTTTTCCCAATTTTCTCCCCTACAATGTGTGAGGCATGCAATGATGCCAAGGGACAGGCGTGCACATGCTAATGCATGCATGCCTTCCCGGCATCGGCTCCAGAATGTCCCCCCTCTGGCTGCCTGTGCTACTGACTCACCCCCAGCCACCACTAGAGGCCACCAGAGCACCAGTGAGGGTATTCCCCCCTCCCCGGGGAAGTAGAGCAGTCCAGCGGATGCTCCATCCTTCACCCGACCCCCGACCCAGGCTCATTCCCAAACCCGGGTCGCTGGTGCAGTGCAAGGTGTGGCATCCAGTGCCTCAACCCTCAGCACCACTGGGCCAGCCATGTTTCAGAATTCATAATAAAATGGGATAAACACAAAGGGGTAGCTAGGGGAAAGCAGGATTACAAAGTGTTAGTAGAAGGGAGGAACTAGGAAAATTTGATGAAAAAATAGAGCAAATCAGATGGATAAAAAGTCCTTATCTGTCCCTAACCATCTACAGGATGGGGAGATATAAAAAAAAAATGCAGCTAATTTCTGGATGTAGGGGCACAAAATCCACCCAGATTTCTACACTACCAAAAAGTTGGTCTAACATCTGGATACGATCACCGCGACTTGCACTCTGAAAATGACGTATGCATCTTAATTCAGATGCATGCAACTTTTTGTAGGTGTACATTGGGAAAGTGTTGTAAATGTGTGAAGATGTTTGGAAATATGGTGCAAACATCCTGACACATTTAATGTGATGCAGCTTGCGTCAGAAGATATAATACAAGTGTTGCGTCCGGACCTTTAAAAATTCCTTCCCGCTGTATCTACAATGCTGTGTTACTAACTACTGTATAATTACTGACAGAGCATGATTACACACAAAAAAGGGTGTCATTTGCAATTACACAGAGTTGTGTGTAATTGTGAGTATGAGACAGTACTGAATTGTCAATCAGTCACTTTTTCACTGGTTTCAGTTCAGCCTCTCTCAAACACCTTGCTGGAGTAAAAAAACTATACAAACTGCCAAAAACCTTACAGCTGTAGGAGCACCGCATCCTAACAAAAACTTCCCTTCTTAAAGGTACTGTATTTTGTCTATGCACTATTTATTTAAATTGTCAACAGGTGTATCTTGTTAGCATAAGCTAGACAAAAAAGGAAATGGCAGTGCAGTTTAGCATTTCCGAGTTGAACTGCACTTTGAGTTTCTTTGTTCATTTCTGATTTGGTGTCAGCTATTATACAAAATAATGTATGGGACGGGGAAGGGTTTTGTAACATGTTTTTATGCGCATCATCAATCTGTGATGCTTAGACAGAACCCTTGAGCTGTGCTCATGAGATTTATGTGGCATCTCATACCTCGTGTGTGAAAAACATGTTACACACCCCTCCTCATACATAATTCTCTCTATAATTAATGGCTCTCCCCTTTTGCCATTGAGAGACCGTGGCATAATTTGCCATTATAAAGGAGTGTTTATAATGGCAAACACGTGCATGGTTCTCCTCCCTCTGTGCATGCGCCTACACCAGCGTCTCCCTTCCTGGCTCGCGCTTCCTTCCTACAACGGAGCCACCAAACAAACGTGGCAGTGAGTAAATTTTAAAAAAATCAAAATGAGCACTGGTTTAACAGATGGTGGACTTTGAACATTGTTAAAAAAAAATAAGTGAAGCTGCCGAAAATGAAAATCCAACCGGACGTAAAATAAAGTGGCGCATACTCGTAGCCACATCAAAACTGCTGATTTTAATTTATATAATTGCTGTGGATAAAAAAGGGAGAGCCATCAATTATATAAAATAAAATACTGGGTAGTGTGTTTAAACTTGAGGTTTACACACACCCTTGGAGTTAGATGCTTTGCACAAACCCCTCTAGCTTCGCTCTCGGGGTTTCTGAAGCATCTAACCCCTTGGGTGTGTGTAAACTCTCATTAAACACACCATCCCATACTTTATTCTATATGTTATATTGCTGTATTTGTTTCACGGATGAATACAAGACCTTGACCTCTACTACTGTCGATCAGGTTCCTTTCACAGGCACACAATTCAATGCACAAAATTAAAACAGACAAAAGAAGAGAAACTGAATGAGACGTTGATGTTTCATAGCTATAACTGTAATCTTTTTACCCCCAAATTATAGCACCATCCAGATAATAGACAAAACTGTTGTTCAAACTGCAGTACCACCTTGCAGCATGTTCATCCAATTCTAAGTGTTTTTTTTTTAAATGCACTCCAAGGTTCCATAAGAAAACAACATAATCTTGTTTTGAAGCACAGCTCTATTGCAGCTAAATATCAGCTTCTCCGTTGACATTTCATGGCTGTTTACAGTAATATTAAAATTAATAATTTATGGTGCCTGAACATCATAATGCAAGCAAATTTGATCATTGTAGTATGCTTCTGATAGTTCCATGTGCATAAAATAGCACTATAGTTAAGATTAACGATCATAGGGCAAGCAATTTGAAAACAGTACTGCACATTATTTCATCACAGGGGGCACTTGTGAATATATAGACTCTATGAAATATGTGTTTTCCAGTCATTTCTTAATACAACCTCAAAAGTGAAGCCCAAACGGAGAAGCTGCAAACTCCTGAGTCCCCAGTGAGCTGGCCTTACCATTTTTGTATGAACAACTTTACATATTTAAAAGCAAATACTTCAACAAGCATGTTTAGTCATGTTGCAAAGAAAGAAACTTTGAAAACATTCTGAGAAGTTTAAAAGCTGGTGCCACAAAAAAACAAAAAACAAACAAACAAAAAAAAAACAAGCAAGAAAAGTATCAGTGATTGGGGCTACAAGGTAACCAAAATGTTGCCATTTGTGCTGTAAGGATATTTGTGCTTAAGGGGTTAACATTAGCCTGTATTTCAGAATTGTTTCAGAAATGTGCAGAGATGTGTTTCCTGTTTTCTTTTTCTTTCTTTTTTATTTTTAACCAAGAGGTGGACTGGGCACAGCCCTTTTTCACACAGCCAAAATGTTTCCCTGTGCTCTGTACAGTTGGTACCGATTGGTCGGGAACCTATACTCCAGTCCTGCCCAAAGTTTGTTCTACCAGTTCAGTGTTCCATTTGTTCCAGGCAGAGCCTTCCAGGTTCGGAGTACCTCCAGGTGCACTTTGGGATACACTGTGCATGAAAAGCACTATATAAATGCTGATTCTTCTTCTTCTTCTTATAGCTGCAACTGGCCACAGGGGACCTGCAGGCCCAGGAATGGAGGCAGGGTCTTGTGTCTGGGGTGGCATTGGCTCCCTCCACTGTGGATCTCTGGAGGCTCAGACCCTGAACAGAGTACAAGAATAGCGATGGTGGGAGCCTGTTGAGGGTCACCCTTCAGGTGGGCCGCCTGATGATTCCCCCGCATCATCTGTGCAAAGGTACAACAAGGTGAAGGCAATGTGGAAGAGACCTGTTGTGGTGGTGGTCTCTGGCCTGAAATAACTTGTGACAAGTGATGTGTGTGTGTCATGGAGGATTCAGTGCAGTTGGTAGGCATCAAAGATCTGAACCCTAGGGTCAAGGGACAGATACATTTGCCCAGTAAGCCTATGCAGTTGTAATAGCTTTGGTGTTGGACTCCAAACTATAGGAAGGAAGGGCTAAGGGCAGTGGCCAGTAAAGGTATCTACCTCAAAAATTAGTTAATGCCCAAGTTGGGTACAGTGGTTACTCTGGGAGGGTATACCACTCCATTAATTAACCTGTGCCAGAGGCACTGAGCTACTCCATGCCTAATGAGGCTGGGTACACCTTGGATCCCATCTTCCCACTCACGGCTGTGAGGAGAACTGAACAGACAAATCTAGCAACTCCTGAGTGATGTCACTAAGGAATCTGTAAATATGTTACACACTGGATGCTGCTCGGGATCAAATCTGTAACTGGCTAATCTGAGGCAGTGTACAGTAATACTGATTTGATGCTGACTGTATTATGTTGATTTATGACTGGGCCATAGGTGAGGTATTGGTCGGGGCTCGGCTTGGATAATCCCCATCACCAACTTGCAATATGCACTTGCTCTCCATGGTATCAGCATTTTTTCTCTTCCCTGTTCGAGACCGAAAAGCGCTTTCAGAGAATAGTGTTGTAGTTCTCAACCCCTCCAGTCAGTACTTCTGCTAGTTTAACCCGCATAATTAAATATAGTAAAACCCACCCAATCCAATTTCCACCATCTTCCCCACCCAGTTCAAGCATCCCCTTTATACTAGCCAGTGCTGTATACTGAAATTAAATAATTTTACAAGAGTACCAAAACATGAAAACCCTCACCTTTTCTCTTCCTCACTGCCCAACATGAATGCCAGCAATTTTGCCCAATCACAAAACCACTTCTGGCATGGGATTACTATCCTTCTAGCCTGGTGGTGAGACTAAGAGGACAAGGAGCATCCTACTATGTTGAACTTTTAAAGTAATTAATTTTAAGGTACTGGGTGACATAAAGGGGGCATCTGGACTGGGTGAAGATGGTGGTGAAGTTCAGATGGGCAGGGTGGGTTGTGTTCTATTTAATTATGTGAGTATTGGTGACAGGAGGCAGATGATCAGGTGCACAGGAAGGTGGATGGGGGGGTCTTGAAGGTCTAAGGCAAAAAATATTACATTAATGCATTACTTGCTAAAAAATGTAATATTGCAAATGCTTAATATTAATTTATCTTTTACAAGTAATATGTTATTATTACTGTACTGTTGCAATAACATGTAGAAAAATGTATGTGTGACTGTGTGATACAATTTATTTTTTATACACCCAAGGTATGTGTTGCCACTTGCCACATGAACAATGAGATCAAAGCTCAAGTAATCTGTAAAGACAAAACACACACCAAGTGTGTGTGAAAAAACATTAGTAAAACAGTTGTCCATCAGTGTTTTTTTTATTTTAGTGACTGGTCAAAATACCTTAGTCCAGAGAAGTGTTGTTGACATTGAAAGAGTTGCAGCGTACTGCTCTTCTGCTTACTGGGTGAAACTGGAAGATGTGCATGTGAAACAAAGATCTGTAATACATGGGTCATAATACACTTTTGCGTATTAAATAGAGAATACTGGATGGGTGACCATCCACAAAAAGGCTAGGCTTCCATCGAGTGAAGTGAAGACATCATAGAGACCCAGAGTCCGAAGCTCAAGAAGTCTGTATGGTGTCATCATTTCCCGAGATGGAAACACAGCCTTAGTTGTGGATGGTCACTCATCCACTATTTTTTATAGTGTATGGTTTGAGACAGAAAGAAAAAAGACAGAGACATGGTTTGGTTTGAACCATGACATCTGGGGAGCTGGGGAGTGAGAGGTTTGAATTGGGTTCATTGCTCCTGCTGGCTCCAGCATGTCACAACTACTCCAGTGTCAGTCCTGATGGTGTTCCATCACTCCCGCGCATCTGTGGCCGCAGTGTTAATTTTTTAAAATAAAAATAAAACAAAAAAAAAATAAGGCACTTCACTTTGGTAACACAGAGCTGTCTATCGTTGTTCATGTCCAAACTGACTTGGTCTACTGTTCAGCACTTGCTAAATGCTGCCACCATTTTTCCCCAAGTTTTTATGTTTGAGCCATTTCTTCAGCCAATGAGGTGGCAGGTCAAACCTGAAACGTTGTTATGGTATCATTCTGATGTCAGAACGATACCATAACTGCTTTTCCTGACCTTTGAACTGTATCACAACAAGATAATTATATGTACGGAAATCCACACACAATAGGGGGTAGCCACACACTATAGTGTTTTGTAAGCTCTGTCTATGATGCAACATTTGGGCTAATCAGTAATTATATTACAACAATGCATTATGCAGGTGCAGGTGCAGCAACTGACATGGTCAGATATTTCCTGAAATGTCTGTATCTCTATCAAAATTTATTTCTATCTGCAGTACTGCTGTAGGGCCACAAGAAAGAATTTCTTTGGACATATTTGGAAATATCTGACCCTGTCTATTGCTGCCACTAGAAGTAATGCTTTTCTACACAACACTGCTTACAGTACCTGCAGGAATCCAAAATGACTGAAAATAACATAACTATATTAACGTCTCATTTATTTGCAAATTAGCCAATCAAATGATGTCAATGATGTCTTAGGCAACATTAGGTTACTGTAATGCCTAAAGAAAAAGAGGTATACACCTACATAACAGTGAAGCATTCATCAAATCTGGTTCTCTCAAAACCACTCAGTTTGGGGTCCACTCAACTCAGAACAGATATACTGAACTGCCTTAACTTGCTTTGAGTATGGTCCATTGGGGGTCACCCCTTTATCCTTTTGGGTAACTTTATGTCATTGGTGAAATAGGAACTAGGGTTATGTGAATGCCTTCTCATTAACACTCAGAAGGTTTTGGTACTAGGGACTACAATTTGTTACTAGCTGTTTGGTCAGAAATAGGGTACAAAAGTCTTTTGAAAGTCTTTCAAACTCTCCAGGTAGCCAGGGCTAGTCACATGGCCATCCAACCCTTCGGAGATATTTCCCACTCCACCCCCTCTCTGATCCCCCAGTACCTCACATAAAGTCTTGCATTTTGCCACATTCTTCTTCCCAGGTAATACAACCTTTTAAATTTAAGCCCCTCTCTAACTTCCCTCTCTTCCCCAACTCCCAATTCCTGATTCAGAATTGGGAGCCCCAATAATGGCAAAATGCTCACTGGGCACATTGTCCTGCCAGTCCGTCTCCCTCCCAGAAATGTCTTAAACAGCACCACTTCCTTCCTATCCCAACTGCCAGGTCCTGTACTTTCTAAGACTAAGGTTAAGACATTGTAGTCTTTGCTCCTCCTGACCCCTGATTCATGATAGGGGCTAGTGACAAAAACATCTATCCCAGCTGCTCAGTCAATCACCTCCTGTGCACTGCTCTCATAGCTTCTGAGGCAGAGGAGAAGAAGCCTGCTTAGTGACATCGATGAGCTCCATCCAATCTGTTCCTCTATTACAGCCTGCCTAATGTTCATCATGCTACAGGCTGTTCTATTACAATCAGCCTAGTGTCCCTCAGTAGAAAACCTCTCCCACCTCAGAACCTATGAGAGAGCTGTTGTAAGAGGGGAATGACTGAATACCCAGGGTGTTTGTTTTAGCTACTGCACTTCATTGATCAGGGCTAAGATTATAGTATCTGGGCCTTTGATGCATAAAATACAGTCTTTGGCTGGCTCTTTGTATTGATATTTAAACAGTATCATATTTGAACTGCAATGAATGTTTATTTAAAGAGCAGGTACGCACTTCTGATTTTCCTGCCCCCCCCCCCCCAAACATATATGATACCTCACCTGCTCCAGAGCTGATGGGCATCAACAATTCCATTTTTTAGTGGTGTAAAAAAGTTATTTCACTTGTAGTTTAGCCTGCTGCAAAAATGGAGCCCCTTCCAGTAGCATGTCAAGATAGCGAAGTTAAAAGGGTGAAGTAATAAAGATGACGGCATACCAGTGATTGCTGTAATGGCACATGCAACTTACAGCGATCATGCATTAATGGCGACTCAGGAGGTGCTGTATAGCAGTTTATGTTCACTAGCTTTATATTTAGCGCTCCAAGCACATAGAAACAGAATTTGACGGCAGATAAGGACCACTTGGCCCACCTAGTCTGCTCATTTCAATACCTGATGGATAAGCTGCAGATTCTTGTTAATCAACAGCTTACTTCCTCCTACCTCCACTAGAATTGCCTTATGCCTGTCCCATGCATTCTTGAATTCTCCCACTGTTCCTGACTCCACAACCTCCTCAGGAAGGCTGTTCCATGCATCCACAACCCTCTCTGTGAAAAAATACTTTCTAACATTATCTCTGAGCCATCCCCATCTTCAAATTGTGCCCCCTTGTTCTTGCACATCTCTTCTTCTGAAAAATGCTACCCTCTTGTACTTTGTTAATTCCCTTGAGATACTTGAAAGTTTCTATCATGTCCCCCTCCCTTTCCTCAAGGGTATACATATTAAGCTGCTTTACTCTCTCCTCTTATGTCTTCTGGCACAGACCCTGCACCATTTTGGTTGCCCTCCTCTGAACAGCCTCCACTCTGTCTATGTCTTTGTGGAGATGGGGTCTCCAGAATTGCATGCAGTACTCCAGATAGGGTCTCACTAACTGCCTGTACAGAGGGATAACAACTTCCTGTTTTCTACTGTTGATGCCCCTCCCTATGCATCACAGTATCCCCCTAGCCCTCCTTACTGCCTTCTCACATGCTTGCCCACCTTTAGGTCATCTGATATAATTACTCCTAGGTCTCTTTCGATTTTTGTTGTTGTTATTAACTCACCCCCCATTGTGTACTCTTCCCCTGGGTTTTTGTTTCCCAGATGCATTACCTTGCACTTCTCTGCATTGAATCTGAGCTGCTACATATTTGACCATTCCTCTAAACTTGCCAAGTCCCTTTTCAACCTTTCCACCCCACCTTGTGTACCAACCCTGTTGCAGATCTTTGTGTCATCTGCAAAGAGACATACCTTTCCTTTCAGGTGCTGTTCAATGTCATTTATAAAGACATTAAAGTGGACTGGTCCCAGTGCCGAAACCTGTGGTACCCCACTAGTTACCCACCTTTCTTCACTGTGGACTCCGTTTACTATTACCCTTTGCATCCTGTTGTCCAGCCAGTTTTTTATTCAGGCTACCACCTTGGAACCCACTCCAAGGCTGTCTAACATGTATATTAATCTTTTGTGTGAGACTGTGTCAAATGCCTTGCTAAAATCTAGGTGGACCATATCCACAACCCCTCCCTGGTCTACTACTTTAGTCACCCAGTCAAAGAAAGACCCTATTGCTTTGTCCACCCTGAGTTTCAAGAGTTCTTTCAAAAACCTTTCTTCTGTGAATGGACTGGTATCGTCCCCCCCATTCAGAGTTTCTCTCTTGTTTGGTTTAGGTACCTTTCCCTCCTCTTCCATTGTGAATACTGAGCAGAAATATTTGTTCAGTATCCCTGCTTTTTCACTTTCCCCCTCTGCCCACATTCCCTCCCCTTTATTAAGTCTCTGTATCCCTCCGTTGGTCTTTCTTCACTCCCTAATGTACCTATAAAAGGTTTTATCCCCCTTCTTAACAGAGTTGGCTATCTTTTCCTCAATTGAGCCTTTGCTATTCTGACTGCCTTCCCTGCCTCCTTCTGCTTTAACTGATAAAGTTCTCTGTCCCGCTCCTTCTGTGTTTCCTTATATTTCCTGAATGCTATCCTTTTTTCCTTAACCATCCCTGCCACCTCTTTTGAGAACCACAGTGGCTTTTTCCTTGATTTAGTTTTGTTGATTTATTCACACAAAGGCTTGTTGCCTCTGCGATGGCTGTTTAGATTATTCCCCATTGTTTCTCCACCCCTCCTTCTTGCCCGTTTGCTAGTACTTTTCTGAGGCACTCTCTCATTTTCCCAAAGTCAGCCTTCCTAAAGTCAAATACTCTTGTTTTTGTATGGCTTGACTCTATGGCTGTGTTTATTGTGAACCACACTGTTTAGTGGTCACTTGTTCCCAGATGGCTAGCCACTTCTAAATCTGACAGCCTTTCTCCATCCCCATTTGAGAGTACCAGGTCTAAGACTGCTCTCTCCCGAGTGGGTTCCAACACTAGCTGTCTGAGGCATGCCCCCTGTAGGGTATCAAGAATGACCCTGCTCTTGGATGTGCCTGCAGCAAAGGTACTCCAGTTAACAACTGGCATATTCAGGTCCCCCATCAACAATATCTCCCCTTTTTCTGCCATTTTAAGGATGACTTCTATCATTTCCTTGTCCATTTCCTCCCCCTGAGATGGGGGTCTGTTCACAACCCCATGCAGATTGTGGTGCCATTTCCTATCTCCAGGGTGACCCATAGTGACTGATCAACTTCCTGTTTACTCTTTAGTTCTGTTGCTTTAATCTCTTCCCTTATATAGAGAGCTACTCCTCCTCCTCCTCCTCTTTTACCCACCCTGTCCCTCCTGTAGACTGTGTATCCTGGTATGTTGACATCCCAGTCATGGTTCTCTGTATACCATATTTCAGTGACTGCCACAATATCCAGGCATCCCTCTTCCATCAAGGCCACTAGTTCAGGGAGCTTGTTGCACAGACTGTGGGCATTGGTACTCATCACCTTCCATTTATTTCTTATGGCCTTACCCCTCTTAGCCCCATCCCTGTCCTTAGTGCCCTTTTCTGCATTTACCCCTGTCCTGCTCCCTACTGACTTCTCCACCTTGGTGTTTACCTCTCTAACTACTGTGCTTTGTGGGGGGAGGCTGGGATTTCCCTGCTCCTTTTCAGTGCCTCGCCCCTTGGCTAGTTTAAATGCTTGCCAATGAAGCATTTAAACCTGTCACCTAGGATCCTGGTTCCCCCCTGGACAGATGCAGACCATCATGCCAGTATAAGCCTGCATCCTTCCAGTGGCTCCCCAGTCCCCAATGAAGCCAAAACCCTGAGCTCCATGACAGTTTTTCAACCATTCATTAAACCCCATGGTGCAGAATACCCTAGCATCATCCTTGCCATAGACAGGCAGCACCTCCGAGAAGGTTACCATACATGCTACTTGTCTAAGGCCCCTCTGCAACTCCACAAACTCCTCTTGCACCATTCTGATCCCATTCACAGCCAGGTCATTTGTCCCTAGGTGGACAATGACATCCAGCTCCCTCCCTCATGTAACTGCTCCCATGTTCCTGAGGATTCGCTTCCTGTCCCTCTGAGCTGTGGTGCCAGACAATCACCTTACCTCCCTATCCCCCTTCCTCCCCCACTTCTACCCCCCTAATGATCAAGTCCCCTACCAGGAGTTGTTTCCTTCCCCTGTGGGGTCTCGTGCCACCCTCCTGTGGGTCTCCTTTGTGGATTTTCCCAGCATCCTCCTTGGTCTCCACTGCAGGTGCCTCCATAGAGGAACCACTCTTTGCCAGAACAGCATATGAATTGCGGAGATGTACAACTGGAGGCATGCACCTCTGTTCCACCACCTTCTCCCTCCCTCCCTCTCTCCCTGAACCCACCTTGGTCCAACTGCTCCTCTTTCTTGGCAACCTCTGAGGCAGCGGTGGTGGCCCTGATGGTCCTTGGGTGGGGGGGAAGAGGTTTCACAAATCCTAGCCAGGTCAGCCTGGAGATGGGCAACATCCTCCCTCAGACCAGAGAGATGCCTACAAACAGGTCAGCATCGCAGCCTCCAGAATGTCTCCCAGAACACTGCTGCCCCACAGCCATTGTACTGCACCATTCTCATGTTGACTTATTTTGTGTCCCCTCTCCTGTTGCTTTATATGCTTACTGTCTCCTCTCTGTATGTATTTTTACACTTACTTCCCTACTGCCTATGTGCCCTTACAACTTTTGCCCTTCCTGTTCTGGGACAGGAACTTCCTTTAGTCTTCAGTAGTCTCTTTCTTCTGTGCTTGGATTCAGACCTCCAGCTGCCAGTGGGGAGAAAATGTTACTTTTTAGGTTCCTTCAAGGTTGATGAAACTAATGTGTCTTAGTGATCCTTCTCTTCCTACTGCCAAACTGGAAGTTCCTGTTGTCAGTCAAATCCAGTGGCTATAAAACTAGAACTGGCTTAGGGTGGAGGGGTGGGAAGGAGGGCAATTAGTAAAACATCTTTAGTTCTAGACTGCTGTTTCTTGCTCTGAAACCAAAGTTCTCCTCAGTCAAAAACAGCAGGAAGCTGTAATTGGAGACACCTGCTTTTGTACTCCTAAGCTCCTAAGCCACACCCCAATTAGATTCACCCTCTGCGCCTGACTCAGTAAATTAAGCTGATACAGCTCCCTTCCTCAGAGAAACACACAGTGACTTTGTTCTTTTTTCCTTACTTAAATGAGACCCCTTCTTCTAATAAAGTATCTGTTTGCTTAATCCAAACAGGTACTGACTCCTGCTGAGATAGAAGTGATTTATCAGTAAAAAATCTGTAGTTCTAGACTGCTGTTTCTTGCTCTGAAACCAAAGTACATCTCTGTCAAAAACAGCACACCCCCACATATTCATATCCTCTTATTTTCACTGGTGGAACACTAGTGCTGCTGTATATAGTGAGCTACCTAATTTTCACTGTCTTTTCATTTTCACTCTAATATGGAACCAGCGAATATAGTGAAAATAAAAATTGAATATTTCCTATTATACAGTATATTTCTCTTCAGTGTCAATGAGCACCTTGGAGTGGCATATTGGAGAAATAGGAAGTTCAGGGGCACAGCCCCCCATGGGGGTGTAGGGTTCATAGCCCCCCACATGAACAAAGGTGTGTGCAGGTGTGGTATGGTCAAATATGTCTGCACAATACCTGGTCAGTCAGAAGGGAAGAACTTGCTATTCCTGAAGGTCAACATAATTTGAGGGCACCATTTGTGCATTCATCATTTCAGATTCGCCATTTTGATGGTCACTGAAATTTCATAGCCGTTATTACATGGAGATGTCACTTTCTGAACCTACTGACATGCCCCCATGCAGGCACATGCAGCCCTGTTTTGTGATGTTAGAAAACGAAGGCTACATGTGCATGCTCCATTGACCTGAATGGGGGGTGATTCTTCTACAGATTTTATTATTTAGAGCTGCAATTTTAATAAATCAAAGTGATCGCTCGACTAACAGGGACTCATGTCAGTGGCACCACACCACTTCCACGGAGTGAACATCTAAAACATACTGTACACCTTCACTGACCACTACACACAGCCACATAACCCCCTTCCCTTGTACACAGCAACATAACCCCCACATACACAGCCACAGCTCTCCATACGACTGCCACATACCTCCCCCATACACAGCCACAAATCCCCCTGAACATGGCCACATGTGGCCAAGCAGTACTACAAGCCATGGACATGGTTGCATAGGCAACCCCCCAGGTGGAAAGGCACTCAGATAGGAACAAACTCATCACAGTACCACAATGGTGTCCCCATCTATGGAATGCAGGCTGTACAAGTGCTTGACATGCCACCTGGCCAAACAGTGTATCAGTATCATGGCACTGGTGGATGCCTCCCCTTCACCCAGTGGGATATCACCCAAGCTGTCATGCGGCAAGGGTAGCCTTTTGCACATGGCCATACTGTGCCACATGGCACATGCAGCGAATACTCTGCATGCCTTCTCAGGGTAAGCATCACTGTGCCATCCTGTGTGATCCAGGCACTGGAACCTTATCTTCAGAAGGCCTATAGTCCTCTCGATTATGGAACGGGTCTTCCTTTGGGCCTCATTGTATTCCTTCTCCTCTGCACCAGTCACCACCAGAAACAGAGTCCTTAGATATGGCTGTAGTGGGTATCTGCTGTCACCTATGTAGTGGGTAATAAACAGCTATTTTATCATCATGCAGCAATGCATCCACCTGTGTTGCACCTGTCAAGTATCAATACTCACCTAGCATCCATTCATTGGTATCCCTGCATGCCGTGAGGGGAGAACACAGCCTGGAACCATCAAATATGTATTAGTTGTGACATGATGATACCACTGGCATCATATACTATCTGGCAATTTATGCTGTGGAACACCTTGCAGTTCCTGTATGCCTCCTTGTTCACGGTTGGTGCCAGGATTCCCACATATGTAAAATCTAGTGCCCCAATTACATTGGGAATATCATACATGGCATGGAATGCCTCCTTAGTGGCCCATACAGTATGTCACCCTCTGCAGTGGGAAATGTTATATGCTTATGCACATGTAGTAACAATGTGCCCATGATCTGGGGCAAGGCCCTGCACATAGATGATTGACTGACACCAGTGATGTCTCCAACAACCCTCTGAAAAGACCCTGTATCATAGCATGACAGTGCACACAGCACCTTAGTCTGCCCAGACATAGCCCATGGCCTCTGTGTTCGTGGTGCCACTTGTTCATGGACCATGTCACACAGCCCTGCAGTTGTGGTGTGGTCCAGGCAGAATCTTTCAAGGCAGTGTGTGTCCTTTCAGTTGTTCTGTCTCCATCCATGGCCTGAATATATGTGGCCTTGGGCAAGTCCTCATAGCCCATTACTGCTTCCTATCACCCTCCATCAGGAGAACATTTAGGAGTAGGTCTGGGCACATCCTGTGGACCCCCTTGTGGATGCCTTCCAAGGTGTGCAGTGTCCATAACCCCTTAGACCAAACACAAGCACTGTCTCTTCTGCTGCTCATGTGTTTATTGCTGACAGGGCACCCTTTAAATGGACAGTAACCCAGCTTGATGGCAGGGTGATGCTGTATAATTGGGTGTCACAGGGTCACTGGACAGAAGAGATGATGGCACAGCAGAAGCAGCAGTTCTACGACAAAGGACTGCAACAGCATCAGAGGTTGGCCACATGAGGGTACACCCCTGCAAATCTGGAGGGTGCCCTCTACATCCTATCAGAATGACCTAGATGGGGGGGAGCTGTGGTAGGTCACAGAGCTTGCAGAGGTAAGTGTACATCCATCTAGTATACCTGTATGAAACATTAATGCCCATGTTTTCACAGTTCTATATTTGATTCTACTCTGTCCTATTGTAGTATCTTTGCCGATTACCCCATATCATGGTGAACACCCAGTCATGTTGGTATTCTTCCCTATCCTAACCAGGACTCCATTGTCTCTGAATGAAGCTCAATGGACTATTAATTCAGATAGCGTACCCTGGAAATCAACTGGGGGCCCTATGTGTACATGTCTGTTGGGTATGGTTTGGTGTCTGTGATGTGATCCCCTCTCCTTATGTCTCCACAGGAGTACCATGAATATTCAGAGTGACTTGCGCTCCAGCACATGCAGCAACTGGATGGTGCTGCAATGGTGATGGTGGCCAGGTAGAGGCATGTGCCCCTGTCTGTCCCCTACCTCTTTTCATGGTGGGTAGGATCACAGGACATCCACTACAAGGACAAAATGGGGGCACTGTGGGCCATCAAGGAGCCCTCCAAGGTATGTACAGGTAGTGTTATGGGAGGATGTGTGTGCCAGTTGTGTATAGCAGAAGCCCTAGATGTACTGACCACTTGCGACTGTCCTCTTTTGTCTTGTTTTACAGGGGTATCATGGCTCTTTCCACAGGCTGATCCTCAAACAGTGGTGGTATATGCCCATGACTCTGAAGGGGTTAAGTGAGGACTCCCAGGATGAGGAGGATGAACTGTCAGGGTGTTGGTGGCAGTACAGGCCAGTGCAGCCCTGTTGTCCAGGGACCTGGCTGGTGTGTGATCATTCATTGACAGTTTCATAGCCATAGCAGTGGCATGGTCTGGATGGCCTGTTTGTATCAGCTGTGTTTGTACAATAGGTATTCATATTAAAAATATTTTTGTATACCCACTGGTATCATTGCTATCCTGGGTGGTGCTGTGCTGCTGCTGTCCTGGTCTGTGGGGCCAGAGGAGAAGAACCATGGCAACCTACCCATTTCACCCCTGTGTGGTGCTGTGGGCCATCAGTAATGGTGGTCTATCTAGTCCTGTGTCCGTGGGACCATGCACAATGGGCATTCTGTGCTGCAACATGTGTGCCTGTCCTACATACCTGCAGTTTATGGCAGCCCTGTACAGGGTGTAATGCTGTGTGTGTGCTTCTCCATGTGCCAGGGTGAAACAGTATGCATTGTACATGCATGCTGCATGGATGCAGGTATGCATCCACACCTCCAGAAATGGTGAAGTGCTGCAAATGTGTAGCTATATGTTTGACCTGTTTGTGCATCACTGGGTGCTCTATGTGCATGCCACTTGACTGTGGTGTGCATGGTATACAGATGTATACCCTTACACACGCACATTGAGGATTGCACAAATGTTGCTATAGGTGCATGCATAGGCCCCCATATGTGAAAATTAAAGTTTGTCTGGTGTATAAGAAGAGGATTATTGGATGTGTGGAAATCAGGTCAAAATACTGTCAATGGCAAATACAGGAATTAGAGAAGTCATGAGAAATTTGAGGGCCAAGAGGATTGAAGTAGAGTGGATAGCAGAAGAAAGAGAAGATCAGAACTTAGGGAACTGGAAGCAGAAAGCAACTTGTCCTGCAGAAGATTTCATTTAAGGGAGGGTAAGGGATTGAGGGTCACAGTTAGTAGGGAGTAGGTGGGAGCAGAAAAGGATGTAAGCAGTTCTTCTCAGCCTCATTGTGAAGCACTTTTTCTTTGCAGCCAAAAGCTCTGTTCATCTGTCCTCTGAGCTGCTTGGGGCCTACCCCTCCACCTGGCTGCTCCTGCTTTTCTGTTGGATTCTGTGTTACTTCCTGCTTCTGGTTTGCATTTTGCCTTTGGCTGTGTGTGCTTCTCCTGTCTTTGTTCCCTGTTTTCTATGTTTGTGTGTTTTGGTTTGTTTTTTTGGGGGGATCTTGTTTCCAAGCTCCTAGCATATCACTCCTGAGCTCCTACTATTGCTCGTAACTCTCAACCTACTGCACTGCAAATGCAATCACTATCTGTGTTTCAGCTCAACTATAGCTGCTCCATGTTGCATACTCAATTGTTTTCAGTCTGCTTCCCAGTATTACTTCTTCCCTGCTACAGAATTACTTGCTCCCAATGTTATCAAGTCTGATTGTTTTCACCTGATTCAAGCTCTGAACCTTGCTATGCAGCTCAATCATGCTATTCCCTTTTTGTACACTGGTGTTTCACTCTGAAGTCAGCTAAAGTTCCTGCTGAGGTTGTTAAACTAGCTTTAATATCTGCATGTGGTTCTCGGCCCTTCCATCACTTTCTTGTTTGTTCTACGGTGGGGACTGGGAAGTGTTTGGGGAGTCATGACCCCATGTGTCTAATTCTTTTGTTTTACATCCTGCCTTCACTGCCAACAATTCTCAGAGTATTTGTCATCTTGATTTGGCTTTTACATGCCTGGCTGGCTTGCCCCATTATTCAGTGCTGTTTCATTGCTACTATGTTATGCAGACCTACATGCAGATCCACTTATTTCTACTCTGTTTACTGACCTATGTGCAGGTCCATGCTTGCTTATGCAACTGTTGCTCATTGCTTACATAAATCATTGCTTCATGCCTACTGCCATCCCCTTGGCTTCAGCCTCTGGGATTCTGCTGCACTCAGTTCTGCATTCGACCTTACAAGGTGTCAGCACTCAAAGCTCATTACAATCTCAGCACACAGTGCTCAATCAGCTCACTAACTTTTCAGCTGTTAATCTATTCTGGGGCATGCCAGCCATTCTATTCTAGTGCAAGGTTCCTGCAGCTGTTGGTCTCGCTCTGCATTTAGTCTGCATCTCGAGCTTGTCCAACTTGGGGTGGGATCCTTCTCACCTGGTCCATAGCTGGGAATGTTCTCACCCCGGGTTTGGCTTTAGCTGCCTGCTGCACAACAGCAGCTCCTGGTGTAGAATTTAAGACTAGCAGTGAAGGATGAAAAACGTTACCTCCTTTGGCTATAACAGTTATCCATTGGCTTTAGTGGTTTCCCTAGCAAGGCACCATCATTGCAATCTCCCTACGACTGCCTCTGGTTCACCTATTTTGAGTTTAGGGCAGGTAGGCCCAGTGAGTGCCTCAGCTGTCATTGTTCTCCTCCTCCCACCTTGGTTGCATGTATTGTTGCAGAGTTTTCTTGCAACCTTCCACAGTGTTCCACTAGAGGGTTTGAATGAGAGCCTTCCTCCAAATTGGAATATTTTCCACCTCCCTTTAATTGGGTTTTTCAAATTGCAGCTGCAGAGCTGTCACTAAATAAAATGTCCCACGCCTGGAGGGAAGGAGACCTAGGTCTTGGATCCCCAGAGATTTCCTCCTCAAAGGGTTTTTTCTCTCCTCCATTGTCTCAGGTCATAACTGTTAGTTAGCATAGTAGTGTCCCTTGTTTCTTTAGGTAGGTTCTGCTGTTGGATGGAGGTGGATGGTGTCCCCTGCCATTCCTTCTCTCCTTGGAGGATCCCCCTAATTCTCAACATAAACCATCAGTATCATGCTACGCAACCTGGGCATTTCATTACATTATCAAACTGTTTATGCTTCTCTACTGCTATGTCCCAGTTACTGCTACTTCATCACAGTTACTGCTTCTTTAGACACTTCGTGTCGCCTCATTCTTTTGGGATATGCCTATACTACATTTCTTTTTGGGGTTCCTAAGGTACCTTTAGCCACGGGAATTTTCCCATGGCACCTCTAGGGGTGGAAATCTCTCCAAGGGTTCCTTGCCTTTGGTACTCCTACAGGGTGGTAATTCCTTTGAAATAGAAAGTGTGAACAGCTAAAACCAAACTAACACAGTTGCACAAGCATAACACTATACTGGCTGCACAGGACATTGAATTGGAAAGGCTTTGCCTGGAGCTCAATGGCCAAGCAGCCAGCCACTCCCACTTCCTGAGCTATATAAGCAGTTCCTCTCAGCCTCATTGTGAAGCACTTTTTCTTTGCCCCACCATCCTCCCCTCCTCCTCCAGTGGCAGCACTTCTCTCCTTAGGATCATTTCTAAGGTGCCTTTAGCCAAGGGAATCATCCTGTGGCACCTCTAGTGGTGAAACCCTCTCTGAGGGTTCCTGCCTTTGGTACCCCTACAGGGTGGTAATTCCTCTGGAATAGAGAGTGCAAAAGGCCAAAACCAAACTAACACAGTTGCACGAGCATAACACTATACTGGCTGTGCAGGACATTGAATCATTTTCAAAAGAATCTCTCTACATTCAGGAAGCAGAATACATACTTTGTTCCTATAGAGAATCCCAAGTTTAGGGTGGAGCTTCTGGTGGATGGCATCAACATGCACAGAGAAATCAAGTTGATGGTTTCAACTATACAACATGGCACTTGAATGAGGAGACTTCATCAATAAATTCATAATCAAGTGCATGGAAGCAGGGAAGGAGAGGGAAGAGAGTCTGGTCAACCTCTGCCAGGTGGCAAAGATCATACAGACTACTTTTTTTGGCATTGAGGGACAATTGATTTTCCTAGAACCAATGTTGGATGTTGGTGGAATCCTGTGAGAGCTGAGAAACCATATTGGGAGTAGAGGTAGCAGAGGCAAAGATCACTATCATAAGTGGACATGTGAATGATTGCGGAGGTACAGGCAGTAGGTAGGTCAATTAAGAAAATAGAGAAAAGAATTAGATCCAAGACAGAGCCTTGAGATACACCTGATGAGACAGGAAGTGGGAGCAAAAGTGAGTCTCCAATGTACACAGCTTGGGACCTATCCTCAAGGTATGAATGGAACCAACTAGCTGCAAAGTCAGAGATCCCTGCCCATTTAAGTTTGTCCAGGAGAAGGGGGTGTACAACACTGTTGAAAGTTCTGGCAAGGTGGACAACGATTGTGAATGTAACCAGACCCTGGTCCATTTCAAACAGGATGGAGTCAGTGAGCTGGAAGAGGGAGATGGAGGTGGAGTAGGACTTCCAGAGACTCAAATGGAAAAGGGTGCAAAAAGAAGATAAGTCAAGGAAAGAGGAGAGTTGGGAAAGAACAAGGTGGTCATAGAATTTGGACAGTGTAGGCAGAATGGAGATCAAATGATAGTTTCCAGGTGAGGAAAGTCACCTCCTTTGAGAAGGAGAATGACTGTAGCATGTTTCCAGATGTCTGGAATGGTGGTCATTAAGAATGAGAGGTTGAAGTTAGAGGTGCTAGGGATAGCAATCACAATAGCAGAGAGGTGAATGAACTTAGGATCAAGACTATCAAGAGTTCAGACCTTTTGGGGGGAATTAGGAGCTAGAAGAGCCTTTTGTGAGGCAGCAAAAGAGGTGGAGAGAAGAAGAAGGGGTGGAAGGAGGGAGGGTGAGGAGAAGGGGAAGAAGGAAAAGAGGAGATAATGAATTAAGCACAGGAGGTGAAGGAAAGTTTTGAAGGAGGAGGCAACAGCAACAGGGGCAGGGATGGGGGAGCCACCCAAGTTGAAAACTCATGGGGGACTCAGTTGAAGGTGAAAAGATTCAGATGATAACCTTCCAAAACTTTAAGGCTGTTCTGGAGTGTGGATGTGAAGTATTCAGACTTCACTAGCCTTGTAGGTCTAGTAGAGGCATTGCAAAGGGCTCAATAATTAGCCAGGTCAGCAGAGAAGCCTCTGGCTTTATGAACACTCCAGGCTTGGTCTCCAGCATGGAGGCAAGCAAGCAGCTCAGCTGTGATCCATGGGTGGTGTTAGCCTCTGACCCTGTTATTTCTAATGGGGTTGAGGTGGTCCCAGACAGCTATGAATCTGGAACTGAAAACTTCAGGGCAGAATTAATGTTTGTAGCTGCTTAATGCTTTTAATCTCTGTCTCCCCCCTTCCCCTCCCCTTCTCTACATGATTTTGTCAATACAGAACCAAGTGATAGCAATATTAGTCTAGGCAAAGATGCAAGAAAAAACAAATACATTCTGGGTGATACCTTTTATGGGAATAGCATGTTTCTGAGACTAGTGTTCAAGAGTTACACTTTCTTGATCAGGTCAATGGAAGCAAAGCTAAATTTTCTACCAGATCTGCAAGTTGAATGTTGAATCAAATTAGGCAGTGTCAGTGGCTCAGTAGGTAGTACACTCACCTCTGAGGCTGGGAGATTAGAGGGCTGTGGGTTCAGTTCCGACATCTGGCACTTGGGTTAATATCCCAGTACTGACACTGTAGTGCAGCATGAGAGGGGTGCTGCACTTCTGAGATGCCGTCTTTCAGATGAGACATTAAACTGAGGTCCCACCTACCTGGATTGGTGGTAGTTCAGGTGGATGTTAAAGATCCCGTGGCACTTATTGAAAAGAGTAGGGAAAAGTTTTATTAAAGAACAAATCGGTACAGTTCCAAAAAAAAAAGAACAATACAGAAAATCACAAATGAAGCAAAACAAGAATCAGGACAAAAAGAAACTGACAGAAACAAATGGTCAATACAACAGGTCTAGGGTAAACAAAAAAAGACAAAAAAGAAAGAGCACACCAATACCCACACAGTTCAAGTAACAACCACATCTGTATCACTGATCCAGGGCAAATGCTTCCATAATCCAGAAAGGCCCAGGGCAGAAAGATTCGAGCTGTCTGACAAATATACTACATGGGCATCAGCAACTATCTTGTTGCATAATTCAACATAAGTGCAATGGTGTTGTTGCAAAGTAAATAAACAGTGGGACATCCAAATATTCCATTTGATAATTAAAAATAAAACACACAGAGTTTCCAAATCCCTTTTTCTCCCAAGCAGAGGACACATGGCCATATATAAGATTTACATAAGTAATCCTAGAAAAAAGCGGTTCCCCCATTGGTCAGCTAAATATGTCTAAAAATCTTTAATAAAGGAGCACTGAAAAAATAAATGATCAATCGTTTCAAGGGAGGCAGTACATTGCGGTCTACTGCAGGACCTGTCAGAGAGCTGCTTATGTTTGTGATTACTCTTGACATTCATCTTCTCACGGCAAGAGAGCCAATGGAAGTCCCACATATGAGCAGGAATCCTAGGATTCACCCACAGGAGTTTTAGGGAAGCCCTATACAAGGCATCACATTTAGGGAAGGGGTCAGGGAAGGGCCAGACAGAAGCCAGTAAATTTCTATAAAGCATCTTATGTGAAGAAACTTTCAAGAGCCGATGAGGAGTGGTTTTCCATTGTTTTAAATGGAGGAACATGTCTTTTAGGTATTGAAGGACTTCTGAACCCCGGAGAACCATAATAGAGTTCCGTTCCCAAGAATGGAACCATGAGCTGCAATTACCATAAAGCCAGCACTCCCACCCACATTATCTATTAATCAAAAGAGGTCATAAATTGGACATGAAAAAAACACTAGGAAAAAAAAAGAATCAGATTCACCATGTTCAGCCCACCTTCCAGAATGGGCAGATAAAGAACATCCCTCTTGATTTGGTTTAGACAACCACCCTATATCACCTGGGAAAACAAACTAAAGAGAGGAGTTTCAAGTTTTTTTGGAATAGGGAACACATAACTTAAATATAAAAAAATAGGAAGAAGAAAAGTTTTTACCAAAAACACATCTTTTTTCTTCCCAACCTTACTACGATTCCATTGAGAAACCTTAAAATGCCCAATAGCTAGCTTTTCCTCCCAGTTTTGGACATAAATCCTTGGGGGGGGGCCAAACTTAATTCCCAGGAGAGAAATAGAGGAGGAGGAAACAGAAATTGGGCCAATAGAGGGGACAGCCTGTGAGGAAAGTCCAAGCACAAAAGCATGACACTTGTCCAAATTCAAGCTAACCCCCAAGACCAAACCAAAGGAAAAGCATTCAGAAAGGGCTTCCTGAACCCATGAGGCATCTGCAGTCAACAAGCACAAGTCATCAGCGTAAGCCAAAGAGGAGGGGGTATCCTGAACAGCAGGATGAGAAATCAGGTGAATACTCAGGGACGTATTTAATTTATGGAATAAGGGGTCAATAAAAAGGACATATAGAAGAGGGCTTGGGGGCACCCTTGTCTCACACCTCACTTAATGGGAACCAAGGGACCCAGCCACCCATTGATCAGAGGGACCACAGTGGTCATATCCAAGAAACAAATATATGAGGAATATGATAATGTAAAAGAATTTCCCATAAAAAATCATGACAAATGGAGTCAAAAGCTGACTTTTGGTCTAAAGAAACAACATACCCCGAACATTGTCCAGAAAACCCAGAGGTAAAAATTTCCCGCACCCGAATAAGATGATCCTGTATTTTTCTCTGAGGAATAGCACAAGGAAATGACAAGATCCACAACAGATAACAATCCATTAGCCAGAATGTTGGACAATATCTTACAATCCACATTAAGCATGCATATCAGTGTCCAATTATGCAAGTCAGATTTATCTCCTTTTTTATATAGAAAAATCAAGGCTCCTTCAATAAAGTTAAGAGGAATATCTCCCAAGTCCAACATAGTGTTAAACACCAAGGTGAATTCTGACCCCTAGGGAGTCACCCATGAGCTTATACAATTCATTCAGGAGCCCATCTGGGCCCGGGGTAACATTAGGCTTCAAATGATGGATGACATCCAATACCTCAGGTAAAGTAATAGGCCGGCTTAAACCTTGAAGAACCTGTGCAGAAAGATCAGGGATAAAAACATCAGATAAATACTGTCTGATCCACCCAACATCTGAAGGGAGATCTGAAAACAAAGTACAAGAAAAATCAGCCACAAGTCACATAATATCACATGGGGGGCTATGAAGAGTACCCAAAACGTCCAGCAGGCTAGTGATGCCTTTTTTGCCGACCTGTGATTTATTATGGGTAAAGGGACAGGTTTCATGAACCGCACCCTTAGTGCCAAATCTATGTTGCAAGTAAATGTGGGCAGCTCGAGTTTTAGAATAACATAACATATTCTGCTGAACCGAGTGAATTTGTGCACTCAGATCTTGGCCAATAGTATGAGCAAGGGACAAAAGGGATTGTGAGCGCTGGCGATCTTGTAAGCATGACAAGTATGACAAGTATGCCGAGGTGCTTTGAGTCTTGCTGTACCGCTGAAGGAGCTTTGAAAGATCCAACTTCAAATCCTCTCACCATTGTACAGGGTTCTCATAACATAGGAGCACAGATTTCCTGGCAGTTAAAAATTGACTCAAGGAGAATAAAAAAACATCATCCATAAGTAAAGAAATATTAAATTTCCAAATACCTGGGCCTTAGAGGGGGGGGGGATTATCATCAAAAGTAAGAGAAATAAGCCTGTGGTCTGAAAATTCTGCAGGATCAACAGAGACCTTCGAAAGAACCAGATTGTGGGAAGGGGACAGAAAAATATAGTCAATTCTGGTTGCCAAGACACCCTTCTGAAAAGTGGGAGAATGATATCTCGTAAATTCCAGGACAGCATCCTGCAGGTTCACAGTGCTAATCATGAAATTTAAGGAGCGGAAATCACAATATAACTTCCTAGTAGTAGTATGCAAGCCTTTATCCAGAAGGCTAAGCCCACAGTTAAAGTCTCCTGTAAACATTATATGTTTAGAAGTATGCATAAAGGGCTGAATCTGAGGAAAAATTTCAATCCATGCAGTTTTAAGTTGGGGGCATATAAACAGATAAGGAGATAAGGGACCTGGTGAACCAAAGCATCAAGAATCAGCACCCATCCAGGGGCAATATCATAAAGCTTGAGAAGAACAAAGGTAACAGTGTGAACCAAAATCCCCACACCAGAACATCTGTCCGGACCCACTGACCAATAAGAAGGGCCCAGAAGCCAGTATCTTTGAGCCTGTTTCAGTTCATGCAAACCATGAAACCTAACATCCTGCAGGAATATTATACTACCTGGCAAGGAAGCTAGGAAAGTGAAAACAGTGTTACGCTTATCCAGTCTCTTAATACTGTTGACGTTCAGAGAGTAGCAGGCAAAGGTGTGGGAAGCCATGGTAAGAAAAAGCAAAAACAGGAAAGGCAAATAACCAATGTTATTTTTTCCTATCCTTCCCACCTACAGCTTTCAGTTTAGATCTAGCTTTCCATTTTTGGGCCCCACTACTCATAGAGCAAACCTCAGTATCAGTAGTATCTTCTGGATGGGAAGACGGAACAGAGGAGGAATCAGTATCCTCACCAGAGTCCACCGAAGTCTCCTGCAAAACATCGTAGGTGTTTGAAAGTTGTACAGGGGCAGTCCAAACAGCCTTAGAAAGAGGTGAGGTAGCTTTCAGTTTGGAACGTGCAGAACGTCGACAGACAACTTGCATAGGTTCCTGAGGAGGAGGCATAGCATTCAGGGGATCACAGACCAGCGTCTGAGTCTTGGGGTCAGCCACCACCGGGTCTGGGGAAATAGGTGGAGGGAGGAGCTGACACTACTAGGTCACTCAGAGGCAAAGTACACTCTGGAACAGGTGGAAGCTCAGTAGATGAGGAGGGTTCAACAGGGACTTGAGGGAGATCAGAGGGACATGATTTATTACATAAACTAGCCTTTTGGGCCTGAGTAATGATGAAATGCTGGTCCCCCCCACCATCATGGTGTTCCTGATTATGGGCCACCCAGGAGCAATTCTGAAAAGTATGACCAGGTTCATCACAGAGATTACAGCGACATTCATTCAGACAGGATGCACCCAAATGGCCCAATTCCTCACATAGGTTACACTTCACAGTGTCACAGACACTACTCAAATGTGAAAAATTCCCACACCTATAACAGGCCTTTGGCTGACCCAGATAAAACAAAATTCCCCTGTCCCTGCCCCAAACAAAGAAGTTCTGGAGGTGAAGGACACCAGAATCATCAGACTTCAGTAAAACCTTAACTTTCCAGCCACCAGTCCAGATATTTTCAGAATCCAGAATGGCCTCAGGGTTCCCCAGAACAGTACATCGGAGCTTTAACCAGTAGAGAACATCCACCAAGTCTACACCTTCATTTCAAAAAAGAATGGAAATATTTTTATAAGCAGGCTTCATTAGGGGAATGGCTAAGAAGGGTGACCATAAGGCAGACTTCTTCAGCATGTGGTACCTAGACCAAAATCTGTTCAAACCCTTAGAAGTCTGAAAACTGACGTCAAAGGTAGTCTCTCCAGAAATGTTGATAAGGGCATAAATTTCATAGGCGAAAAATTTCATAGAATTCTTAAGCAAAGTCTGGGCCATAAAGAGACGATCAGGAGGTTCCTCCATACCCCCACATAGGAAAGACGAGCCACATTATGCCTCTTAGCAGGCAAAACAGGCAAGCGGAAAAGGGAGGAAAAGGATTTATTTTGTCTATCAGGCATAGCATTAAGCAGAGCTGCCGTAAAGCTAGGGACTAGGGGTAGGGCTGTAGAGGTGATCGGCAGGATAGGAAAAGCAAGACTAGGATTCTGTGTCAGCAAAAGATCATCAGGCAAAACCAAAGGATCAGCTGGCAGGAGAGATCCATCCAAAACTTGGTCAGGAGCAACAGCAGGAGGGACCCCCGAAGGAACAACTGCTATCGGAGACAACGGCATGTGGATTGGATACGAACCAGAGGTCCATTGACTCAAAGAAGGGTGTTTCTCCCAACCCGCATCTTGAAGTGCTTTATCAACCAACCAAGGTTCAGGACCAGAGGCCGGAGCCCCAGGCAGCCGAGTAGAAGAAGTTTGGAAAATAGCAGGCACACTCACTGTGGTGACGGTCTCCCCAGCAGACAACAGCTCAGTAGCTAAGGCAGGTCCAGGTTTCTGTGGAGACTTCTCAACAGGGCTAGATGTGCCATCAACCTTCAGCTGTCAGATTTTCAGCAGCAGGGTAGATCTTTTTGAGCGAAATGACCTTTCCTCTGACTCGAGCAAACATAGCAATTCTTTTGCCTCTCCCGAAGCAGTGTGGGGTAAGTCCAAAGGTTCTGGTGATTCAGAAATAACAGATGAAGGAGTAGAAACCAAAGGTACAGCAGGGTTCTGGTCCAAATCACCCACCACAGAGTCACCCCACTCATCATGTGCAGGAGCTGGTTCTGAAGAAATATCCTCAAAAGAAACATCCACAGCAGACTTTTCCATAGCAGATTCTGGCAGAGGTGAAGTGTGGGCAGAAACAGACTCAAGCACCTCCATAGCAACCTCCTGCACACCAGGACTGTCATCCATCATCTTGGAGCCACAGACAAAAGGGTCCCCCCTGCTTACAGGAAGCAAGAGTAGGGGAATTTGTATTGAATCATAAAATATATACAGATCAGTATTAAACATACAAATTCACTGTAAGAAAAATCAAACATAAGTAAGTATAAATTCATACAAAACCTCTATACTTACTATAAACATTTTAATATATACAGCCACCTAAACTACCCTTCCCCTCCCAACTCCACTCTAAGACTAGGGGAAACATTTTTTTTTCAATAAAAGGAAGCAAAACTGAAAAGTATTACTGCATACAAATTCATAATAAACAGAAACAGACACCAAAAAAAAAAATGATTCCAGCATACTAACATTTCAAGATCATATCAAAGCAAAACATTTCTACCTAAAGGCCCCTCGCCCAAAAATTTAAAAGTGTCCCTTTTTTCCAATGTATTATTTTACAGAACTATAAAAAGGAAAAAAAAAGTATTTCCATATAATATACAAAAATCTAAACAAATAACCTTTTAATCTGTAACCTCTTCCTTATTCTTATGAATGTTATCCGATTTACTCTAATAATTCTAACTTTATCTATGTCTTGTACGTAAATAAATAATTCTTTAATTTTTAAAGAAAATCAAACTTATCCCATTTTATTTTCCAAGTATCAAAATCTAAGTGATATGATTCTTCTTTTTTCCATTGACTTAATTCCATATTTATAATATAAAATAATTCCTGTTCAGAAATAAATGTTTGTTGTAACACTAAACGGCATCGACAAATCTATATCCAATATACTAAATATGCACATACCACTTGCAAAGTACTAATATCATACTGATGTGGTGTACTAGGAACAATTCCATAAAACAATACATTTTCATTTGGAGGTATTGCTATATTATGCTTCCATCTGTTTTTTACTATGTCCCAAAAGCGGATTATAAATGGACATCCATAATACAAATGACTTATTGTTTCTAATTCCAATCCACATCCTTCCCTGGGACAATATCTCTCTTGTACTGCTTTGTGTTTTTGAATATTTTTTACATTAATTCTTGAATGTACCCCCAACCACACCGTATCCCACATTTGTTCCGGTATTTTCTCATCTGTAATATATTGTGCAATCAAATCTTGATCTTTTATAGAAAATCTCATAAAGGGATGTTCTACATAATGCACCTCCATTGTTTCTAAATACAATTGTTTCCTAGTACAGCGTAATATCGTGTTATAATCAATACTCCATTTCTTAATTTCATCAAACACTTGTTCCCATTTCTTAATTAATCAAGGGTTTCTTTTAATTTTATGTAAAAATGTATTTTCTTTCCATTCTTGCATTATTCCCTGCATTAATGTTAACCCTCTATCTCCCCATCCCCATACCGCACCTTTCATTAATGGGAGTAAATTAGAATAAAGATAGATTGTAAAATTAAATAATAAGGGTTGTATCATATTAACCCCCCTATTTTTATATCATTATATAAATAATCTCTCTTTATAGGGTTTAATCTGCTTCCCCAAAAGCAGGAGAAAAAACATCTCATTAAAGCTACTTCTTACTTTTTTGGAATCAAAAATATCGCACTTATATAAAGAAAAATTGGTACTAAATAGGTTTTGATTAGAAAAACTGTATTTTTCTTAGAAACCTTCCAGCGATTCCATCTCCCTACTAATTCATTCCCCTTTATAAGGGATTTTTCCCAATTGTACGATGTCATTTCCTCTCCTCCAAAATATATGCCTAGCACCTTTATTGGAACATTTTCTACCTGACAATCACCTAACATTTTTGTGTTACCCTGAAAACCTCTTAAATCAATATATTTTGTTTTATTTATATTTAAACTTGCCCCTGTAATCTTCCCTACTGTTTGTATAAGTTTATTTACTAACTTAAAAGAACCTGTATCTTTCAAAATCAAACACAAATCATCAGCGTAAGCTATAATCTTATTATTTTGGGAAATACCTCCATCTATTCCATAAATATTTGGAGATCATTGTATTATTCTGATTAACGGATAAATTACAAAAACATATAATAAGGGGCTTAGGGGACAACCTTGACGTAACCCCCTTCTTACTCAATATTGTGCACCATAATTCCCATTTTCATAAGGGATCACATATGCTAAATCATAACATAATTTAATCCAACCTATGAATTTATTCAGAATACCATACGTTGCTAAACAATTCCATAAAAAAATATGTGAAACCATATCGAAGGCTTTTGCCTGTTCTAAACTCACCAGAAAAACCTTTTGGGTCCCTCCCAACTTTGCCTCTACCACTTCTCTAATGATTATTAATGCTTCTGTAATCCGTCTCTTCGGTACTGAACAATATTGCTGCGGGCTTATTAATTCCTCCATTACTCACGACAATCTGTTGCCCAATAGTTTTACAAAAATCTTAAAGTCTGTATTGAGCAGTGTAATAAGAAGCCAATTATTTATATTTGTATTATCACCTGATTTATATAAAAAAATCATTAATCCCTCATACATAGAAGTTGGTAAATAATTGTCTTGAAGAAAATAATTATACACCAACAAAAACTCATACGGAATAATACTCCACAAAAGTTTATAAATTCCCCTTGCAAGCCATCTGAACCTGAGGATACCCCTTTCCATAGTCCTTGTATCACTGTACTAATTTCTAGTTCTGTGAAAGGGACAATCATAAGGTTACCTAACTGCTCAGTTAATCTAGGAGGTGCTGCTGCTTTTAAAAGTTTAGCTGTAAAAGGGCTATTGTCTACTGGATTTGCTAACATGATGTCCTATTACTCCTAATATTCCCTCATTATTCTTTACTAGTGTCCCATTTTGTGAAGAAAGACCCAACATTTGTTTTCTTTTCCTTCTTTGTGAACAACTATCAAAAGGATTGATACTTTCTGTTTTACCTTGAGTCCCATAAGTCTGTTCTCTTTGCAGGGAGCTAAAACGGTCATATTGATATTTCCTCATAACGTATTTAATTTCAGCAATATCCTCAGTTAAATCCAACTTCTCCACACTTTGCTTTGTCAGAAATTCTCCTAATTTCTCTCTTAATATCAAATATTCCTTATAAGATGACCCTACCTTTGATTTCCTGATATGCTGAAAATAGCTTCTAATCAAGTCTTTCAAATCTTCTCACCACTGTTCTATGTTGTCATAGAAAATCAAAGTAGTAGCTTTATCCAGAACTGATGTTTTAAAGATTTCGGTTATTTTTGTATCATTCAAAAGAGTAACATTAATTCTCCAGAATCCTTGACCTGCTTCTCTTTTTATATTAATTGTTATATGTATTCCTATTAAATTATGACCAGAGGTTTCCATTGGTATATTAAAAGTTTCAGCTAACGATAACGTATTTTTCACAAAAAGAAAATCTATTTTTGAGGACAAAAAACCCCTATGATATGTGGGTATCCTTGCTCTTTTACCACTCTCAAATATATCTTTTAAACCAGCTAAAACCAACACTTGCTTCAAAAAATTCTTGTCACAATATTGTTTACCTCCTTCATTATCTTGTTTAAAATTTATATTGAAATCTCCTCCCCAGAAAATCTGTCTACTTGTACATAGATAGGGTTGAACCAATTTCAATAATGCAATCCTTAGTGCCTTTGTTTGAGGGCCATAAATATTCAACAAACGATAAACTGATGTATTTATCTTCACATCTAGCATAAATGCCCGACCTGGGTCAATATCCACTAATCATAATACTAAAATGTCTAACGAGTGGAAACAGAAACCTACTCCACTACATGTCAAGGTTCCTGGTGACCAATATGAAACACCCCATTTCCAATCATTTGTCACCTGTGCTATTTCTATCTGTGTAATTGATCTAGTGTCTTGTAGAAAAAAAACATCAAAATCTAACTGCTGCAAAATCCCAAAGGTTGCCAAACGTTTGACAGAAGTTTTAATACTATTAACATTTACACTAGTTACTTTCAGATTTAATAACTCGGGGGGAGGGTTAATAATTTTTGTACTTGATCTTGTCATTCTCTTCTGGGGCCCATCTAATGATGATTTTATTTTTGATTCAATTGTTTTGAATGGTTGTTACTTCACTTTCTTTCATCGGCTGTTCTACATCAACCTGATCTCCCCTAGTGGAGAACAGTGCAAACCGATTTGAAAGTGGAAGAGGGGATAAAGTAGGATCTGTACTGGACAAATCTAGGCTTGTCTCCATCTCAGCTGAAAGTACTGTATTTGATATAGCAGTCTGTATACCAGAACTTACTCTTGTTTCAAAACCCTCATTTATAGGAATATTTTGGTCTTCCAAATTCGTAGTAGTCTGTACTACTGTCTGTTTTGGTGACCCTAAAGGGGTAACATATGTGGTCTCTATTCCTTCTACTGAATCCTCAGGCATTCTAATCCATGTGTTAGAGGAGAAAGGAGTCTGATTAACTGACAAACTCTTTCTAGATTTCTGTTCACCCATTCTGTTGACTGAGACCCCCCCGACCTCTACCCCATCATCTTGGATGAAAAGGGGGGTCATCTGACCATATATTTTGACCTCTCTGATGTCTTGCTTTAGTTAAAATTACATCATGATCAGATACCTCATCTGAATTATAAGCTGCCCATGGACAATTTTGAAAAGCATGGTCATCATCCCCACACAAATTACACACTGGTAAAGCTGTACACTGTGATACTGCATGTCTTAAAAACCCACATTGAAAACATTTTATACTATCACAACCGTTATTCAAATGATTTAAGGATCCACATTTATAACAGCTCTTGGGCTGCTCTACGTAAAATAGTATACCCCTATCCCTCCACAAAAAAAGGAACTTGGTAAATGTTGAATCCCTGTCTCTGTTTGTTTTAATTGTACATGGATATGCCACCCCCAGTCCAGAATCCATTTTCATCCATGATAGGTATAGGATGGTCAAAAATCATGCATCTTTTTTCCAACCAATATATAATATTGGAGACATCTACACCTTCATTTCAGAATAGCACTGTCACATTTTTAATCGTAGGTTTCATGATAGGTATTGCCACAAATTCAGCCAGTGTTCTTGATTTTTCAACTCATAATACAGTTTTCAAAATTTGTCCAGTAACATCATTGAACAAAAGCTTATATCATACATTCTGTCCCCAGGAGCATGTATAAATGCATATACAGTATTTCTGTAGGTTGAAAACCCAAAGAATCCATGGGTAGTGTTTTTCTACCCAGAGTCTGTCAGGAGGGATCGGAGCCTGAACTTTATATTGAAGACATACTAAATATCTGCTTTTAGCTGCTTCAGGTGGTTTTTGAAAAAGGTCTGTATAAGAACCAGGCCTACGAAAATCCTTATGTGTAGAGGCTGGTGTTTTACTTATAGGCTGCTCCCTTGCATCTTGAACCTCTAATACTTCCTGTAAATCATTATTTCTTACCATTTGATCTGTCTCATTGGTTTGTAAGTCTTGAAATTCACCATTAAAGTTACCTACTTCATTTATTTGTAAATTTTGGTTTTGTTGGGTCCCTTCTGTTCTTTGTGCTAAAACCTCTGAACCATCCTGCATAGATACTGTGGGTGTGTGTAAAGCTCCTGCTTCTAAATTTCATTCAGCTGTCCTCACTTCTTGTGAAAGGGAAAACCCAGTGGTTAGGGAACCTGGTAGAGGAACTATAGGATCCGGAATCCATTCCTCCCCTCTCATAATCCATACCACCCTTTGCAAAGCTGTCTCAGGTGTCCAATCTTTTGAATCAACAACCAAGTCATTTTCTATTAACTCTGTGTTTGTAGTCTGGATAGAAGAAGTTTCTGTATTTACCGAATGAGTAGGTAAATCTATAGGCATTCTTTTATGCTTGCCTTGCAAGGGACTTACCCCTGTTCATTTTCGCTTCTTTTTTTCCTTCATCCAACTTTGTTCTACTTATTTCAAATTCTCTTTCTGCCACTGAAATTAAGGACAGCAATTGTTGTTTTTTCTCTTCTAAATCCCATTTTAGCCACTCCTCCTCATCTTCAGTACAGGCTTCCTTACTAGATGAATTTAAAGGTGTAGCTTTTTGCTCTATTTGTCCATCTAGAGATTGGTCTGTATTCTCAGCTAAAACCTCCGCATTCTGCTCTAAAGGTTCTGTTGAGCTCCTTCAGCACAACCATCCCTGTTGGTCTCTCTGAGTCTACTGAGGTCCTCCATCTCTGCAGACAGATGGACAGCACCACCCGTCTACAGAGTAGGGGAATTTCCCTGGTGTCCTGGCCAAATTTCCCTCATTCACAAGAAATACCACCAACAGCTTAATCTGGTTCAAGGTCAGTTGGCATTCATCTGTATCCTCTCCCCCGGGTCGTGCCTGAAAATAGGCAGGATTTGTCTAGTGCACTTACCCAGTCAACAAAAACTAAATAGATAAATAGGCACATAGTAGCTTGTTTGAATATCAAACTTCTGTGGTGTCAATTCAGATAAGGAAAAATCAGTTGGGTGATAGCAGAGTATCTCCTCAGTTTAATGTCTTTTACTAAAGGACAATGTGTCTACGCTATTATAAAACTTCCAATCCAGATTAAAGTGATAGCCCTCATCAGGAAATAATGCTGAGTAAGGTGGTCTGAAGCAGTGAGGGAAAAATGATCCATACAGTTGCTTTTCATTTTTGTGGTTTGATACTGATTTACCTCTGATAGCATGCCAGAGATCTGACATGGTATAGCGACACTACTGCAACAATTTTACATTGCCCAACACTACAGCGACAACAGTGCCAGGTCACTGTAGTGTCAGTGCGGGACCTCAGCACTGCTTTCTGGGGTATTGCACCCCCTTCCCGAAACAACTCCAACTCAGAGCTGATTATTTCAGTAGCAGGGGGTGTGGAGGGCACAGCCCCCTACATGGGGGGTTCGGGGGGCAAAGCCCTCTAAAGAAAACAATGTTTCTTGTGACTCCCTTTATGCCAACTGCAAATGCGGGTGGCATAAAGGAGTCACTGTAACGTCGGTCAACAATGAAATGGCCAACTCAAGGAGTGACTATTAGTTGGGAGGGGTGAGGCTGGGGATCACTGAGGAAGAGAAGGACCTAGGGGTGTTGGTAACAGGGAGCTTGTACCAGGACTAAGAGCAAGAAGTGCAGAGCCAGGAAACCATGCTGGCTGAATAAAGAAGTGTTGGAGGGGGTGAGGGCAAAGAGAGCTAAGTACCAGAAGTTCAGGAGAATGAGGAAGAAAGAGGACAGGGGAGGCTTATGTGAGTTGGTCCAAGGAGGTGACCAAGTGAGTGAGAGTAGTCAAGGCTTCCAAGGAGCTAAGGTTAGTGCAGAGCATCAAGGGAGGGGAGAAGGACTTTTTAGATATGCCAGGGAAAAGAGAAAATGCAGAGATCATATAATGAAGATAAAGTGGGGGGTAGAGTGGATGGAAAAGGGAGAGGAACAAGTGGAAGTACTAAATGAATACTTTTGCTCCATTTTCACAAAGGAGAAGGATGGTCCACTACCACCATGGACTGGAAGGGTGGTGGTGGGAGGAGATGATGGCTGGAATGATTGAGTGGAGTAGAGTACTAGAGGGTCTGAGGGCATTAAGGGTGGACAAAGCACCAGGTCCTGATGGCCTCCACCCCAGGGTGCTGAGGGAGATGGCGGAGGTGTTGGCTGAGCCACTGGCGGACCTGTTCAGGACCTCCCTGGACATGGGATGGGTGCCTCAGGACTGGAGGGTGGCCCATGTGGTGCCCATACACAAAAGTGGCCCTAGGGATGAGCCAGGAAATTATTGGCCTGTCAGTCTCACTTCCATAGTGGGTAAACTTATGGAGATGATACTGAAGGAGAGACTGGTGTTGCTCCTTGAGGGTAATGACCTCCAGGATGGGCAGCAGCATGTGTTCATCTCAGGGGGGGTCTTGTCAGACCAATCTAATAGAATATTGCAACTGGGTAACAAGAGAGCTGGATATGGGTCATGTTGTAGAAGTCCTGTATTTGGACTTCAGCAAGGCCTTCAATTCAGTGCTTCATGGGAGGCTGGGGGGGAGCGGATTGCTGTGGGGGTGGGGACAAAGCTGACAAACTGGATAAGAAACTGGCTGCAGGGGAGGCTGCAATGGATGGTAGTGGGGGGGCTCTCAACACTTAGACCAGTGACAAGTGGTGTGCTGCAGGGCTCGATGTTGGGCCTGGTGCTATTTGGGCTCTTTATCTCAAATATTGCACATGGAGTTGGAGGCAGGGTTAGTCTGTTCTCAGATGATACCAAAATGGGGAAGTGATGGACAAAGAGGATGGATGGAAACAACTACAAGGGGACCTAACCAAACTGGAGATATGGTCAGAGAAGTGGCAGCTGGGATTCAATGCGAAAAAGTGCAAGGTTTGCACTTCAGGGCAAAGAACCCAAAGAGGGACTATTGGTTGGGAGGGGTGAGGCTGGGGATCACTGAGGAAGAGAAGTACCTAGGGGTGTTGGTAACAGGGAGCATGAACAACTCTGCCCAATGCAGGAAAGCGGCAGCTAAAGTGAACAGGATGCTGGGCTGTATCTCAAGGGTTTCTTATCCAGGCATAGGGAGGTGATCCTGCCCCTCTACAGGCTGCACTTGGAGTACTGTGTGCAGTACTGGCAGCTGTATCTGAAGAGGGATATTAATTTACTGGAAGGTGTGTAATGGAGGGCAACAAAAATATTACAGGGGATGGAGGGCAAGGCCTATGAGGACAGGCTAAATGAGCTGAATATGTACACACTGGAGGAGAGGAGGGATGGGGGAATATGATTGAAACGTTCAAGTATTTGAGGGGGATAAACAAAGCTAGCACTGAAGGGGTTTTAAACTGAGGAAGGGTAGGGCCATGAGGGGGCACGGACTAAGACTGGAGGGTGGAAGATTTAGGAGGGAGATGAGGAGGCCCTACTTCACTGAGAGGGTGGTGTCTAAATGTAACACTCTACCAGAGGGGGTGGTATCATGTAAGTCAGTAGGATGTTTTAAGAGGGCATGGGACAGAGCATGAGGGAGGGTCTGGGTGGAGGGGGCCGAGGCTCTCATGGGAATAACAGATGGGGAGGGGGTTGGGGCAGCTGCAATCTAGAGGGCTAGCTGCACACTCGGGCAGACATTGATAGACCGGGTGGTCTGTTTCTGCTGGCAGATTTGTATGTTCATATGTCATGGATCCCACTGACATCATCTTCATCAAAGTGAACAGATGGAGTCTACATTAAAAATATCCTTCTTTAATGGCAATGTCATTAATCATCAGTGATAAAAATGGAGAACCTGAAATTCAAATATCCTGAGAATTTTGTGTAACCGAGTTCTGCTGATGCAAACTGAATGCTCTGGAAAATTGAATTTTTTGGCTGGAAAATGGAAACTCTCTTTAATGACTTTCTAAGAAGCCATTTAGAAGTATTAATAATTGAAAGGAACCTAGTAGACCACCAGCTCCACCTTAAGCAAATAATATATGAAGGAAATATGCCATATGTGGATTTTTACGTTCGCTTGCACGCATGCGCAAGGAACATTTTGGGAGAGTAGCACACTTAGAGGTGTGCCTCTCCCACCCAATGCACTGCTCCTTGAGCAGGCGTGTGGTCCTGCACTCATCGGTGCAGCAGCTCAGTATGACAGCGGTGTTCCTCTGCTTCAAAGAAGGACACGCTGCCGCACAGCGCCGCCCGCGTCGCGATAACCTCCCCATGCGCCACGTCCGTCATGCCAGCCACCCCAAAGCTCGTGCACGCTGGGAGCCCACCCCAGCGTGGCAAACATTGTTTGCCGACGGGGTGCCTAATCCCCGTCGGCTCCACGGCCCCCAAGTTATTCTGCTGCCATGCTGGGAGCCCACCCAGCATGGCCAACATTTGCTTTATTTTGCCGACGGAGGTGCCTAATCTCGCCGGCCTTGGCGCCCAGCATAGTTTATGATGGGGGTGCCCGACCTCCGCTGGCTCCTCGGCCCCCAGCCATCTTCTCATGCTGAGAGCCCACCCCAGCGTGGCAAACGCCCCACGCCGCTTCTTTTTTTTTCAAACCTGTAAAACAAAAACTGTCGCGGCGTGTCTCCCAACCCCTCCCACAACCCGCACCCACCCACTGCGCACCCAGCCTCCTACACTCCCCTCACCCCATACTTACCTCTGGACTCTGGTGCAACGATCTTCTGTGGACGGGAGCACGTCTGCACTCTTCAAAGGCGACCGCAAACTGAGGAAATGCCGGTAAGCTGTATAATGGGCTAGATGGGGGGGGGGGTCAACTTTATTGCATATCTCAGTCATTTTTTGGAATTTTTGCACCAAATTTTCAACATGGGGTTTTTGGGACCCCTTCTCATGAATGATGTCACTTTCATTGCGTTATTCGGGCCCAAAGGGTGGTTACACAGTCACTGCGTTAAATCATCCTTCAGGCCTGAATACCACCATGACAGTGACATCATTCATGAGAAGGGGTCCCAAAAACCCCATGTTAAAAATTTGGTACACAAATTCCAAAATATGACTGTTTTACAAGCGTGCATTGCGCAGTTCCTACACAGGCTCGTAAGTTCGCGAATTTTCAATATTTTCACTCCAGATTTTCAACATTGCCATTTTATCACACCTTTTTATGAGTTGTACAGCTGTCATTTTTCACATCTCACCCAAAATGTGTTTCCACCCATGTAGCGCACAATGGCGCAGTCGGTGTGTGAAATCAATGTATGGAACACATTAAGAAAATCACAGTGACACTGTTCATGAGCAGAGGTCTTAAAATGGCTATGTTGAAAATTTGGTGAAAAAATTCCTAAAAATGACTGTTTTACGAGCGTGCGTTGTGCAGTTCCTACGCACGCTCCTAGGTTTGCGAATTTTCAATATTTTCACTCCAGATTTTCAACATTGCCATTTTACCACACCTCCTTATGAGCACTGCAGCTGTCATTTTTCACATCTTGCTCAAAACATGTTTCCGCCCATGTAGCGCCCAATGGCACAGTCGGTGTGCGAACTCAGTGTATGGGACACATTAAGAAAATCACAGTGTCACTGTTCATTAGCAGAGGTTTTAAACTGCCAGTGTTGACAATTTGGTGAAAAAATTCCTAACAATCACTGTTTTACCAGCGTGCATTGCACAGTTCCCACGCACGCTCCTAGGTTTGCGAATTTTCAATATTTCCACTCCAGATTTTCAACATTGCCATTTTACCACACTTCCTTATGAGCAGTACAGCTGTCATTTTTCACATCCTGCCCAAAACATGTTTCCGCCTATGTAGCGCACAATGGGGGTAACAAAAAGGTCATGCTGACAATTTATTGTGCAAATACCAGCAATCGCACAGGGCATTAAGGTAAAGCACCACACATGCCAAACACCACTGCAAACACCTGCAAGCGAACGTTCGGCATTGACAAATGCTTGTTATTTGAGCTGAAGTATCTTAAGTAGAGTTAGGGAGCAGCTGTTGGAAATGTCAACATGGCAGTGAGCTACACTGAGTATATACATGAAAACTATTGTCTTTAACCTGTTGCACTTCTTGTATACATTAATAAACTGTAATGTACAAACTGCTGTAGCCAACCATGTCTTCAAAATTGATAGCTTTAAAGAATCCCACACTGCTCAGAAGAAGCCTACAACTCATAAATAGGATTCCAAACTGCTGTATATATGTTATTTAGCCGACACAATGCAGAGAAAATCAATCAGAAGATAACGAAACATATAATAACCATAAGACTCCTAGCATACTGTTTTACATTTCATTGATTTTTATACCTTTTGGATAGATTCATCAGTGAAATTCTGTTTGATGAAAGTTTATTATGGCAGCATGTGCCTTTTATAAGCTGTGTTTGTTTTTGGTAATATGGTTGTAAACAAATGCTGAGGATGAACGTCGTTAGTCAAAACATGTCCATTTCATTTTCTTCCATGGCTTGCCAGTTACACAAATAATGTTTTCTATGTGGAAATTTGTTTAACAATGGAAAGTCTTTTTTTGGCATGTGTAAGTTTTTGTAACTATTGATTCTCAGCTCTGATTCTAAAGCACCTTGAATGGACTGGTCAGCACTGTATAAATGCGAACACAAATCTTTGTATCCCAGAACTGCACTTTTCCTGAAATATGTCTATTTAACGTGCAGTGAGGACTGATACTACCATTCTCCTGAGATAGACTGTTTCAGTGCCAAGGATAAATCTTCATAACATCTCCTTCCTAACATTCCACTAAATTAAAGGCAGTGTAAACAAAGCAATCAATCTGGCTATTCAAACATCCCTTGGAGCATTAAAAATGCATAAACAACATACCACTAATGGAAACAGTCCTCCATTCTTCACTGGCTCTAATTACTTTCCCTAATTCTTTCTAGTTCCTATAGTAGTTTAGGGCTCATAAAACTAAGACCCAACACCCAAAGTGAAGTAAAGAACTCTTACTATATTACTAGCTACATGATGCTGTTGATAGACTAAAGCCTTGAGAGGAAAAATGAACCATGTGTTGATGCTTCCTCATTATTTGTACAGTACCTTCAGTGAATTAGTTTAAAATGTGAGATCTCTAATGTACCTTCATGAGGTATATCTTTTTATGACACACTCACTTGTAACATCAGTCATGTAAGACACAAAAAAGTATGCAAAAATAAACTAAAAGTAATAAAGAAGGATGCAAAGTACTTCAGCTGTAAGAAGTACAGATTAATCATATTATAGTTCAAGGGAGTGCTCACAGTCAGTCAGAACACTCTTTTGCCTTATGCATACGACACTATAGTATGTGATCAAGGGTTGTTTTATATGGAAACCCGTACACTCAAACACCTAGTATACCACAGCAGTGACAAAATTATTGTGGTAGTATGACTTCTTGTTACACCACTGTAGCTCTGTCACAAAGAAAAACATTTGCTGCACAACGTAATGGCCACAAAAAAATGAAGCAGCTCTGGAGACAGCAAGAATTTTTACAACCCTTTAAATGCTTTGTACGGCAGCAGTGAGTAACTAAGGATAGTTTTAATGTATGGAGGTCAATATATCATAAAAAATATTAAACCATATCTTCTTGGCTCATGTTGAATGTGATAATATCAAGGACTTCTCAAGTTTTGCTCTTAAACTCAACGGCTGTCATCACAACCCTTTCATGGACTTAGAGCTTTGCTGTGTATGGTTGCCCATACATTGCTCTATGTATTCTGTAAAGAGTGTCTCCCTTGCAGGTACCCTGGTAACATGCGCATTTTGGGAGAGTTTTTTAATTTTTGATTTATTATTGGTTAACCTTAATCAATGATATATTAACACATTGGCATAGGCCGTTTGTACGGTCATAAGAGTGGCCTCATTTACATTCAGTGTTCTAGAACCATTCCCCTTCAGTTTGCGATTCCCATACACTAAGAATGCCTGTTACACCACTCCTGCAACCATAAGAGTGGACTCCATGAACATATTAACCTACAGATGAAATGGCTTTGTTAAAGGGACTAACATTGGCAAAGTATATTTATCTGCATTTAAAACTTAATTCTGCACCCAAAACTTCTGTTTGCACTTGACAATAATGTACTCAAAGTGCTCATGCAAACTGCCTATTGAATTTTGATATATATATATTTATACAATAGGGGTGAGTGATAAATGAGTGAGATAAAACAGTGTACCATCCACTGCAGTGTGATATTTTACCCTCTGCTCTACTGTGATGATAACAACCATTTACACACACAGGTCACACAAAGGTCACTGATATCAACACTCTAGGCAGCTTTCCCCTCAGCATGCAAGAAACACCTGTGATGTTACCATAGACACAAATGCAGAACTACATGATAGGTTTCACTGCTGCCGGCAGCTAACTCAGTTAGCATTACAAAACACTATCACCTATTCCCCACTCTAACTTCCAGCTCATTACTGTGATACTCTCAGTTTGACTTCGGCCAGAATTCTAAAGAGCACAGCTTCACAGAACAGCCTGTTCCTTACTGCTGCCTGCTGCTAACCCAATTACCACTGAAAGCACTCTCACTTGTTCCTCAAACTCTGACTCTCAGCCCATTACAATTACTGTGATATTCTCAGCTTGACTGCAGCCAGAATTCTAAAGAGCACAGCTTCACAGAACACTGTTCCTCACTGCTGCCTGCAGCTAACTCAATTACCACTGAAAACGCTATCACTTGTTCCTCAAACTGACTCTCAGCCCATTAAAATTACTGTGATACTATCAGCTTGACTGCAACCAAAATTCTAAAGAGCATAGCTTCACAGAACACTCTGTGCCTCACTGCTGCCTGCAGCTAACTCAATTACCACTAAAAAATCTCAGCTGTTCCTGACACTCTCTCAGCCCATTACCATTACTGTGATACTCTCAACTTGACTGCAGCCAGACTTCTAAAAAATACAGTTTCACAAAATAGTCTGTTTTTCATTCCTACCTAAAACTAACTCATTTAGCATTGCAAAACACACTCATCTGTCTCCCAGAGTTTGTAATACTGCCAGCCCATTCAGAAAAACTCACACACAGAATGAGCAAACACATAAACAGGAACAGAACACTAGGCAGCATAACAATACTTCTGAAACTCCTGGCCCTATTGTATAAATCGAATACATGATGTGCAGATCATGTGCTATGTCAAATATTGTCACTCTTGCATTGTGAGCTCTGGATATCTCACTCGTGCCTTTGGCACTCATGAGATATCCAGAGCTCACTCTGCAGGAGTGACAATATTTGCCTTATCACACTCATGCCCATCATGTATCCCATATATCTGTGTGTATTTATATATATATATATATATTTATAAAATGGGTTGGTAAAATCATAGAAATTCCACTAACATGATTGGACAGAATGCATCACATGACCGTGCATTATTTCCCAATGACCGCACATCTCCCATTATGACCGCATGCCTAAACTGCTTTCTAGCCCACAGAACCCTCTCACCAGCAGTGAGATCACTCCACACCTGGCACACACAGGCTGCCACACAAACTCACACAGGCTGGCACCCACAGCAGTAACTAAAATGTGGTGTATATAGCTGCCCCCACACAGCTCTAACTAAAGTCTGTATAGCGCCCCACACTAGGTACAATTATCTGGTTGATCCTGCCATAATTCTTAAACAAAAACTCATTAAAAAAAACAACATATCTAGTTGATCCTGCTATTTTCATGCTATATCATGGTGGAATCACTTTTACTTTTCTAGCTCTTGTATGCACTGACCGAGCAAAGTTAAAAATGGCAATGAAATTGCTGGCAGATGTTTAAAAAAAATCATGTTGTCTCCCAAAAACACATGTAATCTCTCTTTTTATGTTACTGTTGTTTTTTTTCTTTTTTTTAAAGAAGCCTGTAACTGTAATGGGGGCTAAACAAGCGAGTCATCTGTCTCTGTATTGTAGCGTGACCGAGTGGTTTTATTGCCAGTTCAGGACGTGCTGGCAGAGCTTGAAAAGAAGGTATTTTTACTTTTAGATGCTGTGTAAACTCCTTTTTATTTTAAGGTTCCTCATATTTCTACAAAATGAAGCCGCCGACTATAGAAAGCAGACATCGAGCAAGTTGCTGGCTTCAGAAGGGTAGATGGAAGCGTGAGCGAGAGTTGTTGCTATAACAACTCTCACTCATACTTCCGTCACCCCCTTCTGAAGTTGCTGACTTGCTCCCTGTCTGCTCTCTATAGTCGGTGGCTTCCTTCAGCAGAAATATCAGAAACCTTAAAATAAAAAGGACTTTACACAGTGTCTGGAAGTAAAATACCTTCTTTTCATGCTCTGCCAGCATGTCCTGAACTGACAATAAAACCATTCGGTCATGCTACAATACAGATGACACTCACTCGCTCAGCCCCCATTACAGTTGGAAGCTTCATTCAAAAAATGAAGTAACATAAAAATGGGGGATTACATAGTTTTTAGACATAAAATTCCTTGTGTTTGAACCTCTTCCACCAGGTCTTTAACACAGTTTACACTGCTTGATGACACTACAGTACAGAAATAAAACTGAAAGGGATTAAAGTGTAACACACTCTGACAGTAGCAGGATCAACCAGATAAATACCACCTTTAACTTTAAACCCATCACAATTATGGCAGGATCAGCCAGATAACCTACTGTAAATTAAATATTTATCTCTGCCAGACAGGGACTACTTTCTGTGTCTCCTCCCCCTGCCCAAATATTTTTGTCCATTTTATAAGATAGATAACCCACTCTTAGGTGTGCGGTCATGCTCTGATATACGCACGCCTTGGGTGGTTGATGACTGACCTGCGCCCCCGCGCCCCGCATACACGCACAAGGCGTGCATATATCAGAGTGCGACTGCACACCTAAGAGTAGTTATCTACTACATATATGTACACACACACACACATATATATACACACATATATATATATATATATATATATATATATATATATATATATATATATATATATACTGTATATATACACACACATATGAAAAACACTTGCCATCACTGTGGCAACAAATGGTTTGCACTCCATTCTAGGTCCAGTGTAAATTTCTTTAATCCAATTTTATATCCACATACAGATTTTCTTTGCCAACAGCGGTTAAAAATACGAAAGCACCTTGAACCACAAAAATAAAGTTCTGTTCAGTCCAGCAAATAAGTGGTAAAAAAAGGTAATATTCTGATTTAAATCTGCTGCAGATTCAGGGTGCAACAACTCCAACTACAAGTTGCACCCTGAATAGGTGGCGGATTTTATTCTCAAATATAAAGATAGTTCATCATTTATATATTTTGAAAATTGCAACTGTAAGTTAGCATATGAAAAATATAACATGGGTAATGTGTCCATGATGTCATATTTTCTGTTTTTAACAATACAGTTTATTTGAAATCACAATGCCTATGCCTTCTGTTTAGGTACTGTTGCATGCAAGATTTCATCATTTGTTTTTAATCTATACCTGTGGGGCATCACTGAACCATCCATCTTAAAACACCATTATATCACTAACCCATTAGTTCTCAGACTTTCTCATAATATGGCTCCCCCAAACCATGGAAAAGATCTTGAGCCTCCCCCAAATACTGAACTTATTTTGAGCCTCCCCATAGAAAAGAACATACTTTGCCGAGTACTCCAGGAATAAAGTTAAACTTCTTTGAGTAGTTGACTCTCAATTTACAGTATTCAGCTTATTATAATCACCCCCTTGCAACACTCTTCCCAATGCAACACTACTTGCTCTGCTATTTTGACTCTCAAACCATTATTACTCCTTGCTGCAATATCTTTATGGGTCAGACTGTGTTATTTGTCTGTTTCCACTCTATCTGGAATTACCTTCCTATCCACCTGTGCCTCTCCCCCTCTTACGCTGCTCTTAAGCAACTTCTCAGGCATCATTTTGCCCCCTCCTGCTCTTGCACCTAGTACCTCTCTGCTTAACCCTTTTATTTGAGCTGTTCTGCCACCCGTCTAATTGGTCAGTTGTTACCTTTCATTGTTTGTTCATTGTTCCTACAGTATTTGTTGGCACTGCTGTTCATTTTGTATTACTTAACTGTTTTGCAGTTACCTTTTTAATTGTATTCACTCCCTACCCTTTCCTGGATACACCTGAAATTACCATTGTCTCATTGTGCCTTTCCTGGTCACTGATTTGTAAACAAATTTGCCTACTATTATCTTTTAGTTTGCTTCATCCCTTCACACAAAAGAGCTAAAACTCAAATTTTAAATACAGTACTTTTTCAGAGTTACTTGAGCCTCCCCTGGAACAAGTTGGGACCTCCCTAGGGAGGCTGGCCTCACCATTTGAGAAACCTTGCACTAACCCAAACATGTTATAATTTAGCTATGTCTTGCATCTTATTGGATTTCCTGGACCACCTATGCTGTACAACTATGCACCAATATGTGTTTAAGATAGACACCAATTAATCTCTCAAATAATAAGGATTTTTTATTTTTATACAACTTTTTTTCTGACACATAACATGTGTAACATGGACACTAGTATAACGACATCACAATATCAAACCATAAAACGCTGAATGTAATTATTTTAGGCAGTTCTCATAACTATGGCATACAAACAACAAATCCTACAAGTTATTTATAAATATTATGTACATGAAAAATATTCTATTGATATATAATCCCTGCTGCTTTACATGGATTGAATCTCATCTCTGTATCAGGCAAACATATGAACATAGGAATTAGCCAGCAGAAGAAGGTAATTTGGTCTATTGAGTCTGCTAGTATTTGAGGCATACTGATGCAAAACAAAGCCAAAAAAGAGGTAAGATTGTCTAGAATAATGTTCATTACGAAGGACACCTCTGCTATGGTGTTTTTGCAAGGAACATTCACTGAAACAGTCAAACAGGCATAACAATTAAAAGAAGCTCCACATATGTCCCCTAAATAATATAAGCCAGGGAGACTCTGTGGCCAAAATACTAGGCAAAGAAAAATAATTTTTGCATCAGTATTTCCCCCCAAACCTATACTGTGCTTAACATGCACCACCTGGGACACCAAACACTTACAGAAAATCACAGGCCTCCACTAACAAATGATTTAAAAAAAATCAAAACTTGAAGGAGAAGCTTTTGCATATCTCTTTTAAACTTCAACTGGCATTTAGGGACAACATATATGAAAAAGCAGGTGAAAGCAATAACATTACCCAGAATCATGTTAATTGTGAAGGACACCACCACTAAGGTGCCTTTGTATTGAACAATCACAGAACTGGTCAAACAAGCATAAATGTTAAGAGAAACATCAGAAACACAAAACAGTTATATAAACTGATGAGCATTTAATATCCTGGGTAAGAAAATGTTTTGTTTAATTTAATCCTCTCAGATGGTCACTGAGTCAAGCATGCATCTTATTTAAGAGCAAACAAAAGAAACATAAACTTATGTTTTCTTTACAAATAAGGACTATTAGCTTGTCTTTTTTATGGTTTTGGTACTTTATTTCCAGAAGGACTATAGAGTATGAAATAAACCAGTACCATGGAACTGTATTCTCACAAATAGCATGCCATACAAAGTACACCACCATTATTGTGTCTTAGTAACGCACAAACAGTACAACAAATGTCCCATAATGATAACCTTCTTACTGAAAAAATAACATTACAGAACCCAACCTGAAATACTTAATGTGTCTTTCTGTGATAACCCCCATAAAATATATTTACATTCCCTGTTATTTTTTTTATGAAAAGAGTAAGTGCTGCTAACATGCAACACATGGGACTACAGTTTGATTTACTTTGATGCCTTTTGTTTCCACAGTTGCAGTTACTGACAAATTTTGACTAGATTACTGCCTAAATATAATTTAATTAAATCCATTTCAGATGTTAGCTGATGTAAGTCCCTACATTTGCATTTTAACATAATCTACACCCTCAAAGGTAGCCCTTACTTTTTCTTAAATGTTCAAACATGTAGCACAGTCATGGACATCACAAACCCTTCCTGTATCAGTAGGCTGCAGAAGGGCTGCATGCCCATGATGCCCCAGCTTTACAGCAGTGCCAAACAATCTAACCAGAACATAATGTACACTTCTGGTTTTGTGGATTAGAAGCCTACTCACTGAACCCCAGATAACGTGCATCACTATAGGACATCACACAGGCAGCAACATTTTGGGAAGCAAGTACTCATTCCCTGCAATTCCTCCATCTAAAGTAATTGGGGCATTCTGGTGGAAGAAAATGAAGAAAAACAGCAAGCAACTGTTAAAAACAATAACCATTTGCAAATATAGTGAATTACACCATATTTGTGGACAGAACATGATGGACGTCTGTGCTGCATGGTATGGGGGCTTAAAAGTTTTAAAAACAAGTGATGTGTCCATTTAATTTTTTTCTAGTGCAGTGGCATAAATAACCAATGTACTCTTCATTAATCAAGGCTATAAGTAGAGCTGGGGACATTCTTGTAATTGACAAATTATATGCTTTGTAATGTGACTTTCAGCTATGTCACAAATGGGAGAGCATTTTAAGGTGGACTTCTGGTGTTCCAGGAGCTGCCACTAAAAAATAAAGACTCATCAGACAGAGATTTTGTGGGTACTTTCTCTTTGGTAACATTACAACAACAAAAGGAAGAAACTGCAACAATTTATGAATTGTTAGCAAATTTAGGGTGTAATGCATTATATTATTTGTTATTGTCTCAAGTACTTTAAACATGCCTAATTTATATATATATAGTTGTCCCTCTTTATAAGGAACACCTCTGGAGCCAGCAAATGTGTTCACTATAGCTATTTTTCACTATAGTGAGGTGTTAATATGCCTATTCCAACAGAGCATAATATATGCTCTGTTGGATTTATTGCACTTGTGAATGTATTTGTAATACTTTTATGGTTGTTTTTATGTCATGCAGCACTCTGAGCTTCTTGGATGAGTATTATATAAATAAAAATGGAATGGATTTACAGTAGGTGTGCAAAATGTTTTTTGATGGAATCTTAGAAATATAGAGGATGATGGCAGAAAAAGACCAAAACATCCATCCAGTCTGCCCATGTTCCCTAGATCTGTGGAATCTTTCTTGGAACCTAATGCACCTCCAGGGTACTAACCCTCCTGGTCCTTTCCCCTTTAACCCCTACTCCCTTCATCCTGTTGCAGGCCTGCGTGAATCCTGACTGTTTGCTCCCACCACCTTGGCTGACAGACTGTTCCAAGGTTCCACCACCCTTTCCATAAAGAAGTACTTCTTCATGTCCTTCCTGAACCTCCCAGCTGCCAACTTCCACTCATGTCCATGTGACTGTGGGTTAATATGCAGACTGAATAACTCCCCACAGGTCACTTTATTAATTCCTTTGAGGAATTTGAAGGTTTCAGTCATATCCCCCCCTCTCGCTTCTCACCTCCAGTGAGTACATATTTATTGGCTTGAGGTGCTCTTCATAGGATCTACCTGCTGTCATTGAATCATTTTAGTCACTCTGAACTGCACTGTCTCCTACCTATCCTTGTCTTTTCTGAGGTGAGGACTCCAGAACTACTGGGCACAGTACTCCAGGTGAGGTCTCACCAGGGATCTGTAGAGGGGAAGTATTACCTCTTTTGTTCTGATGTCATCTCCCCTCCTGATACATCCCAGTAGCCTGTTAGCCTTGTTATAGGCCTTGATGCACTGACTTGTTTGTTTAAGGGAGTTACTGATGATAACTCCTCGCTCCCTTTCCTCATCTGTAGTGCAAAATCTCCCCCCCCCCACATCCAGTGCTCTGCCATGGAGTTGTTTTTCTCTAGGTGCATTACTTTACACTTCTTAGTATTCAGTTTTATTTATCAGACCTTTGACCACTCCTCAAGCTTTTGTAGGTCTTTCTGCATATCCTTTATCCCCTCTTCACTGTCCACTCTCCCACACAATTTTGTGTCATCTGTGAAGAGACACAACCTGCCCTAGATTACTTCACCAATGTCACTAATGAACATGTTGAAGAGGAGCGGACCCAAGACAGATCCCTGTGAAGCCCTGTTCTTCACCTCGCATTTCTCTGACTTAACTCCATTGACCACCACCCTCTGTTGCCATTCCTACTAGCCAATTACCCATCCATTTCACTAGACATTTAGCCACACCCAGGTCTTCCATCTTCTTGAGCAATCTCCTGTGCAGTACCAAATCAAAGGCCTTACTGACATCAAAGAACAGCAGGTCCTCTATGTGGCCCTTGTCTATCTCCTTAATCACACAGTCAAAGAAGACTATCAAGTTGGTCTGACAAGACCTTCCTGCCACAAAGTTTAATTGCACATTAGTTGTAAATCCTGAGATGTTACAGCATTTCAGGTGGTGGAGGAGATTGTTCCAGTAACAAGGTACAAGGGAAAAGAAAACATGCTTCCTATAGCCCTTCCTTGTCTTAGGAATATTGAAGTGGAGGGAGCCAATGTATCCCAGGGAATAGTTGCAACTGGCAGGTGTTAGATTGTTCTACAGGTGCCATTTGTGAAGAAAAGTGAACCAGTGGTATTTTCTGGGAAAAGTTGAGAGTTTACTCAAATGCAGTGCATCTAGTACTCTGTGGTGCTAAAGCTCTATAGTCTACAAGGATCATAAATGTCTGTAGCAGAACTGGTCAATTTCTGCTATGATGCTGGTTCACCTTTGCAGCAGGCTTTTACCAGGTGTTTAGTTAATTTTGCTGTTGGTGTGAAAGTCAAACACTTCCATACAGTGGCAGCTGTTGTTATTATGCTTAGATTCAACATGTGATTCAATCTGTTTATTAATGTTTTTATTTCTTGTTGCTTTCCGGTACTTATATGCATTACGTACCATATTTCAGCACTAGCAGCGTGACACATTGGATTGCATCAGCATTTCACCGTCTCTCTTTTTTTAATGTTTCTGTTCCTATTTGCTGTTTTTTAACTATTAGTGCTTTTGTTACCCCTCCTCCCTTTTCTAATGCATAGTCCCTTTCATCTAACTGTGGTCCCCATAATCAGAGCTAGATGTAAGTGCAGCACAGACTATTGCACTGCATTTATGATAGCACCTGGCCAGCTCTGAGCAATATTCAGCCAGTTAGCACCACTGATGGAGCATGACAACTGACTAAATATCAGGCCAGGTCGACACAGTACTAAGTGGATATGCACTAAGCTGACATGGACCAAGGCTGCCTGTGGCCCACAGGATATAGTGCTGCCTGACACAGGATAGCACCAGGGCCCCTGTGGGCCATATTCAGCCTGATCATGCAAAGGAGCTCATTGGGCATGAACGGTGCTAAAGGGCCATCTGCATGCCCATTTATGGACTCATTTGCATGAGTGCAACAGCCTCATAGTGCTGTCATGTCTAGCACTGCCTAACATGTCCCTGGTGGTATAATGGACCCCTTCCCCCTGACTGCCCTGTAATAATAATAGAAACCTTTCCCTGGTGGTACAGTGGACCCTCCAATCCCTGATCACCCCTGTATCAAGAATAGAAACCCTCCCCTGGTGGTACAGTGGAACCCCACCACCCGACTGCCTCTGTAATAATAGAAACCCTTTGGTATATTGGACCCCCCAGCTCCAATCATTCCTGTAACAAGACTAGAAACTCTTCTCTGGGGATGCAGTGGACCCCCATCCCTCAATTACCCCATGTCAAGAATAGAAACTCATTCCTGTTGGTATAGTGGACCCTGCACCCCTGATAATCTCTGTATCAAGAATAGAAAGGCCTCTCTGGTGGCAGACTGGACCCCTTCAACCCTGTGCCAGCATGCACCCACCCACTGCCTGCTGACCCCCCACCCCACACCCCCTCCAACCTGGTCATTGGTTTAAAATATTCAGATGGTGACTGGCACAGCCCACTGTTCGCCTCCTTGACCAGCTGCTGTCTGACAGTCAATAACAGTCCTGAAGAAATCAGCACTCCAAGGCATACATAGCCACGTACAAATCTTGTATAATGCAAATGCAGACTTTATTGTGGCTAGACATGAGCAAGGCAGATGCCAACTACCCCAGCACTTTGGCAAACCACCTTTGTTAGGGAGTGTGGCCAGAACAGCACAACCATCACTTTTAAATCCCCCAATACATTGTGAACAAGTGCGATGAATAATGACATATAAACAAAGTGATTAGTAAAAAACAAGTAGCAAAGTATTCAAAACAGGAAATCCCCATGAATCTAATCAGATTCATTGATAATTTGATTATACTGGCCTGTTATAAATCCATTCTTTATTTATAGTCTCAAATTGACATTTGACACATGATATGCCCTATCTTCCTACCATGGTCTACACCTTTGTCACCAGTCATTTTGATTACTGCAACGCCCTCCACCTAGGGCTACCGGGGGTGGATATCCACTGCTTGCAGCTAGTGCAGAACACGATGGGCAGGTTGTTGATCAGAATCCCTAGATCCAGTCATATAACACCTCTGCTGAGTGAACTGCACTGGCTGCCAATACAGTGGTGGATGACCTTCAAGGTCATGTTGCTGACCTATAAGGCCCTACATGAGCTGGGTCCTCACTACCTGAAAGAACTCCTGTACTCTTACTGTCCCCCTCGCTCACTCCAATCCTATGGCCAAGGATTGTTAGAGATTCCCAGGGTATCCCTGAAAACATCTGGAGGAAGATCTTTTGCCTTCATGGCACCTACCCTGTGGAATTCTCTACCTCGCCAGATATGAGAAAGCCTGACTGTGGAAGGATTTAAAAATTCCTTGAAAACTTACCTGTTTAACCAGGCATTTGTAGGTACTCATTGAGTGATTGCTACTGTTTTATTTGTTTTTTAAATATAATGTTGTTATATTATTGTATTGTATATTGTAAAGGCGCCCTGAGATTCGGAAGGGTGCCTCAAACAAGTAACATTTTACTTACTTACTTACTTACGTATCAATTGAACCTAAGGCCAGTATAAGTGAGCAAAAGAATTCAGGCAAATGAAGAAAAGACAGCTTTTGTGATCACCCATAAATGTTCCAATTTTCATTTAATCCTAGGGGATCCACATACTGCAGAGAAATGTGAAGATACAGGGGAAGCATGTAAAAGAAAATAAATTAAAATAGGGAGTGAATATAAAGTACAAATACATTTCATATTTATTTCAGTGTCATTTTAAATCTGTACTTAAATCATTACTTTTTTCTTAAGGAATGGCTTAAGGTCCCAGTCATCATTCAGCCCTATTGGGTTCATGCTTCTGAGCCTGAAAATCCACTGACTTACTTTTTGTTGAAGTAAGTTGGTTCTGACTCCTGTAAATTTCGGAGCCTGTACAAAATCTATACCCATAAATTTAAGGCTCTTTGGATCCAAGTTATGGCACTGGACAAAATGCAATCCAACTGGTTTATCTTCCCTTTTGTTAATGATCGACCTAATGTGCTCCTACCCTGGTCCTGCAGTGAATCCCCTGCTCTGCACTAACCAGGAGATTGCGGGATGGTCCAACTCCTGAAAAATGAAATTATTGTTTGAGTGTCCAAATGGCCACCCCAGCCATCTCTGCCTGACCAGAGGGAATGGCATGGGTCATGTCTTGTCACGTTGTGGCTAATGAGTGCACATTGTAGGGGGTGTGTGACTGCTATGGCAGGGTAGAGTAATTGCCCATGTCACCTGTAATCCCATCGCCCAACACTCTGCATCTTTGTGAATGGTGTGGAGTGTGTGCATGTCTCTTGGACACTCCCCCAAACCATCTGCTTGTGTAGCTGTGTGAATGACCAGGGGATCATGCACAAAAGGAACACATGCCCCTTTCATGGATGCTGAAGGGTCCGCATAATCTCCAGTGCATGGCTTCTGAACTTAGGGTTGCCCATGCAATGTGGATATGTAGTGCACAGGCAATTGAACTTTTATGTATAGCCCCCAATGTGCACTTTACAGCCAGTGTGGGTCACTGTGGCCAAGGTATGCACCTTTGGAATATACCTGTGCCATGGTCATGAATAGAGCCCAAGAGGGGCTATGCACTATTTAGGGTCAGGTACATGCGAAAAGCACATACCCAGCTTGCACAGATCCACACCCATGGACAGGTGCATGGGGAATGGCATTCACTGCAACCAGCCACTGCAGGACCCCAGTCTGTGACCCCACCTCTTGGTGCATTAGTGCATGGGGGTGGATTGGTGGACACAGGCAGGCATCCAATCAGATGCCTGTCCTGGTCCTGTAGTGGATCTCCTGCTCTGTGCAGAGCAGGCATTTGGACTTAAGACTGCCTACACATTCCATGTAGGCAATTTACTGAATCCTTCATATGACATCTCTTGTTGTTGCAACGCTGGACGGCTTGTGAAGTCTAAGATGGCGGCTATGCTGAGCCGCCTGTTAGTGAGCAGTAGCTAAGTTGCTGCTAGTTTTACATTTTTTCCATTCTTTTAATAATAATAATAATAATAATAATAATAGCTTTATTTCATGTAAGCACCTTTCAAACTATCAAGGTGCTTTACAAAAAGATAAAAGAACAGTAGTAAAATCAACAGACACAGTAGTAGTAATAATAATAATAACTGTCTAAGGGGTCCGCACTCATTCAATGCCACTAAAGGCCTGACACCATAAAAAGGTTTTCAACACCTGTTTGAAACCTCCCACAGTCGTGCACTCCCATAGCTGATGGGGTAGAGAATTCCAGAGGGAATGGGCCAAGTACATAAATGCACGGGCCCCCGAAGATTTCAATGTCAGCCTTGGAATCTCCAGCAACCCCTCATCAGCTGAATGGAGCTGTCACTCAGGGCGATAGGGAACAAGAAGCTCTTTCAGATAGCCAGGGCCAAGTCCATGTAGGGCTTTATAAGTCAGTAAACCAACTTTAAAGGTGATCTGCCACCGAATCGGCAGCCAGTGCAGATGGCACAGCACAGGGGTAATATGGGAGGCTCGAGAAGCCCCCATCAACAAACGTGCTGCAGCATTCTGCACAAGCTGCAGGTGGCAGATATCAACTCCAGGTAGCCCTAAGTACAGGAAGTTGCCGTAATCAAGACACAAGGTCACAAAGGTGTGGACCAATGTAGGTAGATCCCCAGATGGAACAAGGTGCTTAATCCTTGAGATATTCCTAAGATGATAAAAGGAAGACTTAATGACCTCCGACACCTTAGATCGTAAAGTCAACCCGTCATCAAGCACTACCCCCAGGTCTCGCACCCGTTCAGAGGAAAGGATCTGGGAGCCTCCAAGAACAAATCCAGAGGGCTGACCAGCACTCAATCCCTCTATTTGGTGCCCCAGATCCACTACCATCACCTCGATCTTTCCAACGTTCAATTTTTACCAGCTCGAATTCATCCAATCCTGGATTTCAGCAAGGCAGTTGTTAAATACCGAGAGAGCACTGTCCTGGTCAGGTGCAAAAGACATGAAGAGCTGGGTATCATCAGCATAGCAGTGAAACCTCAGCCCATACCATTTTACAATGTCTCTGAGGGGCAGCATATACACTGCAAACAACGTGGGGACAGCACTGAACCCTGAGGCACCCCACAAGGTAGAGAGAATAGGTCAGAGGAAAACATCCCAGACACCACTCTCTGACTTCTGCCAGTAAGGAAAGATGTAAACCACCTGAGGACCATACATGTCAGGCCACAGATGGACCTCAGGTGCCCAAGCAGTACCCCATGGTCCACAGTGTCAAACGCTAAAGAGTGATCAAGGAGCACCAAAATAGAACAGCTTCTCCAATCTCTCACCATCAGGAGATCATTGAGCACACGAACCAACCCAGTCTCGGTACTGTGCCTCTTTTTCGAAAACTGGACTGGAGAGGTTGGTAGATGTTATGGATGGTCAAGTGGTTCTCCAAATTTACCGCCACTACTTTCTCAATCTCCTTCCCTATAAAGGGGAGGTTTGAGATTGGTCTGTAGTTGGTCAGAGAGTCCGGATCCAGAGAAGCTTTCTTTAGGAGGGGTGTTACCACCACCTCCTTCAGGGAGCTTGGAAATTCACCTGATTCAAGGGAGCATCAGACTATCTGTGCCAGGGCTGGGCCGATAATATCACAGCAACCCATAATTAGGGAAGTTGGGCCTGGATCTAAACTACAACACATAGGGCGCATACCCTGGACAATCCACATGACATCCACGAACTCTGGCAGGACAAAGGTACTCCAGGAAGCCCGAGGTGAGGTGATCAAGCACCGATCAACAGCATCCCCCACAGAGCGAGTCATGAGAATCTCTGACCTGATGTCGGCCACCTTATTCGCAAAAAAACGAGCAAGCTCATCGCACTCCACTTGCGAAAAAGGTCTTCGGAGCTGCAGACAGGTTGGGTTGCACAACCTATCTACAGTTTGGAAGAGCTGAGCTGGTCAGTTCTGAGTGGCAGCAATCTTCCTGGACAGGAATTCTGCCTTCTTATGGGAGATCACTGATTGGTAAGTCTAATAATGCTCTACCAATCTAAGGCGGTTGGCATCTGGGGCAGATTTCTGCCAACACCGCTCTTACCTTCATTCTAATCGCTGCAACTCCCTCAAAGACCCGTCAAACCAGCGGGCCCGAGGGCAAAGTGGAAGAGGACAAACACGGACAGGAGCAATCAAGTCCAGAGCCATAGAGATAGCCTTATTATAGGCTAAGACTATGGTCTCTGGGCCCGAGCTAGTGTCAGGAAACTCCGAGAGGTCAATCACCGCTGCTAGGTCTTCAGGGCTCGCATCCCGCAAAGGGTGATAACTGACCCTCTCCACAGCGGCAGACCTATGAAGGGGGGTGCAAAGGTTGAACCTCATAATGTGGCAATTGGACTAACCAACTGGTTCCACCCCCAGATCAGAGGTCTCAATCCCCAGGAGAAACACCAAATCCAAGGAGTGACCGTGATTAAGGGTAGCAGAGGTAACAATCTGTGTAAGGCCCAGAGACGTCATCAACTGTGGACAGGTTGTGCAACCCAGCCTGTCTGCAGCCTCGAAGAACTTTTTCGCAATTGGAGTGCAATGAGCTTGCTCTATTGTTTGCGATAAGGTGGCTGACATCAGGTCAGAGATCTCCTGACCCGCTCTGTGGGGGATGCTGTTGGTCGGCACACAGTCATTACACCGCATGCTTCCTGGAGTACCTTTGACCTGCCAGAGTTCATTGATGTGCAAAAGGGTGGGTGGGGGTGTGGAGTGTCCCTGTATGTCAATGAAAATATCAAAGCTACAGAAATTCAGAATACACATAAGGAGCCAGAAAAACTGTGGGTCACCCTGGAAACAGGAAATGGGACAGCCATAAGAACTGGGATTGTCTACAGACCTCCAGACCAGGGGGAGGACATAGACACATTACTGTTAGAAGATATACAAAACATAACAGCTAAAGGGGAGGTTCTGATAATGGGAGACTTCAACATGCTATATACAGATTGATCAATACCAGCAGGAACATCTGCCAGAACTAGACACATGGTGGATTCCCTGCAAGGGGAAGGCCTCAAACAACTGGTACAACAACCTACAAGAGACAGGGCTAATCTAGATCTAGTACTGACTAACAGGGAAAGGATCACAGATATCCAGGTAGAAGGTCACCTGGGGGCCAGTGACCATCACATGGTATGGTTCAATTTGGCCACTACAACTAAATTGTCCCATTCCAAGGCAAAAATATGGAACTTCAGAGGAGCTGACTTTGATTAGATGGCCAACAGACTTAAGCTAGCCCTGGCAAAAAGAAGTACAAGTGAGGGGGTACAGACAAAGTGGGCAAGCATTAAGGATGCAATACTTGAAGCAACATCCCATTGTGTTAGAGAGAAAAGGAAGTCAAAAGAAGAAGGAAACCACTTTGGTTCTCAAAAACAGTAGCAGAAAAGATTAGAACCAAAAGGATGGCCTTCAGGAAATATAAGGGAATGCAGCGGGATGAAGATAGGGAGGCATACCAAAGTTCCCTAAGGGAAGCAGGGAAAGCAGTTAGGCAGGCAAAGGCCCAAACCGAGAAAACACTAGCACAGACAGCAAAAGAAGGTGACAAGACTTTCTATAGATACATTAGTGAAAGGAGACAGTCCAGAGGGGATATTGCTAAGGTCAAAGGTGATAAGGGGGCATGTGAGGAGGAGGACCATGTAAAAGCATCTATCCTAAATAGATACTTCTGCTCAGTATTTACTGAAAAGAAGGTAGGGCAGGGCCCACAGCTCAGCACCATGGACACAGAGGGGAGGGAGGTGAGCACTAGTCCCTTCACAAAAGAAAATGTCCTACAAGAGCTCGATAAGCTCAGGGTGGACAAGGCAATGGGACCTGATGGCATACATCCCAGGGTATTAAAGGAGCTAAGGGTGGAACTAGCAGAGCCATTATCAGAACTGTTTAGTGAGTCTCTGAGCACAGGAGAGGTCCCAGAAGACTGGAAAAGGGCTCATGTGATCCCGCTCTACAAGAGTGGTAGCAGGGAGGAGGCAGAGAACTACAGACCAGTCAGTCTTACCTCAGTAGTGGGCAAAATTATGGAGGCACTCCTTAAGGAAAGGATAGTACAACACCTGGAATCCATAGGAACACAGGATCCAAGACAGCATGAGTTTACAAAAGGAAGGTCCTGTCAAACTAATCTCATAGATTTCTTTGGGTAACTAGAGTGGTGGACCAAAAGGGAGCAGTTTATGTCGCCTACCTTGACTTCAGCAAAGCATTTGATATTGTTCCACATAGAAGATTGATTAATAAGTTGGGTAGGCTCGGGGTGGGTGAGAAGTTGTTCAACTGGGTGGCAAACTGGTTGATGGGCAGAAAACAGAGAGTGGTGGTAAATGGTATACAGTCAGAAGAGATGCAAATCACAAGTGGGGTACCTCAGGGATCAGTCCTGGGGCCAGTCCTCTTCAGTATCTTTATCAGTGACATTGCAGATGGGCTGGAGGGTAAACTTTGTCTGTTTGCAGATGACACCAAGATCTGCAACAGAGTAGATGATCCAGATGGGGTGGGCAGAATAAGAAGAAATCTGGATAAACTAGCAAAATGGTCCGAAAAGTGGCAACTGGGGCTTAATGCAAAGAAGAGCAAGATCATGCACATAGGGAAGAGAAACCCTGACGTCACCTATAGGCTGGGAGGGAAGTTTCTGGCAGTCACAAGGGGAGAAAGAGACTTGGGCATCATCATCACCGATGACCAGAAATCTTCCACGCAGACCACCAATGCAGTAGGTAAGGCTAGGGGGATGTTAGGGTGTATTAGTAGGGGTATCACAAGTCAGAAGAGGAAGCAAACAATCCCTCTTTACAAGACACTGGTTAGGCTCTATTTGGAGTACTGCATGCAGTACTGGAGGCCACACCTTCACAAGGACATTAACCAAATTGAGGCAGTCCAGAGAAGGGCAACCAAAATGGTGCAGGGACTGCATCAGAAAACATATGAGGACAGATTAATGGAGCTCAGTATGTATACCCTAGAGTAAAGGAGGGAGAGAGGTGATATGATCGAAATATTCAAACACCTTAAGGGCATTAACAAGGTGAAAGAGTCTAACATGTTTCAATTTAAGAAAAATAGCAAGATAAGATGACACAGCATGAGATTAGAGGGAGGCCGATTAAGGGGTAATGTGAGGAAGTTCTTTTTCACAGAAAGGGTGGTGTATGCATGGAACAGCCTACCTCAGGAAGTGGTAGATATGAATACAGTGCAGGGCTTCAAACAGGCATGGGATAGGCATAAGGGAGCAATACAGATGAGTATGAATAGATAGGCCATTGACAGAGTAAAGGCCGATGGCACATCTGTAAGGTAGAAAAAGAAATGGGCAGACAGGATGGGCCTTGCAGTCCATATCTACTATCAACTTCTATGTTTCTGTGTCATGCAGATTGTCTAGCACTGGCTCACCCCTGTCATGTTGCCAGCAACACGCTGGAAGGAGCCTGTAGCATAGTTGTCAAGTGCACACATCCCCTTGGTCTCCACGGACATGGCCTTGGACCTCTGGGTGGAGGACTATATACTGTTTCCGATCAGGTCATATAGCTCAGCAATAGCGCTATGATTGAGGCAATGCTATGCGAGGCAATGGTCATTGTGCATGGCCCCGAGTGACAGACAGGTCCTGAAAATGTGGGGCCTTGAGGCTACATGGTCATCCTCACACCATGGTGGCATCCACACCCCACAGCAGGGTGGGTATGAGCAGCGAAGAGCACATCCCTAGTGTTTGCAGCCTGTTGGTGGGTGCCCATTTATTGCATCCCCCCAACTTAGGTCTGTCCCATGCACTGTTGGGCCACCCTCCATGGTGTGTATATCTCTTTTAGTCTCTGAGCATCCCTAAGGGTAGTTTAGGTGTGCTGGAACATTGCTGTATGCCCTGTACATGCATGCCACATCCTGCCGGAGGACAGATCCTCTGGTATAGTGGATAGACAGGATGGCTGCATGATTGACATAGCCAATGTACCCCTATGCTCTTAGCAGGAAGAGCCCTCTCTGGAATGAGGGAAATGATAAGAGCTGGTGGACAGTGACTTTCCCATCATGGATAAGTCCTGGGGCGTTGATCCATGGATGTCATGTTGGTGTACATTGGCTGTGTGTTGTTCTGTACCTGATCTTGATGCATGTCCCATACATCATTTCAGCCATTCTAGGGACACCCAAGAGTGATCTTCCTTTACCTTGGTGGTCTGCTTCTGAACTTTCCATGGACCAGGAGGCAGAGGGCACTTTCCATGGCAATACAACATTGGAGGTCTTGAATGGGTGGATGAGGTGTACTACATCAATGAATACGGGACACCCTGATTCATCATGGAGCCCTCCGTGGGGAGTACTACATGGTCTGTGGCCATTATATGGGGGAGTGGTGGGTGTATGGAGGATGGGGAAGTGATAGGTGCATGGAGAATGGGGGAGAGGTGGGTGCATGGAGGATGGAGAAGTGATGGGTGCACAGTGGCTAGGAGAGTGATAGGTGGATGTGGAGCATGCCAGCATGCATTGCACCCCATTTTGCTCATTACTGCCATTCCCTCCCTCCACAGGATATGCGTGGGCCACTAACCACCCTGAATTTCATCCAGGAGGCCCAGGAGGAGGTGGCATCGAATGAACCACTCAGATGCTGAGTCACAGAGGGAGAAAGGGTGACTATGCCGATATTTTATGCTGTGGTGGTGACAGGGGTCACCACTGAGGAGTGAGCAGTGGATGACTCAAGGGTGTGGATGGAGTTCTTGGCTGGTTTGCACAAAGATACAGTGACCCAGGATATATAGGAACTTGTCAGACCCATGTGGCAATATGCTGGGGCATGGACTGCATGGACATGTACTGACCCATGTGGATATTCCAGTGCAAAACAGATCAGATGGACAGCACTCAGTAAATCCAGTGTATTCTTTATTTTTCATGAAACAGCTCTGATTAACATTTTGTAGCATGAGATGCTACTTTGTCAGACCCATTCCATTTGTGGTGTTGTCTAACAGCATCTTGTTTTTATCAAAATTCATGTACACCTATTCATGGAAAGTTATAGTTTTCTTATATGGTATACCTCCTTACATGACCATAGGACTATGTCCAAGGCCCCTGGAATTCTGCAATTCTGCAGTTGCAGAATTTTCCGCAGAATTTGCATCATGCCGCAGAATATATATAGTGCTGCAGAATTCATTGTTTTTGGTGAATTTCCATTCAAATGTACTGTTTTTTCATAGTGTCATGCTTTGTTTCCCATCTCGTTTATCCTGAAGCCCCTCCTCTATGCTCATCATATGATGTCATTGATGGCATCACATAATATTTAACCAATGGCAGGATTGCGTTCTGCCAGAGAAATGAATAAATCATGCCGTAGAAATCAGAAAATGCTGCCGCACAAGACAAGAAGCCCTGCCTCAGAAATTAAAAAATTCTGCTGCAGAGCACTTGGGGGCCTGACTATGTCCCTCTTCTATCTGACTGGAGAGTTTACTCTTTTCAGCATTACTAGGGACATCATGCGGTTTTCAGAATGTCTTCCCTGGAGAAAGGAGCCTGTCCATGTGGGTATTCCCAGGTCCATTGCTATTATGACTGTTATTGGCAGTCGCCAGTCTTTTTCGTTAACTGTTTAGTTTTCTTTCCCAGCCTGCTACTGTGCCTATGTCCTTAGTAAAAGTTTGGAACTGCCTGCCCATGTCCTATCTTTATTCTGGGGGTGGGGGGTGGGTGCATAACTGTGTTAATGGCTGCTTCAGGTGGGGTAGTGGCTGCTATGCTCTGCATAGTGTTATGCGGGCATTCACAGTGGTCCGTGCTGTTGTGTATACGCATTAAGGGGTCCCAAATGTGGACATACTCCCTTTACCTACAGTCCACATGACAGCACACATTGCACATCACACCACCTGCTGTGCATACAGAATATGGCCAAGCTCTCTTTTGGCAGCACATATAACCCTGCGCACCTGGGTTACGCGCCATGTAATAGCCATGATGCCTTGATGAATAGGGCAAATTTGAGAAATCCTGCTTGGAAACCCCTCCCCCTAACCTGTTGGAATATTTTGCTTTTGTCATAGTGACCTTCATTAAAAAACGCCCCGTATACAGCTTTTAAGCTATGTATGTCACTGCTGGTGCAGACTTGACATTTAGTACTATTAAGGCCCCATATTTTGCCATTGAATTCCATTATTGTCATTCTACGCCCTGTCAAAGTCCCTCTTTGGCCCCCTTATCTCTCAAACCCTAAATAATGGACTCCTCAAGCCCTGTATTTGTATAAATCTAATTAGGCTCCCTTTCTAATAATGTACTTATTATATTTGGTGACTATATATCATGTGGCTGGCAAGGGGGGCCCTGGCAGTTGTTCAAGGGAATGTTAAAACATTTCAAGTTGGATTAAGGTCCCATAATCCCTATGTAATTCTATCCCTGTTCATAGTGACTTTCACCAGAAGTAGATCCATTAGATAGCTTTTTAGGATGCATCACATTAATTTGTTAGACCTGGCATTTGTTGATGTCAAGGCACCGTATCATACCAAATGTAACACATAATTGCCATTCTGGGCCCTGTCCTAGACTCCTTTAGGCTCTCATCTCCTGGACCCCACATTTTGGTTTATTTCACCCCATATTGTTTTAAAGAACATTAGTTACCGTTCTAGCAATGCATGAAACAGTATTTGTAGAAAATAGGTTATTTGGTTAAGAGTGGTCCTGAAAGTCATTGTGGCTTAGGTAAAAAGTTCAGCATTTGGGTGTAACTTTTTAGTGCCTCCTACCTTCTTACATGATTTCTGTCTTTGTTCTTAGTGACATGTATTTTAATTAGCTGTATTAGATAGTTTTTCATATTTGTATCACATTGCTTGAATGGACCTAGAGTTTTAGTGCCGTTAAGGCCTTGCATCTTGGTACCACTTCCTATTGTTTCCATTATGGACCCTGTCCAAGTCTTCTTTGGATCCCCTTATCTCCCAGACCCTAAATGATAAACCCCCAACCCTTACATTTTAAAATATATTTAGTTGCCCTTTCTAACACTGTCTTACCTCTTAATTACAGTGTATTATCTCATCCAGGATCCCAAATTCTAGCCTTTTCCTTCCTATCATCTCTTCAGGCAGGATAGGGGAAAATGTTGGGGCAATGTGGTCATCTACTCCCGTCAGAGCTTCCCTTGTACCATGGCTTTTAGTGAGGTTGCATCTTCCTCCCATGAATTCCTCCTGGTCAGGCTGTCATTCCCCTCCTCTGTGCCCATCTTTACTGGGGTTTTCTATGCCTTGTCTTGAATATCCACCTCGCTCTGGTTGATTCCCTCTCTACCATCACATCTCAATCCTCTGCTGGTGAACTCATCTTGCTAGGGGACTTCAATGTCAGTTGGATCTCCCTGGCCTCCAGGCCAACCATCCACAAGGTTGAGTCCCTAAATCTCATACAGATTATCACTGAACCCCGGCTCAAATCCTACTCTCATAACCACTGCCTCCTGGACTGGGTTTCTCATCCCACCCATGCATACTGTAGAGAAGGAATCCTGCTGGATGCTTTCAGTGACTACTGCATGATGTTATGTTAGGAAGAGCCAGCATCCTCCCACCTCCCTTAAATACATCTGGATCAGGTCCCTCCGTTCACTCAATACCTCCACTCTCTTGAATGACCTTGCTGCTTCACATTGGACAGACATACCCTCCACCATGGATATCAACATTGCCCTCTTCCTGTTTCATTCTAAATTCTCCTCTGTATGGACAAGCAAGCTTCACTCAGAAAATCCAGGTTCAAATATTACCATCACCCCTGGATTACCCCTGAAATCATTAATCATTGCAAGTCTCATGATCTTGCCTGGGCAAGTTTCAAACTATCTCGCTCCTTTCCTGACCTCCTTTTATACAGGACTATCAGGAACTCCTGTGCTAAGGCTGTCCAGCTGCAAAATCACAGTATTTCAAGGCCAACCTTCAGAACAACCTTAACAACCTCTCAAAGTTCTGGAAGGTAATTCACTCTCTTTTTGACCCTCCCATCCAATCTGCCCATCTGGTCCTTCTAGTAAATGGTTCACCAGTGTCTGACCACTCCTCTGCTGTTGCTCATTTTAGTAAGCTGTTTGCCATTTGTGCTTTCTCTTCCACTCACCTCCCGGCCTGCTCCACTCCTCCTCACATTCCCTCTTGTCTCCCTTCAACTGGCTTCCTCTTTCCCCCTGTTACTATCCAGGAAACTCTTACTGACCTTTACTCCCTCAACTGGTACAAATCCAGTCCTGACTGACTGGATTCTAAACTACTCAAATCTCTGCATAAGCATAGCACAGCCACTGACTCTGCTACTTAACTTCCCCTTCTCCCTCAGTGATGTCCCTCAGACTGTAGACTGGTTCCGTTAACATAGAAGCATAGACTTTGACGGCAGATAAGGACCACTTGGCCCACCCAGTCTGCCCATTTCCCTACCTATTGGATAAACCGCAGATTCTAGTCAACCAACAGCCTACTTCTTGCAACCCCCCACTATAATTGCCTTATGTCTGTCCTATGTATGTTTGAATTCCCCCACTGTTTTAGACCCCACAACCTCTCCAGGAAGGCGGTTCCAAGCATCCACCACTCTCTCTGTGAAAAAAAATCCTCACATTACCCCTGAGCCGTCCCCCCTCTATCTTTAAATTGTGCCCACTTGTTCTTACACATCTCTTTTTCTGAAAGATGCTACCCTCCTGGACTTTGTTGATTCCCTTGAGGTACTTAAACATTTCTATCATGTCCCCCTGTCCCTCCTTTCATCAAGGGTATACATATTAAGCTCTCTCAGTCTCTCTCTCTCAGTCTCTCTTCATATGGTTTCTGATGTAGACCCTGCAACATTTTAATTGCCCTCCTCTGGCCTGCTTCCATCCTGTCTATGTCCTTGCATAGATGAGTTCTCCAAAACTGTACGCAGTACTCCAGATGGGGTCTCACCAACTGTCTGTACAGAGGGATAACCACTTTCCTTTTTCTACTTGTGATGCCCCTCCCTAAGCATCCCAGTATCCCCCTGGCTCTTCTTATCGACTTCTCACATTGCTTACCCACCTTTAGGTCATCTGATATGACTACCCCAGGTCCCTTTCCATTATTGTTGTTGTTAGTACCTCCCCTGCTATTGTGTACTCTTCTCCTGGATTTTTATTTCCCAGGTGCATTACTTTGCACTTCTTTGCATTGAATCTAAGTTGCCGTATGTCTGACCATTCCTCCAACCTTACCAAGTCCCTTCTCATCCTTTCTACCCCCCTTGTGTATCAACTCTGTTACAGATCTTTGTGTCATCTGCAAAGAGGCATACCTTTCCTTCCAGACCCTCTGCAATGTCACCTATAAAGATGTTAAAGAGGACTGGACCCAGTACTGAGACCTGAGGTACTCCACTAGTAACCCCCCTTTCTTCAGAATGTGTTCCATTCACTATTACCTTCTGTGTCCTGTTGTGCAGCCAGTTTGCTACCCAGGCCACCACTCTGGGACCCACTCCCAGGCTGGCTAACTTGATTATTAATCTTTTGTGCGGGACTGTGTCAAATGCCTTGCTAAAGTCTAGGTAGGCCATATCCACAGCCCCTCCCTGGTCTATTACTTTGGTCACCCAGTCAAAGAAATTGATTAGATTTGTCTGACATGACCTTCCTGCTGTGAATCCATGCTGCTTTGGGTCCTGTGCCCCACTGGCCTCTAGGTACTCAGCAATTCTCTCTGGCCATCTGCAGTCAGTACCGTTTGGTAGTGCCCTGTCACCTCCACTTCTCCTCCAGGCTGGAGCCCTACAGGGCTACATCCTGTGGCCCATCCTAGTTTGCATCTTCCTTAGTGACTTCCCCACAGCTTGTGCCAACTTACATATCCACACAGATGCAGATGACAGTCATTTACAACCTCCAGTCCCTCCACTACAGCTGTGGAAAATCCTCTGCAGAAAGAGTTCCACAGTGTCCTGTGCTGATTTCAACTGAACCTACTCTAGATCAAAGCAAAAAAACAAATAAACTGTGTCCATGACCTTTGGCACCAGCCAAAAAGTGCCTTGATTCCCAACTCTGCCTATCTTCTCCACCTTGGATGGCACCCCTCTTGAAGTGGTTCATTCTTTCAAATGCCTTGGTGTGTGGCTAGACTGCAAGTTTGACTTCTCTGTCCAGATGGACATTCCATGCCAAGCTGCACTCTAAACTTGGTGTCTTGCATCACATCCAAGACTGTCTGTCTCCATAGGTATGTTGCGAGCTTGTGAACAAAATGGTGCTCCCAGTCTCTGACTATGCAGACATGGTCTGTGGCACTGCTCCTTTCACCTCCCTGGCCAAACTGGGCACTCTCTGCAATGCTTTCTGTTGTTTTGATACCAACTCCCCCTCTCTACCCACCATTGCTCATTCTCCTCCTCGGCATGTGGTCAAGATGCCTCTAACAAAAACATCGCAACAATCAATGCCACAAGCAAAACAGCATGCGCTGAAATAACGTTGGGAAAAATATCGAACCAACACAAAAAGCGCACACCGCTCTAACTAATGGGACTTTCTGGGTTGTTTTTGCGGGGGTTTTGCCACCTGCACCCCTCGATGTGGGGGGCCTTGCCCCCCCCGGATTTTAAATGACAAACTCCAGGGAAGGGTGTGGACTTTGGAGATTGGGAGAAACTTGTGTGTGGGGGGGTTACTTTCTAAAAAAAAAGAAAAAAAAAAAGAGGAAAAAGTTGTAACACCACTAGACCTGGGGAAACTGAACCACGGTCCCAGGTCTCCAACCCAGCCATGTGCTGGTGCCTTAGCCACTCCAGCACTGGAGTGGTTCAACCCGGCACCACACACATGGCAACGTGATCACTTCAAAGTGTAAGCACAGAGCGACAGGAGTAGCTGTAATTCCCTACCGCTATTATACCCCTGTTGCTCTACAGGCTTTCACACTTTACATAGCTCGGTTCTTGCAGCGCTATTATTGTAGCGCTATATTGTTCTGGTACCCTCCTCCTTATCCATTCTTCTTCCACCTTCCTGTTGCCAGAACCACTGTGTCTCATTTATATCCAGATACTGGTTTGGGTCCCTTACCTCTTACCTCTCCTCACTTCTCTCCTCCATCCCCTTTGCCTCCTGCTCCCTCCACTGTAGGAATCATTGCACTTTCACCATTCCTCATCCCCGCTCCTTACCTGTGCAGTCAGCCTTTCCTAGCCCTCCTTTTACTCTGGAACCTAATTCCATCCTCCCTCCATTTCACTACATCCTGTTTCCCTCAGCTACCAGCTGAAATCCTTCCCTCCCCCACTCCAATTTTCCCCCAACCTGACTGTCCCTTACAATTGCCTCCAGCTTCTGTGTAGGTGTGGCTGAAATGCCTGATTTTTGCTGTAAGACATCATGTTTTAGTCATGTAGTATGTTCCACTTCACTGTAACTGTGAACCATGTCAGTTCTATGTAATTGCATTAACTGTGCACTGTGTCCTTGCTATGTATTTGCCTCCCCTGTTCCCTTCCCCAGATAACACCTGGAAATGACCCTTGGCTCATCGTGCATTTCCCAGTCACCAGTTTTCAAATAAATAAATAAATTACATTGGGTAATTATTTGGTGTGTAAGGGAGGGTGGTTCTGGAAGTCATTGTGGTGAATGTTAATGGTAACATTTTTCTTCTTAGCCATGCATCGACATGTGCTGCTATACATGACATATATTTGAATGCTATTTCATTTAATTTTCTGTATTTGAATAAACTGTTTTTTTAAGTGACATACTTTTTCCTGAAGTTGAAAAAAACAGATACTAGCCCAATGCTTAGTTGCAAGGGACATGAGCAAAAGTGCTTGTGCATTGATCCCTTCTTGTGGCCCATGAGCTATGCTCCAATAGGTTACAGACCCCTCCCATGCATTTATAAATGACTTTGTGAATTTGAATGGTGGAGGGATGGGACTGCTATGCAAGTGATCCAAAGGGGTCATTCTCAAAGCATACTGATACTTGCTTTTGTAGTCACGACTTTAGCAACTCCCTTTGCGTATGGAACTGTTGCATGTAGGTATTGGGGATGTTACTAAAGTGCATCCTGGAACCACAGAGCTGTCAGAGGATGGAGATCAGTGATGGACCAGAGCAACAGACACAACACAGGGGAAATTGACTTAAAAAAAAGAAGTGGGACCAGTGAATTTAAGGGACAAGGAGTGCAGTGGGATCACTGGACCACTAGCTGGGCCAGGAGAGGACCAATACAAATGTGGACACTGCAGCCCAGAAATGGGTCAAAACACATGGATGACGCAGGTGAAGGACAACTAAGGCCGTAGCATCTATGCACATGGCCTCTTTCCTTGGCACAATGCCGTGCAAATGATGCTATGCCATGCACAGAAGTCTGCGAGTTTCACACTTTGGACATTGCCATGTGCAAACCCTGTTTGCACACAGCTGTATCTGGAGACACTCATTTGCTTTCCACCTTAGTAGTAGCAGTACATTTATTTCTTAGGCACCCAACCCACAGGCTCTGGGTACCTTACAACAATCATACAAGATACATAGAGGCACAATAAATAAATATAGAACAATTTACAGCTGAAACAATTCAAATTTGTTGCAATGTTTCCTAAATATAGATGGAGTAGGCCATAGAAAACAGAAGGTGCTTATGATTAGTCTCAGAGGTTACTCCTCCCACAATGAATAAGACAGCTTTCTGTATATAGCAGCAATGAGTGGGTGTGGAGCTGGGAGGCTGTTTGCTGCCCTTCCTCCATTTTCACCTCCATACTTTGCAACTGAGAATCAGGCATGCTATATTTATATAAGTTAGTTCTTATTTTATGATATGCATTGCTTTTTATAATTTAAAACTGGTGTGTGCTGTAGATAAACATGAGAACTATAATTAAAAAAAATACATATGTAGTAATTGTAAATAATGTTTGTTATTGAGTTTGTGAACTTTGTTTCACATTCCACTCTAAGATGCAAAATGCATTTTAAAGATAGAATTAGAAAGTAAGCTGTTCATTGCATGGGTTAATAAATATAGAATACTATATGGGGGAGTGCATAACAAGAATTTAATGCGCACCTGAGGTGTGATATGCTACATAAATCCTGAGAGTGAAGCCCGAGGGGTTTATCAAAGCATCCCACACCGAAGGTGTGCATTAAATTCTTGTAATGCACACCCCCCCATATATTGTTTTATGTAATTGTTGAGTGATGTTTTTTCTCCCACCAGATTAAAAAAAGTGACTGTGACACAGGGTGTTTGTTAATTTTATTGTATGTAGTATGACACAGCTTTAAACGCATGCATATTTAGTGAAGAATAACTTTTTATTTTTAGGAACATCAACATCAGTTTTTTCAAAGATCTGAATATAGTTGCTTTTAGATATATGCAGGAGATCTACATAGTCGGTTCTACAGTATGCAAGAATGGCAGTTGGGAAAATCAAATAAGAAAAGAGGTGTCAGTTAAGAACTGCTGCAAATAAAAAGAAATATGCATAAAAATTAAGCTGAGGCAAGATTTATTCTTTTTTTTTATTTGAATTTGGGTGGGGGGGGGATGCTTAAGGTCATCCTCATTGCAATATTTTATGAGGCGCTGAGGCCGTAAGTCACTTTCATTTTTGTGCAGCTGTGAGAGAGAGCGGGTGTGTAAATATCTGAGCTACAGACTGCAATGTGAAGGTAAAGATTACTGTTTTTTTATTTTGAAGGGATTGGAACAGTTTTCTCTGTGACGTAGTTGCTCTGTGAGGGTTCCTCTGGCAATTGAAGACTGTGCTGTTTTCTGCTCTATGAGTGAGCGCGGGTGTGACTGAGGAGAAGCTGGTGTGCATTCGCTGGCAAATTATAACCAGCTTCTCCTACGAGAAAAAACAGCACTCAGTTATTACAAGTGGTTAATGTTACTTAATTATAGTTGACATACTGTGGAATACCATGGTTTTAGAAGATGGCAGTGTTTTTTCAATAAAGGAGAACCACACACTTATACTAATTTTAATAATCTCATTAGAAATGTAATTGCTGGCTTGATTTCCTCTTGTTCATGCTATACTGGCTTGCTCTTATCACTTTACATTTATTCAGGTATTGCACTGTCTCATTCTTGATAATGCCCACTGAGGTAAGGCAAACCAGCAAATTGTTATGTTGGTCCTGCCTTGTTTCTCAAAACTGTATTAAAGAAACAGCTGTCTCCACCTAGTTCCCAGGAACCCTGCTGCTTCTGAATGACAAGTTGGAATACTTGTACCAAATGTGCTTCTATCGCTTTATTAAACTCCTTGAGACCCCTCACATGGAGTCCATCCTGTTCTGGTTCCTTGCTCACTGCAAGTGCCTCTAGTACTTAAAAATCAAACCAAGGGGCATTGCTGTTATTATTCAGCATCTTCGCTACCTGTCCTTTAAGGAGGAATTGAACCATTTATTCATTATTCAGTGACTGTTTTTTGCTACATAATTGTGTAAGAACAAATGATCACAATAAAAATCTGTTGCTGCATTTTCTTATTTGAGTGGCTTCATGTGAGCTGTTCCTACAGAGTATCTTGTCATGACAGTTCTAGAATATGGATAATGGTCTTGATTGGAAGAAGTCTGTTGAGTTCAATTAATTTTGAGAAGAAAATGTAAAACTGAGCATTAACAATAATTTCTAAATTTGTGCCTAACTGCATACATTTAGTAGAAAGTTTTATTAATTTTTTTGATGGTACACTTCAGACATTTTTGGCACTGGTAAACTGCAGTGAATAAACAGGTGATGAGAGTTTCAGTATCTGCACTAGTGTATAATGGGACCACCGCTGAGGGATAATTATTATAACCTTTGATTAATGACTTTTTAGTGTTTCTAAGCTATCTCTCATTATTATATTTCAAATGTATTTCAAACCTTCTCATATGCCTGACTCTGTTTAAACACCTGTTGTGTTTTCTCTGGAAGAAAGTTTAATCAGAAGTCTTCCTGTTACATAAATTAGATAGCTACCCTTTAAATAGAATTTAAGGTGATTATTACATTGCTGTGCAGCTGACACAGCTGACAAATTTAATTACTGGGTAATTTGTCTTAACAGATTCTTTCATTCTTGTCAGTGATTCTGCTGTGCTTCTTATTCCAATTACTGTACCTACTAAATTCCATGATATTCATTTCATATTTTTGTTCTTTGGTGTACAATTGCACAATCAAGGGTCTTTGTTAAGGCTGTTTACACTGGTCCGTATGAATTTTGGGAAGTCAGCCAATGCTAATTATGTCTAAAGGATTAAATTAGTTTTCAATTTCTACTTTAATAAAGTGTTGCGTATAGCCCCATAGTTTCTTTCATCTAGGATTTTCCTTTCTTTTGTTCTAAATCTTGGGGGGGCTTAATATGTTTTAAACTATTTTTTTATTTTTCATGGGCCTGGGGTAGAGTGCATTAGGCCCAATTACAATCTTATTGCATTCTTCCTAGTGTTATTTTGAAAATCATCCTTCTTCCATAATTACCAAACTTTTTAAAATGCTAGACTCTTCTCAGTATTCTATGGTTTCCTGTTTTTTTTTATCTTTGTTTTCTGTTTTCAGCAACGTGCCCTTTCTTGACTAATTATGTCCCTTCATGGCATGAGATGTTACTACTTTGCATGTTTAGCCTATGTCTGTTCCAGATTGCTATCTATAGACTGGGAAGAAGATATTCTTTGGGTCACAGCTGTATCCCAGTAGCAGTTCAAAGAATTGTCTAGTTTCACTTCTGCTCCTTGAGAAGTTAGCTGCAGTATATATCTTGTATATTGTAAGCAGATTCCAAATGATATTACTGGGCAAGCAGCTGCCCAATTCCTCATCCCATAAAAGGCCATTTTCTTCAAGCTGTGCCATTTTTTGTGCATTATTGTTTTTGTACTGTTCTGTTGGATTACTTTAATCTTGTTTAGCTTTCAAGACTCCATTCTTCACTACTTCTGACCATAGTCTATTCAGTCTGACATTACACTGTCTGTGTGTCCAACCCTAGTGTTCTATTTTTTGATTCTTTAAACTGTGGTGTTTTTTATGTTCCCCCTGTTTTGTTTGCATCTCTGCCATCCTTAAATATCTTCATTTGTAAGTCTTTGGTTTCTAGTCTCATTAAAAACTCTGGTGTTCCCATTTCTAATCTCTTTTTAGTATTTACCATTGAGCTCCTTAAATATATTGCTATATTTTTGATTGAACCAAAATCTGTTTTCACTTCTAGCAGTTTTAACATAACTGGATGTATCACTTTAAGAACCTATCCTGGTTATCATAGTAGGCAATACATCTTAGAAACACAGAAACATACACAATATCGACAGAAAAAGACAGATGGCCCATCCAGTCTGCCTGTGAGTCCCTGTCTGTTCCTGGGACTTAATTGTCATGCAGGATACCAGCCCTCATTATCCTTCTCCCTATTTTTAGGGCTGTGGACAGAGCCTACAGCACTATTGAGATCAGATTGTAGCTCTAAAATGGCTGATCATAGAACTCCCTTTTTGGACATTTGGAAGTATTCCTCCACAGCTGCAAAATAGTGCATTCCCCCTCTGATTTTGTTAAAGGCATCTGAAGGGAGGGGGAATGGGGGGATGCTACTGTATTATACCTTGGAACTTCTCAGGATATTAACAAAAAAAATCTTTTTAAACTGCTGTTTCTATCATCTGTCCAGCTCAGTCTAATAGATTTATTTTCTTTCTTTCAGCAACCTAGGAGTTAACTCATTATATGTTGTCTGGAATTTATTGACCCTCTGATAGTCAGACTACAGTGTCAGATTACAGACAGTACAGCTGCAGTCTGTGAGCAATCTTATTCTTATGGGCAGGCGTGCACACACACACACACACACACACACACACACACACACACAGCATGTACTCTGACTAAATAAACTCAAGAGGACTGAATTAGCAGCATGCCAGTTTTTGATGATTGTGACTAAACAGCACTATATGGCATGAACAAGAAAATAACTTTGGTCATTTAGTAACTCTTCACAGCCCTATTGGCTCTGGCTAGAGTTGGTTATCCCTGCTACTATTGTCTTGAGTAGCCACAATAGTCATCACTCTGTCCCATCTGTGCTTGAAACCATTTATGTGTTGGCACCTACCACCTCAGCTAGCAGACTGGTCCAAGGTTTCACCACACTCTCTATAAAATAATACTTCCTCATATCCCTCTTAAACCTTTTTCCTTTCAGTGTCCACTTGTGCCCCCGTAACCTCAAATTTGTGCTTATGCTAAATAACTCCTCACAGTTCACCTTATTTATTCCTTTTAGGAATCTGAATGCCTCTATCACATCACCCCTCTCTTTTCTGGTCTCAAACAAGTGCATGATTTATGACTTGAGCTGATCCTTGTAAGATCTGCCCTGCTGGTCCTGTATCCTCCTGGTCACCTCTCATCACACTGCCTCTTGCCTATCCTTGTCTTTTCTGAGGTGAGGACTCCAGAACAGTGTACAGTACTCCAGGTGTTGCCTTACCATTGATCTATAAATAGGTAATATTACTTCCTGCTACTGTCAATACCCCTCCTGATACATTAGGGTTTTAGATCATTATTGTATTGTTAATAAATGTCTGTTTTTCTAGGTTTAATTCTGAATATGGATATGTTCAGTGATATTTGAAATTTGAAGATGTAAGGAGGAATAGTATTCATTATCAAATTCAAAACAGACTAATCTTGTTACAGTAATTCTTAACTCTTGCAATCATCCATACACTGAAGGCTTTCTTCAGGATCATCCAGTTGTCCAGGCCATAAGATATATGATATTTCATTTAAACTGATTTCATAATGTCCTAGCACATCTTTAGATGTTTCTTTGTTGTATGGACTTCTACATCAGCTAACCCCCATGATTTAATAACCCTCTTCCCCAGTTCTTTGGTTGAAGTTTATTTTGCCCGGAGTGTCACAGTTCCTTTTAATATGTGTCCTGCATCTGACAAGCTACCTTCTGGTTTCTTTGAGAATGCAAGCACAAAAAATTCACTGGGTCACTTGGCTATGACTCAATATAGATATGTGTACAGTTGCATATAGTATGTAAGCAATAAGCCATGATGGGGTGTGCTTTAAAGGATTAATGATGCATGTCCCAGGGGCATAGTAAGGCATGAGGCTGAAGGAGGTGTGTCCTTATACCTGTGGGAAGTGCATCATTAATCCTTTAGTGCACACCCTGGAGTGACTTATTGCCCTTATAAAATGGCTCATTTTAAGTAATGAGTTTTTCCAGCCTTCGTAATGAGATCTAGTTTCTGACCATGCATCATTAGTATTTTAATTCATGGTCATGTAACAGCTGTCATCCAGTGAGGTCTCTGGATTTATCCTTGCCATTTTATAATTAAAATTATGAACTGGCTCACAAAAATATAGGAAACTGATTGGCTGAGAGGTCTTTTGAGCTGTGATGATATTGGGCTACATCATCATGGTTTCAAAAAGCCTCCAGCCACCAGCCTCCTCACTTAAAACTTCAGAACAAAATCATCCAAATGCAATGCTTTTCTGCCTACAATTGCTGATCAAATGAGAGAGGTGAGTCAATTCCACTAAATGATGGATATCGCCTGCTTTTTCCGGCACCCACAACATTCAGATGAGCATTAAAAACACTGTAGAACTAACAAAACCAACCTGCTGCCACTCGTAGGCTGCACTGACCAAATGACCGTTCCCATGTCTCACAGGTGCGTGTGCACATTCAAAATGGCAGCGCTTGACACACTTCTCCTCTCAATCCCACTGCTTCCTACTCCGCTAATATTGATCACCAGCTTCATTTTTTCCTTATTATCTTGTTACAATGATACCGTGATCATCTACTGGGTGGGTAGACAAAGTCAGTGTTGCAGAGAGAGCAGCAGAATTCACTGGTCACACCATCACAATACTGTTACCTGTTAGCTCTAACTACAAAAGCGCTACCTGCTCCCTTCTAGAACTATTTTTTTTAATGTTTTCCTACACTACCAAAAAAGCTTTTTTTAACAGATTTAATTTTTTTTTTTATATTTTATTTATAAAATCATTACTCCTGTTCATAATAGCAATAATGCACTCCAGGGTGTGGTATATCATGGAATATCATCACTTCTCGGGTTGTTGGACACACTCGGTCTGTGGCCTTGTGCCCGACCAGCTGAGACATGATGATATCCCATGATATGCCACACCCTGTCATGCATTATTGCTTAAGTAGAGCATAACATTGATTGCACAATAATTGCATCATAGATAGTGATGCTACACTTTAATTTCTGGACAATTAAAGATATACGCCTTTAGCATTGTTCTGTATTTTATTACACTGGAAAACCTTGGCTGGCTGATATGTGTGTGTGTGTATATATATATATATATATATATATAGAGAGAGAGAGAGAGAGAGAGAGAGAGATACTTTAATATGGTGCTTACTAACCTTCAGTCCATCCCATTAAGCCATTTCCTGGCTATCTCCCAGCCCTGGCAGTTTCCTTCCTTCAGCTGCTCTTCTCCATAGTTTCCATAATTTATACTTCTGACCTAACAGTTTACATTGTTCACTTATTCAAGACTGTATTGCATGGCACTCTTTTTTGTCTGTATCATTTCTGCTGTATGTATTTTTATCCTGTTCCATTCACTGGGATCACACCTGGAAGTGATCCTCAACTTGGTGTGCCTTTCTCAGTTACCAATTTTCAGTAATTACATAGCTTGCCATTTGTGGCAAAGCATTTGGGGTCATCCCCCTCTCAAGTACATACATCTAGTGCAGCTCAGGCAAGATATAGGGCCTGAGGGTGCCAGAGGGTATTTTCCATGGTTAGTGCTGTTTTACATTTTTTCTGCCCTTTATCCCTCCCTACCTACAGTAATGCTGACAGTAAGGTCAGGCAGACACTTAGAAACATAGAAACATAGACAGTGATGGCAGAAAAAAAACAAAGGTCTAGTGATGAACACCAAAAAAAACAAGGTTGTTATATTTTGGGTCAAATTCAAAGGGAAAGAAACAGTTAAACATAAATGTGCATAATGGTGTTTTTTTAGAACAAGTGACTAACTATTTGGGTATTATTTTTGATCAGAAAATGACATTTGTAAAACATGTAGGGGTATTGATTAAAAGGGTAAATAAAAGTGTGGGAGCCCTTGGAAGAACAACTAAGTGTTTAACAGAAAATAGTAGAAAAAGGGCTGCTGAGCAACTAATTTTTCTGGTATTGACCTATGGGGATCTTTTGTATCGTACCACAAACAAGATACCATTAAGTAATTTAGACAGAGTGTACTACAGGATAGCGAGGTACGTTTTGAGGTGTGGTCCAAGAACACATCACTACAGCTTGCTGACCTCTCTGGAATGGTTTCCACTTGACATAAGATGTGCCACAAGATGGCAAAAATTGATTTATAAATATCATACAGATAGTCTTGAGCACTACATTATTTGGAGGGTGTTATCAAATTGACTCAAGATTGAAGAGATCAAGTTACCAAAATAAAATTTCCTTTGTGGCTTTTAAAAATAAATATAGGCAAAAGATTACATTCTCAAGCAGCAAAATACTGGAATATCTTTCACAATCAAGCATGGACATTTCCACTGCATAGCCAGTTTATGCAGGCATTAACTAAACCAAGTTCTGTAATACGTCAATGTTTTGGAAGATTAGTAAGAATGGACTACAGGAAGTCTGGAGAATGTTATTGAATTTTGATGAGTGATTTACATTTATTTATTGTGAATGTTAATTCCCACTTTGTATTTTGTACTTAAATGTTTTTTATATGTATAGGCAACTTGTAGAAAACAGGACAATCTTGTAAACTAGGCAAACTGACCTAAAGATTGTTTTTCTCCTGTATGAAATAAAGTTTTTACTACTTTACTACTAAAGGTCCATTGAGTCTGCCCATTGGGACCTATGTAACCCCATGACATAGTGCCAATATGTGGTTCTAACCCTCCATCATGACAATATACAGCTGGCCAGTGTCCCAACCATTGAAGTGTTGTGAATGCCCTGTCTCCCTGGACCACTAGGAGCAGAAACAGATAAGTACCATCTGCCACCTTCCTTGGAGGTGGAGAATAGCTGGATAGATGATACCACAGCCTGCTGTTTACCCAGAGCAGTGACCCATGCTCAGAGGAAAACCCAGGAGCCTGGAATAGCAAGGGGTTCCCTAGCCAATGCTTTAATGAGGCAGCTTCAGTCTGCAGCCTCAGTCTGCTATTTTAGTGAAGGCTTCTTTTTTCTCTCACATCAATTGGGATAGACTAAATGTGCCAATTTATAGTTGTACTGTATCTGTTCACTAAGGTATTAGCTGGGAAAGGGCTTTGGTATTATATAGCACAATTCATGAACATTATATCTGAATGTATTTACAAGCCATTAACAGTTGGCAGCAGCCAAACACAGAGGAGAGTTACATTGAGGGAAAGTGTGAGGCTCCCAAGTTGGCCATCATCATGGTACAGCAGCAGTATGTTGTGCTACTGACAGGGAGATGAAAGTTTGAAGCCCCACAATCTCACACTGGGACTGACTAAGGGCTGGCACATCATGGGGTGAAGCACTCAGCTGACTGGGAGGGATGGCATGGGAAGTCTAGCAGCCAGCCACCATCTGCCAGCTGACTAAGCAATGGTATTGACATTTGTTATGAAGACAGCAGCTTGTTCACCCTCCTGGCCAGAGAAAGGGTCAAACTGAAATGACCTTGATTGCCAAGGTGGGAGACAGGGGTCAAATCTGTGAAAAATCAGAAATAAATTAGTGATTACAAAAAACACTCAGCAGCAGAGCAGGGACATCAGATTACAAGTTGACTTTGGACCTCTCTCAGTGTTGTTGCTGACTGTCCACAAAGCACAGTCTTCTGTGTATGGCAGATGGAAGACATCTACAGTATGTACTATTTCTAAAGGATTTTTGTGGATTTTGCAGAACTCCTTTAAGTTGATTCTTAACATGAACATACAGTATGTGGTATGCTGAGCTGTATCAACATTCATTTTGTAGGGCAAAAGAAGGCAACACAAATGCATTTTGGGGAGCAAATGTAGGACTCTAAATGCTTTTAATTAATTAAAATATTTCTTTTTTTTATGTATTTATTTGAATCTTGTTAACCGGGTAAGAACACTAGATAATTGAGTTCCTATTTACAGGTTTGACCTGGGTGAGTACATGGGAGGGTAACTATAATGAGCAATTCCGAAGTACAATGTAAGAATGACATGACAACTGAACATAAAATATTGACAACAGATAACGCTAAGGCAAACCAGTTTAGCAAAATAGTTCAGCACATCTAACAAAGTATGCAGATGAACTTAGTAAATAGTAACACTGATAACTGAACTGTAGGATGGGTCAGACATGTGAGTGCGTACTGTTCACAAACTGCAGATGAATAATAGCATCTGAAATACTCACTCAATACTATAGGGACACTACTTATTGATAATACCCAGGGTTTTCACCCAACAGATACGACAAATGCCTTTACCAGATTTTTTTGTTCAGTGTTTGAAGGGAAAAACAAACTAACTCCTGATTCCATGATCAATGTGGAAAATAGCCTAAATTTGGAAATAAGTAGAGAGTACATTAAAGGGAAACTAAATGATATTAAGATCAATACTTCCCCGAGGTCCTGACTCACTTCACCCCAGAACTCTGAAGGAAATCAAATCTTGGTTAGTTGAAGCCTTATATCTTCTCTTTAACTTACCTTTAAAAACTGGTATTGTTCCCAAGGAATGGAGGCAAGCTGAGGTAATACCAATTTTCAAAAAAGGAAATCATGCCAGTCCAACTAATTACAGACTTATCAGTCTTGCCAGTATTATTGGTAAACTGATGGAATCTATAGTAAAAGACATAATTATAAAAGACTTGAAGGAGAACATTTGGGATAACTCACAACATGGCTTTAAACCTAAGATATTTTGTCTAACTGCTAATCTAGTATTCCATGACAGAGTGAGCGCTCTACTGGAACAAAAGAAATCTGTAGATGTTATCTATCTGGATCTTTGCAAGGCCTTTGATAAGGTTCCACACTCTGATAAATTGATTTAGTTGGAAGTACACCCATCTGTAATAAGGTGGGTAGTGTTATGGCTTTCAGATAGAGAACATGTGGTTAGAATCAGAGGGTTCAAGTCAAACACGGGCTTGGTAATAAGTGAGGTGCTGCAGGGCTCTGTTATGGGTCCTTCATGGTTTACCTTGTTTATTTCTGACCTAGATACAAGCATCAGTAGCTATGCCATAAAATCTGCTGATGATACAAAGATTCTGGCTGATGTCAGCACTGTGGGGGGAGTGGATACCCTAAAAGCTGATCTTATTAAACTTGAAACCTGGGTGAAAACAAATGGCATGATGTTCAACCAAGATAAGTGTCTTGTTATGCACTTATGAAAAGCCAATGAGTGTTATAATTATAGCTTGGCAAGGAAAACGCTGAGGCAAGTGACAAGTGAAAGTGATCTGGGAGTTTCTGTTGCTAATGATCTGAAGTTTGGGAAACACTGTACTGAACTTGTGGTCAAGGCTAATATAATTATTTCTTGTATAAAAAGATCAGTTACCTCAAGAAATAGGGTTGTATTATACCATTATATAGAGCCTATGTACAGCCATTTTTTGGACTATTGTTCTCCACTATGGAGTCCTACATTGCGTAGGGATGTTAACAGATTGGAAGGGGTCCAGAGGTGTATAACTAAAATGGTTAAAGGCTGTGAAAATATGACTCATGATGATAGAATTAGAGACCTGAATCTGTACACATTGGAGCTTAGGAGAGTTAGAGATGACCTTCTTTTAATGTACAAAATCTAAAGAGCAATCTCTGTTACTGGATCTTGGACTTGTTTTTGCACATAGAGACATCTCACTTAGGAGTCAGTCTTATCAGTTAAAGCTTACCAATCCCAAAACAATGTTAGAAGAAGTTATTTCACCCAAAGAATAATCACTAGGTGGAACACGCTGCCCAGGGAGATAGCAAAAGCATCTATTTTTGAATTTTTTAAAAGTATGTTAAAAGACAGTCACCTGTTAGGGGCTGCACATGGGAATTAAGTCCCTTGTGGGAGATGTACCTCAAGGGCACCTGGCCTTCTGTACATCTATACTTTCATAGTATGAATCATAGCATTATGTTTCTCTTCTTTTGCAGAACAGTGGAATTTCAGTTTGTATCCATTAAATGGAAAGTACTCCATTTCCAGCCCCTTCCACAGCAATGTTTGCTCTCTTTTTTCCTCCATGTCTTCCTTTTCCCCTGCTAATTCCTTGAAACACTTTTATTACCATGCAAGAACCAGTATATTTTCAGACCTCACTGAATAATGTGAAGGTAGTTATCAGCTGTAACAAGGCAACAGTGGTTCCCATTTGTAACAAATTCTGGTCAGAGATAACGTGGCTGCAAAATAATGGTATTGATGCAGGTATAAGAAGTGAGAAGCTGCTTCAGACCCAAGGGAAGCTGAAGATTTCATTGATATGTGAACAGAAGGAGATGTGCAGGGCCCTTTGGAAAACAGTCCACCTACAGAAGTGCAGGGCCTGGCACATTCACTCTTTATACTTTTACTGTTCACACATTCAGTATACATTCAGTCTTCACAAATTTAGCCTTCATACATTCACTCTTCACACATTTACTTATTTTTAATTCTGACCCCAAATTTTCATATTGGCCAAAAAGTGTGAATAGGCATCTCATCCAGGATTTAAAAAATGACACATGCCATGTTTATGAGGTGGTGCGGAAAAATAGGCATGTTGAAAGTTTGGAGTCAAAGTATTGAAAATGAGCAGTTATGAGTGAATGTTGAAATACTGAAATGTTCAGTCATAACCTAGACATTTTATTGTATTTGTACACAAGAGATTTTCAGCATAGCCATTTTATTACCCCATCTCATGAACCCCATAGGTGAACATTTTCAAATTCCCACCAAAATGTGATTCCACGCCACCAAAACATCATTCCACAACACAGATGGGGGAAAAAAAAACATTTTGGCCAGGAATTGAAAAAAGACAGCCATCACATTCATGAGGTGGTGTGAAAAAAGGGCTATGTTGAAAATGTGGGGTCAAAATACTTTATGTAAAATTACTGAAGTCATGAGTGAGCATAGAATCATTTTAATGTATGCTCGTAACTTTGGCATTTTTACATGTTTTGACCACAAATTTTTAGCGTAGCCTTATAACCCCACTTCATGAACAATGATAGTGAAAATTGTCAAATCCTGCCCAAAAGGTGATTTCGCCGAGTGACAGCAAAATCTTCTTTTGGGCCTGATTTGCATAATTCCACTGCTACTGGTCATGAGGCGGGGTCCCAAAAAGCCCATGTTGAAAATTTGGGGTGAAACTATGCAAAAATGGCAAAGTTATGCCTCAAAGTTGAAAACCTCTTTGAAATACATATACACCAGGAAAACATTACACAAATATGGGGATGGCAATCAGAAGGTGGGGAGTGCCATTAGACACCAGGGAAAGAATATACAAATATGGAGATGGCAAGTGGAGGGTGGGGGGTGCCACTAGACACCAGCGAAAGACTATGCAAATATGGGGACAGCAATCAGAGGGTGGGGGTGCCACTAGACACCAAGGAAAGACTATACAAATATGGGGCTGGTAATCATAGGGTGAGAGGTGCCACTAGACACCAGGGAAATGTTACATATATAATGGGGACAATGATTGGAGGGTGGGAGGTTGGGGTGCAGGGGTCAGATCAGTGAGGGATTGTTTTGTTTTTTAAAGGTTTAATGAAGGAAAATAAACAGTGAGGGATGATTTTCTTTATTGCAGGTCACATTTCTAAAATTAATACTGGGACAGTGGATGGTGATCGAACCGGGAAGTTAACCAGAAGTGAGCACAGAGCAGGAAAATAGTGCGCTGGTGGGAGGGGGGTGACAGTACTGTGGTCAAGGAGAGGACCACATGTGCTTCTACTCCACCATGGAAGGACACAGTCCTGGTATTAGGTCATGTGCTTCCACAGTCCCCTCTTTCTATTATTATTTTTTTTGTTGCTTTCTTTATTCCATCTTGCTGACCGGCCTCCATCCACTGGTCCCCCAGCCCCCTCACCCCATTGTCTGCTGGGACTTACCTTCTCTGGATCTTCTCCCAGGGCTTGCCCCCCTGGCAGGGTATCGGGGCTTCCCTATGGCCCTACCCAGACAGAATTCGGTTCTCTGGAGTTGCCCAGCTGGCCGGGTGTGGAGCCTGTGAGGGACCAGTTTCATCCTATAAGCTGGCAGCCTTTTTCTCCCCTGGCACAGAGGAGGTGGTGTGGAATGACACCAATGGTGCCCCCATCTGCAGTGTCAGTGTGCCAGCCCCCAGAGCCTCTGCTAGAGGCAAGGCTAACACAAAGCACTGGACCCGTCCCTCCCTGGAGAAGGACAGCAGTCCTTGGGATGCTCGATCCTCCTCTCCCCTGCCAGTCCTATGACTCCAGAGGTTGCTCCCAACCTCCAATTGTCAGTGCAGCAAATGGTAGCCCTATCGCTGTGCCAGTGGGCCAGCCCCCTCTTTCTATTATGTAATAGCAATATGTCAGTATAGCTGTGCTATGCAGATAATAAAAAGGGATCCAAACATAGAAACATAGAATTTGACAGGAGATAAGGACTGCCTGACCCACCTAGTCTGCTCATTTCCCTACCTACAAAAACTCCAGATCCTAAATGATCTGCAGCTTACCTTTTCTTTTCTACCACTAGGGTTGCCTTCAGTCTATCCCATGCATTCTTGAAATCAGTTATCATCTCAGCCCCTATGACCTCCATCTGGAGGCTGTTCCATACATCCACCACTCTTTCTGTGAAAAAATACATCCTCATGTTACCCAGATCTCCCCCCTAGCCTCATATTGTGACCCCTTGTTCTTGCATATCTTGTTTTCTGAAATATGCTGCCCTAGTGAAACTTGTTGATGCCCTGAAGGTACTTATATGTCTCTATCATATTCCCCTTCTCCCGGCTTTCCTCCAGGGTATAAAAACTGAGATATTTCAGTCTTTCCTCATAGGCTTTCTGGTGCATTCCTTACACCTTTTATGTTGCCAAGTCAGACTTTAGAAATTATAGGCATGTGGGTCTTATGTCAGTGGTTGGCGAACTATTGGAAACCATAATTAAGAAGGAGATGAAAAATTTTGCAGTCAGCAACAGTCTGGTAGATGATACTCAGCAGGGATTCTGTAAGGACAGAGCATGTCAGGCCAACCTTATCAGATTCTTTGAACATGTTAACAATGCTCTGGACAGGGGACTACCTGTAGATGTAGTGTTTTTAGATTACAACAATGCCATAAGGAGCGCATTGAAGAATTAGATAAAATGGGATTAAACAAGAGCTTGGTGAATTGGATTGAGTCATGGCTTGAAGACAGGAAACAAATAGTTAGCATAAGGGAGCACATGTCTAAATGGGGACAAGTCAGAAGTGAAGTTCCCCAAGGTTCAGTGCTGGGTCCTACACTATTTACCACTTATCTATCATCTGTGAAATGCAACAGAGGAAGGTGGCTGTGTAATTTCACAGACAATATCACAGTGGGTGTATTGTGTGCACTAGTGAGGCTATAGACTGACTGACTGACGAGTGAACTGGAATGGTAGTAGGCATGCTGGAAGAGATATATGAGCAGAGAAGGAGCAAACTATATCTGTACACACTGAGGCATAGATGGAGGAAAGGAGATTTGTTCCTGGTATACCAGGCATTTAATGATAAAAATATGTGGGACTTCTTAGGACTGAAAATGAAGGACAAACCATATGATCACAGGGGACATAGAAAACAGTTGATTGGTAATTTGTACAAAACAAATAGGAAAGGAATTTGAATAATACACAGAGAGCAGTGACAGTGTGGACTAGCCTACCTGAGACTGTGGGGGTAAATGAGCAATGGACAATTTCAAGAGAAATCTAGAGAAGTACCTGGGGGAGAATAACATTTTGGTTTACTTCCATTGAGAAATGGAAAGCTAACAAATGGACTTACAGTATATGCCAGCAACAGCTCATATTTTTCCTATGATTCCTATGATTTTATGCAGCCTTTCAGGACATTTCTGCTCCTAGGCTGATGGCAGTCCTTTGTAAAGCATGAAATTGGGGGGCCATACACCCAGTGGTTACTCAGACATTGGTATCTTTGATACTGAAAAAAAGGAAAATACAGTATCCTTTATACCCAAGTTGTGTGCATGTGTATCCATGGCTGCAGAAGCAGTAGGCCCTGATAATAGATGTCTTTTGTGCCATCTGGAACCAGTTGTATGTTTTTGTCCTATCTGACGATGACTATTTGTAATTGCATGTGTGGTCTTGTCCTTTTGCTGCTGGAAGGGGGGGGGCGTTTAGGGTTGAAAACTTTAACACCACATTTCCCTACTTTTGCGGCATTAAGTTGAACCCTAACTGGTGCATGAATGCAGCTTTCTTGCAGTGAAGAGATATACAGTGGCACCAGCCAGTATGCAATACAGTAGTGCTGCAGTATAACAAAAAATGCTACAGTATCCTGCAGGGAACAGTGTAATTCAATGGCAATTAAATCCTCTTGTCATGCAGTATTTTGTGACATGTCACTTAATGCAAGGTAATGCATTGCATTGTTGCTGTATACATATATTCTTTGCAAAAATATGCATTAATGCACCGTTTAGAGTTCAGGTTAACACCACAAAAGTACAGAAATGTGGTATTAGGGTTTCAACCCTAATTCCATACCCCCACCCCCCAAGTAGAAAAAGGAAAAAATATTGGCTTTTGGGTCTCTGGAGTCTCGTTGAATCAGTGGTGAGGTCTTCCTTGGGGTTGCCAACCCTACTGCTTCCCCCAGCCCATAGCCTCCTGTCTGAAGCACAGGGTACAACTCAAAAAGCCAATGCCTCATAGTGGTATGCTCATCAAAGGCAGAAAAGTATGCCTCATCACATGTTGCCAACACAATCTGCTGTAGCTTTCTTCATGCAGGGACCCACGTGAAGACAGGAGATCACATCTTATGTTGTTTGCTCAGACAACTGGGTGGGCATTAGGGTTGACAACCCCAAGGAAGACCCCACCTCTGATTTTTCAAGACTCCATAGACCCAAAACCCTAATGTTTTTTCCTTTTGCAGCTTAGGGGATGGGGGTATGAGTTATGGTTGGAAATAAATTTCTTCACTTTTGTGGCATTAACTTGAACCCTAACGGGTGCATTAATGCAGTTTTTGAAAAGAATTTCCTTTTGTTTTCAGATACTGGAATCATATCCTAATGTATGCAGGTCTCTTTGGCCTATAGCCTATGCCAAGAGGAGAGTTGTCTTCCCTATATGGTACCTGGGCCTGTGCGGGCAACCTTGCACCTTTTATTCTTGGCTGGGGTGTGTTGCATAACAGCACAATCTCCCCATCCTTGCTTCATCTAGCTGGGTCACTGAGCTCACCCCTGAACTCAGCTCACTGGCATGGGGTCACAAAGCACTGGCCACTGGGGTCAAGACTAGAACTACCCACAAGTTTCTTACTATATATATATATATATATATACACACACACACATATATACATATAAAGTTCTGATCCCAAATTTTAAAGATAGCCATTTTATAACTCCCCTTATAAACATGACATGTGGCATTTATAGTATACTGGCCAAAATGTCACTTCACACCAGAATTGCAAGAACATGTCTTGTCCAGGATTTAAAAAAATGTTGCCTGTCATGTGTAGGAGGTGATGTGAAAAAATGGCTATGTTGCAAGTTTTGAGTCAAAATATTGAAAATTAGCAAAGTTATGCATGATCGTTGCAATACTGCAATGATCACTCATGGTCATTTTTCCATATTTGTACACCAGATTGTGGCAAGTTGTGGGATAACAGATGGACCAGACACAGAACTTCTGGTTCAACACACATTCTCTGTGTGATGTTTATTTAAAACACAGATGATAACCTTAAGCAATGGCATATCCCATCTGCAATACATCAGTTTGCAGCAACAAACTATGCATGTCTTTCCTCTGCACTTAGTCAGCACCCACTAATCTATCTTTTCTGTGGAAATTAACTAGCCCCTATGTTGGTCTTGTGTGTTTGGGTGATGAGGAGACCAAAAACAAAACAAATGAAAAAGTTCAAGACAAAGAACCTCAGTGCAGAAGCACTTAAGCAAGGGTTATGCCGAATGGCAATGGCAATAAAGTCAAGTTTCAAAGAAACACAACATCACATTTACCCCCAATAATGCAAAGCATCATGGAAAGTATATGCAAATCACCATGACATTTTAGGCTGGCTCAGCTTAAAGCAGGAATGCATGGTGTCAAAGGGCCTCTCAAACAATCTGTAATTTACATGCATTTAAACAACACAATGGGGGGTTCTGATATCTCTACCCCAGTAATTAAATTTTTAAAATATAGTCCCCTAGTAACTTTTTACCTTTATCAAAAACATCTAGTGCCATGGTATTTTTTTAAAACATTTACAGGTTTCATACACATAAGGCATATACATCAAGGTATATTATGACATAGTGCTATTACATACTAAATCCAACAACAATGAAAACAGTCTGTTGTTTTACATCAGCTCAGAGGTCATCACAATAACCTCCCTGTATGAGGACCTGAGAAGGAAAAGGAAATTTAAAGAGAACAGTATAGGATAGTCAAGAAAGGGAAGGGGTGCCCATAGGTGGTCAACCTTATTGACTAGAAATTGTAAAGGATAGATTAGGCTAAGAAACAGAAGAACTATTGCAACAGAGTTAAGAAAAGGTCAGTCCTCAAGAGTGGTAGGATCTCCCTGTCACACAGATTTTCAGCATAGCCTTCTTAGGAACACACCTCATGAACCCAGTAGGTGATACTTTTCAAATCCCTGCTGAAGCATCAGTCCACGCAACAGGTGCAAAAACACATTTGGCCAGGATTTGAAAAATGACAGCAGTTATGTTCATGAGATGATGTGAAAAATGGCTATATTTAAAATTTTGATTCTAAATATTAAAAATTACCAAAGCGAGTGTAGAAAACTTTTATTGAGCTCTCAAAACCTTGTTGTTTTTCAATACATTGCCCCTAAATTTTCAACATTACCTTCTGATGACCGCACTTCATGAACAAGGGTGGCAAAAATGTTCAAATCCTGCCAGAGACGTGATTTTGCAAAGCAACTGCAAAATCGCCTTTTAGGCCAAATTTGGATAATTCCCCTTCCCTTATGGGGTGTCCCAAAAATACCATGTTGAAAATTCAGTGTAAAACTATTTTAAAAATGAAAAAGTTATGAATAAAAGTTCAAACCCCACTGAAATAAATTAAACAGGACTTGCCTTATTTTTCTCATATCGTAGTCACCAGTTCGAGCAGCAAGATGTGTCTTCGACTGGAAAGTGGATCTACATCTTGGGACATGTTCAGGTGAGTGAGGATTTGTGGGGATGAGGGGTTATGGGTGCTAAGTGGGATGTCGTAGTGGTGTGGGTGGATCAGATTTGCAAGGAACCATTTTTTTTTACAGGTTTTAAAAAAATAAACAAGGGACAGTTTTCTTTATTTCAGGGGACTTTTTGACACTGGGGCTTGGGCACCCCACTGTCAGGCTACTGTTGAGTGACACTGGGGATAGAGACCTTGGTGCCACCATGTGTATGATGGGAAGCGTCAGGCAACCTGGAAGGGAAGGGGTGAAGGGGAAACAGTACTGGGGTGGAGACTCTGGTCCACTTATTGAAGTTAAAATTAAACATGGGAAAGGGGGGTGGGTGATTGATAAATAGATAGGCAGACAGACAGATAGAGAGAGAGAGAGAGAGAGAGAGAGAGAGAAAGAGACAGAGAGAGCAGGGAACTAGCGGTTCTCTGCTGTAACTGAAGCTGGCAGCTTAACGACTCCAGCTGCTACTTCACATTTCAAGAAAGTTCTGCCATTCTCATACTGAGAAAATGGGTGAACAGCTCCTCTCACTAAGCTTGACACCCATGGTTTTTGAGTGCCCAGCATCTTTATTTCCAGGTCAATTTTTAAAAACTAAACACCAGAAGTTAGCTAAATGAGTCCCATTTACCTAGGTTCAGGTGTTTGTTTTTTAAAAATACATCATTTTTATGTATTTTCGGTTTCTGAGTTAAAAAAAAACAAGATGGTGGCTGCCACGATTGTTTTTTCCTCATGACAAATAAATCAAATTAGTAAGCATTCACAACTGGTGTTTTTTTTACCAGTCAAGAAAGATGAATATCCAAAAAATCATTATAAATTTGGAACTACACAATATTTTTTTATGAAACCGTTGAAAGGCAGTACCTCATTACAGGTCGTTTCTGTCCCGAATGTTTCTTGAAAAAATTCCACATCGTCTAGGCTAAGCATGATAGAAAAAAAACATACTAAATACAGGAATACCAAACACAATTTCTTTGCATTTGTTTGGTGTTCTGTATCTCAAAAACCAAAAAGATGCCAACACAAAACTTACATCTTGAGATTCTGACAATGTGATCATGCACGCTAAATTTTGGACTATCAAGACAATTGCTGCCAATATTATTAAGGTGCAAAGCTGGCATTTAACATTAAACAGCCTGCTCAACTCCAGCTATAGGGGCTCTACTGTACCCCTACATTATCTATATCTATATATCTATAGTATATTCATGCCAAAAAATGCATTAATGCACTGGTTAGGGTTCAGTTTAATGCCACACAAGTAGGGAAATGTGGTGTTAGGGTTTCCAGCCCTATTTCCCCATCCCTCAAAGGAGCAAAAAGACAAGACCATACGAGTAACCACAGACAGCCAGTATCAAGTAAGACAAATTACATTAAAAAAAATTGGCATGCAACCAGGTGCGACAGTACTGCCACATTTATCAGGGAAACACAAGAAAAACAAAATATAGTGTACACTCTTTGAGTTCTTAGTGGGTAATTTAATGAAGGCATAAATGTACAGAAATACTCCAACAAACAACTGTTCCAGATGACACAAATGCAATAACATTGATGTGCTATGTCGTTGAGACTCAGGTCAGGAAGCATAGGCAAACCAGGAGAAGTTATAAAATTCACAAGTAGCATTTTATTATCTTCAGTAGCAATAAAATAAAAAAAAAGAAAATGTGCAAGATAGCTTTTATATAGGCAGTTCAAACAAAACAGAATCCTTCCTCTAAGGGTACCTCTAATTATAAATTTCAGTCTTTCTCTTTCTCTCTCTCTCTCTCTCTCCAACAAAAAATTGCTCTCTTTATATATAGTGTGCACCCTGAACTTATTAAGGGACATAATTTTGCTCACAAAATGTATCAAAACGTTGTCAGTTTCTTTCCTTGCAGGTGCAACAAAGTAGAACATTGTATCCCAGAACTGATCTCCTGTTGACAACTCTGCAAACAAGCCTGAGGATGTCAAACTGCATCTCAGGGTTACCCCCCTGCCCAGTTCCAAATAGCTTTTTGCAAGCATTTCAGCAATATAAGTACTGTATATATGTGTTTTAACCGCAGAACTCAGTTTCACACAAAGATTCACATATATTTTTATAACCACAGATAATCAAGGGGAAGAAAAGATAGAAACAGCAAGAAACAGCAAGTGAAGGCAGGGAGAGATAGCGGGAGGGGGAGAATCTTGAGACTGTCAAAGTGATCAGTTTCTAGGTCTCACAAGAAAATTTGATTACACAATCAGACAGACGAGAGACAAAAAAGGAGAGGATAGACCAGATCATTGCTTTTAACTCTTTCTACATAACAAATGTGATAGGGTCTTACTCAACCCTGTCACATACTCCCCTCCTTAACAGGGAACCTGTTCTTTAAAAAACAGGTTTCCAAAACTCTCTTGTAATTCTCTTCTAACATTAGTTTATAACCTTTGTAATTCTACGCATATGCAGTATCTCTTTTTCCATAACAACCAGTACAGCAAACTGTTAAGGTTAAACCCACACATTTTTTTAAACCTTCAGAATTCTCAGTTCCTGATGCATGTCTTGACAGAAAATCCACATTGACATTCTCTTTTCCAAATTTGTGCATCACTTTGAATTTAAATGGCTGTAGTGCCAAGTACCACCCTGTAATTCTGGAATTCTTATTCTTAATCTGAATAAGCCAATAGAAAGGATTGTGATTGGTTATAAGTACAAAGTCAGTTTCTAGTAAATGAAACTTAAGGGATTCCATGACCCATAGGCAACAGGGCCAGGGGGTCAGGGGGTCAGCTGACCCCTCACTTTCAAAAGTAAGGGTCAGAATATACATTTTGACACCCCCACTTGTGATGGATTTACTAGCCTGTTATCTTAAATCTGTGTTTTGTGTGGCACACACCACACACATTCACTGGCAGTCAGCAACAGCTAGATCAGATAAACTAACTGAATTGCAATGAGCAATTGCTATGTACTCTTCCCCACAGACACACAAAACCTAATGTTTTTTTCCAGGTTTTTCCCATACTTTTTAATGGACTAACAAGAGATTTAAAGCAGAGCACTTCATTATACAGTGACCATCTTTGCAAAGAACTCACTTTAAATACATAGGGTAGAATTGGTATTATTCAGAAATACAAAAAAAGTCTGAAATCCTAGTTGTGTGTAAAGCAGCCTTTCACTAGGAATGGAATGTGACAAAGGCTATACATTTTCAACTGCTTTTAATTACCTGTGAAAATGGACACCAAAGAGTGTGTGTGTGTGTTTTACCTGGAAAAGGCTTCATTGAGTAATGGTTATTTACAAGGTAATTTTGGTTTTAGTATAACCACCATCCTATAAAGTCATGGAGCACTGTCTGCTGCATGCTAGTTTGTTTTAGTCACCAGAAATGATGTTTAATGAGTGTTCACTCATCTAGCATCTGGGAGCAATTGCTAAGGGTCACACAGTGTGTACCGTATGTAGAGGCTGTGGAAATCAAATCTAGGTCTGCTGGATGTACCAAACTTGTCCACAGCTCCTTACTCTAACCTCTAGGCCATACTGCCAAAGTGTGGGAAGTGTATATCAGACTCAAAATGCAGAAAGACTGCAGTGTTCATTTCAGAGTGGAGGATTGGGACAAGTGCCACACTGTTTTCAATTCTGACCTAAATAAAATGTTGTGCTTGTTAATGCATAGCATAGCCAGAGGATTGTAACCATGCTGGTTGCAGCACTGAAACATATAAATTGTTGGCAGATAAGGACCACTAGGCCAATCCAGTCTGCCCTAAGCCCTACACTGTTTTGCAGCCTTTGACCCTACCTGATCAATCGCTTTACCCCATCTCCCCTCTTCTAAAGTTCCCTTATGCCTGCCCCAGGCATGTTTAAATCTCTCTACTGTGCTTGCTCCCACCACCTCCTGTGGCAGACTATTCCATGTGTCCTCCACCCTCTCTGTGAAGAACTTCCTCACATTCCCCTTAACCTGCCACCTTCCAATTTCATATCATGCCCCTTCACTCTTGTACTCCTTCTATATTGGAAGATGTCCCCCCACACCTTCTTTATACCTTTAAGGTACTTAAATGTTTGCATCATGTCCCCCCGATCCCTCCTCTCCTCCAGCGAGTACATATTGAGATCCCTTAATTTATCCTCATATGTTTTCTGGTGCAAGCCCTGTACCATCTTAGACACCCTTCTCTGGACTGCCTCCACTCTGTCAATGTCCTCATGAAGGTGCGGCCTCCAGAATTGCACACAGTGCTCTAGGTAGGGCATAACCAGTGTTTTATTCAATGGCATAACTATCTCCCACCTTCTGCTAGTGATATCTCTTGCCCATGCATCCCAGCATACCACTGGCCTTCTCTGTAGCCTTTGTACTCTGTTTTGACATCTTTACATTGTCTGAAATGATAACCCCCAGGTTCATTTCTTCTTTGGTGATCGTCAGCAACCCCCCCATTCCTATAGCTCTCTCCAGGGTTCCCTTGTCCCAGGTGCACTATTTTGCACTTCTTAGAATTGAACCTCAGTTGCCACACCTCTGACCATTTTTCAACCTTCCCCAGGTCCCTCCTCATTCTCCCCACCCCATCTGGAGTACCCACCCTGTTGCAGATCTTCTTGTCATCTACAAACAGGCAGACCTTTCCCTCCAGCCCTTCTGCAATGTCACTAATGAAGACATTGAACAGGACTGGCCCAAGGACTGATCCCTGAGGTACCCCACTGGTCACCCCCTTCTCCACAGATTATATATGCCATTTACCACCACCCTCTGCCTCCCGTCTGTTAGCCAGTTTCTAACCCAGTTTACCACCTTGTCCCATTGCCCGGACTACCCATTTTGTTAACTAGCCTCTTACGTGGGACAGTGTCGAAGGCCTTGCTGAAATCAAGGTTGATTGTTTTACAGTACTGTAAGGAAGGGATAGCCCACATTCAGGACACACATAGGACAGCACATAGTGGTGGGGGAACAGAGAAGACAGAGCAGCATTTCAAAACAAGTTTGATTTAATGCTGTCTCAGCCTCTCAGTCTCTATGCTGCTTGCTCTCTCTCTCTCTCCCCACCACACATGGTTAAGTGACAGGACAATGTCTAACGTCTCTCTCTTCCCACAGAATGGCTGTGCACGATGGTGGGGAACAGAGAGGGACAGTGCAGCATGTCAAAATTACAGGCCCTGTTCCAGCCTCTTGCTGCTGTCTAGTACTGCCATGGCACAGCACTTTCACTTTTTACTGCCCATGCATTCACCAACCCAATCGTCGCACTGCTGAATGTCAATGCACAGATGTGAAAAACACCCATGGGACAACAGTTGCAAATCATTACAGCTGTATGTCACTGTCACTCATTCTCTCTCTCTCTCTCTCTCATTAGTGGCATCAGCATTAACTGAGGGAATGGAGAAGGAGCAGATGAGCACAGGACAGCTTTAGTACAGGACAGAAGGGGGATTAGAAACATGGCCATCTCTGCCTCAGACTCTGTGTCTCGCCATTAGGAACAACATCACAGAAACATAGAAACATAGAAACATAGACTTTGATGGCAGATAAGGACCGCTAGGCCCATCTAGTCTGCCCATTTCCCCTACCTACAGGATAGGCTGCAGATCCTAGTTAACCAACAGCCTATATCTTCCTGCCCCCCACAAGAATTGCCTTATGTCTGTCCCATGCATTCTTGAATTCTCCCACAGTTTTAGACCCCACAACTTCCTCAGGAAGGCTGTTCCATGCATCCACTACCCTCTCTGTGAAATAATACTTCCTCACATTGCCCCTGAACCACCCTCCTTCTATCTTTAAATTGTGTCCCCTTGTTCTTGCAAGTCTCTTTTTCTGAAAGATGCTACCGCTTGACTTTGTTGATTCCCTTGAGGTACTTGAAAGTTTCTATCATGTCCCCTCTCCTTCTTTCCTCAAGGGTATGCATATTAAGCTCCTTTAGTCTCTCCTCATACTGCTTCTCTTGCAGACCCTGCACCATTTTAGTTGCCCTCCTCTGGACTGCCTCTATCCTGTCTATGTCCTTAGGAGATGGGGTCTCCAGAACTGGACACAGTATTCCAGATGGAGTCTCACCAACTGTCTGTACAGAGGGATAACAACTTCCTGTTTTCTGCTGCTGATGCCTCTCCCTATACATCCCAGTATACCCCCGGCCCTCCCTACTGCCTTCTCACATTGCTTGCTAACCTTAAGGTCATCTGATATGATTACCCCCAGGTCCCTTTCCTGTTTTGCTGTTGTTACTACCTCCCCACCCATTGTGTATTCTTCCCTGGTTCTTGTTTCCCAGGTGCATTATTTTGCACTTTTTGCATTGAACCTAGCTGCCATACGTCTGACCATTCCTCCAACCTTGCCAAGTCCCTTTTCATCCTTTCCATGCCTCCTTGTGTATCAACCCTGTTGCAGATCTTTGTGTCATCTGCAAAAGGCATACTTTTCCTTCCAGTCCCTCTGCAATGTCACTGATGAAGACATTAAAAGGACTGGACCTAATATTGAACCTCAGGTACCCCACTGGTAACCGCCCTTTCTTCAGAGTGGACTCCATTTACAATTACCTTCTGTGTCCTGTTGTCCAGCCAATGTTTTACCCAGGCTACCACCCTGGGACCCACTCCCAGGCTGGTTAATTTGACTAATAACCTTTGTGTGGGACTGTGTCAAATGCCTTGCTAAAGTCTAGGTAGGCCATGTCCACAGCCCCTCCCTTGGTCTACTACTTTGGTCACCCAGTCAAAGAAATCTATTACATCTGCCTGACATGACCTTCCCGCTGTGAACCCATGCTGCCTTGGATCCTGTGCTCCACTGACCTCTAGGTACTCAACTATTCTTTCCTTCAGAAGTGACTTCATCACTTTCCCTACCACAGAGGTCAGACTGACAGGTCTGTAGTTTCCTGCCTCTGTCTTGGTCCCACTTTTGTGAAGGGGAATCACATCCGCCTTCCTCCAGTCCTCGGGTACCACACCATCCTCCCATGATTTATTAAAAAGAGTAGCCAGTGGTTTCACTAGTTCCTTCCTTAATTCTTTTAGAATTCTGGGGTGAATTCCATCAGGACCCATTGCTTTCTCCACCTTCAGTTTTAGGAGTTCTTGCAGAACCCTTTCTTCTGTGAAAGGACTGGGATCGACCCCCCTATCAAGAGTGCTTCTGTTAATTGGATTAGGCACTTCCCCTTTGTGAATACTGAGCAGAAATATTCATTCAGTATTCCTGCTTTTCACTGTCCCCTCTGCCCACCCACTGCTCATTCTATTCAGCCTCACTATCCCTCCCTTTGTCTTTCTATGCTCGCTGATGTACCTATAAAGGTTTTATCCTTCTTAACTGAGTTGGCTATCTTTTCCTCAGTTTGGGCCTTTGCTATTCTGACTTCCCTCCCTGCTTCTTTCTGCCTTAACTGATACAGCTCTCTGTCCTGCTCCTTCTGTGTTTCTTTATACTTCCGGAATGCTATCTTTTTCTTCCTGACTTTCACAGCCACCTCTCTTGAGAACCATAGTGGCTTTTTCTTTCATTTTGATTTGTTTATTTGCTTCACACAAAGGCTTGTTGCCTCTGTGATGGCAGTTTTGATAATTCCCTATTGTTGCTCCACACCTCCTTCTAGCCTGTTTGCTAGTGCTTTTCTGAGGCACTCTCCCATCTTGCCAAAGTCAGCCCTCCTAAAGTCCAGTACCCACACTTTTGTATAGCTTGACTCTGTAGCTGAGTTTAATGTGAACCACACTGTTTGATGGTCACTTGTCCCCAGATGGCAACCCACTTCTAGGTCTGAGATCCTCTCACTGCCCCCGTTTGAGAGTACGAGGTCTCAAGATTGCTCCTCAACAGTGGGTTCCGAAACTAGCTGTCTAATGCCTGCCACCTGTAGGGCATCAAGAATGGCCCTGCTCTTGGATGTGGCTGCAGCAAATGTGCTCCAGTTAACATCTGGCATATTCAGGTCTCCCATCAACAGTATCTCCCCTTTCTCTGCCACTCCAAGAATGCCTTCCATCATATCCTTGTCCATTCCTTCCCCCTGACATGGGGGTCTGTACACAACCCCTGTGTGGATTGTGGTGCCCTTTCCAGTCTCCAAGGTGACCCACAGTGCCTCCTCTCCTCCCTGTTTGCTCTTTTGTTCAGTTGCTTTTATCCCTTCCTTTACATAGAGAGCTACTCCTCCCCTCTTCCCCTGCCTGTCTCTCCTGTGTTATGTACCCTGGTATGTTAACATCCTAGTCATGGTTCTCTGTGTACCATGTTTCTGTGACTGCTGTATATCCAGGCATCCCTCTTCCATTAAGGCCACCAGCTCAGGGAGCTTGTTGCCCAGACTACGGGCATTGGTACTCATTACCCTCCATTTCATGACGGCCTTACCCCCCTTTGCCCCATCCCTGTCCTTCTTGCCTTTGTCACTTTCTCCATTTACCCCTGCCCTTCTCCCTATCGACACCTCCATGTTGGTGTTTGCCACACTTACTACCCTGACTGTTTGGGGGGGGGCTAGGATTTTCCTGCTCCTTTCCAGTGCCTACCCCCTTGGCTAGTTTAAAAGCTTGCCAATGAAGCATTTAAACCTATCACCTAGGATCCTGGTTCCCCTCCCGGACAGATGCAGCCCATCATGCCAGTATAGGCTTGCATCACTCCAGGTGGACCCCCAGTCTCTAATGAAGCCAAATCCCTGAGCTCCACATCAGTTTTTCAACCACTGATTGAATCCCGGTACGGAACACCCTATCCTCTCTATGCCATAGATGGGTAGCACCTCCGAAGGTTGCTACGTGCATGCTACTTGACTAAGGCCCCTCCCAATTCCACAAACTCTTCCTGCACTTCTCTAATCCTTTCTTAGCCAGGTCATTTGTCCCTAGGTGGACAATGACGTCCAGCTCCCTCCCCTGTGCAGCTGCTCCAGCAATCCTGAGTATTCGCTCCCTGTCCCTCCAAGCCATGGCGCCAGGCAGACACCTTACCTCCCTCTCCCCTTCCTTGCCCAGTTCTACCTTCCTAACAATGGAGTCCCCCACCAGGAGTTATTTCCTTCCCCTGCAGGGTCCCCTGCCACCCTCCTGTAGGTCTCCTTTGTGGAGGTTCCCAGCATCCTCCTTGGTCTCCACTGTAGGTGCCTCCATGGAGGAATCACACTTTGCCAGAATGGCATAGGAATTGTGGAGAGGTACAACTGGAGGGATGTGCCTCTGTTCCACCACCCTCACCCTCCCTGAGCCCACTGTGGTCTAACCATTCCTCTTTCTTGGCAACCTCTGAGGCAACGGCAGTGGCACTGGTGGTCCCTGGCTGGAAGAGGAGGTCCCACAAATCCTGGCCAACTCAGCCTGGAGATGAGCAACCTCCTCCCTCAGCCCAGAGAGGTGCCTGCAGATGGGACAACACCGCATCCTCCAGAACATCTCCTGGAAGACTGCTGCTCCACAGCCACTGCACTGCACCACCCAATCATGTCTTATTTCTGGCCCCTTAACTGTTTGCAATCCTTACTCTTTCCTCTGTTTTTTTTCTCTCTCTCCTTACTTTCTGCCTGTGTGTCCTTTAAGCTCCTGATTGTCCTGTTCCGAGCCAAGAATATCCTATATTTCTCAGTAGACCACTTACTTGTTCAGAGGCAGACCTCCAGCAGCTAGAGGGGGCCGGAGAGCTACTCTTGCCCTTCTAGGATGGTGGGTCCTTGGTGGTTCTGTGATCACTCACTTCCTGCCCCTAAACAGGAAGTTCCTGTTGTCAGTCAAATCCTGTGCCTATAAAAATAGAACTAGCTTTGGGTGGGAAGGAGGGCAATATAGTCCCAGTAGAGAAGTTCAGTCACACAGCAGTCCTTTCTCCTGGTGTCTTCTGCCAAGCTATTAGCAAAATCTTTCTAAGGCAGTCTTTAAATGTAGCTTCCTTCTAGCTAAGCCACTCCCCCTACTTACCAGATCTTTCTACAAGTAATTTAAACCTCACAGCAGTTAAGTCCTTTCAGTCACCTGAGATTTACACCTAGATGACTTTTCAGTTACCCATTCAGTTCAGTTAACCCAAACACACACTTTTTTTTTTGTTTTGTATGTTAGTTTTTTTACCCTAAATTAAAGGTCCAAATACAAAAGTTCTTCTACTTTAGTCCCAGCAGAGAAGTTCAATCACACAGCAGTCCTTTCTCCTGGTGTCTTCTGCCAAGCTATTACACAGCACTGGCATCTCTTTCTCTCTCTCTCTCTCTCTCTCTCTCTCTCTCCCTGTGTCTTCCACTCGAAGTCGAGGTCAATCTCTTTTGAGGGCTGTCACTCTCCACTCAACTGGACATGTCTAGTGGGCAAGGTTTTATATATGAAATGATAACTGCCTCGGTGAATATACTGTAACTGCCTCGGTGCATGCACGGAGAGCACTGCTACTTAGATCTGTGTTACCTGCTCATGCAATTGTTGTGGGGGAAAATGGAGATCCACAGGGTGGGTGAGTGGGTAGACCGCTGCATGCTGCACAAGAATGGATGGGGATGCCTGTCAGGGGACATGTTGTCACTCCGAGGCCGGGGGGGGTGAGTTGCTATGTGCCAATCTGGTGTCTCATTTGGTGAGATGAGATCTGCAGGGTGGGTGGATTGGCAGCCCTCTGCATGCTACAGAACACTGGATGGCAAAAGCATGCCAACTGCAAATGGAGTGACTGTATGCTGCATATATATATATATATATATATGCCTCTAGGGAAGAACAGTGCTCATAAACTGCTACTGGCTCCACCTCACTTTGTGAGCAGTTTAATGGCTGCCATACACTGTGGTTCTGCCTGCACTGTGAAGAAGTCTGGCTGCTCAACACAGATTGTGCTGCTGGGACTACTCACTCTGACTGTTCGTGAACAGTGATTAATGAACAATCACATGATGGTAGACAGCCAATTGAGATCTTACATTTCCTACCCCACGTTGTAAGTATGGGTCTTTAATTAACCCCATATATGTAGAACTGCCAGCAAAAATAATGCAGCTACATTTGAAGAGCTCCCCCACCCCACCCCACCAATCCTGTTAATACTGTTTCTACATAAAATGCCTGCAAACCCCTTGGCCTTCCCTAGTTTGTATCAACATTAAACGTATTTTAGGGTCTGGGCTGCAGCTGCAGAACTCAATGGCTGCTTGGCTCATACACAAAAGATACAAGTCTGGAAAATAAAGGTACATATTTTTTATTATAGTACTATATTTAGGGTGAGATGGCACGGATGAAAAAACATCCCTCTGAACTGGTTAAAAGACCAGAAAACTGTGGTATACCATGAACCATTGATGGTAGTATCACCTTCCCACAGTATTGATAGCATGACGTCTGAGATTGTGACACTGTGATATACAGTAATTTGTTCTGACCCCCCACTGTTTGAACCACTCCTCCACCTATGTCATGACCCACTTTGCCACAAGGCATTTCATTTTCAATGGTGGAGTACCTTTTCTCTCTGTTGTGCAATTTCCTATTGATATTAGAATGGGATGTTTCTTCCCATCTATATTCTGACTCAAGACTGCACCAAGACCTATCTCTGATGCATCTGATTGTAGCAAAAAATGTTTCTCAAAGTCTGGGCTTCTTAAAACAGGGGCTGGACAACCTCATCACACTCTGGGGTTCATTTCACATTGTTCAGGCACCATTTCTTCATGAGTTCAGTGAGGGGGTAGCTCAATGGGAACAGTTGGGAATGAATCTTTGATAATAACCAGCCAGACTTAAAAAAAATTACCTGACATTTTATTGTTTTAGGACAGGACTGTTTGCTACAGCTTCTGTCTTAGAAATCTCTGAGTTTACTCCTCCATTTCCCCAAACAGGTCCCAAATATCTGGTTTCCTGCATGCCCAATGCACATTTGTGGCAGGATTAATGGTCAGACTTACATTTTTAATAGATTGGACAACTGCTCTTAGGCATTCCAGGTGGCTTTTCGAGTCTGGACTGTACACCATGACATCATTCAGGTAAGCAGCACAATAACCAGTCAGTGTGAGAAGATAGAATTACATCCATGTACTGCTGGAATGTAGTGGGTGCACCATGTAAACCAAAAGGCATGGTGGTGAACTGATAGAATCCAATAGGAGTGGCAAATGTAGTTTTGCCTCTGGATTCTTTAGAGAGGGGAATTTGCCAGTATCCCTTGGTGAGACTGAAGGTACTGACATACTTGACACTTTCCAGCCTGTCCACCAAATCATATATCCTGGGCATAAGATAACTGTCAAATTTGGACATTTGATCAAGTTTCCTAAAATCAAGGCAGATTCTTACAGCTCCTTCTTTATTCGCAATCACCACTGGTGATGGCCAAGCACATCTTGACTCTTCTATGATACCTAACTGTTTCATTTTTTGTATTTTCTTAACCATGTTTGCTCTTAACCACTCTGGTAATCTGTATGTATTTTGTTTGATAGGGTAAGCATTCTCTGTCATTATGACATGCTCTACTACTTTTGCCTGGCCTAGTATCATGGTAAAAATACTGTTAAATGCCTTTACCAAGTTACAATTTTCTGTGGTTTGTTCAGAGGGTAGGGAAACATTCACCTTTACAGTATCAGCAGTTATAGTTTGTTCCAGTCTGTCATAAGCTACATCAATATCTTCTGTAGAACTGTCTGGTAATACTGACAAAGCAGCCTTTGGCGTTTTTTAGCCCATTTATTCAGGAGGGCAGCATGGTATATCTTGGTAGGATTTTTTTCTGTTAGTGGTTTCAGTCTGATAGTTAACTGTACCAGAACATATTTCTGCCCATTTTTTGGGCAAACTGACCATAAAATCTTGGTAGCTACTATATTTTATTTTTACATTTCCTGGTGGTCTATTGGCCCTCCCTCCCTCCCGATCCCCATCTGGTTATTTTGTTGGTGGTTAGTTGGCATCCTTCCACTCTCCCACATTTGTAAACTGCTGTAATTATGAAAACCATCCCTCAATGTCTTTTTTTAAATTTTTTATTTGTAAAAAACTGTCCATTACCAATCACACCTGCACCCCCCACTGACTTCCCACTATGCACCCATCTCCCCACACCTCCCTTGACATACCCACACACCCTCACCCACCTGAAGAGGTCCCCAGTTTGAGACCCACCCTCCTGATCGAAGACACATCTTGTTGCTGGAACTGGTGACTGCAGTATGAGAAACTATGGTAAATGTGCTTCAATGTATTTCAGTGGAACCTGGTCAGAGCTGGACATCACCATAGTCCAAGATTTAATCCTCGGAGACAATTGCAGCATAAATATGGTCTCCCAAGACATTGTGTTTTCAGATTTCTACAGCTTAGACATTTTTGGCACAGACAAAATGCACTTCTCCACAATTGTTAATTGAAAAAGCAGTTTTGGAGCCAGACAAAAATCAGATTATCTCTAGAGTATGTTCACTACTTTTAGAAGCTGACAAATAAGAATGAATATATTTAAAAGGCAAATGGGGACTTTCTTGCAGAGTAACCCATATCTGATGAGTGTTGAACAGAAACTCTAGATTATAGATTCTTCAGATGGTGTGCCTCTAAATTACAACAAATCAAATTAAATGTATTTGGTTTACTACATTCCCTCTATATTAAACAAAATAAACTTGCAGGTAACAGATAAATACCTGAGGTGTCTTAAGAATCCCATTTCCCTTATCTATATGCTCTAAGGCTGCATAAAACCTTACAAAATTCTGAGATGCCATAATTAATACCCTAGAAGCAGTTACCTCAATTAAAATGAAAATGCCAGATGATATTTTGGGAGTTAGTTCCCACTCTGATGAAGGTATGGAACCTCAATATTAATGTATTATAGTGTATGGTAGAACACTGTTGAGCATGGAAATCCATGCTCCCAACAGCATTGTTGTGCTGCACTAGCTACGTCATCGTAGCTGTTGTGCTGCACTAGCTACATAGCTAGTGCATTATAACACCTAGAAGGTGTGCGCGCATGAGTGGAAGCTGATTGCGCATGCGCAATCTGGAGACCAGCGAAGCGCAAAGAATGGCCGTGGACCTGAAACAGGCTGGAAGGATCTGAAAACCTCACAAGAAACTCAGAAAAAGTAAGGGCAGTGTTTTTATGAACGACCATACACTATAAAAGACTGTGTATGATCGCTCATACACAACATGGGTATTTTTCGACTCTTGAGGTTTCCATGATAACGAGACCTCTTGAGCTGCGCTCTCGAGGTCTCTAGTTACCATGGAAACCTCTAGAGTGAAAAATACCCTTGCTGTGTATGAGCAATAATACACAATACTCTATGTTTTAGGATTAATAAATGCAAAAAATTGCATCTTTATGAACTGTACAAACTTCACGGAAGTGGGAGGTCTGCACTTGGAAAAGCAGAGCACTGCAATGCTGGGTGCGGCCAGCCCCAGAAAAGCAAACTTAGAAAATAAAAAGCTGTGGACACTCTTCTTAAGACAAAATCAATAAGTCACTGGAAACTGCTTTCAAATTCCCTAGCCATGTTTATTCATTTTTTACTTTAGTTTTCATGTTGGTCTAGAGGCCCTCCCTCCTCGATACCCATCTGGTTATTTCGTTGGTGGCTAGTGTGCATCCCTCCACCCTCACACATTTGTAAACTGTTGTAAATAAGAAAAGCATCCCTCAATGTCTTTAAAAAAAAAAAAATCTGATATAAAAAAAAAAATCCATCGCCGATCACATCTGCACCCCCCACCCAGCCTCCCACTGTGCACCCACCTCCCCACACCCCCCTTGATACACCCACACACTCTCACTCACCTGAAGAGGTCCCAGATTTGAGATCCACTCTCCTGATCGAAGACACATCTTGCTGCTGGAGCTGACGAGTACAATATGAGAAACAACGGTAAATGCGTATCAAAGTATTTCAGTGGGGGTTCAACTTTTATGCATAACTTTGTTACTTTTGAGATTTCCACCCCAACTTTTCAACATGGCCTTTTGGGGACACCACCTCATGAGCAATGTGACTGTCATTATGCAAATCCCACCAGAAAGGTGATTTTGCAGTTGGTTGTCAAAATCACCTTTCAGGTGGGATTTGTGTAATGACAGTCATATTGTTCATGAGGCGGGGTCATCAAAAGGCATTGTTAAAAATGTGGGGTCAAAATTATAAAAAATGGCAGAGTTAAGATCATTTGTTGCAATTTCGCTACGCACGCTTGCAACTTCAGAAATTGTAAATATTTTGACCCCAAATTTTCAACATAGACTTGTTATTACCCCATCAACTGTATGTCACAGCTGTCATTTTTCAAATCCTGGCCAAAATGTGTTTTTGCACCTGTGGCACAGAATGGTATTGCTGTTGCACAGAATTATGTTTTCGCAGGGGTTCAAAAATTTTATGTGCAGGGTACATCAGATTGGGTAATAACATGGCTATGCTAACAATTCCATCAATCTTGCCATACAAATGTAAGCACAGGCTCGGAAGGCCCTGCTCTTACAGACCTACATATATACTCATGTATGGAGCCTCCATGCAAATACGGATACCATTAAGGAGTAATGGGAGCGCAGGGCCCAGAGGGCACTGTGCTCCCACATGCAAAAATGCATAGTATTATGGAGTGATGGGAACACAGGGCCCGGAGAGACCTGGACTCCCACATGGAAATAAGGATACAATTACAGTCTGTGAAGAATTATTGATGGTTGGGGGCGCAGGGCCCAGAGGGCCGCGGGCTCCAACAAGCAAATAAGACTACAGTTATACTTTCTCAAAAAGTAAGGACATTCTTGCCAAAAAACTTCATTAATGCATCAGCTAGGGTGCATATTAAAGTGACAAAAGTATGAAATGGTAGGTGTTTCCATTCTACCACCACCTCACCGTCCACACACCAACAGGCATTGGGGGGGTGGCTTGGGGTTGTCAGCCATAACGCTCACCCCATTCTCCTATACTGTACCATCTTAGCTTCCTTGAACATGGAATGGGGTGAATGTTAAGGTCGATGACTCCAAGGCACACCCCTGAAGCCTGTTGGTGTGTGGAAGGTGTGGTTGGGGTGGTAGGGTTGGAAATCCTAACACAGCATTTCCATACTTTTTTCACTTTAATATGAACCCTAACTGATGCATTAATGAATTTTTTGCTAATATATATATATATATATATATATATATATATATATTTTTTTTTTATCAGTCCCTTTCGTTATAAACGTTTTGCCACCTATGGTGAGATTTCTGATTATGAACACAGCAGTAATAAATTGTAACTTTTTACCTTTCAAGATACAGCACCAAGGAGTTTTTTTCTCCCTCTTCCTACCAATCACTTCTTTCTCTCTAAATTTTTTTCCACCTATGGTGAGATCTCTGATTATGAATTCACCAGCAAAAAATTGAAACATCTTGCCCTTTCAAGATGCAGCACCAAGCAGCATTTTTATCCCTCTTTCTACAAATAGTGCCCTCAGGGGGGTTAAGTGTATTGGCATCTACATTTAAAGCTTTGTTACTATTACAGTAACAATTAATCTCCAGTGTCTTGTAACATAGAAACATAGAATTTGACAGCAAGTAAAGACTGCTTGGTCTACCCAGTCTGCCCATTTTTCCCTACCTACAGTATCACCGCAGACCCTGCTTGATCTCTGGCTCTTTCTTCCTCCCCAACTTCTTTTCCACTAAGATTCCCTTATGCCTACCCCATGAATTCTTGAACCCCTCCACTGTTTTCACCCCTACCACCTCTACTGGAAAGCTGTTCCAGGAATTCACCACTCTTTTTGTGAAAAAATAGTTCCTCACATCTCTCCTGACTCTAACCCCCTCCAGATTCATAGCCTGTCCCCTTGTTCTTGAGCACCTTTTCTTCTGTAAAATGCTTCCCTCCTGTATCTTATTTACCCCATGAGATATTTAAAGCTCTCTATCATATTCCCCTCTCCCTCCTCTCTTCCAGGGTTCACATATTGAGGCCTTTTAGTCTGTCCTCTCCTTGTAGGGATATTGATGCAGACCCTGCACCATTTTAGTCACCCTCCTTTGGGCAGCTTCCACTCTGTCTATGTTCTTCTATAGAGGTGGTCTCTAGAACTGGACACAGTACTGTAATTGGGATCTTACCACTGATCTATACAGAGGCAACACCACCTCCCTTTTTCTGCTGGTGATACCCCTCCCTATGCACTCCAGTATCCCACTAGCCCTACCAACTTCCTTGTTGCATTGCTTGGCCACCTATAAGTCATCGGGTATGATTACCCCCGGGTCTCTTTCCTGCTTGGTGGTTATCAATACCACTCCCTCTATTTTGTACTCCACCCCTGGGTTTCTGTGCCCTAAGTGTATTAATTTGTCACTTTTTCACATTGAAACCCAGCTGCCCTTGACAAATTCTCAAGTTTTCTCAGGTCTGTGCTCATCCTTTCCACACACACACCACAGTGTCCACCATATTGTGGATTTTAGTGTTGTTCACAAAGCAGCAGACTTTCCTTTCCAACTCTTCTACAATGTCACTTATAAATACATTAAAGACAACTGGCTCCAGCACTGATCTGTGAGGCACCCCACTGGTCACTGTCCCTTTCTCAGAGTGCCTCTGTCACCTATCCCCTAACCCCTAACCAGGTTCTTACTCAGTTTACCACCTTTTGACCCACTCCTTAGCTACCGAGTTTGCTTACTAGTCTCCTATGTAGAAAGGTATCAACAGCCTTATTGAAATCCAGGTAGGCCACATCCACCGCTCCACCCTGATTTTATTCTTTTGTCATCCAGTCAAATAACTGTATCAGATTAATTGGACACGACCTCCTCCTGTCAATCTATGCTGCCTCGGGTTTTGTAACCCATTGGATTCAAGATATTCCATAGTCTGTTCCTTCAGCAGTGATTCCATCAACTTCCCCACCACTAATGTCAGTCTGACTGGCCTTTAATTGTCAGCCTCCTCCCTGCTACCCCTTCTGTGAAGTCGGACTACATCTGGCCTCTTCCAGTCTTCTAGAACCACTCCTGTTTCCAGTAAGCAGTTAAAGAGGACTGTCGGAGGTGCAGCCAGTTCCTCCGTGAGCTCTCTCAATACCCTTGGATGCACCCAGTTTGGTCCCATTGCTTTGTCCACTTTCAGATTATTGATTCCCTTCAGGACTTGCTCCTCCAAAAAAAGACTAGTGTCCAACTCCCTCCCTCCCTCCAAAGCTCCCATTATTTTTTGTGGCCCCTTCCCTTCTCATTCCTCTGTGAACACTGAAGAAAAGTTTTTGTTCAGGATGTCTGCCTTTTCCTGGTCCCCCTCTGCAAAGTCCCACTTTCCCTTTTAACCTTACAATCCAATCTCTGGTAGTCCCCTTTTCACATACATACCTAAAACATGTCCTGTCTCTTTTCGTTATTGCCTGGGATATTCTCTCTCTTCAGGTTGTGCCTTTACATGCCTTGCTACTTCCTCTACTTTCCCTTCTTCCCTCTGTTCCCCGATGTACCTTTCTATCCTCCTCCCTCTGCATCTCCTTATACTTTCAGAATGCTACCATTTTAGCCTTTACCTTTTCAGCTACCTCTTTCGAGAACCATAACAGTCACTAGCAGTTTCTTTTTCCTCTTGCTTTTGCTCACATGCTTGATGCAGAGGTTTGTTGTCTTCACTATGCCTCCTTTTAGCTTTTCCCACTAGTCCACTGCCCCACCTAGGTCACGCCCCCATCAGGTCATCACTGAAGCATTCACCCATCTTTATAAAATCTGTCCTCCTGAAGTCCCTTGTATGGTTCAGGTACACAGTCATTCTTATATTGAAACACTGTATGGTGATCACTGGTCCACAGGTTGCCTTCCACCTTGACTTCTGCAATACTATCCCTGTTAGTGAGTACCAGGTCCAGTATTTCCCCATCATGAGTGAATTGTTGACTAGTTGCTTGAGGAATGCTCCATGCAGGAAGTCCAGGGTATCCCTGCTTTTAGTTGAAGCTACATCTGGAAGGCTCCAATCTACAGCCAGCAGATTTAAGTCCTGAACCATCAGCACCTCCCCCTTTTCTGCCATCTTGCAAGTGGCTTCTACTAGTACCTTATCTAACTCCTCCTCCTGTGCTTCAGGTCTGTGGAGTACACCAGTGCGAATAGAAGTTCCATTCTCCATCTCCAGGGTGACCCACTGTACCTCTGCTCCCCTTTATTCCCAGTATCCTCTTTGCTTTTATGCTTTTCCTCACATAAAGCACTACACCCCCTCCTTTTATCCCCACCCTGTCCTTCCCGAACAAAGAATAGCCTGGTATGGCCATGTCCCAGTCAATGATTCCAGTGAACCATGACTCTGTAATGGCCACAATATCCAGGTCTGCCTCTGCCATGATGGCCTCTAGGTCCAGAATTGTATTTCTTAGACTTCTAGCATTCAGGCATGGCCTTCCAGATTTTATTACCACTCTGTTTGTTATCCCCCTTTTTCCTTTTCAGAATCTCTCCTTCCCCCCTCTCTCTTTTAAATACTTCCATTCCCATTCCCTTCATTCCTACCACCCTGCTTGCTTTATTGATATGCACCTTAGGGGATTCCTCTCCCCTTAAGTTCTCCCTACTGTGTACTTCAGCCTTTGGAGGGGGCAATTTCTATCCCCTTATTTCTTCCACCACTGCCCTCAGCTAGTTTAAATGTTCATCAAAGTAACATTTAAACCATCCATTGAGGACTGCAGCTCCCCTCTCAGATGGATGTGGTCCATCACTCCTCTATAGGCTCTTATCCTTCCAGGTGGGTCCCCAGTCTCCAATGTAACAAACCCCTTCTCTCTATATATCATTCCTTTAACCATGAGCTGAAGCTCCTGGTGTGGAGAGCCCTCTCTTCCGCACTGTCATAGACTGGCAGAACCACAGCAAAAGCCACTGAGTGCACTACCTAAGACCCCTCCTCAGCTCCCTAAACTCCCCCTGCATTATTCTAGCCCTGTCCCTAGCCAGGTCATAAGTTCCCAGGTGGAAAATGACATTCAGCTTTCTCTCCTGTCTTGCTGCCCTAGCAATCCTCAGGATCTGCTTCCCATCTCTCTAGGCCATGGTGTTGCATAGGCATCTAAAATATCTCTCCCCAATTCCTATTCCCATCTCTTTACCCCTCACAGTTGAGTCCTCCACCAGAAGTTGCTTTCTTCTCCTCCTCCTCTTCTGGGTCCTCTACCACCCTTCTTGGGGTCTTCACTATAGATGACACTCATCTCCACCTTGGTTACTACCACGAGTGCCTCCTCCCACCAGTCCCATCCTGCCAGAGTGGTGTAGGAATTACATAGTGGAACTGGCTGAGGAATGTGCCTCTGACCCACCACCACCACCACCACCATTCCAGATCCCTCCATTATGTAACCATTGTTCCTCCCTGGCATTCTTTGAGGTAACAGTCACAGACATGGTAGCCTCACGGTGAAGGAAGAGGTCATCTGAATCCTAGTCAATGTGGCCTGGAGCCTAGTGACCTACTCCCTCAGCTCAGAGAGGTGCAAGCAGATAGAGCAGCACTGCAGTCTTCAGTAGGCCTCTCTGAAAACTGCCACCCCACAGCCACTTCACTGTACCACTCCCAACACTCCCAGTTTCTACTCTTCCTGTGTTACCTACAAACACTTTTATATCCTTACCATTGATAGGATGTTTCTAGTTTTCCCCTTTTTTGGTTTGTTATATCCCTCTGTACCTTTACTCTAGATAGTGTTTTTCCCTTCTACCCCTGTCAGCAAGTAGTTCCCACTTGTCTGAAGAGTTTTCCTCCTTCTTTTATCCCCTTGCATTCCTCTGCTCTTTATGGCTGCGTACAGAGCCTACAGCTGTTTTGCTTCATGCTCCTGAAAATGGACAACCATGGCATGCTTCTGTTGGACTTTTGGAAGTATCCTTCTGAAAGCCCAACAGAGCTTGGAACACTCCACCACGGTCGGTCGCTACGAAGTAACAGCCACACTATTTCGACTGTTACTTCCACATTCCGGGACAAGAACTGCGCATGCATGCCTCACATGCATGTGCAGTTCTGCCAGATCCTCCATCTTGGGAATGGAAGAATGCCATCCACCACAATTACGCATGCTTGAATGCCTCGCATGTACAGTTGCATCACTGCCGCCATCTTGGAGATGGCACTTGGCGGTGCTTGCTGTCCGGAGCTTTATAAGCTCGCCATATCGACTCTAACTAGAGTATGTTCCTATTGTGGTAGCAGCACTTTCACTTTCTCCTAACCTTTTTAGAGACTATGAAGAGTAACATTAAAACAAAGAAGTAACTAATATTGTTCTCATGGGGTAGGATTAATGCCCTCAAAATGGTTATAGTGGTGACTAACCAGAAAAAAAATGTCCTGCTAGCTGTGGAATTCTGCAGGAAATGAGGTACTGAATACTGAGGCAACATCATTATTTTCCATTTGAAGTCAATCCAGTTAGCAGAGGTACTTTTAAGGCATGCTGCAGTCAGAGGGAACATTTTTATGGCCAACATTGTACTACATCCAAGATACACTATGCTCTTAGCAACCTGCCTGTACAGCTATCAGCCTTTTTTGGTTTTGTGTTGCCTCTCTAGTTTGGTTCTTCTTGCCCTTCATTTGAGATGGGAAGATACCCAAAATATATTTTATACCTTGATGAGTCATCAGACTGAGGGGCTTAAATCTACATAACTTGCACTGATTACATCAGGTCTATGTGCATCAGCAGGCAGTGACCTGCCTGTTGTCCATACACAGAATACTTAACATAGAAGCATAGAATTTGATGGCAGATAAGGACCGCTTGGCCCACCTAGTCTGCCCATTTCCCTACCTGATGGATAAGTTGCAGATCCTAGTTAACCAGCAGCCTACTTCCTCCTACCCCCGCTAGAATTGCCTTATGTCTGTCCCATGCATTCTTGAATTCCCCCACTGTTCTTGACTGCACGACCTTCTCAGAAAGGCTGGTCCATGCATCCACAACCCTCTCCATAAAAAAATACTTCCTAACATTACCTCTGAGCCATCCCCCCTCTATCTTCAAATTGTGTCGCCTTGTTTTCGTACATCTCTTTTTCTTGAAAGATGCTATCCTCTTGGACTTTGTTGATTCCCTTGAGGTACTTGAAAGTTTCTATCATGTCCCCCTCTCTCTCCTTTCCTCATGGGTATGCATATTAAGCTCCTTTAGTCTCTCTTTGTATGTCTTCGGTGCAGACCCTGCACCATTTTGGTTGCCCTCTTCTGGACAGCCTCCACTCTGTCTATGTCTTTGAGGAGATGGGGTCTCCAAAACTGCACGCAGTACTCCAGATGGGGTCTCACCAACTGTCTGTACAGAGGGATAACAACTTCCTATTTTCTACTGTTGATACCTCTTCCTATGCATCCCAGTATTCCCACAGCTCTCCTTACTGCTTTCTCATATTGCTTGCCCACCTTTAGGTCATCTGATATAATCCCTCCCAGGTGCCTTTCCATTTTTATTGTTCTTGGCATCTCACCCCCCATTGTGTAATCTTCACCTGGGTTTTTGTTTCCCAGGTGCATTACCTTGAATTTCTTTGCATTGAATTTGAGCTGCCATACATTTGACCATTCCTCCAGCCTAGTCAAGTCCCTTCTCATCCTTTCCACCCCACCTTGTGTATCAACCCTGTTGCAGATCTTTGTGTCATTTGCAAAGAGACATACTTTTCCTTCCAGGTGCTTTGCAATGTCACTTATAAAGACATTAAAGAGGACTGGCTCCAGTACTGAACCCTGTGGTACCCTGCTAGTTACCCTCCTTTCTTCACTGTGGACTCCGTTTACTATTACCCTTTGCGTCCTGTTGTCCCGCCAATTTTTTATCCAGGCTACCACCTTGGGACCCACTCCAAGGCTGGCTAGCTTGTATATGAATCTTTTGTGTGGGACTGTCAAATGCCTTGCTAAACTCTAGGTAGGCCATGTCCACAGCCCCTCTCTGGTCTACTACTTTGGTCACCCAGTCAAAGAAATCAATTAGATTTGTCTGACATGACCTTCCCACTGTGAATCCATGCTGCCTTGGGTCCTGTGCCCCACTGGCCTCTAAGTACTCAACAATTTTTTCCTTCAGAAGTGATTCCATCATTTTCCCTACCACTGATGTCAAACTAACTGATCTGTAGTTTCCTGCCTCTGCCCTGCTCCCACTTTTGTGAAGTAGAATCACATCCACCCTCCTCCAGTCCTCAGGCACCACCCCATCCTCCAATGATTTGTTGAAGAGAGTAGTCAGTGGTGTCAGAAGTTCAACCCTTAGTTCTTTTAGAATTCTGGGGTGAATCCCATCAGGCTCCATTGCTTTGTCCACCCTCAGTTTCAAGAGTTCTTTCAGAACCTTTTCTTTTGTGAATGGACTGGTATAGACTCCCCTATCCAGGGTGTTCCTCTTGTTTGGTTTAGGTACCTCCCCCATCTCACCCGTTGTGAATACTGAGCAGAAATATTCATTTAGTATCCCTGCTTTTTCACTGTCACCCTCTGCCCATATTCCCTCCCCTTTATTAAGCCTCGGCATTCCTCCCTTGGTTTTTCTTCACTCCCTAATGTACCTATAAAAGGCTTGGTTAGAGCATTTGCTATTCTGACTGCCTTCCCTGCCTCCTTCTGCTTTAACTCATAAAGTTCTCTGTCCTGCTTCTTCTGTGTTTCCCTATATTTCCTGAATGCAATTATTTTCTCCTTAACCTTCCCTGCCACCTCTTTTGAGAACCATAGTGTTTTTTTCCTTCATTTTGTTTTGTTGATTCACTTCACACAAAGGCTTGTTGCCTCTGGGATGACTGTTTTGATTATTCCCCATTGTTTCTCCACCCCTCCTTCTTGCCCATTTGCTAGTGTTTTTCTGAGGCGCTCTCTTATTTTCCCCAAAGTCAGCCCTCCTAAAGTCCAATACTCTTGCTTTAGTATGGCTTGACTCTATGGTTGTGTTTATCATGAACCACACAGTTTGGTGGTCGCTTGTTCCCAGATGGCTACCCACTTCTAAATCTGAGATCCTTTCTCCATCCCCGTTTGAGAGTACTAGGTCTAAGATTGCTCCCTCCCGAGTGGGTTCCAGCACTAGCTGCCTGAGGCATGCCCCTTGTAGGGCATCAAGAATGACCCTGCTCTTGGATGTGACTGCAGCAAAGATGCTCCAGTTAACATCTGGCATATTCAGGTCCCCCATCAACAATATCTCCCCTTTTTCCACCATTTTAAGGATGCCATCTATCATTTCCTTGTTCATTCCCTCACCCTGAGATGGGGCCTTTACACAACCCATATGGATTGTGGTGCCATTTCCTGTCTCCAGGGTGACCCATAGTGCCTCATCTTCTCTCTGGTTACTCTTTAGTTCTGTTGCTTTAATCCCTTCCCTTACATAGAGAGCTACTCCTCCTCCACTTTTACCCTCCCTGTCCCTCCTGTAGATTGAATATCCTGGTATGTTGACATCCCAGTCATGGTTCTCTGTGTACCATGTTTCAGTGACTTCCACAATATCCAAGCATCCCTCTTCCAGCAAAGCTACTAGTTCAGGGAGCTTGTTACACAGACTATGGCCATTGGTACTCATCACCCTCCATTTTTTGATGGGTGATGGCCTTACCCCTTTTAGCCTCATCCCTGTCCTTACTGCCTTTACCTTTTTTTGCATTTATCCCTGTTCTGCTCCTTAATGACTTCTCTACCTTGATGTTTACCTCACTAATTACTGTGTTTTGTAGGGGGAGGCTGGGATTACCCTGCTCCTTTTCAGTGCCTCCTCCCTTGGCTAGTTTAAATGCTTGCAATGAAGCATTTAAACTTATCACCTAGTATCCTGGTTCCCCCCCCGGACAGACCATCGCACCAGCATAGGCCTGTATCCCTCCAGGTGGCTCCCCAGTCCCCAACGAAAGCCAAAACCCTGAGTGCCACACCAGTTTTTCAACCATTCATTGAATCCCATGGTGCGGAGTACCCTAGCATCACCCTTGTCATAGACAGGCAGCACCTTCTAGAAGGTTACCATATGTGCTACTTGTCTAAGGCCCCTCCCCAACTCTACAAATTCATCTTGCACTGCTCTGATCACATTCCTAGCCAGGTCATTTGTACCTAAGTGGACAATGACATCCAGCTCCCTCCCTCATGCAGCTGCTCCCACAATCCTGAGGATTTGCTACCTGTCCCTCCAAGCTGTGGTGCCAGATAGGCATCTTACCTCCCTTTCCCCTTCCTCCCCTACTTCTACCCTACTAATGACTGAGTCCTCCACCAGGAGTTGTTTCCTTCCCCATGGGGTCTTGTGCCACCCTGTGACCCTGTGGGTCTCCTTTGGGGAGGTTCCCAGCATCCTCCTTGGTCTCCACTGCAGGTGCCTCCATAGAGGAACCACTCTTCACCAGAACAGCATAAGAATTCTGGAGAGGTACAGTTGGAGGGATACACCTCTGTTCCACCACCCTCTCCCTCCTTGAGCCTACCTTGATCCAACCAGCCCCCTTCCTTGGCAACCTCTGATGTAGCGGCGGTAGCCCTGGTCATCCCTGGGTGGGTGAGGAGGTTTCATGAATCTGAGCCAGGTCAGCCTGGAGATGGATGACCTGCTCCCTCAGACCAGAAAGGTGCCTGCAAATAGGGCAGCATTGCAGCCACCAGCATGTCTCCCAGAACACTGCCGCCCCACAGCTATTGCACTGCACCACTCCCATCATGTCTTATTTTGCATCCCCTCTCCTGTTGCTTTGTATGCTTACTCTGTCCTCCCTTTATGTATTTTTTCACCTACTTTCCTACTGGCTTTGTGCCTTTACAACTCTCATCCTTCCTGTTCTGGGACAGGAACTTCCTGTATTCTTCAGTAGTTTCCTTGAGAGCTGCACTCTCGAGGTTTACTTGGTTGTCCTGGCAACTGCTTGAGGTGATTACATCATGGTTAACCACTGTTATGCAGGAATTATCCTCTATGTAGAACAAGCACTAACTATACACTATAAATCAAGTCCCTCATAGCTGACTTTGGAATGTACAGAAGCCAGTCTGCCTAACCCTGTGACTTTAGTGATTCATAACTGGGCATTACCAGCCTCAGTATCTCCCTGTTCCAAATTCACAAGGTGGATTTGATTTCTGGGTGTTCAAAAATGGGATGGGCTGGCAATATTTCTCAGTTTCTTAGTTTCAGTGATGAGATAAAGAGATTCATACCTTGGAAGATGTTATAGATGAGGCCCAGGACACAGTCTACCCTTCTTCTTCTCAGCTGCAGGACTTCTTCTACCTTGCACCTACCCATTTCTGGTAAAACTTCCAGCTCCCAAGTACTCTAAATTCCTAGATCATCACAAGTTTCTGATTTCTGTCCCCTCCTCTTTAGACACCTGGCTACTAGAAATGGCTGCGTGAAAAGGTTTAGCTGGGGAACTACTGTATATGCATGGCTACAGAAGGAAGACCCACTCAGTGGGAAAATGACCATGGGATCCCTATTGTCCCACTGGGATGGCAAGATGTGTGGCCAATAGCTGTGGTAGCCAGCATTGAGTTTAGCTTGAAAACTATTTAATACAAAATCCTACACAGGACCTATTGTATGCTCTCTCTTCTCCACCAGCTGGGTAAACTGAGCTCCAGAAACTGCTGATTGGGTTATGGCAAATACAACCTTGAGCCATATCTTGTGGGACTGCATCAGACTCAGAGCCTATAGTATTTAGCGCAAGTGTGGAACTGTTGTTTCTCCCTGCTCCAAGGTACCCTACGCTGCTCCCTTTAAATTGGTCATCTAGGCATCATCCTGGATGCTTCTTCTCTTTCTACTGCACAGTTGTGATGACTGGCTGGAACATTCTCAGCAGGTAAGTGAGTTCTGATGCATTATTAGAGATACCCTACTCTACCTGTTATAACATTAAACTGGAAACTTCAATCAAAATATCTAATTGATTGATAATGAATTCTAGGAAAATGACTTAAAATTGTTTTTTGGCTCCTTTATGTTCATTCACTGTCTGAAGTATAGGTAAATGTTTGCATGTGAATGACATCTTGTACTTGTCACCAAGAAACTGTATAAAAATAAGTTTTATTTAAAGAGTAAAAAGTGGTGTAATTTACTTTTTACAAGAAATATAAGCTGGAAAACATATCCATGAAGCTTTATGTTTAGTGATTGAAAATCCATGTTTCAGCTGGCCCACTGGTGCAGAGGTTATTTTTCTGTTTGTGATGCTGGTGATCCAGGTTCAAGACCGGATTTGGAGCGTAGGAGGGCTGGCTGGCTGGAAGGAGGAGGATTGAGTGTCGTTGGAACTGCTCTCCTCCTCTGGGGGGGTAGCAACTGGCATGAAATTGACCCCTGGCAGTGGCCGGGGGGAATACAACTGCCAGCCTGTCAGGGAGGCATGCCGGACATTCACACACTGTACACAATGCCATTGCATGCCACACCTCTCAGGGAGTCCATTATCAGTAAAAACTGCTGCCAGCTCAATTCATGATGCCCTGTCTTGCTGGCTCCCCATGTCACCCTCTGTGAAGCTTGGCCAGCTACTGAGCAAGTGTCTCCATCAGTGCAGCTCAGTTCTGTAGCCCCACCTTGGGGGGTAAGCCAGGGAAGCTTCACAGTGGTTCTTCCATGAGAACATTGTACAGTCTTCCATGGGGGATGTGCCTGCCTGATGGCCCTACCCAGAGGGGGCAAGCCTGGGTAGATTGTCACTCTCAGTCCGGACATAGGCAGAGATCAGAGCAGTTGGGGGCTGAGCTCTCAGAGGACTGGCACCCAAAAGGCATACTGAATAAAAAAAAATAAAATCCATCTTTCAGAGCAAAATATTTTTTTTTCTTGTTTGGGAAGGCATCACCACTGATAAAACAGCTTCCTGGAGCCTTTATGTTCTTGCATTACCAGAAGTGGACAGTTTTTCTTTTTTTTTACTTCTGTTTCATATCTTCACTTAGGTTTCAGTTGTTCAGTCTAAATTTAATCTCTCCTGGCTTCATATTTTCTGATTGATACTTTGACACACAGGTTTTAAGTTGGTGCAGTATCATTGATTGTATTTTTTTACAGTGGGGATTTTTTTGTTGTTTTAATTTTCATTAAGACAGCTTGGACTCTGCATATAATTTAGCAGAGGAGAAAAGATGTGTAAGAGTTTAATAGTAATATAGTTCTGGGTTCTCAGAGAGGATGGGTATGGGCAGAAATAATTCATGTCATCTAAATGACCTTTGTTTTGTATCACAGCAGGGCATCTTTTCAGTAATGGGTGGCTGTTTATGGGAATCTTCAAAGGATGATGAGCACCGTTCATATCAAAGAAGCTGTTGTGGGTAATGACAGAACCAGACATCCCCTGCTGAGTGGGCTGGGAGTTAGAACAAGGGATGGATATTACAATCCACATAGTGAAGTTGGGAAATGATAAATCTGGTTTGGACTGGTTCTCTAGAGAGGAGGTCCCCCAGGGAACAAAGATATAGCCAAACCTGTGATGTCAGAGTGTCATGCATGATAATGATGCAGCATGGTGGGCTGGTCAGCCAAGTGCATTTGGGGTCTGTGATTAGACATAACAAGTTCAGTAGGATCAAAACTCTGATCATACAAATCAAAGGTAGGAGTATGTCTTAACTCACTGAGTTTGAGTAAGAGTCTACTCTGCTTAGTATTTAGATAGAAGTGAGTTTGGTTATTCTGTGTATTTTCTTCCTGTTCCCATAAACCTTTCTGCTTTATTCTATGTAGGTATGCTGTATTCCCTATAGTCTTACTGTGTATTATCCTGTCACATATGAAAATATCTTGGAGTATTAAATATTATTTTTATACACTTGAGGCTTTCTGTGACTGAGTCATTTCTGGTACAGAAAGCTGGGGTAACTGACAAAATCTATGGTCCATCTTCGAAGAGGGTTGCCATATTTAAAGTGTGGTGTTCTCAGTGGTAATAAAAGGTACAGGTTTTCCCCCTTGATGAAGAGCACCGCACTCTGTGGTCAGTGGCTCTGGTGGAATTTGAACCTAGAGATACACTGAGTGGGGGTCATGTTGGTGGTGGTAGCATATTCAGACACCCTTGCAGGCATCTGAAGAGTTAAGAAAACTGGTGACAGTCATAGGCTGAGTTCTTGGAGAGAACCAGTTTGTGACAAATTGGTAGTAGTGGGATCTGAAACAGATTGCCAATAAAAATGTTATTTGTACAGTCACAGAACAGGATATACAAATGGGGATACTGTATATTCTAGTACTTTTACTTTGTTATAAGTAAGAGTAGACAGCTGGAAGACATTACGTCTGGACCACATGAGAGATAACACAGTGGTAAACCTTTAGGATCTGTGCAAAAGAAAAGGGGTTGTCTTAGAGGAAGGCCAGCCATGGGCAGAACTCATAGACATCCTCCAGGAAAAGTGACCAGGGAAGCAGTGCTAAAGTGGTCACTGCTAGCCAGGTTGTGAGATGGAGGCTGCATGCAACTGAGCCAGGGCCTAGAACTGGGTAGCTGTGCAGATAGAGATGATTCAGCTGGAGCTTGCTCTCATTATGGCAAAAGCAGATGTGGAGCTACAGAGGGCAAAGTCCGAAGCTGAGGAGTGAGAAAGACATCACCATCATGAGATCCAATGAGAGAGCACAAGAGACAGAAAAAGTGAGAGGAGCAAGAGAAAGAGTGAGAATACCAAGAAAGGCAGTGCCAGCATGAGATCCAGCAGAGAGAAGTGAAAACATGGACATGAGAGGAAAATGGAGATTCTGCACTATAAACCATAAGTACTGGCATCACAGGTTCAACACAAGAAGTCAAAATTAATTCCAACATGTTTTCCAAGTGTCAGAAGGGGGATAATATTGATTTGTTTTTCAAATCTTTTGAGAAAATTTGTGGGCAATTTGAATAGGACAGGGCTTCTTGTGCAACTTACCTTTTGCCATTACTTATAAGCAAGGCATTAGAAGCCTTCACCAGAATGGACAATGAGGACTGTATGAACTATGAAAAAGTGAAAAATGTTTTGTTCAAATATTTTTAATTAACTCTCAAGGCTTGCAGACAAAAATGTAGAGGTTTAAGGAAGGCACCAGGAGATAGCTATTCTGAAATGTGTGTAAAACTAGACAATCTGTTAGAGAAATGGTTAGAGGGTGAAAAAGCTAGCTCTGTGGAACAGACAAAATATTTGTTACTCATGGAACAGTTCTTAAAGACTGTACCAGAAGAGTTGAGAATATGGTTGCTAGATTGGACTCCAAACTCCATGAAGGAAGCAGCTGAGAGGGTTGATCAGTTTTTAGCCAGTCGCTCATCCACACAGCACAAAAACAATGGGGCAAGGTCATCAGGAGCCCAATTCTTAAACATTGGCACAAGCCGCGCCAAAGGCCACTTGCACCAATTGCTGGTGTGGCAGGGACCCTGCGCTTGATTCTCTATTGGGTAGGGTCCCGGCATCCAAATCCCACAGCTTTCAGCAAACTTGGACCTGTGACAAACAGACTGCACAGCAGGGAGGTTTTCCGCAAGCCATGGGTCATCTGTATGGTGATAACAACATGGACAGGTGCCTGGTGGCTAGCGCCCTTCCCCCAGCCCTGATCCCTGAATGTACAAGCACTTTCACTTGTGGTGTAGGGCAACCCCTCTCCCCCGTGCTGATCCCCATGACATAAATGACAAAACCTTCCCTGGTAGTCTAGTGCATCCCTGCTCCCCACCCCAGTTGGCAGTGCCCCACCACCCTGCTTCCCCAAGCCCCACTTTTCTGTGATGAAATACTACAGAAACCATTGGTGGTCTAGTAGCCCCCCTGCTCAATGTATATTTATCCCTGTGATCTAGCACCTCCCTCCCACCTGCCCGATCCTCCGGTATGAACATTACAAAAATCATTGGTGGTCTAGTGGACCCCCCACCCCCGATGTCCCTATAAAATATTTCTCTGTGATCTAGTGCCTGCCCACTGTCCTGATCCTCTGGTATAAACATTACAAAAATCATTGGTGGCCTAGTGGACTCCCTTCCCCAGCAGCCAGTGTCCCACCACCCCGGCCCCATCCAAAAACTGAGCCAGCGACTGGCACAGCCCACCGCTCATCACCACAGCTAGCTACCAACTGAGCTCTCAATGAGCGCTGTACTGTATACAGTACATGCTCATTGACTGACAGCTCTGTCAGTCCCCCCCCAACAATGATCTCTCTCACCTTTGGGGGAGAACTACCTGCCAGAACAGGTCTATAATGTTTATGAGACTGGCCTGTTCTGTTGGGGCCTCCTTGATGTTACGTTGGCATGTAAAACTGAGAGTAATGCAAACAATGGGTTTAAGGTCACCAAAGACTAGGTAACATTTTTATTTTGCAGTAATGCCTCTGGTTGTCACAAGAAGACAGTATGGCACAGTGGTTTAAGGCTCTGAGCTGCAAATCTGGAGACCTCGGTTTGAATACCATGGCTCCCACTTGCATACAGTGTGACCCTAAGCAAGTTACTTAACTTCCTTGTGCTCCCAGGTTGCACCTGTAAACATGCTTTCAGCCTTGTGTGTCTCACCTGGTTAAATAATTGGAAAAAGGTCATGCCCTTCTGCATTGGAAAGTTTCAAAAACTTAGATACTTTTACCACATCATTGTACAATCATTGAATATGAGTCAAGACACAATGCCTGGATTACTAGCATGATTTCCAAGAACTGTTTTTTTAACTTATTTGTACCATTGGTGTGCTATCACTTAAGAAAAAAAAGCCTGCCACTGAAAGCCCTACTCTTGCTCGACCAGTGCCCTGCCTACCAAGCTGAGTCATAACTAAAATCAAGAGACAGAAATAGAAAAGCACTGTTTGTACCCCAAAACACAATGCTAGTATCCAGTCAATGGATGGAGACATTATTGCAACTTTACAAAACACTATCAAAAGAGACCCTTGAACGATCTGGTCTTCTCAGTCAATAGTACAACTATCATTGAGTTCCTAAAAAAAAAAAAAAAAAATGAACTCACTGAATGGTGAGGCTCAGAGTAATGTTTTAGAGGCTACCATCAATTATTGCTAGATCACAACTCTGGGTCCAGCATCTGGTGATCTGTTGCAGCTGGAGTACAATTTCGAGTCTGATGACACTGGCAAATTAGCATCCATTGCCACAGAACTACAACTAATTCAGCCAGGGATAGAAGTTACAGACGTGATTGATAGTTGGCTGTCAGTTGATGATACGCTACAAACCCATGAGCAGATGAACAAACAATAAACCATCATGGCAGTGCTTGGGACAGAAAAAGATGTTGAATCAGAAGAGTCCACAGAAGAGGGAGATAAACCTGTGACCACCAGAGTACCCCAGAGACAGAGAGTGATTTCAGCAATGAAAACTGGGCTTCAGTGGCTGTAAGCACAGGACGCTGATCCTGTGAAAGAAATACAGCTCCATCAATTAATATCATATGCCAGGAGCGTGGCGAGAAGAAATACCAATAAGCAAAAAAAATCACTGTCTTTTTTGGCAAAGACAGTATCCTGACCTAACCGAGCCAAAGGCAAAGTTCATCTTCTTTGGAGTCTGAGAATCAGGCAGAATACTTAGAGAAAATGCCTCCCCCCTCCACTCCAGGAGGAAGGTTCAACCATAGTGACAAGGAGGAATAGGGGCAGACACAGACAGTCTAAAGCTAAGGTACCTAAAATTGCAAAGGTGATGCCACACCTTTCAGGAACAGATATGCTGCCTTTTGCAGAACTTGGCAATGGAATAACACAGAGGACAAGGGGGATTCAGAATCCTCTTCTCTCCCTCCCCTTTGCAAGAGATGTCTTCAGACCAGGAAGACTCTCAATCTGAGATATTGGTTTAAAACAAAAGTTAGAACATACCTGCAAACTGATGGCCGATGGCACATTTATAAGGTAGAAAAAGAAATGGGCAGACTGGATGGGCCTTGCGGTCCTTATCTGCCGTCAACTTCTATGTTTCTATGTTTCTATGAGTTACGCATATCATGTGGTTGTCTGCATTAATCTTTCTTCTCATAATGACTGATGCTGTTTTTCACTAACCTTCATATCTCAGAATGTCAACAGTATTAAGAATGATAAGAAACAGCTGGTGACTTTTTCTTCCCTGCAGTTCTTTGTTGGTGACATTGTTTTGCTACAAGACTGGCTGGCTTAAAACCATGAGTGAAGTTTCCCAAGCAAAAAAATTATGGCAAGTGGGTTGTTCCTTTTGGTCTGTGGGTATAGATAACTGTGATGGAGTGGCAATATTATTCAGGGCCTACGATTTTTCAGTATTTAGATTCCTAGAGATTGCACTTAGTCACATATTAATGTTGGATATAATACACAAAAACATTCAGTGTAGACTGATATTTGTGTATGCCCAACAGACAAAAGCAACACATACTGAAGTATTTAAGGAACTCCAGCTTCACTTACATACATCGAAGATAATGGTGATGGGAGGGGATTTTAACGTTGGTACATCTATCACTGATAGGGGACTACAGACGAGTAATTTATTTTCTGATTCCGTACAGTTGGTAAAGATGGTAATCACTGCTGACTTATCAGATGCATATGTAGCCCTCCCCAATCCTGTCCTTTTACCAAAACAACGACAGGTGGCATGCTGTTGGCATTTGGCAGCAATACCTGGTGGGGAGCTGTATATCTACGGGTTTGGGGAAGGATGAGGCTACTTGGCACAAGAGGCCTAGGTTTGACTACTCTGCACAGGGGCACCCAAGTAAATCCAACTACAGAAAGCAATAACTGTAATGTCCAGAACCAGAATTGGGATTTTCAGTGTGGCTTTATTTATTAACTCACTGAACATAAACAAAGCTCTGTATGGTCCCCCACAGGGCTACATAACTGTAATGCAGATTAGAGGTTAAACAGCGGTCCATTTGAGGAATGAACACTACAACAGTTGTCTGGCTTTGGACCCACCAGGCACTCAGCCCGGACTTTGCATGCGCATTGGATACACAGCCTGACTGGCCCAGCTCCCCTGCTGGCCACTCGACTGACGGTCCACTTGGCAATGAACCCAAACTCTACTTGGAAAGACATCCCATCAAACAAGGAGGCTCCCAAACTGTGGCTCCCCACACCACTTGAAGTCTGCAACTCCTAGAGAAATTTTGTTTTCGTACTTCCAATTTGAAACTCCCATCAAACAGGGAGACTCCCATCAAACAAGGAGTATGTTCCCATCCTGTGGCTCCCCACACCACTTAGAATCTACGACTCCTGGAGAGATTTTCAAGTTGCGACCCACATCTGGGTACCCACCCCATCACTGGCCAAGCGAGGCAAGTAGCAAAAACACAGAAGAAACTCAGAGGTGGATCTGGTTACTAAAGATGGGGATCTATCCACCTCCAGCTCCCACAGCCCATACCCGGCCATTTCTCTGGACACACAGAACTTTAGACTTTAAACTGTAGATTGACGGTGGATGACCTGAAGCACCCCCTCTACAATGAACTTTAACACTTTAAACAGATGACTGCTCTATTTGTTTGTCCTAGTTGACATAGTTCTCCCAAATAGCAGTCCCCAATACTTGAAATCCAACTGAAGAAAAGAAGTTGTTTGCCCCTTCCAATGAGGCCAAACACTCACCCATTCATTGCAGGTGCCCCACAGGCGAAGAAATGTAACCTTTGCTGTTATACATGAACAGACTGAACTTAAATTAAAACAGGCAGCTTTCTTCCCAAGGTGGGAGAAGGGGATTGCCCCTGGAACCCACAAAGAACTTTTCCTCACCCCCCAGAGGGAGGGGGGTAAACAGACACTACTGGTGTCCTTCTTGTTTGCTTAAGGACAAACTGAAGACTGACTTTTGAATTCCCAAGATTCTAACTTACTCTGAGCTGAAGATTCCAAATGTGGCTCATGCAGCTGTGACAATTCTATGATGATGTCATCCCTCTAGTCTCAGCTGTGACTGAGGACAGAGTGAGACAGTGTGAAACCCATTTAACTGGAGTTTCACAAGCTGCCTTCCCTGCCTACCACTAGGTCTTACTGGGATTCTAGTAACCCCGGGTAACAAAGGGGTTACACATATCAAGCATTACTTTTGCAAGGTGGGTAAATGTTTGTACAAGGCTGCAAAGCCACAAGAATTTATTTTATTTGTTTTGTATCTAAGGTTGTACAGGCAACAAAGGCTTCCGCAACACCTACAGAAATCTCAGATCACACTTGTTTGTCTTGTATCTATCACTCAGTCCATCATGTACGATCAGGCCTGGATGGTGGAAGCTCAATGAGGAGATGTTAGCAGATAAACTACTACCGAAACAATGTCCTAGGCTTTCCAGTGCACAAATATCAGTACTAGAGCTCTATGATGATTTAACTGCCTGGTGGGAGGAGACAGAAAAGGATTTTAAGGCTTTCCTTCCAGAAATTCTCAAAAGTAAGAGCCAGGACACCATATATTGAATATCTGCAGTTATACTCAAAATTATACAAACTAATTTCAACTTCATTTTAAGATCTCATATGTGACCCAGCTTAAGAATATTCCCTTGCAAATGAAGAAATTACAGTATAATGGGGCTGCCTCTTTAAATAGGAAGGTGCAGTTTGGCACTCAAAATTCAAAATGTACTTTTGACTCCTTTAGGGAATGTCAAAACAGGACAGACAGAATGGTTATGTCTTCACTGTCAGAGAAAGACAGAGATTTGAATATAAAGAAGGACTGCTTCAGATTGCACTGAGGCACATTTCGACCACCTTTGGTACAACAGTTGACACAAACAGTATTTTAGGATTTTTGGGTGATTTCCCCTTCCCCTGATTGCCTGAATCTATTCATCAGAGTATGTGGCTTCACATTTCTGTTATGGAAGTGACTAAATGCAATATCCTTCACTGAGAAATAACACTTCCTTTGGGATAGACAGGCTATCCCCAGGTTTCTACAAACGTTTTGTGGAAATATTAAACCCCATTTTGACAGAATTACTTAATCAGATTTTGGAAACCAGTAAAGTTTCAGGAGAGATTTCGGAGGCTGTAATGATCTTTTTATTTAAAATGGCAATAGAAAATGTATAGGGACTTGGCGATCTTTGAGCTTGCTTAATGGTAATGTGAAACTATTACCCAAAATTTTAACCACCAGACTTTCCAAAGTAGCAGAGCATCTGATAAGTCAACAGCAATCTTGTGTTCTTCCTCATAGGTCTATAACTGATAATTTGATATTACTGAGGGAACTTTTTGAACGTGGGAAGATGGGATAGACTGCTGGATACTTGCTGTCACTAGACCAAGACAAAGCTTTTGATAGCATTTCATATGAATACAGTACAAGTATGGCATTCCTCTCCTGTTCGCGGTCAGGATACTTTTGTTATATTTAGAAGCAACAGTTACACCAGTGGAGAATGGAGGGATGGGCACAAACATAATCGTGTTGAGAGGTGTTAGATAGAGTTACATGTACTGTGTCTTGATCCACTCCTTAGAATTTTTGAATCCCAGCCAGATATCTGGGAGATTGCACCAAGTACTGCACATCAGGAAATAACTTCATTAGCATATGCTGATGATATATGTTTGCTGTTAACAGACGTAGATTCAGTCCTGGTGGCACATAATGGGTTACAAACCTTTTCTAGGGCATCAGGTGCAATGATAAATTATGATAAAAGCAAAGGCTTAGTAACAGGCAACTTGATAAGGCCAGAACTCCCCTGCATAATCAAAATCATTTTGGTGGATACCCTAATTAAAATCTTGGGCCTCCTCTTTGGAGGTAGTGAGCTAGGGTTATTTAATTCACCCCATGCTTAGGTGACCTGTTACCCCCACCCCAGCATTTCCCAGGTCACCTGCTTCCCTCCTCCCACCCCCATCATTCCCCACCTCCATCCTGCCTTACCCTCCACCTTCCCTTTTGTAGCCACTTTCAGATTTTCGGGTCCCCCTGCCCCTACCTACCTGCACTTATGCTACCCACCCTTCACCCGCTGACAATGGCCCTTCAGCCAGCCCACCCCTTTCCTTAACCCTACTATCCTACAATCATGATCTGTTCTATATAATGTACTGTCTACACTGAAATGTCTTGTTCTCATAAACTGGCTCATAATGTCTCTCCATTGTGTACTTTACATTGAAAGCCTTGCCTTCGCTGTATTATACCTGTAACCATGGCCTACCTCTGTATGTATGTTTTCCCCCCATCCTTTGACGTGGAACTTTTGTAAACGAGCAGCATTTGCTCAAAGGTATTTGTAATCCTAGAGACTAATAAATAAATAACAAATAAATTTGGAATCAGTTTTGCAGCAAACAGCCTGGAAAGCCTCCTAGTGGAAAACATTGACTTTGTTGAAGGCCAAGAGTTTTAGTTATTAAAGTACTTTTAATTCTGAACCAGCCCATCGGTGCAACAGTAGCAATACCACTTGTGATGCTGTGACCCATATTCGGGAATGGACTTGAGTCATCTGGGATCGGCAGGTGGGAGGATGATCAAGCATCCTGGAGGATGCGCTCTTCCTCTGGGGAAGGAGGCAGCCAGCTCTGCTGTGATACTGCCACCTGGGTGACCGCAGGTGGCAGTGCAGCTGGAATGGCTCATGGATGGGGGGACATCAGAGGACACCGCATGATGCATGCCTGGGTGCACCCATGCTAGGTGTGCCCTTACACTGATGTCCTGAGGGAACTGGGTAGTAACAAGGAAAAAGCCCTTGGTGGCCAGATGAGTGCTAACCTCATCGACAGGTCCCGCACCTGGCTAATCAGGCCCTGCCTTCCAGAACCAGATCCCTGTGCGGCCAAGGTATGGGGGGCCCCCACCAACCCGACCAGAGGTGGAAAGCTCTGGAGGAACATGGGATGGCAGGTAAGTCCCAGGAGACAACAAGGTGATGGGGCTAGGATGAGGCATAGCAAGATGGGGCCAGCTGGAGAGGGGAGAAGAAAAGAAAACACTTTTCATTCCTATGTTTCTGTATGTTAGCTCATTATGCCTCCCTCCACAGACAGAGACCCAGCTGTTCAGCCTATTCATTCAAATGTTGTGAGGAAGTAGAATAACTCCAATTAAAAGAGGAGTGACCTACAGAGCAATCACTAAAGGGGGTCTTTGGTGGTGCATCCTGTTATTTTCTTCTTCAGTATTTTTTGCCTCTATTTATGAACACAGCAATTTATACCCAAAATGGGCATAGTGAAGGGTGCACAAGTGGGCACCCCTGGTGGCACATAAACCACAAAGAATTCACCAATGTCCCTATGCATGGATGGTGTGGTGTGTAGTGGCATGCTGGAGCATGTGGAGAGAGGGTCTGCTGGAGGCAGGAATGCCCCTAGACCCAACCATATATGGTGATCTGCAGTGGCAGGGATGCATGGCACCCTGATACACACACACATACCTGCATGTGGAGGCACTGACTTGGCAACAGGGCTGCACAACAGGTACAGGGCAACAATCAAGGGTGCCACACTGGTCATGTGGCATCCATGCTGACATCCCGTGGCCTGCCGGTATAGGGATTGTGTGGCCATACACTGTAGATGTGGTGGTGGATGCTCCTATCCAATGTGGGTATAGTAAGTATGTGTAGGAATGGGATGTACTTCACACGGTACCAGTTGCCTGTACCATCCATTATCCACTTTATACACCCTGGCCCTGGGCAAGGCATCACTGCTGCCATGCCCACCATGGCATGAGGTTCCTGGCCTACACACGAGTGGGATGGATTCACCACATGCAACACCCTGCATGGACCTAACTGTGATTGGGTGGATGTGGGATTCATGCCTTGGTGTGTGTCATACCATATCAGTATGCACTGAGTACCACTGCTTAACTCTGTTCTGTGCCTGTAATTGGGCAGTCTGGGCAATGCGGGTGTGGCATGCACGGGGTCTCAGTGGACTCATGCTGCTGGGCATACATCTTTGATGCAAGCAAGGAGATGTTTGGAGCTGGGAGTCAGGAGCTGCTACCATTGCCCCCATCCCAATGTGGTACACAGTCAAATGACCCCCTCAGGGCGAGCCATATACTGTGCTCACTGTGGATGTGAACCACAGAGCCATGGCTGAAGGGGACACATGCAGGGAGTACTCTGCCTGATACAATACAGGTCAGGGCATTGGGGGCTAGTGGCTGCAGAAGGGTCTGGCCAATTTGCTGCACATAGGGTGTTGGCATAGAAGACACGGAAGGACCAGTGTGTACACCACAACTGGCAAACCACACATACAGTAGGTGTGTGAAGGATAGGGTACCCAAGATATCCACCCCAATGGGAGGTCACTCTGCAGACACAGTGCATAGTTTATAATGGAATGTGTGCATGCCGTAACAGACAGATATGCATACTAATGAGACTCTGCATCGCTGTCCTGCTAACACTACTGCATAGTGGAAGCCACGTGTAGATATATTAGACAAGATATGCTATACCATGGGACAGGAACTAATCAGTGTGTTCAGTTCACAGGATGTCGATATGGCCAAGAGAGGAGACACACCGGGCATGACCATCTCTCTTTTGATGCTGGGATGGCTGATACTGAGGGATACAAGCACTGATCCTGCCACCATAGTGCATGACTACTGCAATGTGTCTAGCCACAGGGGCCCTGATATCATGATCAGACACCTATGCTGGGGTGCCTTCTGCCCCGTAGGGAAATACTGATAGCAGCTGTGTCCAGGGCATGTCTGATGGGGTACATGCTGCATCGGGGGAGACGCCTAGGGCCTGTGGCTTCATGTGCTGCAGGTGTCATCTTCACACCCTCTGCCCCCACATGGACTGGACAACACGAAGCTGGCACGGTGGCTACTGCTAAGGAGAGAAATGACACAGGGGAAGGCCCCACCAAAGCAACACTGGTGTGAAGGTCACACTGATGCACAGGTGTCCCCACAAACCTCAGCAGGAACTGCACGTCTCATGGTCAGCAGGACTGTCATGGTGGTTATGCCTCCTGTGGGGCCATCCTTGTGATCATGGACGAGGAAACACAGTGCATTGAGGGCAGGCAGACATGGCACTGCAGGACAGATGCAAGCAATGGCCACTACTGACAGTGACATGGACAGTGGACTGTCCCCACCTCACCCAGTGCCAGAAAGGACAGTGGCTGCAGCCGGACAAGCACAGTGGGACCGTGTATGCACTATTCCAGAGTGGTCCCAGGCTGAGAAATTCATTTACTGATATGTGAAAGTGGAGTAACCCACCCACAACTATCCTTACCTCCTGGAGGTGCTCTGGGACAAGCTCAAGAGGCACAGGCAGGGCTGGGCATATGAGGCAACCCTAGACAACATCCGCACCAAACATGGCCTGGGAAAGGACAGTGCAGTTCAGCATCTCTTGGAAGCCTGGGTGCTTGCCAAGTCCCTCATGGACATAGTCTACGAGGGGCTGACCATCATGAAACACTGTATTCTGTTCCTGGACATCAAGGGCAACAGGATGGAGTACTCAGTGGATGCCACAAACTCCTACAGGATGCCCTGTATGAAGTTGGATCCCCAATATTACTTCTGAGCAGTCACAGGGGCCACAGTGCACCCCAAAGGAGCTGATTATTGACTTATATGTAGTCACAGTCACTGGATGAAGTACAGGGATGCTGTAATGCAGGACACTGTTTGCATGATGGCACATGACCACATTTCTCAGCTGACTCCTAGCTATACCGCTAGACAGATGTTTATAGACACCTCCCCTATTGTGCAGTATAATATTCATGCACATTTCCATTGTATAGCTGGTGTTCTTATTGCACTGCTAATGCAAAAGACTGCACTGTTCTGAAGTGTACTGTGTCATCTGCTTTGTCTGTGGGTGGAGGGGTGGCAAGGACATATACGTGCTGCTGTATATAGATGCCCCATTCCCATTCAGGGAGGGGGGTCATTATTGTATAGGATAATAGGGTGGGTGCACCAGGTGATTGTACAGAAAGTTGTTCCACAGGGCATTGGGGTCATGTGGCCTGTATCAGGGATACTACATACTGTGTGGTACAGGGTGTTCACCTCGGCTATCTCGCATACCATGCTGAACAGCCATGTCTGCAGGGTTGGACAGCCATGACACTAACACATGGGGAACATCTGTGATGGGTCCAGGACCACCAGCATCTGACTGGGGGGCAAGTGTGCACCGCGGGAAGGGGGAGTGGGTATACCCAGCACATTTGGGTACATCCCTATGGGACGGTGGCATGTGGGGTCATGGATCGGAGTTTACAGCAGGGGCTGCCTGGCATAATGTTGCTATGATCTCTGCATGCACCTTTTCAGCATATACTGGATGATACATCTGCATTATGCTGTGCATGTAGCCTTCCAACACACCCCTGTACGGAGCCTATCAGGAGTGTGCACACATTGTGCTTCTGCACACTGTGTGCTCTGGCTGGGCATCCCACTTAGGTGTAATGTGCACCCGATTCATGTGTACGGTCCTCTGTGGCCTACTTACATGGTTTGTAATGGGCTACACACGTGGCTGAATAGATGCCTTTGTGCACAGGAACTTCAGTCTTACGCTGTTAGATTCTCAAATATTGTGGGAGCCTTTAGTTAACACTTGGTTAATAAACATATTGTCAGCTTGGCATTTGGGTCAGTCATGATTGTCAAAATCCCCATAAAAGGCCCTTCATGAGTATATCACAATAACATTAAAAAAATTGAGAAGTTGGAATGTTGCTTGTGCTGAGGTCCAGCAACACACATGGAGGCAGTTATATAACACTATGCAGGATCCAGTGATTGCATCTGAGGTAGAATTCCCCAGATGTCCTCCCAGTAAGAGGTCCATAGTTCTGGAACATCTTACTGATCAGTGACTTCCTCAGTACACTTAGGATGTTGTTTGGCTCTCCTGTCATGGGTGATTGGGGATGAAAACACCTCAAAATACAAAAGTGTTGAGGAATGGCATTGTCCCAGACCCAGTTGCTACCAGATCCTTGAAACACAGGAACAGCTGTTCTTCAATTGCCCATATAGAGTGTTAAAGAGTTTTGGCAACACTTGCTAACCAGTGGCAAGGACCTCTTTTTTATTCTTGATCTATGAAGAATTAGTGCTGGGAATTATATCAGCAAAATGATCAAAGTACTAAAAAAGTACAATTTGGCTTTTATTCGCATTGTTAAAATATTATCTATGGCAAGCATGATGTTCATTTACAACCCAGCAAAAAACTGCTGACTGCAGGGATGTACCTAGCATGATCAAACATGGGTTGCTATCTGTCTATTATCAAGATCATTTGGGTACATTAAGAGAGAATGCAAAGGCACTGTATAAAGCAGTAAAGTGGCTCAAATGTGACTAAGAAGTACTTATGGGGACTGGAGCACAAGATTGGAAAACAGCATTTTTACAACTGGGGGCGGAGCCTACAGGAGTATTGCATGTACAAAAGAAGTGATGTCATGTTTTCTGTCCGTGGAACTGACTGAAGGTGTAAATAGTCTCCTCCACCTTACCCTCCTCCAAGAAATGTTTTCCACCCACAAATAAATATGCTTTTGTGTTAGTCAATGGTTGCAGTGTACTATTTTCTTTCTTAAATGGGTGGTGCAAGAACTGGAACTTGAGTAGTGGGAAGCAGCATTGTTTTTTTGGGGGGGGGGGAGTCACCCTCCTCAAAGCTCAAAGGTCCATCCCACCTTTTTCATTCACGTGGGAGGGGCATGAGGTGGATCTATTATCCTGAAAGACTCACATGTTTGGGATGTGGACCAAGGAACAGAACAATTCTGTGGAGTTCCTGCATTTTGTTAAGTACTAGAACAGAAGATACTTAAAATGCCTTCAAACTGACTTAAAAACCCTTGGAACAAATGATTATCAGAGTCACCTGGTGTCTCAAAATGAAAGACTAAGAGGTGTCTAAAAACTAAGGAAAATAGACAGCTTTCAGGTATTTCTTAAACATTTATATACTAAAAACAAAGTTCAGCTTTTGGGATTAACAATATTAGTTTACCATATTCTGTCTATCTATATATATAGTTTGTCTTTTTAGTAGTTTCAAAATCTTGCATTGGTGTTACTAATGCATTTAGAAATACATTTTTTAATTGTCTTTACAGATAATCATGCATGTTCATGTGAGGGCACATTTTGGGGGGATGGGGTTCAAATTATTTTAATCATGGGCACAGTAAACACAGCCTGTGATGAAGTATATTTTTCTTTTTAAGTTTGAGAAAGCTATTAGAAGTAGAATAGATTAAACACTTAGAAACATAGACATAGACTTTGTCGGCAGATAAGAACTGCTTGGCCCACCTAGTCTGCCCATTTCCCTACCTACAGGAAAGGCCGCAGATCCTAGTTAACCGACAGCCTATTTCTTCCTACCCCCCACAAGAACTGCCTTATGTCTGTCCCATGCATTCTTGAATTCTCCCACAGTTTTAGACCCCACAACCTCCTCAGGAAGGTTGTTCCATGCATCCACTACCCTCTCTGTGAAAAAATACTTCCTCACATTGCCCTGGAACTTTCTGCATAACAAGTTCCCCATGGCACCTCACAGCATTTGACACCAACATCCTAAGAGCAGTCAGTGTGATACTTCACAGGACATTGCATAACAAGAGACCTAGCCTTCCCTTTTTCCAAATAATATACCAACTTCATTCTCAGGCAGGCAGTTCTAGGCTACTGTTTATATTCTACTGAATCTTTTTTTTTTTTTACCTCCTCCGACACTCCGACGTCCCCCTCTCCTTTGGGCTTCCTAGTACTGCTATCACCGCAGCTATCCTCTTCCCTCTCTCCTTGACACAGATCTTCAGCCAATACCCCGGGTGTCCCAGTGTATCCCTTCACCAGGCAGGTCCCCCTCCTCTGAGGGGGAAGGCACCAGGGGCAGGGGAAACCCAGCGCACTCCATTTTTACTGATCCAGGGTGCTGCTGCTGTGGAGGAGTAGGCTCCCAGAGGTTCTGGCAGTGTAGATCATGGAAGCCATCATCCGGCGGCTGCCAAAGTTGTTTTTCCACTTTTTCTTGTTGTCCCTCCTGCACCGCTTTTAGTACTCCGGTCTCTACCAGGGACCACTACAGAGCAAGGCTCCCCACCCAACCCACCCCAGGAGAGGAGGCCATCCTCTGGATGCTCAATCCTCTCCTTCCCCTGTTTCAGTCCCCAGTGTCCCGAGTCCGTTCCTGAACCCAGGTCGCCGGCATGGTTCGAGTGTGGCATCCAGCGCTTCAACCCTCTGTGCCACCAGGCCAGCTGAATCTTCTTAAAGAAAAACTGCATGTTAAAATCAGGAATATATGTATTACTACCAGTTTTGAGTACTCACTTCAATCCAGTGTTTTCTTTCTGCCTAGGCTGTTAGAGGAATTTTTCTAACTTTCCCTGGGTGTTTTATGATGTCTGGGGGCAGTAATTCAAGTTTTTTTTATTGCATCTTCTCCAAGTTAGTCTTCAGCATACCCTTTGGTTTGATGTCTAATAGCCCCTACAGCAGGCCAGTGTCGTGTTACAGTGTTTTGCTTAGCCACAGCAGAGAAAAAAAAAAACACTGCAGCCAGGATTCACAGTGCTATACAATATACTATAGAAAGTTACATGTTTAAACACATACACACACACACACACCCCAAGCAGAACACAGCTGGATAAGGTACCAGTATTTAGGAAACTTGTCATACTTACCCAGACTCTAGCAATGTGAATCCTGCCTGTGACTATAGGTGTTTACAGCTGAATGATAATAACCACATTTGCTTCACTTTCAAATAGGTAGGCATTTGCGTCTAATTTCTGTTTGACTTACTGTAGGTTACACATAGAATCTGATCCAGAAGCAAATGATTTGATACCTTTTAATGGACCAACATAGATGTGTTAACAAGAACAAAGTGCTCTAGCTTTTGGACCAACCGGTCCTTCTTCAGAAGCCTAATGGCTGTTGTATAGAAAAAACAATACTTTTAACAGCTAGATCATGCAGAAAAAACAGAAAAAATCCCCATTGGTTTAAAATACTTATTTAAAAAATACAGATGATGATGTCAGAGAAGTTTAACAGTACCATAATACCTTCAGCCAGGAGGTTCCCAGGGTCAAAGGTGCTTGGTGCAAAACACATACAAAGAATCCTACTGCATATAAATTTAATTGACATAAGATAACACTGCTGGAGCAGATGACTTTTAAATCAAGCTATGAGTATCACAGTGTGTATAAGGATGTGATTACTGAAAAGCAACCCCCACCCAGATTAAAGACATACTAAGAATGTCTTAGGACTCCAAGAAGTATCAATGATGCATTATAGACAAGAAATTACCAGTAAAGTCATCTTAAAAACATCAGTGCACACTATATGAAGTGTAAAACTTAACTGGACCTATCACCCAGCTATACCAGTGTCAGTGGCTCAGTAGGTAGCACACTCACCTCTGAGGCTGGGAGATCAGAGGGCTGTGGGTTCAGTTCCCACATCTGGCACTTGGGTTAATATCCCAGTACTGACACTGTAGTGCAGCATGAGAGGGGTGCTGCACTTCTGAGGTGCCATCTTTTGGATGAGACGTTAAACCAAGGTCCCATCTGCCTGGATTGGTGGTAGTTCAGGTGGATGTTAAATATCCCATGGCACTTATCGAAAAGAGTAGGGAAATTGTTTATTTCAAAAACCAAAAACCATCAATATAGGTACTCATTAGAAACAAAAACAAATAGAAACTGGAAATAGAAACATCACTGCATAAATATCAAAAAAATAACAAAAACATACAAGAGAAAAACATCAGACCATATTAAATCCAGTAGACATGCTTCCAGTATTCGTGAAATAGAGAAATCAGAACATGACGATATTCAAAGTCCTTTTGTATCTGTAAAGCTGATTCAATTTGACTAATCACCACCATGGGTAAAATACATGTATGCTGTATGGAAAAAGAACATCTTGCCTGCCAAAGATAGAACTTGATACAAGCAAAGATTACATTAAGGGTACTAGGATGAAAACAGGAAAAATACCCAGTATAGTCCCGAAAAACCAAACATTCATATGTAATCTGACATGCCATCCCCAACCCCCATTTTACAGACAAAACAGACCAAAACTGTACTGTATATGGACAATTATGGAAAAAATTAGTCTGGGTTTCTTCTTTACCCACGCATTCAAAACAAATGCAGTTCCTTTCTGCCAGAGCCTTATGTTTTAAATTCCCTTTAAACCCTAGCCTCTCATGACAACTTAACCAAGTGACATCCCACATCTGACCACGAATCCTCCCATCTGTCAACACTTTAAGAGCTAGGTGTATTTTCGTGGGGTGACACCTGGGAGAATCAACCTGGACTAAAAAATTCTGGGACATTATACACTGATATATACCTTTCCGGGGAAGCCTAAAAACCTCATCTTTTGCCACCCTCCACATACAAAGCTTAGTTACCACTACTGGCAAAAAGGAAGGTACTTTATAATTAGTTTTCACGATAGGTGCTACAGTAGACCACCTTGATAAAAAATCTTGAAGGAAAAACTGAGTCCAGGCATCCCATGGATGAGAGTTAGTGGACAACACTTCTTTAAATGTAGTTTTAATAAAAAAAGAGAAATAAAAGGCAACCGGATGAATCATACTGAGACCACCCCCTTAATCGGAAGATATGCAAAATCACGCTTGACCGGGTTCAATTGACTACCCCACAACATTTGAAAAAAAATACTATATAAGCGAGTTTCCTGGTGCCTAGGTAAGGGAAAAACTGAACTCAAATAAAGAAACTAAGGAAGTAAAAACGTTTTGATTATTAATACACGTTTCTGTTTAGAAAATGTCCAGTTTTTCCATAAATGTACTTTTTTTCACCCAACACAATGCGAGATTGCCAATTAAGATCATTTAAATCTCCTGGCCCAAAGAAACAACCTAAAATCTTGATGGGCCCCGTAGAAATAGCTATCTGCCCAACCATGGAAGCAAAAACCCCTTCTCCTAAAAAAACACCAACACTTTTATCATAATTCACTGATATTCCTGAAAGCCAACCAAACTGGTCCACTACATGTAATGCAACTAGTCCTTCAGCCGCGTCTCAAAGCAGAAAACACATGTCATCTGCATTGACCGCCAAACACTGTGGTGGAACCTCTGGAGATGGAGTTAAACCTTGAATGTGAGGATGATGAAGGAGTTCCCGAACCAAAGGGTCCAAAATGAAGGTATATAACAAGGGACTGAGTGGGCAGCCCTGGCGCACCCCTCTACAGAAATCAATCCCTTCCCCTACTAATCGATTAACAAGTGGAAAATTTTGGGCATTGCTATATAAAAGTGCCATCCAGGTTCTTATTTTAGTGGAAAACCCGTATCACCGTAGGACATCAAATAAAAACCCGTGTGCCACCTTGTCGAAGGCTTGAGCCTGGTCCAAGGAAAGTAAATAACCAGATAGTTTCCCCAACCATCCAAACTCACACACATTCCGTAGTAGGGCCAAATTCTGATGGATGTGTCTACCTGGAATGGAGCATGTTTGCACCGGATGTACTAAGAAAGAAGCAACCTGTTGGAGCCGATGACACAAGATTGCTGAAAAAAATTTGTAATTTGTATTCAATAAACAGATTGGTCTCCAATTCTCAATGCGGTGCTTAACCCCTTTTTTAAATAAGAAAACTGTCAAGGCATCCAAGAATTCATTTGGCATCCGTGAAGAATCCAGAATCTCATTAAAAACAGAAGTCAGGATGGCGCTGATATCATCCGTCATGAGTTTGTATAATTCATTAATTAAACCATCTGGGCCGGGTGAGATCCCTGACTTTAAATGAGCTATTTCTGATCTAACCTCATGCAGGGTAATGGGTCTATCTAAAATAAGAGAATCAGAGGGAGTAACAATAGGTGGGAAAAGGTAAACAAGTCCTCCCATTTAATAGTGGGCCAGAACGCTTTACTATGTTGAGATTGCAAAAAACCCCCGACTATGTGCAGCATGTCAGTGTCTGCTGTGCGTAGGACCCCCCTAAAATCATAGAGACCCTCCATAAGTTTACTGTCTAATGCTTGCTTGCACGTCGAAGAAGGGTCTGAACTTGGTGAAGACTTAAGCCCATAAGATAATTCATCATGAATCTTACAAGCCATCCCATAATGGTAATTTCTCATACTTTGTCTGAGGACGGCTATTTGTTCCTGTATTTGAACATCAGAAACCGAGGGAAGGGACATTAATTTATAAAACTGTGCTCTGTGTTTTAAATAGGCAAGATAATCTGTAGACTGGGTATTAAAATGATAAGCCTTAGAGGCCAGACGAAACTCCATTTTAGTATCCATCCACCAATCACCCCAGGAATCATACATCCCAGCCACCAAACGCCTTCTGTCCAATACCTGAAATAAACATGACTGGAATTTCTCAGTAGCGAGAACTGCCGGATTCAGTTTCCACCGAGCCGGCAAGGCAGGAAAGGCCGGTGGAATCTTAAACAGTGAAAATCTTACCTGTAATAATAAATGATCCAAAAATTTGCATGGGGCCAATAAAAAAGTGCAAGGTAGTAAATATCTGGAAGAAAAAATAAAATCAATCTGTGTTGCAAGGCTGCCACGTTTATAAGTGGACCCTGAGTCAGAATGAAGTGTTCTATAAGCATCTGTCAAGGAGGCCATCAACAATAATTTAAACAAAGCATGAGAATCACAATACATCTTGCACTGCATTTGATCCTTAAATCTAATATCCAACCCACAGTTGAAATCACCCCCTAGGATAATATGCCTAGGGGTAGACAAGTACTGCTGTATTTCTGTAAACAAGGCAATCCTGGCTGATTTGGTCTGGGGTGCATAAATGTTGATGATAAGGAGAAAAAACCCTCGGCAGACACAGTCCAAGAGAAATGCCTGCCCAGGAACTATGTCTACCAAGCCAGTGACTTGAACAAAAGGATGGCAGAATAATACCCCAACCCCGTCTGCAACATCAGGACCAAAGGACCAAAAAGAGGGTCCAGAATGCCACAATTTCCTGGTGTAATTGATGTCTGTAAGGGTAGAGAGACACGTCTCCTGCAGCTTGATACATCCAGCAGACCAGACCTGAGTTTGATTCTCACAACCTCCACTTGCATACTGTGTGACTCTGAGCAAGTTACTTAATCACCCAGTGCTCCCAGGTCGCCCCTGAAAACAGGCACTTGTGCCTAGTGGGCCTTACCTGGTTACCAAAGAATAAAAAAAAAAATAATAATAATATCTGCAGATAAGGTTTTACAAAAATATAAAGGCCCGAGACTTTTTTTGAATTCTTGAGACTACAAGAATTCAAGGAAGCTACCGTCAAAAAAGCCAGTGAGCAGGACTAAGACTTATCCTTTTACGCTTCCGCCCTGACTTCTTCTTGGTGACCAGCAATTCGGAACCTCCTTCCTCATCACACTCCATCCCAGACAGAACCCCTGAAGCCACCAATAAATCAGATTCAGAGTCCCCATCCACATCCTGCAGAACCTGAAAGGTGTTATGCGTAGTGGCAAGGGGTGGTAAAACAAGTTTTTTTGCATGAGACCGAGTCACACATCTTGGGTGAGGTGGCTGAAACTCTGAGGCGGGGGGGAGGGCTAGAATGGGCATGATAGGAGCAATGTGCCCCTGACGCTCTTGTGGTTGTACAACCTCGGGAAGTATGTCAGAGGAGCCAGATACCTCTCCTCAGGAGGAGTTGTACCTGGAGGATCTGGACCAGGAGGATTAGGGTCATGGGAGGCTGTTTCCTCTGTATATGGTCTAAATTGTTCCTGAGCATCTGAAATCAGGGTTTACTTTTCTAGGCCTCCTGAATTGTTCTGGCCCGCATATGGACATTGATGGTAAGCATGTCCCTGGGCATCACACAGATTGCAGCGGAAGACATTACAACAGGTACTACTGTTGTGATCAAGTTCCCTACATAGGGCACATTTGATTTTATCACACGCACTGCTGAGATGACGTGGGCTCCCACATTTATAACATGCCTTGGGTTGGCCTGGGTAAAAGCAGACACCTCGATCCCTCCCCAAGAAAAAAACTATTTGGAACATGTTGAACCAATTCCCCCACAATATGCAGTTTTACCTTAAACTTCCAACTGCCTGTCCAAATGCCCTCCCCATCAATGACTGGTCCAGGAGGACCCAATACTGTGCATTTAGTCTCTAGCCAATACAGAATGTCCCCCACATTTACCCCTTCATTTCTGAACATAACATGCACAGTTTTAAACAGTGGTTTCGTGATAGGAATGGCCCAAAATGGAGTCCATAAAGGGGTAGTTTTAAGGGAATCATACTTCTGCCAGAATTTGTCAAGACCCACAAGTGATTTAAAACTTATATCAAAGGTTTTCTCCCCCGAATGTTAATAAGGGCATGAATGTCTGATGCCTGACAATTCATGGATCCTTTAAGGAGCCTTCGTGCCACAAAGAATCGATCAGGCTGTTCTGGAAGCCCTCCCCTGTACTTAAGGTGGACAGCGTTCCGTCTGGATGCTTGTTCCAAGCGGTTATTGTGAAACAGGTCTGAAAAATGTGGAACTGTGTTAAAGTGCTCTCTCTGAGGAGAGTAAGGGGGGGCATATGATGTCCTAGTAGGGGTCCCTGAATCAACCTCGGCAGTGAAAGATGGAAAAGTCTCACTGACTGAGGCAACACCTGCCTCCATCTGCAGTTCCTCTGGTTGCACTGTCCCTGAAGGCTCCTGAGCAGCTGTATCCTCCGAGGAAAAAGTAATCCACTCAGCATCCGGTATCCACCTGCTATCCTTCTTCATCCATCCTGCATCTAGCAAGGCTGTCTCCTTGCTCCAGTCCCTGGCTGGGAAGCCCCCCTTTGCTGCCTGCAACTTCCGTGTTGTGTCTCGCTCCTCCCCTGATGCAAAAGGCAACCTAGCCGCATCAGCTGTAATCGAACCCTCCTCCACCACAGGCGAGTGCTCTGAGCGCCTCTCGCTGACCTGCTCAGTTTCCGGGCCACCAGCCACCTCGGGTTGTGCTGTAAAAACATCCGTCGTCTCGGTCTGTTGATTTCCCGCATCTCCTGACTCTCCCGTAGCATAGTTCCCTCCGCACTCGTCTCTGGGAAGCTCCCCTGGATTGCACAAAGCAGCGCTCACCATAGCACTCCTATCCTCCTCCATTACGCTGTCTGCAGCTCCTCTGCCTCCAGCAGGTAAGGTGTCCAGCTCCATGCCTAGCCGAGCTCCAAATGAAAAATGATGTGTCAGTCAGCAGGTCCCCCTATCACTAGCATGCAGTAGGAGAATTTCCCCGGTGTCCTGGCCAAATTTCCCTCATTCACTATAAATACCACCAACAGCTTAATCTGGTTCAAAGTCAGTTGGCATCCATCTGTATCCCCTTCCCCCGGGTCGTGCCTAACAATAGGCAGGATTTGTCTAGTGCACTTACCTGGTCAACAAAAACTAAATAAATAAATAAAATAAAATACTCTCCAGCTAGATATCATGCCCCATAATTTCAAAAACCTCTAGTATAGTGACAGGACTTTATAAATGATAATTTAAATATAAATTGATAGTATTAGTGTCAAACAAAAAACTCTATTTGAGGACCACCAAGGAATTAAGACCATGTAGCCTGATATGTACTGATGTCAATATACACTGAGAATTTAACAACTTGGTGTACCAGAAGTGTCTAAGGAATCTGAAAAAGTGATACAAATTTAACTTCTCTCCTTCTCTTCACACAAACAATACACCCTACCCAACCCCACATCCCCATAATGCGGGGGGAATTACTAGCTTTAAGGAGATATTCTCTCTCTCTCTCACACACACACACACACACACACACTCCTAATGAACCTTTATTCACATCAGTCACTGCAATTGTTCCCCAAAGGAATTCAACTTGTCATGAAATCCTAAGTAAAAGGGCTCATGTATCCTAATACCTACAGGGTAAAAATGTGACACTATTTAACTGTACTCCTATCTGTATAGTAACACTTCTAAGGATTCTGGATAGAACTACAATGAAATAAAACTGCCACCCTCCCCAGGATAAGGTAACTAGAAGTAAATATAAAGTATGTGCATAAGACCAGAGGTCTAACATACCTACATTTCCACAAATCACTACAATATTACCCGAATGTAAAAAAATCTGTCCAGGACCCCCATGCAAATGAGATATCACACCCCAATATGTACAGAGTTAAATAAATATGTGACAGTCTATGATAACACTCCTGTATGTATAGTAACAGGCTAGGTAATCTGAATATGGTGCAACAGAATCAACCCCACTCCAGGGCAAAGATAAGAAGTAAGGAGGAATTAGTATCCATTATGTGTATGAAGTAAGAGTAGTAACACACTGTAACTTCATGTATCTAAATAGAGGCCTACCTCAATGTGACAGCAAGCCCCATACCAGTTATATCACATACCTCACAACACATACCCACACATACATACTCACATGCACCCACATCCCACACATGCTGAAGCCCTATAATATGCCAGTCTGAAGAAGAAGAAGTCTGTGGATGTCAGTTTCTGCAATGTCCCATGAAACCCAAATCAATGTTCATCCCATCTGCTACCCTATTAAGATGTAAAGTAAGTTTAATCTCAAAAGCTCGTCTCTGTTGTGTGTTTTCGAGATTTCCTTTTAAGACCATTACTGACATATCCGAAATTGAGTGGTCAGGCTGGGAGAAGTGGTGCCCCACTGGTTTTTCAGTCATCTTTGTTCTAATAGTATATCTGTGCGAGTTCATCCTAGTGCGGAGCTGTTGGCTTGTCTCTCCAACATAACCTGTTTGTGGGCATCTTTTGCACCGAATGAAATAAACAGCATGTCGTGATGTGCATGTATAACTCCCATGCACCTTGAATTGTCTGTTTTGTTATGTAACCACACAGTCCAAGGTGGAAATGCGCTCACAAGTCTTAAAGGTGCATTGATTGCAGGGTTGTGTGCCATTGTGTGACATGGTATTCTGTTCTGGTGAAAGCTTGCTCCTAATAATACTACGCAGATAGGAGTACAGTTAAATAGTGTCACATTTTTACACTGTAGGTATTAGGATACATGAGCCCTTTTACTTAGGATTTCATGACAAGTTGAATTCCTTTGGGGAACAATTGCAGTGACTGATGTGAATAAAGGTTCATTAGGAGAGAGAGAGAGAGAGTGTGTGTGTGTGTGTGTGTGTGTGTGAGGAGAGTATCTCCTTAAAGCTAGTTATCCCCCCCAGCATTATGGGGATGTGGGGCAGGGTAGGGTGTATTGTTTGTGTGAAGAGGAGGAGGAGGAGAGAAATGAAATTTGTATAACTTTTTCAGATTCCTTAGACACTTCTGGTGCACCAAGTTGTTAAATTCTCAGTGTATATTGACATCAGTACATATCAGGCTACATGGTCTTAATTCCTTGGTGGTCCTCGACTAGAGCTTTTTGTTTGACACTAATACTGTCAATTTATATTTAAATGATCATTTATAAAGTCCTGTTACTATACTAGAGGTTTTTGAAATTATGGGGCATGATATCTAGCTGGAGAGTACAGCTGGTTGATAGGTCCAGCTAAGCTTTACACTTCATACAGTGTGCACTGATGTTTTTAAGACAACTTTACTGGTAATTTCTTGTCTACAATGCATGCATTGAAACTTCTTGGAGTCCTAATACATTCTTAGCATGTCTTTAATCTGGGTGGGGGTTGCTTCTCAGTAATCACATCCTTATACACACTGTGACACGCATAGCTTGATTTAACAGTCATCAGCTCCAGCAGTGTTATCTTATGTCAATTAAATTTATATGCAGTAGGATTCTTTGTATGTGTTTTGCACCAAGCACCTTTGACCCTGGGAACCTCCTGGCTGAAGGTAATATGGTACCGTTAAACTTCTGTGACATCATCATCTGTATTTTTTAAATGAGTATTTTAAACCAATGGGGATTTTTTTCTGTTTTTATTTGCATGATCTAGCTGTTAAAAGTATTGTTTTTACTAAACAATGGCAATTAGGCTTCTGAAGAAGGACTGGTTGGTCTGAAAACTAGAGCACTTTGTTCTTGTTGTTACATCTATGTTGGTCCATTAAAAGGTATCAAATCATTTGCTTCTGGGTCTGTTCTTGCAAGGACCAATACGGCAAATACTAAATCTAGATTTCAACATAGAATCTGAAAAATTCATAACATGCTGTATTGTGATTCTGATAAATGGGGATTTTGGTTTATTTTACAAATTCATTTTTCCTGACCATGGATATACTAAAACAAAGCTTTCTCAACAAAATGTTTTTAAATAAAGAGTTTAACGCACAGCAGCAGCAGAAGAAGCATGTTGGCATTAAAAGCTTAGTGGTGTGGATGTAGAGGCACCAGTATTTAAGCATGACTTTGGTAGAGGATTAATTGTGACTGGGGGTGAGGGAGGGAGTGAGTCTTGATATTTGTAGCATAATGGTTTTGTGAAACTTCAGCCTTCAATGGGTTAGACTCTGCAGCCATCTGTACAGTATGTCACTAAGCCATATGCATTGTGGTATGGGTAAAACCCAGATCACCAGACCAGGACCAGTGCTATAAAATCTGCACTGGGCACAGCTTGTGCAAATACTGCTGATCCAGTGGATCAAATAAATACGTGCAAATAAATACTTGACTTAGCCTCATGCTTCAACCCACCCAAGAAGATATGTTATTACATAACACACACCTTGTCATGCCTTATTGCTTAAATATGCCCTTTCTCAATGTACTATACTTTGATTCAGTTAGTGTATGCCACAAGCCTTCATGTGAACACTCTGGGCTTCTCTTTGACTCCTGATGTCTATTTGCTTTAGCTATTGTATATTGTTTGAACTGCTTTGGTCTGCTTGATGTGGTGCCTGTGTGCCTAAACTATGTCATCTGTTTATCTACTGCTACCCATGTATCTCCAGTGAATGATTGTTATAACTGTCTGCTTTATGAGCCATTGTTTTTGGACGTGTTAACTGTGCTGTCTTTGTATTAGTTTTGACGAGGTGCCTTTGTAAATGAGTCTCTGACTCAAAGGTTTGTAAATCTGATATTTTTTAAATAAATAAGTAAATGTTTATGTTTAAGCCCATGAAACACCCTTATCTAGTTAATGCATTCACAGTCATAGTGGCTGTGCCAGAGCTTGTTTTCCATTGGGACTGTATTTGTGTTATATCTTCTTTTTTTACTGCACACTGATTACTATGTGTAAGGGTAGAGGGTACCACTGTTTGGGAGAATATGTTTCAATTCTATTTAGGCTTTGTCATTCCTATGTTTAATTTGTATGTATTTTTGGTATGCTTTACTTTTAGATGTGATGCTCTGTAATGTTTACATTGTTTATATTTTTATATCAGTTTTTTGTTTTAATGAAAATTTCCCTGATTGTCTTCAGTAAGTGCCATGGGATCTTTTACTTCCACCTGGACAGTGACCAAAGAGGGACAGAGGGACCTCGGTTTAACAGCACCTCCAAAGGATGGTACCTCACCAGTGCAGCACTCTCCTTATACTGCACGACAGTGTCATTTATGAGTATTACCCCAGGTGCTTCATGACAAGCTAGAACCCACAACCATCTGATCTTCCAGCCCCAGAGGCAAGTGTGCTACCGACTGAGCCACTGACACTGAAAACATTGTTCTTCATTTTTTTCCCATATTGCTTTCTTCTCTGGCAGACTCAGGCAGGGGCTACTACAGTCCATCCTGCTTCACCCTGGACTGGCCCCTGCCTGCACCAGTAGTCACCTGGATCCAGTGACCCCCACAGCTTTCCCCCTCTGTGGTGGGTCCAGGAAGGGGAGGGTCATCATCCCCCTGCATGGATCTGCATTATCCAGTGTGGATTTGTGGTCTGTGTGGCGGTGCAGGTCGGGGCGGGTGGGTGGATCTTCATGGAACCTGAGTCCACCGTTCTTTTCTGTGATCTCCCCTAGGTCTCACTGCTGTGCCATACGCATGCATGGAGAAACAGGTATCCCACAAGACCATGGCCCCTCTCTTCTTGGCATTTGGACACTGGTGCCACCTGAGGGCACCCAAGTGGCTAAGACAGAAATCTTCCCCACCTGGGGACAGGAGAGCAGTCCTCCAGATGCTCAGTCATCCCCCCTCCCAGCCGACCCCTGGCAGCTAGAGACCATTCTCAGACTTGGGTTGCTGATGTGCCAGGAAGTAAGGCACACAGTGCCTCAGCCCTTCACGCCACTGGGCCAGTGAGACAATACTGTTCTTATTGGCTTGCCTGTGCATCCTGTTTATTGATGCATGAAACATTATAGTGCATATGCTTTGCTGTTTGTTTCCTCTATGTAATGCAAAACTAACCTTTAATGAAAAAAAACTTTGATGGCAAAAATGCCAGGTGGTAACAGGGATGGCACAGTGCTGCGACCAGTTGCAATGGACTAGAACATTGATGTAAGTCAGGAAAATACCTTGAAGCCTAAGGTAAGGCAGACAGGAGGGCTATAGAAGAGAAAAGGTACCTCTGGACAGCCAGGAACTGTGCAGGCTAGGAAGCAGGGTCCACCAAGACACAAAATATTGAGACACAGAGGGAGAGGACCAATGTGGCTGCTTTAGACTCACAATTCAGAGGCAGGCGTAGAGAACAGGGAGGGGAGACTTCTTCTGGTTAGGGTGCCCATGATCAAACAGTGTAACAAGCTCACAACATGGGACTGTCCCATGCAGTTAATGCAGCTGTAATCCAGCATGTAAGCAGATTTACTCCTCATTTGCACGCTCTAACGTCTGGATCCATAATTTGGAACACACCTCTGCCATGGGGGAAGGACCCTGGCAAGCATCTATTTTTGTGTATAGAGCTAGGAAATAGTGGTGCAGTTGGCATCCAATTTCCACACAATATGCACCGATACCCATTGTGACTGACAGTGGTTCCCAAGGGTTTAAATATTTTGAGTAACAAGCAAATTGCATGCTCAGATATTTCAATATCTAGCCAAGGCACATTTTGCTAGCTTCACAAGTCTCAAATCTGAATAAAGTTTTGGAGCACATTAGATGCAAAACTTACCCTGGCAAAGTTGCTAAGCAGCAGCACAGCATTGGTTTGGTACTACTGTATATTGCCTGTAAGAAATCTTCCCTGGTGAGAAGTAAAAATATGAAAGTCTATTTAAAGTTAATGTAGATGGCATCTAGCACTAGAAAGTACTCTAGTACAACACTGTTGTTGCTTAGCAACACAATCACTTGTCTGCTCTTTTCTTGTGAATGTAATGTTCTAAACCCTGGACTCCCTGCTAGCACAAGTATGTTGTTAAGAATATCTGCACTTACAGAAACAATTTAGACAATGTTTTCCTACTGAATAAACTTTAAACCGTAACTTCTTCAGCGAGAAGTGTTGTCAGAAAAAGTTTACTAGTCTAAATTCATGCTCTTGCTCATTTGTGGCCAGACCAGTTTTATTTTACTGGCACATATGACATATGAAGATCAGCAAAACATCAGAAACAGTTTGATCAAAAGAGGTCTTTAATCTCAGAGGGTGTCAGTTGTTAGAAATATCCAGTTTCTTATAAGTTTTTCAAGGAGAAAAAGTTGAAAGACTACCTATTTTCCTTCCATGAAGAAGAAAGAGAGAGAGAGTAATATAGAGAGAGAGAGAGAGATGGGAAAAGGAAATATGATGTCTTTCTGGTCACATCAGCAAAAAGGATGAGGGCATCAATTTCATTCTCGGGGATTGCATACAGCACAAGTGAATTTGAAATGCTGACTACAGATTCTATCTGTGCTCACTGAAGCAACCGTCTAACATCTTTTATGTTGAAGAGTTCAATTTTCTGCTTTGTTTAAAGCACCTTAAGATGTTGCAGTGTTTTGTAATCTGAATTCCTAGGCATTGCCTTCTATGTTCCCCTGCTTTGTTCACCTTAATAAAACAGTGGCAGTGATCACAGCAGGAGGATCTAGTGGAGCGGTACTTCTAATTCTTTTTTTGACAGATTTTTTTTGTTTCATCTCACATCCTACTTTGTTCCTTGTTCCACTTTATATCTTCAGAATGGGTCTGCCCTGTATCTAAGTTACTTATGCTGGTGATACAATGAAATGTGTCATTGCTAATGTCTGCAATGACACTGTAAACATGGCCTGGCTTAATGGTAATTAAATGTTCCTAACTTAGTTACCCACCCCAACCCACCAACCCCAGAAAGGTATAACTGAACTAACTAAAAATAAATTACAAATCCAGACATTCATTTACTGTAAATTTAAGCTGTGACCCAAAGGAGGGCATAGGGATCTGAACTCATAGCGTGCACCTGCAGTAAGACTAATACTGTAGGTCCTCACAGCACTGATGCAGTATTTTGTGGCAATGTTACTCCTTTTCTCATTTGATGCCAAGCAGTCTTTCCTTCATTGCTGTCTCTGTTGTGACAAGAGAAGCTGAATTTTTCTGAACAAGTCCTTGCCAGGGTCAGTACCTGAAAATGTATGCTCTTGTACTCTGCCGTCAAAGATATGGGTTCCCCCATCTGTCCTTTATTATAAGAAAATGCTCCTGATTTTCATGAAGATTCACTTTTAATTACTTATTGAACACATAATGACTATTTTCATGTTTGTCTTTTTTTTTTTTTATTTTCATCTTTATCCTCCTCCTTTCTACCTCCGGTGCCCCCTCCTTCTGTCCGCTCATGTCCCCCGGTATCTACCTTAGGGATCTGCCCCTAGAGTACCCATCCTCCTCTCCTCGCACAGTGGGGTCTGTCCTGTAGGTGGTCTGGGTGGACTTAGGGTGGCCTTCATCTAGGGCTGCCGGAGGGGATTTTCCGTTTTTTCTCCCCTTATGTCCCCACTCCCCCTAGGACGCCTTGCGCTAGGGACGTACATCCCCGAGTGGTGGCGTGCTTACGCACGCAGACCCTCATGTGCTGTGACGTCCCCCCTCCATGGCTCCGACAAATGAAGCCGCCTCCATTCCTTCCCTCTGCCAGTGCTTCCACCAGCTACGGAATGAATGCAGAGCGCAATGCGCTCTTGGTAACCCGCCCCTGAGGGAGGAGAGCATCCATTGGGACACTTGATCCTCCCTCTCCCCACCGACCCCCGGCCACCCGAGTCCGTCCCCAAACCCGGGTCGCCGGCGCAGCGCGAGGTGTGGCATCCAGCGCCTCAACCCTCAGCGCCACCGGGCCAGCTTCATGTTTGTCTTGAGTTCAGAGTTTTACAACGCCCACCCCCAGTTCATTATGTCTCATTTTAACTATATTTCTGTACTCATGACTCTTCCAGCTATGTAAGCTGGATGCCAGTGGCACGGTTGTCACTGCAGGGCTTTATATGATATGTCACATGTAGAAGCCAGCTGGAGGAGCAAACAAGCTATGATTCCAAAACCTCAGCCTCACTGTTCTTCACCGAAGGTAGGGACTGTATTCTTCACCTTTTCAAAATGTACTTTTCCTCCTCTTCTGTCTCACATGAGGAGTTCAACAACAGGCCAGTGGGCCGAGGTTGTCTGGCTGAACTCAGGTTGCATCAGAAACTCTTAGTTCTGCACTCTGGTTGGAACACTTTTTTATATCAGGTACTATATCTGCTGGCACTGGCTGGTCACTGCTGCTTATTGTGCAAAGTCCATGTAGGAGCTAATCTCTGATGGCAGCTGCTCTGGTACAGACAAGATGACTGGCCTGGTTTGCTGTTGCTCCATGCAGGATGTGTAGTCCAGAAGTTAAAATAAAGAACTCGGACCCAGGGGCTACAAGCTACTAGGCTCCTGTTCTTTTGCTGCTACTTGAAATCCACGTACTTCAGTCCCTCTCAGCATTAAAAAGCAGGTGCTCTCTGAAAATGAGATGCTACATCTCCACTGGGATATCCTGAGTAAATAATCCATAATATAAAAGGCCTGAAGGACTCACAATGTTTTGGATCTGGCTATACTTAAAATGATTACTGAACTATGCTGACTGCACTACAGTATATTAAACTGTATGATACAGCTGCTCTATACCATCACATATCCAAGACTTAAGGGACAGCAGTTGACAAATTATGCCTTTGGAAATTGTACCAAATAACTCAGTGTTGGCCACCTTTGATTGCTATACCAATATTCCCATATTATGGTTGTGATACTCTGAAATTAAATTTCTCATTTTGATAATCCTCAGATTATTTATTTATAGTACTCCTGACATTTGTGACCAGGGCAGAACACGGTCAAGTGTAAACAGTTTATTTTCTGCTGCAGCCAATGCCTCAAATTACACACATTGAGGGTAATTCACTAACTGTTAATGTAACCCCTGGACATGCCTTATTGGTAAATACTTTGACTACAGTCACCTACTTAACTGTCTGTGTGGTCTGTATGTAATGGGACATAAACTAAGGGGTGCAGTGCTAGCATAGGGCAGCAGAATACTATTTACCATTACTGTAGTCATGGCCACTCGCCACTCACCACTCATACAGGAAAACAGAACACAAAATAAGGCTAACACCCAAAATCCACTAAATAACTGTAGAGATTTATTATGGGATGGGGGAATAAATATAAGACTAAGGGAACACTTTACCTAGGGTAAAGACACTCTAACAGTATACTTTTTCTCTAAGCAAAATTTATATATCTTAACTAGCATGTAAACTGAATTGCTGCAATGGATAGGAGAAATTGTCACTACGATTTTAAGTAAGAGGGCTCTTAAACTCTTGTCAGTCTAAGCAGTCTTCTATACATACAGTAACAATCATGAAAACTGAAGTACTACAACAATTAAAGAGAGATTGTCACTTCTTTTAAGCAAGGGGTCTTTAAATTGTGATAACTCTAAGCAAAGTTCTGTATGTAGTAATCATGAAAAACTGAGGTACTATACAGCAAAGAGAACTTGTCACTTTTATTTTAAGCAAGGGACCCTTAAACTCTACACCTATGAGGGCAATACCCATGAGCACAGATAGACAGATAGGGGAGATACTCAAGAGGAAAAGGTAATCGCTTGTTTACCTGCTTAATTTAGAGTACACCACCCATTCCTGAACACCCCAACCATTGTCGAAATCAAGAGAGAGAGTACTTATCTATAAGGAATCCATGGTTCTGTGTCTGTCAGAAATGCAATTGATGGGCACACCATGGCTCTACTGGAGCTGGACACCACTGAAGCTGACACTGGAAACTACTGGAGCACTGGAGCTGGAGCCGAACATCTTTGGAGCTATTGAAACTGGATGCTACTGGAGCTGCTGAAGCTGGAGCAAAACACCTCTGGAACTGCTGAATCGAAATGCCACTGTAACTGTTGACTGTAAACTGCTGGAGCTGCTGAAGATGGACACCACTGGAACTGCAGAGACTGAAAACCTGTGGAACTCAAAGACAAAATCTTCTGGCAGGCTCTGGCCACTGACTATATACCTGAAGAAACTTCTGCTCCCACACACTCTTGGATTTCTGGAGCGACCACTGGGCTTCCCTCTTGGTCGCTGTGTTCAGATTCTGATGTCACACAATTTCCTCTTGGGTACCCCAGGTGACTGTCAGGCTTTCCAGATCATCCAAGGGCTTTGACCCTCATGCACACTTAGGGTACAACTGTCTGACCATTGTGGGGCTAACCAACAGTGGTCTAGACTGGTTAAAAGAATTTGCAATGGGGGTGTCTAGGGCCATAAGGCTTTAACCTGCCAATACCCTCATCTCTTCTTGACTTCTCACCAGTACGTGCTTCCAGGTCCTTCTCTGCCCCTTGTGTCTTGACTGTCCCTTTCCACTTTACCTATTCTGTTGCCTGTCCTTCTGGATCTTTGCCCCTTGCAAGTGCCCCAGCAGCAAGAATGTGCAGGTAACTATCAGCTGAGTTTCTTTCGTTCTTTGGTGGCTGGCCTGGTTGCCACTGTCAGTTTCTCTCTTTATCTTTGTTTTTTTTTGGGGGGGGCTAACAGGCACTGTCTTTGATACCCTCTGTTCGCTCTGACTCTGTTTTGTTTAATGTCTGCCTTCCTCAGCCTCTGTTTTATTACATTACAAAATACTCCCTTAGGGGGCTGTCTGGCACTGCAGGTTGTCCCTTCTGCTGTGGCTTGCTTGCTTTCTTTCTTTCTTTCTTTCTTTCTTTCTTTCTTCCTTCCTTCCTTCCTTCCCCCCCCTCCCTCCTTCCTTCCTTCCTTCTTTCTTTGGAAAAGGTTGGAGGGGAGGTGCCACTTGACACTGTTCGTAGCCCCCTGCTGCTCTTGATGATTTTCTCTTTCTTTCAGGGTCTCTCTGTCCTTCTACCTCTCCCTCAGTCTCTGTCTGTTTTTCTCAGTTTCTGTGCCTCTTTCTTTCCTTTTCTGTATTTCTCTCTTTTTTATGTCCTTTTTTATTTTATCTCTGTCTCTTTCTATGGTCTGTTTCCTAGGAACTCTCTTTCCCTGTCCTTCTATCATTGGTGGTGGTAGTGGCGGTGTCTCTCAGGAGCACTGGCAGTCCTCACCTCTCACCACTGTTTCCTGGCATAACTTCCCTCAGAACTCTGTTTATTTACAAAAGCATGTCTTCTAGGCTAGGTGGGGGCACGTTGCTGCTGGAGAGCTGCTGAGCATGTGTGACCAGAATGTGGAGGAGGGAGAGAGACAGTTGTTCTCCCAAGCAAAGCATGTTTGGGAGGAAAAAACTAATTGTTATATTTTTTTGGGGGGGGGACAACACCTGCTGCTTCCTTCCCCCCCAGGCCCTCAGGGATACTGGAGGAGGGAAGTGAAGGGTTTAAGTCAGGCTGGAAGACCCAGGAACTGGAGGCTGAACCTCAACACATGGAGTAGGTAATTTTTTTGGGGGGGAGGTGGGTAGCCCACACTACATTTAATATATGAGATGGCATCAGACCATAAAAGAGCAGATAGCTACAAAAATCGGATGTTGTTTAACTATAAAGTTGAAATCGGATTCATTTAAATGTAATGTTTTCTAGGTTGTTGGCTTCCTTCCATTAACGGGATTTTCAGTATTCCATATCAATCACTACTCACTCCACTGCCTGCTTCAAAAACATCTGACTGTCCCCAACAGTGCTCACAAGTGCTTTGTTTGTTATATCATGCTCTACTACCATAGTAAGCACAGTAATAACGAGTCAAAATGAAGTCTGAAAATACTGATGAAAGCTTGTTAAGCACATTTCATGAGAAGCTGACAAAAACCTATTGTAAAACCTGTGAAATGTGAATGAAAGTTATAAAACGTGTTCTCTAATGACTGAAAAGTGTATGTTCATGACATTCCATACTGAATTTGATAACTGCTTCTCATTTTTTTTTATTTAAAATGTTTGGTCAGGAAAGGCACACTAAGTCATAGCTCATTGTCAGATGCATCCCAGGAGCACAGGGAGGTTAAGTAAACTGTTTAAGAATACAAGTGGCAGTTGTGGCTTTCAAATCCAGGTCTGATGGGTCTACAGGTTTACAGCTTAGTGCTTTAGCCCTCTACGTATACTACCTCTCTTTAAACACAAGCATTTTAGAATGTATTATACTGTGTAAAACCTAAATTTGCAATATCCAGGGATGGCATAATTTCTCCAGACTGGATTATTTCAAATGCAGCTCTATCCTAGCAGCATAACACCAAAGACAATTCATCATCTCCAACTCGTACAAAACATGGTGGTTTGATTACTAACTGTCACCAGAAATGAACTCACATTAATCCAGTTCTGTCTACCCTTCACTGGCTTCCAGTCTAAAAGCACGTAGATTTCAAGATTCTACTGATGGTTTTTAAATAGCAGTGTCAGTGGCTCAGTAGGTAGCACACTCGCCTCTGAGGCTGGGAGCAGAAGGCTGTGGGTTCAGTTCCCACATCTGGCACTTGGGTTAATATCCCAGTACTGACACTGTAGTGCAGCATGAGAGGGGTGCTGCACTTCTGAGGTGCCATCTTTCGGATGAGATGTTAAACCCAGGTCCCATCTGCCTGGATTGGTGGTGTAGTTCAGGTGGATGTTAAAGATCCCATGGCACTTATTGAAAAAAGAGTAGTGGAATTTCCCCGGTGTCCTGGCCAAATTTCCCTCATTCACTAAAAATACCACCAACAGCTTAATCTGGTTCAAGGTCAGTCGGCATTCATCTGTATCCCCCTCCCCCGGGTCGTGCCTGAAAATAGGCAGGATTTGTCTAGTGCACTTACCCAGTCAACAAAAGCTAAATAAAATAAATGCCATCAAGGGATCACTCCAATTGTCCTGAGTGCCCTCCTTTCTGACTGACCAGCCACCAGTTTCTTGCGCTCCTCTTTTGCTCATCTTATCACCTAGAAGCCTTGTAGACTTGTCTCATATGGTGATAGAGACATCTCTGTATATGGCCATAGACTCTAGAAGCAGGTCTCACCCAGCATTTGGGCATTCTCTGACACAATTTTTTTTTAATTATATTTAAAAGGGATGACCCAGTGGCACAGAAGGTTGAGGCACTGGACACCACACCTCACCCCACGCTGGTGACCTGGGTTCAGGAGTAAGCTCAGGCCACCAGGGTTTGGCTCAGGGGGAGGAGGGAGAGGAGTCAGGATTGAGCAGCAATCAGTCAGCTGTCCTCTCCTGTCCAGGAAGGGATGAAAGGGTTCCTTGACTCTTGGCTGCCACCTGCTGGCAGCTAGGTGGCAGTGCTAGGCTGAGGAGAACCTAGGTGCTAGGCTGGGAGGGAGGATGGTGCCGTCGCTGGAGTCGCGGGATGCATGCATGCCTCCACGTGCATGTGCGACCATGTACCGGGTCCTGGGAACAAGGGGAGAAAAATATAAATACCATGTCTGCCCTGTTGCCACAAGGTGGGAGGGGCAATGGGGGAGTACCAGGCTAAGGAAAAAAAAATAATATTTAAGAGATTTTTTTTCTTAAAACATCAGGCATTTGCATCCTCCTGACAAACTGCTGCTGAATTGTCTATATTTTTTGAAACCTGGTGGTCTGCTTTTGTTCACTGTACGCTTTGGAATTTTTTAAGGAACTATATAAATACATTTTAGTCATCTTTTTGAACTTACAGTTTATGCCTCCCTCACATAGTCTTTCCCTTGAGAACTCTGAAGACATGGTTCTGAACTTTGACACCCCTTACCAGCCAAAGTCTGTCCATAATGGAGCCTTGGCTTACACCCCTATATGGGGACAGGAGTAGGAGGGTATTTACCTTGAATTCCCGAGTGTCATTAAACAATGCCACTGCTGGTGTGTGGGGGGGGGGACTTAGATATATTAGGGTCTATTGTCCACCATTCTGGGGTCTGATTTTTCCTGTGTTTCTGTTCCCTGCCTTCTGGATATTGGAGCACATGAGACTCAAGTGGAAGTGCACCTGGTGGTGTGTGTACAGCAAGCCCAGCCAATGTCCACCCTGCTCATTCTCTCCCCTTCGCTGTTCTACAACCTTTGGTCACCCTGGTAGCAGCCCCAAAGTGGAGGTTATAACCCTCCACCCAAAAGAAGAGGAGTGCATTCTCTGGGATGCTCAATCCTTCTCCCTCCTCTAACCCTCTGAAAGCCCAGGCTCACTCCCAAGCCTTGGTTGCTAGCATTGCAGGCAGTAGCTCTACTGCTGTACAGACTGGCTGGTCAATAAAGTTTTATTATTATTACAGAAGAAAAGAACACTGAGTCAGCTGTCCCTGGTTTGTTGGGATTAAAAGTTCTAATGAGATATGAAAATACAAAGAATGCCTTATTATAACGTAAGGCTTTTTGGAACATCACATTCTAGACTCTTAAAGTGATATTTTTAAAAGTCATAAAATGGGCAGGATTCCTAAATATGTTGGGCGCTAGATTCAAAGATCATAAAAAGGGCAACATTTCTAAATATGTTGAGTGGTAGTATCAAAAGTCATAAAACTGGCACACTCCATTACATTAAGTTGAATTTTCAAAAGTTATAAAATAGATGCAATTCCTCAGATAGGAGTTTTAAAAGTCATCAGATGGACGCAACCCTTAGAAACATAGAAACATAGACACATAGACTTTGACGGCAGATAAGGACCTAATGGCCCACCTAGTCTGCCCATTTCCCTACCTAGAGGATAAGCTGCAGATCCTATTTAACCAACAGCCTATTTCTTCCTACCCCCCACAAAAATTGCCTTATGTCTGTCCCATGCATTCTTGAATTCTCCCACAGTTTTAGACCCCACAACCTCCTCAGGAAGGCTGTTCTATGCATCCACCACCCTCTCTGTGAAAAAATACTTCCTCACATTGCCCCTGAGCCGTCCCCCCTCTATCTTCAAATTGTGTCCCTTGTTCTTGCACATTTCTTTTCCTGAAAGATGCTACCCTCTTGGACTTTGTTGATTCCACTGAGGTACTTAAATGTTTCTATCATGTCCCCCCTCTCCCTCCTTTCCTCAAGGGTAGAGGAATAGGTACACTAATATCAGAGACTGCCTCAATATGTCTAGACCATATTTTATCTTGTAGGAGCTCTCAAAAGTTGAACTTATCTGCAGCATTTCTAACTGTTTTATGGTGCTATACATCAAGTATTGGATAAAGACAATTCTAGCTATAGATGCAAATGATACCTCATTCAGTCTGTAAACTGTGTCCAGGCATGTGTGTGTGTCTGAACTTTAAAAACTGCACATGACTAAGTTGAATTTTCAAAAACTGGATTTACATTATTTATGTATTTTTATTTTATTAATCATTTACAGTTTTTTTTTTGTTTTGTTTTTATCCAATTATTTAATAAGGAGTGTCCTAGCTTTGAAAACTGGGCTTGGGGGCAATTTAGCATATGTCCAAAGTTGTACAATAGAAAATGGCATCTGGACATAAGCTTTAAAATCCACCGGGACTATATTATGCCCTAATGTGAATTGGACTTTAAATAATTTCTTTGAACTGAATCATAATGAAATGCCTCTCTGAGAAGTTCATATTTTCAAAACACTGCACTTACAAGTGTTTTCCTTTCTATGTTAAAGGAACACTGTCAACCCCTGTATGTCTTAAAGTGTTCCAAGTTTTAAAAAAAAACATATTATGATTGTTTACATTCTTTAAAGACTGCTGATGTAGCTGGTTGTTTGATTCTGATTTGCTTATTCTTTTAAAAAGTGAAAGACAGTCCACCATACTGGTGTTACCACACAAAAACATGTTTGTTTACATTCCTTAATCAACTGACACTGCATCTTTTCTAGACTTAGGAACACCCTCAGCACAGTCTAGCCACTCATTATGCAGTGGGAGTTTAGGAAGCTACTGTAATATATTATGAGTGGCTGCACTTTTTGGGGATGTTTGTAATGTTCAGGACATATTCAGTAAGAATAGATCCAGAATTTGAAACAAAACATGGTTGTTTATAACCGTACATTAGCATGCATTTCAGTTCTACTAAACAAGGAGGCAAATAAAGCAACCAGCAACATCAATGAATTTTAGAGAAGGTAAGAAATCATAAAATGTGGTGTTCTAACCAGAAATAATATGACGCAAAGCAGTTTGACAGTGTCCCTTTAAAGAAAAACCTTAAAAGTTAGTATCTCCTGTCTTTGCTTTTAGCAATTAAAGTAGTTATTTCCCCCTTCAGCGTTATTATCTGCTACATACACATCTTTGTTTTGGTGCTGGATAGCACTTGTATCATCTTAGCAGTGCTGTTTGTTCTGAGCACCTTAATTTTGAACATCAACACCACTAGAACATTTTGTAACATATAAGTGTTTTTATGTTTACCTATTGAAGCTAAATGAATATACTTATGTATATTAAATCGTTGGAAGGCAAAAAATGAGTTCCAGAGCATGTTGATTCATGAGTGTATTGTTACTATGGTAACTAGAGTGTGCACCTGGATGTTGGATCATCCACAAGGTTATGTTAAGGGTTTATCATGCTCAACCCTAGCTAATACAAAAAGCTCTCATCACATTTCCTATGCATCTTTTTTAAACTTTCCAGGGGTGCTCTTGGTGTGTGGCTAAAATCAGAATCAAAGAGTTATGTTACCAGAGCTCCCCCAAAGCTGCTTGAAAGCCTACAATTCTTTTAAAGAGGAATATTCAGCACAAATGGCCCCGGATCCCTGCACTCACGTGGGGCTGGTCCCAATGTGCACCTTGTGTGCAAAACCATTCTGGTTCACTTGCTGTTTACTGTAGCATAATAGATGATATCAGACTAAGTTTGCTTACTTGTAGACTGACACCTTCTGTTACTACAAATTGCAGAATCCCATGAATCTAACATCAGAGTGGTAGGCAGCAGTGGCAGATTCAATAGCCTGCAGTGCATGTTAAGCTTTTATAATCTCACATGAGAGTTTCCTAGTTCTGCTTTTCTCCAGGGGCTAAGAACAGTCCTCTGTGACTGTATTTAGCCCAGGGAGGAGAGCGAGACTAGCAAAGAAAAGATCAGAACTGATATAAACTCCAACATGCACTGCAGATTGATCTACTGTAACATTCACCTTTTAGCTCTTTTCCCTTGTCGGTGTCTATGAAAGTATGAACTATTTATTGGTACAGCACATTGCCATTTATAATGACAAATATGTAAAAAGGACTAGTTTAGTTTGGCTTGTAAGTACAACAATAGCACTACCACTCATGAGTCACAATATCATTGGCCCGGGTTCAGGAACAAGCCAGGGTCATTGGGGGCAGTCTGGGTGGAGAAGGACTGAGCATTCGAGGAGATGCTCTCCTCCTCCTCCTCCTCCTCCTCCTCTTCCTCCAGGGAGGCAGGGAGGGCTTCACTCCCCACAAGAACACTGCCACCTGGGTGACCCCAGGTTGAGGTGCAGTGGGTGGGCTATGTAGGCAGGGGGACGCTGCCTGGTTCAGGTGTGCAGGCCACATATGAGCATATGCACCTTGGAGCCCATACCAGGTGGCATCACAAGGAGTGGAGGAACCAGTCAGGGAAAACACCAAAGTGAGCTTGATGGTGCCCAGCAATCTCTGACCCAGTCCACCTAACTAGCCACTCTGCAATCCCGCACTTGACTAGCTGTGAAGAGGCAGCTGAAAAGGATATTTCTGTGGCATCTGGAGGCAAAGTTTAGTGCCCAAAAAGGATTGGGACAGGGCTGTGAGTTCCCATGGATAGATAGATAGGGCAGCACTGGTGGCAAAGGAAAAAGCAGAATAATTATAAAAAAGTACTAGCTTGTGTGTAGTTTTATATTGTTTCTGAGATGTGTGACAGTGTGTTTTGTGTAGAAAATGTGGTTTTGCAATGTATAGTAGCAATAATAGTGTTAAGGGAAACTTTTGAGTTTGATTTAATTCTGGGCACTGTAGATTTTTCACAGAGATAAGTCCCACAACATCCTGCACATGTTTCACACATACAGCACTTTAAATTAGGTTTTGATATTTTTATCACACTCTTACACCTTACACTCTTACTAGTTGAAATCCAGGACTGGATGAATGTGAGTTGGCTGCGGTTGAATCCAGAGAAAATAGAGGTGTTGGTTGTGGACCCAGGTCACCAGGATGCGGGTTTGTTGGCAGGATCACCCTCGGGGTTTATAGCTTGGGGGTGTTCAGCTAACTACCTCAGACTGGGTGCGGAACCTGAGCGTTGTGTTTGATGACTGTTTTAGACTTAAATCTCAGGTGTCAGCAGTTGTCAAAGCCTCTTTTTCCCATCTGAGGAACATCACCCGGGTGAAGCACCTGGTTCCTCCTGATGAGCTTCCTACTTTGGTCCATGCCTTCATTACCTCCCACCTTGACTACTGCAACGCCCCTTATTTTGGGCTACTGGGGGCTGATATTCGCCGCTTGCAGCTAGTGCAGGATGCAGCAGCCAGGCTATTGACTGGTTCTTCTAGGGCCAGTCATATAACGCCTGTGCTCCGCAGACTGCACTGGCTGCCAATATGCTGGCGAATCACCCTCAAGGTCAGTTTGTTGACCTATAAGGCCCTTCACGATCAGGGACCTGGCTACCTGAAAGATCTCCTTTATCCCTACTGTCCCTCCCACCCTCTCCGATTCACTGATGAGGGATTGCTAGAGATTCCCAGGGTTCGTTTAAAGACCTCTGGGGCCAGATCTTTTAGTTTGATGGCCCAACCCTGTGGAATTCTCTCCCTCGTCAGGTGCAAGATTGCCTGACTGTCCAAAGCTTTAAGAGGGCATTAAAAACACATCTTTTTAGCCTTGTATATAATGATTTTTAAATGTCACTGCCTTGGAATAATTTTAATCATTGTTTTAATTATTTATTGATTTTTATTATGTTTTGTACAGGTACCTTGGTTTTGGAAAGGCACCTTTTATAAATAAAGTTTGATTTGATTTGATTTGATTACACCACTTGTACTTTCTTGGTCTATTTTACGGGTTCCCTGCTTTATGTGCTTCAAAGATAATGTACACTGCATGTATGATTTGTGTGTATTATTTGCTGTTATCTGTAACTTTTGATATTTAGGTTTTATCCAAATTGTATTCACTCCTGTGTTTGTCTTGACAATTCCCTGTGACTGTAGTAACTTGCTAGGTTGTGCCTGAAATAGGCAGCATATCTTAATTTTCCTACCACTGACCAGAGTAATCCCTACATCACTTGCTCAATTTTCAGTTAGAATCTCTCCATCTCATTTCTCCTAATCTCTCTCTCTCTCTTGTCCACCTCACTGCTTCCAGGTCTCTTTTTCCCTTCTAAGCTCCTTCAGAGTATTTCCCACCTTCTCCTGTGTATGTGCACATTTTGTTTGGACTTGCTGTTAATACTGTAGCTGCTGTACATAAGTCTTTTTGTATGTAACTGAAATTCCTGTATACATATTTGTCTTTATATTTTTTGAACCATATGTCTGTATAAAGTGTATATATCCACCACTGTAAAAGCTCTATAACTGGAAACACTTGTGAAAATGTACATTTTTGCCCACGTGCCTTTCCAGTATAAAATAAAAATGAAATAAAATAAAATAAAATAGGCATTTATTTGTCTAGTGCACTTAATCTAACAAAAAACAACTAACTAAATAAATAAATACATTTACTTAGCTCTGGGAACCATGATGTTCATCTGAGATGCTGTAATCTGAACTCCAAGAAGAGGTATCTCAGGAACTGACTCTCAGAACCCATGTAACCTGTTGGAGGGCAAAACGGTGGTGTAAAGTTGGTGGGGCCAGCATCACAGATCCACATTTCCATGGCACTGGATGTGTTTGTGCTGTTTCCAAGAACATGTCTGTATTCTAGAGAATCCAAGTTTTCAGTTAAAAAAATAACTCAAAAAACAAAACAAAACAAAAAACTCTAAACTTTTCATTTATTCTAATACTGAAGATAATTACCTTACAATCTAAATTGATATATTAGCCATTCACAAAGTGAATTACTTGAAGTGACAACATCATCTTTCCTCCAGGCCTAGCCAGTGCTGCATCAGAAGCTAAAATATAATCATGAATATATTCTGCTCACCATAAGCCAGCAGCGTTTATTGGTCATTGTGCCATTTTTTCTAGTAATAATGTATTTCAGGCAAAACATTAATGTATGTAGTTTATTATTTTCTTTCATTCCTGAACTGAGGTGTGTGATTTTTAATTTGGAACAGTTCTTGCCCCCTTGCAATGCCCACTATGAAAAAATTAAACATCTCGGCACGGTGAGGTGCGGTGCTAAACTTGTCCACCATAAATGTGCACTGACATCATCCTAATACATCCGCAGTATAAATCCGCTATTTACAGTCAAAAGGTACCCTCAGCAGAACATGTTTTTAAATACTGTAATGCCTCTATTTTAAGTTTACCCATACAGAAACACCTCCCAACCTTTATTTGGGAACCCTAATCTCAGAATCGCAGGTCAGACTCTCACTAAGAGATTTTGGGCTGATATGGGCATTGATACTGTTAGAGAGCTCACTAATAATCAGAAGCTTTTATCTTTCCAGGAAGCTCATGCCCTGTACCATTGGTCTATCTTTAGTGGCTTCCAGTACTTTCAAATATCCCATGTGTTTCTTCAACATTTTGGCAGTGGACTATGGTCTACTCCTCTTAATACCTTTGTTCTCCCTATGCTAAGTAATGCCCATACTTCTCATCATATCTCCTATTTTTACCAAGCCATGTGGGAGCGTCTGGCTTCTACTGAGGGACCCAGATTCTATTACTGGGATCAAGCCCAACCAGTTCACAACACCACAAGAAACTGGACCATTATTTAGAAGCATCTGTATAAATACATCAAATGGGACAGATACCATCTTATGCAATTCCAGATCATCCACAATCTTTATTACACTCTAATCAAATTGCATAGGATGTGTAAACTACCCACAGATTTATGCTCCAGATGTGGTAAGGAACCGGGCACCTTACTCCACATCTTGTGGACCTGTGAAAGGGTTGTTCCATTTTGGTCTTCAATACAAGCCCATCTAAACCCTTTGTTGGGATTGCCTGATGCCTTTTGTCCTGAGAACTGCATCCTGGGTGAATACAGCAACTCCCTTATTGGCAATCCGAGGCCCCACATGGCTTTAATTTCAACTTGTGCAAAAAAGGTCATTCTTCACCATTGGCTGAACCAATATTCTTCACAGTTTCATGAGTGGTATAAATGGATTTTGTTTGCCCTGCAAGATGAGCATATTATAGCTAGTATGTCGGGTAACAATAAAAGATACAAGAATATTTGGGAACTACTTCATGTCTTGTTAACCATATAAGAACTGGTTCATGATTATGGACACTTCTCTTTTGACTGGTCTAAATCAGATAGAAAAACCTTTTATTGCTAGTATTTCCTTTGATATCTATAATCTGTACCTCTGGGGGAAGGGATGGGATGGGGGATTGTGAAATGGGGAGAAAAGGGGATGGTCTTTATTTATTTATTTATTTTTGTTGATCGGGTAAATGCACTAGACAAATGCTGCCTATTTTCAGGCACGAACCGTGGGAGGATGAATGCCAACTGACCTTGAACCAGATTAAGCTGTTGGTGGTATTTTTACTGAATGGTTTTGGTTAGGTAGGATGTACCATATTTATGTCATGTTTTTGGATTGCATATGATCACAGATAGGTATTTGTCTGTTTTTTACATTTTAAATAAAGTATATTCAATCTGAAAAAAATAAATACTATAATATTTGTTTTTGATCACCAGGTAATTACGGTAGGCATAAAGAGGCTTATTTTCAATTAAGACCTGACATATAAGATATGTGTTTAATATTCTGTGTATTGGCCATCTTTAATGACTTGAGTCAATACTACAGAAATAGTTATAAAATATGTTTTTATATATCTGACTAAAAATACATTACTTATGAATGTAAAGATGCCAGCAGTACATTCTTGCTAAAAATCGGTATGTTACAAATTGTTGCTGACTAGTAAATATTGCTGCTGTCATGGGGTGCTGATTCAAAGTTTTTTTGTGAGTTTTAGGTTTTATTGAACCTTAAACTGCTTCTCACATAAGGGGTTCATGTGAAAATTAAAAATGCCAGTAGATTGTAAACCTAGTGTTGTGATGATAGAAGGGGGTTTAGGATCCATCTTGTTTGCGCCTCCTGTCACACAGTAGTGAATATATCCAGTTTAATTATGGACACAGCTCCAAGATTATCAGCTAAAATACTACTGCTACTCATGCTGTGCAACACTCAATGGTATTATCCCTCTGGAATCTGTCTTGTCCTGCTTTGAAAACCAGACAGTGCTGGCTTCCACATTCTCATCCGGTAGGCTATTCTATATATTAACAACCCTTTGTGCCTTGGAGGCAGTATGTGCAGTGGTTTAAGGCTCTGAGCTACAAACCTGGAGACCTGGGTTTGAATCCCACAGCCCCTACTTGCATACTGTGTGACCCATATCAAGTCACTTAACTTACTTGTGCTCCCAGGTCACACCTCAAATCAAGCTTCAGCTTAGTGTGCCTCTCCTGGTTAAACAATTTCCCCTTCCTTTCCTCTACGTGAAATAAGGCTTTCTAATTCATCCCCTCCACAACTCGTTTTCTTCTCTTCCTCTCTAGACTGAATAATTTGAGTATGTCCAGCCTCTTGTCATAGCATTTTCTCCCTAGGCCACTAATCGGCTTGGTGGTTTTGTGATGGACCTTCTTAAACACTCTCATGCCCTTTCTGTAATGTATTGACCAGAACTGGGTATAGTTCTGAAGGTGTGCTCTAAGAGAGGTCTTTTACAGAGGAGGGCCATCTTCTTTTGATTGGTTCTATACCCCCTGCCCTCAATCCTAATGCATCACAAGATAGAAACATAGAATTTGTGGGCAGAAAAGCACCATTTGGCCTACACTGTCTGCCCATATGTTCCCTGTCTAATCTGTCTCTGCAGACCCTAACTGGTCTTGGTAACCCTACCTAGTTTCTGCCTATTTATTAATATTTCCTATGCCTGTTTCATGCATGTTTGAAGCTCCCTACTGTTTTAGCCTCCAGCACTTCTGCTGGCAGTCTGTTCCAGGTGTCTACCACCCTTTCAGTGAAGAAATATTTCCTCACATTTCTATTAAACTCAGTCCCACACAAAAGATTAATATACAAGTTAGCCAGCCTGGAAGTGGGTCCCAAGATGATAGCCTGGGTAAAGAATTGACTGGAGAATAGGACACAGAGGGTAATAGTAAATGGAGTCCACTCTGAAGAAAGGGGAGTTACTAGTGGGGTACCGCAGGGTTCAGTATTAGGACTGGTTCTCTTCAATGTCTTTATAAGTGACACTGCAGAGGGACTGGAAGGAAAAGTATGTCTCTTTGCAGATGACACAAAGATCTGCAACAGAGTTGATGCACAAGGTGGGGTGGAAAGGATGAGAAGGGACTTGGCAAGGTTAGAGGAATGGTCAAATGTATGGCAGCTTAGATTCAATGCTAGAAGTGCAGGTAATGCACCTGGGAAACAAAAACCCAGGGAAGAGTACACAATGGGGGGTGAGATACTAACAACAAAATGGAAAGGGACCTGGGGTAGTCACTTCAGATGACTTAAAAGGTGCAGAGCAAGCAATGTGAGAGAGGGGCAGTAATGAGGGCTGGGGGATACTGGGATGCATAGGGACAGGCATCACCAGTAGAAAACAAGAAGTTGTTATCCCTCTTTACAGAGAAGCTGGTGAGGCCCCATCTGGAGTACTGTGTGCAGTTCTGAGACCCACTCTCCATAAGGACATAGACAAGATGGAAGCTATTCAGAGGAGGGTTAACTAAAATGGTGCAGGGTCTGCACCAGAAGACATATGAAGAGAGACTAAAGGAGCTTAATATGTATAGCCTCGAGGAAAGGGGGAGAGGGGGGACATGATAGAAACTTTCAAGTACCTCAAGGGAATCAACAAAGTCCAAGAGGGTAGCATCGTTCAAAAAAAGAGGTGTGCAAGAACAAGGGGCACAATTTGAAGATGGGGTGCGGCTCAGAGGTAATGTAGGGAAGTATTTTTTCACAGAGAGGGTTGTGGATGCATGGAACGGCCTTCCGGAGGAGGTTGTGGAGTCAAAAACAGTGGTTGAATTCAAGCATGCATGGGAGAGTCATAAGGCAATTCTAGGGGTTGGGGGTAGAAAGAAGTAGGCTGCTGGTTAACTAGGATCTGCAGCTTATCCATTAGGTAGGGAAATGGGCAGACTGGGTGGGCCAAGCAGTCCTTATCTGCCATCAAATTCTATGTTTCTATGCAAACTCTCCACCTCCTCCAGTTTCATTATGTACACCCTGATCCTGGTACTCTTTCTCATTTGAAAGATACTCCTCTCCTGCACCCTGTTCACCCCTGTGAGGTACTTGAAGGTCTCTATCGTGTGCCCTCTTGCTCTTCTCTCCTGTCTTCCAGGGTCTACATGCTGAGATACCACAGTATCCCCTCTTAGGGCTTCTAGTGCAATCCTTGCACCATTTTAGTTGTCCTCCTCTGGAGTGCCTCCACCCTGTCTATGTCCTTTCTGAGATGCAGCCTCCAAAACTGGACACAGTACTCCAGGCGGAATCTCACCAGTGAGCGATACCGTGGCAACACCATCTCCCAGTTTCTGCCGGAAATACCTCTCCTGAGGCACCCATCATCTCACTAGTACAATATCCCTACCAAGAAGATACACACCAGCCAGGTTAAATGTGAAAAAACACCAATTATCTTTGGACAACAATCAACTTCCAAAATTTTGTTGCAGGCCATTAGCAAGGGACACAGTCCCTGAAGATGCCGTAGTTCTGGATTGGACACTGAGGTTCATATATGCCTTCCTATCATTCTCACTCATACAGAGAATGCTCATAAAACTTAGGAGAGAGCCAGCAACAAGTATTCTGATAGTTTCAGACTGGTCCAGGCAAGCTTGGTACTCACTGCTTCTGACCCTGTCCAGCAGGATTCCAACCAACCTGCCACTCTGATACAATCTGCTGACTCTATCTCAGAACAGAATAACATTCCCAGATCTCAGAACACCATGTCTGAGGGCATCTTTCTTGTAGAGCAAGAATTCTCTAGTTTAAATCTGTTAGAGGTGGAGCTGACAGTGTTGAAGGTTTCCAGAAAATGGGCAACAAGTAAAGCATACTCTAAGTGGCAGAGATTCCCATTCTGGTGTGTCCTCAGGAACATAATCCCAGTACAGGCAGGGCTGGACTATCTGGTACACTTACAGTCCTCAGGTCTGAGACCGTCAACCTCGAAGGTACACCTGGCAACTGTGTCAGCCTACACATCATCAGACAAAGACAAGTCCTTGGCCTCATAATTTATTTTTAATAGGTTCTTTAAGGGCCTCAGTCATCTGTATCCCCTGCAAGGGACCCAAGTCCCTTCATGAGGCTTCAATATATGCCTTGCCTAGCTGACGGAGGCTCATGGTTACAGCTGACTTTAAATATGTCACATAGAAAACAGTTTTCCTGAAAACCATGACATATGCTATGAGGGTAAGCAAACTGCAAGCCCTCTGTATGGATCTAAACTATGTAGTCTTCCACATAGATAAGGTAGTGCTTAGGCTCAATAGGAGGTTTCTACCTAAGTTTGTATCAGAATTCCACTTTAACCAGTCATTACTTTTCCTGTACTTTATGCTGAACATTCCGGTACATTTGAGCAACAATTGCACTGCCGGGATGTAAAATGAGCACCAGATTACTACAGTACATGGTCTGGGCAAGGGGTGTCTGGTCTCAAAGCACAAAGCATTTTGTTACCTATGAAAAGGTAGGCAAAGGTAATCAGCAACCAGGAACACTATCTGTCATTGTAAAGTCTCCTGCATACAGTTCTGTTATGAAAAAGCTGGCAAGGTATGCCCAAAGGCCTATGAGCATATTCCACAATGGGACACACATGCTTTTGTGACAACCACAAAAGGATGTCCCTTCAAGAAATCTGTAAGCAGCTACCTGAAAAACGTTACAAAGCACTGTTGTTTGGATATGCATTCCAGAATGGATGCCAGTTTTGGAACTGCTGACTTGCAGAACCTTTTTACTAAATAAGTTCTAGACCCATCCTCCAAGGTACTGCTAGTAAGTCTACCATTTGTAAGGCATCTCATTGATGGATTCTTGTTGTTTGAAGAAAACATTACTCACCATAGTAATGTTGTTTCTTCATAGGGATCCATCAGTGAGCCTTACAGACCCTGACCCTTCCTCCCCTTCTAGATCCTGACCCTGGAGTGGATATAGACAACCAGTGGTTGTGAGTCCGCCTGTGCTTGCTCATGCTCCAGTCTCACTGAGCAGGTAATGTCATATATTGATCATGTACTGTAAGTCACTAGTAGCCATCCATACAGACAGAAATTGGCAATGGCCAGTACATCAGGTACTCTTCTTAGAGTACATCATGGTTGGAAGATACAAATGAGTGCCTTGTCCATAACAATAAAAAACTTCATTTTTTTGTTCTGAGACGGAAATGATAAAAACAACAGCATCTGAAAGATGAAAAATATAACCTTTTTACAAATGAAGAATGGCATTGAAATGTGATTTATTAATGGGTGCCAGAATGCAACTCTTTGCCATGTTTGTTCTATTATCCATGTTCTAAGGATCCCTCAAATTGTGTAGCTTCATAGTTCTCTCACCCTTAGAATGCATAAGGAAGCATTCTAATACGGCAAAAAGTCACTAGCTCCTACCGTTATTGTGCAGTTTCTTACCAACAGTAAACTGTTGTTGTTTTGTCTGGACATCCTTAAGTTCTCAGCATGTGGAAATGTACGACAGTCATTTCTCTTGAAGACTCTACACATGAGATTTGGGGATATAAACCACTATAAAGGGCATTGGCGAGGACACATTTGAAATACTGCATGTACAGTAGTTCTGGGCAATGCAGTATACAAAGAATACTCTGGAGATCGAGTAGGCAGAGTATAGAGCAACAAAAAGGACAAGGGGAAGAGATAATTGGAGGTGTGAGGAAATGTTGGAGTAGCTGGAGTGTTTATACTAGAGAAGAGAAGAATAGGTGGAGATCTCTGTATGATAGCAGACTGTAACAACTTTGAACAATTATGATCACGCGGGTCAAATTAAGCTTTTGGATTAGTACCAGATAGTATAACATGGGGACATAGTCTAAAACTAAGAGAAGGAAGGGTATGAGGAAATGTGAGAAAATAACTCGTACTCAGTGGGTACAGTATAATGAATACATCAAGCAAGTTGCCAGAGAGTGTTGTATGGAACAGGTAGTATACCGACTTCTAAAGTTATTTTGGATAAGGTTTTTTAAAGAACATGTGGTTTATGAGAACTTACCAAGCTAAGAGGATGCAGTTTTTATCAATGCAATTCAAAATATATAGAGAATACTGGTTGGTCAACTATGCATAATCAGTGTGTTCTGCCACAGAGAGGTTTTGATTCCCTCTGACCTCAAGAACAAAGCTCGAGAGGTCTGTGGGAATCAGAACCAAAAGGTGGTAGAACACGTTGGTTGTGCACAGAGTTGCACATCCAGTATTTTTTTATAGTATATGGTACCCCTCAAATAATTTAATGCAGTTTTATTACTTTTTCTATATACAAAAAAGACATTGTTCACTGCTGTGTTTTATTCAGAAGCATCAAGTTTGGTCGACAGTAATCCTGTCAGCCACCCGCACAGCGATGGTACAATACCGACACAGATATTATGCCGCCCAAGCCCCAGTGTTTTCTGTGGGGGGGCTGAGTCCCTCACACCCCCCCGGACTTTAGGATTCTCAACTCCAGGTCAGAGTTGGTCTGGAGAGGGGGCAGGACACTAGGGGAAAGAGAAACTTGGAAATGGACTGTTGCAGCGACTGTCACTGTAGCGGTCATTTTCCAAGTTTCACCGTCGGGATGTCGGGCAAACAGGGGCCACCCATTTTATTCCGGGGTTCAGGGCTCACTACAAATTCAATGGTGTGGTTGTTAGGGACCAGATGTCTGTACATGTATAGTGTGGTATTTCTTTGGTTGTAAATCGCATTTGGGAGGGATTTAAAAAAAGGGCAACAGAACTTCTTGCTTAGTGAGAAGACACTTATCAGGAGGAACATTTTTTAACTTTGTAAGTACATCTAAATATCTAGTTGATCAGTGTGATGGATTTTTGTGTAATGAAGATATTTGGTTGATCACTGCATTTGTTTGTTTTTTGCTATCTGGTTGATCTTGAATCTATGGGATTTGACCGACGATTGTGCCACCACAAGTTTCTATCTGGTTGATCCTGCAGTTTCTGTTGCCTCAGTTAGTTTAAACTTTCCAAATCAGCTAGAACACTGTTGTACCATGGAAGGGTACAATTGCACTCCATGACCTTTGAACTGTGGTACAACAGCGTTTCAGCTGACATGGAAATCGGGTTGGAACAATGTTCCAATATACATTATAATGCAGTATGCTTACAAGGAACCAACAGATCCACTGGGTCTTAGGTTCCCAGCAGTTTTGGCACAGAGTTCTTTGCCTCTTAGAAAATGCCATGATCGTAATGAGAATAAAATATTATTGCGTAATCGAGCACAGCAGATCTACTGCAAATAATATAATGGGGTCATCATCTGCTTAGATGGTAGGGATATAGACTAATTACACAGATTGCATAGAAATTTGATGGCAGGAAAGGACCACACTGGCCCATTTTGTCTGCCCTTTACGTCCTCCCCTGCTCCCCGCCACCATTATACTAATTCCGGATCTTCATCCCACCTCCCAAACTCATATGGTTGTCCCATGCCCTCTTGAACCCCTCCACCATTTCTGCTTCTACCACCTCCTCTGGCAGCCTGCTCCAGGCCTCCACCACCCTCTCCATGAAGAACTGCCCTCTGACATTGCCTCTGTATTTCCCACCTTCTATTCTACGGCTATGTCCCCTCGTGTTTGCTCCCTCCTTCTTTCTGAACAAGCTCCCCTCCTTTACCCTATTAATCCCCTTCAAGTGCTTAAACATCTCAATCATGCCCCCCCTCTCCCTCCTAGTCTCCAATGGGTACAGAGTTAGCTCCTTGCCCCTCTGCTCATATGGTTTATCCTGCATCCCCCACACCATCCTGGTAGCTCTTCTCTGAACTCTCTCCAGCATCTCAATATCTTTACATAGGTGCAGTCTCCAAAACTGCACCCTGTACTCCATGTGCAGCCTCACCATAGTTCTGTACAAAGGCATTAGCACCTCCCTCCTCCTGTTAGCAAAGCCCCTTGCAGTGCAAGCCAACATACCATTTGCCTTACCCACCGCCTTGCTACACTGGTTTCCCACCTTAAGATTCCCTGGTATAATAATCCCCAGGTCCCTCTCCTGTTCTGTACCCTTAATTTCCTCTCCCCCAAGGAAGTAAGTAGCCTTCTTGTTTTTCCTCCCCAGGTGCATCACTACACACTTTTACGCATTAAATTTTAGTTGCCAGGTTTCCAACCACTTCTCCAGCTTAAGCAGGTCTCGTCCCATGGCATCCACTCCCCCTTGTGAGTCTATCCTATTGCTGACCTTCGTATCGTCCATGAATAGGCACACCCTACGCTCCAATCCCTCTGCTAGGTCACTAAAATAGATGTTAAAGAGTAGTGGTCCCAGTACTGACCCCTATGGCACCCCACTGATCACTGCCTGTTTCCTGGAATGTTCCCCATTTACCACCACTGTCTGATAACCTCCCCGTCAGCCAGTCTTCTACCCACCTAATAACTGTCTGCTTCACCCCCAGATTCTCAAGCTTATTCACCAGCCTTTTGTACGGGACAGGGTTGAAGGCCTTACTGAAATCCAGATAGGCCATGTCCACTGCCCCACCCTAGTTCACTACCTGCGTCACCCAATCGAAAAACTCTATCAGGTTAGTCTGACAGGATCTTCCACTTGTGAAGACATATTGCCTTACATCCTATAAACCATTGGCCTCCAGGTATTCCACCATCCTTTCCTTTAATAATGTTTCCATTGCCTTCCCCACCACTGAGGTGAGACTAACAGGGCGGTATTTCTTGACCTCTTCCTTCCTTCCTTTCCCCCTTATGTAGTGCAACCACCTCCACCCTCCTCCAGTCCCCAGGCACCACACCTGTTTCCAAGGAAAAGTTAAACAGTCTCACCAGAGGCAGTGCCAGCTCCTCCTTCAGCTCCTTGAGTACTCTTGGGTGCAGGCCGTCAGGCCCCTTTGCCTTGTTCACCCTTAGTCTGCTCAGTTCTTCCCTTACTCTATCTGCTGTGAACTTCGTGGAGTCCATTTGCCTGCAGTTTTCTCCCTTCCTCTCCTGCACTGGCCCTCTGCCCTCACCCTCCTCCATGAAGACTGAACAGAAGTAGTTGTTTAATGTCTCTGCTTTTTCAAAATCCCCCTCCAGCCTTGTTCCTCCCTCCCTCCCCTCTCAGTCTCCCTATTCTCTGCTGTGCCTTCCTCCTGTCTCCCACATACCTAAAGACAGTCTTATCTCCCCTCCTGGCCTGATTTGCTATCCTCTCCTCAGTGGCCTCTTTAGCCCTTCTTATCCTCTGCCTTACCTCCCTCCCTCCTCATTTCCCTATAGACCTTCCCATCCTCATTCTTTTGTGTCATCCTGTGCCTCCTGAATGCCCGGGCCTTCTCCCTGACCATCTCTGCCACCTCTTTTGTAAACCATGGTGGTCTTCTCTTCCTTCGGTTCTTCCTGACTCTCCTGATGCATAGGTCAGTGGCTTTCAGCACCCCCCCCAATAGCTGCCCATAAATCCTCCATCTCCTTCATACTCCCCAACCTTGACATTTCCACCCCAATTACCCTCCTCATCCTGTTAAAGTCTGCCTTTCTGAAGTCCATTACACTGGTTTTCATCCTGTTCCTTTCCCTGCCCGTTCTCACTCTGAACCTGACAGCCCTGTGATCACTTGTGCCTATTTCTTCCCCCACCTCCTCCTCCTTCACACTATCCCCATTTGTGAGGACTACGTCCAACAGGTTGTCACCCCTAGTGGGCTCCCTAACCCTCCGTTGCAGGAATACACCTCGTAGTGCCTCTAAGATGCCTCTGCTCTTAAATGATGCTGCTGTGGGGACCTCCCAGTTGATGTCAGGGAGGTTTAGGTCCTCTGCTAGTAGAATTTCCCCTTTTTTTCACCATCTTTGTTACAGATTGTACAAGCTGATTATCCCCCTTTTCCCCCATGTAGGAGGTCTGTAAACCACCCCGACCTCTCAGATGCTCTCCATTTCCCTTATCTAGGGTGACCCACATTATCTCAGTTTCCCCCTCTGCCTCCAGCCCCTCTGTAGCCCCAATTTCTGCCTTGACATATAATGCTACCCCCTTTCCCCCTGTCTTCCTAAACAATCTATATCCAGGTATCACTGTCTCCAAGGCATGATACTCACTCCACCAAGCCTCCCACACTGCTACAATGTCAAGACCCTCATCCATCATGGTGGCCTCCAGCTCCCCAAGTTTATTCCCCAGGCTCCTGGCATTTGCAACCAAACCCCTCCACCATGTAGCCCCATCCTCCCTATCCTCTTTTTCTAACCCCTCCCTGCTGCTGTCCATTTTCCTTACTTCTGCCTCACCATTGTCCTGGGGGGTTGATAGCCTCTCAGTTTTGTAACCTGTTTGGGTGGCCCTGTCTTTAAACCCCAGATTCAGTTAAAATCCAGCGTTCTTGCTATAAAGTCCTCCATCTTAGTCTTTAGTAAACCTGCCCCTCAGGCTCAGGTGCAACCTGTCAGGATCATATAGCCCCTCTTCTTCCCATATATTGAACCCCAGTCTCCTATCCAGCTGAACCCCATCTGCTCACACCATCCTTTCAGCCAACTATTGAATGCCCTTATCTTTTCCTTCTTGGATGTGCTTGCTCTTGGTACAGGCAGCACCTCCGAGAAAGAAATGGAAGAAAAAACTATGTTACTACAGAACCTAGCAAGCTCCTTGAACCTCGCCTGCACCTCCATCAGACTGTTTGCTTTCAGGTCATTTGTACCCAAGTGAAACACAAGGTGCGTCCTCTTGTCTTGCTGCTTGTCCCAAGATGGAATATGGTGCCTCACCTCTAGTGCTGTCATTTCTGGCATACACTGCACCCATACCGTACTGTTTTTTGCTCCCTTTCTTCCCCATCTGATTCCCTTGATAATCGAGTCCCCTAAGAGTGCCACCTTTGTGTGCACTTCTTTCTGAGTGTTTTTTTTGGTGCCCAAGTTCAAGTTTACACCCTATGTCTCGTCCCCCCTTTTGCCTCCCTGTTTCCAGTGACCAACTTGTCCTTGTCCAGACTTTGCCCTCCCCAAAATGGCTTTATCTCCTCTCCCTTGGACTGTCCCCTGGCCCCCTCCCTATCCATCCTCTTCCATTTCACAGCCCCTTCCCTGTTCTCTGTGCGTCGCATCTACTGTCTATATCAGTTTTGGAGCATACATTAACCCCTTCCATCTCCTCACTGACTCTCACCTCAGCTGCTCTCAATACATGCCCTGAACCTGCATTTTCTGTGCACTGTGTCCCTCTTGAGGGAATTTTCTTCTTCTCCACCCGTTCTGTTTGCATAGTTCCCTCTGTGCATTCCACCCAATGTGCATCACCCATTACATTCTATACACTTTCTCCCTGCCATAAGCACTGTTTTTCATTGACAGTCTCCGAAGTCCTCATCTCTAGCTTTTCCGATCTCCCTACCATTGCTTCTACTACCATAGGCTCCTTGCAGCCACCTACCCTGTGCCCCGGTTCCTCTAGTGCCTCACCCTGGTGCATCCCCAAGTTGTCCATCTCCTTTTCAACTAATTTCCCTGCTCCCAAGGTATCTTTCCCCATGACTCCTAACCTCCTTCCCTCCTGTGATGGCTCCTTGCAGTTGATCTCCTCCCTAACATCCTCAGCTAGATTTGTTAGGGGTGCAAAACTGTTTTCCTGTTCTACCCCCATGCTTCTCTCTTCTATGTTGGTCATGGACTTAGTTAAGTTCTGGCCCCTAGTTGCAGGCATTTGCCTCCTTTTTACTGAACCTACTACCTTCCATGCCTCTTGAGCACTAGTTGCCTCATCCCCACCTGTTACGAGATGCTTTGTCCCGCTACTTGGTTTGGAGCTATCATCTCCCAGTGCTGTATTGCATCCACTGGGCCTGCTGCTGTCCTTCTCCCTCCAAACCCCTGTCTTCTCAAACCATGTGCCTGACCCTCTGGAGGACTCTCACTATTCCTCTCTCACTTTTCCTAGCTTGTACTGTCTCTGCTCCTCCTTCCATCCTCCCCCCTTGGTTCCCCCATACATTGCCCCCCCACAAGCATTGCATTTCCTCCCTCAGCCTTGTAAGCTGTTTATACGCCATGCATCCTCACATCCTCCACCCCTAGTTTAGAACCATGGCCACCCCACATCTGCTACACCCCACCACTCTGCCAAAGAATCCACCCCCTGTGGCTGCCCTTCCAGCTGTGCTGCCCCTGCATATCTATATCAGCTCTGTCAACAGGTCTGGATATGCACAATACCTAATCTTTACAGACTAGTTTTATATTGTTTTAACTGGCAGTACAGTACAGAATCCCTACAGTAAGGAATTGAGTCCCAGACCTACACCCCTCAATGACAACCCTCAAAGACTTGTAGCAAATGTCCTCATTAAATTCCTCACCATCCGGTATTTAAAGCCACCTCTTGAAGTCACCTTGGACCAGCTTCTTATGCCACTCCCCCTGTGTACTATCCAGTGAGTTCCACAATTATAGCTCCTTTAAGATAATTTTCATTGACCAGTTTCCATAGACCAGTTCAGAGTAGCAGTTTCAGATCCCTTCTGTGGTGAAGCTTGCTGCTGTTTCAGCTGGCCTTTATGTTCCTTGGCACTTAATCTTGTGCTATGCTTTGAAACATATATTCCTATAAAAGTGGTCATGGATTTGACAAATGTACGTAAAATTATGAAAATAATGCAACAACATTATGTCTGGGAAATGCTGTTTAAGTAAAGCACCCCACCTCCTGACAAATGAACCCTGGATTAGGGGACTATTAATGGCCTGCATTACCAGTATTTGTAACGTAGTCACTTTTTCTAGGTATTTCTGATTATTGTCTACCATATGCTGTTTGGTTCCAACTCAGTTCCTGCTTTCGCAGTGCTGGCATTGCACTATTTGTATATTATCGCTGCTATTGTGAGGTTTTACTATGGAATTCCCCTGTAATGTACCATACCCTGTTTTACAATATTGTCTGTTCCTGTATTGTACTCCTGGGTCGTGCCTGAAAACAGGCAGGTCTTTTCTAGTGTACCAACCTGGTCATCAAAAGCAAATAAAAAAAAATCATTCTTTAATTGCCCTGCAGCCACTTTATTTCAACTGGTAAAACACCCTGGTATGTAAAGCATTGCTGTTCTGTGTGGCACCATTCTGAGTATCAGCATAGCTTGGCATGGCTCACTTGCATGTACCTAGTACAGATGAGCCACCCTGAGCCACACTGATATTGAACATGGCGCTGCACAGTGCGGCCATTGTTTACATATTGGGGAGTTTTATGAGCTAAAATAAAGCTGATGCAAGGTAATTCAAAATTATTTTTTTCATGTGAAACCCCTAATCAGGGGTTTATCCATTGGGTAGTGGGGTAATTTAATTAAATTGCATTTCCCTTTAAAGACATTAAAAAAGTGGATAGTATTCCTAAAATTAATTTAGTTTGCATTTGAGATTTGAGTGTTCTGAGACTTGCATTCACTTTACATTACTTATATTTAAGAGAATGTGGTACAGGCTGGTAGAAACAGCTTCAAAGTAATAGCTCTATAAAAAATACTGGTATAATTAGACAGCATATAATTTCATTTTTTAAATTATTTAAATTGAGGCCTTCAGGGGGTTAGATATGTACCTCATAAGTTCATCCTAAGCACCTAATTTAGCAATCAAAAGATAATGAGATTAGGTGGGTTGTACTGCTTTTATAACGAAACAGGCAGAATCAGGGCTAAGGAAATGGTAACTTATAATTGATATGTGCAATGCAATTGCTTCCTGGTTAATTGGTTGTCTAAATACAGTATATAAAAGATGTCTAATGAGTTATCAAGGATAATATTTATTCTATGATTAAGTGAACTACTATTTCCAGTGTCCCATTTGGGCAGATTGAGAGACCGAGGGGAAATTATTTCTTGTATGTTTTTTTCACTAGGAAGGAAATTCTATTTTTGTGTAGACTTTTTATCCATTGTGGTCTTCTGATCAGAAGCTCCTTTAGCTACTGCCAGTGTCACCTTCGTATCATAATAGGAACGTCTTGTCCATAACTTCCAGGGACCCCAGGACACCTCACTCTGTCACAGCTATGGCAACTGCAGCTGGTCCCCTTGTGAGGGGCCAAGACAGTCTGCTCCATAGGCAGATGAAACCTTAAATCCAGTTATCAGTTGTGGGAGAGGAGGCACCCAAGGCCATCCCTAAAGGCAGAGAAAGGGAGCTGCGGTGGACATGCAGTGCTGGCAGGACACCATCAGATCAATTTTGGGCTGTTTTCTCCAACTGCTTGGTTGCTCCCATGAGGTTGCTGGGATTCTCTCGGCTGTTGGCAAGACTGGTGCACAACCACGTGTGCCCTCACAGTCCACATGCTCACCAAGCTGCACCACCACCTGTATTCAAGCAGGTAGTGGTAAAGCAGTGAGGGATTCAGACCTCCTATCCTGGAGGAGTAAGACATCCTCTGAGAAACCACATAATGATCCTTCTTCTGCCAACTGCACAGGCATCCCAGACTCGGAGTGCAACCCCAGGTCACAAAGGTCATGAAGGACAACACTGCTAGTCCAGGAAAAACTTCTTGAGGTTATAATGAGTCTCATTTACAATAGAATAATGAATGGAAAGTGGAATGTAACAAGTTTTCTTATAAGCCTGAATTACAAGAACAAAGCCTGAGTGGTTTATTTAAAGAATAAGGCATGACAGAGGGGGGATAATTTAAGCAATAAGCCATGAGGGGGTGTGGGTTATGAGGGGATTTACCACGGCTAGAGTGGTTTGCCCATGAGGTGCAGCCGAGTGGGTAAATCCTCGCCAGCCGTGGTAATCCCTCAGTAACCCACATCCTCCGAGTGGCTTATTGCTATTTTACCCAAGTTTCATTTTTTTTACTACAATAAAATACAAATATTAAAGAGGTTGCTTTTTAATTTTTATTGTATTTATTCCTATGCTGCAGCTGTTATAAATGATATCTCATCAACAGCCATTGGTTATCAGAGGATTTACAACGGTGGTAAACTGCCAGTCTGACGATTTCATTGGCTGTTCACTTATGTCCATGGTATAATATTTGTTAATGTATCGAGTGGTGGGTTGGAGTCCCGAATCCAAAGGGTAAGGGACTTCAACTACTATGAGGTATATTGACATAGCATATTCCCCTAATGGAACTGCCTTTATAAAATGTTTATTAATGTTAGCTTTCTAGCACTACAGTAGTGTTGAAATTGGTGATGTATCTTTATATATTTGGCATTAGGTCATCAGCATTAATTTGATATGTAGGACGTATTAGGTTGCAGCTGGTAATCTGCAGTAGTTGGGTGCGGTTGCACTATAGGGAGCGAGTTACGTTAAACAGGTTTCTAAACTTTTAATTTCCTTTACTTCCCACGTGATCTGTGAGGCAGAGCTGGAAGCTGAGCTGTGCTTTCTGTGCTTCCATATGATCTGAGTCTGACCTGAAAGCCTAGGCTGTTAATTAGATGTCATGTGACCTAACAGGTGTAGTGCAGTTGATGATGAGGTTCAAGTAAGAAGTTTGAGCTGTCCTGTGTTTGTTTGTGCATGTCAGATAGATAATGGACATTTTATTAGCTTTCTGAGTAATTTTTATGTTTGCTTGCATGCATGTGCAAGAAACATAGTGCCTTCATCGGAGATTTCGGAGGTGTGTCACCTCCTCCTCCAATTCACTCAGTGGGCTGGCAGGTGCGGCCTGTGGCCAATGCATTTTGGAGCTGTGTATGACACGCTCCAAAATGCAGTACTGATTGAAAGGGGACCTAAACGAGTGAGCACCGATAAGATATCGGCTGCTCACACGCAACTCCCCCCACTATTGTGACAGACGTGGCGCCGCCTCGCACTGTATAGCCGACGGGTGCCCAATCCCTGTCGGCTGTGCTGCGTCCCCCACCCCCAGTTGTAGGTGCCACGCCAGAGCCCACCCAGTGTGGCAAGCACTGTGCCCTTTGGCTGGCGGTGCCCAATCCCATCGGCTGAACGCCCCCAAGTCCTTGTGCCATGCTGGGAGCCCACCCCAGCATGGCAAGCAATAACATAATTTTTTTTTTGTATTTTGCCGATGGGGTGCCCAATCCCCGACGGCTGAATGCCCCTCCCCCAAGTCCTTGTGCCACGCTGGGAGCCCACCCCAGCGTGGCAAACGGGTAACGCGATTTTTTGTATTTTGCCGACGGGGTGCCCAATCCCCCATCGGCTGAACGCCCCCAAGTCCTTGTGCCACGCTGGAGCTCACCCAGAGTGCAAGCGTCCACGATGTCTTTTTTGTTTTTCCTGTAAAATAAAAACTGTCCAGCAGTGCGTCTCCAACCCCCTCCCACAACCGCACCCACCCACTGCTCCCAGCCTCCCACCCCCCCCACCTTACCTCCGGACTCTGGCGCGGCGATCTTGGTGGACCGGGAACCGTCTGCACTCTTCAAAGCCGACTGCGAACTGAGGAAATGCCGGTAGCTATACGGGTTACATAGGGGTTTCAACTTTATTGCATATCTCAGGCATTTTGGAATTTTTGCAAATTTTCAACATGGGTTTTGGGACCCCTTCTCATGAATATGTCACTGTCATGGCGTTATTCGGGCCCGAAGGGTGATTTCGCGCAGTGACTGCGAAATCACCCTTCAGGCCTGGATACCACCATGACAGTGACATCATTCATGAGAAGGGGTCCCAAAAACCCCATGTTGAAAATTTGCTGCCAAAATTCCAAAAAATGACTGTTTTACGAGGGTGCGTTGCGCAGTTCCTACGCAGGCTCGTAAGTTCACGAAATTTCAATATTTTCACTCCAGATTTTCAACATTGCCATTTTACCACACCTTCTTATGAGTAGTACAGCTGTCATTTTTCACATCTCACCCAAAATGTGTTTCCACCCATGTAGCGCAAAATGGCACAGTCGGTGTGCGAAATCAATGTAAGGGACAAATTAAGAAAATCACAGTGACACTGTTCATGAGCAGAGGTCTTAAAATGGCTATGTTGAAAATTTGGTGAAAAATTCTAAAATGACTGTTTTACGAGAGTGCATTGCGCAGTTCCTACGCACGCTCGTAAGGTTGCAATTTTCAATATTTTCACTCCAGATTTCCAACATTGCCATTTTATCACACCTTCTTATGAGCAGTACAGCTGTCATTTTTCACATGTCACCCAAAGCGTGTTTCTGCCCATGTAGCACACAATGGCAGATCGATGTGCGAGATCAATGTGCGGGACAAATTAAGAAAATCACAGTGACACTGTTCATGAGCTCAGGTGTTAAAATGGCTATGTTGAAAATTTGGTGAAAAAATTCCTAAAAATGACTGTTTTACGAGCGTGCGTTGCACAGCTCCTATGCAGGCTCGTAAGTTCACGAATTTTCAATATTTTCACTCCAGATTTTCAACATTGCCATTTTACCACACCTTCTTATGAGTAGTATAGCTGTCATTTTTCACATCTCACCCAAAACGTGTTTCCGCCCATGTAGTGCACAATGGCACAGTCGGTGTGCGAAATCAATGTACGAAACAAATTAAGAAAGTCACAGTGACACTGTTCATGAGCAAAGGTCTTAAAATGGCTATGTTGAAAATTTGGTGAAAAAATTCCTAAAAATGACTGTTTTACGAGGGTGCATTGTGCAGTTCCTACGCACACTCGTAAGTTCGCGAATTTTCAATATTTTCACTCCAGATTTTCAACATTGCCATTTTACCACACCTCCTTATGAGCAGTATAGCTGTCATTTTTCACATCTTGCCCAAAATGTGTTTCCACCCATGTAGTGCACAATGGCGCAGTATGTGCAAAATCAATGTATGGGACACATTAAGAAAATCACAGTGACACTGTTCATGAGCAGAGGTCTTAAAATGGCTATGTTGAAAATTTGGTGAAAAAATTCCTAAAAATGACTGTTTTACGAGCGTGCATTGTGCAGTTCCTATGCAGGCTCGTAAGTTTGCAAATTTAATATTTTCACTCCAGATTTTCAACATTGCTATTTAATTACACTTCCTTATGAACAGTATAGCTGCCATTTTTTATATGTCGCCCAAAATGTGTTTTCGCACATGTAGCGCATAATGGTGCTGTTGGTGTGCAAAAGCAATGTTTAGGACAGATTAAGAAAATCACAGTTACACTGTTCATGAGCAGAGGTCTTAAAATGGCTATGTTGAAAATTTGGTGACAAAAGTCCATAAAATGGACTGTGTTACGAGTGAGCAATGCGCAGTTTCCACGCACCCTCGAAGTTCATGACTTTGTAATATTTTCAGTCCAGATTTTCACCAGTGGCATTTTCACACTTCCTTATGAACAGTACAGCTGTCATTTTCACAACATGGCTGAAGTGTGTTTCACACTTTCAGCGCTGAGATGCATGGTCGCTGTGGGAAATCATTGTTCGGCACAGATAGAAAATCACAGTGACACTGTTCATGATCGGAGGCACAAAATGCCTGAGTTGACAATCTGCTGTAAAATATCCCCAACCTAATTATATTATGGGTGTGCGTTGCACAGTTTCTATGTACGCTCATGACTTCACCATTTTTTTAAATATTTTTACTGCAGATTTGCAACATTGCCATTCTTTACACCTCCCCATAAACAGTACAGCTGTCATTTTTTACATCCTATTCGGAATGTTTTTGCACCTGTGGTGCTAAATGCCGTACTCGCTGTGCATAAGCAGCTTTCGGCTAACAAACTGATATTCCCCCTGTTCATGAGGTGGGGTCACAAAAAAAAACATGTTGAAAATTTGGAGTGAAAATACCAACGAATGCCTGAGGTATTAGGGTTTCCAACCATAATGCCCAACACTATAGAGAATGACAGGCATCAGGGGTGTGACTTGGGATTCCTGCCTGTAATGCTCATACCATTCCACACCCTGCAGCCAGTGAGAGGCATCGAGGTATGCTTTGGACTCTTCAGCCCCAGAGTTCACCCCATTCTCCTATATCGCACCCATCTCACTGCATTTCCTAATGAAATGGGGTGCGCATAAGGGCCAAAGACCCCAAGGAACACCATGACACTTGTCAGTGTCTGCAGGGTGGGGTGGTGAAATGGCGAGGCCGTTATGCCTGATGACCCAAATGTACACCCCAATGCCTGTCACTCTCTGCAGGGTGGTGGTGGGGTTGGCTTCAGTTCAATACTTCACTGCCATTCCTATTACGCAGCTCTGTAACTTCTACATTACCACTGCCAATGCCAGCAAGCAAACATTCGGCATTGACAAATGCTTGTTGTAGAGGTTTTGCTGATGGTTTAGTAATGTATGAATATTTGTTTCTGTTGTTGTATGAATCATAGTTGTTGGATAGATTTCCTTTGCAGTTGTGATTCTTGAGCAATGTTGCTGTGTGTGTGTGTGTAAGGGAGTGCCATTTTTAATTTCCATGATTTATTTTTGTGGTTGCTGGGTTGTTTGATTTGAACTGTGACCATTCTGACATACGGAGGCAGTCCCGAGGAGGGCAACTAAAATGGTGCAGAGTTGCAACAGAAGTCATATGAAGAGAGACTAAAGGAGCTTAATATTTATACCCTTGAGGAAAGGAGGGGGACATGATAGAAACATTCAAGTACCTCAAGGGAATCAAAAAAGTCCAAGGGGGTAGTATCTTTCAGAAAAAGAGATGTGCAAGAACAAGGGGACACAATTTGAAGATGGGGAGGACAGCTCAGGGGCAATATGAGGAAGTATTTTTTCACAGAGAGGGTGGTAGACGCATGGAATGGCCTTCCTGAGAAGGCTGAGGGGCAAAAACAGTAGGGGAATTCAAGAGTGCATGGGACAGACATAAGGCAATTCTGGTGTCGGGTAGGAAGAAGTAGGCTGTTGGTTAACTAGGATCTGCAGCTTATCCAATAGGTAGGGAAATGGGCAGACTAGGTGGGCCAAGTGGTACTTATCTGCCATCAAAGTCTATGTTTCTATGTAGTTAGCATATTGATCTTTTTGACCATGACAGGTTGTGCTCTTCATTAATGCAACCCTATCATATCATCTGAGTAGGGATATGTGCTAGGTTTATGCAGTAGTGACAGATCCCTGATCAATAAGGAGCCAGAATTGACCAGAGACCATATTATAAATTGCATAACACATCGAGGGTGTGTAAAATAACGTGTTCACTTTCCCAATGTTTTACTTTCTTAGAAATTATAGTAGTGTACTCTTTGATTTTAATTAATATACTTCTTTATTGATATTTCAGAATAAAAACATACAGTGACAAAACCAAAAAGCATCACAAGACAGCACTAAACAATACATCAAATCACACAAACTCTTAGATGACAAGCCGGACCCTCCCCACAACTCAATATGATATAAAGTCTGAAAATGGTTCACAGACGTGTAGGGTAATACTCCGATAACCTAGAGAAAGAGTTACTACAGGTGCACTGTAGAAATTTCCAAGGTATAAATCAGTGTACATCTCCTATCTCTGCTAAGGCACAGAGGGTTTCCAAATGCTTCTGAAAGGATTTGTACCTATGTTTCATGAAGGCCAGCATCTTTTCCATCCTGAGGGCTTACATTACTTCAGTGTGCCATTCTTGAAATGTAGCTATATCTTGATCCATCCAGTGCCTCAATATTATTTTTTAATAGCCATGGTTATTAGGGTGAAATGATGTTTTCTGTTGATCATGAATGTTTCCACTCTCAATCCTAGAAGGCATGTCTCCGGAGTGAACTTGTCAGTTAGACCCAGCACGGGGTCCACTACTTGTTGCATCTGTTGCTACAGGGGTTATGCCTTGACACAGTCTCAAAGAATATGGTTCAGCTTACGTGGAGTGATGTCACACCTTGTACACTGGGGGGATCTAGGACATACCATGCACAGAGCTTCTCTGGAGTATGATACATATTCTGAAGGATTTTAGTTTGCCTCAGCCTATAGTGGTCTATTTTAACATACCTCTGAGTGCTGGACCAAAATCTTTCCCCACATTTCACCTCAAAGGGTCCCAAGTGAGGGCCTTCTGCCAGTATGTCACCAGTGACCCAAATCTACATGGCAGCAAGGTTCAATTGCCAGCATAAAGAAAAGAAATGGCATGGAGTTCAGATGGCCCCTGTTGAAGCTAAGACAGAATCTATATTCCCAGAGGCATAGAGAGTGACACACCAATGAGTGCAATAACTGCATCCCTGACTTGCAGGAAAAAGAAAACCTCTTTATTAGGAAGGAGAAAGTTCACTTGTATCTGGACAAAAGTCTCTCACTTGCCTTCCATAATGTGGTGCCCCAAGTTAATAATGCCCTTATCCTGCCACAGTTGTTTAAGAACCAGTTTATCACCTATGCAGAAATTATTGTTGTGCCATAATGGCTGGGATGTGAAGGGTTCCAGGGTAGTTTTCATTAGTCTGGATAACTGGGCATAGATATATAGAGATGTAGCGGTAGAGGTACCCATTAAGAGTTTAGGTAGTGCCTTAACCCAGATGTAGAACAGAGAAGTTAATGAGATGCAATGTTGTTTGCAAAGTAGCTCCTCTATTTCTAGCCATTGCAGGTGATATTGCACCTCTGCATCTTGTGTAGGTGGCCCCCATTGAAAGTACTTAGCTCCCTCAGTTGCATGATAATAAACCAGGAAGTCTGGTAGTCTAAGGCCTCCTGCTTGCTTTGAGGCTATCAACTTAGTGTAGGTCCACTGGGGTCATTTGCCTTGAAAAAGAAAGGAGGAATGGTACTTTGTAGGTAATTAAACCATTGCAACCTGATTGAGAGTATGCTTAGAGGATAAAGGAGACTGGGGAGGACATTAATGTTAATGATGTTTACCCTTCCCTAGAGTGTGATCAGGAGGGAGGACCAGCGGTGGAGGTGTTGTTTTATCCTGGGATTGTCCGAAATCATCTGGTTGCAAAAGGTAGAAATATATATATTTCAAATACAGCAGAGATGGACTTCTGATGATGCCATCAGTAACATGGCAGCCTAAATCTTTGGCTACTTACTACCTCTAACAAAATCCATGTTAAAACAACAAAAATTTAAATAAATCACAGTGGCATTTACAATGAGGAAGGGATCTACTACTGATGGGTTGGCAATTTGTGGCAAAATGGTCTTTGATATGGAGGATGTCCAGAGATCTCAAACCAAAATCTACAATTCGGAGCTTTCACAAAATTCAGAAGCCACACTGATGTTTCCTGATATGCTGAAGCAATCCCAGACACCCAGAAATAAAAAAGTGAAACTTGAGACAATATGTTAAGAATCAGTGGCCTTCCAGGCCAAAATTAAACAAATTTATGCTGACTTGAGAAAAGATGTAGCCACACTAGAGCAGAGGGCCGATAACACTGAAAGGCAACTCATGGTGACAGAGAATTGGATCGATGATGTTGAAGTGGCCATTCAGGAAATCTGGGAGTTGGACGCACAGATAACAGCCAAGCAGTAGGATTTAGAGAACAGAGCCTGACATAAGAATATTCATGTTTCTTGCATGCTAGCTAGAAAACTCAGAAAGCCAGTATGTCGTAGACTTTATGGTCGCTTTCTTCCAAACGGCCTTAGAACTTGATCTCGACCTTCCTCTAGATTTCAAGAGGGTGCACAGAGCACTGGGCCCAAAACCCACATCTCTGAAGGTCTGTATGCATTCTATTTTGATTAGATTTCTTAATTTTGCAATTAGGGAAGATGTCTTACAAAAGGCTTGGGGCAAAAAAAATGGTCCGTTATGGCTAAACCAATTTATTTAGATCATAATTACGCTCCATATACCAATGTTTAGTTTGAGAACTACTTCCTGCCTTTTTTAATTTATTGATATGTTTTATCTGATTAATTATTTATGTTTCATAATGTTTATGTGCTTTGATATTTGAAAAGTGCGTTATCAACAAAGTTGATTTGATTTGAGAGAACATCTTCCATTGCTACCCGTACTGAGACAAAATAGCATGAAGTTTATAACACCATACCCTGACAGGCTTATCCTCTCCTTTTCATAGAGTAAGAAGGAGTTTCACACTGCTCAGGAGGTGAGAGAGGAACTCAAATGAAAAGGACTATAGAATCCTGAGCACCCCCCCCCCCCAGCATGACTTCACAGCTGCCCGAATGGCAGTCAGCAGTGCCAGCTAAACAATGACAAGCACAAAAAGTTAGATAAGCAGGATATATTGGCTCAATTTGCTGCATTTAGAAGAAGGGAGGCTCTGGAATACACCTGAAGAGCAGAGGGATCCAGTGTTGGTAGCAAGGTCTGGGTGGGGGGAGGGACTGGGAGGGCCAGGCCTATCTGCGACTGGCAGCCAGCCAGAGGGTTAAGGGTAGGAGGTTTGGTTTCACCTCGGGCTCCCATATTTGCTGAGTGAGCATGCAGGGAGCCTTGCTCCAACATGTAAACCATTTGACCCAGCTGGGCAATGTGATTGGTGGCTCCCTCTTTAAATGGTGTTGATCTGCACTGATTGAGACCATAATGAAGCTACGACATGGTTAGGATTGTGTCCCTCTGCTCTGGTGCTGGTTCTCCCTTTGGATTGTCTGTTCCACATTGTATATAGTTTTAAATCTCACAAAATTTGCTGAAGACCTGTCTTCCTAGGTCCCTCCTCCTCCTGACTGAAGGCACCTTCCTCATGGTTGCTCCCTGCCTCGGATTGATGGTAGATCAGGAGAGCAGTAAGATCGGAGCTCTAATTAGTGTAAATACAAGTTGACTGAGTGCTCTTTCAGTGAGAACAGTTCACAGTCGGAGGCCTCAAACTACACATACAGTTCCAATTTCTGGCAAAATGTCTCTTTGTTTTATGCCCCACCTGAGTATTTGTAGGTCGAATGTAAATGACTTGATGGAGGGAGAGGTGTTGCTCTCTAGATGGTTGATACGTGGCACAGACAGGATTTGGTCTTTTTTATAATGCACTACTCCTTCACTCTGCTTTTATTCTTTCAAGGAGATAAGCTGGAATGTCTGTGTTACTTCAGTTTAATAAGATTGTTCTGTCTCCTTCAGGATTGTTTTTTTACACCATGTTCCCTATAGGAAGGGAAGTGCTGGATGTGACCACTCATGTTCGGAATTAATAAGCCTAATATTATCACAGTTGTAGCCCTATGAAGGATAATCCTAAGTGTTGGCAGTACTATAATACCGTGACTTGCTCTGCCGTGTTTATTCTAGCTCCTGACTTAGACTGGGATAGATGAAATGCTTGATTCCTTGGATGATTTATACCAGTCCCAAAGGGAATACATCAGTTTTGAATCACTTACTAACCTAGCACTATTCTAATATGTCTTAAAAAAATAGAAACTAAGATACATAGTCCCTCTGCCTTTCCCCTCTTCCAACCAGTTCCAACTTCCCTTCCCCCCCAATCTTCCTTTGCTGATGGCTAAGTTGTCAAGTTGTCAGTCAATTTGGCTTGCACTATGCTGCACCTCCTGTCGTCAATCTAATGCGCTTCTCTTATGTAAATCATTGCTCCATGCACAGTGTTTTGATTAATCATTATGTTGTTCTCTACCTATCCTATACTAATTGTTTAATTGTTGTAATCACCCTATGGATTTTGTATATTTACTGTGTTCAATACTGTATTCAATACTCCGTGTATCCAGTTGGTTGCTGGGTGCTCCCACTTCCTGTGGAACTTGTATTATGTCAATTGGATTTACACATGTAACTGAATGTATGCTACTTTCCCTCTATATACCCTTTCCCCAGGGCAGCGGGGGCACCATGAGATGAGCAACCTGTTGTTCAGTGTGCCCTTCCTGGTGAAACTTTTCAATAAATAAATCCATACGAACATATGAAACGCCAGCAGAAACAGGCCTCACAGTCTATCGAGTCTGCTCGATTGTGCAGCTAGCCCATCAAATGGCAGGTGCCAGTTGAGGGGCTAGGATATATGGTTACTGACTTATTTACTAGGTTTTCTCTTAGGCCATATAAACCATCTATTTATGATTTAATTTCCTTATCGGATTAAAGGACAGTGCACTTCGTAATGTTGATTACTCAAGGCTGCAGGTAGATTGGGGTTGGGTCAAAATGGTTGAATACTGACTGGATTTGTATTTTCCTTATTTAGGCAGCAAGTGGTGCTGTTCTTTGACAATAATGTGGGGACAAACACTAAGACGTTTGACAGTACTCCTGTTCCTTGCTGCTGGAGGTAGCTGGGACCTTCCAATCTGCCACAGATAGATTGAAGTCTTCACTATTACTACCTCCTCCTTGCCTGTCATTTCCATGGTTTGGGACCCCAGTAGCTTGTCTAGGACCTCATCTTGTGAAGGTGCTCTTTAAACTATCCCATCCTTTGTTTCCTCCCCTTATTGGCTTGAACCCGCACCCATAATACTTCTGTCTTTCCACTGCCCCTTTCTCTCTGGGGGTACAAGTTATCCCCTCTTTCACATACAGAGCCATTCCACCCCCACCCTGTTTCCCTGCCCTTCCTATACATTTTATACCCACGGACTGCGCGACCCCAGCCATGGTTTGGTATGGCCTATACCTCTGTGATTGCTGCTGTATCCACCTCTCCTTCATCCATTAGTGGCTGCATCTTATTCATTTTATTTCCCAGGCTTCTGGTGTTCAGATACACTACTCTCCACCTTGACTCTGGCTCCCTTTGCCCTTTTCCTGCCCCCTCCTCCCCCACACCTTCCTTCCCTCTTCTCCCCTCCCCACAAGTCCCTCTGGACCCTTTTTACCCTGCCCCACCCATCCTTCCCCAGTCCCTTCTTCCCCCAGTCCTTCCTTCCTTCCCCCCTCCACCAGTTCCTCTCTATTCTGTCCTGACTGGGGGGAGGCCTATCGGTCTCCTCCACAAGGTAAATGAGGATATTTTGCAACCTACTGCCACCCCTTGTCAATTTAAATTGAGGTATTTCCCCATGAATTCCTCCAGTTTGCCCTTCAGGACCATTGTGCTCTTTTTACTTAGATGTAACTTGTTGGCTACATACAGGTCTTTATTTTCTGAGGTCCCTTCCCAGTCACCAACTATCCTATACTCCTCTGCCTCACACCACCCTCTGAGCCATACATTGAATTCTTCAATTCTAACTTTCCTCTCAGTGCTGACCCTTAAGACTGGTAGCACCCCTGAGAAGGCTACTGTACTCCCTATCTCACTGCAGATTTTCATCATCTCCCTCTTGTATTTCCCCCACCTCACATCCTGCAAAGTCATTTGCACTTTGATGTACTATTATGTGAGGTTTCTGACCCTACTACCCCATGTGTTTGGCTATCAGAGAACGCTTTCTCCCTGCTGTCATCACTGCCATATGTTCCATCATCTGTGGTTTGCTCTTGACCCCTTCCCTCCTCACTCCTTTACTACTGAATCCCCAAGATCACCACCTTTTCTTCACTTTTCCTGGGCTCCCTTCCACCCATGCCACTGCTCACTCCTGCCTGCCTCCTCTTTCCCCTCCAACACATTCTGTACTCCTCATTGACCTCTCATATAATCTACCCCATCACAGCCCCTCCATCTGACTCTCAGTTCCCCTGGCACTCCCCCATCCTTTCCTTTCTTTTTGCCCCTCAGCCCATCCCTTTGCTTACCTTTCCTCGCCACTTCCTTTTATACTTCCCATTCTCGCTTCCTTTCCTTCTCACCTGAACTTTTTTCCTGCCACCCCACCATCCCTGAATTCCTTTCTCTTACTGCCTCCTTCCTTCCCCATCTCACTGTCCTTACCCATCCCTATGTGTTCCCCTCTTCTCCTCTTTCAAGTGGGAGGAACTCATTTTGCACTGGTACATTTGGTGGGGCTCCCACTGGACACCTTCCCCTCCCTGCCTTTCCCTTTCTCTTTACTATTATCCACCCCCCCACCCTGGGCCTTCTTTCCAACTGGGATAGATTCACCCTGGGGACCTGCCTACTCCTGCCTCCTTCCTTTTCCCCTTTGTGCCCCCACTTTGGCTTCCCTTCTGTTCTCTCCCCACCTGTGTCCAGGCCCTGTGACTCCTCTGCCACTCTCATCCATAGCCTATGGATCCCCTCCCTAACTGGTGCACTAATCTCCTGCCTCAACTGACACACCTTCACCATCAGCTGTCCAATATGCCTGCAAACTAGGCATCTCCCCATCTCTCAGAAAGCTCCCAGGAACACTACTGCCCCACACCCTCTGCATGTAACAACTCTACCTGCCTCCCTCTGCCCCCAGTGCATGTTTCTTCTCCACATTTTATGTTCTAGGCGCTCCTTAACAACACAATTAGCTATCCCCATTACCTTTATGGAACTTTTGCCCCTCTGGAGACAGCCCCATACAGGCAGTAGCTGCAGTTGGTATCAAACCACCACTTACTCCCCCAGCCATTCCAACCCTCCTTTGAGCAGTGTGGTCTACAGCCTGCGGTCCTCCAAGTGGATGCTCTGCTGATACCCCCAGAAACCACTTAGGTAGATGTCATACTCCTGCTTTGTGGCACTCACACTTCTGGGTCATTTGGAATTATGGGTATTAAATAGAAACTATATTTTTCATATTAACAGGACAGCTTGCACAGGTAAGAACATGGCGCTTGCACTCTTTGCACTATAATGTACATTCTTAGCACTGCATTAATATATTTTAGTGTCTTGCCACTATTTTTATCCTCCTTTGGCTCCTGGGTGCTCATTTTTGTTAGTTTATCTCCCTACAGTACTCCCAATTTCCCAAAAAACAGAAATTAACACTGTTAATGCCTGTTTTCAAGAGTGGTTACTGAACAACTCATCATTGTCCAAGGCATTTGAAAGGGTTGTAAATGACCAGCTTATCTCCAAACTAGATATATGGTATATGACATTCAATGTATCCAACAACATGAGTTCAGAAAATTATATAGTACCAGTGTGGCTTTGATTGCGTAAGTCTTGGGACAGCAGAGATATGGTTGAGGTAATCTACATTGATCTGATGGAGGCCTTTGAGCTCATCAACCATAAACTACTGTGAGAAAAATTACTGACCCTGGGTCTGTCTACGGACACTATCTCCAGGTTTAAAAACTACCTAACCAAGCAAACCCAGAAGGTAAAACTCGAGGGTCTGATCTCTGTGGACAGGACTGTCTCTGATGGGGTTCCTCAAGGTTCCATTTTGGGCCCATTATTATTTGACCTGTTTATAAATCAATTACCTGAAGCCTATCATTCTATCAAAGCTGTTATGTAAGAAGATGATGCAGTATTTCTGCAAGACACCCAAGCATGGAAGCACCAAGATATCTCATCGGAGAGAGAATGCGACCACACAATGACGGCACAATACCGGCCGCCAGGTATTGTGCCACCTCTCTTCGCTGTGTTCTGTAGAGCTGTGCCCTCCACCCCATGTGGAGGGCTGTGCCACCCTGCATCCCCCAGACTCTAGGATTCCAACTCCAGGTTGGAGTTGGTCTGGGAGAGGAAGTGAACACTGGAAGATAAACACAGGAAAGGACCATTTCCGTATGTCACTGAAATGGTCTTTTTCAGTTTCGCCATCGGGATGTCAACCACAAGGGGTGATATGCCCCAGCACAGATAGCCTGTCACAAGTATTACAACATAACTTTGAATATGTGGAAACATGGTTCTCCAATAATAGTCCAGTACTCAACTACAAGGAAATGAAGACTGTGCTTTTCAGCAGCCCCTATCAAAAGAATAAAGTCTCCACCTTGGATATCCACAATGCCATGGGCTCAAAATTGGAGCAAGTAGAAGTCTTTAAATACCAAGGGCTCTACTTGGATGATACACTCTGCTCTGTCCCCATGTAGAAAATCTGGTTAAGACAGTTAACTGTAGGTTGAGTGCACTGTTCCACAACTGGAATAACTTCACCCCAGGGCAAGGCACCTAACTGTGTCAAGTTCCATTTTAGCACTTACTGTGATCTTGCCATCTGCTCTGCTGCATGTGAATCAGTACTGGGCAGTGCTATGGTAATTAGTGAAAACCAGTCAGCAGATTTGCACTAGGCATAGACAAGTTTACTCACAGCTACACTCTATATACATGAACCAATGGTCATCTCCAACCAGCAGAATCAAGTTTGAAAACTGCATGGTAGGGAAAAATGTCCTGGTCAGTCTTACCACCCCAACTTAAAAAGCTACCTCAGCTTTGTTGACAACCAATACCACACTAGCAGTATGACCAACAATAGGTTAGTGAAGCCGTTTTGCAGAACAAATCAGGCTCAGTGCTCCTTTTCTGTAAGGGCAGCCAACTGGCGGAATGATCTACCTGAAACACTTCTTGCTGTATCTAACTTGAACCAACTTAAAAGCTCTTTCCATGCACTACTTCTCAAACAAGCCTGTTTTAATTGTAGATAACTGTTCTCTGTACTTTGTTCTGTATTATGTGCTATGTATGGTCCTATTTTAATTGCTCGATGTTTGATCCTGATGTGGAAAAATCTGAAAAAGGGCACTTCATGCACAAAGGCATTTTCTAAACAACAATAATGATTTTAGCCAATAATATCAAATAAAAATGCTGATTCAATCTCATCACTGGCTATACAGCAATAGTATGAGTGTAATCAGAGATTTTTTTCAAATGTAGATAGTTCCATTCACATATACTGGTATTAATAGTACTCACATTGAAATGGTAAAAATGAGTCCTAAACTGATTTTTTTTTCAGTTGAATCTTTAAACTGCAGCCTCACCTCCATCTTTAATCAACTTTTATTAATTTCAAAAAGCCACTGTCAATGATTCAGTTCTGCACAAGCTTGCATCAGGGGCTGGAAAATTGGAATATCATGGTTTAGTTCCTTACCAACAACTTGGGCTAACACCCAATGCTGGCACAGCAATGCAAAACTATGTGTAGGTGTGTGTGTGCGTGTGTGCTGCAATGTTTAGGTGCCCCCTACATGTGAGTTATTAATTGCACATTTGTAGTGGCTGGCCAGTTGGACATTAAAGATCTCATGGTGCTTACCATAAGGGTAGGGAATTTTCACCAGAGTCCTGGTCAACAGTCCCCCATCAATAAAACAAGTCCATGCCACCCACCCCCAAGGATACCTGGATATAGGCAGTTACAGTTGCGTGTACTTATCCTAGTCAAAACAGACACATAAATAAATAAGTGCCTGAATGGAATCTTTATGTTTCACCTTGACAGCCTCTAGAAAATGAATAGAAGGGTCTTTGCATTGGCATTTTTTCTGATGGATAGGAATGCACTATGTTGAAGAGAGAAACATCTAGTCACAGTTATTTTGTCTTGTGAAAGAAATGTAATATCCGCCACCAAGCACAAGTCCCCCTAGTTGCAGAAAAAAACATTGCTTTTTGCAAACTTCATGAAATGTAGAATTTCTTAAGAACTGATCCACATTTCATGAACATGGGCAGAATTCAATAATTCCACACTGCTCTACTTCTGGATCAGTTGAAAAAGTACGACTGCTTAGCCACTCTTTGACCAAAAGCAGAATTCACACTGTGACAAGGATGCAATATATTTTTTCTACAGGTCCTGAGCTGAATCTCATCCTGTAGCTTGACATGTATGACGGGTAGAAACCAAATGCCTGGATTTGTAGTCAGATATTCCATGTCAAAACTACCATTACAAAAAAGTAATTCTTGAGTTCCAAAGGGAAAGTATTTTCATATCACTGTTTCCAAATCCCTTCTGGGCATTTAAACTAACACTTGAGTCAACACACACTGTATTTATGCAGTGCAAATAAACTGCAAGCTTAGAGAATATTATGTACTACACATTAATTTATCAGCAATACCAGAGTGTTTACTATCTGTATTAGACAGTCTGATTTCATTTCACCAGCCTGTGCAGTTCTCCCAGGGGCCATGTGACAATACAGATATTTTGAATTCATAGCTACATGGGGAAGCTAAATGAAGACAATCAGACTGTGCCCAGAGGTTAACTACCTGCTGCAGGAGCCTAATTACTGTGAAATTGTGGCTGTCAATAATGACAAAGAGTCACTTGCTGCAGGTGCGATGTGCCACTGGTGTGCAATCCCAGATACCTTCGTCAAGGTGAGATGTCTAACAGAGTTTAATGATGCTGTAGTCACCTTTATAGATTTCAAACAATGAAGCATGCAGTGCATTACATGACAACAGCTGGAAGGCTAAACTGTCAACTGCGACTTGAGGGAGGGGTGTGTGAATCAGTTTAGATGTAAATCTGAAACCTCAGAAACCCTGGTACTGTGTTTTTTCATGACAGGGTAACAGCTTTCTGCACCATGTGATGGAGTAACCTTTCAGTTTGGGATTTGATTTTTAGCTTGGCACTAGGCCTGTACATTTCGAACTACAAGGTCATTGTAAATTGATGCAGAGGGAGATTTTTATGAAGACTTAAAGAAGCTCACAGGGGTTTGTGCTCCTGCCTGTCTATTTTCATCCCCCTTCTCCAGTCTGAAGGTTGTGGAGACTCTGAACAGTTCTGCAGATAAGCATAGCTGGAAAATGGTCCACACACTTACAGAAATTAGAAATGGCTTATCTACATTTAACAATGGTGGTCATGAAAACAAAATATTTAAAACTCCTTTTCCTAATATACATTGGAGGACAGGAAATATACCCATTTGGATGCTACAGTTACATTTTTTAAACTCTTTATTTGTTGAATATTTCTGATGTTGTAATACAATAAAGAGAAAAGACGAGACAAAAAAATATCAATATACTTAATATTTATCAATGACAATTTTAGTTCTTATCTTAATGAACAAAGTAGGTGATTTGATGCTTAATTTGTTTATCTGTCTGTACAAGGACTAATATGGGTACAAACAATACTCTGAATTCTTATATTAATGTATGCTAAGTCCTGTAATGGGGGGAGGGTCCTATATAAACTTTCTTAGCATGGAACTATGTAATTTATAATTGTATTTCATTGAAAGGTTTGACAGGTTGAAAGAATTTAAATAGGCATTAGCAATACATTGAACAAAACAAATGATTCCCTCTATAGAAGGAAGAGAATAAATGTAAAGCCAATATATAAACCAAATATTAATGGATATATAACGGGATATTCCTGTGCCATTACCTCTTTAGGTTATGAAACATCTGATATTAAAATTCTTATATTTTTATATAGCTGTGCAAAAAAGAGTTCAAGAAATATAATATGTCAAGCCTTTTATTAATACTATGGTTACATTTTCTTGATTCATTATAAATAGTTTCATATAAAAATAAAAACAAATGAAAGTTCCATAAGTCCAGGTTCTTATTTTCTTTTAAGTTGTCTCAAGTGATGGTAAATCTTGCTGCATACCATCAGAGGACTGATCTTTCACTTAATCTGAGACTTGTTGACAGACTGTGCACTTCTTTGCTCTCAGTAGAATCAGAAATTCCTTTAGCTATTCAGGATCATAAAACAACATTGGGGCCAGACATTCAAAACTTTGCCTGGGCAAAGTGTTTGTGCCCTGTTTGTCTAGGGTTTGCACCCATGCACAATATTCAAAAGGGGTGTAAAATGTGCTAAAAGGGTTAGCGTGCACAAAAAAATGTATGTGGTGGACAAGGGAAGGGGCTGGGACAGGAATCCTGGTGCAGCACAATTTTCACCATGGTAGCGCTGCACAAAGGAAATAGTGCAGGCCACTTTGTGCTGTGCAGTTACTGCTGAGAAAAAGCCTGACTCACTTTGGGCAGCCCTAGCAGCTGGCAGAGCCACTGCAGCCAGCAACCACATTGGTGGGGGGACCACTGCACACCAGTGATAGCTGTAACATTATACGGCATGGTGATCTGAGGGTGGGGGACCACTGGATACCAGGGACAGTTTTAACAGTCTAGAGGATGGCATTCATAGAGTGGAGGGACCACTGGACACCAGGGACTTCCTTAGTTTTAATGGGGCCTGGGTTCGGAGGGTTGGGGTGCCACTAGGCACTAGGGAGTTATGTTCCAGTACTGTGGCTGGTGATCGGAGGGCAGTGGGACCATTGAGTAGCAGGGAATTATGTTTTTATACCAGGGCTGGTGATAGGAGGGTGGGGGGACTACTGGACACCAGGGAGTTATTTTTTATACCAAGACTGGTGATCAGAAGGCAGGGGGACCACTAGGCACCAGGGAGTTGTTTTAATATACCAGGGCTGGTGATCGGAGGGCAGGGGGACCATTGAGTAGCAGGGAATTATGTTTTTATACCAGGGCTGGTGATAGGAGGGTGGGGGGGACTACTGGACACCAGGGAGTTATTTTTTATACCAAGACTGGTGATCAGAAGGCAGGGGGACCACTAGGCACCAGGGAGTTGTTTTAATATACCATGGCTGGTGATCGGAGGGCAGGGGGACCATTGAGTAGCAGGGAATTATGTTTTTATACCAGGGCTGGTGATAGGAGGGTGGGGGGACTACTGGACACCAGGGAGTTATTTTATACCAAGACTGGTGATCAGAAGGCAGGGGACCACTAGGCACCAGGGAGTTGTTTTAATATACCAGGGCTGGTGATCAGAGGGCAGGGGGACCACTAGGCACCAGGAGTTGTTTAATATACCTGGGCTGGTGATCGGAGGGCAGGGGGACCATTGAGTAGCAGGGAATTATCTTTTATACCAGGGCTGGTGATAGGAGGTTGGGGGGGACTACTGGACACCAGGGAGTTATTTTTTATACCAAGACTGGTGATCAGAAGGCAGGGGGACCACTAGACACCAGGGAGTTGTTTTAATATACCAGGGCTGGTGATCGGAGGGCAGGGGGACCACTAGGCACTAGGGAATTTTGTTCTTTAACCGGGGAATGGGATCATGGATGGGGGAACCACTCAATGCTAGGGACTTCCTTTATTGTAGAAGGGCAGGTCTGGAGGGTGGGGGTGACACTAGTCACCAGGGACTATGTCCACTTCTAGAGACTTGGCAGTTGGGGTTGGGGCAGAGCCAGTCACAGGGGTGCAAACTTGCTGCTGCTTCCCATGCAAATGGGCCCATAATGAGCATGCAGATGGCCCCTTAGTGCCTTGGATGCCCAATGGGACCATCTGAATATCACAGCAGGAGCTACCAGTGTTATTGGGTCCGGGGGCGCTGTTCCCTGCACTGCCCAGATCCATGTTGGGACAGTGCTATTCAACTTAGCACTGTACTGACATGCCCCTATATTCAGTCAGATAGTGCCAGTGCACTGTCCAATGGAAAATAGCATCCTTAGGGTTGTGAGCAATGGAGAAGTGCAGTGCAAACATTTGTGCTCTGTTTTTCCCATTTTTGAATATCTGGCCCTTGATGTTTTGAGTCCAAAACTAGGACACAACAAGCCAAATATGGGGAAGAAAAAGTAGCCCCTATCTTCCCAATTTTGTCTTTATAAGCCAGACATTTCTTGTGGTGTACTTGTGTTGCAGCCACAACATCAGGAAATATATGAAACAGTTGCATTTAAATAAAATTTACAAATGTAGTTCCATTCTTCGTATCTTGCTACCAGCAGGCAGCTGGGTAGTGGCAAGTGGCAACTGCTCCCCTCAGATACATTGCTCATCCTCCTGAGGATTGGGTTCCCTCTCCTGATAGCCCCACTAGGATCCTGGGCTTAGAAACAGAACTTAGTACTCTATGTTGCAAGCCATGACTTGAGACACTGAGCCATCAGGTAGAGGGGTAATTATTTTAACTCTTTGGATACTGGTTACTTTCATATGTAATCATCTTCTTGAGGTACAATGCCAATCTTACTGACTGCATCAATACCTCTCATTTTACTGCCAGTAAAATTCAATTTTGATTAGTTTCATTATTATTATTGCTACTGTTACTATATAACATACATATCTGTGGCTGTTTAACCACTAGCTGTCTGCTAAATTATTTTGTGGATTCTTGAAGGTATCGATGGTGGACAAAGGGTTAATATAGAATAGGTAGGCGCCTCCCTGCAATCTGATTGGCTCAGAATTATGCCAAGGTGCAATGATATCCCATGACAGTTCCATTGCCTGGAAAATGTTCCTGCTAACAGGCTTTTTATATACCTGAAATCTACTTCATAATAGCAATAATACACTCAAGAATGTATGCTATCTTTTCTCAGCTCTGGGGAATGACTATACCTAAGGGAACTGGCAAGTGATATGGCATATCCACCAAATAAACTTGATAAAAGCCTGCACAAATACAATAACTTTCAGGTTAAATCAGTGTATCAACTGGTGGGTCCTGCGGGAATACAATCCTTTTCCTCATTACAAAATACCTATAAATCACCATCCACAGAGTGTAATAGATTTTTACAACTCAAATCTTATTTTCAACTCCATGAGGAGGTTTTAACCAGAATAGTCGAATCCCCCCTCGCAGCTAGTGGGCCTCATTACTCTTTACCTTAGAAGCAATGTCAAGGATCACTTTATCAGTGTAATATATGAGGCTCTAAGGGAAACCCTCTAAGGCAACGCAGACAGAGTGCAGGCACGCTGGTCACAAGAACTTAAGGCAGACATTAACCCGGAAGTCTGGTTAGCCGCTACTCTTCCTTCTACAAAAATAACAATGGCCACATACTGGAAAGAGTATGCTTGGAAAACCAGAATTTGTTTTTTTGGAACCCCCTGCCATTGAAGCCAAATATACGAATCCCTCACAAGGAAGGTGCTGGAGAGGATGTGGTTTCTCTCCAGCTGATTTAGAACACATTCTTTGGTCCTGCACTATGCTTGAACAATACTGATGAGAGGCCTTGGAAGACATAGCTATAATCTATGACTGCCCCAATCTCCTCACAGCAACCTATATCCTAACAGCTGTGGCTCCACAGGGAGTAAGGGTCAGTAAAGACACATATAAGTAGACAATTCTTCTTATCCTGGTGGTGGAAAAAGTAATCACAAGGCGTTGGCATACGAGCAAAATCCCCACCAGGGAGCACTGGAGAACCCTTACTAAGGAAGTGTACACTTTGGAAAGGCTGTCAGCTGGAATGTAGTCATGAATGGCTCTTTTTGAGACTAGATGGTGCAAATGGGTCTAGCGCCAACTCGAGCATTGCCCGGAGTCATCCCCTGAAGCCCAGGAAGAAGTAATTCCATAAGCCTATAACATGGTCCTGAATTTTTACTTGCCTAGACAGTAGCAACATCTTTACTTAAATGTGCCCTCCCCCCCACTTTGGAGATGACCCCTCAACTCTCAAGTTTCTTATACCATGGTTTCTTGTCTCATCTTTCTTGCTTCCCTGCCTATCCGTATTTTTTCTAATATCACTAGCAACTCCCTCTCTAGCCCTCCTTAGCATCTACTAACATTTGCTGAACCAGTAGAATGCCAGCACAGAATGACCCTACAAGGGAAAGGGATCCCAAGTATATATATTTGTAAATCAGGTGGAGGGGGCAAACTGCCCTACCCTATAGGTTCAAGACCTACCATCCTGTATAGCTTCTCTACAACACCGTTGGATGTTAAGTACTTTGTAGTTATAGCACAGAGTATTCATTTTAACTGGTGACAAGATTAATGTACACACAAACAACAATTTCACATGGTGTCATGTTATGATCCACAGCAGTACATTGTTGTATGAACTACAGTCATTATGTGATGTAAAGTTGTATATTTCCTTTCTCTTTTTACAAAATAAAAAGTTCAATTTAAAAAAAAGGAATGTATGCTATCATTTAAAATAACACCACTTCTCAAGTGTTTAAAGTCACCCAGCTATGCTTCATGCCTCACAATGCACCCCAGGTGTGGCGTGCATTAATGCTTAAATATTAGGGATAGATAAATGCTTTCTGGTTCTGTTTAAAACCACAAAATATTCTAAAATGTTCTTGTTTTTAAACCTCTATTGGAATCTAATAGTTTGCATATATCTGCGCCTTAGTTATATGCTAATTAATTGCTAATTTAATATTACATTTAAGTTACCTGAACAGTTTTTAAGAGGATGGGATCTTTTGCATTACAAATGCTAGAACTGGACAGGTTATGGGTGAGGTTTTTTAGAACCATTTCTAGCTATCTTTGTTAATACATGGAAATGCAATTTGAACAGAAGATAGCCTGTGAACAGGTTGCTGTCCCTTAGTGAAACCATTATTTGTCAAGCAAGGTTTGACTCCTTTTTCTTTCCCTCTTTCTGTATTCTGTCTCACCCACGGTGGGCCATTGCGAAAAGTTTCTGGGAGCCGCTGCAATCAAGGCAATAATACAAAAGCACTGAGCAAGACAAATTTAGAACACTTTTTTCACCATCTGGTTTTGTTTAATCCTGATGAAGCTAAGTAAGGTGAATGCATGACATCTTGAGCAGGAGGAAGCACAGGAAGTTTTGGTCAGAGCATCAGACAATACTGTTGACTAAAAAAAGCGATTGCAGTGCAAGTGTAATATGTGGGTAGAGCGCTGAAAGCAGCTGGGAGTAAAACAATACAACACTGATTTCCATACAACACTGATTTCTGTTTACATAATCTTATACTATGCCTCTACCCATCATTTGGTAAACTGCTGCAGTAACAACATGTAGAAAGACAGGGATCACACTCACTCTCCAGTCTCCTACTCCTACTTTTGATCTGCATAAGTTTCACTAAGTGTCCATATTGAAATTCATCTGTGGGAAAGAAATGCAAAATCTCATTTCAGTTAAACTCTTTAGATACTTTATCAAACGTCTCGTTTGAGGTTGAGTGACTACATTGGGGGATAGACGTCAACCTTTTTTTCAATCAAGCATTTTTTTTTTGTCACCCACTGTCTGGGCAGCCCCTTTCCTCACAAACCTTCTCTAGGGCTTGCCCAGCTTCTTCAAATCTCTCCATGGATTCCCCCATGACAAATTCAAGGTCAGAGCCCTGCCCAGTTGTTGGTGTGGGGCCCGTGGCGATATGGGGATCATTATGCTGCCAAGAAGTTTTTTTCTCCAGCAGATGGCAGTGCCGACTGAGATGTCCATCTCCCCTCCCTAAGGGAGGAGAGCAGTCCTTCAGACACTGGATTCTCCCTCCCACAGCTGACCCCCAATGAGCAGAGTTCACATCCCAGCCCTGGTCACCAGGGTGGTGGGCAGTGGCACTACTGCTGAGACACTGGGCTGGCCAATAGACACCAATCGTATTTATCTTTTTACAGAGCAGGGGGCAGAATGGGATCAGTGGCAAAGCTTGGATTTGTTATTTAGTGAAACTAACAGCGAGAGAGAGAGAAGAAAATGCTCAAACAGCAAGTTTAAAAGGGGTGGAGAGCAATACACCACTCAAAGTTTATATTTGCTTACCCCTTGTTCTCTTTCTGAATGTAGTACGTCTCTCTTTTTTGATTTTCTGCCCTCTCCGCTACTCTGTTCCAGTTCTAAGGCTAACACCCAATTCATTTTTTATCTTTAACCAGGATAGAATATTTCTGATTTGACAACCTTGCTGGCCACTCTGACAGAGACATTTCACTTCTCACTCCATTGTAAGATTCCTTAAAGGGACAGTCAGCACAAATGACCCCCACACCCAAGTGTGGGGCTCGTCTCAATGTGCACTTTGTGTGCAAAAACATTTTGGTTTACTTACTGTTTACTATAGTATTATAGATTGTATTAGACTAATTTTGTTTCGTTCTAGGCTGACATTTTCAGTTACTACAAATCCCATAATCTCCTGCAACTGATATCAGAGCAGTAGGCAGCAGTGGGAGATATAATCGCCTGCAGTGCATATTAGAGATTTTATACTGTCCAGTCAGATGTTTTCCAGTCTGCTTTTCTCCAGGGGCTAGTTACCATCCTCTGTGACTGTAAGTAGCCCAGAGAGGACAGTGGGACCAGTAAACAAAAGATAAGAGCTTATATAAACTCTAACAAGCACGGTGAGCTATTGAATCTCCCACTGCTGCCTACTGGTCTGATGTCAGCTGCAGGGGAGTCTGGGATTTGCAGTAACAGAAGATGTCAGTCTAGAACATAATCAAAATTAGTCTACTATAATCTAACATACTACAGTAAACAGTAAGTAAACAAAAATGTTTTTGAACATAAAATGCACATTGGGACCAGCCCCACACTTAATTGTGGGGCACTTGTGCTGACTGTTGCCCTTTAACACCTTGTACTCACTAGAGGGCCATCGGAAGTGCCCCTCTGTACCACACACTGACCTGAAGGCTTCACCTGCCCTGTCCCCCACTTGGGCAACTGCAAACATTTGCAACTGCTTTTGAGTCATACTTTCTCACTCTTGCTTCATTTCTGACAACTTCATGTGTCCTGAAAGGTCAAGGCTCTTGAGCCCCTTCAGAGACATCTTAAGCAATGGCCACCACCACAACTCTTTGTCTGGTTGTTGGTACCTGTATGAACAGAAACTGTGGAGCCATTAAAGTGTGGTGCTCCTGCTCATTCTGGCCTCCCTGCTCTCTGCCCCAGCCTCTGCTTCTCCTTTCCTGCAGCTAGGATTCAATATTTGTTTCCTGTGGTCTGTCCCTATGGTGGTATACTGTCACTTACAGCAGGACCCATGGACAAAACTATAGCCCCAGAATGAATGGAGGGGGCTACATTATTAGTTTGTTATAACAGATATGTAGCCAGCCCCCCAATTTGGGGTCGCAGGTGGGCTATGTCCAGGCCTTCTCTGGCTGGGGGAGTGGCATATACCCCAGGTCAGGGCACTTTTTGGGGACACTGGAGATAGGGGCAATGACATACCCAGGCCATAGTGATAATGGGTGTGGGGGATGTGGAGCCCCAATAGATCTGAGACCCAGCTAGGACCAATGTGTGCCAAGTTTTGTAAGGCCAGCAAAGGCACTGTACTGTTTGTTGTACCTGAGGGGAAGAATGGGCACCATACTGTTGAGGAGAAGAGTAGGGAGACCTACAATTAGGAGCAACTGCCGGGGGGCAGGACTACAAATGTAATGATGGTTACTGAGGATTCAACCAGGGTCTCTCAGTGAGGAATTCTAAAAGAGCTTGTGAACAAGCTGGCACCTGAAGATGGCAATGTGTACACCATCATCATCATCAGTAACCTTTATTGATTAACGATTGGCCATTACACATAAAATCAGAAAAACAAGCATCCATCATATGAAAGACAAGCAAGGATTTTACATTTAAAACATATTAAAAACATGTTAGCAGAGTGTGAATTTGACATAAATAACAATAAATTACAGATGAATATATCACAGGTGTAAGGAAACTAATTTATCTGTTATTCCATATACCCCAAGTTACAATTCAAAGAGTAAGCAAATTCTTAAATAGACTGCATCAATAAGGGTAGATAAGGGTCTGTTTCAGAATGCATTTTGCAGACAAAACTGAGTGACCTCTTAAACAACATGTATAACAAGCATTTGTCAAAGCCGAATGTTGCTTGCTTATATATGCTGTTTAGGTATTTGGAAGTGAAAGTACCATGCCTAAGAACTGTCAGCAGGGGTCGGAAGCTCATGCTGCCTGACCGTAACTCATTTTCCACTTTTCTCCCTGTTGCAGAGTGCGGGCGAGCAATGATGCTTAGGCACAGCATGCCAACGTCCGACACACACTGCTCCCTTTACTACACCACTCTAGTAGCACCCCTAGTCATCACCAGGGGCTGCTACAGAGCGGTGGGTCCCTGGATCCCACTCTGGGATAGGAGAGGCATCCTCCGGACACTCAATCCTATCCCTCCCCTGCCGACCCCTGGTGGCCTGGGCTCGAGTCCAAACCTGGGTTGCCAGAGTGGCGCGAGGTGTGGAATCCAGTGCTTCAACCCTCAGTGCCAGTGGGCTTGCAGTAATGCTGCCTTTAATACTCCCCCCCTTCCTGCTCCAGCATACCCTGTCCCCCGTGTACAAGTCATTAATCACCCCCCCAGACCCAACCCCAGTTAGTCACTAACCCATAATGTTTGGTGTGGCACCAATCTCTCAGCCACTCATTGAACTCCTCAAGCCTACCCTTCCTCCCCATGCTTGCACATGGTACCGGCAGTACCTCCAAGAATGCCACTGACTTCCCAACCCCCTCACACTGCCTGCCCAACTATTCAAACCTCCCCCTCATTACTTCCACAGTGTCCCCCACCAATTCGTTTGTACGCACATGCAACAGTAAATGAGGTTTCTTCCTCCTCCCTCACTGCACGCTTGAGCAGTGCCTACTCTGCCCCTCCTGCAGTCAAACTGGGGACAGCTTCAACCTAAATACGGCTGTGCCTTTCCCCCTTTCTGCCCCATCTCACCCATTTCAGTATAGAATCCCCCAGGATGAGTACCCCCGTCCCTTACCCCCATTTCCCTTCTAATACCCCTTCCACCACCCCAGTATCCATTCTTTCCTGCCCCTTACCCCGCCAGATGCACCCTCTGTGACCTCTGTATCTGTACCCCCTACTTCTGACTCACCCCTTTTCTCTGCCTTATTCCTCTCATTCCCCTTGAACCCCTTCCCAGCCTGACTATCTTCTACTGGGCTTCCCATGTCGACCTCTCCTCCTCCCCTGTTGATTTCCAACCCCTCTCCTATCCCCGCTGTTGTCAATTTAGAGCCTCTATTCCCTTCTACACTGATAATGATACACCCCATCTTTCCCCCTTTCCGTAGCCTTCTCTCCTGCGGTCACCACCCTCTCCTTCCTTACTAGCCCCCCTTCTACCCTTTCGTCCTTGCTATCTCTTCCCCTACCTGCTGCCATCCCTCTCATGCCCCGCTTTTCCTCCCCCTTCAGTATGTTCCTGCTCCCCCTCTCTCTCCCATAGCAGAGGTTTGAATCTATTTCTAGTCGATACCCCTCCTACATGTCTTCCCCTATTGGTTCCCCCCTCCTACTTGTTCCCCTCCGTGCCATCCCTGGTCCCTCCCTACCCACAGCCATTTGCTCACTCCCCTGGTACTCCTCGTGGTCTCTGCCTCCCCCATCAGGAGGCCTCCCCCTCGCCTCGGGTACTCCCTTTCTTCTCCTGTCGTTTCTGTTAGTGCCTGTGATACTGGGGTCAGTTTCACTCCCTAGTCATTGTTCCTGCATCACCCTTTGCTATCCCTATCCCTCCCCCCAGGACACCTACCACACTCATCTACCCTGCCACTTAAACTCCTCCCTAACCTCCACAGTTCCTCCCTCAAACTAGCCAGTCATCTACAGACCATAAACCCCCCCATCCTCCAAGCCCAGTCCAGGATCATGGAGAACCCACACCCTGTACAACCCACCACCCTTCCAAAAATGCCCGCCCTAATGACATGTGGTACCTGCCCAATTTTTGTCCCCATGTTATGTTACGGGCTCTTACTTCCAGGTTCTGCACCCTACTGAGACTGTTAGGCCCCCATTTAGTCAAATTCCAGTTCCCTCCCCACACTATTCCTCCTACTGCCCCCTTGCTGACCGGGTTAATTCAGTCTCAAATCTCATCCATTAGATACTGTATTACTGTAGCAATCACAACACCTCCTTGTCTGTTTTTCACCCCTCAGCTACCATACTTTTTGTTCTCAGCTCTCATATAGTTTCACTTAGCCCAGTTAGAAATTCTATTGCACTCCAAGTATTACTCAGCTCAGTTAGAGAAATAAACAGAACAAATAAATATGTATTATTACAGCAATCTAAAAGTATCCAATCATTCCTTTGTCTACACTCCAGATACCCTGCTGTAATATAGGACCACAGAGGACGCTGGGTGGGAGGGTGGGCAACTGTAAAGTCCCAGCAGAGCACAATTGAGCTCGCTCACTCCCCCTCTCTCACTTACTCATTCTATTTCTCCCAGAGCTGCAGGCTGCCCTTTTGTACTTTGCTCCTGCATGCATTGGTGCCTTTTTCTGCCCACAAAGAAATCTGCAGCAGTTCTAACAGAGCTCTGTTGAGCTCGCCCTCTTTCACTCACTCGTTCTGTTTCTCCCAGTGCTGCAAGCTGCCCTTTTGTACTGGGCTCCTGCCTGTGTTGGCATCTTTTTTTGCCCACAAAGAAAACCGCGGTAGTCATGACAGAACTCCGCTGGGCTTGCTCACTCCTCATCTCTCGCTTGCTCATTCTGTTTCTCCCGGGGCTGCAGGCTTCCCTTTTGTACTGGGCTCCTGCCTGCATTGGTGCCTTTTTCTGCCCACAAAGAAATCTGCAGCAGTCCTGACAGAGCTCTATTGAGCTTGCTCACTTCCCCTCTCTCACTCGCTCATTCTGCTTCTCCCACCGCTGCAGGCTGCTCTTTTGTACTGGGCTCCTGCCTGCATTGGTGCCTTTTTCTGCTCACAAAGAAATCCACAGCAGTCCCGACAGAGCTCCGTTGAGCTTGCTCACTCCCTCTCTCTCACTCGCTCGATCTTAATCTGTCCCAAACACTGATTTCCCACAGCGACTACACTATTCTGCGCCAGAAGTGCAAAAACATATTTCAGCCAGAATGAGAAAAATGACAGCTGTACTGTTCATAAGGAGATGTGAAAAAATGCCAGTGTTGAAAATCTCTCGTGAAAATATTACAAATTTGCGAAGTTACAAGGTTGTGTGGAAACAGTGCAATGCACGCTTGTAACACAGTCATTTTATGGACTTTTGTCACCAAATTTTCAACATAGGCATTTTGGAGACCTCTGCTCATGAACAGTGTCACTGTCATTTTCTTAATCTGTCCTGAACACTGATTTCCCACAGTGACCCCGCTATTCTACGTTGGAAGTGCGAAAACACATTTCAGTTAGGATGTGAAAAATGACAACTGTACTGCTTGTAAGGAGGTGTGAAAAAATGGCAATGTTGAAAATCTGGCATGAAAATATTGCAAATTTGCGAGGTTACAGTGTGCGTGTAACTCTCTAATGCTGCAGCTTGTAAAATAGTAATTTTTTTATTTTTCCACCACATTTGCAACATAGGCCTTTTGAGAGCCCACCTCATGAACACTAGCACTGTTGTTTTATTAATCAGTCCCAAAAGGTGATTCCATGCAGTGACCGTGAAATCACCTTTCGGGACTGAATAACACCATGACAGTGGCTGAATTCATGAGGAGGGGTCCCAATAACCCGATGTTGAAAATGTGGTGCCAAAATTCCCAAAAATGCCTGAGATATGCACCAAAGTTGAAAATTCCCTATTTATGCCATTATTCAGCTTACAAGCATTTCTTCAGTTCTCAGTTGGCTTTGAAGAGTGGAGACGTGTTCCCAGTGCACCGAAGATCACCACGCTGGGCTCCAGAGTTAAGTATGGGGTGAGGGGGGTGTGGGGAGTGAGGGTGCGCAGAGGGTGGGTGCAGATTTATGCAGGGCCATGGACTAAAAGAGGGACCATTTTCTGTTTTACAGGGTTTTAAAAAAAAGAAAAACATTGCGGGTTGGTTTTTCTTGTTACAAGGACAGTTGGCACGCTGGGGTGGGCTCCCAGCATGCCACCTGAGTGTTTTTTGGGGAGCTGTAGCCAATGGGGGATTGGGCACTCCTGTCGGCACATACAGGGGGAAGAGCTGAGGGGGATTGGGCATGCCTGTTGGCACACAATTCATTGGAGGGGGCATTATGCTGATGAGGAGTGGGCTCCCCCATCAGCAAATCCATGTGAGAAAGGGGGGACTGAAGCCGATGGGGATTGCGTGCCCCATCGGCAAAGAAAGAGGAGGGGACATGATGCTGAGTGGGATTGGGCACCACCTCAGCAGACAACAGAAACTTCCGGGCGGTGACATTATGCCAACAGGGACTGGGCTCCTCGTTGGTAAACTGGGTCGGGGGCATGCAAGGGAACACCCTGCAATGATGGGTCGCTCCCTCATTGCAGCCAAATGGCTGATGCTGCAATGACGAGGTGGCCCCTGATTGCAGTGGCTAAAACGTTTCAAGGTGGTGTCACGCTGGCTGAACTAGTGTCAGCAGCAGCGTGCCACCCCATTGGGGAATACGGTCCAAGCCTCAAAAGGCAGTGTGAGCAATGGCCACAACAGTGCCGCACCTCCACAACCTGCTTCTCCAGCAAGCTGCCGCAACATGTTTCTTGCACAAGCAACATAAAAAGGAGTGGTCAGTGTGTCCAAAAACTTTAAATAACTCATCCCAGCACAGACATGCTATTCTATTTGAGTGTAAAAAGGTCACTGAAAAGTTTGGGTCTGGTTACCAACACCTCTTACAATGTTTTGTTACCTGTAATCCCCATTCTCTATTGAGAGACTGAAAAGTCCAATATAGGCAATGTGTACATCTGGAAGGGATACCCTGATACTACTGTAGCATAGCCAACTAGAAAAGGGAGCCCAGGAGCCTTATCACCTTGAACTGCTAGCAGGACTATAATCCCTGCAGATTGATGAATTAGTAGTTGGACACCCCTTGGACATTTGGATGTGTGAATCAGGATTATGTCTGGTTGCAGATAATCTGTGGGCTCAAATATAAGTCACAATTCACCTTTAAATTTTTTTTTTTTTTATTTAGTTGTCTAACCAGGTATAGCACACTAAGCTGAAAGCTTTTTTACAGGAGCGACCTGGGAGCACAAGGAGGTTAAGTGACTTGCTCAGGGTCACACAGTATGCAAGTGGAAGCTGTGGGATTCAAACCCAGGTCTGGTCTGCTGGATGTTACCAGATTTGCAGCTCAGAGCCTTAGACCACTGCGCTATACTGCCTCCTTAATTAAATAAATCTAACTGGCTTACAGTAGTTGGACCTTTTTAGGCAAATACTAATGGGACCATGAGTCTTCCATCCAAGGTCTGACCTGAATACACTAATATTCCTTGTCAAGAAATTTACAGCATGCATGATTTTACTTGCAGTGTTGCTTGTGAATGTTTCTTACTATTGATGACTGCTAGCTGAGGGCTTATGGAGCAAAGATGAGTGGTAACCATCATGCACCTTACCTCTGGAGGAAACATGAATTGATATGGGGCTGTTAAAGACTTGCACCATAGAGTTTCCCAATACCTAAGTCCTCCCTTCTTACTTCCATTGGGTAGAAGCAGAATAAACACCCTGTCCTGGCCACACTCATTGAGATCCCCCGGGGCTCTGGCTGCATATACCTTAAAATGGGAAAACAAGATGAATTTTATGTTGCAGATGAACTTTGTGGGTTTTTGGAGGAGTATGTAGAAACAGAGAATTTGTTGGCAGATAAAAACCACTCGGCCTGTCCAGTCTGCCCATTTTCCCCTATCTACAGTGTCACCGTAGACCCTACTTGATCTCCGGCTCTTTTTCCCCTCCCTCCATTCTTTCTACTAAGATTCCCTTATGCTTATTCCAAACATTCTTGAACTCTACTACTGTTTTTGTCCCCATCGCCTTGGCTGGAAGGCTGTTCCAGTAATCCACCACTCTTTCTGTGAAAAAGTACTTCCTCACATCTCTCCAGAATTTAGCCCCCTTCAACTTTATAACATAGCCATCTGTGCTTGTGTACCTCTTTTTCTGAAAAATACTTTCCTTCTCTACCTTATTTACCCCATGTGGTATTTAAAGGTCTTTATCATATCTCCCCCCCCTTCCAGGATGTACATATTTGATGAGTTCCTTTAGTCTCTCTTCATAGGGCTTTTGATGCAGACCCCATGCCATTTTAGTTGCCCTCTTCGGGACTGCCTCCACTCTGTCTGTGTGCTTCTGGGGATGTGGCCTCCAGAATTGTACACAGTATTCTAAGTGAGGTCTTACCAGGGATCTATATAGAGGCAGCACCACCTCCCTCCTTCTGCTGGTGATACATTTCCCTATGCACCCCAGCATCCTACCATACCTCTCAACCTCCAGATGACCAAATCAGGGACAGAGCCCCAGAAAACCAGGGACAATCACCGAAAATCAGGGACACTTCATTAGCATAAAATTTGCATAGCCGCGCCCCAAAGTGGGTTTCATTCCACACGTTGCCAGCTATTTAGAGCCTCCTCACATGAAGCATTTGGAAAGTATTGTTCTTTATTTCTTTGCCAGGACATGTTTTGTTAACTACATAGAACATTAAAGACCAGTGGCAATAGTATTTATTACTAAGATGTTATTTTATTAACCAAGAAAACAAAGGTGTAAAATTTAAAGGGCATTATTGCATCAAATGTGTTCAACAGAAATTGACTGAACCCCATCACCATCACCACCACCAGAAATGCCCTCAAAGTGTTTCATAAATAGTTAAAAAATGATTACATGAAAATGTGTTAACAGAAAATGACTGCACACCATCACCAAAAGCACCACATTACACAAATGTTATATTCAAGTCTATAGTGTCTCTGTGCCACTTCAATGGCCATTAAGAGTCTGTTGCTGCTGCCTGTTTTGCAGGATGTTCTTTATTATATGCTGCTGTGGCCTTTCTTGCTGCCTCAATGACTTCTTTTGGGTGCCGCACAGCAAAACAGTCATTCTCTTCATTCATTTTTATAGCAAGAAGTGCATTTAATGTTTTCACGGTCATAGATTGCCTCAACTCAGTTTTTACTTTCCGTACCATGCTGAAGGCTCGCTCTGGTTCACTTTTTGAATGCGGAATGCATAGAACTGTCAGCATTAGTTTGCGAAATGCTGGCAGGTCTCGCACTTCAATACTGGAAAGAATGGTAGACCAATAGTTCAGGAAAGAGGGCACTGTATTGCCTGTGTTAGAATTCTGCTGCCATTCAGTCAGCTGGTATACTGAAAATTCATCCAGGAGCTGGCTGCGTTCTTGCCTGGAGTTGCAGAGTCCCAGGCGGGTACCAATGTCTGCTATAATTGTGGAAGATAGCTGCAGCTTGCATGTAGGATCTAACAAAGTGCCAACATTCTTAAGTAGAGGGTCATGTGATGGGAAGTTTTTCTTCATTTATTAGCACTGCTGCATAAAAAGCTTTGACTTTTTTATGAAATTTCTTTCTGCTGTTGACCCAATGATGTCATCTGCATTTTCATCGATGTAGATCTCTGCATCTGGGCCCACGGATTTCGTGTCTGGCAGTATATTTTCTTCATCTTCCAGCAAGAATTACTGGCAGACACAGATTGCAGAAATTCTCTGGCAGCAGGTGGCTTCAATAATCTGCTAGCATATGTCTGCATGGTTTTCATGATGTCATTGTTCAGATTTATCAGCTGACTGTCCCTGCTCTGCATTTGTACATTGAATTTATGCAGAGGTTCCACTGCATACTGTAAATAAAGGAATCCCAGCATCACCTCATGACTTTGCAGTCTGTCAGCAATGAGCTTAACTTTAGCTGTTCGCTGTTCGAAGGTCATAAAATAAGACTTCAGAGCAGGCCACATGTCCAGCATTCTTTTAATGACCTTGCTCAGGCTCAGCCATCGAGTTGGTGCATGCTTTCTGATTTTTAATGGCTCTATTTCGACAAAAAGAGCAAACTCCTTTAACTTCTGCTGGCGCTGTGCACTGCTGGAAAAATGACAGTAGATGTCTGATATTAAGTCCTCAATGGGCAGTGCCATTGCTTTTACACCAAATTTCATGCAGAGATCTGCCAAATGGCATAAGCAGCCCATATGAATAAGACTGGGATTCAGTTCTTTCAGGCGGGATAAAACAGAATTTCATTTGCCAATCATGGAAGCAGCATTGTCAGATGAATATGCAACCATATTGCTCTCAGGAATGTTGAATTTCTGCAGTGTTTCACGAACACAGTCAAATATTGCTTGTCCAGTTCCAGCTACACAAAGGGGGCATATCCAAGAATCGCACAATATTTCTGCCCAAGCTCTGGTTAAAGAAACCAATCAGAATGACGAGCAGTTTGTCATCCCCCATATCAGTGCTCTGATCGAGGTATAAACAGAATGGCAAAGTGCGACACATTCCTGCCACATCCTCTTGGTATTTTGGCCCCAAAACATCACGGGCAATGCAGGCAGTCTTTGTAGCCCCACAGGTCATCTTTTTTACCACCTCTGCATCCATGCAATATTTCTTCATATACTTCAGCAGATGATCCCCAGCAGTGAATGGCAAGTTGTGTTCAGCCAGTAGTGACACAAAGGCTACTTCAGCCTCAACAACCTTTGTGTTTCCTAGCTGTGAGGCAAACATTTCAGTGACTTTTCTTCCTGCAGCATGCTTGACACTCTGTTTGTGCTTTTCTGAATCCATGTGCCTTTGTAGATCATTGCGACCTCCATGGCCAACACTGAGGTTCGCAGCACAGACTTTGCAGAAGGCAAATCCTGGGCCACGCTTGCTCTCCATCACCCAGTCGAAGGACACTTCCCAACTGCTTTGAAAGGATGCCATTCTTTTTTTCTTCTCTGGTGTTCCATCTGTGGAAAAAAAAAGACAAAGTACTTAGTTTGTGTTCAGACACAGAAACACACTTGACATATTCTTAGCTACACTCTAGAATGCTAGTTGTTCCACAGACTACACCCCCCCCCAAGTTTAACTTCATCTCCCTTGGCCTGTCACTGCACCTCAGTAAATCCAGACTCATACCAGCTGAAGCAAAAGCCAACACTTTTTCTGGTAGGATTCCATCTTATTTTACAACCCTCACTGTATACGCTACAAGTTTTGTAATGCAGGACAAGCACCATGTTAAAATAGGCACTGGTTGGTGTACATTTCTTAAGTGCACAGCATGTACCTGAGGGAGGGGTGAGCAACATATAAAGGAAATTGGCCAACATCATGTACTGCTTACTAGGTTTTGACCATTTCATTTCTTTCACAGGCTATGGACCCATAGCAGTGTTCAGGAGTGGAATATATGGTTAAGCATAGAAAACTGTCAACTTACCCTTCTCAGTTACTGCTGACGCTTGCCTAGAAGAACTGGTGCTGGTGCTGCTACAGTCTTTTCCTGGTTCTGGAACTGGGCCATTGCTATCTTCAGTGATTCTTGGATTCTGCCTGCTCGGTGGAATAAAATGAGATGTATGGAACAGAAAATTAGTAAAGGTGGCAGAAACATTAATATAGTAAATTTCATCTCATTTGCAGTAGAAGCTGACCCTCACCTGTCCAATCCAACTCAAGTCAGGAGTCCCAGGATGGAGGAGTACTTCACCACTTAGATACTCTTTCCAGAATCACAAAACGTCATCACATATCAGCCACCAGAAGGTTGGATGCTAGTTAGTTACCTGTCCAATCCACTCAGCTTCCCGAGGATGGCGGATGAAGGGTACGCACAGTATCCACAAACTGGTTAGATCTCAAAATGTATGTGCATATGTGTGTGTGTGTCACTTGTGTTTTTACAAAATACATCTGTAAATCCATGTATAAATAAAAACAATTTTCAACAACATTTGCATGGCTTGTATTAATTTCTTATCCCATTCAAAATCACCATAGAATAATAAACAAGAACTCGCTGCATGAAGTGAAGCTCCAAGCCAGACCTTAGAATTCAGTTCAGGTTTGATAATATTCCATGTAGTGATGTAGTAGGCTGCAATTAGCACCTCACATGGCAGGCTGCTGAGTCAGTTGGACACTGTCATTTGCACCAACTGTGCTGTAACTGCCGATAATGTATCGTTATCAGGTGGTTAAAGCACAGATGGTCAAACAATGTTCAACTGACCTGACTACTTCGTCATGTGAAGTGCTAATTGCAGCCTGTTAAATTATCAGCATCTGCTAATGTATCTTGGTTAGACTTGCTCACCTGAGCCTCAGTGTCTGGAATTACTCATCTTAAAGTCACAGTGATGAAGGAAAATGTATTTCCAGTTTTATACAGGAGTGCATATACAACAGTGTTTATAGTAACCTGAAACTTTCAAGTACCTCGAGGAGTCAACAAGTCCAGAGTGTAGCCTCTTTCAGAAAGATATGTGCAAGACCAAGGTGGCACAATTTTGTAGATGGGGGCAGCTCAGGGTAATGTGAGGAAGTATATTTGTCACAGAGAGGTGGTAAATGCATGGAACAGCCTTCCTGAGGAGGTTGTGGGGTCAAACAGTGAGAGAATGCAGAATGCATGGGACAGACATGAGGCAATTCTAGTGGAGGGTAGGATGTTGATTAACCCTTCATCATCCCTGAAAGAGGGACCACTAGTCTCACTGGGCCTACTCAGTCAACACAATTCAATAAATGATCAACACAAATATCCTTGGTCAGCTGGAAGATTATTGTAACCATGCAACCAATGTGACAAGCAAGTGCCAGCATCACAATGACAAGTCAGATGGGTTAGGTATTATGTGGGCATATACTACTCTGTAGAACCGAACAATAGGCACTCAATGCTTTGATGTACTCAGGAAATGATACTTAATCAGGCACAGAATCCAACACTGACACAACCTACCCGATGCCACATACGCAGCATACGCTAGTCACACAAAAATGGTTTGCACAGTACACTATTGGCTTTAATAAGCCCCCAAAAAAAAAAAAAAAAACTTAACATCTATCCATCATGGTCAATTGCTGTCACAGGTAGTTTCTGGCTTGCTAAGTAATCAAATAAAATTCTATTACTAACATTAAAGCAGTGGTTGGGGCTTGAGGGGGCTGGTGACTGTGGGAGAACTGAATAAGCTAGCAGCTCAGTGACCCAAACCCCTTAAGAGCTTTAATGTTAAGTTATTTTTATTTCCCTGTCCCCAGCCATGTAGTACACTGCTAATCAGACTCCGGTAGAGTAGTATGGATAAGGTTAAAGAATTAGACATATTAAAAGAGACAGAAAAGGAAATAGACAATTTAGCCACCAAGAACTAGAAGCCAAACTGTAGTCTGTAAGGTCCACATCTTACTTGGTCAGCAGCCTGAAGCCTAGTTTTGCATGCTGTTTTATTCATTTGGTCATTCACTTCTCCGGCACCATATATTAGTCTGCTAGACATGTTTATATGGGGTCAATGATAATGGGCAGCAAAAACAGGCAACTGGAGAAGTGAGTGAATGGCCACAAATGAATAAAACAGCATGTCGGGGGTGGACCAAAAAAAAACTTATGTACGTAACTACAACAAGCCCTGCCCCCATTTGTTTACAAATAGATGCAGAGTTTGCAGACCCGTCATCACCTGTGTGCAATTGCACACAGTTATCACAGTTATGGTGATGCACACAGTTTACTGTAGAGAGGCTTATAATTGTACATTATTAACTACCTACCTTGCATTATGCAGCTTGGTGATCTGCAGCGCTTTTAAATTGGATGGCAACCACATAACAGATACTGTGCCAGGCTTAACAGGATTATAGTTGCATATAAAATAACTTTCTTATACTTGTATCAAGGTATTGTTTTCATGGAATTATGTTTTATTCATTTATCTACTCAAGTACTTCTCTGGCAGTCTGTTTTCTGCCCATCAACCAGTTTGCCACCCAGTTGACCATCTTCTGACTCACCCTGATCCTACCCAGCTACTAGTTTGACAGGACCTTCCTGTTGTAAACCTATGCTGTCTTGGATCCTGCACTCCTATGGATATCAGGTGTTGCACTATCCTTTCCTTTAGGGGTGTCTCCATAATTGTGCCCACTACTGAGTTCCCTGCCTCCCCCTATCTGCTACCACTCTTGTGGCATGGGATCACATGAGCCCTTCTCCAGTCTTCTGGGACCGCTGCTGTGCTCAGACACTCAAACAGTTCTGATAATGGCTCTGCTAGTTCCGACCTTTTAGCTCCTTTAGTACCCTGAGATGTATGCCATCAGGTCCCATTGTCTTGTCCACCCTGAGCTTAGTGAGCTCTTGTATGACCCGTTCTTTTGTGAAGGCCGGGACTAGCCCCCTCCCCCGTGTCTATGGTGCTGAGCTGTGGGTCCTGCCCTACCTTCAGTAAATACTGAGCAGAAGTGGGGAACAATGTATAACTCCTACTTTCTGAATTCTCAAATCTGCAGTAACAATCATTATAAAAAGCAACGCATCATATTGATAGTAGCTGTTGCTTAGAAGGTCACCTCCCCCCCCCCCCGGCTCGGTGGCAGTCATGACCAGTGGCGGCAGCATTTCACTTGATGAAACTTGGGACACACAGGTCAGAGGACTGAACTTGCGGTGAAACTGTTAAAACAATTCTGGGTTATGAAGCTTTACTGTTTGTGTTTCTGTACAGTCAATTCTACCCTCAGATACTAAACAAACATTCATATGCTGTAGGAGTTCTACTTTCCCAGAATGATACAGCCAATAAGGGGGGACAAATGTACAACTCTTTTTGAATTTTCAAATCATATACAGTATTTAGGGAAGCAGCATTTTCACAAAAATGTGCATGGTGGTAGAGCTTGACTTAAAGCAAAGGAATGCAGTTACACTATGAACTCTGAAGTCCCAAATAATAATTTTTCAACTTGAAAGCTGAAGTGTGGAACATTTCTAGTATAATGGGGAAATAACTGGGCTTTAAAACAGAACAGTAAGTGTTGAACTAAATGCTAGGATGTAAATGTTAAGAGTTCATGCAAATCCAAGGCTGAATAAGGTGCTGCTGGGCTTTGCAGTAGAAGACCAATGATTACAATTTTTCATTAAAAATGTATATTATAAGACTATGTTTCTTATTCTTACATCAATTATTGTTGACAACAGCACATACATTATTGACACCAGCAAGGCAGCAAACTCAGTCCTCCTGTAATTTAGAATCATAATGCATTATGTATATTATTAATATAAGAAAAAGAAACATAGTTATAATATACATTTTGTTGTTGGTAGAGCTTATGTTATAAGTCAATCAAACCCCATCTTTAGATCATGAAACACACACTACTGGTAAAGACACCACTGATTAATTTACCTGGAGTCTCTGTTGGTGTACTTCACTTCTGTTGGTTCAGGCTTCTGCTTCTAAAGTGTGCAGGGTTCGAATTGTCTGGCAGGCAGGCTGCTCACTGTCTCACTGGCTGATTCTCTAATCTGCCACCCAAAAAAACCGAAAGTCTTGGAAAAAAAAAATAAGTAATTTACAGCTGCTTTTACTGAAAAAGCTCTGCTCACTGCTCAGAGTCAGCACTCAGGGTTAGTCGGAGAATCAATGCAGAACAAGACAGGATCAGGCACTGGCTACAGTCAGTAACACTAACGTGCGCTCTCTCTCTCTCCGTGGTCCAAACAAATCTGCGGCTTCACTTCAGATTTTCTCTCCGGTGCTCTGGAACTCTTCTCGGCTGAATGGATCCAAGAGCACCGGAGCTGCACTATCCAGAGGTTGCGGACCTGGTGGGGAATCAAAGAGTTCAGGTCCATGAGGTGGAGGTGTGTGAAAATCGGAATGGACCTAGCAGTATAGCCTGATTGGCTGGAAGTCTCCACAGGCAGTGGCGTCCAGTGCGGCACTACTTCCATTTCGTGAGAAACACTACAGCTACTAGGCAACTCAGAGAGAGAGAGAAATCAGAGAGAGAACTAGTCGGCTCGGTGACTCGGCATGACGGTGGACCGCGTGGCATGTACTTTCGGCCAAAAGAACAAGAATTTCGGGGCAAGGCACAGCGAATCTGGGATGGCGGGGCAGAAGCGGAAAAACGCTATAAATATGGGATGTCCCGGGCAAATCGGGACAGTTGAGAGGTATGCATCCTACTAGCCTTCCAACTGCCTTGTCACACTGCCTGATCACCATTAAGTCATCAGAGATTATTGCCCCCAGGCCTCGCTCCTGCTTGGTGGTCATCAATAACACTCACCCCATTTTGTACTCTACACCTGTGCTTCTGTGCCTCCGTTGCATTATTTTGTACCCTTTCACATTAAAACCCAGCTGCCATACTCTTGACCAATCCTCAAATTTTCTCAGGTCTCTTCTTATCCTTTCCACCTCCTTAGAGTATCCACCCTATTGCAGATATTAGTGTCATTCACAAAGAAGCAGATCTCCCCTCCCGTTCATCTGCAATGTGACCTATAAAGACATTAAAGAGGACAAGTCTCATCACTGATACCTCAGGCACTCCCCCGGTCATCCTTCCCTCCTCAGAATGAACTCCATTTACCACCATCTTCTGTTGCCTATCCTTTAACCAATTTCTTACCCAATTTTCCGATTTTTGACCCACTCCTAAGCTACCCAGCTTGCGTACTAGTTTTCTATGTGGAACAGGGTTAAATGGCTCACTGAAATCAAGGTAGGCCACATCAGCCATTCCATCCTGATCTAATTCCTTGGTCACTCACACAATCAAAGAAATTGATCAGATTCATTTGACATGACCTCCCACTCAGGAATCCATGCTGTCTTGGGTCTTGCAACCCATTAGATTCAAGATATTCCACTATTATCTCTTTCAGCAGTGATTCCATTAACTCTCCCCACTGCTGATGGCAGACTGACTGATCTATAATTGCCAGCCTCATCCCTGCTACCACTTTTATTAATTGGGACTACATCTGCCCTCCTCCAGTCCTCTGGACACTTCTCTTTTGAGTGAGCTGTTAAATAGGACTGTCAGAGGTACAGCCACCTCTTTTGAGAACGATAGCAGTCTCTTTTCTCCTTACTTTTACTCATTTGTTGGATGCAGAATTTTGTTGCCTTCACTATGCCCCCTTTTAGCTTTGCCCACTGTTCCTACACCCCACCCATGTCATCCCCCCACCAGGCCTTCCTCCATCTTTATAAAATCTTCCCCTCCTGAAGTCCAGGACTCTCACCCTTGTGTGGTTCGATTCCACAGTTGTCCTTATATTAAACTACACTGTATGGTGATCACTGATCCCCAGGTGGCCTCCCACCTTGACATCTGTAACACTGTCCCTGTTAGTAAGTACCAGGTCCTGTATTGCCCCATCATGTGTGGGTTCTCTGACTAGTTGCCTGAGGAATACCCCCTGCAAGGAGTCCAGGATGCCCCTGTTTCTAGCTGAAGTTGCTGCTGGGAGGTTCCAATCTACATCTGGCAGATTGAAGTCCCCCACTAGCAGCACCTCCCTCTTTTCTGCCATCTTGCTAATGGCTTCCACCAGTACCTTATCTAACTTCTCCCCATGTGCTGGAGGTCTGGAACTCATATCAGTGTGAATAGTGACTCAGTTTCCCTTCTCCAGGGTGACCCACAGTACCTCTGCCACCCCTGTATTCCCTACATCTCTTTTGCTTTTATGGTTTCCTTCATATAAAGCACTACACCCCCTTCTTTTCTTCCCACCCTGTCCTTTTTGAACAGAGTATAGCCTGGTATGGCCATATCCTAGTCACAGTTTTCAGTGTACCATGACCCGTTAATGGCTGCAGAATCCAAGTCAGCCTCTGTCATGATTGCCTCTAGGTCTGGAATGATATTTCCTAGACTTCTAACATTAGCACACATGGCCTTCTAGATTTTGTTACCATTCTGATTATTATCATTGTTTTTTTTCCTTTTTGCTCTCCCTCCTTCCCCCTTCTGTTTTTACTGCTCCTGTTTCCATTCCCCTTCGTTTCTACCTCCCTGATTCTTTTATGAATTTGCACCTAAAGTGCTTCGCTCCTCTCGGATTCTCCCAATTTCCTACTGTAGCCTGTGTGTGTGTGTATATGTGTGTGTGTGTGTGTGTGTATGTGTGTGTATATGTGTGTGTGTGTGTGTGTGTGTGTGTGTGGGGAGGGAGTTACTGCCTCCTCGATTTCTTGCGTCACCTTCCTCAGCTAGTTTAAATGTTCATCGAAACAACATTTAATCATCCACTGAGGACTGCAGTTTCCTTCCCAAATGGATGCAGGCCATCACCCCTGTAAAGGCCCTTATCCGTCCAGGCTGGTCCCAGTCCCCAATGCAGCCAAACCCCTCATCTCTGCACCATTCCTTTGACCTTCAATGGCTTTCAGAAGGGCCAGGGCACCTCAACGGCTCTCCTTGAATACACTTCCTTTATCCACAATGCCCTCGATAATGGACACGTAGTTGGTTCAGTCTATATAGATCTAACCAAGGCCTGTGACACTGTCAATCATGCCTTGCTGCTCAGCTCCTTGCCTTCCCTGGGGCTGCCTCATGAATCCACATCCTGGTTTAAAGACTACCTCACCGGGAGATCCCGGCAGGTCAAGGTCAACTCCACTCTATGTTCCAGTCTCCTGGTCCTCTCTGGGGTACCCCAAGGCTTCATACTGGGACCCCTCATCTTTAGCCTTTTTCTTAACTTCCTGCCCAACTCCTGCTCTGGTAAACTCCTACTCTATGCAGATGATGCAGTGATCTTCTGAATCCACCGACACATTGATGCTCTTCAACATGCCCCCCAGAGTTTCTTCACTGATGCTGAAACTTGGTTCTCAGACCACAGGCTAATACTAAACTATAAGAAAACTAAGATCATGGTCTTCCCTCATCGCCAGAGTCCATTCAGGGATTTCTTGCTAAGCATCCTTAACTCACAAGGCTCCTCTCTGGAACAAGTAACCACCTTTAAATACTTGGGTATAACTTTGGACTCCTCCCTCTCTTTTCACGCCCATATCCACCTCCTCTCCACAGCCATTAATGCCCACCTTGGACTCCTATATCACCACAAATACTGCCTCCCTCTGAGACATTACATCTGGCCATATCATCATCAGTCCTCTCCCTGGTAGATTATGGCATAGGTATATATGGCTCTGCTGACCCCACTGCCCTTCACCGTATCAAAATGGCACTGAATAAAGTCTGTCAACTTGTTACAGGGTGTGATAGATTGACCCACATCTGTGAGTTATACAGGCTCATGAACTGGTTAACTTTTGAGGGGCAACTCAAGTACCACACCTGGTTGCTTGCTTGCTAAGAAAATCCACCACAGGCTAGCCCCACCCGGACTACACAACCTTATTCTACCAGTTCAGGGCCTCCAGAAGTGCTGCCAGGGGCCCCCCTACTGGTTCCCCGCTGCCAGACATCCCTTGGCCAAAGAGCTTTCTCCCACAGAGCCCTCCTCTGGCTAAATGGCCTTCCTGCTACAGTCTCCCTAGAACCCAAACTCAGCCCCTTTAGGTCCAGCCTTGGGAACCTACTCCTCAAGTCCTCAGCCTGCGACTGCACCTAGACCCTTAGCTGCCCTTCACCACAAACCCTAATGCACCCCTCTCTCATATGGGCTCCTCCTTGTATTTGTATCCTAGGTACTCTGTTATTACTGGGTCAACATCTACCCTAGTCTGTGTTATCTGGACCCTTCTGAGTATTTGCTCTGTAATGTAATCTCTGGACTCCTTGTAATATATTTTCTGGTCTCCTTGTATTTCTACCCTAGGTATTTTGTAAATGCTAGGTCAACCTCTACCCTAGATTGTGTTATATGTACTCGCCTTAGTGTATACATTGTAAATATGCTTTGTAATATATTCTCTGGACTCTCCTTGTTGTGCATTTTGTAATGTTTTACTACTGTATATTAATGTTTACTTTTGTACCCTGACGTGGAGCCTTTGCAAAGGAGTCTTTGACTCAAAGGTTTGTAATTCTGATTGTTATAATAAATAAATAAATAAATAAACCATCAGTTGAAGCTCGGGGTGCAGAGATCCTGCTTCTCTCCTTTGTCATAGACAGGCAGCATGTCTGCAAAAGCCACTGAACATGATACCTGCTTAATGCCTCTCCACAGCTACCTGAACTTTTTCTGCACTATCCCACCCCATCCTTAGCCAGATCATTACTCCCCAGGTAGACAATGACATCCAACTCTACCTCTCTTCCTGTTGTCCTAGCCATCCTCAGGATCTGCTTCCCATCCCTCCAGGCCATGGCACCACATAGGTACATAATCTCCCTCTCCCACCATTTCCTATTCCCAAATCTATCCCTCTCACAATCAAGTTCCCCACCACAAGTTGCTTCCTCCACCACTGGGGTCCTCTACCACCCTTCTTGGGGTCTCCACTATGGAATACCCCCACATCCTCCCTAGTCTCTACCTCAGGTGCCTCCTCCCTGCAGTCCTGCCCCACTAGAGCCATGTAGGAATTATGTAATGGAACCTGTTGAGGAATATGCATCTGACACACCACCCCCACTCTTCCAGGCCCTGACATTGCTCAGCTGCTCCTCCTCCTCCTATGCACTCTCTGAGGTAATGGAGTCAGGTTTGGTGGCCATGGGTAGAGGAAAAGAGTACATGCAGGATACAGGTTAAGTCTATTGAGCTGCATAGGCCAGGAGCTTCAGATATGCACTGATCAATAGCATGTACCACCAGGTATGGAAGAACAATCACTCCTTAACGCTTCTATATGTAGTATACACTGTGAGTGCAGTGCAAAGTGTCTCTCCAATAAAAGGTACAGTGCATTATTCTGGCAGTTGCAGTGTTACTTCAGTGCTAATTAAAATAACTGGGATGCACTGGAAATACGAGTAGCAACAGTACAAAAGAATATATTTATAGGTGAGCAGAAATGTTACATTGTGTACAAGAGTACACAGAAAGGCAAAACTGTAATGCAATAACATGAGAGCATAACAAAAGGCATATAACATTTATCTCTCTTAGACAAACAGTGTAAGATAAACAGAATAGGTTCCAATAAATGCTGATATATGAAATCTATATAGCTGACCAGAACAGGAACACTTGTTAACAAATACATATAAATAGAGAATAATGCCTTTGCAGGTGTGTGTTATGAGATTATCACACACTGAGGGTGTGTGAGAAATCCCCATGAAACAAACTTTGCACAGGCATTATTTTTTATAGGTTTCAACAGAGAGGAAAATGGTAAGCTGTATTTGTGCAACTGAGTGTATCCCTGAGCAACTGCTGTACTCACACAAATACAGTGTGCTTTCTTTTGCACTTCAGTGAAGTGAGACTGTGAGGAGATACGTGCCATAATAACCTGCTATCAAGTTTGTTTGTTTGTTCATTTTATTGTGTACCAGGTAGGAGCACTAGACAAAAACAATACTTATTTTCAGGCATGACCCAGGAGAGTTAGACAAATATAAACAGCAATTACAGGTGATACAACAATACAAAAAACATCAACAATGGACTGATATAATACAGATGTACCCTAAAACAATACACAATAAAGCAGTTTCAGAAAACAATTATAGGTGCAAAATTGACATGTGGAGGAAGGATAAAGCCAGGTTAAGTAGGAGTATGCAAGGTCAGATTACACAAGCACTTTATTATGAAGCACTTTATGAAGACAGTGGGCAGCTTTAAGAGAGGCTGGGACAGGCATAGGGGAGGGTAAGGGTCATGGGTAGGGAGGATGGGAGGAGTGGAGAGGGAGGGAGGGCAGGGACATTAGCTCAAGCTATGGACCCGGCAATACGAGCAGACTTGATAGACCAAATGGCCTTCTTCTGCTGCTGGCTTCTTCATATGATTTTATGTATGTCCGTATTATGGAATTCAAAGGGCTAGTACAGCATTTTATCAGGAGTGCATATCCAATTCATTATAAGGGGGTCACCAGTTAATATATATGAATATCAATCTTGAACCCAAAAAAGGGATCAAACTGACAAGAGGTTGATCAGTCAAAGACATATAAAAAAGGCACGGTCACAAAATTTATATTGTCTGACAGAACCTAATGTCCCACTTTATCAAGAACCTCAGCTACTGGGAACCAAATCTGTATAGAAACAAAGGAATAGTTCAGGAACAGATACTACAGATAAAACACATGCACTTATCTAAAGCAAGATGCCAAATAGCAAAAATGCATTTCCCCAGAAAAAGGGCTAAATCTAGTCTATTATTTACAATTGGATGTCTACATACACCCAAGGTAAACATTCAAAAGAATTTCCTCTGCAACAGCAAATTATTCAGATCTCCAATCCTCCATCCTAGGATAACTTTCTTGATGCTACAAAACTTGAATGAGTGGGTCTTCTGTCTAGCACAATCCAAAATATATTTTGTTACAGCATTGGTCACGTCATCCATGCTTATTGCATGGAAGTGCTCACCAATCCTGATATTGAGATATCAAGAAGTGTTCCCCACATAAAATGCATTGCAGTTGCAGGTAGTCAAGTTAATAACTACCTGCATACCATAAATCATACTTTTCCTGATTGCATAATCCTGTGATGCATTCTGGCTGAAAGAGTTTTCAGCTCTTTGAATAAAGAGACAACATGTACAATGCCCATAGCATATATAGCAATAGGCTTGTGTTTGGAAAAGGAAAGAACTGTCTAGGCAAAGCCACGTATTTCTAGATTGGGCAAGATCAAAAATCTTTCTTTGAATACAGCAATCCATTATTTATTTAGCAGCAGACATTTCTGCAGTGTCCTCCACAGCCCTGTCACATACCATCTCTGGGTCTTACTCACCTACTTGGTACAGTCAAGGATGTAGACAGGCATACTCACTGTACACATTTGTGTACAGTTTTGTTGAGTGCCTGTCACAAACCATAAGCCACTCTGTTAATATTATTATTCTAATCTGTAGTATTTGGGTTAGTGTAGGCCACTGAGGAGGGTCCGATACATGTATAACCTCTTTAGAGAGTAGAGGGATCATCTGACAACGATCTAACTTGTTTGGAATGGGGTGCCATTTGGAAGGGATGTGTACATTTTTTAATTGTGGGGGGTGTAACTGTTGGAGATTGTGTACAAAATGGAAATTTCTGGCTACACTCCTGGGTACAGTTCCCCACAGTTTTCCACATGTGGGAGAGCTCCCTGTGGTTCACCAAGCTTTGGGAAGAGTTTAGCTCAGATGTGGTAGACAGGAGACTCAATAGGTGGTACAGAACATGTGGGAGGATGTGACATCATACTGTCTTAGTCAGCAATCTGTTTTCCTTGCTCACTTATTCCCTGGTTGCTTTGAGGATGAGGACTACAGTGCCCTGAGCATGCATGCTCCTGTCACAATCAGGAAACACCCACCCTCTCTTCAGGGCTTCACTTGTATACCACCTATGATCACCTAGGTGACTGTAGCACAGTGGAGCACACATCCTTTGCTCCCTGGAGGAGGAGGAGGAGGAGATCTCCCTCTGGGATGCTCAATCCTCCTCCCTTGGGCAGCTCCAGACAACTCAAAATTGCTCTCAATCCCAGGTCACTGGTGCCATGAGTGGTAGCATTACCACTACGTCGATGGGCCAGTGAAAGACATTTAGTTAGAAGCAGACATTCTAAGTATACGATTTTTACTTTTGCTGCACAGACCAGGCTTAGAACTGAAACAGAAGTAAAGCAGATTGTTGTGTAACAAACAGCACTTCATGTCTTAGTTGACATAAATGATACAATGGCAAGAAAGAATCCTGTGCTCTGATTGGTCTGTCTGGAGCTAGACCCCGATGTTATCCCAGCAAAACATCATGGATTAAGTCCCACCACACATGACTGCATTGCATGTTAAATATATCACGCCATGCTCCATGACCAAGTTGCCACACTTGGCGTGGCTGAACTGAATTTTCCCAGTACTTCATTTTTTTTAAAACTTAAAACCCTCATACTCACTGCATGGAAATCTGTTCTGCCCAAAACCAAATGCCCTCACACAACCCCCAAGTACAGTTCCTTACATACCCTGCATACTATTCAATATTAAAAAAAATCTAAATCTGTTAAGAAAGTGAAAGCCATGACTGCGATCGGCTTCACCACATAATTACCACTCTTGCTCTGAACAACCAAACCATGTCTGCTACACTTCCTCCCTCCCTCCCTTCCATCCAGGCACCCTTTACACAGAATTACCCCAACCCCACGGTGTCCCTGTAATGCAAGCCCCTCAGCAAACTGCAACTCTGTGCAGCTTCACAAAAGCATGTTTTTTAAATACCATTCTTTTAAAATCTGTTACTTACAGTGCAAGTCTTTTGGCTTCACTGATGGATTAGCCACAGCTTTGAGGCTGTCATGGGGGCTGTTGGTTAACACTAGATGGCAGGAATGTAAAGAACCAATGGGGAGAGGATGGAGAGAGCAAGAGGCAGTCAAGGGGACATACATAGACTACTGACTTCAAAACTTACTTTTTGAAAACTGGAAAAATACTTCCTTTTCACTTCGGTGCGTCTGAGACTATGGAGCTCAATGGGGAAGGGGGAGAGAGTGAGCGCAATTTTCAGAGCAACAACTTCTATTGTGTGCAGTAGGTGGTGCTGCCACCAATTCTTGTCTCCTTTCCACACTATGCTCGTTCTTACAGCGTGATGGTGGTGCCCCCTCCCCCCCATGTACTTGCTGTCTGGGTTCTGCAGCAAGCAGAAAGAAAAGGTTGTTGTTTGGTGACTGAAGTGAGCAGTGTTGACAGCGGGATGGAAATGAGTCTTTTTGTGAGAATAGGTAGTGCTGCTTTTTAAAATTTGTGACTAGAAAATGGAAACAGTGGACAGCAGCCAGGTTGAGACTTCTGGTTTTGGGTCCAATCTTGCCCGGTTGTTGGGAAGGAACACATATGCAAATTGCAGTGGCAAGTGTTAAAAAAAAGTGAGTTAATTGTTTGGTTCCCCACACCCTCCATTTTGTCCAATACCAGACAGTGACTTTGAATGGTAAATGGAGTGCAGGGCCCATGTGCTTAGGATGTAACAACAGTTTGTGAGCAGGGACAGCGGTGAGATTGTTGCTAACAGTTAACAAGCCCAAGACTGAACTAGGGAAAAAAAATCTCAGCAAAGCTGTCAGAGGCATCAGCTTCACAATCACAGAACTAGAGAAAAATGTAGTTGTAAAGCCAATTGCTGTGATAACTTTCACTGAGGCAAGTTTATTTTTGCTTTTGAAAAGTGCACATGCTATTTCTGATGTGCTGCTGAGTGGGCTCTGTGAAGCCTTTCAAAGTGATGGCTTTACTTTCATTTTTATGTTGCTTGCACGCATGTGCAAGAAACATAGTGCCATCATCCGAGTTTTTGGAGGTGTGTCAGCCCGTCTTCCAATGCAGTCAGTGTGTTTGCAGGCGCGGCCCCAGTTCCCCAATCACTGCTGCAGCTGTCTATGACAAGCTGAAAATGCAGTGGCATACAGTTGAAAGGGAGAGCTCCGCTTGAGTGAGCAAACTCCCCCCACACACACGCACACGCACGTACACTGCGTGCTCATGCACTCCCCTCACTGTACGGCCGACGGGGTGCCCAATCCCCGTTGGCTCCCACCCCCAAAGCATCCAGGTGCCATGCTGGTAGCCCATCCCAGCATGGCAAAATCATGTTATGGCGGCAGGGGTGCCCAATCCCTCGTCGGCTCCACTGTCTCCCCCCCAGTACAGGGTGCCACGCTGGGAGCCCACCCCAGTGTGGCAACAGATGCCATGGCTGACGGGGGTGCCCAACCCCCTGTCAGCTCCACACCCCCCCAGCCATCCTTCTGCCATGCTGGGAGCCCACCTCAGCGTGGCAAACATCCGCATCATCATTTAACAAAAAAAAAACATGTAAAGAAAAAACAGTCCCATGAGTCTCCTGCCCCCACAACCCCACCCACCACTGCACCGCCTCCCCCATTCCTCCGAGTCCGGTCCGGCGATCTTCGATGGACCGGGAACATGTGCACTCTTCAAAGCTGACTGCGAACTGAGGAAATGCCGGTAAGCTGTATAATGGGATAGATAGGGTTTTTTCAACTTTGTTGCATATCTCAGGCATTTTTTGGAATTTTTGCACCAAATTTTCAACAAGGGGTTTTTGGGACCCCTTCTCATGAATTCTTGCACTGTCATGGCATTACTCAGGCCGAAGGGTGATTTCGCAGCCACTGCGTGAAATCACCTTTCCAGAATGATTAATGAAATGACACTTCCAGTGTTCATAAGGTGGGCTCTCAAAAAGTCTATTTTGAAAATTTGGTGGAAAAGTTCCTAAAAATCACTGTTTTACGAGAGTGCATTGCGCAGTTCCTACTCACGCTCGTAAGTTCGCGAATTTTCAATATTTTCACTCCAGATTTTCAACATTGCCATTTGACCAGACCTTCTTATGAGCAGTACAGTTGTCATTTTTCACATCTCACCCAAAATGTGTTTCTGCCCATGTAGCGCACAATGGAGCAGTCGGTGTGCGAAATCAATGTACGGCACACATTAAGAAAATCACAGTGACACTGTTCATGAGCAGAGGTCTTAAAATGGCTATGCTGAAAATTTGGTGAAAAAATTCCTAAAAATGACTGGTTTACGAGCGTGCGTTGCGCAGTTCATATGCATGCTCGTAAGTTTGCGAAATTTCAATATTTTCACTCCAGATTTTCAACATTTCCATTTTACCACACCTCCTTATGAGAAGTGTAGCTGTCATTTTTCACATCTCACCGAAAATGTGTTTCCGCCCATGTAGCGCACAATGGCGCAGTCGGTGTGCGAAATCAATGTATGGGACACATTAAGAAAATCACAGTGACACTGTTCATGAGCAGAGGTCTTAAAATGACTATGTTGAAAAGTTGGTGAAAAAATTCCTAAAAATTCCTGTTTTACGAGCGTGCGTTGCGCAGTTCCTACGCACACTCGTAAGTTCACGAATTTTTAATATTTGCACTCCAATGACTTCCAAATTCCTAAACAGCACATAGAAGCAAGCAACATTTGGTATTGACAAACGCTTGTTTGATAAAAGGGAAAAAAAGTTGTGAATTACAGTCCTGAAAAATATTAAATTAAAACATGGGGGGTGGGTGCACTTTTTTGGGTGTGTGGGTTTTAATGTAAAAATAATTGCAGGATGTGGGGATGGAGTGATTCCTTTTTTTGTTTGTTAAATGTTATGTTATAGTTTGTGTTTTGGATCTTGATACAGTGATGTTGTGCTGTGATAACATCACCCTACAAGGTGGCCACTCACCAAACAGATTTGTAGAATTTCTCTTGCCATTGTATAATATTGCTTAAATTTATAAGTCCCTATTTTATCAGTTGCTCTTTTTTAGTGAGGTCAAAATAAAATGATGAAGAGAAAGATCTCATATAGACATCAAGGGAGGTAGGCGGAAGGAGTGTTGCTACCAGTGTGCATGGCTGGGGGCTAGCATTTGGCATCTATCACCATTCACCTCATGCTCAGAGCTACACCATATGGAAATCATTATGTGGCTACAAAATCCAACTGCTTTTGATTAAACATTATGAACATAGTGAACACCCAAAAGCACTAGTCGCATAGATACAGAGGTAAAATATAGCAATTTCCCATATACTGCTCTGGTTACAGCTGCTGTATTGATTGTAGTTTAAATTCCTGCAGCATTTATCATGGTGTTTATCATGGTGAAATAAAATAGGCTAAAGTGATACCAAACTAAAGTATGCATAAACCAACAACCAGTTTGGCAGAGGTACACTCCACACAGTACTGCACAATACTGATATCAGTAAAGTAATCAGTCACCAGATTCTATAGCTTTGGCCCAAAAAGGTACAAGAAACAGCCTCACAAAAATTTACCCTGGATAAGAAGTGGATGCCACCTAAGTTATCATTTGGAACTCACTATTAGTGCATTATGGAAGAAATCCCCAGTTCTAAGAACTCCTGAAAGAGTATTGAAGGTATTACAGAGAAAGCTGAAAAGAAGAAGCAATATCATCACTGAAAGGAGAGAAGGCATACATGGTTGCAGCCCTATCTAAAATATGCCAAAGGAGCACACAAGTATACAAACTATATTTAGTTATAAAGCAATAACGTCCATGTAACATCTTCTTAAGGGCAATCTTGCAAAGAAAAATCTAAATGCTGTTCTGTAACCAGTTGTGACTCACCTCTAAAGGTTGTAAAGGGTGTAATTGATGTGGTCTAATCTTGAAGATTAACCTACCTTAGTAAAGACTATCATACTTCAAAATACATCAAAAATTCATCAGCTCCTTTCTTCTTTCTTCTATAATTCTTCAATAATTTGACAAAATCTATATTTTTGAATATGGAAGGAGGACATGTTTCTTATCAGATGAATCAATATTGAATAAAAAAAAATACAATATATGTGAGCAGACTATAAAGAGAATGTAAAAGAGGGATAAACAAATTTACCTTTCACCAAGCTTTTATCCCCCCAACCTCACTGATTTAAAACTTGAAGATAACAATGTAATGAAACCTGGCTTTTTGAATAGTAGAACAGACCATTAATTAACTGAAAAGTTACCTATACAGCAGGAGCAAAAAGGGGCTGGATGTACTACTTCTTTTAATGAAAATGGGAAATTGAAAAGTGCTGCAAAAAAAGAAATTTCGAAGCCCATACAAAGCTAATTAGCAAAAATAAGACTGCTAAGAGCTATGTTTAGCAATACAAACTACATTAAACTTAAAATAAAGAACCGACATTCCACAACCAAAATGCCCAATAAATCAGAGTCTTAAAAAAGTGCATACAATGTTAAGTTAGACTCTTATTATTCAAAGAGGGAATGAATAAGGATAAAAGGGCAACTCAGGGAAAAGGAAAAAAGAGGGGAGCAATCCAGAAACAGAGAAAAGCAGAACAGGAATAATACTGGGACTGAAAATAAAACAGACAAAACAAATAACCAAGAAGAAGCACAACCATCTAATAAAATAATCAGACTGTCAGGAACCAGACACCTTGTGGAGTAATTTAAATTTAAGTACAGATACACAAGAAGGGAGACCTGAATATGCCAGATGTTAACTGGAGCACATTTGCTGCAGCCACATCCAAGAGCTTAATAATTACAGACCCATTTCCATTCTACCAGTGCTATCCAAGATGCTGGAGAAATTAGTGAGTAATCAGTTAAGGGAGTACCTTGACAATGCTAACCTCCTAAACCCAGCTCAATCTGGATTCAGGACCAAGCATAGCACTATCACTGCACTAGCCAAGGTCACAAATGGCTGGCAATCCGAATTAGATAAAAAGAATAATGTCTGTGCAGTATTCCTGGACCTGAGCAAAGCATTCGATACTGTGGACCATGAGCTATTACTTTCATCCCTGTACTCCATTGGCCTAGATCCATCCTCCCTTAAGTGGTTCAGATGCTATCTCACCGGTAGGTCACAGCAGGGAAAAGCTGAAGGTGACCTATCCCCATTAAAACCACTGTTAAGAGGAGTCTCCAAGGTTCTGTTCTGCATCCTATCCTTTTTGCCATTTATATAAATAACATTGATTCAACCCTTACCAATTCCTCTGTACACCTCTTTGCTGATGACACTGTTCTGTATGTCAGCAACCCTTCGTCTGCAGCTGCTCGAGAAATCCTACTAACAGAATTCTCCTTGCTACAATATCAGCTACTCACAAAAAAGCTTCTGTTAAATGCAAAGAAAACTAAAGCAATGATGTTCACAAATCAAAGCTTCACCAGCACATCCTCTCCAATCATTCTCCCCCAGCTATGCACTATACTTGGAGAAAATCTGGAGTATGTAGAAAACTTCAAATACCTAGGTGTGTGGATTGACAACAGACTTGACTTCACTCATCATTAAGAAGAACTGTTAAAAAAGCTTCGCCAAAGGCTTGGCCTTCTCTATAGATTAAAACCCTTCCTAAACAGAGACTCAAAGATGAGGTTAGTCCAGGCTATTTCTCTATCAGTTGTTGACTATGCAGACTTTCTTTATAGTCACTGCCTCATCTCCTACCATCACAAGTTGGATACCTTATAACATAGAGCAATAAGGTTCATTACAGATCTGCCATCTAATACTTATCATTGCTCTCTTTATGCTGCAGTTGGGTGGGTTTCCCTTCACCTCAGAAGGAACAGAAATGCAGCACTATGGATTTAGAGAGTGTTGTCAAAAAAACTTCCAAACTATATCCTGGACTGCTTTACCCAGACCTCTCCTAGCTCCTATGCCCTAAGAAGCAACAACATCATCCTGCTCAAATTGCCCAAATTCAACACCAGGCCAGGGAGGGCAGCAATCAGCTATTCTCTAGCTATAGCATGGAATACCCTACAAAAATCCCTAAAACTGTCCAATATCATTCCATTTGCATCCTTTAAACAGCATTGTACAGTCTTCTTCAAAGAGAAATGCAATTGCTACCACTAGAGCTAGCATTGTCATCTCACAAATCTCCCTTCCAAACCATATATGGCATATTCCTTCCAGACAGACACCCCATCTTATGGCACCCAGCAATACCTTCACCATCCTAGTATTACATTATGTTGAGTGTCTGCCATGCCCCCCCACTGGGATATGTATATACTGTACATACTGTAAATATTAGCTTAACGTTCCTGTAACCGTTTTTTATCATGTGAATTTACTGTACATCACTGTGTTTATAAACGTTATTTTCCCCTGTATGTATAACTGTCTTATATAAGTGTATGATGTATCTGTTGTGTATCAACTATTGAACCGTGACCTTATCAGGTCCATCTTGTAAATAAGCCTTGCTCAATGATGTTCGCCTGAATAAATAAAGATTTGATGATGATGATGATGATAATGAAGAGCAGGGCCATTCTTGAAGCCCCACAGGTGGCAGGCCTCAGACAGCTAGTTTCGGAACCCACTCATGAGGGAGCAATCTTAGACCTCTTACTCTCAAATGGGGGCAGTGAGAGGATCTCAGATCTAGAAGTGGGTTGCCATCTGGGGACAAGTGACTATCAAACAGTGTAGTTCACGTTAAACTCAGCTACAGAGTCAAGCCATACAAAAGTGAGGGTACTGGGCTTTAGGAGGGCTGACTTTGGCAGGATGGGAGAGTGCCTCAGAAAAGCACTAGCATACAGGCTAAAAGGAGGTGTGGAGCAACAATGGGAATCATCAAAACTGTCATCACAGAGGCAACAAGCCTTTGTGTGAAGCAAATAAACAAATCAAAACAAAATAAAAAGCCACTATGGTTCTCAAAAGAGGTGGCTGTGAAAGTCAGGAAGAAAAAGATAGCATTCCGGAAGTATAAGGAAACACAGAAGGAGCAGGACAGAGAGCTGTACCAGTTAAGGCAGAAGGAAGCAGGGAGAAAAGTCAGAATAGCAAAGGCCCAAACTGAGGAAAAGATAGCCAACTCAGTTAAGAAAGGACTTTGTTATAAACGGGACTTTGTCCTAACAAATGAATTTCCTGTGAAAAAATAAACTTTTAATCAATCAATCAATCAAATCAATCATAAAACCTTTTATAGGTACATCAGCGAGCGTAGAAAGACAAAGGGAGGGATAGTGAGGCTGAATAGAATGAACGGTGGGTGGGCAGAGGGGGACAGTGAAAAAGCAGGGATACTGAACGAATATTTCTGCTCAGTAATCACAAAAGAGGAGGGGGAAGTGCCTAATCTGATTAATAGAAGCACTCTTGATGGGGGGTCGATCCCAGTCCTTTCACAGAAGAAAGGGTTCTGCAAGAACTCCTAAAACTGAAGGTGGACAAAGCAATGGGTCCTGATGGAATTCACCCCAGAATTCTAAAAGAATTAAGGAGGAACTAGTGAAACCACTGGCTATTCTTTTTAATAAATCATGGGAGGATGGTGTGGTACCCGAGGACTGGAGGAAGGCGGATGTGATTCCCCTTCACAAAAGTGGGACCAAGACAGAGGCAGGAAACTACAGACCTGTCAGTCTGACCTCTGTGGTAGGGAAAGTGATGGAGTCACTTCTGAAGGAAAGAATAGTTGAGTACCTAGAGGCCAGTGGGGCAGGACCCAAGGCAGCATGGGTTCACAGCGGAAGGTCATGTCAGACAGATCTAACAGATTTCTTTGACTGGGTAACCAAAGTAGTAAACCAGGGAGGGCTGTGGACATGGCCTACCTAGACTTTAGCAAGGCATTTGAACAGTCCCACACAAAGATTAATAGTCAAATTAACCAGCCTGGGAGGGTCCCAGGGTGGTAGCCTGGTAAAACATTGGCTGCACAACAGGACACAGAAGGTAATTGTAAATGGAGTCCACTCTGAAAAAGAGGGGTTACTAGTGGGGTACCGCAGGGTTCAGTATTGGGTCCAGTCCTTTTTAATGTCTTCATCAGTGACATTGCAGAGGGACTGGTAGGAAAAGTATGCCTTTTTGCAGATGACACAAAGATCTGCAACAGGGTTGATACACAAGGAGGCGTGGAAAGGATGAAAAGGGACTTGGCAAGGTTGGAGGAATGGTCAGAAGTATGGCAGCTAGGATTCAATGCAAAGAAGTGCAAAATAATGCACCAGGGAAACTAGAACCCAGGGGAAGAATACACAATTGGTGGGGAGGTAGTAACAACAACAAAAAATGAAAGGGACCTGGGGGTAATCATATCAGATGACCTTAAGGTTAGCAAACAATGTGAGAAGGCAGTAGGGAGGGCTGGGGTATACTGGGATGTATAGGGAGAGGCATCAGCAGCAGAAAACAGGAAGTTGTTATCCTTCTGTACAGACAGTTGGTGAGACCCCATCTGGAGTATTGCGTCCAGTTCTGGAGAACCCATCTCCGCAAGGACATAGACAGGATAGAGGCAGTCCAGAGGAGGGCAACTAAAATGGTGCAGGATCTGCAAGGGAAGCCATATGAGGAGAGACTAAAGGAGCTTAATATGTATACCCTTGAGGAAAGAAGGGAGAGGGGGGGACATGATAGAAACTTTTAAGTACCTGAGTGGAATCAACAAAGTCCAAGAGGGTAGCATCTTTCAGAAAAAGAGATGTACAAGAACAAGGGGACACAATTTAAAGATAGAAGGGGGTGGTTGGGCAATGTGAGGAAGTATTATTTCACAGAGAGGGTAGTGGATGCGTGGAACAGCCTTCCTGAGGAGGTTGTGGGGTCTAAAACTGTGGGAGAATTCAAGAATGCATGGGACAGACATAAGACAATTCTTGTGGGGGGGTAGGAAGAGATAGGCTGTTGGTTAACTAAGATCTGTGGCCTATCCTGTAGGTGGTGAAATGGGCAGACTAGATGGGCCGAGCAGTCCTTATCTGCCATCAAAGTCTATGTTTCTATGTTTCTATGTTTCTATAAGCAAGAAATGGACCCCCCCCGGAATGGGCAATACCAATAGTTCTTAGACTTTGTCACAGTGAGCCTCCCTAAATCCATGGAAAATATTTTGAGACCCCCAAAAAGTGAAATAATCTTGGGCCTCCCCCCAAAAAAATAACATACTGTACTTTGCGCAGAACACCATGAATACATTGAAGCCCCATTCAGTATCTGGCTCACATTCAGTTATTTGTCTTATGCTGGGGCGGTCTCTGCTTCCATAGGGACCACTGTACTTAACCTCCTGGTAACTGGCCCAGTAACTGCTAAATGTCACCCTTGCATCTGTCCTACCCCCCTCTCCTCCTCCCTGACTAGTCCACCAGGCCCTTGCCCCTCCCCCCGGTTGGCTCATCCTACCTGCTGGCACTTACTTCTGTTTGCACTGACTGAAGCTGTCTTAACATTTTTGTGCACTGTACTTATCTTATGCTAAATCGTTTCTATTGCTGTTAGCTACCTACTCTAGCCCTGTTAAGCTTGTCATGTTTCTAGATGTCAACCTCTGATATTACCTGATGGTATGTAAATACGACTTTCTCACTGTTCTTCTGTGACCTAGCTTGTAGCCCTCCCGGGTCTTACCTCAAAATAGGCACTTGGCTGTCTAGTGTGACTTACCCGGTTAACAAAAGCAAATAAATAAATAAATAAATTATACTGACATGGAACCTTTGAAAAAGAGCTCCTGTGCTCAAAGGTGTTATCTGAATAACATATAAATAAAATAAACAAATATTATTATTCAGCTTATTGTAATCCCCCCCCCCGCCCGGCCAGCCTACTTGCTCTGCTATTTTCATTCTTGAACCATTGTTACCCCTTATTGCAGTACCTTCATGGGTCAGACTACTTTCTCTGTTTCCTCTCTCTATATGAAATAACCTTCCTACATACTTTGCCTCTCCCCCTCCTTCCCTGCTCCTAAGCAACTTCTCAGGGATTACTTTGCTCCTTTCTGCTATTGCTCTTAGCACTTCTATGCTTAGCCTTTGTATCTGGGCTGTTCTGCCATCATTCTACAAATTGATCAGTTGCCACCACTCATTATTAATTTATTGTTCATATTTGTTTGCACTATTGCTCATTGTGTATTTCTTGATTGTTTTGCAGTTATCTTTTGAAATGTATTCACTCCCTACCCTTTCCCGGGTACACCTGAAATGAGCCTTGGCTCATTCACCTTCCCTTGTCACCTATTAGTAAATAAATACATAAAATTCACCTACAATTATCCTCTTTTGGTTTGCTTCATCTCTTCACACAAAATTTATAAAGCTCAAAATTTAAATACAATACTTTTCAGACTTACTTGGGCCTCCCCTGGAACAGGTTGGAGCCTCTGCAGGGAGGCTGGCCTCACCATTTGAGAATCCCTGGGCTATACCACTTATACAAAGTTTACAAGGGATTAAAAAAAGCTACTGAAATTAGATAAAATACCTGAAAAACTTTCCAACATTCAGCTATGACTAAATTTGAAGAAGCTCTGGATAAAGAATCAAAACACTTAACAGAACTAGAGAATAGGCATTTCCAATTAGAAGACAAACTGTGACCTGAATTAACCTAAGTTAAAATGCTAAAAAAAAGTTGTCATGGACCTTAAAATGAAACAAGTGATTCAGAGACTAGATCTTGCAGGAAAAACATGAAACTATTTGGAATAGAGGAAGAATGGGACTCGAAGAATGTACTCCCCATTATCCTCACTGTAGTATATGGTTAGGGCTTATTGTGGCTAAAAAGCAGTGGCTTTCCAAAAGTTGTAGGGCAGTTCAAAGGTGAAGAAATGTTGTTCTAGTATCGTTCTGATGTCACAACGATACTACAATAAATTTTCCCCTTTGAGCTGCTGCCTGATTAGCTGAAACAGCACTGTGTTCAAAAAACGAAGAGCAAAATGGCATCGAAGGTTAGCGAGTGGTTTGGAGGGTGGTGGATTCATGTAGTTTGGACACGGACTGCCTTTGACTTTGTGTGTCCAAACTACCAGTGTGGCAGTTTTCTTTTACTTTTTTAATCACTGGCACTGTAGAACATCGCAGTCGAGAGCACAGTGGCACTGCACAGAGGAACACGATGTTACAGTCGGGAGAACATAACGGGACTTCACTGTGGACCTGGAGCAAGTGAACATGAACACAAGGTATGAATCCTCAGGCTCCTGAAGCAGGTATCGGTGTTTGCTGGAGGTATGTTTGTAGTGGCTGCTTGTCTGTGTCTGTAGCTTAGTTTTTGTGGATTTACATGGTTTTCTGCTTGGAGTAACTACACCATTCTTGCTCACTACATCCGTGAAAGTCTCCTGAACTGAATTTCTGCAAAACATCACAACCAGGTATCTGCATTTTTCATTTAAAATCAACTTTTGGAAGCTATCCCAAGCAAAACATAAGTCAAGTAATTAAGTCTGACAAACTCAGTGACTCTAGGTCTGCTTGAATCCACATTTTGTCTGACCTGCTCCATGATCTGTATGTTGGCTTTTCAACAACCTTTTGAATGACAAAGAAGCATGCAGACAAAAGGATTTCACATCCTGCATATGCACAGGCACAGTTCATCACCTGCAGGAATTCTAACACATTCTGTGACTCTGGACCTCAGCTGTTGATAATTTCTTTTGGCTTATGACTTAACCAACAGGTATCTACAAGATGCTGAAATCCTTTCTCCTACAAATTCTCCTTATGCTGCTTCTGCTCTCAGGAAATGTTCACCCCAACCCAGGACCACCTGGGCAGCCAGCAGTGGCACCAAGCAGAAGGACAGGGGCACTCACCATGGCATCCATCAATGCCTGCAGTATCCTCAACAAACTTGACTCCCTCCAAACATGGATCCTACAGCACAACCCTGATGTCCTCTCAGTTGTGGAAACATGGCTAAACCCTAAAATCCCTGATACCTCAGTCTCTATCCCCAGCTACTGCATTTTCAGGCAAGACAGGATTGCTAAACGGGCCGGGGGCTGCGCCATCTATCTTAAGGATACCCTTATGGGTCACATCATCCCGTCCCCCAGCCTGAGCAACTCCTCTCAGGTCCTCACAATCAAAATCCTCCTTGGTGCACATAACAAGGAACTCACTGTCATCTCAGTTTACCTACCCCTGAGAGACCAGGCTGCTGGCTTCCATAGCATCATGGAATATCTAAGGGTCCAGCAACATAATTCTGAAACCATAATCATGGTTGATTTTAACATTAACTGGCTCTCCGCTGAGGCCGCTACCTATAAGGATGCAGCTGCGGCGCATCACCTCACTCAACTGGTCAATGCCCCCACTAGGTGTAATTATAGGACAGGCTCCCTTACGCTTCTAGACTGGATTCTATCTAACCACCCTGAACGCATCTGCAATGTTTCTGTACTCCCCGGATACAATAAGTGACCACTCACCTGTCATCTGTTCCTGGTCAAACAAATACCACAAGCCCCCTCCCAAGCTTATCTATGCCAGGGTTATCAAACAAGGGCACCTCCAGCTGTTAAAATCCCATCTAACCAGGCTGAACTGGGCAGTGCTTGACTCCCTCAATGACACCAACAAAGCTCTGGACCTATTTATCCAACGTTTCAATGAAGCCTGTGACATCTATGCACCAGTGAAAAAGATGAAGGTCAAAGGACACACCAACCCCTGGGTTACTACTGACCTTTTAACTCTGCTCAAGCACAGAGACCACCTCTGGCATTGTGCTCGTGCAACTCCCGATGCAAGTAAACATACAATTATACAAAGCAGCCAGAAATGATTGCACTCGAAGAATACGGAATGCTAAACACAGCTATTACAAAGAGGCTCTGACCAACTCTTGGGGCCAGGGAAACAAATTCTGGAACAACATGAAAGAACTCACAGGCAAGGATCCTAAAGCACCACCCACTATGCTCAACCTTCATGGCACTCCTACACTCGACCTAGGTATCATCACCAGCACTTTTAATAATGCATTTACAAACCTGGACAGTGTCCTTCCACCAAATTTTTTTGACTACCTCCCCTCCAGCTCCTCCCAAGTTACCCCCCAACTAGAATGTACAACCCCAACGTTTTTTTTTAAGGCGGTCCCACCACAAGTAGCTAGAAAATACATTCAAAAGGCCATCGGCAAACAAGGGTACAGTGGTGACTCCTTGACCTGAAACTGCTGGCACAAGTCTCGATGAAATCTTAGAACCACTTACAAAGATCTTTAATCTCTCGCTTAGTTTGGGCCATTTCCCCTCTCTCTGGAAGAAAGCCACTGTCACACCGGTTCACAAAAGCGGAGATAGGACACTGCACACCAATTACAGGCCTATCTCACTCCTCCCCCCACTATCCAAAGTGCTGGAGTGAACAGTGTCATCCCAACTAGCTGAATTCCTGGATAAGTACAATGTACAGTGCCCAGAGCAGCATGGCTTCAGAAAAGGGCACAGCACCACCACTGCACTACTGGAATTTATAACCTTCATCCAAGCCACGCTTGACAAAGGGAATTGTGGAGGGGCAGTATTTATAGACCTTACCAAGGCATTCGACACAGTTAACCACCCCCCTACTGCTCAAGCAACTGTCCTTCATTGGGATCTCCAGCGATGCCCTTCCATGGTTCACCAGCTACCTTGATAATCGGATCCAACCTGTAAGGATTGCAGGGATCTCTTCGGATGAGAAACCGGTCCGCTCTGGAGTCCCCCAGGGGTCTATTCTGGGCCCTCTACTCTTCTCCCCTCTTCATCAACAATCTCCCCAGTGCCTGCCACCAAAAAATATTACTATATGCAGACAATGCAGTCTTGTTTTCCAGCCACCATGACATTACAGTCCTTGAATCCCAGCTGCAGCTCAACTTCAATCACATCGAAGACTGGTTCAATTCTCATAAACTTGTCCTGAACCACAGCAAGACTAAAGCCATGTCCTTCTGTAACCGACAGAGCAGGCACAACTCTCTGTCCCTCACCATCAAGAACCACGCTGGGAACCCACTTGAACATGTCAAGGAGTTCAAGTACCTTGGTATTACCCTGGATAGTACCCTCTCCTACACTCAGCATATTGACACTGTTGCCAAGACCGCCAATATACGGATTGGACTACTACACAAACAAAAGCACTGTATGCCTCACGGATGCCTTAAACTAGCCATCTACAGCTCTGTCACCTCTATCATTGACTCGGCCTTACCATCTTGGCTCTGCCCCAACAAGTGCTCTCCACAGGATCTCAGTTGCTCTCAACAAAGCCTGTAGACTACTGACAGGTGCAGCCTGACTAACTCACACCTGTGACCTCTATGCACAGGCCAGCTGGCTACCCTAAGCAGCAGAATACAATACCAGACCTGCTTACTTACCAAAAGATTCTCCTTGGTCTCATGCCACCTGGTGTTAGCTCACTCCTTACTACCTACAGTGGCACTCAACAAACACGGTGCCCAATCTGTAACCTTTCAGATTCCCAGATGTCGTACCTCCATGGGTCAGCGGTCCTTTATCTATAGAGCTGCTCAATGGTTCAATTCCTCAATAAAGAATCACTTTCCTCTACTACACTTGGACCCTTCAAAGGAATCTCAAACTTTACCTCACCTCTACCACTCAATGTGACTGCTTTGTTGAACAGAGATCTCTAAACACCTCCCAGCTCACTCATGTCTCACAGCCGCCTTTCCCAATCTCATTCCCTCTGGCACTGGGCCTTCCTTGTGACTCCTTTCCTGCTTCACATCTCCACTGGTACAAGACATTTTCCACTACCATTGTGGCCCATTAGCCTGCCAACTTCCTCTCCCAGTCGCATGCCTGCAATACTAACTGCCTGTGGTGCCCTCTTTCTCTTATTGTTACTGCAGCCAGCTGCCTACTCAAGCTGCTCATTTTATGAATATTATCTCAAAGTATGTTATAACTGAGTATCTTTATTTTTTCTTTTAGTTGTTTTGGTTGTTTATTGTGCATTCTTTTACTACCTCTGTATGTATGTTGACCCTCATCCTTTGACGTGGAACCTTTGTAAACAAGCAGTTTCTGCTCAAAGGTATTTGTAATCTGAGAATTTAATAAATAAATAAATAAAAATAAAATCCTTGTGAAATTAAAGTTTTCTACAGTCTGGGAACCATATACTATACAAAATAGTGTATGGATGGCCATACACAACTATTGCTATGTTTCTGTCTAGGGGATGTGATGACATCACTCAGACCTCTCGAGCTTCACTCTCGAGGTCTGTGTGCCATCATCACATCCCCTCGATAGAAACACACTGTTGTTGTGTATGGTCACCCATACACTATTCTATATATAGTGTATAGTGGAATGCTGTTATGCATGAAACTTCATGCCTGGAATATGCTTGTTCTGCTGCAGTAGTGATGTCACTACTGCAGCAGAACCACTTTGAATCCTGGCAAATTGTTGCTTTCCTCTATTTAATTCTATGGTGACAGTATTCTAGAACCTCTAGAGACTTTTCAAGTCAGTTTCACTACGAAAAAGAGAGAAAAAAACCCCACAAAGCACACATTTCACATAGTACTACTATACATTATAAAAAATACAGGATGAGCAACTTTATGCACAACCTGTGTGTTCTGTCACCTCTGGGTTTTGATTCCCATGGACCTCTCGAGCTCCACTCTCAAGGTCAGAGGGAATCAGAACCCCTCTGTGGCAGAACACACTGGCTTTGCATAGTTGCCCATCCAGTATTCTCTATGTACTTTTCAAGTAATTACTGGGAACTGGAAATAATCCACCTGTACTAGATAGATAACACAAAACTGAAAATCTACAGGAAAAGCTGAAAATGCAAGACCTATAATTATGACATTTGCATTAATAGACAACAAAACAAAAGTGTTACAAGCATTTAATTAGAACCGAAGCTTCACATTTTGTGACCCAAGAAATTACAGCAAAACAAGATTGCACCAAATACCCATGACTATTGAGGCACAAATTTTCCCCCATGCAGCAGATCTCATAGAAAGCACAAATTAAATATATTTCCCTGTTTCCAACAAGACTTAAAGTTTTGTTAAATAATCCAGCATTGTTTTACAACTGTCCAGAAGCAGCTTATACAGATCTGAACATAAGATAGCCTCAACTCCTTACTGAAAGACATTGGAACACATGTCAAGAATTTGAAACTATATTGGATAGTATGTTCTAATGTTGGATGTTTATAATGTTGTTTGTGATAGGTAGAAGTAATTAGCTTGATGATAGAATAAAAGTGATGTACAGAAGGATACCCCGGTTAAGGAAACACTGAAATTGATATGCAATGATAAAGTCACAGAGTTGCAGTGGGGGGGAGGGCCTCCTTTTATGCCACAGCATTCCAAGTTGGAAGGACAGGCACATCTGATAGTGGTCTTTGATATCAAAAAAGTGGAGAGAGGACTGAGGAGTGGGAAGGTAGAAAAATGAGGAGAACTTAGTAAATAATATACACTGGGGGTAATTCACAGGAGGAATTGAATGTTTGTACAGATGTACTCAGATAAACAGAGGTAGTTTACAGATAAATGAGAGGAAACCTGAAAGATTTATTAACAGTAATTCTTGAGGAAAAATTTGGAAGGAAGCCATACCAGGTTGCAGTATCATATTTGTACTGAATGTCTACATATATATTGATACTATCCTGGAATATAAACCAAATACATTCCTTCATTAAAAGAACCTAGATCTTACACTAGCTAAAATGTGAAGAAATTGACATAGCACTTCAATAGGAATCTTTCCTTCTAGAGACAGAAGCAGATACACTAAAAAACAAATTGTGATCAGAGCCAATATGGCTGTGGAGAGCTTTTGAGATACTTTTTGCAATTATTTCTAATGAATTTCCACAATGCAGATCTGCTGAGAGGCAGTTTCAATGTGGTCATCCTTTTACACATTTTTACAGTGTGTTTTCCTAGAATATGCCTGCTGATTGCTATATGTTTAACCTACACAATATTATGCTGCATTGTGTAAAATCAGAACACACTGAAAACAATATTTTACATCTGGACTAGGTTACCCAGAATAAATACATTATAAAAATGGTAAAATCATGACCCCACTGAAAACAAGATATTGCATCTATTCTGGGACATCCTGAGCTAATACAATGCAAAAATGTGTAAATGAAGACCCCTATGACAATGAGATGTAGCAGCTCCCCTACGCTATCCTTGATACAAAACATAGGATAAGAAATATTTAAAGGTAATCTACTGTAAACTGAACTTCACTGTGTTCACTGGCATACACAGTTTCTTTATTGTTTTATAACATATTAGAGTGCAGTGTTTATTTCAAATGTTGTGGCCATGAGGATGGTGTGTACAGTGTGTGTGTGTGTGTGTGTGTGTGTGTGTGTGTGTGCACACGCGTGTCTGTCTGTCTGTGTGTGTGGTTGCTGTAGCTTAATATATTGTTTTCCCCATAAAGTACAAAATACCTACTGATTGCTATATATTTAGCCTGGATAGTTCACAGAAGACCCGGCATGTGTCTGAAACAGTGCTTATCAGATAGTGTCTCAAGAGGTTAAAAAAACAGTGTAAATCTTTTTAGAATAATTGCTGGGAAAGGGTGCCATTTATGAGCTATGAATCTTTCTTGAAAGACTGCCCAACTGAAGCAAGTAGCAAGAAACTGTTTAAATGCTAAGTATTTAAATGTGCAAGCTGTTGCATTTTGAAGGGAGTAAACAAATCTCCAGTTTAATAGGCAACCAATATTTGACAAGCCATCTCAGTTTCCTAATGGCCATCTGATAAGCAGCTTGGAGTCCAACATTCAAAACAGAAAGAAGGGAGTATTTTATTTCAACTGGCATAGTGATTTATAGTTGTGGAAGGATACATTGAACACTACAAAATGTGTTCCGCAGTACTCTATGTTTCCAGCTACAGAGAGCAACATGGCTGTAGGCTCCACCCACAGCTATAAAAAAGGATGGAACAGCAATGTAATAGCATTAGTAGGCACCAAGACTAACAAGGGCACTAATATTTTAATCAATAGAAAAGTAACCCATACCATTTTACATTACATAAAAGATAATCAAGGCAGGATAATTCTGAATAAAATTAAAATTAGAGGGGGATCCTTACAATGAGCTCATTATGTACACTCTTCCAAGGATATGGTAACATTCTGCCAGTCATTTAATTTTTTACCATACTAAATCTTGACAAATCTAAAAAAAATCATGGGATAAATATGAACCAAAGATGTTGAATAATTTTGCACAAGAATGAGACCTGTTTAATGCTTGGAGAGAAACACGCCCAGCTGACAAACAATATACACATTATTCAAAACCTCATAATGGCTCTACTAGGATAAACAATGCTTTAGTTTCTAAAGATGTGATGGTGAACTCTATTTTTGAGTCCAACTGCCTCTCAGAACATAAGCCAATATCTTTTACAATATCAATATCGCAGAATAAAAAGAACATGACCTACATGAAGTTAAACGATATACTACTACAAAATACTGGGTTCTGTGATAACATAAGGAAAACATAAACAACTTCTGGCATGGCAATCAGCAAGATGATGCGACTTTTTTGCAGTGCTGGGATACCTTTAATACAACATTTAGAGGTGCTGTGATATCACAAGGCTCTTGGCTAAACAGAAAAGGGATGAAAAAAGAGAGAAGTTTGAAGACAGATTAAGAACATTAAAAAAGAGAGGTAAGACCAAAGCAGATAATTAGAAATGTACTGAATAGACATAACTTAAAAAACATTACAGAAAATTGACTCTGAAAAAGCAGGGGGTAGATGCTTAAGACAGAAGCAAAACTGACAATTAAGAGGTGAAATGGCAGGGGGATAGCTGGCATGCTGAATAAAGCAAGATCAAAAGCATACAGAAGTAACATCAATATAGGATTGTAATGAAGAATTAATAACAATGCAAGTGTTTTTATCACTTTTATAAAAAGCTATACAGTTCCAATGATGTTTCCACCAAGGAAGATGAAAAAGCATATTGCCATAAGATCTATGATACAAACCTGATCATCTAGTTGATAATTGAACTCTCACAGCCAATAGCACACCACCAGGAAGGGAGGGAGCAGGTTCTGCATAAAAGCAGCCACTGCCAACATGTCTGACATGTTCATGTCTAGCGAGGGAGTGGAACAGCAAAGGAGTGGAACAGGGGACTGGCATCATAAACATCAGCAGACCTCTGCAGAAGGAAGTGGAGAAGTGGGGGAATCTGCTGGTTGACTAAGGCTAAGCACCTGTTTACTACTGCATGACAGTCACTGCTGGGAAGGGTGGAAGATCAGAGGTAACCAAAACTGGGAACAGGAGCAACACCAATCTAGGGTAGGGGTATAAAAAGATTTAAACAAGGCATGGGAGAACACAAAAGAAAACAAACAAAAAAGGGTAAAACTAGAAGCATCCTGTCAAGGGTAAGAGTACACAAGTATTTCCAGGTAACACAGGTAGAACAGAAGTTGTGAATGCTGGGAATGGTGTAGTGCAGTGGCTGTGGGGTGGCAGCTTTCATTGAGACTTTCTGGAGGCTGCAATGCTGCCCCATCTGCATACACCTCTCTAGTTTGAGGGAGGAGGTCTCTAGACTCCAAGTCAAGTTGTCAAGGATTTGGGGGACCTCTTTCCACACCAAGGGGCCACCAGGTCTGCCACTGTTTCCTCAGAGGATGCCAGGGAGGAAGAGTGGTTGCACTATGGTGGGCTCTGGAAGGGTGGGAGTGGAGGGGCAGAGGCACATTCCTCAACCAGTACCACTACGTAATTCCTACACTACTCTGGTAGTCAGGACTGCCATGAGGAGGCATCCATGGTAGTAACCAGGGAGGAAGTGAGGCCCTCCATTGTGGAGACTGCAAGGAGGGTGGTAGATGACCACAGAGGAGAAAGAAGCAACTTATGGTGGGGGACTTGATTGTAAGGGGGATAGATTTGTGAATAGGAAAGAGGGGGAGAGGCAAGTTAGGTGCCTACCCAGCACCATGGCCTGGATGGGTGGAAAGTGAATCATGAGGATCACTAGGGCATCAGGACAGGAGGGAGGGCTGAATGTCATTGTCCACCTGGCAAACAATTGACATGGATACAGACAGGGCTGTGATAGTGAAGGGAGAGTTTAAGGAGCTGAGGAGGGGTCTTGGAGAGGTAGCTCACTCAGTGGCTTTCGCTGAGGTGCTTCCTGTGTTCCACATAGGACAGAAGAGAGATCTCTGCACCAGGAGCTTCAACTCATGGCTGAAGAAATGGTGCAGAGTGGAAGGGTTTGACTCTATTGGGGACTGGAGAACCACATGGGAGGATAATGGCCTATACAGGGGTGATGGCTTGCATCCATCTGGGAGGGGAACTGCAGTCCTCAGTGAATGATTTAAATGTTACTTCAATGAAGATTTAAACTAGCCGGGGGTGGTGGTGGAAGGAATCAGGGAGTTAGAAACTATCCCCCTCACAGGCTGAAATACAGAGTAAAAAGAACCCAAGGTGAAAGGGATCCCCCAGGGTGCAAATTAATAAAGGAAGCAGGGTGGTAGAGATAAAGGATGATGGAATGGGAGCATTAAAAAGAGAGGGTAGAAGGTGGGAGGGCAAAAGGAGAAAAGGGGAGCAACAAACAGAGTGGAAACAAAATCAGGAAGGCCATGTGTGTGAATACTAGAAGTCTTGGGATTCCAGACCTAGAGACCATCATGGAAGAGGCAAACATGGATGTTGTGGCTATTAACCAAGTCATGGTGCACTGAAAACACTAAGCACCTTGGGATAAATAGTAAGATCAACATCAGTACCCATCACAATTAACAAAACTGAAGAGAAGTGAATAATAAGAAACAATAAGTGCACCCAAGCACTTGTGGGAACAAGAAGCAAAAATAATTTGACAAACCAATTAGAAAATCTAAAAGAGAAATAAATTAGAATAGAGTGGCATACTGTGACATTAGTGAAATACTACAACCAAAAAAGAATTCCAAGGGAACTAAGAATTTAATTAACACCCATTCTGGTTTTCAGCAAACCCACATTGAACAAGAACTGAGTTGAAATCAGAAATAAGTGTTTCCTTAGATGTTATTCTGTTTATCATAGAGACTCTCTCTCAACTGAGCAGCAATCAGCCCACGAAGAGATTAGTACCTTACTGAACAAACACAAAGCAAATTTCATGCCACACAATACTGAGCAGTTTTGGATAAAATTACAAAATCACTTGAGGACTATGAGGAGAACATCAAGAATCAAAAGATTAAAAAGCTGTGTACAGATCTCATCGACTATAGGAATGACACATTGTATACTTGGACAAAAAATGGTGCAAGGCTGTTCATGAAACAAAGGAGACAAGTTAATGTGACAAGTTCCTTTTATTCACACAGTGGCTCTGATAGAGAATTAACTGAGATGGGTAACCAACATTTTTTAGAAAGAAACAAAGAGGTTTACAACAGAAGGTGACACAGATCTGGACCAGAGTGGAGATAAGCACAAACAAATCATTCAGCAATCACAGAAACAAGGAGAAATACAGGAGGAAGAGACATGGACAGGAGCACTGGGGGAACAGAAGATAAGACAAGAAAAGAACAAGGAAATGAACGAGAACTAGGAACAAGATAGAAACATAGAATTTGATGGCAGATAAGGACCACTTTGCCCACCTAGTCTGCCCATTCCTTACCTGATGGATAAGCTACAGATTCTAGTTAATCAACAGCTTACTTCCTCCTACCCCCCACTAGAATTGCCTTCTGTCTGTCCCATGCATTCTTGAATTCTCCCACAGTTTATGACTCCACAACCTTCTCAGGAAGGCTGCTGCATGAATCCACAACCCTCTCTGTGAAAAAATACTTTCTAACATTACCTCTGAGATGTCCCCCTTCTATCTTCAAATTGTGTCCCCTTGTTCATGCACATTTCTTTTTCTGAAAGATGCTGTCCTCTTGTACTTTGTTAATTCCCTCAAGATACTTGAAAGTTTCTATCATGTCCCCCCTCTCCCTACTTTCCTCAAGGGTATACATATTAAGCTGCTTTAGTCTCTCCTCATATGTCTTCTGGTGCAGACCCTGCACCATTTTGGTTGCCCTCCTCTGAACAGCCTCCACTCTGTCTATGTCTTTGCAGAGATGGGGTCTCCAGAATTGCACGCAGTACTCCAGATGGAGTTTCACCAACTGTCTGAATAGAGGGATAACAACTTCCTGTTTTCTACTGTTGAAGCCTCTCCCTATGCATCCCAGTATCCCCCAGCCCTCCTTGCTGCCCTCTCACATTGCTTGCCCACCTTTAGGTCATCTGATATAATTACTCCTAGGTGTCTTTTGATTTTTGTTGTTGTTATTAACTCACCCCCCACTGTGTACTCTGCCCCTGGGTTTTTGTTTCCCAGATGCATTACCTTGCACTTCTTTGCATTGAATCTGAGCTGCCATATACAGTATTTGACCATTCCACCAACCTTGCCAAGTCCCTTTTCATCCTTTCCACCCCACTTTGTGTATCAACCCCGTTGCAGGTCTTTGTGTCATCTGCAAAGAGACATACCTTGCCTTCCAGGTGCTCTCCATTGTCACTTGTAAAGACATTAAAGAGGTCCGGTCCCAGTACCAAACCCTGCGGTACCCTGCTAGTTACCCTCCTTTCTTCACTGTGAACACCGTTTACTATTACCCTTTGCGTCCTGTTGTCCAGACAGTTTTTTATCCAGGCTACCACCTTGAGACCCACTCCAAGGCTGGCTAACATGCATATTAATCTTCTGTGTGATACTGCGTCAAATGCTTTGCTAAAATCTAGGTAGGACATATCCACAGCCCCTCCCTAGTCTACTACTTTGGTCACCCAGTCAAAGAAATCTATTAGGTTCGTCTGACATGACCTTCCTGCTGTGAAACCATGCTGCCTTGGGTCCTGTGCCCCACTGGCCTCTAGGTACGCAACAATTATTTCCTTCAGAAGTGATGCCATCATTCTTCCTACCACTGAGGTCAAATTAACTGGTCTGTAGTTTCCTGCCTCTGCCCTGCTCCCACTTTTGTGAAGTAGAATCACATCTGCCCTCCTCCAGTCCTCAGGTACCACCCCATCCTCCCATGATTTGTTAAAGAGAGTAGTCTGTGGTGTTAGTAGTTCTACCCTTAGTCCTTTTAGAATTTTGGGGTGAATCCCATCAGGCCCCATTGCTTTGTCCATCCTCAGTTTCAAGAGTTCTTTCAAAACCCTTTCTTCTGTAAATGGACTGGTATCGACCCCCCCCCATTCAGAGTGTTTCTCTTGTTTAGTTTAAGTACCTTCCCCTCCTTTTCCATTGTAAATTCTGAGCAGAAATATTCGTTCAGTATCCCTGCTTTTTCACTGTCACCCTCTGCCCACATTCTGTCCCCTTTATTAAGTCTCTGTATCCCTCCCTTGGTCTTTCTTCACTCCCTAATGTACCTGTAAAAGGTTCCATCCCCCTTCTTAACAGAGTTGGCTAATTTTTCCTCAATTTGTGCCTTTGCTAGTCTGACTGCCTTCCCTGCCTCTTTCGGCTTTAACTGATAAAATTGTCTGTCCTGTTCCTTCTGTGATTCCTTATATTTCCTGAATGCAATCCTTTTCTCCTTAACCTTCCCTTCCACCTCTTTTGAGAACCATAGTGGTTTTTTCCTTCATTTTGTTTTGTTGATTTGCTTCACAGAAAGGCTTGCCGCCTCTGTCATGGCTGTTTTGATTATTTCCCATTGTTCCTCCACCCCTCCTTCTTGCCCATTTGCTAGTGCATTTCTGAGGCACTCTCTCATTTTCCCAAAGTCAGCCCTCCTAAAGTCCAATACTTTGTATGGCATGACTCTGTGTCTGTGTTTATTGTGAACCACACTGTTTGGTGGTCACTTGTTCCCAGATGACTACCCACTTCTAGATCTGAAATCCTTTTTCCATCCCCAGTTGAGAGTACCAGATCTAAGACTGCTCCCTCCTGAGTGGGTTCCAACACTAGCTGTCTGAGGCATGCCCCATGTAGGGCATCAAGAATGACCCTGCTCTTGGATGTGCTTGCAGCAAAGGTACTCCAGTTAACATTTGGCATACTGTATTCAGGTCCCCATCAACAATATCTCCCCTTTTTCTGCCATTTTAAGGATGCCTTCTATCATTTGCTTGTCCATTTCCTCCGCCTGAGATGAGGGTCTGTACACAACCCCCATGCGGATTGTGGTGCAATTTCCTGTCTCCAGGGTGACCCATAGTGACTCATCAATTTCCTGTTTACTCTTTAGTTTTGTTGCTTTAATCCTTTCCCTTTTATGGAGAGCTATTCCTCTTCCTGTTTTACCCACCCTGCCCCTCCTGTAGATTGTGTATCCTGGTATGTTGACATCCCAGTCATGGTTCTCTGTGTACCATGTTTCAGTGACTGCCGCAATATCCAGGCATCCCTCTTCCATCAAGGCCACTAGTTCAGGGATCTTGTTACACAGACTGCAGGCACTGGTGCTCATCACCCTTGATTTTTTGATGGCCTTACCCTTTTTAGCCCCATCCCTGTCCTTAATGCCTTTTTCTGCATTTACCCCTGTCCTGCTCCCTAATGACTTCTCTAACTTGGTATTTACCTCTCTAACTACTGTATTTTGTGGGGGAAGGCTGGGATTTCCCTACTCCTTTTCAGTGCCTCCCCACGTGGCTAGTTTAAATGCTTGCCAATGAAGCATTTAAACCTATCACCTAGGATCCTGGCTCCCCCCTTGGACAGATGCAGACCATCATGCCAGTATAGGCCTGCATCCCTCCAGGTGGCTCCCCAGTCCCAAATTAAGCCAAAACCCTGAGCTTCGCACCAGATTTTCAACCATTCATTGAATCCCATGATGTGGCATACCCTAGCATCATCCTTGCCATAGACAGGCAGCACCTCCGAGAAGGTTACCATACATGCTACTTGTCTAAGACCCCTCCCCAACTCTACAAACTCCTCTTACACTGCTCTGATCCCATTCTCAGCCAGGTCATTTGTCTCTAGGTGGACAATGACATCCAGCTCCCTCCCTCGTGCAGCTGCTCCCATGATCCTGAGGATTCACTCCTGTCCCTCTGAGCCATGGTGCCAGGCAGGCACCTTACCTCCCTGATAAGACAAAGACAAACCAGACAGATTGCTAACAAGGAGCCAGAAACAGAACTTGTAATGTAAATTTATCAGGACCTCTCACAACTATGGAAGGTAAGGTGCTCAGCAAGGTACTATCTTTTTGACCACGCTCTAACACTAATTATTTTAACCTAGTTATATTCATAATGTTTCTACTGAAAATTATGCCCGAAACAATGTTTCTGATCCATGGAAGAAACACCCAATATATTTATAACAGTACAGGACATTAGAAATAAAAAATATCTGTGATTATGGAGGTGAAGTCCTATTCGCACCACGTGGGAGCACACCAGCAAATAAAGTTTTTTATAAAAATAGTGGACAAGGACATTGACACACTCATGTCTCAGGACAGAAACATGAACAGGAAGATTAGATCTGATTTAAGTGCAAAGAATATGTTTCATTTGGAAATATGGAAAATGAAAATGAAAAATATGAAACATAGAAACATAGACTTTGACGGCAGATAAGGACCGCTAGGCCCATCTAGTCTGCCCATTTCCCTACCTACAGGATAGGCCGCAGATCCTAGTTAACCAACAGCCTATATCTTCCTGCCCCCCACAAGAATTGCCTTATGTCTGTCCCATGCATTCTTGAATTCTCCCACAGTTTTAGACCCCACAACTTCCTCAGGAAGGCTGTTCCATGCATCCACTACCCTCTCTGTGAAATAATATTTCCTCACATTGCCCCTGAACCGCCCTCCTTCTATCTTTAAATTGTGTCCCCTTGTTCTTGCAAGTCTCTTTTTCTGAAAGATGCTACCCTCTTGGACTTTGTTGATTCCCTTGAGGTACTTGAAAGTTTCTATCATGTCCCCCCTCTCCCTTCTTTCCTCAAGGGTATACATATTAAGCTCCTTTAGTCTCTCCTCATACGGCTTCTCTTGCAGACCCTGCACCATTTTAGTTGCCCTCCTCTGGACTGCCTCTATCCTGTCTATGTCCTTGCGGAGATGGGGGTCTCCAGAATTGGACACAGTATTCCAGATGGGGTCTCACCAACTGTCTGTACAGAGGGATAACAACTTCCTGTTTTCTGCTGCTGATGCCTCTCCCTATACATCCCAGTATACCCCCAGCCCTCCCTACTGCCTTCTCACATTGCTTGCTAACCTTAAGGTCATCTGATATGATTACCCCCAGGTCCCTTTCCTGTTTTGTTGTTGTTACTACCTCCCCACCCATTGTGTATTCTTCCCTGGGTTCTTGTTTCCCAGGTGCATTGTGCACTTTTTGCATTGAATCCTAGCTGCCATCGTCGCCATTCCTCCCACCTTGCCAAGTCCCTTTTCATCCTTTCCACACCTCCTTGTATATCAACCCTGTTGCAGATCTTTGTGTCATCTGCAAAAGGCATCTTTCCTTCAGTCCCTCTGCAATGTCACTGGTGAAGACATTAAAAGGACTGGACCCAATACTGAACCCTACGGTACCCACTAGTAACCACCCTTTCTTCAGAGTGGACTCCATTTACAATTACCTTTTGTGTCCTGTTGTCCAGCCAATGTTTTACCAGGCTACCACCTGGGACCCACTCCCAGGCTGGTTAATTTGACTAATAATCTTTTGTGTGGGACTGTCTCAAATGCCTTGCTAAAGTCTAGGTAGGCCATGTCCACAGCCCCTCCCTGGTCTACTACTTTGGTCACCCAGTCAAAGAAATCTATTAGATTCGTCTGACATGACCTTCCCGCTGTGAACCCATGCTGCCTTGGATCCTGTGCTCCACTGACCTCTAGGTACTCAACTATTGGGCAAAGGAGGAGCACTGGCAGTCCAGGACTACACAAAATATAAAGCAGAGTGCCTAAGACAATTTACAGATGACACAAATGATGCAAAAATCAGGACCAAAAGTATGAAAAAACCAGAACGCTGAAGTCTGTACTTTCCACTTTTATTCCTTTTGAATAACTATGCCCCTACGTTTCGCTGTAATTAGCTTGATCATGGGGCTCTTACACCATCTAAATAAATTTAAGAAAATATTTACTCCAATGAAAACATTACGCCTGAAAACTTAATAATTTTTGCTTTAAATGTATATTTTTTAAACAACAACACTGGTTATGGTACTGTGTTAAAACCATTTCTTTATACTACATATTTAAAATCATGATGTAAGAGTGATGAGATGAAACCTATAGCTTCTCATCAAAACTTAAAGACAAAAAAGTTACACTCGTTTTTATTACAAACATGTACATGAACATTTTACATGTATGTTGGGACACACCAACATATAACTCTAAATTTTTAAAATTATTTCAATTTTTGCTAACTTTATCCCAAACTATAAATCTAAATAAAAAATAAACATAAAACATCACCAAATCTTTATTGTTTCATTATTCATATATTCACACACATACTTGCCAATTACTTTCTATATTCATTCCTATCCTTTTGTCTAATGTTTTTAATTCAAAAATCCATTTCATTTCCCTACGGTCAAGTAATTTTTTATAATTCCCACCTCTAGTTGGTTGTTTCTTATTATATTATATTCTGATTATTAGGTTATAGAGTGAGGATATACGGTCTTGGAAAGCTTATTTTGAAAGTGCTATAAAAAGGTATGTGATGCAACATACGTTTAAACTATATGAGGCTTTGTTACTTGATAATATTAAATACTTTCCATAATGTATTAAATTCTACAATGTTTTTTGCAGCAATCAAAGCTTTGAATGGATATAATAAATTTACAAATTGAAAATTGATTTACTTAACAGGTGAAGAAAATGTTTTTTGTAATTAATTTTGAGGTAGAAATTCATTATGTAGTATGTATGAGATAGTAATGTTTTCATTGGGGTAAATATTTTCTTAAATTTATTTAGATGGTGTAAGAGCCCCATGATCAAGCTAATTACAGCGAAACGTAGGGGCATAGTTATTCAAAAGGAATAAAAGTGGAAAGTACAGACTTCAGCGTTCTGGTTTTTTCATACTTTTGATATTTCACCCACGAAGTCTGAAGAACAAGAATTATTTATACAGAAATATAAGGACTTTTTTGTCTATAAAGACTTTGTCATTTCCCAGATTATATTGTCTGAAAAATCAGGACCAACCCAACTTCTGAGATTATAGAAAGCATTACTGAAACTCTTACCAATGTCAATGATAATGAATGGATAACAGAATGGGAGAAAAAGATACTACTGAACACTAAAACTATCAATATCAATATTCATTAAGTTATAGTGGCTGGCATTAGTTCTGCATTAGAACCCCTTTCCATTCCATAGATTTCCATATAAAACATAACGTTTGCATCACTGACTGATTTCTAAATGAGATAATGAATATCATATGGCTACTAAATAAATTTAATGAGGAGAGTAGGAATGAAAATAATTATGTATTGAGAATTTTGGATGTTACAATTCATCTATCAGATGAGACGTTAAACCGAAGTTTCATCTTCCTGTTCTGGTGGTGGTTCAGATGAATGTTAAAGATCCCATGGCACTTCTCAAAAAAGTAGAGGAATTTCCCTGGTGTCCTGGCTAAATTTCCCCTATTTGTATTTATTTATTTAAACTTTTGTTAACCAGGTAAGTGTTACGAACCAAGGTCCTTTTTCAAACACAACCCGGAACCATAAAATGCAGTCAGAATGTTACAAGAATTACACACAGATTACATACAATGTAAGTCACCAATATTCAAGTAAACTGACAATTACATACGAGAGTATCAGCGTAACATTTTTAAGAGAAGTTTTGAAGCTTTCATAATTCTGTGAGTGTTGTGTAAATGAAGGTAACTTATTCCAATAAAAAGAAGCAGAAACAGAGTAAGCTCGCTTTCCTGCACAAGTTTTCACCCTTGAGAACATAAATGAGATCGAAGTATTAGAACAAAGATTCCTATCTGTTTTTCGTTGATGTAGCAAAGAATAAAGTGGACATATAGGTCCTTAACCCAATACATTATGAGTCAAACAATTGAGACTATAAACAGTACTCTGAAACAGTGGTCACCAACCAGTTAATTGATAAGAGTATACAATTGGTTACCATCCGAGCCCCCCCCAGTTAACAAAAACTAAATGAACAAATAGAAACACATACTTCCATCCCTCATCAGGAGATGTTGGAAGCTTTCAAGGAATTCTTTATAGAAAGAAACACCAATGAAAACCCATCAAATGCATTCCTATGGGATTTCCTGTAATTGTTTTAGCAAAAAATGTTTTTAAGTTTGAAATGGACTATTACCTTCAACTTCAGAGCACAATGATGGGGTCTGCCATGGTCCCGTCATTTTCCAAATCTTTAAATGGCCTTTCTTGAAAGGAATATAGTCTGAGCCTCATGTACAGTACAATTAATTATATGGTAACACTACAGTCTGGAATAGGTTTATTGATTATATACTCATCATCTGGGATAACACATTCAAAAATCTTAAAAACTTCCATAACCATTTAAACAATATTTATCCGTATCTACAATTTAGTTTGGAATATAACACAATAGCAATACCATTTCTGGATATATAGATCTTCAAGGAAGAAAACCAGCTACTAACAAGACTTAAAAGAAACCAAACAGGCAAAAATACTGTGTTGTAGTCTGCCAGTCTTCACACTTGACATGCACTATAATGACAAACAAAGTAAGGCAGCATCCTGAAATACACCACTGGTGCCTCCACGCATGGTGAATAAGAAAGCAAAAGAGTGGAGCAAAACAGTGTACCAACAAAAAGACCTGTCAGCTACTGTAGGTCTGGTTAAAAATCTATTTTATTAAATAACACCAGACGAACAGCACCTGCAACTGCCGACGTTTCCCGTCATCCTGACACTTTATCAAGGCATGGCCTTTTTTGCTTTGTTACTCATGTACTATAATGAACAGTATTCCAGTGAGACAATGCATTCAGCCCAAAAAGAAATACATTAAACCAGAGGCCAGTTGCACAAAAGGGTTAAGGCGTGGTTTAAGATTGTTTTATGGTCTTAAGTATATTGCTTGGACTTTACCTTTTTTAATCAGTTACATGAAAAAACTGAAGAGGGAAAGCAATATTAATGTAAATCTTGAATGTTAGCTTGCTTACTAATAAGTTAATTGGTGGTAACTGAATTTTGTTTCCACCTGCTCAATAAATTCTTCAGTTAGAAAACCAATTCCCTAGTGTTCAGAGGTTCCCCAACCCCCAGTTGCTGATACATTAGTCAGAGAGCACGTTACCTGGTGTCCAGTGGTCTTGCTCAGAACACTCCACTCCCCTCATGGCCTTCATTCACCTAAGTAAGCAGATGGGCTACCGAGACAGGATTCTGTATAGGCAGGATGAGGGGAGTGTCAGACTGTTCATCAAGGGTGGGGATCAGGGAGGAGGAAATCCCTGGATACCACAGAATGATTTAAAGGAAATACTGGTGGTACAGTGGCAGTATGCATACAGAAAAGCATCTTTTAAGCATGCTCAACTTTCAATGACAGCCACTGACAACTACACTACAACTACATGATTGAGAGAAGGGACTTTGGCCAGGGCACTGCGGGTTATCTCCTATTCTTGCCATTCTGTCCTGAACTTCCATGTAGACAACCACCGGTGTGGAGGGAAGGTCCTTAGTTTAAGAGCTCATGAAGGACAGCACTTTCAACAGTGAGGCCCCTCCCCCACCCAGTATCACACTGCTGTTAGCTGTTACATATAAGCCTAAGTTACTGGTGTGGGAAATTAACCCAGCACCTTGATTCCCAGTGATGAGAGGACTCCTTTTTGCATTTCCTCCCATCTTGGCCTGGTTTCCCTTTAGAAATGTTGAGGGTTTCACTTAATGGCAATTTTGTTTTAAACCAGTAAAGCAAAACATTACAATGCTATCTTTGCTTGATTTGGGGGACTTAAGCCGGTTTACTTTAGCATTCCTGACAGCTGCACTAACAAATTAATCTTAATTGGCATTTTGCAGTAGGTGTTTAGGAATCAAGACTCGTTAAGATATAGCGTCATAATTAGTATAATAAACAAACATTAAGTTCAATTATTTTGCAATTGGCCCCCTGCCAATACCAGTACCTACTTCCATACTAGCTTAGTTTTGAGGTAGAACAGGCCTGTGATTTTGTTCATGGCAATTGTAGAAGCTGGATGCTTCAAACTAGCCTGGGTAAAACATAACTTCTCACACCGAAACCAGATGTGCTTGTTTTGTAGGGACATGGCTACAAAAAAATATTTTCCTAACACAATACCTCTCAACCTCCTGCCTCATAAATCAGGGACAAGGCTTAAAAAATCAGGCCCAAAGGACCAAAATCAGGGACACATCTTCAAAATTGGTGGTATCCACTCAGGAAGCTGGTAGAACAAGGGGCTTAGTGTAAAATGCACTTTTAAGGAAGAACACATCTGTAACTTTAATGTTTAACGTTATTTTGTGCTTACCACCCCAACTGTTTGGTCATAGAAACACAATTTTTAGGAGCGACAGAGTAAAATTTTGAGGTAAAATCAGGGATGTCCCTGTAAATCAGGGACAGTTGAGAGCTATTCCTAACACTAAGGTATCAGTCCTTGTTTATAAGATATTCAGTAATAAAAGAACATAGAAAAAAGGTAGTGTTGTATAAGCTACTTTTGAATGGTCTGTTATGTTTTCTTCAACACCATAAACTTCTCTGGGTTTTCTCATACTAAAGGTGAGTTTATCCAAAATTAACCCATTTGATACAATTGCAGGTTGTTACAGAACTCCGACTGTACATTCCCAACTCTAATCTCAATGCACATGTGGTTATGCTTTTTGACATGTAATTATTCTGAGCTGAGTATTCTAGATATCTGGAACTATATCGGGCTAACCAGCACTGCTGATTAAACCGAGTCTGCCCTCGACTCTTCATATAATTCAGGTAAATACATGTACCAACTAAAACAGTTTTCAAATTATTCAAAATCTAGTCTTCTAGACTTAATCTGTGCTAATGTGCTATTATGCAGAATTCTGGTCACCATTCTATTAATGCATTCTTCTGCACAAATCTGATTACCATATTGCAGTGGTGAAATAGACAAATTGGAGAGGGTACATTGGAGGGCAACCAGGATGATGACAAAGCTGTGAGACAGGGAATATATAGAAATATGAGAAGAACTAGCAATGCTCTTACTGGACCATAGAAGGCTGAAAGGTTACATGATAATAGTCAATTCATTGTTAAGGGGTATGTTAGTGTTGACAAGAGGGTTTTCTGCCAAATTACAGATTCAGTGAGCATACGCAGCCACTGAGGAGATATGCTTGAGCAGCATTGTTGATAGACTGAAGGTATTTAAATGAACGTGTGACTGTCGTACATGGATACTTTGACTGTTCACAGTCTCTGTCCCATGGGGAACTACCACCCTGTCAGGGTATCATGGAGGCAAAGGAACCCTTTTGAGGAGGGTTCTACCCCAGAGATGCCTTGGGAACATAACCTTTAGGCTAAAGGTACCGTAGGATGGAGCCACATAGAGAGAGGTGCGCTGCTGGAGGAGGAGGAGGAGAGAATGGCGGGGCAAAGAATTATTGCTTCTAAGTGAGGCTGGAGGAAACTGGCTGAAGTAGCTCACGATGGAGGTCGGGCTGGTTGATCCCACCCACTGAACTGCAGGCACAGTCTTTGAATTCAGTGGGTGTACATAACCAGTGAGGAGTTATGCTTGTGCAATGTTGTTGATAGTCTGAAGATATTTGAATGAATGTGTTGTGGACTGTCAAATGTGGATACTTTAGCCATTTGCACTCTTTGTCCCATGGGGAACTACCAGCCTGTCAGGGTACCATTAAGGCAAAAGAAGCCTCTTGAGGAGGGTTCCACCCCTAAAGATGCCACAGGAACATAATTCCTTTAGGCTAAAGGTACCTTAGAAAATAGCCCAAAAGTACTGTACAGCAGGTGGTGAGGACAGATTAATAGCAACTAGTGATGACTGATAACAGACAGAGACTGAACTGAGCAATGGCTGACTGCAGAGATTACTTACCTTTTAGGACATTCAGCATGGAGGAGAGGAAGCCCCCTATGAGGAGGAAATCTCTTGGGATCCAAGGCCTTGGTCACTTTCCCTCCAGGCTAGGGACAAAATTAGTGATGGCTTGGCTACTGTAATTTAGAAACTCAGTTCAAGTGGAAGTAGAGAAAGGGCTCTCTATCCCTCTAACAAGAACACTGTGGGGATGCTGGGAGCTGATCTGGCAGCTAAAGGAGGATCCCCATGAAGGAAGTCCATCCCCCTAGGCAGGAAGAGGAAAGCAAAGACCACTGAAAGGCACTCATCTGCTCCACCCAGGGAGGCCTAGAGAGGACACTGAATCCTTGTGGGGTGAGGCATAGGAGATATGCCCTTGAGGGGCTGGGACTTACATAACTGTATGATCTTTACCTCTGAGGGACAGATGAAGGGAAGTAGGTGGACACCAGGTGACCCTTTGGCGGCCCTAAGGGGAACAGCTTTTGAAGGTGCTACTGACAAGGTCTGCACAGCTAAAGCAGCTCCCATGGATTTAGAAGCCCCACCTTCCAGCAGTTGAAGTCTTAAATACTGCATCAAGAGGTGCTATTGATTCGATCTCCATGGCCAAAGCTTCTCCTAGAGCATAGGACATTTTCATCTGAAAGGCAGAAAAGTGAGAGACTATGTCCAAGTTGAGAGACCCAGCCTTACGATCTGGACTTCAAGGGAGCAGAGTGAGACCATTGATATAGAGGTCATGGAGCCCTGGAAGCCATGCTATAGTCATGTCTGGCATGTGTCTGAGTGCAGGAGTAGTGGGAAGCAGAAGGCAAAGCCTGATAGCTCTGAGCACAAGGTAGAAACAAAATGCAAGAAAGGCTGAAAAACCAATTGAGACATCAAATGACAACTAGGACATGGTATGAGACTAAATGATACCTGCCTGGACTGAATGGTGAATGCATGCCAAGCAATTCCATAAGGGAGGTCAGCGTTAGTTGCTGATGCACTGCAGGCCAGGTAGGCTGAGCCAGTACAGAACAACAAATGAAACTGCTGGGGAAAACAGGAGCACATGGGAACTGAAAACTCGGAAGGAACATGCTGCTGGAGTGAGCAAACTAATTAAACCACCAGAACACAAGTGGGAATGGCTGCCTTCCTAGGAGCCAGGTAAAAACGTTTAAAGACTGTACTAGAGCTGGGAGAATGCAAACTGTATGGAAGAAACAGCAGAAAGCACAAGACAAAACCAGAATGACAAAGGCAGAACACTGTTAAAGCTAGAAGTACACAAGGACCAAAGCAGAAAGAAACACAAGAGGTACTCGAGGCCAGAAGTGCTCAACTGAGAGAAGCACAAAGTGCAGCCAGCAAGGTAGAAATTAAAATACTGACCTAGGAAGCTGGTAGAGGCACAAACCAAACAGAAAGTTCCAAAGCACAAAGAGAAAGCAGGAGACAAACATGGGGAGAAAAGGGGGATTGGAGCAGAGCCTCCCACTGCACCAAAAAAACAGTGCTTCTGGGTAAGGCTGGAGGAAACTGGCTTAAATAGCTCAGAAAGGGGATGAGTCTGGTTGCTCCCACTCACTGAACTGCAAGCAAAGCCTCTGAATTGTCATAGAACATGAGGATGTGGTTTATTTTCTTTTTTATTCTTTGGCATCCCAGTAAAGCCCAATAGGTACAATGCCAATTTTCAAGGGTGCCCCAAGAGGGCTGGGGAGGTTAAGTGACTTGCTCAGGATCACACGGTATGCAAGTGGAGGTTGTGGAAATAAAATCCTGATGTGCTGGATGCACCAAGCTCATTCACAGTACATTACTCCAATCTCTAAGTTATATTGCCAACCTTGGTTAAGACTGAAAATAGGAAGTTTTAGGTTTACAAGTAGGAAGAACTACTTTATTGAGTATTAAGGCTTTGGAATACCCTACCAGAGATCCCTGTGCATTTGCTAAATATGGCAACTTTTAAGCCCAGGATGGTTACATTTTTGTTTTGAAAATTCTCTTTGTTGAAATTTCATTATATACAAGGGCACAACACATCACCACTTACACTTTGTGTTCAAGTACATCAAATAAAATCAACCCCATGCTTGCTCAGTGGCTACTACTTTATAACTTACATACTACCACATTTGTGGACACGGTCAGGGACTGGGTTGCTTGCAAGATCTCCTCCGGCCCTACTGCCCTCTCTGTCCACTCTGCTCCATCAATGAGGGATTGCTAGAGGCTCCCAGGGTTCATCCTCCATCATCCAGGGCCAGGGCTTATTCCTTTGTGGCCCCAACCCTGTGGAATTCTCTATCTTGTCGGATTAGAGAGTGCCTGTCCACTGAGATTTTCAAAGCTTCTCTGAAAACATATTTATTTAAGTTGGCTTTTGGAGACAATGTTTAGTTTTATTCTGCTGCCTTTTTATGTTCTGATATACGTTTTTATTATTGAATGTTTGTTGTTCTATTTATGATGTATTCGCACTTTGGTTTTTGGAAAAGCGCGCTATAAATAAATGTTGATTGATAGATGATTGATCGTGTACTTACAAACAATCACGATGAACAGTAACATAACATATAAAGCATTCTTTATGCCACGTTGTATCATTGGCTATAACAGTTCAGTGGATGATGGAATGGAAACATTAGGCTTTGCCTCTTTCTGTCATTACTAATGGTATATAATAACTGGGTCATGTTTTTTTTTCATAGAAAAAGCCGAGTGTAATTCGCTGTTATAGCCAGCTGGTTATAATGGTGAATACTCGCAGCACTTTCTATGAGAAAACCATGAGCCAGACTGGCTCGTGTTACATAGCCCGTTCTCACCTTCCCTTTCTTTGGTGAAACTTCTGTGGCACTGGTTGCCAATCCCATGACAATCCCATGACAATGGTGATTTTGTTTTCAGTTCGACCTCCACTAAATTTACAAAATAACAGTTACTACTTTTGAAAGTAAAGTTTTTCAAGTTTAAAAGTTTGTACTTTCCTGTATAACTGCAGCTGCTTTCCTATTAGTTACCACTTTTAGACTATGTTGCCTTCTGTTTGCTGGCCTGGTAAAAGCCATGAGTGAAAATTTAAGTTCTCAGAAGCAACACAAGTTGGGTGAAGTTTTAATAAATCCTTTAACTAATGTGCTTGTTTTCTTGACTGTCTCACAAAGTGCTATTGGTATGGTATTTTAAACGGAGTGCATGGTGTTGCCAACTAAGTGGGTTAACAGGCTGCCATTTTATATAATCGCTGAGGTGAAAAAATGAGACCCCAGCAATTATACAAAATAAAACATGGGGTGTTGCATAGAACTTGAATTTTACACACACCCTCAGTATTGGATGCTTGTATAAACCCACTGAACTTTACTCACGAGGTTTACATAGCATCCAGAACCTTGGGTGTGTGTAAAATTCTCATTATACACCGCCCCCATGTATATTCTATATGTAATATAATTCTGCCTATAGAATTCAGTTGGAATTTTTCTAAATGATCTAGTGGAAAGAAGTTTAGCCTAGCAGTTAGAGGCAGAGCAATGGGCAGTGAATCTAAATACCTAGATTTGAATCCCACAACAACCAATTACCTGCTTACTGTATGTGACCCTGAGCGAGGGATGCAATCTCATGGTGCTTAACATATCTAGGATCTCTCTCTGTAATATATCTCTGTGCTGCTTTAATCTCCATGTGTATCTAATAGCAGCAACATTCTCTTCTGTTCCTTAAAGTTCTTTGGAATATAATGTGTATGAAAGACTAAGCCCAATAAGTCCTACAGGGGATTGCAGTTAGACCAAAGTGAAAACTACTTAATGATGTAACCCCTCACCCCTGTCTTTTTAGCAAAACGACAGGTGGCATGCTGTTGAAGCTGACAGCAGTACCTGGTGGGGACTGGGTTCAGGGAGGATGAGGTTACTTGGCACAGGGGACCTAGGTTTGGCTACTCTGCACAGGGGCACCCAAGTAAATCTGAACACAGGAAGCTGTAATGTCCAGAACCAGGAATGGGATTCTTCAGTGTGGCTTTTATTCACATCCAAGCTGAACAAACAAAGCATAGACAGACCCCCACAGGGCTACATTTCCTGGTAATGCAGATTAGAGACTACAGAACACTTTATCACTATTTCCAGACCTCAGGCTCTAAACCCACCAGGCACACAGCCCAGACTTGCACGCAGCTTTGGGTACACAGCCCAACTTGTACACACTTGGGTTTTCCCCACTGGCCCGGTTCCCCCGCTGGCCACTTGATCCGTGGTCCATTGGAAGAATGAACCAATTATCCTGTTCAAGCTCCATTGGAAGAATGAACCAATTATCCTGCCGTGGCTCCCCAAACCACACTAGAGTCTGCGACTCCTAGAGAGAATTTTCCTTACAATCCCACGTCTGGGTACTTCCCCATCACTGGCCAAGTGCCTGAGGCAAAGTAGAAATCCACAGAAGAGATCCGTAGAGGTGGACCTGGTCACTAAAGATGGGGGGCCACCCACCTCCAGCTCCCACAGTCCATACCTGGCCATTTCTCTGGACACTGAACAATTCCTTTTCTGAACTTTCAAATGTAGATTAAGGGTAGATGTCTGTCACATCACCTCTGCATATTATTTGCATCCCAACAAACTCTGGAACTTGAAACTACTTTTAACTTGCTTAGCCCATTACTCTAGGCTTCCTAATATTTAGTAGTTCAATCCCCACATTGTCACACAAGTCCCAGGGTGAAAAACATAGGCCCTTTTAGCAAGAGCAGACACTCACCCTCACATTGCAGGTGCCCCACAGGCGACTCACAAATCTTCTTTTCTCCCAAATAAATACTGGAACACGTAGGCAGCTTTTCCTTCACAAGCAGAACTAGGGGGTTGCCCCAGGAATCTGCAGGTGAAACCTTCCTCCCCCAGAGGGAGGGGGCACTGAGACCCGTAAACAGTGGTCTCCACCACTTCAGTAATCTTTTGTGTCCCTCTTTAAGGTGGAGACACACACCCTTCTACTTAAAAGTAGCCCTCTGTCAGGGCTGAGGCTCCTAGAGCATTCACTGAGCTGCTTTACCAGCAAGCTCCCAACTTCTCACACACTCACTGAAGACTGACTTCAAAACTCCCAACGTTCTATCTAACTCCCTCTGCTGCAGATTCCAATGTGGCTCATGCAGCTTCGATAGTTCTATTGGTGATGTCATCTCTCAGTCTCAGCTGAGACTGAGAACAGAGTGAGACAGTGTGAAACCCATTTAACTGGAGTTTCACAAGCTGCCTTCCCTACCTACCACTAGGTCCTACTGGGATTCTAGTAACCCCGGGTAACAAGGGGGTTACAATGAGAATATCTTTCTTCATGACATCACACTTATTTCAGTAAACATAGTAAGATAGTAATTTAAGGTCAGAAATGACTCTAGGTCCATCATGTCCCCCCCACTGTATAAGCAGATGTGAATAAGTGTGGTTTGTAAACATATACTAATGAAAGGGGGTTACCTACCTCCTTTACTAACCAACATACCCAGTGGTTGGCTTGGTAAGCAGAAATTTGTCCTGCCTATGTTAAGTCCTGCTGCACAAAAAGAATCCAATGTATGCCAGTGGCAAAACATATTTATTTATTTTACAGAAATAGCATAAAGCTATAAACAGATAGGCATTATGGGCACCATTTTAGATATTGTTTCTTCTTTTGATGCAATTTCAGATTTCCGAAACAAGAAGAGGAAAAGTAAAACAAAAAGGGTAGGTACAAAATAAGGAGTTGAGATAACAATAAGTCTTCAGTAACTTTTATATATGGGCCCGGATATTCAGACTGCGCCAGGCTGTGGCACAAGCCTGGGCGCAGGACAACTTGACTGCGCAGGGGTGTTGACAGGGTGAAATTCAACAGAGCTGCGCCATGGCACAGCATCACTGAATATCGCACCCTGGCCACCTACAGTGCACATGGCGCAGTGGCACTGTGCCAGCGCAAGTGGCCAGAGTTTAGCAGGGGGGTGCGCTAGTGCAAGTTCCGTTGTGCTAGGCGCAACAACCGTGATATTCAAAAGTGCACATGCAAATGGAGCCATAATACATGCAAGGCGCAAATGGGGCCATTTGCATGTCATTATGGCCCCACTTGCATGCCTCAATGTCTTTATAAGCGACATTGCAGAAGGACTGGAAGGAAAAGTATGTCTCTTTGCAGATGACACTAAGATCTGCAACAGAGTTGATGCACAGGGTGGGGTGGAAAGGATGAGAAGGGACTTGGCAAGGTTAGAGGAATGGTCAAATGTATGGCAGCTTAGATTCAATGCTAAGAAGTGCAAGGTAATGCACCTGGGAAACAAAAACCCAGGGGAAGAGTACACAATGGGGGGTGAGATACTAACAACAACAAAAATGGAAAGGGACCTGGGGGTAGTCATATCAGATGACCTAAAGGTGGGCAAGCAATGTGAGAGGGCAGCAAGGAGGGCTGGGGGGATACTGGGATGCATAGGGAGAGGCATCACCAGTAGAAAACAGGAAGTTATTATCCCTCTGTACAGACAGCTGGTGAGACCCCATTTGGAGTACTGTGTGCAGTTCTGGAGACCCAATCTCCGCAAAGACATAAACAGGATGGAAGCTGTCTAAAGGAGGGCAACTAAAATGGTGCAGGGTCTGCACCGGAAGTCATATGAAGAGAGACTTAAGGAGCTTAATATGTACAGCCTCGAGGAAAGGAGGGAGAGGGGGGACATGATAGAAACTTTCAAGTACCTCAAGGGAATCAACAAAGTCCAAGAGGGTAGCATCTTTCAAAAAAAAAGGTGTGCAAGAACAAGAGGGCACAATTTGAAGATGGGGGGTGGCTCAGAGGTAATTTAAGGAAGTATTTTTTCACAAAGAGGGTTGTGGATGCATGGAACGGCCTTCCGGAGGAGGTTGTGGAGTCAAAATCAGTGGTGGAATTCAAGCATGCATGGGACAGTCATAAGGCAATTCTGGGGGTTGGGGGGGTAAGAAGAAGTAGGCTGCTGGTTAACTAGGATATGCAGCTTATCCAGTAGGTAGGGAAATGGGCAGACTGGGTGGGCCAAGCGGTCTTTATCTGCCATCAAATTCTATGTTTCTATGTATGCAGGTGTGCCGATCCCTGGTGACTTGTGCCTGGCGCCCTGCCAGGCTGCAGCTGTAGGGGACTAACGCCCCCTGCACATCGCGAAACAGTGCCCCAATGCCCGATCGCGGGCATGTGCAAACCAAGTACATGTCCTATATCAATGGTGGTCCAGTGGACCACTTGCAGCCCGATCGCAGGCATAAGTAATAAACAGGAGAGATCCAATATCCCTGGTGGTCCAACGTTACCCCCTCCCCACCTGCACACTGAGCCCCACCGCCCCGCTCTCCCCCTGGTCAGAAGCGGGCGGGCATCCACCCACCTGCCGCCCCACCGCCCGCCGACTGACACCGTGCGGTGGGGCTGTCGCCCATTGGTCCACAGTGTGGGCAGTGGGTGTGCAGCCATGCTGTACTACTCCAGTCCAGATATGTGAATGGATCCATTCACACATCTGAACTGTGTAATCGATATGGGTTACACGCCCATTGGCTCACACTATGGACCAATGGGCGACAGTCCCACTACAGGTGCTCGGCCTGTGGGATGCAGACGGTGCTACCGCTGCTGACGGGTGGGAAGGGGCAGTGGGGCTTAGTGGCGGTGGGAGGGGAGTACCGCTGGACCACCAGGGATATTGGACCTCTCCTTTTTATTACTTATGCCTGTGATCGGGCTGCGAGCAGTCCACTGGACCACCAGGGATATAGGACAATTATTTGTATACGTATGCCAGGAATCGGGCATGGGGGGACGCCACCAGAAGGTGCTGCCGGAGCTCGGGTGGCCACCCACAGGTGGCAGCTGCCATGTTGTGCCCTGCAATATAGCAGCTCACCTGTGGGTGGCCAGCTGTTGCTCCTTTTTTGTTTGGCTCACCTGTGTGCAGCGCAAGTAGGGGTTGCGCATGCATGGGCTCAGCACATCCTGGGCTGAATATCGGGATGTGCGGAGTATGCATGGGCATGCCCCCCACTACCTGCGTTGCATTCATTACTGATGCACTCCGGTGCATTGGGATTTGTGCCAGGCTTAATCCCCATTTGAATATTGTGCCGGGGCGCATCAGTGGGTTGCACATGGTGCAACAGTGTTGCGCCATGCACAACCCTTCTGAATATCCGGGCCACTGTATTTTAGTACATTTAATCAATCGTGGTTTGCAGTTTTATTGGCATTACCTTGACAAAAATGACAAAATAGAAAGAGACCTGGGGTTAATTATATCTGATGACCTAAAGGTGGGCAAGCAATGTGAGAAGGCAATAAGGAAGGCTGGGGGGATACTAGGATGCATAGGAAGAGGTATCACCAGTAGAAAACAGGAAGTTGTTATCCCTCTATACAGACAGTTGGTGAGACCCCATCTGGAGTACTGTGTGCAGTTCTGGAGACCCCATCTCCGCAAAGACATAGACAGAATGGAGGCTGTCCAGAGGAGGGCAACCAAAATGGTGCAGGGTCTGCACCAGAAGACATACGAAGAAAGACTAAAGGAGCTTAATATGTATACCCTTGAGGAAAGAAGGGAGAGAGGGGACATGATAGAAACTTTCAAGTACCTCAAGGGAATCAACAAAGTCCAAGAGGGTAGCATCTTTCAGAAAAAGAGATGTGCAAGAACAAGGGGGCACAATTTGAAGATAGAGGGGGAACGGCTCAGAGGTAATGTGAGGAAGTATTTTTTCACAGAGAGGGTTGTGGATGCATGGAACAGCCTCCCTGAGGAGGTCGTGGAGTCAAGAATAGTGGGGGAATTCAAGAATGCATGGGACAGACTTAAGGCAGTCCTAGTGGGGGGTAGGAGGAAGTAAGCTGTCGGTTAACTAGGATCTGCAGCTTATCTGTTAGGTAGAAAAATGGGCAGACTAGGTGGGCCAAGCGGTCCTTATCTGCCATCAAATTCTATGTTTCTATGTTTCTATTACGCAAGCAGTTATGTGTGGATTTCATCCAGAAGCTTCAGTATATGATGGATTGACCATCAAGTAAGTCTTCTTCATTTTGAGAGGAATACTGTTGGGATTTGATTAAGGATAGTGCCTGATCTGAACTGAAAATGTTCCAGCTCCACTTAATATGTAAACATGCATATCTTAAATTAAATGGGAAGGAAACACTGGCTATTATTAGCTGAACTGGGACCATGCGATCCTACTAGAAAAATCAACAAAAAATATAAATAAAAAAAAAACCAACCCTTAGTTTGATGGCGCTTTAGAAGTTTATCTGTTTTTCTCACAATCATTTGTCCACCATTTTAATGAAGACAGAGTCCCATATAGCTCTGTGGCTGATGTCAGTAGAAGGACTAGCTGTAAGTGACATCAAAAAAGAGAAAATAAGCTGGCCAGTGGCATTGAGGGTTGAGGCACTGGATGTCACACCTCACACCATGCTGGCAATCCGGGTTCGGGAATGGCCCTGGGCCATCAGGGGTCAGCGGGAAGGGGGGGTTCAACTGATTGTCCCAATGGATGCTCTCCTCCTCCTCTGGTGGGGGGGGTGGACACTCCAGGCAGCATTAGTGCCTTTAGTCCTTCCCCAGTGGAAGCACGGGTGGCAGGGCATACATGGATCACAAGGTAGGTCGGGAAGGGGAGGATGCTGTTAGGTGCTTGACTATGATGTGTGTCAGCACGTTGCCAGTCTGGATGTAAGTCTTTGTGCCGGCACCCTCAGAGGATAGGGACCATATTAGAAAAAGGGAGAAAACCACAGGTAAAAACTCCCCGGTGTCGTGCATCATGATGCCAGGATTCTGGTACGGTGGGACCAAGCCGACAAGACCAGAGGAGGGTAGAGGTACCTCTGGGCTGAGACCGAGGAACAAGTAAAAAAAAAAAAAAAAAAAAAAAAGAGAACATTGGTGAATGAGTTGTGGCTGGGTGGTGGATATTGCAACGATAAACAGCATGCTCTGTGCCCTTGGTGGGGAGACCGAGAGATACCAGCACTGTCAGCAGCTTAGTTGCTGCAATATTCCCCACTTTTGACCACAGAGGGGGTTGGGGCTTAGATCCCGAGGGGCTTCATAGTCTGCAGAGAGGGAAAACAGATAATGATGCAGTCATTAGGCATACAGGTAGATTTAAACATTCCAGATATTGACTCTTTATTTATAATTACTGGTAAGGCTAAATAATGCACTTAAATCAGGTGAGACAAAGCACAGTAATACTTGAATGAGTACTATAACTCAGTACCGTCTTGCACAGGCACTACAATGCACCGTGATACTCTCTTAGTTTCAGTCAGCAGTTTCACTCGGCGGCAAAGTATAGCATGGTACTACACCCGAAACAAAAGTCAGTGTAAATGAAAATGGCAAGATGAACCAGATACTGTAGATTTTTAAATACATAGGGCCAGATTCTCAAAAGGGCTGCGAATGCTGTAAGCTGCAAGTGTACCGAACATATGGCACACGGCACTTGCAGAATTCCCTGGCCGGTGATCAGGATTCACAATTCTGTGCTCCAATTGCTGCAAGTTAGAGCAGCCTTTTGCTGGTCTAGCTTTTGACAATCTCGGGTACCCTTTTTACGTAGCTTGCACCAAATATTTGGCACATGCTGCCATAAACTTGAAAAATTGTCATAAATGCACCCAGTCTTCTTGAATTGGGTGTATCATGTAGCAAAGTTTTCAGCGCAGCTGTTGCTGACCACTGGGTCCGATACAAGGCTTGATATAAGCCCAGTGTTACCCTGTTTGAATCCAGCCCATAAAATCTAATTTGTCTCTTAGCAAGGTAAAAGCTGTGCAAGGGTAATTACATTTATTTTACAATTCTTTTTTATTGAAGGGGGGAGCCATGACTGCATAACAATCCTTTTCATAAAGCCAGAATTTTACAAAATGAAATATGGGAAGTGTATTTTTTTTCATTTTTTTATGTAGTGTTCTTAGTGTGTAATGTCTGCATAAGCCTCTCTTCACTTGCTTTGCTTTTGGGATTTAAAGAAATCCAACACCACGGGTGTGTAAAAAACTCCTTGTAATATACTACTTCCTATATTTTATTCTATATACTATTTGCATCAAACTGATGTCAGGATAGCTCAATGACAAGTAGCATCTCATTTTAATGGGGGTCCCTTGATACCACAGAGTACAAAACGTTTGTTGTTTTTGGTGCAGTGCAATATGATTAACAAGAATTTCAAAAAAGAGACAAATGCAATATATTTACACTGAACAAAAACAGGTTCTGGCAACAGTAGAAAACAATTACTCACACAGTACAGCCAGTATGACATTATCATCATGCTAAGAGAATTTTTAGGATGCACAGATATCCAAACCTTCAAGGGGTCCAGGGGTATGACCCTGCTCCAGGAAACTGAAAATACGAGGGCTAAATGGTGCATTTTGTGTCCCAGTTCTTGGGGCTTAAGATACATCAGAAATGTAAGTTTTTTCAAGACCCCCATCCATGATACTGCAGGACCAAATGCTGCCGTCCTGGCTACTAAGTGGCTTGTCCTGGCCTGCTGCTGCTATCAGGGGTAGAAGGAGAATCAGGTGAGACAGCCACAGTTGAGAGCAGTAACAGCCTGCTAGATGACAAGCAGGACCTGGACATCAGTGTCAGGGGTCTTGACCTCTGTTAATCTCAGTCTCCCAGACCAGTGGCTACTGGTGATCCCAGTTCTGAATAATGTCACCAAAGCCACTGGCTTACATGAGTAGCGAGCAAGTCACAGCTGACCACCTGCCCTGTGCTTGAGTCACTGAAGCACAGGGGGTGGTCATGTGACTAATGTGATTTGCTCAGTGGTTACTGCTCAGTATTACAACCTTTCAACCAGCATTAAACGTTGGGCAGAAGCAGTAGGACAAAGAGGAGGACCCTACTAAAAAAACAAAATGCTTCAACAATTAGCTGGCTATCTGGGGTAAACATATAGATATTTAGTTTCTAACTGCCCTCATCGGAATTGAGGATATAACTGCCTGTTCTTGGAGCTCTGTAGTCCCCACCCCAATGCCTGCACTACTGCCTATTCCAGCATCTCTGTACTCTATGCGGAATCTGCAGAATCTCATCATTTGTCCCTTGCTCCTGGACTGACTGTGGTGACCACCTACTGCCAATATGATCCCAGCCTAAACTGCTGATTCCAGCAGCAAACAGAGTCTAGTATAACTTCTGTGCTGAGGTGTACTGATGGCCAGCCAAAAGCCTTTGATCTGCGACTGCACACACATGAAAAAAATATATTAAATATTTTAACTAAAAAAAATTGCAGAAACAGTTTGATGTGAGAGGACATCCCTTCAAGCCACCATGGCATGAAATCACCAAGCTGGTGGATGACAGCCTCTGTTGTTGAGGATAGCCTTGTTTATACCCACAGACCCTACTGAGAATTGAATGCAAGGTAGGTGCTAGTATTCTATATAAATTTGCAAATCAATATATCTAGGAGGCAGTTTGGCCTGGCGAATAAAGCACTGGCTTGGGAATCAGAAGACCACTAAGTTATGTATTGGTGATTCCGAAAATGGAATTTATGTCACTCCTGACTGATGCTGCATACATTTTCCACATGTGGTATTTTATTAATTTGTTATGTTTGCTTGCACGCATGTGCAAGAAACATAGTGCCATCATCCGAGTTTTTGTAGTTGTGGGACCCTGTCTTCGAATTCAGTCAGTGTGTTTGCAGGCGCAGCCACAGTTCACCAATGAATGCTGCAGCTGTCTATGACAGCAGTTGAAAATGCAGTGCCGTACAATTGAAAGGGAGAGCTCCACTTCAGTGAGCAGCTATAAGATAGTGTTGATTAGCATATTGTTGGCAAATCTGCTTGTATACATCTCTGCTTTCTCTTCCTTTCTTTTCTTTCTTTTTTTTCATTGGTGCTCAATCCACTGTCGGCTCAATTAACCCCACCCCAAAAGAAACAGATTTCCAGTTGCCATGCTGGGAGCCCACCTCAGCATGGCACACATCTGTATGGCCAATGGGGGTGCCCAATCCCCCGTCGGCTCCACACCACCCCAAAAAAAATCTTCCAGCTGCCACGCTGGGATCCCACCCCAGCATGGCACAAGTCCCGCGTCATCATCCTTGGCTTCACTGCCCCCCCCAAAAAATCTTCCAGCTGCCATGCTGAGAACCCACCCCAGCATGGCACAAGTCCCACATCGTCCTCCTAAAGAGAAAAGAAACACCTGAAAGGAAAAAAATGGTCCCTCGTTGATTGTCTTGACCCCCAACCCACACCCACCCTCTGCGCATCCACCTCCGCACACCCCCACCTCACCCCATACTTACCTCTGGAGGCTGGCGAGACAATCTTCGGTGGACCAGGAATACGTCTGCACTCTTCAAAGCCGACCGTGAACTGAAGAAATGCCGGTAAGCTGTATAATGGAATAAATAGTTTTTTTTTTCAGCTTTGATGCATATCTCAGGCATTTTTTGGAATTTTGGCACCAAATTTTCAATATGGGGTTTTTGGGACCCCTCCTCATGAATTCTGGCACTGTCATGGTGTTAATCGGCCCCTGAAAGGTGATTTTGTGGTCACTGTGTGGAACCACCTTTTGGGACCGATTTATGAAATGACAGTATCACAGTTCATGAGGTAGGCCAAAACCTATGTTGAAAATTGGTGAAAATCCCAAAATGACTGATTTATTTAGCTGCATGCTAGCAGTTCCTACACACGCCATAAGTTCACAAATTTTAATATTTTCACTCCAGATTTTCAACATTGCCATTTTACCACACCTACTTATGAGCAGTACAGCTGTCATTTTTCACATCTCACCCAGAATGTGTTTCTGCGCATGTAGCACACAACGTCACAGTCGGTGTACGAAATCAATGTTCGGCACAGATTAAGAAAATCACAGTGACACTGTTCATGAGCAGAGGTCTTAAAATGGCTATGTTAAAAATTTGGTGATAAAAGTCCATAAAATTACTGTGTTACGAGCGAGCATTGCGCAGTTTCCACACACCCTCACAAGTTCATGAATCTGTAATATTTTCAGTCCAGATTTTCACCACTGGCATATTTCCACACTTCCTTATGAACAGTATAGCTGTCATTTTTCACACCATGGCCGAAATGTGTTTTCGCACTTCCAGCGTAGAAATGCATGGTCGCTATGGGAAATCACTGTTCGGGACAGATTAAGAAAATCACAGTGACACTGTTCATGAGCGGAGGTCCCAAAATGCCTGTGTTGACAATCTGCTGTAAAAAATCCGCAAACTAATTACATTACGGGTGTGCATTGCACAGTTTCTACGCACGCTCACCAGTGTGACTTCACCAGTTTTTTTAATATTTTCACTGCAGATTTTCAACATTGCCATTTTTTACACCTCCCCATGAACAGTACAGCTGTCATTTTTCACATCCTGTTCGAAATGTGTTTTCGCACCTGTGGTGCCAAATGACGTAGTCGCTGTGCAAAAGCAGCATTCGGCTAATGAATTGATATTGCCTCTGTTCATGAGGGTGGGGGTCACAGAAAAAACATGTTGAAAATTTGGAGTGAAAATACCAACGAACATCTGAGGCATTAGGGTTTCCGACCATAACGCCCTACCCTGTCGAGACTGACAGGCATCAGGTGTGTGACTTGGGATTGTCGCCTGTAATGCTTATACCATTACACCCCAACCCACACCCTGCAGCCAGTGAGAGACATTGAGGTGTGCCTTGGATTCTTTGGCTCCAAAGTTTACCCCATTCTCCTATACAGCACCCATCTCACTGTATTTCTTGATGGAATGGGGTGAACATAAGGGCCAAAAACCCCAAGGCACACCGTGATACTTGTCGGTGTTTACAGGGTAGGTTGTGGTGAAATGGCTGACGACCCAAAGGCACACCCTAATGCCTGTCAGTATCTGCAGGGTGGTGGGGTTTGCTTCATTTCAATACTTCACTGCCATTCCTATTATGCAGCTCTCTAACTCCTACACTACCAATGCCAATGCCAGCAAGCAAATGTTCGGCATTGATAAATGCTTGTTTAATGTGTGTTGCATTAAATTACAATATTGATTGAGGGTGGTAGTTAAGCACAGTCAGGGGACAATGTAATCCATTCCTGAAAAAGCACTATGAACAAAATTTTACTTTTTTGTCTGTATTTGTTTGTGCTTATACAGTGTTTGCTATTATTTGTGTAATTTGATACATGTAGTTACTTTTTCATGGTAGCGCTTGTAGCCTGTTGTGACAATTGTTTGCAAGCAAGCAAGTAAGCAAAGCTTTATTTAGAAAAAGTGCCTTTTTCATAACCAAAGCGCTTGTACAATGCAATAAATAATTAAAACAAATCCATAAAACAGATACAACAATCTAAAAATCAATAAATACAACAGCGGCCTAAAAATCAGGGAAAGCTAGGCTAAATAAATACGTTTTTAGTGCAGATTTAAAGCTTTGGATGGTCAGGCAATGTTGCACCTGACGAGGTAGAGAATTCCACAGGGTCAGGGCCACAAAACTAAATGATCGAGCCCCCGATGTCTTCAGATGGACCCTGAGAATCTCTGGCAATCCCACGCTGGTGGATTGGAGTGAGTGGGTGGGACAGTAGGGGCAAAGAAGATCTTGCAGGTAACTAGGTCCCTGATCATGTAGGGTTTTATAGGTCAGTAAACCGACCTTGAAGGTGATCCGCCACTGTATTGACAGCCAGTGCAGTCCACGGAGCACTGGCATTATATGACTGGTCCTAGAAGTACCAGTCAATAGCCTAGATGCTGTGTTCTGCACTAGCTACAGGTGGCAGATATCAACCCCCAGTAGCCCTAGGTAAAGGGTGTTGCAGTAGTCAAGGCGGGAGGTAACGAAGGCGTAGACTAATGTTGGAAGTGTATTGGGAGGAACCAGATGTTTTACCCGAGCAATATTCCTCAGATGGTAAAATGAGGTTTTGATGACCTCTGACACTTTAGATTTAAGGGTCAGATGGTCATCCAAAATCACGCCCAGGTTCTGCACCTGGTCTGAGGTAGTCAGCTGAATGCCCCCAAGCCATAGGCCAGAGGGCATCCCTGCCAAAAAACCCACCTCCCAACGACCTGGGTCCACCACCAACACCTCAGTTTTTTCCAGATTTAACCATAGCCAACTCCCACTCATCCAATCCTGGATCTCAGCCAGACAGTTGTTAAAAACCGAGACAGCATCATCCTGACCGGGCACAAAGGACATGCACAGCTGAGTATCATCTGCATAGCAGTGAAAACTCAAGCCATACTGCCTAATAATCACTCCTAATGGCAGCATATACACTGCAAACAACATGGGTGACAAAATGGAACCTTGCAGTGCCCCACAGGATAGGGAGAGTGGTGCCGAGGAAAAAATCCCCAACACCACTCTCTGAGTCCTACCTTTGAGGAATGATCAAAACCATCTGAGGACTGTACCCAATAGTCCACAGATAAACTGCAGGCGCTCCAATAGCACATCATGGTCTACAGTGTCAAATGCTGCAGAGAGATCTAGAATGACCAAGATGGAACGGGTTTTTCAATCTCTCGCTATTAGGAGGTCATTTAGTATCAGGACAAGGGCTGTCGCAGTACTGTGTCTCTTCTTAAATCTGGGCTGGAGAGAATCATAGACATTGTGGCTGGTCAAATGATCATCCAGCTGTGACACAACCACCTTCTCAATAACCTTACCCACAAAAGGCAGGTTAGAGACCAGTCTGTAGTTTGCCAGACAGTCCGGGTTCAAGGAGGACTTTTTAAGGAGGGGCTGAACCACAGCCTCCTTACGGAGATTTGGAAAAATCCCCCTCTCCAAAGACCTCTAGACTGTCTGGGGAAGGACTGGGCCAATTTTATCCACACCACCTACTAAGAGTTGTGTAGGGCCCAGATCTGAACTACAGTTGGTCAGTTCCAATAACTAGATGACCATCACAATGTCAGTGATTGTGGGAAGGCAGAAGTCACACCAGACAAACTGGGTGCCTGACATCTCCTGCCTACCACCACTATTCCCATTTGAGGGAGTCAAGCGGATGCTGGACCTGATTGTGGCAACCTTATCTGTGAAGAATCAAGCAAACTCCTCACACCATTCTTGTGAAAAAGCATTCCAAGGCTGGAGACAGATTAGATTGCACTATCTGTCCGCAGTGTGGAAGAGCTGGGCTGGTCGATTCTGTGCAGTAGAAATTTCCCTGGACAGGAATTCTGCCTTCTTATGGGTGATTGCCGATTGATAGTCCCCATAATGGTCCATCAATCTAAGTCTGTCACACTCCATGCCAGACTTCTGCCAGCTCCTCTCTAACCTTTGTCCCACTCTCCTCAACTCCTGTAAGGACTCATCAAATCAAGGAGACCTTGGGCAAAGAGTGAGGGAATGAAGATGAACAGGAGCAATGGAATCCAGAGCAGATACTATTGCCTTATTATAGGCAAGTATCAAATCCCCTTGATCCATGCATTCACTAGGGAAACCCAATAGGCCCAGCACCGCCATCAGGTCATCTGGGGAAATACCCCTCAAAGGGTGGTACTGGACCATCTCCATAGGGGCTGACCTACTGGGTAGGGCCACAAAACTGAACCCAATGGTATGATGGTCAGACCACCCGACTGGTTCCACCACCAAGTCGGATATCTCCATCCGCAGGAGGAACACCAAGTCCAATGAATGACCTGCAATATGGGTGGAGGAGGAACTAACCTGTGTGAAGCCCAGCGGACTCATTAGCTGGAGGAAGTCTTGACCAAATTGCGAGAGTTCCTCGTCAACCCAGGCATTGAAATCCCCTGGGATCAGCCATCTGTGGGATCCCAATGTCAGGTAAACAAAGAAGTCTTTGACTTCTTGCAGGAAAGCTTTCCCATCTCCTGGTGGATGGTAGATGAGCAGAATCCTACACCCCACACCCTCATCCATGATCCATTCAAAGTAGTTGGTGATCCCCACTGGTACCTCCACCAGGTTCAGTTCTGATCTAAAACAGATGGCAATTCCCCTGCCCCTATGATCCATCCTTGGGGGGTGTATCATCGAGTATCCGGCTGGAATTGCTGAGGCCAAAACTGGGCCAGCATTTTCATCAGCCAGGTCTCGGTGATGCACTCCAGGTCCGATGACCCAACAAGATCTGCTATTATAGCAGTCTTGTTTTTAATGGACCTGGCATTACATAACACCACCCAAGCTGGATGAGTCAACAAGGAAGACTGCGCTATCTGCCTACTACAAGCAGAGCCCTTGGGTATGGGAACCAGGCAAGGGGGACCCCCTTTCCTGGACCCATTTTTCACCAGGGCATCTTCTTGTCCCCACTACCCCAATCCACCCACTCCTTTCCATTCCCCCATCAGGCCCGGCCCTTACCCTCCTCCTCCTAACAATCCCCAGAGCCCAACACCATCTATATACCTCTGGGGACAATGGGGGACAACAAAAAGGGTGGAGATCCCTAAGTCTGGAGGCAGAATAATGCCTGACCATCCCTGCACCTTCCCAGCACATCTTTACCACACTCCTTAGGCACCCAAAACCAACACAACTTAATCCACACCATGATCACAACCCAACCACTCAATCCTCTCACCAACCTTCCACACATCATACACACCTCACAAAGTTAATGACACACAACAATATATCCAAAACTCAGCAGATAATAAAGTAGTGGGTATCAATCATAAAAGAAGAAAAATTAAAAAAGTTGCCAAAAGTCTGTGCAATAAGATAATTGTCAGAACACTGGAAGCTCTCATCTCACCAGAGAAATAAAAGTACTGTCTCCCAATCTATCTGCCACCTAGGTCAGGAGCACACTAAACAAATTAACCAGCTTATTCAAGTCAAAGAACAGGGTACTGTTACTGCCTACCAGGTCCAAAAATAAGGGGAGGAAAGAGTCTGACCATATGGTTAGAGAAGATCTTCCATCTGGGGCCCCACACAACACCTGGTCCTTGATGGTGAAGGAAACCTCATACTACCTTGAGCAGCTCAACCTTTCCCCAAGGGGAATGCCACCGGGAGGTCAGGGTGCAGTTAGGTCTCAACATGGGACAGGCTTACCAGTCCATCCCCCCTCCAGGAACCAATGGGACCTGGGCACTGTAATGCTTGCCCTCCAATGGCAACAGACCCAGTCCCTCGCACCACCAACCACTCCAGCAGCCCTCCTTGGGTTCAGGTCAGAATAAGCTTAGAGGGTAGACAGGATCCACAAACAGGTCGCCAGTCTGTCGGCAAAAGGTATCCAAATGATACTGCCAAACAGTTCTGGTTTTGTTCCAGGCCGAAAGATGTTGCCTAAAACAGGACCCCCACAAATCAGTTCCTGCTATTTCGAACACTATCCACAGCCACAGCCAGTTTAAGTGTGGTGCCTGGTTTTAGTGATTTCAGGAAGAGAACCATGAACTGTGATTGGTCAGATTTGATCACATGACCACAAGTTATTTCAGCACATCCGTACAGGCCAGAAATGCTTACCTTTCTGAACTGCATTACTTACTTTTTAAGAAAAAGCTCTATAATCACAATAAGGCACTTCAGGAAGTGTGTAATTTTGGGATAAGGGCACTTCTCAGGTGTATAATGCACCTGCCATTGCTTCATGCCTCATGTTCTGAGGTGTGCCATTATCCCAAAACAATGCATACCCCATCCTGCATTGTTGCTTAATCAACCAGCGGATGAAGCAAATGAAATCTAGGGACAATGATCCTCTTGCCATGTTAATGTGCATAGTTATGAAACAGGGTAGTCAAAAACAAACAATACAGTATGTGAAATATGTGCTGAAATGTGCCTATATATTTCTTTTTACCTTTGTGTTACCAGGAAAGACACACTAAGCTGAAAACTTGCTTACAGGTGCAACCTGGGAGCGCAAGGAAGTTAAGTGACTTGTTCAGGGTCACACAGTATGCAAGTGGGGGCTGTGGGATTCAAACCCAGGTCTCCTGGTTTGCAGCTCAGAGCCTATTTGCCAAAGTTTCTCCAGTGGCATCAGGGGATCTTTAAAGGATCCAAGAAAAACTTGCACTGGAGTACATCTGTTTATGCAGCAATACTGCGTTAACCACCAAGTCACTTAAAGCTACAGTATTTTAAAAAAAAATGTATCGATATTTCTGGAGAAAAAATATATCAATTTTTCTGTTTATTGTATTTCATTCCTGAACTGAGTCATGGGGTTCTGACATTTTTAAACATAACTGCTTTGGGGTTTTGGCATTTGTAAACATAACTTCTCTGGCAATACCCACTATGAATGAATAAATAAAACATCTTGTTGTGGCATGGGGCTCTGTACTATCAGAAATGTGTGCCAGTACCCTCCTGATACAGCTACAGTATGAATCCAGCATGTAAAGTCAAAAAGAAACCTCAAGGGAAGTGATTTTTATAATTGCTAATGACTGCCATCCTTAATGACTCGAAATACATCAGAAATAAATACAGCTACACTGATGATGAATCTAATTATGCCAGAAATGTATTATTGTGAAACAGCTATACTGTATGATGATTTTTTTGCCAACTATCAAACACTGTTGGTTTAAACTGCTTTGTGGCAAATACGGACCTCTAATACCATAGATCTGGTTCTAGATTTTGTTGTTCTAATTTAAAGGTTAGTAGCTGTTTGGGGTGAAAATCTTCTAGTTACTTTGACCCATGTTCATGGAATTCTGTCCCAGGCAAATTAAATGGCCATATTTGTTACATACAGCTGACCAAGTGTTTGTAATCTCTTGTGAAACTGCTGTGATTCCTGTGTGCCTTCACCCAGGACACCACTGGAAATGATACTTGGGGGCCCCATTCTCAGTCACTCTTGGGGGATAATGTTAAATGAGTGGATTTTGGACATACCGTCATGCTGATACCCAATAGTCCTATGTGTAAAGGTAGATAGATGCATGTCACTGTGTGTGTGTGTGTGTGTGTGTGTGTGTGTGTGTGTAGGGGGTCAGCGTTTCCCCGCAGCAGAGGCACAATGCAAAGCCATCTCTTAATGGGTCAAAATGGCATTTGCAATCATTAACAGTATGACTTGTGCTCATGGCCAACACAAGTGTCCTTTCTGGGAGTGCTGGTTTATGTGAGGGAAAGCATAAAAGCAACAGAGATACAGGGAATTTGGGGGTGGGGGGTCGGAGGTACTGTGCGTCACCCTAGAGTCAGGTAAAGAAGTTGCTATTAGCATAGGCATGGTCTACAGACCTCTGGCTCAAGGGGTGGAGTTAGATAAGGCAGTGCTGGAATCAAAAGACAAAATAGCTGAGAAAGGGGAAGTGCTGCTGGTAGGGGACTTCAATCTGCTGGATGTAGACTGAAGCCTCCAAATTGGAGCATCAGCTTGAAGTTGAGACTTCCTGGACTCCCTGCAAGGGGTGTTCCTCCAGCAGCAAGTCAGTGAACCCACTCAAGGTGGGACGGTGCTAGACATGGTTCTCACCAACAGGAACAGCACTATGGACGTCAAGGTGGGTAGCCACCTGTGGCCCCAGTGATCACCGTACAGTGTGGTTTAATATAAGGAGAGATGCAGAACTGAACCACACACATACAACGGTCCTGGACTTCAGGAGGGCAGATTTTGTAAAGAGGGATGAAGGCCTCAGAAACAATCTAACAGGGCTAAGATCTGTTGTGGGGTGGAGGAAGAGTGGGCCAAACTGAAAGGGGCAATAGTGAAGGCAACAAATGTCTTCTTCAAGCAAGTGAGCAATAGGCCCCTAGTAATCTTACCCTTCAGTTAGGTAACATGCCCCAGCATTAAAAGAGCATAACCACACAAGTTAAGCAATGTGATAATTGGCCAGTGGTGTATAATGTCTGTTTCCTGTTTAATTGTAACTTGTAAAATTGTAACCCGCACTAATTTACTTTGTCCCTATTGCTGCTCCCTCCTGCCTATAGGAGTGTGTGCTGAAATGTCATTGAGTGTAGTCACAAGTGTTTAGACCTCTGGATTCACCATGATTGTACCCAAAGCTTGTCTTGTAGTCACAAGTGTTTAGACCTCTGGATTCACCATGACTATACCCAAAACTTCTCTTGTATCACCGAAATGTTCTGTACCCAGTGAAATTCTATGTAACAAATCTCGGGTAGCTCCTGACAAAGGGAACTTTTGGGCCCAGTGGGCTTACCTGGTTAACAAAATTAAATAAATAAATAAATAAAAAAGCAAGAGAAAGAAGACAACTATGGTTTTCTAAAGAGGTGGTGGAAAATGTAAAGGCTAAATGAGTTGCATTCAAAAGAGATGAGAGGGAGGAGGAAAGGAAGTTGTACCAGGAAAGGCAGAGGGAAGCAGGGAAAGCAGTAACAAGTGTAAAGGCAGAAACAGAGAAACAAGCATTTGTCAATGCCGAAAGTTCGCCGCGATACTTAAGGAACAGCACGAGAAGGTGCTCCATAGAGTTTAATGGAGGCAATTTGTAAAAGCTTGTTTTTATACTGTCCAGTGACCATTTTGTCAAAGAAAGGCAGTTACTTAACTAACAAGGACTTTCTTAGGTAAGTGACCACATTTCTTTGACAAAGTCGTCACTGGAAAGTATAACAAGCATTTATCAATGCAAAATGCTTACTTGCTGCCATTGGCATTGGTAGTGCAGGAGTTACAGAGATGCATAATAGGAATGACAGTGAAGTATTGAACTGACGCCAACCCTACCCCTACCCTGCAGAGACTGACAGGCATTGGGGGTGTGCCTTTGGGTCATTGGTCATAACGCTCATGCCATTTCACCTCATCCTACCCTGCAGACACCAACAGGTATTGTGGTGTGCCTTGGGGTCCTCAGGCCTTATGTTCACCCCATTCCATAAGGAAATATTCTGAGATGGGTGCAGTATAGGAGAATGGGGAGAATGTTGGGGCCAAAGACCCCAAGGCACACCTCAATGCCTGTCACTTACTACAGGGTGGAGGTGGAATGGCATGAGCATTATGGCCGCTGATCCCAGGTCACATCTCGACACTCCAAATTTCAACATGGGCTTTTTGTGACCCCGCTTCATGAACAGTGGCACTATCATTTCATTACTCAATCCCGCCATTTGGCGCCACAGATATGAAAACACATTTTGGGAAGGATGTGAAAAATGGCAGCTGTACCGTTCATGAGCTGGTGTGAAAAAATGGCACTGTTGAAAATCTGGAATGCAAATATGAAAAATTGGAGAAGTTACGAGCATGCGTAGAAACTGTGCAATGCACGCCTGTAGTGCAGTCATTTTTTGGAATTTTTTTCACCAAATTTTCAACATGGCCATTTTTGGACCTCTCCTCATGAACAGTGGTGCTGTGATTTTGTTAATCTATCCTGAAAGCTGATTTCTCACAGCGACTATGCCATTCTATACCACAAGTGTGAAAACACATTTTGAGCAGGATATGAAAAATGACAGCTGTATTAATCATGAGGAGGTGTAAAAATTGGCAATGTTGAAAATCTGGAGTAAAAATATTAAAAATTGGTGAAGTTATGAGCATGCGTAGAAACTGTGCAATGCATGTTCATAACACAGTTGTTTTAAGGAATTTTTCACCTAATTTGCAACATGGGCTTTTTGGGACATCATCTCATGAACTGTGGCACTGTTGTTTTATTAATCGGTCCCGAAAGGTGATTCCACACAGCAACGACAAAATCACCTTTCTGGACAGAGAAATGAAACAACAGTGCAGTGTTCATAAGGTGAGGTTCCAAGAACCCCATGTTGAAAATTTGAGGCCAAAAGTCCTAAAAATGGCTGAGGTATCAACCTAAGTTAAACCCCCCCCCCATTGATTCCTGTTATAGGGCTTACCATGATTTTCTTCAGTTTGCGGCTGGCTTTTGAAGAGTGCAGATGGCCAGTCCACACCTCCACCCTGTAGTAAGTGACAGGTTGAAGGAGGTGTTTCCACAAGGTCCAAGTCTCAATGGCCTTTCAGGGCCTAGGACTCAGCTAGGGGTAGGGGTGCCCTGGAGCCATCTGATCTAGAGGTGGGGACTTTAGAAAGGAGATGGTGGATTCTTGAAGAAGGGAGTGAGAACACCAGAGTGCTAGCCAGTGCCAATTGATGTACAACCTCAGAGGTGAAGACGTAGTAAAACTGTGCAGCATGGGGAAAATTCCTAAGCAGATGCTACCTGCCCCTGTAGATACCCTTTGACTAGCAAGGGGATGCATTTTTTGGCCTTGGGAGATAGATATCCTCTGAAGTCATGGTTGCCTGTGTACTGTCCCATGTAGTCCATCCTTTTGGGTTGGGACATAATAGTTTTTAATAGTCCCTGTGCCAAGGGGTGGGTGTATATGAAATCTATACATGTCAATAATGTATATGGATTCCTGTGGATATTTTATTGGATAGCTCCCTTATATTTGATCTGAGAATTGGTAATTAATTGCCATGTAAACAAATGGAATACTACCCAAAGGATAAACTACCATAATTTTCCCTGCAACCTTGTTTGGATAATTAATTTATTCCTGGCAAGGAGTGAAGTTAACTCCTGAGTGGGTAGGGTATGTCTGCTGTCTGGTGTGCCAAGTTCAAACAAATTAATTTGGATCCATTCCTGCATCCTGCTTGCCAACAGGGTTCTGGTACTAACTGCAACATTGGTTACATCCAGGTCTTACACAGTCTGAGGCATCTGTTTTTTCTGGCATAGATGCCGCTGCTATTGCTAGGGGAAGAGGGCAGTTGGCTAGAATGTGGCTTGGAAAAGGTGTCAAAGTATCAGAGTTCTATCAGCATAGGGTGGGGAGGTTGTCAGTTATCATCTGATGCACTAAACGATAATTTCCCCATTTACTCCTTAAATACTCCATCCCAGACTCCATCAGCTGGGGGGGGGGGCAAGCTTTTAATATGAACCACAGCCCCATGCATGGCAACACAATGCACTTATTGCCTATGTCACTGGGCTGGGGAAAACAATTTTTAATCAATCAATAAATAAACAAGTATAATATGATCTGAACAATTAAGAAAATATGCTTTTATTGCTTTTTGCCGATATGGGAAGCTGTCTTGACTTATACTAACTGCTGTCCTCCAGTGTCCGCTTGATGAGTACTCAGATCCTACATTTTACCTCAGTGAATATTACACTTATCGATAGTAACTTTTTCTTTCAATTAACATATTGTAGAAACAGAATTTGATGGCAGAAAAAAGCTCAGTGCCTCATCCAGTTTGACTGGTCCTACCTGTAGTGTGAAGAGAACTCCCTAGTGGTCTGTCATTATTATTAGTATCATCATCATCATCATCCTCATTATTAGTTATTGACTGATTTTCAAAATAACATTTGAAATACATCCTCATTACATACAAGGTTCTTGCAGTAGTAAACTATCAGTACATTATACAGCAGTCCATTATACATATTTAATTTTCACTCAACAGATAAATATAATGAAAGAAAATAGGTACTGACTCATATGACTGCACCAGATCAGATAAAAATTCCCTTCATTTAAATTCCTACTGCTAAGTCACTAACAAAATAAATCCATTAAATCGATAAGGAAGAAGGGATCCAAATAAAAATATGCAATCTCATTAAAAATAGTTATTAGTACTAGCTAGTAACAGGATGCTATCAAGGTCGGAGACATCAATTTAATTTATAACTCTATTTAAGTATATAGATGAGCAGGTGATATTCACTTGTAAAAGAAATACCAGAGTCAGGAAAAAATATGTTCACTTTAATACATTCGGCATTACCTAACCTTTAGTTTACAACCCCACTGGAGCAGAAAGGTAAAGGATTATTAAATCACAACAAATTGACCAATCAAAGTTTGATTACTTAGTACCTCTTGTGTGGTCACAAAAAGGTCACAATCAAATTCTCAAAAAGTTCTCAGAAAAGCACTAGCAAACAGGCAAGAAGGAGGGTGGAAGAATAATGGGGGGAAATCAAAACTGCCATCACAGAGGCAACAAGCCTTTGTGTAAAGCAAATCAACAAAACAAAATAAAGAAAAAAGCCACTATGGTTCTCAAAAGAGGTGGCAGGGAAGGTTAAGAAGAAAAGGATAGCATTCTGGAAATATACGGAGACACAGAAGGAGCAGGACAGACAACTATATCAGTTAAAGCAGAAGCAGGCAGGGAAGGCAGTTAGAATACCAAAGGCCCAAACTGAGGAAAAAAATAGCCAACTCTGTTAAGAAGGGGGATAAAACCTTTTATAGGTACATTAAGGACTGAAGAAAGACCAAAGGAGGGATAGTGAGGCTTAATAAAAGGGAGGGGATGTGGGCAGAGGGTGACAGTGAAAAAGCAGGGATACTAAATGAATACCTCTACTCAGTATTCACAAAAGAAGAGGAGGGGGAGGTACCTAAACCAAACAATAGAAATACACTGGCTAGGGGGGTCAACGCCAGTCCATTCACAGCAAAAAGGGTTCTGAAAGAACTCTTAAAACTGAAGCTGGACAAAGCAATGGGATCTGATAGGATTCACCCAAGAATTCTAAAAGAACTAAGGGTAGAACTAGTGACACCACTGTATGCCCTCTTTAACAAATCATGGGAGGATGGGTGGTACCTGAAGACTGGAGGATGGTGGACGTTATTCCACTTCACAAAAGTGGGAGCAGGGCAGAGGCAGGAAATGACAGACCTGTTAGTTTGACCTCAGTGGTAAGGAAAATGATGGAATCACTTCTGAAGGAAAGAATTGTTGAGTACCTAGAGGCCAGCAGGGTACAGGAACCAAGACAGCATTGATTCACAGTGGGAAGATTGTGTCAGATGAATCTATTAGATTTCTTTGACTGGCGACCAAAGTAGTAGATCAGGGAGGGGCTATGGACATGGCCTACCTAGACTTTAGCAAGGCATTTGACACAGTCCCACACAAAATATTAATATATAAGTTAGCCAGCCTTGGAGTAGGTCCCAAGATAGTAGCCTGGGTAGAAAACTGGCTGGACAACAGGACGCCTAATGGTAATGGTAAACGGAGTCCACTCTGAAGAAAGGGGATTACTAGTGGAGTACCACAGGGTTCAGTACTGGGACCAGTCCTCTTTAATGTCTTTATAAGTGACATTGTGGAGGGAACGAAAGGAAAAGTATGCCTCTTTGCAGACGACACAAAGATCTGCAACAGGATTGATACAGCAGGTGAGGTGGAAAGGATTAGAAGGGACTTGGCAAGGTTGGATTACTGGTCAAATGTAGCTTCAATTCAACGCAAAGAAGTGAAAAGTAATGTACCTGGGAAATAAAAACTCAGGGGAAGTGTACACAATGGGGGGATGAGATACTAACAACAACAAAAATGGAAGGGACCTCGGGGTAGTCATATCAGAAGGTGGGCAAGCAATGTGAGAAGGCTGTAAGGAGGTCTGGCAGGATATTGGGATGCATAGGGAGAGGCATCACCAGTAGAAAACAGAAAGTTGTTATCCCTCTCTATATACCATTGGTGAGACCCCATCTGGAGTACTGTGTGCAGTTCTGGAGACCCCATCTCTGCTAGGAAATAGACAGGATGGAAGCTGTCCAGAGGAGGGCAACTAAAATGGTGCAGGGTCTGCACCAGAAGACATATGAAGAGAGATTAAAGGAGCTTAATATGTATACCCTTGAGGAAAGGAGGGAGAGGGGGGACATGATAAAAACTTTCAAGTACCTCAAGGGAATCAACAAAGTCCAAGAGGGTAGCACCTTTCAGAAAAAGAGATGTGCACGAACAAGGGGGCACAATTTTAAGATAGAGGGGGGACTGCTCAGAGGTAATGTGAAGAAGTATTATTTCATGGGGAGGGTTGTAGATACATGGAACAGCCTTCCTGAGGAGGTAGCTGAGTCAAAAACAGTGGGGGAATTCAATAATGCATGGGACAGATATAAGACAATTCTAGTGGAGGGTAGGAGGAAGTAGGCTGTTGGCTAACTAGGATCTGCAGCTTATCCATTAGGTAGGGAAATGGGAAGACTAGGTGGGCCAAGCGGTCCTTATCTGTCATCAAATTCTATGTTTCTATGTTTCTAAGTATAACATCAAAAATGTAATTGAGACTTATCAATAGTTCTTTTAAACAATTCAACACAAGCTGCTGGTCTGTCATCACCACTGAAGATTTCGAAATTAAAGAGTGCTGATTTTAGTTCTAAACAAGACCCTCAGAGGGTGGTGGTTAATGCACTCAGGGGAGGAGAGAGTGACCGGTGGGGTACCTCAGAGCTCAGTAATAGGTCCATACAGTCCTCTTAATGTCTTTATAAGTGACATTACAAAACAGCTGGAAGGAAATGCATGCCCCTTCACAGATGATACCAAAACACGCAATAGGGTAGGCACCCCATAGGAGGCAGAGAGAATGTGCAGAAATGTGAGAAACCTTGAGGAGTGGTCAATGATGTAGTAGCTGGGTTTCAATGAAAAAAAGTACAAAATCACGTACCAAGGGCACAGAAACTCGGAGGCAGAGTGTAACATGGGGTAGAGGTATTGATGGTCACAAATAGAGTTGTGTGAAGTTGGAAAACTTTCCTTTGTGCAATTTCCTCATTTTGTGAAATTACTCAGTGGTGTGAAGCCCAATTTGCCCCACCCCCAAAAAAAATGCGAAGTTCGAACTCCACTGGCAGAGTTTAGCAATTTTGCCCACAAAGTTCAAACTCTGCATTTTGCGGAGTTTGTTTTTTGTGTGTCTAGTGGTACTCCTCCCCCACTGATCAATGCCCCACTTAGAATAAAATCCCCTGGTGTCTAGTGGTCCCCCCCCACTGATCGCTGGCCCGATATTAAAAATATAACTTGTCCCTGGTATCCACTGCCTCCCCCACCTGAAGCCCTACCTAAATAGAAATAATATTCCCTAGTGGCTAGTGGTCCCTCCCTCCACCCAATCACTTGCCTGATATATTAAAAAGATATCCCTGGTGGCTAGCAGTCTCACCCCTCCCATCCGATCACTGGCCTGAGGTACATGAAAAAGATTTCCCTGGTGGCTAGCAGTCCCTCTCCCCACCTGATCACTCACCTGATATATTAAAAAGATATCCCTCGTGGCTAGCAGTCCCTTCCCCTACATGATTACTCACCCAAGATATATTAAAAAGATTTCTCTGGTGGCAAACAGTCCCTCCCCCACCTGATCACTCATCCAATATATTAAAAAGAAGTACCCAGTGAGCTAGTGGTCCCTCCCCCACTCGATCATTCACCTGAGATATATTAAAGATATTCCTGGTGGTTAGCCGTCCCTCCCCACCCGATCACTCACACTCACCCGATATACTGTATTAAAAGGTATCCTTTCCACACCCGATCACCGCCTGAGATATACTAAAAAGATTTCCCTGGTGGCTGATGGCCCTTCCTCCCCCCTGATCACCTCCACCCGATCACCTACCCAATATAGTGCAGAAAGTGTCCCTGGTGCCTAGTATAACCACCCCCATCCTGATCCCCAGTATGGTAAAGTGATATGTGAATTTTCCATAGTGGTCTGGACCCCCACCCCTGATCCCTGTTTAGAGAATGAAACCTTCCCTGGTGGTCTAGTGACCCTCACCCGGCAGGTATTGCCCCACCACTCAACTTCCTCCCCAACCCTGACACTGACTGGGTGACCAGCACAGCCCTCCTCTCTCCATTGTGGCTGGCCACCTGACTGAGCTGTCAATGAATGAGTGCATCCTTATACAAGCATGCGCGCATTCATTGAGCTCTTTGAGTTCTGTCAGTGGCACAGACAAGAGCAGAGGGCTGTTCCAGTCATTGGAAGGGGAGGCAGGATGGGAAACAACATTGTGGACCCCAAGGGGGTCCACAATGCCATTTCCCTTGTCCTGTGCCCCCAGTGGTGGCCAAAACAGCCCTCCGCTCTTGTCTGCACCACTGACAGAGCTCAAAATGAATGAGCGCAAGCTGGCTTGTCAATGAATGAGTGTGTGCTTGCACAAGTGCATGTTCATTCATTGACAGCTCAGTCAGGTGGCCGACCACAGTGGAGAGAGGTGGGCCATGCTTGTCACTTGCTTGGGGTTGGGTGGGGAGGAGCAGGGTGGTGAGGTACTACCTGTTGGGGTAGAGGGTGGGGGTTCACTACACAACCAAGGAAAGGTGTATGTTTCATACAAAGGGGATTGGGAATAGGGAGGGGGGGTCCTCTAGACCACCATGAAAAAATTCACTTATCACTTTACCATATGGGGTAATGGGATTGGGGGTTACTCTGCACACTAGGGACCCTTTCTTCTATATTGGGTGGGTGATCAGGTGGGGGGGGAGGGACCACTGGCCACCAGGAAAACCTTTTTAGTATATCAGGTGGGTGATCAATTGGGGTTGGGACTGCTAGTCATGAGGAAATATTATTTCTTTTTCAGGCAGGTCTTCAGGTAGAGGGCATCACTGGCACTATGGACAAAAAGTTGTATTTTTAATATCTGGCCAGTGATTGGCAGGGGGTGGGGGGGAACCCCTAGATACCAGGGAAAGATAGTGATGGAGATCTGAAAATTCACGATTTGTAACATGGCCTTGCTTTGGGGTTTTTTTAAGTGCAATTTGCACTTACAAAACCCAGAAGCAAGGCCAAGTTACAAATGACGAAATTTTTGTAAACAGGACAATGTCGTGAAATGATTCTTGGAGGCGAAGGTGGTGCTTTTGCCAGATTTTCGCTGGCAAAATAAAACTTTGCTGCATCTCTAGTCACCAAACAGAAAAGAGACCTGGTAGTAATCATGCCTGATGACCTCAAGGGGGCAAGGCAGTGCAACAAGGCAATAAGTAGGGCCATGAGATGCTGGGGTGCATAGGGAGGGGCATCACCTGCAGAAGGAGGGAGGAGGTGTTGCCACTGTATAGATCACTGGTGAAACCCCTACTGTAGTACTGTGTCCATTTCTGGAGATCACATGTCAAGAAGGACATAGACAGGGTAGAGGCGGTCCAGAGGAAGGACACTAAAATGGTGCAGGGCTGCATGAGAAGCCCTATGAGGAGAGACTAAGGGATTCATTATGTACACCCTGGAAGAGAGGAGGGAGAGGGGGGGCATGACAGAAACCTGTGAATACCTCACAGAGTTTAACAAAGTACACGGTGGGAATATTTTTCAGAGGAGAAAGTGCACAAAAAAAGAGGGCATAACAAGGGAGCTGGAAGGGGGAGAATTTAGGAGTGGTGTGAGGAAGTAATCCTTCACTAAAAGAGTGGTGGGTGACTGGAATGGTCTTCCAGCAGAGGTAGTAGGGGCAAAGACAGTGGTGGGCTTCAAGCATACATAGGACAGGCCTGAGGGAATCTTAGTTGGCAAACTGGGGGAGGGGAGGTAGCGGGAGATCAGGTAGGGTTTGCAGTGAATGTATAGGAAGAGTAAAAGGATCAGACTGGGTGGGGCAAGTGGTCCTTATCTGCCAGCAAATTCAGAATGTCATTATAGTGGCCAGGATGAGATCTAAAAGAAACTGAAAAACAATTTTTAACATTTTTAGTTGCTCTCTCCCTATGTTTTTCTTTTATGAAATTCAACATTTTCAAAACAATATAATGATCAATTTTCTTTCTATCTATCTATCTATCTATCTATCTATCTATCTATCTATCTATCTATCTATCTATCTATCTATCTATCTATCTGCTGTATAAAAGAGATATCTGTGGTGCTCCCAAGATGAAGGAGGATGGAACACCAAGGTCCGAATTATTATGGATAAGATAACTGTTACCCAGACAAGGAGAGGCAGTAGTCGTCCTAGAGATTCAGTGCCCGCAGGGTGTTTATTTAGTATCAGAGGGTAGGGAGACACAGTCACAAGAGAGAGAGAGAAAACACCCAAAATAACAGGGCAGTAAGGAGTGCAGAGTGATATTATCTAACTGCTAAAATAATCACAAGCAATATTAGAATATGTATTTTGGCCTACTGCCACTATACTTCTATAATTATTCAACAGTTCCTATACTTATTACTAAACTTAGGTAAGAACCAGATGATACGTACTACCCACACCAATATTTGGTTTAGCTGTGACCACAGAATTCTACCGAAGTTCAAATGTCACCTAAGTCCAAAGTCTGATGTCTTCGTGTGCACTGTCATTCTATGATGGAAGCTACAAAGGGGAGCAAACAGAACGGTTGATACTAAACACAATTCCTAGCAGGGACCTTGCAAAGGCCACTGGGTGGTAAGAGGTTTGGTAAACAGACCATATGATTCTTCGGCAAAAACCCACTCTCCGAGGCTGCCAGAAAGAAAGAACAAGAGCAACTGGTTCCTGGAATAACCCACTTACAGGCTGTCAGATTCCAAACTGAAAACAAAGGATACCTTGGCCAAAACCCACTTTCAGGGCCGCCAAGGATGAGGAGGAACCAGGATCTGTGTAGCGACGAATCCACTCGAGGACTACCATGACCTGAACGATGCTGCAGCACTCCAAGGGCCAGCTAGACTCTGAAGGATCTGGGGTGAAGATGGATCTCCGATAGGATCAGGAACCAGAAGAATCTGTAGAGAGGATGGTTGATTCTGCAGTCTTGTCACCAGAAACTATAACAAAATAAAGAAATGGCAGACACGTCCGAACTGGGCTTCGACAGACTCAACTTTCGGCAAACGACCAGGGGCGCAGACCAGGTTCTCCAGGATGTGCACACTCTTCTGAAGAGGGTGACCAACTTCGGGACATCCAGATCAGTAACCATACAAAATGACACTGGCACGGCTGCCGTGATGCGCTTGAACTTCGGTGGATGTAACTTCGAGCTGTGAAAAACAAGAAACGGCGGGTACAACTTGTACGAATGGGACTACTTACCTGACCGCAGACGACACAGAAGGAGGAGATGATCTAATGGTCGACCCCGCTTGGGTGAAGAATGATGAAAAGACGTCCCCTTCTGGGTAGAGACTGATTCTGAGTACGTAGGATTACAGACCATACCATGGGACTTCAGTGTGGTAGAAGATTGTGACTGTCCCCATACGCTGGTAACAATGTAGCTAAAAGATGCACCTTTCTTCAATGCCAAGAGAACTGCAGAATAATCAGATAATTTGCCAGGGGAAGGGCAAATTATAAATTTAGGGATAATTATTACAGGTGGGGCAATTGTTCAGATGCTTGTAGCAATAGTACAGATGCTTAGAGCAACAGTTAAGATGCTTAGGGCAATAGTTCAGATGCTTAGAGCAATAGTTCAGACAACCAGGGGCAAATAACTACAATCCATATGCAATACAGCCTTGGTGCTTCTTAGCAAGTTCACAGTCTTTCAGATACATTAGCAATAAACAGTTGCATGAACAGTACAGTTGTTACAATTACTTTGCAGTATTTGTGAGCTGAGCACCCCTGGATGGACCCTTTTTCCTGACTGTAGGGCCTTCCTGAATAGGATCACGCTACCCCTGAACGTTTTGCTAAGGATGCCCTAACCACTATACTGAGGGTACAACTTGCCCTATGCTAATTGCTCGGAACACTAAAGGCCTAAATGCCTTTCTTGCTATGGGGCCTATATGCCCTACTTACTTTTGTGCTGGCTTTGCCTTACTGGATAGGTCGGGGCTGCCCTTACTACCACTAGACTGGCTTGGTCTAATCCACTAGGCCGGGACTGCCCTTACTACCACTTGGCTGGCTTTCCCTAATCCACTGGGCCGGGGCTGCCCTTACTACCACTAGGCTGGCTTGCCCTAAACCACTAGGCTGGGGCTGCCCTTACTGCCACTAGGCTGGCTTGCCCTAATCCACTAGGCCAGGGCTGCCCTTACTTTGGGGCCTGGAAACCCTGCTTGACCTTGGGCCTAGTGCCCTACATTTACCTCGGGCCTAATGCCCTACACTTACCTCGGGCCTGGTGCCCTACCTTTACTTGGGGCCTGGCGCCCTAAATACAGTGGGCCTAGTGCCCTTTTAGCTGTGGGCCTGGTGCCCTTTGAAATGGGCCTGGTGCCCTTTTACTGTGGGCCTAATAGCCCTTTTAAAACTGGGCCTGGTGCCCTCTTAATGGTGGGCCTGGTGCCCTTCAAAATGGGCCTGATGCCCTCCTCATATTTGTAATGGGCCAGAAATGGCAGGACCCCTTTAAATCTATACAGCTCTCTGAGAGCTGTCACTCTTTCGGCAGGTCACCTCCCCTAAACTGCCTCTACTATGAATATTCATAGGCCCTTACTTGGCCTCATTGTGCTGGCCCCTCCCTGAGGGTGTCGCTACCCCACCTCCCTACTAAATATTTAAATCCATTGTCCTACTAACCCGATGCCCCTGCAGTGCTCGGCCACCTTTCTTCACACCTTCTGCACGCTTTTAAATTAAAAATAAAAAATAAACAGTCTTTGGTATTGGTGGACAGCACAGGGCAAGTGCTGCTGACATCTTACCACTCTGTCAAGCTGTTCTGGAGGATCAGGAGGCAAACGGAAGGCGGGAGGTGCGCAGGCAGGGGGAGGAAAGCATTACAGGCACTTCAGCGGGTGACAAAAGGGGCCTGGGGCGGCCAACAGGACCTGCGGCGATGCGGCGCTTCTCTGCCGCTGACAGGGGACCAAATTTATACTTTTTTAAAACAAATGCAGGGCCAAAATAAATGATGGGGCTCTTCAGCCCAACAAGACCGAACTGGAGGCTTACTTTTCTTTGTGGTGCCCCAACAGCACCACCGACCATGACAAATGGCCAAAACGGGAGTCTTCTGGCAGGGGAGGCAGAGCAGGAGCACAGCTAAGCCCACAGGGATGGCTTCAACAACAGGTAAGCCCTAAACACTGTCCCTTGGTCTTACTGCGTCCTCACTCTCCTCTAACTCTGCCCAGGATCAACCACAACTGTCAACTGCCCCAACTGTTAAAACTTTTTAAAACTTGAACCCACCAGGGTTCTAGAGTGGCTGGAGTGGAATGCTGTGCATGAGCAGCTCAGCACAGCATTCCATCCAGGCCATTGTTACTAAAGCTGCTTCACTATTTTTTTCATTCTGCCAATCTCTGAAAACATTAGTGGCCCATTTAGTTTGCCTTTTGGTGTTCAGATCACTTTTCCCCATCTCTACACTGTTTAATTCTTCATGTCTTACTGCACATGATGTTGTTCTACTATTCTCATACTTTTTTTCTGCATTCTATTCAAGGTTTCCTGTATTCCTATGCTGAAAGACACCTTGAAGACAGCTGCTTTCTTTGCCATTTGAGGTGAGTGAATGAAATGAGGGTGTATGTTGATATTTGCATAACTAGAGTTGTGGCTGGGACTTTTTTTTACTGTGATGATGTAGCTAGATATCATCATGGCTAAAGGAGCTCATTAACCAATCACATTGCAGATTTTGTTTTTATCCAGTTCATAATCCACATTATACAATGGCAAAAAAGAATGATTGGCTCTGCTTGGTCAATCTGGGGATGGGCCCGTAATGTTATCCCAGTATAACATCACGGATCTAGTCCCAGCACACACATAACTGAATGCCATCAGTACGGAGATAGGAAAATGAGTTAGTTACTTATTGTACCCACAATTCCTCACTATGTAAATTTATATACAGTCTATTATATTTCTGTACTCACTACAGAAATAGGAGACTACATCTCTCAGTAAAGAAATCCTGTCAGCTATATAGTGTATGCACAATGCTTCATTTTAAAAATAAACATCAGCGTTCTTATGTTGTTGTAAGCACTACAAAAAATAGCAGACTGCACCTTCAAGTAAGAAAAATAGAAGACAGCTTCATATTGTACCCACAATGCCTTGCTACATACATCTACATATTAGGTGCTATACTGCAGTCACCACTACCAAAATAAGAGACTGTACTCCTGAGTAAGGAAACTGTGACCTTTATAATATACCCAGAATTCCTTGCTGCTGTATGTAAATCAGCATATTAGCTGTTATTCTGCTCTAACCGTTACCAAAATAAGAGTTAAATGATTTAAGAAAAAGGGACTACGCTATGTCCTAATGATAAAGTATAAGGGAAAATGTGTTTTTAAAGTGTATTTGTTAATCAGTTTTGTTTGTTTTCAACAAAGTAACTATTGTATAACAGCAGTAATGTACTCCAGGGTCTGTGCCATGCTGGGATAATATCACTTCTCGGGTTTTGGATGCACTTGGTCTGTGGCCTCGTGCCCAACCACTTGAGAGGTGATGTTAACACCACACCACACACACCTTGTCGTGCATTATTCCTTTACTAAAATTATTATTTTACCAGGGCTAAAACTTCCACTGCTAGTAAGAATTAACACATAAAAGGACCCTATTAAAACTTATTGTAAAGCAGACACTGACAAACAAAAATAAAGTTACCAGCATTATAATACTGTACCAGTAACAAAACAGCTTCCTAACAGGCACAGTAGAATAGCACCCCAAATGGTATTAGCAGGCTGGAGGCATGCTGACTCAGCATCCAGCAACCCTGGACAAATGGACCACACCAAAAAGGCATTAAAAATATGAATTTGTCAACTTTGTTACAAAACTTGAAATGCACATAATTTTTATAACAATGTTTATTGAATGGTGCTGCCTGTTTTACTTGTGAAAACCACTGCACATGATCTTTAAACATTGGAGAAACAGGTGATATATGCTTGCTGACAGACAGGACTAGACTGTAAGTTCTGGAGAGGACATCATCATCAAGTCTTCACTGAAACTGGCTTTTTTGAACAGGGAGTGAAATCAGGGTTAAAAAATAGCTCATAACTTTAAAATGAAATAACGCAGAAACCTAATTTTTGATGTGTGATTTATTGGGGATACTGTATGCTTATTCTAATTCTGCAATGTAGTGCTTTTGAGCGGAATCCCTCTTTAATATCTGAGTGGGTACACTGAACCTAAAGGCATGTTTTCAGGTATGAAATGGTTGCAAGTTAGTTAAAGTGTAATCAACATTTGTAGACAAGGCTTAGTATAAAATACAAATGGTATTTATTTATTGAAAACTTCAGTGAATTACTTTTAAGCACAAGTGCTGATTTACAAAGATTCCACATAAAATACATAGTCACAAAAAACATTAACAGTACAATAAGCAGCTCCAGAGGAAATGCAGTCCCGTCAGGCTCAAAGCATCTAAGGTGGAACAATTACATATAGTTCTGGAAAAAAAAAAAAAGAAATCAACACAGATCGTTGTATAAAAAATCATAGGTAATGTATAGAGAGAAACCAATTAAATCTGTACAACACTTACAATTGTGTAATGCCCCAAAGTATGGGGGCACTACAGAAATGAGGTGCTTATTTATTTGCAGTGTGCCCTGGGGTGTCCCGTTGTCAGTGAGGGCTCAGGAGAGGAAGTAATAGGGGTCCCTGTGAGGGTCTCTCCCCCCCCCACTATGGCCAGGCAGGGCCAGGAAAGAAAGACAAAAAAAAATAAATTTCTCCCGTTTCTCTGCTGCCTGCTCTGCTCCATTCTATCTCCCCCTTCCTGGAGCAGGCAGCATGAGAGTGGGCACCCACATGCTGGGACCACTGTCCCTGGCCGGTGCATGTTGCCTGTTTGAATTTTTGGGCGTTGGCTTTGGGCACGGGCTCGAGGTTTTAGAACTAAAACCCCGAGCACCCTTTAAATAAGAGAGAGACATTTTTTTCGGTCGTTGTTCGTGCTGGGCTGTGGAGTGAGAGGACCTAGAGAGTGAGATGGGGACCCTGGGCTTCCTTTTGGAGTTGAAACTGATCCTGTCAACTCTGCGGTGGTGCCTCTCCTCCAGCCAGTGAAGACTACTGTTCCCATGAGCATCTGCTTGTTTCTGCGGTCGAGTCTGGTGGTCATCCCGAAAAGAAGATGAAGATTCCTCCAGCTCTTCCATGCTCCAGTGTGGGCTCCTGTTGCCCCATTTATTTTTTTGTTTGCTCCTTGAGAGAAGAGCCACATCTCATCAGCAAAGCTGTTGTCAGTCCCTGAAAGGCCCCCTGCTGTCCGTTGCATCACCTGCCTTCCCTGCAAGTGGTTCCTCCCTCTGTCAGCAGAATCTCCCTCCTCTCAGCAGCAGCTCACTTGGGCCCGGGTTGGTGAGTCAGCAGCAGCACATTAGAAGAGTGCTGACTGCCTAAAGTAGTAATAAGAAAAAAGTTTTATTTTGTTTAGCGCTGTAGCACTATCAGGGACCAGGGAAGGGCCAGTAGGAATAGACCTAAAAGAGGCCCTTTCAATGTTCATTAAGTGGGCGGAGCAGGGCAGGGCTGAACCCATGAGTGACAGGGCCCTGATCAGGCCCACTGCCATTAAAAGGGCAATATAGGCCCCAGGCTTATTTATTTATTTATACGTATATTCAGAAACAATCTTTGAGTATACACTCTTTTACAAAGGTTCCATGTCAGGATGTAAAACGGCAGAGACATAACAAAAACTTGACAGTTAACACAAAACATAAAATTGCTATGTAACACAGAAAATAGATAAATAATACATTTGAGTAACCTAGACAACTGAAATTAAACAGTGGGAGGAGATTCCCAATTAGCAGCATATGGCATAGCTGCCCCAGTGGGGCCCGTCAAGGTAGAGTATCGGAAAGGGTAGGAGAAAGAAAGGAGGGAGAGTGTGAATGAGGTTTCCCAATTAGCAACATGCAGCATAGCTGCCCAAGGGAGACCTGTCCAAGTAGATTATCGGAAAGGGTAGGAGGAAAGAAATGGGGAGAGTGCAGACGGGGGTAGATTAGCGAGGGGAGAGAGAGAGAGAAAGCGAGGAGGAGGAGGAGGAGACAGAGAGAAAGAGAGACAGAGAGAGAAGGGATTGGGAGGAGAATATTTGGGGGAGAGTGGGTGGAAAGGGAGGTGTTGGGGGTATGGATGGGCAGGAGTTGGAGGGAGCTGGGGGGGTGGCAAGGGATGGCAGGTGGGGGACCAGGGTAGGTACAACAGGAGGAAAGCTCAGACAGATGAGGGGGGTATCTGGGTTGAGGATATGGACTCAGGTAAGGGAGTCAGAGGTGTTTAAGAGGGGGTATCCAGGTTGAAGATATGGATTCAGGTAAGGCAGTCGCAGGCGTTTGAGTTCAGCAGGTATTGCTTCAGTTCTCTTTTAAAGGACCAAACTTTTGTTGTATTAAGAGCTGCAGCAGGGATCTCATTTAGCCATAGTGGAGCTCGGTACATGAAGGATCTTTGTCCTAGGGAAGTTCTATGAAATGGGACATCAAGCTGTGTTGTCACTGTTCTTCGTGTGTTGTATTTGGAGCTTGCTTCCTTTACCAGGTCTGCAATGCAGGAAGGGGTTAGGGAGAGCATGGCCTTTCTCCCTAGCAGACAAGTTTGGTATCTGATTCTGGATTGAAGTGGCAGTATGTGGGTCAGACCATACAGGGTACAAGTGTGTGTGAAGCGGTCAGCATTTGGCAATAGTCTGCAAGCCTTGTTAAGGGCAGTGGCTTCCCTTTTGAGGGCCATATCAGTAGCAATGCCATAAACCACCAGCCTGTAGTCGACCAGGGAGAGGACAGAGCTGGAGACTGAGAGCCGGAAGGCTTCAGCAGTTAGGCTTTTCTTGTGCAAAACAGGATCCCTAATTTAGTGTTCACAGCTTTCACCACCATATCAATGAACATACACGAGGGTATCATCCACAATGACACCCAGGTACTTGAAGGAGTGAACCTGTTCCAGTGGGGCAGTCAGGTGATTTGTGATTGTTAGTTCTGGGCATCTCCTTTTTAGTTGGGGCTAGAGAGGAGCATTGTCTTGTTTTTTTTCTGTAGTTTAGTAGCAACCTTTGGGAGTAGAACCAGGTCTCCAGTTGCTGGAAGGATGATTGTAACTCAGCCTGTAGGTGCTCTATGCAAGAGTGACAGCTAAGTAGGACAGCATCATCGGCATATAGAACGACTTTGCTAGTGCAGGCATTGGGTAGGTCATTCAGGAACATGCTGAAGAGTAGTGGACCCAGGATGGACCCTTGAGGCACCCCTACCGAGACTTCCTTGGATGCAGATACGGAGTGACCTATCTTGACCCTTGACCTTTGAGACATGGAGGTTAGGTAGTCCTGGAACCATAGAGCGGAATTTGGGGAAACACCAAGGACATGCAGTTGAGACAAGAGCAGTGGGTGACAGACTATGTCGAATGCCTTTGTTAGGTCAATGAAGATGGACCCAATCAGTTTTCCCCTCATCCAGTGCCTTATGGACATACTCAGTGAAATCCACCAGTGCAGTGTCCGTGCTGTGGAGTTTCCTGAAGCCGTGCTGCTGGGGACATTGCAGCTGGTACTTGTGAATATAGTCAGTAAATTGGTCTGCCACAATCCTTTCCAGTGCTTTAGAGAGGGGGGGAGGATAGAGATGGGCTTGTAGTTTGTGGTCAGTGACCTGTTGCCTCCCTCATGTACTGGGGTCATCAGCGCTTGTTTCCAAGAAGAAGAGAATTTGGTGAGCTAGAGGGATTTATTGAAAATTGTAGTGATGGGAGTGATGACTTTGTTGATTGCCAGTGCCAGCAGCTTCATGTCCACGTTGTCAGACCCCATTCTGGTTTTCCCCAGGATCTTTTTAACATACCCAGTGCTTCTTTGACAGTGACTCTCTTGAAGTAAAATTGAGGGTGTGAGTTGATGTCCGGTGCCGGTGGGCGTCTATTATCAGCTTTGATAGGCTTGAGGTATTCAGCTGGTAGAACAGAGCTAAGATCCGTGAAGGTGGAGTTGAACACTTCAGCAACAGTGTGGGAGTACATGGTATTTGTGCCATAAATGTTTAGCAGTGATGGCTGTGTTTTGTCATCCTTCCCTGTGAGTGCCTTTATATTGTCCCCAAACCGCCTCCCATCACCCCAGGTTCTTTCCAATTGATCCTTGTCGAAATTAGACTTAGCATTCCAGATGAGATGTGTGCATTTGTTTCTGGCTGCCCTGTATCTTTGAAGGTCACTGGGCTTAACGGAGGCCCTGGCTTGATACCAAAGGTTGTCCCTTGTCCTCATGTGATCTAGAAGGTCACTAGTAATTCACCCATTGTTATGTCCTCATATTTTTCTTTTTTTGAATGGAGAAAATCTGTCACAAATGCTATTAAAGTTATCAATAAAGTACTGGAGTGTTATGTCAATGTCATGCAGTACCTTAAGGGGAGACCAATCAATCTGAGAAAGTGCCTCCTTGAAAGCTAAGAGCTGCCCTTTCCTGAGGATTCTGCTGTTCACAAAGACAGGTGGTGCTATTTTGAATTTATTGGACCACAGACAGGTGATAGGGGAGTGATGAATCAGCGAATCCGGTAGTACCAAGACATCGGTAATCCTGTCAGGTGAGCTTGCAAGAAGCCAGTCCAGGAGAGTGTGCTTACTGGTCTTATGGTTCATTCTAGTAGGCTCCATGACTAATTGCATGAGGAGGGAGCTGGCTATGGTATCCTTCTGGTTGGTCAATTTGTTACTGAATCAATTGATGGTGAAGTCCCCAGTCATGATGAGCTCACGGTTGTTGTTAACACCAGCAAAGGACAATAATAGTTTAATTAGGCTGTCTTTGGCCATTTTTGGTGGGAGGGAGATGCATGCAATGACCAGAGATCTATTATGTTCACCAAAGATGATTCTAATTGCAAGGAGCTCATGGTCAATGCTGCAGGTTGTGATGGGAAGTGCAAAGCCTTGTAGGGTGTTCCATAAATAAATAAGACATCAGCCACCTCTTTTCCCATGCCTATCACATCTAAAAGTATTGTAAACTGGGAGCACTATCTCAATATCCCTGACCCGGGTGGATAGCCAAGGTTTCAGTCAGGAAAGCATATCAGGGCGGCCCACACCTGCAGTTGAGGCATCTTTGGAATTAGGCTGCAGATATTTATTGTAGCAAGCTTCAAGCCATTTCCCTTCAGCCCGGTATACCCTGGCCTGCTCATGGGGTTAGGTAGCATTCTTGATGTAGTAATATTAAACCATGCAGATAGTTATGTTTAGGGATATGTAATATAGTAATCTTGTCCAAGGTACCAGGAGTCAAATGATGAAAGATATTCAAATCCACAGCAAACGGTGAACTACTGGGGACCAGTAAACTGTTGTTACTGTAGATCAAAGACCCAGAATGTGTTAAATTCCTGAAGGTGATGAACACTGGCCTAGGGCATATGCAGGATGTAAAAATCCTTTGTTAGTGTCTTCCCTTTGTTCTCCAAAATGGTTGTGACTAGACCTCAGAGACAAGCACAGATCCTTTAGGAACAAGTCAGACGGAAACGTGGATTCAATGCTGCACTCCACAACTTGGAATAACAGATTTACTGACCTTACTTTTGCTTTTGATGGCTTCCAAAAAAGTTGATTTATGATGACAATGCTAATATCTGGTGGTGATGTTTTACAGTTTCTCAGTCCAGGAAAAGTTCATAGATGTCATGTCTAAGAACAGTCCAGAGCCTCCAAGCAGAAACACGTGAAAATCCACAAAAACTAAACCACTGACAGAGACAAACACAGACAGCCACACTGTAGTTCCTCCAAGCAGGTATCATAATCAAGTAACAGAAGGAAGGTGGTCTGGACAAGTCTTGTTCTAGTCTCAGTTGGGAAGAGGGACCTGTTTCTGGCTTAAAGGGGCAATACAGGTCCCAGGCTTAAAAAGGGCTAGTACAGGTCCATTATTGTTAAAAGAGGCCCAGTAAGGTAGGCCCAGAAGATTTAAAGGGGCCCAGAGTAAGGCCCACAAGATTTAAAAGGGCCCAGCTGATAGGCCCACCACTGGTTAAAGGGGCTCAGTAGAGGAGAGATTCCAGCAGCATAGGCTGAGCAACCAGTGGAAGGGGCCCAGCAAGACTGACCCAACTGATTTAAAGGAGGAGCAACTAAGCAGGCCCACTGGCATAGACGGCCCAGAGGAATAGTCCCTAAGTAATTCAAGGGGTCGAGCCAAAAGTAGGCCCATAGCGAAAAGGGGCCCAGAGGTCTAAAAGACAAGGAAGGGCAGGGTGAAAGAGGGCAACATGCTAATGTTCAGGGGTAGCCAGGTCCTAGTAACATAAGCAACCCACAAGTGTATACTTTTGTGAATGGTCGGTAAGAAAAAGGGGTGCTTAGCACACAACTGCCATGTAGTGACTGTCATCTGATAAAACTGTGTATTGACTAATATCTGAAATGTTGTACTGATTGCCAAGTACCAAGACTGTGTTATACTAGAATTATGGTTATTTGCCTTTGCTACGAACAATTGCCCTGGATTCCAGCAATTTGCTCCAGTTCCTGGCAAATTGCCCCTGCAACAAACAATTGCCCTGGATTCCAACAATTTGCCCCTGCTCCTAGAAAATTGCCTCTGCCATGAACAATCACCTTAGGATTGTGGTTATTTGCACCTGCTACAAACAACTGCCCCAGATTCCAGCAGTTTGCCGCTGTTCCTGGTAAATTGCCCCTGCAACAAACAATTGCCCTAAACTTTGGTGATTTGCCCCTGTTCCAGGCAAATTGCCCTTGCAATGAACAATTGCCCCAGATTCCAGCAGTTTGTCCCTGTTCCTAGCAAATCACTCCAGCAACACCTAAACACCTTGGTACAGTGAAAAGTGTATTTACCAGCATTCTTAGTGCCAAATGAATGTGTTTGGACTCAATCTTCTGCTGCAACATCCCTGGTAGGGTTGTTCACAGCTGATTCTTCACCAAAACAGTCTCCAGCCAGTGAAGAACTTTGCAGCAAGACCCTTCCCTGTTGTCCACTGTTGGTTGAAGCTGACGTAACCCTGTGTGATTCACGCCCACTGGCTCCCGGTGTCCTTGTGGTTTGGTCAGCCTGGAAGTGGAACATCCTGGAAGAAGCCTTGTCCACCACTCTCAGTCGTTCCCTGATAGTCGAGTCTGATGTGGCCAGTGTGTGTCCGCATTTGCTGGTTTGTTGTTTTTCTGATTCCTGGACAGTACAGGGCTCTGATCTTTGTACTGCATCTTACTCTTCCTGCTTGTCTCACCTTGCTTGCACCGTGCTGTCCTCTGGGTTTCAACGTGATCTTGGCAATCCTCCTGTGTATCTTTTGCCAAAGAAGCTTCAATGTGCCTTCATCCTTGGCAGCACAGGGTCATTATGTTGAATGACATAATGTTGCATGGCACAATCGTGCCAGCGATTTGTGCCATGAGGCATCTGTCTTTGTTCTGTGGGGGGCTCCACCCCCACACCCCCCGTTATGGGGGGTTGTGCCCCTGGACCCCTCCCACTAAAGATTCTCAACTCTGGAGGGTGTCCAACTTGGGGTGTGCACAAGTCCTGGTTCGCCATAATCCTGTACACTCTTATGTCGTGTGGCATTATGACCCAGTATGATCCTGGGCAATCCCTGCAAGTGGATTCGACACCAGATACTTGTTCCTTCATCCTTGGCAGCCCTGGTCAAGGGTTTGTGCTGGGGAAATTGCAGCAGACCTCCCACCCTTGGCAATCCTTTCAAGTGGATTCACTATCAAGTTTTTGTTCCTTCATCCTTAGCAGCCCTCGTCAAGGGTTTGTGCTGGGGAGGAGTTCAGCAGCTTTCAATTCTCCTGCGCTAGAGTATTCCAGCAATCTAGGAGAGTGGGTTGGCTGAAGAATTAGGGTCTGTTTAAAAATCTCTCACATCCCTTCCAACCTCTCCTAAGTTTCCACGTAGCCTTAGCCTGACTTCAATTAGGAACCCCGTTCTTCATTCTACCATGTTGCTACTTCACTCTTTAGCTATGCTTATGAAGATGGCAGGAAATGTTGGACTTGTTTTTAACACCCATAAACTTTTAGAGGTGGTTACTCCACCTGACCCTTCGGGTTCTGCAACTGGTATCCATTGTTCACTGCAGTGATTGTCTCATATCATTATAGAGTAATGAATGTTTTGAATTTGTTTACTAGATCATTTAGAGAAAGTAGAGTACAGAACTTCATAGATAGTGGCCTTAGGTCGAGGTGCACCTCTTAGAGTCAGTATAGAACATTACTTACTGTTCATGTTTGGTTTAGTTCCCCTTTTCCTTTGTGACCATGTCTATCTTTCCCTGTGGTATGAATAAAGCCCACTGGGCATCAAACTTATAGATTATCTCCTGCCTCTCCTTACCAGGTGCCTCCATCCACCTAACCCCATTCAAACCACAGCATTGGCTCGACAGTTCACCTGCTTGAGGTGATACTGGTGGTGCAGCTGAGATACGTGATCTTTGTGGTCAGCACTCAGTTGATTCACCACATCAAAAAAAAGTTTTGGGCATAGTTGGCAGGATACATTTTGAAAAGTCCAAAGCAGGAGCTTCTAAAGTAAGATGCAAAAAGTACCAGGGTGCAGTAGTGGATTGTCCAGAGGGGATAACGCATCCATGGATAATGAATCTATAAAGACTGGGAAGGAAGACCGAGAGAACATATCCCCCACCCTTGACAATGCCATACTACTTCGGGGCACCTTGGCTTCCCCAATTAACAGGAGAAAGGGAAGGAAGTGGGACTAGTAATTTGGACGCGTTCTGCTGTAAGAAGCAATCCATGTTTTGGTTATATCAAATACCAGTGAGACAGAAAATAGAAATACTCATTGGACAACTAAAAGGTGCTGCCCACAAAGAAGTTCAGTCCTGGCCCACAGGTGCAAAGACCATGGCTGATCAGATACTGCAAAGTTTGCAACAGATATCTGATACTTGGAGGGTATCCAGTTTGAAGATGAAATTCTTCTCACATACCCAGAGGCCTCGAGAGACTCTCCAAGAGTATGCGCTGAGTCTTTGGCAGCTATTGAGGGCAACTGAGAGAGTGGATGCCAGAGAGATTATGGATCCAGATCATGTCTTAACAGAAAAATTTGTGGAAGGGGCCCATAGTGAAGTTCTGAGGAGTGAGCTCCGTATGTTACAGCTCCAGGATCCTGAAGCAGATTTCCTGGACTTTAAAGAGAAGTCCATCAAGGTGTTGGGACCAGGTCGAGCAGGAGAAGGCATAGTGTCCTACCCCCAAGTGATGACACTTCTAGGTGCAGCATGGCCAGGTTATCCAATGGAAGATTGGTACGAGAAGACCCGTGGTGCAGGTGACCACTGAGTGAGGGATTGTCCAGTGAAGAAAGGGTATATGGTCGAGAACCGACAGGTGGATACCCGGGTTATCTCCCAGACTCCCAACCCTTGTGCGGCCAGATGGCTCAGGCACCAGTCCACTTCACTGCAATCAATCCCAGCCTCAACTCAGAATTAGTGGAACAGATAGCTACCCTGACACAGAAAATGACAGAAGTATGTAAAGAAGTAAAAGGACTTAAGAAAGATTGGAGGAGAGACACACCCCAGATTCAGACAGAACAAAGAAGGAGGTTCAATGACCCTCAGTCCTGACCCAGATGGGAGAAGGAAGGCATCTGAATGACCAGCTTGACAGTCAAGGAAGACCAATTTGCCAAAGGTGTGATGTCAGTGGCCATATAGAGAGATGATGCCAGCAGCCTTCAGAACACACAGTGACATTAAACAGGGAGTCTTCGGGGATGGGGGCTGATCCTCGAAGAGTGGTCGACCAGGTCCACCCACAGTAATGGATCAATCTTGTTTCATCTGCAGGAGTCTGACCATTCAAGTTAGACAAGATGGAGTTGAACTGATGGCATTGTTGGATACAGGGTCCTGGGTTATGACCATGCAAGGGCAATATTTCTGGCAACATTGGACAATGGAAGACCTTCAGCCACTTCCAAAGTCTTGGATTACTTTGATCGCTAGTAATGGAGCCAAGGTTCTGTACCTAGGATATTTGTAAGTGAGCATCCAGCTGGGAAAGAATGTACAAGACTGTCAAGGAATAATCATCAGTGACACAGAGAGTGACAACTTGCCACCACTCATTCTCGGGATGAACTTTCTCCAGCACTGCTTTGAGGATTTGGTGCAGATCCTGCAGTCCCAAGCAAAAAAGTATCTGTATGTAGAAAAATGAGCATTGCAGCAGACGATTCATCTTCTTCAGTGCCACCAATGCTTTGTGAGTACAACTGGTGAGACTGGAAAGGTTCGAGCTTCTGACGCCCTACCTATTATTCTGAAACCAGGAATGGAGACCACTTTGTGGTGCAAGGCCAAGGTGGGCCCTCATGGTCAGGACTATGATGCCCTGGTTGAACCCTACCCTAACGAGAAAGAAAAACCCATACTGGTGGCCAGAAGTGTTGCTACGGTCCCAAAGGGAAGGATCCCTGTCCGGGTTATCAATTATGGGAATCACGACATGCGACTCCATCCCAACCAGCCTGTTGCCCACTTACACACCATGTCTCTCCAGGACATTTTGGAGCCAGAAGACTAGATCCAGAAGGACCAAAGAACACCAGTTATTAGGGTGAAAGAGACTGAGAACCACTGTGTCCCCAGTGTAGCAGCGTGGATATGGAACATCAACCTGGTTACCCCCGACACTACAGAACAACAAAGGGCAGATGTCATCCAAGTAATGAAAGAATCAAGAGGCTTTCAGTCGACATCCACTAGATTTCAGCTTGGCTCAAGAGGTACAGCACCACATCCCTACCAATCAGCACCAGCCGATAAGAGAAAGATTCAGACCAATTTCCCCGGCCATGCATCAGTCTGTGAAAGTGATGATCCAAGAAATGAAAGAAGCCAAAGTCATTCAGGAAAGTCACAGTTCTTGGAGTTTTTCAATTGTCCTGGTCAAAAAGAGGGATGGGAAGATTTGGTTCTGTGTAGACTATCGAAAACTGAACAATATCACTCACAGAGGCACTTACTCTTTACCCAGAATTGAAGACTCGCCTATAGCCCTACATTCCACTGCAATATTCTCCACTCTTGATTTGACAAGTGGGTATTGGAAAGTGCCTGTGGCTCCAGAGGATCAAGAGAAAACCACCTTTGTAACACCCAGGGGCCTGTATGAGTTCACCTGCATGCCCTTTGGCCTAAGTAATGCCCCAGAAACTTTTCAAAGACTAGTGGAACACTGTCTGGGAAGCTGAAACTTTGACATTTTGTTTTTATACCTGGATGACATTATTATATATTCTAAGAACCACCAAGAGTATCTGTTGCACCTAGATGAAATCTTTGCAAAACTGACCCAGTATGGTCTGAGAGTAAAACCCTCCAAGTGCCATCTTCTGCAATCTCAAGTGAACTACCTGGGCCACATAGTATCTGCCACTGATGTGTCACCTGACCCTGAAAAGCTGGAAGCCATGCCGAGAATGGCCAGTCCCTGTAACAGTGCAGGACATCAGAAGATTCCTGGGTTTCATTGGATACTATCATCAGTTTGTCAAAGATTTCTCCAAGATAGTTTTGTCATTAAATAATGAACTTCGAGGAACAAAAGCAGGGTGGATACCAAAACATTGACCGATCCAGTGGGCCACAGAATAGCAAGAGGCTTTCGACAAGTTGAGGCAGATTCTAACTCAAGCACCTGTACTAGTGTACCCCGACTACTCTAAACCATTCTGGCTATACATGGATCTGAGCAACAAAGGACTAGGCACAGTGTTGGCGCAAGAACAAGAAGGCATACAGTGTATGATAGCATATGCAAATTATGGTCTGGGTGGGTCAGAATGGAATGATGCCCACTACAGCTCATTCAAATTGGAATTTTTGGCCTCGGTCTGAGCAGCCACTGAAAAATTCAGGCATTACTTAGCAGCCACTCCCTTCACCATTTTTACAGACAATAATCTGCTGGCACATCTGACACTGCAAGGCTGGAAGCTCTTAAACAAAGATGGGCATTAAGGTTGGCCAGTTACCAGTTCTCCATAAAATATTGGTCAGGCAGGTCCAATGTCAATGCAGATACACTATCTAGAGTACCAACCCAAACAGAAAGACTGATGATGCGCTTTTGGAAAATGTGGAGATGCCACCTTTCCTTCGGGTATCCACAAAGATGGCATGGGCCTGTTGTCAAACCAGTGCACTTGTGTGTACAGAGGTGGAGCAAGAACCATACCTTTCAGACAAATTTGCAGAACAAAACAACTTATGGGTGCAGTTACAGGACCAAGACCCAGTGGTCAAACAGATAAAGACATATATCTCGACAACACAGAGTTGGCCCCTCAAGAATGTAGAAGGATGGATCCTGAAGCAGTAAAGCTGTGGAGACACAGAACCCACCCGATCAAAAAGAACTCTAGACTCATTCGACTAAGCCATGATCTGACTACCCATTGTGAAATCTCCCAGACAATTGTTCCCAGAGGAAGTGCGCCAATGGTACTTGAAGCCTATCATGATCACTCTGGACATTCCGGTCACAAAAAGATGGAGGTCATCATTCAGAAGAGATGTTATTGGATAGGGATTAGAGCTGATGTCATAAAATTGTGTGAAGAATTCCTAGCTTGCAGTTTAAAATGTCCTAACAAGAGCAATCAGCATGCTCCCCTCCATCCCATAATCAGCAAAGCACCTCTGGAATTAGTCGCTTTAGCTCATCTCAAGTTAGAACCCAGCGCTAATGGTCAAATGCATGTCCTGACAATGGTTGACCATTACTCTAAATTCATGGTTGTCAGTGCTGTCAAAGAGCTGTCTGCACAAACCACAGCTGAAACATTTTTGAAACTCTTTTTTTTGCCCATATGGATATCCAATCAAGATCTTGACTGATCAGGATCTGCTTTTGAATCACAGCTCTTTAAAAAACTCTATGCCTTGTATGGCAGTCACCAAATAAAAACTACCACCTATCACCCTCAGTGCAATGGACTGTGTGAAAGAACAAATCAGACACTCTTTGGTATGTTAAAAGCCCTACCTGAATACAAGCATCCGCACTGGCCAGTCTTACTTACAGAACTCGCCTACTTGTATAACAACACTGTCCACTGTTCAACTGGATATACCTCGCACTACCTGATGTTTGGTCACCATGGTAGACTCCCCATGGAGCTGGTACTTGAAGTCCAACCGGATGAACCACCTGTTACAGACTGTGTAGAAGAACACAGCAAAAGATTGCAGGAAGCTGGTCAGATTGTAAGCCAACACATGGGTCAGGTGTGACAAAAGCAAAAGATGACATGATACCAAAGCCAATGCGAACCCACTGCAGACTGGAGAACAGGTATTGCTAAGAAGGACTCAGAAATGTCACAAGTTTGCTACCAGATGGGAAACAGAACGGTTTTTTATTGTTGAAATCCCCTGCCCTGACTGATCAGTGTATAAGAGTCAAAAAGAAACTGGTAGTGGCATGAAGTTAGTGCATTGAAATCTTCTTAAACTTTGTACCTTCGGAGACAGTGCTTCAATTGAGACTACAAGGGACTTTACACCAGAGGAGAGGCAGGAGAACCCTACCCTCAAAATGATGGAACTGGAATCACGGACAAAATGGTGTATGGATCTCTGGGCTAGGTCCTCCCACATATGCTCAGTTAATCATCTTTTAGCTGAACCAGTAGTAAATCTAGAACCTCCCAATTTACCCAGACCAGCAGGTAATCCTTCAGAATCAGGGCATATTCCTGTAGAACCAGTAGCTTTTCAGCCCTGTAGATCACAGAGATCCACTTTTGGTATCCCTCCTAGGACATACATACTGGAAGCCCTTCAAGTAGCACCTTCCTTTTATGAATAGTTCCTAAACGAAGTAATTAGAAGACACAGTCATTTAAGTCAAGCAAATAAGAAAGCTTTTACTGAAAGTTACAGATGTTTTAAGAGTGTTTTAGCTAAAGTAAAATTACCTAGAGATTTGAATGAAACATTAAAGTGTTAAGAAATGTTATAAACACCTATAGAAGTAATAGTTAAGAAATGTTTTTGTATAATGTTATGAGGGGATACATGGGGACATGTATTTTTAGGCGGGCCTGAATCTGTAATGCCCCAAAGTAGGGTGGCACTACAGAAATGGGGTGCTTACTTATTTTCAGTGTGCCCTGAGGTGTCCTGTTGTCAGTGTGGGCTCAGGGGGAAGGTAATAGAGGCCCCTGTGAGTGTTTCCCCCTCGCCCACTATGGCCAGGCAGGCAGGACCAGGAAAGAAAGACAAAGAAAAAAGTTTTTGTCTCCAGTTTCTCTCCTGCCTGCTCTGCTACATTCTATTCCCCCTTCTTGGAGCAGACAGCATGAGAGTGAGCACCCATGCACTGGGATCACTGTCCCTGGCAGGCGAATGGTGACCATTTGAATTTTTGACCATTGACTTTGGGCACAGGCTCAGAGTTCAAGAACTAGGACCCCAAGCACCCTTTAAATAAGAAAGAGATGTTTTTTTGGCGGTTGTTTGTGCTGGGCTGTGAAGTGAGAGGACCCAGAGAGTGCGACGGGGACCCTGGGCTTACCTTTAGAGTTGAAGCTGGTCCCATTGACTCTGCGGTGGTGCCTCTCCTCCAGCCAGTGAAGACTGCTGTTCCTGTGAGCATCCACTTGTTTCTGCTGTCAAGTCCGGTGGTCGTCCTGAAAAGAAGAAGAAGACTCCTCTGGCTCTTCACTCCGTGTGGCCCTGTTCTCTTTTTTTTTTTTGCTCCTGAGTATTTTGGTCCCTCAGCGGCTGCAGACAAGAGCTGCATCTTGTCAGCAAAGCCATTGTCGGCCTTTGAAAGTCCCCTTGCAGTCCGCCGCATCGTCTGCCTTCCCTACGAGTGGTCCCTCCCTCTGCCAGCAGAACCTCCCTCCTCTCAGCAACAGCTCACCCGAGCCTGGGTCAGTGAGTCAGTGGCAGCATATTAGAAGAGTGCTGACCTCCTAAAGTAGTAAAAAAAAAGGTTTTATTTTGTTTAGTGCTGCAGCGCTGTCAGGGACCAGGGAAGGGCAAGAAGGTATAGGCCTAATAGAGACCTTTTCAATATTCATTAAGTTCAAGACTGAACCCATGAGCAACAAGGTCCTGATCAGGCCCACTGCCCATTAAAGGGGCAATACAGGCCCCAGGCTTAAAAGGGGCTAGCACTGGCCCCTTATTGTTAAAAGGAGCCCAGCAAGGCAGGCCCAGAAGATTTAAAGGGACCCAGAGTAAGGCCCAGAAGATTTAAAGGAGCCCAGTCGATAGGCCCACCACAGGTTAAAGGGGCCTAGTAGAGGAGAGAGCCCAGCAGCATAGGCTGAGTAGCCAAAGGAAGGGGCCCAGCAAGACTGGCCCAACTGATTTAAAGGGGAAGCAACTAAGCAGGCCCACTGGCATAGATGGCCCAGAGGAATAGTCCCAAAGTAATTCAAGGGGGTCTAGCCAAAAGTAGGTCCATAGAAAAAAGGGGCCCAGAGGTCTAAAAGACAAGGAAGGGCAGGGTGAAAGAGGGCACCGTGCTAATGTTCAGTGGTTGCCAGGTCCTAGTAACATCAGCAACATGCAAGTGTACACTTCTGTGAAGGTTCAGTAAGAAAAAGGGGCTTAGCACACAATTGCCATCTAATGACTGTCAACTGATGAAACTGTGCATTGACTAGTATCTAAAATGTGTTGATTGCCAAGTACCAAGACTGTGTTATACTAGAATTGTGGTTATTTGCCCCTGAAATTTTTTTTTTCGATGTGGTGAACCAAATGAGTGTTGACCACAAAGATCGGCTATCTCAGCTGCACCACCAGTATCATCTCAAGCAGGTGGACTGGTGAGACAATGCTGTGGTTTGAATGGGGTTAGATGAATGAGGGTACCCGGTAAGGAGAGGCAGGAGACAATCTATAAGTTTGATGCTTAATGTGCTTTATTCATACCACAGGGAAAGGTAGACATGGTCACAAGGAAAGAGGGGAACCAAACCAAACATGAACAGCTGTTGCTGAGAGGAGGGAGATTCTGCTGACAGAGGGAGGGACCACTTGCAGGGAAGGCAGGTGATGTGGTGGACAGCAGGGGGCCTTTCAAGGGCTGATGACAGCTTTGCTGATGAGATGTGGCTCTTCTCTGCCACTGACAAGGGGCTGAAACACTCTGGGAGCAAACAAAAAAACAAACGGGGCAACAGGAGCATACACTGGAGCATCAAAGAGCCGGAGGAGTCTTCTTCTTTCCGGGGTGACCGCTGGACTTGACTGCAGAAACAAGCAGATGGTCACAGGAACACAAGTCTTCACTGGGTGGAGGAGAGGCACCACCGCAGAGTCAATGGGACTGGCTTCAACCCCAAAGATAAGCCCAGGGTCCCAGCTGCATTGTCTAGGTCCTCTCACTCCACAGTCCAGCATGAACAAGAGCTGAAAAAATGGCTCTCTCTTATTTAAAGGGTACTCAAGGTTCTAGTTCTCAAACCCCAAGCTCGTGCCCAAAGGCAACGGCCAAAAATTAAAATGGACACCACTTGCCAGCCAGGGACAGCGGGCTCAGCACGGGGGTGCCCACTCTCGTGCTGCCTGCTCCAGAAAGGGGGAAGGATAGAACAGAGCAGAGCAGGCAGCAGATAAGCGGGAGAAAAACCTTTTTTATTTCTTTGTTTTTCTTGCCTGGCCTGCCTGGCCATAGTGGGGGGGGGACACTCAGAGGGGCCCCTATTACATCCCCCCTGAGCCCACACTGACAAGGGGGCACCCCAAGGCACACTGAAAATAAATAAGCACCCCACTTCTGTAGTGCCCCCATACTTTGGGGCATTACAATTGCACTGGACTGCAAAATCAGACCACAAAGATATGTTAAACAGATTAAACGTGGGAAGATTTCACAGTGTACCAGGCAATTCCTTTAACTAGTTAGCAGCCCTGACAACAAATGACTGCTTGCCCAGCTGAGTACACCTGAAAGGAGGTTTAAGGGCATTCCTGGTCATGTCCCAAGTGTTGCATTTGTTAGAGACAGTGTGGAAACAATTTGTTAAAGCACGGGGTGTTAGGTTCAAGAGCACTTTTTTAGCTAGCCAACAGGTCTGGAGCTTTAGTCTGCTGGGTAAAGGTAGCCAGCTAGTGAGTGCATAAAGGGTACAACTATGAGCGTGGTTATCTGCACCAAGTACAAAATGCCATGTCTTATTACAGAGCAGCTTTACTCTGTTTAGCACCGTGTCACAGGCAGCAGCATAGACATGGAGCCCAGAATTTGTAAGGGACAGAATGTAACTGGCCACAATAAGGCAGCTAGCATTCCTAGTGAGATTGTTGCTGTTCTGGTAAAGAGCACCTATTCTATGGCCTCCAGATTGTCAACATGGTGTGCAAAAGATAAAGTGTCATCCAAATGTACTCCAAGGTATTTGAAGGTCCACACCTGTTCAAGGTTATTTCCTTGACCTTTTCTGATGACAAAGGGTGGAATTTTCCTCTTCTGTGGGAGGATAGAAAAGAGCATGGTCATTGTTTTTTCGTAAGTGATGGCCAGTTTGTCGTTGGAGAATCAGCTTTCAAGTGACCTACAGTTACTTTGAAGAGCAAGAGTAAGGTTCTCAAGGTAAGGGTTTTTGTAATAGATGACAGCATCATCAGCATAGAGTATGTTGGCTGCCTGAAAAGCACCAGGCAGTTGATTTATGAAGAGGTCGAATAGGAGTGGGCCCAAGATGAAGTCCTGGGGACACCAATACATACTCCCCTAGTATCAGACAAAGATTTGTTGATCTCAAGCCACTGGGAACAATTGGTGAGATAACTGTGGAACTAGTCAATTGTGTTCTGTGACAAACCCAGATGAAGGAGTTTGCGAAGTAGAAGCTTATGGTTGACCAGGACGAAGACTTTAGTAAGGTCAATATATATATAGCTTTGACTAGGTCACCGTTGTCAACATGTATTCCAACAGCATCATGCAAGAAAGCAGCTGCAAAGGAAAACACAATGCTGGGATGCATATCTAGGAGACTCAGTAGTGGGAGAGAGGAGGTTATACTGCCCTTGTACAGGTCACTGGTAAGGCTGCATCTAGAGTATGGAGTTCACTACTGGTGCTCACATCTCAGAAAGAACATTAAACTGCTGGAGATGGTCCAGAGGAGGGCTACAAATATGATAGTTGGTCAGCAGGGTAAGGCACATGAGGAGAGGTTGAGGGCACTGAACATGTATTCCCTGGAAGACAGGAGAGAGAGAGAGGGACATGATTGGGACCTTCAAGAACTTGAAAGGAATATATATGGTTGATAAGGTGAGTCTCTTTAAGGTGAGTGGCAACCATAACACGAGGGGGCACAGTCTTAAGCTGGAGGGTAGGAGGTTTAGGAGGGAGGTCAGGAAGCACTTCTTCACAGAGAGTATGGTGGACACTTGGAATGCTCTGCAAGAAGAGGTCTTCTCGTTGAAGACAGTGGGCAGGTTTAAGAGAAGCTGGGATAGCCATGGGGAAGATAAGGATCATTGATAGGGAGGGTGGGAGGCAGGGACATTAGCTGAAGCTGTGGATCCTGCAATATGAGCAGACTTGATAGACCAAATGGCCTTCTTCTGCTAGCTTCTTCATATGTGCATATGTTCGTATGTGTTGGTGCTGAAGAGCTTCAAGAAGCCATGTTGGTGTACACACTGTGCATTGTATTGTTCAAGGTATGTGCCAGGTTTGTCAGAGATATTCTCTTGAGGCCCTTGGCTGGGGGGATAGAAATGGGTCTTTAATTGCAAAGACTAGTGCATTCTCCACTTTTAAAAACTAGTGTAATCAGTGCAGATTTCCACTTCTCTGGGAACTGTAAGTGGCACAGGGAAAAGTAACAAATTCTAGATATAGGGTGGGAAATCCTGTATTGCCAGGGCAAGAAGTTTCATATATATTTTTTTTTTTTTATGTAGTTGTTTAACCAGGAGTAGCACACTAAGCTGAAAGCTTTTTTACAGGATTGACCTGGGAGCACAGGAAAGTTAAGTGACTTGCTCAGGGTCACACAGTATGCAAGTGGAAGCTGTAGGATTCAAACCCAGGTCTGGTCTGCTGGATGTCACCAGATTTGCAACTCAGAGCCTTAAACCACTGCACTATACTGCCTTCCATATTAACCAAGTTACTCCCACACCTAGTTTTTCGAAGTACCCTACTGATGTATTTTTAAATGTCTTTGACTGAATCAGCCTTAAAGTAGAATTTAGGGTATCTGAGGTCAGAGCCCACAATCTGGAAGGCTTCAATATCTGGTTAGCTGCAAGGGATCTGGGCAGGCTCAGTGGGGATGACAGAACTGAGGTCAGTAAAAGCTGTGTTGAAGTAACTGGCAATTTCAGTGGGATCAATGACCTCTCAACCCTCCACCATAAGCAGCTGAGTGTTTTTAACTCCCTTTCCAAGGAACTATGAGACATTGTCCCAGAATCTTTTGCAATTGCACAAATTCCAGGTCTGCTGGTCCTTACAAAAGTCAGATTTGACTTTTCTAATCCTACTTGTGCACTTATTGCAGGTTTCCTTGTACCTTTGCAAGTGGACAGTGGACCCTGTTTTCCTAGCTAGCACCCACAGACTGTCGCTGTCCCTCATATAGGTAAGGAGTTTGGAGGTGATACATCCGGATGGTGTTCCTCTTGCCTTGAGTTTTTTAAAGGGTGCAAATTTGTCACAGGCAAGTGTAAATTTGAAGACGTAGAATTCTAGGTCTGAGTCCATATCAGGAATGACTTCTAAGAAGCTCCAATCAGTTTGGGACCAAGTAAGATTTGAATTGGAGCACCTTCATTTTGTTTAGGACTTGGCTGACTGTGATCCAGGGGGGTGGCCTTGTCTGTTTAACTGCTCATAGACATTACACCAGGAAGTGGTCACTTACGGTATCTGGCAAAACTTTGACAACTTTAACCCTATCAGGGTGTGGAACTAGTACCAAGTTCAGTAGTGTCATAGTTAAGCAATAAACCACAACAGAGTGTGGGTTATGCTGGGATTTACCCATGCCTGGTGTGGTTTGGTCATGAGGCCGCAATCCAAGTGAGTAAACAATACCAGAAGTGGGTAAATCCCAGCATAACTCACACCCTGGAGTGGTTTATTGCAATTATACAATGTCCCCTTGTACTTATTTAACAAAAATTAACAAAAAAGCAGTTTTTCATGAAATTTAAGTAATGTTTCCTTTAATTTAGTCTTACACCAGAAACAAAATAGTTCCCTGTTGCTAGGTAGAACACTGAAGACATCCCTTCCAAACCTGAAATAAAGATATGGGGATCCATGACAGGAGCTCGACAAAATTCTGCAGTCAGCTGCCGGTTCACACTGTCCATCCTTGTTTTCTAAGGGGGGCTTTGCCCCCTGAACCTCCCCATGCAGGGGCTGTGCCCCCACACCCCCCACTTAAAGATTATCAACTCTGAGTTGGAGCTGATTGGGGGGGTGCATGACCCCCGACGGGCAGCGCTGGGTTCCAGCGGGTTTCCCACAGCAGCATGGTGCTGTAGTCACTGTGGGGGACCTCGCTGGTGAAATGTCGCTGTCGGGGGGGGGGTGGTAACCAAAGATATGGTAAGATGATGTCAGCAAGGTACCAAAAAAAGAATCTCATAGTACAAAAAAAATCACATCATTAGCTGGAGTTTTTTTTTAATAGTTCGGAGGGAGCATTGAGGGGCTGCGCGCTCAGAGGTGAGTTTGGGTTTTGTGGTTGGGGATGTAACACTGTTACTTGTCTTTTCCTTTTTTTTAACCAATCGGTACAGCAGGAGTTTAATGGTGTTACTTGGCTTTTTTTTTCTTTGAAGCAGTCTGTGGAGTGGCATTTTCACATGGTGGGTACCGGGAAGGAGCATACATGATGGAGGCAGCAGGGGAATTCTACAAGTTTTGAATGGTCAGTCATGCTCCAAGTGAGCATTTTGTGTGGGGGTGCAGAAGACTTGACTGCGAGTGGTGGTGGGGTGGTGGTGATACAGGGGATGGACTTCAGAGAGAGCCGTGGTCCGATGTACAGAGAACAGTGTTTCTTTGGTGTTCACAATGGGTGTCCAACTCCTTAGGATGTACTAAATGGAAACTGCAGTTCATTTTGAAATTCATGTGTACGTGTCACAGTTTACCAGCAGCTTAGCAGGGATACAGTATGGTGTTTTTTTGCCTTTGATGTCCGGGGACTTGGAAGGATTTTAAAGAGTGGCATTGTAGATGTGGCTGACTGGCACTTTTTCCCATTGGTAATGCCAGGATTTACAGTGGGTAAATTGTGCCAATCAGCCAATCAGGTTTCAGGATTTTAAAAGCTATTATATAATGCCAGTTTTACAATTGGTACTGGTGTGCTTAGTGACCATTTGTGTGAGAAATAGGTTGGATATCTTATCTTCATGACCTGTGCTGGGCTTAGCATTCCACCTGGTGTTAAAGTCACCAGTAACAATGTATGCCCACTTCTGATTGAGTTGCAAGAAATACAGACTAAGTGACTCATTGTCCAGATACTGTCTGTTGTATCATACAGAATTAAACAATGGATACTGCAATAAAACAATCAGAAAAAAAAAACATTGACAGAGTTTCCATTACATCATTTCAAAAATATTTCTTAAACAGTATATGGCTGGATGTTATATGCAAAACAATTGGAGAGGCTATTCCATAAGTTGGGAGCAGAAATGGGGAATGCTTTTTGTTCAATGACTGTAGAGACCAATAAAAAAGCAATAGACCCAGCACCGACCCCTGAGGTACCCACGCTCAGAACATCATTCCATGCTGAATTCTGAAGTCATCGGGGGTGGGGACAATGGTCCTGTTTTCATATTTAATGTCCATAGGCACGGCAAGTGGAAGAGGTTACGGAAAACACATCAAATCTAAATGAAACCCTCTAGAGGCAGAAGAGAAAGGGGAAACATAATTAAGATTTTCAAGTTCGTAAGAGAAACAAGCAAGGTGAACAGCAAAGACCTATTCAATAGGAACAGAGAATCAGTAATGAGGGGCCGTGCTTTGAAGTTGGGAGGAGGGGGGTTCAGGAAGGATGTGTAGATGTTGTATTTCACAGAGAGGGTGGCTGAGCCATGAATCAGTCTATTTGTAGAAGTTGTAGGGGCAAGGACTATCAATAGGTTCAGGTATGGCTGGGATAGACTACGGGTGCTGACAGTTACACTGAGGGGAATTAATACAGGGAAGATGGGAGGGAGGAACAGGGTGAAAACTCCGCCAGAACTGTAGGTCATGGCTGAGGTGAGGAAGGGAAACCTATTCAGGCAGACCGGAAGGACTGTTTGTCTTCTTTTGCCAGCAGTGTCTGTGTTTCTGTTTCCATATTTCTGAATTGTATATAAAAACGATGTTTTTTTTTAAAGTACCCCTCGAGACAAAAGGAGCTCTTAAAAGACTTCAAGAAGCTTAGCAAATTATTATTTTCTTCTTCATCTGCTCCTTCTTCTTTTCCAAAAAAAACAAACTGTGTTCTTTTTTTTAAATGTTCTGGATCTTCTTTACTTTTACTTCTCTACTGGGACTTTTATTCCATAAATCCTGATTGCACAGCATAGCTTGACTCAAATTTCATACTGGTCGCTGAGCTCTTCAACTCTAACTCAGTTTTATAGTTAATCATCCCTGGGTCAGGATTAAGTATATAAGCCTCACTGCAGTAGTCTAGTTTTGGCTTGGAAATGTAGCTATGTTTAAATTGCTCTAACAAGACACAATGCTATCCTGAGCTGCTGCATTATTCTTCCATGTCTTCTCTCTCAGTGTGACTTGCTGGGGATTTGGGAGTAATATTCTTAGCAATTTGCTACCTGGAACTGATAGAATGCAACAAATGTCAGCCATTTACGAGAGCACATGCTCTGAGAGGACATGCTGCTGCTGAGGAAATGGGACAACATAAATATGGGATAAATATTTTCATCACTGAGAAAAGATCAATTTAAAACAGAGTTCTTCAGGATGGACTGGTAAAAACAGAACTGAGAAATGCTTCATAGTCAGTGTAGCAACAGGCACTAGAACTTCAAATGCAAGTACATGAAATACAGGAGCTCATCCCATACATTCTTGCACTTTGTGGGGTTGTTATGCATTTCCTGCATGTAAAGTGCTTATAAAAAGGGAGAAATAACTGCTACCACACCAAGCTAAACTGTTGTCAAATAGGACAGTGATTGTGAAAATGGAGCTAGTAAAGCAGGTAAAGACACAGATAAGCAACATTTCTTGCTGATTGTTAACAAAGAAAGATAACAGTTACAACAAAACATAAGACACAAAATAAATGCAGACGAAAAAGTTGAAAGTATTTTGTAGTTGGGAGGGACAGAAGCAGTTTTGAGAAAAGAGTCATATAGAACCCGTCTGGTTCTCAAATTTAGAACCAAAATTACATTTCCTTTAAAAAACAGTTCTTGTTGCTTGAAGTGGAAGTCAGTAAACTGATACAGTATATATATTTTCATATCGTGTTTACAAGTATGCAAATACTACGTTAGAAGCAGAACTGTAAATAAGAACATGCTGGGGTTCCAACTAATACCAGAAAAAGGCTTGTACTGTACCTCCCAAAGTCGTTAAAATCAAGGTGCTTCATCCCTTTGCAGTGATAAGAAATCACAGCCATCCATCTGACAGGACTTAAGATAAAAATATGTATTGTTTGACAGTTTATTTACCCAGTATAGCCAAGCTGAGGTGTAATATCTCATTTTCAGTGGGGTTCTGCTTGTATCCACTTTTAGAAGTAGATGGACATAAGCACTGATAAGTTGAGTTACTAAGGATTACACAATGAATAAATGGCTGTGGGAGGATTTCAAGTCTGGATCTCCAGGTTTGTCTATATTGCCCAGTATAAAAGTGGCTCCTCATCGATAGTCACGTTCCTTGAGTCAGTCAAATATGCCTCTCTCACACTGTGCAGACATACTGTAGGACTGACATCCCAATTTTTCTCCTCCTTCAACTCTCCAGTATATACCTGTGATAACTCTGAACACAGATAGTTGGAACTGCTATTAGGATGGTCTTTAAAGGTGGGGGCAGGGATGCTGGTGTCCAATATGTCCATTGATGTGTCCAAGTCAGAGTTACTGTTGGGATTGTTTGAAAAATATTGGGATTTCTGGGGTTTCAGTCCCATACTTTGCTTGGTTAGCTTTGCTGTTGCTTGCTGTAAATATGCTTTTTCAGTCAAATGATTGTTCATCTGCTGGAATGCATGTGTCTCTCTCCAGAAGTGCTGGGTATCCACATTTGTATCATTGATCTGAAAAAGTGACAACTTGGTACTTTGCCGAATCTTGGCTGGATTTTGTGAAGGTACTGTCATCAAGCAGTGACTGCATGTGTTCCATGGGTGCAGTCCAAGTAAAATCATTATTTACTTCCAGTTGTCGATGCATATTTTATTACGCCTGACTCTGCTCAAGAAAACATGGAATCTCATGGTTTATAGATGCCATGTGGCCACGAACTGCCTGGGTAGCATAGCCTAAAGACTACAAGATAAGAATCAAGTCATCCATGAGATGACACAGCCTATTGCTAAGCTCACAAAAGCTCCTGAGGTATTACAGGTCATATGAGCAAGCACATAGTCAAACAATGCTTTGTACTGTCATAACATATGCTCAGTCTTGTTAAGTAGAGGGTGACTGCTTATTTCTTCAAGCAGTGCTGAGACAGGTTATTTTTTATTTATGTCTGCTACAACTGCTGCCTTGCCTTAAATAAGTAGGCAAGTTAGCCACTGCTGCAGAGGCATACACAGAGCAACTCTTTGATGTCTGCTTGACTGATAAAGTCTTACACTACCTGGTTAATGCAATGTGTCATGCAAGGTATTCTATCACTTTAATCATATTTTATGCATTATTTGCTAGCTATGAAGCCTACTTTAGGGATAATGGATGCAGTCAAGTGTCAAATTTGTCAAGAAGTTCAACCAAGATGTCAGCCCCAATGTGCACTTGTGGCATGAAGGTCATTGATAAAGTGACTTTCTGGTAAATTTTAGGGATTGGGACATGCAGTTCTGAGACATGACACATAGGGTCACAGGCAAACGTGGCAGTTGTGCTTAAAGCAGCAGTGCATGTTAGTGGTAACAGTGTTGACATATACGTTTTGATTCCATTTTTGATTAGCTCTTTCCTCCTGTTGATTTTTTGCCATAAAGGTTTTTATTCACCCCATGTGGAACAGCTGACTTGCCAGCCATGTTCCCGTGAGTCACAGCTGTTCCCTACCTCCACAGGCCAGGGTCCCAGTTCCTCTGTGGATTCTCCCTTCTCCCCCACAGCAGGGCTAGGGTCCATCCTTCCCCCCAGAGAGCACTTCCAGATTGCCACTCCCCTCACCAAGTGGCAGAGTGGGCCACAACATCACAGTCATGGCTTCACATAGCTCACCCCATATTATTCCTGTTTTTTTTCTCCCTGTTGCTGAGGTGTGCTTGCTGATGCATTTGTGTGGAGGTACACATGTGCTGCAGAAGTCCACAGCTCCCTCCCTCCCTGTAGCTCCCAGACCCATCCTACCACTGTCCACTAGGCTTTCACCTGGTGGTAGTCAAGCACCAGAGTCTGCAACCCTCTCTCTCCAGGACAGGAGAAAAGTCCATCACATGCTCTCTCTTGTCCCCCCCCCAGCCAGTTCCCACTGACCTGAGATCACTCCTAATTCTGGGTCACCAGCATGGTGGACAGTAGCATTACCACCACACCACTAGGCCAGCCCTTTCCTCCTTCCTTTCTTTCCTATTCTCAGTCTGAATTACCACTTTTCATGTTTGCTTGGGTGCATGTACAAGAAACATTTCGTCACAGCTTAGGAGAGAAGTGGGGTTTTGGAGGTGCAGCACTGTGGGGGTCAATGGCCCCAGTGCCTTTTGAGGCTTGGCTCACTTTCCCCAATGTGGTAGCATGCTGCTGTTGACACTAGTTCAGCCAGCATGCCACCACCTTGAAATGAATCTGCCGCTGTAATGAGGGCGCGACCCGTCATTGCAGGGCGGTACCTTGCAGTCCCTAACCCAGTTCATTTGCTGATGGGGAAGCACACTCCCCATTGGCATACTGTAACCCCCCCTCCTCATTTGTTGTGTGCTGAGGGGGTGCCCAATCCTGCTTGGCATCATGCACCCCTCAACAATCTTTCTTTGTCAATGGGGGGCCCAATGCCCCTCGGCTTCAGTCCCCCTTTCCCAGTTCAATTTGCTGATGGGGAGTCCACTCCCCATTGGCATAATGTCCCCCCCCAATTTATTGTGTGCTGAGGCGGTACCCAATCTCCCTCGGCTCTTCCCCCCTCTATGTGCCAAAGGGGGTGCCCAATCCCCCATTGGCTACAGCCCCCCCCAAAAAAAAAACACTCAGGTGGCACACTTGGAGAACACCCCAGCATGCCAAATGTCCCTGTAAAAAAAAATAAAGTCCTGCAATGTTTTTGTTTTTTTTAAATCTGTAAAACAGAAAACGGTCCCTCGTTGAGTTCAATGGCTCCTCCTCCCCCGGGCCATGCCCACCGTCTGTGCACCCTGCCTCCCCCACATCCCCCTCACCCCATACTTACCTTTGGAGCCCATCACGCCGATCTTTAGTGGATTGGGAACACGTCTGCACTCTTCAAAGCCAATCGCGAACTGAAGAAATACTGGTAAACTGTATAATGGTATAAATATGTTTTTTTCAACTTTGGTGCATATCTCAGGCATTTTAGAGAATTTTGGCACCAAATTTTCAACATGGGGTTATTGGGACCCCTCCTCATGAATACAGCCACTGTCATGGCAGTATTTGGCCCTGAAAGGTGATTTCACGGTCACTGAGTGGAATCACCTTTCAGGACTGAGTAACGAAATGACAGTACTAGTGTTCATGAGGTGGGCTCTCAAAAAGCCTATGTTGCAAATTTGGTGGAAAAGACCCCAAAAATGACTGTTTTATGAGCATGTGTTGCGCAGTTTCCATGCATGCTCGTACCTTCGCAAATTTGTAATATTTTCACTCCAGATTTTCAACATTGGCATCTTTCCGCACTTCCTTATGAACAGTACAGCTGTCATTTTTCACATCCTGGCTGAAATGTGTTTTTGCTCTTCTGACGCAGAATAGTGAGGTCACTGTGGGAAATCAGTGTTCGGGACACATTAAGAAAATCATAGTGACACTGTTCACGAGCAGAGGACCTAAAATGCCTATGCTGAAAATCTGGTGACAAAAGTCCATAAAATGACTGTGTTACAAGTGTGTGTTGTGCAGTTTCCATGTATGCATGGAAGTGTGCAAATTTGTAATAGTTTCACGCAGATTGTCAACATTGCCATTTTGCCACACCTCCTTATGAGCAGTACAGCTGTCATTTTTCATATCCTGCCCGAAATATGCATTTGCACATCTAGCGCACAATGGCATGGTCGCTGTGGGAAATGAATGTTTCAGACAGATTAAGAAAATCATAGTGACAGTGTTGATGAGCAGAGGTCACAAAATATCAATGTTGAAAATGTGGTGAAATAATTCCACTAAATGACTGCAGTACAAGCATGTTTTGAGCAGTTTGTATGTACGCTTGAAACTTTGAGCATTTTTTACATTTTCACCACAGATTTTTAACATTGCCACCTCTTCACACCTCCCTATGGATGGTACAGCTGTTATTCTTCACATCCAGCCTGATCTGTGTTTTTGCACATCTGGCACAGAATGGCACAATCACTGTTGGAACTCAAAGTTTGGGACACATTAACAAAATCACACTGCTACTGTTCATGAGAAGAGGTCTCAAATGCTTTCATGAGGTGGGGGTCACAAAAAGGCCATGTTGAAAATGTGTAGTGCAAATACCAACACACACCTGGGGTATTAGGGTTTCTAACCTTAACGTCACACCCTGTACAGACTGACAGGCATCTGAGGTGTAACTGTGGATCACCGGCTGTAATGTTCATGCAATCCCACCCCCACCCTGATGCCAGCGGCAGCATCAAGGTGTGCCTTGCACTCTTCAGCCCCAGACTTCACCCCATTCTCCTGTACTGCATCCATTTCAGTGTATGTCCTTATGAAATGGAGCAACTGTGATGCTGAACACCCCAAGGCACATCTCAACACTTGTTGGTGTCTACAGGATAGGGTGAGATGAAATGCCATGAGCATTATGGGCAACGACCTGCAGACACACCCTAATGCCTGTCCATCTCTGTAGGAAGGGGGGGGAGATTGGCATGAGTTCAATACTTCACTGCCACTCCTATTCTGAATCTGTCTAACTCCTGCATGTCCAATGCTAATATCCACAAGCAAACATTCGGCGTTGACAAATGCTTGTTTCACTTAAAATAATAAAAGGAGTTCTCCTTTTAAAATGGCTTGGCTCAAGTTTTTATCAGTATTCTCTGTTATGTTTCAACATATTATTTAGCATTACTTTTCTTTTGGCTATAATGAACTAGCATGCAGCAGGCATGGCTCTCTAAGCCTATGGGATAACTCAAGACACACAAAGAATGCCTTCTTAAAAAGGTCAGCAGTCCAAAATGCGTCAAAGCGTATTTGTTGTTTTATGGGATTGAAATAAGAATGGTGCAGTTTTTTCATGGATTAAGGAGCAGCATTTGTTCACTTAAGGTGGTGAGTGCCAGATTTTTTGTATGTACTATGGGATAACAAGCATACAAAAACAGCTGAGAATACTGATGAAAACCTGGCTTGAATCATATTAAAAGGAGTGCTCCTTTTATTAATTCACATGTAAAAAAAGTTCTAAAGTATACTCAAAATGGGGAAAGAAATGTTTCATGCAAGATTGGAAGGAGGAGCAATAGGTCAAAAAATTCACAGCTATCATGCGGTGCTGGTTAATGGACCATTATGTGCATTACAAACATACGAATGCGCTAGGAGAAACAGACCACACAGTCTATCTAAGTCTGCTCGAGTGTGCAGCCAGCACCCCTAGTTTGCAGCTGCCCAACCCCCAACAAAGCAGACATGAAACCAGAGGTCAAGTGTTCTGTGTCAACTGCTTTGGGTGACAGAAGTATGTGACACTCAGTATGTTACTATATCCCTGAGCTTTGGCACAACCTGGTTTGAGTAATATGTATGCCATTTGGTACAGGCCTTTACTATCAGATTCCTGCAGCCTGCATTCTCCATGAAAGAGTATAGCAAGAGGTCAACTGCAAGCATTTCTGCTGTAGTTGGTATTACAGTCCCTGAACTCTGTATGATTATGGAACAAATTTGTGAAATGTGTCAATGTCTTCTCTTGTTGTCTGATGAAATACATTTTTTTACAACTTTCTCACCAGAGGTACATGACTAAGGATTGGCACTACTACCCAAAAGGGACTCCTGCTGTAATGATGAGAAAGGGGTTGAGTTTCCTTTGATTATTCTGAAGTATCAGTAGTCCTAATGGGCCTGCCTTATCAAGTTTCTCCTCATCCTCCTTCACCCTCCCTGGCCATGTGCAGTGAATAACACAATCAGCCCTGCTCTGGAGTTGTTTCCAGATTGACAAATGATTGTGTTTAAGGTGTGTAAGCTGTCTACCAGTTACAATGTGTTATCCCCTTTAAGCACCGTTAACATGTGCCTGACATAGTTGGTATATTGCCCGACTATCATCACATAGATCACTTTTAAAATAATCCCATAGAAAGGATATGGATGGGAAGTAGTAACTTACTGGGGTGATAATTTGGGGGTCTGGCTCCTAAGCTACTTTCTTTGCATGAAAAATGAGGATTATACACCGATAACTTCTAAATGTGCAGCTGATCCAAAAAAACCTAAGAACAAAAAAGGCATAGTCACAAAGGATTGCTTCCAATAATGTATTGCATTAATAGGATGCCATACAATACAGAGCCCCTCCCCCATGTAGCGACTCTGGCTGGAGTCTTCATCAGTGAGATTGCCATAACATACGAAATTTGACAGCAGATAAAGGCCTAAAGGTCTATCAAGTCTGCTCGAATGTGCAGCTAGCACCCCTTATTCTGCAGCTGCCCCTCCCTTCCACCCTTCCCCTTCATTAACCCTCCCCTTTGTCCTGTCCCATCCTCGTTTGAAGCAGTCCACTGTTCTACTACATACCACTTCAGCAGGTAACACATTCCACCCTGCTACCACCCTCTCTGTAAAAAAGTTTCTCCTCATCTCCCTCCTGAACCTTCCTCGCTCCAGTCTCATATCATGGCCCTGGTGTCCCTCCCCTCCCTTACTTTGAACAGCTCCTCTGTACCTGTCTTGTTTATTCCTTTCATGTATTTAAAGGTTTCAATCATGTCACCCCTGTCTCTCCTCTCCTCCAGTGAGTACATGTTCAACTCCTTCAACCTCCTCTCGTATGATAAGGCCCCCAGCCCCTTGATCATATTTGTCACTCTGTGCTGCACCCCCTCCAGTAACTTAATGTCTCTCTTCAGATACAGACGCCAGTACTGCACGCAGTACTCCAGGTGCGGTCTAACTAATGACCTATACAGTGGCAGAATCACCTCCTCCCTCCTCGAGGATATACCCCTTGCAATACAACCCAGCATTTTGTTGGCCTTTGCAGCTGCCTCCCTACATTGTGCCGAGTTGTTCATTGACCTTGTAATGAGCACACCCAGATCCTTCTCCTCCTCTGTCTGGGCTAGCTGCACTCCCCCTAGCTGGTAACTCCTCCTTGGGTTCTTCATCCCAAAATGCAGCACCTTGCACTTTTTGGCATTAAAGCCCAGTTGCCAGGTGTCTGACCGGGTTTCAAGCTTTGCCAGATCATCCTGCAGCCCCTGCCATCCCCCTAGGTCATCCACCACCGCGCCTACCTTGGTATCATCAGCAAATAGACTAATCTTGCTCTTGATGTCCCATGATATGTATGCAATGAATATCCCAAACAACACTGGTCTCAACACCGAGCCCTGTGGAACACCGCTCGTCACTGCCCTTGGGTGTGAGAGTTCCCCACTCACCACCACCCTCTGTTGCCTTCCCTGCAGCCAGTTTCCTACCCATCTCACCAGCTTTGCACCCGCCCCTGTGCCTACTAACTTCCTTCCCAGCCTTCCATGTGGCACTGAGTTGAATGCCTTACTGAAATTCAGATACAGGACATCCACTGCATGGCCCCTGTCCAGTTGCCTAGTTACCCAGTCATAGAACTCGACCAGGTTGGTTTGGCAGGATCTGCCACGTATGAAGCCATGCTGTCTGCTGTCCTCTAGTCCTTTGGCCTCTTGGAGGGCCACCAGCCTCTCCTTCAGGATAGTCTCCATTAGCTTACCCACGATGGATGTGAGGCTCACTGGTCTGTAGTTTCCCGGTTCATCCTTGGGGTCACTCTTGTGGAGAGGCACCACATGAGCCATCCTCCAGTCCTGAGGTACACACCCCGAATGTAGTGAGGCATTAAATAGGTCTGCCAAGGTCCTGCAAGGGACCTCTGCCAGCTCTTTCAGTACCCTGGGTGGATGCCATCTGGGCCTGGTGCCTTGTCCACCCTCAGTGCCTTCAAACCCTCTTGAGCTCTGCTCTCCATGATTTTCCCATCTGTCACCTCTTCCCCCCCTGCTTCTGCCATTTCTCCCACCTTGGGTGTCACCCCCCTCTTCTCTTTAGTAAATACTGAGCAAAAGTACTCATTCAGTGCTTCAACCTTATCGCACCCTGTCTACCAACACCCCTTCCTAATCCTTACTATGTGGTCCTTTGGCTCCTTTTCTCCTGATGTACTTAAAGTCTCTTTCTCCCATTCTTAATGCCTTGTGCCAGCCTGAGTTCCGTAGATGCTTTGGCTCCCCTTACTGCCCTTGTCACCTCCTCGCGTTCTGTCAAGTACTCCTCCTGTCCTCCCCTCCCTGTTTTCTTGTACTTCCTAAAGGCAGCTCTTTTCCTGCTTACCTTTTCCATGACCTTCTTGCTCAACCAGATCGGTTTCTTAGCCCTAGCCTTCTTGCTCTGGGCTTTGCAGCAGGTTTTGGTTGCCTCCACTATCCCCAGCTTTATGAGCTCCCACCTCTGGTTAGTGTCCATACTGGGTTGAATTCTGGCAAGGTACCCTTTTACCACTTCCCCATCCTCCCAAGTTGGCCTCCTGAAGTCCAGCACTATTGTGCCAGATTCCACTCCTTCCTTGCCCATATCCAATGTGAGCCATACTGGATGGTGGTCACTCCTGACAGCGGTTCCTCCACTGTAAGTTCTTTTACAAGTCCCCATTTGCCAGCACAAGGTCAAGGTATTACCTAACCTGGTTGGTTCACTGACCATTTGCAGCAGAAAGCTGTCCTGGAAGGCATCCAGCAGTACCTGCTCCCTTCTGTTCCTGGTTTTTGGGGTGCTCCAGTCCACTCCTGGCATGTTGAAGTCCCCAACAATCACCACACTACCCTTCTCGAAGGTCCTCCTGATCTGTCTCGATAGTTTCCTGTCTAACTCCTCCATCTGAGATGGTGGCCTGTACACCACTCCCATTCTAAGAATCCTATTCTTGGAATCCTGGATTTGCATCCAAAGTGACCGTACTACCCTCCTCCCTTCCTCCCTTACACACTTCAGTCCTTCCTTCACATATAGTGCCACCCCTCCTTTCCCAATCACCCTGTCCCTCCGAAATAACCTGTACCCTGGTACAGACAGGTCCCAGTCATTGTATTGGGTGGCCCACGTTTCCGTGATGGCTACAATGTCCACCTCTCCCTCTGCCATGAGGACCTGTAACTCTGCAGTTTTCCTCCCAAGGCTCCTAGCATTAAGGATAACCACATTCCACCCTTTTCTCCCCTTCCCATCCTGTCCTCCTTTCCTAGCATCACCAACAGTACTTGCCATTTGTCCTTTGTCACTGTTATGGGGGTAAGCTCATATGGTTTCCCAACCTGTGGTCTCTGTATATCTCTTCCCCAACTGCCACCCCCCACTCCTAGTTTAAATTCTTAACTTCCTCTATGTACTGCTCCATCCTCTGCTTCAACACTTTCTTTCCTTCCTCACTCAAGTGTAGTCTGTCCTTGCATAGAGATTACTGTACTCCCAGGTCCCTCCCACCCCCAACAGCCCATATTCTTTAGCACAACACCAGATTCTTAGCCATCTGTTAAATTCCTCTATTCTCAACTTTCTTGTTGTGCTTGCCTTTGGCACCGGAAGTATCTCTGAAAAAGTCACTGATCTTCCTGCCACCTCACATAATTGTGCTAGTTCCTCAAACCTCCTCTGGACTGTATCTACTGTCTTGTCAGCCAGGTCGTTTGTCCCAAGATGTATAATTAAATGAGACTTGTCCCTACCCCTTCTAGCATATTTCAGAACAGACTGTCCCACCCTTTCCGCTGTCATTCCTGGCATGGCCTCCACCCAAATGCGACTATGCCTCTCCCCCTTGCTACCCCACCTAACTCCTCTTAGTATTAAGTCGCCCAACACTAAGATTCCACCCCTCTTATGCCCTGCTTGCTTCTATTCATCTCCCTCTCTCATTTCTAGCTCCTCTTCTTCCTCCTGCACATTATTTCCCCCTTTCACCCCTGTTGCAATTCTCCCAGCAGAACTTCCCCCTGCTCCAGTTTGGTCCAGGCATTTATCAATTACTCCTCTAATTCATCAATTCCCTCCTCCACCTTCTTCCTCTCTAGCAGTGCACAACTATTTTCTGAAGACCCTTCACAAATGCCCGGTCCCTCTCTCTGCATAGTAACCTGTTCTCTCCTTTCCACTCCACGACTTTTGCCACTACTTCACCTCCCGGCACAAGTCCCTATCTCCTCCTTCTATTTGTCTTTTGTCTCCTGACCTGGTTTCCCCGGCAATTGTTCTTCCTGGCCTGGGTCCCTTTGTCTCTGCTTCCCTTCTTCTGACCCTCTCCTCACTACTGTTGGCTTAAATCGCCCTCCCTCATCTCCCCCTTCTTTCTCTCTCCAGTATTGGGCTAAACCCACCCCCAGTCTGCTTTGCCTGTCTTAGTTCCTCCTGCAGACCCTCAATCTCCTTTCTAAGTTTTTCTATGTGGTTGCACACTAAACATCCTCCCACACTCCAGGTAATTTTTAGAAAGATTGGTGCACCGCAGTTGTTGCAGCCTACCACCCTACCTATTGCTGTTGTTGCCCACCAGCGACCCCCCACCCTTCCAGATGCAGGATACCAAACACTCCCCCAAGTCTCCCCTCCCCCTCCTCTATCAGTGCAAAACATTTTCTTTATTTCCCTTACCTCCTTTGTTGCACACAATTAGGTATATTGAGCAACTGCTTTTTATATTCCTATCCTTCCTATCCACACTCAAAAACAGACTTTAAGTAGCCATTGCACAACCTTCTTCAAACTCCTACTCCTCCTTTCCACAATGCAATAACAATGCAAAGAAGTAATAATGAAAGCTCCTAGATTTGCATTTACTTCCCTTCCACTGACAGAGCAGTCACCTCCTCGCTTGCTGCTGTTCCCCTCCTGGTATGCCCCTCCTACTCCACACACCCTGCTATACCAAGTGTTTAGCTCCTGTCAATCAGATTTAACAGGGCGTATAATCAAGAGGTGGAGGAAGGGGGGGCAAAAATTTGCAGCAACCAAAGACAGCAAAGAATACACCACCACTACGTTTTAAATCCTCAATAGCCCAAAACAATTCTAAGTAAAGACAACAAAGAAAGTACAGTGTCACCAAAGCCCACAATCCAAGTCTAAAAGAAAAACAGCAATTACCAGTTACTGTAAAGCATTGAATTGAATATGCTTCCTTCCCCTTCTGGCTTCTATAACATTCAAAAATACATACATTTCTATCTCAGCTCTTTACCATTACCTTCAAAAGGTAACAGTGTCAGTACACCTTTAAGGTTTGTGAGATCTTTAGTTATATGCTGAATATCAGGATGAGACACTTATTGGGATTACAATTGTTTTTGTTGCTTTTTTCTGGATTGAAGTTCTCAGAAAGTGCTTGTCACATCATCATTTTCACCCTTTTTTCACTGGTCTCCTTATACGCCCTTTAAACTTATTATCAACAGTCTTTTCCTTGACTGCCTCATCCTCCTTATGTGTTGGAACTAATGTGGGGGTAGGCAAAGATTCAGTCTTCCTGCCTTCCTTGTTTTGCATCATGGCAGCCAAGTCAGCTGCTGTCACTAAGTCTGTTTTGTGATACTGAACAGTGAGAGTGCTAGTACATTCTATATCTGATTGTGATGATCTATGCCTTTCCTGCGTCTCATCTTGATGATATACCTACCTTCCCTGACCTTTCCCACTGATATCTTTTCCTCAAGTCCCCCCCTCATCATATATCATCATTCAGACTAAATAAGTGATGTGGATACCGAGTTGCAAAACAGGACTGTTGCTTCAGAGTGCTTAATAACTGACTGTTGTCTCTCACAGCTTAAAGAGATTTTGTGACCTGTCCGCCTGACTTCGGTAGTGGGCAAAATAATGGAAGCATTATTTTTTTTTTTCAATTTAAAGATTATTGATACATTTTCCACAATAAAAGGCAGTTCAAGTGACAGTGACATTGACATTCCGATACAATGTAAAGGGATAACTGCCTGACCCACCCTTCCCTCCCTACTGCAGCAACCCAACCTAATGTCCCTCAAATGCTAAGCACTTTACCTAAGGTCTTACATGACAGTGTAGCCTGAGATATACTTAGACCTGAGCCAGAGAAATTAGAGAGTGAAGGGGATCCCGGATTTTGGTATAAACTGCCAGTCTATTGGGAAGACTAGCAATCGCTTTCTCTGCACTAATTATTAAAGGAAAGGAGAGTGAAATACCTTGTAATCAGTGGATTACATGATCCAAGGCAACATGGTTTCACAGGTGGGAGGTCTTACCAGACAAAACTGACTGAGTTATTTGACTGGGTGACCAGAGTAGTGGATCCGGGAGGAGCGGTAGATGTAGCCAACCTGGATTTCAGTAAGGCCTTTGACACCATTCCACATAGAATACTGGTGAACAAGCTGGCCTGTCTGGGAGTGGGTCAAAAAGTTATAAACTGGGTAAGAAGCTAGTTAAGCTACAGGAGTCAGAAGGTGGTGTTAAATGATGTCCACTCTGGAGAAGACAAGGTGACCAACTGGTGCCTCAGGTCTTAGTACTACGCTCAGTCCTCTTCAATGCTTTTATTAGTGACATCGTGGAAGGGCGAGAAGGGAAAATACATGTGTTCATGGATGACACAAAATTCTGCAACAGAGTAGACACACCAGGAGGAGTGGGAAAATGAGCGATGATTTGAAAAATTTGGAAAAGTGGTAAAGGGTGTAGCAGCTGGGTTTCAATATAAAAAAGTGTCACATCATACACTTGGGATACAGAAACCCAGGAGCTATGTACCAATTAGGAGGGGAAGTACTGGCAACCACCAAACAGGAAAGGGACCGGGGGGGTAATAATTTCTGAAAACCTGAAGGTAGCCAAGCAGTATGATAAGGCAGTGGGGAAGGCTAGCAGGATGTTCGGGTGCATGGGGAGGGGTATTATCAGTAGGAAGGAGGTAATATTACCCTGGTACAGATCACGGGTAAGACCCCTCCTCGAGTACTGTGTCCAGATCTGGAGGCTCCATCTCTGGAAGGACATTGATAAGGTGGAGGTGGTACAAAAGAGGTCTGCCAAAATGGTGCAGGGTCTTCATCAAAAGCCCTATGAGAAGAGACTCGAGGAACTAAATATGTACTCTCTGGAGGAGAGGAGGAAAAGGGGGTGTATGATAGAAACATTCAACATATAACATTCAAATACCTAACAGGTATTGGTAAGGTACAGGGAGGAAGCATTTTCCATAGAAAAAGAAGCTCAAGGATATGGGGTCACGTTATGAAATGGGGGGGTGGAGGCTCAGAGGAAATGTGAGGAAGTACTTCTTCATGGAAAGGGTGGTGGATGCATGGAACAGCCTTCCAATGGAGGTGGCGGGTGCCAAAATGGTGACGGGATTCAGGCATGTATGGGACAAATAGATGGGGAGCTTGGTAGTAAGGTGAGGGGAGGAGTTGACTGGAGATCGAATAGGGTCTGCAGTGGCACAGTAGGCAGGGAAAACTGGGCAGACTAGGTGAGCCAAGAGGTCCTTATCTGCCGACAACTTCTTTGTTTCTATTTTCTTACAGGAGAAACACAGCAATGTGTTGCCTAAGCACTGAACTGCAAAACAGGACTGTTTCTTTACAGTCCTACACACAAACAAAATTTAACTGTTGTCTCACACAGTCAATAAATATCTTTTTGTAATATTTCAGATTCCTATTTGAAAAGAAAATCAGCTGACTTCCAAAATCATCAATACGGCCAATCACACTCAGTGCTCAATGCAGAGAGCATAATAACAAAAAGCTGCACTGGTTAAAACTCTGCCAATCTCAATTTTTTTGTAATAAATAACTATAATATTAAAATATTCCTAATACATATACTTTGTCCCAACATGGAGAATCCTTTTCTTGTAAATGAATAGTCATGGTATTTAGTCAGATATTCACTCAGGTACTGTGTGGGATGGAAGAAGACCAATTGTCTATCATGTCTATCCCCACACTTTCCTCGCAGTTGTAACCTATGATTTTAGAGATCTGAAAAACTCACCCAATTTGTTTTTAAAACACCCATTTAAATTTGGATTCAATTGCCTGCTTTAGTGGCAGTCCTAACAACCTTTGAATAACATATTGTTTCATTATTTCTGTTTTTACTCTTCCCCCCCCTAAGCTTTAGCCCACTTCCCCTTGTTTTCTTTTCCTGGCTGACAACAACTTGAGTACATAGGAGCCGGGTTTGTAAAATCTTGGGTGGGGCCCAGGGGTCAGGGGTCAAGCCCCACCCCCGGCCCAGGGGTCAATGCCCCACTCCCTGGCACAGGGGTCAGAGGCGAACCATTGGGGCCCTAGGGGTCAAAGCCCCATCCCATGGTCTGGGGTCAGAGATCAACCCACCACCACCACCAGGGGCTATGGGAGCAGAGCACCTTGTTTCATAATGTGGGGGTCTGCGTGTTTAGACCTTGGCCCTAGGTAGGGAAAGGAATTGAAACACTATTTAAAAGTTTTGGTTTTTTTAAAACTTTAACAGAATTACATTTTTTTGGTGGAACAGAGGCATTGTGGGGTTGCAGATTTCCCCAAGAAGAACTGTGTTACAGTGGATGGACTAATGGCCTTTTTTCTGCCAACACTGTGTGTACTACATAACAGACAATTAAAACATTGTGACATCATGAATTTCAAAATCCTAATTTTCTGTGCCACTTATAAAAGTTTGCCTTTAAGATACACCCAATTTCATATTACAGCACCCTGCCAAATACTCTGTTCTTTGCAACTCACTTGACCTGCTAGTACAGCAGTCAATCCAGCTGAGAAAACAAGTATTTCGGTAAACAGTGCCGCCTCCACTTCACCCAGGCACTGCCCTAATTATGGAGTCCATTCCACAATGACTACTGCAGCACCTTACTGCCACTCCACCCACTCCTTTCCTTCCTCCTGCTTGACATCTGCGATGTCTTGGGGACTGTACTACTCCCAGCAGCCCCACTTGTCTGCGCTGCCCCCCCCCGAACCTGGACAGCCAGATGACCAAGGGTTCTGTTAATGGTCTGTTAATCACCCTCTAGGGGTGTAATGTTGCACGAGGCGTAGCCGAGTGCCACATGCCCCTAGAGGGTGATTAACTGACTATTTCTCATAATCCCTGGGAGTGCCTTATTGCTATTATAATAAAACAGTTTTTTTAAACAGTGTTAAACCATGTTCAGCATATGGTTAAGCTCCACATGTATGTTAATAAAAGATTAACATAAGGCTGTTAGAATGTTTACAGCCAATCAGAAAGCTCCATTTCTCAGACCCTTGTTATAATATCTGTTGATCACGTTAACAACTGATGTTGCTCCATTATGATAATGCTTGCTATTTCCCTTCTCAACTCAGATCCATTCATACCACAGCAGACTACAGTCCCTGTAACCCTCTTTTCTACATTGCCAGTTAAACAAGATGGTACTCTGCCTTTAAACAGACCGTGTCATTCTCAGTCCATACTGGCTAAGGTCAGGTATACAAAGAAATCTATTTAAAAGACAGTCGCCCCCACATTGACAGCCAGTGATTAGAGCCACACGGCCTATAGTACTACACATGAGATAGCAGACCAGGGTCAGCCTGGGGGACATATTCAGATAGGCAATACAGTCTGACTGGTACATGCTGTTTGTCTGAATGTAAGTATTTATTTAGTTTATTTGTTTTTTTGATTACCAGGTAGGTGCACTACACAGTAATATGCCTGTTTTCAGTCACAAACTGGGAGAGTACAGTTGGACCTCCTTGGAAATGAGTTTTTAACTCAATGGAGTATGTCCCATATTTTTGTTCACCTTGTTATGAATAGGAAAAACATTTTACAAACAAACAAGCACAACGTGGAGTACGAAATACAATAAAAAATTACTTAATATCACAGTGCATACAAACACATAATAGTGAGGAGGGAGAGGCTACAGCAGTACATTACATAGATATGGCAGAACTATAAGATGCACCAAATAAATAAGCAGTTAATATAGCAGACACCCCCAACCCCCCCAAATCACTGCTTTTTCAAACTAAAAAAAAAACCAATGATCCCTGGCATCTAGTGGTCCCCCCACTCCAGACTTGTAAGTCCAAGCCCAGAAAACCCTTTTGTCAATAAAGCCTGCTGGTCCCCACACCCCCGATTGCTAGTTCATATCCCCCTCCCCATCATACTCATTTAGGTTTCTCCACCCCCTCCCTGTGTCCCCTCTCGCCCCAGTTGGCAGCCCCTTCCCAGTGGTTGTGAGATGACTGGCACAGCCCCTCCACTCACCCCCCTTGGCCAGCCACAGTCTGAGTAATAGGGAGGAAGGGAGGAAGTGCTCACCTCCTGTAGAACAGCTGCTTCCACAGCAGAGGCAAGCTCACTCTCCATCACTCAGATGGTAGAAGGCAGAGGTAGTGAGCAGAAGGGCTGTGCCAGCCAGTCACAGTCTGAGCAACAGGAAGCAAGTGCTCACCTACTGTAGAAACAACTGTTTTTACAGCAGCTGCAAGCTCACTCCCCATCACTCAGACAGCAGAAGGCAGAGGTAGTGAGTGGAGGAGCTATGACAGTCAGTCACCCAATGGAAGCTGCCAGCTTGGGTAAGGGGAGGGACACCCAAGGGAGGGGGCTGGAGGGACTTGTGTGGGAGGGAAGGGTGTGGGGGTTCATACTGATCATGGGGGGGTGAGAAACTACTAGATAACAGGGATATTTGGGCTCAAACCAATGATCAGGGTGGGGTGAGGTGAATGCTAGATGCCAGAGATCTTTGACATAAAGGGTTATTTGAGTTTGGAGTTGCAATGGGGGTGGGGGTGGGTTGAGAAGATGACTACACACAAGGGATTAAGATCAAGGGTTATTTCGGTTCAGACCACCAGTGATTGAGGTGGTGGCTGGGGTCCACAAGATGCCATGGAACATTAAATACCATGTTCATGTGGGATCAGAATGGCAATTGGGTGTGGGACCAATAGATGCCATGGATCTTTAGAATAAACATGAGGTTTTCAGGGATTGGACTGGTGATAGGAAACTGGGAGGCAACATGGTGCACTGCTGTGCACTATCACTATGGTAAAGGTGCTCCTTTTTTGGCTGTTTAGCACTTTCAGATCCCCTGTATATAAAGCTGTACCCTGTATGCAGGGATAATTCCCCTTTTACGTGGCACAGCAGTATATCGTGTGTACCTGAGGCTGACATTAGAGTAATGGCATGCCATGTACCTGGTGGTACTGACCAGTGACCACCATGCTGTTCCCAGCAACATGTCCCTAGCATTTTTAGCTCCATGCTTTCTAAAAATGGAGTCTGAAGTTTTGTTTAACTTTGGCAACAAGTAAGTTAAAACAGACACTACAACACATAGCCTCAGAACATTATGTTAGCAGTTCTTTCTGCTGCTGCTGGGGGGCTGAAACAATCACGGGATTTAAGAATGCATCAGTGCGGGATAGACATAAGGGAATTCTGGAGATCAGGGCCAAGGAGCAACACACTTCTACACACAGAGGGAACTAACAAACTCAAATGGGCAGACTAGGTAGGTCATAGGCCCTTATCTGCCGACAAGCCCGACAGTGTCTCTGTATCTACATGAATTCAATTGTGCAGTGCCTTCATCGACCGCCCAGAGAAAGATTAATGACTAGTCAGCAACTCAGCACAACCCCCAGGATACTACCTGCCCACCTCCCTATGGTGGTCCACTACTCCAACAATTAACATGCACCGATACTCTTCAGAGACAAGAATGAAATGGCTTCAACAAAAACACTTTCATTTAGGGTTAATGCAAATGAGGTAATGCATTGCCAACAGTCTGGTCTTCTTGTGCCTTATGCAGATTTCATCATAAAAATCACATTCAGTCATTATTCCATGCTAGAGAAGCCAAATAAACTGGCGACAGTGGAGGATCCTGGACCGTGCACTGCAACTTCAACATTTACGGTAGTGTGCTGTGCGTGCCCTTGTCATGTAAATGTTTCTCCCTTACAGAATAAACAAGAGTAAATGAGACGCCACTTTCTTTGGTATGTATGCTTCATTTTCCACAAAATGAAAATAAAAAGAAAGAAGGTTCAGCAGTCCTGAAAAAAATAACCAAATGAAACACTTTTTGGCTGATTATTGCACGGGGAGGGGGGTGGACCCCCCCAATGACAGTAATAAAAAAAAAAAGTAGAAGGAATATTGTAATGTTTCTTTCTGTAGGAGCGCTCCATCCCCCCACACTCCCTTGGGTGCTCGGATGATACTGAGAATTTTTTTTGATTGCTGAAGCCTTTTATTTTATAATAGTGCTTGCTTTCATTGGGGGCCTCTGCCTCCCCGTGCAATAATCAGCAATTTGAGAACTATTACTTGCAAGTTAATTTTGTCGTACTGCTTGCTTTCATCCACCATTTATTTCCTGAGATTTAGCATTACTGTGATCTGCTTGCTTGAACTGAAATGATGTCGGACGCAACCTGCGCTCTACACAGCAGTGCCGTAATACTGCTTGAATTTCTGAAAAGCGCAAGGTGGTTCGGCATCCTCCACTAATGCCAATAAGCTTTACTTGGGCTCCCTGCACAACCGCTAAAAAAGGTCCCCAGATGCAGCCCTCACACTCAGCTTGCCACCAATGCCCAGTGGCCACCACCATCACACCACAACCACAATGCACTGTATGTGCAACTTAAACTTGGTAACCTCCTGGACTGAAGGCTGCTGCTACCATCTTCTTACCAGTATGTCCCCTTTTAGCCAATGTAGGGAGCTCCCTTATAAAGCCCCTGTGTAACCACCAGTGTGTTGAATCGGTGCTGAGTGACCCTATTGCCATGGGATGGCTCACTGCAGGCTGGCAAATTAGCATTTAAAATTAAATGTTGGGCACTTGCTCTGATAACCCTGGCCCCAAGCCCCAACCAAAAAGGCCATGCAATTACAAAAATGGACTTATGGCAGTGCAGTCCAGTACCAGTCTAACAGTCTTCCTCATGGCTCCTTAAACAGGATGGTTATACATACATACATTACTTACAGTCAGTTACTGATGGTACAGTTATGCAATAAAGAAAAATCCTCCTGGGCTAGCCTGCTGGCAGCTGCCTAACTTTACTGGGGAATCTGAGGATGAATGATGATGCAGCACCTTCTGCTACTCTCCTCGCTGCTGCCAAGGTTCTATCCAGTTCACCTGCTGCTGCACTGCTGCTGGATCTGCTAGATTGCTGGGCCTCTCTGGTACCATGCTGCTGCCCACCTGGACCGACCCTCCTCACTCCAAGAAGGCAACCCCAGGCCAGGCCACAACACCACCTGCACCCGGCAGTGCCGGTGACCGTCACCCAGTGCTCACCGCCCACTTAACTTGTTTGTAGGTCTGCCTGGCCTGCTGCGCCACCTACCTAAACCACTAGGCTATACCCCACCTTAACCCTTACCTCACCCGTCATGCTCAAGTCATCCTGCCGACCCACGGCACTCGCTATACTCCCACCCAGTCCTCAACCTCCTTCTCTGCTCAGGCAGCACTACACACACTGCTAGTCTGCTGCTCTGGCCTGGGCCTCTGCTGCTCAGCCTGCTGGCCTAGGCTGCCTCCGGTCTCTCGACTGGCTGACTCCTGGAGTGGACTCTTACTCATCAACTCTCCCCCAACTCCCATCCCGGCCTTCTGCCAAACTGCCTCCTGCCGCACCACCTCACTGCAGCACCGGTGGGTTCTCACTAGTTGCACCACCCAAACGCATGCGTATCATGCCTATAAGCCTTCCCCTGGCCAATAACAGTGCGCAATGCTGGCAAGTCGAAAAATGCCACTTCTTGCCAACCAACCAGATTGTGGGGGGAGGGGTTGCCAAACCAAACAGGCAAAAGGCACAAATTTTAAACAATATCAGCGCTGCACCTGCCAGCCAATTAAACTGGGGTGGGACGCAGGCGTGGGTCACAGCAGCAGGGGGGCACGCTGCACGCACATTAAGAAGCAAACAACCAAGAGAAAAAAAAAAAACCAAGGCAGCATTTGGAAAATATTGATAGGGCTCAGCCCAGGTCAATAAATATTGGTGGGGCGAATGCCCCAAGGGCCCATACAACCCAGCGCCTATGGGGATTATTACCTCCCTATTCTGACTTGTGATACCCCTACTAATACACCCCAACATCCCTCTAGCCTTACCTACTGCTTTAGAGGTCTGCTTGGATGATTTCAGGTCATCGGTGATGATGACGCCCAAGTCTCTCTCTTCTCTTCTCTTGTGACTGCCAGCAACTCCCCTCCTAGCCTATAGGTGGCTTCAGGGTTTCTCTTCCCTACGTGCATGATCTTGCACTTCTTTGTGTTAAACCCCAGTTGCCACTCTTCCGACCATTTTGCTAGTTTATCCAGATCTCTTCTCATTCTGCCCACCCCATCTGGATCATCTACTCTGTTGCAGATCTTGGTGTCATCTGCAAACAGACAAACCTTATCCTCCAGTTCATCTGCAATGTCACTGATGAAGATATCGAAGAGAACTGGCCCCAGGACTGATCCCTGAGGTACTCCACTGGTCACCCTCCCCTCCTCTGATTTAGCTCCATTTACCACCACCCTCTGTGTTCTATCTGTCAACCAATTCAAAATCCAGTTCACCACCTTCTGATCTAACCCCACGCAGTACAGCATGTTCACAAGCCTCCTATGAGGAACGATGTCGAATGCCTTGCTGATGTCCAGGTAGGCCATATCCACCACCCCTCACTGGTCACCCAGTCAAAGAACTCTATCCGATTTGTTTGACACAATTTTCCTAATATAAATTTGTGTTGCCTCAGCTCTTGTGCTCCACTGGTTTTAAGAAGCACCACTATTTTTTCTTTTAGCAGTGATTCCATAATTTTTCCCTCCATTGAGGTCAGGCTGACAGGTCTATAGTTACCTGCCTCCTCTCTGCTCCCTCTGTTTTGAAGAGGGACTACATCATGATCTGCCCTTCTCCAGTCCTTAGGAACCACTCCCGTATCCAGTGACCCATTGAACAGAGCCACCAGTGGTGCTGCCAGCACCTCCCTTAGTTCTTTTAATATTCGGGGGTATATCCCATCTGGTTCCATTGCCTTGTCCACCCTCAGTTTTGTGAGTTCCTTCAGGATTCTTTCCTCTGTGAACGGGCTGTTGTACACCTCCCTTTCTATCCAGCTGGTTAGCTGTGATGCCTCCCCTTTTTCTTCTTCTGTGAAAACTGAACAGTGGTATTTGTTCAGGGTTGATGCTTTTTCGTGGTGTCCTTCCATGCACTCCCCTTCTTCTCCTTTTAGCCTCACAATCCCCCCCCGCCCGGTCTTCCTTCTTTCACTGATATATGTATAGAAGGTTTTGTCCCCTTTTTTTACTTCTTTTGCTATTTTCTCCTTCATTTGGGCTTTTGCATTCCTGACCACTTTTCCTGCCTCCCTCTGTATCTCTATATACACTGCCCTGTCCTCTTCTTTCTACATTTTTTTATATTTTCTGAAAACCCTCTTTTTAGCCCTTATTTTTTCTGACACTTATCTCGAGAACCACAGAGGTTTCCTTTTTCTCTTGCCTTTGTTTATTTGCATAACACAGAAGTTTGTCACCTCCACTATGGCTCCCTTTAGTTGGTCCCACTGTTTCTCTGCTTCCCTACATTTAACCCCTTCTGCTAGGGCTTTCCTGAGACGTTCCCCCATCCCAGTGAAGTCTGTTTTGCTGAAGTCCAGGACCATTGCCTTAGTGTGGCTTGACCTTGTCACAGTTCTCATATTGAACCACATGGAGTGATGGTCACTGGACCCCAGGTGTTCTCTCACCCTAACATCTGTGATCCTCTCCCCATTTGTTAGTACCAGGTACAAAATTTCTCCTTCCTGGGTTGACTCCAGCACTAGCTGTTTCAGGGATGCTTCTTGCAGTGAGTCCAGGATGTCCCTGTCCCAGAGACATCCACCAGTGCTAAGCCATTTAAACAAGTCTTGTGAAAAAACCTTTTTCAGCACTCACTGTTAATGAAAAAGTAGCAAAATGGTGGTACAGATGCCTTCACATTGATGGTCAGATACAGCGAGGCTAATGCTGAAACTGGAGCTGGTAAAAAGAGTGTGCACAGACAGCAGGACAATCCACCTAGCACTTCACTATCTTAAATCACTTCATCAGGGGTCAATCACACAGCACTCCTAGCCTTCACAGATGGCTGGGTGCCGGGGCTGGTGGACAGTGGGCTGGTCAGGCCCCTGAGAAAGGATCTATGGCTGGGAAGAAGGGGGCATGTAGGTGCTACAGCAGCCCCTCAGATGCCATCGCCTCTGTCCCCTCAACCCATCAACCTTGCCTGCCCCAACCCAGCTGGTAGGTGGCCTTGCACATGGCTGTGGATCAGCTGCACAGAGAGTATGCAGCCAGGGCTGGGGATGTGAGAGGCTCCTGCATCTTCAGAGAGGGACTTCTCTGCACCCCTGGCACACATAGGCACCCCTCCCTGGGTGCATATCCCTTTGTGTATCAAGCCCCAAGGGTGTCAGAGCTCTCATAACCTAAGACTACATGCTAGACTACTCACATGTGTGACAGTGCTATCAGAGGATGTGTGAATATGCAGTTTAGTACCTATGTGTGCTTCTTTTTATTATTACCATGATATGGTAGAGGGTATGTTGCATGCTTTTGCATGGTTAGCATATGATGCTGTTTAGTGGCATAATAATTTTTTCCCTACAGACCCTGCCCCATTAAGCAGTATTTACATAAAAACAGGAATATAGTCACTCAGTATATCTACAGCTGAGCCTTATTTTGAAACTAAATTCATAATACCCTGTTTGTAAAGAGTTTTTTCACTGCAACAGACTGTGACATCGCCAGCAAGGCAGTATGACCTCAGCTCCAGAATAAGCCACAGCTGTAGCTGAACTGTAAGGGACAAAGATCCAGTATTCACATACTGTATATATTTTTTTTTATTGTGACCAGAACCCTTATTTACTATGTTTACAGTGTATGTGTGTGTGTGTGTGTGTCTGTAAGTGTGTGTGTATGTATGTAAAAAAGATTACGCAAGAGGCATGTCTCTGTTATCAGCATCTTGCAGTCATAATCTGCTGGGATCACATCACTTCCAGGTAAAGCTCTGAAGTTACACTCCCCCCCCCCCCCACACACACATTATATGCTTACTGAAGAACAGTCAGTTTATGAAAAGAACTCTGGTAGAAGCGTCTGTCCCTGAAAGTGTTTATTACATTTTCTTGATGCTTTGCTGGAAAATGATAAATTGCCTTCTGAGAAATGACCAGACTCTAAATTACACCAAATTGCTTATAATTCCAGTAATATTTCTTGTCACATGGCAATGATTTATTATTCACAGTTTTTCTCCCCTGGGCACTTTATGGAATCTTTGTTTCATCCTTTATAAACAATGGAAGGGTTTTTAGCATCATATGCTAAGTTAGAAGACTACACCATGTTTTAGTAATAAATACATATTTAAACAGTTTCAACATTATTTCTGTTAGCTACAGAATTATATTGCTGAAAATACATTCATCCTACCATCTGACTTGTTTGACAGATTATAAGAGGGAAAATGAGATGCAGGCCATGACAAGGTTGTGTCTGTCACTTAATCCTATTTTGCCTAAGCAGCAAGGCTGAATGGGGGATGGGTTAACATTAAGTAATCTCCCCTGACATATAACAAATGCTTGTGTCAGGGAGTGTGCTTGCTGTCAGGCAATAATACTAAAACAATGTTAATATTAACAAAACATAAAAACTCACCAAGTGGTCAGGGCTAGTCCCCTGGCCATGTCTGTCCAACCCCAGTGGTTTCTCACCTTCCATCCTCTGCCTACACACTCACACATGACACGTGCATTTAAAATACATGCCTGCTCCAGGAGCTGACAAGCCAACACAGTCTTTTAAATGCATGCCCTCTCCCTCGCCTAGAAGCTGACTCTTCCTGTCCCTCCCTGGTGCTCGTGTGCCCATGATTATGAATGTGTGGGTCAAGCATGTGCCATGAGTCCTGCCTGTGGATCAGGGGTCAGGAGGATCAGGTGACAAGTTATAAGGCATCTTCAGGCCTTGGAGGGACTTGCTGTGGAGGGACTACTGAAATAATTCTTAGTATCAGCTCCTGGTATAGGGCCAGGAATCAGTGAAAATGCTACATTTTGTATTGTTTGAGATGGTGGGGGGGGAAGGGGACTGACTGACCTGGCCTGGCCACTACTATTGCCCCCTGAATCACAAATGGTGGGGTTGGGGTGTGGTGGTGGGGCTGGCCGACTCCTGGCATAGTGGCCAGAGCCTGCAGTTTTTTAAGTGTGTGTTTGTCTGTGTGTGTGTGAGTATGTGTATGTGTATGGGTGTCAGGTTTAAGGAGTGGAGGGTTAATATTTAACTAGTTCAGCTGGTTTGTACCAGGCAAACTAAAAGTTTGAATTTGAGCCCAAAAGGTTACAAGAGTCCACGAGGAGCAAGCTGAAGCTGTGCACAAGTGTATCCACAAATACTATTTCACCTAAGCATAAAAACGAACACATTTTATATTTAATGCTTAAAACTGATGTTTATAGTAACATAACAGCAAAGCAAACCACTCCACCATCCACCAGTGCTTCTCACTATATCAGGCACTGTTTCAAGGTGCAGTGCCACCCACTGGAATTGTAAGCCATTGTAGAGCACCAATTTAAAGGCACAGTACAATGAAAACACATACAAAATATGAGCCTATCTAGTACCATGTCATAATAATACAAACAATATTGAAAAGAGATAAATAAATAGAGATACTTTGCCACAAGTGTGACAAATACACTAGAAAGTGATAATAAACAGTGTACATGCCAAAAGTGGTCTTGAAAAAGAGGGAAGTGGAAGAGGCGGGGGGGGGCATGGAGGAAAATAAGGGATGGAAGGAAAATAAATGGGAAGGGGTATTGAGGGGAAGGGAAGGGCATGAAGGAATGGAAAATTATTTTAAAAAACTGTTTTAGTAACTAAGGTATATACTGCCTCTTTATAGCTTTATCTTGCTGTAGCAGAAGTCAGAATTCATTTCTGAAAAAAAAAGATGAAAAATTTCTAATTTAGACTGATAGCAGCAAGATTAACGGAATACATTATAGCCTTAGAGTAACCATCTGCAAACAGTAGAATATAAATAGCATTATGTACACAGCAATAAGGATTTATAATAGGATGACATTTTTCATTAGGCGGGGGGCTCCCAACTTATACTACCAGAAATGTTACCTCATAAGTAATCTTTTGTCAGTGACACCAGCCCGCAGAACCAGAGTAACCCTCTCTATTCCTTGGAACATCAATCCATGAATGGCTCTGTTCCTCTTAATGCGAAGTGCCAGAGCATTTTTCTCCTCCCCCTCTCAACGGCTCTCTGATACTCACTTATACAGACTTTAAACCTCCGTGATGTTTTGCCTACATAGAAGGCTTTACATTGCAGACCACTATGTATATCACTGAAGTAGTGACACAATTATTAAACTCATTCACTGGTTATGGCTTGCCAGTAATAGGATGAATAATACTACTGCATTTGTGGCTACACTTGCAAAAATTATCAAGAGCCACACTGATAGTTATCTGGGGGGTGGGGGGGCACATCCTTCTGGTGCGTGCTATATTTCCATCCCATCTATATACTAATCTGGGGTTATTACAGGCCCAAATATCCAAATGTGGTTAATTCTGAAGGACTGGTCAGTTCCTAGCTATGATCTGTTCCGCCATGAACGACTGTGCCGAAAAAGTGGTAAAAAGCATGGCAGCATTCGTGAGATGCAGCTTATTGGCAGGAGATAAGTTTGCCGCAAATTCAAGCCACAAACAGCCTGAATCAAGCTTAAAGCAATTGTTCTAAACCTATAAAAATTTAAACAGAAGAAATAAACATTTTCTACAACAATGAGCCACGTAAACAGTGCCACTAGAAGGGGTGGGCCCCCAGAGGACTGCGATTTAAGAAAACACCTACAATTTTTTTTTTATGTCAGATACTTATAAGGATAGATGGCTGGTTGTATTGTCTATGTGTTCTTTTTTTTGTAAATGTATTTTTATTAATAATCGGGATGCACATCCACTTCATCCAATACAATCCCATAGGCATTGGGATTAAATACAAAAGATAACAGAATATGGAATCACATTAGATATGAAGAAGTAACTTTTAGGGTTCCCCAGACTGTTGACACAGCTATGGGGTTAGGGTATGCTGGTTTCCATGAATCACCATCTAGGTCCCTGTGTTGCATATAGGGGAGGTGAATATATAAGTGGGGGGGGGGCATCCATTCACCCACACTCCTCTCTTTATTCCATCTAGGAACTTTACATTCATAGCCATTATTGCTCTCCCAGCCTCTCCCACAGGCCTCAGTCTGCTAATTTATATAATCATGGGACAAAGTTGGGGTCATGCTGTATGACACAGAGTATCCAAGAATCAGCTCTATCATTAAGGCCAAAAGCAAGGCCCCTGGAATTCTGCGGTTCTGCAGTTGCGGAATTTGCCGTAGAATTTGCAACATGCCGCAGAATATATATAGTGCTGCAGAATAAATTGTTTTTGGTGAATTTTCATATAAATATACTGTTTTTCCATAGTGTCAGGCTTTCTTTCCCACCTCGTTTATCCTGAAGCTCCTCCTCTATGCTCAGCATATGATGTCATCGATGACATCACATCATATTTAGCCAATGACAGGACTGCATTTTGCCAGAGAAATGAATAAATCATGCCTCAGAAATCAGAAAGTGTTGCCACAGAAGTCAAGGAGCCCTGCCGCAGAAATCAGAAAATTCTGCCACAGAAAACCAGGGGCCCTGGCCAAAAGTGATATGCTCCATATGATATATGTAATTCACTATATCCCTTCATTACTCCAAATCTGATTCAACAGCTACTTATCAGCCATACATTTTTTGGCAGTCAGAGGGGAAAATACCAAGAAGGTACTTCTCCCTTCGGTCCTTCAAGGCTCAAGGATGTTGATGCAAAAGGAAAATCTCAGAAGAGATAGGCACCCCGGTGTGCAAGATCTCCACTACAGCTGCATGAAGGTCCCCTAGAAATGTTTGCACTATCGGGCAAGCCCACATAATGGGGGTGTGAGTTCCTTGCAGTTCCCCACAGTGTCTCCAGTGAGCCCCACCATTTTGACCACTATATTTAGCCATGATTGCCGGGGTTCTGAAAAAGTGAAGTAAATGCATCTAAGCATATTCTCACCAGATATGGGATGAGGCGAGCCTACCAGTCTTAAAACAACCTTCCCAGGGCCAGATTAAGCCTTTGGGGGGCCTGGGGCACTTGACCTCTGGGGGGCCCATGCATATGCAGTGATTATGACAGGTCAAATTCCCCAACCAATCTAGGGGGGTCCGGGGGCATGCTCCCCTTGTAAAATTTGAAAAAAATGGTTGAAAATGGTGCATTTTAGGGGGTTTCCTTACTGTTTTCTTCTTTTTTTTTCTACTCTAAAAAGTGACACTTTATACTGGAAAAGTTCTGTACTTGTCATTGCCTCAAATCATATATTGTATGTTTCCATATTCATATATCTGGATAGTGCAAATTTGTATGTACTTTCAGGATATGAATATGTAAACATACATTGGTTACTACTAGATATATTTGCATTACCATAGTATGTTTCTTGGCGGGGGGGGGGTCTCAGGCTGAAAACTAAAACAAGTGAGACAGTGTAGGGTAAGGGCTGTGTTCAAACTTTGGGGAGGTCTGGAGGTGAGGCTTGAGTCTGGAAGGTATGCACTACTCCCTTCACAAAAGAAAGGGTCCTACAAGAGCTCATTAAGCTCAGAGTGGACAAGGGAATGGGACTTGACAGAATACATCCCAAGGCACTAAAGGAGCTAAGGGTGGAGCTAAGAGAGACATTATTGGAACTGTATTGCAACCCTCCCAGGTATACCCAAAAATAGACATCTGCATGCCTAGTGTACGTCCCTGAAAACCAAAGACAAAATACAAATTTATGTTTTTCCAAGCCCCCCCCCCCTGTCTGAAGGTATAATGTCAGACTGCAGTGCACCTTCTCTGCATTGGGCACTCCCGTTCTTCGTGGGACAGATGTGGAAAGGAGCAGGTCTGAGGGGAAAAACGTGGGGCAAAGGTTGAGAGGCACTCTACATCTCCTTGAAAACAGCTGCTCGTGTCTTTGTAGACTATCACATCTAAACATTAATGAATGCATAAGTTAGCTATTCTGATGTAAAATCACCTAAAGGTTTACAGACCCCTTTGTAAAGGAGGAAATTTGTGCTGGTGGTTAGAGCACAGTGGGATTGGGGACTAGAAGAGCATATATTCAAATCCCATCCCCACAGTCAATATACTCACTGTCTGTAATATGACCCCGAGCAGATCACTTAACCCCCAATGCCCCAGTCATTCACCCAGCTGTAGTAACGTGTGGAGACTGAAAACAAATGGTTGTATCTCAGCTGATTTATCACAGATACATTGTGCAACAGCTTGTAATGTTAAACATAATAAAAAGTAGGACAATTTAAGACACCTTTAAAAAAACTAATGAATGGTATTGCTACGGTTTGTTATTTATCACAAAGTTTCTATTTTCCTTCTGAAGATTTTATTGGTACCAGGTATCTGCATATGCCGTCAAGTTAACCTTTTAATTTTTTCCAGTGTTTTACTGTTTGGGGTCGTTTACTTTTCACCAGACTGATGGCAATTGGGTGGCACCAACAGCTCCGATGTTCGATTCCTGGCCACAGGGAAAGAATCTTGTGACTGCCTGGACAGAGCAGAGATATTTGCGGTGATACATCTAACCCAGAGCTTAGTTTTGCAACTGCTGTTCACGCCTCGCTTCTCATTTTTCTAAGTGCTAAATAATATGTTATAATACCTCACTCAGGGTACTCAGAAAACGAGAAGCATGAATCGCTCACGTTACTGGCCGTCTCAGTAAAATTATCCTCTAACATGCTGTTCTAGCTGCTACTACTCCTCGAAGTCCGATACCCCTTCTTTCCCACTGTGGCATCAAAATCGATAGTTTTTTGAATTGTTTTCATAGGCCCCCTCCTCCACCAAACTGAATAGTCAACATCCCCCCATATATATTTTGCTCAGGGCGTTTGAGCTGTAGTCCTGGGTCTGGCTAGATACACTGGGTCGGTTACAGGTAAATGCTGATCATAAAAAAAAAAAAAAAAAAAAATCCGGCAATGTGGTGGAAAAGTTTTGAATTAACCCCATCAGAATAGTGCCATGCCAGTAGTACAATAGTTCACTGACTCCCTCCCATTCGATCAGTTAGTCCTTGGCGGGCTCGTTCTCCACTTGGGCCGTGCAGTGGGGCAGTTTGCTCCTGACCTCAACTGAGTCTCTGGCTTTTTTCTTTTGGACTGTTCATTCGCTCCTGCCTCCCCTTGTGAGTCACGGCTGTCTTGTTCAACTCTCCCCAGTCCTCACTCAGCACATCACCGGTGACCCGTCCTAACCATCCAGGCCCGACTCCCGAGTCCCAACTTCCAAGTCTGTCCTTCCTGAGTCCCGACACACATTAGTTTGCTTTATTGCTTAGATTTGCTCCCCACTTGCTTTCTTAAGTATCTGTGTGAGTGTGACTTTTCTGAAAGTGCAATTTGTGGAAACAGTTTTTTTTTTTTTAAATATGCTGCGAATCGCGAGACAAGACTAGCTAGATGGTCGGTCGGAGAAAACTGAACCCACGTCTGCTCTCCTCTAAAGATCCAACAACACTGCAGCGGCAATGATGCAGCATGTGCTTATATGCGCAATGAAGTGCCAGTGACATATAAAACAGATGACTTAGCTTCTGCATACCATGTGACCCCCCCTCCGATCTCCGAGTCTCAGGGGCAACACTACTGGCAAAAAACATGAACAGCACGGGCCAGAAGTAAGTAATTTAAAGCAGCAGCCAGCAGGCGCACTTAAAAGGTTCACTACATGTATTTATTGCATGCATGCATGGCCATTTCAGGGGAACCCCCTATGGTGGGGGCCCTGGGGCATTTGCCCCATTAACCCCCCTCTTAATCCGGGCCTGAACCTTCCTCTCACTCAGGCTGAGCTATAGCTTTACCCAGTTTCATACCCCATTTTGCTGCTAGATAAATGGAGGTGTATGGCTGGGTAGCTTGGATGGTTCAGTATAATATGGAATGTATATGGGCTGTGGTTGAGGTATGATGTGTACTGTCAGGGCAAGGGTCAGAGCAGGAGCATGAGCTGAATCCTTTTTCACCCGAGAAAAGGATTCAAGGCTATATTGGACCTGGAGATAATGGAAAAGACTGTAATGGGCTTAAATCTCTTGAAAAGAATGTATTGTTTCCTTAGTTCAAACCTGGCAGAAATAAATCAAATTATTCCTACCCCATCTGTGATATGCCTGGTCAAGGAGAGAAGGTGGAAAGTCATCTGCTTGTGCTACTGGGCAGACCCATTGTTCAGGAGAAGATAATTTCAAAGTGAGCATTAACTACTGCCATGTCTGTTGGATCCTGGCTATCCAGGGATTGGAATAGGCCTCAGTGTGGTTTGGATCTTCTGCATTAAAAATATACCTAGTCATGTCCCATGAGGGAAGCAAGGCCTGTTCCATGTCCAGCCACTTCAGACCAGGATTAGTTTGGTGCCACGCAAACAATAACCAAAGTTGTGAAGCAGCATAATGCATTCGAAAGTCAGGCAGTGCCATTCCACTTCTGGCCTTCGGAAGCTTCAGCATGCACAGGTGCACTCTAGGGTGCCATCCGATTTTGTCTACTTGTTCTAACCAGTTGGGAAAAATTCTGATACACCAAAATGAAGAACAATACAATGCCTTAAAAGCTGGAAATTGAGAAAGCTCAGGAACAACTACTAAACTGAAGGACCAGCCAGAATTTTCTATCTTTGAGGCAAATCTCCACCAAAAATTGATAGTATATGAAAACCCAACATCTTGGGGAGAGACAGACATACATTTTATGTGACATTGTGGACTGACTCATACCATATTTTCTTTTTCATTTTTTCATTGGAATGCCCAGCTCACTCCCTTAGCAGAGGTAGACCATGATCTAAATCAGCAGTGTCAGTGGCTCAGTAGGTAGCACACTCGCCTCGGAGGCCAGGAGATCAGAGGGCTGTGGGTTCAGTTCCCACATCTGGCACTTGGGTTAATATCCCAGTACTGACACTGTAGTGCAGCATGAGAGGGGTGCTGCACTTCTGAGGTGCCGTCTTTCGGATGAGTAGTTAAACCGAGGTCCCATCTGCCTGGATTGGTGGTAGTTCAAGTGGATGTTAAAGATCCCATGGCACTTATTGAAAAGAGCAGGGGTATTTTATTTAGAAAAGTTGGGCTTCATTACATAAAACAAAACATCATCCTGTACAGTATATGAACTAATATCATAAAACAAAACAAAACATGAGAAACAAAAATATCAACAATCTGTAAAGAAAAAGGTACAATTTTGCCATAATAAATGAAATTTAGAACTAGGTAAGGTTTGGAAATCATGCAGCTTAACTGAGTTCAAAGCTTGACAAATATTATTGATAACTTCAGTTATAGTAAGCACTTTTTGATGTAATACTAACAGACATCTCGCTTGCCATATATAATACCTGATGACAACAAAAACAATATATAAGGTATCAATATGATATTTTGAATTTAAATCATCATCAGTGCAGAACATAATCTGATCATAGGTTAAATGAAGAAATAAAGGTTCAGACCATCTGTCAACTAAACTAGACCATAATTCACCAGAAAAGGGACAGTCCAGAAACAAATGTTGTTGAGTTTCAAGAACTTCGTGGCAGGACTCTCTAGGACAAAAGTGTGCATTTAGGGCCTTATGTTTATGATTTTTGACTCCCAGTTTACCATAGTTACTTGCCATACCATATCCCAAACATAAGAAGGAAGGCGTGGATTATTAAGCTGTTGAACAACCCATGTAATATGATGTACAGGACAACTAAGAAAATGACAGGCTCATGGGCTTCACCCTCCATATCTGCTCATACATCATTTTCCTGGTAAGAGTACAAAAATCTTGTGGGGAGAAACCCAAAGATAAAGCCGTTTTAAACTTTCTTTCCATATACTGGAATGATTAAGGAACGGGAAAAAAAATTCTTATTTACAGGGTTCCAATTAACTAAGCAGGATGAAAACCATAACATAAAAAAAGGCTTCCAAATGGTATCACCAGGTTTAACGGCCTTACCAAAATTATAATTAAAAAATAAACTGTAGAAAAAACCAATAGGATGGATCATGTTAGCCCCACCCACATGAATAGGTCTATATGTTATGTTTCATTTGATTGGGTTGAGCCGAGACCTCCAAAACCCCTGAAAAAGACCCCATATAATTTAGTAAAAGGCACAAGAGGAGGTGGAAAAACATAGCTAAGATACAAAAATTGGTATGACCAGGTTTTGAGCAAAACCACTCTTTTTTTCCAATCAAAAGCGATTTCAACTTGCAATCAAGCCTTCAGCCTTTTTAAGAGCAATGAGCCAGTTATAAGAAGGTATGTCACCTGATCCAAAAAAAACCCGCAAGTATTTAAAGGAGTCAATCTTAATAGGGATCCCGGCATAAGTACCATTAGTTGGGAGAGAGGTGTGACCTAATGGTACACCCAGACTTTTATCAAAATTAACTTTTGAACCAGAAACAGACGTAACGGTCTGAAAGATCTGAACCAGGGCATCTTCTTCGGAACTTTTATCCACGACCGTGACCAAATCGTCAGCATACGCTAACAACTTGATCATAGGTAAAGAAGAGGGTCCCTGCAAACCAATAATCTGGTGGCAAAGTAGAATGGCCCGTATCAATGTGTCAATGTAGAAGTCATAAAGTATCGGGCTTAAAGGGCATCCTTGTCGAACTCCACGAACAAGTAAAACTGGATTCCCTAACCAACCGTTAACATTAGGGAGTATAAGACCATCCTTATACAAAGTCTGGATCCAAAAAAGAAATTTGACTGGAAATCCAAAAGCTTGTAAAACAGAGAACAAAAATTCATGAAGTACTCTATCAAAAGCTTTTTCTTGATCTATACCCAAAACCCATCCAGACACCATTTTCCTATCCCCCAGCACAAATAATTCTCGTAATAAGACTAGATTATCATGCTGGTACCTGCCTGGGATGCCACAAGTTTGAAAGGGACTTAAGAGAAATGCAACTTTAAGCAGTCTATTTAAAAGAATTTTAGCTAATATGTTATAATCAACATTTAATAAACTAAGTGGACGCCAATTGTTTAAATCAGTAACATCACCCTTTTTAAAAATCAAAATTAGAATTGCTTCCTTCATTGTTCTGGGCAAGAAACCAGAGGTCAAAATCTCATTATATAACAAAGTTAAGATAGGAGCTAATTCAGGCGAAAAAGTTTTAAAAAAACATGCCGTGAGGCCATCTGAACCAGGGGCAGATTGTAAACACAGTTTATCAATGGCCTGTAACTTCAAACTATGTAATATCAACCTGAAGTTTTTCTTGATCAGAACAAGAAAGTTGAGGAAGATGCAGGAGTCAAAAATCTTTGGCAGACTCACAGTCAGGCTTACTACCAATGTGTTGAAAATATGTTGTTCAACAATTTGTACCAAGGATTCAGGTGATGTAACCAAAGCACCAGTGGGAGACTTCAGACACTGAATTAGTTTTGAATTAACACGACTTTTACATGCCTTAAAAGGATCCAATCCTTTTTTATCCATCTTAGTCCCAAATCTGGCTTCTTGCCCTAAAGTGCTAGCTCTATCATACTGCAATGTCCTCATCTGAGCACATATAACAGAAATTTGATTACTATAATCGTGTCGAGTAGTATCAGCAAGAGAAATCAAATGCTGTAGCTGCTGTCTAAGAGCCAAATATTTCAAATATTTCTTGCTATTGGAAGCAGCGGCTTTGGTCTGAAAGGTTAGCTTCCATCGGGATTTTGAATCTTCCCACCAGTCAGTGACTGTATCATAAAATTCAAAGACAGATAATCTAGCTATCCATTCGTTATGCCACAATTTCAAAAAAGAGGGGTCCTCCAAAAGGGAATCATTAAAACGCCAGCGGTTCTTTTTACATCGTGGTGCAGATTCCCACGAAAAGGATGCACACAAGGCAGCATGATCTGAGAACTCGATCCCAACAGTGTGGCAAGAAAGGACTCGTAAGATTTTGGATAAAAAATAAAATCTATACGAGTCCGTAGACTACCTAAAAGATAAAACCTCCTTGGCATGACAATGTCTATAGGCATCAATAAGCTGGGCTGTAGTTACAATTTCCTTCAGGGCTACAGAATCACAGAACATTTTAGGAGTCTTAAGACCTCTATCTTCTGGCAGCAGCCAGAATTAAAATCGCCTACCAAAGCAACAATCTAGAAGTATGCAAAAGGTCTAATTAATTTAAATAAGGAGACTCGTTGAGCTTTGGTTTGAGGGGCATAAACTACCACAAGGCGAAAACGCTCCAGAAAATATGTGAAATCTAGCAACAATGCCCTCCCTGGTACAATATCAACTAATCGAGAAACATGAAAATTAGGATTAGAGAATAAAATACCTATACCATCACAGGTATCAGGGCCAGAAGACCAAAAAGAAGGCCCATTAGTCCAGGCCTTTGAGGCCTGCTGTAGCTCATTATGGGATTTAAGCCTGGTATCCACTAAACAAATAATATCACAATTAAGGTCCTTAATAGTCAAAAATACCCCTAATTTCTTTTGACCCTTAATACTATTTACATTAAGGGAACAAACTGACAAAAGTGCCATTTTAAGTGCCAGTAGGAGATTTACTCCTTTGACTTTGTCTAGTTCTTTTGGCTATAGGGTCTAATTCTTTGCAACTTTCATTATCAGGACAAGATCGAATGGAGGAGGTGTCAGTGTCATCCCCACCAGAGTCCTTATCTGAGAGCTCAGTAGCTAAAATGGCAAATTTATTAGAGGATTGCCAAGTGCGGGTCATTACATCTTTACTACGACTAACCACAGCCTGACCTTTCCTAGTCCTTTTATGGGTAATTTGAGTAAAACCAGAAGAATCCAAATCAGAAACTAATTGCAAGGGAGGGGGAGGAGGAGGCATCTCGATGTCTAGCTCATTACTCACAGCAGGTTTTAAGGAGGTATCTGAGGCAATGGGGGGAACGTCTTCGATAGGGGTAACTATATCAGGGTCAAATCAGGATTCTCAATATCCAACACCAAGGGTCCTTTGATACTACAGTAGTAGTATTTTTCCAAACACAGTAACAGCGGTGTTTGCTTGCATTTGCTGTGCAATAGTAATTAAGCCCTCATGGAGGACAGTCAATTCTATTGTGAGGCGGCAGGACAGCGGCCATAAGCATGGCCAGTACCATCACATAAATTACATTTAAAGGGATTAGAGCAGGCACTAGCGGGAGGGCCAAATTCAAAACAATGGCTGCATTTTACGATGTCACAAGCTGAACTGAGGTGTGTACGTGAACCACACTTAAAGCATGATTTAGGTTGTCCAGCATAATAAATAAGGCCCTTGTCCTTACCCAAATAAAAGAAACTAGGTAGGTGTTTCGGTCCTGTATTAGTGGAAAACAATTTAACTCTGACTCTCCAGCTACCATCCCAAATTTGCTCACTATCTAACATAGGAGTGGGTCTATTAAGTACCTCACACCTTTTATTTAACCAGAATAAGATATCCTCCACGTTAACCCCTTCATTCTTGAAAATGATTGTAATATTCCTAACCGCAGGTTTTGTCAATGGGATAGCTTGAAAAGGAGACCAAAGGGGGGGGGTCTGAAGTGTAACATACTGAGCCCAAAATTTATCCAGACTTGAGACCTGTTTAAAGCTAATGTCATAATTATGATTACCAATACTGATTGAGGCAAATATTTCAGAAGCAAAACACTTCATAGACTCTTTTAGTAATTTTCTAGCAATAAATACCCAATCTGGGGGTTCCTCTAGCCCACCATTATAGAGTAGCCGAACTGCATTACGCCTAGGGGCTGGCTCACCTTTAGAATTAAATAAATCTGCTAGCTTAAAACCATCAGGTTTATCAGTTTGAGCCTTACCATGGATTCGCATTACAGGTTTAGATGTAAAACCTAATTCTACATTGGCTCCGGGGGTAAAACAGGGGATACATTCTCATAATTTTAGTATTCCCTCTACTACTTTGAGGGAGTAGGGGTTCAACAGAAAACTTCCCAGCACTATCATTAATACATTCAGTTGTCAGTTTAGAATTCAAATGTGCACATTTTAAATTAATATCCCGGGGTTCGTTGGAGCTCAAGGAAGTGTCAGATTCTGCAGTAGTGACTGCTTTCTGTAACATTGTCAAATATGTAGGGTCTTGGGAGTCTGGTGTCCAAACACCCCCTTCTCCTTTCTCCCAACCCGCGTTCTCAAGGGCGCTATCCAGAGACCAGGACGATGTTAGAGGAGGTTTAGACAAAGATTTAGTAGTAGCCTTCATACCCTTTACAGATACACCACCTCGTTTGCTCCAGCCAGGAGTTTTGTCTGCAGAGAAAAAAAATACCTCCTTGTCCTTAGACTGGTGTTCAGACGTCGCGACCTGGTTGGGTAAGGAGAAGTCATTGCAGTGTCCAGGAATATTTTCGCCGGTTAACCGTTGGTCAGGATGAGGAGAAACAGATGCGGGCTTTGGGCACACCAAAACATGGGTCGGAAAACTGCCAGCCTCTACTGAATCGACCGCCAATGCGGAAGTAAGCAATGGAAACGTCGTCTCGTCGGCGTCAGCTGGGGGCTTACCATCTGCAGCGTTACCAGGAAAAGCCGACTCTTTAGGCGACTCAATACATGCCGCAATTTTAACATCCAACTGCTGTACTCGCAGCAGTAGTGCCGCTCGTTTACCTTCCAGGGCAGAATGAAAGGATGAGTCAAAAAACAGACCGGTAACCTCCTTGTCACTTTTAGACATTACGCTTTCCACAACATTAGCTTCAATAATGGTACTACCACAATTTCCAGCAATAGCCAATTCCTCATCTGTGGCCTCTAAAGCTCCGAGCACAGGGAAGGAGGCCCACTCCCCTGTACTACCTACGTCCATCTCCTCCAGGGTTTCGTGCAAACTGGCCATCTGGCAGCCAGTAGCATAGGCTCCACCTACGCAGAGTAGGGGAATTTCCCCGGTGTCGTGGCTAAATTTCCCTCATTCAGTAAAAATACCACCAACAGTTCAAGGTCAGTTGGCATTCATCTGGATCCCCTTCCCCCGGGTCGTGCCTGAAAATAGGCAGGACTTGTCTAGTGCACTTACCCGGTCAACAAAAATGAAATAAAATAAATAATAATAAATCCAGGGGGAATTTGAGATTTGCCTCACATAACATGAAGAGTAAAGGCAACCATAATGTCAATTATTCAAGCTATTGGAAAACTTTTATTTATTTATTTATGGAAGTCTGGGAATTATTTATTTATTTTTTTATTACGTTTAGGAATTACAACCCTTTGAGTCAGAGACTCCTTTGCAAAGGATCTGCGTTAAGATACAGTTACAAAAAGAGGGTAGAAAATGGGCAATACATATAAGACTTAGGATACAATGATTACACCAGAGAGTTACATATAAGGTTATAACAATAAAGTTGTACATGATTACTTATTTTCATTACCCAGTTGGGGAATTGGTCGGCAGTTGTGGGGCAACTGGATGGCAATCCATGGGATTACGAGGTGGGGGTAGTGATATGCAAGGCCTTCTGGGGGGTTAGAGTACTGGGGCTACTTGGGTTTGCCTGGTAATGAGGGGACCATGAAGGCAGTCACAATTAGAGGAGACAAGTAACAGTTGCCGTAGTTCAGACTTGAAAAGTCCCAGCCTAGAGGTAGCCAATAGGGTGGTAGATACGGTATTCATCCAAATCGGTGCTTGGTAACTAAAACTCTTTGAGTTCAAAGTCTCCACGTCAGTACAAAGTGTGACAAGCAGGTGTTTACAGACATCATTACAATAACAGTGTTATACAAAAAAAGTGATTATACAATAAGTGTTATACAATAAAGGTGTAATACAATAATAGTGTTATACGATATAAGGAGTAACCAGAGTTGTTGAACTAAGGTTGACAGAATAAAGAATCAGAACTAGCAGTAGGGATGCATGTAAGACAAGAAACAGCCAGGCAAGTGCATCAGAGTTAAGGTGGAGAAAGGGTGAGAACAGGCCCAAGTAGTGGACCATGAGAGAGCGGGGAGAAGGTAGAAACTGGGAGCCTCCCAAAGGGGCATTGTCAGGAGGCAAGGTGCAGTGTGCGGACCTGGTGGAGGGTTTACATCAGGATTATGGGCAGTCACAGTTTGACGAGGCCAGTAGGTAGTGCAGCAGCTCTTGTTTGAAGTGACCCAGCCTAGGTATGGATAGCAGGGAACTGGGGATGTAGTTCATCCATAAAGGGGCCCTGTATTTGAAGGACCTTTGTCCAGCAGTGTTTCTATAATAGGGGACATGGAAGGCAACTTTGTTGGTACGTCTGGTAGCCTGCCTATGCAGCAGGGGGACGAGAAGAAGGTTGCAACCTGATGGGGAGTGGCCCATAGAGATTTTTTTTACAAGGAGGCATTTCTAGTACAAGAGACACCCTTGGAAGTTTAGCCAGGCAGAGCGTTGATAGAGATCGCAGGTATATGTCATTCTGTCACAACCAGTGACCAGGCAGCAGGCTTTGTTTAAGGCTAGTTTAATCTTATTCAGGGCAGAGTAAGACGCAGACCTGTAGATAACTATACTGTAATCTACCAGGGACAGAACAGAGCTAGAAAAAGCCAGTCTGAGAGCAGCTGGAGGGAGGCAGGACCTAATTCTGTAGAGAAGGCCAATTCTGGTATTGCCTGCAGAGCAGGTAGCAGTAATATGTTCATGGAAGGAGGGGAGATCAAGGGTGACACCAAGGTATTTGGAGTAGGGGACAGATTCAAGGGGGTGGCATGAGAATTAAGGATAGAGAGCGTGGTCGATTTATGCTTATGTTGGTGATAGAAAATAGCATTACTTTGGTCTTTTTAGGCCTCTTTAGGTAGCACACTCGCCTCTGAGGCCAGGAGATGCCACAGTGGCTCAGTAGGTAGCACACTTGCCTCTGAGGCTGGGAGATCAGAGGGCTGTGGGTTCAGTTCCCACATTTGGCACTTGGGTTAATATCCCAGTACTGACACTGTAGTGCAGCATGAGAGGGGTGCTGCACTTCTGAGGTGCCGTCTTTCGGATGAGACGTTAAACCGAGGTCCCATCTGCCTGGATTGGTGGTAGTTCAGGTGGATGTTAAAGATCCCATGGCACTTATCGAAAAGAGTAGAGGAATTTCCTCGGTGTCCTGGTCAAATTTCCCTCATTCACTAAAAATACCACCAACAGCTTAATCTGGTTCAAGGTCAGTTGGCATTCATTTGTATCCCCTTCCCCCGGGTCGTGCCTGAAAATAGGCAGGATTTGTCTAGTGCACTTACCTGGTCAACAAAAACTAAATAAAATAAATAAATTTTTGTAATTGAGAATGAGTTTATGGGTTGCAAACCAGGATTCAACTTCTACGAAAGAGCGCTGCAGGTCCCGTTGTAGCATGGTGGGGTCTGGGTGGCAACAGAAAATTACCACATCATCCTCATAAAGGAGAAGATGTCCAGAGCAAGCAAGGGGAATGAGTTCAGGTATAGAGTAAAAAGAAGTGGGCCAAGAATGGAGCCATGGGGAACACCAGAGCAGACCTGGAGACTAGAGGATAGGGTGCCATTTATCTTCACTAGCTGCAATCCCCCACAAAGGTAATGGGTGAACCAGGCAGTGGCTTCATGGGATAGGCTGGTGGAATGGAGGGAGTCTGCTAAAAGGGAGTGACTTACCATATCAAAGGCCTTAGCTAGGTCTATGTAAACAGACCCAGCTATGGCCACTTGGTCTAGGGCATCATGGATGTAGAAGGTGTACTCCAGAAGGGCCATAGTGGTACCGTGGCCCTTTCTGAAGCCAAGCTGTTGCTGACAATGAAGGGTGTGAAATTCCAGGAACTCAGTAAATTGGTTGGAAACAATTTAGTGCTTTAGATGGGAGGGGGGGGTAGAATGGAAATAGGCTTGTAGTTTTTATAGGAGGTCCTGTCACCACTCTTATGGAATGCGGTGACCACTGCCCATTACCACTGGGAAGGGAACAGACCAAGGCATAATGACATATTTAGAATCTTAGTCGGGGAGGGGGTAAGACTGCATTAAAAGATAGATTGAGCAGTTTAAGGTCTAGTGTATCGTGGCTGTTTCTAGATTTGCAAAGGAACTTTGAGAGATAGGAGTAGGTGGTTTTCAGGGAGATGGTCTTGAAGTGAAAAGTTGGGTCACCAGTGGGGGAAGGGGGAAGAGCAACTTATGACTGGGGAAGGAGGAGAAGAAATTATGGGGGAGAGAACTGAGCTAAGGCAGCACTGAAAGTGTTGGCAATCTGTTCAGGATCTTGAATAGGGACCCCGTTAATGTTCAGTAAGGAAGGGTGGGGGGATTTACCACTGAGTTCCTTGATGTTCTCCCAGAAGTTACATCCCTTCCCCCAGGAGGCAGTGAATCTGGCTTGGTAATAGGCTGCCTTGGCCTGGCAAATCACCCAGGTGTAGGAGTTTTGGGCAGCACGATACAGTTGTCAGTCCATGGGGAGGCTAGATTCCAGGGCTAGGCACCATAGGTTGTCATGATCAGTCATTTGGTCAAGTATAGGTTGGTTGATCCAGGGAGTGAAATAATCTTTCACCACCCATTTGACAAAGTGGGCAAAGATATCATGGGCGGTATTAAAGGAGCTAATAAAGAAGGACAGGGCATCACTGATGGATGTACAGTAGTCAAGTGAGGTCCAGTCAAAGTTAAGAAGATAGTTACAGAAGTGCTCTAGAGAGCCTTTTTTGAGGAGTCACTGTCTGGAGATATGGGGAGGGGGTGGTTTCCAGCTGTTTGACCAATGGAAGGTGACTAGGTAGTGATTGCTGAGAGAGTCTGATAGAACCTGGACATCAGATATACGTTCAGGATGATTAGAAAATTGAGGTCAATGAGAGTTCTGGTGCCAATGTTTTGATTAAGCCTGGTAGGAGAGGGGACCAGTTGAGTTAGGTTTTGGGCAACAGCAGCATCTCTGAAGTGGGTTGATTGTGGGACCAGCTAATTTGTGTTAAAGTCGCCAAGTGTGATAATCTCAGAGTTTTTGTGGAGTTGGGATATGATGTCTAGAATTGAGGTGAATGCCACCTTCTGGTTCGGGGCAGGATGTATATTGACATTAGGCATTTGGATTTACCAGTGGTTCCAGTGGCAAGTTTAAAGGTAAGAGATTGAGTGCTAGCACTAGAAGAGGCAGTTGAGATTACATGTCCTTGTATTGTATCACGAAGATAGATAGCACAGCACCCCCGTTTAACTGTTCTATCTAATCTGCGTAGGGTATAGCCAGGTAGAGCAATTGCCGAGTCAGGGGTGTTGAGGAGTAGCCAGGTTTCAACTGTAACAAGTGCATTGGGACTATGTAGGGAAATCCAGGCTTGGAGTTGTGCATGCTTCTTCAGAAGGCTACGTATGTTCATGGAAGTCAATAGGAGGCCAGTTTCCTGCTTGAGTTTTGGAGAAAGAGTGGGCATGAGGCCCGGGTTGGGATGAACATTACCTGAGAGGAGAATGAAGGAAAACCTAAACAGCATTAGTTTGGGTAATTTCTTAAAGGCGAAAGGGGAGCCTCTAGTGGGGGGGGTGACTGACCTGGTTTATGGGGGGGACTGGATGAAGGATAGGATATCAGGGCCCCAAAGGAGTTTAGGGGAGAACAGGTGCATTACAGGAGTGTAAGGAGAGGTATTGGTAAGCAGTGGATCGCAGTATGTCATACTGAAAGGAGGGGTAGAAAGGCTCATTATGGTAGCAGTAACAGGGGGTGTAGACGAAGGGGGTTAAGTAGGAAAAAAGGTTAGAAAAAGAAGCATGAGAAATATTGAAAAGCAGAGATCCTTTATGGACAGGAAAAAACAGGAAGTAACAAAGAGGAGAACAGGACTGAGAAAGGTAACTGACTGGGGCAGGGAACAGGATAAGGGAACAGAAATGTGGGAAGCAGATGACACTAGCAAGTGGTGCAGTGGAGGAGTGTCCAACTTTGGAACAGAGAGTCAGAGGTTCATAATCCAACTAAGGCAAAGTTAATAAGGTGTGTTATGAGATAGTCATGAGTGGTAAAAAGGACTGGGGAAGGACAGGATAAACTAGGCTAGCAGAGCAGGAGAGCAAAGAGGGGAGATTAGTTAGGGGAGAGGAGGTAAAAGCACAATACTGACCCCTGTTGGCCAGTAATTATAGGCAGCAGATGAGAGAATGGGGACTTACAAAAAGTTGGACCGGAAGTCACATGACCAGAGTGGGGTAATAAATGAAAGGCCGGCCTTGGGTGGGAGGGTGGCTGGGGCGGGCGGGGAGTCAACACACAGCATCGACGGGTAAACACCACAAGAAAAATTGAGCTGCAGGCAGGGCTTCCTTTACCTCTTCAGGCTGCTCCATACCTTCCGCTTCCCAGGTAATGCTTGCTGTGTATGTGGAGGGGTTCCATTGAGAATACCTAGAATAACATGGAGAACAAAGATAATCAATTAGCGGCTGATTGCAGGGCAGGAAGCAGGTCTCTGGCTAGCCCCTAGTGTGCATGCCCAGGCTGAAAAGCTGGAACAACAGTGAAGGAGCCAAGATGGCACACCAGCAGATCACAGGTAAGCCCAGAAATCATATCACACTCACAGGAACCTCACAGTTACACAATACTACACAGAAAACACTAACATCAGTAAAAGAATCACCACCACACCCCAGCAAAAGCAGCCATCTAGTAGCCACTGAGACCCCGTGGGCTAAGTCTCTTAAAGTACTAGCTAAGATTACACTAAATGGTCCAATTTAAGTGCTCTGCCAGAGTCTATCAGCCAGAGTCTGCAGATTAAAAATACAACAGTCTAGCCTAAGAATCGCAGCCAAGAGAGGCTAGAAACATTACATCCACAACAGAAAGTATTTTTTATAAAACACCACAAGAACAACTGAGCTGCAGGCAGGGCTTCATTTACCTCTTCAGGTTGCCCCACAGTGTTCGCTTCCCAGGTAATGCTTCCTGTGAGTGGAGGGGGAGATTCCAGCAAGGAAGCCTTTTCAGGCTGCTCCACACCATCCGCTTCCCAGATAATGTTTGCTTTGTGTGGAGGGGGTTCCGGCAAGGACACCTCTTCAGGCTGCTCCACACCTTCCGCTTCCCAGGTAATGCTTGCTGTGTGTGGAGGGGGGTTCCAACAAGGTACCCCTCTTCAGGCTGCTCCACACCATCTGCTTCCCAGGTAATGCTTGCTATGTGTGGAAGGGGGGGAGGTTCCAGCGAGGATGCCTCTTCAGGCTGCTCCACACCATCTGCTTCCCAGGTAATGCTTGCTGTGTTGGGGAGGAGTTCTGGCAAGAATGCGTCTTCAGGCTGCTCCACACTGTCCGCTTCCCAGGTAATGCTTGCTGTGTGTGTGTGGGGGGTTCTGGTGAAGATGCCTCTTCAGATTGCTCCACACACTGCCCACTACTCAGTTAATTCTTGCTGTGTGCTGAAGTGTTCCAGCAAGGACGCCTCTTCAGGCTTCTCCACACCGTCCGCTTCACTGGTAATGCTTGCTGTGTGTGTGTGTGTGTGTGTGTGTGTGTGTGTGGGTGGGTTCCGGTGAAGATGCCTCTTCAGGTTGCTCCACACCGTCTGCTTCACTGGTAATGCTTGCTGTGTGTGTGTGTGTGTGTGTGTGTGGGGGGGGCGCTTCTTGCAAGGATGCCTCTTCCGGTTGCTCCACACCATCTGCTTCCAAGGTAAATGCTTGCTGTGTGTGTGTGTGGAGGGGGTTCCAGTTAGGATGCCTCTTCAGGCTGCTCCACACTGTCCACTTCCCAGGTAATGCTTGCTGTGTGTGTGTGGGGGGGGGTTCTGGCAAGAATGCCTCTTCAGGCTGCTCCACACTATCCACTTCCCAGGTAATGCTTGCTGTGTGTGTGGGTGGGGGGTCCGTGAGGATGCCTTTTCAGGTTGCTCCACACTGTCCACTTCCCAGGTAATGCTTGCTGTGTGTGTGTGGGGGTGTTCCATTGAGGCGCCTCTTCAGGCTGGTCCACACCGTCCACTTTACAGGTAATGCTTGCTGTGTGTGTGTGGGGGGAGTTCTTGCAAGGATGCCTCTTCAGGCTGCTCACACCATCTGCTTCCAAGGTAAATGCTTGCTCTGTGTGTGTGTGTGTGGGGGGGACTCCAGTGAGGATGCTGCTTTAGGCTGTTCCACGCCATCCACTTCACAGGTAATGCTTGCTCTGTGTATGTGTGTGGGGGGGGAGGTTCTTGCAAGGATGCCTCTTCAGGCTGCTCCACACTGACTGCTTCCAAGGTAAATGCTTGCTCTGTGTGTGTGTGTGTGTGTGTGTGTGTGTGCGTGTGCGTGTGTGTGTGTGGCTCCGGTGAGGATGCCTCTTCAGGCTGCTCCACACCATCCACTTCACAGGTAATGCTTGCTGTGTGTGGAGGGGGGTTTCCAGTGAGGACACCTCTTCAGGCTGCTCCACACCATCCACTTCCCAGGTAATGCTTGCTGTGTGTGTGTGTGTGTGGGGGGGGGGGGTCTGATGAGGATGTATGTCCAGGCTGCTCCACACCGTCAGCTTCCCAGGTAATGCTTGCTGTATTTATATTTATTATCCCAGGATCAAACAGTGAATCCCAAGAAGAAAACAAGCCAATAAAAAAAGTGACATAATACTAGATGAGGTAGACAGGGCAGTGGGGAGATGCAACCACAGCCAGCCTTTGAACTTGTAAAATCCTAACGACTCCTGAATATCTCAGATGTCCAGCTGATGGAAGCCAAATACAGAGTACTAGGCAAGAAACATTTGTTTAATTTACCCTAAGATCAACACCTTCCAGATAGACATTGATATTCAACATTTCTTTTGAAGACTTAGTTTGAAAAATACTGTTGCAAAAATACTACAATGGGCTTCACAAACCCAGCTATACCTGGTGCCACCATCAAAAGAACTGCTGATCTTGTTATCCAGGCTCTTGTATCCAATGTCGCCATCGAAATGCCTTCTGACCCTGATATTCAGGCACTTGCAGGCATTCTGGATGAGAAGGAGCCATACCATAGCACAGTGAGTCAGATGTCTCATATATGACACAAGAGGAATATGCATCACCTTTTAACTACATTACACATTCTGCCCTACTGCTACATTACCAGTTTGCAAACCTACCGAACACTAATGATATAATAAATAGAGAAACATATGCATTCAAAATGGCCACACTTACTATTAAATCATACAGCAGAGGAACGGATCACACTGCAGGAATTAACTACCAACATACTCGTAGGTGTAAAACCTTTTGCCAAAGGGGGTATGACAGTAATAATAAGCAAACACCAACATTTGGCTGAAATTGACAGACAGTTGGCCGATTTCCAGAATTACATATTGCTTCCTGATGATCCAGCCAATGAATTCGTGAGACATAACAATGACTTTCTCTTTGCCTCCTGGGAGTTAGAGTTAATTACAGTGAAAGAAAGAGACTGCATACTGTATGTGTGGAACATCCTGTAACACCAACCATTTACGTCCTGCCTAAAATTTATAAGGACCAGACAAACCCCCTCTAGCTGTCTGATAATTTTTTGACAAGGCTCCCTGACTGAAAAAGTATACATCTTTGTGGATTGTTTCTTACAGCTTGTGATCACTTTACCCACTTATATTAGGGATACAATGGATGTACTTTCCAAAAATTGGCATATTTGTTTGGTCCTCTGAATTTATTATCTTTTCTGTAGATGTCACATTGTTGTATACTGCCATTTAACTCAGTCTTGGTTTTACAACCTTAAATATCACCTGACTACCAACAGTGTAGCACAGTCTTTTCCTGTCTATTTAATTTTAGAAGCAGCCTGCATAATACTTACATCAAATTACTTTCTTTTTGACAGAAAATTATGTTTTCATACTTGTTGTACTGCCATAGGCACCACCATGGCCCCCACGTATACTAACCTGTTTCTGGTGGGGGAGAAAGCCATGGTATTTGCCCGTGATAGGGATCCACACTTGCCCCAGATAGTTTTCTGGGGCAAGTACATCGCTGATATTATTATGAACTGTAAAGGTAATATTCACTCAGCATTTGGGTTCATGTAATTCTCAAATGATAACAAACAACTTGAAATGTATTTTTATTGTGCATCCTTCCAAGATCACATTTCTTGATTTACAGTTCACCACTGCAGATGGCCAAAAGTTGTCAACACAGACATTTAGAAAATTAGTTGCAGGTCACACTTTATTGCTGGCAGAGTGCCCATCCCAAACATCTGATACAATATATCCTATATGTCCAGTCTGTATGCATAAGAAGGAACTCCTCCTCAACAGGGGTGCCCACTCTCTCCTCTCTGCCCTCTACCTGGAACCCTTAGCACAAGCATTGAGGCAGTACCCTGATATGCAGGGTGCAGCTTAGGGCAGAACACATAAATTCACACTTTATGTGGATGACTAGTTAATATACTTACCTAATCCTGACACATCCATACCTAGCCTGCAGAAACTACTACAGGACTTTGGTAGGTGTTCAGGATACAAGCTAAACGATGCAAAGCTGGAAGTCCTAAAATTCCACTACACACCCTCTGACTGCATACAGCAGAAGTTTAAATGTAAATGAGATCCACACTCCATCAAGTACCTGGGCGTGACTGTTACAGATGACTTAAATGCATTACTCCAAGCCAATTATGGCCCTCTGATGCAGCCCTTAGGGCTGGCCACCAACAGTGGTAGTCTTTTACTCTGTCATTAATCCAGAAAATAGATTGCATTAGGAGAATATTCTCCCTAAAATATCATATTTACCACAAACCTTCCTATCACCCCGACACTGCAATACTTGAAGAAATGGGATAGGCTAATTTCTCCGTTTGTATGGGCAGATACCAAACCCTGAATTAGATACAGTACACTGCAGCTATCTAAAGCAAAGGGAGACATGGCCATGCACAACTTAACCAGAAACTATATGGCAGCTAAGGTGCGTATGGCTTTATAGTAGCTATCTCTGAGGTATTCAGCCCTATGGAAGCAGATAGAGGTGAAAGAAGAGGACATGCCCCATATACCTAGAGAGTTATTTAAATCATTAACTGAACCAGGCCAATGGGATGGGGAAAATAACTTTACAGAAGCCACCTACAGACTCTAGCACAAAACACTAAAATGCCCTAATCTGAAATAATTTAGGTACCTTATGCAGCCTCTTGCATATATCCCCCTCTTTCAGCCAGCCAGGTTCAACCACACTTTAATAGTCTGGGAAAGAAACATAATATTTCTCCTACTCACGTTATGCAGGGCACAGAGATACTGGCATTCCAGACTCTGGCAGACAAATATAATTGGAGATCAATAAATAGGCTCGGATATATGGAAGTTGAACATTTCATACAACACCAGATGAGAACCCTTCCAAAGGACAGAGCAATCCCACAAATCATATCTCTAGTACTCCAGATATTAGAGCAGTGCATTGGAATCTCTCATTTGGAAGCTATATCAAGCATTAGGAAAGGTAGACGGTTGAATACAGACAACATACACTCAAAATAGCAAACAGACCTTGGCATAGACATTACTGTGAAGTAATGGGATAATTATGCACACACAGCTGGAAAGAATTTTCATGGAAGTGCCTTAGTCGATTCTTTTGCACACCCTTCTAACAGGCAAACTATGTCCCACAATATGGAGCCACCTGTTGGAGACATTGTGGAGAACCTAAAGCTTCCTATGGTCTCATATTCTGGCTCTGCCCCAACTTGAAAGTTATTGGGTTCAGTTGCAGAACAAATTGAGAGTAGTCATTCACCCCAGCCTGACACTGACCCACTCCTCTTTCTATTTCTATATCTCCCGAAGGATTTCAACACTCAAACATTCAAAAAATTACTGCATAACTGTATGTTAGTGGCTAAAAAGAATATTGCTAAGAGCTGGCTTTCAGACAAAATGCTCTTTATAGAAACTTGGCAGAATTTAATGAATGATATGTATAGGATGGAAAAATGGACAGTCAAATTAATACAAATCCTCCCCAAATCTGAACTAATGTGGTGAAGATGGGTGGTATGCATAATGTCCAAATTAAACAACTTTGTGCCATAGCCAGGTGCTTAAGATCAAGGATATTTTCTGTAATGGGATGTTAAACTATAAAGGGTAAATTTAAAATATCTACTATGGAAACTTACTTGTATAACTCTGAAGCACATTGATGCTGTTTAATGGTGTATGCAATGCCTCTGTTTATTGTGCAAAACTCAATAAAATTCAATTTAAAAAAAGAAGGACCTACTCATCACTGGCACTATCTGACAAGCAAGTCCAAGAGCGTCCCTTTCACTTTATGGCCCTGTCCTCACTGCTTTTCTTTTCTCAGGAACGTTTTGTGTTCTGCAATGGAGCATGTTAGTTGGTGTGTCCACACTGCAATCCAACACTGTGCTTGCCATTCTGAGTTCCCAGGCATGCTTGTTGCACATTGCAGACACTGCAATGCATGCCAGGATACTCGTGAATGGGCACGGTAATGGATCCTGTTAAAAAAAGCATCACTGACTTCATGAGATCATTGTCAGGTGTGGGATGTAAGTACAGTATTCCCTTTTCTTTTGGGCAGCATTAAAAAAGACACGGAAGTCGGTGGAGGTTGCCTTAAACCATGTTACAGCATGGTTTGCATCCATACTACTGTTAACAAGTTTAAGGCAACTGTTTTGGTTTGAAACTGTGCTCGAAAACTTCTCTGATCAGGTTTTGAGCACAGTTTTTTAACACAGTTTGTAGCATGGTTTTATGGTGCTACAGTGTGAACGTGAACCGTGTTTGCCATTTTTGTAACATTACAGACTGTTGGTAATGTTACAAGAACGCAAGTGTTGACAGGGCCTTAGGAACATAACTAGTCCAGTGAAATTGCTGACAATGCTAGAAACTGAGCAAGATGTTTAAACAGAACAGAATTGAGAAAGGTGTTTAAACAGAATCATCTTGCTCAAGCCTTATAATTGCTCTACTATCCCATCACCACATTCATAACAACATTTAATCACTTGGCTCCCAGCCACCAATACACATTTATCTGGCTACATCTTCCCTCGCTGGCAGCAACAGATGTGGTAGATGTAATTTTTGTGGATTTTATAATCCTGGCACCAAATTTATCCACCAGAATGGATTACAATCAGTGGAAACAAGAGAGTTCATAAATTGTTCAATGCCATTTGTTGTCTATGCAATCACCCATATGTGTCCATAAGAATATGTGAGAAGGACGATACAGCCTCTGAAAAAGAGGATTCAAGAACATGTACAGTAATTTTTTTCCCCATTCTTTTTTCACATGAAGGCATCCTTTTTTGTATGGCTTTTTTTGTTTATACAAAAAAGAATGCCATCATACAAAAAAAAGATTTGGACTTAGTTTTTTCCCCACATTTGAACTTCAACAAGCCATAACTCCCTTAATATTTGGACTTAAGGGACAATCTATATATCAAAATAAAGGTCTTAATTAGTATTGCAAGAATAACACATAGTCTACTCCTCTAAACATTTCTGGGCAATATAAAAAAAATTTAAAATTAAAATTCCCATAGGATAACACTGGAATTTCAACAACTCGTAACTCCCTCTATATTTGGACTTAAGGGACAATCCATATATCAAAACAAAGATCTTAATGAGTTCTACAGAAATAACACATATCCCCCCATTAATAGTTGGGGCAATATAGAAAAGCATAGCAAATAAAAAATGCAAATTCCCATAGGATAACATTGGAACTTGAACAAATCATATAAGAAATTGTGGTTTTGGCAGAAATTGAACCGCAGGGCCCTCCAGGCCCTGTGCTTCCACAGCAACATACTGAACATGTATGTATCTATGGAAGGATGGAAGCACAGGACCCAGAGGGCCCTGCGCTTCCACAGGCAAATGAAGATATGATTATACTATCTCAGAAAGTAAGCAAATTCATTGCAAAAAAACTTTGTTAATGCACTAGTTATGGTTAAACTGACAAAAGTAGGGAAATGTGGTGTTAGGGTTCTAAACCCTAATGCCTCACCCCACTCTGCAGGGAGAATCAGGAAAAAACATTACTTTTTGACCTCTCTGGCATCTTCACAAATCAGGTATTTTATTTATTTATTTATTAGGTCTAGGATTGTAATACCTTTGAGCCAGGGCTCTTTTACAGGTATGGGGTGTGCCTTGGGGTTGTCAACCCTAATGCTCACCCCATTCTCATATACTGTACACATCTCAACTTATTTACTGATGGAATGGGGTGAGCGCTAGGGTTGACAACTCCAAGGCACACCCCACATCTAATTTATGAAGATGCAGGAGAGGTCAGATAGTAATGTTTTTTCCTGTTGCTGCCTGCAGGTTGGGGGTGGGGCATTAGGGTTGGGAATAATGCCACATTTCCTTACTTTTGTCATTTTAACCTTAAGTAGAGCATTAAGAATTTTTTTACAGTGAATATACGTATGCACACACTCATTCTATCAAAACAATAAATAGCTAACAAATTAAAACTACTTTCATGGAATGTGAAGGATTTAAGGGACAGAACCAAAAGTAAATAAAAAACATATTGAATTACATGGATAACAAGCATTTTTCAATGCCGAACGTTCGCTTGCAGGTATTTGCAGTGGTGTTTGGCATGTATGGTGCTTTACCCTAATGCCCTGTGCGATTGCTGGTATTTGCACAATAAATTTTCAGCATGACCTTTTTGTTCCCCCCATTGTGCGCTACATGGGCGGAAACACATTTTGGTCAGGATGTGAAAAATGACAGCTGTACTGCTGATAAGAAGGTGTGGTAAAATGGCAATGTTGAAAATCTGGAGTGAAAATATTGAAAATTTGCAAACTTACGAGCGTGCGTAGGAACTGCACAACGCACGCTTGTAAAACAGTTAATTTTAGGAATTTGTTCACCAAATTTTCAACATAGCCATTTTAAGATCTCTGCTCATGAACAGTGACACTGTGATTTTCTTAATTTGTTCCATACACTGAGTTCGCACAGCGACTGTGCCATTGTGCGCTACATGGGCGGAAACACGTTTTGGGCAAGATGTGAAAAATGACAGCTGCACTGCTCATAAGGAGGTGTGGTAAAATGGCAATGTTGAAAATCTGGAGTGAAAATATTGAAGATTCGCAAACTTACGAGCGTGCATAGGAAGTGCGCAATGAACACTCGTAAAACAGTCATTTTTAGGAATTTTGTCACCAAATTTTCAACACAGCCATTTTAAGACCTCTGCTCATGAACAGTGTCACTGTGATTTTCTTAATGTGTCCCATACATTGAGTTCACACACCGACTGCGCCATTGTGCGCACATGGTGGGAACACATTTGGGCAGGATGTGAAAATGACAGCTGTACTGCTCATGAGGAGGTGTGGAAAATGGCAATGTTGAAAATCTGGAGTAGAAAATATTGAAAATTCGCAAACTTACGAGCGTGCGTAGGAACTGCGCAACGCAGACTTGTGAAACAGTCATTTTTAGGAATTTTTTCACCAAATTTTCAACACAGCCATTTTAAGACCTCTGCTCATGATCAGTGTCACTGTGATTTTCTTAATGTGTCCCATAAATTGAGTTTGTGCACCGACTGTGCCATTGTGTGCTACATGGGCGGAAACACGTTTTGGGCAGGATGTGAAAAATGACAGCTGTACTGCTCATGAGGAGGTGTGGTAAAATGGCAATGTTGAAAATCTGGAGTGGAAATATTGAAAATTCGCAAACCTACGAGCGTGCGTAGGAACTGCGCATCGCACGCTCGTAAAACAGTCATTTTTAGGAATTTTTTCACCAAATTTTCAACATAGCCATTTTAAGATGCTGCTAATGAACAGTGTCATCGTGATTTTCTTAATGCATCCCATACATTGATTTTGCACACCCACTGCACCATTGTGCTCTACATGGGCGGAAACACGTTTTGGGCAGGATGTGAAAAATGACAGCTGTACTGCTCATAATGAGGTGTGGTAAAATGGCAATGTTAAAATCTGGAGTGAAAATATTGAAAATTCACAAACTTACTTAACTCATGTCGAGGAACCGCACAGTACACAACGAGATTTGTAAACAGTTTTTTTCATTTACTGAATTTCATGAAAGCTTTGACTTTTCATGAATGAGGTCACTGTCATGGCATTATTCGGACCCCAAAAGGGTGATTTCACGCAGTGACTGTGCAGTGACTGCGCAGTGACTCTTGAATCACCTTCAGGGCCTGAATAATGCCATGACAGTGACATCATTCATGAGAAGGGGTCCCAAAAACCCCATGTTGAAAATTTGGCAAAAATTCCCAAATGCCTGAGATATGCAATAAAGTTGAAAACCCCCTATCTGGCCCATTATACAGATTACTGGCATTTCCTCAGTTCATGGGTCGGTTTTGAAGAGTGCAGACGTGTTCCCGGTCCACACAAGATCATCGCCAGAGCTCTGGAGGTGGCACGGGGTGAGGGGTGTGGGGAGGTTGGGTGTGCAGTGGGTGGGGGTGGGTTGTGGGAGGTGGGGGGAGACTGCGGGTGGGCTACCAGCGTGGCAGCAAAAATTTGGGGGCGGCTGGACGCAGGGAGGCGCGGCGTGATCGCTGTTCTGTATGACAGCTGTGGTTTTCTTTGAAGTGAAGACCACCGGCTGTCATACAGCCTCCGCACCATTGGTCAGGACGCCATGCCTGCTCAACTGAGCAGTGGATTGAAAGGGAGAGGCACACCTCCAAAGTGTGCTACTCTCCCAAAACGTTTCATGCGCATGCTCGCAAGTGAACGTAAAAATGAAGTAAATTGTTTGATGATCCAAGAAACACATTTAACAGATGAGGAATTTACATTTTTAACAAAAGACAGAGTCCTGGAGTAAATGCCCCATATAAAACCAATTCTAGAGGGGTGACAGTGTTTTTTTTAAAATGAACTCAGGTATTGCAGTTACACATTCTATTGTAGATGAAAATTGGCATTCTATTATCTGTGAAATTTCAATTCAATAGCAACTGTTTACTTTAGCTAATATATATGGTCTTAATGAAAATTCACCTACTTTTTTCAATCATTTTTTTCTAAATTTAGCAACCTGTAGGTCCCCCAGGATCATAGGGGGAGATTTTAACAACAACAGTTTGGATAACTCTAACATCTATCCAGACAAGACTCCATCTTCTGCTATCAAGCTCCAGGAACTTATGTCTGACTTAAAATTAGTGGATCCTTGGAGACATTCCCATCCCTTAAACAAACAGGGCTCGATCCTAAAAGATCAATGCAAGCTGCGCCAATGGCAGGTTGTACCGATCCATGGTGTGCCTGGGACCCTGCACCCAATTCTTATATGGGAGGGGTCCCAGTGCCAAATCCCCATTGGTTGTGGCAGCCGCTCCCATGTGTGACACAAGTGGAACATGGGAGGAGCTTGGTGGAAGGTGTGGCATGGTAGTATGGACTACCTACCCCACCAGTGCTGGACAAGGAACAGGTGCCAGAGGGGGCTATGGGGCAATGCCTAGGACCTGCGCAGTACTGTCAACAGACATGCCTGCTGCAGGTCCAGTAGGCAGATGGGGCACACATTGGGGGTGTGGTTGGTACCATCTCTGATGTGGTCTGCACCCAGCTGCATAGCTGCGGTCCTCCGCAATACTCATCACACAGCTGTCCACTTCTCCAGGCAGCAGGTCAGCTCCTGTTCCCACCCTGCACTGTCTACAGGGGTGTTGCAAGGGCTGTTACATCACCTGTTGGGTGGTCTAAATCCTGGCGGGTCTCACTGGCTGTTGGAATCCCATTTAAGGGGATGTGGCAGCCAGCATCCCCGCAAGTCTCATAGCACTCTGGCGCACTGCTAACCTTGGTCCAGGCCTGGCACATGGCCAGTCTGATGCAGGGGGTCCCCAGTTTGCACAGCCAGTCTTCCTGGATTGCAAACTCTGCAAGGTTTGATGCAAGGTGCCTCTTGTGTCACTTCTGTTTGGCTGTAGGGAGGGTGGATATTGCAGCAATCATGGAGACATGGGGCCACCTAGAACCAGGACCAGGACTGAGATATGATGATCCCAGGGTACAAGATATTCAGAAAGGACAGGACATGGGGGTGGGGCAAGGTGATCTACATGAGGGAGGAGTAAGGTGTATGAGGGAGGAGGGGGGTGGAGGGCAGGACAGAGGTCCTATGGATGCAGTTTTAAGACTCTAAAAGGAAGACACTGAGGGTGAGGGTAGTGTACAGGCCACCAGCTCAGAGGGATGACCTGGATAGGGAGCTGGTCAAGCAGATTAGAAGAGTCTGTAGGAAGGGGGACACCATAGTGGTGGGGGACTTTAACCTCGCTGGGGTAGACTGAAACACCTCGACCACTATGTGTGCAAAAGAGCAGAGATTACAAAATGCATTTCAGGAATGCTTCCTGGTGCAACTGGTCTGCTAGTCAACTAGGAAGGGTAGGACTCTGGACCTGGTCTTAACAAACGGGGAGGCTGTAAGGGATCTGAGAGGGGAGGACCCCCTGGCTGGGAATGACCATAATATGGTATGGTTCACACTCAACATGGGAAGGGTAACAGGAGGAACAGGTATCAGGGTGATCCATTTGAAGGGAGTAGACTTTAAAAGGATGGGGGAAAGTTTGAGTGAGCATCTGGTGGGAATTCAGACATGCATGAGGGCCAGCCAAAAATGGAATATCATTAAGAAAGGGCTGGCAGAGGCTACTGAGACCTGTACCAGGACACGGAGCAAGAAGGGGAGAGCAAAGAAGCTGAGCTGGCTGACTCAGCAGGTAATGGAAGGGGTGAGGGCCATGAGAAAAGCATTCTGGAGGCTTAAGAAATCAGGAGGGTGAGGGAACAAAGATGAGAACATGAAGATGTCCAGGGAGGTTACCAGGCTAGTCAGAGTGGCCAAGGCTTCCAGAGTGCTGAGACTGTCATAGGGAATGAAGAATGGGGAAAAGGATTTCTTCAGATACATTGGCAAGAAAAGAAGAAACAAAGACCAGATTGTGAGAATTAAGAAAGATGGGTGGGTGGAGATGGGAGAGGACCAGTTAGAGGCACTGAATGAATACTTCTGCTCTGTGTTCATTAATGAAAGAGGGGTGATGTACACTTGCCCAAACAGCAATTACTATTCAGCTATTGCCGTTATGACATAAAACCTTTACAAATTAGAGGCTACATTGCAAAATATTTGGCTATTTCATCTGGCCCTAAGCAAAATGCATTAGAGGATATATTTATGAGCTCCAGGAGCACTAAACTTATTTCAAAAATGTTTGCTGATCTGGTAAAAAACATAGGGGGTAATTTATCTGATCTTAAGGCTAAATGGGAAAAAAGATTAGATACTGAAATATCTATGCAGGACTGGCAATGCATAATCAGTTATCTTAAGCATGGTGTTTTATTAAATTACAGCAAATATATTTTAATATTACATGTAGAATTTATTATAAGCCATATAGATTAAACTTAATGAATCAGGAACTATCAAACCTTTGTCCCAGATGCACTACATCAGTTGGAACCCTAGAACATATGACAGTGACCTGACCAGCCCTGGACATCTGTTGGCATAAGGTTTTTAAAACCCTGTCATTGACTTCTTTTGTGACCATAGAAAAGATGACTGAATAGATTATTCTCTGCTCTGGATGGACATATGGCGCGTGTACCTCATACCAACATAGGCTGATACGTTTGGACCTAATTAATGCATTCAGAAGTATCCTCTTGCAGTGGAAGCATGTTACACCTCTTAATTTTTCTACTTGGTTGTATTTCATGGTTTCAGTATATAGGATTGAAAAAAGTTCATTATACTTTGGATAGTAAATCTGATTTGTTCGATAAAATGTGGGCAGATTTTAGACTATTAATTCCTGTGAGGTATTAAGAATGTTGAAGTAAATGAATATACATTAATGCTTTTTGTCATAGTGCCTTTTGGCATTTCTGTCTTTATTTTCTCTCTTTTCCTTCTAAGTATGTGTATCCCTGGTATATGCAGTAGGCACTTGTATAAATGTATTTCACTAAGGCTATCTCCTTCACCCTAGTATCCTTCTATTATTAGCAATTCAGTATGTCTGTGTAGCTGGTTTTTTGCTTGTATAACATAAATTAACTTTGGCTGTTCACCTCTCTATCGGTGGGATATACCATCCTGTGGGGGTACGAAGGCAAGGAACCCTAGGGGAGGGCTCCACCCCTTGAGGTGCTGTGGGAGTGATTCCCTTGGCTAAAGGTACCTTAGGAAGAAGCCCGCGGGAGAGAGAGAGAGGCGTGCCACTGAAGGAGGAGGGGTGGATGGAAGGGCAAGGAAAAATGCTTGTGTGTGGAATGAGGAGAGCAGCACTTATAGAGGTTGAATGGGGGTGTGGCCAGTTGCACCACCACCCTGAACTACAGGCTGTAGCCTTCCAATTCAGTGTGCCTATGCAATTGCTTTTGTGCTTGTGTAACGTAGATAAACTTTGGCTGTTCACCTCTCTATCCAAGGGGTACACCACACTGTAGGGGTATGAAAGCAAGGAACCCTAGGGGAGGGTATCACCACTTAAGGTATCGTGGGAGTGATTCCCTTGGCTAAAGGTACCTTAGGAAGAAGTCCAAAAAGAGTGTTGAGCAAAGCATACAAGGTGGTGAACACTTATCAGGGTCGAAGACCTGTATGTAGGTCAGTTGGTAGTATGGGTTCAGTTGGTAGCATGGGTCAGTTGGCCATATTGTTTGAGTAGAATAGTCAGGAAACCACAGGTGAATGGTGACCTGCTCGGAGGTCTGACTGTAAGGTGTGGAGGCCTGACTTCCTAAGGAGAGAGGGACCATCCAAAGGGGGAGAAGGGACACATATGGGACAGCCACCCAACTCCATCCAACAGTGGAAACCTAACTAAGTGACCTAGAAACTACAATTATGCCCAACTAGTATTATGATCATTGGCATGGAGCAGAGAAAAGTCCCCCCTTTGAGGAGGAAAGCTCCGGGGATCCAAGGCCTAGGTCACCTTCCCTCCAGGCCTTGGGACAGTTTTGTTTAGTGATGGCTATGCTACTGCAATTTAGTGGACCAATCCAGGGGAATTGCAATTTCAGGGAACACTCTCACTCTGTCCCTCTAATGGGAATGCCGTGGAAGTTTGCGAGCTAACTCTACAACAACAGGCAACCAAGGCAGGAGGAGGAGAGTAACGACCACCAAGGTTCTCATCCACCTTACCAAACCAAGAACAAACCAGGTGAACCAGAGGCTGTTGCAGGGAGAATAGCTTGAAAGGATGCCTCCAAACCCACTCAGGCAGCTAAAGGGGCCCTTCCATGACAGCCCAACCCCTTTGCCACTGAAGTCTTAAATGCTACATCGAGAGGTACCACTGGTATGGTTGATGACTGAAAGTCCACCCAGAGTGAGGACATCCCCAACTATGGGCCAGGTGAGAAGGACCTCACCCTAAGCTTCGCATGCTCAAGATGCGGCCTCCGGAGTGCAAAGAGAGACCATCGGCAACAGGGCTAGCCCTGAGTCCTGGAGTAATCTATATGGTTGGCATGTCTCCAAAATGGAAAAGTGACTTGTAATGAGCATGAAACCTGTACATAGTAAGAAGCATGGGACCCATATGTGGGTTGTGATTGATGATAGCAGACATGGGGAGACCTGTACATAGGTCAGACTGAGCACTGTGGACCCTCTCATGGGTCTTGACTGGATGAGACCTGTATGTCGGTCAGGCCGAGCAATATGGACCCTATCGTGGGTCTAGGTAAGGCAAATAGCCCTTGTCAACCACAGGAATGCATGCTGACCATATCCATTAGAAAGCCAAATTGGGAGTGAATTGGATTGTGTATTATGAGTAAGAAAACGCCGAGGCCAGGTGAAGCCTGGGGCAACAGTTGGAGAGGAGGAGGCAGTGAAGCTGATTAGGTAGGAGGAGGAGGCTGCAAAGCCGGTATGGTAGGAGGGGCTGTTCGAAGCAAGTAAACATGATATGATCTCAGACTTGGAAGGGGATGCCAGTATTGAAAGGGGAGATGTCCCAGAATGAAGGGACTTGCAAGCTGATTATGTTAGTGCCATGCGGCTTGTATATTAGCTATACTGGTAGTGCAAGGGACAGGAAGGCTGGGAGGACTGCAAGGGACAGGAAGTCTAGGATGACTGTGTAAATCAGGTGCAGAATAGCAGGGAAAGGATGGTAGAAGGCTGGGTGAAGCCAGCTGCCCTAAGGTAGAGAGCTGCCTGGAATAGCTGGTTGCAGAATACCATAAAGGCTGTGTGGAGCAGTAACAGAAGGCCGGGGCAAGCCAGTGACCAATAAAACATTTAAGAAGCTGAAAACTGCTCCCGCTCCCTGGAGCCACAATGCCCAGTGCAACAACGTAGTCCCCCGCCATGGGCAAAACAGAGAAGCCACAGAGAGGCACCATGACACCAAACAGCTAATTAAACCAGTAGGATAAAATAATTTAAGTACCAGCAGTTGAATTAAACTAGTAGATGAAATTAATTTGACGAATATCTGTGGCTGTAGCTGGGCTGGCATGTGTTTGAGAAGATTAAGAACCTCAAAAGGCCTGTACACAAGGGGAGAGCAACATGGAAAGGCAGGAGACTCGGGTGAGATTCTGTTGCATAGCTAGTAACACTGAATAGCCAAGCAAACTGAAATAGATTTGTCTGTACAAATCAGAAGGAAGTGCAATTGCAGGCTGAGTAAATGCAGTGGATAGGTAGAATAATCTGTAAACATAATGAAGACTGTAACGAGAAACCACCAAGGAAAAGAAAAAAGAAGCAAAAGCAGCACAAAGTACCTGGAGTTGCAACAGAAAGGCAGCAGTACCCACTGCCACCCCCTGCAGCTAGCTGAGAGCAAGAGCTTAGACCAGGTGCAGGCAATTAAGTGGAAGCAGCAGCAGAGGGCTGGAATGGAAGCTGAAACATGCAACAAATGCAGGAAACTGAGGATGGCAGGTAGCTGAGGAGGACAGGGAACCAGAGCACAGCGAAGGAGCAACACAGCACAAATAAACAGCAACTAGAAAGAATACATCAAACCGGAAGCATAAACACAGTAGAACAGAAAAACAGCACACAGCAGCCAGAAGCAAAACAAATGCAAACCAAAGCAGGAGAAACACAGGAACATATCCAGCAGAAACCTAGCAGAGTCCAGAGCACAAACAAACTAGATGGGAGGGGGTGGGGTGGTCAAGGCCACAGCAGGTCTAAAGAGAGAAGACAGATGAACAGTGCCTCTGGCCGGCAAGGAAAAATGCTTGTGTGTGGAGTGAGGAGAGCAGCTGTTAAATAGGCCAAATGGGGGTGTGGCCAGTTGCACCGCATCCTTGAAGTACAGGCTGTAGTCTTCCAATTAAATTTAAACTGTTGGAGATGGAGTTTATGATAATTTTGTATCCCTTTCTATATACCTGTTTAAATATATAACCAAACCCTATGTTAATTGTATACCAAAAAGCAATTAACTGCTACTTTTCTGTTTTTCTTCTTTGTATGTGCTTTGTACCTTGCATTTTCCTGCTAATAAAAATAAAATCCAGTCAGAGCCATTATGGCTGTGGAGAGCTTTTAGGAGTGGAAGGGCAGTGAACAGAATATGCTATGCTCTCGCTGCACAGGAGTCAGCCATAATACTGTAGCGATTATAGTACTGCGCATGCATGATACTCGCACATGCGCAGTTTGTCACGGAATCAGCCTTGCACAACATGGCGGTGCTGACATAACTACGTGTAACAACCAAGTCCTCTCGGGTTACTAGAATCCCATTAGTACTAGTCTTAGGCAGGTAGGAAAAGACAGCTAATGGGGAAGTCATTAGGGGCTACATAATGGCATTATTGTTTAGAAACATAGAAACATAGAATTTGACGGCAGATAAGGACCGCTTGGCTCACCCAGTCTACCCATTTCCCTACCTACTGGATAAGCTGCAGATCCTAGTTAACCAGCAGCCTACTTCTTCCTACTCCCACCCCCTAGAATGGCCTTATGACTGTCCCATGCATGCTTGAATTCCACCACTGATTTTGACTCACAACCTTCCTCGAAGGCTGTTCCATGCATCCACAACCCTCTCTATGAAAAAATACTTCCTTAAATTACCTCTGAGTCCGCCCCCATCTTCAAATTGTGCCCTCTTGTTCTTGCACACCTCTTTTTGAAAGATGCTACCCTCTTGGACTTTGTTGATTCCCTTGAGGTACTTGAACGTTTCTATCATGTCCCCCCTCTCCCTCCTTTCCTCGAGGCTATACATATTAAGCTCCTTTCATCTGTCTTCCGGCGCAGACCCTGCACCATTTTAGTTGCCCTCCTCTGGACAGCTTCCATCCTGTCTATGTGTTTGTGGAGATTGGGTCTCCAGAACTGCATACAGTATTCCAGATGGGGTCTCACCAGCTGTCTGTACAGAGGAATAACTTCCTGTTTTCTACTGGTGATCCTCTCCCTGTGCATCCCAGTATCCCTCAACCCTCCTTGCTGCTCTCTCACATTGCTTGCCCACCTTTAGGTCATCTGATATGACTACCCCAGGTCCCTTTCCATTTTTGTTGTTGTTAGTATCTCACCCCCATTGTGTACTCTTCCCTGGGTTTTGTTTCCCAGGTGCATTACCTTACTTCTTAGCATTGAATCTAAGCTGCCATACATTTGACCATTCCTCTAACCTTGCCAATTCCTTCTCATCCTTTCCACCCCACCTGTGCATCAACTCTGTTGCAGATCTTTGTGTCATCTGCAAAGAGACATACTCTTTCTTCAGTCCTCTGCAATGTAAACTATAAAGACATTGAAGAGTACCGTCCTAATACTGAACCTCTGCACCCCACTAGTAACCCCCTTTCTTCAGAGTGGACTCCATTTACTATTACTCTCTGGGTCCTATTCTCCAGCAATTCTTTACCCAGGCTGTCATCTTGGGACCCACTCCCAGGATAGCTAACTTGTATATTAATCTTTTGTGGGACTGTGTCAAATGCCTTGCTAAAGTCTAGGTAGGCCATGTCCACAGCCCTCCCTGATCTACTACTTTGGTCACCCAGTCAAAGAAATCTATCAGATTAGTCTGGCATGACCTTCCGCTGTGAATCCATGCTGCCTGGGTCCTGTGCCCCTCTGGCCTCTAGATGCGTGACAATTCCTTCCTTCAGAAGTAATTCCATCATTTTTCCCTATCACTGAGATTAAACTAACAGGTCTGTAGTTTCCTGCTTCTGCCTTGCTCCCACTCTTTGTGAAGGGGAATCACATCTGCCCTCCTCCAGTCCTCCTGGTACCACCCCATCCTCCCATGATTTGTTAAAAGTGTAGTTAGTGGTGTCACTAGTTCTACCTTAGTTCTTTTAGAATTCTGGGATGAATCCCATCAGGCCCCATTGCTTTGTCCACCTTCAGTTTTAAGAGTTCTTTAGAACCCTTTCTTCTGTAAATGGGCTGATATCCTTCTGTATCCAGAGTGTTTCTACTGTTTGTTTTATGTACCTCCCTCTTCCTTTGTAAATACTGAGCAAAATATTTGTTTAGTATCTCTGCCTTTCACAGTCTCCCTCTGCCCACCCTCCCTCCCTCCCTTTGTTAAGCCTCACTATCCCTCCCTTGGTCTTCCTTCTCTCCTGATGTACCTATAAAGGTTTTATCCCCTTCTTAACTGAGTTGGCTATCTTTCCTCAGTTTGGGCCTTTGCTGTTCGACTGCCTTCCCAGCCTTCTTTTGCTTTTAACTGATACAGTTCTCTGTCCTGCTCCTTCTGTGATTCCTTGTACTTCCTGATACTTTCTTTTCTCTTGAACCTTCACTGCCACTTCCTTTGAGAACCATAGTGGTTTCTTACATCGTTTGTTTTGTTTATTTGCTTCATAAAGGTTTGTTACCTCTGTGATGCCAGTTTTATTATTCCCCATTGTTCTTACACTCCTTCCTGCCCATTTGCTAGTGCATTCCTTAGGCAGTCACCCATTTTGGCAAAGTCAGCCTCCTAAAGTCCAAGTACTTTTGTCTTTGTATGGCTTGACTCTATTGCTTGTTTATTGTGAACCATACTGTTCGATGGTCGCTAGTTCCCAGATGGCTACCCACTTATACATCTGTGATCCTCTCTCCATCTCCATTTGAGAGAATCAGGTCTAACATTGCTCCCTCTTGAGTGGGCTACAATACTAGTTGTCTAAGGCATGCCCCCTGTAGGGCATCTAGAATAACTCCACTCTTCGAAGTGGCTGCTGCAACTGCACTCAGCTAGCCTGAGAGAAGGATGATTATGTCATTTAGAACTCTCACAGCAGCATAACCACTTTACTGCCAGCTGCTCTTGAGGAGTTTAGAATGTTCATCAGTAAGTTCAAGTGTGGCAGTTAGACTGGCAGGAGGTCTGCCATTGGGGACCTGTCAAAGGGAGCCCTGGTATTTCTCACACTAGTTTGGTAAAATCTTCAGTTTGCCTGCAGAACTGTGTAGTTTCACTCCAGGGGGAGTGAGAGGAAATGCAGTTCTTGTGGGTCCAAGGGGTAAGCCCCTGAGGTTCCTGAAGTTCAAAGCTGCCTTAAGAAAGAACACTAAGTAGAATCTGACATGCTACCACCTATTATACTCCCTCCTCCCACCCCATCACAACATACTGTGCCATTTTGACTCTGTTCTACCATTTACAACCTATAGTGTTATTTCAACACTCTACTGCTGTCCTTCCCCCCAACTACCCCTCTCCCCACTGATGTTCTCCCCTTTTCCATTCTTAGTTTACCCCTATTTTCTTCAGCCTCCATATTCCTTATCCCTCTCCTCCCCTCCAGTCACCCACCACATTCCACTCCTCCTCCCATCCCCCTTCTCTCTCTCCTCCTTTTCTTCCTGGTCCTGACCCCCTTGCAGGGTTCTCTATCACCCTGATGGGGTATAGATCCTGGCTTCCTCTCTTTTTCCCCTCTCCCTTTCCCCCACTCTCAAATCCATCACCCACCCACCTCCCTACTTCTGTATCCCTCTCCTCCCTTCATGTTCCTCCACTCTCTTTTCTCTACCTCCCCACTCCCTTTCTCTCCTCTCCCTTTCTGCTTGGTCCAGTCCCCCTTACAGAGTTCTCAGCATCCAGAAGGGGTTAGATCTTAGCAGTCCCTCTCTCTCTCTTCCATCCCCACCTTCTACCCCTTGCCTGCCCACTTCCCCACTTGTCTTATAACTGCCCTCCTTTGGGTATACAATAGCACTTTGAATTGTGTGCTCAGCCTACTACTTCTAGCACTTCAAATGTGTTATCCATCCTCTAACTTTTACCCTACTGGATCACCTGCTCTTGGGTTGTTGCAGTGTACATTATATACAGACATGGTTTTGTTTACCCTGGCCAGTTGGTCTGGGTTATTTCTGCTCTGTAATTGTACTGCACTGTTTTGTTTTAGTAATTGTTCTTATATTGCTCTGTTATTGTTTTGTGTTTTCCTGTTCTCCCAATTCTTGTACCCCCTACCCCACCCAGGATGCTTCTGGAAATGGGCTGTTTATAGCTCATATTGTCTTTCCTGGTGAAACATTTTCCAAATAAAAGAAAGGTGCCTTTTGTTCTTTCCATGACTGGGAGGAGGGAGCAACTAATCTGTGAGTACAGAATTTGAGACTGTTCTCTGAGGGAGTTGTCAGAGGTGTGTGAGCCCTAGATAAGGCTAGATCCCCTTTCAACACAACTCTGCTGAATTTAATGTTAAAGTTGGGAGTCTTTAGCAATTCACTGGGGATTGGAGACTCATTTGATGTAACCCTGAAGGAATTGCAAAGGCTGTTTGGGGAAAAGGGTGAGGAATACCATCTGGAGTTTCAGGCAGGGCTAAGTGGTTTGTGGATGGGCACCATTGTTCCCTGTGCAGTGACCATGCACCAGGAGGATTTAAAAGTGTGTGGCACTCCGGTGGGAACCAGTGAAGGTGGCAGTATAGAACCGATCGCTCTGCCACAGCCCGATGGAAATCCTGCACCTGCTGGCGGTGTGATGGCTTAAACGCGCTTCTTGCCCTTGACTCCCCCCCATCTGCGCTGATGCAGTACTTTTCGGGGTTACACCATGTCAAAGTGTTATTGATCCATGTATTTGCTGGCCAAGTCGGGGTTAATTAGGCCGCAGAGGCCCGATTGCGGTTCTACCAGCCAAAAAGTGCCTCGGGGCTTATTTTCTGTGGAGGGACTGTGCTTACAGAGTGTGTTGGGTGGCCTGATTAGTAATTGTAGGTGCTGGCAGAAGCTGCTATGGGGTTCTCCTGTTGCCGTTCTAATTACAACTTCAGGGAGCTTTCTAATTACCTGGTTGTTGGTACGCGGGGCAGTCTACTGGCAAGATGGACCAAGCTGGGGGCAGCGATGCTGGGGTGGCGACACAAGGTGTCATGGCACAAACCCACATGGGGAAATCTTTAGGCAATATTATTAAAATGCTGGAGGCACTTCTCTCCAGGGTGGATAGCATAGGTGCTTCACTGGCGGGCAATGTCGCCGATGTCCGGAGGCTGGAGGATCAACACAATGTACTGGAGCAGCGTGTGGGGGAACTGGAAGCCCAGCATTTGAATGTCTTGCACGAATTAAGAGATCAAGAAACTAAGCTGGCACAGCTGTGGCAGAGGGCCAAAATACAAGATAATCGTATAAGAATGAACAACATACGCATTCTTGGTGTTCCAGAGGGGGCAGAGGGCTTCCTCAAATAATTGGAGAGCGCTGGAGGGAATCAGTTAATGTGGAGCATGCTTATAGGGTTCCTAGCAACTCAAACCACAACAAAAGCCCTCGGACTATCGTGGCCTGCTTGCTATGACTATCAGTTAAGGAACGCCTGTTGAAAGCTATAAGGGAGGCTGGTGAGCTGTCTTGGAGGGGGCATGCCATTTCTGTTTACAGGGACTTCTCACACGAGATTGCAGCAAGGAGAGGCACTTACAAGATGATCAAAAAAGTGCTGAACATGAACTCGGTGCAATACAGGTTTAAGGGACTCACTTCACTTTATATGTGCAAAGATGGTCAATCATTTGTGGCAGAGTCGCCGAGGGATGCGGAGGCCTGGATTAGAGGGCACCGGCCGGGCATGCTGACTGGTACCACATCTCCCAGATGCCTCTGGGAGCCCAGAGGCAAAATATCACTGGGAACCACCAAGAAAGGCAACGTTGCTCCGGAGAACTGTAATTGCAGGAGAACAAGTCCGACCAGTACAGCCCCCCCCCCACGCAGAGGCAGTTATGGGCCCCTATGCCCGACGAAAATAAGGCAAAATCATCACAATCTTCCTCTAAGCGAGCTCTGGAAGTGCATAATGATACCCACTGCAACAATCGCCTGAAGGGGCTGACCCTCCATTGTCAGCGAGACAACGCGCATGCCCCAGAAGTTCCCATCCACCAGCTCAGGAGACTGCAGCTGTGTCTCCTTCTGCTAAGCTTTTAAAGGTGGATCCCATCTTGCTGGAGAGAAACAGAGATGCAGACAGGGTGAAGGAAGCAAAGGAGGGCCTTGGACGATGGCCGTCACCAATTGACTGGGTGACCACGATGGAAGAAGAGGAGGTCGACACGGAGACGGCAACCTGTGCTGCTGTGAAGCCGGGGTTGATGTCATATGTTGAAGCACTGTCCATATCAGGGACTTGAGAGATTGGGGACTGCCTCTGTTATTATTCTCAACAGTTGAAGGATGAGTTACATAAGCTGTGTGATAATATGCTGTGTGATAGCTGGAGGGTGGGGGGTACCCCCTCCCCTGTTGCACGCTTGCTCATAGTAGTGTTCTTCACGTTACATGAGGGTTCGGCTAGGGGTTAAGGGTCAGGGACTTGCTTCCCCCCCATATTTGCCTTGGTCTGGTTGCCTCGGCAACGCTTATATATGGCCCAGCTGTCTCCCCACCAGTTATGACAGGGGTGCCGCCATTTATACCTCGTTCACTCTGTTAGCAGGCCTGTGAGCCTGGGCACAAGTCTAAGCGTTGGTATCCCTGACTCATTTGGCCCTGCAAGAGTAACCCAATAGTCGAATTCTTTGCTGCTACCAATGGTACACTTGGTCACACATATTAATGGCAATTGTACCCCGGTGAAGAAGACCTAGTTTATAGATACCTAGGAATCACCCCTGCACCTTTGAGGCCTAATGAATGTTTTAAATATTGGGCAGTTTGACAGACCCCCCTCTTTTTCATTTCCCCTTCTTTATAACTCTGGGCTGGGTGTTCTCGATTGAGACCCCGGCCCCCCCCTCGGATGGGGGATAGTGATACTGGATTGCGGGCCACTCCTGAAGGCTGGATGCAGATCATTTAGCCAGAGCCACAGACTCGGGCTGGGACGGAACACTGGATTCAGTGGGTCTTCCACCTGATCAGCTTCTGGTGACAGAAGCAGCGTGGTTTAGGGGCACTCTCCCCTACGCATGCATCCAACTCGGCACCAGCAACTGAGTGTTGACTGTCAGAGTAATTGCGTGTTACTGGTTATTAGCAGTTCATTGGCTAACCTAGTTTTCTGACTGCTGTTAGTTGGGCACCTATTTGCCCTGTTTCTTTACTCTGTTCTTTTTTTCTTTTCCTGCCTGAATTGTGAGAGGGTATAATTCTAGTTTTTTATTTTTTCCCTGTCCCTCTCTATTAGCGTACTCTGCGCAGACCTGTGCACTGCTATAGGTGGATTGAACAATACGGTTGTTTCCACACACCTGGAGTTTTAGAAGCTCACTGGCGGCTTAGGACCATTGATAGGATACTAGCCGGTTAATTTCAATCCCACTCTGCTATTGGCACACACCTCCCCCCCTCCTGGTTGGGTGAGTGCTCACATTCTCTTGGCTATGTAATAGGGGAGTCTATTATGGCCCAAACCACAGCGAAACCACAAAGATGGGGCTGCTTCTCCTGGAACATGCGGGGTCTCAACCATCCAGCTAAGTGTACTAAGGTGTTACAGTACTTACATTCGCTGGGAATGGACATCGCACTACTACAGGAGACGCACCTTACCAACTGCACAGTGCAATGGCTAAAAAAGCTATGGGTGGGTACGGTGCTGGCCAGTTGTGCATCCACAAAATCCAAGGGCGTGGCTATCCTCCTAAGGAAGTTGGGCCAGTGGATGGTGGAAGGGCAATGCCAGGATTCATTGGGCAGGAGGTCAGTGGTTAAGCTGGCGTATCCTGGGGTTAAGGCTTCAATAGCCAATGTTTATGGTTTCAACATGGATACGGGAGATATATATTCTGAGGTGAGTCAGGCTCTTACTGACCTCAGTGGGGATGATCATGACATTCCAGTTCTGGTAGGGGGAAGTCACAATTTGGTCTGTGATATTTTCTTAGATAAATCTGTTCCTATGCCGCAGACGCACCCGAGAGTTTTGGAAACCCTAAATTCTCTGATGTCGGAATGGGGCCTAGGTGACCCATGGAGGATCAACTATCCGAGCGGGCATGATTACACGTTACTATTCTACAGTACATGGGACACACAGTAGGCTGGACTTCTGGCTGGCCAATCATGTTGTTGCAATGCCGGGGATCATAGCTCCTACTTTTGGTAGTATTATTATCTCGGACCACACTCCTGTAAAGATTACCTTTTCCCACCAAGGGCGGAGTTCAAGCTTGACCCGGTCGAGGTGCAACCCCCTGCTAATTGAGGATACAGATTTCCGGGAGTACATAAAGAAGGAAGCCTTCTCCTACTATTCAGTTAATAGCCCTGGGGAAACCAGTGCAACCACAGTCTGGGAGGCCTTTAAGGCAGTTATTCGGGGGAGAATTATTGCCTACTGTGCGGCCAAAAATAAAGAAAGGGCAAAAAGGATATTGGAGCTCCAAAACAACCTTGCATCTCTAGAGAGACAATTTAAATTGTCACCCACCAATCCACTTAATTCCCCCCCCTACTAGCTGACATTAGTGGCCTGAAGTACAAACTTAATGTGCTGCTGAACAGAAAGGCGGAATGGCAACTCACCCATGCTAAACACAGGTTTTGGGAAGGGGGAGAAAAAGGGGGGAAATTGCTAGCATTCTGCTTATGGAAGCAAAAGACCACATCTAGAATCCTAGCTTTAAGGAATAAGGAGAGGAATGTGGCCACAACACTGAAAGCTGTCAATGAAGTGATGAAGTTGTTTTGCCAAGATTTGTCTCAATCCAAGAGCTCTCTGTCGGCTACAGAGATATCCCAGCGGCTGCAGAGCTTCCATGAAGGGGCACAGTCTTCTAGGCTCTCTGAGGAGCAAACCCAAGTGCTGAACACTCCTATTACTTGGGAGGAGCTATGGTCCTCGATTTCTCATATGGCCAAAGGAAAGGCCCCTGGGCCGGATGGGCTACCCACTGAACTGTACCAAGTCCTGCAGGACGAGATCACCTCTCCTCTTCTTCAGATGCTCCAAGAAGCCCAGTCAATTGGTACTCTCCCCCCACCACAATGTGAGAGGCCCTCATATTACTAATCCCCAAGAAATCGACGGATAGTTTGTCCTGTGCAAACTACAGACCTATTTTGCTCCTATCAGTTGATACTAAGATATTAGATAAAATTTAAGCAACTAGACTGTCCCCAGTGCTTACTACCCTGATCCATCCCTCATAGACAGGCTTCTTGAAAGGGAAGTCGAGTGCGGACAATCTGCGCCTTATGCCGAATCTAAAATGGCTCGCTTTTCATTCCAAAGTTCCCATGGCAGCCCTGTTGATTGACTTTGCTTGGGCTTTCAACTCGCTGAAGTGTGAGTATTTGCACCAGATTCTTCAACGCTATGGTTTCGGACCCCAATTTTGTCTGTGGGTCCGCACTCTGTACAACCGTCCCTCGGCCAGGATCCTTACTAACAAGGATATTTCCCCCTCCTTTACTCTGCAGAGAGGCACCAGGCAGGGGTGCCCACTTTCGCCTCTCCTATTCTTGTTAGCTCTGGACCCTCTAATTAGAAAGCTGACTAATTCTCCAACTGTAAGAGGTATTCCCGTGGGGAAGACATTGTATTTCGTTAATGCATATGCAGACGATATGCTTCTCACCCTGGCTGACCCACAATCCTTTCTCTTACTTGCTCTGTCTATACTGCAAGAGTTCGCTAAGATCTCTGGCCTCACGGTAAATCAAAATCTCCCTATCTCCCCTGAATAAGAAATGTAGTAGACAGTGTCTAGTGGGTACAGACATTTCCTGGGTGCAGCATGGCTTCCCATACTTGGGTATCAATATTACGGCAGCCTGGAAGGATCTTGAATCAGCTAACTTTTCTCCCCTCTTAACAACACTTACAGCAGAGGTTCAACGCTGGAGGAAATTGAAGTTAACTTTAAAGGGTAAAGTGGAGGTGGTAAGAATGTTTATCTTCTTGAGGGTTTCCTATGTATTGAGCAATCTCCCAATCCCACTCTCCCAGAAACCATTCCAGGCCCTAGATAAGCTAGTGGCACTGTTTCTATGGGAAGGAGGCCTCCCTAGGTGGGGTGGAGGGAAACTGCGGGCACATTGGTCGAAAGGAGGGCTCGGGCTCCCCTGGTTTGTGGGATATCACCTGGCTTTCAACATGGCCCAGACCTTAATGTGGTTCATTCCTCGTCATGCTCCCCCTCCTCAGTGGGCAGTGCTGGAAGATGAGCTGGCAGAAGGAACCCCCCTTTACGCTCTGCTGTCTAACAGAAAGCCGACTATTCCCTAACTTATGCCAAACAAGGCTAATTCATGTTCCTTGTGGCAGCATGCAATGGGCCTAACCAGTGTTCCTATATCTGATTATTTCCCCCCTCTAAGTTATGCTCCGATATGGGGTAACCCGCTTGTAAGGGTAGACCACAAACTGCTTCACTGGGCTTCTTGGGCATCCAAAGGTATACAGATGACAGCTGACCTGCTAATTCCTAATTCACACACTGTGATGTCCTTTGAGCAGCTTAAAGCCAAATATGAATTGCCAAATCAGGATTTTTGGAGGTTTCTCCAACTACGCAGTGCTGTGCCTCCTCTATTTAAACACTGGTCCCCTCAGTCCCCTTGGAGCTGTTTGAATAACATCTCACTGCCTAATAGGGGCAAGGGCCTTGTGAGTATTATCTACAGAACTCTCAGAGATTCCGAGGCGGATGCCACTTTCCCCAGCAGAGCCGCATGGGAGCAGGATATTCCTCACAACTTATCCTTACAACAGTAGGCAGGTTGTTTCAGACTGGCCCTCACAGCCTGTGTAGACTCCAGGAGTCAGCTGATTCAACTAAAAATTCTTCTCCGATGGTACCAAACTCCTGCAGTCTTACACAGGCGTAGGATAATCCCTCAAGATAGTTGTTGGAGGTGTCACTCTTTCCCGGTCCACCTTTGCCACATACTCTGGCAGTGTCCAGTTATTCGTGCTTTCTGGACCAAAGTTTTAAAGGACTGCTCCGCAATAGTGGGCACCCTGTTGTCCCAGTATCATTACTCCCTGCTATTAGGAGACACGTTCTCAATGAATGCACTTACCCCTGCTAAAAAGGCCTGGCTCCTCGTTGCTGTCATGGAAGCAAAAAGAGCTCTGCTTGTGAAATGGAGGCAGCCTTTGCCCCCCACATTTTCTCAATGGCGGGCAGCCTTAGTTAGGCTGGCCACCTTTGAAAGGCTTATGGCTGCAGTTAGAGGTAAAATGGCCAAGTATCACACAAAATGGGATGCCTATCTCCACTCACAAATTTGCAAAGTGCCCCCTCCTCCTCCACAGAATCCTCCTGTCATTCCTACTACTTAAGGGTAAAAATGAACCGAGGTGGGCATACTTCATGCCATGTACTTTCCTCTATGGTGTGTAGACTCCGTTATACTCCTCTCTTTCTCTTTTCCTGCCTGAAGTGATATATTGGCTGAATTGTTGCTTTACTGTTCTCTACGTTACCCTAACTATATCTATAGATCAAGTGTAATACTGTGGGCCTGTTGGGCATAAGCCGAGTAAAAATATATAGTTAGCAATCACCTGTTCTTCAAACAAGATAGGTCTGCACAACTATGCAAGATTCTATTGTTCTGTATGTCCCGTAGTTACCTGGGCCAATGTTCAGAGTAGAGTTATTAGCATACTACATATATAGGACAGGTTTCCTGCTTAGGTTATTAGGGGCAGGGGCATTGTATAATTGACACTTTATATAAAGTTAAACTGGTATCTAGGAAAAGTTCTGTAAAATGGCAATGTCTTAGATATCCTGTGTCTGGGATCAGTATCTGAATCATATGGTGAATGCTCTGCTATGTATTAAGCGAACCAAATGAAAACTGAAACCTCAATAAAACGTTACATGTTAAAAAAAAAAAAGTGTGTGGCACATCCCACAGATATACACTTTGGAAGAGAGGTAGAGGTGTTTTTTTGTGGAAAACAGTACTGCCTAGCAAAGTGTCCTGCAAAAGAGAATGTGCCTGTATGGCAATGATAAACATTTGGAGGACCACCCTTGTTTTAAGTAACTTCTGTAAATAAAGCCATACTGCAAAATCCCAGTTACTGCTTTGGACATTCTGCTTGTTGGTTCTTGTGTGAGCAGTTAGGTCTAGCATATGTCTAGCATCCTCTCCGCTGGACCTGGTTGTAAATAAAAAGATCCATTTTAGTATGTACCCCCATCCCCCCATCCTCCCATCCTCTAGATAATGAGCCTGGTATACGCACCACTGCTAGGGGTGGTCCCATGAGTGTAGCTCTACCAAAAGAAAATTGTATGCCATGTAGTTGTCAGTAGTTCTTTTAAAGGGGGGTGCCAGCTAGCCAAAGGTGGTGTGAGGGTTACATTCATATGCATGATACTCGTGCATGCACAGTTTAAGCCGGTCCCACCATGTTGCACATGGCAGCCATCACGTCCACACTTGCAGAAAGGAACAGCAATGCGCGAGAAAGTGGTTATGTTTATGCAGCCCGCAGAGGGGAAGGGCTGCATAAACAGAATCACTGGAAACTATGCTGGATCACTGGGGCAGAACATCAGACAGCGGTCTGGTTACATACTTCCAAAGTGCTCTTTTACAAATCTGATGATGGCATAACATCTGTGGAGCTTGGCCCACACAACCTTAAAAATCAGACTCAGGAGGAGACTATTAACAAACTAGAGATCTGGTCTCAGATTTTCTCATCATCAAAGTCACTTTCTGTTTCTTTTCTAAGCAGTAATTTCTGATAAATGTGCCTTAACCATATTGCCCTCAGTGCTGGTAGACTACTTTTGGTTTTCCCCTCATTGTATTGGGAGAAAGTAGTAGCAGTCTTGAAGTGGTTGCTGCCACTGGTGGCATGCTCTGAAAAAAGTGGTCCCCATGCTTGTCTGCACATTTTAGAAATGACCCCTTGAGTTAAAGTGGAATTGATTACTTATGTGCAGCTGTTTGAAATGTCTCTATTTTTATAAATTACATTTATACTTCTAAAGGATCCCTATTTTAACTGTGCCTGAATAAAAGCTGACGCTGTCAGTTGTGTTTTGTTTTGATTTTAGATTTATAGAACTGATATTTAATACAACAGCAGATTAGGTACATAAGGACACATGTTGATACATGGACATATTAAGATAATATCTCAATTGCAGACAGGTCTGTGTTAGGTGTGGATTTTGAATGTGCACATACACTAGTCACGTGTTACAGAATTGCAGATATATCATGTTTAAGACAGTATACGTTTGACTATTCATAAGTAATATAGAATTATTGTACACAGAGTTTAAGAAAAATGTATCAGAACAGTACACTGTGTAAAATTTGATTGACACCACTGTGTGAAACAGCTGGTGAATGTTTAACTTGCAGTAGGGCAGGTTGTCTTCCAACCTATTTTATCTTAAGACATATATTTTCATATTTATAAGACTTTTAACATTATTTACTATGTATTGCTGAAGCTTATTTTCCCTTGTGTTTTTAATCATTGTCATTTACTATTGCTAGCACAGACACACACACACAGGGTTTCAAAATGAAACTCCAATTGGTTTACAGCAGGGTTTCTCAAATGGTGAGGCCAGCCTCCCTGGAGAGGCCCCAACCTGTTCCAGGGGAGGCTCAGCCAAGTCTGAAAAAGAACTTTATTTAAATTTTGAGTTTTAGGCATTTTGTGTGAAGGAATGAGGCAATCTGAAAAAGGATAATAGTAGGTGAATGTATGTATTTATTTACAAATTGATGACCAGGAAAGACACTCTGAGCCAAGACTCATTTCAAGTGTACATTGGGAAGTGTGGGGAGTGAATAAAATTAAAAAGACAACTACAAAACAAGGCAATACAAAATGAATAATAGTGCAAACAAATAGGAACAATGAACAAATGAGAGGCAATAATTGACCAGTTAGACTGGTGGCAGAACAACCCAAATACAGGGCTTAAGAAGAGATGTTGTAGGAGCAAGAGCAGGAGGAAGCGAAATGATCTCTGAGAGGATACTTAACAGCAAGTGAAGAGGTGGGTAGGAATGTTATTCCAAATAGAGGGGAAACAAACAGAGAAAGCAGTCTGACCAATGCAGGCACTGCAGCAAGAAGTAACAATGGGTTAAGAGTCAAAACAGTGGAGCAAGTAGGCTGGCCTGGGGAGGGGGGGTACAAGAAGGGGATACAATAAGCTGTATAAAATGGTAAGTACTCAAAGGAATTTCACTTTATTCCTGAGGTACCGTGCTAAGATGTTATTTTTTTATGGGGAGGCCCCAGACTATTTCAATGTTTGTTGGAGGCTCAAGATATTTTCCATGGCTTTGGGGAGGCTCACCATGACAAAGTTTATATAGCATATGTCAGGGAGTGAATTTTCAAGTCAGTGATATTTGACCTTGGGATAGCTTTCTTTTGATTGAACTAATCCTGTCTTGGCAAAGTAATTTGCAGAGCTGAGGCTGTTTAGAAGTTATAGGAGTTATGCTAAACAAATGTGAATATCTCTAAAAGTATACAATTTACAGATAATAAATCTTATGAAAGTTTTTCAGGACAACACAACCTTTCAAATGAGACTATTCATTAAGCTGCACTAATTCAATTTTGTAAACTATGGCCATCTGATTACCTGAATTTTCATTTTTCATCACATTTTCCACCTTTTGGATGGCCATATTTAAAAAAAATCTAGTGAATTCAGATTAGTGACTACCTTCATTTGAAAGGTAATTTTGTCCTGAACAACTTTCATGTTAGTTGTATATTGGTAACTTGTATACTTTCTGATATATTTACATTTGTTTGGCATGACTCCTACTGTGTTCACTGAGAGAGAGAAAAAATTAGGTTGTTTGGAAGACCATATTTTACAAAATATAAAGAGTTCAGATTAGTGACTGCCCTCTTGAGAAAGGTCTTTTTGCCCTGAACAACTTTCACACTGGTTGTTTTTGTGCACCTTGAATAGTACTAAAGATATTTAGATTTGATTGGAAGGTGTGCACATTTGCTCTCAGAGAAAAGCAGCTTGGAGTTCTGTGTTCATCATTCTAATTAAACAGAAATAATGGAGTATTTCTTTAACTGCCATGGAGATTTGCAGAATGGAAGGATACACTGAAAACTCCTAAAAAATGTGTTCCATAGAAACACCTTTTTTCAAGTGAAAACAGAATGGCTGTAGGCTCCACCCACAGTCATAAAAAGAATGGGACTCAGTAAAGGAGGTAGGTGTATTGCACATGCTTGAGTTGCTGGAGTTGCTTTTGTCAGATGCTGCTCTGTTCTCCGTAGTAATTGAAGAAGTAGGAAAGAAATCCGTAATTGGAACAGTGGTATTGGAAAGTGAGGCTTTGAGCTTTTAATTTGAGTTTTTAGGTGTTTTTGTTCTCACTCGAGCACACACAGTAGATGGATTAAGTCTTCTGGCAGAAGACAATTTTGGAAGGGAGTGTTCAGACATGAGGACAAAAAAAAAAAAATGTTGTAAGGTAGCTCTACAGAAGTGCTAGTAGGTGTGATTGCCCCTTACTATCCAGGCTGGTGCCCAACCTGGCTTATCAGGGAATAAAAAAAAAACTGTCTTTCTCCCTCGAACTAACTGAGGGGCCCTGTGCTCAACTTAACAAAGCAAATGGAGATAAGAAGCAGCAGCAGCAAAGTGGTGAGCAGAAGGTGGAGTAGGCAGGGTACTAAAACACTGCACTTCCCAAGCTCATCTACTCAGGTCGCAGTGATGGGTGCAAACACTGCATGGCATACTTGGTGCTTGTGCTGCACTGCTACTGCTACCAACCTATTAAGGCATCTCTGTGTCTTCCAGCCTACAGTACACTACTGTAGGGGAATGGACCCAAAGGGACCAATGGCTCACACTTCTGAGGCTGTAACCCCAAGTGACAGTGATCCTGACTCCACAACCCAAATCTCCCTCTCTATCTCTTTTCCTCTCTCAGTACTCAAGTCTCAGCTCTAAACTCTTCCCAGACTGCACACAGGGATCACACTGCCACGTAGGCTTCAAGTCAGTCAGCTGTGCAGCAGAACAGTCTGGTGTGCAAGTTGGCCTGTCAAGGAATAAAAATCGTGTTCCCTCTCCCACAAACTACCTGATGGGTCCAGTGCCCAACTCAGCTCATCTGGGAATAAAAAAATCTGTCCCCCCTTCTCAACTACCTAATGGGTCTAGTGTCCCATGAGATCTATTAGAGAATTACAAAAAAATCCCTCCTTCTCCTCCACCCAACTGCCTGATGAATCCAGGGCCTAACCCAGACCTTCAGTGAATAAAAAGAAATATGCCCCCCTCCCTTCAACAACCTGATGAATCCCAAGCTCAGTGTGGCCTGTCAGGGAATCAAAATAATCTATCTCCCTCCCTCAAACTTCCTGATGGGTCTGCTGCTGAAACTGACCCATTGGTCCTTTCTCCATTTACCTGACAGGTCCAGTGCCAAACCCAGCCCTCCAGGGAATACAAAAGTCCTTCCCTCTCCCCCAACTACCTTATGGGTCTGGCGTCCAAACCGGACCATTAGTGAATAAAAAATATTGGTGATATGTGGGGCTTTAGTGAGTTGGTGCTGAGAGGTGTGAAACCAATAGCCTGATGGATAAAATTGAAACACTGTGTACAGTGTAGGGAGCATTACTGAAATGCAGTGCTGCTGTGTCAAAGCCCTCCATGAGGGCACTATATACAAAAAAAATCTGTAAACCTGACGTGAATGTGGTCCTCATATAACTACAGTTAAAACAGTGAGACTGGTGAGACAGTAAGGCCAAGATAGCAACCAAAAAAAGATAAGGCTAGCCTTGTTGGCACTAGCCAAATCTTGTAAGTTTATTTATTTAGTTTTGTTTCACAACAGCACCACTCTGCAACTGATGCTTGCTGATTTTGCTGAATATGTCAGTAAAGTACTAACTGACTAGACAGATCTTTCATTTGAAGTCATATTTTATCAGCCCTGTCCATGATTGAATCACCTGTGTCTGATGCCCCTCTTTCTTTCAAACCAGTAGTTTGAGACCAAGATCAGCCTTCCCCTTATATCTCACTCCTCTCTGCACTCCACTGAAGCAGTTAGGCACTGCTTAACAACAACACCAATAGCAGTTCCTCAAAAAACATTTATATTTTACAGTACTATGCCACCACAGCTTTTGTACCCAAGCCCTTTTTACATTAATAAAATAGACTGTTGCTCTTTGTGTCTGTCAGCAGTGCATTGACTATTCTCTCTGTCATTCTTGCACTCTCTCTCTTCCTCCCACTCTTTCTCACACTGCCATGATGGAGGCACCAAGAAGCAGGGGTATACATACCCCTACTACCAAGGTCGAATGATGCGGCTGTCTGCAAAAAAAAAGATTGGCTGAGGAATTTTCCCATTTGTGAGATTTGGTTATATCCTAAGATGCATAAATGCACATGTGCACCATGTGACCCCCACCACTTTGTCAGCTGCCTGCACTTCTGTGAGTTGGGGAACTAAGAAGACAACCAGACATGCTAGCTCACACTCAGTCAAAATTGTAACTTTGCTGCACAGTGTAGCAGCCAAACACAGAAACATAACATAGAAACATAGAAGTTGTTGGCAGAAAAGGACCTTCTGCCTACCTAGTCTGCCCTAAGTTTCCTACCTACTGTGCTACCGTAGACCCTAATTGATCTCCGGCCTTACCCCCCAGCCCTGTTTCCAGGGTCCCCTTGTGTCTATCCCATGCATGTTTGAAACCTGTTACCATTTTGGTACCCACCACCTCTGCTGGGAGGCTGTTCCAGATGTTTACCACCCTTTCTGTAAAGTAGTATTTCCTCACATCCCCTCTAGGTCTTCCCCCTTCCAGCTTCATATTGTGTCCCCTTGTCCTTGAGCATCTCTTTCTGTGCAAAATGCCAGCTTCCTGTACCTTACGGATACCTTTGAGGTATTTGAATGTTTCTACCATGTCTCCCCTTTCCCTTCTTTCCTCTAGAGAGTACATATTTAACTCCCTGAGTCTTTCCTCATAGGGCTTCTGGTGCATGTTATGCACCATTTTGGTTGCCTTTCTCTGTACTGCCTCCACCCGATCTACAGTATATCTTTCCTGAGATGGAGCCTCCAGAACTGGACCCAGTATTCCAGATGGGGCCTCACCATTGATCTATACAGGGGTATCACTATCTCCCTCTTTCTGCTGGTGATACCCCTCCCTTACCCTATACACCCCAGTATTCTGCTAGCCATCCCCACTGCTTTATCACACTACTTGGCTACCTTCAGGTCATCAGATATGAAGACCCCTGTATTCCTTTACTGTTTTGTGGTTGCTAACTCCTACCCCTCCAAATGATATGTTGCCCTTGGGTTTTTGTGCCCTATGTGCATGCTTTTGCACTTTTTGGTGTTGAAGCCCAGTTGCCAAACTCTTGACCAGTCTTCTAGCTTTTTCAGATCTTCCCTCATTGTTTTCATCCCCCCTGGTGTGTCTACTGTGTTGCAGATTTTTGTGTCATCCATGAACAGGCATACCTTTTCTTCCAGCCCCTCTGCAATGTTTCTAATAAAGGCATTGATGAGGACAGGTCCCAGTACTGACCCTTGAAGCACTCCATTGGTTATCTTACCATTTTCAGAGTGGGCTTCATTTACCACCATACTCTGAGTTCTGTTGCTTAGCCAATTTCGAACCCATTTTGCTATCTTTGGACCCAAACCCAAGCTTCCCAGCTTGCTTACCAGTCTTCTGTATGGAACGGTGTTGAAGGTCTTACTGAAATCCAGGTAGGCCGCATCCACCACTCCTCTCTGATCCACCTCCCTGGTCACCCAGTCAAAGAACTCTATCAGGTTTGTTTGGCAGGATTTCCCCCCCTGTGAACACATGCTGCCTCGGATCCTGGAATCCACTGTTTTTGCAGTATTCTTCAATCCTTTCTTTAAGTAGTGTTTCCATAACCTTGCCCACCACCGACCACTGCAGCAAAATATTTAAGCTCATTCACAGACTCAGAAATGGAGTCAAGCATCTGATCCCATATTTATGCCGGTTAGTGGAAAAGTCAAGGACTGAAGAAGGTTCTGATTTTGGGTGGAACCATCTGCCCACCTCGAGTACAAAACAGAACCAAACAGCTTTAACAATGCTGATGACATCACAATAACCCAGGACTGCCCAGAAGCCATCTGCTGAAGTCAAACAGAAACAGTTAAATCTTCACACAAACAGCTTATCTAAAGGTTCTAACTTTCTAAATGATGTTATACAAATCAACTACACGATGGCTTGACTGAAAATACACAATTTAATTCCACTTGTGCAGGAGCAGGACTTTCACAACCTGTTGAGATCTTGCCTCCCCTCACTTGGAAATAACCTGCATATTTTTTGTAGGATGGTGTGGGAATAGGCAACATCTGACACAGCGTAAAAGTGTAAAACACACAACTCTCTTGTGTGACATTTATTTGTTTTCTTCTTTTGTTTAGATTTCAGAAAAATATTTATTCTTAACGCAGAATAAAATATACAAATAAAATAATAAATGGTAAAATAAGAAATAATAGCTCTCCTGTGCTCCAGCAATGTTCTCCTCTAACAAAGCTGCCACAGAGTAGAAAAATAAATTACCAAATAGCAATTTCTACCATTGTCTGTGCTATGCTGCTGTATCTGCTCTCAGTACAACTCTCTAAGCTCTACTATTTGCCCACAGGAGAGGTTTATATAGAGAGGCATAATGACATCATATAGTCATCTGACCTGCCCCTTATTCTAATTCACATGTTATTTATGCTAGTACAAACATATGGGGGCAGACTGACCAGAAACATACTTCTACTTATCATCTCTAGACTTAATTCATTATAACACATGTTAGTGGACTACAACCTTTATTTGTAACTTCCAAATACTTAAGGGGCACTTAAGAAGTTAGGCCTCTTCTTTTTTCAGATGTCATAGTTTGCTTGGTTACTATAAATATGGTTTAGTTTGGGCTCACTGGCTCTAAAGAGCCCACCAGATATTCGTGGGAGTCACAAGGAACAGGTAAGAGTCTGGGGTTCCTTTCCTCAATAACATTATGTATTTAAACCACCTTTCCTGGTCCATAGAACAATAAACGTAACTGAAACAAATGCTTTCTGCCTGTAGCAGTTCATTACGGCATAGCACTGGTGTAGACTGAAAATTAATAAGTCCTTAAAACATAATTTCCTTAGGTTCTTTCCTGTTAGTTACCTGCAAGGAATAACTTTCCTTATGCCTGCAAGCACTATGTAGCAAGTGCTTAGAATGGAGTTTTTCCTGCAAAATAGTTTGTTATCGTCGGCTGAAATTGTCAGCTGATGGGTGATATTTCATTTGGCCTTTGTGTACTCTCAGGGCTTCTATAGCCCTGTCAATTCTTCTTGGGCCCATTTTACTTAAATGAAATAGTGGGGGCCCTACCAGACATTTCCCTGTCCTGCTGTATTTTAACGCAGCTCAGAGAGCTCTTCCGCAACAGGCAGAATAAACAATTGGAACCTCCATTCCTAGACTGAGTATCGGAGCCTGTTTCTTTGTTCCGATACTCAGTTCAGGGCTTTTTAATTCCTTGGGAGCGTTTCAGCTCTATTTTCAATATTTTATTATGCCCTCGAGTGGGAGCTGAATCAGAGTCGCCCGCGATCCTCCAGGGCCTACTCATACAGTCTATCGGAGCCAGGAATGGGTGCACGGCACCCAGCTCATCCATAGTTTCGTCAACTGCAGTCAGTGGCAAAATTAACTCTCTTCTCCAGCAGCAACCTCGGGACACATAAATGCCTCTGCCGCTTACCCATGCACCTCGATCAGGGAGCCTTCTGAGCCTACACCGTTTAAATCAAGGTACAATTACTTTCTTTCTTTAATTTACTTTATAATGGAGCTGAAAAATAAACAAAGCTTCAGACAAATGAATGTATGCACATGTCTCTGCATCTCATTAATTTCCCTGACTATTATACACAGGGCACCATTGTCCCTCAAAGTAGGACTTGTTCATTAGCAAGTGGTCCTGCCTTTTGTCTAGCTCCGTAATACCATTCTATAAGACAGACATTAGGTACCTTTCAAATGTAGCCCCTTCTTTGAAACACAGTGGGGCAAAATCTGGCTATTTTGCCCACTAACCTAGGGTTCTTTTCCAGGAGGCAATTCATAGCCTCTCCTTCATGTATCCTCAAGGACAGAAAATAGAAATAAAACAGGGGTAGAACAGAAAAAGGTACTCTAATGGGGAGGCCACCCCCTCAGAGTTGAAAGGGAAAAAGGTCAAGAGAGACCGATAGAAAAAAGAATGCTACTGCAGTAGGCTTAAGACAAAGGGTTTAGAGAAGGCAGGATGTCCTGGAGTGCATATTTACATTCTGGGGTGGGGGGGACATGCTGGGGACATGCCCTGTCACATTTTTGAGTCAGACCATTATGTATCCCCTATACTGTATATTTTTTTTTATATATTAGTGGGTTGAGTTTCTCCTGTGTTGATGTACTGTACAATTTAAATACCATGTCTTTGATTTATACATCAGTCAGAATGTAGGCTACTGGGAACTGTTTTTCATTTCTTACACTCCTGGCTCTGTGCTGACAGCCCTGGCGATGAGAAATGGAAGTGAAATGTCATAGGCTTGAAATCTTTAACTGAATTTTTTATTTTCCACTGACAGGGAAAACCTTGAAATGATGTGTGGACATAAATCATACTTCACATTTTTTAAATGGAGCTATTGTAATATATCATGCTGAAAACTATTTGAAAGGGAGTGGCTGTTTCACTTGCAGATTTTTTTTTAATAGGGCTAAATACAGTATAAAGAGCAGCTTGTTACTAAAAAAGTATGTAACTATTTTAGTTACAAGAAAAATTGTTTAAATGTAGGGTTCTGTATTTGTATGGTTTCTCATGCTATCAATCTACAAAATATTTCTGCTTTTGCCGTACTTATTTAATTATTTATTTTAAAAAAGTGCCTAAGGGTTGGCCCGTCAGTGCATTGGTAGGCCTGTCGCTTGTTATGCTGGTGTCACCCATTCTGGCACAAGTTTGGGATGTTGAGGACAGCTGGGGGAGTGGGCTTGAGCTATATGGACGATGGGCTCCTTCTCTGGGGGAGGGAGGGCAGCAGTGCCTGCTGCAACACTATTAGCTAAGTAACCATAAGGGGTGGTGTAGCTGGAGAGTCTAGTGGGAGGAGGATGTAGCATTGATCTGATTAGTGGACATGCAACATGGATGCCATTAATCCCTAGCCAGCTAATCATGTCACAAGAGACTACTGACACTGGAGGTGCTGGGAAATTGATCTTGGACTACTGACGCTGGAGGTGCTGGGGATTTGGACTTGAACTTGGTGACTTGGACTTGAACATGGTGGCTATGGTTATTAATTCTTGATGCCTATGGTTTGCACATGCTTTATTATTTCTAAAAAGTCTTGACTGTGGGTTGGGGCTGAGGAGGGAATGAGGGTCGGGGGCCCAAAAAATACATAAGGGTGATTTTAGGACTGTATCTAAGTATCACGGAAGAAATGGTAGGGCAGCACAGAGGGAGGGGCAACCAAGGAAGGGGGACCTTTGGCAGGTTGGTGGGGTGCAGTGACTGTGGAACAGCTATGATTCTAAATTGGGCTTGGAGGATGGGGGGTTGTATGATGTGTAAGCAGCTCACTCAGATGAGAGAGAAAGTGACGAGGCTAAGGTGGGGGTTAAATGGGGGGGGGAAGCTGGGGAAAGGGGGTAGAGAGAGACAGGGATGGTATAAGCCAAGGAAGGAGTGGGAAGGGCTGAGTGGAGTCACTGGAAGATCAGATACACTGTTCCGGAAGTCAAGGGCTTGGGAGGGAGAGGATGGAAGGGGGATCCAGACGGGATAGACCAGAGGTGGTAACAGACAACAGCAAGTCCAGATTTGGGACAGGGACACCGACAGGAGGAAAGGGGTCAGTGGGAACTGACAGCAGGAAGTCTAGAGGCACAAAATGATGCCTGTAGCTGGAGAAAAGGGTCAGTCAGGGATCAGGAGGAATGGAAGACAGTAGGCTCAGAAAAGGCAGACAGATGCCCAGTATGAGGACAATGCAGGCATAGGTGAAATGGGCCAGAGGGTGGAAATAACAAATAGTTTGCCCTCCAGGTATTCTAGTCGAGGACATTGGAGAGGAAGGGGTCCGGCAGAGGCCATCAGAGAAGGGGGGTGCAGAGTGGCTGGGGGAGGGGGGAAAGATCTCAGGTGCGGTGGAAGGGGGGAGGAGGGGCAGGTACATCACATGCAGGAGAAGGGGTGGAGGAAGGGATGGGCTCATTAGGGACACACCAAAAGGTGGCACTAGGGGAACTGTGGCATAAGAAAAGGGGCAGGAAGGAAGCACTGGAAGAGCTGGAGTTGAACTCCTGGGAGGCTGAAAATGAACTGGAGGAAACCCTGCAGGCTAGGAGCTGCAGTAAGAGGCTGGGGCATGTGCCGGGCAGGGTGCAGGAGAGGGGAAATATGCAGACAGGGCAGGTGGTAAGGAGGAAGACTTCCCTAAGTGGGATACAGTGCTCAAAACCTTCTGCAAAGATGAGCAGGAACAATAGGAGAGGGATCAAGCACAGTTGGCACAATCTCGCATGGTGATGCAGACGAGGGAAGGCCAGGAGCAGTTAGAGGGGGAGTCAGGTGAAATTGGATCTTGCTCAAGCAGTGATGCAGGAGGGGTCTGCAGGGATGAGGGAAGCCAGGTGGAAGTACAAGGGATGAAGAGGTACAGAAAGGGGGAGTCTGATGAAAGGCTAAAGGAAGAGGGTGAAGAGGTACAGATGCTGGGTGTGGGTAAAATCAGGATTGGCTAGGTGATGGGGAACAAAAGATGAGCAGGGGCAGAAACCAAGTCAGGGTGGAACATGCAGAGGAGTCCAAAGGGAGTCAAACCCAGCGACACAAAGCTAGAGGCCAAAAGGACACCCAGGAAGCAGGGGACAGTAGGGTGGCACTCTTGGGGGACTCAATAATTAAGGGGCTAAAATGGGGAAGGAAGGGAGCAAAAAACAATGCAGTATGGGTACAGTGCATGCCAGGGATGACAGTGCTGGAAGTGAGGCATCATATTCCTTCCTGGGGTAAGCAGCAGGATGAAAGGACACATCTGGTATTTCACCTGGGTAAAATTGACTTGGAATGGAACAGTCTGATGGAAGTACAGGCAAGATTCAAGGAACTTGTTAGGTTCTATAGGAGCAACACTGTTTTTCCTTCCATTTCCTTATCTGAGGTGTTGCCAGTACCAAGAGCGAGCACACCCAGAAAGGAGACGATAAGGGCATTCAACAATTGGCTACAAGGTTGGTGCAGTCGGATGGAGTTCAGCTGGATAGGTGACTGGGGCTCTACATGGGAGGAGGAGGGGCTGTAGGCCCAAGACAGGCTGCACCTGAACTCTTCAGGGGCAGCTGCACTAAAGAGTAAATTGGGGGACTTCATGGCAAGGAAGTTCAATTTAAGCTAAATAAGGGGGATTGGCTAAGGACAGGGCCAGCCTTATGTAAGGCAGAGCAGAGAGGCTATCAGCCTCCCCCCAGGTCACAACACTCATCAAGGGAACACTTAGCAGCAGGGAAGGACAGGATGGGGCTACATGTTGGAGAGCTTTGATTGCAAATGCCAGGAGCCTGGGGAACAAAATGGGAGAACTGGAGGCCACCATGATGGAGGAGAACCTAGACATTGTATCAGTGAGTGAGACTTGGTGGAATGAGCACTACGCTAAGGAGACAGTGATCCCAGGGTATCGGTTGTTTAGGAAAGATTGGGAGGGGAAGGGGGGAGGGGTGGCATTATATATCAGGGAAAGGATTGGGGCCATGGAAGGGCAGGATGAGAAGGGGGAAACAGATAATGTGGGTCACCCTAGACAGGGGATGGGGGAAAACCTGCGTGTTGTGGTAGTCTATAGGCCTCCTATGCAGGGGGAGGAAGGGGATAGACACTTTGTAGAATCAGTAGCAAGGATGGCACGGAAAGGGGAAATTGTGCTAGTTGGGGACTTAATCCTTCTGGACATCAACTGGGAGGCCCAGACAGCAATCTCCGCAAGGAGCAGGGACATCTTAGAGGCTCTTCAGGGCATATTCCTGCAACAAATGGTCAGTGAGCCCACTAGGGGTGTAAACCTGTTGGCTCTGGTCCTCACAAATGGGGACAGTGTGGAGGAGGTGGAGGAAGAGCTTGGCACCAGTGACCACAGGGCTGTCAGGTTCAGGGTGAGAGCGGGCAGGGAGAGGGTTAGGACAAGAACCAAGGTAATGGACTTCAGAAAGGCTGATTTTCATGGAATGAGGAAGGTAGTTGGGGAAGAAATGCTGAGGATAGGGGTTGTGCAGGGAGTGGAGGAATTATGGACAGCCATCAAGAGAGGGGTATTTAAAGCCATGGACTCATGTATAAGAAGGGTAAGAAAGAACAGAAGACAGAAAAGACCACTATGGTTCACTAGAGAGGTGGCGTTAGGGGTCAAGGAGAAGACTAGAGCATTCAAGAGGTACAGGAGGACACAAAAGGATGAGGGCAGGGAAACCTACAGGGAAAAAAGAAAGGAGGCTGGGCAAAAGATAAGGAGGGCTAAGGAGGCCACTGAGGAGAGAATAGCAAAGCAGACAAGGAGGGGGGGACAAAACCTTTTTTAGGTACGTTAGAGAAAGGAGGGCATAGCATGGGATTGGAAGGATAAGGGGTGAAAGTGGAACAATACTGGAAGGGGACTTCAAAAAAGCAGAGTCATTAAACAGCTATTTCACCTCAATCTTCATGGAGGAAAGGGAGGGCAGGGGACCAGGATGGGGTGGGGAGGGTGACAGCCACAGGCAGGTGGCTGTAGCAGAATTCACTGCTGAAAGAGTAAGGGAAGAGCTGGGTTGACTTAGGGTAGACAAGGCAATGGGGCCTGATGGAATACACCCAAGGGTTCTCAAGGAGGTGAAGGATGAACTTGCACCACATCTAGCGAGGCTATTTAACTTGTCCTTGGTCACAGGGGTGGTGCCAGCAGACTGTAAGAGTGCAGAGGTGGTTGTACTACATAAGGGGGGGGGGAGGAAGGACGAGGTCAAAAACTACCGTCTTATTAGTCTTACCTCAGTGGTGGGGAAGGTAATGGAAACACTACTTAAGATCAGGTTGATAGAATACTTGGAGATGAATGGCATTCAGGATGACAGACAGCATGGCTTCACCAAGGGAAGGTCCTGTCAGACTAACCTGATAGTTTTTCGATAGGGTGACACAGATAGTGGACCAGGGAGGAGCAGTGGACGTGGCCTATCTGGATTTCAGTAAGGCCTTCAACACCGTTCCGCATGGTGGAATGGTACATAAGCTGGACAGACTAGGGGTGGACAACAGGATCACCAGGTGGGTGGAAAACTGGTTGAAGGGAAGGAGTCAGACAGTGATGGTAAATGGGACACATTCCAGGGAACAGGCGGTGACCAGTGGGGTGCCACAGGGGTCAGTGCTAGGACCAATACTCTTTAACATCTATGTCAGTGACCTAGCAGTGGGTCTGGAGGGATGGGTGTGCCTGTTCACAGATGATACAAAGGTCTGCAATAGGGTGGATTCACCTAGTGGGGTGCAAGCCATGAGGTGGGACCTGGAGAAGTGGTCTGACACCTGGAAATTGAAGTTTAATACACAAAAGTGCTCACTGATGCACCTGGGGAGGAAGAATAGGAGGGAAACTTACTCCCCTTGGGGGGTTGGTGATTAAGGAGAAGAAAACAGAAAGGGACCTGGGGATTATGGTATTGCATGGCCTCAAGGTGGGCAGCCAGTGTAGCAGGGCAGTGGGAAAGGCAAATGGAATGTTGGCCTGCATTGCGAGGGGTTTTAATAGCAGGAAGAGGGAGGTGCTAATGCCATTATACAGAACAATGGTTAGGCCGGATCTGGAGTATGGGGTGCAGTTCTGGAGGCCTCACCTATGAAGAGATATTGAACTGATGGAGAGGGTGCAGAGAAGGCAACCAAAATGGTACGAGGGATGCAGGATGTACCCTATGAGTGAAGATTGAGAGAGCTGAATTTGTACCCTCTGGAGACTGGGGGGACATGATTGAGACCTTTAAGTATCTGAAGGGAATAAATAAGGTAGAGAGTAACAGCTTGTTCAAATTGAAAAAGGGAGTGAACACGAGGGGACATAGCCTCAAACTGGAAGGTGGGCAATACAGAGGTAATATCAGGGGCAGTTTTTCATGGAGAGGGTGGTGGAGGCCTGGAACAAGCTGCCGGAGGAGGTAGTGGCAGCTGAAACAGTGGAGGGGTTCAAGAGGGCTTGGTATAGATTTAAGGGGTTGGGAAAAGAGGGCAGAAGCATAACAGAAGGGGGGGAGGTAGGGTGCTGGGCAGACTAGATGGACCATGAAGCCTTTCTCTGCCGTCACATTTCTGTGTGTATCTGAGTGTAAGGGCAGAAAGAAAACAAAGCAGAAAAACCCTGACATGCAGCACCATGAAGCCAGCACTCTCAGATCCATCACTCCTGACTTTCTGCTGTTCACCCCCATACTAGATGGGCCTGAAGGAGATTATGGCTGAGGATGATCTCAAAGGAACCCCCAAGGAGGAAATGCCCCCTGTGGACCCCTTGGGGGACCTGTTAAATGCCCTGTGTGGACCCCTTGGGGGACCTGTTAAGTGCCAGACAAAGGTGGGAAATGGGGCTGGGAGATAATCAGGCAGAGCTGGGCAGTGACAGTGATGAGGGAAATCACTGCGTTTGTGACATTACAATCTGTTGTCGTTGTAACCAATATTATGTCTCAACAGAAAAAATACTGACATCAGCAGGACTGTCCACTCCACTTCCCATTTCTAACTGCCGGTCTCACAACATGCATGCTCACTCGTTGCAGTTCGTCCCTGCCAGTCAAAACACTTGCTCACTCCTTGAGTGGCACCAGTTCAAACCACAGAATAAAAAAATACATTCTTTACATCCAAATACCTCATAGCCACCAAATAACAAAATACTATGTGTTTATGTGGGTGTGTCTCTGTGTGTGTGGGGAAGGAACCATAGAAACCAGTACAAAAAGAATGCAAGTATGAGAGACACATTAGGACAAAAGTCCTCAACTCTAACAAACAAACAAACAAAAAAAACCCACAACACAACACAACACAACACATCCAGGTGGAGGAACTATTTATTTTTTAAATAAACACAAAAATGTAACTCTTTTACTACTGAATCCTAATAATGCTAATTCAGACATGCATCTGCAATTTAGATGGTCATTTCATAAGTGCAATAAGACACTCTGGAGTGTGCATTAGACAGTTCCAACACACAGCCAGGTGTTTAGACACACTCAGCCTGCAGCCTCATGCCTCACTATGCCCCTTAGCCGTGTGTTAGCACTAACGTACACCCCGTCATGTCTTATTGTTTACCTGCTACTGCTTATGAAATAGGGCAGGGGACATGATAGACCTAGAGCCCCTTCTGACATTAAATTACAATGATATCTGACTTGGAGACAGTAAAATGCTTTTATACAGACTTTTTGTGTAGGCTACCTAGATGAGTTATAAATGCTAGAAAGGAAAACTTAAAATAAAAAATTATGTGGTAATTATACTAGCTGAAACATTATATTTATGAGAGTATATACTTAGGTACACAGCTAGTCTGTAACTCACTGAAAGTTACCATATTTGCTAAAAATATAAGACCTTTACTGAGCTGACCCATACTTGATCAACACAAAAGGATCCAGTTATTTTATACTAGTTAGTAGCACCCACGGTTCTCTCAGACCTACCATCAGAAGTTGTTTCAGTCTAATTCAAATTCCAAAAAGGACCTTGTCCATTTTTCTTGGGGATAATTCTACCCTGTTAAGATCTTAGGTTGCTGCAGTTCCACATGGTAGTCATGGTGTCTGTGAGAGAAAGCCTCACAAGTGATTATATGCACTTTAGAATGTTGTTTCATAGTGGCTGGTTACATGTACTCAGCTGCTGTCACCAATTACTCTCCGTCGTCAAAGTACCAGCAGCGCAATGACAGGGAGCATTACTGTAACATTGCTATATCCTAAGGCAAGTTTGGCCTGTCATTGTGCTACCAGTGCTGTGGAGACAGAGCATAACTGGTGACAGGCACCAGTTACGTGCAACCAGCCTCTATTTTGCTAATTTGTGCTGGGCTCATTACTGCCTCTTGAAAAGGAGAGTTCACCTAGCACTTTTTATGTTGATTGCACGCATACGCAAGAAACATGTTGCGGCAGCTTGCTGCAGAATCAGGCTGTGGAGGCATGGCACTGTTGTGGCCAATGCCCCAACTGCCTTTTGAGGTTTGGCCCCCTGTCCCCAGTGGCGTGGCACACTGCTGCTGACACTAGTTCAGCCAGCATGCCACAACCTTGTGAAGTTTTAGCCACTGCAATCAGGGGCTGCCTTGTCATTGCAGCGTCATCCGCTGCAATGAGGGAGCGACCCCTCATTGTAGGGCTCCCTTGCATTCCCGACCTGTGCCGAGGGGATGCCCAATCCCCCTCAGCATCATGTCCCCTCCCCCTGGTTCTTTGCTGAGAGGGGTGCCCAATCCCCATCGGCATGTCCCCCCAAGTTCTTGTGTGCCGAGAGGGTGCCCAATCCCCCTCAGCTCATGAGACCCCCACCATACCAGTATGTGCTGATGGGGGTGCCCAATCCCCATTGGCTCCAGACCCCCCATCCCAAAACATGCAGGTGGCACACTGAGAGCCCACCCAAGTGTGCCAAAAATATCTGCCAAAAGAAAAAAACACCCCACTTAATGTCTTTTTTATATAGCCCTGAAAAGAAAAAAATGATCCTCGCCGTCTGTGCCGCTTGCCCCAACCGCGCCCTCCACTGTGCACCACCTCCCACACCCCACTCAATTATACTTACCTCTGGAGTCCGCGCGATGATCTTCGTGGACCGGAACACGTCTGCACTCTTCAAAGCCAACCAAGAACTGAGGAAATGCCGGTAAGCTGTATAATGGCATAAATAGGGTTTTTTCAACCTTGGTGCATATCTCAGACTTTTTTTGGAATTTTGGCACCAAATTTTCAACATGGGGTTTTTGGGACCCCTCCTCATGAATTCTGGCACTGTCGCGGTGTTATTCGGCCCCGAAAGTTGATTTCACGGTCACTTCGCAGAATCACCTTTCGGGACCGAGTAACGAAATGACAGTGCCAGTGTTCATGATGTGGGCTCTCAAAAACCTATGTTGCAAATGTGGTGGAAACAAAATCCAAAAAATGACTGTTTTATGAGCGTACATATTGCAGTTTCCACGCACACTTGTAACTTCGCAGATTTGTAATATTGTCAAGCATGATTTTCAACACTGGCATTTTTTCACACCTCCTTATGAACAGTACAGCTGTAATTTTTCACATCCTGATCGAAATGTGTTTTCACACTTCTGGTGCAGAATAGCACGGTCGCTGTGGGAAATCAGTGTTTGGGACAGATTAAGAAAATGACAGTGACACTGTTCATGAGCAGAGGTCCTAAAATCACTATGTTGAAAATTTGGTGACGAAAGTCCATAAAATGACTGTGTTACAAGCGTGCATTGAACTGTTTCCACGCACCCTTGTAACTTCACAAATTTGTAATATTTTCACGCCACATTTTCAACACTGGCATTTTTTCACACCTCCTTATGAACAGTACAGCTGTCATTTTTCACATCCTGGCCAAAATATGTTTTTGCACTCCTGCCACAGAATAGCACGGTCACTGTGGGAAATCAGTGTTTGGGACAGATTAAGATCAAGCGAGTGATGGGGAAGTGACCGAGCTCAACTGAGCTCTGTTGGAACTGCTGCAAATTTCTTTGTGGGCAGAAAAAGGCCCCAATGTGGGAGCCCAGTACAAAAGGGCAGCTAGCAGCATTGGGAGAAACAGAACGAGAGAGCTAGTGAGCGAACTCAACAGAGCTCTGTCTGGACTGCTGCAGATTTCTTTGTGGGCAGAAAAAGATGTTGATGCAGGCAGGGGCCCAGTACAAAAGGGCAGCCTGCAGCAGTGGGAGAAACAGTACGAGTGAGTGAGAGGGGGGGACTGAGCTAGCTCAATGGAGCTGTATCAGGACAGCTGTGGGTTTCTTTGTGGGCAGAAAAAGGCACCAATGCAGGTAGGAGCCCAGTACAAAAGGCAGCCTGCAGCGCCAGAAGAAACAGAAACGAGTGAGTGAGGAGAGAGGGACTGGCAGGAGTCAGACTCTGTTGTTGGGACTGCTACGGTTTCTTTGTGGCCAGAAAAAGGCATCAATGCAGGCAGGGGCCCAGTACAAAGGGGAAGCCTGCAGCGGTGGGAGAAGCAGAATGAGCGAATGAGAGAGGGGGAGTGAGCAAGCTCATTAGAGCTCTGTCGGGACTGCTGCAGATTTCTTTGTGGGCAGAAAAAGGCACCAACACAGGCAGACGCCCAGTACAAAAGGGCAGCCTTCACCGCCAGGAGACACGGAACAAGCGAGTGAGAGAGGGGGGGAGTGAGTAAGCTCAACAGAGCTCTGTCGGGACTGCTGCAGATTTCTTTGTGGGCACAAAAAGGCACCAGTGGAGGCAGGAGCCCAATACAAAAGGGCAGCCTGCAGCGTCGGGAGAAAGAGAACGGGGGAGTGAGTGAGCTCAAAGGAGCTGTGTCAGGACTGCTGCGGATTTCTTTGTGGGCAGAAAAAGGCACCAGTGCAAGCAGGAGCCCAGTACAGAAGGACAGCCTGCAGCGTTGGGAGAAATAGAATGAGTGAGTGGGGGGGGGGGAGTGAACAAGCTCAGTGGAGCTCTGGCAGGACTTTACACTTGCCCACCCTCCTGCCCAGTGTCCTCTGTGGTCCTCTATTACAGCAGGGTCTCCCTGGAGTGGAGACAGAGCAATGATTGGATGCTTTAGCATTGCTGTACTAATAAGGATTTACTTCTGTTTCTTTCTCTAGCTGAGCTAAGTACTGAGCTATACTGTTATGATTGCTGTAATAATACATATTTATAAAATTTGTTCTGTTTATTTGTCTAACTGAACTGAGTAACACTTGGATTGCAATAGGATTTCTAAGTGGGCTAATTGAAACTATATGAGAGCTGAGAACAAAAAGTATGGTAGCTGAGGGGTGAAAAATGGTCAAGGAGGCTTTAGGATTGCAACAGTAATACAGTAGCTAACAGATGACATTTGAGCCTGAATTACCCCCGTCAGCAAGGGGTCAGTAGGGAGACTAGTGTGGGGGGGGCAGGAATTTGAGTAAATAGGTGCCTAACAGTTGTAGTAGCGTACATAACCTGGGACTAAGACCCCCTCGCATAAGGTGGGAGCCACAATGGGGCAGGTGCCACATAACACTAGGGCAGGCATCTTTGGAAGGGTGGAGGGGTGTACAGGGTGTAGGTGTGCCATGATCCTGGACTGGGCTTGGAAGATGGGGGGGGGTGTATAGTCTGTAGATGACTGGCTAGTTTGATGGAGGAACTGTGGAGGTTAGGGAGGAGTGTAAGTGGCAGGGCATATGAGTATGATAGGCATCCTGAGAGGGGGAATAGGGGATGGCAAAGGGGGACGGAGGAAGAATAAATAGGGACTGAAACTGACCCCAGTATCAGAGGCACTAGCAAGAAAAAGAGGAGAAGGAAGGGGGTGCCCGAGGCAACGGGCGGGCTGCCTACTGATGGGGAGCAAGACACCATGAGGAGTACCGGGGGAGAGAGCAGATGGCTGCAGGTAGTGAGGCACCAGGGGTGGCACGGAGGGGAACAAGTAGGAGGGGGGAACTGATAGGGGGAAGAGATGTAGGACAGGTATCGATTACGAATACATTCAAACCTCTGCTATGGGACACAGAGGGGGAGCAGGAACATACTGAAGGGGAGAGGACACGCAGGGCATGAGAGGGATAGCAACAGGTAGGGGAAGAGATAGCAAGGACAAAAGGGTAGAAGGAGGCTAGTAAGGAATGAGGGGCCGGTGACTGAAGAACAGAAGTCTACGGGAAGGGGGAAGGGGTATCGCTATCTGGGTAGAAGGGAATGGGGGCTCTAAATCGACAACAACGGGGATGGGAGAGGGGTTGGAAATCAGCAGGGGAGGAGGGGAGGTCGACATGGGAAGCCCAGTAGGAAGTAGTCAGGCTGGGAAGGGGTTCAAGGGAGATGGGAGGAATAAGGCAGAGAAAAGGGGTGAAGCGGAAGTAAGGGGTACAGATATAGAAGTCACAGAGGGTGCAGTTGGTGGGGGTAAGGGGCAGGGAAGAATGAATACTGGGGTGGTGGAAAGGGCATTAGAAGGGAATGGGGGTAAGGGGTGGGGAGTACTCGTCCTGGGGGATTCTATACTGAAATGAGTGAGATTGAGTGGAAAGGGGGAACGGCACTCCCATATTTGCATTGTAGCTACCCCCAGGTTGAGTGCAGGAGTGGCAGGGCAGGCACTGCTCAAACATATAGTGAGGGGCAGGAAGAAACCTCATTTACTGTTGCATGTGGGTACAAACAACTTTGAGGACGCTGTGGAAGTAGCGAGGGGGAGGTTTCAGTACTTGGGCAGGCAGTGTGATGGGGTGGGGAAGTCGGTGGCATTCTTGGAGGTACTGCCCGTACCAGAGCCCCCCCGAACACACACATAAACACTCACCAAAAGCTGCTTAAAAGCCTGCAATTCATTCAAATCAATTCCATTTTCTTACTTACTTGGGGTTCAGTGCCAACAAGTGTAAAATCATGTACCTAGGGCACAGGAACCCCGATACTGGGTATACGATGGGGGAGGTACTGATACTCAGTAGACATGAAAGGGTCCTTGAGGTTATTATATCAGAGGACCTCAAGATGGCAGTACAGTGTGACAAGGCTATGGGCAGGACAAATTGAATTCTGGGGTGCATAAGGAGTGGCATCTCCAGTAGGAAGAGGAGGGTTGTTCTGCTGCCATTGTATCACTCCCTGGTATTCCCCCAGTTGAACTACTGTGTCCAGTTTTACAGTCCACACTTCGGAAAGGACATAAGGTGGAGGTTTTCCACAGGAGGGTAACTAAAATGGTTCAGAATTTTCACAGGAATCCCTGCAAGAAAAGGCTGAAGAATCTCAACATGTACACTCTGGAAGAGAGGAGGCCGAGAGGTGACATGATCAGGACCTACAAAGTACCTCACGGGGTAAAGAGGGTACAGCTGGGGAGTTTCCTTCAAATGAGGATGAGCACCCAAACCAAGGGACATACAATGAAGCTGGGGGGGGCATTCAGGATAGATGTGAAGAAATATTTCTTTACTAAAAGGGTGGTAGATGCCTTGAACAGACTGTCAGGAGAAGTGGTGGAAGCTAAAATGGTAGGGGGCATTAAGCATGCATGGGATAAACATAGGAGTATATTACAGAAAGAAGGAGGGGGTCAATGGAGATCAATAGGGCCATGGACGTGGAGTAGGCTCAAGTTCATTGCAGGAAAAGTCCATTAAGCTCACTCACAAGGAGGTCTTGATGAATGCAGGCAGAATAAGACATGCACTAACATATACAGGCAGGAGTTACACGTAGATAGAGAACACTTGGCCAGACTGGATGGGCTGAGCGATGCTTTTCTGCTGATGAATTCTGTTTTTATTGTGTCATGTGTTAATTCAGGTGCAGTGTTTATTTAAAGTTGGGCCTACCATACATCCACATGTAAGGTACAGTAAATTCAAGATTTAGATGCAGCCCACTTACACTGCAATAAACAGAACCCCACTGCTTCAAGAAGCCTTTACTCTTCATAAAGGCTACTTAAAGAACTGGGGTTCTATTTGCAGTGTCCACACCAGTATGCTGATCTTAAAATCGACATCGCATCTGAATGAGTACTTGATTCTCGCTCACTCCATTTCTTCCCCACTTTGAAACCTGCTTGTCCTGAGTTACTTTTGGCCTGGCAGCACCTTGCCTGTGTTGGAAGATGACCAATAAGCAGCACTGAAAGACGTCAGACCTCACAGACTGTGAAGGCAGCTGCTCACAGACAGACTTAAAGCAATTCTACTGGAGGGTAGGAGGAAGTAAGCTGTTGATTAACTAGAATCGGCAGCTTATCCATCAGTTAGGGAAATGGGCAGACTAGGTGGCCCAAGCAGTCTTTATGTGCTGGCAACTTGTACGTTTCTATGTTTTTCACCCACCATCTTGGCAAGAAGAAGGCTGAAGCTGTGGCCACTGATGACTGTTGGGGTGTGGGGATGAGGGGACCAAAAGGGACACACATAAGGAGATAAAATCATAATAAACATTGTGAGACCTTCACCAGCTTTCCAAAACTCTTACCAGTAAAAGAACACTCTATGAAGTTTTTCAAATGGCAACACAATCTGATGAGCCCTCTGTCTGCCATCTGATACAAGGCATCAACCAGCATAAAATTGCCTAAAGAAGGCAGTGTGGTCATGTGGTTACTAAAATACTGGAGATTACAGATTTATAAGAACAAAAGAATATCACACAGAAGCTGGCACATATCCCTATAGCAACTGTCTCCTGCTTCTCAGTACTTCTATTTATACCCTTGAGGTACCTGAATATTTCTATCAAATCTCCTCTTTCCCTCCTCTCTTCCAATGAGTACATATTGTGGTCCCTTAATTTCTCCTCATAAGTCTCGTGTTGCAAGCTCTGTACCATCTCATTAGTCCTTCTCTGGACCATCTCCAGCCTATTAATATCCTTATGAAGGTGCAACCTCCAGAACTGCACACAGTACTCCATGTGAAGCCTGACCATGGTTTTATACCATGGCATCACTACCTCCCTCCCTCCTTATGCTGGTGATGCCCCTACTTATGCACCCCAGCATGTCACTGACCTTCCCAGCTGCCTTACCACTTTAGCATTTTCAGGTCATCTAACATAAGAGCCCCCAGGTCCCTTTCCTTCTTTGTGACTGTCACCAACTCCCCCCCTCCCCATTCTGTTCCTTTCCCCAGGGTTTCTGTGTCCCAGGTCCATACTTGGCACTTTTTTAAAGTAAAGTTCAGTTGCCAGTCCTCAGACCATTTCCCAACCTTCCCCAGGTCCCTCCTCATTCCCCATCCCCCAAGCATATCCACTGTGTTACAGATCTTGGTGTCATCTGCAAACAGGCAGACCTTTCCCTTCACCCCTTCTGCAATATCACTCATGAAGACATTGAACAGGACTGGCCCCAGGACCAATCCCTGCGGCACCCCACTGGTCACCCCCTCTCCCCAGACTGTGCCCCATTTACCACCACTCTCTCTGCCTCCTGTCTCTTACCCAGTTTCTAACCCACTTTACTACCCTTCCCCCATGCCCACCCTACTCAGCCAGTTTATCAGCCTCCTATGTGATGGTGTCAAATGCTTTGCTTACATCACGGTAAGCATTCTGCACTGCCCCACCCTGACTTAGTTCCTTTGTTGCCCAAAGACATCAACCAGATTTGTCTGACATGACCTCCCCACTGTGAATCCATGTTGCCTATGGCCCTGGGCTCCGACGTCTTCTACATGCCCCACTATCCTTTCTTTACCCAATGTCTCCATGATCTTCCCCACTACTGAAGTGAGGCTGACCAGCCTATAGTTCCCCACCACCTCCCTGCTGCTGGATTTATATAGAGGGACCACATGTGCCCTCCTCCAGTTCTCTGGTACCACCCATCTGTTGAATGACTCAGTGAACATGGCTGCCACAGGTACTGCTATTTTCCTTTACAGTTCTTTTCATATCCTAGGGTGTATGCCATCTGGTCCCATCGCTTTGTCCACCTTCAGCTTACTCACCTTCTCCAGGATTCTTCTGCCTGTGAATGGACTATTGTCCACCTCTTCATGCCTTTGCAACTGCTGTACTGGCTGTGTTCCTTGCCCCTCCCCCTCTTCTGTGAACACTGAACAGAAAGACACAGTGGATGTCTTGGTGGGGGGGGGGGGGCACATGGCAGTTCTTAGGCATGGTACTTTCACTTCCAAATACCTAAGCAGTACATATAAGCAATCAGCATTCAGCATTGACAAATGCTTGTTTTTATAAAGCCTCTGATATGTCAGGGGAGACATTGATAAACCACATAATTACAGCCACATTTCAGTTTACACATCATACATTATTTTCTGTTTTTATCTTTCCCCTTTTCATGGTAATTATGCATATTCACATTAAAATGGGAGAACGGTCCCCTATGGTTTTTCTGCTTTGGTTGCCTGTCTGCATTTGATACTGATTTATAATCTTATCTTGTGATCTCACAACAATTTCCAGAGAATCAAATGTGATATCACAAGCAGTGCATTGCAGTGTCAAATGTACACATAGAACCAGAACAGATGTTGTCTAATGGACATTTGAAAATGGGCAAAGAGAAATCTTCATTTTGATTGGCTAATGCCACCAACCAGTTGGTCTGGTATCAGGCAACAGAGACCGGGAAATAATGAGTCCCAGTCTCTGTTGCCTGATTATATTATAAAAATCATTGCGCCCACAACATTTTAAATTTAAAATAGTCACCATGTTGTCTCAGTGAGAGATACCCCCCCATCTCCTGAAAAGAGTGGTTCATCCATACAGAAACCCAAAACAGTATGTGACACACTATTTAAACTCTTTTCAAACATGTTGTTTTTACTTTTACAAAAACTGTTTTTGTGTTTAAATTCCAAGTGCTAGCACCTCGCGTACTAAGAGCTAGTACAACTTCCACGGCTCGCCCTGGCTCCACTCTCACTTTAGTCAACATAAACATTAATAAATGATATTTTTTTCTTTGAAAACTGCACAACAACTCCCTTGGCTTCATCTGGTACATAGCTTGCTGTTTCACTTAACAACACTGTTCTTCCTGCCTAAATTCATAGCAATAGCACCTCACATGCTTTCAACCACCTGGGAAGTATGGTTAGATCAGTGTTACCACACAACCTTGAAGTAGTGCTGTGCAGAACTTTTAGATTCTGGCAGAATGGAATTCCCACAGAATTTTGGAAAATTCCACCTAATTCTGCTTAATTTCTTCAGCTGCTGAATTCTAACATTTTGAAAGTGGAATTTGTTTGTGGATTTGTAATCCACAGTTCACATGAATCATAGATTTTGTTTCTGCAATCCATGGAAAATTATTCTGTGGTTTTCACAATCTGTAGAAATATATTCTCTGATTCACATAGAAATGCTTTCCAGAATTCTGTGGACTTCAAACCAAAATTCTGAAAAGTATTTTGTAAAAGAATTGCCATTCCACATAAATTCTGCCCACAGAATTCTACATTCCACGCTGTTCTACCTAGAGGAGGGTGTTGCGTTCTTAAAATTACTGTTTAGTTAGAAAAACTGTCTGAACAGGCTGCTTTTAAAGTTTTGAGGAACACTTGCTAGTTTGATTGACAGGCGCCTGTGCAGTAAGACAAATCTCACCATGCATGATCACATGATGAGTTTCAGCCAATCACACTTTTCTCCTGCAAGTTGCATATCTAAAACGCCTGATACTTCTGTTAGCAGGTACAGCAAACAAAAGCATAAGCATGTTTCAGTTTTCCATTTTAATTCATTTCTGAGGTGAGAGACATGATTTCAAAGTTTTTTTCAAGTGACTATTTCTTTGTGAGGCCTAACATGGCAGATTGAAAGAGGTCTCTAGGTGCTTTTACACACAGGTCTATGTAACGGAATAACTGTTACGGAAACAGTATTCCGTCACATCCCTTGTGTGTAAGAAGCATTTGTTTCGTTCCCTTGGTGAACGTTCATCCAAACCGCAATCTCTGCTTCTTGCAATTTGCACGAACGTGTTTCATTTGATCTGGCTGTGTAAAACAGCCATTCTGGTACCACTGCAGAAATTGCCATTAGAGCAGCATACTCTGGGGAAGTCAAAACAAATGGAGGCGGGATTAGCCAGAATACTCGCAGGGGTGTAAAAGGAAACCCGAACGCAACAGAGTACATTAGCGCCACACAGGTAACGTTTATTTAGTTTTACAAACCTGTGTGTAAAAGCGCCTTCTCTGATGTTGTGCTGCTGGTCATCACCAGAAGCACTTGTTAGCATCGCCCTGATTTTTTCATGTTTTGAAGATATACAAGTACAACTGGGGGTTGGTCTCAGGGGAGAAGACTGTTAAAAAGACAACATAAGCACCCATAATATGATGTATTTTCAAGTTTGTAAACAGTTTATGATTGCTTACCTTCCAATATACAGTAGTTCGTAGATGTAGCTGACTGATTTATATCCATTTTCTCTTTCCTAATAAAAGTGAACAATTGGCTGTAGACCATACTGGTGTTACTCCACAAAAACCTGCTTGCTTGCTTACAGTCCTTTCTCGATTTCCAATTCATGCTTCCTGAAACTCTACAACTCCCCCCACACAGTCCAGTGACTCATAATTCAGTGAGAGGAGATTCCTGGATCATAATTTATTTATTTATTTAAAATTATTTCAACCAAGATAACTCAATGAGATGCAGCCTCTCATTTACATGGGGGTCCCAAGGAAGATAGCAGCAGTCAACAAGTTAACCGAGTCCAGCAAGAATAGTTACATACAGGCTGAAATATACACTGTAAAGGTAAGCATGTCCAAACAGTATTTTAAACATGTTAACAAAGTAGGGTCACCACAAACAAAGAATATGAGCATTGTTATGCAACATGAACATGGTCAGGGAGATGGAGATCCTGGACCAAAACAAGTACAGAGGGTTCCTAAGTGTCTGGAAAGACTGGACATGAACATTTGCAAACTAGAAGCATTCCTTAGCTGCAGAGGGAGTCTGTTCCAGGTATCTTGTGCTGCAAATGCAAAGGCCTTTCTACCAAATGCATGCTTTTTCCAGGGAACTGTGTGTTGCTGTTAAATGGAGTGAGTAGGCACTGCTTGACTGTGTGAGAAGGGATAGGAGATAATCAGGGGCTTTCTCTTGTGCACAGCTGTACAACAAAGAAAGCCAGTGGTAGTCCTGCCTGCTTGAGGGATTTGCCCAGTTAAGCTGGTTGTACAGCAGACAATAATAGGTAGACCAGACACAGGAAAGGATGAATCTGCACAACTTGTACAAATGATCCAGGGACAGCAGGGTGGTTTTGTTTGCACGTAGGTATATTATATCCATAGTGAATGGAAGGGAGCAGGAAATGCATGACTGCCTGCTTTCTCACATCAGCACTGAGACATAAGTGGCTAGACTGTGTGTAGGGATTCCATATGATTTAAAACAAAACAAGTTTTGCTATGATTACATCAATAACTATTCCTTTACTTTCACTGAGAAAAAGGAAGAAGATTTAAAAACAAACAGATGCTGTATGTCAATATATTTCTGAGCATGTGAGCAATCACAAATGGCGTTGGTTAATCAAAAAACAACATGAGGTATACTGAGCTGACATCACCCATTACAAGTAACTACTGAGAACTGCCATCTTTAATGACCTGAGTCTTTAATCATAAAACTAGCAAATATAATTTAAAACAATTGGCAACATGAATAGGAAATCCCAAGCAATTTTAGGGTGTTGGAATATAAATAAATAAATACATATTGAAGTGTTTCCCTACTCAGTAGCACTACAGCTTTAAAAGAAAATGTTAGCTACTAGCAACAACTGACTATTGACAATGGCCAAACTCAACTGACATTTACTGATTTACTTGAAATTGATTTCACAAGGTATACAATGTAGAGGGTAAGAACCACTCTTTTTCAGTTGTTACCTGAGGTGGGGGTGGGGCTTGGGGGGTGAGCAGGAATAGAATAAGGGAGATATAAACTTTCAAGCAATGATGATAAGTGCCATACATCTTTACAAAGTAACCTGGTATATATACCATCATCAAACATGGAATGCAAGGGTGAATCTGTAATCTGCAGCTTGAGCAAGGTAACTCAGGCATGCACAATGTAAAAGTATAATACAATATGAGAACAATCATTATACACAATATAATTAATTTACAGACTTGTACAATATAATTGGGGGGAACTGCAAGGAGTGACAGACATACTGTAGATTGCAAAGTTAAGCTTGGTCAGCTTGAACAAGAAGAAGAGAAGGCAAAGTGTCACTTGTACATGTACGTTGTTGACTGAAGGCTAGAGGAGACAATTATTTCAAGTGTTAAATGATTCTAGAAAGGATGTAGCCTCTACTGGATGGAAGTTTAACCAGATTCATTTTTGCAGTGTAGGCTCTGCAGCCTGTTACCCAGTTAGGATTTTAATAAATATGTTTGGTTAGAGGCTGGGGAATTAGACATTTTAGGTTTTCATGGGTTTTCCCTAACTTGGTTCCTAGGAGTATGATATACTTGATACCTGTACCCCCTCATGGTGGCTATACTTTTAGCCTTCTTGTAGTCACACATCAAAGGCACCAGCCACAGCCGATGGAGTTGATGCCTTAACACTGCCACCACTTCCAAATAAAAACAGGACTGTACCAGTTGTTGCTTTGCCTGCAACGGATATGTGAGAGCACCCAAGCAGAAGTGGCTTGTGGCCTGAAACATTACCTAACTACTGATTTTTATATAAAGATCTTAGGAAAATACGTTTTTTGGGCTACAATTAAGCAGCCATCGTTATCACCTCTGACTTGAGCTGGCATGGCGATATGGTCAAAGGGTGACTGGCCAACCAGTTTGGGCTGTAATGCTGTGGAGGGAGCCACAAAGGCTTGTAGACTTGTAGTAGTCTTAACTAATTCAGGAACTTTTTTAGTACCCACTCTCTTGTTGAGTAGTGGGCCTCTAAACTGGAATACGTTAATTGATGGCATCAACAATCAATTAGGAGCTGCCATCCTCCAGCGAACGGCAAAAGCTGTTCCAGAGCTAAGTCAATCTGTTGCAGGTCTGCACTTGAGTGAGAGATGCATGAGATGCAAAAGTGAGAGGTGCCTGTGTGCTGTTGAAAGAGGCAGCTTGCTGCTGTGCTGCTGCAAAGATAGACTGCACATCTACCAGAGGTTGAATGAACAGTGAGAAGCAGTGCTCCTGCTGTGAGAAAAGGAGGTAATCATGTGCTAGCTTGACTGAAATTTAAGTTGAAAGCTGGTGCAATTGTATTTATTTATTTATTTCAAAAAGGTTCACCATGAAAGGCATACTGAGCTAAACAAAAGCTCATTTCCAGATGCGTCCTGGGAGGAAGGCGAAAGAGGAGTTCAAGAGAAAATAATTATGACAGTAAATTATACAGTATGTGAGATAAGAATTAACAATAGAAACAGAAAAATAAAATTGTATGAAAGACTTTGTTGGGCTGCCCACCCTAGAGAGCAGAACTGTGACCACAGCTAGTCTGGGAAGCTGCCCATCCTTTGTCACAGCCTGGTGCTATTCACCACTGCACACTAGGGATTCGATGCTAGTGCCTGGTGTATTGGACAGGTAGGATTGGGTTTTCACAGGCTGAGATTCCCTGTGTGCATCAGAGAATTATCTGCTTAATACTAAGGTCAGTTAAAGAATGACATGAACTGGAGAAACACCCATTTGCCAGTTGATACCAGAGGCCTTCAGACAGAAAGTTGAGAGAGTGAAACCAGCCAAAGAAATACTTGCTGCAAACTGCACCATTACCCCTGTGCATTGAGACAGAGACCCATTCTAGGAGAACCATGAGAAAACTCTGGGCTTGCCCTGCAGCTGTACAATTTGTATTATAGGTGGGAAAGCATTTACTGGACTAGTCAATCTGGCCAGGATTTACAAATATCTCTTGCAGGTTAAACAGCCTTTGGTTTTAAGATTTTGGGTTGCAAAGTATTGCTTATCTGTTAAATGGAAGCACTGCCAGCCAGCTATGTGCAACGTCATCAGGTCTACATCATTGCCATGGCTGGATACCCAGTGAAGCACCAGGACACCTGTAATAGACTTAAGGGTTCACACTGCTACCAGTTGGGAGGGGTAGTGTCTCTAGTACAGGTGGGCAAGGACTAGGGCAGACACTGTCAGCTCTATGGTGCATCTCCTGGTGTGATGGGAGAAGCATTCATTTACCCTGTAGAGGGCCACTCATTTACAGTAACACTGACTATCATAACACAATTGTATGTGTGCATGGAGAAATTCAGTTGCTGGTTAAGTAGTAAACCTAGGTAGTTATAGTGTGGCACATTGTTCAGAGTAACACCACTACACAGTATAATACTTAGTGCTAGGAAATGTGCCCAACCAGTACTTTGAATGAAGTAGCATTGTAACTTTCTTCTTTTGATTCACAACCAACTGATAAGTAATGAACAATTTCAAAAGTGTGTTGTAGGGTATGCCGCCATGAAAACTTTACAGTGATGTCGACAGCGACAACAATGATAGATTGCTGTAAAGTCTGCTTGTGATCCCGGCACAGCTTCCCTGAGTGTTGTGCCCACTCCCTGAGTCAGCTCTGACCTAGAGTTGATAATAATAAAGTGCGAGATGTGTGGTGGGCAGAGCACCTTGCATGGGGAGTGTGTGTGGGGGTGCAGCCCCCTGCAAAAAATGCATTACATTTCTGATGGCACAATACCAACCACAATTGCGGTCAACATAGTGCCATTGCTGTAACAGCACTTGACAGATTTTCTGTCGAACCAGCATCGTTGTAGACATGCTTTACTTTGTTAAAGACTGCTGTGTTGGGTTCTGATGATTAGATTACAGTAATATCTTCATACAGTACATGTGGTTGTTTGCAGATGATGACAGTTGAGTGAAGGTCATCTATAAAAACAAAAAATACAATAGGACTTGAAACAGAGTCTTTGGGACCCCCAATTCATTAGGGAGCATGATAAAGGTATGCTGTTCTGTTATTACTGTCTGTGTAAGTCCTTTCAGACAAATATGATCTGAACCAGTATGGAGGAGTGCCAGTGATTCCAGAGTCCTGAGTTTGTGAACTCAGATTGAGTGGTGCACTGTGTCAGATGCTTTTGCTTGACCAGTGAATATTGGACAGGAACCAAGACCAGAGCTGATGTTGGTGAAGAATTTAACCTGGGAACCCTAGGAGGTAAGTGGTAGTGGAATGTTTGGCACAGAATCCTGAATAAACAAGGATGAGAAACTCAGTCTAGGTTTACAAACTAGTAAACTAGTGACTGAGGGGGTTCTTCCAGTTCCAGCGACTGAGCAGCAGCATTTTCACAGAGTTCCTGCAGTGAAGTACTTAACTCAACCCAAATTAGCGTATTTAACATATTTAAAACTCTATCCTATTATCGGCATTTGATTGAGTTATCATAACTTAGCTAAGCTTTCTCTCACTTTGAGATATTTCATTTTTTGGGGGTGTAATATTCTCAGCCAGCATGGGCAATGCAACCCTGAGCTGGACTCCAGCAGGAGTCACTGCAGTCAGGACACCTCCCATAGTACGCTCTGGCTTGGAGACCGGAGGAAAGCCAAAAGAAGTCAAGGAAAAGAAGATTACCATGGTGTCCCTATACAGTCTACTGTGACTTTCAAGTCAAAACAAGAGCTGCTAACAGTGATTGAGAATCCCAGATATCTAAGTTTTTTGATTGGGTTACCACTTTGGAGCAGAAGCAGGAATCAATTGAAGACTGGTTAAAATAAAAAAATATTGACTACTAAGGCTGTGGTGACAGCTCTTTTTCATGATCAGATTTCTTTAAACAGTAAGACTGAAATGCTGGAAAATGCTTTGCTTTCTAAGAACCTATGCTTAATTGGTTTATTACCAAAGATATCAGGTACCTCTTCTTTGAAAATATATGTCACAGAAATGTTGCAGTCTGTTTTCTCATTAACTGAGTCATTTGATCTGGAATCTGTTTATCAGGTAAAACCTAACAGGAGGCAAACTACTAAGGGTCCACTGGCTCTGGTGTCAGAGAATATTAATGCATCAGCCCCTGTCATAATACTGACTTTTGTACAAATGCTTTACAGAAATATGATTCTTCAGCTTGCTAGAAATAAAAACAAAATAAACAAAAGAAAACAAAAACCAATGATCTGTAATAGTGGGAGAATACACCTGTACCCAGCAATTAAGCAATAAGGCATGACAAGGTGTGTGTTATCATGTAATAACGTCACTCCTGGGGTGGGCTTCCACCACCCCAGGAGTGATGTAATTACACGATAACACACACCTTGGAGTGCCTTATTGCAATTATACAACGGCTCAATGTTACACAAAAGAAAAATAAAAATAAAAATGATTTTAGTAGATTTTTGGTGAGGCAGTATATCTTTGTTTCTGAAAAAAAAATCAATATAATCCTCAAAAAAAATCCACACAGTGCTGTTATTGTGTAATATCATCACTGTCTCAGGCACACACTGACCAATCAGAGTCCAGGAAATTTTCTTGCCATTGTATAATTAAGCAATAAGGCACACAGGGTGTAGTATATTATAGGATATTGTCACGCCTCGGGTGGTTGGGCACGAGGGCCGTAGGCGAAATACATGTAGACCAAGTGATGATATCCATGATGTCCACACCAAGGAGGACTTATTGCTATATGAACTGAGTTCGAATTTTCATAAATAAAAAAACAGGTTTTAAACGCTTTATGAACACGTTTTTGGGTGATGTAGGAGTACATTTTGAAAAAATAGTTCTCAGACAGAACAGAGCAAGGAGGCTGGTGGCGCCAGAACTTTTTTGAAGCTGTGATGATGTAGCCTGATAGCATCATGGCTTCAAAGAGCTCTCTGCCAATCAGATTCCTCTATTTATGCTCCTCAGTTCATAATTAGCCTTATTACACAGAAGCAGAAGAAAAGTCTATTGGCAATGCAGACTGAGCTTAATATGCTAGAGTGGCTGCTTCAGTATTGTTCCCAGCAGTCCTTAAAGTAAACTTTTAATTGAGGCTATACTGCTTTATTATAAAATGGGCAAAGGATTTCAAGCAATCTGATTGGTTGTTAGCTGTGCATTAGATGTGTCTAATGCACAGCTAAACCTAGAACCCCCAGTTAGAATACACAGGCCCATTTTATGAGTGCAATAAGCCACTCCAGGGATGTGCATTAGACAGGTCTAATGCACGGCTAGGGGACTGGATGCACTCGGCCTATGGCCTCGTGACTCACTACGTCTCCCTAGCTGTGCAATAGAATGGTCTAATGCACACCCCATCATGTCTTATTGCTTACATGATCCTGATAAGACTAAGCGTTTTTGCATCTTCCCTCTCAGCTCAAGTCCAAAGCTGGAGGAGGCTGATGTATCTGAATACGAACATAAGAAATTTGCCAGCAGATAAAGGCCTAGAGGTCTATCTAGTCTGCTTGAATGTGCAAATAGCACCCTTTGCAAGTTAATCCTGTATAGAGTTAACTTAAAGTGCCCTGTTGTTGCATATAACCTTTGATGAACTTAGAATACAGGACATTTCTTTCCTAATTGAATCTGTATCTTAAATAATGTTTCAGTCCACCCAATTTTGCTTATAATCTTAGTTTGTCTATTAAATCAGACAAGGACATACAAGGAGGGCATTGTATGCATGTTCTATTAAATTTCCTTTCATTTAAAGGTATAAAGTTAATATACTACAGGCTGTAAATGCACTGGAACATGTGAATGTTTAAACTAAATATTTGTATTTTTATTGCAAATGGTTTGAGATGAATGTTGTTATTTTTATTTTCCTTTCTCACCTCTCCAAAATAATATATTTAAATAAATTCCTATGGTCTGGTTGTAATTGTATTGAATGCTTTCATAGTAATAGAAATTATAAGCATAAAGCAAATCTAGTCAACTACTGGCTGACTAACCTTTTAAAGACTTCAGAAAGCACTGTTATTAGAAAAAGGGGTTATATTAAGGATGTAAATGAACCCAGATAATGAGTGCAAAATGTCACAAATGTGATATTTGGCAGTCTTTATCAGTGCCCAAAAGTTGCTACCATTGAGGATTGGAACATTTATGAGAAGGAATGCCTCCTCAGAGGTTATAACTCCACCCCACTACTAACCAGTTACTGGCAGGACCCTAGGGCCCAGTGTGTCCTTCCTGCTCCCCCAGCTCCCCACTTGACTGTGATTTTTACCCCTGCTACAATGGCTCAATGCTCTAATCCTTATAGAAGGGATCCTGGCTATTTTGTCTGCTCGGCAGGTATTGGTTGGATGACTAGTGCTGTGCTAGGTAACGTGGACAGCAGTGGTATCATTCAGACTTGCTCAGTGGTGCTAGGGGATCAATGTGGACCTATCTTCCTGTTCCTGACTTACTTCCATATTAAAGCCACAGTATTCTAATCTGTATAAGGGAAGCAGGTCAGCCAGTGGTAGTACAGCATAATTCAAATCATGATGCTGTCAAGACATTAATGGCTGCTCTCCTCACAGCTCATTGATTTGGAAATCATTACAGATATTTATTACCCATTGCCCTGTTCCAATAGGGCAATGATAAAACACTATAATTACCTTGTGTAATAGAGTCCAATACACAAGTCAATTATAGCTTTTTATCACAGACTTAAAGGACCAGCGTAATTGGTAAAAAATAGCTTTAATGTACCCAAGGGTACAGTAATGCAGCTGGCGCCATCTTTTGATGTCATCATGTTGTGATATTCGTGGCCAGTTTAGACTTCTTCAGAAGTGGGAAATACAAAAATAATCTTGGTTTGTTTACGATATTTATATATAATAAACTATATTACAAAGAATAATTCACCAAGATCAAGCAGGATTTCGTGAAGGCAGAGATGCCACAGATAATATATATAAACTATTGAATATTAACTGAATATTCTAAGAATTCAGATAAAGCACTGGTCCTGATCTCTCTGGATGTGGAGAAGGCCTTTGATAGGGTGGAGTGGGACTTTATAAAGCACAATTTTTTAGGAGTCTGAGTTAGTAGAACAGTTTAACTGGGTTAGAGCGTAACTGTATATAACAACCCATCTGTAACAGTTAAGGCTAATAAACAGACCTCAGAAAGAATTAAGCCTGCAAGAGGAACTGCACAAGTCTGCTCACTATCACTATTGTTGTTTGCTAAAGTTATGGAACCTTTATTGAGAAAATTAGGAAACATTTTAGGATTCAAAACAGTAAAATATGATTACAAATAATCACTTTTTGCAGATGCTTCAGTTAATTTTGTTGAGCTCCAGGGTGTGTGCTCCAAACTTAATAAAAACTATTGAGGACTACTCCACCCTGGCGGGATGTAAATTTTTTTTTTACAATTTTCTTTATAGCTCTCATCACCTGACCTCTCTCAGGAGAGGTCTCTCGGTCCCGCCGTGATGCTGCCTGCCTGAAGCTGTCTCTCACTCCTCCCAGTGGCTGCTCTTTTTTTTTTTTTTTTTTTTACTTTATCTTTGTGATTCCTTAAAAAAAAAATTGAAAAGGTAATTTACATCCTTAAAAAATTAAGTAAAGACTATTGCAAACAGATAATACATAATATTGGCTGCTCTTCATCTGCTTCCTCAGCCACCCAGCCCCCCGGCCCTGAGTCCCCCGAGGCAGGACCACTAGATTGCTCCTCCTGGTGCTCTATCTATAATCCAGATAGGTGACTGGGAGTGGAGGAGAGCAGAGGAGACGAGAGTCGAGCCCAACACTGGGCGTGGTTGGTGACACCCCTGGACCCTCCTTCACCTATCAGGAGGCAGAGGGTATTTTTGACTTTGTGGGTTATGCCCTTTCCCCCCTCCCTCCACAGCAGAGCCCAAGCATACAATGACACCAGAGATGCCCATCGTGGCTCTGCGCCCCCTAATTGAGCCCTAAGCATTGCAGTGCCTCTGGTCTCCACCGGAGGCTGCTGTGGTGCCAGGCTTAACCCTGGAACCCCCAAGAGAGGAGAGCAGTCTTCTGGATGCTCAATCCTCTCTCTCTCTCTCCCCTGCCAGCCCCCAGTGGCCTGGGCTCATTCTTGAACCCTGGTCGCTGGCATAGTGCGAGGTGTGGCATCCAGTGCCTCAACCCTCAGCATCACTGGGCCAGCTGGCAGGATATAAATTTAATTGGTCTAGATTAGAGGCTATCCCAATATCACAAAAATAGGGCCAGGGAAAATTTGGAAATTGAGATTGTGCCGAGCCAATGAAGAACTGAAATAATTAGGAATCCTCTTTTTTAGGACTGTATTAAAATAGTTGACATACATTAAAAAAAGTAATTAATACATAGAAAAGTACAACTAGGATATTTTAAAGATGAACAGTCAGCACACAGAACCCCACAGTCAAGTGTGGGGCTTGCCCCAATGTGCACCTTGTGTGCAAAAACATTTGTTTTTCTTACTTATTGTTTAGTGTGGTATAGTAGATTGTATCATACTAATTTTGCTTACTTTTTCTGTAACTATAAATCCCATAATCTCCTGTAGCTGACATTGGAGCATGATTGCAGCAGTGGGAGAGTCAATAGCCTGCAGGTATGTTAGAGCTTTTATAAGCTCTGATGAGATGTTTTCCAGTTCTGCTTTACTCAAAGCGCTAAGTACTGTTCTCTGTGACTATATGTAGCCTCAGTAGGACAGCAGGAACAGCAAACAGAAGATCAGAGTTTATACAAACTTCAACATACACTGCAAACTATTGAATCTCTCACTGCTGCAGCCATGCTCTGATGTGAACTACAAGGGATTCTGGGATTGGTAGTTACAGAAAATGTCAGCCTGCACTAAGCAAAATTAGTCTGATACAATGTACTTTACTACAACAAACAGTAAGTGAAACAAAGGGCAGGATTTTCGAAACGTGATGCAGGGCTTGCATCCAGCCCTGTGCCACCACTCTTAGGTTCTGGCCATGTACCTAACACTTTGCCACAACTGCACTCAATTTTTCAATCTTGGGTGCAGTTGTGACAGTTTCCAGAAGTTTTGGCAGCTTGCACCAAATATCTGGTGCAAACTCTGTAACAAGGTCCTCCAAGATTGCCGTAAGGTAGACCAGACAAAATTGATCTACCTTGCGGCAATTGCATCACGGGATAGAAAATCCCGTTAGATCACCAAAATCCCCATGTACAGTATCATTGATGCACCAGGACTTGCAATGATTTAAGAGTTCTGAAACTCCTGCTAAAATGTTTTTGCACACAAGGCACATTGAGACAAGCCCCATACTGGGTGCGGGGCCCTTGTTGCTGACGCTCCCCTTAAAAAACTGTACCTATCATTATTAGGTAAAGTTAATGGTATAAAAATGTTTTATCATCACAAATATTCTAGCATTTCAGAATGCCGCCACTGCTGATACCAGATAACATTTTCAAAGAAATATACACAATAATTCAGTATTTTCTATGGGATTCTAAAAGACCAAAAATGAATTAAAATGGCTTCAGGAATTAATAGAAGGTGGAAGATTAAGCTTAAAGTACCTGATTTTAGGAAACAATATGTGACAAATTATCCATACTAATTAGTGCCTTACTCAAGCAAGAAAACAGAGACTGGGTACAAAATGAGGAAAAAAATGCAAATTGTAACAAATAACACATTGGAATCATTAACAACTAAAAATGTAACCAACAAAACATAATAGCAAACACTACAACAATGTATTTGTCAAAATTTAATAAAATGGTAGGCTCCAACAGTCGCTTGGTAGGATTGGTATCAACACAACATAATCCTCTGTTTAAAATTGAAAATAAAGTATTTTAATGAAAAGAATGGGAAAGAAATGAAATCAATCAAATAAAATTTGTGTTTTGGAAAGACATTAAACCATTTAATAAACTTAAAAATGAATTCAGATTAGATAAAAATGACACATGGAAATGCAGGCTACTAAAGCAGTGCTTTCAAAAACAGCTTGGAGGAGAGAATGGCAGTTAAACAAAAAGCTCAAATTTAAACCCAAAGCATTCAAGAGTCTGAAAGAATGAGACCCAAAGTTCAAGGTAATTGATTCTTGGTTAGAACCAACTTGTAGCTCTATATGCTTAGGGAAAAAATGCTTCCGGGACAATTTCTTACATTGACGCTATGGATTGCTGGGATCCTGTCAGCATCAGGCTTGGCCCATAGCTAATGAGATGGAGGGAGTGGAGTAGGGAACAGGCCACTCGATTGGGGCACCCTGCAGTGGAAGGGAAGACAGCACCAGTAAGGTTCCCCCCAGAGTTGGGCCCAGAATATATGGAGGGGATCCATATGGAGGAGCGGGGTGGTAGAACAAGAAGCCATGAAGACACAATAAGGCTGGAGAGCAGGTTAACAGGTAGGAGACATTTTGAGTTCACTAACAGTTATTCAGCTCCGGAATTCACTTCCAGTAGGATTTGTATGGGCAGACAAGATTGCAACTTTTGTGAAGGGATTGGATGCATTTATGGTGGACTGGGAAGCACATGTATACGACTGTTTGACATAAGTGGGAAAGACCATAAATGGGAGTGTCGCTCTTCTGTCCTAACCAATACAATATAGTGGAAGGATTTTTTCCTTCTACCTCATAACCAGGCCTCCTCCTCCTCCTGCATCCAGAGCTCTGTTACTGCCGTGCACAATGCCAGTACTGCATGTTTTTCCAAGATAGCACCATGCAGATGCCAGGATCTACATATATAATGCATTAAGGTTAGTGGCACCTGTGGCACATTACAGAGGCAGCACATTCACACTCAGTGGGAGGGACAGGAGATGCCTACTGCAGCAATACCTCCTTTGTCAGATAGAGACAGTACGTGGAATAGGCAGCACTGGTGGCCACACATCATCAGCCTGGTCCTTCCTAAAGTAGTGGTATTTGTTGTGACCCCTCAGTGACAGTAAGAAGAGTGGGGACAGGGGACAGCACAGTGAAAAAGGCCAGTCCAGTTGGATGCTAGCCTCAAGTGCCTCATATCCAAAGGCTTCTAACACCCTTGACCTTTCTCCTAACCACTGAGACAAGCATGCTGTTCTGTCTGGGGGCAACAGGGGTGCCCCACTACATGCTGGAATACAATAAAGGCCTCTAATAATGAAGGTACTGTGGAAATCTCATGGAGGATCCAGTGAATCATGAGTGCTCAGATGGGCAGGGGGGGCATTGGAGTGGCAGTGAGAAACTGGCAATCATGGTGGGTGCAAACCAAACAAATTGTGACTCATTCCTTATGTTCTGTTTAAAACTGAGCAATGAAGTTCAGAAAATCATTTTGATCTGTGTGAATGTGCTGGAGTAACATGTAGTTTTGTTATTTAAGCAGTCGTAAATCCTGGTTTCTCTTACTAACTGTACAATAATTTAGTATTATGTCATATGATATAATTTCATTAATATAATTTACTGAATAAATCAAACCTGTGCCAGTGCTGCAAACTGGACTACCAGAAAACCACCTGAACAGAAACAATGGGACTGTATCAAAGTTGTGTACTGATTTCCAGTCACCTTACAGGGGTGCTGGAGCACCTGAGAGCAGAGCCCATGCACTAGTCATTTTCATTCTCTTTTGTTTCCTGTAGTAGAAATAATTGGGATAATTTCTTATAGACAGAGATTTAGCAGACTCAGAGGTATTAGCATATGGAAGAGTTTCCAGGAAGAGCAATTATTATGCCCATCCTGTATGCTACCTTTCTGCAGTGCAAAGATAAGGAATCCAGTAGAGGAAAATTGTACATGTCTGACCTGTGGTCTGATGTATTAATACTGGCCTTGATGTTGTACTCAGCCCCTCTAAACCTGGAAGAACATAGAGTTTTGTATGCTTTTCTTCTGGGTTTTGAGCCACTGATGCATCCTCATATAGAGGATGCCCAGATAAGTTAGTGTAACCAGCTCAAAATCTTAGCTTAAATAAGCCGACAAAGAGGTTATATGGAGCAGTGTCTCTGAGGGTACTCAATATCTGTTTTCTTTTTGGGCTCACCTGACACTTGGATGTGATAGCAACTGCACTAAACTGTGGAGCTCCCAAAGGAAGAAAAATATCTGTAGTTTGCTGAAGTCATTCTATCATGGCATAATGCAAAAGCCTGCTTTTGGCCAGTGTTTTATCCTTGTGAGGCCTTCACTGCCAGTGCTATACAAAGGGTTGCATTGTGCTGCATTTAATGCTTCATCTTCAGGCCTCACAAACCTTGCTGTAAGCACCACAGCAGCTTGCAACTCCCACTTCACTTGCATCATGGGCTCTGCCACTATACAAGTATTCAAGGGTGCCATGTACAGTTAACCTTTTCACCCCATGCAGTTGTCAACAAATCTCCACTACTGATACTCAGAGTTCCTCTTCTTGACAGCATATTATTTACACTGTCCTCAGATATAGTCTAATAATCTAAAACTCTTTTTTTTTAATTTAGCTATTTGTTCACACAGTCATTCACCCAGTCCTTGAAACTGGGGCAGCTCTCCCCATGGTGGCACTCCAGCTTCCTCCCTCCACTTACCCCAGTGTCATTCCAGTGACAGAGCATGGCATTGAGCCCAACCACACTTCTGGCCATCATCTTTGTGGCTGCAGGGTTTTTACTCCTGCTTTCTCCCTGAAGTTCTGCACGGAAAGCCTTGCACCTTGACTTACTACCCCTTGGTGTGAAACAACGACACATACATGCAGTGGTTCCTAAGGCAGAGAAGTAAGATCCCTGACTGTCCACCAGGGAGTAACTGCAATGGTGGCCCACTGGCACCATCCAGCTTCACAGGGAGATGCTGCTAGTAGCATCACTGGGCCCTACTGGGAAACCCGGGTCACCAGTGTGGCAGTCTGATGCTCTGGCAGTGGGTTGTTAGGTGGCTCAGTTTTTAATTATTCTAACTTTTGCTTCTTCTAACCCATAAAGGATTAGTACTGTAATCATTAAAAATATGTACATATTGCACATAGGAACCTGTGTCCTGTGTCCTGTGCTGTAGCACTCTGTATGGGAAAGTATTATTGAGTGGCCTAATATGAGCGACTCAGTAATACCGCTCATCTGTAGAGCGAGAGGAGAAAAAGAGCACCGAATAATCCTAGTGAGAGTAGCACTGAAGAATACATGCTACACTCATGAGAGAGAGGATATAAATAGATTAACTTGGCCAAGCTGTGCTGAGCTGGCCATGTGGTGTAGTGACTTGAGCCATTGCTCCCGAAGCCTGAGGTGCTAGGTTCTGATCCTGGTGCAGGAAGCTATTTTGCTTCCTGGGGGAGTTGCTAATTTTTTTCTATGTCTGCTCTCCCTGGAGTTAAGAATCTTTATTTTGGGTGTTTATGCCCCCCCACATAAAAAGACATATTTGGGTGTTTTTATTGCCGGACTGAGTGTCTGTCACTATTTGTGACAGCCGCTCTAATATTAGGTGCTCTTTTGATGGGGAGCTGGTAGTTCTGCTGTCACTGTTTGTTGTCGGTGAGTAAAAGTACTTGCCCTTATCTCATAAAACAGTCCTGTACATTTGCCAGTTGGATATTTAACTGCTTACTCCTGCTGCTGCAACTGTCTTTAGGACCCTCTTGAAAACTATAGGTCTCACCAAAATGTGGACATCACAATATGCAAAATTAGAAAATAAATAATGGGTGTACTTGGTTTGGGGCTTTAGAATGTTTGTGATTGTGTATATGCATAGTTGAGAGAGAGACACAAAAAATAGACTATTTGGGTTCTTTGTTTATGATGCTCATTTTCCACAACAAAAGAAATATAAAATCCAATGTCAAATGTACTGCATCTTTTTGTCTTCTAGACTTCTGTTGTCAGTTTCCTGAAATCTTGTCTAAGCTCATATAACAACCTACAGTAAGTTGCATTCTCCTCTGTCTCCATTGACTGACACACCAAAGAGTCTGAACAATACAGATGGAGCAATTATTTGTCCTGCTTGCAGTTCATTGCCTAGCAGAGATCTAGCAACAACAAGGCTCGTGACAAGGGAGACGTCATATTCTAATAGCTGCTTTGATAATTACTATAATTATTCAAAATCATCATGGAAACATGAGGATAAAATGCACAAGGGTACCAATGGCTTTTCTTTCTTATGGCAGACTTTTTGCTTTACTACAGCGCTGGTTACACATGGCACTCTTATTTCTGTGGTGGGACTCTGTAGATATCTATTTGCAAATGTTGAGTTTCTGCCTATGAAGTAAAGCCTATGGGAAATGCCTGGAGCAGATTCCATTGAGTACACTAGCTGCTACTAATATATGAAACAAACAAAACAAAACAAAACAAATACTGCAACTGTTACTCTTTCAGACTTTCAGTCCAAACAGTTTTGTGATCAACAGATTTTATTTTAAATTGCAAACACTGTTATAATAGTCATTGATAGCAGTCCAGTTGGAGGACTGCATAAAATTGTTGTAGCTGTCCCCCAAGGTATATCATCTAAAAACAAGCATTTGTCAATGCCGAATGTTGCTTGCTTGTATGTGCTGTTTAGGTATTTGGAAGTGATAGTTCCATGCCTTCCTCCCAAGACATGCACTGTGTCTTTCTGTTCAGTATTCACAGAAGAGTGGGAGGGGTAAGGGCCACAGCAGTACAGCAGTTGCCAAGGGGATGAAGAGGTGGACAATAGTCCAGGACCATAGACAACATTTCATGAGGGCACAGTTTAGGCTCAAACCCTTCCACCCCTCACCCCACCCACCCACCCTGAAATAGTTCCTTTATACCTGGGGTTCTGACGTCATTTCCTCAAGAGGGCAAGGTGCATATCACTGTCATATCCTCTCTAGCACACTGCACTGATAATATAAGCATACACATTATATCATATATATTTCTATATAACAAACCAATCACACACACACAAAAAAAAATAAACTAAACAAGGTAGACAGACATGTGGGGAGTAGTGCAATGTAATGGCTGTGGGGCAGCAGTCTTCCGGGAGTCTTTCTGGAGGCTGAGATGCTGCCCTGTTTGCAGACAACTCTCTGCCCTGAGGGAGGAAGTTGCCCATCTTCAGGCCGCACTGGACAGTAGTAGGGAACCTCCCCCATCCAGGGAGCACCAGAGCCACCACCACTACCTCAAAGGCTGTGAAGAAAGCACAGCAGTTGGACCACAGTGGGCTCAGGGAGGGTAAGCGTGGTGGAACAGAGGCACACCCAGTCAGTTGTTCCACTCCACAATCCATACACCATTTTGGGGGAGCATAGTTCCCCTATGGATGCACCCGCAGAGGAGACTAAGGAGGTTGCAGACAACTGTCACAAGAGAGGCCTTCAGGAAGGAGGCAGAGGGCACCACAGGGAAAGGAAGCAGCTCTTGGTGGGGGACTCAATTATTAGGGGGACAGAACTGGGGGATCAGGGAAAACTGAAGTAAGGTGCCTGCCTGGTGCCATGGCTTGGAGGGACAGGAAGCACATCCTCAGGATCACGAGAACAGTTGCACGGGAGTCTGAGCTGGACGTCATTGTCCACCTAGGGACAAATGACTTGGCTCATCATGAGATTAGAGCAGTGCAGAAGGACTTTGTAGAGTTGGGGAGGGGCCTAAGACAAGTAGCACACACAGTATCCTTCTCAGAGATGCTGCCTGTCAGTGGCATGGGTGAGGCGAGGGTACTTTTCACCATGCAGTTTAACGAATGGTTGAAAAAATGGTGTGGAGCACAGGGGTTTGGCTTCATTGGGGACTGGGGTTCCACCTAGAGGGACACCAGCCTATACTGGCAGGATGGTTTGCATCTGTCCCGGTAGGGAACTGGTCTTTTGGGCAATCGGTTTAAATGCTTCATTGGCAAGCTTTTAAACTAGTCAAGGGGGAGGCACTGATAAGCAGCAGGAAAATCCCAGCCTCCCCTACAAAACAGGGTACTAAATGAGAAAAAGACTGAGGTAGAAAGGTCAGTGGGGATGCTGCTACAGAAGGTAAAGCCATCAAAAATGGAGAGCAATGAGTACAATGCCCATAGTCTGGGTAACAAGCTTTCTGAATTAGTGGCCTTGATGGAGGAGGAACATCTGGATATCGTGGCAGTCACAGAAACATGGTACACACAGAACCATGACTGGGACATAAACATACTAGGATACACTATCTACAGGAAGGACAGGGAGGGTAAAAGAGGAGGAGGAGTAGCTCTCTACATAAGGGAAGAAATCAAAGCAACAGAACAAAATGGTAAACAGGGAGGAGAAGAAGCACTGTGGGTCAATTTGGAGGCAGGCAATGGCACCACAATCTGCACAGGGGTTGTATACAGATCCCCCTCTCAGGGGGAGGAAATGGACAAGGAAATGATAGAAAGTATACTTAGAATGTCAGATAAAGGGGGGGATATTGCTGATGGGTGATCTGAATATGCCAGATGTTAACTGGAGTGCAGTTGCAGCAGCCACTTCTAAGAGTGGGGTTATTCTAGATGCCCTACAGGGGGCATGCCTTAGACAACTAGTATTGGAACCTTAGACCTGGTTCTCTCAAATGGAGATGGAGAGAGGATCACAGATGTAGAAGTGGGTAGCCATCTGGGAACTAGTGACCATCGAACAGTATGGTTCACAATAAACTCAGCAATAGAGTCAAGCCATACAAAGGCAAATGTACTAGACTTCAGGAGGGCAGACTTTGCCAAAATGGGTGAGTGCCTAAGGAATGCACTAGCAAATGAGCAGGAAAGAGGGGTGGAAGAACAATGGGGAATAATAAAAACTGCCATCACAGAGGTAACAAGCCTTTGTGTGATGCAAATAAACAAAACAAAATGTTATAAGAAACCACTATGGTTCTCAAAGGAGGTGGCAGTGAAAGTTCAGGAGAAAAAGAAAGCATTCAGAAAGTACAAGGAAACACAGAAATAGCAGGATAGAGAATTGCATCAGTTAAAGCAAAAGGAAGCTGGGAAGGCAGTCAGAACAGCAAAGGCCCGAACCAAGGAAAAGATGGCCAACTCAGTTAAGAAGGGGGATAAAACCTTTTTTAGGTACATCAGGGAGCGAAGGAAGACTAAGGGAGGGATAGTGAGGCTAATAAAGGGAAGGGGGTGGGCAGAGGGTGATGGTGAAAAGGCAGAGATACTAAACAAATATTTTTGCTCAGTATTTACAAATGAAGAGGGGGAGGTACCTAAAATGAACAATAGAAACACTCTGGATACAGAAGTTGATACCAGCCCATTTACAGAAGAAAGGGTTCTGAAAGAACTCTTAAAACTGAAGGTGGACAAAGCAATGGGGCCTGATGGAATTCATCCCAGAATTCTAAAAGAACTAAGGGTAGAGCTAGTGGCACCACTGACTACCCTCTTTAACAAATCATGGGAGGATGGGGTGGTACCTGAGGACTGGAGGAGGGCAGATATTATTCCCCTTCACAAAAGTGGGAGCAGTGCAGAAGCAGGAAACTACAGACCTGTTAGTTTAACCTCAGTGATAGGGAAAATGATGGAATCACTTCTGAAGGAAAGAATTATCGAGTACCTAGAGGCCAAAGGGGCACAGGACCCAAGGCAGCATGGATTCACAGCGGGAAGGTCATGACAGACAAATCTAATAGACTTCTTTGACTGGGTGACCAAAGTAGTAGATCAGGGAGGGGCTGTGGACATGGCCTACCTAGACTTTAGCAAGGCATTTGACTCAGTCTCACCCAAAAGATTAATATACAAGTTAGCCAGCCTGGGAGTGGGTCCCAAGATGATAGCCTGGGTAAAGAATTAGCCGGAGAATAGGACACAGAGGGTAATAGTAAATGGAGTCCACTCTGAAGAAAGGGGGTTATTAGTAGGGTGCCGCAGGGTTCAGTATTAGGACCGGTCCTCTTCAATGTCTTTATAAGCGACATTGCAGAGGGACTGGAAGGAAAAGTATGTCTCTTTGCAGATGACACAAAGATCTGCAACAGAGTTGATGCACAAGGTGGATTGGAAAGGATGAGAAGGGAATTGGCAAGGTTAGAGGAATGGTCAAATATATGGCAGCTTAGATTCAATGCTAAGAAGTGCAAGGTAATGCACATGGGAAACAAAAACCCAGGGGAAGAGTACACATTGGGGGGTGAGATCCTAACAACAACAAAAATGGAAAGGGACCTGGGGATAGTCATATCAGATGACTTAAAGGTGGGCAAGCAATGTTACAGGGCAGTAAGGAGGGCTGGGGGGATACTGGGATGAATAGGGAGAGGCCTCACCAGTAGAAAACAGGAAGTTGTTATCCCTCTGTACAGACAGCTGGTGAGACCCCATCTGGAGTACTGTGTGCAGTTCTGGAGACCCAATCTCAGCAAGGACATAGACAAGATGGAAGCTGTCCAGAGGAGGGCAACTAAAATGGTGCAGGGTCTGCACCAGAAGACATATGAAGAGAGACTAAAGGAGCTTAATATGTATAGCCTCGAGGAAAGGAGGGAGAGGGGGACATGATAGAAACTTTCAAGTACCTCAAGGGAATCAACAAAGTCCAAGAGGGTAGCATCTTTCAAAAAAAGAGGTGTGCAAGAACAAGGGAGCACAATTTAAAGATGGGGGTGGCTCAGAGGTAATGTAAGGAAGTATTTTTTCACAGAGAGTTGTGGATGATGGAACAGCCTTCCGGAGGAGGCTGTGGAGTCAAAAACAGTGGTTGAATTCAAGCATGCATGGGACAGTCATAAGAGCAATTCTAGGGGGTGGGGGTAGAAAGAAGTAGGCTGCTGGTTAACTAGGATCTGCAGCTTATCCATTAGGTAGGGAAATGGGCAGACTGGGTGGGCCAAGTGGTCCTTATCTGCCATCAAATTCTATGTTTCTATGTTTCAAAGGCAAAAGAGTCCTGCAGGAGCTCACTAAATTGAAGGTGGACAAAGCGATGGAACCAGATGGCATACACCCAAGGATATTAAGAGAACTGCTAAGTGAGACAGCAGTGCCTCTGGCAGCCATGTTCACTGAGTCATTCAACATGAGTGAATTGGAGGAGAGCACATGTGGTCCCTCTACACAAGTCTGGCAGCAGGGAGGAGGTGGGGAACAATAGGCTGTTCAGCCTCACCTGAGTACTGGGGAAGATCATGGAGACATTGCTTAAAAAAAGGATAGTGGGGCATCTAGAAGCCATCGGAGCCCAGGACCATAGACAACATGGATTCATAGTGGGGACATCATGTCAGACAAATCTGGTTGACTTCTTTGACTGGGTGACAAAGGAAGTGAATCAGGGTGGGGCAGTAGACAACGCTTACCTTGATTTCAGCAAAGCCTTTGACACCATCCCACATAGGAGACTGATAAACTAGCTGGGTAGGCTGGGCATGGGGGAAAGGGTGGTAAACTGGATTAGAAACTGGCTAACAGACAGGAGGCAGAGAGTGGTGGTAAATGGGGTGCAGTCTAGGGAGAGGGGGTGACCAGTAGGGTGCTGCAGGGATCGGTCCTGGGGCCAGTCCTGTTCAATGTCTTCATTAGTAACATTGCAGAACGGCTGAAGGGAATTTTTTCATCAAATTTTCAACATAGCCATTTTAAGACCTCTGCGCATGAACAGTGTCACTGTGATTTTCTTAATCCATCCCAAACATTGATTGCGCACACCGACTGCCCCATTGTGTGCTACATGCACGGAAACGCATTTTGGTTGACATGTGAAAAATGACAGCTGTACTGCTCATAAGGAGGTATGGTAAAATGGCAATGTTGAAAATCTGGAGTGCAGATATTAAAAATTCGTGAAATTACGAGCGTGTGTAGGAACTGCGCAACGCATGCTCATTAAACAGTCATTTTTAGGAATTTTTTCAACAATTTTTCAACATAGCCATTTTAAGATCTCTGCTCATGAACAGTGTCACTGTGATTTTCTCAATGTGTCCCATACATTGAATTCACACACCGACTGCACCATTGTGCGCTACATATGTGGAAACACATTTTGGGCAAGATGTGAGAAATGACAGCTGTACTGCTCATAAGGAGGTGTGGTAAAATGGCAGTATTGAAAATCTGGAGTGAACATATTGAAAATTCGCGAACTTATGAGGGTGCATAGGAACAGCGCAATGCATGCTCCTAAAACAGTCATTTTGGGGAATTTTTTCACCAAATTTTCAACATAGGGTTTTTGGAGACCTACCTCATGAACTGTGACACTGTTGTTTTGTAAATCAGTCCCAAAAGGTGGTTCCGCATGGTGACCACAAAATCACCTTTCGAGGCTGATTAATGCCATGACAGTGACAGAATTCATGAGGTGGGGTCCCAAAAACCCCATGTTGAAAATTTGGTGGAAACATTCCCCCAAATGCCCGAGATATGCAGTAAAGTTGAAAAAACCCTATTTATTCCATTATACAGCTTACCAGCATTTCCTCAGTTCACGGTCGGCTTTGAAGAGTGCAGACTTGTTCCCAGTCCACCAAAGATCATCGTGCTGGCCTCTGGTGGTAAGTATAGGGTGAGGTGGGGGTGTGGGGAGGTAGATGCACAGAGGGTGGGTGTGGGGTAGGGGGGGAGAGGGTTCAGGACAGTGTGCGAGGGAAGGTTTTTTTCTATTAGGTTTTTTTTTTACTTGTACGATGCTGGACTTGTGCCACGCTGGGGTGGGCTCCCGGTGTGGCAGCTGGAAGGCTGTTTGGGGGTGCGGCAGTGGAGCTGACAGGGTATTGGGCACCCCCGTCGGCCATAGGACCTGTTGCCATGCTGGGGTGGGCTCCCAGCATGGCATCTGATAGTCTCGGGGGGGAACAGTAGAGCTGACGGGGGATTGGGCACCTCCATCAGCCATACAGACTGCTGCCATGCTGGGGTGGGCTCCCAGCATGGCACCTGGAACTCTGTTGGGGGGGAGCTCAGCACAGCTGATGGGGGATTGGGCTCCCCCGTTGGCTATACAGAGTGCACGCGGGGGGAAGCACGAGCATGCAGTGTGCGTGCGTGTGTATGTGGGGGGAGCACGCATGAGCACGTGATCTTATCGCTGCTCACTGAAGCGTAGCTCTCCCTTTCAACTGTACAGCCACTGTATTTTTAGCTGCTGTCATAGACAGCTGCAGCATTGATTGGAGAACTTCGGCCGCACCTGCAAACACACTGACTGAATTGGAAGAGGGCTGCCACACCTCCAAAAAACTCGGATGATGGCACTATGCTTTCTGCACATGCATGCAAGCAACATAAAAACAGTAACAAAATTATTCTTTTATGTATTTGATAGCATGGACTACTACGCTGAAGAAGTGACAGAAAGGCATAAATTGCTGGTAATAACAGACAACTTGAAAAACTGCATGTGCAAATACTAACAAGTAACAAGCATTTGTCAATGCCGAATGTTGTCTTGCTGGCATTGGCATTAGGGTTACCATCTGTCCTGATTATCGCAGGACAGTCCTGATTTGGGCAGCTGTGTCCTGCAAAAAAAACATGAAAAATACTAAATGTTCTGACTTTATAGTGGAAAAAATATTTTCTAACTTTCCACTAAATGTTGTATAAAACTATAATACCTTAACTAAAATACCTTAAAATGATAAGAAACAATAGAAGCAACTATGAAACTATAATACTTTGCCTTAATTCTGATTACATAAAGAAAACAAGTCTGTTGCACTGGTCGAAGTTAGTACTGTCCTGCGAAAAATCAGGTTTCAGTAAGAAATGGCCCACTTTGGGCTTCTTGAAAGGTGGTAACCCTAATTGGCATTGGTAGTGCAGGAGTTAGAGAGATGCATAATAAGAATGTCAGTGAAGTATTGAACTGATGCCAACCCCACCACCACCCTGCAGAGACCAACAGGCATTGGGGCGTGCCTTTGGGTCATCAGCCATAACGCTCACGCCATGTTACCTCACCCTACCTTGCAGACTCTGACAAGTGTCACAGTGTGCCTTGGGGTCTTCGGGCCTTACACTCACCCCATTCCATAATGCAATACACTGAGATGGGTGCAGTATAGGAGAACTGGGTGAACTTTGGGGCTGAATACTACAAGGCACATCTCGATGCCTGTCACTGGCTGCAGGGTGGGGGTGGGAGTGGTATGGGGTGAGCATTACAGCTGACGATCCCAAGTCACACCCTTGACGCCTGTCAGTGTCTACAGGGTGTGGCATTATGGTTGGAAACTCTAACGCCTTGGGTCTTTGTTGGTATTTTCACTCCAAATTTTCAACATGGGCTTTTTGTGACCCCATCTCATGAAGAGTGGCAATATCGGTTTGTTTGCCGAAAGGTGATTTTGCACAGCCACTGCACTATTTGGTACCACAGGTGTGAAAACACATTTTGGGCAGGATGTGAAAAATGACAACTGCACTGTTTATGAGGATGTGTAACAGAATGACAACATTGAAAATCTGGAGTGAAAATATGAAAAATTGGTGACGTCATGAGCATACATAGAAACTGCTCAAAGCATGCCCATCACCCAATTATTTTTGGGATTTTTTAACCACATTTTCAACATAGGTATTTTGGGACCTCCCCTCATGAGCAGTGGCACTGTGATTTTGTTAATCTTTCCGGAAAGCTGATTTCCCACAACGACCGTGTCATTTTGCGCCACAGATGCAAAAACACATTTCGGGCAGGATGTGAAAAATGACAGCTATACCATTCATAAGGAGGTGTGAAAAAATGGCAATGTTGAAAATCTGGAGTGAAAATATTAAAAAATTGTTGAAGTTACGAATTATGCGTGAAACTGGAATGCAAGCATCATAATAACGATCATTTATTGAATTTTTGCCAAATTTGCAACATGGGCTTTTGGGGACCCATCTCATTCCATTAATTGGTCCTGAATGGTGAATCATGCAGTGACTGTGAAATCACCTTTTGGGACTGAGTAATGAGATGACAGGGCATGTGTTCATAAGGTGGGGGTCCCAAGAACCCCATGTTGAAAATATGGTACCAAAATTCCCAAAAATGGATGAGATATCCACCTAAGTTGAACCCCCCCATTGCCTGCCATTATAAAGTTTACCACATTTTGCTTAGTTCCTGGTTGGCTTTTGAAGAGTTCAGATGTGTTCCTGCTCTACAGAAGATCACAGCACTGGCCCTACAGAAGTAAGTATGGGGTGAGGGGGGTGCAGGGAGGTGCGATGCGCAGAAGGTGGGTGTGGGTTGGGGAGGGGGTGTGGCAGGATGATGAGGGACCTTTTTTTTTTACAGGTAAAAAAAAAATAAGAATCCTGACTTCGGGTGACTGTTTTCTTTATTTATAGGTAAAAAAAAATATTGTGGGCACACTGGGTTGGGCTCCCATTGTGCCACGAGTTTTGGGGGTGGGGACATGATGCCAATGGGAATTGGGCAGCACCATAAGGAAAGCAAGTATATGTGTGTATGTGGGGGGGCACGATGCTGATGGGGATTGGGCACCCCCGTTGGCAAACAAATTGAACTGGGGGGGCATGCCGACACGGGGATTAGTCATCCCCGATGTTGGCTTTGTGGGGATTGTGTGGTGGGCAGCAGGAGCCGCCATATTTATTGGAATGTTTCACCAGGAAAGGCATGTAACGGAGCCTTGTCATCTGACATGCCAATGAGGAAACTGCACCTCACTGGAGCGGCAGATTTCTTTCAACTCCTTGGCTTTCTTTGAAACTGCTGTCATCGCAGCATGCTCGTCAATTGGTGGCTGAGGGACACACCCACTAAAGCGTCCCCTGCATTCGCACAACACAGACACCTCTGAATGTGCTATTACTGCAAGATGCTGCTTGTGCATGAGTGCAAGACAACATAAAAAAGAATACCGCTTTTAACTTAAAACATTGGGTGGGCAGCTTAAGTTTCTTGCTTTCTTGGAACCAAAAATAACCACGTGATAACACTGCCTTCATATTGCCAAGAGAATGGAGATTAGTGTACAGGGACTGGAGGGCAACAACTTCCAAGTTGTATATTGCAAAGATGTTGCAACTGGGCCAGATATCCTAGAACCAGAACTCCTTAGGTAGCTAGATCCCATGTTCTACTCTCCCATGGTACCTACAGTGGTGAGGAGGGGCAGACAATAGTCTCAGGGGTGATTCTCATATCTAGGGGTATTAAATAGTACAGTCTCACTGAGAGCCCCCCCAATCCAAATTTGTACCATTCCCAGGCTTGGTACTTAGACATCACTCCTTGAGGTGGACCCTGAACTGATGTGGCTATGAATGTCCCTGTACACAAAGTGACTTTGATCAGCCATCCTGACTATTCTATGACTGAATAGGGGAGGGGGATAACACTTAACTTCTTGGTTCTGCAGCCTCCGCACTGCAAGAGTGAAGAAGAATACATGGCTGTCCCACCACCTAGTGTGTCAGCGCAACCTGGACACTTTGTGCAGGGGTCTTCATCTCTCTTTTCCCTCCTTCACCTTGGACCAGCTTAAACTGAAGTTGTGGTTCTCCTTGAGTGCCACACTTGTATTGCCTCCAGGAGGGTACCTGCAGCTGGTCACAACCCTGGCTCTTCATCAGTTCTTCATCATCTTCATTATCTCCTCTTTAGCCCTGGGGTAAAATGGAGCCATCTTTGTGGGTCTAAAGACAGATTTAATTTGCATTTTGCACTGTACATATTCTGTCCTGACACAGCAACTTGGGGTAGGCCTGAGCTCACTTTACCTGTAACTCACACAGCTTCACTTTTGGGTTTGCACTAGCAGCTCATTTGCATTTTCACTGTACTCTTGGCAGGAACACTCAGACACAGGACATGACTCATTCAGACAGAAGTTGCTTTCCAAAACTCCAAACATTTATTTACAGAAACAGGTTACACACAGCAGACAAACTGGCATTAATTACAGGTACTGTACATGGCCCAACAGGCAGCTGGCTATGGGTTCCATCCTGATTAGCAGATAAATTACTTTAAACATATTACTTTCAATGCAGTTATTTACTCCTGGTGACATTAGGGATTTAGCTGCTACTAAAATAATGCTCCACTCATAGCCACGAGGGGAGCCAAGGGATTGGGCTGTGCCCAGTCCTGCATGGCAGGGGAGTACTGATGCTGCCTTGTATAGGGGTAAGAAGGAGTATTCCCTTCTGATCACACAATCACACAGAGCATGGGGTAATACACAGCTAACTTGCTGGCATGCACTGAGCCACATTCTTTCATGGAGTTGGAGTTAGCACCTTTATGCAGTCACAGCAAATAGCGGTTAGCCATACCAACTGGGGCCATTCCTTGCCACTGGGATGCTCCTTTCAGTACCAGTTGTCCTGATCTTCCACCAGTCACATGGAAAAGCCTCTTACCTAAACCATCCTTTTTACAATTTTTATTTTTTTTGTAAATGATTCCATAGGCTTGTAAAGGAGAGGCTGTTGTTTACATTTATACTGAAACTGCATTTATTAAAGTAGGATAAATACAGTTTCATAGAATCTGAAAACCATAAACAAAGCCTCTTCTGATTCAAAAATCCTGCTCTCAAAATTCTAAAATGGCTTCCATGATGACATCACTCATGACAGAGCTGACAGCTGTGTTCTAGCTCTTTTAACTATTTTCAAATGCGAATAACTTTAAAATAAAAAAAGTGATAGCCTGGGACTGTGAGCATGAAAGTCATTAAACACACAAATGTCTACAAAATGAGTGGCATTTCATTTATACAAACCTTTTAGTTTTTTTTAATTGGCAAAAAAAAAGCAGCAGAAAATTCAGGTGTTTGTCACTTTTTCAAGAAACAAATGTAAATAACTTTAAAACAAAAAAATGATAGCATGGTACTGTGAGCACAACATTTGTTCAGCACAAAAATATCTACAAAGTGAGTGGTGTTTCATTTATAGATACCTTTTACTTTTTTTTTAATAAGCAAAAATAAAGCAGCAGAAAATTCAACTGTCAGTTTTTCAAGAAACAAATGCAAATAACTTTAAAGCAAAAAATGATAGCATTGTACTGTGAGCATGACATTTGTTCACCACAAAGATATCTATAAAATGAGTGGTGTTTCATTTATATATACCTTTTAGTTTTTTAAACAATTAACAAAAAAAAAAGGCAGAAAATTATTTTTTTTCACATGTTGCAACAAGCAAATGCAAATATCTTTAAAACAAAAATGATAGCATGGCCCTTTGAGCATAAAAGTTGTTCAGTACAAAAATATCTACTAAATGAGTGGTGTTTCATTTATAGATACCTTTTAGATTTTTTATAATTGGCAAAAAATGGCAGCAAATTCAATTGTTTTTTCACTTTTTTGGAGGTATGGAATAAACGGATTATGCTACATCCATACTGGAAATATTGTTGATACTTTTTGTTCTCATGCTGATTACCCTGATGACATCACTTGTGGTTTCACCACTTGTGATGTCGTCGGGTCAATAGGCACTCAAACAAAAATATCAACAACATTTCCAGTAGGAGGGTAGCATATCCCTTATATATTCTTTGTAAAAAAAAACTCTGTTAATGCATCCGTTAAAGTTTCTATTAAAGCAGCAGTAGTATGGAAATTTGATGTTAGGGTTTTCAACATACAGCAATTTAGTATTGTTGCATACCCTGCCATATGTTAGTGCTTACTTACAATTTACAGTGTGATCCTATGGGAATCATGTACCATATTTCACAGGTGGTTGAAAATATTCAGCTATGCTTCATGCCTCACAACTCACCTTGGGCATGTGATAATTTAGCATTGCATCACACCCTGTCATGTTTTATTCCTTGCTTACAATTTACATTGTGATCCTAAGGGAATTTTTTACTGCACTTCCCTGGTGGTGTGCAACTGTGCGTATGCATCCATGGTTACAGAAGCACTTGTTTGTCTTACCTGATGATGGATGTCTATGGCTGCTTGTATTTCCTTTCCTCCATTTGCTGCTTTGTGGGAGATGCGGATTTAGTGTTTGAAACACTAACATCACATTTCCATACTATTGCCACTTTAATAGCAACTCAATCTGATGCATTAATGGCATTTTTTTTTGCTCAGAATATATCAAGGATATGCTACTCCCCTACTGAAAATATTGTTGATATGTTTTGTTCGAGTGCCAATTGACCAGATGACATCATGAGTAGCAACACCACAAGTGATGTCATCAGGTCATGAGAACAAAAAGTATCAACAATGTTTCCAGTAGGGAGGTAGCATAATCCATTTATGCCATACCTCCCAAAAAGTGAAAAGGAAAAAAAAAACATTGAATTTGCTGCCATTTTTTGCTGATTATGAAAAATCTAAATGGTATCTATAAATTAAACACCACTCATTTGGTAGATATTTTTGTACTGAACAACGTTTGTGCACAAAGTACCATGCTGTCATTTTTGATTTAAAGCTATTTGCATCTGTTGTTTCAAAAGGTGGAAAAAATTAATTTTCTGATGTTTTCTTTGCTAATTATAAATAAGCTAAAGGGTATATATAAATGAAACACCACTCATTTCTTACATATTTTTGTGCTGAACAAATGTCACACTCACAGTACCATGGTATAATTATTTTGTTATTTACATTTGTTTTTGGAAAAAGTGACAAACAACTGAATTTTATGCTGCCTTTTTTGCTAATTAAAAAAACTAAAAGGCACCCATAAATGAAACACCACTCACTTCATAGATATTTTTGTGCTGAACAAGTGTGCTCACAGTACCATGCTTTCATTTTTTTTGTTTTAAAGTTATTTGCATTTGTTTGTTGAAAGTGACAAACAATTGAATTTTCTGCTGCCTTTTCTGCTAAGTAAAAAAAACTGAAAGGTATCTATAAATGAAACAGCACCCATTTTGTAGATATTTTTGTGCTGAACAACTTTCGTGTTCACAGTATCATTCTATTATTTTTCACTTTAAAGTTATTTACATTTGAATATAGTTAGAAGAGCTAGATCACAGCTGTCATCTCTGTCAAGAGTGACATCGAGATGGAAGCCATTTTATTTATTTATTTATTTATTTATTCATTCTTGGATTTCAATACCTATGAGCACAGACAGCTCATTTACAATGGTTCCACATCAGTGGGGAGTGGAGACAACACATACAAAGGAGGAAAAGTACAATGTTTCCAAAAACAGTAAAATAAAGTGAATATATATATATAGTTTTATCATTCTAATAGGAGGAAAGCATAGATGAGAGGGGGAAGGATAAAGATGGGAGAAAGAAAGGTAGGAAGTGGCAGCTATAGAATTTGTCAAGCTGGTGTGTGGGGTAGGGGCAGGGGGTGAGGTGGGCAGGTGGGTAAGAAAGGTAGGAGGTGGCAGCCATAAGCCTTGTCAAGCTGGTGTGAGAGAACTAGGGGTGGGAAGTGAGGTGGATGGGGGTAGCCAATTTTAGAATTCTGATAGCAGGATTTTTGAATCAAAAGAGGCTATGTTTATGATTTTCAAATGCTATGACACTGCATTTATCCTACTTTAATAAATGTAGTTTCAGGTTCAACGTAAACAGCAGCCTCTCATTTACAAGCCTGTGCAGTAATGTACAAAACAAAATGTGTAAAAAAGATGGTTTAGGTATCCCTTAAGCCAGAAAGCTTTTCTAGCACAAACCACCTACCATACTCTTGCCATTAAAGTAACACAGTACAGTTTGGTTGAACACCATCAGGAGATCCTCATTGAGGGTGAGTTCTAAACAGGCCCCTGGTGTCCTCAAAATTGATCTCTTGCTGGGATCTGAGTCTCTGGAGACCCATACCAGGGGGAACTAGTGCCACCCAGAACCAGGATCCCTGTCACCATTCCTGGGCCTGAAGGTCCCCTCCAGACAGTGACAGCAGGAGAAGTATGCCCATAGGTGCTGAACTGGCACTGCACACTTTAGACAGGAACCAAGAACTCACACCTTTGGCAAGCTGGAGTCCTTATTTATTTGCCCCTAGCAGTCAGGAAAGATTGCCTAGGAATCCTCTCAACCAATGGAGAATTCATGTTGCATTGGTGGCACCTAGATGTTGTCGAGGCACAGGTCAGGAAGCATAGGAAAACCAGGAGCAGTTTCAAAATTTGCAAATAGCATTTTATTTTTCTCAATAACAACAAAATAAAAAAATAAAAATTATTCAGTATAACTATTTACAAAGGCAGAACAAACACAGAAAACAAAATCCTCCTTCTGAGCGTTTCTTTTCAATTTTCAATCTCAGTCCCTCTCTCTCCCTCTCCCTCTCCTTGTCTCTCTAGCAAAAGCATTGCTGCTCTTATTATAAGTTTTTACCTGGGAACCTCGTTAAGAGAGCTTGCTGCTCACAGAATGTTCTTGTCAGTTTACAGAATGTTCTTGTCAGTTTCCTTGCAGGTGCAACAAACAGAACATAGTGACCCAGAACTGACCTCTTGGTTACATCTCTGTAAAAGGCTTAAAAAAATTGCATCTCAGTTTAACCCCTTAAGTTCCAAATAGCTTTTTGCAATCATTTCAACAGTATAACTATATACAGTTTTAAACAAAAGCGATCCCAGTATCACATACAGTTTTAGACAGAGATTTATGTATATTTTTTATAACTGCAGATATGCAAGGGGGAAGAAAAGACAGAAATAACAAGGAAAGGCAGAGAAATAGCTAGAGTCGGAGAACTGCAAAACGGTTGGAGTGATCAGTTCCTATGTCTCACAAGAAAATTTGGTTGCACAACCAGACAGAGAAGAGACAGAAAAGAAGAGGATAAAGCAGACCCTTGCATTTAAACTCTTTCTGCTTAACAAATGGGGCATGGCCTTATTCAACACTATTACACACCCCCTCTTTAAGAGGGAACCTGTTTAAAAAAACAGTTTCCAAAACATTCTTTAAATTCTCCTTTAACATTACAGTAGCTTATATTATTTACAGTACAGTGCATATGCAATTCAACAGAGAAGTTTTAACTTACATTTTTTCAACCTTTGAAATTCTCAATTCCTGATCCACATCTTGACAGAAAATCAGAATTGATATTCTCTTTCTCAGATTTGTGCATCACATTAAATTTAAATGGCTGTAGTGCCAGGTACCACTGTGTGATTCTAGAGTTGTTATCCTTCATTTGGGTAAGCCAACAGAGAGGATTGTGATCTGTTACAAGTACAAAGCCAGCTGCTAGTAAGTAAAACTTAATGGACTCCTTGGCCCACTTTGCTGCAAGGCATTCCTTTTCAATGGTGGAGTGCCTTTTCTGTCTGTCATGCAATTTCCTACTTATTTATAGAATAGGATGTTCTTTCCCATCTATATGCTTACTTAAGACTGCACCTAGTCCTACCTCTGATGCACCTGACTGTAACAGAAATTGTTTTGAAGTCTAGGCTTCTTAAAACAGGGGCTGAACATAATGGAGCCTTAATGGCCCGAAAAGCCTTGTCACACACTGGGGTCCTTTTCACATTATTCAGGACCGTTTCTTGGTGAGTTCAGTGAGAGGAGTAGCTAACTCGGCAAAGCTGGGAACAAATCTCTGATAATAACCAGCCAGCCCTAAAAATGACCTGACATGTTTCTTGGTTTTGGGGACAGGGCTGTTAGATACAGCTTCTATCTTGGAAACCTCTGGCTTGACTTTGCCATTTCCCAAAACATAGCCTAAATGTCTGGTTTCCTGCATGCCCAATGCACACTTGGTAGGATTCATTGTCAGACCTGCCTTTTTGACCGATTGGATAACTGAGCATAGGTGTTCCAGGTGGCTTTTCCAGTGCGGATTGCACACCATGACATCATCCAGGTACGCAGCACAATAACCAGGGTGAGGGGATAAAATTACATCCATATACCACTGGAATGTAGCAGGTGTGAAATGTAAACCAAACAGCATGGTGGTGAAGTGATAGAATCCTATAGGAGTGGTAAATGCAGTTTTGTCTCTGGATTCTTTAGCTTGGGGGATTTGCCAGTAACCCTTGGTGAGATCGAGGGTACTAATATACTTAACACTCTCCAGTCTGTCCACCAAATCATCTATTCTGGGCATAGGATAACTGTCAAATTCTGACACTTGATTAAGTTTCCTAAAATCAAGGCATATTCTTACACCCCCCCCCTTCTTTTTATTTACAATCACCATTGGTGATGACCATGCATTTCCCGACTCTTCCATGATACCCATTTCTTTCTTTTTTTGTATTCCCCTAACCATGTCTGCTCTTAACCACTCTAGTAATCTGTATTTCTTTTGTCTAACAGGGCAAGCATTCCTTGTCACTATTACGTGCTCAACCCTTTTTGCTCAGCCTGGTACTGTGGTAAAAGTATTGTTAAATGTTTTTAACAAGTTATGAATTTCTTCGGTTTGTTTGGAGGTTAAGGAAACAATCACCTTTACAGCATCAGCAGTTACAGTTTGTTCCAGTCTATCATAAGCTACATCAATATCTTCTTTATCAGTTTCTGGTAAAACCAGCAAAACAGCTTTTGTTGTTTTTTAACCCATTTCCTGGTGAGGTTAGCATGGTATATCTTGGTAGGATTTCTCCTACCAGTGCTCTCAATCTCATAGTTAACTGTGCCAGTATGTCGAAACATGTTATAAGGCCCTTGCCACTTCATTAACAGTTTATTTTCTGTAGTGGGTAACAGTAGCAAGACCTTTTCACCTGGCTCAAAAAAACTTTTTCTTTTACCCCATGGTCATAATACACCTGCTGGTTTTGGGCTTCTTCCTAATTACTATGGATGATTTCAACATATTTTACCAGCTTCTTTCTCAGGGCACACATATACAGTATGATGTAATAGATTGTTTCTGAGGGAGGTTATCTTACCATGTTTCTTTCATTACATCTAGTGGCCCTCTAGGTTGTCTACCATACAACATTTCAAATGGTGAAAAAACTGTTGATGCCTGAGGCACTTCTCCATAAGCAGAAAGCAGGTAAGGTAAGTATTGGTTCGAGTCTTTCCCTTCCTCTTTTACAACCCCTTTCTAATATGCATTTTAGGGTTTGATTAAAATGTTCAACAAGACCGTCTGAGAGTAATAAGGGGAGGTTCTTATGGCAGTGATACCAAGTAGTCAGTACAGCTCCTTCAGTAGTGCAGCACTAAAATAATTACCAGATCAGTAATAATCTCTTTAGATATGCCCACCCTACTGAAAATTTTGGCAAGCACTGCTGCCACTTTTGGGGCTGTGACAGTATGCATTGGAACTGCCTCTGGGTATTGAGTAGCATAGTCACATACTACCAAAATGAATCAATTACCTTTTTTATTTTTGTCTAAGGGGCCAACCACATACACTGCAATTCTTTTAAAAGGCACATCTATCAAGGGTAGGAGCACATAGAAGCATAGAAACATAGAATTTGATGGCAGATAAGAACCGCTTGGCCCACCCAGTCTGCCCATTTCCCTACCTAATGGATAAGCTGCAGATCCTAGTTAACCAGCAGTCTACTTCTTTCTACCCCCCCCCAGAATTGCCTTATGGCTGTCCCATGCATGCTTAGAATTCAACCACTGTTTTGACTCCACAACCTCCTCCAGAAGGCTGTTCCATGCATCCACAACCCTGTCTGTGAAAAAATACTTCCTTACATTACCTCTGAGCTGCCCCCATCTTCAAATTGTGCCCCCTTGTTCTTGCATACCTCTTTTTTTTGAAAGATGCTACCCTCTTGGACTTTGTTGATTCCCTTGAGGTACTTGAAAGTTTCTATCATGTCCCCCCTCTCCCTCCTTTCCTCGAGGCTATACATATTAAGCTCCTTTAGTCTCTCTTCATATGTCTTCCGGTGCAGACCCTGCACCATTTTAGTTGCCCTCCTCTGGACAGCTTCCATCTTGTCTATGTCCTTGAGAAGATTGGGTCTCCAGAACTGCACGCAGTACTCCAGATGTGGTCTCACCAGCTGTCTGTACAGAGGGATAACAACTTCCTGTTTTCTACTGGTGATGCCTCTCACTATGCATCCCAGTATCCCCCCAAGCCCTCCTTACTGCCCTCTCACATTGCTTGCCCACCTTTAAGTCATCTGATATGACCACCCTCAGGTCCTTTTCCATTTTTGTTGTTGTTAGTATCTCACCCCCCAATGTGTACTCTTCCCCTGGGTTTTTGTTTCCCATGTGCATTACCTTGCACTTCTTAGCATTAAATCTAAGCTGCCATACATTTGACCATTCCTCTAACCTTGCCAAGTCCTTCTCATCCTTTCCACCCACCTTGTGCATCAACTCGTTGCAGATCTTTGTCATCTGCAAAGAGACATACTTTTCCTTCCAGTCTCTCTGCAATGTCGCTATAAAGACATTGAAGAGGACCGGTCCTAATACTGAACCCTGCGGCACCCCACTAGTAACCCCCCTTTCTTCAGAGTGGACTCCATTTACTATTACCATCTGTGTCCTATTCTTCAGCCAATTCTTCACCCAGGCTATCATCTTGGGACCCACTCCCAGGCTGGCTAACTTGTATATTAATCTTTTGTGTGGGACTGAGTCAAATGCATTGCTAAAGTCTATGTAGGCCATGTCCACAGCCCCTCCCTGATCTACTACTTTGGTCACCCAATCAAAGAAATCTATTAGATTTGTCTGGCATGACCTTCCCGCTGTGAATCCATGCCACCTTGGGTCCTGTGCTCCTCTGGCCTCTAGGTACTCGACAGTTCTTTCCTTCAGAAGTGATTCCATCATTTTGCCCTATCACTGAGGTTAAAATAACAGGTCTGTAGTTTCTTGCTTCTGCCCTGCTCCCACTTTTGTGAAGGGGAATCACATCTGCCCTCCTCCAGTCCTCAGGTACCACCCCATCCTCCCATGATTTGTTAAAGAGGATAGTCAATGGTGTCACTAGTTCTACCCTTAGCTCTTTTAGAATTCTGGGATGAATCCCATCAGATCCCATTGCTTTGCCCACCTACAGTTTTAAGAGTTCTTTCAGAACCTTTTCTTCTGTAAACAGGCTGGTATCAACTTCTGTACCCAGAGTGTTTCTGTTGTTTGTTTTAGGTACCTCCCCCTCTTCATTTGTAAATACTGAGCAAAAATATTTGTTTAGTATCTCTGCCTTTTCACAGTCACCCTCTGCCTACCCCCCCTTTATTAAGCTTCACTATCCCTTCCTTAGTCTTCCTTCGCTCCCTGATGTACCTAAAAAAGGTTTCATCCCCTTCTTAACTGAGTTGGCTATCTTTTCCTCTGTTGGGCCTTTGCTGTTCTGACTGCCTTCCCAGCTTTCTTTTGCTTTAACTGATACAATTCTCTGTCCTGTTCCTTCTGTGAAGGCACCAGGGGCACCTTGTCTTTTTTAGTCACCGGGGCTACTTTGTGACACTCAGCACAAGAACTGCAATAGGCAGCAACATCTTCATGAATTCCAGGCCAGTAAAATCTGTACAGCAATCTGGCAAGGGTGCAATCTTTCCATGAGATATCAGCCATAGGACTATCATGTGCTATCTGTAACAACTCAGATCTATACTTTTGTGGTATAACCAATTGTTCTATCTGGTCCTGTGTCTGAGGTTTAATCCAAACTATACAGTAGTCCATTACATTTTTTAAGCATAGGTTCACCCTGTTAAGGTTTGACCCCCAGCTGCTTAAAATAACCCTGGAGAGAAACATTGTTAGCTTGTTCTGAAAGAAAATCACAATCAGTGATCAGCTTAGTTTCAGCATTTTCATATGTTAACCCCTTATGTCTATCAGTCTTTTGTTGCCACTGTTTCTTCAGGCATCGTCTTTCTTTCTTGGACTTCCTGATCTTGGAGCTGTGCTCAAACAAGACTGAATCAAAATCAGTGAAAGGAAAAGAGTCCCCACCATTCAAGATTTTCTTTGCCCAAACTCTTCTCACCACAGCTGCTGAAACATCAATATTTACTCCCTCTTTGATTAACTCAGTAAATCCTGGAAAGTCATTTCCAATAATCACATGTACAGGTAACTTAGGTACTACCCTCACTTTCATTTGGTGCAACACCCCATTAATCGTCAGAGTCACTTGGCTAGTGGGATAGTATTGAGTGTCCCTGTGGATGCAGATGACACCAGTACTTGGTCCTTTTGGACACTGCTTTCCCAGCACTTCAATATGCTAGGGTCTGTCTGCTTCCCAAATCTATAAGTTCCTTCAAGACTTTATCTCCCACCTTCACATCTGTTAAGTACTTGCCCCAATTTGCTAAGGACAAATTTACTCCAGTGTCACTCTTACTATGGCAATTTCTTACAATATGACCTGGCTTGTTACAGCTGTAGCAAATAAAAGTCTTTGGATGCAGATTTGTTACCCCCACCAGAGTTCTTATCAGACTTGGAGTTTAAATTGGAAAAAGAGTGTCTTACCAGTGCTTGGCTGATACCTCTCTGCTGTGGCATCTATCTGGCCATTTGGTAGTCTTCAGCCAAACAAACAGCCTTTTCCCCACATTCTGGTCGGTGTTCTTTTACCCAAAGCTGTATGTCTGTCTGTGGTTAGGATGTTGATGAACTGCTCCATTACAAATATTTCGATAATCTGTGGGAGTGTTTTACCCTCTGGTTGGAGCCATTTCATAAGGAGTTCTCTGAGTCAGGTGAATGCTTCTCAAGGATTGTCGACTGAGTTATACTTCAGGGACCAGAATCTTTGCCTGTATGTTTCTCCTGAGATGTCATACCTTATCAGGATTTTGCTTTTCACCAGATCATAGTTTTCTGACTGTGCAGTGACCATATTGCTGTAGGCAAGTTGGGCTTTCCCTGTCAGGTAAGGTACCAGTCTGATTGCCCATTGCTGCTTTGGCCACTAGCAGGCTGCTGCAACCCTTTAGAAGTTGTCAGGTATGCTTCTATATCATCCAAGGGACACAACTTAGTAAGTTTAATGTATTTTAAGTTGTTTGTGTTTTGTTGCTCTGCTGGACCAATGCCATATCCTCCAGTTTTGATAACTTTCAAGACATCCATCTGTCGCTGTATCCCTTCTCTTCTTTGCTGCCCCAGTTACTGCATCTCCTATTTTCTCTGCTGTTTGAGTTGTTGCATTTCTTCTTTTCTCTGTGCCTCTAAACATTGAATCTCTTTTTCTCTCTGCTGCATCTCTTCTCTGTTTCTCCATTTCTGTTTGTTGTATAGCCCACCATTTAAATAAGGCAGACAGGCTTTCAGGTTCTGTCACTGCCTGTTCCTTTTTTACCATCACCGGTTCTGGCTGTACAGTCTCAGCTTGGACTTCTGTCTCTGCTAGTTTGGCTGCCATTCCTCTAGTAATCACTCCTGGACTTGTTGCTGCAGAATCCATACCTTTCTTCTATGCTTCCCTGGTACCAGGTCTAGTGCCCATGCACAAAACTCCTAGCTTAGAGTATGCACAGCAGAAATCCCTCTTAGGCTGACACCATCAGTCATTGTGGCACAGGTCAGGAAGCATAGGAAAACCAGGAGCAGTTTCAAAATTCACAAATAGCATTTTATTTTTCTCAATAACAGCAAAATAAAAAATAAAAATTATTCAGTATAACTATTTACAAAGCCAGTACACATATAGAAAACAAAATCCTCCGAGTGTTTCTTCTAAATTTCCAATCTTAGTCTCTCTCTCTCTCTCTCCTTGTCTTTCTAGCAAAAGCATTGCTGCTCTTACTATACGTCTTTGCCTGGGAGCTTTGTTAAGAGAGCTTGCTTCTCACAGAATGTTCTTGCCAGTTTACAGAATGTTCTTGTTAGTTTCCTTGCAGGTGCAACAAACAGAACATAATGACCCAAACCCCAAACTGACCTCTTATTTACATCTCTTCAAAAGGCTTCAAAAAACTGCATCTCAGGTTAACTGCTTGAGTTCCAAATAGCTTTTTGCAATCATTTCAACAGTATAGCTACTGTAGAATAGAACATATTATGCTAATTAATACTTTTTCCATTAAGGTGAATGGAAGACATAGTTTAGAGTGAAAATAAATGTACACAAATATGGCTACTTTGTGGCTAGTGCTAAATATAATTGACACATTTTTTTTCTATTCTACAGTATATACAGTTTTAAACAAAGGGATCCCAGTATCACATACAGTTTTACACAGAGATTCACATATATTTTTTATAACTGCAGATATGCAAGGGGGAAGAAAAGACAGAAATAGCAAGGGAAGGCATAAAGATAGCGAGAGGCGGAGAATTTGCAAAACTGTCGGAGTGTTCAGTTCCTAGGTCTCACAAGAAAATTTGGTTGTGCAACCAGACAAAGAGGAGACAGAAAAGGAGAGGATGGAACAGACCCTTGCAATTAAACTCTTTCTGCATAACAAATAAGGCAGAGCCTTATTCAGCCCTGTTACACTAGACATGATATTAGTAAGCATCAACACACATTACTGGAACAGAAAACAGGATGTATTTCATTAAACATTACAGACCACATTTCTAAACCTTGACAGCAGGCTAAACTTAACCCTATAAGTGCTGCTGCACTATTCAGGACTAGGGAGATCTTAAAGCAGGGAAGTGAACTTGCATTTATTCCATTAATTGGTTGCTCAGTATTAAATGTTTGTTGTTTGAATCACATTGGGACTGGGATTTGGGAAGGCGGTAGTGGGAGGGAGGCTGCAAGGGTGAGATTGGGTGGTTTACAGCTATTGGGGAAGTGAGTGTGCTGTATACTGAAATCTGAGGATTTAAAACATATTTTTTAAATAAAATGCTTTCAGTCTGATTTTCTGTTGGACAGGGAACTGGGATGGGGCTTAGTGGGAGGGAGACTGCAAAGGTGGTCTTGAGGAGGAAGGACAGGATGTCAGACCCGGTAACCAGTGACGAGGGCTTGAATCACATAACTGCAGTCATCCACTAGTGTTGCTGAAGCCTTGGGGGATTTCAGCTTGCCACCATGGTAGAAAATCTTTCTTGTCGAGCAGATGCTGCACTGTTCAGGACTTGGGAAGATCTAAAAGCAGGGAAGTAAACTTTTGTTTATTTCATTAATTGATTGCTCAGTATTAAATTTTTTTTGCTTGAATCACTGTGGGATGAGTGTTTGGGAAGGAGGTAGTGTAAGGGAGACTGCAAGGGCAAGATCAGGTAGTTCACAGCAATCGGGGAGGTGAGTGTGTTGTATACTGCATTTTAAGGATTTAAAACACAGTTTTTAAATAAAATGCTTTCTGCCTGATTTTCCACCCAATGGCCATTGGTGAGGACCGGAACCACATGACTGAAGCCAGCCACTAGCTCGACTGCAGCCAGTATTTAAGGCCCAGAATTCATGGCAACCCCTTGCGTGAGTGACCCCAAAGTGTGAGTGCCACAAAGCAGGAGTATGTCATCTGACTAAGTGGTATTCAGGGACATCTACAGGCTGTTTGCAGGGATGATTGCAGGCCACTCTGCTCATTAGAGGGTAGGTAAAGTAGGGAAAACAGGTGGAGGAGAGAGGGGAGATACCTAGTACATAACTAGGGAAGGTTTGCAGAGTCTGAGGACAGTGGAGTCTGTGGTACTTCCTATCTAAGGTAGGCCTACAGGGGAAGGAAACAAAAGGTGTTGCAGCTACAACCTATCTAGGGTAGACCTATGAAGGAGATATCAGAGTCTGTAGTACTTCTTGTCTATGGTAGGCCTATGGAGGAAGGAAATGGAGGGGTTGCAGCTACATCCTATTTACGGTAGGCTTACAAAGTGTATGGTAGGGGATGACTAATAGATAAGGGAGAGGATTCATTGCTGTATTCTGCAATGGCATGACAAGGGTTGACTTCAGTAACATGTTGTGGGGAGGGAACATGTATGGCAGGAAGACAGGAGTAGGGTGGTGTGTTGTAGGGGGTGTGGGGCTGTGGTGTTCCAGGGTACATTGTGGGAAGCAGGTAGTTACCCAGTGTGCAGGAGTCTGAACCACTTGTAGGAAGGGATGAGGCATCTTTGATATGAGTTAGGGAAGATAGTGGGGGAGGAGTGAAAGTTGGGACAGGTAGGTGGGAGGGTTAGGGGGGATGGTCAAGGTGAGCAAAGCGTGCAGAAGAGGCAGGTTTGATGAGGGGTGGATCCTGATGCCTTGGGCTCCTCTACTGCAGAGGGTGGGAAAACCAAGGGAGGGTGGCGGAGAGTGGTGGGAGAATGGAGGAGATGTCAAGAGGAAGGGAGCATGAGTAAGAGCACCTACTGTGGTGCCAGTGTGGAATAGATTCCTCCCACTAACTTGGAATGGGGAGAGGGGGATAGAGGTTGTTAGAGGGGGCCAGTTCTAGGTGGGAGATCCAGGGAGATTAGATGGGTGGAGGAGAGAATGGCAGTAGTGGTGGGACTGGGTGGAGAGGTAGGAAGGGGAGGAATGGTGTGGGAAAAGCAGACTGAGGTATAGGAAGACAGGACAGAGCTAGGGGGAAGGAAGATGGGGTGGTTCTGGAGGGCAGAGGTGGGTGTCAGTCAGATTGGTGGGGAGGGGAAGGAGGGAAAGTTAGAGGGCAAGGCTGGGGGAGGAGTCAGACAGAGCAGAAACTTGGGAGGTGGGTAGTGTGGAAGGGGGTGAAGGGAAGGGAAGGGGTATTAGAAAAGAAGAGTTGCAATTCTGGGTGACTCAATAGTGAAGGAAGTAATGTTGGGAGGGGAAGAAGGACACACACAAAGAAAAGAAAGTGGTGTGCCTGCTGGGGATGATGGCAGAGCATGTGTTCCTAATGATAGGTGAGCTTGTGCAGGGGGGAACCTCATGTAATAATTAATCTATGAACAAATGACCTACCTTTAGCTGGAACTGAGGTGGAGGTAGTGCAGGAGAGATTTAGGGTGGTTGGGAGGATATGTAAGGATGGCTAGATTGGTAACCTCTTCTGAAGTGCTACTTGCACCTACAGTCAGTACAGCAAGGAAGAGGAGGATTAAGGATTATAACTGCTAGCTGCCACAGTGGTGCGGGGGTGAAGGTTTTGGTTGCATAGGAAGCTGGGAGGAGATCTTGAATGACAAAACCTTATAAGCACCAGATAGGCTGCATCTTAGCAATGGTGGTTCCAGGATGCTTATGGACAAGTTGGGAGACTACATGGCCATGAGCCTTGATTTAAAGTGATGGGGGGGCAGACTGGGTCATTGCACCCAGAGTTTCTGGGATGATGGAAAGGATGAGCAGAATGCTGTGAAAACTAGAGGAGTGGTCAAAGGTATGGCAGCTGGGTTTCAATGTGAAAAGTGCAAAAATAATTCATTTAGGGCACAGAAACCAAGGGGCAGAGTACAAAAAGGGGGGGAGTGGTATTGATGACCACCAAGCAGGTAAGAGACCTGGGGTAATCATATTGGATGACCTAAATGTGGCCAGACAGTGTGAAAAGGCAGTAGGGAGGGCTAATTGGATGCTGGGGTGCATGGGGGGATATCACCAGCAGAAAGAGGGAGGTAGTGTTACCTCTGTATAGATCTCTGGTAAGACCCCACCTAGAGTACTGTGTGCAGTTCTGAAGACCACATCTCCAGAAGAACATAGACAGAAAGAAGGTGGTCCAGAGGAGGGCAACTAAAATAGAACAGAGTCTGCATCAAAAGCCTTTTGAGGAGAGCCTGAAGGACCTCAACATGTACAAACTCGTAGAGAGAAGGGGGGGATATGATAGTGACCTATACGTACTTCATGGGGGTAAATAAGATACAAGAGGGGAGCATTTTTCATAAGAAAAGGTGCTGAAGAACAAGGGGACATGCTGTGAAGCTGGAGGGGGTAGATACAGGAGAGATGAAGCATGCACGCATTCATTCAGGAAAATCTAGTTCATTTATTGAGCCTTCTTTGTGGACACAGACAAGAGCAGAGAATGTTCCAGTGCTGCTGGGGGTTGGGATGGAGGAATGGCGTCGTGGACCCATCTACCCTATCCCACCCCGCTGGCACCGGGAACAGTCCTCTGCTTTTATCTGTGCCCACAAAGAAAGCTGAATGAATGAGCTGAATTGTGGCCGTATGGTGAATGAATGAATGAAGCATGCGCTAATTCATTCCAGCCAGGTCAGTCGAGCAGCCAGCTGTGGTGCAGAGTGGAGGTCTGTGCTGGTCGCCCGCTTGTGGTTTGGGTTGGCAGGGATGGGTGGTGATTAAATTTGATGGACGGGCACTCCTTGACTGGGTGGGGGGCCACTAGACACCAGGGATTTTATTGATAATTCATTTATATATATTTTTTTAAAGTGATGCCAGCGATGGGGGAGGAGGGACCACTAGACACCAGGGGCAGGATTCTCAAAGAAAGCCAAAACTCCTGCAGCTGTGGGAAAAAGGCCTGCAGCACTGTGGAAATGCAGTTGTGTGGTATTTACAAAGAAAACCGCCGCAGCTGTGGATGTCTGCAAAAAGTGCCGCAGGTGCGGTACTCTAGCAGCCGTGGAAACTGCGCAAGTGCTGCAAATCCGCAACTGCAGATCTGCAGCTGCAGAAAATGGCTTAGGAGGCACAGCAACAGTGAACAATTAGCTGGGGCAGCAGACTTTAACATTGCTGCCATAGCAAGAAACTAAAAGCACCAACAAAGACGCCAGCAACCAGTCCCTGAACTGGGACCACTGCAGCACCACAGGTACAAGTACTACCATGGCACCACAGTGGCTGACTGTCACTGCTGGTTGTCCCTCCCTGGGGTGTTCCTGTTGCCTACAGAAGTAGCAGTTGCTGCAGGCTAGTCAGGCTCTACTGCCTGTGGGGCTCCGTCATGGGCTGCACTGAGTCTGGTGGTTGTTGCCTGTTGCCATTTCATGGCACTGTGTGCTATTGTTGCTGTAACAGCAGCCACTGCTATGCCCACTGGGATGCTATTATCTGTCCCTCACCTCCACCATAATTGATTTCAATTGTTGAGGCACTACTGAAGTTTGCTGAGGGAGAGTTACACCTCACTCCAATGTGTGTAACATGTTTTCTGCAACTGCGGAAAAAACCTGGCTGAGAATAGCCTTTGAGGGGCTGTGCCTTACTTATCTAACACCTTTTTTCCCCTCAGGCATTTCCTCAGCTGCACTTTTTTCCACAGTCCGTAGTGTTTTTTTCAGCAGCTGCGGAGGTTTTTGTGAATAGCACTCAGAGCAATCTCCCCTTTTTTCCATAGCTACGGCAGTTTTATGGACTTAGGGAATGTTTTGCACCTTCAGAAAGCTTTATGAATTCCAGCCCTAGGGATTTAATATATTTTTAAACTGGGGCCAGTGATCGGTGGAGGGGGGAGGCACTAGACACACCAGGGTTTTTAGTTACTTTTACTATATATGTATATATTTATTTAAACTGGAGCCAGCCATTGGCGTGGGGGAGACCACAAGACTGCAAGCAAGGATATATATAGATATAGATATTTGGGGCGGCGATCAGCAGGGGCATCCACTAAACAACAGGAAAGGTTTTGTTTGGAAGTGTGGAATTTTGAGTTGAAATTCCACACTTCCTAATCAACTCTAGTCACCATTTCTGCGGTGTCTCAATTTCTACAATTGAAATTATTTCTCTTAGCAATTTTAGGGATGTCACCCATCTCTACATATGGCCAACATTGGGGATTAATAACTTAGGCCTTAGGACTGAACCTACATACCTGTAGGTAAGGGAGGTAATGACCTGTATGAGGAAAGAGGTGGAAAAGGAGAAGGCAGAGGTACTGTGAGTGCAGTTACAATCCACCAGGGGATAAAAAGTAGGACTGGGATGGTTTACTGTTCACATAGCCAGGAGGAGGAAAGAGATAGGGAGTTGTGGTCCTTATTCAGGGTAGCTGCTGGCAAGGGTGAGGTGGGTATAGTGGGTGACTTCAATCTGCCCAAGGCAGATTGGAAGATTCCTAGCACAATCTGCACAATGTATCAGTTAATCTTGGATGTGGTGCAAAGCGGGTTCTTAACCTAGGGTGTCACAGAACCCACAAGGGAGGAAGTCATCCTGCATCTTGTGCTGACAAACAAGACTATATTCAGGACATCCAGGTTGAGGAGCCCTTGGGAGGGAATGACCACTATACGGTGTGGTTTAGGCTGGACATTTATTTATTTAGTTTTTGTTTATCAGGTAAGTGCACTAGCCATAAAATGACTATTTTCAGGCATGACCCAAGAGATTACAGCAAGGAAAAAACAGTGTAACAGTAACAAGGGTACAGTAAAATGATAGGGGAACAGTACAGCAGTGCTACAACAATACATAGAGTAGAATCAAAAAATACAAAATAATGGCAGTAAAATATGTAATAAGTGCAGAAACCCAGAGATGACCTAGGGGAGAGAAAAGGTTCAAGAGAGAGAGTCAGGACAATGAGAATTATACATAGCCAACATGAATGGTTAACAAAGGGAAAGCCAGGGGTGGTAGCTGGAATAACAGTGGGTGACCAGCAACAAGGCTCGAAAAGGAAGGAAGATGGTAGTAAATAAATTATTTACAAAGAGAGAGAAAAACTTAGGGGAGGGGACTAGATGAGCCAGGACTGGAGCAGGAATAGAGTGGCAGTGATGAATTACTGGTAAGTCTTTGGAGTTCAGATTGGGTCAACGTATGTGCAAGTATCAGCTAGGGATAAATAACGACGATATTCACTTTTAAAACTAAAGTGAGACTGCAACAGCTGCAGGTTGGGTGGAAGAGCATTCCACAGCTGGGGAGCAGAGTATTGGAAGGCCCCAGTGCCTTTAGTTGTACAACATCTCGGAACATAAAGCAAAGATTTGTTAGCTGGTCGCAGGCCATGGGAGGTTGGTTGAGGGACCAAAAATGCTACCAGCTAGGATGGGGGTGGGATGAAGTAGGCAAATACCAAGACTCAGATCCTGGACTTCAAAAGGGTTGATTTCAAGAAGATGGGTGATCTGGTAATGGGACTTCTGGTTTCCTTCAGTGAGGAAATGGGGGATGGATCAGAAGTGGTCATACATGAAAGAAGGGATAGCAGCAGCCACAAATGAATGTGTCAGGCTAAAAGAGAAAACCTCTGGATCCAAAGCACCCAGTTAGTTTAGCCCAGAGATAGCCCAGGCATTCAGGAATGAGAGAACAGCTTACAGGAATTTCAGGAGGACCCAAAAGGAGGAAGACAAGGAGGAGTATCATAGAAAACCCAAAGCGGCAGGGAAAAGCAGTCTGGCTGGCCAATGCCAGAAAAGGATTGTAGTTAGCAGAAAGGATTAAAAAAGAGGAAGAAATTTTTTTTTCAGGACATTAGAGAGAAAAGGGATGAGAAGGACGGTATTGTAATGATAAAGAGAAGGGAGGGGTGAGTGGAAGATAGTGGGGTCAAGACAGAGGTACTTCTGCTCTGTCTTTACAAAAGAGAGAGATGGTCCAGTACTGCAAGGGTGGAGGAGAGGCAGGGGTACACAAATGAAATGATGTTTAATGGTTGTTTAATGTGTTCATTAATGATATTAGAAACAGCTTAAAGGGCAAGATATGCTTGTTTGTGGATGACACTAAGCTCTGTGGTAGGGTATGTACAGCAGAAGGGATACATGACCTTAAGGAAGAGCTGGCCAAGCGTGAGAGGTGGTTAGGAATATGGCAAGTTGAGTTCAGTGCAAAGGAGTGCAAGGTCATGCACATAGGTGCTAGGGAACCCAGGGACAGAGAACAGCCTGGGGGGGAGGGTCCTGGTAACCAAATCTGAGGAAGAAAAAGACTTGGGGGTGATGCTTACTATTGACTTGAAGCACTCCTCATACTGCAGGAAGGCAGCAACAAAAGCCAGTGCAGTTCTGGGCTGCATTGCCAGAGGAATCACTTGCAGGCGTAAGGTGGTTTCATTGCTGATATACAGATCACTAGTGTGGCTGCACCTAGAATATACAGTAATGTACAGTACTGGTAACTCTACCTGAAAATGGACATTAACCTACAAGAGGTAGTTCAGGGATGGGTGACAAAAATGGTTAAGGGTTAGCAGTACAGGACATATGAAGAAGGTTTGGAAGACCTCAGCATCTGCTGGACATCTTCAGTGACCACTGTATGATATTCTGTGTCAGAAAAGCCCAGTGCCCTCCTTCCTCTTCCAAATACATCTGGTCTAGGTTCCTACAGTCACTAAACATAAATACTTTCCTAAATGACCTTGCTGCGACTGACTGATCCCCCATCCTCCCTTCCCCTGACATTAGCGTGGCCCTCTTCCTATTCCATACTTAATTTACTTTTGTCTTGGCGAAGCATACCCCTCTCAGAACATCCAGGGTTAAATCTTGCCACCATCCCTGGATTACTCCAGAACTTAATTAATTAGCGCATGTTCCACGATAAAGCATAGGTCAAATTCAAACAGTCCCACTCCTTACCAGATCTCCTTTCTTACAGGCACTTAGAAATTCATGCATCACTGCTGTCCACACTTCTAAATTCCTCTATTTTCAAGCCAACCTCCCGAATAACCTCAACTCCCTAGCCAAATTTTGGAAGGTGATTAACTCCCTTTTTGACTGCCCTGTCCAGTTTGCTCCCTCAATCCTAATAGTTAATTATTTACCCTCATTTGATCCTCTTTCTGTTGCTGCTTATGTTACTGTGTTACTGTATCTACTATTTGTGTCTTCCCCTCTCCCCATTTCCTGGCTCCTCTCCTCACCCCCAGTCTCTACCCTCCTCGCCACTGAACTCTTCCCTGGGGTTTCACTTTCCCCTGTTACTACTCAGGAAAACCTGCTTGCCCTTTTCTTGCTCAGCCTGTCTAAATCTTGCCTTGATGGGCAAGACTCTCAGCCTCGCCATCTTTTAGCTCCTGCCATTGCCTTCCCCCTTGCTCACCTCCTCAAACTCTTCTCTTCCCTCTGTGCTGTTCCCCAGTCATGGAAAACTGCCAAACTTCTCCCTCTCCATAAAGGAGGTGACCACTCCTCCACTGGTAACTTACGTCCTATCTCCCTCCATTTTTCTCTTGAAAAGCTGCAAAAGAACCTTATCTACTCCATGCTTGTTGACTTTCTCTATCTTTCCAACTTCCTTTCCTCTTTCCAGTCTGTTTTTTTGGAAACACCACTCCACTGTATCCTCCCTGGTGCCGGTCACTGACTCCATACTCACTTGGATGGATCAGAGACACATCACAATGTCTATTTTTTATTGATCTAGCCAAAGCCTTTGATTTGTTGACCCACCCACTCCTGGACAAATTGAACTCTGCTGGCCTCTCAGCTTACACTGCTGACTTGTTCCATTCCTACCTCATGGGTAGTCAACAGTCGGTACAGGTAGGAGTTGTCCTGTCACTCCCCTACTTATTCAGGCTGAGGTCCCACAGAGCTTGATTCTGGATTCCATCCTCTTTTCCACTTTCCTAAATGACCTCCCCTTTGCTTGTGTCAACTTGCGTAGTCATATGTATGCAGATAAGTTATCTTCACCTCTGGCCCCTCGACCATAGCTAAGAAAGGCTCGCTGCAGTAAGACTTCCACAGTGTCCTGCATTGGTTGCACTTCAGCCAACTCCAGGGCAACACTAAGAAAAAAACAGTGTCCTTGACCATTGGCACCAGTCAGAAACTGTCCAGGTTCTTCCTTCCCCATTTTCATCACCTTAGATGGAACCTCTCTTAAAGTGGTTTCTTCTTCAATTATCTTTGCAGGTGGCTAGATAGTAGTCTTGACTTCTCTGTGCACATCGATACTATCCACTCTATGCTCCACCCCAAACTTGGTGCCTTGTACCGCAACCCAGATTGCTTGTCTCCCCAGGTCCTTGGCACACTTTGATACCATCCACTCTAAGCTCCACCCCAAACATGGTGCCTTGTACCACAACCAAGTTGCTTGTCTACTCAGGTCCACCTTGAGTTGGTTACTAATATAGTTCTCCTGGTCTTTGATTATGTGGATGTGACCTGTGACACTGCCCCTCCTCCTCCTCTTCCTCCTTCATCAGACTGGACACGCTGTGTAATACCTTTTGTTGCTTGGCTACCAACTCTCCCCCCTTGAACTCAACATTGCTGCCTCTACTCCTCCCTATCTATCTTCCCCCTACGCTTAAGTCACCAGTCCCCCTGTGCCTTCTTCATCTTCAAATACTGATTTGGGTCCCTACCCTCTTACCAATCCTCACGTCTCTCTTCCATTCCTTCTGCCTCGTACTCCCTCCACTCTAGGGATCCTCACACCTTTTCTATTCCCCACCCCCACTCCTGTACTGGGCAGTCAGCCTTCTGCTAATACCTTCTCTCCTTCTGCAACCTGCTCCCCATCTCACTCCTCCTCTCCTCCTCCTCCTCCCCCTCCCCCTTTCCCTTGGTCACCTGCTTAAAATCCTCCCTGTCCCTCCTGCTCCTGCCAGCCCTCCACCTGACCCACCCCTGTGGAGCCCTCACCACCCCTGTTGTTGGCACTCTCCTGGGTTCTATCTCTGCATGAATTAGTCTCCTACCTTTAGGTATGGCACTGCCATTTTCCTACCTGCTCTTGTCTCTTTATTTGCATATCAAAGCTGCTCATTGCACCACTTGTTTGTTTTGTTGTTACTGCACCTATACCATGTTACATTATACACTGTTTGCACTTCACTTTGTTCTGATTCATCAATTCTGTGTATGCTTAATTACCGTACTCTAGTGTTGTGCGGAATGTGGAATTTTGTTGGTGAAATTAGTGCAGAATGACCATTCCATCAATGGAATTTCTGTAGGAATTTCACTGTTTTTTCTTCAGACTTCTGCCTGCTGCAATCTGCAGAATAATATTCTGCAGAATAGCATTTTTTTCACAGAAAATCATCCTGCAACCATTTCTGTTGAAAATATTGAGATCCGAGGAATAAAATTCTGTGGAAATGTTGTGGGAAAACTCATTCTGCATTTTCCTGCTGCGGAATTCTTCAATTCTATTTCCAGAGGAATTTTGAAACTTCCTCGAAATGTCATTCCTCTGGAATTTGAAAATTCCGCACAGCACTACTGTACTCCCTTTCTCTTTCCATGGGTCACACCTGGAAATGAGCCTTGGCTCAATGTGCCTTTCTCAATTACTAATTTTAAATAAATAAATAAATAAACAAGTAAGTAAAAAAACAAGGTGAACAATGCAGACCTCCTCAGTCTTAGTGGAAGCAAAACTACAAAGGGGTGCTGCCTTAAACTGGAGGGAGAAGGTTCAGGAGAGAGTTCAGGAGGCATTTCTTCATGTAAAGAGCGGCTGCAGGGTAGAATGACCTCTCTGAGGAGGTGGTCTCCCTGGAGACAGTGGGTGGCTTCAGAAGGTGGTAGGACAGGGTAAAGGGGAAGGTCAGGATCAAGGGGGTAGGCAAGAAGTGGGAGTCAGCAGTTGGGGAGGGGTGGCAGAGTCCTTAGTTGCCATTAAGTACTCACAACATGAGCAGACTTGATAGACCACTGGACCTTCTTCTACTTGCAATATGCATATGTTCATACTTTTACAGTACCTTGCAATTTGTTTTATTTACTGCCTAAACCACTGGCCCCTAATATGTAGGCCCTGATTACTTGCTGTAATGACAGCTGGGTTACATTTAGACTTGCTGTGCCAGCCATCACCACACCCATTACCACCCACTTTGTCATTTCCTTGTCCACGTGCTGCATACCAGTGGCCTAAAAGAGTGGTGAGTTCATGTCTCTGTATAAAGGCAAAGATACATAGGATGTCAACAATCATCCTGACTGCACTGCCTGAACTTCTGGAGAAATTTGTTGATGTCTAACTCTCAAGCCACCTGTTCTGAAACCAGTTCCTAACCCCTATCTAGCCAGGTTTACATCCCAAGCATTCCACTGCCACAGCATTCCTAAAAATGTCAAGTGACACAAAACTGCAAAGAATGACCAAATCACTTGAACAACCTACATTGACCTGATCATAGCATTTGACATGGCTGATCACTTGTTCCTCCTCAGGAAGCTGAGAGGGCTGAGATTAGATTGTTTTAATATATAGTGGCTTATGAAATAGCTTATGAACGTACAGACATAAACATTTCAGGAAGAAAGACTACAGTCCCATTGTGTTTTCCACCATCACCTCAATAGGAATGCTCTGCCACCCTTTTTATAGCTGCAGTGTGTGTAGCACTGCAGTCATCTTGCAGGCACAGTAGAGAAATGGAAGCCTACCATATACTGACTGGACTTTTAAATGGTGGAGGTGAATGGCAATAACTGCATGTTCACCACATTACTTAAAAGTCCAATTGGTAGAACATGGCACTGTTTACTTTCTGCGTCAAGAAATAGCTCCAACATTATGAGGAACATCAGTAAATATTTACGGAGCAAGGGTAAATTTGATTGTAAAATACTTAAGATGATGCGAAAGGATGCACAGCAGCAGTATTATAAAGGAAATGCCAACCCTGTGCAGTACTCATGAATATTAGTAGTTGGATCAGTTAACCTTGCCCTTCGTGAATATTAATGAGCTGCTTTTAATTCTTGAGGAAGGAGGGTAAAGTATTAGTAGAAATGTAAGTTGGAGTAATTAGTAAAACCTAGCTGAGCACAGAATGGAATGCATCTGCTGCAGAAGCAGAGGGACATGTTCCTGAAGCAGAGGGAGATTTCTTTCTTTCCTGTAAATCATTTACTCCTTCTTTCATTATGATTGCTTGTTTTTGTAGTGGTGGAATTAAGACCTCGTGGATATCTAAACTGTTTTTTTTTAATTTGCTAAACACTTAAAACAAAAAGCAAGTGTCACATTATACTTTATACTTTATTTACTGTTCCCGACGATTGTGATTTAAATACCAATGGTAAAAGGCTAATGAATACAAATATGAAAACTAAGAAGACACTTGCTAGGCCCTTAAAGCTCTCAACAGTTGCATTCCAAGATTCAATGTTAGAGGCTATAATTACAGATATGAGGTGTCCCGGCAACATCAGACTAGGTTAGAACACTGACCACGATAATGAAATCCCCAGTCAGAGCAGTTCCATACAATGTAAAAATTAATTACAGCAAAGCATGAATACCAAATGGGAAATACCTACTCAGCACTGGGACACTGGAGGGGGCAAAAAGCTCATTAACTACTTCAAAGAAACACAGATCCTATCCTATTTTGCTCCTATTCTAAAGAATAGGAGTCCAATCAATGCCCTCATTTAAGCCATGTTTAGAGTTTTCTGTCTTGCATTGCTAGGCATTTTTTGAAAGTAGGTCACCAGTTGCCATCTTTATAGTTTTTTGGTATAGAAAAAGCCAGTAAGGATAAGCTGGGAGGTAATTTTGATAAAAAAATGCTTCTTGGAAAAGCATAATAAAGACACATTTGACTCAACAAATTCTAAATATGGCTTAAATGAGGTCATTGATTGGACTCCTATCCTTTAGAATAGGGACAGAGTAGTTAATGAGCTTTTTGCTCCCCTTCCCCAACCTCCCAGTTCTAAGTAGGTATTTCCCATTTGGTATTCATGCTTTGCTGCAATTAATTTTTACATTGTATGGAACTGCCCTGACTGGGGATTTCATTATCCTGGTCAGTGTTCTAACCTAGTCTGATGAAGCTGGGACACCTCATATCTATATTTATTAGCCTGTAACACTGGATCTTGGATCCCAACCATGGAGAGCTGTAAATAGTTTTGAAGTTTCGAAGTTTATTGTTCAACCATCATGAACAAACATTTAGGTTATTACAACATTTACATAAATAACAGTATAAATATAGCTTTAAAATAGGATCAATGAACAGAATTAACAATGATCTGTGAAGGTTGGTGGGTAGAAAGATGGAAAAAAAACACAGGTAAAAGGTGTAGAATACACTTTGCAATATTTATTTTCCAAAATGAAATAATAAACATACACAAAGGAAATAGGTGATTCGTCCTCCAGTTCTGCAAAAACAGTGCACAGTTCTCTCAGTGCACAACTTTCAGGCTTTGTTCCAGCCAAATAGATTCCTAGCACATGAAAACTTGCATGTACTATGAGATACTTCCTCCACAACAGTCAGGTCTTCACTGACTGACTCATCTGTTTTGTATCTCGGGAGGTAGGCTTTTGTACCTGCCTACTGATGATGTCAGCACCATGTGAGCTGTCCAACTCACAATTCTCTAAGTAAACACAGGAAGGCTGACTCATCCTGAATAAATACATTTCTCTAAGTAAACACATGCAGGCTGACTCATCCTGAATAAACACAGACAGGCTGACTAATCTGACCTTTACACACCTCAGCTTCACTTAGGAAAGAATGTTTTTTTGGGGGGCTTCTTAGAAACCCAAAGCAGTTTACACAAAAGAAAACACACACAGCTCTGTGTTTTAATTCTTTCTCATTACTTACATTCCCTCAGCATCTGCCGGCAGTAAAGCACAGGAGAAGGCAAGCAACCTACTGCATCTTGATTTACTTATTGTTCCTTATACAGAAGTTGGGAGAAGGGATGGGGAAGAGACTACAAGACTGAAAGTGGCCAGATTTCAGCCTGTAGCTAGAACAGTAAACTTACAAGAACAGGACAGTGTAAAAGAAAATGCAGCACAAATTCAGACAGGGGTTCTGGCCCTGTCCCATACCCCCCTCTTTAAAAGAGAACCAGTCTTCACTATTTTTTTTCTTGCTTAGTGAGACTGGTTTCCAGCCTTTTTACTTATTTATATTAAACCCATACCTGACTCCTGCTATGTTTAAATTTCAGCTGCCATACATTTTCAGATTTACTTTTAACTCACATCCCCAAAATCTTTCAGGAGTATTCACTTATTTCAATAAGCATACAGACTTAACATTAGCAACATTTCTCCATGGCATTATCATTACATACAGGAACATTATCAATTGTTTGGACATAGGCATACAGTTTCCTGATTTTCATATCGTTAGTTTGCATCTTACTCAAGTCTACCTCATCACAGGGAATCACTCCATGAAACAATGATGTAGTCCCTTCTGGTCTTAAGTAGACCTCTTCAGTGCTGCCTCCTGCACAGCTTCCATGCCCCTGCTGGACACCTGGACCTGATTCCTGAAAATGTACACATGGCAGGCTCTGCTCCTCTTTTCCTCTCCATTTCCATCTGTTTAACACATAGCCACTTTTGGAGCTAGCTGACCTCTTCTGGTGGTGTCGATGCAACATCCCCATCAGCCTCTAGTATGCCATCCTCAACTTTAGGTTTTGTTTGCTTCTGGCCCCTAGGTTCAATCCTGGAAGAGGCTTTTCACCCATCTTCTCTGCCATTGCTCTGGTCAAGATAGGTGACTTGTATTCCACATGTTTACTTTTCTGCACCTGCTGTTTCTATGACATCTATCTGGCTAGCAGGGCAATATCCCTAGGTAACATCTCTCCCCAGCCTAAAAGCACCAGTATCCCATTGAAATCTGTAAATAGTTTTGAAGTTTCGAAGTTTATTGTTCAACCAACATGAACAAACGTTTAGGATATTACAACATTTACATAAATAACAGTATAAATACAGCTTTAATATAGGATCAATGAACACAATTAACAATGATCTATGAAGGTTGGTGGGTAGAAGGATGCAAAAAAAACACAGGTAAAAGGTATAGAATGCACTTTGCAATATTTATTTTCCAAAATGAAATAATAAACATACAGAAAGGAAATAGGTGATTAGTCCTTCAGTTCTGCAAAAACAGTGCACAATTCCCTCAGTGCACTGCTTTCAGGCTTTGTTCCAGCCAAATAGATTCCTAGCACATGAAAATGTGCATGTACTATGAGATGCTTCCTCCAAAACAGTTAGGTCTTCACTGACTGACTCATCTTGCTCATCTGTTTTGTATCTCAGAAGGTAAGCTTTTATACCTGCCTACTGATGATGTCAGCACCATGTGAGCTGTCTGACTCACAATTCTCTAAGAAAACACAGGCAGGCTGACTCATCCTAAATAAACTCAGACAGGCTGACTCATCTGACCTTTACACACCTCTGCTTCACCTAGGAAATAATGTTTTGTTTTTGGCTTCTTACAAACCTAAAGCAGTTTACACAAAACAAAACACACAAGGCTCTGTGTTTCAATTCTTTCTCATTACTTACATTCCCTCTGTGTCTGCCTGCAGTACAGCACAGAAGAAGACAAGCAACTTACTGTATCTTGATTTACTTATACATCCCTTATACAGTACTTGGGAGAAGGGGGGAGAGACTACAAGACTGAAAGCAATCAGATTTCAGCCTGTAGCTAGAACAGTAAACGTACAAGAACAGGACAGTCAAAAGAAAATGCAGCACACATTCAGACAGGGGCTCTGGGCCTGTCACATGATCATAAAAAGCACATATATTGAATCCAAATCTCAAAAATCTAACTTTCAAGCCTTCTGTTTATTGCAGATATTGATTGTCTGACCCTATGTAAGCACCTTATTATTCATTTCCATACCTTAGCTTTCACTGTGATATGCAATCCTATGTTTTTCTTTTCCAGCTAAATTCTTTTTTTGTTTCACAACTGATGCTAGAAATGTTGCTATTCAATTGATTTCTTCGGGTGTCCTAGGGTGGAAAAGTATAAAGACAGGATCGTAGTTAACTTGTGTTCTGTATATATTGTGAGGAAATTCAGCAAATATTCAATTCTAGGTTTCATGTAGAAAGGGCATATATTAATAACATGACCTATGGATTTCTGGAACCCCATATTGCACAGGCATGTGTTGTCAATTCATTTGTTAGATGATTTATTATAATATGTATGTTTAGATGTAATTAATTCAAATCTGGCCCATGTTATTAGCCTTCTTTGATCTGGTTGAGACTGAATTGAGAGCTGTAAATAAAGTAGAAAGCATTTTGTGATACTTGCTGTATTGTTTAAGGGCCCAGCAAGTGTCTTCTTAGTTTTTGTATATTGTATTCATTAGCCATTTACCATCCGTATTTAAATTGCAATTATCGGGAGCAGTAAACAAAGTCTAAAGTATAATGTGACACTTGCTTTTTGTTTTAATTGTTTATCAAGTGTCATTTTGGTCAGTAGGCCAGGCACGTACTAAATTATTGACTATTAAGCCCCAATTGGGGCTTAACCAAGGCAGTATAGTGCAGTGGTTTAAGGCTCTGAGCTGCAAATCTGGAGACCTGGGTTTGAATCCCACAACCCCCATTTGCATACTGTGTGACCCTGAGCAAGTCACTTAACTTCCCTGTGCTCCCAGGCTGCACCTGTAAACAAGTTTTCAGCTTAGTGTGTCTCACCTAGTTAAACAATTGGAACAAAAAAAATTAAGATGTGCATGATGTTGAGGTGGAATGTAAATTAAAAGTAGTTCATATATCCACAAGGTTTTAATTCCAAGGCTACAATAAAAATAGCAAACTTCACATCACTCTTTGATCTTTGCAAAAGCAGCAGGTGCGGGAGCCCGGCAGGATCTCTCATCTCATTGTGAAATGGTAAGTGACCTGCGAGATAGCACAGTGATTAGGATGTGGTATTTGGTACAGTATGAGGAAAATTAAAATATTGTTTTTCCCTATTTTTAGATACTGAAAGGGTCCTAGTTAGATATTTAACATTCGAAAACATTGGATTAAGTAAGTGGCAGATCACTGCTTTTAACACTTAAAGACAGCACAGAAATGCATGGCTGCATCCTGCAGTGATAAACACTGTAATTAATAATATGAATTGAGCACTGTTTACATATGGGTACTGGAATTTGTTTAAATGTTGGGTACACTTGTGGTGGTTACATGAAGTTTATTAAAAGTAATGACTAGTATTTAATATTATTTAATAACCATTTCTTAACACAGAATGGAGTATGAAAAAGAACACGTAATTTTTTAAGAGTGATTTTGCATTGTTATAACTTGAAGGAAGACAAATTAAGTGTTATAATAATTTGTAGAATGAACAGAAAATAAAAATGTATTAAAGTGTTTATGCAACACAGATTATTTACAAAGTGAGTCCAGGTTGCTATTATGGCTTATTTATTAAATTGTGTTGAGTATTGTTATACTGTATTTTATGCTAAGAAGCATATATTTTGTGTTACAGAGTGATATACTAGCCAGTTTTCACTCATGAAAGTTTTTTTCCCAAAACGTTGGAGTGTTGTCTAGTTGGATTTTATGTTATAAATTAAAAAATCATGTTTTGAAATAGTTCCTGTTCACTTTGGTGAGTGGGCTTTTTTGATCCAATCTGGTTTTGTATTATGTGTATAAATAATCAGAATTAAAGAACACTTGGGCCCGGATATTCAAAAGGGTTGCGCATGGTTCAACAGTGTTGCGCCATGCGCAACCCACTGATGTGCTGCGGCATGATATTCAAATGGGAATTGCGCCTGGCACAAATCCAGATGTGCTGGAGCGCATCAGTAATGTATGCAGTGCAGGTGGGGGGGGCGTGCCCATGCATACTCTGCACATCCCGATATTCAGCCCGGGATGTGCTGAGCCATGTCTGCACAACCCCTACTTGTGCCACACAAAGTTCATTAAAAAAGAAAAAGGAGCAACGGCTGGTCACCCACAGGTGAGCTGCCATATTGCAGGGTGCAACACAGCAGCTGCCACCTGTGGATGGCCACCCGAGCTCCGGTTGCACCTCTGTGGTGCTGCCCCCCCATGCTTGATCGCAGGCATTGGTATGAAAAAATAGAATCCTATATCCCTGGTGGTCCAGTGGACTGCTGTCAGCCCGATCGCAGGCTTAAGTAAAACAATAATGATTCCTTTTTCCCTGGTGGTCCAGTGGACTGCTGTCAGCCTGATCGCAGGCTTAAGTAAAATAATAAAGATTCCCTTTTGCCTGGTGGTCCAGTGGACCGCTGTCAGCCCGATTGTGGGCTTAAGTAAAATTATAATGATTCCTATATCCCTGGTGGTCCAGCGGACCCCTCCCCACCCGCCCACTGTCCCCACTGCCCCGCTCCCCACGGTCAGCAGCACCCACCCGCCTGTTGCCCACTGCCTGCCGACTGACACCCTCAGTAGGGCTGTCGCCCATTGGTAGCACAGCATGAGCCAATGGGCGTGCAGCCCTACTGAGAGTGTCAGTCGGCGGGTGGCAGGGCAGCAGGCAGGTAGGGTTCTGCCACCTGCCACTGACCGGGGGGGAGCGGGGCAGTGGGGATCAGTAGGCAGGTATGGAGGGGGGTCTTTATTATGTTACTTAAGCCTGCGATCAGGCTGACAGTGGTCCACTGGACCACCAGGGAAAAAGGAATCATTATTATTTTACTTAAGCCTGTGATCGGGTTGACAGTGGTCCACTGGACCACCAGGGATATCGGATACTTTATAATTTTTCAAATGCCCATGATTGTGCTGTGGGGCACATTGCCGTGCTCCAGGGGGCATCGGTCCCCGACGGCTGCTGCCTGGCAGGGCACCAGGTGCAAGTCGCCAGGGATCAGCGCACCTGCATCCAAATGAGCCATAATGACATGCAAATGGCCTCATTTGTGCCTTGCATACATTATGGCTCCATTTGCATGTGCACTTTTGAATATCGCGGTTGTGGCACCTAGTGCAATGAAACTTGTGCTAGTGCATTCCCCTGCTCCACTCTGGCCACTTGCACTGGTGCAGTGCCACTGCACCATGTGCACTGCGGGTGGCCAGGGTGCGATATTCAATTATGCTGAGCCATGGCGCAGCTCTGTTGAATATCGCCCAGTCAACGCCCCTGCACAGCCAAGTTGCACTGTGGCCAGGCTTACGCCACAGCCTGGTGCAGTTTGAATATCTGGGCCTTGTCATACAGAGTACTGAATGAAGCAAACTGAAAATAGTATAGGAAGCAATTATAAGAAAAATACAAGTTCTGTAGATTTTCTGATGAGGTTTAAAATGCCCGGTTCCATGAAAATCTTTGTTTTTACTGATGTGCAGGCAGTGGAAATTCTGGAATTTTACAGGGTTTTCCAGTAAAAAATGAAAACCAGTGGCCTTGGCCATTATTCATTACAGCATTCTTAGAGACCTTTTCTGAAGACAAAGAAATGAACAGTTTATAAATAAAATAAAATGAATACAGTAACTCTTGGTATCGGTAAAAGAAATGTAGGAATGTATGAACATATGACATTCAGTGTCTTCCAAATCTATGGAAGAAATGCAGATGTCTGGAACCGTGGATCCACATTGCTTTATTTAGTTCACACTGGGACTGAATGCTCAGCTAGCTACAAGCTGCATAACAAATTACTTTTTGACAGTTCCTTTGGGTCTTTGGGAACTGCAGGCTGTGCTGCCTTATCTGATGTTTTACTCCAAGGGCTGAATATTAACATGCAGGTTGGTTACATACTGATAAACCATTTTATTTATGTACTTTACGATTTGGTGCAGCCTCCATCAGTGTGATGCGAACCACTGTGCTGTATAGCTGGCCTTCAGCAACTAACATTAATCTAGTCACCTGATGCAGCCACTTTGTCAAGCTTACCAAAGGGCAACTTCCAAATTTGAGAAACCTTTTAGAAAAAATTGTATTTAAACAGAAAAAAAAGTTTACCTTTCATATATTTACCTTTTGATAACATTTAACTACTGATGATTTCAAAGAGCTCTTTAGCCTTCATAGCTCAGCTGCTCCAATAAGTATGGAATATATTAGGGAGGCAGTATAGCGCAGTGATTTAAGGCTCTAAGCTGCAAATGTGGTGATATCCAGCAGACCAGACCTGGGTTTGAATCCCACAGCTTCCACTTATATACTGTGTGACCCTAAGCAAGTCACTTAACTTCCCTGTGCTCCCAGGATGCACCTGTAAAAAAGCTTTCAGCTTAGTGTGCTATTCCTGGTTAAACAACTTAAAAAAAAATATATAGGCATTTTTTTTCACGTTTGTACTGTGGATGTGCAGAGTGTTTTTGGTCCACATTCAAACTGAAAACTTTTTTTTGGCTAGGGATAAAATTTCCCAGAACCAGTTTGCATACACATGTTCATTATAGTGTCTTTTATAGACATTGTACCTCCAAAACACATAACAAGGCATCAAACTGTACAAGATGCTGGCGTTAATACAGCTGTATTCAAGGAATAGAACAGAACAAACTGAACTTAATTTTTTTCTCAATTTAAAGCAGCAGTTCAACAAAAAATGTTCTAAAACAACTATAGTAGTTTCAGCTATGATTAATAAAAACTGTTGGAATACCCATCAAATGTACTTTTCTAGGTATCTCCTAAACTGCACTATGAGTGTTTTCCTCTTAATCCTTACCTTTGCCAGGTCCACAGTACTACAGTATTGCTAAGCCAAATGTGGCTTAAGGGCATTCCTGCTTACGTTCTTGGAGCTGTGTTGGTTGGAGAAGATACTGGTTGGAGAAGGTACGGGAGCTATTCATTAAGCTTGGGTGTTAGGCCCAGGAGTGCCTATCTGGCTAGCAAACAGATCTGGAGCTTTATTCTGCTGGGTAAAGGCAACCAGTTAGATTCTATTAGTTGACTGGACCATTTCACATATATTGGAGGATCAGCACAAAGTGCAACAGAACCCGATTTTATATGTAAGGCATAATAAGGACAGAGTTTGCAATATTAAGAGAGTATACAGTACACACACTTTAGGTGGTTGTTATGTTGGAGATGAACAAATCAAACCTCTAATAACTGCACCTGGACTACAGGTGGAGGTGTGGTAATGAGGCAGCTAGCATCCAGGTTTCTGAATGAAAAAGGAAACAAGCCAGTAAATTTTGGTTTGCTTGCACACTTTAAATATATGTCTGTTCAAGTCTTACTTATCCTTCACTCTCTGTGTTGTTTTGTTTGCTTTGTAATTAGGCACACGATGTAGCCAAGTGCCTTAAGCATCTGAAATGTGCATAAATGCCCTACAACTGCACATCCTGAAAAGTGTTCCACTTATAAAATGAGCACTGGTGCAAACTCTCCCAACCCCCTTTCAGGTGGTGCACACACCTATCCAGTTACTGGTTGAGGGAAGTGGCCATGGTAGGGTACCAAAATGCAACAAGCATTTGTCAATGCCGAATATTTGCTTGCTGGTATTAGCACTGGAAATGCAGGAGTTAGAGAGATGCAGAATAAGAATGGCAGTGAAGTACTGAACTTCAGGCCAACCCCACCATCACCCTGCAGAGATGGACAGGCATTGGGGTATGCATTTGGGTCGTCGCCCATAATGTTCGTGCCATTTCACTTCACCCTATCCTGCAGACACTGACATGTGTTGAGGTGTGCCTTGGGGTGTTCAGCTGTACAGTCATCCCATTCCATAAGGATATACGTGGAAATGGGTGCAGTATAGGAGAACAGGGTGAACTATGGGGCTGAAGAGTTCAAGGCACGCCTCGATACCTGTCACTGGCTGCAAGGTGGTGGGTTGGGGGTGGAATGGCATGAGCATTGCAGTTGGCAATCCAAAGGCACACCCCTGATGCCTATCAGTCTGTACAGGGTGGGACGTTGTGGTTAGACACCCTAATGCCCCGGGCATTTGTTGGTATTTACACTCCAAATTTTCAACATGGCCTTTTTGTGACCCCCACCTCAAGAAAGCATTTGGGACCTCTTCGCATGAACAGTGGCACTGTGATTTTGTTAATGTGTCCTGAACTTTGAGTTCCCACATTGACCGTGCCATTCTACACCAGATGTATGAAAACACAGATTGGGCCGGATGTGAAGAATGACAGCTGTACCATTCATAGGGAGCTGTGAAGAGATGGCAATGTTGAAAATCTGTAGTGAAAATATTAAAACTACTCTAACTTCCGGGCTTATGTGGAAACTGAGCAACGCATGTGCATAACAGTCATTTAGTGGAATTTTTTCATCAAATTTTTAACATAGGCATTTTGTGACCTTTGCTCATGAACAGTGTCACTATGATTTTCCTAATCTGTCCCAAACATTGATTTCCCACAGTTACCGCGCTATTCTGTGGCAGATGTGTAAATGCATATTTCAGGCAGGATATAAAAAAATGACAGCTGTACTGTTCATAAGGAGGTGTGAAAAAATGCCAATGTTGAAAATTTGGAGTGAAAATATTACAAATGCGCGTAATTACGAGGGTGCGTGGAAACTGTGCAACGTACACTCATAACACAGTCATTTCATGGACTTTTGTCATGAAATTTTCAACAAAGGCATTTTAGCACCTCTGCTCATGAACAGTGTCACTGTGATTTGTTTTTGATCTGTTCTGAACACTGACTTCCCACAGCGACCACGCTATTCTCTGCCAAAAGCGCAAAAACACATTTTGGCCAGGATGTAAAAATTGACAGTTGTACTGTTCATAAGGAGGTGTGTAAAAATGCCAATGTTGAAAATATGGAGTGAAAATATTACAAATTCGCGAAGTTACGAGCATGCATAGAAACTGCGCAATGCATGCTCGTAACACAGTCATTTTATGGACTTTCATCACTAAATTTTCAACATAGGCATTTTAGGACCTCTGCTCATAAACAGCATCACTGTGATTTTATTAATGTGTCTCGAACACTGATTTCCCACAGCAACCATGCTATTCTGTGCTGGAAGTGTGAAACCACATTTCGGTCAGGATGCGAAAAATGACAGCTGTACTGTTCATAAGGAGGTGTGAAAAAATGCCAATGTTGAAAATGTGGAGTGAAAATATTACAAATTCGTGAAGTTGAGAGTTTGCAGGGAAACTGCGCAACGCACACTCGTAAAACAGTCATTTTTTTTTTATTTTTCACCAAATTTGCAACATAAGCTTTTTGTTAGCCTGCCTCATGAACACAGGCACTGTCGTTTCATTACTCAGTCCCGGAAGATGATTCCATGCAGTGACACTGAAATCACCTTTTGGGACTGAATAACACCATAATAGTGCCTGAATTCATGAGGAGGGGTCCCAATAACCCCATGTTGAAAATTTGGTGCCAAAATTCCCAAAAATTACTGAGATAAGCACCAAAGTTGAAAGCCCCCTATTTATTCCATTATACAGCTTACCGGCATTTCTTCAGTTCGCGGTTGGCTTTGAAGAGTGCAGACATGTCCCTGGTCCATCGAAGATCATCGTGCCAGGCTCCGGAGGTAAGTATGGGGTGAGTGGGGTGTGTGGAGAGGTCAGGTATGCAGTGGGTGGCTGCGGGTTGGTGGGAGAGGATGGTGACCGGCGTGGGACCATTTTCTTTGTTTCAGGGAAGATACAAAAAAATAAAAAGACGTTGCAGGAAGGTTTCTTTATCCAGGCTTGTTTCCAGTACACTGGGTTGGGCTCCCAGTGTGCCACCTGCCTTTTTTGGGGTGGAGGTACTGAAGCTGATGGGGGATTGGACCCCCCCGTCGGCAAACAATGACTGTTTGGGGGGACATGATGCCAAGGGGGATTGGGAACCCCCTCAGCACACAACAAATGGGGTAGGGGATTACTTCATGCTGATGGGGAGTGGGCTCCCCTGTTGGCAAATTAACTGGGTTGGGGCTGCCAATAGGGGGATTGGCCACCCCAATCAGCTTTCATGGGGCCGAGAGGCAGCGGTGGCAAGCCACTGCCATGTTTAATTTAATATTACACTTGGGAAGGTACCACCCTGCAATGACGGGTCGCTCCCTCATTGCAGCAGAATGGCTGATTCTGCAATGAGAAGGCGGCCCCTCATTGCAGCTGAGAAAACGTTTCTATTTGGTGGCACTTTTGGAGACAAGTGTCATTGGCACACTGTGCCTCCATTGGTCCACCAGTGCCAAGCCCCCAAATGCAGTGCCTCCATTGGCTGCCACAGTGCTGCACCTCCACAACCCGCTTCTCTCCTAAGCTGCAGCATAATGTTTCTTGTGCATGCACACAAGCAAATATAAAAAAAGGACATATGAAATATGAAAAATGCTAGTTGGAGTAGCAGATACTGGCTGAATAATTGGAGAAGTAGTTTGGAGTACTAGCCACTTGGAGGTATCTACTAGATCAAATGACCCTCCCCCGTGTCCCTGGGCCCTTTGGAAGGGACCCCATTTCAAGCCCCCTGCTATTGCACAGTAGTGATCATATACCAATTTTGAGTTTACAGACACACATTCAGGACTATCACCCTTACTAATACAATAGAAATCTGCATGCTATTCTGTCTCAGGAGTCAAGCCCTACTGTGAAAACCTGAACAGTGCTAACTTTCACAGCCTCATGGGGCTTGGCAAAACAGGACACTTGAAAATTCAAATTAATAAGTGAAAATGTTAGTGAACTGTAATAAAAATAGCAACATTAAACTGACCAGTAGGATGGTTGATTTAAGCAAGTCCTTATACACAACGGAAAACTGTTTCAACCGAATGGACATCTGTGCTTGATTTTATGTATGGAAGTGGGTGACAGTGTGTGAAAAGCGGTTGAATAAAACCCTTCATTCACCTTGATAATGACTGCCTTGGGCTGCAACTGTGATATCCATGATGACTGTACTCTGGTAATGGATTTCATGGAAATAATTCAAGCTGTATATTTAAGCAGCAGTGCATGACAGGGTGTGGGTTATGAGATTTGCCCACACCTAGTGTGGTGTATATCATGAGGCCGCAGACCACAGAAGTGGGTAAATCTCACAATAACCCACACCTTGGAGTGCATTATTGCTATTATACAATGATTTCTCAGAAAGGAATTAAGGGCTGGCTCAGTGGTGTGGAGGGCTAAGGCACTGGCACCATACCTCCTGCCGCACCAGTGACTGGGGTTCGGGAACTGACCGGGGTCACTCAGGCACTGACCAGATGAGAAGGACTGAGCATCCCAAAATAGCTCTGCTTCCTTGGGGGGAGGGGAAGTTTTGAATCCTGCTGCTTGCCTGCCACCTAGCAGAATCTGGGTTGCAGTACTGTCGGGACCAGCAGACATGGGTGTGTGTGTTCTGATGCCGCATGTGTGTACGTCAATACCCACATGCATGGGTATGTCACACGTAGAAGCCCAGGGAAGAAAACTGGAGGATACTGCCTGGCTCTTTCTGCATCCCCTGCAGGCACAGCATGACTCTACATGGCAGAACACCCACTGATACAGCTCTGTTTAAGTGGTGGTTAACTTGCAAGACCATAAGACAGGTCAGTGATGGGGCTTGGGGGATGCAGTCAGGACTGGGGACAGTGGGATGAGAGAGAAACTAAGAGTCCTGCTGCTTGTCTGCACCAAGTGGAGTCTAGGTGGCAACACTAGTTGGACCATCGGACATGGGGAAGGTATGTGCTGATGTGGCATGCACATACATTAGTACCCACCTGCGTGCATATGTCCCATGCATATGCCCTGGGGAGAAAACCAGAGAATAATTCCCCAGCTCACTAGGCATCCCCTGCAGGCACGACCCTACGTGGCAAGTCACCCACTGATATGGGTCTGTGTAAGTGGTGGTGAACCTGTAAGTCCATGAAATGGGTCAGTGATGGGACCAGTGGGATGCTGCCAGGACTGGGGATAGCTGAGGAAGAAAGAAACTAAGAAAAAAAAAAGAATTAAAAAAGTTACAAAATATGGTAAATGCGGTTTTCAAGTTTTTTTCTAATGATTTTTATGAAAATGTCCTTCATCTGTTGGCAAAATAGTCCCCTTTCCCCCAAAGCAGCCAGCTCAAGAAGAAAAGGGATGTTTTGTTCTGTAATCCTTCTTCTCCCCCTCCCCCTTCAGCAGTTATAGTTTTTTTTTAATTTAAAGATTTTGAATATGAGGAATGCAGAGCATGAGAGATCAGGGTTTTCCTGCTGTTGTCCATGCTGCACTGCGAGTTTTTATTTATTTATTGAGAAAATCGGAATTACAACCCTTTGAGTCGTAGACTCTTTTGAAAAGGCTCCTCATCGGAGTGTCAAAGTAAACAGATGTAACAGAAAGAGAATTAACATGGTGCATTTAGGAATTAAAAATGAAATAGTATATAAAGAATAACAGCGGAGACTACTAACCGGTTCATATAGATTCTGATGATAGAAAACAACCCAGGGTCAAGTAAGACCAAGAAATTTCATAATATGACAGTGAGCCACAGTAGTAAATAGACTAGACATTTGTGCAGTAGAATAAGTACATTCAAAGTTAATGCAGTGGGTTGAGTTGTACATAGAGATTCTGTGGGTAGAAACAACCCAGGGTCGAGTAAGACCAAAAATTGCATAATATGACAATGAGCCACAGTGGTAAATGCACTAGGCATATGTACAGTAGAATAAGCAGATACAGAGATAATGCACTAGGTTGGCTTGAGTGGGAGCCCCCTGTGAGGAAGTAGCAGTGTGTGTGCTTTTGCGCTGAATATCACAGTTCTGCTAAAGGGACAGCTCAGCCTCTTCTTGCGCTTTGTTTTACTTAGTTGAATCTGATATTCACTGGAGGGCGGAGGGGCAACTGCAGTCTAAGGGATGCTAGCAGCACAATCAAGCAGACTCGATAGACTGTATGGTCTTTATCTGCTGGCAAATTTCTATGTCTGTATATCAGGAGCTGCAGCTGAGGGAGATAAAATGAAGTGTCAGTGGCTGAGTGAGTCTGTGCATGGTGGACATTCAGGAGTGCAAGGGATGCTGCGAGAGCACAGCCGACCTCCTTGCTACGTATAAGTTTTGGATCTAGGACAGCAGTTCTTAGACTTTGTCACAGTGAGCCTCTCCAAATCCATGGAAAATATTTTGAGCCTCCCCAAAACTGAAATAATCTTGGGCCTCCCCAAAGAAAATTAACATACTGTACTTTGTGCAGTACACCATGAATAAAGTGAAACCCCTTTGAGTACTTGGCTCTCACTCAGTTCTTTGTCTTTCACTGATATGGAACATTTGAAAAAGAGCACCTGTGCTCAAAGGTATTATCTGACTAACAAATAAAACAAAATAAATGTTATTCAGCTTACTGTAACCCCCCCCACACACACACACACAGGCCAGCCTTCTTGCTCCACTATTTTGATTCTTGAACCGTTGTTACCCCTTGTTGCAGTACCTTCATGGGGTCAGACTACTTTCTCTGTTTCCTCTCTATCTGGAATAACCTTCCTACATACCTCGCCCCGCCCCACCTTTCCCTGCTCTTATGCAACTTCTTAGGGATTACTTTGCTCCTTCCTACTATTGGCTCTTTGCACTTCTATGCTCAACCCTTGTATTTGGGCTGTTCTTCCATCACTCTACAAATTGATCAATTACCACCACTAATTATTAATTTATTCTTCATATTTGTTTGCACTATTGTTCATTTTGTATTCCTTGACTGCTTTGCAGTTACCTTTTGAATTGTATTCACTCCCTACCCTTCTCCGGGTACACCTGAAAAAAGCCTCGACTCCTTTACCTTCTCTTGTCAATGATTCGTAAACAAATACATAAATTTCACCTACTATTATCCTCTTTCAGTTTGCTTAATCCTTTCAAACAAAACATATAAAACTCAAAATTTAAATACAGTACTTTTTCAGACTTGCTTGAGCCTCCCCTGGAACAGGTTGGGGCCTCCCCAGGGAGGCTGGCCTCACCATTTGAGAACCCCTGATCTAGGAGGTGTTTAATGTGTTGGCCATTTTTTTATTTCAGGTACAGTAAAATATGTAATTAGGGGCTTGAGGTGTGCAAAGTGTGGGAGAACAGTGTTGAGGTATGTGAAGTGCAGGGAGAATAGTGTGGGTGAGCGAGGGGACAGAGATATGCAAAGTGAGAGCCATCAACTCAGAGCGGTTTTGGCAGTTTTCATTTTGTAAAATGCACGGTACAGAGCTAAGAGTTGCAAGTTAGCCAGTATATTGTAATTTAAGTCTTTTTGGCTAGGTTTTAAAAACAAACATGGCAGACAAAACAGTTTTCAAAACTTAAAGAAAAGTGTAATGACTGACTGACTGTGAGTTGGGCAGCTGACACTTAATGCATGGGTTGTGGGTAGATTTACCCACAGCTGGACATGCGCCTCAACCAAATTAAAATGTCACATTTATGGGCCCATGGTAAAATGCACACCAGTACCCAACTAGAATAATTTACCCAGCTTGGTGTGGAGGTGTTGTTGCTCTGATGTTTCTAGATTTCTGTACAGGGTTCTGAATTCCCACTGTAGTAACTAGATGTGCTCAGGGGATTGTGTTTTGACTTGCAAGAGCCAGGCTTGAAAATAGACTCTATTCCACAGTTCTGGACTGCCAGAGATTAAGGAATGGCTTCGAAGTGAGGCAGTCATCCCTCAGTGAATATCTAATACATTCAAAGTCAGCATACCAAACAGGCAGTTTGCAGAAAGAGTTGTACATGGGATCCGAAAAAAGGATGGTAGGGGTGAAGAAATATCCAAAGTGTTAGATTTTTGTGCAATTCATCAACTAACGCACACATATATTAATGCCACAGCCACAGTGCAAGGCATCATGGGTATGCAAATCCTTGTGCAAGGCAGGCTGAGAAGGCTTCACAGGAATAGGCAATGCCTTCTAAACAGGCTTGTACAGTACATCTGAGCCAGTATAAATGAATCCAAACAACCTGCACTCCAAAAACAGCAACAAGTAAAGGACCAAAAAGCAGACACCTGATAAACTTAGTTTATCTGTAGTCCTCAGCACATGGTAGTATGCAACTACCCCAGCACTTCAGCTTCCAGTATAGACTGAGAATGACAAACTACAGGCCTTTAGTGAGGGTTTATTCTGCATGGATCTACATGCCAGCTGAAACCTTGTTGTACCGCAGTTTAAATGTCATGGAACTCGTTTGTACCCTTCTGTGGTACAACAGCATTCCACCTGATAGGAAATCCTCAAGGCAGCTGGTATTTTCACTGCGCTGCTGCTCGTGCAGCTATCAAAGTTGTGAACTGAAACTGCCAGCACATTCGCTGCTGACATGGAGCACTGTGAAAACACTTCCGTTTTAAAAAATAAATAAAAAATAAAACAAAAAACTATACACTGTAACAAAAAAAAAATACTGGTTGGGTGACCACACGCCCAAACAGTCTGTGCTGGCACCTTGGGCTTCTTATTATATTGGATCTCTGTAATGTCGCCCTTGAGGTCTGATGCAATCAGAACCCCTCTGTGGCAGCACAGACTGGTTGTGCATGGTTGCCCAGCCAATATTCTCTGTGTTTCATCCTCAACCTCCAGTGGGGTTGCTGTTGAACACATCATGTTGTAGCACTCCTTATAGAGCAAAATGGGGGTTGAAAACTACATTGGTAGCGGGGAGCATTGCATCCGTCATTTCAGGAATAATAAGGCACTTGCGCAGATGACCTTAAAAGAGAACTACACTGAACCTGTTAGTTATTTTCCCCTTTAGAAACTGATTTTGGTGGCTGCAATGGGCATAGCTCTGCAGGCGTCTTGTGATCACTGTAGAGAAAAGGGAGCTTACTGGATACCGAACAGACTTTTTAAACAGTAGAGGTGAATGGCAATCACTGTGCAACCACCGCACTATTTTGTCCATTGGTACCGGTGGAACACGACACTGTCTGCTGTGTCCAAGATGACTGCTGGAGTTTTTGGTGCATGCGTGATGACTCGCACATGTGCACTGAACTCCGGTGGCATGGCAGCGCAGTCTGCTGCATCCAAGATGGCTGCTGGAGCCCAGTACACATGCACAAGTTGTTGTGCATGTGCAGAGAGCTCCAGCGGCCATCTTGGACATGGCAGAGAGTGCCGTGTTCTGCTGGACCTTGGCTGCAGTCATATTGGCTCTTGCTAGAGTTTGTTCTTCAAGGTACTTGTATAATTTCTTCCTGATGGTAGAAACACTTACTGTACACTACATGCATAACAGCAACATGAAAGTAAAACGCCAAGCCTACATATTGCTCCCAATAAAGTTTTTATCTGTGTTGATATCTTAGTTAAACTACAAGGGAAATATGCTTTAATTGTTGTCATAAGTGGGAGAAATCACCGTGGTGACTTACTGCTGGATCTTGTGAAGTGAGCTGAGGACTTAACATCTTTATTCAGCAAAGAAGACAGTAATCAAGACACTGAGCTGTACGATTTGATTTGGTTTTTGACAGTGCCCTCTGACTTGAAAATGAAGTCCTGTTCATGTGAAAATGAAAGCATTTGATCAAAAAAATCAGTTTTTTTTTTTTTTGTCACTGTAGTAATAGGTATGCAGGCCTTGTAATCAAAATAAGCATAGTCACTTCTCAGAATTCACTGACATATAGCAGCTGGGTTCATTTCATCAACAACATGATTATAGGTGTTTGACAGAATTCTTCTTACTGGGATAGAAGGTTTTGGAAAAAATGAACACTGTCAAGAAGATACACGCACAATGCACTTTATTATCCTGGCAAACTTCATATTTTTCTAAAATAGTATTTTGCCTTTATTCTGTTTTTACCTGCACCAGGAACCAATCATTCAGTCTGACAACATGAAGCCCCTTCCCAAATCCCTTAAAGGAGAATTCCACCCAAAACTTGAAAAAATATATGTTGTGCAGAGTGTTTTAATTTGTATGTGAAGTTCTACTGTTTCCTTCCCTCTGACTGGTATTAGGATTTTTTTCTAAATTAGCCTGCTAGCTTTAGGGTAGTTTTACGACCCTTGGAGATCTCCATATCAAACAGCTTAATTGTATTTCTTTGTCCTACAATGCACCTTATTTCATGTGATGGTGATGTAGCAGAGACCATAAATCCAGCAGAAAGCATTGCTTTATAATCAGTTCACAACAGTAGAGATGGTTATATTTTAAAATCTGTAGAATTCAGCTTGGTGATCACCCTCATTGTACATGTCTTACTGTCCTGAAAAACTTTGCTGCTGGTAATTTTTGTGCAGCTTGTAAAGCTTCCAAGATATTTAGTTTGTTTAGCATGTGTGTGCTGAATGTTGGTCTCTCTTACATCACAGTCACATGAGACAAGATGCACTGTGGGAACAAGAAGTACAATTAAGCTATCAAGGATGAAGCTCTCCAGGGGTTGTAAAGTTAGCATAAAGCTAGCAGGCTAATTTAGAAAAAACTCCTAATACCAGTCAGAGGGAAGGAAACACTAGAACTTCACATACAAATTAAAACACTCTGCACAACATGTATTTTTTCAAGTTTTGGGTGGACTTTTCCTTTAAGTCTGTGAGCAGTAAATTGCTGAGCTCATACCAAACATGATGGGTAAGTATGAAGACACAAACAGAAGTTGGGTTATTATGAGTTAATAAAAACCTATGGTGGGGTCATGATGCCCTTAGGGTTATATTAATGAAGATTACCCAGCATTGGAGTGATATAAAAGTATTATTAATTTAAATATGTTTTATGTTATAAGTAATTTTTTTTTATTCCAATTGTTGCATTATACAGGAGGGTTTCCAGGCACTAACAGGTGGCATACTGCAGCCAGTCAGAATGCTACATTTTTAGCTATTGTTTTTTTTTTCTCAAAATACAGAAAAACCATAATAGCAATTTAAAAAGTATTTGTAGCATCCTTTAGCGAATAATTTATAATTTTACAACAGCAGTCTATTAATTAGCCTGAGTTATTTTAAAGAAAATGTATTTGGCAAACTATTTAATTTAATTTATTTTATTTGGAAACAACCTTTGAGCAAAATGTCTTTTACAAAGGTTCCACTTCAGGATAAATGCTGTTAAATGTACAATCATCAAAAATGCAGATATACAACAGAAATGGTTACAGCAAAAATAATTGTTGAAAAGGAACATTGTAAACAGCGGTGAACAATAGAGCAATCCTGGCAAAGGGCGGGGGGGGGTGAATAAAGGGAGCAGCCTTGTAGAAGACCTTGTCAGCAGATAGGGAGGTGGGGGTGTAAATCGGGGAAGCAGTAGGTGAGTGTGATTAGGGGAGGGAAGGGAGACAGGGAGGAGGTAAATAGGAGGGGGCCAGGTGAAAGGGAGATGGTAAGGAGCATGGTTAGGAAGGGGTGAAAGAAGAGTCACAGTAGAAGAAGGAAATAAATGGTGCAGCTAGGGTTGGGGGGGCAGGGTCAATGGGTCCAGGTAAAATGACAAGAAAGGGGCGATATCAGGAAAGAGCAGTACTTCTTAGAAGGAGCGGTCTAAGGAGCAGGGAGCTGCTTAGGGATACCTTCAAGTGCCCATCAGGCAATCTCAAGCGCTCCTGGAGAGGAGATATAGAAATATCTTTTTAATACTGACAGTGAGGATTATGTTTTGTGGACAGGAGGGACGCTAACATGATGCTACATCCTTGCCAGGCCTAAGTGTGTGCAATGAGACTTTGTAGAATAAATTGCTCCTGCTGGCACAGTTTCTGTTGCACTTTAAAGAGAACACTGTTTTTTCTTTATGGCAAAGCACAGAAAAACAATTTGTTCATTTTGAATTTATTTAAAATTTTGTGATGGGGATTGTCCTGATGTTGTTAATGGGATTGGCCTGATGAGCCAAGGTTCATATCCAGGTGTGACTGGGAAAGAGGCAGGGAGGGCAAAGGAGGAAAGTAGTTTTTAAGGGGAGGTCAGTTTTTTGTGATCCAGAAATGGAGGCTAGAAGGGCACTCCCCAGGATAAAAGACTGCGTCAATCTAGTCGGAGGTAAGCTGCATCTAATAGTGCATCTAGGCACAAATGATTTGGTGGGGGATGAGGTGGAGGTGGTCCAAAGGAGGTTCAGGGAGTTGGCGGAGGGCTGCAAGAGATTGGTCAGCTCCCTGGCCTTCTCAGAAGTCCTGCAAGTGCACTGCGCTAGCAAGGCTAGGAAACTCAGGGTAAACATAGAAACATAGAAGTTGATGGCAGATAAGGACTGTAAGGCCCATCCAGTCTGCCCATTTCTTTTTCTACCTTATAAATGTGCCATTGGCCTTTGCTCTGTCAATGGCCTATCTATTCATACTCATCTGTATTGCTCCCTTATGCCTGCCCCATGCCTGTTTGAAGCCCTGCACTGTATTCATAGCCACCACTTCCTGAGGTAGACTGTTCCATGCATCTACCACCCTTTCTGTGAAAAAAAACTTCCTCACATTACCCCTTAATTGGCCTCCCTCTAATTGCATGCTGTGTCCTCTTGTCCTGCTATTTTTCTTATATTGAAACATGTTAGACTCTTTCACCTTGTTAATGCCTTTAAGGTGTTTGAATGTTTCAATCATATCACCTCTCTCCCTCCTTTGCTCTAGGATATACATATTGAGCTCCATTAATCTGTCCTCATATGTTTTCTGATGTAGTCCCTGCACCATTTTGGTTGCTCTTCTCTGGACTGCCTCAATTTGGTTAATGTTCTTGTGAAGGTGTGGCCTCCAGTACTGCGTGTAGTACTCCAGATGGGGCCTAACTAGCGTCTTATAAAGAGGGATTATGACCTCCCTCTTCCGACTTGTGATACCCCTACAAATACACCCCAACATCCCTCTAGCCTTACCTACTGCTTTAGTGGTCTGCTTGGATGATTTCAGGTAATCGGTGATGATGACTCCCAAGTCTCTTTCTTCCCTTGTGACTGCCAGCAACTCCCCTCCTGGCCTATAGGTGGCTTCAGGGTTTCCTCTTCCATATGTGCATGATCTTGCACTTCTTTGCGTTAAACCCCAGTTGCCATTCTTCCAACCATTTTTCCAGTTTATCCAGCTCTCTTCTCATTCTCTCCACCCCATCTGGATCATCTACTCTGTTGCAGATCTTGGTGTCATCTGCAAACAGACAAACCTTACCCTCCAGTCCATCTGCAATGTCACTGATGAAGATATTGAAGAGGACTGGCCCCAGGACTGATCCATGAGGTACCCCACTTGTGATTTGCGTCTCTTCTGACTGTATACTGTTTACCACCACTCTCTGTTTTCTGCCTGTCAACCAGTTTGCCACCCAGTTGACCAACGTGACCCACCTAGCCTACCCAGCTTATTAATCAATCTTTTATGTGGAACAGTATCAAAAGCTTTGCTGAAGTCAAGGTAGGTAACATCAACTGCTCCCCCTTGGTCTACCACTCTGGTTACCCAGTCAAAGAAATCTATGAGATTAGTTTGACAGGACCTTCCTGTTGTAAATCCATGCTGTCTTGGATCCTGTGCTCCTATGGATGCCAGGATTTGACACTATCCTTTCCTTAAGGAGTGTCTCTATAATCTTGCCCACTACTGAGGTAAGACTGATTGGTCTGTAGTTTCCTGCCTCTTCCCTGCTACCACTCTTGTGGAGCAGGATCACACGAGCCCTTCTCCAGTCTTCTGGGACCTCTCCTGTGCTCAGAGACTCACTAAACAGTTCTTATAATGGCTCTGCTAGTTCCACCTTTAGCTCCTTTAGTACCCTGGGATGTATGCCATCAGGTCCCATTGCCTTGTCCACCTTGAGCTTATCGAGCTTTGTAGGACCCTTTTTGTGAAGGGACTAGTGCTCACCCTCCCCTGTGTCCATGGTGCTGAGCTGTGGGCCCTGCCCTACCTTCTCTTCAGTAAATACTGAGCAGAAGTATCTATTTAGGATAGATGCTTTTATATGGTCCTCCTCCTCACATGCCCCCTTATCCTCTTTGATCTTAGCAATACCCCTCTGGACTTTCTCCTTTCACTAATGCATCTATAGAAAGTCTTGTCACCTTCTTTTACTGTTCGTGCTAGTGTTTCCTCAGTTTGGGCCTTTGCCTGCCTTACTGCCTTCCCTGCTTCCCTTAGGGAAGTTTGGTATGCCTCCCTATCTTCATCCTGCTGCATTTCCTTATATTTCCTGAAGGCCAGCCTTTTGGCTCTGACCTTTTCTGCTACTGTGTTTGAGAACCAAAGTGATTTCCTTCTTCTTTTGCACTTCCTTTTCTCAATAACACAATAGGATGTTGCTTCAAGTATTTCATCTTTAATGCTTGACCACTTTGCCTGTACCCCCTCAACTGTATTTCTTTTTGCCAGGGCTAGCTTGCTTAACTCTGTTGGCCATCTTATCAAAGTCAGCTCCTCTGAAGTCACATATGTTTGCCTTGGAATGGGATGATTTTGTTCTAGTGGCCAAACTGAATCATACCATGTGATGGTCACTGGCACCCAGGTGACCTTATACCTGGAGATCTGTGATCCTTTCCCTGTTAAACAGTACTAGATCTAGGATAGTCCTGTCTCTTGTGGGTTGTTGTACCAGTTGTTTGAGGCCCTCCCCCTGCAGGGAATCCACCATGTGTCTAGTTCTGGCAGATGTCCCTGCTCATATTGACCAGTCGGTATCTGGCATGTTGAAGTCTCCCATTATCAGAACCTCCCCTTTAGCTGTCATGGTTTGTATATCTTCTAACAGTAAAGTGTATATGTCCTCCCCCTGGTCTGAAGGCCTGTACACAACCCCAGTTTGTATGGCTGTCCCCTTTCCTGTTTCCAGGGTGACCCACAGTTCTTCTGGCTCCTTATGTGTATTCCGAATTTCTGTAGCTTTGATATTTTCATTGACATAAGGCCACTCCACCCCCTTTTGCACCTTGGTCTCTTCTGAACAGTACATAGCCAGGTACTGAAGTCTCCCAAGTGTGGTTACTGGTAAACCATGTCTCGCTAATGGCTACTATGTCCAGTTTAGCCTCTGTCATTATTGCCTGCAGGTCTGGGATCTTGTTTCCCAGACTGTGAGCATTTTTGTACATGATTTTCCGTTGGCCAGATTTCGGTGTGTTTGTTGTTGGGCGAGGTCCGACGTTTCCTCAGTGCGTGGATTTTAACCTCTGACTGAGGCAGTGGTGTGGGGAGGAGTGCTTCACATGTCTGGGAGACTGAGGGGATACATGGGTGGATGAACACCTGTACGCAAGAGACAGGCTACACATAAGTGATGTGGGGACTAGATTACTAGGAGCAAAACTGCAGGGGTACATTGACAGGAGGCTGGGGGTAGTCTGGAATTTAAACTAGCTAGGGGAGAGTGTGGCAGTAGGGGGGTAGAGGATCATTGGCCTAGTGGGGACAATCCAGCCTGCACTCTCCCAATACAAGAGACAAGTGATAGTATGAGGAAAGGGTATAATAAGGATGGGGGGGTCATACGGGATAGCCAATGCCAGTAGCCTAGGGAATAAAATGGCAGACTTGGAGGTGGTGGTGGAAGTGGATGACCCAGACCTAATTGCAGTAACAGAAACATGGTGGACAGACGGCCATAGCTGGGAGGTGGAACTACAAGGGTACAATCTTTTTAGAAGGGATAGATGGAGTAAAAAAGGGGGGGCATAGCATTGTATGTGCAAGAGGGGATAGTTGCAGTGGAAGGTAGGGAGGACAAGGGATCCGCTGAGATCCTTTGGGTTACATTGGGGAGTAAGGGGGCCAATATAGATGGGGTGGTATACAGATCACCTCACCAGGGCGATGAAGTGGATCATGAATTGGCTAGGGATATACAGGAAAAGGCCAGGAGAGGGGAAATCCTAGTGGTGGGGGAGCTGAACCTACCCGATGTAGACTGGCAAATTCCATCACCTGCAACAGAAAAGAGCAGGGGCTTATTGGAATCCCTGCAGGATGCACTACTAAGCCAGATAGTTAAAGAACCTACTAGGGGGAGGCTACACTAGATGTCATTTTAACAAATGGAGACAGAATAGGGGAGTTTGAGGTTGGGGAAAACTTGGGGAACAGTGATCACCGGATGGTCAGGTTCTCCATCCAGGCAGGGGCAGAACTAGACAGGTCAACCACCAGGATGCTCAACTTCAGAGGGGAAATTTCGAGAAAATGGGGGGCATCTTAAGGAGGAAGCTTGCAGGGATCCAAGAGCTAGAGGAGGTGGAGCAGCTGTGGAATGCAATTAAAGGTGAAATTCTCTAGGCCATGGAGCAATTAATCTGGAAAATCAGCAAACGTAAAAGGGGAAGAAAACCACTGTGGTTCACGGCAGGGGTTAGGGAGGCTGTAGAGGAACAGAGAAATGCCTTTAAGGCCTACAAAAGGTCACAAGGGATAGCGGAAAGAGGGGCCCATAAGAATAAACTCAGCGGAGTGGGAAGAACAATAAGGAAGGCAAAGGCAAGCATGGAGGAGAAAAGAGCTAGGGAGGTGAAAAGGGGTAACAAAAGATTTTATAGGTATATGAGTGATAAGGGGAAACACAGGTAAGGGATTCCAAGACTTAGAGGGGAGGGGTTAAAATAGCTGTAGGATAAGAGGAGATGAGGAGAAGGCAACCCTCCTAAATGAATACTTCACATATGTTTTCATAACAGAGAAGGATGGGAAAGGCCTGTATTGAGTAAAAAGGGGAAGGAGGGCAAAGAGGCAGACACAAGTCTCTTCACGGTGGAGATGGTGTTAGAGGAGATGGGAAAATTAAAAATGGACAAGGCTATGGGACCTGACTGAGTACACCCAAGGATGCTTCAGGAGCTAAGGGTGGATCTGGCAGAACCTCTGGCAAAGCTGTTTAATCTATCCCTGGAATCGGGGAGGGTCTCGGGAGACTGGAAAAAGGCAGAGGTGGTACCGCTATACAAAGGAGGGAGAAATGATGAGCCTGGCAATTACCACCTAGTCAGTCTCACCTCAGTTGTAGGCAAGCTGATGGAAACTCTCATAAAGGAGAGACTGGTAGGGTACCTAGAGGAGGAGGGTGTGATTGATGGCAACCAACATGGGTTCACAGGTGGCAGTTCTGTCAGACCAACCTGATCAAATTCTTTGAGGGGGTTACGAGGTATATGATCGGGGGGGGGCCGGTTGATGTGGCCCATCTGGATTTCAGGAAGGCGTTTGACTCCATCCCACATAGAAGGTTGATACGCAAGTTGAACAGTCTGAGTCTAGGTGTGGGGGCTAGGCTTACAATGTGGGTGGAGGATTGGCTGGGTGGGAAGACCCAGAGAGTGGTGGTCAATGGGAAGCACTCCAAGGAAGCAGAGGTGATTAGCGGGGTGCCACAGGGGTCGGTGTTGGGGCCCATACTATTTAATGTGTACGTGAGGGACTTAGTGGAGGGTTTAAATGGGAAGGCATGCTTGTTCATAGATGACATGAAGATATATAACAGGGTGGAAGCTTGGGGGGGGGTGAGGCAGGATCTAGCCAGGCTAGAGGAGTGGGCAGAAAAGTGGCAGTTGCAATTCAATGCAAAAAAGTGCAAAATAATGCACATAGGATGGAATAACCCAAAAGCCACTTACAGCCTCGGAGGGAATCAGTACTGCAGCTCATAGGACAAGAAAAGGACCTGGGGATTTGGATCATAGACGCTTTAAAGGTTAGGAGTCAGTGTGAACGAGCAGCTGGGAAAGCAACAAAGGTGTTTGCATGCATTGGGAGGGGCTTCACTAGTAGGAGGAGGGAGGGAGGGAGGTGATCATGCCACTATACAAAACATTGGTCAGACCACATCTGGAGTATGGAGTTCAGTTCTGGAGGCCCTGTTTGCAGGGTGAGAAGGATAGGCTAGAGAGGGTACAGAGAAGGGCGACCAAGATGATCCAGGGGATGCAGGGAAGACCATATGGGGAGAAGCTGGAAGAGCTTGGGCTCCATATGCTGGAAATGAGATGGGAGAGAGGGAGGGAACATGGTGGAAACCTTCAAGTACATGAAGGGAATAAATAAGATTAAAGGAGATATCATCTTCAGACTGAGCGAAAACACAACCATCAGAAGGCATGCATTTAAACTGGAGGGGGGCAGATTAAGGGGGGCATGAGGGGGCATTATTTCTCAGTGAGGGTTGTACAACCATGGAACAGGTTGCTGGAGTGGGTGGTGGAGGTGGATACAATGGAGAGATTCAAAAGAGCATGGGATAACTACATGGGACTTGGGAGGGGAGAGAGGGCAGAGGGGAGGGAGGTAAAAGGGAGGTGGGGGGCTATCTCGGGCAGACTTGATGGGCAGAATTGTCTTTTTCTGCTGGCATGATTCTATGATTTTATAAGGGTGGAGTGAAATACAAAATACGCAGGGAAATCGTAATACACACATTGGGGCTTATGCAGTATTACTGGCCAGGTATGCGAGCGAGGCATGTGCTTGGCCCGTGCACACTTGCACCCCAGGCAGGTGCACACAATACACATTCACAATTGCTGGCCACCTGTCTTTACAAGAAACCTATTTATATTGGATAAAGGCTCATTACCATGTAGGATGGCATGAGCAGAAATCATGCTTCATTCCAGTTCATAGGAATTTGGGGTTAAAACCACTGATACTGGATCCCAGCTCTTTGCTTTGAGAAAGAAAAAATATTAGACATCTACAAGGCATCTTTATAGGTGCTACTTTGATATCATTTGAAAATTTTCAGAGGACGTTTGTACTCCCAAAACATTTCTTTAGATTCCTTCAACTATATGACCACATTAAAGCCATTAACTATACTCCAGATACTTCTCCAATAGAATTAATTCTAGTTACCAAAATCCCAGGGCAAAAAAGCATTTCTCTCATACATAATCTTCTTCAGGACTCAAATTCCTTAAACTTAGACTTGCTGAAAGGAAAACTGGAGCAACATCTCGGCTTTCAGCTCTCTAAATAAAACTGGAAGGGCATTTTATCTTACCCTTCTAAGAAATGTTACGCCTGAAAGATGAAACAGATCCAGTTTAATACTATGCATAGGACATATTTGTTGCCTACTACTGTAGACTTCATAATATTAACCTCAGTATAAATGATGTGTCTTGGATGCTTACAAAGTCAAGACTTCTTGAACCATATGTTTCTAACTTGCAAGAAAATAACTAAATTTTAGGATGCTGCTCTGCTGATACTAGAGAAAGCCTCCACTGTGAAGGTGACTAAAAGTGCTTTAGATGTTATTTTAGGATGGAATCTACATAATTTGTATTGTGTTGATGAATAAAGAAAAATAATCTCTATGGTATTCTTGATGGTTAAAAGACACATTCTTATGTGTTGGAAGTACTTTGCTCCTCCCAGTTTATCTATCTTGCTTAATTGCATGCTACACCTATACAAAATAGAGAGAATCCACTATTATATTAGACAAAACAGAGGGCTCGATTCCAAATGGAGCCCTTGGAGCAATGCAAGTTGCGCAGTTCCAAGAGCTACAGCAATACTGGGTGCACCAGGAACCCTGATCTGTATTCTTAAAGAAAGCAGGGTTCCCGCACCCAACTCCCTGGGATTGCCTCAAGTGCGGAACTGCACCAACCAATGGCGCACCAGTGGCACATGCTGCAAGGACGTGGCACCCCTTATGCCAGTGCAGCATAGAACAGGCATCACTGGTGGTGATGGTGAGGGGGTACACAAGTGCCCAGTGGTGGTGTGGGGGCAGGTGGGGTCATAGGGTGAGACAGTGTGTTAGCAGGGTGGTTGGATATTCTTCGGCACCCGGCAGGGTGCAAATGCCCATAATATATTGATTAGGAGGCATATGCACCCCCCAGGTGCCAAAGCGATCCCATACATCCCAGCTGTCACACCAACCCTCGCTATGCCCCTCTGTGCCCCTCCTTACCACAAACCTCACTGGTAGCCCACATAACATGGTGTCCCAGTTGGTAGCAAATGGCTTAGACCACCTCCTGGCAGGTCTAAGTATAGCCCTTTGCGACGTCCACGGTGGGGCTATTGGAATCAGAAATATGAGCCCCGCCATGGTGCAAGCCCCCTTGCAACCTAGCATACCCAGGTGCAGGTTGCAAGGGTGGTGCAGTGTCTATTCGGCACAGCAGATTCCATGTCCAGCGCAGCCCATGTTCTGGAATGGGGAATGCCTCAACAGGGGACGCAAGGTGTGACATGCGTCTTTGCTATTTGGTGCAAGCACCTTGCGTCCAGTGGAATGGCTTCTAGAATCAGGCCCAGATACATTTGACCTTATTTTGATACCTTTCATGACTGTTACTAGAAAAAAGGGGCCAGATATTCAAAACTTTTCCAGTGGGCAAAGTAATTGGGCCCTGTTTGCTCGGGGTTTGTGCTCGAGCAAAATATTCAAAGGGGGCAGTGGCACACGCTGAAAGGGTTTGTGCGCATGCAAAAAAATTATGTATGCCTACATATTGGGTCAGAATGGTATCAGCTCTGCAAGGGGCATATTAGTAGTGCTGCAGTGAAGTTTTTCTCTGTGCGGGCTTTGTTGTGGCGAAGCCGGCAAATTCGCATCCGCAGAGCACTTTGCATCATTTTTAGAAATTACCTGGAATTCACCATTTGTGACTCCGCCTTCCTTTTTTGGTGTTTTAAATGAAAATTCCACTCAAAAAAAACCATAGCAAAGAGAAGTTGCATCCCCCCCCACAGCTGGCAGCCTGACTTCCCACCCTGGTGTTCAGGGCCCTCCCACCAATCTCGCCACAACTCACAATATAAAAAAGATATATTTTTTTAATGAAATCCCTTCCCTAGTGTCAGACAGTGCCCCCCCAATCGATAACTGGCCACAATAAATCCCACCCCGTCTGCTGGCACCCTGCCCTGGTGTCTAGTACCCTCCCCTTCGATTGTCGCCCGGCTGGCACCCACATCCACAGTAGTGTCTTATTCAAAAAAACATTTTATTTAATCCCTGGTGTCTAGTGGACCCCCACTCCCCCACCCTGTCAGGTAGTGCCCCACCCCACTCCCCTCAACCCCAACCCAAGTGGGCCACCGGCACAGCCCCCCACTCACTCCCATGGTTGGAAGCTGACTGAACTCAATGAAATGAGCATGTGCTTGTATAAGCATGCGCGCATTCAGTGACAGCTCATGGTCATTTTCTTCTGTTTTCTGGAGTGTAGAGACATGGAAGGAGCTGCTTCCATGTCCCTTGGGGGTGTGGGAGGGGGGAATGGCATTCTCCCATGCAACCACCCCTGCCAGCAACCAGAGCAGGCCCCTTCCCCTTCTGCACACCCCAGAAAACAGAAGAAAATTACCATGAGCTGTCAATGAATGAGTGCGTGCTTCTACAAGCACATGCTCATTCATTGAGCTCAGTCGGGCCACTGGCAATGGAGGGCTGTGCCAGTGGCCCACTTGGTCGGGGTTAGGGGAGTGGGGGTCCACTAGACAATTGAAAGTGATTAAATTAAACTTTTTGGTTAGGATAGTATTGTGGATGTAGGTGCCGGTCAGTGGCAATCGGGGATGGGTGGGGGAGCCACTAGACACCAGGACAGGGTGCCAGCAGCCAGGGGGTGGATTTTTTGTGGTCGGTGATTGGTGGTGGGAAGGGGGTGCACTTTTTGGCACCAGGGAAGGGATTTCATTAAAAAAATATATTTTTTATATGTGTAGTTGTGGTGAGATTGGCGGGGGAGGGGCACTGGACACCATGGCAGCATGCCAGGGAGGAGGCAGGGGGGCACTACCACTAGACACCAGGGATAGTAATGTTAGTAGTTTTGTGTGGAAATTCCACACTTCAGGTATGACCCGCCAATTCCGCGAATTGCCAAATTTTGCGAATTGTGCTCTTCGAATTGAGCGCTATTCGTGAAAGTTTTGGAGGAGTGAATTTGTTGACTTCATCCACCACTACTGTCTGGAGAGATTTATATAAATATGTTGAGTATGATACGTATAGATTTATGCAGTTTCAAGTGTTGCATAATTTGTTCTGTACCCCTGTCAAATTATATAAGATGGATAGGGTACCCTCTGATCTTGTACTCATTGCTATACTAAGCAGATTATTTTATTTCACATTTCATGGGAATGCCCCAAGTCTGTTCCCTTTGGGAACTCAGTCTGAAACTTGTATAGATTCTTTATTGGGATTGGATCAAGCGTTTACACCTGATACCTACATAATCAGTGATTAAACAGATAAAGACAAGAAAGCATACATTGCTTTAATGCACAAATAAAATTGTGCATTAAAGCATTAAGAAGGGATATAAGACCTTTTATAGGTACATTAGAGAGTGAAGAAATACCAAAGGAGGGATGCTGAGGCTTAATAAAGGGGAGGGAATGTGGGTAGAGGGGAACAGTGAAAAAGCAGGGATACTGAACGAATATTTCTGCTCAGTATTCACAAAGGAAGAGGAGGAGGAGGTACCTAAACCAAACAAGAGAAACACTCTGAAGACGGGGGTAGATACCAGTCCATTTACAGAAGAAAGGGTTCTGAAAGAGCTAATAAAATTGAAGGTGGACAAAGCAATGGGACCTGATGGGATTCACCCAAGAATTCTAAAAGAACTAAGGGTAGAACTAGTGACATCGCTGACTACTCTTTTTAACAAATCATGGGAGGATGGGGTGGTACCTGAGGACTGGAGGAGGGCAGATGTGATTCCTCTTCACAAAAGTGGGAGCGGGACAGAGGCAGGAAACTACAGGCCAGTTAGTTTGACCTCAGTGGTAGGTAAAATGATGGAATCACTTCTGAAGGAAAGAATTGTTGAGTACCTAGAGGCCAGTGGGGCACAGGACCCAAGGCAGCATGGATTCACGATGGGAAGGTCATGTCAGACGAATCTAATAGATTTCTTTGACTGGGTGACCAAAGTAATAGACCAGGGAGGGTCTGTGGACATGGCCTACCTAGATTTTAGCAAGGCATTTGATACAGTCCCACACAAAAGATTAATACTCAAGTTAGCCAGCTTTGGAGTGGGCCCCAAGGTGGTAGCCTGGATTAAAAATTGGCTAGACAACAGGACGCAAAGGGTAGTAGTAAATGGAGTACACAGTGAAGAAATGAGGGTTACTAGTGGGGCACCACAGGGTTCAGTACTGGGACCGGTCCTTTTTAATGTCTTTATAAGTGACATTGCAGAGGAACTGGAAGGAAAAGTATGTCTCTTTGCAGATGACACAAAGATCTGCAACAGGGTTGATACACAAGATGGAGTGGAAAGAATGAGAAGGGACTTGGCAAGGTTGGAGGAATGGTCAAATGTATGGCAGCTCAGAGTCAATGTAAAGAAGTGCAAGGTAATGCACATGGGAAACAAAAACCCAGGGGAAGAGTACAGAAGGGGAGGTGAGATACTGACAACAGTAAAAATGGAAAGGGACCAGGGGATAATTATATCAGATGACCTTAAGGTGGGCAAGCAATGTGAGAAGGCAGTAAGGAAAGCTGGGGGGATACTGGGATGCATAGGAAGAGGCATCAATAGTAGAAAACAGGAAGTTGTTGTCCCTTTATACAGACAGTTGGTGAGACCCCTATCTGGAGTACTGTGTGCAGTTCTGGAGACCCCATATCCACAAAGACATAGACAGAGTGGAGGCTGTCCAGAGGAGGGCAACCAAAATGGTGCAGGGTCTGCACCAGAAGACATACGAAGAAAGACTAAAGGAGCTTAATATGTATACCCTTGAGAAAAGAAGGGAGAGAGGGGACATGATAGAAACTTTCAAGTACCTCAAGGGAATCAACAAAGTCCAAGAGGGTAGCATCTTTCAGAAAAAGAGATGTACAAGAATAAGGGGGCACAATTTGAAGATAGAGGGGGGACAGCTCAGAGGTAATGTGAGGAAGTATTTTTTCATGGAGAGGGTTGTGGATGCATAGAACAGCCTCCCTGAGGAGGTCGTGGAGTCAAGAACAGTGGGGGAATTCAAGAATGCATGGGACAGACATAAGGCAGTCCTAGTAGTTGGGGGTAGGAGGAAGTAAGCTGTTGGTTAACTAGGATCTGCAGCTTATCTGTTAGGTAGGAAAATGGGCTGACTAGGTGGGCCAAGCGGTCCTTATCTGCCGTCAAATTCTATGTTTCTATGTTTCTATTGGGGGTGATCAGGATATTGCTATATAAGCGGAATGGCATAAGGAAATTTTATTTGCCCTACAGGCTGAGAAAACTATAGCCATTCTTGCAGGTCGCTGGGACACCTATCATAAACACTGGGAATCTCTACATATGTTATTACCATTGTCTACATGATCTAGAGGGTATGCTACCATATTTTTAATATTTAGTAATAGTATTCAGTGTTTTGTATTGGGCATTTGGTGTTTGTAGCTTATCCCTTACCATTTTTGTTGAGGTTAGTTTGGCTCAGCTATATGCTTGTTATATACATTCTGCTTCAGTTTCTAATCTTTGTTGCTCTATGCATGCCTCCATGTTATACTATTGTTATTTTTGTTAGTGTTACACTGCACTTCGGACATGGGGGGTGGGTATGGGTTTGTGGTTGTTTCTGGTTTGAGTAATTGTAGTTGTGTGGCTGTTTGCTGACTTGTTACATTGTGTGTTCTGTTTCCTGTTGTCCTCTGATTGTATTTTCTTGTTATTGTATAATTCAATTTGAAAAATTTCAATAAAGTTTCTTCAGTTTAACAGAAATAATGTACAGTATGTGGTGGGCAAAGGGAGGTGTGGTAGTGCTGGGAAAAAGGAATGGCGCTGGCCACCTTGCACTGTGCAATTACTGCTGAGAAGAAGCCCGACTTACTAGAGTCAACCCTAGTGGCCAGCGGAGCCACTGCAGCGAACAATTACATTGGCGGTGGGAGGAGAACACCTACTCCCTGGTGCCCAGTGGTCTCCCTGTCCCCCAATCCCCATCCCCATTGAAATAACTATATTCCCTGGTGTCCATTGGTTCCCCAGTCCTCCATTCCCCATCCCCATTAAAACAATCATTACCCTGGTGTAGTCTGCGGTACCCCTGTCCTCTGATCCCTGGCCCTGTTGAATTAACCCTGGTTCTTGGTGCCCAGTGGTTCCTCTCATCCTCCAATTCCCCACCCTCATTGACAGAAAAGTATGACCTGGTGTCCAGTGGTCCCCTCCACCCCCAATTTCCAGCCCCATTCAATGTCAATTATTCCCTAGTATCCAGTGGTCCCTTCCCCATTCTCTGATACGTGGTCCCAGTAGAAAGAAACCCCTCACTGGTGTCCAGTGGCACCCCCCATCCTCCAAGTGCTCAGTCCAATTTCCATTGACTAAGTCTCTGGTATCCAGTGGACCCCCATGTACTGCCCACACTGGGTACACCACCCTGCCATACCCCACTTACCATAATCGGTGATGCTGTGGGAGTCATACAGTGACCAGAGCAGCCCTCCTGTCACCGTCATATCCTGTCACCATATGCGATGACAGGGACCACGTGTCCTCTGTGCTGTAAAGGGAGTGTGCATATTGTCTACTGTAGACAGTATGCATGCTCCCTTTACTGTACAGGGGATGCACCCTCCCTGTCATCGCATATGGTGGCTGACCAAGGTGGTGAGAGGAGGGATGTGCTAGTCACCATTTGGGCTCCTGTGACACTGACAGTTATGGTAAGCAGGGCAGGGTAGTGCACCTGGTGTGGGTGGTGCAGGGGGAGCCACTAGATTCAAGGGACTTCTTCTACAGAACTTCAGTGAGTGCTCTGAGAGTGGTAGGTGGCACTGGACAGCAGGGAGGAGTTTCTGTCTACTGGGGCCAGGGATCAGATGGCAGGGAGATCACTAGACACCAGGGAATAATTGATATTGAACGTGGCCGCAGATCGGAGGATGGGGGGACCACTAGACACCAGGGACTAGGGTTATTTCAATGGGGCCAGGGATCAGAAGATGGGTGAATGACTGATTACTATAGACATGGTTATTTTAATAATAATAAGAAGAAGAAGAAGAAGAGGAAGAATCAGCATTTATATAGTGCTTTTCATACATCCAAAGCGCTTTACAAGCAATGCTAGACTGGTAGTGAAGTGACTGAATGTGTGGTGGTGGACATATCACACATCATCACCCACACACAGCCTGGATAATTACATGATTTGGTTTATGGGAAGGGGAATGTTGGCCAGGACACCGGGAATGTTCCCTGCTCTTTGCGAAGAGTGCCTTGGGTTCTTTTACTTCCACCTGGATACCCAGCAAGACAACACCAGGATGGGCAGAAGGGACCTCGATGTAACGTCTCATCCGAAGGACGGCACACCCCAGCAGTACAGCATCCCCCAATACTGCACTCGGATGCTGGTGATTTTTAGGTGCAAGTCCAATCCCAGTGTAGGACGAGAACCCACAACCTTCTGGTCCAGAGGTGGATGTGCTACCAACTGAGCCACGCTGACACCTAATAAGGACAGGGATTGGAGGACTGGGGAACCATGGACCACCAGAGAAATGTGTATTGTAACAAGGATTTATTTATTTAGTTTTTATTGACCGGGTAAGTGCACTAGACAAATCCTGCCTATTTTCAGGCATGACCCCAGGGGAGGGGGGATACAGATGAATGCCAACTGACCTTGAACCAGATTAAGCTGTTGATGGTATTTTTAGTGAATGAGGGAAACTTGGCCAGGACACCGGGAAAATTTCCCTACTCTTTTCAATAAGTGCCATGGGATCTTTAACATCCACCTGAACTACCTCCAATCCAGGCAGATGGGACCTTGGTTTAATATCTCATCTGAAAGATGGCAGCTCAGAAGTGCAGCACCCCTCTCATGCTGCACTACAGTGTCAGTACTGGGATATTAACCCAAGTGCCAGATGTGGGAACTGAACCCACAGCCCTCTGATCTCCCGTCCTCAGAGGTGAGTGTGGTACATACTGAGCCACTGACACTGCTAAATTGGAGGATGGAGGGACCAGAGATGACCAAGGAAATGTGTATTGTAATGGGGACAAGGATCGGGGGACAGAGAGAATCACATGACACCAGGGAATTAGTTATTTTGATGGAGAAGGGGACTGTAGTGGGCTGGGCTGGCTACAGGAGGGTGCAAACCTGGCACTGCTTTTCTTGCAAAGGATACCATAACAGGCCTCTTAGTGCTTTGCATAACTGATGTGCTCATTTGAATGGTGCCAGTTGAAATTTTTGCTGGGGGCTCCTGATGCTGTCAGGTCAGGGTGTGCTGTTCCCTGAACTTGAAGCATCCATGTCGGGGTAGCGCTACTCAACTTAACACTGTACTGACATGCCCCTATATTCAATCAGATAGTGCCAGTGCACAATACAAATTAATATAGTATGTTTAGGGTTGTGGGCAAACCTTTGTGCTGCACTTTGCCCATTTTTCAATATTGGGTCCCATGGCTTTTTGTAACCTTCCTTGCTTAATATACAGTTACTACCTTAGAGTCATGGGGCCAAATTTTCAAATGGTGGCACAGGGCTTGTGTCAAGTCCTGTGCCACAACACTTTGAATCTGGCAGTGCACCAAGGGCTTTTGCCAGAACTGCACCCGAGTTTAGTGAGTCAGATACAGTTGCGACAGTTTACCTAATTTTCAGCAGCTTGCACTAAATATTTGGTGCAAGCCCCATAAAAAGGGCACCCAGGATTGATATCAGCTAAAAAAGCTGGTCTAACTTGTGGCAATTGGTGCATGGGATAGAAAATCCCGAATGCTGGCTGGGTGAATGCTACAAGCTCCTTGCACCATAAGTACAGCACACCCGGGGCTTGAGGCATGTGCAAACATTAGAAAATCTGCCCATGGTTTATTGGCAAAAATGTAATCATGTATCAGCAATTCCAAATAATATACTACATGTATTTTGAACTGCTAATTGTTATATGCCATCTTGTTTCCAATGAATAACAATATATTACAAAACACACTAGGAACTGCTATTGTTTAACATGTGTAAAGTTGTTAGTATTAACCACTGTTAATTGGAGTAACAAAGAGTTGCTGACTGATATGACATGGTGCAATCTACCACCGAGCATCACTGTAAGAGGGCAAAGGTGAGCCTGCCATTTAGAAGCATTTTCATACCCATGATGCCTTGCACTAAGACTGAGGCTTTAGAGTACTGTATAAGTGTGTATTGGAGAGAGTCACAAAAAACACACAGCTGTAAGAGTCATACAGTTGCATAGAACATCCAAGAATAGAAAGACAGAACTAGTTTCAGACTAAGAAACTCCTAGAACCTCAATGGATGTAACATTTAGAACCAAAAAGAACCTTGATTAAAAAAAAATAATAATTCTAGTGGTTCATTAGCTTATGATTAGCAATTTACCATATATGCTAATTGCTAGATTCATGTAATATAGTATTTTTTTTTAACACTTGTTTTCTGTCTTTCACTTACCATGGACCAAAGAGTTTTACAGGGATTTGGAAAAATTGGGATTTCACAACTCTATTATAAGGAGAAAAAAATGAAACCCAGTAAACATGCAAAAGGTGCACCAGTTACTAACAGTGCCATGTTGTACACTGGATCTGGTTGCCCTTTGTCTTCAAATTCATGACCAAACCCCATAAATTCTGTAAGCATTATAAAAGCTGCATTGGCAGTGTTGGTTTCATGTATGTATTCTCAGTTTCATCCCAGGTCTGAACAATAATTTAGTTTCTCTGGATAGACCAGCTATGTACATTATTTCAATTGAACATATTTTCTTGCTTTTGTTTCCTTGTTCCATGCAGAACCCCCTTCACGAAAACCGGTTTCACCCTTGTTGGGCTTCTTCAAGGAAGAGGATTTCTAGTTTAAAATATACTATTCATATAATATTGTATTTATATGTTTTACATACTAGTTAATTACACCCTTCAGTGCTTCACACTTTCTGTGACATAGCCCATGACAATCCTTTCAATGCCTAGCTATAGTGTTGCAATTATCAAGGTGACCTTCCCTACACTGAAGATCCTTACAGTATTTACGCCATTTGTATCCCATTCATAAATAAGTAGTAATATATAACATATGTTCAATCTTTATGTACATATTACAGTAATTACATGCTGATCTAGGCATTCGGTGTTCAGGAACAGTGATTGCAGCAGATAAATTGTTCTTTAGTTAATATCACTGTTAGTTTCCATTTATTTTCATTCCTTTCTGGTAGGAGGCAGTATAGTGTAGCACTCAAAGCAACTGAGATGCAAACCTGGAGACCTGGGTTTGAATCCCATCAGCCCTCACTTGTATACTCTGTTACTCTGAGCAAGTCACTTAACTTCCTTGTGCTCCCAGGTCACACCTGGAAACAAACTTCGGTTTAGTGTGCCTTTGCCAGTGAAACAATTCCCCCTTTCCCTTTCCTTTCTGTGAAGTAACTGCACAAATATTTTTAATAAAACCTCCAAGGCTTTTAACAAGTTAGCACCTAAACAATATATTTAGTTTATTTACCTTTTGACCAGTATCTGCAAGTACTTCTACATGATGGAGAGTTTCATGCAAGACACAACAGATGTACTAAAGATCACAGACACACTGAATCAAACTATGACTATTGACAGTTTAATCCTCTGTAGTATGTGTGCAAAAAATGTGTACAAGTCTATATCACATGAGGAAGGACTTCACAGCTTAGAAGTGGCTCTAAACAAATTGACAAATAATTGATGCTACCAGTATCCTTCCAACTGGAACTAGCACAACCAGTACTTTTTGAAAACTATTTCAGAGGACAAATTCTACAGGCAAGTGAAAGGAACAGCCACAGAGGGAACTATGGCTCCCACTTATGCGAGTTTACTCATGGAACAGCTCAGAACAACATACATACTCATCCCAATGTACAATCCTGTTTTCAAAAATCTAAAACTATGCAAGTGTTATATTGATGATCTATTGATCCTGTGGAAATAAGCAGTAACAGTGAACTAGAAAACAATTTATTTGCTGAAATCTCCATTCATAAACATTGAAATCACAGATCGGCATGGCAAAAGTATTTACATAAAGAATGAACAACATTAATACTAGATTGTGAATTGGTATACAAATGGTGTAACTACTGTAAGGACCTTTTAATGTAATGAGGGTCATCTTGATAATTTCAGCACAATACGCATGGTATGGGATATGTCACAGATAGTTTGAAGCAATAAAGGGTGCAATTAACTAGTATATAAAATATGTGAATAAAATATTGAGTATTTATGAACTGTATATTTTAAACTAGAAACTCTCTTCCCTGAAGAAGCTGAACAAGGGTGAAAAGTTGAACTTTTGTGGAGGGTGTTCTGCATGCAACAAGAAAATAAAAGCAAGAAGATATGTTGAATTAAAATAATGTGTGTTGCAGGTTTGTCCAGAGGGACTAGATTGTTATTTTTTAATGCTGTCCACTGGCCTCAGAACTACTTATATAGACTTCCTCCACCTTTATTTTGGAAGTTTTTGCCTTATTTTTGGAAGTCAAATACTCCAAAAATGGAGTTAACTGATTCCCTGCAGACAGCCTACCCATTCTTTTTCTGAGGGAGAATAGAAAAAAAATGTTTAATGCCATCAGGGCAAAGAAAAGCCTTTAGTTTGGAAACATATATAAGGAATTATTGTTAAAAGTTTTCCAATTTGGAAAAGAAGGATGCAAAACTTGAATGGCATGGCATAAATCTGGGAGACTATCTTAATTACAGAAAAATCCCTAAGGGTCTCAGGGTGCTAATAGAACTGAACCTTGGAGTAGAGTCAAACAAATTCGATGACAGTGTGCTGCTGTTCCCAACCCCAATGTTGCAGGTAAAATCATCCCCCTGGCTCGGTGGAATAGCACCTTCCCCTCCCTGAACCCTGATTCTGACAGTAGTAAACTTAAATAGAAATACACGTGCCCCAGTGGACTAGTGGCCCCCCTTCCTGAACCTCGATAACTGTTGAAATGAGAAAATTGACACTGTCCCTGGTAGTCTAGTGACCCCCCTTCCCCGATCCACTAACAAATGTCATTGTCCCTGGTCGTCTAGTGGCCCCTCTCCCTGATCCTCAATCCCCATTGTAATAAAATAATGACATTTATTTTTGTTTATTTATTTGTTTCTTGGAATAATACCTTTGAGCTGGAAGATCGTTTATAAAGGTTCCACGTCAAGACAATCAAAAACAAAACAAGTAACAATGGAACAAAATAAGTGCAGTGTTACAGTATATAAATTTAGATACAGATAAACACATATTTAACAAGCACACAATAAGGCAGTCAAAAAGATAAACTTTGTCAGGGGTAGCAGAAGGGGGAGGATAGGGATGAGAGGAGTTGGGGTGAGTAGGTTAGAAGAAGGGGGAGAGGAGGGTTGGGGAAACAAAGAGGTAAGGTAGAGTAGGCAGGTATGTTGGGGAGGAGAGGGGCAGGAGGCAGGAGGTAAGGTAGAGTATGCAGGTGTGGGGGTACAGAGGAGGGAGCAGAGTGTATGTTAAACTAGGGTTGTCAGTCACAGCTGCTCATAGAGGTAAAGTGTTGGAGGAGCTTTCTCTTAAATGGCCCAAGTTTAGTTTCATTGGTTATGTTAGGGGGGACATTGTCCATGATAGTCCAGTGGTCCCACTCCATGATCCCCGATCCCTGATCTCCTTTGTACTAACAAATGTAATTTTCCCTGATCTCCCATAATAATTATTAAATTATGCCTGGTGGTCCAGTGGACTGTTCCAGCCCCTATCCCCTGTAAATTGCAAAACCCAAATACCTGGTGGTCTAGTGGGCCCCCCACCAAGGGTAATTTAATAATTATTATGGGAGATCGAGAAAATGACATTTGTTAGTACAATGGGGATTGGGCATTGAGATAGGGGCCACTTGACTACTCAGGACAATGTCCGTTTTTTTATTACAACGAGGATTAAGGATCAGGGAGGGCAGCCACTAGACTACCAGGGAATATGTCATTTTTGTTTTGCAACATGGATCGAGGATGGGGTGACCACTTGTGTTTTCATAAGGAGTCTGTGGTAAACCCTTCCCGTGCACCATTTATTTGCCACACAGAGGTGGTTGCCGCTAGTGTGGGGACTTGGGCACTGTGACCCCTCCTGTATAAGTGTAACCCTAGGCTGGTGACAACTACCAGGTGGGAGTCTCCAGAGGACAGGTTGGTGGTATTTTTTGTGTTATTAGCGCTGTGTGGTGCCTCCATTATGTAACCCCCTACCTGGGACCTGGGCTTGGGGAAAAAATGTCACTCGGCTTGCTGGCTAGGTTTGGTTACTCTGCACAGGGGCACCCAAGTAATCCAGACACAGGAAGCAATAACTGAATGTCCATACAAGGAGTTGGGATTCTAAAGTGTGGCTTTTATTCTCAACAAAAAGGAACAATAAAGCATAGATGGTCGCCCACGAGGCTACACTCCTGGTAATGCAGATTTTCCTCCACAGACACACATCTTCTTCAATCTTAAACCCTTGGGTTTAGCAGCACACAGGGCACTCTGCCCAAACTTAACTCTTATCTGGTTTCCCTGGCTCAGCTCCCTTGCCAGCCCTTTGTATAATTTCCATTTATCATGGAGATTTATTTGTGGCTCCTTATACCACCCATCAGGGAATCTTCTTCAACAATCCCACATCTGGGTACTTTCCTCAGGCACTGGCCAAGTACCTGAGAGAAAGCAACAGGTGTGCCAAAGTGAACCCGTAGAGGTGACTCTGTTCATGCCAGATGGGGGTCTCCCACCTCTTGCTCCCATAAATCATACCCAGCCATTCCTCTAGACTTTAACACCTCATCTCTGAAAACACTTTACTGTGTAGATTCTCTTTAAATGTATGTCACATTTAATCTACTGTTTCTTCCATCCCCCATGTGTTGAACTTGAAACATACTTAATGAGTGGCTGTGTCCATGTCTCTAGACCCTCACAGAGTTAAGCAGTCCAATTCCCACAACTTTTAAAACTGTACTTGGTTGTCTTTTCCTGACCCCACATTAGCAGTCACTTAAATTCATCTTGTCCACAGGTGAAAACACATTGGCTGTTTAGCAGAGAAAGCTCATCCCTTGGTTGTAGGTGCCCCACAGGCTTTTTCTCTTCAAAGAAATCTCAGCAAAACTTCTGGTGCCTCAGCACGAACCTAGATTTAGACAGCTTCTTCTTCTTCCTCCTCCTCCTCTAGCTGGGCCAGGGGATTGCCCCTGGAAGTAGTCTGAATCCTTTCCACCATCCCCACAGGGATGGGGCCCTGAACCTTTGTAAGCAGTCTCTACCACTTCACTTGGCTTTTCTTGTGTTCCTCTTCAGGTGAAAACACACACCTCAAACAAAAATATAGCTCTTTGTCAGAGCTGAGGACTATGAGGGCCTGCAGCTGCAGCACACCTCCTCCCTCTTCAACACTCTGCTACAGACTGACTTCAAAACCTCCTAACATTCTATCCTAACTTCCCTAGCTGCTACATTCCAATGTGGTTTATGCAGCTGCAACAGTTCTAAAATGATGTCATCTCTCAGCCTCAGCTGAGGCTGACAACAGAGTGAGACAGTGTGAAAACCATTTAACTGGAATTTCACAAGCTGCCTTCCCTGCCTGCCACTACATCTAAATGGGAGTCTTGTAACCCCAGGTAATGGGGGTTACATAAGAATCTGGTGCAGGCTCCCTGGCATAGTGGGCTTTTGCTCAAGCTGCTGTTTAACACAGCTTGCACCGATCTAAGCCCTGTTTAAGAATTGGGCCCATAAGCTATCAAAAAAAGAAGCAGAAGCCCTGAAGAATCTTAAGATTTATTAGTTATTAGTGAAGCAGAGGATCTAGGGCAAATATAAGAATGGTAGAAAGATTTATTAACTACTAAATATACAAAAGTTCCAGTTTTTTTATGGATTACCAAAAATCAGTGAGGATGCTATGAATCCACCAGCAAGATCCATAGTTTCAAAACTAAGCTCAGTTTTGAAACCACTTTTGTGTTTTATTAATTACAGTGCTCCCTCACTACAGTGAAACCCTCTATAAGGAATTTCTGTTACAGTGAACACCTGTGATGACCCTCATTGTTGTCAAATTAGGCATATAAACAGCTCGTTATAGTGAACAATGGCTCTAGTGAGAAAATTGGCTGGCTCCATTGGTGTTCCTAACAAAGAAGGACCACTGTACTATGCCCAGCCCCTTACAAACATGATGGAACATTTTGTGAAAGACACAGCAGATGTACTAACGATCACACATGCACTGAATCAAACTATGACTACTGCCAGTTTAATCCTCTGTAGTATGGATGTGAAAGATTCATACTCATCCATATCACATGAGGAAGGAGTCTACAGCTAAGAAGTGATCCTAAACAAATTGGACAAAGAATTTATACCACCATTATCCTTCCTACTGGAACTGGCATGACTAGTACTTTCTGAAAACTATTTCAGGTTTGAGGACAAATTCTGCAGACAAGTAAAACAAACAATCATGGGGAACACTGGCTCCCACTTACACAAATTTACACATGGAGCTGTTTGAAACAACATACAGACACAACCGAATGTATAAGGGTATCTGGCCTTACACCCTGATATAGCAACAGTTTGATCCCCGATTGCTGCCATGGAACAAGGCCAGTCCCAATGGGCACATATAGAGAAAGAAAAAAGTTCTAACACATAAAAGAGGGATAACATGATAGGATTGACTGATGAGAAACAGACACCAATGACAAATCTCCTTAGGGCAGGCATTAGAAACTTCATGATGCTAGAAATACAGGTGGAAGACTAACACAAAGAACATGTGACCTCTGATAAAGAGCCTGTACTAAATGAGATTCTTGAGAACCTCAAACATATAGTAGATGGCATTACATAACTAGCATGCACACCTCAAAATTGAGGGAAGGAGATCATAGATGATGACTGAAACGTGAACAAAGTGGGTGATTTGATAAATTTTTTGGGAACACCAAGAAATTTACAGAACGCAAACTTTCAGCCTACACAGAGCCCCTCTTCAGGTGTGGTAGGTTTACAGAAAACAAGCTTTTATACTTTGTATTGAGCAATCTACTGACAATTATTAAACTTTTACACATGGGTCTAACAGTTCTGTTGATAAGGAAATATCATACCTAGAGAGCAATAAATAGTTCAGTGTGTACAGAGACACAAAAAGGCAGTCTTTGAAATAGTAGGTGGTTATAAATCAGGTTGGGGATGCAGACCCTCTCCCAGGATGAAATGTAACAGCAGGAGCCCTATAAATTGTTAAATGTTTGTATTACCGGAGCCTTCCTAAATGCAGACTATGTGTGTGTGTGTGTGTGGGGGGGGGATAAAGTATATTATATATATATATATATATATATATATATATATATATATATTCATTGCAAAAAACATTGTTAATGCATCAGTTAGTGTTGAAGTGACAAAAGTAGGGAAATGAGATGTTAGGGTTGAGTCCTACCCCCCCACCCCCATCCTCCACACACCAACAGGCATTGGGATGTGTCATGGGGTAGTTAGGCCCAACTCTCACCCCATTCCATGTGTAAACAGTCTAATATGGTACAGCATAGGAGAATGGGGTGAGAGTTATACCTAATGACCCCATGGTATAGCCCAGCTAGCTAAGCAACCTCCCACCCGACCTACTAGCTGACACCAAAATTGGACCCTTCAAAACTAAACTTCAGCAGTACATATTGAATTGCAACAATTGGGACTGCCCAACCTGTTCACTCTGAGTTTTCATCCCTTCCAATCTCCACCAACTCAAGCTATTCACTAAATCTTCTCTACTTCCCCTCTACCCCTACTTTCCACTCCCCAAATCCCTGCGCTTTAGCTGCACCTCAGCTTTTTGCCACCACCTCCCTTCCCCCCAACTCTGACTTAGTTTTTGTCTCTTATGTACAGTATCTCAAGGTGCCCGCCATCTTTCCCTGCCCTACTCCCCCCCTCGACATTAACTCACCCACTTCCTTCCCTATTCCCCCCACTGCCCCAAGTCTATCCCTCACCCCAAGTCTATCATCCCCCTTTTTTTGCATCTATTTCAATTGTCCACTCCTAATTTCTCCTCTCCCTATTCTCTGCTCTTAAGTACTTGGTTTAGGATGTCTGTACCCCTCTCTTTACAATGCTTACCTGGGCTGCTCAAACCTTTGCTCTAGATGGGTCCTAACAACTATCCCTACTCTCCTACCTTCCTGTTTCTTAACTCCTCAATTTCTGAAGGTCATGACAAGGTCATCCCTTTGCCCGCATATACATAGTGTATTATACCTGTAACCCTGTAACTCATGTAGCCTATGCAGCAATTACAATGTATCATATTTAAATCTGTATACTCATTTCAGCCTTTGTAACACGTAATCTTGTCATCTTTGTCATTTTGTTTCTTCCTTCTATGACATGAAGCCTTTGTAAAAGAGCCCCTGGCTCAAAGGTGTTGTAATTCTGAGACTTCAATAAATAAAATAAATAAATAGTCTCAGTGCAATTGTTGTGGGAGAAATCACCACAAGCTCTTATTGTTCTTCAACTTTGAACTGGTAATTGGGAAACATTTCCTGGTTTACTCTATTAATCCCTATGCCCATGTCAGTTTATGGTGATACATTGTTGCTCAATTGTGAAAACGTTTTCATCTCCAGTTCCTGTAACAAAAATCTTGGTGGTCCTGATAGGTGTGTTACCTAGTACATTAACAATGGCCTTCATCATACTAATACAAGCCATAAATTATGGCAGCCCTCAAGGTTGAGTCTTTTATGACATTATTCTCTAGCTGTATTTAATTTCCAGTCACTCTTTTAACCTTGTTTCTCTAACCTGTCTATAATCCTTTGTCACATGTGATTTATCATGTTGAATAAAGATGGATGAAACTGAATTAGAACCATACGTGGAACTGCTGTGAACAACTTGCAAGGACGGTACTAGGTGAATTCTCAGTAGAAGATGATACAAGAGATTTTAACACTGAGAAAGTGTCTCTAAATTCATATTGGCTTCTCAAAGGGAAAAACAGAGCTCATCAGAAGAAACTAGATCTTTGCATTTGGTTCTGTTTATAAAACATAGTGGACCCTATTCAGCTATACTTTTGCAAGGTAAGTGTCCTCCCACATGCCCTGAAGGCATGGTCCCCAACAGCCTTACTTGCCAGCTGGTCACCATAGATGTCACAGTGGCTCCTGTACTCATTGAATCTCCCTAGGCAAGGAGGGTGGTTTGTATCTGTTGATAAAACGAAAGTAGTGTGGTGCTTTCACCCAGAGAAAGATTATAGAAGACTGGTGAAACATCAATACAACCTCTTGGGATGTTGGACCTCCCTATTGTAGTCACCCGCCTATGGACCCACAAAATGACTGTACAGTCCCCAATAAGCATGCACTTAGTTCTAACCAGATTGCAGCAGTGAATACAGCTTTATTTAGGTAGTAAAACAAATGGGGGAAAAGGGGGATTAGATGGTAGGATGAGGTAGTTGTTTACAAATGGCTGGCCTTCTGTTGACTTATATAGGCCCATCCTAATAATGTGGGGATGTATCTTTTTTTTTGCCATACTAAGTTTTATTGGATATTCAGTTTAACAACAGTAAATAAAGTTACAGTATATTATACAGAAGAGTACATTTTTGTACAATCATGTAACTATTAAGGGCAAAACACTCAAACGGTAAACGGTCTAAGTAAATGCAGGAAAGTACATTAATTCAATGAGCTATTGACTGTGACTAGTATGCATTCAATACTGAAGAAAATGGATGAGTGTTAAGTTCATTGCTAAAGAGCTGTAGTAACTATGACCATAGCAATCAATATTTAGTACTATACACACACATATTATATATATATATACATATACATACACACATACATACATACACACACATAAATATCAGTGTCCCCATATTGTAGTTGATTTAATACACAATTAGCATCTTCAAGTGATAGTCAGTTGTAGAAAGGGACCCCATATATTTAAAAATGTATTTGACCTGTCCAGAATCATGTAAGATATTCTCTTACTGTTTGCAGTATATCTCATTAGATTATACTACTCATCTGGCTGCATCTAACAATGCCCTCCTTGGCACAGCCCTCACTTGTAGCCCATCCCCACACCATAGCACACAATACAGTCTTTATTTATTTATTGATTTATTTAATTTGTTAACCAGGTAAGTACACCAGACAAGAAACTGTCTATTTTAGGCTCAGTATGGGAGGTAATCATTTGGCAAACAATAGATGGACAATTGACAACAATATGGACAAATGGGTTGAAAGGATAGATTCATAGCAGCAATACAAATTAAACAAGTATTTGTCGATGCCAGAAGTTCACCACTGGTATAGAAGCCCTGGGGTATTAGATGCATTGTGATGCACTTTACTTTGTGGGTTATGTATTACCAAAGTTAGGAGCCTGCATTCCTAAATTTCAATGTAGGCTTATAACTTAGTTATTTTTTAATATTTTTGCTGAAAATTGCCAACATAGCATTCTTATGACCCTATCTCATGAATAAGGGCAGAGAAAATCTTCAACTCCTGCCTAAAGTGATTTCATGCAGCAACTGGTAAATCACCTTTTGGGTCGCTAAAACACATTTAGGGTACATTTAAAAAATGACAGCTGTCACATTCATGAGGTGCTGTGAATAAATGGCTATGTTGAAAATCTGGGGTAAAAATATTGAAAAATACCAAAGTTATGAGCCTGCATCTGCAAATTTCAATGTAGGCACATAATGTTGTTGTTTCTTAATATTTTTATGCCAAATTTTGAACATAGCCTTCTTATGACCCGCCTCATGAACAAGGGTAGAGAAAATGTTCAGCTCCTGCCCAAAAGGTGATTTCATGCAGCAACCACAAAATCACCTTTCTGGATAGATTTGTCTAACTTCACTGCAATTGTTCATGAGGTGGGGTTCCAAAAAAGGCACGTTGAAAATTTGGGACAAAAATATGTAAAACTGGTCAGGTTATGCCACTATGTTCAGAACCCCATTGAAATACAGTGAACCACATAGTTGATTTCCTCAGTTCAATGTCTGGCATTAAGCAGTGAAGACATGTCTGTGGTCTACAGAGAATTATGGCATTAGACCCCCTGTGGGTAAGTAAGGGCTTAGGGGTGTGGGAGGGTTGGGTCAGGGGGACTAACAGTGCAACAGACATCGATGGACCATTTTTTATTTTTCAGGGTTTAAACAAACAAAAAAGCAAAATTCTTGACTCTATTTCATGGCCTCCCCAAAGCTGAACAGTTTCCAAGGACTTATTTATACCAGTACGTATTTTTGGTATGTTAAATGTTTTTGCCATACATTGCTAAAAAAAAGAGTTCGTCTCAGTCTACTTTCTGGTGGTGGTGGTGGGGTGCACAGAGGAGCTGGCCCTGCTTCACTCTGCGGAGAACGGGCTGGGCAGTACCCAAGCCTGTGGCTTGAGTTGGGTGTACACTAGACATGACTCCTTACCTGGAGTCTTAGGGTTCACACACATCTGGTAAGATAAGGCAGCCAGCACAAGCTACTCACAGTATTCAGCATGATGGTTTGTTTCCAGGAGACAATGTGGTCCGTTGCTTAAGAGCAAAATTCTGAACCACAAGATTTTGGTTCAAATACTGCAAGAGTTGCTGTATCACAGTGCTCTCTGAGCAAACTGGGTAACCTCCCTGTGATTTAAATTTCCAAATCTGTGCCTGCAGGACCCCACTGTAAACCATATGTTACAACTCCATTTATCCATCCAGAGCGATGCCATTCCAACCCAGTGACATTCTTTGTTACAAAATGAACTCACTCCACATCTCCCAGTAGTTGGTTCCTCATCTGAAATATATAGCTTCCTTCATAAACTCTGCACCTCATCAACCAGTAGTGGAAACCATTAGGCACACACAGGGAGAAAAAGAAAAGTGAAAGTTAAGAATTGTGATGTTAGGAGACTTGCTAAAGGTTACGTTAACTAGCAAGTGGGGATGGTGGGATTCAAACTTTAGTCTCCAGGTTAACAGCTGTAACACTGATCACCAAGTTGCACTTCTTCTGTAAACCCACTTTAGAGAACAATAATTTTAGAGGAACTGAAATCCAGCTGATGGTGGAAGAATGGTTCACACAATCTTTCCAGGCTGGATCTGTTGGCAATGTGGATATCAGCACGAGTTTCTTTCTTCAACCCCAGTCAAAACAAGGTCATGACCTCCTCTGCCAACCTTGCTGGAGCTATGACCAACTCAATCATCAACACCTCAATAATCAATAGTCAGTTTTAGGCATCATAAACATCAATTTGAAAGAGGAGGTCCATGGCCCCTTACCAGCCCAAAATAACACCAGTCCTTCAAACACCCCATATCATTTAAAAACTCTGGATTACATGGCTTTAAACAGTGAAGACATGTCTGCAGTCCGCAGAGGATTACGGTGTTGGACCCCCCGGTGCGTAAGTAAGGGCTTGGGGGTGTGGGGTGGCGGGTGCTGAGGGGGGGTTGAGTGGGGGGGCTAACAGTGCAACAGACATCAATGGACCATTTTCTATTTTATGGGTTTAAAGAAACAAACAAAACAAGCATTTGTCAATGCCAAATGCTTACTTGCTGTCATTGGCATTGGTAGTGTAGGAGTTAGAGAGCTGCATAATAGGAATGGCAGTGAAGTATTGAAATGAAGACAACCCCACCACCACCCTGCAAAGACTGACAGGCATTGGGGTGCCTTTGGGTTGTCAGGCATAATGGCCACGCCATTTCACCACACCCTACCCTGCAGACACTGACAAGTGTCATGGTGTGCCTTGAGGTCTTTGGCCCTTAAGCTCACCCCATTCCATCACGAAATACGGTGAGATGGGTCCTGTATAGAAGAATGGGGTGAACTTTGGGGCCGAAGAGTTCAAGGCACACCTCGATGCCTCTCACTGGCTGCAGGGTGTGGAATGGTTTGGGCATTACAGGTGAGAATCCCAAATCACACCCCTAATGCCTGTCAATCTCTACAGGCTGGGGCGTTATGGTCGGAAACCCTAATACCTCAGGTGTTCGTTGGCATTTTCACTCCAAATTTTCAACATGGGTTTTTTGTGACCCCGACGTTATGAACAGTGGCACTATCAGTTTGTTAGCCGAAAGTTGATTTCGCACAGTGACTACGCCATTTGGCACCACAGGTGCGAAAACACATTTCGAACAGGATGTGAAAAATGACAGCTGTACAGTTCATGGGGAGGTACAAAAAATGGCAATGTTTAAATTCTGCAGCGAAAATATTAAAAAAAAACTGATGAAGTCACGGGCATACATAGAAAATGCGCAACGCACACCCGTAATGCAATTAGTTTGGAGATTTTTTACAGCAGATTGTCAACACAGGGATTTTGGAACCTCCACTCATGAACAGTGTCACTGTGATTTTCTTAATCTGTCCCAAACAGTGATTTCCCACAGCGACCAGACATTTCCGCGCTGGAAGTGTGAAAACACATTTCAGCCATGGTGTGAAAATGACAGCTGTACTGTTCATAAGGAAGTGTGGAAAAATGCCACTGGTGAAAATCTGGACTGAAAATATTAGAAATCCATGAAGTTACGAGGGTGCGTGGAAACTGAGCAATGGTCGCTCATAACACAGTCATTTTATGGACTTTTTTCACCAAATTTTTAACATAGCCATTTTAACACCTCTGCTCATGAACAGTGTCACTGTGATTTTCTTAATCTGTCGCGAAAATTGATTTCGCACACCGACTGCGCCATTGTGCACTACATGGGCAGAAACACATTTTGGGCAAGATGTGAAAAATGACAGCTGCACTGCTCATAAGGAGGTGTGATAAAATAGCAATGTTGGAAATCTGAAGTGAAAATATTGAAAATGCGTGAACTTATGAGTGTGTGTAGGAACAGCGCAATACATGCTCGTAAAACAGTCATTTTGGGGAATTTTTTCACCAAATTTTTAACATAGCCATTTTAACACCACTGCTTATGAACAGTGTCACTGTGAATTCCTTAATCTATCCCAAACATTGATTTTGCACACCGACTGTGCCATTGTGCGCTACATGCGCAGAAACACTTTTTGGGTGAGATGTGAGAAAAGACAGCTGTACTGCTCATAAAAAGGTGTGGTAAAATGGCAATGTTGAAAATCTGGAGTGAACATATTGAAAATATGCGAACTTATGAGCGTGTATAGGAGCTGCGCAACGCATGCTCATAAAACAGTAATTTTAGGGAATTTTTTCACCAAATTTTCAACATAGAGTTTTTGGAGGCCTACCCCATGAACTGTGACACTGTCATTTCATAAATTGGTCCTGAAAGGTGGTTCCGTGCAGTGACCACAAAATCACCTTTTGGGGTCGATTAACGCCATGACAGTGACAGAATTCATGAGGTGGGGTCCCAAAAATGCCATGTTGAAAATTTGGTGAAACAATGCCCCAAAATGCCCAAGATATGCAATAAAGTTGAGAAAACCTTATTTATTCCATTATACAGCTTACCGGCATTTCCTCAGTTTGTGGTCAGCTTTGAAGAGAGCAGATGTGTTCCCGGTCCACATAAGATCATCACGCCAAGCTCTGGAGGTAAGTATGGGGTGAGGTGGGGATGTGGGGAGGTGGATGCACAGAGGGTGGGCACGGGTGGGGGAAGGGGAGTCAGGACAGTCAGCAAGGGAAGGTTTTCTCTTTCAGGTTTTTTTTTACTTAGATTATGCCAGACTTGTGCCACGCTGGGGTGGGCTTCCAGCATGGCAGCTGGAAGGCTGTTTGGGGGGCCATGGAACCGATGGGGAATGGGCACCCCCATCGGCCTTAGGAACTGTTGCCATGCTGGGGTGGGCTCCCAGCGCGGCACCCGATAGTCTCTTGGGGGGGACAGTGGAGCCGACTGGGGACTGGGTACCCCCGTCGGCTATACAGACTGCTGCCACACTGGGGTGGGCTCCCAGCGTGGCACCTGGAACTCTGTTGTGGGGGTGCGCAGCACAGCTGATAGGGGATTGGGCACCCCATTGGCTAGACAGTGTGTGCGTGGGAGGGAGCACATGAGCACGCAATATGCATGCGTGTACATGTGTGTGTGTGAGGCGTGCATGAGCATGCAATATTTTATCGCTGCTCACTGAAACATAGCTCTCCCTTTCAACTGTATGGCACTGCATTTTTGGATCATGGCACTATGTTTCTTGCACATGCATGCCAGCAAACATAAAAATGACAAGACACTTTTCTTTCTTTCATGGCGGCCAGTGTGTAGAAACATAGAAACATAGAATTTGAAGGCAGATAAGGACCACTTGGCCCACCTAGTCTGCCCATTTTCCTACCTAAGAGATAAGCTGCAGATCCTAGTTAACCAACAGCTTACTTCCTCCTACCCCCCACTAGGACTGCCTTATGCCTGTCCCATGCATTCTTGAATTCCCCCACTGTTCTTGACTCCACAACCTCCTCAGGGAGGCTGTTTCATGCATCCACAACCCTCTCTGTGAAGAAATAATTCCTCACATTACCTCTGAGCCGTCCCCCCTCTATCTTCAAATTGTGCCCCCTTGTTCTTGCACATCTGTTTTTCTGAAAGATGCTACCCTCTTGGACTTTGTTGATTCCCTTGAGGTACTTGAAAGTTTCTATCATGTCCCCTCTCTCCTTCTTTCCTCAAGGGTATACATATTAAGCTCCTTTAGTCTTTCTTCGTATGTCTTCTGGTGCAGACCCTGCACCATTTTGGTTGCCCTCCTCTGGACAGCCTCCACTATGTCTATGTCTTTGCGGAGATGGGGTCTCCAGAACTGCACACAGTACTCCAGATGGGGTCTCACCAACTGTCTGTACAGAGGGATAACAACTTCTTGTTTTCTACTATTGATGCCTCTTCCTACACATCCCAGTATCCCCCAACCTTCCTTACTGCCTTCTCACATTGCTTGCCCACCTTTAGGTCATCTGATATAATTACCCCTGGTCCCTTTCCATTTTTACTGTTGTCAGTATCTCACCCCCATTGTGTATGCTTCCCTTGGGTTTTTGTTTCCCATGTGCATTACCTTGCACTTCTTTGCATTGAATCTGAGCTGCCATACATTTGACCATTCCTCCAACCTTGCCAGGTCCCTTCTCATCCTTTCCACTCCATCTTGTGTATCAACCCTGTTGCAGATCTTTGAGTCATCTGCAAAGAGACATACTTTTCCTTCCAGTTCCTCTGCAATGCCACTCATAAAGACATTAAAAAGGACTGGTCCCAGTACTGAACTCATGTGAAAAAGTGTGCAGGAGACTAACGACGCAACAGACATTGATGAATAGTTTTCTATTTTACAGGGTTTAAATAAAAACAAAAAAAATTGCTGAGGGACACTTCTTATTATTTAATGGTGGCCAGTGAGTGCAGGGACCATGCAGACAGCTCTCCTGAAAGGACAGACTGTGCGCATTATGTCATCGGCTCTGAAAGCTGAAAATTGGAGGAACAGTATATGAGGTGGTGACACTGGGGGATTGTCACCTCCAGTGTCAGACTTATGTTTGTTGTGGGGTGCTGAGAGGGAGGCTCGGGTGCAGGGGACAGTTACTGGGGTGCCAATAACAGACATCAATCGATGTTTTTCTATGTTATAGCAGGCATGAGCCCCTGGATGTTTGAAATTCCAGGCTGATCATGACAGATCAGCTCTGGTTGCTGGGAAGCATATATCAAAGGAAAGAGGTGACCCCATAATTGAGTCAACTTCTTTTTTTTAAGTACACGCCATCTCTGCCCAGCAAGCCAAAACTCTGTCACGATCAGCCTGGCTGATGATTGCTGTGGCACTGTTGCACCCTAAACACTAGTCTGCATTAGACGGACAGTGTCACACCTCCCAAAAGCCAACTACCATAGCAAAATGTTTTCTGCACACACATGTGCATGGTGAACATAAAAATGTATGAGAAAAATAACTGCACACTGACATGTACTAAACTCCTGCTCTCCTGTACTGGAGGTGCTAACCTCTTACCTTAAAACCTTTAGGGAGCTCTCAGTGAGTTATTAGATACCCAGTTGCTTGAGCAGTGTAGTCCTGCTGGTGCTGCACATGGCAGGCTGGCATTGATGCACTTAAAATTAAATATCAGTAATGCTCAGTGAATGTAATTAAATCCAAAACCCAAAGGCCTTGCAATTACAAAATGGTAACATCTCAAATGAAGGTTTTTATAACTCCTGGGATGGCTGGCTGAATCTGATTCAACATTTTCCCAACTAAACGGTTCCCCACTTGCAGGTGCAAGCCCCATTTTTTTTATATATTTTTTATTATTTCATTTTATTTTTTGATATCAGCTTTGTCATATAAAGGTTTACATCTTATAGATTTTCAACCAAAGAGAAATAAAAGGAAAATATAATATACATATAGTATGCATTAATTTGTCTATAGGGATTATATAACTTATATGCTCCGTATGATAGCTATATATTTTAAGATGAAGTCCACAAGTGGAGAAAACCAAGTTAATTGCTAAGGTTCATACTATAATAAATTTGTAATAGTCTAGATATACAACTAAGAAAAATCGTTTTTGAGTATTTAGTGTGAACCTAAACATACAATAAACTCTACCAACATTAATTAGGTATTTGAGCCACTAGCTTACAGGTTTAAACCAAAATATTTAAATATATTGTTGCCCTAAATGCAATTCATCAATAAGGAAAGGTTATAAGTAAACTAGAAACACACACAGGATTAAGCTAGACCAGAAAAGACAAAATTCAGTCATTTTCCTCTTCTTCCGGGGTGTCATTCCCTCTTTGTATTTCCTCTTCACTGCTTAACGCTTTTCTCTGTAAGATATATGTTTTTAGTTGTTCAGGTTCAAAAAATAAGCATTTATCTTCTCCACAGGTAACCCAGCACTTTGCTGGAAATAATCCCTGTTTTACTAACGGTCCCCTTACACAAGGATCTGCATTGCCAGGCAGGGCTCCTTCACTGCATCTTGCAGCAATCACACTCTGGCAGTTAGTTCATTGCTGTAGCATTTTTACTCCAATCTTCCAGCCTCTCACTGTGTGTCAGTAATGGTGATGCAGGTCCGAGGTACATCATTCCTCCAGCCAATCAAACTTTTGCCTCTCTCTCTGTCTCTTTCTGTCCTGGTGATGCTCATAATTGATGGTATGACCAGCATGAGAATGACTCCCTTTCTCTTAAGCCATGAATCTGCTTACTCTCACAGTTCATCGGTGACAGAAGTGCAGTCTGTCACAGCACAGCTCTTAGCTTCCAGACAGCGATCCTGTTTGGATGAGATCACAGAAAGATCTGCCTTGAGGCAGACCATTCCCTAAATTTCATGGTGGCAACCAAAAACCCCAATGATTCACTCAAGCTGTCAATCAGAATGTGCAGTCCTGGAGATCTGTCACACAACAGGCAACTGGTTGTTACAGCAGAGAAGTATTAGGGAGTGTTGAGGTAAAGAGAGCAACCTTCAGGAAATACAAGAGATCCAAAAAGGTGGAGAACAGGGAGGAGTACATGAGGAAACCAAGAGAGGTGAGTAGATTGGTCAGGGCAGTCAAGGCAGCAAGGGAGCTTAGGCTTGCACAGGGGATAGGTTAAGGGGAGAAAGATTTCTTCAGATACATAAGCGAGAAAAGAAGCAGTAAGGATCAAATTGTTAGGATTAAGGTGGCCAAGGGATGGGTGGAGAATGGAGAGGAGCAAGCAGAAGCACTCAATGGCTACTTCTGCTCTGTATTTACCAGGAAAAACCAGGGGCCAATGCCTCAGGGAAAGGGGACAGTGGGTACGTGGGGCAGAACCAACAGAGAGGGAAATACCAGAGAGCAGAGTGCTAGAGGGTCTTAGAGCACTGAGGGTGGATAAGGCACCAGGCCCAGATGGCATACACCCAAGGGTACGGAGGGAGATGGCAGAGGTCCTGGCAGGACTGCTGGCAGACTTATATTCAGCACCTCCCTGAGGACTGGTTATGTGCCCCAAGACTGGAGGATGGTGCATGTTGTGTCCATCCATAAAAGTGGGCTCAAGGGTGAGCCAGGGAACTATAGGGCAGTTAGTCTCACCTTCATCATGGAAAGCTCATGGAGACTATCCTCAAAGAGAGGCTAGTAACCTTTCTGGAGAAAAGTGGTCTCCAAGACAGCAGGCAGCATGGGTTTGTTGCCAGTAGAACCTGCCAGATCAACATGGTTGACTTCTATGACTGGGTAACAAGGACAATCAACAGGGGCCAAGTGGTGGATGTCCTGTACTTGGACTTCAGCAAGGCCTTGGATTCTGTACCACATGGGAAGTTGGTTAGCAAACTGGGTTATCTGGGGGTAGGGGAGATAATGGTGGAGTGGGTCAAAAACTGGCTGTGGGATAGGCCACAGAGGGCTGTAGTAAGTGGGGGGATGACTCAGATCCACAAGGGCTGTAACAAGTGGGGTTCCACAAGGATCAGTGCTGGGTCCAGTGTTGTTTGGCATCTTCATTGCTGACATAGCAGATGGGGTTAGTAATAAGAGCAACTTATTTTCAGATGACACAAAGATTGGGGAAGTGGTGGACAGCACAGAGGGGTGGTTGGGACTGCAGGAGGACCTGGATAAACTATAGCACTGGTTGGATACATAGCAGCTGGGTTTCAATGCAAAGAAGTGCAGAGTTTTGCACAGGGGAGCCAGAAACCAAAAGTTCTGCTACAGGTTGGAAGAGGCTGGTACAGTTATCCAATATGGAGGAGGAGAAAGATCATGTAGTGATAACTGCAGGGCAATGGAACCATTCGGCACAGTGCAGTAAGGCAGAAGCTAAGGCTAACAAGATGCTGGGGTGTATTGCCAGGGGCATCACCTCATGGAGCAGGGAGGTTATCCTGCCACTCTGCAGGTTGCTAGTCAAACCAAACCTGGAGTACTGCATGCAAATATGGTGGCCTTTCTTAAAGAAAGATGTCAAGTTGCTGGAGGGGGTTTCAGTGCAAAGCCACCAGGATGATCACGGGAATGGAGGACAAACCCTATGAGGACAAACTGAGGGAGCTCAACATGTACTCCCTGGAGAAGAGGAGTGATAGGTGGGATATGATTGAAACCTTCAAATATATGAGGGGCATAAACAAGGTTAGTGCAGAGGGAATTTTTAGATTAAAGGGAGGGAGAAACACTAGGGGGTGCAGAAGGATCAAGAGGGAAATGAGAAGACACTACTTCATAGAAAGGGTGGTGGATGGGTGGAATGCACTGCCAGAAGAGGTGGTAATGTTAAAGTCAGTGGCAAGTTTTAAGAGGGGGTGGGACAGGGTAAAGGAAAAGGTCACTACTGTATGGGTGGGGAAGGGCATCTGCAAAGTAATACACTGCTAGCCGCACACTCAAGCAGACTTGATAGACCTTGGGGCCTGTATCTGCTGCCATTTTTTGGTATGTTCATAAAGGCACCTAAAACAATAAGGATCATCTGTATTTCATGAGCCCCTGTAACTCCCCAAGTTGGCAGACATCCCTTATTGACAGATGCAGAGCCCTCCAACCCTATCGCCATGGCAGGGCAGACCAAAGGGCAGCAACATGGCTACTGTTTTTGTAGTCCCAAAGGCAGTTTACACAAAATTCCTGGTTTACAAAAAATACACAGTCCAAGCACCTGGTCACACCCTGGACCAGTTCTGCTTGGGTACAGCGTCATGCCTGGGGCAGCTAGTAATTAGTTTGGGTCACTACTAGTCAGTTGCTACCATGAGAGTATCAGCTCCATTAGTAGCAGTAAAAACTTTAAATATATGAACAAAAACACAGCAGTCTTAAGACCTGTTTACACTGCCACATTTGCACTGCTGCAGCCTGAGAGCTCAGGTTATTGTGGTGCAAATGTGGCAGTGTGACCACTTACTCAATTGTGGTAAGTTGCTTCTTACTCTTCTCCCACAGCCTCAGCACAGCTGGGAACATGCAGCAATGCCAGCGGTGTAAGCTACTGTGTGGACTAGCAGCAATGCTTGTATCATTGCAGTGCACTCATTTTCCCACAATGCCCTGTTCTGAACCAGGAAGTGTAACCCAGGAAGTGTATCCCTAGAATCTATCACCAGACCAGCCCCAGTATGCTGTCACACATCCTGACTTCACTCCCCCTGCCCAATCAGCACATGCCAGCTTCCTCCTTCTGACCCGAGCACCCACTATCTAGTTATCCAACTCTATCAAAGGGTGAAGAAAAAGCTGTAAAGACAATCCTTAAAGTATAAATGGCTGATTCAGGTTAGTCAAGCAAGTCCATCCCTCTCTTCCTTCCTGACCAAAGAAGTTTGACATCTTTCAGTTGAAATAGCACAAGCTTAGTTTCATATAAAAACTTTATTTACTAATATTGCGGGGACAAAAATATTTGTCATGGCTAAAGCATTTCATAGTTAGGCAGAGAACAAGTGTCAGAACATCTCCTTTATACTGTGGGAGCATCTTTTTTATAGTATTAGTTTTACAGTTTTATTTTTTATGAGGAAACACACCACATGTGACTGCACTGCATCATGGGTATGCAAATACGTAATTGCCTGGTATTGCATAACACACTACAGTGATACCAGACAATTATTTTCATACTCACAATGCACTGTTTTCACATGGGGGAGTGTTTCCTCACCCCCCAAAAAAATTCAAAAATAAAACTACAAATGATACTATAAGATAGATGTCCCTACATATAAAGTGGTGTTCCAACACTTGTTTTCTGCCTAACTATAAAATGTTTTAGCCATCTACATGTGCTCATTTTTGTCCCCACAATATTAATAAGCCATTGTATAATAGCAATAATGCCCCCAAGGAGGGTGTGTTGTGCAGGGATGATATCACTTCTCATGTGTTGGAAGTATGCAGTCTGTAGCTTTGTGCTTGATCATCTGAAGTGTGACATTGTCCTAGCATGACACATGTTCTGTTGTGCATTATTGCTTAAAATCATTATTTACTGTAAGCAAAAGGCAGGACAAGTCTGCCAGAACTGGGTTAATCTAAGACATTCTTATTTTATTACACCATAAACAGAGGAAAAGAACATGGTTCAAATGTTTTGGTCCATTTGCTGAACAAAGGAAGGGGGCATCATGTGCACCAGGGATATGGACAAATCTGGCATATGAAATATTACTTGGAAAGATCTTTAATTTATAACATATAAAGGCATTCCTATTGCCTGGATCAATCATACAGTTCAAGTAGTATCTATATCCACACCACACATAGTTTGCATCATACCAAGGAGAAAAGTTTGATCATTCAATTATATCCAAGTCAGAACGTTGATTAACCATACAAATCCTGTTCTTAATGTATTTTTTATTCTTAAAACTGATGAGAATTCCCTGTTTAATATTATCATATAGATAAGTAAGATCGATAATGCTGTAACCTGAGAAAGCTAAAGGGACTGCTTACAGTCCTTTGCCATCCATCTTTTCTTCTCTGTTAGGCCCGTGCTCACAATATTGCCATTAGAAAACCTAGTAATTTTTATCCACTAGCCCAATACAGGGAATATGCTGAAAATTTAAGCAGTCCTGACCAAGCTCCACCCTAATATAGATTGTAGATTAGATTTAGGAGCCACACTGGGAATGTGCATTCAATTTTGATGAGAGAATGTGCACTAAAGGTCTGATGCTTTTCCCTCTATATCTATAATTATAATTGTCTTAAACGGCAGAGTGTTTTCTTAACCTTAGCCTGTGTAATCAGAAAATGTGAATGCCAAGAACTGATAGATGAAAAATGGAGACCAAGATAGGTTTATTTAGAGACTGAAGTTATAAGTGAATTCCCCAGCCTCCATTTAAGATAGGTTTTACTGTTGCCAATAATAATCACCTGGCTTTAAAGTCTTTGTGACTCAACTGTAAGACAATCAAGTTTTTTTTTTCCTGTAAGTCAGATTGGGACAAAGAAAAAAGGGCCAGATCATTGGTATAAGCAAGGGCAGGCATCTCCATTAAACTGATTTTCAGAGAATCAAAAATAACCTTCAAAAGAGCCTTAAGAGTATGATTAAGGTACTATATATATATATTAATATTATTATATATAGTATATATAATATATCATATATATATATTATATGATATGTATTATGTATTAGGGGAGGCAGTATAGTGCAGTGGTTTAAGGCTCTGAGCTGCAAATCTAGAGACCTGAGTTTGAATCCCACAGCCCCCATTTGCATGCTGTGTGACCTTGAGCAACTCACTTAACTTCCCTGTGCTCCCAGGTCACACCTGTAAACAAGCTTTCAGCTTAGTGTGTTACTCCTGGTAAAACAACTGAAAAAAAAGGGCTGGGTGAGTAGACATCCCTGAATAACACATTTTAGTTATCAAGACTTTTTGGGAGCCACTGCTACAATGACTGAGTTGACCCTTGCCCAGGTCTGATTATAAAGCTCAGTGGTAATAGTAATAAAGGCAGGATCAATGCCCCTGCCATACATACGCTGTCAAAGCATGTTCAAAGATACAGAATCAAAGGCAGAGTTATAGTCAATAAAAGCAACATACAGCTTTTGCCCATGGATCAAAACATATTTCTCCCAAAGATGCCTAAGAATGAAGCAATTATCAAGTGTTAAGCAATGCTCCTTAAACCCAAACTGCAATTCCACCACCCAAACCTGGGCTAGTAGTTGCGCACACAATCACAGAATCTTTAAAAAATAATTTTACAAAATATTTTAGAAGCTATATCCAGAAGACTAAGTGGACAATACATACTGGGTTCAACTTTGCTGCCCTTTTTTAAAATTGAAACTAACCCCACAGCATGCCATGAATGAGGGAAGAAGTCTTCCCCTATACATTTATTGAAAATTAGCAGGATATATAGGAAGAATGCAAATTCACCTCTGCAGGAACCAAATCAGGACCCGGAGTCTTATTGTGCTTTAAGGAATTAAGAGTGGAACATACTTCAAAAATAGTAAAAGGTCTATTTGTATGCTGATCCAAAACACCATAGGAAATGTTATGTAACCGGGGTCTTAGAAAAGAGAGACAAAGTGCTCTGCCCAAATTGAGGTGGGTATATAAATATCTATTCTAGATGAAAAAACAGAGGTTCCCCTAGCAAGCAGATGCCAGAGGGCTCTGGTATAATTCTTAGAAGTTATATTAAACATAATATCTCACTGTTTATGATTGAAGAAATAATGCACGACAGGGTGTGTGTTGTGCTGGGATAACGCCACGCCTGGGGGGTTGGGCACGAGGCAGCAGGCCGAGTGCGTCCAATGCCCCAGGTGTGGCGTTATCCCAAACGACACACACCCTGGAGTGCATTATTCCTATTATACAATGGCTTGTTGTTATATAAAAAAGTAATTTTAAAGAATGTTTTTGTTAGTGTAGAAAAATACTTTTGTTTCTCAAAGAAGATGCAAAAAAAGAGGTCATCATGGTGGTCATCACCCATATTGGTTCACAGTGCTGAGACTAGACCTGTGGCAATGTGCTGGGATAACGCCACAGGTCCAGCCCCAAACTGACCAATCAGAGACCAGGATTCTTTCTTGCCATTGTATAATAATAAATAACGCTGTCCTCCTCCAGGAGAGAGGGAGGGACATATGCTCTGCTGCACAACCACCATCTCATTGAGCACAGATGGTGGTACAAGCAGAGCCCTGAAGCAAGGGCTGGTGCTTCCTGACTCTGACATGAGCATACAAGCATCCTCGTGTCATTGCCATTCACATCTATGAAGCACCTAGGGGAAGGGAAGAACAAGGAAAAAGACTGATGGCAGAGGCAGTATGATGCAACACTCTCCCACAGGCCCTGCATGGCCTACTGGGCTTCCCTTCCTACCACTACATAAAAAAACACACACACAGCACTACAGGCTTGCATTTTAATAAATTTTGCTTTATATTAAAAATGGAAAAAAAACAGTAACAATATATTCAATGTTACAATTATGAGAGGGGTTCACATACCAATGAAGTGCAAAACAGCCCAGCACTACAAGGCCAGCAGGACCTCTTCATCAGGGGTTCCCTTCCTACCACATCCAGGCTAAACTCTCCCTGAGGCTTGGGGAACATTGGAGAGCTCTGCCGCTGGGGGTAAACTGTGGGGCACTGTACCTGGCAAGTGAGTAAGTCTAAGGGGATGACAGGATTGGGGAGGACAAAGCAAATGGTGACCTGCTGAACAGAGAGAAGGAGCAAAAAAAAAGGGTTAGACAAGCAGTGCGGGCCAACAGGATGCCTTTCACCAGGTACAAAGAAAAGCAGGGGGAGGAGAAATGGGGAGAGTACCAAATAAAAACAAGCTCTGGCACAGCCACTATGACTGTGAATGCATTAACTAGATAAGGGTGCTTCATGGGCTTAAACATAAACATTTATTTATTTAAAAAATATCAGATTTATAAACCTTTGAGTCAAAGACACATTTACAAAGGCACCTCGTTGAAACTAATACAAAGACAGCACAGTTAACAAGTCCAAAAACAATGGCTTGGAGAGCAGACAGTTACGACAATCTTTCACTGGAGATACATTGGTTGCAGTAGATAAACAGATTACATAGTTTAGGCACAGAGGCACCACATCAAGAAGATAAAAGCAGTTCAAACAATATACAATTGCTAAAGCAAATAGACATCAGTAGTCAAAGAGAAGCCCAGAGTGTTCACATGAAGGCTGTTGCATACACTAACTGAATCAAAGTATAGTACATTGAAAGGAGGTCAAGAACCCACTAGGAAGATATTTACTAGTGCATGGTTTTCTCTTTAACAAAGAAATCTTGCTGGGTGGTATTTATGGCCCTAACCAGGACACACCTAACTTTTTCACACAGTTAATACAGGTGTTATTACCGTTTATTTCTTTATCCATGATCATTGGGGGGGGGGGACTTTAACTTAATTTATGATCCAACAATGGATAAAACAGGTCAACAGAGAAAGGGGCTATGGCCTGCTCAGAGGGCACTCAGGGAGCTAGTGGACAAGTTAGGTCTCTGTGACATTTGGAGGGTGTTGCATCCCCAGGAGAGTGTGTATACTTACACCTCCCCTGTCCATCATTCTTCCTCCAGAATTGAATACATCCTCCAGTCCCACTCTCTAATACCGGGGGTGATAGATGCAGTGATATTACCAGGTCCCCTATCGGATAATTCTATAGCTGCCTGTCAATTGTCACTAGTCTCATTACCCAATAGGGGGTCAAGATGGAAGTTGAATGATTTATTGCTCTTTGAACCAGATTCAGTTAAGCTAATTCAAGAACACATTCAAAGATATTATGAGCACAATTTCGACCCCTCGGGGAGACAAGATATGCTATGGCTTGCTTTTAAAGCCTATTTGAGGGGTATCTTAGTCAGCATAGCCACCCATAGGAAAAAATGGCAAGTTCTAAGTTGTCCCAGTTATTATCTAGAATGAGGGAGTTGGAGAAGAATCTTTTCCCTCAGTCCCTGGACTCAGTTAGACAGGAATTAATCAAAGTAAGAGCTGAGTACAATGAAATGTTGAGAGAGAAAGTAGAGTATGCCATGTTAAAAACCGAGGCATCTTACACTGACCAAGGGGAAAAGGCGGGTGCCTTTTAGCACTTAGGCTTAAACAAATGGAGTCTTCTCGATACATATCCTCGATAACTTCCAGGTTAGATGGTACCGCCAAAACCCATCCCAAGGACATTTTAATGGAATTATTCTGCTATTACAAGGATTTTGCAATCCTCCCCTCTGGAACAGACCATATGCAATTACTTGAAGGAGGTTAATTTACCCTAATTGTCCGAGGAACAGTAGAACTGTTTAGCAGCCCTTATTTCAGTAAAGGAAATTTCCAAGGTGATGGCAAATTTACCAGTGAATAAAGCTCTGGGGGTGGATGGTAACTCTGCTAATTTTATAAGAAGTTTAAAACCCACCTAATCCCGACGCTTCTTCCCTTATTTCAACAGATTTTATTGGGGTGAGTGGTAGACTCTTCTCTATTCGAAGCTCTAATAGTTTTAATACTGAAACTGGACAAGGCTCCTGACATGGTTACTAATTACAGGCCCATCTCTCTTATGAATATAGACATAAAAATTTTATCCAAGCTGATGGCCAAGTGTCTCAATACCATGTGAAATACCCTGATAAGCCCTGAACAGGTAAGTTTTATGTAGGGAAGGTTATCTTCAGATCATATATGCACCCTGTCACATGTCTTCTCAGCGTGTAGGGACACACCTTATCTAGCCAAGTTGGTTTCGCTGGACACCGAGAAGGCGTTCGACAGGGTAAATTGGCGTTACTTGTTTTTAACTCTCAAGGCCTTCGGCTTCCAATTCAAATTCATTGAAGGGATCAGGTCTTTATATTGTTCCCCATCTGCATGGGTTTCAGGTAACAGGGCGACCTCCGAGGCATTCACGTTACAGTCAGGAACCAGACAAGGGTGCCCTTTATCGCTGTTATTGTTTAACATCTATCTAGAACCATTAATCCATAAACTAACAGTTTGTCAAGAGGTGCAAGGGGTCCTGATTTACCCTGTGTGAGGTGAAGGTTTTAGCATATGTGGGTGATGCGCTCCTCCAGCTTGCGAACCCCAAGGTATCCATACCCCCATGTTAGACATTATTGAAGAGTTCAGTAGAATCTCAAACTACAAATTAAATGTTAGTTAAACCACAATTTTTCCTTTAAATCATAAGGTGGTTAAGGCAGATATTCTGTTGTTGGGGCTCAGTTGGAAATATGAGTCACTGAGATATCTGGGTATTGAGTTAACCAGATGTTCTGGACAAGTCATCAAGTTAAATCTTGACCCCCTAATCCACATAATTTCCCAAGATTTCAATAGATGGTCATCCTTCCCCTTGTCATTGCGAGGCAGAATAAATTTAATTAAAAATAATGTTTTCCCCCGGCTTTTTATCCCCTTTCTATGCTTAACATTTGGCTTCCTATGTCATGGTTTAATAAAATACAATCCCTTATCATAAATTTTATCTGGCAATATAAACCCCTAAGGATAGCTTATTACAAACTGACTGCTCCCAAGTCAAATAGGGGACTGCGTCTCCCCCACCTCACATCGTATTTCTGGGTCAGCTGTATTAATAAGTATTTAAGATGGCTTACTAAGGACAACCTATACTCCGCCCCGGCTTGGCTTAAAATTGAACTTACTCTAATCCATTCATGCGGCCTGAATCCAGAGGGATTATTATTTGTTAAGCAGAGTCTTCTACCTTTAAAAGTTAAGAATTCTACTATTACAACCTCATTAAAGATTCACGCACAGATTTGCCGATACCTTAGATGTGAACCTGGTAGAGATCAGACAGGCGGTGTGTGCAATATGGGTGATCTCTCTCTGAGGTTAAAGTGCGAGTTCACAAATATCATATAACCCTCATAACCATGTCAGTCAAAAAACTTATATTAAGACATTGGATTGACCAGCAGGAGATTACCTATAATGAATGACTGTCTGAACTTTTGGCGAATCTTCAGACAGAAAAGGCTATTGCCAGCCTTAATAACAGAATGGGACAATTTGGCTTTATTGTGCCCAGTTGGCTAACCAGGAACTTGAATAGTGCTAATGAGATTATGTGATGGATTTTCAGTGCTCAATGTGGGTAGAGTGGGATGGGGGGAGGGGGATAGTTGGGGTGGTGGGGGGCAGAGTCATGTGAATTGGATGTCTTATGTATCTTGTTTATGTTCAGGTGTATCAGCCATGTGTATGTAGAGGTGGAAAATATAAGACATTTTTTCAATAAACTTTAAATTTTAAAAAAAGTATAGTACATTGAGAAAGGCCATATTTAAGCAATAAGGCATGACAGTGTGTGTTTTATTTATTTATTTGCACATATTTACTTGATCCACTGGATCAGCATATTTGCACAAACTGTGCCCAGTCCAGATTTTACAGCACTGGTCCTGGTCTGGTGATCTGGGTTTTACCCATATCACACTGCATATGCCTTAGTGATATACTGCACAGGTGGCTACATAGTCAAACCCATTGAAGGTTGAAGTTTCAGAAAACCATTATGCTACAAATATTGACTCACTCCCTCCCTCACCCCAGTCACAATTAATCCTCTACCAAAGTCATGCTTAAATACTGGTTCCTCTACATCCACACCACAAAGCTTTTAATGCCAACATGCTTCTTCTGATGCTGTGAGTTAAACTCTTTATTTAAAAACATTTTGTTGAGAAATTTTTGTCTTAGTATATACATGGTCAGGAAAATGAATTTGTAAAAGAAACCAAAATACCCATTTATCTGTTCATTGAATCACAATACAGCATGTTATGAATTTTTCAAATATTATGTGTAACCTACAGTAAGTCAAACAGAAATTAGACACACAAATGCCTGCCTACATGCAAGTGAGGCAAATGTGGTTATTATCATTCAGTTATAAACACCTATAGTCACAGCCAGGATTTACATTGCTAAACTCTTGGTAAGTATGACAAGTTTTCTATATACTGGTACCTTATCCAGCTGTGTTCTGCTTAGTGTGTGTGTGTGTGTGTGTGTGTGTGTGTGTGCTGCTCTTAGAATGGTGGTGTCAAATGCTGTGAGGTGCCTAGGGGAACTTGTTATGCAGAAAGTTCCAGGAACTGTTTAACCCATTCTACTTCTAATAGCTTTCTATGATGTCTGTACTATCCATTATAGCATTGATTATCTGGGCAGTTTCTGTACTTTTATGCATGTGTATAGTTTGGTAAAATCAAAAGTTTTAAAATTGAAACACTCCTGTTAGCTAGACCTGACACGCACAGAAAATAAAAATAGTGAATTAGAACTGTTTAGTAGCTGTTGTCTTACAGAAACCCCAGTTAGCTATCTCTCCCCTGAACTGGGAAGAGAGAAGCCCAAAAGGACAGGGGAGGGCAGCAAGGTCAGCTGTCAGGGTGGGGACTGACCAAAGGAGCAGACACGAAAGCCCGCTAGGCCTGTTCTGCTGTCATTTTTGTGTATCAGTATGCTTACTACACCAAAACCATGAACCATAAAACAGATGACTGCCATAACTAGGTAGGCAGCATAGCACAGTGATTTAAGGCTCTTCTCTGCAAATCTGGAGATCTAGGTTTGAATCCCACAGCTCCCACATAAATGTGGAGTATCTTTTTAAGAAAGTATAAAATACTGTGAAATGATTTTAAAGCAGTGCACATGCTAAATCCTACTGCCACATTCAAAACATCATACCCTACCTACTTACCACATATAAACTCAACTATATTGAAAACATAATTCTAGGCACTTTTTTTTTTACCAGGAGAGATACACTAAGCTGAAAGCTTGTTTACAGGTGTGACCTGGGAGCACAAGAAAGCTAAGTGATTTGCGCAGGGTCACACAGCATGCAAGTGGGGGCTGTGGGAGTCAAACCCAGGTCTCCAGGTTGTAGCTCAGAGCCTTAAATCACTGCCTACTTAACCATTTACAACACGGTTACACTTATATATAATACATACTTGAAAGAAAAAATACACTTTATCATCAAAGTACTTTACCAAGTACTGTGCCCATGTTTAAAATAATTTGAACCCCCCAATAAATGTGCCCTGACATGAAACTGCATGTTTAACTGTAAAGACAATTAAAAATGGTATTTCTAAATGCATGACTAACACCAATGCTTCATGATTAAAACAATTTCAACCCCTCCCCCCATGGCATATTGCATTCTGGGAAGATTGCCTTGGCAAGATGCTATAAAAAACTGACAAACAGGTTTAATGGAGTGAATGCTGACATCCTATTTCTATTGTCCATGAGAAAAGAAAAAATAGTTAAGATTTTTTTTATGTCAGCTCTGATCAGAATAGCTTTTAAAATCACCAATGGTTTTCTTGTTCAATGTTTTCTAATACATCTCAAACTTAAAAGAAGAAACACACTTTATCAGCAAAGTCTGTTTCCAGCTTCCTACCATGCACTTCATTTGTAAAAAAAATGGTCTTGTCACAGACCACAATCAGCACTAATTACTAACAGAATGCTGATACCTACATTTACAATTTAGCAAATACTTGAAATCAGAGATTCTATGTATAACCTACAGTAAATCAAACAGAAATTAGACACAAATGCCTACCTATTTGCAAGTGAAGCAAATGTGGTTATTATCATTCAGTTGTAAATACTCAAAGTCACAACTGGGATTCACATTGCTAGACTCTGGGTCAAAGTATGACAAGTTTCCTAAATACTGGTATCTTATCCAGCTGTGTTCTGCTTGGTGTGTGTGTGTGTGTGTGTGTGTGTGTGTTGAATGCTTTCAAAGTTTTGAAACTACTAAAGACAAATTATATATAAGCTATACATATATATATAATGTTTAAGAAAAACATGTGGCTCTTACTGTAAATTAAAATGTGTGTCTAGGTCTACTTCTGAGGGCCCAGGTAGCTGTGATAATCATTTGTTCCAAAGGATTTTAAAGTCAATTTGAAGGCATTAAATATCTTCTGTTCTGTTCTGTTCTATACTGCACAGGCATGTCTGTGTCCCAAACTACTGTATCTTGTTACAGCATGCTAGAGCTGTCTCATGCCCCTACCACATGACTCAGAAAAAGTTTGGGGTGGAGGCAGTAATGGACCTTACTCCAAAAAAAATAAAATAAACCTAATGCTTCCTCCCACCACTCAGGTTCCAGTTCTTGTACCACCCATTTAAGAAAGAAAATAGTGCCCTGCAACCATTGACTAACATGAAAGCGTATTTATTTGAGGGTGGAAAACTTTGCTTGGAGAAGGGCAAGGTGAAGGAGACTATCTACACCTTCAGTCCATTCCATGGACAGAAAAGATGACATCACTCCTTTTGTACATGCAATACTCCTGTAGGCTCTGCCCACAGTCATAACTAGGGAAGCAAAGAGGATGGTCAGGGAGGCAAAGGCAGGCATATAGTTGCATATTGCAGAGGATGTCAATTGTGGGGAAAACATTTCTTCAGCTATATTAAGAAAAAAAAGGAAGATGGGGGTATTGTTAGGATACAAGAGGGTGGGAGGGTACTAAAAAGAAAATAACTAAAAAGCAGTCATCCTTAACAATTAATTCAGCTTTGTCTTCACAAGGGAATACAGCAGGACCCTACCTGAAAGTGGCATCAAGGTAGCTGTCAGGAGCATTCATGGAATGAGGCAGCCAGTATTTACCAGAGAGAGGGGGTACAGAAGCAGCTTGAAGCACTAACAGTAGATAAAGCCCCTGGACCGACTGGATGCACCAAAGGGTGCTCAAGGAATTTATTGCAGAACTGGCTGAACCCCTAATAGCACTATTCAGAAACTCAGTTCAGACAGGGGTTGTTCCAAAAGACTGGTGGATAGCAGATATAGTCCCACTACAAAGTGGGGGAACTAGGAGCAACTAGGGAATACCAGACCTGTCAGCCTTATGTCTGCAGTCGATAAACTGATGGAATCACTGATCAAAAAGGACCTTGTGGTCTTCCTAGAGAGCAATGGTTTACAGGATAGTAAACAGCATGGGTTTGTGGCAGGAAGGTCTTGTCAGACCAACCTGATAGTTTTCTTTGACTGGGTAACAAAGGATGTAGATAAGGGTCATGCTGTGGATTTACACTGCTTTGATTTCAGCAAGCTTTCAGCTAGATGCCACAAAGAAGATTGCTGAAGAAGCTGGAGGACCTAGGTGTGGCTAGGGACATGGATAGATGGATAGGAAAGTGATTGATGGAGAGACAGTAGATGGTGGTGGTAAACAGTGTCAAATTAGAAGAGAATGAGGTCACAAGTGCAGTGCCCCAGTGATCTATCCTGGCTATGTCCTCTTGAATATGTTCATCAGCAACACTGGAGAGGGCATTTAGGGCAAGTTGTGTCTCTTTGCAGAAGATATGAAGCTCTGTGGTAAAGTAGCTAGTGATGAAGGGATCAGGTAGATGCAGAGATCTACAAACAAATACTGAAACAAACAATGAAGGCAGAAAAAGACCACTGGTCCATCTAGTCTGCCCATAAACCCTAACTAACCCAAGATCTAATGTCCATACAGCATTCTAACCCACACTGTCCACTCCCATGCTCCATCCCCTACTGTTATCACCCTGAATAACCACTAAGCCCTTCACTCTGTCCCAACCATGTTTGAAACCACTGATACTTTTGGCATCCACCACATTAGCTGACAGATTTTTCCATCTCCCCACCACCCTTTCCGTAAAATATTTCTCACTTCCCTCTTGACTCTCCCCCATCAGTTTCCACTTATGCTCCCATGTTCTTGATCTGCTACTTATGCTAAATAGCTTCATGCAGTTTATCATGTTCATTCCTTTCAGGAACTTGAAGGTCTGTTGCCTTATTGTTTAGTAAACTGGTGACTGGCTGCTGCTTCTCTTTTTTACATTCTGCTTCTTTCTGTTGGCAAACATAGAAACAGAAATTTTCAGCAGATGAGGACTGCCTGTCTGATCTAATCTGCCCATAAGCCCTTGTACTGGATTTACTGCTTCCGACCCACCCACAGCTTTACCTCTATGGTTCTCCTATGCCTGTCCCAAGCATGCTTGAATCCATCAACAGTACTCATTCCCACATCCTCTTGAGGCAGACCATTCCATGCATCCACCACCCTCCCTGTGAAGAAGAACTTCCTCACATTCCTTCTTAACCTCCCACCTTCCAATTTCATGTTATGCCCCCGCGTTCCTGTGCTCCTCCTGTAATAGAAAATGTCTCCCCACTGCACCTTGTTTATACCCTTTACGTACTTGAATGTTTCTGTCATGTCCCCTCTTTCCCTCCTCTTTTCCAGCGAGTATATATTGAAGTCCCTTAATCTCTCCTCATAAGTCTTGTGTTGCAAGCCCTGTACCATCTTAGTCACCCTTCTCTGGACCATCTCCATCCTGCTAATGTCCTTATGAAGGTGCGGTCTCCAGAACTGCACACAGTACTCCATGTGAGGCCTGACCATGGTTTTATATAATAGCATCACTACATCCCTCCTTCTGCTGGTGATACCACTGCCTATGCACCCCAGCATGCCACTGGCCCACCCAGCTGCCCTAGTACTCTGCTTTGACATTTTCAGGTCATCTAAAATAATATTCTCCAGGTCCCTTTCCTCCTTTGTAACTGTCAGAACCCCCCCCATCCTGTAGCTTACCTCAGGGTTTCTGTGTCCCAGGTGCACAATTTTGCACTTGTTTGAATTAAACTTCAGTTGCCAGTCCTCAGACCATTTTTCAAGCTTCCCCAGGTTCCTCTCATTTTCTCCACCCCCTCTGGGGTACTCACACTTTTACAGACCTTGGTGTCATTTGCAAACAGGCAGATCTTTCCCTCCAGCCTCTCTGCAATGTCATTAATGAAGACATTGAACAGGACTGGCTCCAGGACTGATCCCTGTGGCACCCCACTGGTTACCCCCTATCCCCAGACTGCACCCTATTTACCACCACCCTCTGCCTCCTGTCTGTTAGCCAGTTTCTAACCCAGTTTAGCACCCTGCCCCCATGCCCAGCCTACCCAGTTTATCAGCCTTCTATGTGAGACAGTGTCAAAGGCTTTGCTGAAATCAAGATAGGTGATGTCCACTGCCTCACCCTGATTTACTTCCTTTGTCACCCAGTCGAAGAAATCCACCAGATTCATCTGACATGACCTCCCCCGCTGTGAATCCATGTTGCCTATGGTCTTGGGCTCTGATGGCTTCTAGATGTTTCACAATCCTTTCTTTAAGCAATGTCTCCATGATCTTCCCCACTATTGAGGTGAGGCTGACTGGCCTATAGTTCCCCACCACCTCCCTTCCGCCAGATTTGTGTTGAGGTACTACATGTGCCCTCCTCCAATCCTCTGGTACCACCCCCTGTGTTGAATGACTCGATGAACATGGCTGCCAGAGGTTTTGCTATCTTCCTTCATAGTTCTCTTGATATCCTTGGGTGTATGCCATCTAGTCCCATTGCCTTGTCCACCCTCAATTTAGTGAGCTCTTGTAGGACTCTTTCCCCTGTGAATGGACTATCATCTACCTATTCACCCCCTTGGCAACTGCTATACTGCTGTAGCCCCTGTCCTCTCCTTCTTCTGTGAATATTGAGCAGAAATATTTATTCAGTATTTCTGCCTTTTCCATGTCACCCTCCCTGCATTCCCCTCCCTCTCCCTTAAGCCTAGCAATCCACCCCTTGTTTTTCCTCCTTTTGCAGATGTAGCTGAAGAATGTCTTATCCTCTTTCTCAACGGACTGTGCTAAACCTTCTCAGTCTGTGCCTTTGTTCTCCTTACTGCCTTTCCTGCTTCCCTTAGACACTCTACATACTCCTCCTTCCTTTGAGTTTCCTTATATTTCCTGAACCCTTTCCTTTTTGCCCTGACCTTTTCCGCCACCTGTCTCGAGAACCACAGTGGCTTCCTCCTTCTCTTACCTTTGGATACCAATCTGATGCATTGGTTTGTTACTTCCAGTAAGGCTTCCTTTAGACACTCCCACTGTTCTTTGTCTCCTCCTCCTGACCCCATTCTCTCCAGGGCTCTTTTGACACCCCATCTGCATTACAGCGAAGTCAGCATTTTTGTAATCCAAAACCTTTGCCCTTGTATGACTTGAGTGAGTCTCTGTCTCTGTGCTGAACCACACAATGCTGTGATCGCTGGATCCCAGTTGCCTTTATACCTGGACATCTGTGATTCAATTCCTGTTGGTCATTACTAGATCCAGAATTGCCCTGTCTCTGGTGGGATCAAGCACAAGCTGCCTGAGTCCAGCTTCCTGGAGTGAATCAAGGATGCCTCTGCTTTTGGCTGAAGCAGCTACACTGATGTTCCAATCCATGTCTAGCATACTGAAATCCCCCATCAGTAAAATTTCACCTTTCATTGCCATCTTGTGTATTTCCTCCTCTAGCTCTCTGTCCAGTTCCTCTCCCTGACTGGAGGCCTGTATATCAACCCTGTGTGTATTGCTGTGCCATTTCCAGGTTGAAGGGTGACCCACAGTGCCTCGGTCTCCCACTGCCTATCCTGTAACCGTGTTGCCATTATGCCTGTCTGACATACAGGGCTACCATCCCTCCCTTTTGGCCCCCCCGATCCCTCCTGAATAGAACATATCCTGGTACATTTGTTTCCCACTCATGATTAGCTGTGTTCCAGGTTTCAGTTATTGCTACTACGTCCATGTCTGCTTCAGTTATTAAGACCTCCATGTCTGAGACCTTATTTCCCAGACTGTATGCATTTGTCACCATGACCTTCCACGTTTTACTGCCTAACCTCTCTCTCTTCCTTTGGTGGCATGTTCCTTCTTCATAATTGCTAAACAAAGAGGTACCTGTGACTGTTGAGAAGTAGAACTAGATACAAACACAATATTGCCTTTTAAACAAGTCAGACTCATGAATGTGGTTACAAAGAGAGATCTGGGACTTGCCTGCTGTTGAATCAAATCATTGTCCTGGGAGCGGGTGGGAGGTGCAGCCAGTACATGATACTGTACTGGCAGCAACTGTGGCAGACAAGTCCCGGTTCTCAATCATCAGTCTCTTTTTCTTTTTTAGCAGACCTTTTTGGTAAATGTGCCTTAACTGGATTGATGATAGTGCTTGTAGTTGTTTTTTTCCCTGATTGTAAGGGTGGCAGCAGTAGTGAAGTGGCGGTTGACTGGCTGGTGCCATGTCTTACATTCTGATTCTCCCTCATGCTGGTGTATTCCTTCCTTCATTCATTCATAACTGAGAGATGTGTCTAAACACAGTGGTGTCTGCTGAGAAATAGAAGTAACTATTAGCGATGCACAGTATTACCTTCTAAAAAATTCAAAGACAGAAAAGCAGTTAGAAAGAGTTCTTGGACTTTCCTGCCTTTGTTTTGACGAAATCACTGTGGGTGGCTGTCGGAGTTCACACACAAACATAGGTCTGCTAACTGCTATATATTATCCTCATTTGCATTGGTTCTGTAATTACTAAGCTGGTCATAGATCTGGGACTTGGCTTCCTTTGAACCAAATCATTATCGGGGGGTGCCAGGCACGGAGTTTCAACATGTACAATAGAACACTGGCACTTCCACTAACACATCCAAAGTTTAATTCTCATTTTACTAGTCAGGCTGTTTATTACAACTGCACTAAACACTGGTTCAATGGCTTTTTTCTACAGATATGTGGATTAAAAGCTGTTTTAACGTATTTTTTAACATACAGTTACCAAAGGTTCTAAAAGATTCAGATGAGGTTTGGAAAAGCATCCAAACCTTTTGGTGCTTATCAGAACCTTTTAGAACCTCAGAACCTTTTGAGGTTGTCACTCCGTTGTAATACAGTGGCTTCACCTTCCTCCTTCTGCTAGAGATACCCCTCCCTATGTACCCCAGCACACCGTGTCTATGTCCTTCCTGAGATGAGGTCACCAGAACTGTACACAGTAATCCAGGTGGGGGCTCACCAGTGATCTATACAGCGGCAACACCATCTCCCTCCTTCAGTGGGTAATACCCCTCCCTATGTACCCCAGCATACCATGTCTATGTCCTTCCAGAGATGTGGTCTTCAGAACTGGACACAGTACTCCAGGTGGGGACTCACCAGCGATCTATAGAGCGGAAACACCATCTTCCTCCTTCAGTGGGTGATACCCATCCCTATGTACCCCAGCATCCCAGTTGCCCTATCCACTGCCTTATTGCACTGCCTCACTACCTTGAGGTAATTAAGTATGATTACTTCAAGATCCCTCTCCTGTTTGGTGACCATCACACTTTTTTTCCCCCATTATATATTTGTGCCCTAGGTGCATGATTTTGCATTTTTTCACATTGAAACATAACTGCCATGCCCTTCACCACTCCTCAGGTTTTCTGAGGTCTCTGCACATTCTCTACACCCCTTCTGTAATGTCCACTTCTATTGTAGATTTTAAGGCCATCTGCAATGAGGCAAACCTTCCATTCCAGCTCATCTGCAGTGTCACTTATAAAGACATTAAAGAGGACTGGTCCCAGTACTGAGCCCTAAGATATCCCGATGGTCACCTTCCCTTCCCTGAATAAGTTTCATTAACCACCACTCTCTGCTACCTCTCCATTAACCAATTTCATACCCAGTTTACCACCTTAGGACCCACTTCTAGCTGCCAGTTTCTTTATGAATCTCCTATGTGATCTGGTGTTGAGGGCCTTGCTAAAGCCTAAGTAAGCTACGTCCACTGCCACACCATGATCTATTTCCCTGGTCATCCAGTCAAAGAAATCCATCAGGTTTGTCTGATATGACCCCACTCCTCTTGAATCCATGCTACCTCAGATCATGTAACCTACTGGATTCCAGATACTCCACAATCCTTTCTTTTAGCAGCCACTCCATTATCTTCCCTGCCACTGATGTCAGACTGACTTGCCTATGATTGTCAGTCTTCTCCCCATACCTCTCAACCTCCTGCCTCATAAATCAGGGACAAGGCTTTAAAAAAAATCAGGGACAAAGGACCAAAATCAGGGACACATCTTCAAAATGAGAGATATATACCCAGAAAGCTGGTAGAATATGGGGCTTAGTGCAAAATACATTTTCTAAGGAAGAACAAGTCTGTAACTTTAGTGCTTGACATTGTTTTGTGCTTACAATTTCCACTGTTTAGCCACGGAAACACACATTTTAGGAGGGACAGAGTAAAATTTTGAGGCAAAATCAGGGACATCCCTGAAAATCAGGGACAGTTGAGAGATATGCTCCTCCCTGCTACCACTTTTATGAAGCAGGACTACATCTGCTCTCCTCCAGTCCTCTGGAACTACTGAGTCATTGAATAGGACTGTCAGAGGTGCAGGCAGTACCAGTAGCGGAGCCAGGTTTGGGAACATTTGGGAGCCGGGGGGGCCTTTCAGTCAATCATTGGCTCCACACTGGGCACTAAGCATTGAATAAAGATGGTGGTGGGGAATCTCTACTCACACTGAGGCAGCCAGAAGGGCGACCACCCACCCAGCCCTCCCTCTGGCTCTGCCACTGGGCAGTACCTCCCTGAGCTCCCCATACCCCTGGGTGTACTCCGTTAGCCTTGTCCACTTTCAGATTTGCAAGTCCTGTCAGGACTCTTCCCTTCTGCAAATAGACTTGTGTCTACTTTCCTCCTCCAGTCATCCTGCAGATTTTATGTGGTCTGTCCCCTTCCTCCATGAAGGCTGAACAAAGTATCTGTTCAAGATATCTGCTTTTTCCTGATCCTCCTTTGCACAGCTCCCGCCTACCCATCTAATCTCTCAATCTCTCCTCCATCCTCCTCTTTTCACTTATTATACCTTAAAAAATGGTCTTGACCACTTTAGTTACCCCTTGGGCTATCTTTTCTCAGTTTTTCCCTTTGCGCTCCTCACCACTTTCACTGCTTCTGTTTGCTACTCCTGGTACACCTCCCTATCTTCTTCCCTCTATGTATCATTGTATCTCCTGAATGCTGCCCATTTATCCATAACCTTTTCTGAGACATCCCTAGAGAACAATAGTGGTCTTTTTTTCCTCTCCTGTTTTTTTTTTTCATGTCTTTTGTGCAGAGGTTTTCTACCCTCACTATTCCATCCCTTATGCTGGCCCACAATCCTCCACCCCCCAAGGCCATCCCCTCCTCCCACTAGGGCATCGCTGAGGCATTGACCCATTTTTTTTTATTTGCCATCCTGAAGCACAGGATCCTCATCCCTGTGTGGTCTGCTTCCACTTTGGTCACTTTGATACCCTTCCCTATTTCCAGTACCACCCTTCCTCTCTTTATCCCCACCCTGTACTTCCTGAGCTAATTATAACTGGTATGGCAATGTCCCAGTCATGGTTACCTGTGTAAAAGTAAATGAAGCTTTAGTTACTACACAACTTTCATAAAAGTAAGGAAATTTATAGCAAAAAAAAAAACACATTACAAAAGCTACATTAATGCTCATTAGGGTTGCTACCACACAAAATGCAAACCACACAAAGGATTTAAATAAGCTATTAGAGTTGCAAACACAATACCCACACAGTCTGTAAATGTACTGTTAGGATTCTTGTGTCTAACTCCCACCCACTCTACCACAACCCCTACCCTCATGCCCAAAAACAGTCCACAGGCACAAGGCCATAAATCAACAGTATGGTTCCCCATACAGGATCAACATATTGAAATTGGGATACAGCAACCCTAATCCCCATCCCTTTCCCTATCTGTGTGACCAGGTGAGACAAATCAGTTAGCCAGATGGCAAATGGCTAGAAAAGTAGTTGGTTTTGCCATCACATTTTAAAAATTGTTACCTAAACAAGTACCTGCCCATGAAGCAGTTCTGAGCCCTGAAACTGAAGGTCACTAAAAATATTGAGTTGGTTAACACATTTTCAAACCTGCTAGCTGAACTCATCTCCAGGTCACAGACTAATTTCTTTCACTATGGTGATGACAGAAGGCCAAGCTACAGGTGTACCCTCATTGTACAGGGCTATGCTGGGGGGATTGTTTATTTAAACAATAATGCATGACAGGGTGTGGGTTATGCTGGGATAACCTCACGCCTGGGTGGTTGGGCATGAGGCCGCAGGCCGAGTGCATCCAATGTCCCAGATGGGAGGTTATCCCAGCACAACCTACACCCTGGAGTGCATTATTGCTATTATACAATGGCTCATTGTTATACAAAATAAAGACAACATTTAAAAACTGTTTTAGTAGATTTTTGGTGTGGCCATATATCTTTGTTTCTTCTGAGAAGGATAATAATAATAATAATAATGGAGGGTGGAATCCAATAAATCAGTACAGTGAGGTTGTGCTCAGATAACCTCACTGTTGCAATGGGCAGACAGCCAATCAGGGTCCAGGATGTTTTATTGCCATTGTATAATCAGCTACTATACAAGATTTTTTTTTATCCTTCCTTATTTATTGCTGTATTGTAATTGTCCCAATCTATATGTGGCTTTTTAGTGATATGATGTTATGTCTTTTTGATGTGGAACCTCATTTTATTGTGACATGGAACTTCATTGAAAATGAGCTTTGCTCAATTGAATGTATCCTTTGATTCATTTATGAATAAAAAATGATTTACTACTACTACTACTACCATGCATAAAATAGTATACTTGTTCTAAGTATATAATATTGCTTTGACTGTTTATAAGTTCAGTATGCACCTTAAAGAAAGCAACTTACATCTATTCAGTGTGTACAGTACTTTGAAATTTGCAACAATTCCACTGGATTTGTGGAGGGTGTATAATATTGTGTGCTAAGTAAAGCATGGGTTATGCAAGCAATAATACCCAATAGGACAGGTGATATTGGGTTATACCCACCCACTCAGGGGTGTAATGAGGTCTGATGCCACAGGTGGAGGTCCTCATAGCTCCTGGCAGGGGAATACAGCCCAATACTGCCCTCCCTTATATGAATTATTGTGCTTAGAAAAGGGTGTAGGTGACTTATTAAAAAAAATTTAGAATAAAGAAATTGAGTAAAATTATTTTTGACTCAGTTTTCTTCCTTTCTGATAAAGTAATCATTCTTCTGGGATATGTGACAGTAGAGAGCACTGCTGTGTTTCAGTCTGTTTTTTATTAGACTGTACTACTGTCTTTTACTGGTGTCTTCTCCGGTGCCCCTTCCCCCCGAAGTAAGAAGTGTCACTCGGGATTGCTGTAATACGCTCTGCAACATGACACTGGAGAAAGGTGCAGTATGCACGGTCATGACATTTTTTTTAATTAGCATGAACTTGGCAATCAGGAGCTCTACAGGAGATGTGACTGGAATCAGAAAAGGAAGAGGCTTGCTGTTTTCTTTTTCCCCTACTTCATTTTTGGCAGCACATTGGAGGGGGAACACTGCAGGTATGATAGCAATGGTAATTAATTCACTCATTTATTAATGTGCCAAGTTAATAATTAACAATTTAAATCCTTCTCTCTGTGTTCTTTCACTTTCTGTAATAACCCCCTCGAACCTGGCGCTGACTAACACTATACTCTGCTTTGTCTCTACATTACCCTTCTTTGTAAATTTTCAGAAATTAGTAATTTACTTTTTTAATTTAGCTGTCCTGTCTCTGTTCTCTCACTCTCTCTCTAAACTCCCCTTCAGACCTAGCATTACCCTAACCCACCCACCCCTGTTTTCTTATGATTCTACTCTTCCTCTGGGGCTAATTCCTGCCCTCTGAATAAACTGTTTTATTGCCTCCTCTCACACCCTGCTGTGCCTCTGTCTTCTCCACTGGATACCAGCCCCACCCCCCGTCTCTAATATATCTATTGTTAAATCTCTCTTTTCCCCTACAGATCAGAGACCCCCGACAAGGGTGCTCTGCTTCCAGTGGTTGCAGCAAATTCATCAGCTTGCTGCTGCCCACCTCACCAACTATCACCGCTGCCAGCATAGCTTTTTTTTTTGTCTATTTTGCCATTAGCAAGTTATACTCTATCCCCCTCTCACCGGCATCCTCACTCTCGCCCTGCCGTCTATCGGTTCCACCAGACCGGCTGTATTTTCCTACCTCCTACCGCTGTTGCTGTCTACTGCCACTCCCCCCTACCACCCTCTCTTCGCCTGCCGTCTCTCGGCTCCATAGGCCCGGCCGCAGGTTGCACTCTCACCCCGCTGTTGTCAGATTCCGACGGCACCTCCTTTCCACTTAATCTCCCTCCCGCCCTTTTGCCTTTTCTTCCTTGTGTCTTTTCTACTGATGCCTATCCTCTTATTTTCTGCCTTCTACTAGTCACATTTTGAGTATGTTCCATGATCAAGTGCTAAAGTATATTTTGTTTACTAATGTATGTTACATTGCCATATGTATTTCTCTCTGCATTTTTTATACTCGTTGTCTTAATAATCTGGCTGTACTCTTTGTGTATTGTAATTGTACCTCCCGGGTCGTGCCTGAAAACAGTCACTTGCTGACTAGCGCACTTACCCGGTTAACAAAAACTAAATATATAAATAAAATAAATACTGTAATGCCACTAGAGGGACTCAATCTTTATCTAAAGCGATCACAACCTGTTGTTCATATAGATACTTTCCTAAACTACAGCTATCCCCTCCATCTGACCAGCCCCCCCACACTCCCTGTTTACAAATTCCTCCTGTTCCTAAATCAGTTGTTCACCAATTTCCCTGCCTTTATGAACAATGCACCCCCTACTCTCCTCCTTGTTCTGCTCATATCCCTCTCTTTACCACCTCCACTTGCTCACTACTCATCTATCTCTGATAGCTCTCCCAACCCCATCAGTTACTATTTCCAGTCCCCTACCCACATCCATGCTATCACTTCCTCCTCCCCTTTTGAAATATGGTCTCACTCTACCAACATTCTCTACATGACTGGGCCCTTACCTCCCACCCCCACTGTGTCATCACCTCTGGCATCCTCCCCGATGCTCTCGGTAATCATAACCCAATATTCATAGTTAGGAAAGTCCACAGAACTAAGTCACCACACAAAACCATGCAACTATGCTCTTTCAAGTTTCTTGACCATGAACCTCTCTTGAATAACCTTGCCACTTCTGACTGGTCCCACCAACCTCCTTCCCCTCAGTTGGTAAGGCCCTTGCCTACTTCAAAGAAATCTTTCTTGTAAACTGGAATGCCTTCGCCCCACTCAAACAAACCAGAGTCAGAGGTAACCACTTACCCTGGATAACCCCTGAATGTCTGGCCTGCCTCAGGGCTAGAGATTGAGCATGAAAGCTACCCAGCATCCTAGTGACCTCACAAACTACCGCATGCTCTGAAACGCTTGCACCGGGGCTACAAGGTTAGCCAAGTCCAAATACTTCAAATCTGTCTTCATCACCAACATAAATTCCCCTTCAAAGTTCTGGAAGGTGCCCTATTTACCCCTCATTTCACCCACCCCACCCGGTACTCAAAGTAAATAGTGCACCAGTGTCTGACCCACCAGCCATAGCTGCAGAATTAACTCCTACTATACCTCCTGCACCACTGAGCTACTGAAATTCCTACCCTCCTACCCATCACCCTCCCCACCCTCTACCGTTGTGTCCCCCTCCACCGCCTTCCCACCTCCCCTACTCTTTCGCTACTGTAACCCCAAATGATGCCCCAAGTGCCTTCCTCACCATCAACCCCTCTAAAGGTGCCTCCCCTGACAGCCTCGACCCAAAACTCCTCTCCTTCTCCACTTTGGCCATTGCCTACCCACTTTCAATAATCCTAAATCTCTCATTCTCTATTGCCTCAGTCCCCTCTTCATGGAAACATGCAGTGATCCTCCCTCTACCCAAAGGGAGTGGCCCCTCATCCCCTGGCAACTATTGTCCCATTTCTCTCCTCCCTACCCTTGCAAAGTTTCAAGAACACATTGTCATCTCCCAACTCACCTCTTTTCTATCTGACACCTCCTTTTCACCCCTTTCCAGTCTGGTTTCAGGAAGAATCACTCAACCACCACCTCTCTCCTACAGCTCACAGACTCCATCCTAACCAGGATGGACAATGGCCAAATTACCTCTGCCATTTTTGTCGACCTGGCCAAGGCCTTCAACACCGTCTCTCACTCCCTTCTCCTCAACTCACTCCTGGCAGCTGGTCTATCTCCCTCCACCACAAACTGGTTCAAGACCTACCTTATTGGCAGAACCCAATCAGTTAAGATCTTGGATGCCACTTCACTTCCTCTTCCGATTAGCACTGGCATCCCCCAGGGCTCTGTATTAAGGCCCCTCCTATTCTCCATCTTCTTAAATGACTTTCCCTCTGTTTGCTCCCCCTCCTTTGCTATACATGTGTTTGCTGATGATACAGTCCTGTATGCATTTGGCTCCTGTCCTGCTGAGGTTACAATCAACTTACAGCAAGACTTTAACAAGGTTCAGCTCTGGTTTGCTAACCATCCACTTTTCCTCAACACCAAGAAGACTGTCTCCATGACCTTTGGCACTAGGCAGAGACTCTCTAGGCTTCCTTCCCTGCCCACTTTCCACACCCTTGATGGGACTTTACTTGAGGACACATCCTCCTTCAGGTACTTAGGTGTTTGGTTGGACAAACACCTAAACTTCTCTGGACATATTGACGCCATCCAGAAAAAACTGCACCCCAAGCTTGGGGCCCTATTCAGGAACAGTAGTTGCATCCCTCCTATGGCTAGCCGTGAACTTGTTCAGAAGATGATACTGCCCATTTTGTACTACTGTGACGTAGTCTATGGTGTTGCCCCTAAGTCCTCCCTGGCCAGACTAGACACCCTCTTCAATTTCTTCTACTGCTTTGCCCTGGATGCCTCCCTCGCACCCACAACTGCGATCTTTATAGTGCCCTATCCTTCCCTCTCTTACAAATAGGCGACTCTCCCTCTGTGCTAAGTCTCCAAGCACTGGTTGGGTGAGCTCCCTTCCTACTGCACCTCCTCCTTTATAATAACCCCCCCATTCTCCCATTCCCTTAGATCAACCAACTCCTGCACCCTGCTAGTCTCCTGCAGAGCCACTCTAATTGGCCAATCCAGTTACTCTCACTGCCTCCCAGAAATTTGGAATTCCCTCCCCCCTCAAATCTGGCACTCATTCTCTGCCTACTCCATTAGCTCTGCCCTCAATAATTACCTTGCACCTAGCTGCTCCTGACATGTCTCTCCCTAGTTCCCTCCTCTAAGCCCTGGATAAACCCTACCCCTCTACCATCATCTTCATTTTACCCAGTGCACCCACCCCCCTAAATTTCTAGCTGTCCTCCCCTTCCCCAAATTGCTTCTCCTTTCTGGCCTCTCTTGACCTCTCACAGAATGTAAGTGACCCCGAATGCTTCCCATGGGTCCATGCATCTTGATGGACTATTGATTAGGCCCTATCCCCTCCAAAGGTGCAAATTCTCTTCCCCTCAAAGGTTCAGTTCTCACTATCTCCCTCTCTTATCACTCTTTTAATCTCTATCTACTGACTTCCCCAACTCCCTGACAGGGTACCCCACATCCTGAAGGGTCCTCTTTTGGATTAGGTCCTATTCCCCTCCTAGCGTTTAAGTCACACATCCTCCTTCTCTTTCTCTTCCCCCTTGAAATACCTGCAGACTTATCCCCCTTTCTGTCTAGCCCCATAGCCCTCTTCCAGGGTTCCCAACATTCTGAATGGGTCTCTGTGGGGCACTGTCTATCCCTTTATCTCTGGTTCCCCCAGCCCCTTGCAGGGTTTCTCGCATCCTGAAGGGGTCTCCAGGGACAGGACTATTCCCCCCCCCACCTCACCCTTTCCTCTCTTTTCCCCCTTTTTCTTTTACATAAGCACTTGTTTACTTATTAACCTGGCACTTATTCTTCTCCACTCTTTCTACATATTACGCGCAACACTGTTTAAACATTGTTTGTAACACCTGCCTTACAACTGTATGTTAATGTTGATCTTGTAACGTGAATGTAACCTGAACATGGCTCTTCCCCCCTCTCCCACCTCACCCCTCCCTCTCCTTTCCCCCTTTTCTTTCACATAAGCACTTGCAAACGTATTAACCCGGGACTTATTATTGTCCACTCTTTCTACCTATTATGCACCACACTATTGTAACACTGCTTATAACACCTGTCTTACAACTGTATGTTAATGTTGATCTTGTAACTTGAATGTTTAATGTCTCACTCCTATTGCACCTCCTCCCTCCAGGTTGCACTGGGAGATGAATGACTTGTCACTCAGTGGGCCTTCCTGGTGAAACATTTCAATAAATAAATAAATAAATAAAGAAATGGCAGTTTTCAACTTTCAATCTGGAACCTGGCACAGGAATTTTAGTAGGTAATGGAGCACTTGACGGAGGGACTTGTTTCAGGTGGGCATTGTTTTCTCATAAATGCCCACCTAGACAAGTTTCTCAGCCAATCACAAGCCACAAACTATTTTACCCATTTTCTAAAATGGATGTAAATCTTTGCAGGTATGCACTCATAAAGTATTCTAATAACTGATTTATAATGTGTATGAAACACCAGACCTGTGTGGCATGAGTGCTGACATGTAATTTGCCCATCAGTGACAAAGGTTGTGGAGGTGGGTGGGGGTAAGTATTAGGATTACTATATACCAGTTTTAATATGTTGACACTATATGATGCTCCATGTCATTGATCTATGACCTTGTACCTCTAGATTGTCCTTGGATCATGTGGGATGGGGACATGGTAGGGTGGGTGTGAGTTAGACACAAGAACCCTAATACTACATAACACATTTCCAAACTTTATTGGCATTGTGTTTGTGACCCTAATAGTGTATACATTTATGTGGTTTAGGTTTTGTGCAGTAGCACTCCTAATGAACATATATATATATATATATATATATATATATATATATATATATATATATATATATATATATATATATATATAATAAACTCAAAGAACCTTAGTGTGTGTGTGTGTGTATGTGTGTGTATATATATATATATATATATATATCTGTATGTAATTAATAAGCCACAACAGGGTGTGCATTAAAAAATTTTAAAGCATGCCCCAGAGGCATAGAAAGACATGAGACCAATGGCTGAGTGTCTTTACACTCCTGGTGCATTAAAATAATTTAATGCACACCATGGAGTGGCTTATCACACTTATAAAATGGCTTTTTAATGTCAGTGAGGACTTTTAAAAAATTAAGTTTTTTCAAGTAAAAAAATTTGTTTTACATATGTTTGTAAAGAAAAAAATAATTTTAAATAAATATTTCCTGTGCAGTATTGTATTTTATTTATTTATTTATTTGAACAATATCGGAATTACAATCCTTTGAGTCAGAGACTTCTTTACAAAGGCTCCACGTCAGAAAATTACACAGGTTACAAACAAGCATTGAGTAGGGAACAACGTTATCTAACAGATATAGTTCTTAATATAGTGAACAAGGTTCCAGGCAGATTTTTAAATCGCAGTAAAATGATACCAACAGGGGGTATGATGCCACTCAGGTTTAGAATAAGGTGCAACCCAGAAAAGAAGGATTTGCAGTACAGACGTCACTTGTCATGAGGTGGGTGGTGGCAGGTACATGTGTATGGAGAAAAAAGGACAGGAAGGGATGAAGGGGACCTGTTGGAGACTAAGGACAGTTACAAGTATGGAAGACAATGAGATGTTCACAGAGAAGAGATTTGAAGTGGCTAAGTTTGCTTTCTAGTGTGATATTGCTGGATAAGGAGTTCAACAAAGAGGGGTCTCCATAACAGAAGTATCTCTGACCCAAGGCAGTCCTGAAGCATGGTACTAGGAGGGTAGGTTTGGTGGAACTCCAGGTGGCTACAGTTGAGGGTGACGATAGGAGGAGAGTGGATAGATCAGAGGGGACAAGACCACTGGTTATCTTTCTGGCAAAAAGACAGGTCTGGTACTTCAAGTTGTTCCTCAAAGTTAAGCTAGTTGGCAAAGTTGTATAATGTACAGGTGTGTGTGAGCCTGCCACTGCCCATGATGAGATGGCAAGCTTTATTTAAGGAGACCTTAATTCCACTGAGGACAGTGTTGTCAGCAGCCCCCTAGATCAGGATCCCATAATCTATGAGGGACAGGATGGAGGAAGAGACAGCGAGCAAGAGGGCATCAGTGGGGAGACAGTTCCTGTGGTGGTAGAGCAGACCAATCCTAGAGTTGACTGAGGTGCTTAGGTGGTGGATGTGGTCATGGAAGATGAGTGCTGAGTCTAGGGTGATCCCAAGATATTAAAAGGTATTCACCTGCTCAAGGGTGTGGAGTCGGTCGGTAAGGATTTGGAATGGGGTTCCTTTGAGTTTGCTTTAGCTGTAGGGGAACAACATAACCTTGGTCTTTTTGTGGTTAAGAACCAGCCTATGGTTGACAAACCACATTTCAGCCTTACTAAAGGAATTCTGGGGGGACTGTTGAAGGGAGCTAGGATCTGCATAGGAGGAGAAGAGGGCTGTGTTATCAGCATATAGAAAAACTTGCTCACTGCAGGCCTTGTGTAGGGTGTTAAAGAATAGACTAAACAGGAGGGACCCAGGATGGAACCCTAGGGAACCCCGGATAGGACCAGGAGGCAAGTAGAGAGGATTCCATTTATTTTGACATGCTGAGACCTAGCAGACAGGTAGTCCACAAACCAAGTGGTAACCCCCTGTGAGAGGCCTAGGTGAGAGAGGGTGGATAGGAAGAGGGTGTGGTTAATGGTGCCAAAGGTTTTTGACTGGTTTATGAAAACCGCACCATCCAGGCATCTGCTGTCAAGAGCAGAGTGGAGAAAACTGGTAAATTCTAAGATGGCAGTGGTGGTGCTGTGGCCTTGCCGGAAGTCGTGCTGCTCCCTGCAGAGAATGTCATATTTAGTGAGGTACTTCATAAGCTGATCTGAGATTATTTTTTCCAGGGCTTTGGGGTGGGGGGAATGAACATAGGGTGATAGTTTCCAGGGGAGGTACGGTCACTGCTTTTGTGGATAGAGGTGATGACAGCAGTTTTCCAAATGGAGGAGAACTTGTCAAGGCATAGGGAGTGGTTGAGAAGACTGGTAAGGGGGGGAGAGGACCATGTCCAAGACCAAGTGAAGGAGTCTGAAGTCTAGGGTGTTGTTACTGTAGCGGGTGCCACTAAGGGCTTTAAGGAGGTAAGGCCTAGCCTCCTGCTCAGAGAGAGCTCTGAAATGAAAGAGCAGTTGGGGGTGTGAGGGGGAGGAGTGAAAGTGATCAAAGAAGCTGGGGGGAAGAACAGAGCTGAGGTCAGAGAAGGAGGCATTATGGGTATCAGCAATCAGTTGCGGGTTGGTGGAGATGGTACCATTGATGTTAAGCTGGGTTGGGGGAGGTGCTAATGGCTTACCATTGATTTTCTTCATGTTGTCCCAGAATTTGCGACTGGAGCCCCAGCCAGAGGCAAGGGAAGCTCTATAGTATTCAGCTTTAGCTTTGCGTATGGCCCTGTAGCATTGCCTGTCCCATGGCTTGCCAGACTCTAGGGCTTTTTGCCAGAGATTGTTTCTCTGGTGCATCTGATCAAATAGGGCCTGAGAGATCCAGGGGGTGTTGGGACCTTTGACAATATGATGGGTGAGGGGGAGCGTATAGGTCACAGGCCGAGTTGAAAGTACAGATGAAATAATTAAGGGCAGTGTCAATATTGGGGGCAAGGTTTATTGGGGACCAGTCCCAGTGGGCAAGGTTCTTTTAGCAACCTCAGTTTGCCAGGTTTGAGCTGATGCAGGGAGATAGTTTTAGGGGCTGGTTTCTTAATCTTACAAGACCAGGTACATAGTACTAGTGAGTGATCACTTAGGTCATTTGGGAGCACAGTGGTGCCTGTGATTTGTGGGGGCAATTGGATAGGACAGGGTGCAGCAGGGTGGAGGTACCATTAGTGGGACTGGTGTGGGTGGGGAAGGTAACAAGTTGTGTGAGGTCAACTGCCACAATGACATCTTTGAAGGGGGAGGCAAGGTTAGAGAGCCAATTAATGTTGAAGTTGCTGAGAGTTATTTGTTTGGACTTGGGGGAAGGTTCGAGAGGTAGTCCAGTATAGACTGCAAAGCATGTTTCTGATTACGGGTGGGAATGTAGATGGCTGTGATGAAGAGAGGGGCCCTGGACATACCTGGAGTGATTTTTAGTGAGAGTGCTTGGGCACCAGACTCTAGGGGGGTAGGCAAGGCCCTGGAGAGACTCACAGAGATAGATCACACATCCACCCCCATGATTCCCAACTCTGTCCTCTTGGAACAAGGTGTAACCAGGAATAGAGACAGTCGAGTCAGGTGGGACTTAGAGAGCCAAGTTTCGACAATAGACAGGATATCAGGTTGTTGCTGGGCCATCCACTCCTGGAGGCTATCAAACTTTTTGTGGAGGCTGCAAATATTTAACAATGCAATATGAAGTCCAGAGGAAGTGGGGCTTGCTGGGAGGGGGAGTGGGTTAGGGTGTATATTCCCAGACATCAACAGCAGGAGGGGAAAGTATTCTGAGGAGTACATGGGCTAGCTGCCTATGGCAGCCAGTGATGGTGGTATGTTAGTGGGTGAGCTGGGAGAGACCAGTCAAGATGGGTAGGGCACAGAGGAGGGGAATAGCCATGAAGAGGGGAGGCCAAGGCAAGCCAGGACTGGAGGTGGCAAGAAGTGGAGTGTGGGTAGGGGAAGGGTGGGGTGGTAGAGGGAGGGCCAAGGTGGAGGTGGTGTGTGTAGATATTGGGGGGGCAATAGGACTATCTGGGGGAGGCAGGAGGGTGGACTATGGGGAGTAGGGTGAGAAGAAGAGTAACAAGGGGGATGCAGAGGATTGATAGAGTGGCCATGGCTATGATAGGCAGATTAACAGTGAGCCAGGGACTGGGAGACTGAAGAGGTACTAGTGGACACCCAGCAAGGAGGCAGCCCAAATTGTGTAGTGATAGAGCAATGGCCTACGATGCAGAAGGTGTAGGGTATGAGGCTGGGGTGGGGGTAGGAAGAATGGGCCATTAAGGGATTAGGGGGGAGAGAGAGAGAGAGCGTGAGAGAGAAAAAGAGAGAGAGAGAGACAGACAGGGTGGAGGGGTGGCAGGGGAGGAGTAAGAAAAAAGGGGGCAACACTGACTCCTAGTGGTCAAGGAGGGAAATAACTGGTAAGGGGAGGAGGGGGCTAGGGATAAGGGAAAGGGGGGAAGTAGAGATCAAGAGTTTGGGAGAGAAAGGGAGAGGAGGGGTGAGGCACACTACTACTATCTGGTGGTAGAGAAAGATAACCTGCTAATGGAAACACAGACACTTAGAAAATGGAGGGGGTCACATGACAGGAAGATGTCAATAAATTAAGTGACACCCCTGGGTGGGAGGGTGGCTGGTTGCAGGTGGGGCAGTCAATGTGAAGCGTCAACGGGCTAACACCCCATACCAGAGTAACAGCAGGAGGGAAGAAAGTTATCATTAAGGCACTGCAGTCCACGCTGTCCCCAGCTACAAGAACTGTGTGAGGCTTGTGTAGAGTGGAGGGGATGGGGTTCCTGAGGGGCCTAAGAAGGAAAGAAGACAAAGAACTCAATTAGTATGCAGTGGGAGAAGCAGGTTGTACCAGTTACGTTACACTGCATGCTCTAGTGCACATGTGTGAGTAGATACACTGAACAGCTAGTGAGGACTGAGAGGAGATAATGAAGTCAGGGCAGGAGAAACGCCGGGGATGCTAGAGACCATGTGGTAGGCCCAGGCAACCAAGCACGAGCAGAAGGTAACAACAACTAACAAAATGTACACTATGAGCTATCTGTGCTGTAGGGAAAAAAACAAACTGCACTAGTCGCTAGCTTGGGAAGTAAAACAGGAGTGTACTGGTACAGTGCTAGGCAGTAAAATCTAAAACACAGTCAAACACACAGTAATAAGTAGATAGTCGCTAATCAGAGCTAAAAGTGGCACATTAGACAGGATTACTAGAGACAGTACATGTCAGAATCAGTACAGCATTGTTCGAGAGCTGAATAAGCAGGGGTTAAACTGTGGAAAATAGTCAGCAAACACAGGAGGGTAAACGGTAGTCTGAGAAGTCCCCTTAAAGTTCCTCCAGGCTTGCAGGGTAGAAATATCGAGTAGCCAAAATCAGTCAGTCATTGTCGGAGGGCAGATTAAGGCATGAACACCGCACACCAGAGTAACAGCAGGAGGGAGGAAAGTTAACTTTAAGGCACCATGGTCCACGCTGTCCACAGCTATGAGAACTGTGTGAGGCTTGTGTAGAGTGAAGGGGATCGGGTTCCTGAGGGGCATTTAAGGTGCCACGGTCCATGCTGTCCTCAGCTATGAGAGCTGTGGGAGGCTTGTATTGCATTTTGCCAGCAGGTGGTACTGTGGAACTGTGTGTATGATTTCTGTTCTCAAAGTGGAGCCCCGCTACAGTGTAAGTAAAGGCCATGCAGGTTAGCACTGGTTAAGCAGGGAGTACACCCTGCCACCCTCAACACCAAGAGTGGAGCCGAGGCAGGGAGTTGATCAATAGTGATATTAGTTTTTGTCGTGGCCTAAGCTGCTATCCCATGTCCTCCACACCACCACCACAATAGCATCATTTGTGATTGCAGTGCTGGCCACATTTTCTGTTGGCTCCCTCCTGCTCATAGAAAGGAGCTGCAACTTGCAGCAGGAGCTGCATGCACAGTTACCCCCAACCAGAATGAGGATCATGGTAGTTGCTTTTCCAGTCCCACAAAATGTAGAAATGGGGCCAGGGAGCTGAGGAGTAGTACTTCATACTCACAGCCAGAGGTGATGATGAGCTGGACTGCTGCGCTCCAACCCTGCATGTTCAGCTGTCCGATTGCTGGTTTTTATATTGGGAATTAGTGGTGTGCAAAGTGGGATAAATTCGCTCTGCGAAATGATTCAAGGAGTAATGCGGAATCTGCGAAGTGCACCGCAACGCGAAGTGGAGTACTTCGTGTTATAATGGGGAACGCGAAGTCCATTGAAAACAATGACTTTGCATTACTCTGCTTTCCCCAAACCACTTCTCCACCAATTTTAAGGTGAAGTAACACTGAAATCAATGTACTGCGCATCACTTTGCCTTATTATTGAGTTTCAAAGTGAATTTGCAGTGATTCATGGGATTGCAGGTCACATGCGCTCTAGATTGTTCTGCACAGCCTCATTTCTGTGTAGTGTATGTGTAGTGGAAGATGGAGACAGTTTCTTCTCAGAGCTCTGCCATTCAAATCCTCTAAAAGCTGCTAAAAAAGCATTTTTGAGCCATTTTTGTTTGCTCAAAATTTAGTACAGCGATTGTAGGAAACCCTCCTGTGCTCATATCATCGAGTGTTTATTGTTTGTTTGTGGATTTTTAATGTTAATTTAGAACAGTCAGTCTGTGTACTGTGAAGTGTGCTTTTGGGGGGAGTGTATCTGTGGAGTGGGTAGATTAACTGGGAGAAAAAGGCAGTCTTTCTGTTTTGGTAATAGTTTTCTTGTATAACTTGTTAATGTACACACACTAATATTTTCAGTAATTCTTGAAATTTTTTTGTTGATTGTTGTGGTGCAGCAGTGTATAATTTCAGTTTGTTTAAAACACTTGGTTATATTACTAAAGGTTTTCAATTTGCTATGCATTACTTGTAGTGTGTGTGTGAGTGTGTGTGCGATGCATGCACACCATTAAATCAGATACCATTTATTGTGCCACAGAGTAATTGAGTAATTTTATTTATTTAGTTAGCTTTTGTTGACCGGGTAAGTGCACTAGACAAATCCTGCCTATTTTCAGGCACAACCCGGGGGAGGGGGATACAGATGAATGCCAACTGACCTTGAACCAGATTAAGCTGTTGGTGGTATTTTTTTTTAGTGAATGAGGGAAATTTGGCCAGGACACCGGGGAAATTCCCCAACTCTTTTCGATAAGTGCCATGGGATCTTTAACATCCACCTGAACTACCACCAATCCAGGCAGATGGGACCTCGGTTTAACGTCTCATCTGAAAGACGGCACCTCAGAAATGCAGCACCTCTCTCATACTGCATTACAGTGTCAGTACTGGGATATTAACCCAAGTGCCAGATGTGGGAACTGAACCCACAGCCCTCTGATCTCCCAGCCTCAGAGGCGAGTGTGCTACCTACTGAGCCACTGACACTGCTAATTGCAGCAGTGTGAACCTGCTATCCACTGCACCTACATGGATTTTTTGTATTGCTTTGTGGTATCTTTACTGGTAGTAGTGGACTGTTTCTGCTGTGCACTACCCCCCCAAACGGCAAAAGGTATTCTTTTCCAAATTTTGATTTCTGATGGTGAGCACTGGTAAGGTGGTGTTGTTGTGCCTTTGCGTCTGCATCTCTTTAGTGCTCAGCGCAATCTTAATCTGTCTGTGCATTTGCATCTCTTTAGGGTCCAATCTCCATCTGTTACTTAAGTCACAGTTGTTTCTTTGGCTTCCCTTCAGAGTACTGGTGTGGTGCACACAATTCACGATCACGTCACGAATCACAAAATTAATGTTTTGTAGTATCTCTCCAGCCTTCACCACTGTACCCATTGATATGAGTTTTCAAGCTGGTGAGTTTTGTGAACAGCCAGGTCATCAGGGAAGTAGAGTCGTAGGCATTTACATTCCCAATACACTCGTCAGCTCCAAGTCTGAGAAAAATAAATTCATGTTTCACAGTAATGAATGCAGTCACAATTCATGATCACATCATGAATCACAAAATTAATTTTTTTTACTAGTTACTTGCATCATGTAACCTGTTTTGTAGTATCTCTCCAGACTTCAGCATTGTACTCATTGATATGAGTTTTCAAATTGGGGAGTTTTGTGATACAGGTCATTGTCATCGGGGAACTATAGCCGTAGGCATTCGCAGTCCTGTACAGCATGTGAGTTACAGTACTGTAAGCCATGTGATGTGTGGGGCCCAGGGGCTGTCAATATTGTTGTCACTCCTCCTTACTTCAGGTTAAGGAAGAATGACAATGAGAAGTCACAATCACAATAACAAGGCGAAGTGGGCACTTCACCGGTGGAATTTAGAGTCACTGCATCTCTAAGATGGGAGACTTTGCATGTCTTGTTACACTTTCTTTTCACTTCTTCAGCAGCGGGGCATTTTCTGGACACAAGACAGTAGCATTTTGAGATGAACATTAATTCTGGTGACTTTGTCTGACCACTGCCCTGATGACTGAATGTGCCATTAATTCTGGGAGACTTTGTATTTCTTGTTACGGTCTCATTTCACTTCATCAGTACTGGGGAATTTTCTGGAGACAAGATGACAGTAGCATTTCAGGGATGCACATTAATTCTAGTGACTGTGTGTGGGGGGTTGCCAATATTGTTGTCACCCCACCTTACTTCACGTTAAGGCAGAATGACAATGCAAAGTAATAATAACAAGGCAAAGTGGGCATTTCATGATGGCCACTCTGCAAAGCAGAGTGACAACGCAAAGTGCCCACTTCATGTTCACTTCGCTAGCAAAATTTAAATTTGCTGCATCTCTATTGGGAATAGGAGTTCCCCAGCTCACTTTCTTGTCACATTACAAAATGCAGGCAGCAGGACTGTGTATCTCAGGAACAGCACACTTGAAAAATGTAAGTGTGATTTTCTTTTATGTGCCGGAGACGAGATAAGTTGTTTTTTGTGCATCCAGAACTGGAATTTATGGGGTGAGTTAGCAATGGAACATCCAGGCCACACAGTTTAGTTAAAGCATTTAGGGAGGTAAATGGTTGTAGTTAAGTTATAAGCTATGTTTTACTATGTGTTGTGAGTCTGGATGTGCAGTTTAATTCTTAAAATATTGTGAGCAGTTAATGAACATTTGATTTTAAATATCAGTGTAGTAGAGGCTAGGATTTTCAGTATGGTGACTACTGCATTTTTATTTATTTTCTGTTTGGAGGCTTAGTAATATTGTTCAGTAAGTAGGTTATGGGGGGAGGAAAATGAGAAACTGGCAGCTGACCATGCGTTTATAGAGATTTAACATATGGTCAGCAGAAGTCTCTTAGCCAATGAAATTACTAGATTTTATAAATGTGTGTGTGTATCTGTGTAGTATTTGTGTGTGTGTGTGCACACCAGTATGTAATTCTGTGTTGCTTGTCGGTGTATGTAGCACTGTGTGTGTGTGTGTGTCTGTACAGTATGTAGCTCTGTGTATTTCTGCATCTTTATATAATGCTGTGTGTGCATCCATGTATGTAGTGCTTTCTGTATTGTTCCACATTGTCAATGGGGAGTTAATACATATGGTTAAAAAAGCATCCGCACTGGGGTAGTGGTAGAGCCCAAGCCATCAATCAGCATAGAAGCCTGGGCACAAGATGATTCCAAGACCAGCAGTTAGTCTTTGCTGTACCACTGAGGGATAGGCAGCATACCAGTAGTAGTGCCGAATTTGTCAAGCAATTTTGTGAAATTCCCTATTTATCCTTCACAAAATTTAGGGGAAAAAAATCCTCTAAAATTCTTTTTGTTATACCTACAGAAAAAGGCCAGTTCCTATTACAATACTTAAGTGCCATCTGGTAGATTTTCAACTACACTATCAGATGAGACAACCATATCTGGGTAGCAGTGAACACACTAACAAACAAAACAAAATCCCTAACTAAAGGTTTCGCAATTCTCAATACGGATTTTTAAAAATCCTTAAAAATCATTTGACTAATTCGGTGCTATTACTGTAGTTAACTCTCAGTAAAATTACTATTTTGTGGGTATTTCTTTCAAGGATTAGGCAACTTGGAGGCAAATTGTGGCACCTGGTGACAGGGAGCTCCTTCAAATTAAAAAATTGTGCCTGTTAAGATGCAGCTTTCAATTTGACTAACCTGCTAGCCAGACTCTCTTTCAGTGCCTACAGTGTCTGAATGAGGACCATGTTCCTTCTTTGTAGGAAGTTCAGCAGAGCTTCTGGTCTTTTTTTGTCTCTCAGACTGTATGTGTATGTAGTGCTGTATGTGTGCATCTATATACAGTGATACATGTGCAGTGCTGTATGTTTTTGTAGTGCTATTCATGTGTTTTTGTATATTGTGCTGTGTGTGTACTGTATATGCAGTGATGTTTAAGTGCTTGTGTACGTACTGCTGTATGTGTATGTGTCTACATTGTGCTGTGTGTGTGTATATATATATATATATATATATATACATATATATATGCAGTAATGTTTATGTCTAAGTACGTACTTCTGAATGGTAGTACATGAATACGGTGAAGACATAGCGGTGAAGTCTTAATGGTGACGGCAGAATGGTGAATGCAAAAATGGTGACCTAAAAGTTACAGTGACCCAGCGATTATGGCGATTCAGGTGAATTAGCCTTCCCCAGTATCATGGAGCACCTTGGAGTAGTATATTTAGAAATAGGGGAGGGTTCAGGGGGCACAGCTCCCTGTGGAGGTGTATGAGGGGCAGAGCCTCCCACATAAATAAAGGTCAGAAAGGTGTGAAGGTGTATAGGTCTGAAGTATCGCTATATTTGATGGTCACTGTAATTTGTGGGCGCTGTTTATGCAGTCACTTATACAGAATTGCCATTTCGACATTTGCCAGTAAAAAGTAGCCATTATCACAAGGAACCCTTCTGAATATTTGTGCTTCTGTTTGTAGTAAGTGCGTATATGTGTATATGCATCTGAGAATGTAATCGTGTGTATGTGTGTGTGTGTGTGTGCACACGTGTGTGTGCGTGTTTGTGCATGTCTGTATATATGGTTCTGTTTGTGTGTGTCAGATTATATAGTGCTGTTTACATGTGTATGAAAATGTAATGTTATGTATATGTGAATGATTGTGATAGTAATGTTTGTGTGTGTGCATTTGTGCACGTGTGTATGCAGTGCTGTGAGTGCATGTGTCTGTGTATTTCGTGCTGTGTGTGTTTGTGTATTAACCACCACTTATTCACAGTGATATTCCCTTCGGGTAACACACAATTAATTCAATCTAGTGGTTTTGTGGTTCTGGAGTTCTAGGTTCTACTGGTTACAACCAGAACTTACAGTACTATGTGACTTCGCTGGAGGGGCGGAGTACAAGCATGCTACATATTTGTTAACTACTGTGTATGTCTTACTTTTGCTTCTGAACTATTTTAAGCCCTTGTTTCTCCATTATTATTTTGAAACAGTCCATTTCTTCTTCATTTATTGTATTACCATTTGCAAAGCAAGCCTACTGGCTGTAACCGTAGCCAGCTCTTCCTTTTATAATCAGCTAGTAGTTATTCTTAGTGGAAAAATTGTATAGCTACTTTTATTGGTCAGATGATTTTCTTCCTGATAATACTAGGTGTGATGTATAGAACAGGCTGTGCCTGCAAGTGGGAAAATCTGCTTCTGTTCCACTTCAGAATAGTAGACCAGGGAGGGGCTGTGGACATGGCCTACCTAGACTTTAGCAAGGCATTTGACACAGTCTCACACAAAAGATTAGTAGTCAAATTAGCCAGCCTGGGAGTGGGTCCCAGGATGGTAGCTTGGGTAAAACATTGGCTGGACTAGAGGACACAGAGGGTAATAGTAAACGGAGTCCACACAGAAGAAAGGGGGGGTTACTAGTGGGGTACCATGGGATTCAGTACTGGGTGCAATCCTTTTTAATGTCTTTATTAGTGACAATGCAGAGAGACTGGAAGGAAAAGTATGCTTCTTTGCAGACAACACAAAGACCTGTACCAGGGTTGATACACAAGGGGGAGTGGAAAGGATGAGAAGGGACTTGGCAAGGTTGGAGGAATGGTCAGAAGTATGGCAGCTTAGACTGAATGCAAAGAAGTGCAAAGTAATGCACCTGGGAAACAAAAACGCAGGGGAAGAATACACAATGGGTGGGGAGGTAGTAACAACAACAAAAATGGAGAGGGATTTGGGGGTAGTCATATCAGATGACCTAAAGGTTAGCAAGCAATGTGAGAAGGCAGTAGGGATGGCTGGAGGGATACTGGGATGTATAGGGAGAGGCATCATCAGTAGAAAACAGGAAGCTGTTATCCCTCTGTACAGACAGTTAGTGAGACCCCATCTGGAGTACTGCATGCAGTTCTGGAAACCCCATCTTCGCAAAGACATAGACAGGATGGAGGCAGTCCAGAAGAGGGCAATTAAAATGGTGCAGGGTCTGCACCAGAAGCCATATGAAGAGAGTCTAAAGGAGCTTAATATGTATACTCTTGAAGAAAGGAGGGAGAGGGGGGACATGATAGAAACTTTTGAGTACCTCAAGGGAATCAACCAAGTCCAAGAGGGCAGCATCTTTCAGAAAAAGAGATGTGCAAGAACAAGAGGACACAATTTGAAGATAGAGGGCTAACCGCTCAGGGGCAATGTGAGGAAGAATGTTTTCACAGAGAGGGTGGTGAATGCATGGAATGGACTTCCTGGGGAGGTCATGGTGTCAGAAACAGTTGGGGAATTCAAGAATGCATGGGACAGACATAAGGCAATTTTTGTGGGGAGTAGGAAGAAATAGGCTGTTGGTTAACTAGGATCTGTAGCTTATCCATTAGGTAGAGAAATGGGCAGACTAGGTGGGCCAATCAGTCCTTATCTGCTGTCAAAGTCTATGTTTCTATGTTTCTATTCATACCTCATCAGCACTGTGATTTCATATACTGTGACATCACAAGTGACCAGTCTAGTAGAAGTTCGATGACTCTTCTTGATCAGTCATGAAGCTATAATCAGTGAGGTCACAATGCTGGTGAGGTATGAAGGGGACTAGAACTGGGTATGTCAGCTGGCGTACTGTCCCACACATCACACCTGGCACTGTCAAGTAGAATATCTTCTAAATGAGAAAAGGGAAAAGATAATGTATAGCATTTCAGATATAAAAAGTAACAACTGACAGCTGTAAGTTAGTATTGATTGCAGATTGTGTTCTAGCTCTTTAATTGACACTTCCCTGTATGCCCATACTGCCTGACTTGTCATAGGCTGATTCCCACCTTTGAATGGTACTATTTGACTGTATAACCATTTACTAAATCCTCTGTACAGTTTCTGTCCGTGGATATGATAAATTCTTTGCACTTGTATACCACACTGTGCACTCTGTACTACCTGTGTTGGACATACTGTACCATGTACCTTCTTCCCTATGTTTCGATGTGACGACAAGCAGCTGACTGTAATTACTTTTCTTTGGTCTACCTTTTGTATTGTGTAATTGTGCATTGCACTGTCATACTGATGTTGTTTTGCTGTTATTCTTCCCCTAAGACACCTGAAAATGAGATGGCTATGGCTTAGTGGCTCAGGCCAAAATGTTTAAATAAACAAATAAATAAATTTCCTTGCAACAAAGCTGAGATTCAGAAAGTAAACTGGTGAAGTAAGCTTTGAGAATTAGGTATGGTTTCTATTCTGCTTTTGTTATGCAAATGCAATTGCTGTTTTAGCAAAATTGATTATCTACTGGTGAGTGGTACATTACTAATCTAGGTTTTTCTTTCCCTGGTACGTAATTCTGGTTTTGTTTGCAGGCTAGCCTGTTTAGGATTAGATAACATTTTGTGTGTCCTAGCAATGACCAGCTAAAATGATTTGCTGTGCATTAAGCTGAAAACGAATGACGAGTGGTCCCTTTAGTAAGGACTTACTGTGCAGTCACTTGTTTGTGGGGAACATGATACTGCTATGAATGTCAATGGGTAGGAAGGAGAGCATCCCTGATTCAAATACATGCATTTACGTTAGATCGAAGGCCCAGTATTATATAACTTTACCATTCCAGCAGAATCACAATTTGTATTGCGAAGAAAATGCAGTGACAACAATCCCAAATCTTGGAATAATTATATAATTAAGGAATAATTCATTCTTATCTTCAGGATTTACAATTTGAGAAAGTGGCCATGGGACTCTCATAGTTTAGCTGATAGAGAACTAGGGCAGTAATCCATCAAAGTCAAGGGATGTGGGTTCAACTCACAGCTACAGTAGTTTAAGTATTTCTTCCTTACTGAAAATTGGTACTTAAAATGGCAAGTACTGGCCTGTGCTATTTAAGCAGCTCCCATATGTTTGCCTTTATTTTGCAGTTTGTGACAAGGAAAGGCACACTGAGTTGTGACAATTCATTTCCAGGCGTATCTTTAGAGGTGAGGATTGCATGTACCTATTGTATTGACAGGGGAAACATTATTTCATTGTAACAGCCACCAGTGATGGTAAGAAAGGACTTTGGTTTAGTGCCTCATCTGATGACAGGACATCAACAAAGCAGCACTCCCTATTGTTTCACTGCAGTGTCATTTCTGGATATTTGCTCAAGTTTCTGATGTGGGACTGAAAGCCACGAAGTTCTGATCTTACAGCCCAAGATGCATGTGTGCCACCTACTGAGCCACTCACACTTCTACATATAGCTTAACTATGCCTAGCTGCAGAATTTATGTATTGTCTGTGTGAACATAGTGCAAGGTTTAATTCTTGCATCTTAAATTTGCAAAGAAGGTCCAAGAAAAAGCTGATTTCCCTTGAAATCTCTTTGCACAGGCTAAAAAGAGGTGATATGTCTTATGAATAAATGCATTTTTTAATAATAGAGGCAGCGGCATTTTGCCAATGTTAGATGTTCTATCATTCTATCACACGTCAGTGTCAGTGGCTCAGTAGGTAGCACACTCACCTCTGAGGCCAGGAGATCAGAGGGATGTGGGTTCAGTTCCCACATCTGGCACTTGGGTTAATATCCCAATGCTGACACTGTAGTGCAGCATGACAGGGGTGCTGCACTTCTGAGGTGCCGTCTTTCAGATGAGACATTAAACCGAGGTCCCATCTGCCTGAATTGGTGGTAGTTCAGGTGGATGTTAATCATCACATGGCACTTATCGAAAACAGTAGGGGTCGAAAAGAGTATGGGAATTTCCCTGGTGTCCTGGCCAAATTTCCCTCATTCACTGAAAATACCACCAACAGCTTAATCTGGTTCAAGGTCAGTTGGCATTCATCTGTATCCCTCTCCCCTGGGTCATGCCTGAAAATAGGCAGGATTTATCTAGTGCACTTACCGGGTCAACAAAAACTAAATAAATTTGTTTAATTTCTGAAGTTCCTTATAGTTTGCATGACTTTTGTACAAATTCTTGCAAATACTATACCATGGGAATTTACATGACCAGACCAAGACCATCAGTGAGGAAATCTCTCAACTCATAAGGACAGTTAGTAAAGAAAAAACTCAGTCTGCTATACGGAATCAAAACCAGCCTAATCATGAGGACTAAAAGTACCATTGCATTCTGCACACTTTTGCCCATCCTGGACCATGGGAATATTCTTTTCAAATGCAGCTTAGTTGCAGACATCTCAAAACAGCATATTGCCTACTATAAAACTGACTGCTTTGCCACCACCCAGACTCACTAGTCAGTGTCAACTGTACTAAAGCTGTGATGTCACTCTCATTGTTGCCTGACTTCTTAAACTGGTCTGTGCTGTCTTTGCCATTTTCAGAAATTCAGCACCAACCTCCATGTCAACACTACTTAACATCCAAATAAACCTGTAGCACCTTCCAACAGTGTTGTAGCAACCCAAAACTTTGGGGGGGGGGGCCTCAGAAAAAAACGCCAGGCAAACAAAGTTCAATGAAACAAAAAGTTGCTTTACTTCAGCACCAGCCAAGGGTCCAAAGCGGCTTACTTTGGCAGGGCAAAGACAAAACAAAACACTTGTTAGCTTGATTCAGTTTTCCAGTTCACAGCAGCCTTGCTCAGTCTCTTTCCACCCACCAGATCCCCCTTCTTTCCCTTTCTGGTTTCCTTTTCAGCCCTCCCAGATGAGGCTAATTTTCAAGCTTACATAAAGCCAATTTATACGGTCTCTAAAGGGCATGGTCAGAAATCAGCAGAGCTGGGTCTCAATTCACCTTGGTCTCCTGCTAGCATTTTAGTGGAAAGGGGGTCCTGGGTGAAGGTTGTATAGACTCCTTTATATACTCTTCCCATGAGAGCTGTGCCCATGGCACACTTAGCACTGGCTAACATTGAGCTACACTACTGGGAGAAAACAAATCAGGATTATTATGCAGAGAACTTACCCTGTGATGAATGTGAAACAACAATGGCTGCAGAGTCTGATACCACAGGGCGACTTGGGAATGATGTCCCTTATGGCATGTAACCATTTGAGGGGTATGTTGTCAGTGACCAAGGTGAAGCCCCTTTCCAGCAAACAGTAATGCAGGGCTACTACTGCCAGACACTCAATATCTAGTGTGGCATAACACTGTTCACAGGGAAACTATTTTCTGGACAAATTAAGGAATAGGGTGAATCCCATCATCAAATTATTGTGACAAGACAGCCACCAACCCTACTTCTTTGAAATTATATTTCTTTATTATTTTATATAAAGGTAATATACCTGACAGAACAGTACAGGGATTGCACATTATGACCAATGATATAAACTGTATAGCAACTGCAGAGTGACAATATACAACATGTTACAGAGATCCCTGAATCTGGAAAAACAATGAGAAATACCCCCTTACCCCTCTCACTCAGATCCCCTGGCCCCCCCTCCCCCAGGATGTGCCTTCTGTAAAGGAAAAAGGAAAAAAAAAAGAAAAAAGAGAAGAAAAGGGAAGAAAGGGAGCTGATACTGATCCATATGAGATGCATAAAGGTATATCAGCTGCCAAGGTAGCTAGAGGTGTACCCAACAGGACATTAATTCAAATAAAGAGCATATAATTTGCCCCATCTCCACTCAAACAAAACCAGACAATTCAGAGAACTTGCTATTAACCTTTCAGTCTGAAAGCAGAGTGAAATTTCACTGATCCATTCTGCATATAAGTTAACCAATTGGTCCATCCAATGCCTAAGGACCAGTCTTTTGACTACCATCAAGATTAAAGCAATGTGGAAAACAACCCTACTTCTGAGACATCCATGCACAAAATGAATGGATGGTTGAAATCAGGACTTCATATGACAGGCCCCCCTACACAACACACTTTTGATAGTTTGGAATGCACTTTAAAGACCACTGAAACTTGTTTGGTGCAGATTTTTTAGTTAGGTCAGTCAGTGGAGCAGCAAGTGTTGAAAACTCCAGAATGAGCCAGAGATAATACTCTGTTAGGCCAAGGAAGATCCTAACTTACTTTTTGGTAGTTGGTATGGTGCAGTCAACAATGGCTTTTACTTTGTCAACAACTGGGCAAACATGACCATTCCCAGACCAGTATCCCAAGCATTTAGTTTCCTGTCACCCTAAGGCACATTTTGCAGCATTGGCCATGGAACCTTCCTCTCTGAGCAACTGAAATACTGCAGCCACATCCCTCAGGTGAGTGTCCCAATCATAGCTAAATATGACAACATCGTCCAGGTACACTGCTGCATATAACCCCTGGGGATGGAGGATTCAATCCATCATTCTCTGAAATGTGGCCAGGGTACCAGGCAATCCAAAGCATGGTAAACTTGTACAAACCAAATGGGGTGACAACGACCATTTTTTCCTGGTATACAGCAGTCAGCAGGATTTGCCAATACCCCTTGGTCAGCTCTAGGGTACTAATGTACTGGACCTTACCCAGTCTTTCCAGAAGTTCATCCATTCTAGGCATAGAACATGTGTAAAACTCGGAGACTGCATTGACTTTACAGAAGTCAGTACAAAACCGAGCGGATCCATCTGGTCTTGAGACAACTACAACAGAGCTAGACCAGTCACTCTGAGATTCCTCAATGAGTCCCAGTTGAAACATTGAGCAGATCTCCTATACCATCTCTCAGGCATTTTCTGGGAGCTTATATGGCTATCAGTCCAGATACCTGGGACTGTGCCTATGTGGTGTTGGATCACATGAGTTCATTCCAGTTTTTCGGAGAACACATCCCCAGAATTTCCTACCAGTTGCTGAGCTTCATTTATCTGGGTCAGGTTGAGCTGATCATCAAATGGAATGTGGCTTAATTCCTTTAAAATTTTAGGACCTAAGTTTAGTAAGTATTTTGGATAAGAGAGGCTCTCACCCTCTCTCAGTTCTAGAAAACAAAGTCAAATATTGCAAATCCCACAATGGTAACAATAAGTCAATGTCCAAATATAAAGAGTATCCTGGAGTTCAAATAAGAAATTTCTTAAAATGGGAGTGGCTCTCACCCTCTCTCAATTCAGACACCAAATAATTCCTCCAAACGAACGGACCAATTCTGCCTTCCTTCTTCTATAATACCTACTCAACGAAAACACTCAGAGACTCAGGCCTAGACACCAAATTCAGGGCTAAACTAAAAGGTTGCTATCAAAGAATACAGGGCCCCTGAGGAGCAAGAAATAGCTCCCCCTCAGAGAGCCTTAAGAACCCCCAGAGGGACTCACCATCATCCACTAAAGTCCCTCCGAGTTCCCTCTAAGTCGCATACCAATTCCAGCCACAAATCCCTATTTTGGTGCCATGGTCCTAAAGACAGGTAGCAACCTTCCCCTTTCTGGAGTAACAGACCTACAATAGTTAAAAGGCCATTTTAGGAGGAGAATCTCAGACTTCAGCCGCCCACCAGCCACATGAGTCCCCCCTCCCCTACAACCACAGAGGAAAAAACCCTCAGGTCCAAACCCCAGCAGTTCCTCCCTAAAAAACCCAGAACCCTGCCAGTCGTCCACTCCAGGAGGTAAGGAGCACCCATCTAAAAATCCAGTGGGGGAGAGAGAAGCCTCAATTGTTCTTTTCATCCTCTGCACACTAAAGTAGAATGTGCTCTCACCACATCAGCGTCGGCTCCAGGAGAAAAATGACTGCTACTCACTGTTCTTCCATATGCTGCACTAGTAACCATGGGTGCTCTCACCGCTCCAATGTTACTCCCACAAGCAGGCAGCACGGAGAATAAAACCCACAATCAGCGCAAGGACTTAGTGCGCTCCCACTGCACTACACCAACGCTGATTCAGACAGTGCAGACAGAGAAATTTCACTCCACAGTCCGGCTAAATATATTCAAATCACTTCGAGAGATGCAAAGGTTTCCAAAACCAAAAACTCTCCCTCAAATTTCGAGCCCCAGAGTAACACTCTGCAGTTTCTACAGTCTCGTTGGAAGAGAAGCTAATTGTGGTTTTTAATTTACCAATCGCAACCGCAACAAAAAAAACTAAACAAACACCACAGCTACAGCGTTTGCCCAATTCACAGAATTTATCGGATTTTAAGGTCACTAACAGTTCAAGTAAAACTTTAACCTGTAGGACCACGCCAATCTAATTACTGAAAAATACGTATCGAATCTAGATAAATCACTTGGATGCCGTAACTAACTGACAAAACAACTTAGAAAAATAAACGACGATAAATAAAATCTAAAAATGAAATTTTTGAGCTCAAAAAACTAAAACAGCTCAGACTGATCACACACTGCCACCATCTTGCCCCCTCTCGTATATATACAGTATATATATATATATATATATATATTTTTAAATATGTTGTCTGATCCAGATGCAAGTTGTAAAATGTTTAGTATTGTTATTATCTGGGAATTATTTTGACTTTTTTCTTGTTTTCTGTACTCTCTCCCTGTACGTGAGGGGTGTGTGTGTGTGTGTGGTAAATTACGTCATTCCTGAGTAGTGAGAGTACTCTGGTTTTTATAACTCAAATTTAAAATTTTTTCCAGGATTGATTTTCTGCTTAGACTATAACATTAAATTCAATATATTCAAAACCCTCGAAGTGAGAGTTTGCTGGTTTATTGGACTACATATTTTGAAAATTGAATAGACTATTATACTTAAAACCTTTGAAGTGAGAGTTTGAGGGGTTATTGGATTACATCTGTTGGGAAATTGAATAAGATTACTTTAAATAGTTTGTTTTGAGTTATTTTGATTCATTTTGATAGAGGGTTGGGACTGATTCTGATATTGTTTTATTGCGGTTCTAATTAGCACCTATAGTAGCTGCTTTTTAAATAGGTGGTATGTGTTGGGATCATGCTCTGGTGGGCAGATGCTACTCCCCCTCAAGGCTGAGGGGCCTGCACCCCTTTGATAGTCCCCCATTGCAACCTGAGGTGTATAGGCATTGTTGTGCCTTGGGTATTGCACGAAGGGGTCGAAGAGGTGGGGCACCTGGGCTCGGGGTAGGTGGATTGGGGTAGTGAGGTCAAGGAAGAGCCCTGGGGTGAAATGGGTCCAGGAAAGGGGCCCTCCCTGCCTGATACCCATACCCAAGGGTTCCACTGATAGTGGGCAAGTTGCCTGCTCTTCCATGGCCTCTCATCCAACTCGGGCGGTGTTATGCAAGGCCAGGTCAATAAAGAACAAGACAGCAATTATTGCTGATCTTGTTGAGACATCTGACCTGGTTTGCATCACTGAGACATGGCTAGATGAGAACGCTGGCCTGGTATTGGAGTCAGCGGTTCCGGCTGGGTACTCGATGATATGCTGCCCGAGACTGGATGGTAGAGGTGGGGGTGTAGACATCTGTTTTAAGATAGAACTGGGCCTTGTAGAGGTTCTAATGGGGACCACCAGATCCTTCAAGTGCATCATGGGAGCAGGTGTGGGTAGCAGGATTCTTCTTATCTACCATCCACCCGGAGATGAGAACGTTTTACTGCAGGAAGTTGCGGACTTCATGGTTGACATGGTGTTGGAATCCTCCAGGCGGTTGGTCCTGGGTGATTTCAATGCCTGGGTCAATGATGAACTCTTGCATTTGGGTCAGAATGTCCTCTAACTGATTATCTCATTGGGCTTCACGCAGGCGGTTACAGCTGCAACCCATATTCATGGTCACTCCTTGGATCTGGTGTTCCTCCTGGGGATGGAGGCCACTGACTTGGTGGTGGAATCGGTTGGGTGGTCAGACCATCACTCTATAAAGTTCAGTTTTGTGGCTGTCCTGTGAGACCTGCCTCTTCGGAGGTGGTCCAGTACCACCCTTTGAGGGGTGTTACCCCTAAGGGTCCAATGGCGGTGCTGGACCTATCGAGTAGGCCATTGGAAGGCTCGGACCCGGGAGACCTAGTGTTGCACTATAATAGTGTGGTGCTGAGGGCCCTGGATTCCATAGTTTCTGTCTGAGTTTGCCTTCTTCCCCTCTGCCCTCGGTCCCCTTGGTTTGACGGGACTTTGAGGGAGTTGAGGAGAGTGGGGTGAAGGTTGGAAAGTTGTTGGCAGAAATCTGGACTAGAGGAAGACAGACTTAGGTTGATGGCCCATTATTTGGACTATCAATCAGAAATCTCCCATAAGAATGCAGAGTTCCCGTCCAGGGAGATTGCTGCAGCAAGAAATCAACCAGCTCAGCTCTTTCAAACTGTGGACAGGCTGTACAATCCAGCCTGCCTTTGGGGTTGGAGCGCTTTTTCACAATTTGAGAGTGATGAGTTTGCTTAATTCTTTGCAGATAAGGTGTCCTTCATCAGATCAGAGATCCGCTTGACTCGTTCAAGTGAGTATGACAGTGGTTGATGCGAGGGCACAGGCACCCGGTCTGTCTGGACAGATTTCAACCAGCCAGCGATCATGGATATTGTGAAGACTGTTTGGGGCTTGCATCCGACTTACTGTAGTTTGGATCCTGGTCCAACCTGCCTCCTTGTGGGGTGTATGGATGTCATTGGACCAATCCTTATGGAGATAGTCTGGTGTTCACTGGATAAGGGGGTGTTTCCAGACCCCCTGAAGGAGGCTGTGGTGACACCCCTTCTAAGGAAATCTTCCTGTGACCCAGACTGTCTTGCGAACTACAGACTGGTCTCTAACCTGCCCTTTTTGGGTAAGGTTATTGAGAAGGTAGTCGCGTTGCAGCTCGAGAATGTTCTTACCACCCATGAAGTCTATGATCCTCTCCAGTCCAGGTTCAGGAAGAGGCATAGTACCGAGACAGCACTGGTTCGAGTGCTAAATGATCTCCCAATAGTGAGGGATCAGAGAAGTCATTCGATCTTGGTCCTCCTTGATCTCTCCACAGCATTTGACACCATGGATCATGGGGTGTTGCTCGAATGCTTATGGCTACTCTGTGGACTGTCAGGGACAGTCCTCAGGTGGTTCCATTCTTTCATCACAGGCAGGACTCAGAGGATGGTGTCAGGGATTTTTTCCTTGGGCCCCCTTCCCCCTGCCTTGTGGGGGTGTTGCAGGGTTCTGTGCTGTCTCCCAAGTTGTTCATGGTGTATATGTTGCTGTTGGGAGATATTATAAGGTGGCATGGGCTGAGTTTCCACTGCTATGCAGATGACACTCAGCTCTACCTGTCTTTTGTACCCAAACAGAACAGTGCAATCTCGGTCTTTAACAACTGCCTTGCTGAGATTCAGGACTGGATGAGTGCTAACTGGTTGCGACTAAATCCGGATAAGACTGAGGTGTTGGTGGTGGACCCAGGTCAGACGGTAGAGAAGTTAACTCCTGGGCAACCATCTGGCCTTGTGCTAGGGGTGTAACCAGTTGAGACCTTCTGAATGGGTGCGAAATCTGGGTGTTGTGCTTGATAATGAACTGACGCTAAAATTATAGATGTCAACAATTGTCAAGTCCTCATTTTCTCATCTGAAGAGCATCGCCTGGATAAAGCACTTTGTTCTGCCTGAGGAGCTTCCTATGTTGCTTCATGTCTTTGTGTCCCACATCTTGATTACTGCAATGCTCTCTACCCAGGATTACCAGGGGTGGATCTCCGCCACCTGCAGCTGGTCCAGAATGCTGCAGCCAGGTTGTTGACAGGGTTGTCAAGAACTAGCCATGTCACTCCTGTGCTGCGCGAACTGCACCTGCTGCAGGTGCAGTGTGGGATCACCTTCACGGTCGCGTTGCTGACCTATAAGACCCTACATGGACAGGGACCGGGTTACTTGGAAGACCTCCTTCAGCCTTACTGCCCCCTCTGCCCACTCTGCTCCACCGACGAGGGATTGCCAGAGGTTCCCATGGTCCTTCTCCAGACATCAGGTGCAAGGGCTTTTTTTTTTGTAGCCCCGACCCTGTGGAACTCTCTACCTCGTCGGATTAGAGAGTGCCTGTCCACCGAGACTTTTAAATCCTGATTAAAAACATATTTATTCGGTCTGGCATTTGAGGACAAAGTCTAGTTTTATTATTACTGCCTTTCATCTTATGCTTTATTTGATTGAATGTCTGTTTTATACTGTATATACACTTTGATTTTTGAAAAGCGCTTTAGAAATAAAGTTGATTTGATTTAGTTTCCCATGTTCAGTTGTACTTGACTATACTTGGTTTTTAATCAATGAATTTAAAAAAAAACGTACAAAAGACTTTTTAGCTTGTTTCAGCTTTCCAGTTCACAGTAGCCCTGTTCTCTCCCTGTCTCTGTCTGTCTCTTTCTCTAGCCCCTAAATCCTGCTTCTTGCAGCCAATGCATATGGCTTTTAAAGGGCAAGGCCAGAAATCAGCAGGGCTGGGTCTCAGTTCATCCTGTTCTTCTTCTAACATCTTGGAGGAAAGGGGTCCTGGGTGAAGGTTGTATAAACTCCTTCACACACCTGCTCACCAGTAATGAACAGCTACTAAAACTAAACTACCCTGATGATAGTAAAAACTGGGATGAGAGCCTTTTGCCATCATGCATACTTGCGCACACACACACGCACATGCACACACACACACGCACGGCACCACGCGCACACACAGACACACACCAACAAAATAACATCCCAGGGGCTACAAGAAAGCTAATAAATCCTGCTTACTTTAAGACAGCATCAATAAATCATTTAGTAGCTGCCACCTTCCCCTGTACATGTTACTAGATATTTCCTATATGGTATCTGAACTCAGTGTGCAATTGTCATGTGTCCAGTTATCTATATTTTTGGTGCAGTGCCTTGTTGTATGGCAGCTTGGTCATGTTTGTTACCACTGGAGTTTAATATTTAAAATAACTGCATTATATTGTATTCATTGTTTTCTATATACATGTTTGTCTTTTCCTACCTATGACACAGCTGAAAACAATTTCCTGACTTCATAAATAATATATGACTTAATAAATAAATACATGTTCAAATTAACAGGTCATGTGCTATGAATTTATTGCTTTCTTTTTCTGAAATGAATGAATAAGTGATAACACTAAAAAATCAGATATTTTGTGTCTGGCATAACAGCTAATAACTAAATACCTGCACATGCGTACGTACATGCAGTATATGCACCTACACTATCCTTTGCCAACATTTAACTCCCTGGGTGGCAGGTCCCTCATATATATTTACAACCTCTGTCTTGGAATGAGAGTCCCAATCTAGCGGGCTCTTGAGAGAGGAGAAAGGCACATTCTACCATTTTCAAACTAGGGGACATTACAGCCTTAGACAGTGCATGGATGATACCCAACCTGCTTGTATCAGTGCTGATTGGTCTGGCTAGTAAACTGAACATCATTGACAGCCAAATAGTGGTTAACCTTTAGGCAGCCAACTAGTAAGCCTCTATTGGGAGCCCCCCCAAACTAGATGGGCCATCAGGCCTTTTTCTGCCATCAGCATCTCAGTTTCCTTGTTTCTATAAAAGCAGAGTTTCCAACTAAGAAGGTCAGTTCAGCAGCAGAGAGCAGAGGGGCCTGAGGTACTCTAAAGTAAAGTAACATGAAATGAGAAGCAGAGACACAGATGGTGCATTTGGTGGCCAAGAGAAAATTACTACGAGGTCATCCTGCCTATATGGCAGCACTTGTAAGGGCTTAAACAGCTGAAAAGACAAGGCATGTTGGCTAGCAGTAGGGGTTAGTACCACTGGGCAGCACACTCTTGAACCATGTAGACTACATGTGGACTTGACTGGCAGGTTGGCTAGTGGTGAAGGTGATGTGGAGGAACCCGAATGATCTGTCCCCAAGAAGAGTAATGAGTGCAAGGCCTACCAGCAGGTATCACCGTTGTACTTGGCTGGTAGGTTGGCCAGCAATAAAGAGCACAACTCAAAGAAGGGCAGCCTCAAGAAGGCTAGGACAGACTTGTCAGGTAGTCTAAGTAGTGGTCAGTGACAGCATCAGAGCAAGTGAGGCAAAGCTGCAGCAGCTTTCGTTAGAGTTTGTTTGCCAACAGTGAAGGGGTGGAGCCCATGAGGGGTGACCTTGAGATGAAAGATAGGGTGTGACTTTCAACTAGGTACCCTTTTCAAGGCAGATTCATCTGTCAGATTCAATAGAAGTCAGGGGTATTGCCTGATACTGAACCTCAAAACAGCCCAGCAAACCTGACTGCCATAATAGCCAGAAGTGGAGGTACCCATCTAGAAGACATGAACCACATACAATTATAGTTGGTAAAGTGGTCAGTACTACATGGGGTAGCCTGCAATCAGACACCCACAAATCAGGGAGATCTGGGGCTGGATTCACAAAGACAGCCAAAAATCCTGCAGCTGCAGGAAAAAGGTCTGCAGCACTGCGGAAATGCTGGTGCGTTATATTCTGAAAGAAAAATTACGCACATGCAGAAATCTGTAAAAAACCCAGCAGCTGCAGAAATTCAACAGCTGTGGAAATTCCGCAAGTGCTGAAAATCCATGACTGTGAATCTGCAACTGTGGAAAAGGCTTAGGAGGCACAACAACAGGTGATCAATATTAACTGGAGCAGCAGACTTTGACAGTCTTGCCATAGATGTAACTGAAAGTACCCACAGAGAGACCAGCAACCATTCCCTCAACTGGGACAACTGCAGCACCACCGGTACCAGTAAAACAATGCACCACAGTGGCTTTCTGTAACTGATGATTGTGTCTCTCCCTGGAGTGTTTATGGTGCCTGCAGCAGTAGCACTCATTGCATGCTGTTCAGCCTTTACTGCCTGTGAGGCTCCTTCATGGGCTGCAATGGGTCTGGTGGCTGTTGTTTGTTGTCTCTCAATGACTATGGTGTACTAGTGTTGCTGTAACAACTGCCACTGCTATACACCCACTGGTTTGCTATTACTAATTTATTTATTTTTATTTATTTCATTATTCGGACATAACCTTTGAGCAAAATGCTCTTTTTCAAAGGTTCCACGTCTTGACAGGAGAACAACACAGAAAGGTAGTTACTGAGTATGGGTGAACAAGTACAGAGACAAAAAATACAAGAAAAAACAGGAATTGGTCTGATTATTTACAATTGTAAGCTAGCTCATATAGAGGTACATATTACAGTCAGTACAGCCCAGGGTACATGGTTACTGCTGTAGGTTTAAGAAATTAATTTAGCAGGAGGTAAAGCAGCCAGGGGAGGCACTGTCGTTATTTCATATAAAGTCAGGGGGGAGAGACTCAACATAGGCTTTCACACCCTGTATGTTAATGCAGCCAAGAAGAGGCTTTGTAGTTAATTCTAGTCAAGGGTAGGGGGGTCATTTTCTGTTCAGGACTGACCTAGTAGGAACATACTAGAGAGCAATGTGAGGGAGGACCGTACATAGAATAAGCTGGGGGGAAGACAGGTGCTTTGAGACAATCACATTTGTGCAGGGTCAATGGCAGGGGAGGGACGTAAAACAGAGTGCTGAGTTAAGGACAGTAGATAGAAGGCTTGTCAACAGGCTGTGGCTATGGAAGGCTCAAGTTCAAGGGCTGGCAAGTAGTAGGAGGAAGTAAGAGTTTAAACTCAGGGTTATTGGGCAGCAGGGTAACAAATCAGAGAATGCAGCCCAGGAGCAGGCTGGATCCAAGCTACCGGATGATAGTGCTACAGGTTACCTGCAGCTACAGACCTTAGCCTTGGCCAGGTGATGTCTTAGTTCCGCCTTGAAGATGGGGAGGCTGTCAATGAGCAAAAGGCATGCTGGGATCTCATTTAGCCAAGAAGGAGCCCTGTATGCAAAGGACCGTTGGCCAAGTGCTGTTTTTCTGAAGGGGATGGCAAGTGGGCAGCGAGTCTGCCCTCTAGTGTGGTACCCAGATCTACCTCGCCGGAGCAATTCTTTGAAGGCCAATGGGACTTTACCTAGGAGAGATTTCATGCCAAGCAGGCACATTTGGTATTTGATTCTGTTGGCAAGACTAAGCTGGTTAGTGCGCTCATAGAGGGAGCAGGATGTAGGAGATTATCAGCCCCTAGAGCCAGCCTGCAGGCCTTGTTGAGGGCCTTGCTTACTCATTTTAGCGCAGTGTTGGATGTCGACACATAGACCATGAGTCCATAGTCAATAACAGACAAGATGGAAGAGGAGACTGTCAGCCTGACTGCCTCAGGAGTCAGGTACTGTCTGTGCCTGTAGAGAACTCCAAGTTTGGTGTTCACTGTTTTAACGACCTGATCGATGTGCTGCACGTAAGAGAGGGTGTCATCAATGATCATGCCCAGGTATTTAAAAGAGTTGACCTGCTCGAGTGGAGCAGCCTTGTTGTTAGTAATAGTAAGGGACAGAAGAAATCTCTTGTGCGGGTGACTGGTTATCAGCATCGTCTTTGTCTTCTTGTAATTCAGAAACAATTTCTGAGAGCTGAACCGGTCCTCCAAGCTGCGAAATGAGTACTGCAAATCATCCTGTAGGTGCTGAAGCTGGGCACTACTATTAAGGATGACCGCATCATTTGCATACACAATAACTTTGCTATTGCAGGCCTCTGGATGCCAGTTGATGAACAGGCTAAAGAGGAGGGGACCCAGTATAGACCCTTGTGGGACTCCCCATTCTTGATGCTCTACAGGGGGCATATCTCAGACAGCTAGTGTTGGAACCCACTCAGGAGGGAGCAGTCTTAGACCTGGTACTGTCAAATGGGGAAGGAGAAAGAATATCAGATTTAGAAGTGGGTAGCCATCTGGGAACAAGTGACCACCAAACAGTGTGGTTCACAATAAACACAGCCATACAGTCAAGCCATACAAAAAACAAGAGTATTGGACTTTAGGAAGGCTGACCTTGGGAAAATGAGAGAGTGCCTCAGAAAAGCACTAGCAAACGGGCAAGAAGGAGGGGTGGAGGAACAATGGGGAATAATCAAAACAACCATTACAGAGGCAACAAGCCTTTGTGTGAACCAAATCATCAAAACAAAATGAAGGAAAAAAACACTAATGATTCTCAAAAGAGGTGGCAGGGACAATTAAGGAGAAAAGGTTAGCATTCAGGAAATATAAGGAAACACAGAAGGAGCATTACAGAGAACTTTATCAGTTAAAGCAGAAGGAGGCAGGGAAGGCAGTCAGAATAGCAAAGACACAAACTGAGGAAAAGATAGCCAATTCTGTTAAGAAGGGGAATAAAACCTTTTATAGGTACATTAGGGAGGGATACAAGGACTTAATAAAGGGGAGGGAATGTGGGTAGAGGGTGACAGTGCACGACAGTTGGATAGCACAGGGCACCTGCAGCACCACGGCAACACCGGTGGCAGCTGTGCACACACCCACCCCACCAACAGCTGGTACACATGTGCAATGGCTGCACCGCGCACAGTGTGCAACACACAGCTGCCACGGCACAAGGCACAGGTGGCCATGGCCACTCGCACAGCCCCACTGACCACCCGGTACTGTGTAGGAGAAAGCAACAGTGCCTACCTTCCCACTGTGGTGCCATCTGCACCTGACCTGCCGCCGCTCCTCCGCCACTACTTGGTCCTGCAGCGGACAGCTGTGCCTCACCTTGTGCTCCTGCCACCCTCACCCGGCAGTGATCTTCAAGCCCTATGGATGGAACAAAGACAGGTACACATCAGAGAACACCCACAGCATGTTCCTTCCACCCCTACCCCTGTGCACAGTGGGCACCCCTGCCCTACATATCCCGCAGGGCCGTAGTGCAGCACATCCCGCAGCCGGCAATGGTACCCCACAGTATGCACACAGACTGTGAACCCCTCTGCAGGGCATGACAGGCTGCCATTCCACCCCACTGAACAGCCCTAGGGCACACATGCAGCATGGGCCAACTTACCTGGCCATGGCGTGACCTCCCTGCGGACACGTGCCTGCAGCTGCCTCAGTCTCTCCGGTGCCCACCTTAATAGGTCCCCATACCGGTGGCGGCATTGCTCACTGGTCCTGGCCACCCCAGTATCATGCACCAGCCTGGCGGTGATGGCCTGCCAGACATCCATTCTGGCCTGCTGTAAGGGCACCAGGTGCATGTGGCAGCATATGGGCCACCAGATTGACCAGCTCCAGATCTGACCAATTCCTGGCCGTACGCACACCCTGCTGTGCCATTGTGACCACGGCATTCAGTGGAGACAAGATGGTGGCCAGAGGTGCATGTGTGCACAACGAGCGTGGGATGCACACCTTGAATGGACATGTGCTGCGTCCGCCAATTGTGCATCGCCATGGATGCACTAACCAGGCGTGGCCCACCAGGCACGTGGTGGTGTAAGCCCGAGGGGTCAAAGGGTGGCAACAGGGGTCGAGGGTCACAAGGCACACCACAGTTGCACTATAGGGTCTATGGCGCACTGTGTGCACCATGGCCCCTATCGCACAGTGGCGCACTATACACAATAGGCGGTGGCACAACACCTGACGCAAGCGCACTGCGGGCTTGTGCACTGCGCATATCCAGACATTGTGCCATGACTTGCTCTGGAGCAATTCCAGTGCACATGGAGCAAGTATGCAATATTCAACCACCACATGCAAATGAGCACATCAGCCAATGCGCACCACATCTAGCATATTAGCATGTCATTACCATTGCACCAATGCTCATTTACATGCGATGCACTCTAAAGGTGCCTCAGAAAAACACAGGCCATGGACCGGTATTGCAACTGACTAAGGTAAGTTGCAGCTGCTGCTGAGCCCAGCCAGCACAGCAGGGTGGACGGGGCAGGCACCTGCAGTCACTGACACACATGTCTCTGTCCACAGGTAGTGCTGTGTCCAAGTGTGAGGAGAGTGGGGTGCGTGAGCCTGCACGCAAGCGCAGGCCCAACTTTACAAAGGCAGAGACTGATGCCCTGTTTGAGGCCTACCTCTACAGGGAGCGACTGCTCACTGGTGCCACAGGCACACCACAGGCCAGGGCTGTGGCCTGGGTGGAGATGGCAGCTTGTGTGAATCAGCAGGGCAGCCACCAGCGGTCTGTGCAGGAGTGTAGAAAGAAGGTGGGTACAGACAAGTGCCGCATTAAGGAGAAGGTGGCAGCCATACGTGCAGCTCAGACTGCCACTGGAGGGGGACCAGCAGACGTGCCATGGCTCACAGCGCAGGAGTAGCTGGTGGCAGCCACCATGCATTGCAGCACTGTTGAGGGTGTGCCGAGTGGTGGATTCCGGATGGGAGGGAGCCCATCACTGCATGGTACATATGTTGGACCCACACTGCTGGTGGGGTGGGGGTGCGGTGGGGCCATGCATCACTAACACATCTGTTTTCTCTTACAGCACCTGCACGCCAGCATGCGATGGATGGGGCATCAGCAGCAGCCATGGAGGTAGGCCCAGCCCCGGAGGACCAGCCATCCACCTCCACGGGCATCCGGGGTCTAATTGGATGCAGCACACCACCGCTATCCAACTGGATGTCCTGGGCATGGGGTCGGATGAGGCCCTGGCTGTGTTTCAGCAGAATGCCAGCCATGGCATCCTCTGCATGGAGACACAGATCGGGCGGAGTCCAACACTGAAGACGACCTTACCATTATCCTGGACAGAAGGGGTGGTGATGTGGGGGAGATGCCCATACCCAGCACCATCTCGGGTGGCACAGCCAGTGGCCTGTCAACAGTGGAACAGCTGCCCTCTGCCACTGCCGGTGCCACTGTGGGCACCACCATGGTGGTGCCATGTGGTGGTGGTGGTGCATCTGCGCTGGCGCTGGCCAGTGTACAGGGACAAGAGGGGCAGCAGCAGCAGATCGCAGATGATGTTGGGCAGCCAAACGCAGTGTCCACTGCTGGGGTGCCTGACAGGGACCTACCCCAAGGGGACCTCACTCTGCAGCATCCACCAGAGTGGGGGGGCTGTGCAGCACGGTTGTACACCACCGGTGGGTCGGCGGCCTGCCCAGTCTTCCCTGGGCGCCGACCCATTGGCAGAGCATACCAGATTGTTGCAGGCCTCCATGGAGCAACAGGTGCTGCTCATAGCTGGCATGCATGCACTGCACACGGAGGTGCGCCAGGTGGCCGAGCAGCACAGAGAGGCACTGCGCAGATCCTGAAGGCTGTTCAGTGCATGTGGGTGGATGTAACCGCAGCCCTAGATCACATTGCCAATGCGATCACAGTTGGCCTTGCACCACTGGCTGCCATAGGGCATGGCCGGCAGCCTCAAACACCATGTAGTGCTATGTCCACCCCACGAACCCGGCGTCGAGCAACACCCACCCTGTCAACTCCGAGCTCTGCTGTTGGCATCCCTTTCACATGCCTGGGGTAGGCCTGTTTGGGTGCCTACACACTCCTGCAAGGACCTGGTCATGGTCCCACAGTACGACCCCTGGGGGGCAGTTGAATATACTCCCTGTGGCCGATGTGCAGCCTGTGGTGGCTGATCGGCCCCGGCATGGCTGCCCTCGTATCCACGGTGGCCATGGTGTCGTACAGAGGAACTGATGTGCATACCTCCCTGGCTGCAGTCTGCTGCCACTGCCCTGTGTTAACATGGACAGTGTGTGTGCGTGCATACCACATTTGTGGCACCTGTGTGTTGTGCCACAAGCTGCCTGTGTGCATGCCTGCCTGGCCGCTGGCCCATGTTGCGTGGGCATGATGAGAGCGGAATTGCACCGCGTGTGCCTGTGCACCAGTGCCCTGCATCTGATCCATGGCACATGCTGATGCCTGTGTGTGTGTGTGTGTGTGTGTGCATGCAGAATGCTGCAGTCCGCTGTTGTGTGTGGCTGTGTGGAACTGACATCCCCACCCCAGCACCATGCCTCTGTGTGCGCCTGCCCATTGCCATGCACGCCCCTGCCCATGTACCAATCCATTGAGTGTGGCCATTGCGTGGGTGTTGCACCACCTACCTGCGAGCACCATAATGCTCCTGTACGATCGTGTCCCAGTGGGTTCTATGTGATAATGGCGACTGCCGAATGGCAAGCCACATTATCATGATGTCAGGGCAGCGAAAACATTTTTGCCACCCTGACATCCTTGGCGCATGGAGGAATGGCGTCGGGGACTTACTTATTTTGCTTTCTGTGGGGGGCTGCACCCCCCACACCCCCACACAGGGGTGGCTTTGTCCCCGCGACCCTACTAAAGGATTCTCAACTCTGGGGGGTGCATGTCGAGGGAGGGCCAAAAGCAAAAAAAGACAAGTTTGGGTCCAGGCGCAACAAAAATGCAGTAGCACCCAGAATGAGACCCAAACCCAGTACCTCCTGCACTGCAAGCGGAGGCCAACTCCCGATGCCATGGTGCAGCTCAGCAGCTGACCGCAGCGCCACCCCCTACATCCCCTCTGCCCCCTCCCAGCCCAAGCTCACCATGCTCGCTCCACCCCCCGCACGCATGTACATATAGCGACATCTACAGTTGTGGCACCTGTGTGTTGTGCCACAAGCTGCCTGTGTGCATGTCTGCCTGGCCACTGGCCCATGTTGCTTGGGCGTGATGAGAGCAGAATTGCACTGGGTGTGCCTGTGCACCGGTGCCCTGCATCTGATCCATGGCACATGCTGATGCCTGGGTGCATATGTGTGTGTGTGTGTGTGTGTGTGTGTGTGTGTGTGCAGAACGCTGCAGTCCGCTGTTGTGTGTGGCTGTGTGGCACTGACATCCCCACCCCAGCACCATGCCTCTGTGTGCGCCTGCCTATTGTCAAGCACACCCCTGCCCGTGTACCAATCCAGCGACTGTGGCCATTGCGTGGGTGTTGCACCACCTACCTGCGAGCACCATAGTGCTCCTGTGCGATCGTGTCCCAGTGGGTTCTATGTGATAACAGTGAGTGCCGAACGGCAAGCCACATTATCATGATGTTAGGATGGCAAAAACATTTTTGCCACCCTGACATCCTTGGCGCACGGAGGAATGAGCGGGGACATAAATTGCTTTCTGTGTGGGCTGTGCCCCCACCACCACCACAGGGGTGGCTTTGGCTCCCAGCACCCCCTACTAAAGGATTCTCAACTCGGGGGTGCATGTCGAGAGAGGCAAAGCAAAAGACAAGTTTTGGGCCGGGCGCAACAAAAATGCAGTAGCGCCCGGAATGAGACCTGAACCCAGTACCTCCTGCACTGCAAGCGGAGACCAACCCCCGATGCCATGGTGTAGCTCGGCAGCTAACCGCAGCACCACCCCCTACATCCCCTCTGCCCCTTCCCAGCCCAAGCTCACCGTGCTCGCTCCACCCCACGCGCGCGTGTACATATAGCGACATCCTGTCGCTGCAGTCACCCACCCCACCACATCCGGTCGCCCTACCCCCCCATCGCCATTTGGGCTTTTGCCCACAAAGTGGTGCCATTTCGGATGGCGCCATCTTTCAGGCTCCAACATCACAGGCTACCGTCCCAGTGCAGGTGTGCCATCTGCTGGAGCCGGGGATCCCTCCACCGGGGAGGCTGCCCACCACCCTCCAGCCCATTGCCCTCGTCGTCCCCACTGCTGTCCCCCTCATCAGCCTCGACAGCTATCCCATGGTCTATGGCCATGTTGTGCAGTATGCAGCAGGCCAAGAATAGGCCACAGGCTTTCGAGGGGCTGTACTGTACGACACCGCCAGATCTGTCAAGGCAACGGAACCGTGCCTTCAGCATCCCAAATACATGCTCAATGATGTTCTGCATGCTGGTGTGTGCCTCATTATACTGGTCCTCTGCTGGGGATGACCGGCACTGGTAGGGAGTGAGTAGTCAGGGCCTGAGTGGGTAGCCACTGTCACCTGTGTGGACAAGTACATGGTTAGCCATGTGTCCTCTGTTGCTGTGCTGCTTGCCCATCCCTTGTGCCGTCACCAGTGCACCCACCCTGCCCACCCCATACCATGCCCTGTCCAGTTCAGCACCCCTTGCCCATCCCATACTCACCCACTAGGTGGCCCATGGGGATATCCCCACACTTGAACCTGTGGCACAGCGCAGAGCTGTGCCAGATGAATGTATCATGTGCACTCCCAGGGTGTGTGGCACAGACGTTGGTTATGCACCCCGTGGCATCGCACACCACCTGGCTGTTGATACTGGAGTAGCCCTTCCTGTTGATGTACACTACACCATCAGGGCCAGGTGGCATGTGGATGCCCACATGGGTGCAGTCAATGGCCCCAAGCATGCCAGGCATCTGTGCTACCCTGTGGAAGTCCTGCATGGTTGCTGTACACTCTGCCTGTGTGCTGGGGAACTGGATGTATTCCGAAGCATGTGGAAGCAGGGCATTGAGGAATTGTGTGAGGAGGCATGACGTGGCCAACTGGGTTATGCCTGTGGTGTCCCCTGTTGGTCACTGGAAGGTGCCTGTGGCGAGTAGGCACATGGCTGCTGTCACCTTTGTCTCCACAGACATTGCGTGGCTCCGTCTAGTGGGTGTCTGCATCTCCTCACTGCACAGCTCACAGAGCTGCCTCAGAATTGTCCTGTTCAGGTGGTACTGGCCCACAATCTCCGTATTGGTGTAGTTCTCAACGGAGGTGTTGGCATGGTGCTGCCTGTTCCGGGCATACTGCCGCCAGGCCCTTCCACAGCTGTGTCGCTGTTCCTTCTGCCTCCTCACATCCCTCATTACGGCCTCCATCTGGAATGCTGCGCTGGCCGTGGCTCCTGCTGTCCTACCACCCCCTGGATGGTTGGCTGCTATGGCCCATTTGCCGCCCTTGTGCAGTGTCTAGCACTGTGCCTGCCGTACCCTGTCACTCCCTCTGCCCCTGGCACACCCTCCTCTGCCACCTCTGTCCCATGCCCCTGTGGCAGCCTGTTCCAGTCCCTCACAGACTCTCTCCCCCCCTTGCACTGTCTGTATCCTCCCTCCACTGTCCGGTTCCTCACTGTTTCTCTCTGTCTGTGTGTGTGTGTCTCTCTGTCTCTCCCCCCCCCCATCCCTGGCGCAGGTGTTGTCCGTGTCCTTGCATCCTGTATTTATGGGCTCATGTCTGCTCAGCATATCTGGGTGTTGCTCCGTACTTGCACCATGGGTCGACAATTGATTATCACACTGCGCCGTGTATTCATGGGCATGCCCCCTGCCCTTGCGCATGCATTCATTAGGGTTGTGCACTGGCGCACTGTGACTTGCGCTGCGCAGTGGCTCCCACTAAATATTGCTCTTTGATGCATTTGCACAGTTGCACTGGCACATCTCGGTTACTCCATGTGCAACGGCTTTGAATATCCCACCCTATATATACAGTAGTTAGGGTTGACTAGGTACTTTAATGTTAAGCCCTCTGTCAATGCACATTGATATTTTTTCCAGCTTTTCTACATATCTTCAACACCATTGTATATGGCTGTGAGTAACAAGTTAATTACTTGGCCTCAGGTTCTCAGAGTTTCAAGCCACTGGAGGTTTTTCCTATCTATAGTACCAATGTCCATAACATTTACTGCCAGCCCTTCCCATTAGACAATGGCTAGAACTCAGTTGGGTGGAATAGACTGGAGTGTCCCAGAGGATGTTACCTTCTCCAGGAAAGGAGTCAGACCATTCACCACTGCTTAAGTGCCACCTGGGGGTGCCTAGGCAGCACAAGCTCAGCACTGATGGCAGTGGGAAGGGAGATGCAGGGGGCCTTGTGGTAAGCATTTACATCAGTAACATAGTAACATAGTAGTTGATGGCAGATAAAGACCACTAGACCCACCGTGTCTGCCCGTATTCCCTGCCTGCATCAGCAACCACTGACCCTACTTGGTCATTGCCTTTTGCCTCTTTTCCCTACATCTAGGGTTCCCTTATGTCTATCCCCTGCATGTTTGAATCCCCCCCTCACTGTATAGTAACATAGCAGTATTGCACTGCTATGAGTTAATGGCCCAACATCTAAAAGGAGGAACACAGAAAGGATAAACACCCTCTCAGCTCAGCAGCAAGATGCTGATATGGGGCGTGTCCCACACAGCACCAAATTTGACTTTGGTCAGAGGGATTGCTGTCCCACCCACCAGCCCTACCACGGGAGGGGTCCCCTACTAGGCAAGTAAGTGGGGTTCTCTGGGGTGCAGATCAGGTGATGGGGCTGGATTGTTGCCTGGCTGAAGGATTCCAGGCTTGGGGAAGCATGGCCGCAGCTATTTCTCCCAGTACTGAACATTGCTGCTGCCTAGACTGTAGCCGGGGAACATGATAATCCTTGAACCTTCGTCTAGTAGTGTCATCACTATTCAGACCTGAGAAATGAAAACACAGCTTGGAAATGCAGCCCCAAGTTTTATTTGGATAATGTACAATATTACAGTACACTAAAAAAAAAAAAAGCTATAATTTGTTTTCATTTAGAACTATTACACCAAATGACAAATAAAATGAGCTAAATTCGTAAGTTAAGTAAATATATGTTAGCACTAAGCTTAAACTTAAAGGAACACATTCATGCCCTGTGGCTATCGTAGTTTACAAGCTCATGAAGCGTGCTTTCAAATGAGGTGTTAGGCCCATCTGTAGCTGGAAGCACTCCAGAGATACCGAGACCGAGTCCGTTCAATGTTAATATTACATTGCAGCCATTTTTAGAACATGTCTAAGTAAGTAAGTAAGTAAAATTTATGTCTTAAGCGCCTTTTGAATACCAAGGCACTGTACAGTAAAATAAACAATATAATCAAATAATAAACATCCATGGAATTTTAAAAAGCTTCAGAAAAAGCCTGATAAAATGGATATGTTTTGAGCTCCAATTTAAAACTCAAGGCAGTCAGGCATTCCTTTAACCGATGAGGTAGAGAATTCCACAGGGTAGGGGCAGCATAAAAAAAGCACGTGCCCCAAATGTTTTTAACCGAACCCTGGGACTCTCTAGCAGTCCCTCATCACTGGATCGGAGTGAGTGGGAGGGCAGTAAGGAGTAAGGAGATCTTGCAGATACTGGGGTCCCTGTGATGTCATTGAGGGACGAGCTGTGCCTAACTACATTGAGTCAAGCACAGCTTGCTCCTTGATGTTATCACAAGGTTTTAGAAATGGCTGCAGTGTACTATTAATATTGAACAGATTCAGTCGTCTACATCTCCGGAGTGCTTCCATCTATAAATGGGCTCAACAGCTCATGTGAAAGAGCTTTTCATGGACTTTCAAACTGTGCCAGCCACTGTATTTGAATGCTTCCTTTTAACTACAAAAATCTTAACAATAGCAAGAATAACATTGCCATCAATACTTTGCTATTTCACCATGTTTTACCATTTTGATGTTACATAAATAGGAATTTTTTTAGCATGGACGTGTGTGTTTCCCTCTGCTTGGTGACCCAGTCACTTTTTCATGCAGATGTTTTCAATATTGTTGGGGGGGGGGTACTTTATACCCACTGCCTTCTTGCTTACTTCCCTTGAGACTCATTTCCTTAGGATGAACAACCATGCCTCTCACACCTGCCTCACTGAGCATCTTGTCATCCCTGTCCAGATTGTCTGATTAGTAGACACCTAAAAGGAAAAAAAAAACACCCCCAGTGGGCCCTAAAAGAGTGTGGAAGTGAAGATGAACTTAGCACTGGAGGGGTGGTAGCATGTGGTAAAATTTTTTCCCAGGTTTCCACTTGCCCGCAACCCAACATTTTCATGATAACTGACCTGGGTTCTGGAGGGCGGGAGATTGCATGGTCACCCACTATGTCCCATGTCAATCCATAACCTCCCCTTGCTAGGTACTATGGTAACAAGGATGCCAATCATGACATCACTCTCCCCCTAGAGCCTGAGAGTAGAGCCTCTATAGCACTCTCATGACTCCAGTGGACCAGGGGGGTGGGCAGATTCACATAGGGCACCCTTGTTGCCCACATGGTTTTCTGTCAGCACAACTAAGTTGAGCAACAATATTATTTTCTTTACTTCATCTGTTTATGGCCCCCCAACCTACAGATCCCCCACTTCTTATGGCCTACATTCCACCTCTGCTTCCTATTGGACCCACTCTGCAATAACTGATGCTTGCTACCAGCTAGGACAAAGAGGGGTTGCACTCAGAGGTGTAGGGCCAGGGTGCTACTACTGGGGATTGACATGCCCCACACATAACGAACACCAGCACCAAGCATAGCAGCACTCACACATTGAAAATGCATGCAGAACTACCCTAGAAATCACAGGTAATCCATAATTTCCACAGGTATGAAAAAAGCTTATTGCTGGTGAAAATATACAACAAAGGTAGGAATTATATACAGGGATAGGGATCACAGTCCAGACATCCCTGTGCTTCACTCAACTGGAGCTTCACTAGGGGGACAAGGAGTTGTAAAAATCACACCCCTTTTGTACTGGACACTACACCAAAATCAGCCAGTCAGATTATGCTGACCACTGCACCAAAAATAGGCCAGTCAGAATGTACTGGCTCAAATACACAAAAAAGAATTCTTAAAGGTGCAGGACTCAGTATGTGTGATCAGGGGTGATGTGGATACCAATTCCAGTGATGTCAGAAAATATATACAGTAAATTAATAAGCACAAAACATATTGCAAAATAGGATTCATATTGTTGCAGCATGCAAAGAAATTCAAATGTACAGTTCATATGTCACCTTACAAATATAACTAGAAAATGACTTAAAAAGGGATATCAAACAAAATACAATGGTTGAATACATTACCACACTGTTCCCATGGCCTGGTTAAAGAGACAGAATGAGAGGCAACAAAAGATAACATCAGAGACATAGTTGCAATCTTCCACAAAACTGTATATCTCAGATCTGCATGCCACTGGATTCTATATTCTGTGGGAAAAAGATATAATAAGAGAAGAGGTTAAAGAAGAAAACTGTTTCAGTAAGGCTTCTGCCTTGGTTGTCATGCTGTTGTATTCAGTAATGAAACAAATTAGCTTCTGTTGATTCTTGGCCATTTGTTTTGGTCTAAGTAGTAAGAAGTTATCCAAAGCCCTGGCCCTGTTCTGGGCCTCGCTGACCTGACCCTTACTGTAGCCTCTTTCCAAGAAGTGACCTCTGAGTTCTTCTGCCCATATTTTATAGGTGGAGCATCACAGCAATTACACTGAGACACAGAAATTGCCCTTAGGGTATAAAGTTGACCAGGTGTTTGTGAGCTATTGGCATGTAAAAAGCTATTAGTAGTTGTGGGATTATGGAAACCTGTGGTGGATACCTTGCTGTTGGCATCAGCCATGAGTGTGATGTCAAGGAAATTAAGTTGTTCAGCATGAATGGTACAAGTGAATTTGAGATTAAAGTTGTTACCATTAAGCCATTACAGAAAACATGCCACTTGTTCCTTGCTGTCCTCCACACACATATTACGTCATTTATTTTATTTATTTTTTTATTTAAATTTTGTTAACCGGGTAAGGACACTGGGCAGAAGCCCTTCTTCTGGTCTGACCCGGACAATAAACATAAGTTACAATACTTTGACGTAACAGTCACATTTAGCAAACACAGACATCATGAGACATTAAATACTGTTTAAGCTTGCGTTTAAATCCAGGCAATGATTTGATAGATCTCAGGGAAAACGATAAATTATTCCAAATACATGGAGCCAATGAAGAGGAGGATTGGGAACCATAATTATTTTTTACTTGAATAGAAGGATCCCTTGATTTGACTGCAGATTGATTTGAGACTCCCTTAATTCAATTAAATCAAAGGAGACAGGTTCTTTGAATAAACAGCCTGGTGCACCAGAATTCCCATAGAATACAAAAATTTAGATTTAGGGGAAAGCCAGTTCAAAGATGAATAAAGAGTTCAATGATGGGTAATAACAGGACCATTCAAAATAAAATGGCAATGTTGTTATAAGCAACGCTAAGAACATGATACTCCTTCTTACCCAGTTTGTTACATAGGGAGGAAACATAATCCAAATGCGGCATAAGGGTCCCTAAGGCAATAGACTGCAGAGATTCAAAAGATAAATAGGGCTTAAATTTATATAACAATCCCAATTTATGGTTAATGGACCTTCTTACGACATTAACCTGAGAAGAGAATGTTAGACAAGGGTCAAGATAAATGCCCAAATACTTAAACTTGTCTGCTTGTTCAAGCAAAGAACCAGCTGAATCATGAACCAATAAATGTGGATTTTGCCTCAAATAGAAGAAGCTGCCAAAAAGCATGGTTTTGGTCTTTTTTTATGTTTATAACCATGAGATGTAGAGTCATCCACGAACATAGCTTCTGAAATTCATCCTCCAACACTAGATTAATGTGATCAATAGAGTGACCCTGATAGAACAAAATCAAATCATCAGCATAAAGAAGGCGTTTGCATAAACAAAAAATAGAAGGGACCCGATTTATAAACAAAGAAAATAACGGGGGACCAAATATGGACCCTTGGGGTACTCCGCACATAATGGATTGGAAGTCAGACAAAACTGAACCAGCTGAAACACTCTGGACTCACTCCTGCAAAAAAACTGTTCAGCAAAACCACTGCAGTTTCAGAGATTCCCACCTCAATTAACTTCCTACAAAGCAATTAATGATTAATCATGTCAAAAACCCTGGTCAGGTCAACGAACACAGCCCCAGTTAAGGTACCCTTATCACAACCCTGAGGGACAGTGTTCGTCAACCTGACCAGTGCCATGCCAGTACCACTGCTACACCTAAAACCATGCTGTTTGGAGCAAAGCACACCATATCGTTTCAAATAACTAGCTAACTGATTAACCATAAGCTTTTCCAAAATGTTGCTTAACAGATTTAAAATGGATATGGGTCGATAGTTTTCAGCTCCAACAGCATTGGACTTCTTAGGAACTGGCACGACACGGGCAATTTTCCAAGCCTTCAGAAAAACCAAGTGTATATTTGTCAAATGTGTGACTTCTCAGTGGGACATAGTACTAGGAACCTCCCCAGTACCACAGGAACAAATTGGAAAATGAGGGTGCCAGCACTGTACCCATGATTGGACCACAACATTGCAGATAGAAGTCTCCATTAAACTCAAAGCAGTTGTTTTTTAACGCATATGTCAGACCTTCTAGAATAAAATCATCTGGAAACTGGTCACATCTAGGGTTCTTCCTCAGATAGTGCTCACGCATCTGTATTCCTTTGCCATGTTCTATAGATGTGTAGAGTGATGCAACATCAGCGTTGAGCAACAGAAATTCATCACTCCATTCAAAATTTTCAAACTTGGGTAGCACATCCACAGTGTCTCTGAGGTAGGATCCCAGTCTTTGCACACTATTTTGCAGAAAAAAAATCTAAGAACTTGCAAAGACTGACAGACAGGGATCCTACCCCAGAGGCAATGTGTCAGCATGGTTGGTTAAAGATACCCTTGTGAGCCTTAGGTAAAAGGTAAAACTTAGGTATGGGGGTGTGGATGGCCCTATAAAGGTGCCTTCATCCTTGCTAATGCATCCCATTGATCTCCCTCATTCTAACACATTACAAAATTTGCTCTTAAAAACAGGTGTGGGGGGGTCAGAAGGGAGTTGCCTGACATTTTTCTTGTTCTTAAGGACTTCTAGTACCTTACTTTTATACAATTCCTTAGTCATCAAGACCACATTCCCTTCCTTGTCAGCTGACTTTATTATTATGTCTTGCAGATGCTCCAGCTCTTTTACAGCCTTATATCCCCCTGTGATAAATTGTTATAGTAATGAGGGATGGGGTCCAGAAATAGGTCATCAACCTTTCCAGATATCACAGATTTATATACCCTAATGGTGGAGTTACTGCAGGGGGACAAAAGCTTGATTTCTGTCTAAACATGGATTTTCTTAGTATCTCAAAAAATCAGTCCCTGTGACATTATATATAGAGACATTACACCTGCAGTTATCAGTATGTCCTAGATTTTCATTATGTAAAGACTCTAAAATGTCCGCATTAACCCTGAGGTGTTCATTTCCCTTCCCCCTGTTTCCCATGGTGTTGTTACCTTGGTGTACTGATACCAGCATCATTTTAATTGGTTGCTGGTTAGATAAGTCCAAGGAAAAATACAACATTTTTGCATCAGGAGACATTATCCACATATCAGCCCCCATGATTGTGTCTCCTTTGTTTGCAAAATAATTCCTAAGTTTCTGTTTGCTGAAAAAACTTTAGCAAATCCATGTGGATCTGAAAGTGATCTGGTTTGCTTTGTGACGCAAAGCTGAAGCCTTTGTTTAAAATTGCAATCCATTCCTTGGTGAGGTGGTGTTCAGTCAGGTTGATTATTTCCTTTGTGCTGTATTCCATTCTGAACACCTTAGCCCTGAGGTTCCTCCTTCCCCGACACCTACCTGTGCACTTTCTTTTTTGCTTTTTATTGTTTTTCTTTGCTTCTGTGCTCTGTCTGCCTCCAATAAAACAAACCAATTTTGGGGCAGAGCTCACGGTTTTGTAGTCACCTTTGCTACATTCTGAGTCACTTCCTTCTCAATCTGGTGCACCACTGTTAGTTTTCCTGCTTCCGGCTGACTGTTTCCTGTTGCTAGATTTGGAGCCACCATGGCTCTGAGAGCATCCTCTCCCAATTTCAGAAAAACACCTTTCTCTGCAGATGGTCCTGCATGTCCCTTTTGAACTGGTTTTGTTTCCTTTTAGTCAGATTAGTTTCATGGTTCTCAAACTTGCATTTTATTATTTTGTCCAGCTCAGCGACCTGTTCTGTGCCATGGAATTTTAGGTGTTCTTTCTTCAAGATCACTGATTGCCTGGCTCGTCACTTTATGTTTGTCATTGTCCTCCTCTATTAATAGTTTAAATAAATTGCCTGGAGCATTCAGTAGCCACTGCTTATCATCTCTCTTTTCTGCTGAACTCGTCTAGTGATCTGGACAGAATAGTTGTTACTTTGAGGCCTCTTGGTGCTTTATTATTCTCAAGCTAGGTTTTCAGCAAGATGACGTTGTATGCAATATTAAGTTCAGTGAACATCAATCTTAATGCTGGCCTGTGTTACTTGGGGACCAGGTGCTGGCAGCCAGTATTGGCAACTCATCAAGAATTGCATTTAGAAGGGCCATTAACTTGAGGGACCATCTGGTCCACAGCCAATTCAGAGGGAGCAAATTGCCAACTGATCACCTGAATTGGCTCCCCAGGAAACTGGCATGTTCAAATGTGGACACTGTAACATTTGTCATTGCTGCAATCAGTCCAGTAAGCCTGAAACTGGTGGTTATAACAGAGAGACAGACATCAGGAAGTTTATTACTTGTAACACCAACTTTATTATTTTTGCCCTATGGTGCCCCTGCCAAAAGATGCACATTAGCAGAACTATTACACCCCTGAGAACCCACATCCAAGAACATGTCAGGGCCATCAACAATGCCAACAACATGACACCTGTTGGGGCACATTTCAGTGAGTACCATAATAATGAGCCATCCCATCTTAAATTCATAGCCATTTAAATGAATTAGGCAGAACAAAAGGAGAGGTGACAGACTCCAGAAACTGAGAGAAAGAGAGAGAGAGAGAGAGAGAGAGGGAGAGGGAGGGAGGAGGAGAGGAGATATATATATTCTGGATCTTTCCTATGAAAACTCTGAGACCAAGTGGTCTTAATGCGGACTGGGACCTGAAACCATTTTTATAATTGCTGTACTATGTAAACTCTAGCTATATTTGAGAACATATATGCTTTCATGCCTGATTTATTTTATGATTGCTGTTCTTAAAACCTATTAGTTTTTTCATTGCTTAACTTGGTTTAGCACTCTCATCTATCTATACCATACTATCACATCTCATTCTGCTTTCTTCTCCGGACCACCATTACCACCATCTCCACCACAACATGCCCTATACATGTTCCTCACCCTCTCCCCATCCATCCCCCAAACCTCCACCTCAAGACCCCCAAACCCTCTCTAACCCCCAAGCAGCAAGAGGAAGGAGGTGCTGTTAGAACTGTACAACTCTACAGGACTAAAGAACTAGAACTCTGTTACTGGGACCGTCAATTTAGGGTAAAAACAAACAAAAAAAAGAGTTAGTGTGTTTGACTGAGTTGGGTGAAGTGAATTGTTATCTGTGCAGTTAGCTAGGTATAGAAGGAAACTATGAATTAGGGGGAATGGCTTAAGCAGAAGGAAGACAGGTGTTTTGGATTTAAAAACTGCCCTAGATAGCTTTTGGCAGAGAGCAGCAAGAGGAAGAAGGTGCTGTTAGAACTGTGCTACTGTACTGGGACTATATAGCCCTCCCTCTCTCCCCTCCACAACCCCCCATAGCCAGTTCTACCTTTATAGGCACAGGATTTGACTGAGAACAGGAACTTCCTGTTTGGGAGCAGGAAGAGAGTGATCACAGAGGCACAAAAGACTCACCATTCTAGAAGGAAAAGAGTAGCTTGCCATCCCCCTAGCTGCTGGAGGTCTGACTCTGAGCAAGTAAGAAGGAGACAACTAAGGAATATAGGAACTTCCTGTCCCAGAACAGGATGATCAGGAGCTTTAAGGGCACGGAGGTGGTAGGAAAGTAAGGAGAAAAAAAATAAATAGAGGAAAGAGTAAATATACAAAACAACAGTTAAGGGGCCACAAATAAGACATGATGGGAGTGGTGCAGTGCAGTGGCTGTGGAGCAGCAGTCTTCCGTGAGATGTTCTGGAGGATGTGATGTTGTCTGATCTGTAGGCACCTCTCTGGGTTGAGGAAGGAGGTTGCTCATCTCTAGGCTGAGTTGGCCAGGATTCAGGGGACCTCCTCTCCAACCCAGGGACCATTAGGGCCACTGCTGCTACCTCAGAGGTTGCCAAGAAAGAGGAGCGGTTGGACCACAGTGGGCTCAGGGCAGATGAGGGGGTGGAACAGAGGCACATCCCTCCAGTTGTACCTCTCCACAATTCATATGCCATTCTGGCATAGTATGGGCCTCTATGGAGGCACCCACAGTGGAGACCAAGGAGGATGCAGTGAACCTCTACAAAGGAGATCCACTGGAGGGTGGCATGGGACCCCACAGGGGAAGGAAACAGCTCCTAGTGGGGGACTCCATTGTTAGGAGGATAGAACTGGGGGAGGGAGGGGAAAAGGAGGTAAGGTGCCTGCCTGGTGCCATGGCTTGGAGGGACGGGGAGCGAATCCTCAGGATCACTGGAGTAGCTACATGGGGGAAGAAGCTGGATGTCATTGTCCACCTAGGGACAAATAACCTGGCTGGGAAAAGGATCAGAACAGTGGAGGAGGAGTTTGTGGAGTTGGGGAGGGGCCTTAGACAAGTAGCACGGACGGTAACCTTCTCAGAGGTGCTGCCTGTCTATGGCATGGGTGAGGCTAGGGTACTCCACACCATTGGATTCAATCAATGATTGAAAAACTGGTGCAGAGCTCAGGGTTTTGACTTAATTGGGGACTGGAGGTCCAACTGGAGGGTTGCAGGCCTATACTGGCATGATGGTCTGCATCTGTCCAGGAGGGGAACCAGGATTCTAGGTGATAGGTTTAAGTGCTTCATTGGCAAACATTTAAACTAGCCAAGGGGGGAGGCACTGAAAAGGAGCAGGGAAATCCTAGCCCCCCCCTCCAAAATCAGGATAGTTACTGAGGTAAACACCAAGATAGAGATGCTGATAGGGAGAAGGGCGGGGTAAATGGAGAAAAAGGCAAAGGCAGTAAGGACAGGGATGGAGCAAAAAGGGGTAAGGCCATCAAGAAATGGAGGGTAATGAGTAGGTAACAAGCTCCCTGAACTAGTGGTCGTGATGGAAGAGGGATGCCTGGATGTCGTGACAGTCACAGAAACATGGTACACAGAGAACCATGACTGGGATGTCAATATACCAGGGTACACAATCTACAGGAGGGACAGGGAGGGTAGAAGAGGAGGAGGAATAGCTCTCTATGTAAGGGAAGGGATCAAAGTAATGGAAAAAAAGGGTAAACAGGGAGGAGAGGAGGCACTGTGGGTCACCCTGGAGACTGGAAATGGCACCACAGTCTGCACAGGGGTTGTAAACAGATTCCTGTCTCAGGGGGAGGAAATGGACAAGAAAATGATAGAAGGCATCCTTAGGATGGAAGAGAAAGCGGGAAATATTGTTGATGGGGGACCTGGATATGCTAGATGTTAACTGGAGCACCCTTGCTGCAGCCACATCCAAGAGCAAGGCCATTCTCGATACTCTACAGGGGGCATGCCTCAGATAGCAAGTGTTGAAACCCACTTGGGAGGGGGCAGTCTTAGACCTGGTACTCTCAAATGGGGACAGAGAGAGGATCTCAGATCTAGAAGTGAGTAGCCATCTGGGAACAAGTGACCATCAAACAGTGTGGTCCATGATAAACTCAGCTGCAGAGTCAAGCCATACAAAAGTGAGGGTACGGGACTTAAGGAGTGCTGACTTTGTCAAAATGAGAGAGTGCCGCAGAAAAACACAAGCAAACAGGCAAGAAGGAGGGGTAGAGCAACAATGGGGATACATTAAAACTGCCATCACAGAGGCAACAAGCCTCTGTGTGAAGCAAATAAACAAATCAAAACAAAAGAAAAAAACATTATGGTTCTCAAAAGTGGTGGCAGGGAAGGTTAGGGAGAAAAAGATAGCATTTAGGAAGTATAAGGAAACAGAGAAGGAGCAGGACAGAGAACTAGACCAGTTAAAGCAGAAGGAAGTGGAGAAGGCAGTCAGAATAGCAAAGGCCCAAACCAAGGAAAAGATAGCCAACTCGGTTAAGAAGGGAGATAAAACCTTTTATAGGTACATTAGGGAGCATAGAAAGACAAAAGGAGGGATAGTGAGGCTGAATAAAGGGGACGGTGGGTGGGCAGAGAGGGACAGTGAAAAAGCAGGGATACTGAATGAACATTTCTGCTCAATATTCACAAAAGAAGAGGAGGGGGCGGCACCTTATCCAGTCAATAGAAGCACTCTTGGATGGGGGGACGATCCCAGTCCTTTCACAGAAGAAAGGAGTCCGAAAGAACTCCTAAAACTAAAGGTGGATAAAGCAATGGGGCCTGACGGGATTCACCCCAGAATTCTAAAAGAACTAAGGGGAGAACTAGTGACACTACTGACTACTCTTTTTAACAAATCATGGGAGGATGGTGTGGTACCTGAGGACTGGAGGAGGGTGGATGCGATTCTCTTTCACAAAAGTGGGAGCAAGACAGAGGCAGGAAACTACAGACCTGTCAGTTTGACCTCAGTGGTAGGAAAAATGATGGAATCACTTCTGAAGGAAAGAACTGTTGAGTTCCTAGAGGCCAGTGGGGCAAAGGACCCAAGGCAGCATGGATTCACAGTGGGAAGGTCATGTCAGATGAATCTAATCGATTTCTTTGACTGGGTGACCTAAGTAGTAGACCAGGGAGGGGCTGTGGGCATGGCCTACCTAGACTTTAGCAAGGCATTTGACACAGTGCCACACAAAAGACTAATAAACAAATTAGCCAGCCTGTGAGTTGGTCCCAGGGTGGTAGCCTGGGTAAAACATTGGCTGGACAACAGTACACAGAAGGTAATGGTAAACAGAGTTCACTCTGAAGAAAGGTAGATTACTAGTGGCGTACCACAGGGTTCAGTACTGGGTCATGTCCTTTTTAATGTCTTTATAAGCGACATTGTAGAGGGACTGGAAAGAAAGATATGCCTCTTTGCAGACTACACAAAAATCTGCAACAGGGTTGATACACAAGGTGGGGTGGAAATGATTAGAAGGAACTTGGCAAGGTTGGAGGAATGGTCAGAAGTGTGGCAGCTTGGATTCAATGCAAAGAAGTGCAAAGTAATGCACCTAGGAAACAAAAACCCAGAGGATGAATACACAATGGGGGGAGGTAGGAACAACAACAAAAATGGAAAGAGATCTTGGGGTAATCATATCAGATGACCTAAAGATTAGCAAGCAATGTGAGAAGGCAGTAGGGAAGGCTGGGGGGATGTTGGGATGTATAGGGAGAGGCATCCCCAGTAGAAAACAAGAAGTTGCTATCCCTCTGTACAGACAGTTGGTGAGATCCCACCTGGAGTACTGTGTCCAATTCTGGAGATCCCACCTCCACAAGGACATAGACAGGATGGAGGCAGTCCAGAGGAGGGCAACTACAATGGAGCAGGGTCTGCAACAGAAGCCATATGAGGAGAGACTAAAGAGGCTTAATATGTATACCCTTGAGGAAAGGAGGGAGAGGGAGGACATGATAAAAACTTTGAAGTACCTCAAGGGAATCAACAAAGTCCAAGAGGGTAGTATCTTTCAGAAAAAAAGATGTGCAAGAACAAGGGGTCACAATCTGAAGATAGAGGGGGGGATGGCTTTGGGGCAATGTGATTAAGTATTTTTCACGGTGAGGGTGGTGGATGCATGGAACGACCTCTCTGAGGAGGTTGTGGGGTCAAAAACAGTGGGAAATTCAAGAATGCATGAGACAGACATAAGGTAATTCTTGTGGGGGGGTAGGAAGAAATAGGCTGTTGGTTAACTAGGATCTGCAGCTTATCCAGTATGTAGGGAAATGGGCAGACTAGGTGGGCCAAGCAGTCCTTATCTGCCATCAAAGTCTATGTTTCTATGTTAAACCGCTTGGGTTTACCACATCTACATCTGTCTCTGTTTTCTTATGCTTTTCCTCTCTAACCTATTCACTCATTATATCTTTTTAGTTCTTTTTTCCACAGGATATGAAATCCAGTGGCATGCAGATTCCCAGGGCCTTTCCAAACTGGGACATGGAATCTTGTGAGAGATCACAGGTATATCTCTGATGCTATCTTTAGTTGCCTGTTTCTGTATCTTTAACTGGGCCATGGGAGCACTGTGGTAATGTATTTAACCATTGATGTATTCATACTGTAAATTGTTCCCATTTGACCTGTTACTTGCAGATGCACTGTATTCTGTTTGATATCTCTTTTTAAGCCATTTTCTAGTTACCTTTGTGATGTCATATATGAATTATACATTTGGAATTCTTTACATTCTGCAACAATATGAATCCTATTTTAAATAAGTTTTGTGTTTAGAAACTTACTGTATATAGTTTTCATACATCACTGGAATTAGTATCCACCTAACCCCTGATTGCACATACTGAGTCCTGCACTTTTAATAATTCTTCTTTCTGTATCTGAGCCAGCGTGTTCTGATTGGCCCATTTTGGTGCAGTGGCCAGCGCAATCTGATTGGCCCCTTTTTGGTGCAGTGTTCAGTATAAAAGGGGTGTGGTTTGTCCAGCTGCTTGTCATCGCTTGAAGATCCAGCTGAGTAAAGTGCAGGGTTGTCTGGACTGTGGTCCCCTTCCCTGTACACAGTTGCTACATTTGGTTGTGTATTTTCACCAGCAATGTTGCTGGCATGCCAGAGTATTCCTTTAATGTTTGGTGCTATCCATGAACCTTGCTATCTTGACATTATTGATTAAAAAACAAATTGGGAGATAACAGGGTCCTATTACAGTATAGCGGACAAGGATTTCAAACAGAAAACATTGCCCCCCCCCACAAAAAGAATACTTTCAATGTAATTTGGGAAGTGCTCTTACTTTTCATTAGCTTCCTAGTTTTGTAGCACTTACATGTGCAATTGCAATATAATAATTTGTCCCGAAATACTTTGTCACAAATGTCTTTATTATCATTCCATACATCATCCTTGCTGTAATATACTACCAATTTTAATACCAAGAGATAAAAAACAAGAAATGCAAAAGTGAAACCCTACCAAAATCATTACTTTTGCATTCTATATTTTCAGAGATACATATTGCTGCTGAGATCTTAAGAGTTTGGTGGCCAGCCTTACGTGCTAGTCTTCCCCCACAGAAAAGAAAAATATTACCATACAGTCTCAAGCAAGCACCACAACATTAATAATTTAGTATTACAGAATGAAACACTGTTTTGCAAATTGAGCTGAAAGGGGAATTATTTTATCATTTCTATCTTGAGGAGCCTTTGAAATGCTTCACGTATCAAATTACTTTGCCATGTCTAAAAAAGAAAGAATATTATAGCTGCTAAAATATCCTGAACACCCTTATTAGATCTGATATGTGCTGGACTAACGTATATTTTTGAGTGAGATTAATCTGGTTTTACATTTCACAGGCACCTGAATAAATGCCTTATGAAACAGCCAAGAAATTTTCAGTTTGTGATTGATAGTCAGTGCATGCCTACATTTGCTGTAATTTCAAAGCTGGGGACTATGAAATTTGATTTCATCCCCGCCTTCTTTAAAATGATGTTGTTTTATGTCTCTCCATTCTGAACTTTGAATCATTTTTAACTCAACTTTAAATCCATATTCCTAAGGCATGTGACTACACTTTGGATTGGATTAAGCTTCAAATGCTGCTTATTGGAAGCAACATTTTATTAAATGACTACAGTGCAAAAGAATGCATACTACAAAGACAGATGCAATTTGGACAATTTGGATCTGTTACCTCTGTCACTTGTATTGATTGTATATCTTAATGGTTTCCTTTTGATCAAATTACCTGTCTGAAAAAAGAAAAACACTACTTCTTAACTTTTTGTATTTTTCTTCTTAAAATTCTTTATATTTTAGTCCAGTGTTAGCCCAAAATGCTTCTAAAATATTCCTGTTTCCAAACCTCTTTTCAAATCTACTGATCTGCATATATTTATGTATCAATTATATGCTAATCACACTTATTGTGGCGTTGCATTTCCATCCATCTGAACTTTTTAACTGAAGGTTTGTTTGGCTCTAAGTTTTAAAACTTGCCAAGTCCTAAGGGTTTCTTTTTATTTAGAACCAGTTATATCCATTTCTAGTACAGCATAAAGAACTTACAATGGAATGTCAAAATGTGTTTCTGTCCTCTGATTGACAGTTGGCTGGTAAAGCAATAGGGCATGAGAGTACATGGATATGGGGGACTTACTCACGCCTTGTGTGGTATGTCATGACGAGACAGTAGCTAAGTTACTTAAACATGCAAGAAGTGGATACTACCCCAGTTACCCATGTTCTGGAAGGCCTTATTGCGATTATATAATAAACCCTTGTGTAAAATAAATTTTAAAATGTATTTAATTATGTTTTTTATAAATGCCTTTACTCAGACTTTGGTTATTGTGGGATATACCCATGGGTGGAGACCTTAGCTAACCAATCGGGTTACAGAAATTTTAATGTCCATTCATCCTTTGTATAATCAAGTAGAACCTATATATGTTTAGCTAGGTCAAAAGTAACTGACCCAGCTGCTGGACACTGTTGGGGTTTTAGCAGGATTCTAAACCTGATGGCAAAACATGACAGAAGAAGACAGGTGTCACAAACTAAAGGTTTATTCCCCAAATGCATGTAAAAAGGATAGCGTACCTGCTGGGAGTTTGGAACCTCTGAACACCATAATGTTGTCATAGAAATACTCAGTGACAAACAAGCTTACATGGACTATTACTGTTAGAAATAAAAAAAAAAAAGTCTGATACCTGGTAACGGGCTCATCTGTGTGGCAGAAGAACTAAACAAAGCAATTCTATTGTAGATGCTGGTGGGCAGTTTGCACCCAAGGCTGCTAGGTTTTGCATGTACACAGTGATAAATGCTGTGCTGACTAAAGCTACTTTTGGTTTACAGCACAATGATTCATAAACTGTGCTGATCATAGCACTATGGCTAATAGCTGCAGGTGGTGCACTAACACCACAAAAATAACTATAATGGATAATAGTTTATAAACACAACCTAGCAAGCATGAGTATATACCAATATGTCTTATGTTGTATCATGGAACATGATAGCCCACATTAGGGACTGTAGGTCATGCAGGTGTATAGCACCTTCATTTTTTTCTAGTCTTATATGAGTACCACACAAAAATAGGTAAAATTAGTAAGATTTTTTTTTTTTATTATTTTTTAAACCTATGCTGGAGAATCTGACTGGGATATAATTGCAGACTTGTGTTTAGGTTACTGATCTGGGGACCAAGAGAGATCCATGTTAAATCATACTAGAGCTTTGTTCACGGTTTGAGCTTGAGCAATTCCCAGTACTGCAGATCACCCAGATGTAAAATAGGGAGATGCAGAACCCCACTGAAAATGGGATGATGCATTTATAGTTGGGCTGGCTCATGTACACAAATTGCTACCCACCTCCAATAAAAAGCAATGAGATGTTGCAGGTTACTTTATATGGGGGTCATACTTCTACTTAAAGAATACCACCAACAGCTTAATCTGGTTCAAGGTCAGTTGGCATTCATCTGTATCTCTCCCCCCCCCCCCGGGTCGTGCCTGAAAATAGGCAAGATTTGTCTAGTGCACTTACCCGGTCAACAAAAACTAAATAAATAAATAAATTAAGCAGCAGGGCAGGGAAGTCAGGCAAAAAACTTGATCCTAGCTGTTTTTAACTTACAGGTTCCAGACATCTTTTAGTGTCATTTGCTGGTACAATTGTCATGTTGTACCAGAACTGAGGTATTTTATAAATTATTTAAATATCTGTTTTGGCTCACTGTTGGCCAGTCAGCTGTTACTTCTGTGGTAGGATGTCTTTTCTTTCATACAACTGGAATGAAGATGAGTACAGTACAAGGCAGCTGCTCCTCTGTGGGACTGTTACCCACCTCACCTGACTCACAAAACTAAGGTATTTTTGGTGTTTGGGGTTAGAGGGAGGTGGGGGCAAGTGGGTGTGTTGGGTATAGAAATGTGCCAAAGTTTTTATTCACCAGTTAAGTTGCCACAAAGTGGCCACAATTCACATTCGTGGAGTTTTGTGACGTTTCCTCTACCCTTAGCAACTTTGACTTTGCCCCAAATCATGAAGTTTTCCTTGCAAACGACAGAATTCAACCTGCAAAGTGTGGGATTTTGCCTGCAAACAGCATAATTTCACCCACGAATGGTGAAATTCCACCATTCACAGGACAAATTCTGCCATTTGTTGGTCGAAATTCCACACTTCACAGATTGATCCACACTTCATGAATTGTGTTAAATTTGCAGATTAATTCTCAGAGTGAATTTAGCAACCTTGCCTATCTCTAGTTGGGGGGGGTCCACTTCACAGTGCATAACAGTTGAAGTGGGCATGTGTGCTGGAGGGGGGAGGCATCTTTAATTTAGCGGGAGGGGATACTATTTAATGTGAGTGCTACAGCTGTTGTGATCCATGAAACTCGACTCACGTAAGTAAGGTATTTGGGTGTGGGGGAAGAGGGAGTTGGGGGCTAGTAGGTGTGTTGGATGTGGGGGGGGGTCCACTTCACAGTGCTTAACAGTTGAGGTGGGCATGTGTGTTGGTGGAGAAGGGATCTTTGATTTAGTGAGGGTATGCTATTTTTTTTTACAGTTATTTTTTTATTGAGTGATTTCAGAATTATTGCAGATATTAGAACTTAATCAAAAGAGGACATTTAGGTTGAAGAAAGTGGTTTACAACATCACCACATGTACACGGCGTTACAGGAATATGAATATAATCACAGAGAAGTACACACATAAAGCCTGTTAAGCATAATCATCTGCAATACAGCAACTACAAAGTGAATGGTACTTCAGGTAACAGATACATGAGAATGACCTACCCATCTTTCATGGGCTTGCATGGTTTGGGGCTTTGAGTTGTCTGATCCAAGGAGGTTGGAAGAAATGGAGAAGAGGTTAAACTTCTTCCCCTAATGTGTAGAAGATGACTAGGGAGGAAACTAAGTCAATGTCCACATTATAGCACTCAAGATACCTAACAGGAGAAATCATAAACAATCATAAACATTTTAATCCACCGTGTATACTTGGAGGTTCGGGGGCTCAGCTTATCCTACGCGTACTGTACCTGATAAATCTAACGGCAGACAGCGAATTAATGAAAGAAAGGTATGGAGCCCAGACTACCTCATATTTAGACATGTTCCCATATTTATAACAGGACATTCTGGTAAGGTTTGCCAGTGCCTCCACAGCTTTATGCCATTCTGCCGCTAGGGGGATGCCAGATGTTCTCCAACATTTTAGGATTAGTCTTTTAACCTCGACTGCCATCAAATCCTCTTTTTATCATCTGAGGAATATCGCCCGGGTGAAACACTTGGTTTCTCCGGATGATCTTCCAAAACTTGCCCACACCTTCGTCACTACCTGCCTTGATTACTGCAATTCTCTCTACCTAGTGCTTCCAGGGATTGATATCTACCACTTGCAGCTAGTGCAGAACACAGCAGCCAGGCTTTTGACTGGGACTTCTAGGTCCAGTCATATTACCCCATGCTCCGCGAACTGCACTGGCTGCCTATTTAGTGGCGGATCACCTTTAAGGTTGGTTTGCTAACCTTTAAAGCCCTACATGATCAGGGACCTGGTTACCTGCAAGACCTCTTGATACCCTACTGCCCGTCCCGTCCTCTCCGATCCATCGATGAGGGATTGCTAGAAATTCCCAGGGTACCATTAAAAACATCAGGTGCCTATGCTTTTCCCTTTTCGACTCCAACCCTGTGGAATTCTCTACCTCGTCAGTTAAGAGAATGCCTGACCATCGACAGATTTAAGACTGAGTTAAAAACGTATTTATTTAATTTGGCCTTCCCTAATGATTAATGTATTTTATATTCTTGTTTTAAAGTTATATTTGTACTTAGTTTTATGTGCAGCGCCTTGGTTTTTGAAAGGCGCTATAAAAATAAAGTTTGATTTGATTTGATTTGACTGAGGCCTGTATGAGCCAAAGCATCTTGTGTTTGGGTAGGATGTGATCAGTTGGTGTCAAGCCCAGGATCAAAAGTTGGGGATTAGAAGGTAGGGATGCCCCTAATACTGTAGAGCACTGACTAATCACTGAGGACCACAGTGGGACCAGGTGAGGGCACTCCCACAAGATGTGATGTAGATCTGCATCTGGGGTGCCACACCTCCAACATGTGTCAGCAGGGAGCAACCCCATAGCCTTCAGTTGGGATGGGGTTTGGTACCATAGGTGCATTACCTTATTTTGGATGAGCAGATTTCTCTGATCACAACAGGATTGGTGCACCCTTAGCCAACCCTGTTGTCACTGCTGTTCCACTATTGAGGTCTCCAACCTCCTTTCCCATTTGGCCTTGGCTGAAAGGGAGGGGTTCGGGGCACTGCCCCTCATAAACCTTTGTAGGTTACCTGCACAGCCCATTGGATGCTCAACCCAGGCATCAATTGGAAATAAGGTCCTTTTACCTGTTTTATATCTAATGTATACAGTGCAAGAACACTTTTCTTTAGCCCTATGGGTGAGGAGGTTTCTGAAGGTATCTCCAAAAATATTTTTGTGGCAAGCCGTATCTTGCTTTTAGCCCTTGGAATGAGTCCATGGATTTATCTCCAGGGGTTTCAAGATCCCCCAGACATTCTATCTTTTGGGATTGCCAATCTTTCCACATAATGGGTTTGTTATCAATGCGAAGATCTGGGTTGAGCCACGGGGGGGGGTGTATCTACCCAGGCTGAGGCAGGTTCTAGTCCGGAGACCTAATTTGTGCAATGCTAGGTGTGAGTTAAATATGGTGAGCCAATGTTCCATCTGTTTGGGTAGGGGATGCATCAGTAGATTGGGGGGACCATTCAACAAATCCTGTTCAATTGTTATCCATGCTGGAGGGTGGAGGGAAGATGAGTGACCGATCCCTTTCAAGGATTTTGCTACTATAAAAGCTATGAAGTATTGGGTAAAGTCAGGCAAGTTCCAACCCCCTCTCAGTTTCTGAGCTCGTAATTTAGTTTTACTATATCTTGGCCAGGATGCCCCCACAGGAATCTACTGATTAGGCTGTCTAAATTTTGGCCCATTTGTCGGGCAATACCACAGGAATGTGAGATAGTAAATGATAAACTTTGCAGGCCAACATCATCTTAATCGCAGATATTTTCCTAGCCAAGGATAAATGGAGGTGGTTCCACCTTGCTATGTCCTTCCGGGGGGCTTCAAGCAGTGGTCTAAAGTTGTTGTCCTCCAGGGAGTCTATTTTCTGGGAGATTCTGATTCCCAGGTACTTAATGCTGGTATGTGTCCACGCCATTCCCATGTCCCCCAATTGGGTAGGAGAGGTAAGGGGCATTTAAGGGAAGGATCTCTGATTTTGACACATTGATCTTTAAACACGATATCTCCCCATATGATTTAAGGATGGACAGGATGTTTGGAAGACTGAGGGGTAGATCACGGGTCAGAATCAGACAATCATCTGCATACAGTTCGGTGGTGTATTGATTATTCCCGATTTGAAGTCCTCGTATTCCAGGGTGGATTCTCAGTGCTGCTGCCAGGGGTTCTATGGCAAGATGAACAATAGAGGTGACAAGGAGCAACCTTGACTTGTCTCTCTATGCAGGAGGAAGGTGTCTGAGAGGTTCCCATTTGTAAGCACCCTCACCTTTGGGCCTGCATATAATGTCTTAACCCAAGTCGTGAAGCAGGATCCTATATTAAAGCCTTTTTAACACTTCATGCAGGTACTTCCATGCCACTGAATCAAAGGCTTTCTCAAAGTCTATTGTGATTGCAGCAGCTGGGGGTAGGGATGGTTGCAGCAGCCTGCATTAAGGGAATTAGGGCCCAGATGTGGTCAGAACTGATTCTACCATTCACAAAGCCAACTTGGGAGGTGCGTATTAAGCACGGCAAGCATTCCTCTAGTGGGGAGGACAATACCCTGGCCAGGATTTTAGAGTCCGCGTTGATTAGAAATATGGGCCTGAAACTGGCTGGGAGGGCATGGTCTTTGCCTTCCTTGGGTAACACCATTATTATGGCCACTGAAAGAGAGGGTGGGAGCCTTTTTAGTGCATGAATCTCTTGCAGCACCTCTGCCAATGGGGAGGTAATCAAGGGCTGAATAATCTTGTAAAAGTCCACTGGGAAACCATCTCCACCCATGGCCTTGCGTGGGGCTATACTAGCTATGGCTGAGGCAATCTCATCCTGGGTGATCACCTGTTCTAGGACCATTTTTTGATGCTCTGTCAGTCTGCGGAGGGACACATTTTCAGTGAATTTACCATAGTTATCTTTATTACACTTTGCTTGTGAAGAATACAGAGTTTGGTAGCATTTGGACATGATATCGTTAATGGCCTTGGGGTTTGTGGTTAGGTTTCTGGATCCATCCTTTAGTTTATGTATAGCTCTCTCTGCTTGCCTCTGTTTTAATCTATAGGCCAATAATTTACTGGCTTGCACCCCAGTACTGATGTTGCATCTTGTGACTATATAGTTCAGTTTTCTTGGAAGCCAGGTTGTTAAGTTTTAATCTAAGGGCGGTCAGCTCCACTATCACCTTGGGTGACCTCAGAGAGGAGGGTTGTTTCTTGTACTTGGCTTCCAATGTTTTGAGTTTGGCTTCTAGCATTTTGTGTTCCTGTTCTCTCTGTATCCGTCTGTGGGAAGCAAAGCTAATGATTTTGCCTCGTATGGTAGCCTTATAGGCTTCCCAAATGCTGGCAGCAGTGGGCGAGCCTATAGGGTTATCTTGGAAGAAACCCTCTGTTTCTTTCTGCAGCCATGAGATAAAGTCTGTGTCATGCAGGAGTAGTGGGTCCAGTCTCCACATAAGAGACTTTGGGGTCTGTAATGCATGGAGGACTGTAAGGGACACCGGTGCATGGTCCGAGATATATATTAGGAGATGTTAACCCCTGTTGTGGCTGCAGTCAGTTTAGGTGAGGTGAGCCAAAATGAGCCTACTGACCATTGTCTGGGGCCAAAAAAAAGGTGTAGTCCTTATCTGAAGGATGTAGGACCCACCAGGTTTCTGAGAGTTGGTATAAAGAGATAAGGCTCTTGACAGTCTGAAGGGCTCTCTGTTGGGGTTCCTGCCTGGAATTAGATCTATCTAGTAGGTGATCCATTACCAAGTTAAAGTCCCCATCCATCAGGATGTGTAGATTGTCAAAGGAGAGGTCCATGTTTTTTGGAGAAATGGCATGAAAAAAGTCAGGAGAGTCTTTGCTTGGGCCATAAATATTAACCAGAACTGAGGGTCCAGTGGGTGTGGAGACTGTCTTAATAATCCACCTGCCTTCACCTCCTGTGTGGGTTTCCACCCATTGCCACTGCAACTTTTTGTGCAGTAGAATGGAGACACCCCTTTTGGCTGAGCCCGCTACATTATGTGCCTCTATACCCACCCAGTCTCTTACCCACTTAGCAGCTTTTTTAGAGCTCAGTTTAGTCTCTTGGAGAAAAGTGATCTGGGTGCCCAACTTTCTGAGTTGGGAAAGAACCATTTTCCTTTGCACTGGGGAGTTGAGTCCCCTCACATTCAAAGAGGTGGCAGTTAATTCCTTCATGTTAGCCATAGTCTAAGTGTCTCCATTCTGCGTGCCAACAGATGTATAAAATAAAATCAATCAACTTGAGTGCTATTTTAAATTTGCTACCATTAGGCAAGTAAACAATTCTCCCTAACCTCCTAACCATTACCTCCTTAAGGGTGTCTGCCGGGTGCAATGCTGGGCCATCGGTGGCCCATGAAATCACTCTCATATTTTTTTTTTATCATTGTTTACCTTACAGAAAGCCCAGGGTGGCTGGAAGAGGTGCATCCCAGCTCCCATCTCTTGCTCTGAGCATCAGGTGGTCAAAGAAGTGCCTTCCTGGGGATGGAGCATGTGTTGTCTCTGTATCCTGAGTGAGGGTATAACATTGGCTGGAAAAGAGACCAAGTGTAAGTTTCCTTGCAGAAGTATCCATCTATAGAGGGAATAGTACCATCTCTGGCCCAGGAGGAAGGGGGATAGCCTGCCTCCCAACAGTCAAGTACTACACCTTAAGGGGGGGGAGAGGTGCCTTTTTTGGCAACCTAATTAAAGTTTCTCCTCAGGAGCAGATCTGAGCCACAGGGGGACCAGCCACCCATGTTGTTTTGACACACTATCCTATCTAATGTATTATCACCATGCCACCTTCAGTCTATGGGCTAGGGAGATTGTGGGTCGCATTGTAAGTGGCTTGTCCGCAATGAGACCCCCCCACCTTAGGGGCTAAGCACAGTATTGTCCCTTTCCAGAGAACAAGCAGAGCACCAGGAGGAAGGAGCTGCTGGTATAACTAAACTTCTTTACTGGGACTAAGAAATAGAACTCTTGTACTGGGACCTTCAATTTACGGTAAAAAAAAAAGGGTGTTTGTCAGAGTTAGTTGAAGTGAATTGTTATCTGTGTATCTGTTATCTGTGTAGTTATCTAGGTGCTTGTTACAGGTGCCTGAAGGTAATTATCTGTGAAATTAAGTGTAGAAAGATTTGCAAAGTAGGGGGGGAGTGGCTTAGCTAGAAGGAGCCAGATTAAAACCAGATTTAAACACTGCCCTAGGTAGCTTCTGCCAGAGAACAAGCAGAGCACCAGGAGGAAGGAGCTGCTGGTATAACTAAATTTCTCTATTGGGACTATATTGCCCTCCTTCCCTCCCCTCCATCCAAAGGCAGTTCTACTTTTATAGGCACAGGATTTGACTGACAACAGGAACTTCCTGTTTGGGAGCAGGAAGTGAGTGATCACAGAGCCACCAAAGACTCACCATCCTAAAAGGGCAAGAGTAGCTCTCCGTCCACCCCTAGCTGCTGGAGGTCTGACTCTGAGCAAGTAAGGAGACTACTGAGAAATATAGCAACTTCATGTCTCAGAACAGGAAGAGCAGGAGCTAAAAGGGCACAGAGGCAGTACATAAGTAGGGAGAGGAAAAGAAAAACAAATAAACAGAGTAATAGAGTAAGTATTCCAAACAACAATTAGAGGGCCAGAAATAAGACTTGATGGGAGTGGTGCAGTGCAGTGGCTGTGGAGCTACAGTCTTATGGGAGACGTTCTGGAGGATGCGGTGTTATCCCATCTGCAGGCATCTCTTTGGGCTGAAGGAGGAGGTTGCTCATCTCCAGGCTGAGTTGGCCAGGATTTGTGGGACCTCCTTTCCCACCCAGGGACCACCAGGGTCACTGCCGTTGTCTCAGAGGTTGCCAAGAAAGAGGAGTGGTTGGGCCACAGTGGGCTCAGGGAGGGTGAGGATGGTGGAACAGAGGCACAACCCTCCAGTTGTACCTCTCCACAATTTCTATGCCATTCTGGAAAAGTGTGGTTCCTCTATGGAGGCACCCACAGTGGAGACCAAGTAGGATGCTGGGAACCTCCACAAAGGAGACCCACAGGAGGATGGCATGGGACCCCACAGGGGAAGGAAACAACTCCTGGTGGGGGATTCCATTGTTAGGAAGGTAGAACTGGAGGAGGAAGGGGAGAGAGAGGTAAGGTGCCTGCCCGGTGCCATGGCTTGGAGGGACAGGGAGCGAATCCTCAGGATCGCAGGAGCAGCTGCACAGGGGAGGGAGATGGATGTCATTGTCCACCTAGGGACAAATGATCTGGCTAATAAAGGGATCAGAGCAGTGCAAGAAGCATTTGTAAAGATGAGGAGGGGCCTTAGACAAATAGCACGCACGGTAACCTTCTCGGAGGTACTGCCTGTCTATGGCATGGGTGAGACTAGGGTGCTCCAAACCATGGGATTCAATCAGTGGTTAAAAAACTGGTGCAGAGTTCAGGGATTTGGCTTCATTGGGGACTGGGGAGTCCACCTGGAGGGATGCAGGCCTATACTGGCGTGATGGTCTGCATCTGTCCAGGAGAGGAACCAGGGTCCTAGGTGATAGGTTTAAATGTTTCATTAGCAAGCATGTAAACTGGCCAAGGGGGGAGGCACTGGAGAGGAGCAGGGAAATCCTAGGCCCCCCCCCAAAAAATCAGGGTACTAAGTGAGGTAGACACCAACATAGAGATGTTGATAGGGAGAAGTGCAGGGGTAAATGGAGAAAGTGACAAACGCAATAAGGACAGGGATGGGGCAAAAAGGGGTAAGGCAATCAAGAAACAGAGGGTAATGAGTACCAATGCCCGTAGTCTGGGCAACAAGCTCCCTGAACTGAACTGGTGGCCTTGATGGAAGAAGGATGCCTGGATATCATAGCAGTCACAGAAACATGGTACACAGAGAACCATGACTGAGATGTTAACATACCAGGGTACACAACCTACAGAAAAGACAGGGAGGGGAGAAGAGGGGGTGGAGTAGCTCTCTATGTAAGGGAAGGGATAAAAGCAACTGAACAAAAGAGTAAACAGGGAGGAGAGGAGGCACTGTGGGTCACCTTAGAGACTGAAAATGGCACCACAAGCCGCTCAGGGGTTGTATACAGACCCCCATGTCAGGGGAATGGAATGGACAAGGATATGATAGAAGGCGCACTTAGGATGGCAGAGAAAGAGGAGATACTGTTGATGGGGGACCTCAATATGCCAGATGTTAACTGGAGCACCATTGCTGCAGCCACATCCAAAAGCAGGGCCATTCTCGATGCCCTTCAGGTGGCATGCCTCAGACAGCTAATTTTGGAACCTACTCGTGAGGCAGCAATCTTAGTCTTTGTACTCTCAAATGGGGACAGTGAGAGGATCTCGGATCTAGAAGTGGGTAGCCATTTGGGAACAAGTGACCACCAAACAGTGTGATTCATGATAAACTCAGCTACAGAATCAAGCCATACAAAAGTGAGGGTTCTGGACTTCAGGAGGGCTGACTCTGGCAAGATGGGAGAGTGCCTTAGAAAAGCACTAGCAAACAGGCTAGAAGGAGAGGTGGAGCAACAATGGGGAACTATCAAAACTGCCATTACAGAGGCAACAAGCCTTTGTGTGAAGCAAATAAATCAAAATGAAAGAAAAAGCCACTATGGTTCTCAAAAGAGGTGGGTGAAGGTTAGGGAGAAAAAGATAGCATTTAGGAAGTATAAGGAAACACAGAAGGAGCAGGACAGAGAACTGTACCAGTTAAGGCAGAAGGAAGCAGGGAGGATAGTCAGAATAGCAAAGGCCCAAACTGAGGAAAAGATAGCCAACTCAGTTAAGAAGGGGGATAAAACCTTTTATAGGTATATCAGGGAGCTTAGAAAGACAAAGGGAGGGATAGTGAGGCTGAATAGAATGGATGGTGGGTGGGCAGAGAGGGACAGTGAAAAAGCAGGGAGTACTGAATGAATACTTCTGTTCAGTATTCACAAAACAGGAGGTGGGGGTTGCATAATCCAATTAACAGAAGCACTCTGGATAGGGGGGTTGATCCCAGTCCTTTCATAGAAGAAAGGGTTCTGAAAGAACTCCTAAAACTGAAGGTGGACAAAGCAATGGGGCCAGATGGAATTCACCCCAGAATTCTAAAAGAATTAAGGGGAGAACTAGTGACATCACTGACTACCCTTTTTAACAAATCATGGGAGGATGGTGTGGTACCTGAGGACTGGAGGAAGGCAGATGTGATTCCCCCTTCACTAAAGTGGGACCAAGACAGAGGCAGGAAACTATAGACCTGTCAGTTTGGCCTCTGTGGTAGGGAAAGTGATGGAATCATTTCTGAAGGAAAGAATAGTTGAGTACCTAGAGGCCAGTGGGGCACAGGACCCAAGGCAGCATGGTTCACAGCAGGAAGGTCATGTCAGACAAATCTAATTGATTTCTTTGATGGGTGAGCAAAGTAGTAGACCAGGGAGGGGCTGTGGACATGGCCTACCTAGACGTTAGCAAGGCATTTGACACAGTCCCACACAAAAGATTAATAGTCAAATTAATCAGCCTGGGAGTAGGCCCCAGGGTGGTAGCCTGGGTAAATCATTGGCTGGACAACAGGACACAGAAAGTAATTGTAAATGGAGTCCACTCTGAAGAAAGAGGGGTTACTAGTGGGGTACCGCAGGGTTCAGTATTGGGTTCAGTCCTTTTTAATGTCCTTTATAAGTGACATTGCAGAGGGACTGGAAGGAAGAGTATGCCTCTTTGCAGATGACACAAAGATCTGCAACAGGGTTGATACACAAGGAGGCGTGGAAAGGATGAGAAGGGACTTGGCAAGGTTGGAGGAATGGTCAGAAGTATGGCAGCTTGAATTCAATGCAAAGAAGTGCAAAATAATGCACCTGGGAAACAAAAACCCAGGGGAAGATTACACAGTGGGGGGTAGTAACAACAACAAAAATGGAAAGGACCTGGGGGTAATCATATCAGATGACCTTAAGGTTGGCAAGCAATGTGAGAAGGCGGTAGGGAGGCTGGGATGATACTGGGATGTGTAGGGAGAGGCATCACCAGCAGAAAACAGGAAGTTGTTATCCCCCTGTACAGACAGTTGGTGAGACCCTATCTGGAGTACTGCATCCAGTTCTGGAAACCCCATCTCCGCAAGGACATAGACAGGACAGAGGCAGTTCGGAGGAGGGCAGCTAAAATGGTGCAGGGTCTGCAAGAGAAGCCATATGAGGACAGACTAAAGGAGCTTAATGTTTATACCCTTGAGGAAAGGAAGGAGAGGGGAGACATGATAGAAACGTTTAAGTACCTCAGTGGAATCAACAAAGTCCAAGAGGGTAGCATCTTTCAGAAAAAGAGATGTGCAAGAACAAGGGGACACAATCTGAAGATGGGGGGGGGACGGCTCAGAGGCAATGTGAGGAAGTATTTTTTCACAGAGAGGGTGGTGGATGCGTGGAACAGCCTTCCTGAAGAGATTGTGGGGTCTAAAACTCTGGGAGAGTTCAAGAATGCATGGGACAGACCGGCCCGGTGGCACTGAGGGTTGAGGCGCTGGTCGCCACACCTCACGCCATGCCGGCGACCCGTGTTCAGGAACGGGCATGGGTTGCCGTGGGTCGGTGGGGAGGAGATGGATTGAGCGTCCAAGGGACTGCTCTCATCTCTGGGGAGGGATTTGGGCGGCGGGCTTGCCTGACCCCTAGCCGGAGGCTGAAGTCGAGCAGCTGCAAGTTTGGGGGCGGGTCGTGGCAGACGCTTGATTGGGGCATGCACGGGAGCGTGCGTGCACCCAGTCGCTGGCGTCATTGCACGCCATGACCAGCCGGGAGGAAATACAGAGAAAAAGCAAGCCCGACAGCATGAAGTTGTTCCCCCCCGGCGCCATTCCTGGAAGGGCGCCTCCCTGGCATGGATCTGTTGGGGTGGGTTGAGTCGCTCCCCACCACCCTGCCGTGAAGGGTAAGTCACGGGGTGCATAAGGGAGGGGGTCTGATGTCGGGGATGGCTGGGGGAACAACGGAGGGCGGGGGTCATAGCCGGAGCTCTGGAGGTGAGAAAATAATACCCCCCCCAAAAAAAAAAAGAATGCATGGGATAGACATAAGGCAATTTTTGTGGGGGGGGGTAGGAAGAAATAAGCTTTTGGTTAAATAGGATCTGCAGCTTATCCTCTAGGTAGGGAAATGGGCAGACTAGGTAGGCCAAACAGTCCTTATCTGCCATCAAAGTCTATATTTCTATGTTTGTATGTAACCCGTATAGGCCGCTGTGAGACCTTGCGGTGAACTGCATATGGGTAGTACCAGTTCCTAGAGTCCCTGTCAGCTGTTGTCTGTAAATGACCTGTCTGAGTTAAGGACTCCATCCCCTCTTGGATCTCTAATGTCATGTGTTAGCCCAGGAACTATTAGCACAGTGGGTGGACCCCTTTCTGGAGCCAGGAGCATAAATATCTGTTTCCCTTGGGTGAAACCCCATTAGTAACAGCTCCGGGCACATATTCCAGGTTCACATAAGATTATTGGAATACCCCATCTTATTCCCTTTCTTTCGGTAACACTTCACATTGTGGCACTAACCCTCACAATCCTATGATGGAAGCAGCCTGTGTCTGAACAAGTGTGTTGACAAGCAGAGGTGAACGGGAGCTATCCTATCACCAACAATCACTTTATCTGAACAAGAGAGCAGGATGTTTGGGCACGGGGGGGGGGGGGATGTCGTGAAAACACCCATTCCGGGCCTGTGCTGTAGCTCCCTAGATTAATGAAAAGACCTTTAGAAAAGTTGAGTACAGGTGGGGGATATTTCCACACTCCTTCCACAACGGACTGGGGATCCCTACCCTTTCCAGGTGCACAGAAAAAATCACCTTGGGAGCATTTAACAGCCAAATCACTGGGCCACCTTAAATAATTAGGCTGATACACAAGCTAACCAGAAACAGTAACATTAAGCATTTTATAAGCGATGCTGTGGTCGAAACAACAGGTTGTGACTTTGTAAGTCAAAGAGCAAAAAAGACAATGGAGTATTAACAGTCCAATAGCCACACCATTGCAGCCTTAGTAAGCCAAGTTCCTGGAGTGGGCATCACAGCTATCAGCAGATGGAAGGGGGGTAGAACTTTTCAGCCTGCTACCAAACCCAGGCCATTCTAAACTGAATTGCCATGCCACCCCCCACTTTAAGCCTACAAATGCATTTGGGAACCACAGCATAAATCTGAACTTAGGGATCCCGGAGGTAGCCACAATCCTTACCTTGTGTTGCTTGAGAGTGTTGCATACATTTTCAGCCTGCGAGGAAATTCTCTGCCAAGGTGCCTGCTTCTTGGTCCGATCGTGGACTCCTCAGATCTGTTGCCTAGTCCGGTAGATTGGGGCCCAGTCTCCTACCAGTTCTTCAGGTGAAGGAAGGGCAGACCCGGTCATGATCAGGTTCTTTTGTGGGAGGTTGTGGGCCACCGGTACAAGATCATGGAGTGGCTCAAAGCAGTTGGAGGTTTTCACCAGTGTTGAGTAGTTCAAGGAGTCGCTGCCTCCAGATAAGAGCGTCTTTCTCTGCTTGTTGCTGGACCATGTTCTCTGTGATTTAGCCACCAATGTCAGAGGAGTTTTGTTGGATTTAGGGGTGGCCTTCTTCTTTGCCATCCTCGCTGAGGGGTTTGCTATTCTGGTGTGATCTCAGGAGTCGAAGCTGGTCTCCAGTTGACAACGCTAGGGTTTACAGGCCCTTCTGAAGTGTCCATACATTGCTAGGTCTCACCATGAGGTATGGGCAGTTGCTGTCAAGGAGGTGTTCTCTCACCCGTGAGTTTTGTTGGATTTAGGGGTGGCCTTCTTCTTTTGTCATCCTCACCGAGGGGTTTGCCATTCTGGTGTGATCTCGGGAGTCGAAGCTGGTCTCCAGTTGACAACGGCAGGGTTTACAGGCCCTTCTGAAGTGTCCATACATTGCTAGGCCTCACCACAAGGCATGGGTGGTTGCTGTCGAGGAGGAGTTCTCTGACCCGTGATGTCAGCTAGAAACCTCTCCACTTCGGCCGAAGAGTTAAAGGTGATCTGCTCACCCTCGTGATCAGGTTATTTTGTGGGAGGTCAAGGGCCACCAGTTCGAGATCGCGGAGTGGCTCAAAGCGGTATGAGATCGGTCGTGGGAGTAATCTTGGTAAAGCTGTACCTGCTCTCCTTCCCACTGTAATCTCTTCAGGTCCCTGGCTGCTCTCAGGAAAGTCTCTTTCACAGGATACCGGGAGAATTTACACAAGATCAGATATGGCCAATCCCCGGGTAGTGGTCTGGGAGCTAACGATCTGTGGGCTCTTTCCAGCTCCGGGGGAGGATGGTTGTTCAGTTTCAGCATTACCGGGAGGGCGCACTGTAGAAAGGCTGTCATGTCATTGCCTTCAACCCCCTCCGGTAAGCCTACAGTCCTTATATTCTTCTCCCCCAGTTCTCAAGGTCATCGACTTTTGCAGTAAATATTGGATTTGATTGGATTGTCTCTCAGCTGGCAGTGGTGGTCGTGTAGTATCTCTCCTTGTCGTTTGACACGTACTTCGGTGTCAGTTACCTGGTTAGTCAATTTCACCTCACCTTTGGTACTAGTCACTGTTTCTATAAGAGCAGCTGTGTCCAGGAGGACTTTGTTCAGTAGTGAAGTGATGTTACACAATTGCTGTTTCATAGAATGCTGAGTCGCAGGGTGTGATTCCCTTGAGTCCTCCATTGCTAGGCCCAGTGGGTTGAGTGCTAACTATACCCTGGTGGTTTAGGATTTTCATGCAGGCCAGCCAGGTGCAATGAGGCCAGTTGTGAATGTGAGGATTAAATGGCAGTCCAAGATCAGATCAGCGCAATATAGGTATCAGAATGATCAGCGTAATCCCTTGTATTTAAAACCATCGAGTAAACCCTGGATAGTGGGTGCTGGGTCTTCACATGTGTCAAGATGGGTGAAGCTGGTAATGCAGCAGATCAATTACACAGCTTCCAGCTTGGATGGCTAGCTCCGCCCCAAGGGTATACCACATCTGTCAGGATCTGTGGGACCTGACTCACATAAGTAAGGTATTTTGGGCGCTTGGGGGAGAGGGAGGTAGTAGTAATGTATTTTATTCAAGGTATGAATATGAATTGCCCAACGAGCAATGCTCATTTTCAGTGGTGTTCTTGGTACAAAATATTGCAGCAGAACATTAGTCATGTCTTACTTATATTATTCTGTGAATCTATAACACATTTCAAGCACTTCAAAACACACGTAATATGCTAAATACATAAGACACTTATAGATCATACACATATTGCGATTCAAATTTTATAAAACATAGCAATACAGACATGCAAATAATTAAGGACTATCTGATGCTAGTAAAACATTTAACCCACTTCTACTGCAAGGCAGCATTGTGTAGGTGTCTTTACTCTGCTCTGATATCCAAGCTTTTATCTTGTGTGTACTTATTAGTTTGTTTATTGGCCTTAAATTACAGGGGATTATATTCCAAGCATTCCAAGCTTCCGGGCCTGCCCAGAAAAAGGCAGCTCTCTTTATGGTACAAAACAAAATGATTATATTAAATGCATGCTGAAAATAGAAAATAGAGTGAAAAATCGATGTTTCAATCATAGATCTTCTTCAGGAAATATCTAAAAGAGAAAAAAGCAAATTTAGTGTACAGGAGAGGTAAAATAAGGAAAAAACGATATATATAATATATATATATATCTGGGGAATGAAAAAAGGGGGAGGGTCTGGGAGAAGAAGTGATAATTGGCAAGATAAAGACAGAATCTGGAAAACAAAAAGGTGATGGGAGTGACAAGGCATAATAGCAGGTAATGAGCTAGAGAAATCTCCAGGTGTGGACTAATTAGCAGGGCCTAGTAAGAAGGCTGAAAGGTGACAAATGGGGAAAGATGACAGAGATGAAGACATCTGTGGAAAAAGAAAATAGATGTGTACAGACACAAACAGACTTTAGGGAAAAAAAGGGTTGGCTGATATACCTTGTTTTTGTTTCTCCTTATGCTAGTTTTTCAAGGGGGAGGTGGGGGCTAGTGGGAGTATTGGGTGGGGGGATTCCATGTCACACATAATAATTGAGGTACACATGTGTGTTGGAAGGAGGGAGCTTTCGATTGGGGGGGAGGTGTAGCAGCTGTGGAGAACAACCCTATTAGATTTTAGGATATCTTATGTGAGATAATGCAGTATTCTACAATCTGATTTGACATCCAAAGTGACCTTTAGGATATTGGATTTTGAGGACCCATATCCTAAAAATCACCAACCATCCTAACTATTCATTTTTATAATGGATCATCTGAGCAATCCTACTCTCTATATGAATTGCATAATAGCTTTTTTATGTTCACTCGCAAAGCATGCAAACATATTGGTATCAGTCTGATGTGAAAAGGCTTTTTGAAGCTTGTCCCTCCTCCACCTATCGCAGCTTCAGAATACCAACTCTCTCCACCAATTTCAACTACTCTCCACCTTTCTTCTCCTTTTCTCTTTCAAGTTCTTTTCTGGTCCAAAGGCTGGACAGTGCAAGCTGCAAGGTTTTCTTGAATGCTCCTAATTCTTCCTGCCTGGACCCCTAACCCTGCTTCCCATTCCAGGTATGTGCTACTTATACTTGTTTCTTATGTACTGCAGCTCAGTCATTTGTTTCTGGGTGAATGGCAGAGATGGTGCACAATTTATGTAATATGCATACCCATGATGCAGTGCTCGCAACTCATGGAATTAATGTATTCTTGCACATGGTAAAAAGCAAGTAAAACATGTGTTCTAACATGCTCCTACATTCATTGATCACTTTAGGTAAGGAGCTGTGTTACTCTGCTTACCTATGTTGTGAACACTAACAAAAAAAAGTTATTAAAGCATTTTGGTCAATAAAACATAAACAAACAAGGTTGACTGTATACTCTCTACATAACATGGTGGTGTTATTTTGTTGGTAAAGCATATGCATAAAGTGCTTTTGTTCTTTTAAGTCCTTGCCCAATTTCAAGGATAGAAAATACAAAGTATATTTTTTGTGAAATTCTTAAATTCTGCATGTAACTTTGTTCTCTACTTTTAGTTCTGCTTCTGTGCTGCTGTCCAGTGCTTTCAATACATTCTGCTATGGTGAACACACTGAACAGCATTCTTCATTTTCCATTTCCCAGTCTGCATTTCTTCCTTCTTACATCTCTTCATGATCATCGCTATCCCCCCCACCCCCCGTGAAACACCTGATCAGCCCTTTTCTACTTGCTCCATGTCCCTTCCCAATCTCTGATCTCCTAGCCACAACATGCCACCATGGTCCGTATACAATTGCTGCTTTGCAGCAATTACTCTCTTTCCCACTCCACAGTCTAAGTCCCCACCTTAAAATATCACCATTCCCCATAATTTACAATAGCTGCTGTTCCCCATTTATGCTCCCTACTCCCTCTCAATGATCTCTGCCTTCCACAATGCCTCCCCAGTTCCTGCTAATCCGCATTATCTGCTGTTTGCTAGTTGATCTGAATCTCTCCCCTCAAATTGCTGCTGTTCTCCATATATATATTAGCCACTCTGTGGTACTTGCTTTTTCCTGCCTCCCTGATCACTGTCCCCCTCAAAATGCTGACATTCACAATCACTCACATTAGCTATTCTGCAGCATTTGCTGTCTATTCCTTCTCTCACTGATACTGGCCCCACTCCCAAAAATGCCAGTATTGTCCCTACACATTAGCTGCTCTGCAACACTCACTCTATCCCACCCATGCACCCTCAAATATCTTGCCACTACCTATACTTCATATTACCTGTTGTGTGCCATTTGCTCTCTATTCCTTCCCTCCCTGATCCCCCCCCCTTCCTAACATACTGCCACTCTCCATATAAATGATATGGTCTCTGGCTCTGTTCCTGTTCTACCTTATCTCCCCCAACATGCTGCCAATCTCTGTATATATATATATATATATATATATATACAGCTGTGTGGTACTTGTTCTGTCATCATCTCAACATCTTATCCAGACTATTATATCACCCAAACTCTTTTTCCCAAAGATAAAAAGGGTAAACGGGAACCAATGAGATCTGTACGTATACATAGAATCTACCCTGTAAAAAGTAATAATAAATATGGTGATAGTGCCATTTGTTCCCAAGCAGCTAAGGTCTGGAATATGTTACTGTCCTCTTTGGGATTGTTAAACAATCATGGGGTTTTTAGCACTAAGGTTTAAAAACCTTATCCGATGATCTGTAGTTGTAAATAATAAATAACTAGCCAAGGCTTGTGTACATTAACTGTGTGACCTTGCTTCCCTTTGCCTGTGTCTGCAAGCTGTAACATATGCCTAGTTTATGATATCTGTAATAATATTTGTTGTAAGATGTATTGTCTACATTTGTGGCAATGTTCATAATATGTTTTATTAGAGTAACTTAAGTATACTAAAAAACAGGACTGTCTTGTGAACATGATTGTATAAATCCTAATGACTAGTTTTCTTGTATAAAAATAACATTTCTATCCATCCATCCATCTATCTATCTGTCTGTCTGTCTATCTATCTATATATCTATCTATCTGTCTGTCTGTCTGTCTGTCTATCTATCTGTCTGTCTGTCTGTCTGTCTATCTGTCTGTCTGTCTGTCTGTCTATCTATCTGTCTGTCTGTCTGTCTATCTGTCTAACCCCTATCTTCCCCCAATGTTTCCCCTTTCCCCAATATTTACATTACCTGCTCTTAAGCACTTGCTTGCTCTCCCTCGTCAAAATCTACCCCCAAACTGATGTCATTTACTAGAATTCATATTAACTGCTCTATGCCACATGATCTATATACAGTATATATATATATATATATATACACACATCTGTTGCCTGACCTCAGAGTTTTCCTATACATTAAGGTCTCAGCAGCAGTTGCTCTGTCCCCTTCCTCTATACCTACACTCTCATACACTGGTAATGTCCCTACACATTAGGCACTTGCTCACTCTTCTCCTCCCTAATCTCTGCTCCCAGTAGGACTATATTCACCCTATGCATTAACGGCTGTGTGACACTTTCCCTCTTACACCTCACAATTTTTGGCACATGCTCTTTCCTCTCCTCCCCAGTCTCTGTCCCTCTTAAATCTTCTCCCACTCATTGTAATTCATGTTAGCCACTCTGTTGTACAGTATTTGCTCTTTATCCCTCCCCTCTCCAATCTATGACCCCATGTTGCCACAGTCTGTATACGTTACAGGTTACTTTCTGTTGCTTGCTGTTGTCATTTGTAATGTTTATTGGACATTTCTACTGCTTACATTCTTTTTCCCATACCCTTCCCAATGCAGCACCACCACATACTTGCTGTCTTTAGGTATACCTCTTCATTTCTATCTACAATTCTCATGTTGCCCTAATTATTGTGATCTCATTTTTTTATCTACTAATTCCTGCTAAAAAAAATCTTACTTCTACTTTTCATTCCACACATGCTACAGTTTTACTACTTTCACATGTGTTACTGTTTTGAGCTTTGTTTCTGAAGGAATGGCAGAGATGGTGCACAACCCATTTCAGTTACTTACCCATGAGTCAGGGCTTGTAGCTTATGGATTAATGTATCCTCATACACAGTAAAAAGCAAGTGAAACAGATGTTTGACATATTCCTAGACTCATTGATCACTTGAAGTAAGCAGCTGTGTCATCCTGCTCATCTGTGTTTTGAACAGTAAAAAGTAAAACATTTTAGTTATTACTATATGAATAAATAAGAGCTTCAACTTGAAAAAAAATCACACAGGGCTGGTAGTTTTCAATGATGAGGTCAAAAATTGTAAAACATCAAGAGTCAGGCATTCACCACCTCAACATAAAAAGACTTGGGCTCCAGAGTAGAAAAGCTTAGTTGTTTATTAGACAATCACATCAAGATACATAAAAGAGAACACTGGCATGCATCGGATGCTCCCCTGACACATTTTGGAATTACCATTCCTTTATCAAAGGCTTTGACAAAGAAATGGAAATTCTGAAAAGTGTCAGGCAAGTATCAGATGTATGCTGGTGTCCTGTTTTACGTGTCTTGATGTGAGTGTCTAATAAATGACAACTAAGCTTTTCTACTCCGGAGCCTGAGTCCTTTTATGTTGAGGTGGTGAGTGCTTGACTCTTGATGTCTTACAATGAATAAACAAGACTCAGCCCACATATTCCATGAACTAGGTGATGGAATTAGTTTGAACTGTGCAAGGGGTTTGGGGGAGTGTGCTCTTTCTCTGCTGTTCACAGCTCCAGAAGACAGGAATCTCCCTAATTCTACCCACTCACAGCCTTTGCTTCTTTTTTCATTTGAAATTCTTGTACAGTCACAAGATGTGGAAATGCAGGTAGTGGGGTTTCTTGTGGAAGTCATACTGTAATTCGTTCCTGAAATCTTACCTTTGCTTTTTGTTCCATACATGCTACTGTTTAGAAGCTTGTTTCTCAGGGAATGGCAGTGATGTTGCACAACCTATATTATTTGCATATATGTGATGCATTGTTTGCAACTCATGGAATTAATGTATTCTCATATGTGGTATCTGTCTCAAACGCACTCAGCAGGTCAGACCCTCTGCTCCCACAGTGCCAACCTCCAAGCGCAGTAATGTGAACAGGTAACAGAACAGGGTAACCCTCCTGTCTGCTTGTGAGTCTGAATCACTTTTAGTCTTAAGTTCTGGGGGGATTCAAACTGTCAACCTTATACTAGCGTACCCAAATGTACAGGCTCAGATAATCTGCTCTTCAGGGGATGCCAGATATCTTTCGTCTAAGGGCACCTAACCAGGTGTCCAAAATGGACCCTTAAAACTCTATAAAATACCTTAGGTATGTTCTTACCTTTTCCCAATCTGGTAACACCATCAAGCTTATGAACAGTTGTCACATTTAACCGTCTATACGTCACATGCAAAAAGGACTGGCAGATGCCCAGGCAGTTTTTTAAATAATATATTTAATAAAAATGGATAAGAATATGTAAAATGTAAACACAGAACACCATATCAAAAAGTATACAATCACTTAAAAGAATAAGGTTAAAGTACAAAACATAAACTCCTACCACAATACAATTAGACTTTTTCTATCTAATGCACTACCTCTTTACAGTCCTTAAGTTAGATCTTATTTCTTAAGAGCCCAAAAAGAAATGTCTCAGTTGAAACACAGAATACAGTTTAAAACTCTGTGTTTCCACCCCCTTCTATGATGTCATCTAGCTCCTCATTTTAGAATATAAAAATTATACAAACAATGGTCTTCCTGTCAGGATATATTTTAAATACTGTGACTTCAGCAAAAACTAATTTTCCAAATTATGACAGTCTTTAATCAAGCCCTTTTCCTTTGAACTGGAGGCTGGCTTCCTATTTTCCCAAGGACATCAAAGGTTTTTACAACTCTGCAATTTCTCACCTAGCTGCAAATACAGCCAACAGGAATCAGCTCATCTGAAGTCATAAAATGTATATTTTAGTTTCCCAGCTTCAGACGCAGGAGGTCATAAAAAAGCTATAAAATGCAACTTCTCAAGGAAGTTAATTATATTACAGAGACCTCCTGGTTTAAGATATCCTGTTATTCTCACTAAAACCTCGGGGGGGGGGAACCCATGGCACAGCTGCCTTATAGAGACAATCACACACTACATTTTTATATTACAAGTATTATAGAACAATCAAAACCAGCTGCCAAGCGTCACAGTATGAAGCAAGAAAAACATGTTCTAACATGTTCCTACACTCATGGGTCTCTTTAGGTAAGGAACTCTGTTATGCTGCTTACCTGAGTTTTGAACACTAAAATGAAAGCATTTTGGTCATCACAATATCAATAAACAAGGCTGAACTGATATACCCATGGAGTAAGGTACGATTAAGACTGCTTATAAAGCATATAAAGAATTCTGTATCTGTTCAACTGCCTCTTTGCCACCTATCACAGTATCAGAATACTGAATTTCCTCCCTAATGCTGCCCACTTTCTGCCATTTTCCTTCTTTTTATGTTTGCTTGCGTGCATGCACAAGAAACATTACGTGGCAGCTTAGGAGAGAAGTGGGTTGTGGAGGTGCAGCACTGTGGCAGCCAACGGTGGCACTGCATTTGGGAGCTTGGCACTGGTGGACCAATGCAAGCACACTGTGCTGATGACATTGGTTTCCAAAAGTGCCACCAAGTTGAAACGATTTTGCCGCTGCAATGAAGGACCGCCTTGTCATTGCAGCATCAGCCATTCAGCTGCAATGAGGAAGCGACCTGTCACTGCAGGGCAGAACCTTGCCTATTGTAACATTTTTTGTAAATATGGTGGCAGCTTGTCGCCACCTCACAGCCCCATGAAAGCTGATGGGGGTGGCCAATCCCCCTATCGGCATGCCCCTGACCTAATTAATTTGCTGACAGGGGAGCCCACTCCCTGTCAGCATAATGTAACCCCGTCCCCCATTTGTTGTGTGCCGAGGGGGTGCCAATTCCCCTTGGCATCATGCCCCCCCAAACAGTCATTCTTTGTGGACAGGGGCCCAATCCCCATCAGCTTAAGTCCCCCCACCCAAAAAAAGGTAGGTGGCACACTGGGGGCCCACCCCAGTGTGCTGAAAACAAGCCTGAAAAAAAAAAAAACTTCCTGTGACATCCTTTTGTTTTTTTTTCTCCCTGAAAGAAAGGAAATGGTCCCACGCCATTCCACCCCCACCCCGCCACCCTGCAGCCAGTGACAGGCATTGAGGTGTGCCTTGGACTGTTTGGCCCCAGAATTCACCCCATTCTCCTATACTGCACCCATTTCAGCAATGTCCTTATGGAATGGGGTGACTGTAAAGCTGAACACCTGAAGACACACCTCAACACGTGTCGGTGTCTGCAGGATAGGGTGAAGTGAAATGGCATGAACGTTATGGGCGATGACCCAAACGCATACCCCAATGCCTGTCTGTCTCTGCAGGGTGGAGGTGGGGTTGGCGTGAAGTGCAATACTTCACTGCCATTCCTACCCTGCATCTCTCTAACTCCTGCATTTCCAATGCTAATACCAGCAAGCAAACATTCCGCATTGACAAATGCTTGTTCTCTTTGAAATCTTATCCAATCCAAAGGCACACAAATCACAATCTAAGAAAACAACAACATTATGGGTGAAAGTCTTCATTTCCCAAGCAAAACAATGTCACTGTTATAATTTGTGTTATTAGTTTGGTAAACTGCTGTGCTGTCTGTGCTCCAATAACTACACAACAAATACTAGCAAGTGAATGTTTGGCATTGGCAAATGCTTGCATGGGATTGCTTCCACTAGCTGAATGAACTGACTGCATGTCACAATGCTGAAACACTTGGAATGCAGAGTTATACATAAGAGTGTGGGTAGAGACAGATGTGTGACAGGTAGCCTAGAGGAGCTGTTAAGCAATTTGGATAAAGAGAAGACTGCATAGAGATGTGATTATAAAATGTACAGGTTTTGAAACTGTAGTAAGGTCATGACCATTTGGTCTGGACAATATGATACAAATTGCCCAAGGAACATTGCCTAGGAACTGTATGGTGGCTGAATCAAAATCCAATACAGAAGTAGTGCTTTACCAGCGTATGAGCCCTTTATTTTTCAATTCGACTTCTCAGCATTATGGTGGAATTTAAACCTCAGATCTCCTGATTTACATAGAAACACAGAATTTGATGGCAGATAAGGACCGCTTGGGCAATCCAGTCTGCCCATTTCTCCCTAACTACACTATTACCACAGACCATGCCCAATCTACAGCTCTTTCTCCCTTCTCACTTCCTTTTCACTATGATTCCCTTGTGCTTATCCCTTGCATTCTTAAACCCCAGCATTATTTTTTATCCCACCACCTCTGCTAGAAGGCTATTCCAGAAATCCACCACTCTATCTGTGAAGACGTACTTCCTCACATCTCTCCTGCATCTATGCCCCTCCAGCATCATAGCACATCTCCTTGTTCTTGAGCACCTTTTCTTCTGAAAAATACTTCCCATTTGTACCTTATTTGCCCACGTGAGATATTTAAAGGTCTCTATCATATCCCCCCCTCTCCCTCCTCTGTTCTAGGGTGTACATATTGCAGTCCTTTAGTCTTTCCTCATAGTGCTTTTGATGCAGACCCTGCATCATTTTGTTTGTCCTCCTCTGGACCGCATCCACTCTGTTTATGTTCTTCCAGAGATGTGGTCTCCAGAACTGGACACAAGACTCTAGGTGGGGTCTTACCAGCAATCTATACACAGGCAACACCACCTCCCTCTTTCTGTTTGTGATACCCCTCCCTATGCACCTCAGCATCCCACTCACCCTCCCTACTGCCTTGTTGCTCTGCCTGGCCACCTTTAGATCATCTGATATAGTTGAGGAGGCAGTATTGCATAGTGGTTAAGGGCACTGAGCTGCAAACCTTGAGACCTGGGTTTGAATCCCATCAGTCCCCATTTTCATACTGTGTGACTCTGAGCAAGTCACTTAACTTCCTTGTGCTCCCAGGTCATGCCTGGAAACAAACTTTGGCTTAGTGTGCCTTTCCTGGTTAAAACATTTCACCTTTCCTTACCCCCAGGTCTCTTTCCTGCTTGGTGGTTGTCAATAAAATTCCACAGATTTTGTACTCTTCCCTTGGTTTCTGTGACCTAAGTGCATTATTTTGTACTTGTTCTCATTGAAACCCAGCTGTCATACCCTTGACCACTCCTCAAGTTTTCTCAGGTTTCTTCTCATCCTTTTCACCCTACCCCACCCGGAGTGTACATCCTATTGCAGATTTTGGTGTCATCCACAAAGAAGCAGACCTTTCCTTCCAGCTCCTCTTCAATGTCACTTATAAAGATATTAAAGAGGACCAGTTCCAGCACTGATCTCTGAGGCACGCCACTGGTCAGCCTCCCTTCCTGGGAGTCAACTTCTTTTACCACCACCCTCTGTTGCTTATCCCCCCTAACCGATTTCTTATCCAGTTTACCACATTTGGACCTACTACTAAGCTACCCAGCTTGCTTACTAGTCTCCTATGTAGAATGGTGTTGAACACCTTATTGAAGTCTAGGTAGACCATGACCACTGCTTCACACTGATCTAGTTCCTTGGCCACCCAGTCAAAGAAATCTATCAGATTCATTTGATATGACCTCCCCCTATGAAACCATACTGCTTCAGGTCTTGTAATCCACCAGATTCAAGATATTCCACAATTCTTTCCTTCAGCAGTGATTGCATTAACTTTCCCCCACTGATGTCAGGACATCTGGCCTATAATTGCCAACGTCCTCCATGCTACCACATTTGTGTAGTGGGATTGCATTCACCCTCTTCCAGTTCTCCAGAACCACTCCTTTTTCTGGTGAGCTGTTAAATAGAACTGTCAGAGGTGTAGCCAGTATTTCCCTTAGGTCCCTCAAAGATGCATCCCACGTGGCCCCATTGTTTTGTCCACCTTCAGATTAGCAAGTTCCTTCAAGACTTTCTCCTTCAAAAAAGGACTAATGTCCACCTCCACCTCCTGCCCTCCAAAGCTTTTGTTACTTTTTTGTACCACTCCCTTCCTTCTTTTGTGAACACTAAACAAAAGTGTTTGTTCAGGATGTCTGCCTTTTCCTGGTTGTCCTCTCATAGTCCCTCGCTTCTCTTTTTAAACTTATAATCCCACCCCTGGTCTTCCCCTTTTCACTTACATACTGTAGGTAAAAAAATGTCTTGTTCCCTTTTGTTACCTCCTGCTATTCTCTCTTCAGTTTGTGCCTTTACACTCCTTACTGCTTTTCCTACTTCCCTCTATTTCCCCTGATACATTGACCTATTCTTCATCCTCTGCATTTCCTTATATCTTTTGAATGCTACCCCCTTAGCCTTTACCTTTTTTGACACATCTTTCGAGAACCATAGTGGTCTCTTTTTCCTCTTGTTTTTGCTCACTTGTTTGACACAGATGTTTATTGCCTTTACTGTGCTCCCTTTTATCTTCACTCACTGTTCCTCTACCTTACCCAGGTCATCCCCTCCTGCTAGATCATCCCTCAGGCATTCACCCATCTTTTTAAAATCTGCCCTCCTGAAGTCCAAAACCCTTGCCTTTGTGTGGTTCGATTCTGCTGCCATCCTTATACTGAACCACACTGTATGATGATCACTGGTCCCCAAGTGACCTCCCACCTAGACATCTGCAACACTGTTCCTGTTAGTAAGTACCAGGTCCAGTACTGTCCCATCACAAGTTGGTTCATTGACTATTTGCTGAGGAATGCCCCCTGAGATGCACCAGGCTACATCTAGCAGGTTGAAGTCCCCCACCTGCAGCACCCCCTTTTCTGCCATCTTGCCAATGGCTTCCACCAGTACTTTATCTATTCTTCTCCCTTTGCTGGAGGTCTGTAGATCACTCTAGTGTGAGTAGTGGCTCCATTTCCCATCTCCAGGGTGACCCACAATGCCTTTGCCTCCCCCTGTATTCCCTGTAGCTCTGTCCCTTTTATGCTTTCCCTCATATAAAGCACCACACCCCCTCCTTTCCTTCCCACCTGGTCCTTCCTGAACAGAGTACAGCCTGATATGACCATGTCCCAGTCATGGTTTTCAGTAATGGCCACCATATTTAGGTTGGCCTCTGCCATGATGGCCTTTAGGTCTGTAGTCTTATTTCCTAGACTTCTAATGTTTGCACACATGCCCTTCCAAATTTTGTTTCAGCTCTGCTTGTTGCCCCAGTTTTCTTTTGGCCCTCCTTCTTCATGCCTCTCTTTTTAATGCTGATTCTCCTTTCCCTCCTTATCTCTACTACCCTGCTTCCTTTATTAATTTGCACCCTGAGGGATTCCTCTCATCTAGGGTTCTCCTTACTCTCTACTTCAGCCTGTGTTGGGGGGTCAGTTTCTGGCTCTCTGATTCCTTCTGGCACCCCCTTGGTTGGTTTAAATGTTGAGGACCATGGTTACTCTCCCAGATGGATGCAGACCATGACCCCTGTATAGGCCTTTATCCTCCCAGGTGGGTTCCCAGTCCCCAATGTAGCTGAACCATTCCTCTCTGCACCATTTCTACAGCCACAAGTTGAATCTCCTAGTGCGGAGATCCCCTTCCAGTCTGCTGTCATATGCTGGCAGTACCTCAGCAAGATCCACTAAGTGAGCTACCTGTCTAAGACCCCTCCTCAGCTCCCTAAACTCCCCTGCACTATCTCAGCCCCATCCTTAGCCAGGTCATTAGTCCCCAAGTGGACAGTGACATTCGTACCCCCTCCCATACTGCTGCCCTAGCAATCTTCAGGATCCACTTCCCATGCCTCCTAACCTGCTTCTCTCCCACATAGTATTCCCACATCTATCCCCCTCACATTTGAGCCTCCCACCCCCCAGAACTTGTTTCCTCCTATTCTGGGGTCCTCTACTACCCTCCTTGGGGTCTCCCTCCCTCCCTCTTCCTCTGGGGTTATCTACCACCCTCCTTGGGGTCTCCACTACAGAGGCCCCCCACATCTCCCTTGGTCACTACTGCAGGTGCCGCCTCCCGGCAGTCCCACCCTGCCAGTGTGGCATAGGAATTATGTAGTGGTCCTGGTTGAGAAATGTGCTTCTGTCCCACCATTCCCATCCTTCCAGAGCCCACCATAGAGCAGCTGTTCCTCCTTCCTGGCATCCTCTCAGGTAACAGTGACAGACTTGGTTATTCCTGGGTGGGGGGAGAGGTCCTCTGAATCCTAGCCAACTCAACCTGGAGTCTAGCAACTCAGAGAGGTGTGTGAAGATGGGGCAGCACCGCAGTCTCCAGAAGGTCTCTCTTAAAACTGCCACCACACAGACACTTCACTGCACCACTACCAACATTCTCAATTTCAATTCTCCCTGTTACCTGGAAATACTTTTGTACTCTTACCCCCGATAGGGGGTTTCTAGTTTTCTCCTTTTTTATGGTTTCTATTTGTGCTCCCCATGCCTTGTTTAAATCTGTTTATACTTCTACCCTAGACTGGTGTTGCTCCTATTCCCAGTTATGGCCTACCTTGGACCTTCTGCCCTTGCCAGCAGTGACTGTTACACAGCAGTGAACAAGTTCCATGCCTTAGTAAACTGGTAGAACCCCTCTCTTCTCCACTTCCTTCTACAGATGCCTACTGATGCCTACTGTGCCAGTCACCTGTTCCACACCTTTGCTGTTCCACTCACTTGCTGGATATGAATGTGTGGGACATGTTGGTAGTGGCTGCATTTATGCAGAACCTGCAACCTGTGTCATTGGTTGTGGGAGGTCAATTATCAAGTAGATGAAGCCCTAGGCCAGACAGTTAGCACCCATCCCCGCACACTATAGAGCTAGACACAGTTCTTATGATATGGGACCTAAATGTAGGCTACTCTGGCTGGTTTCAGATTTATCCTTTACTCAATAATAAATACACTAATTCAAACAAGTTGCACCACAACTTACCCCAACTATGTTTCCTCCAAAAAACTCAAGTCTTTTTTTGTCCCTCTTGTAGAAAATGCAGCTAAACTCTGCTTAAGGAACAGTGACATTTTGTTTATTCATTTGTAACCAGGTAAGACCCACTAGGCACAAGTACCTGTTTTCAAGGGTAGGAGCACTGGAGAGGCTAAGTGACTTGCTCAGGTGACACAGTATGCAAGTGGAGGTTGTGGTACTCAAACCCCATGTCTGCTGGATGTACCAAGCTCCTTCACAGCTCATTACTCTAATCTCTAAGTTATGCTGCCAGTACATGCTAACCAGTGGACTACACTATTTTATTTATAGCAGCATATGGTAGTACATTAGGCATTATGCTACTGCTAACACATTTTCTAGTCTTTCTAATACCAGTGGTTTATAATGTCTATGGTTCTTTTTGGTTCCTCACAGAAGGACAGAAATACCCACCATGAGTTCTTGAAAAGATCTACACAAATTGCATCCTACATAGTACAGTGCAAGATTGTTACAACAGACACATCTGTGCACACAACCTTTGTCCATTATAACCAATGTCCATTATTTCCAGAGGTGGAGTCAGTGGCTCAGTAGGTAGCACACTCGCCTCTGAGGCCAGGAGATCAGTGGGCTGTGGGTTCAGTTCCCACATCTGGCACTTGGGTTAGTATCCCAGTATTAACACTGTAGTGCAGCATGAGAGGGGTACTGTACTTCTGAGGTGCCATCTTTCAGATGAGACGTTAAACCAAGGTCCCATCTGTTTGGATTGGTGGTAGTTCAGGTGGATGTTAAAGATCCTATGGCACTTATCGAAAAGAGCAGGGGAATTTCCCTGGTGTCCTGGCCAAATTTCCCTCATTCACTAAAAATACCACCAACAGCTTAAGCTGGTTCAAGGTCAGTTGGCATTCATCTGTATCCCCCTCCCCGGGTCGTGCCTGAAAATAGGCAGGATTTGCCTAGTGCACTTACCCGGTCAACAACAACTAAATAAATAAATGTGTGAGAACAGGGGCTCAGAGGGAATGAGAACATATTGTAAAACTTCATACATTACTCAGAAACCTGCCTAGCATATGTTTCTGTATTCTGTGTGTTTATAAAAAGTTATTTAACTGTCAGGGAGCATGAGTTTTTTTAAGGAAGTTTCATTGCAGAAGGTAGGAAGAAGATAGTAACTCTAGTGGCTAGATGATGGGGTTCTAGGACAGTAAGAGTAAAGGCAATTGTACTGTAAGGGTTTTATTGAAATATAAAATAATTTCATTTTAGGGTAGTTAAATAACTAATAAAATTTTATGCAGCTTGTGGAGCATTATTTTGTAAGACATTTCATTTCTGTAGCTCATGCATCTTAATTCTACATTTGCCAAATCTCCTTACCAGATCTGCATTGCCCTCCCCCCAAACAGCACTACAGAAGCCCATAAAACTTTGTAGTGTCCACTATAAGTGATGCTTCTGTCCACTATAACCAGAAAAATGCATTATATCTGATATATTTGGTTTGGGAAAGCAGTTTTTGTCCACTATAACCAATTGTCCAGTATAACAGTGTCCATTATAAGTGGAGTGCACTGTAGCAGTACACTGTAGTTAAGATGGACAGGACTAGTGTCCATCTTTTCTGCCTCTCGTACCACACAGTTGTGACTGTATAACATATTGTTGACTTCTGTTTTGTGCAGTATTGACTTTACTCCAAGCCTGGATGTGACTTATTTCTAGTGTTCTGCCTTTGTCATGGTAAATGATGAAAAACAAAGAAGGGAAGTGGGGATTCACTGCAGCAGCAGCTAGGTACCCCACCCCCATGTCTTTTTTATAAAACAAAGAGGGAAAACACAAAAAACAACTGAAGAATGCTCTACAGGTTGGAGCAGAGCTAAGCTTAGGGACTCCAGGCTGGGCTTGAGAAAACCATCATTCAGGTGTGAGGCTGCTCCCCCAGCCGAGCAGAAGGACCAGTCAGGAAAAGGCACTCCTAGCCCTTTTGTTCTCCAGGGTTACTAATAGCAGAAGCGGGACCCAATGAAAATCTGAACAGGGAAAGTGGGGATTCACTGCAGCTACAGCTAGAAATCCTACCTTCTGTGCCTTTTTTATAAAACAAAGAGGAAAACACAAAAAAAAAACTGGAGAATGCTCTGGAAGTTGAAACAGAGCTGAACTTGGGGACTCTGAGTGGGGCTTGAGAAAATCACTAATCATGTGTGAAGCTGCACCCCCAGCCTGGCAGAAGGACCAACAGGGAAGAGGCACTAGTAGCCCTTTTCCTGTCATTGTCCTATTTAGCTGCACAAGCACCAAGTGGCCCCCACATGAAGGACCCATGTGAAAAGGGCAGTGGAGTCTCCCCACCAGAGTCAGCCCAATGAGGCAGCTGACAGCCAGTCACTCTACACCCCAGCAGGAAGGCAGGACAACTGTGGTAAGTATCCTGTTAAATGCCTTTTGTACAGCACACACTGTGAGGGAATGAGGATAGTTAGGTACAAGCAAAAGTAAGGGAGTGGTGAAACACCCTATGTAGGATAGGGGTAGATCACATACTGTAGGGGAGAGAGGAGAGTTAGGTACAAGCAAACATAGGGGAGTGGTGAGATACCCTATATAGGGTAGGGATAGCTCATGAACTACAAGGGAGTGAGGATAGTTAAGGACACACAAAAGTAGGGGAGTGGTGAAACACCCAGTCTATGGTAGGGGTATGAAAGGTGTTCAGGAAAACAAAACAAGGCAACCAGGGTAAAAACAGACTTGCTGGGAGTGGTGCAATGCAGTGACTGTGGTGGCAGTGTTCAGGGAGACTTTCTGGAGACTGCAGTGTTGTCCCATCTGTGTGCACCTTTCTGGGCTGGGGGGGAGGTTTCTTGACTCCAGGCTGAGTTGACTAGGATTTGGGGGCCTCCTCCCCAACCCAGGGACCACCAAGTCCACCACCGCTGCCTCCAAGGATGCCAAAGAGAAGGAGTGGGTGGACTACAGTGGGCTTGGGAAGGGGGAGGGTGGTGGGTCACAGGCACATCTACCAGATTGTATCACTACGCAGCTCATATGTTGCTCTGGCAGGGTGGGACTGTGCCCTGGAGGCACCCACAGTAGTGGCCAGGGAGGATGTGGGGGTCCTCTGTAGGGGAGACCCTATGGAAGGTGGCAGAGGACCCCAGAAGAGGAAGAAGAGGAGGAGGAAGAGGAGGAGGAGGAAGCAACTCCTGGTGGGGGACTAAAATGTTAGAGGGGATAGATTTGGGGATAGGGAGGGAGGGGAAGAAGGAGGTTAGATGCCTATCTGAGCCACGGCTTGAAAAGATGGAAAGCGAATCCTGAGGATTGCTAGGCAGCAGGTCGGGAGGGAGAGCTGGATGTCATTGTCCTCCTCAGAATGAATGACCTATCTAAGGATGAGGCTAGAGGAGTGCAAGAGGAGTTCAGGGAGTTGGGGAGGGGTCTTACGCAGGCAGCATGCGCAGTGACTTTTTCTGAGGTGTCGCCTGTCTATGACAGGGGGAGAATAGGGTACTCTGTACCAGGAGCTTCAACCAGTGGTTGAAGGAGTTGTGAAGAGAGGAAGGTTTCAGCTACATTGGGGACTGGTATCCCACCTGAAAGGATAAAGACCTATATAGGAGGGATGACCTCCATCCATCCAGGAGGGGAACCACAGTTCTCAGTGAGCAGTTTAGATGCAACATTGGCAAGCATTTAAACTAGCCAAGAGGGGTGGTGGAAGGAACCAGGGAGACATAAACATTCCACCCCCATAAGCTGAAGTAGTCAATAAGGAAAACCCTAAGGGAGGGAAATCCGCAAGGGTGCATAATAGCAGGACAAGTAGTATGGTAGAAATGAGGAGGAATGGGAATGAGGGCAGAGAGGGTAAGGAGAGTGATCAAAAGGGAAAAGGTGGGGCCTGACAAGAAGAGTGGTAGAAGTATGTGGAAGGCCATGTGTGTAAATGCTCGTAGTCAGGGTAATAAAATCCCGGACCGTGTGGCCATTTCTGCAGAGACTGACCTGAACATTGTTGCCATTACCAAGTCATGGTGCAACGAGAACCATAACTGGGACATAGCCATACCAGGCTATACTCTATTAAGTAAGGACAGGGAGGGTAAGAAAGGGGGAAGAGTGGCTCTGTATGTAAGGAACAGCATAAAAGCAAAACATGCACAGAGAATACGGGGTGGGGGTGGAGGCACTGTGGGTTACCCTAGAAACAGGGAATGGAACTGCTATTTGAACTGGTGCAATCTATAGATCTCTAGAATGGTGGTGGGGAGAGGGACAGATAAGGTGCTATTGAAAGCCATCCAAAAGATGGTGACTAAGGGGGATGTACTGCTGGTGGGGGGGGACTTTGGTATGCCACATGTGGATTGTAACATCCTGGCTGCAGCTTCAACAAAGAACAGGGACATCCTGGACTTCTTGCAAGGGGCAGTCCACAGGCAACTAGTAACAGAGCCCACTTGTGAGGGAGCAATATTGGACCTTGTACTCACCAACAGGGACAGAGTTGCAGATGTCACAGTGGGTGACCACCTGGGGACCACTGATCATCATACAGTGTGGTTCAATATAAGTAATGAGCCAGAATTGAACCACACAAAGGTGAAGATTCTGAACTTTAGGAGGGCCAACTTTACAAAGGTGGGGGAGTACCTCAGGGATGCCCTGGTTGGGGGGAGGAGGACATGAGTAGAGTGGCGGAACAGTGGGTAAAACTAAAAGGGGCCATAGGGAAGGCAAAAAAGCACTGCATCAGGCAAGTAAGCAAAACTAAGAGGGAAAAAGAGACCGCTATGGTTCTTAAAGGAGGTGGCTGGGAAGGTATGGGCAAAAAAGTTAGCATTCAGTAGATATAAGAAGACACAGAGGGTGGAGGACAGGGAGGTGTGCAACAAGAAGCAGAGGGAGGCAGGGAAAGCAGTCAAAGGCATAAATGAAGGAGAAAATGGCCCAGGTAGTAAAGAAAGGGGACAAGACCTTTTTCAGGTATGTAAGCGAAAGGAGAAATACCAGGGAAGGGATTGTAATGCAAAGAAGGGAAAGAGAGCAGTGTGTGGAGGGGGACAAGGAAAAAGCAGACATCTTGAACAAATTTTTGTTTAGTGTTCACAGAGGATGGGGAAGGCAAATGACCACAGACAAGTGGCAGGTGCATTGAAGGAAGGGAGGTGGACACTAGTCCATTTACAGAGAAAAGATTCCTGAAGGAACTTGTAAATCGGAACAGTGGACAAGGCAATTGGGTCTGATGGGATACATTCAAGGATGTTGAAAGAACTCAAAGAGGGGATGGCTGCACCTCTGACTGTCCTGTTGAGCCACTCATTGGAAACAGGAGTGGTCCCGGAGGACTGGAGAGGTATAGATGTAGTCCCACTTCACCAAAGTGGTAGCAAGGAAGAAGCTGGCAATTACAGGCCAGTCAGCTTGACTTCGGTGGTGAGGAAAATAATGGAATAACTGCTGAAGGAAAGGGTTGTGGAATATCTTGTAACACACATCGTACAGAATCTGAGGCAGCATGGATTCACTGGGGGAGGTCATGTTAAACAAATCTAGTAGATTTCTTTGACTGGGTGACAAGGGAAGTAGATCCGGTTGGAGCGGTGGATGTGGCCTACCTAGATTTCAGTAAGGTTTTTGACTCTATTCCACATAAGAGACTTGTAAACAATCTGGGCAGCCTGGGAGTGGCTCCAAAAGTGATAAACTGAGCAAGGGATTGGTCGGTGGATAGGCGACAAAGGGTGGTGGTAAATGGAGTTCACTCAGAGGAAGGAAGGGTGACCAGCGGAGAGCTACTGGGACCAGTGTCCTCTTTAATGTCTTTATAAGCAACATTGCAGAAGGGAAGTTATAACTTTTTGCTGGTGACACTAAAATCTGCAATAGGGTAGACACTTTGGGGGGAAATGAATAAGGATCTAGGAAGGTTTGAAGAATGGCGAAGAGTGTGACAACTAAGATTCAATGTGAAGCAATGCAAAATCATGCACTTGGAGCACAGAAACCCAGGGGTGGAGTACAAGATGGATGAAGTGGTACTGACAACCACCAAACAGGAAAGAGACCTGGGTGTAATCATATCTAATGACCTAAAGGTGGCCAAACAGTGTGACAAGGCAGTGGAAAGAGCCAGTGGGATGCTAAGATGCATAGGGAGGTGTATCACCAGCAGAAAGAGGGAAGTGGTGATGCCATTGTATAAATCACTGGTGAGACCTCATTTAGAATACTGTATCCAGTTCAGAGACCAATCTCAAGAAGAACTTGGACAGGGTAAAGGCGGTCCAGAGAAGGGCATCTAAAATGGTGCAGGATCTGCACCAGAGACCTTATGAGGAGAAACTAAAGGACCTCAATATGTACACCCTGAAAGAAAGAAGGGAAATAAGGGATATGATAGAGGCTTTCAAATAACTCATGGGTATAAATAAGGTAGAAGAAGGAAGCATTTCTCAGAATAAAAGATGCTCAAGAACAAGGGATCATGCTATGAAGCTGGAGGAGGGGGTAGACTCGGGAAGGGGGGCGTCAGGAAGTACTGCTTCACTGAAAGTGTAGTGAATGCCAGGAACAGCCTCCCAGTGTAGGTGGTGGGGGTAAAAACTGTGATCGGGTTCAAAAATGCATGGAGTAGGCATAAGGGAACATTAGAGATTAGGGAAGGAAGGGCTATGCCGGAGATCAAGTAGGGTCTGCAGTATTACAGTAGGTAGGGACAATAGGCAGACTAGGTGGGCCTAGCAGTCCTTATCTGCGGTCAAGTTCTGTTTCTGTGTGTTCTCATGGTCAAATCATAGTAAAAGTCATGGAGCGATTTCTTTGTTAACAAAACTGGCTGTGATCTGACATATGTTTGTGCAAGTATTACAGCAAAGACTGAAATATTTGAAAGAAATGGCACCTAAAAGGTGATTTAACATTGTCCAAACTTCTGCTGGAATTTCTCACATTGCAGAAACTGTTTCAAAGACATGAATGCCTTTGAAAACAGGGTGCTGAATTTTGGTACAAATGAAAGGGTGGTGACCACTGTGAAACTTGTGTCTGATTCACCATCTGACCCCGTTGGAAATTCTCAAGGGGACAGTGCTGCAACCTGAATTCAGCCACATGACTAGCTGGGGTAACCAATCAGTTTAGTTTATTGATTAGGGTCCAGAGAAGTTCTACATCAGAAAACTGTGCTGAATCCAAGGTGTGCCATCAATACAGGGATGTCAACTGTAATCTCAATGCAGAGGGTTAGCATGCAAGGACAGTTACTAGCATGATGAACTGTTGCTCCGCTTCAAACACACTCTGCTTCCTATGTACCCATTATTAATACACATCAGCTGCAGCAGCATTATTTAGCTTTCCATGACTTCATGTCTCCCAGAGTTGAGAGTGATTGACAAAGTAATATCAATGTAAGGCTGTCTGTATAGCAAGGGATGTCTATTGATGTTATCAGCCTGTGCTAGATTAGCAGCCAAGTGACAGGACAATTTATTGCTGAAATCCATTTCATCATCTGATCTGCTTAATCACTCGCAAATATTTTTTGTATGTAATTATTTTTGTGAAAAACAAAATAATGAATATTTTCTTGGGATTAGGTTGGTCTTCACAAGAGGCCACTGTGTAACTAACTCGCTTATCAGCATAGGTTCACTTTACTGCTTCGACATTTAATTAATCTCTACCAAATGACCTTTTTCTATCTCATTTTCATAAAATACCATGAATGGAAAAGCGAGTCATTAAGTAGCAATTTATATGTAAATTCACAATGTATGGCATGAATGTAAGTCCATTATAACATATAAAAAACATTTATTGATGTCAAATTTGAAAGTCTGAGCCTCCTTGCTAATTTAAGTAAAAATGAATTTCTTCAACAAAAGTTCCCATCAGCATCCCTTCATCACACACATTATCCCTTCCCCCACATACTGTATATCATCAACCCCCTCCCCATATACACACTGTCTTCCTGTTCTAAAGGTGTGAATAAACTGAAGAACTCTGATAAATAATCCAGTGTGAACATTCTTCTGAAGTTTTCCCCAGCTGCAAATACACTGGAGTGATACCAGTCTCTCAGTTGCCGATTTATCAAGACGTGCCTTGGTTCGTCTGCAGTGATGCTTCAGTCCTGCTGCACTTGCCCTTCTTAACTGGTAGTTTGACCTTTTGCCCAACTGTCTCTCTCGAGTCCCCTTTTCTAGAGTGTCATCCTCTTCCAGGTTAGGTATCCTCTCAGGGTACATCTTTCAGCAATCTAAATCCTACAGTTTTGCATCCAGTAGTCAGAAACATGTAGTCCTATTGTCTAATAGCACCAAGCCCAAACACAGATTGCAACCACATAATGACTGATGCAGTTCCTACTTAAGGGTGCACATAATTCTGTTTCCATCATGAATGTGCATGAAGAATATACCCCTTTTCACCACATGAGATCTTTGTCCAGTGCCTAGAGTGAGAATTTAAAAACCATTGTATTCAGCATTCTTAGTTTTGACCACACAACACAGGCATAGAATTCGGTTTTGTAACAAAAAAAAAAAAACCCTCATCAACCTGACATCCTGTTGCAGAGAAATTAAATAGCAGCATGCTGGTTGTAATTCATTTTTTTTCAAGTTTTCATGAAGATTATTGTTCAATAATGCTTCTTATTGGCATGTATCATCAGATGAAACACCCTGCAATATGCACTGTGGTTCCAATCTAATCCATATCAGTTCCTGTCTTCTAAATGCTCACCTCAGAAAACAACCCCCCATCCCCACTAGAATCATTATTTTTTAATTTTAATTCTTTTTTTTAAACCAGTATGCGTTCCAGCTCTGAATACAATATTTGACTTTTTTCTGCTGTCTTACAATATGTGTGAACTTCTTCATCTGAATAATCTTGTTCATCATACCCCATCATCTGTCTTTGATTGGACCGACATTTTGTAACCTTTCAATTTACTGAAATGGCTGCTCAATGAGTTGGAACTGCAGCCTGAGAGACCTGCAACTTTACAAGAAATAATTTTTCATGTGTAACAAGTGTAAATCTGTCGCTATGTTGTGCCCATATGTCAGTTCATGGTGCACTATATCTGAAAATTTTCCTTATGCCAAAAGTGTCGTTGCAGTTCTGTTGGTCACACTGAGCTGCAAAAAAGCTCTTCTGATGTGGAACATCTGGTGCTCTGAAGGGTTCACTCATGGCTGCTGAGATGCACCAGGTTGAAATGTGATATATGTATTGTGCTATTTTACAAATCTACCTCTAGGTTCTAAGCACTGCAGCTATTTCCATACATGCCAGTGGTCATCCGGCCTCTGTCCAGGTCCTGAGGAAAAATGGGTGCTACATAGCAGGGAATTCAAGCAGGGGATTGCTTAAGCAATCCTTGTTCTATGAATGGCTCACTGAGGAAGGTATCATTTCATGACACTGAAATGTCAGCGCACATGACATGTGCATGTGCACGTGCATGGTCACATCTCCCCTTTGATGCTGGCAGCCTGCTGCCTTGACAACAGGATGGTGCCAAAAATTAAACTGCAGCATAAACTCTAACATGAATTCAGGAACTACCTGTTATGCTACCAACAAACTTTGAGGATATAAACCAATGGATACTTTAGGCAACTGAGCCATGATGATTTTTCTTTTTTAGTTGCCTGTTGGGATTTCTGTACAAACAAAGAAATTGTGTCATGGTATGTACTATTTTCCACTATTTTGATGGTGTGAATTTAAAAAAAAGTAAAAAGAAAGTTGTGGTATGAAAATATAAAGCAAGTCTTTTGCCTTTTTTGTGTGACCGAGAGTGCATATTGACCATTTTGCTGAGCATACAGTGTAAGGTAAAATTGATTCTCCTACAGCTATGTTCCTTTTGGTATATTTTATATCCAGCACTTAGATATCTGGCTGGAGTAGAGATTGCTCTAATAAGGCACAACTTTTGAAAGTATATTGCCAGCTGTTCATTTTATTTCTGTGATTCTGCAATCAGATATGAAATGTTTGTTGATATACTGTTCAGTATCTCAGTCTTGGTGAATCATTTATATCTAAGCTGCATTGGGCAGATGCAACATTTAGCACATGGGCAGCTTGGTTTTATGTTTAGTAATTTAACTAGGCATCACTTCTGTATAGTGACTGTTGGCAGCATTTTTAACTTTCATCGTATTTCAGTAGGTAGTCCAGAAATGTATTTTAGATGTTTTCAGACTGATAACATTTGGTCTTGAGGACTAGTACTGTTTCGTTTTTTAAATATTGATTCTATCTTTGGGATTTGCACATTTTAAAGCACGTGTTTTGCATGTATTCCTTTCATGTTTCCATGGAACAATGGGTACATGTCCCTTTAAGGGATGACAGATAAAAGGGACAGAGTTTCAGACGTTACCTGCCTTTGACAAAGTGCACATGCATGAAATGTGTCATACGCAGCTATGTCATCAAGTGGAGGGAGGTTCAGGAAGTTCTCTGATACTGACGCATGGTATTAACTGTGGCTTCTATGCGGTTTCTTGTATATTTTTCCATGTTTTGCACTACAATAAAGAGAATATACAGTGGATCTGAGGTAAAACATGCTTCATATATTTATTCTTCATTTGCAAGGCATCTATGCTTCATGTCTTAACAACTGCCAGACATCACTGCATGTATTGGATTTACTGAAATGACTAGTACAGAAACTGACTAGATTTTCTGAAGGGGGCCGCTGATATGGCACCCTTCTGATATGGTTGACGCAACAGGGTGGGCACCTCAGGAGGAGTGAGTAAGATGGAAGCTGACCTCAGGAAACTAGAAGAATGGTCTGGAGTGTGGCAGCTGAGATTTAAGGCCAATAAGTGCAAGGTCATGCACATAGGAAAGAAAAATCCAAGAAAGGAGTATTACCTAGGAGGTGAAAGACTGGTGGCCTCAAACCAGGAACAAGATCTGGGAATCATAATCTCAGTTGACTTGAAAATTAGTAAGCAGTGTGAGAAGGCAACATTGAAGGCCAACAGAATGCTGGGCTGCATTGGGAGGGGAATCACGAGCAGGAAGATAGAGGTGGTACTATTACTGTATAGATTGCTGATCAGGCCTCACCTGGAATATGGAGTCCAATTCTGGAGGCTTCACCTCAGGAAGGACATTGACTGGATGGAAACAGTTCAGAGAAAGGCAATAAAAATGATTCAGGGTCTGCAGCACATGTCCTGTGAGGAAAGACTTAGGGAACTGAATATGTACTCCCTGGAGCTGAGAAGAGAGAGAGGGGACTTGTTTGAAACATTCAAGTACATAAAAGGCATTAACAAGGTACAGGCACAGGAACTTTGTCACTTCAAGAAGGGCTCCAGGACCAGAGGACATGACCTCAGGCTGCAAGGAGGGAGGTTTTCTACCAACACCAGGAAGTTTTTCTTCACAGAAAGAGTGGTGGAACAGCCTGCCCCAAGAGGTTGTGGGGGTCAACACTGTGAGGGGATTCAAGAATGCATGGGATAGACACAAAGGAGCTCTGACTACAAAGGACAACTAGAGTGTTATAATAGGTCTAAAACAAATGGGCAGACTAGATGGACCTAGCGGTCTCACTCTGCCACCAACTTCTATGTTTCTCTGTTTCTATGTAACAGTATCCAAATGCCAGACCATCTATATAGTTGTCTAACCTTCATGTGTAGCTGCTGTGATTTGGGACAAATATGGCACCGCCTGTGTCAAAAAGGATGCAAATGTTTTTTGATGCAAGCTGGTTCAAATCATGAAAACTGATAAAAAAAAAAATTGAGCACCCTTGAAAATAAAGTGCTTGAGTTTTGTGCAACAGGAAGGATGCTGAAGGAGTGAAAAATAGTTATGTGTATCAATGTTCTCCCCTTTAAAAATCTGGCTGAGATTTTTTTTGCACTTTAGCCAATTTATCTTGTGGATAGGCCCAGCAATACATTATTAGGAAAAGTGCCAGTTTCTATTCTTCTAAGCTCTTTGTTTCTTTTACTAGGTCCTCCCAATTTTTTTCCATTTACTACATGCTCAGAATACAGTATGTACGGTATGAGAAGACAGCTTTTCCACACCATAGTCTCTTCATCATTTCTCAAGATATCTTTTTTGTCAGACATTCTTAAAATATTAAGTCTCATTTTCTGCCGCAATGAGTGGCAGTGCAGAACAAGAGACCAATTGTCACCCTGTTGTGTTGCCATTTTGAGCTATACCTAACAGTCTCCTTTAGTTGCTGGGGGAGGAGTCCCCTTTATAACTCAGCTGCAATGTATATTGACCTTCTATATACTGTGCTCATTAACATACAGGTTAGTAGCTTCCAAAGAGTTGCAGCATGGCCTTGTTCCAGTCTCATTGTGTTATGACATGCTGCACTCCTGTAGAGACTAGTGGAGCTTCTGGAAGTATCCCCCATCTCCTCCATCTTGCCTTATAGCTTGCTTCTGGACAAGGTGGAATTTGATTTTGAAGGGCCCACTGGCTATGCTATATGTGATGAAGTAAGGAACTGTCTCCCACAGCAACTGGTAGTTTCTTCAGATCCTTAACAAATTTATTAGTTCTTCAATACATCTAGTAATCTCCAGCACTCTTAAACAAACCCCAGCGTTTCACTCCACCACTGTGGAGTTTTTTCAGGTGAAGTGGTCTTAAGAGAAGATATCTACTGTGTATATATATATATATATATATATATATATATACAACACACACACACATATTCTTTACAAAAAAACTTCATTAATGCACCAGTTAGGGTTCAAGTTACTGTCACAAAAGTAGAGAAATATGGCATTAGGGTTTCCAACCCTATCTCCCCACCTTAGCCACCAAGCAGCAAAAGGGTAAACAACATTAGGGGTTTTGGGTCTCCAGAGTCTTGGCAAATCAGTGGTGGAGTCGTCCTTGGGGGGTGTCAGCATGAATTATCACCCTTCCCTCCAGCCCGCTGCCTCCTGTCTGAAGCAGAAGGTACAGCCTCAAAGCCAGTGCCTCATAGTGATACACTCTTCAAAGGTAGAGAAGTATGTCTCACCACATGTTGCCAACACAATCTGTTAAAACATTTCATTTACACAAGGCCCTGCAGGCCCTGCCTGAAGAAAGGAGATAATAAATAATAATAATAATAATAAAACTTTATTTATTAAGCACCTTTCAAGCACCAAGGCGCTGTACAAATGAATATTAGAATCAGAAAATGTACATATAAAATCAACATTCACAACAGCATCAATTTATAAAGGCCTTACTCCACAAAAAAGTCTTCAAATCCCGCTTAAAGGATTCCACGGCCGTGCATTCCCTAAGCCGGTGAGGCAGAGAGTTCCAGAGGGTTGGGGCCGCAAACACGAATGCCCTGGCCCCAGAAGACTTCAATATAACCCTCGGAACCTCTAGCAACCCCTCGTCGGCTGAATGGAGCTGTCGTATGGGGCGGTAAGGAATCAGAAGCTCTTTCAAGTAGTCGGGGCCAAGTCCATGCAGGGCTTTGCAGGTCAAAAGATCTACTTTAAAGGTGATCCGCCACTGTATAGGCAGCCAGTGCAGATCGCGCAGCACAGGGGTAATATGTGTCCTTCTAGTTACCCCTGTCAATAACCTTGCAGCAGCATTCTGCACTAGCTGCAAGCAGCAGATATCAACCCCAGGAAGCCCCAAGTACAGGGAGTTGCAATAGTCAAGGCGTGAGGTCACGAAGGTATGGACCAACATGGGTAAATCGCTGGATGGAATGAGGTGTTTCACCCTGGCAATGTTCCTAAGATGGTAGAATGCAGACTTAACGACTGCTGACACCTGATGATGAAGAGTCAGCCCATCGTCAAGTACCACTCCTAGGTTACGCACCCGTTCAGAGGTAAGGATCTGATTCCCCCCCAGCAATAAGCCAGAGGGCTGACCAGACCCCAACCCCCGTCCCACGACCCAGGTCAACAACCATGACCTCAGTCTTACTGGTGTTCAACTTTAACCAGCTCGCATTCATCCAGTCATGGCTTTCAGCAAGGCAGCTATTAAAATACCGAGAGAGCACTAACCTGGTCGGGGGCAAAAGACAGGTAGAGCTGGGTATCATCAGCATAACAGTGAAACCTCAGCCCATACCTTCTTACAATGTCAACGAGGGGCAGCATGTACACTGCAAACAACATGGGGGAAGCACCGAGCCCTGGGGGACACCACACTGCAGAGGAAAAGGGTCAGAGGAAAAAATCTCTGACAGAACTTTCTGCATTCTCCCAGATAGAAAAGATGAAAACCATCTGAGCACTGTACTAGACAGTCCACAGATGGACTCCAGACACTCGAGCAAAACCCCATGGTCTACAGTGTCAAAGGCTGAAGAGAGATCAAGGAGAACCAAGATAGAGCGGTTCCTCTGATCTCTCGCCATCAAGAGATCATTGAGCACCCGAACCAGAGCAGTCTCGGTATTATGCCTCTTACGAAAACCAGACTGGAGAGGTTTGTAGATACTATGGATGGTCAAATGGTCCTCCAGCTGGTTTGCCACTACCTTTTCAATAACCTTCCCAATAAAGGGAAGGTTAGAGATAGGTCTGTAGTTGGAAAAAATATCTGGGTCCAAAGAAGCCTTCTTCAAAAGAGAAGTCACCACAGCTTCCTTTAGGGAACTAGGAAACTCACCCAATTCTAGGGAGCACCAGATTATTTGAGCCAGAAACGGACCAACGATCTCAACACAACCCAAAATCAGGGAGGTAGGACCCGGATCTAAACTACAGCACGTAGGGCGCATCCCCTGGATGATCCGCATAATATCACCGAACATCGGCAGGTCAAAGGAACACCAGGAAGCAGAGGATTCTGTGGCCAAACGCCGACCAATAGCTTCCCCCTTAGAGTGTGTCAGACGGATCTCAGATCTGATGTCGGCAACCATATTCGCAAAGAATTGAGCAATCTCATCACACTCCTTTTGTGAAAAAGCTCAACGGACAAAGTCTGACATTGTTTATTCAAGGAACAGTGTAGGCATTAGGACTGACACCCCCAAGGAAGATCCCACCAAAGATTCACAAAGACTCTGAAGATCCAAAACCCTACTTTTTTACCTTTTGCTGCTGGGGGGTTAGGGTTAGAAACCCTAACACCAAATTTTCCTATTTTTGTGGTGTTAACTTGAACCCTAACTGGTACATTAACAAAGTTTTTTTGCAGAGGTCACGTGATGCCTAGGAGCTAGTGGCTGCATCTTCTCACCACTCCTGCCTATCCGGCCTAACTTTGGTCATTTTTTCAGGGCATTTTGCTGATCTCACCTGCTATTGCATTTGACTTACTTCCCAAGAGCTATCTGGTTGTTAATTCATCCCATTTCTTCCACTTTTTTCACACAGGATGGATGCCGAGATGCGACAGGCCCTGCCACCCCATACGCTGCCCACAACACCGGAGAACAGTACTAAGAAAGCCAAGGTGCATGGGACTTCTTCTGGGTGCACCTCTAATGCTACAGCACTGTCTCCACCTCTCACCAAGGAGAAGTTTCTGGCTAAAATGCAGCCCTTTAAAGATTTGATTAAATCTTTCTCTGAGGAGCTAAAATTATTGAGGACAAACAAACACTACTTTGAGGTGGGTTGGGGATGTGGAGGCATGGCCTACTTTCTTTGAAAGGATGGCATGATAAATTAAACCCTGAAGCTACCTCACTTCACCAAAAGCTGGGCAGAGTGGAAAGTAATTTAGAAGATTTAGAAGGAAGGAGTAGAAGAAACAATTTAATTGTATTTGGCTTGCCTGAAGATGCAGAAGCTACATCTCCCATTCTATCTGTGCAGAAGTTTCTGGAGCACATAGAATGTCCTTCTCCTAACCATTCCTGCTACATTGTGGAAAGGGCACATCAATCTCTATGGCCTAGACCACCACCAGGTGCACCTTCTCATCCTTTTATTTTTAAGTTCCTTAATTACCTAGATAAACAACATATATTACAAAGATGCAGGGAGCTTAAAGAAATCACCTGGGAGGGCCGGTGAATTGGTCTAACACAGGATTTGCCTGCTATGAGCAGGCAAAAGAGGGCTACCTTTCATCCTCTGGTAGTGAAGCTTTTGGCTACCACTATTAAATTCAGGATGCTATATCTGGCCAAACTCTAGGTCTTCTGTAAAGACTCTTGGTACTCCTTCGACACTGTGAAACAAGCAAATGTGGAACTGAAACGCTTATTGCCTGACCTATTTAGCAGCACCTGAGGGATGAGTTGGGTGGTTAATGATTTTTATACTAATGGGCAACAAGGAATGCTTTTTCTTGCAAAGTGTGGATAGATGTTAGAGATGCCTTCTGCAAGATCTGCTAACCTTCCTAATCTGGGACTCTGTGAAGTAGTAGCATCTGTCACCACATCCTAATGATGGACTAAGAGACAGTATATTTCCTCAAAAATATGATATTATAGGGTTAATGGCAGCGTTCAGTTTTCTCTGCAATGGATTTTCCCAGGGCAATCCCTTTCACTTGAATTGCCTGGGCTCTCACCCTGCTTCTCATCTATAAGGCATCCTCTCCTTTTCTTTTATTATTATCTGGTGCCTGAGAGCCTATGGTAATGGGAGAGGCACTGTCGGGTGTACCCCTACTGGGGATTTATAATTATTACTTATAGGATATAGGGCAAGTGTACAGTGCCCTCTTCACATGTTTTTCAGCTATTCCCTCACCCCTAACATTTGATTCTGATTATTGGTGCCTTGTTACTTGCTCTGAGCAAGGGGGTGAAGGGACCATTGTGGGTGTTGAGGTTATGATTAGATTTATAAGTAACAGTTTAATGCGCGGGCTCTGAGTATTGCTGGTGGGCGGTGGGGGCAGGGAATGCTGTAGTAGATGTGGCAGCAGGAGGGGCTGACATGAGCTGAAATTTTAAGGGGAATTTCTCCTCTGACAGCACTTCATTTCACACATTGCGGGGTTGGTTCACCAATATGGAAGAGATTTGTTTTGGGGAGGGTGGTTTTGGGTTTCGGGAGGGTACTGGTCTTGAGGGTATTTTTGTAGGCTGTCAGGGGTGGGGGGCCTTGGTAGGGGGATCAGGTCAGTGGAGCTCACTGGAGATTTCTTTAGATATGTATCCACTGTTAGGCAGTGAATCACAATGGTTTTGGTTTGAATATGGCTAATCCTCTAAAACTTGCTTCCTGAAATATTAAGGGGGCCAGGTCACTCACTCAGAGACACCAGATCATTAAACATCTGCTACATCTCCAGTGCCAGATTACCCTTCTCCAAGAAACTCTACTCTTGTCTTCAAAAGGTAACCTATTCTGATGATAATCAGTAGGTCAAGTCTTCGTAGCGGGCTGTGCTACTGCGAGCAAAGGAGTGGTCATTCTGATCTCCAAAAACATTACTTTTCAAGTCAACAGTGCCTCATAGTTCCCCAAGGCAGATATATTTTTGTCAAAGGCATTCTAGATTGTACAGAAGTTGTACTAGGCAGTGTATATGGCCCTAATGTTGCAGATCCTTCCTTTTTCATGGACCTGACAAACCAATTATTCACATTCTCCTCTATCCCCTTAATTATTGAGGGGGGCTGGAATATTTCTCCCATGTCAGATTTGGACAGGATGGGTGGGCCCCCTGGTAGGACTCTCCCCTGTCCAGTACTCCTTGTGGGACACGATCCACTCCCTGAGGCTTTGTGATCCATGGCGGAGTCTGCATCCACAGGACAGAATATATACAATGTATTCTTCCACTCCAGGCTGGATTATGTACTTCTAAGTTGTTCTCTTTTTGCTGGGGTGCTGGAGGGGGAGATTGGTGCCAGGGTCCTCTCTGATCACTCTTAAGTCTGGGTCAGGCTTCTCCTCAACCCTAATCTAGAGAAGGATACGATCTGGAAAAATAATAATTAGCTCTTCAGTGACAATTTTGTCGTTGAGTGGATTAAGGACCAGATTACTTTATATTCCCAGCAAAACTCAGGCTCCATTGGCCACCTGATTTTGAGTGGATAGCATGCAAGTGTTTTCTTAGGGGGGAACTTATTAGACTTGCTTCTCGATATAATTGTACCTGTATGCAAGTTTCTGTTGACCTTCTTAGGCAGAGTACAGATACAGAACAAGCTCTCTCCCCACATGCAACAGAAGATACCAGATGGGAACTTACAATTCTACAGGATAACTATACTAACCTCCTAAGGGAAAAGGCTGAATATACATCCTGAACACTAAAGCTAAATATATTGACCAAGGAGACAAAGTGAGCCTATTGCTAGCTCTCCGTCTTCAACAATTAGAGTCTTCCAGGTTGATAGCTGCTATTAAAGCAAGTGATGGGTCTCTCCAGACCCAACCCAGGGATATAACTTGTAAATTTGCCTCTTTCTATCTGGAGGTATATGGTCCCAGAGTTTCCTTCCCATCCCTTGCTGAATGTACAACCTATCTTAAAGATAGTTCCCTACTACAACTGACACTGGCCCAACAGACCATTTTATCCCAGACTATCACCGAACCTGAAATTTGGCATACGATTTCTAGCTTGGTGCCTGACAAGGCACCAGAGCCAGATGGATTTACTCCCAATTTTTATAAGCTTTTTGCTGAGCAATTGGTCCCCCTCTTGCATCGCTTTTATCTCTATATACATGAATTGGATATTTCGGATCCCACGTTGCTGGAGGCATTAATTGTTCTACTACTCAAGCCTGGTAACTCCCCAGAATTTGTCACTAACTACAGGCCTATTTCACTGATTAATTGTGATATTAAGATCCTTTCTAAAATTCTTTCCAACACAGTAAACCAGGTCTGTGAAGGTCTTCTTAGCTGAGAGCAAGTGGGCTTCATTCCTAATCGTTAGTCCATGGACCATTTCAGGAAATTGGCCCACATCTTCTCCACGTCCAGAGGATCAGTTACCCCAATGGTCCTGGTTTCTCTGGACATGGAAAAGGCATTCAACAGGGTGGATTGGGGTTTCTTGTTTCTGACACTGGAAGCCTTTGGCTTTCCACAAACCTTCTTATGTTGGATTTGGGTCCTGTACACTTCCCCCTCTGCAAGAATGTATTGTAATGGAGTGCTTTCTGCTTCATTTCCTCTGGCATCTGGTACCAGACATAGGTGTCCCCTTTCCCCTCTCCTTTTTAATTATAATTGGAACCTCTACTTTGTAGATTGCAGGTGTGCCCAGATATAACTGGTATTCCTGTAGGTTCAGAAACATTTTTGTTGTCTGTCTGTGCAGATGATATTATGCTCCATATGACCTATCCTGAGACTTCTCTCCCAGCAGCTCTTCATGTCATTGAGGAATTTGGACTTTTCTCCAATTATAAGCTTGATCTCAGTAAAACTGAGGTGCTACCTCTTACCCTGACTGTTAATAAACAAGAGATGGTGTCCCCTTCACATGCTGAATTGCTGACTTCCACTTATGTGGTTCAGGCGTATTCACAGGATGATCGCCAACTTTATTTGTGTCAGTGGCTCAGCAGTTAGCACACTCGCCTCTGAGGCCGGGAGATCAGAGGGCTGTGGGTTCAGTTCCCACATCTGGCACTTGGGTTAATATCCCAGTACTGACACTGTAGTGCAGCATGAGAGGGGTGCTGCACTTCTGAGGTGCCGTCTTTCGGATGAGACGTTAAAGCGAGGTCCCATCTGCCTGGATTGGTGGTAGTTCAGGTGGATGTTAAAGATCCCATGGCACTTATCGAAAAGAGTAGGGGAATTTCCCCGGTGTCCTGGCCAAATTTCCCTCATTCACTAAAAAAAAATACCACCAACAGCTTAATCTGGTTCAAGGTCAGTTGGCATTCATCTGTATCCCCTTCCCCTGGGTCGTGCCTGAAAATAGGCAGGATTTGTCTAGTGCACTTACCCGGTCAACAAAAACTAAATAAATAAATTTGGATGAAAAAAGCCCACAGGCATTCTTACAAGAAGCTGGCAGCCCCAAAAAGTGTGGTGGGCTCTTAAGCTTCCGCACTTCCTTATTTATTATTTTGCTAGCCACTTCAGTAAGTCATTCCAGTGGTTTCTCCCTCCCCCCTTGGACTCTTCTTCAGGATATAGGCCCCTCTGGCTTGATTTAGAATTACAGTTGTTGCAAAAGGCTGGACTGTCCTTATCCTCCTTACCGTATACTCCCTGGAGAACATTACCCCTAAAATTTGAAAGACTTGGTTATGGGCACTTCTCTTCGAGTATACTCCCAATTCTGGTCTCTAATCAAATCTCCTATTTCCAAGGATATTACACAACCTATTCTTCATAACCTTAATTTCAAAATTGGAGGTCAGATTATTAAGTCAGACTGGCTTCCTCAGCTGGATAAGATCAGAGTGGGTGATTTGCAGGAGGAAGGAGTACTAGGGTCATCTCTAGATATCCTGACACGACTCCTATTGGAGCACAGGTATATCTTTAAGATTTATCAACTGAGAGATGTTTTGATTCAATGGTTTGGCTCAGACCCTTGGACCACTGATTTTTCAGGGCTTTTTTCCTCTATTTCAGCTCTGGTATCTCAAAAGCATGCAGAGTCTACTCTTTACTCTTTATTACTTGCCACTTTTTCTCCCAAAATAGACATCTCTTCCCCTTACTGGGATCAGTTGTTTCATAATTCTCCTCTGCAATGGCACTTTATCTGGAATGACTTGTACCGGTATATCACTCAAGATAGACTGAGGCTTACTCAGCTTAATATCTTAAATCATCTTTATTATACTTCACAAAAACTGGCACATATGGGGCGGCTGCCATCATCCAACTGCACTAGGTGTGGCCAGGATGAGGGTTCCCTGTTTCATATTTTATGGAGTTGTCCCAAAATAGCCCCTCTTTGGAATTTAATTGAAGCCAGGGCAGACCCCCTGTTACATCTGCAGGGGTTATTTAAGCCCAAAATATGTATTCTAGGGGATTATAACACTATTTCAGTCAAAGAATGCAGATATTTTATGTCTTTAATCTCCCTCTCCCTAAAGAAGGTGGTCCTATGGCACTGGCTAGATCCAAGTTCTATCTCATATCAGGAATGGTTACAGGAATTATTGTATAATATTCGGGTGGAATGCATGATTATGAATCTTCGCCATCAGCCTCATAGCTTTGATAAGAAATGGGGGAAACTATATACATTATACATTACATAATCTCCTGCTGGCTAGTTTTAATCTTGGTGGAGTTTATGGTTGGTCATTCAGAATACTTGTGGCCTAGAGTGGATAATAAGGTTATTAACTGCTGTTTAATAATTTCAAGGTCTTTTGTTTATTAGTAGTGCCACCGACGGGGGGATATATAGGAAGAAGGAAGGGGAAGGGGGATTTTGACAATGTACATGTCACATATGTATGTTTACGCCTGTTGGGTTTCTTATATTCAATAAAGTTTATAAAATTAAAAAAAACTTTTTGGGCAAAGACTTTCCTTTGTTTTTGAGATAGTGGAATTGTATCCTCATTTGGGACCTGCGTGAACAGATGCAGACATTCATGGCCCTTTGGGTCCTGCACCAATGGAAGACTTTGTCCACATGCAATAGTGCATGGCCCTTGTGGGCTCTGCTGTTCTGTGTAGCAATGGATGTCAAGAACTCATGGGACTGTCTGGTGGGCTGCAGAATCACAGGGCCCTCTAGTCTCTGTGCTTTCATGTGGCCAGAGATACAGATCCACAGAGTAAAGAATCAGTCTGTCAGCCAATGCATAGGGCTCTCTGCCACCCATGAGGGCAGAAGTGCATGGCCCTATGCCAAGAGAAGTGTTGTCTATGCTAGATGATACCCATGCAGGCAGCCCTGCAGCTTTCATTCCTTGGCTGGGGAAGGTGTCACATAGTACACCATCCAAGCACTTGTTCCCCATGCAGCTGGGTCACAGAGCTCACCCCCAAACTCAGGTCACCAACACAGGATCTCAAAGCATACCCACTGGAGTGAAGACTGGCACTACACACAATGATTCTTAATAATTATAATTTTTTTTAATTTTGACCTTAAATTGTTAAGATAGTTATTGTATTACTCCCCTTATAAACATGATATGTGGCATTTCAAGTATATTGGCCAAACATAATTTCTCACCACAAGTGCGAAAACATGTTTAGCCTATGATTTAAAAAACAAATTATGACTGTCACATTTATGAGGTGGTGTGTAAAAATGGCTGTGTTGACAGTCTGGGGTTGAAATATTGAAAATTATTGAAGTGAACAGTGAATATTGAAATACTGCAACATACACTTATAACTTGATAATGTTACCATATTTTTCATCACATTTTCAGCATAGCCTTTTTATCACCCTACCTCATAAACCTGGTAGGTGAAAGCTTTCAAATCTCAACCAAAATTTAATTCTGCACCACAGGTGTGAAAACACATTTTGGCCAGGATTTGAAAAATGACAGCTGTCATGTTCATAAGCTGATGTGAACAAATGGCTACATTGAAAATTTGAGGTCAAAATATTGAAAATTACCAGAGTTGTAAGCAAGCATATAAAAAATTCAACATCCAATCATAACTTTGTCATTTTTACATGTTTTGACCTCACATTTTCAACATAGCCTTCTTATGACCCCACCTTATGAGTAAGTGCAGTGAAATTGTTCAAATTCTGCCCAAAAGATGATTTTACAAAGTGACCACAAAATTCACTTTTGCGCCAGATTTACATAATTTCACCACTGTTGAAACATAGAAACATAGACAATGATGACAGAAAAAAAAACAGGGGCCCAATATTCAAAGTAGCAAGAAGCAAAGCCTGAACTTTTGTGCTGTACCCTGCAATTGCCCGGGAGCCTGTGGATAATATATTCAGTTGAGTAGCACACCAACACAATTTGACTAAATATAAGGCCATATCAGTGCAGCAGTAAGTCTGGTAGCACTGCCCTTACATGGATAACGAAGTGGACCACCAGAGTGGACAGTGCCATAGCCATAGCTATCTGCAATATTCAAAAGGGCCCATGTATATGAGCCCATTGGGCATGCAAGGTGCTAAGTGGCCATTTGTATGCCAATTATGGACTCATTTGCATGTGTAGCATGGTAGGTTAGCATGGCACTGTCCCCCAGTTTCCCAGTCCCAGACATGTGTAGATGACCCTGATGCCTAGCGGTCCCCTCACCCAGCAATTGTCAGTCCATAGTAACAAATAAAACCTCTCTGGTGCCTAATGGTTTCCCCATTCCCACTGATCACTAGCCCATAGTAAAAAATACAACTTCCCTGGTGCTAGTGGCTCCCCTCTGTTTGATCGCCAGACCATATTTAAACTAAAACCCTCCCTAGTGCTAGAGATCCCCCATTTCCTGTGACTGCCGGCCCATAGTAAAAAGTACAATCCTCCTTGGTGCTAGTAGTTCCTCCTCTGTCCAATCACCAGCCTGTGGTAAAAAATAAAACCTCCCTGGTGCTAGTGGTCCTCCCTCCAATCACCAGTCTGTAGTAAAACTAAAACCCTCCCTTGTGTCCAGTGGCCCCCTGGGCACGATCCACAATGCCGCTGGTCACCATTCCATAATGCCTGGTATGAGCAGCACCCCCCACTGCGACACCAACACCCACCCTCCCAGTCATCTTACCAGTATCCTTGGTGGCACAAGTGCACATACTGCAACTGGCACAGCCCTCCTCACACCTCCTTGGCCAGCTACCATATGTCCAGGCAGAAAGTGTGTGTCTTATTTCTAGGACAGAGTGATGCATTCTGTCCTATAAATAAGATGCACATTCCTACCTGGACATACGGTGGCTAGCCGAGGAGGAGTAAGGAGGGTTGCACCATTCATCGTATGCACACCCGCAACACTGAGGATTCTGGTAAGATGACTGGGGGGGGTTGGTGTTTGTTGCCATGGTGGACAGCCACTAGATGCCAGGGATTACAGAATTGCAACCATCAGCACCATGGAACAGTGCCTGGGGGGGCCCACTGGATGCCAGGAAGGGTTATAAGTTTCCCTATGGGCTGGCAGTCTGAGGGAGGGTACCACTAGCACTAGGGAGGGTTTTAGTTTTACTATGGGCTGGTGATTGGAAGGAGGGGACCACTTACACCAGGGAGGCTTTCTTTTTTACTGTAGGCTGTCGATCGGTGGGAGGGGGGCCACTAGCAACAGGGAGGGTTTTAGTTTTACTATGAGCTGGCGATCAGAGGGAGGGGTAACCACTAGCATAAATGAGGAATGTACTTTTTACTATGGGCTGGCGATGGGGGGGTGCCTTGGAGCACAGGGGGTGGGTGTACTCCCCCAGTGGCCAGCAGGCTAGGTGACTACATTAGCTCTGGCAGCCACTAGGGTTGCCCGGAGTAAGTCGGTGGTTTTATTCAGTGGTACTTTCATTTTTTGGTAATTGGGTAAGGCCCACTAGGCACGAGTGCCTGTTTTCAGGGGGTGACAAGAGAGCACTGAGGAGGTTAAGTGACTTGCTTAGAGTCACACAGTACGCAAGTGGAGGCTGTGGGACTCAGACCCAGAGCTGCTGGATGTACCAAGCTCATTCATAGCTTGCTACTCTGCCCTATAGGCTATACTGCCAGCCCTGCTAGTATTTGTACTGTGCAAAAGGACAGCACTAATCCTTTTCACACAGTGCAAAGCTGCTGAATATGGGGTGGTATGGCTATTAATGGCCACACCCCTTCCCTTGCCCACCCACATAGATTATGTTTTGCATGCACGCTAACCCTCTTTGCCCACACAAAAGCCCTGGCTTGTGCAGGCAATGACCCATTAGAGGCCATGTAAAATTTTGAATATCGGGCCCCAGAGGTCCATTCAGTCTGCCTGAGTTCCCGCTATCCCTGGAACCTAATGTTCCTCTAGGGTACTAACCCTCCTGGCCCTCTCCCCATTCTCTTTCCTGAGCCTGTCACCCTGGGCAGCCACTATTCCCTTCATTGTATCCCAGGCCTGCTTGAATCCCCTGACTATGTTTGCACCCACCGTCTTGGCTGACAGACTGTTCCAAAGTTCCACCACACTTTTTGTAAAGATGTACTTCCTCACATCCCTCCTGAACCTCCCTCCTGCTAATTCCTTTTCTTGTTCATGTGACCTCATGTTGGTATTTAGGCTAACTAATTCCGTGCAGTTCACTTTATTAATTCCTTTGAGGAACCTGAAGATCTCTGTCATATCTCCCCTCTCCCTTCTGGTTTACAGTGATAGCATATTTAGTGCCTTGAGTCATTCCTCATAGGATCTGCCCTGTTGTCCCTGAACAATTTTAGTCACTCTGTGTTGCACTGTCTCCAACCTATCCTTGTCTTTTCTAAGGTGAGGACTCCAGAAGCGGTCGAAGTACTTCAGGTGAAGCTTCACCAGGGATCTGTAGAGGGGAAGTATTACCTCTTTTCATCTGCTATCAATACCCCTCCTGATACATCCCAGAATCCTGTTAGAACCTATAGGTTTGTTGCACTGGTTAATTTGTTTAAGGGAGTTACTGATGATAACTCTTAGATCCCGTTTCATGTCTGTAGTGCTCAGTCTCTCCCCTCCCATCTAGTATGCCGTCTTAGGAGTTCTTTTTCCCTAGGTGCATTACTTTGTACTTTTTGGTGTTGAATTTTAACTGCCAGACCTTTGACCACCACTCAGACTTTTGTAGGTCCTTCTGCATATCTCTGATTCCCTCTTCCCTGTCCACCCTCCCAAATAGTTTTGTGTCATCTGCGAAGAGATATAACCTGCCCCAGACTCCTTCACCAATGTCACTAATGAACATGTTGAAGAAGACTGGACCCAGGACAGATCCCTGTGGGACCCTGCTCATTACCTCCTTCTTCTCTGTTTTAACTCCATTGACAACCATCCTCTGTTGCCTCTCTTCTAGTCAATTACCCACCCAGTTGACTGATGTTTTAGCCACACCCAAGTATTCCATCTTCCTATGTAATCTCTTGTGTGGTACCAAATCAGAAGCCTTGCTGAAGTCAAAGTACATCAGATTCACTGCATGGTCCTTGTGTACTTTCTTAGTCACTCAGTCAAACAAAACTATTAGGTTAGCCTGACAAGACCTTCCTGCCATGAAACCGTGCTGTTTACTATCCTGTAGTCCATTGCTCCACAGGTAGTCAATGCGATCCTCTTTGATCAGTGATTCCATCAGTTTCTCCACAATAGAGGTCAGACTGACAGGCCTGTAGTTCCCTGGTTGCCCCTTACCCACCCATATATAGTGGTACAGCATCTGCCATCTTCCATTTCCCTGTAACTTTCCCAGACTTAAGTGGGCTCAGTGGTTTAGCCTGCTCTGCTGCTATTTCCCCAAACATCTTTGGATACAACCTATCTGGTCCCAGGGCCTTATCTATCTTGAGGTCTGCCAGCCCTTTCAGGACCCTTTCACTAGTAAACAGTGGCTGACTCATTTCTGGAACTCCCTTTGTGGCCTCTTTGACGCTGTTCTCTGGCATGGACCTGCAGTCCTCCTTAAAAAATACTGAGCAAAAGTAGTCATTCAGAATGGTGGCCTTTTGCCCATCTACCTCTATCAATCTACCCCCCAACTAGCCATGCGATTCTCTCCCTTTTTTCCATTTTCACTAATTTATCTAAAAATCTGGTTTTCTCTGTTGTTGACCCTGTGACAACCCACCCCTCTCTCTCTCTCTCTCTCTGGGCTGGAACAGCTTTTAGAGAGGTGCCTGTCCTTGGCCTTTTGCTACCACCAGCTGGAAGTTGTCCAGCACCCACCTTCAAGTTTACAAACTTGAATACTTAAACATGCAATTGCACAAGTCAAAGTCTGGTAGTGTGTCTCTCTTGGGTGGTGGATGCTAAACAGAGTTTACCTCAACCAGTGGAAAACCATGTATTACCTTAGAAAAATGCACATCACAGACATAACTGGTGAGCAAATAAATAGCTTTTTACTTAATAGAGAGTGAACTGAGCAGTACAGGATATCTTATTTACAACACAAGAGAATAACACTAATACAGGAAAAGTAAATAAATGTTTTTAAATAACAGATGGCAAAGGAAAAAGGCTATTACTGCAATATGCTAGTATTAAACTTTCCCTTTCCTGTTTTTTCAAGAGAACACTAGACCCTATGCTAACTGCCAGCTCCCACGGGCATAGCTAAAATGATAGGCTACATGCTTCTATTTCTCCCTCAGGCTTCAAGAGTAAGCGAGAACACCCTTCACTGTCTTTCAGCATCTTATATAATTTATTGAGACTAGGTAATGCCTATTCCCCCTTTGAATGTACCAACCATCTACCATGTATGTATTTAATTGTCCCAATCAGACTGAACACCTATCAATGACCAATTATATTCCCTTTTACCTTTAAGTGTATATTTGAGTGAACCAATCCCTTCAAACTGTGAGCCTGTGTGTGGACATGTCCACTCGAGATTTATGACTCAGCTCTTATCCAGTAGCTTGGGAGGACAGTGAGAATTCCAGCTTGTGGAACATCAGCTTTGTGTGAGTGTTTTTTTTTTCCAGACTACTAAAAAAAATGTGTTTGGAAAATCCAAACATTAACTCCTTCCTTCCCAATTTTTTTGTCACAGACCCCCTCTGCAATATGCAGCTCTGTGTCTTCTTTCACTTCCCTGATGGTCCTTTTTGCCTCCCTATTTTTCTGTAGATATTCCTCCCATTCTGATCCCCCCTGATTTTACTTGTATTTATAGAAGCCCTTGTTTTTGGCCCTAACCACTTCCTTGACCATAGCTGAGAACCACAGTGGTCTCTTAAACCTACTTTTCTTTGTTGCTATTCTTGAGCATGCCTTCAATGCCTCGAGGATGGCTCTCTTCATTGTTCCCCTCTCTCCTCTACACTGCCTTTGTCCTTCACCCCTACTAACTTGTCTCTGACCAGTTCCCTCAACCTATTTAAGTCTCCCTACTAAAGTCAAGGACTTTTATTCTCAGTCATGGTTTACTGGCCCGAAGGACCAATTCGAACCACACAGAGTTGTGGTCACTATTCCCTAGCAGTTCCCCTAGTCCCACATCACCCATCATCTCTGAGTTAGTGAGCACTACATCAAGGATTGTGGACTGCCTGGTGAATTCCTTAACTAGCTGTATCAATACACAGTCTTGGAAGGCATCCTGCAATGTGTGACTCCTGGTACTCTTAGACACTGGGACCTCCCAATCAATGTCTGGCTGGTTCATGTCTCCCACCACCACTACTTCCCACTTTGCTACCCCTCATTTAAGTTCCTCCCTGAGTTCTCTGTCCCTTTCCTCCCCTTGACCTGGAGGCCTATAGATTACCCCTAAGTGTACTTTCCTGCCTGAGACTGCTTGAGACTGCCATGTGTTGCACCCATATAGACTCTTACGCCCCATTGCTACCCCTAATGCCTCCATCTTCTGTCACTTCAATGCCCTCCTTGACAAAGAGGGCAACTCCTCCCTCTCTACCAGTTCTTCTATCCCTCCTGAACAGTGTATGTCCAGAGACTTCCATCCACCAGTCATTATTTTCCATGGTCCATATTTCTGTGATGGCCACATGATCCATCTCAGTATCTGCCATCATCCCCTGCAGCTCACTGCATTTGATACCTAGGCTGGTGGCATGAAGGCATACTCCCTTCCACTTGACCCCTGCTTTAACTCTGCTACTATCCATCTGCTTTCCATGTTTTCTCCCCTTCTTTTTTGTGTTTTGCCTTTTGTTTTCCTCTCACAATTGCCCCTTCCCTTTGTCCTGTAAACCCTACAGTGTTCCCTGTACCTTTTTTCTGTTACTATCCCCTTGGTATGGGGAAGGACTGTCTTGAATCCCCTTCTGCTCACCATTGTCATGAGGTGGGCCCCAAAAAGGCCACATTGAAAATTTGGTGTAAACATATTCAAAAATTACAAAATTATGAATTAAAGTTCAAAACCCCATTGAAATACATTAAACTGCAATTACCTTAATTTCTCATATTGCAGTTGCTGGTTCCAGCAGCAAGGCATGTCTTCAATTACAGAGTGGATCTATACTGTGGGACATGTTCAGATAAATAAGGGTGAATGGGGTGTGTGGGGAGGTGGGTGTTGATTGGGAGGTCAGATTGTGGTGTTTATGGTATGTGTGTGTTGGGGGGTAGACCAGCAATGGACCATTTTCTTGTTTATAGGTTCCAAAAATTATCAAGGGGAGGTTTTCTTTATTTCAGGAGATATGTTCTGACATTGGGGATTAGGTACCCCAGTGTTGGGCTACTGTTCAGTGGCACTGGTAGTGGGCACCCCAGTGCTGCCATGTACATATTGGGAATGGGAGCAGGTGACCTGGAGGGCAGGGTGGTCAACAGTAGTGGTACTGGGTATGGGCATCCTGGTCTGCTAATATTAACATTGGGAAAGTGGGGCAGGCAACCTGGAGGGAAGGGGGAGAAGAAGTGGTACCTGGGTGGGCATCCCAGTCTGCATAAGAAAAATGTAAGATAGATAGATAGACAGATAGCTAGAGAGAGAAAGGAGGGTCACTGGCTCACTGCTTCAGCTGAAACAGGCAGCAAGAGTCCAGCTATGGCTTCAGCATTCAAGAAAGTCCCACTGTTCTCATACATTGAACATGGGTCAGTGGCTCCTCTTGCTAAGCTGGACACTGTGGATGTTGGGGTGCCCAGAAGAGATATTTCTGGCAATTGTTTTAAAAAGCAAACACCAGAATCTAACTAAACTGTCCCATTTAACTGGGTTCAAGTGTTTGTTTTTTTTATTGAAAAATGTTTATGTATTTTCCATGTGTTTTACATGGGCGAGTGAAGATGGTGGCTGTCAGGACATGAAAAAAAAAATGTTTGTGTGCTGTGATAAGCAAGTGGTGAGAAAACAAAAGCAGTCTGTGACATGTAATTTTTCATGTTGTATCAGAAGATTATCCAGAAACCTTATTTAGCATGCTCAGAACAGTAATAAATAAATAAATAAAACTTTAAACCTTATAACTCTGGAACCCTTTAATATTTTTTCACAGAACCTTCCAAAGACGTTATCTTGGCACATCATTCTTCTATACTGAAAGTATGGGGTGGGGGGGGATTCCATTCTGTGTTGGCTTTAGGTGGGAGCAAAACCAAAAGCCCATGTTAAGTAGAGAAAAAAATTAGACATTTACAGGAAAATGACATATGCAGATCTCAGAAACTGCACAAGCTACCATCATGAAACTGTCCACATATTTAGACCTTGCCTACCAGACAATGCATGGAAAATTTCAACTAATTTCTTTAGATGCTGCCACAATTAAGGTGTAAAGTTAGGAGTTTAACATAGAACCTGTCACTTAACTCTAACTATACTGGCACTACCTTACCAGTATAATGGGCCTGTATATTAGGGTTGAGGCAGCACTTTAATGTTAAATCCCAGATTTTGTACCTTAGTAGCTTTGCCCCCATTCAACCGATTTACATGAAATTTGGAAAGCACAGCCTTTGTCCCAGGATCTAGTGATCCTGAAAATATAATGTAGATCAGTTCAATGGGGGCAAAGTTACAGAGGTACAAAAAACATAAAAGTCACTGTTTTTAAAATTTTAAGACTTTTTGTGCCCCCTGATAACTGCAAAACTATGAGGATTTGGAAGCTGAAACTTTCAGGTTTGATAGAGTTTTGCCCAAGGTACTTGTGTTTGAGGTTTGTATGTTTCAGAGGCTAGTAATTTTTAAATTTTTTAAGAAAAAAGTTCTGTTTGTGAGCATGCGTAGTTTAAAAAACTAACGTTCTAAGGATAGCTGAATTTTTGCGAAAGTTTGGTGCCCTGTTGTCATATTTCATTATGTGTGTCGTATCATATACTGTACAGCGGTGTGTCACATAGCAGAACAACACAGTGTATGATATGACACTCATAAAGGAAAAAGCAACCCTGAGATGTAAGAACCTTTTCTCTGGTGGCTAGTGCTCCCTCCTCCCACCCAGTCAGCCCTCCCATGTATATTAATGCTTTTCCTGGTGTTCAGTGGTCCATCCTCCCACCCAATCACCTACCCAATATATAATAAAGTGTTTCCTGATGGCTAGTGGTCCCTGCCCCCACCCGACCACCCACCTGCTATGTCCTGTTGTTGTATTTTGGTTAAGTGTGTTGTATCATATACTATGATATTTCATATAGCAGAACACGACAGTATATAATATGACACACATAGTTAAAATGCTAGCCCCATACCTAATAATATTTTCCCTGGTGGCTAGCAGTCCCTCCCCTCACCCGATCACTCGCCAGATATGAAATCAAATTTTCCTTGGTGTCCAGAGGCACCCCCTACCCTCCGATTGCTGTCCCCATTTGTTTTCCCCATTTCTCTGGTGTCTAGTGGCATACCCACCCTCTGATTGCTGTCCCTGGTCTTATTTATATTTTCCTGGTGTCTAGTGGCACCCCCCACCCTCTGATTGCTGTCCCTATTTTGTTTGCCATTTCCCTGGTGTCTAGTGGCACCCCCCACTCTCTGATTGCTGTTTCTGGTTTTATTTTCCATGTCCCTGTTGTCTAGTGGCACCCCCACTCTCCAATTACTGCCCCCATTGTTGTTCTTATTTCCCTGGTGTCAAGTGGCACTCTCCACCCTCTGAAGGTCATATGTAAACTCTGTGATGTCTTTTTTTTTAATCTGAAATAAAGTAAGCAGTTCCTCGTCATTGCCGCCATCCCTTCCCCCATCCCAACCTTCCTACTGAGCACCCACTACCCCACATCCCCCCTTATCCTACACTTACCAGCCGAAGTCAAACGCGGTCATTTTCTGTGGACTGAGACACTTCTGCTCTCTTCAAAGCTGAACCATGGATTAAGAAATACAGGTAAGTGCTGTATGATGTATTTCAGTGGCATTTTGAACTTATGTTCATAACTTGGTCATCTTTTGGAATTTTTTAACCACATTTTCAACATGGCCTTTTTGGGACTGCACCTCATGAACACTTTCAGTGAAATTTCATAAATTGGGCCCATAGGGTGATTTCACAGTCGCTGTACAAAATCACCTTTCTGGATCAAATAACATTTCACCACCAGTGTTCATGAGGTGGGTTCCCAAAAAGGCAATTTGGTGAAAAAATTCTTAAAAAGGGCCAAGTTGTGAACGTTCATTGAAATTCTTTCTACGCACATGCATAACTAGTAATTTTCAATATTTTGACTCCAAATTTTCAACATAGCCATTTTTTAATACCACCTCATGAACATTACAGCTGTATTTATTCACATCCTGGCCAAAACATGCTTTTGCACCTGTGGTGAAGAATGGCATTTTGACAGGGATTTGACAATTTTTACTTACCAGGTTCATGAGGTGGGATCATAAGAAGACTATGTAGAAAGTTTCGGTCAAGATATTAAAACACAAAGAGTTTATTAAGTAACATTGAGCACTATGCATGAATGGGGCAGAGTGGCTATGTGCACATATCAGGAGCGAACAGCCACCCCGCACCAACTCTGCCCCCGTGTGGGATGCACAAAGGGTGTACATGAAGGAAATATGCACCCAATCTCCAGCCATGTGATGTGCAATGCACCGGGGGTGGGCAAGGGGTGGGCCGGCACTACACACCATGCACTAAGGCACATACAGCTGGCTGCAGGGGTGCGTAGGGAGTCACAGGGTATGCCAGGAGACCCAGCCATAAACCCCTTATGCACCCCATGCACACCTTGCAGGACTGGGTGAGAAGCCCACCAGAGCACCAGAGCCACAGGCACAGCTGCCTAATGCCACCCACCCCTGCATGTAGCAGTGTGTGTGGCACACTCCCAACACCCTTACAGGGGCACCGGGTCACAGCCACTGCCCACCCACCCCAGCGGCACCACATGCTAGGTGCCATCTCCCTTCCCCGCTGCTGGAGGATGTCTCCTTTCACCCCATGTCAGCAGGCATGCCCCCTCCCCTCCAAGATAGGGCACTGCATCAGTGTCGATGGTGAGGGGTGGCAGCATTGCACCCCTGCCACCCGTCACAGCCGCCAGCCCTCAGGCATCCATGGGCTGCTCTGCCAATGCATGCCCCACTGCACAAGGGATTTACTGGTGGACACATGCCAAGCATCTGATTTGATGCTGGGCTAGGTCTGTGACTCCACTCGTGCATGCCCTGCGTGGACCTGCGTGCCGGGGCAGTGAACAGGCGGGTGGCATTTGTGAATGCCGGTACTGGTGCACCTGTCTGCGGGTATGCAGCTCCGCAGGCTGGGTACATGCATTTTATGCATACCCTATGCCCCTTCATGAATCAAGCCCATTGTTTGCAGGGATGTCCGTTGCACCACTTGATGACCAGGTTGCCTTACCGTGCCAGTGATCTGAGTTCTCGTGTGAACTCAGGAGCCAGTTTAATGGGACAAGGCAGAAGGGGAAGATACCATAGCATGCAGCAGCAGCCCTTGCCTGGGTAGGAACGGAGCAGTATTTTGGCACAGATGCAACACCCTGTGTAAAGTCAGTGAGCCTTCCCTACAAGGTAGTGACATGTGTCCTGAGGCCCGCTGGGCCCATGCACTGGGTCAGGACTGTCTGCAATATTGTTTTTATCTCATTTTGCACAGAGGGTACAATACCATTATCAGAGAAAGAATGGAAATCCATTGCAGAAAACTAGGTTAATGCAGACATTAGGGTTCAAGAATGCAAAGCGCACAAAGAATGGAAATGAAAAAAACATTAAGGATTTGTGTCTCTGGAGTATTAGCAAATCAGTGGTGGGGTCTTTCTTGGGGTTGTTAACCCTAATGCCCACCCTCCGCTGAGCAATCGAGCTCAGATGTGATGTCTTCATGCAGGGCCCTAAGTGAACAGAGCTATGACAGATTATGTTGGCCATACTGTATCAGTATGAGGCACTAGCTTGGAAGTGTACCTTGGGCTTCAGACAGGAGGTACAGGCTGGGGGGAGGGGGTAGGCATTAGGATTGACAACCCCAGAGAAGACCCCACCACTGATTTGCCAATACTCCCAAGACTCAAATCCCTAGTTTTTTAATTTCCCTTTTCTTCGTGTGCCTTGCGTTCTTGAACCATAATGTCTGCATTAACAGATTTTTTGCAATGAACACACACACACACACACACACATATGCACACACTATTTAGATTTAAGTCATTAAATGCACAATTATATTATGTATACACAATATTAATACTTAAGACCTTTGCAAATGGCAACCTTAAGATCAATAATTTCTGAAATGATATGTAGGCCTTACTTTCAGACTGGTAGCAACAATAGCTTCAAATATTTCAATTTAAGCACTCATCAAAAAGATGTATTTTGAACAAACTCAAAAGCTGAGCTATGCTCTGTCCTGCAGCATTTCCCCAAGAGATATGCTGGTCTGCTCTAGAGCTCCCCTTGTATTACACTGCTGATGTTAGAGGTAGGACATGTATATGACCTGATCATACCGGCCCATAGCCATTATCTCCATGCTTAGCAAAATACTGGAAAAACTAGTAGCCTCACAAACCAACTCTTTTCTACAAAAACAGTCTTCTCTCCAGTTCCCAGCATGGCTTTCGCAAAGGCCACAGCACTATCATTACTCTTCTAAAATGTACGAACGACATCTATACCGCAATGGACAAAGGCCTCACCACCGGCATGATTTTTATCGACCTAACTAACATTGAATTTCCACACTTTTGTCACTGTGGAAATGACCCTAACTGATGCATTAATGGAGTTTTTTTTGCAATGAATTTGCCTTCTTTTTGAGAAAGTGTAATATAAGTGGTAAATGGCATGTGTTAGTGGGAGCGTGGGTCCTCTGGGCCCTGCGCTCCTTTCACATTGTCCATTTTTTGCATAATGAGATGTATATGTGTGATTTCAGGCACTCTGAGCCTTGTGCTCCCACTCACACTTCACAATGGAGCCATACAACAACCATACAGGGCAAGGAACCCCTGTAACACAAAGTTGCCGATATCTCAGGAACCATAGGAGCTACCAAAAAAATTCAAACGTCCCTGGAATCATGACAACCAGCACTTCTCATGACAATGGTTGACCAACCCATGTCTTGCATTGTTTATGAGCTATGGGCACCAGAAAGCACTGGAAAGCCACACTTGGAACCCTTGGAACATGTTTTTGCCAATTTCTCTGTAACCGTAGCAAGCAGGAAAAAAAAATTCCACTGCAGGTGTCATCTACTATTTCCAAACTTGTTTCAGTAAGTTAGTTCACGTAAAGGTGAACCAAGCTGCCAGTAGCAAAAACTGCACAGCTCGCTTAGTTTTCGAGAAACGGGCACCGAAAGGCATGACGGGCACTGCAATGTTATCCTATGGGAAATTGCTCAACTTCAGAACACTGTAACGTTGGGCCCCTTGAATGTTCTGGCACTAAACCACCAAAAGGCACATCTGTGGGACCAGGGCTTGCTACCCTGCAAGTTTCAGCCAAAAGACCCAACCAGTTGGTTGCAGGAGGCTGGCAAACTTTTGTAGTTATTTTGAGCATACTTTTGCAAAATACTTTCGCAAATCACAAAAGTTTTGCAAAATAAATCACAAAACTTTCGCATTTGTGAAAGTATTTTGTGAAAGTATTTTTTGGAAAAAGTTTAAAAACGTATTTCTGGGGGGTTGAACCCCCCAAAAAAGAAATGGCTATCATTCTCAGGACCCGACTAGGTAAACACAACAATCCGTGTTGACCTAGAGGGTCCCAATTTTAAATGCCAGGCATTTTTCTGTGTCACTAACTGTAAACAAGATGGCCAACTCACGAAAGTAAAAAGGCCATTTGCGACAGTAAAAAGAGCCTGTCACGAAAGTTTTGTGATTTTTGTTAACTTTTCCCTTTGACTATAATGGGAAATTAGTTTTTTTAATAACTTTTGAACAGTTTAATATTTTTTTACTAAATCTTCGAAAGGCACATTGGTGACCAAGGCTGCATCTTATCTGAAGTTTTTGGACTGAACAGATAAACCATGCAGGCTGTGGGAGCAAGCAAAGAAACACACAAAAAGTCTGTTTTTTTGCGTTGTGTGGCATTCTGTAGCTCTGCAACTGTACATCCTACTGTAATGCAACTTGCCAGATTCAGAGATCTATGGTGCCAGACCATGCATCAAAATTTCAGGTGAATACATTGCACAGTGGCAAAGTTATTAAGGTGCAAAATTTGAGGTTTTGCATTAAAGTGGCTACTCAACCCTAACTATAGTAGTACTACCATGCTACTATAATATTTATACATATACATGTACATATATATATATATATATATATATATATATATATATATATATATATTAGAGGCAAAAAACTCTGTTTAATGCATCAGTTAGGGTTGTTCCATACCGACAAAAGCGAGGAAATTCGGTGTTAGGGTTGAAAACCCCCCTTGGACCCCACAGTAGTGTCACAAAATAGTGTCGCACCTGTGACACTTTCGCAAATTTTTGTGAAAATTGCAGCAAACTGTGGCACTACTTTTCCAGACTACGGCCAAAATGACAGGAGTTCTTTGCCACCCTGCTGCAAAAGAACGGTTTGGTCTTTTGGGCTGCAATTTGGAGGGAAGGCAGCCAATATCTCTCAGATATGCATTTTGGTAGTTAGGTGAAAAAATGCTGCATGGCTGAAAAGTTACAATACTCCGAAGTTGGCGTTTTTCCCCATAGAATAACATGGTGACATACGCCGTGCCTTTCGGGGCTCGTATCTCGAAAACGATGCGAGATACAGATTTTTTGTTGTGAGATTCATAGCCCAAGGGCTATGTAATAACAAAAACCCAGCCAGGAAAATAATGATTTTTGTGAAATGTAAATTTTTTTTCTGTCTCATGTGGTTGCTGAGATATTAGCAATTAAGTACTTCCAATGCTCGTTTTTAAGCTTTGATGCCCATTACAATGCATACATTCTTTCTACACACTGTGTTTCTCTATGCACCGGTTCATCAAAAACAGGGTATATGCTTCTGTTACTCTTACAGTTACTGTTTCCACTTGCATTTATCTCCCCATTTGCGTTACCGTTCCCATGTACGCCACCATGTGCATTACCCTTTGCGTTGTCATTGCTTTCAGCGTTTTCATTACTGCCATTTGCATTTCCACTACTGTTTCTGTTTGCATTTTGTTTGCGTCACCGTGCGCATTGCCATTTGTGTTTCCTGCAGCCGTTTCATTTGCGTTTCCATTTCTCTTTCGTTTTGCGTCTTCCTTGCTCTTACTGTTACCATTTGCATTTGCAGTTGCGATACTGTGCCCGTGCACATTACGGTTTGTGTTTCCATATGCGCTTGTGTTTTCTTTTGTGTTTCTGTTTCCTTTGCTGTTATTGTTGCTGTTACCATTACCATTTGCGTTTACACTTGCGGTACTGTGCCCGTGCGCGTTTTGTTTCGTGTTTCCATATGCACTCCTGTTCCCATTTCCATTTCTGTTTCCTTTGGTGTTATTCTTCATGTGAACTTTAAAATTTGCATTTGCAATTATGGTACCGTGCCTGTGCACATAACAGTTTGCATTTACGCGTGCGCTTGCGTTCGCGTTTCCGTTTCTGGTCCCTTTTGCATTCCTTTTGCTGTGACACTTAACATTTCCATTTAAAATATCACTGCCATCATTATTCATGTTACCAGTTGCATTTTTGTATGTGCTTCAATGTCCGTTTGCGTCACTGTTCACTTCAGCATCACTTTGCGCTTGTGTTTCTAGTAACGTTTCCTTTACCATTTATGTTTGCATTACCATGTGCACCACTGTTGGCACTTCTGTTTGCATTGCTGTTCTTGTTATTGTGTCACAAGACATCACGTGGCGGGACCACGGGATCCCCCACTGCAGCATTACATTCACTATTTCTCATCATCATTCTCAAAAACAAGGGAAATTAGAGGCAAAAACCTCCCTTTAATGCATCAGTTAGGGTTGTTCCACAGCGACAAAAGTGAGGAAATTCAGTGTTAGGTTTGAAAGTCCCTCCTTGGACCCCTCCAGCCCACCCCCGCAACCGGCATTGGGGTGCACGTTGGGGTCATCGGTCCTAACTCTCACCCCATTCTCCTATTCCTCAGCTTCTTTACACATGTGATGGGGTGAGAGATAGGGCCGATGACTCCAATGCAATACCCCGATGCCAGTTGGGGGGATGGGCTGGAGGGGTCCAAGTAAGGCTTTCAACCCTAACACCGAATTTCCTTGCTTTCGTAGCTGTGGAACAACCCTAACTGATGCATTAAACTGAATTTTTGCCATATATGTATATATTAGAGGCAAAAAACTCCGTTTAATGCATTAGTTAGGGTTGTTCCACAGTGACAAAGTAGGGAAATTCGCTGTTGGGGTTGAAAACCCCCCTTGGACCGCCCACCCCCAACTGGCATTGGGGTGCGCATTGGGATCATCAGCCCTAACTCTCACCCTATGACATGTGTAAAGCAGCAGAAGTATAGGAGAATGGGCTGAGAGTTAGGACCCACGATCCCAATGCGGTTGGGGGTGGGCGGGGGTCAAGGGTTTTCAACCTAACAGCGACTCCTCACTTTTGTCATATTGGAACAACCCTAATGCATTAAATGGATTTTTTGCCTCTAATTTCCCTTATTTTTGAGAATGATAATGAGAAATAGTGAATGTAATGCAGCAGCGGGAGCAGGCCCGCGGTCCCGCTGCATAATGCGTTGAAGGGCCCCGCGCTCCCACCACATGATGTGTTGTGGCATACTAACAGGGACAGCAACGCAAACAGAAATGCTAACAGTATCGCACATGGTAACACAAGCATGAATGAGAACAGAAAGTGCAATCGATTACGGTAGGTGACGGAATGGTCTGCCACGTGATGTGTTGTCACATAGTAACATGGTGCCTGCAAACAGAAATGTCAACGGGCATGGTGATGTAAATTGAAACAGTAAGATAAACAGTACTGTAGACAGAAATGGCAAAAATAACAGAAGCATGGCGCAAATGAAAACGCAAGGATAACGCACATGGTGGCGCAGGACGTCAATGGTAAGAGTGAAGCGGTACGGATCCAGCAGCGGAAAGGGCAACAATAACAGTAATGTAAGTGCACAGGCTGGTTTCCCAAAACCTGCATTGAGAAAGACAGTGAGTACAAATAATGTATGCAAAATAATGAGTATCGGAGCAGAAAATGAGATCTTGGAATACTAAAACATTATATCTCAGGAACCATCGACGAGAAAAAAATTTAAAAGCCATATTATTTACAACTGTCCCGGCTAATTTGAATCTTAGCCCCATTAGTGGGCTAGAAATTTTCAACGAAAAGTCCGTATCTTTCACCGTTTCAGCGAGATACGGGCCCTGAAAAGCGGCTGACGCCATAATGTTTTCCTATGGGAAAAAGAAAGTTCGAGCGCCATAACTTTGCCTCCTGTAATGTTTTTTCACCAAACTACTGAAAGGCACATCTGTGGGCTGTTGGCTGTCTTCCCTCCAAATTTCAGGAAAAAAGACCAAACCGTTATTTTGCAGCAGGGCTCCAAATGATTTCTGTTAAGTGTCGGGTGCCGTAATGTTATCCTATGGGAAAAACTGTCAATTTTGGAGTGCCGTAACTTTTCCGCCATGTGATATTTTTTCACCAAACTACTGAAAGGCACATCTGTGTACTGTTGGCTGTCTTCCCTCCAAATTTCAGGAAAAAAGACCAAACCGTTATTTTACAGCAGGGTGCCAAAGGATTCCTGTAATGCTTCGGGCGCCGTAATGTTATCCTATGGGAAAAACTGTCAACTTTGGAGTACCATAACTTTGCTGCCTTGTAATATTTTTTCAATACAACACTGAAAAGCACATCTGTGAGATGTCAGCTGCGTTCTCTCCAAATTTCAGCCCAAAATTCCCAACGGTTATTTTGCAGTGCAGTGCCAAAGAATTGCTGTCATTTTCCCACAGACTAGAAAATTACTGTCGCAATTTGCGAAAAGCTTTCACTGTAATTTCTTAAGGACCTTTCGTGAGCACGAAAGTAATTTATGAAGTACTTTTCCAGAAATTTGAAAACATATTTCTGGGGTGTTTTACCACAAAATAAAGACATGCAAGCATCCTCAGGGCCCGACTAGGTGAATACAAAAAAATTAGGTTGCTAGAGGGTCCCAAATTTAAATGCCAACCATTTTCTGATCACCAACTGAAAACAAAATGGCCGTTCTTGAAAGTAACAGGCCCATTATGAGAAGTAAAATGCATTTGAAAGTGTTGAACTTTTTGTTAACTTTTCCCATTGACTTATAATGGGAAACTGTTTTTGAATAACTTTTGAACCGTTTAATATTTTCATGAAATCTTTGAAAGGCACATCAGGACCCTGGCCACATGTTCCCTGAAGATTCAGACGTCACACAAATCGCATTTACCTGTAGGCGCGACCACAGGATTCCAGAAAAGCCGTAAACGCGCCAAGACAGATCATACTTAATAACCCGCAGCCGTGATATCCATCAGTACGAAACTTGGCAGATCCAAGGCCTATGGTTCTTGATCATAAATGCCAAATTTCAGGCAAATCCATCAAATAGTTACAAAGTTATTAAGGTGCAAAGTTTTGGGGTTTAACATAGAAATGGCTCCTCAACCCTAACTATGGCAGCACTACCGTGCTACCATAATATATTTGTCTTAAGACCTCTCACCTTGAAAAAGCTCTATAGTGGTGGAGTGAAACACTTGGGTTTGTTTGAGAGTGGTGGAGATTACCAGACGTACTGAAGAACTAATAAATTTGTTGAAGATTTAAAGAAACTACCAGTTGCCATGGGAGTCAGTTACTTACTTAATGGCATGTTTTTTGAGATGTCCACTGAGTTCCTAATCCTGTTCCACTGGGTTCCATGTGATAATGGTGATTGTGGAATAGTGATCACCATTAGGGTGAGTCTACATTACCAAAAATTAATTTCGGCGATGTAGACTTGAGGCAAACAGCAAGAGGGCGCTCGAGATTTAGGCTTCTTGCCTTTATGGAGGAGCCTGAACCCCGGCACCCCCTCTACTAAAGGATTTGCAACTCCAGTGGGTGCAGGTTGGGGGGGGGCAAAAGAAAAAAAGAAAAAAGAAATACAATCCCGTTCAAAAACACATGAATGTGCCCAGAACCAAACCTGGCACCTTCACAACCCCAGCCTGCCACCAACCCTCTATGCCACATGGCCAGCTTGGCAGCCCACCATCATTATACCTCAAAAACCCTCCCTCCCCTTCTGCCCGTAGCATCACGTGGTCCCCCCATGGGAAGGTATACATAGCGACATCCCATCGCTATATTCACTGAACCCCCTATCTGATTGCCTCCCCTGCCAGGTAGCCCTGTGCACAGGCATCGTGATTGAGTCACCCTTTTTGAAAGCTCTCAATCACGGTTGTCCTGTACACAGCATACCATTCTGGTGAGTTCCTGATCCTGGTGACTTAAACACAATTTGGGGATATACAGGCAAAACCTCTGCAATTTCACTAGGCAGATCCCTAGTAGCCTAGCTGGTCCCCCACTTGCACACTGAGTGACAAGTACCCCTGGCATCCAGTGGAGCTCTTACTCCCTAGCCCAGGTCCCACAAAATGGGGGGGGGGGGTTGACTGATAATGTCTATTACCCAGGACCATCCCTCAGTGGCACTTAGGTTCTAGTCACAGAATTTTGAATCACCTACTGTTGTTATGTAATTGATCTACAGGTGGAGGAGAAATGTGTTTCATGGTCATGCAGAGAAGAGCTGTGACCATTACTGGAATGGCAGAATTATAATGCTACTGATGGTGTCAAGTTAACATTGTGACAGGGAGCTCCTGCCACTCTTGAGGACCAACCATTTCTTAAATCTGTTGCAACAGTTCTTCTATTTCTAAGCCTAATCTATCCTTTACTGTTTCTAGTCCATAAGGTTGGACACTGATGGGCACCCTACTCCCCTTTCTTGACTATGCTATGGTGTCCTCTTCAATTTTCCTTTTCCCTCTCAGGTCCTTGTACAGGGAGGTTATTGTGGTGACCTCCAAGTGAATGTAAAACAGGTTATGTTTATTGTTGTTGGATTAGGTATGTAATAGCACTATGTCATAAAATACCTTGATGTATATACCTTATGTTTATGAAATCTGTAAATGTTGAAAATACCATGGCACTAGGTGTTTTTGATAATGGTAAAAAGTACAAGGTGACTATTACAGAAATGAAGTTAGTTGTGTTGTTTAAAATGTATATAAATTGCTGTAACCTGAACAAGTCTAAATGCCATGGTGATCTGCATATATCTCATGATGCTTTGCATTATGGAAGTAGGTATGATGTTGTATTTCTTTGAAACTTGATTTGTTACCAATGCCCTTTGGGGTAACCTTTCTTTCAGTGATTCTGCATTGAGGTTCTTTGTCTATAGCTTGTTTTTTGTTTTTTTTTCTCTTTGGGCCCCCCACTACCCAAGCAAACGGGGCCTACATAGAGGTGGAGGTTGCATCTCAACTGGTACATTGGATCAGATATCAGTGTCAGTAGGGGCTGGCTAAGTGCAGAGAAAGGACAAACATAGTCTGTTGCTGCAAACTGATGTACTGAAAAAGGGATATGTCATTGCTTAAGGTTATCCACTACATGTTGAATAAACATCACACAGAGACTGTGTGTTGAAGTTCGGTGTCTGGTCCATCTGTTATCCCACAAACCCTCCATAAGCATAGCAACTGCTATTTACGAGAATACTTACAATGGGACCCCCCATTTTTAACCCCAGATGTTGGATGTAGATGCAGGTTTTATGAATGATTTATGGCAGGCAGGGGTCCCCAGAAAAGTTGCTGGAGGCCTGCAATTGGCACATGCTTGCTATTTTCAGACCAGGGAAACAGACCCTTTGAAAGACTCCTGGCCTGTTTGGGGGCTTGGACCATGTGTCTAAATGATCTCAAGTTATTCTAATGTTTAGCTGACAGTAAACAGTAGCTGTTGCACTAACTGGCTTGTTTCATTTGACTTTGACCCTGGGTACTTATCACCCAATCTAACATTTGTCAGTGGTTTCCAAATTCTTTCAAGCCTTTTTAAACAAACAAAATAGTTCAGACTCTCACAACATGTTAACTACTGGGCAATTAGGTTTTAGACCCTAATGAAAGGGAAATACTGCTATTTCCAAGTTGTTGGCTGAAAATGTAATGGCACTGGACAAGGACTCAGACTGTGGTGCTCTGATCCTCTGGCATGTTGTTTTTTGAACCTCAAGCTGTTGTTGAGATGCTTGTTCAGTGTAGCACCAAATGTAAAGGTAGGAGGCTGAAATCATAGATACATAGAAAACATATCTAAGATTAAAAAGAAATTACTCTTATCTAATCAGAAAACAGGGAAAGTGGAGCTAAAGGACTCTGTAGTAGGATTCAAAGTGGAGCTAAAGGGCTGCATTGCAGGCTTGTTACTGATTTCTCTTTATTTTAATAAAGATGATTGTGCTAGTTTTGCTAATTGTACATTTGAATGTGGTTGATAAAAACCTTTACTAGGAATAGTTCCCAACCACTGAGGTTTTTTTTTTACTTCCAAAAAATTAAGATACATTTTTATGAAATCTACAAGTAACTCATCTGTTAAGCATTAAGGTATGACCAAGGGTTGGGTCACCATCCTTTAATCTAAATCTAGGTGGAATCATAAGGCACAGGGTGAAGTTAAGTACCTTATGCTGCTAGGGTTAAATAAAGAAAGCTAAACCAACTCCTGGAATGCCTTAATTCTATTTTAAAATAAAACTGTTTTTTATATTTTTAAAATTAATATTTTTATAGAAAAATTCTAATGATTTTATAATGTATGATAGAACGCTGTTAACCTTAGGAAATCGTCATTTCTTATGGTTGTTATACCATCGATGTGACGTAGTAATGTTGTTAACCTATCGATGCTATGTCACATCGACAGGTTAACAATGGGGATCAGTCTGCGCATGTGTGCACCTTATTTTACTCTCGGGAACCGGCGGATGCAGGCAGCGGTAAGGGAAGGACTAAACGGCCATGGCAGCGACTCTATTTCGTATAGTAAGGAGCCGTTTTCCCTTTTTCTTGGGACCATGCACTATAAAAAAAAATGTATGGTCCTTCTATCGGCAACCGGTTAATGTTAACTGTCTCGAGGTTGCCACGGCAACCTCTCAAAGGTTAACATACTGGTTACCGATAGAGGACCATACATTATCATCTGTGTTGTATATAAGGGTTTTGTATCTGGTAAGACAAAACAGGGTGCTGTTTGTCTGGGGTTAATGCCCACCCATGTGGGTAGTGAGGTACTAGGTGCTTGAGTGAAGTGCCTTTGACACCTGAAAGTGCATTAACCCCAGACAACCAATAAAATGGAGTGTCATATTGCAGTTATAAAATGATTAAACTGAAAAACAATTTCTAAATCAAAATAATGGCTACTTTGTTATTACACACAGGTGCTTTTTTTGTTAAAAGTAGTGGATAACAAATAGCCTCTCAGAACTGAAAAATACAGCCATCCTGGCTCCCTGACCTGAAAAGTAGAACACGGTAAGAGGAGTTCAGTTCCTACAAATGTCTTGTCAAAATCACTTCACAGTAAAAAAGATGATCCACTTAAGCAAAACAGTATATTTCTCAATTTGTTTAGTCAGGAATCAAATTTAAGACCTACTTTAAAATGGCAGCATTTCACCAGGGAAACCAGTATCTAGTGTAAATAAAACAATATATTTTTAACAATATTTTTTTTTTAATATACAGGATGGCCAATCCAGAAATTAATTGCTACAATATTAAATCCAGAACTCAGAACTGGCATACCTGAAAAATGTTTTCTGAGTTTATGAGCCTATTTTCTTATTCAGTTCACTGTAGCTATAACATAATAACATATTGTTAAACTTGTTACTTATGTAATTATTCCTTCTTAATGTTTGTTACTTTTATGTACCAGCTCAGTATTCCCTGGTAACATTTATCTCCACATTTTTGTGTTATTACCAGTTCAAACGCTCTTATCTGAAAGGAAAAAGTGAATATGTTACATTCCTATAAATACAAATGCCATAGTAGGAAAACATGATAGCAATTTAAGCAAAAGTGTTTCGTGGGACATTGTAGTTCTAGTGCTCAGATCGGAGTGCTAGAACTGATAATCACATATCAACTTGCCAGTATATGTTACCAGGGAAAACTATGCTGGTACACATAAGTAACAAACATTAAAGAGATCCACCAAGATAAATTTTATAGCCCCTGCATCTGATATATAGGTGCCTTACTTCCACGGCATGCTGGTATTGTGAAGATGACAGGAAATAATCCATTAGATAAAAAACTGTAACACTCACAAAATTCAGTAAACCATGTCCCAAGGTCTTCCCAGTTGTAGGTGCCACCCACGCTCCGCCCCCTCGCTAACTAATGTGATGACGAGATGCTAGGGAGAGTGTGGGGGGGTGCGTGCCATTATAATCAAAGGGCTGTGGCTTTCCTATCAGTTTTTAATATTATAATGGCCACTTGGTAATGAAACATGGGCCTTGTTAGTCAACTGGTGCCTGTGTTTCATTACCAAGTGGCCATTATAATATTAAAAAAGGTTTGGAAAGCTGCCACCCATTGACTATAATGGAGCATGCTCCAACGCTCTCCTTAGCATCTCGTCATCACATTAGTGAGCGAGGGGGCGGAGCGTGGGTGGCACCTACAACTGGGAAGACCTTGGGACATGGTTTACTGAATTTTGTGAGTGTTACAGTTTTTTATCTAATGGATTATTTCCTGCCATCTTCACAACACCAGCATGTTGTTGAGGTAAGGCACCTCTATATCAGGTGCAGGGACTGAGACTGGTAAGTCTCTTTAATTTTTGTGTGTAGCAGGGGAACATGAGAGACTAGCATGTTTATTTATTTTTTAACTTAAAGGAAAACTACACCCAAAACTTGAAAAAATGTATGTTGTGCAGAGTGTTTTAATTTGTATGTAAAGTTCTAGTGTTTCCTTCCCTCTGACTGGTATTAGGAGTTTTTCCCAAATTAGCCTGCTAGCTTTATACTAGTTTTACGACCCCTGGGGATCTTCATCCCTGATAGCTTAATTGTATTTCTTGTTCCCACAGTGCATCTTGTCTCTTGTGACTGTGATGCAAGAGAGACCCAACATTCAGCACACACATGCCAAACAAACTAAATATTTTGGAAGCTTTACAAGCTGCACAAAAATTACCAGCAGCAAAGTTTTTCAGGACAGTAAAACCTTTAGGATGAGGGTGGTCACCAAGCTGAATTCTACAGATTTTAAAATATAGCCATCTCTATTGTTGTGAACTGATTGTAATGCAATGCTTTCTCCTGGATTTATGGGCTCTGCTACATCACCATCACATGAAACAAGGTGCATTGTAGGACAAAGAAATACAATTAAGCTATTTGATATGGAGATCTCCAGGGATCGTAAAACTACCCTAAAGCTAGCAGGCTAATTTAGGAAAAACTCCTAATACCAGTCAGAGGGAAGGAAACATTAGAATTTCACATACAAATTAAAACACTCTGCACAACATATATTTTTTCAAGTTTTGAGTGTAGTTTTCCTTTAAGGGAGTTACACTTTTTAGAGCGATGTTGAAACATTTCAGTGAGTAAAGAAGCAGCCATATTTGTGATGGTAATCATGAACAAGTGAAGTGAGGTATGAACTCTGTATTTGATTTTCCCAAATTCCAAATCCCATTGCCTACACTTGTTCCAATTAATGTATTTCTGGGGGATTAACAGATGGGTCACAGAAGTTATTTAACCAACTAGGAAGAAGGAACTTTCCAACTGATTTTATAACAGCCATTAACTTAACCTTTTTAGAATGCTGTCAGCCATTTAGAATGCTCCATTTCCAGTCACCGTTTTATAAAGAGAATTAGAATGCTTGGAATGTGTGAGACGTGAATCACAGTGGTAGCCTTAGCAGGCTGTGTAGGAGTACAAAGGTATTACTTGAAGGCAAATCTTATTTAATATAGTGCTCTCTTTCCCAAAAGCTACTGACACTTTACAAAGGAAAAAAAGCAACACAGTACAAATCTAATTACAATAATGACACTTAAAGTAAACAAGAAAACAGTAAATAGAACAGCAGATACTGAATAAATACAATAAAATCAGTATTCAGTGTCAGTATCTCAGTAAGTTGCATATTTTCATCTGGGGCTAGAAGGCTGGGTAGTTGAGTGTTCTGGCCCCCATCCGGAACTTGGGGCAATATTCAATCCCGATTTTGTTTATGGGGAGCTTCACTATTGCTGTGCCATCCTGTGCTTGAGACTTTAAACTGAGGTCCCATCTTCCCATCTCTGGTACCTGTTCAGATGGAAGTTAATGACACGTGGCACTTATGGTAAGAGTAAGGGATGTTCCTCAGTAGGCCAACGGTCTCACTGTCAAAACAGTTCCATGTAGCCCACTCATCAGTCCTCACCTGGAAACACGCTATCATAGCTTAGTGTGGTATTCCTGGTGAAAAATGATGAATAAAATATTCTTGGAAGATCAATTAAAAGAACTGAGTCTTTAAAAGCTATTCTAAACTGGTCAGCTGTGCGTTTAGGTGTAGAGCAGTTGGATGGGCAGTCCAAAAGCCTGGAAAAAGCCCTGTCCCCAGATGATTTTAATAGAATCCTAAGTATAGCAAGGCTCATTTGAGAGGAGCTGGAGTGTGTGGTGCAAGATCATTAAGGTTGTATGGACTCAGTCTATTCAAGGTCTTATGTGTAAACAAAAACAGACCTTGACAGTGAGACCCATCCTAACAGGAAACCAGTGCAGCTTGCATAGCACAGTAATGCTATGTTTTCTTAGGCCTGTGTTGGTTATCAGTTGGCTTACAGTGTTCCGCTCTAGTTCCAAACAGTACATCTACCTCTACACAAGGCCCAGATGTGAAGTGTTGCAGTCGTTCAGACATAATGTCATGAACACACACCAACTTGGCCAGGTTCTGCTCCACAAAATAGGGCTTTAACTTGCTGATGTTCTTCAGATGATAAAAGCCACTGCTATACCTCACTAGTGATGGCATCTGGGATTCCAGGGACAACCTACTGTCAAGTGTGACTACCAGATGTTTAGCCATATCTACAGTTCTTAGTCAGACACTGTCTAGAATGAATGGATTGGTTTCTCCATGGGTCATTGCTTGTGTCACCCCCCTCCCATTTTGGGGGGACTTGTACTTTGCACCCTCCTAGGGACCAATTGGAAGTGGCCACATCTACATTTTGTGGACACTAGCCATGCCAGACCCTATTCATTTCCTGACCCCACAGGCTGCAAGTGAGGGACCAAGCAGCAAACAGCAGGAGGCAGTATATTTTTTTCTTTGCACTTGCCTGGCACACATCATGACTGTGACTGCAGATCAGTGCAGTGAGTGAGGAAACTGGGGCTGTTGTGGCAAAACAGATGGGTTTAAAAATAAAAAAAAAAGACTTTGGCTCCCTACAAGGAAGCTGGCAGGGAGTGCACAGCAATGAGTCACCAACTCAGAGCAGAGCACTCAAAGCACTCTCAGATGCTCTGTCCACAGCCACCTGACCCTGACTGACAGGAATGGGGTCAGGCACCACAGAGGACTGTGCAGTTTAATGTGGGAGCACAGTGATTTTAAGGATATGGCTGGAAGCTGTTGTAAGGTGCAGAGCTGTTTTAAAATAATAAAATGCTCCAGAGGGAGATGGGGCTACCATTTTGTGATCCTCTGACCCTTCAGACATGTAAAAAGGTCAGCCAGCCCAGTGACGTGGAAGGCTGAGGCACTGGTTCCTTACATCCTGCCACACTGGTGACCTGCATTCAGTTGGGAGCACAGGTTGCTGGGGTTGGCCAGGGAGGAAAAGGATTGAGCACTCAATGGCTGCTCTCCTTTTCCTGGGGGGGGACCTGTTTGCTTCACCAAATGACTGCCACCTGGTAGAGGCTAGGTTGTAGTATGGGTCTAGGAGGGCAGTAGTCAGGAGGGCGCCAGAATTCTGGGGCATACACATACCTCCACATGCACCCATCTACGTGCATGCTCCAGTGTGAGGAACAGGGAGAAAACCAGGAAAAAGCCTATGCCCCCACCCATCACCATATGTGATGGTCCTCGGGGGACTGCCAGGTCCTGCTTCCGTGTGGATCTGAAGGAGCAGTCAGTGGGGCTGGGGACCCTTGAAACAGAGCCCGATGACAGGAGTAGGTGGTGGTGGGTGGGCAAAAATCAATATATACAAAAAAAGATATGTAGGAAGCCCTCCCCCCCTTATCATTTATTACTGAAGCAATTTGCATAAAAATAGGATATTTGTTCCTTTGGTTTGTCTTCCAGTTACTTTGTCCCCACCTGAGTTTGCAGCACTCCACTTGTATCTTATTACATTCATTGACATGGCAACAGATTGTGATGTCACAACAGAGGATTATGACTTCAAATGGGGAATGACCTTCTGGGTCAGATGAACTCTAAAGGATACGGATCCTGTGTTTGTGACAATTACATCAGTAATAAATAATGCGGAGGTGTAAACTGTAGAAGATGCATAAAATACAAGCTGAATTGTGCCTAAATATTATATTTTACAAAGCTGTCTCAGAGGTGTCAGCAGCTGTTTAATGCCACAAGACCTAAGGCCAAGAAGCATGGCATATCAATGACACAAAATGACCCAATAACCTTCTAAAGGCACGGTTACTTTTAAAAAATAGATATTGTTATTATACTATTCTAGAAAGACCCAGAAAGGTAAGATTAAAGTCTTGCACTAAGCTCTGCTTTTATCAGGGTGTTTTAATTTTATTTCCAATAAACAACATTTCTTATGCAGCTGAAATATTGAAATGGAAATCCATTTTATTCCAGAAAAATAAATTAAAAATCAGAGAACATTTTTCTGAGATACAGTGCTGTGGGAAAATGATTGCTAGGCACGGGTTTGACATCATACTGCTGCCTAACAATCTCGTGGTTTTGGAACAAGATTGTTAAAAGCACATATTTCAATAATATAAGGGCTGGTGGTGTGGTCTAAATGTTAGAGCAACAAGCTGTGAACAAGCTTGGTACATCCAGCAGACCTGGGTGTGAGTCCCACAACCTCCACTTGCATACTGTGTGGCTCTGAGCAAGTCAACTAATCTCTCCAGTGCTCATAGGTCACACCTGTAAATGGGCCGTGTGCCCAGTGGGCCTTACTTGGTTACCAAAGAATAAAAAAAAATAGAAATACGTAAGACTCAAACAATATAATACAAGAAAATAATCACCTCCTAGTGTGCTGTGCTGTGAACCAGGCGACTTGGATTCCTATGTGGATTCTGCTTCTCAAGCTCATTCAGGCTGATTACAGCTCAACCACTGATCCTCATACCTCGTCTGTTAATTTAGAGAACAATCCTGTCTCACACTGACTGTGCAGTCAATCATGCACACATTTCTCTTGCCAGACAATAGGTGATATATGGCTGAGGTGGGGGGAGCACAGGGAAACTAACTGGGAAAAAAATAGCATTGAACTACTGTGTCACACAGGGCAGTGATCTCACTCGAATCTGTTAGTTACTGCAATGGAGTGCTCTTTGCTTGACAGTGGGTGACAGGTTTCTATTTGAGAGTAAAACTGTGAGTACAATTGGCCTGTCCTTTTCAGCAGTAACATATGTCTTTAGTACAGCATAGGATGGCTGGCAAACACCGCAGCAGACAGCCCAGGATTGACTGATGCATTTGGAGGCTGGTGTCACCATGCTGTGCTGAACTTAAGCTGAATGGTTTGAGGATTGCGAGACAGAGGTTGGCGAGGTGTTTGAGAGATGAATCGCAGTCTTTTCTTCTGAATTTTAATAAGAGGACTATCTCAATCTATCACCACCTGAGCCAGTGCGCTGGCAGATACGCATCCCCTTCATTAACAGGGATGTTTCTAACGTTTATTCACTGAAAAGATGAGGGCTTCAGGTATTATAAATATGGACTTTGCCTACCCCAGTTGTTTTGCTTTGTTTAACTCCCAAGTTTACTTGGCATGAGTGAACAAAGTGTTTTGCTTTCTACTTGATGATGATCCAGCGTAACAGCAGGGGTCAGAATTTCAAAGACAGGGAAAATCGTGCATGGGTAGCAAACCAGTGCACAAGGGGGCATCCCTTGTGCAGCTACAGATTTTACCAAATGCATGGTATTTTGATATGCAGAACTGGTTTGTGACCAGCTCCACAACTTAAAGCAGATTAGCAGTTTGCAGCCTTTTTCCATATGCAGCTGCACCAAAATGTTACTCCTGAAATGAGAGTACTCACCACGTTGGTTATGTGTGCTTCCAGCTGGGTGGGTGGGGGGAGAAGGTGCAGGTTTGTGAGGTGGCCAGCCCCAGCTTTTAATCCAGACAGCAGAACAGAACCACACACTACACAGGGATGATGCTATAAACCCATCCTTTATTAATCCACACCAATGTAGCAAAGAGCACATCCCAGTCAAATTAACCCTACTCGCAGAGGGCCCAAGCAAAATGCCCCTTGCTTGGGCCCTCTGTCCGTGGCATTAATTTGGCTGTGCTGTGTTCATTGCTACATTGGTGTAGATTAATAAAGGAGGGATTTATGGCAGCACCCTATGTAGTATGCAGTTCTGTTCTTCTGTCTATGCCTGTTATGACCAGCTGTAACCTTCCTCCACAGCTGCACCTGCTGTTCAGATCAGACATGCAATGTCTGCTGGTGCAGAACTTTTTTCTCTGCACCACTGGGTAGCAGTGTGGGACTTAGTCTCTGAGTCATCTTCAGCTTTACGTAAATCTGGCCCCACATTTTTCTTGTATGGCTGATAAATTTCTCAGCCTACTTCTTAGTCACACTACCCTTTTACAATGGGAAAACAGCTCCACAATTAGAATGGCAGTTTGTAGCTGATGCTGTAATTGCCACAGGGCTGAAGAGGAGCAACTTGGTTTGTGCCCAGTGACCCAAATTACTTGGTTTCCGGCATTTGCCAATATAATTTGTACACCTCCGTTACACTGAAGATGTCTTTTACGACTCTGTTGAAAAGGCTGCACCTAGCTACTGTAAGTTGTCACACGTGAGAGTATTGTTTACAGTACCACCTGCATGGAAATTTCCTGTAATATAATGTCCCACCATTATTACTTTCAGGGTGCACAGTCAGATCTCAAGGCATCATTTGGGAACAACCACCAACTTCTAGTGGTGCAGCAATGAAAAAAGAAAATTGTCGAAAAGGCATTTATAGTAGTAAACTCAGGGATATTATACTAAAGAGGCAATTTGGAAGAAGAGTCACATGTAGGATACATACAGGATGCTTGGAAAGAACATGTTTCCAAACTGTTCGGTTTTTGTGTATAACTCCACACCACATGCAATCTAATCGCTGAAAACAGTGCAAGGCATCATGGGTATGCAAATCCTTCTGGGAGAGCAAGCTGACAAGATTTCACAACAAAAGTCACCTTCTAAACTGTATTGACATCTGTTCCAGCCAAGAAGAGAACACCAAACTATGAAAACATTTTCATTCTGCATTGGGAATCCTTAGTTCAGAGCAGTTGGAATGTCAGGCAAGAATCAAATCAGCCCCAGAGCAAAGCAGACATTTAGTAACTTTAGAGGTAACGTACCCGAGAGATAGTTTGGAAGCAAAGCAATATGTACAGTAGAATCCATTAATGAGGCAAGGAGAGCAGAGCACACATTTCCTAATTGTTTGGTTTCTGTCTATCTTTCCAAAACCCACACGTGTACTGTAAAGCCCCAAGCTCAGTGCAAAACAACAAGGATATGCAGATCCTTTTGTTGGTCTGTGTGGTCAAGGCTTCATCAGAACAAAAGTCACCCTCTAAACAGGCTTTCCTTGTGTGATAAACTACCGACATGTGCATCTTGTTGGGATTCCCCAGAGCAGTGTTCTGTAGTTGCTGTTTCAGCCAAGAGCCAAATTAGACCCAGGGCAAATCAGACATTTTGGTACACATGTTATTAGCATATTAAAGAGACAGTTCAGAAGAAGAGCAGTATGAAGGATTCATAATGTTTTAGCAGTTAATTCTTTTTTATTAACCACCAGCCCACTGGCACTGAGGGTTGAGGCACTGGATGCCACACCGGTGATCTGGGTTCAGGAGTGAGCTCAGGCCACCGGAGGGTCGGCAGGGGAAGACAGGATTGAACATCCAGAGGACTGCTGTCCTGTCCTGGGAGGAAGGGGGTTCTGATTCTGGGCTCTGGTGGCTCCTGGCAGTGGCTAGGAGCACAACAAGCCTATGATCCAGCAACCAAGAGGATTGGCTGCAGTGGTGATCCTGTAGGCACACACGGGAGCATGAGTGCCCGCACTGGATGCATTGCACATCCGAGCCTAGGGGGAGGGACCAATACAAAAAAAATCCCCATCCTCGGAGATAGGCGAAGGCACCTCTGCCCCCACCAAGCCACACTCCCAACACTGGATTCTCCTCTTCAGGGGCCGATCACTCATCCTGGCTTACTAGATTGTAGATAGAGCACCCTTGGTGGATAGTGGGTCCCACCTCGGGGGTTCAGAGCCAGGGGGCTGAGTCGGGTTGGTGTGAGGAGATGGAAGGGTCTCAGGTGGGAGGTAGAGCTTGGGGTGAGGTGGAGGCTGCCGGAGAGAGTTCCCGGAGGAAGGAGCATAAAAGAGACTTAAAAAAAATTATTTTTACTAATTTTTTTAAAAGACATCAAATGACACCAACAACTCTAGCAAACACACGCACAAGTACAGTTCCTTATTGAAACAACAGGTATTTCTATAAAACAATACAGTGTGACGACAGCAAAGGCAGTTGACTAGGCAATGCAAAATGAGTATAGCGACCAGCATGTAGGCTTTTAATGGCTAGATGGTCCAAGTAAGAGTCCTGAAAGATCATCTGGGAGAGGAGGAGAAAAACTGGGGTGGCTAGGGCAAAGAAGAAGGTTTATCCAGTGGGCCTGGCCATCTGGTTAGATGACAAACTGCCTACTGGCTGACTAGTGCAGTCCATCACAAAGAAAGGGGACACCAGAAAGGGTACCTATATTACATGTGGTTGTTGGTTTTTTTTTTTTGCAACGAGGAAGTTTAGACATATTCGATAGACTCCTAACTGCTGAGAGCTACTGAGAACCTGAGGAGATGTCTTCTATCCTCCACCTTTATAAGAGCAGTCTCTTGGCTTCCAAACCCACCCCCATAATCTAGTGCAATTGAGGGTTTGGAATATTAAGAGGCCTTGGAGAAAACCTTAGTAGATACAAGGCAGTGGCAGGGAGTAAGGCAAACCCAGGATATTGGTACAGCAGCTATGAACCTGATGCCAGAAAGGCTGTATTCCACTACATGACCAGAGGATATGTATTAAATCTGTTTCTGACTGTTGGCATCTCCAGCAGGTGTCATGGGTCAAAAGCCCAAGCAGTCTGAGTTGAGTGGGTGTGTTTTACCAGTAAATGCATGATCTTGTTCTGCAAAGTAACACTCTGGAGTCTGGGCTAGTCATTTATTTATTTATTTTTTATTTTTCATTTTTCATTTGTTAACTGGGTAAGGGACACTGGACCAATGTCCCTTTTTCAGATCTGACCCGGGGACAGCAAATACATAGCAAAGAAACAATGCACAAACAAACAATTACTACAAAGAACATTTACATGCACATTTCAATAATAAATGTTGTTTCAACTTCATCTTAAAAGCTGAGACAGAGGTTGCCTGATGGATTGCTATGGGTAAGGTATTCCAGTACAGAGGGGCAGCTATCGAAAAAGCACATGAACCAGCCTTAAGTCTAGATTGTACAGCATTAAGCAATACACCATTTGAAGAACATAACTTTTCATAATACAGAGCGAAGCATAATCAAATCTGACAATGGGAACAATGACTTGAAAAAATACATTTAAATATAACACATCAAAAGAAATATTCAATTCTAGTGGTGGGAGATAACCAATCTAATTAGGACTACAAATCACAATAATAGGTACAGACTGGCATTGTTAAGACAAATCTTCAGTTATTATTGTAAGTAACAGTCAGGGTATATAATACTTTTGCTCCTAATTTGAAGTAAATATTGGAAATGTAATCAAAATGCGGAAGACGTTACCCTATGGCAATGGATTTTCGAAGCTTTTCGAAGAGAAATAAGATTTCAATTTATAAAGCAAACTGAGCTTTTGATTAATAGTACCTGTAACAGAATGGACCTGTAAGGAAAAAGTCAACCCAGGATCCAGTAGGACCCTTAAATCAATGGTAAGGTCTCACCTGGAGTACAGTGTGCAGTTCTGGAGACCTCACCTCAGAAAGGACATAGACAGACTGGAGACAGTGAAAAGGAGACCTACAAAAATGACACTTGGACTCCACAACAAGACATACGAGGACAATCTGCACGACCTAAACATGCACTCCCTGGAACGATGCAGAGAAAGGGAGGACATGATCAAAACCTTCAAGTACTTGAAGGGAATAAACAAGGTCCAGGTTCAGGACCTATTTCAGATCAAGAATCATGCAAGAATGAGGGGGGCATGGCATGAAGCTGGAAGGAGGCAAGCTCAAGAGTAACACAATAAATGTCTTCTTTACTCAGAGGGTAATGGATACTTGGAATGGCATTCCACCAGAGGCTGTGGAGACTAGGTCAGTCGGATCATTCAAGAAGGCATGGGATAGGCACAAATGTATTATAACACTGAATAGCAGTTAAGGGGGGGGGCTAGGCATATGGGCAGACTAGATGGACCATGTGGTCCCCTTCAGCCATCACTTTCAAAGTTTTTATGTTAAATATTTAAATTGATAAATCTGTGCAATCATAGTACCCTGGTGATCCTGTAATAAGAAACAGTGATTATCTTTAAGCATGGGGGGCATACCAAACAACATATGTTTTTTAATTTTTTTTATTTAACACCATAGAATTAATAATAAACCAATGGCATACATCCCCGAGATTTTGTTTCAAGGCCACTGTTAACTCAAAGAGTAATTTAGATTGGAAAAAAAGAATCAAATCGTTGGCATAGAGAATGGTTTCACAAGATTTACATAATTGAGGCAAGTGGTTAACAAATAATGAAAACAATAGGGGGCCCAAAATGGACTCCTGTGGAACACCACATTACATTAAGAAACATCTGATACAACTGACCCAATATTAACAAATTGTGACCGATTTGATAAATAGTTTCCAATTCAAGCAACAGAGGCCTCTGAAAACCCCATTTCACTCATCTTAGAGCATGCCAAATCATGCTCTAAGAAGTCGAATGCCTTGGTCAGGTCCAGAAACAGCACCCCAGTCATTAGACCCTTATCAAACCCTCTCAGGATGGTGTCTATGAACCTGACCAAGGCAGTCCCAGTTCAGTGATACCTACAAGAACCATGCTAATGCCCATAACTGAGTTCACTGGCTCTCAGATATTGTCAAGCTTAATCCCTGTTCCAACTTTCCACTTGTGTCTGGCCTTGTCCGAGGGCTCGGGAAGGGAATTCAGAGTTGCTTTGTAAATTCTGCTTGCTTTCCCTGTATGCAGTGCTAACCAAGAATTGACCATGGGACATGAAGCAAGTGAAATACAAGTGGGCATTCACCTTAAGAAGGTATCCAAAGTGCTGTGCATCTGAATATACCTAAAAATGTCAGTGCTGGGCAGGTTGTAATGATTCTTTAAATTTTCAAATGGGTCCAGTTGCTTGTTATCGGGTTGCAGAAAGTCCTTCAGGCTGTGGATACCTTTCATCTCCCATATTTTCCAGTGTACCACGCACCTTCCCATGTGGATCTTGGGGTTATGCCAGGCAGGGATAAATTCCTATAGGGTCAGTGAGGGGTGAAAGTGGGATGGGAGTAGGGAGTGAAGTCTGGATGCCAGGGGTTTTACCACTATTTTGGCATCAGCATTTATCAGTGAGATAGGTCTGTAGCTCACTGAGAGAGGGGGGTCCTTCCCCTCTTTGGGGAGGACTACGATTACAGCCTCTCCCATAGATGCAGGGAGTTGGGAAATCTGGTGAACTTCCGAAAAGACCTTGCATAGCACTGGTGCCACTACATCTGGAATAAGCTGATAGAAGTCTATAGGTCATCCATTCCCCAACGAGATTTGTGGAGAGAGAGGGGGAGGCAATGGCTTTTGTACCTCTGTTTCCATTAGGGGTGCTTCTAGGCCCTCCCACTGGATCTTAGTTAAAGCTGAGAGAGGGAGGTTGGTGAAAAAGGCATGACATTTCCCCCTGTCTAATGGGCTATTAGATGCATACAGTTCCAGATAGAACTTTTGCATAACCCCATTGATGAGAGTCTAATTTCACCTGCAGTACGCCTGCACTATCATGCAGCCCCTTAAAGTACTGGTCAGTCTGCTGCTTCCAGAGCCTGTAGGAGAGCAATCTGCCTGCCTTGTCCCTCCCATCCCAATATTTGTATTTTAGCCCGTGGATGGCAAGCTGTTTTCCTGGTGGCCAGTACATTTAACTGCATTCAAAGTTGCCTAATTTCCCTGAGCAGCATAGCATCGGATTTGTAGGAAGAGTCTTCTTTATACAACTTCTCTTTTTTTTGGAAGCTGTCTTTCCAAGTTCATCTATTCCACCATCCTCTTCCTCCTTTGTGCTTCAGCATATCTCAAAATATGGCCCTGAATGGTAGCCTTAAAGGCTTCCCAAACTACAGCCCTATTCATATCTTTGGTGTCATTCAGCTGGAAGAAGGAGGTCACCTCCTTTCTGAGCCACGTATTGAAAACTGTCTTGGAGCATGGGTGTATCGAGACACGAGGTAGTAGATCTAGGTGGAGGTTCACCCAGTTCCACTGCTGTATGGTCTAATAAGTATAATGGGGCTGTTCCAGAGGAAGTCACCATCTGTATGGCCAGGGGATGTCAGCCAAAAATCAATTCTGTTGGAGGAATTTTAAGTAGCTGAGAAACATGAGTAGTCTAGGTCTGATGAGTGCTGTAAGTGCTATATATCTGAGAGGGATATCATGCTCATTGTATCCTGTAGGGCCACTAGTGCTCTCACATGAGCAGAAGAAGAAGAAGAAGAAGGAGAAGAAGAATCAGAATCAGCATTTATATAGCACTTTTCATACATCCAAAGCACTTTACAAGCAATGCTAGACTGGTAGTGAAGTGACTGAATGTGTGGTGGTGGCCATATCGCACATCATCACCCACACACAGCCTGGTTAATTGCATGAACCAGTTTATGGGAAGGGGAATGTTGGCCAGGACACTGGGAATGTTCCCTACTCTTTGCGAAGAGTGCCCTGGGTTCTTTTACTTCCACCTGGACACCCACCAGGACAACACCAGGATGGGCAGAAGGGACCTCGGTTTAACGTCTCATCCAAAGGACGGCACACCCCAGCAGTACAGCACCCCCCAATACTGCACTCGGATGCCAGCGATTTTTAGGTGCAAGTCTAATCCCAGTGTGGGATGAGAACCCACTACCTTCTGGTCCAGAGGCGGATGTGCTACCAACTGAGCCATGCTGACTTGACGATGAGGCTCTGACTTGCCTGAGCTCCTGTCCAGAAAGGCATCCAATGTAACATTAAAGTCACCCCTTAAAAAGAGGGGAGTGGACGCATCCTCCAACTTTGTTAGGGTATGGCCCAGAGTATTAAAAATGTCTGGGCAGTCCTGGTTATGTCCATACACATTAGCAAGGATCAGCTGGCCCTCTGGGGCATCACAGAAATATAGAAACATAGAATGTGTTTGCAAATAAGGGCACTGAGCCCACCCAGTCTGCCCATTTGTTTTTAAATTTCATCTTTTGCTACAGACCCAACTTGCTCTATGGCACCATCTCTTCCCCACCCTTCTTTACCCCTGTGATTCCATTGTGCCTGTCCTAGGTGTTTTTGAACCACACCACTGTTTTTCCCCACTACCTCCTCTGGAAGGCTGGAAGATAATCCAGCAGGCTGAGTGGCGGAGTGGTAGCCCTTCCCACCCAGGTGGGCTGCCCAGGGTCAGCAGATGTAGCCAATGAGTGGAGGGACCAGCAGATGAGGTCCTGAACCATTGTCATGTGTCCCCATCTCCAATGGCAATCCAGGTCACAAAGGCTCATAGCAGTTTTGAATAGGATCTGTGGACAGCATCTATGTGCTGTCAGAGGATCCTGAAGAGGGAGAGGCACAACGGCGACTCTAAACCTTCCTTTCTGTTGGAACACGAATCTCAACTTTTTGTCTGTTATGGCCCCTGCCCCTTCCATACTCTCTCTCCTCATCTTGTGGTACAGGGAAACTGGCAGCATTCTCTGCAGCTGTAGGACATTGCCACCTGGCCAGGGCAGGAAGAACGGGGATCAAAAGGGGTGGTAGGAAATTTATAGTCTGACCACTGTCTGCCAAGGAAACCTTCAAAGGCCACTGAGATCTCAAACTAGTTGCTGGCACCATTCAGCAATACTCTAAGATGTGAAAGATATTGGAGGGTCGTGCAAATGCCAAGATGATATAGTTTCCATTTTCATGCTGTATCATCCCATTATTTGTGGGACAGTTCAGTGAAAAAATCCTGAAAGAAGCCTAACTGGTGTCCTTCCAACCGGAGGGGACTCCGCTCCCTGACCATTCAGAGAATATTTTCCCTTAAGGGATATTTCAAGATTTTAATGAGTACAGGTCTCGGTCTGTCCCCTGGTTTAGGCTTTAGTGCCAGAGTTCTGTGTACCCTCTTGATCTTCATGGGGGAGACAGTTGGGGGCATTTACAATAGCAGGGATGAATCTGTGGAAAACAGGAATCAAATCCATTCCTTCAGCTCCGTTGTGTAGCCCAACTAGTTGGAAATTGTTCCATCTGGCCCTATTCTCTAAATCATCTACTTTGGTTAGTAGATCGCAGATGGACAAATTTTGTTCTCATAATCAGGCTTGTAGCTCTCCTTCAGAACTCTTGAACTTGATCAGTCTGCAGTCATTTCTAGCAACCCTGGCTCTGAAATTCAACTACTGCTGGCTCATCCGAGCTGCCACTTGTTTGATAGTTGCTGTATCACTGAGAATTCTGTTCAGTATGTCAGCAATGTGGGTCATGTTGAGTGGAGGAGCCACCACCAAGCCATGGTGCTGGCTGGGAAAGTGGCCCATCTAGTCAGAGACCTCGTGACAGACACACTTTCACTTCTGCGTTGACTGCTGACAGCACAGTGGGGGATGTTTAGTTTGGCAATAACTCGACAAAGGTGTATCGGAGCAAAGAATGAAAGGTATCTTTAGTTTCCCCAAGATGCGAGCTTTCTGGTGATGTGGGTTACTTCATTTTATCACTACAGTTTTGATTGGATGCAATGCTATTCTCCCAGAGACAGACTGCAGCTACATATTTAAGCTGCCATTTTGCCGGCAGCTAGCCATGCCCCTTGAAGGATTTATAAATGACGAATGGAGAAATGCATTTCCAAACAGTTTGGCTTCTGTATATCCTAAAGCCTCACACCCAGTGCAAAATAACATGAGTATGCAAATCCTCATGCAGGGCAGGTTGATGAGACGTCAACAGAGCATAATTCCATTTCTAAACAGACTTTTACATCCATTCCAGCCAAGTCAGAAAGCAAGAAACTACAGATGTGTGTTTTGTGCTTTTGGAACTCTTCAGTGCAATGCAGTTGATGTCTCTGTCAAGACTCAAGTCAGCCCTAGAGCTAATGTGGCATTTAGCGCACCCAAAGGTACACGAGCAAATCAACAAGGCAGTTTGGAAGCAAAGCTTTATTTAGGATCCGTCCATTCAAGGTGCAAGGAGTGAACACATGTCTAAATCATCTGGTTTCTGTAAATCTCTCCAGATCACACACACTCTTTTACTGTAAGGCCTCAGCCCGGTATAGAGCATTATAGGTAAACACATCCTTGGGCAGCAGTAGGCTACCAAAGCTTCACCAGAACAAAAGTCACATTCTCAACAAGTCTTTACATCTTTTTTTTTTTGTCTGGTTCCCCCATTCTCGGACCCGCTCCGCCCGCTGCCCCTATGCCCAGGCTTTCCCCCCTGGGCGGCAGTCACTGGGGGAGCTCCCCCTCCCAATGGACACTGTTGGTAAGCCACAGCTTACCTCCCGGGTCAGGGTAATGGGAGTGGGACCCCGCCGGCGGATATCAGAGACAGTGGATGGCAGGGTAGAACAGGTCATCATGCCAGGGAGCCAAGTTTTCTCCATGCTTACTCCTTGGGGGTGGGGACATACAATGATGTCAAGCATCTGCCCTGCCTCCTTAGTGTGATGGCGCCAGTCACGGTGGTTCCTCCAGCCTCCACCAGGGGTCCACAAAGCACCGGACACTCTTTCCCTCCCTTCCCCCGGAGAAGGAGAGCAGTCCCCAGGATGCTCGATCCTTCTCCTCCAGCCAGCCCTCTGACTGCCTGGTCCACTCCCGAACCCGGGTCGTTGGCATCACAAGTAGAAATCCAACCACTGTGCCGGCAAGCTTTTTTACATCTGTTCCAGCTAAGACTGAGAACAACTATGTACTGACATATGTTTTGTCCTGCTAGTTCTCCTCAGCACAATGCAGTTGTTATCTCAGACTAGAACCAAGTCAGCCCCAGAGCAACAACATTTGTTTACAAGAATGGCATAAGGGCAGTAAGAGCACAAGGGAAAAGAAACTGGGGTGGGGGGAAGATGCTGGATAGGGAGAACAAGAGCAGAGGGAGGGCATACTATAAAACATGGAAGGTCATGCTAGCAAATGCCCGTAGCCTGGCAAATAAGGTTCCAGACCTGGAGGCCTTGTTGGCAGATGAAGACCTTGACATAGCAGCAATAACAGAGACATGGTACTCTGAAAATCATGGCTGGGAAGTCAATGTACCAGGCTATACCTTGTTCAGGAGGGACAGGGAGGGTAAAAAGGGTGGGGGATTGGCCCTGTTCATCAGAGATGGTATAAAGGCTACAGAATTTCAGAGAAGACAGGGGGAGGCCGAAGTTATGTGGGTCACCCTGGAGCCAGAGAATGGAACAGTGATATGCACTGGGTTGATCTACAGACCTCCAGCACAGAGGGAGGAAGCAGACAGGGAACTAGTGGAGAACATACATGACATGGCAACTAAGGGCGAAATCCTGCTACCGGGGGATTTCAATATGCCAGATGTGGATTGAGCCACCCAGATGGCTGTTTCAGACAGAAGAACAGCCATTCTAGAATTCCTGCAGAGGTTTGGATTCAGGCAGCTAGTGCATGAGCCAACCAGGGACAAGTTAGTTCTGGACCTGGTATGGACCAATGGGTACAGAGTCAAAGAAATACAGGTGGAAGGGCAGCTGGGGTCCAGTGACCACCGCATGGTGTGATTCAGCATGGAGGCATGGACTCAATCAAGCCATACAAGGGCAAGAGTATTAGATTTCAGGAGGGCAGATTTCACTGAAATGGGTAGATATATACAAGCAGTCCTGGGGAAGGGAGAGATAGTAGAGGGGGTGGAAAAACAATGGAAGAAACTGAAAGGAGTCATAGTGGATAAAACAAACCAGTGCATTAGGATAGTGACCAAAGGGAAAAGAAGAAGGAAACCACTATGGTTCTCCAAAGAGGCGAGGGACAAAGTCAGGGCTAAAAAGCTGAGTTTCAGGAAATATAAGGGGAACCAAAGGGAGGAAGACAGGGAGGTGTACCTTGAATGTCTAAGGGAAGCAGGGAAGTCTGTTAGGAGGGTGAAGGTGCAGACAGAAGAGAGCTTAGCACAGTCTGTAAACAAAGGGGATAAGGCATTTTATAGGTACATTAGTGAAAGAAGAAAAACCAAGGGGGGATTGTGAGACTCAAGGGGGAGGAGGGAGAGTGTAAGAAGGGGGACCTGGACAAGACAGAAATACTGAACAAATACTTCTGCTCAGAATTCACTAAGGAGGGGGCAGATCAAGGATCACAGTTGGGGTGCAGAAGCAATGGGGGTGGGGAAGAAGTGAACACCAGTCCATTTACAGTGGAAAGAGTTCTGGAAGAATTCACAAAGCTGAAGGTGGATAAAGCCATGGGGCCAGACGGCATCCACCCAAGGATATTTAAGGAGCTGCAAAAGGAGCTAACAGCTCCTCTGGTGACCCTGTTCACAGAGTCACTCAACACAGGTGTCGTTCCAGAGGACTGGAGGAGGGCACATGTAGTCCCACTGCACAAAAGTGGCAGTAGGGAGGAGGCGGGGAACTACAGGCCAGTCAGCTTCATCTCAGTGGTGGGGAAGATCATGGAGACACTGCTGAAAGAAAGGATAGTGACACATTTGGAATCCAGTGATGTGCAGGATCTGAGGCATCATGGATTCACAGCAGGAAGGTCATGTCAAATGAACCTAATAGTTTTTTTTTGATTGGGTGACAAGGGAACTTAATCAGGGAGGGGCAGTAGACGTCGGCTACCTGAATTTCAGCAAAGCCTTCGATACTGTCCCACATAGAAGGTTAATTAGCAAGATGAGTCTGGGCATGGGAGACAAGGTGGTGAACTGGGTCAGAAACTGGTTAACAGACAGGAGACAGAGGGTGGTGGTAAATGGGGTACAATCTGGGGAGATGGGGTGATCAGTGGGGTACCTCAGGGATCAGCACTAGGACCAGCACTGTTCAATGTCTTTTTTTACTTTTTTTATTTAGTTGTTTAGCCAGGAGTAGCACACTAAGCTGAAAGCTTTTTTACAGGAGCGGCCTGGGAACACCGGGAAGTTAAGTGACTTGCTCAGGGTCACACAGTATGCAAGTGGAAGCTGTGGGATTCAAACCCAGGTCTGGTCTGCTGGATGTCACCAGATTTGCAGCTCAGAGCTTTAAACCACTGTGCTGTACTGCCTCCTCTTCATTAGTGACATTGCAGAGGGGCTGGAAGGAAAGGTCTGCCTGTTTGCAGATGACACCAAGATCTGCAACAACGTGTATACTCCAGAAGTGGTGCAGAAAATGAAGAGGGACCTGGAGAAGCTTGAAAGATGGTCAGAGATGTGGCAACTGAGGTTTAATGTAAAGAAGTTTCAGCTACTCGGGTCTTTTGGGGACACTGTTATTTTGTCCCATCCCTGCCACCCCCTCCTAGGCCTCCTTCAAATGCACTCTCGCCCCTCCCACCCTGGGCTGCTTCACCAGTCTGTTAAAGCACTCTTAGTCTCAACCAATCATATTTGCCTTAACTGATCTCCTATTTTGCTGTTCTTCTTTTTTTCTCTCTCTTCCTCCCTCTTAGCCAAACTGTGCCTCTCTCCTATCCCAAACTATGGCGGCTTTATCCTCTGAAGCCTCATACGACGAGCCCACCAGGGAACCTACCTGCAGTAGCAGCTCTCTGCAATAAGGCAGGACAACCCCTGTGCCACTACACCAAGGCACGCAGACCCCTAACAAACAAGCAAGCCATCAAAATTCTTGAAACCTCTCTCATGAGATTTCTTTTAATGCTGCTACTCCTCTCTGGAAACGTTCATCCTAACCCTGGACCTCTTGGACCATCTGCCCACCCCCAAACTTGGATCCAACAACACAATCCTGACATCCTCTCTGTCACTGAAACATGGCTAGCCCCCAAGATCCCTGACTCTGCAGTTGCAATTCCCGGATACTCAATTTTCAGGCAGGACAGGATTTCTAAGTGGGGCGGTGGCTGTGTTATCTACCTGAGAGATACTATCATGGGACACGCTATCCCTTTTCCTAGCCCAGGATCCCCATGTCAGGTTTTCACTATCAGAGCTCTCCTAGGGGCCCATAACAAAAATCTTACTATAGATTCTATATATATATATATATATATATATACCCCATAGGACCTGGTCAGTGGCTTCAATAACCTAATGGAATGCCTCAAGGGACTGCGCCATAGCAAGGAGACCATAATAATGAGTTTTAATATCAACTGGCTTGCACCTGAGGCCTGCAATTATAAGGATACTGTCACTGCACAGCACCTCACACAGCTTGTCCCCACACCCACTAGATGCAACTACAGGACAGGGACCAGCACTCTAATCAACTGGATACTGTCAAACTGCCCTAAAAGAATCACTAAGGTGTCTGTTCTCCCAGACTCCTTAAGTGACCATTCACCAGTAATCTGTTCTTGGGCTAACAACTTCGCCAAGCCCCCAAAAAAAATAATATAATATACACCAGGATTCTCAAGCAGGGGCACCTACACCTGCTAAAATCTCATTTAAGCAGGCTGGATTGATCTAAAATTAACACTCTCAAGGATATAAACAGTCCTGAAACTGTTCATCAGACACTTCACTGTGGCCTGTGATATCTATGCACCACTTTTAAAGAAGAAGGTCAAAGGCAGGTCTAATCCCTGGATAAACTCTGAGCTAATAGCGCAGATCAAACAAAGGGACCACCTCTGGCATTGTGCTTGAGCCACAGCAGTGAGAGGGGACATCCAACAATACAAAGCAGCAAGAAATGGCTGTACCCGAGCTATGTGGAAAGCCAAAAGCAAATACTTTAGAGAGGCTCTTTCCAACTCATGGGGTGATAGGACAAAATTTTGGAATAACTTGAAGGACCTCACAGGCAAGGATGCTAAGGCACTCCCACTATGCTCAACATTAATGGTACACCAACACTTGACCTAAATACCATCTCCAACACGTTCAACAATGCATTTTCTAACCTGAGCAGTGTCCTTCCACCTGATTTTTTCAATGCCCCCACCTCCAACTCTACCTTTACAACTGCATCCCAAGCACATTCCGCTCCACAGTTGTTCTTCAAAGAGATCCCAATGCACCTAGCCAGAACCTATATACACAAGGCCATCAGTAAAACCGGCTACAGCGGTGACTCCCTTGACCTGAAGTTGCTTGCACTAGTCCTGGATGAGATCCTTGAACCTCTGACAAAGATCTTTAACCTATCCTTAAGACTGGGTCAATTTCCATCACTCTGGAAACAGGCAACTATCACACCTGTGCACAAATGCAGAGACAAGTCACTTCACACCAACTACAGGCCCATCTCCATCCTCCCCCTCCTTATCAAAAGCTCTGGAATGAATAGTATCTGACCAGCTTGTTGAGTTCCTAGACAATTATGAAATCCAATGCCCAGAATGGCATGGCATTCGAAAAGGGCACAGTACCACCATGGCACTGTTGGAATTTACCGGTTTCCTCCATGACACCTTCGACCAAGGTATATGTGGGGGGGGGGGCAGTATTCATTGACCTAACAAAGGCCTTTTACACCATTAACCACCCACTCCTTCTCGATCAACTGCCCCCCCTCGGGCTCTCCAATGATGAGCTGCTCTGGTTTGCTAGGTACCTTGGGGATAGGGTCCAACGTGTCAGGATTGCTGGAGTCACATCTGATGAAAAAACAGTTCTCTCAGGTGTCCCCCAGGGATCAATACTGGGGCCTTTACTCTTCTCTCTCTTTCTTAATGGTCTCCCTAGTGTCTGCCAACAGAGAATATTACTCTATGCGGATGATGCAGTACTGTTTACCAGGGACCGTGATACTAATCAACTTGAGAGTCAACTACAACATGACATCAGGCATGATGAAGATTGGTTTAGCTCACACAAACTTGTGCTGAACTGTAGCAAAACCAAGGTCATGACATTCTACAACTCAAGGAGCAAGTATAAAACTCTGCCTCAACATCAAGAACCATGCGGGGGCCTCACTTGAACATGTTCCTGAGTTTAAACATTTTGGCATCACCCTGGACAGCTCACTCTTGTACTCGCATCACATTGCTAATGTAGCAAAGGCCGCCAATACACGGATTGGCCTGCTCCACAAACACAAGCATTGCCTGACCCCTGAAGCCCTTAAGCTGGCCATCTATAGCTCTGTCACCTCCATTACTGACTACGGTCTAGTCATCTACAGCTCTGCCTCCCCTACTGCTCTCCGGAGGATATCTGTGACACTCAACAAAGCCTGTAGACTCCTAACGGTGCAATCCACCTAACGCACACCTGTGACCTATATGCCCAGACCGGATGGCTACCACTCCTTAGTAGAATACAATACCAAACCTGTCTACTCACCAAAAGAATTCTCCTCAGGCACATGCCACCAGGAGTGGACAAAACTCCTTACCGTCTACAGCAGCACCCAGCTTACATAGAGAGCTCAACAACAGACCTTCCAGGTCCCCAGATGCCGAACCACGATGGGCCAGTGGTTGTTCATGCACAGGGCTCCTCAGTGGTACAATACCCGTAACAAAGAAGTACTTGCAGCTGTGACTCTTGGTCCCTTTAAAAGGGAGCTATGACTATCCCTCACCTCTACAACGCAGTGTGACTGCCTCTTCTAAACAATGGTCATCTCCTCCTACCTTAGTCATTGGTGAACTGTAACCAGCTGAACTTCCTCACTTCTTCACCAGACTCCACCATCCCACCCTTTACCCACCCCTCCCCTCTCAGCTGACACAAGGCCTCCAACACTCCCACACCAATCTCTTGCTATCCACTTCTACCCTCTAACCATGGCTCTTTGCCTGCTGACGCCATTCTGACTCCCTCCTATCCCATATATAGTTCACCTTAAAAACTGATTCAACTGGCTACATAGCCCAGTTGGCAATCCTGACCCTTATAAACCAAATTATACTCTTAAGGAAGTAGAGTGAAGCCTTCTTAAGTGCACACCCTGATGATAAAAGTTTTTTGTGCACTTAAGCGGGCAGTGCATTTAACCAAACAATCACTTCCAGGCACATTTCACTGTTTCTGTAATGGGCTTTATTAAATACTGGGAGTTCTGCACAGTCATACTACTTAAAACAATTGGTGATCTTCTTCTGCTTTATGTGCTTCAGAGCAAGCTGCAGCACATATGATTCAAAATTAAACAGAAGGCTAAAGTCAGTCTTTTCTTTTGACAAAATGAATTTTGTTACTGTAACCATGCTAGACAGCATTGTGGTTGTAGTTACCAGCTCCTCCTTCTGACTCCTGTCATCCTCATCCTCCTGTTTATTCTGCTGCGAGTCCCCACGGAGATCCCCACATATTTCCTGTGGCAAAGTGGCATCAGTATCTGTGTAGTCAATAAAACCCCACATGGACATGCCAGCTCTCAGATTGGGAATCGGTGGTGTATCATTACTCTCTGCTTCTGGGTCCATGGTTCTCTCACTTGATGTCAGCAATGATGTGAACCCAGCTTCATTATATAGTATCTCTCTCTGTCGTGGTGGGGGTGGGGAGGGAGAGAGAGAGAGAGAGAGAGAGAGAGAGAGAGAGAGAGAGATTAATACTCTTATGTCCCCGAAGACAATGCTTCTGAGGGAGATGGAGGGGCTGCTTATCTTGAGCGGTGGCAGAGGGGAAGGAGGGTCAGGGAACTTTGTGCTTTATGTTGCTAGTATAGGTGGTGTGTCTGAGGGAGATGGAGGATCTGCTATCATTGTGGAAAGGTGTCTTAAGTTGCTGGGGGTTTGTTCTGTTACTGTCACTGTTTCTTTTTTTTTTTTAATGTGGCTCCTTGACTGGTGTTGACAAAATTGTGGTTGCTGAAATTAGTGTTCTTGTTTTTTGAGTTGAATTAAAGCTGCAGCATGGTAATGTAACCATATTGCCATGCAGGTGTTAAGATGTTGTTCATAGTTACTACCGATGTGCCCATTGGGGGCACAAACAAGACTGAAGGCCTGGGTTTATAAACTCCTCAATTGGGGGGTTCAGAAAGGAATGGGAAATAGCATGGTGCCTCCACCCAGAGAAAGAATAGTGGTCCAGGTTGAAAGTGTGAAACTTCCCTGGGATACAGTACTAATCCATCCCCTGATGAATTTGGGCCTGCCCACCAAACCAGGGACCTGAGTTCAGAAGTGGACTCATGTTGGGGGGTTGGCCGAGGGGGTTGGGGTGGGGAGAAGATCAAGCATCCACTGGAGTGCTCTTTTCTCTGGAGAGGCTCACTGGCTTGGCCTTTGACTGCCACTGGGTGGAGGCCCGATAGTAGTGCAGGCATAAGAAATGCAAAAGGAAGGGTTATGGTTTGACATGTGCCTATGTCTCCACATGGAATCCACCAGCATCCATGCCGAGGCAGGGGATCCAGAATAAAAAAACGGGAAACGTCAGTTTGAGCGTCATGGCAATGGAGAGAAGAGAGCAGCACCTGTACAACCAGTACAGCCAGTCCAAACACAGGTAAGTGTATAAAGACTTTATTTCTTGTACAGAATAATAAAACAGATGATAATACAGCATGGCAAACTACACCAAACTGACACCAATATTTTGTGCTGATACTAGAGCTTATTTTGATAAAACACTAGCACCTGCATGAAATGTTGCTCTCAGTTTGGTGTGGTTTATCATGCTGTATTATCATCTGTTTTATTATTTTGTACAAGAAATAAAGTCTATGTACACTAATGTGTGTTTGGACTGGCTGTACTGGTTAAATGGGTACTGAACTCTTCTATTCCTTATGTTGTGCACTTATGTTAACAGCACTGTATCAGGGAACTGGAGCAGCCTCCTGTCTTTGCCCGAGCTTGAGCTTCATGAAGCCCTGCCCACCAGCCACAGACCTGGGACATCTCCTGGGATACCTGGACTCACCTCTGGCTGTGTGTATCCAGGGAAGGGGGAAGGATGTCCTCCTCCCTCCCTCCCCTGGCCCCACTACAGGGGGAAATGTGTGGGGGAACTCTGGGTACAGGCATGTCTCGGAGGAGGTAGCTGCTGGTTTGGGATGATGGGAACAGGGCTGATATAGCCCCTAAGCTTTATGGTAAAAATAAAAAATATGGGACACCACCCTGAGACCAACAAGCACATAGTACTTTACACCAGGAACGTTAGTCACTGGAACAGATGAGTAATCAATCCACTGAGATGATAGGACTTCATACCAGATACTAGTTGAACAGCTTTTTTCTTGAACTGTTGAGGTACTATAAATACATAAACTGTTAAACTGAAGCAACAGCAATCTTGAAGAATCATTACAAAAATATATGATGTGGTATTTAAGATAGAATGTATCCGTGCCTCAAAAGCTATCAACGTTGGTTATAGTAATTACAGTGTATGCATAGTAGTTAATGTCAGAACAGCAAAATGAGTGAGGTGAGGGCACTGGGGAAGTACACGTTCATTTTTAACTGTTTGTTGGACAAGCCACTATTGTTGCCCAGCTGCAGACATGCTTAGAAGTAGGAGACAGCTAGATATGAAATGTTACATCTCAACTGGGCAATCCTGGGTAAATAAATTGTAGAAAAACAAAATGCATTATGAAAAACTTGATTTTAGGAGTGAGATTAAAACATGAGATGCCTACTGAAATGCATTGTTAGTCTTGTAATTGTAAGAGTGAGACTAAGGTCTTAGAGAGTGAGGCCTGGATTTCAAAAGCCCGGAGCAGGCATAGGACAAGGGAACTAAGCCTGTTTCCCTGCCTTCGTGGCAGAGGGATTTGTGTTACCATAGAAAGCAAGATACTGGCTACCTTGCACCCTGTATACTTCTCCAGAGCCTGACTCAATTAATCCAGTTAGTGCAGGAGGTGAGGGAGCACAAGTGTTGGTTTTGCTTTTCATTGTGCTGCGAGCCCCTTGGTTGTCATGGCAATGACTGAGCAGAAGGGATGGGGGTGGGGGGGTTGTACACCTTTGCAGATCCTCCACCTGTGTAAAAGCTTGAGCCTGCTGTCTGCTGCTGAATTTGTACTTTGTGCATTTCAGGGAGGTCCCTTCTAGTGACAGAAGAATCAACAGAGTCAAGCCAGGATTCAAAACATACACAGGACCACATGTGGAGAGTCACAGAGCTGCACCTGCCTGCTTCTTCTTTCCTGAACCAGGTTTAAAACAGCAGCGCTGTAATGAGTTGGGTCATTGGAGATGATGGGTTTTTGAAGGACAGGCAGAGCTGTGTAGGAGCAGAGAGCTGTTCCATGCAGCCTGCTTGTTACTTGCACTGTAAACAGATGAAGACTGGGAGGACCAAAGAGCAAGTCACTTGGGACTTGCTGGGAGCTGATGTCTGCTGTGGATACAGCTGGGAGCTGGCAAGAGCTGGTATAAGTAATGACCTGCACCACACAGCGACACCAGTCACCACTCACCAGGGTATACACAGTGTAGTAGTCAGGGGTAGTCACACTACAACGGGAGTCCAATTTAGTAGTCAGGGAGACTGAGATTAGCAGCACCATGTTGCCACAAAGTCAGAGAAGCATCCAAATAAGTCAGAGGTAGGTATCCGGATGGTAAATTGGTTGGTGCTAAACAACCCAAGCAACTACAGTCCAAGGAGTAAGGAACAGAAATAGCTGTTACCTGGTTCGTTGATGGTGGTGACTGGGAGTCACAGTAACAAGGGAACAAAGTCTGTAGCTGGGTGTTCCAAGAGCTATGAAAACTATAGTTTTGAGCACTCACCATCCCATAAGAGGGACACAGAGACATCAGCTGTATCTTGAGGTTTTTTATTCAGACATCAGGTATCACAGACAAACACAGTTCTGCCTGACATGTTTCAAAATAAACATCATTTATCAAGGATGTTTAGTCTGAAACATGTCAGGCAGGACTGTGTTTGTTTGTGATACCTGATGTCTGAATAAAAAACTTCGAGATATAACGGATGTCTCTGTGTAGAGATGTTGTGGGATAACAGATGGACCAGACACCAAACTTCAAGTTCCACACACAATCTCTGTGTGATGTTTATTCAAAATACAGAAAAATAACCTTGAACAATGGCATATTCCTTCTTTAGTACATCAGTTTGCAGCAACAGACTATGAATATCCTTTCTCCACACTTAGTCAGCACCTACTGACGCTGATCTAACTTACCAGTTGAGATGCAATCTCCACCCCTATGCTGGCCACATTTGCTTGGGTAGTGGGGGCCCAAAAAGAAAAATATCAAAACAAGCTATAGACAAAGAACCTCGATGCAGAACCATTGAAAGAAGGGTTACCCCCAAAGGGCATTGGCAACAAATCAAGTTTCATAGAAATACAACATCATACATACGTCCATAATGCAAAGCATCATGGGATATATGCAAATCATCATGACATTTAAACTTGTTCAGTTTACAGCAATTTACATGCATTTTAAACAGTACAACTAACTTAATTTCTGTAATAGTCACCTAGTACTTTTTACCATTATCAAAAACACCTAGTGCTATGGTATTTTCAACATTTACAGGTTTCATAAACAGAAGATATATACATAAAGGTATTTTATGACATAGTGCTATTACATACTAAATCCAACAACAATAAACACAACGGGCCAGATATTCAAAGCTTTGCCCCTGGGTTATGTTAATGCTGCCTGGTGTGCAAACTTAGCCTGGAGCACAAAGCAAGCTATATAAGCCGGTTATCTGCTGGTGGTCGGGTAAACTCCCCCCAGCACCACCAACCACCACATGGCATCATAAGCTCAAAAAAGGAGGCCTTGATTGCCTCAAAGAATACCTTGTAAATAGCAACTGGCTACCCATATATAACACACAGACAGTGGATACCACCCTTACCCACTTTATAACTACGTTTAACAAAGCCTGTGATATATTTTCCCCCTTCACTAAGCAGGTGGTGAAAACTAGGACCACCCCCTGGATCACACCTTCCCTATAAACCTTATGCAACACAGGGACAACCTTTGGCACAAGGCCATAGACACACAGCGCACTAGGGACAGACAACTATATAGGAAGGCGCGTAATAAATGCACCTGGGCAACTCACAGGCCAAAAGCTGAATACGGGGAGATGGGAAAAAATTCTGGAGCAACATTCAGGAAATCAGTGGCAAAACTCGCTCCCCCACCCCTACCCAACTCAATGTGAACGGGGACATTACCAAGACCCAGCTAAAATCGCTGAAGCCCTCAACGACTCCTTTTCTGACCTCTCACATATCCTCCCCCCAAATTTCTTCCACCCTCCCAAACCCCCACTCCTTGTCCAGCGTGTATAGACCTCCCACCCCTGCTCCGCTCTGAACCATTCCCACAACCTGGCCAAACGCTATATCACCAAAGCTATCGCTAACACTGCTACAGCAATGACTCCTGACCCAAAACTTATTAGGCTTACCTCAATGTCACACTACCCCATCTCACAAAAATTCTTAACCTCTCACTCTGCCTCGGCCAATTCCCCTCTAACTGGAAAAAAGTCTTGATCACTCCTATCTTAATGAATGGCGACCCCACCTGCACCGGTAATTATAGACCAATCTCAATACTCTCTCCTCTCTCCAAAGTGCTTGAAAAAATAGTCTCAGACCAGCTTACAAAACGCCTTATGAGACACAACCTCCTAAGTAAGGAACAACATGGATTCTGTGCTGGCCACAGCACCATCACGGCCTTCACTGAACTAACCATGTTCATCCATGGGGCCCTGGACCAAGGATCTATTGCCGGGGCCATCTATGTAGACTTAACAAAGGCATTTGACATGGTCAATCATGATCTTTTCATCCAAGTCCTGCCACAACTAAATGTGGCAGCTGAGGTCTCGGCCTGGTTCAAGGACTACCTCTCGGGTCGCTCTCAGCAAGTAAGAATCAACTCCACCATCTCCAACCCCAAACCTGTGTGCTCGGGCGTTCCACAGGGGTCTATTTTGGGCCCACTGCTTTTTACACTCTTCCTTAACTCACTCCCCAAAGCTTGCAGCGGTCATCTCCTACTTTATGCTGATGATGCTGTTCTTTACTGGCAACACCCGCAGCCAGACACCCTCCAGCTCTCCCTTCAGGGGTTTTTCAGGGAACTGGAAAACTGGTTTACTGTACACCACCTGATCATTAACTATTCCAAAACTAAGTCCATGACCTTTGCACATCGCCAAAGCCCACACAGCCAGATGACACTCCAAATCACAAACTTGGATGGTACCCTTCTGGAACATGTTACTCATTTTAAATATCTAGGTGGCACCTTAGATACCCCCCTCTCCTACCACAGACATGTACGCCTCCTCTCGTCAGTGATTAACTCCAGAATTGGTACCCTCTACAGGATCAAGAACAGCCTGCCTGCCCATGCCATGCAGATAGCTGTCACCTCCTCCATCCTCTCACTTCTCGAACGGGATCAGTATTCACGGCACTGCTGACAACTCCACCCTAAGTAGCATAATCACAGCGCTTAATACAGCCTGCCGCCTCATTACTGGCTGTGACAGACTCACCCACACCTGCGATCTGTACACACTAACAGGTTGGCTTAATTTCTATCAAAGACTCAAATATCAAACCTGCATCTTAGCAAAAAAGATCCACCTCCAGCTTACTCCAGCCGGTCTACTCCCCATCGTCAGCCCGGCCCCTCACAGGCGGACTACCAGACTGTTAGCTACCTCATCCTTCACGGTCCCCCCATGTCGAACGTCTCTAGGGTAGAGATCCTTCCGCTACTGTGCCCCCAAATGGCTCAACACCCTCCCCCCTACTCTCTCCCAGACCCACTGCATCGCACTTTTCAAAACAGACCTTCGAACACACCTCTTTGAAAACTCTAAATGTGAATGCCAATATAGCCTGCTGTCCTTCTTCATCCCCATAACTGACTCAGGGACTTCCTAGACCCTACGAACCACCCTCCGCTTTTAGCTCTGTCTTGGGCCCACATGTATGCCTCCCAATAGCTTTTAAAATGCCTCTCAACTGCCATGTCAATTCTGTAACCTGTAAAAATCAAAGTGTTAAAAAAAAAATGTGTTTCTTTTGATGCTTTATATTGTCTTGTGTCTCTCCACCCCCTGTAACCACTGTGGAGCCATTGTATAAATACTGTCTGTACTGAAACCTGTATATAATTGCTCATTCCGTCTGTCTTCCTTGTACTTTGGTTCTCCCTCCACCCCCTGTAAACGACGTGGAGCCTTTGCAAAACAGTCTATGACTCAAAGGATTGTAATTCTGATTATACAGTAAATAAAAAATAAATAAATAAATATATTCAAAAGAAATAGGCCGGGGCAAACAGCTTCTGAATATAGCATGGGAATGAGGCCGTGCAAACTGGGCTGGGAGTGCAGGGCAAATGTAGCCCTGGAATAAGACAGCACTGAATACAGCAACCAGGAAGTGCAAGCCACAACAACAACACAGTGCACAGCGACGTGAGGGTAGGTAGAGAAGAACTATGTGGCCAATGTGTGTTCTGGCAAATGCATGGACTCAGTACAGCTGCAGGCAGCAGCACACATGAAAAAATAGTGATCAAAACTGTATAATATTCCCCGAACCATTAGTGCCACGCTAACATGTTAGCACGGCTTTAGCGCAGAGCTAAGCGGTTTGCCCGGTGCAAACACATTAGCCCCGTGCTAAACTTTGCCATATTCAAAAGTGACATGCAAATGAGCCTACTTAGATAGTCTCTGGGCAAACAGCCGCATTAGCATCTCATCATGCCCTGATTTGCATGCAGTTTGCACAGTGTTACTGCAGGGTCCCACAGCTCCACCTGTAGGTCAGTCTGGAGGTAGAGGGGTTGGCCAGATCTGACTACAGCGCCACCTGTATGTCAGTCAGGCAGTACATGATGATAGCTGCAGGCTTCATGTAAACAGTACAGCATAGCATAGCATAGCATGTCTTACCTCAGGGGACAACACAGCATAGGCACAGGTGGTGGTAGTGCTGCATGCAGCCTTCACACTGTAGGTCATGCTACAGTGCACAGCAGACACTACAATAGCAAGAGGGCTGGTAGTGTGAGGGACACGACACTGCCTATGGTATGTAGGGCAGTGAAGACCACTGCACCGTACACAGTGACAGGTACAGGTTGCAGGAAATTACTGACAGTGGACAGTACTATCACGCTGTTGTGTGATCCACAGATGCTGCACCTGTGGCATGGGATGCACACAGTGTCATGTACATGGCCGGCAGTGTGTGCTGTGACATCTGTACAGTTGTGCGGTAGGTGGCTGGGGTGAGCATGTAGGATCCGACAGGCACACAGGTGGTGGCGTAATCCCACTACTGGCCTATGTGCACTGAGCAATGTTCCCAGCCTTGTGGCCACACCTAGGCTGTGGTGATGTCTGGCCACCCATACACCCTCCCTTCATACTGACAACAGTTAAACTAGAAAGGGACCTGGGGGTAATTATATCAGATGACCTAAAGGTGGGCAAGCAATGTGAGAAGGCAGTAAGGAAGGCTGGGGGGATACTGGGATGCATAGGAAGAGGCATCAATAGTAGAAAACAGGAAGTTGTTATCCCTCTGTACAGACAGTTGGTGAGACCCCATCTGGAGTACTGTGTGCAGTTCTGGAGACCCCATCTCCGCAAAGACATAGACAGAGTGGAGGCTGTCCAGAGGAGGGCAACCAAATGGTGCAGGGTCTGCACCAGACGCACATATGAAGAAAGACTAAAGGAGCTTAATATGTATACTCTTGAGGAAAGAAGGAGAGAGGGACATGATAGAAACTTTCAAGTACCTCAAGGAATTAACAAAGTCCAAGAGGGTAGCATCTTCCAGAAAAAGAGATGTGCAAGAACAAGGGGACACAATTTGAAGATAGAGGGGGCTCAGGGGTAATGTGAGGAAGTATTTTTTCACTGAGAGGGTTGTGGATGCATGGAACAGCCTCCCCGAGGAGGTTGTGGAGTCAAGAACAGTGGGGGACTTCAAGAATGCATGGGACAGGCATAAGGCAGTCCTAGTGGCAGGCAAGAGGAAGTAAGCTGTTGGTTAACTAGGATCTGCAGCTTATCTGTTAGGTAGGAAAATGGGCAGACTAGGTGGGCCAAGCGGTCCTTATCTGCCGTCAAATTCTATGTTTCTATGTTTCTTCACTGGCCACCATGCCCACAGTGCTGCATGTGTGTGCTGGCATCTGTCACGCGCCACAGATGTATGGTCTGCAGGTGTGTGTTAGATGACCACACTACCATGCTATCCCCTGTGGGTCAGATCACCCCTTACTGTCTGTGCTTGGCTCGGACTGGTGGCAGCTGATGGCATCATGGTGGTGCCATCAGTGAGCAGCATGTGTCCTCCATGTCTGGCAGTTTCTACGTGTCATACTTGTATGTTAGGGCCACAGAAGCCGCGCTAATGCTGAGATAGCACAGCGCAAAGTGCGCAAAGCTGTTTGCCCAGGGTTAAGACAAGCTTTTCCTGGGCGGTAAATTGTACCATGCTATGGGTCATGCTATGTCATGCTAAACACCTTAGCGCGGCGCTAGTCGGTGAATATCTCATAGCGAATTTATTCATGTTCACTATGCGCCTTGCATATCATTATGCTTAGCCCAGCGCTACTGCTGTTTGCCCGAGCTAGTTGGCCTTTTGAATATGGCAGACCCACACTAATCCCACACTATTCCCATGCAGACTGTTTGCGGACTGCACTAAGCTTTGAATATCTGGCCCAACCTGTTTTACATACACTTGGAGGTCACCACAATAGCCTCCCTGTATGAGAACCTGAGAGGGAAAAAGAAAATTAAAGAGGGCACTATAGCATAGTCAAGAAAGGGGATGGGGTACCCATAGGTGGTCAACCTTATGGACTAGAAATTGTAAAGGATAGATTAGGCTAAGAAATAGAAGAACTGTTGCAACAGATTTAAGAAAAGGTCGGTCCTCAAGAGTGGCAGGAGCTCCCTGTCACACTCTGCATCCCTCTTATGGGGGTGGTGAGTGCTCAAAACCATAAAGTTTTCATGGATTTTGTGTTTGTTTTTGGAAGCACCACATTTCCTGTGCGCACTCCTATGTTTCATCGTGTTCCAAGAGCTGCAATGGGAATGCTAATTAGCAGGCAAGCATGCACAGTTACATTAATTAAGTTTATTGTCCACTCCAGAATCAAAAGTGCAAAATGGTTTAATTAACTATGAAACAGTAACAACCACTCCATGAAGCATGGGGTATGACAATCGGTGGGTTTCTTCACAGACACAGCTGGAAAATCTACTACAACAGTCTCCTGAGCTAACAGACTAATTCCTTTCATGCAGATCTCCCATAAGACGTGCAGGATAAATTTCTGGCAGCACCTTGGGGCTGAAAAGGCCTGTCATGAGTAGCTTTATACTAATTCACTCTATTATCTCATAGCTTAATCCTTAACTTTACCTCCCCAGCAGTTATGATTTCTCCCTCAGGCTCTCTTCGTATAATCCCATTCCTATATAGGCACATAGGGCTCCCAACAGCACAAGTAATTTCTACTGTCCCGAACCCATTCCATCTCTCTCGTTCCTTCCCATCTGCCCAGTCATTCAACTTCTCCACCCAGGAGCTGATACACATGTAGCATACCCTTCTTATCCAACAGATCTTAATTCTGTACTGTTCTTTTGATATTCCCTTAGCAAGAACCAAACCACCAGAACCCTTTCAGACATCCAATCACTGATGCCACACATGGCAGCTGGACCTTATTCCGGGCAGTCTTGGGTGCCCCGGGCCTTGATCCCAGTAGCTCATGGCATTTTCCACTCATGCAGTGATTCCAACCTCTGAACTGACTCATCAGGGGGACCTCTGCTAGTGTCATACTGGAGCACCCGACAGGCTGCAACCCCATCAGGGTCCCAAACATCACTCCCGCAAATGGACTTTTCCTGCATCCATGGGCTGCTCAAACAGGGAGTCCCAACTGTGCAGTGGCCACCAGCCTGGGGATTTGGGGTAGCGCTACCACCACTATGCCCTCCACTGCTCAGGCTGCCACTTTCAAGCCACGCCCCAGGCCCTATTGCCATAGTGGGCCTACCCACAGGGCACTTTCCTACCTATTGAACTCACCCACGGACACAATTACTTTGGGCTACAGGCACCATTGGTGCTTACTCTACCATGGTGCTGAAGTTCACTTGGTGGGCCTCCATTTTCATTCCTCTCCCCGGACTCTGGCTCCCACTTGCACCAACAGGCCCAATTTCTTTGCTCTATTGCTCCCCTCTACTTAAATCTGAACTGTCGCTTTTTAAATCATTGGTCTTCAAGCGTGGAGGGCCGGGGTGGCAAGCAGATCATCCCCGCCCCACCACAGCCCTCCGGTGAAACTTGTGGGCTGAACCCCCCCCCCCACAACTTCCCCCAGGCCTCTCTCTAGAGGTGCAAAAGCCTTCTCTTTCATATACCAAGGGAGGGGCCCCCTGCTGACAACAAGCAGGCAATGCCTCCAAGACATACAGGTGTCAAAGTTTCAAATTCCTCCCCAACTACACTGAACCCTCAGAAAGTGTAACTAGTAAGTACCCAGCTGGTGCTTGCACTTCTTCCCCACTGAAAACGTTCGCCTCCTGGTGAATGCCCAATCAGGCCGCAACACCGACCCATTCGGAGGAGAGATATGGCCACTGTCCCTCCCCCAAAGGGTCAGAGCACTAAGCTGGCTGCAGCGCCGGAGTGGTGAAATACTAAAACTCTCAACATCCCAAACCTACACTCATACCATTTTCTGAATCATAGCAGGGCTAAGATCAGCAATCCACCACAGTTTCCCATGGCCACCTGTCAGGTACTGCAGCAATGGCATGCCTCCTTCCTCCTTTCACTACTACACTCTTCTCTACCTACCATTTTCTTGAATGCTACTAATAAAATGCTGCTACCAGGAATAGGCATACACTTATTAAAAGTTTTTCCCCCCAAACAAACCTCTGCAACTATATGATCACATAATGAATACCATTGAAAGCATGCAAAGCATTATTATTTAAATTTCAGCATAAAACATGAGCAATGCAAAATATTGCAGAACGCTGATTTATTTCACTAACACTCAGCCCATTCTCACATCTTATACAACTTTCACACTCATTCCACACTCACACTGCTACTTTAAAATAAAACATTTTCTTCCCCCTCTTTTTTCCTTAAACATTTTTTTTTTTTTTAGAAACACATTAAGTCCAAGTAAATCAAAAGCAGCAAAATCAAACTGGCAAGGAAAGCCAACCTCACAAACTTTTTAAGCCACAAACCATAACTGTGTGAGGCTGATTCCACTCAGGCATCAATGTGGAGGGTGCTCATTGGACAGTTTGGCTATCTTTGAAATGCACTGCTCCTCAAGGGGAGCCTGTGGAAAGTGTTTGGTGCTTTAAGTCCCTTTTCCCCAGAGACATGGCAACTTCTGCTAACTTCGGTCTCAAGCAAAATACAGCTTAGGGTCCAGCTTGGTACATTCTTCCCCCTATGTGTCCTCACAAATTATATAGTATTTGGTCCTCTGACCTTCCACATCCTGGACCATGGCAAAAGCCTTAAATAAAGTTACACCAGTCCAAACTGTTAATGAGAACATCTGTCAAGCTTTCTTACTAGCTGCTCACTCATGGCCTCCCAGCTCCAAAGCGCCTCCATGGCTTTTGATATTTACCTTGTCCAAGGCAGCCTGGAACACCCAGTTCTCATGCTTCTCCTCAATGATTTCCCAATGGTGCTCTGTCAAATAGGGATAGTTCTCTTCTAGGTATTCTCTGCGGATGCGGTGCTGGACCCAATGCTCGGCCTGAGAGCAGTCAGGGATGCTACGCACATTGGTTCTGGGTGCTGTGCCTTTCAATAACCAACTCCCCAGTGTATAGTGCATGTAGCTGGGGTCAGAAGATTGCAAAGAGTCAATGTCCGTTCTCTTTTTAAGATACATTTGTCACAGCCGGGGAATAATATCAAGAAAATGCTGGCTGGGATATCTATAAGGTTTTGGAATGTCTCTTTCCCACAAATGATCGTCAGAGGTGTAAGACTTGTATGGCATGCCCAGAGGAGGAGGAGGCACAGGATTTTTTGTTTACCCTCACTGGAGTCTCCCTCCAAAATAATCTTCTCCATGATCACATCAGGACTCTCGGCTTGGGGCACCTCCCGAGCAACAGATGGTGGTCCTCAGGATTTTTTCACATTATCTGTTGGTGTGGCATGTGGGCCCAATGTAGGGGACACAGATGGCTCAGTCCTACCTGTCATTTCATGGCCTCTCCCACTGCCACAGGGAGGATCAGGTACCACTGGAGGAGAAGGGATGAGCAGACATTTAATGCCCCCTCTCCTCATTCTGTCTCACCAGCAAACTCCTCCAACTGCTCCCAGTTCTCCAAACTTGAGGATGTAACACTTGCCAAAGCAGGGGTGGTTGCCAAACTCCAGGCAAGATGATAGTCAAGAGCAGGCCTAGGCAGGATAACAGAGCTACTACCAGCACAATCCAAGCACACCGGGAGGATCTTCACCCCATCTCCACTCTACAGATCACACACTTCTCCTGCGTGCCTCCTCACTGAGCTATCTCCCAGAGCCAAGATAACAGAGACACGGGCACCAGAACCATTTGGCTTTCCTAAGCTTCTGCCATGGTAACCACTGTATAGTTGCTTCACAAGGTTAAAACTGGTATTGAGGCGCAAAACATTTGTGGCGCAGTTCACAAATATTTGATTGCAATGGCACTGCTAACTCCCTGTAACATGACCCCACAGTCACAGCTTTAGGGTCTCAGCAAATCCAATGAGGATCTCAATGTTCTGCATACATTAAAGGCATGCTAAACAGTTCATGTTACAAAATAGCACTGTTGCAAGGCACGAAGTTGCATGAATTCAAGTTGTGGCCAGAGAATCAGATACCTCCCTGCAGCTTAATTACAGGCAGTTCAGACATGGCACTGGTTCCCCAACAGTTCTTTTGGTTTCTTTATCAAATCCCAGACAAGCCCCCATGTTGTAAGCTCCCCCTCCCTGTCTGGGGTATCCGAATGGCAAATTGGAGGGAAGGTGGCACTACACAACCCAAACAACCACAGTCCAGGAATTAAGGAATAGAAACAGCTTGTTATCTGGTTCCTTGATGGTGGAGACTGGGAGTCACAGAAACAAGGGAATAAAGTATTCTGCCGAGTGTTCCAAGAGCTGCAAGGGGAATGTTAACCAGCAGGCAAGCATGGACAGTCACATTAAATAAGTTCATTATCCACTCCAGAATCAAAAGTGCAAAAAGATGTAATTAACTATGAAACAATAACAACTCCATGGAGCATGGGGTATGACAATTGGTGTTTTTTTTCTCAGACACAGCTGAAAAATCTACTGCAACTATCTCTTGAGCTAACAGACTGATTCCTTCCATTCCCCTAAGCCATGAGGGCTAAATTCCTGGCAGTTTATTGGGGTTGAAAAGGCCTCCCACAAGTTAGCTTTATACTAATTTACTCTATTATCTCATCTCTCCCGTCTTTCGGATGAGACGTTAAACCGAGGTCCCATCTGCCTGGATTGGTGGTAGTTCAGGTGGATGTTAAAGATCCCATGGCACTTATCGAAAAGAGTTGGGGAATTTCTCCGGTGTCCTGGCCAAATTTCCCTCATTCACTATAAATACCACCAACAGCTTAATCTGGTTCAAAGTCAGTTGGCATCCATCTGTATCTCCCTTCCCCGGGGTCGTGCCTGAAAATAGGCAGGATTTGTCTAGTGCACTTACCCGGTCAACAAAAACTAAATAAATAATAAAAATAGCTTAATCCTTACCTTCATCTCCCCAGCAGTTACAATTTTTCCCTCAGGCTCTCTTCATATAATCCCATTCCTATATAGGCACATAGGGCTCCTGACAGAACAAGTCGTTTCTACTGTCCCGAACCCATTCCGTCTCTTTTGTTTCCTTCCCATCTGCCCAGTCACTCAACTTCTCCACCCAGAGACTGATACATATGAAACACACCCTTCTTCTCCAACTGATCTTATCTCTATACTGTTCATTTGATGTTCCCTTAGCATGAACCGAACCACCAGAACCTTTTCAGACATCCAATCCCTAATGACAATGCACGGCAGATGGGCCTTATTCTGGGTGGTCTTGGGTGCCACCAGCCTTGATCCCAGTAACTCCCGGCATTTTCTGCTCATGCACAGTTCCAACCTCTGAACTGACACATCAGGGGGACCTCTGCTAGAGCCACAATGGAGCACCTGACAGGCTGCTACCCCGCCAGGGTCCCAAACATCACTCCCCCAAATGGACTTTCCCCACCTCCACGGGATGCTCAACCAGGGAGTCCCAACTCTGCAGCGGCCACCAGCCTGGGAAATAGGGGTAGTGCTGCCACAGCTACACCCTCAACTGCTTGGACTGCCACTTCCAAATCGCTCCCCAGGTCCCTATTGCCATAGCGGGCTGCCCACAGGACACTTTCCGATCAACTGCTGAACTCACCCATGGGCACAATTACTTTGGGCTACAGGCCCCATTGGTGCTTACCCTACCAAGGTGCCGAAGTTCACTTGGTGAGCCTCCATTTTCATTCTCTCCCTGGGCTCCAGCTCCCACTTCCACCAACAGGCCCAATTTCTTTGCTCCATTGCTCCCTTTTACTTACACCCAAACTGTCGCTTTGTAAATTATGGGTCTTCAAGGGTGGAGCACCTTGGTGACAAGCGAACCACCCTGGCCCGTCACTGACCCTCGGGCCGAATTTGTGTGCTAAACCCCGACTTCTCTTCTTGGGATTTCTCCTGGGCCTCTCTTTAAAGGTGCCAAACCCCTCTCTTTTATATCCCAAGGGAGGGGCCCCCTGCTGGCAGCAAGCAGGCCCTACATCAAAGATCTCCAGGCAGAAAGTCACCTGGAGGCCAGTGACCATAACATGGTATGGTTCAGTTTGGCCACTAGAACTAAATCATCCCATTCCAAGGCAAAACTATTGGACTTCAGATGAGCTGACTTTGATAAGATGGCCAACAGAGTTAAGCTAGCCCTGGCATGAAGAAATACAGGTGAGGGGGTACAGGCAGAGTGGGCAAGTATTAAGGATACAATACTTGAAGCAACATCCCATTGTGTTAGAAAGAAAAGGAAGTGCAAAAGAAGAAGGAAACCACTTTGGTTCTCAAAAACAGTAGCAGAACAGGTCAGAGCCATCAGGAAATATAAGGGAACGCAGCGGGATGAAGATAGGGAGGCATACCAAACTTCCCTAAGGGAAGCATTGAAGGCAGTAAGGCAGACAAAGGCCCAAACCAAGGAAACACTAGCACAAACAGTAAAAGAAGGTGACAAGACATTCTGTAGATACATTAGTGAAAGGAGAAAGTCCAGAGTGGTATTGCTAAGATCAAAGGGGTTAAGGGGGCGTATGAGGAGGAGGACCATGTAAAAGCATCTATCCTAAATAGATACTTCTGCTCAGTATTTACTGAAGAGAAGGTAGGGCAGGGCCCACAGCTCAGCACCATGGACAGAGGGGGGAGGGAGGTGTGCACTAGTCCCTCCACAAAAGAAAGGGTCCTACAAGAGCTCGATAAGCTCAAGGGGTACAAGGCAATGGGACCTGATGGCATACATCCCAGGGTACTAAAAGAGCTAAGGGTGAAACTAGCACAGCCATTATCAGAACTGTTTAGTGAGTCTCTGAGCACAGAAGAGGTCCCAGAAGACTGGAGAAGGGCTCATATGATCCTGCTCCACAAGAGTGGTAGCAGGGAGGAGGCAGAGATCTACAGACCAGTCAGTCTTACCTCAGTAATGGGCAAGATTATGGAGGCACTCCTTAAGGAAAGGATAGTGCAACACCTGGAATCCATAGGCGCACAGGATCCAAGACAGCATGGGTTTTCAACAGGAAGGTCCTGTCAAACTAATCTCATAGATTTCTTTGACTGGGTAACCAGAGTGGTGGACCAAGGGGGAGCAGTTGATGCCATCCACCTTGACTTCAGCAAAGCTTTCGATACTGTTACACATAGAAGATAGATTAATAAGCTGGGTAGACTCGGGTGGGTCAGAAGTTGGTCAGCTGGGTGGCAAACTGGTTGACAGGCAGAAAACAGAGAGTAGTGGTAAATGGTATACAGTCAGAAGAGATGCAAGTCACAAGTGGGGTACCTCAGGGATCAGTCTTGGGGCCAGTCCTCTTCAATAACTTCATCAGTGACATTGCAGATGGACTGGAGGGTAAGGTTTGTCTGTTTGCAGATGACACCAAGATCTGCAACAGAGTAGATGATCCAGATGGGGTGGGCAGAATGAGAAGAGATCTGGAGAAATTGGCAAAATGGTCGGAAGAGTGGCAACTGGGGTTTAATGCAAAGAAGTGCAAGATCATGCACATAGGGAAGAGAAACCCTGAAGCCACCTATAGGCTGGGAGGGGAGTTGCTGGCAGTCACAAGGGAAGAAAGAGACTTGGGCATCATCATCACAGACTAACTGAAATCATCCAAGCAGACCACTAAAGCAGTAGGTAAGGCCAAGGGGATGTTGGGGTGTATTAGTAGGGGTAGCACAAGTCGAAAGAGGGAGATAATAATCTCTCTTTGCAAGACACTGGTTAGGCCCCATCTGGAGAACTGCATGCAATACTGGAGGCCACACCTTCAGAAGGACATTAACCAAATTGAGGCAGTCCATAGAAGGGAAACCAAAATGGTGCAGGGACTGCATCAGAAAACATATGAGGACAGATTAATGGAGCTCAAATATGTACTGTATACCCTAGAGCAAAGGAGGGAGAGAGGTGATATGATCGAAACATTCAAACACCTTAAGGGCATTAACAAGGTGAAAGAGTCTAACATGTTTCAATATAAGAAAAATAGTAAGACAAGAGGACACAGCATGAGATTAGAGGGAGGCCGATTAAGGGGTAATGTGAGGAAGTTCTTTTTCACAGAAAGGGTGGTGGATGCATGGAATGGCCTACCTCAGGAAGTGGTGGATATGAATACAGTGCAGGGCTTCAAAACAGGCATGGGATAGGCATAAGGGAGCAATACAGATGAGTATGAATAGATAGGCCACTGACAGAGCAAAGGCCGATGGCACATTCGTAAGGTAGAAAAAGAAATGGGCAGACTGGATGGGCCTTGCAGTCTTTATCTGCTGTCAACTTCTATGTTTCTATGTGGCAAACTTCCAAATTCCTCCCTAACTACACTGAACCCTCAGAACATTTTACTAGTAAGTACCCAGAGGGTGCTTACAGACACATGGATTTAATTAGAGAAAAATCTTATGGTATTAAAACATCTGGTAATTGTTTTAGCTGAAAAGTCAGACAATTGCTAAATTTTGGAAAAATTATTATTTTTTAATTGCCAGTCCCTGGGCCTTCTTACAGAGAATTCATAAGTGGTAGGACATGATTTTAAGGCTACATGCGAACATTACCTGGAAATGCTGTCATTAGGATTGATGATCTCCCCAATCTGATTTTATGATACCAAGTGGAAAAATGCTCCTTTGTACTCCTTTGTTTTGTTTTTCTTAGAGGTGAAAATAAAATCAAATATGTCAAAATTTTCACTAGGCTGTAAAAGTTCTGTCCTGAGGGATAAAAAAAAGTCACAGGTAAAAGAAAACAGCATTTAAAAACTCAGCTCACTGCTCTATCTCTAAGCAAGGTATTATTTCAGGTAACAGTCTTTGGTGCAGTTATGCAATATACACTCAGGCCCAGATATTCAGAAATATGCCAAAGGCCGGTGCAAATCCGGCACAGCACAAATCCGATGTGCCCTGGCACAATAGGAGCAATATTCAGAGGTTGTGCATGCTGCAGTGCACCAGTGCAACCCGGCTGAATATGGCACAGTTGCGTCATGGCGCAACTAGAGGTGCACCATGGCACAAACACAGTTGCGCCATGGCACAGAATGAGATGCCTCAGCGCAACCATGGGAGAAGAGCAGCAGAGCAACAGAGGGGGGCACGGCACAGAGAAGTGACCCAGGGACAGAGCCAGGGAAGCACAGTGACAGGCCACAGGAAGCCACCACCAGCTGGGCACAGCAGGGCATACACAGGCACCCAGACCCCCACCCCAGAACACAACAGTGGCACAGGTAGTAGGCAACAGGAGGTGCCAATGGCCAACGGAGGGCCACCAAGGGGGCCCCCTCCTTCATGCTGAAAGCTGTGCCCCCCTACACACCCAGACCACAGCAGGCCACACCCAGGACCACGCAGCCAAGCACACACACCCCTGACAGCTGCCCCATGGGCACCCCAAGACACAGCCACCAACTGAGGGGAGGGACAACACCACAGCACACAGCAGTGAACCACAGAAGCACAACGTGCACCCTGACACATGCACACCACATGGACAGGCACTGGGCCACTGCAGCATGGCTCCTCACACCACCTACAAAGCAGACACAGACACAGGCAGGTATGTCAAAAGATATATATATTAAAGAACTGAACTATGTACAAAACAAGGGCGTGGGAGAGGGTAGGAAAACGAGGGAAGGGGATAGGGAACAGGGACTGTACATTGGGAAGGGGGACTGTAGGGGGAGGTACAGCTGGGGAAACGGGGGAATGCAGGATCCCAACTAGCGGCAGCCACTCCCTGCCACCCCTTGCCATCTTCGCTGCCTTCTGTCAGCCAGCAGCATCCTGCGCACCTGCAGCACTACCTCCATGGTGGTTGAGGCAATCTATATTAGCTTCTGGAGCAGCCGGCAGTAAAGGGGCATCCTTCACCTATGCCGGACACCTAGGACAAGGGACAGGACAGATGATCAGTGCAATGTCCTGAGGAACCATGCCCATCCCCAGCGTGCAATGGGCAGTGGGATCACACCCCCCGGAGGGCCTGTACCGGCCACCTGCAGGGGAGTGGGCCAACGCCAGTCAGCAATGTGGCACACCACAACAGTGCACAGCGGTGGTCCCCGCCACACAGAGACCACCCAACTGCATAATGGCAGTCACATGGCACAATGCACCAGCAGCACCACAGCACAGTCAGTGACAGCCGGGTGCACACACCCACCTCACCAACAGCTGGTATACGTGTCCAATGGATGCACCACAGTGGCAGACACCATGCACAGTGTGACACACACAGCTGCCATGGCTCATGGCACAGGCAGCCATGCCCACAGCCACGCCCCTCCACCCCCCATGTACAGTGTGAAGGACCAAGACAGTGCCTTCCTTCCCCCTGTGGCCCCACTAGTGCCGGAGCTGCTCCTGCACAACCACCCTGGCATGCTGCGGCCTGCCATCCTGCCGCTGCTGCCATTCTCCTCCTATTTTCAGGCCCTGGGAATGGAACATAGACAGGTACGCATCAGTAACCAGCCACAGCAGCAGCAGCCCACCATCCCCATCCCTGTGCACAGGGTGAGCCTCTGCCTGACACGTCTTGCACAGCAGCATTGCAAAGCAAGTGGCGGCAGGCGATGCCACCGCATGATGTGCACGATGGCAGTGCACCACTCTGCAGGGCATGCCAGGCAGCCTATCCAACACCACAGTCCAGCACCAGGGCACACATGCAATATGGACCTACTCACCTGGTTGTGGCACAGCCCCATGCCTGATTTGCGCCTCCAACCTCCTGAAGTGCTCCGGGTCCCTCCTCGCCAGGTCTCCATAGCGGTGGCAATACTGCTCCCCCATCCTGGTCACCCCTGTGCACTACTGCAGTGTGGCAGCAATGCCCTGCCACACTGCTACCTGGGGCTGCTGCAGGGGTGCCTGGCCAAAGAGTTGGGGTGCATGAGGCTGGACGCAGGTGACCAGGTTAATGGTGCTCTTTGCTGTGCCATGCTGAGAGTCGTAGCCGGTGAGCAAAATGGTGGTGGTAAGTGCAAATGGCCACAGCATGCATCAGATGCATGATCCAAGGGGGACATGCTCTGTGTCTGGCCATCATGCAGTCTCAGAGATGCACGGCATGGGTGTGGCTGGGTGGGGTCATGGGTGTAGTGGTCACCAAGGGGCAGAGGTCGCAGCAGGGGTCAGGGTTCGGCCACCGCACAGTGTGCAAGTGCGCAATAGCAGACCTGGCGCACCATGCACCATGGTCCCCATTGCGCAGTTGGCGCACAGTGTGCAACTGGTGACATGACACCATCTGGCGCATGTGCACTGAGGTCCTGCGCACCGTGCATGCATGCGCATTGCACTGCAATTTGCTCCAGAGCAATCTCATTGCACACAGAGCAAAATTGCGATATTCAGCCACCACATGCAAAAGAGCTCATCAGGCAATGTGTGGCGCACTGGGGGAATTAGTATGTCATTAATGTTGCGCCAAAGCTCATTTACATGCGATGCACCATATAAGCACCATGGAACAGCACAGGCCATGGACCAGTATTGCATCCTTTGAGGTGGGTTGTGCATGCTGCTGCAGCTCCCTGGGAGCAGATGGCACAGCAGGGTAGGATACTAAAGGGGGATGCTGCCACTAACACACTGTGCTGTCTCTGTCCACAGGAGGAGACATGTCCAGACGTGAGGAGGGTGAGGAGCATGAGGAATGTGGTCCTGCTTACAAGTGCAGGCCCAAGTTCAGTAAGGATGAGACAGAGGCCCTGTTTGATGCCTACCTGGACAGGGAGCCACTGTTGAGTAGTGCCACGGGCACACCACAGGCCAGGGCTGGGGACTGGGAGGAGGTGGCTGGCTACATTAACCAGCATGGCATCCATCAGCGGTCAGCGCAAGAGTGCCATAAAAAAGTGGGCACAGACAGGAGGCCCATAAAGGAGACAGTGGCAGCCATCCGTGCCTCCTGGATGGCCACCGGAGGGGGGCCTCCTCATGCGCCACCGCTCACGGCGCAGGAGGAGTTGGTGGAAGCCACCATGTGCTGCAGCACGGTGGAGGGTGTGCCTGGAGGAGGATTCCAGATGGGTGGCAGCCCACCACTGCATGGTAAGTATGTCAACCATGCGCTGGTGGCATGGTGGGTGTGTACATGGGTATGCTGGCATGCATGCTGCCGGCATGCATGTCCTGTGCATGTGTGCACAACAACACACATGCCATGCTGCCAGACACATGCAGTGGCAGTTTGAGGGGGGCACATATGGGCATTGCATCACTGACGCACCTTTCTTCTCTTTCAGCACCAGCACGCTTGCATGTGGAGGATGGGGCGTCAGCAGCAGCCATGGATGCAGGACCAGCCTCAGAGGACCAGCCTTCCACCTCCACAGGCATCCAGGGTCCTGATACGCTGCAGCACACCAACACAGTCCAGGCGGATGTCCTGAGCAAGGGGTCAGATGAGACCCTGGATGTGTTCCTGTGGGATGCCAGTCTTGGTGTCCTCTGCATGGAGACACAGATTGAGGTGGGGTCCAATGCCGATGATGACATCACCATCATCCTGGACAGCATGGGCAATGTTGTGAGGGAGACGCCCATGCCAGTCACCAACACAGGCAGCATGCATACTGACCTGCAGGTGGGGGAACAGCTGCCTGCCACCATTGCGGGTGCAGCTGTGTGCAGTGCCACGGCTGTGCCCTGTGGTGGTGGTGCAGCCACGCAGGCACTGGGCAGCATTCAGCGGCCAGACGGGCAATGGCAGCAGGCTGTGGGTGGGGTGCCAGCTAGGGACATTCCCCATGAGGACCCCACTGTGAAGCATCCACCAGAGAGGGGGGCTGTGCAGCGTGGCTGGTCACCGCAGGAGGGTCGGCATCCCGCCTGGGATCCCCAGGATGCCGACCTGCTGGCTGAGCACACCCGTTTGCTGCGGGTCTCCATAGGGCAACAAGTGCTGCTTACCGCTGGGGTGCATGCACTGCACGCAGAGGTGCACCAGTTGGCCTAGCAGTGCGAGAGGGGTACTGCATAGCTCCTGGTGGGGATGCAGCACATGCAGGAGGCCACGACTGCATCCCTGGATCACATTGCCAATGCGATCACAGATGGCTTTGGGATGCTGGCTGCCACAGGGCATGGTTGGGCACCACTGACCCCATGCAGTGCATTGTCCACCCCACACTCCCAGCATCAGGCAACACCCACACTGTCGACACCGGGCTCTGATGTTGGCATCTCAGGCATGCCTGGGGCAGGCCTGTTTGGACGCCTATGCACCTCTGTGCGGACCTGATCATGGTCCCATGGTTCAACCTCTGGGGGGCTGTTGCTAACACCCTCTCTTGCTGATGTGCAGCCTGTGGATGCTGATTGGCTCCGGTGTGACCACTCCTGTGGCTGCAGTGGCCGTGGTTCCGTGCAGCAGATCTGATGTGCATGCCACCCTGACCGCAGTCTGCAGCTGCTGCCCCGTGCATGCATGGGCGGTGTGTTTGTGTGCATACCACTGGTGTGGTGCCTGTGTGTCACGCCGCATGCTGCCTGTGTGCATGCTTGCCCGGCCACTGAACTGTGTGGCGTGGGTGTGATGAGGGCAGTTCAGCACCGGTTGTGCCTGTGCACCGGTGCAATGCATCCGATCCCCAACACATGCCAATGCCTGGGTGTGTGGGTGCATGTGTGTGTTGCTGTATGCTGCTGTGAGTGATTGTGTGCCACTGACACCCCTACTCCTGCACCATGCCTCTGTGTGTGCATGCCCATTGCCATGCATGTCCCCTGCATGTGTGCTGTAGCTGTGTGTGTGTCCCATGCATGGGTTGCGCACCACCTACCTGCATGCACCAAAGTGCTCCTGTGCGATGGTGTCCCGATGTTGATGCGCCTGCTGTTGCAGCTGGTGATCCCTCCACCCAGGGGAGGGCTGTCCACCACCCTCCCTCCCATTGCCTCCATTGACCCCACTATGGTCGCCCTCATCAGCCTTGACAGCTATCCCACGATCAATGTCCATGTTGTGCAGTATGCAGCAGGCCCGGAATAGGCCACAGGCTTTTGAGGAGCTGCACTGTAGGGCACCATCAAACCTGTCTAGACAATGGAACCATGCCTTCAGCATGCCAGATACATGCTCAATGATGTTACGTGTGCTGGCGTGTGTCTCGTAGTAGCATTCCTCTGCTGGGGATGAAGGGGCGCCGGTAGGGGGTGAGCAGCCAGGGCCTCAGTGGATAGGCACTATCTCCTGTGTGGATGATGACATGGTTAGCCCTCTGCCATCCTTTGCTGTGCCACTTGCCTGTCCTTCATGCACATGCCAGCATGCCCACCCTGCCCTCCCCTATCCCATGGCCTACTCTGCCTGTCACCCCTTGCCGGTGCCATATTCACCCACTAGGTGGCCCATGGGGATGTCCCCAAGTTTGAACCTGTGGCACAGCGCAGAGCTCTGCCAGAAGAAAGCATCATGTGCACTCCCAAGGTGTGTGGCGCAGACATTGGTGATGCACTCCATGGCATCGCACACCACCTAGCAGTTGATGCTTGGGCTCCCCTTCCTATTGATGTATGCCACACCCTCAGGACCAGGTGGCATGCAGATGCCCATGTGGGTGCAGTCAATGGCCCCAACCACACTAGGCATACGTGCTTCCCTGTGGAAGTCATGCAGGGTTGCTGGACACTCCACCTGTGTGCTGGGGAAATGGATGTATTCCAAAGCACGTGGCAGCAGAGCATTGAGGAATTGTGTGAGGAGGTGGGACATGGCCAACTGGGTTATGCCTGTGGTGTCCCCTGTTGGTCTCTGGAAGGTGCCCGTGGCAAGCAGGCACATGACGGCTGTCACCTTCGTCTCCATGGACATGGAGTGGCTCTGTCTGGTGGGTGCCTGTATCTCCTCATTGCACAGCTCACAGAGCTGCCTCAGAATAGCCCTGTTCAGGTGGTACCGGCCCACTATCTCCATGTCACTGTAGTTCTTAAAGGTGATGCGGGCATGGTACCACCTGTGTTGGGCATGCTGTTGACGAGCCCTTCCTCGGCCACATCGCTGTTCCTCCTGCCCCCTCACACCCCTCATTATGGCCTCTCTCATGACAGGCACACTATCCATGGTCCCTGATGTCCAATATCCCCCGGATGGTTGGCTGCTGTGGGCTGTGTGCCACCCTGGTGCACTGTCTGGCTGTGTGTCTGACTGTGTCTCTCACTCTCTCTGCCCCTTTTTCCCTGTCCAGTGCCACCTCTGTCCCTCTCCCTCTGTGTCTGCCTCAGTCTGTCTGTCTGTCTGTCTCTCACTCTGTCTCTCTCTGTCTGTCTTTCTGTCTTTCTTTTTGTCTCTCTCTCCCTTGCTCTCTCTCACTCTCACTCTCTCACCTGGCACAAGTGCTTTCTGTGTGCTTGTGCCCTGTATTTATAGGAACAAGTCTGCTCGGTGCAGCTCTGATTTGCTCCACACTTGTGCCATGGTTCCACGGTGGAATATCGCACTTCGCTGGATATTCATGGGCACATCCCTGCACTTGCACCTGCATTCATTATAGTTGCACATTGGTGCAATGAGATTTGCTGTGTGCGCTGGCTCCTACTGAATATTGCTCCTTGGCGCAAGTCCGCACTTGCGCCGGTGCAACTCAGTTGCGCCATGTGCAACTGCTTTGAATATCCAGGCCTCAAAGTGTGTGTGTGTGTGTGTGTGTGTGTGTGTGTGTGCACATGTGTGTGTGTGTGCATGTGTGTGTCCTAAATGTGGTCTATTTTTGCAAACAAACAGTTGGCACTGGCAAATGCATATTTATTGAGTGGGTCCTAGACAGGTGGAGCAGGTTACTGGAGAAGTTGTGGAATGCAGGCTTTTTCTCAAGATTCAAGAACAAATGGGACAGGAATGGGGGTTGTAAGGAACACATGTAATCCACAGTGTGCTGAAATTCAGTCAGAGCTTGTCAGACTAGTTAGAAATGTAATACAGGACAGACTAGATGGATGAACATTCTTGTCCTTAACTATCTATAATGAATGAAAGGACTGTAACATTTTGTGTGAGGGATTCAGGGGTAGTTATGTTTTATCCATTGCTGAGTTTAAGAGGCATTAGTGCATTCCCTTGCTGGAGGTACTGAGATATGAGGTTCATTTACAGTAGCTCCTTAGAGCCCGTCCATAGTAGCTTGCACAGGAGTATGGGTTTGCTAGTCGCTGTCCTTTGCATCTGTCTGCACTGACATGGGGTCATGCTACTGACATTTTTCACTGTTAAGAAAACATTCTACTTCTGTCTGAGTCTCCTAGGTATACAACATAGAAGAAGCTTACCAAAATAATGTTTTATAGACTTAAACATACAGCACAAGAAATAACATTTGTATGTGATGCCATAACTAAAGCCACTAGCATGGCTTCCATGATACAGTAGGAGTTAAACAAAAATAAATAATTCCTGTGTTGGTCTGCAAATCAGAAAAACAAAATCAACTTAACTTTAAAAAAATATTTAACTTTTAAAATAATACATTAAAGTTCTAATTGTAAGAGATATAATGAGGAGAGGAGGGAAGGGGAGGGGAGGGAAGAACAAGAGAGGGCAGGGACAGGGTAAACTGAAGTCAAAGCCAGTAGAATGTTGAGTTCGACAGGTCCCTGTGTCATAAGAAAAGCTTGAAAGTCATAGCACCAGTACTGGTTCTAATATGGAGCTCTGTGGAATGTGGAGTTCTGCTGGCAAAATTTGTGTGGAATGGCAAATCTGCTTCAAATGTGAGTTCTGGAATTTCTTTTTGAATTCCATGAAATCCTGAAAAGGACTTCTATGCAAACCATGGCATAACTTTCTGCAGATCACGTAAACTGTAAAATAAGTTTCTGAGGATTATGAACAAGGAATCTGCAGTTTATGCACACTGGAAATTACTTATCCACGAAAAACATTATGTTTTCAGAATCTCAGAATTCTACAACCAATGGCATTATGATAGAGCTGTGTAGTATTTTTATGTTTGCTTGTGCACATGTGCAAGAAACATTATGTGGCAGCTTAGGAGAGAAGTGGGTTGTGGAGGTGCAGCACTGTGGCAGCCAACCATGGCACTGCATTTGGGGGCTTGGCACTAGTGGACCAAAGCAGGCCCAGTGTCCTAATGACACTGGTTCTGCAGAAGTGCCACCAAGTTGAAAAGTTTTTGCCACTGCAATCAGGGGCCGCCTCGTCATTGCAGTGTCAGCCATTTCACTGCAATGAGGGAGCATCCAGTCACTGCAGGGTGGTACCTTGCCATCCCCATGTCCCCGACCCAGTACATTTGCTGATGGGGGAGCCCACTCCCCATCGGCAAACTGTAACCCCATCCCTCATTTGTTGTGTGCCAAGGGGGTGCCAAATCCCCCTCAGCATCATGCGCCCCCTCAACAGTCTTTCTTTGTGGACAGGGGGCCCATCCCCATTGGCTTCAGTCCTCTTCCCCTTCCCAGTTCAGTTTGCTGATGGGGGAGCCCACTCCCCGTCGGCATTATGTCCCCCCCCACTCCCAATTTGTTGTGTGCCGACAAGGGTTCCCAATCCCCCGTCAGCTACAGCCCTCCCCAAACCACTCAGTGGCATGCTGGGAGCCGACCCCAGTGTGCCAAATGTCCCCGTAAAAAAAAAAAAAAAAAGTCCCACAATGTTTTTCGTTTTTTTTCCCCCGTTTTTTAAAAACCTGTAAAACAGAAAACGGTCCCTTGTTGAGTTCAGTGGCCCTTCCCCCAACCCATGCCCAATCTCTGCATACCCCACCTCCCCATACTCCCCTCACTCCATACTTACCTCCGGAGCCCAGTGAGATGATCTTTGGTGGACCAGGAACACATCTGCACACTTCAAAGCCGACCGCGAACTGAAGAAATGCTGGTAAGCTGTATAATGGCATAAATAGGGTATTTTCAACTTTGGTGCATATCTCAGCCATTTTTGGGAATTTTGGCACCAGATTTTTAACATGGAGTTATTGGGACCCCTCCTTATGAATTTAGTCACTGACATGGCGTTATTCAGTCCCGAAAGGTGATTTTGTGGTCACTGCACAGAATCACCTTTTGGGACTGATTAATGAAATGACAGTGCCACTGTTCATCAGGTGGGCTCTCAAAAGTCTATGTTGCAAATTCAGTGAAAAAATCCAAAAATGACTGTTTTATGAGCGCATGCCAGCAGTTTTTCACGACGCTCATAACTTTATGTAATTTGTAATATTTTCACTCCAGATTTTCAACACTACCAGTTTTATACACCTCCTTATGAACAGTACAGCTGTCATTTTACACATCCTGGCCAAAATGTGTTTTCGAACTTCCGGCTCAGAATAGCGCAGTCGCTGTGGGAAACCAGTTTTCTGGATAGATTGAGAAAATGACAGTGACACTGTTCATGAGCAGAGGTCCTAAAATGGCTACGTTGAAAATCTGGTGACAAAAGTGCATAAAATGACTGTGTTACAAGTGTGCATTGCGCAGTTTCCACGCATCCTTGTAATTTCGCAGATTTGTAATATTTTCACACTAGATTTTCAACACTGGCATTTTTTCACACCTTCTTATGAACAGTACAGCTGTCATTTTTCACATCCTGGCCGAAATGTGATTTTGCACTTCTGGCACAGAATAGCGCGGTGGCTGTGAAAAATCAGTGTTTGGGACAGATTAAGATTGAACAAGTGAGAGAAGGGGAGTGAGCGAGCTCAATGGAGCTCTGTTGGGACTGCTATGGATTTCTTTCTGGGCAGAAAAAGGCCCCAATGCAGGCAGGAGTCCAGTACAGAAGGGCAGCCTGCAGCGTCAGGAGAAACAGAACGAGAGAGTGAGAGAAGGGGAGTGAGCGAGCTCAATGGAGCTCTGTTGGGACTGCTGCTTATTTCTTTGTGGGCAGAAAAAGGCACCAATGCAGGTAGGAGCCTAGTACAAAAGGGAAGCATGCAGCACCAGTAGAAACAGAATGAGCAAGGGAGAGAGGAAGAGTGAGCAAGCTCAGCAGGGCTCTGTTGGGACTGCTGCAGATTTCTTTGTGGGCAGAAAAAGGCACCAACGCAGGCAGAAGCCCAGTACAAAAGGGCAGCCTGCAGTGCCGGGTGAAACAGAATGAGCGAGTAAGAGAGGGGGAGTGAGCAAGCTCAATGGAGCTCTGCCGGGACTTTAGAGTTGCCCACCCTGCCACGCAGGGTCCTCTGTGGTCCGATATTACAGCAGGGTCTCTAGGGTGGAGACCAAGCAATGTTTGGATACTTTGAGGATTGCTGTAATAATACAGATTTAGTTGTTCTGTTTATTTCTCTAACTGAGCTGAGTAATACTTGGAGTGCAATAGGATTTCTAACTACATGAGAGCTGAGAACAAAAAGTATGGTAGCTTAGGAGTGAAAAACGGACAAGGAGGCTTTAGGATTATTACAGTAATGCAGTATTTAACGCATGAGATTTGAGACTGAATTACCCCAGTCAGCAAGGGGCCAATAGGGGGACTAGTGTGGGGGGGGGTGGGGGATAGGAATTTAAGTAAATGGGGGCCTAACAGTTGTAGTAGGATACAGAACCCGGCTGGGCGGCAGGATACAGAGGGTGGTTGTAAATGACTGTCACTCCACAGAGGGAAGAGTGACCAGTGGGGTACCACAGGGATCAGTGATGGGACTGGTCCTATTCAACATCTTCATCAGTGACATTGTGCAGGACCTAGAAGGCAGAATTTCCCTGTTCGCTGATGACACAAAGCTCTGTAACAGAGTAGACACACCATAGGGTGTAGACAGAATGAGAAGGGACCTGCAGAAACTTGAAGAATGGTCAGGGGTTTGGCAACTGAAATTCAATGCAAAGAAGTGCAAGATAATGCATATGGGACACAAAAACCCTGGCACAATATATCAGTTGGGGGTGAGGCTATAGCAAGCACCAAGCAGGAAAGGGATCTTGGGGTTATCATCTCTGATGACCTCAAGGTAGGAAAACAGTTTGACAAGGCAGCAGGTAAAGCAAATAGGATGCTGGGTTGCATAGGCAGGGGCATCGACAGCAGGAAAAGGGAGGTCATAATTCCACTATACAAGATACTAGTGAGGCCCCAGCTGGAGTACAGTGTACAGTTCTGGAGACCTTACCTACGTAAGGACATAGACAGGGTAGAGAAGGTTCAGAGGAGGGCAACAAAGATGGTACATGGATTGCATCACAGGTCCTATGAGGACAGGTTGAAGGGCCTGAATATGTACTCCCTGGAGGAGAGGAGGGAGAAAGGGGATATGATAGAAACATACAAGTATCTTACAGGGAGGAATAGGGTGCAGCACACACTATTTTAAGCAAAAAAGATGTTCCAGGACTAGAGGATGGGATGAAGTTGGAGGGAGGACGATTCAGAGGAAACATGAGGAAGAATTTCTTCACAGAACGGGTGGTGAACAAGTGGAACACCTTGCCAGAGGAAGTGGTGGGGGCTGAAACAATCACAGGATTTAATAATGCATGGGATAGACATAAATTAATTCTGGAGGTCAGGGGTAAGGGGCAACAGACTTCTAGGAAAACATAAAGTGAACTTACAAGCTCAAATGGGCAGACTGGGTGGGACATAGGCCTGTATCTGTCAACACTGTCTATGTATCTATGTATCTATGTAACCTAGGAGTAAGAGCCCATAACATAAGATGGGGGCCAAAATGGGGCAGGTGCCACATGTCAATAGGGCGGGCATCTTTGGAAGGGTGGTGGGGTGTACAGGGTGTGGGTCCACCAATGATCCTGGACTGGTCTTGGAGGATGGGGTGGGTGTATGGTCTGTAGATGACTGGCTAGTTTGAGGGGGGCACTGTGGAGGTTAGGGAGGAGTCTAAGTGGCATGGCAGATGAGTATGGTAGGCATCCTGGCTGGGGGGTGGAATAGCAGACGGCAACGGGGGACAGAGGAAGAACAACTAGGGACTGAAACCGACCCCAGTATCAGAGGCACTAGCAGAAAAGAGAGGAGAAGGGAGGGGGTGCCCGAGGCTAGGGGGGCCTCCTGTTGGAGGAGGAAGAAACCACAAGGAGTACCAGGGGAGAGAGCAGATGGCTGCGGGTAGGGAGGGACCAGGAGTAGAACCAGGTGGCATGGAGGGGAACAAGTAGGAGGGGGAACTGATAGGGGAAGAGATGTAGGAGAGGTATCGACTAGAATAGATTCGAGCCTCTGGTATGGGAGAGAGGTGGGGGAGGAAACATACCAGCGGGGGAGAACAAGTGGGGCATGAGAGGGATGGCAACAGCTAGTGGAAGAGATAGCGGGGTCAAAAGGGTAGAAGGGGGACTAGTAAGGAAGGAGGGGTGGTGACTGGAGGAGTGAAGGCTATGGGAAAGGGGAAGGATGGGAGGGGCATCACTATCGGGGTAGAAGGGAATGGGGGCTCTAAATCGACAACAGTGGGGATAGGAGAGGGGTTGGAAATGAGCAGGGGAGGAGGGGAGGTTGACATGGGAAGCCCAGTAGGAAGTAGTCAGGCTGGGAAGGAGTTCAAGGGGGACAGGAGGAATAAGGCAGAGAAAAGGGATGAGGCGGATATAGGGGGTACAGATACAGAAGTCACAGAGGGTGCAGCTGGTGGCGGTAAGGGTCAGGGAAGAACGAATATACTGGGGTGGTGGGAGGGGCACTAGAAGGGAAAGGGGCTAAGGGATGGGGGTACTCATCCTAGGGGATTCTATACTGAAAGAGGTGAGATGGGGCAGAAGGGGAAGGGAAGGCACAGCCGTATTTGGGTTGAAGCTCTCCCCAGGTGGACTGCAGGAGGGGCAGGGCAGGCACTGCTCAAGTGTGCAGTGAGGGGGAGGAAGACATCTAATTTGCTGTTGCATGTGGGTATAAATGACTTGCCGGGGGAGACTGTGGAAGTAGTGAGGGGGAGGTTCGAGTCATTGGCCAGACAGTGTGAGGGTTGGGGGAGTTGGTGGCATTCTCGGAGGTACTTCCGGTACCATGTGCAAGCATGGGGAGGAAGGGTAGGATTGAGGAGTTCAATGAGTGGCAGAGGAATTTTTGTCACACCAAAAATTATGGGTTAGTGACTAACTGGGGTAGGGTCTGTGGAAATAGTGACTTGTACGTGTTGGACAGTATACACTTCAGCAGGAAGAGAAGGGGAGTATTAAAGGCAGGATTGGGGGTATATCTCTACTAAGGTGGATTTAAACTAGTGGGGGCGGGGGTGGCCAAAAGACAGGTTAGTAGAAAGGTCCAGACAGGGGGAGCTTAATGAGCTTACCCCCCCTAGATATAGGTAAAGGTAGAGGCATAGTAACCCTGGGAGGGGGCAGGCAGAATGGTCTGAGTGTAATACAGAAGACATCACCACCCGGTAAGAATAAGGAGGAGAAAGGGTGCGGACTACCGGGAGGAGGGACACAGGCCAAGGAGGAGGAGAAGAGTGAGGAGAAGGAGGAGTATGGGTGGAAGGTGGTCTCTCTTAATGCAAGAAGCCTGGGGAACAAAATTGCAGAGCTTCAGGTGCTCCTTTGAGAGGGGAAGGTGGCCATTGCTGCAGTAACAGAGACTTGGGCCACAGAGCGCCATGATTGGGGCTTGGCAATCCCGGAATACAGGATATACAGCAGGGATCAGGGTCTTGGAAGAGGGGGTGGGGTTGCACTCTATGTGAGGGAAGGGATTAAATGCACAAGGGAAGAGGGAGAAGAGGAGAGGACAGAGACGCTTTGGCTGTAGCTCTTGGACTCCTAGGGCAGAAAGCTGAGGCTGGAAGTGGTGTACAGACCACCAGTCTAATCTGGGGAACTGGATGAGGAGTTCGTAGAGCAGATAAGAAGGGTGTGTAGAAGGGGGAGTGTGGTGATAGTGGGGGAGTTTAACCTCCTACGGGTTGACTGGAGCACCCCGGTCCCTAGCAGTACCAGGGAGCAGGTGCTCCTTGATGCATTCCAGGATGACCTTCTGACACAATTGCTAAGTGGGCCTACAAGGCTTGGTAGCACTTTGGACCTAGTACTGGCAAATGGGGAGGCGGTGAGGGAGGTAAGGGTGGAGGACCCACTAGCAGGTAGCGATCACCAAACAGTGTGGCTCGTTGTCGTGCTGGGCAGGGAGACAGGAGGCATGGGCACTAAGGTGGTGGACTTTATTAGGGTGGACTTTGGGGGGATGGGAGCAATACTGCAAGAGAGACTCCAGGATATAAGGCCGGGGAAGTATGCAGAACAAAAGTGGGGAGTCATAAAGACTGGGCTAACAGAGGCCACAGTAGTCTGCACCAGGGCCAGAAGTAAGAAGAGCAGAGGCAAGAAACCATGCTGGCTGAACAAGGAAGTGCTGCAATGGGTGAGGACAAAGACGGCTGCATACTGGAAGTACAGGAGAACAGGGAAGGGAGGAGGATAAGGAGGCTTTCGGGAGTTGGTCAAGGGAGGTTACCAGGAGGGTGAAAAAAGCTAAGGCCTCCAGACAATTAAGTTCCACACAAGGCATAAAGGCAGGGGAAAAGGACTTTTTTAGGTATGTCAGGGAAAAGAGAAAATGCAAGGAACATATTGTGTGGATAAAGCGGGGAGGAGATTGGGTGGAAAAGGGGAAGGAGCAAGTGGAAATTCTAAATGAGTACTTCTGCTCCATTTTCACTAAGGAGAGGGATGGCCCACTACCAGAATCCGCTGGGGGTGGGGTGGGGAAAGGGGGGGAGGTGACGGACAAAGTTATCACAGGAAGTAGGGCGCTAGAGAGGCTGAGGGCAGTAAGGGGCGACAAGGCAGCAAGTCCCAGTGGCATCCACTCCAGGGTGCTGAGGGAGATGGTGGAGCTGTTGGCTGAGCCACTGGCAGATCTGTTCAACACCTCCCTGGAATCGGGATGTGTGCCCCAGGAATGGAGGGTGGCCCATGTGGTGCCCATACACAAGAGTGGGCCTACGGAAGAGCCAGGAAATTATCGTCCGGTAAGTCTCACGTCCATAGTGGGAAAGCTTATGGAGGTGATTCTGAAGGACAGGCTGGTGGCATTCCTAGAAAGTAATGGCCTCCAAGATGGGCGGCAACATGGGTTCGTCTCAGGGAGGTCTTGTCAAACCAACCTGATAGAGTATTGTGACTGGGTGACAAAGGAGTTGGACAGGCGCCATGAGGTACATGTCCTGTACTTGGACTTCAGTAAGGCCTTTGATACAGTGCCTCATGGGAGACTGGGGGGGGAGCTGATGGCAGTGGAGGTGGGGAAAAAAGCTGACTAAATGGATGGAGAACTGGTTACAGCGGAGGGTGCAGAGGGTGATGGTGGTGGGGGAGCTATCGGCACCCAGAGCAGTGACAAGCGGGGTGCCTCAGGGGTCAGTGCTGGGCCCGGTGCTATTTGGGCTCTTTATCTCCGATATAGCACATGGAGTGGGGAGCAGGGTTAGTCTGTTCGCACATTATACCAAATTGGGGGTGGTGGTGGACGAAGAGGACACATGGGAAAAATTACAGGGGGACCTAACCAAACTAGATACTTGGTCGGTGGAGTGGCAGCTAAGATTCGATGCAAAGAAATGTAAGGTGATGCACTTCAGGGCTAAGACCCAGAAGAGGGACTATTGGTTGGGGATGAGAGAGAAGGAGAAGGACCTAGGGGTGTTGGTAACTGGGAGCATGAACAACTCAGCCCACTGCATGAGAGCAGCAGCAAAGGCAAACAGGATGCTGGGGTGCACCACAATGGGGTTCTCATCCAGACACAGGGATGTGATCCTACCTCTCTACAGATCACTGGTCAGACTGCACCTAGAGTACTATGTGCAATACTGGAGGCCATACCTGAGGAGAGATATCAAGTTACTGGAGGGGGTGCAAAGGAGGGCAACAAAAATGTTAAAGGGGATGGAAGGAAAGGATTATGAAGTTAGGCTGAAGGAGCTCAACATGTACACACTGGAGGAGAGGAGGGATATGGGGAATATGATTGAAGCATTTAAATACCTGAGGGGGTAACTAAACCTAGCACCGAGGGGGTGTTTTAACTGAGTAGTGGAAGAGAGACGAGGGGGCATGGACTAAGGTTGAAAGGGGGATGTTTTAAGAGGGAAATGAAGAGGCACTTCTTCTCTGAGAGGGTGGTGTCTAGTTGGAATGCACTGCTGGAGGGGGTGGTAACATGTAGGACAGTCAATAGCTTTAAGGAGGAGTGGGATAAAGCAAGAGGAAGAGTCGGGGGCAGGGGCTGGGACAAGTGGGGGAGGAACTGAGGGGTAAGAGGCTGGGGCAGCTGCAATCTAGGGTACTAGCTGCACACTTGGGCAGATTTACATAGACCAATTGGTGTGTTCTGCTGGCAGATTTGTATTTTCATATGTTCGTATGTATATTCGTATATGTAAAATCACAGTGACACTGTTCATGAGCAGAGGTCCTAAAATGCCTTTGTTCAAAATTTGGTGACAAATGTCCATAAAATGACTGTGTTACAAGCATGCATGATGCAGTTTCCACGCACCCTTGTAACTTCATAAATTTGTAGTGATTTCACTCCAGATTTTCAACACTGGCATTTTTTCAGACCTCCTTATGAACAGTACAACTGTCATTTTTCACATCCTGCCCGAAATATGCGTTTATACATCTGGCGCAGAATATTGCTGTTGCTGTGGGAAATCAATGTTTGGGACAGATTAAGAAAATCATAGTGGTAGTTTTCATGAGCAGAGGTCACAAAATGCCTATGTTGAAAATTTGGTGAAATAATTCCACTAAATGACTGTGTTACATGCATGCGTTGCACAGTTTCCACGTACGCTCGGAAGTTTGAGCATTTTTAATACTTTCACTACTGATTTTCAACATTGCCATCTCTTCACACCTCCCTATGAATGGAACAGCTGTCATTCTTCACATCCTGCCTGATCTGTGTTTTTGTACATCTGGTGCCCATTGGCACGATCGCTGTGGAAACTCAAATTTCAGGACACATTGACAAAATCACACTGCCACTGTTCATGAGAAGAGGTCCCAAATGCTTTCATGAGGTGGGGGCCACAAAATACACATGCTGAAAATTTGTATTGCAAATACCAACACATGCCCGGGGCATTACGGTTTCTAACCATAACATCCCACCCTGTACAGACTGACAAGCATCAGGGGTGTGCCTTTGGATTGCCGACTGTAATGCTCATGCCATTCCAACCCCATCCCCCACCCTGTAGCCGCTGACAGGCTTCAAGCTGTGTCTTGGACTCTTCAGCCCCATAGTTCACCCCATTCTATATTGCATTCATTTCAGCATATGTCCTTATGGAGTGGGGTGACTGTAAAGCTGAACACCCCAAGGCACACCTCAACACTTGTCAGTGTCTGCAGGATAGGGTGAGGTGAGGTGAAATGGCATGAACTTTATCGGTGACAACCCAAACGCATGCCGCAATGCCTGTCCATCTCTGCAGGGTGGAGGTAGGGTTGGCATCATGTTCAATACTTCGCTGCCATTCCTACTCTGCATCTGTCTAACTCCTGCATTTCCAATGCTAATACCAGCAAGCAAACATTTGGCACTGACAAATGCTTGTTAAATTCTGCATCTGCTGGCATTCTGCAGAATTTCAGAAATTTTGCTTACTTCTGAAGAATTCTGATGCAAGCTGCATTCTGCAGAATTCAAGCAAAATGTTAACTCTGGAATTGTTTTCCTCAGTTCATGTGTATTTTGGATTCATTTTCTGTAAACCTTGGAATAATATTATGCAGATTATGTAATCCACAGACTAATCAAGGGAATATTATTGCACTGTTCACATAGAAATGCTATCTGGAATTCTGCGGAATTAAAATAGAAATTCTGAAATGGATTTGGCAACAGAATTTCACATCAGCGCATATCTAAGGCCCTGGAAACACTGGGGAACTTAAAACGGTTTAAGTGCATTACAATGATTTAAATTCCCCTAGCACTGTTTGCAGACAGACTACAAGCCCCTTAAAACGTTTTAACAAAAGTGTTTTTAAACCCTGCTAGATACCTAGTCTTACAACCATTTTTAAAAACGTTTTGGAACAAGCATGGTTTTACTCATAGGTCTGTCCAGGAGTAAAAATGTTTTAAGATGTAATGATTTAACTAAAACAGTTCTAGCTGCGGTGTGTCCAGGCAAGCACGGTTCTGTGTGTTGGACTTAACAGAAAATAGTTACAAGGAGAACAGGTTTAACACTAGCAGTGTGGCCACACTAAACCATTATCAACAAGCATTTGTCAATGCTGAATGTTGTCTCGCTGGCATTGGTAGTGCCAGAGCTAGAGATGCATAATAGGAATGGCAGTGAAGTGCTGAAATGATGCCAACCCCACCCCCACCCTATAGAGACTGACAGACATCGGGGTGTGACTTTGGGTCATCAGCTATAACGCTCATGCCATTGTACCTCACCCTACCCTGTAGACACTGACAAGTGTCATGGTGTGCTTTGGGGTCTTTGGGCATTATCCTTACCCCATTCCATAAGGAAATACACTGAGGTGGGTGCAGTATAGGAGAATGGGGTGAACTTTGTGGCTGAACAGTGCAAGGCACACCACGATGCCTGTCACTGGCTGCAGGGTGGAGGTGGGGGTGGAATGGTGTGAGCATTATATCCGATGATCCCAAGTCACACCCCTGGTGCCTGTCAGTCTGTACTGGGTGGGATGCTACAGTTACAAACCCTAACACCATAGGCATGCAGTGGTATTTTCACTCTAAATTTTCAACATGGGCTGTTTGTGAGCCCACCTCATGAAAAGCGGCACAATCAGTTTGTTAGCTGAAAGGAGGTTTTGCACAGCAGCTATGCCATTTGGCGACACAGGGACGAAAACACATTTTGGGCAGGATGTGGAGAATGCCAACTGTATTGTTCCTGAGGAGGCGTACAAAATAGCAACGTTGAAAATGTGGAGTGAAAATATGAAAAATTGGTGAAGTCATGAGCATGCATAGAAAGTGCGCAACACACGACCATAACCCAATTATTTTTGGGAGTTTGTCACCCACATTTTTAACATAGGCATTTTGGGACCTCCCCTAATGAACACTGGTGCTGTGATTTTGTTAATCTGTCCCAAAAGTTGATTTCCCACAGCGACCACGCCATTGTGTGCTACAGGTGTGAAAACACATTTTGGGCAGGATGTGAAAAATGACAGCTTTACTGTTCATAAGGAGGTGTGAAAAAATGCCAGTGTTGAAAATCCAGCATGGAAATATTGCAAATTTGCGAAGTTACAAGGGTGCATGGAAACTGCGCAATGCACGCTTGTAACACAGTCATTTCATAGACTTTCGGCACCAGATTTTCAGCATAGGCATTTTAGGACCTCTGCTCATGTACAGTGTCACCGTCATTTCCTCAAACTGTCCCTGAAAGTGATTTCACACAGCGACCGGGCTATTCTGCACCTGACATGCGAAAATACATTTTGGGCAGGATATGTAAAATGACAGCTGTACTGTTCATAAGGAGGTGTGGAAAAATGGCAAGTTTGAAAATCTGGAGTGAAAATATTACAGATTCGAGAACTTACGAGCGTATGTGCAAACTGAGCAACGCACACTCGTAACTCAGTCATTTTATGGAGTATCATCATGAAATTTTCAACATAGACATTTTAGGACCTCTGTTCATGAAAAGTATCACTGTCATTTTTGTAATCTGTCCCAAACACTGATTTCCCACAGTGACCGCGCTATTCTGCGCCAAAGTGCGAAAACACATTTGGGCCAGGATGTGAAAAATGACAGCTCTACTGTTCACAAGGAGGTGTGGAAAAATGCCAATGCTGAAACTCTGGAGTGAAAATATTAAAATTTGAGCGGTTACAAGCGTGCATAGCAACTGCGCAGCGACGCCAGAAAGCAGCCATTTTGGTCTTTTTCCACCAAATTTGCAACATAGGCTTTTTGAGAGCCCACCTCAAGAACACTGGTACTACAGTTTCGTTAATTGGGCCCGAAAGGTGATTCCGCGCAGTGACAGCGAAAATCACCTTTCGAGGCCGATTAACGTCATGACAGTGGCAGAATTCATGAGGAGGGGTCCCAAAAACCCATGGTGAAAATTTGGTGCAGAAATTCCAAAAAGTGCCAGAGATATGCATCAAAGTTCAAAAAACCCTATTTACATCATTATACAGCTTACTGGCATTTCGTCAGTTCGCGGTTGGCTTTGAAGTGTTCAGACGTGTTCCCGGTCCAACAAAGATCATTACGCCAGACTCTGGAGGTAAGCATGGGGTGAGGGGGGTGGGGAGGCAGGCACAGAAGGTGGGTGCAGGCTATGGGAGGGGGCAGGGAGATGGGATGGCCACTTTCGTTTTCACAGCTTTAAAAAAACAAACATTCTGGGACTTTTTTTGCAGGGCATTTGACACACTAGGGTGGGCTACCAGTGTGCCACCTAAGTCTTTTTGTTGGGGGGGGGCATTCTGTAGCCGATGGGGGATTGGGCACCCCCATTGGCACATACTGAAGGGAGGGGGACACACGAGCCGAGGGGATTGGTTACCCGCTCGGCAAGCAACAAGAGGGGAGGGACACATTATGCCGATGGGGAGTGGGTTCCCCCGTCATCAAAATAAAAGGGGACAGGGGGATAAATGCCAATGGGGATTGGCCCCCCTGTCAGCAAAGGAAAACTGTTGGGGGGGGCGCATGATGCCGAGGGGGATTGGCCACCCCCTCGGCATACACTGTACATGTGAGGGGGCACATTATGCCGATGGGGAGTGGGCTCCTCCGTCGGCATTGTGACAGGCTGCGGTGGCAGCCACTGCTGCCATGTTGCCTGCACATCGGGAGGCGTGTTATGGTCACGCTGCATGAGAGCTTTGCTCTCATTGCAGCGAACCTTTTCTTTGTTCTGGTGGCCACATTTGATATGCGTGAGGTCAGAGCCTGCAGCTGGCTGATTGGGGAATGAGGGACACACCTTCTGATGAGTGTCCTGCATTCGCCCAACACTGGCCGCCCCTCCAAATGTGCTACCACCGCAAGATGTTGTCTGGCGTGCAAGCCAGCATATAAAAATGGTTACTGAGTAGTGTGGCTGCACTGAAATGGTTTAGCTAAACTGGTTTTAAAAACAGTTTTCAAAAACAGTTCTGTAGTGTGTCCAGGGCCTTAATTCAGCAGAATTAGCCAGATTTTTCTGAAACTGTAAAGCTGCACTGAGGCACCATGTAATCCAGCATGCTGATAGCCTTGATCACAGTGCTGTGTGGAGTTTATTTTATGTTTATATGAGGTGTATAGAACTGTTCTATTATCATGAAAATGTGCTGTTTTTGCCTGCACATTTCAGCCCAGCAGAAGGCACATTCCATTTGTGGAAATGCACTGGCTTCTGCAATTTGATGGTGGAGTTTGGCATTCTGGGCACAGAATTTCACATCCCAGAAATGAAAGTTAGGAATTCTGCTGTTCTGCTGATTTTCTGCATCTGTTACTCCACTGAAACTACTTATTGTCCATGCAAATCTGGCAGAACTGGAAATGGCCAATTTCACAGCGCACTACTACTGTAGAAATATTAAAACTGTCTCTCCATACAGGAAATGACAGCCAGCTCAAACATTCTGAATGTGTTTTTCCTCTTCCTTAGTGCAGCTGGCCCATGACTATAACCAGGTGGTAATATAAATCAATAAACTGAACACACCACCCCTTAAAAAAATTGCCATATAGAAAGCATGGAGCCTCGTTAGTTGTCTTCTTCCTCCTCTGGATCAGATGACTAATATTATTTGGAATCTATAGGTTTTGTCATGATACAGATAAAAAAAGATATAACATCTGTAAAAAAGGTTACAATTGATATTCAGCAGAAACTGACTGATATTTCCAAATAAGTTTAACATGTTCTGATTTAAATTACAGGCCATGTCACCAAGGTATTGAAAATCTCAATGTTCAGTACAGAACAGTATCTTCAGAATGTTAATGTCAGCGGCATTAGAAAAATATTGACCAGACCGACAAATAAAGCTGTAACTAAGGAAAGGAACTGGAGGTCTATCTAGGGTGAGGAGGAAGGTTTGAAACACTACTTTCTAAGATATACATTTAAGCAGTAAGGCACAAGGGAATGAATGTAGTGGGAGTTATTGTCTGATGATCATAACCTCGTGTTTGACAAATGGAAACAGGTGATGCCGAATGCCATTGGCAGCTGGGGTGCAATTACCTAACTAGAAACATAGAAACACAGACAGTGACAACAGAAAATGATCAACAGCCCATCCTGTCTGCCTGAGTTTCCTATCTAACCCCAGGAACCACTGTCTATTCAGGGTCCTAGCCCCCCATTCTCCTTCCTTATTCTGTTGCTGCGAGTGAACAACATGCCCTTCAGTCTGTCCCAACCATGCTCGAAATCAACAACTGTTTTAGTGCCCACCACCTCAGTCGGTAGACTGTTCCATAGCTCCACTAACCTTTCTGTAGAATAGTACGTCCTCGTGTCCCTTCTGAACTTCCCTCCAGACGATTTCCATTCATGGCCCTGTGACCTCGAACTACCATAAAAGCTAAACAGTTCCTCGCAGTTCACCTCTTTATTTTTCTTAGGAACCTGAAGGTCTCTATCATATCTCCCTCTCCCTTCTGGTCTCCAATGAGTCAATGTTCAGTGCCTTGAGACATTCCTCATAAGACCTGCCCTGTTAGCCCTGAATCATTTTTGTCACCCTGCACTGTAACATCGCCAGCCTGTCCCTATCTTTCCTGAGGTGAGGGCTCCAGAGCTGGGCACAGTACTCCAGGTGCAGCCTCATTAAAAATCTATAACGGAGTAGTATTACCTCTTTCCTCCTGCTATCAATACCTCTCCCTATACACCCCAGCATCCTACTTTCCTTACTATAAGCCATGTTGCCCTGGCTCTATTGCTTGAGCATGTAATTGAGGATAACTCCTGCATCCTGTTCCTCAGCCATAGTGCTAAGTGTTTCTCCGGCCATCCAGTTCTCTGTCCTGGGGTTCTTATTCCCTACATTACTTTGCACTTTTTGGAGCTGAATTTCAACTGCCAAACCTCAGATCACCCCTCTAGCTTTTGTAAGTCACTCTGCATTTCCTAGATTCTCTCATTGGTATTCACCCCCTCCCCCACATAGCTTAGTGTCATCTGCGAAGAGACAATAGCCTGCTGTGGATACCTTCCCCAATGTCACTGATGAATACATTTAAGAAGGCCAGGTCCAGGGAAGATCCCTGTGGCACCCCACGTGTGACCCCACTCCTTTCTGACTTGGACCCATGGACCACAACCCTCTGCTGCTTACCCTTTATCCAGTTTTCAACCCAGTTCACTATGTCCTTAGCCACACCCAGCTCCTCCATTATCTTCAGCAAGCATCTGTGGGGCACTGAGTTGAAAGCCTTACTGAAGTCAAAATAGAGGAAATCCACTGCATGGCCCCTGTCCAATTCCTTGTCACCCAATCAAAGAAAACTGTCAGGTTCATCTTGGCAGGACATCCCTGCTAAGAACCCATGCTGGTTACTATCCTGAAGAACGTTTCTGTCCAGGTAGTCCCCAAGGTCTTGCTTAATCAGTGACTCCATCAGCTTCCCTACAATGGAGATCAGACTGACAGGCCTGTAGTTCCCCACTTGCCCCCCCCCACCTCCATGGAGCAGAATGAAGTCTGCTACCCTCCAGTCCTTCAGAACTACCCCTGTTTACAGTGACTGGTTGAATAGTCCTACCAGGGTAGTGATGGGATTGACTTGAAACTGCTATCCCTCACCCTGGACGTCCTCCTAGTGCCCATCACCAGACTGTTCAACAAATCACTGACTCTTGCTCAATTCCCGGAGGTCTGTAAGCAGGCCCTAGTCACACCTGTGCATAAGGGAGGTGACAAATCCTTGGTAGCCAATTATAGGACCATCTCAATACTCTCTCAGCTGTCCAAAGCACTGGAAATGATTGTGGCTGGTCAGCTCATTGACTACCTCAACAAATATAACTTACTCTGTCCTAACCAGCATGGTTTCAGATAAAACGACAGCACTACCACAGCTCTGCTGGACTTTACGAACTATGCACACAAGGCCTTGGATGAAGGAAAACTGATGGGGTCTATCTTCATCGACCTCACCAAAGCCTTCGACACAGTCAATCACCCCCTGTTACTGACCAAAATGTCAAACGTGGGTGTGGCACCTAGTGCACTATGTTGGTTCCAAGACTACCTTACAGTCAGAACTCAATGTGTCAAAATTGGGCATACAGTTTCTACTGCAAGATAGATCTCGCTGGGGGCTGCCCCAGGGTTCAATACATGGGCCCCTACTCTTCAGTATCTTTCTAAATGACCTCCCCACTGACTGAGATACCAAACTCATACTCTGTGCCAACGATGCAGTGCTCCTGGGAAGCAGCACATCCCTTGCTAATCTGCAACTTGAGCTTCAGGCATCCTTCTCCTCATCGGAGAACTGGTTCTGCAGACATAAGCTGCTTCTGAATTGTAACAAGACCAAGGCCATGCTTATTACCAGTACATGCAAAAAAATAAATCAAAACCCCCTCATCATTACAAACTCCTGCAGTGAGTCACTGGAACAGGTCTGCATGTTCAAGTATCTGGGGATAACACTGGATGAAATCCTTATATTTGCTCAATATATTGACTCCCTGGTCAAGACAGTCAACATCAAGATTGGTGTCCTACATAGGCATAAGAAACACCTATCCCCCGAGGCCCTACTCCTTGCAGTACACAGCTCCATATTATCACATATCGACTATGGAATAGTGATATATGGGGCGGCAACAGATACTGCATTGAAATGGGTAGAGGTGGCTCTATACAAGGCCTGTAGACTAGCCTTAGATGTACAGCATGATACGTACATGTGTACACTATATAAGCTCACAAATTGGCTATCCCTAAAAAACAGGATCATACATCAGACATGCACCCTAGGGAAGAAAGCGTTTATAGGGAAAACACCACCATGCATTGGCAACTTGCTAGGGGCTGCAAACACACTACAGGCCACTAGGGGGAGGACAACAGGGGCCCTGTCCATCCCCTTCCGATGTACCACACTCGAGAAACAGGCATTTGCCTACCGTGCCCCTGTGTGGCTGAATGAATTACCCAAGCACCTCCTTGCCACCAACTGTCTAGCCAATTTCAAAACTAACCTCAAAAAACATCTTAGTACAATCTCTAATTGTTCCTGCAACTAATCTCTGGTCTCTCAATCTTCTGCCAATTTATGATTGATGCAGTATGTGTGCCTACTTGTCTCACGCCCTCCAGGATGCAGTTTACCAAGGCAAGGCCCCCACTGCCTACTCTTAGCTCCCAACTACTGCTTTACAACTTCCCCTGACCATCCCCTCCCCCATCTCCTGATGACAAGGCTCCTAGGGGCTGCACTTTCCTCTGGCTTATAACTGTGCTCATGTATCCTACCGTTCTAACCTGTAATCCACAATGTCTTTGCACATATGTTAAATCAGGGTGTTGTTTTACTTTTTGTTTTTCTACAATTACTACTTTGTACCTTGTCTTGTCACTGACGTGGAACCTTTGTAAAAGAGCTCGTGCTCAAAGGTATCTTCTGAATCAATAAACTTAACTAGTACCAGGGGTTCAGCCAGTTTTGCTACCAGTTCCCGGAACATCCTTGGATGCAACCCATCTGGTCCCAGGGCTTTATCTATTGTTAGGGTCACCAGCCATTTCTGGAGCCTCTCACTTGTAAACACTGGCTATCTCATCTCTGAGACCCACTTATCAGCCACTTTGATGCCACTTTCAGGCAATGGCCCACCTTCCTCCATGGTGAAAAGTAATGAAACATAATCATTAAAGACGGCAGCCTATTGCCCATCCTCTTTTATCACCCTACCCCTCTCCAACAGCTTAACAATTCCCCCTTCTTTCTTTTTTCCTGTAGTATATCGGAAGAAATGTGTTTCTCTGCCCTTGACCCCTTCTGCAATATGCAGCTCTGTGTCTGCTTTTGCCTCCCTAACCACCTTCTTTGCCTCCTTACTTCTCAGTAAATATTTTCCCAATTCTTCCTCCTCCTGCTTCTCTTTGTACTTGTAGAAGGCTTTTTTTCTTAGCCCCCACCAATTCTCTGACTTTGGCTGAGAACTATAATGGTCTCTAGAACTTATTTCTTTTGGTTACCATTCTCATACATAACTTAGATACTTCAAGAATGGCACCCTTCATTACCTCCTAATTCCTTTCTACCCCATCCCAATTGTCTACACTGACTAAATTTTCTCTGACCAGCTCCCTCAGCCTGTTGAAGTCCACCCTGCTAAAATCAAGGACTTAAGTTCTCAATTAGAGCCAGTTCAAACCAAATGGAGTTATAGTCACTATTCCCTAGTGGTTCCTCTACTCTCACCATTCCTACCATCTCTGAGTTTGCAAGCACCACATTGAGAATGGCAGTCTGCCTGTTGGGTTCCTTAATGAGCTGTACCAGGAGGCAGTCCTGGAGTGTATCCAGCAAGGCCTGACTACTGGTGTTCCTGGCCAGTGGATCATCCTAATCGATGTCTAGCAGGGTTCAGATCACCTACTACCACTACTTTCCCCTTTGCTACATCCTTTTAGGTTCTTCCATGAGCTCTCTGTCCCTCTCTTCCTCTTGGCCCAGAGGTCTATAAGAGATCTATATCACCCATGAGTATAGCTTTTGCCTGAGGCTACCGTGACATGCACCCACAGCGGCCCTAACTCACTATCATTACCCCTGATGCAACCATCCTCTACCACTTCGCCATCCCTGACATAGAGAGCTATTCCTCCCCCTCTACCTTTTCCTCTATTTCTCCTGAACAGTGAGTACCCAGGAACCCTCAGGTCCCAGTCATTATTCTCTGTAGACCACATTTCTGTGATGGCCACAAGTTCCACCTCAGTGTTTGCCATCAGCACCTATAGCTCACATATTTTATTACCCAGGCTCCTGGCATTAAGGCATACTCATTTCCATTGGACATCTGGACCCACTTTGCTATTCCCCTGACTATGACTTTGTGTTTCCCTTGTTCTCCTAGCCTGTTGTTTTTCTTGGTTTTCAACATGTTCCCCTTCTCTAATAATGTCCTCTTACATTTGGGCCTAGGAGGGCAAGGGTCATCACGCAGACGGAACTCATGTGCAGTTAGCTGTGCCAGCCTCTCTAGTCTCCAAAGTACTTCAATCCACTCATGCCTCTCCACTTTGTGGAGGTCATATGGGTATCCAAAGAACTCTTGAAAAGACAAGGCTTCATTTTTCTGACTTCACATGAACAAGGACATTGTTTTGTCAAATCCTGCCAGCCCTGTTCCCAAAGAAAGCCTCCCGCCAAACTGACCAAGGCACACATCATTCCAATGCCTGTAGCCACAGAACCTTTCCAAAGAGTCAGAACAGATGTTCTTGGCCCCCCTGCCTACCTGCCTGCATTATCCACCATGTGTGGCATTTTGGTATTTGGTCTGCCACTAGGAACCCCTTACCTTCTGGTATTCTGCTTTCCCATCTGGTGCTTCTGCTGCAGGAGTCAGTAGGTACCGAATAAATTGAGTCGGATGCATATAATAATGAACAAGACAAGGTTTATTTAGGAACTTAGGAAGGCACATCTCATCAGCACAAGGAACATCCAAGACTCACTAGAGGACAAAAGAATTTGCCCTTCCCTAGTCCCTGCTGGACACTAATTAGCACAACATGTGACCATAGCTGGCTGCCCATTACTGTTCCTAGTTAAAGGAGCGGCAGCTAATCTTTAGCCCCATGCTCAACTCTGTACTCCACAGAACCAAGAATTTGGAGATTTGACTGTGTCACTTCATGGTTTCAGAACTGTGGGCACTGTACTGAAAAGTTCATGCTCACATTTCTGAAACCATGAAGTGACATAGTCAAAACTCCAAATTCTTGGTTCCATGAAAGAAACTGCACAGAATGTTGCCCATACAAAGAAAACAATACAAAACACAACTGACAGCTTCAGCTTTTATTCAGGTACAGTTAAATAGGGATCCTTTAGAGGTATGAATATCATTTATGAAAATCGAGACATTTCAAACAGCTGCACAAAAGTAATCAATTCCTGTCCCCTTTAAATGTGCAAACAGTTTTCCTCACATAAAAAGCCCAACAAAGACAATTTGCAAGATTAACTATGTGATTAAAATCACAGTTGATCAGGTGTCTAATCTCAAAGGTTTTCCGAGCAAGTTGTAAAGTGTCCCCAGTGACAACTTTGCCCTATGCTATTTGCACCCTCATCAAGCCATGCTCTATAGGGTTAGGTGTTATAGGATTATGTTAGTCTTTTTTATTCTGTAGCCTTCTATAAATACAAGACACTATAAAACTGCAGACAGTGGCAAAATACATACATAAATACAATAATACTATGAATATGTGAAATACATCAAGGCAGCAAGACACAGATGATCAATATATAACCCACATCAATCAACTAAAGGAATTAAATGATGGGGCCACAAGAGGCAAGGATGACGAGCCACTTTCTGACTTCACCACAGTTGAAGTCACTCTGATGGCTGTTAGTAGGGAGTTCAAAAAGACTGGTGCCACTACAGAGAAGACTCTGTCTCCTGCGGATTTGAGATGGGAGCAGGAGACACTTAGTGACCCTTGGTTCCTGGAATAGAGAGCTCTCCTGAGCATTTTTATTTGGGGACTCATTGAAGAAGTTTGTAGCCAAACTAGTTAGTGGCTTAAATGCCAACATAGTAACTGTTTCTGTCGGCCAGCGCACTTCACGCAGTATTGCCAGGGTTATGTGGTGTGACATCCACTAGAGTTCAGAAGGCAAACTGTCTTTTTCTGCACCAGCTGTAGCTGTGGAATCTGATCATACAGTAGGACCCTTTAGAGTGCAGTACAGTAACCAAGGTGTGATGAAATGCAGTGATGTTCTCAGAGCACCAGTTTCTACAAAGTATGAAACCTGGTGATGTTCCTTGGATGATAAAAGCCATTCCTGACTCCTGCCGACAGCTGGGATTCCAATGATAGCCCTCAGTCAAGAACTACTCCAAAGGTGCTAAGCACCCTCCCATCTCAAGCTGGACCCCATTAAAAACAAGTAATATATGGCTGCTCCTTACAGAAAATTCTGTCTGATATCACTAGTAGAAACTCTGTTTTGCTCAGATTTAGGGCCAGTGAATTCAAGGCCATACAACATTTCTCTTCCTCTAAGCACTGCTCTAATAATTACAGGAAGTAATTGTCCTGGCCCTAGACTGGTGCAAAGAAGAGGTACAGCTGAGTATTATTTCTATAGCAGTGCTATCCAATAAGTACATACTAATGATCTCCCTCAGAGATTCCATATACATGACAAACAACACAGGGAAGTCAAATGACCCCTGAAGAAGGCTGCAGTCAAGAAATGTCAGCTCCAACTGAAAAGGACCCAAAGCCACCTACTGCTCCCAGTCTTATAGGATGAATTAAAAAGCATATGTGCAAATCCAAGGAAGGGGGTGGACTTAGGGAATGGGGCGAAGGTTGGGAGCTGCAAACCTGGAGACCTGGGTTTGAATCAAATCAGCTCCCACTTGCATACTGTGTGACCCTGAGGAAGTCACTTGTTTTTCTGTTTATTTGCTTACCGAGTAAGCACACTAGAACAAAAGTTCCATTTAAAGGTGTGACTTGCATTAAAACATGTACAGAATAGAGTACAAAACTTAATAGCAACATATTTCACATCAAACAGAACAATTACATTTGATTAAATGTATAACTTCCTTGTGCTCCCAGGTCACACCTGGAAACAAGCTCTGGCTTAGTGTACTTTTCTTGGCTAAACAATTTTCCCTTCCTTCCCTTCACTTCCATATGATCACAGCCCCAAATAAACCTGTATATTCCTGAAGTTTCTCAAGCAGGCATGGGGTCATAATGTTGCAGTCAAAACTGCACACATCAAGAATGCCGCACGCAAATCAGCGTGTGGCAGAGTAACATCGGCACAGCATGCCAACCAGGAAACAAAAGCGCATACCAGAGGAATATCTTTGTTTTTGGGGGGGGCTCCACCCTGCACACCTCAATGTGGGGGGCTTTGGCCCCCACATGCCCCAGAATGAAAATATCTAACTCCAAGGGGGTGTGGACTTAGGAGATGGGGTGCAGGTTGGGAGTGGGAAAATTGTGTTTTAAAACAAAATAAAAAGGCATCACAAAGGGACATTGGGGAGAATCGAACCACAACCATGGGTCCCCAACACAGCCGGGTGCCAGTGCTCTAGCCACTTTACCAAAGGAGCGGCTTGGCCACCTACTGCACTGGCAGTGTACTTCACACTCCTCAATGTGAAACTACAGCAACAGGGGTAGCATTTATTACCGCATGCTCAGAAACCCATGTCGTTGTAGCTCCTTTAGATGTTTCTCATGTGTGGTTTTTCATGGGCTGTTCAGGCAGGGCTATATTGACCCAGTACCCTCAAGAAACACTAAATGTTCTACCATGTTAAAAGCAAACACTGGAGGAGGCTTATTATCCACAAACACTTACTGGGTGCCTGCAAAATCCTTTGAGAGCTCCTAGGGAAAAGAGAGGGAAGTGCCATTAGATACCAGGGAAGTTTTGGACTATAACAGGGGTGGTTTTGAGGGTCGGGCTCCATAGAAGTGACACTATAGTGCAGTGTTACAATATGTACCCAGTATATGTCACAATATTACATAGCCACAAATCTGTGAGCAATTGCTGGGGATCTTAACATCTCTATAAGCAGTTTGCATTGTGCCACACTCATGGGGAGCAACAATTGCAGTCATGTTAGTGTCACAATTGTGGGTGGTGGCACAATGATGTGGGTGCAAAGTACCTACAGTGCTTTGTACCAACCCCCAAGTACGATTCAAAATTAAGGCCCCAATGTGCCTGAGTTAAGGTATGCCACTCTGGAATGGGGAGGGGGAGCACGGACAATCATCCTTTTTTCTGTCAACCCCAATAGGAAAGGATTCAAAGCCACCAACAGCATTTGATCTTGTAGGATTGACCAGAAGCATATGAGCACAACACCACAAAAACCTGTGTATTCCTGAAGTTTCTTAATCAATGTTATCTATAGAATAAAGAATGGGGAAGAAGCATCCCATAATGAGGGTGTGCATGAAATTCTCATATGCACACCCTCCCCCATCTTTTATTTTATTGTAGCCAGCTAAAAAAGTTCACTTTCATCCAGGCCTGGGTATGTCACACCAAGCCAGATGTATTAGTGATTTCTGAATCCTGGCTCAGATCCTCCATGCCTGATAGGGAAATTAACATCCCCGAATACTCCTTATTTAGAGCTGACAGGCCTACTAGGGGTGGTGGTGTGGCTCTATATGTTAAGAACAAGTACACAGTTACATGCCTAAACTCGTCCTCTGTCACCAACCAACTTGAATGCCTGACCTTAAAGCTGGAGATATCCTCGTCATCTGCACTATGTGTCATAGGCTGCTACAGACCTCCCTCCGCTGGCCCCCAAATCCTTACCCACCTAACCAACATCATCGAGCTTGGCCCCCGTGAAGTGATTATCCTTGGGGACTTAAACTTCAACTGGTTGTGCCACGCTGCAGCACCCCTTAAGGAATTCTGCAATGCGCATGGACTAACGCAACTTATCAGAGAACCTACGCGTCCTAACAAAAAGTCCCCTGCCAATAGTACGTTGCTGGATGTCATTCTAGTAAACAAACCGCACCTATCCTCCCATGCAGGAGTTTTTTTCATGGACTTTAGTGATCATTGTATCATTGCGAGCATCAGGTCGGTTCAGAACCCACCCTCCATGTCTAGGTTCATCTCCAAGAGGGACAGGCACCACTTTGATCTGCCTGCCTTCCTTGAGGAACTGAAACACTCAGTGCGTTGGCAGGATTTTTACCTGGCCAAGTCAGTACAGCTGGCCTACAAGATCTTTTCTGAAATCAGCGGCCCTAAATAAATATGCACCACTTGTAAAAACCAGGGTAAGGGGAAGAACCTGTCGCTGGTTCACACCTGGTCTCAAATCAGTTTTACTGAATAGGGACAAGTTATGGAAAAAACCATGATCGACCAAAAATCCTGTTGACTGATGCAACTGTAGAAAAGCTAGGAATGAGTGCACCAAATTGATAAGAGATGCTAAGGCTTCCTACTTCTGTACAGAGCTGGATCCTGTCTCCAGGAACTCCTCCAAATTTTGGAATACCATTAAGGACATGTCTGGTCACACCCCGGTCAACTCCTTGCTGACTAAGATCATTGCTGGAAGCGTCACTATCTGTGACAAAAGGAAATCCTAAGCACTTTCAACAACCACTTTGCCACTGCGGGCCTTGCTTTCAACAATTCACCCGCAAATTCCTTACACTCCCAACTCACTCCTCACAGCTTGGAACCCCCTTCTTCCAACCCAGTTTTCTCCCTCCAGCATACTTCCATGAAGGAGGTCGAAGAACTTCTATTAAAGCTGGACGATAGAAAAAGTGCAGGCGCTGACTCTCTGGACCCTTACTTTTTAAAAGTTGCTTTCCACGTCCCTGTCCGCACGACACTCCAATTTTTCAATCTTCTCTTTCCCACGGTACACCCCATCATTGTGGAAAAGAGCTCATGTCATTCCTTTGTTCAAATATGGGAACCCTGTAGACTTAAACAATTACAGACCAATTTCATTTACTACCACGCTTGTCCAAATTACTGGAAAATTGTAAACAAGCTAATTGAAATATATGAGAGTTCATGAATCTTCTACATCCTATGCAATCTGGCTTTAGAAGCACAGCACCACTCACAGCCTTAGCTGCAATCTCAATGATTGGCTCCGTGACCTGGAAAATAAGAACTTTGTCTGTGCTGTGTTTCTGGAGTTATCATAAAGTTTCTCGACACTGTCGGCTTCAGCAGCGCTCCACTGTCCCTTCACTGGTTTGCCTGATTACCTCTCTGACCGGTGGCAGCAAGTTAAATCAGATGGTGAACTATCCCCCCTTAAACCTTTGCTAAGAGGGGTCCCCCAGAGTTCGAGCCAGGGTCCATTACTGTTTGCGATTTACGTGAACAACATTGATGTGAACATAACTAAGGCCAGGATTCATCTCTTCGCAGATTATACGGTCCTCTACCTTAGTCGCTCTTCACCCGAAACAGCCTGCAAAGACTTATAATCGGAGTTCAACATTCTCCAGAGCCAACTTCTTAAGAAAAAACTGTTATTAAATGCTAAAAAAACTAAGGCTATGCTGTTCTCTCCCTTCCTACTGGATACAAACCCAGCCACTGCCAGCACTGTCCCACAGATCAACACAATTATGGATGAAAACCTAGAATTCGTTAGCCAGTAAGTACCTAGGGGGCTGGCTTAATAACAAACTCTCCTTTACGGTCCACATCGAAGACCTCTTAAAGAAATTAAGACGAAGGCTTGGTCTTTTTTATAGGATTAACAACTACCTCACCAACAATGCCAAACGACGCCTGGTTCAAACTGTTTTTCTCTCCCTGGTCGACTATGCTGACTTCCTTTATAGCAACTGCCCAGCATCACACCTTGCTAAACTGGATACATTGTACTGCAGGGCATTGAGATTTATCACTGGCCTTCCTCATGCCACCCATCATTATGATCTCTATACAGCCCTGGGGTGGCCCTCCCTCCACTTCAGGAGAAACAGAAATGCCTTAATCTGGACGTTCAAAGCCATCATCAAGAAACTTCAGCCTTACATATCTGATTGTCTCCCGCTCTGCGAACCTGGAACCTATGCACTAAGAAGCTCATCCTTTATTTACATAAAGGTACCCAGGTTGAAAATACGTATGGGGAGAATGGATGTAAGTTTTGCGCTACCATCCCTATGGAATACAGTACAAAAAACTCTGAAGCTTAGCTCCCCGATCAGCTTATCCTCCTTCAAGACCCTTTACGGCTCTTTAGTTAAAGAATTCTTAAAATGTTTTCACCTCCACTAAATATCCTACATGTTGGTTGACTGTGGTATTCACCACCATCTATGCTATGCTCTATGCTCCCTGTTTTCCTGGCCCTGAGCCTCCCCTCCACATTTGTCCTTTCTCATTGGAATCTCTACCACCCACCTTGTGGCCTTGCTACCTCTTCTCCCCTATACCTCCTGCCCACCGGCTCTCCAGTGGGCAGGCTTGACTGTCATATGCGTCTCCCCTCAGTCCTAGGTATGGACTTATCCTCCCTGTATCTGGGGTGGTCCCTTAGCCAATCCAACCGGAATACACTTATTTACTTATGCCCTATTCATTTAATCATTGTTTTGTGCCTATGTGTCACTTGTATCGTCTTTAGCTGTATTTATTTTCTATATTGTTAGAGTGTACTGTTTTTAATTGTACGACTGTATCAGCTCCATCTTGCAAATGAGCTTGCTCAATGACGTTCGTTTGAATAAATAAAGATTTTTATTGATTGATAGATTGATTTTATATAATATACTGGGCAGCAATTTTTTTCCAGCCCAATTTCTTTGACCTGATGTCTTTGAGCAGGTGTCTCTCTCACACACACACACACGCACGCGCGTGCACAGCCTCTGATTCCCTCTCTCTCCTGCCCTCCCTCCGTTAGTTTTTTTGTTTGTTTTTTGTGGGTTGTTTCTGTTACTTTTTTTTTTTAACTTACAGTTTGCCTTGGGAGAGATTGAACTTTCCGTGCTTCCTGGGACCTCCATTGCAGCTGTGTCCCTTAAACAGACGAACGGCAGGATCAACCAGATATAACTGTGCAGGAAGCACCTTTATTTCAAAAACATAAAAAAAAAAAAAGAGAAAGGAAAAGAAAGAAAAATGATGATCATGTCTTGTTGTGGTGGCTCCGTGTTGGTGACTCTTTGGCTCCTCGGATGGTGAGAGACAGAGCCACCATTTTGGTGATAGTGTTCAGCCCGCCCACACAGGGAACTTAAGCCAATAATGGAGCAGCACAATTTTAGTGCCAGGGTGTGTGAATGTCACAATAACCAGCTGGTTATTACGGCAAATATCAACCTGGTCAGCCCATTGAGTAAAATTGCTGACCAGTTATTATACTGTGCTAAAATCAGGCAACTGAGTAAAATCATTATTGACACAAACACTTCCTGATTGCCTGAAAAATCTTTTGTGAGATCCCACGAAAAGAGGAGGTGGCGTCAATAGGCACAAGGTAAGGCATAAAATATAACAGGGGTGGGTGTGAAGGTTAGGCTCCTCAGACCTCACCTGACACTGTTATGTAGCATGTCAGCATGCACCCACCACCCAGCATATGTCACAACATTACAGAACCACAAACCTATGCACGCTTACTGGGAATGTTAACATCTTACAAGCAATTTGCATTGTACCACATTCATGGGAATGAAGGACTGCGGCCATATTAGTGTTACAATTGTGGATAGTGGAACAATGCAATGGGTGTAAAGTGCCTGCAGTACTTTGTACCAAACCTCCAAGGACAATTCAAAATTAAGGCCCCAGTGTGCCTAATTTAATGTATGTCACTATGGAATAGGGAGGAGTGGAGAAAATGACCTTTTTACTCCCTTTCTATAGGGCATATTTTACAAGAAAAAATATATGAATTAAAATCCACAGTTCAAAAGGCGCTTGCTGTAAATGCAGAGACCTTAGATACTTGCAGCTAATGGCCCAGTCAGCTTTTTTAATTCAGGCTGTAGTTGAAGCCCACAAAAGAAAGTTAATATTTCCCAAGCAGCCCTTAAAAATTGCTGTTCTGCTAGAAGGCCTGTTTTAGAGTTTATGTTTTTGTATGGTTTGTAAGAGTAACACTTTAAGCTCAGCCCTTTTACTTTTTATGTTTGCTTGTGTGCATGAGCAAGAAACATGATGTGACAGCTTAGGAGAGAAGCGGGTTGTGGAGGCACGGCAGTGTTACAGCCAAGGGAGGCACTGTATTTGGGGGCTTGGCACTGGTGGACCAATGGATGCACAGTGTGCCGATGACACTGGTCTCTAAAAAGTGCACCAAGTTGTAACATTTTCATCACAGCAATCGGGGCCACCTCATCATTGCAGCATCAGTCAGTGTACTGCAATGAGGGAGCGACCCGTCATTGCAGGGTGGAATATTAGCTAGCCTAATACTGTTTGTGAACATGGCGGGCGGCTTGCCGCCACATTCACAAACAATATTAGGCAGCCTCCCATGCCGAGGGGGTGCCCAATCCTCCTTGGCATCATGTGCCCCCCAAAATGGTCTTTGTTGGCCGATGGGGACCCCAATCCCCGCCGGCTTCAGTGCTCGCAATGTTTATTTAGCCAATGGGGGAGTCCACTCCCCGTTGGCAAGATGTAACCCCCCACCCGCTTTCATTGTCTGCCGACGGGGGAGCCTACTTCCTGCCAGCATGATGCCCCCTGGTTTCGTTGCCTGCCGACCGGGTGCCCAATCCATGTCGGTATGATGTCCTCCCCCCATTTTCTTGTGTGCCAGTGGGGGTGCCCAATCCCCATTGGCTACAGCCCCCCCCCCAAAAAAGAGTCCCTTTGCATGCTGGTAGCCCACCCCAGCATGCCAAATGCCCCTGTAAAATTGGAAACTGTCCCGCGTTGTCTTTTAATTTTTATTTCCTGTAAAGAAAAAACGGTCCCTCATGGTCTGGCAGACCCCCTCCCACACAACCCGTGCCCACCCACTGTGCACCCTGCCTCCCCACACCCCCTCCTCACCCTATACTTACCTCTGGAGTCCAGCGCGACGATCTTCGGTGGACCTGGAACACGTCTGCAGTCTTCAAAGCCGACCGTGAATTGAGGAAATGCCGGTAAGCTGTATAATGTAATAAATAGGGTTTTTTCAACTTTGATGTATATCTCAGGCACTTTTTGGAATTTTGGCACCAAATTTTCAACATGGGGTTTTTGGAACCCATCCTCATGAATTTTTTCACTGCCTTGGCGTTAATCGGGGCCGAAGGGTGATTTCACGGTCACTGCGCAAAATCACCTTTCGGGACCGATTAACGAAATGACAGTGCCAGTGTTCATAAGGTGGGCTCTTAAAAAGCCTATGTTGCAAATTTGTTGAAAAAATTTCTAAAAATGAATGTTTTATGAGCGTGCATTGCGCAGTTCCTATGCACGCTTGTAAGTTCACGAATTTGTAACATTTGCACTCCAGAATTTCAACATTGCCATTTTATCACACCTTCTTATGAGCAATACAGCTGTCATTTTTCACATCTTGTCCAAAATGTGTTTCCGTGCATGTAGCACACAATGGCACAGTCGGTGTGCGAAATCAATGTTTGGGACAGATTAAGAAAATCACAGTGACACTGTTGATGAGCAGAGGTCTTAAAATGGCAATGTTGAAAACTTGGTGAAAAGAATTCCTAAAAATGACTGTTTTATGAGCATGCATTGCGCAGTTCATACGCATGCTCGTAAGTGCATGAATTTTTTATATTTGCAGTCCAGAATTTCAACAATGCCATTTTACCACATCTACTTATGAGCAGTACAGCTTTAATTTTGCACATCTCGCCAAAAATGTGTTTCTTATGCCTGTAGCGCACAATGGCTCAGTTGGTGTGCGAAATCAATGTTTGGGACAGAGTAAGAAAATCACAGTGACACTGTTCATTAGTAGAGGTCCTAAAATGTCTATGTTGAAATTTTGGTGAGAAAAGTTCATGAAATGATTGTTGCGAGCGTGCATTGCGCAGTTTCTATGCACGCGTGTACCTTCACACATTTGCAATATTTTCACTCCAGATTGCCAACACTGCCATTTGCCCGCACCTCCTAATGAACAGTACAACTGTCATTTTTCACATCCTGGCCCAGATGTGTTTTGGCACTTCCGGCACAGACAAGCGCGGTCGTTGTAGGAAATCCATGTTCGTGACAAATTAGGAAAATCACACTGACACTGTTCATTAGCAGAGGTCCTAAAATGGCTATGTTGAAAATTTGGTGACAAAAGTCCATAAACTAACTGTGTTACAAGCGTGCATTGCGCAGTTTCCACGCACATTTGTAACTTCGCACATTTGCAACATTATCACGCCATATTTTCAACACTGCCATTTTTCTGCACCTCCTTATGAACAGTACAGCTGTCATTTTTCACATCCTGGCTGAAATGTGTTTTTGCACTTCCGGCACAGAATAGCACAGCCACTGTGGGAAATCACTGTTTAGGACACATTACAAAAATCACAGTGACACTGTTCATTAGCAGAGGTCCTAAAATGCCTTTGTTGAACATTTGGTGATGAAAGTCCGTAAAATGACTATGTTACGCCTGTGTGTTGCGCAGTTTCCACGCCCGCATATAACTTTGCACATTTGTAATATTTTCACTCCAGATTTTCAACACTGCCATTTTCCCACACCTCCTTATGAACAGTACAGCTGTAATTTTTCACATCCTGGTTGAAATGTGTTTTTGCAGTTCCGGGGTAGAATACCATGGCTGCTGTGGGAAATCAGTGTTCAGGACACAGTAACAAAATCACGATGACACTTTTCATGACCACAGGTCATTAAATGCCTATGTTGAAAATCTGGTGATGAAACTCCATAAAATGACTGTGTTACGTGCATGCATTGCGCGGTTTCCACGTATGCTCGAAAGTGCAAACATTTTTAATATTCCCACTACACATTTTCAATATTGCCGTCTCTTCTTACCTCCCTATGGATGGTACAGCTGTCATTCTTCACATCCTGCCCGATCTGTGTTTTCGTACATGTAGTGCAGAATGGCACTGTCACTGTTGGAAGTCAGTTTTCAGGACACATTGACAAAATCACACTGCCACTGTTCATGACAAGAGGTCCCAAATGATTTGATGGGGTGGGGTCACAAAAAGGCCATGTTCCAAATTTGTACTGTGAATACCAACAAATGCCTGAGGCATTACAGTTTCTAACCATAATGTCCTACCTTGTACAGACAGACAGGCCGGGGTGTGCCTTTGGATTGCTACCTGTATTGCTCATGCCATCCCACCCCCACCCCCCAGCCACTGACAGGCATCGAGGTGTACCTTGGACTCTTCGTCCCAAGACTTTACCCCATTCTCCTATGCTGTACCCATTTCAACGTATGTCCTTATGAAATGGGGTGACTGTAAAACCAAACACCCTAAGGCAGAGCTCAACACGTGTTGGTGTCTGCAGAATATGGTGAGGTGACATGGCTTGACTGTCATGGGTGATAACCCAAAACCTTACCCCAAATCCTGTCCGTCTCTACAGGATGGAGGTGGGGTTCATGTGAAGTTCAGTACTTCACTGCTATTCCTATTCGGCATCTGTCTAACTCCTGCATTTCTAATGCTAATACCAGCAAGCAAACATTCAGCATTAACAAATGCTTGTATCCTTTACATCTCTGTTTTGTATTGCTTTCTTTATAGTTCATAAATTGTGACTTCATGTTTGGCTGATCAGCACTGTTTGTTTCTAAACATCCCAGGTACTTTTATAACAACAAGGGGTGGTCTAATGTAACTAGTTCTAAAATTAGGAAGTTCTAAATTCAGTTGGCAGAGTTCATTGCTTAAAATAGCAGTATTTGGTAGTAACCATACACATTTTTCAGTAATACGGCTTGTGTGGCAAAAATATCGAGATACCCATTGTTCTCTTAATTTTCTTTCATTCCTGAACCAAGATATGGGGTCTTGAAGTTTTAGAAGTCCCCATGCCCATGCCACGCCCGCACCATACACATGCCACACCCACCATGAAAAACATGTAATATGTTGTGCGGCTTGCTATCAGAAACATGCGGAAGAACCATCCTAATATAATTACAGCATGAATCTAACATGGCATTCAACAAGTAACACCAGTGGAAGAGATTTTTAAACATGATGAATGGCAGCCATATTTAATGACGTGAGTCATTAATTACAAAATCAGTTGCTAAAAAAAGTTTTAACAACATCTGAGAAAACAAAAATATGCTGAGTATGAATCTAAGGTTATCAGACATACATTTTTGCTAAAAAAAAAGATAAGCTTAATTTTTTGCCGACTAACAAATACTGCAGCTTTAAATAAGGATTTTTCTAATTTCTTGCAAAATAAAACATTTTGATTTGAAATAAGTTCTATTTTTAAAACAGAAATCTTCATCTTGAGTTATATGTTTACAGATATGTACAGTTACTGTGTCTCTTATGGTTAAGAGTTTTCTCTCAAGTCTGGTGGACCTTTTTAACTCCTCCTTCAAAATGGGTTGGGTGCCTCAGGATTGGAGGATAGTGGCTCATGTTGTGCCTATCCACAAATGTGGCTCATGGGAGGAGCCAGGTACATACAGGCCTGTCAGTCTGATATCGGTGGTGGGCAAGATAATGGAGGTCATCTTGAAAGAGAGGCTGGAGGTGTTTCTGGAGGCATGGGGTCATCTGGATGACAACCAGCATGGCTTTGTTCAGAGCAGATCATGTCAGACTAACTTTGTGGAGTTCTACGATTGGGTGACAAAGGCACTGGACCAGGGAAGGCCAGTGGATGTCCTCCTTCTAGATCAGCAAAGCGTTTGACTTGGTGCCACACCCAGGGTTGCTGGACAAGCTGGGGGGATTAGGGATGGGGGAAAGGATGGTGAGATGGATAGGGAACTGGCTAACTGAGTGGTTTTAGAGGGTGGTGGTCGGGGGAGGTATCATCTCCTAGGAGGATTATTAGTAGGGTGCCACATTGTCGGTGCTGGGCCCACTCCTGTTTAACGCTTACATCTCAGACATCAGGGATGGTATCAGGAGTGAGATAAGCCTCTTTGCTGATGACTTGAAGCTGGGGGTGGTGGTGGACAGGGAGGAGGGGAGAAGAGCCCTACAGGGGGACCTTGAGACTCTGGAGCGGTGGTCACACACTTGGAAACTGAAGTTTAATGCCAAGAAATGCAGTGTTTTCTACTTGGGACTTAGGAACCCTGCTCAAGATTACTTTTTGGGTGGGGAGAAACTGCAGGTTTTGGGGGGGAAAGGATCTTGGGGTGATCATTGATGCCAAAATGAATAACTCTGAGCAATGTAGGAATGCTGCAGCTAAAGTAAATAAAATGATCAGGTGCATTGCCAGGGGGATAACCTCGAGGAGATTGGAGGTGCTTCTCCCTCTGTATAACTGCCTGGTTAGACCACTCCTAGAGTACTGCATGCAGTTTTGGTGACCGTACATGAAAAAGGACATTGCACTTCTGGAGAGGGTCCAGAGGAGGGCAACCAGGATGATACAGGGTCTGAGGGAAAGATCATATGAGGAGAGGCTTTAGGAGCTAAACTTGTACTCCCTGGAGGAGAGGAGGGACAGAGGGGATATGATCTAGGTCTTCAAATATCTAAAGGGAGTGAACAGGGTCAGCTTAAATAGGATGTTCCAGCTGAGAGAGGAAGGGGCCACAGGGGGCCTTCTATGAGGCTGTTTGGTGGGAGGCTCGGGGGAAGACTAGGAGATGCTACTTTACCGAGAGGATGGTGGACCAATGGAACGCACTGCCTACGGAACTGGTGGCTGTTAATACAGTGGTGGGATTGAAGAGGGGCTGAGACAGGTATATGGATAAGGTAAAGCTGAGAAATGTCAGATCTGGATGTGTAACTCTGATGGGGGATGGAGTCAGGGGGATTTACAGAGCAGGCGCGGGGGGGCAGCAACAGTGTCGTGACTGGGTGCTGATTTTCAAGCAGACTCGATAGACCTTTAGGCTTACTCTGCTGGCTTCTTGGTATGTTAGTATGTACAGTAAGTCCTTTGTCTGCCAGATCTGATTCACTTCACAATTCTCTTGTCCGAAGAACTTGCAAATGCACTTGTATAACCATGTGACATAGTAACTGTCCATATAAACGTATACAACATTCTGTACCCTGCTTTTCATGAAGCCAAGAATTTGGAGATTGGGCTATGTCACTGCATGAGTGAAGAATTCTGAGCACTGATTGGTCAACAGCTTCTACTTGTGCTCAGGGTTCTTTGTTCATGCAGTGACATAATTAAATTTTGATAATTTTATTTATTGGCGGAAAAAGGCACACTGAAGCAAAGTTGGAAAAGGCACACTGAAGCAAAGTTGGAAAAGGCACACTGAGGTGAAGCTCTCTTCCATTTGTCACCTAGGGAAACCAGGGGGATTAAGTGACTTCGTCAAGATCACACAGTATGCAAGTGGTAGTTGTGGGACTCAAACCTAGCTCTGCTGGGTCGTCAGGTTGGAAGCTTGGTGTTCTAACCTCTAGACTATACTGCCTTCAAAGGATATGGATATGGATATGAACAGGAATATCATGAATGATAACAGAAACTGTACAAGCAGCTGCAAATTAACACAAATTTCCTGTCCCCTTTAAGAACTTATCTATCTGTAAACAGACTAAAGTTTGCATGCTGGTTGTTGTGTGAACATCCTGGAGCCTTAACTTTTTAACCTGAAAAAGTCTTCTCATTTTGCAGTAAAGCTAAGGCTAAGTCGAGTCATTTTATTATAATGACATCGACGCTACAGTACACATCTGAAAATTGCCTATTTGTGTGAGGAGCTAAAAAGATTACCGCATACAAAGAAAGCAATTTATAAACAGCAGATGTTTCATAAACTATGATAAAAAACACTGCATGTGACATAGCTTGAAGAAGGTATCTCTTCCCCACAGCTGCTGGTGAAGCCAAGGGGTGTCAGTAGTTTGATGACAATAATTTTAAAGTAAATAAAGGATGGTTGATATGAATTTTGAAAGAGGCACACACATATGATGGATTTATAGAAAACAAATGATGCAGTCACTGTAAGTTTAATTTTAGAAAGAAAAGCTAGAGCACTGTAGTCAAAATTGCAAAAGTGTATGGCACTGGGTCAATAAGATTTTTTTAGGCATGAACATGAGTCCATCTGGTGAAGAAGTGATGTCAATCACTGCTGGCTGTATTTTACATTCTTTACCTAGGGGTGATTTTTTTTTTAAGATCAAAGTTGGAACATGGGGTAATGGTCTTGAATGTCATCATGGGCTGATGATGGAAACCAAAAAAGGAATGACTCTTATCCAACTGAGAAATCATAGTCTGTGCGTGGAAGCGAAAAAGAATAAACTGTAATACCATCTCTCTGGAATGACAGAACGTTGTTGCTGAAGAGATAATCAAGCATGTTTGCACCATAGCAGGGCAGTATGAGTAATGAATTTTAATTAAATGAATGCCATGAATAAAGGGCTATGTATTACTCAGATCTGAAAAATGCACATCAAGTCCTATTTGGGGTATTCCTACAAAGAAATTATATAAAAAAGAATAAGAAATAAACCTTTAACCATCCCACAGGTGCTCAGGACTACCTCACTCCCTACATTGCACCCATAATGGAATAAGGGGTTGGGGTGGTGGCTACCCTTAGAAATTCTTTTTCCCATAGATGGGCTGCAGTGGATCAGGCTTTGGAAGGGGTGAGTTTTCAATAATTGTTGTTAGATGAGTGACACTACTGACAGGAGGCCCTATGCACTATGCCTACATGCTGTGTATCTGAGGTGCGTAGGCAAGAGTACACATGAATGCCATGCAACGTGGGTCCCTCAGCATTCACTAGCAGTGCATGGACCAGATGCATACCAGATCCCCCTGCCGCATGGGCAGCTATGCGCCAGGGTGATCCAGGGGGAGTGTCAGGGGTGTGCCCAGACTACACATCATTCACAAAGGCACATAATGCTGTGCACAGGGGGGGTGCAGGAGGGCACAGGATATGTCTGGGAGACCCTGCCACAACTGCAGCACGCATCCAGCCCCAAGCACACAGAACCCCGACCCCACTCCCTAGAGTCATTTCTCCCCCACATCAGATCCCCATCCCTGGTCCTGTACATCAGTCCCCCCACATCAGAACCCAGTCCCAGAAAGTCAGTGAAGTCCCACTCCACAGCCAGAGCCCTGGCTCAGCAGCCCCTGTTCAGTATGTCACAGATGTGCCCCCCAGCCCCCAATCCCAGCTCCTCAGGCTGCTCAGTAGTAGTTAGTGGCCCCCACGCAGCACCTGCAACACCCCCATCCTCCATACCTGCATGTCTGTGCCGCAGTTGATGGACAGTGAGCGTCACATCCCTCCACACTCCACCTCAGTCACCGACTGTTTCACTGATGCAGGAAACGTGCTGCCTATTTATAGTGCAGGCTGCACTACTGGGTGCCTGTGTGCTCCAGTTCAGTTTCTGTTGATTTATTATACTGGAAAGGCATGGGAGCAAAATTGCCCGTTTTCACAAGTGTCCAGTCAGCGAACAACAAGCAGTGTTACAGAGTACTAATGGAAACACAATAACAGGCTCTAAACAATAACTGCAAAATACAGTCATACAAAAAAGAAAAAACTCTAGCAAAAGGCAAACATTTATAACAGGGCTTTAAATGGATTAAGTGCTTTGCTGTTACATCTTAGAAACAAGGAAAAAGATGGAGGAGGGAAAAGTGGAGAAATTAGTAGAGGGACAGTGTGATGGTATAACAGAAATAAGAGAAAGGTGAGAGGAGTGGGGCAGGAGAGGTGGTGGCAGAGCGCACAGAGTGGATGTGGGGGGGGGAAGACAGGGGATGTCAGGTGGGACCAGTAGTGGACAAAAGGGACTGTGGAGAGTGTTAGGGTAGGTTGCAGCAGCAAGGTGTAGGGGGAGATGCTTTTTCAAGGTGTATTTGAAGGAGGCGGCAGAGGGGCAGTGTAAGAGGTCAGGGGGGGAGGGAGTTTTAGAGCTTCGGTCCCTTAAAGAATAGGGTGTTTTGGCCGTGAGTGGTGTGGCAGCATGGAATAGAGAAAGAGAGGGAAGAAGCCCTTCTAGTAGACCTGGGGTGAAGTGTTTTGGGGAACAGAGATGAGATGCTGCTGGGGAGAGTTCCAAGATGGAGTTTGTGAAAAAAGGTGACAATTTTGCCACCAGTGCGGTTTTCAAGAGCGGAACAGGTGGAAATGTTGTATAGATCACAGTGGTAAGTCTAGGGAGCCCTGAGACAAAACCAATGACATTATGGTATGTGCCTCGTAACTTCCTTAGGTTTTTCTGGGATGGGGAAGGGGATAAAAGACAAGGGCACCATAGTCAAAGAGCGCCAATAGGAAACCATGTGCAAGAAGTGACTGGAAGGCCTTGCTCAGGAAAGGTTTAACCCTGTGTAGCATACCTAGCCTCTGATGTGCTTTTTTGATTGTTAGGTTGATATGCACTTCAAAATTAAGGTGGCACTTGAGAAAAAGGCCAAGGTATTTAAATTTCTGTACCCTCTCAATAAGGTTCCCATCGTTGTCATGAAGGGGGGAATCAAACGTAAGTGGCTTTCTGGGGCTGGCAAAAACCATGACCTTGTATTTTTTGAGTTTAATACCAGTCCCTTAGAGGAGAACCAGGAGTGGAGTCTGTTGAAGTCATGTTGTAATTTGGTAGCAAGGGAGGAGGGGGTTCTATCTTTGCACTAGAGGGCGTCACCATCTGCATAAAGAGTAAGCTCGGTATCGGTGCATATTTCCGGAAGGGAGATAACAACAAGGGAGAAAAGAAGTGGACCGAGGATGGATCCCTGGGGAACACCATACTTGAAGAGTCGGGAATCGGAGAGGACACTGGAAATGATTGTTTGATGGGACCTAGCAAAGAGATAGTTCCGGAACCAGTGTGTGTGTTCTATTCACTAACCTCAACCCATGCCTTCCCACATTCCCCTGCTCCCATGGAGCAGGGGATCCACTCTGGGGCCCAGGACAGGCATCTGATTGGATACCTGTCTGGATCCACTACTCTGCCCCATTCACCCTCCGTGATCCTGCTCACCGGGGGGGGGGGGTAGGATAGGGCTGTGGACTGGCATCCAGTGATGGTGAATGCCGATGGTGCACTCCTGTTCCTGGGTGCAGAGCTACATGGGTGCGGTATGTGCTGCTGGTGCGTACTTTTCACCCTTTCGTGCTTGGGGCCCAGGATGCTGAAAAGACGGGGGTGGGGGCTGCAGGTAGCCATGGATTTAGCTAACTCATGGATAGTATGTTTTTTGAAAGTTTTTTTTTGTTATCTACTATGACCTGTACACCAACTACAAGTCACAAATACTCTGGTATTTTGGGGTCCTGACCATGAAAAAATAAGGTCACAATCTCACACTTTTATGACTTGCTAAGTGGTCTTGTGATCACTTAGCAACAGTCCCTACAGCTGTGAATAGGACTCTAAATTGAAAAGTATCTCGGACAAGCACAAAAATGCCACTTGGCTGGCAAGGGAAAGTCTGATGGGGAAATAAAGGACAGCAGATAATAATTTTGCTGTTTGGGTTCTTTAGAGTATGCCTTTAGACATCTGTGAAACTTAAAAAGGTTTCTGATTATGCTACAGTAGCTATGCTCTCCCAGCTCTCATTATCTCTCTGAACAAACTGTATTATTTTTCTAATGACAACGTAATTGTTTCAAGCAGTGTATAAAATGTATGTGTTTTAATAATTACATAATTCAATAGGTTTTTAGCATAATTAGCAAAATAATTTAGGATCATTAAGTGCCAAGAGATTTACAACTCGGGCCAAATCTGACATAAATCTAAATACCTCTTACACTGCAGGCATCATATGAATGCTAATGATAATTGTATGTGTATGTGTATATTATATATATATATATATATATATATATATATATATATATATATATATATATATATCTATACACACATATACAGGAAATGTGCTGTTAGGGTTTCCAACACTAATACCCCACACCCCCCCTGCAGGCAGCAACAGGTGTGAGGGGTGTGCCTTGGCGTTGTCAACACGAACGCTCACCCCATTCCATAAGTAAATAAGCTGAGATGGGTACAGTATAGGAAAATGGGGTGAGTGTTCAGGTTCACAACCCCAATGCACCCCCCCACACCTGTTGCTGTCTGTAGGGTGGGGGTAGAGTGTTAGGGTTGGAAACCCTGACAGCACATTTCCCTACATTTGTCATTGGAACCCTAACTAGTGTACTAACAAAGTTTTTTGACAGGAATTTCTTTACTTTTTGAGAAAGTATAATCATTGCCTTCTTTGCTTGTTAGAGCTTAGAGGCCCTCCAGGCCCTGCGCCCCAACCCTCCACAGATCCATACATGTATGTTGCTGTGCAAGCATTTCAACCAAAACAGCAACCAAACTGTCAGCATAGCCTTGTTATTTCCCCACCTCATGACTGCTGGACTGAAAATTTTGAAATGTCCTCCGAAACTTCATTCCATGGTACTGCACAGTCATTCCACGCCACAAGTGACTAAACACATTTTGGCCAGGAACTGAAAACTGACAGCTGTCATGTCCATGAAGTGATGTAAAGAAATGGCTATGTTGAAAATTTGGGGTGAAAATATTGAAAATTACAAAAGTTAGGAGCGAGTGTAGCGAAATGTCAAAAGACATGCAGACCTTTGCCATTTTAATACATTTTGACCTCAGATTTTCAACATAACGTTCTTATGATACCACCTCATGAACAAGTGTGGTGAAAAGTTTGAAATCCGGTCCAAAGGTGATTTCGCCAACCGACCGCGAAAGCACCTTTTGGGCAGGATGTGGGAAATGACACCAACATTGGTCTTGAGGAGGACTGTCAAAAAGGGTATGTTACAAATTTTGTGTTAAAACCTTGAAAAATGAAAAAGTTTTGCACCAAAGTTGAAAACCCCACTGAAATACATTAAACCAGATTTACCTTAGTTTCTCAATTGAATGGTAGTCTAGTGGTCCCTCCCCTGTCCCCTGTCTTTGTTCCCGTCCCCATATTAAAATACACATTTCCCTGATTTTGTAGTGGTCCCCCCCCTTCCCTGTTCACCAATCACCATCCCTGTATAGAAATATATAATATATAATATTTCCCTGTTAGTCTAGTGGTCCCTCCCCTCTCTCCCATTCACCGATCGCCATCCTCATACAAAAATATATAATATTTCTCTGGTAGTCTAGTGGTCCCTCCTCTGATGTTCGATCGCTGTCCCCTTATGCCCCAAAATATTCCCTGGTAGTGTAATCATCCCACTCCCCTCCCAGATAGCCTATTACCCTCCCAGTATTTTTTTTCTAAAGTTCCCTGGTAGTCTAGTGGTCCCTACTGGCCCTGATCTTTGTCCCGTGAAATAGGGAGAAACATAACCCGGTGGATTAGTTGGCCCACTACCCTCTTAAGTAGTCACCCACAACCCACTCACCCCAACCTGATCCTGATCAGTTACATTGAGCCCTCCCTCTCACAACTGTGGCTGGCTACTGATTGAGCTGTGAATGAGTGTGTACTATATACAGTATGCACTCATTCACAGATTAGTCAGTGGTCAGCTTCGGTGGTGAGAGGAGGGCTGTGCTGGTTGCTGGCTGGAGACTGGGTTGGGGCAAGTGGGCTGGTGGGACAGTACCTGAGCGGGTGGGGGTGGGAGCCCAACAGACCACCTGGGTTATATTTTTGCCTATTTCAAGGGACAGAGATGGTGGATGGGGAGGGACCACAAGACTACCAGGGAACTTTAAAAAAAAAAAAATACCGGGAGGCTGATAGGTGATCTGGGAGGGGGGTGGGACCACTAGACTACCAGAGAATATTTTGGGGCATAAGAGCACAGTGATCGGACATTGTATGGCTGGCCCACCAACGCAGTGGTAGTGTTACCACTCCTGAAGCTGCTGACCCGGGTTCAGGAATGTGCCAGGGAGATGGAGGGCCAGCCGGGGGGGAGGAGACTTGATTGTCAGCAGACCGCTTGCCTTCTCCAGGGAGGGAGGTGGATGAGCCTTGGCACTTGACTGACCTCTGGTGGAGGCCAGAGATGCAGCAGACATCAAGCTATACCAATGGGGAGGCATGATGGACGTCGGTGATTACACCTAGACGTCAAGGTGCACATCTCGCCACACCAGAAAAGGCAGGAAAGACCTTTCTGTAGCGCTGGGTAGACAAAGCACCCAGCACAGACCCGAATATCCTCTGCCTGTCTCGATTGGTGTGACCCCCAACAAAACTAGAAAGCTTGGGGTGTACGGGCCCCACCTCATTCTCACCTGGGGGGGGAATAACCACTGCTCCATGGGGGGTTCACCCGAGGGCTCCAGGGAATGAGGATGGGGCAGATGCCCAGGTGATTCCTGAAGAAGCGGCGCTCAGGGAGTGAGGGAAGATAAACAACAAGTAAAAAAAAAAGATCAGGCATTGTGGGAAGGGAGAGGGACCACTAGACTACCAGGGAACATTTTTAGAAATATCGGGAAGGTGATCGGTGATTGGGGGGGGGACCACAAGACTACTAGGTAATATTTTGGGGTATAAGGAGATGGCGATCAGACATCGTGGGATGGGTTCCTGGAGTGCCAGGGAACTTAAAAAAAATACCGGTAGGGTGATGGGCAATCAGGGAAGGGGTGGAACCTCTAGTCTACCAGGGAATATTTTAGGGCATAAGGGCACAGTGATCGGACATTGGAGGAGAGGGAAGGGACCACTAGACTACCAGGGAACATGTTTAGAAATACTGGGAGGGCGATCGGTGATCATGGAGGGGGGTAGGAGCACTAGACTACCAGGGAAATAGATTTGCTTTACAGAGGAAGGGGGGGATCTGTGAACGAGGGAGGGACTACTTGGCTACTAGGGAATTTTGCATCATTTTAGAAAAGAAAAAGCAGATTCTTCAGATGCCAAAATCTTTTTTTGTAAATTGAGAAAAAGATTCCTTTTCCATAGTTCTTTTTTTACAGTTTGCAAAAAAGAATCCTTGTCTGCGGATCAGAATCCTTTTCCACGGTTGCTTCTTCACAATTTGCAGCTAAGGAACAAATCCTTTTCGCAAATTGTGAAAAAGGATCCTGTTTCATTATTGCTTATTTGCAATTTGCAAAAAAGGATTCCGGCATCTCAAGAAAACACATTTCCAGCCAGCTTACAAAAAAACTAAAGTCAGAGTCGACCTCTATGGGCCCAATTAGGTAAACACAACCATTGGTGTTTAGTGAAGGCCTCTATTTTTTTGTGGTTTTTCAGTTTGTTGTCACCAGGATTTCCCATTTGCAACAAAGGATAACTCATTTGTGGCAAAGGATTCCCCATTTGTGATACAGGATCCTTTTTCGAGGTGAACATCTAATTTTTCCGATAAGAAATAATGGGAAACTGAAATTTCTTAACTTTTGAATGGATTAATATTTTTCAACAAACCTTTGAAAGGCACCACTGTGATGCAAGACCTATACACTCAAAAATTTTAGACCAAATTTCCACACCATCCTTTATACAGTGGCGTGACAAAGAATTTAACAAAAAGCAATAATTTACATGGCTTTTGATACTTCAGATCCATGCACCCACATAACTGACCAGAATGAAACTTGCCACATCGAAAGATCTTTGGTCCCTGATGGTACATGCAAAAGCTCATGAGAATCACTTGAATGGTTGTGAAGTTATTAAAAGTGCAAAATATTAAATTTAGCATAGAAGTGAAGATTCAACCCTAATTATACGGGCATGTCTCACCCCTATGATACATATATATCCCATGCTCTTTTGAATTTCTCCACTGTATCCACCTCCACCACCCACTCCAGCAACCTGTTCCATGGTTGTACAACCCTATCTGAGAAGTAACACCCCCTCACTTCCCCCTTAAATCTGCCCCCCTCCAGCTTAAATGCATGACCTCTGGTGGTTTTGTTTTTGCTCAGTCTGAAGATGCTGTCTCCCTTAACCTTATTTATTCCCTTCATGTACTTGAAGGTTTCCACCATGTCCCCCCTCTCCCGTCTCATTTCCTGCGTATAAAGACCAAGCTCCTCCACCCTCTCCCCATATGGTCTCCCCTGCATCATCTTGGTCTCTCTTCTCTCTGTACCCTTTCCAGCCTATCCTTCTCACCCTGCAGATGAGGCTTCCAAAACTGAACTCCATACTCCAGCTGTGGTCTGACCAATGTTTTGTATAGTGGCATGATCACCTCCCTCCTCCTACTAGTGAAGCCTCTCCCAATGCATGCCAACACTCTTGTTGCTTACCCAGCTGCTTGTTCACACTGACTCCTAACCTTTAATGTGTCCGTCATCCCAATCTCCATGCCCTTTTCTTGTTCTATGACCTGCAGTGATCCCCCCCCGAGGTAGTAAGTGGCCCTTTAGTTATTCCATCCTATGTGCATTATTTTGCATTGAATTTCTTCCCTACCCTCCAACCTGGCTAGGTCCTGCCTCACCTGGAGCATCCACCCTGTTATGTATGTTCATGTCGTCCACGAACAAACACACCTTTCCATTTAGATCCCCGCTAAGTCCCTCATGTACACATTAAACAGTATGAGTCCCAACATCGACCCTTGTGGTACTCCACTCATCACCTCTAGTTCTCTGGAGTGCTTCCCACTGACCACCACTCTCTGGATCCTCCCACCTAGCCAATTCTCCACCCACTTTGTAAGCCTAGCTCCCACACCCAGACTGCTCAACTTGCTTATCAGCCTTCTATGTGGGACAGAGTTGAACACCTTCCTGAAATCCAGATAGGCAACATCCACCGCTCCCCCCGATCATATACCTCCATAACCCCCTCAACCCCTCAAAGAATTTGATCAGGTTGGTCTGACAAGACCTACCACCTGTGAACCCATGTTGGTTATCATCAATCAGACCTTCTTCCTCTAGGTACCCTACCAGTCACTTCTTTATGAGAGTTTCCATCTGCTTGCCTACAACCGAGGTGAGACTGACTGGGTGGTAGTTGCCAGGTTCATCCTTTCTCCCTCCCTTGTATAGCCGTACTACCTCTGCCTTTTTCCAGTCTCCCGGGACCCTCCCAGATTCCAGGGATAGATTAAACAGCTTTGCCAGAGGTCCTGCCAGATCCACCCTTAGCTCCCGAAACAGCCTTGGGTGTACCTGGTCAGGTCCTATAGCACTGTCCATTTTTATTTTTCCAATATCCTCCAACACCCTTGCCACTGTGAAGGGACTTGTATCTGCCTCCTTGCTCTCCCTCTCCTTTTTACTCAATACAGGCCCTTTCCCCTTCCTTCTTGGTCATGAAAATGGATGTGAAGTGTTCATTTAGAATGGTTGCCTTCTTCTCATCTCCTACAGCTATTTTACCCCTTCCCCTCTAAGTCTTGGAATCCCCTACCTGTTTATCCCCTTATCACTCACATACCTATAGAATCTTTTGTCACCCCCTTTTCACCTCCCTAGCTATTTTCTCTTCCATGCTTACTTTTGCCTTCCTAATTGTTCTTCCTACCTCCCTGAGTTTATCCTTATAGATCTCCCTTTCCTCTATCCCTGTGATCTTTTGTAGGCCTTAAAGGCCTTTCTCTTCTCCTTGACATCCTCCCTAACCCCTGCTGTGAACCACAGTGGTTTTCTTCCCCTTTTGCGTTTTGCTGATTCTCTGGATGCATTGCTCCGTGGCCTTGAGAATTCTGCCCTTAATTGCTTCCCACAGTGGCTCTACTGCCTCCAGCTCTTGGATCCCTGCAAGCTCCCTCCTTAGGATGCCCCTCATCTTCTTGAAATTTGCCCTCCTGAAGTCGAGCACACTGGTGGTTGACTTGCCCGATTCTGCCCCTGCCTGGATAGAGAACCATCTGGTGATCACTGCCCCCCAAGTTTTCCCCAACTTCAACCTCCCCTACTTTGTCCCTGTTTGTTAAACCGACATCTAGTGTAGCTTCCCCCCAGTAGGCTCTTTAACTAGCTGGTTTAGGAGCATGTCTTGCAGGGATTCTAATAAGCCCCTGCTCTTTTCAGTTGTGGCCAATGGAATTTATCAGTCTACCTTGGGTAGGTTCAGGTCCCCCACCACTAGGATTTCCCCTTTCCTAGCCTATTCCTGTATATCCCTAGCCAATTTCCAATCCAGTTCCTCACCCTGATGTGGTGGGCTGTAGACCACCCCATCCTTTTTTTTTTTTAATCTTTTTCCCTGTGGTCATGGCCCGCAGAGCCTCTCTCACAGGCATCCTGCCTGATCCTGCCCGCCTGAGGTCCCCTTGATCCTGTGTCTCCTCCCCCCCCCACAGCCAGCATCCCTAGCTTAACCCCTCTGGGGTTGGGCCGCCCCTCCTCTTTGGACGCTCTTACACGCAGACTCTGGCTGTGCAAGTGGGACCTGGGTGGAGGACCTGGAAGACCAGGCAGGGTGGATCCGGTGGTGAGCATGGGGGTCAGGTGCCATCATCTGCCACGTGGAGGTGTGTTTTTCCATGTTCTTGGTGCCCCTTCCCCTGCGTGGTGCACCCATGATGCGCTGGTGCACAGCAACCTTGCCCGCATCATCCATGCTGATTGATGTGCAGCCGACATGCTGCAGCGCTTCCGATCTCCACCGGGAGCCGTTGGCATGCCGAGCTATCCCCCACTCTCCCCCCAGCGGAGGAGAGCAGTCCTGAAGGTGCTCAATCCTTGCCCCATTCCTGCCGACCCCTAGCACCCGAGCTTGCTCCAGAACTCCTGTCTCCAGTGTGGCACAAGGTGTGGCGTCCAGCGCCTCAACCCTAAGCATCACTGAGCTGGACCACCCCTATCCTTATTGTCCTCCCTCCTTACTCCCCAATGTAACCCAAAGGATCTCAGTGGATCTATTCTCCTCCTTACCTTCCACCACAACTATCCCCTCCAGCACATACAGTGCTACGCCCCCACACCTTTTTTACCCTGTCTATCCCTCCTAAAAAGATTGTACCCTTATAGTTCCACCTCCCAGCTATGGCCCTCCATCCACCATGTTTCTGTTACTGCAGTTAGGTCTGGGTCATCCATCCCCACCACCACCTCCAAGTCTGCCATTTTATTCCCTAGGCTCCTGGCTTTGGCTAGAATTCCTGTCCACCCTCTCCACCCTTATAATACCCTTTCCTCATGCTGCTCCTTGTCTCTCACATTGGGAGAGTGCAGGCTGGGTTGTCCCCACTAGGCTGAGGATCCTCTACCCCACTAGTGCCGCACTTCCCCTGTCTAGTTTAAATTTCAATCAACCCTCAGCCTCTCATTAATGTACCCCTGCAGTTTTGCTCTTAGTAATATAGCCCCTGCATCACTTATGTGTAGCCTGTTCCTTCAGTACATGTGTTCATCCACCCATGTGTCCCCCCAATCTCTCAGACTTGTGAAGCTCTGTCACCCATACCACTGCCTTAGCCAGAGGTTAAAATCCTTTACTCTGAGTTGCTTGGTCGTGCTAGTGCAATGCACTGGCAGGACTTCCGAGAAGGCCAGTGAGCTGACTAATCCCTTACAACCCTCCGCCAAGTCCTTGAACCTCCTTTGAACCACCTCCACTTCTTCCCCACCAAATCATTTGTGCCTAGATGCTATTAAGTGCAGCTTACGTCCCACTAGATTGAAGCAGTCTTTTATCCTGGGGAGTGTCCTTCAGCCTTCATTCCTGGATAGCAAAAGACTGACCTCCCCTTAAAAACTACTTTCCTCCTTTGCCACTGAATTCCCTTAATGATTGAATCCCCATATACAACCACCACCCCAGCCCTTTCTGCCCTCAGGCTTGCCTCTTCTCCACTGACCTGCCCATTTATGTACCCTGCTTCCAGTGTAGACGCCTTCCATTGCACTCTGTCCTCTCCAATTTTACCTCCCCTGCCCCTTTTCCTCATCCCCCCTTTCCTTGCTACTGGCTACCCTCCCTCTCTCCCTTGGACTATCTTCCCCATCTGGATCCTGGCTCCAGATCCCAGCTCCTGCCCCCTTCCCCCTTGTCCTACCCTTTTCCATGGTCCCCTCTCTACTCCTCTCTCGTGTTACATATTCTCCTTTACCCCCCTGCGATCCTAGCACCTTTTTGTGTGCTACCTATGCTTGTCCTCCCTGTCACTGTCCCTACTTTGACCTTTCCATGCACCCCTCTCAATTCCACTTCCCTTACTTGTCCCCCCCCGTGCTCACTGCTCCCCTTCCCCTCACTCCTTCCTTGTCCCTCAACCCAGTCAGAAGCCAGTACCTGTTTGATTCCACTGTATAGCTCCCGTCGAGTACAATTTCCTCAGCTCCCTTCTGTCCATAGCCTCTTTGTCTTCTTCCTGCTCCAGGCCTCCTGTCCCTGCTCTGGGCCCCCCAATTCCCTTCTCCCATTTTGTTCCCTTCTCCGCCCTCTTGGTCCTTCTCCTTGTCCCCCCTCCATCCCCCCATCCACTCCACTCCCCTCCTTGTCCCTTCTCTCAAGGTCTCCCTTCAACCTCGCTACTTCAGCCTCCATCCTCCTTAGTTTTTGACAGATAGGGCATTCCCCTAGCTTCCACAGAGTGCTCATGAAAACAGCAGCCCTACAACCATTACAGCCAACTGTTCTCCCAGCCTCATATCCCTTGCTGCCTTTCATTGCCTGATACTTAGAATTATCACTCCCACCCCAAGGTGGCACTGGCTGTTGTTGCCCTGTCACCCACCAGCCCCATCTGCTATGATCCTCACCCCTGGTCCAAGCCAATTCCTCCCTAGCTCTTCACATTTTTCCTTCCTTGTCCTGCCCCCTTCCTGATTGATTCACAATTAGCCGATCAGCCAAAAGCCCTTTCAGACAAGATTAAGACCCCCCTTCCCTATATATTACACAGTCAGCCTAGAGTGCTTCTTGAACAAGCACTGATCTCCTCCTGTCCCCTTTCCAATTAACACTCTGGTCAGTCCAGAGCCCTCTCAAAACAAGCAGTAACTGCCCCTTAGTAACTAGGTATCAGTCTAGAGCACCTTCCAAAATGCAAGCAGAAATGACCCCCTGAGTAAGCTACAGTAGATGACAGGCAAACATAAATATTTCAACAAGCAGACATCACCAGTTCAGTAACTAGGTGACAGGCAATCATCAATATTTTTGACAAGCAGACCTACCCCTTCAGTATTGCCCCAGAAAGCAAGGCACCATAAATATATCAAGGTGACTGGTAACCATAAAAAGTCCCCCTTCTTTGTCCAGCTTTAGTTCAAGCAATCAACCCTCCTATACCCAGCCTAGTTTTTAGATCACGTGATCAACCCTTTTCTGCTGGCTCATGTGGTCCTTAATAGCAACTAATGAGGTCCTTCCTGGTGTTGTCCCTGCCCTTCGTGGGCATTTAATTGAGGTTGGGGCTGTGGTGGGTGTATGTGTGTATATATATATATATATATATATAGGGTGCAGTCACACTCCCATAGTTAGGATTGAGTAGGTACTCCTATGTTAAACTCAACATTTTTCACTTTAATGACTTTGTAACCATTCAATGGATTTGCATGCAAATTCACATGCACCATCATGCAGTGAAGATCTCTGGATGTGGCTAGTTACATTCTGGTCGGATGTGCGGTTTCTGAGTTCTAGAGAGGTGAAAAAGTATTTTTTCGCTCACTGACTTTGCTGGGATATTTTTTGAGCTTGCCTATAGCCCAGACAATTTGGAATCTTAATCCGAAATTTTCAGGCCAGAAAGGGACTAGCCCACAGATGTGCCTTTCATACCTCTCAACCTTTTGTCACTGAAATGAGGGACATGGACATTTTTGGACACTCAAAATGAGGGACAATGAGGGACACAGACCCTCAGAATGAGGGACACATCCTCAAACATGGAGATACAAGCTCAGAACACTGTGAAAACCATAGTGTTTACTTGTACAAAGTTTATTTTGGATTTAGTATTTTAGAATATTAAGAGTTACTGCTTTAAAGTCTGAATTTACAGCAGCACCTTTGTGAGGGCTGCACCTTTTCCATGAGGGACAGATGAGGGACAGAGCAATTTTAAGTGGCAAAATGAGGGATGTCCCTTGTAATGAGAGACACTTGAGAGGTATGGTGCCTTTTGCTAGTCTGGTGGAAAGATAATACACCGTTTTTAAGTTATTGCATTTTAAAAATGTGAAAAAAACTGTTTCTGAGCATGCTCAGTAAGCACTAAAAGATAGCTGTATGAAATGAAAAAAGAGTATATTTTTTCATATGACATCATCCTTTTTCGTTTGAGGAAAATCCTTTTCCATATGACCGACATCTTGTTTTGAGTTTTGCCTGAGAAATTCAAATTTGGAACTCACCAAAAATAACATTCTGGGGAGGAACCAACACATGTAGCTTGCTTATCGTGACCCCCCTTAGCTGCATTCTGCACTTTTTGTTTGAGAAATGGCCTTAAAACGTGTTTTTTAACATTGAAATTCTTTTTCAAGTCAACGTCATATGAAAAAATATTTTGTGCATAACTGCCATTTTTGCATATTTTGACACCAAATTTTCAGCATGCCCATTTTGAGACCCCTCTTTATGAACAATGGGGGTGTCATTATGCAACTCCTGTCCGAAAGGTGATTTTATGGTCACTTGGCAAATTCACCTTTCTGGCGGGATTTGTGTAATGAACACACAAGCACATGAAATTGCCAGCAGATTAGGCCCGAGGGTCTATTGCATCTGTTTGAGTAGCAGCTACATAGTACAATCACTGTCGCTGCCCACCCTCCTCCCTCCATCCTCCCCATACCCTGATACACTTTCTGAGTACTCTAACTGGCCCCTTCCCTCCTCACCTGAACCTTGCCCATGTATCTATCCCATCCCCGGTTAAAACCTGCCACTGAATTCATTGATATCATCTTCTCTGGCAGCGCATTCCAAGGTGACACTACCCGTTCTGTGAAGTAATGCTTCCCCAGATCGCTTCTATACCTCCCACCTGCCAATTTAAGGCTATGTGCACTAGTACTACCTTCCCCCTTTAGTCTAAATAGAGTTTCAGTATCCACTCTGTTATATCCCTTCAAGTAGAGTATTTAAAGGTCTCAATCATGTCCCCTCTGCCCCTTCTGTCCTCCAGGGAGTACAAGTTCAGCTCTTTGAAACTCTCCTCGTAGGTCTTACCCCTCATTCCACAGATCATTTTAGATGCCCTCTTCTGAATCCTCTCCAGGAGCCTAATGTCCTTCTTTAAATATGGGCGCCAGAACTGCACATAGTATTCCAGGTGCAGCCTCACCAATGATTTGTACACTGGTATGATAATCTCCTCCCTTTGTGAAGTGATCCGTCTGGCAATACAACCAGCATTTTGTTTGTCTTCACTGCCACCTTCCTACATTGCTCTGAGTGATCCATTTTCCCAGTGATCACTACTTCCAGATCCTTTTCTCTTTCCGAGACTGTTAAGCTTACCCCTCCCAAGCAGTAGTTGTATCCTGGATTCTTAGAACCCAAGTGTAATACGTTGCACATTCTAGCATTAAAACCCAACTACCATAATTCTGACCACTCTTCAAGTCTCTTGAGGTCCTCCTGTAGCATTTTCCTTCCCTCCTCACTATCCACAACCACATCCAGTTTTGAGTAATCCACAAACAGACTCATTTTACTCCTTACCCCTTCTGCAATATCTGAAATGAAGGCATTGAATAATATCAGTCCTAGTACCGATTCCTGCGGGACCCCGCTAATGACCCTCCTAGATGCTGATAACTCACTCACTACCACTACCCACTGCTGTCTATCACTCAACCAGTTTCCAATCCAGCTCAGCATCCCATCCCCTACCCATAGCTCCCTCAGCTTGTTCAGTAGTCTCCCATGCTGTACTGAGTCAAATGCCTTACTGAAGTCCAAATAAAGGAAGTCAACTGGCCTACCACAATCCAGGGATCTTGTCCACCAGTCAAAAAATTCCACCAGGTTCATTTGACAAGATCTCTGCTGTGCAAACCCATGTTGATGGACATCATGAAGTCCACTGGCTTCCAGGAACTCCACCAGCCTTTCCTTAATTATGGCCTCCAATAATTTCCCCACTATAGATGTCAGATTCGCCGGCCTCTACTTTCCTGGCTCATCCCTTGGTCCTCCCTTATGGTTTGGCACAACATGTGCCATTCTCCAGTCCAGGGGTGCCAGTCCTGTTTGAATGAAGGAATTGAATAATGCCATTAGTGATGCTGCTAGAGCATCCACCAGTTCATTAAGGACCCAATGATGGATCACATCAAGGCATGGGGCTTTATCGGTCCTCAGAGACTTTAAACCATCCCAAACTCTCCTCTGGTATCTCTTAAGTAACTTGGGCACCCCTTCCCCAAACCCTTCCTTAATCCTCCCCTGAGGAAGTGGCCCAGTCTTTTCCCATGCAAATACAGAGCTGAAGTATTCATTGAGTACCTCAACCTGCTCTACTCCGGCCTCTGCCTACCCACCATCCTTCTTTAATATGGTGATATGCCCTCTATCCCTGCTTCTCTCGCTGATGTAGCTAAAGAACTCTTTCTCCCCCTCTCTGATACCTTGTGCCAACCTGAGCTCCTTCAATGCCTTGGCTGCCCTTACCACCCAGCTTGTCTGTTTCGATCTCCTGCAATACTCATCCCTATCCTCCTCTCTGCAAGTTCTCCTATACCTATGGTAGGCCAACCTTTTACCCCTAACCCCCTCCTGTACCTCTTTGGTCCACCAACTGAGTTTCCTTGATTTACCGTTCTTACATTGTGACCTAGTGCAGGATTCTGTGGCCTCCAACAACCCCGATTTCAAAATCTCCCATCTATGATCTGTGTCCATGTCGGTACTTATCCTCTCTAAATGCCCTTCCAAAATGGCTGCCATCCACCCAAAATTCATACGCTTGAAATTCACTACCTTCATGTTTGTGTGATTGCCCTCCCTCCCCAGGTCAAGGTAAAAACATACCATTGAGTGGTCGCTCCCTGTCAATGGGTCTTCTAACGCTATCCCCCCCTACCCAGATCACCATCAGTCAATTCTAAGTCCATGATGTTCCCCTCTCTGGTTGGCTCTACCACCAGTTGTGACAAGAAAACATCTTGGAATGAATCCAGAATCATTTGTTCCTTGGCATTTGAAGACACCATAGTTCTCCAGTCAACCCCTGGCAGGTTAAAGTCCCCCACCACCACTGTTTTGCCATTTTCCTTGCAACAGTGAAATCTTATATTCTCTACCAACTCCCTATCCAGTTCATCAGACTGTGCAGGAGGTCTGTAAACAACCCCCAGTTTAACTCGTCTCTCCTTAATATCATGTAAAATGACCCACATCACTTCCACATTGCCATCCCCACTCTTATCCCTACTACACTCTATCCCCTCCCTAACAAACACCGCTACCCCACTTCCTCTTCCCATGATTATATCCTTTCTGAACATCCTATAACCAAGAATTGTTATATCCCAGTCATGATTCTGGTTAGCCCAGGTCTCCGAGACAGCGACCACATCAACTCCCCATTCTACCATCATTGCCTGCAGCTCAGGTAACTTATTTCCCAGGCTCCTTGTGTTAGTTTAGACCACCTTTCAACTTGTCTCCCAATTCCTCCCAATCACCACACCTCCCATTTATATTGATATTGACCCCATACTTGCCCACACCCTCCATCAATTTTCCAATAGAGGGGAGAGGCTCTGGCCCCCCCAATGCCTGTGAAACTCCCCGACCCACAAGTCTATCCCTTCCCCTCTCAACTAGTTTAAACCATAGTTCTCCATGATGAACTTCCCCAACTTATGTTTTAAAACCCCCTTCCACTCAGTGCTAAAATGTCTGTCCCTACTTAACAACTCCTTATTGTCTCTTGTAGTATCCCAGCCTCTTACCAAGCCAAACCTCTCTTCCAAACACCATTTACCAAACCACTCATTGAACTCTTTAGCCTTCTGCTTCCAGACCATGGTAGCCCTTGGCACTAGCAATATTTCTGAAAATGCAACAGTGCCCTCCTCAATTAAACAAACTCTAGCCAATTCCCTGAACCTAACTTGAACCTCCTGCACACTATTTCCCTCCAAATCATTTGCACCAAGGTGCACCACTATGTAAGGATTTCCCCCAAGTTTCTTTGCTGTTGAGTGTACTATGTGCTTTGCTTTATGTGCAGTCATATCCAGCATACACTCTACCCATGTAGAACTCCTCCCCCCATCCCTTTGCCCTCCATTTTATACCCTTATCCCCCAGTATGACCACCTTCCTACCACCTTGTTGTCCACTCCCAGTTTTTCCACCCCTGGCCCTCCCCCTATTCTGCACAACCCCCTCCAATCCCTCTGGTCTGGTCCACTTCCACCCCAATTTCTCCTGCCTTTCACTCCCCCTCTCGCTGGAGAAACCCCTAGATTCTCACCAGACAAGATATTCAACCCCCCAAAAGACTTACATGCCCCCTTGGAGTCACCCCAAAATTTTTCTCAGATAATATATGCAGCCCCCAAACCAATAACTGCCCTCCCATCCTCTAATACACCATGTTGTGCTCTCAATGTTTCCTTCTCCCCCACCCAATTCCCTGCTCCTTGACTCAGATTCCCCCTGTTCATTACCATCAATTCCTAGCCCTATCCCTTTTCCATTTTTTATCTCCTTCCCCTGACAACCCCCTATTATGACCTCCCCCTTGGCCCCTCTATTAACTACTTTGTCACCTCCATCTGCTCTAATCATACTGACCTGTCCCTCGAGTTCTACCCTTCCATCCTCCCCCAACTTCCTTATAATATGACAGTCATATTGGTCTTAAGGTGGGGCCATAAGAAAGCTATGTTGAAAATTTGGGGTCAAAATATGTAACAATGACAAAGTTATGACCATTCACTGTAATTTCGCTATGCACGCTTGTAACTTTGGAAATTTAAAATACTTTGACCCAAATTTTCAACATAGACTTCTTATTACCCCAACCTCATGTATGCCACAGCTGCCATTTTTCAAATCCTAGTCAAAATGTGTTTTTGCACCTGAGGCACTGAATAGTGTTGCAGTTGCATGGAATTACATTTTGGTGAGGATTCAAAAATGTTCTGTACCAGGTACATAAGGTTGGGTAATAAGATGGTTATGCTGGCAATTTGATCATTGTTATCCTATAAATGGAAGTGTAGAGTCCTTCAACAGTAACCTATGTATATGCATATGCATCTATGGAGGAATGGGAGCACAGGGCCAGAAGAGCACTGCACTCCCACTGACAAACAAGGATATGATTACTCTATCTACAACATTATAAAATGGTGGGAGGGCCCTGTGCTCCCACAGGCAAATAAGACTGCTATTACACCATCTCAAAAAGTAAAGGAATTATTTGCAAACAAACTACATTAATGCATCAGTTAGGGTCGATATAAAACTGTAAAACTGAGGGAAATATGATGTTAGGGTTTCTAACCCTAATACTCCACCCCCACCCTGTACATACCAACAAGCATCAGGGGTGTGCCTTGGTGTCATCAGCCCTAATACTCACCCCATTCTCCTATACTGTACTCATCTCAGCTTATTTAGTTATGGAATGGGATGAGTGTGAGGGCTGACAACCCCAGAATACCCCTGATGTCTATTAATAGAGGGGTGTGAGGGTAGTGAAATCTTAGGTTGAATAGACAGATATAGATAATGATATATATTGACCTGCAAAAACATAGTTAATGCAGTGATTAGGGTTAAACCTACAAAAGTAGGGAAATCTGGTGTTAGGGTTTCCTCTAACACCCACCCTACCCTCCAGGCAGCAACAGGAAAACCATTATGGTTTCACCTCTCTGGTTCTTCACTAATCAGGCACGGGTGTGCTTGGTTGTCAGTCCTAATGCTCATCCCATTATTCATGAAAGAAGCTGAGATATGAAGAGAATGAGAAAAGGGGGAGGCGTTGAGCTAGCAACTAATGTACACCCCTTGCCCGATTAGAGAAGATGCAGGGAGGTGAAACCATAATGGTTTTTCTGGTTGCTGCCTGGAGGGTGGGGATGGGGGTACTAGGGTTGAAAACCACAATACCACATTTCCTTATTGTTGTCAGTTTAACCCTAACTAGTGAATTAACAAAGTTTTTTTTTACAAAGACTTTCTTACTTTTTGCAATCATCTAATTGTATCCTCTTTTGCCTTTTTAATATAATTTTTATTTCTCTTTCTGAAAATTTGTCATTATAAATATTTCATAATCCATATTCCTTTGCAAGATAAGACAACAGTATAAATCATATACTATCATTAGGAAATCAACAACAAAATACAGAACAGAAAAATAAAATAAAAAAAAACTCCCACATTCCCCTGCTTACAATTGGAGGTGTAGCCTGTAATTTACATATTTTATGACTTAACTATAATGGATGCTTCATATAGTATTGAATTATTTGGAAACTTCAAGGGAGTATTTTTTTATGGGATATGGAACGGGGTGACCTGTGATTATATTTTCATAATTGGAAGCATGCTGTTTATGATAGCCTTCCATGATGTGTCTTCAGGATCATCTAATTTTGGATCTGTTTATACTATTAATTCCTCATATTTGAGTGTTTCTGTAAATTGATACCACCATTTATGATTGTCAAATTCAGACATATTTTCAATTTTCTGATTCTCCAAAATTAGATGCTTAAGAGCAATTGTAGCAAGAACAAAAATATTCTTGGAAGGCAGATCCATAATATTGCAGCTTATATTGTTAAACAAGAATTTATCTATTTGGAAGGGCAAATCTATTCCCATTATTGATAGTATTACTTGTTTTAGCTTAGCCCACCATTTATTCATTATGGGCCATGACCATAAGCAGTGGGTAGGGGGGCCTTTAGCACCAAGTGTGTGCCAGCAGTAGTGTGAATATTCTGTATTAATCTTTGCAATTTAGACCGGAGTCCAACAAGCTCTATTTATTATTTTTGTTTGTACTGATTTATTTCTAACTGAAACATACATTTTGTTATTAATTTTCCTTAAATTGTCCTACTGTTGATCTACTTCCATGTTCCCCCTTTGATTATTTATCTTAAACTTTCTTTTAGGATTTTCAAGCACCATATTATAAAACCTTGCTAATAGTTTTTCAGTCCCAGTTTTAATAAGTTCTTGTTGTTGTTTTAATAAGGAGGCCATATTATATAAATTTTTATTAAATAGTTTATTCATGTCATGAAATTTTTTAGCTATCAGGGTATGGTGGAATAGCTGATTCCAACCTTTTCCCTTGCATTCTTTATTGAATTCTTTATACTATGGAATATTATTATCTATTAATATGTCTTTCCATTTTATTACATTATTATTGTACCAAAATTTATAATTAAAGCTTTGATATTCCCCCATATTTTTTTTATTATACTTAATTGGTAAGTACAGCCATGGTATCTGAAGTCTCAAAGGGTTTTCTATATATTTCTAAAATATTAAAACCATGCGGTTAATGGGTGATTTATTGCTTGATGAAGATCTGCGTCCAAGAAGACACTTTATATGTTTATTTATTTATTTAAAAGTTTTACTAGGAAGGCATACTGAGCAGACTACTACTCAATTCCAGATACATCCTGGGGGAGAGGGGTGAGGCTATACAATTAAGGTGCACCATAAAGACATTTCAACAATACAAAACAGTTCATACATTACATAGTGCAATGGTAGAGTTGGACAATTAGAGACAATACATAGTGCAATAGTAGTTGGACAATTACAGGATCAAAAGCATTGTAAAGAAGTGGTGACCACAGTAAATTGGTAATCTGTGTACACTTGGACAACTAAGCCCTAGTTCTGAGAATTGATCAGGTGCATGTGCAGGTGATGGTGAAGTATGTTTTAAGGAGGGAGTGAAGGTGTTGAGAGAAGGTAGAGTGCCAAATAGCCTCAGGATGGGAGTTCCACAGTCTGGGCATCTGAGATGAGAATGCTGCCTGACCAGCGGCAGTGGACATGAGTGGAACAGACAGTAAATGAGACTCAAAATTGCTGAGTGCATACACTGGAGTCACTTGGGCTGACAGGACTGCACTGAGGTAAGGTGGAAGGGTCTGGGACTGTCTTCAGTTCTGGAGGGAGGGAAGGGAAGGTCCATAAACTGGTAGAGTGTACAGTGATGGGTGGACGGAGGACAGTCGAGGGTGTAGCGACAGCAGGAGTGGAAGAGGGAGCCCAGTCTGACTAGGATGGACATAGCAGCAGTACTATAGACTACATCTCTGTAGTCAAAGACAGGGAGAATCATTTTCTCTACAATTTACCAGTGAGCTGGCAACAGGATGCAACCCTGGTTGCGGTATAAGGCATCCAGCTTGGGATATAGCTTTCTATGGATAGGTTTGACATGTACAGAAAAGTCGAGATGCTGGTCTAGCTGGACCCCAAGATATCTAAAGGAGGAGCAATCCTCCAGAGAAGTCCCATCCAGGGCGTGGAAGAAGGGGCTGGAGGGGAGCTGAGAAAGTCTCTGTTTCATGCCAAAGGTTGGGGAGACTGTTTTCTTGGCATTGAGAATCAGTTGATTAGAGCAAAACTAGAGTTGGATATCATCAAAGTCCTTCTGTAGTCTGGTCACCACATCAGAGGTTGTTGGTCCGAATGTATACAGCACAGTATCATCCACATACTTGTGGATGGAAGAGTTTGGGCAGGGAGAGAGCAGATAATTAAGCAAAATGGAGAACAGGAGCAGGCCAAGGACCAAGCCTTGTGCAACACTGGTGTTCACTGGGAGAGTGGCAGAGGTGTTGCTGCCAATTCTGACAGATTGGGACCTGCCAGTCAGGTAGGCGTGGAACCAGCTGGTGGTCTCACTAGAGAGCCCTGCAAAAGAGAGCTTAGATAGGAGGAGGGAGTGTGAAACAGTGTTGAATGCTTTTGCCAGACTGACAAAAATAGGAGAGGTTATATGACCTTTATCCATACCTGTATGCATGCATCAGTGAGCCTTAGGAAACAGGTGATGGTGGAATGGGATTTCCTAAAACCAGACTGGTAAGGAGAGAAGAAGGAAGAGGAGTCAAGAAAGGAGGAGGAGGAGGAGAGTTGTAAGAGGATGAGGTGCTCCTGCATCTTAGTTAATATAGGGAGGAGGGAAATGGGGCAGTAGTCACCAGAAGAGGAGGGGTCACCGCCTTTAGGAAGGGCAATAACTGTGGCATGCTTCCACTCTGATGGGCTGGAAGAAAAGGAGAAGGAGAGGTTGAATAGGGCAGCCAAGGGACTCACAATGGCAGGGGCTGACAACTAGAGCATTTTGGAGTCCAGTCCCAAGGGACATTTCCCTTTGGAGGTGTTAAGGGTGAGGAGTTCTGTGAGTATGTCTGCTGTGGTGACAAGGTGAAAGGCAAAGGAAGGTGAGGGAGTTGGAGATTGGGCATGGGGGGGAGGGTTAGTGGCATTAGGTGGGACTGTCAGATGAGTAGACAAAAATGCCGATGCAGTCAGTGAAAAATGATTTAAACTCGGTGACCACTGCAAGAGGGACAGAAACAGAGTGGTGGCCGATGTCAAGGACAGGGGTGGGTGGCTGGGTGGGGGAGAATATCAATTTAACCACCTTCCAGAATTTAGATGGGTGAATTAAATTAATAAGGAAAGAAGTTTTGAAGTGATTGACTTTTGCCTGGCGGATTAGTCTCCTGCAGGCATTACAGAGAGAGAGCAATAATTTAGGTGATCCATTGGATTACTGGAGGTCTTGAAGGACTTTCATGCCTAGTTCCTGGCCCTGAAGCAGTCCATAAGGTAAGCTGATATCCAGGGCAGATGACCGCCCCTCACATGGGCTCACCTGAGAGGTACGTATCAGTCCCAGACCTCCAAGAACCTAGATTTGAAGTACTCCAGGGCAGAATCCATAGATGTGGAATGGGAGATAAAGGACCAATCAGTATTCATCAGGTCATGTACGAGTGAGGCAAGGTCCAGGGATTTAAAGGACATGGTAAGTATTACTCTGGGGGGAAGCACCTTAGGCCTGTGTATTTTTCTTACCAGGTACATCATGTGGTGCTCACTAAGGTAGTCCACCAAGAGGCTGGATGCAGTTATACAATGAGGGTGGGAGGTAAGGTCCCAGTCAAGAAGGAAGTGGTTCAGAGATGTAGTGTTCAGGTGGATGGGCTCTGTAATCTGTTGGGATAGGTTTAAAGATTAATATCAGTAGGGAAAATCATAGCCTGATATAAATATTGATCTTCTCTAGGAAATATCAACCATTGATAGTAGTTGGCTAAAATATTTGCTTCCATGCATTTTAATGGATGCAGGCACCACATTATACACATCTTTCTCTGGGTAGTCAAAATGTTCCATGGTATATGGAGTTCCCCCTATCCACAAAAATTTTGAAAACATCCTTTTCATATAATGGAACCATTTGATACTTGGTGCACTCAAGATGCTGTTGAGGGCATAAATAAAATGTGGCATTGCCATCATTTTGATCATATCTATTTTGCCCCAGAGTGATAATGTCAAATTTTTACACTTCTCTAATAGAGATGTAATTTTTCCTTTAGCTTTGTCGAAATTTATTTTAATATTTTGATTCTGATCAGTTGCCAAATGTATATCTAAGTATTTAATATAGTCCGGTTTTTAAATTCTTTCTGAAAATTAGTTTCAATTCTTTACCTTTGGAAAGTTTCATAATGATGGATTTATTTTTGTTAAGCTGGCAACCAGATATTTTTGAAAAAAGGTTGGTTATAGATAAGAATGACTCTAGGGATGTATTAATCTTCTTAAGTATTAATAAGATGTCATCTGCAAAGACACAGTTTGGTTTGCTTACTTTGGAAGGTAAATCCTTCTATTGTTGGATGATTTCTTATTGCAGCTAAAAAGGTTCTTTTGCTAAAATAAACAGTATCGGTGACAGGGGACAGCCCTGCCTTACTCCATTCAGCATTTTAATTTCTTCAGTAAGAAAATTGTTAATTTGAAATTTGACCATAGTTTTTTGATATAATGTTTTAATTGATAGCTGTACTTGAAAAGGGATGCCCCATTTTTGTGAAGTTTGGTATATATAGTCTATTTACTAGGTCGAAAGCCTTACTAGCGTCTATTGCCTCTGCATAAAAAATATCCTTTTTTTAGTTATCTATGTTGAATATATGAATAATTGTTTGAATTTTCTTATTAGCATGGAACAGTGTTCATCCTGCCATAAATCCATACTGATCTTTATGGATATATTTACCCAGATGGGTTTGAATTTTATTATTAATCATTTTGGCAATTAGCTTGTAGTCTGCATTAATTAAGGCTATCAGCCAATAACTTTCTGTGGATTCAATAGGTTTACCCTTTTTATGAATGAAAAGTATTTTTGCAGTTTGCATTGACATGGGAATCTGATTTTCTTCCATTTCATCTAACAGTTCCTCTATTATTTGTTTTATCTAGGGTATTAGTTCATTGTAAAATACCTGATAAAACTCACTAGATAAGCCATCCAGGTCTGGTGATTTATACCTTGGAAGGTACTTAATTGAATGCTTTATTTCTTGAAGTGAGATTGAAATATAGTCGAAGGGAATGGATATTATATTGGCTTTATTGAAAAAAGCAATCAGATCTACTTTGTCTGGTATGAAATCATTGTGATAAATTTTTTTATGAGTCTTTAAAAACTTTTAGCAATGCTCTCATCAGATGTTTGGATATCACCACTATCTATTCTATGATTTTTAGTATTGTATTTTTTGGTTTTTTAGTTTTTAATGGGTTTGCTTATAGTTTACCTGACATCCATATGGAAGTACTTATACTTTTTAAGAAACGAGGCTGTTTTGATGGTCTCTCATTGAATTATTCCCTGTTTTTTTTTTGCTTTGATTTCATACCATTCTGTCTTGTATCTGTCATAGTCCTTTAGTATTATTTTATCCAATAGTTGCCGTCTGTTATTAATATCCTCCCTTCCGTTGTTCCTGATCTTATTTAATTTGATATGATACCATCAGCCCTCTTACTGTTGCCTTAAAGGCACCCCATAAGGATATTACTGTAGTTTGACCTGAGCAGTTTTAGTACCAAAATTCAGATACTGAGTTTTTTATTTGAATAAAGTTCGGGTCTTTTAATAATGCATTATTTAAAGACCATGTTTTAGTAAATTTTCTTTCTTTATCTAATATGTTAATTTCTATTTTAACCATAGCTTGATCAGATGGGCATATACTTTCAATGTCAGTTAATTTATTGTATGTATTAAGTTTTTGATTATAAAAAAGTAGTCAATTCTGGTAAATATTTTCTGTTTTTTGTCAAAATGTGTATATGAATTATCCAATGGGTTCCTATGTCTCCACACATCTATCATCTGTTCTTATTCTAGAAAGGCTTTTTGTTGTTTTTTAAATGTTTATATTTCCTTTGGTGGGGACTGATGATCTATCCTGCCTTGGGCTATTAAGTGCATTAAAATCCCCTGCCAGACTAGTACTCTCAGCCTGTAATAGCTGCAGACCTTCAGTTATTTTAGCCACAAAATCAGGGTACTTTTCATAAGGTGCATATAAGGAACCTATAACCATATTAGTATTATAAATATTAATTTTCAATAAAAGAATCCTGCCCTCATTATCTTTAAAATGCTCAATTATTTTAATGTTACTTCCTTTTTTAACCATAATGGCCTCACTCCTACTTTTCCTGTTACCAGTAGAGTAATATACGGATTCAGTCTAATTCTTTTTTAACTTAATTATTTATTTTTCCTCCATATGTGTCCCTTGTGTGCATATCAAGGGCCCGATATTCAGAATTGTGCCTGCAATGGTGCAAATAGTGGTGCGATGCAACTGAGTTGCACTGGAGCAAATAAGGGATATATTCAAAAGAGATGTGCCATGGTGCATGCCTTTTGAATACAGCACACAATGCTCACAGCACAAATACAATGTGCTGGCACATCCCCCAGACAGGTCTGAATACCAGGACTGGGAATGCTTTAGCACAACTGTAACTGCATCGGGTGCAATATCCAGATATTCAGACCTGGACATGCAAATGGGCCATTATGCATACAAGGCACAAATGGGGTCATTAGCATATCATTATGGACCCATCTGCATGTATTGTGCATGGTCAGCCAGAAAAATGCACCTGGCACCCTGCACAGCATGTGGTCCCTGTGCCAAGGGCTGCAGCAGTACCCCCTCCACAACCCATAACCCTGAGCACCGAAAGAATACTATTCACAGATCCCTGGTGGTTCAGTGGTTCCCCCTTCCCCTCCCGTACCTCTGATCATTAAACTAATGTTATGTAAGGACCCTGGTGGTCCAGTGGCACTCTCTCTCCCTGCATGAATCCCTAATTTTAATGGAAACAACCATGTCAACTCTCTGGCAGTCCAGTGGTACCCCCCTCCTTGCCGTTAGCCCCGATCACCAGTAAAGTTAATAAAACTGTTCCCTGTTGATCCAGTGGTTCCCCCTCCCTCCTGTAACCCTGATTGCCATTGTAATGTGACAATTACCTTCCCTGGTAGTCTAATGGTACCCCACCACTCCACTCAGGACACCCATCCCACCCAGCCCCCGGTCCGGCGGACAGCATACCTGCCCACATACCACTGGCAGCTGCAGTCAAATGACAACTTACAGTATTTTCTGCAAGCTCAGTTGGTCACATTGTGGACCAAAAGGAGCTGCAGTGCACACTGTAATAATCATTCACAACTTTGTGAATGAAGTCATTCATTCACAAAGTTGTGAATGACTATTACAGTATGCACTGCAAGCCCATTTGTCCACAGTGTGGACCAATGAACTTGCAGCAAATACTGTAAGCTGTCATTCAGTGCGCAGCTGCAGTGGTATACGGGTGGGTATGCTGCCCTCTGATGACCGGATGGAGCTGGGTAGGCAGGTGGTCCTGTGTGGGTGGGGGTACTACTAGACTACCAGGGAAGGAAATTGTCACATTATGATGGTGATCAAGGTTACTGAAGGGGAGAGGGAAACCACTGGATCACCAGGGAACAGTTTTATTAACTTCACATGTGATCGGGGCTACCAACGGGGAGGGGGATACCACTAGACTGCCAGGGAGTTGACATGGCCATTTTCACTGTATTCAGGGATTTGGGTGGGAAGGGGGGAACCACTGGACCACCAGGGTCCTTACATAGCATTAGTTAGGTGATCGGGGGTACGGGAGGGGGGTACCACTAGACTACCATGGATCTGAAATATATATATTTCGGCGATCAGTGGGTTGGGATGGGGGGACCACTGGATCACCAGGGAGTACTGTGTGTGCTTGTGCACAGTGTTGGGGGGGGTTGTCACCCACGACCATTGGCTGCTGTGTTACACACTGTATGACAGGGGCCCGCCGGTGGGTGGCTAGCACTTGAGCCATTTTTTACAGGCTCAACTTCAAGCCCAGGTATGCAGCACATCTCTGGGTTGTGTCAGCAGATACACTGCACATCCCAGGCTGAATATTGGGATGTGCTGCATATGCATGGGCACACCCCCTGGAGATGTGCCACATACATTGTCTTTGCACCCCGGCACATTGGAAATTGTGCTGTACAATTCCCACTTTTGAATATTGCCCCAGGGTGCAGTTTTGGGGTTGTGCTGGTGCAGCACTTTTGAATATCTTGGCCAATGTGTGCATTTGATTTTTTAAAATAGGTTAACAGTCTTGATCTCTTTATAGGAGAGTTCATACCATTCACATTCACTGAAACAATTTTTATATTAGAAAATGTATTAATTTTCCCCCAAAGAAGCCTCTTATCTTAGGTAACCTTCTAGGTTTCCTCCAATTATACAACCTTTTTATACATCTACTGTAATATGTTTATTACCCCAAAAGAAAATATTAAAGTAATTACAGGCATAAAGCATTATTAGAAACAATATAATAAACATAAAAACCAAGTTAATCTTAGAAGACAGTCCCCTTTCTTGGGTTATGCTACACAAATAATCCCCCCCCCCCCATTGCTTATCCATCGCTTATTTTCCGGTCAGCCTTCTAGTAGGTATTTCCATTTTCCTTATGGCTGAGCCAAATTAGATATTTTAGTTGCCAAATCTAACCAGGCTTCTTGAACACTGTCATATATAAATCTTTTTTCATCAATAATAACTTTCATCTTTGCCGGGTAGATCATAGTAGCTTTATATCCTAGGGCCCACAGTTTATTCCTTATAGTGTCAAATTTCTTTCTGTCTTGGATTATTTCCTGCGGTAGATCATTATAAATTGTGATGTTCACACCCAATACATTAATTTTCTTTTTCTTATTAACAGAAGACATTAATTTTTCCTTGTTTCCAGAGTTCAAAAATTTCACAGTGACAGGTCTTGGTGGTGTTGCATCACTACCTTTGGAACGTAATCCACGATGTATTCTTTCTACTACATAATCCACATCTGTTGGTTCAGTTTCCATATAAACTGCAGCAATAATTTTGAAAGATTCCTGAAGTGGCCTGGTAGTGTCCCAAACTTCTGGTATACCAAAATTCTAATATTATTTCTCCTTGCTCTTGCTTCTTGGTCAATCAATTTATCTCTTAACTCTGCATTAGTAAGTTCTAGAGACTTTATTTGTCAGGCAAAAGATGCTGTGTCATCAGATAAAGTAGTCAATTGTTTTTAACCTCAGACAGGTCTTCTGTTAAAGTTTTATTATCTCTAAACAACTCTTGAGTTAATGTAAAATATTGTTCAATTTGATTCTGGTGCTTAAGCACTATTTCCAGTGTGCTTGTGATTGTATTAGTTTTAGAAAAAAAAAGTTTAGCTGGGAGGAGGGATCCTCACTTTCAACCTCATCAGATTCTGGCCCTTCGTCCCCTAGTTCTTCTTCAGAAAATGATTTGTAAGAACTTTCTGATGTAATAGCATGAATAGTTACTTCTGTATGTTTCCCTGAGCTTTTTTTCCCCAAGGTGTTAGGCTGATTAAACTTACCACAGTTTGATGAAATGCCATTCCATTCATTGTCAGATATGTCTTTATGCACACCAGAATTTTGACCATCATTATTATAAGCAGTGGGTAATGTAGACAAAGGAAAAGTTAGTCTTACCCCATCACCTTGAGTTAGCTCTGAAAACTCACCACTCGACTGAGGACTTCAATTGGAGGGTGGGGGTGCCACTAGACACCAGGGAAATATGGGATTATTACAGGGATGGTGATTGGAGGGTGGGGTGCACCATTAGACACCAGGGAATAATAAAATAATTATAGAGATAGTAAGCATAGGGTGGGAGCACCAGTAGACACCAGGGAAAGATTTTTTCATATTACAGCCAAATGAAAAAAGCTGAAGCGAGTCATGAAAAAGGATTACAAATATATATATAAAAATATTTTGGGCTTGTTTATCCTACAGTTAAGTGCACAATCCACCTAACAGAGTCCTGATCAGCAAGATAGATATCTTGCTTGTTCTGCAAGATGTCATTTGTATGGGTTTTGAAATTTTTGTTGTAAAAAAAGGACAAGATGGCAGCAACGAAAAAGGATTTTCCCCTCACAGAAAAGGATTAACTCCATACAAAAAAGGATTCCCTTTTTGTTTCATATAGCTATTTTGAAGTGCTTACTGAGCATGATCAGAACCCAAAGTTTTAAACTTAATAACTTTGGAACAGATTCATATTTTTTCACCAAACCAGCAAAAGGCAAATCTGTGGGCCAGCCCCTTTATTCCCTAAATAGTTCATACCAAAATTCCAAACCATCTGGGCACTACAGGTGCCACCAAAAACAGCAAAAAAAAACAAAAACTTGAAAATTCAATTTTTGCACTATCTGGATGTTTGAATCCTCGCATCCAACTGGAACAAAACTTGTCACATCCAGAGATCTGCCTTATGAGACCGTGCATGCAAAATGTCATGCAAATCCATTGAATAGTTGTGAAATTCAAAAAAGTGCAAAAATTGAGGTTTGACATTAAACACCCTAGTCAACCCTCAAACATGTTATGATCTTCCTGAAGAAAAACATCTTCCATATGTAGAGGTGTGTGGGGTGGTGGATGCTGGTTGGGTTGTTGGAGTGGGGTGAATGGGGGTTGTGAGTGGTTCAGATCAGTGAGGGACCATTTTCTTCTTTGGAGGTTTAATCGAGCTCCCACCCAACAAAAACCACAAACAATAAGGAACCGTTTTCTTCTTTTTAGGGTCTGGAATCGACACTGGGATTGGACACGCCAGTGTTGGCTTTTACTGTACAGCAGCACTGGAGGTAGGAATCCCAGTGTTGTCATCTATCTACTGGGGGGCAGGTGATCTGGAGGGGAGGAGTTGGTCAAGCAGTAGCAGGAATGGGCATCGCAGTCTCCTTTCATATTATATTACTGTAACTAGATGTTATGTTTAGTGAACAATCCAGTATATCCTAATAATATTCTTATTTGTTTGGTGTTATAAGCTTCTTTCTCCATTCAATCTATGATTGTCCCACAAGTGGCATCCTGCATTTTACTGGTATCAGGTGGAGATATGCACGGAGAGCCTTATAATTAATGGCACACATACTGTGAAAGTGGAAACCCCCAGTGTTCCAGTACCTAAAGCAATTCGACTGCTAAGTAAGCTGAGCTTACCTGGTGGGAGACTGTAATACATTACTGGAGTGTTCCACAAGCTCTTCATTTCCAGTCAGTTCATGCTATAGGTGTGGCATGCACCACAGTGGTTCAGGTGTAGAGTAACAGTTTTAAGGGCTGACAGCGTGGAGGAACTGAGATGAGTGCACCTTCAATGAAATGGATTGCAGTTGTTCAGGTGGGGACTCAGAGTGGTGTCAGTACAATATACCTGTGGGAATAATCAAGTTTGAGTTGAAATCTAAGCAGTTGTCAGGCTCTCAGTGTGTGTGAGAGAGAGGATTTTGTTCTTTGTTCAGACCTATTATTGAACCCCTGAACTCAGTCCATGGCTACTTTACACTAAAAAACCAGAATACCCACCAACCCCAAATCATTAGCCTATAACTCCCCCCCCAGAAAAAGCTGCACAACCCCCCAGTTTAGCATTGCAACTACCACCCAACACACCCACTAGCCCCTACCCCTCATATCCTCCAAAAGTTAGATATTCCAGCAGGTCAGGTCACAGATGAGAGAAGGTTTCCTGCAGTGGGGCCTCTCACTTGTCTTCAGTCCCAAAAGTTATGAATAAAATGGGACAGCCTCCTATAGTAATACCACATTGGCTACTACTCATTTCATTCATACCTTTTGGGACTGAAGATGAGCGAGCTGCTCCACCGTGGACTATCTTTGCTCTTCAGTGAACCAACCTGCTGGAATATTTTACTTTTCAGAGACATGGAGACAGGAGGGAAGTGGGTTTGTTGGGCAGGGGATAAGAAACCAAAATTGGGGGGGGGGGGAGAGGTTGTGGATATCCAAGCACCAAAATCACTGAGAACGTCAGTTTGTCTACAGAGCAGATAAGCCAATTTTGTGGGTTTTTTTTCCTTCCAATTGTTTAATCAGGAGTAGCACACTAAGCTGAAAGCTTGTTTACAGGTGTGACTTCGGGAGCATAGGACAGGAAAGTGACTTGCTCAGGGTCATACAGTATGCAAGTGGGGACTGTGGGATTCAAACCCAGGGCTCCATATTTACAGCTCAGAGCCTTAAACCACTGCGCTATACTGCCTCCCAGGTTTGTATCCTGCTTTGCTATCATTAGCTGTTACATGAAGCAGCCTGTTACAGACACTGCCAGCTTGGTAGGTTCTGAACCAAGTATGTGTTTTTGCCAAGATGAGGGTGTGTTGGGCTATAAAGAGGCCAAAGTTTGATGTGGGGGTCAGAGAGTAGCTGGTTGCTGCAAGAACATGACAGGTGACTGTTAATAAGGCGGAACAGCTGGTATAAATAAAGTTTCCCAACCTGCTGTCTTTGACCCCAGCAATTCCCTCATGTATCCCAGTCATGAGCAGTGCTTAATCCACTCTACCATGCAGGTATAATGTGGATCCTGTGTCAGTTCTGCTGAAACTGGGCCTAACTAAAACTGTGGTACTGAAGGGAAACATACTGTTCCCACGCTAGGCACCGAGCGCACAAACCATACATCCTCAGCTTGGTGGCTTGTCAATAGTTCTTGATGGCCTATGGGGTGCAGTGACTGTACCAGTCCAATCAAACTGAACCACAGCCCCTTCCATCCCCATGAAGTGGTGCCTATGGCAATAGCAAGAATTGCTCTCATTGGACTGATCTGACAGGGGCAAATGGTACAGCAACAAGACTTGCTTACCTTTCAGTGATGCAGACCCTGTAAGCATGATATAAAGCAGGCCCCCCTCACACTCAGACAGAGTCTATCTGGGTATGCACCCACTCACCTTGCACCCAAGGTACAACTGTTTTATGCAGCTGCTCCTTACTAGTTTGAGATTATAATGAAATGAGGAGTCAAGCGGCTAATAGGTTTGCCTCAGCCTTGCCAGGCCTGTCTCATACTTAGATTTGCCCTTTGGTGATCTGACCTGCTGGAATATTTAACTTTTAGGGAGGATGGGGGAGGAGGAAAGTGGGGGCTAGTGGGTGCATTGGGTGTGGGATAGAGATTCAACACCAGGGGGTTGTGACTATCCAAGCATTGCAATTTCAGAGAGGAAATCTGACTGCCACCTCGCTGACAGGGGACAGCTCTGCACACAGGGCAAGCAGAACTGAGAAAAACAGGGCTTTATGGGCACTGGGCAAGAGCTCACTGACAGAACAAATATTTGGGGGAAATAGCTTGTCTCAAAATGGCTCCTGCCATCCTGTTCAGCTGCTCTATTAGGTATCTGGAACTTTTTTATAGGGGCAGACACCAGGAGACGAGAAATGCATGTAACTAGGGTACACCTAGTGTGCCATGTATAGGCTGGAGGGGGGAGTGAAGTGATTGGTTGCTACATTTTAAAACAAGATGCTAAAGCTTGGATGCAGAGAAAACCTAACCTCTCCACTGCAGGGGCTTGCAATAAGATGAGCATTGCTATGTCAGTGACATCACATCTGGAGAGGAAGTTTCGAAATGGAATCCTAGTACTGACACAAGTAAGAAACTAATAGATTTTTATTTTTAATGCCCAAGGCTGCTAATGCTGTTGAAGGTAACACTCCTTTGGGTATAGAGTCATTTGATTGAAAGACTAAGACTTGAAAAATCGTAACTGTTCTTCTTTAAATGACTGCAGTTCAGTGCAAATGATTCCTCTTGCTAAGCTGGGCACCCACGATTTTCAGGTACCCAAAAAAAGGTATTTCTGGCCCTAATTTAAAAAAAAAAACACCATAGTCTAGCTAAATAGATCCTGTTTAGCTAGGGTCAGGTGAATACATCATTGTTAGGTATTTTCCTATTCTTTAGTTTAAAAAAAAAAGATAGCAGCTGTCACAACCTGAAAAACAGTTTTTCTGGTGTAATAGGTAAGTGGTGTGAATGCAAAACAGTCTTGCAACCCCAAAACGTTCAGGTTACATCGGAGGTTATCGAAAATCCCTACTGAGCATGTGCACAAAAAAAACTTTAAATCCTCATAAGTCTAGAACTGATTAATATTTTTCATGAAACCTTCGAAGGCACTACCTTGGCAAAGGCCACTTCTACCCTAAAAGTTTTGGGGAAAAGAATTCTGTTCCATTTAGGCCGTACATGACAGCAAAAAAAAAAAGTTTAATAAGTATAGGAAAAAACATTACTGTTCATTAAAATCAGCATTCCGTATCTTAGAAACTGTGCAAGCTGCTGCCACAAAACTTGTCACATCTTGGGAACTTGCCTCCAAGAAAATGCATGCTAAATTTTGGGCTGTTGCACTGAACATTGTCAAAGTTGTTAAGGTATAAAAATTGAAGTTTTAATATTAAACACCCTACTCAGCCCTAACTATACTGACACTACTGTGCCAGTACAACATGTACAGATGACCACTATATCATTACCACCCTATTAGATCATCACTTTAAGGGTATATTTGGGACATTTATCAATGTAGAACAAAACAGTAAGGTAAAGTAATCCAATAAAACCTGGCTTATCCATCTGGTCTCTGCATGTTTGGCCTAGAAAAAAGCTAGAGTCGCAAGCAGAATTGAAGAGAAATGGTTGTCAATTGTATGCCCAGTAACAGGCTATATAGAAGACGTGGAAGAGGAAGCCCATGGACCCAAGGTGTTGCTACTGCTGATGAACATGAGGTGGGCCAGTTATCATTGTTCTTCAATCAACACAGAACTACTACTACTACTACTGCTGCTGCAACTGCTGAAAAGGTCGAAGACATCAACTGATGACACACCACTATGGGAACTTCAAGCAAACAATGGCTTAAGTAAAAAGATCAACAAGTCAGTCTTCCAGAATGGTACCAGAGATGTCAGCAAACCAAATGATGCCGGATCATCTGGATGAGAACAGGGCACTGACAGAGGTAGAACATTTATTATGTTTGCTTGCACTCATGTGCAAGAAACATAGTGCCATCATCCGAGTTTTCGGAGGTGTGTCACCCCCTCTTCCAATTCAGTCAGTGTGTTGGCAGGCACGGCCCCAGTCTGCCAATGCATGTCCAAAATGCAAGTGGCGTACAGTTGAAAGGGGGAGCTACGCTTCAGTGAGCAGCGATCAGATATCACCTGCTCATGCGCTCCCCTACACACACCACACACACACGCCGCGCATACCGTGCGCCCCCGCACACACTGTATAGCCAACGGGTGCCCAATCCCTGGCCGGCTGTGCTGCGCCCCCCAAAGTTTCCACATGCCACGCTGGGTGCCTCCACCCCAGTGTGGCAAGTTATCGTGATAGCCAACGGGTGCCCAATCCCCATCGGGCTGCACTGTCCCCCCGAGTACTGGGTGCCATGCTGGGAGCCCACCCCAGCGTGGCAACTGATGCTAAGGCCGACAGGGATACCCAATCCCCATTGGCTCCATGCCCCCAACCAGTCATCCTTGTGCCATGCTGGGAACCCACCCCAGCGTGGCAAACGTCCCACGTCGTCAGTTTAAAAAAAAGAAACCTGTAAATAAAAAACTGTCCCTCGGCGCTTCTCCCTGCCCCCCTCCCACAACCTGCACCCACCCTCGCACCCTGCCTCCCCACCCCCTCACCCCATACTTACCTCCGGACTCTGGCGCGATGATCTTCGGTGGACCAGGAACACGTCTGCACTCTTCACAGCCGACCGCGAACTGAGGAAATGCCGGTAAGCTGTATAATGGGATAGACAGAGTCTTTTCAACTTTGTTGCATATCTCAGGCATTTTTTGGAATTTTTGCACCAAATTTTCAACATGGGGTTTTTGGGACCCCTTCTCATGAGTGATGTCACTGTCATGGCGTTATTCAGGCCCGAAGGGTGATTTCACAGTCACTGCGCAAAATCACCTTTTGGGCCTGATTAACGAAACGACACTAGCAGCAACCATAAGGTGGGCTCTCAAGAAGCTATTTTGAAAATTTGGTGGAAAAATTCCAAAAAATGACTGTTTTACGAGCGTGCGTTGCGCAGTTCCTACGCAGGCTCGTAAGTTCGCAAATTTTCAATATTTTCACTCCAGATTTTCAACATTGCCATTTTACCACACCTTCTTATGAGCAGTACAGCTGTCATTTTTCACATCTCACCCAAAATGTGTTTCCGCCCACGTAGCGCACAATGTCATGGGTCGGTGTGCTAAATCAATGTATGGGACACATTAAGAAAATCACAGTGACACTGTTCATGAGCAGAGGTCTTAAACTGGCTATGTTGAAAATTTAGTAACATCCTAAAATGACTGTTTCACAGATAATAGTTGCATGATTCCTCACATGAGGCTCGTAAGTTCGCGAATTTTCAATATTTTCAATCCAGATTTTCAACATTGCCATTTTATTGCACCTCCTTATGAGTAGTATAGCTGTCATTTGTCACATCTTGCCCAAAATGTGTTTCTGCCCATGTAGCGCATAATGACGCAGTTGGTGTGCGAAATCAATGTATGGGACACATTAAGAAAATCACAGTGACACTGTTCATGAGCAGACATCTTAAAATGGCTATGTTGAAAATTTGGTGAGAAAATTCCTAAAAATTACTGTTTTACGAGCGTTGCTATGCGGTTCCTATGCACGCCGTAAGTTTCGCGAATTTTCAATATTTTCACCCAGATTTTCAACATTGCCATTTTATAACACTTCCTTATGAACAGTACAGTTGCCATTTTTCACATGTCGCCCAAAATGTGTTTTGGCACATGTAGCGCACAATGGTGCAGTCAGTGTGCGAAAGCAATGTTTGGGACAGATTAAGAAAATGACAGTTACACTTTTCATGAGCAGAGGTCTTAAAATGGCTATGTTGAAAATTTGGTGAAAAAAGTCCATAAAATGACTGTATTACGAGTGAGCATTGCGCAGTTTCCACGCACCCTCGTAAGTTCATGACTTTGTAATATTTTCAGTCCAGATTTTCACCAGTGGCATTTTCCACACTTCCTTATGAACAATACAGGCAGTCATTTTTCACAACATGGCGAAATGTGTTTCACACTTTCAGGCGCAGAGATGCGTGGTCACTGTGGGAAATCATTGTTCAGGACAGATAAAGTAAATCACAGTGACACTGTTCATGATCGGAGGTCCCAAAATGCCTCTGTTGACAATCTGCTGTAAAAACCCAAACTAATTACATTACGGGTGTAATTGTTGCACGTTTCTATGTACACTCGTGACTTCACCAGTTTTTTTAATATTTTTACTACAGATTTGCAACATTGCCATTTTTTACACCTCCCCATGAACAGTACAGCTGTCATTTTTTACATCCTGTTAGGAATGTGTTTGCACCTGTGGTGCTAAATGCCGTAGTCGCTGTGCATAAGCAGCTTTTGGCTAACAAACTGATATTGCCACTGTTCATGAGGTGGGGTCACAAAAAAACATGTTGAAAATTTGGAGTGAAAATACCAACGAATGCCTGAGGTATTACGGTTTCCAACCATAACGCCCAACCCGTGAGAATGACAGGCATCAGGGATGTGACTTGGGATTCTTGCCTGCAATGCTCATACCATTCCACACCCTGCAGCCAGTGAGAGGCATCGAGGTATGCCTTGGACTCTTTGGCCCCCAAAGTTCACCCCATTCTCCTATACTGCACCCATCTCACTGTATTTCCTGATGGAATGGGGTGCGCATAAGGGCCAAAGACCCCAAGGCACACTGTGACACTTGTCAGTGTCTGCAGGGTGGGGTGTGGTGAAATGGCGTGGCCGTTATGCCTGATGACCCAAAGGCACACCCCAATGCCTGTCACTCTCTGCAGGGTGGTGGTGGGGTTGGCTTCAGTTCAATACTTCACTGCCATTCCTATTACGCAGCTCTGTAACTTCTACACTACCACTGCCAATGCCAGCAAGCAAACATTCGGCATTGACAAATGCTTGTTTTACTAGTACCAGGAAAAGACCATCTGTCTCTCTTAGACAAAGGTAACCATTGTGTACCTCAGTGTTGACCTGCAAGTACATACTTAGGAGACTCTTCAGTGCTGCATTCACTACAGTCAGCAACAACAGAACATGCCTTTACACAAGACACGTAGAGATTCTCACTTTTTTAAAGCAAACCTGCTCATTTTTGCATAGAAACATAGAATTTGAATGCAGATAAGGGCTGCTTGGCCCACCTAGTTTGACCATTTTTCCTAATTACTGCAATACCACAGACCCTAACTGATCTGCAGATTTTAACAAGTCTTATTCATCTAAAGGGTTCATGGGCATTGGACCAGGGTTTTATTTAACTCCAAAAATTGATTAGCGTTTTGCTCATAAAAGTGCTAAAACATTGTGAAAATGCATAGCACTTGCCTCATTATGTTTCACAAACATAACACGTCTAATAAACCTATATAAATACTTTCTGCACAGTTAGCATTGTCCCAAGAAAAAAACTGCTAATCAATTATTTAAAACCCTGGATTCTCTACATTACCAGCTGCTAGTACCATAGGAGTGTGCCATGCTGACATTAGTTGCACTTAAGCCTTTCTCTGGGTGAGTTTGTTTAGAATCTTGGATACAGACCATCAAGACAGAGTTAAATGACCAGACTCCTCAATCTTGTTTGTGTCTACAAGGCAGGAGTAGTAACCACAACAGCCATGGCAACCTGGTTTGTTTGTTTATTTATGTATGTTTGTAAGTATATATGTATGTATTTGTTTTAGATGAAGCCTGCCACTCAGTACATATGAACATATGAATATGCCAGCAAATAAAGGCCTTACAGTCTATCCAGTCTGCTTGAGTGTGCAGTTCCCACTGCATTTACAGAGGTAAGTGCCACCCTTCCCCATATCCCCCTTGACTGCTCCCAAATATCCCTTCCCCCCCACCAGCAAGATTCCCCCTCAGCCTGCCCCAACCTCTCTTGAAGCTGTCCACTGTTTTTAGGGATACCACTTCCTCCTGCAACTCATTCCACATAGCTGCAACCCTCTCAGTGAAAAAGAGCCTCCTCCTCTTCCTCCTGAACCTCCCCCCAAAGCTTTAGGCTATTGCCCCTAGTGGTCCTGTTTCCACTAAGACTGAAGAGGCCCTCAGTGCTCACCCTGTTTCTATGTTTAAGGTACTTGATGGTCTCAGTCATGTCCCCCTCTCCCTTCTGTCCTTAACAGAGTACACATTGAGCCCCTCAGCCTCTCCTCATAGGTGTTGCTTTTCAGACCCTGGATCACCTTGGTTGCCCTTCTCTGGATCATTTCCAGCAATTTGATATCCTTTTTAAGAGAAGAGCACCAACACTGCATACTGTACTGTAGATACAGGCTCACTAGAGACCTGTACAGCGGCAGAATGACCTCCACCTTCCTGCTGGCAATTCCCCTGGTTATGCAGCCCAGCATCCGATTTGGTTTGGCTGCAGCTTTCCTACTGTGTGCTGAGTATTTCAGGTCACTCATGATAATTACACCCAGGTCCTTTTCTTCCTCTGACCTGGTTACATGCACACCGCCCAACCAGTATTTGGTCCCTGGGTTTTTTGCTTCCAAGTGCATAACTTCACATTTTTTTTGCATTGAACTCTAGTTGCCAAATGCCAGACCACTTCTCTAGCCTAGCCAAGTCTTCCCTGAGTTTCTATCTGCCTTCTGTGTCCACCCTCCCACAGAGCTTTGTGTCATCCAAGAAGAGGCAGATCTTACCCTTGATCCCATCTGTGATATCATGTATGAGTATGTTAAACAACACCGGACAGAGCACAGAGCCTCAAGGGACCCCACTGGTAACAGGCCTAGCTTATGAGAATGCCCTCCCAAAAAAACTACCACCTTTTGCTTCTTTTCTGTGCCTAACATCTGACCCACTGAACAAGTTTAGCCCCCACACCCAGGTCTTCTAGCTTCCTGGCCAGTCTCCTGTGAGGTACAGAGTCAAAGGCCTTGCTGAAGCCAAGATACAGGATATCAGCCCCTCAGCCCTTGTCCACTGTTTTCGTGACCCAGTTGAAGAAGTCAATTAGATTAGTCTGGAAGGACCTCCCCAACACAAACCCATGCTGCCTCATGTCCTGGAGCCTATTATCCTCCAGAAAGCTCACCAATCTTTCTTTCAGGATGGTCTCCATCAGCTTGCCCACTACCGAAGACAGTATTACCAGACTGTTGTTCTGTGGTTCATCCTTTGGCCCATCATTATGGAGAGGCACCACATGTACAGTTCTCCCATCCTGGGGCATGATCCCTGACTCTACAGAGGTGCTAAACAGGTCTGCCAGGAGATCCTCCAGAACCTTTCCCAGTTCCCTTAGTACTCTTAGTGTACACCATCTGGTCCTGGGGAGTTATCCACATTCAGGGCTCTTAGACCCTTAAGTATCCCATAAGATTGAATGACAACATCCGTGACTCACCCCTCCCCCCCATCCCAACACCTCTGTTCCCTTGTGGCACTGATCCATCCTTCTCTCTAATGAAGACTGAACAAACTTCACTTCCTTTTCACTACCCTCTGACAAACCACCCTCCTTTCTTTAATCTGACTATTTCATCCTTGATGATATTTTCCTCCCTTATATTTTTGGAAAAAGGTTATCTTCCCTGTTTTCCTGCTGTGCTAGCTACACTTCCCTTGTAGCCTTTACCATGCTAACTGATCTGCTCACCTCCATTAACTTAGCAGAGTAATCCACCCTGTTCTCCTCCTTCTGAGTGTACTTGTACTTTTGGAAGGCTGCCCTCTTGTCACCTGTATATGCCCTTTCTACCCGGACAGGTTGATGCAGTCTCTGTGCTAAATAACAGTCTTGCTGAGATCAAGGATCGGATGAGCATGAGCTGGCTGAGAGTGAATCCGGACAAGACTGAAGTGTTGGTAGTGGACCCAGGTCATCTAAGAGCAGGTTTAGGGGCTGGGCAGGCATCAGGCTTATGGCTTGATGGTGTTCAGCTCACTACATCAGACTGGGTGCATAATCTGGCTATTATTTTTGATGACGACCTTACCCTGAAATCTCAGGTGTTGGCTGTAGTTAAATCCTCATTTTACCATCTGAGGATTATTGCTTGGGTGAAACACTTGGTTCCTCTGGATGACCTTCCAACATTGGCCCATGTCTTCATCACCAACTGCCTTGACTACTGCAATGTCCTCTACCTAGGGCTTCTTGGGGTTGATATCTGCCACCTGCAGCTAGTGCAGAATGTTGCAGCCAGGCTTTTGACTGGTACATCAAGGGCCAGTCATATTGTACCTGTGCTGCATGGACTGCACTGGCTGCCTGTTCAGTGGCAGATCACCTTAAAGTTGGCTTGCTAACCTTTAAAGCCCTACATGTAGAGGGACCGGGCTACCTGCAAGATCTCCTGACTCCCTACTTCCCCCTCCATCTTCTCCAATCCACTGATGAGGGATCGCTAGAGAGTCTCAGGGTTTGTTTAAAAACTTCTGGTGCCCATGCTTTTTCTTTTGCAGCACCTACCCTGTAGAATTCTCTACCCCGTCTGTTAAGACAGTGCCTGACCATCAATAGTTTTAAAATCAAGTTGAAGACATATATCTTTAACTTAGGCTTCCCGGACAAATTTTAATTGCTAGCTGTATTTATTGGTTCAGCATAAATGTTATGTATGTATACTGTATTTTAAATATGCAGTGCCTTGGTTGTGGAAAGGCACTATATAAATAAAGTTTTACTTACTTACCTACAGCTTTTGCCATCTTCTTGATGAATCAGCTGGGCTTTTTGGCCTTAGCTTTCTTAGTTTTGATTTTGGCACACTGTCTAGTGGCCTCCGTCAATCCCTGCTTTATTATTGACCATTTCTGTTCCACATCCATCTCCCATTTGATCCCAGCAACGTTCCTACTAGAAATTTTTCCTGTCCTACCAAAGTCAGTCCTCTTAAAGTCCCAAACCCTTGTCATGGTCCTGACCATTGCCCTGCCCATGTCCAGGTGGAACCACACTGTGCAGTGGTCACTACAAGCAAGTGGCGCTTCCACTTTCACATCCTAAAAATGCTCACAGTTGGAGAGGACCAGGTCTAGTACAGCCCTCTCTTTTCTGAGTTTCATGACACTGTGTGCCAGGAAATCACCCGGAAATGCATCAAGCACTACTTGCTTCTCAGTGCAAGAGGTAGCCGGGACTTTCCAGTCATTTATCTTATTTGATCTCACCAAGACATTTGTCACCATAGACCGCAAAATCGTCCCTCACAAACTGCATCAGCTTTCATTTTCACAGAATGTACTTCTCTGTTTGAAGCCAACCTGTCTTATTACAGAGAGTTTAAATAAATAGCCAAACATCACCTCCAAGATCACTGAACCTTGGTGTCCCCAAAGTTCCATTCTTGAATTAGCACTCTTTAGCTCATTTTGTAAATGACATCTGGCCATCTGTACTAGTCACTATAATAACGTTCACCTGTATGCAGTCAATACCATGATTTAGACCAATGCTAGAAACAGAAATGGAGATGTTTTATCTGGTGTGCTATAGCAGGATGTATGGACATGTCACAAAGCTCTGTGGTGGAAAATTTAGAGATAACATTAGGAGGCCCCTGTTCACCAAGATGGAGTGAACCTGAGAAACAGATTACCCGCAGGGACTGTGGATACAAAGACAGCACTGTAAGTGGACAAGGAGATGGGGCTAGATGGACTACATCCAAGCATATTAAAGGAGCTTAGAGATCTGCTAGCAGCACCACTGCCAGCCCTGTCCAACCACTTGCTGGAGACAGGAGTGGTGCCAGAGGACTGGAGAAGGGCAGATGTTGTCCGTCTTCATAAAAGTGGAAGCAGGAAGGAGGCTGGCAACTACAGGCCAGTCAGCCTGACCTCTGGGGTAGGGAAATTAATGGAATCACTGCTAAAGGAAAGGACTGTAGAATATCTTGAATCCAGAGGATTACAGGATCCAAGACAGCCTGGATTCACTGAGGGAGGTCATGTCAAACAAATCTGATTCATTTCTTTGACTGAATAACCAGGGAATTAGATAGGGGGAGCAGTGGATGTGGCCTACTTATATTTCAGTAAGGCTTTCAACACCATTTCACATAGGATATTAATAAACAAGCTGGGCAGCCTGGGAGTGAGTCCCAAGGTAATAAACTGGGTTAGAAATTGGTTGAGTGTTGAGTGATAGGAGGCAGAGGATGGTGGTAAACTGAGTTCACTCTGAGGAGGGGAGGGTGACCAGCGGGGTGCCACAAGGATCAGTACTGTGGCCAGTCCTCTTTAATGTCTTCATTAGCAACATTGCAGAGGGGCTAGAAGGAAAGGTATGCCTTTTTGCAGATGACACTAAGACCTGCAACAGGTTTGACACTCGGAGAGTGTGTGTGAAAAAAATGATGAGGGATCTAAGTAAGACTGAGGAGTGTTCAAGAGTGTGGGAGCAAAGATTCAATGTGAAGAAGTGCAAAATCATGCATTTGGGGCACAGGAGCCCAGGGGCTCAGTACTAGATAAGGGGAAGAGGTACTGATGATAACCAAACAGGAAAGGGACCTGAGGCTAATCATAGCTGATGACCTACAAGTGGCCAAATAGTGTGACAAGGCAGTGGGGAGAGTCAGTGGGGTGCTGGGGTGCATAACACGAGGGTGAGCACAAGCAGAAAAAAGGAGGTCATTTTATGGCTGTACAAATCATTGGTGAGACCTCATCTAGAGTACTGTGTCCAGTTCTGGAGTCTGCATCTCCAGAAGGACATAGACAGAGTAGAGGCGGTTCAGAGGCGGGCAAGCAAAATGATGCGGTGTCTGCACCAAAGCCCAATGACGAGAGACTTAAGGACCTCAATATGTATACCCTGGAGGGGGGATGACAGAGACTTTCAAATACCTCACAGGTATAAATAAGTTACAAGTGGGAAGCATTTTTCAGGAAAAAAAGATGCTTGAGAACAAGGGGTCATGATGTGAAGCTGGAGGGAGGCAGATTTAGGGGTAACGTGAAAAAAGTATTGTTTTACAGAAATGATGGTGAATGCATGAAACAGTCTCCCAGCGGAGGTAGTGGGGGCAAAAATGGTAAAGGAATTAAAAAATGCAGGGGATAGGCATCACAAACCTTAGTGGAAGGAAAGGGAGGGTAAGGCCAGAGATCAAATGGGGTCTGCAGTGTTGCAGTAGGTGGGGAAAATGGGCAGATTAGGTGGGCCAAGCAGTCTATGTCAATTTCTATGTTTCAGGCATTCAAGGTAAACTTGGACAAGTTTCTGCTTATCAAAGGAATCGCATGGTACCCTCAATAGTAGTGTGGTTTAGGAATCACTATAAATTAGTGCATGGTTGCACACCATACTCATTGGTCCCTACTTATGAGGGTAATGTGTGGACCTGATGGACCAAGAGTTCCTGCTAACCTAAAATTAGTATGTTAACACATATGTTACCAACATACCCACCAGAACATTACAGGCAGCCTTCACCAAAATGTAAATATGGATGGATGCAAATAAGTTACTTTTAGGCAGCACAAGAAACAGGGTTATGGCTTTCAGTGGAAAATCAATTACCACTCACTCTTTGAAAATCTTAACATGCTTCGGCTTCCCCTTGAAGGTTGTCCAGTTCTTGAACTTCACAGAACACATCACTAAAACAGTCAATAAATCTTATCAAAATCTCAGAGCCCTCTATTGAGTACACAGCTGCCTACCTCCAAATACCAGGAATCTAATCCTGTAGCAGTCCTTGTTGCCATGGAGTAAACCTGCAAAATATACAGAGCAGTTCCAGACACCTCATTACAGAAAACAATTATAGTGTGTAATAACAATTGCAGGTTTATCCTGGATTGTGACAACTGTACCCATCCCTGCTAGCTATACAATAACCAGGGGAAATTGTTTAAGCCGGAAAGGCACATTAAGCCACAGCTTGTTTCCAGGTGCCACCTGTGAGCACAAGGAAGTTAAGTGACTTGCTTAGAGTCACACAGTATGCAAGTGGGGGCTGATGGGATTCAAATCCAGGTCTCCAGGTTTGCAGCTCAGTGTCCTTAAGCACTGTGCTATACTGCCTCCAGTAACCTCAGCCTAACACTCTGAAATGACAGTCTAAATAGGACACACTGATACACAGGTGTGTAGTGTACTAAGACTATACTACATCAACTTTAGCAGCCTTCTAATTAAACCTATGCAACCATACACACTCAGGACTCCGGTAAAAAAAAACGTTTCCTGGTACACCAGGCACACACTGTAAGTCCTTTCACATTATGGCTTTTGCAATTGCTGCCCCATCAAATTGGAACTCCCTCACAAACACCATAAAGGATTCTGTCACCTCTGTAAATCTTCAAAGAAGCTATGTTTGCACATCTAAAAGATAAAGAACCTCAGCACAAAGGCACTGAGGCAAGGGTTACCCAGAAAGGGCATTAGCAACACTTTAAAACCAGATGAAGCATTCTGAAATGAGAAGTATCAACACAAGTATACCATCTGAAAGGTATATTTATTCACCGCAGGCTGGATATCAAACTGACAGGCAGTGACAATTCTGTGAAAGTGTCCTTAGAAGGGCGCAGGTGCTCCTGCGGTTCAACTGAGTGGATCTTCCTCCCCTGACATTTCATTGACTTTGTTTCATCTGGTTTTGGAGTGCTGTCAATTCCTGCCTGAGACTGTGTTGCTTGCGTACTGCTTCTCCCCTCAACAGCACCTGAATCCAGCACTGGAGAGCATGTGCAAACCCAGCTGTTCCTAAGGGCAGTGGCAACAAAGACAGTATTCAAAGAAATGTAAAATTACACATATTCCAATAATTTAAAGCATCATGACAAGTATATGCAAATCACTGTGAATGAATCTAGACTGGTACATTATGTTTGCACACCTACTTACCCAATGCTGCTGTCCATAGTCCCATGCCTATGGCATCCCATATACCCTCACTCAGTCTTGATCTCCTCCACTCCCCTCCCTATCCCCCACCTCTGTTCCTGATTACCTCAGTAGACTGTTTAATCTGAATATAATACTTTTGTAAATATATATTATGTATTTGTACAGTATACAAGTACTTCAAGCGGCTTGTCATTGCCTCATGTACACTCTTGTATATATGTACTCATGGGTAGTGTTTGTCCTAAAATGGTAGAGAAAACCCTACTACTGTAACATCCCCCAGGACTTGTTTATAAACTAGGCAGTACGCCTACATGTGGATTTCTTGGTGTGCTAAAATTCTAAATAAATAAATAGACTAAAGGATAAAGGGTCTGTGGTATGCTGAGGTTCAGTGGGTTAGTAGATGAGGTTTCAATGTTGACCTTGACTACTTGCATTCTAAGGGACAGATGCTGTTTTAACCAGGACAGGACCTCATTTGACAGTCCTGATATATGCAGATTAGCAGGGTTTTGTAATTAATTGTGTTGTGCCATAGGGAGGTCTATGAAGATGACTTCAGTGTTGTATTCTGAGTCAGGACAAACCAGTAGGTTGTTAGTTACTGTAAGAAGGGATGTGTAAGTGGAGTGGCTTGACCAGAAACCTGATTATGAGCAATGTAGAATAGTATTATTGAATATGTACTCCATCAGTCTAATAAAATCATTTTTATATTTTTGGTAAAGGCTTGAAAAGCACCAGTGACAATGGGCACAGATGTGCAAAACTGGCACTGGAAGGCACCTCGCTTAACCAAAAATGCCTCACAAAATTAAGCAAGAAGTGTTAACCAGGGTTACTAATGTCCTGTTAATCACCCTGGGGGTTAAGTCACATGCCTCCAGATGGTGAGTAAATGGATATTACCATAACTGTTCAGAGTTTCATATTGTATTATTATAATCTTAATTAGTAATTTTAAATATGTTCATCATTTAAAAGTCTGACTTGTAGCAAAATATTTGTATTTAGGTAAAATAGTTCTTCTGCCTGAGTTCATTTCTTTCCCCCGTGGTCCCTCTTCATGTCCTGCCAGAGCTGTCTACCTTGCTGGCTGCCATATTTTGTAGCAGCAGATGGGGGAACAACCTCACAGACAACAATCTTGAACCACAGAAAAACTACCCTTCCCTTCTTCTACCACCTTCACTGCCTTTCCTGCTGATGGTCAGCTGTGAATGTAACTCCAAAGCAGGTAAACTCCCCGTCAATGCAGACACACAGCCTGCAGCTCCTGTTTGTCTCCTCAACTCTGCCAGGACCTCCATGGCCTCTGACATGACCATGGAGCTCAGTACACACCACACTGGCTCTCTTTTTCCCCACTGATAGCCAACTGAGGCCCAGGTGGATAGTAGCAGTGAGCAGCACAAATGGCACTCTGTGTTCAGTGTTGGAATATGATAGTAATGTTTCACAGTTATGATTGAAGTCTCCTGTTTGATCATTTTTTTTGTCATTTTGAATTATGTATGAATCAGGGTTGTGTGTGTGTATGTGTGTGCGTGTGTGTGTGCGTGTGTGTGTGTATACACTGCATGTCAGCAGAGAGCCAATGTGAGATAGCAAATTGTATGTGTTGATCGAGAGTATTAATACTTGTGTAATCCCTATGTGGCGCTATTCTAAGGGCTACCACCCCTGCCTGTGTGTCTATGCACAGGTTGAGGGGCCTGTGTTCTGGGAACGGGTGCCTCCACCCGGAGAAATGGTATCGGGGTAGCTTAACTGCTCTGGTATAGCCCTCTGGGATGCTATAACCATCCACCATCCCACCTAGTGGCCCAGTGTCTTGGCATGAACAGTCATCACTTGTAGCGTTCACCGTACAGTTTTCTCCCCACATAAACAATATGCTCACAAGTGTACCACTTGCTGAGGTCTGGGCTTCAGTATGATCTCTGGGAACCCCCTGCAAACAACAGTAATGGGCAAGCACATCCAGAAATATCCCCTGCACTGTAACACTTAGACCCCCAGAAAACATGTGTGAGGCAGTGCAACTTCGAAACAACAATCAGATTTATTTAGGGGAAGCATAGCAAGGAAGGGGGGAAAATCTGGTTAAATGATTAGTTAGTACTGGTTTGAGCCAGAATTATGGCAAGCATAGAGTCCCACTTTGCAGTCCTATACACATGCGGGGTACCCAGATGGAGAACAGACTAGCCTAATGGTGCCCAGGGTTGCAGCTGTCGTTGGGGCACTTGATGGAAAAATAAATGATAACTTGCCATGCACAATTTAATTATTTGTATTCTGGGGCCGGATGGCCCAGTCTCTTGAACCCATAAACCAATAAACCAATGGTGAAGTTGAACTCAAGTGGTACCACAATGAAATTTAAATATGTCGCAGGGGAGCTACCCTGATTGCTACTCACTGTGCCCAGACCGAAAGATGATCTCACAAAATAAGACCTGGTGCAGATGTTTTGTGAAGCTGAAGGATGATTTCCTTATGGTCCTTGTTGAGAAGCTGGTCGGGTAATGCAGGAATAAACGTCCGAACACCTCAGACTGATCAGCCACGCAAACACTTCAGCAAACCAGGCACATTTATATGTAAGGCTTGTCCTTCTCTGGTCCTTCCAGGCAAGTTGCAGTCTGATCCTCTTCTGCTGGCTTGTAGACTGGATCCCCTACTGCTGTGAGCAAGAGCTGCACCAGCCGGACACTCTGGACCCCGCGGACTAAATGGCCGAAAAATGTCTAGGTCTACCAGGCCTAACCTCTGAGAGCTGGCCGGCTCCCCAGAGACACGCACACTGAATTCCAGGGCAAATCTAATCTTTTTCAGTAGTTCCCCCATTTATATGGGGCTTAGGTCCAGAAATCTTATTGGTTGCCGAAACTGTCCTGAACAGTTCCAATGCTTTAATTGGTTTACTTTTTGGTGCCTAGTAAAGTTCCTCCTATTTCCCCCATAAACCTTTATTGATCCCCCCACACGTCTCTGGTTAAAGACCCATGCTTCTGATTGGTTGCAGGGCTACACAATGGTGGCTAAAACATAGTCCCACACATACATTTTACTGCAGTCCTAAGATTAGAGGTCTGGTGCAGCCAGAATAAACATTATATTTACACATTTTCCCCTTTGCACTGTAGCCCCAGCACTTCCCTCTTGCACACAGTTATTTCTTTATTTTAATTGTGCCCCAGAGCTGATTCATGGCCCCTGAAACACACTGCCCCCAGATACACAGCAGTAGCTCATTAATATTTATAAGGGCTTTCCTTGCCTGAACCTTTGCTCTTTAACTCTGGTGCCCTGGAGGCAGCGCCTACGGCATCTGCCTAATTATTTATTTTAAAGCCCTTTTCTCTGGCTCTGCTGTGTCCCTAGTGCCTTTTAGCTTAACCCGGCACCAAGAACTTCTGATTTGGACAGCAACTGGTGGTCAGGACTCAGGGCGAACATCCCTCTCGAATGTGCGAGTGCTGGTGGGATTTTTAACATGTCAGCCACTCACAAAGGTGCTCCACGGGCTCCACAGAGCTCAACAAAACAAAGGAGCCACAGCAGAGGGAAATCTGGGGGTTGGGGGATATTGGGAGGATGCCCGAGATGACCGAACAACAGGAGGACTCCAGGTAAGCCCCCAAAGGGGGGGGGGGTTACACTTGTTTTACAAAAAATGATAAATAAAATATACTGGGCCTGATTCAGAAAGCGTTGGAACTTATGCAAGGTGCTTGCATCAAAGAAGTATGATGCAAGTGGCTCACTGCACTGCACCTCGTGTCATTCCTAATTCAAGAACGTAGCCTGTGCCACTTGGGGAACCACCTGCACCAGCTGGGCTTGCTCTGTCCTTGCGATGTTTGCACCAGTGTGCCATGGTGGAAGGGAGCATGCATTAAGGTGGCACTGCAGCATCCCCTTCATTGAGATTCACGAGCTTCTCCACAGGGCACACGGCCCAATACAGTTAAACCAGCAGAGAGCTGGTCTAACAGGCTGTGCACCACACCCGGTGTCATCACCCATCCCATCCTGTGCACATGCAGGACCTGGACAGTTGTAAAGAAGCACTGGAGTGGCCTGGGATAACCCTCTGTAGTGGGTATGTGTCTGCAGGGTCCTCCATGGTGCCAGGTGTGTATTTGCCCCACCCATGGACAGCACAGGCATGGCAGCGGCTGTCAAATGTCCCCATCAGAGATCTTTTGTCACCCCCCACCGCCCATCTGTGCCCTACCTGCCCTCCTCAGCCCTGTCCCATCCTCCATGACCCTGCCAGCCTCCAGGCAGGGGGTCTCCATCCGTGTGCGCTGATGCGCCCAACTGCCCCGCAGCTTGTGGCAAAGATCTCGCATGTACCTTGACTTTGACACATGGCTGCAGTTGCCCAAGCTGCAGAAATTTGGCACCAGGACCCCTCCCAATAGTGAATTGGGTGCAGGGTCCCTGGCACATTAGGGATCAATGCAAGCTGTTTGCCACAGCTTGCATCGCTCTCTGGTGGGCTTTGTGAATTGGCCCCATTGTCTTTTGTAACAGTGTGATGTGTGTACAGTTTTTACTGCACTGTTATGATGGAGTGGGGCTCAACAACACACAAACACAACTGTGCCATTGAGTTTTTTTTTGTTTTTTTAATGATACCTTTATGGAGTTAATTTATGAGTAATTTTGTATTTTACTGTCATTCACCACTGGTTATAAGTGTGATATCTGAATCGGTTGCCAGTGTTTCTATGCTATTGTAACTGTCACTTTTATTTTTTTGGCCATGAGACAGCTGTACACAAGTCAGGTGTCTCACACTACTATAGTAAATTATTGCACTGGAACTGAAGTGATGAGACTTAGGATTCATATTTATCTAACGTTAACACAAGACTTGTGGAATGTTGTTAGCCAATTACATTTTTATTTTAGTTTAGTCCAGATTTAATTGATGACTGATACCACCTACATAGCCAGTTTTTGTGGTCAACCAGTATAAATACAAGACAAGTACAATACGTGACTTAAAGAAGAAATCATTCAGGTAAAACAACATTAAACACAGTTACATACATTATAAGAAAACAAGTACACTCTTAACAGATGCTTAAAAATGTAAACAGATGGAGCTTGGGTGATTGTAAATGACAAGAAACTGTAAAACTCCTTGGGCTAGATTCACAAATAATAGCAAAGTACAGTACAAAAGTTTTTGCTGTGCCTTGCAATTGTGCAGGTTTGAAATGTTGCTATTCACAGTCGGATAGCACACCGTGCTATCCAAATGTCAATAGGGGCCAAAGGGGGCAGCGCTAACCCTGAGAAAAAAACACTAAGCCCAGTACTTGCTGCCCCCACAGCCAGTCAGGACAATGGCCCTGCAATGAATAGAGCAGGTGCACTGCTTAACATTCACAGAGAAAGGCATGCAAATGAGCCCATTTATTTTATTTAATTATTTCTTTATTAAAGAATCGGAATTACAAACCTTTGGGCTAAGAGCTCATTTACAGAGGGGTCCTCGTCAGTCAAAGGAGAGGAAGAACTATATGAGTTGGGAATAGCAAATGCAGTTAACAGGCATTATCACAAACATATTAGTAACACACTAACAAACTAATATAATACAAGAAATTGAGTATTAAAGACAGAGGCACATTGTAAAGTACAGTTTTAACACAGAGTACATAAGGAACGAAACACCGGCAGTATAAATAAGGTGCTAACAGTTCAGTTAGGCACTCACAAATAGCAGCTAAGAAGCCTTGTTGTAGGCAAGAGGACGCCAAGGTAGAAACATCTCAGTGACTGTGTAGCAGGCAATAGTTAAGAGAGTGGGGCGGCCAATTCAGTGGAGTATGTATGGATATAGTCTAGTAGGGTACACAGGTAATGCCCTGGGAGTTAGGTAGAGCAGTAGCAGTGTGTAGGTGGGGCGATGGAATTCCGAAATTCAGATTTGAGGTGACTAATGCTGGCGAGGCTTGTGATGGCTTGAGGGAGCTCATTTAGCCAGGTGGGTGTCCTGACTGCAAAGGCACGACTCCTTAGTGCAGTTCTTCTGAATGGCACCACAAGCACGTGTTTTTTAACACTTCTTGTAACATATTTAGAAGGGGCAGGGCAGAATAAAGCCTGTAAAGAAGGTGGTGCAAGTACAAGCAGGGCTTTCATCCCCATTGCCATTGGGCATACAAGGCACTAGGTGACCATTTGGAAGCCCATAATGGGTCCATTTTCATGGTCTACGGTGAGAGTAGTGCACCCCCCTTCACCAATTGCCAGCCCGTAGTGGTTGACACATGGATACCTAGTAGTCTAGTGGTCCTTCCCTCCCCCTGGTTCCTAATCACCATCCACATATAATACAAAGAGTTTTCCCTGGTAGTCCAGTGGTCCCTCCCCTTCCCCGTTCTCCATTTGCCATCCTGATATTAAGGAACATTATTCCCTGGTAGTTTAATGGTCCCTCCCCCTCCCTGGTCACAGATGGCCTTACCTAGTAAAAGGAAACAGTGCCTCCATGATAGTCTACTAATGCCTCCCCGCCCAAACACCCATCCAATAAATATAAATAATTGTCATTGGTGTCCAATGTACCTACCCTACATCGTTCCCTTTGAAGCCACGAAGTTTCCCATTTCCCTGGTCATCTAGTGGACCCCCCACCCTCCCACTCTGGCAGACATTGACCTACCACCCCCATCCCCAGAAACCCAGCCAGTGACTGTTACAGCCCTCCTCCCACCACCATGGCCGTCCGCCTACTAAATGGTGAATGAGTGAGTACAGTGTACACTACGTGCTCATTGGTTGACTCTGTCAATAATTGTTTAGTGCTCCAGCCCCTATACACAGTCGGATAGCGTGGTGAATAGCCAAATTTCAATCCTGCGCAACCACAAGGCTCAGCGCAAACTTTTGTGCTGCACTTTGCGATTATTTGTGAATCTAGACCCTGGAGTTTTACAATTTCTTGTCATTTAAAATCCCTCAAACCCCATCTGCTTTCATTTTTAAGCATCTGTTATGAGAGTACTTGTTTTCGCATAATGAGCTTTATGCACGAATGGGCGGGAACTATGTGCTAGAGGTGCATATCCCACGCGCATAGATCCACACCTGCGGACAAGTATGCACCCGGGGGTATGCACCATAGAAGTACATCTGTCCGTGGTCCCACCTCCCCAGCATGCAGGACTCCTCAGGGTGGCCAGGGGTGGGGTTGTGGTCCCAGGTGGGAATCCAATCGGATGCCGATCATGGGCTGAAAGTGGATCCCTGGCACTGAGAGGCGTGGGTCCAGGTGTGTGAATGCCCACCACAGGCACCTGGACCCGCCCACACATGCCCACGTGATGGACTGTTGGTTGGCAGCCCCTCCACCCGCCACACTGCAGGGCCACTATCGGAGACAAAAACCTCAATCCCTCTCCCATGCCCCTGCCCCTACCTGCAGCAGGCTAACCCCATGCTGGTACACCATCCGCTGACAACCACAATCATCTATGGTCACCTCAACTGGCAAGTCAGCCAGACAGTGAACCCTCCCCCAATGGCACCAACCCTCCCCTGGTGGCACCATCACCCCTTGTCCCCCTTATGTTTTTTCCCAGTGCCGCCCCCGTGATGGCCTGTTACAACCCTTCTCTCACCACCACAGCCGTTGATCATCTGACATAAGCGGGTGTGCAGCTGCTGCGCGCCCCTGTGTAAATCAGATTTCCGGTGGCTGTGACAGTTAGAGGAGGGCTGTGCCACTGGCCATCTTGGGGGCAGCACCAGTGAAAAGGTATGGGGATGGGTGTACCGGTGTGGGGAGAGGGACCACTGGTCACCAATGTGGGGCAGGGGTGCTGGGTTCGGGGTGAGGGGCATGTACTTTGCTGTGTTGGGGTGGTGATGTATGGCATGGGGGGTTGGTTGCTGCACATGGACAGGGTCGGGGTGCAGAATGGTCTGTGTGTGTGTGTGTGTGTGTGTGTGTGTGTGTGTGAGGGGCACCTCTGTCACCGGAACTGGGGTACCAATGGGTGGTTGGGGGGTGTAGCATGAGTGGCCCTAGGTATGGGGCTGTCATATAGGTGGGGGGCACATAGGGGCTACTGCCATGAATTCCTTGGCACTCAACTGTTTGGGTTCCCCAGCTCTCCTAGTCAGCTAGTGGGCTGTGGTAGCACAGGTGCCATTACCAGTCTCACAGCAATGGATAGTGCAGTACCTGTGGGTGCACAGTGGGTTATGGTTGGGTCCCCGCTGCTGTAACCTATGCTCAGCTCCGCAGCCATGAAGCCAGCACTATGCAGTTCTGTGCATACTGCATAAGGCTGGCATGCCTCTGGAATGTCCCTGGTGCGTTGCAGTCTGGGCGGCCATGTACCTGCCTTGCACCCCTTCATGAATGCTGTGCAGGGTCCTTAGGGACCCCACGCCGCGTCATTCCTGCATATTGATACCAATGTGCCCAGTTTGCATGACATGTTGGCATCATGCATTGGGCCTATCATACGTAACTGTGTTTAATGTTGTTTTACCTTAATGATTTCTTCTTTTAGTCCTGTATTGTGTTTGTCCTGTATTTGTACTGGACTACCAGGGAATGATTTTGTTACTATCGGGTGGGTGATTAGACTTTACGAGAGAAGGGAGGAACCAATGGACTACCAAGGCATAGTTTTTTTTATAAGGGGACAGCAACCAGTGATTGGAGAGGAACCACAGGACTACCGGGGCACAGTGTTGTGGGTCGGGGGGGCTACCTTGCACTACATCTGACAACCACTAGGGCTACACAGAGTTAAGAGGAGATTTTCCTCGGTGGCATTTTCTTCATACAAGGGAGCCCCACAAAAGACCCTTGCATGGAGAAGATGTTCGTGAAAGGGGCTGTGCCAATATGCAGGTCCCCTCTCCCTCATTTGCACTGCAGACCCCCTTAAATCTTTGCCTCATCGCAAACCATGTTTGCAGGTGCAAACTGGGCATTTGTGAATACCACACTGGGGCAAAACCCAGTTTGCATGGCTCAAACTGTGTTTGTGACAGGGCAATGTTTTATGAATCTAGCCCAGGGGCACTGATCAATAAAGACCTTTGACCATGTGAGGTATGATGAAACATGTAAATGACACTGATCTTGTGCAAATAGCTTGTTCATTATACTGAAAAATTTGGGCAATAGCTAGCAGAACCAGTGCAAGAGCTGTTTTTTATAAGTAGTCCTAGATAAAAGTAGTACTGTAATTTTGCTCATAGGTAAGCCAATGGAAATGTTTTTTTTTTTTTTAAATAACAGTGTTGTTTGTGAGTGGATAGCTGGGAGGCAAATATGGCATTTTATTATACAAATTCAATTATACATTTCTTTAAATTGTACTGTATACCATTATATATATATATATATATATATATATATATATATATATATATATATATATATCTATACTATATATAGTTTAATAATGGGCTCAAGGCCCTAGTAACACTGGGCACAGGTGTACAAAACTAGCATTGGCAGACACTGCACTACATCAAAAATGACTACTAAAATTGAATTTACTGTATAGTTTTGGTAATGGGCTGGCAAAGCCTAACATTGGGCACAGGCATAGAAAACTGGCACTGGTAGGCACCTCACTAATAAAAAAGCCAAATAAACTTGTTTTAAGAATAATGTCTGCAAATACGCAGTACTGTAAGAAACAGCTGAAGTCCATTTCCTGTCCATGATGATATCCTAGTCATTTCCCCAACAGTAGACTGCCAAGTCACAAGCAAGTGATTATGATGTCAACTCCAGACTTAGTCATTAAGAGAACTAAGGGGCAAAACTCCAGTTTTCAAATACTTTCAGCAATAAAGATTAGAATGGCTTAGAATTCTAGTTTTCTTGGAATACAGTGCAACTGACTTCTGCTGATGCCAGCTGGGTTTTTTTGCCTGTTGCTGGATCCCTTGTTTGACATCTATTATTCAGCTCCTTTTGGGGCTAAATTATTATTATCAACATGTTTATATGGCTACAGTATAACTTGAATTGACTAGACATCATCCACATGTTTAATTAAACCCCTTGAAAGGACTTTCATCATACAGTATATTGTGTAACATACCTTGTGAAGAGGCACTATAAGCCTCAGAAGCTTGGATCTTAAATATACTGTTAGCCTAATTAAGGCATTGGGCCATATATTTAGATCTCTCCTATGTTTGCAGCCCATTTTGGAAGCATTTCACAAAGTTGCAATCAAAAGGTAGACCATCTGTGAAGTGATTTAACTTTTGTATGCAGTTTCCACAATTTTGCAGCAAATACAATATTGAGCTGCTTGGTTCAAAAGTTGTTCTATATCGTTTCTTGAGGCAAGCTGCCACAATCATGGACACTGCCTTTGAAACTTTGACACTTGTGTTTGGATGGCATTCAGAGGACACAAACAGATGTGAAAGTCACATCTGCATCTGTGTCCTCTGACTTTTGAAAATCTGTCCCATTGTATCTACATACCAACTTTGTTTACAAATGGCATTTTTGTTTTTCTAACCTAAATGCATTGATTCAGGAGCAGCACTGCCTAATCACTAGTGGTCTGCTCTTCCCAACAGCCAATGTATGAATGCCTGAAACACCTTCAAGTGCAAGAAACTCTGCTTAATGACATTGTGTTTATTTTATTGATTTGAAAATCTTGGATTAACACTTTTGAGAACAGGCTCATTATATAGGTTCCATGTCAGGGCCAACAAACAATAAAGAATGTAGTACAGATTAGGGAGAAGCAAATAGCAACACAATTGTAAAGAAATGGTTTTAACAGGACAGGTAAAGTCAGAATCATGGGCTATGTACAATAGCCGGAGTCAGTTACAATAACTTAAGCAATAATACACAGGCTATGTACAAATAGACAAAGTCACTTGCGAAACATAGGCAATTATTACAAAGGATATGGGACAGAAAACAGACAAGACATGAACTGGGGAGGGAGGAGGGAGGAGGGAAAGTCAAAAGGATAAGCCCAGTGGGCTACATCTGACAGAAGGAGACCAGTTTCTCTGGTAGTTGGTTTCATGCTGCGGGGTGAAGGCGGAGGGGAGTACAGGTTACTGAGCCTGCATATGGGAAGGGGGAGGATGAACTAATAAAATTGAGTGTGGAGGGATTGGGAGGATATGGGTAGGGGAGGGTGAAGGAGGCAAGGACAGAGTACATTGGGGAAATATAAGCAGAAGTGATTAAATATCAGGCAGAGTGGAAGACGACTGGAGACAAGATAGGTACAATGTAGGTGTGGCAGTGTAGGAGTGGACCAGCGATAGGACAGGGTCCAGGGCTGGAGGAACAGTTTAGAAGTCTGGAAAAAAGGTTATTGAAAACAGTCACAGCTGACATTCACAACTCGCTGTTGTCTCAGTTTTCTTTTAAAGTGGCCAATCAAAGATATCAATGAAATGTCAGTGTGTAGCGAGTTCCACCATCTAGGGGCATGGTAGGCGAGGGACCATTGACTCAAGGAAATGCGACAATGGGAAATGTTAAAGCTGTGACTATCCGAGCTCTGAGTGCAGTGACAGTTTTCACTGGGGAGAGACAATTTTGGACCCTGGTGGGTACCAAGCCAAGACTGACTTTTTTCGCCAGTAAACAGGTTTGGTAAAGAAGTCTGCCTGAAAACTAACCAGTTAGTCTGGGTATACAGGTCACATGTGTGCGTCAGGCATTTGACTCCTATAACAAGTTGACAGGCTTTATTTAATGCTACTTTTATGTGGTGAAGGACAGTATCTGTATCTGAGCCATAAATTACCAGCCCATAGTCGATCATGGTCACCAGGGAACTTTGCACAGTTAGCTTAGGAGCCTTGGAAGTTAGACTGTGCTTGTGTCTGTGCAGCAGTCCAGTGTAAGTATTGCCGTCCTTAGTGACTTTGTTGATATGCAGGTCAAAAGACAGTGTGCTATCCAATGTGATCCCCAGATATTTGAAATGTTGCACTAGCTCCACTGGAGAGCCCAGCTCATTTGTGATGAGAAGTAGGTGGGTTCTGAACCGATTTTGGGCAGTGGAGAACATCATAATTTTCATCTTTGTATAGTTCATCACAAGTTTCTGTTCTTTAAACCAGCTTTCTACAGCTGAGAAGTTGCCCTGGATTTTACATTCAATGGTGAGAGGGTGTGAGTCACTGACAAACAGAACAGTGTCATCTGCATATAATAGAAGATGACATTGGGAAATGGTTGGGAGTAGGTTTAGAAAGATGTTGAATAAAAGCGGGCCCAGAATGGGCCCTTGTGGAACTCTGGAGTTGACTGGTCAACTATTGGATAGGATATTGCCAATCTTAACTTGCTGAGTCCTGTTCTGCAGGTAGCTGGTAAATCATGCCACAGTGTGTGGACAGAGACCAATGATCTCAAGCTGTTTGATCAGCAGTGCATGGTTCACCTTATGAAACACTTTAGATAAGTCGATGTAGGCTACACTGACAAGAAGACCTTGGTCAAGGGAGTTGTGTATCTAACCATAAATTTCAAGCAGCTCGTAGTGGTGGTGCTGTGTCCCTTTATAATCCATGTTGCTGTGAGCACTGCAGCTGATACTTTTCCAGGTATTTACTAAACTGGTCCATGACTATTCTCTCAAGTGCTTTCAAAAGTGGTGGTAGAATAGAAATCGGCTCATAGTTGCCACTTAGCACCCGATCACCATTCGTGAAGACTGGTGTCGTGATCACAGATTTCTACTTTATGGGGAAATGCAAGTACCTGAGTGAAGCATTGAGAATGTATAAGTGGAGCCAGTATTTCATTCAAGGTCAATTCAACAAATTCCAAGTCCAGGGTGTCGCTGTCATACCTAGATTTGCCCAGAACCTTTTGGAGGCATTTTCTAGCTTTCTTGGCTGTGATGGTTTTGAAATAGAGAGTTGGGTGGGAGGTGGCCTGGGCATTTTTCTCTTTAGCAGGAGCAGTGCCGGATGGGCTGAAGAAGTCTGGGGGAAGTACTCCACTCAGGTCCGTGATGGTATTGTTGAAAGAGTTTGCAGTTGTTCTGGGATCCAGGGTGGGTACGCCATCAATATTGAGCATGGTTGGGACAAATCTGCTGTTTTTTTCAGTTACTTCCTTTAAGTTATTCCAACATTTTCTGCCATCACTCCATGTTTTGGAGAGAGCTTCCTTTGTTGTGGTCAGTCTTCTACAAGTCAAGCTATGGTTCATTTCTTTGCACATGTCATCCAATAGTCTGGTCCTATGGTTTGTAGACAGTGAAGTTCTGCTAACCAAAGTTCAAGATTACATCCTGCTGTTCAATATTATTCTACAGCATCAAACTGGCCATGTTCAACCAGTTTGTTTCTCTGGAAGAACTGAACTTGCGGCCCTGGAGGATAGTTCAGTAATTGCTCCTCCTTTATCTTCACAATTTCACTCCCACATTAACTAACAGTCACCTTCCTCCATAGCACAATTATCTGTATATGATCCATATGTATGTATAGTATTCTGTGTTACTAGTATAGGGATACTTGTGAGATAGCTGAAAAACCTAAAAAAGGTCAAATAATGCCTCATTGCCTTACCACTGGGACTTTAGATAGCCTAATGAGTAGTGGTGGGTTTGGAGGGGCTTGTCCATCTCCCACAGCCATAGTAAATCACACTCACTCTTTTCCCACAGAATAAGATTTCCCAAATCCCTACTTTTTTACTCCCCCCTTCCCTCCCCCAACAAAGTACAGACACCCTATTGCACAGATTATGCCTTTTTTGGCTTGTACCGTCACTGAATCTGTTCTGAGTTTATTCTCCCTCTTAGCTGGTGATACTGTCTGTTTCTAGTTTTCCTGAATACAGTGTAGTTTATTATATGATATATGTTTCACTGTATGCTGCACATCAGTCAGCAGTGCTTAATGGTGGAACTGGCATAGAATGCCCAGTAAGTGTAAAAACAGGCAGCAGTACACAGTGAAGCAGGAGATTCTCTGTCAGGCTCAGTGGCAGTAAAAAAAGCATTTATTTAACAAAAAAATAAAAAACATTAATGCATAACCAAAAAGCTGATACCATATAACAGATGACACAAAGCGGTGTTATTTATAATTCCATGATAAAATTCATTTACAGGCAACATAAAGATCATTTAGACTCTTGGGAAGCCATTCCTTGACTAATCTAACACAACATAGAATATAAAAGTCTGTTGTGCTGTATTATGAGTTTCTTTCAATGGGTCTCAGTTGTAAATGGGTTTTTCACAATGGTTATATCCTTCAGATATAGTAAATGGAATGATATGAAAAACATAAGCTATAATGCTCAGATAATAGTTCCAACTATCTGTTTAGGAGTCATGAACAAGTCCATTAGAGTGTTTTAAGATGCAGTAATGTATTTAACATACTGTAGTTTACAGTTACTTTAAAATACACAAGTTTTAATCATGGCTCAACCTTTATGTGTTCTTGCAACAACCAACATTTCCTGATAAAGTTTGTATTGAATATTCAAAATTCTTCACAATTTGCTTCAAGGTCATAGGAAAATTGTTAAATATGTTATTTCTCTAGTCAGTTCCCCTTTTACCTTTCTGGTGCTGGTACACAGCTTTAAAACTAATCAAATAAAAAAAGCTAAGTGTCTTCTATTACTTTAATGACACAAATTGATTAATAAAGGCTCTTTGGTGAAAATTCATAATGTAGCAAGCCACTGGAAGCTACAAAGTGCCAGACAGATAAAATATATTAAATATAAAGGGAAAATAAAGCCACAATGATTATAATGTGTTTATTACAAAGGAAGGACATCTGATTTTCCAGACTGGCTATATTTTATGTTTTGTTGGCTTTAATGACAGAAAATGTCAGTGCTTAAACATTTATATCTAGATTGCCACTTGACTTTGGAATATACATTGCCCTCTTAAAGGGAACTGACTTTAACCTCCAAGTCTTTTTCTCCTATAGAAACCATGTTTGAGATACTAGTTTGTATGTTTTTATCCTTTTGGTTACTGAGTAAGGCCCTCTAGACACAAGTGCTTGCTTTCAGGGGTGAACTGAGAGCACTGTGGTGGTTAGGTGACTTACTCAGAATCACACAGAATGCAAGTGGAGGTTGTGGGAATCAAACCCAGGTCTGCTGAACATACCAAGTTCATTCACAGCTCATTATGCTAACCTCTAAGCTATACTTCCAGTATTATATTATTATTTAATTTCACTGGCCTTTTATTATTTTTTTATCAATCTATTTTATCTATCTGTCTCCATCGGCTGGCCCTTTCCCCAAATATTCCACCCAGCTTAATCAGCCACCATCTCCAAGGCTTATCCTTTTAAGTGCCCCATGAATTATCCCTCATGGTGGGGTTGGAAGGGCTGGCCAAGTCAGACTCCATTATCCAAGGTATCTGGTCTGTGGTGCTAGGCAAACAGGGGACAATCCGTTGTGCTGCCACAGCTAAAGAGTTTTTCCTCCAGTTTACACTTTGAGACATTTAACATGCAATTATGTACCACATCTGCTGGCATCCCTCCCTTGCTGGAGCCTCCTGACTGCCATGACACTTGGCATCCACTAGGTGTCAGGTGCATTGTTGGGGGCACATCACTCTCCACCTTAGAGAGGAGAGCAGTTCATGGGACACTCCATCCTCCCACCGACCAGTGCATGAGGACTAGTTTTCTCCCCTCCCTGGTCGCCAGCCTAAGCACTATTCACACTGGCCTGATTTACAGAACTCCATCACAGAGGAAGAAATTAGATAAGGCACTGGTGGAAACCATTGGCACAATTGCAGTAAAAGGGGAGGTGTTGCTGGTGCGGGACTTCAATCTACTGGATGTTGATCGGAGGCTCCCACCTGCAGCTTCAGCTAGAAGCAGGGACATTCTAGATTCCCTCTAAGAGGTGCTTCTCAGGCAAACAGTCAGGGAGCACACTTATGATGCAGCAACTCTGGACCTGGTGCTCATTAGCAAGGACAGTATTGCAGATGCCAAGGTGGGAGGCCACCTGGGGACCAATGACCACTTTACAGTGTGGTTCAACATAAGGACAGTGGTAGAAGTGAACCACACAAGGACAAGGTTCCTGGACTTCAGGAGAGCAGATTTAAAAAAAAAAAAATGAGTGAATGCCTCAGAGATGACCTAGTTGGGGGATGACCTGGGTGGGGTGCAGGAACAGTGGGCTAAACTAAGGGTGGGTATAGTGAAGGCAACAAAACCTTGCACAGAGGAAGTGAGCAAAAACATAAGGAAAAAGTGACTTCTATGGGTCTCAAAAACAAGTGGCTGAAAAGGTAAAGGCCAGAAGGGTAGCAGTCAGGAGGTATAATGAAATGCAGAGGGAGGAGGACAGAGAGGTGTATCAAGAGAAGAAGAGGGAGGCAGGGAAAACACTGAGGAGAGCAAAGGTGCAAACTGAGGAAAAAATAGTCCAGGGGGTAACAAAAGGGAACAAGACCTTTTTTAGGTACGTAAGTGAAAAATGGAAGACATGGGGAGGTATTGTAAAGTTAAGAAGGGCAGGTAGGGATTCTGCAAAGGAGGACCAGGAAGAAGCAGATATCCTGAACAAATACTTTTTTTTCAGTCTTCAGAGGAAGAGGAAGGTGATGGGCCACATAAAAGCAACAGGAGCACTCCAGGAAGAGAGGTAGATACTAGTTCTTTTACAAAGGGGAAAGAGTCCTAAAGAGACTTGCAAATTTGAAACCGGACAAAGCTATGGACCAGACAGGGTATATCCAAGTGTTTTGAAGGAGCTTAGGAAGGTACTGGCTTTATTTCTGACAGTCCTTTTTAACAACTTACTGAAAACAGGAGTGGTTCCAGAGGACAGGAGGAGGAGGAGGAGGGCAGATGTAGTCCCACGTCACAAAGCTGTAGTAGGGAGGAGTCTGGGAACTATAGGCCACTCAGCCTGACATTGAAATTGGGAAGATTATGGAGACACTACTAAAGGAAACGATTGTGAGGTTTCTTGAATACAGTGGGTTACAATACCCAAGGCAGCATGGATTCATGGGGGTGGGGTGGGGAGGTCATGTCAGACTAATCTGATAGGTATCTTTGACTTTGTGACCATGGAAATAGACATGGCACACTTAGATTTCAGTAAGGCTTTCGACACCATTCCACATAGGAGACTCATAAAGAAAACTGGGCAGCTTAGGGATGCATCATAAGGTGGTAAACTGGGTAAGACATTTGTTAAGGGATAGACAACAGAGGGTGGTGGCAAACGGGGTTCACGCTGAAGAAGGGAGGGTGACCACTGAGGTGCCTCAGGGCTCAGTACTGTGACCTGTCCTCTTTAACTTCTTTATAAGAGACATTGCAGATGAGCTGGAAGGGAAGGTCTGCCTTTTTGTGGATGATGCCTAAATCTGTAGTAGGATGGGCACTCCAGAGGGGTCGGAAAGAATGTGTAGAGATCTGAGAAAACTTGAAGAGTGGTCAAGGGCATGGCAGCTGGGTTTCAATGTAAAAAAAGTTCAAAATTGTGCATTTTGGGCACAAAAACCCAGAGACATAACACAAAATTGGAAAAGAGGTATTAACAGTCACCAAACAGGAAAATGAACTGGGAGTAATCATATCGGTTTTATGTGATAACAGCAAGTCTATAAGACCGCTGATCACATAAAGTGAGACAACAACCGCCCGATGTCAAAAGGGCAAACCGCACCACACTGACCGTCTCAAATAGTGACAGTTGCTTATTTCATGAAAAAAACAACAAATAAAATTAACTTTTTCATGTGAGGGGCAAGCTCTCCCACCCCCAATGCAGGGGGAAAGCCCCATTCCCCCAAAATAAGGATTCTAAACTCCAAGGGGAGCGGACTTAGGGAAAAATAGCAACTCCCCCTGGAAGCAAAATATCCACCTGCACCGGGATCCAAACCCAGCATCTCAGTATCCAGGGGCAGTGGTTCAAGCCACTATGCCACATGACCAGCTTGGCAGAGCTTGGCCAAATCAATCTCTTTATCCCCTTTCTCGTGAGTGTAGTGCATATCCCTCAGTGCTACACTCGCTAAACTCATTCAGTGCTCTTTTTCTCCACTCGCTCTACATGGGAGAGATATTATTGAGTCGCTCATACTGAGACACTCAATAATACTCTCGCATATATGGTGTTACCATCATATCTGACGACCTCAAGATAAAGAGACCTGGCAGTAACCATATCTGATGACCTTAAGGTCTTAAGAAAGTGTGACAAGGCAGTTGGGAGGGCCAGTGGAATGTTGGAGTGCACAGGGAAGGACATCACCCACAGAAGGAGGGAGTACTGCTGTGTAAATTGCTGGTGGCACCCCTCCAAGAGCACTGTGTCCAGTACTGGAGACCACATCTCAGGAAGGAAATAGAAAAAGTGGAGGCTGTTCAGAGGAGGACAACTAAAATGGTGCAGAGTCTGTATCAGATGCCTTATGAGGATAGACTGAAGGACTTCAGTATGTACACCCTGGAAGAGAGGAGGGGGGATATAATAGAGATCTATAAATACCTCATGGAGGTAAATATGATACAGGAAGGATGCATGTTTCAGAGGAAAAGATGCTCAAGAACAAGGGGAGCTGCAATGAAGCTGAAAGGGGGTAAATTCAAGAGAGATGTAGAGAAGTACTTCTTCACTGAAAGAGTGGTGAATGCTTGGAACAGTCTTCAGGTGGAGGTGGTGGGGGTGAAAACAGTGGCGGGATTCAAGAATGCCTGGGATAGGCACAAGGGAATCTTTGTGGAAAGCAATGTGGTGAGCCAGAGATCAAGTAAGGGCTGTGGTGATTGTGTAGGCAGGGAACAAAATTGGCAGACTGGGTGGGTCAAGCAGTCCTTGTCTGCTGTTAAATTCTGTTTCTATAGTGAGTGGCAGTGCTGCCATTGCGTTACTGGCATGGCATCACCTCTCAGCAAATAAAATGGTCATTTCTGATTTATACAACAATAGCAGAGATAAAAACGCGATGCTAACAAGTAATACTTTTGTATCTAACCACAGGAAGCACAAGGGTATAGATAGGGATGACCCTAGAAACTACAAGCTGGTATGTCTAACCTCCACTGTGGGCAAGCTTCTGGAAAGCATGATCAAAGAAATAATGGTGGAGTTCATATAGCGACATACAGTAGGTTATAATACAAAAGGTAGCATGGATTCATGAGAGGCAGTTCAAATCAGACCAGGCTTGGACCGATGGTTGATTTCCTTTACCTATATTTCAGCAAGGCCTTTGACTTGGTGCATCATAGGAGATTAATTAAGAAGGTAGGGGATCTGGGAATGCGTGAAAGATGACTAGGTCTAGTAACTGACTGTGGGGAAGGACTAAGAGGATGGTCCTCAGTGGCCAAGATGCAGTGTAATGCTGCAACATAGTGTAGCAGAGTTACTGCAGTAAACAAGGCGATTTCCTTTTTCATGTTTTCTTTTTCCATTTATGGTATTCATCGGCAATATAAGTGAGGGGGTAAGGGGGAAAGTATGTCCCCATCCTGGATGATACAAAACGAATGTGACAGAATGTGGAAATACTGGAGAAGTTGTCAAGCATCTGGTAGCTGTAGTTCAACATCAAAATGTGGAAGATAATATACATAGGGAATAGAAATAAAAAATGTATAACTGGATTGCTGGGGTGATGGTGGGGCACACTACAGGGGAAAGGGACTTGGGAGCTGTCATCAGTGACACCATGAAATCCCCTTTCCACTGCAGCCAGGCATACCAAATATCTAGTAGAATGTTGTGGTGTGTAGGGTGGGGCTTTACCAGTAGAAGAGGGGTGATCCTGCATCTGTACATGCCTCTCGTGAGGCCTCACCTGGACTACTGTGAACATGTCTAAAACCCACATGGGGCACCCAACTTATTACCTCCCTTCCCCAGACTTGACCCCATTAACCACCACCCTCTACCTTATTCCATCCAGCCAAATTCCCACCCACTTAACAAGATCCTTCCTTGCACCCAGATCCTCTAACTTCTTTAACAGCCTTCTGTGTGGCACAGAGTTGAATGTCTTGCTGAAGTTGAAGTGAAATATATCTGCTGCTTGTCCCTTATCCACTGCCCTAGTTATTAAGTCAAAGAACACTATCAGGTTGGTCTGACAAGAACTCCCTGTCATGAACCTGTGCTGTTTACTCTCCTGAAACCCACTGCTTTCCAAGTAGGTCACCAGGTCCTCTTTGACTAGTGTCTCCATCAGTTTACCCACGATGGAGGAAAAATTGATGGGTCTGTAAATTTCTGGCTCTTCCCTATCCCCTCCCTTCTGGAATGAAACTACAGTACATCTGCTACCCTCCAATTGTTCTGAACCATCCCTGTTTGTAGACAGCACTTGAATATCCGTGCCAGGGGCTCAGCTAGCTCTGAAGCTAGTTCTCTGAGCACCCTTTGATGCATCCCATCTAACATTGAACTTTAACTATTTTCAGGGCTGCAAGTTCTTTTCTGACCTTTTCTCCCATAATTTCCACCTATTCTATTTCTGGGATCCCTCTTGCAGCAACTTTTGTGCAGTTTTTCAGGCAAGGGCCCACTATCCTACACGGTGACCATGAGCAAAAATAGTCATTAGGAATGTCTACCTTCTGCTTGTTCTCCTCCTGTATTACCCTGCCCCCTCCATTAGCATAACAATTCCCCCCCATCTTTCTTTTTTCCTCAGTATATCTAAAGAACTGTTTTCCCCCCTTGACCCTTTCTGCAATAGGCAGTTCTGTGTCTCCTTTTGTATTCCTGACTGCCTTCTGGGCCGCCCTCCTCTTTAACTAGTATTCACTCTATTCTTCTTCTCCCTGTTTCTCCTTGTATCTAACAAAGGTCCTTTTTTTAAGCCTCATTGCCTCCCTGCACTTCTTTATCAACTCGATTGGTCTTGTGTTCCTGTTTCTCTTGGTAACCATTCTCAGGCATGCCTTAGTTGCCTCTGGAATGGCCCCTTTACTCCCCAATTCTCCTCCAACTCCCTCATTTTGTCAACTCCTTCTACCTCATCCTTGATTAGTTCCCATATCTGGTCAAAGTCTGTTCTTCTGAAATACTTGTCTGCACCTGACATCACAATCCTCTACTTTTTACATCATAATCTGTTGTGGAAATTATTCTGATGCCATAAACAAAGACTTATGACAGTAATAGAAAAAATACCCAAGCAGATGAAGTCTAACAGATAGTGAACTTATTGTCATGTTAATATCCAAAGTTATTGTGAAAAACAGAAAGTTAAATAGAGAAAGTATACCCACTGTGGCATCATGGGGCCATTTAAGGTGTTGCAAACTACAGATGGGTATACGTTTCCTGGTTCTTATTAGAACAATTACTAAAAAGAACCAAAAGACTTCTTAAGGTATCTTGTTTTCCAGCTTAGCAACTTTCATACATTTGTATAAAGCTTTGTCTTTTTAGCTTACTTTCTTATTTTGGGCCTGCCATGACCCAGACCCATAAGACCACATAAGGGCTGGTTCTTTCCCCCCCCCGGGGTGAGATACAGATGTGGCACACTGATGAGTCCCAAGTAGGATGAAACATGCGTTTGTGTCCTCCATTCTCAGCCTTTGCAGATTGTAAGAGAAGCCCTTTGGCATCATGTATTCCTTAAAGCAGAACCAGTTTACATTGTTATGGTGATTTGCATCTACATCCCATGATGCTGTACATTATAGGGACATTGTGATTTTGTATTTGTATACTAATTATAAGCTAGTTACATGATAATTGTTTTAAACCACTGGACCTTTTTTAAAGGGAAGGCGTCTGCAGTTCCAAATTGAAGAGCAAGCCAGGATCAGTACTAGTTCTGCATATCCCTACTGGCTACTGCCAACCATTTCCAGGAAAAACTAAATCAAAACTAAGTAAGTTTCATTGTTTCTCTGGAATCAATTTTTTTTACTTCTTTCACTTTTCAGGGCCTGCGTTCTCTTTAATTGAGTAACAAAATAAACAATAAAAACTACCTTTAATGGCTTCTTTCACGTGTCTCTAGAGTGTCTGTAAAGCTGACAAACTCAGTGACTGTGGTTCATGAATTGCATGACTCTAATTAACATGTTGTGCAGAAGTAATGTTCTGAGTGCTCTCAGATATAGACAAGGGCTCTGCTCTGTTCTCATCACCAGTGCCTGAAAACTAACATGTTGTCGGTCGAATGCATAGGATCAATGGAAATAAAAAAAGTTTATGACATTTGTAAAACAATTACTTTGACAAAACAGAGTGCAGTAAAAAAAAAAAAAAACTTTAGGAGTCGTAATGCTTTATGCACTGTTAGTATGACAGCACAAGTTCATAATTCCAAGAAGGGTTTTATTTTTTCATTTTACTGTTAATAATGACATACTTGGTCCATTAGGTAGTATTATTCTACTAAATGTCCCTAAATCTACCAGAACAAATGCTTTTCACCCTAAGATATAGTACAGCCATCATTATGCCTAACTATATTACTATACTACCAAGTTGTTTTAACAAATTAATATTAGTTCCAGACTTCATGAAACAATGTACAGCAGTAGTTGTCAACTCCATGCTCACCTGTGTGGACCTTCCATAAACTGAATTCATAACTTCATTCATGAAAGGCACTGCAGGCTGGGGATCAGATAGCCAGAGACAAGAATTCTGTACTGGGAGATCTTGGTTCAAATTCTTTGTGAACTGAGAATGTCACTTGGAGTGTCCACTACTCCAGTCAGCCAACGTAATAAGGCATAGAAGCAGGGTCTCACTGTAAATGACATGTAGGTTTCAGTTGGACTATTCTGGATAGAGAAGTTCAAAAAAATAAGAAAACTGAAAATAAATGAGTGATCATTTTGAGTCTGTTACCTTTGCTTGGATTGAGAGTATGCAGTAGGTACTTACTTTTGGATTACATAAGTGAGTCCTTACTTTCACATATATTTTAGCTTTGGGCAAATATCTATGAGTTACGTAATTTATATATACCATGGAGACTTTAGAGGGGAAAGGGTGGCTCTGAAGGTATCCCATTGATACGATGACTCATTATTGGTGCGGTGATGTTTGCGAAGGAACGTTGCCGCAGGCTCGTTGGGTGACTGATTTTTTTGCGTCTGTGTTTTGAATGTTAGTGCTTTAATAGCACAGTGTATCTAAGGTGTTGCTGACTGGTCTATCTCTGCTTCATGTACTTCTTTCTCTTTCATAATCTGTGCCCTATGTCTAACATGCCACAACCTGGAGTTTGTCATATTAATTTCTGGGGGATGCGGGGGGCATTGCATTGTTATGTGTTCATGTTGTTCTGTGTATGTTTACTTGCTCTGCAATGAGTTTTCTAATGCTTTTCTTGTTTTCTCAAATAATTGGACCTAATAGAGGTCACTGCTAGTTTCACATGGCAGAATGTCAGGGCATTGTAGGTGCTGTCAGCAGACTGCTTATGGTGTGTTTTACATCACTGCATTGATTGTCACTGCAGCATGGGTGAACTGGCTCTGACTAGCCCTGTGCCATAACGAATTCTCATTCGGGACTCATATCTCTGTGGACACACTGATGTATGTTATAGTTCAATGCAGTTTCAGTGACTCAGTATGTCCACAGAGCAGGACCTAGGATTAGCACCCTCCAACCCATGCCAAGAAATTATTTTCCAGGAGTATGAACACAAGGTCATAAAGCTGAATCCATTGTTCAACTGTCACAAACTGCTTCTGACATGCCTTATTAGCTGAAAGAGATTTAGCTGGTGATGGTAACGTGGGCAAACGTGTCAAAAATTCATCTGTCTTACCCCAAGCATAGCCACAGTCACCCAAAGAATATCAGAGAGCAGGGAGCTATGCACTTTGACTAGTGCATAGCCAGTGAGTCAAAAAACCTTGCCTTGGGTCCATATTTACTTTTCTGACAAAGTCCTTCTGACAGCAGTAAGCATTTATTATTATATGCTTTTTGTAAAATGCCTAGTCAAAAATACCTCCCCACCACCTACAGAAATAAAAAAAAAATCCTCCTGCACATTGGTTTACAAAGAACAGAGAACTCACAGCCTGAAGATAAATTTGCCAGCAGACCTGTAGGCTTGTCTGTCAGGAACATAAAATGCAGGATTAAGAAATGTGAATGGACAGCTTTGTACAATGTTGATGGGAAATACCCTCAAAGATTAAACATTCGTTAGAGCGGAGTATTTTTTTTGTTTTCAATAAAAAGCAGGTGAATTATCAACATGGCTTAATAACAACTGTCAGCAGTTGGTGTTAGAAATAAAAAGACAAGGTGGTTTTATTTACAGTATGACAAAGTATTGTTATAGGTTTTATTCAGTTTTCTCTGAATAACTAAAAAATGAGTGAGAAGCCGTCAGTGGAAGGAAAACAGTTTTACAGAAGAAAATAGTATGGCTTCTGTCCCTCTAAGTCATGTGTAGCACATGTTTCCTGCATTGTACTGCCTCCATACAGTATATCAGTGATTTAATCTAACTCCATCAGGAGTGCCAAACTTAAAACTAACATGACAGCTATCCCATGTTGAAGAACATTGTTTCAAAGCTTAACTTATCTTGACACTGTCAACTAGGCTTTTAGTCTCAGAACTCTGGCAGCATCTTACAATATAATAGTGCTAACTAATACAGGTTGACCATAATTTGACATGGTTTTATATTATAGTAATATTTTAGAGCATTTCAAACTTTGGAAGTGGATTATTCTAAAAAGAAATTAAAATTCAGGGGCCCTATATGTAATCACATTTAGCTGCCACAAAGAAGGCCAAGGACCACTTTGTATAACTGTTCAACCTTGTACCACTTTGTCCCACACACAAAGGGGTTGTTAGCATTTCCCTATGCCAGCAAATGGCTACTGTACTGTCAGATGGAAACAGAGTGGTCAGTATGCAAATGAAATGCTACTCTATGCACAGTTGCTTCTCAGCAGCCATACGCACTGCTGCATGCCACAAAGTGCAATTCCACCTTGAAACTACTGAAAGCAGTTCCACAGGTCTGCTACATGCATGTGGCAGCTTAGATTGATGCTTCCACAAACCCTAGTGGTGGCAACATGTGACCAAGCTTAGTGAGGGACTATATTTAAAAAAACAACCACATTGGTGACTGGGGATAGGGAGGGGCTCCACTGGTCACAAGGGGTGGAATTAACCCCTTTGGATAGTCAGGAGGCCAATGAACCATTAGGGATGTACATCACAGGACATTACTATTTCGTCTGAGCCTATAAGTGGGCCAAATGGAGTGGGGTTGGGAGGACAACTGAGGTGGTCATGCATCTGCCACAAGCAACTGGGCATGGCAGTGTTCCATGCAACTGGGGAACTGCCATACCCAAATGTCTGTGGGTGCCGCAATACAGTATTTCTGGTCACAATCCTTGTTTACAACCACTAACATCTGGTGACCAACATTTCCACTGCAACTTAGCCACAGGTGAAGACTGCCCACCCCCCAGAGGCTAAGAAGGCCCTTTGTGTATGGCAATTTTTGGGGGTGATAGTCGGGGGAGCCTCTATGTGTCCTGATGCCCATTACTCCGACTTTGACTGTGTATGGGGCCCCATATGGTTAAGCACTTAGCAAAGAACCAAAACTGTTTAAGGAAATGACTGTTATCATTGTGTACATCTGCGATTGATTTAACTATGATGTTGAGCTACAGTATATAGCCGTTTGGTTTTTTTGTGTAAGACTTGCATTTGTTTTGCCGGTTTATATATTTATTTTGCTATTTGCAATTGTCAGCACCACCATAGTCTCATTTAAGTGCATCACCTAGTTTTCAAGACAGTGTCAGGGAGCCATGGAATACAGCAGTAATTACCATATAATTACAATTACCATGCATTGATGTACTTTATTACTATTAGGTAAAAGAATCTTTGGGACTGATGAATACAAACAGCTTCCTCACTCACTAAAAAAAATCCAAAATTACTTAAAATTGATATTCATTGTGGTCTCTTTCATCTAAGGAGCTTCTCTCATTCTCTGTAAATGGGAGATGTTTTATATATATTTTTTTTATCTCTGAGGAGCACACTTATGGTTATAAAAGTGGCTACTCATACATTTCTAGCATGAAGGAGGGAAATGCAAATGGAAGGTAAGTAGTTCCAGCACCCTAAGAGAGCAACATCAGTTACTTCTAAACCATAAGAGTGCAGTTTAGTGCTCCTATGTGTAACATAAATTACCTGATTTATAATATTTTATTTATTTAGCTTTTGTTTACTGAGTAAGTGCACTAAACAAGGAATCTGCCTATTTTCAAGCAAGATCTGGACGAGCATATAATGGAGGAGCAGACAAATAAACATTGGTTGAGAGAAACAAGCATTTAGGTAAAAACAACAGAAGTGCCTGGCATTACAGACTAGTGACTTCAAGTTAATTGAGGACAAATATCAGAAGTGCCTAAGTTTACAAACTAAATATAGTCGCATGCTGTAAAACAATTATGTCTCAGAAATGTTTTTTGGATAAAATCTTCTAAAACCCTGATTCCATTAGTGGAACTTCCAAATTTTCAAATCATATTTGAAAGGCTTTCTTATGGCTACAAGAGTGTGTTTAAGTGCAAAGTGATTGTCAGAGCTGATAGCTGATTGGCTAAATCATCATTGTCGATTTATAGTGAAAACTGGCCCTTTTTAAGTTACTTCTGATCTGCATTTTACAAGGTGCCTGCACTTAATTATCTAAATATTCTTTTAAGTTCATGGCTTATGACGCTGTTCACAATGGTGTGGTACATAGACAAAAAAAAAAAAAATACTACAATCTTGCATGTTGATACATGCCATGTATCAACTACGTTTGTTCGTTTTTGTTATCTGGGCAGGTCCACTGCCTGATCACTCTCTTTCTCTCTCTCTCTCAAATCTGTTTTATTTATTTAGGTTTTTCTTTGCTGCTTCAATGCTTATTTTGTGCTGCAGTTTTTTTTTTTTTGCAGACACAGAAAGGAGGGCAGGCAACCAGGCCCAGCAAAGCAACTTACGTACCCCTGCCATGACTGATTCTCTCTCTATCACACTTTCCCTCTCTGGTGTCTATTTCTCATGATTCTACTTTCTCTCTAAGTTTGCTGATGTGTGTTTATGTTTGTTTTTTTATTTAACCCCAGGGCAGGCCCAACCCGCACTCCATTCAGTCCTGTCTCTGTTTCATTCTGTCCCTCTTGTTACATCTATCTTCTGTTCTTTTCTGACCCCTGGCATTTAATTTTTTTTATGCTGCTTCCAAGAAGTCGCTTGATTTCTCTTTTGCCAGTGGTGAGGATAGGCTGATAAAGCTCACAGTCCCCACCTTCTGCATCAACTGAGCAATAAGGCATGGCAGGGTGTGCTTGGTGCTGGGATAACAGCACACCTTGAGTGGGTTGAAACTTGTGATTATGAAATGGGTCGATTAGGATAAGTAAAGAAATAATTAAAAAATTAAGTGAGGAAAAAAAGGCAAAAAAAAAAAAGGTGAAAAATTCTAAAGTAGTTATCTGAGTCATTGTAATTTAGATGTGTGGCCAGTAGATGACAGTTACATACAAATAAGTGAATAGAGGTGTATTGCTGCAGCTGTTAGGTCTTGGATCTTTTCCCAGTACTGTTGTGCTGGCGAATCACACTGGGTTCTGAGCTTTTCAGCCAATCAAGTTGCTGGATTCTTTACAACCATTTCATAATGATACCTAACATGTAGTCAATCCACCATCAACACCTGAGTGCCATGCTTGCTCGTTCTCCCTCCTCCATCCTACAGCCTGTGCAAGAACCAGGAAGTGATGATCACTGACTCAGAACTGGGCCCGGCTACTCAAGCCTGTATTTCTTAGAGTCCATGAATGAGTCATGGATCTGGGGAGAAATTTCAGAACTCTGCTATTGATGGAATTCTGAGGAATAGGGCAGAATTTTCTAAAATTCTGTAGAATTCCATTCCACTAAAAAAATTCATAGAGAGTGACATATGAAATTAATTATTTACATAGAAACATAGAAGTTGATGGTAGAAGAAGAATACCAGGTCCATCTAGTCTGCCCAGTGTTTTTAGACCTAAACTTCTATCTGCCCTTGGGTTTGAGGGCTTCCTTCACCCAGCACCAAGCACACCCTGCCATGCCTTATTGCTCAGTTGATGCAGGAGGTGGGGACTGTGAGCTCTACCTGTTTCTTTAAAAAACAAATTGTTTTTAATTTATCAAAACAGTAGTCTGTTTTCATAGCTGCCGAATCCTATTTTTGTGAATGTTAATGGTCACAAAAATTGGTAAAATATGAAAACAATTTGCACATTACAAATCAAAAAAAAAAAAACACTTGCAGCTGTAGTCTGCAATTTGCATGCTCAGCAGAGTGGGGAGTAAGGTTAATTCTTCAAGTGTTGTTTTTGAGGGAAAACAACACTTTAAACTATCAGTGAAATAAAGTTGTTCAGTGTGTCATGAAAACAGGGCATGTTTGAAACCTGTTTTCATGATTCATAAACCAATTTTTGTGAGATACAAATTCTACTTTCATGATAGTCTCAAAACAAGAAAAAATATATATAACTTTCCAGAGCCATGTGCAAAGAAAGCTACATTGTCTTGGGTACAGCTTGTGATGATGCAGATGCTTTGCAAATAGTCTGCAGGACCACTCACCAAGTCTACTACAATTCTGGTGCTGTGCACGTGATAACGCAACTACTACAGTATGGGAGCGATTATCAGGGCCACTCACAAAGTGTGGTAAAGGTCGTGTGTGTGTGTGTGTGTGTGTGTGTGTGTGTATGTGTGTATGCACACTTGCTCTGTGTGTGTGTGTGTGTGCTTGCCATGTGTGTGTGCACTTGCCGTACGTGTGTGTGTGTGCACTTGTGTGTGTGTGTGTGTGTGCACTTGCTGTATGTGTGTGTGCTTGCTGTGTGTGTGTGCGCTTGCCATGTGTGTACACTTGCCGTATGTGTGTGTGTGTGCACTTGCTGTATGTGTGTGTGCTTGCTGTGTGTGTGTGTGTGTGTGTGCGTGCTTGCCGTGTGTGTAATGATGCAGCTGCTTCATGAGTGGTCTCAAGTCAGAGGTGTGGCCCATTGTGCATCACAAAGCAAACTGCAGCTGTTGTGCACTGAGCGTCAGTATGCATCATTCATCATCGGGTGTAAAAAAGGCATTACCTAAAAGTGTCTGTAGTTATATATCTTTTTCAAAACGTAAGGGAACAAACTGAAAAAAAATATTTTAATGCACCTATTAGTGTCAGAGCACAAAGTATAAAAAGTTGAGAAATAAAATATTAGGGTTGATAGCCACTGTAACCTTAGTGATTGTACAGTGTGGTGTTCCCCGCGATTTGAACGATCATGCAAGGCCGTGTTGGCATTATACCAGCATCGGCACTATCTTGTCACGCAAAAGACATGACACAGCAATTCTTGCATACAGGTGCTGATAATAGATAACTTTAGCATGGCATTGCATGCCAAACCCCAAAGAACACCACACCACAGATTCACCTAGGTTCCAGGGACTTTTCACTCTTATCTTTTTATGTCATTACTTTTTGCACTTTGTGATCTATGCAGTGGCAGCCCTCTTCATCTTCTGCTTTACCACAGAAAATGTTACCACATTAAGGTACTGCAATACACCATTTCCCCCTTATGGTAATATTATTCAAAGTACAATATTAGCTAAAGTGTTACCTTATTCTTTAGACTAAGCACAACAAGTTAAAACGTCACGTTATGTGGCACTTTAAATTATACTGCTGTAAACTTTAACTGCTGCATTGCATTGCTGTAATGTGGTAAATGTTTCAGTGGTAAAGTGAAAGATTAGGATGGCTACCACTATATCTATGCACACACACACACACACACACACACACACACACGCGCACACACACACACCGCGGCACATATGCACATACATACACACATGCACATGCACACAGTACTAGCACATACACACATGCATACATACATGCACACAGATATATTCTTTGCAAAAAACTTTGCTGATGCACCAGTTAGGGTGAGGTTAATGCCACATAAGTGGGGAAATGTGGCATTAGGGTTTCCAACCCTAATGCCCCACCCCACCCAACAGCAGAAAAGGAAAAAATTAGGGTTTGGATCTCCAGAGTATTGGTGAATCAGTGGTGGGGTTTTCCTTGGGGTTCTCAACCCTAATGCCCACCTCATTCCATGAGCAAACAACATCACACACGATCTCCTTTCTTCATGCAGGACCCACAGGTGGAAGGGGTGAGCATTAGGGTTGACAACCCCCAAGGAAGACCCAACCACTGATCTGCCAAGACTCCAGAGACCCAAAACCATAATGTTTTTTCCTTTTGCTGCTGAGGGTAGGGGAGTGGGAAGGGCATTAGGGTGGGAAACCCTATTGCCACATTTCCCTACTATTGTAGTATTAAGTTACTCTAACTGGTGCTTTAACAGATTTTGCAAAGAATATCATTACTTTTTGAGATATTATAATTGTGTGCTCATTTCCCTGTGGGAGCACAGGGCTCTCTGGGACCTGCCCTCCCATCCCTCCATAGATTCGTACATGTATGTTGCCATGGAAATGCAGTACCCTTCAGGCCTTGTGCTTGCATTTCAGCCAAAATAGCAACCAAATTATCAGCATAGCCTTGTTATTACCCCACCTCATGAACGCCATGCTGAGAATTTTCTGATCCCTGTTGGAACATCATTACATGCCAATGCAAAGTTATTCCTCATCACAGGTTAAAAAAAAACATTTTTGCCAGGATTTGAGAAATGGCAGCTGTCACATTCATGAGAAGGTATAAAAAATGGCCATGTTGGAAATTTTGGGTCAAAATATTTAGAATTACAAAACTTACGAGCGAGTGTAGTAAAATTTAAATGTACAGGATGTGCATAACTTTGCTATTTTTGCATATTTTGACCCCAAATTTTTAACATATCCTTCTTATGAACCCACCTAGCAAGACTGATGAATATTTTCAAATCCCACCTGAAAAGTGATTTCACCAAGCAACCACAAACTCACCTTTCTGGCTGGATTCACATAATTCCACTGACATCGTTCATGAGGTGGGGTCCAAAAGGCCATGTTGAACATTTGGGCTCAAAATATGCAAAAATTGCAAAGTTATGCATCATAGTTGAAAACCCCATTGAAATACATTGAACCACACTTACCTTAGTTTCTCATACTGAAGTCAGTGGTTCCAGCAGCAAGACATGTCTGACTGGATAGTGGATCTCCACCTTGGGACCTGTTCAGGTGAGTGAGAATGTGTGTGGTGGGGAAGGGGGGCTGTGGGTGCTTAGTGGGAGGTCGGGTGTGGGGATTGATCGGTAAGGGGCTGTTTTCTTTCTTACAGATGTAAAAAAAAGACATCAAGGGATGGTTTTCTTTATTATAGAGCAGAACAGTAGGGTGGGAGGTGCCACAAAACACCAGGGAAAAACAGAAAATTAACAGGGACAGTGAGAGGAGGCGGGGTACCACTAAACACCAGGAAAGAAAAAAAAAATTGGAGATTGTGATTAGAGGGTTGGGATGTCCTAGACACCAGGGAGACAAACAAAATATTATGGGGATCATGATGGGGGTGCCACTAGACACCAGGGAAAGGAAAAAATATTTTGAGGATGGTGATCTGAGGGGGGAGGATTCCAATAGACAGCAGTGAAAGGAAATAATATTATGGGGACCATGATTTGAGGTGGGAGATGCCTCTAGACATTAGGGAAAGGAAACAATATTATGGGGATGTTAATTTGAGGGGTTGACACTAGACACCAGGGAATTGCCAGCTCACTGCTTTCACTGCAGCCCACAGCATGTGTTCCAGCTGTGGCTGCAGAAGTCAAGAAAGTACCACTGTTCTCATACAGAGAACATGGGTGCATGGCTCCTCTCACTAAACTGGTCACTCAGGATTTTGGGTACCCAGAAAAGGGTATTTCTAGTCCTCATTGTAAAAGACGAATATCAGCGTCTAGCTAAATGGGGCCCATTTAGCTAGGTTCTGGTGTTTATTTTTTAAAATGCCAGAAGTTTTGTGTATTTTCCATGCTAGTTAATTCATGGAGAAAAGCAACAAAATGATGGCTTTCACGGCACAGAAAAATGTTTAGTGCTGTGCCAAGCAAGTGATAAGAAATCAAAAAAGGGTCCTGCGACATCCAATTTTTAATTTCATGCCAGAACATTAACTAAAAAACTCTAATGAGCATGCTCAGAATGGGAAAAACAAAACTTTTTTTATGCAAGTTTTATTAAGGGTTATACCGAACAACCACACAAAACAGAAGAACATGAATCTGACACAATCATAGTGATAAAAGAAAATATGCAAGAGAAGCATTAGGTTCCAACCCAAATAACATATCATATAAGAACAATCATGAAGTAAATATAAAAATATGAGCAAACAAATACAAATATAAGTACAGTTGCTGGTATCAAATAAATAGGGGATACATGATGGGCATGTGTGTGATATTGAAAATATTTTCATTTCTTTAGCGTGACCTCTGGATATTCACGAGTGGCAAAGCCATGAGTGAGTATCCAGAGGTCACTGTGCAGGAGTGAAAATATTTTCCATATCACATGAGTGCACATCACATATCCAATTTATACAATAGGGCCCCCTATTGTTAGGGGTGAATTGTGCAAAAGTAACCATTTGCACTGAATAGCATGGGTTTTGAGTGATTGCATAACACATTTTGCACAATGGCATTCAATTGCGCTATTATTTCATGCTAATGGCGATGTTTTGCGTGAGCCATGTGATAAATGTAATTTATCTCACTAGTGAGAATAACATGGTTTATCTCACTGAGATAGCTTCCACCCCTATTGTATAAATCCAATTACAGGTATGGTGGGTAGAATAACAATAGTCATTCAAAGAGAGAAAGAAAAAAAAAGGGGAATGGATGTACCCAGAAGAGGAAGTGGTGCTCAAGGATGTAAGCTGCTCTAAATACAAATCCCATTTAATACAAAGGGAAAACAAAGCCCCAGTATCTCCATCATGTTTGAAATGTAAGTTCACATACATATCCTCCGCAGGATGTATTTCTTGCACTATATTAACAATCATTAAGTACAGGCACAATAGAAGTCAACCGCTGTACAGTAAGAGCTTTAAAAATGGCAACCACAAAAACGCGATGGAGATAACTGCTTGAATGAGTACTGATATCTTCTGGTAGAAAACTAAGAAAAAAAATTCAGAAAGTAACGGAATAGGTGCATCACAAATATTGAAGACAGCCGAAGCAATTGAATTCCAAAAGGACTATCATAGGGCATGTCCAAAATACGTGCAGATGATCTCCTTTGAGCCCAGGCTTCTGCCAGCACAAATTTGAGCCACCTTTCAAATAATGCGCAGTCACTGAAGGTGTCCTGAAAACACTGACCATAATTTTACATCTAAATTCCCTCCAATAAAAAGAAGTTGGTAGTTTTATGAATAATTTGCCAAACTTTCTCCTTATATAAAGGGTCTAAGGTTCAAGCCAGCATGGATTCCCAGTGATCCCAAATGGGATGTGGAGAAGCATAAACCTGTTGTGCAGAATTAAGTAGAAACAAGAGATAGCATGAGCCTCCATAGGGGTTCTACATTCATGGAGGAAGTAAGCTGCCAGAGTAAACAATCCACCAGACTGAGAAACCTTTTTGGGGAAGGAGGAGAAAAAATACCAAATCTGAAGGTAATGAAAAAATTCTGTACTGGGAGATCAAATTTACATTGTAACTCTTCAAAACTTAATAACATGTCTTGCTCCATTAGATCATCCAGGGTACAGTGTCCATTTTGGAACCACAACCTGAAATCTGGATCATTCATCCCCGAAGAAAAATCAGAATTATCAACAGTAGGAGAACAAGGCCCATGCTATCAGCACCCTTCACCAATGAATGAAACTTCACCCATTCAGTTAAAGTATGTCTCGACCACTGGTTTGAGACTTTAAAAGAACCGAGCTGAGATAAAGGGAGAAGTGAAGTGATGCAATCTTCAAGGATACTTCCAAAAGTTGCTCCTCCTCCTCTCATTCCAGCCAGCCTGTGCTCAGGTGGGATTTCAAAAATGTCAAAATGGCAACAGCTTGGGCTGCTAAATAATAGTACTTTAAATTTGGAAGTGCTAGACCCCCCTCAGGTTTACTACAACATAAAATTGAACGACATATGCAAGGGTGTTTCCCATTCCAAATAAATTTGTGAAATAACTGATCAACTTGTTGCCAAATCAATGCAGGAGGTCAAATAGGGAGCATTTGGAAAACAAAGAAAATGAGGCAAAACATTCATACATATGACCCCAACCTGTGCTCTGACTGAAAGATGTAAAGAACTCCATCTCTCCAATTCCTTCTTTTTTTTTTTTGTTTTGTAAACTATTTCTACACCCCTCCCAGAAGAACTCTCTCCAGCTACCAATCTTACCTGATCTCTATCTCCTGCTGTGGTGCTGAATCCACTTTCCTCACCCCAACCGATGAAACCCCTGGATCTGAGCCCTCATGGGGAAGGGCCGCCCTATCCTCCCAGGGCACTCTATATTGAGTGTACAGTGCTGGCCGGAGTGACTGGGAGTGGAGAGGGTAGAGCGCCCAGCATTGGGAGTGTGGATCAGGAGGCGGCGTCTTCACCTATCCTCCAGAGAAGGGGGGTTTTGTGTCTTGTTTCCCCCGGAGCTCAGTCATGCAATGGCATCTGAGCATAGAGTATCGATGCCTGCCGTGGCTCCGCCCCCTAATTGCCTGAGTGCTGCATACCTGGCCCATCTCTGATCACCACTAGAGGCTGCTCCTGTGTGGCGCATCCCCCAGGGCCCTCCCTGGGAAGAGAGAGCAGGCCAAAAAATTAACCACAAAATCTTCACTGAACCCAAAACAGATAAGACCTTCAACAGGTATTGCCAATTTAACCTGTCAAAAGCCTTCACGACATCTACTGACAAGGCCAATGTAGTTAATTTAGTATGTTTAACATAGGAAATAATGTTTAACAATCATCAGACATTATTATAGGAATTGTGCAAAGGAATAAAGCCCATCTGGTCATGATGAACCAGTCTCGCAATAAGTGACTGAAGACAGGAGGCAATAATTTTTGCATATATTCTAATGTCAGTATTAAGAAGGGATATAAGCCTGTAAGAGGCACATAACTCAGGATTCTTCTCTGGCTTTGAGATTACCATTATTAAGGTGGATTTCCGCTCGGCTGAGAAAACATGATGGCGCATACAGTAAAAAATTGCAAACTGCAGGGGGAGTGACTAAAGACTCTGCAAAACATTTATAGAATTCAGCGGGAAATCCATCTTCCCTAGCACCCTTTCCAGTTTTAAGCTCTTTTATGGCCGAGTGGATTTCCTCTCGAGATATTGGTCAGTCCAGAAAGTCTCTTTCCTCCTGAGTCAAAGTTGGTAAGTGGACCGAACTGAGAAACAACAATTTTGGTATCATCCATGACTTGACGGTCAGGTGTGCATAGCTGGGTGTAAAATGCACCAAATTCCTGGGCAATATCATGTGGTTGAATTAAAAGCTGGGGAAGAGGAGCATTAGTATGAAGGTGAAGTATAACGTTAGAGGCTTGTGCCTTGCGGAGTTGGAACGCCAATAAATGCCCTGCCCTATGACCTTGAAGACAATAAGTAAATTTAGTATGCTGGAGCAAATTCTCCGCCTGAACCAGAGAAAGTTGTGCCAACTGAGCATACACATCCTGAATCTGATGAAGGAAATCCGATCCACCCTTCAGTTTACATTGACACTCTAAAGTGCAAATTGTGCCTCCAAATCCAGGCATGTTAGTACTCTTTGCTTCTTAATACGAGTGAGTTAAGATATAATTTAGCCCCATAGGACAGATTTCATACCATTCCGTATAGTGGGAGGGGAAATTGAGGGATCCTTATCTAATTGAAATAATCCAGTTAGGACCTTCTGAACCATATTGTGAAATTAGGAAGAGGTTAGTACCCCTACGTTTAGATGCCAAAGGCCTCTACAGACCGAAGGGACCACTTCTAAGGTTAGAGTCACTAGGGCATAATCAGAAATCTGAATGAGATGAATTTTAACCTTAGAAATCTGGTGTAAATAGGATACCAGGACATACCACAGTTTCATGCATATGAGAATGAAACGTGTAATCACAGTCATCTGGATTCAATCACCTCCACACATCCTGGAAACCCAATTCTGTAACCAAAGATTCTAGTATTTTACCAACAGGAGATCTACGTGTAGAGGAACCTGAACCTGGCGGTTTAGAAGAATCGAAATTGGGGTCTAAAATACAAGTAAACGCCCCACCAAAAATGCAAAAACCATGGGCATGATCTGCTATTACACGAAAGATTTCTTGAAAGAAAGTATGAGAAGGTGAGTTAGGTGCCTATAAATTTAAAACAGATAAAGGAGTATCTAAATAACTGCCATTTACCAAAACTCATCATCCCTGTGTATCAGCCCAAAAGCAATCAGTTATAAATATTTTTTCTGAATTAAGACAGTGACCCTGTTCTTTTTCCCAGTAGGATGAGATGATGCTTGAACCATCCCCACCCACTGCCTATGAAGCTTAGAGTGTTCTGTGGGAGATACATGTGACTCTTGTAAGAGGGCTATCTCAGAGTCCAAATGTTTAATGTGGAGCAATATTTGGGCTGTTTTAATAGGGCTATTTAACCCTTTTATATTAAGGGTAATGATCTTATGCAGCACCGTTTCAGCTAGTAAATATCAATTTAGAAATAAAAAAAAACACAAACTACAATCTAGTCTAAACTGCACCCCCGGTGCCTAAATTATGCCCCTACACAATTCAGTCCGAAGGAGAACACATGGAGGACACCCATTTTCAGTAAAACCATAACATACCTTAAACCAGAAAAAATAAAGAAAAATAAAACAGCTAGAAGAGAACATAATAAATGTATTTATATTTATTTGAATTTTTGTAACCAGGTAAGCCCACTGAGACAGACTGTCCCTTTTTAGGGGTGACCCATGGATAGGGTACATAGGGAGGTACACAGATACAATAAATAACTTCACAAGAGTGTGATAAAGCAAAAAGCATTAACAAAACAAAAAAAAAAAAAGAAAAACAAACTTTGAGAAGAGTATGAAATATATCTACCCACTGTGCCAATACTAACAAGCATTTGTCAATGCCGAATGTTTGCTTGCTGGTACTGGCATTGGTAGTGTAGGAGCGAGAAAGATGCATAATAGGAATGGCAGTGAAGTATTTAACTGAAGCCAACCCCACCACCACCCTGCAGAGACTGACAGGCATTGGGGGTGTGCCTATGGGTTATCAGGCATAACGGCCATGCCATTTCACCACACCCCACCCTGCAGACCCCGACAAGTGTCACGGTATGCCTTGGGGTCTTTGGGCCTTATGCTCACCCCATTCCATCAGGAAATACAGTGAGATGGGTGCAGTATAGGAGAATGGGGTGAACTTTAGGGCCGAAGAGTCCAAGGCACACCTCGATGCCTCTCACTGGCTGCAGGGTGTGGGTGGGGGTGGAATGGTATGAGCATTACAGGCGACAATCCCAAGTCACACCCCTGATGCCTTTCAGTCTCAACAGGGTGGGGCGTTATGGTCGGAAACCCTAACGTCTCAGGCGTTCATTGGTATTTTCACTCCAAATTTTCAACATGGGTTTTTTGTGACCCCCATCTTATGAACAGTGACAATATCAGTTTGTTAGCCAAAATCTGATTTTGCACAGCTACTATGCCATTTGGCACCACAGGTGGGAAAACACATTTCGAACAGGATGTGAAAAATGACAGATGTACTGTTCATGGGGAGGTGGGAAAAATGGCAATGTTGAAAATCTGCAGAGAAAATATAAAAACACTGGTGAAGTCAAGAACGTGCATAGAAACTGTGCAATGCACACCTGCAATGTAATTAGTTTGGGGATTTTTTACAGCAGAGTGTCAACACAGGCATTTTGAGAACTCCGCTCATTAATAGTGTCACTGTGATTTTCTTAATCTGTCCCGAACAGTGATTTCCCACAGTGACCATGCATTTTTGCGCCGGAAGTGCGGAAACACATTTCGGCCAGGATGTGAAAAATGACAGCTGTACTGTTGATAAGGAGGTGTGGAAAAATACCAGTGCTGAAAATCTGAACTGAAAATATTACAAATTCATGAACTTACGAGGGTGCGTGGAAACTGAGCAATGCTCGCTTGTAACAGTCATTTTATGGACTTTTGTCTCCAAATTTTTAACATAGCCATTTTAAGACCTTTGCTCATGATCAGTGTCACTGTGATTTTCTTAATCTGTCCCGAACACTGATTTTGCACACCGACTGTGCCATTGTTCGCAATTTGTGCGAAAACACATTTTGGGTGAGATGTGAAAAATGACAGCTATACTGCTTATAAGGAGGTGTGGTAAATCTGGAGTGAAAATATTAAAAAATTTGCGAACTTGACGTGTGGAACTCTATATTACGCTCAATAGTCATTTTGGAATTTTTCACCAATTTTCAACTTAGAGTTTAGGGGTCCTACTCATAACGGTGCCACTGTCATTTCATTACTCGGTCCCAAAAGGTGGTTCCATACAGTGACCATGAAATCACCTTCGGGACCGAATAACAAATGACAGTGACGGAGTTCATGAGGTGGGGACATTTAAATTCATGTTGGTGATGAAGAATTCCCCAAAATGGGCAAGATATGCACTAGAGTTCCCAGCCCAACGAAGATCGTCCTCCGGGCTCTGGAGGAGAGTATGGGGTGTGGGGAGGTAGGTGCGCAGAGGGTGAGGCAAGGGTTGGGTTGGGGGCAAGACAGACAACGAGGGACCTTTTTTTTTACAGTGTCTTTTTTTTTCCCTTTGCAGGAAGACGACTCAGGACTTTTGCCACACTGGGGTGGGCTCTCAGCGTGGCAGCTGAAAGGTTATCTATGGGGTGGCAGTGGAGCCAATGGGGGATTGGGTACCCCGTTGGCCATACCGACTTTTGCCACGCTGGGGTGGGCTCCCAGTGTGGCATCTTTGTCAGGAAGACGACGTGGGACTTTTGCCATGCTGAGGTGGACTCCCAGCATGGCAGCTGAAAGGTTATTTTTTTGGGGGGTCGCAATGGAGCCAACGAGGGATTGGGCACACCCGTCAGCCATACCAATGTTTGCCACGCTGGGGTGGGCTCCCAGTGTGGCATCAAGAGGTCTGTTTGGGGGGCAGTGGAGTCAACAGGCATTGGGCACCCCCCGATCATCCAGTATACACAGGTGGAGGGGAGCGCATGAGCATACAGGGGTGGGCTCCTAGCGTGCTACGTAATTGGGGGGGGGCGACAATGGACTGTCTATGACAGTTCAGTTGCAGTGAAGACATACATATAGGCAATTTGCATATGTCAAATTGCCTACACGTTACCACCGCTGATTGTGGCATTTTTTACCTCAGAACTATACACCACTGCATCTGAATGCTGTCATAGATAGCTTGGACATTCATTGGCACGGTGCAGCCATGCCTGCAAAAGGGACCAGGGTATTGGAAGTGGGGGAGGCACACTTATGAATTCTCGTATGGTGGCACTATGTTTCTTGCACATGCATGCAAGCAAACATAAAAATGAAAGTTTAAAAACAGTATCAAACAGTCAAATCCTACCAGAAGAAAGGTTATAGAAATAACATACCAACAAGATAATCCAATACCCTCCTCAATAAACTCACAGAAACAAACATGTAAATTATTCAACAAACAATAATAAGTCCCTCAAAGGGACAACACCCCACAACCCCCACCCCTTCGAGCCATATAAAGGCTAGCACCCTTAAGAGATGAATAGAGAGCAATAACCATACAAAGGAAACTATAGAAACCCCACAGGTTCCCCACAAAGGGAACATGCCCTCCACTGTTGGAGGGACACAGTGAACAGAGGGAGCACACAAACCTGCACAAACCCTCTCGGATACACTGCCCTCTGAGCTGTGCACTTCCAGCATCAGAACTAAAGCCTCTAGCCCACTGCCCAAATAGAAACAACCATTAAGTGAATCAGGGCTAGCGGATAAAAACTGGAAACCAAGTAATTAGAACAAATGGAGGGTCTTAGGTACTCCACCATCCAGATAAATTCTCCACCCCCCAAAAATTGGGATTAGTAAAGCACAGAACAATTTAAGAAAAAGATTCCTCCCCTGCAATCCCATGAACAAAGATAACAGCAAATAAATATAACTAATATCACAGACTATTGAAAACTTTTTACAGTGTGTGCTGCCATCTTGTGGACAGGTATAAATCATAGCAATAAAGGCAAAAAATGCTAGAAGGAGTAAACTGATCCAGCAGAAGTCCCAAATAAGGAACATGCACAATCCACAGAATCAATCCAATGAATGAAAAATGTATATAAAGTCTTGGGAATATCCTCCCAGAGTAAATCCATCAAATACAAAAGTATCATCACTAGATGGTGTCCACACAGTATGTAGGGAGCATCTGTGCTGTGCAAAAGTGTGAGTGAATCTAGCAGAAAAAATCCACCCCATAAGTACTCAAATCACTAACAGTACTTGCATGGGTAGAATTATACCTTTTGAAGAAGCCCATTAAATGAAATGTGGAGGAGAAGAAAAACAATAATTCAAAGCAGTCCATGAAGGATACTCACTCAGGCGCTTCTCTGTGGAAGGCTTGTAACAGAGCTTTCACCTCCTCAAGGGCTTGTTTGGAGTGACACTTTTTGTTGGCAGGAGAAACCTTAGACCATACATCTTTTTGCAATTCCTGTTTTTCCCTTACCTCGGAACACTCCATTGCTTCCTCCCAGTTTACCAGATTGTGGGTCTTTAATTCCTGCCAAGCCATTTCGGGGTCATCAAACAATTTAACACCAACAGGAAAATGTACCTTGAGCCAGGCAGGATATGGATTGAAAACTTGATCTGCTGCTGTTTAAGAACGCACAGATTTGGTGAATATGCTCTCCTTCTAATCATCAAGACAGGAGAATAATCATTGTCAAATCGAATCCGTTTGCTCTTGCATGAAATCTGACCCTTTCTCCATGATCTGGTCAGGAGGGCTTGCTTTGTTGCATAATTAACAAAATGGCAAACTATAGATCGAGTTTTTGGTCCAGGTGAGTTGGAGGGGAGGCAAGAGATCTGTGGGCTTGCTCCATTAACAGAGGACAGAGGTCATCAATGACCAGAAGATCTGATAGCCAGCCTTGCAAAAAGAATATTAGGTTTCCTTTCCCTTCCGTGCCTTCTAGAAGGCTGTATAATCTTAAATTGTTTCACCATGATCCATTCTCTAGGTCACTGCACTTGTCTGTGAGTTGAGTGGTCTCTATAAAGTAATTTAACCACAACACATTCCATTCTGTTGACCTGAGAATCAGTTGTAGATTGATGTAGCTCCAGCTCTCGAAATGTTGAATCTAGTGCTACCAAGATAGTTTTGAGGTCATCAAACATACTCCTCATTTCAGAGTGGAAGGCCCAGCATTCTTCCAGAAGGGCCAGATTAGTAGGAGCTGTTGTTGCCACTGCTGAGGGAGCTGCTTTAGGGACAGATGCCATCACTGAGTCTTGGTGAGTAGAAAGATCGTCAGACGACAAATTATTGATGGTTTTCCCTCCTTTTGTCTTTTTAAACTTACCCATACAATTAGGCTTCCTCCCAAATGTGAAATCAAGTACTCACAAGTCCATACAAGTAAATAGAGCAAACAACTAAGGCAACTGGCAGAGCATAAAGCGCAAAGCACCATCTTGTATGGTGACACACTGGAAGTCCCTGCAAAACAAAACTTTATAGCCTTATAATAACTCTGTAACTGTTTAATATTGTTTTCACCAGACCTTTCAAAGGCACGTCCTTAGGACATCCCACATGTGTCCTGCAAGTTTGGGGAAAATTCCATTCTATGTAGGTTGTAGACCACAGCAAACAAAAAAAAAAACATGCTAGGTATAGGAAACAAAATTTGACATTTTTAGAAAATGACATATGCAGATCTTAGAAACCGCACAAGCTGCCGTCACAAAACTTTCTACAGATCAAGACCATGCCCACTAGACAACACATGCACAAATTTCAGCTGAGTTAGTCAAATGGTGCCAACACCATTAATGTACAAAGTTAGGGGTTTAACATTGAACAGGCTACTCAACCCTAACTATAGGGGCACGACCGCACCCCTATAATATATATATATTAGTTACAGGTTCTTCAGTCATGGGTATAGTTAATGCAATCAATCAGTTACTCCTGATGTTGATTCTGCTACTTGCATAATTATTTTTTTACTTTGACGAACACTGAGGACATTAAGAAGCTGTTTCATTTCTGTCAATACTAGTGACTCATTCCAGTAGTAGTACCGGCATCAGGAGTCACAGGCTGCTTGCAACCGATGATGTCACTATAGTGATGCAATAGAAATTATCTGTTTAAAAGGCTGGTTTCAAAGACCAGACAGATAGTAAGCAGAAGTAACAATACAGATGAAGAAGAGGGAAAATGAAATATGAATTGGAAATGCAGCAATATTCGCCTTCCCCTTTAAAACAGTTTAAAACACCATTCTTTCAAATATATTAACATGGAAAACTAAGAGGCTATTAATTCTGTTTGATGCATAGCATTATTATTTCAGAGCAGCCTTTATACTTCTGACTCACTCTGAAAACAAAGACAGTTGCAAAAATCATGAAAGACCCAATCTGCTCGAGTTTGTGCTCAAAATAAAAAACAGAAACAGAAAATGTATCATTAGGACTTTGGCAGCAATGTAATTTAATGTTTTTTAGTTTATGGGAGATTGGGATCCATAAAGCCTGCCTTAAGCTGAAAGGGAAGAATCAGACTTCACCATAAGTCACAAAGCCCTAATTATACAGTTTCATTAAACATCTATGAAGCTAAACAATCGCTAATGAACTCTGCATTTTAAATTATTCATTTGTGTGCTGGTCAGGGAGGCTAGAGTTTGTACATTCCAATAAGCTTGATTAGGCTTTGTGGATGCCAAACATTACAAAATGTACCATGCAAATCTCTGGGGTGGGAATTAAAACGAAAGATGTTGGGGAGGGAGGGTCTTACTGAGGCCCGGAAACAATGCATTTTACTACCGAATTACAATACATTCTTAATGCTGTTTTTAGACATTAGCAGTTCCCTGTGAAGTGAAAGGTGATGTCTGGGGAGGAGATTTGATATAGAAAGCACTGAGAGAGAGCACATTTTTGGAACCCAAAGCATTTTTTAAAGTCAAAATGGTACAATGCCATTCTGCAATAATATTAACTCCAATATTGTATTTATATTATTGTTTTTATGTAAGCTTACTGTGATGGTGCCTTGGTTTTAGAAAGGCGCGGTATAAATAAAGTATATTATTATATTCTTGTACTGTATGTGTGGCACCCAAGAAAATGCAGTTGGGTAAACTAGCCATGCTGGTGGAAACCACAGAAGGATTTCTTATGATCAAAGATTACAGTAGATTCATGTTTTTGTTTTTGTTATTGTTCCTCTAATTGTGCTGAAGTTTCCCCCTGACCTTCATCCAAATGATTTGCTCATCCCAGATGCACCTTTCCTGTGGAAGGGAAGGCAGGTAAGTGACTGCCTTCACAGTTAATACCAAGTCTGCTTCTGGGTCAGCTAGCAGGGGGTGTTCAGATACTGGGCAGCATACACTCCCTCTCCCGGTGGGCCAAGTGCCTCACCTCTGTGATACCCCAACACTCAGCTAGCCTCAGCATGGGATCCAGGGCTCACATGTGGACCCTATGGTGGGCCATCTGATAACTTGTCGGGTAGCATGTCGTACTCCCATGTTGGCAGTCCGAGTTTGGGAGTCAACTCAGGAGCCTGTCAGGTAGCCTGGGGAGGGGGGATGGGAAGGTACTGCTGTGCAGCAGTACTCCCACTCGGGAAGGGAGGGATGGCATGCTCCACCACAATAATGGCTCTTGTGGTGGGCCACGGAGCTTGCCTCCTCCACACGGACTCACTACATGTGTTCATAGCCTGCATGGGGTGCTGTCTGCTATCAGGGGAAGGGAGGGAGTAAAGCTTACAGTAATGGGAAGAACTAAAAAAGAAAATGCATGAGCCCTGCCTGCCATCAAAAATGGCACACCCCTGTCCTTGGACTTTTGCCATTGTAGAATCACACTGATGTGACAGGGGAGTGGTGACTGGGGTTGGGGGAGCAAGACTTGCCCAAAGAAGATGCAAGGTGTTAACCATGAGGCCGAAAAGGGATGTAAAAAAAGCACAGCAAATGATATCATATATTTTTTTTTTTTTTTATCATTTAACATTTTCTCCTTACCAGCCACAGTCCTGCTCTTTTATCCAGCCACCACTCCTTCCACCTCCGACCCTGAAGCTCCACAAGCCCAGCTGGCAGATGCATCTGCCTGCGAAGGGGCCCCCCCATAGCCCCTGAGCCTGGTGAGGAACCATTACCGGCACATGCCATTCTGGGCATCGTTGGTCAGTGGAACAGTGGCCATCAAGCTGCCGCAGATCTGTGATGCCATTTTTCCCCCGATTTTACCCCTGATGGATGCACGGATGTGCAAGGACGTCAGCGCACTAACATGCAGACGTCCGCTGTGCCCCCCCCACTGGCATCTGTGCAACTGCAGTACCACTGGGAGTCCCCAGGGACCAGCAGAGCATGGTGTGCGCCCTCCCCCTCTCCCCAGGACTAGGAGAGCAGTCGTCGGATGCTCAATCCTAGTTCTACCCTGCCGACCCAGGCTTGTTCCCGAACCTGGGTCACCGGTGTGGAGTGAGGTGTGGCATCCAGCACCTCAACCCTCAGCACCATCGGGCCGGCCCCATATCATATGTTTTGTTTTTTTTTATAAGTGAAAAGACTGAGGCCCAAAAAACACTGGGCTTGATTCTCAAAACTCTGTTTGTGATGCAAGGTTCCTGTATCAAACAGAAGTGACGGAAGGGGTACCTTGCATCACAATGTGCAGAGTTTGTGATTCAGAAAAGGCAGCTGTGGCACAAAGGGTGCTCCCAGCACCAGATCAGCCATGCACCAGGCTTGCACAAAGGTCGGATGTGTGCCAGGGTGCTAGGGGGCTTGCAGCGGATGCTGGCTGCAACATCTCCTTACTAGGGCTGGGAGAACGTGGTGAAGTTCTGACCCTTATTAGATCAGAACCAGAACATGGTGAAGTTTTGATTTGTTCTGATTAGTTTAGATTTACTGATAAATATTTAAAAAAGTGCAAAAAAAAAAGCATAAAAGTGGCCAAAGTTAGTCACATTTGACACAGAGGCCCAAAGGAAATAATTGAATGGATTATTTGTATAAAAATAAATGTAAAACTGCTAAATAAAAAAGCAATCTCTCACTACTAGCCCCTTCATGGCTTGCCTGTAATGGTGGCATAGGCACGGGGACATTATGCTGCATGGCAGAATCGCGCTGCCAATACAGCATGATATTGCCATGAGGTATAATTCTTTTCTGTGGGGGGTCCACCCCACACCCTCATGAGTGGGGGTTGTGCTCCTGATCCCCCCCCCCACTAAAGATTCTCAATTCCGGGGCAACTTGAGGAGCGACAATCTGTGTAAAAAAATAAAATGTCTGGGACCAGGAATCAAACCCAGTCCCAGATGCAGTACCTGGGTTCCTGTTGCTGTGGCTCAGTCCAGTGAGCCACTGCAGCTGCTTGGTAGAACCCATTCCCAGCAGAGGTCTTATCCTCTGCCTGGAAGTGTGTGAATGGTGCAATACCACGTACAGCATTATATGTGGTATTGTACCATTCACTGTCCTGGACAGTGCTCTTTTGGGTTAGCTATAATGTTGTACGCTACTAAGTGTACGACATTATGACCTGGCAGGGGTGAGGCATATCCTGCTTCAGTCCGTGACATGAGTGTGCTGGGAGAGACAGAGATGGAGAGAGAGACAGACAGACAGACAGATGCAAGTACCTATATCATTATTGTTCTAACCTGTAAAAAACTGAGATCCCTCTAACTAACATGATGTCCTTCTGATGACTCCTACCCACACGCCAGGGACAAATTTACTGTCGTGACTCATGACTGTACACAGCACACTGACAGCACAGCAGTCCATCACCACTTCCTTCCAAGATTACCTGACTCCTACAGTAGTTACTGTTAAGTGATCAAATTCAGCAACTGTCAAGTGTGCCTCAGAATTTTGAATTGGAGATGCAGACACATCTGGTGCATAGCTACATGCAGCACAGTCCCACACTTGAGGTTGATTCCATCTTCTGCACTAGCGGTCTGGTGCTGGAGCGCAGCCAGCCACAGGGTGCTCCCCAGCCTGCCTTCAAGAGCAAGATTCCAGGATTCCCTGAGGGGATTCCATCTTCTGCACTTGCTGTCTGGTGCTGAGCATAGCCTGCTGCTGGGTGCTCCCCAGCCTGCCCTCAAGAGCAAGATTCCAAGTACCCTTCAGGAAAGCAGCTCCAGTCCAGCTTGCTAGCCGTGAACCCAGTTGGTGGATGGTGCCTGAAATTATAGGCAGATTCAGCACCCTGTCTCTCCCTGACTGGCTTCAGCTCCTGGAGATTTGAACTGCTTGGCACAGTCCCCTGGAGCTCATCTGTCTGCTGCCCAAATTTCTTTTTTTCCTAACCTCTGCAACTAAATCTGTGATGTGTCTTTGTGCCCACTGCTGAATTTGAATTGTTTGTGTAGGGAACTACAACCCCCTTTTTTTTCTTTTTTTTGACAATTTTCCCATTTACAGTTTATACTGATCTGCCGCTAAAGGCATATTATTTTTCCTATTAATCCTCCAACCTTGCCTCTGTCTTTTCCTGTTCTAATCACCGTTATCTTCTGCCTTGTTCTCACTTTTAGCATATTGTACTGTGAAGAAAAAAAATAAATAAATAAACTACTCCACAGCGGCAGTCATACTCACTGAAGGTCAGTTATTCCCCTTACTCCCACAATAGAAATAGCAATAGGCACTGTGGCTGTTACACTCAGCCTACTCATGGTTACCTTTCTTGCTCTGCCCATGTCCCATCCTGCCCCCTACACTCCACCTTGAGCCCCACCCCTCTACCAACCCAGAGCAGCCAACCCCCACCCCTGGACCCCTATTTTTCCACAGCACCAACCTCCAACCAATACCCCTCCCCGGGCACCCTGGGCCCACCCTTCCTTGCCATACCTACCATCCACACCCTACCCATCCCTTGTACCCCCACTAGTAGGACCTCGCATCGGTAGCTGGCTAAGGGTCCTGGTCACCACAGACCACTCATCAGATTAATTGCTCTACTCCTTCTGCTCTCCGGGAACATACACCCCAACCCCAGGCCATTGTCAACTAGCCACCCCACACCCCACTCTAGTGCTGGCCTCAGCACTGTATCCATGAAGATTTTCAGCCTCCTAAAAAAATTCCGCCACTCTCCAGTGCTGGGCTGTACAACACTGTCCTGATGTTATAGCACTAGTTGAGACTTGGCTCTCAAGAAAAACTCCTGACTTGATTATCTCCCTCCCTGGCTATACTCTATTCAGGGAAGACTGTATAGGCAAATGTGGTGGCCGGTATGCAGTCTTTATGCTTGATACACTTTTAGGCCATGCTCTTCCTGTGCCCAAGCTCAGTTTTAGTGCCCAAGCCCTAACCCTCCAGGTTACCCCTGACCCAGCCAGGAGCCCTCTTTTTCTCACAGTCTCTTACATACCTCTGAGGGACCAGGGACCAGCTGTCCACTCCCTCATTGATTACCTCACCACACTCCCACACAAGGTGGAGCAGCTCATCCTAGGTGACCTTAATGTCAACTGGCTGAGTACCACTGCTCCCCATATCAGGGACTCCTTCACTGCCCTAGATATGACCAACTCACCCTCTAGATTTAACCAGTCACGTGGCTCCAGCACCCTTCTAGATGTAATTCTGTTGCACTGCCTCCATAAAAATCAGGGATATTAATGTACTACCAGACTCTTTTAGTGACCACTCTCCTGTCCTCTGCCACTGGTCATCACCCACACCAAAACCAGTGTCCCAGGTCACCTTGCACTGGCGCTTTTGCCCCGAAGGTCTCAGAAAGCAAAAAACGCACCTAGCCCAGCTTGACTGGTCCCCAATCCTACTCGCAATGGATATTGACTCTTCCCTAGCCTGTTTCTCCAGTGCCTTCAGCAAGGCCTGCAACCTTTTTGCCCCTCTGACCAGAATCCATACCAAGAAACACAATGACCCATGGATCTCCCCATCCCTTATCCAAATATTGAAACAAAGAGATAATCTCTGGCATATTGCTGTTGAGACAGGCAAACTGGCTGACAGACAAGCCTATAATGCAGCACGTAACAAGTGCACCTGGGCTATAAGGCAGGCTAAGGCCAAATATTATCAAGCCACCCTTGAATCCACTTGGGGCTCATCCCGTGCCTTCTGGGACAATATGAAAGTGCTCAGTGGAAAGACCCGCTCCTCCCCACCATCACTACTCTCCATAGACGGTACTGTCACTACTGATCCTCCCCGCATAGCTGAGTGCCTTAATATGGCTTTCTCAGATCTAAGCTCTGTCCTCCCTCACTATTTTTTTGACCCTATCCCTGCCTCCATCCCCCACCTCAGATTGCCCCCCCCCTTCCTACCTGCATGCCATATCATCCCTTGAAGCCAGGCCTCATCTGTAAAAAGCCTTAGCTAGCAACAACCCCAGCTGTGATCCCCTGGACTCCAAGATTCTCCGATCAGTCCTAGATACTGTACTAGCCCCTCTCACCAAACTTTTAAACCGGTCACTATGTTTTGGTCAATTTCCCAGTGCCTGAAAAATTGCAGAAAATCACCCCTATCCATAAGAGTGGAGATAGAACCTCCTCTAACAATTTTAGGGCCATCTCCATTCTACCCCTCTCTCCAAAGCACTAGAACAAATAGTGGCCATTCAGCTCTCCGAGTATCTGGCCAAATACGAACTGCTGTGTCCAGAACAACATGGATTCCACCCTGGACACAGCACCACTACAGCTCTCCTGGAGTTCTCCCAGCACATTCACTCTGCTCTCGACTCTGGTCATGTTGCTGGTGCAGTGTTCATTGACCTCTCCAAGGCCTTTGACACTGTCTGTCACCCCCTCCTACTAGACTCCCTCCACCAACTTTGCTTCTCCCCTGGTCCACTGGCTTGATTCACCAGTTACCTCTCTGCCAGATCACAGCACGGGAAGGTAAACAGCACCCTGTCCAATACCCTACCCATTTGCTCTGGGGTCCCCAAGGGTTCCATCCTACACCCCGTTCTGTTTGGCCTTTCTCAATACCCTCCTCAGCTCCTGCTCGGGCAATATGGTGCTCTATGCCGATGATGCAGTTCTCCTTGCCTCCCACCCTGACCCCACATCGCTACAGGAATCCCTGCAGCACACATTCAACCCAGCCAAAAAGGGGTTCCTTGACCATCGGCTAGTCGTTAACCTAAAAAAAAAACAGATCTATGCTTTTTTCGCATCACCAGAATAAGGTCAAAAATGCCCCCTCTGCATTCTCCCCAGTAATGTTCACAATCTCAAGCAGGTGTCATCCTACAAGTACCTGGGCATCAACTTTGACTCGGCTCTTACATTCCACACCCACATCAATACCCCGTCCTCAGCCATAAACTCTCGGATTGGCCTTCTCTATCGCCACAGAGATTGCCTCCCCCAAACCGCTCTCTGACTGGCCATCAACTCCTCCCTCCTGTCCCCAGTGGACTATGGCCTACATATCTACACTGCTGCTAACAATACTGCCCTCACCAGAATCCAGACCTCGATAAACAAGACCTGTAAGCTCCTGACCGGTGCATCCCTCTGCACCCATACTTGCCTGCTCTATTCCACCGCCAACCTGATCACCTTAGAGGAACACCTGCGCTACCAAACCTGCTTGCTTGCCAAAAAATTGCTGCTAGGACTCTCCCCCCCAGGGGTCACCGTATCTCTGTGGCTTGCATCCCCATCCATTGCCACCAGTAGCTCAGTTAAGGCCACCTTTCTGGTGCCCAGTACCAAGACCTCTCTAGTTCAAAGGTCCTTCCACTATCGCGCCCCCACATGGTTCAACTCCTTTCTGCTTTCTGTCACTAAGTCTACCAAAATTGCACCCTTTAAAGTCACTCTCTGTAACCACCTCTTTGGTGCCCAAAGCTGTAGTTGCCCTTAATCAACCTAATGTTGGGGTCCCTCTCCGTTTCTTGCCCATAGCCTTGACAATGTCCGTTGGACTGCTTCCCTCACTTTTGTTTTCTCTTTTCCTCACCCCTGTTCCCCTCCCCCACCCTTCCACTTAGGTATTTCCCTGGTACAACCAGGGTTGTGACTTCTACTTTTGTTATACTTTATACGATTGCTATTTACTGCATGTATCTTTATCCCGTAAACCACTGTTGTACTGTGTTCTTTTTGTTATCTGTATTGCACTTGTATGTTACCACTGTTGTATCTCACACTGTTACCATGTCTACCCTCCCTGCAATGAGGTGCCTTTGTAAATGAGTCCCTTACTCAAAGGTTGTAAATCCGACTTTCAAAAATAAATAAATAAATAAAAATAAACACTTGGGTTGGTTAATGCTTATACGTAATGTAATGCAATATACTATAAAACTAATGATAATAAAGAGGAATAATAGGGAATGAGTGATGATGATGATTACACTTGTGTGTAGTTTTACTTTACTTGTGTTGTAGCGTAAGCAGAACTTGTATGTTGTTTATTCGAACAGTATATTTTTTTAATACATGAAATTGTGAGTAAATGTTAACAAGTGATCATGACTGGATGGCACAAGTCAAAGATTTATTATGCCAGCCTGCTGCCCTTGCTCTGTACACCCAGCCACACTGAAGCCAGGAAAAAATAATTATTTGGAATTTCTGGGACTGTTACATTTCTCGTGGCCCTCCCTGCAGTCTCTCTCTCTCTCTCTCTCTCTCTTCCCCCTCTGGATGGCACAAGTCAAAGATTTATTTTGCCACCCTGCTGCCCTTGCCATGTACACACAGCCACACTGAAGCCAGAAAAAACAAATTATTTGGGATTTTTGGGAATGTTACATTTCTCATGGGCCCCCCTGCAGTCTCTCTCTCTATCTCTCTCTTTCTGTCTCTCTCCTCTGGAGGGCACAAGTCAAAGATTTATTTTGCCACCCTGTTGCCCTTGCCCTGTATATACAGATACACCGAAGCCAGGAGAAACAATATTTGGGATTTCTGGGACTGTTACATTTATCGTGGACCACCTTGCAGTCTCTCTCTGTCTCTCTCTCTCTCTCTCTCTCTCTGTCTCTCCCCCGCCCATCTGGATGTCACAAGTCAAAGATTTATTTTGTCACCCTGCTGCCCCTGCCCTGTACACATAGCCACATTGAAGCCAGGAAAATACATTTTATTTTGGATTTCTGGGACTGTTACATTTATCGTCAGCCCCCCTGCAGTCTCTCTCTCTCCCTCCCTCCCCTCCCCTCTGAATGAGATTGTGAATGAATGCTAACAAGTGATTCTGATTTGTGATTGGGTGGCACAGGTCAAAGATTTATTTTGCCACCCTGCTGCCCTTGCCCTGTACACACAGCTACACTGAAGCCAGGAAAAAATGGGATTTTATGTAACTGTAAAATTTCTCTTGGACCCTCAGTAGTCTGTCCCTCTCTCCTCTGGATCAGGAATGGCACAAGTCAAACATTTTATATACACAGTCAACTACACTGTTTGAGGCCAAGAAAAGAAAAAAAACTTTCATTTGGGATTTTCTGTAACTGTAAAATCTCTCTTGGGCCCCAGTAGTCTCTTCCTCCCTCCCTCCTCTGGATTTGGAATGGCATAAGTCAACAATTTTAACTGCCTGCCCTTTCTCATGTACACACTGCTACACTGCCTGAGGCCAAGAAAAGAAAAGGAAAAAAAAAAACTTTTATTTGGGATTTTCTGTAACTGTAAAATCTCTCTTGGGCCCCCAGCAGTCTCTCCTTCTCTTCTCTAGATCTTCTGCAATGGCACAAAAGAAAGATTTTGCTGGCCTGTCCTTGTTCATGTACATACAGTCACACTGCCACACTGCCTGCCTTTTGCATCCACCACCGGCAGCCACACAGGCCACCACTATCTCCCAAGTCTCTCTGGATTACTCCCTTCTCCAGTCCTGCCAAGTTCTGTCTCCCAACCCGCCATCACCCTCCCCCAGTAGTCAGTTTCTCTCCCACCCTTGCCCCAGTAAATCTGCTTTCTCTGGCTTTCCCTAGTTTCTCTTCCCTTCCTTCATATATATTTGTTTTAGTATTTGTGTTTTTTTTTGTTTTGTTTGGCAACTTTTTCTGGCGGCGGCTCTGCCGAGGTGCTCCTGCTTCTCCGACCGTCCTCCTCTCTTGTCTGGGCCATGTTACACACTCAGCTTGGTTATATACAGTGAGTGCATCATGTAACTGTCTGTTACCTGATTGGATGCTGCTAGCCACCTGTATGTGGAGTGAACGTGCAGATGGCATCCCCATGGCAACAGTAAACAAAGTGGCAGAAATGACATTTCTACAGACCTGGAATTGGACTTCTGTGGTGAAGTCCATATTTATCCAGGTCCATGGATTGTGGGTTCAATCTGTGGGACCGGATCTCCTGTGGAACAGTCCACCCAGCTCTACACCTTAAATGGGATTCTGACAGTCAGCAGGACTTGACAGGACTTAGACCATCCAACAGGTGGTCTAATAACCCTTGTGCCATCCCCAGAGCCTTGACAGTGTGTGAGAGTACCTGTGACACTGCCTGCCTGTGGTATCTTATGCCCCCACAGCATCTGGAGCACTCACACTCGATGGTGTAATGCCCGTAGGTCCCCCCCCATGGTGCCAGGCATGCGGCAGCTGGCCCCCCCCCACAGATGATGCAGGCACATCTGAATTCTCTTTGGGACCTGTTGAGCCCCCCATCAGCACCCATCCATGCCCTACTTGCCCTCCCTGACCCCCATCCCATCCTGCACAACACTGCGAGCCTCCAGGTTGATCCCCGTTACTGGGTGACAATGCCACCCAACTGCCTCGCAGCTTATGGCTAACCTCTCCCTCCCATACACCTTGCCTTTGGAGCATGGCAACATTTTATAAAAGCTGCAGAACTTTGGCACCAGCACCTAACCCATTCATGAATTGGATGCAGGGTCCCTGGAACACTGCAGATTGGAGCAAGCTGCTACTGACACAGCTTATGCCAATCTTTGAGAATCGAGCTGACGATATGCATCAACAAATGATGTTTACAGCTGCAGGTGAGATATAAATCTAGGACACACCCACTGACTGCAGAAAGGGCCACAATTTGTTGCCTGAGTGTAGTCCAAAAAGAGAGGATTTACCTACCAAACACCAGAATACACACACAAGTAGTACACAAGCACTGAACAGGAAAAAGTGCCTCAAAACCTAGGCTTCTTCAGGGGGCCTGCTTCAAGATTTCTTTTTTGTTCAGCAATTGTGTTCATCCTCATGTGTGTATTCTGAGTTATTAATAAACGATGGAATATCATAATCTTTTCCACAGCAACAGATGGTGATGTCACAAGTAGGGATGGGCACAAACCCCTATGCTGAAACCGAGTCATCCCAAACTGAAGTGGTTCAGTTTCAGCAAATCCCGAATTGAACACTGCCGGCTTGGATTTTCAGTAGCTTTTTTTTTTTTACTTTATTTCCCTCCCCAAGCCTTTTCCTGCAGGCTTGCAGTCACTGCTAGTCATATAACTGGGTTTTGAACCTAAGGGGAGAAGTGAAAGGGTGCCCCTACAGTACGTCCAGACATGCACAAAATGGGATTGCAGACTGTGCTACAGCTCAGTGCCATTCAGGAGAAGATTGTCCAGTGAAGCTGTCTGGTGGGGTGTGAAAGGCAGGGTGGGCCTGGAGGGATCATGACCATCACTGATCAGTGGCTGGCAACTGAGGCAGCAGGGACTCGGATGAGACATGAAAGAAGGATATCAATGAAAAAAAAAAGGTTGAGCAGACAGAAAGGGAAATGGAAAGTGGGGGTTGGCGTGGCAGTGTACACAACTAGTGACTGTAGGGGTGGGGCTTGGGGGACTTGGTTGTGTGTGCTCATGGGGTGGACTCAGGGGAGACACAGAACTAATTAAAAAAATGGAAAGAAAAAAAATTATCAGAGCAAACAGAAGGAAACGTGAAAGTGGGGGTTGGGATGGGACAGCAGCAGGCACAACTAGTAGTGATCATGGGATTCAGGGGACAGGGGTGTATACTGAAGTGAAAGAGTACTTGTTAGGGTTTGGGGAGGTGGGCTGAAATGAGGGGGGTGGGGACTGAGGTATGTTTGGGAGAAATATAAAAAAATAAAGCCTAAGACAAGTGAGACAGAACCTGGAGGTTAGGGAGGTGGGCTAAAGGAGTGGGGTGGAGGACTGCAGTAGATGTGCTGAAGGAGGACACACAATCACTGCAAGTAAAGAGAGATGGTATGCCGTCGCTACGGTGACACCTTTACCACGATCGACACTACAGCGACAACAGTGTCAGTGCGGGACCCTGGCATTGCTTTCTGGTGGTATTGCACCCCCTCCCCGAAGCCACTCTGGCTCAGAGTTGATTAAATTAGTAGTAGGGGGTGTGGGGGGCAGAGACCCCCACATGGGGTGTGCAGGGGCAAGCCCCCCAAAACACAGTCTGAGTGGCTCCTTTATGCCAACCATAAATGTGGTTGACATAAAGGAGTCGCTGTAACGTCAGTCAACAATGAAATTGTCGACCGACTGTCATAGATCCAAGAAAGATCATTAGAAAATAAATATATATATATATATATATATAGCCAGACAAGTGTGAGATATATTTGATTCCTGCCTATATCAGGCAAATCCAAAACCAAATCCACCCTGGCTTTGCCCATCCCTAGTCACAAACTGAGGACAACTACAGATGTAGTGAAGCTGAAGAGACAGTGGGGCTAGTTTAATTTGAGGTCCGTTGCTTCGGCAGTGCTTGCAGGTTAATTGAAAGATGACAGGACAGTCATCTCACAGTTATCCCACAAATATTACCCCATCAATAGACCTCAAACAACAATGGTGGCGCTATCATGTAAAAAGCTCCAGTGATGACATTTTCATGTAAATGTCACTAACAATGAAACAATCGGGAACAAAATGACAGAAAATGTATGAAATGAAAGTTGAACTGTATCTATATAGTACATTTTTTTGATGGTTTTTCTTTTACATGTATACGCCAAGCTAATGAACACATTAAGCCATTTATGGGAACAATTCCTTTATAGTAAGTGTATAGTGGGGATTTGTTCTGCATGTATTTCCATGCCAGCTGAAACATTGTTGTACCACAGCTCAAAGGTCATGTAATGGAGTTGTACCCTTCTGTGATACAATAAGGTTCCAGCTGACTGGAAATCCCCAAGGTAGTTTGTGTTTTTCACAGTGTTGTCGCACGCACAGCAATCAGTTCAAGTTCAGAACTGAAACTAGCTGCCTGCTGCGAGAGTGCTGCGAAAACACTTTAATTTTTTTAAAATAAAAACCTCAAGAAATGAAACAAATACTGGTCAGGCAACCACATGCCCAGCCAGCCTGAGCTGCACCTTGGGCTTCTGATAAGACTGGATATCTCGAGCTTCATCCCCAAGGTCTGATGTAATTTGAACCCCTCTGGGGCAGTACAGGTTGGTTGTGCATGGTTGCCCAACCAGTATTCTCTATGTTATGTGTATGTGTGTCTATTTGCTTGAAAGATAAAAAACATTGCAAAACCTCTGCCAGGCACAGATGCACTACAGTCCAGTGTATACTGTAAAATTACACAAAATATATAGTTGCTGGGATGTATAGGCAGGGGCATCACCAGCAGGAAAAGGGAGGTCATAATTCCGTTATACAAGACACTAGTGAGGCCCCACCTGGAGTACAGTGTACAGTTCTGGAGACCATACCTACGTAAGGACATAGACAGGGTAGAGAAGGTTCAGAGGAGGGCAACAAAGATGGTGCATGGGTTGCATCACAAGTCCTATGAAGACAGGTTGAAGGAACTGAACATGTACTCCCTGGAGGAGAGGAGGAGAGGGGATATGATAGAGACATACAAGTATCTTACGGGAGGAACAGGGTGCAGGAAAACACTATTTTAAGCGAAAAAGATGTTTCAGGACTAGAGGGCATGGGATGAAGTTGGAGGAGGACGATTCAGAGGAAACATGAGAAAGAATTTCTTCACAGAATGGGTGGTGGACAAGTGGAACACCCTGCCAGAGGAAGTGGTGGGGGCTGAAACAATCACGGGATTTAAGAATGCATGGGATAGACATAAAGGAATTCTAGAGGTCAGGGGTAAGGGGAAATAGACTTCTAGGAAAACAAACTGAACTTACAAGCTCAAATGGGCAGACTAGGTGGGCCATAGGCCCTTATCTGCCGACACTGTCTATGTATCTATATATAGTTTTATGGGATTAGGTATATGTTGTATAGTGCTTAACTGTGATTGTGCAAAGTGACATATATTACATGGGACCACCAATATTGTTCTATGAGAAGCCACAGAGATCTTTAGAGTTCATAAATTTAAAGGAGCTGTTTGACTGAACCAGGGACATGCCTGCAACATGCTGCAGTTGGTAAAAGAAGTCAATTCTCCGTGCTCTTGGCTGGATTTTCCAACCATCAAAGATTACCGCAAGCCCCAGCTCCACCAAAGATATGGAGCATTGGACTTGAGGCCATCTAAAGCCACTTTCTATCCCTTGTGGCAATTGTTACTTGCTATACCACCTTTTTTGTGGACAAGCCTGCATCAGTAATGGAGACCATTTTAATGGAGCCTGTGCCTGAGATTGGGCACAATCTGCTATAAAGCAGGTAAACTGTCACAGCTGCATCCAAGATTATAAAATCAGGTGCAGCTATGGTAATGTACGGGTTTGATACTGGGCTTGATGCAAGCACTGCACCACTCTTTGATAATGTGGCCTATTGCAATCAGTGATGAAATTTATTCCATAATATCAAAAGCGCTACGAGATACAGGACTGAATAAAAAAGCCAGCTGCATAAGGAGTGAACTGCACCTTTGCCTCACTGTGACACGTGCTGTAACTGGGGGTAATGTGTGATTAGCTGGAACAGCCTTTATACTCAGTTTGCTTAAAGCAGCAGTGCAATGAAGCAAAGTGTAAACAATTGCGGCGCAACTACTTACCCTCTGTGCAGGTCATGCATTTTCTCCCGGTGCACAAATATGCGTGCAGAAGCATCCTTGGACTGCATTAAGAATAAATAGTTTTATGATTTTGACATTAATTCATGCAAAATTAATCAGCATCCACCATGTTGTAATTACGGATTGAATCCCCATGATGCGGTGCTTAGGCTCAGTAGAGCGTAGGACGTGTGTGTACTCATCAGTTAGTAGGAAGTTAGTGTTCATATTTCTCTTCAGTATGTCTTCCTTGAAATCCCCAACCCCTCCAGCCCCAGTCAAGTGTGCTGGTGTCGGGATAATTCATAATTTGCCCTCTGCTGCTGCCCATTTCCACTATCCTGACTCAGTTTGGTAATGCCCCGCAAATGCCAGCTCATTATGTGATATAGTCATTATACGTGATTCATGCAGTCCGTTTACTGCGAGCTCCATTTACTGAGCACGGAACTGGCCTGGAAATGTCACGGAAGCCAAATTTACCAACTAGGACCATATACTCGGTCCGTTCATATTTTGGAACCTCTGCCCAACTCAGATGCAAACGATGTAGTCCCACCTCAGGTCCCTGAGTAGTGGCTAAAGTGAGACTCTCAAGCGTTTGTGGAGCACACGTTGGTGAGAAGATTCACAGAGTACCATTGAGATAAGCACGATACAAAATTCAAATTTGCCCTTTTGCCGAGTGAGTCCTTCACAAGCCTGCTGGCTGCTGTGCTGACTCCTGAGCTTATTTCAGGCATCGGTTCAGAATCTGTTGAGCCATTCAATATTACACAGAACAGCTGTAATCATGCTTTATTACTGTGATAATTGTTGAAAAAAATGACTAGCTCAGTTTGAAGTCAGATTGTGATCGTCGTCGGTGGGAGGAAACTATTTACTTAGCCAGTGAGTAACTTGGCAGTGGGAGAAGAGCAGAGAGCAACCTCTCTGTTGTTTTCAGGTTACACAGCAAGACAGTGTGCAAATTAATATATTAATTACAGTTTGCCAGTGTGACATAGCGCTTGACCCTCTACCGTCTGTGATGTATGTATGTATGGCAACAGGCAAGCAGTCAGCAGCACTGAGATGAGGAGTGATTTGGAGTAGCCACCCACCAGTTTGGTAGTTAGTATGTTCTATTTGATGATGCAGCTCCCATTCCCTTCATTTTCTGTCCTGTAATTCATAATATCTGCTATTATTTACTTTATCTTGGGTGCACATTAATTGAACAATATACCCCTCCAAGGAGTGGTTATACTGGTGGATTTACCATGGCTGGTGAGGCTTGGTCACAAGGCGTAGCCGAGTGATGTAATCACACCAGTCATGGTAAGCCCACCAGTATACCTATATCCTGGATGGGTATATTGCTACTATGCAATGGTTCATTTAATTTTGGAAAAAAAAAAATAAATAAGGAGAAAGTGCTTTTATTTTTATTTTGTATCATTTCCATGGTATTTATTGCTCCACCACATAAAATAGTTACATTTTGCTAGGCAGACATTGGCGGTAAGGAGACAAAGCTCAGGTTTTAGGGTTTTTGGCACAGTAAGTAAGTGAGGAAGTAGTGGTAGTTTTGTCTAGTGTGTGTGTGTATATGATGTGAGTAAGATTTGTGGCTGGAATTTGGAATGTGCTTTTGTTTTATTTTTTTTTTTTTTTGTCAGAGCAGGTGGTACTGTGAATGGTGACGTTCTGTGTGCCATCATCTTACTGTCCGTTAATCTGTTTGCAAGAATGCCAGTGCTATGTTTGGCATGGTCAGATGGATTTTCGATGTGGTTTCTAATGTGGCTGACTGGTGGCTGGCACTCTTTCCGGTGGGTGCACTGGAGGATTTACAACGCTGAAAATGTGACAGCCAGCCAATCAAAATGTAGGATTCTGTCACATTTTTTGTGCCCAATGTATATTTAGAAATTGTCCACTATTTATTAAAAATACCACAAGTAGACTAATTAGGCTGAACTTTAGTTGGTTAATATCTGTGCTCCCCCCCCCCGTGTCCCTAAATGATGGACTGGTAGTCTCACTAGGCCTACCCGATCAGTAGCATTTACTAAAATTATAGAAATACTAATAGTATAATGCAAGAATGACACACTCATGCACTCAGTTGTAGACACAAATGAATGAGTGGCTGGTATCAATCCAACAACTCAGCACTTGCTATCCATTTGTTTCTCTATCTGCCTAGTATATGACCCTGAGTTAACTATATCAGTTGGATTTTCACTGTGTCTTTTCTAATCCTTTTCCCATATAGCTCAGATTGTCATTAAAGGGGAAGCAGAAGAAAAAAGGCAGGTGTACAGCAAGTGAAAAAGGCATGTAAACTGGGCAGGGGGTTTGACATTTACTGTACTGCATGTTTCAAAAATGTTGTGGTTTGAGTCCCATGCAGTAATATGTTCAGTAGCCATGGTGGGGGTTTGTACTGCATACTGCAATACATCTAGAAACATAGACTTTGATGGTAGGTAGAGACAACTCAGACCTCCTAGTCTGCAAATTTCACTAAGCAGTGGATAAGCTGCAGATCTTAGTTATCCACCAGCCTAATACTTCCTATCAGACAAAAGAATTGCCTTATGTGATGTTTAAGTGCCATCTTATTTGGTCATCAGTAACTGGATAGGGACACATTAAGTAGGCATATCAGGGTTTTCATACATGTGTTGCAATACACTCAGTAGCCTTGTTTGGGTTCAACCCCTGTAATGTATTACATTCAGTACCACGTCAGTGTGTGACTGCCTTTATGAAATTCACTCGCTATACAAGCCAGTGTATTTACTCCTGTAATGTGGTTAGTACTTGTTGCATCAGGGGTATGTAGGATACAGTCATCTACAGAAGAGGGTGGTGATCATGCACCCAGAAGTTACCAGGTCATGGAAGCTTAGGAATTGATGTAAATTGTTTCATAGTGACATTAATCTCTCTATGTACTACTGATATGCCCAAACTGCATATATATGTTCTAATGTGACTGATACTGCAAGCCATGGTTATGCATGTCTTCTTATGTGGCTTATGTGTTAATCTGTTATTCAAGATGTATGTGCATGTAAGTTGATTGTACAAGATCTTTTTTATGTCAACACAGGTGAGAAAATGTCTGAAAAGAAGAAATGAGGTAGACCAACTGTTTATTCACCTACTACTGCAAAACAAAGAAAACTACAGCAGAATAGAAAGAGACGCGCTGCATCTATTAAAGTGGATGATGCAGCTTCTGCTTGGAAAGCCTTGAAACAGGAAAGGAATTTCAGAAGTGACAAACAACTTGCCATGTTTCTTATACTATTTTATCAGTGAGTGTCACTCAAAGTAGCAGTACAACGACCTGAGGTGAAAGGGAAAAATCCTTGCATATGTGCTGTGGTCCATCTAGTGATCAGATCTAGTGCTGTTCTAGCAATGGTGCATAGTAAATGAATTATTTTTAATAATTTTTACATAATATAGGTAAAGCTAATTATTTTTGACATCTGTATAGAGACTATTGTATGGGCAACCATACACGACAAGGCTATATTGTATGGTGGAATGCTGTTTCGCATGGAATCCATGCCTGGAACAGTGTTGTAGTGCTGCCCTCTGTGCATCACGATACTGTTGTGCTGCAACAAGTACGTCACTGGTACAGCACAGCAACATCGAACGTGGGCATGCATGCACATTTTCGCAGCTGCTGTGGTGAGGAAGTAAGCTGATATTAAAATAATAGTTTATTTGATTGTGTTTGCTGTTAGGTCATCGAAGACTACACGTGGTGAAGAAGAGATACTATTTGAGAAAAGTGGTGGTGAGTACTGTGAATTGTACCATGTTGTATGCAAATCCAGTGTTGTTCCTCGTGAAAACAAAAAAAATTGTAGGACCATGGTATATCTAAGCTATATAGTTCAACAGGGTGGGGGTTATATGGGGTATATATCTTCTTCTTATGTGGTTGTCACTGTGCTGTGCCTCGTGAAACACCATGCAATGTGTGGGAAAATCCTAGCGTGACCCACACCCTTGCTGTGGTAATTTGCTATTATTCAATATACTGTAGAGAATACTGGATGGGCAACTATGCAGAACCAGTGTGTTCTGCCACAGAGGGATTATGACTCCCTCTGACCGAGAAAGAGAAGTTCAAAAGGTCCATTGGAATCAGAACCACAAGGTGGCAACACACACTGGTTGTTCATAGAGTTGCTCATCCTGTATTTTTTATAGGGTATAGTACTGTGTGAAAAATTTGTGTTGTGAGTTCATTTGCTTTCAAAGTGAAACTGACTCATGCAGTCTCTAGAGATTCTATAATGCTGTTCTACCACAGTAGGGAGTAACATCATTCTATGACATTGGAAATGTGATAGAACCGCAGTTTGAAAGGGATGGAATTCTATGCAGAACAACACTCCACTATACACTTTATCCTTGTATTTTGCATTTGAGTAAAATAAATAACATTTGTTTTCTTGACATTTAACAGTTCTTGATAAAGCGAACATGTGAAGGCTTTATCTGGGATGAATATAGCGATGTACAGGTACAATTGGGCGTAGAACTTGATGGGTCTTTTTTTTATTTAAATAGGTCAGGCTCTATTTTTTTGGGAGGGGGGGCAGACTAGTTGCTAGGACTTCGTTAATGTCTGTTCCCTCTGTGCCTCTCCTGGTTTTTTGGATGCCGAAGTAATTTCCGGGGGAGGCATTTGTATGGCTTACTGGGGAACTGGTTCCTCTTCCCGTTGGTACTGTGGAGGATTTACAGTGGTCACGACACGAGGTGCCAGTTGACCAACCAGAATCTGCCAATTTTTGGATCTTATTGTATAATCGTCAGTATCCAACTAGAAAGACATTATTAGTAACATAGGTGTTTTCATTTGATACAATGATGTATACTTGCAGCACAATTGTGTAAGTTTGAAAAGGAAAAGTTTGAGATGGCAACAGTCATTGTCAATGTTTAAATAGTCAATTAATTGTTAATATATATTTGCAGTCTCAAGTGAACGTTCATCATCACAACAAATAAGCTCTGTGAGTTCACCAATTTCTCCACTTGAAAAATTGCCCACTCATCTGTGCTCCATGCCTGTTTTGTACTCGTGCTGTGGAAATTATGTCGCTAACATGTACGTATGTATATAGTGAGTCAATGTGTGGTGCATATGAAATAAGTGAATTTGTGGATAGTGTTGAATTATACTACAATATGGAATGTCTGATGGTATTAGTTGTTTGAGTGTCAAATCTTAGCATATAGCAGGAGAACGTGATATGGTGGTCTTGCAAATTTGAATCTTTTGACTCTGATTGTCTGGCAATATTATTGTATTTCACTCAGACAAATATTGGCAACAAAATGATGGACTACTTATCCCTAGCAACATTACATTTCCAGTCTTGCAACAAGCCTAATCTACATCACTTATGGTATAAATTACTGCAATTGTTGGTTAGGTTGTGGGTTTAAGAAATTCTGTGCTTTTACTAAAGGTAGCCACTGTACTGTATGTATCATAGTAGCTGTGCAACATTATACAACATCAGTGTGTTTTGCCAATGGAGGAATGTGACTGGCATATACCTGTAGATCTGTTTTCGTGTCGTTACATAAAGTTGACAGCCAGCCATACTACATGTAAATGACATGTATGAAGATGCAACGATCGACTAGAAGAGCACACAGCGGTAGATATGTGTAAAAGTGGATGGTTTGAGCAGGGTAGTGATGATTTCAAGCAAGTTTTTAAAAACATAGAGAATACTGGATGTACAATTATGCACAACCAGTGAGTTCTGCCACAGAGGGGTTTTGATTTCCTCTGACCATGACAGCAAAGCTCGAGAGGTCCATGGGAATCAGAACCCCGAGGTGTCATAACACACAGGTTATGCATAACGTTGCTCATCCTATATTTTTTATAGTGTATAGTAGTACTATGTGAAATGTGTGCTTTGTGTTTTGTTTCTCTTTTTCATAATGAAACTGACTTGAAAAAAAGTCTCTCGAGGTTCTAGAATACTGTTGCCACAGAATTAAATAGAGGAAAGTAACAATGTGCCAGGATTCCAAGTGGTTCTGCTGCAGTAGTAACATCACTACTGCAACAGAACAACATAATGACATCACTACTGCAGCAGAACAGGCATATTCCAGGCATGGAATTTCATGCATAACAGCATTCCACTATACACTGTATCACTGTACTGCTTTTCAGGTCTGATGCTCCTGTTGAAGACACTGAAATTGAAGACGACATACGAGAAGCTGAAGATTGCAACTGTGATTCTTCTTATGTTCCAGTGCTTGATAGGTGAGTACTGTCCTGGTACTATAACAATTTAATTACCCAAAGTTAAGTTGATGTTTTCCTTGTCTGGAAAATTCATGCAATTTGTAATATTTTGCAGTGATTCTGATACGGATGACTATGTTGAATATGAACCGCTGATTACAGATGAATGTTATGTACAGGCAGACAGCATATCACATGACAAATCATTCATGGACACTACTGAGTTGCATACAATTAATGCAGGAATCATCTACGAAAATTGCCTTCTATCTTTAGTTCGTAAAGCTTTTCAGTCATGTGACACCAGAGGATGTCATAGAGAAGTACATTTCACAGTTAACAGGATTGAAACAGCTTTCTAGATAAAAATCAGATGCAACAGTGGCCACACCAAGTATTGGTATTCACAACCTCTGGTGAAACGAATGACGTTAGAAAATGTCATGTTGTCTGTCAGTATAATGTTGTCTGGAAATAATTATACAAAAGTTGCACTTCTGCTTAATTTTATGAACATGTTGCTTGTTTCCAAGACAGTATTCCATGCTGTCCAGAGACATTATGTTTATCCATCGGTAGACGCATACTGGGATACCATGCAGGCTAACTCGCTAGCAAATCTTGACCAAAATGTAATAGTCATGGGTGATGGTAGGAATGACAGTCCTGGACATTCGGCAAAGTATCAGACTTATACAATCATGCAGTACAACTCTAAGCAGATTATAGATATTCAGATTGTTGATGTTTGTGAAGCAGCAGGTAAATTAACAAACATGGAGGTTGTGGCATTTGACCGAGGTCTGAAGAACCTGATTGGAAAAGGTGTAACGATCACAGAGGTCGTCACGGATTCCCATGTTCAAATATTGTCACTGATGAGTATGTGAAATTGTTGTAGCCCAGTATTTTTGAAATATATCCAGTTCTGTCTGTTTTTGAAACATAGCACAATTCAGAGTGGTTGTTGTAAGGACTATGGTTAAGAGCCACCAGAAGTAGTGCATAGTGTATGGTCGAGTGATGTGAAGCATGGTATTCTAAAAAGCAAATGTTTAAAGTACCATTCTCCATTGTGTCCACTGGCTGGGTTTGTGTGCTTTTCTATGCTGTGACTGCCCATACACTAGAAAACATTGTTTATGTACAGGCATACACTAAAAAAGATGTTATTGTATCTCACGGTTCCCTTGGTAACAGACCACCTTTCAAGCTGTGCTCTCAATGTCATCTGGTACCAATGAAACCTGTCGATGCAAGACTATCCTTGTTATCTGTGTCTGCCCATATACAATCCTCTGTGCTAAGCACAATTGTTTAACATAGACACAACATTATTTGCTATATTGTATGGGACACCAAGACTGTGTAATCAATTATTATGTTACTGAATTACCTAAATTCAGTGTCTCTCTGCAGACAGGATATGTGCCTCAAGACTGGAGGGTGGTTCATGTGGTGCCTAACCACAAAGGGGGGTCTAGGGAGGAGATAGGAAATTATAGGCCTTTCGTCCTAACGTCCTTCTGTGTAATTCCTTGGGCAGGCCACATCTCGAGTACTGTGTACAGTTCATGAGACATCACTTCAAGAAGGACATAGCACTGCTGGAGATGGACCAGTGGAAGGCAGTCGGGATGATTCAGGGCATATGAGAGAGGACCTATTAGGAAAGGCAGGAAGAATTTGGGCTGTTTACAGTTACATCCTTGTTGCTGAAGGATGCTAAGTGACTTGTTCGTGTCACATAATATGTAAGTTGGGGCTGTGGGTTTCAAACCCAGATTTACCGGTTTGCAGCTCAGAGCCTTAAATCACGGTGCTGTACTACCTCCATTCTATGTTGTAGTCTGTTGGGTCACAGATAATAAGGTCTCCATAAACATTATAACACATGTAAGGCATATGAATTTAGTCTCTCCATTTTGTGCAGGATTTGCATATTTGCAGTCAGACTACTGTTTGACATATGATTTTTAAAACATAATGTATTCATTTTTGTGGTAAATGAGAATGACAAACTAACACCAGTTGGTACTGTTACATTGTCTTGTGTATAACAACTCTTTATCTGTGCTGTACTCCAATAGAGAGAAATTATCCAGTGATACAGCACTTGTTAGATCTGTGGCATGGAAGTAAGGCTGTGAATAAAAGACTTCGAAAGGTAATGGGCTACTGTTACTGTGTATTTATGTTGTGGAAATCAGTGCAGTACATGCTGATAGGTATCTTTTCATTTCTTTTGATGGAATTCAGATTAAGCTGATTGTTGATGTGTGTATCATGTATACAATAGCACATTTAATTGCATGTATATGGTTGGTGTTACTGCAGGTATCAGCTGGGAAGCAGAACAAAGATCTTATACCTTGGCTACAAGATATAACAAACCGCTTTTGGTTTGCATGTACTAACTGTGAAGGACAACTTATCCATCTTGTTGTGAGTCACTGTTATCTGTTTGACAGGTTTACTTCATTTTCTACCTTTGACAAAAGTTAACTAGTTGTAGATGCATAATAAGTTATTAGGCATAATAGCTCGCTAGTACAGTACAGTTTGAAATGATCTGTAGTAAATATACACTATAAGCAATGTCATGGCGTACATGCCTGTTTGAATTTTCAATGGCTAGATTAGTGCACTTATGAGACCTACCACGTGAATGAACAAAAATGGAATTTGTGCAATATTTACATCATTCATTTCTCTGTGATAAGTAATGTCAATAATGATTTACATTTCAGTTGCAGTATCTATGAGTCTCCTGCAGGATGACTGTCACTAATCTATTGTACTGAAAATGTTCCCTTTGTTTTCTATGCATTAAACAGTAAATATGGAGAGGATTAGTCAATACGCATTCCTAGGAGATATTTTTCCTGGGACAGGTTGATGGTTGTTTACACAGCAACATGGAAGACTGTCCAGATGAAAAGAGGTGGCTCATTCTGAACGTATCATCGCATACTGCTCTTTGTACAGTTGTGTAAGACAGATGGCTAGAGGGTAAATTTCAATATTTTATCAACTTCAGGTAAATAATTGATAACAATGTATAGAGATTTCTTGTTGTGCCTAGACTGTCATCCATTTGAAAATGCTTCACTATATATTCATATTTCTCTTGCAGGTTATATCACCATTCCTTGCAGAATTCATCTTAACTCCGATAGAACTGACATATATGTGGTGCTCACCAATATTCACCACAGATATGTTATGTCTTCTTTTTTTGGGTGTAAGACATTTGCAACCTTGCTAGAACTGACTTCTACTTTGTAGATATGAGTAGTGATCCAATATGCAACTTACATGCACGCACATGACTGTGACTCTGAGTGACAGCGTAAATTCATCTCCTCATTTGTCATACAGAGTGAATGTCTAGTTGCAAATCTGCTACTATCATATGACAGAATAGAGGGTATTGGTGTTTGGGATACAAATGGATATAAGTGATCAAACAGCAAAATCAATGTAAACAGCTGTGTCATTTGTAAGTGTTATGAAATATTAAATGTCATCTCACATGCTTGCATCTCTTATATTGCTATCTGTCAGAATGCATATTTCTCTTAGAACCACTGCTGAATTGGAGACTTTCAATAATTTAATATTAATGTATGCGTCCAAAAGATTTTCCTATGGGTATGTATGTGTTGATGCCACATAGTCATAGTTAAGTAAATAAATGTAGATAAGCTGAATGTATAATACCATATTGCAGTATGCATAGCAGTTCTAGTTAAAGTTTTTGTTTGTGGGATTCTGCGATACTTGCAAGCTCCATTATATGAAACTACCATTGCATATACCACGGTATCACTGTTTTGACTTGTCCAGCTGAGCATTCAACAATATTAGAATTAAAGTTACCAAAGAATATAAGTGTTCCATCTCTATATTTTCTCATAGCTATAAAGGGTATGAAACACATAACAAACTAGCTGCAATAGACCACAACAGTCATACTGGATGCCAGCCACTGTTGAACAGAAATGGGCAAGTCAGGTGTGCAACATTATCAACGTCTCTAGAAATACTGTATACATACTACATCCCTCATGGAATATATACTCACATTTTGAAGTGTAATTAGATGGTGACTTTGTTATGATTGCTGATGCTATGGGTAGTTGCCGTGTGTGAGCATCATAAAATTGCTTGGTACGACTAGATTGACAGTTCATTAATTTTCTAAGTCCCTGTTCACTAAATTAAGCAACAAGGCATACATAGTGGCCAGATTAACACAGAGTATAATGCCTGATGGGCATGTGATAACCATGGTGTAATCACCTCTAGTGGTAGATAGGGCATCATTAAGCCTCAAGAATGAAGTTCGAGTGGTTTACCATTGACCTAGCAACCATGAGAGAAGATTACACCATGATTATCACCTGCACATCAAGCATTGTCATGTATAGTGTATGGGACTTGAAATGAGAAGTCCCCCGCCCCAAACAAACTCGTGTAATTTACCATAATGATCCAAGTAACAGTTCACAAATGTGATTCCAAAATTACAATGCATCATTCCAGACATTATTCAGAGTCAGAACTGTTTGAAATATGTATGCTTGAGTTATTCAGCTCTCAAAAATAGACTAACCCATGCAGGGTATTGAGTTTCAAAAATGCTGTTGTACCACAGTAGGATATAATAACATTCGATTACATTAGGTATCGTGGTAGAACAGATTTCTGTCATGGTTGGAATCTTATACATACAAACATTCCACTATACACTTGTAAACAGTATGCCACGTGATGATGTAAGGCTGTTGGAATTCTAATGCTGCTGAGTGTTGCAGCAATTATAAGATGAGGTTAATATGTGTAAAAAAAAATAGCCATATTGAATTAATGTATGCAGCAAAAACCCATTTACATGTGCAGTGCTCAATGTAACAGAACAGAAAAAAAATGCTGTTACTGGTTACGGAATCCAGTTTACTTGTTCAATGTTACTGATACTGATTTATTTTCATTCATTTGCTTAGACACACACGTCACTACTCAAAGAGAACAAAACAATGGACTGCTGTTGCAGTCAAAGAACCCAAGAAGTACATATACATAAAGGATATGACGAAGGACATTGTACAAAGATGATTTGCTGACCCAACCCCCCTGTTGAGAATTAAAGAACTGCCTCTGATGCATCCTCAAAATATTGCAACAACCTCTGCTAGTGTGCATCCCCCTGAATTGGCACAGTTGGTTTTGGAGAAATAAATCACGCACCGAGAAAATATTGTGCTTGCAGGAACAACTGAGAACTGTGTACGAAATGCGAATTTTCCGGTGTAACATCTCCCACATTTCAATGAAAAGAAGTTTGACTATTGATCAGGGACCACAAATTGAGTCGCATATATGCAGTGGAATTCCTACTGTGCATGTTATTATTGTACTGTAAAACAACATGTACCTTGCGAAACATTGAGTGTTCTAAACATTATTTTGAACGTCAACGTTAACAGCAATAGAACAACAAAAACAAACTACACGTGCTATATCGATGTTAACCACTGTTTACTTGATAATGTCAATATAACAGTTTACCATAACAGTTACTTACTGTAAAACAGGGATGTCAAGATACATATTTCTTAAAAGTTACATATTTAGTTTCATTTACTACAGTACTTACGAGACCTTTATTATTTAATTTCTAAATATAGTACTGCACTACATAAAATGTGATGTTTTGCTCTTCATAAACTGCTTTTTTGTAGTGAGTATACTGAAAATTTACCATATGCAATTTGTTCTGCAAAAAGTAACAAGAATACCTAGCAGTGAGCCAAATGTAAGTGCACGCAGTGCATCTAACAGTACATGTCAATAAAATTGACGCCTATATGAATTGACAATCATAGACTTTGTCACGTACCATTGCATGTATGAATTGTATGTATGTATGTATGCAAGCATACAAATTATTGTGAAAGCTTTTACGAGTTACACTCAGTGCCCAATATTCAGACTGAGACAGTGCTGCTACTGGAGTGAAGCACAATCAAGATGCGATGGAGACAAACATGGGGAATATTTCAGCAATATACCACTGCAGGGAGTGGGTATGTGGGGGATCTACCACGCATGGTGTGCCTTGCCAACGAGATGCAGGCAAGTGACAGAACTGCACCACAAGTGGTAAATACAGCAGCATATCCACTCCCGAGATGGGTATATTGCTATGATACAATGAGTCCAGCTGTAACTCCATCATCAAGTAGAAATCACACACCCCCATGGAGAGATACATCGTTCCTAGGGACGATCAATCCTTCTCCACCGGCCAGCCCTATGCCTAACTGGGTCCATTCCCGGACCCGGGTGTCTCGTTTAGCTAGCAGAGATCCGACCGTTGTGTCGGCAGGCCAGCCTCTCTCAGGAACTTCCAAGGGCTCCGTTATCACACTCCTCTCCTTTGTAGTCATTTGTATCCCATTGTCATTGCACTGGCATCTCTCTGGATGAACATGACTGGAGAAGTGCTGATGAAGAGATAGCAGGTCATTAAAGGTCACAGGCATAGGTATTGGGCATTATTGGGTCTTTGAGGTTTTGAATAGGGAACAATGTTGGCTGACTAGCAAGAATAATCAACATTTTTGACCCAGAGTACATCTCAAATGTCAAAAAGCTGAAGTGTTAACTTCATATTCCTCTACCATTTAAGGAAATTTTTTTTCCCACCCACTGCTTGAAGCTCAGGGCACTACAGCCCAAGTATACTATGCTTTACTCACACCTGTTCACCTTCCTATTTACCCCCGACCCATAAGATGCATGGATTGCCAATGCTCCATGGGGGGTTGCGCCACTGGACAACAATACATATAATGCAGTATGGAGGACAACTGGATAGAGAAATAACATAGATACTGCAGGATTCTTTTCAAGTTTATCTGAAACGAATACAACATACAATATATGAATACAACACACAGTGTAACCTAACACAAAAAAAAAAATGAAACTGTAACTATTATCACAGCCTATGCGGCAAGAAACCCACATAAACACCATTGGGATCTGGGAACTTATCCCTTATATGCCAGACACAGCACGAAGGGATTACACGCCTACTGCCTGAACCCAGACGCCCATGCTACCATAAGATAAATAGGCGATATGCAGTATAACGCATTTCTTTATTGTAATCATGCAGCATATGACCAGCTAATCCAAAAATATCATTTCAATAAGCTACAGCTATTGTCAACATGGGTTCAGATAAACATAGTAATTCCATCATATGTGTTCTTGACACACAGTTATAAGGAACCTTCCCACAACAGGTTCTTTCACTTACAGTGGGCATCTCCCTGCAGTTCCCACAGACACACCATGTAATGGTTGTATTAGGTGTGCTTGCAAACAATATTCTGGATCCAGCATCATGTATCAAACTGAATGTTCCACCAGGCTGTCTCTGCGTGAGCTGCAATGCATAACTCCGAAGAGCATCAACATCCATATTTGCTATTAACTCCTATACACAGATAAATAATACATATTACAAATAAAGAGGCATGCAAATGAGTGACGCTTCATGATATTTACTACTGTAGAGTGATGAAGACTGCAGTGAAAATAACATGCTACACCCACACTGTCTATTTATACTATGCAATATCCACAGAGATGAACAGTGCATGACCCATGTTCAGAGGATGGATAAGACGATGGTAAGGGGATTACTCAAGTAATTCCAAGAGAGAGAAGGACAAGGACGGGACCAGTTAAGTGTTCGTATACTTCTCAGGACATGTTTCCATACTGCATAGATCTCTGTTAAGGACTGGCGTGAGTATGCGGCAGTAAGGCCTCCACCCCCTCAGGAAATACAATTGTAGTCTAATGCCGCCCACCCTGATTGACAAGAGCACGTCCCCAAGAGCGTTTTTAGGAATGAAATGCCTGCGCCAAGTAACTACAGCAGTTGGGTAGTGCTCTTATCAATCAACAACCTGTCACAAACCCACTCAGCAGGTCAGGCCCTCTGCTCCCACAGTTCTAACCTCTGAGCGCAGTCTTGTGAACAGTTAACAGAACAGGGTAACCCACCTGTCTGTTTTGTGGGTTTGAATCAAACGTTGTCTCAAGTCTTGGAGGGATTCAAACTGGGAACCTCTTGCCAGCGTACCCAATGTACAGGCTCAGATAATTCTGTCTTCGAGGGGGCCATATATCTTATGCCTACGGGCACCTAACCAGGCATACAAAATGAACCCTTTAAACTCTATGAAAGACCTAAGAATAAAGATTTCATAATAGTATGTTATTTTATTTAAATATGATAAAAAAATTGTCCCAGCCTTAGGTAGAAGAGTGGTAAAATTGATTGAATAGCAGCTCATTAAGAAATGCTAAACCAGTGAGTTGGAGGGACAGCAACTGATTATTTGAGCAGTTTGGGTCTGCCTCTACCTATGTAACTGTGTTTCCCACCTTTTCTCTTTGTATATAAAGTATTAATATATTGCATACCTTCTTCACAGGACTGTCACACACCATTGTATAAGGCCTAATAATACAGGGGTGTGTTAAAATCCTGTTACCTCATTGGTCAACACCACTCACATGCCTGTGTGTAAATCCTGCAGTACCCCATGCTGAGGACTTGCATTTATAAAGAACATATCTGAAGCCATTTTACATTTATTTTATTTATATACATGAGTCCATCGTAATATGGAGCTCCTGGGTATGAGTTCTTGGGAATTTAGCCATGCCATGTATGGTTAAGTCATTTGGCTGAGCCTGGTGACACACCACAGAAGGCATGGGTAAACACTCAATATACCATGACAGGGTGTGGATATATTCTCTGATTTACTGGTGTGGTTCTCTCTTGAGGCCCATATACACATTCACTGATATAATTGGACACTGTAATGCCTACCTTGCTCAGGGTTAAGGGGCAACAGACTACTAGAAAAATATGAAGTAAACTTATAAGCTCAAATGGGCAGACTGGATGGGCCGTAGGCCCTTATCTGCCGACACTGTCTATGTATCTATGTATCTATGCTCTTTATTTGCGTTAGAGTAATATAAAAATATATCTTATTGGCAACCTCCACAAATCATCCCTCTCTCACCCTGGGTCCAAACTGTAACTTCAAGAGATACATACTTTCACTGTTTCACCACACCCCCTTGATCAATGGCGAGTAAGACTATAGCATGATGCAGTACAAACAACTGTGAACTCTCACACTCGCATCTCCCTTGGTCATCCATGACCCTTACCTCTAGCCCTTACTTCTGATCCTGTCCAGTCAACCAGTACACTACCCCTGTCCTCATCCAATGCAGTCTTACCAACTCCATTTTACTGCTCTGGTTATAAATATCATTCCACCCAACACCCACATTCCACCATATCACTTTGTAGACTCCCCCACTCACTAATGGACAACTACGCACAACCAGTGTGCTCTACCATGGAGTGGTTCTGATTCCCTCTGACCTTATTAGTGAAGTCTGAGTGGTCCATGGGAGTCAGAACCTACAGGCGAGAGAATACACAGGTTGTGCGTAAAGTTGCGTAGCTTGCATTTTTTACAATGCGTAGCAGTATTGTGTGAAATGTGTGCATTGTGTTTTATTTTTTTTTTCATAATGAAACTGGCTTGTAAAGTCTCAAGAGGTTATAGATTACTGCCTTACCACAGAATTACATAGAGGAAAGCAACAATGTGCAAGAATTCCACATAGTTCAACTGCAGTAGTGACACCAGTACTGTGGCAGAACAACACAATGATGTTATCAATGCAGCAGAACAAGCATATTCCAGGCATGGAGTTCCATGCATAACAGCATTACACTATACACTATATTGAAATACTTGCACAGGGTACTAGACTCATACCCTAGGAAATGACTGATTCATCCACCTACTCACACAGCATATTCATTCACTCCAGTATCCAATTTATGAACACCACTGTCCACCAGACAAATCAGTTTTGCAGCCATGTACCAAACCATGCAGCCTCATCCACAACATCATGTACACTTGGAATAGCATAAGTGCAATGGGCCCTTTAGCATTTTCCTGGACCACCACCAATCCAGGCATATGGGACCTCAATTTAACATCTCATCCAAAACACGGCACCTATGAAGTGCTGATCCCCTTCCTACTGCCCTACAGTGTCAGTAATGGGATATTTACCCAAATCATAGATGGAGGACATGAACAATCAACCCTCGGATCTCTCAGCATAACAGGTGATTGTGCCATATACTGAGCCACTGATACTGACAATCACTCTACTTATCCCTTCTTACCACCCTACCACCACCACCACCCCACCCCCGATGTGTGTTCCCTCAACTCTCTGAAACACATGCTAACATCAACTTTCCCCTCACTCCCACTTGGCCCTGTCCACCATTACCTGTGCACCTTCCATATGACCTATCAGCACTACCTCTTCATGTAAACCACTACTGCCAGCACTTTCTCTTGAAGTTGTGCACATCCCTGTCTGTTATCCGTTGCCATCAACCAAATGAATGTGCCCACCACTCTATTTTCCCATAGCTAGCCACCTTGCTGATCCTCTGAGTATCACTCGTTCTCCATTTCTGTAACCACAGCAAACATCCTGATACCCACTCCTACATTTTCGGGTGTTGCAATCACACCCCATTATCACATGCACTCTCTCCATCCCTTAATTCCACCGTTATTCTCACCTCATTTTATAAACATGAGCTAATGACAGTATAAACAATAATACTGTCATTTAAGACACAAAAAAGATTCAAGCATATTCCTTTATTGCAATTCATATAACAATGCATTTACACATGTATTATACATTACCATTAAAAAATGAAAAGCTGGGATTGAACTTACTATTGCTCTTACACACAAAAATAACCATACAATAAAGTATTGTAACTTTACATATTGATTATACAATACAGATGAGTTTAAATAAAGATCAAATGTATTTTTTGTGCACTTCAAACCCCTTATTTGCCCCCATATTGCATCGTTGACTCCAAGTATTTTAACCCATATTACTTTGCAGCCCCCAACCCAAGACCTTACAAACTGTATTACTGCTAGCCCTATCTTATTAAAGAGAAAAATACACAACCTTGAGTTGCCAAACTTGGAGAGGGGAGTGACTGAATCAGCAGTGGAGAAGACTTAAGCAATAAACTACAACAGGGTGTGGATGATGCTGGGTTTACCCACGCCTGGTGTGGTTTGGTCATGAGACCACAGGCCGAGTTACCAAACCATGACAGAAGTGGGTAAACCCAGCATCACCCACATCCTGGAGTGGGTTATTGTGATTATACAATGTCCCACCTTGAGTTTTTCTAAGTAAAAATTAAGAAAATTGTTGTGTTTGTTAATTTTTTAATAAGTTTTATTATGCATATTCTTACACCTGAAAAAGTAGTTCCTTATTGCTAGGCACACTGTTAAGGACACTTCTACCCCCCCCAAAAAAAAAAAAAGTCAGAGAAATGGTTATTATTTAATAAATTTTTTTTTATTACAGATAGTGTAGATAGCGAGAGTGAATGTCAGCTGAGGTCTGCTGGTGGGAGTACCAGGTGTAAAAATGAGGGGAAGCAGTGTGACTGCCGGTGCCAGATAATGTTATGAGGGTGAGGGCTGGCATAAAAAAATACTGTTATTTTTTCAGTTTGTTTTCATCTAGGGAAACAATGCATTTCCTGGGGTCATGAAACCTTTGCCTGTGCACTTTCCGCATCTTTTATGGCTCTGTTTATTTTGTAGGAGCCATGACAGATTTGTAATGCAAGAACAGACCAACTCACGCTCCATTACTGTGCACTTTAGCAGGCGTGGAAACAACCGTGCTTCATAAAATCTCTTTCTCTGGCCATATTCTGGGCCCAGAACAAAAGGATGTGCTTTTTTTTTGTCTTTGTTAGTGCTAAGAATCTTTCATCATCTGTGCAGGTCCGGAGTCCTAGACAGGGACTGTAGAGTGATTGGCGATGTTTACATGGCTGACTGTGAAGAAGCTGGCAGTTGAGTGGCACAAGAAACTTTGAAAGGTCGCTGGTGCTGCGAATAGGTGTCGGGCACTTGCTGGTAATTATTTACTTCCTGGTTTAACTCAATACTGGAATTGGGGAAAGAGTAAGAAAGCTGCTATTTTGGTTTTTATTTATTTATATGTGGATCTGTGTGTGTGCTGGAAGTTCCCAGCTGTTTCTGGTTACACAGGACTGCAGTGCAGGCGGCGAGGGGGTTGCTGATAGGTGAGGTGGACTTGATTTGAAAGAGAATCGCTGTACAGTTTGGCCTGTAGTACCAGCAGCACTTTGTCCCAGAGTTGAGTCAATGATTTAAAAAAATGTTATGGTGTTTACGGCATGCACGTTGAAACTTGCAGTTTACTGATAAGTACTTGTTTAAATTAAAAAAAAAATTCATTAACATGAAGAGTAAGTGGGTCGCGCTCAGGCTGGGAAATCACCATGACAGAAAACAGAAGCTAACTGAGATGTTGAGACATGGAGACTTTAGAATTACTATGTGAAGAGTGATGTTATGGTACTGACAACTTATCCTGCTTCATGTTAGCAATACAGAATAACATTTTCAACCAAGTGGCCAACCTGCTGGAGCAGGGATGAGCGTGAGCCTGGTTGACTATCTTACAGGTGGCAATGGGGGAATCAGGAGGCATATGACATGTCGCAAAGGAGCCGTTTAAGTTTTTTTTTTTTAGTTGCTGAAAAATACCTTTGTAATTGGCATACAGTTTGTATTCTGAATTCAGTAGCTTGCCTGACCGCTGAAGTAACCCCCCCTCTGCCTATTTGAATGCCAGCTTTTACTATGCCATTTCTGGCAGCAATTCAAAACTCTTGCCAGATCATTTTGCGATGTTAGTATGTTCATTTGGCGGTACTATACAGCACGCTAAATTGCGCACCACTGCCCCGATCCAAGTGTCCCAAGTATCTCAATACTGTCAAATCCAATTCACATCCATCACGGAGGTACAGTGCTTGATTAATACTGACAACTGACCTTAGAAGGAAAGCTTTTGAAATATATGGCAAGCTCACTAACATAAATTCCCGGGTTACATTCCCCATGAAGGACATGCACTGGTATATTTTTTGTGGACAAATAACATACTCACTGTGATTCTGAGTCAGCAGAATGTGACAAGTTTGTGCTACTGCTCATTTGGACTGCCATACTGACAGACAATGATACACGGGAGCGTGTACAAATGTCAACAAACCATTGCATGATGGGATACATCTCGTTGCATCTTGGTAAGCCTCAGGGCACAAAAACAAACCATGATGCAACAGTTAAAAATGGTGATCCTGGCAAGGGTCTGTGAAATTCAGCTCAGTTCATCTGCACATTCCAAAGTCATCCAAAGCCATCAGATGACTGGAAGCACAGAAAACAACTGGTACAGTAATTTTACAACACAGTACATTGCTATAACTTCATATTGCTTCATTGCACTGCTGCTTTAAGATAGTTATCTGTAAAACGCAGTATTTCTTAAAAGTATACTTTTAGTATGACGTGTCCCACAATTTAAGTACTGAGTGACCATACAAACATACAATACCACCAACACCACAATATAATAAACACATTCTTTTCATAACCCACTCCCCAAATAATAAAAAAGTATACCGAGGCCACACTTATAAGAATCAGAATAAGAAAAGTGGAGTAATGGACTAAACAGATGGAATGAGGGATCTTAGTCACGAAACTCATTAAAGTTTTTTGAAAATGTTTTAATTGTTTGATCTAAGTCCAGTCTTAAGGAATTGTTCATGACACATGTAGAGACAGTGGGCCTAATTCCAAGATGCATGTCGCAACTCGCGGGCATATGTGAGTTGCGACATGTGCCACCATGCCAGGGAGCCTGCGCCCTATTCCAGGACAGCCAGGATACCCGGCACTTTATGTCCTGTGACTTACAGCAGCCGCAGGGTTGCGCCATGGGAATGGCACAATGGACCTGTGTGCTGCAAGCCGGAGACCACGAGGAACAGCCCCCCGAGCCCCCCACCTTAAAACAAGCCCACAATCCCCTGGGGCCATGGGAGGGTAGGCATTGTGGCACAAGTGCAAGGGAAGCACAGCATGAAATGGACCTGAGTTGCACCCAGACTTGTGGGGGGGGCAGCACTGTGATGGGGGGTCTGTGGGGCACGGCTGTGTGCATTTTGTGGCACTGGGGCTAACCATTATTTTGCCAGGACGGATGCCCCTTAGACCAATTAATTGCTAGTCTAACCCAGCAGTGATGCAGTGTGTCCTGGAATGGCATAAGTGGGTTACAGCAGCTGACCTTTTAGAACAGGGCACAGGTGCTGCCATAACCTACCCTTCCACCATGTCATAGGGGCTGCAGCTGGCGGAAGGCCCCTTGGACGCAGGCCACCCATGCCATGGTATAGGCCATGACTTGGAATAGCTAACGGTGTAATGCATGTTGCAAAGTGCAACTTGCACCATTGAGCTAGGCATAAGTAGCCTGCGACATGCATAACCCATTTTGGAATCGGGCCCAGTATGTGTAGCTATAACAACAACAATGGAAAAACAGATGAAAAAACTTGATGCAAAGGTCTACATATGGAAAAAGGTCAAGGAGGTCAACATTTCTAGATCCCTGAAATGTTTATGTGTTTAACAAATTGGGGCAACTGTATTCCTGAAATGCCTTAATAGGTGTTAGTTGGAATCCACTAAAAATAAAATGAAAAATAAGAACTAAATAGCATAAAAGGTTAATAATTAGTATCCACACTACCAGCACATACGTACATTCATTTAGCAATCTAGTAGTCTAACAAATTGTATTCAGTCAGTGCAAATCAGAAAACTACATCCCGAAGATTCATTCAATCAGATTTAGATTAAGGGTATGATGTTACGAGAATCATTATGCCCCTGTGGTGATGGTGTCTGCAGGCACATAACCAGCTTGGTTTTCCTCTACAGTAGGAGATGAGTTCTGTTTCTGCCCCTCTCTGGTGGTGAAATGTGGTCAACACCCATGAACTGTTGTCAGATTACAATGGTGTGACTGGGAAAATGTGCCCCATGGGCATTTTCTTGAATTGCAGATATACGGCCTAGACATGCTCTTTATTCGGGAGTTTTGGAGGGCGGACAGTCCAACCCATAGAAAGTTTGCCATATCGCCACCATGTACACAGACTACAAAACTCACACTACAAATGATCAGGAGATTGAGTTTCAGCTCTTTTTCATTCAGAGGGCAAATGAATGATTTGCCCTTGCAAAAAAAAAACAAAAAAAAACTGTCACTTGCTGAAACATTGTACTGCATGAAGTGATTTCCAGAACGAGGCCCAAAGACTGTGTAAAGACTTTATGGGCAGAGGATATGCAGTGGGGATGGTAGATAGGGCCTCTTCTAGGGCAACAAATCAATCTAGGAACTATTATTTATCCAAAGAAAAAGTAGAAAAGAAAAAATGATTAAAATATGCTAATAACTGTTGTCACTGAATGCAAGGCAATGCATTTTTATATTTGTAGAGCTCTATCCCAAGGGCTCAGGACACTTCAGAGGAAAACAATAACAATAAATTATTCAAAAATAAAATTACTACATCAAAGAACAATATAACATGCTGAGGAAAACTATTAGAGTCACCAGTACCAAAATTGTTTGCAGAAAGATGACATTTTAACCCATATTAAACACTTCCACTGTTGAGAAACTCCTTATATGGTGTGATGAGGAGTTTCAGTTGGATGAGGTAACCACCTAGAATGCCCTAACTCCAGATTACTTAAGGTGCCACCTCAGGTTGACCTGTAGAAACTATTCAGTGGAATGGAATCAGTGACTTGGAGTATACCAGGTCAAGAGGTCTTTAAGGTAGCAAGGACCTGATCCATACAGGGCTTTGTTCATTAACAAAGCAATCTTGAAGGTGGTATGCCACCTACTTGGGAAGCAACTCCAGATGCCACAGCACTGGTGTAATGTGATCTACATATAATAACCCAGAGATCAGTCTGGCTGCAGTATTCTGCGCCAGCTATAGGCACTGCACCAGCCTCCCACCCAGATCCAGGTACGGAGTATTACAGTAGTCAAGCCATGAGGTAACAAATGAATGTATCAGGTTCACCAGGTCCTCTTGCATCAGATATGGTTTAATCTGGGAGATATTCCAAAATTATAACAATCCACTGTGGACCTTGGCTGACACATGATGTTTCAGTGTCAGCCCAGAGTCCACGGTGACTTATAGATTTCTTACCATAGCCATAGCAGCCAGGGTGATGCCATTTAATGATGCTAACATTATATAGAATCTCGTCTGGCATTGGACCCACAAGGACCTAGTTCCACTTGCAGAAGCTCAGTCTTGGTTAAATTAAGGCTTAGAAAGCCGGAGGCCATCCAGTCCATGTTCTCCTACAGGCATTGTTCCAGCACTGAGATTGCCTCTTGCTCATCTAGTGTAAAGCAGCGGTACAGCTGAGTGTCATCGCATAGAAGTGAAAACTCACATCATTCTGCCTAATGACCCACCCCAATTGCAGCATATACACTGCAAATAACATGGACAGACCTGATCCCTGAGGAATATCACACCTAACCACAAATGGCTGAGACAAGAAAGACTCCATTACAACCCAATGCCATCTGCTGGAAAAGAAGGCCCCAAACCATTTTAATGCTATATCAGTCCATCCTCCATATTCCTCAAGGTGCCCCATCAAAACCCCGTGATTAATGGTGACAAATGCAAACAAGAGATCAAGAAGAACAACAATATATGACGCCCTCTGTTCTTTGCCAGGACCAGGTCATTGAACATCTTGATAAGCGTAACCCAACTGGAATGGTTCATAGATGTCATACTCTAGAGGTGAACCTCAAGCTGCAGCACCACTACTTTCTTCTGGGTTTCAATATGGTATAATCTCCTTCAACTATGTACGGTTCTGGAAATTTTGCCAGCCGTATAAAGAATTTACTAAAGAACTGGGGGCCATCTACATCTGGACCATACACCTTTGCTATAGTGTATCTATTCCCCACTATTATTGTATTACATAGGACATAACTTTCTTGTTCATCCACCATGGACTGTCCTATAGTTACTTGGTTGTTTTTTTTTTAAATATTGCTGTCAATTTAGATTTACCATTTGAATTTGATTGTATACTAGCCCCCCCATATCTACAGAATTTCTTAAATTCAATTTATGTCAAGTGTGTTTCTTGTAACAGCATACAGTCAGTGTGGCTCAGTTGGTAGCACATCTACCTCTGGACCAGAAGCTCGTGAGTTCTTGTCCCACACCAGGATTGGGCTTGCACCTAAAGAATTGCTGCATCCAAGTGCAGTATTAGGGGGTGCTGTACTGCTGGGGTGTATCATCCTTTGGATGAGATGTTAAACTGAGGTCCCTTCTGTAATGTAGACAGCCAGCTTTGAGTGCTGTATTAATTTTTTCTTATTACATATAAAATATGTGATGGGAAGGTCAGTTTGAGGAAACTACTGTCTTACTGGAACTGACACATCAAAACCCCCCAGGGATAAGTTCAAAGGACAGGAGGTATTTTAAACTGCAGAGATCTGGGGTGTAATTACCTTGTCAATTTGCTTTCATCCCAGGAAATAAGATTAGCCATTCATAATTCCCTCAGGGGAAATCCTTTGACTTGCAATAGTTCTCAGGAAAAACTTGTGGGGAGGGGTGTCGGAGAGAAGCCAGATTGGGCATTGAAGAGAATTCGATGTCTGAGCCAGGGAGGACCCAGACAACTTTGGAAGGTCCAATATACATTTCCCGGGGAACCCTTGAATTACATCAGAGAGACCTTTGAGGTTTAGATTCCAAGATCCAGATGGGATTAAAGAGGCAAATACACTTTTGCTTTAAATACAGTGACTTAGATCAAAGAAACTTTTGAGATGTATGTGTAGCAGAGCACAAACCAGTTCTGACCAGTTACCCTGAGGAGAGGAAATTGAGTATGTCACTTACCATTTTTTTTAAATCTTGTTGGGACATCCTGTGTGGTAAAATATAGATTTTGATACACCAGGGCGGAGTTTAATGATCTCAGAGAGGAGACTGGCTCAGAACTCTTTTATCCAACTGAGCAAGCCTTAGAGACACACACAAGACAATATTTCTGACTGAGAGAAGGGAGACCATAAAAGCACTGAAGTAAGGACCTTTGACAAGATTAGTCTGAAGTTATAAATTGTAGGAACTGCACTTTTCCTTATTTGTTTAAGGATGTACTGTATGTGTTGGGATATATATTTGTTCTGTAATTATTGTTCTGTTTTGATATTTTAAAGTAAAGAGATTTTACAACGGAACTGTCTGGAGTGCCTTGACACTTCTTTTTATTTTAAGTGGAGCTTTTAAAAGGTTATAGTAACTCTGTGAATGTGCTTATTGTATACCAAACTGGGAAATGGACAGAGTTCTCTAAAGTCTTGCATAGAGTTCTAAGGGTTCATTTGAAAGACCTGGTTGGGTGCCCGTAGGCAAAGATATCTGGCCTCCTGAAGACAGAATTATCTGAGCCTGATAATCGGATACGCTAACAAGAGGTTATCAGTTTGAATCCCTCCAGAGCTTGAGACTAAGGTGACTTGAACCCACAAAACAGACAAGAGGGTTACCTTGTCTGTTACACTGTACACAAATCATACGCTCAGAGGTTGGCACTTTAGGAGTAGAGGGTTGACCGGCTGAGCGAGTTTGTGACACCTTCTTCCCATACTGGTGTTGTCCTGGTGGGTGTCCAGGTGGAAGTAAAATAACCCAGGGCATTCTTTGCAAAGAGTAGGGGATATTCCTGGTGTCATGGCCAACATTCCCCTTCCCATAAACCGGTTCCTGCAATTATCCAGGCTGTGTGTGGGTGATGATGTGCAATGTAGCAGCCACTACATATTCAGTCTCTTCACTACCAGTCTAGCATTGCTTGTAAAGTGCTTTGGGATACACAGTATATGAAAAGTGCTATATAAATGCTGATTCATCTTCTATTTTGTGAGTGTATTAATACTTGTAGTTGCACCATTATACCGTACGATCCTAGGTCTGATGCAGTACTAATAATAAAGATTTTGTACCTGGGCTGTAGGGATTGTGCAGTGGGGGTTGGGTGACTTGAGGGAACACCCAACCATACCTGAAAAATTAGAATAACAACCAGGTCACAAAGGATCTACAGCTCTTTAGTAACTAACTAGAACAAACAAGGTACTGTAAACATAAAACAATATGTATCCGCTACATGTGGTCAGTGTCCCCCAACGCCATGGCTGGTGTCCTGTTGCACCATCTTCATCATTCCACTGGACATGTAGACATAAAGTGGAAAATGGGTTCATATTAAAAATGCCAATAGGCAGAGAAAAGGGACTGCATTTTTTTGGGGGGGGGTGGTTAAAGTGGGTTGGTCGGGAGGGTAGATACTGGTACCACCACAGTGACTCGGATTTGGGAACAGACTTGGGTCACTCATGTAGGCCTGCATTGGGGATGTGGACAGGATTCAGTGTCCCTTGACCCACCCTATTCTTGGGGGGGGGTTGCTCCTCTCATCAACAGTCATTAGACAAGGATGAAGCTACCTTCTTTTGCACACCCTGCAACACTGACAGGGCAGCAGACTGCCAAACTGGCTGAGAGTCAAGGGGTGGACGTCTTTACCCCTCCTATCCTCATTATAGAGGGAATCTATGGGGGGGGTATCAAAGGTACAAGGAAAGTTCTTGAGGTGGAGTGTGATGGGGCTGGAAGGCTGATAGCAGTAGTGGGCCTGTCAGTGGTATGGGTCTGCCATTGACCCAACCTTCATCCTGCCAGGTACTCTTTTCACAATGTTTTACCACCCCACTTATCCTGATGTAGTATATGGGCCCATCAGGCCTCAATATGCACATCAACCCCTTGTGATGGAAGGCTCTCTGGCCTGCCACAAGGTGTTGTCTGTACACCACAACATTGCTCTGTCCATCCCCAGGCTGGGGCTGCTGCATACACCATTGTGCCTTCCTCCCAGCCTCAGCACATTTAAGTGGCCCACTGAATTTGTATCCTAATGCAGGTTACTGGCACAGGAAAGCAGCCACACGGGGCCAGAGACCATCACTGCAAACAACATTACTTCATAACATTTTTTGTGCCATTTTGACCACAGATTTTCTTTTTTTTTTACTTGCTCTTTATACTCCCCCATACTCCCTAAGCCCTGCACCATCAGGAGTCGCCTATAGTGTCTGCCCTATGCTCTTTGCCTTACCTGGAGCCTGTGGGCAATCTTCCATGGAGCCGCGGCTATACCCCCCAGGCGGGTACAAGGTGGGGCCCGTACGCCCTGAGGTCCTCCTTGTTTCATCAGGCACCCATCAGGACAGGCAGGAGACCCAAGATTTTCAATGTAGTCTTTTTTTGACCCCCCCTTCTGAAAATGATTTGTCATTTATAAAATACCAACTGAAACAACATTTTGCAGCATTACTGCTTAAACACATTTTGGCCAGGATTTGCAAAATGATACCTGTCACATTTATGAGGTGATGTGAAAAAACAGCTATGTTAAAATTTGGGGTCAAAATACTGAAAATTACCAATGTTATGAGCAAGTGTTGACAAATTTCAATGTTCCTTCAAAACTGTTGTTTTTAAATATTCTGACCCTCAATTTTCAACATAATCTTCTTATGACCCCACCTCATAAGCCCAGTAGCTGAAAATGTTCAAATCCCATCTGAAAGGTGATTTCACGAAGCGACTGTGAAATCCCCAGATTTAAAAAAAACATTACCTACCTTGTTCATGAGGTAAGGTTCCAGAAAGGCCATATTGAAAATTTTAGGGAACGATATTAATAAATAACCAAGTTATGAGTAAATGTTCTAAACCCACTGCAAATACATTAACCTCACTTACCTTACTTTCTTAGTCTGCAGACATGGTTCCAGGAGGAGGACATCTTTCATCTCAGACACTGAATCTATGATAGTAGAATGATTTTAGGTGAGTGAGGGGTGTGGGTTGATCGGTGCTGAGTGTAGGGGTCAGGGTGGTGGTTAGGACAGGGAAGCTGCAACAGACATCAGTGGTTGGTTTTCATTATTTTAGGTAAGAAAGAGAAGACTACGAGGGACAGCTTTTATTCCACGGGTACCAACATTGGAGTTGGGCACCTCAGTGTTGCACACTTGTGGTGAGTGGTGGTCCAAGCTGGCACTAGATTGGGCACCCCCGTGTCAGTTTCTTTTTGCAATAGTGGGGCTACTATGTAGCTGGCACCATGGATTGGATACTCTAGTGTCAGAAGCTTAATTGGGTGGGTGGGCAGGGAGGCTTAACTGACTCTGGGGACTGGACAGCCTGGTGTTGTGGGTAATAAATGAATACAGATGGGAGAGCTTAACTGGCACTGGGGTGGGAATCCCACTGCTGGAAACATTAAGTCTTTAGCTGGCACCGGGGATTGGACACCCTGGTGTCCAGTTTGACTAAACAGACCATGGATGTGTCTAATGGCAGCCAGAGGGCCTTTTAAAAGACAAAAACAGCATGCACAGCTCCATTCAGTGAGGGAGGGGCTATACACTGATGCATCACAATGCTCCCAGTGAACGAACACTGTTTACACAGAAACAGACGCTGTTTACAATGTTAGGATAGCCTTCCCCTCTCAAACACTCACACCTTTTAGCAAATGACTGCATTAAGAAATGCAATCATAAAAAATCAGTTTACTTAAAATTTTCCAGTTTTAAACTGAGCATGCATATGCTTTTTCCTAAATTTCTCAAAAATGTGTCACGTTAGGGACTTAAAAAGCACAAAAGCACACACCATAGGGCAAACTCTATTAAACATGCAAGTCTCAGGTTTGAAATCCTCCTATTTTAAAAAGTCTTAATTTTGGCCAATGTTACATTTATTGCACCTCTATAACTTTTGGACCAGCTAACTGACTGTCTTGAAATTTTCTGCGTACAGGGATCCTGTCACCAACTGTGTGCCTGTCAAATTTCAAGCAAATTGGTTGAATGGGGCACAGCTATTAACATGGAAAAATCAGGGTTTAACATTAAAGTGCTTACTCAATCCTAATATACAGGTGCTACCACACCTGAATAATAAAACAAATCATGTCAATACAACGGAAAGCGAAAATCCCCTAACTGGTGTCTTTTACTGATATGTTTATAAGAGTTACACAAAAACAGCAAATTCAAAACATGTACATATCTAAACTTTGATCTGCAAAATCTTACAACTGTCCTTTCTTATCCTTTTAGAGTAATGGACCCCAAATTGAGAAGCTTCTGTTAGTACCACACACCACTTAGTACTGCGCATGAGATAGTGCATGCAGTACTAAGGGGTGCATGTAAAATAGCACATGGGTAGCCTGGGGGATAAATATATATTCAGACAGGCAGCATGCTACGACTGGTGTATGCTGCCTTTCTGAATATAGGAGCTGTGTAAATGCAGTGTACCATGACTATGCACTGTGCTAACACAGACCTCTGCAGGACAGTGGCTAACAGGAGTGAAAAAGGATATTGCATCTCAAACAGGATAGCACCCTTGATCCTGTAAGCTATTTGCTGGCATAGTAATAAGCACATATGGCATGCAAGGCACAAAGGGGCCATTTGCATGCCATTATGTACTTATTAGCTACATAGATACATAGTCAGTGTCAGCAGATAAGAGCCTATGGCTCACCCAGTCTGCCCATTTGAACTTGTAAGTTCAGTTTATGTTTTCCTAGAAGTCTGTTGCCCCTTACCCCTGACCTCCAGAATTCCTTTATGTCTATCCCATGCATTCTTAAATCCAGTGATTGTTTCAGCCCCCACCACTTCCTCTGGCAGGGTGTTCCACTTGTCCACCACCCATTCTGTGAAGAAATTCTTCCTCACGTTTCCTCTGAATCATCCTCCCTCCAACTTCATCCCATGCCCTCTAGTCCTGGAACATCTTTTTTGCTTAAATATAGTGTATTCCTGCACCCTGTTCCTCCCTGTTCTGCACAATGGGCCCTATGCATGGTCGGGTGGAAAGTATGCGCCAAAGGCGCATAACCTACCTGCGTATCTCCGCACCCATGAACAGGTGCACACATGCCGGTATGCACAACCAGCAGTCACCTGCCCATGGTCCCGCCCCATGGCATGCAGGACTGCGTGGGGTAGCCGGGGTTGAGTAGCAGACCTGGGTGGGCATCCAATAGGAAGCCTGTCCCAGGTCTCAGAGTAGATCCCTAATGTGGGCAGGCGTGGGTCTGGGTATGTGAATAGTACCCACAGGCACATGGACCCATGCTGCCAGATCACCAACCCCAGTGAACCAATGGGCCTCCAGCTGGCCCCCACAGCAGCACCCGCTGCACTAATGCCCCCACAACAGCACAGCCGACCATCCCAGATAAGGCAACCACTGCCCAAGTACAGCCCCAACCTGAGTACTGGACACCCCTCTCAGACACACAGAGGTGGTCATTGCACCCCAAACTCTGATCCAAACCCCAGCCACCAGTGGTTCCCCACCCACCCACAGGACACTGACCACTAATGGCAATGGGTGTGGGGGTGCCAAGATCGGGGGTTGGGGGTGTTTTGATTGGTACACTATACAGATGTGACTCAAGGGGTGCCATACTGTGCTATACTGTATCATGATGGGTACTCACAATGGGGCAACTGTTGGGGGGGGGAGGACTGTGTCAGGGATGGGATGCAGTGTGTGTGTGAGTTGCTTGGGTACCTGGGCAGACCTTGGCTCAGCAGCAATGGACACTGTGCCCTGCTGTATGGGCACCCACCAGATCCACTGCCCCAGCCCTCTCCAGCAGTCTACTGGGCTGGAGCAGCACAGCGGGTCATCACCTGGTCCCACAGCAACAGGTGGGTCATGTCTCTGAGGGCATGCAGTGGGTTATGGCAGGGTCCCAGCTGCCATAACCTGTGCAGTTCTCTGCACCCTCGTGGCCAGCATGTCCCATATTGGTGCATGCCGCTTGGTGACGGCATACCCCCGGCACACACCCCACCCGCCCCAGTGCATTGCTGTCTGTGCGGCTGGAGGATCAAGCACATAACTGCTGTGCACCCCATTTGTGAATGCTGTGTGGACACCGCTCCATGGCATTCATGCATACCAATGTCAACACCCCCGGTTTCTGCGGCGTTGGCATTGTGCATAGGGCCCACTGTGCCATACATGGCTGCACAGAGGAACTGTGGGGAGCTGCGCAGGTACCCACCTCCCTGATCACCTGTCCAGTCCCTCGTAGAAAAGTTGTTTCTACAACAGGCATTCACTCACTCCCTATCACTTAGACTGTGATTTGCTAAGGTTGTGAATGGAGAGGCTTTGCCGATTGACATCACGGGGCTGCCAGCTGGGGTAAGTGGGATGCCAGCAGAGGAGAAGGTGGAAGAATCTGAGTGGGCAGAACAGGGATGGGCTTTGGAATGGTGATCAATGGAGTAGGGGGGCCACTAGACTACCACAGAGCATTGCAATATACTGCTATGGGGATTGAACTGGTTATTGGGGATGGGGGGGCAATGGACTGCCACGGAGCATTGAAATATAAAGCTATGGGGAATTAGACTGGTGATGAGGGGGTGGGGACCAATATGCAGTGTTGTGTGCTCTGGTAAGGGTAGGATTTTGGGAGAATTAAATACCACTGCAACTGTGGCTATTAAGCACTTTCAATACCACTGTATGTACCTCTGTGCTCTGTAAGCAGTGTGTGTGTGTGTGGGGGGGGGGGATCCCTCAGTTGCATTGGTGCAGTGGTATATACTGCATGTACAGGCTGTTGATTTACCATCATGCACCAGGGGATGCTGAATGTGGTCCCTGCCCCATCCCACCATGCTGTTTCCAGGCAGCACTTGGCTAACATGTTTATCGCTGCGCTAACAGTCTGTAAATGGGGGCCAATGCATGTGACTATGGAACTTTAGAAGATGCAGGTAGTTTTCCACCTAGGAGAACCACTGTTATTTTCTAGTTTTTAGTTTTTCATTTGTTTACAAGGTAAATCCTTTTTTAGACACGACCTGGGCCACAGGGCAGGGTAACACAGAATGACAGGTGACAAAAATACATATTGTGGTGCATACATTAAAATGTTCATACATTCTTACTAACAAGTGCAAGTACAACAGTCAAGGAAATAATTATCAGCTAACTGTTTGAACAGAGGGTGAGATGTGGCATAACAGATAGAAACTGATGAATACAGAAAATAACAGAGACAAAATGGGGGAAGGGATGAGCCTTTATGAAGGGTATATTCAAAACTGCCATAAAAAATAGTTTTTTTGTTAAAGGTTCTTGTTTTCAGTTTAATTACACTTGTACTAAAAGAAGATCTATGATGGGATGACATAATATTAAAAAGGCTTGCAGGCTGTCACTGTACTTCCTCCTGATTACATACACCCACTCCTCCTTGGGCTCAATTTTCAGATTCTACTTTCTGAGGTTCTTTGCCTGTCCCACACCTGCCACTGCTGCTATTTCTCCATTTAGCATTCTATCTCTCATTGTTTGCTTTGAGTACTAAGCCCAGTTTTATCTGTCTTTTCCTCTGCTTTGTTCCTAAATGAAGCTCCATTCTGTCCCATACTCTTTTTGAGCATTGTGGTCCCCTTTCCTGTAGGGATCCATACTATCCCTGCTTGTTGTATTTCTATTTTGTCAGTTTACTGCTCTGCCTTAGTAGTTACATGAGTTCTGCTGCACCATTAGTGCCTTCCTTTTTTGGGTGGGAGGGGGCAGAGGCTTTAATTCTTTCTCCATTGTTGCTTTGCTACTTATGGTCCTAATTCCTTATACCTAATTTGTATTGCCCTGCTGTGACACATACTGCCTTGCCTTAGCTGGTGTCCACCATGGGTGTGGAAGATCTCCCCCCCCCCCCACTGGGAACCATGTTTGACACACACATACACCAAAGTTCCTTTAGACTTTTGGGAAGAGTCCTTAATGGTGCCATCAAAGGTAGACCTCTTATCAAAGGGTTAATTTAGCCCTGTGAGATCTCTTTTGCACTTTGCAGGGGTAGGTGCCACATGTATAGCAGAGAGATAGTTTGAGCAACCAGTCCATTCCTGAGTTGCATAACCCTGATGTGGCAATCCCCTACTCTATATATCCTTGGGAAAAATCTACTGCACTTTTCTCAGTTTTCCATTAGTCATAAGGACTGAGTCCCAATGGCACCTAAAAGGGTATGAGTTTCATGATGGTAGCAGGGGGTTCTTTAGTTATAGAAATACATTCTGTGGCACATTTCAAGGGTAATAGTCCCAGGTGTGAGACAGGGAGTGGACGGCCAAACTGTTCTTCATAAAGTCTCCACTTTGCTCCTTCAGTATCATTTGGGCTCTTTTTTCACACGTTGCTGTTTCTTCAACCAAAAAAAAAAATAAGCATTGAGAGATGGTGAACTCGAGTTGAATCCCCAGAGGTTCCCCACATGGGTTTCTCCCCTTACTTTCCTATGTAAAGTCATAAATCACCACAAGTGGTTTGATATCGATCAGATACTACAAAATGGGTTATTTTCATATTAGTTACATTTAGCACATGCCACTTATTTGCCCAAATTGTGCACATTTAATTTTATGCTTAACGACTGCTGTCTACCTCACTTCTATTGAAAATGTTCAATTCTGGAAAATTAGCACCATTTTATTTTAGCACAATCATCAAATTTGGTGAATATAGCAAACATTTTCTTACAGTGAAAACATCCAGTTTTACAGTAGTTTGTTAGTGGTCCTGCCACTCAGTCTCATTCTTACAAAGAAAGGTATCTGGTACATCCCCCAAAGTTGCTTTATTCAATAAGACTGGGTCTCTGTGGCTCCTCTAAGAGGAAAACCCTCTAACGAGGCATGCTTGTCATGTTGGCTAACTGTATAAGAAATGTTGGGACTGCAGGGAACATTCTCTCCAAAACAGTAAACCTTAATATTCCTCTGCTTGAGGTAGTCGATTCTTACAACTGGCAAGCTGAAACATGTTTTATCCTCTTGTATCTTTTCTGAATATTTCTTGTCTGTAATGCATGACAAAAAAGGATATTTTTCACACAAGGCATGGACATTATATACTGTAATGTTCATCATGACAATACAAGAGGCACAGATGTATTAATAATAGTGTCTTAGATAGAATCAAGCCTTGAGTGGTTGTACATTTATAACATTTTTGTATTCATTATGTTTTACATGGGCGTATGGTTCTGGATGATCAGAACATAACATTCCACAAAGGCCATGCATGAACTGTTGGTGTGACCCCTGCTAGATGTGAAGTTTCTTGCTGGCGTTTAGATTGCCTCAAAATCTTATGATTTTCTTGCCTTTACTGTTCCTGCAATACTTTTCCACCTGCTGGTGTCTGTTTCAAAGGGAGCACATCAATAACTTCCTTATAAAATAAAGGAAACTCTCCTGAGACCCTTTTTTTATCAATTTCCAGAAAGCCTGCAGTCGTTCTGCCTTTCTGGGCAGAAAGAAAATCAAATAAATCAAGAGAAAGTAAATGTTTCTTTATTTGAAAAAATCATTGGAATTTTGAAGGGTTGTGGATTGACAGAGTGCCGAAATGCAGTAGACATTCACCCTTTAGATCTGCCAGACATCATTCTTGCCTGCTGGTCACTGTAAAAGTTCATAGTCAAGAGGGTCAGTTCAGCACCTTCTGTTCCAGGAGTTGGCAACCACACAACTGTACCTCTGATGTTCACAAAAACGCAAGAATAAACAAACCTTGGGGCAGCCCTATAACTTAGCAGATACCTGCCACACTTCTGTGCTGACAAACCCGGGTTCAGCAGCAGACCTAGGGAGCCAATATCTGAGTGGCCAGGGCTAGGGAGTGCCCAGGGAATGTGATGCCCGAGTTCTGATTAGCAGTGGCCCCTCACAGAGAACCGGGGAACCAGCTCCCTCTTGAGGGGTGGCATTAGCCTGTAACACACTGCCATTACCAAGGCCACTGGAATCATAATCTTGACATCAGGTGAGGTGGGAGGGACTTTTAGAGCAGGGAGAACCCCCCCCAAAAAAAAATGTGTGTCCAGCTATCAACCTGATAGACACCAGCTTCTTGAGTGCATCTCTGTACAGAGATTCCTCCTGGCTTGATGGAGAGAGTGGGTGATGGGGTTAGGAGTCAGGCAGCAGCCTGAAGAAAGGAGGAAGAGATGGCCCTAAGTATCAAAAAGCTATGTTAAAAAAATTAACAGAACTGAGTTAGTGTTCGTTTAACACTGTATTTTTTTCCCCTTCTCCCCAGTCACCTCCCCCTCCCCCGGGGGTCAGCATGGCTGCACATTTCCTTCAACGGGAAGGTTATTTGAGCAGATGTCTTTTCAGCTAACTCCAGTGCTGCTCATTGGTCAGCTGGCTAGGAGTGCCAGTGCTAGGTGGCCGACACACTCCTTCCCTCTTCAGGAGTCAAGTGCCTTTTCTCTGTGACACACTTGGCCCCCAGTTGGAACCAGTTAGGATTCTGGTGGTGTCATGCAGACTCCATTCTCCTAGGTGCTAGCTGTTGTATTCATACCATGATGCTAGGCAGTCTAGCTCCTTCTTGAATTAAAGGTTTGCATGTCTGTAGGCAAATGCATTTGTTGCAGATAACTGGTCAACAATTTATATGTTTGTCCTGAACATTTAGTAAGGGTGTAGGACACTGACTGCTGCACTAGAAAAGATAGAAAATGATCAGTAGTTATAATCAAATCCCACAGAAGAGGGGTGAGGAGCATAAACAAAGTAGCAGTCACTACGTTACAATACCCTGAGATCCAATAACAGTCCTGAAAGTACATTTACTGGCTAGTTATTAGACATATGCTACACATCAGTCACCTGGTCCGAGGGTCTTCACAAGACTTATATGTGTTAATTAGCATTCACACAGACCAATGGCATAATCAGCCTCGTTGTAACATAGAAACAAAGACAATGATAGTGGAAAAAGACCTACGGTCCAGCCAGTCTTCCTGTACTTCCCTGTGATAACCCAGGACCCATTGTCCATACAGGGTACTAGCACTCACTATCCACCCCCCTGTTCTGCTCCCTACTACTAGCACCCTAATTAACCACTAAACCCTTTACTCTGTCCCAGCCATGCTTGAACCATTTATGGTTTTGGCACCCACCACCTCAGCTGGCAATTGTTCCATGGTTTCACCACCCTTTTTGTAAAATAAAACATTCTCATGTCCCTCTTGAACCTCCCTCCCATCGCTTTCCCCTCGTGCTCCCAAGTTCTTAAACTATTGCTCATGATCAATAGTTCCTTGCAGTTCACCCTGTTTATTCCTTTTAGGAACCTGAAGGTCTCTATCATATCACATCCTCTTGACTGGTCTTCAGTGAGTACATGTTCAGTGCCTTGAGCCAATCCTTGTAAGCTCTGTCCTGCTGGCTCTGAATCATCTCTGTCACCCTTTGTGTGCTGTCTCTAGCCTGTCCTTATCTTTCCTTAGGTGAAGACTCCAGAACTGGACAGAGTACTCCAGGTGCAGCCTTGCCAATTGTCTATAAAGAGGTAGTAATAGATTGGTTACTCACCTGTATCCGTAGTTCTAAGAGTTGAATACAGTTCACAATTTAGGGTTGCCATCTTTGGATGAGGCAAAATCCAGATACTAAACCATACCTTAAACTCCACCCCTAGCTCCACCCCTTTTCATGACTGATGGAGCATTTCTCCTCCAGCAAAGCCATTTGGCCAGTGAAGACTTTAATGGAGCAGTAAAAGACAATACTTATAGCAGCAGTTTAATGTGAATAATAAATTTGCATGTTTAGGTTCTTCCTATCTATCTTTCTGTCTCTGTCTGTCTTTCTGTCTGTCTACCTACCTACCTACCTACCTACCTACCTATCTAGCATTTTAAGTTGTTTTACCATGTAAACATACAGAGGTAAAGGAAATCACATTTACAGATGTGATCGGGGGAGGGGGGCAAGAGAAATATTGTAACTAGTATACAAGGATATATAATAAATTGTTTCCTATAATGTGTATTATATATAATTTTTCTAGATCCATTTCCTTTTCATATCCACAATACTATTTCAAAGCCAAAATAATTGACCATCTTTTTTCTTGAGAAAAAAAAAACTAATTAAAACCATATAAAATGCTTAAATGCTGGTAGAGATGAAAAAGTTTCCTAGCAAACTGGATGAGTACGGAATATTTTACTGTTACAAAAAGTAGGGTCAGACTTTTTGCCCAGCTTTGTTGCTGTGCTGCTTTAAGATGCAGAGTGGAAAAGATTAGGTTAGATAACTACTGATGGTCTTGATGGCTATAATTTACACCACTCAGGCTGACTGCTTTTATGAAGGAAGGGCTATATATACTGTATATATATATATATATATATATATATATATATATGTAACAGAACTTGTTTAAAAAAAAACTTCACACCTATGCTCCACTCTTGTGGGCCACTTTGCATTGGTTTCTATGTAATTCAGGTGTGAAGGACATGCAGCTGGAAAGAATGATTATGACAAAATTTGATTTAAGAGTATGTGGGCACTCAAAATGGCTCAAAAACCTATTTCTGAGCAAAATCAGATTAGCAGATTGGCACCCTAACATCTGGATTACCAGGTAAAAAAAACCTGACAGTGCAACCCTAGTTCACATCAACATTATGGTAGTTTCACCAGAACAGATTGACTCATCAGATGTCTTCAAGCTAAGCTGTTCCCACCAGCTGAGCGGTACATCTCCTCTTGTGTTTTCCCGCTGCTTACTGTGTATATGCTCCTGGAGTTATTAAAATAATTATTTATTCGGGAGGGGGTCCAAGATGCCTGACAACTAGCAACAGTAGTTGCTTGGTGTTCTCACAGACTCTGGAGACTTTTTATGTTCGTCATCGAACATCTTGCTATGCTAGTTGGTGTTTGAGAGGTGTAACACTGTCTGTACAATGCAAAGCAGTATTTTAGGGGCAAATCAGTGTGTCTCCACTCATCATTCATGCTGATAATGACAGCGTTTGGGCTAGGTGGAGCAGAACCTGCTTGAACTTCAAAAGAAACAGCCGACCCAATCCTGTGACAGCTTTTTCATTTGATGTAGCAGCACTGCTGTCTGTGTAATAAGCCTGGACTTTCAAGCACGCAGAGGCTCAGATGGGCTGTAATAGAAAAAAAAAAACTGTCTGTGTGTGTTCTCTTGCCCTCTCTCTCTCTCTCTCTCTCTCTCTCTCCCACTATGCTAGCTGTACTTAAACATATTCAAATGCCAATAACTTTAAAATGATAAACGACTGCATGGTACTATGAGCAAAGAAGTTGTTCAGCACTAAAATACCTACAAAATGAGCTGTGTTTCATTTGCAGATACCTTTTAGTTTTTTATAATTAGCAAAAAAAGAGTAGAAAATTCAAATTTGTTCACTGTTTCAAAAAAACAAATGCAAAGAACTTTAAAACAAAAAATGACAGCATGTTACTGTGAGCACGACATTTGTTCAGCACATAACTACCTACAAAATAAGTGGTGTTTCCTTTATTTGCACCTTTTAGTTTTTTTATAATTAGCAAAAGACAGCAGAAATTTCATTTTTTTTCACTTATTGCAACATACAAATGCAAATAGCTTTAAAATAAAATCTTACAGCATGGTACTTTGAGTACAAAACTTCTTCAGCACAGAAATATCTACTAATTGAGTGATGTTTCATTTATAGATACCTTTTAGATTTTTTATAACCAGCAAAAAATTGCAGGAAATTAAATGTTTTTTTTTTTTTACTTTCTTGGAGGTACAGGTATCAATGGAACATGCTTTCCCCACTGGGATTATTGTAGATATTTTTTGTTCTACTGCTGAGTGACCTGAAGACATCAGTGACATCATTAGTGGCGAGCACCTCTAATTACTAGTAGCTGCAACAGTAATCGCAAAATTGCTCAGGGTAGGTTTGGTCTGGTTTCTAGCCAGTCATGGGACCTCCACTGGACACATTCAGACCACTACCGCCGCAGTCTGACACTATTCATGAATTATTGGTGAGCAACTGTAATTGCGAAAGCTTGCAACAATGGTTACAAAATTTCTCAGGGTCGGACTGGTCAGTTGTCTAAACAGTCATGGGATCCCCACTGAACACTTTTGGACCACTCTTGCCATGGTCTGACACTGTTTGTGAATTCTTGGTGAATACTTCAAATTAGCAGAAGTTGCAAGAATGATTGTGAAATTGCTAAGGGTAGGCCTGGTCTGATTTTTAACCAGACATGGAATATCTATTGGACACTTTTGTATCACTCATGCCACAGTCTGACACTGCAAATTATTGGTGAGCACCTCTAATTAGCAGAAGTTGCAAGAATGGCCATGAAATTGCTCTGAGCAGGCCTGGTCTGGTTTCTAACCAGTCATACAACCTCCACTGGACACCTTTGATCCACTCTTGCCACAGTCTGACCCAGTTCCTGAATTATTGGTGAGCACCTCTCGTTAGCAGAAGTTGCAACAATAGTTGCAAAATTGCTCAATGTAAGCCCATTCTGGTTTCTAACCAGTCTTGTAACATGGCATTAATGTAACTACTGTCAGAAAGTCATATAATTGGTCACAAAACATCAGGTGACAGTTTTAGAGCCATGCATTAATTCCCTAGATATGCATGGTTCTTAAGTGATATAAGTAACCAGCAGGGCAAAAATTTATTTAATTATACTAGTATCCCACCCACTCACCCGGCGGTCACAGTAGATCTGGCAATATTGACACAGAGCAGGAATCGATGAATACTGTCAATCTTCCGCCCCAGATCATAACAAATCTAAGCACAGAAATAACAACTGACACTTCAGAACTACTGAAAAATGCAGAAGATAACGCAGGTCATCACAGCTGTACAAATAATGCTTTCCAAAAGTCAAATTTCACTATTAATGGTCCCGTACATTTCCAATCCCAATGATCTCCAAATACCGCACCATAGTAAAAAGACTTCTGGATTGCTGACAAATAGAAAAGAAACTTGCACTGTAAAGAATCACAGTAGAAAGCACTGAAAAATATATCTTAAATGTTATACTGAGTTGTTCCACAATAATAGTATCTTAACTGGTTTTACTAAGTTAGCACTCCGAAAAGCTCTCCACAGCCATATTGGCTCAATGCTGGCAAAAGCTAAGGGATTGGCAACACTGGGGACTGCTCTACTGTCTTCATGTCCACAGTCTCTACTGGCAGGTCAGTTTAGAAGGCCATCACCTGGCAGTCCGGTGGCACAGAGGGTTGAGGTATCTGGTCTTACCTCATGTCACGCTGGTGACCCAGGTTCGGGAATGACCTTGGGTCATTGGGGATCCAGCCTGGGGGGGATGAGGCAGGTTCATCAAAAGGCTGTGGTGAAAAGTAGGTGTACAAATATAAAAAGAAAAATACTTTTCAATATTTGTAACCCAGATTCCTCTCCTACAGCTCTATCGGCTCTGGCCAGAGTTTATTTACATAGCCATGAATGTACTGTTAGGACAGCAGATTACAAGAGTAGGCTAGCCTTCTCTTTCTTCTATACTGGCTTTTGTACAGAAACATAGAAGCATAGAATCTGAAGGCAGATAAGGACCACTTGACCCACCCAGTCTGCCCATTTCCCTACCTGATGGATAAGCTGCAGATTCTAGTTAATCAACAGCTTACTTCCTCCTGCCCCCCACTAGAATTGCCTTCTGCCTGTCCCATGCATTCTTGAATTCTCCCACTATACCCCAGTATAGCCCACCTCACAAGTAGTGACCCATTTTCGCTGCATGTAATTTTGAATATAAGGAAAACTAAGTAATGTTGTTGATGAGACAAAGGAAAAAAAGTTGAATTCTTTCTTTTAGTTTTTGTTGACCAGGAAGGAGGACTAGACAATATTTTGCCTATTTTTAGCTTTGTCCCGGGGAGAGAGGGATACAGATGGATGCCAACTGAAATTGAACCAGATTTTAAGCTGTTGATGGTATTTTTAGTGACATTTAATGTTTCTCCCCTGCATAGCAGAACATTGGATAAATCTATTACAGAAATGGAAAGGGGAGAGTGGAAATCGTTTAACCAGGAAAGGCACACTAAGATGGATCTTGTTTCCAGGTGTGATCAGGAAGCGCAAGGAGATTAAGTAAGTTGCTTAGGGTCACACAGTATGCACGTGAGGGCTGATGGGATTCAAACCCAGGTTTGCAGTACAGTCCCTTTGACCACTATGCCATACTGCCTCCAAAAGGTTTCAGGTTTTAAATACTTAGGATTTATATTGGACAATTGCCTAACATTTAGTGATCATGGTGCTATTTTTAATTAAAACTGCATATAGCAATTTGGATATACTGTATTATATAGAGTATGTTGCTGTTTGACTATGGAGTTCAGGAAAATAACTTCTATGTGATTTGTGATCTTCCTGGTTGGCTATGGCATCATTTACAGTGCAGCTACCCATACTGTACTGAGAAGGGTTCATGCTCTTCATAATAATATTTGTAGGTTTGTCCTGGGTACAGATCATAGGGCACATCACTGTGACCTAGGCTGTTGGTTACGGTGGTTGCCATTTGAAAATTGTAGTAAATTAGGTTATGTTAACAAACCTATAGCACATTCTTTATGATGATCCTTCTGTGCCTTTAAGAATTTTTAGGGCTGTGGGTGGACCCTACAGCCATTTTGGGATGGATCATAGCTCTAAAGACGGCCAATCATAGAACCTTCCATTGGACTTTTGGAAGTATCCTTTGAAAGTCCAACGGAGCTTGAAACCCTTCATCATGATCGGCCGCTATGGAATAACAGCTGCACTATTTCGGCTGTTACTTCCACATTCTGGGGCATGAACTGAGCATGCACGACTTGTGCACATGCACAATTCTGCTGGCACTGTCATGTTGTGAATGGAAAACTGACATTCACCACAACTGCACATCATGTGCAGTTGCGTCACCACCGCCAACACTGGCAAAAAAAAACACCTGCTTCACGCCCTCCCACTGCTGCTGTCCTCCCCACTTCCTCTGTTCCCATCTCCACGCCGACATCAGGGTCCCCAATCCCCATATCAGCATTATGTAGCTCCTCCACTCATGTGGCAGCTGGGAGCCCACCCCAGTGTGCCCAAATGTAATTTTTTTCCCCACTCTCTGCTGACATCGGGGTACCCAATTCCCATGTTGACATAATGTACCCACCCCCCCCACTCATGTGACACACTGGGAGCCCACCCCAGTGCATCCAAATGTCTGTTTTTTGTTTTGTTTGTTTGTTTCCTGTAAATCTGTGTCATTTCTGAAAATGGGCATCAGCTTAGTATACTTACCTGCTAAATAAAGTAAATGAATAAATAAATAAAGAAAACCATCCCCTGACATGTTTTTTGTTATCTGTAAAAAAGAAAATGGTCCCTCATCATCGTCCCAGTCCCCCTGCCCCATTCCCACTGACCCACAGAGCACCCACCTCCCCTTACCCCATACTTACCTCTGAAGGTTGGAACTGTCATCTTCTCTGGACCAGGACACATCTGCACTCTTCAAAGCCGAACCGCAAACTGAAGTATCAAAGGTAAGCATGCTATAATGCCATTCAGTGGGCTTTTTAACTTATGTTGATAAATCAGCCACTTTTTGGAATTTTGGCCCCAAATTTTCAACATGGGGTTCTTGGGACCCCATCTTGTGAAAGCTTTCACTGTCATTTCATTACTTGGTCTTGAAAGGTAATTTTGCGGTCGCTGTGTAGAATTGCCTTTCAGGACTGATTCTCAAAATGACAATGGCACTGTTCATGAGGTGGGGTACCAAAAACCCATGTTGCAAATTTGGTGAAAAAATTCAAAAAAATGACTGCGTTATGAGCATGCGTTGTTCAGTTTCCACGTACTCTCCTAACTTTGGCAAGTTTTAATATTTTCACACCACATTTTCAACATTGCCATTTTTGCACACAACCTTTTTACCAGTACAGCCATCATTTATCATACCCTGCCCAAAATGTGTTATCACACCTGTAGCTGAGAATGGTGCAGTTGCTCTGCAAAACCACCTTTCAGGAGAAGTGAACAAAATGACACTGGCACTCTTCATGAGGAGGGGTCCCAAAAAGGCCATGTTGAAAATTTGGTGCAACACCTCCAAAAAATGGCCAAATTACATCTGGGCATTTGATAATTTCTACTCATAAGTGTAACTTTGCTCACTTGGCAGCTCATCACAGCCCTATCGGCTCTGGCCAGAGTTTGTAATAAAAGTTGCTCCACTATTCTGAGTGACCCATTTGTCTGTTTATCAGTAATGATGAAGTGAACATGACACAGGATGGTAGGCAATGGCAGCCAATATAGTATATTGCTACAGACAACAATGTCAGATGGCCTTGAACCTTTGGGGCTCAGTACAATAGTGGCTCATAATTAATACATACATGCTGTATACGGAAACATACAATACGACAGCAGAAAATAGCCCAGTGGCCCATCCAGTCTGCCCACCCTACCTAGCTACAGTATAGTGCAATGGCCCTAGTGACTATGCCTCCCTAAGTGTTCATGTTCAATTAGTCAGTCATTTATGTCTCCATCATGACTTCTGCTGATTCACAAATAATATCCTCCTTCTCCTCACTATCCCAAAACTCATCTATGGTAATACTGATCATAAAGGGTTTTATGTTATTCAGCATGCAACTTTTCATTCAGGTTTCCTTCACCTTCTGGAATGTATCCGACTTCCCCACCTCGGACAAAGGGATGTCTGGCTACATTTGTTCTGTGGTTCTAATATGGTGGCAGTGTTATACTCTGTGGAGTCTCTGATAGGTTGTAGGTGGCTACTGGTTTTATATAAAGTGGTATACAGTGATAGGGTCTATTGTAATTGAACATATTCTGATACCATTATCATAGTTTCCTTAGTATTAAGTACTGTCATTATATTAGTCTGAATTACCACTGTAGTAGCTGTGTGGGCTCCCTCTGTGTAGTGCAGGCAGAATTGTCAGTGACTTCCAATTGCTGATGTCAATTACACAAATACTGTCCCAGCACACACAAAACTGGGATTGTGTTGCTTATCGAGAACATGTTCCCACTAACTGATTGGGTGGCATTTTAAATAGGACATAACAGTACTATGAGGCTTTCCATAAGACACCAGTGCTTTGTTGTAAGTACATGAAAGATCCAGAAGCATTGTATTTTATGTAGTGTGGATAAGTATACAGTCCAACAGTGCCTTGTACATTTCAGACATATGCTAAATCAGGAACATGGTTGAGTTCTACTGTGATCAGTGCAATTGTTTCCCATGACCATGAATTGTCATCATGCTAACCTGTACCATTTAACCATGAACAAATTATTTCCAGTGCTTGTCTCCTCATTGGCCCTGGTCTGTCATCATGCTTTCATGTAACACCTTGATGTCTCTGTCCTCCCTTTGATACTGGTCTATCTTCCCGCTTTCTCTAGCCTTCTTTTCACAACTCTGTACTGCACTCATCCACAATCTACATGCAATCATACTATAAAAGTCCTAACTCCCCTTTCCCTCTCCCCGTAGGCCCCCACTGCTACATCAGTTCTACCGACCTATCTTGGGACTTCACTTCTCACAATGTTTATCCTTCACTTACATATTACATACCCCTCCTGGTACCCCATCTGCCATTAATTGGTGGTTCTCCAAGCCATTTTCATGGCTAGTACTACTGACTGCCCCTGGTAAATGAACTAACTGGTACTTCTGTACAGAGAACATGGTTTATATACAGTTGCATGGTTCAGTGGTGGACCTGCCCCCTTGTATTTGAATCCTCCTCTGTTATGGCTTGCCTTGTCTTCCTTTTATCATTTGACTCCCCTATTACTGCACCATTGTGTTTGTGTTTATATATTTATTTACATGTATTTATATGTTTTTATGATGGATATTACCCAACCCTGTTCTAATCAGGTCCATCTTGTGAAAGAGCTCTGCTCAATGATGTTCACCTGGATAAATAAAGATTTTGATTGATTGATTGATTAATTGATCACCTCTTGCTCCATGCACTGCTTAGACCAGTTGTATTTTATTTGGGGCTACTTCAACTGCTGTCTTGCCTTCACAGAGTGTTCAAAAGGACCATAACTGCTACAACAAACAAACAGAAACTCATTAATATCTGGCTGGCCAACACATTCCTGAACTACCAAGTTTACGGGTCATACCTGAAAATAGGCACACTGTTGTCTAGTGTACTTACCCGGTTACCAAAAATAAAATAAAGACAATGTGCAATGCATGGAACCCTCTAGAAAATACCATTGTATATTGCTTTAATGATATTATGTCAATTATCTTTAGCTATGAAGCAACTTTTTAGTGATAATAGGTGCAGCCAAGCATCAGTATTGTCCAGCAAAATGTTATGGACAGGATGCGATTGCAGATCATTACTTACGTTGCCTGCTTGCAAATAAGGCTGTGCAAAATTAGCAAATTCTGTTTCCACAAAATTGTTGTGATATCCCATGAAACTTTCCAGATTTGTTTATTTGGTGCTATCTCAGCCATCCAATTAGCTAGAGACTTGAATATCAGCATGCCTACTTGTTCTTTGCAGATTAAAGGGACTCCCAAATAGCATTCCCTTCAGTTGTGTAGTTTTAATTTTACTGGGGCTCGAAGTCTGGCATATTATTTCTTTGTGAAATTTTGTGAAACTATTTTGTTGCTTATAAGTCAACAACCTTGTGAGTTAGACACCTGAACATTAATATGCATAACCTTTCTGTAAGGGTCTTAGAAACTGCTTAATGTAACAGGATTTGGTTAAGTAATAGTGGAGTTACAGGGGCTCATACCTTCACAGTTTAATTGTTTGCAAAGATTTACGAAAAGTTTCTGAGAATGTGAATGCTTTGGGCTGTCCCATCACAGCGGAAGTGAACCTACGTTGCCGGGAGTCAGACAGAGGAGGAGGAGGAGGACTGAGGATGCTGTACTCTCCGGGAAGGAAGCCAGCTCCATTGCTATACTCTCACCTGGGTGACCCCAGATGGCAGAGCAGTCAGAGTGACTAGTGGGCAAAAGGACATTGGCTGATGCCACACTGCACATGCTTGAGTGTGTGTGATTGCACACTCAACCACTGATGCCATTGGGTGGGGTATCAGGACAAAAAAAAACATGGAAAATGTGCCAACTTGCAGGATGACACTGGCTGCTCACAGGCCCATCACTTGGCTCCTCAGAACCAGCTTGCCAACTGGATCTGTTCTATGGTAGGAGTTGGGGAGCCCCACTGCCATGCCAAAGAGGAAAAGGTCTGTGGGAACAAGGAGGTGAAGTAAGTCCTGGAGGATGCCAGGGTGATGAGGTTAGGGCAGCCAAGCAGAAGGTGGCTGGACAGAGGGAAGGGGAGAGAAAGAGCAACAAAATAAATAACATATGTATGCTTATAACTCTGTTGTTACTTCAGGTAAAGGACATGAAATTTTGGATGCATTCCAAATATTACTGGGTCCTGGAACATTAGCAAGCTAGAGAAATTTGAATCAGAAGTTTTAAATTTATACTGGCAATATTGAAGATTACTAAATTGAAAAGGTTTCTCCAAAAATTCATGGAAGTGGCATAAGTAATGTCACTGTAATTAAACTTGTAAAATCTTAATTTTGCACAGCACTTATCACCACTGCATCTGATTTGGCAGCTCTCTTAATTTCCCCAGCTAAGCTGTTTGCACTCCAACAGTACATCCCTTAGTCAGACCTATTCCTTCAGAATAACTGGAATTCCTATTTCTCGGTATTCCAGTCATTTTTTTCTCCTAACTTATCTCTGTTAGTGCCCCCAAGTCCTGACTTTCAAGTGCATTTGGCACTCAGGCTAGGCAGTTTTGTAGGGTGTGATTTGCATAGGATCTGCATTGAAGTGAGAACTGTTTCCCCTCTATGCTTGCTTGATCCAGCTGAGGGTCTACTGTTTTTGTGCCACCTAACTCTGCTGTCCTTCCCTTGGTGAACTCATGCATCTAACTCTTGCCATTGGTGATCCCCTACATTAACTGCCTCCCATATACTCTAGTTTAAATCTTTCTGATTGCCCAATCCATTTTTCCTGAACAGAACATCCTCTATCCTGACTCAGCTGTAGCCCATCTTGGACACACAGCTATTCCTTGCTGCAGAATACCTTCTATCTGCCAGAAAATGAAAAACCCTTTCCCTTTTAACAAGCGCTTAGCAAGAGTTAACTTGCCTAATGGTCTGCTGTCATTTTGCATGGGCCCCAAAGTCATGACAATTTCTGAGGAAATCACTTTGATACATTTCCTTTTTGGGAAGACCCTAGTTCTATAAATGACCTTGTGATGTCCTCTGAGCATGTTTTCCTATGTAATCTATGCCAAATATTGATAGCAACAGTCAGCTCATCCCTCTAGCTGCAATGCTTGCTATAGCTTGGACTTATTTAACCTGTACTGCAGGCAGAACACTCACTTTACCTGCACTAGTACCATGGTCCTCCAATTCTACTGCTTCTTGTACCATGACGTCCCCTATGAATGCTACCTTATTACCACTCTACCTAGTCTTTTCTTTCCTACGCTGCAGAAGGTCAGATGTATGGCTGGGTAAAATGTATAGATACGTTAGTCACAAAATTAGCACAAAATCATATGATTTTAACAGAAACACATGCAGTTTAGTTTTGTCATTTTTGACTACTTATAATTTGGTTATCCTTTAATGAGTAACTCTTTCAGTACCTCCCCTGGTGGTAAAATTTTAATTTTTCTGTGCCCCCATTTAGCAATGGAAGGGATTGTAATTTGGCTCTTTGGATCCCTTCCACTTCCTAGCACCACTATAATCTGTGGTCTGCCCCCGATCTGCCCCTATGCTACGTTCTTTTGTGACATCACTATTTGTAGAGTGCTGGGGGTATGCTCCATATACTTCAATGGGGCCTTTTTTTTTTTAAGTTAAATGTTGGTACTTTAGATTGCCAGTAGGAACTAATCATGGCCCTGCTTACCTAACAAGGACTTATTAGATATACGATCTGTGCTTATTGATAATCAATGAGTGCGTGCACTGTAATGTGCATGCATTACAGTGCACGCTTATTGACCGTTCAGTCAGGGACTGGCCACAGAGGTGTGAGGGGGGGCTGTGCCTTTCTGTTGCACATTGTGGGAGGGAAATCGTAAGCACATGCATGTAATTTAAGATTAAAGATGAACTGACATTTGACATTTATAATTGCACATAATTTAAGATTGAGGAGACAAATTGTTATTTGCCATTTATAATTGCATGTAACTCAAGATTGAAGAAGAAGACACATTGACATTTGGCATTTACAGATTTGTACATAATGCAAGACTGAAGAAGAAGACAAATTGACATTTGGCCTTTACAGATGTGCACGTAATGACAGATTGAATTCTTCAGGTGAAGCTACCTCTGACTGGAAGCTGCAACACTGGACTTAGGATTTGCAAGAAAGCGAGTTGTGCTCACAACAGAGGGAGGTGAACCTTACAATTTACAGTAGTCTTTGATTTGTAGCAGATTCATTAGGAAAGTTAATATTCTTCAGGTGAAGGCTGCTTCTAATTGAAATGTGAAATAAGGAACTTAGAATTATCAGAAAAGGCAGTCTTTCAATCAACAGAGGGCGGTGGACCTTGCTTTACTTTTGTTACAATTGTTAAGCTTTTCAGTGCAGGAAGAGTTTAAACCCAGAGGGACTGAATACTGCTTATTGTGTCTGTCCTTGTGTACAACTGACTTGATTGGAGTTAGTGATTGACTGCTTGCATTGCAATATTTGTAATACTGTGAGTTATTCACTGGGCTAAGAATTTGTCATAAGTCCTGAAGTGAGTGCAGGTTACAGGCTGTGTATTTGACCCAGACAATGTCCCAGGGGGTGGAAACTGTTTTTTTTTTGTTTTGTTTATCTCTGTGTGCCTTAAAAGGCCAGGCCAGACTGTGTCAGGAAGTGCTTACATCACAGCTATTTATCAGCCAATAGCTTTGAAAGAGTCTTACAGACCTGATAACAACAGTACTATAAGCAAGTGTTTTTTAGCAGGCTCATCAGAAAACCTAATATTCTTCAGGTGAAGCTACCTCTGGCTGGAAGCTACAACACTGGACTTAGGATCTGCAGGAAAGTGAGTTGTGCTCACAACAGAGGGAGGTGAACCTTACAATTTACAATTGTCTTTGGTTTGTAGCAGATTCATTAGGAAAGTTAATATTCTTCAGGTGGAGGCTACTTCTAACTGAAAGGTGAAATAAGGAACTTAGAATTATCAGAAAAGGCAGTCTTTCAATCAACAGAGGGCGGTGGACCTTGCTTTACTTTTGTTACAATTGTTAAGATTTTCAGTGCAGGAAGAGATTAAACCCAGAGGGACTGAATACTGTTTACTGTGTCTGTCCTTGTGCACAGCTGAATTGTTTTGGGGTTGGCTGCTTTCAGAGCACAAGTCACCAGGCTGTTTTGGGGCTGGGGAGGTTTACCTGTGTCTGACTTGGTTGTTTGGATTTTTCTCTGTTTGATTAGCAGGGTATTTTTTCTGTCAAATTATCGTGTAGGGCATCTTGCTGACAGGAAGACACTCATTGCAGCGGTATGTCAGAGTTTTTAGCTGATTGTTTTGTGAGGGTACAGTTTAGGCCCAAACCCTTCCCACCCTCAACCCACCCACCCCGGAAATAGTTCCTTTATACCTGGGGTTCTGACATCATTTCTCAAGAGGGCAAGGTGCATAGCACTGTCATATCCTCTCTAGCACACTGCACTGACAATATAAGCATACATATTATATAATATATATATTTATATATAACAAACCAAACACACACACACAAAACAAAACAAAACAAACAAAAAAAATAAATAAAAAAATAAACAAGAAGGTAGACAGACATGTGGGGAGTAGTGCAATGCAATGGCTGTGGGGCAGCAGTCTTCTGGGAGTCTTTCTGGAGGCTGAGATGCTGTCCTGTTTGCAGACAACTCTCTGCCCTGATGGAGGAAGTTGCCCATCTTCAGGCCACATTGGACAGTAGTAAGGGAACCTTCCCCCAGGCCGCACTGGACAGTAGTAAGGGAACCTCCCCCATCCAGGGAGCAACAAAGCCACCACCACTACCTCAGAGGTTGCGAAGAAAGCACAGCAGTTGGAACAAAGTGGGCTCAGGGAGGGTAAGGGTGGTGGAACAGAGGCACACCCAGTCAGTTGTTCCACTCCACAATCCATACACCATTCTGGGGGAGCATAGTTCCCCTATGGATGCACCTGCAGAGGAGACTAAGGAGGTTGCAGACAACTATCACAAGGGAGGCCTTCAGGAAGGAGGCAGAGGATACCACAGGGAAAGGAAGCAGCTTCTGGTGGGGGACTCAATTATTAGGGGGATAGAATTGGAGGGAGCAGGGAAAACTGAAGTAAGGTGCCTGCCTGGTGCCATGGCTTGGAGAGACAGGAAGCGCATCCTTATGATCACGAGAACAGTTGAACAGGAGTCTGAGCTGGGGACAAATAACTTGGCTCATCATGAGATTAGAGCAGTGCAGAAGGACTTTGTAGAGTTGGGGAGGGGCCTAAGACAAGTAGCACACACAGTATCCCTCTCTGAGGTGCTGCCTGTCAGTGGCATGGGTGAGGCGAGGGTACTTTGCAACATGCAGTTTAACGAATGGTTGAAAAAATGGTGTGGAACACAGGGGTTTGGCTTCATTGGGGACTGGGGTTCTACCTGGAGGAACACCAGTCTATACTGGCAGATGATCTGCATTTGTCCAGGAAGGGAACAAGTCTTTTGGGCAATCGGTTTAAATGCTTCATTGGCAAGCTTTTAAACTAGTCAAGGGGGGAGGCACTGATAAGCAGCAGGAAAATCCCAGTCTCCCCCTACAAAACAGGGTACTAAATGAGAAAAAGACCAAGGTAGAAGGGTCAGTGGGGGATGCTGCTACAGAAGGTAAAGCCATCAAAAAATGGAAAGCAATGAGTACCAATGCCCATAGTCTGGGTAACAAGCTTCCTGAATTAGTGGCCTTGATGGAGGAGGAACATCTGGCTATTGTGGCAGTCATGGAGACATGGTACACACAGAATCATGACTGGGACATAAACATACCAGGATACACTATCTACAGGAGGGACAGGGAGGGTAAAAGAGGATGAGAAGTAACTCTCTACATAAGGGAAGGAATCAAAGCAACAGAACAAAAGGGTAGACAGGGAGGAGAAGAAGCACTGTGGGTCAATTTGGAGACAGGCAATGGCACCACAATCCGCACAGGGGTTGTATACAGACCCCCCTCTCAGGGGGAGGAAATGGACAAGGAAATGATAGAAAGTATACTTAGAATGACAGAAAAAGGGGAGATATTGCTAATGGGTGATCTGAATATGCCAGATGTTAACTGGAGTGCAGTTGCAGCAGCCACTTCTAAGAGTGGGGTTATTCTAGATGCCCTACAGGGGGCATGCCTTAGACAACTAGTATTGGAATCCACTCAAGAGGGAGCAATCTTAGACCTGGTTCTCTCAAATGGAGATGGAAAGAGGATCACAGATGTAGAAGTGGGTAGCCATCTGGGAACTAGTGACCATCGAACAATCTGTTCACAATAAACACAGCAATAGAGTCAAGCCATACAAAGGCAAAAGTGCGGGACTTCAGGAGGGCTGACTTTGCCAAAATGGGTGAGTGCCTAAGGAATGCACTAGCAAATGGGCAGGAAGGAGGGGTGGAAGAACAATGGGAAATAATAAAAACTGCCATCACAGAGGTAACAAACCTTTGTGTGAAGCAAATAAAACAAAACAATGTAAAAACCACTATGGTTCTCAAAGGAGGTGGCAGTGAAGGTTCAAGAGAAAAAGAAAGCATTCAGGAAGTATAGGGAATCACAGAAGGAACAGGACAGAGAATTGTATCAGTTAAAGCAAAAGGAAGCTGGGAAGGCAGTCAGAACAGCAAAGGCCTGAACCGAGGAAAAGATAGCCAACTCAGTTAAGAAGGGGGATAAAACCTTTTTTAGGTACATCAGGGAACGAAGGAAGACCAAGAGAGGGATAATGAGGCTTAATAAAGAAGAGAGGGGGTGGGCAGAGGGTGACTATGAAAAGGCAGAGATACTAAACAAATATTTTTGCTCAGTATTTACAAATGAAGAGGGGGAGGTACCTAAAACAAACAATAGAAACACTCTGGATACAGAAGTTGATACCAGCCCATTTACAGAAGACATAGTTCTGAAAGAACTCTTAAAACTGAAGTGGACAAAGCAATGGGGCCTGATGGAATTCATCCCAGAATTCTAAAAGAACTAAGGGTAGAACTAGTGACACCACTGACTACCTTCTTTAACAAATCATGGGAGGATGGGGTGGTACCTGAAGACTGGAGAAGGGCAGATGTGATTCCTCTTCACAAAAGTGGGAGCAGGGCAGAAGCAGGAAACTACAGACCTGTTAGTTTAACCTCAGTGACAGGGAAAATGATGGAATCACTTCTGAAGGAAAAACTTGTCGAGTACCTAAAGGCCAGAGGGGCACAGGACCCAAGGCAGCATGGATTCACCGCAGGAGGGTCATGCCAGACGAATCTAATAGATTTCTTTGACTGGGTGACAAAGTATTAGATCAGGGCGGGGCTGTGGACATGGCCTACCTAGATTTTAACAAGGCATTTGACACAGTCCCACACAAAAGATTAATATATAAGTTAGCCAGCCTGGGAGTGGGTCCCAAGATGGTAGCCTGGGTAAAGAATTGGCTGGAGAATAGGACACAGAGGGTAATAGTAAATGGGATCCACTCTGAAGAAATGGGGTTACTAGTGGGGTACCGCAGGGTTCAGTATTAGGACTGGTCCTCTTCAATGTCTTATAAGTGACATTGCAGAGGGACTGGAAGGAAAAGTATGTCTCTTTGCAGATGACACAAAGATCTGCAACAGAGTTGATGCACAAGGTGGGGTGGAAATGATGAGGAGGGACTTGGCAAGATTAGAGGAATGATCAAATGTATGGCAGCTTAGAATCAATGCTAAGAAGTGCAAGGTAATGCAACCGGGAAACAAAAAAGCAGGGGAAGAGTACACAATGGTGGGAGTGAGATACTAACAACAACAAAAATGGAAAGGGACCGGGGGGTAGTCATACCAGATGACTTAAAGGTGGGTAAGCAATGTCAGAGGGCAGTAAGGAGGGCTGGGGAGATACTGGGATGCATAGGGAGAGGCATCACCAGTAGAAAACAGGAAGTTGTTATCCCTCTGTACAGACAGCTGGTGAGACCCCATCTGGAGTACTGCGTGCAGTTCTGGAGACCCAATCTCCACAAGAACATAGACAGGATGAAAGCTGTCCAGAGGAGGGCAACTAAAATGGTGCAGGGTCTGCACTGGAAGACATATGAAGAGAGAGACTAAAGGAGCTTAATATGTATAGCCTCGAGGAAAGGAGAGAGAGGGGGGACATGATAGAAACTTTTAAGTACCTCAAGGGAATCAACAAAGTCCAAGAGGGTAGCATCTTTCAAAAAAAGAGATGTGCAAGAAAAAGGGGGCGCAATTTGAAGATGGGGGTGCAGCTCAGAGGTAATGTAAGGAAGTATTTTTTCACAGAGAGGGTTGTGGATGCATGGAACAGCCTTCCAGAGGAGGTTGTGGAGTCAAAAACAGTGGCTGAATTCAAGCATGCATGGGACAGTCATAAGGTAATTCTATGGGTTGGGGGTAGAAAGAAGTAGGCTGCTGGTTAACTAGGATCTGCAGCTTATCCATTAGTTAGGGAAATGGGCAGACTGGGTGGGCTAAGCGGTCCTTATCTGCCATCAAATGCTATGTTTCTGTTGAAGAAGAAGACAAATTGATATTTGGCATTTATAACTAATGGTATGGCATGGGGTCTGCAGCATCACATCTTTTCTGCATTCCTTCAGGTGCATTCTCTTTAAGTGTCTTATTAATGTAGATGTTCCAAGGTGATTCTCCTGTCTCTGCCTGCTGACACCAGTTTTACAAATGGTGCATACTGCTCAACAGATATTTTGGGAGTCAATACAACAGCAATTCCAGACCCAAGAGGTGGCCTTTTTAGTTTTACCTCCAGGCATAAGTACCTGGTTCTGTAGCACTAGTAGCAGCGCTTACATCATGAGTCATGTCATCAGCATTGTTTTCTTTCTGTAACATAATAGTGTCAGCAGGGGAGACAGGAGGATCTTCCTTGTCACCATCTCCTTTTAGGTTGATCCCACCTGATGACCCATCTCCAGAATTTCTTTTGAATTTTCTCCCACGCTACATCACTAGTATCAAAGTCAGATGACTCAGACCCATGGTGATTGAGCAAAAAGTTGCTACCTCTGCTGTTAGGATCCATGCTGGAGTCTGACTTGTCAGAGGATGATTGAGATTGAGGCAATGGTGCATTAAATGCATAAATACTCATCTCTTCAGTACCTCTTTGGGTGACTCCACCAACTACTTTGGTTCTCTTAATAATGGTGCCTTTAATACCATGCCCTTTACTCCTCTTGCATGGTGCAGTAGAACCTATAGTTTTCTTTTTGATACTACCTTGACTTGATGTACAAACACCAGCATCTGGGAATCAATCACTTGTAGGGCTAGGGAAAGGGGATGTGCCACTTGTCATCTCGCTCACAGATTCTGACTCTTTTGGGTTGTTTTCTAACAAGGATTGTTCTGGGCCACTTTTGGGATTCTAAGGTCTATTAGTTGCATCTTGTACACTCTTTTAAACAATTCAGACAGTTTCTTTACATTTGTTTGTTTAGTTTTGTCCATGATTTGTAAACAGGGAATGACCAAGAAAACGAGTAAAATGAAATGCAAACAATGGGCCCTATGCACTATTGGTGCAGCGTGGCTAAGCGTGCGTATCTGGGACAAGTAGCAACTCTGCACTCACTGCATACCCCGCCCAGCATGCATGAAGGGGGGCAAGCAGACCCACTGCACCCGATTCCCCACGTCCGTGGACAGTTCCGCGCTGGGGCATTCCGGGGGCATGCCAGCACACAGTATGCACTAACCCATGTAGTGCTGGCTGCATGGGTGTAGAGGGTGGTGCGGGGTATGCCAGGGAGACCCTGCCATAACCCACTGCATGCTCTGATGGGCACAGGCTTGGAGTCATTGGGGGACCAGAACAGGGCACACTGTGCTGCTCCTGACTGCTGGGCAGCAGAAGGTGGCAGGGGCTGATGGACAGGTGAATGCCCAGAAACTTCTTGTGTAGTGGCACTGGGACCAGAGGGTGCTGCACAGGTCCGGGTGCATGCAATCAGCATGCTCAGCCCTGGAACCGCACCACCCTACACGTGGGATCCACTATGGGTCCTGGGGGGCATCCCATTGGATACCCGGCCCAGGATGACAACTCCTTCTCTGGCCACCCTGTGGAGTCCTGCGTTCTGGGAAGGGAGGAGCCATGGACAGGTGGCCAGCATTGGTGAATGCCAGTATGGTCTCACCTGTCTGTGGTGTGCAGGGGCACAGGTGGGGTATGCGCATTTTGTGCGTACCTACACCCCATTCGTGCATAGGGGCCACTGCCAGCTGTGTCAAAGTCGAAAAACACACACAAACACACTGTTCAGGTAAGGATGTCAATCAATAGGGATGGTTAGCTCAGGCAGTTTAAAAAGCATACCACTAGCTGCCAAGCTGTGACACATAGTCAAGCAGCAACAGTATCTGGATCACAGGGGTTCCTAGCAGCCCTAACACCACAAGTAGCAGCACACTAGTCACCAAGGGGCCCAATTTAATAATTAATGACTAATTATTTTCTTCTACTATGGTCTGGGTACTTCTGTATGTGGTTCACCTATGCCACAGTGACATACATTTTGCCGATGCCAATTATGGCACAGGCAAAATGCCAACTGGCATTACAGCACCAGGCATTTCATCTCCCAGATGTTACAGCGCCAAAGTGCCCTCCTGGGAAATGGTCACTTTTGGGAGTGACTTTGATCCCCACACACACCAAAGTGGATGGCTTCACCCCCTGCATCCCCCAAACTAAATATAGCCTCTTCTGGGGTTGGCATGCCCTAGAGGGAGTAGAAATTGTGTGGGCATAAATGGTAACATGAGTGAGGGGTGATCTAAAATCAAGATTGCCCCTTTCACTGTTGCCCCTTGTTGCGGCAGCCTAATTGCAGTGCCCAAATATACTCGTCAACTTGACAGGCTACATCTGTATGCTGCATTCATTTCTGTAGTGCCCCCTTCTGCTGTATTACCATCAAATTGCTCCTGCTGTTGGTCTGTGGTTGTACAGTAGCAGCCACAGACATTGCCAGCTATTTCCAGATATTTTGTGACATTTCTAAAGAGTTTCTCTCTGCTGCCCCTACTGTGGAAATGGAGAAAGCATGAGATATTTCTGGAAATATCACAGAAATTTCAGGGAATAGTTGGCAGTGTCTGTGGCTGCTACTGTAGGTAGTGTGTTGGGACACCAGGTAACTCTCTTGCTCCCTGCTACTTCATCAGTTGAAATCTCCATATCCCTGGCTAGCCCAGATGGAAAACTCACAATACTTTTCCAAATGCAATATTTGGAAAAAATAGGGCAGCTAGCCCAGTAAGCTTATGGCAAGCTAGCCAAGGGCCTTCGATTCTTCAGAATGGTGCACAGATTCAAAAAATTGCCTTTTTTTATTTTTTCCCCCCAGGTTCCAGCAGCAAACTGTCTCTCTGCAATAGTCTTCTGTAATCTTTATTTTGTTTTATATTTCTTTTGTGAAATTAAAATTGTATTTTTTAACTTGTCTTGTAATTTTTCTTACTTTGACCTCCTTTTTTTACTTTCAGCCCACACTGTCTGTCACACCCATTATCTTTTGTCACCTCACCCTCATTTTAACACACCTCTCCAAACCTCAATTTCAGTTTATTTTTCTTTAACTTTCCCATTCTCTGAACTTTTCTTTATTCTGTGTTTTATTCTTGTGTTTCCTGATTTCTTTCCTTTCCTTCTTTCTTCTTTCTTTTCTGCCCCCCTGTAATCTAGTACACACTCCCCAAATCACACCATCCCTCCAAATTCAAGTCCCCTGACCCCCACAACATCACTTTTTTGGCAGTCGCTTCTTCTTTTTCTGCTTTTCTCTTATTTCTGTTTTTTTTTATCAGTTCCAAGCACCAGACTCCTTCAGTTTCCTTTCATTTAGTTCTCTTCTCCAGCCCACTCCCGCCGCTCCCCAGAGACAGCATGGAGACACTGCCAGCACAACCACTGTACAGCTCAGCAAGTCTGTAATCTTGTCAATAACACCCACTCCCTCCTTTCAGCCCACCTCCTCAAACCCCCATTTCCCTTTCTTTTTCTTAATTCACTTTTCCCCTTTTCTGGGCTTTTCTTTATTCTGTCTGCTTTTCTTTTGTTTTCTTCATTCTTAATTCTTTCTTTTCCTTCTTTCTTTTTCTGCTCCCCTACTCCCCCAGTAATCAAGTGCACCCCCTCCCGAGTCACAGCATCCTTCCTGAGTCAGATCCCCCGGCCCCAAATCCTGCTTTCTCAGTGCTCCCAGATCTTCAAGGATTCTTGTATTTTATGGGATTTGAGGGTCAAAAATGGGCCACGGGAAGGAAAACAGTTTATTGGCAAATATATGGGGGAAATTGCTGCCTGAGAATTTCCCCCTAGTAAAATGGCTACCAAGAGTCTCACAGATTGATTAAGATGGCAGCCGAGACAGACAGCAATCACTAATTGGTTCTGATTGTTCCCAGCATCTAAACATGTGCCCATCACATGCTCTTCTTGTGCCCTGATAGGCAGGTTTAAATCCCTTTGATGCTCAGAGCTGCTGGGGGATGTAAACTGTGCCTGTGCTAGTAATTTCACATGTGACAAGGAGGCTGAGAAGAGGAGAGACTGAGGGGCAGACTAAGAATTTTTCCAGTGGCATGCCATGTGGATTTTAACAGATTAAAGACTGGCATTTGTTTCTGCCACATATGAGCAGTCTGTTGACACTGACTCCAATTTTCATTGACTGCCAGAATCAATCAAAGACTAAACTAAGGCTGAGATTGAGACTCAAGTGCAACTTAAGCACTGATCATGGACTGGAACCTAAAGAGACAAGGTAAGTAACTCCTTGTGGTCCTACAGAAGCCAGGACAGACCTGGGACCCTCACCTGACTGCAGCCAGCACAGAACCAGATCCCTGATCTGATGCAGCCATGCAACAGTAGTCTGATTTTAGTGTTGGCTGCTGCAAACGTTCCCAGTTAAGTTTGCATTTAGTACCATCTGCTCGGTGCTCTAAGGTTTAGGGTGTGTACAGCATCATGTATGGAGATTGTGACTCTGGGAGGCTTCTTGCCACCTGAGTCAATCGGGCTATAATCTTCTTGGTACAAAAAAAATTAACTAGCTATGAAGACACAGAGTTATCGGCTCAGGTTGCTGGAATGCACTTGTAAGCAGAACTGAATGAGTTTAGATGGTTTCAACACTGTAGCATAAAAGGAGGAAAAATGGGGACAGGTTTAAATTAAAAATGACAAACCCAGTAACCGACAGAGAGAGGCAAGACGTGGGGGGATAAAAAAAGAAGATAGTATTTTCACATCATGATTCCAAAACTCAACCTAACAGAGATTGGAGAAAAATCATGGTGAAACTGGGACATAAAACAAAATTGAAAAGGGACCAGGTTGTGTGTGTTTTGAATAATCAGATGTGTAGATCGTAAATGTAAGAGCAACTGCATGAACAAATCATGCTGAGACTATCATCTATAGTCTCTTCTCATGCTGTGGAAAAAAAAAAAACTTTGCTTGGGCTATATACTGTACTGCCCTGCTGTAGTTAAGAGCAGAACAGCTTCTTGTTTTAGGCCCTTTTTTCCTTCTGCATTTACCACCAATAGCCTCTGAGAGTTGAACATTCTTTTTATTAAAATCAAAATATCGTATATGATTAGATGCTGTTCTGGATGGGTGCTTGGGGTACAGACAGTGTGATATTATTTGGCAAAATATGTCCTTAAATCAGTTGGTATATACAGAAAAATCTACTGGAATTTCATCAAGCTTTCACAGGGAAAACACGGGGAAAAAAAGAGGGTGCACTATAGGGAAATGCTTTACCAGATCTGGGAGGGCTGCTTTCTTTGGCACTTGGCAGTTTTTTTATTTCTCTTTTTTTCCTTTTTGTTATCAGTCCCAATTTCCTGACTCTTTCACTTTCCTTTCATTTATTTTCCCCAGCCCACTCCCTCTGCTCCTCACAGGCAGCACGGAGACACAGCATTCACACCCCTTCCCTCCTTTCAGCCCTCCTCCCCAAACAAACCAGTAAACAAGACCTTACTACTACCCCTTCACTTAATGAGGCTCTTATTCACTCATCTATATCTATATCTATATATACATATACATATACATATATTATATATGTATACATTTTATTAGCTATGCAAACTTTATATTGAATATCATGGCAAAAGTATAAAAAAAACTTAACAGAAAAATAGTGGGACAAGAACTGCCTGATGCTGTTTCGCACCCCTGTGGGTGCTTTTTCAAGGGTGAGGTTCACAGACTTTTATACATTATATTATAGCACACATGATCACAATAACAATTACATTTAGTTTAAAAACCACGGATTACTCTTGATAATGAATCTACCACCCACATTTTCACTATGTGTAATAAACCTCAAGTAGCACTACTACATTTATTTATTTACTTATTTATTTATTGAAGTCTAGGATAATATCACTTGAGCTCGAAGCTCTTTACATAGGTTCCACGTCATGATAACACAAAACTGGGTTGTACAAATTACAAAGATTGTGGATACAGCAGATGCAACAGGGATTGAACATGTTACAGAGGTAGTTAGGATATTGGAAGTGGGGTTAACAAAAGAGACACTTAAGGTATAAGATGCCTGAAAGAAAAAAACAATCAACTGTCAGTGGGGACAAAGGGGTAGCAGAAGAAAAAGTGCTAGAAGAGGTGAGGAGAAGCCCCAAGTGCTATCGAGGAGGCGATATTGGGAGGAACTAAGTCTGGCAGGGGAGGGTATGAGATAGAAGAAAAAGGGGAGGGAGAAGAGGTAAGGGGGGCATAACTCAGGAGAGGAGTCAGGGGGTGAGGGGTGAGAGGGGAGAAGCATAAATCAGGTGAGGAGTCGGGGTGAGGGGTGAGAGAGTAAGGGATGGGAGTGTAGAAAAACAGCTCATAACCAGTAATTGTATTTTCATGTTATATGGTCATTTATATCCAATCCTTTAACAATCCAGGCAGTCCATTATAATCTAGGCAGTCCATTATAAGTAAATTGACTTTCCTTGTTTTCACATAGACATGTTTTCATTCTTGTTAACTGATTGGTTCGATTGCTGAGGTGAGTCATTGGACTATCCATGGATAACGTAACCCTCCCACGTATTGTAGAGCTATCATTCAGAGGTAAACTTGTGGGTGGTCCTGATTCAATTTCTAGTTTTCCACAGAGTCAATAGATGTCACAGATCTATCAATATTTTATTTATTTAGTTTTTGTTGACTGGGTAAGTGCACTAGACAAACCCTGCCTATTTTCAGGCACAACCCGGGGGAGGGGGATACAGATGAATGCCAACTGACCTTGAATCAGATTAAGCTGTTGGTGGTATTTTTAGTGAATGAGGGAAATTTGGCCAGGATATAATAAAGCAAAAAACAGTATATAAGACAATTTGCAATATACAGATATGAGTGCAGTACATTAAAATACGGCTATTACGGGGGGGGGGGGTATCATAGAAAGGGCTTAATTTCAAAGCAACCATTCAATCCTGGTGTTTGTAAAGCATTCAATGTATAGATTAATTTGGCTTCCCTCTGTAATAAAGGCCTATTCATCTCAGACATCTTGTTTAACCTTTTCAATCCCCATATTATCCAATTATGCTCTCTTATATGGTTTACAAATTTAACATGGGTTGCTAATATATTGGTTATGATCTCCTTGGCTACAGTATGTCTCTTACGTATTCTCCAGTGTAGTGCTTGAAAGGTCTAATAGTTTTTCCTACACAAAAACTACAGTATATACAGGTGCCATATCTACAACAGCCTATGTTTCATATGTTATTAGATCTTGTATATTAAATATTTCTGCCTTTGTTGGATGCTGGAAGGTCTTACTTTTCCTGACAAATCTGCAGAATTTACAGCAACCACAAATTGTGCATCTTTTTGGGGGAGGGGCTTCAAACACAGATATCTCTCATTTCTATGTTGGTTGTAAGGAATGCACAAGCTGCTTTCAGTGTTGGTTGTTCTTTTATAAACCATTAGTGGAGGATATTTTTGCCTTTTATCCCTAGTGTTAGATCGGAATCTATTATTTTCCAATTTTTAGAAATGATTTCCCTTATGTATTTTGACTGGTATGTATATTTCATAGTATAGAAGTTGGAAACTAGATTAGAAACTTCACCTTTGAAAAAGCACCTCCAGGGGTGTGAAATGGCATTGGGGAGTTCTTGTTCCACTGTTTCTCTGTTATGAGGGTTTTTATAATTCTGCAATGATATGTGATTTCATTTTTATATGGTAAATAATATAATACTGGATGGGCAACTATGCAGAACCAGTGTGTTCTGACACAGAGGGTTCTGATTCCCTCTGACCTTGAGAGTGAAGCTCGAGAGGTCCATGGGAATCAGAACCCCAAGGTGGCAAAACACACTGGTTGTGAATAGAGTTGCTTATCCTGTATTTTTTTATAGTGTATAGTACTGTGTGAAAAATGTGTTTTGTGAGTTCTTTTGCTTTCAAAATGAAACTGACTCATTTAGTCTCTAGAAGTTCTAGAATGCTGTTCTACGGAACCTGTAGTGCTGAACTGGTTACTCCAGATGGGGGGGCTGTCCACCTTTTGCTTCCAAATTCATTCCCAGCCATTCTTTCAGAGTTACACCTTAAAACTTCATGAACACACTTAGGTAAATGTATCTTTGAATAGCCAGCCCAGTGGTACTGAGGGTTGAGGCACTGGACACCACATCTCACTCCATGCCGGTGACCCAGGTTCAGAAATGAGCCTGGGCTGTCAGGGATCGGCAGGGGAGAGGGAAGATTGAACATCCAGAGGACAGCTCTCCTCTCTTGGGGGGGTTCCAGGGGTATTCCTGGCCCTGTAGTGATGGCTGATGGTGACCAGAGACACCTACATGCTTAGGGCATGCAGAGAGGGATGCGGAGCCACAACAGATGTGCCCTGGTGTCATGGCATGCTGGGGCTCCACCTAGGGGGATGGGGTCAAGGGCATAAGTAGGAAAAAAATCCCCACCCCGAGGATAGGTGATGGCACCATCCATCTTGGCCACACTCCACTGGCCACTCTCTCCACTCCTGGGCTGAGACCAGTCCTGCCTGAATTCTAGATAGAGTGCCCTGAGAGGACTGGCCAGCCCTACCTCACAGGGCTCAGAGCCGGGGGGATAGCCAGGCTGGTGCCAGGAGTCAAGGAGGAGTTTCAGGCCTGGTGGTAGAGCTGAGACTGGGGTGGATGCCTGAGATAGTTGCCTGGGAGTCAGAGCAGAAAAAAGAATTGTAAAAAAAAAAATGTATCTTTGAATGAACTCTCACATCCAGCATTTAAGAAACTACTCTGGGAGTGTAAGAAATTAAAGTCCTGAACAATGTGAACAGTCTGCCTCTGGACCCCACGATTGCCAGCCAACTTTAAACTGAGAACAGTCTCAAACATCATAACAGAACCAGTGTACCTTTCCCTTTTAACCAGAGAAACACCAAAGCACAGGTACTTTCTTCAGGAAGCACAAAGTCAGATCTACTCACAGTTAGAACAGTACAGGCAGCTTGAGATTGTCCTGGATCAAATAAGGGATTGCCCCTAGGATCCATTATCAAGCAGTCCTTTTCATCCTTTCAGGGATGAAAATCAGGAGATCCTGCTGTGGACAACGGTTTCCACCACTTCTCTTGGCAGGCTGGATACTTTTTAGGACTAGGGTGAGAAAGTAGGCTCTCCTCTCGGAGCCCACAGCAGCTCTCACTCCTTACACATCAACTGCTGACACAGAACTCTCCTTGCTGACAACTGACTACTGACCCAAGATTCTAAAACTCACCACTCACAGCCAGCTGCTGTGGCTTATGCTGCTGCAAGAGTTCTAAATGACCTAATCTCTCTCATCTCAACTGAGACCAAGTAAACAAGACAGTGAGAAGGTGAAAACCCCATTTAACTAGTTATTCACCAGCTGCCTTCCCTACCTAGCACTGACACTGATGGGATTCTTGTAACCCCAGGGAACTGAGTGATTTTATATATATATATGTGTGTGTGTGTGTGTGTGTGTGTGTGTGTGTGTGTGTGTGTGTATACATATATATATATATATATATATGTATATATATATATATATACACACACACACACACACACACACACACCTACCTCTCTCTATATATAAATAATATATATACAGTATATATATATAGTGTAACGTAGTAGTGCCACTATAATTAGGGTTGAGTACCCCATTTAAGGTTAAGTGGTGAAATTTTGCACCTTAATAACTTTGCCACCGTTTGACGGATGTGCTTAAAATTTGGCAGACACTGAGCAGTTGCATAGATCGTGGAATCTGGCAAGTTTCATTGTTTCATTCTTTGCTCACATCTACAGGTTGCACTCTTTGCTTGACCAGTCCAAAAACCTCAGGGAACATGTGGACGGGGTCCCCGATGTGCCTTTTGAAGATTTCATGAAAAATTATTGAATGGTTAAAAAGTTATTCAAAAAACAAGTTTCCCATTATAGTCAAAGGGAAAAGTTAACAAAAAGTTCGACAGTGTTGCAAATGCGGATTTTAGGGTCACAAATGACCCCAGTAGTGTGGCAAATCTGCCATTTTGTTTTCAGTTAGTGAGCACAGAAATGCTTGGCATTTAAAATTGGGACCCTCTAGGCAAACAATTATTTTTGTGTTTATCTAGTTGGACCCTGGGGATACTAGGCATGTCTTTATTTTGGGGTTAAACACCCCAAAAATATGTTTTTGAAATTTTTGGGAAAAGTAGTGTCGTGCCTATGACACTTTTGTGATTTCTTTTGCAAAGTGTAATGATTTGCGACACTACTATTCAACACTATGGGGAAAATAACAGGGATTCTTTGCCACCTTGCTGCAAAAGTAATGACTTGGTCTTTTGGGCTGCAGTTTGGAGGGAGGACAGCCAACATGCCACAGATGTGCCTTTTGGTGGTTTGATGAAAAAATATTAGATGGCTGCAGAGTTACAGAACTCTGAAGTTGATGCTTTTTCCCATATACTAACATTACGGCGTCTGACGCATTACAGGAATTCTTTGCCACCCTGCTGCAAAATAACGGTTTGGTCTTTTGGGCTGATATTTAGAGGGAAGAAAGCCAACATCACACAGATGTACCTTTTGGTGGTTTGGTGAGAAAATATTACAGGGCGGAAGAGTTACTGCACTCTGAATTTCAAGTTTTTTCCCATAGGATAACATTACAGTGTCCGCTGTGCTTTTCGGGGCCCGTATCTCGGAAACGATGAGAGATACAGACTTTTTGCCAGAAAAAATGCTTAGCCCACTAAACGGAGCCGAGTATAAAACTAGCCAGGAAAGTCATAATTCATACAAAATTAAATTGTTTTTCTACGTTGTACAGTTCTTGAGAAATAAGCAATTTAGTATTCCAACTCCTCATTTTCTGCTCCGAGACCCATTATTATGCATACATTCTTTGTACTCACTGTGTTTCTCTATGCAGCTGTTGGGGAAAACCAGGGTATGCACTTCTGTTACCCTTAGTGTTTCCACTTGCGTTTCCGTTCTGTGTGAGTTATCCTTTAAGTTTTCATTTGCGCTTGCATTTGTGTTACTGTTACCATTTGCATTTCTACCTCTGTTTCTGTTTGCATTACATTTGCATCACCGTGCGCATTTTCATTTGTGTTTGTGGCCACCCTTCCATTTGTGTTTGTCTTTTGTTTGGTGTCATCGTAGCTGTTACCATTACCATTTGTGTTTACAATTGCATTACCGTCACCATGCGCATTATGGTTTGCGTATCCACATGTGCTTGCATTTCCTTTTACGTTTCTCTTACCTTTGGTGTTATTGTTGCTCTTAATGTTACCATTTGCATTTCCAACTCCATTACTGTGACCGTGCACATTACAGTTTGCGTTTCCATATGTGGTTGCATTTACGTTTGCATTTCTGTTTCCTTTGCTGTTATTGTTGCTGTTACCATTATCATTTGCATTTCCAGTGGGTGGCAAACTGGTTGATGGGCAGAAAACAGAGAGTGGTGGTAAATGGTATACAGTCAGAAGAGATGCAGGTCACAAGTGGGGTACCTCAGGGATCAGTCCTGGGGCCAGTCCTCTTCAACATCTTCATTAGTGACCTTGCAGATGGACTAGAGGGTAAGGCTTGTCTGTTTGCAGATGACACCAAGATCTGCAACAGAGTAGATGATCCAGATGGGGTGGGCAGAATGAGAAGAGATCTGGATAAACTAGCAAAATGGTCAGAAGAGTGGCAACTAGGATTTAATGCAAAGAAGTGAAAAATCATGCACATAGGGAAGAGAAACCCTGAAGCCACCTATAGGCTGGGAGGGGAGTTGCTGGCAGTCACAAGGGAAGAAAGAGACTTGGGCATCATCATCACAGACTAACTGAAATAATCCAAGCAGACCACTAAAGCAGTAGGTAAGGCCAAGGGGATGTTGGGGTGTATTAGTAGGGGTAGCACAAGTCATAAGAGGGAGGTAATAATCCCTCTTTACAAGACACTAGTTAGGCCCCATCTGGAGTACTCGATGCAGTATTGGAGCCACACCTTCACAAGGACATTAACCAAATTGAGGCAGTCAGAAGGGCAACCAAAATGATGCAGGGACTGCATCAGAAGACATATGAGGACAGATTAACAGAGCTCAATATGTATACCCTAGAGCAAAGGAGGGAGAGAGGTGATATGATCGGGGCATTCAAACACCTTAAGGGCATTAACAAGGTGAAAGAGTCAAACATGTTTAAATATAAGAAAAATAGCAGGACAAGAGGACACAGCATGAGATTAGGGGGCCGATTAAGGGGAATGTGAAATTATTTTTCACAGAAAGGGTGGTGGATGCATGGAATGGCTTACCACAAGAGTGAGTGGCTATGAATACAGTGCAGGGCTTCAAACAGGCATGGGATAGGCATAAGGGAGCAATACAAATGACTATGAATAGATAGGCCACTGACAGAGCAAAGGCCGATGGCACATTTATAAGGTAGAAAAAGAAATGGGCAGACTGGATGGGCCTTGCGGTCCTTATCTGCCATCAACTTCTATGTTTCTATGTTTCAGTTGCATTACCATGACAGTGCATGTAACGGTTTGTGTTTCCATACGTGCTTGTATTTCCATTTCTGTTTCTGTTTCCTTTGGAGTTATTCTTGCTGTTACCATTACCATTTGCATTTCCAATTGCGGTACTGTGATCATGCGCATTATAGTTTGCATTTCCACATACACTTCTGATTGCATTTCCATTTCTGTTTACTTTGCCGTTATTGTTGCTGTTACCATTACCATTTGCGTTTCCAATTGCAGTACCATGACCATGCACGTTACCAGTTGCATTTCTGCATGAGCTTGCATTTGCATCTCCATTTGTGTAATTTTTCGCTTTGGCATCAGTTTGTGCTTGCATTTCTATTACCGTTTGCATTACCATTTACGTTTGCATCACCATGTGCATTACTGTTTCTGATTGTGTTTGCATTGCAGTTGCCATTACTATGTGACAAAAAATCATGTGGTGGGAGCACGGGCCTGAAGGCCTGCTCCCTACCATTCCATTACCTATTTATACTCCTCATTCTCAAAAAGAAGAGAAATTCATGGCAAAAACTCTGTTTAATGTATCAGTAGGGTTGTTCCACAGTGACAAAAGTAAGGAAATTTGATGTTAGGGTTGAAAACCCCCATTGCCCCTCACCCGGCCCCCCCCAAATGGCATTGGGGTGTGCGTTGGGGTCATCAGTCCTAACTCTCACCCCATTCTCCTATACTTCACCATCTCAGCTTCTTTACACATGGGATGGGGTGAGAGTTAGGACCGACTACTAGCGCACACCCTGATGCTGGTTGGGTGGGCAGGAGTGGGGGCAAGGGAGGTTTTGAACCTAACATTGAATTTCCTTACTTTTGTAGCTGAGGACAACCTACCTGATGCATTAAATGGAGTTTTTGCCATGAATATATATATAATATATATATATATATATATATATATATATATATATATATATATACACACACACACACACACACACACACACACACACACATATATACACATATATGAGTGAATAATAGCCTCATTGAGTGAAGGGGGTTGTAACAAGGTCTCTTTAACAGGTCTGAAATTTTGACCCAATGCACTACCATTACAGGAAGATTCTTTTTAAATAATTAATTGAGTCATTGGACCTGCTCCCCAAACCCCAATTTCAGTTTCTTTTCCTTAATTCATTTTTCCCCTTCTCCTGGCATTTCTTTATTCTGATTTCTTGTCTTGTGTTTTCTTAATTCTTGTTTCTTTCTTTTTCTGTTCCCCCACTCTCCCAGTAATCAGGTGCACCCTATCTTCCAAGTCACACTGTCCCTCCCGAATCAAGTCCCCTGGCCCCAACACCAACTTTCACTTTCCCTTTCTTTACCAGTTTAATTTATTTTTCTCTTTTTTTCTTTATGTTTTGTGTCCAATGCAGAGTCCTGACAAAATTCAGTGCCCCAGCTCACTCTCTTTGCTTCTCACAGGCACCCCATGGCTCAGAGAGAGAGATACGGTCCAGTCCACATGACCACTCCACAGCTCAGTGACTGTGTAATGGCAGCAAGCTGCAGCATGGTCCCTTATTTGTACACCAGTTTGTGCATGTCGAACCAGGGTATTGGATCACTACACAAATGCCCTTTAACCTCTCCTCCCAGCCTCAAATGACAAATCACATGACATACAAGGTTGGAGGAGAGAAAAATACTAAGGGCAATCAGAAATCCAAGTCAAACATGTAGTGTTTGGTTCGGGCTACTGAAACTGGGCCGCATGAGTTTGGAGCAGCTTGCTTTCAGCAGTGGGATTTGGAACTTCCCGAGTCTGTATTGCTTCTACTGTCATTCTAGGTCATCTGTGAAAATAAAACACTTGTATTTAACAGGGCATTCCAGGATAATAATTTTTGATTATCTAAATAAATAAATACACACATGCATACAAACATACATAAATCTGCAGAACAGTTATACAATATATGTGGAACCCATTCTACAAACACATGTTGCAAGTATGATGCAATCGCTTGAGGCCATCACTGCAAACTCTGAACTTGGCATTGGCAGATTGCTACTGCTGTCAAGAGTAGTTCAGTTATCCCTATTTATGCTGTGCTTTAGGGTTTCTCTTTTAAAACATGGTGATTCCTGTCATTTTTAATATCACTAGCAGTAGTAGATGTTCTATTCTTTCATCTATTGAGGGTCTCTCATGAGCTTTTTGGAGAAGGAGATCAGAAGAACATTTCCTTAGGTTGAAAGGAAGATGCATGCACCAGCTTGGAAAATACACAAAAGTAAATATATTTCAAAATGTTTGTCCATTTTTGATCACATTGTTTAACTTTTACAATCTCAGCAGAGGATATAGCTTACCCAGCTGTATTAGCACTGGTTCAATGTGCTTATACTTACCTAGCCAGAACCTTTGCAGACCAGTGGTGTATTTCACCTACATCATTCATCACCAGCAGACAGCAACATACACAAAAGGAGGTGTGCATTGCAAAGGGGATGAGTTCTCTCTGTGACACATGATGCACATCGTCCAGACAGATATTTATGGTTGCAGCCATGGTTTACATATTCTAACACCCAGTGTGTGTGTGTGTGTGTGTGTGTGTGTACCTGGGACCAGGTCAAAGTATGGCATTGTGCAAGGTGTACGCTGCAATGTAATGCTGTGCTCCAGTTACTGCCCAGGGCACATGGGTATCTGGCCTGGAAGAGAGCCTCCTCCTTAGCACACCAAATGATGAATAGATCCTGAAGGTCAAGCAGACCCCCTCCAAGACCCCATTCTGTGCCCTGATAGTCCAGTGAATGCCCCCAACATGATACCAGTACCAAACCCATATTTGGAACTGGTCAAGTGGCTTCTCCCTCTTTAGCTCCAGTAATGACCTCTACCTAGTGAACTAGTGGTCTCTTTGGACCATGACCTGCCTGCAATCTTCTGTGCCAAGTTACAACACTTCACCTTCTGTTACTATTTACGGTTAACAAGCAGTGACCAGGTGGAGGCCCACGTAGCTACAGCTGGGCCTGCAAGACTTGCCATGACTTCAGGTTTGACCCAGAAGCCCATCTCTCTTTCCCAACTACTTGCAGTGAGTTTTGCAAGAACTTGGGAAAGTGTATTTACCCTGCTGAGCAATGCTTAGAGCTGGCACCAAGTGGTCAAACAGATCACTTACCTGCAGCCTTTGCAGTTCAGGGTGGGCACAACAGCGCTTACTCTAACAAATGGTTATTACTGTTTTCTCCAGTACTGATAACGCACATAAATCCTGAACCACAGCTCTAATCCTTTGCAGTAGTTACCCGCTGTGAAAACCTTAAGGCATTTATTTCTTGGCAGCTACAGATACACAGACACCAACTGTGATCTAACAGAAAGTAACTCCCGACTCAATAACATAGATCAGAGCAGATGGGGATGTTGATTTCTGATGGAATGACAGCCAGTTCAGACTGAATGCAGAGTTTTGTGTAAACAATAACCTATCAGAAGATGTATCGTCATGTTAAATTGCTGCACAGCGTGACTAACATGGGTTGTGAGCACAAGGTGGCGCCAAGAGCCCTCACCAACCTAGGAAATGTATTTATTGAAATGATATGGTATTTGTGTTACTATTTGTGCTTGTAAAATTGTCTTATAGTAAACAACAGAAAAGAAAACAAAATTTAAACTGCATAAAAATGGGAAGCAATTGCATTGTTATCTGACCATCTTTAACTAAACATACTAGGCAGCATATTGAAAGCTTGAGCCACGCACCAAGTAAAGTCACCTATCAGTGTGCAAAGTAGCTGGACATGCTCAGATTGGTATATTTGAACATGTGTAGACTGCAGTTTTCCTGTGCAGTAGATGATCGAAAATACTGACACCCACCTTGTGAGTGTAGTGCAATGAAGGTGCAAACTTCAGGAAAAGCCCCCTGCAGCCCTATGAAGGAGAGACAGCTGGGACAATAAATAGGTATCACACACATGCACATGTGCAAATAAGCCATTTGCACCAGGAAAGCCTGTTTGCTCTTGAGACCTATAGCCCTTTATTGGAACCTTACCATGTAAATTATGACTTTTCCCTGACTATGTGCCAAAAGATCATATGCATCACATTATAGTATTGCTACAATGTAAGGAGCAATCTCTTGCTTCTTGGATTGTTTGCTGGCTGTGGGCAGCAAACTGCAGCTTGTGGTCAGCTGTGGTGCTCTCAGCAATAAAAGACAGAATAGGTTCCATTGCCTTCACTCAACCACTGTTGGCATTAAATACCATCCTCTGGTGTCCAGCGGTAACTCTTGTCTTCTAGAATCCTCCTGTCCCTCATGCCAACCCCCAGATGGTGGCCAGCACTTTTCCTCTACTCATCTCCTGGCCAGCTGTCATCCGTATCGATATACATCGCACTTGCCAGCCAAACACCCATTTTACATGAGAGTTATGAGTTATCCCTAATGTGGTCAGAAGTGGTGGGAAGGGGGGGTCCAGAAGCCTTTACCCAAGTTTGGTGGAAAAGTTTATAATTTGGTGAAGTTAAAAGTAAAACTGTGTGGAAAATAAATGAAATTCAAGCAAATACATGGTACAGGTTTATGCAGACTTAGTTTATTTTCAAGTTGCAAGTCCTACATCAAAAAACTGGTGTATATCAATACAGAGCTTATGTACTATAGGGCAAATGATGGCCGGCCAGGGAGGTGAGTGGAAAGTAATTGCTGGCCTCTATCTCGGGGGGGGGGTGGCATTGGAGTAGGCATGTAGTTACCTGGAGAAAGTAGGAACCACTGGAAACCAGGGAATATGTTTTAAATGCCAACAGGGATTGGGTGTGGGTGGAATGGTACCTCTGAACACCAGGGATGGGGTTTACTATGCAAACGGAGGTCAGAGGGAAAGGGGAAAACTAATCACCAGAGACTAACTTTTACCATTAACTATACTTACAATGGGGATGAGGGAGTTAACAAAACACCCAGTAGCATCCACCCTCACCCAATGGGGGGTTCAAGTGAGGGTGGTGGGTGCTTTACACCAGTGACCCACTGCACAGCGACACCACAAAGCAAAACCTGAAAAAATACCATTACAGTGAAAGTCACTGTAATGGTCCGCGTTTCACCGATACAGCTTCTCCCAGTGTTCTGCCCCATCCCCAAAACAACTCCAACCCAGAGTTGATTATAAGAAATGAGGGGGGTGTGGGGGACAGAGCCCCCCACATGAGGGGTGCGGGGGGGGCACAGTCCCCCTGAAAAAACACCTTGAACATTGACTGCACTATGCCGAGTGTTGGCATTGTCCCGTCAATGTAATGGATGTTGGCAACATCGCTGTGAACTACAAGTGGGGCTTCCGCTTTACACTCCATTAAAATGTGCTTTTTGCACTTGTTAATTAATGCTCAGGCAGTCTATTAGAGCAGGCAAAAGGCTTTCATTATCCAAGTGCTCACATACTAATGAGATTCCATCTTATTTACATATTCACCTGGGCAGAGGGAGTCTTTTCACTTATGAACAAACAATTGTGCAAACAATTCTGCGGTATGCACAGTGAAGTTTCTAATGCGGTACAGTAAGTTCAATAAACACTTGTGCAAACATCAGTGCACACACAAATCTTGTTTTCACAGCACAAAGGATTCACAAATACTGGCCATGATGATATATGCAAGCCATTTTATGCAGTTTTTTTACCCAACCAGCAGTTAATAGCAGTAAGGCTTTACGAATTGCTCTGCATTCTTTTTGGCACACAAAACTGTTTTTAAATGCTATGGTTATTCTTCTTCTTGTACCCAAATTTATCAACAAAACTAATATAGGCATAAGAGATCAGGGATACCTGATCTAGATTGGATCCAGCATACTATATCCATTGGGCTCGATTCACAAAGATAGATGCAAGCTGCGCCAATGGCAGCTTGCACCAATCATTGGTGCACCATGGACCCTGACCTGATTCATGAACAGGTGGGGTCCTGGCACCAAAGTCACACAGCTTGCAGAAAATGTTGCCATGCACCAAAGGCAAGGCACATAGGAGAGGTTAACCACAAACTGCGGGGTGGTAGGGTGGCATCAGCACCAAGTAATAGGGCCCAGCCTAGAGGCTGGCAGTGTGGGGCAGGAAGGAACAGGAGTTGGGAAGGGCAGGAAGGGCACAGATGGGTGCCAGGGGAGTGACAACAGATCCCCAAAGGGGATATTGCAGGATGCAGCTGTGCCAGTGCCATCTGTGCGGGGGAGGCCGCTGCATGCCTGTCACCTTGGGGGGAACCTGTGGGCACCACACCATTGGGTGTGAGTGCTCTGGGTGCTGTGTGGGTATGGGATAGTGCAGGTGAGAAGCAGCACAGGCTCTCTTCCGCCCCACCAAGGCACCAGGGGTGGTGCAAGGGCCATTAGACCACCTATTGGGTGGTCTAAGTCCTGTCAGGTCCTGCTGGCTGTCAGAATCCCATTTAAGGGGATGTCGCAGCCAGTGTCTTCCACAAGCCTCCAAGCAGCCTGGCGCACCCCTGACCTTGTTGCAAGCCTGGCACATGGCTGATCTGGTGTGGGGGGGTCCCCATTGTACTGCAGCCACCCTTTCAGGATCGCAAACTCTGTAAGTTGTGATGCAAGGTGCCCCCTTGGGTCACTTCTGTTTGATGCAGGCACCTTGCATCACAGTCAGAGTTTCAAGAACCAAGCCCATTGTTTCAGACACATATAAAATGCTTTTTTGAGGGAGGAGCAAAACTGTGAACTCATAAGAAACACAGTAGATAAAGGTTCCCTGTGGGCCTGTTATTGCCTCACCAGAAAGAGTAACCTAAACAGAACTGTCCCCTCCCAGAACAAATTCTGTTCCCAACACCTGTTTATGATAAAGGTAAATTTAGGGTGTATCTCATCCATGTAATCCATTTAGAGATGGGTGAACCAGTTCTGATCAGTTTAAACCTTTCCAGAACCTCTGTCATTTTCTGTAAAAGAACATTATCAGAACTTTTTTCTGATTCTGATGAGATTATTATAATTTTTAAAACTTTGATTTTCCAACTTACTACACATCTCCAGTAGGCTAAAAGTTGGAAAAGGATCTGGTGAGCCAGTTCTGTATTAAGTGGTCTTACTCGCAGTGGAATTACACAAGGGTCACTAAAGTGGTATATTTTGTGATACATATGGACCCTGATACTGAGAGCCTGGTGTAAGCACGGTGCAGTTATTTGTGCTGCACTTGCATTCACCCTGCCCCGGCGATATTCAGATGGACAGTGCTTGACAATGAATAAGAACTATCTGACAGAATATCAGTCCATGACGGTGCAGTGCTACGTGGATCTGTACTGTGCTGACATGGACCTGGGCTCCACATGTCCCACAAGAGATAGTGCTGCCTGAAACGGGATAGTGTCAGGTCCCCTGTGCGCTATATTTAACCTGAGCATGAAAATGAGCCCATTGGGCATGCAAGGCACTAAATGGCCATCTGTATGCACATTAAGGGCTCATTTGCATGTGGCACAGTAGCCCCTTAGCACCACTGTCAAAGTACAACTCACTCCCTAGTAGTCTAGTGGTTCTCCTAGTCCCTGATCACACAGTTCATAGTAGTAATAGTCGCCCTGTTGAACAAGCGGTTCCCCCATCACCTCAACATGTTTCTACAATAACCCGTAGTGGTTCAGTGGTTCTTCCCACCCTGATTGCCCTTTCATATGTTTCTATAATAGTCCCTGGTGACTGTGCTCTGTGACTGTAAGACAGTGGCCAGCTGTGAAGGTGACAAGTGGGCAATGACAGATGCCAAGTTCACAGGACCAACTCCCAGGGTGGGAGGGGGTGCAGGGCAGGGGTTTTCAGTGGATAAGCAGGTGGGGATCCACGTATGGTGGGGGGCTAGGCGAATGACTGGACCGCCAGGAACTATTCTAGAAACATGTAAGTGAGTGATCGGGGTGGGGGAACCACTGGACCACCAGTAACTATTATAAAAACATGTCAACGGGCAATTGGGGGGGAACCACTAGACCACCAGGGTGACTATTACTACTATAAACTGGGTGACTGGGGGGGAAGGCAGCTTGGTAGAGAGGCAGACGGCTGCAGTACAGTTGTCCTGCCATTGGGTGGTTGGGTGTGTGGGCTTAGCATCTGCTTAAGAGGTGCTTTTTGTTGGCAGTAAACAGCAGCACTCAGGGGGCTGTTTACTGCCACCATAAACCTTTTAGTATGCCACTGTGCTAGCATGCATGAGGGGATTCAATCATTTGCAATAGGCACAGTGGTATGTTAGCCTAGAGGTTAGAGGAACAAGATGTGAATGAGCTTGGTACATCCAGCAGACCCAGACCTGAGTCTGATTCTCACAACCTCCGCTTGCATACTGTGTGACTATGAGCAAGTCACTTAACTGCCCAGTGCTCCCAGGTCACCCCTGAAAACAGGCACTTGTGCCTAGTGGGCCTTACCTGGCTACCAAAGACTAAAATAAAAAATAAAAATAGTACCTTTGTCCTGTTGGGTTAGGGGGTGCTCTGGGAGCCTCTGAATATGGCCCTGTCCAGAGCACTAGTGCTAACCCTGGTTAGCAACAGCGCTAACCTTTGAATATCAGGCCCAGTGTGTTTGCAACTCACAAACAGGGATTGCTAGTGCTGACTCATGAGTTTGCTTGGTAAAGGTTATATTGGAATGTTGCCATGTTTGAGTAAAATACTGTTTGCACCTACTCACAAAGTTAAGGTTGGAGAGGGTGCAACTGAGAGGTGAGAACTGTCTGTTTGCACTCACTAAAATAAGAAGTGCTGAAAGCACTTAACCACTTGTAAATGACTACAGAGCCCTTGCTAGAATAATCTGCCCTAAAAAGGCATGCATACGTGTTGCAAACACACACTATTGCCTACTATGGAACTCTCCAGAGGTTTTAGGCTAGTGGAAATGGAGATCATAAGTGCAATCCCCACCATATCCAAGTGCTCACTGTGTAGCCTCAAGCTGGTCACTTGACCTCCCAATGCACCAGTTTCCTCACAGTGGCTTCCTGTAAAGTTATTGGTAGCCATGCACACATGCTTATCAAACTACTACCTGATTAGAGGTGGCCTAAACACTGCCGTACAACAGTTTCCCACATACCTGTACTGCTGCTGCTTTACATCCCTGTATTGCTTAGTTTGTTTCCCCTATACAGCACACAGCTTTTTTCACCGTGTGGGCAATGGTGTCCTCTTCATTAGAGGCTGAACACATGTAAGCTGCAGCCAATTAACTGTCAAACCACGTCTGTGACTTGCATGATGAGTGGGTTCATTTACATTTTATGTTTTAATAAGGGGAAGTTCTGCTGAATCACAAAATCTGTTGGCGAGGCACAAGCAGGTGTTGTGCCTTGCAACTGTGCTTACTGGGTGTGCGTGAGTGTTACTTTGCCAGGTGATTGCCCCTATTAGCTCATTCTTGCCTCACTTCAGTCAATCACATTTGTTAACAGGAGCATTTATTTTTGCAGGCTTGGTTGCAGTTTGGGGGGGGGGGCTGCTTTGGGGAGTGCTATGAGGGAGTGCTTGTTTCCTTTGTCTGTTCACAGAGCACAGTTGATGTCAAGACATTTGTGAGTGCGATCACGTGGTTGCTTTGTGAGTGGACCTGCTGTTTGCATTGTGTTTTCTCCTCTTGTGTCATGGGGTATTTCTGAACTTTTTTTGTCCTCGCATTGGTACTTTTCTGGCTCTTTGATTATAGCTCCTCTAACAGACACTCACTATTTAGCTAATGCTGTCTCCAGCTTGCAGGTGTGTTTGTGAGTGCTTTCAATATGCTGCCCTCAGAGAACTAACAAGCTACATGACACTAATTATACAGTATCTGCTGTAGTACCAATCCTATGGGGGCTTAGATTTGCTTCCCATCACTGAAAATAGTGTGTGGGTGGGAGTTCATGGCTAAAACAGTTAATGTACTTTAAACTAAAATGTTCTGAAAGCTTTTATATGCTTCAGACAAATATCAGAATTTTTTGTGGTAGAACACAACTTGTTAGAATCTTTCTGAACCTTTTTGTAGTTTTCTTTCCTAACTCCATTCTGCATTATAGTGCTGGCTTGGTTTACATGTACCCAGAAACCATTTTTCCACTGTGAATGTTAAACTGGGAAGCAATGTCTGGCTGCCACGTTGCTTTTAATCATGGTTTTCCTGCAACTGACGTGGATGGTGAATTGATTTAGGGTTACCATTGCTCTGCCAGTGGAATGTAAGCATTTACTGTATGTTGCCATTTTTAACCTGGAGCAATATAAGTAACTCTGTCTCCGTAGGGGGCAACCCTGGTTGGTAAGTGGATATACCTGCAAGGGTTCAAATCTGGAATTATTCTGCCTCAGGGAAGAGGAGCACTTCGGTATCACACTTAAACGGCTCTGGCAGAAAAAAATATCAAAGTTCACTTTTGACAACTTGTGAAATCATGATCAAAGGAATGCATCAAATTTATTTATAATAAATAGTTTAGCGACACTATCAACAGCAAAATTCCGCACATGTTCAGACAGTCAATGTAAAAAGAATCGTACTAAACATTTGATGCCCACAAGTTACCTTTACCCTTTCTTGCTGTTCCCAAATCACATCTTTGCTTCTCACTTCCAACAGTCTCTTCCCCGTCTCTTGATCATCTTGCCCAAAGTGCTCACTGTTCTTTGTAGGTGCACCAGCTGATCATTGAAGTTTCAAAGCCAACACACAGTTCATTTTTCTGTCTCAATAGTAAAGCCTCTAAAGTCTGCTTTTGGAACTTGCCAGCCATGCTTGGATGCTGGTGAGTTGGGGTGTTTCTCCTCTCCTGCTCTGGTGCCGACACGGTGTGGTTGGTCTGCAGGCCCAGCCACGTTCATCATGTCTGTCACTGGTTTAAAGGAAATCTGCATGTGTTTGCACACAGATTTTGCCTGGGATGACATAAGTTGACTCTATACAGGTAAACTGGCAGGTTTAGAGTTGAGAAAAAGCTTGATGGCATAGATTTTTTTTAGTCGATTCTCCCCAGAGCAATGAGACTATGCATCCATCTTGGCTCAAGGCTCGGCCATACCTCCCACATGAGTAATACGTAAGCAATAAGACATGACAGGGTGTGCATTATGGTGTGATAACCGCACTCCTAGGGGCGTAGTTAGGCACAAGGCCGAAGGTCGAGTGTCGGTCGTCCCTAGGAGTGCGGTTATCACACCGTAATGCACAACCCCGGAGTGTCTTATTGCACTTATAAAATGGCCCTTTATTTTTAGAAGCAGTTTTTTTATTTTGAAACACATTTTGAAACAAGTAAAAATGTAAGTGAATCTGTGCTTTTAACATAAAATAGTCCTTCTGCCTATTGGTGCTAGATTAAAGTAGTGTTATACAGTGTGTGCCTCCCTGCCCACTTAAGCTTCATATTCCCCTGCCAGCCACAACAATTCCCAAATGCTGTTTTCTTCATTCTAAGTATGACACATAGCCCCCTTACTTTATTTCATTCTCCTCACTCTGTAGACTAAACTAAAATGAAGCCATAACAGAGGCTTCTCAGTTCCCTGATGCTGCAAACATGAGTGTAGTTCAAAACTGCCACACTCACTGACTGCATCATGAACTGCTAACTCTGTCCTTAAAGCTAAACAGCTGGGTGAGTTATTTGCCACCTTTTCCCTTTGTTTATATAGTATTATGACTTACTTTTTTTTTCATTCTGTGTTTTTTTCTTTGTGTTTCCCCACATTCAAGAAATGGAATGTTTACCATGGAATACAGGGATTCAAAATTCTGCTGAGTTCCATTAGCAGAATGTTACACTTCTAACATACTTTAGAAAATGGTTAAAATGATTTCAGCCTTCTGATTGGCTGAGGGTCTTCTCTAGCTGGGCATCTATCAGACAACAGATGCCCAGCTATTAAAAGTACCAGCCCAGCCAACCCCATCACCACAATCACGCTGCCCAGCCTGCCATGTAATTGGTTGAAAACCCTCATTTTGTATTTAAATGTCTGCCATTTTTTTCTCTCGTTTAGCGAGACACGAAACGCCCCCCTCCCGTCACTGATCCGTCACCAATTCCCGCAAAACAGCAGCCAGCAAAAGCCCACAAATGTACCTGCTCTTTACAGGTTTACTTTCTCTTTCTGCCACCTCATTTCACGTCCTCCACAAAATCTACGGACCTTCCCTGACGTCTGCTCTGGCTGCTGCTGTACAGCGCTGCCACCTGCCCGCCACCCAGCTCCTCTCATACAGAAGACTCCACTCCCGTTCTGATCCCCATTTCATATTGCACTGCACAGCAAAGAAGGAAACTGCAGTCTTGCAGTGTTGCCAGTCTCTCCAACAAAACTTATTTGATCTCTCGCTTCTGTTTCATCTCCATGGCAGCACAACGTTCACCGATTTGCAATCGCTCTGCCCTGAAAATGAGGTGAGAAAAAATAACTGCGGTGCGAATACACTGCTCTATACCGCGGCCCCCCCACTCGCATACTTCCGGGCTCATGCAGTCAGCATCTGCTCACATACGCAGCACAGGGATAAATGACAATCTGAATGGCAAGCATCGGTTTTATTCTAAAATAAAAAAATAGTTAGCATTCTGCTGCCTCTCCTCATCCCTCCATTCAGTAGTTTAGAGAGTCACGTCATCGGGCACGTGCGACGTAACGGCTGGATCTCCCATAGAACTGCACATCAATAAAGAAAGAAACAAAACAGCCAAGACGGTACAACAAGAAAAAAAAGGCTGCAGATATGCTCAGTACATGGGACCGTGTGTGTGTGTGGGGGGGACTTCTGAATTCAGCAGAATGGCTAGCTACAGCCCAATACTGCATTTCCTGATTTACATAACAAGTCAAATAAATGGCACACAGGTAACAGCTGCAACTTTAAAACTGCAAAAAAAAAACTCCTTCATGTGGGGCAGAAAACGGTTTTGTGGTGGTTATTTATTTTTAAGGGGAAGGGGATTGTATGTTTTTTTTGTTTTTGTTTTTTAAGAAGACTGCTCATGAGAAAAACTTAATGCAATGTCATGTTTTGGGGGGGATACCAGAATGGCACTGTAGTGGAAGTGTAAACAAAAGATAGAATAGCACAGAAAGGAAGGGACTACTTTAACAGCAAAACACTTAAAAGTAACTCTTAGTACGTTTTTCTAATTATTTCTTTAATTTTGTAAAAACCCACACAAAACTGCCAACAGTAGCCCATTTTCTAAGCGCAATAATACCCTCCAGGGTGGGCGGTATTGTGCTATACGGACCTTCCCGGGCGGTCCGGTATAACCTATCCCTCCACCCTGTATTATGCTACGATACACACACACACACCTTTCTAAAGCCACAGACTCAATGAGAGATTTCCCTGATGAGCATGGTAAAAATAGAAGGGGGATTTTTCACTATCAGCAAAGAAACAGTTGTAATGAAAACTATAAATAATACTCCACTAACCTGATTCTGTCTGCTCCTAAACTTATTTCTCCCTCTCTTCCCTCTCAAGCTCTCCAATCCTTACTCCTATCCCTTGACACTGCCTCTGAGTTCCTTTTTCTTTTCTGTACATAAATGTTACTGTTTAAGTTGTGGCCTTGTTAAACGGCTTATTGATTGTTTGTAACACTGTCTACTATGTTTTTGTACTTAATGACGTGAAACCTTTGTAAAAGAGCCTTGGCTCAAAGGTATCAATTCCTAGAACAATAAACTTCAAACTTCAAACTACTTATTGTTTCTAATTTGTTTATGTGTGTAAGGAAAGTGTGATGATCAAGGGAAAAATATTGAATTATTTTGTTTTATTTTTTATTTAAGGTAGTTTCATTTTAGGGCTCAGTTGAAGGTTTTTGCAGAGTAAAGATAACAGCCATGTAAGCAATAATACCCAACAGGGTGGGTGGTATTGTGCTATACCGGACCGCCCAGGGGCATAATGAGGCCCGCGCGCCGGGGCGAGGGCCTAGAAGCTCGGTATAGCTATAGCACATACCGCCCACCCTGGAGGGTATTATTCGCTTTAGAAAATGGGTACTGTAAAGGAAAATAAGTTTTATAAAAGTGTAAAAAAAACAGTTTCAAATACATTTTTAATAAAATAGTTCCTCCGCCTGCATTACAATATAATGAGCACCTACCTCAGAGCTGCTTTCATGTCCCCCCATCGCGATCGCATGACAAAGTGCCACCCTGGAGGGTATTATTGCAGTTAGAAAATGGGTTATAGCTAACATTTCTAATAAGATTAAATCAAAGCTTAAAAATAAAACAAATAAATGGTCAAAAAGAGTACAAATGTAGTTTGATGTAAAGTAGCCCTATGCTGCAGTCACTTTTCTCTTCTTTTCTTCCAACTCTTTTTCCTTGAGCCTGCATCCCCACCCCCAAATCGAGATTGCTCGTGCTGCTCTGAAAAGTGAGAAGTGTAGAGTTTGGGACAATGGTGAAAAAAAAAATAATAATAACCTCCCTAGAGTAGCTGTCCATTTTTTTTTCTTCAATCAAAGAGAGAGAGAAACAGTTAGAGCAGAGAACTGTGTCAGCGCTAAAGAGGTGAGAGATAATGACTGTAGTGTGGGAGAGCTGTGGCACCGCAAAGGAATGGCATGCATGGAGAGTGGATTGTATTGCAGGGATTTGCCACCGTGAATTTAAACCTAATATGCCATGGAGCTGTAGAGCTGCAAATCTGTGCAGGAAACAGTCCACAATGAAGAACAGAGTGAAACAGAGTTTAAACTGGCTGCTCCATTAACGTGACAGACCTGTGGCAGGTAAAACTCTAGATGTGACAGTAGGGAAATACATCTAATAATGGGATGGGAATGTACCAGGAAACAGGACAGGACAGGAAGCGTGGTGAGTGCCACTGGCAGAATGGCTGGCAAAGAGTTTGCTCACTGTAGTCGTGCGGTCGCAGAAGGCTGGGAGCACGAGATGATGCCGAATAGCACTGTCAGTTTTAAGCGAATAAGAAGAATGGTGATTTCTGTTTCTTCTGCAATGTATGTTTTTATGTTAGCTTGCATCACCTTAGTTTTTTTTCACAGCAGCAGCACGGACAGGAAGATGGCAGAATGCCAATGGACCCGAGGGCTCAACCGTAAGGAGAAGGCGTGATAAGCTAGTCAGTTTCTTTTTGACATTCTGACCAATGAAGTGTGGTCAAACTGTACAGACAAGATTCCAATAAAGCAAAAAAATAAAAACATTATTTAGTTTGTGTACCACATGCCAGACGGGGGGGCGATCTCTCGCAAAGTGAGAGAACAACATGGCCGCAATTTAAATCTAAAAATTCTATTTGCACATCGATTTGGAACGTAATCAGGCAGCACAGATGGGGACTCCTTATTTCCCGGTCTCTGTTGCCTGATACCGGACTGGTTAGTTGGTGACCTTAGCCAATCCACTTCCAGGATTTTTCAAACACATTTTCTAAGTTTGTGATGGAAAATCAGTTCTGGATCTATGGAGACTGATGGAAGATAGTTCTGGTTGTAGGAGGACTTATTTGCTTATTGTGTGATGTGGTTTAGGACCATGATGACTGTGTGTATATAGAGACTTAATGTACGGTCAGCTGATGTGTATTGACCAAGGAGATTTCTAGATTTTCTCATGCCATTTTATAATTAACAATGTCTTGTTACTAATATAAAAATATGAATGTAAAATATCATCAAATGCAAACTAATTATCATGTAAATCATGTGAAATAAAGTTAAAATCCCTTTAGGAAGAGTACATGAAATGTCACTAATAGTATACATATTTGCATAATGACTTTGCATATTTTGGGGACTGGATGGCTCAGTTGATTGGTAATGGGTTAAGGAGCCTTTCACCTCTTGGTCACTGGTTCAAATCCAGCACAGCTTGGTGATGGTCGAAAGCTATTATCACCTGAGGGCTGTTCAGTGGCCTATATGAAATAAGTTGTGGTGGTCTCAGTCCAGTTACCAGTGGGTCAGTGTCCACATCACAAAACCCACAACATAATTGGCACTAATTGGCACCCTTGTTGGCAGTCTCACATGAGAGGCCATGAGGTAAACAGGCATGGAGTCTGAACTACCTTCTCACTTATGTGGTGGTCCCTCCATGGCAGGGTTGAGATACATTGGTGGGGCAGTGTGGGGAAGCTTGCACTGTGATTGTCTACTCTGTACCTGTCATGTGGATAGAGGACTTCAAGTTTCAGTGCTGCTAATCCAGCACCTTTTACTTGCACTAAATTCACACTCATAAAAAACAAAACAAATCTTTAAAGAAAATAATAATTCGCATGTTTCAAAAGCAGTTTATTGACCAAAATAATGGTAATTTCTATTTTTAAAATAATTTTGCACTGACTGTATTAGTTTGCACTCCATTAGGAAAGATTTTGAGCACAAACAAGGTACTTTTAGAAACTCATTACAGCCATAAAGGTAACCACTGACTGGAGCTATATTAACCAGTTTGAGCCTTTATAACTCTAGAAAGAACTAAGGTGTCAGTGTAAGCATAATTGAAAGTGGTGTGTTGGTATAGAAGGTGAACCATAACTGATGATTCCAATAAAGATGTAGAAATAGAAGACAAGATAAATCCCCAAAGTATAGAAAAAAGATACTTTTGTTTATTTACTGCAGTAATCTTGACCATGGGCAATCATGAAAAATCATGATACCATGAGATCATTATTAATCACAGTTGCCATTTCCATAACATCTTGGTTTTTGATTTGCAGTCATTTAAGAGATATGTTAACCCTTTCTGCAGCATATTATTTCTAGTTGATAACCCACATTTTATTATTTATCTTCTCTAAAATTCATTAACGTTGCTGGTTGTTTTAATCTGCTTCCTTTCTTAATATAACTGAAATTCATGAGAATAGTGTAATTATACCCAACTTTGTTTTGTTTCAGATCCTTAATCTACACTTATTGCATACCTCCTGAAAATGACAAACACCCACAAACAGTGCAGTCAGTCATGATGTGGTAGTCTCCTGTCCTCCTACTGAATCCTGAGGGCTTGATTTTCAAAGAGCCTTTAGATCATTGCAGTTAGCGGTGATCTAGGGCTGCGGTGAGCTCTGGGTACGTTAGGGACCCCATACCCAATTTTGTAAAATCTGGGGTCCCTGCGCTGAAGACCTTGGAGTTGCTGCAGCCACAGGGCTGCACCAAATATTGGGCATACCTGTGGAGTTTTATGGAGGGATCTGTCAACACCACCCACCCCGGCACAAGGCCACATGATCAGTGAAGGTGGTGAAGGAGATCTTTGGATGGAAGGTGGGAATTGGGGGCTGCAGAGGCACTGAGAGTGCCATAGAGTATGAGAGAGGCAAGGCAGTAGGTAGAGGGAGTGGAGGAGGCACCTGACAGAAGTGCCATAGGGTGTATATGACAACTGAGGGGACTGGGTGGAGGGGTTGGCATCGTGATTCTATTATGACATGGCCCCATGTGGAAGCAGGCCTGGCACCTGTCCCACAGGACTGTGGGTTCTGTGGGATAGGTGTCAGAGCTCGTTCCGCAGAGGCCATGACATGGGATCATGATGCCAACCCCACCCAGTTCCCTTGATGTCTTATACACCCTATGGCACCTCTGCATGCCCTCCACCCCCATACCTGCTGTCATGCCTCATGCCTCTATGGCACCTTCAGTGCCCTGCAGCTCCCATTCTCCACCTTTCTGGCCCCACAGCTCACTCGCCACCCTGCCAAGCAGTGGCACAGGGCACCTAGACCGCTTCCTGGCTGGTCTAATCTGAGCCCCCTGTTGCGGCCATGGCAGGGTTTTCAAAACTGCAGAAAAGGGGATGTTGCAGCCCTGCCATAGTGCAAGCCCTCTTGCAAATCAACGTACCCTGATTTGGGTCACAAGTCTGGCACAGTGCCACTTTAGCACAACGGCTCCCCATTTTGATGCAAACCACATTCAAAAAATGGGATTGAAGCATCTTTTGATGCAAGGTGAGACTTGCGTCACTTATGTTTGAAGCAGGCACTTTGCGTCATTCTCTGGGCTTTGAAAATCAAGCTCTGAGTGTCTAGACTCTGTTGGGGGTATTCCCAAGTCCAGGAAAGATGCAGTGGGAGTTGATCAAGGAAGGTAAGCACACATGGTTTTGTGTGCTGACACCAGTATGGTGAGCAGTCTGTTCTTCACTTTTTAAAACAAAAAAGGAACTAAAATCAAACAACCATCTACATCAGTAATCTGTACAGAATGTAAGCAATCCTAATGTGTTTCTGAAACTTAGGAAAATTTGAGGCCTAAGGGAGAATGGGGAGGTTGATGGGGAGGGCTAGGACCCTTGAGGAACAGAAGGTTCGAGGCCTAGATAGAGAACTCGGGCAGATGGGATGGACCTTTGGTCTTTTTTGCCATCATAGCCTATGGTTCTATGTATTTGAAGATTTATCTAAATGTGAACTCAGTTTTATCTACTGCTTACCCATCTGTTTTGTACTATACTCCAGAATAGTTATCTGCTTCATAGGAAGGATAAGCTGACTTGTAATACAATGTACTTTTTAAGACCATTGACTAAAACAGCCTGACAAATACTCAGCCGCATGCATAAACACATTGTTCTCCCCCAAAGAATTTGAGTACTTGACCCTAAAGATCGAACTTTCTCTTTCCAGTGCACTCTGTGTAATAGGCTGCTACAGGCCCCCTTCTGCCGGGCCTCATCTCCTGTCTCACCTCAGTTCCGTACTGGGGCTCAGTTCCTTGGAAACCATTATTCTTGGTGACCTGAACTACGATTGGCTATCAAGTGCATCAGCTCCCTTGAAATCCTTTTGTGACACTCTAGAGCTGGTACAACTCATTGGCAAGCCTACTCGCCCAAATAAAAAAGAACCTTAACAACAGCTCCCTCTTAGATGTAATTTCGGTTAGCAAGCCACACCTGTTCTTTCATGTCGGAACATTTTTCTTAGACATTAGCGATCACTGTATAATCACCACCATTAGATCTGTGCACAACCCACAGTTTGTGGCAAAATTCTCTATCAAGAGGTGCAAACGCAACTTTGATTTGTTTACTTACGTCCTTGACTTGAAACATTCGCCACAATAGCAGGAATTTTTCCTAGCCAAAACGATTAACAGGGCATATGCAGTACTATTTTTTACGATATTTTAAGTGAGGCTTTAAATAAGCATGCACCCTTGGTTAAGGTCCAGGTCAGGAGCAGCACCTGCCATTGGTTCTTGTCTGAGCTCAAAGCTTCCCCTGTTAGAAAGGGATACTTTATGGAAAAAAGCCAGAAGAAGCAAGAACGACTAGGACTGGTGTCTTTTTAAGAGAGCACGTAACAAGTGCACCAAGTTGGTCAGAGTTGCCAAGGCTGCCTACTATCGTTTGGAGCTAGCCTCTGCCTCAAGAAATCCTTCAAAGCTCTGGAAAACATTAAAAGACATGTCTGGACATGCACCCGGTAATTCCATTCCAGCAAAAATTAAGTCCGGTGGCAGGGTTATCGCTAGCCGATCGGAGATATTGGAAGCCCTCAATAACCATTTTGCAATGGCAGGGCTAGCATCTGATACTTCTCCTGCCAATGACTTCCACACAGCTCAGGGCCCACCAACCCACTAGTCCCCCTCTACCAAGGAGGCCTTCTCCCTCCTGCCTGTCTCTCTAAAAGAGGTGGAAGACCTACTGCTGCAACTGGACACCAGGAAGGGAGCAGGCTCCAACTTCATAGAGCCATACTATCTGAAATGTGTCTACCATGTGCTTGCAGTGCCAATCACCCACCTATTGAACTTGTCACTCTCCCAGGGTAGCCTCCCACCTCAATGGAAAATAGCCCATGTCATCCCTCTATTAAAAGCAGGTGACCCCTGCGATCTAAATAATTACAGACCGATCTCCCTCCTCCCCACCCTGTCTAAATTACTAGAAAAAATAGTGTGTGGCCAGCTAGGGGTATACTTAGAATCCAGAAGCCTATTAAACCCGGTTCAGTCTGGATTCAGAGCAAAGCACAGCACCATACCAGCCCTAGCTAAGGTGACCAATGATTGGCTCCTGGACCTTGACAACAAGAAGCATGTCTGTGCCATTTTCTTGGATCTTAGTAAGGCATTTGACACAGTCGATCACAGCCTGCTTCTTTCCTCCCTAAGCACCTTAGGCTTAGACCATAAATCTATGTGCTGGTTTGCAGACTACCTCGGAGAACGGAAACAGCAAGTTAAAGCTGAAGGTGATCTTTCTCCATTAAAACCTATGCTGAGGGGCATGCCCCAGGGCTCTAATCTTGGTCCCCTCCTCTTTGCAGTCTACATTAACAACATCAATGACCCCATCAAAAAAACCAACATCCACTTATTCGCGGACAACACTGTACTGTGCTTGAGTCGTCCCATGCCAGAAGCAGCCTGTGAAGACCTCCAAGCTGATTTTAGCCTTCTACAATACTAACTCATAAACAAAAAGCTTTTGCTCAATGCGAAAAAGACAAAAGCCATGCTCTTCTCCCCCTCCTTGCATGCGGCAATTCCTGCTGGGGGGGGGTGCTATCCCACAAATTACTACTGTTCTTGGAGAAACACTAGAGTATGTAGCAAAATTCAATTATCTAGGAGTTTGGCTTGATCATAAACTTTCCTTCGCTGACCATCTCGAAGAACTACAGAAGCAACTAAGGCAAAGATTAGGACTATTCTACATAATTAACCACCTGCTCACAAAGGAGGCCACGATTCAACTGGTTCAAGCTACCTTCCTATCTTTAATAGATTACGTGGACCTGCTCTACAGCCACTGCACTGCCTCTGCACTGGCTAAGTTGGACACCCTCTACCACAGAGCTATCAGGTTCATTATTGGCCTTCCACTTTCCACACACCACTGCTCCCGGTACTCTTCGTTAGGCTGGACTTCCCTTCACTATAGAAGGAATAGAAACGCCGCCCTGTGGGGCTTCAGAGCGGTGACCAACATGCTCCCCTCATGTCTCAGATTGTATTCCCTGGAGTATGTTAGGCACCTACGCTCTAAGGAGCTATTCTCTAATTGCCCTCCAAGTTCCAAGGGTCAAAACTCATTTTGGCAAAGCTGCTCTAAGCTTCACTTTGCCCACATTGTGGAACAGTTTACAAAGGAACTTGAAGTTGAGCTGCCCTGTTAGCCTGAATATCTTCAAAGCGCTCTACTATCGCTACATGAAAGCACCTTACAAATGTTTTCCTCACTGCTAGCCCACTAATTCCGCAACTCCCGCTTTCCATCCTGATGCTCACCATGTTTCTACCCCTGGCTCTCACTCTTTCCTTATTAACTCTTCCTGCTGCACCCATCCTTCCCTGTCCACTCCAGCCTGGCTAAAGTCCCACCCCATCCATAGCAGTGTCCCAATTATCTACCCCTCCTCCATCATTATCACAATAAACAAATACATGACAGCCATCATCACTTTCTGAGGTTTTAGCTCAATTTTTCCCCCAGTCGTCAGTAATATATCCCTCCTCTTCTTTACCTCTCTAACCTGCCACCCCACACAAGGCCTCTTTCCCCTATAGGTGTAGTTTCCGGCTGCCTCACCCAAAAGATCTCTGCTTATAACCCCTGTATGCCTACGGTTGATTGTACATCTGCTGACTTCTTCAACTGTAAAATAATGCTGTTTTTTTCTTATTTATTTCAACCTTGTACTGTACTGTATACACTGTATATACTTTTTCTTCCTTGTATATTATTGCTTTTTGTATACCTGCTTCTGTACTGTACTTTGATGTATTCATGGCCAGGTCCACCTTGCAAATGAGACTTGTTCAATGGTGCCTGCCTGGATAAATAAAGATTTTGATTAATTGATTGATATTATTTTTCACAGACACATACAATAATGGCCACTACAATCTGTGTTCTGCTACCACCAACTTACTTATAGTAGTTACCCGGAACTAAAAGAAAAATCAGTGAAAAAGCTTTGCTTGCCAGGGTCCATGGCTAAGCAATAAACTATCTTTTCCACTCAAAACAAGACAAAATATGAATGACTGAAGATTGTTGCAGTAAACTACATTCCGTATCTATATGTTACTGCTTTGGGGACTGATTTATTCTTGTTCCTGTTTGTTGTTCCTTCCTAGCCATGTAATATCGAATACTGAATGTACTGTATCTGTTCTAATTTTTCTAGTATTGTCTGCAGTCATGTACTTCTACAGTACTGCTATACCATGTTGTTTCATCTTTGATCCAGTAGTGGTTGTAAATGAGTTATGTATCAGTCCACCTTACCTAGTTACCAATAAACACATACATTCCTTATGTTCATACACACTGTACATTCAAAGATAAATACACAAATGAATGAATGATTGATTGATTTAATTTTGGTAACCGGGTGAGCCTATTGGGGCCAGGGTCCCTTTTTCAGGGCAACCCAGAATTATTGAACAGTTATACAGTAGGGTAACAAGACATTGCATGCAATTATACAATTACGTATACACAGTAAGTGCTTTTACATAGTGGGAATGAAAGTACAGACATGGACTAATAACAAAGGACATTTGAGGGTAGGAACCCCACAGCTCATCAGACAATCACAGGTACACACATGACTTTCAAAAGAAATAGTAAATGCATCGTAATGAGTAGATGCATTTTGTGGAGATTAGATATCAGATCAACTGTAGAATGGAGTAATTTTTCTAGTGAGTACACTTTTAATCCCTTTTTGAAACTGTTTTAGGAGTTAGACACTTGTAGGAGTCCAATTAAGGCATTCCAGAGAGTGGGGACCGAGTAAGCAATTTAATTATTCCCCACAGATGTCCTGATCCTCGGCACAACCAGAAATTTTTTATTGCTGGTTTGCAGAGTTCTATGGGGCCTCTTCAGGACTGGTAATCCTGTGAGACTAGGGGGCTGGTGAGTGGAGCATAATTTGTACGCAGTACATAATACTGAGTTCCACAGCCGTTGCTCTAGAGACAGCCAGATGAGGGAGATCGGCATCTCATCAACTCACCACCTCACAGTGGTGCGTCTTTGATGACTCCGCAGCAAATCTGCCTACTTTGTGGTAAAGTGTGTGCAGCCTATTACTCCCAGACTTGCCAGGAGATTGCAGAATAGGGGCAACATAGATGAGTTTAGGAACTAGCACACTATTCACTATGGCGATTCTCGTTTCTGGGGGCAGGTGGTTGTTTAGTCTGTATAATAGGCCTAATTTCTGGTGTACAGAATGGGTGACCTAGTCCACATGTGGTTTGAAAGTTAGGGCTTGGTCGAGCAGCAAACCAGGGTATTTAATTGAGCCAGCAACCTTGATGGGGGATTCTGTTGAAGTAATGAGAGGCAGTAGAGCCAATCTATCATGGCCAAGATTTCTGGTGCCAAATAAAACACCATAATAACACAATAATTGAATTGAATTAAATCAGACACCATTTGGGTGCTACGTGGAAGGGTTATTTAGGATGGTGAAACAACTGCCTAGCCTCTTCTGTTGCTATCTCCTCACCTCCTTTTTAAGTTCGCTGCACCTATGCACTGCAAACTTATTGCTATGAGTAGTGTGTGCAAAAACTTCAAAAGAAGGAGTTGCCAAACAGCTGATCGCTGTTTAGTCATGGAACAAATATGTGTGGAATACAGCTGATTTCTCACATGCTGAGTAGCACCACTGCTTATGCACATGTGCAGAAACCACACACTTCCCGGGAAAGCCAATATCAGGGTACTCTATCCCCATGCTGGCATGTATCCCCCACCCCACATTGTGGCACACCGGGATCCCACCCCAGTGTGCCAAGACAGTTTTCATATTTTCCAGGCACTGGGATGCCCACTACCAGTGTGGGATGCTCCCAGCCCAAGTTCAGTTTCTTTGCCAACAAGGATGCCCAATCCCCATCTGCATCAGGCCCCCCAAACTCACGTGGCACACTGGGAGCCCACCCAAGTATGCCCCAACCCCCAAGCTCAATTTCTTTGTTGATAGAGGTGGCCAATCCCTGTCAGCATCAGCCACCCCCCAATTCTTGTGGCACACTAGGGCCCCCACCAGTCTGCCAAAAGTATTTTTAACCTGTAAGTAAGAAAATGGTCCCCTGGAATCTTTTTTTTTAACCTGCAAAAAGAAAACAGTCCTTCGTCATTTTGCCAGTCCACCTCCCCCATCCCGTCCCTCCCTCTGAACATCCCCCCTCACCCCATACTTACCTCCGGAGGCTGGGAGCAGTGATCTTCTGTGGACTGGGGCACATCTGCACTCTTCAAAAGCCGACCACAAACTGAAGGAAATCACTGTAAGCCCTTTAACGGGACTCAGTGGGGGAGGGGGATTTTAACTTAGGTTGATATCTCAGCCATTTTTAGGATTTTTGGCCCCAAATTTTCAACATGGTGTTCTTGGGACCCCACTTCATGAACACTGACACTGCCATTTTGTTTCTCTGTCCCGAAAGGTCAGTTCACGGTCGCTGCACAGAATCAGCTTTCGGGACCGATTAACGAATCGGCAGTGCCACAGTTCATGAAAAGAGGTCCCAAAAACCCCATATTGCAAATTTGATGAAAAAATCCCCCCCAAAAAGACTGCATTACTCGTGTGCATTGTGCAGTTTCTACACACACTTGTACCGTAGACAATTTTTAATATTTTCACTCCAGATTTTCAACATTGCCATTTTGTTTACCTGTCCTTATGAACAGTACAGCTGTCATTTTTCACATCCTGCCCAAAATGTGTTTTCACACCTATGGCACAGAATGGTGTGGTTGCTGTGGGAAAACAGCTTTTGGGATAGAGTAACAAAATCACAGTGCCACTGTTCATGAGGAGAGGTCCAGAAATGGGCATGTTAAAAATTTGGTGACAAAATTACAAAAAATGATTGCATTACAGGTGTGCATTGCACAGTTTCTATGCACTCTCAGACTTTTGCCAATTTTTCATATTTTCAATCCAGATTTTCAACAGTGCCATTTTTTCACACCACCTCATGAACAGCACAAATGACATTTTTCACAGCCTGACCAAAATGTGTTTTCACACCTGTGGCAGTTGCTGTGCAAAATCACCTTTCAGGATTGAGTAACAAAATGATAGTGCCACTGTTCATGAAGTGGGGTCACAAAAATCCCATGTTGAAAATTTGGAGCATCAGGGGTGTGACTTGGAATATTGACCGTAATAATCATGTCATTCCACCCCCACCCTGCAGCCAGTGGCAGGCATTGAGGTGTGCCTTAGGGTCTTCACCCCTGCGTTCACCCCGTTCTTGTATACTGCACCCATCTCAGCATTTTTCCTTATGGAATGGGGTGAGCATAAGGCCTGAAGACCCCAAGGCACACCGCAACACCTGTCGGTGTCTACAGGGGAGGGTGAGGTGAAATGGCATGAGCATTATGGCCATTGGCTCAAAAGCACACCCCCAACACCTGTCAGTCTCTGCAGGGTGGGGGTGGGGTTGGCATCAGTTCAATACTTCACTACCATTTCTATTATACATCTCTCTAACTCCTGCACTACCAATGCCAATACCAGCAAGCAAACATTCAGCATTGACAAATGCTTGTTATATGCTTGTTATACTTCCCAGTGACTATTTTGTCAAAGAAATGCAGTTGCTTACCTAAGAAGGTCCTTGTTAGTTAAGCAACTGCCTTCCTTTGACAAAATCATCACTGGAAAGTATAAAAACAAGCTTTTACAAATTGCCCCCACTAAACTCTATGGAGCACCTCCTTGTGCTGTTCCTTAAGTAACGTGGTGAACTTTCGGCATCGATAAATGCTTATTTACTATCTTCCCTGCCTCTATTTTTTTTTCAATTTTCATTACTTTCTTTTCACTTTCACTCTTAGCCTGTGCATTTGTCCCAACTATACTTTACTGTTGTAGCCTTCCATCTTGTACCTCTTCACTACACTGGCACTTTTTCTTCTGGTACTTTGATTGTACTAACCTATTTTCCCTTTGTTGTTCTCCCATGTCTGACTGGATATCTGCCCCCACCTATCAAATAAGTATTTTTTTTTTCTTTCATTTAACTGTTCCTACCTGTACTATTTTTCTCTCTCTCTCTCTCAAATTATTGATCATTTATAACCTTACTCTATTTTTATTTTCCAGGTACCCTAGCATCTACATCTCCTGAGATCATTACCCTAGGCTCACGTGAGGTTTCTATGTACTAAATATGCTGAGGTGGACAACCTGTAATGGTGTGATTGCATCTAATATATTAAGATTCAGTGGGAAAATACTATTTTCTTGATGAATGCAAACCTAGCCTTTATTTCCAAAGTCAGCATCCTCCCACGAAATGTCACATTAGGATATGTGAATTAAGTTGTATGTTGCTCTCCTCTGGTTAACAACAAAGATGAAGGAAGCATCTGTCTCTGAGGATGTTGTTATCTTTTCATGCATTCAGGCATGTGTATTGTGCTTCCTAAACAAGCAGGCACAATGCACAGCATTGCTCAGATCTGTCTTCTCAGAAATATGGTTGCATCACCTACACAAAACATAGCACAATACTTAGCAATATTCCAATAATATGTTTCTGCCATGGGGGACAAAACAAACATTTTTCAACCAAAAACACATTAAACCCTTTTGTACTTCAAAGACCATGAAAAAAACAACCAACATTCATTATTTATCAAAGATACATATGAGCATTAGGAGTGGAAGTCATTTGAACATAGATGTTTCTTATGTGCCCCTCATTGTTGTTTATGTGATGGGACCCACTAGGCTGTGTCACCCAGGACCCAATAGGAGGTGTCAGCATGGCTCAGTAGGTAGCACATCCATCTCTGGGCCAGAAGGTCATGGGTTCTAGTCCCACACCAGGATTAGGCTCATATCTAAAATGCTGGCACCTGAGTGCAGTACTAGGTGATGCTGTACTGTTACGATGTGCTGTTCTTTGGATTAGATGTTAAACTGAGGTCCCTTCTACCCATCTTGGTGCTTTTCTGTTGGGTGTCCAGGTGGAAGTAAAAGAACCCAAGGCATATTTTGCAAAAGTAGGGGACTTTTTCTGGTGTTCTGGCCAATATTCCCCTTCCCGTAAAACTGTCTCATGCAATTGTCCAAGACTGTATGTGTGTGTGTGTGTGTGTGTGTGTGTGTGTGTGTGTTTGTGTGTGTGTGTTTTGATGTGCGAAATGGCTGCCACTACATGTTCAGTCACTTCACTACCAGTCTAGCATTGCTTGTGAAGTGCTTTGGGATACAGTGTGTATGAAAAATGCAGATTCTTCTTCTTCTACATGGAACCTGTTAGTCAAATGTATAGAGCAGGCAGTGTGATCTTGTGATTGGGACATACTATAAGTTTTGAAATACGGGAAGATAGTCACTTTTGTCTAGTGGTTAGATCACAGAGCTGTGAACCTACAGATCCATAAGTAACACTTATTTCTACAACTGACGTGTGTTCTGAGCAAATCACTTAACATTAGAAATGACTGAAATTGGCAAATTTCGTTACGCAAAATATTTGGAGAAATTTGCCTGTTTCATGAAAGTTTTGCAAGCGAAATTAAGGAATTTCCTAGAATAGTTCCGTAGAAATGGCAAAATTTGTCTTTCTCAGTGAATTTTCACCACTTTTCCAATGAAATTTCACACATTTATGGCGAAATTCTGCATTTCACACCCATAAAATATTTTGCATGACAGAGTAATTCGCAAAAATATTTCACGTGGCGAATTTCCTGATTTTTGTGGGAATTTCACTGGTGAAATATAATTTTGCAACATCTCTACTTAACATCCATGTGCAGAACCACTCTAATTTTGCTTTATAAAATGGGTAGGGAATTTGAAAACTCCTGACTGGCCAAAACAGTTTCTTGCCTATTGGCTTATAACAGTACACCAAATGAGTGAAAACTAGCTCTGGTAACCAGGATTTATTACCTAAAGAAATGAAGGTAGTGTGGGAACCCTTAGAACTTTCATTGTCCAAATGGCAGACATTTTTTCACCACTTGGAACAAAAAATCAACAGCTGTTGCACTTGTTACAAAAGCATGTAACATTTCTAGTGAATTTCATTTTACCATCCCGTTCCTTTTAAAAGATGTTGGCCAATCCATATTTCTTGTCTTTTTTTAATCCCTCTTTTTTTAACCTTCCCCTGAACTTCTGCTCCAATGAGCACAAAACATGACCGCACCACAATATCTGTGGTTTCCCAGTATAATGCATCTCTGAAAAACTCATTGCTCCAATGAAGAAATAAATTGTATTGCATATGGCTTATAGAGCCAAAAACAATCTTACTCCAGCAGCGCATCTTGCCTTAGCGAACGGGGTCCTTCTCCCCATGCTCTGCTATGGGCTTGTGACCTTTGCTCATGCCCCAAAATCCAGTCTAACGAAATGGGATGTTGCATATAATAATGCTGTATATGTCACTTTGCTCTCGCTGCCCCTAGACTCACCCACCCCTGTGAGCTATACAATAAACTTAAATGGCTCTCCCCTGACAACCATTGCACTTTTGTAATGGGTAACTTCATTGACAATGTTGTCAGAACAGCCATTCCCCCAGTACTAGCTGAGCTTTTTGAACTTGCAAACCCTACCTATCTATTAAGGTCTACTGGCTCACGAGTATTCGGAGTTCCCAACACTCGGACCCTGATGGGTGATTGTACATTCACTGTCTGTGTACCCAGACTATTGCGCTCCCTCCCTGCACAGATTCGTACCTCCTCCTCCTCCTCCCACACCTGCTTTAGAAACTCCATCTGGGACCTCCTGAAACTTGCCTCGAACTGTCACTGTACCTAAGGCATCATGTCCCCTTTTTGCACAGTGCTGCACTTTATTGTTCTGCCCAGTCATTTCCTCTGTGATCGGTGTGCTTTATAAGATGATAACCATAGCTGTCAAATGTTACCTGGTAATGTTACATTCAATACTTGGCTGTCAAATGTTTACCTATGTTATGTTCTATACCTGATTGTCAAATGTTTACCTTTGTAATGTTATGCTTTTACCTGTCTCTCTTTTGCGGTGCCTGACTGTTGTTTTTCTCAGAATTTCTGTAATACCTGCTTCTGCTTGTAATCTTCCTTGTAACCTCCCGGGTCGCACCTGAAAATAGGCATATGCTTGTCTAATGTGCTTACCTTGTTAACAAAAGCTAAATAAATAAATAGTCACAGTTCTAAGTCAACTACACCTTTCCTCTTAACCAACTCCCTGCATCAGCACATAGACAGAAATAGACCATGATCCTAAATTTGCATCTTGAACTCCCAGTTCTGACAGGTGGATGAAACTAGGCCATGACACTGAATCATCATCTTCAAACAAAGTGAGACATTCTCCGTTTCAACCACCTACTCTCCACTTTCACTTTCACATCCAGCATCAAAATGCTATCAAAGGACTTGCAGTCACCCTTACAGCAATGGAGGTCTGGGCTTGAGCTATCCATCCAGCAGCTGAAACAAACCTCAGCTCCTAAGAAGTAGTCTGAAGACATGAGTAAATGTGATAGCCTCAATAGTCATCAAAATTGGGAAGGAAAAGTAGTCAGATACAGCACTCCATGAACCGCTGATGCAGCCCCAGCAAGTCACCCTACTGGGCCTCCAACTTCACTGTAGGTTGGAGGGAGGGAGATAACTCTCTCTCTACAGCTGGATCAACCACTACAAAAGGCAACAGAAGCTACAATCCTTAAAACACTGCAGAGAGATTTGAGGAAGTTGGAGCAGTACATGATAGCCACTGCAAAAGCCGTACTGGAGCTGTGGGAAGATGGTGACTGCCTCAGCAGGGCGATACTGTTTTTATGTAAAGGAGAGTAGGAACTCAATACAAGGGCCAAGGATGCCAAAGTACGGACAGAAGGAAGAACCTCAGATTGTTGGGGTTCCCCAAAGATTCAGAGCACCCTGATATTAGTACCTTTTAGACCTCCTGGCTCGCAAGAGCTGCAACTCATTGTGGATTACAATATTAAAATAGAAAGGGATCACAGAGCCCTTAGCCCTAAGCCCAAGTGAAAAGATGAACCTTGGTTCATAATAGCCACATTTCTAAAATACCCTGTAAAAGAAGATCCTGTATGGAAAGCATGGTCCAAACAGAACTTAAATGTCGATGGGAAGCATTTGCTTATTGATCAAGACTTCCAACCAGACAGATGCATAAATTTAAGCAGGTCTTCTCTGTAATCAAGCAACTGAAGGAGAAAAAAGTGAAATGGCAAATTTGGTACCCTGCTTAGATTGTACCGTATGAGCAGTTACATATTAAGACATATGAATGACTGCTGCAGGTGAGCAAAACATTGGAGGCATTCAGCATCTTGGTACCAGAGCAGCAGAAGGAACTATATGAGAGGGACAGTCAGCATATGGCATATAGTCTGGCAGGTAAGGGGAAACATCAAGTGGTAGGACACCAGCATAACTCCAGAACATAGAGCAGACCTCAAATGCCTGTATAAAATGCACTATCCACAGAAATAAAGTGTAAACTTAGTTGGAGTACCTTTCTGAGTGAATACCCTTGGCCCCCCTTTTTCTTCTCCTTGTCTGCCTTTCTCCTCACTCACAGTTAGTCCCTTCATAATCACAGACTGTGTATGTGGGGCGAGCTTCCCTCCCTCATAGGTACCGGGTCATAATGTCGTTGACAAAACCATGCACATCAAGACCGCACACCTACAAACAGCGCACGGCACACCAGAAGTTTTTTTTTGTTTTGTGGGAGGCTTCACCTTCCACACCCCCCACACTCCCTAGAACTATTATAATCAACTCTAAGGGGCTGTGGACACAGGGACAAGAAAAAAATATAAAAAGTAAAATATTCCCTAGCAGAGAATCAAACCATGTTTTAACCACAACCCCATCCACTGCAAGGTCAGGTGCTATAGACACTCCACCATGGGAGTGGCTTGACTGAGCACCTAACTGGCAGTGGCTACATCCACTTCCTCTTTTCTGGTGAGTGACAGGGGGTAGTGATACTTTTGTATCGCTGTAATTCCTCTGTCGCTGTGAAGCCATATGCGCTACTGACAGCATGGCCTTTATGTGCGTGGTTTTGTCTGCAAGATTATGATCCAGTAGGCCCTCAGCAGCCCTAGTTATGACTCCTGACCCACCATAAAAATGTACTATGGAGCTGACCCATAGTATAATCCAGAAGGCCCACCTCCTTGGACCTCTTATTATTACACGGCATGAAAAAGAGACAAAGATAAGCAGCTGGACAGGGAGCACACTGAATGGCAACCTGGACAGGGTAATCCATGAAGTGATTTGATCCCTTTTTACTTTTCAGGTTAGACCCATTTCTCCATGTGTACCATGCTCCCCATGTGGCAGGCCTTGCTGACTACATGGTGGCTGGACTGCTCAGACTGAATGTATAAGTCCTGTCTATAAACTGTTTTTGGTGATGTCACTGCTAATGCCTGTTTTTTACTACAGGGGAAATTATGCCCGTTTCTTGTTGGGGGTCAAACATTACTGGTAAGGAGGATTTATTGTGAAGTCTTAGGCAGCTCATCTGGGGAGAACAGGGTGGAGGGTATATGGTGTGGGGGGGGGAGTTACTTACAAAGGGGATTCCCAGATTGAAAGCACTCAGGGTGCATTTGCCCGAACAATTTAAAGTTTATGATGGGATGGCAAACAAAACATGTTCTATAGCTGGGGTTGCTGGATGGCCACCCCAGTGGGGACTCCAGTCATTGGTAGAAATGAAAATAGCTGGATGTAGGGCTGGGGGGGCTTCTGAGGTGGTGTCCCTCTCTGCCAGCACCCTAAGGTTATCTGGGCTCATTTTGGGGGGTCCTCGGTGCTACCTTACAAGGGTATGACATAATGAGTTGCTAGGGGGAGCAATTGCTGCCAGAAGCTTACTTTCCAGTAGTGCAGGAATCACCAATGCAGTGTTCCAGGAGGGCTTGCCTGAGGTGGCATTGGTAGTGGCCCCAGACTAGAGGGTTGCCGGACAGCAGCCGTGCTCCAGAAGGGGAGATATTTTGTCCAGGAATCTTTCAGTTCCACACCACGAAGGGGGACCCACACCTCTCAGATTTCACAGAGAAAGGTGAGTACACCCAGCATACCATTTGGGCCATGCAGGAACGCTCATCTAGTTTCTGGGTTTGAGTCCCTTTGTTCAGAAGGGACACAGTTTAATGGTTTCACTGTTTTGTTGTTGGGTTTTTATTATGTGTATATTCTGGTACATGTGTGTCTTTACAGTATCTAACTACTGTATGCTTCGATTGGCATAGCTAAGCGGGACAGTAAGTATGATCTCGACAAGGACCATGGCATGCGACTGGAGGCAGCTTCACAGAACAGCCCGCTGAGAGGGGCGGCCTCACAGAGATGGTGACTTACAAATAAGGGTAGAGAGATTTTGTATCAGAAGGCATAGTACAGAACAGCTGGGCTACCTAATTGGTTTCTCTAACTTCGTTACATAAATGGGCTCCGATATAAACATTCCTTCATATGGTATCCGTACGTTTTCTCGACATGAATATGACCGACAAATATTTGCCTGACTCTGTGTTCCCATCAAGGTCTGTATCCCAGCAAAACATAACCTGACTAAAATTAGCCCGTCACTATTATGGAATGTGCACCGAAAACCGATCAAAGAGCTCCCCATACTCGTCCTCGACAATCTATTAATAGTTCTACTATATTTATATATGATATATTTATATTTCACTGAGTGAAAGGGAACAGCTGTCATATTGCCACATGCAGGGAAAGACAGAGAGACAGCAGTTAATGTATGGCAGGATGTAACCCACAGCTGTCTGACATCTCTCTTGGGAGTTACAGTGCCATCTCTCCCCGTACTCCTTCTGAGTCAAAAGAGCTGCTCATGTTTGATCCCCATCCTGTTGTCTGCCAAACCTGTGGTACCGAGATTCCATCTCTGTTCCCTTCCCTCCAACCCCAAGCCCACATCAGAGTCGAGACAGGGTGAGGAGTCATCCTGAACCAGTTGTCTCCAGAGGTGTATTGCCATCAGAAATAATAGTGTATCCTGAGGGACAATCACACAGTGGCTGTGTTATTTCCATGCGGTGGCACTGTGTATATTCCTCAACTGTGCTCCAGAGGAAATGGTTTCACCCTGTATGTCTAGAGAGACCACTCACCAGAGGGAGACAGAGAGGCCAAGATATGGCAGGGTACAGAGAGACAGAGAAAGGCTATATTCTTGTCCCCACCCTGATAGTCTGTACAGAGCAAGCCACTACATAGCCGCTAGAGAGATGTGTGACTGGTCCTGTGTGAGGAGCCGCGGCACGGAATGGCAACTGCCAATGATGGGCACAGCTTTGGATTCTTTTTCAACTACACAGTGAGTTTTAGGGAACATTTGTTGGGATTTTGCTTGGTGGTTAAATAGACCCAGTGGTAAGCCGCAAGTTGGGAATTCATCATCGAGATATTATGCGTCGGTAAGATAGATGCTGAGTAATCATACCAGACCCCTTCATATAATGTGAAGGGGTTCAGGTCAGTGGTCAAAAGGGCCAGGGTTCTTTGAGAACTAAGGGACGCAGGTTGTGATATTGGCCTTTTGCAAGAAACTAGACTCTCAGCAGGGAAACATTTGAAGTTAAGAAGATGATGGATGGGTTGGTGATGTGATATCTTCCTCAAATCCAGGCAAGCATATTTCTGGCATAGCCATATTAATAAAAAGAGGGTTACAATGGAAGGTGATTGACAATTCTCTGACAAAGAGGGCAGAATGACAGGAATGACTCTGCAGCAGCCACACCAGGTGATGCATGTAGTTAATATTTATAGCCCCAACCCTGCCTCCATGTTTTTTTTCCAAGCAAGTATTCCAGAAGTTGGCCTCTCTACCCCTGGGGATTTTAGTGGTACCTAGGGACTGAAACACAGTGGAACAGCCTGGGCTGGACCACTCATCCAACACTCAGGTGGCAGGGAAAGCCACTAGAAGGGGCCTGAAAGAATTAAGGGTGGAATTGGGCTGCTAGACCCTTCGAGGGAATTCAGTCCTAAAACCAAAAACTACACATTTTACTCCGTGAACATCAGAAAATTCTGCACTCACCACCTGTATGGCTAAGGATGCTACTCAAACAAGGCTCAGTAGACTTCCAGCTGGAAATGCGTCTTTTTATTTAATCCCAGATGCAAAAACAGATAGAGTCAGGCATGAGATGGATTTCTACCTGTAAGTCTGCTGAGCCTTTTTTGAGTAGTGTCCTTAGCCAAATGGATGGTGAGTGCCAAATTTTTCTGATGGTCAGTTTGTAATGCTTATTTAGTGCACCACCAGACTAGTGCAACTTTTTTCAGCTGTACTGTTATTTTGTGCTCAACACCTAATTGTAGTTGTTGCAGACTGGACAGGTTATATGTTTCCAGGTCTCACCTCCCGGTTGTTTGAGGGGTGGACATTCTAGATCAAGACCACATCATTGGATCATGCCCTCATAAAGCTCCAACTAAATTTGAGATGGGGAGAGCAGAGTATAGCCTACTGAACAATGAGATATTTTTTTCAAAAAATTTCTCAAAGGTGATGCGCTAGTATCTTAGACTTAACACTACCTAGGACACGGCCCAGAAATTTAAATGGGATGAGCTTATGGCAATGATCTGAGGGCACATTACTGCCTGTGCCTCATTTAAACAAGAACTAGACAGAGCCGATAGGTTACACATGTGCGTAGAAATTATTCAGTGCCTGGGTGTAACATGGCCATTTTTTTGAGGTGTTGCACCAGATTTTCAACATGACCTTTTTTGGACCCCTCCTCATGAAGAGTGCCAGTGTCATTTTGTTCACTTGTCCTGAAAGGTGATTTCACAGAGCAAATGTGCTATTCTGCACCACGGATGCAAAAACACATTTTAGGCAGGTTGTAGAAAGTGACAGCTGTATTGTTTTGAAGGAGGTGTGCAAAAATGGCACTGTTGAAAATGTGGAGTGAAAATATAAAAAATTGGCAAAGTTAGGAGCGTGCATAGAAACTGTGCAATGCACACTCATACCTCAGTCATTTTTTTTCACCAAATTTGCAACATGGGCTTTTTGGGACCGCACCTCATGAACAGTGGCACTGACATTTCGTGAATCTGTCCCAAAAGGTGATTCCGCATAGTGATTGAGTAATCACCTTTTGGGACTGAGTAATGAAATGACAGTGACAGTTTGCATGAGCTGGGGTCTCAAAAACCCCATGTTGAAAATCTGGGCCAATAATTCCCAAAAATGGCTGTGATATCAGCATAAGTTGAAAACCCCATTGAATGGCAGTATAGCACGCTTACCTTTGATTCTTCAGTTCACAGTTCGGCTTTGAAGAGTGCAGATGTGTCCCGGTCCAGAGAAGATAACAGCACCAACCTCCAGAGGTAAGTGTGGGAGTAACAGGGGTGTGTGTGAGGAGGTAGGTGCTCAGTGGGAGGGTGGGGGTAGGGGAGGGGGACTGGAGTGATGACGAGGGACTGTTTTCTTTTTTAGAGGGAGAAAATAAAAGACTGGAGTGATGATGAGGGATTGTTTTCTGTTTTACAGAAAAAAAAAGCATTTGGGCACACTGAGGTGGGCTCCCAGTGTGCCACATGACTGGGTGTGTGTGTGTGTGTACATAATGCTGACATGGGGATTGGGCACCCCAATGTTAGCGGCAGTGGGGGGGGGGAGTTAAACACACTGGGGTGGACTCCCAGTGTGCCACATGACTGAGAGGTTGCATATAATGCTGACACAGGGATTGGGCACCCTGATGTCAGCATATAATGGCAAAATCATTTGGCACACTGGGGTGGGCTCCCAGTATGCCACATGAGTTTGGGGGGCACAGAATGCCATGGAGCTGGTGGTGGCCAACACAGGGATTGGGTGCCCCGATGTTGGTAGGCAAAATTAAACACTTTGGGCACACTGGGGTGGTCTCCCATTGTGCCACATGAGTTTTTGGGTAGCCACAGAATGTTGAGAAGCTGGTGGCAGTGACACAACTGCACATGCATGGCAGTTGCGCATGCACAGTTGTGGTGAATGGCATTTTGCCATACATGACAATGTTAGCAGAACTTCACATGCATGCAGGTTGCACGTGCACAGTTCATACCACAAGAATGTGGAAGTAACAGCCAAAATAGTGTGGCTGTTCTTCCGTAGTGGGCAATCGTGGCAGAGGGGTTCAAGTTCTGTTGGGCTTTTGGAAGGATACTTTCAAAAGCCCAATGGAAGGTTCCACTATCAGCCATTTTTTAAAGCTACTGAGCGATCACAATAGTGCTGTAGGCTCCAACCACAGCCCTAAAAATGACAAAGGTAAGAAAAACAAAAGAAACTGATGAAACAACTCCAAAGGCTGGAAATGGAGCATAAGCAGCATGGGTCAAGGACTGTTCTTCGACAGCCGAAGGAGGTGAGATCAGAGCTTAACTCCCTGGCCAAACACAAGCAGTAGTCCAACTAAGATTTTTAAACCAAAAATACTTCAAATTCTGCAATAGAGCTAGTAGATTGCTGGCCTTAAAGAGCCACTGACCCCTCAAGAAGAACTTTGAAAAACATAATATTTGGACACAAAGTAGTTTTCTATTTCTCATTTGCTCTGTATTTCTTATCCACAGGATTTATTATTGAGGTTCTATGTATGAAAACAGTATTTGTGTTCCTTGGGGTGCATCAGCTCCTATTGCTTCTTCCCAACCTGCTATCATAATACTCTGCTTGTGACATCACAGTTATTCCCATGGCAAAAGACTGTGATGTCACAAAAGATCATTATAATTTCAAGCAGGGAATAATCTGTAGAGGCAGATGAACTCTGAGGGATAAATGTGTTGTGTTTTTTTGTGGCAACTTCTTTAGTAATAAATAAAGGAGAGAAGAAATACATGGAAGATACATAAAATAACAGCTGAACTGTGTTTAAATATTGTTTTTCAAGTTTTCCCACAGACATCAACTGTTCTTTAAGGTGACATAAGAGAGAGGTAAACAGATATATTACAAAAATAAAAAAGGTTCCAACCCTAGTGAACTCAATTATTTACCCTGGGAGGTTGGGAGGTTCTGGCTGAATTTGAGGCATTTTATAGGGCTCTATACAACAGATAGTTGGGGTGGGTAAGAAGGAACACATCAGGAGGTTTCTGGAAGAAGCATAGCTCCCCCAGATATCCCAAGAACACACAGAGCTGTTAAACAACCCAGTAACAAGGGAGGAAATAGAGTAATAAAGGGTTTCCCCAGTAACAAAGCTCCTGGCCTGGATGGGTTCGTAGCTGAGTTTTATTAGTCCTTCTCTGCAGATCTAGTATCTACCCTTCAGATTCTTTTCAATAGTATACAGGGGAGGGATGATACAGCACACATGGCAGGAAGCTCACATCACAGTGCTGCCTAAACTTGAGAAGGACCCCCTTCTGCTGTAGTACGTATAGGCTCTCATCCACGTTAAATCAGGATGCCAAGTTATTTGCTGACAGATTTGTTAACTAATTGCAGCAGGCAGTGAGCTCAGTCGTGCATCTGGACCAAACAGGGTTCATATCCCAGTGGCACATTTACGATAATATTCATAAGTTGCAAAATGTGATGGAAGCTATGCGGCAGAGTAAAACATCAAGTATGCTATTAGTGATTGAGGCTGAAAAGGCATTTGATCACTGAGATTGGGCATTCCTGTGTCAGAAGTCAATACCAACATGCCACGTTCACTGGTGCTGGGCAGGGTGCAGGTTCAGGGCTGCTAATCCTTCAAGTTGCAATTAAACAACGGCCACTAATGAACCGTAATCCAAAACACTGGGTTGCAAGTGTGTAGTAGCAAGTAGCAAGAAGTGAATGGAGATGCACTCCAGCGATGCAATCAAAAGGTTTTTATTAACACAGACCAAATAGCCAAATTATATACTTAGCAAACAAAATAAATCAGCCAGCCAATGACTGTTTACCAGGGACCTTGGCACTTTGCTCCTTCAAGCTTCCTCGGGGAGGCCTCGAGCTTCCTCAGGGGATGGTAACCTGGAAGGAATGATGTCATCAAGTGCTGTCCCATGACATCATCAGTTGATGTCTCCACAGTGATACAAAACAAAATACCTTAACGGTTCTCATCAGTTACATTTGTCTCTATTTGTTATATAATAAGCACCCATGAGTGAAAAATCCAACAATTAAAAAACAATTAGACAAATGCCATGATGTAGAAAGCGTAACAAAAAAGCAAAAAATAATTAATTCAAATAATAATTTTCACATAATAGTCATAATGCATGTTATTTCAAAGAGTTCAGCAAAGCAGTCAGAAAAGAGTAAATGCAAAAGAGCAAACCATTGTCAGGAGCTATCACAACTGGAAATACAGATGTCTGTGGTAAAGCAGGAAACTTCTGCATGTGCCATACAATTCCAGCTTTAAAGAAAATAGAGGGAAAGTATGAATAAAAAAGATCAATGCAAACAACACAAAGAATCATCACTCTAAGTTCGTCGAAGAGATACAGTAATTAACTGCAGAAGGTCATACATGGAGGTGAGGACAGGGGGGAAAAAGAGGATGCCTTGTCATTACTTTACAGATAAGAGTTTAAATCTCAACTGTAGTTTAAGCCCTCAGGTTGTAGAGCTTGTAAAGAAAGAATCTAGTAATTCTCATGTTGCAAGAGTCTGTTCAAATGGTCACCTCCCCTTCTACCTACCCTAACCTGTTCCAGGCCCATGAATTTCAGTCCACTAGGATCACTATTGTGTTCAAATAAAAAAATGTTCTGCTACTGGATTCTCCAGATTCACATTTTTGATGTCCCTAATGTCTTCCTGGATATGTTGTTTTAATTGTCTGACAGTCCTTTCAACATAAAGTTTGCCACACTATATGGCGTAAACTACGACTGTCACTGCCGGAGACAAATTGGTGAATATGGACCTTCTTTTTACATGTTGAAATCTGAAAAACTATCCCTCATTAACATTGATTGCATACACTGTAATTCCCACATTTATGCATGCTCTGGGGCTTCGTTGGGGGCCATGTGCTAGATCTTGGAGTGGGCTGAAAGAATTGGCTGGATACCTGTTTGCCCTTTAAATTTTGATCCCTGCTAAAAGAGATCCTGGGTTTGCTCCCTATGTGTGGTGCCAGGGTAAAGTCACTCAATAGGATAGGCCAGTATCTGTATTTCTCTTTATGCAGATCACACACAATCCTGTTTATCCATGAACCAGTGGTTAGCTTGCCTCCACTAAGTTTCATATTGAAAGAATATAGAGAGACTTCTGGCTTTAATGCAAACATAGAAAAATCCAAGATGATCCAGCTCACTGGGCAGCTGTCCGCAGAGTGGGCCAAACAATGCCCATATAAACAAATCACCTCTCACTTCTGGTATTTAGGAATACGGATCCCCAAGGACATATCTAAAATATTTGAAGTTATTTACACCACCCTCATCCTGGTAGTAGAACAAGAGATGAGCAAAATTATCCCTTAGCATTATGTGCTATGTGGAAACCCTCCAGATGAATGTCCTTCCAAGGTTTTTATTCCGCTTTTCATCCCTACTGGTCCATATATTGTACCTAGAAACACCTCGCAGAGAATGAGGAAAATGTGGTGTAAGAATTTAAGGGGAAGGTACAGACACAGAATACCATGAAAAACAATGCTGCTGCCCTGGAAAGAAGGAGGACTGGGAGTATCTGATTAAAGGGCCAACTACCAAGCTGCACAAATACAGCACCTTATCTCCCAGCTGGTACCAAAGGGACAGCCAATTTAGGTGGTTCTGAAAAGAGAAGGGGAATGGGGGCTATGACCTGAGTGGGACTACAGCATAAGGGGTTTACATAGGTAATGAAAACACTAGTACTACACTGGTTTCTTGGCACTCAGCATTGAAAAGGGGGAGAGAAGATACTGGAGTAAGTAGCATTACCTCCATTTGGTTGGTTAAGGACTTCCACCCCAGTAGGAATGACTCCTGTTTAAAAAGATGGGAGAGAAGGGGCTTGATTAGGTTAGGCCAGTTATACACACCAGGCAAGGCAAAATCCTTTCAGCAGCTTAAAGTTGAATTCCAATTGCCCCAATGAGACTTTTGCTGTTATATGCAAGTACGACACTATGTCACGAAGGAACCTCTCAAACACAGCTGCAGAAACCACAAGGTCCTTTTAGAGAAGTAGCAGAGGCATGCATGGAGGGCACTGCCATAGCTTCCCCTGTCTCACACCTTTATGGTCTGTGTTTCAGCCACTCCAGATGCCTGGAGGCATGAGAGCATAAGAGGGAAACAGAGGCAGGAATGACACTTTTGGAGGATGAGTGGAGTACTTGTTGGAGTAATATAAGCAAATTCACAGCCTCCAATAACTGGCATGAACATCCTTGGAAGGTTCTGCCCCATTTCTTTAAGACCCTTGTCATTACAGCCCATTTTGGCCAAGGCTCTATGGGTAAGTGCTGGAGATTGTGATTTCAGAGAGAATACGATGAACATATTTTTTTTTTAGTTGTCCCAAGTTAACAGCATACTGGAAAGAAATAACAGAACCCCTGGGACTTATTTTTGGGATCCCCTCCAAGAGACATTAGGTATCTCCACTGGGGACATTATCTGAGGGGAGTCTGGGGGACGGGACAGCAATATTTGTCTCAAGTATTAATAGTTGTGGTACCTAAAGCTGTGATACTGCTATGGCTGCAGCCCAGTTCCAACACCATCAAGGGGCTAGTGTACAACTGCAAACAAATTGTGCTTATCAAATGGCTCACAGCAAAGTTAAAACTCAAAGTGGAGAAAGCTAAATCCTTCGATTAGCCTTCTTTGATTATCTGGAAGAAGTAGAGGGTACCTTGACCCTGGATCACATTGTTAATTATCCTTAACTAAATATCTAAATAGAGTTACATGGGCAGATGTAATGAATTTGTTGCTTCTCAGAGAATGCATTACATGGTTGAATGCACACTGAAAAACTGTTTTGTGGCTTTTTCTTTTCGTTATTGTTTCCCTCTTAATGTATGACTTGATTGTCTGGTTGATCAAATGTAACTTCTGTACTTGACTTTTGATTTCTTTATCCACCTTTTACTCCCCCCCCCCACTCCCAATATATCCCATCTGCAGCCTTGAGGAGGGGGGAGCTAAATCCCCAATAGTACAGACACTGGACTGTGGCTGAGACACCAGGCCTTTCGCAGCAAAAATGGGCTGGATAAACTGGTATTGCATTATGGACCCCTCCCCCACCACTGAAGCTCCCTCACTTTCCCCAACCTTTTGTATGATGCTTTTGTATTATTACTTTCTGCACTGTCCATGGTTGTGTTGTAAAAAGTGAAAAAGTACAATGAACTTTATAAGTGTAAAGAAAGGTTATCAAAATGGCATTTTACAAAAAAAAAAGAAACTTACTACTAAAAACATACTTCTACACAAAGTAAGCCACTCTAGTACCTCTGTAGAAACAGCCCTCCTGTGGAAAAAAAATATTTTCTACCACTTTATAAGTTAAGCTTTATGGTAATACTATTGTTATCTTAAAATGCTGTCATTTTTTTTCTAAGTTACCCATGAAGCATTATAAGACACACCAGAGTGTTGGGTGTGCTGTGATAGCTACGCTTTCACAGGCTGATAGCTCTCATCCTGTGGCCATGTGCCTCATACTCCTGGGAATGCAGTTTTCCCAACACAACCGACACCCTGTTTTGTCTTATTGCTTTAACCTATCTCTGTGCTATTTGAATCTCCCTGTATGTCTAAATGGCAGCAACAGTCTCTCCACACCCTCACACCCCCATCTGGACTAAAAATGCTGTGGGATGCTGTTTGTATGAAAAGCAGTATATAAAACCAAATTCATTTTCTTCTTTCCTAATGTATTGTTTTACCTAAATGCAATAAATAAGATAATAAAAAGATGCAAGTCAAACCTCTACGTTAAATGAAAAGTAGTGGTCACTATACGCTTCTATAATTCCCTTAAAAAATAGTGCTTGATAAAGGACTGGTGCTAGAAATAATTAGACAACGGACTAAAATGACATAATAAGAATGATGAGGATCTAACAGATCAGAAAGGGGAAAAATTTTAAAAATGGCATAATGCTGTGATGATTCAGTAAGCTTATTTAAACTACAAACACTATTTTAGTACTACTAATACTAGTACACGTCACTACTCAAACATAAACAACATAAAATTGAAGTTGTCAGCAGCCCTAAAAAATCATTGTCAACTGCATAAATTACTTCTTATTTAAAGCAGTCAGTTCCTGTATATTAAACAGATTCTGTCATCAACATCTCACAGCTGCAAAGATTTATGGCTGATGTACCCAAGGGCGCTTTTTGTAACTGACCAATTTCATGCTATATGCTAGTTTAGCTTGTACTACAAAGTATTGAAGAAAACAATGCTTTGTACAGTATTCCCCAAGCACATATCTGAATGCACTAACTTTTTTCAGTAGTAAATTGGCACTAAACAGTGTGTTTAAATGGGGCTTTTCTCTTAACAGCATAGAACAAATTTGCCATAGTCTCTTTTTGTGCTCAGTTCTCTAGTATACACATTCACTTTCTTCTCTCTCTTTGGTGGCTGGAAATCCATATCCACAAGTCTCAAGATATGTCTCTTGGTCAATCTCCAATGGACGGGGAGTAGAACTCTTCCAATTATCTAAGGTACCCCAGAATATGACCTTGTCTATATTATCCCATCCATAAGCACTTTTGATGCCTCTCAATTACCCAGCATAACATGTTTAAGGCCTGTATATTCATCCATACAACTATAGACCAGTTAGTCTGCCTTCTATAGTTGAGAAACTGCTTGACTCTATAACTAAGGAAAAGATAGTTGAGTTCCTAGAGGCCAATGGCCTGTAGGATTACAGACAGCATGAGTTTACCAGTGGGAGCTCATGCCAAATGAACTTGGTTGAATTTTTCAATCGTGTGATAAAGGCCATGAATAGGAATAAGCTAGTTGGTGTCATGTACCTAAACTTCTTCGAAACCTTTGACTCGGTCCCACACAGGAGGTTAAGAAAAATGTTGGGTGACCTGGGGTGAGCGATACAATTGTGGTGGGTGAAAAATTGGTTGAGTGGAGGGACACTGAAGGTGGTCCTGACCAAAGAACTCTCAAGAGGGGCACCAAAGGTGTTTCTGAAAAGAGAATTCTCAGGGGAAAGTTATATATGTGGTACCCCAAAGATCAGTTCTAGGACTGGTTCTCTTTAATATATTTATCTGTGATATAGGAAAGGGGATTCAGGGAAATATATGCCTCTTTGCAGATGACTTCAAGGTCTCTGGAAGACTGGGCATCAAGGAAGGATAAGGGTCATGAAGAAAGATCTGGAAAATCTAGAGAAGTGGTTGGAGGTGTGGCTGCCAAAATGTAATGTGAAAAAGTGCAAGATAATGCACATAGGTGCCAAAAACACAGGAAGAGAGCATAGTATGAATGGGGGGGTGGGGTAGTGGAGCGCACATCAGAGGAAAGTGACCTGGGGGTAATGGTAATGGAGAAAGTGAAGGCCTCAGCACAATGTAAGGCAAATTGAATGCTGGGGTGCATATGAGAGGGATCACTAGCAGAAGGAGAGGGGTCACTCAGCCCCTGTATAGATGCCTGGTAGGCTCTCACTTGAAGTACTGTGCACAGTTTTGGAGCCCACACTTCAGTTTGGACAGGGGCAGGTTGCAGTCATGCCCAGACGAGCCACAAAAATAAGCAGGATCTAAACATGTACATACTGGAGGGCAGGAAACAGAGTGGTGACATGACTGAAATGTTCAAGTACCTCAACGGAATAAAACTTGGTGGGCAGCAGTGAACTGTTCACAATGGGTATCAATAGAGGTACCAGGGATAACGCCAAGAAACTGGTGAGAAGGATGTTCAAGGATGTCAGGATCATCCTGGTGGAGGCAGTATATAGCGCAGTGGTCTAAGGCTCTGAGCTGCAAATCTGGTGACATCCAGCAAACCAAACCTGGGTTTGAATCCCACAGCTTCCACTTGCATACTGTGTGACCCTGAGCAAGTCACTTAACCTCCTTGTGCTCCCAGGTCGCTCCTGTAAAAAAGCTTTCAGCTTAGTGTGCTATACCTGGTTAAAAAAAAAGAAGAACTTTTTACAGAAGGACTAGTGGCAGACTGGAACAAGCTTCCTGATGAGGTCATCAAGGCTGAAACAGTGGGAGGGTTCAAAAGGCAATGGGACAGACATATGTGAATAGTGTGTAAGGGTGCAGACTGGTGGAAAGAGAGGACGGACAAAGGCACAGTCCAAAAATTAGACAGGCATGGGCAGACTGGAGGGGCCGCTAGGCCATTAGCTGCTGTCATTTACTATGCTTCTGTTTGCAGTCCACCATGGTGGAGTTGCACACCTATCTGCCCATCCCTGTATTCTACATCTGAAATACTCTTACAGCTGAAGTTTTTCAGTCCTGACAATCTGCTTTGCATTCATCACCAGTATATCATTCAACCATTTTGTGATAACTTCTTGAATGGTCTATATCTAGACCCCCTTTTCTTTAAAAACATGGGGAAAAGATTTTTCAAAAGGTACAGATACAGATGTGGGAGCATGTTCTGACCATTTTTTCATTAGCCAGAATGGTTTGTCCTTCTCACAATATGGAATCCGATGCAAAGCACTATGAGGCTAACCAAGCTGGTATCATTAAATTGCTTTAAGACTCTGGCCAAAAAAAATTTTAAAGCTGTTTGTCATTGCCAAAAAAACTTTTAAAGTGGTTTGCCATTGCCCCAAATGACAAACCAATTTCAGAACTCCTTCATCACTACCTCCCTCCCTCCCTCTTTTTGTCCCCGAATCTCCACCCACCACCATCCGTCCTGACCTCCCATCCTTCTGGCCCCACCCTTTCCCCCATCCCTGCACTGACCCCCCCCACATTCCTTTCTATCACCTTGCCTCTCCACCCTTCCCTCAACTATCCTGGCTTCCCACCCCCTCTTCCCCTACCCCCATCATCACCCTGCCCAGGACCCCCAACCTAAGTCCCCCAACCTTTAATTCACATTATTTCTGCTACCTTGTGCCCTTCTCTGACCACACCTACAGCACTTAATGTCTGCACTTTTTCTCTGTTCCATCTGCTCTCAAATATATTTATTTAAAATATATGTGTAGCATATATGTCCTCGCATTAGTCAGTTCCCTACTATCTATTAGCTAGCTAATTGCACCTGTATTTGCCTGTACCTCATGTCAGTTTTTACTAGTGATATCCAATCTGTCTGTTTTAGTTCATATTTGTTATTGTTTTGTCAATGTTACCAGGACCTCCTTGTGAATGAGCTACCATCTGCTCAATGGAGTATTTCCTGTAATAAACTTGAACTTTTAAATGCAAGCTCCTTATTGTCAAGTTACACTGTTCATTTGCAACTTCTCCCCTTTTTTGGCACCTTGCGTAAAAACAGTGATGCCTGCAACATTCTGTGGCCACACACGCTGATTTTGTAGACACTACTGTGATGGAGAGGTACAGAACAACAAAACAATTTTGATATTTCTTGTCTCCTATTACCCTTTTATAGATCTCATACTTTTCCTGCAAACTGTCTCTTCAATATGCTCACTTTGAATGTTCAAGATGTCCATTGCCTTGGGGTTCTGACTTGCAACCTGGTTGAGACACTGACTGTGGTACACTGAGGAGGCCTGAAAGGATGAAACACATGTATGCACTTTGTGACTCTCAGTCTATGCTGGATCATATGTACAGTACAATCCTGTTTAAAAGGCAATACCTGTTCTGATGAAGACCGGTCAGTCTGACTTGCATAAAGATGTGCAAACTCATGTTCCCTTGCACTGAGATTGTGGCTTAGAATCATATATGTGATTTAAAGAGAGTTAGGCCATCTAAAAGATGGTCTAACCATGTGGGTGTAACTCTGCTTATGATACAGGGATGGAGGATCTGTGATGCATCTGCTTTGAAAATCCTGCATCCAGTGTTCTGATATTAATTGATATTTTTGTTATAAAAATTAGGTTTGTAACACCCTAAATTCAACCTATGACCCCCCACAGTGTCTCTTGTCTGCTGTGCTTGTCAAAATGTAGTTAGAGAAACTAGTTCCCCCCTTTGTGTGAAGTGTCTGGGGGAACTAAGAAGTGCTGCATACAGTATGTGTGCGAGTGAAGCCTTCTATGAACCCCACTCCAGATCTGGCACTGGGCCTCAGCAAGGTTACTACCTCTAATTTCACCCATTCTAAGCAGAGGTGAAATTCTATAGCTGTATTATGTGGGGTATCATTTTCCTTTTTCTGACATAGATTATAATGGACTTTTTTATATATATTTTTCACTAATGTGCCTACAAATTCATTTACAGTGTCATATAACTGGGAAGTACATGGAATGACTGGCAGACTTTTTTATTATGTACCACGGAAAAGGCCTATAGCATACTGTCACTTTCGAGGTGTGGACCACCAGGTACAGGCTGTGCTATTTTTATCTAACCAATATGCTGCTCATTGGATCATGTAGCCCCCTTCCTAACTCCAGTATTGTGGAGGGCAGGGAAATCTGGGCAGCCTGGGGATCAGAGTGGGTGAGTGAATAATCTGAGACAGACATCAGCAACCATCATTTTTGACATGTACTACTGAGACAGTTTTCATCTTTTACATCTTCTAACAGAAAAGCTAGCTTGCTAACTATTGTACCTCCCTGCCAAAACTATTGGTCCCCAGTAAATGTCTCATGCTTAATTCATTTTCTTCAATTTTAGTTTATGTAAGCCCAATCTTCTTTCTGCATTGAAATTTTCTGGATATATTTATGCCTTTTGCTACTCACCTTAAATTCCTTGTGATATTTAATGTGTTTAACTACCTGACTGATATCTCAAAGTTATGATTCAAACCTCCTGAATACATTTTCAGAAAAATGCAGTTTTGATTGACCTGCATGGTCACTGAACTCAAATCTCACATATTAATTCATTTGCAGATCTTTATCAATTGAGGACATATTGTGCTATGTAGATTAAGTCAAACTAATCAACATGAGATGGTATAAAATTTTGGACATCATCCAGATGGATATTTAGCGTCAGAAAAAATTTGCTCTGAATGTCAAAATCTAATAGCAAGTCAAGCATTTTTACTGAGTGATATTTAAGCAATAAGGCACAACAGGGTGTGGGTTATTGGGGATTAACCCACGCCTTGTGTGGTGTGTCACGAGGCACAGCTGAGTAACTTAACCACACAAGAAGTGGATAAATCACACAATAGCTCACACCCTGGAGTGCCTAATTGCGATTATACAATGGACCCATGTGTAAAATACATTTAAAATGTGTTGAATTATGTTTTTTTATAAATGCCATTCCACAGCCGTGGGTTATGCAGGGTTTACCCACAGTCATGTGATATATTTTGACCAATGAGGTTACATGATTTTCACACATCATTGTATAATATTGTCTCACTTACCCCATGCCCACTGCCCACCACTACCACCCTGAGATGCCAAACAGCAACACAGCAACAAAATTCAATAATGCCAAAGAACTGAACTGGTTTGTTTGACTAAGTATTGGTAATGATTGAAATATATCAAATTGAATAGACAGCAGCTCTGCTGGTTTGGGTGAACATGTATGAATTTGCATTAAATGAGGTATAATTAATTCAGTTAGGAGACCACACACAGACAGGAACCCTGGGGCCACAAATGTAAAGTTTCTTTTCTTTTTTAAGTAAATAAAAATACACCAAAGACCATGGTTGGGTACCTGGTGATGGGAAGAGGTTTGGGGATATCTGACAACAGAACTGGGCACTTGGTAATGGAAAAGGATAAAAAAGTGATCTTTTTATTCATAACTGAGTTTTACATAAATTAAAACAAAAAGTAGTGTATTGTGTTTGTGGCACATTTTGGGTGTTGGGTGGGTGGCAGACACAATGGTTGTTCATTTTTATGTTGCTTGCATGCATGTGCAAGAAACATAGTGCCATCATCCGAGTTTTCAGAGGTGTGTCAGCCCCTCTTCCAATGCAGTCAGTGTGTTTGCAGGTGTGGCCCCAGTTTCCCAATGAGTGCTGCAGCTGTCTATGACAGCTCCAAAATGCAGTGGCATACAGTTGAAAGGGAGAGCTCCACTTCAGTGAGCAGAGCTCTCCCCCCTACAACACATGCACACATATATCGTGCTGATGTACCGCCCCCCGCTATACACTGTATGGCCGATGGGGGTGCCCAACCCCCGTCAGCTCCGTCCCCCCAACAGCTGTCCAGGTGCCACGCTGGGACCCCACCACAGCGTGGCAACACTATTATAGCCGACGGGGTGCCCAATCCCCGTCAGCTCCAAGGCTGCACGCCCAAAAGTTTCGGTGCCACGCTGGGAGCCCACCCCAGCGTGGCAAATCTTATTTTTGGCCAATGGGGTGCCCAATCCTCCGGCCGGCTCCATATGTCCCCAAACAGCTTTTTCCTGCTGCCATGCTGGAGCCCACTCTAGCATGGCAAACATCCCGGTCATCTTCTTCTTCAAAAAAACCTGTGAAAAAAAACGGTCCCTCGTAGTCTCCTGCTCCCTCCCAGAACCCGCACTCCACTCACTGCACCGTGCTCCTCCCCACACCCTCACCCCATACTTACTCTCCGAGCTCGGGCGCGATGATCATCGGGTGGATCGGGAAACATGTCTGCACTCTTCAAAGCCGACTGCAAACTGAGGAAATGCCGGTAAGCTGTATAATGGGATAGATAGGGTTTTTTCAACTTTGTTGCATATTTCAGGCATTTTTGGGAATTTTGGCCCCAAATTTTCAACATGGGGTTTTTGGGACCCCTCCTCATGAATTCTTGCACTGTCATTGTGTTACTCGGGCCCGAAGGGTGATTTCGCAGTCACTGCGTAAAATCACCTTTCCGCACCAATTAATGAAATGACACTGCCAGTGTTCATAAGGTGGGCTCTCAAAAAGCCTATGTTGAAAATTTGGTGAAAAAATTCCTAAAAGTGACTGTTTTACGAGTGTGCGTAGCGCAGTTCCTACACACGCTTGAAAGTTTGTGAATTTTCAATATTTTCACTCCATATTTTCAACATTGCCATTTTACCACACCTCCTTATGAGCAGTGCAGCTGTCATTTTTCACATCTTGCCCAAAATGTGTTTCCGCCCATGCAGCACACAATGGGCATGATCGGTTATGCAAACTCAATGTATGGGACACATTAAGAAAATCACAGTGACACTGTTCATGAGCAGAGGTCTTAAAATAGCTATGTTGAAAATTTGGTGAAAAATTCTAAAAATGACTGTTTCTGATAAAATTGCGCAGTTCCGCATGCTCGTATGATTCGCGAATTTTCAATATTTGCACTCCAATGACTTCCAAATCCCTAAACAGCACATAGAAGCAAGCAACATTCGGCATTGACAAAGGCTTGTTTCATTTGCGATTGACTTGTAAAGTCAATCACAAATTAAAACAAACATGCTTTTTTCAGCTTTTTTTCAGGTTTCTGCACATGTGCTGGTTTGGTGTTTTTCAAACTTTTACACCTTTAAAATTTAGATTTTGTTCATCACAAAATGCATTACATTCCCTTTTCTGGGCCAATAGCTAACAAACTTGGAAGTTTCAGGTATTAAGTCAGTGTATTTCTTTTCTTTTTTTTGGTTATTCAAGTGCAAATAATAGCCTTGAAATGAGAGATTTTACATTATTGTATAGTCAGTAATTTAAAAACTGGAGGACAAATTATTTTGAAAATAGCTTGCTCTTAGTCTGTAGAACAGAGAAGGGGCATGCCAGTTTCAAAAACTTTTAGTCCTAAAACAGCTGCATTATAAGCTATATAAAAATAGGGGTTTTAACACAAACATTACAACTCTACACATGTAGATTCAGTAGAGATGTCAGGAAGTTCTTCGCAGAAAGAGTGGTGCATTTCTGGAAAAAAAATTGCAGCAGAGATAGTGGAGGCAAAAACAATTGTGGGGTTCAAGAATGCATTGGATAAGCACAACGGTATCAGAGTGGAAAGGAAGGAGGAGGGAGAATCAGATGTAGATTGGGTACTGTCTGCATTATTAGTGTAGGTAGGTAGGAATAGGCAGACTGGATGGGCCACGTTGTCCTTATCTGTCATAAAATTCTATTTTTCTATATTTCTATACTGGAACTACTGCACCAGTATTATACAGTAGATAGATAGATAGATAGATGGTAGGTAAGTAGGTAGGTAGGTAGACAGACAGACAGACAGACAGACATAGGCAAGAAACAATCTAGAAATTTAATTGGCCGAGAGACATCACCTTGGTGCATTAACTATCTATAAATGCACAGTCAATTGCTGTCATGCTTTCACTCCCTCCCTCCCTCCCAGCTCAGGTAGCCTTCTGTCTTGATTACAGATGCTTGTCCTCATGCTCACCTCTCCTCTAATCTCAGCCAGCCCTTCTTCTTCCTTCCCAGTTTGAAATCTTTGAGTTTATTTTAAATTAAATATACTCCAAGCAGACTGGGGTGCCCACCCCAATAATACTTCATGCCAGATCCCTTCCCCCTCCATATCACCCACCTTCCCCAACACATAGGTGGCAATACCGGGTGCCCACCCCACTGCTACCTCCAAAGTCTATGACAGTCCTCCTGATATAAACAGAACTGTTCCTCATTGATCTTTTTATTATTATTTAAACCTGGAAAGAGGACAAGTCCCTCATTGATCTGTGCTCCACATGCCCCCTCCCACTCCACTGCAAAATCCCCACTCAGCACCCACCATCCCACACATACCCACACACCCTCATTCATCTAAACAAGGTCCCACATCATAGATCCACTTTCCCATCCAAAAGACCACCTCTGGGAACCATGACTGTGATAAGAGAGAAAAAAGTTAGGTCTAGGTAATGTATTTCATTGCATTTATAACTTTTACTCATACATTTGTCATTTTTAAATATTTTTACAGCACATTTTCAACATGGCCTTTTTGGGACCTCACCTCAAGAACAAGGTAGGCGTCTTCTCCAGCTTCATCTGGTCCAACAAACACTCCAGATTGGCATGTCACAAATTGGTGGCCCAAAAACTGGATGGGGGGTTGCGTATTCCTCATCTGGCAATTTACTATTGGGCTAGCCATCTATCAAAATGTCTTAAGTGGGTGTACCCGGGGCCAGATAAATCGAGGCTGGTCTGGCTTAAATATTGAGCTAGATTTTATCCAGCCTATGAATTTGGACCCCCTAACTTTGTTTTAAATCAAGTCCTCCTCTTTGCAAGAAACCCATAAATGTCCAGCTCTTAAGATCTTAAAAGCGCATGCACAATTGTGTTCCTTTTTGCGTTACAATCCACACCTGGATCTGTCTCAATCTATATGGAACTCTCCGTCCTTCACTATAAACAAGCAGTGGATCCCTCCCATGTGGTTGCCCCAATTAGGGGAAGCAATAGTATCTACCTTCATTGACAATGAGGGAGCTTGGCTCCTGGCAATTAACATTATCCGGAAATTTAACATCCCGGCGGTCCATCACTTCAAGGTTCTCCAATTAAGGCACCTCCTTATAACCTCATTTGGTAGTACACCTCCCCATCCTCTGGTATTTTCTTTCATAACTGAACTTTCCTCCTTGTTAGGACCCTCCAAGGTAGTTTCAAAGATATATCAAACCCTGTTTCAGTGGCGGTATGGGGGTATATACGGTCCAACTAATTATTGGGCTTCTACCTTTCCCCAGCATACCATTGATTGGTCTGCATTATGGCGGCATTGTCACACGTATGTGTCGCAAGACAGATTATGTTTCATGCAATACCACATCTTGCATAACCTGTATTACAGTCCAGTTAAGTTAGCGAAATGGGGTCTTCTTGAATCAGGGTGGTGTACCAGATGTTTTCAGGACGACGGAATGCTTCTACATATATTTTGGTCATGTCCCAAAATAATTCCATTATGGAATTCAATTAAAGCTAAATTGGACCCCTTATTGGGTTTGCAAGATAGCTTCACTCCTGAAATTTGCCTGTTGGGAGATTTGTCTCCTATAGATACTAAAGCTCGGAGAGTTCACATGGCTATGATAACATTATCTGTTAAAAAAGTTATACTCAAGCATTGGAAGCATGATGTTAGTACATCATATCAAGAATGGGTCCATGAAATCCTTGCTAATCTCCGTACTGAGAAAGCTATAGCGAATCTCTTTAACAGGCAACGGGGTTACAAGTGTATCTGGGATCCCTTTCACACTCTACTTACTGTTGGTATGAATAAGAGTGATACAGATAATTGTGTGTCTTAGTCCAACCATAGCGCATGTAATAAGACACTATATTATAATATTTCAGAATGCTGTTGTACTTGGGGGGAGGGGTAGGGAGGTGGGGCAGAGGATACTGTGTATTTATTTTGCTGTGAAATTTTCCCAAGTCTGCCTTCTGTATTGTGGAAAATTTGTTAATAAAGTTTAAATTAAAAAAAAAAAGAACACGGTAGGTGAAAGATTTCAAATCCATCCCAAAAAGTGATTTTGCATTTGGTCCATGATATCACCTTTAAGGTGGGATTCGACAATTTTATTTTTTTGAAATTTAATAAACTTTATGAAGGTACTTTGACAACATAACATATAAACAACAAAACAGATAATAAACTAACCCTTTCCCCAACCCTCAACCCACCCCAGCTTAGCGACCCACCAAAAGCAGCACAAGTATCCGTGAAAAAATGACAATAAACCGGTATAACAAAAAAGAGAATTAGCCTCCCCGGCTCTACCGTTCCAAAAAATACATCAGCAGAGAGTACTCAAAATAATACAAAACAGAACATTTAAATTGTATACAGAGTATGTAACTTACTTCATCATTTATTGAATACATTAGGTCTGCTACAGAGGCTTTCAATCATGCGTTTTACACAGAGATTGAACAGGAGCTCCTGCAACCATTCCCTGTGTGAAATAGGAGTCTGATCAAGCCAATGATGTAAAGCCACTATCTTCACTGAAAGAGAGAGATTAAGGTCATATAGTGTTTCCTTTTTCTAACCGAAATGGAACTGCAATCACTAATTATGCAGACCTCGGGGGTAAAAAGGCTGGATATGATAATTTTCACCTATTGAGTTCATGAGGTGGGGTCATAGGAAAACTATTTTGATAATTTGTTAAAATATATGGTAAAATGACCAAGTTATGAGTGAACACTGAAATATTAAGCATCCACACCTAACTTCATTAACTTTAGATATTTTTACACCAAACCTTCAACATGGCATTTTGGGGATCCCACCTCTTGAACAAGGCAGGAGAACATTTTCAAATATGGGCCAAAAGGTGATTTCACAATCGCTCTAAGAAATCATCCTTTAGCCAGAAGTTGCACATTCTTACCTACCAGGTTCATGACATGGGGGTCATAAGAAGACTATGTTCAAAATTTTGGGTCAAAACATTACAAAAACAATAAAGTTATGAACGTACATTGAAATTTTTTCATGTTTTCTCATAACTTTGGTCATTTTCAATCATTTGTCTAAGCACTTTCAACATAGCCATTTTTTCATACCACTTCAAAAATATAACAAGTGTCATTTTTCAGATACTGCCTGAAATGTGTTTTCTTGCTTGTGGCATTAAATGACATTTTGGCTAGAATTCTATTAATTCCACATGTCTTATTCATAAGGGAGAGTCATAAAACAATTATGCTGAAAATCTGGGGTCAAATTTTAAGAGAATATTATTAAGAAATGGTGTGTGTAGTGCCAGCCTTTAGCCCAGTGGATAGTTTTTTTGTGATCCTGTGCTGGTGATCTGACAGCAGGGTGAGCTCAGTGAGCCATCTGGATGGCTGAGGCTGGCCCTGTCTTGTGGCACCAGCCCACAGTCAGGGAAGGGAAGGGAATGGAATGGAAGGGAAGGGAAGGGTTGGCTGCATAGGCCCAAATACCATGTAGTGAAAAGAACTGTTCTCTTGACATAGGGCCTTACACCTCAACACCCATGGCTGACAGAAAACCTTATGCTTTGGATGATAGATAGACTCTTTGCCTTGTGCATCTGTATCTGTAGCCACATGGCAGCGCAGGGCCCAGAGGGTCACAGCTCCTAGACAGCCCCATTCTTAACATCTGTTGCAGCACAGAAGTACAGAACTCAGAGGGCCCTGCTCTTTCATAAGCAGATGGGCTCTTCCTTTAATGCAAGGCCCAGATTTTCCTGCACATCTGCATCTGTTCATGCAGGTTCCAAAGGGGCGTCAATGGGGATATGATTCCACGTTCTCTAAAAGAAAGGAAATTCATTGCAAAAATTACATTAATGCACCAGTTAGGGTTCAACTTACTGCTTCAAAAATAGGGAAATGTGGTATCAGGGTTTCCAACCCTAACTCCCCACCCCACCCACAAGCAGTAAAAGGACAAGGCCACACAAGCAACAACATACAGCCATCATCAAAAGTGGACAGTGAGAAAGGGAGGCAGGCTCTCAGGGAGGATTTAGCTAAACTCGAGCACTGGTCAGAGGAGTGGCAGTTGGAGATTAATGCTAAAAAGTGCAAGGTCATGCACCTGGCAGCCAGAAACTCAGGACCAGCTACTGGCTAGGAGGAGTGCAGGTATCAGCTTCAGAGGAGGAAAGGGATCTGAGGGTACTAGTCACAGTGGACATGAAGGTATCGGCACTGTGTAAGAGGGTGACAGCAAGAGCAAATCAGATACTGGGGTACATTGGCAGGGGTATCACCTCAAGTAAAGAGGAGGTCATCCTGCCCTTGTATAGGTCATCGATGAGTCCGCACTTGGAGTACTGTGTGCAGTACTGGTACCCCTACCTTGAGAAGGATGTGAGACTGCTGGAGGGGGTGCAGCATAGGCTGACAAAAATGATCATGGGACTAGGGGGATGCCATATAAGGAAAGACTGAGGGTGCTTGACATGTACTCACTGGAGGACAGAAGGGAGAGAGGGGGGTATGATAGAGACCTCTAAATACTTAAAAGGCATAAACAAAGCCTGAATGGGAGGATTATTCCACTTAAAGGGGGAAGCATCACAAGGGGACACAGTCTGAAGTTGAAAGAGTGGAGGCTCAAGAGGGAGATAAGGAGGCACTACTTCACAGAGAGACTGGTGGTTGGATGGAATACACCACTGGAGGAGTTAATAAAACTGAGGACAGTGGACAGCTTTAAACAGGGATGGGACTGAGTCAGGGTCAGGGTAAGTACAGACAAGAACACAATGGGGGATAAGCCCGGTACAGGGGATGAAGGGAGGGGATTGGTTGGGGGGGCAGCTGCAGTGGTATTAAACTGTGAGCTGCACACTCGGGCAGATTTGATTGACCTATGGACCTTTTTCTGCCGGTGATTTCATATGTTCACATCAAGTAAGATAAACAACATACAACTGTTTCCAGATGACAACAATGCAGTAGCACTGATGTGCTACCCTTGTGGGTTTGTGTCTGTAGTCACAACTGTGTATGTATGTCTTACAGTATGCATGAGTACCTGTGGCTGCAGAAGTGCTGGCCCCACAGGGGCCTGTGCTTCTGCACAAAGAACTGCTGTTGCAATGTGGGTATCGTGGATTTCTACATACAACTGCAGAACTGTATGCACCACAGATGACTACACCTCTGTAGCCATAGGTCAGTGTGTATGCATTAAACCTGTAGCTGCAGGTCTGCACTTCTGCAAACAGAAATAGTGTTGTTTGTGGAGCCTGAGCTTCTGCAGCCAGAGGTTGGTGTGTATGTCTCACACCTACAACTATAGAAGTGCAGGGTCTACAAGGGGCCTGTGCTTCTGCAAACAAAAACCGTGTGTATGTCTCAAAGTGAGAATGAATACCTATGGCTACAGATGCACTGGCCCACTAGGGATATATACTTCTGCAGACAAAAGAACTCTTGTAATTTGGGTATTGTGGATTTGTATCTGTGGCTGCAGGGGCCTGTGTTTCTGCACAAAGAAATAGTGTTGTGATTTGAGTATCATGGATATCTGTCACCAGCCAGAAGTGAGTGAGAATGTATTGTGTGCATACCATAAATACAAATCCATGAAGGTGGCGCATCAGTGCTATTGCATTTATATCATCTGGAAACATTTGCATGCTGTTTGCCTTAACTGATGATGGTTGCCTATGGTTGCTGTGAGGTTTTGTCCTTTTGCTGCTTGAGGGGTAGGGAGTTAGGGTTGAAAATCCTAATGCTATGTTTCCCTGCTTTTGTGGTGGTAAGTTGAACATTACATCTATATATGACTATCTAAGACATCTATGTATTATAGTGGCACGGTAGTGCCACTATAGTTAGGGTTGAGGAGCCATTTCTATGTTAAACCCCAAAAGTTTGTACCTTAATAACTTTGCAACTGTTTGACGGATTTGCCTGAAATTTAGAATACATGATCAAGAAGCATAGGCCTTGGGATTTGCTAAGTTTTGTACTGGTCAGATATACAGCTGCAGAGTTATTAAGCGTGATCTGCATGCGTGTTTACGCTTTTTCTGGAATTCTACGATAGCGCGTACAGGTCGCACGGTTTTCGTGACTGGCCTGAAATCTTCAGGGAATGTGCGGCCAGGGTCCCTGCTGTGCCTTTTGAAGATTTGGTGAAAAAATATTAAACGGTTCAAAAGTTATTCAAAAAACAATTTCCCATTATAAGTCAAGGGGAAAAGTTAACAAAAAGTTCGACAGTGTCGCAAATGCATTTTTACTTTCACAAATGAGCCTGTTACTTTCGCAAATCAGCCATTTTGTTTTCAGTTGGTGATCAGAAAAATGGTTGGCATTTCAATTTGGGACCCTCTAGCAACCTAATTCTTTTTGTATTCACCTAGTTGGACCCTGAGGATGCTTGCCATGTCTTTATTTTGTGGTAAAACACCCCAGAAATATGTTTTTCAAATTTCTGGAAAAAGCACTTTTGCAAATTACTTTCGTGCTCACGAAAGTGTCGAACTTTTTTGAGAAAGCTTTCGCAAATTGCGACAGTAGTTTTCTACCTGTGGGAAAGTGACAGCGATTCTTTGGCACTGTGCTGCAAAAGAACGGTTGGGAGGTTTGGGCTGAAATTTGGAGGGAACGCAGCCGACATCTCACAGATGTGCCTTCCAGTGTTGTATTGAAAAAATATCACACAGCGGCAAAGTTACGGCACTCCAAAGTTGACATTTTTTCCCATAGGATAACATTACGGCGCCCGACGCATTACAGGAATCCTTTGGCTCCCTGCTGCAAAATAACAGTTTAGTCTTTTTTCCTGAAATTTGGAGGGAAGACAGCCAACAGCCCACAGATGTGCCTTTCGGTGGTTTGGTGAAAAAATATTACAGGGAGGCAAAGTTATGGCGCTCCGAACTTCTCTTTTTTTCCCATAGGATAAGTACAAAATTAGCTAGGACAGTTGTAAATAATATGAGTTTTAAATTTTTTTTCTATGTCGTACGGTTCCTGAGATATAACCTATTTAGTGTTCCAAGTCCTCATTTTCTGCTCTGATATCCATTATTATGCATATATTCTTTGTACTCACTGTCTTTCTCTATGCAGCTTTTGGGGAAAACCAGCCTGTGCGCTTACATTACTGTTACTTTTGCCCTTTCTGCTTGTGGTCCCGTACCCATTTCACTTACTGTTGACGTCTGCGCCACCATGTGCGTTATCTTTGACGTTTTCATTTTCAGTTGCGTTTCTGTTATTTTTTGCCATTTGTGTCTACACAGTACTGTTTCTCTTTCTGTTTTAGTTTGCATCACCATGCCCATTGAAATTTCCATTTGCAGGCACCATGTTACTATGTGACAACACATCATGTGGCAGACCGTTCCCATCTACGCCACCGTGTGCGTTACCCTTTCTGTTCTTATTCGCGCTTGCATTACCATGTGCGCCACTGTTAGCACTTCTGATTGCGTTGCTGTTCCTGTTACTATGCCAGGCCCCGCGCTCGTGCCGCTGCATTACATTTACTATTTCACGTTATCATTCTCAAAAAGAAAGGAAATAAGAGGCAAAAAACTCTGTTTAATGCATTAGTTAGGGTTGTTCCACAGCGACAAAAGTGAGGAAATTCGCTGTTAGGGTTGAAAACCCCCCTTGGACCCCCTGCCCACCCCCCAACTGGCATTGGGGTCTGTGATCCTAACTCTCCCATTCTCCTATACTTCTGCTGCTTTACACATGTGATGGGGTGAGAGTTAGGACTGACGACTAATACCAATGCCATGGTGTGGGAGTGGGCAGAAGTCAAAGGGTTCAACCTAACAGCAGTCTCATTGTCATGACAACATAACAAGTTATTTTGCCTCTAATATATATCTATATATATAGATATATATCATATATCTATATATATATATATATATATATATATATATGAGGCAAAAACTCCATTTAATGCATCAGTTAGGGTTGCCACAGCGACAAAAGTGAGGAAATTCAATGTTAGGTTGAAACCCCCTTTGCACCCCTCCAGCCCACCCCCCAACTGGAATCGGGGTGTGCATTGGGGTCATCGGCCCTAAGTGTCACCCCATCACATGTGGAAAGAAGCTGAGGAATAGGAGAATGGGGTGACAGTTAGGACCGATGACCCCAATGCACACCCCGATTCCAGTTGGGGGTGGGCTGAAGGGGTGCAAAGGGGGTTTCAACCCTAACATAGAATTTCCTCACTTTTGTCACTGTGGAACAACCCTAACTGATGCATTAAACAGAGTTTTTTGCCTCTAATTTCCCTTCTTTTTGAGAATGATAATGAGAAATAGTGAATGTAATGCAGCGGCGGGAGCTTAGGGGTGATGTCTTGTCACATTGTAACATTGTGCCTATAGCATAAATGTGTAATGCATGGTGCTGCAAAGCAAAACAGAAAGAGGAACAGTACTATAGACAGAAATGTTAAAAACAACGGAAATGCAACTGCAAATGAAAATGCAAAGGGTAACGCACATGGTGGCGTAAATGTGAACGGTAAGTGAAACGGGTATGGAACCGCAAGCAGAAATGGTAATGGTAAGAGTAATGTAAGCACACAGGCTGGTTTTCCCCAAAAGCTGTATAGAGAAAGACAGTGAGTAGAAAGAATGTATGCAAAATAATGACTCTCGGAACTCAAAAATCAGTAGTTGTAATAGTAAATTGCTTATATCTCAGTAACCGTACGACATAGAAAAAAAATTTACAAGTCATATGTATTATTACTTTCCTGGCTATTTTTATATGTAGCCCATGAGGGGGCTATAAGTTTTTAACAAAAACTCCGTATCTCACACCGTTTTCAAGATACGGGCCATCAAAGGCGCGGCGAATGCCGTAATGTTATCCTATGGGAAAAAAACAGAAGTTCGGACTGCCATAACTTTTGAACAGTTTAATATTTTTTCACAAAATCTTTGAAAGGCACATCGGGGACCCTGGCCGCACGTTCCCTGAAGATTTTGGGCCGGTCGCGCAAACCGTGCGACCTGTAGGCGTGACCATAGAATTCCAGAAAAAACATAAACGCACACGCAGATCACGCTTAATAACTCCACAGCCGTGTATCCGACCAGTACAAAACTTGGCAGATCCCAAGGCGTATGGGTCTTGATCATGTATTCCAAATTTCAGGCAACTGAATATATATATATTACAGTGGCACGATAGTGCCACTGTAGTTAGGGTTGAGTAGGCAGTTTAATGTTAAACCTCAAATTTTGCACTTTAATAACTTTGTAACCGTTAAACAGATTTGCACGAAATTTGGTATGCATGGTCCCATGAGGTACACCTCTTGACATGCCATGTTTTGTTTCAATCAGATGTACATTTTTTGTGCAGCGTATAGTGAAAAAAACCTGTAAATGTTGCTATTTTCACCCATTTTTGCTGTTTTTTTCCTCATCGCACTGCGGCCACACCATTTGGAATTTTGGTCTGAAATGTTCAGGGTAGAAGGAACTTGTCACAAAGAACAAGCCAGTGTTAGTTTGGTGAAAACATATTAATTCATTCTAAAGTTATTCAATTTTGAAATGTTGCATTCTGAACATGATTAGTTCAGTCTTTTGGATAGCTGCACAGTTGTGAAAAGGGATTTGGGCTCACAAAAAGGGATTTTGACAGCTCACGAAGAGGGATAAATCCATCTTTGTAAGGAAAAAATTCCCTCTTCACGAACCATCTTGTTTTAATTTTTTCTGCCCAAACAAAATGTTATAACTGGCCCCAGGAATGTCTTCTGTAGACATCCAAGCATGGGTTTTGTTCATGGGGATGTTCTGCACACTACTGTGGCTTTGGTTTACTTTACTTTAGTCAAACAATGGTCATTTTGTAAATTTAAAATTCCCTTTTCATGACTCGTTTCCGATCCCTTTTCACGAGCTGTCAAAATCCCTTTTTCATAAGCCGATCCCTCTTTGCAAGCCATCAAAATCCCTTTTTGAGAGATGACAACCAGATGGCTCTACCTTGAGAAAAAGGGACTGGCTCACAAAAAGGAATTCTGACAGCTCACAAAAATGGATCCTCTCGCAAAAGGGATTTTGACAGCTCATGAAAGGGATTACTTTTATAATCCCTTTTCGTGAGCTGTCAAAATCCCTTTTCGTGAGCCAATCCCTTTTTGTGAGCTGTCAAAATCCCTTTTCATGAGTGAATGACCAGATGGCCCTACCTCGTGAAAAGGGATTCTGACAGCTCATGAAAAGGGATTTGTAAACATTACCGCATCTTTTTCACTTCACTGCAAAGAAATGGTTTGGAATTAAGGGTTGAAATCTTCAGGGTAGAAAGGATTTGTACCACAGATGTGACTTTTGCAGGTTTGGTGATTAAATTTACATTACTTCCATAGTTATAACATTTCAAAATTTGGACATTTCCCATAGAATAACATTGTGGTGCACGCAGTACCTTTCGGTGCCTATATCTCAAAAATGGTTCAAGATACAGTTTTTTTTGCTAAACGTAGCATAAAAGACCTTGTGTACTGAGCATGCATGCAGGTAGCCAGGACATGCTTGCAACTGCAGTGGAATTTTTTTCCAATGTTGCTATGGTTATTGAGATATTGTGCCATTTGCATCACAAGGGTTACTTGGAAAATCTCTAGGTCTGTGCTGAGTCTCTACACTTATGAGTACCATTTTGTAGTAATGGGACTGTAGGGCACTCCACTGTGTAGTACTGGTAGCTCTGGGCCCTCTGGGCCCTGCACTCCCACAGTGAGAAGACAATTCAGTACACTGCTTCTATACTTATGGATGGAAGGGAGGGCCCTGCGATCCCACAAATGGATACCATTATTGAGTGATGGGAGCATGATGGAAAATGCAACCACAACACACTATAGAGTGATGGGAGTGCAGGGCCCAGAGGTCACTGCACTCCTACAAACATATACGGGTAAGATTACGCTTTCTAAAAAAGTAAAGAAATTTATTGCAAAAAACTTCTCTAATGCATCATTTAGGGTTGAAACAACAAAAGTAGGGAAATGAGAAGTTAGGGTTTCAACCCTAACCCCCCCTCCTACCACCCACCCTGCCCCACCCTCCACATACCAACAGGTGACTGTGTGTGCCTTGGAGTCATCAGACTAACTTTCACCCCATTCTGCTATACTTTTCCATCTCAGCTTCCTTACACATAGAATGGGGTGAAAGTTAGGGTCTATGACCAAAGACACACCCAATGCCTGTTGGTGTGTGTGTATGTGGGGAGGTGAGGCGAAGAGGTGGTAGAGTGGGGGTGTTAGGGTTTGAACCCTAATGCCTCATTTCCTACTTTTGTTGCTTCAACCCTAACTGATGCATTAACAAAGTTTTTTGCAATGAAATATATATTCCATTCCACCAATCCACTAACCATTTAGTAACACCTTTCAAAATGAATGCTCTATCCATAAAACACCATTCCACAGATTAATTATTATTTCCACAGGTTGATTTTGGAACTCATTTTAAACAAATTCCACCAGAGAAATTGTGTGTTCCACATAGCACTACATTAAGCTGTACGCACACAATTCTATTAATGTGGCAGATTTACACTTCACCCTCAATACACCACAAAACTGGCACTTCATAAAGCTTCTGCAAAGAGAATTTTTTAAAGAAAAAAAAATCCAAACTTTGCAGCTTTTCTCCCTATAAAGTGCTAATTTTGCAATAAATTAATAAATCACTTTACAAAGTGAAAAACTTCAGGAAGTGTGGGAGTTTGAAGAAGACGTAAACCAACATTTTCTAACTTCTCCCACCCCTACTTTATACTTTTTGCAATCACTATGTTGTGGTGCAAGCTAACCCATCTACAGATAACATTTTCTTATACAACACATTTGCACTCACTTTGCATTTGAAAACAACATACTGTGACAGTCATATACCACATTTTGTGACTGAGAATGGGTCCTTTATTTTGTTTTAATTGTTTAATCTCATTTAAATACATTTTACCTTATTTTAAGATAGCGATTTTGAAATTGACAAACATTGTAAAAATAACTTCACATGCAGGAATTGTTTAATGTAGCAAATCATTTAAATTTTCTCTTGATAGATTAAGACAAAATTATGATACTAATGAAACCTTTCTTATTATTGGTAATTGTCCAAAGGATATTATCTTGAGATAATTTTGCTCATATTTGGCATAAAATATTAATTTCAGAGAACATGAGCAGAACCAGTTGGCAATAGCGCAAGATGATTAAGATATTATTTGTTTCAGTGTGAAATCTCCCAAATGAAAATTGGTGCATTAAATAACCAGTGGCAACTAATAAATATGTGACGCTGGCCAAAATGTAAAAAAATCCAAACCATGCTAGAAATCCTTGTCTTATAAAAAATACCTACTGCATTGAGGTATATTTTAATTTTTATAGATTTGTTGCTGTTGATTCACTTGCTGAGACTAAAACAAAGTAGTTTTCCAAAAAATAAACCACAGGATGTGCTTTTTGTGTGTACCATGATTTAGTCACAACCGAGGAGGATCCGCACACTTTCTTAATGGTGTGTCACCATTTTCTCAATAATTAGCCAATGTTATATACATAATTTTATAACCTTCTTCACAGGAGTGATATTACATCACTAAAATCAAAAGAATACAGTAATAAACATCACCACCAGGCAATATGTGAATGAGTCTTCTGCATGGGTACAAATTTTTCCATTCCAGTTTAGCATAGCAGCTGATAACATTTATTGTGTCATTGTCTCTCAGAAATGAGTGCTACTGTTTATTTTCTTTGGGAAAGTATTCTGCTGGGAAACTTGTCATGAAAACATGGGACCAGTTGTGACATTAATCACAGAAGAGATCTACTTCTAATCAGAGGTCTTCCTACAGAAGAATAAGTTTTAGAAACCTTCTAATAATAGTCTACAAGATTACACAGAGAATAATACATGGGTGGGTATGTGTAACCAGAATTCTACACACTTCTGAGATGTGGGATACTACATAAACCCTAAGAGCTAAGCTCAAGGGTTTATAAAAGCATCCCATACCAAGGCTGTGTGTAAAATTGAAGTTTACACACACACACACACACACACACACACACACATGCATACTCTCACACACACACACACACACACACACACACACACACACTCATCTTGTTATTTTTTATAATTACTATGGAGCATTTTTAATTACTATAGCAGTTGTGTGACTAGTGTTCACACTGCTCACAGCACCAGCTTGACTGACAGAGAATGATTACAACCACCCCATATTAATGCATGATTACAACCAAGTGGTAGTAACATATTTTTATAAACTGGTTATCTGACCATTAAAAATTCTCACTAGTAATTATATTATGATAATTAGCTAGTCATATAGAGACAGCCTCATTCTAAAGTGCTGTATGCAAATCAATAAAAAAGATGTAGCCACCCCCATCATCACAGTGTGTTGTAGGTTTGGGAAGACAGATGACTGCCAATTGAAGCATACCAATACCTGTAGCTTGCTGTTAAAGGGGAAGTCCACCCAGAATGTGCAAAAACATATGTAGAGTATTTTTGATATGTATGTTAAGTCCTAGTTTGTTCTTCTCTCTGTCTGCTATCAGGAGTTTTTCCTAAATTAGCGTGCTAGCTGTATGGTAGTTTTACAACCCCTGGGGATCTCCATCGCAAATAGGCTTATTGGCTTTCTTTCTCCTACGATGCACCCTGGCTTATGTGACAGTGATGTAGCTGTTCCCTTAGATTTAGCAGGGTCTGTCACAGCTCAGCCACAAAGATAATACTTCTTTCAGAGAAGTCACACTAGTAGATTTTAGGTAAGTGTAATCATTATTATTTTTTGATATTAGTACCTTGTCCTGCTATGTTACAACCTATAAGGTGATGTTCAATTTTTGCTACTTAGTACTGGTGCAAAACCTGAAAGTGACTGAGAGGAATAGAGTAAACAGTAAAATGATTCAAACACACACACACACACACACACACACACACACACACACACACACACACACACACAGCAGAACAGTAGCAGGTACTGATATCAAAAAATAATAATGATTAAACTCACCCAAAATCTAGCAGTGTGTCTTCTCTGGAATAAGTATTTTCTCTGTGGCTGAGCTGTGACAGACCCTGTAAAAATGACACTGGCTTCCTGCAGGGGCAATTCGACATCACACCAAAGGGCACTCTGGGAAGACTATCTGGGACAAAAAGCCATAAAAAGAAACCAGAATGGCAACCTCCAAGGGCAATAAAACAGTTAGGGAAAGTTAGAAAAAAAGTATCTTACAGCCAGAGGAAAAGAAAACACTGGGAACTGGTTAGAACACAGAAAAAATGACTACTACATATCTTTTTCTGATTTTAACATGGAGTCTTCCTTTAAGTGTTAATGGGGTGCATGCTTTCTACTTTTGCTTACTGTACATAAACAGGATATAAAGAGGAATGGGATGGCAGAGACACACAGTAAGTGCTTGCTTCATTTTGCTGATGGAGCAATCTGTGTCCTGCTGTGACACCTTTAGCTGAGGCCTGATGTTATGGATTTCTATACACTTTATTTGTGTCTCTGTGTCCTAAGTGCACTCACAGTTCATTGGAATCTATGATGTGCCAGGGTTCAGTTTGAAATGAATACTATAAGAGAAGGATCTACCAGCACATTTATTACTACCTATGGTTACTCCCATTTGCTATACTTAAGGCAGAAATACTTGCAGAAAGATTTCTAGGATTATTTAGTCAGCAGATATGTAACAGATAAATATTTGAGGTTGTCTGTCACAGAAAGGGGGTGGGATGGGAAGACAATCATCAATGGGATATGATTCTAAAGAAGGAAGAGCAGAAGGATTTTTTATAGTGTCTTTCATACATACTGTATTCCAAAGTACTTTACATGCCATGAACAAATCATTAGCATGGTAAGCACAAAGAGGCTAAAGAGATAGAAGGAACTTCAGGAAAGTATACAGTAGAAGGGTTACACCGAATGAGACAGAGAAGCAATGACTCAGGGAGAGGCAGTTGCTTAATCAAGGTCATTCAGTCAGAGATGGTGATGTGATTCCAACCTGTGTCTCTGGGTCAATAGAACTATGCTTCAACCAAAAGGCTACATAGTCTCCACCCCTAGATTACTTAGATTGGGTTATATACTGTTTAAGTGAACAAAAAACAGCAGTTTACAGTATTCTTCAAATGGCTAGCATATGTTATATTGTAGCAACCCTCACAGCACTGCTCCAGGACTTTGATGGACCCAGCTAGATGGTCCAGAAATGGTGATGCAAGGGTTTGATAACATAAGTGTTACAAACAAAAACAACTGGCACATGAAATTACACTGAAGCAAAGGATACGCTTTAAGTTATTGTAGTAATTTGAAACCCTGGATCTAAAGAACTTCTTAGTCTTTCTGTGGTATATAATATGATTTGCCAGTTTGTTCTCCAGGTTCCATTTTGAACCCACTACCATGCCTTATGTTCTCAATTGGGATGGTTATCCACTATTTGTGGAATGAAATATTGTTTTAGCTGTATTATTCATTGGGCTATTTTTGCCACAGTTCATCAGCTCTGGAGGACCTTGTGACTGTTAGGTACCCAAATTACATCTTGCATTCAGCCAACAGTTTTTGTATGGATAACAAATTATGTAGACTGAAAATTGGTTCTAGAGGATTTTCCACTGCTGCATCAGTTTTTTTTGGGAATCATTTACCTGATAATATTCATAAGGTCAGCTGCTGCTCTGTTTTTAAAAGCAGCAGTGCAATGAAAAAGGTTTTTCCAAAAAGCTAGTTTCAGCTACAATTAATAAAAATCTAAGCGTACCTGACAAATCTGCTTTTCTAGGTACAGTATATGCTGTGTGCCTAAGTTTTGTTTGATTTTCTTGACCCTAACCCCTGTCAAGTCTACAATGCTATTTCTCAGCCAATCTGGTGTTCATTTTTTTCCCTTGAAACAGGAATGCTACCTTCTTCCTGACTAGCACTGGCAAATGACATGTGACCACATCATTTACCAGTGTTAGTCAGGAAGGAAGGAGGGAGTATTCTCAGAACAGCATTCAGTTCATGCAAACTAAAGTCAGAGTTGTATTTTTAATAACACACAGGTAAGTGGTCTCAGTGGGATTATGAGATGAAGCAGAGGTAGCAGCAGCCAGTGGGCAGGCAGAGGGTGAGGGGTATCAGTATACTTTGATGAACTAACTTACATGGAATGACATTACTGTTATCCAAAACCTTTGAAATCTGAATATAATGGATTTACATACCTTAACCAGACAACAGAGTTATGCAAAAATCTCTTGACCACCAGGTAAATTCCTCTACAATGCTTCCGTGTACTGCTATTTGACTCAGAGAGTCTATGCTGCAACTTTGATTACTTTCTGGCTTCTGCACTAACAATGTAACAGAAATAATCAAAATCATAGCTTAACTGGTAAAAATAATACACGTTAAGTCATGATTTTGATCATTTTGAAAGAAAAATACAGCAATTCAGGTTTTAACTAACTGGTTAGCACTATGTAGAGAGCATTCTAGCTTTCTCTTCAGTGACATCATTACATCTTGTATCTGCTGGCCATTTTGTAGAGCAGACAGGGCAGGAATTTTGAAAGGAGAGAGCTGTTGTTTACATTTTTCAGCTGCTATGAAACTGCATTTATGCTCGTTACATAAATGCACTTTTAGCATCAATGTAGACAGCCTTTCCTTTACCTCTCTATGAAGCCATTTTTTAACAGAGTAAGGGGAAAATAGGAGACTCAGTTGTCCTTTAATTATTAGCATAAAAAAAAGACCTACATTTACATATTTATGATGCATTCCACAAATGTCTCCCTGCCTGCATAGGGCCAGAAAAAGAAGCCTTGTGCCCCATCCACACAGGATATTCACCTGAAAGGTGCTCCACCACATGGACAACAGTTGTGCATACCTTCTCTGCTCCCAATCCGTTGCTCCATCCACAGCTAAGAGAGCGGCCAGGTAGTGGGCAGGCACAGAAGCAAGGATGCCAAGACATGAGACCCACAGCATGATCTACACATTGTTGGGGCTGCACAGGTGCCCATAGCATTGTGTTATCAAGGGGGTCGCCATGACATCTGCTGGCCAACTTTGCACTTACCACCGCAAACCATGGAGGTTGCTCCTGGGTACGTGGAAGTCTGTTACCACTTGTCACCACACCATCATACCTCATCAGCATTGTGACATGACTCATCATTACCCGACTAGTGACTGATCACTCTTCCCTGTCATTTGTGATGATGCAGTCAGAGAGGTCACAATGCTGATGAGTTATGTGGGGGGTATAGAACTAGATTTGTCAGCTTCCACATAGAGTACTGTTTCAAACATCACACCAAGTACTATCAGGCTGAAAAGCTTCTAATTAGTAAAAGATAGAAAAGGTACTTCAGATATTTATTAATTTTTTTCAAACGTTTCGCCAGGAAAAGCATACTGAGCAGTGGTTGCTTGTTTCCAGATGTGTCCTGGGGGACAGGATGAGTAGGATAAATAATACATAGGAATGCATTGTTATAGGTCAGAAATTGACAAAATGATTTAGGCAAAGGGTATGTAATACAGGATTTGAACTTCTAACAGCCGTATCTAATAAGATGGGTACAGGATTCAAACAGGACATTGTACAAGGTTAAGTGTTCAAGTAAGTATGATGGGGTAGCCATCAGGGATGGGTAGCAGTACAGATATTGACGATTTATAGCAGTGTGACTTAAGACCCAACATAGCACCCATTACACTGGACAAAGAAGCAGAAAACAAACCCTAGTACCTAAGAACAAAATGAGGGGGCAAGGTAAGTAGGTAGAGGTAGGGCAAAAGAGGGAAAGAGGGGGATGAAGGGGGAAGGGGAGAATCAAAACACAGAGGAAGGGGAGGTGCAGGCGGAAGTGAAAGGAGAGATGGGAAGGAAAGGAGGGTGAAGGGGGATGGAGGATTAGGAGCAGCTGCAGGAGGAGGAGATGAGGTGAAATAAAATATATAATATACAGTATATAGATATAAGATATAAGATATACAGATAGATATAATAGATATACAATGTAATAACTGACTACTTGTAAAAGATAATATTAATTCCAGGCAGTGTGGTAGCTCTTTAGTAAATATTTATAATAAATAATCTGATTTAATTCAAACATAAATAATTTATATGCATAACACATGCATAACACATATAAGTGCAGATAACTTAGTGAAATATATAACAATACATACATGACATGGACAATTTAGGGGGCCTGGTAATTTCCAGAATTCAGAAATGTTGAAATGTTGGAATCCACAAAAACAGTAAAGGCCAAAATGTGCAAAAGAGCCAGAAGGTGTACACATTTACATGGATTCCTGCATTTGGGTGGTTTTGGATTTTTCTGCTTGCATGGGTTCCAGCATTCTGGCAATTCTAGTATTCCAGAAATTAACAAATCCTGATAGGAACCTGTGGTTGTTTCTAGGAAACCTGAAACATTTGAAATGCTGGAAACCACACAAGCGGTAAAATCCAGAACAACCAGAACACAACAACTCCCACAAGATTTGCATGCATTCCTGCATTCCAGTAGTTCCAGCCATTCTGGATTGTACCATTTGTATGGATTTAAGCATTCTGGTAATTACAGTGAATTGTAACCCCCCCCCACACACACACACCATCCCGTCAAGAAACTTTGAGTACTGTATGCTATAAACCATGTACGTGAAGCTTGTTTGATATACTATATACAGTGCAGCTGCCTTAAACACATAGCCTTGGGACCGTGCTTATCCAAGCTTGTATTCTCCTATTGGTGAGTGCAACTTGCAGTATGTGCCAGTGGGTTGGGAAAGTTAAAGTAATGCCAGTAGCACTTAAGTGCTTCTTTAATTGGGATAGAGGGATTTGTGACATGCTGTGCCATTCTTTGGTCCAATCCCTGTATGAGGAAGGGTGCTTTTGTGATTCACATAACGTGCTTTGTGACATTCTGTGGCATTCTTTGGTTTGATTTCTGTGAAAAGGAGGGTGATTCTGATATTGTACTTCTGTGATATTCTTTAGGATTCTTTGCTTTTATTTCAGTGTGAAGAAGAGTGGTTCTGTGACCTGGGTTTGATGATTAAATTGTTGAAGTAGGTAACACCTCAGTTTAAATAGAGCAGCCCATTAACAGACATTAAAAGCTAATTAGTATGATATCTACAGTCAGTGTCAGTAAAATTGGACCAGTCAGTTCACACTTGAACAGCAAAACTGAGAGGAAAAAGTATGCATTTAAAAAGGATCCTTTATGCATTTAACAGGTCTATTTTACATAGGAAGTACATGGAAAAATGGGGACTTGAAAATTCTATGTATTTATTTATTTGTTTATTTGCTTTTGTTAACCGGGTAAGCACACTAGACAACCAAGTGCCTATTTTCAGGTGCAACCCGGGAGATTACAATGGTACATTCATGAACAGGCAAAACAAGTAAGGTTACATTTAAAGTGCATCGAACAACAAGGTCAGTAGAAGAAGACAGCAGGATTTTATCAATGTGGACAGCAGGTAGGATAACATTAGGTTAGTCTCAGGATAGGTAGGGGCCACCATGTCAGGTGGCAACTCAGTAAAAACTAGTAGGTAGGCAGAGAAGAAACAAACTAGGGTGGAGAAGGCCCAGTTCATAGTCCAGAAGTAGGACACTAACTATGCACACACTGATTGAGAGGTTGGGGCTAAAGTGGATTAATCTATCTAGTTGGTCTCTCATTCAGTAGTGGAATAAAGGTGCGGTGGACCACTGCCATAGCCAGATAAGTTTGGTAGTAACTCAGCCAGTCAGAGCAACAGAGGTTGGATGGGTTCGTCTAGTGCATAGGCAGGTGGAGGCCGATTTGAGAAAGCCCCAGAGAGAGGCTTTAAAGCCACGGTGGGAGGGGAGGGGAGGAGCGAGTGCTTGAGGGGAGGGAGTTCTACAACCTGGATGTGTATGCAGTGAAGGCCCAGTTGCCTGTCTTGGGCAACAGGAGGGCCTGAGAGTCGCTGGATCTCAGAAGGTAGCTGGGGTTAGCCGGAATGAGAGATTCAGCAAGGGTTAAGGGGGTGGCAGTCCTGACAACATTGTCTATGAAATTGTCCAAGACATAGGATTGGTGCTTTTCTGGTGGGAGCCACTCAAGCTGGGAGTAGAACTCACAGCGGTGGGTAAGGCCGGGAGCTGAGAGTGCAAAGTGACATATGTTGTTATACGCAGTGTCCCATTTTGCAAGACTAATTTTAGCCATGTAGGTGAAGGTGACAAGCCCATAGCAGAGTGTGGGTAGGAGGACTCCCCTGGCTAAGGTGAGTTGGGCAGCGGGGGCATAGACAGTTTTTTGCTCTGTATGCAAGGTTCAACTTACGGTTGGAGGCCTTGCATGCATTGCTTATGTGCAAATTCAGATCCATTTGAGGGCCAAGCATCACTCCCAGGTACTTGACAGAGTCTGTGACGTGCAGCGAGGACCCATCGGCACCCAAGATCTTAAGTGGGCCCGGGACAGCTTTTTTCTTGGCTGTTGAGCTGAAGAGCACGGTCTGCGTCTTCTGCAAGTTAATCGTGAGCTTGTGGACCTTTAGCCAGGTTTGGATTCGGTCAAAGTTGGAGTTTAGCTCGGCGTTGATGGTAGAGATTTCCCAGGAGCTAATCATGATGACTAGATTGTCTGTATACAGAGTAGTGTGCCCCTGCGCTGGGGCCGAGGGTAGCTCATTTATGAAGAGGGAGAACAGGAGAGGCCCCAGGACAGAGCCCTGGGGGACCTGCAGCTAACCGGAGTTGGCTCAGACAGGGCCTTTTTGAACTTTGTGTACTGCTGCCTGCCCGTTAGGTAATTATTAAACCAGGCAAGGGTGGGGGGGGGGAGAAGCCAAGGGACAGGAGAGAGGAGCATAGTATAGCATGGTCAACCCAGTTAAAGGCTTTTGAGAGGTCCATGAAGATGGCCCCAGTCAGTTTGCCATGGTCAGCAGCAGTCCTGATAGCGGAGGTAACAGCTGCTAGGGCAGTGGAGGTGCTGTGCCCTTTTCTAAACCCATGCTGAGCTGGAGAGAGTAGATTGTAGGTCTGTAGGTAGAGGTTGAGCTGAGAGGCGACAGCCTTTTCCAGGAGTTTGCTGATCGCTGACAGGATTGCTACAGGGCAGTAATTCATTGTGTTTTTTTGGTCACCTTGTTTAGGGACTGGAATGACTTAGGCCATCTTCCAGATGTACGGGACTATGCCCGAGGTAAGTGAAGCATTGAAGACGTGGGCGATGGGTCAGGCTAGATAAAATGCCCCTAGCCTAAGTAGTTTGGGCTCAAGGCAGTCATGCCCAGCTCCAGTATGGGGGGAGAGGCCGGCAAGGAGCTTCTGCATCTCCATGACAGAGATGAACCTGAGGTAGAATGTGGGCTATGTGTTTATCAGGTATGTGTTTAAGTGAGATGCACCGTAATGTCATCATCCTAATAACACTGTTCTCGTACTTAGGACTTTTTAACATATTTACTAGATGATGACTACTGTAGTGGGATAGACTACTGCTGAAGTCCATATGCCTGTTGTGCACCAGGATACTCACGAGAACAACACTTTTATTTTCTTACTTAACTTTCCTTCTGGAACATTTGGAAATTATTCAGTAACCAGTATCATTACATTGAACTGCATCATCATCATCATCATCATGTGTTTGTCAAATGTGTAATAGACATATTTCAAATAATGTTTGAACAAAATGTTGCGTGGATGATAAAGTATGTGTTTGACAACATGGTGATGCATTTAAAATGAGTTGTGCATTTTAAATCCATCAGTTTATTATACTGAATCATTTAAAATGTGTCAATGTACAACTTATGCAGACTTATTTAAAGAAACATTTTCGTTTTGGAAACGTAGTAATTTTAATTTGATTCACACTCAGTCATAGCAAATTATTCTACTATCCTTTTTGTGGACGTAAAGCATTCCAAAAGAACTGCAGTCATGTCACAGAAAAACATCAGTTTCCCCATTAGTAACCTCATATATTTTCCCCTGAAAGTGTAGGAAGATGACAGATTTGGAAGCATGCAGGAACTACGTGTATGAGTCTGCTAGTTACAGAATCATTTAAAATGTGTCAATGCATGACTTATGCAGACTTATTAAAAGAAACATTTTCACTTTGAAAATGTAGTGATTTTAATTTGGCTCACACTCAGGCATAAAAAAATATTATACAATCCTTTTTGTAGATGTAAAACATTCCTAGAGAATTGCAGTTATGTCACAAAAAAAATCAGTTTCCTCATTAGCAATCTCAGGTATTTTCCTCTAAAAGTGTGGGAAGATGACAGATTAGGAAGCATACAGGAACTACATGTATAAATCTGCTAGCTGATGTATTTAAAACTTTTCACTTATTTCATCATGAGCATTTTCTAACCTGTAAACGTGAAGTTGTTATTTCATCTCCTCAATAGCCAGCCTAATAGGAAAGTTTACCATCCACTGTGATGGTGACATTTAAGAGTGCCTTGAGCCAAACCTCATACTGCTAGCTGGAGGTGTCAATAACTACTGCTGAGCTGCATACAGTATGAGGGCTACAGTACCAGCAGGTATGAGGACTGCTGTCCCATGCAGAGAACAGTGACTAAAACATAATAATGGCACAACAGGAAATTAAACATCACTCACAGCACTTTTATTGTTCCCAGGAATTTATAATATTTAACTGATTTGCTGCTGAAAATATTTGTAAGAGGAATCAGATATTTTCCTTATACTTTTTACAACAATGCAGTTATAGAGGTGTGTTTTGAGAACTTAGTGTAAGAAATACTTTAACAAATCTGGGAGGAACAAGCTAGTTAGCAACCTTGGGTTAAAAGCACTTCAAAAAAAGATCTCTACTGTTGGCACTTTTTTCATCCCCTCAGTTTTGTTACCATCTTAGTGATATTTTTAACCAAGCCTATAAACAAAGCAATTACAATCTTGGACTGGTCACTGCCATGACCTGGTACTGGAATGAATATGATGGCCCTTTCATTATTCCTTCCATCTTAAATGTATTATATTACTAGGTGAGGGGTAAATAGTCCCTTAGAGTGGGTGGCACAGCTGGGAGGAGCAGACAGGATATGGAGCTCAGAGCAGCTAAGTAAGCATTGTACCCTGCTACTGGGAAGAATGGATTGCAAATCAACACGTGAGGGGCTAAATTTAACTGTGTGAGGGGGATTTACAGAGGCTGGGTGGTGGGAGGACGTTGTGAGAGTGAGAGTGAGGGAGAAACCTTTTTTGTATCACAGAACAAGGAGGTCATGTGACTCGACAGGTCCAATAGGGCAGCCAGAGTCACTACTGTTTAAAGAGCAGCCATTTTAGTAGTCCCTCAGAGTGTGTGGTGCAGCTGAGAGGAGTGGATGGGACATGGAGCTCAGAGCAGCTAAGTAAATGTATCCTGCTACTGGGGAGGATATAGTGTAAATCAAGACATGAGGGGCTAATTTTAACTGGGTTCTATATGATAATGGCGAGCACAAAAAGGCGACTCGCATTATTGCAATGTCAGGGCAGTGAAAATAATTTTGCCACCCTGACATCCTTGGCGCACAGCGGACGGTGCCAGGGACTAAAATCACTGGCTTTCTGTGGGGGGGCTTCACCCCCCGTACTTCCCAACTTATGGATTCTCAACTCCAGTGGGGTGCATGTCGGGGGGGTGAAAGAAAAAAAATGTTCTAGAAAAAGATCTCGGGGTATTAGTAAATAATAAACTTTCTTCATCTTCCCTTTGCAATAAAATAGAAAATCAAACTAATGTTCTTCTGCGTAGGATCAACAGTACATTTGTTTCAAAGTCTGAACAGTGTATGATCCCATGTCAGACCCTACATGGATTATGGATCCTCTTTTTGGAGTCCCTACTTAACATCAGACATTAATAGAATCAAACAAATTCAACGCAGAGCGACAAAAATTATTCCATGTTATGCAAATTTAGATTATGACACCAGACTACAGAAGACAGGCCTATATTCACTCAAACAGAGATGAACAAGAGGTGATCTTTTTACAGATATTTAAAATTATGAAATCTCCTATTCTAATGGAACAATGTGGCTTAACATTATCCAACAGAAAAATCGTTGCTAGGATACATAATAAACAAATTGACATTAAAAAATGCAATACAAACAAAAGACAACATTTCTTTACTATTAGAACCCCAATGTTATGGAATTCATTACCTCAAGATATTGTTGATTCTCCTACTATTATGATTTTCAAAAACAAAATAGATAAATGGTTATTAGAATAACTTCGTATACAATGATCCACACATGTGAAGGACAATCTCGATGGGCTGTGGCCTTCTTTTGTCCAACAAACCAAGTAATCAAATAGGGAGGGCAACTGGGGCAGCTCAGAAAATAGGAAATGAGTACAGAAACAGGTTCTCAGTGTTGACTAGCCTGAGGAAGCAGGAGGGAGGGAGGGAGAGAAGTCTCAGGGAAGGTAGGAGAAGAGGGGAGTAGTAAGGGCAGGGGAGATAGCAGAGAGGTGGGAGGCAAGATCAGTAGTCCAGATGGCAGCAGAGGCAGGGGAGAGTGAAAGTAAGAGGTGGAGCAGCAGTTCTGAGAGGGAGGGCAAATAGTGAATGGACAGGGGAAGCAACAGACAGCCCAGATAAGGAAAGTACAGGTGAGGGGGGCACAAGGAAGGGGAAAAGCACAGATCAAGGAGTCACAGGGAGACAGTGGTAAGGGGGTTGTTATGGTAGATGAAGGGGCAGCAGATACAGAAAGGGGGAGGAACAGTAGAAGGGAAAGGGTAAGAGGGAGGAATCAGATAGACCGGGCAAGGGTGTTAAATAGGAGAGGAGGGGACAAAGAATAGGGGATAAGCAAGGTTCAGTGGAAGCTAAGAGGTCCATGGGCATGGAAGTATGGGAGGGGGATCAAGATGGGGGCAGAGGAATAGCAGGCAACAGAAGGGAGATAATAATAAAGGAGAGAGGGTCATCATTCTAGTGGACTCAGTACTTAAGGGTGTTAGATGGGGAGGCAGGGACACCAGGAAAAGCAGCATTTGGGTGGAGTGTATTCTGGCATGATGGCAGTTGGGTTGGGTCAGTATATTAACAAGTATGTGGAGAGGATGGGGAGAAACCACACATTGTGGTGCACCTGGGCACCAATGACCTGGAGGGGAGAAGGGTAGAAGAGGTACAGAAAATTTTCAGGGAAGTGGGAAGACAGTGCTGTACAGTGAGAAGGTCAGTAGTGTTCCCTGAAATTCTTCCAGTACCAAAAGCAAGTTCAGCCAAGAAGCAGAGCATCTTGGATTTCAACAACTGGCTGGGGGAATGGTGTGGGTCCATGGGATATGGATTGGTGGGGGAGTGGGGCAAGAAGTGGGAGAATAAGGACTTGTATGCACCAGATAGATTGCACCTTAGCAAAGAAGGCTCATAGTTCCTAAAGCAGAAGTTGGGGGAGTTAATTCAGGTTAGGTACAATTAAAACTAGGAAATGAGGGGTGAAGGCGGGCAGTCACCAGGAGAGGGGGTCCTTTGTGTCTCCCCTCATAACTAGGCAGGAGTAAAATTCAAATAGGAGTGGGGACAGGGGAGGGGAAAGGTGCTGAGTTGATAGGATCACATTGGAGGGTGGTATCATTAAATGCTAGGAGCCTTGGTAACAAGACAGCAGAATTGCAGGCACTGATGGTGGATGGGGAGATGGATATAGCTGCCATCACTGAGACTTGAGCAACCCAATTCCATGACGGGAACCTAACTATACCAGGCTTCAAACTATACTGCAGGGACAGAGAAAAAGGGAAAGGGTAGGGTGGCCATCTATGTTAGGGAAGGGATAATGTGTTACAAGGAGGAGGAATGGGAGGAAGGCAAGGCGGAAGCTTTATGGGTGCAACTCCACAGCTCAAAGGGTAGAAAGGTTAGTTTGGGGGGTTGTATACAGGCCACCAACTCAAAAGGAGGAAATTGATAGGGAGCTGGGAGAACAATTAAGGAGGCTTAGAGGCAAAGGTAGCACTGTGGTGGCTGGGGATTTTAACCAGCCAGGGGGTAGACTGGAGCATGGAGCAGATCCTCTTGAAAGCCTTCCAGGATGGCTTCCTGACACAGACGGTAACATAGTCAACTAGGGAGGGGAACATTCTGGACCTGGTGCTGACAGACAGTGACTATGTCCAAGACATTGGGGTGGAGGACCCCCTAGCAGGAAGCGACTATCGCACATTGTGGTTCTCCCTCAATCTAGGAAAGGAGGTAGCCACAACAAAGACTAAGGTCATGGAATTCAAAATGGCAGACTTTGGCAGGATGGGAAGTACTGTATTCTGGAAGGGCACATAGCTAACATCCACCCATGGATTGATGCCAAGCAAAAATTAGCAATCATCAAGCAGGGCCTGGCTGAGGCCACTAGCACATGTGTAAAGAGCCAAAGCAAGAAAAACAGGATCAAGAGGCCAAGCTGGATGAACAGGGAGGTTTTGGAGAGAGTGAGGGAGAAGACAGCTACCTTTAGGAGCTATAAAAGATCCAACAGTGAGGAGGACAGGGAGGAATATGTGAGGAAATCCAGGGAGGTGAGTAGAACACTAAGGGCAGCCAAGGTGTTGATAAAACTGGGGCTAGCATAAGGGATCAGAGATGGAGAAAAATATTTCTTAAGGTATATACAGGAAAAGAGAAAGAGTAAGGATCAGATTGTTAGGATCAAGAATGGCAGTGGAAGGACAAAAAAGGGGGCGGAGCAGGCAGAAGTACTCAACGAGTACTGCTGTTCAGTATTTACTAGGAAAGAGAGGGCCCATGCCTAAGGGAAGGGTGGGGTGGGAGTGGGGGAGAAGGATATGGATAGGCAGATCCCAGTAGGTAGGGCGATGGAGGGCCTTAACTCCCTAAGGGTGGACAAGGCACCTGGGCCAGACGGAGTTCACCCTAGATTCCTGTGAGAGTTGGCAGAAGTCCTGGCAGGGCCATTGGTGTACTTATTCAACACCTCCCTGGATACTGGGTGCGTACACAGGGACTGGAGGATGGCACATGTGGTGCCCCTCCATAAGAGTGGACCCAGGGACAAACCAGGGAACTACAGACCAGTGAGCCTTACTGTCATTGTAGGAAAGTTAATGGAGACTATCCTCAAGGAGAGGCAGGTGAAATATCTGGAAGACAAATGGTCTCCAGAATGGCAAGCAGCATGGGTCTGTCTTGGGCAGGTCCTGACAAACTTTTTTGATTGGGTGACGCAGGTACTAGACAAGGACCAAGCAGTGGACGTCCTTTACCTGAACTTCAGCAAGGCCTTTGACTCAGTGCTTCATGGAAGGTTGTCCAGCAAGTTGGGTAACTTGGGAGTGGGGAGAAAACTGGTTAGACAGATCAAGAGCTGGTTACAGGATAGGCAGCAAAAGGTAGTTGTGAGGGGTGAACTATCGGAGCCCAGAGCTGTAACAAGTTGGGTCCCAGAGAGCTCGGTGCTGGAACGAGTACTGTTTAACATTTTCATTGCCAACATTTCGGATGGGATAAAAAGTAATAGCAGCCTCTTCGCAGATAACACTAAGATCTGTGCAGAAGTGGATGTGGGAAGGCAGTAGAGTACTCCAGGAGGATCTAGCAAGACTGGAGGGATGGTCAAGCACATGACAATTAAGATTCAATGCTAGAAAGTGCAAGGTAATGCACTTGGGGACCAGAAATCCCGGAAATAATTACTGGTTGGGGGAGTGCAGCTATCCACATCAATGGAGGAGAAGGATCTCGGCATACTAGTAACAGGGGAAATTAACCACTCAGCCCAGTGCAGGAGGGCAGCAACAAAGATCAATAGAATGATGGAGTGCATCTCAAGAGGAATCACCTCTAGGAGAGAGGAAGTCATCCTGGCCCTGTACAGGTCCTTGGTAAGGCCACACTTGGAGTACTGTGTGCAGTACTAGTGCCCCTACTTGAAAAAGGACATAAAGCTACAGGAGGGGGTGCAGCATAGGGCAACAGAAATGATCCTGGGATTGGGTGATAAACCATATGAGGAGAGACAGAGGGAGCTCAATATATATTCCCTGGAGGATGAAAGGGAGAGGGGGTATATGATTTGGACCTTCAAGTTTCTGAAGTGCATAAACAAAGTAAACACTGAGAGTATGTTCAAATTAAAAGGTGGGAGGGGAAACCAGGGGACACAGTCTGAAATTGGAAGAAAGGAGATTCAGGAGGGAAATGAGGAGGCACTTTTTCACAGAAAGGGTGGTAACAGGGTGGAATGCGTTGCCGGAGGAGGTGGTATCTTTGAGGTCAGTGAGCAACTTCAAGAGGGGGTGGGACAGGATCAAAGGGAAGGTCTGCGCACTTGAGCAGACTAGATAGACCATGAGGCCTGTATCTGCTGGCAATTTCATATGTTTGTATGTAAATATATATTGTACTAAAGTACATTTACTTCCAGGGTGATGTTTTTTGCTTTAGTGGGTTTGTTTCATACTTACAAACATATTTTGGCATCATTGTCTTCATGATGATGGAATGGGATGATACTGGATATGCTTAAAAGGAGCAAGGGCTGGACATACTCTTCTTTTTTAAATCAGAAACTCCCCCCGGTTCTAGCACTTACCCAAAGACTTGGATACATATGGCCTTAGTCACTTGAGTCCAGTTCTGAGTCAGTAATCCGTGAAGTGGGTGCATGAGGAAGTGCACCGTCCATTACGGCGACTCCTTCCTGGTGCAATCCACTCACGGTGAATGAAAGGTAGGCGACCGGATGAGGGGGTGGGTGAACTAGGCGACAGGATGTTGCTATACGTACGCAAGCAGGGGGTGGGAGCGAGCATGGTGAGCATGGGCTGGGAGGTGGTGGAGAGGCTGTAAGGGGTGGTGCTGCGGTTGCTGGTTGAGCTGCGTCATGGCGTTGAGGATTGGCTAGTGGCTGGGGTGGGAGAGGTACTAGGTTCGGGTCTGGGCGCTGGTGCGATTTTTTATTGCGCCCTGCCCAAACCTTTTATATTTACTGCTTTTTCCCTCCCCGACATGCACCCCCCCCCTGAAGTTGAGAATCCTTATTAGGGGTTACGAAAGTAGTAAATATCTGTCCTGGCAGCATTGTTCTGGTGTGCTGGGGTTGTCAGAGTGCTGAAAATGTGTTTGGCACTCTGACTGAGCGATAATGGTGATCACCTTTAGGCATTCGCCGTTACCACATAGACCCTTCTGAGTCCATGGGTAAAGCTCAGTGCAACAGTGAAACATGGGGAGAAGTCCAGAAGGGACACAGTGACCATGTTTGGTGCCTTGTTGGTGGGAGGAGGGGACTGAATAAGTCAGGGCAATGTGGGGAGGAGAACCGATGTGGTGACTTGGTGAATGGGGAGGAGGGGACTAGGTGATATGGGGAAGGAGAAAAGGAAGGGATGCAATGAGTTTCTGCAGCCTTGGCAAATGGGAAGGAGGAGGAGACTGAATGATGTGGGAAGAACAGAAGGGACATACAGTGAGTGGCAGCAGTGCCTTTGGTGGGTGGGATGAGGGGGACAGGCTGAAGCAACAGATGGTTGGCACACTGGTGGTAACCATAGCCACAGTCAATAGCAGTATCTGGCAGGCAGAACAGGTCATGTGACACTGCCCAAGAGAATAAATACTTCTGCATTGTACAACAGATGGAGATGGAGAGAGTAAGCAGTAGTGCAGGCAAAGTGAGAGGAGAGATGGAGAGATACAGAGAGAGGCTGGAGAGTGAACAGGAGGGAGGGGCAACCTACTTAAAGAAATTGGAAACCACCTACTAGCTAAAATAAATTAATAAAGCAAAATAGGAGGTTCTGGCTGGCTGCTGAGAGGAAGGAGTCAGAGAGAGAAAGAGAGGGGGGAGACAGAGAGAGAGACGCAGGATATTGAGCACCATGGGCAGGAGGGTCAAGGTTGAAAAAAAAAAATAACAAGAAAAACTACTAAGTTACAATTGAAAAAGTGTCCTCTTCTAGCTGCTGAGGATGGAGTTGGAGATTGAGGGAGAGAGAGAGAGAGAGAGAGAGAGAGAGAGAGAGAGAGACCATGAGAAGATTGTAATAGGAGAGAAGGCCAAGGGAGCCAAAAGGCAAGCACACTACTTAGTAAATGTTACCAGTTAACATTAGACAAGTTACCATTTTACAGAAAAAAAACCTATAAAAAGAAAAGTTACCATTTTACAAAAAAAAAAAAATACCCCTTAACAGTGACTACTAGCTACTGTTGACAGAGTTCGAGAGAAAGACAGACAGAGAGAGAGAGAGAGACAGGGAAAGAGAAATACAGGGAGTGATAGAGGAGATTGTGCTGGGGACGTGTGCAAAAAGCAAGCAAACTACTAAACAAAAGTTACCATGTTACAAAAAAAGAATAAAATATATAAACATAGACCTTGAAGGTAGATAAGGATTGCTTGGCCCACCTAGTCTGCCCATTTCCCTACCTACAGGATAAGCTGCAGATCCTAGTTAACCAACAGCCTATTTCTTCCTACCCTCCACAATAATTGCCTTATGTCTGTCCCACGCATTCTTGAATTCTCCCACATTGTTAGACCCCACAATCTCCTCAGGAAGGCTGTTCCATGCGTCCACCACCCTTTCTGTGAAAAAATACTTCCTCACATTGCCCCTGAGCTGTCCCCTCCATCTTCAAATTGTGTCCCCTTGTTCTTGCACATCTCTTTTTCTGAAAGATGCTCCTCTCTTGGAATTTGTTGATTCCACTGAGGTACTTAAAAGTTTATATCATGCCCCCTCCCTCCTTTCCTCAAGGGTATACATATTAAGCTCCTTTAGTCTCTCCTCGCATGGCTTCTCTTGCAGACCCTGCACCATTTTAGTTGCTCTCCTCTGGACTGCCTCCATCCTGTCCAGAACTGGATGCAGTACTCCCAATGGAGTCTCACCAACTGTCTGTACAGAGAGATAACAACTTCATGTTTTCTGCTAGTGATGCCTCTCTGTATACATCCCAGTATCCCCCCAGCCCTCCCTACTGCCTTCTCACATTGCTTGCTAACCTTAAGGTCATCTGATATGATTACCCCCAAGTTCCTTTCCATTTTTACGTTCGATTGCGCGCATGCGCAAGGACCGTCTTGGGAGAATGGGACACTTTGGAGGTGTGCCCCTCCTGTGCAATCCCCTGCTCCATTGAGCAGGCGTGGTGGTCCTGCACCAATCGGATGTGGTGCTGTGTATGACAGCAGTGGTCTTCTCTTCAAAGAAAACCACCGCTGTCTGCTTGCACCGCGTCTTTGCTGCCACGCTGGGAGCCCACCCCAGCGTGGCAAACATCCTGCACTGTCTGCCGACGGGGTTCCCAATCTCCGTCAGCTCCACGCCCCCCCAGCCATCCTCTGCCATGCTGGAGCCCACCCCAGCGTGGCAAACGTCCACGTCGTCTGCCAATGGGGATGCCCAATCCCCATCAGCTCCACAGCCCCCAGCTCATCCTTCTGCCATGCCAGGAGCCCACCAGCATGGCAAAAGTCCACGTCATCTGCCGACGGGGTGCCCAATCCCCTCGGCTCCGGCCCCCAAGCCATCCTTCTGCCATGCTGGGAGCCAACCCCCACGTGGCAAACGTCCCGCTTCATCTTTTTTTGTCCCACGGCACTTCTCCCTGGCCCCCCTCCCACAACCCACACCTCCCCACTGCGCACCCTGCCTCCCCACACCCCCCTTCACCCGATACTTACCTCTGGAGCTCAGCGCAATGATCATCACTGGACCGGGAACACGTCTGCACTCTTCAAAGGCGACTGCGAACTGAGGAAATGCCGGTAAGCTGTATAATGGGCTAGATGTTTTTTTTTCAACTTTGTTGCATATCTCAGGCATTTTTTGGAATTTTGGCACCAAATTTTCAACATGGGGTTTTTGGGACCCCTTCTCATGAATTCTGTCACTGTCATGGCGTTGTTCGGGCCCGAAGGGTGATTTTGCAGTCACTGCACAAAATCACCTTTTGGGCCTGATTAATGAAACAACAGTGCCAGCGCTCATAAGGTGGGCTCTCAAAAGCCTATTTTGAAAATTAGAAAAATTCCTTAAAATGACCGCTTTACAAAGCGTGTGCGCTGAGAGTTCCTATGCAGGCTCGTAAGTTCGCGAATTTTCAATATTTTCATTTCAGATTTTCAACATTGCCATTTTACCACACCTCCTTATGAGCAGTACAGCTGTCATTTTTCACACCCTGCCCAAAACGTGTTTCCACCCATGTAGCGCACAATGGCACAGTCGGTGTGCAAAATCAATGTATGGGACACATTAAGAAAATCACAGTGACACTGTTCATGAGCAGAGGTCTTAAAATGGCTATGTTGAAAATTTGGTGAAAAATCCCTAAAATGACCATTTTAGGCGTGGTTACGCAGTTCCACATGGCTCGTAAGTTTGTGAATTTTCAATATTTTCACTCCAGATTTTCAACATTGCCATTTTACCACACCTCCTTATGAGCAGTACAGCTGTCATTTTCACATCCTGCCCAAAATGTGTTTCCCCATGTAGCGCACAATGGCGCAGTCGTGTGTGTGAAATCAATGTATGGGACACATTAAGAAAATCACAGTGACACTGTTCATGAGCAGAGGTCTTAAAATGGCTATGTTGAAAATTTGGTGAAAAAATTCTAAAATGACTGTTTCATTGAGCGTTGAGCAGTTCCTCATAAGCTCGTAAGTTCTCAATTTTCAATATTTGCACTCCAATGACTTCCAAATACCTAAACAGCACATAGAAGCAAGCAACATTGGCATTGACAAATGCTTGTACTTCTTTGTCACTGATTTTTTTAAGCCATGTCCAAGTGCCAAATACCACTGCAAATAACTGCAAGCGAACGTTCGGCATTGACAAATGCTTGTTGTTATTACTACCCCCTCCATTGTGTAATCTTCCCCAGGGTTTTTGTTTCCCAGGTACATTATTTTGCACTTCTTTACATTAAATCCAAGCTGCCATACTTCTGACCATGCCTCCAACCTTGCCAAGTCCCTTCTCATCCTTTCCACACCTCCCTGTCTATCAACCCTGTTGCAGATCTTTGTGTCATCTGCAAGGAGGCATACTTTTCCTTCCAGTCCTTCTGCAAATGCCCCTTAACAGAGTCTTCTGGCTGCTGAGGAGGGAGCTAGAGAGAGACAGAAGAGATTGTGCTGCAGGACAAGCAATTTACTAAACAAAGGTTATCATTTTGCAAAAAAAAAAAAAAAATACCTCAACGTAAGAAAAGTTGCCATTGCAGAAAAATCAATGTCCATTGATATTTGGCTGAGAATGAAGTCTGGTGGAGAGAGAGAGAGAGAGAGAGAGAGAGAGAGAGAGAGAGAGAGAGAGAGAGGATTGAGATTGACTTCTGTGCTCTGGAGAGCAGATAAAGCATAACAGAAGGAAAAGCAGAGAAAGATTGTGTGTAAGAGAGAGAGTGGGAAACACAGATAGTGCAGTGTTGCTGGGTGCCTGACTTCCCCAAAACATAGAGAAGTACAGTAATGCCTGACTGTGTCTACAGCAAGCTGCAAAAAGTACAGACTTTTCAGTAAAAGTAAATAAAAAAATAAGGAAACTGGAGAGAGACTGAGAGAGAGAGAGATTTAGAAATACAGTAGAGAGTGAGAAAGAGATCAGTGAGTATTATACTACATACTCATCCTATCCTGACTCATAGCAGACTACTTTTATTGGGCCCTGTTCACAAATGTGTGGAGTGGGTATGCGCTGTGTAACTCCAGCGCATAGCCCACTCCACACCTTCTGCACCCACTGCGTCCCCTCCGTGGTGGTCTTGCAAACTTACAACCCATTGATGCACCCGATACCCAGGCCAATCACAGAGCTGCATGTGTGGGTGGGCCGGGGCAGTGTGGGGGGGCATGCCTGCACTCTGTGCGATGTACAAAAATGTTGTGTGCCATGCTTTGGGGGCCACCAACTACATCAACTCTGGGCAGACATAGCCCCAGTATGAGCTCCCTGAGTCACATCCGCCCGGTGTGGTAGTGATGGCGGTGATCCATGGACCCCTGGTATGGATGCCCCTGACACTGAGGCACACATCTGTGGGCAGGGGGTGGCAAACAGGGCACAAGCCCCCTCCAGTTCAGTTTGTGCACTGCGTGCCAGCTGCAAACATGGTGCCCCATGGGTGCAAGTGATCCACTGCAGTGGCCCAGGCAGCCAGCAGATTGGCCACATGCCTAGGTTCTCTGCTCTGTGCCTAGCCACCTCCAGGGAGCCTGTGTGCCTGGGTGGTGGGGCCACATAAGGGGGCTGAGCGGAATCTGTTGTTGGTGAAAATGGCCCACTCACAGAACCCCCAAGGGTGTGGGGCTGCATGCTCGCCAATGCAACACTTGCATGTTTTTTGTGCATAGGGCCCCACTGTGAGGACAGCATACCTGTAACACCTACTGTAATCATGTGTACTCATTTATGCATTTAGTCAAGTTTAAGTGATTTTTGGAGCTTAGGGGGTATCATACATTAAAGTGAAGCTTGTGCTGTCTATAGTCATTCTGCATAAATATTGATTTTTTTTCTGCAGACATTATTGAATGGGAAGGGATCATAGTTTGGCCCCAACAAGGTGGCCAGCCAGACCTTTCCACTCCCTGTTAGTCGAGTGGCAGCCTTCATTAATTTATAACTCACCATCATAATGTATAAAACTCTAATAAAAAAATGCCCCCATTCATTTCAATAGGGCACACCTCACACTCTCCCTTGCTGCACATCATAGCTCAGGGGTGTGTAAATCATTCAGGATGTGGAAGGGATCACCTGGCCACCTTGTCGTGGCCAAACTATGATCCCTTCCCATTCAATAATGGCTGCAGAAAAATTATTAGCATTTATACAGAGAGCCTATCGCCAGCACAAGCTTCACTTTTAAGCAATTAATGCACTTCATTTTGAAGTGCACAGAATCATTTTAAGGTTACATTCAGTGTGAATGATGTGGCTGCCTGATCACATTGATGCTGTCAGTAATATGGCCTTTAGCTCTTGGTGTAAGGTTTGAGACCTACACAAGCCTGGGTTTGATACCTTGCATTGCAAAATGTTGTCATTCTCACTACAATTTTTGTTGTATGACAAAAATTGTTAGATATTGCAGATGTAGTGAAGGGTTTCAGCAGAGCTAAATAGCAGACTTTCAAATAATTGAACTTAGTTCTATAGTATGTTGTAGTTCATTACATTGGTCCTGGCTGAGGCTTTTTAGGTTTCAATACTATTCAAGTCACCTGTTTTGTAGGTTGCGGCATACAGTAACCTCTCCACCATAGGAACTGAATCTCTCTTATCTGTAGCTCAGTGGCACACTGAATACTTGTTTAGTAGGCAAAGGATCAGTGGTTCAAATCTTAAAAAGGACTTAAACATTTCTTTTTTTGTAAGATGGAAAGTCACTTGAGCAGTGATTCATGGCAGTGTGGAGTTGGAATAGTAAATTATGTTAAAAGTACATTTAGTTAAGAGCAATCATTTGTGATGGTAAATCCACTTCTTGGATTAGATCTGCAATCATCTGTATTGCAGGTTGTGCCATGACCTCTACACCTTAGGAAATGCAGCTCACTTACCTGCAGCTCAGTGGCATGCAGACTATGTGTTCACTTAATAAGCATAGTATCAGTGGTTTAAGTTCAGGAAGACATAGTCTAAATCCTGGTAGGGACTTAAACAATTTTTCAACTTTTTCATAAAAATGAAAACTCACTTGATTGGTGATTCATGGTGGCGTGGAGTGGAATAATAAGTTATATAAGTACATTAAGCTAAGAACAACAATTTATGCATGTAAATGGCTTGCTGGGATTAGATCCCCAGTCGCTGGTTTTGCAGGTTGCGACATAACCTCTACATCATAGGTACCACAACTCGCTTAACAGTGGCTCAGTGACATACTGAATATGTTTTTGCTTAGCAGGCAAAGGATCAGTGGCTAAAATCCTGGCAGAAGTTAGACTTTTTTTAAAGATGGAAACTCACTATAGTAGCATTAACGGGGTGTGGAATTTTAGTAACAAATCATATGATAAATAAATTTAGATAAGAACAATTTGTGAAGTGAAATCACTTGCTGAGATTAAATCCATAGTCACCTGTTTTGCAGGTTGTGATATAACCTCTAGACTGTAGGAAATACAACTTACTAACCAGTGGCACACTATATGTGTTTGGTTACCCAGCAAAAGATCAGTGGTTTAAATTCAAATAGATATTGTTTGAATTCTGTCAGGGACTTAAACATTTTTTCAACTGTTGTTGTAATATGCAAACTCAGTTGAGTAGTGATTCATAGTGGTGTGGAATGGAATAGTAAATTAAATTAAATATAAATTTAGCCAAGAACAACAAATTGTGTAGGTTAATCTGCTGGCATTAAACCCCAATTGCCTGTTTAGCAGGTGTGGTATATTCTCTTCATCATATGAACTACAGCTTGCTCACCTGCCACTGAGTGACACACTAAATGTGTGTTTTCTTAACAGGCAAAGGATCAGTAGTTTGAAGCCTGACAGGTACTAAATCATTATTTTTTTTTTCACTTTTTGTAAGATGGAAACTCACTTGAGTAGTGATTCATGACAGTGTGGAGCTGGAATAGTAAAATATATGTTAAGTAAATTTAACTAACAGCAACAATTTGTGAAGGTAAATTGACAGCTGGGATTAGATCCCCAGTCCACTGTTTTGCAGGAAGTGACATAAACTCTACATTACAGGAACTGCAACTCACTTACTTGTATCTCAGTGGCAACCTGCATGTGTGTTTGCATAGCAAGCAAAGGATCAGTGGTTCAGACCTTGGCAGGGACATAAATATTTTTTATTCGTAAGATAGAAACTCACTTGAGTGAAGCCAGCCCATTGGTGCAGCAGTAGTGGTACCGCCTGAGGCACTGACGACCCATGTTAATGAGTGCAGTGCATCAGAGAGTCAGCCAGGGAGAGGTAGCATGAGCATCCCAAGGACAGCTCACCTCCTATGGGCAGAAGGCTAGTGGCTTCCTGGAAATCCAGAGACACCCAATGGAGGCCAGGACCACTCTTCACTGGGGAGGCATTGGTGTATATCTGTAGGTCATGTGCAGGAGTGTGCCTAGCCCACACTGATGTCATTGCACATCTGTACCCCTGGAGACCTTAAAGGGAAAAACCTTCTGGGTCTGTAGCACTGTGCTGCCTCTGAACCTCTGCCCAAATAATGCTTCAGGTGCAAGCCTCAGCTGGGGCCTCTGGATGATCTCAGTCTCTCCCCTTGGGGAGCCCCACTGCAGGGGGAAATCTGTGGGCCTCCCCAGTCTGAGGTACCTAGGGGGGGGATGCTTGGTGCAAAGTCCTGGTGCTGAGAAGGGGTAAATCCCCTGCCCAGTCCAGGAATGAAAAACTAGAGTTAAAAAAAACTTACTTGAGTGGCAGTTCATGGTGGTGTGGAGTTGGAATAGTTAATTATGTGAGAAGTACATTTAACTAAGAACCACAATTTGTGAATGCATGTCACCTGCTGGGATTAGATTCCAAAGTAACCTGTTTTGAATGTGCACCACAGGAAGTGCACCTCACTCACTTTTAGCTCAGTGGCATACTGAATGTGTGTTTGCATAGCAGGTAAAGGACCAGCAGTTCAAATCCAAATAGACTCAGTTTGAATCCTGGCCAGACACTTACACATTGTTTTAAAATTTGTTTGTAAGATGGAACCTTACTTTAGTGGCAATTCATGGTGGTATAGAGTTGGAATTGCAAAGTCTATGAGAAGTAAATTTTGCTAAAACCAACAATCTGTGAAGGTAAATTGCATACTGGGATTAAATCCCCAGTCACATGTTTTTCAGGTTGTGACATAACCTTTACTCCACATGAATTGCAATTCCCACAGCTGCAGCTGAATGACACACTGGATATGTATTTGCTAAGCAGGCCTCTTTTTTTTTTTATTAAGTCTAGGATTACAAATACCTTTGAGCCAAGACTCTTTTACAAAGGTTCCATGTCAGAGAAATACAAGTTATGGGGAACATCAAGACAGATATTACAGCAATGTGGACATTGCAAACAGATTACAGATTACTACAATTCAAGCGTAGCATTGTAAGCAAGGCAGCCAGTGGCATTTGTCAGAGAAAACAGACAAGAGATAAGAAGTGCCAGAGTGATAGGGAGAGGGAAGAGGGGACGGGGGAAGAAGGAATGTAGGCAGGGTAGGGAGAGGGTGAAAAGTGCAGCATTGGGGTACCAAGATGTGAAGGTAGAATCCAGTAAGGAAGGGCGAGGGGGACCACTAGAGCAGGTAGGGAAGTGGAGAAACAAGGTTAGGTTGGGCAGTCACTAGAGCTGTTGGTAATGAGATAGTCCCAGAACCTAGTTTTAAACATACCAATTGTTGGGGCAGAGGAGAAGGTGGGGCTGAGGCCATTGAACCAGAGTGGCACTTGATAAGCAAAAGAGCGTTGTCCCTGTGAAGTGTGAAAGTGGGGGACTTTCAGTAGCTATAGCGTGGATCTCTGAAAGCATCATTTGTTGGTTCAGTGTTGTAACAGAGTTGAAACCCCAGAAGGTTCAAGGCCAAGGTAGATATTTTTTGCCATGGAACGGGTGAGAAACTTTATACAGTTTGATAATTGGAGCCAGCCAGTCTGGGTGTACATGTTACATGTGTGGGTGAGACGGTGAGCACCCGTGATGAGCCAACATGCCTTATTTAAGGCAGTTGAAAGGCATCTAAGGGTTGTGGTTGTGGCCGAGCCATAAGTGATGAGACCATAGTCTATTACAGAGATCACAGAGCTCAGGACTGCACCCTTCAAAGCTTCTGGCATGAGGTGTTGTCTGTGTTTGTAGAGGAGGCCAAGCCATGTATTAGCAGCTCTAGCTACATTATCTACATGAGGTCCATAGGAGAAATTAGGGTCAAGCTGTATCCCTAAGTACTTGAAGGACCCCACCTGATCTAGAGTGTTCCCCTGGGTGGTGGAGATAGCCAAGTGGTGTAGCTTGTGTGGGTTATGAGAGCTGCAGAAGAGCATAGATTTGGTTTTCTTGTCATTGAGGACCAGTTTATGATTAAGAAACCATTTCTTTACAGAACTGAAACCAAGTTGAAGGTTGTGTTGAAGAGCTGCAGGATCTTTGTGAGCGGAGTATACAACAGCATCATCGGCATGTAGTATGATCTGCTCAGAGCAGTGGTAAGGAGGAGTTTAAAAAGGCTAAAAAGGAGGGGGCCCAGTATGGATCCCTGTGGAACACCCGAGCGAACATGCAGGATGTCAGAAAGAGCGTCAGCAATTTTTACTGTCTGTGACTGGTTTTCTAAGCAGCTTTTAAACCAGAGAGAAGAGTCAGGTGATAGTCCGGCATTCAGTAGTTGGTCAATTAGTAGTCCATGGTGTACTGTATCGAAGGCCTTGGAGAGGTCAATGAAAATGGCCCCTGTGAGAAGGCCGTTGTCAAGGGATTTGTGCAACGCTCCAGTGAACTCAAGAAGGGCTGTGGTGGTGCTGTGACCTTTCTGGAAACCTTGTTGTTGTGGACAAGGTATATTGTATTTATCCAAGTGGTCGGTAAGTTGATCAGCCATGATGCACTTGAGTGCCTTAGAGAGTGGGAGCAGTATGGAGATAGGATGATAATTTAAGTGATTCATCTTATCCCTGCTTTTATGAACACGGTGGCTGTTTTCCATAAGTCCGGGAATTTTCCACAGCTGAGAGAGAGGTTTAGAATTTTTGTTAATGGATAAATTACCTCATCGAGGGTGAGCAACAGAAGCTTAGGTCCAGGAGTGTTGCTACTAGATCTAGATTTGAGATATTGCAGCAATACAGCGGCGAGCTTCATTCAGCCTTACCTCCCTGAAATAGAAGAGGGGATGGTTAGACTGAGAGGCTGAGGTATTTGGGAAGTAGGCCCTGTTTTTGAAAGAGTCATTGGATAGGACAGCACTAAGGTCTGAAAAAGCCATGTTAAAGATGTTTGCAATCACCTTGGGGTCGAGGGTTGAGGATCCATCAACCACTAACATGGCCGGAGAGATTTTTGGCTGCTTCCCTGTGACATCCTTGATATTGCCCAGAAAGAACGACCATTTCCCCATGTATTGGGAAAATAATACGTGATTTGAATCCAGGTAAGTACACATTACATTATATTTTAATACACAATTATACAATGGAGAGGAGAAATCCTGGAATCTGATTGGTTGAAACAATCTTTGACCTGTGATGATATCTCAATATATCATCACGGTCCCAAACTTATTATCAAGATCAGCCATTTCCATCATTTCAGGGCCATTTTATAACTGCAATAATACACTCCAGAGTGTGTTACATTATGGCATATCATTACTTCTTGGGTGGTTGAAGGAGCATCCAAGGCATGATGATATCTCATGAAATACCATGCCCTGTCATGTATTATTGCTTAATTATTTTCACACTTTACAGACCTTATTTGCCACCTTTAGTACCACTGGCATTTTGATTATTTTTATAAAGCAAAGAAGGAGGGAACAACAAGCCAAACAAGATGTTTTTGACATTTGTTAAATTATTGGCAGTGAACTACTGCAACTGTAGACAACACTAGTGCCTGCTTGTTTAAATATAAAATAAGTGCCATCATCAAGCACTCATCCTGATTCCCTATCCTTACTTTCATCATCACCACCGTACTACTGTGCTCTGCATAAATTAAGAACATCAACATCACCAACTTAAATTCCATGGCCATGCTATCATAACATTATTGAGCTGCTGAATACAGTCACAGAACAGCAACACCAGGAGTCACTCTTCTTCACCTTCTGCACCGAGCATGGAGGATAGTGGTGGTGGGCCATCATTGTCTTTGTTGTGTGCTGTGTACAATACTAACTGGGTCCTGAAGTGAGTGGGAGTTAAGATGCTAGGAACTCGGGAGGGATATGTTTATGCAGTAGAAAATGTAAAATATCAAACAAGAAAAAAAAGGATCAAAGTGTTCAGAATCAGACTAGTTCTGAATCTCAGGTAGACAGTATATCTTCAGGCAACCAAAACGGAGTGTCAAATGTCAGGCTAATCAGTTGTCCTCCTGTACAGGGCAAGCAAAATAAAACCAGAAAAAGTGATTTAAGCAGCTTTAAAGTTCCATCTTACAAGCAAATGCTTGAATCCAAATAAGGCGCATCAGTCGGAGCAGTCCAAAATTAAAAAAAAGGTTCTTTAGTTAAAACCAAAGGGTTGATAGGTACCACCCCACAGAGGCACTCCCAGCTATGGAACAATGACATGCAATGATATTATTAGTCCCCCACAAACTACATCTGATTCTTTTGAGGTTGAGCCTGACAAGGATAAAGACAGTGATTGGGCACAAAGTGTACCAGAGGATAAGGGGATGACAATTGCAAATCAGGAAGAAATGGAAGCAGATGTTTCTTTTGCAGAGGAGGACAGTGGGTTAGAGAAAGGGAATAAAGCACAGCAGGAACAGGCCAAAGGAAAATCCAGTAAAAAAACAAGAACTCCTGATAAGGAGACTGAGCCACAGTGCCTACCTGGTAAAAAAAAAACAAAAAAAAACAAACTAATAAAATAGCATCTTTTGTTTGCTTTCGTCTTTTGTGGTAAAGCCTTTAATGAGTTGGTAGCAGCATGCTCTATTTGTAAATGGGTAATCAGCAGGGGTAAAAAGAAAAGAGCGTTGGGAACTTCATCACTGATAAGACCTCAGACAGATGTTACAACATTAGTGAGAAATTCATTTTTGAGAGCAGAAGAGAAAGTGACAGGGATGACACTAGCTCACTACACTCAGAAGTATCTCCAGTAGATGATAGCAGTGGCAGTCTCGCAGCGATACTGAAACACCTCTAGCACTTCCTTCCATTTGAATGACTCCTAGTGTGATTCATACCAGCCATGTGCACTAAGGCCCCCCACCTCCTTCAAGGAAACAGCTTGCCTTCTCAGAAACATATGAACATAACGCCAAATGTCCCTCAGCCTATCATGTTGCTGTTACAAGAATATTCCCAGGTTAGGAAATCAGGACCCACTCACCACAAAATAGTTATTTTCTCCAATTTTTTTTATTATTCATGCACCATACACTAATAAAGATGTCTGCATACTAACAGCCAATGTTTCAAGGTTATAGCTGTTCCTCAGGGCATTAGCAGTATGACTACTAATACAATAATAATAATTACAATATTCTTATTATACTATGACAAAAAAATTAAAGGGACATTCTAATAATCTTGCATAGTTCCATTAGTGCAGCCTGGAAGAAAACTAACAACAATAACACATTTCACTAATTCCAATTTAATAATTTTATTACCAGAAAGTTCTACTGCAATTAACCTTACTGTACCTCTTTTATGTATTGATTCCCACATGACATTGGATCTAGACCACAATTCTCAGCCAACAGACTGCAGGTGTATACTGTATATACAAAATCACACATACTCTCATAATGCAAGACATTATGGGATGTATATGCAAATCACCACAACATGTTATGCTGGTTCAACTTTAAGCAGGGATGCATGGTGCTGAAAGGCCTCTCACACAGTCTGCAAAGGGTGCCAACAGAAGACACAGACACATATTTTGTCCTACCAAAATTCGTCAGTGTGACTTGTCTGTATGACACCCCAGTGGAATGAACCAGCTACCCTAAGTTGGTCTATTGGGTTTGGTTCATGGTGAGCCCAATAAAAACAAAAAATAAGCTAAAGGACAAAGAACCATAGTGCGTAAGCACAGAGGCAAGGGTTACCCCAAAGGGCATTGGTAGGGAAGCCATGTTTCAAAGAAATACAAAATCACACATACCCTCATAATGCAAAGCATCATGGGATATATATGCAAATCACCACAAAATATTATGCTGGTTCAACTTTAAGCAGGAATGCATGGTGCTAAAAGGCCTCTCATACACTCTACAAAGGCTGCCAACAGAAGAAACAGACATGGACTCATCAGTGTGCCCCGTTTGTATGACACCCCAGTGGAATGAACCAGCTACCCTAAGTCTTCTGTTGGCACCCTTTGCAGACTGTGTGAGAGGCATTTTGGCACCATGCATTCCTGCTTAAAGTTGAACCAGCATAACATTTTGTGGTGATTTGCATATATATCCCACGATGCTTTGCATTATGAGGGTATGTGTGATTTTGTATTTCTTTGAAACTTGGCTTCCAGGCCAATGCCCTTTGGGGTAACCCTTGCCTCAGTGCTTATGCATTAAGGTTCTTTGTCTTACTGTATATATATCCAGAATCTACATACATTCAAACATATTCAGTTCTCAAAGACTTAATAACATTCTTAAAATATTATTATATCAATGCCATTCAAATCCTTTAAACATATATATTCCAATACTTAGAGCCATGTCACCCCAACATCATAGAACATTTTAGTACAAGTTAATGTATTCAGTATAGGATATGTCACTTTTCTGATATGTACATAATTTCATACATTAGTTAAATAAACAACCATTCATAATACTTTTCGATGTAGTGGCCATAATGAGCACATAGCTGGGTAAGCAACACCTCTAGCTGTCATTTGCTATTGTTATGCTTAAATATTTCTATATCCAGAGGGCAGAGAACCACTAATCAAACGATCTGTACTAGTAAGAAAACTCAACAAAACAAAAATGCTAAAAAAATTCTAGTTTCTAGCATTGCATACTGGGGTCTTTAACAGATATATGAGCATTTCAAAACATCAAAGAGGACTTATTAGAGACTGCAAACTACAAAAAATTCAATAAAATGATGAAGCGGTCAGTACCGTATTGATTTTAGGAAACGTATTATTTTTGTCAAAGAGAGACATTACCATCATTATTCCATATTTCCTGCATTTCCTTTTATCTATGGGATTCACAGAGTGCTTGGAAATTTGCTGTACCCTAAAAGAGGTACATTGTAAGTAATGCAGGCATTCATTTTGTAGGATAAATAGAGTTTTTTAAGAACAGGTAATTTTGGGGAGTGGCTTGACTGGTAAACATGGCGGTCGCATACTAGATGAGCTCAGACCAGCATTAAACAATTTTAACTAATAAGAATCTCCTATTCATGCAGAAAAGGCTCCTGATCATTTCTGAAAAGTGAGAACAATGCAGAAATTGCAGAAAGGAAATCCACCCTGCAGTTTGTAGGTTGGGGGGAAACCCGCAGCATCTGTGGCAGAGGGCCACACCAGAGCACAGCTTTAGAAATCAGAGGGTATCCGGGATTGGCCAACACAGGATCCCATGATCATGGCTCTGTCAGCTTAAGTTACAAACCTACAACACGCATTAAGAGTGGAGTTTGAAAATCTGACAGTTCAAGTGACCCACATCCAAACCGTGGTATCTGGACTGGCAGAAATGACAGCAAAACACAAAACAAAAATTGATGAGGTGCAATGCCGGATCAGCAACTTGAGAAGATATCGTGGCAGGCATTGCAAGTGAAAAGAAAATGTTATTGAAGCAGGTATCCAAACTATTAACAAGAGCTGAAGATCATGAAAACCAGACAAGAAGGTTGAATATAAGGAGTATAGGTTGCCAAAGTGCACTGAGGACAAAGATGGTAGTAGAGCAATGTGAAGATGGATCGTTGAGAAGCTGGGACTGGCATCTGAGGCTGGAAACTATGAGACACAATGTGAGCATTGTACTGGTCCTAAACCTAAAGTGGGTGACAAACACTGACATTATCTCAATAAATACTTGTGATCCTCCCGCCCCCCAAAAAAATATTCTGCAAGCAGCCTGAGCACATGGACCCATCACTTTAGAGGGAGGCTGGGTTTCGATCTATCAGGATTATACTAAGGAGCTACAAATACAAAGAGAACAATTTGTCAAAGTAAGAAAAAATGTACACAAAAGAGGATGGGAATGCACTCTGCTGTTTCTGGCTTGCAAGAGAATAAATAAACCAGGGTGCCCACTGAGATTCTTTGACTCACTGAAAGATGTGAGGTTTTTCATTAACATGGATAATGCAGTGGGAGAAGGTCATTCCCATCCCAGGGATGCTGCTTTGGTGAAGCGAAAAACACAATGAAGTGAGTATGCTTGTTATTACTTTTTAATGTGATGAAGTGTTGCGTGCATAGCGGTGCCAGAGCTATTTTTATTCTGCCAACTGATCTGGTGTACTGGCGGACAATGTGCAGATTAAAGGGAATACACAGATTTGTCAGGGATGCCATGTGACTTAGGACTACACTAAAGTCACTAAACATTAGACCTTTTATGTGGCATTTGCATTTGACAGGTCTCTGCAAAGTATTGGACTGTTGACACTCTCTGTGTCCCGAGGGAATGGGGACTCATTATCTGCTCTGGTAAATTCAAGGGCTTAAACTGCACTTAAACTATAAATCAATGGCTTCAAAACTTGTTAATAAAATGTGATATCCTCCAAAATGGCCACAATGTGATATGACATGAATCAAGACTTAGTTTACTTATTTGGTTGGAATGGACAAAAGAAGGCTTGTGGCCCATCATGATTGTCCCTCACACTTTGTGGGCAATTTTACCATGAATTTGGTTTTGACTGAAGTAATTTATCTAATCCCCTTTTGAAAGCAATGCAACTATTTGGATTAACCAGTCCTTGTGGTAATCTGTTCCATTCTTTAACTGTTCTTACACTTAAAAATGTGTCTCTTTTTGATGTGTTTGCCCATGGGACTATCATCTGTTTATTGTGAGATCTTAAATTAATACTTCTATTAGAATATATCAATCCACACTGGATCATTAGTTCTGGAGTTTGGTGTAATGTATATAAAAATAATAAATCACCCTTTGTCCTCTGGGTTGTAAAGAGAACAATTCAGTTTCACTTAGTCATTCAGGGTATTCTTTGGTTGATAACCTGGGGACCATTTTTGTCATATGCCTCTGAACCTTTTCCAGTAAATTAATGTCTCCTTTTAAATATGAACTCCAAAAGGGTGATGCATAGTACAAATAAGGCTTTATATAGGGCCTACTGTATAGAAAGGTATCAGGCATTGTTCAGTTTTTGACACAAAGGCATCTAGCACGTTTGACCAAACCATTTGCTAGCCTGGAAATTTTAGTGCAATGATTGGATGCTGTGAGTTTGTTATTTAGTTATACCAATATCACACTCATTTGCAGAGGCTTGGATTTGTGAATTATTCAAATAATACTGTTGTTTAGGGGTTTTGTTCCCCAAATGAATAACAACACATTTTATTAAGTTAAATGACATACCATTTTCAATCACCCACCTTTCAACGTTGTACAGATCATTTGTAAGGAAAGAGAATTTTGTCTCAGTATCTGCTTCTCCTCCACATTTTGTGTCATCGGCAGATTTCATAAGTAAATTGTCCTGGCTTGTTCTCATGTCACTAATGTAGATTCCAAACAAGGTGGGATCCAGGACAGAGCCCTATGGCACCCTACTGATGATGCTTCCAATGTTTGATAGAGACCATTTATTCTAACTCTTTGAGTTCTATTAGGTAACCAGTTTTCGACCCATCTAATCAAGATAACTAAATAGCCCACAGTGAATAACTTATCTATTAAGTTGTAATGGGAAACACAGTCAAATGCTCTACTGTAGTCTAAAGATATGATATCTGAAGGAGTACCGCTATCCAAATTATGACTAACATGGTCATAAAAGGTTCGAACAGAGCAGAGTGTGCACTGGGGCTGTGGTGCTACTATGCTGAATATGTATATTTTACAACAAAAGCAGAGCACACACTAACCTCTTTAATAACCAGGGCACCAGCCTCTTATTCATAAAAAACATTTATTGCTGCATGAAAAATAACAAATCGAAGCAGATCCGGGGAAGGGGAGATACAGAGGAATGCCAACTGACAATGAACCAGATTAAGCTGTTGGTGGTATTTTTTTTTTTTAGTGAATAGGGGAAATTTGGCCAGGGCACCAAGGAAATTCCCCAACTCTTGGAACGGGGCGCTGTTGGACCTTGTTGTTCCAAGATGGTTGATTTGGAGGAGAAGGAGGTGGATGTTTTGCAGAAGACTGTGGATGGATTAACTTGTCCCTTTGAAAGATGAACTGAGGAAGTGGATGAGGATGACTTTGATATTTCAATGGAGGAGGAGGAGGATTCTAGACTTGCCACACCCCTGTTGCAGAATGAGACTGATAAGTTTTCTGACACTACTGATATTGCAGTGGCTGTTGCACAGTTGGAAAAAGATATCAATGAACGTCAAACAGTATTGCTTACAATGCTAGCAAAAGATGAAGAAAGATATGAAAGAAGGAAGACTGCCTTAAATAAAAGGCAACTGGAGGCTCAACAAATTGAGGACAACCTGACTGCTCAAAGGTTAGTGATGGGACAGCCTGTACAAGCTGTAAACCAGCAAATCGTCAATATAGTACAATGTACCTCTCACTTAGTGGCTGCACTGTTTGGTTTGGCATGAATACTTATCCCGCAGGAAGACTGGTCCCCAGGAAGAGTGCTTGGAGAGGCTGGGTGGATGCAAGATCAAAATGGGTCTTAGACTCCAGAGCCTTCTTACGAGGATTCCCATGACAAAAAGCTCCCAGTTAATGAAAATCCAGGGTGAACTCTGATGGGTCTCCACATCAAAAATCCTTTGACAGTAATAAAACTGTCTGAGGTACCACTAGAAACGAAGTTGTCTCCTGTTTCTGAAGTGAGTGATAGTCCCAACTGTAATGTGGCACTTGCTAACAGGGATGCCTCAGGTTGCGAGAATATGGGGTATGAAAATGTAATAAAACAGAATCTGCAAATTACACAAAGGGAGAGAAGGCCTGAAAATCAGAAGACACCTGAAACCAGCATCTGGGACTTGGTGACAGATGAAAATGACTGGGAGGTCCTGAACATGAATAATGGACCAGGTTTTTGGCACCGAGAGCAGTTATAGCCATGGCAGGTTAGGATTGAACAAATTGCAAGTGCAGGTGTCCAGTTGCAAAATGAGGACATATATCAGTCAACGGGGGTAAGACAGTATTTAAATCATATGGTCCCTGAGTTTTAATTGTGGGGGGAGGCAAATAAAAATAAGGAAAAGCACAGTGAAGGAGGGGTCCCAGAAGAGAGAGAGAGGTCCTTGTCACGTGCTTACCGATCCCCACACTCGCAATGGTAGCCAGACAAGGGGGGCTTCTGCTGTGGGAGGGCAGACATCTACAAGAGAACAGCAGTCAATGGGAGGGTCACCCCCACCAGACCAAGGTTTTTGGACCTCTTCAATAAGTCTGAACCGACTCCATGAAGAAACGCAGTGCATCTTCGTTATAAAGGGGGTCTGGAGATGTACCCTGATAGACTGAATGTGGGCAAGAATTTGTTAAAAAACTCTCGGATTCACTACACAAGATGTCTATGCCCTGATACATGTATCAGGAGAGGGCAATTATGATATCAGGTTTAGAACACCGGCTGGGCTTGAAAGCTTTTGGATGGTGTACAACCAATGTTGGTTTACCACACTGTGGACACATTTCTATGCTAGTTCTCTTTCAAAGCCCCTAATAAAGATGGTAACGGTGATGTTCCAGAATGAAAGTGTACACATCTGTGACATACACCACTGGTTACAGCAGTGGTGTGAGGTGCTAAGTGCCCCTGAAGCACTTTTAGACTCAGAAGCCTTCTGGACTGGTGGCTGGTGATTTAGAATAAAGCTAAGACAAACTGCAGAAGGAATTGACCATATCCCTAACAGATTTTTTTTAGGCAAGGACTTGGGGGTGGGTGCTTCTACTCAGGCCAACCAAAGACACCTGTCAGATGTGTGTGACAAGCTGAGATGTGGCACCTGCTGGGAATTTAACAATAACAGCTCTCAGTGCACAAACTTTGCAAAGTGTAATCTTTGTGATGATCATGGGCACATATTCCAAGAATGCCCATGTGCGGCCAGACACAAAACAAGAATGGTGGAGCCTGATGATTTTAATTTCTAGGGCACAAAAAGAGGCTCCCACTTCTGTCCCAAAGCCTACTACCCAGAACCCACAATCACCTGGTAGAGGGAGTGATTCTGATGAGGACCTGGATCCTAGTTCTCAAACGGAGATGAAAGAGGGTAAGACAAAACCCCCCGGTACCATAACAGGTTCCTGAAGCACCACAAACAAGGGAGGTAATGGCAGAACAATCAGGTGAGGATAGCAGGGATCCATCCTTGCAGGAGGAGCCAGAGGCATCATGCATGCCCCTCCCTTCACAGGAAACCTGATCCCAGCCAGAAACACAACAGAGGGAGTAGGAGATTGGCTAAAGCTGCATCAACAGAGAAGGAGGTGGAAAAGGAAAACCCTTTTTGATACTGGCTCCAAAAACTGGGGAGATGCTGAGCTAGAAGAGGGTATGTCAGATGGGTCCTCTCAGTCTGGGACTTTGGACTTACAATCAGAGAATAAAAACTGGGGGGGGGGGGGGAGATAAAAAGAAAAAAAGCCAGAAAAAAACTTCATGATTGTTTTTTAGGGGATGATCTTGGGGGTAACTAATGTTAACACATGGCTTCTTTTTCAGATGTTTCCTATGATATACACAGCATTAGAAATCGGAGGAAGCAGTCAGCGTTTTTTTTCTTTGCTTGATGAGTCGAAATATGAGGTGTTTTTTTTTTTTACAGGGGACCTGGATGAGGTCATATAATGGTCTGTTAGGTACAAAAAACAACTGGGTTGGGGGCCCCTCTTATTTGTCCTTTGGACTGGACCAGGCTGATGGGGTGGGAATATTGTTTTCAGGTCACAATTTTAATTACAAAAACTAGTACAAATTATGCCTGGGAGAGCTTTGTTAATTAATGGAATATGGCAAAATGTTCCATTCAGATTTATAACGGTATATACCCCCTCAGACTAAGGCTGACAGAGTGCACTATTCAACCTATTACAACCTTTTTTAACAACAGCATGAGCCATTGTTATGGAAGGGGATTTTAACTGCACTCTAGAAACAGCTAGTAGGAGACTTCGCTGTAAAAAGGTGTACAGTGATTCAATAGATTTCCAGACAATTAGTACAGCCGATTTACTGGATATATCAATCAATGCTTCTCCATTAGTGATGCATACTTTTGTGAAAAACAATCTCACATCTAAAATTGATTATATTTTCATTTCTAAGCAGCTGTCTAGGAGATCAACCAGAGTGCTGCCTTTAGAATTTACAGATAATTCATTGGTATATTCTATTATTTTAACACAGGGGGTACTTCCAATGGTCACCACTAGATGGAGACTCAATACCTCTATTCTCAAAGATCAGATAGTTAGGTATAATATTACATCAATATTTTTGGCAAGGGTTTCAGTAATGAATTTATCTGAAGATCTGGGGCTTTGGTGGATGGAGACTAAACATGACCTGATGGCATGGTTTCAATGTTATGGGAAACATTCATCAGATGAGAGATTCTATCACTACCTTAAACTAAGGATGCAGTTGTTAAAATTATCACTCACATATACTCCAAATCTGGATAATTCGGGACAAATTACAGTTTTAAAAAGGCAAATGGGGGAATTAGAGTATGATAGGTCCAAATCTTATAGGCTGAAGTTTCTTATGGAACACACACACAAAAAAATATGGGGATCCTTGCGAAGCTTGCAATGAAAGAAGAAGAACAAACTCCTGTATATTAGAACTTAAGAATTCACAGGGAAACATAGTAGGGACTACGCGGGAAATTTGGCAGGAAGTGGAAAATTTCTTAGTAAAATGATTTCTTCCATAGGACATAAATAAACACAGATGACTGATTATTTAACCAGGAAAGTGGTGCCAGGTTTAGACACTGATGAAAAAGAAATGTTAATGGAAGATAGAACCCCACAGGAAATCTTAGATATTATTAAATCTTTAAAAGATGGTGCGTCTCTAGGGAGGGATGGGATTTTGAACTCCTTTTATAAAACATATGGAGATTTGGTGGCCCCCTGTTTTGCAAAAGTTTTAAAATACTGGTTGATGCAGAAGGTGATACACCCAGATTTTTCAAAAAGCCTGGTTATAATGTTACATAAAAAAGGGGATAAAAGAGAAATTGACAACTGGAGACCAATTTGTCTTTTAAATTCAGATTTTAAGATTTTGATGGGCATTTTGCAGAGGCGGCTGAGGAGAGTGGCACCAAAATTAATACATCCAGTACAGACTCATTCAATTCCTGGCAGGAATGTAAAGGAAAACCTTTCCATAATTAGACATGTGGATGATTGCAGTAATAGACAAGGGCAGCCGGGATATGTGGTTTCTCTTGATCAGCATCAAGCCTTTGACTAAGTCAGTCATGATTTTTTGTTTGAATTACTAAGATTTTATGGGATTCCAGACTCTTTTATAAGGGTTTTGAAATTGATTTATAAACAAGCTATGGTTACATCACTGATTGTGGGTAAAGAAGGGAAACGGATAAGGATTCATTTAGGGGTCAAACAAAGGTGCCTCCTGAGCCCACTGCTATATATGCCTTTGGGCTTGATCCTTTAATTAGAAGAATATTATTAAATAGGAAAGTGCAGGGGATTTTGGAAGAACATAGGCCTCTGGAAATTAAACTAACAGCTTATGCTGATGATTTATGTGTTTTTCTTAGAAATGAAGAGAGTATTTTAGAACTGATACAGGAAGCTAAGACATATAGTACACTTTCTGGGGTCTGTTTAAATTTACAGAAAAGCAGAGGACTTAGGGTAGGAGCAAAGGAGGTGGGGGCTCTTCAGGTAGGAAGAATCACTGTTTCAAAGGACCCTATTAAGATATCAGGGGTATGGTTTGGGGAGGGGGATATGGCAAGTAGAAATTGGAAAAATAGCCTTATGATCTGTGAAGGCAAAGTCAATAGATGGAAAAGTTGGAAATTTTCAAAATTCAAAATCGTTTACATTATTAAATAATTTCTGTTTTTTGTATATCGGTATGGCATTCCTATTACCTCTAAAATGGGAAACAAAATTACTAAGATTATTTTTTTCAAATGGTTTGGGGTTCCCGGCTTAATTCGGTTAAACGGGAAATAACATACTTTCCCAAGAACAGAGGTGGTTTAAATATGATTAACCCAGTGTTTTTTTTTTATACCATTTTTTGAACAGGGTCCTTTCAGGTGGTGGTGAAAGATGGAGGTTTTGTAGATCACATCTACAGGGTAAAACAAGGAAGGCTTTGTATAATCAAATTCTGGAGTCCATAGGACCTAATATGGTGGAGTTCAAGAGTTGCACCTCTTTCTGACAGGGCTCTAGTAGTGAATCAACTCATGAACAAAAGGATACCATTTAAGATGTGGGACATCTTATAGTTGGTGTCGCATGGGAGGTTAGGGGTCAAGGGCAATAATAAGCACAGGACATTGGATGAAAGAAATTGTCCATATCCTGAATGCGAGAACCAAACAGAGGCATTGGAAAGTTTTCTTTTGACATGTCCTTACTGCAGGGGTTTATGGAATTTTCTAGCAAATAGATGGAGTTTAACCTGGCTGAAGGTACTCAAGTGCAAACAATTGGCTTTAGGGAATCACTAAAACCTTATGGCTGGTGGGATGGATACTACTTTGAATGTTTTTATTTGTTTTTTTGCAATTCTAATGTTTTACCTGTGGAAAACTAGGAACCAATACATTTTTCAACAAAAGAAAATGCCTTATGTTTCTATATGTAGACTGAGTGAAGCTGCTTTGAGAAAGGTATATGTGGCGGATGCACAACTGTACCGTAGGAAAAGGGTACAGGCTTGGTGGAAAGGTTTTCCTTTTTTTCAAAAATATGATTAATTTAGGGACAGGAAATGAAATTTGTTAGATGGGAATAATGGCTTTAGAATTTTTATGATTTAAGTGTAATAAAACACTTTTTTTCAGTTGGGTTGAAAAATATGTATTTAATTTTCCTTTTTTTCAGGTTTACTATTGGGTAATGCTGAGTTTATTTCTTTGTATAATGTGTTTGTACCATCTTTTACTTTGTGTGATGTAACACGATTGTTTTATTTATGATTTGACAGTTGTTCAATAAAATATTTCCCTACTTTTTTTGAGAAGTGCCATGGGATCTTTAACATCCACCTGAACAGGCAGATGGGACGTCGGTTTAACGTCTCATCTGAAAGAGATCACCTCAAGAGTGCTGCACCCTCCCTCATGCTGCACTACAGTGTCAGTATTGGGATTTAACCCAAGTACCTGGTGTAGGGATAGAACCCCCAGCTTTCTGATCTCCCAGCCTCAGAGGTGAATATGTTACCTGCTGAGCCACTGACACTGCTAAATTAATACATAGCATAGATGGAACCTCTGACTATCTTTACTTACTTAGGTTAACTTTGAGATAGCCCTGTGGTGTGACAATCCAGGAGCCCCTAACATTAATATTCACTAAAATACCAGCAACAGCTTAATCTGGTTCAAGGCCGGTTGGCATTCATCTGTATCCCCCTCCCCCGGGTCATGCCTGAAAAAAGGCAGAATTTGTCAGTCGCACTTACCTGGTCAACAAAAACTAAAATAAAAAATATACTGTACGTGAAATGAGATGTATTTATTTTGAGACCCTGTCCCCTACATGCAAGGGAGGGTGGAGCAGATATCCTTGTAGAATTTAATCATTGCTCATTTAGATAGGTTCTGATTTACAACGTTTTCTGAGGTGCTGGGCCATCCACCTGGATGCATACCACTGATCAACTACAGGGAAAAGTACATGAGATAGGTGAACCCAAAAGGAAAGGGGGGTGGGCACAATGAGAATGGATAATTCAGTTTTGGTGTTTGAGTTACTTGTTTCGCTATGGGTGGGGCGTTCCAGAGTTGGGGATATAGATGGGAGGCAGAGAGAGAAGGGGGGAGGAAATTAATATAGGGAAGCATGCTGTTTTTGAATTATGTTCAATTTGTATGACTCTAACACTTTTAGGATGCAGGGAAGTGAAAGGTTTTACAGGGAGTGGTTTGTACTGTTATTGTTTGAGTTACTACTTTGCTATATTTAACAAAAACGTAAGCTTCAACTTATAATTCAGTATACAGAGTTTTGCAATGGTATGATGTACAGAAGAGAAAATGCATAAAGGCCTACAAATGTATTGCTACAGAACTGTACAATGTAGGAAATCTTTCTGTGGAACTCTAAGTCAATGACCTGTATTCTGTAATCTAAATGCTCTGTCTGTCCTTAATGTGACAAGGTACCTTTGTAAATGAGCCTCTGGCTCAAAGGTTGTAAACCGATAATACAAATAAATAAATAAATAAATGCTCATGGAGTGTCAATGGCCTAAAACTAATGTCAAACATAAAAAGATTTTAGGAAAGATAAAAGGTCTCAGCACGGACATGTTATGCCTTCAAGAAACTCATATGATGGCTAAGGAGGGCATTCACATATCTAAGAACTTGGGGGGGGCAATGGTTTGGCTCATATTTTACCTCAAAGGCAAGGGGGTGGCCATATGGATTGGACTCAGTTTATCTGGTATTGTAACCTGGGCATGGCTGGACCAGTCAGGGTGTTGTTATGTACTATTACAAATACAAACTGAATTTGGTGACTAAATGGGGATTGGATCCATTTGTGGGCCAAATTTTGACTCGCCTGTATTCTTTAATAGACTCTCAATGGAAAAGGTTAATATGGAGGGGCCCTGGATACTGTGTGGTGACTTCAGCTGTGTTCTGTACAACACTCTGTATCAGTCTTCTGTGGAAGATAAGATCTAAGAGGGCTCAAGCGTTGCATCAGTTAATGCAGGAAAATAGACTGGTGGGCACATGGAGACACTTGAACCCTAAGGGAAGGGAATAGTCCCACTACTCCCACTGTGCTAAAAGTTACTCATGGGTAGATTTAGCCCTGATAGCCCAAAAATGTTAACCAATGTGGAGTCCATAGCACATGGAACAATGGCCATTATTTACCATACCCCTGTATGTCTCTCCCTATCAGGCATGGATTTTGTGGGGTGCTATCGGGGGTGGCATCTGGATCCTACTTTACTTAAGAAGGAGGATAATAATCAGCCCGGTTTGACATCTGAAGCCATAAGATGGGATGCAATGAAGGCAGTCCTCAGGGGAGCTATAATTTATTTTGCTCCATATAGAAAGCGTACTAGCAATCAACAGCTGGTGGATCTTGAAATTAACATTTCTGAGGTGGAGAGGGCCCACATGCTGCACCCTAGTGCTGAGCGATACCAAATCCTCCAGCACCTTAAATGGGAATTTAACACTGCACTTAGTGTGAGAATTGAACAGGCCTTGCTTCTGACACATGTGGGTAACTACTTTGAGGGAGACTCCAGTGGTAAATGGTTAATCTGGCAATTAAAAAGCAGGGAAGGAGCCACAAATGTGTCAGAATTAGAAATGAGAGGGGTGATGAGGTAATCACCGATGCTGAGATTGGAGATAGTTTCAGAGTTTACTGTGAATCATTATATACACAGGAAGCATCTCCCACAGATGGCCAAATAAGGGAATTTCTAGACAAAGCTGCCCTTCCCAAAGTGGATGGAGAAGCAGGGGATCATTAAATGCACCAGGTGTGGAGAGTGAAGTAAAGGCAGCCATTAAGCACCTTAACAGGGGTAGACTTCCAGGGCCGGATTGCTTTCCCACTGAATTTTTTTAAATGCCTTCAAATGGAATTATGGGCTCCTCTCTTAAACATGATTAAATGAAAGTTTGGTAACAGGAGTATTGTTCCACTCCATGTGGTCCACTACCACAGTTGTCCTCCCCAAACCAGGAAAGGATCCTTAGCTCTGCTCTTCCTAAGGGCCCATCTCACTTCTAATGTCCGACTACAAAATAGTGGCTCGCATTCTGGCAGGGAGGCTGGAAGCTGTTTTACCCCATATAATACATGAGGACCAGACAGGTTTTGTTGAAGGCACGTAGGGGAAGCACAATGATAGGAAGACACTTAATGCAGTGTGGAGATGGGCTGGGCAAAAAGAGGGAGGCAGGGCTGCTATCCTTAGCTTGGTTGTAGGAAAAGTTTTTGACCACGTGGAGTGGGAGTATATTTTCTGGGTGTTGAGGGAGTATGGGATTGGGGGCAATATGATTCCATGGGTAAAAGCTCTGTATAATCATCCAACTGCACAGATCTTGGTCAATGGAACATTATGTAGGCCTTTCCAACTAATGTGGGGTATGAGGCAGGGATGCCATTTGTCACCATTACTATATGTGATGGCACTGGAGCCCCTGTTTGCAGTAATGAGGCAGGATCATTGATTGGACAGGCTGAGGATGGGGAGCACAGAGTACAAAATAGCTCTGTTTGCTGCTGACCTTCTGGTATACTTGAAAGATGCCCCATCTAGTTTACTCATCCTTCAAAATATAGTAACTGAATTTGGGAACCTAACCAGTTAAAAAATTAACTGGACAAAATGTGAATTGTTACCTATGGGGGAGGAAACTCCTGACTTACTACCTGCTCTTTTGATGCAGTCAAAAATAGTCAACTCCCTAAAATATCTAGGCATACAAATGCCTAAGAATGTGGCTCACCTACAGTATACACAAATAATTTCCCTTTGCTACTGGATAATATCCATGGTGACTGCGAGGGATGGGAGGGCTTGTCTATCACCCTCATAGGCAGAATAAATACAGTCAAGATGACTATCCTACCAAAATGATTATACTTATTTCAAAATATGCCAATTAGAGTCCCAGAACTATTTTTTAAGCTAATAAATAACACACTACACAGGGTTTTATGGGGCAGCCAGAATAAAAAGAAGTATCTAACAATTATATTTAAAGGATGATGGCCTCATTTTGCCATGCTTTAAATACTTTGGGCCACACAACTAACTTTCTTGCAAATCTCTGTCATGGGTCATGTGCAAGCCTGGCCCCGAATGAAGGAAGACTCAATAACAAGTGGGTTGGTGCCGGACCTCCTTTCCCCATCTCTCAACAGGCAAAGCTCAACCAAGTTGTCTAATTCCTTCATGAATCAAATGCTTAGAATCTGGAGGGGTGTGCATCAGTGAATAGGCCACCATTGGGGGCTATCTTTTAATGCTGCTCTACATTCTAATTTTACCAATCAAAAAGGGTATAATGTCTTTTTGCACCAGGTGCATTTGCGATGGGATAAACTTGCATCCTGGGGATTGATGACCTCTATTACAACAGTTTTCTCAAGCTCTTTACAGAACTCAAACAGCAGTACAGTATTAAAACAGACTTCTTCGCATATTGGCAAATAAGAAAGTATTTATTTATTTAGTTTTTGTTGACTGGGTAAATGCACTAGACAAATCCTGCCTATTTCCAGGCACGACCTGGGGAAGGGGGATACAGATGAATGCCAACTGACCTTGAACCAGATTAAGCTGTTGGTGGTATTTTAAGTGAATGAGGGAAATTAGGTCAGGACACTGGGGAAATTCCCCTTCTCTGTAGGCAGGTGGCACTGTCCATCTGTCTGCAGGGATGAAGTACCTCAGTTTGAAGGAGGTAGTGGAAGGAGAAGGTTATGTTGGTGGAGACTCTGAAGTTTTACTACCTGATCCAGAAAATACACAAGTTTCTGGGGACGTTATGGGGTCTTCTATTGCCCAGAATGATGGACAGCAGATAGCAGATAATTTATCTGAAGAGGAGTTTGTGGCTGATGAGGTGTTGTTGCAACTTGAATTAAATAGGAAGGAGCAACAATTGCTAGAAATGTTGTCAGTGGCTGAACAAGAATAAAAAAGAAAAGAAAAAGGTCTATTGCAAGTCCTCTGCAGGCAGCAAGCAAATGCATGCCAGGAGGTGCAGGCCAGGACTGTTCGCAATCACCTTTACCTGATGATAAAAGTAGACCAGAGGTTCCGGTGCTTTTGGATGAGGAGATGGACTTCAGTGGTACCCAGTAAGACTGGATTCCAGGTGATGCATTACAAAAAGCTGGATGGCTATTCTCAAATGGTCAATGGATCCCTGACCCTGTGATACCCATCCCTGGAGCTCCAGATGAATTACTTCCACAAGTGGGAAATGTACCAAGTACACAGTTCAATGAGGGAAGCTCCTCAATTCTCACTAAGTCCACTTCCAACCCATCTGCAGCTGTGCTTCCTGAGATAGAGGCTGCAGAGAGGTTGATGTGCAAGATGCAGCTCCTCGAGAAGGAGACCTGGTGGAGACAGCCTGTTCTGGGAGAGAATCTACTTCCCTACCTTTGGTAATGGCCACTTCGGTGGAGTCTGGTCCAGATATGAACCAAGGACTTGCAGGTATGGGGCAGGGGAAGGGGGTAGGAGTGATTCAGGGACAGGAAGTGCCCAGCTCCATTCCAGGAGCCCAGAATACTAAGTCCGTTCCAGGCCTTTTTCACAAGCCTTCCACTGCTGCCAAAAGATGGTTTCTGGTCTGTCTTAGATACAAAGGACTGGCCCCGATAACTCCTGATAGACTTTGGGTGGATAAGGTTTTATTGAAAGACTCAATGGGGTTTACCCCTGCGGAGGTGCATGCCTTCATTCACTGACCTGGGGAATGTGTTAATGATATTAGCTTCTGTACAATGACTTTGCTTGATAAATTCTGAAGGCTTTATTACATTGTCAAAGACTTTGAAGAATGGAAGGATTTTTTAGCTGTATCTGTTACCAAATCAACTGTAAAAACAGTGACCGTATTATTTTGCAACAAAGGGGTTGACATTTAAGATATCATAACTGGCTTGAAAAATGCTGTATGATCATAGGTCATCCGAACCCCACCATGGATGACAATAGTTTCTGGATGAGTGGATGGATGTTTTGGATACAATTACAGCAAATGGAGCATGGCATACAACATCTGCCCAGCTCCTTTTATTTTGGCCATGACAGAGGCATTTTGTTCTATGCGGGCCAATCTAAATGTTGTTATTGATGTGGATCCCTTTCCCATCTAAATACTTACTGTGATACTGTACGCTTTTCTCAATGTGGTTTATTGGGGCATCCTGTGGTTCACTGTACAGCCTCTTCTGTTTGTAACCTCTGTGGAGATGAGGCGCATACACTTCAGAACTGCCCCTGGGTGGCCCATAATTCAGAGGAACTTTCAGAACATGATGGTATCCTTTCCCAAGCCAGATGGTCCTTTAATCTGCCTGACTCTGAGCTCATTGATGAGGGTCTTCCCCGCAGGAGGAGTAGAGAAAGAGGGGGGGTTTGGGGGGAATGTCTTGATCTAGAGATCATATGGGACAACATCCTCCATTTTCTACCAGATTAACTGACCAAACCACAAAGATACATCCACTTGTGAGGATTTCGGAGGGAGATTTGGATGCTAGGATTCTGCCGCAGTCCTTACCACTTGATCCCGAGATGTTCCAGGACCTCTGGATGGTGTTGCAGTTGAGCTCCCCATTTCAAATATAGACATCATTACTAATATCCCCATTATGAATGAGGCTTTGGTGCTTGAGATACAACAGCCTTCTGGAATGTCTGGTCCCCCTATGGAGTCTTCTCCAAAACAGATGGGGGTGACTGTCATGAATGGTGATCTTTCGCCCTTACCTCTGTCAAACCGCTTTGCAGTGTTTGCCTCTTGGGGTGACAGGGTGGAGGTGGAAGGGGTTTCAGACTGCCTCCTGAGACTAGGGAGGAGGGAGGGCCCCCCTGGACTATTCCCCTGTGAAAGAACCTTCCAAACGATGTACAAGATCAAGCATGAAATGGATTAAACCTCCACCCGAGCCATTTCAGTTGCGGCTCACCAGCCTGAACATTAATAGCATTAAATCTCCCATAAAACATACTACTACATTTGCTGTGTTACAACAACTACAGTTTGATATTTATTTATTACAGGATACCAGGCTTCATACTGTGACTGAGGTTCAAACAGCTTCTCAGGAATGGGTGTGGGGACCTTTGTATTGGTCCCTAGGATCCAAGACATGTTGTGGGATGGGAACTGTGTTTCTTTCAAATGCTTTGCATGTTAAACATTTATTAGACATAGATCCTGGTTGGGCTTTGTTATTAGATGTAGAAATGGATTCCTTCTGTTTCTGTTTGGTTAATATTTATGGACCACAAACAAAAGCTCTCCGAGTGGAATTGCTGTCCAAAATACAACCCTTTTTACATACCAGCAGACAGATATTTTTTGCTGAGGATTTTAACGTCAATTTTCAGCAGACTAATTCAGGGCAAAAACAGTATTGTGATAAGTCCTTTTTATATAAAATTGTTTGACAGGCTGGATTAAAGGATGCACACACTGTTGGGACTAGGAGGGCGGCTCCTACTTATTATAGGGGGAAGCTCTTGTACAGAATAGATTTTATTTTTTTAAAACAGACTTTAGAGGTTGCTGATATATTCAATATGCCCATTGAATCTTCTGATCATATGCTTATTGGGGTACATATTGCAAATTCCCCTTTGAGAGAGGCAGGACCTGGATATTGGTGGTTAAATGTGTCCTTATTGACTGACACAGTTATATTATCAGGATTGCATGATCTGATTCAAGACAAACGGTCTATATTGTTCTTATATGAATGAAATATTACTCATTGGTGGGAAGAGTTTAAATTATGTGTTACTAATTTTTTTAAAATTCAGGCTGGTGTTAAAGCAGCTTCTTCACAAGTTACTTATTTGACCCTTAGGCCCAGCTACAAACATTATTGTCCTCTCAACATCTTGAAGGTGTTGATCACAACCAAACCATTAATGAATTAAAATTAGAACGGTCTCTTTTTCAATATAATAGGCTTCATTCACTTCAGAAGGAACAATCTTTTGGAACCCAGGGAAGGGCAGAACAAACTAATCCATTTTCTGATAGTCAGTTGTGGAGGGAAAGGGAATGCTTCTTAGGATTACAAACTGCACAAGGCCCTGTGATGATGGATAATGAGGGTATCATGCAGATTTTGGAAGGGCATATACAGCACACTTTTGGGAATGCAGGTTTAAATTAGTCTTTTATCCCTCACCTACTTTCTGTGGCTAATCTTCCACAAGTTTCGGCACTACAAGGAGAGGCGTTGACTTCACCATTTAATAAAGATGAGTTACAATGGGTCATCCAGAACTTAAAACCTAATGTTTCTCCTGGTTCTGATGATCTTCCAGGGGAACTTTATAAAATTCTATGGGAAATTATACTGGAGGAATTATTGGAACTTTATAATTATATTTTGAAGGACTATTGTTTGCCTACTAAAATGTATGAAGGTTTATTAATATTTTTATTTAAACCAGATAACACCTCAAATATTGAAAACTGGGGTCCCATAATGCTGCTGAATGTTGATTTTAAAATTCTTGCCAAATTGCTGGGAAATAGATTAGCTTCAGTGATGGCGGATTTAATTAGTCCACAGCAGTTTTGTGGAGTTCCTGGGTGGCGTATGTCTGATGCCTTGTTTTTGCTTAGAGAAGTTGCGGCATAAGGGGACAAACATAAGGATAATCTGCAGAAAGGGGGTTTTGTTTTAAGCCTGGATCAAGTTAAGGCATTCGATGGGTTTCCCATTCCTTTTTTTTTGCAAATAACTTTATTTTCTAAGAACAGGTTTTAACATGAGCATATGAAGAACACAAACAAAATTCCATCTTGTGACTAGACAAGCCCAAGTATGTTCATGATACAGTAATCATAACTAATAAAAGAAAACCCCAAAACAATAAGTAACCACCCTGCAGCAGCCCCTTCTTCCATGGCCCTGTTACACCTAAAAGATTAGCAATATAAACAGATTGGACTTTTATAGGGATTCGTGGCACACCCTTTAACACAAAAAAGGACCAAATATAGCGGGAAGGGGAAATACCAAAAAAAAAGACAGAAAATACCAATCCCCCCCCGGTAAGCGTAGTGATGAAGATATCATCTTGAAGATAGATTCCCTATCAGTATAAATGTAAAAAGAGGGATCCTAGGCATTGTCAGGAGGAAAGGGAAAAAACTGATGGGAGCTAATTCAATAACCAAATTTGTCCTTAAGGACTGAAAAAAGCTCTCCCCAACATTTCTGGAATTTCTCACCAGAGTGGAAAAACCTAGCTACACATCTTTCTGCATTTAAGGCGGTAAGAAATTCCGCCCACCATTCTCTAAAAGAGGGTTCCCATTCTTCCCTCCAATGTCTTAGAATTACCAGCTTTGTAACCAAGGCAACCAATGCCACCTGTACTTTTTGAAAAAAGGTGGGGATAGATGAATGCATGCCTAAAAGGCAGGTGTCCTTATCCAAATATGGGGCAATTTTAAGATAAGGTGCCACCCGCCTTTTGATCGTGTCCCAATATTTAGCTATCTTGGGGCACGACCACAATTTGTGATACAGTGTAGCAAAATCAGAACCACAGTCCTTACATTCTGCAGAGGACAACCTGCCCATCTGATATAATTTACTAGGCGTATAATATATATTGTGTAGAATGTTGAACCGGATGTTTCTCAATCAGTCTTCTTTGATTAAAAGATAGTTGTCAGTCCAGATAGTTTTCCAAGTTTTATCTGCAAAACTTTTGGAATGATTATTTTTCCAATAGTAGGCTATAGGAGAGGGATTTACCAAGGCTTGATTTATAATTCCCTTATACAGTTTAGTTATTGATTTCTGACCCTTAGACAAATCCCAGAGGGTATTTAAAACTCCCCCCAGATGATTCGACCATGGTAGTTTGCCCAGAAAGTGTTTAATACACTGACATATTTGCATTAACTGAAACCGAAATTTAGAAGGAACATTGAACTTATTTAGCAAGTTAGCAACGGTTACCAATGAGTTCCCCGAAGTGAAGTCTTTTAAGCATAACTCATTATGAGATCCCCCGAGGTAGGTTTTAACTATGTTCTTGTTTATTTTTAAGTTTGGGTTAATAAACAAAGGTTGCCTCAGATCCTTAGTAGGATGGATCCGAAGCAAGGAACATAATTGTTGTAAAGCTCTCACGCCCCACCCGAGAGGAGAGTCTCTGAGCTTAAAAGGGATATTTGACCATGGATTGAACAGCAAGGCTGCCAGAGCCAGATTGCTCACATTAGATTACTGGTTATCCAAATGTAACCATGCGGGACTCTCCAAGATATTAGCTTTAGGCGTAAACCAATGCAAAAATCTGTTAGCATGAATTGCCAGGTAGTAAACATACAAATCTGGTAATTGTAGCCCCCCCCATTGCCCTAGGGTGGGTGAGTTTCCCATAAGCCCTACACGGAGCCTTCCCTTTCCATAGAAAATCAGAACATATTCTCTGAAGAGACAAAAAGAAGGATTTAGGGAGATAGATACTGAGGTTATTATGGGGGTAAAAAAATCTGGGTAAAATTGTCATTTTCAAAACATTCGACCTCCCCAAAAAGATAACGGTAAATTTTTCCACCTGTCCAGATCTTCTTTAGTTATTTTTATCAAAGGATCCAAATTAAGTTCATTAAGTTTAGTAGCATCTTTCGAAATTTTGATACCTAAATAAGCTAGGTACTCTTTCTCCCATTGGAGGCCCATACTTTCAATATGGTCCCACGTAAGAAGAGGGGATAGGGAATATACCATGGTTTTATTTTTATTGAGTTTATATCCTTGAAACACACTAAATTGTGATATAACTTGAAGGGCACGAGGGAGGGACTGCCTGCTATTCGAAATATGCAGGAGTAGATCATCAGTGAACAGGGATCACTTGAATTCCAAATGTTCAAATTGCATACCCCTTATCCCCTGCTCTAAGTTGAGAACTCTAGCTAAAGGTTCTATATACAAATTAAACAGGTAAGGAGAAAGAGGGCATCCCTGCCGCGTGCCTCGACAAAGTGGGAAGGGATCTGGAATACGATTATTACACAGCGACCTTGCTGTTGGACAACAATACAAACTTGAATTTGGTTAACAAAGAGCTGTGGAATACCAAATTTGGAAAGGACCTCAAACAAGTATGTCCACTCTACCCTATCAAATGCTTTTTCTGCATCCAGGGACACCAAGACAGCTTCCAGCCTGGGGTCCCTGGATGCAGAAATTAGGTGAAATAGTTTCCTAAAATGGTCTGATGAAGTACGCCCCGCCACAAACCCTGCCTGTTCTGGGCCTATCAAACACTTCCATACGCCCACCAATCTATTGGCCAACATTTTTGCATAGATTTTAACATCAATATTAAGCAGGGAAATAGGTTGGTAATTACTAATCACTGTAGGATCTTTCCCTGGTTTGGGCAGGAGAATTATTCTCACTTCAGATAGTGACTGATCCTGGACTGGGAAGGAACCCCAGTAAGTATATAGCTATAGCAACAGAGGAATGAGGTACCTTTTAAAGGTTTTGTAGAACAGGCCCGTAAAGTCATCTGGCCCTGGTGCCTTGTCTGGTTTTAAAGGGTCAATCACCACCGAGATTTCCTCCACAGTGGTTGGGGCTGTTAAGAGTGTCTGGTTAACTCCTGATAGGGTAGACTAGCCTGCTATAGTTATAAAGGCTGACATTATTTCATATTGAGTACCTGATAAGGGATCCGGGGAGTACAATGCCTTGTAATATTCTCTGAAGAGAGTTAACATCTCAGGTGGGCTAGCCACCAAAGAACCTGATTGTGGGTGTTTAATGGCCGCAGTCCATTTTGATGCTGACTGTTGCTTTAATTGCCAAGCTAGAAGTTTATTTGCTTTGCTGCCCTGGCCAATATATGAAGCTTTTATTAGAGAAGCAGATCTCTCTACTTCCTCTAGTAAAGTGCTTGCATAGTGTGTTCTTAGCCTAATAAGTTCCTATTCTTCTAGAGGCGAAAGGTTGTCCACTCCCTTAATTTCCAAATTCCTAATTCTCTGCAAGCAAGTACTGGTTTGAATTGACTTTTTCTTTTTTTGTACTATAGCAATACATATAAGTTCCCCCCTCCATGTAGCTTTTAAAGCTGCCCAGACCAGATCCACTGCAGGGACTGAGTTATAATTAACTTGAGTCGAGTCCTGCAAAAATTGTTGAAGTCTTGAAATTATTTGTTTATCCTTTATTAGATTATTATTTAATGATCATGTATGGGACTTAATAGGAACGTTGGGTAATTCTAAATGAACTACAACTAGGGAATGGTCCGAAATTACCCTGGCTAGTATTTTTGATTCAGTGATACATGGGATTAATTGATGACTGACTAAAAAATAATCAATGGGAGAATAGCTTTTGTGCTCTGGAGGAAAAAAAAGTAAAATCTTTACCTAATCGGTTAAATAATCTCCATGGGTCTATAAGACCTAATGAGGAGATAAATTCCCCTAAGGCCTTTTGAGCTGAAGATAATCCCGCCCCTCTAAGATATGTACAATCCAAATCACCTTGTCTGAACTAAATTCCAATCACCACCAATTATAATAGGGTATTGAAGAAAGGGGGCCAATACAAATGCTAGGTATGTAAAGAAGGAAGGGGTTTCTACATTAGGGCCATAAACTGACCCCAATACTATATCAAGGTTCCCCAATTTACCTAAAATGAAGACGAACCTTCCCTCAGGATCGCTGACCGTATCCACAGGAGTATAGGGTAAGCTTTTGGCTAGCAACAGGGCCATGCCCCGCTTACGAGAGCTGAAACCTGCTCCAAAATCCTGGCCCACCCAGCACTTTTTAAAAAACTTTAGCTGTTCTGGAAACATGTGTATTTTCTGGAGAAACACTATCATAGGGTCGAATTTAGCAAGGTGGTTTAAAATGACATATTTCTTCCTATTATCCTTCCCCCCTTAATATTCCAAGCAAAGATATTCAGAATGTTAAGCATAGGTTAAAAGATGGTTGTGCCACGCAGTAAAAATGAATTGAAGGGCTATGCTGCCACCACCCCAACCCCTCCCAACAACAGGAAAGAACTGCCCCCAACATATCCCCTAAACACACTAAAGCTAAACTAAATAATAAAACACTTGAACTCTATATAGATCTCTTCACCCGGGCCCTAAGCCCCCTCCCTAAATCTTGGACCATGATACTCTAAAAGGGAGAGCAACGTTCAATCACCTCCCAACCTATAAAAAAGTTCCAAAGATAAACTTCTTTTACACCCTTCCTCATCCCACTAATATATAATCACCCCTCCTCTGAGTATAGGAGTAGTTCCAATAAAATGAAATAATAATTGCCATAACCCATCCCTGCTATATACTAACTTCCTCAGTTGGGTACACAAAAAAAAAGAATAATAAGCAGCCCCATTTTCCAACTGAGATAATCGCTGAAGAATGTATATCAGCCTTTTGACTTGACTCTAAGAAACAGGGAAAAGACAAACAAAAAGGAACCTAAGCTTAGGATCTGGACCATAGCTAAGTTCCCGTTTATAAGCCTTGTACTTCTGTACATAAGAATTGCTCCCAAAATAATATTCTGAGGATCATACTGCAAACACAGTTTGAACTAATATAAATGCTGCCTCGTAGACCGTGGTTTGCACATCAAAGCAGTTTTAACTTTTTGTATACTTTACCAGACTGATAAAAAAAGAATAGAGAAAATACCAGCGCCAAAAAAAAAGCGGCTAAACCGCATGTAACTGAGCTATCTCAGTTAGTGCTCCTCTAACTTATTGTCATTTCTAACCCATGAGATTGCTGCCAAGTTCCCCCTATAAATCCAGAGATTTTATATTTAACTTGCTCCCAGCTAATGACACACTGGGCTATATGCAGCTTTAGTTATAGCTCCTTAACTTTACTTTGCAAAAAAAAGTAATAATAATAGAGAAAAATGAAGGGCAAAGATAAGGAAAGCCTTTCCAGCAAAACTTAAAGTCCTTGGCAATAACCGCTTGCCTGCTAACTAAGGGACATTTGGCACCATCTAGTGGATAAAACCGAGCAGCAATTATCCTACAGCTTCCTTATGATTAACATTGGGTACAAATAAAAAAAATTAGACTTGAAACTACTTTGGAATGGTGCCTCTGAAATCATGCTTTGCATTCTTTAGTCATTTAATCCTCACATCTCCCTACCACACTGTCGAGTCAAACAAGGCTGCACAGAAAGGATTAAACATTTTAATATTAGTCTGGTTCTTCTCGAATGTTCTTAATGAGTGTCTCTTTAGTCCCCTGTTTAAACTATACTACTCCCTTCTCATTTAGGAAATAGGTCGGGGTAATTTCTTCGCAGAGTCTTTGTGGCTTCTTCCACTGAGTCAAAACACTTGGCACCTTCTGCTAGGGTAACCTCTAATCGGGCAGGATATAGGAGCCGATGCCGTATACCCGCTGTCCACAGCTTTGAAGTGATGGGCCAAAATGAAGCTCGTAACTGGTGGGTTTTCAGCATTAAATCTGGAACCAGTTGCAGTTTTTTACCCTCCCAGAGGATAGCTGATAACTTTGTGGCTTCCTTGTGGATCAATTCCCGATCTAAATAATTTAACAGTTTAATGATAATCGGCCTAGGTGGGTCAGTTGGGGAGGGTTTTGCCCTAAGAGATCTGTGTGCACGTTCAATAATAAATTCCGGGCCATTCAGAGAGAGGCCCACAGTCTTTCTCAGAAACCGTTGCAAAAACTGTATGGTATTAGGGCCCTCTTCACCCTCAGAAAGGCCTAACAGCACCAGATTGTTCCTCCTGTTTCTCCCCTCCAGATCATCAAAATGATCCTCAAGTTTAGATAGGCTCCTTTTTATCTCCACCACCTCGGATTCCATCTTATCTTGTTTTCTCTCTATCGAGGCTACTCTAGCTTCTGCATCAGTGACTCTTCGGGCTAGCTGCGTAAGTGCTGGCTTGAAATCAGCTACATCTTCGATGAGTTTTAGCAGAGCATCCTTAATAGATGTGAGCTCCAAGTAAATATGTGAGGATGAAAGTTCCTCTGGAGATAGTTGGGGAGAAGAGTTGCGGCGAGGGTGCTTGGCCTCCGATTCTTGTGTGGCCTCCTCGGCTAATTGCTGTGTGGACATGCTTAAAGGAATGCCCTTCTCCAATTCCTGTCAAGAACAGCCTCTGTGATCCCCGATTACTTAACTTTCTGACTTTATTGCTGGCAAGTGAGAAAAGTCGGGTGTTTTTTGCGGTTCTGGTTGGTGAAAGAACAGAGCTCCGATGAACACATCCTATCCCTTGCACAGCAGCACGTGACTCCCCTCCCATTCCTTTTTATGGCAATATCTGGAGGCTTATGGGATTCCTGAGCCATTTATTGGATAGTTGAAATTGTGTTATATGCTGGCTTACATTAAACCATATGAAAACGGTAGGATGGGAAGGAAATGTAGGATACGGAAAGGGGTACATCAGGGGTGTCTGTTGAGCCCTATTTTATATGTATTTCATATTGATCCTGTATTATGATTGCTACAAAGGTCCCCTCTACTAATAGGGTTGGGGACTGCATTTTCACAAAATATTGTAGTCATTGCGTACGCAGATGATATTTGTTTATTGGTGCAAAATGATGTCACTATGCAGGTAGCTTTTGATCTGTTATGTGCAGTGGGGAAAACTATTGGGGCTAGTTTGAATACAGGCAAATCTAGGTGTTTAGCAGTCCAAGGATATTCCCCATTGATGACAGAAGTAGCAGGTATTCCAGTAGCTCAGACTCCATGTAAAATCTCGGGGATTTATTTTGGGGGCGATTACATGGCAGGTTATAATTGGAATGCTGCCTTACAAATAGGTATGGATAAAGTAACTCATTGGAACGTTTGGAAGATGTTCAAAAAAAAAGAGGATCTATTTAATTTCTACATTTTTGATTCCTGCTTTTTTTATGCATTAGTACCGTTTTTCCCCTTCCTCGTGATTTGGAATCAAAGGTATTGGCTTGTTTCTTTTTATATTTCTGGGGGAGTCGGTTAAATCCCATTAAGTGGAATGTGCTATATTTAAGTTTGAAAGAGGGGGGAGTAAAAATGATACATCCAATAGTGTTATTTTCTTTAATCTTTATTTATGCTAATTTGCTTCCACTGATGAAGAGGAGTTCAAGTTTGTGGATGCAGTGGGGTATGGCTAAACTGCAGGGAGTGTTAACTGAATGGCACATGGATTCCTTTTTACGTAAAAATAAATGTCAACCATGTCTTGACTGTGTTTGGACAGGGATCTTTGATAATATAAAAACATGGAAGCTTAAATATGTTTCTGTAGTTTCCATGCCTAGGGAGCTTGCCTATGATGTGATTTTATCAGAATGTTTTATTAAATATCCATTTGCTGGGTTTTCGGTCATAGATCAGAAATCAATTTCAAGGTATATTATGAATAAGCTCATTCTGGGAAAGCTGTGGTATATAGTATGGTTGGCAATCCATGGAAGGGTTAATGTTAAGGGAAATCAGAAGCACAAGCAACTACAAGATCGCTATTATCCGAGATTAACATGTGGGACAACTATTAAAACTATGAATCATCTGTATTTTACATGTCCATATATCATCCAATTTTGGAAGCTAGTTCAAGATGAAGGACTTTTTCTGCTACAGTTTCCTCCAGATCCAATGGTTTTATTTTTTGGTATTATTCTTACCTCTACAAACCACATTGTTCATGGTACAGTACGTATGATAATGGTTCATTTTTTATATTGGATTTGGCTTGGCCCCTGTAGACTGGTACTCCAACAAATGGAATCTTTCAATAACTGAACTTTATTGTTTAGTATTAGCAGATTTGCGAAAATTTAAATATGCTGAACATTTACGATACTGTCCTCAGGTCTGGGCACAGAACTGGGTTCATTTTTCTTTATTATAATGTGGGAGTTCTTAAGAATGCCATTGTTTTGCTGAACTATTGTGGGAGGGGTGTTGGGATTGGTTGGTTGAGATCAGTGAGTTAATTTTTTCTACTTTATTGACCTATTCTGACTTTATTACATTTTGTTTCTTCCATAGGACTGTTTGCTTCATTTTACTGATTTTTCTTTGTTGTTTTTTTCTTTTCTGATTATGGCTCATATTTAGGATTTCTTCAGGGGCTTGCTGAATTGGAGGGTGGGTATTGATTGGACTGGGAACTTTGATTCTGTATTTATTTTTGGGTTTCTCCATTGTTTATGTGCTGTATTTGTGTATTCAGTTATGGATTTGTATCAATATCTTTCTTATGATTATAATAAAAAATTCCCCTACTCTTTTCAATAAGTGCCATGGGATCATTAACATCTACCTGAACTACCACCAATCCAGGCAGATGGGACCTCAGTTTAACATCTCATCTGAAAGATGGTACCTCAGAAGTGCAGCACCCCACTCATGCTGCACTACAGTGTCAGTACTGGAATATTAACCCAAGTGCCAGATGTGGGAACTGAACCCACAGCCCTCTGATCTCACGGCCTCAGAGGCAAGTGTGCTACCTACTGAGCCATTTGGCTGACATGACCCATTCAAGCTCCCTGATTGAGGAAATGTTTCACAAACACACCACTAAATATGTTTGTTCTAACTTATTTATTCATTTATTTATTTATTTATTAGCTTTTGGTAACCGGGTAAGTGTGCTAGGCAACAGACCTGCCTATTTTCAGGCACGACCCGGGAGAGCACAGGACATTGGTTACAATATGCAGAAATGCACAGACATAATATAGGTGAACCGGAGCAAAACAAGATATACATTGGGTAGCACAATAATAGTTACATAAGGGTACATTTTAGGCATAGATCATAATAAGGATATAAAATAAAGCAATTAGGGTAACCATAAGACAGCTGAGGACAGTAAAGACATCAAGGTTCATAGCCACCTAGACAAGCATATTGCATGGGAGAACATTAGTGTAGTACTCAGGGTCAGACCCGACAGCCTGCAGTGGGACAAAGCAAATTAAGAGCATTTGCATTGGCCAGAGGCTAGAAGGTGGGGGAACAGTGAGTTTTTGAATTCTCAATGGGAGGCTGAAGTTTTCACCATAAAGGGGAGTGAGTTCCAGAATTTGGGAGCAAAATGGGCAAATGCCTGTTCACCCATTTTTGTCATGCAAAGTCTAGTGGAGAGCATGGGGACAGAGGAAGACCTGAGGGTACGGGTGTGTGAGGCAGGAGTCAGGAGGTTGACAAGATAGACAGGGCAGGGAGGTCTAGACAGGGAGTCAATAAATGCAGCCCAGGAGTAGGCTCGACATCCTTAGGTAGACAGCCAATTTGCCAGCGTAGCGAGACAACATGGGTAAGACGTGGGGTGTTAAGACGACTCTACAGATGTTGTTGTAGACAGTGTCCCATTTGTGAAGTGCAGCAGAGCTTGCAGCAAAGAGGAGGGGCAGAGCATATTGGAGCTGGGGTAAGAGAATACCTCTCGCAACAGAAGGTCTAGCGGAAGGAGTGAGGGAGTGGCGCACGCGATAAGCTCCGCCAATTTTAGCATTGACAGCACTTGCCTTTATAGATTACTTTTGGGAGCCATACATTCCCCTGTAGTCAAGGCCAGATCAAAATGGGAGAGGGATTTGGATGTCACTATAGATGATGCAACATGGACGGCAGCTGTTAGGCACATGCATCAATGCTCTAGATCCAATAAGCTGTGCAGGATTCAATATTTTTTTCTGCACAGAGCTTATCTCCCTCCTGCCAGGCTCCACAAGTTTGATAGCAATAGGAACCTGATGTGCCCAAGGTGCCATGTGAGGGTAGGAAACTTTGCACATATGGCCCTGCTATGCCCAAAGTGGCCTCTTTCTGGTATAGTATACATGATCTGATGGAGAAAATCTTGATGATACCCCTCCCAAACTCTCCCTTGGAACTCATTTTAGGTGCTGAACCTAAGTTATCTGGACACCCTTGGAAGATCAAACTGTGGCACATTGCTTTAATAAATGCAAGGAAAACTGTTGCACAACATTGGGTCAGCAAAAACTCACCTAATACAGTCCGATGGAATAATAATTTAATGTTGTGCATGAGGCTAGAACAACACCAGCTTACATCAATGGAGCAGGCAACAGTCTTCTATAAAATACTGTATGGAATCTTTTGCTGGATGCCATAGAGCAGGGGTAACTGATGTTTAAATGCAATGAGATCTGACTTGAAAGTGGGACTCATGATTAGCTACCCAGCGTGTTTCCCATCACAAAAAAGTTAAAGTCAAAGGGATGAGGTATAGGGCTGATGGGTGAGTTGTGGTGGATCTTGGATTCTTGCTATGCATTGGTGCATATCATTCATGTTGTAACCCAAATGACTTCTGTCACTTATAATTACCATTCTTATGTAAATCTCCATATGCAATAGCCGTATGTATGTTTTTGCATGTTTGAAGTCTTCTTAATAAAAAATGCTTATAAAAAAATAGGTAATTTAGCTACCAGAAGATCCTCAGTAACCCTACAGCACTCCACATGCAGGATCACAGGCAAATGAGCCCTGAATCCGCATCTATATTTATATCCTGTGCATGCAGCCACACTCAGGTGGAGCTCTGTGATGTCATCACATCAGAGTCAGCATGATGATGGTATCATGGTCAGCATCCCAGGCCAGTCAAACAAACATCCAAGCATATTGAAAACTTCAGAAGTCCCATTTTAACATATTGTGTTTGATTGCTTCATGGGTTCTATGTCATAATAGCAAACGCGGAACAGCGATCGCTATTATGGCGAGTGTATATCACCAAAAAGCAAATTGGCAATATACACTTACCAGCGAACCACCGCCCAGCAACCTAAAGTGTTTTCACCCCCTGAATTAAGATTCTTAACTCTGGGGGTGTGCATGTCGGGGAGAGGGCACAAATTCAACTGCAAAAAAAATTAAGTCCGGAAGCCGTAGGCAGCAGCAATATTCAGACCCTCCCATCTCCATCACCTTCTGTGCCAGAACCAGCCTTCCTCACCACCACACCACACGGCTGGCTCGGTGGCAACAGGCACAGTTCCTCCAGATAACCCTCTTCCCTATCCCTCCCCTTCCCCTCACCATTCCCTCTTTCTGGTCACCTTCCCTAACCCTCACAGTAGTAGTAGTCACTACCCTTGCAGGTCACCTGTCCCAATAGTGCTGAATATGGAGTCACCTTTTTGATGGTCACCCATATTTGGTAACTATTATCATTGGATACCTGCTTGATGTAAATGTTCAATTTATAACCAGCCTGCTCAGGTTCCAACTCAGAGGTATTGTTCACATTTTCAAAAATGGACATCTTTTGGTTGCTAAGCAACAGAATACTGCCCTCTACACAACAATCCTGTGTCATGCCATTCCTAGGATTTAACTTTGTATGGACACTGCTAAAACCAGCCACTTGCTTAGTGATTGAATTAGTATGAAAATATGATGTCCAGGCAACTGGTTAATACATAAATGTTGATGTTTTAAGCTTAAAAGATTCAGAACTGTGGGTATTCTCTATTGTCCCCACCTCAAAAAAAATCCTAGGAATCCATAAAGATCACCGCCAAAATGTAACTAACAATAATGTGTATACCAACCATACAATCCTGCATATTTTTAAAATAAAACACCCTTCCAAAATGTGAGCGCCCATCACTACATATCATAACAGGGGCTAATGTTGGTACTCTGTGTGTCCACATGGACCAGAAAGGAGCATGTCCACACATGTGTTTGTGAGGTCTGCGGTGTGACCACTGCATGCTCCCAAATGGCCCATTCTGACTAAAGCAGACTCATTAATGCTGGGTGGAAGGGACATACTGTAGACACTTATAGGCTATCCACTAAAAGGAGGGACTGAAGCTGCTAATACAATTATTCAGATAGGCAAAAGTCCACCAGTCCATATGAACCAAGACTGGGCATGATCCCCCACATGAGATGGGGGGGCAGTTGAAAACACCACATACCTTTCTCTTGCTCACTCTGACCAACTAGTCAGATCCCCAGATAGTGAGTGGATGTGATGCAGATGCTTCACACTGTGACACACAATTAATGGAGAACAATATGAGATGTTATACAAAGACAAAAAACAAACAAACAACAACAAAGGGAAAAAAAAAACAGGGCATGAACAGTATGGCAGTGCAGCTATGTTGGAGAGCAAAGACACATGACACATGCGTAACACTGATGAAGTGGATACACCTACTATGACTGAGTGACTTTACGAGTGTGACCAAAATGATGAACAGAAATGTACAACAGATATCCTGCCTCCTAGTCTGAGATACAGTCTGGTAATTAGCTGTGATATACAACTCATTCAATATTTTATTTGGTGAAATCGGTAAAGAGAGCGTAGCTGAACATTTTACAGCTATAAAGAAAATGGAAATGTAAATCATTCAGGCTAGTTAGAGAGCTGTGCCTCCTGTCAGGGCTTTTTACCTTTTACTCTGGGGAGCAGTGCATCAGTATGTGACCTTTTAACCCAAGGCTGCCAGTTTCAGCTTGAAACCATAAGGTACCACATGAACTGTAATCAGCACCAGAGGGGAAAAACATTTCTTTATCCAAAGGTTTAGTTTGTGTTGCAAGCTACCCAAATGTAAAGAAGGGGTGGTGCAGAGGAAGCAGGCTGGTTAGTGCGCTAAAAAAGCTTCAAACAGTTCCACATAGATTATTCCTCACACTCCATAAGCTTGGCTGTAGTACCCTTGCATACCATATATACAGCTCCCAAAAAATATTACCACTTCATAAAAATATTAACATGCCACAGGATATATATTGCAGCAATGTTAATAGAAATGTATTGACAAAAATGCTTTAGAACATCTTGTAGCAATTTAAAATTTCTTTAATACATCAAGAATTGTGTGTGCTCATTATAGGGTCAATGAACAACTCAGCACAATGTAGGAAGACAGCTGCAAAGGCCAACAAAATGCTGGGTTGTATTGCAAGGGGTATATCCTCGAGGAGGGAGGAGGTGATTCTGCCACTGTATAGGTCATTAGTTAGACCACACCTGGAGTACTGCATGCAGTACTGGCGTCCATATCTGAAGAGGGACATTGAGTTACTGGAGGGGGTGCAGCGCAGAGCGACAAAGATGATCAAGAGGCTGGGGGACTTATCATACGAGAGGAGGTTGAAGGAGTTGAACATGTACTCACTGGAGGAGAGGAGAGACAGGGTGACATGATTGAAACCTTTAAATACATGAAAGGAATAAACAAGACGGGTACAGAGGGGCTGTTCAAAGTAAGGGAGGGGAGGGCCACCAGGGTCATGATATGAGACTGGAGTGAGGAAGGTTCAGGAGGGAGATGAGGAGACACTTTATTACAGAGAGGGTGGTGGCTGGGTGGAATGCGTTTCCTGCTGAAGTGGTATGCAATAGAACACTGGACTTCTTCAAATGAGGATGGGACAGGACAAGGGGGGGAGGGTTAATGAAGGGGAAGGGTGGAAGGGAGGGGCAGCTGCAGAATAAGGGGTGCTAGCTGCACATTCGAGCAGACTTGATAGACCTCTAGGCCTTTATCTGCTGGCAAATTTCGTATGTTCGTAAGAATAAATACATCCATTCATGCTGTATAAAATGCACTCTATAATGCTGTTATAATAATATAGCTTGGTGGCTAAAAAGTACTTATAAATGGCTTGCTGAATTAAAGTGCCCCAAAAAACAATAGGGAAAAGTTAAAAAAAATTACCAACGTCGGCACATAGGTCCTACAAACTAACCCTGGTGTCTGATCCCTGGCACTTCAAACCCTCTCATTCTTTCTCAGAGGGTGTGACTCACTAGTAACCCACCACCTGTATTTATGATACATATGTCACCATAACAACTGCAGTACTATTATTATTCTTAATGGTGCCAACAAGTATAGTGAACATTAACTGTGAAACACCCATTTCCTTAGGTGTCACATCTAATTAAATACACTGTGGTCAAATATATCTAATAAAAAGTTACAAATTTATAACAAATCACAGAAAAAGAATCATTTAAATATCATATAACCCAGAAACTTTTCCAAACTTTGCCTCATAGTACAGTCCCACTAATTGAATGTTACAGTCTCATAAAACAGAGAAAATGGAACTAGCATCGACAAAGTTACAAAGGATGCATCAGTAGATTCAGTCCATTTTCACTGTATCTTCCATCAGAAAATTGGGTGATCTTCAGAATAGTATATTGCAGCTTCCAACTTCACAGCGAACTTGCAGTGAGATTCAGTACCACTAACAATTATATGATGATGCATACTCCGTTGGTATAAACCAGGTTAAAATTCCTCTTTTCTACATTCTTCAGGAAAGCAAAAGACAATACTGAACATCAAATACAGATGTACCTCTGTTACATTACATCAAACTCAACATATCCACTATGGTAAATATTACAATATAAATATGATGCTTCTATATTACACCTGATCCACTTAAAAAGCCACTGACACCTGAAGTGCTACATTGCAGAATGCAAATATACATACTCCTAGGAAATCTTATACCAAAAACACAATTTTTACGTTACTTCATTTTAAAGTTATTAGCCATTTTGTAACCCTGATTGCACTACCTGTGCAATAAAAGCAGGTGTCAGTGAAGAGCTGATGATGATGTCATCTAGGGACCTCACAGTCTAGTAATCCCTGTCAGCAAGCTTGTAGGACCTGCTTCTTCAAAGTTGTAAAGATCATGTGCAATGGTTTTCACAAGTAAAACGGGCAGCACCAGTTAGTAAACTTTGCTATAAAAACTATATATGTTTCAGATTTTGTAACAAAGTTGATAAAATTGTATTATTTAATGCTGTTGTGGTGTAGGCCATTTGTCCAGGGTTGCTGGATGCTATTTTAGCATGCCTCCAGGCTACTGAAGCCATTTTGGAGTGCTACTCTAATGTGCCTGTTAGGAAGTTGTATTTGCTGCTAGTATTGTAATGTTGGTAATGTCACTGCTGTTTGTCATTGTCTGCTTTACAATATGTTTTAATAGAGGCCTTATATGTGTTATCAATCAATCTTTATTTCTTTAAAAGGTTCCTTTCTTACAACCAAGGTGCCTGTACATAAATTATCATTCTCCAATAAAAACATTTAAAACCATACATTTAAAAAAATTGTCAAATTAATCTAGAATATAACTTTGGCAACACTATATTAATTTTTCTCTATAAATGCCAGGCTGAAAAGGAACATTTTAAGTTCTTTTGTAAAGCTTTGGGTGGTCAGGTAGTCCCTTATCTGACGAGGTAGAGAATTCCACAGGACCAGGGCCATGTAAGCAAATGAACAGGCCCCAGATGTTTGTAATCACACCCTGGGAATCTCTAGCAATCCCTCATCAGTGGATTGAAGCAGTCAGGAGGAGCAGTAGGGAGAAAGGAGATCATACCTATAGCGGGGTCCCTGGTCATGTAGGGCTTTATAGGTCAGCAAACCGACCTTGAAGGTGATACACCATTGCACTGGCAGCCAATTCAGTCTGCAGAGTATAGGCATTATATGACTGGTTCTAGTCGTACCAGTCAATAGCCTGGCAGTCGCATTCTGCACTAGCTGCAGGCAACGGATATCAATTTAATTCCTACTATAAGTGGAAGTGTTAGCTCTGGTATAATGATCATTGTAATTTAGAGTAGAACATAGATGAGTCTGCCCCACCTCCATTGACAAGGAGGTGGAATAATTATTTTAATTTGCCATTCTTGGAAATTGCCTCAATTGACTGATAGGTTGGAATGATCTCAGCCTTTCACCACATCAGAAACTTATTCAGTCTGCAAACCTCTCAACAGTGTGCTATAACCCAGCATCCAGCAACCCAGGAAAAAAGGACCACAACAAAAAGGCACCCAGACAAAATATTGTTAGTTTTGTTGCAAAACCTGAAACACAAAGTTCTTAAAGCAATGTTTACTTACTCATGCTGCCTGTTTTACATATGCAAACCATTGCACATGATCTTTACAATTTTAGAGAAACAGGTCCTATAAGCTTGCTGACAGGGAATACTACACTCTGAGGTCCCTAGGTGACATCAGCAGCAGCAGCTCTTCACTGAAACAGGCTTTTTTTTGAACAGGTAGTGAAATCAGGGTTACAAAATGGCTAATAACTTTAAAATGAAGTAACACAGAAATCTACTTTTTGGTATGAGATTTACTAGGGATATGCTTATTATAATTCTGCAATGTAGCACTTTTGGCCAGATGGTGTCAGTAGCTCTTTAATACATATCCCTACATACATCTGAGTGCTGATACTACTCAACAATATGTGTATACACAACCATAATCAGTGATCTATTGGTTTGCAAAAAACTTCACAGAAGCTGTTAATAATCAGGCTCATCAATGTGCCCACCAGATTTGAGACTCTGCAGTCTGAATATCCACACTGCTTTCTTTGAAACAAGTGGCACAGATGATCACCCCCCCCCTCCATTGCAAGTTTGCATGTTCAACATCCATGCAGGACTAGAGGTGGGCAAAGTTGACAAAATCTGCTCCATGAAGAAGTTTGCGAATAGCGCTCAATTCGTGGAGCGCAATTCATGAAATTTGGCAATTCACGGAGCAGGGGGTTATCCATGAAGTATGGAATTTTGTGTGCAAAATTCCACACTTCACACACAAAACGTCATATCCCTGGTGTCCATTCTCTAGTGGTAGTGCCCCCCCATGCCACTGATTGCCAGAACCAGTAAATCCCTGGTGTCCAGTGTCCTCCCCCAATTGCCATCCACACTCCACCACAAGCACAACCATGATTTCAACAAATAATAACAAAGAACACATTTTTTTCATTAAATCTCTCTTTCTATTCCTTCCCTGGCATCCAGATCCCCACCCCACCACTAATCACCCTGCCCTGGTGTCATCCCCTCCTGCTGCTGCCAATTGCTGCCCACATCCACATCAACAACAGTACTGTATTTAAATAAAACAGCATTTAATCCCTGGTGTCTAGTGGACCCCCCACTCTGTCAGGTAGTGCCCCCACCATGCTCCACCTCCAACCCCAACCCCAGGTGAGCCACTGGCACAGCCTTCCACTCACCTCTATGGCTGGCAGCCTGACTGAGCTCAGCTCAATGAATGAGTGCATGCTTGTACAAGCATGCACTCATTCATTGACAGCTCGCGTCATTTTCATAAGTTTTCATGGTTGTAGAAAAGGGGAGGGAGCTGCTCCGGTCACCGGTGGGGGCAGCAGGATGGGGGAATGGCAGTGTGGACCCTGCCATTCCCCCATTCCACCCCCCCACAGGCCATCAGAGAAGCCCCCCCTCCCCTTCTGTACTTCCCTGAAAAACTTCTGAAAATGACATGAGCTGTCAGTGAATGAGCACGTGCTTGTACAGGCACGTCCTCATTTACTGAGCTGAGCTCAGTCGGGCTGATGGCCATGGAGGTGAGTGGAGGGCTGTGCCAGTGGTCACCCGGCATTAGGATTGGGGGTAGTGGGGTGGAGGCACTACCTGGAAGGGTGGGGAGTCCACAAAACACCAGGGATAAAATGCTATTTTTTTAATACAGCATTGTTGATGTGGATGTGAGCAGTAATTGATGACTGTGGGAGGGGATGACACCAGGGCCAGTGATCGGTGGTGGTGGGGAGCCTCTAGACACCAGGGAAGGGATTTAATGAAAAAAAAATCTTCTTTGTTATTATTTGTGGAAACTGTGGTTGTGCTTGTGGTGGAGTGTGGGGGGGAGGATCGGGGGGCTACTAGACACCAGGGATTTATTGATGCCAGTGATCAGTGGCGGGGGAGCACTAGACACCAGGGAGGGATGTTGGGCTGCTGGCTGTGGGGATGTGACTTTTCCTTGCTTTGGGTTTTTTTAAGTGCATTGTGCACTTAAATTCCCCCAAAAGCAAGATGAAGTCGCAAAAGACAAATTTCGGGTAATCTTGGAAATTTACACAAAATGATCTGCGGATACAAATTTGGTGACTTTGCCATATATTCACCAGCAGAGAAAAACTTCACTGCATCTCTATGCAGGACAGTTTCCTCAAATCCCAATTATGGACTTTCCCAAAATGTCCCCCCAGTGGAGTACACTACCTGCCCACTGCAATGCACCTGACATGCTCCTGCAGTCTCCTCTTCAATGGTCTGTTACCTATCCAGTATAGACTGTAGCATGTCAGGGCCTACACCATATAAAGATTATTGTAGGTAATGAACTGCTCTATACCATATGAACATATGAAGAAGCCTGCAGAAAAAGGCCATTTGATCTACCTAGTCTGCTCATATTACAGGGTCCTCAACTTTAGCTATTGACCCTGACCCCCTCCCCAATCTGCCCTTCCCTTGACCCTTATTTTCCCCTTAACTCTATCCCAGCCCCACCTGAAACTGCTCACCTTTCTTAATGAAATCACCTCTAATGGAAGCATATTCTAACTTTTCCACCACCCTCTCCATGAATAAGTGCCCCTAACTTTAGTCCTAAACTTCACTCTCTCCAGTTTGAGACTGTACACCCTTGTGTTTCAGGTTCCACTAAGCTTAAGGGACCCTCCTTAACCACCCTAATTTTTCTTTTGAAATAATTGAAGGTCTAAATCATGTTCCTGTTGTATTTCTCCTTACTCTCTCTCTCCTGTCTTCCTGGGAGTACATGTTCAGGGCCTGTAACCTCACCTCATATGTTCTGCACTGCTAGTCCATGATCATCTTCATTGCCTTCCTCTGGAATGTCTTTGGCAGGTTAATGTACTTTCTAATGTATGGACACCAGTATCAGACATGTACTCCAGAAGCAGCATCACTAATGACCTGTATAAGGGAAGTATTACCTCCTCACATCTACTGCTGATCCCTTTTTTGTTTTACCTTTTACTCCTTGGCTGGACCCCTTCTGCTGCAGAGCTTCTCCCAGCCCTGTCACCCCATTGTCTTTGGGGCTTACCCTACCACTGCCTTAGAGTGCTCCATGGATTAACCCCCATGGCAGATCCCCCAGGGCACTCCCACTTCCCAGGAGGAGGCTGGGTAAAGGATGTGGCAGTGGGAAGCCCAGTGGACAAGTGCAGGGCCTGCAAGAGAGTGTGGCATCATTCTGCACTGCCTCTGCATTTTCTGCCAGTTTTCATACCTCCCCTCAGATGCCTTGGTGGGTCATGACTGAGGGTGACACACACATTCACAAGTGTCTCAGTTACAAGACACCTGACCCTCCCAAGTCAAAATTCCATTTGCCCCACCACCTGTGGTCACCTGGGTGGTGGTAATGCAGTGGAGTTCACAGTCTTCCTTCCCTGGAGGAGGAGAAAAGCATCTGGTGGGATGCTCAATCATCCTTCCTCCAGCAGACTCCCAAGGACTTGAGTCTGTTCCTGAACCCAGATCACCAGCATGGTTGCAGGTGAGGCATGGATGCCTCTAATCTCTGTACCACCGGGCCGGCTGCTGATCCCTCTAGCAGTGTAGCCCAATATTTAATTTGCCTTTGCTGCTGCTTTTCTACACTCCATGGAATGCTTCAAGTCGCTAGTGATAATCACTCCCAGATCTTTTTCCTCCTCTGTTGTAAATACCTGGACCACTCCCAGGCTGTACTCAGTCCTGGGGGTTTTGGTGCCAATGTGCATATCTTTGCATTTCTTTGCATTGAAGCCAAGCTGTAAAATCCCAGACTACCTCTCTATTTTCTTGGTACTTCTTTGGGAACTGTATCCCTTCTGCTGTGTCCTCCCTCTCACAGAGTTTGGTGTTGTACACAAATAGGCATATGTTGCCTTAATGCCACCCCTGATATCATTTATGAAGACATTGAATAGCACTGGCCCAAACACTGAGCCCTGCATGACCCCCTGGTGACCTCCCTGATGCTAGATAGCTTGCCCCCCCACCACCACTTTCTGGGTCCTGCCCTTCAGCCAGTTTTCCACCCATCTGGTCAACTTCTCTGCAACCCCAAGATCTGCTAATTTCCTGATCAACCTCTTGTGGGGTACAGAGTCAAAGGCATTGCTGAAGTCCAGGTTAAGGATGTCCACTGTTTAACCCTCTCCAGTGTTTTAGAGACCCAGTAAAAGAAGTCAATTAGATTCATTTGACACAACCTCCCTCCCATAAACCCAACATATATCGCAGCAATATTGATAGAAATTTATTGACAAAAATGCCTTAGAACATAGATTCATACTGGGCAAAAAAGCGCTATAATGCTGTGCTAATGATATTGCCCAAAGATCAATATGGAGCACTTTAATTCAGCAAGCCATTTATACACACTTTTTGGCCACCGAGCTATATCATTAGCATAGCTTTATAGAGCTTGTTTGCACAGTATGAATGGATTGATTTATTCTGCTACTGTACTGAAGAAGTTTTAAACTGCTGCAAGATGTTCTAAAGCATTTTTGTCAATACATTTCTATCAATATTGCTGCAATATATGTTCACTGGTATATTAATATTTTTATGAAGTGCTAATGATTTTTGGCTGCTGTATCTGTTGTATACAAGGATACCACAGCCAAGCTTACAGAGTACAAGGAATGATCTATGTGGAACTATTAGAAAAATATTTGTTACAGGTCTCACTATAGTGTGGTTTTAACCACAGGATACTGAGAAAACATGGAAATCCTGACTTTTGTCACCTCAGGAGCATTGGGGGTCAGCACTAACCTGCTTCCCCAGAGTACAAATTCAGCACCTCTGAAAGCAGGGGTGAGTGCAGAGTGTGTCTGTCTGTGGCCACCAAGGACAGCAAGTAGGCGACCCACTCCCTTTTGAGGCTACTATATGGTTCTAAAAACAAACTCTGGTCAGAGCCACCATGGCTGCATAATGTAGTTTGTGAAGTTGTATACATTTGTAAAGGAGGCATGGAGAACCAACACAATGAACTGTATGTAGTGATAATATTTTTATTGTAAAAGGAAAGAGAGGCAGCGACAGTCTGAAAGCTTTGCACTGAAAAAGTAGTTTAGGCAATGTGGCAATGTTATTGTTTATTTACATCATAATACAGGAATACTGTACAGTTAAGAATATGCAGAGGCTGTCATTATATAACTTTTTTTTTTGTCCAGGAGTCTTTTCAAGCTCTATGTACAAGTGTATAAATCAAGTCTTTGTCTTGCATTGGTTGAGTAGATGCAGAATGACTCTGGAAGGCAGGCTGGTGAGGTAGACATGAGGATGGTAGGTATAAGTGGGGTGAAAAGATGTGAATTAGTTTAGTTTCCTGTGTTTGTGTCTACTTGAGGTTTGTTTATGCAACGGTGGTAGTGTTGGATCTCGGATTGTTTTGTCAAAATCTTCTGGAGTTATTTCAGTGGTATCATCATAGTGCTGATGTTCTATGCTGTTGATATTCAAGTGTTGTACAGTCACAGAGCAGGTCAGTGGTAGTTTGTTAAGATTTTGATTTCAATGTTTCCTGGTTCAAGTGCCAGAAAGATGATGAAGAGTTATTTGTCAATATTGAATGTTTGGAGTTGGTTTTGTAGGAAGCATGTAAAAAAAAAGTTTGTCCTCTGTTATGGGTTCCAAACCAACAAGTTGTAGAAGTATTTCTTCTGATGAAGCATCAGTAGCCTGTGTGGAGAACAAGGAATAAGAGAAGGTTTCATCATGGTAATGTGGTGGAGAAATTGGCATTTGTCTATCCTGTGAATGGAAATGGTATTGGTTGATATAAATGCACAATATGTGAGAAAACATTAGGATTGTTCAGTTGTGAAATGGTGAGAGTGACGAGCAAAGGGTGATGTATTGCAATGTGATTGTAAGTTAAACCGGTAGAAATAGAAGAGCTGTGGTAGCACAAATATAGGTAATTGTTCATTGTATAACAATGTGGTATTGTTCATTAAAATAGAAGTGTACAGATACTTTTAAATAATGAATTTAATATAGGAATTGCCAGGATGGTACAATGCATGTGTTGAAGTAGCATAAGAAATTATTTGGTGAGAGGAATGAGAAACATGAACAGGGCACACTGTGGATAAATGTTCAGCAGAAATTAATATTTTAGAAATAAAAAGTTGGTCAACTTATTTGTGTTTGGGAGATAAAAGTTGAACATGATTAATTAATGGCACAGGTCTGTTGTATTGGATCCTTGTAAATTTGTGTTGCATGAATTGATGTTCAAGGAATTTGTGTAATCAATAAGGTTTGGCATAGGGGATTTGTTATTTAAATGTTAATGTAAGAAGTTAAATGGGGGAAACTAATAATGTTAACTGAGGGATGTAAATGTCATAGAATGGTAAGGATGTATGAGTCTGAGTTAGAGAACCATTTGTTGGATGGGGCAGGGTACTGAAGGAGGACATAGTAGATCAGAAATACGTTATGAATTTAAATATGTGCAGTTCCCATAATGTACAGTAGGTAAATTGTAAGCAGCTGATACAGCAGAGTCATGGAGATGAAGTTATAGTTCATAAAAGCAACCTGGGTGAAACGAGGATATATTAGGAAATGCTGATCACATCTGCATGCAAGTAGTAGTTTTGCAGTTAGGCAGTGACTGCACAAAATCAGTATTTAGTATTTTCATCACTGTGGAAACTTTATGACGTACCTATTGTACAGACAGGAAATAACATGTTGTTGTAGAGCATTAGAAACACAGTAGTGTTTAGCTAGGGATTTGTGGTTTAAGGCTTCCATTTGTGGAGTAATGCCCAATAGAGTGTAGGTGTGGGTTAGGCTTTGGCAATGAGATACTTACAGTGAATGTTGTTGTCTTAGATGAGTTTAGCATCACTTCACCACTGAATTGAGATGCTGTTAGGTGTGACGCTGTGAGGTATTGTCCTTTGGATATTGGTGTGGCAGAGGTGTCTCACCAGAGAGAAACTTTTTACATGATTAGTGGAGTCCTTCATAGTTATGATTTGAATTATTGTGTCTCTGCCATGGACACGCATTGTTCTTGTAGGTAGATTTTGTTGAAAGAAAGGAAATGGTATGAGTTAATTGATTTGAGTAGCATGTGTCTTGGTTTGTGTCCCTAAGAAATGGCGGGGTAGTAGAGTGCCCTAATAGTTACAAACAGTAGGTGGAGTTGTGGTGTTTGAATTTGGATGTTGTGTAGGATAGAAGATATGTGTTGAAAAAGTTAAATAAAGGGGTGAGTAAGGGCATGTGGTAAGAAGAGATCTTGCATGTGTAAAAGTAGTATTATGTGGACAGTTTGAAAAAGAAAAGTAAGGGAATTTTCTCATGGGGTGTAAGGAGTCTTGCAGTGGGGTGAATTTGGAATGGTGAGAAGAGATGGTGTGTATAAATGGTAATGTTGTCATTAGAAGAGGAAGATCATGGAAAATACAATTAGTGGTGCTAATGTGTAGTTGTAGAGTGGTAATGTAAAAACCAGGCATGTAGTGGATTATTGGCATGGAAGCCATATTGTAAGTAAGAAGTAAGTCATAGTAGGTAATGGTGGTTTTGGAATGTATGCCATGGGGCACTGTAGTGAAATGGTGGGAATTATGTTGAATTTCCTCATAGAATTGTAGAGGTGCAGTGAGGTATTTTAGGGTGTTAGGGTGTATGGTGGCAATGTGAGATTAATATGTTTTGCAGGAATTAGAAAAATCAAGGGTATAAAGAGGGGTTTTAATGTGGCATAAACAGTTAATAATCTGTATTAGAGAAGTGTGGAAAGGAGTTGTTGATGTAGAGTCTGGCAAAGCTGTTCAAGAGAAGGTGTAGAGCGGGAACATGCAGTTTTGCTAATCCATGGTAGCTGGGTGGTGTAAGCAGAAATTAAAGGGAAATGAGATGGGTTTAGAGATAGGGGTGAAATCTAGAGTGGTGGTGTAGGTGTTTTAAATGAAAGTGGTAATGAAAAGTGTTATGGTGTGTAAACAGATGGAGAAGATGAGATAGTAATCTATATTGGGATAGATCTGCACATAATTTTAATTGTTGCAAGGAGTATGTAATTGTAGGTTTAATTTTGTGTGTTATAGGGTGTGATTGAAGATAATGTGTGTGTGAAGTGTGCAAAAGGATGTAAAGCAAAGTATTGCTTTTGTATGTGTGCAATTAGCAATGTTTGTAGGAGCTGGTTAAAAATGTGTATTAAGTGGGGCTCATTTAGATTGATAAGGTTGTGTATCCAGGAGAGGTATGTACTCACTGTGTCACATGCAGGTGATATGAGTTTTGGAGTAGTTATTGTAACCTATGTGAGAGAAAAATGTGAAAGAGTAGTTGAGGCAATCATGAAGAAGGGGTGGTAATCATGAAAGTAAGTTATTGATAGACATTGTTTAAAGGATAAGGAAGCATACCCTGGAGGCAGGGGCCATAAAATGCATGAAAAGTGAAGGATCTGTTCTAATGGTGTATCTTGTGGTTTAGTAGTAGAAAGGGAATGCATGAAAATGTTTTGGGCAGGGCAGTAGTTGTGAGGAAGAAAGTATTTCTAGAAGTCATGAACTTGTTTGTGGAGGGAAAAGTGTCAGGTGAGATAACGATTTCATATGGATTGTGTGAAGTGGTCTAAGTTGCAGAAAAGGTGAAAAGAACTTGGAAGGAAATGAGTTGTTATGCTAAGTAGAGTGGTAAGTTAAATACTCACCATCTCACAATCAGTGGAATAAATTATGTATTGGAAGCATACATGGGTTAAAAGTCCTGTGATGTTACAGACCAAGCGTAGTGGCAATTGTTTTGCCTCATGTATACTGATGACGGGTAGAGGTGGTTGTGGATCTAGTAGTAGGTCTACCTTCTGTTGAATTTTTTCTGGAATTTGTAGTGGATTTATTTTGGAAAATTTGCTGAATTTGTTAATAAGTATTGTTCCTTTTTAGACAAGTATGTTCCACAGTAGGTAGCCACTGTTAGGAGTGAGTGAGTCATACTTTTCAGGTATGTAGCAACAAGCAAGAATGACAGATGCGGTGTTGGCCAGCACCAGGTGAAAAAGTTTTATTTCTTGTTGGTTGGTGGCATATTCTGTCATTTGACCTTTTTTGACAATGCAGAATTTCAATGCTAGTTGTTTAGAGTTTTCGGAAGATTGTAGGTCAAGGAGGTCCTTGATGGCATACATCTAAAATGAAAAAAAGATAGTAATGAAAATGTCATAATGTCAGCCATATTGGTTTTTGTGATCAAAGTAGTAGGATTCCAAACTTCTATGATTATGAATGGGAATGGATGTGTAAATGTGTTCTAGTGTGGATTTGTAATCTGTTGTGTAGGATGTGGTGAGTAGCATAAAGTTAATGGTTTGCATGTATGTGGTTAGATTTGAATGGAAAGAGTTAGTTGTAGAGGTGTTGACTTTGAAATCTCCAAAGATAAGGTAGTGAATGGTAGAAATGGTTTGTAAAATTGATGCTAGGGAAGTGAAGAGATGCATGCAAAGGGCTCTATGATGCCGGTTTGACAACACTTTTGTTGACCAGCATCACAGTGATGGGATTTATGTTGAACTGCGAGTTGCAGTTGACATAAATCCCAATTGTCTCCTGGTCTATTTTTCTATCAGGGGGCTTTGTCCCCAAACACCCGCAACATGGGGGGCTCTGCCCTCCCCACACCACCTGTACTATTTATAATCAACTGTGAGTCAGAGTTGATTTGGGAAGGGGGTGCAAGACCAGCAGACAGTGTGCTCCTGTCTCAGGTGCACCAACACAGCAATCGCTCAGCGAACTGCCGATTTTGTTGACAGCGATGTAGGTCGCTGTGATGGTGTCGCTGTCATGGGGGAACACCCATGCAAAGGTTCACTGAATTTCTTAATACTGAGTTCATAGATAGACAGACAGATAGATAGATGGATATATATATAGATAGATAGTTTGATAGAGATTTGCATAGATAGAGTTACACAGATAGACAAATGGACAGACAGTAAGTAATACTATGTAGTTAGAAAATAGTAAAGAAGATTGGTTTTGTTAAGCCTCACAGTTAGATGCATGAAAAGCATCACAGAACTTCTTAACATAGAGGTCAGAAAGCATTAAATGAAGTAGGTTGAGAGGACAGTGAGCAATGTGATGGGATCCAGTACACAGGTGTAATGCTGAGTGGTGTTTGGATAGTAGATGTTAAAGTAAGACATGGTACACCATTTGGATGATAAATCAAATGGATTTTTGTTGGTACAGAACTGGCCATGGGTTTGTCAGCCATAGCAGTATGGAAGAAAGGAGTGGAAATATACAATACAGATGGAATATGTGATACTCAAATGTGTCTCCCTAGTTAATGGTATAATTATATCTATACATACATACATACACATATGTGTATATATATATCTCTATATAGATATAGCTATATATATGTAGAGAGAGAGAGAGAGAGAGAGAGAGAGAGAGAGAAGATACATGATTGACAGTAGTGTGATATGGAAAATATTCTCACTTCTGCAGAGTGAGCTTTGGATACTCATGAGTGCCAAAGGCACGAGTGAGAGTATCCAGAGCTCACTCTGCAGGAGTGTGAATATTTTCCATAGCACATGATCTGCACATCATGTGTACTATTTATACAATGGGAGTGGGAGCTTCAGAAGTTTTGCTATGTTTTCCTGTGTTCTTTTCCTGTTTCTGTGTGCTGTCTGCTCTGTTTGTGCATGGTCTGAGTGTGTATGAGTTTTTCTGAATGAGCTGAAAGTCTCAGAAACACTATAGGAAACAGATAAGTGTCTTTTGCAATTGTAATTGAGTTAGTTGCAGGTAGTAGTGAGAAACAAACTGTTTTGTGAAGCAGTTTCATGCAGAATGCAGACTGTAGGGAGATGACAGAGTGTGATCAATGACATTTATTTTAACTCTGCAGAGCGTGATAAATGGCATTTATGTTAACTTTGTTGATGTCATTACCAGTTATCACACAATAATAAAAATAACATGGTTTATCATCAGCTTGGAGCTCTGACCCCAGTTGTAAGTATAAATATATATAGATGCGTATATATATATATCTATGCGCACAGACACACAAACACACACACAATGGGACATTAAAAATGGCATAATTTTTGAACAGATTTATATTTTTTCACCAAATCTTCAAAAAGCACCCCTTTGATCCAGTCTATGTGTACCCAACACAATTTCACACACGTGGACACACCATGTGAACAAAGCAGATGATGAAAAAAATGCAAAACAGTGAGGATTTTTCAGTTTCTGACACTCTGCAGTTCCACAACCATAAATCTGAATGGATCAGAACTCTGAAAATCCAGTAGGACTTCCGGTGTGATGGCTGCCTGGTGATAAGCTCTTGCTGGTAGCTTCCCTGCCTTCCCCTGTGCAGTTGCTTTGATCTCTATACAAGTGCCTTAAACGGTGAAGTAAACTCGCTAAAAATTGAGAGGAACACCCGAAGAATTCATATATTCGATTAGCGGAAGTGTTCCGACAATGGAGACTGAAATGAAAATGCCGGTTCTCCGGCATACTCCACCGCCAACACCAGGGAAGGCGAAGAATCTGAAGAGGTCTAAAGCGGGAGGAACAGAAGGTCCCACTTTATTAAAGCAGCAAGTGGCTCTTTCGGAAGAGTGATTTTTAGAGGAACTGGCACCTATGAAAGAAGCCCTGCTGGCCCTAGCTACAGATTTTAAAGGGCTAAAAATGGCAATGGAGTGCTGAATACCCGCACAAGCGATAATGAAACTTGGATCTCTTCTTTAGATGACTGGAGAGAGAGGCTAGATCCAGAAGTTGTTAGTCTGAGACACCGAATTAAAAAGGCAGAAGACCATCTAGAAGATTTCAAGGTTCGCTCAAGATGGAATAACTTAGTAGTCCTTGGCCTCCCAGAGGGTGAGGAGGGGCGGCAAGCAATAGCATTTGCTGAGAGGCTGTGTGAGAAACTAGCAGGGCCTTCTCCTAATGGGCCTACATTTACTATAGAGAGAGCCCATAGATCGCTGCGCCCTATGCCTCCAGTGGGGTCGCCCCCTCGGCCCTTCATTTTCAGAATGTTACATTTTTTGACAAGCAGCACGTTTTGCAGAAGCTTAAAGAAATAGGAGAAGTACAGTGGGAAGGGAAGAAAATTCGTGTAGTTCAAGATCTCCCTTACACAGTTCGTCAGAAGCGTTCAGCCCTGCACCCACTAGTATCCAAATTAATAACTGTTGGTATCCGTTTTAGAATGCGTTACCCTGCCACTCTGCAAATTAATAAAGAAGGTCACTTGCATTCATTTGACACCCTGGATTCGGCTATTGAGACTTGTAAAAAGTGGTACCCAGACTTAATAAAGTGATCCCAGCATACTGAAATATCGTGGCAAATGCTGCCATCTAGTGGACATTTAATAACATGGAAAGTTTTGTATAGCAATGTACACAGAGCTTTGTTTAACTATTTTGGTTATTGATGTTTGCCATGTGCAGTCCATAGGGCTATGCATCGTCGCAACAAAAATTCCGTATCTCGCACTGTTTCCAAGATACGAGCCCCGAAATGCACCGCAGACACCACTATGTTAGTCTATGAGAAAAAAAGGCAACTTTGGAGTACTGTAACTTGGCATCCATGCAATATGTTGTCACCAAGCCACCAAAAGGCACATCTGTGACATGTTGGCTGCCTTCCTTCCAAATTTCAGTTCAAAAGACCAAACCATTCTTTTGCAGCAGGGGGGCAAAGAACTCTCGTCATTTTGGCCATAGTCTGGAAAAGTAGTGTCGTGATTTGTGAAAGCTTTCTCAAAATTTGCGAAAGTATCACAGGTGCGACATTACTTTGCAACACTACTTTTTCCAGAAATTTGAAAAACATATTTCTGGGGTGTTTAACCCCAAAATAAAGACATGCTTAGCATCCTCAGGGCTTGACTAGGTAAACACAAAAATAATTGTGTCCCTAGATGGTTCCAATTTTAAATGCCAAGCATTTTTCTGATCACCAACTGAAAACAAAATGGTGAATTTGCGACACTACTAGGGACATTTGTGACACTAAAAAGTGCATTTGTGAAAGTGTCGAACTTTTTGTTAACTTTTCCCTTTGACTTATGTTGGGAACTTATTTTTTGCATAATTTTTGAATGGTTTAATATTTTTTCATGAAATCTTCAAAAGACACATTGGGGTCCCTGGCCACATGTCCCCTAAAGTTTTCAGACAAGTCACAGAAACCGTTCGACCTGATAGGTAGAGTAAAGAATTTGCAAAAAAAAATTATGCGCTAAATGTTGCTTAATAACTCCAGCTGTATATCTGACCAGTATAAAGTTGGCAAATCCCAAGATCTTTGCTGCCAGTCTGTGCCCACCAAATTTCAGGCAAATTTGTTGAATGGTGGCAAAGTTATTAAGGTGCAGAGTTTCACCTTTAACCTTAAAAGGGCTACTCAACCCTAACTATGGTAGCACTACCGCTACACACATATATAATATATATATATATATATATATATATATATATATATATATGAATACAGTGTATATATATATATATATATATATATATATTAGTGGCATGTAGTGCCACTGTAGTTAGGGTTGAGGAGCCATTTACATGTTAAACCCAACATTTTGCACCTTAATAACTTTGCAACCTGTTTGATGGATTTGCCTGCAATTTGGATTACACAATCAAGACCCATACACCTTGGGATCTGCCAAGTTTTGTTCCGGTCTCTTATACGGCTGTGGAGTTATTAAGCATGATCTGCACACGCATTTAAGCTTTTCTGGAATTTTACTTTCGTCTCTACAGGTCGCACGGTTTGCGCAACCAGTCCAAAATCTTCAGGAAACATGCGGCCAGGGTCCCCAATGTGTCTTTTGAAGAGTTCATGAAAAAATATTAAACGGTTCAAAAGTTATTCAAAAAACAAGTTCCCATTATAAGTCAATGGGAAAAGTTAACAAAAAGTTTGACGGTGTCGCAAATGGAGTTTTTACTTTCGCAAATGGCCCTTTTACTGTCACAAATCTGCCATTTTGTTTTCAGTTAGCGATCAGAAAAATGCTTGGCATTTAAAATTGGGACCCTCTAGCAACCTAATTATTTTTGTATTCACCTAGTTGGACCCTGAGGATGCTAGCCATGTCTTTATTTTGGGGTAAAACACCACAGAAATATGTTTTTCCAATTTCTGGAAAAAGTACTTTCGCAAAGTACTGTCGCACTTACGACACTGTCGAATGAATTTGCGAAAGCTATCGCAAACTACGACAGTACTTTTCTAGGCTGTGGGAAGATGATAGCAATTCTTTGGCACCCTGCTGCAAAAGAACGGTTTGGTCTTTTGGGATGAAATTTGGAGGGAACACAGCCAACATCCCACACATGTGCCTTTTTGTGGTTTGGTGAAAAAATATTACAGGGAGCCAAAGTTATGGCACTCCAAACTTCTCTTTTTTTCCCATAGGATAACACTACGGCATTCACCGCGCCTTTCAGGGCCCGTATCTCGGAAACGGTGTGAGATACAGACTTTTCATTAGAAAACTAGGTACAAAACTAGCCAGGAAAGTCATAAATCATATAACCTTAAAACATTTTTTCTACATCATATGGTTCCTGACGTATAAGCAATTTAGTATTCCAACTCCTCATTTTCTGCTCTGAGAACTATTATTATCCATACATTCTTTGTACTCACTGTCTTTCTCTATGCAACTTTTGGGGAAAACCAGCCTGTGTGCTTACATTACTGTTACCGTTACTGTTTCTGCTTGCGGTTCCGTTCCCGTTTCACTTAACATTCACGTCTACGCCACCATGTGCGTTACCCTTTGCATTTTCATTTGTGCTTGCTTTTGCATTGTTTTTAACATTTCTGTTAACATTTCTGTCTACGCTACTGTTTCTCTTTCTGTTTCGCTTTGCGTCACTGTGTGCATTACCATTTGCGTTTGTGGGCACAATGTTACAATGTGACGAGACAGTGCTCCCACCGCCGCATTACATTCACTATTTCTTGTTAACATTCTCAAAAAGAAGGGAAATTAGAGGCAAAAAACTCTGTTTACTGCATTAGTTATTGCTGTTGCACATCGACAAAAGTGAGGAAATTCAGTGTTGAGGGTTGAGAAAAGCCTCCCTTGGACCCCCTCCCACACCCCCAACTGGCATCGGGATGCGCATTAGGGTTGTCAGTCCTAACTCTCACCCCATTCTCCTACACCTCTGCTTCTTTATACATGTGATGGGGTGAGAGTTATGTGACAACTATAATGCGCAGTCTCCGATGCCAGCTGGGGTGTGGGCGGGGTGGTCCAAGGGGGCTTCTAACCCCTAACACTGAATTTCCTCACTTTTTGTCGGTGTGGAGCAACCCTAACTAATGCAGTAATGGAGTGTTTTGCCTCTAATATATATATATCTATCTATATATATAGATATATATATATATCTATATCTATCTATCAATAATATATATATATATATATATATATATATATATATATATATATATATACACACACATACACACCAGCCCGGTAGGGCCAGTATAGTTAGCGTTGCATGGTCACTCCTATGTTAAACCTCAGTGTTAGCACTTTAATAACTTTGCAACTGTTTGTTCGATTTATCTGAAAGTTTGCATGAACAACCACCAATGATAGATCTGGAAAGTTTTATTCCAGTTAGATGTATGGTTATGGAACATTGGGGCACTCAAAATGTGACAAATCACCAATTTTTGCAGTTTTCAGTAAGCCATAATTGAGTGAAGAATGTGTTTGAGTGGCTTCAAATTTGTTTGTCTACATGTGGCCTGGGTTGAACTGGTGCTTTTTGAAGATCTGGTGAAAAAATATTGTTCTGCTCAAAAGTGATTTAATTTTTTTATGTCCCATTATAGCCCATGGGAAAACTTATATGTGCATTGCGAAAACATTCGTGATCACATTTTTGTTGTCGAGCTCCTTGAAATTGTTTCTGTGCTGCCACCATCTTGTTTTCAGTTAGCAGGAGAGAAAAATGTTGTAACTCAAAAAATAATACCCTTTGGTAAACACTGACAGTTGTGTTTACCTAATCAGGCCCTAAGGAACATGACCTTGGCATTAGTTTTTTAGTAGGTGGTCTGCAAATATGTTTTTTAAACTTTTGATGTTTTCTGATTACAGCAACATTTTTTGTTGCCTCAAAAGCAATCATGATTAGGGAAAAAAGTAACCTCTGCAACATTTTTGTGTGCTCGACAACATTCCCATTAGAGAGATAGGAGTGTCACGAAAACATTAAAGTAATCATGGTAACACTGCACAAACACATTCTGCTATGTGTTATTTTCTTTGTCACTTCATTGTGCCAAGGTGGATTGTGCTTTTGGCATGAAATTTTCAGGGTGGCAAGCCCTCGTTCCACAAATGTGCCTTTTGGTGATTTGGTATGAAAATATTGAACTGACCCATAGTTACAGCATTCCAAAGTTTAGAAGTGTTCCCATAGGATAACATTGTGGCGACCATGATGCCTTTAGGTGCCTAAATCTTAAAAACGGTTTGAGATACAGATTTTGTGTCACAAAAATGCTTAGTCCCCCATAGGGGGAATAAGTACAGCAGTACGTTGGAAAACCATTAATACCATGAATTTTGCATTTTTTTCCTACCTTGTCCAGTTATTGAGATATTTGGAAGTTAATATTCAAATTGCTCATTTTTATGTCCATAAGCCACTACTACGCCTTCAGAGTTAGCACTCACAACACTTTTTGATGCTCATATATCAGAAACTATATGAGATACAGATTTGGTTTACTTTATCTTGCGTGGACGTCTCTCAGTCATGATTACAATGACATTTGAATTTTTTCCTAGCTGCTACAGTTCCCAAGATATTGGCAAATAGGGCTGCTGTATGGCTCCATAGTTATGTGTAAGTAAGAGCACAGGGCCCAGAGGGCCCGTGCTTCCACGGACACATATCATTATGCACAAATGGGCAGCTTTGGGCCCTGTGCTCCCACCAACACATACCATTTACTATTTATATTATACTTTTTCAAAGAGTAAGGAAATTCTTTGCAAAAAACTTTGTTAATGCATCAGTTAGGGTTCTTTCTACAGCAACAAAAGTGTGGAAATTCAACGTTAGGGTTACCACCCCACCACCCCACACCATGCCCCCATCCTACACACACCAACAGATGTCAGGGTGTGATATGGGGTTGTCAGTCCTAACTCTCACCCCATTCTCCTATACTGTAGCATGTCAGTTTGCTCACACATGGAATGGGGTGAGAGTTGGGCTTGATGACCCAATGGTACACCCTAATGTCTGTTGGCATGTGAAGGATGGGGCGTGGGGGTGGGGTGGTAACTCTAATGTTGAATTTCCACACTTTCATCTCTGTGGAAACAACCCTAACTGATGCATTAATAAAGTTTTTTGCAAAGAATATACATATCTCTCTCTATATATATATATATATATATATACTGTATATATATATATATATATATATATATATATATATATATATATGAACTTTACTTATCAAGTGCAATTCAAATATTAAAACACTGTACAGATATAAATAATAAATTTTAAAACAAAAGCTAAAATCCAGTGTACACAACCAGTAATTATTCAAAGTAATTCACAAAGGCAAGATTAAATAAAAAGGTTTTTAGTGCCTTCTTGAAACCCTCCACAGTCTGGCACTCTTGAACCCAATGAGGTAGAGAAATCCATAGGGTAGGTTTTACAAAAGCAAATAAATGAGCACCAGATGATTTCAGCTGCACCCTGGGAACCTCTAGCAATCCCCCCATCGGTGGAATGAAGGGGGTGGAGGGGGTGGTAGTGGCAAAGAAACTCTCACAGGAAAATCAGACCTGGTCCATATAGAGCTCTGTAGGTTAGCAAGCCAACCTTAAAGGTGGTCTGCCTTTGCATTGGCAGCCAGTGCAGTGCATGCAGCACAGGGGTAATATGGTTAGATCAAGAAAGCCCAGTCAGTAATCTGGCTGCCACATTCTGCACTAGCTGCAAATGGCAGATATCAACCCCTGATAGCCCTAGGTAGAGGATATTGCAGTAAATTAGGTGAGAGGTCACAAAGACGTGGATCAAAGCTAGAAGATCACTAGGCAGAACCAGGTGCCTAATCTGAGCAATATTCCTCAGCTGATAAAATGAGTGAGGTCTTACTAACAGATGACACCTGAAACTTCAAGGTCAATACATCATCAAAGATAACACCCAAACTATGCATCCATTCAGAGGTCCTCTGCTGGCAGCCACCCAGTAGCAGGCCAGATGCTCACCCTGCTGCAGACCCCTCTGCCACCAAAGCCTCAGTCTTGTCAGAATTTAGCTTCAGCCAGTTGCCACACATCCATCTTGGATCTCAGATAGGCAGGAGTTAACTACCAAGAGCGCAACATCCTGGCCAGGTGCAAAGGAAATGTACAGTTGAGTATCATCTGCATATCAGTGAAAACTCTAGTTGTGCCACTTTGCAATGTCCCCCAATGGCAACATGTACACCACAAACAACATGGGGGAAAGCACCAAGCCCTGTGAAATCTCACATGGCAGGGAGACAGAGTCAGAGGAAAAAATCCTTGACACAGCTCTCTGAGACCTGCCAGTGAGGAACGAATGAAACCATCTGAGGACTGCACCAGACAGTACACAGATCAGTCACAGATACTGTAGCAGTTCTCCATGGTCCACGGTGTCAAATGCCACCCAGAGATCAAGGACGACCAAGATAGTATGGCTTCTCTGATCTTTCACAAGAAGGAGGTCAATAAGCACCCAAACAAAGGCAATCTTGGTACTATGCCTTTTCCTGAAACCCATCTGGAAGAAATCATAGATGTCATGGATAGGAAGATGATCATCCAGCTGCAGTGCAACCACCTTCTCAACAACCTTACCCACAAAGGGAAGGTTAGAGATGGACCTGTAGCTGGCAAGAGAGTCTGGGTCGAAAGAAAATTTCTTAAGGAGGGGAATCATCTCTGCCTCTTTCAAAGAATCAGGGAATACCCCAGTCTCTAATGAGCTCTGGACTATCTCCGCCATGACTGGGCTGATGACATCCACACACCCTACAAAGTGGCGGGTCAGGCCCGGATCCAAACTACAGAAAGTCTGACACGTACTCTCAATGATCAGCATGACATCCAAGATCACCATCTGGCCAAATGCCGACAAATCAGACCGAAGTTCTGGGACCTCCCACCAATTTCTGCAACCCCCATTAGAGTGTGCCGAACAGATCTCAGACCTGATGCCAGCAACCTTATCTGCAAAGAATCAAGCAAACTCATTACATTTATACTGAGACAATGCTCTTCACAACTGTAACCAGGCTGGATTGCACAGTCTGTCCAAAATGTGAAAAAGCTGAGCTGGTCAGTTCCATGCAGGACAGGAATTCTGCTTTCTTATGGGAAATCTCTGATTGATAGTCCATATAATTACCATCAATCTAAGTTTGTTGGCATCTAGGCCCTATTTCTGGCAGTGTCACTCTAGTCTTTGCCCCACTTAACTCATCTCCCCCAAGATCACATCCAACCATGGGGATCGAGGTCAAAGGGAGAGGGACAAACATGGACAGGAGCAATGGAGTCCAGAGCCACCACCACAGCCCTTTTATAGGTCTGTAGTAGAACCTCTGGACCCATACTTGCACTCATACATCCCGATAGGTCCAGCACTGCCATTAGGTCATCTGGGACCATATCCCTCAATGGGCAGTACTGGACCATCTCTGAAGGGGCAGTCCTATAAGGGGTGCCTGGAAGCTGAATCTAATAGTATAACGGTCAAACCATCTGACTGGTTCCACCACCAAGTCAGCACTTTCCATACCCCACAGGAAGACCAGATCCAGAGAGTGACCCAAAATATGAGTCGCAGAGGAAACAGCCTGTGTGAAGCCCAATGTATACATTAGTTGAAGGAAGTCCTGTCCAAAATGCAAGAGTCTGTTGTTGATCCAGGCACTGAAGTCACTTGAGCACCATCACTCTGGGTGACTCCAACACCGTGTCAACAACAAAATCCCTGACTTCCTGCAAAAATTGCTTCCCATACCCGGGTGGATGGTAAATGAGAAGAATTTTGCACCCCACACCTGCACACAGGATGCACTCAAAGGATCTGTCCTCACCCACTGGCACCTCTACCAGGTCATGTGTGTGTGTGTGTGTGTGTGTGTGTGTGTGTGTGTATATATCATGGGTTTGAGAAGGAGGCAACCCGATTGGTCAAAGAGCATCATGTGACTGTTGATTGAGTTTACTCTTTTATCAACAGTTACTGTGGTAAGTTTGCCTGACAGATATCCCTACACACACGTATACACACACACACACACACACACACACAGAAAGGATAGGAATTGTATGCCTCTCTTCATGGGTTTCAGGGCAGGGAACAGAAATAAGGCCAATCAGCCTTCTCCTACCATCTCCCGAAGCTTTGGAATGACCTGCTGGTCCAAATCCGCCATTCCTCCTCTAGACATTCTCTATCCTCTGCCCTCATAAACTAGTATGCGGTAAACTGCTCATGCACTTGACCTCCTCTCCCCCAACCCTTTAGCCAACCCCTTCCCGCCTCTTCCTACCACTACCCCCCCATCGCTCCCTCAACATCTCGCCAGCCTGACCAGCAGCTTTCAGCTACCAGTTGTAAATGCTGGCTTATTTTTCTACCAACCTCCGCACTTAACCCATACTGCACTTCTGCCTTGTCTCCCTGTCAAACGTATTCCCTTAGCCAGTGACTGTCACCCATGTTTAGTGTAACACTATCCAGGTCTAAACCTTGCTCATGTTCTCCCTTCACTTCTAAGCCTTCCCTATACTGTTTCCCTACTTTATGTACCTCCCCCTTTAACACCAGGCAGTTCAAAGCCCTGTAAGCAATGTGTAACTCTAATTCGATCCAGTGTAACTATGCAAGTAATGGATGTATGCAAGCAATGTTACTCTCAATTAATGACTCCATTGTGTAACTCAGTGCTATGTATCATGTACTCACTGCTCTCCTCTGTACCCCCCCCCACCCAAGATGCACCGTGAGATGAGCATCTTATTGCTTAGTGTGCCTTTCCTGGTGAAACATTTCAATAAATAAATAAAAATAAAATAGCAATGTGCTGAAACAATTAAAGGATCACAACATGCTCTGTGAAAGCCTTGTGGCTGACATCCTGTACCTTACCTTGTTGTGTCATGGAGGCAATAAACATGAAGCAAGCAGTTGATCAAAGGTAATATTTTCCTTAGTCAAGCTAAATAGAAGCTGGTTAAGGGCAAGAAAGGCACATTTATAGGATTCAAAATAGTTTGGTTTTAGGACAGGTAACAAGTGATGTAAATTCAGGATATGGAATGTTATCTGAATGTGAACTTTTATTGGTGGAGGGAGGAGAGAGGGAGAGAGACAAAGACAGAGGGGGAGAGGGAGAGAGATAAAGAGATTGGGAGAGACAGAGACACACTTCTGTTCTGAATGTTTCTTGGTGGAGGGAGGGAGGAGACAGTTAGGGTCCATTTACACCATTCAATTTTCAGTGCATCAACCCATATGCAACAGCTGATGCACTGAAAATCGCACTATGTGGACACTCACCAGCATGCCTTCAGATGCCTCCACTCCCACTTTCTGATCTGATGCAGGAAAGGGAATGTCCAGTGAATCGAGTGACTTTCCATGATGTGTAAAGTCACATCTGTACTCGATCCACAGCAGTGGGCTATTTTCCCGGACTGCACCATTTTCCTGTGATGCTTTATTGAAGAAACAGGAAGTATCTGAACTCCGGAGAGCACGAGGATGGCAGCATTGTTCTTGTGCATGTGTGCGATTGCTGAAATCAATAAATCTGTTGTACTTCACTAGCAGAAGGTTGGTGTTTTTATTTGTTGGCCACTCTACTGCTGGTCCTCGAGGTGGGGGTTGTGCCGGGGGGGTGATGGTACATGTGTTTTCTGGAATTCGTGGATGCTGCAGCAATGCACCTCTGTGTGGGGGGGCAGAGTGTGACTGCCTGGTGGATAATGGAGGGACATCGTGATTATAAACCCATGGTACAGCCTGGGTGCCCCCACTTCTGCAGAGAGGTGCATGGCCACAGCATCTATTCCTGAGAGTACGACTGAAAGTTTCAGTACAAGAGCCGATAGCAGCTCTTGGCATGGGTTGTTTAATGTGCAGTAGGTGAGCTGGCAAGGAACAAAGTGGGTTGTAGGTTGGTTACTACACTATGAGGGTTTGGGTTCAGGGATGCTGTGGACATGCATCTCTATGCAGCTGGGGGGGCAGAGTGTGACTGCCTGCTGGTTCTTGTTTCTTGGAAGGCATGGCAACCACCGGATGTGATGCAGCAGTAGAGTGCATCGCACAGCATGTCAGAGCAGACATGAACAAACAAAGCCCATTCCACTGTAGGAACTGCCCCATTGTGGTGCACAGTGCAGTGCTGCATCAAAAGCTGTGTAAATTAATAATGATGGGCACAGGTGGCAGCACACCAGGAGGCAATAAAAAATTGGGAGCAATGCGGTAATGTAAACAGGGCTATAGAGAAAGAGACTTCTGTTCAGACTGATATCTGGGGACTACATTGCAAGTCGGCTGGATACACTCAGATTCTTTCCATTCAAAAGGAAAAAAAAAACACCTTTGTGAATGTTTTTTTTCCCATAACCCATGTAATAAGTGCAATAACCCACTCCAAAGTAAGTGGTTACAGGGATTTAATGCAGCTCTCAGTTGCTATGAGGGCACTGAGCTTTGCCTTGTGTCTCACAATGCACCTGAGGTGTGCATTAACTCCTGTAACCACATACCCATATATGTGTGTGTGTGTGTGTGTGTGTGTATATATATATATATATATATATATATAGCTAGAAAGAGAGAGGATTGTAGCAATATATGGCAATGTATACCGAGACGCACATGCACACACGCATACACACACATACATACATATATATATATATATATATATATATATATATATGAATGATTGTATGCATGTATGTATGTATATATAAAGATATCAGTATGTACTGAGACAAATGTGACCATCACATATTCCTTCCATACTGCACATTTCTACCCAAGTGTTGCATACAGCTGCAGCTCATAAACTCTTAGCCTGTTGTGTAACCAACAAAAGGGATAAGAGTTATTCAGCACACAGCATTCCAGAATTTGTTACCAACATATGTAGATACATCATGGATGTCATAGGATGTTAGAAAGGAATGTAATGTAGATATTAAGATACTCACTTTTTGGGGATGCTCAGAAATTTGATTTTGTCAGGAAGTCTGGTGTGCAGGCTATGCCTGGAAAATGTTTCAGTTAGGATGAAAAGGTTGTGCTGGGGATATCCTTTATACATCTCTTGTTGCTTATAGCAGAGACAGGGTCTGACAGCAACTAGGTTAATCAGGTGTGGAGCAGAAATATGCAAGTTATGAAATATATGTGATTTACTACGCTGTCTTAATAGCAACTGGTATAGAAGAGACTCCAGTTAAGTACTGAATGGAGTCAGTAATGTTAATAGTCAATGTGAAGTGAACATTATAAAATCAGGTTTCATCAATCACAACGATATGAAGCTTACCAAAATACATACAGGAGAAAAGAAAATACAAATTACGAATACCGCATGCTGTAATTATATTTTCTGACTGTTATAATGACCATGTGTAAAAGCCCTGTTTTGTGAAAGAAAGAAGAGAATGTAAGGAATGGATAGAATTATCAGATGTAACCCCAAGTCTGCAATCTGCAGAGCTGCTGACACTGTTGATCTTCAGATAGATATAGATATATAGATAAGATAGACAGACAGACAGATGGAGGGATGGGCTGATAGACAGATAGCTAAACAGACAAAGGGAGGGACAGGCAGACTGGCAGACAGACAGACTGACAGACAGACAGACAGACAGACAGATAGATAGATAGATAGATAGATAGATAGATAGATATATAGATAGATAGATATATAGCTAGATAGATACATAGATATATACGTAGATAGCTAATTATATAGAAATATTTGTTTATTGAAATGTTTCACCAGGAAGGCACACTGAGCAACAAGTCGCTTATCTCCCAGTGCAACCTGGGGAGAAGGAGTACAACTGGAATGAGACACTAAACATTCAAGTTACAAGATCAACATTAACATACAGTTGTAAGACAGGTGTTACAAACAGTGTTACAACTGTTGAGCATAACATGTAGAAAGAGTGGACAATAATAAATGCCGGGTTAATCAGTAAACAAATGCTTACATGAAAGAAAAGGGGGAAAGGGGAGGGAGGGAGGAGGTGGGGGAGGAGGAAGAGTCATGCCCCTGGAGACCCCTTCAGGATGTGAGGATCCCTGCAAGGGGACTGGAGGGGACCAGAGAGAAGGGGATAAGACAGTGTCCCAGAGAGATCCTTTTAAGATGGTGGGGGAAGAGAGTAAATGAGAGATACAAATCTCTAGGGGTGATAGGAGAGGGACCCATGGAGAGCATTCAGGGTCTTTTATATTCTGTGAGAGATCAAAGGAGGCCTGTAAGGGGAGCAATTGGGGGACAGGGGAAGGGCAAGAGATTTGGGGTGTGCACATGGTAAAATGAAGGTGAGGGTAGGGGGGTAGGGTTTGTCCAGGGCTTAAAAGTGGGAATTAGGGAGGGACATGCCAGGAGCAGCTAGGTGCAATGTAATTACTGAGGGCAGAGCTGATGGATTAGGCAGAGGATGAGTGCCGGATTTGGGGGGGAGGGAATTCCAAATTTTTGGGAGGCAGTGAGAGAAACTGGATTGGCCAATTTGGGTGGATCTACAGAGGACAACCAAGGTATGGGAGTCGGTTGATCTAAGGGAATGGGAGGGTGGGGAGTGTTATAAAGGTGGAGGTGAGGTAGGAAGGGAGCTCACCCAACCAGTGCTTGGAAGTGAATTTAGCACAGTGGGAGAGTCACCTATTTGTAAGAAAGGGGAAGGAAAAGACACAATAAAGATTGCAGTGATGGGTGCAATGCAAGGAGGTGCATACAGGGCAAAGTGGCAAAAGGAATTGAAAAGGGTGTCCAGTCTGGCCAGGGAGGACTTAGTGGCAGCATCATAAACCATGTCGCAGTAGTCAAAAATGGGCAATATCATCTTCTGAACAAGTTCATGCCTAGCTGTAGAAGGGATGCAACTACAGTGCAACATACACAAATATAGGTAGAGATTGAGAGAGATATAAAGAGATAGATAGATAGATAGATAGATAGATAGATAGCGATTAGCATAGATAGATAGTTAAACAGGCAGACAAATAGAATGATAATAAGCAGTACTATGTGGTTAAGAAATATTAAGGAAGACTGATTCTCTGATGTGTATTAGTTAAATGCATGACAAGGGTCACATAATTACATAACATAGAGTGCAGTAAGCATACAATGAAGTAGGTTGAGAGGATAGTGACATGTGTTGCGAGATAGGGGATCCTGCTGCAGCCGAGCCAGCCCTGTGGTGTGGCAGTGAGGGTGGCTGACTATGGTGCAGGAGCCACTGGATTTGGGACTGACCAAGGTGATTGTTTTGCCACTGCTTGTGGCTCCATGTTTTGGTTGTTTTTCCCTTTTTTTTTATACTTTATTTTTATGTGATTTAAAAAGTGTATACACTTATACATTTACCATGTTCAAGACCATTCGATACAGCAAAGTAAAGATATTCCTTCTAGTGAGAGTAAGTCTCTCCTTAAGCTAAGGAAGTAAAAGCATCCTGAACATTTTGATACCACATTAGGGGTAATACAAGGTATAGTATCCCACACAAATATAAACAGAAGATCAGCTGTGTTAAAGAACCCATGAGCAGTGTGACTAATTTTGTCTTACTAAAGTCCATTTAAGACATAAAGTCCAGCACAGTGGAGTATGGGATGTCACACTATAAATCTAAAATAAAGTATAAACCTTTAAGTTTAAACATCAACAGCAGGAACATAAGAACTCTGATACCTCCTGGTATATGAAAGGGCTCAATATTTACTTCGAGCTATATTTATGTTACTTTTTTAATGTTATGCCAACAGACTAAATTAAACCTTCCAAACTGTTGCATGAGTCTTTCAGAACTGCCCAGAACAGTGTCAAAAGCATCATCATCAAAGTTGTAGGCATACCATTGATTCAACCAGCTCCTAATTCCCTGATATCCTCATCTTCTGATTCAGTCTTTCTGGTACAACGAGCTGCGGCAGAGGTAAAGTGAGAGGCCCATTTCCTATCCTCTGTGTGCCCTGAAAACAGCCAGACTTTCCCCTGATGCACAATACGTAATCTGGCTGGAAAAATGATTGAATGCAGAATGGTGGTTTATGGCAGATGCCTTGTGCCATCAAATTTCTTGTGGCGATTCTGGGTGGGTATAACTAATGTTCAGGGAAGAAAAAGGACAGTATGCTTGTCCTATGCTATAGTGGCTCCAACTGTCTGCCAACCTCAGAATTCGATCTCTTGTCCCTACTCCATCAGTCACCACCAGCAGCATGCGTGGCACCTCCGATTCCTCTCTTTGACCCCGGGTGTAATACGGTAAACTTTTTGAATATTGAAGGACGAGGATTGACCCCTCAGGACAAGTTTCTCTTCTAGCCAGTCTTTAATGTTTAATAAAGGGTGATCTCCTTCAACCCCTTCTGTGAGTCCTAGAATGCTCACATTGGAGGAGTGGGATTGATTTTCCAGGGTCTCTGTATGAGCCCGAAGGTGTGTTCTCCTTAATGATCATGGCCATAGCTACTGTGGAGGATTCTGATGCCTTTTTAACATCACGAAATTCTGTTTTGAGGGGGAGGTACCTAAAACAAACAGTAGAAACACTCTGGATACAGAAGTTGATACCAGTCCATTTACAGAAGAAAGAGTTCTGAAAGAGCTCTTAAAACTGAAGGTGGACAAAGCAATGGGGCCTGATGGAATTCATCCTAGAATTCTAAAAGAACTAAGGATAGAACTAGTGACACCACTGACTACCCTCTTTAACAAATCATGGGAGGATGGGGTGGTACCTGAGGACTGAGGAGGGCAGATGTATTCCCTTCACAAAAGTGGGAGCAAGGCAGAAGCAGGAAACTACAGACCTGTTAGTTTAACCTCAGTGGTAGGGAAAATGATGGAATCACTTCTGAAGGAAAGAATTATTGCATATCTAGAGGCCAGAGGGGCACAGGACCCAAGGCAGCATGGATTCACAGCGGGAAGGTCATGCCAGTCAAATCTGATAGATTTCTTTGACTGGGTGACCAAAGTAGTAGATCAGGGAGGGGCTGTGGACATGGCCTACCTAGACTTTAGCAAGGCATTTGACACAGTCCCACATAAAAGATTAATATACAAGTTAGCCAGCCTGGGAGTGGGTCCCAAGATGACAGCCTGGGTAAAGAATTGGCTGGAGAATAGGACACAGAGAGTAATAGTAAATGGAGTCCACTCTGAAAAAAGGGGGGTTAGCAGTGGGGTACCACAGGGTTCAGTATTAGGACAGTCCTCTTCAATGTCTTTATAAGCGACATTGCAGAGGGACTGGAAGGAAAAGTATGTCTCTTTGCAGATGACACAAAGATCTGCAACAGAGTTGATGCACAAGGTGGGGTGGAAAGGATGAGAAGGGACTTGGCAAGGTTAGAGGAATGGTCAAATGTATGGCAGCTTAGATTCAATGCTAAGAAGTGCAAGGTAATGCACCTGGGAAACAAAAACCCAGGGGAAGAGTACACAATGGGGTGAAATACTAACAACAACAAAATGGAAAGGGACCTGGGGGTAGTCATATCAGATGACCTAAAGGTGGGCAAGCAATGTGAGAGGGCAGCAAGGAGGGCTGGGGGGATACTGGGATGCATAGGGAGAGGCATCGCCAGCAGAAAACAAGAAGTTATTATCCCTCTGTACAGACAGCTGGTGAGACCACATCTGGAGTACTGTGTGCAGTTCTGGAGACCCAATCTCCGCAAAGACATAGACAGGATGGAAGCTGTCCAGAGGAGGGCAACTAAAATGGTGCAGGGTCTGCACCGGAAGACATACGAAGTGAGACTTAAGGAGCTTAATATGTATAGCCTCGAGGAAAGGAGGGAGAGGGGGGACATGATAGAAACTTTCAAGTACCTCAAGGAATCAACAAGTCCAAGAGGGTAGCATCTTTCAAAAAAAGAGGCAAGAACAAGGGGTACAATTTGAAGATAGAAGGGGGCAGCTCTGAGGTAATTTAAGGAAGTATTTTTCACAGAGAGGGTCGTGGATGCATGGAACAGCCTTCCAGAGGAGGTTGTGGAGTCAAAAACAGTGGTGGAATTCAAGCATGCATGGGAAAGTCATAAGGCAATTCTAGCGGGTGGGGGTAGGAAGAAGTAGGCTGCTGGTTAACTAGGATCTGCAGCTTATCCATCAGGTAGGGAAATGGGCAGACTGGGTGGGCCAAGCGGTCCTTATCTGCCGTCAAATTCTATGTTTCTATGTTTCTATGTTTTCCACTGCTGTAACCCTACTGGGAAAGTTTTTTTTTTTTCACCGCTGTGTTTTGTCCCCTCCTCGGCATGCACCCCCCTAGAGTTAACTATCTTAAATCAGGAGGGTGCAGGGGGACACAGCCCCCACACAACAACACTTTAGTAGGCCAGAAGATGGGTTGCAGAGCTTTGCATATCTACATTCGCTATGATAGCAATCTCTGTATTGTGATTGCTATCATCACATGAAACCATAGAAAGAGACAGAGATGACTGCAACAATTGACTGGTATGTCAGTGTATACAGACACAGATAAGCATGCATATATGTATGAAAGTATATATGTATGTATTTATATATAAAATTAATTGTATTTAGTGACACAAATGTGGCCATCACATAGTCCTTCTATATGGTATATTTCCTTTCACGTCCTGCATATAACTCCAACTATTAAACCCTTGGCCTGTTGTGTAACCTAGAAAAGTCATAAAATGTATTCACCACACAGCATTCCATAACTTATTGGGACATGTAATTTCAAAACAACAAATGGCTGTATATTTTGACACGGTTCTGTTACCTACATAGGTAGATGTATAATGGATGTCGCAGGATGTTGGAAAAGTTTGTAAGGAAGATATGAAGACAATTTTTGAGGATGCTGAGTAATTAGATTTTGTCAGTAATTTTTCTGTAAAGGCTGTGTGTTGAAGAAAAATGTATTTGTTAGGATGAGAAGGTTGTGCTGGTGATAACCTTTATGTATTTCTGCTTGTCTACCGAAGAGACAGTGTGTGACATCAATTAAGTTATTCATGAGTGGAACAGAAACATGCAAGGCACAAAACATATGGGGCTGGATATTCAAACTGCACTATTCTGTGGCACAAGCCCTTGTGCTGCACAAAATAGTTGCACAGGGTTGTGGCTGGGGTGATATTCAATGGAGTTGCACTATTGAGCAACTCCTTTGAATATCACCCCCTGGCCAACCACTGTGCATGACGCAGTGGAACTTGCGCCACCGCAAGTGGTCAGAGTGGAGCATTCAAGATGCGGTGGTGCAAGTACTATTGTGCCATGAGCAAATTTCCCATATTCAAAAGGTGACATGCAAATGGGGCCATAATTCATGCAAGGTGCAGGGGGAGCCATTTGCATCTATTTGTGGCCCCATTTGCATGCCATTAGCATGCAGGTACGCTGATCCCCGAGGACTTGCGCCTTGCACCCTGCCAGGCAGCAGCCATCGGGGACTGATGCCCCCTGCAGCCCGATCGTGGGTATAAGTGTAAAATTCCCCCCTCCGCCCGACTAGCCCGATCGTGGGCATGAGTATAAATAAACCCCCCACTAGCCCGATTACAGCATGAGTATAAATAAACCCCACCCCCACACTAGCCCAATCACAGGCATGAGTATAAATAAACCCCACCCCCACCAGCCCAATCCGGCAAAGTGTAAAATAAAACTCACCTCCACCAGCCCGATCGCGGGCAGCAAAGAGTCCAACCTCCAAGAACATATCCGTGGTGGTCCAGTGGACCTCGAAGCCCGATCACGGGCTGCAAAGTATTCAAACCCCCAGGACTACCTGCTCTGGTGATCTAGCAAGTCTTTACCCCACCCACGAAGCCCACCACCCTCCCCGTCAGCGGTGGTGGCAGCATCCACCCGCCTGCGCCCGCCGCCGACTGACTGTTGTAGGGCTGCATGCCCATTGGTGAGCAAGAGCCAATGGGCATGCAGCCCATACCATACAAGGCAGTCCAGATATGTGAATGAATTCCTTTCCACTGTCGTAATCCTAGTGGCAATGTTTTTATTTTCACCGCTGTGTTTTGTCCCTCCTCGGCATGCACCCCTAGAGCTAACTATCTTAAATCAGGAGGGTGTGTGAATTCATTCACATCTAGAACTGCCTTTCTGGAGTATGGGCTGCCGCCCATTGGATCTTGCTCTACACCAATGGCGTGCAGCCCTACGGGCAGTCAGTGGTGGGCGGCGCAGGGCAGGCGGTGGGATGCTGCCACCTGTCAGCTGATGGGGAGGGGAGCGGGGTGGTGGGGCTTGTGGGTAGGGATGGGGGCCACTAGATCACCAGGCTAGGGATTTAGGGCCAGAGAAGACCTAGGGGTAAACTAGTCAGCACTTGTTAGAGATAGATAGATAGATAGACAGACAGACAGTTAGAAAGAATAAGTTACTGTACATTAAGTGTTTCATAAATTGTATGGAAGTTTGATAGTACTCAATAGGCCAAGTGTTAGGCAGTGCAACTGTGTGTGACAGTGGAATGAAAGTATATAATATATAATGAATATGTGATGGCCAATCTGTCACAATGCTTACTGGTTGCAGTATTTATACTTACATACATACATACATACACATATTGTATGTAATATATGTATATGTATGCACACACACACACACACACAGTATATATATATAATATATATATACATACATATATATATATATATATATATATATATATATATATATCATAAACACCAGATTGATGAGAAACAGTGACGTCACCCTTGCGCTGACTACCGATTGTCCCTTGCATAATTAACCATTAATATAATTCCATGTAATCATAGAAACATAGAAGTTGATGGCAGATAAGGACCGCAAGGTCTATCCAGTCTGCCCATTTGTTCTGCCTTATGAATGTGCCATAGGCCTGTTCTCTGCCAATGGCCTATCTATTCATATTCATCTGTATTGCTCCCTTATGCCTATCCCATGCCTGTTTGAAGCCCTGCACTGTATTCATATCCACCACTTCCTGAGGTAGGCCGTTCCATGCATCCACCACCCTTTCTGTGAAAAAGAACTTCCTTGCATTACCCCTTAATCAGCCTCCCTCTAATCTCATGCTGTATCCCCTCATCCTGCTATTTTTCTTATATAGAAACATGTCAGACTCTTTCACCTTGTTAATGTCCTCAAGATGTTTGAATGTTTCAATCATATCACCTCTCTCTCTCCCTCCTTTTTTCTAGGTTATACATATTGAGCTCCATTATTTTGTCCTCATATGTTTTCTGATGCAGTCCCGGCACAATGTTGGTTGCCCTTCTCTGGACTGCCTCCATTTTGTAAATGTCCTTGTGCAGGTGTGGCCTCCAGTACTTCACGCAGTACTCCAGATGGGGCCTAACCAGTGTCTTGTAAAGAGGGATTAGTACCTGCTTACAACTTGTGATACCCCTACTAATATACCCCAACATCCTTCTAGCCTTACCTACTGCTTTAGTGGTCTGCTTGGATAATTTCAGGTCAACTGTGATGATGATGCCCAAGTCTCTTTCTTCCCTTGTGATTGTCAGCAACTCTCATCCCAACCTATAGGTGGCTTCAGGGTTTCTCTTCCCTATGTGCATGATCTTGCACTTCTTTGCCTTAAAGCCCAATTGCCACTTTTCTGACAATTTTGTCAGTTTATCCAGATCTCTTCTCATTCTGCCCACCCCCTCTGGATCATCTACTCTGTTGCAGATCTTGGTGTCATCTGCAAACAGACACACCTTACCCTCCAGTCCATCTACAATGTCACTGATGAAGATATTGAAGAGGACTGGCCCCAGAACTAATCCCTGAGGTACCCCACTTGTGGCTTGCATCTCTTCTGACTGTATACCATTTACCACCACTCTCTGTTTTCTGCCCGCCAACCAGTTTGCCACCCAGTTGACCAACTTCTGACCTGCCCCAAGGCTACCCAGCTTATTAATCAATCTTCTATGTGGAACAATATCAAAAGCTTTGCTGAAGTCAAGTTAGGCAACATCAACTGTACCCCCTTGGTCCACCACTCTGGTTACCCAGTCAAAGAAATCTATGAGATTAGTTTGACAGGACCTTCCTGTTGTAAACCCATGCTGTCTTGCATCCTGTGCTCCTATGGATTCCAGGTGTTGCACTATCCTTTCCTTAAGGAATGCCTCCATAATCTTGCCCACTACGGAGGTAAGACTGACTGGTCTGTAGTTCTCTGCCTCCTCCCTGCCACCATTCTTGTGGAGCGGGATCACATGAGCCCTTCTGCAGTCTTCTGGGAAATATCCTGTGCTCAGAGACTCACTAAACAATTCTGTATGCCATCAGGTCCTATTGCCTTGTCCACCCTGAGCTTAACAAGCTCTTGTAGGACCCTTTCTTTTGTGAAGAGACATGTGCATACCTCCCTCCCCCTGTGTCCATGGTGCTGAGCTGTGAGCTCTGCCCTACCTTCTCCTCAGTAAATACTGAGTAGAAGTATCTATTTAGGATAGATGTTTTTCCTTGGTCCTCCTCCACACACTCCCCCTTAGCCCCTTTGATGTTAGCATTATCGCCTTTGGACTTTCACCTTTCACTAATGTATCTGTAGAAAGTCTTGTCCCCTTCTTTTACTATGTGCGCTAGTGTTTCCTCAGTTTGGACCTTTGTTTGTCTTATTGCCTTCTCTGCTTCCCTTAGGGAAGTTTGGTATGCCTCCCTATCTTTGTCCCACTGCATTCCCTTATATTTCTTGAAGGTCATCCATTTGGCTCTGACCTTTTCTGCTACTGTTTTTGAGAACCGAAGTGGTTTCCTCCTTCTTTTGCTCTTGCTTTTCTCCCTAACACAATGGGATGTTGCTTCAAGTATTGCATCCTTAATGGTTGCCCACTTTGCCTGTACTGCCTCACCTGTATTTCTTCCTGCCAGGGCTAGCTTAACTCTATTGGCCATCTTACCAAAGTCATCTCCTCTGAAGTCCCATATTTTTGCCTTGGAATGAGATGATTTAGTTCTAGTGGACAAATTGAACCATATCATTTGATGATCACTGGCCACCAGGTGACCTTCTACCTGGCGATCTGTGATCCTTTTCCCATTAGTCAGTACAGTCAGTTAATCAATAGATAAATGCTTTAACAATATTTAAATGTTTCTGATAATAGATTTAGCACACTAAGCTGAATCTTTTTTACAGGTGCAACCTGCGAGTACAGGACAGTTAACTGACTTGCTCAGGGTCACATAGGCTGCAAGTGGGGGTATGGGATTCAAACCCAAATCTCAAAATTTAAAGCTCAGAGCCTTAAATGAATGCACTATATTGCTTCCTTATCTTCACCACCTGCTCTCTGCTCGCTTTTAATGTCATATCGAAAACCATATAAAGGGGTTACATAACACTGGAGGGTTTGGGGGTTTTTGAGGGGTGCAGTGGCAACAGAAGGGACTGCAAAATATATTCTGAATCCCCAAGCCTTGTCCAGTTATCCTTGGTGGCCAGGATAGTATCTCAACAATGAGAAAGTGGTTGAATGCCCTAGAAAATTGAGTTCCTTCTTCTTCAGCCACATTGCCTGGTACAGGGAAAATAATGACATTTCAAGTTGCAGAATTGTATAGCATCTAGCTGCTTAGACCACAGCCTCCACATGAGTTTGGTGACACTATGCTATTTTACATGATTGCCATGTGCCGAGTCTAAGAGAATGAATTTATTTATATCCCATTTGCTATCCTATGGAACATGGGGACAGATTACATGTTTTTAATAAAGGAAAAAACAAAAACTCTGCCTGTGTAGGAAAGATAGTAGTATAAGTACTGCTTGTTGGTAAAAATCTGTCAACTTACAGAGCGGTGCTAATATATAAATTACTCTGTTCCTTTCCCAACTCTCACTTGTGGCTGCAAACACCAACAGAAGTGTTGACTAATTAAGAGTTTTAAAATATTCACAGTGGCACGCAAAGGCTTCTGTTCCTGACTTCTTGAATGTGTCAGACCACACCTAATATACTGCATGCTACACCCTATGTGCTACAATGATCTTACAGTGTTTTAACTTCTGTCTTCTGTGGAAAGAGAAAAAAGTACAGTAGACATATATGCACTAATATGTTTCCTAACCACAAATTTATTAATTATCCTCCGCATTTGCAAGCTTATTACATGTACTATGTAGATCAGTGTCAGAGCGAATCAATGGGCTAACAAAACAGGCTTCTTCCAGCATGTCTTTTATTACCATGTCTAACATTAAAACTTCATCTACTGAAATATTATCTCAGCTGAAAAACCGTGATTGCCATGGTGATTTGGGACCTCACTATCTAGTGTGGACAAACTGTGACCAATACTCCATATGTGCACTATACCAATTGCATTTTAAATTGTAACAAAAACGGAAAATGAATGTTTCATCTGTAATTTCACAGTACTGGTAAATGTTCCAAGTTGCAAACAGTATCTGTGTGTTTGCTTGTGTGCATTTTTCTTAACATGTTTGGTTCGGAGGGTGGCGTGCGATGGGTGGTTTTAGCAGATGAGGCTTCACAATACACTACATAATAAGGATCCTACTTCACATTTCCACTTTCTACTATGTGGAGCAAGTGCTGCGAAGTGCTGCATTTTTTTATATTATTTATATGCTCTAGCATCTGTAAACCACATTTAGAATGGTCACATCCACAAATGCTACTTACTTTATATGCTGAAATGTGCAACTTGTATCAGTTCATAACTTCAAATAGTGTTTTATTTACTTGCAGTTTGCTCTGATGTCACTTCTCAAGACACAGCATGCCCTTAGTCTATTGCCATGAAAAGTAAACCTTTTGCAATATCAAGATACTGAAGACAGCTGCATGTATACACAATATATTTTTGTTTCTGACTTGACACAATTTTATTACATTTACTCAGCATTTACACACTCAATGCAGGTATGTTCATGGTACAGCAAGCCAAACCACAAGAAGGGGAGCTGCATGATGGACATCGGCACTTAGCACCTAGACATCAGGGTGCACGTCATGCACAGAACATGGGAAAATAGCTTGCAACACTCCTCATAGACAGAGGACCAGACCCCAATCCCAGAAGCCCCTACCTGTCCCAGATCTGATGAAACTCAGGAATTTGGGGTGCTAGGGCCCAACCTCGTCCCTGCCTGGGGGGCAAGCCATGGCTGCATGGGCGATGGACCACTCCAGGCTCCAGGTAGAGGGCTGGGACTAGGAGGCTGCAGGCATCTCCTGAAGAGTGGGAATGCCATGGGCAGGGGGAACATAAATAGAAAGTTTAAAAAAAATCATTCTACTACATTCTCTGTACCTGAAAACCTGTCCACAGCACATCATGGTGTACTCTCCAGTATTTGATGCATACACAATATTCTTCACCAACATAGAATTCTTACTTCAACCCCCCCTCAGTGTAATAATAATAACAATAATAATAATTCTTTATTTATAGTGTGCCTTTCAAAACCAAGACACATAACAATCAGAACAATTAAAACAAGTAAAAACATCATCACATTCAATAAATACAAACATAGGACATAGCAAATTTAAGACTTGTGAATGTCTAATGCGAATGGTGTACCTGTGTTTATGTCTGCTTTGTTGACATTGTGGATAAAAAAAAAATAATTAACTTTAAATTGCAAAAAAAATAAATAAATACAAACATGTCAGCCAACAGCTTCACTGTGTGCTTTATTCCACAGGAAAGTTTTTAGGTCCTGTTTGAATCTCCCCCCACAGTCGCGCACTCCCGGATCCGACAGGGTAGAGAATTCCAGAGGGTCAGGGCCACGAACATAAATGCCCAGGCTCATGCAGATTTTAAAATCACCCTCAGAATCTCTAGCAACCCCTCATTGGCCGAGCGAAGTGGTCGCTCAGGGTGATAAGGAACCAGGAGCTCTTTCACGTAGTCAGGGCCCAGTCCATGTAGGGCTTTGTATGTCAGTAATCCGACTTTGAAGGAGATCTGCCACTGGACTGGCAGCCAGTGCAGTTCCCGCAATACCGGTGTAATATGGGCAGATCTTGAAATCCCCATCAACAACTGGGCTGCTGAGTTTTGCACCAGCTGCAAGCGATGGATATCAACTCCCAGTAGCCCAAAGTAAAGCGAGTTGTACCTAATCTAAGCATGAGGTCACAAAGGCATGGATCAATGTAGGTGGATCTATGGATGGAACAAGATGCTTGATCCTGGAGATGTTTCTTAGATGTTAAAAAGATGACTTTACGACGGCCGACACCTGTGCTCGAAGTGTCAGTCCCACATCTAACAACACCCCCAGGTCTCACACCTGTTCAGAATCCTGGAGCTCAGCATCTCCCAGGAACAATCCTAGGGAGCAGCCTGCCCCCAGCCCCCCTATCCAGTGGGCTGGATCCAAAACCATCACCTCCGTCTTCCCAGGGTTCAACTTCAACCAACTGGACTTCATCCAATCTTGGATTTCATCTAGGCAGTTATTAAATACTGAGACTGCTCCTTCCTGGTCGGGAGCAAAAGACAGGTAGAGCTTGGTATCATCGGCATAGTAATGAAACCTCAGCCCATACCATCTTACAATGTCTCCAAAGGGAAGTATATACACCACAAACAACATGGGGGGCAATACTGAACCCTGAGGAACCCCACATGACAGCAGAATCGGATCAGAGGAAAAAGACTCTGACACAGCCCTCTGATTTCTTTCCGTGAGGTATGATGTAAACCATCTGTAGACCAACCCAGAGAGTCTGCAGATAGATCTCAGGTGCTCAAGCAGCACCCCATGGTCAACGGTGTCAAAAGCTGATGACAGATCTAAAAGTACCAAAATGGACCATTTTCTCTGGTCTTTCTCCATCAGGAGATCATTGAGTACCTGAACTAGTGCAGTCTCAGTATTATGCCTCTTCCAGAAACCAGATTGGAGAGGTTCGTAGATGCCATGGATGATCAAATGGTTCTCCAGTTGTGCAGCCACTACTTTCTCGATCACCTTCCCCAAAAAGGGAAGGTTCGAGATAGGCCTGTAGTTAGCAAGAGAATCTGGGTCCAAAGAAGCTTTCTTCAACACTGTGTCACCACTGCCTCTTTCAAGGAGCTGGTATAAACACCGGAGTCAAGAGAGCACCAGATTATCTGTGCCAGAACCGGGCCAATAAGATCACCACAACCCATAATCAGGGAAGTCGGGCCCGGATCTAAACTACAGCATGTAGGGTGCATCCCCTGGACAATCCACATAACATCCATGACTTCTGGATGGTCGAAGGTACTCTAGGAGAACAGAGGGACTGTGACCAAAACCTTATCCTCTGCAACTCGCATAGAATGTGTTGCAGCATGGTACAACACTTTTATTCCCTATTACCAATTACACATCTAGCTTTGACATATCATTACACAGTTTATAACACTATTTTTACACATATCACTGTTCCTGGAAAACCTGCAAATTTCCAAACATTTCAGCACTGCTGCACCATATAGATATAGAAATCAACAAAAATGGAATGATAAATTAACAGACATTATTAAAAAAAGAATTTGCTCCAGCGTGATTCTTTTATGCAACATTCATGATACTTAGGGATGTAAGTTTGTCATGGATGAGGTTTTAATGACTCATTGTTTGTTCATGAAATCATTAATAAACAGTAATAAATGTTGTGGCACTGTCATCATTGCTACATTCTGATGACACTAGTGAAAGTCATGGAAGTCCTGAATAAAGATCAAACGTCATGGAATCAATGACGTGTATGACTGCCATGACAAACTTACATCTCTAATGATACTCAGTTAACCTTAGAAGGGAAAATCTATTCTTTACACCTAACTGCAGAGAAACAGGGATGTCACCCTGACACTGACTATTTCTTGTACTATGTATAATAACTAACCAATAATATAAATCCATGAAATACATACATAAAAGCTTTATTTATCATCACTTTATTGTTATGCTGTCATCAGTGATCATTGACCTAATGATGATAGCACCACATTTCTGCACAGCTCCTTCAGCTTAGTCTTGTAAATATTACTTATTTCTCCGCATTTTCCATACAAATCTATACTGAATAAAACTTGCTCAGGTACAGCTATTAAAAACATATGCACATAACTAAGATAAATTGAGAGGGTGCAATACTTTACATAAGAAACTTTTGCAACCCCACTCCCTACCCACACATAGAAAGAAAAAAAACTATGACATTTACTATTTGTAGCCCTTTACTAGGTCACTTAATTGACATTCCAGCTTACAGCTAAACAGTATTACACTGCATGCTTTCAACTGACAGCACTGTATGTAATGTAATACTTAAAAAATATATTCCCTCATAAATATACACATTTGCAATACATTTGTTAGTTCTACAATAACAGCAGGAGACCTTGCGATAACACCATTTTGCCCACTACATAGACAGGAAACACGGGGTATGTACATGCTAAAGTTTATCAGGACACTGCATAATATTAGCAATTTTTTTTAAAAGTGGCATACGTATGTATTTTAAGACTTGTATCATGGTTCTCCTAGTGATTACAATGGAAACCATCATCTACACCTTACCTACAACCTATATTACTGATACTACTCCTACAAGTGGAACAGGCATTTCTTGCAAAGTCAAACTAACTGTCACAGTAACATTCAATGCATTATTGCAGTCCTGCAAATTAATCTTTACACCTATGATCTAGACTGTCTCACAAATTAGCAAGATAGCTTCCAAAATGATACTTCTTATCTATTTGGAGCAACTGTAGCCTAGTAGTAAAACTCTTTGTGCTGCAAACCTGGAGACCTGGTTTTGAATACCACAGTCCCCACATTCATAATGTATTGCCCTGAGCAACTTATCAAACTTCCTTATGCTTCAAAGTCTCAAATGGATTTCAGTGTTGCCTTACTGTGCCTTTCATGATTAAACAATTTCCGCTTTCCCTTACATGTAACATACCATCTGAAAAATGCCCTCAGACGCAATACCAAAATAAACATTCCAGTCAGTTCTTACTGTACCATACCTATGCCTTTTTTTCTAAATTGCATTGTCTCAATCACAACATAATTTGACATTTTATAACACAGTTTACATACCTTCAAACAAAATTCTAAATTCTGTTGTGATCAGAGTTTAATATCCCAGGTACAACTGAATAGCAAAACTGGAAGATTAATTCAAAAATCAATATGATGCTGCCTCTCTTCTCCATGTGCTTTTTATATATACTGTAAGGGAGGCGGTATAGTGCAGTGGTTTAACGCTCTGAGCTGCAAACCTGGAGACCTGGGTTTGAATCCCGTATCCCCAAATTACATACTGTGTGACCCTGAGCAAGTCACTTAACTTCCCTGTACTCCCAGGTCACACCTGTAAACAAGCTTCAGCTTAGTATGTCTCTCCTGGTTAAAAATATGTATATGTTTTTTTCCCCTGTGCAAACATGGTGAACAAAAGATATACTTCAGCCAATCCTACACCATCTGAAGGTGTTATACTGTGATGTATGATACTATGTATTTTGTTTATTTGCAGCCTTTTCAGACATTCAGTCTGTAACCTGAACAGCACTGTCTCCTTGCAATATAAAACAACCTGTAAATAAGGCACTGATACCATCTCTGTAGCCTTCACAACTACCTGTCTGTGCAAGCAATTCCATACATTTGAAGTCCTGCTCAATACCCTTTACAAGTACCAGGGACATGCAGAACACAGTAGCAATATAGATTAAATGGCACTACATTTCCATATGAAATGTTGCTGTCTGAAGTCTGATTCTAATTTTCCTTGATATTTCTCATATAAGATCAATGATACTACTGATATGTCATGGTAAACTGATTTTTATACGACACGTGCATTACCTATTATTACTTTGTACAGTGCATATGTTGCTCCCTGCACCATACAACTTTTAATTGTGCTTTTGTCACTGTGCCTTCTCACTATTGACATGGAATGTTAGGTAACAAAGGTTGTCAATGACACATTGCCTCCAGGGCATCAGACAGGATATTGGGTGATGGGAAAGTGACAAAGAGACGGCAACAACATGTACTATCCAGTCTTTGAAACAGACATGCTGAAGAGCCATGTGCATATCATTACTGCTGCCCTTCAGATCCCATGACACAGACATAACACAGACTATGGGAGCCTACATCCCAACCTTTTTAATTCTTTGATCTGTGATGTTCCTATCACATAGTATCCATACAGAAGCAGTAGCCCCTACCTGTTGGCTATTGGTTTCTGCCTCCATGCATTCTATGACGTTACACATGTATATAGCATTAAATAAATGCAAAATTCCTTTCTCCTTTACTGCTAACTTGTGACCGTGCTCCTGCAAATTTACAATTGTTTACATATTCCTATGCAGCTGATTCTTGTCTTCTTTATCACTGAACTGTGAATGCAAAACATAGGTGCAGCCTGTAATTCATTGACTCATAAGACAACATCAAACGTTTTAAAAACCTGTGGGATACTACAAATTAACTTGGATTCTCCACATACACATCTACTTCAAAAATCTTTATTACTGTACTATATCCCCTGGAACACAGGTTGTTCTCCTATATGAACATCTTTCATTCTTTTGTTTTGAGTTGTTTTCTTACTGGATTATCAGTTAAATTACATTACTATTTCTTTCTCTCCATTAGACAGGTATGCCTGTATAATTCATCCTAGCCATACATGGAACATTTTAAATGCCCCAGTACTTCAATACATTTGAGAAGGATGCCAGTAACATCACTTTCTATGTAAAATACTTTTGAACGTAATAAGATTACTAGTAAGGAACAATGTAACTGGAAATGTTCAAAGTATACCTTCTTTATACTGCATATTGCCACAGCATAAGGACCTATTTGAAACTGAGATACAGCTGTCATACAGTTTTGAATGGTTAACACTAATATGACTGTCTATAACGTCTACAAAGTATATCATGAAATATTTATAATCGGTCATGACACAATGCCATAGGTCGTCATAGTCAGAATTTAACACGCTGCACAAAACAATTTTTTTGTTTCCCATTTTATCCTCATTGTTTCTTTATTACCACTTTCTCCTTTTCTACAATGTAAATCAACAGTTTATGGTCATTGTAAAACATTTTTAAGACTATTATGACAATGTTGACTGAGGCACATAAATAACTGTACCCTGACACCATAACAAATAATGAGCAAACTTCTGCACATTTCTGACTACTTAGACATTGCTAGCATGCTGATGTACCAGCACACAATGTCATTACTGTGTGTTACATTGCTTTATCCAATATATTGCATGTTCTTGCAACTAAATATATCCATATTACTCTGCAGATAAACCTATAGATGTGTACAGGTTTGTATCTCTATGAATGACTTTCATTTTCATGTACAGTAACATGTAATGTTCCAGTATGTCTATTGCAGAAAATTGTAATTCGGAGATGTCAACTTATACCGTCTGTATATAACAAATTGCTTCCTCTTCGGGACCTGCCTGAAATTGAGATACATCTGTTGGACCACTAGGTCATCAGTTTACTTAGATTACTATTTCTGTCTCACCATTACTCAAGCATGACTGTAAAAGTCATTCTGGATGTAACATTTCACATGACTCACTACTAACATAATTATGAGAAGGTTCAACATTACATTATTTATTACAAACAACACAGTCCATTGCACCACTATTTCCTGTGAGGAAACGTGTAACAGCCACAAGTATAGTTCTCTTTTTTATCACATATTGCCACATATAAATAACCTAATTTCAATTGAGATGCTGCTGTACTAAAGGGCTGAATGTTTAACACTAGTATGACTACATATAATATCTACATGGAATGACATTTGATTTCATATTTATAACTAAGAACACAACCATAACCACTCAAACATGTATTACAGTTGTTTCATCTCTCCAGATGTCACTATTGCGTGTTTACAACACATTTTTATACCATCCCACTTTTACCTCAACACAGAGAACATTTTTGCTTCATAACCCCTTATCTCACCATGTTAAAATACATTATAAATGCCATATTACAACATGGTAAATTGTTTTGCACAATTTGCACAAATTCCTTAAGCTGACACATACATCACATGTTATCCTATGTGTTTAAATTCTGATCAGCACAGATTTGCTTCTTTTGCCCTTCAGAACATTTGCATAGAAACAGGACTTTGCCCACAACATTGAAATGTACATCCTACTACCACTGCCTGCAATTATGTTCCTGTACTGTCTGCCTGTAATAGCAGCAAAGGGCTACATGTCACGCCAACACCTCCATCGTGTTTGTATAACAATTCCACTACACAAAATAATACCATTACAAATCAGTGGTATAAATTAATATCTGTTCCCTTACTGTGGCACACATAACAGAGCCCAGATAGCTAGCATGCTCCAAAACCAAAAAACAAAAAAAATACTGTGGGTGACAAAACAAACAGACTAGATACATAGCTGTACAGCACACATTCTTCTTTGTAATAATGGCAAGTGTACATCACCGAAAATGAATTATGGTGATGCACACGCATGGTGAACTAAATGACAACAATGGATTCTACATTTATGTGGATGATGCATCCCCACACCCTCCCCACTTAAGGATTCTCAACTCCAGAGGGGTGCAAGTTGAGGGGGAATTTAAAAAAAGACAAGCCACCTACAGGCACAAAAACAAAAAAGCGCTGCACACCCCAACCAACCACCCTCCTCACCGCGCTAGCGGACCAGCTCGGCAGCTGCCCACCACACCTCCTCCCACATACCTCTTCTCCCAATCCTCTCTCCCCTGCATGTGTGCCTGTGAATTTGCTTTCTGTCACTCTGTCACTCTATTCAGGCTAGGCTAGGGATCACTGAGGTCATCCTTGGATCTGTTTATGGCCCGAATATTGATTCCCCCGAATTTTTTTCAGAGTTAGAGTTCAAGCTCGCTTCTTTCCCTAGACTGTTGCTTATTCTTGGTGGAGACTGGAACGTAGTCTTCCAAAATTAATTGAACAGGTTGGGAACTATGAGGAGGGAGCCTTTCCCCTACTTAGTGGGGATTCTGAGAGTTTACTGACCACATGGGTCTGACAGATCCCTGGAGGATCCAGAATCCTACGGCCAAACAATTTACATTTTACGCCCCCTCACATGGGACTTTTTCTAGGCTGGATTATTTTCTCTTTAGCACTTCTTCACAATCTGGGCTCATTAATACCGAACTACTACCCCGAATCATAGTGGACCTCTCACCTGTATCTTTAGCACTATGGTTGAGCATATCTGAGGAGAGGGATGGGATATGGCGATTAAATTCTCAACTCCATGGGGATGAGCAGATTACAAAATATATCAGGGATTTTATTATTAACTTTATGACAGAGAATGAAGGATCAGTGAACAGATTGGATTATCTGTGGGGGCTGTTAAATCCAGGATTTGAGGGAAGTGTATTCGGCTTGCTACTAAGTGAAGAAAACTTTGCCTTAGGGAGGAAGATAGCATCTTAATTGAGATTAGGTTGTCCTCTACTTCGTCCCTGGAATATCGGAGGCAACTAGACATGCCTAGAGTGAAGTACTATGATTTCCCTGTAGAAAAAGCTGACCTGGCCCTCTTTCTTACCAAGACTAAGTATCCTAAGTCGGTGGGGGGGGAGGGGCTGGGTGGCTGCTAGCCTGGAGGCTGAGGCATCTCAAAGCAATGAAAATTATACCCAGGCTTCAGCCCAGTTTGATGGAGGAAATTCTTACCCATCCCAGGGAGATTGCAGAGGCCTTTAGTTGTTATTACAGTGGGCTATATACCGACACTCTGGTCACTCCCGACTTACAAACCCATATTGAGGATTATTTGCACGACTTCCCCCTCCCACAGTTAACCTCTGATCAACAGGGACCATTAGGTGCCCTCATACAGCAGGAGGAGGTGAGAGAAGCGATTCACCAATTGCCAGTGCAAAAAGCCCCTGGCATAGAAAGGTTTGGAAGTAAGTTTTATAAAACTTTTATAGATGATCTGTCTCCCTTCCTTACTAGACTTTTTAATTTCCTACCTTCAGATGGTCTGGAGGACTTTTCTTTTACTGTGACTTGGATGTGTTTGATCCACAAAGAGGGCAAGGATGCACTTTTGCCATCCAATTATCGTCCAGTGTCTCTGCTTAACTCAGACGCTAAGGTGTTGACTAAGATTTTAGCAAACAGACTTAAGCTAGTTCTGGACAAATTGATTTCCCCTATTCAAGTAGGATTCATGTCAAGTCGCTTTTCAAGTGACCACTTTCATAAACTTCTACACTTGGCTTCTGCATCCCGGAAGAGTAGGGTCCCAGTGGCCTTGGTCTCCCTTAACACAAAAAAGCCTTTGATAGAGTGTCCTGGCCATATTTATTTGCAGTTTTAGGAAAATGTGGCCTACCAGTTAATTTCTGTAAATGGGTATGAGTATTATATACCAATCTCTCAGCTCAGATTCACTGCAATGGCCTCTCCTCTGCACCTTTTCAGTTAAATCTAAATGTCGAGATGATTAAAGTTGTGCCTTTAAATGTCTTGGTGTCTAAGCTAGAGATTCAAAGTTTGGGGCTGATTTGGGAGCCAAAGGAGTTATTATACTTAGGAATTTGGGTTCCCCGCTTCTGTGTGGATCTGTGCAGGGTGAACCTTCCCCCTCTCCTGTAGGCTATTAAGATGGACCTTCAATGATGGGCAGCTTTACCCTTATACCTTTAGGGATGGGCAAGTACTATAAAGATGAACATTCTACAGAGGATGTTATACACCCTGGGAATGATAGGCCCTTTTCTACTGAAATCATTGTTCTTGCAATTACAAAGATTATTAAATCAATTTTTGAGGAGGGGAGGAGTGGTTCATCATGCTTATTGTAAACTGACACAGCCAAAAGGGGGGGGACTTCACCTGCCGGACTTTTTTCTATATTATTTGGCCCTGCATGGTTCGAAGTGGTTGCAATGGAGTAGGAGGAGTGTTGACCTCCCTACAGGTGGTAATCAGCCCCCTGGCTCCAATTAGAGGCTAATCTATGTAAGAAAGTGGGGGTGTCTCTTAATAGTTTGATATACCTTAAGCCATCTAGTTTGCCACCCTCACTCAAACATCCCCCTATACTTTGGTCCCTAAAGACTTGTGCTCAACGTAAGAACCTCGTTAAGGTGGCTTGGAGTATGGCTCTTTCACAACCAGTTTTTGGTAACCCACATTTCCAGATTGTGAGTTGTCCTAGTCCAAGAGCATTTTGCCCCCATTAGGTGAGGTCACAGTAGAATCCTTGATTAGAGAAGGTCAATTGATGACTACTAGGGATATACAATCTACATATGCCCTCTCTTTATTGCATGGTTTTAAACACTTGCAGTTAGTTAAGGCTCCACAGGATTTTCTAGGACCGGGCCCTTGGCAGAAATTGGATAGTGAGGTTTTGGATAACTTATGTGTTAAAGATTTCCTGTCTCACCTGATTTCTGGTCCATACTCTCTCCTCCAGTCAGTAGACCCTAACTCTTTATCTGGAATCGGTTACTACTGGCAGTAAAAACTGAACCTGAATCACACTTCCCAAAAATAGCAAACAATATGGCACAATTTAAATAGATGGGTGAAACATGACCGCTGTAGATGGATGCAATAATGTGTTCTATTGAATCTGTACCTTACCCTTGCCGAATTGTATAAGATGGGTAGATCCCAGACCCCCACCTGCTCCCATTGCAGTCTTTCAGAGGGTGATTTAAAGCATACTGTATGTTATGGTACTGTGAAAAAATACAACCCTTTTGGAATGTAGTTAAATCACCTCTAGACCCTCTCTTAGGTCTAGAGGATGCTTGTACTCCTGAGATCTGTTTGTTGGGTGATTGTCCCACCTCATTGATCTGACAATGTTAGTAATACATGCCACTAATTTCCCTAGAGGCACAAACAGTTATCCTTAGACACTGGCTAGAGGACAGCACCCTGTCCATTAGAGAGTGGTATAAGGAGGTGTTTCAGTCCCTGGCAATTGAAAAGCAAATAGCAAGAATGCACTTCAGGGAAGATACATTCTGGAAATGGTGGGAAACTCTAAAAACCCTTTTATTAGTCTTGGGAGAAGTTTAAACAGAAGAGGATGGAGGTGTTGGAATCTATTTTCACCTTTTACTCAACTGCGAGTATTAATAATAACAATAACAATAACAATAATAATAATAATACATTTATTTATAAGGTGCATTATCAATTGCCAAGGTGCCTAACAATATAAAAACAGAACGAGATCATACAAACATCAGTTCAGTTAAAATCACATAACAGTAAATCAGAAAAAACAAAACATTCAATTGGCTAAGAAGGCTTGGTGCCACAAAAAGGTTTTTAAGCCCTGCTTAAATCCCTCCACAGTTGCTCACTCCCATAACTGATGGGGTAGGGAATTCCAAAGGGTGGGGGCTCTATACGGAAAGGCTTGTGCACCAGATGATTTCAGATTCACCTTTGTGATCTCTAGCAACCCCTCATCAGCTGAGCGGAGTGATCGACCAGGGCAGTAGGGGACCAGGAGCTCTTTCAGATAGTCCAAGCTCTTTTAGGAGAGGAGTTGGTTTGTTAATATCTTAGTAAGGTAAAGGTATGCTAATTAGAGGCTCTGCTGAGTCCCTGAGAGATAATACTCTGTCGTCTGAGCCCTTCTCTTTCTGTTTTTGATGGAGATAGATCCATTAATGATTTTCTGCTTGTCATGAGTATGTTCTGAAAGGGAGGGGAAAGGGTGAGGGGAGGGATTGAAAGGGATGGTGGTTTACAGCCTTTGTAGATGGTTTGATTGGGAGTGTTTTGTGAAATTTACATGTTTATATTGCATTGACTGTTTCTTTTTCATATGTTTGGGGGAGGGGGGTTAATTACTGTTATTGCACCATTTCTCTTGTTTATGGTTGTTCCTTGTTTACTTAATTATAAAAAAAAATTGATAGTACACTCTCCAATAGTCAGCAGGTACTCACAAATGTTCACCAGTGGTCAATTCTTGGCCCACTCTTGTTCAGCCTTTTAATTAACAAATGTCCCTCTATATGCAAAGAACACATCCTTCTTTACGCAGATGATGCTGTCATATTTTCTAAAAACTCTAACCCACACCAATTTGAGTCACATCTACAAAGTGATTTCATTGCAGCAGAAGCTTGGTTCACCAAATACAAGCTCCTTATGAACTATAAAAAATCTAATTCAATGTTATTTGTGAATTCCCACAAAAAGTATAATGATTTTCAGCTGACAATCTGCAATAAACTTCTTACACCAATTGAACAAGTTCAAGCCTTCAGATATCTTGGTGTCACCCTGGACAGCTCTCTTTCATTTGCTCAGCATACAGAACAAATTGTAAAGGTAGTCAACCAACCCTAGAATTGGCCTACTATACAGGAACCATTACTGCCTGTCCCAAGATGCCCTGTCTCTCACCATAAAAAGCTCCATTCTGTCCATCACTGATTATGATTTAGTGGTTTATGGTGCTGCCCCAGACTCCACCCTCAAAAGGGTTTCTGTTGCCCTAAATAAATCCTGCTGACTGCTCCTAGGTGCTAATCGCCGAACCCACACCTGTGATCTATATGTGCAAATTAACTGACTAAACCTTCAAGGCAGAGTACAATACCAAGTATGTCTACCTGAGGGGGAAAAAACCTGTCTAGGGCTTTCCCCCAGAGCCATCCAAAAGCTCCTCATTACAGCCCCCAACTCCCACTGCACAAGAAGCAGTAACAGACAATCTCTTATTGTCCCCTTCTTTCACACCTCGCAGGCACAAAGGACATTCATGTACCATGCCCCTTTTTGATTTCATGAACTTCCTCCGGACATAACCAATCGGACAAAGCTGGGGTCATTTAAAAGAAAACTCCACCAACACCTCACCAATTAGAGAAGCTGTGATCGCTGGCCAACCTGAGCAGCTGTGACTGCTTACCCTGTTTCATTTTCCCTTACCCTACTCCCACCCACTTCTTCCTCTCCCCTCCTACCGCCCCGGCAGTGAGCCCTATCCTAGCCCCCTTTTTACTCCTTGATGCACTTATTTACATCCATACATCTCTCCGCCCTCCCTGTCCCTCTCTATACTTTGACAATGAAATGCTATTCTGCTTACTAGTTTATGTACTGCTGCTCCATTCTTGCATTGTATGCAACCCTATACTCACCTATATTATTAACTGTTTAAGGTCTTTCACTGCACTTATATTTTTATACAGTCCCGTTTATCAAAATTCAAGTACTGTCATATGCTTCCATTTAAATTGTCTGTAATTTGTTATTTTCTACTGACGTGGAACCTTTATAAATGAGCTTCCAGCTCAAAGGTGTACTCCTAGAGCTCAATAAATAGCTAAATAAAAATATAGATGTTTAAAGAATTTGAATGTCATAGCTATAATAATATTTATAGAATGTTATTAACGTTTGCAGCCTAAGAAATTTGGTCTAGAACCAACGCCTTATAGGAATCCATACTCAAAAGAGGCATAGTAAAGTTAATCGTAATATAACTTCCTGGTGGTAAAGTTATTAACTTGAGATTAGTATGATGTGTTATTATTTTTTGTAGTTGTCATCCTGGTTACACTAATGGAACTATATCAGATTACTAGCATGTCCCTTTAATTTTGTGTTATGGTATAATAGGAATATTGTAATTATCATTATCGTCTTCAACAGTTGCACTGTTAATGCCCTGAGGAAGAGGCATTACCTGAAAACATTGGATGTTAGTAAGCTGACATCTTTATCAGTGTATGGCATATGAATAATAAACTGGAGAAAATAATTATTTTGTGGTGAGTGGGTCCTGATTTCATAACCTGAGAATACTGTTTTGTTGTCTGAAGGAACTGACTCTTCCCGCACGTCTTTTTGTTTCCCACTGAGGTGGCTCTCTGGAATCACTTTTGCTGCTGTTACAATAAAGACAATTTCACAAATGGTAGGCATTGACTTGCTGCCATATAACATTGTAGAACATGTAGGATTCAGGTGACTATTAGAGTACCCTGACCCTTGATATAATATACCATTGACAAAATATTTCTCTTCAACGAGGATTCCAGATCTCTACAATGTCATATGTAAAAAACTCAGCCGTGTTTTGGCCAATGCTGTTGGGTGTGTGTGTGTGGGGGTGCATCTCAGAACAGCTATCTGGACAAGCTGTTATCCTGAACCCTTCATGTCTGTCACTGCACATTGGGCATGTTTTGATGCTAATTCATGTGGGAACAATAAAACGCAGTTTGTTGTTCTAAGAATGTTTTATTTTCCATTTGAACACAACTCATACAACATCACTGAGGTGATAAAACAACCAATACGGCAAAGGCTCACATCACAGAGTCTGTCAGTTGGCTTTATAGTTGCAGATAATGGGTCAAACATGAGGAAGGCCTTGGAGAAGGGGGGCTTTGTTCACATATGCTGCTTTGCACATTGCATAAATTTTATAGTTCACAGTTTTCTTGATGAGAACAGAAACATTAAGGCTCTTATTAGCACTGCTAAAATAATCTGCACTTATTTCAATCGCTCAAGCAAAGCTTATCACTTACTTAAAAAAAATTGCAAGAGGAGCGCAAATTACCTTTGCAAGGACTGATCTACTGTAAGACATTTCTAGTGTATTGAACTCTGCCTTTCTTATGTTTCAAAGGCCACTGGAACAAAATAAAGCTGGCAGACAGTACACGCTGGAAAATAAAGTTGGTAATGCAGACATTTATATCACTCCACCCCAACGGGCCATGCTGGAGTTTGTAACTGTACTCTTCCAGCCTTTTTAGGAAATTACCAGAGAGGTGAGTGCAAACAGAGCAACTCTGAGCCAGGTGATAGCCTTAACAAAATGTTAAAATACCAGCTGAATCTCATTAGTGACAATTCAGTGAATGCAGACAATTCCATCCCACATGCTGCCAACACTGCTGACACAAACAGGTTGTCTACCAGAATACAAAAAGATCTGATGAAATGTACGATCAAAAAAGTTGATGAAGATGAATAACTACTTAAAATGATTCAGTCTGACCACCATATTAAAGCAACAATCCTGAACCTACAATACAAATCAAAGCAACTGTTGAAAATTATGACACTTTTTTTTTAAATAAACAGACAAGAAATAATTGATGAAGTTCATACTTTCATGGAATGGAGTAAAAATTCAGATTCAGAAAAATCTCTTTCACAACACAGCACAGCATCGGGCAGACCCTCCTCTGGTATTTCAGTAGTTCTCTCTTCATTTTCTTCCTTGCCCACTGTGGTAGGGTCGTCTTCTTCACCATCATAAAAAAATAGAATTGTCCCACAATTGCACAGTTCAGCTTCAGATCTCTGGAGTCACTTGCAAAGATGTCACTGTAACTTCTTCATTCACTTCTTCTAACACAGCCTCTGCACAGACCATTGTTAAGATATACCGTGCAGAGCCCAATGTATTGGATGGCAGATCCTTTGAAATATTAGAAATTCAAATAAAATATGTGGCCTGCTTTAGTGCAAACTGCTATGAAGTACATGAATTGCCCTCCTACTAACATTTATTCATAACAATTCTTTGGTTCAGCTAGTAATGTTAATACTGACACAAGATCCTGTTTGTCACCAGAAAACACAGAGGCCCTGATATTCAAAGGGATTGTGCATGGCACAACAGAGTTGCACTGGCACAACCCCGCATTGCACCCTGGTGGGATACTGAAAGAGCTGGAGGGCACAGCAACAAATCCTGATGCACCGGAACGCAATGTAATTGTATGCAGTGCAGATGCAGGGGGCGTACCCATGCATATGTGGCACATCCCAATATTCAGCCCAGGATGTGCAGTGCATATGCTGGTGCAGCCCTGCAGTGAACCACATGGGGGGGCTCAAAGTTGAGCCCATGAAGAGTAAGAACAACTCTTGGCCACCCATAGGTGGGCTGCTGTATTGCAGGGCACAACACAGCAGCCACCAGCCATGGTGGCCACATGCCCACCCCTGAACACTGTCCACAAGCACACATGCTCCTGGTAGTCTAGTGGACCCCCTCCCTCCCAATTCCTAATCATGGTAAATATATATTAAATCATTCTCTGGTAGTCTAGTGGACTGACCTCTTCCTCCTCCCGATTCCTCGATATTGGTAAAGTGCCCAATTGATCTTCCCTGGTGATCCAGTGGCATCACCTCCTCACTCACAGGACCCCTCACCCATTCCCCACACCCCCGTCATTGGCGGGCAGCTTAACTCACCCATACCGCCCAGCCACCCGCCTGAATGATATAGTATATTGATAGGGAGTTATACCGTTAGACAGTTCCAAATATATGAATGACTTCATTCACATATTTGGGACTGTCTATACAGTATGCCCTGCAAGCCCATACTGTACCTGCCATTCGGCAGGCGGTCGGACGGTATGTGGGCAGGTTTCAGCCACCCACCGATGATGGAGGGTGGGTTGGGCAAGGGGTCCTGTGTGGGTGTGAGGGGTGGAGTGTGTCACTGGATAACCAGGGAATTAATTTAGGGCACTTTACCACAATTGGGGAATCGGGAGGGAGGGGGGTCCACTAGACTACCAGGGAATGATTTAATATACATTTACTGTGATCGGGGAATCAGGAGGAAGGGGGTCCACTAGACTACCAGGGAATGATGTATTAGTCATTTATCGTGATCAGGGAATTGGGAGGGAGGGGATCCACTAGACTACCAGGTAATGATTTATTAGACATTTACCATGATTTTGGCTATGGGGTGGGGGATGCTCTGGGACCCCCACTGTGCACACATCATGCTGTGCAGGGCACCAGGTGCAATTCACTGGGCTGCCCTGTGCAAGGTATGCAAATGGGGCCATGATGACATGCAAATGTACCATTTGCATCTTGCATATATTATGGCCTAATTTGCATGCCCTCTGCTGAATATCATGGGTGACGCACCCAGCGCAACTGCATTTGTGCTGGTGCATCCCTGTGATCCCTACCTGTGGCTTGCACCGGAACAGTGCCACTGCACTGTGTGCTGTCGATGCCAAATTCAATGGTGATGCACCATGGTGCATCGCCATTCAATATTACCCGGTCCTGGCCCCGGCGCATCCCTGTGGTGATATGCCCAGGCTTGCACGCCTGCCAGGCACAGTCTGAATATCTGGGCCAGAGTGTCTGATATTTCTGAAAGTCAACATTTCTCACTTTAATTTCATATATGATACCTGAATTAATATAAATAACATACTGAGCCAGATTTTCAAAGCGGCTTGATTGCCGCAAGTCCCATGTGTGCCAAAGATATGGCGCACCAGACTTGTGGCAATCCAGTGGGATCTGACATCCCATGCAGCAAATGCCACAAGTTAGACCAACTTTTTGTGGTCTAGCATGCAACAATCCCGGGGACCCTTTTTATGGTGCTTGCACCAAATATTCAGTGCAAGCTGTCATAAATCAGGTAAACTGTCACAACTGCATCTGCCCTACTAAAATCGAAAGCAGTTGCAGCAAACACATTTGTCGCACCAAGTGTAGTGGTGTAGGGCTTGATGCAATCCCTGTGCCACCCATTGCAAATCCTGCCCACTGACTCTGAAGCCCTCTTCACAGAACAGTTTCTCCCATTGTAGCTGTGGTAAAAATATTTTCTGAACAGGGTTTACTTAATATACGAAGCATGATATAATAGTGGCAACAAGTCATATCTAGCCAGGCCAGGCCAGGATTATTTGAATGAACGCACTAAGCGCAGAAGAAGAATAATAACAAAAATGACATCAGTGGGTCCAGAGAGTCCATATAGCAACTGTATTTCATGTCTCAAACTTTGTTGGTAGTACTAATCTGATCTGGATGGTAGAGTACTGCTTACTACTACTACTACTTGTCAGCAGCTGTGTAAAATAATATTTTACCACCTGTAATATGATGTTAATAGTATAGTTACTGTTTTTATTACAACAGATAGCTTAGTTGAATGCTTCTCTTTGAATAATATATTTTTCACATCCTTTCATATTTGGCTGTAATTACTTTGCAGAGAAAAGGTTACTATTCATTCATTGATTGTGTGTGGTATGATGTAAGTAAGCAATACTGCCCGACAGGATGTTGAATGTAAGGATAATGTCAGCCTTCAGGTGTGGTTGGGCACTAGGCCGCAGGGCCGAAAAGGCCCAACAACTGAGGCGTGACGTTATCCCAAATGACACACCCCTGAGGGCATTATATTATATACAATGGCTCGTTGTTATACAGGCTAAAAAAAAATCATTTTAAAGAAGTTTTTGTGTGGAAAAATATTTTTGTTTTTTTAAGAGCAGATGAAACAATCAAGCAAATGGTCAATGTGCTCAAGATCATCTACATTGGTTCACAGTGAGGCTGAGACTAGACCCGTGATGTTGTGCTCGGATAACAGCACGGGTCCAGCCCAAGACTGACCAATCAGAGTCCAGGATTTTTTTTGCCATTGTATAATGCTACATCTTGGTTACAGAGACTGGCTGGACTGAGAGTATATTTTATTATATTTATTTTATTGTACTTGGCAATGGCAGCAATTGTTTGTTGGAAAGAGGAAGGATGCATTATGTGTGCAATCAGGTGTACATAACACTGTTTATTATTGACTGTATTGATTTATTTATTTAGTTAGTTAATTATTTAGTCAGTCAGTTGGTTAGTTGGCTCCTTCAAGAGTTTCACCAGGAGAAACATACTGAGCTAAATAGCTGATTTCTAGATGTGTCTGGGGGAAGGGGAATGAGGAGAGTGCAATCAGTTGCATCAGTAATGTTACAATTATAATAACAGTTTTTAAATGGCAATAATAAAAGCACATGGTAGACAAGAAAAAACACATTGATCAAACAGTGCAAAACACAGCATATCAAAAACAACAGTTCAGATAAGTGCTACTGGCAGCAAAATGAGGGAGGAAAGGGAGACAGGGAGTACAATGGGGACAATAGAGAGTACAACGGGGACAATGGGGAGGACAATGGGGACAATAGGGAGTACAACGGGGACAATAGGGAGTACAACGGGGACAATGGGGAGTACAATGGGGACAATAGGGAGTACAATGGAGACAATAGGGCGTACAACGGGGACAATGGGGAGTACAATGGGGACAATAGGGAGTACAACAGGGACAATAGGGAGTACAATGGGGACAATAGGGACAATAGGGAGTACAATGGGGACAATAGGGACAATGGGAGTACAATGGGGACAATAGGGAGTACAACGGGACAATGGGGAGTACAATGGGGACAATAGGGACAAGGGACAATGGGAGACAATAGGGAGTACAATGGGGACAATAGGGATACAGCAGGGGACAATGGGGGTACAATGGGGACAATAGAGTACAAGCAGGGACAATAGGGAGTACAATGGGGACAATAGGGGTACAATGGGGACAATGGGGAGTACAATGGGGACAATAGGGAGTACAATGGGGACAATGTGGAGTACAACGGGGACAATGGGGAGCACAATGGGGACAATAGGGATATAATGGGGACAATGGGGAGTACAATGGGGACAATAGGATACAATGGGACAATAGGGAGTACAACGGGGACAATAGAGTACAAGGGGACAATGGGGGACAATGGGTACAATAGGGACAATAGAGTACAATGGGGACAATGGGAATTACAATGGGGACAATAGGGAGTAGAGGGACAATGGGAGTACAATGGGACAATAGGGAGTACAGAGGGACAATAGGGAGTACAATGGGACAATAGGGAGTACAACGGGACAATGGGAGTACAATGGGGACAATAGAGTACAAGGTGACAATGGGAGTACAACGGGACAATAGGGAGTAGAGTACAATGGGGACAATAGGGAGTACATCGGACAATGGGGAGTACAATGGGACAATAGGGAGTACAATGGGAACAATGGGGAGTACAATGGGGACAATAGGGAGTACAACGGGGACAATGGGGAGTACAACGGGGACAATAGGGACAATAGGGAGTACAATGGGGACAATAGGGAGTACAATGGGGACAATGGGAGTACAATGGGACAATGGGGAGTACAATGGGACAATAGGGAGTACAACGGGACAATGGGGTACAATGGGACAATGGGACAATGGGAGTACAATGGGGACAATAGGAGTACAAGGGGACAATGGGGTACAATGGGGACAATGGGGAGTACAATGGGGACAATAGGGAGTACAATGGGGACAATGGGGAGTACAATGGGGACAATGGGGAGTACAATGGGGACAATAGGGAGTACAATGGGGACAATGGGGAGTACAATCGGGGACAATGGGGAGTACAATGGGGACAATAGGGAGTACAACGGGGACAATAGGGAGGCAACGGGACAATGGGGAGTCAATGGGACAATAGGGGTACAAGGGACAAATGGGGAGTACAATGGGACAATAGGAGTACAATGGGGACAATGGGGTAGCAACGGGACAATAGGGAGTACAATGGGGACAATGGGAGTACAACGGGGACAATAGGGAGTACAACGGGGACAATAGGGAGTACAACGGGGACAATGGGGAGTACAATGGGGACAATAGGGAGTACAACGGGGACAATGGGGAGTACAATGGGGACAATAGGGAGTACAACGGGGACAATGGGGAGTACAATGGGGACAATAGGGAGTACAACGGGGACAATGGGGAGTACAATGGGGACAATAGGGAGTACAACGGGGACAATGGGGAGTACAATGGGGACAATAGCGAGTACAACGGGGACAATAGGGAGTACAACGGGGATGTGTCCAAGGGGAAGAAGGGACCAATGAGTCCCAGCAGAAGTGGAGAGCAGGTAATATGAGGGAGAAGCAGTGAGACTCACTTAGGATCAGCTGCAACTGCAGGAGAGAGTAGTTTGAGTTCCATCTATGTGCACACTGCATTCCTGTGAATAAAAAGGCATCAGTAGTGAATTAATTGTGGGCAGATTTTAGTAATAGAAAAGAGGGAGCATTCCAAATAGCAACAAGGATAGTGCTCCAAAGTTTGGGGAAGCAGAAGGAGAAAGGAGTTTGACCAGTAGAGGATTTTTATGGGGGAAAGAATGAGTATCAGAGCTGCAGAGGGAGTAGGAGTTGAAAGGAGTGGAGAAGAGGAGAGAGGAAAGGTGGGGAGGAGGGAGTCAAGCCAGAATTTGGAGACAAAGGTAATTATGTTGTCTGTTAAACTGAGCACTGGAATTTGCAATATATCAATTGTTTATCTCAGCACTGTGAGCGTGCATCACGGACGTCTCCATGATGCACACTCACAGTGCTGAGATAAACAATTGTTATATTGCAAATTCCAGTGCTCGGTTTAACAGAAAACATAATTTTAGAGGCTCATACAGCTCTCATGTAGCAGGAACCACATTAATAACATGGTGTTTACATTTTTTTCTAATCTGCTCCATTATAAAGCCTACAGCAAGCATAGACATGCACGCTCACTGCCGAGCATGCCTGGGGCCATTGCGTCACGGGAGAAATCTTCGTACATGATTGGAGCAGTGGGGCTCTGAACATAAAATCAATTTATGAGCACAGCAGGATGTTTTCTCACTCATTTTCCATAGCGGCTAATAGAGGACATGGGGCACTACTCTCGGGTATGTACACTGTTACTGGGGACTACTGTATACAGCTCAATGTGCACTTCAGTGTCAGGGGACTGCCACATAGACGTCTGTGCTCTCACTAGGTGGTGAGGCATGGACATCATCACTGGAGCCACATTTGTTGCACAGAATGCCTGAACTGAGTGAAAATGGCACTGTGTGGTGTTGTGCTTTGGGGGAGTTCGTGGTTGTCAAACCTATATTTAGGGGCTCTGACACCACTAGTTTTCAACATGTATTAACAGACAACCATGTAAGGCTCACATATTTACAATGTGAGCCTGCATGGTACACATTCCCTTTATTCTTTTAGAATTTTGGGGTGAATTCCATCAGGCCCCATTGCTTTGTCCACCTTCAGTTTTAGGAGTTCTTGCAGAACCCTTTCTTCTGTGAAAGGGCTGGGATCGACCCCCCTATCAAGAGTGTTTCTGTTAATTGGATTAGGCACTTCCCCCTCCTCTTTTGTGAATACTGAGTAGAAATATTCATTCAGCATCCCTGCTTTTTCACTGTCCCCTTGCCCACCCACCATTCATTCTATTCAGCCTCACTATCCCTCCCTTTGTCTTTCTACGCTCCCTGACGTACCTATAAAAGGTTTTATCCCCCTTCTTAACCAAGTTGGCTATCTTTTCCTCAGTTTGGGCCTTTGCTATTCTGACTTCCCTCCCTACTTCCTTCTGCCTTAACTGGTACAGCTCTCTGTCCTTCTCCTTCTGTGTTTCCTTATACTTCTGGAATGCTATCTTTGTCTCCCTCCAAGCCCCTAGAATACCATTCAGGTGCTCTGCCTGCTGAGCTACAGTACTAGGCCAGTGCGCTAGTATGGATCTTCTTGTGGGCACTTTCTTGCTACATCCACCAACTCTCCTAAGAACATCTTGGTTAGAAAGGACAACTATGTAAACAAAATAATGTGCAGTATGAGCTTCAGAAGACAGAACCTTTCCTGTAAACTGAAGATGTTTTAATAATCCCAGTACATTTCAATCATTGCATTCCATATGACAGAGCATTTCCCCCAGTCATTCCTCAGTTTTCTTCATGCCTGCTCAACTTATACAGATTCCAATGTTGTGTTTAGCAGCTGCACATTTCCTAGTCCCTCTCCAGTTTTCAGGCTTCCTTAACTCTGATGGTTTCCCGTTAGTATTCTCATTGCATCGACTAATTTCAGTTAACAATCTCAAGCTTAGCTCTATAATTATTTTAATGGTGCACAGATGAGACAGATTTTTCATGAAACAATGGCTCACCTAAAACAAGGGATGCAGCTGACACAGGGGCAGCACTTATCTGCAGCTAAAATATGAAGATGACCTCATAAGGGGACACTTGTGCTGTGTCCTTGTATAATTTATACAGTGCATGAATGCAGTATCCTTGCTGTCTTCACCTGTCTGTCAAGTGGGTATTGCTGAACATAAAATGTTTTTGTGATATGAAACGGAATTAGCTTGTCACTTTACATTTACCCCATATTGGCTGTCTAGAGAGTCAGTGATGGTTTTATGTTGTTGGGGCCTCCATCCATTCTGCTCCTCAATCTCCCATTGGTAGGGGTTAGTAATTAAAATCTATGGCTCTCTTCTGAGTACACACTTGCATTATTTTATTGTCTTTTAGTTTTCTGAAACAAACAAAAGCTAGCTTCCACGACCTGAGGATTGAACACAGATGAAGTATTGCATTTGTGTTTATTTTTGATTTTTGCACAACTGTATTGTTAGCTTGCCACTGTTCATAAAGCTGCTTGCTGTAAAATTAGGGTTGTGCACGGGGCTGACTTTTGGTATTTGTATTAATATTTGTGCCTCTGTATTTGTATTTGTTTTTAAAATACTTCATTTTACATTTCAGACTTGTTTCTATTGTTAATAATGACACAAGACCAAGGGTTTGAGAGGTTTCAATAAGATATGCTGACTTATCAAGAAAATATGCACTCATGTAAAGAGCAGTAGTAGTCACAGGTGTTTCACATCAGCCTAAACTAAGGTCTAATATTACTTTATGTAGTCTAGCACACAGATAAATATTTGGGTCATATTTGTATTTGTAAAAAGTATAGTATTTTATGTGCATTCATCAGGAATAGTATTTGTTTTGCACATCCCTATATACAGTAAGATGAGTATCGTTGAAGCTAAAATATTTTCCCTACCATTCCATTACCTCCAGAACATAACTTAAAGGGTAATAACTGATAGTAAGATATTTGAAAAGTTTTTAATAAAAAATAAATTCCAGAAGGATTAATAGTTTGCCCATTACTATTCTTTATTTAGGCAAGGACATATTAACTGCTTGGAAGGAATAAGCCATAGGGTTCTTCCTATCACCGCAATCTATCAACTACTCAGCACAGGGACTAAAAATAATGTTATGCTGGCAAGCTGCCACAAACTCAAGTATTACAGAATCTGTGTGTGATGGAGAGGATACGAACATGAGAGAGTTGAAGTCCACAGAGCACAAAATCCGAAGAACGAGTGTAGAGAAAGTGTGGACAATCAATGGCAGGTACCACTCAGCTTTATTGACACTGAGCAATGTGCTAGGATTACACTTTTGCTTAATGAAGTATAACTTAATTCATCTTAGAATTGCTTGGATAATCCATGTTGCTTTCCAGAGATCCTTATATTTCACAATTTGGGCCTAGAGCAGGTAAAACAGATAATGTATGCACGGTACCAGGTCAAAATGGATAAATTATCCAGAGCCAACTCTTGCTATCTAGAAAATGTAGTTGTCTTATCCTGTAGTATATTGTAGATAAACAACCTACAGTATATTGCAGGATAGTCCCTCCCCTAAATGACGAAGCAAACATTTTAAGGTTAGCCACCCTGTGCCCCACCTGCACTCACTCTCTTTGTAAAATGCTAATCTCCTGTAGTGCTCCACCCCTCAGTACCCACAGTCTGAGCCATAAAATATATATTTATTGGTCCCTGCCCTTACCACTTGGAAGCATCAATTTTTCAACAGCATGCCACTGCCCAATCCCATCTCATACAGTCTTCATAGTACACATGAAAAGAGAGGATGGCGTGAGCAGGATTGAGATGCAGTACTCAGCATGCAAGCAATACCTGGATTTGCAAAGTATTGCTGAGTCATAAGAAATAGTTGATTCTGTGGGTGGGGTGGGTTGGCTTTGAAAAATCATCCAGATTTTATACCTAATATTCAGGGATTCATGTGATCCAAGCTGTTACCTATGGTCCTTACACCAATGATGCTGCTTCCCCAAAGGCACTAACCTTAGTTTTACAGGTCAGTAGTAGGAGGGTTATGCTACATATGCACAGACAAAATTAAGTTTATATCATTACCCAACAGTAGCAGACAGTGAGTTAATTCACAGGAATGTACTTTAAGAGGAGTCATGGGCTAGGGAATAGGTTAAGATGTTTTTTATAGTAAATGAATATTTCCCTACTTTCATTAGGGGAGGATGTTCAGGCCTAATTAAATTAACACTAGGAAGTGAACAGGCTGAGTCAAGGATACGGGACCTTAGCCAGATTTCACTAATTTCAGAATGTCTGGATTATGGTAAATAACACAGGCCTCCAATTCAGCAACAAAGCATGCCAGTGCAAGGGTTTTTAGAGGATTTACCCACACCTCATTTGGTTGTGTCACAAGGGACAGCTGACAGACTTAACAACATGAGAAGTGGATAATCATCCAATTACCCACATCTTGGAATGGCTTATTGTGAATATACAATGGCCACATGTAAAATAAATTTAAAGTGAGTTTAATTATGTGTTTATAAATGCCCTTCTTTTGTCATTGGTTATTGCAGGATGTATCCACAGGTAAAAACTTTAACTGATCAATCAGGTTACTAAAGTTTTTATGTCCACTGTATAATATACGGGGGTAGTATAATTACTTGCATCATGTTTATTAACTGGTCTGACACTATTTTCAGTTGCTCTAATAATGGGGTTCCATTCATACTAACCAGCTGGTTATTACAGCAGGGGTGTCAGGCAGATCAGCAGTGCTCTTACTAGCTGCTTAGTTTGCCCATTTACATGTTCACAAAAGATGCCATCACCTGGTCCATCACTTGCACACATCCAGATCACTCCCCTCAAAACAGTCAGTTAACTACACATTCCTATTACAAAAAGGTTTTTTTGTGTTTAAAAACATGACTTTAAGGCCAATTCTGTGCTGTTTGTTGTCGTGGTAATTCACCAACATGCACTGCAGTCCAGTAGTGTCTTCTCTGCCCCCCCCTTCCTATCCTAATATACACTGATACCAACCATTTTGATATCAATATGAGATGTTTAACACAAAACAAAACATAAAACTCATCTTTTTTCAACTGTAAACTTCAATGACGGTGCAATCATGAAAGGAAAGTAAAAACCATTAGATGAAGGAGAGCCATGTGTCTCATGATTTTGATTCACAACTTGCTGTTTTTTTTGTTTTTTTTTTCTGAAGCAGAAATGACATAAAACAAAATATAAGGTGTTATAATTATGCATTTTTTCTCACACTCTCAGTGTGTGATACCATCCCAAACCACTTATGTTATATGTGGTATCACACACCCCAGGTGTGTAAAAAAACTCATAATGTATATGCCCCATACACTATTCTATATATATTAACTGGTGACCCCTATAATGACTAGATATGTATTACTGATAAAATGACATAATAACCTGCTGAATTCCATAATAACTCAATAGCGGGTTATTACAGCATTTACCTCCTTGTGCTCTGCATGCCTCCCACTCAGGGACATGCTCACCTGCAGAAACAGAGCTTACCATTTTTGTCTCTATTGAATCCTTGCACCAATTATTATAAAAAATAATGAATGTGCAAGGTTTGTTTTATGAGGATTTTTCACACACACTAGGTGTGTGAAAAATCCTCATAACACACACATGCACAGGCACTATTCTCTATGTATTTACAATGTTATTGTCAAGTAAGACTAAAATCAGTGTAATAAGGCTAGTGGTGATTTATAATAGATACCATTGCCACTGTTATACTTAGTGAAAGTAATATGTAAAATCATATAATTGTACTCATTACTCCTAAGGAGAGAGAGGGCAGCCTCTAGGAGATGAAACAAACTGGGGAAGTAAGTGATAATCTGAGGAAAAACACAGAGAAAATGATTAGGAAAAACCTGTGTTATTGTCCAGTTATCTAAAAAAACTAGAAAATAAAGTATTTATTCTTAGACAGAATGAATAGTATAGTATCTTCCAACCATTTTCATAAATAATCTTACGTGATACTTTAATAATGCTTGAAACTATATTTTGAAACCTGTAGCATTTAAACTGTTAATCATAAAAACATAATTTTTTTTAATGAAAGCTTGCAGTTCAATCAACAAGTGTAGGCCCTACTGATACAGTTCTTCTGTGTTGATACACGCATATACATGTCAGTATACTATGCTGTTAAAAATGACAGGACTTTAAAAATGTTGTGAATCATTTTATGTTTTTTATATCGATTGGAAACATTTTATATTTGTTTATATTGATATGTGGCTGCTGTGATTATTTATTATTAATAAATGTACTTGGCTGATTCCAAGCTTTCATTTAAAAAAAGGTAAGTCTGTAGGCCTAATGGTTCCAAAGTTATCACATTTTAAAGAAAATAACTTTGGAATGGTCTAATTCTGGAACTGTTGGGGGCAAGAAACATATTTCCTTTTAAATGAAAGCTTGGAGTCCAGCCTTGAGAAATGCTATTGTTATTGTATTGTTACCATGTAACAGTTCATAAATAATTCACAACAGGGTGTGTGTCATGCTGGGATAACATTATGCCTTGGGTGGTTGGACATGAGGTCACACACTGAGTGCATCTAACACCCAAGAAGTAACATTATCCCAGCATTCACACACACACACACACACACACACACACACACACACACACTGGAGTGCATTATTCCTATTATACAATGACTGGACATGTGCCAGAACTAGACACATAGTGGATTTCCTGCAGGGGGAGGGCCTCAAACAACTGAGACAACAACCCACCAGAGACAGGGCTATCCTAGATCTAGTACTGACTAACAGGGAAAGGATCACAGATCTCCAGGTAGAAGGTCACCTTGGTGCCAGTGACCATCACATGGTATGGTTCAATTTAGCCACTAGAACAAAATCATCCCATTCCAAGGCAAAAATATGGGACTTCAGAGGAGCTGACTTTGATAAAATGGCCAACAGAGTTAAGCTAGCCCTGGCAAAAAGAAATATTGGTGAGGGGGTACAGGCAAAGTGGGCAAGCATTAAAGATGCAATACTTGAAGCAACATCCCATTGTGTTAGTGAGAAAAGGAAGTGCAAAAGAAGAAGGAAACCACTTTGGTTCTCAAACACTGTAGCAGAAAAGGTCAGAGCCAAAAGGCTGGCCTTCAGGAAATATAAGGGAACGTAGCAGGATGAAGATAGGGAGGCATACCAAACTTCCCTAAGGGAAGCAGGGAAGAAAATAAGGCAGACAAAGGCCCAAACTGAGGAAACACTAGCACGAACAGTAAAAGAAGGTGACAAGACTTTTTATAGATACATCAGTGAAAGGAGAAAGTCCAGAGAGGGTATTGCTAAGATCAGAGGGGATAAAGGGCGTGTGAGGAGGAGGAGGACCATGTAAAAGCATCTATTCTAAATAGATACTTCTGCTCAGTATTTACTGAAGAGAAGGTAGGGCAGGGCCCACAGCTTTGCATCATGGACACAGAGGGGAGGGAGGTGTGCATTAGTCCCTTCACAAAAGAAAGGGTCCTACAAGATCTCTCTAAACTCAGGGTGGACAAGGCAATGGGACCTGATGGAATACATCCCAAGGTACTAAAGGAGCTAAGGGTGGAACTAGCAGTGCCATTATCAGAACTGTTTAGTGAGTTTCTGAGCACAGGAAAGGTCCCAGAAGACTGGAGAAGGGCTCATGTGATCCCGCTCCACAAGAGTGGTAGCAGGGAGGAGGCAGGGAACTACAGACCAGTCAGTCTTACCTCAGTAGTGGGCAAGATTATGGAGACACTTCTTAAGGAAAGGATAGTGCAACACCTGGAATTCTTAGGAGCACAGGATCCAAGACAACATTGGTTTACAAAAGGAAGGTCCTGTCAAACTAATCTCATAGATTTCTTTGACTGGATAACCAGAGTGGTGGACCAAGAGGGAGAAGTTGATGTTGCCTACCTTGACTTCAGCAAAGCTTTCGATACTGTGCCACATAGAAGATTGATTAATAAGCTGGGTAGGCTTAGGCTGGGTCAGACATTGGTTAAATGGGTGGCAAACTGGTTGATGGGCAGAAAACAGAGAGTGGTGGTAAATAGTATACAGTCCGAAGAGGAGGCAGTATAGCGCAGTGGTCTAAGGCTCTGAGCTACAAATCTGGTAACATCCAGCAGACCAGACCTGGGTTTGAATCCCACAGCTTCCACTTGCATACTGTGTGACCCTGAGCAAGTCACTTAACCTCCTTGTGCTCCCAGGTCGCTCCTGTAAAAAAGCTTTCAGCTTAGTGTGCTATACCTGGTTAAATAACTAAAAAAAAACAAAAAAAAAACTTACAAGTATCCCCACTATTTACATGTAGTAGCAAAGGGTACATGAGTCAATTTATATGGGCAGACTGGATGGGCCTTGCGGTCCTTATCTGCCGTCAACTTCTATGTTTCTATGCAAGTCACAAGTGGGGTACCTCAGGGATCAGTCCTGGGGCCAGTCCTCTTCAATATCTTCATCAGTGACATTGCAGATGGACTGGAGGGTATGGTTTGTCTGTTTGCAGATGACATCAAGATCTGCAACAGAGTAGATGATCCAGATGGTGTGGGCAGAATAAGAACAGATCTGGATAAACTAGCAAAATGGTCGGAAGAGTGGCAACTGGGGTTTAACACAAAGAAGTGCAAGATCATGCACATAGGGAAGAGAAACCCTGAAGCCACCTATAGGCTAGGAGGGGAGATGCTGGCAGTCACAAGGGAAGAAAGAGACTTGGGCGTCATCATCACCGATGACCTGAAATCATCCAAGCAGACCTCTAAAGCAACAGGTAAGGCTAGAGGGATGTTGGGGTGTATTAGTAGGGTTATCACAAGTCGGGAGAGGGAGGTAATAATCCCTCTTTGCAAGACACTGGTGAGGCCCCAACTGGAGTACTGCATGCAGTACTTGAGGCCACACCTTCACAAGGACATTAACCAAACTGAGGCAGTCCAGATAAGGGCAACAAAATGGTGCAGGGACTGCATCAGAAAACATATGAGGACAGATTAACTTAACTCAATATGTATACCCTAGAGCAAAGGAGGGAGAGAGGTGATATGATTGAAACATTCAAACACCTTAAGGGCATTAACAAGGTGAAAAAGTCTAGCATGTTTCAATATGAGAAAAATAGCAGGACAAGAGGACACAGCATGAGATTAGAGGGAGGCCGAGTAAGGGGTAATGTGAGGAAGTTATTTTTCACAGAAAGGGTGGTGGATGCAAGGAATGGCCTACCTCAGGAAGTGGTGAATATGAATACAGTGCAGGGCTTCAAACAGGCATGGGATAGGCATAAAGAAGCAATACAGATGAGTATTTATAGATAGGCCATTGACAGAGCAAAGACCTATGGCACATTCATAAGGTAGAAAAAGAAATGGGCAGACTTGATGGGCCTTGCAGTCCTCATCTGCTGTCAACTTCTATATTTCTATGTAAACAAAATTAAATAAGACTAAACATATGTTTAAATTACAGTTCTTATGCCTATTTTTGTAAGGTGAGGTATAGCTAATGAACACATGAGCACTGTTTCTCATTTTGTCCAGTAGGTGGTGCTGCTGTGTCTGTGCCTCAATTTCTGTCCCCCAATCTCTCTCTCTCGCGCTCTCTTTCTCTCTATCTGTTTCTGTTTTCAGCAGTCAGCCCGCCTCCCACCCATTTTATATCTGTTTTGAGTTTAACTACTTATGTGCATTTCTTCTTCTACTTTATTTTCTCTCCTGAGATGTGCCCTGCTGTTCTGAGTGTGGTTCATGGCAGCTGTGCTGTGTGCAGTTTGCACTGTAATTTCTCTTTCCACACCGAGCTGACTGACAGTTCAAATGGTGAGTGCAGTATGTTATCTGATTCTCCCAGTACAGTTGTATTTCTAGTGGGAGAAAGAGGAAGTAATGCAGTGGATGTTGAGGTGCGTGATAAGCGAAGTGTCATGAGTACACACACTCACATAATTGCAGCCATTTCAAGCAGGTAGTGGAGCCGATTGCAGAATGGACAAGTGAAGTTGTTCGCAATGTGGGTGGGTGAAGCCAAGTGTGGTCTTGTTTTGCTGTTTTTCCTTTAAGAGAGAAACTAGGGGCAGACAAAGAATTTTGTGTCATGGACACATTGGCTACATTTCTGATTATTTTGTGCTCAGTTTTGTAGGAGTGGGATGGAGGGACTGAATAAAAAAAGCATGAAGTACTGGTGGACTGATTTCTTTACTGCTTAATGCAGTTATTCATGTGCTGGGACTAGATCCATGATGTTGTGCTGGGATAACATCGCAGGTCCAAGTCTCAGCTGACCAATCGGATTTCAGAATTCTTTCTTGCCATTGTATAACTGTAATTATGTTATTGATATAGAAACAGGCAGCTTTCTCTGACTAAATATTTACATCACAACAAAGGTATTTTATTATACTAGGAGCAGGCCAATAATTAACTTCTTGTTTTATTTACTGACTGTAGCTGTATGATTTTCCATCACAAATCTGTCTAGTCACTGGCCCAGTTGTGCTGAGAGCTGAGGCACTGAATGCCTTACCTCGCGCTATGCTGGCGAATCATGTTCGGGAATGAGCACGGGCCACCAGGGGTCAGCAGGGGAGGTGAAGGATACAGCATCTGATGGACTGTTCTCCTTCACCAGGGAGGGAGGTCGCCAGTGGTCGGTGCTTGCCTGCTCCTTAGTGGAGGCTGTGGAACAGAGTGCTGTTGTTGTAGAAGAGGCAGGAGTTGGGGCAGATGCTTGAAGTGAATGTGTGGAGATGCCTGCATGCTCTCTCCACAGGTGTCATTGCATGCCTCACCTCCTGGGGAAGAAAACCAGGAAACATCAGATTCCATAGCGACTGATGGACGGCACCTCGCAGACTCCACTCCCGGCTAGCCATGATGCAGGCCACACTGGATTCGGTCTCCAGTGGAGGTTGGAGAACCCCGCCAGCCCCACCGGGGAGGACATGCCCTGGGAGTATGGGCCAGTGGCAGATGGTAGACGCTGGGGGACAGGGCTGGGGGTTCCCTCCGGAGGATGGCTGGCATCAGGACAGAAAGTAACAAAAAACAAGAATCTGTCTAGTCTGGTTTTAAATTGTGTTTTATTTTTGCTGATCATTGCTAATTCTGGCAGATTATCCCTTGAACAATTACTCATTGTGCGAAAAGACCTTCCCTTAAAGCTGCCCTAAAAGTAGTACTTGTAGGCTGCATTGTGTGGCTTTGTGTGTTAATATTCAATTGTTTAAATGTTAAGTTTAGTTCCATCTTCAAGTATGGATCTTGAACAATGTTACAGAATAACATGAGGTTTCCCCTCAACCATCTAGTTTGGAGTGACATCAATTTTAATGATGCAAGACTAGGTTCATAGACTGATTTTGTAATCCCTTAAGGGACTTAGTGACCCTCATTTGGATGTTTATTCTATTTTTCATGCATATTGACTGTTATAGAACTCCACACTTGACTTGGGTAGTCTAAGCGAGGTCTTAAGTAAGATTTATAGATTGGTAAAAAGACTTCTGGTTCTCTACTTTTTTCCCATCATTTATCTCATGAACTGCCCTGAGTACCCCCTTCCTACTGGCTTCCCTAGCCCTGTCACCTGGCTTCTCAGGGACTTACCTTCCCTCCATTGTCCTCTGCCACAGGACTTTGGGGGGGTGCTCAGTCACCAGTGCTGGGCCTATGAGTGGTCAAATGTCATCCTGCTGCTGGGATGTTTATCCACTGATTTTGTCCCTGGGCTCACAGGACGTGCAATGGGTGCAATGTGCGAACTCTGCCTCCATGAAGATACCCCCAGTACCCTGACCATGGGTTCCCTTCCTTCTCTTGGCGAAGTCACATGCATTGACACCCAGCTGCCACTGGGTGGCAGTCAGAAAGTGAGTAACAGCAACCCTCATCCCAAGAGAGGAGCGCAATCCTCCAGACGTTCAATCCTCCTTCTCCCTGCTAGCCCATGAGTGACCTGTATCCATTTCTGAACCTGGATTGCCAGTAAGGCAGGAGGTGAGGCACATGGCATCTCAACCCTCCATGCCACTGTGTTGTACTTGTCTACTTTTGATGTGTTTTTTGATTGACCACAGAATTTTATTTGCTTTTGATATGTCTGATGTGTACTAGTTATCACATTTTAGTGAATCTGAGGTTATAATTCCTATATCTTTTTCACTTGTAACTACTTGCAATGCTTTGTTGCTGAGTATATATTGTTGCTGGGGGATTCTTTTTCCCTAGATGCATAACATGACATTTGTCCAAGTTGTAACATATACCCCATCTATATGTCTATCTTGAAATGTTATCAATATCTGATTGTGTAGTACTTGTTTCTTCCTTGTTGCTAGATGGTCCGCTTAATTTATTGTCATCAGCATAGCTAAACATCCAACTACACACTTCTATATTCACATCAGAAATAAATAGGGAGAATATGATATGATGAGACTTTAATAGGTCCCAACATTGAGCCTTGCGGCACACTGCTAGTAATGTTGCCTTTTGGTTATGTGTTACCATATATTGTTACAATGCGAGTTCTATTATGCAACCAATTTTTGACACAGTTGGTTATATATAGATTGATTTGCAATTTTTATTATTTTATCTATGATATTCCGATGCGTTATACTATCAAAGTCCTTACTGAAATCAATTTACAGTATGTAATATTAACTGGAATTTTGATGTCAAGGGCTATGCTTACTTTTTCATAGAAGCATAGTAGGTTTGTTACACATGATCTACCAGAGGGTCAAACCATGTTGTCCATCATCAGTATCATCAATATTGTTTATTTTATGAATATGTTGTTTAATTTCATCTGCTGGGATTGATTCCAAGATCTTCCAAGGAATAGATGTCAAAGTTACCAGGTGATAGTCATTGCTGTCACTTTTAGATCCCTTTTGAAAATGGGGGTAACCTCAGTCATTCTCCCACCTTGCAGAACCATACCTGTAAGGACTGATTTGTTGTAAAGTATAGGTAGTGGAATAAGAATTTCATTGTCTATAAGTTTTAAAATTTTTGGTGATAGTTTGTCTGGGTCTGGAGAGCTGATATCTAATTTTTGTTCTCTGCAGTGTCAGTTGGATGAATCTCAAGTACCGTTTTTGTGTTTGTATTAATGTTTGAAATATGACCAAGATGTTTGGAAAAAATAGAGCAAACCGAATTATTAAATTCATTTGTGATTTGTTTTGGGCACGTGAAAATAAATCTTATTGATTTTCTTTTTCCATAACAAAAAAGTATATCTATATACTTTTCTAATATCGGCACGGAAAATATCATGACATTTAAAAAAAATTTAAAAATGTTTTGCACCTTTTCTATATGTTGGTATTAGTCCCCATAATTTAAATAATATCCATATCAGTGTAATAGCCATTAACATTCGTCTTATGCCTTAAATCGCATGACAAATATTCCAGCCCCCCCCCCCCGGTAGTACCAGTTCTTCCTTGATTTTGCAGGTTTTGCCTGTGAAAGCAATGGAAGATAATAATACTCAACAGCAAATGCACTTGTCTTGGAAGGGGGCCCTCTGCAAAGATCCTGATCCTGGTTGCGGGTGGGGTATATGAAAAACAAAACAATGGAAAAGCACCACAGTGCACCCAAGTTCTCTTAAACTTACATTTAAAAAAGAGATAAATAGAAAGAAATCAGTACTTGTTAATAGGTATGGAGACATCTGGTTTCACCTGTAAAGTAGAAGAGAGAAAAGGTTAGTAATTTAAATGGGGAAAATACAAGATGAGACTAAAGAGGTTAAGGGAGCAGTAGACAAAAAGGTATAAAGTAAATAGAAAGCCATGCAAAAGAAAAATGATTAGACAGTGAAGAGTTAAAAGAGACAGAAAAGTGGGGGTAACGTATGGGAAAAATGGTAAAGGGAAGAAAGGTCCTGTTTGGAGGGTAGAAGGTAGCTAAGTGACCCCATAGCACCTATGGATACTTGTGTATAATAATAGGAGCCCTGGTGGTCTAGTGGACCTTAATATAAAGTGTCCCTGGTGGTCCAGTGGACCTTTGGTTTAACTGGTTACTATGCTGTGTTAGTGGACTGGTAAGGTTAACTGTCCCTGGTGGCTAAGTGGACCAATTTTATTTTACAATTATAGATCCCTGGATTTTAGTGGGTCCAGGAAGGGACCTTTCCTTCTTATACCACTGACGATGTGTGATAGAATGGTGTAGGATATACAGGTGAGACAACAAGTATGTAGTTTGACAAGCAACTAGACTGTACCTACCTGTCTCTGGATGTCTCTCACCCTCTGATTCCGAAGCTTTGAAGAACTACACACCTTGAAAACAATCCACACCCTCAGGTAAATAACCACGAGTGGCAGAAGAAAATTGGGGTGGAAGGTCCATCTTTAGTGACTTGTCACATACTGCAAGCCTTTACCCACAGCAAGAACAAGATCACCAGTATCACGAGATAAACCACAGTATCCATTTGTAACATATGCCATATGAAACACATAATAAAAACACTGGGGGGAGGAGAAATGCTGTCTTTTACATGCAGTTACCTAACCAAGAATTATGAACACATTCATGGACTCAACAGCATAAATTAAATTCACAATTGCATTTTGCCTAAAATACTGTCAGTTCTGTAAACTTTTGTTTACTCCTCATAAATTCCATTTACACTGCTGCTTCATAAGAATGATTTTAATTGATGTTTTAATTAGTGTTCAACATTTCACCTGCCTACAGTTGCACAGCACCTTACCAATTGATCTGCCACATCTTCCATTCACATCTCTTGATTCTTCATTTCACATTGAGGTCTCAATCCACAATGGCAGCCCTGATACATGTGAACTGTACATACAGTATCTGGTATGCAAGAAGCTGCTGCCTTGGGAGCTGGTGTCCTTGCCAGCATTCACAGTCCCTGGCCCCCCAGGAGCTACACACAGAGTGCTGTACAGAGGGTTGTGGGTGGGTCTGGAGGAGGTACATGCTTGACCATGGGAATACACTCAGACGTTGCTCATTATAACATCCATGGCTTTGCAGGGAGTGTGGGCTGGTGGGATATGACAGTCCTCCAAGGACTGACATATTCCTACTGGAATTAAAAACAATTTCACAGTTTCAGTGGTCAGTGCAGGTAAGGTCCTGGCCCTCTCTAGGGGCTTCAATTGCTGAAAGTGGGGGAGGTCCAGCCTCTGATTGGGTGGTAGGCCACTTCTTGTTATCATGCAGAGGGAGGGGTGTATACCTACTATTGCAGTTCTTTGAGTTGTGTAGTCTTCATCCTTCCACCAGCCCTCAATGTGGACAAAAGCTTGTGAGTGGGGTGAATAGCCACCCACCCCTGTGCTGCCCACATCCTAGACATGTGCATAGGAGTGCTGGTGACCACACATTGGGTGTGGGAGGGGGCACACAGAAGGGGCTATTGATGTGAGGAGGTCTCTGCATGTGTGAAGCAGGACTGCTGCACACCACATGGATGTGGAAGTACCTCTCTGTGGATGCAGAAGGTATGGTGGATAGGGCCATAAAAAATCGCATGCTGTGCCTTCATGTTTCAATTTGTGATAGGTTCCATAAATGCCTGTTTGCAAACTCACAAAGTCTAAAACAGTAAACTCCATCAAATGGGTCAAGTTAGTTGCACTGAACTCTATTAAATGATGGTCAAACAGCAAGTGGGTGATATTGTTGAAAAGTTGTAAACAGCAAGTGCTCCACAGATGGCATAACACACTAATGTTTCAAGACAAAATTTGCATTCAGAAGTCTGATCTGAAGTAGAGGAACTTCATTATTCCCTGCTGGGGGAGATAGAGAGATACAGATTATGAAATATTATCACTGATATTTCTGTGAAGAAGGGTAGGTGACTAACATGTCAACTGCAAAGTACTATAAGGAGAAAATGTAATGGCTGATGAGATCAAGGTATACGAACTAGACAAAAGACACAGGCAAGGCTGGAGACAGCAAGATAGAGGGTACAGAGCAAGAAAAAGGAGGCATAAAGCAACAGTAGAGCTATAGGAAACAGCAAGAACAATGAGACCAGAAATTTACACAAAGGCTAGGGAGGAGCCGGAATAAACGCATGAGACAGTGGCAAGGGAGCTATAGGGGGAAAGTACTAGAAACAGGGGACAGCTTCAAAAGGGCTATAGAAGAAGGAGCATTGAGTCAGAATGGCAGTGCCACTGCTATACATCACCTGTGCCACCACTCACTGAGCATCAACACATCCTAACTGGCTGCGTTAATGATGGTGTCCTCAACTCAGGACAAGGGAGGAGATGTTGCCACTATATCACTTGATAGTGAGATCCCAGCTGGAGGACTGTGTCCAGTTCTGGAAGCTGCATCTCAGAAAGAACCTAGACAGAGTACAGGAAGTCCAGAAGAGGGCAACTAAAATGGTGTAGGAGTTGACCACAAAGCCCTATGAAGAGCGATTTAGGGATCTCAACAAGTATATGCTGGAAGAAAGGAGAGAGAGAAGAGACATGATAGAGACATACAGATACCTTGCAGAGGTAAACAGGGTGCAGAAGGGAGTCTCTTTAAAATGAGAAAGAATACCAGGACCAGAGGGTATGTGATGAAACTGGGGTGGTAGTACTATTTCACTGAAAGAATTGTAGATGCCTGGAACAGATTGCCAGCAGACATGATGGAGGCAAAACAGTAGAGGGCTTCAAGCATATGTGGGCTAGATACAGGAGAATACTAGTAAATAGGCAGGAAGTGTCACCAGAGACCAGTTAAAGTCTGTGGAGACAGACTAAGCAGGGTCCATCTGGGCAGACTTGGTGGGCTAAGTGGTCCTTTGCTGACAAATTCTATTTTTCTATGTACTGCTCTTGCGGCTTCATTTACCAGGTCCTCTGCTAATGCTTTGGGGACTTTCCCTGCTCCCATTGCTCTATCAATTGCTTGCTCCTCTTCTGCACTTGCTGCTCTGTCTGATCCCCGCTGCTACTGACACTGTCTAGAGGTCAAATCACATCAGTGCCTCACTACTGGTTTTGGGCTGGCTGCCAGTTAGGGTTTGCATTGACTTCAAGGTGTTGTTAGTCAGATAAAAAACGTTGAATGGGCCCTGCTACCTCAGTGAGCTCCAGATTACCCACATCCCATCCAGAGATTTGAGATCTGGAAGGCAGGGTCTGTTATGGGTGCCACCATCCCATTTATAGTCTGTTTGTGATCAAGCTTTTACAGTGGCAGCCACAGCCGCCACCCCTCTGAAATATGCTATCCGAGAGGATCTGCACTGCTGGGTCAGTACAGTCTTTTGAAAACAAACTAAAATGATATCTGATCCAGTTAGCTTTTGGGTAGTCTAGTCTGAGTGGTTCTGTGTTACTCCTGCTGAAAATTATAAATAGCAGTAAGGACTAGGATGGTTGTATTTGGATTGGTAACTGGTTTGTCTTGTTCTGTGCTCTTATTTATAACTGCTGTCTTCATATGTTCTATTGTACTGGTGCTCAGAGCCATGGAGGGGCACCTTTAATAAATATAATAAACTAAACTAAACAAACCAACTATTGTTTAGTTGTGTAGTGACTGACCATCTACTCCTGATCATGCCATCACTCTAGATACTGCTGCTTTTCTGGTCTTTCTGGATGCCGCAGGCAAACTGCACTTCTGAATACTGATTTAAATCCACCCACTGCACTCTTCACCAGTCTCCTCTGGGAGCTAAAAGCTGCACAGCATTTGTTAGGGAACATTTGAGACAACATCATGATGCAATAAATGCATCTTTCCCAAGGGACCACAAAAAGTTTTATTGCCTTGCAAGCAGCCTTAAAAATAAATTATTAGGTGGGAAAAGGCAGTATCAACAAAAGACCCTAAAAAACAGGAAACATGATTATTTCAGTGGGAACACAAGAAACAATACAACCAGGAGATTTTGGGGTTTACAAACATGCCCAAATTTCCAATTATAGTAAAAAGGGGAAAGCCAGTTTTATGTTTCATTTAAGTAGTTTAAAAAAGTGTTCTAGGCTGCTAGACCTGAAATATTAACCTAATGGAGTAATCCAGACCTAACTTATTGTGTACCCATTTTTATATTCCGTGCTGATTCCCTTCATGTAGCTCTAGGGACTCAAATCCACATATCATTCTGTGACTTTTTTGTTGCTTGTTTGCATTTGATTGCTGGCCTTGGATCAGTTCAGATGGTCATTGTCTTGTATTGCACTGGCAGTGACTGACTGACTTGTTATTTTTGCATGCCATCTATGTCATGTTCAGTTAGCTTCATTTTTCTTCCCAGCAATCAAAGAGACCTTTAACACTGAACAACAAATGCAGCAATTCTACAAATTAATCTGTATTCATAGCTCATATAACCCTAATGGATTTGTAACATAGAGATATGGCCTCCGGAATTTTATGGTTCAGTGGCAGTAGAACCCCCTACAGGCCAGGCAACCCATGTCAGAACTTCAGAGTTTGTGGCAGATTTCACCATTTGGGCAATCTGTATTTAAACATTATTTGCTTTCCACAATTTCATTCTACTTTTCTCTCTGTGTTTGCCCTGAAGACCTTCCCCCACACATATTATCTACTCTCATTAGTCACATCACATGGTATGGTATATTATGTAGTGGCATAATAGAACTGTCTGCAGGGGCAAACAGTTTCTTCTGCAGAACTGAAACAAATGAGACATAGAAATTTAGGTGCCTGACTGCAGAACGTAGGGCTGTGGTGTATCAGTCAGGGGGAAGCAATGACCATGCTTAGGGATGCAGTTTGCTTCTGAGAAAGAAAACAGTGCAGCCAAGCTGATACTTGAACACTGATGTTCTTACCTAGAAGACAGCTTGCTAGCCTGAGGATCCTGTGGTCAGCCTCTTCCTTTCACACGTACATTCAATCACCCTGTGCAGTAGTGTGGGATAATAACAGACACAATAAGCAAATCTTCAGTGCATAAAAAAAAACACAAACTTGCATTTGTCAATTTATTTGTAATTCAAATAAAAAAATAAAGCAAAATAAAAAAAAAAAATACTGAAAGGAATAAGGTGTTAGTCCTTCACACCAAATCACCAGGCAATTGCTTTCTCCAACTAATTTCTGGGTTTGCCTTACCTTTCCTGAAATTACTTCGACCAGCGTGTAAGCTTCCACACTACAGTACCATCTCACTCTGTGGTCAGCAAGCTACTGAATCACCTATCTGAACTCTAGCCCCTAGTGGTGGCTTTTTATATCCTTACAAAGGTGACATCATTATCAGGCGGTCTATGCTGAGCAGCCCCTTTCCTCTAATTACCAGAAAAACACCTTCATGTTACTGGTAATTTAAACATACACATGACTAAAGTATACATTGCCCAAGGGTGTATTCAGAAACTCTTTACTGCACCAACATTGCCTTGTTTTAAAGGCTAAAACCCTGCATTTATTCTTAACAATCAATAATGGGGCTGAGCTCCTCCCTTTAGGTGATGACATCACTCCCTATAATAATAAATGCCTTCATGCCATGAGCTGCCAGCCCTATAGTAGGTTGTAGGAAGCAACACTCTACATTCAGTGGTTACCAATTAAAAGTTCACATAGATAAGCATTCAAGTTTTTCTTTAACCAAACGCATCACAGTATGTTATTTCTCTGATGGCATTCAAGGGGTTTGCAGCTAGAATGGGAGAATAAGGGCGCATTCCTGTTCTCCCTTCTTCTGCCAACTCCTAGACCTATCCTCATATTTCAGTTTCTTTTTATTATTTTTTTTATTTATGGGTGCTTTGGGTAGAAATGTTTTTAATACAATCAGCTTTCAATACCCTAATGCAGTCTCCTTTATACTCCAATACATGAGAGGAACTCTGCAGAGCAAAATGAGGACTTTTCTTAATTCCTGATGGCTGATATTTTAGGCTGTTGGCTGAACTTTTCATTTTGGCACATTTTTGTGCCACCTTTATTTCGTGCTGCTTGTTATATTTTATGTTTTTTTTTTTGTTGGCCTTCAGCCGAATGATTCATTTCCCCAATTACGCAATTTCATGTGGCACTATTTTATCAGGCAATTATGGGGACATTGGCAAAATCGCCTCGTAGTGCATGCTTCGGCTCACTTTGCTGGAGCTGTAATGCACATAGTGCATTGTGCGTTGTGCGTTGTGCATCTTATGCACATCTCTATGGAGCACTCTATCTGCATTGCACAAATTTGGTGCAACATGCAGCTTCTTTTCTCCACAGGTAGCTACAAGGTAAATTGCAAAATAAACAAAATACTCCATAGTGCCCACTTCGGCTCACAATGGAGCTGCCTCATGCGCAGTGCACATGTCTCTGGAGCACTTCCAGCTTCATCCAACTTTCCCATTCTTTAATTTGGAGCATGAGTTTGCTCCACATTTTACCGCAACATGTGATGCCTGTCAAAGCTGCTAATTTTCTTATGGGAGTGCTCAGGCTTCTGACTGCACTTCAAAAACAAAAGTACTGTAAGTATCCAGAAGAAAGAGGGAACCAGAGAAAAGGGATAGTACAGCGGAAAGCAGAGGGGCTGTAGGTGGCCTCCAGCTTAAGGCAATGTCCTCTCGTATTTTTACTGCCTCTGAGACTGAAGATGCTCTCTTCATTCACCTTGTTAATGCCATTCATGTACTTCAAGATCTCATTCATGTCCCCATCTCCCTCCTCTCCTCCAGGGAGTACATGGTCAGCTCCTCCAGTCTCTCCTTGTATGTCCAGCCCTGCTGACCTTTATCATATTAGCCACTCTCCTCTGGACCACTTCTAGCAGGTTAATGTTCTTCTTGAGGTAGTGACGCCAGTACTGCACATTATAGTCCAGATGCAGCTGCACCAGCAATCAGTATAATGGCAATATGACTTCTTCCCACCTGCTACTGATTCCCCCCTGGCAATACAACCCAGCATTCTGTTGGTTTTTGATGCAGCCTTCCTGCTGTGTGAAGAGTGCTTTAGGTCACTAGTCATCATAACTCCCAGGTCTTTCTCCTCCTCCTCCTCCTCCTGGGATTTGGTTATCACGACCCCTCCCAGGGCACACTCCATCCTTGTGTTCTTGGTGCCAGTGTGTGCAAACTTGGACTTCATCACATTGAATCCAAGTTGCCATATTCCGGACCAATTCCCGAACTTAGACCTTCTTATGGTTCTGTATCGTTTCTGCTGCTGAGTTTGATGTCCTCCTTGAACAGACAAATTTTGTCATTTATGCCTTCACCAATATCTTTAATGAAGATATTAAACAACACTGGCCCAAGCACCAAGCCCAGTGGGTCCCTGCTGGTGACTTCACTAGAGCTTGAATGGTTCTTCCCCACTACCACCCTCTGGGTCCTGTCTTTCAGCCAGTTGGCTAACCCATCCAGAGAGTCTCTCACCTACCCCCAGATCCTCCAGTTTTCTTATCAATTTCCTATGGGGCACAGAGTTAAAGGCTTGCTGAGGTCCAGGCATAGGATATCGACTGATTGGTCTTTGCCTATTGTTTTTGTCACCCAGTTAAAGAAATTGATCGGGTTTGTTTGTCAGTATCTCCCAGCCATGAACTCATGCTGTTGTTTATCCTGGAGACCATTTCCTCCTAGTAATCTACCAGAGTTTCCTTAAGGATAGCCTCTATGAGCTTACATATGGTTGAGATCAAGCTGACCAGCCTGTAGTTAACAATTCACAAAGACCGGTCCACTGCGGAAAGTGTGCCCAGAGTAACAAATAGCAGACAGTGGTACTGCTCCCTGTCCTCATCCCTCTTGTCTTCTGGAACTTCCTGTAAGTGGTCCTCTTATCCCTAACTGCCTGGGCTACCTCATGGCTAAATAAGTACAAAATGTTTATTGTTCGACATAAAGTCATTACATAAGTCATTGCAAAAGAATGTTGAAAGTAGACATCAAATGGTACTTACAATAGATTCAATAAACTTGATTAAAATGTTTTGCAGCCTCATATTCTCACATACAGAGAGACATAATTTCCACTTCCTTTATTTGTAATTACAATAAATTTAAGTTCTGGAGTAATACCTTTCAAGTGAATATATATTTTTTACGAACAAATATTTTTCCACAGTTGTAATTAGGTACTTCTTTGTTACTCCTACAATCTTATACTTTTCAGAAATTTTGTTAATCTAGTTAATTTTGCATGATCCATCAAGTTAAATAATTCAGAGATAACCTCACCAGGCTGGAGTACAAATGTGGCCATAATCTGACTGAGCCAAGACTTCCTTCCTTTTTCGTATAGTGGGCAGTTTAAAATAATGTGCTTACGGTTGTCTTCTGTATTTAGACCACACGCACAATAAGGGTTGTTAATTCCTTTACATTTTTGAGAGTATCCTATATAATTTGAGACATGTAGCTCCATTCAATATCTAGTTAACAATCTTCTATTTTCTGAATTGTTGTAATATTTTTAGATACGAAGCTAAAGAATGTTCAGGATTTAGATAATTAAACCACCTGAAGTGTTTCAGACTTGAAATTCCAGCTTGATCTCTTGTTATCGCTATGTTCTTTATCCTTGTTTTAACCACCCACACTATTTCTTAAAATGGCTTAAAGAAGACATCGTACAGAAGATGACCCAAGTCATGCAGAAAAATATAATTATGGGTATCTCTTGTAATTGGGAAAATAAAACCCCTGCTATTATATTCTATTGTTTCTTCAAGGCATATACAGGACAATCTATGTTCAGGAATCAAAAAGAGCTTCAATATAAAAATAACTCTTGTTTTTTCATTGTCAGAGTGTCCAAGGAAATCTGACCAGTTCCCTACACATGATTTCAACAGGAATTGATTGTGGGATAAGAAGTATATATCTATAAAGTTTATTTATTATAATTTGTAGTGGTTGAAAGCTATCATGTGTCCAAATTTATGAGCTGTAAAGCATGTCAGGTTTAATTTTCGCATTAATTACATTAAAGGGGACGGAATTGATTACTTGTGTGCAGCTGTTTGAGATGTCTCTATTTTCATAAATTATATTTATACAGTGAAAGGATCCTCATTTATTTGTGCCTCAATAAAAGCTGAAGCTGTCAGTTGTGTTTTGTAATGTTTCCTTTGTATGGACAACATTCTGTGCAGTTCCTTTCATGGAACAAAGAATCTAAAGTTTTGACTATGTCACTTCATGGTTTCAAAACCATGGGCACTATACTGATAAGTGCATGCTCACATTTCTGAAACCATGAAGCATCTAGATTTCCTGGTCATGGAAGGTGCTATGCCTCTTTTTAGGAGGCAGTATAGCACAGTGGTTTAAGGCTCTGAGCTGCAAACCTGGAGACCTGGGTTTGAATCCCAGAGCCCCCTCTTGCATACTGTGTGACCCTGAGCAAGTCACTTAACTTCCTTGTGCTCCCAGATCACACCTGTAAACAAGGTTTCAGCTTAGTGTGTTTCTCCTGGTTAAAAAAAAAGAATCATCTAGTACTGTTGCTTTAGGATAATGTATGTGCCTCTTCCATATTGTATCTTTTGCAAACCTTAATCCAAGGTAATCACAAGTTTTGACTGTTTTAATTTTGTCTTTCCCAATATACAGTGAATGAACCAATTTCTTATTATATCCAAATATCACCATATTTGTTTTAACTTTATTATCTACTAATTTGACAGGGGCATGTTTATTGCTCAAATGAATTAACTTGCATTGTAATCCTAAAAATGATGTTGAGATAATAACCAAATCATCTGCATATGCAAGACAGGTACATTCTTATTGCATATTTTTGAGGAATGAAAGTCACTACAATCCATACTTTCTATTATTGAGTTTATGTATATTTTAAACAAAGTTGGGGCTAGAATACACCCTTGTCTTACACCCCAGCTGATTTTAATTGGTGAAGATAAGTTCCCTAATTGATTATATTGTACTTTTTCCTATGTTCTCTGATGAAGCTTTATCAATATATTCAGCAAATCAGGGTCTATACCACAAGCTTGTAGTTTGTCTCAGAGAATTGTAAGGTTAATTGAGTTGAATGCTGTTTTAAAATCGATGAAACAGCAATATAACTTTGACTTTTATTTTTACATACTTCCATATCAAATGTTTAAGAACAAAACAGTGCTGAATAGTAGAACACTTATCTCTAAAGCCATTTTGTAATTCACTCAATAAACCAATTTCTTCTAACCATTTTTGTAAGTGACTCAAAATAATCCTTGTAAATAGTTTCTGGGGCACAACTAACAAACTTATCGGCCGGTACATGGAAGGGTCATTTCTATTACCTTTCTTAAATATAGGGTAGATTATACTACCACTCCATGAATCTGGTAATGGGTCTCCTTGAACGTAACTATTAAATGATATATGAAAAAGTGGAAGCAACCACTCTGGAAATTTGTTCTACACATCTGGTACTATATTATTAGGACCAGGTGCTTTATTAGATGTTATCTTTTTGAATGCCTCTGAGATCTCCTGCTTTTCTAAGTATGTTGGCCTTCGGAAGAAACCTAACGACAGTTGTCTAATGCTAAGATATTCATCTCTGACATCATAATAAAGAGTTGAAAAATGGCTTTCCCACATTCTTGGCATGGTTGCTGATTCTACTTTCCTACAATATTGAGCATAGTCTTGGCTTACTAGCAGTCAGAATTGTTTTGTGTTTCTATTTATTACTGTTTCTCTTAACTTGGACCACATATGATACTGAAATTTCTGTTTTTCTTGCAATACCTCTTTATATCGCTTCCTAGCTTTATTTAAGTTTTTATGTGAAGTCATTTTGTGCAGTTATGATATTTTCTTATTATCCTATTTAAATCAGTTTTGCCACTCGAAATGTTTTGATAAACCAAGTTCTCTCATACTGATGTCTTCTCACACTCTGAAAATAGAATCATCTAATATAACTATGTATTTTACTAAAATGTTCTACTAGTTTACTCATATCTGTACCCTGTAAAATATTATGTCTAATAGTGAATAAATATTCTGAGTGTAATAACTGAGAAAATGTTCTTTCTTCCTGAGGTTGGCATCTTAACCTACATTGGTAGATGATCTCTAAATCCTGGGGTCTTATATCTGATTCAGATCATTTCTATTTTGAACAGAGGCAACAATGTTCAATAAGACTGGGAAATGTGTTGATTCAGGCCTGTTATGAATGTCTAGATTCTCGATGACACTTAGGGCCTCTATATTGGCCCACATAAGATCAATGATTGATGCACCTTTTGGGCCAACAAACGTGAAATACCATTTGGGTCACCAATAGTTCTACCATTTAGAAGACAGAGATCTAAGGATTCCATTATTTCAATGAGCTGCTTATCCTGTCTGTTGGTTATTTTATCTTTCGTGTTACGAGTAAAGTTTATCTTATCATTTATCTGATTAATTCCCATTGTTAATTCCTTTTTAAGTGAGGCTGTTGCCTTACTTGCCACTCTTGCATTGAAGTCTCCTAAGCAGAGGAGGGGTATGGCTACATATTTATCTGATAGTGTTTCAAGACATAGTTTTAACATTTCCCAATTATAATTATTTGAAAAATGTTTCATCCTAGGTGGTGTGTAAACATTATTATTAATTTATAGGATTAATTATCCAAAAATAAAGGTAATAAAAAATTTGATGAACACCCTAAGATGTTAACTTTAAAATTCAATGTGGTTCAAAGATAGATAGCCAATCCACCTCATGGTCTACCTTTCTTTTTAGATTTCTCCATAGGGACTACATAACTTGTGTATCCTGGCAACATGGGTGGATTTGTTTCTAAATAACTGGTCTCCTGCAAGCATATAATATCCTGCTTCTCAAGGAATTGCTTTACTTCATTATCAGCTAGCTTATTTACTAAACCTTCTATATTCCATGTAAATATATTTATCATGATTAATGTGTACCATATTTTCTCTCTGCTGACAAAACTATTTGTCATTCCCTTGGCATTACTGACAATGGAGCAAATAGATTTGTGTCCAAATTTCCCAGGGTATTATCCTGAACATTTTATTTATTCTTTGACTCTTCCCAAACTAGATGGTTAGTCAAATACAAACCCATGGGATCCAATACTTTGGATGCCTCTAGGATTAAAGCTGCTAACTTTGAATTTCTAAAGGTCAAGTCTATTTGGAAGTATATATAGAAATACCTTTATGGATCTTTATATAGTCTATCCAACTGGAGTTAATATTCATTTTTTTTATTATTATTTTAGTCTTTGGTAACTGGGTAAGGCACACTAGGCTCAACTGCCTGTTTTTAGGGGTGACCTGGGAGCACTGGGCGGTTAAGTGACTTGCTCAGTGTCACACAGTATGCAAGTGGAGGTTGTGAGAATCAAACTCAGGTCTGGTCTGCTGGATGTATCAAGATCATTCATGCCTCATTCCTCTAACCTCTAGGCTATACTGCCTTTAATGCCCAAGAAAGGAAATTTGCAATTTCTCTATTAACCCAGTGATGGAGTTCCCTGAATCTCCCATCCAAAAAATGAGAGTGTTTTCTTTTCCCACTGGTTAATTTGATTTTCCTTATAGTGATTAATAACTTCTATTACCCTATCAAACCATTTATCATTTTGTTCTTCATTTTCATACTGCCCTTTCTCTGCCTCTATAAAAGATACAGGCACTTCTTGATGTGGGAGAAGGCAAATTGATTGCTTCTTTAATTCAGATTCAAGTTCCCATATTTTTTCTGCCAAAGCCCAAGAATTACAATAAAGTAGTACACAATCTGAGTAAAAAGTGTTTGGAGGACACATCATTTTTTTTTAATCTCCTCAGTTATATGTAGTAACTGCACTGTCTAGTCTCTTGAAGTGTCTGATGTTTCTTGACATAATTTATGTATTCCATATATTTCAATCAAATATTCAGTTTTTACAGTTTTGTCCATTACTAAGGACAAATGTATATTATTTGAATCTGACTCTTTCCTTTCTAAACAGGATGTTGAATTTACATCAGATGTATTTCCCAATTTGTTACTTGCCTTGAGCTTTCCCTGTTTCATCACTACATCTTTGGATTTTCATTGTTTCACAACTATGGCCCATGTACTGTAGGTTTACTTTGCAGAGGGCTTTTGGGTAGGCTATTAACTGCTTATCTTTGATAGCCATATTACTAGTTTCCGAAGATTCAGGGTATGCTCTGGTTTGTTTAGTCACCTCTGCAATATCTGCAATGTGAGAAGACACCTGAGGCTTCGCTAAATTGATCTCTTCTTGTGCATTATTAGTATATTTAGTCATTTTTTATTTATTATTCCTATTCCTTTTCTTTTTTTTTGGTGCTTTTTTATTTGTATATATTTTTCTCTTATTATTGTCTATTGTCCAGCCAATCTATTCCACTATTTCCTCCTGTCCTTTTTGAAATGGGGGCGATTCACTTGAGCTGCTTTATTAATCATTATTTTTTTTGCATTTTCTCTTCCTCCATTTCACACTCCTCATCTAGTGCTTGTGCTAAGTTTTCCTCCTTTCTTATTCTATTTAGGAGGACTTTATTGTAAAAAACACCTGTTCTTATATTGGATAGTTTTTTAATTATCCATAGGTTTTCCAGAATCATAATATTGGCATAATTTTGATTTTTAATCATCTCTAGAGATTGCTTTGATAATGCTGTTGATGCAGTGAAGTCCCCCATGTTCGTAAAATATTCTTTGTTATAGTTTATATTATCTTCCTGTATGTTTTGGGCTAATAATCCTGCAGGCGATGAGGCTGGGGAAACTTGGGGTATTACTATCTAAAGTGTACTGATTTTCAATACTTTGCACTGTTGCCTCTTTATTATCATAGATTTGTACTATTACTTCTTTGTTATCATAATGTGTAACTGTTAGCTAATTTTTTGAGACCTTCAGTTATATGACTTAGGTCTTGAATGACAGAAGGCAGAGTACCCTTTTTCGTTGATTTCCTATCATTATCAGCTTTACAGGGCATGCTGTCTTTATAAATTCTGCCTTGCAAAACATGTCCCTCAGAGCTTATCTCAGACACAGGTTTCCACTTTCTTGGTCTATTTGTATCTGATACAGGCTCTGTGTTAGGGTTTAAATTTGTGTCATGTACTTTCATTACATCATTTGTGAAATCATCAAATGTTCACATTTAATTCTCCCATCCCTTTATTCTTATCTTGGATACTATGGCTATTTCTATCTAAGGTTTCTCCAGAGATATCAAACAAATTCTGAAAACACTTGAATTCAAGGAGTTATAAGTATTGTATGATGCAAAAGAAACTGCCTCCAAATAAGAGTCTGTTGGCCAGATATTCAAAACTTTGCCCCAGGGCTAAATTAGCACTGCCTAGCATGCTTAATTAACCTGGAACCAATAGCCCACTATATTTAAAAGGGATAACCCCAGAGCTACACCTGCTGACCATAGTATGCTAAGGAAGCTGGGCAATCTGGGCTGGGAGTGCAGTGCAAAAATAGCCCGGGAATAAGACAGCTCTGAATATAGCAACCAGGAAGTGCAACCCACAACAGTATCTCAGTTCACATCGACGTGAAGGAAGGCAGAGGTGAACTATATGGCCAATGTGTGTGCTAGCAAAGGAGTGGAGTCAGTAAAGCTACAAGCATCAGTGCATGTGAAATTACCTTGTGCAAAAATGTACAATGTTTCTGAAATGTTTGCTCAGTGCAAACACATTTGTGCAGGTTTAGCGGGAGCTAAGCCATTTGCCTGGCACTATCATGTTTGCCCAGGACAAATATATTCAAAAGTGACATGCAAATGAGCCTACCTAGGTAGTCTGTGGGCAAACATCCAGATTAGCATCTCATTATGACTTGATTTGCATGCAGTGTGCCCAGTGCTATTGCAGGGTCCCACAGTCCCACTTATAGGTCAGTCTGGAAGTACAGGGGCTGCCCACAGCTCCACCTGTAGGTCAGTCTGGCAGTGCATGGTGGTAGCTGCAGGCTACATTTGTACAGTACAGCATAGAATATTATGCCCCAGGAGGCTACACAGCACAGGCACAGGTGGTGGTGCTGCATGCAATTATCAAACGGTAGTTCATGCTGCAGTGCACAGCAGACACTACAGTAGCATGGGACCAGTAGTGTGAGGGACACAGCAATGCCTATGGCATGTATGGCAGTGATGACCACTGCACTGTAGACAGTGACAGACCCAACTTGCAGGTGTTTGCTGACAGTGGACATTACTGTTATGCTGTTGTGTGACCCACAGAAGCTGCACCACTGGCATGGGATGCTCACAGTGACATAAACATGGCTGGCTGTGTGTGTGCTGTGGTGTCTGTACAGATGTGTGGTATGTGGCTGGGGGGCACATACTATCAGACAGGTACACTGGTGTTGGGGTATTCCCAACACCGGCCCATTAGCACTGCTTGGCTTGTCCCAGCCTTGTGGCTGCACCAGTCTGTGGTGCAGCCTGGCCACTTGTACACCCTCCCTTCAACACCCTCCATGCCCACAGTGCTGCATGTGTGTGCTGGGTGGTCTGCAGGTGTGTGCCATATGGCCCATTGCCATGGTGTACACTGGAAGCCAGGTCACCACTTACTGCCTGGTATGGCTGGGACTGATGGCAGATGATGGCATCATAGGGATGTCATCCATGAGCAGTGTGTTTCCTCTCTGTCTGGCTTATTTCTATGTGTCATACTTACTGGTTAGGGTTGCGCAAAGCTATGCAAAAGTTGAGCAAAGCCTCGTAAAGCCACATAGTCATGCAAAGCTGGTTTACCCAGAGTTAAGATTACCTTTTCCTGGGTGGTAATTTGCACCATGCAAAGTGTTGCACTAAGTTGTGAAAAAACACTTTGCATGGCACTATTCGCTGAATATAGCATTGTGCCTGTATTCATGTACATGCCCCCTCAGTTTGCCCCTTGCATACATTATTATTTTGCCTGGTGCTAATGCAGTTTGCATGTGCTATTTGACCTTTTGAATATTTTGGACCCACACTAACCCGATGCTAATCCTGTACAGATGGTTTGTGCCCAGTGCAAAGTTTTGAATATTTGGCCCTGTAAGTCTTGGTGACCTTAATCTACCAGAACCTCCAATTAAGGGTGAAATTACTAACTGTTTGTTTGATCCCTCTGAGATAGGGGTATTAAGAGCCATTTCTCGTACATCTGCCTTGAAAAGAAAGTCAATTATTTTAAATTGATTTCTTTCCATTTCCCATTCCATTTTTGCTTTCTTTTAATATCTTTCTGTTCCATTTGACCATCAGGTTGTTTAGCAGGAGAACAGACTAGACCACTTCTAGTGCTAACCATATTTGCTCCATCCCTTTAAGTTTAAATAAATTCAAGTGATGAAAAAACCCTTTTTCAGTTATTTGCTAGCAATTTAAAATTTATATGTACAAAATGCAGGTATCTCCAACTGTATGTTAACAATAAAAGTGAAATACTATAAATAAAATAAAATTGCTTAAACATTTTCAGAGTAAACTCATAAAAACACTCAACAGCTCTCAAAACTACCAATCTTAACAGACTATAATATATCTATTGAGTCTTTTAGGATAAAATATCACCGGGTGGCTTCTTTCTTTAGGATCTGATTCTTAATTCCTTCATGTAGAATCCATATAATTTGAGCAGAAATGCAGTTCTTGATTAAAAGCAACGTACACAGTTTGATTAGTAAAGTGTAGAAGTTCAAAGAACAGTTTTGTAAAGTCTTGAAAGTTGGTTAATCAGAGGTACTCCTTTTTGGAGTAGGATATTAATGCCTGGTGAAGGGAATAAAATATGCCGTAAACAGTGTTGAGTGGAAAATTATTCTGAGTAAGTTCTAAAATTGAATCACTTACAGACAATAATTTATTATATATTATATGTAAAGTTAGCCAGGCTTTTTATTATACAACTTAAATTCTCTTTCTCTAATCCAGTAAAATGAGTTTAGTAGATCAGGTAAATAGTAAAATAATATCAATAAGATCAAAGTAGAACTAAATATACTCAAGAAACCAAAATCCCTCAGCAGTTGTTTAATCTTAGATTATCATTTTTATTTTTCCTCAGTAAGAGCTGGACATACACTGTATTGTAAACATGTCTTTCTTGCCAGCCTAATAGTAATTATGGTCCATTCATTCATTAGCCATTGGGTGGGATATTCAAAAGGGTTGCGCCATGCGCAATAGGGTTGCGCCATCGGAAGTCCGAAATTATGCCATTCTGCGATATTCAGCAGGAGACAGTTGCACCACAGAAAACATGCTGAGCAACAGCGCAATGCTAATGAAGGTATGCACAACCGAAGGGGGTGGAACCATGCATAAAGTGCGCAATGCGATATTCAAAGGCTTGCGCAATGCGCAACAGTGGATCAGGCGGAAGTTGCGCTACAGCGGAAATGAGCCAAAATAAAAAGGCTCAAGGAAGAAGTGCAAGAACGCGACAGGGAAGCCACATGAGGCAGGGAGACAGAGCAGGCCAGAGCAGTAAACAGTGCAGGCCAGGGAGTGCACAGGACAGAAGAGGGGCAAGGGAAGGTGTGTGGGGCCACAGAGTGCAAGAGGCCAGGAGGTGTACCGATGCAGTGGAGGTAGCAGTCAGGACAGCGAGGTAACAGATCAACAACTGCGGGGGGAACACAAGCCAGGGAGATGGACAGTGCCAGCTTCCACATGGAAGCTGTAATGAGGGGGTGAGAAGCATGCTGCAGGGGCGTGGCGGTGGAAGGGCCCATCGGTGGTACGCCCCCAACAGGCAATACCGTGGCCGCATCAGCTTTGAGCTGTATTCAGATGTAGAGATTGTGGGCTGGTACTGCCTGAACAGGGCAATACTGAGGCGGCTCTGTGAGCTGTGCAGTGATGTGATGCAGGCACCCTCACGACGGAGTCACGCTCTGTCAGTGGAGACAAAGGTAACAGCCTGCATGTGCTTGCTCGCCACGGGTACCTTCCAGAGACCAACAGGGGACACCACAGGCATAACACAGTCGGCCATGTCATGCATCCTCACCCAATTCCTCAGCGCACTGCTGCCACATGCTGTGGAGTACATCCATTTCCCCAGCACCACGGCAGAGCATACAGCAAACATACAGGAGTTCCACAGGGTAGCACATATGCCTGGCATGCTAGGGGGTGATAGACTGCACCCATGTGGCCATTCGCATGCCACCTGGCCCTGATGGGGCTGCCTATCTTAATCAGAAGGGGTTTTCCAGTGTCAACTGCCAGGTGGTGTGTGACGCCAGTGGGCACATCATCAATGTCTGTGCCACGCACCCTGGTGGAGCACACAATTCATTCATATAGTACCAGTCTGCACTGTGCCATCGATTCAAAGAGTGGGGACATCCCCACAGGACATCTAGTGGGTGTGTATGCATGTAGGATTGGCAAATCGGGGGCAAGGGTGGGTAAGCCACAGGTGCCATGGGAGTGGCACACAGGGTTAGGGGCAATATGAGCCTGAACATGACACTAACCTCCACTATCTCCACACAGGTGACAGTGGATACCCACTCCGTCCCTGGCTGCTCACACCCTACTGGCGGCCTACGACCCCATTGCAGCAATGCTTCAATGAGGCACACGCCGCCACACGCAACATCATCGAGCGGGTGTTTGGGATGTTGAAGGCACGCTTCCGATGCCTAGACACCTCCGGTGGTGCCCTACAGTATAGCCCCTCAAAGGCCTGCTGGATATTCCTGGCCTGTTGTATCCTGCACAACATGGCCAAAGACTGTGGGATAGCCATACAGGTCGAGGAGGGGGACAGCGATGGGGACACTGGTGACGCCGGTGATGATGGGGATGAGCATGATATGGCGTGACCCCCGACTGATCCGGCTGGCCCAGCTACACCGGGACACCATCACAGAGGAGCACTTAGCCCAACACAGGTAAGTCATGGGGCCAAGTGCAACCAACAGTGGCTAGGGCACAACCGACATACACACAGGGAAACACACCAGGGGTGCATGACAGTGAGGGAAGTGGCAGGGCACAGAAGCACACACACATGACTAGGGAGGGGTGAACAGTAACACGCCACATGGACAGACACACACACACACACCAGGCACAAAGTGCACAGGGGTCAGGTCCACAACAGAGCAGGAACACAGACATTAAATACACACACGTCCACAGGCCACCACCACCACCTGTACTGTCCATGTACATGTGTCAGATGCTGGGCACCCTTGCACTTTGGTGTACAGCGCAATGCAGGCATCATCATGCACACGCAGCTGTGAACAGCAGTCGGGAGGTGTGCAGGTGGTCCGTGTGTCGGCGTGTAGGGCAGGGCACCCACTGGTGCACTGCCCACTAAATCACACATTGCACACAGGGCAGCACCAGACAGGGCCCGCACTGGGAGACAGCTCAGTCATGCGGCACAGTGCCACGGCCACCTCGGATGCGTGGGTGGCCCCGCCGAGACCCAGCAGCACTGGCAGGCTGAGCATGGGCCACATGGGGTGGCACCGATGGACCACCAGGAGTCCCACTGCGTGAACATGACCTTGTCTGCACAGGGGTCTGCAGCATACCGAACATACCTGCACCAGGGGTGCTTGGGATGCCCACAGCTGAACCCGACGTCGACAGGGTGGGTGTCACACACACTGGGAATGGGGAGTGGATAGCATACTGCATGGTGTGAGCGGTACAGGGGCACCTGACTGTGTGCCCAATGTGGCCACGACACCGACCACTGCCTGTGTCAGCCTGTCGATGGCGGTGGTCACATCCACCTGCAAATGGTCAATCCGGGACAGGATCCTCTCGGTGTCCCTGCTGTGCCACTCCATAGCCACACACAGTGCCTCCACGGATGTTGCAATCCGCATCTTCTGCTGTACTGATGCCTGCAGCAGGCAGGTGTGCTCATCAAAGAGGTCGTCTGCCACATCGGCAACCTGTCCCTCAGGGTCTGGAAGGGCCTGATGTACAGCACCCCTTGAGGGTGGGTGCTGCTCACCAGGACCAGATATGGGCATGTCCACAGGCGGTGCACCTACATCACCGCTGAGCCCTGTACCCCCAGTCCTGTGGGTGACTGCTGCTGCTGCCCCTCTGCCTGCTGTGCCCACGGGATCAGTGGTTCCACTGCTGTGGCCGCAACAGTGCCAGTGACCTGCACAGCCACCGGTGCTGCCCCACCGGTGCTGACAGGCACAGCCTGGGACTCTGCTGACATGCTGGCACACACGTCGGAACCAGCTAGATCCATGGGCGTGAGCTGTCCTGCTGTGTGTCCATTCTGTGACACACACATTTCAATGCCCATAGTGGTAGGCGCATCATCGATGGTGCAGGTCTGTGCCACAGCCACAGCCACAGCATGCTGGCATGCTTGCATGCCAGACCACTGGGACACAGGAAGGGCACTCCCCACACCTGTCTCAACATCAGTGAAGGTATCCGGGCATGCACACTGCCGCAGTGCATGCCGGCAATCTGTGGAGGTGGATGGTCCCTCCTCCAACTCCAGGTGGCTGTCTGCAGTGGACATGCCCTCCACTGCTGACCCCTGCAGACGCACAGGATCTGTAACAGAAAGGAAGGACACGTTAGTGCATGTGAACTACCTTCCCCCCTGACCATGACATACCATGCAGTGATGGGCTACCACCTGTCTGGAAGCCACCTCCAGGAACACCCTCAATGACGCTGCGCTGCATGCTTGCAGTGAGCATGTCCTCCGCCGGGGTCAGCTGCACCACCTCCAGCTGTCCCCCGCCTGTTGCAGCATGTGCCACCCTGACGGCTGCAACCTTCTCCTTCACCCATCTCCCGTCGGTCCCCATCTTCTTTTTACACTCCTGCACAGATCGCTGGTGGCTGCTGTGCAGGTTGATGGCACATGCCACCCCCTCCCATGCAGCAGCATGGGTCTGAGGGGTGCCCTGCCATCCACTGAGAAGTGGCTCCTCAGCCAGGTAGGCCTCAAACAGTGCCTCTGTCTCCGCCTTCATAAAGTTGGGTCTCCTCTTCCGCCCACCATCATCCTCCTCACCCAGTCCTCGCTCAGTCATTTCACAGCCTGTATGGGTGAGAGTGGTCACCTGTGAATGTGCAGTACACAGCAATTCTCTGGGGCCATGGTCCAGAACAGCACAATGCATGCAACTCACCTATCCACTGCAGTAACCGAATATGGCCACTGCAGAACAGTGTCGCACATTTATAGCGCAATGCATGCAAATTAGGACTGGAGCAACTTTAAAGAGATGCAAATTGCACCGCTGAGCCATTGAATGGCTGATCAGATGATTTGCATATGACGGCTGAATATCGCGCTGTTGCGCTTTGCGCAATACGGTTGAACCGGCTGAGCCAATGGCGCAGTTCTGTGACTGCGTAGTACACCACACTGCGCATGCCCAGGTAGCTTACGTAGGCGTCTGCCACACTGATGACATGCTGTGCGCGACACGCAATTCAGGACACGGCCACTATTGTGCCAGTGGCGCTACAGCCACAGTCACCACATGGCGCTGTGGCACAACTGCGCAGTAGTCCACCGTGGCAATGGCACACAGGCGACCAATCACTCTGGACATGTAGATGTCCGATGGCACTCTGCGTGGCCTTGCGCTGGAGACCCATGACCCCGTGCCCGACCTTTGCCCCCTTGGCGCTGTACGTATGGCATGTCTGCATCTCTATCGCGCTGTTCAGTAACAGCGCAATAGGGACTGGCGGCATTATACGAACAGCGCGATAGGGACTAACGGAGTTGTATTGCGCAACAATTCCACATGGGGTTGCTGAGCTGCGGAGCGCCATATTGCCTACTATATACGTGCAGGGATGGCACGCAGGAGAGCCCCACAATGGAGTGCGGTGGAACTTGCCAACCTAGAGGCCATAGTGGAGCCTCACCATGGCCCACTGTTTGGGGATGAATTCCTGAACATGGCGAGGACTCATGTGTGGCAGCAGGTGGCCACTGCCCTGGAGGCGGCCACTGGCTGGCGGCGGTCGACAGAGCAGTGCAGGCACTGGTACAGTGACCAGCGGAGGAGGGAGCAGGCACTACTGGCATGACTTTGTTCACGTGCCAGGAGGGGCGTGGTGCCTCAGCCAGGTGGGTGAGCCATATATGCACCTGTATTGTCCGTATGGGTAACACTGTGTATTGTGACCAGCACATGGGGGAGGGTTGGTCTATGGTTGGCTGTGGTGGTGTTTACAGGATATGTGATGTATGGGTCTGGCTGGGTGGGCGGGCACACTCATTGGGGCAGGGGGATGTCTGCTTTGGGATTTCACTGATGTGTTTCTCACCTTTTGTTTCCCACAGGCGTGGTGGAGCGGAGGAGGGCCCAGGCTGAGGAGCAGCAAGGGGTGGCAGCGGTGGCTGTGCGTGTTGTTGGTGGTGGTGTTGGTGATGAGCCATGACATCATCATCAGCAGCAGCAGTACGATGAGGGTGAGTGTCATGACATCATGAATGCTATTGCATGCTGTGGGGGGGGCAGGGCATGGCCATCATCCATGGACAACACTGCCATGCACGCAACATGTGACAGCACTGTCCAGCGGCACTGCATGTCTGGGAGTGCGTCAATGGTGGTCCATGCATGCACTAGGCACATGGCTGTGGCACTGCCTTCCCACCACATAGTCACATCACTATACAGCCTTGGTTGTGCTGTGCTGGACATGGGTAGTGTGTGTGTGCAGTGGCACACATGGCTGTTGCTGCCTGGTTGGGCATGTCTTGTGCACGGTCACTGTGGGTGGGTGGGTGCACTCCATCACAGGAACGCGGCACTTGGCTGTATGCCATGCATGTTGGGTGGGCTTCAGGGATATGGACAGTCACAACCATTGATTCTGATCTCTTGTCCTAGGTGTCCAGATCCTGCGGAGGCTAAAGCGGTCGGTCCACCAGCTCATTCAGGTGGCCGTGGAGTCCCTCGACATCCTGAGGGATCTGCAGCGCCGTGACATCAGGTGCAGGAGGAGGCCCCGGGACCAGCAGCAGCTGGATGATGAGTGGGCTGGCAGGCAGTAGCTGCCCATCACCTCCCCCCTTTACCCATCCCTCACACCCTGCCTTCCCTCTCCCAGTTGTTCACCCCTGCCCCTTACCCACCCCTACCTTGTACCTGTACCCCCACCCTTGTATTGTATATATTTGTATATAGTTCTGTTTGTTCATATTGTTGTTGTTCATATTTTAATTAGAGAAATATATATTTTGTTATGAATACTGTGGTGGTCTCTGATTTGCAGCTGGCTATAGGTGCTCAGTTGCAGTGGTCTGCATGGCATCTGGGGTGGTATTGTCCTGGATATGTGTGTGTGTGTGTGGGGAGGTGTCTCTGGTGTGGGAGTGGCTTTCAGTCAGTCTTGCCGTGTGCTGCCACCTACTGCTGGGTGCTCATGGTGGGTCTGGCTTGTATGGTTCTGTGGTACACGAGGTTGCAGTGTGACGGGGGGAATGCATGGGGATTCCTGCAGTGACAGTCACTGCTCATGGGTGGTGTCTTGGGGTCACAGTGCAGGGTGTGCTGTGCACAGGGGGGGCTGATGTGCACTGGGGTTGTCCGCCCCCTTTGTGTGGCAGTCTCAGCTTGCCAGTGGGTGTGCTGGGGCAACATGGCCCAGCTGTGCTTTGTTGGCTTGTCCCCATGGGCCGGTGGATATTCTGTCCCTTCCCCACTTATGCTGTGCTTGGGGTGTGGGGGTGCATTGTTAGTTCTGCAGTGTGTTCCTGTGCCCATCTATGGCATGGGTGGTGGGCCCCTGCCTACCTCCCTGGTTGTGCAGTTCCATTGCTCTGCTGCTGGGGGGCTCTCTGCTTGTGCTATGGCACCTCTGGACTGCTCAGCTGGGCTGGCCTTGTTGCACTATAGCGCATCATATCTGCTCAGCTTCCCCTTCCTGGTTGCGCTATGGCGCAGGTTGTGCGATATTCAGATGTTGGCTGGTTGCGCAATTTGCCTTGCTCCATGTTTGAATATCGCGTCTATTGCACATGTGCGCAATGGACTTGTGCTTGCTCCTGCTATTACGCACATTTTGGGCGCAGTTTGAATATCTGGCCCATTAACTTTAAAATTCCCAGAAACTTAAAAAAAGCTTGAGAAGCAATACAATTTAAATCATCCAAGAAGATCGAAAATTTGCATTCCAGTTTAGCCCCAGCCTTCTGTGAGAATAAACTCTGCCTTGATATTCAGTTTCCTTTTTAAAGTTAACTATATAAACTTGATAATCATGTCTTAAAGCTATAGCTTCTATTTTATAATAATTTCTGAACATATAAACACATAAATAGATGAACAAGTGGGCTTTTATATTATGTTACATACTGTTATATTACAAGATATGGATATTTAGGCTACAAGCCCTTAAAGGCCCATGGAAGACTTGTGGAAGCTCTACAAAACTTGTTTGGTTGTAACATGAGAACACACTCTAAAATACAGTCATGCCCAAAACAAATAAACCTCCAGACATTTAAAAGGGATATAGCCAAAAATTACCATGAAATCAATCGTTATGAGGTTACTAATAAGTGTTGATAACTGTTTCTGCCAAACTTCTGCCAAGGGTTTGCTCACAAATACTGCAGAAGCAAAAGCAACTTTAAGTCAGTAAGCAAAAATAAGCTTTCAGAGTTAGCTGCCACCACTGCCGCAGTCTGCGTCTTGTGTTTTGTTTCAGTCCTGTAAGAGAGACAATTTTAAAATTCTCTCAGATGAGTTTATACTAGAAAAAATATATTTGAGTTTTTACCTAAATTAATGCTTTGCAGGCTTTACAAGCTTTATAAACTATACAAGTTTTTCTAAGTTTTACCAAGGAAATGATGCTTATAATTTTAACACATACCTGCCAACTGTGGCAGCTTTTGATACTCAGATTAGAAGCAGTCTGCAGTCTGCAGTCTGCAGTCCGACCAATGCCAGTGAAATTTAAAAATGGCACTGGTAATCATAGAGAATGCCACATCTGCTCAATTATAGTTTAACGCTTCAGCATTCCTAGGACAACATGTGCTGTAAGTACAGCAAATACCAGGCTCCAATAGATTAGTCAATTAATTTTAACAAACGGGAAGTTGTATTAGATAAAGATAAATTGCAAATAGCTATAGGTAGGTGCAGTAAACAGAGATGACTATGTAATTACCCAGTTTGGTTTAATTTAATCCTTATTACTATAATGGCTTGCACCTACAGTATATCAAAGCTCCCTTATGTTGTGTGTTCTTTTTATAATCAGTCTTTCAACTCCCTCATATAATGAATGGCATGCTGAGATGTTAACTATTTTGCGAATGGAAAAGACTACTGCTAGTCTTCATCATATACTTCCAGTGTACACAAACAAGTGGACGAAACTGGAAGCTCTTCGCTAGTTAGGTTGATTTTTTTTTGCATCCTGTGGTTTTCATATGGACTGTATTGCATACTCTTTGGAGCTGGTTTAGGGGTAGATGTATGGTGTGGAGGGCTCCTGGTACTCATTCATTTACTGCTGGCATAGTTCTTTTGTTGATCTTGTTGATATGTCCCCCTTTCCTCCCCCCCTTGCAGAATATATATTTTTTGGCTGTGGTATTCACTGATATGTAATTCCTATCCTTATTGGTGGCTATATGTAGGAAGCCTTGTACCCTTTTCGTATATATTTTGTCTATTTCTGGTTTGATAAGTTGTATCACTACTTTATCTAATTTTTGGCTACATATCCTCTTGTTCTGTTTTGTATGCTTGTCTGTTTATATAAATCTTTAATAAAGTTTTAAAAAAATTAAACAGTCTTTCTATTACTATTTACCTTCTGATTCTGAAAAATCCATGGGGTATCAGTATAAATATCTACTAAATTATATTTTTGTTATCAAAAATACGGGATTGGCAGAAGTTTAAGACAGAAAATGTCAATGAATTATCTAAGTATTAAAACTCAATGAATTAAATTCAGTCATATACAGTTTGTTCCCTTTTGTATTCTTTTATCTTTATCTTATCTATATCTATTATAAATCTTGTAAATCTTAAAATGCTCATTTTTAATAAATTGAATATTCTTTTGAGAATGTATAAAAGATTTGGAAGTTTTAAAAGACAGTCTGGAGTGAATTGCTGAAGTTTGTAAAATCTTATGTGAGATATAGAACACATAAAACACATGAAAAATATTAATTTAAATATATGCGGATAGTGCTTTCAATAAAAGAGCAAAGTCAATCATCTGCAGATGGTGCGAGACCAGGGGACATGGGTGGGTAGGGGAATGGGGAGCAACCTGGGAGGACAAAGATCTGTTCACTAAGGACAGGCTCCACCTTACCAATGAGGGAAAAGAGGTCCTGCAGCTGAGACTGGCAGAGTTCATCCACTCCAGGTGGGGTTTAAACTTGTGAGGGAGGAAGAAGGGGAAGGCCCTGGCCATCTCCCAGAGGCAGAGGGAAGGGGTCACAGGGCAGTAGCAACAGATAGTGCAGGTGTTGGTCCTGGTAGGCAGAAGGCAAGGTGGCCTCAGGGTGGGGGAAAAGAAGGCAAGGGGACAGGTTTGAGGATGGTCCTGATAAATGCCAGGAGCATGGGAAATAAAATGCCAGAGCTGCAGGTACTGATGGTGGAGGGGGGGTGGATGTGGTGGCAGTCATGGAGACATGGGCCTCATCCAGACACGACTGGGACCTAAACATACTTGGGTACACCACTTGCAGAAGGGATGGGGGGAAGGAAGGGGAGGGGGTGACTTTTATCATCAGGGATAGCATAGCGATAAGCAAGGTGGAGGAAGCAGGGGATCAGGTAGAGGCTCTTTGGGTCACCCTGCAGGCTCAGGGTGGAAAACAGGTGAAGATGGGGGTGGTATATAGACCCCCGGGCAGGAGGAAGAACAGGAGGATGGTCTGTGGCTAACCATAAGGACCACTGTGGTGGAGGAAAGGACATCACTGTGGTGATGGGGGACCTGAATATGCCAGGAGCAGATTGGGGAACCATGGTGAACTCATCAAGCAAGGAGCAGCGCCTGTTGGATGTCTTCCAGGATGCGTTCCTTACCCAACTGGTGATGGAGCCGACAAGGGAGGGGCACATCCTGGATGTGGTCCTGTCAGATGGGGAGCTCATCTGGGACCTGGTTGTTGGGGACCCACTGGTGGGCAGTGACCATGCCACAGTTTGGTTCTTCCTAGAACTAGGGGACAAGGTAGAGCACACAAGAATGACCATGGTGGATTTCAGAGGGGCAGACTTTGTGGGGATGGAGCAGATCCTGAAGGGCTATCTAGATGGGATCAGGCCAAGCATGGGCATGGATGCATGATGGGAATTAATAAAGATAGGGCTCCTGGAGGCTACCAAGGCCTGCACAAGGGAAAGATGTAAGAGGGCAAAGCTAGGAAGCTGAGTTGGTGGATGAAAGAGGTCCAGGATGTGGTGAGGGAGAAAAAGGCTGCCTATAGCTGTTATAAAAGCTCTCAGGGGGCTATATCCAAGGAGGAGTATGATATGGCAGCCATGAGGGTCACCTGGGTGGTGAGATCAGCTAAGGTGGGGGCAGAGCTGAGATTGGCATAGGGGATAAAATGGGGGGAAGAGTTCTTTAGGTATATCAGGAAAGAAGAAAGGGCAAGGGCAGATTAGTCGGCTCAGGACGGGGTGGGTGGGTGGGTGGAAGAGGTGGGAGAAGGCGGAGGTACTAAATGACTTTTTTGCCTCTGTATTCACCAAGGAGGGGTGAGAACAGCACCAGTAGGAGAGGGGCCGGGGGATACGGTGGTCAGAGAGGGGGAAAAGGATGAGGATATACCCAGAGGTAGGGTGTTGGATGCACTCAAGGCCTTAAGAGGGGACAAGGCACTGGGACCTGATGGGATCCACCCCAGGGTGCTCAGGGAGCTGGCAGATACCCTGGCCACCCCCCTAGCAGATCTTTTTAACTCCTTCCTGCAGTCTGGGTGGGTACCTCAGGACTGGAGAATGGCCCACATTGTGCCTATCTACAAGGGAGGCCCACAAGAGGAGACGGGTAACTATAGGCCGATTAGCCTGGCGTCGGTAGTGGGCAAAGTGATGGAGAGCTTCCTGAAGGAAAGGATTGAGGAGGTGCTGAGGGCTTGGGGTCACATAGACATTCACCAACATGGCTTTGTTAATGGTAGATCATGCCAGACAAATCTGGTGGAGTTCTATGAAGGGGTGACAATGGTGCTGGATCAGGGCATGCCAGTGGATGTCCTCTTTTTGGACTTCAGCATGGCTTTTGACTCCATACCACATCATGGGCTACTGGAGAAGCTGGAAAGTATGGGGTGGGGGGGAGGATGGGCAGATGGATAGGAAACTAGCTGGCGGGGTGGGTACAGAGGGTGAGGGTGGGGCAGAGGTCTCATCTTCAAGGTTAGTCACAAGTGGGGTACCACAGGGGTTGGTGCTGAGTCCACTCCTATTTAATGCCTATGTCATGGATATCAGAAATGGTATCAGGAGCAGGATGAGCCTCTTTGCGGATGACTCTAAACTGTGGGCAGTGGTGGATGAGGAGGAGGGAAAGTTGGACCTCCAGGAGGACCTGGAGACTCTAGGGAGGTGGTCAAGAATCTGGAAACTAAAGTTTAATGCTGTGAAATGCAGGGTTCTTCACCTGGGAGCCAAAAACCTGACTCATACATACACCTTAGGGGTGAGATATTGCATGTTTCAAGGGGAGAGAGGGACCTCGGGATGGTGGTGGATGCCAAAATGAACAACACAGAGCAGTGTAGAAGAGCAGTGGCACAAGCAAATAAAATGCTGGGTTGCATAGCCAGGGGGGATAACCTGAAAGAATAGTGAGGTACTGCTTCCGCTGTACAATAGTCTGGTTAGACCACACCTTGAATACTGCGTGCAGTTTTGGCATCCCTACTTAAAGAAGGACATTGTGTTACTGGAGAGGGTACAGAGGACAGCAACTAGGATGGTACTGGGGCCAGGGGAAATGCCCTATGAGGAGCGACTGGGGGAGCACAACTTATACTCATTGGAGGAGAGAAGAGATGGAGGGGATATGATAGAGGTTTTCAAGTATCTCAAGGGGGTCAATAGGGTAAGCCTTGAGGGGGTCCTACAGCTAAGGGAATCGGGGGCCACCAGGTGACACCCCATGAAGTTGGATGGGGAGGATGAGGGGGGAAACAAGGAGGTGCTACTTCACTGAGAGAGTGGTGGAACCCTGGAATGTGTTGCCAAGAGGCTGGTGGCTGTTACTACGGTGGAGGAGTTCAAGAAGGGCTGGGATAGGTGCAGGGGAGGGTACATCCAGGAGCCCGGCAGTATGTGGTGGGTTCCAGCGGTGGGTGGGAGGGATGGCTAAAATTGGTGCTCTAGTATAGACCATCGAGCAGACTCGATAGACCATAGAGCCTATTCTGCTGGCTTCATAGTATGTTAATATGTATGTTAGTATGAATCCACACAGCAAAGCTCAACTAGAGCTATAACAACTACAAGTAAAGTTAAATGATGTTAGAGAAAGGTAGGAAGCAGGTAGTAGTGCTTAACAATAAAAAGAATGTAGCAATCCAGAACAAGATGGGCAGTAAAACACACTAAAACAAAATAAAATAATGTAACAAAGAAGATCCAGAGAAATTCTGGGTGTGCATAAACCTCAATTTTTTCCAGATATACAGTGCAGTCTTCAGTTCTCAAAGGGCAGGCTTAAGCCGACTGATAGCATTAAGCCCCCCCACGGGATTTAGCAACCTGGGAGGCTTGGTGAGCTCCTGCCACCTACGACTCCAGACCAGGCAACCCAAGCAGCAGGCAATTCAGTAGGAAAAGCAGTATCAGGAGTCACAAGCTGGACTAGAAAGAACAAAGTTAGAAAAGCAGTATCGGGAGACACAGACTGAACAGGAAAGAACAACTGAGTTTTGCTTTTTCCCCATTGAATTGAAGGGCAACTTCAATACTGGGCTGGCAATGGAGGCATACCTATTACAGCAAATAATCAAGTGTTTCAATGCTCCTGCTGCAGCGGCTCTTCCACAACAGTGTTGCATGTAGTCTCCTCTCTGAATGACGTCATCAGGTGGAACATACCCCACGGCTAAACTGGCTGGGTGCTTTGGCCCTTGGGTTCCCCGTTTAGCCTGACATTCTCATTTCTGGCTGCTGCTATTCCTTCCTTGACGATGGACTACTTCTGAATGTTTTAGACAAGAGAAAGTTGACTATTTTCAGAGATGGCCTTGGAGGTTACAATGAGATTGAAACATCACAAGCACAGGCTGAGATTTAGATTAGATGAATTATATTGATATAGTATTAACCTACTACCAGTCCTAGAAAATGCAAGTTTTTACTAAAAAAAGTTAATTTCCTATGCCTCAAGATGTAAAAAAATCTTCATATTTGTTGGTCAGGTGGCAATTAGTCCACAATGTTTTGTGGCCAAGGCTCCTGTAATGGTGACCATTGTACAGGATAGAAGACACCCAAAACCTTGTGGCCATCTGGCCACTTAAACATCTTTTTTAGTGATCACTGTTTATTTTAATTAGCAATCATTGGGCACCTGACCACTGTAGCCTACTACCAGCTTGTGGGGGTCCATCTTCTGTAAACTGAATTATAAGCCTTAAAGAGTAGGTGCTAAACCTTGGAATCGAGTCTTACATCACTGGTCTCAGAGGCAGCAGCTCTAACCATTCAGCTAAAGGGAAACCTTTTATCCAAGCTGTTAGACTGATGGAATTGGCTGGGATATGCATGAATCATTCATCTCCCAGCTGCGGGGCTTTGTACCCCAATGTCTGTTAGCACCCGATGACATTCACAGCCCCTGCCTGTTACTCTCTATGAATGCAGAGCTTCATGTTTAAGCGGGGGTGAAGCTGAGCAGGCCACAGGTCATCCCATCAGATGTCCAAGTTAGCATTGCAGCAGATCCTCCCTTCTGTAGAGAGCAGGGGACCACGGTATATAGCAATCCTCCAAGGACTGCCATATCCCCATCAGGACACAAAGTGCTTTGCTAGTAGTACCTGATTGTGCCAAATTGCCCCCAGCCCTCCCTACCTGCACAGAAGGCTGAGGCAGGTGGAGATGTGCCAACTGGGCCACAAGGCACTTCCTGTGGCAGGGCAGAGGGGACATGTATGCATTACAACAACCCCTAGGGTCACATACTGTAGCCTGTGCCCCGTCCACTAGCTCTCTGCACTGTGGTGATACTTTGTGTATGCAGTACTTGCATGCCCCAGCCCCCTTGCCCTTCCCCCTCTCATGTGGCCACAAGTTATGCATGTGGCAAAGCATCATGTGTGGTAGGGGCATGCAGCCAGGGCTGGGGATGCACAGAAGTCTCCACATTTGCTGATGGGGATCTCTGTACACCTCCAACCTGCATAGGTGTCCCTCTGTGGCTTGCATTTCTATGTGGATCAAGCCCCGAGTCCTGTTCTTTGCATGTTGCACTCTCAATTTTCACCACCAGATGACACTCTGCAGTTTCTGTTTACTGGTTCTGAGTATGCTACAGCTGCTAGATTTTCATAGCCCGCTATGCCTGGCAGTGAGTTAAATATGCCAATTAAAAATTCCTTTCAACTAAATTAAGATAAGAAACCTGCTTTAACATTTTAAGTGCACCAGCAATTTTATTAGCTGCAGAACATTTATGGTATCTTTGATACTTTGGGCCTCATACAATAATAATTAGAGTCCCATCCCTAATGATTTGAGTTCTGCTAGTGGTAATTAGTGCCATGTGTATCAAGAGTTATGGATCAAAATGAGTGCTAATATTTTCAACAGTTACCTTATAGGGTATGTTGGTTGGTGGAGAAAAGTAATAAGGGAAAACCAAAGAAATATAAGCTGAAATGTGTTTGAATGTATTATGTTTTCTCAGTGTTCCTTGAGGTGCCTCAGGAACTTTAAATGGTACTTGCGTAAAAAAAAAAAATGGACAGAGTCAATTTTCTACCATCAATTGACCATATTTTCAAAAGACTAACCAATCTTGATGGTGATTATACAGCATGCCAAAACTGCAACAGCTGCTGGTTCTTTTTCATCAGTTCATATTGTACAAAAATTAACCTTTACCACCAACAAACTCCATAAGCTAACTCATGAAAATGTTTTTTTTTTTTTTTGTGTGTGTGTTGCTTTTCTGTTGTTTAAAATTATATTCAAGAACATGAAAGCAAGATCACTGTCCTGTTAGGGATACAGTTGCCTAAGTGGTTAGAGAACAGAGCTGTAAACCTAGAGACCCAGGCTTAAATCCCACACCCGCCCCTTACGTTCCTATGCACATTACGTAACTGACCTGTGCATGTCCTCTCAACTATCTTACTGTTTTTCTGCTCTCTTTGTTGTTTGAATCTGTGAACCCATTCTCTCCCCTCTCCCTGTCCTGGAACTGTAAAGTGCTTTCAGATACAGCCCATGTGAAAGTCACTATTTAAACTCCAGTTCCTTTCTTACTGTCCCCTGGACTTCAGTGGCTCTAACTGCTGATCTATACACCTGGCATCACAGTTCTATGCCTCAAACATCACAGTCTGAAAGGGATTCTGCTGTCATCTTACATAGAAACTCAGAAACATGGACAAAAAAAGGACAGAAAAAGACATGAACAATCTGTCTACAGTAATTTGCCCCAAAATGCCCTACTTGGAGGCTTTCTAATATTAATTATATCCCTCTACTTCCCTCTCCTTTCTGCATTATCCTGTCCCCATCTTCCTTGGTAAACTCTCTCTCATCTCTCATCTCGCTTGCTGCCTCTGGTGAGCTCATCCTCCTAGGGGGACTTCAACTTCAACTGGCAATCCCCTACCTCCAAGCTCACTAACCACTGCTTACTGGACTGGGTGCTCTCCTACCACCCCCACTGCATTATAGCTGCAGGCATTCTCCTGGACAGCTTAGGTAACCACTGCTTAACCTACCTATGTCAGGAAAGTGCACCTCCTTCAATCAGCCCCCAAGTACATCTGGTATATGCGTCACAGGTCTCTAGAAACTGATGCCCTCCTAAATGACCTTGCCGTCTCTGACTGGTCCTCCATGTACTCAGCCCCTGACATCAACTCAGCCTTATCTCTCTTCATTGCTATCTTCAAAAATATCTGAAACTTCCATGTCCCCCTCAGAAAGGCCAGGATTAAACACTTCCACGACCTGTGGGTTTCAGCTGACCTAACTGAACTATGCATGTCCCAGCACCTTGTGTGGGCATGCTTTAAATTCTCCCAATCCCTGACTGACCTCTAGACCTACAGGAACACCTACACTAAGACTGTCCACACTGCTAAGGCCCTATACTTTAAGGCAAACCTCCAATCTAATCACACCTCAAAACTTTGGAAGATTATCCACTTGCTATTCAGTCCCCCTGCCAAGTCTGCTCTTTCCACCCTCTTTGTGAATGACTCACTAGTCTCCAACCTCTCCTCCGTAACAGCACATTTTAACAATTTTTCACTACATGTGCTTATGCCACTTTCTCCAGACATTGTCCCACCCCACCCGAACCAATCAAAGGCTTCCACTTCCACCTGTCTCTCCCAGGAAGCCTACCTAGCTCTTATGTCTCTCAAACTCCTTCAAACACAGTTCTGATGGTCTAGACCCCCAAGCTCCTATGAATCTTTGCTCCAGCTATTGCCCTCTCCCTCTTTTCTCACCTTCTAAACCTATCCTTTTCCCCTCAGTGCTGTATCTCAGGCCTGGAAATTTGCCAAGGCTCTACCTCTGCATAAAGGGCAGCTCTGGCAATTGTAGGCCGATAACACTCCTCCCATCTCTTGCTAAACTCTAAGAATCTATAGCCTACTCTAGGCTTGTTGACTTCCTTACCTCCTCAAACCTCCTCTCTGTTCCAATCTGGATTTAGGAAGAACCACTCCACTGTGTCATCCCTGCTCTGCGTAACTGTTGCTATCCTTACTGGAATGAATCAGGGACACATCCTGCAACCTTCATTGACTTAGCCAAGTCCTTCGACTCTGTATTCTACCATCTCTTACTGAACAAGCTATACTCAAAGGGCCTATCTGCATCTGCTGTTGCTTTGTTCCAATTGTACTTCACAGACTGCCAACAGCCTGTGCAAGTGGTTGGAGTCCTGTCGCCCCCCCCCCCCAAACCTGGCACGGGTCCCACATGGCTCCATCCTCAGCCCAGTCCTTTTTTCTATCTTTCTGAATGACTTCCCTTCAGCTTGTACCACCTCACATATCCCCGTTTACGTGGATGACATGGTCATCTACTCCTCAGGACCCTCAGCCACAGCTGTGGTGCTCACACTACTGCCTGACTTCTACAATGTCCTGTGCTGGTTCCAGGCAAATCAGCTCAAGGTGATCACGAAGAAGTCTGTGTCCACGACCTTTGGAACAAAACAGAAATTGGCAAGGCTCTTGCTTTCCCCTGTGTTCTTCACTTTGGATGGCAGCTCTGTTGACACTGTCCCTGCCTTGAAATAACCTTGATGTCTGGTTTGATAGCAAGCTTGACGTCTTTGCCCATATTGATGCTATTCATACCAAACTTCACCCCAAGCTAGGTACCTTGTATCGCAACAAAGACTGCCTCCCCCACCAGGTCAGCTGGGAACTAGTCACTAATATTATCCACCCAGTGTTTGACTACGCAGATGTGGTCTATGGTACCACTCCTGCCTCTTCTCTAGCCAGACTGGACACCCTCTGCAATGCCTTCTGTCACTTTACCACCAACTCCCAACCTTGCACTCACCATTGCTCTCTTTATTCATCCCTTTCCATCCTGCCTCTACCTCAACATTGCCTGTCCCACTAAACCTTTTTTATTGCCAAATACTGGTTTGGCACCCTTCCATCTTACTTTTCCTCTATCCTCTCCCCCAGCCACTTCTCCTCTTACTCTCTATGCACCAGAGACTCCAGAACCTTTGCCATTCTTCAGCCCCACTCATGTGCTGGGCAAGCTGCCTTCTCCTATTGCCTTTCCTGTCTTTGGAACCAGCTCCCCTCTTCCCTCCATTTATTCCCATCCCTCCTTGCCTTCAGACATTAGCTAGGATCTACTCCTGCCCCCCAACTCCTGTCATCCTTCTTACAAATTTCTTCTCCCCTACCCCTTTGTACCCTCCTCTGCTCCCCTGCCTACAACCCTTTACTCACCTCCCTAGGTCTGCTGTTCTCCCGGGGCCGAGTCTGCATTTTTCAATATGTGGGTACCACATTTGGTGGCTCTATTACATAGATACATAGACAGTGTCGGCAGATAAGGGCTTATGGCCCAGCCAGTCTGCCCATTTGAGCTTGCAAGTTCAGTTTATGTTTTCCTAGAAGTCTGTTGCCTCCTACCCCAGACCTCCAGAATTCCTTTATGTCTATCCCATGCATTCTTAAATCCTGTGATCCTATTGCTCACACTGTTCAAAGCCTTTAATTATGTTGCTACCCATACCTGTTTCTGTGTTTCACAATGATTGGCCACTCCATTCTAGTTTTACACCTGGGAAACTATTTGATTTGTAAGCTGCACTTTGCTTCTCATTTTGGTTTCTACCAAAACTTGCTTCTATGCATTGCAGTGACTGCCATTCCATCCTGGTTTTACTGCCTGTGAAACTTACTGTTTTGCATGCTGTGCTTTGTAAGTTTGTTTGTCCTTTACTGTATTGTAACTACACTCCTCCCGGGTCACACTGGCGAATGAGACTTGGCTCAGTGGGCCTTTCCCAGTTATCAAATTATAAATTAATAAATAAATTATAACCCCTTTGTTGCAGTCCAATTACTCTTGAATCCTGATATTGTCTCTGCCCTCACATCTTTATCTGGAAGTTTGTTTCACCATCTACCACCCTGTCTCTGAAGTAATACTTCCTTATGACTTATTGAACCTCCTCTTTCCAGTTTAAACCCATGACTGCTAGTGGGATTTATGTTTCTCAGATTAAATACACTTGCTGTGTCCATGCTATGGAATGTTTTCATGAACTTAAATGTCTCCATCATTCTCGCTGTCCTTTCTATCCCTAAGTGAGTACATGTTAAGAATTTTCAGTCTGTCATCATTCTTTCTCCTTGTTGTCCATGGATCATCTTTGTTGCTCTTCTCTACACTGTTTCCTATCTATCCTTATCCAACCTTAGATACTTGCCTCAGAACTGAACATCGTAATCCATTGCGGCCTGAACTGTGATCTATACAGGGGCAGTATCACCTCCTCCTCCCCCCTTCTGCTTGTAATTCCTTTCCCTATTCACCTTAGCATCTTGCTAGTCCCCCATTATGCCTCATTCCACTGAGAAGATGGTTTTAAGTTATTTCTTATCATTACCCCAGGTGTCCTCTCTTTCTCTCTCTCTCTCTCTCTCGCTCCTCCCCTTCTCTGTGCTCTCTACTGGTATCCCATCAATATAGTAAGCCACACCATGATTCTTTACCCCTGTATGCCTTCCCTTGCTGTCTTTGACATACAATTTCAGCTGCCAAATATTGGAGCATTTCTCCAGTCTTCTCACATCCTGTCTCATAATATTAACTCCTTCACTGCCAATGATCCCACAGAGCTTTGTATCATCTGCAAAAAGACATACCAGTGCCTGAATACCCACTCATATGTCACAAATATACATATTGAGCTGTAGTAGTAGTACAAATTGTATTGTTTGACAAATAGTCTTTACAATATAAAAAAATATAAAAATACATAAATCTAACAATATAACAGAAAGGTTAAAACAGCTGTGCATCAAAGTACCGATATATGTACTAATAAGTATAAGAGTTACAATATGGTCAGTCAGTCTACAATTACTGTCCATCACACCTAAATTTAGATTTAAATGTATTTCCTGTAAACAAGTCAAGGATGAAATAAGAAGGCTTAAAATAAAAAAGGCTTTCGGCCTGGATTATATAGAAAATTGTTTTCTTAAAGAGTCTGCACAGGTAATTGCTCCAGTTCTAGTTAAATTTTATAACTGTAGCTTAAAGGAAGGAATTTTTCCTTGTAGATGGAAAAATGCAAACGTCATTCCTGTTTATAAAGGGGGTGGGGATGCTTTTGTGCCCACAAACTACAGGCCTATTGCCCTATTGTCTGGGCTTTCTAAAGTTTTGGAGAGACTGGTACAGGCACAGCTTAATGACCATCTGGAGAAATATTCACTGCTGACAAAGTACCAGTCTGGCATCCATAGGGTTTTTTCCATGAGTACCGCACCCACCGACATGATAGACATTATAGCTTTGAAATTGGGGGTCGAGCTATCTGTTGTTCATGGATTTGTCTAAGGCCTACAATACAGTGGCCCATGGGCTCCTGGGGAAACGGTTAGTTGAAACTGATTTTGCTGAGGAGCCATGTGATTGGTTCATGTCTTACTTAAAAAATAGAACCCAACAGGTGTATATTGATGGAGTATTATCTGATAAAGCTCAGGTTCAGAGAGGGATGCTCCAAGGCTCCATTTTGGGGCCAACATTATTTTTAATATATATAAACCAGGTAATGATAGTATAACGTATTCAAACATACATCTATATGCAGACAACACTCTTTTGATTGCCAGTGGGAAAACTCTTAAAATCATGGAAACAAATTTACAAGTAGATTTTGCAGGGCTTTGTACGTGGTTGACTGAGTCAGGGCTGATAGTTAATAGTAAGAAAACAAAACATATGGCATTTCATAAGGGAGGGAAAAACTTGGGGAAAAGCAAAGATCCAGTAATGATAAAACCCCCACAAAATGATGCGTTAGCCCAGGTATCAGAATATAGATACCTGGGGGTATGGATAGATGATACCTTAAAGTTTGACTATCACATACTAGAAACAGTATCAAAAGTAAATAAAAAGCTGGGAGCGTTTAGACAGTCCAGTTTTTGTATGAATAAATTAATGAGGGAAACCATAGTAAATTAACTTCTTCTCTCAGTCCTTGAATATGGAGAGCACATATATGGCCTTGCAACAAAAAGTATGCTGTCAAAAATTGATATGTTGTATAACCAAATGGCTAGATTTATACTGAGGAAAGATTATCATGCACATCATTGTGAGTTATATGAGGAACTTGGCTAGCTTTCGCAAGAAAGTAAAAGGATAGTATCGGCAAATCGGATTTATAGAGTCTTGAATTTAAATCAGTCAATATATCTCCATGATAAATTGGAAAAGAAAACATATGTTCACAATTTACGAGGTATAAACATGAGAAACTTTGTATTTCCAAAGTTTAAGAATAAATATAGTAGCATGCGCTTCCCTCTGACCGTGGATGAAGAAATCCATTTTAATGTTGTAATCTGTATTTTATAGGTTTATAATACATTGTGTTGTATAGTATTGTATATGTAAAGAAGTATTATATGTTGTAGATGTCTTTATATTGTATTTTGAGTTTTATTCATGTCATATTTGTATGTGTTATGTGTTGGAACTTTATATAAACAGGACCATCTTGTAAATAGAGCGTTCGTCCTAATGATGTGTTATTCCATCTGTTATCCTGTATAAAAATAAAGGTTTTTACTACTACTACTACTACTAAATAATATGCTAGGAAAACAAATAGTATGTCAAAAAAGAGAAATACAGATATAGACACAGCTCAACTAAATCATAGAGAATAATAAGCTACCAACACCGGACATGCCATGAAGCCCAATAAATGTGTCCACTTTTAAATTGAGCAACATATACAGTATATCCTGTATCCAAATTACTAAATGATATAGAAATGCTACAGATTTGTATCTAAAAACTATACATTTTTTATGATATCTCATTTACAGGTTATTGGGATTCAGACAAACCCAGCAGTCAGTGCTCATATTAGTCAGTATTTTAATGAAAAAAGGTTCTGTCGACATACATTTTCAAAGATTGACATCGTTTTGGTGTTGTTTTGTCATTGTTTTCCTTGTGTTATTGACTATGGTGAAATATCTTGCTTGCCTCCCTGTAGTTACCTCATCTTCAGTAAGCATAAGAATGAGCATAAGCTCCGATCTATTTTTAGCATTTCCCATTTCAGAATAAGGTGCCAGAAGGAGTTTTCTTGCTTTAGAATACCATGGTCAGTCCCATAGAATATGTAGTATACTCCTATACAGCTACACTTCTACAGTGACATACGTCGATACCGACAACAGTGACATGACACTGTAGAAGTCCACTCTGGACCCAGCAACACTTTCCCCCATCCTGCACCCCCTCCCTGAACCAACTCTTACTCAGAGTTGGACTCTAAAAGTACGGGGGTGCAGGGGGCAGAGCTACCTGCTTGAGGGGTTCTGGGGAGCAAAGCCCCCTAAAGAAAAAACACAGTCCAATGTGCCCAGCTCCCTGCTGACTGCAAAGCTCGGTTGACGTGGAGCCTGGTGCTGTGATGCTGGTCAACGAATTAGTTGTCAAACCGGTATTGTAGAGCCAAAATATGCATAAGAACTTCTTGTTCACAAATTAGACAGCATTTGGGGCTAATCCTTGCAGATTTATTGTATCTTGCATTTAACACATTACTTTTGAATGTTTTAAACTTATAGCTAATAAACACTCTCCTGAGTTTTGGATCCGAGAGTGCATCCAAACAGAATTAAAAACCAAAATCTGAGTTATTGAACATAACCATTTTGAGTATTGTGAGCCTGCAATGCTCATTGGGGCCGATTCCAAGTCGCATGGTGCAACTCACGGGCGTATGTGAGTTGCACCATGTGGCACTATGCTGGGGACCCTGCACCCTATTCAAAGACAGGCAGGGTCCCTGGCACCTATGGCCCATGACTTGCAGCAGCCACAGGTGTGTGCCAATGGAATGGCGCAATAACTCTGGGTGCCGCAAGTCATGGCTGGCAATTAACTGCCCCCCCCGGAGCCCCCCACCCCATACAACCACGCAAGCCTCAGGGGGCCATGGGGGGTAGGCTGCTTGGCACAGCTGCAAGGGGAGGCATGGTGCACATTGGACACAGGTGGCACCCCCGACTTAGGAGGATGGGGGCATCACTGTGTTGGGGGTGTGTGTGTGGGGCACGGGAATATGTGTACCATGGCACTGCGGGGGGGTGCATCCATCATTTTGCCATGATGGATGCCATTTAGACCACCTCCATGCTGGTCTAACCCCGCTGCGCCATGTCCCGACTTGGAATTGTGTTAGTGGGTTATGGTAGATGCCTTTCCAGAATAGGGCACATGTGCTGCCATAACCCACCCTTGTGCCATGCCGCAGTGGGTTGCGGGCATAGTGGGTGGCATAGCCCACTTGTGGTGCAACCCGCCTGTGGCATGGCGCAAGCCTCAACTTGGAATTCCAACTTGTGGAACACATGGTGCAAGGTGCAATTTACACCATAGGGTCTGGCATAAAACACCTTGCACCGTGCATAAGTCATTTTGGAATCAGGCCCTAGGTCTTTTGTAGCCCAATAGTTGAAAATGTTCTTCTTAATATATGTCTTATATTTAAGATTGAGGGTAATCTTGCTCTCATGATATCTGTTTAAGCACATTAACTCATATTTTTCTGTATTATTTGAAAAAGATTTGTACCAGTCAGATTCTTTACACCCTAGGTTGGACCAAAGCTTTTTCTCCTCCAGGCAGGTATAAGGTAGTCTATCATTTTCCATTCTGGTCAATTTTAACCAATAATTATGTCTGCGGGTGTCTACGACAGCACTGATGTTATCTATTCCTAGTTGAGATCTTATGTAAGCAAATGGGCAGGAGTGCCCCATGTCTAAGAGCCATCATGATAATTTGTATATAGGAGTCATTAAATTATCGCCTTTTTTGATGTCCCAATCTCTGCACATATGTCAGCTGCGCTATAGCCTTTGCTTTAAGGACACTAACAAGTGATTTCAATGTGAAGCCCCCATATGCAATATAAATTTTTTTTAGCCCATCCAATGCTTTTCTAGCATTTGCTACTATATCACTAGCGTGTTTTGTCCCGTGCCCATTCGCAGCAAATGTTTCACCAAGGTAGACATAACCAGAAGTCACAGTTAATTTTTTGTTACCCAGGAATCAATTTCCTTTCTCCTTTTTCTGACCAAAAATCATTGTTTGGGGGCAGAGCTTGCCATCAAACATGGTGGCAGTGTAACTGACAAGGAAAGACCACCGTGAAACCGTATTTCAGCCATCCAACAAGAGCGCAGCTGCAGAGTCCTAAATTACTCACAGGCATGAGAAGGATTGCAAGCACTACAGAATAAGACCAAGTGTGACCATATAGATTAAAGGGAAAGATATTTTCTTCGAGGTGCCAGTTTTGCCTACGGCAGATGGTGACAGGCCAGCAAGCGGGTAAGCTCTATTTCTGTATTACCGTTAGAAAGCTCCAATGGGACTGTCCCACCTGGGGGTCGTAATGGCTGCTACTCCCCTCGCACATCTGGCGACTTCCCCCCAAACAGCTCAACAGGCATCTGATGTTTGCATCATGGTGGCAAAGTTGGACAAGATACTCACTGATACTTTGGATTTAAAAATTGCTGCCCAAAAAATGAATAACGACCTTGCACACCTGGCTGCTTGAGTATCCAAAACAGAGTAAGTAATTCAGGACACTGTTTCTACTTTGCAGATCCAGCAGGGCACACTCCAAGATCATCACCAAAAGCTACAATATCTGTTAAATAAAGTCAATGATCTGGAGAACCGTGCCCGAAGAAATATAAGAATAGTGGGCATTCCTGAAGGGGTAGAGGGCCGGGACATGGCGAGTTTTCTGAGAGACTTGCTACCCTCCCTCACTAAAACCAACAATCAGACTTCCCCTGATATCAAGAGGGCTCACAGATCCCTTGCCCCTTGCCCCCAACCTGGTAAGAGACCGCGACCGATTCTTTGCAAATTTCTTTGATATCTGGAAGAGGAATTTTATCTAAAGTTGGCAAGGGAGCTTTTCGATGGCAGGAGAATAGGATGCAAATGTTTCAGGACTTTTCATTTGAGCTGTCTAACTATCAGCGAGCGTATACCACTGTGAAACAACAATGCTATCAGCTCAGCATCCCCATATCCCTCAGCTATGTGGCCTTTTTCAGAATCCAAGTAAACAGAATTTATAACATTTGAATCCCCTGCGGAAGCTAAGCAATATGTGAGGGATCTCCAGGAGAACAGACTGCAACTGGACAGACTGCATGGCATGCCTCGTGGCAAGGCAGAATCCCAGATGGAGATTTCACATCAGGAGATGGGTGGGAAACTCATGTCATGAGAGGGGATGCTGCTACGACTCCTGCCTGGCAGACTGCCACCAGAGAAATGACAAAAAAGAAGGGGAAAACTGGGGCAGGCATCCCACCTACAGTCAGGCAACAGAGATCCAGGAGCAGGCAACCCAGATTCCTGCCTTCAGATGCCAACAGTTGCTCTCTGGGACTCACCCCCATTTAAACGTCCAACAGATATGAGCAGCTGCATGAGCTCATGCCTTCAGCATTAGACCTCTCAAAGGCAGACACCAGAGAGACATTGTCGCTGGAATGGGATACCAAAGAGAGTGGTGAATGGTCCCCCTTACCTGAAGACTGGGCTAACTGCATGCTGGAGGACACAGCAGGTGAAATCAATTCTTTAGAATGGCTCTTCAAACTTTTCTCTGCCTTGGACAATGTGTATCGCCCTTCCTAAGGCAGCTCTGATATCCTTTGACTAAGTTTTTCCTTCTACTGGCAGGCGTTTTCATTCTTATCCCTGTCAAGCAGAAAAGGGGGTGTGGGGGGATATCTTGCTTGTGTATGTTATCAGATGCTATATTGAGGGGGTCAGAAATGCTATGCCGGCCACATGAACAGAGTGCCTATGAGATAGAGCAGAAGTGGATGACAAGCTGGTAAAACTCTGGTTCCTCTTTGAAACTGCTTCTGCCTCTCCAAATTGCTGAGGAAATTAACACCCCCCCTTCTCCCTCTCCCCCCTTCCTACTGAAGCCAATGGTGGGGAGGTCACTTCTCTGGAGACAAACATGCAAGACCTCACCCTTTTCAGCAAAGTGACTGCTGCCTTGTTATCACATGAGGTCTCTTGCAGTATGGATGTCTCTGGTTACCGTTGAGCTCTCCGGCCCGGGTTTTCAAAGGGGCAATAGGCTAGGCTATAAGTGCCCAGATCCATATTAGGCCTCTCCTACATAATGGGCTGCACTAAAAACCCACTGGGTGGACCTGTCTTTGTCAGAATAGGGACAATAACTCTGCAGCGGCCTGGCATACTTTCCGCCTTTGACTCAGCAGCACCTAAGGAAGCCAATTCACCTCTGGATGGGGGAACTATAGTGCTACCCCTGCCTCCAAGATATACATACCTCTCTTAAGGATGAGGATGGAGGGAAAACTTCCGGGACACCCTTCCCATTTCCCTTTGGGGCCACCCTTACCTTAATCTTGCTTGCCATATAGCGAATGACTCGCTAAGGTGACCACTAGATGGGAAGGCTACAGAGCCAATATGGTTAATTCCTGAATACCCTATTTATCCCTTGTCAAACACTTATCTAACTTGGAATATGGGAGCCTGTGCTCTCTACAGTTAGATCAGGCTCAGTTAAAAAGTTATATTTAGAGGAAATAGGACCCACCCCATGCTTATGTGCAGCTGGAGCAGCTATCAGTTAGTGAGTCAGTAGGGCCGCAGTTGGACCCTGACTCTGAGGTGGTCTACTCCCCTTTTCTCTGGTTTAAATGCTGATGATATGCTATGTTGTGTTACTGCTTTCAATGTTATTACTGTTAATAGATGGCACCCCTAAGAGGGCCCTTTTAGCCATTGGAAGAGTGTATGGCTGGCTCCTCTGGGCTGATCTAAGGGCCCAGTCTCTAGAATTAGAGGGGGACTCAAGGGTCCTTCTTCTCACACCTGAGGTTTTAACATCAGGGGGCCTCTGAAATGTTTTACTTCGCTGGTGTATATATTGTAAGTGTTCATTCTTGGCCTCAGGTACAGAAGGTTATTCCACAGTGGCAGCCAGAGGAACTGAGCATTTGCTGACTCAAGGAAAATGGGGAATCTTTGTGGTGACTATTGGGGAGACTGGACCGGTTCACCGGGACATAAACAGCTATGTGCAGGGACACATAATTGACAGGGCTCATTGAGGGCAGCAGAGTGTGGGGCTGATCTTCTTCATTTTACCAGCCAATTGGAAGGGAACCAGAGGGGGAGACAAGGGGATAAACGGTATTTATAATTTTCTGTTATGGATCCCACACTACCAGTAACCTTTACATCCTGGAATGTGAGAGGCCTGAATAACCCGATTAAAAGAAAAAAGTGATGGCCAGACTAAAGAAGCTAAAAACACAGATCGCTTTCCTCCAGGAGACAAACGTTAAACAGGTGGGGGTGAGGAAACTTGTGAAGGAGTGGGTGGGTTCAGAAGAGCATGGCTTTTCAGGCTCTGCCAGGAGAGGGTATCAATACTGTGCCATAAACAACTGAAATGGTCTATTATTGAACAGCATGTGGATAAAGAAGGGAGGTGGATCCTGGTTAAGGTAATCTCATATAGGAGCCCTCTTGTTCTAGGAAATATATATGCATCTGATGAGGACCGGCCAAAGTTCTTCAATGCAGTGTCCCAAGCCCTATTGGACATGGCAGGAGACCAGCTGGATATCATTTTGGGGAGATTTTAACCAAGTTCTGGATCATCTGTTGGACAGAGCCAATGCCAAACCCGAACTGCATAGTAATGTCTTGAGAACCCTGTCAGACTTGCTGACCGTGTACCACCTGACAGATACCTGGTGCACCTTTCATCCCTCTGTGAAGGACTATACCTTCTATTCTGAACCCTGGGCCATGGCCAGCAGACTTTGCTACTGGTTCACTTCGACCACTCTAAATCCGGCCATCTCAGATGTCTCCATTGCTCCCCTATATATCTCTGACCATGCACCCGTGCAATTGCAGGCCTATTTGCACCCGAGAAAAGAGCGTTCAGTGACATGGTGGCTAGACCCCTCCTTCTGGAGGACCAACAGTTCCAAGAGTGGCTGAGGCTGGAAGTAGCTAACTATTTTCATGATAATCCTGAAACCTGTGCCTCCCCCTAAATAATATGGGAAGCCTTTAAAGCCACACTATAGGTAGGATTATCTCCTATGCAGCCCACAGGACGAAACTAAGAGAAGCAGAGGCCCTGCAGCTTGAAACACAGCTTAAACAAAAAGAGGCAGAATATAAATCTGATCCCAACCAGCTACACAACCAGACTCTCTGATTTGAACTTACCACTCTTAGAATTAACCTAAATGTACTGGCCACTAGAAAAGCTGATTTGCAAATGGCAAGGCTGTGGCACAAATACTGGGACCAGGGGGAAAAGCTGGAAAGCTTCTCTCATATCACCTTCGGAAACAACAGGCCAAGATGCATATTGAGAAGCTTAAGGATAAAGTAAGGGTGACGAGACATTCCCCTAAGGAAATCAACAAGACCATGACCAACTTCCACCATATCCTATGCAAAACCCAGACCCCCTTTCACAGGGCCAGCTTTGATACTTTTATGGCCCGTACCTCCCTTCCCTCCCTATCTGAGGTGCAGAGGGACATGCTCAATGCCCCTATTGAGGAATCAGAATTAATCAAAGCTATAGAAGAGATGGCCCTACATAAGTCTCCAGGGAGTGACGGTTTTCTGGCTGATTTTTACCAGCTCAACAAGGTGACCATTTACAAGCCCATGCTCCACATGCTGAGAGCGGCACACACTGATTAGATGCTCCCAGGCACCTTGAAAGAGGTGGTGATAACAGTTCTCCCCAAAGAAGGGAAAGACCCTGTGTCCCCAGCCAGTTATAGGCCTATATCTTTGATTAATGATGATGCCAAAATCCTGGCCAAAGTCCTTTCCAGTAGACTGGAGAAGGTTCTTCCATCCCTAATACATGAATCACAAGTGGGCTTTGTCAAGGGGTGCTCAAGTGCTTACCATCTAAGAGCCCTAGTCACACTGTTCCAGAAAGCCTCTGACCTGCGGCAGCTATTTTGAGAAGGCCTTTGACTCGGTCGAATGGGACTATCTCAGGGCAGTGCTGACCCATTTCAACATAGGGCCTACCTTTGGAGGGTGGGTCAATGCCATCTGCAATGACCCCAGAGCCAAGGTCCTCACTAATGGTCTCCTATCAGATCCGTTCATCCTACAGAGAGGTACTAGACAAGGGTGCCCACTGTCCCCACTGCTCTTTATACTGGCCATCAAACCTTTGGCAGCTGTCATTCATGACCACAAACTCATACCAGCTATAAGGATAGGCAGTGAGAAATTTAAAACCAAGCTGTATGCCGATGATTGCCTCATTTTGACCAGTAATATCTCACTGAACCTGGCCCACATCTTGGAGACCTTTGACCAGTTTGAACAACTGTCAGGCTTAAAGATTAACAGAACTAAATCTGAAATCCTTCCTCTTAATAAGCACACAACAAAACACTTGGGTCTAAACTCCAGCCTAGTCTGGGCGAGTTTGCAAATCAGGTGTTTAGGGATTATCTTCTCTCCAGATTTATATAAACTGGGCCCCCCTGAACATGCTGCCCCTGATACATACCTTTCAGAAAGAGCTAAAGAGATGGAAACATCTAAACCTCTCTCTTCCAGGTAAAACAGAATCCATTAAGATGATGTTAGCTCTTAGATTGTATTACCTCCTGGCCCACTACCCATGATTGTGCAGGACAAGTGGTTCCAGAAGCTTGACTGTCTCATAGGACACTTTCTGTGGGACACCCCCCACACAGATTTAGTACAGCCAAACTTAGAGCTCACTGGAAGCAAGGAGGCTGGAACCTGCTGAATTTCTGACACTATATGTATGCCTTCGTTACTGCTCGGTCACTGGAAACTTTCCGCTCCTCAGGTCCCCTACTCCCCCCCTGGTGTCGCATAGAACAAAAACAACTGGGAGTCGAACACCCATCCCTCTGCCTGACTAGTCCCTCCAAGACTGAGATTGCTCTCTGGGTTACCATAGCCTCAGCACGCAAAGCATGGTTGCTTGTGGCAAGTATTTCCAAACGCTGCTCTAAGATGGGTTATCTTACCTACCTCTGGGGAAATCCAGAACTGTGTATTGAAGGCAGCCCAATTCACTGGGATACCTGGGAGAACAGCTCTATATATAGGATATGTGATTTATTGATCCTGACAAGAGAAAAGTCAAATCCTTTTAGAACCTCCAGGAGAAATTTAATTTGTCAAAGGAGGGTTTTTGGTGATACCTGCAGATTAGATTGTGGTCAAAAGCCCCATGCAAATGTAAGGCCTGTAGAACCTCCAGACCCCTGCCGGCAACTCCAATGCCATGGTTGGAGTGGCATAAACGCCACAAGGCCAAGGCAGGTTCCCTCTACCAGATGATGAGAGATGAACATCCAGACTCTACTACAGGGGCCAAAATCAAATGGCAGTCTGCCCTCCAGGTAGTCATCTCTGATGAAGAATGGCTCAAATGCTGGAGGTTGGCACACTAGTCATGCATGGATCAAAATAATCATATGATACAAAAAAGATCCTACACCATTGATACAGAACCCCAGCCCAACTTAAACTCCTGGGAGTGATCACCCATGATTTGTGCTGGAGATGTGATGCTCCAGGTGCTGACTTACTGCACACAATATGGATCTACCCTCATATTGTGCCATTCTGGACCATGGTGGTTAAGCAATGCTCAGTCATTCTAGGCATAAACCTCCCAATGTCCCCCCAGCCTATGCTGCTCGGCTGTCAACCAGGCCATCCCTAACCCCTGACCAGTCTGAAATGGCTGATGGCTGCATCAGTGGAAGCCAAGAAATTAATTCTTACCAAATGGAGGTCTTCAGAAGTCCCTACTATTCAGGCCTGGAACAACTCTATTGAAACCCTGGCAATGAATACTAGATTATCTTTCCAGATCAACCACCAAGTAGGGAAATTTCAGACCCTATGGGCGCCTTACTTGCAACATGTCCTCCTCCACACTGGGTTGCCAGTGAACACGCTCTCTATTAGAGTGTGGCACCCCACCATAACTTATCCACTCTGCTTACAACTCTCTTGAACAGGTACAAATATGGGAATTGTCAAACCTCCTCCCCTCTGCCCTACTACCCACAGGCCACAGTGTCACCATTACACTTAACCCAAATGTTGTTATCCATTAGTCCTTACCTACTAAAATGCTTATAGCTCGAACTGTTAAGATACTGGTCATAATTTACTGGCTTTCAACTGTACCCAATGGTATAGGTACTACTAGGGCACATGTTTGTACTGTGTAAGCTGTGTGTAAACTGCAAAGATTTCAATAAAAAGATTAACTGCAAAAATCATTATGTGGGCACTATGTCACAACAGCAATTGCTAAACAGGGATCGCTGTTATAGCGAGTGTACCTCACCGAAAATCAAAACGGCGATGTATACTCCCCAGCGAACTCAAAATCAGTGACAGAAAATCAATGTATCTATTTGCTCCCTGCACCCCCCACAAATTATGATTCTCAACTCAGGGGTGCATGTCAGGGAGGGGGAAAAACTCAGACAGAACAAAAAAAATTAAGTGCCGCACACATTCAAAAAAATAGAAGCCCTACCCAGCCCTGAACCCTGGCCCTCCCTCACTGTAGCCCACCACCCTTGCCACCACACCAGAATGATGGCTTGGCAGCACACTGCCACACTACACCCCACATACCTTCTCCTTCCTGAACCCTCCCCTTCTGGTCCTTTGCCCTCCTAGTATCTTGCTGTTTTTACCTGTCCCTTGGCGCTATGACCACACCTCACCACCCTTTCAGGGTAGCTGACATCACAGGTGCTGAAGCTGAGTCACTCAAAACTTAGTCGCTCAATTTCAGTTGCCATTATAACATGCAACTATTATTTGAGTTTTACTAAGATTAATGGACAAACTGAGTTCTTTAGATTTTGCGTCTAGCAAATCAATTTTATTTTTGCAATCCCTTTTTTGACAAGGCCAAATGAATGAAATCATAGAAACACAGAAACATAGAAGTTGACGGCAGATAAGGACCGCAAGACCCATCCAGTATGCCCATTTCTTTTTCTACCTTATAAATGTGCCATCGGCCTTTGCTCTATCAATGGCCTATCTATTCATACTCATCTTTATTGCTCCATTATGCCTTTCCCATGCCTGTTTGCAGCCCTGCACTGTATTCATATCCACCACTTCCTGAAGTAGGCTGTTCCATGCATCCACCACCCTTTCTGTGAAAAAGAACTTCCTCACATTACCCCTTAATCTGCCTCCCTCTAAACTCATGCTGTGTCCTCGTGTCCTGCTATTTTTCTTGTATTGAAACATGTTAGACTCTTTCACCTTGTTAATGCCCTTAAGATGTTTGAATGTTTCGATCATATCACCTCTCTCCCTCCTTTGCTCGAGGGTATACATATTGAGCTCCGTTAATCTGTCCTCATATGTTTTCTGATACAGTCCCTGCACCATTTTGGTTGCCCTTCACTGGACTGCCTCAGTTTGGTTAATGTCCTTGTGAAGGTGTGGCCTCCAGTACTGCACACAGTACTCCAGATGGGGCCTAACCAGTGTCTTGTAAAGGGATTATTACTTCCCTCTACTGACTTGCGATACCCCTGCTAATACACCCCAACATCCCCCTAGCCTTACCTACTGCTTTAGAGGTCTGCTTGGATGATTTCAGGTCATCGGTGATGATGATGCCCAAATCTCTTTCTTTCCTTGTGACTGCCAGCAACTCCCCTCCCTGCCTATAGGTGGCTTCAGGGTTTCTCTTCCCTATGTGCTTGATTTTTGCACTTCTTTGCATTAAACCTCAGTTGCCACTCTTCTGACCATTTTGCTAGTTTAGCCAGATCTCTTCTAATTCTTCCCACTCCATCTGGATCATCTACTCTGTTGCAGATCTTGGTGTCATCTGCTAAGAGACAAACCTTACCCTCCAGTTCATCTGTAATGTCACTGATGAAGATATTGAAGAGGACTGGCCCCAGGACTGAGCCCTGAGGTGCCCCACTTGTGACTTGCATCTCTTCTGAGTGTATACCATTTACCACCATCTCTATTTTTCGCCCACAACCAGCTTGCCACCCAGTTGACACAACTTCTGACTCAATTTTAGCACCGGCTTATTAATCAATTCTATATGTAACAGTATTTAAAGCTTTATGGAAGTCAGTTAGGCGACATCAACTGCTCCCATTGGTCCACCACTTTGGCTACCCAGTCAAATAAATCTATGAGATTAGTTTGACAGGACCTTCCTTGTAAACCCATGCTGTCTTGGATCCTGTGCTCCTATGGATTCCAGGTTGCACTATCCTTTCCTTAAGGCGTGCCTTCATAATCTTGCCCACTACTGAGGTAAGGCTGACTGGTCTGTAGTTCCTTGCCTCCTCCCTGCTACAACTCTTGTGGAGCGGGATCACGTGAGCCCTTCTCCAGTCTTCTGGGACCTCTCCTGTGCTCAGACACTCACTAGACAGTTCTGATACTGGATCTGCTAGTTCACCCTTAGCTGCTTTAGTACCCTGGGATGAATGCCATCAGGTCCCATTGCCTTGTCCACCCTGAGCTTGTCAAGCTCTTGTAGGACCCTTTCTTTTGTGAAGGGACTAGTGCTCACCTCCCTCCCCCGTGTCCACGGTTCTGAGCTGTGACCCCTGCCTACCTTCTCTGCAGTAAATACTGAGCAGAAGTATCTATTTAGGATAGATGCTTTTACATGGTCCTCCTCCTCACACACCCCCTTCTCTCCTTTTATCTTAGCAATACCCCCCTCTGGACTTTCTCCTTTCACTAATATATCTATAGAAAGTCTTGTCCCCTTCTTTTACTGTCTGTGCTAGTGTTTCCTTGGTTTGGGCCTTTGCCTGCCTTACTGCCTTCCCTGCTTCCCTTATGGAAGTTTGGCATGCCTCCCTATCTTCATCCCGCTGCATTCCCTTATATTTTCTGAAGGCCAGCCTTTTGGCTCTGATCTTTTCTGCTACTGTTTTTGAGAACCAAAGTGGTTTCCTTCTTCTTTTGCACTTCCTTTTCTCTCTAACACAATGGGATGTTGCTTCAAGTATTGCATCCTCAATGCCTGCCCACTTTTCCTGTACCCCCTCACCTGTATTTCTTTTTGCCAGGGCTAGCTTAACTGTTGGCCATCTTATCAAAGTCAGCTCCTCTGAAGTCCCATATTTTTGCCTTGCAATGGGATGATTTAGTTGTAGTGGCCAAACTGAACCATACCATGTGATGGTCACTGGCCCCCAGGTGACCTTCTACCTGGAGATCTGTGATCCTTTCCCTGTTAGTCAGTACTAGATCTAGCATAGCCCTGTCTGTTGTGGGTTGTTGTACCAGTTGTTTGAGGCCCTCCACCTGCAGGGAATCTACCATGTGTCTAGTTCTGGCAGATGATCCTGCTGGTATTGACCAATTTGTATCTGGCATGTTGAAGTCTCCCATTATCAGAACCTCCCCTTTAGCTGTCATGTTTTGTATATCTTCTAACAGTAATGTGTCTATGTCCTCCCCCTGGTCTTGGGGCCTGTAGACAACCCCAGTTCTTATGGCTGTCCCATTTCCTGTTTCCAGGGTAACCCACAGTTCTTCTGGCTCCTTATGTGTATTCTGAATTTCTGTAGCTTTGATATTTTCATTGACATACAGAGCTATTCCACCCCCCCCTTTTGCACCTCGGTCTCTTCTGAAGAGTGCATTGCCAGGTACTGAAGTCTCCCAAGTGTGTTTACTGGTAATCCACATCTCGCTAATTGCTACTATGTCCAGTTTAGCCTCTGTCATTATTGCCTGCAGGTCTGGGATCTTGTTTCCCCGACTGTGAGCATTTGTGTACATGATTTTCCATTGGCCAGATTTCTGTGTGTTAGTTGTTGGGTGAGGTGTGGCATTTCCCCTGTGCATTGTATGGGGAGCTGGACCTTTTTCCTTACCTGGTGATGCAAATGAACTGCAAACATGCTGAACTCTTGTTTGACCACTAGCTAAGGGGGGAGGGGTGATCTTCCCATACGATGTATGGGGTGCTGCACCCTTCCCCCTATTTGCTAGTTTAAATTTTCTGCAAAGATGTCAAACATCTGCCCAATGCACTGACTCCCTCCTTAGTCAGATGCAGTCTATCAAATTTAAAGAGCTTTCGCTCCCAAAACTGTTGCCAGTTCCCTACAAATTTGTGTCCTTTTTCCTGGTAGCAGCCCTTGAGCCACATGTTTAGCTCCTCTATCTCCCCTTCTCTGACCTTCTATCCATCTGCCCCCTCTCCCAGACTGGCAGAATCTCAGAGAAGGAGATGCTGGATGAAATGGATGATTGTTTGTCACCCAGCCTGGTCAGGTGTTTCTTGGTCTCCACAACTGACTGGCTGGCGAGATCATTAGTCCCTATGCGTACCAGGACGTCAATGTTTTCCCCTGCTTCCTGAACAATTTTAGCAATGCTGTCAGTGTCTCTCCACACTGATATACCAGAGCCAGGCATATGCAGATGTCTATTCTTGGTGAATCTGAGTTCAGGGTTTCCAGATCTCGAAGAGGTTGATCCAGATGTTAGCAAAATAGGCTGAGTGCTAAGACACACCCTTGTCTAATGCCATTCTCAGTAGGGAAGGTTTTTGTCACTTGTCATTTTTCTCCATATTTAACTTTTGCCCAAGTTTGCAAATAAGATTAGAACTAATTATAACCAAGACTGAGTCTTTGCCTCTTTATTGATCCCAGTTAAGAGTGCAGAATAAAATCCTGCATTATGCATTTATTGTATCACATCATCAATGGTTTACACCAAAGAGCTATATTTACATAAACACTCTGCTGGAATTCCATCATGATCAGATGTTCTTTTAACTTCAGAGATAGGTAGACCTCTTTTATGGAAATTAAATGAGGTAGTTTCTTTGACTTCTCTATGTCCACAGAACTATGATTATCTTGGAGTTTTGGATCATAGAATAGATTTGAGTAATGTCTAATCCAATTACATTCTGTAATGTAAGTGTCCAAAATGTCTTTATAATCATTAGTTCTTTTTGTCACAAGCTTCCAGAATTCCTTTGAGTCATTAGTCTGGACTGCTTTAAGCATGTTATTCCAAAAGGTCTATATAGCAATGTTTTTTTTTCTTAAGAATTTATTATAATTTTTCCTTTCTAGATTTATTTGTTTAAAGTCTGCCCTATTATTACCAACTTTTGCTTTCCTATTTAGTGTTCTTAAAGTGTTTTTATATTTTTTACAGTCTTTGTCAAACCAGCCGTTAAACTGAATTTTTTTATTAATCAAAGTATAATCCATAAAATGTTTTTCAATAATTTTGTGATATATAAATATAATATATGACTTCAGAGTCTCTGCATTATCCAATATAAAATCATCCCATGCTACTGAGAAACATTTTTCAATCATATGACTTATTTGTGAGTCTAACTGAAGATACCAGGTTATTGTTTTCCTTAACATTATTTCTGTAAAAGTAACCTTAGATGATGTTGCCTCTTTACTCATAAATACTAAACCTTCCAGTCGAAATGGTAGATGATGACTCTCAAACCTAGTGATCACAGAGTCTATGCCATGCTTCAACATTACCAGACCAGATAATAGGGTCCAATAGAGACATGCCAGAAGCTCTTATGAAAGTACAACTGCCGTTATTATCCCCCTGAGTTTGTCCATTTAATGGGTACCGATTACATTCCTTAAGTACACCAACAAGTATTAATCCAGCCTAACTGATTTTTAAATCTTTAGTTTTTTCCTGAGGGCACAGTCCCAAAGTGATTGGTGTAGCCACATTTTGAGTTGTCTGAGAAACCATCATAATTCCCGGTTCTATGTCTTAATAGTGACTCCATAACAGCAACTTACTTAAGAGTGAGTGCACATTGGCGAAAACCAAAAATGGCGATGTGAACTACTACCACCAAAACAACAGCAAGTGTCTGCTAAATTTATCTATTGGGGCCAATATATCTACCTAACCTCCAAAATAAATATAACCAACTCCAGGGGGCTGCATTTCAAGGAGAGGAGAAACTCAAAGGGGATGCAACTTGGGGAGGGGGACAAATGTCAGGATGGGGAGAACAGCGGCGGGGTAACAAAGTTGGGGGGACGGAACTTCAAAAAAAAAAAATTTAAGTTAAACAATCCCCCCCCCCAAACAAAACATACAATAACACCCCCATGCCAGTTCTGAACCCTAGCATCAGTGCTGGTAACTCTAGCCATCAGACCAAACGAGCAGCTCAGAACTGGCCTGCACAACAACATACCATAACCCTACACAGCTGACTCTGCCTTGCTTTACACTACTCGTTATTTGCTATCCTTCATCATTCCCCAAACCCTTGCTATTCATTCATGGTTGCCCAGCACACAGGCGCTCAAATTGAGTAGTCCAAAATTGAGTTGCTCAGTTTAAGTTGCACACTAACAGGATACCATAATTCCCTATCCTGGCATTTAAATCACACATGAGCAATAGTTCACTTTCTGGATAATTAGAAGATAAGTCTTCCAAGATTTTTGTAAGTATCTCCCACATGTTTGCGTCAAAAGATTTAGAGGCAACTGGGAAACTATAACCATTAATCAATTATATCTTGTACCCCTGGGATTCAGCTAATAGAACAAGGAAATATAAAGATTTATGAAAAAGTAAAGTATTTCTAGATATTCTAATTTTAATATATGTAGCAAGACCACCAGATAATCTGTTGAATTTACTTTCCCTAGCACCTGGTTGATGGAAACGTTCAAAGCCATTTAAGGCAATGTTGCTTTTAATGTCATGCCAGGTTTCTTGAAAACAGATTACATGGGCACTAGAAACAAAGTTTAACCAGTCTGTATCTGAGGTTTTCTGTTTATTACCGGCAATATTCCAAGTAAAAAAAAAAAATCAATCCTTTGTTATTATTATCCCTTCTAACCTCAGATTCCTAGGAACCTGAATTAATCTCACATATGCAACTAAGCGTGCTGCTACTAATGTTGGTAAACCAATCCTGATAGCCTGTCAAGACCACAAATTTGTTAGTCAGTGTCACAGGCTAATTTTCAGTAAAGTATAGTTTGTTAATAATATTGATACCCTGAGTCTCTGTATACTTGAAGTTAATATTATTATCGAGAGCAGGGTCATCAGAATGCAGAATGTACAAACACATGTTATCCATGGCATCTGATCTTGCAAGAATTCTGTCAGCTACTCTGTTATTCTTAACTAAAACTGTATATCTATTTGACTGCTGTTTCCATTATGATAGGTTATTAAGATCCCATATTTCCCTAAGTTTATATTTAAGAATTTGCTAAAACAAATGTTGCAAATCATACCAAGTAATTTGGCATTGTTTTCCCTGTGCATTCTTTGCAAACCAAGCATGGTAGGAGAAACTGGGGAATATTGATCATCTTTGCTAAGCTTCATAATTCTATTAAAATCCTCTGTTGGGAAATGCTATGGATCGACCCTTAGCCTGTAATACAGCATTATTAATCCAGACATAGTTCGCAATAGTAGGAAAAAAACATATACTTCTAAAACTACAATGGGTTCATTAAGCGTAAACTTAACTTAGGTACATAGATGTTGTCAGCAGATAAGGGCACTGTGGCCCATCCAGTCTGCCATATCCCTCTTTCTAACTTCTTTAATGTCAGTACAATACACCTCCATGTCCAGATCTCTGTTAATGAGCTCTATCAAATATTCTATAATGTTGTCCCTAGGAACGTCAAACTAGTTACCTGAGTCAACAAACCTCATGTAAGGAAGTCTAGAAGGGACTTCCCTAGAACTGTTTTCTTTACCTTTTTTAGTATGACCCTTCTGCATATTAATAGTAGGCTGTTTTGAATCAACACTTTTTATTTGGTCTGTCTGTTCAGTTCCTATTAAAACTATTTCTTGTGCATCCTCTCGATTTAACACCTGATATGTATGTGGATATATATATATACACACACACACACACACACACACACACACACACACACACACACACACATTGTTCCCTTAGCAAAACACATTCTTTTTCTAAATTAGCTAGATTTCCTCCCAGGTCAACTGGATTTGAGGGCCTCTCTGGCTACTTATCTGTTATTAGATCATTAGCACTGATTTCAGTAATGAGAATTTGAGGAGGCTGATCATTTAAACTTTCTAGTTCAGCGTTGTATGATACTTTCTCCTTTCTGCTATTGTAATCCGGAACAGCAGCCCTTTTTGGTTTTTTTTGCTCTTCTGTTTTGGCTTAGCTGCTTTTGTATTATCCCTGTTAAATTGAGTGTCTCCTAATATTAGAGTACTACAATCAGGTCTTATGTTATCTGTTTTTTGTACCAGTTCAGTTGTAGATAAGAGAGATCTGGATGAAGACTCTTTTAAGGAAGATAAATGGTTTAATCTATTAAGATATTATCCAGTTGAACTCTGTTGAATGCAATGTCTTCTCTTACTAGTTCCACGTTGTTACTAATAATAACCATTTGTTCCATCAAGATAAGTTTGGCATTCTGCTATTTCATTTAATAATCTAATTAAATCTTTGCTGAGTAACACAGGGCTATATACTGTTGAGTCTATCCCCTTTTTTTTCGCATTGGTTTGCCATACTACTTCCCTCACCTAGATTATCTTTCGTCTTTTTGTATAAATTTATGTCTGTCTCTCTTTCTAAATCTCTTAACCCAATTACTGTATGCTGTAATTCTTGTAATTCTTCCCCATTTCCCTTTTAGATACTGTTATATTAACCCTTGAGTAATAGTTTGCTAATTTTGTCTCTACAAATTTGCTATCATTGCCAGGGTTCTCAGGAGAAAAATTAATACACATTGAGCTCCCCCCAATTAAACTTATAGTATTGGAGTTTTCATCCTCAATTCCAAAGCAACTAGAAAGACTAAGCATTGAATAATCAGAGGAATTATAGAGAGATAAGAGCACAGGTGTTCTCTCCAGTGATTTAATTACCTCCGATTCTCCATCAATAAGTGTAAGGAATGAACTAAGTGAACTGATTTTTTGGGTAGAGGTTTTTTCTAGGTCAAAAGACTGACCAAAATTAAGTGGTCAGTCATTTTAGTTTGCTTTATTTGTTTGGCCTTAGATACACTCTTTTTTCTGATATTCCCCAATTCACCCAGTAATGTGTAACACTAGTTCTCTCTGTCCTCTTGTATGGACCATATTAGTAATAGAATGAGACAATTTTCAAATGTAGCTAAGTAGCGAAATACTCAAATGAACTTTTGAAAATCTTAAGTCTTAAAATATCTGCTTTCCTTGTAGCTGCTCCTAATAAATATTTCATAAATATCTTTTAGTTTTCTAGTCATTAAGAATAAAAAGTAACCTCAATAAAATATATGCTCACAATCCAATAGACACACACTGAACAATTGTGCAATAAATAAAGGGTTAAATAATACTTATAAATAGAGTGAAATGAAAATCCAGTAGTCCAACAAGCCAGTTCCTCTTTCTAAATTCTCACAATTTAATCCAGATTCAGGATTATAGTTGTTTTTATGCTTTGTAGAGAAGCAGAGTAAATGTAATGCTTTTATTATAGCAATCTCAAGTCTTCTCTGTAGGTCCAAGAACTCTCCTTTCAGCTTTTTCTTCACTAAGGTGTGGGAATTCAATCAATTCCAGAGCAGTTCATAGACTTACTCACTCAGGTACTTCAGTATTCTCTTTCAGGTTCCCAATTGCACAAGTCCCAATCTGTCTCTAGCTCTGAATACTAAGGGGCAAACTGTTCCTTTGATCTGTTTTGTTGGCCACTGATAAAAAGACAGAGTGGAGATGTTAAGCATGGGCATACTGAGCTGTAGTTGTCCCAGGACTGAACCCTGCAGTTCTCCACTAGTCACTGTTCTATCTTCAAAGAATTTACTATTTAGGACCACCCTCTGGATTCTATTAGTCAACCATTTTTTTAATCCAACCAGTTATCCCTAGTTGGCTCATCTTCCTAACTAGCCTCATATGTGGTACTGGTGCTGAGTCGAATGCCATGCTTAAATTTAAATATAATACATCCACTGCCTGGCCCCAGTCTCCTATTTGTGTCACATTAAAAAAGTCTATTAAACTGGTCTGACATGGCTGAGCCTTGGTGAATCTATGTTGGTTCCTATCCATTAAGCCAATTTCATCCAAGAATGTAACTACAATGCTCCCTCGGTATAACAAACAAAACAGGAGCCATAACGTAGATTTGTTATTGTGGTCTGTAATGCAGCTTTGAGTTTTTTCATTTTTTAGACACAGGTCCCGGGTGTAGGATATAAGCTGCCATAGTTGGATTATCTTCATCGGATTGGCATCCTGACCTTGAAGCCACTGCAGTGCTGTTTCTAGGCTCAATATTGCCAGCTCACTTGTGGGCAACTCTGTCTCACCCTCAGCCTCGGATTCCTCGCTCTCATCATCAGACTGTGAGTGCTCCTCTCCCACAACAGCATTAACAATTTCTGTTTCAGTGAGCTGGTCGTGCATCTGTAGATGATCATCGACGCACATCCAATTATCGATTTTCTCACTCACAGCACTTCCGGTTTCAATCAGCTGTAGCTGATGGGCTATCTCTGTCATTTCATTAGTGTCATCAGGTTCAAGCTCATCATCATTTGGGACAAGTTGGTCACCAAAAGCTGGTCCAAGAGTGGCAATCCAGCACTGCAGCACAGTACTCACCGTTACATTCCCCCAAGCCTTGCTTGCCAAAACCAGGACTTTCAGTAAGTTAAATTGTTTCTGGAATGCTGTTACTGATGTGAGATCTGAACCAGACTCCAGATCACTCAAAAGACATTTTCTATAATGCTTTTTAAAAGTGGCCATAATGCCACCGTCCATTGGCTGCAATCTTGATGTGGTGTTCTTAGGCAGAAAAGGTGTTTTAATGCAGCCATCTCTAGATTTCAGCTCAAACTCAGTAGGGTGGGCAGGGCAGTGATCAAGTAATAGGAGTGTTTTGGTTTGTAAATACCGACTCCGTAGATGCTGGCAGACTGCTGGCACAAATTGATTTCAGAATCAGTCTTTAAAAATTGTAGATGTCATCCAAGTATTATGACTGTGGGAATAGAGGACAGGGAAGGAAGCTAGATTTACATGACAAAAGCAGCATGGTTTTGCAAACCTTCCAATACAGAGTGGCATGGTTTTGTGTGTACCTGAGGCATTAGCACAGAACGAGAAGGTCACCCTGTCCTTTGGCACTTTGAATCCTTTACTGGCATTCTGCTCTGTCCTGCTTGCCAATGTGATGTCGGGGAGGCACCACCAGACCAAGCCCATTTCATCTGCATTATAGACTTGTTCTGGTAAGTACCCCCCATCAAAAGCACCTCCTGCAGCTTGGGATGAAATTCAGCAGCTGCCTTTTGATCGCATGAGTGCTGCCCTCCAGTCATGGCAACACTCCTGATACCGTGCCTATTTTGAAACCTCCAGAGCCAACTAGAGGAAGATTTAAATGAACTGTCCTGGCCCTGGATTTCTTTAGCAAAGTGCTGTGCTTTCTCCCAAATGACTGCTCTGGACACAGGCAGCCCATTAGGACGCTGCTGCATAAACCAAATTTGTGTTGCAGTATGAATGGCTTTTTCATCAGCATGTCTGAGCTTCTTATGAGCCATGCCCTCCTGCTCCTCGCACTCAGAAACAAATTCTCTGATGGAAGTCTCCTGTTTCACCCATGAACATATGGTGGATTTCACAAACATGGTCTCAGCAGAAATTTTTTTCAGGCTCTCACCAGATCTCGCTCTCTCCAGGACAGACAGTTTGGTCTCAATAGAATATGATGACCGCTTCATGATTAGTGGTCTGTGTTAGCACTAGCGCTCAGCAGAGTGCTCAGAAAGAGAATGAGGTATTGCTGCAGGTTAAGTCACTAAATTGGGTCTTAATTGGTTTCTGGTGTAGTGGTTTAACACAATTAGTAGATTTGTTAACATAGTAATTAGTACAGGTAGATTTGTTTTTTGGTGCTTTGAGGCAGTGAGAGTGTTGTTGTGCTGCAGGCGGGTGAAACAGCAGGCAAAAACCACAACCGCAGTTATGGGCAGCAGTACAATACACTTAACTATGTCAAAAATGTTGGGAGCCATAAAACAAATTCATTATAGCTGGGACTTCATTATACTGGGGTTCGCTATACCAAGGGAGCACTGTATCTCCTCCATGATACAGGTCTGAATAGGTTTTTCCACTATTAATGTCAAACTCAGCAGCCAATAGCTACCCAGATTTTCCCTAGTACCCCCTCTGTGCAGCTGAACCACATTAGGCATCTGCTAGTCTGCAAGTGCTACACCTGTTGTTATTGATTCTCCATATATCCCTCATACTGATTCTGCCAGCACATGCCTTGTTTCCTTTAACATTCTAGGATAAATCCCATCTGGACCTGGTAATTTATTGATTTTTAAGGTCCACATTCTCTTCAGAACCCATTCCCTTACAATTCCTCAAATCTCAAACATGTCCCATGTATCACCCATGAATTTTCTCCTGCTGTCTGAGAATGAGACTGCTTACTTCTCAACCAGGAACTCTAAACAAAAATATTAATTTAGTATTCTTGGGTTTGATTTTCAGAGGTCTGTTAAAGCAACACATGATGCGCCGATCCCCCACTTGTGACAAAGCCAGGTGCGCCAAGGACTCTGCTCCAGATTTTGGATGAAGACAGATCCTGGTGCCAAAGCCCATGAGGCTGCTACCAGTGATCCCGTGTGCCAATCCAAATCTGCAGGAAGGGGATTGATGGATCCCGCTGTGGCCCCTAGGCCATGAAACACTGGCCCTGTGATGTCAACAACACCCATAGTTCAACCCAGCCAGCACTGCACAATACATAGATATTATGACTGTCACCTAGTATACAGTCCTGGACATGCGCAACACAGGGGACAGCAAGTACATGTGGCTGACACACACGAATATGTGAACAGGAACACTGTGCAGAATAGCAATCATAGTCCTCTGTGTGAGCAATACAGGCAACACACTGTAGGGAAATGTATCACAGAATGTGTCAGCTAGTCCAGGGCCTTAGGATGAGAAACCAGACAGTACATGTGCTCTGTTCTGCTGCCAATAGCATTGCCTAACTCCGTGGTCCATAGATGTACAAGCAGATCATGAGGTCCCCTGGCAGCAATACTCCCCAGGGTTGACAACCTACAAATACCTGGTACAGAGCAAGCAAGCCATCATAAAACAGTGCTACCCTGAGGATATGGGAACCACTGCTAAAACAGCATGAATCTGGAACATCCCACAGAACATCCCCAGTAGAGGATGGACAGTGAACCCTTCCACATGCAGAGCTGCTGCTGCTCATGTAAAATATGACTAGAGCCAGAAGCCATGGCCATCCTCCTTCTAAATGACCCACAAACCTGTTCTATTCATTACTGGAACCCAGCAGGGCAGTACAGAGTTTATGTATATATACACACACGAGACTCAGTCATATAGTTAAGCTGCCATCTACGAGTATACCCAGACCATCACACCAGAGTACCAAAGCCTCTACCGGGGTAGAAGGGTTAAGCACGGAGTCTTGAATGTCTGTCAAGTGAATCAGTCAGCCACTCTCTTAAGCAACAGTTTTCCAAACATAGAACACATGGCAGAGCAGTGACGACTGTCAGCCACAGAGCCAGCAGATTCCGGAACAACCCTGGCAGCTGGCATTGTTGTTGGGGAGGAGGCTGTATACACAAACTGTATTGCACAGGGTAGTGTGCACAGGGCTGGGCTGCACAGGTATGTGGCTGGCATCACATCGTTGTGTGCTTGAGCAAATAAGTTTGACTGTGACTCCACAGCTTTGTTTTGCAGAGGTGCATCATAGCACTGTGAGAACGTGTGATGTCCCATTGTACTACAGGTTGGTGGATCTACTTCAGGGCAGGATGATCATGTATGGCACCCTTACTGCACTTACCTACCGGTGGTGCCCATAACTGACATGCCACATTGTGTCTGACCCATGTCCAGCTGTGTCCTGCTATGCTCCTCACCTCCCAGTCCTTCCAGTCACTTTGATTGTCCAGTGGCTCAGGCAGTGACAGTGCACAAGGCCATGAGACCATATCCAACTGGTCTAACTTCAGGTGAGCCTGCAGCCAGGAGGTGGACTTCAAAAATCTCAATATAGGAAATACTGCAGCTCCTCACTGTGCACACACCCCTCCACTGTGGCACTGCGGTGCAGTGGACACAGGTAAGGGGCAAGTCTGACTGGTGCAGGTGGCCCCACTTCTGGCACAGGCAGCACCTGAAAATTGTGAATGACGCATGGTGTGGTGCATGGCACCTCTTGCATCATTCCTTTTTTGGTGCAAGCACTGTGCATCATTTCCACACATTTTGAAAATTGAGCCCCTTATCTTCTCTTTATCATCAACTGTACTAAACCCTTCTTTCTTTGTTCTGTCTATCTTGCCCCCTTGCCTTGTTTTCTTTGTTAATGTATCTAAAGAAGAATTCCTCCTTTTCTTTTACCTTTTCCTCTGGCCTTAAGTCTGCCTTTGCCTTTGCCTGCTTGATAACCTTTTTGCTGATACCTAGTTTCTCCGTTCTTATACTTCTCTCTATTCATCTCATTCTTATAAATCCTGTATACATATTTTTCCCTAATTGCCTGTTATACCTGACTGCCAAACAATATTGATTCCCTACATGGATCCTGACATATTCCTAAGTAGCCACTGAAATAACCTCCATTAATGTTGTCTTCTGCTTCTCGCCTCTATTGATCTTTTTAAAGCCTTTTAGTTTGTTCCTTATTTTCTTCTCCAATATTCTGAAACTGTTTTTTTTTTTTAATTCCAGGGTCCTCACATCAGTGGTCACTTGTTATGACCCCAGCTTCATGCATATCTCATCATGAAATGGGGCCTCCACCCTAATATCTCTAACAATGTTCTGATTGTACAGCAGCAGGTCAAGAACTACCTTCCCCCTTGTGGCCTCACTTACCCACTGTATAAGGAAACAGTCCTGTGTGGCATCCATAAATCCATGTCTTTTTTAGCCAACTATAATCCTTAATCTATGTATGGAAGGTTGAAGTTTCCCACTAACACTATTCCTCTAAATCCTTCTAATGTCCTTATCTCCCTCTCCAGTGCTTCATCCATTTCTACCAACTGATCTGGTGGTCCATAGACTAACCCTATCCTGTGTTCATATATTTGGTAATTTTTCTGTGAAGAAGTACTGTACTTCCTCACATCTCTCCTGAATCTACCCACCTCCAACTTCATTGCATGTCCCCTTGTTCTTGAGCTCATTTTCTTCTGAAAAATACTCACTTCCTGTGCCTTTTTTACCACTGTGATGTATTTAAAGGTCTTTATTTATCCCCCTCCCTTCTCTGTTCCAGGGTGAACATATTGAGGTCCTTTAGCCTCTCCTTGTAGGGCTTTTGATGTTGACCCTGCACCATTTTAGTTGCACACCAGCATCCCACTGGCCCTGCCCACTATCTTGACACACTGATCCTCAACCTTGAGGTCATTTGATATGACTACCCCAGGGTCCCTGCCTGCTTTGTGACCATCAGTACCTCTCCCCTGATTTTATACACCATCACTGAGTTTCTGTGTCCAGAGTACATGATTCTGTATTTTTTTGCACTGAAACCTTGCTGCCATACCCTCAACCACTTCTCAAGCTTTCTCATGTCGCTATTCATTCTCTCCACCACCTCTGAAGTATCTACCCTATTGCATCTTTTGGTGACATCCACAAAGAGGCATACCTTTCCTTCCAGATTTTAAGCAATGTTGCTTATTGAAACATTGAAGAGGACTGATCCCAATACTGAGCCCTGAGGTACCCCACTTGTCACTCTCTCCTCATTAGAATGAGTGCTGTTTACCACCACCCTCTGTTGCCTATCCATTAATCAGTTCCATATCCAGTTTATAACCTTTAGTTCCACCTCCAAACTGCATAGTCTAGGTATGTGTCTAAGTCCAGCTAGCAGGAGTAAATGGTTTGCTTTAAATGGAATACTATGGTCAAAATTTGAAAAAAAAATTTGTTACACAGTGTTTTAATTTGTGTGTGTGTACATATGAACATGCAGTACGAACATACAAATTTGCCAGCAGAAACAGGCCATATTAGTCTATCAAGTCTGCTCAAGTGTGCATCTCTAATTAGTTCTCTGGAGCTGCCCCCACCCATACTCCCCCTGGAGTCAGCTATCCCTCCCCTAGTACCATCCCCCTTCCCCAACCCAGGAACAGCCACCCTAATTTTCTTCTTCACCCTATCCGCCCCCTTGAAACTAGCCACTATATTTACCGCAACCACCTCCTCTGTGGCATCTCGTTTCCATTCAGCGCCACCTGTTTAGTGAAACAGTGCTTCCTCATTTCCTTCTTAAATCTACCCCCACCAGCTTCAGGCTGTACCCCCTTGTTGTACCTTCCTTCCTTAAGTTAAAGGTGCCCTCTGATCCTACCCTGTTTATTCCTTTAAGGCATTCAAAGGTCTCTATCAGGTCCCCACTCTCTTTCATCCTCCAGGAAGCACATGTTTAGCTCACTTAGCTTCTCCTTGTATGATTTGTCCCCCATACCCTGGATCATTCTGGTCGCCCTCCTCTGGACCCTCTCCAGTAGCTTGATATCCTTCTTCAGATACGGGCACCAGAACTGCACACAGTATTCCAGATGCGGCATCATCAGTGACCTGTACAGTGGCAACATGACTTCCTCCCTCCTAGAGGTTATTCCCCTGGTGATGCAGCCTAGCATTTTATTTGCTTTTGATGCTGCCTTGCAGCACTGTCTTGAGTGTTTCATGTCTCCTCTGACCATCACCCCAAGGTCCTTTTCCTCCTCTGAGACTGCCAACTGTACTTCCCCCAGCCAGTAGCTGGCCCCTGGGTTCTTGGCACCCAGGTGCATGACCTTGCATTTTTTGGCATTGAAACCCAACTGCTAGATGTTGAACCATTTCTCCAGCTTTGCCAGATCATCCCTTAATTCATGTCTCAACTCTGCTGTGTCCACCCTCCCGCAGAGCTTGGAATCATCTGTAAAGAGGCAGATCTTACTATTGATCCCTTCTGCTATGTTCCCAATAAAAATGTTGAACAGCACTGGTCCAAGTACTGAGCCTTGTGGAACCCCAATGGTTGCAGGCAAAGGTTTGGATAGTTCCCCCCTACCATCACACTCTGATTCCTCCTCTGCAGCCACTTCTTGACCCACCCCAGCAGTTTGTCCCTATTCCCAGGACCTTCAGCTTGCTGGTCTGCTTGCCATATGGCACTGAATTGAACACCTTGCTGAAGTGCAGGTACAGGATGTCCACTGCCTGTTCCCTGTCCAATGACCTCATAATCTGGTCGAAGGAGTCAATCATGTTGGTTTGAGAAGATCTCCCCATAACAAATCCATGCTGCCTGTCATCCTGGAGATAATTTTCCTCAAGGAAGGACACCAGTCTTTCCTTTACAATGATCTCCATTAATTTCCCCAATATGGAGATCAGGCTAACCGGCCTGTAGTTACCCAGCTCATCCCTGAGCCCAGTCCTGTGGAGTGGAACCACATGAGCTGTTCTCCAGTCCTGTGGAACACACCCCTCCTCCAGTGAAGTGTTAAACAGGTCCATTAGTGGGGCTGCAAATACCCCCAACAATTCCTTCAGAACCCTCAGGTGTAAACCATCTCGTCCCAGTGCTTTGTCCACCCTCAGTTCACTTAGCCCCCTTAAGACCCTTTCCACCCCACTCTCCCCTTCATAGTCCCCCCCAGGCCCCCCTTCCTGAAGACAGAGCAAAAGTATTCATTTAAAGCCTCTGCTGGATCCTCCCCATTTTCTGCCCATCCGACTTCCCTCTATCCTCACAATTCCATCCCTTCTGCTTCTTTTCTCCCTAATGTATTGGAAGAAGTACTTCTCCCCTTCCTTAATCCCCTGCGCTAGTCTTAGCTCTTTATCCACCTTGGCTGCCCAGACCTCTCTCCCTGCCTCCCGAGATTTTTCTGCATAAGAGTCTCTGTCCTCCTCCTTCAGGGTATGCTTGTACTTCAAGAAGGCCTCCCACTTCACTTTCACCTTCTCGGCCACTCCCCTGCTATATCAGCTGGGTCTCTGACACCTGGAGTTCTTTTTATGAATCATGCAGGTGTCGGTGGCCTCTATTAAAGAGCCACCGATGCCTTGAAAAGAACTTTCAAAAGCATAATATTTGGACATAAAGCAATTTATATTTCTCATCAGCTCAATATTTCTTATCCCCATTGCTTATTACTGAGGTAATTTGCTTCAAAAACAGGAAAGTTGTTTCTTGAGGGTTCATCAGCTCCTATTGCTTCTTCCCAATCTGATGTCATAATACTCTGCTTGTGACATCACAGATACTGCCACAGAAACAGACTGTGATGTCACAACATGGCATTATGATTTCAAGTAGGGAACAAGCTATAGAGACATATGAACTGTAAAGGATAAATATTTTTTTTTGATATTTCTTCAGTAATAAATAACAGAGAGGACAAATCTATACAAAGTATATGAAATACAAACTGACTTGTGTCTAAATATTATATTTTTCAAAGTTTTCCCAAAGGCGTCAGCTGCTCTTTAACCCCTTCTTGATGACTTCCTATTTCTACTCCACTTCCATCTGTAGCTTGAGCTTTGCCAGGTACTCCTTCAGCATAATACCCATTCTAGTGAAGTCTGCCTTCCTGAAATCCACCACTCTCATTTTTGTCTTTGTTGTCTCCTTTCCCATGTCAATATAAAACCACACTGTGTGGTGATTACTGCCTCAAAAGAGATCCCTCACTTCAACTCCCTGGACATGTACCCCATCAGACACACCAGGTCTAGTATGGACCCCTCTCTTGTTAGCTCTTTGACTCCCTGTGTCAAGAAACACTCCTGAATACCATCCAGGAGGACCTGCTCCTTGCAACAGGAAGTAGCCAGGGTGCCCCAGTCAACACTTGGCAGATTGAAGTTGCCTAAGATTACAATGTTCCTTCTCCTTCCTGCCCTTCTAATCTGTTCCCCCAGCTCCCTATCAAGGCTCCATGCCCTGTGATGGTGGTTTGTACACCACCCCCACATGAATCTTCTTCCCAGATATGTTCTGTAGCATTACCCATAGGGCTTCAGTTGCACCCTCCTCCCTGGTGTACATTATCTAATCTCTTGTACAAAGCACTACTCCTCCCATCCCCCCCCTCTCTCTCTATCCTTTCTATGCAATTGGTACCCTAGAATTCAAGGTCCCAGTCATGGCACTTGGTTGCCCATGTCTCTGTGATGGCAGCTATGTCTACCTCCCTTTCTGCTATCAGTGACAGCAGGTCTGCTGTCTTGCTTGCCGAACTCCTGGCATTCAAGGAGACCACTTTCCATCTTAAGCCCTGCCCCACATTTTCCCTATTCCCTTTATGACTCCCTTTCCCCCAATCTATGCTATCCCCTCCCTCTGCCCACTCCTCTCTTTGAGGTTCCCTCTTGAGGAGGGAGGCCTGGCAGCCCCCTCTCCTGGTGTTGACTATTTTGTCTTCTAAAGCCCTCCCTTGTCAGTTTAAATGCAGCTTCTCCATCAAGTACCTTTCCAGGCTGTCTTTCAGGACCCTTGTGCCCTCCTTACTCAGATGCAACCTATCCTGTGCATATTGGTCATTATATTCCCATTGTGTCCTAGCCCAGTCAACCAAAAGCCTGTTCCCATTTGCCCCACAGCAACCTAAAAGCCATGTATTGAACTCCTCAGTCCTCAGCCTTCTTGCAGTACTGGTTCTTGGGACAGGTAGTACCTCTGAGAATGCTACTGTTTTCCCCAACCCACTGCAGATATTTCCCAGTTCCTTGAACCTTTCTTGCATCACATTCTCCTCTCACCCTGCCAGGTCATTGGTTCCCAAATGAACCACTATGTGTGGCTTCCCCTGCTTCTGCCCTATACATTTTGGTGATTGTTCACATACTGCCTGCATCATGCCAGGCATTCACTCCACCTTTCTGTTGTTCCTCAAGTCAAGTCAAGTTTCATTTTTTGGGTGCCCAACCCCAGAGACTCTGGCGCTGTACAATGAAACATCAGAAACAATTAAAACACAATGCATAGGATATAAGCATTCCTCCTAGTATGTTTGCTACCCCCACAGTACTCCCCTAAGTATAGAGTCTCCAAGAATTACCACCCTCTCCCCCCTCTTTCTGACCCCCTCTACCATGCCCCACTGTTTCCCTTCTCCTGTATATTCCCTTCTGCTGTGGGAACCACCCAAAGCAACTCCTTTTCCCTGTAACCCAGTTTCCCTTTCCCCCATGCTTACCCCCAGCTTTTCCTCCCCTTGTAGTCTGGTCTTTTCTCCTCCTTTGTACTCTCCACCTGGAGGTTCCCTCACATTGCCCATGCCTCCCTCCTGCCTTCTCCCTATCCCACCTTTCTTTGCTTATCTTGTACACCATTCCTTTCATCTCACCTACCTCCCTGTCCACTACCTTTCCTTAACTCTGTCCCACCCCCACCACCCTGTCCCCCCCTTACTGGGTTCTGCCTCCATTTCCCCTTGCTTCCTGTTCTCCCCCCCTTCCCCCTGCTCATACAAACCCTGCAATACTGTATACCTGTTAGAGGTCTTACTTCTGCTGCCCTCAATGCCTTGTGCTGTGTTTCCCACTTCCTCCCTCATCCTTCCTTACCCTGACCACTTCCCTTCTCTGTGTCCCCTCCTCACCACCTTCCAGTTCCCTCGCCCCCCCACCCTGGTACCTGATGTGATGATGTTCCCTGCCTCTGTTGAATCCTTCTAGCTTCCTGCACTGGTCCCATCACTGCACTGGCTGGCTGTGATTTGCCCATGTACCCCCCCACACTCCTACTGAAGTACCTCCTCTCCTCATTCCCAGTTCCCATCTCAACCTCCCTATTTCCTCCCTAAGCTGCCCCAGCTGTCTACAGACTATACAGCCCCCTCCCTGCACATTGCTTCTAGGAAGATGGCTACTCCACACCCGGTATATCTGACCATCCTCCTGTAACCTCCCTGCATACTCCATCTACTATCGCTGCCTCACCAACCTTCATCCATGCTGCTTCACCACCCCCCATCCCACTGCTAGGCTGCCATATCTTCTCCTGTATATACACTATCAAATGCCTCTACAACACCCATCAGCAGTTTAGTCTCCTATTTACCCCATCCCAGCATGGCCTGCAGTCTGTGGTCCTCCCTGTGGATGCCCTGCAGATGCCACCTAGTTAGACGCCACACTCCTGCGTCATGGCACTCACACATCGGGATCATTCACCCTAGGGGTTGCTAGGCCCTCTAGGTAATAAATAGAGGCTGCAGCCACCCTATTGGCCTAACTGAGGCACATGGACCTCTGGCGTCCTCCGGAATTCAGTCCCTCCCTCAATCTCCCTCAGTGCTCTTCCTGACACCTCTCAGGCCCTTCTGTTCACACAAACCCCACAGAGAACAGTAAACCCCACATCAGTAATTTAAACAGTCAATAAAATAAGACAATAAATGCCCTGACTTCCCTGCATGTCCAGGCCACACTCCATCTACTCGGCGGCAACTCTCTGGGAACTGGATTACCAAAATGGTCGGTGCACTGTTTTGGCCTCCTGGAAGCAGCCGCCCTATTGTCCTAGCTACACCACTTGTGCCTCCAGCATCCTCTGGAATTCATTCCCCCCCTCGACCTCCCTCGGTGCTCTTTCTCCCACCTCACAGGCCCCTTTGTTCACACAAACCCCACAGAGAGCAGTACATCCCACATCAGCAATTTAAACAGTCAGTAAAATTAAACAATAAATGCCCTGATTTCCCTGTGCTTCCACTAGTGTAGTCCTAGTGTATCATTCCCTTTGTTTTCCATCAGGAGTTTTTCTAAATGTGCCTTCTAGTTTCATGGCCCCTGGGAACCATGTTCCCATTTTTTATTGCTATTCTTTTTCCTGCTATGCCTCCTGTCCCATGTGGCAGTGCCAGTCAAGGACCATTTATTCAGCAAGTACTAGTTTAGATTGAATTTTACAGCAGCAGAGCTGACATTTTAAGTAACTTTCCTCATCCACTGAAGGTTACAATTACAGTTTAGCAAACACGCAAGGGATTATTGAATGGGCTATTCTGTAAGGAAATACCTAGAGTCTTCACTTATTATAAGATTGAGGACCTAGGGTGATATGTGTGCTTTTTGTTGCTGTGTGTAGTTTGATGATATGAAGTGCTTTAAAAAAATGTATTCCTGCTAGCTAAACTTGGACACACACCTAGAAAACAAAGAGATTAAATTACAATTATTTGATGCCAGAACATTAGACTCTTAACAGCAGATTGCTGTTGCAGAAGCTTTCACTGACTGAAAGGTCCTGGTGAATCATTGTCACATGGAGTAGGAGGCATTGTAAGAAAAAGAACTGCAATAAAAATTCAAACATGGAGATCCCTGTATGAGAGCTAGCCACCCCTCAATTGCCTGCTTAACCCTGAAAGAGGCATGATACGCCCACATCCATGGGAGGTCCCAGCCACTCTGATGATGTGGGGCCAACAAAGTTTTCCTACTGAACTTTGGAGGATGGCCTTCCCCATATAAAACTGGTGAGGAGTTTGTCTAGCTTAGACCAGACTTTAGAGGATGGTAATAAAAGGAGGTTTCTGAGGCAGTAAATAAGGCAGGGTAACACCATCATCTTAAAAGCAGCAGTCCTGCCCGGTAAGGTGAGATTTAACTTTAGCCACTTGGGAATGCCCTTTGCTACACTGTTCAAGTTCAAGTTCAAGTTCAAGTTTATTGCAGGAAACTCCATTGAGCAAGCTCATTCACAAGGAGGTCCTGTGACATAAACACTTAAAGTACAAACACAGATAGGTAATAACAGTATATACATGAAATGCACGTTACATGATACAGGCTGGATATACATACAAGGGTACCACATAGGGTGACCGCGAGGTGGTAAAATATTGATATGAAACAGGGAAGCGACTTACAGGTTGCATACTGATAAATGAAACATGATGACTGGTGTGTCAATACATATATTTTGGCAGCTAGAACAAACAACAGACTACCACTGATATGGGGAGGAGTGATTTGATAGAGTAGCAGTGGAGCATAAGCATAGATAAAGCCAGGAGTAGAAGGGGAAGGAAAGCAGCTAATATGACAAATCAATTATACCTTACCAGTGGATAAATATGGCACACATGGGGAAGGAAGAGACTTAATGACAGTTACAGGTGTCTTTTATTTTGGCTGAACTTAGCGATTTGTAGAAGTTTATTGAAACTGTGCTAGTTAGTTTCAATGCGGTTTGTAATTGGTTCCAAATGGAGGGAAGGGCATATGCAATAGCACGCTTACTCAAAGGAAGTCCATGTCCTTGGTATGTCACATAATGTCAGATTTTCTTAACGAGTATGCACTATGTGAGATACTAGCAAGGAAGAGAGATAGCTTGGCAATTTCTGCAGGAGCAGTTTAAGAGTCCATAGCCCAGCATGGAGCAGGCGTCTAGTAGTAAGGGATGTCCAACCAACAGCTGCATATAAGTCACAGTGGTGCGAACGGTAAGGGGAGTTGGTAATGAACTGTAACGCACGGGGAGGACAGTTATCATTGCTTTCCTCATTGAACTGGGTAACTGCTCAAGTTCCTGTGCCTCCCATAGCATCAGCATCAAGAGCAGTATTAGGATCTTACCAAAGTCTTGATAAAACTCTGCACTAAGTCCATCTGGACCTGGAGCTTTCCCCTAAGCCATATTACTAATGGCACCCAGCAGCTCCTCATTAGTGGCCTGCATTTCAAGAACTCACACTAAATCCTGAGGAACCTGTTGAAAAGGCAGGTGATCTAGAAATTCAGAAATGTCCCCTTTCTTAGTCTGTAAGTGTTAAGTATATAATTCCTTGTAAAAGTTTGAATTATTTCATTAATTCTGCATATATTACAGGAGACCCACCCTCTGGTGCCCTAATTTTTGAGATCATAGTCTCAGTTATCTTCTTTTTCAATCTAAATGCTAGTAGTTTACTTGCCCTCTCTCCATTCAGCCAGTATCACTGCCTAGTGAAGAAGACAGCCCTCTCTACCTGTTGCATAGGAATACTATTTGGTTTATAGTTTAGCAGTTTATATGTAAAGGAAAACATTCCATCCTATGAACCTACGACCAATGTACAAACTGAAAGTTTATGGGTCTATATTAGACCCACGGGCACTTCCCAGCTACTTATTGGAACTTGTTGCTGAGCACCTTCTACCGATATAAATCAGACTAAGCAGTTAGCTGATGAGATCACCCAGATAGCACACGAAGGCTCGGTCCTCATACTGAGGGACTTTAATCTTTCCACCATCAATTGGGACACTTTATCTGGTATTAATCAACATGACGAACACATACTCTCAGCCATTATTAACTTAGGCCTTAAACAAATAGTAACAGAACCAACAAGGGGAACAAACGTACTGGACCGTGTTATAACAAATTTAGAGGCTTCTATAATTGATCTTCAGATTTAAAATCCATTAGGTAGCAGTGATCACATGTCAATTTTCTTTTCTATACAATTTCCCTTACAACCTAAAACTAATAAACTAAAAATAGAACAATATCATGAGGCTGACTTTCATAATATCAATAGTTCCTTAAAATCTCTTAATTGGGAACAGCCTCTTTCTCCATTAGATACTGAAGAAGCATGGGATTTTCTAAAAACAAAGATTCTTCAACTTGAAAAACAATACATTCCAGAAAAATATAAATATAATAATAAAGGCAAAATACCACCTTGGTTTAACGGAACAATTAAAAAATTAATAGTACAAAAAAATAAACTCTTTTCAAACTTAAAAAAATGCTCAATACAACAAAAAGATGTAGCCTTAGCAATGTATAGGCTGATAGAAAATTAAAAAAACAAATTAATCTGGCTAAATGCAACCTGGAATTCAAAATAGCACACACAAAAGATTGCCATAAGGCATTATATTCCTGTCTAAATGGAAAAAAAGGAAACAATAATTTGATCGGCCCATTAGTTTCCAACAATGAAACTATAACATCTGATATTGAAACAGCATCTCAACTAAACAGATATTTTTCATCTGTTTTTGTTCAGAAACCAACTATCACCTTACACAATGAAATAACTCCAAAGTCTAAAGTACATAATATTTTTCACCATGAAACTTGGGGTGTTCTGTATTTATTAAAACAACATACAAGCGCTGACCCAGATAATATCAGTTCTAAACTTCTTTTAGGGACAAAAGACTCAATCATGCTGCCTCTAACAATTCTCTTTAACAAATCCTTTCAAGAATCAATAGTTCCTGCTGACTGGCATACAGCTACAGTTACACACATTTTTAAACAGGGTTCCCACTCGAAAGTTGAAAATTATCGGCCCATTAGCTTAACTTCCATAACATGCAAATTAATGGAAAAAATAATCAAACAACAACTTGAAAGTGAAATAGAAAACCTAAACATCAATGATGAATATCAACATGGGTTTAAATCAGGTTTTTCATGCACCACAAATTTGCTTTCTTTCTATAATCATAATCTATAGCCATGTCAGTTATAATCTAGATAGTAACATCCCCATGGATGTTATTCTTTTGGATTACAGCAAGACATTTGACAAAGTGTCACACATTATCTTGATTGATACATTTATTTGTCTAGGGTTTACATCTTCCATTATCTCATGGATAAACAGCTGGTTGGGGAATAGGACTCAGACAGTAAGGGTAAATGGTGCTTTATCTGATACAGTGGAGGTGACTAGTGGGGTGCCTCAGGGAACCGTCTTGGGCACAACACTCTTCAACTTGTTTATTAGTGATATGCATATTTCAGCTAATAACTTTATGGTTAAATTTGCCGATGACACCAAACTTGGTGGTATGGTTAATAACTCAGATAATTGCCATAATTTAAAACTGGATCTAGCGTCATTTGAGAATTAGGCACTTAAGAACTGAATGTACTTTAACGTGTCTAAATGTGTAGTACTTCACCTGGGAAAGAACAACCCTAGGCAAACTTATTACCTAAATAACACTACTATAAGGAATTCTAGTGTAGAGAAAGATCTGGCAATAGTAGTAAATGATAATTATCTTCCACTTTTCTGTTTTTAAATATTTTTTATGCCTTTATTTTTGTTTCAAGTTGAGTAGCTACAACTTTTCTGCATTTGCCAGTAACTCAGGATTTTAAGGTATTTGTTTTTTTTCCTTTTGCTGAGGCAGAGTTTGTTTCCACACATTTATAATTTAGTGAGAACCTTTTTAGTTTTTTTTGTATATTTTCTGGTTAGCATCTTAAAAGTATCTTAATAGCACATATACACACTTTTAAGTTACACTGCTGTGAAATTTACAAAAAAGTTGTGGTGTAGTTCTGTTACTTGTACTGGAATAAAAGAGAATACATAGCATTCATGCTCACAGCAGGAATCAATGCTGTCTGATTTTTTCATTTTTTTATTTTACTTTATATGAAACTGTAATAAATAGTGGTGATACATCTACAGAGCAAAAACCACTAACATTTTATAACATACTACTATCAAAACCCCTTCCAATATACCCTATCATTCTGGTTGCACCACTGTATGATGTACGGAATTGACTAGTTCATTTTAGGGAGTCTCTTAAGTTGACTTCCAGCTCCTTTTCCTCTGAAATAGTGGCCAGCCCTCCCACCTAGTATTTTTTCCTGGCATTTTTACTACTTAAGTGCATCACCTTGCTCTTTTTGGCATTGAATTTCAACTGCCAAACCTTTCTCCATTTTTCTTACCTTTGCAGGTCCCTCTGCAACTTCCTGGCTCCCACTCCCTTGTCAACCCTGCTACAGAGCTTTGTGTCATCTGCAAAGAGACACATCTTGCCCTGTGTACCTTCCTTTATGTCACCGATGAACATACTGAAAAGGGAAGGGCTAACCTCTGCAGGAGAATGATCAGAAGAATTGAAGCTTCATATTGGAGAACATAAACTGGGAGGAAAATTATTATCCTTACAACACTTGCCTCTTGTTATAATTGTTTGTTACTGCTACTTTACTGTTGTGTTTCCTGGTTCCCTATGCTTTTGCCATTTTTTAATTGTTTCTAATAGGCAATTGTGCTGTCTTGTTCCTATTTCTAGCTACTGATTACTGCATCACTGCGCAATGCTGTCTACTATGTAAACCGTATGTTCATCTATGTACCTCACTGAAATGTTCCAATACTTATTCGTTATGTCATGTACTCTCCTGGGTCGTGCCTGTAAATAGTTATACTGTTTGGCTAGTGCAGTTACCCGGTAAACAAAAACTGAATAAATAAATAAAATAAATAAAAAACAGTGAGCACAAAACATTCAGAAAAATAATAAAAAATTAATTTAAATTTATTTGTGCAAAAGGAACATGAGTAAACAGCCCCTACATATAGTCACCCAAAGTGACTTCCTTAGGGAGGGGTGTGGCTGCTTTACAACACTTCACATTAAATACCCCTCATAAATGATTAATCACCAGCATTTAAGATATATTCAAAAAAGTGTTATGAAATTTGTTCATGTGTATTATGCAATCACCGATTAAAACATACAAAAACAGTGCTGCCAACAGGACAAAACTGGAGCTGCAAAGTGCCTCACTTGCAAGTTAATTCCGCCATTTGTAACAATGAGTAGAGAGGTTGTTAAACCAGGAGATACTAATCATTATATTATTTTAAATGTTCTCTTGGGTAAAATAGCCTATTGAACATCATAGCTGAAACTGTGAATGCCCTTCAGGCTAATAAACAGAGCCAGTTTTGCCTGCTGCAAATAATTTGTTGGTATTACGATTTCTCAGCAAAGTAGATTAAACAGCTCATCTTCACAAATAAACAAAATAAATATAAAAATAAATGTGGAATATTGCTGCAGAGGGGAAATATATATGTGTATATATATATATATATATATATATTATCTCTGAAGCATAACTGTCAACTGTGTGCAGTTCCATAATCTGCAGTAGCATTCAATTCATCCTTAAAAATCACCAAACTGTTTAAAAGGGACAAATGGAATTTTTTACCCACCGTTTCTCTTAGAAGAATATCAAATAAATCATGTTTCAAAATAGCTGCTATTCCAAATCCATCTAATAAAATCAAATGTGTAGAAAACTAGTTAATCAGTACTGCATAGTGACAAAGTGAAAAAGTGGGAAAAGTTATGTACAAAAATATATTGAGACATATTGGAATACATGTAAGGGCAATAGATCATGGAACCTGGAAAATGTACTGGCCTTCTATGTCTCTCAGGCTTTACTCCCACAAATAGAAATTCAAAGGAATAGAAGAGGTCTCACTGGCCCCCAGAGTTGGGGTATTAGATGCCCTTTTACTTTACCCTAGGATATTTAAAAATGTTTCCTTAGGATCATTGGGCCCGATTCATGAAGTGGTTCAGATTGGTGCAGGAGACTTGTGACAGAGGGTTTGATGCAAGGGGCAACTTGTATCAAACTGTGAGGCAAGTGTGATTTAGTAGTGATGCTTGCCACAAACCCCCAGCAGCATGTTCCCTGTGCTGAATACAACAGGTTAGACCAGCTCCTCCCTAGTCTACCTGTGCACCATTGGTGGACTCATATTACATGGCTTGTGCCAAAGCAGTGGTGCAACCTGCCATAACATGAGGAAACTGTCGCAACTGCACCAGCCCTTTGAGAACTGGGCTGCCTTGCACTGAAGGGCTGTGTGCGCAGTTGCGCCAAACTCTGTGGATGACACAGGGATTGGTGCAAGCTCTGCATCATCCTTCCTGAATTGGGCCCATTTTCTGTTTTTGTAATTGCTCCTGTGTACTCAGCACTGCAGTCTCAAAGTAGCCTTGTTCTGGTTTGTTGTTATGTTCCTCTCAAAGTCTGGCTGTTCCGCCCCTCTCCTGACCTCTTGTGTATCTCTAAATCCTGGATCTCCTCCAAGATACCTAGCACCAGCTTGACTCTTCCCAACTACCATCTCTTCTGGCAGGACGATGGTAAATGTTGTGGAGGTGTAGCCCTTAACCTCCATCAGAACCTATCTTGTTCCATCATGCTCAGAGAGTCTCTGCTCTGATTGTACAAGCTACTTCTAGCCAAGATTGCCCTCCCTTCTACTCATCTCATCTTTATTGGTGTTTACTATGCCTCCCCTAAAATTTCTTCCTCCTGTATGATAAACTCCATCTTAGCTATTTCTTCCCTTGCCTGCCCTAGTGAGCATCTCCTCCTGGTGGACTTCAACACCAATTGGCTCTCTCCAGCATCCTGACCCACCTTCCACAGGACTGAGTCTCTAAATCTTACCCACTTTATCGCCAAACCCACTTTGCTCATCCCTCATTCTTCTAACCATTCCCTTAAAAATATGGCCCTCTCCCTTTCCCCATCCAAAATTATTTACACCTGGGACAGGCATGCCCCTCTTAGAAAATCCAGGGTTAAAAGTTTCCACCACCCTTGAATTTCACCAGCTCTTATTCTCCTGTGCAAGTCCCGAGACCAAACCTGATCATGTTTCAAATTCTCCCATTCACTATGTGACCTCTAATCCTAGGTCATTTAGGATCTACTTTATGAAGTCTATCCATGCCACTAAAGCAGTCTACTTCAAGTCCAACCACCAGTCTAACTTTAAATCCTGGAAAAATTCTGAAAGTTTATCCATTCCCTCTTCAATCCTCCTATGCAATCTGCCCCCCCCCGTCCTTCTGGTGGATGGCTCAACGGTCTACAACCCTATCTCTGTTCCTGTTTACGTTAGCAAATTTTTTACAACTTGTGCACTCTCCTCTCCTCTCTCTCCTGGTCCCTATCCCCCTCCCCTCCTCTCCCCTCCCATCTCTCCTTGGCTCAACCATCTTAGGACTTCCGCTTCCCTCCCATCTCTCCTCAGGAAACCTTGCTCATCTTACCTCTCAAAATCCTCCTGCCAAATCCAGCCCCAACAAGCTGGACCCTAAACTCAACTGTCTCTCAGCTGCTGCCATGGCCTCCCAACTCTCTCACCTTCTGAACCTCTCTTTCTCACTCAGTGCTGTCCCTCAGGCCAGTAACATTGCAAAGATTCTGCCTCTACATCTTGGAAAGTGGCAGGAGAAGATTGTATATTCTAGGCTTGCTGACTTCCTTCAATCCTCCAACTTCATCTCCCCTTTCCAGTCTGGTTTCCAGAGGCATCACTCAACCCTATCCTCCCTGCTGCATGTCACTGACTCTGTCCTCACTGGGATGGATCAGGGACACACAGCTATATTCATCAATCTGGTCAAAGTCTTTGACTAGCTGTCCCACCCTCTCCTCCTGGACAAGCTGAGCTCTGCTGGCCTCTCAGCTCCTCCTGGTGACTGGTTCTGTTCCTATCTCAAGGACCACCAACAGTCAGTACAGGCTAGAGGTGCCCTGTCTCCTCCCCTCCCTAGCTTATCTGAGGTCCTATAGGGCTCCATCCTGGGTCCTATTCTTTTCTCTATTTTCCTAAATGATCTGCCTTATGCCTATGTCACCTTGCATATCCACATGTATGTAGATGATATAGTCATTTACACCTTCAGCCCCTCAGCCACAGCTGTAGAAGGTCTACTTCAGCAAGGCATCCACAATGTTTTGTGCTGGTTCCATGCCAACCAACTTCATTGCAACACTAAGAAAATAGTGTTCATGTCTTTTGGCACCAGGCAGAAACTGGCTAGGATCTCTCCCTTACCTGTCTTCTCCACACTGGATGGCATACCCTTACAGTAGTCCCTATTTTGAAGTACCTCAATGTGAGGCATGACTTCTGTGCCCACTTTGATGCTATCCATGCCAAGTTCCACCCCAAACTCAGTGCCTTGAACCACAACAAGGACTGCCTTTCCCTCCAGGTCTGCTGGGAGCTGGTCACCAAAATGGTTCTCCCAGTCTTCAACTATGCAGATGTGATCTATGACACTGCCCCCTCCTCTTCCCTTGTCAGACTGGACACCCTCTGAAATGTATTCTGCCACTTTGCTAACAACTCAACCAATTGTACTCATCATTACTCCTACTATTTCTCTCTCTCTCTCTCTCTCAATCCTCCTTCTCCCTTCATGTTGCCAGTCCCATTGTGGCTCCTTCATTTCAAAATACTGGTTTGGGTCCCTCACCTCCTACCTGTCCTTGCTCCTGTCTCCTATCTCCTTCTTCTCCTACTTCCTCCACTACAAAGACTCTTGGAGCCTCTCCATCTGCAACCCTCACTCCTTTGCTGGGCAATCTGCCTTCATCTACCACCACCTCTCCCTTTTGAGCCTTTTCCCCTCCTTCATCTGCCTCTCCCTCTCACTTGCAGCCCTTAGACCCCATCAAAGGCACCTCTCAGCTCCTTCCTGCCCCTGCCATCCCTCCACCAGACCCTCCCCCCACCTCTCCCTCACCATCATGCCCTTCTCCTCCACCCCTTCTTATGCTTTTGGTATTACCCATGGATGGTGTAAGTCTGTAGTACTTGGACTGTTCTCCAACAGGCACTATTCACTTTATATAACTTTAAGTTGGCATTGCTGCTGATCTGCAAGCTGTCTTCCTGATCCCTTCATTGTGTCATAGTTTTGTCACCCACTTGCTCTGCCTCTGTTATTGCACTTTGTAATTTTGTCTTTGTCAATTATTTCTTTAGTTATTTATTTTTTAAATTTTGGTGACCGGGTAAGCCCACTGGGCCCCGGAGGTCCCTTTTTCAGGGGCGACCTGGGGAATTACATAACACGGGAGATGAATACAGCATTAGTTCAGTTTACAGGAATCACAACAATGCAGTTATGGCTACAGTACAGGAGCCTAGTGGTACAGGTGGAATGAACAAGTAGATCAGCAATGACAATATAGTATGGATGTTAGCAGTTTGGCATAGAGTTAGACCGGTAGGTGAGGAGAAGGACCTGGTAGGACATTTATCTCCTGGTTCCTGTCAGGGGCCAATGCAACAGCAGGAATTGGAGACCAATAGGTGGGCCTTAAGTCTAGTGTGGAAGTTTTTGATAGTGGGGGCTTCCTGCACTCCAGGAGGGAGCTGATTCCACAGTGTGGGAGCAGTGAGGGAAAATGACATACTGCCCACCTGGATTCTAACCCTGGTGACATCAAGTAGAGTTTGTCCCATTGTGCGGAGGTGTTGGTGGTTGACCTTTGGAGCAATGAGGCTAGAGAGTCTGGGGGGATGGGCCGATTAGCTTGTAGGCTAGGCAGAGCAAGGGGTATTGGAGGTGCACTTCCAGTGAGTTGGCATTGAACTGTTTTACTCAATTTGATGTTACTTTGTTTTTATGTACTCCCCCCTCCCCTTTCCTTGGTTTGAACCTGGAAACAAGCCTTGCCTCAGTGTGACTTTCCTGGCTACCAATTTGTAAATAAAATAAATATGACCCTAAACTCAGGAGAGTGCTACTAAATGGACAACATGGACACTTATCAACATAATTTGAGAGTCAGACAGATAGTTTAGTAACATACTTGGTAGCATATTCAGCCCTAAACTGACAACTGAGATTTCCACCTAATCCAGTCAATAGCAGCACTCTGGATGGGGGGAGTGATAGTAGTCCTTTCACAGAAGAAAGGGTTCTGAAAGCACTCTTAAAACTGAAGGTAGATAAAGCAATGGGGCCTGATAGGATTCACACCAGAATTCTAAAAGAACTAAGGGAGGAACTAGTAACACTACTGACCACCCTTTTTAATAAATCGTGGGAGGATGGTGTGGTACTTGAGGACTGGAGGTGGGTGGATGTGATTCCCCTTCACAAAAGTGGGAGCAAGACAGAGGCAGGAAACTACAGACCTGCCAGTTTGACCTCAGTGGTAGAAAAAATGATGGAATCACTTCTGAAGGAAAGAACTGTTGAGTACCTAGAGGCCAGTAGGGCACAGGACCCAAGGTAGCATGGATTCACAGCAGGAAGGTCATGTCAGACAAATCTAATTGATTTCTTTGACTGGGTGACCAAAGCAGTAGACCAGGAAGGGGCTGTGGACATGGCCTACCTAGACTTTAGCAAGGCATTTGACACAGTCCCACACAAAAGATTAATAAACAAATAAGCCAGCCTGGGAGTAAGTCCCAGGGTAGTAGCCTGGGCAAAACACTAGCTGGACAACAGGACACAGCGGGTAATAGTAAATGGAGTCCACAGTGAAGAAAGGGGGTTTACTAGTGCGGTACCACAGGGTTCAGTACTGGGGCCTGCCCTTTTCAATGTCTTTATAAGTGAAATTGCAGAGGTACTGGAAGGGAATGTATGTCTCTTTGCAGATGACACAAAGATCTGCAACAGGGTTGAAACGCAAGGTGGGGAGGAAAGGATGAAAAAGGACTTGACAAGGTTGGGGGGATGGTCAAATGTATGGCAGCTTAGATTCAACGCAAAGAAGTGCAGAGTAATGTACATGGGAAACAAAAACCCAGGGGAACAGTACACAAGGGGGTGAGATACTAACAACACAAAAATGGAAAGGGACCTGGGGGTCGTCATATCAGATGACCTAAAAGTGGGCCAGCAATGTGAGAAGGCAGTAAGGAGGGTTGGGGGGATACTGGGATGCATAGGGAGAGGCATCACCAGTAGAAAACAGGAAGTTGTTGTCATTCTGTGCAGACAGTTGGTAAGACCACATCTGGAGTACTGTGTACAGTTCTGGAGACCCCATCTCCGCTAATACATAGACAGGGTGGAGGCTGTCCAGAGGAGGGCAACCAAAATGGTGCAGGATCTGCACCAGAAGACATATGAAGAAAGACTAAAGGAGCTTAAGATGTATAGCCTCGAGGGAAGGAGGGGGGGGACATGATAGAAACTTTCAAATACCTCAAGAGAATCAACAAAGTCCAAGAGAGTAGCATCTTTCAGAAAAAGAGATGTGCAAGGACGAGGGGCACAATTTGAAGATAGAGGAGGATGGCTCAGAGGTAATGTGACAAAGTATTTCTTCACACAGAGGGTTGTAGATGCATGGAACGGCCTTCCTGAAGAGGTCGTAGAGTCAAAAACAGTTGGGGAATTCAAGAATGCATGGGACAGACATAAGGTAATTCTAGTGGGGAGGTAGGAGGAAGTAGGCTTATAGTTAACTAGGATCTGCAGCTTATCCATTAGGTAGGGAAATGGGCAGACTAGATGAGCCAAGCAGTCCTTATCTGCCATCAAATTCTATGTTTCTATGTTTCTATTCTAAATTATTTTACTGAGTCTGGTATCAATTTTTCTTGTGATCATTCTTTGTTTGAGCTTGTGTTTAAGTTGGCACATTAATTATGATTCAACTCTTCTATCTTGTAGACGTTATATGCAGCATGTCCAAACGTTTCAATCGCTCTTCTTTCATACTAAGGCAGATGACTTGATTTATCATTTAGTAGGTATCAACCTGAATTTCAGTCCAATATACTATAACAATTTTACCAGTGTCAGCTATTTTGATTAGTATATTGCTTTGACATCAAAAAATAACAATTCCCTGCCTCTTTCTTTCAGCTTTGCAACACATTTTTTTTATTTTACCCTCTGAGTTTGAATATTTAAAAATTGGGATTTAGCTTCAGTTATTACTTTTTTATTCTTACAGTCATGTGACATATAATTACAGTAAATATATGTACTGTAGTTGGCAGCAAACATAGACAAAATCATCATTTCAAATACATTTTCAAAATAGCCTAATATTGGGCTGGCCTGGTGGGGCTGAGGGTTGAGGCACTGGATGCCACACCTTGCACCACACCGGCGATGCGGGTTCAGGAATGTTCTCAGGTTGCTGGGGGTTGGCAGGGGGAAAGAGGATTGAGTGTCCCAGTGGACGCTCTCCTCCTTCGGGGTGGGTTACCAGGGGTGCTTTAAGCACCTGACATCCCTAAGGGTCAATGGGATCACCCGCTTTCAGGGCTCTGGCGGCTCCCTTGGGATGGAGTCGGGGAAGGGGAGGATGCTGTAAGGACCTTGGTGGCAATGTGCATCAGCATGTTGTCTACCCATGCCGGCATCATCAGGGGAGGAAGGGGTCCACAGAAAACTCAGAAAAACACCCTTGTCAGTCCTAGGTGTTGACCGCTCCCTACCCGGCCACTGATCTGCGGGTAGACCCCGATGTGCAGGTGCTCCTCCTCAGTGGTTGAGGAAAGCTAAGGGCAGACCTTCCTCACCCCACTCGGGGGGGGTTAACCAGGAATCTAGAAATAGATACAGGGAGTAGCCTGGTACTCTAGGAGCAGACTCTAAGATGATGGCTCGGGGGATTGAGCGGCCTGAAAGAGTGGATGGACAAGGGCAGTCTGGAGGGACAAATAGAAAGTTAAAAATAAAATAGCCTAATATTCCCACTAAAATGACTAGAACTTCCATTTTTCATTCGCTTACTTCAATAAAATGAAACTAGAAAGATGTGGAGGGCCTGTTTAATTGATTTGATCATTTGCACTTGAATGACTTAATTATCCTGCACTGCAAATTCTAAACATTTCTTTCAATCAGCTTGGACAATTAAACATGAAAAAAGACAATCTTCCTGTGTTTAAATGTCAATCCCTCATTACCATGGCACTGCTGAAGGAGATTCCAGGCCCTCTGCAGGTAATGGAAAGCTGGTTCAACTAGCTGGCAACGGTCTTATGGCTTTATTCAAGCACCACACAAGAATGATTATATTTCTGTCACCATTATCACTCTTAATGTATTGACCTTTTACCTGGAAAGTTAGAAGTCCAAACCACACACACACACACACACACACACACACACACGTACACACCAGGCATATTGTTATTAGGCCCATGCTACCTTTGATGTATGTAATGGCATGGGTCTGTGTAAAGAATAGCTGGATGTGGTGCTGTTTCAGTAAAACATCTAAGTACAATTCTTAGAATGAATCAATGTCATTTTTATTCATAAGGAACTACAGTAAGAATATGTGCTTTGTCATCCAAGTAGAGTGAGAATATCATACTATTCTCACTGTAGTTCCCTGACAAGCACAAATAACCTTGATATGTTTGATCTGAATTCATATTCCCGTTGTATCAATACATTTATGACACATATGTACATACTTGCTCAAAATAAACCTGTTATTCTTACAGTGGATACCTAAGTAAAAATAAACGTTTATTTTTTATGTTGCAATGTCAAAGCCTGTATATTTTTTACTTAGAAGCATCCCTTTCATTGACAGCCCCAACCAATCAATCTACAAGTAGATCCTTCTCACCTAACAACCAATCAAATCACTTATTAAAAACTTTTTAGTGACACGATTTGCAATGCCTGCGAAAGAAAGTGTGTCCAGGAACCTCAGTTCCACAAATGTAAACCTGTAGGTCAGTGGTTAGAGCACTGGGATGGTATTCTGGATCCTGGGTTCAATCCTCAGTAAGTCACATTATTTCTTTCTCATTACAATTTGTGATTTGATTGCTAAGCAGTGGCTAATACTGCACCAAAAACATCTGTCATGTTGATTGTCCCTAGTTGCAGAATTTGCAATACCAGAGAAAGGAAGTGTGTCCAGGAATATCAGGTACAACCATGTGAGCCTGTAACTTACTGGTTACAGCACCAGGAAAATATTTCGGGTACCTGGGCTCAATTCTCAGTAGGTCACATTATTTCTTTCTCACTACAATTTGATATTTAATTACTAAGCAGTGGTTAATACTACACCAAATACTTCTAATTATCATCTCTCTCTTATCAAAAACTTGTATGTTTCAACCAAGTCCATCTTCTTTCACTGTATAATGTACCCTTTTCATTTCAAGTCATCTGTACTAAATTCACTACATTTTTCAAACTTCACTCTGACCACATTGAAAATTTAATTTAATTTCATATTTCATCCATATTTACCCACTAAAACAGCAAATTAGCTCCAAGTTATAATAACCACACAAACACCATGTGGCTGCAAAACAAAACACACATAAGCACAGGTAAAAGCTGTTTAGCTCTCACTTCATCAACAGGTTCTAGCCAGAGCCGATATGGCTGTGGTGAGCTGCCAGATGACCAAAGTTACAAGTGTGCGTAGAAAATTTTGAATGACTGGGTGTAACTCAGCTATTTTTTGGAGTTGTTTACCAAATCTTCAACATCACCTTTTTGGGATCCACCTCATGAAGCACACCACTGTCATTTTGTTCACTTGTCCTGACAGATGATTTCACAAAGCAACCATGTCATTCCGTGTCACAGGTGCGAAAACATGTTTTGGGCAGGATGTGAAACATGACAGCCATAAGGAGGTGTGCAAAACTGGCAATGTTGAAAATCTGGAGTGAAAATATAAAAAATTGGCGAAGTTAGTAGCGTGCATAGAAACTACGCAATGCACTCTCGTAACGCAGTCATTTTTGGGAATTTTTTCACCAAATTTGCAACATGGGCTTTTTGGGACCCCACCTCATGAACAGTGATACAGTTGTTTCATCTATTGATCCCAAAAGGTGATTCTGTGCAGTGACCACAAAATCACCTTTCGGGACCGAATAATGAAATGACAGTGACAATGTTCAAGAGGTGGGGGTCCAAGAAATCCATGTGGAAAATCTGGAGCCAGAATTCCTAAAACTGGCTGATATATCAACATAAGTTGAAAACTCCATTGACTGCCATTATGCCATGCTTACCTTTGATTCTTCAGCTTGTGGTTCGGCTTTGAAGACTGCAGATGTGTCTTGGTCCAGAGAAGATGACAGCACCAATCTCCAGAGGTATGTATAGGGTAAGGGGGGGGATACAGGGAAGTGGATGCTCAGTTGAAGCATGCGGATGGGGAAGGGGGGACTGGGGTGACAACAAGGAACTGTTTTCTTTTTTACAGGGAAAAAAAACAAGACTTCGGGGGACGGTTTTCTTTATTTACAGGAAAAGAAACATACATTTGGGCACACTAGAGTGGGGTCCCAGTGTGTGACATGAGTTGGGGGGGTACATGATGCAGACACAGGGACTGGGCACCCGATGTTGGTGCGGGGACAGTGGGAGGGAGTAGGAGGGTTTTATTAGCCTCTGGTGTCAAGAGGGAATGGAGGGAGTGGAAGGACAGGAGCAATGGGAAGGTGTGAGAGAAGTGCCATCTGCAAGATGGCGGCATTGACACAACTGCGCATGCACGGCATTCACACATGTGTAGTTGCCATGAATGGCATTCTGCCAATCACAAGATGGTGGCATCAGCAGAACTGCATGTGCAGCAAGGCAAGCATGCGCAATTCTTGTCCCAGAATACGGAAGTAGCAGCCGAAATAGTGTGACTGTTACACAGTAGCGGCCAATCGTGGCAGAGTGAGATCAAAAAAATTGATCCCAAAATGGCTGTAGGCTCCACCCACAGCCATAAAAATACCATTTCTTTAAAAAGCCAACATTTACAACTGTTAAACATAGAAACATAGAAATTATCAGCAGATAAAGACCTCCAGGCCCACCGAGTCTGCCCATCATTATTCCACTCCACAGCACAAATCAACTCCCCAGTCCATACTCCAAGTCCATTACACGTCATCAGCTAAATCTGTTAGACTCACAACTTGTTCTCGCTCCTATTGCTCAAGTGATACTGAGCCTGATTCACAAAGCCAAAAAATTGACACAAGGTGCCTGCGTCAATCAGATTTGACACAAGTGGCAGCTTGCATCAAAAACTGCACCACCCCCAATTCCAGAAGGCAGGCTGTGGTAATGTTGGGTCCTCTTGCAGTAAATAAGGCCAGCATTAGCCCTGGGCCAGATACTTTCTGAATCAGGCACACTGTCACATCTGTGACTGTCTGTCTCTCTTTCTCTCTCGCTTTCTGCTTCCAACAAAACAGTCCCTCTTCCCTGCTCAAAAAACTATAAAACAATGCTGCTGCTGCTGCTAGGGATGAACACCACAAACACACATTAAGCCAACAGTGCTGCTGGGCAGGGGCTGGTACTGCAAGTACTGAAGAGGAACCTCATGCTGCTGCAAAGTGCAAATTATTATATGACTAGCCTATCAGCTCAGAGGGACATCTTCTAAGCTAAATTATACATTTTGATCCACATGCATGGTGAAAAAAAGACATGCAATGGTTAGAGTAAAAAAGAAAACACTTACTTTATTGTTGTTCAATTGGGGCGGGATTTCCAAAACTCACTTGTGGCTTCATCACTCATGAGTTGTGGTTCTGCCTCATCACTCATGGAAATAAATGGTTTATTTTCAGTCTACCTATTCCATCTATCTATATATAAAAATATTTATATAGATATATATATATATGTATATCGCAACAAACTGTACTAATGCACACATTAGAACTGAAGTACACAAAGCACGCAAAGTGAGGAAGTAAAAGAAATATGATTTGGAGTCTCAGGATTAGAGTCTTAGCAAGTGGGTTCCTTGGAATTTTCAGTGTGGTGCTTTGCATATGCAGCCCATGATGCTTTGCATTGTGGGGGCATGTGTGATTTTGTATTTCTTTGAAACTTGGCTTCCCGGCCAAATGCCCTTTGGGGTAATCATTGCCTCAGTGCTTGCACACAGAGGTTCTTTGTCTTTTGAATTGTTTTTTGTTTTAATTGGGTTCACCACACCATAACCCAGATAGACCCCCTTAGGGTAGCTGGTTCATTCCACTGGGGTGTCAAACAGATGAGGCATACTGATGAGTCCTGGCAGGACGAAACACGTGTCTATGTCTTCTGTTAGCACCCTTACTAAACTGTGTGAGAGGCACCATGCATTTCTGCTTAAAGTTGAACCAGCAAAATAAATGCAGCCCATGATGCTTTGCATTGTGGGGGCATGTGTGATTTATATATAGTATATATATATATATATATATATATATATATATATATATATATATATACATATACACACACACACAGTGCTGCTAGCCATGATGTAACACAGTAAACTGCAATAAATGACAAGTCATAAAATACTGTATTGTGAGGCTATTTACATGTCTGGAGACTTTGCATTGCATGAAGGATGTTAGCTCTGTAGGGCCAGATGTAAAGTAGGTTGAGGACCCATCCCCCTTTGACTTGAACAGTCACCCCTGGTGTCCAGTGTCACCCCCTTCCTCCCTTACCTGAACTCCATGAAACATAAGTCCCTAATTCTAACGGTACCTTTCCCTCCTGATCTCAGTCTTACCACGGTTTGTTTTTATTTTATTTCTGACCAGAACATATACATTGTGCATCAACTAATTTACAATGTGGCCCTGAGGGCATACAAAAAAGTTTACACTCACAGTTATAAATATGATATAATTATAGTAAACGTAAAATAAATAAAAATAATTCCAATGCAGAAGTACAAGTCAATACACCTTAACAAATATAATTTATTGAAGTGCAGACCAGCAAGGATTATAATTAAACCTGTTCTTAAAAAAAAATTATTTTTGTACACCATGTTTTGATTTATTGAGTTGAAGCAGTCCAGCAGCAATTGGTGGTGCATTCCAATCATACAGATTAGCAAGCCAAAGGGAGTTACTCCCAAACATGGTCTAATGCAAGGAACACAGAGTGAAGGGCCAGACATAAAGTAGGTTGAGGACCCATCCCCCTTTGACTTGGACAATCATCCCTGGTGTCCAGTGTCACCCCTCCTCCCTCCCTTACCTGAACTCCATGAAACATAAGTCCATGAAACATAAGTCCCTAATTCTAGTGGTAATAATTTTTTATAGAACAGGCTTAATTATAATCCTTGCTGGTCAGCACTTCAGTAAATTATATTTGTTAAGGTGTATTGACTTGTACCAAGACCAGGACACCCGCCTGCAGCTCCTTGGAAGGTACGGGACAGCGCAGCCAATCGGAACACGGGTGCTTCCAGCAAACCTACTCTGATTGGCCAGGAGTTTTCCCCTGCTATAGACACCTGGCACTTTGTTAGATTTTCGATAGAACTAAGCACATTTCAACTGTGTTATTAGAAGTTTTTCAACTGTATTAGCTGGATTGTAATTTCTACTACTTTTTTAAAGTGCTTACACCTCTTCTGTCTGACTGCTCTTCCTGCAGCGCCCCCCATCCAAGCACTCTGCCTTGGTGCCTATAAGTCTAACTACCTTTTGTCTTACTAAACTGCTCAAATCTAACCCCCTTTACCTCTATGCTATTTAAGACCTGCTCTGTCTTCTTCTCTCCAGCTGCCTGCCCCTGAACAGGGCTGCTTCAGCTCACCCACAGTCGGCCGGCACCCAGCCAGCCACCGACCAAGACCAGGACACCCACCTGCAGCTCCTTGGAAGGTACGGGACAGCGCAGCCAATTGGAACACTGGTGCTTCCAGCAAACCCACTCTGATTGGCCAGGAGTTTTCCCCTGCTATAGACACCTGGCACTTTGTTAGATTTTCAATAGAACTAAGCACATTTCAACTGTGTTATTAGAAGTTTTTCAACTGTATTAGCTGGATTGTAAATTCTACTACTGTTTTAAAGTGCTTACACCTCTTCTGTCTGACTGCTCTTCCTGCAGCGCCCCCCCATCCAAGCACTCTGCCTTGGTGCCGATAAGTCTAACTACCTTTTTTTTTTGGCTAGTTTTCCATTAGCAGGTTATACAGACCTGCCACTAGAGGGATTCTTGATCTTCTACATAAATCACTGTACTCATTCCTGGGCAATATGGCCTGCATTATCATTCTACTTCTTTCCCGGTGCTGCTACAAGGGGTGGTTGTAGTTGAGGTTCCCCTAAGCTTCACTCAACAGGCTGACAACTTCCTTAAAACTGCCTGTGCGACAGCTGAAAACAGGAATCCCTCAGTGTCTGCCATCCACCCTTCAGACTCAAGTCAGATAGATGCTGAGCACCCTATTATTACCTACACTGTGCTGTCATACCGATAGATACCGATAGAATCCTCTGCAGAGAGCCAGGACGCCTGGGCACCCTTGATTGGTGCTGCACTGCCATAGGGGGATTGTGATTGGTACGCCCGCTTGCCTGCTTTGCTTGGATTGGGGCACCTTCTCTACAGCCTGTTACAGTGTTTCCTTCTTAATTCTGACTTCTCAGCTCTCGCTTTGACCTGAAATTTTATCCCACCCCCACCACCCCTTCTCCCAGGCCTCCTTTAAATACAGTCATGATCCACCTCCTATATCATATTACTGCTTCATTGGCCTAGTTTTGACTGCTGCCAATCTATGATTGGTATCTGAGTGTGGCCAATAAGAGTGCCCCGTGTGAATATCTCTTGAGCCCCGCCACTAACTAAGCTGCTCCTGCTCTCCTTGTTCCCCTTTCTGCTGTATTTTCTCATCTAGGTTTTAAGTGAGTACCTAGGTGGGCAAATTACTTGCCTAGAAAATATTGCACTAATACAAATCACGAGACCACTCAATCTGGGACCATGGCTCTCCTTATTGTGTTTTTATTGCTCCTAAGGTGCAGAGTTTTCAGCAATACAGTGCAATTCGAAGTACCTCAATGCAATTCAGTTCTCCAATGTACCTTATCAATACCTAATGTTATAACAGTCTACCGTGCAGACACTATGTCATTCTCCTCTCCCCTTTTAGCCTATTCCCCCCGGTTAGCCTACACCCCCTTGCTACTGTCCTCACCTATGTCTACCCAAGCACTTACATTGATCACGATCAACTGTCATTACAATGGTGCCGCCTCTTGCGCAGCACGATATGGGTTGCCGCGAAGAAATAAAAAAGCAGTCTCCATTCTTATAAGCTCCTTAAAGAAAGTTATACTTCTGCTTCTTCTCTGCTCAGAAATGTGGAGCTCAACCCTGGCCCCCCACAACTTACCTCGCCTCATCGATTTGCTGAAGCCACAGGTCTCAAAATGATGATGGTCAACATTTTAAGCCTGCCTAAAAACTTGTACAGCTGCAAGCCTGGGCTGCACACATTAACCCTGACCTTATCATAATTACTGAGTCGTGGTTAAAAAGATGAACACTGATCAACAAATATCACTACAGGGCTACAATTTATTTAGAGCAGATAGAGGTCTAGAAGGGGGGTGTGGTTATCTCGTAAATCTAAGTACTTGGTCACCAATATTAGTTGCAAATCTCTAGCCAAGGAATTTGAGTTAGTTTCGCTGAGCCTTCATCTCCCCTCCTCGGAATGTATCACTATCCTAGGTGGCTATAGACCCCCGTCTGGTGGTGATGAAGTGCTTAATCTTTTGAAATCCATGTTCGTAGATGCAAAAACTGAAACAATATTTCTAGGAGATCTAAATATGGACTGGCTGTCACCTAAATCACATGGCCTCAAATCCCTTTGTGACGAGCTAGGTCTTGGGCAATTAGTCAGTGAACCTACTAGGAACAACACTCTAAATACTGCCAACAGTTCCATTCTAGATGTGGTACTAACCACCCATCCACAAAATATCTCATTGACGGTGTTTCCAGCGACATGGCTGATCATGGAATTGTTGCTTGCATAAGATCTCAAATTAAGGCCCGGCCGCAACCCATCTTTATAACAAAAGATCCTTTCGCAAATTCAGTGCAGTAAACTTCCTATCTGACCTGAGCATGATCAGATGGCAAGATCTCTACCTAGCCAAAGATGTCAACAAGGCAGCTTACATCTTAATGACAAACTCACTACAATAATAAATAAGCATGCCCCTTTCATCAAAGTAAGGGTACGGAACAATTCCAACCCCTGGTTCACCTCGGATCTCAAGGCAGCCCTTATAGCTCAAGATAGCTGTGGGCTAAAGCTAGACATTCCAAAGAATCTTTGGATTGGCAGGCCTTTAGAACAGCCAGGAATAACTGTGTGAAAAAACTTCGCTCTGCTAAAGCTAACTATTATATTTCTACTCTCGAACAAGCTAAAGGTAACCCTCATAAAATATGGAAGACTATCAAAGCTATAGAAGGATGGCCCATGGCCCCCTCTGTCCCAACAAAGATAGTTGCAAGTGGCAAGATTGTGGAAAACAAGTCCCTAATCCTGGAGGAACTTAACTCCCACTTTGCCACAGCTGGATTAGCTTTTGACTCATCACCTTATGCTGGTGCTGCGGTGAGGCAGCATACCCTCCCCCTACATCTAGTCCTGCACCCAGCCCCTTCCAACTGCGTGAGATAACTTATAAAGAAGTAGAAGATTCTCTTCTTAACTTAGACACCAAAAAAAGCACAGGGGACGATGGCTTGGAACCCTTTTTCCTAAGGTCAGGCTACACCCATCTCACTGCCCCAATTCTCCACATCTTCAATCTTTCCATTACATCTGCTACTGTGCCGTCCTGCTGGAAATCAGCACATATCCTCCCTCTATTTAAATCTGGTGACACATGTGATGTAAACAACTATAGGCCTATCTCCATATTGCCTATCCTTTCTAAAGTTCTCGAAAAACTGATCCATATTCAGTTAAAATCTCACTTGGAAACCTTCTCTCTCATTAACCCAGCTCAATCTGGCTTCTGGGCTAATCATATCACAATCACTGCACTAGCAAAAGTAACCAATGATTGGATCTCTGCTATAGATGCTAAGAAGGTAACTGGTGCAGTCTTTTTGGACCTCAGCAAAACTTTTGATACTGTTGATCACAAACTATTAGTCAATTGCCTTGCAAAGTTGGGTGCCACATACCATACCACCCAGTGGTTCTCTAGTTACCTAACTGGAAGATTCCAAAAGTAAGGCGGAAGGCTTTTTCTGCTGCCTTGCCAGTTGCAAGAGAGTCCCCAAGGATCCATCTTAGGCCCTATCTTGTTTTCTCTGTACATTAATGACTTAGATGCTAACATATCTACGTCCAATCTGCACTTTTTTGCAGATGATACTGTGTTGTATACTTCTGGCTCATCGTTATCTGAAGTCAAGGAAGTGCTTCAAGCGGACTTCACACAACTTGAGCATAATCTAATAAAGGCAAAGCTTCTGCTCAATGCTAAGAAGACTAAAGTGATGATATTCTCCCGCAGTGCTGTCACAGGCCCCCCCAATACCCTTGCCCAAGACTTCATTGTTACCACGCTAAACGAGCCTCTGGAAGTTGTAACCAAATTTAAATATCTAGGTATCTGGATCGACAATAAATTATCTTTCAATGACCACGTCGAAGATGTCTCTAGAAGGTTGAAAGCAAGATTAGGTTTCTTCTACAGAAATAGGCCCCCTTTCCCCCTTGAAACTCGAAACAAGCTTGTACAGGCCACTTTTCTCCCCCTACTCGACTATGGCGATGTAATCTATTCCTCCACCACTCTTGCAAATTTAAGTAAACTGGACATCCTTTATCACCGTGCGTTACGGTTCATTACCAACTCCCCTTACCATTCGCACCACTGTGACTTATATGCAGCTGTTGGTTGGACATCCTTACTACTAGGCAGCCTGCTCCATGCTGGGCTATGGACTCTTAAACTGCTCCTGCAGAAATTGCCAAGCTATCTCTCTTCCATATTAGTATCTCACATAGTGCATGCTCGTTAAGAAAATCTGACTCTATTATGCTTGACATACCAGAACGCGGACTTCCTTTGGTAAACTTGCTTACATATGCCCTTCCTCCATTTGGAACCAATTACAAACCGTACTGAAACTAACTAGCACAGTTTCAATAAACTTCTACAAATCGCTAAGTTCAGCCAAAATAAAAGACACCTGTAACTGTCATTAAGTCTCTTCCTTCCCCATGTGTGTCATTTTTATCCACTGGTAAGGTATAATTGATTTGTCATATTAACTGCTTTCCCTTCCCCTTCTACTCCTGGCTTTATCTATGCTTAAGCTCCACTGCTACTCTATCAAATCACTCCTCCCCCCCATATCAGTTGTAGTCTGTTGTTTGTTCTAGCTGCCAAAATATATGTATTGCACACACCAGTCATCATGTTTCATTTATCAGTACGCAAGCTGTAAGTCGCTTCCCTGTCTCATATCAATGTTTACCACCTGCAGTCACCCTATGTGGTACCCTTGTATGTATTTCCAGCCTGTTTCATGTAACGTGCATTTCATGTATATACTGTTATTACCTATCTGTGTTTGTACTTTAAGTGTTTATGTCACAGGACCTCCTTGTGAATGAGCTTGCTCAATGGAGTTTTCCTGCAATAAACTTGAAACTTGAACTTGAACTTGAAAGACAACAGGAAGTCCACAACCCAAGTCTGGTGACAAGCACATCCAAACAATTCAAGTGATAAACAGGACACTTACCCATAATACATTTGGTTGTGAATTGTTCAAGATGTAGTTTTCTTATATTACAGAAGTAATGTTAATTTAACTGTTTACACATGGAACAATGTTGAGTCAAGTATGGACAATGGATAACTAACCTCACACGTTTATTGTATAAAGTGTCCGGATTCTTTAAAACATAGACAGGGGCTGATCCATATTGGAAATCTCGGTAATCCAGCATGAGGAACATTTCTGCCTAAATAAAATTTAAGAAGGCCTCTTGATTAAAAATGTGATGATTTTTAAAGAAAAAAGCACTCCTTGGATTACATTTCTTATATATGGGATTAGCATGTTCAGATCAAGAAAGCTTACTACCAAGCCACAGGCCCAAGGATTTATAGGATAGGACCTGTAAAAGAATGACTGATTTTGTCCACTCCAACCAACCTATCCTGGACAACTTCCCTCATCCGGTCAAAGTCTGCCTTCCTGAAATCCAGAACATCATCTTTTGATGAGGATGTGCTGATATGCAGGCCAGTATGAACTGGTGTTATGGTAATTGAACCCAGTGGTTCCACAACCCATAATCTACCTACCATTTCTGAATTTGTGAGCACCACATCAGAAACTGCAGCCTGCCTTGTGGGTTTCCTGACTAGCTGCACTAGTAGACAGTCCTGAAACACATCTAACAGGGCCTGACTTCTGGCAGTCTTGGCTAATAAAATATCAAAATCTGTATCTGGCAGGCTGAGATCTCCCCTCCAGCACTATTTCCCCTTTCTACCCCTTATTTCTTGGTTTTGTTTTATGTGCCTTGTCTGTATACTGTACATTTGTGTTTTACGTGTAATGGTTACCATTTTTTTTACATGAACTTCAATCTTCATATTGCAAAATATCCCTTCCCCTTCTTAAATAAATTGAACTGTAATGACTGCAGTGAGTACCTGAGTACCCACTGACAATTAAGATACCGTCCATGCACAACAAAGAGTGAGAATATGAAATAGCAATCTAGATGGAGTGGGGATTTTTTTTTATCTTTCAGAAATGAGCATGTATGAGAATGGAAACTGACTAGAAACAGCAAAATATATTGGTGGTACTCTGATGAGACCATGCCAATGAAAAACATGAGTGAAAAAAATGCACTGAATATCCCCAAGGTTCTTGTCATTTTTGAACTTTTTCATGATAGCTTCATAAAATATGTGAGGTACTATAACAGGTGTAATATGCCTCTCGGGCATAAATGTTACAATCACATTATTGGGCACATTACTGTTCTCCATACTGAATTATTGTTTCAGGGATTACAGTATCTTGTCATATTTCAGTGACTTCAGTGGGCAGGGATGTAGTTAGGAAAACAATTTTCTACATCATGACACTGTTGATTGCCTCCTCCCCATGATTTATATATACAGTGTGTTTGTTAACCAAGTAAGCACACTGGAGACATTCCTATTAATTAGCAACAGTTTTATAACCTTATTTGTTATTTAAGAATTGCACACATAATCTTATAAATATAACTCTGGGGTTGCCCCAGCTATACAGATAAGCGTGTATGTTGCCCCAAGTTGTATACAGAGCCCTGTTTATTGTTTTGCATTTGTATATCCTGATGCTGTGTTAAGTATGGTAGAAAACTAAAGCAAAACATTCACATACTGGTGTGCTCACATACCGCACAAAACTCATAGTATAACATCAGGGGGTGGGCAAAATGATATCCTTCAAAAATAGATTTGTACAGTGGCAATACCAAGTACACAAGTAGACAAAATAGGTATATATGACTGAACATCACCGCTTCTACTTGAAATATGTTCCTGTGTCTATATCTGTGAGAAAGGGTTGTGTCAGTCTACCACAGAGTAACAGAAAATGAACTGACAGGCATGCTATTACTTCCTCCAGCCAGTCACTTCGTAAGGAAAGCAATATATGGAAACTTGAATAGAAGGAAAGGCTTATGTGAAAGTTTTAGTGTTGCACCAGCTGTCTCCCAAGCAGGTATCCACCTCCATCTTGAGACAGTTGGGCCCCTTGGACAAAGAGCCTCATTGTTTCCTCCTTGTTGCTGCCCAGAAGGACAGAACTTGGACTTGCTGCATCTCCCCACTTCCAACAAAGTGGCAGGGCTGAAGAAAGGGCGGAACTTGCATGAGTGGTGAGGAGTCAGCAGGTATGACTCTGCCTTTTTTTGAATGCCTTTTTCAAACAGACCCATGCATAGTACTCCCCAGCGAAATGGCCCCAGCAGAAGTGTGTATTCTTGTGGGCATCAGCTTGTGGTGTCTATGTGGCTGCCAGTTATGCAGCCCAATTTGCCTTGTGCTCCCCATTGCTGGGATTCTGGTTTGGATGGGACTGGTAAGCTGACTTCCTGCCTTTCCTGTGTTCTATGTGTGTTACCTTAGTTGCTAGGAACACTGTATCTGTTTTATAGTTACTCAGTTTCTTTAACTTTTAGTATCCCTATTTAGTACTTTACTGTTATGTTACCTACCAGGATGTTGTTAATGTTGTTGGTGTTAACTATTGTGATCCCTCTACCTCCAGCTAATATTTATAGCTGTTTACCAGTCCACGAATGAACTTGTAGTCTGGCTAATCAACTTTTACCCAATTGCTATAGTCAGATTCACCTGGGACTGCTCCACAATTACTGGTTTACTTCTGGATTGATCTGGAGGTGTTTGTGTTTTTGACCATCAGCACATTTAAACAGCACCTTAATAACCCCAAGTAATGCCCTCAAGTACTGTAACAGCTCTACACCACCAAAAAAAAAATGTTAATTCTGCTGTTTCTGCTTGGTTGTGGTATTGAACTAAACCCTAAGCCTCAGCCTCATTACTTATTTGGTAATGTGGCTACAGCCCTACCTAAAGGATCACAAATCTTTCACTGCATTGTCCATAGTCTCCTACCTAAATCTGACTTAGTTAGAATCTAAGTTTATCAAAATCAGACCAATATTTTATTTGTTTACTAGGGTCTGGTTATTGTTTGGGACTTTAATCACTGCCATAGCCCTTGCTGGCTACTCTGCCTACAGGCAAGACAGGACTAAATAAGGTGGTGTCATCTTATACATTTCTAGCACATTACCTTTCTCAACCACGAATCAATTCTGAAATCACATTAAATAATGATTAGTAAACCATTTTTCCTTACTTATGAACCCAAATTTAACAAGGGACCTTTGTGTCCCAAGTGATGGTTTTGGTAGTATTACTGAAATATTTAATAATGAGTAAACCTAGCAGCACGTCATGTGAGCACATCCTACTAGGGAACATTAATGCTAATTAGTCTGCCTCAAGTACCAAAACACTTGCCTTCAAGCCAAGATCTAATCCTTCATTTTATCTCATCTAATCACTGACCCTATGAGACAAAATTCCTATCTGCTAATCACACTTTGCTTTGATTGGGTTCTCTCTTTTTTTCACCCTCGCAGAATTTTGGCAGGGGGTATGCTTCCTGACATCTTTAGTGATTACTGCGTCAACAATTGTGTAAGGAAGATTCAGAGTACTAAGGCTCCAACTAGAGATATTCTGGCCGAATCCATATGAAATTTTATTGTTGGCAAGTTTATGTGCAATTCACATAATGCTGACTGGGACTCTGTATTGTGTTTCATGACCTTGAGTTAGCCTTCTGAGAGTTTCAAATAATTTTAACACTGTCTGTGATAAGCACACCCATGTTAAGAGTCTAGAATAAGAGTACACACCATCCATGGATTACTAATAATATTAATGATCTGTTTTACCTAAGGGATGTTGCCTGGTCTAGGCATAAACTATTTAATATACCTGCCGATAGACATTATAACAAATTGAGTAACGTTGGCACCAGTACTTCTAGAAAATCCAAACCAGCCTATTTTCTGAATAGATTTATTCACTCCACCTCCGATCCTAGAACATTTTGGAATGTGATCCATAATTTATTAAACCCAGAAGACCAGTTAGCAACCTTTCACACATCCCTTTCCCATCCAAGCAATGTGTAATGATAATCCACCTGTTTCAAATGTCCTTAATCAGATTTTCAATACATTTTCTGCAATCCATAGTTACTCTTGTTCTGGATGGCCATTTAATTGCCTATCTGTTCCAGAACTGAAATACTCCTGAAGATCATATGGTGTTCTTATTTAAGGAGGCTGATGCTCTTCGTGAATCAGCTTTAACTAATCTCAACTCCAGTTATGGGTTTACCAAAATGCCATGATGAGGCTATTTACTAATGTTAGTGACCTTGTATGTCCTTGCATGAAGGAGGATGTCATTTGCATGTAGATGTTCAAATATTGCAACTTAGGGCAACAGTGAAAATGCCTTTGGAATGCCTGACTCAAACATTGCTCCTTGGATGACTACTGTGTAAAAGTAGCCACATTTCTGTATGTGGCCATTAATGTATTCTACTTTGTTCTGAGCACACCTGTTAGTGCCTTACTTTGTGGAGTGCTCTAGTGGGGTATTTTTCCAGCAAGCTTTGCATACCCACATTGAGCTCTGAGCTTGTTCAAATATACCAGACTTTGGGCCTTACACTATTTTCCACTCATGAAAAGGACATTACACTGCGCAGAATTCCACTTTTGAATATGGGGCCCATAGAAACATAGTGATGTAAGATCAGATAGGACATTTACATCCATCATATTGCACCCCCCTTCCCACACCATAAGCAGAAATGAAAAAAGAAAGTATTCCATGAAAATGTGTACTATAGTAATTCATAGAGATTCCCTACCTACTCATCTGAGTACCCATTCATTTTCCTGGGAAGCAACCATTTGTCCAGTGTTACCTTGAAGACTTGTTTTGTCACAAATCCACTCTTTCCACTCATAGACTGTTCCACAGATTCATCACCCTTGTTACTTGAGGTCCCTGCACCCTTATTGGTACCCTCAGAGGTACACCATAGGCAGCTAGTACTTAGGTATATGTTGTACTAACATACAGGGCTAAGGGCATCTACTGTATAAGAGTAGATGTCAGGATATGTATGCATGTTATTGTAATATACTCTGCTTGCTAATACATGTATATTTTTCTATGTATTCGCTGTGTATTTCTTAGTTATGAGATGTTAGGACACCTGTGTCCTTGTAATAATTAGGATATATAAGTCGGCATTGCCACCTTTTGGTGATTTGTACCACTACACTGAGTTATGTAAGACTCTGTATAAGTACTCTTTTGTTTCACAAACTGATAACTACTACAAAATTGTATAATGTTATCTTGGACCGTGGAGCCTCCTCTAATTTAGCCAATAGGGCTCATCTCTGTAACTAGAAATGTTTCTATCTTATAGTAACCATAATAATTATCATAGGTATATAATGTGAGACACTAAGGGCCAGATATTCAAAACTTTGCCCCGGGGCAAAATTAGCACTGCCCGGTGGGCAAACTTGGCCCGGAGCACAGAGCAAGCTATATTCAAAAGGAATAGCCCAGGGCAAACAGCTTCTGAATATAGCATGGGAATGAGGCCGGGCAAACTGGGCTGGGAATGCAGGGCAAACTTAGCCCTGGAATAAGACAGCTCTGAATATGGCAACCAGGAAGTGCAAACCACAACAGCAACACAGTGCACAGCGATGTGAAGGTAGGGAGATTAACTATGTGGCCAATGTGTGTGCCAGCAAATCGTGGACCAGTACAGCTGCAGGCAGCAGTGTATGTGAAGTACAGTGTGCAAAATTGTAAAATATTCCCTGAACTGTTAGCGCAGTGCTAACACATTTTGCGCAGTTTAGCGCGAGGGCTAAACGTTAGCCCGACAAACACGTTTGCCCGCGTAAACTTTGCCATATTCATAAGTGACATGCAAATGAGCCTACTTAGGTAGTCTGTGGGCAAACATCCAGATTAGCATCTCATTATGCCCTGATTTGCATGCAGTTTGCACCAGGCTAACTGTTTAGCCCTGCGCTAAACCAGCACAAGCGATGTTAGCGCTGCGCCAAACAGCAGGGAATATTATACAGTTTTGAACACTACTTCCATGCGCTGCTGCCTGCAGCTGTGCTGGACAACACAGCATAGGCACAGATGGTGGTGGTGCTGCATGCAACTGTTACATTGTAGGTCATGCTACAGTGCACAGCAGAAACTACAGTAGCAAGGGGGCCAGTAGTGTGTTGACATAGCATTGCCTATGGTGTGTAGGGCAGTGATGATGACTGCACTATACACAGTGAGAGGTCCAGCCTGCAGGTGTTTACTGACAGTGGACATTACTGTTATGCTGTTGTGTGACCCACAGATGCTGTACCTGTGGCATGGGATGCTCACAGTGACATGTACATTTCTGGCTTTGTGTGCTGTGGCAGTTGTACAGCTGTGCGGTATGTGGCCGAGGGGGCATATATTATCCGAAAGGCACACTGGTGTTGGGGTATTCCCAATACTGGCCCATGTGCACTGCATGATGTGTCCCAGCCTTGTGGCCACACCTGGTCTGTGGCACAGCCTGGCCACCCATACATGCTCCCCTCAACATCCTCCATGCCCACAGTGTTGCATGTGTGTGCTGGCATCTGTTGGTGTCCACAGAAGTGTGGTCCGCAGGTGTGTGCTGTATGGCCACACTGCCATGCTGTCCATTGGCAGCAGGGTCACCACTTACTGCCTGGCATGGCTGGGACTGGTGGTAGATGATGGCATCATTGTGATGCCATCAGTTAGCAGCATGCTTCCTCTATGTTTGGCTTTATCTATGTGTCATATTTCTTTGTTAGGGTTGCGCTAAACCTGCGCAAACACCACGCAAAGCCATATAGTGTCGCACAAAGCTGATTGCCCAGGGTTAAGACAAGCTTTTTCTGGGCGGTAATGTACACCGCACTAAGTGTCGTGCTAAGTCGCGCAAAACCACTTAGCGTGGCGCTAGTCGCTGAATATAGCATTGCGCCTGTATTCATGTCAGTTTGCCCCTTGCATACATTATACTTTTGCCCAGCGCTAATGCAGTTTGCCCACACTATTTGGCCTTTTGAATATAGCAGACCCGCGCTAATCCCACGCTAAACCTGCGCAAACGGTTTTTGCCCGGCGCAAAGTTTTGAATATTTGGCCCTAAGTCTTGTACCTCGGAGATCCCAAGAGACACTAAGTCTTGTACCTTGGAGATCCCTAGAGACACTAAGTCTTGTACCTCGGAGATCCCAAGAGACACAAAGAAACCTCGAAATATAGGGAACGCTTAGCACTGGCTCCAGGTTCGTATTGGTAAGAACTGCTTAGGGTAACTGTGATTTTATCCTTTTGGTAGTAATAAACAAGTTTATTACTGTAATGCAACATGTTTGTGATTACTTGCATTCCCAATACTGCTAAGAACCTGAGAGTGAGGTTTAGACCTCCTGACACACTATGGGAGAAAAATGGCCCCCTATGTTCCCCAGCACAAGTCACCTCATCCTGCAGGAGGATACCATACCTAATATCTTCATATGTGTAAATGCCTTGAGAATACCATTAAAATATGTGGAAGACTGAGATCATGTCCCCTGTCAGACTCCTTTTCTCCAGTATATGAACATGGTGAAGGCCTCTAGTCATAGCTTTTGCTTCCATGTTCCTGAACATTTTTGTGACCCTGAATTGCACCCATTCAACTGCTTTAGTGTTCCTTTGTATTGAGAAACTCAGAATTACAGCAGTATATCAGCTGGGGCCTGATCAGGATCTACTAAAGTGGCAAAATTACTTTCTCTGCTTTACTAGTCACTCCAGTTTTGATGCACCCCCAGCATTTAGCTGGCCTTCTTGATTGTATGCTGCTTATCACACATCAGCCCCTTGTCTATTTTGACTCCAGGTTCTTTTTCTCCTCCACTACAGCAAGAGGAGCCCAAATGCCAGGTATCACTATTAACTCTGTTTTTACTTCCCAAGTGTAGCACCTTGCATTTGGCTGCATTGAATCAGATGCATCAGGAGTGGGACCAGTCACCTAGCTTTTCCAAGTTCTCATGAAATTTGTCCCCATCCTCAGGGGTGTTCTCCACTTGAACCATCTTAATCTTATCAGCTAATTTAAGGGGCTTGCTGGAGACCCCAGCTGCCATATCATTAATGAAGATGTTAAACAAACAACAGTGGCCTCAGCATTAGTTCCTGAGAGACACCACTTAGTACACAGCTCCAATCAGATTAGTGCCTATTCACCACCACCTGCTACTTCCTGCCCCCAGGCTAGTAAGCAATCCACTTTGAGTATGTTTCATGTATGCCAGCCTAGTGGGTTCACCTATGCTGGTGTGCAAACAAAGAGCGCTCAGTAAATGAGACTGCAAGCAAAAGGGTGATGCAGCAGGTGAGCAGCACCGAACTGGTCACCACTCAGCCAAACCACATGGTGTCCACATGATTTTCTGAGGGGGACTATGCCCCCCACCCCTCCCAACTATATATAACCAATTCCAGGTTGGGCATGCCGTGAAGGGTGGGCGACATGAATACAAAGTGACTGCGGGATGCTCTGAAATACAGAATGCCCCTGTCACTCATGACCTTGTTGCGGTTCCCTAATCATGGCACTGTTGTAGTGGTATACAAGCCTGGTGTACTTTGACAGATGTTTGTCATGTGCTACAGTATCAAAGGTCCTGCTGAAGTCCAGATAAACTATATCCATTGCTCTGCTTATTTCCACCTCTGTCATCACCCACTCAAAGAAAAAGTGATCAGGTTGGTTTAGCACAATATGTCCCACAGAATGCTATGCTCAGAATGGACAAAAACCTTGGACTCGGTCAAGTGCCCCATTATTCTATCCTTGCCAATGACTTCCAGGACCTTCTCTAACACTGATGTTAGACTGACTGACCTGTAGTTACCTGAGTATGAGTTTCCCCTTCCTGAAGTTGGCTGCCATATTTACCACTTTCCTGTTCATCAACAATACACCTGTCTGGTCAGACTCCTGAAAGATTACAGACCTGCCAATTGTTCCCATAGCTCCATAGTAATTCTGCGGCATATATCACCTGCCCTTTAAGGCTTACCAGGCTTGACCTTTGCCAGACAATCAGTTACCAGGGCAGGCGTGATGTTCACCAGTTGCATGTTGGCTATTTCTGGTGCCATAGGCCCTCCCAATGAGGGGAAACAACAAATTTAGTACAGGACAACAGTACTAGCACAGAAATTAATGAGGCAGTTGAAGTCACATATATTTTATTATAAATCATAATAGGTATTGAAAAGACTATTATGCTATTTACAAAGGCAATTATTCAGTGCAGAAAGACATCCCATTCAGCAAAAACCTTTAACATTCAATAAGCACCTGATTATAAAATGTCACTGTGAGCATTATCACAATGCACAGGACTACTCTGGATCATATTAGTGCTGACGTATGCAAGCTAATGTGACTGTTATCCTGTGTTTAATTACTGTATTATTCCCTGAACTGTCAAACGACTCAGTGTGGAACAAGATTTGTGACTTTTAAGTTTAAATTTATTTATCAAGGACGTGGATCTTAAGGTAGTTCTTCATGTTACAAGATCATCCTGTTTCATGTAATGATAGCTTCAATTACATATAGAACATTTTTAAACATACTAATTACCCGGACAGCAATTAGTTCTAAATACAGTTGAAGTAAATTAAATAAGAGGATTAAATTCAGGAGGTGAACATTGTAACCCGGTTAATAAGATAAGGCAAGATTTCTATATTTTAATATAGTGCCCATCCTGCTAGGCTCTGAGAGCTTTATGAGAATAAAAGAAGCAGACTAAATCTTAAAGAGTAGTTCTAATTCAAAACTATTTTTATACAGTCAACATTTAAGCCCTTAAAAAAAAAATAACGTTTTCAGAATATTTTGTTGTTTTCCAACAGAACAGCTGAGAGACACTGGAAAAGTAATCCTTAGGAATGGAGCCGCAGGTGTACCTCAGAAGTCCTGTCCCTAACTTATATTAATTGGTAAATTACAAGGCCATTATCCAGAGTCATCAAGCCATCTTATAAATCAGACACCACCACTCCCCTCAAAGTATCCTCCCCACACACACACATATGGGGACAAGGAATCACCATTGTTTTAATTTTCTTGCAAATGTTTGGAGAATTCCATGTTAACCAGCAAAAATGTCAGACCTAAACAGGTAATAATGATACCTTTTATTAGGTTACCGATTAATAAATAAATGTATGCAACATGAGTGACTATATTAAAGGGCACCTATCACAGTTATTGTTCCTTCCTAGTGACCTAGTGTGAGAATATTGAGATATTCTCACTTTAGGTCCAAATATACCTGTAGTAGGTCCCTATTGGCTGGAGATGGTGGTGCGAGGAGCACTTTTACTTTCAAACCACTCCTGCAACAGCTCACTTGCTCACTGGCTCCAGTTCACACATACTGACCCTTTACACAGTAAATGTTGCCATAGACTTGTATTGTTTAAAACATTAACATTATTTTTCCCACATTAAAACAAGCCCTCTTCCTCTTACCAGTCAGTGTCTGTCTCTGACCAGCATTCCCTCTTCTGTGGCTCCCAAGCACCTGAACCACTTTTCAAACAGTTCTTCCGACCAGCACCCCCCTGCTGCTCAAACCATCACTGATGCTCCATTCCCCGGTCGACAGACATTACTCATCCCGATCACCCATAAGGCCACACTTCAGCACTCTGCCTGCTCAGCTCACATGCCTGCTGCTCAAAGGCATCACAACGTAACAATGTATTGATGCAAAATGCATTAAAAAAAGATCACTCTTCTGGAACACAATGGTCGGTCATCCTGAAACACCAAACTGAAGAATTAATCATTTAAAAAATGAAAATTTAAAGGAACAAAACTTTGGGGTGTTGCATAAATGGAATATGTGATGTCCCCATTGAAAATATCTCTGTAATTCTCCCCTTGAGCAGTTTGACCTTTAAGATCACTTGTGGTTTTGCCACTCGTGATGTCAAAAGGTCAAACTACACTCAGGGAAAATAACAGAGATATTTTCAATGGGGGCATCGCATATCCCTTTATACACACTTTTATGGCCACCATGTATATCTGTACCCAATGAGGGGACTTTAGAGGTCTTGAAAGCTTGCATGTCCACCTATTCATTGGCATAAAAAGGTAGTGCAAGCTAACACATTTTAATTGATATGAAAATGTTTTATTTGTTTTCAAACGCCATGCTTAAATGATTTGTGGAAATATTCATATAAAACAGGTGGCAAAGCAATACCATAAATAGTCCTCCAAAAAAATGCTGAGATGGCAAGTCCAAAGAAGATAGGGAGTTTTTGAAGCATGCCCCCCCACACACACAAACACACACAGAGAAGGGGTTTGATAAAATTCATCAGAAATTGAGCATTTTCCATTGTTTTAATTTGTTTTTCCTTGTGGCACAATTCTAAGAATAAGAATATTCTATAATTGCTACTGCACAAGTACAGTGGCAGTGACAAGATACACTTTAAATCTGGATACATTGGGAAATTTCACAGAAATCCAGCTGAAATGAATAGGGATTTCCTGCAAAATATCATGATTTACAGTAGCTGGATATCTTGCATCATATCACTATCAATGTACTGTAAGATATAAATAAAAGAAAAAATAGAAAATGTACTGAAAGGTGAAAAACTAAGATGTCTGGAAAGTGTTTAAACATAGTAAGATAGTAATATAATAACCATTAGGACTTAGAGTTCATCGTGTACTCTCCCCCTTCTGCATGGGAATAGCTATACCACATTTTAATAATTAGGGTCGCTAAGTTTCCATTTCCAAATGACCTATTCTATGTGGAAAATAATCAACATTAACAGTGTCTGTGCCTCTCCATTTTTTTCAATTACTTAAAGAAGGACTCCAGCCAAAAGTGTTACATTGCAGAATGATTAAGCATACCCCCAATAAATCTCATACCAAAAGTTAGGTTTCTACATATTTCATTTTAAAGTTATGTGCTATGCTGTAACCCTGATTTCACTACCTGTTCAAAAAGCCAGTTTCAAGGAAGTGCTGCTGCTGATGTCATCTACTGAACTCACAGTCTAGTCCTCCCTGTCAGCAAGCATATAGGACCTCTTTCTCCAAAGGTTAAAGGTCATGTGCAATGGCCTTCATAAGTAAAACAGGCAGCATCATTCAATAAACATTGCTTTAAAAACTTTGAGCCCGATTCTAGAAGGGTTACGCCTGGAGTAACAGCAATTGCGCCAAGTAGAATGGTGCATGTAGCAACTTACACCAGAAGTTATGACATGCGCGATTCTACAAAGTGGCCTGTGACATGTTGCAGGCCACTTGCACCGAATGGCTGTCATGCCGCATAAACCCCCTGTGACATGGCACTAGGGGGGTTTACGGCAGCAGTTGAGCCCCATTCTAGAAGGGCAGCCACAAAGTGCCCACATTGGGATTCTACAAGAACCCCAGGGGGAGATCTGGCAGAGTAAGTTATATCAGCATTTAGCTGGTATAACTTACGGATGCCACCGGGGTCCTGTAGACCCATCAGCTGTCCAGCGGACAGTGCATGGTTCCCTCCCCATGCCCAGTACACCCCAGTGGGGCCCCACAGGGCTACCCATACCCCCAGTCCCCTGAAACACCCATTGGCAGAAGCCCTGCAGGGCGGCATTGCCATCCCCCCACCCGTGCCCTGAACCATGAGTCGCCGGCCGCATATGTGGCAAAAAGCCTGCCCTGGTAGTCTAGTGGCCTCCCCAACTGTAGTATACTAATAAATATGAGCCCGTATCCCCGGTAGTCTAGCGGCCCCCCCGAACTGTATAAAAAAAAAAATATGGTGCTGGCCTGGTGGTGCTGAGGGTTGAGGCACTGGATGCCACACCTCGCACCACACCGGTGACCCAGGTTCGGAAACATACTCAGGCCACATGGGGCTGGCAGGGGAGAGGAAGGATTGAGTGTCCCATGCTGCTCTCCTTCCTCTGGGGTGGGTGGGAAGGACGCATCATGCTGCAGCAGTGACTGGCGGAGGCCAGCCGCACTACAGCAGCGTGCCTAGAAGGAAAGGGAGTGCAGCAGATGTCAGCACGGATGTGCTTGGATACCATTGCACATCTGGCTCACTGGGACCAGAAAAACGGAAAATAGTGGGGCGACCTCTGTGGCTAATGGCCGTTCCCTGTGCCTGCAGATATGAGAGGTGCCTTCAGTGGGGAGTGGCTCACCCTGTGCGATGGAGAGTATTCCACACCAGACCAGGTCCTGGGGTGTGGTTGCCGGTGGCTGGAGGTCATGGGGCCCGCTCCGCGAAGGAGAAAGTATTCTACAATTTAAAAAAAAAAAAAAAAAGAAATATGAGCCCATGTCCCTGGTAGTCTAGCGGCCCCTTCGAACTGTATTATAATAATAAATATGAGCCCGTATCCCTGGTAGTCTAGTGGGCCCCCCACCCAGCCGTGCCAGCTCACCCAGCACCCCCCACCAGTCCCCAGCCAGCGACTGGCACAGCCCACCTCTCACCACCACGCCAGCCGCAGACTGTGTCCAGTATCAGAGTGTACTGAAAGATGGCTCAGATATTAATATCTGAGCACGTCTTTACAGTACAGTCACTAACTGGGATGGCTGGGGTGGTGCTGGTTCTTCAGCACGGCTGGGAAGTGTGGGGTCCACTAGACTACCGGGATATGGGCTCATATTTATTAATACAATACTGATTAGAGAGCTGCTGAGACTACCAGGATCTGAGCCTCATATTTCAACCTAATACAGTTCGGGGCCACTAGACTACCAGGAATAGAAGGACCGTAATTTATTTATGTCAATCATGGGGAGGGGCGCTAGACTACCAGGGCATCAAAGTCCTTACTGTAGGTATGATGATCGGGGAAGGGGGGCCACTAGACTACCAGGGAATAGACGGACATTAATTTAAGTATGTTGATCATGGGGGGCCCTAGACTACCAGGGCAGGCTTTATGCCGCATTTGCAGTGGGCGACTCAGGGGTCAGGGCATGGGTGGGGGACTGACAGCGCGGCCCTGTGGGGCATTTGACAACGTGGGTTTCAGGGACTGGGGGTGTGGGCAGCTCTTGGGGCTTAGCTATAGGGGATTTGGGGCCAGTTGTTGTGGCCAGCACTGCAGGGCAGGTACTGATGGCGGGGGGTACAGGGGGTGTAGGTTGTGCCTTGCTGGGCAGGGGGGTGGATTTGCAACCTGTGGCAGTGGTTGCAACATGCTGGCCAGGTATGCCCTCTGTGTGGCATACCTTGCTGCATGTCGCAAGTCACAGGACTTTGCTGTGGAGACCCTGCCCCTTCTAGAATAGGGTGCAGGGTCAATGTCGCAGTTGCGGGTGGCACAAGTTGTATTCGGAGGCAACTTGCACCACCCTCTAGAATCGGGCTCTATGTGTGTTTCAGGTTTTGTAACAAAGTTGACGCATTCATATTTGCTTAATGCCTTTTTGATGTGGACCATTTCTCCAGCTTTGCTGAATGCTCAGTCAGCATGCCTCCATGCTGCTGATACCATTTGGGGTTCTACTCTACTGTGCCTGTTAGGACGTTGTATTGCTACTAGTATTGTAATGTTGGCAACTTCATTGCTGTTTGTCAGTGTCTGCTTTACAATAAGTTTTAATAGGGGCCTTATACAGTATGTGTTAATTACTACTGGGATGGAAGTGTTTGCCTTGGTAAAATGATTATTTTGGTAAAGGAATAATGCACAGACAGGGTGTATGTCATGCTGGGATAAGGTCGAGTGTGTCAAACACCCAAGAAGTGATGTTGTCCTAGCACAACACACACCCTGGAGTGTGTTATAAAAAATTCATTTTAACATTAGAACAATGGTCAGAGCAGTATGATAGCTAATGTGCTGATTTACATACAGCAACAAGGAATTCTGTGTAGATTATAAAGTTAACTTACATTTTCCTTGCTCAGCAGTGCAGTCTCTTATTTTGGTAGTGGTGAATGCAGTATGGCACTTAATATGTAAATGCATGCAGCAAGACATTGTGGGTACAATATGAAGCTGCCTTTCATTTTCCTTACTGGAAAGTGCAGTCTCCTATTTTATGTAGTGGCTACAACAACATAAGATCTCAAACATTTATTTTCAAAATTAAGCATTGTGCATATACTGTATAATTGACAAGATTTCTTTACTGAGAGATGTAGGTCCAGATATTCAAAACTTTGCCCCAGGGCTAAATCATCACTGCCCAGCATGCTAAATTAGCCCAGAACCAATAGCCGGCTATATTCAAAAGGCATAGCCCTGGTGCTAAACCTGCTGAATATAGTGTGCTAAGGAAGCCGGGCAAACTGGGATGGGAGTGCAGTTCAAAAATAGCCCAGGAAATAAGACAGCTCTGAATATAGCACCCAGGAAGTGCAAACCACAACAGCAGCCCTGTGCACAGTGACATGAAGGAAGGTAAAGGCAAACTGTGTGGCCAATGTGTGTGCTAGCAAATAAATGGATTAATTCAAGCTGCAAGCACCAGCGCATGTGAAATTCTGCAAAAATGTACAATGTTTCCAAATCATTTGCACGGCGCAGACACATTTATGCAGGTTTTGCATGGAGCTAAGCCACTTGCCTGGTGCTATCACATTTGCCCAGGGCAAAAATTTGCTATATTCACAAAGTGACATGCAAATGAGCCTACTTAGGCAGTCTGTGGGCAAACATCCAGATTAGCATCTCATTATGTTCTGATCTGCATGTAGTTTGCCCAGCGCTATTGCAGGGTCCCACAGCTCCACCTGTAGGTCAGTCTGGAAGTACAGGGGCTGGCTATGTCTGCCCACAGCTCCACCTGTAGGTCAGTCTGGAAGTGCATGGTAGTAGCTGCAAGCTACATTTGTACAGAACCACATAGATTATTATGCCCCAGGGGACTACACAGCACAGGGACAGGTGGTGGTGCTGCATGCAATAGTCAAAGTGTAGCTCCTGCTACAGTGCACAGTAGACACTACAGTAACAAGGGGGCCAGTAGTGTGAGGAACACAGCAATGCCTATGGGGTGTAGGGCGTCAATGACTGCTGCACTTTACACAGTGACAGGCCCATCTTGCAGGTGTGTACTGACAGTAGACAATGCCGTTGTGCTGTTGTGTGACCCACAGATGCTGCACTACTGGCATGGGATACTCACAGTGACATATATATGGCTGGCTGAGTGTGCTGTAGTGTCTGTACAGTTGTGCGGTATGTGGCTGGGGGTCACATACCATCAGACAGGCACACTGATGTTGGGGTATTACCTACACTGGACCATTTGCACTACGTGGATTGTCCCAGCCTTGTGGCAGCACCCAGTATGTGGTGCAGACTGGCCACCTGTACACCCTCCACTCAATACCCTCCATGCTCCCAGTGCTGCATGTGTGTACTGGATTCTGTTGATGTCCACCAAAGGGTGGTCTGCAGGTGTGTGCTGTATGGACACACTGCCATGGTGTCCACTGGGCACCGGGTCACCACTTAATGCCTGTCATGGCTGGGACCAGTGGCAGAAGATTTCAACATAGGAGGTGCCATCCGTGTGCAACATGTTTCTTCCATGTCTGGCTTCTTTCTATGTTTAGTATTTACTGGTTATGGTCAATAAACCACCGCTGGCAGACCCTCGCAAAATCCATAATTCAAACTTGTGTATTACAGACTTCCATAAACCATGGTTCTATGTAGCGCAAAGTTGCGCAAAGTCATGCAAAGCTGTGCAAAGCTAGTTTGCCCAGAGTTAAGACCACCTTTTCCTGCATAGTAATTTGCACCAAGCAAAGTGTCGTGCTAAGTCACACAAAAACACTCTGTGTGGTGGTAGTGCACTGAATATAGCATTGCACCTGTATTGATGTACACACACCCTCTTTTTGCCCCTTGCATACATTATACTTTTGCCCAATGCTAATGCCGTTTCCCCATGCTGTTTGGCCTTTTGAATATAGTGGACCCACGCAAACCAAGCACAAACGGTTTGCGTCCTGTGCAAAGTTTTGAATATCTGGCCCATAATCTCCTATTTCTGTAGTTAATACAGAGCTATAGTAGCTTGTATACTAATTTACATAGTGAGGAACTGTGGGTACAGAAAATAGCTAATTTTTCTATCTCCTTGCTGATGACATTCAGTCATGTGTGTGCAGGGACTAGATCCTTGATGTTATGCTGGGATAACATCATGGGTCCATCCACAGATTGACCAATCAGAGTCCAGCATTCTTTCTTGCCATTGTATAATTGTTTTTAAGTGCCATCCTGAGAAATCACCTCAATTAAATTACAGGTGTAAATGATCACAGCCTTTCACCAAATCAGAGTTATCCTGTCTGCAAAACTCACAGCAAAGTGCTATGACTCAGCATCCAGCAACCCTGGAGAAATGGACTACAACAAACAGGTGCCCCCCAAAAATATGAATTTGTCAATTTTGTTACAAATCCTGAAACACATATAGTTATTAAAGCAATGTTTATTGAATGGTGCTGCCTGTTTTATTTGTGAAAACCATTGCATATGATCTCTAAACTTTGGAGACACAGATCCTATAAGCTTGCTGACAGGAAGGTTAGTTCAGGAGATGACAACATCAGCATTTTTTACCGAAACTTGATTTTCTGAACAGGCAATGAATTTAGGGTTATAAAATGACTTGTAACATTTAAACAAAGTAACTTAGAGATCTCATTTCTGGCATGCGGATGATTGGGGCAATGCCAAGACAAATTCTGAATTTATTGATGCCAGAAATGTTGACTGAAGTCCCCCTTTAATACCCAGTGTGATAGGGTTGACCCTACCCTGCAATACAGGACCTTTTCTTCATGTTCTCTCCCCCCCCCCATTGCACAAAAGAGGGAAGTATGAAATAGGATAGGTAACCCTCTCAGGTGTTCTAAAAGCCAATGTAATGTTAGAAAGTCCTAACATAGTGCTTGTTATACTAGTGCATGTGGTAACTGAGCTGAGCTCACTGTGTTAGCACTAATGCACATGCAGCTGTTGTCTTTGGCTCTGTCGCTAAGTGTATCACCATCTGAGGGGGGCTAGGACTGGTGGCAGCACCAGCAGTGTCCCTCTCTCAGAGGGGACCAAGTGATTGTTGTGGCACCTTCAACTCTGCTAATTGTCCTCAAGGTCCCTAGAATTCTGCAGTTCTGCAGCAACATAATATTCCTCAGAAAGTAATTGCACCTACCACAGAATAACTGTAGTGCCAGAGAGTTTATTGTTCTGAAAGTGTGATTCTTCATTTACATTCTTGAGCATCTTTTTCTTTGAAAAATGCTTCCCTCCTGAACTCTATACATAGAAACATAGACTTTGACAGCAGATAAGGACCACTTGGCCCACCTAGTCTGCCCATTTCCCTACCTACAGGATGAGCTGCAGATCCTAATTAACCAACAGCCAATTTCTTCCTACCCTCCACAAGAATTGCCTTATGTCTGTCCCATGCATTCTTGAATTCTCCCACAGTTTTAGACCCCACAACCTCCTCAGGAAGGCTGTTCCATGCATCCACCACCCTCTCTGTGAATAAATACTTCCTCACATTGCCCCTGAGCTGTCCCCCCTCTATCTTCAAATTGTGTCCCCTTGTTCTTGCACATCCTTTTTTCTGAAAGATGCTACCTTCTTGGACTTTGTTGATTCCACTGAGGTACTTAAAGTTTTATCATGTCCCCCTCTTCCTTCTTTCCTCAAGGGTATACATATTAAACTCCTTTAGTCTCTCCTCATATGGCTTCTCTTGCAGATCCTGCACCATTTTAGTTGCCCTCCTCTGAACTGCCTCCATCCTGTCTATGTCCTTGCGGAGATGCGGTCTCCAGAACTGGATGCAGTACTCAGATGAGGTCTCACCAACTGTCTGTATAGAGGGATAACAACTTCCTGTTTTCTGCTGGTGATGCCTCTCCCTATACATCCCAGTATCCCCCAGCCCTACCTACTGCCTTCTCACATTGCTTGCCAACCTTAAGGTTATCTGATATGATTACCCCCCGGGTCCCTTTCCATTTTTGTTGTTCTTACTTCCTCACCCCCATTGTGTAATCTTCCCCTGGGTTTTTGTTTCCCAGGTGCATTATTTTGCACTTCTTTGCATTGAATCCAAGCTGCCATGCTTCTGACCATTCCTCCAACCTTACCAAGTCCCTTCTCATCCTTTCCACGCCTCCTTGTGTATCAACCGTGTTGCAGATCTTTGTGTTATCTGGAAAGAGGCATACTTTTCCTTCCAGTCCCTCTGCAATGTCACTTATAAAGACATTAAAAAGGACTGGACCCAGTACTGAACCATGCGGTACCCCACTAGTAACCCCCCCTTTCTTCAGAGTGGACTCCATTTACAGTTACCTTCTGTGTCCTGTTGTCCAGCCAATGTTTTACCCAGGCTACCACCCTGGGACTCACTCCCAGGCTGGCTAATTTGTTTATTAATCTTTTTGTGTGGGACTGTGTCAAATGCCTTGCTAAAGTCTAGGTAGGCCATGACCACAGCCCCTCCCTGGTCTACTACTTTGGTCACCCAGTCAAAGAAATCAATTAGATTTGTCTGACATGACCTTCTCACTGTGAACCCATGCTGCCTTGGGTCCTGTGCCCCACTGACCACTAGGTACTCAACAATTCTTTCCTTCAGAAGTGATTCCATCACTTTCTCTACCACATAGGTCAAACTGACAGGTCTGTAGTTTTCTGCCTCTGTCCTGTTCCCACTTTTGTGAAGGGGAATCACAACCGCCTTCCTCCAGTCCTCAGGTACCAAACCATCCTCTCATGATTTGTTAAAAAGTGTAGTCAGTGCTGTCACTAGTCCTCCCCTTAATTCTTTTAGAATTCTGGGGTGAATCCCATCAGGCCCCATTGCTTTGTCCACCTTCAGTTTTAGGAGTTCTTTAAGAACCCTTTCTTCTGTGAAAGGACTGGCATTGACCCCCCTATTCAGAGTGCTTCTGTTAATTGGATTAGATACCTCCCCCTCCTCCTCTTCTTTTGTGAATATTGAGCAGAAATATTCATTCAGTATCCCTGCTTTTTCACTGTTCCTCTCTGCCCACCGCCGCTTATTGTATTCAGCCTCACTATCCTCCCTTTGTCTTTCTATGCTCCCTGATGTACCTATAAAAGGTTTTATCCTTCTTCTTAACTGAGTTGGCTATCTTTTCCTCAGTTTGGGCCTTTGCTATTCTGACTTCCCTCCCTGCTTTCTTCTGCCTTAACTGGTACAGTTCTCTGTACTGCTCCTTCTGTGTTTCCTTATACTTCCTAAATGCTATTGATTTCTCCCTAACCTTCACCGCCACCTCTTTTGAGAACCATAGTGGCATTTTCTTTCATTTTGATTTGTTTATTTGCTTCACACAAAGGCTTGTTGCCTCTGTGATGGCAGTTTTGATGTTTCTCCATTGTCGCTCCACAGTGCCTTCTAGCCTGTTTGCTAGTGCTTTTCTAAGGCACTCTCCCATCTTGCCAAATTCAGCCCTCCTGAAGTCCAGCACCCTCACTATTATATGGCTTGACTCTGTAGCTGAGTTTATCATGAATCACACTGTTTGGTAGTCACTTGTTCCCAGATGGCTACCCACTTCTAGATCTGAGATCCTGTCACTGTCCCTATTTGAGAGTATGAGGTCTAACATTGCTCCCTCATGAAAGAGTTCCAGAACTAGCTGTCTGAGGCATGCCCCCATAGGGCATTGAGAATGACCCTGCTCTTGGATGTGGCTGCAGCAAAGGTGCTCCAGTTAACATCTGGCATAGTCATGTCCCCCATCAATAGTATCTCCCCTTTCTCTGCCATCCTAAGGATGCCTTCTATCATATCCTTGTCCATTCCCTCTCCTTGAGATGGTGGTCTGTATACAACCCCTGTGTGGACTGTGGTGCCATTTCCAGTCTCTGAGGTGACCCACAGTACCTCCTCTCCTCCCTGTTTACTCTTTTGTTCTGTTGCTTTTATCCCTTCCCTTACATACAGAGCCATTCCTCCCCCTCTTCTCCCCTCCTTGTCTCTCCTGTAGGTTGTATACCCTGGTATGTCAATATCCCAGTCATGGTTCTCTGTGTACCATGTTTCTTTGACTGCTACGATAGCCAGGCATCCCTCTTCCATCAAGACCACCAGTTCAGGGAGCTTGTTGCCCAGACTATGGGCATTGGTACTCATTACCTTCCATTTCTTGATGGCCTTACCCCTTTTTGCCCCATCCCTATCTTTATTGTCTTTGTCATTTTCTCCATTTACCCCTGCCCTTCTCCCTATCGACGTCTCTATCTTGGTGTTTACCTCACTTACTACCCTGATTATTTGGGGGAGGGGGGCTAGGATTTCCCCACTCCATTCCAGTGCCTCCCCCCCCTTGGCTAGTTTAAATGCTTGCCAATGAAGCATTTAAACCTATCACCTAGGATCCTGGTTCCCCTCCTGGACAGATGCAGACCATCATGCCAGTATAGGCCTGCATCACTCCAGGTGGAGCCACAGTACCCAATGAAGCCAAACTCCTGAGCTCTGCACCAGTTTTTCAACCACTGATTGAATCCCATGGTGTGGCGCACCCTAGCCTCACCCATGCCATAGGGAGGCACCACCTCCGAGAAGGTTACCATGCGTGCTACTTGTCTAAGGTCCCTCCCCAACTCCACAAACTGTTCCTGCACTGCTCTGATCCCTTTCTCAACCAGGTCATTTGTTCCTAGGTTTAGAATGACATCCAGCTCCCTCCTCCGTGCAGGGTTCTACATGATAACGGTGACTGCCTGAAGGTGAAAAGCGTTATCCTGATGTCAGAGTGGCAAAACCATTTTTTCTGCACTCTGACATCCTCGGTGCATGGAACAATTGCACCGGGGACTAATAATTCCATGCTTTCTGAGGGGGGCTGTGCCCCCCACCCCCATGCATGTGGCTTCACCCCCAACACCCCTCTAGTAAAGGATTCTCAACTCTAGCGGGGTGCATGTAAGGGGGGGATGAAAGCATAAAAATAAAGTTTCAGGCACCAGTGCCCAGACCCAAACCTGGTACCTCACCCACCCCAACCACAGGCCAACCCCTGATGCCACAGCACAACATGGCAACCCACCACAACACCACCCCTACATCCCCTCTGCCCCCTCCCATGCCACACTTGCTGTGCTCGCTCCCCCCCACGTGCACGTGTACATATACCGACATCCTGTCGCTGGATTCGCCCACCCTCACATCCGGTCACCCTACCCTCTCCATCACCATTTGGGCTTTCACCCATAAAGCATTGCTGTTTCAGACGTCCACCTTGTGCATGCACCCACATCACAGGCTACCCCGTGCAGCTACTCCAGCAATCCTGAGAATTTGCTCTCTGTCCCTCCAAGCCATGGCACCAGGCAAGCACCTTACCTCCCTCTCTTCTTCCTCCCCCAGTTCTACCCTCCTAACAATGGAGTCCCCCACCAGGAATTGTTTCCTTCCCCTGTGGGGTTCCATGCCACCCTCCTGTGGGTCTCCTTTGTGGAGGTTCCCAGCATCCTCCTTGGTCTCCACTGTGGGTGCCTCCATAGAGGAACCACACTTTGCCAGAACAAGCATATGAATTGTGGAGGTACAACTGGAGGATTTCTCCTTCCTGCCACACTCTCTGAGCCCACCGTGGTCCAACCATTCCTCTTTTTGGCAACCTCTGAGGCAATGGCAGGGGCACTGGTGGTCCTGGGTGGGAGAGGAGGTCCCCCAAATCCTGGCCAACTCAGCCTGGAGATGAGAAACCTCCTCCCTCAGCCCAGAGATATATTCATATTCAACCAATCAGGTTTTACTAGGAGCAGACTGTGTCACTATTTACTCATGCAGAACCCATTACCGAGATGAGCACTGAACAGAGCAGACACTCTGCACCAGTGGACACATTTCTTTACTGCAGGTCACATTTTTTCTGGATGCTGGTGGTGGGGGCCAGAGGGGGGTTGAATGAGGGGTGTTATGACTAATGGACCTATTGGTGGGATTCAGATGGGGAGTAGGGGGAAACTTGTTCAGTGCATGGGTGGAGGAGAATATTGAACTTTTGTGCTTGTATTACTATTAGTCGAAATTTGTCAGGGTAGAGGGTGGGAAGGTGCCAGCTGGGGATAAGAGGGGGTGCTTATGACTACAAAGTTTTTGGAGCTGGGAGGAGGCAGTTTTACAGCAGACTGGTTGGGGGGAATTTTTTTTATTACATTTTACAGGGTGTTTAAAAAAATAGTAACTTGTGGTAAAATTGTTTCAACTGCTGGAAAATTCATGAAGAGAAACTTTTTGTGAATTGGGGTAGGATAGGGTACTCCGTACCAGGAGCTTCAACTCATGGTTGAAGGAGTGGTGCAGAGAAGAAGGGTTCGGCTACATAGGGGACTGGGGTCCCAGCTGGAGGGATAAGGGCCTATACAGGGGAGGTGGCCTGCATCCGTCCAGGAGGGGAACCACAGTCCTCAGTGAACGGTTTAAATGTTACATTGGTGAACATTTAAACTAGCTGGGGGGGGTGGCAGAAGGAAGCTTGAAGACATAAACTGCCCCCCCAAGCTGAAGTAGTCAGTAGGGAGAATCCTAAGGGATAGAAATCCCCAAGTGTACCTAACAACAACAAAAAACAATATGGTAGAAATGAAGAGAGATGAGAATGAGAGCAGAGAGGGTCAGGAGAGAAGGCAACAGGGAAAATGGGGGCTTGAGATGCAGGGTTGTAGCAGAATCTGGAAGGCCATGTGTACAAATGCTCAAAGACTAGGAAATAAAATCCCGGACCTAGAGGCCATTATGGCAGAGGCTGACCTGGACATTGTCGCCATTACCGAGACATGGTGCAATGAGAACCATGGCTGGAATATAGCCATATCAGGCTATACTCTGTTCAGGAAGAACAGGGCGGGAAAGAAAGGGAGAGTAGTGGCTCTTTATGTGAGGGATAGCATAAAAGCAATAGAGATACGGGAAATACATGGAGGGGCGGAGGTACTGTGGGTTGCCCTAAAAACAGGGAATGGAGCCACAGTTCACACTGCTGTGAATTACAGACCTCCAGCCTAAGGGGGGAGTTGGACATGGTTCTGATGGAAGCCATCCAAAAGATGGCAAATAAAAGGGAGGTGCTGCTGGTAGGGGACTTCAATCTGCCAGATGTAGCTTGGAGCCTCCCAGTTGCAGCTTCAGGTAGGGGCAGGGACATCCTGTACTCTCTCCAGGGGGCTTTCCTCAGGCAACTAATAAAAGAGACCATTTGGGAGGGGACAATACTGTACCTTGTACTCACCAACAGGGACAGTGTTGCAGACGTCACAGTGGATGGCCACCAGGGGACCAGTGATCACTGTACAGTGTGGTTCAATATTTGCACTGTGACAAAATTGAATCATACAAAGGCAAGAGTCCTATACTTCAAGAGGGCCAATTTTAAAAAGATAGGGGAATGACTCTGGGTTGCCCTGGTTGGGGGGGGAGGCTTGGGTAGAGTGGAGGGACAGTGGGTGAAACTAAAAGAAGGGATAGTGAAGGCAACACACATCTGCATCAGGCAAGTAAGCAAAAGCAAGAGGAAAAAGAATGCTTTTATTCTCAAAAGAGGTGGCCAGGAAGGTAAGGGCAAAAAAGTTAGCATTCAGGAGGTATAAGGGGAGACACAGAGGGAGGCGGATAGGGAGGTGTATCAGAAAAAACAGAGGGATGCAGGGAAAGCAATTAAGAGTGCAAAGGTGCAAATTGGGAGAAAATAGCCTAGGAAGTAAAGAAAGGGGACACAACATTTTTCAGGTATGTAGGCAAAAAGAGAAAGACCAGGGAAGGGATAGTAAGTCTTAGGAGGGAAGGGGGGGTGTGTGTGCAGAGAAGGACCAGGAAAAAGCAGACATCCTGAACAAATACTTTTGTTCAGTGTTCACAGAGGAAGGGGAAGATAAGGGACCACAAATAAGTGCCAGGAGCACTGAAGGAAGGCAGGTGGACACTAGTCCATTTACAGAGGAAAGAGTCCTGAAGGAACTCATTAAATCTGAAAGTAGACAAGGCAATCTGGCCAGATAGGGTGCATCCAAGGATACTAAGGGAGTTCAGAGAGCTGCTGGCTGCACCTCTGACAGCCCTGTTCAACCATTTACTGGACACAGGAGTGGTTCTGAAGGACTGGAGAAGGACAGATGTAGTCCCACGTCACAAAAGTGGTAGCAGAGAGTAGGCTGGTAATTACAGGCCAGCCAGCCTGACTTCAGTGGTGGGGAAATTAGTGGAATCACTACTGAAGGAAAGGATCATGGACTATCTTGAATCCAGTGGCTTACAAGATCTGAGGCAGCATGGATTCACTGAGGGTGGTCACATCAGACAAATCTGATAGATTTCTTTGACTGGGTGACCAGGGAACTAGAGAAGAGTGGAGCGGTAGGTGTGGCTTACCAAGATTTCAGTAAGGCCTTCTATATCATTCCACAAAGAAGACTCGCAAACAAGTTGGGCAGCCTAGGAGTAGGTAAAAAGGTGAACTGGGTCAGGAATTGGTTAGGGGACAGGAGACAGAGGGTGGTGGTAAACAGAGTTCACTCTGAGGAAGGGTGACCAGCGGGCTGCCACAGGGATCAGTACTGGGATCGGTCCTCTTTATTATCTTTATTAGAGACATTGCAGAGGGGCTAGAAGGGAAGGTATGCCTTTTTGCTGATGACACTAAAATCTGCAATAGGGTAGACATTTCAGGGGGTGGAAAAAATGATTTGAGATCTAAGAAAGCTAGAGGAGTGCTCAAGGGTGTGGCAGCTAAGTTTCAATGCAAAGACATGCAAAATCATGCACTTGGGGCACAGAAACCCAGGGGAAGAATACAAAATGGAGGGTATAGTATTAATGACTACCAAACAGGAAAGAGACCTGGGGTAATCATATCTTATGACTTAAAGGTGGCCAGACGGTGTGACAAAGCAGTGGGGAGGGTTAGTAGGATGTTAGGGTGCACAGGGAGGGGTATCATGAGCAGAAAGAGGGAGGTGGTGTTACCACTGTATAGATCACTGGTGAGACCTCACCTAGAGTACTGTGTCCGGTTCTAGAGACCACATCTCTGGAAGGACATAGACAGAGTAGAGGCGGTCCAGAGGAGGGCAACAAAAATGGTGCAGGGTCTGCATCAAAAGCCCTATGAGGAGAGACTAAAGGACCTCAATATGTACAACCCAGAGGACAGGAGGGAGAGGAGAGATATGATGGAGACTTTCAAATACCTCATGGGTATAAATAAGGTACAAGAGGGAAGCATTTTTCAGAAAAAAAGATGCTCAAGAACAAGGGGACATGCGATGAAGCTGGTGGGGGGGGGTAGACTCAGGGAAGATGTGAGTAAGGACTTCTGAACAAAAAGAGTGGTGGATACCTGGAACAGCCTCCCAGCAGAGGTGTTGGGGTTAAAAATGATAACGGGATCCAAGTATGCATGGGATAGGCATAAGGACCCTTGCTACTGGTAAGAAAAGAGGGGGTAAACACAGAGATCAAGTAGGGTCTGCGGTGTTACAGTAGGTAGGGAAAATGGGCAGACTCGGTGGGCCTAGCGGTCCTTATCTGCCTTCTAATTCTATGCTTCTATGTTTCTATGGAGAAACAGATGTTTTAAATATTGCACTCATTCCAGGTCCCTCGATATAGGAAAGTATACCTTATAAAATGTGACAAAAGCTATCAGGAATGAAGATATCTTATTGGGGTAATCAATTACGGCAGAAAGCGGCATGGGGTCATATTGCAGCAAACGAAAATGGCATGGCAATTAATGCCGGAAGCAAAATGGTGTGCCCCCAAATAGCACTGGTAAAAACACCGACTTCAACACAAACAGCGCACACCATAGACAATCATTGGAATTTTTGGTTTTATGAACGCTTACCTATCCCACCCCCCAATGTGGGGCTTTTCCGACTCACCCCGCCCCAGAATTTAAATAACCAACTCTGAGGGGGGTGTGGACATAGGGGATGGGGAGAAACATGGGATTGGGAAAAATTCCCTTCAAAATAAAAAAAACACACAAACAAGTTGCAACACCAAGAGACCTGGGGGAATCTAACCGTGGTCCCAGGTCCCCAACCCTGCCATGTGCTGGTGCCTTAGCTACTCCAACACAGGAGCGGCTCGACGAGGCACCACACACATGGCAACGTGATCACTTCAAAGTATCAGCACAGAACAACACTGGTAGCAGTAATTACCTACCACTATTATACTCCTGTTGCTCTATATGCTTTCGTGCGTTACACATCGCTGTTCTTGCAGCACGATTCTTGCCACGCTATATTGACCTGGTACCATAGAGACCAGTCAGTAAACAATCAGTTTTTGAGTCAGTATCCCAAAACATCTTTCCTCATCTTTGATATAAGCTATAACTGGTACAAGGGGCATAGAATCAGTAAGCAAAGCTGGTTGTGAAGCAAACTAAGATAAAGTCTGATTCACTGAAAAGGGCAGATTTTCTGGCTTGGACAGCTGGAGGTCACAGGACATTGATGATTCCTGATCACAGTGTTGATGTTTGTGATTAAATAGATGTATTATTAAAGGCTGTTTTCCCTGCACCAGGACATTAAATACTATACTCATGAAAGGGAGAGTGTCTGTTGTATTTTGTATCTTCTCAATAAGAAGTTTCTTAATCAAGCACCATCTGTTTCTCCCTTCAGTTTCTTCACTAGGTAGGCCAACAAGCCTCAAGTTTTTCTTCCGGAGTTTGTTCTCTGATTTTCAATTTTCCAAAATTGAGTAATACGATTGCAAAGTATAGTGAAGTGTAAAGCTGCTGTGGAGTCCATTTTCGGCATTTTCACTCTGTATTTTCTCTAAAGGTTTCTCAACTGTAAGTGTCCACATCCCACACATGTGCCTCTAGTGAGCTGCCTAAAATTTTAATTGAGGCATTGCTGGGCAGTGAGCTAGCTAATGCCCTTGTATTCAAAACACCTTCTCTAAAACAAATTATCCCCATACACAAAAGCATGTTAATGGTTATTAAAGTTGCACTAATAGATGCACAGCTGCATCCACAATCCATCCACAATGTACTCTCACAGTAGGTGCTGCTCATAACATTTATTTAGGCTGCCAAAGTTTTAACTTCTTTATTCAAAGATAACAATGTAAATTCATGCTTCAGGTGTACTTCAACAGTAACTGCAAACTGCATATCATTCTATATCACTACAACTTTAAAATACTGAATACAGTTAAGCCTTGAATTTTGAGATCACCTGCACTAGGGCATGATACGATTTTTTAGACCACATCATATGAGTTTTTTTCTGGTCAGTTTACCAGCATTTCATTGGTTCCCTAGGAGGTATTAGAAATCTTGCAGTTGGGGCCAATGGCAACTGATAACTATTACAGATATGGTCATACCCTTACCATATTTGCCTCCCTGCTCATTACACAGGTTAGCACTTATTCTGTTACTCATGGGTTGATTGTTTAATATGGCTTCCTAGCACTTATCTGTATTGTTGAATGACTGTTATCAAATGTTATCAAATTTGTCATTCTATTTCCTGTTTGTATCTGTCATCCATTTATTATTCTGTATTGTCTTTTTGGCTGCTTGTATCCTTATTGCTATCCCAGTCTCCTCTCCCCCAGGACGCATCTGGAAATAAGCATTCACTGCTCAGTATGCCTTTCCTGGTGAAACTTTTAAATAAATAAATAAATACCCCAGGGGTCTAGGTCATAGTAGGAAATGCATAATTGTGACAGCAAAAAGCGAAATAGCACAATAGCACTGACAATGTGGGCATCCCACAAAAACTAGCAAGTAAAAACAGCGAAAAGCACCTGAAAAAATATGTGAACCACCCTGTCACCCATAGCCTGCACCAGTGCCAAACAGTGTTTTGTGATAATTCAGGCAGTGCCACTAGACTTTTTTAGAGCATTCCTTCACCATCCTGAATAGGTAGCCATCCACCAGAAGAAGTGCTTTGCCATTTTGAGGCCTAATAAACTGATAGGACATTTCCCCACTCTAAGCCACAACCAAAACAAACACTGATGCACACAATAGGCTCATTCACACGGGGGACTATGAGCCATTGTCCGTGGCTCACAGCGGCAAGATCGGTGACCCTGCCCCCATGTGAACCTTACCATTTCTGTGATTTTCTGTTGCTTGGCATTGCCACCATGATCCCTCCTTCCTTGGGTTTGCGGAGTGGTGTTGGTGGTTTTCTGTCCTGTGTGAACATCAAAACCACATGCAACACCACAATTCCCCACCCAAAGTAGGGACAACAATGTAACACTGGAATCACCAGAAGGGAAAAGGGCAGCAGCAACACTGATGTGGTGTGAACACGGCTCTCTAGTGCTTCCAAAGAATTTTTAAGAATGATTAAAAAGTAGTCGCAAGGCGCAGTGTGAACAAGCCTTACCTGCAACTGAGCAACACTACAAAGGACGTAACAAAGACATGGCAAAACACACACCAGTTCTAGTCAGCAGCTAAGTGAAAACACCTGTGGAGTACAGCACAAAGCGTCACTAGCAGATGGGTTCCACAGACAGAAACATAATAAAACATGCCTGACTCTCGCAGCCACTCAGCACCTACCACAATGGATGCAAAGCACATTAACACCAAGTTACCTAATAACTTCCATGCTTTATGTCGGGGGCTTTGCCCCCCACGTCCTCCTACCTCTATATAGGCAATTACATCTCCACACCATCCACTGCACCTGTGGCATGGAGACAGCAACGCTAACATGAACAGGCGCTCTCCCAGTCACCAACATGTGTGTCACCCTTTTGCATTGGTCAAAATGCATTCACCATTACTGCGGCACTGATATCACCTGCCACCATACCCTGGGACCGCCAGAAGTTGTAGCATACAGAAATCAGTCCAAAGACTCTGTATTCTATCTTTTTTGTCAGGGTTCACATAGCCCAAAGGGGGAGAAACTTAATTCCTCTAGCTTTACTGTTCTCTCTTCTCTCTCTCTCTCTCTCTCTCTCTCTTTCTCTACTTTTTGAAATGTCTCATTTGGGATTGTGGTGGAGAATCCATTCTCAATATCAAAAATCTAGGAATAATCTGGAACGAGATATCGTTTATCAAAGAAGCATTTGTCAATGTCGGATGTTCATCAGTGATATAGAGGCCCTGTGGTACTAGATGCTTTGTGTGATTGCACTGTGAATGGTGGTAAACAACATGCAGGCAGAGGGTTAACACCGAGTGTCTTCAAACACCTGTGAAGTACAATATAAAATTCCCATGGAATCACATTATAAATTGTGTAAGTAAGCAATAACACAGAACAGGGAGGGCGGTAATGTTAATTACCACACAGTCCAGGTGTGCTGTAAGGCATGAGGTGCAGCTGAGTGCCTCAACTACCTGGGTAGTGTGTATGCCTTCACTCAGATGCTACAGGCACCTATACTGTGATGGAAGCACATGCTAAGGACTTGGGAGAGTCAGCAGGTGGTGGATCTGAGGAGCACCAGGTCCTTTGCTTCTACACCTGGAAACAAAGGTAACATTCAAACTTCCATCTGGCACACAGCTGAATGACACAAAATGAAACCCCTAAAAAAATGGAAATGGCAGCGTGAGACGTAGCTGTGAGTAGTATGGGGAAGGCAGTTTTTATACGCACTGACTAAACGCAAGTAAGAAAGAGAAGTATCATTGGGTGGGTGGGTGAGAACTGCAGAGTGCCCTAGATCACATTGCCTGATAATGTAAAGCGAGAATACGAGAATCTGTGGCTCGCACTGTCATGACGAGGCAGCATTGACAGAGCAGGGGAGAACAGAAATGGAAACGTTAAGCATACAACAGGCTCCCCCCCTCCCCGTTCGGAAGGCAGGAGGAGAAGTATTTGAAAAGCAAATTTCAGTGTGGTTAATTGGAGGAGTGAGATTCTCAGATTGTTTCTGACACCCATGCATTGCAGCCTAGGAACAAGGGGTGTAGAGTATACACACAAGCAAGTGCTGTAGCTACATTACACTTATGGAATAAGAATCACTGAGACAAGGCAGGGTTATTATGCCTCTCAGCAGGGGGCAACAGGGAAAAAAACAGTCAGACTGAGACAGCCTGTAAACAGGGTTGGGACTTGGTCATGAAACTCTGGGAAAATGGCTACTGGTGTGATAGGAGCACAGTCCCATAATAAGACAGGCTTGGGCAGATTAGATAGGGCTTGGGGGGCAGCCGGTGCATCTGATACTGCTTGTCAGTTCTGCCTGGCAGCAGGTGGGATCTCTACAGGGGCATAGATGTCAGAAACAAACTGAGAATTTCTCTCTGCCAATTAACCAAACTGCAATTTGGTATTTAAACAGCTCTCACTTTCTGCCTTCCGAAGGAGGGGAGTGGGGTGCACAACTGTTGTACACTCAATGTTTCCATTTCTATTTTTCCCTGCTTTGTCAATGCGCTGCCTTGCTGTGACAGTGTGAGCCACAGATTCTTGGATTCCCACTTTACATTATCAGGCAAAGTGATATTGGGCACACTATATGTTTCACAAAGCCACCCACTGACATTCCCTTTTCTTACTTGCATTTAGTCAGTGCACATGAAAACTGCCTTCTCCATACTACCCAGTGGTACATCTCACTCTGCTGTCATTTTCCTTTTTTTTGCTTTCATTTTGTGTCACTCAGCTGTGTGCCATTTAAGTTGGAATATTACCTCAGTTTCCTGGTGACGGGCCAACCCTGAGGAATTTTGCGACCATTGTTGCAATGTCTACTAATTAGGGGTGCTCACCAATAATTCACAAACAGTGTCAGACAGTGGCAAGAATGGTCCAGATGTTCCCAGAAGAGGTTTCGTGACTGGTTAGAAACTAAACAAGGCCTACCCTGAGCAATTTCATGATCATTGTTGCAACTTCTGCTAATTAGAGGTGCTCACCAATAATTCACAAACAGTGTCAAACCATGGCAAGAGTGAGTTGAAAGTGTGCAGTAGATGTCTCATGTAAGCATTAATCCCCTCGACCGGAGGCATTTCCCAGGAATTAATGCATTGTTGGGGGGTGCTTCCCATCACCCAGCCATGCATTAATTCCTGGGAAATGCCTCCTGTTGAGGGGATTAATGTGCTTGTAACATGGCTGTTATTGTTTCAAGTAGCTGTAGTACTAAGAAGTATAACTCAGAAATAAAGAAACATACTACGTGTTGATGAGTTATTTGTTTTTATATATGTATTCTTCAACTTCACATCGAGGAACAAAGTTTGTACAACAATACTTATTTTGGTACATATCAGTAAGATACAAACATTTATAACAAAACGCACTTGTCTTCTTTAATATATCTCTTACTATTATTAATGTTTCATTAATTTTTAAGTGACAATTTTCACAAGATTGAGAACTTACCAGCTCTATGGCTGAGATTTGTTAGTAGCTTTGCAGTACATTTCTCGGAGAGATGATTATTTACATAACAGTAACCACAGTATAAGTCGCGATGTTCTTAAACATTGATTTAAAACAACTTTTGCTATTTTAACACTGCTATTTTATAGCTCAAAGGAGACTTTTATCCTTGTCTAACTTTTTATGCAAATCATGCAACAGAGGTAAGATGCTCTCGCTGCACCAGAATCAGATGTAACTGATACAGCTGCTATTACAGAACTGCGCATGTGTGATACTTGGACATGCGCAGTTTGCCTCGTAGTCAGCCGTAACATGGCAGCACTGACATGACTATATATGCGCCATACTCATATATGCACAATTTAAGTCAGCACCTGTAAAAGTAAGACCCCACTGAAAATGAGACACTGTATCTTAGCCAGTCTAATGTGTATCAGTACATTGTAGAAGTGGGTAAAATTAGGACCCCTCTGAAAATGAGATCCTGCATCTCATCAAAGCTATCCTCTGTCAGTACATTGCCAAAATAGATAAAAGAATGACCCACAGAACATGACATATTGCAACTCAGCCAGGCTATCCAGCTGTGTCAGTACATTGTAACAATGTTATAATACCATCAAGAGGTTCTGGAGACATGTGAACATTGAGAGCAAAGTTTGAGAAATGTCAACATTTTTCCAGAGCCTCTGTGATATGTTGCAGGTGAGTTTTACCATTTAAAATAAATAACAAGAGCCTTAATATTTGTTATAGTGATGATACTGACAGGCATAATTAAGTCAGTTGTGTACATGTATTGATTTGAGCATACAGGAAAATGTACAGGAATTTTGTCCCAGTTTTACATAAAAAATACAAAGAAAAGGAGGATGCCCTACATGGAAATGCTTTGTTCAATCAGGGAACACGGCAGTTGACACTGCTATCATTCTTTGTAATTCCCTAGGATGCCCCTTGCAATCTCTAAAAACCCTAAAAGATTAACTGCCTAGCATTTATTTACCCTTCCTACAAGTAAAAACCATGAGCATTCCAATTTCCCCATAGTCTGCCATATCATGGCAGCACTGACGTGACTACATATGCACCATACTCACATATGCATAGTTTGTCAGCACTGGTGAAAGTAAGACCCCACTGAAAATGAGATACTGCATCTTAACCAGGCTAACATGTATCAGTACATTGTAGAAGTGGGTAAAATTAGGACCCTCTGAAAATGAGATCCTGCATCTCATCAAAGCTATCCTGTGTCAGTTCATTGCCAAAATGGATAAAAGTATGACCCACTGAATATGACATACTGCATCTCAGCCAGGCTATCTGGCTGTGTCAGTACATTGTAACAATGCTAAAATACCATCAAGAGGTTCTGGAGACATGTGAACATTGAGAGCAAAGCTTGAGAAATTTCAACATTTTTCCATAGCCTCTGTGATATGATTCAGGTGAGTTTTACCATTTAAAATACATAAAACAGCCTTAACATTTGTTATAATGATTTTACTGACAGGCATAATGAAATCAGTTGTGTACATGTATTGATCTGAGCATACAGAAAAATTGTACAGGAGTTTTGTCCCAGTTTTACCTGGAAAATACAGGGAAAAGGAGGGTGCCCTACAGGGAAATGCTTTCTTCACCTGTTCATCTAATGCAATAAATGTCCTCGTACAGGTTATGTGGGGGAGATAAAGCAACAATTTCACACTAGAATGAATTCACAAAGGCATTCTATTAATATAAAGATAACTGACAAACCAGTAGTGCAACACTTCTCCCAGGATGGCCACTCAATCTTAGATATGTCTGTGATGGTCTTAAAAAGGACATTTCAACAGTACACAACAGAGACGGGCTTCTGAAATTAGACTTATTTTACTTCTCAATATGGTGGTGAATGGAATGAACATTGATGTGGGTTATATGACACATTATTCCACTTAAACTTTCACAGACCTTTACTTTAAAGGATGGACATAAATACTTTAGTTCTTCAGTGAGCCTTTGATTTTGTTAGTTTCTGGTTTTCTATATGTTGGCTTGTCACCTTAGCACTGTATGAATGTGTGTGCGAGTGAGTGTTTGTTTGTGTGTGTGTGTGTGTGTGTGTGTTGTATGTGTGTGGTGTGTATGTGTGTGTGTGTTGTGTGTTGTTTGCGTGTGATTTGTGTGGGTGTTGTATGTGGGTGCATTGTGTGTGTGTGTGTGTTGTGGGTGTGTTGTGTGTGTGTGTGTGTGTTTTGTGTGTGTGTGTGGGTGTTGTGTTTATTGTATGTGTGTTGGTGTGTGTGTGTGTGTGTACACATGTATGTATGGGGGAGTGTGGCATGGGGCAATTTTTATGTGGATGGGGTGTTTTTTGTGGGTATAGTTGGTGTGGTTATTGTGGTGATGTTGAGGTAGGCTTTTATTTAGGCAGATGACATAATGGTGTTACAGTGGCTAGGACTCTTAGTTCTCATATATAGTGAACATTTACTTCCTTCTACTAAATGTCAGTGGGTGGATTACATACTGTCACATTTTTAAATCTGTTCATATTAAGATGCATATCTCATTTACTTGGGGGGTTCATAAAAGGTTTAATTCCTTTGGGTAATATTGCAAAGATTGGTGTGAATGATGATGTATTAGGACTCTTGTACATATATCTCATTCCTACAAGTTATCTTTCCCAGAAAGAAAGGGAGGGACTGGGGGATTTTATTCCTATGAGTTTTATGTATTTATTTGGAAAATGTTTCACCAGGAAAGACAACATGAGCTGTAAACAGCTCGATTCCAGAGGCGTCTGGGGGGGGGGGAGTTGGGAGAACAAGCAAACGCATAGCAATACAAGTACAATTTCTATACAATTTCTAAAACAAAAAAGTGCAATACAATTACACAGTAACCCAGACCAGCTGGCCAGGGTAAACAAAACATATTCGGATATAGCATACATTGCAACAACCCAAGAGCAGGTGATCCAGTAGGGTAAAAGTTAGAGGATGGATAACACATTTGAAGTGCTAGAAGTAGTAGGCTGAGCACAAGATTCGAAGTGCTATTGCATACCCAAGGGAGGGCAGTTATAAGATAAGTGGGGAATTGGACAGGTGAGGGGTAGAGGGTGGGGATGGAAGAGGAAGGGAGAGGTACAGCCAAGATCTATTCCCATCCAGGTTGCTGAGAACCCTGCAAGGGGGTTAGGACCAGGCAGAAGGGAAGGGGAGAGAAATGGATCAGGGTGGTAGAGAAGAGAGGGGCAGGGGAAACAGGAGGAGAGGAAGGGGATAAGGAAGAAAGGAGGTAGGCAGGCAATGGATTTGAAAGTGGGGGAGTGGGAGAGGCAGAAAGAGAGAGAGAGATGCAATCTATACCCCTTCAGAATGCAGAGAACCCTGCCAGGGAGTCAGGATTGGATAGTGGGGGAAAAGGAAGAGGGATAGAAGAGAGGGAATCAGGATCTATACCCCCTTCAGGATGACAGAGAACCCTGCAAGGGGGGAGAGGACCAGGCAGAAAAGGAGGGGAGAGAAGGGGGCAGGGAGGAGATGTGGACTATGGCAGGTGACCGGTGGGAGAAGAGGGGTAAGGAATATGGAGGCTGGAGAAAATAGGGGTAAACTAGGAATGGAAAAAGGGAGAGCATTAGTGGGGGGGAAGAGGAGGTTGTGGGGGAGAAGGACAGTCACAGAATGTTGAAATAGCACAGTAGCTTGTGGATGATAGTAGAGTGACAAAATGGTGCAACAGGTTGTGGTAGGGGTGGAAGGATGGGGTATAATAGGGGGTAGCATGTGAGGAAGTAATCAGAGTAAGGGTTCAGTTAGGCAACAGGAGGTAGGTCAGGGATAGAGGAGTAGGGAATAGTGTGCAAGGGATTGGGAGGGTTGTGAAGGGGAGTTAAGTACATGTACAGGTAGGAGAATATAAGTAAAGTAGGGCTAAAGGATAATGTGCCAGGGTGGGGATTGTTGAAAGAGGGGTTAGGAACAAGTGCAGTAAGGGGAATAGAAATTATGAAGGGCTAAGAAAATTGAAGATGAGAAAGAGGAAAGTCTGATAGGAGGTGGCAGCGAGTTCCAAAGCTTTGGGAAGCGGTAGGAGAAAGCTTTCCATCCTGTGGAGGTAGAGTGATGGGGAATAGCTAGAGTGAGTGCATGCATCAGTAGATCTGCGAGAGCGGGAAGAGGGAGATGGAGCAGAGAGTAAGGAGGAGAGGTAAGAGGGAAAAGTCCCAACCCAGAATTTAGACATGAACTTAGCACAGTGAGAGAGGTGCCTACATTCAGGGGGGGGGGGAAGCTTGAGAATGATACAAAGTACAGCAATGTGTGCGGAAGGGGGAGTCAAAAGCAAAGCGACAGAAAGCATTGAAGAGAGTATCCAACCTGGTAAGGGAAGACTTAGGAGCAACATTGTAGACTATGTCACAATAGTCAAAAATAGGGAGTATCATTTTCTGAACTAGATCACGCCTAACCGGTAGTGGTAAGGAACTACGGTTCCTGTAAAGGGCGCTGAGCTTGGGGCACAGTTTTCAGGATGTGTCAATATGTACAGAAAAGTTAAGGTGTTGGTCAAGTCAGACACCCAGGTATTTGAAAGAGGTGGTGTCCTCTAGGGTGTGAAAGGAGGGAATGAAAGGTAGCCTAGAGAGTCTCTGCCTACTGCCAAAGGTCATGGAGACCATTTTCTTGGCATTTAGGAAAAGTTGATGCGAGTTTAGCCAGCATTGAACATTATTGAAGTTAAGCTGTAGTCTGGAAACCACATCGGAGGGAGATTGGCCAGAGATGAACAAGACTGTGTCGTTAGCATACATATGGATGGAGGATGAGGAGCATACTGATGGTAGGTCATTTAGAAAAATTGAGAATAAGAGATGGCCAAGTATGGAGCCTTGAGGCACACCAGTAGAGATGGATAGTGGAGGGGCATAGAATCAGCTATTTTAACAGATTGTTCTACCTATCTAGTAGGCTCTGAACCAGCTGCAGGCAGACAGATACAAGCCTGCTGATGAGATAGTTTCGAGGAGGAGGGAGTGGGAGACTGTGTCGAAAGTCTTGGCTAGGTTGACAAAGATAGCAGAAGTGATGTGACCTCTATCAATGGCTGAATGGATAGAGCCAGTGAGTCTAAGTAGGGAAGTGGTTGTGGAGTGATTCTCCTGAAAACCAGATTGAAAGGGAGTGAAGAAGGAGGAGTCGTCAAGAAAGGAGGAGAGTTGGGAGAGAACAAGGTGTTCCTGAAGTTTAGCCAGGGTGGGTAGAAGTGAGATGGGGTGGTAATTCCCAGGAGATGAGAGATCACCTCCCTTAGGTAGGGGATAACTGTAGCATGTTTCCAGGCTTCATGGATAGATGTAGTGTAGAATGACAGGTTGAGGAGATCAGAGAGGGGGAGGGAAATAGCAGGAGCAGAGAGGTACAGCAGCTTAGGGTCAAGGCCATCAGGGGAGTTGCCCTTAGTTGGGTTGATAGAGAGTAGTGCCTTTAAGGTGTTGTTGGGAGAGATGGGTGAAAAGACAAAACTCTTCGCTAACTGGTGGTGTTGGGAGGAATTGGGAGGGAAGGAAGAGGTAGTAGGGTGGGGTGGGAAGGAGGCTAACAGGGTGGAGGCACAGGAAGTAAAGTAGGAATTTAATTCTGCTGCTACTGTAGGATAGTCATCAATGATTTGGTTGTTTATTTTGAGCAGTGGAGATGGGGATTTAGTTTGGGGAGAGAAAAGTGAGTGAACTACTTTCCAAAACTTTGATGGATTGTTTATGTTAGTATTAAAGGTGGACCGGAAATATTCCACTTTGGCCAGGCGGATGACTTTGGTACAAGCATTTTGGAGTGTCCGGGTAGATAGTATAGTCACAAGGGAGTTTGGAGGATTTGTGAGTTTTCCATTCTTTATCACGCGCTTGCTGACAGGCCAGGAGTTCAGGCGTTACCCAGGGTAACCCCTGAATTAGGTAATTAGGTTTCTTAGACTGATTCTGTACATGTTTGTTATACACTGACACTGTGTTGAAATCTGTACATATCAGGCTCATGGTCTCATTTTCTTGGGGGTCCTTGACAAGTAGGTTTGTTTTTTGTTTTTTCATTTGGCAGTTATACTTTACAACTGATATTATCATGATTTAAATCCTGTTACAACACTGAAGGCTTTAAAGTTTATGCAATATATTAACTGGTTGAGAGTATAGTTGGGAAAATGTCTCACCCTAAGTTCTATATTACATTTTGTGTGAAACATTTGCTCACTTTGAGTAAACTTCACTTTAAACCCTCTGTATGCCATATATGTATGTGTGTGTGTATATGTACGAATTTATACATATATATATATATATATATATATACACGTGTATGTGCATGTATGTGTGTATATATATATATATATATATATATATGTATGTATGTATGAGCATATATATAGTATGGGATTTTCTAAATAACTGTCATAAAGCTTCTGAATTAGGACCTGGTTGGGTTGAAAGCTAGAGCACTTTGTTCTTTTTCGTGTAACATCTATGTTGGTCCAATAAAAGGTATCAAATCATTTGCTTCTGGATTTGTTCAATCTGGGAACACTGCAGTTGACACAGCTATCGTTCTATGTAATTCCCTCCCTAAAACATGAGCTGCCTAGCATTTAAAACCCTTTAGAAAGGGTTAACATCAATCAACTGTTCAGAGGAAATGCAGTAAATCTTTGCCACACATACACACGCACACACACACTCACTCACACTGGGAGAGTTTAAGACTGTAATTTGACACTACTCTGCAGTTAGATGCTGTTATCTGTTGAATGCCATGTTAGTAAATTATTAGTCTCCAAAGATAGCAAATCACATTGCAATAAAAAAAAAAAAGAAATAGAGTACATCTATTAAACTGAGCTGGACAGGTGATAGAAACAGTAGTTTAATTTTTTTTTTTTGTCATTATCCTGAGAAATTCTGAGGCACAATACAGTAGCACCCCCTTCCCTTCAGATGCCTTTAACATATAGTAGCAAATAACAATAATCAGAGGGGGAGTGCACTACTTTGCAGTGGTGGAGGAATACTTTCAAATGTCTAAAAGGGGAGTTCCATGAAAAGCCGTTTTAGAGCTACAGTCTGATTGATGACAGAAGGGCTGTAGGCTCCACCCACAGCCCTAAAAATGAATAGCCATCTAATCCAAACAGGAATATCACATCTCTGATGCTTGAATCAGAATTCCTACTTTAATTTTGTCCAGTAAAAAATCCAAACATTGAGGACTGAGAGGAAGAATTTCCAGTATGAAAAACAGAACTAATGAAAAAAGTTTAGTCGTCTGATGATGATGATGTTCATGAGTCCTTTTGACAGACTGTCTAATAAAATTGAAAGACCGCTGACTGTCTCCTCTGCCTCCCTTTTCTCCTCAGGGGCCTACTAAAGTGTATTTAGCTCAAGTCAGTCCAAACCTAGTTTTTCTCAGGTGCCTACTTCAGGCTGCCTTGCTCACTCTAAGTCTCCTCTGCCTCAAGGGCATACTCCAGTGTGTCCAGCATCATTCACTCCAAACCCACCCATCCTACTCAGGTCTCTACTTCAGATCACTCTCACCAATCCTACTTGCCTATGTCCAACATTTTCTACTTGCTAGCACCAACGAATAATGACTGCTCACATGGCTTCATCCAACCAGCAAAATACTACAACCCTGCAATGTGACAGAATGGAATCTTTTTTTTTTTTTTAAATGGTGATGCCATGCTCTGTAGTGTGCTCAGCCCACTGTATAAATCCTCCTGAAAGCCAAAATATGTTGCTTTTAGTGCCAGAGAGGCACAATTGTTTGAAGCAGAGATTGAGTACCTATGGGCAGCATCACCTGCTGTATAGCTCATCCAGAAAGCCAGAATATGCTGCTGTAACAGCCAGAGAGACATCATTCTTTGACCCGATAACGGCCTACCCCATGGGCTGCTGTACCTACTGTATTTCTCATTCTGACAACTTCTTGGTCAGGCTGTTGTAGTAATTAACAAAAGCAATTACTCTGTCTTGTAGAATAAATGCTCTGATGTTCACCGAAGATTGGTTTACCAGGCTAGAACGACTCTCAACAGGATGGACATTCTGAATGTCCCTTGTGCTTCAATCAATATAATGCCATACAGTAACAATTTATTTCTAGGAATGTGAATGTGCTGCACTCTCCACACTTCTGGCAGTACCTCCTTTCCTTTTAAGACTTGCCAGAAGGTCTTCAATCTAGCTCTGCCCACCCACCTGGGTGATATCCCCCTTGGCACCACCCAGTGATATCAGATCTTCCTTTCTGCTGGAAACATCAGGTTCCCTCCTTCACAGCTCTGTGTTTGGTTGCAGGCTCAGCTTTACTGGTCTTCAAGCCATTCAAATGCTTTCAGTTTTGGGATATTTGACCCTATTTCTGATCCCTCATGGATCACAAAGAACCTAAATCATGTCTTGTATTTAAGCGGTGTGCGGCATGTTCACAAAAAAATGTCACACACTAATCTGCATGCCTCGTGTGTCTATTGCTTAGCAGCCCAGCATGATCCACAGGCTTGTGACTTGTGCTGGACCCTTCAGCCCTCCATGTTGGAGGACTGAAACACCTGCATTCTCTTAGGCCACCCAGACCAACAAGATCCACCCATTAGGTCTAAGGACACTCACAAGGCAGTTTCTGTGGTGGCTGGTTCGACTGCACAGCTTGCCACTTATCAGGAGGCCATGGCCCAGGCTGCTTCCAGCACTGCTTCATCCTTCACCTTGGTTCGGGTGGGCTTGGGTGCCTCATTTACCAAGGCATTCAGGGATTTATGCCAGTCCCTACCTATTCTCAGGGAGGTCCCTTCTCGAGGGTCCAAATCTTTGCAGGCCTCTAAACCTAAGAAGTCCCATCACAGGTTGTGGGATCAGGAATGAGTTCACTCCTCCCATTCCTGTGCTTCTGCTTCTGGCTCAATGGCCATCAAGCCATCAGCTTCAGCTGACACTTCTGTTCCTTTAGAGGCCTCTGGGCTCACAGTGTCCCGGTCAGACTTGCTGGCCAAGACACGGGTTGATCGGCCAGCTGAGATATTTCTTGATATGGTCAACCTGTTGTCAGAGGACAGTGGGATGATTCCCTTTTGAGGACTCCTGTCCTTCTGGCCCTCCTGCACTATGCCTTCCCCCATGTCTCCTCCCTGACGACTGGTCCGTTGTCGGTCAAGGTCACAGTTGAGGTCCCACTTGGGCTCTTCATTGATATCTTGGGACTCCCAATATTCCTGCTCTTGACTGTTGGCCAAGAGGTGCTGCCAATGCTCCTTGTCTACTTCTTCCTTGGCCTACAATGAGGAACAGCTTTACCGTAAATTGCAGTGCAGATATAAGGAACTTGACTTGCAGCAGTGGAGTCTCAGCAATGGCTATGCTCCACAGCAGGCCCTGGCACTCCCCTGGTCACCCTTGCTGTGGCCAGTGTGGGTCCTCCTGGCCAAGCCAATGCCAGCTTCCCAACCCATTTGGGTGGAGCCATCCCCTCTGCAGCCCTTGCACAGGGCCCCTTCCAAGGCTGTGAGCCCCACTTCTGGGCTTCCCAGTAGGTTCTGGGTGCAGATCTTGCACTCAGATGAGCCCCAGATTGTTCATGGGGAGCCAGGGTTGTGGGTGGTGTTTGAGGAGTCCTCAAACTCAGAGGACCCCTCCATTCATCCCTTTGGATCCTTGTCTTCAACTGGAAGTCCTTCGAGGTGCTCGCTACTGAGCAGGGGCAGGCTTCCTTTAGGGCTCTGCTCCAATTGATCTTGGACTTTATGGGGAGCCTGCTGGAATCAGTTCAGAAGTGGGCTAAGTACCCCTTGAGTTAGATTTTAGACAGGAATGACTCTCATGGGGTTGCCTTCCCTGTAGTGGAGGCCATTCTTGGTCCTGACCTGGAGCTGTGGCAGCACCCTGCCTCCTGTCCAGCATCATTGACCCATATGGTCTTTAAATATGTGGTCCCCACTGGGTCTTTACCTGGGTTCACTGACCATCCTTCAGTCAAAGGATTGGTCACCAACTCAGTGTTCTGATGCACGGGCAACATCAGGGATGTTGACGAGCCCCTGAACAAGGAGTCAAAAAAGTTAGATCATGCGGTGAAGAAGGTGTATGCTGCTTTATACCTGGGCCTTCAGAAGGCCAGTTCGGCTGTCATATTGGTCAGCTTTTCCAATGCTCTCTTGGAAATGTTAGACCAGGTTATTTCCTGCCTTCCTGCATATGTGCAGCTCTGTTTAAGCTGATCTGGGACCAGGGATGTGCCATGGCCAAGCAACAGCTCCCAAACAGCCCTGGATATTGGTGACTCCTGTGCCAGGTCTGTGGCTGTAGTGGTGGCCATGTGGTACCATGCGTGGCTGAGGATCTCGACCTTTACAACCGATACTCAGCACAAGTTGGCAGACATCCCCCTTCATGGGCACCAACCTGGCATATTTTACTTTCAAAATCAACATATTATAGGATCAACTTTTTATAGTAACTGTACTGTAGTAGTGACTGATCCACCAAAACACTATTTAAAAGATTCAGTGATGGTTGGAACAAAATTAAGGTGTAGTGAAGTTGTTTGTGGGATTTTCAATTATGGGAAAATCATTGGTATCCCTTAATATGGATGACTCAACTTCAGCGACTCAATCTGAGCGCCTGTGCAAATACTGAGTATGAGAAAAAAGCGGCAGTCTGTAAATAGCGAAGGTGAGAAATCAATGAGTGAGAAAACTGCTTGTGTGCAAAAAGATCTATATGACACAATGGCTGCACATATTGGGAGCATTGTGCGGTCTCTGAGTCTGTTATAATAGTTAAACAGGAGATGTGGGGGCGCAGCCACAAGCGTGCAGTGTCCTCAGTTTGTTTGTGTTAACTGGACTTTTCTTGGGTTGTTGCAGTGGGCAGGTGTTTTGGATGAGGTGCGCAGGGGTTTCCTTGTGGTGTTTGATGTGGCTGTTTTTTTTCCATTGGAAACTTGCTGTTTTGACAATTGCGGTTTTCTTTTCCATGGGGATTTGTTGTATTTGATGTTTTGCATTCGCTCATTTGTTGGTTGCTATTTTAATTTTGCTAATATCACATAGAACCAAATCATTATATCCATTATCTTTCCTGCAAATCATGAACTCTCATGCAAATCACACTAAAAGCACTGCTCTGGCATGAAAATGTATTTGTGCAAAAAAGTAGAATAATAATAATCAGCATTTATATAGTGCTTTTCATACAAAGTATCCCAAAGTGCTTTACAAGCAATGCTAGACTGGTAGTGAAGCGACTGAATATGTGGTGGCGGCCATGTCGCACATCATCACCCACACACAGCCTGGATAATTGCATGAATCGGTTTATGGGAAGGGGAATGTTGGCCAGGACACCAGGAATGTTCCCTGCTCTTTGCGAAGAGTGCCCTGGGTTCTTTTACTTCCACCTGGACACCCACCAGGATGGACAGAAGGGACCTCAGTTTAACATCTCATCCAAAGGACGGCACACCCCAGCAGTACAGCACCCCCCAATACTGCACTTGGATGCCAGCAATTTTTAGGTGTAAGTCCAATCCCGGTGTGGGATGAGAACCCATAACCTTCTGGTCCAGAGGTGGATGTGCTACCAACTGAGCCATGCTGACACCTAGTAGTAGTATAAACACATTATTTTGCACATTTTCGGGGGGATGAAAATAGGGAATTTTACAGAATTTGTAATTTTCATGGAAACGGTTTCTTGAAAATGCACATGGCAATTTTGCCCAGCCCTAGGAAAGGCAAAGCTAATAATACTGCAGATTCAGTATAATTACTTGGGATTTATGGTCTAGCAGTTAAAGCATAGCCCTGGGAACCAAGACCAAAGTTCAGTTCCTACTGGAACCACCTTCGTGTGACCTTGAGCAAGTAACTTAACCTCTCAGTGCTCCAGTTCATCCAGCTGTAAAAATGGGTGGAAGCAGGATCCCACTTAAAATGAGGTACTACATCTCAGTTGGATGATTTTGGCTACATAAATGGTAAAATAAATACCGATCAATACAGAATTGGGTGTTCCACATTGTGGTCAATGTTCCATATTGTGTCAGTGCATAAGTACTATGTGAAGCCTTTCCAAGGCAGGGTGCAACATGCCATGGAAGTAGTATGCTTTCTGTACCATTTGGGTGATGGAGAGATCATGGCATGTACTGTACATCACAAGGCAAATGGCTATAGAGAAGCCTAATAACAATCCATTATATGCAGAAATCTCCCACAATTAGAGAAAAACAAACATGCTACTCACATTATGTATTGTCATATAATTTTGCGATGCACCTGTGCATTTTGTGCCTGGTATAGGTTTTGTGTTTTTCCATAGGGCTCTATTTTCAGAAGAATTTTTCAGTGATGTAGAATCAGCTTAAATCAGTGCCATTGTAAACCATTTTAAATATATCTGAAACAAAAACATAAGACAATAAACATAGAAACATAGAATTTGACGGCAGATAAGGACCGCTTGGCCCACCCAGTCTGCCCATTTCCTACCTACTGGGCAAGCTGCAGATCCTAGTTAACCAGCAGCCTACTTCTTCCTACCCCCACCCCCTAGAATGGCCTTATGACTGTCCCGTGCATGCTTGAAATCCACCACTGATTTTGACTCCACAACCTCCTCCGGAAGGCCGTTCCGTGCATCCACAACCCTCTCTGTGAAAAAATACTTCCTTAAATTACCTCTGAGCCGCCCCTCTATCTTCAAATTGTGCCCTCTTGTTCTTGCACACCTCTTTTTTTGAAAGATGCTACCCTCTTGGACTTTGTTGATTCCCTTGAGGTACTTGAAAGTTTCTATCATGTCTCCCCTCTCCCTCCTTTCCTCGAGGCTATACATATTAAGCTCCTTTCGTCTCTTTTCATATGTCTTCCGGTGCAGACCCTGCACCATTTTAGTTTCCTCTGGACAGCTTCCATCCTGTCTATGTCTTTGCGGAGATTGGGTCTCCAGAACTGCACACAGTACTCCAGATGGGGTCTCACCAGCTGTCTGTACAGAGGAATAATAACTTCCTGTTTTCTACTGGTGATGCCTCTCCCTATGCATCCCAGTATCCCCCCAGCCATCCTTGCTGCCCGCTCACATTGCTTGCCCACCTTTAGGTCATCTGATATGACTACCTCCAGGTCCCTTTCCATTTTTGTTGTTGTTAGTATCTCACCCCCCATTGTGTACTCTTCCCCTGGGTTTTTGTTTCCCAGGTGCATTACCTTGCACTTCTTAGCATTGAATCTAAGCTGCCATACATTTGACCATTCCTCTAACCTTGCCAAGTCCCTTCTCATCCTTTCCACCCCACCCTGTGCATCAACTCTGTTGCAGATCTTTGTGTCATCTGCAAAGAGACATACTTTTCCTTCCAGTCCCTCTACAATGTCACTTATAAAGACATTGAAGAGGACCGGTCCTAATACTGAACCCTGCAGTAACCCACTAGTAACCCTCCTTTCTTCTGAGTGGACTCCATTTACTATTACTCTCTGTGTCCTATTCTCCAGCCAATTCTTTACCCAGGCTGTCATCTTGGGACCCACCTCCAGGCTGGCTAACTTGTATATTAATCTTTTGTGTGGGATTGTGTCAAATGCCTTGCTAAAGTCTAGGTAGGCCATGTCCACAGCCCCTCCATGATCTACTACTTTGGTCACCCAGTCAAAGAAATCTGTCAGATTGGTCTGGCATGACCTTTCCGCTGTGAATCCATGCTGCCTAGGGTCCTGTGCCCCTCTGGCCTCTAGATACTCGACAGTTCTTTCCTTCAGAAGTGATTCCATCATTTTCCCTGTCACTGACGTTAAACTAACAGGTCTGTGGTTTCATGCTTCTGCCTTGCTCCCACTTTTGTGAAGGGGAATCACATCTGCCCTCCTCCAATCCTTGGGTACCACCCCATCCTCCCATGATTTGTTAAAAAGGGTAGTCAGTGGTGTCACTAGTTCTACCCTTAGTTCTTTTAGAATTCTGGGATGAATCCCATCAGGCCCCATTGCTTTGTCCACCTTCAGTTTTAAGAGTTCTTTCAGAACCCTTTCTTCTGTAAATGGGCTGGTATCAACTTCTGTATCCAGAGTGTTTCTACTGTTTGTTTTAGGTACCTCCCCCTCTTCATTTGTAAATACTGAGCAAAAATATTTGTTTAGTATCACTGCCTTTTCAAAGTCTCCTCTGCCCACCCCTCCCTTTATTAAGCCTCACTATCCTGCCTTGGTCTTCCTTCGCTCCCTGATGTACCTATAAGGTTTTATCCCCTTCTTAACTGAGTTGGCTATCTTTTCCTCAGTTTGGGCCTTTGCTGTTCTGACTGCCTTCCAGCCTCCTTTTGCTTTAACTGATACAGTTCTCTGTCCTGCTCCTTCTGCGATTCCTTGTACTTCCTGAATGCTTTCTTTTCTCTTGAACCTTCATTGCCACTTCCTTTGAGAACCATAGTGGTTTCTTACATCGTTTGTTTTGTTTATTTGCTTCACACAAAGGCCCGTTACCTCTGTGATGGCAGTTTTTATTATTCCCCATTGTTCTTCCACCCCTCCTTCCTGCCCATTTGATAGTGCATTCCTTAGGCACTCACCCATTTTGGCAAAGTCAGCCCTCCTAAAGTCCAGTACTTTTGTCTTTGTATGGCTTGACTCTATGTGTTTATTGTGAACCATACTGTTCGATGGTCGCTAGTTCCCAGATGGCTACCCACTTCTACATCTGTGATCCTCTCTCCATCTCCATTTGAGAGAACCAGGTCTAAGATTGCTCCCTCTCAAGTGGGCTCCAATACTAGCTGTCTAAGGCATGCCCCCTGTAGGGCATCTAGAATAACCCCACTCTTCGAAGTGGCTGCTGCAACTGCACTCCAGTTAACATCTGGCATATTCAGATCACCCATCAGCAATATCTTCCCTTTTTCTGCCATTCTAAGTATACTTTCTATCATTTCCTTGTCCATTTCCTCCCCTGAGAAGGGGGTCTGTATACAACCCCTGTGCGGATTGTGGTGCCATTGCCTGTCTCCAAATTTACCCACAGTGCTTCTTCTTTTCCTCCTGTTTACCCTTTGTTCTGTTGCTTTTATTCCTTCCCTTATGTAATGAGCTACTCCTCCTCCTCTTTACCCTCCCTGTCCTCCTGTAGATAGTGTATCCTGTATGTTTACATCCCAGTCATGGTTTTGTGTACCATGTTTCTGTGACTGCCACGATATCCAGATGTTCCTCCTCCATCAAGGCCACTAATTCAGGAAGCTTGTTACCCAGACTACGGGCATTGGTACTCATTGGTCTCCATTTTTGATGGCTTTACCTTCTGTTGCAGCATCCCCACTGACCTTTCTACCTCGGTCTTTTTCTCATTTAGTACCCGTGTTTTGTAGGGGAGGCTGGGATTTTCCTGCTGCTTATCAGTGCCTCCCCTTTGACTAGTATAAAGCTTGCCAATGAAGCATTTAAACCGATTGCTCAAAGACTTGTTCCCTTCCTGGACAGATGCAGAACATCTGCCAGTATAGGCTGGTGTCCTCCAGGTGGAACCCCAGTCCTCAATGAAGCCAAACCCTGTGCTCCATACCATTTTTCAACCATTCATTAAACTGCATGGTGCTAATTACCCTCGCCTCCCCTATGCCATTGACAGGCAGCACTGCTGAGAAGGATACTGTGTGTGCTACTTGTCTTAGGCCCCTCCCCAACTCTACAATGTCCTCCTGCACTGCTCTAATCTCATGATGAGCCAAGTCATTTGTCCCTAGGTGGACAATTATGTCCAGCTCAGACTCCCTTGCAGCTGTTCTCGTGATCCTGAGGATGTGCTTCCTGTCCCTCCAAGCCATGGCACCAGGCAGGCACCTTACTTCAGTTTTCCCAGCTCCCCCCAGTTCTATCCCCCTAATAATTGAGTACCCCACCAGGAGCTGCTTCCTTTCCCTGTGGTGTCCTCTGCCTCCTTCCTGTGGGCCTCCCTTGTGACAGTTGTCATCAGTCTACTCTGTGGGTACATCCATAGGGGAGCTATGCTCCCCCAGAATGGTGTATGGATTGTGGTGTGGAACAACTGACTGGGTGTGCCTCTGTTCCACCATCCTCACCCTCCCTGAGCCCACTGTGGTCCAACTGCTGTGCTTTCTTTGCAACCTCTGAGGTAGTGGTGGTGGTGGCACTGGTGCTCCCTGGATGGGGGAGGTTCCCTTCCTACTGTCCAGTGTGGCCTGGGGGAAGGTTTCCTTACTACTGTCCAGTGCGGCCTGAAGACGGGCAACTTCCTCCATCAGGGCAGAGAGTTGTCTGCAAACAGGGCAGCATCTCAGCCTCCAGAAAGACTCCTGGAAGACTGCTGCCCCACAGCCATTACATTGCACTACTCCCCACATGTTTATCTACTTTTTTTTTGTTTGTTTGTGTGTGTGTGTGTGTGTGCGCGTGTGTGATTGGTTTGTTATATTGAAATATATATATTATACAATGTGGATGCTTATATTGTCAGTGCAGTGTGCTAGAGAGCTAATTAAAACATAGTCTGATTGGTTTGACTGGTGCTAATTAAAGCATAGTTGAACAGTATTATTAGGGGTTCCCCATCCGTAGATTTTTCCATGGAATGCACCAGGGAAACTGAGCCTGAAACCCATAGAGTATTTGCACATGTTTCCATGGACTTCCATTTATTTATTCAGAAACTGATGACTAGAAAAGACATACTAACCTGAGACTTGTTTGCAGGTGTGACATGGGGAAAGAGAACATGGGATGTTAATAAAGAGAGCTGATTTCATGAAAATCAGATTGGAATGTATAATGTTTTCCATGGTTTCCATAATTAAAACGTGTACCTTTAGTAGTTTATTTTCATGATAATATGAAAAGACACACTTTTCAATGGAATTCCATGCTATTTGATGTTGTTCCAGGCTTTTTGTGCCCCTTTCCATGGAAAACACTAATGGTGACTAACGATAAACTGATGCTGAATTTATTAGCTTTTGGTAACCGGTAAGTGCACTAGGCAACAGTCCTACCTATTTTCAGGCACAACCCGGGAGAGTACAACACGAGTAATACAGTCAAGACAGCAGCACAGTAACAACAAATCAATTTAGTCACAACAGTATGGGAGAACAAATAAGATAAAATAATAAGCAGTAGGCAATATGTTAAGCAAATCTGACATTTTGGACATTGGAGAAGCAGGTATGAAGGAACTCAGCTTCCTGTTAACATTTGGTACTTCAACATCATGATGCAGTACTTTTTTCAGAAAGCGCACATTGAGCATGTCCAAGTTATTGGTAAGTCACATGACCTGCAGTAGCCTATCAGTGATGTTGGAGATCAAGAACTCCTTCCCTGCACACATCTCAATGCCATTTCCATCTCTCTCTCTCTCAGAAGAAGAACCTGGCTACTGAAGGAGCTCAGAAATCTAACTTAATTTTTTCCCATGAGTAAAAACTAAGTGAAATAGGCTTCTACAGTGAGACACCATTTTTCCCAGTGAGGTTGACAAGGAGTGTGTTTCAGCGTGGGCAACATAAACTACCATGTGTGTGTGGGGGTGTGTCTGCTGCCATGTTCTGTTAAAAGCATAAAGAAAAGAACAGGAGGAGAAAGGGATGCAGGACGGAGGACAGGAGCAGAAAAAGCTTCCATCACACCAGTCATACCAAGTACCAGTTCTATAAGCACTGGTGGTGGTTGTAGTGGTAACACAGGGGCTTGAGAGAAGGACTAGGACTTGGCACTTGATTGTATGGTCAAAGAAACTATGGCTCATTAGTTCTCAGAAGTTCACTGGGTTCACTCCTACTGCAAGCAAATTTCGTGCATCTGGTGATGAAACCACCCTGAGTAATCCAGAAGCACATGGATCTCACCCTCTTCCTCTCTCAAATGTCTCTATTTCCACTTGATGTAAAATGACATAAGAAAGACAAAGTCAAGACTAATGGTGTTTTCTCTAGTCACATTTTGATGAGTGATGTTGTTTTAAATCACATTTTCTTGCATCATGTTTTTTTGAATCAGATACAGACACCATGTAAAATGAGGTGGGGAAGATAAAGTCATGACCAATCACATGACAGAAAATGAGGTGAGAAAGATAAAGTGAAGACCAGTCACATTCTCTTGAGTCATGTTTTCTCATATCATGTGTTTTTCAGTTTTAATATACAGTAGCACCAGCCAGGATGCAACACAGTAGTGCTGCAGTGTGTTACAAAATGCTGCAACATACTGTAGGGAAGAGTGTAATTCAATGGCAATTAAGCCCTTTTGTCATGCAGCATTTTGTGATGTGGCAAGTACTGTGCTGTGTTGTGGCTTTCTCCGATGCAGCCACTTCCTGAAAATGAGGTGAGAAAGGCAAAGTTAAGACCAGTCACATCATGTAAAATGTGATGAGAAAGGCAAAGTCAAGACTAGTCACATTTTCTCAGATTATGTTTTCTTGAATTACGTTTTCTTAAATTACATTTTCTTGGCATATTTTTCCCACCACGTATGAGGCAGTATATATACAGATGGGGTCACTTCCGAATAAGGTGTGGGTGGGTGTTGCTATCAATTCTGAATCAGCAACCCTTAGCATGGTCATTTGCATGGTGAGTCTACTAGAACACCACACTCACCATTAATTTACAATCCTGTACAACAATGGAGCAAAGCAAGGCTGGTGGTATTGGTGGCTGTGGCAGCACTGGTAGTGGGGCAAGAATTAGAGGGATGATGATGGCGGTGTTAGGAGTAGGTGGTGACACCACCATTCCTTCATCTGAATCATTGCAGCTTTTAAAATACAAACGAGGAACACAAAAAAATACATTTGTGAATTAACAGTATTGTAAAGGATATTGTAATGTCCTATGTTTAATATCTTTTCATATATTTCTCATTTCATGATACACACCTTGTTTTTCTTTTGGGGCAGTGGAGGAATTATAATAAAATCTGAAAATTAATGGAGTGAGAGAGAGAGTATAATACTTGTCATGGAGGAATAGCAGAGACTACAGAGATGTATGCACCTTGATCTCAGCAATCAATGGTAATTATTACTGTAGCTCACAATAGGCTGTGGAGGTCTTAGTGGATTTTGTAGACTCTGTCACAACACCACAAACAGTAATTCACAGTAAATGCATGCCAACAGCTCCTGCTACAAGCAAGGTACAGTAATTCATGTTCATTGCTGGCTTTTTTACCCCTTGTTTGTAGTCTGCTTTATGTCATACCAATTGCTACATTTGGAGCCAAAGTGGTTTGGCTGAATTGACAAAGCCAAACACGAGTTTTGGGCCACAGCTCAAAGCCAGACTGAAAATGTCTTCAGCCCACTCTTCTCACTCATACCATGGACGACTTTGTCAATTCACTCATCATTTCCATGGAAACAATGGAAATATGTTCAAATACTCCATGGTTTCCATGATTATTTTCCATGGTATATTCTATAGAAACCACAAAAGATCTTGAGATACCATGGACAATCTCTTGATGGGCCCAGGGGTTCATTTACCTTTATTAATCTAACCATAAAGACATGACACAGTCTTTATTGCCTTAAGCCTTATGGTTCCTTTATGGTTAAATCAATTCATAGTGTTGGTGACCCCACCTCAGGTTATGCCTTTAAAGTCCCAAATCTCAGCTGAATACATTTAAAGAGTGTGCAGTATGTATCATGCACCCCCTGTTTGTGATTCTGTTCAGCTGCAGTATTGGTGCTGGAATCTGCATGGAGTCCATTTTGAAGTTTCTTTATTTTTCCCTACCACTACAGGTCAAAGTAAGTTCTGCAAATTAGAGTTTTTAATATTCAGAGGAGTGTCACATTTTTACATTGTTGGCCTTGTAAATTCAGACTCAGGGGAAGCACAAAAAAGAAAGCACACAGAGTTAGAAGGGAATGCTGAGTGGGAGATTGCACAGGAACATCTGAGGTAGTGTTAGTGGTATTAGTTGCATTGTCAGCAGTATCATTTGTCAGAAACTGAGTTATCTGGGTTCTTGTGTCACGGTGTGTACACCAATCCACCTGCAGTTGCTTAGTAATATATTTTATTTTGCAAACACGTTTTGACATTTCTGTTTTGTGAGGAAGAAAACAAATATGGTTTTCTGCATGCCACAGCATACTGAGGCTGGTGTTAGAAGATAAGGAGAACAATTACCAGCAACCTCCTATGTGACTAACTTGAATCCAAATTCCTAGTTCTATGACAAAAAACATACAGCATGTTATCCTCAGTAAAAGCAATATGAAATACAATTTTTTGCATAAATAGTTTTCCAATAGCAGGTAAATATGGATCATTTGGAGTCACTGTATGAATTTACTGTGAGAGTAATTGGCAGCTGTTTGTAATGTTCCTATTTATAGAAATGATATGCACAAATTTCTAAAAATATGAAGATTACAAACAGATCCATTTAGTATAAATCCTCTGTCCCCTTTAAGGCAGTATGCATCATCAAACAGTTGAACAACTGGTCTCAATGAGCAACAAACTGATTATATGGTATAAAACCAAAGGCCAATCAAAGTGACAGAGCTTCTTTAAAATCACATAATCTTGGCCTAGACTTTTTATGTTCGCTGTGTGCTTGCATGAGCAAACATATTGTTATGAGAGTGGATTTTGAGAGATGTGTCACTATTGGTCCAATGCAGGTCAGCCTATAAGGGGCATGTCAATGTCACACCAGTTATCAGCCAGGCTGATCATGACCCTGTTCTGGCTTGCTGGGTGGAAACTTTGTGTAGTTCAAAGGAGAGGCTCTGCCCAATCATACAGTGGCTCTTTCTTGTGATCTGCATAATGCCAATCATCAAGCAGTTGTGGTCACGTCATGATGGGCCTGCAGTACAACTCACCCTCTGCTCATGTCTGTCTACCTGAGAAATGTGCCCTTGCCCCATTAGATCAGTTGAAATAATTACAGCCCCCCCACTCCCGCCAGCCAATCATCTTCTGACACTGTCCAAGTATGCTGCTTAGATTCAACCTCTATGACCCTCCTCCTCCTCCTCCTCTTCCTCCTCTCCAATGGCAAAAATAAATATTAAGAAATGTGCAGTAGAGGAAGCACAGAAGGACAATGGAGTTCTGAGCTGCCTGCCACCAGAGAAAGAGATTGGGTCTTCCTGTCCAACAAGCAGCTGCTGTGATAGAAGATGGTATTCAAAACACAGTCTGCAGGAGTGGGAAATGAGAGAGGGGTAGGGTGAGCGTGCAGCAGCTCAATGATGCCATGGATTTAATTACTGCACATAGCTATTATGATATGCCCTAAACCCGATCTTGCAATACCTAATGAGTTGTGCCACTGCTGATTCGAAGCCTTGTTCCTGGATACATTTCCTATGCAACATGCTGCCTCACTTAATTACAGGGCTGCAGGTGTGAAATCAATTTATTTCCAGCACAGGGCACTGAATTAAAGGGTTGCAAGTGTGAAATAAATTTATTTTCAGAGCCTGGTACTCAATTAAAAGGCTGCTGGTGTGAAGTCGAATTAATTCTGTCCATCACTGACTGCTGATTTGAATTCACACCTGAGCTGCTGCTGAGCTCATCACTGAAGGGTGCAGGGCAACCTGTTGGGTGAGAATTAATTGGAGCACCATCACTTCCAGCACCACCTGTGATTGCACAGTGTGGGGGCAAATAAAAACCCAGTGTGCGATCAGAAGAGATAAATCACAAGAGTTCAGGGTGAGTGCAGGATGGATCCTAATAATGCATTTGGAACCAGGGTGCCCAATACCCAGTGCTGGCTAGTGCCCCCATCCCACCCATTTGCATTGTGCAATACCAGGGAGCCCACCGACCTGTGCTTCCAAACATAATGCTGACACTGGGATGCCCATTACCTAGAGTCGGTACCTGGAATAAAGAAAACGGTCCCTTGTATTCTTTTTTAATACACCCTGTAAAAAGGAAAAATGCCCATTGATGTTTGCTGCCACTACTGCTGTTACTGTCCCCCACCTGACCCTCCCACTCAGCACCCACTACCGTACTACCCGCCAACCCCTTATTTACCTATAGTGGGTCCAACACTCTAATCTTCTCTGGTCTGGAGACATGTCTTCACTTTTCAAGGCTGAACCATGAACTGAGGAAATCAGATCTGTGGTTCAATGTTTAGCATTTCAGTGGGTTTTTGAACTTGTCCTCATAACGTCATTTTTAAATATTTTTCTCCCAGTTTTCAATGTGGCTTATTTGGGACCCCACCTCATGAACAATTGTAATGAAATTATGCAAATATATCCCAAAATGTGATTCTGCAGTTGCTGCACAAAACCAGCCTTTGGGCAGGCTTTGAACATTTTCTCCACTCTTGTTCATGAGGTGGGGTCATAAGAAGGCTGTATTGAAAAGTTGAGATAAAAATATTAAAAAACAATAAAGTTAAGAGCCTATGTTAAAATTTATGAGCACACGCTCATAACGTTGGTGATTTTCACTATTTTGACTGCAAATTTTCAACACATCCATTTAATCATATTGCCTCATGAATGTGACAGCTGTCATTTTCAAATCCTGTCCAAAATGGTTTTTCACACTTGTGGCACAAAATCACCTTTCAGGCAAGATTTGAAAATTGTCCCCACCCTTGTTTATGAGGTGGGGTCATAAGAAGGCTAAGTGGGATCATAAGAAGGCTATGTTGAAAATTGGGGGTAAAATATTAAAAAACAACAGTTATGAGTGTACAACTGAATTTTTTCATTGCGAGTGTACAACTGAAATGTTTCACTACATTCTCATAACATTGGTAATTTTCAGTATTTTGACCCCTGATTTTCAACATAGTCATTTTTTTTACACCACTGCATTAGTGTGACAGTTGCCATCTCTCAAATCCTAGCCAAAATTTGTTTTCACACTTGTGGAACAAAATGATGTTCTGCCCACTGTTTTATAAATGACACATGTCATGTTCAGGAATGGTTATAAAAAGATTATGTTGAAAATTTGGGGTCAAAATGTGAAAAAACAACTATGTTATAAGGAAACATTGAATTGTCCCAGTGTTTACTTATAACTTTATGTTTGGAGATTTTGGCCCCAAATGTTCAATATACCCCTTCTGTTACTCCACCTCCTGAACATGGCAGTTGTTGTTTTTCAAATCCTCTCCAAAACTTGTTTTCACAGTTGCACAGTGAAATCACCTTTTGGATGGGTTTTAAGCATTCCACCTGTCTTGATCATTATGTCAGGTCATAAAAACACAGTTGGAAATTTTAAGTCAAAATGTGGGAGCCTACTGAAAATTAGATATTTCCTTTCAGCTGCCATATCCTAGGTAATTACAATCTAATAATGTGTAAAAGCAGGACACCACTGAAAATGAGATACTGCACCTCATCTGCTCTATCCTGGGTAAATACTGTATATACTGAAAATGTGTACAAGCAAGACCCAGTACAATAGCAATGCAAGCAGCAAACATTTGGCATTGACAAATGTTTTTTTAGTACAAGGAGGTGATACAGTACTAAAATTAAGAATTTTACTGTAGATGTGCTTTGAGACAAATTAAGTGTTACTGTCACAAAACATGAAGTAATTGAAACACCATGTCTAGATGTATTTTGGAGACTTCTAAGAAAAGAAACATTTTCTTATAAGACAGTTTTCAATATTTGTAATACTGTACCTTCAAAACTGTCTGGTCTGTAGAACTATTCAAAAAGCTTTACTTTCAAAATATATGGACCACTAGCAAAAGCAAATATATAGGTTAAAAGAATCTTCAAGGACACCTTTCAGAGAAGCTCTCTTGTTATACTGTTTTGGTGGAAAATGCATGCAAGGTTGCCGCAACTTGCTTGTAAATTTTATTTTAATTTGGAGACCTGCCAATTTATGGACAGATTTACCTTTTAATACTTAGTGAGACTGAGACATCCTTTAATTAGCATAGGTGTAAGACTACTATTTCTTTTCATGAGAAATATTCTGAAGGTCTCTGAAGAGCAGGCTAAGGAGACTGCTAAGTATTGTTGAAATATACTGTACTCCAACATATTCCTGTAGAACAATACTTTTGGTGTAGTGTCCATCTTCATATTGTGCAAACTACTATGCCAAAGTGTTACTATAACTCATAAAATCAAGTCAGCCACCCTGTTTTTAAATCAAGTGGCATCCACAACTTTTCCTGCATAGTGGGTTACTGTTTGTCTCATTTAAACCACATATTACTCCTTCAGCTCATAACTATTCCAGTTTCCCCACTGCATGTTGCTGTTCATTAAAACCAGTTGAGACCTAATGAAATTAGCAGGTGATCAAGACACCATTAATATTTTTCGGTGTGTTTGTCACAGACGATGCAGTCCATTAAATGGGACATAAAATATCAAGATACCCAGCTATGCTATCACAGAAAGAAATGTGATCAAGCAGAAGTGTTAGTGAAAAGAAATACTGAAGTTATGGTTTGAGAAAAGCAAAACAATAAAAAATTTTTCCTGGGGACATAGAAGAGATTTGATAAAACTAGTATGTTCACGCTTGTCGAGGATTGGCACACATCCCTTCTCCTACTCGGCTGCATAATCCTCTTCTTCTCTGATTTTTATAAAGACTTTGATCATGCATTTTGTTCCCCAGCTGGAACAGTTTAAGAATGAAAATCAAATAGCTTTCCAGATGGGTTGTATGAGCTGAACATATATGGGAGCAACTCTTGAATGCTGTACAGGGCAGATTTGCAGCTCCACCAGAAAACATTTTCTACAGGCTTCCCATCATCAGTGGTTGCAAAACTCTGATGCAGAGGGGCAACACATACAGTAAATATGGAGTGATAACAGTGCTGAGAGGTAGTACAGCCCGCTGGTTAGAGTGCAGAGCTGTGAACCTAGACAATCAGGGTCCACCATAGTTATATAGTATGCATTTCAGCTACCACTAGCCAAACTGCATTTTACTATGCATTTCTTTATTTAGCAACAACAGCATTGTTAAAATAGTCAGATTGCTCATGCAGTTAAATAGGTAGCAGATCAACATTCAGTGATTTGTTTTACTACTCTGTCCTGTATGCATATCTCCTTCCCTCCTAGCCTCAGCCAAATCATGTATGCCTGTTGGCCTCCACAGTCTCATCATAGATTAGCAGCTCCAAACCCCATGGAAAAAAGTATGAATGCTGGGCCCTGAGCTTGGTCAGGTTTGGCGTGGTGCCTGGAGGAGTAGGGGTGATGTACATGAGGCTGTATAGGGGTCATTTGTGCCACAGGCATCTCCACAATCACCAATCCTTTGACTTCTGATGTCACACTTAGTATGAGCCATTTACAGGAATTTTGTGGTTACCCAGAATGCACAGTCCCACCCTTAGTTAACCATAGGAGGCACTGGTGTAGCAAGGAGGCTCCCTGCCTCAGAGTCTGAGAGCTCTGCCTCCATAGTGCTACCTAGACTCCACCGGGGTGAGGAGTCAGGCTAGTGGTGCAGACCTGGGTCTTTGACGTGGTGTCAGACTCATTATTGCCTGCACCACTGGGTTGGAACTGTCTAAGAGATTTGTCTTTTGGATACAAAATTCAGGTGAAAACTGAATATGTGACCTTGAGCAAATCAAGGAACATCTCTATGCTTTACTTCCTATCTCTTTAGAAAAACATACATAGTGTGCTCGACCAAAATACTCTGCCAGTGGTCAACTAGCAGACAAGTTGAGTGCTAATTGGGTGTGAATTGAAATTTTGCAATAGAAATGAGTTAACAATAAACTGACTGGCATGCTCAGCAGTTCTGAATTTTATCACACTGAGCTCAGAACTAGCACTCAAGTGAAGCCTTGTGGCTGAGTCCTCAAACTGAACTCTTGACTAGTACTCAACAGCAAAATACAGCTATCACATGTGGGTTTAACCATATTAAGTTTATATCCATATTGTGTCAGAAACTATTTTGAACCATACTTAAGGAATAAGGCATGACAGGGTGTGTGTTATTGTGAAATAATGTCGTGTCCCAGCCCCAGGTGGATGACACATGAGGCCACAGGCTGAGTCCATTCAACACCAGAGAAGTGCCATTACTACACAATAACACACACCCTGGAGTGCCTTATTACTATTATACAATGCCTCATTTGTTAATAAAAAGGAAAAGATTAAAAAATATTTGTATTAATTTTTATTTGATTTTTGTGTGTGGAGGTATGTTTTGAAAAAAGTCCAGAATATTTTTCCACCAGTAGGTGGAGCTGCTATCTAAATGACGCTGCCTGCCCAGGTCCCTCTGCATCCTGGTCCCACATGTGGTTTTGTTTGCTTCTCTGTTGCACCCCCCTGTTGCTTGCGATTCTCCTGGTAGCAGTCTCGGTTATGTTGTAAGAAGGAAGGAAAGAAGAAAAGAAGGTTTTCAGTTACTACAGCAAGATATGTTACTAGTGGGGTGGAAAGTTTTCTTTCTGTGAGCATAGGCAGCACTGGCATTTTAAAACAAATGATTCAATAGGAGGTGTCAGGGTGATACTTTGGGTGTTGGGTCTAATGTCAATAGGTTGCTGGGAGGGAAACCTCAGTAAGTTGAGCTGGCTGACAGTTTAGAAAACAAAGAAACGGTTCTTTTAAACAGCCACTTAGCATTTATGAGAAATGGCCAAGCAGCAAGTCAAGCCTGCGCAATGCACTTTGTGTCTGAGTCTGAAGCTGTGGCTGTTTTGAAAAAAAAAAAAAATTATTGTACATTGTCATTTGTCTTTTGGTTGGAAGATGGGGTTTGGTCGGCAGTTGGGTTCTTTGAAACTGTGTTTTTTTCTCCACTCATACTAAAGTGTGATGTGATGTGACAGAGGTTTTCCCTATATGACATATTATATTGTACTAAAATGTGAGCAGGTCACTGGCTGCTGGACCCCGATACAGTGATGTTGTGCTGGAATAACATCGCTGTACAAGGTACACACTGACCAATCAGGTTCCTAGAAAATGTCTTGCTGCTGTATTAATAAGATTTAACTCCATACAGTTTCAGACTGTCATATACAAAGACTGGAGTCTGTGCCTCAGCCTTTTGCTTCCCTGAGGTCCTAAGAGGCTCACTCAAGACTGTCGAAAAATGTAAGTACCTCAGAATCTGGTTAGACAGTAAGCTGTCATTTGCTATGCACATTCAATCCCTCATCAAAAAAACTAAAAATAAGACGGGGATTTTTCTATAGGAATAAATCCCTTTTCCCCACAGACATCAGGAAAAGGCTAATACAAGCCACCTTCCTCCCCCTGTTGGACATTATTTACAACAGTAGCATGGCATCCAACCTACACAGACTAGACATCGTGTATCACCGTGCCTTACATTTTATAACCAATGCACCTTTTAGAATGCATCACTGCACCCTTTACTCAGCAGTGGGCTGGTCATCCCTTGCCACAAGAAGACTGCTTCACCCTGGCACCTAGGCTGTCAAAGTTCTACAGAACAAACTCCCACCATACATTACTTCCCTTTATCACCAATTGCGCAGCCACTACGCTGTCAGGAAAAATGACTACATCCTTCTAGACGTCCCCAAATCCCGCAGTCTCTATGGTAGAGCAGCTATCAGTCACACCATCCCGACCACCTGGAATAAAATACAGACCTCACTCAAGCTCTCTGAACTAGTCTCCCTAAACCTTTTACAATCCTTGTTTAATAAGGCACTTATGGAAACTTGCCATTGCTGCAGTAGCTAGTGCTCCTAGCTAGAGCAAAGTTAGTACAATATGTACTTTTCTCCAATTAACTATCCCCTTTTCCTGCCCCCAGTACTTGTTTGAATATCAGAATGTATAGCCATAGTCTGCATTGCTCGCCTAATAGAAATGTGTGACTGCTTCCTCAAAATCACCTGTATTTTATGCCATTGCTTTATCGTCCTTGTATGTATCCATATTATACTGTATACCAATTATCGTATCTGTATTGTATGTCTATATTATGTATGGTACACTGTTGTATAACGTTGTCCTAACAGGAACTCCTTGTAAATGAGCATGCTCAATTGAGTTTTCCTGCCAATAAACTTGAACTTGAACTTGAGGCCCACTTCTGTGCCCCTTACAGTGGTGTTCTCAGTGAAATGCCACGTTGTTTACAGATGCAATGCACATCTTACACCCAAGAATCTCTGCTCATTGGTTGCTCCTCCCCTTGAGACTTCTCAAATGTTGCTATCTGTTGAGCAAGAGTACCTTGGATGTTGCAGGGATGCTTCTCAAGGATCCTCAGGAACTGCACAGGCTTGAACTCCTGGGCGGGAAAAAGGGATGAAGAAGATAGTCTTCATGTGGTGCTCTTCCAACCCGGTGAGTGCTATAGTTCCTCAGTGTCATTTTGACATGAAATGAGGGACTTTCTCTCAAAGGCCAATTTCTGAGGAAAAAGTCCTCCAGGTCCCATACATTAAGCATCCTCCTATAGGAGACTTCTGGTGACGTCGCACCTGAGATGGTCACTTAGCTTCAGTGCTCCATGTGCTCTCCATTACTTTTCCTCACTAATTTACTTGAAAAATAAAATAATAGTACTAAATAACATGTAGGGATAGTGATTCACTCCAGCTATGGAATTATCTAATCGGTTCTCGATCTTGCCACAAGAATCTGCTGAAATAGAAGAAGAAGCAGCTGATTCTGGAGCCTCGGCCTCTTCGCAGCACGCATTGCACTCTAAAACTCCTTTCTAGTCATGGCACCCGGACTAAAAACAATAAAAAAAAAATACCATAATAACCCAGATCAACAGCCAGCATCATTGATGGATGGCAAATTAGATAAGATCCTTTCCGAGCTCGCAGAAATAAAAATGGAGGTTAAGACATTTAAGGAAACAATCATTGAAATTAAATCAGAGATTCAGAATCTGGAAGCTAGAGTTACAGTCTTGGATCAACATCAGTCCTCAGCTTCATCTCAAATGTCTCACATATGGGACCAAATGAAACAAGTTATTCAAATATGCAAGCTTAAGACAGAGCACCAAGAAGATTTAGAAAATCGGCAAATGAGGAATAATTTAAGAATTTACTCGGTCCCTGAGGGAGCAGAAGGCCGGGATATAGTTGAATTCATGGACACATTACTATGCACTGCCTTAGTGTTAGGTGCAGACTTACCATTGGAATTTGAACGCGTTCACAGGGCATTAGGCCCAAAACCCATGTCTGAATCAGCATGCCCTCGCTCCATAATTATTCACTTTTTAAAATACAACACTAAAGAGCTCGTCCTGAGGAAAGCATGAGCACAAAAGAAGGTCTTCTATGGAGCCACTCGAATTTTTATAGATAATAATTATGCTCCTTTCACTATGAGAAAATGAAGAGAATATATCCCATTGTTCCAGATGCTCCATCAGAACAAATATAACTTCAGGACCCCGTACCCAGCACTGTTGGTGGTACAATTTCCAGAGGGGCAACAAACTTATGGTTCTGCTTCAGAGGCTGTTTTAGATTTTCAGAAACAAAACCTCCCAATTCCACCTGGAGCCTCCCTGCCGAAAAGGTCCCTCATGAAACTTGAGAGTGAACAACATATGGATCAGAATTCTCAGATGCAGCAGGCCCTGGATCATCTTAGGGCACTTACACATCGAACAAACAGAATGAGGCCTGATGATCTGAAATGCGTGGTCGACTGGATCTGGTGAGTCACTTCATAGCTTGGGAGGGGCTGGCCTGTGGACACTTCGGCCCTGGGTGGAATGTCTTAGTGAATCCCTCAGATCATTGGAATACATTGGAGGAAGGAGGAGTCCAGTGGGAGTTTGCCCAGGTGGCCTAAGAGCTGCTGCAGCAGTTTTTGTGGTATGAGGGATGGGGAGGTCCATGTGGGCATACCATCTGCCTTCTTGTGGTCAGGCTCAGTGTATATTTATGACCCAGTCTCGCGGCGGCTCTTTCCCGATCAGAGGTACCACTAGGGATCTTAGTCACGCACCAAGATATCCTCTGTTTAGAGGAAATTATATCAGAATTTTTATAAAAAGGCTCAGTGTAGAAGGGAGATCTGGAGTTCTGTTGGGGGCGTAGCCCCCTGATAGCTCACCGGGGTTCTCGAGTTCTAGAGCCAACCTAATAATATAGATAAAGCAGTTCAAATAAGCCAGCACTGGTATTGTATCAAGTAAATCCAGACCGCACCGATTGAGGTTTGAATCAGACGAAAGGAAGCAAATCTCTGGGTGCTAAAAGTGCTTCATTTTATTCAGAAAAAACAGATGAATGCACCCTGCTTCCACATAAAGCTAAAAAGACCACAAACTTCCCAACGCATTTCATGCCCCCTGGCGCGCTTAATCATGAGAATACCAACACCACAAGAAGCAACACTTATATTTAGAAATCTTAAAGTGACAGTATCAAAGTGAACCAACTTTAACTTTTAAAAATAAAACCATTAAAAACATAATCTACATACTTAATAAATAAGCATTTTAGCTTTAAATATTACTTTTTACTTTTTACCACTATAATTAGTGTCCTCCTCAATTTCTTAGGGATCCACTTTCCATGCAAGTGGTAAATGATTTTAGCTTTAAATATTGCTTTTTACTTTTTACCACTATAATTAGTGTCCTCCTCAATTTCTTAGGGATCCACTTTCCATGCAAGTGGTAAATGATGAAATCTATAAAATAAAATAAACGGATACAAATTAATATAAATTGTTAACAATAAAATATTTCTATGCATCAACTAAATCTGACACAATCTCAAACTACTTTTTTAAGAATGGTTTTATATCAATTCTTTCGTTCAGTCCTGGTATCTCTGATCCACCCATGGCAAAAATCCAATATTGTTCTCTTTTCAACAAAATGTTATTATAATCACCACCCCTTCGGCCTCTTATGGGTTTTTCAACCCCAACAAATGACCACACATGTTCTTTAACATCATTTACTTTACCCATATGAATTGCTAAGGCATTTTTACTATCACCATTCTTTATCGCTCTTAAATGCTCACCCACCCTCTCTTTAAATTTCCTTTTAGTTTTTCCTATATAGAAACAACCACACGTACAAGAGGCCAAATAAATGACCCCTTCTGTTGCACAGGTGATAAAACCTCTAACCTTTATGATTCTTTTAGTTTTAGGATTAATTAAAGTTTTAGTTTGTGTGATGGTTTGGCAAAATTTACAATTTCCACACCTAAAACATCCATCTTGACATGCAGGTAACCACATCTTTTTATTTTCATATTTTGGTTGTACTGAATGCATCAAACTATCTTTTAAACTTCTTCCTTTTTTATGTACAAATCTTGGCTTTACATCTCTAAGATCCTTTAAACCATGGTCTAAACTCACTAAATGCCAATGTTTATTAATAATTCCTCCAATTTCCTTTGATTGTGCACTATATGTGCTCACAAAATTAATTCTTGAATCATATTTTTGTTTCTTTTCCAGTTTCTGCATGACCTCTGACCTTTCTAACTTATCCACTTCTTCCCTAGCCCTGGTAACAATAGCGGCTGGATATTTCCTTTCATATAACCGCTTTTCTAACTCATCAGCTCTCTTCTTATACATAGCCCCAGTACTACAATTCCTTTTAATCCTAAGGAATTGTCCCTTAGGTATACCTGCTATAGTGTGGAAAGGGTGACTACTGTCAGCCTGTAATAAAGTATTTCTATCTGTATTTTTTCTAAATAAATCTGTTGCAATCCCACCCTCACCATCCTTTTTAATAATCAAATCGAGAAAATTAATATATGTGGTACTGAAAGATAGAAAAGCATGATTTTCATTACTTTGCTCTAAAACTTTACAAATCCAAATAATTCATCCTCACTACCAGTCCAAATGATCAAAATATCATCTATAAAATGTCTATATAAATCTATTTTATCCCTAAATGGGTTTTTCTCTCTATCTCTAACACATTCCTCTTCCCATTTTCCAAGATATAAATTTGCAAAATTAGGGGCAAAAGTTGCTCCCATCGCTGTTCCCTTAATTTGCTCATATTGTTCATCCATAAAGAAGAAAGTGTTAGGTTTTAAAACACATTCTGCCATTTTTACTAACATTTCTGTAGTTGGTATCTTATTATCCCTTCTTTCTAAATAGAATTCTAATGCTTCCAAACCCCCTTCATGGGGTATATTAGAATATAAAGATTCTACATCCAAAGTTACAAAAAAGCTACTCTCTTCAATTTCAATGTCACCTAATACAGCAAGTATATCACCTGTGTCCTTTATATAAGAGGGAATATTCTGGGCTATAGGTTTAATAAAAAAATCAACATACTGTGATAAAGGTTCAGTCAAAGAGCCATTTCCTGAAACAATAGGGCGACCCGGGGGTTTACAAGACATTTATGTACTTTCGGTAATATATATAAACATGCTTTCATAGGATTTTGTACTTTCAAAAAAGAACAAGTTTCATCAGTTAACCACCCTTTTCCTTTGCTTCCATCAAATAATTATCAATACATTCTTTATATCTGGGGGTCGGATCTGAAGAAACTTTTTTATAAAAAGATGTATTACTTAACTGCCTATGTACCTCTGCAGTATACTTGTCTGTATCCATTATAACAATTGAGCCCCCTTTATCAGCCTTCTTAATAGTAATACTCCTATCCTTCCCTAATTCATCAATAGCAGTCTTTTCAGCTCTGCTCAGATTATTCATAAATTTATAGCCCTCACTCTGAACTTTTTTATCTAAATCCATCAAATCTCTCTCACAGCTCTTAACAAAAGCTTGTACACCAGATGTCAAAGGTGGGCAAAAAACAGAAGTTGGTTTAAATCTGTGATATGACATATCAGTATCTATAGAAACTAAGGGCTCACTCACCCCTCGGTCTGTAAAACTACCTTCTTCCTTCTTCCTTCCTGTTAAAAAAGAATCGCAGGCCGAGGTTTCTAGATAATTTATGACAATCCACTATAGTTTCAAACAAGTTAAACCTCTGTTGTGGAACAAAAGAAAGTCCTTTATTCAATAAATCCATTTCTAGAGCAGAAATACCCTCGAGGAAATGTTAATAACGTTATTTATTGGTGTCCTCTTCTCATCTTCCTTCTCATATTCCATCCATTTCTTCCTCTGTTGGAAAAAAAATATAGATGCATGGGATCATACATTGGAATAATTGACCTGGTCGGGATGGACCACCGGATGCAGGGAAGACAACTGGAAGTTGGGGGCCTTGGGGGCATCTCAAATTAAATCTTGGTTGCCTGCTTGAGCTCCCTCTCCCCACCAGGGGGACTGCACAGGGGGTGGACTTCCTGGGGGACCCCACTTGGCCCAAACAATTAAATGACCATTTCAATCATAATTGCATATGCTCCCTTTAAGGTTCTGAATACTTTTTTAATAAAAATTCACATGGCAATTTGTTGAGGGGAGAGTGGATTCACTGGGATGGCCCTGTGGGGCGACCGGGCACCTGCGGAGCTGTGCCCTGGACCTGGCGGGGGATGGACGATCCTCAGGTCTTCACTTGATAAACCTTGACCTAAAATCCAGTTGAACTGAAGGACAAAGGCTGTTAGATCTCCGGGTGTTATTGGAGTGGATATGTACATGATAACCTCCAGGACTTTTGAAATTATTCCACAGAAGGCTAATCTTATGAGCGCTAACAAAATATTTATATTTGATTCCATGCAGATCTTAAAGTTCATTGGGACAGATCCATTAGGACTTTGATCAGTGGACCGAGACATAATGTTAAAATCTGATTAAACCCATTGCAATTCTTTGTTGCTTCTCTTATACCCGGGGGGGGGGGTAGACTCGGGAGAGGTGGGGATTTTGGAGCACTGCACCTTATGTATTCCCAATTACATCCTTCCTTTAAACCTGACTATACAGGTCATCATTTCCTTTATTTGTTTCCTTCCTTTATTCTTTTACTTTTTGATTTGGGTCAGATGCACCCAGAGGGAGCCCTTTGGCGACGATGTACCGCGACGCCCCCTCGGCAACCTAATAGGCTGCTGCAATGAGGTCGGCTTAGGACATCCACCTACAACTTGGAAGTCACCTATGTATATAATTCAAGGTTCTTTAGTCACGGATTTCTCATCCTTCACCTGTACCCCAGTTGGGCCCAGGTTGAGGAATTTTTGTTATTAAACCACGACTGGGACCCTATTATTGACCAGAATGCAGATCTTTATTTGAATGTTGATGCAGTGGGAAATGGGGGGGGGGGGGACTGGACAGAGGAGCACTATATACCTCTGATTCCAAATGAGTAATTTTTTAAGAGTGCTTTCGCACAATGTGAATGATTTGACTTCTCCAGTCAAGAAATATAGAACTATTAGGGCACTTAAGAAATTTAGTGCTGAGATACTTTTATTGCAAGAAACTCATCTCACTTCCAGTGAGCACCAAAAGCTACTTAAATTTGGCTTCAGACAGCTTTATGAATCAGCCTATTGCAGGGGGAGACGTAGGGGAGTAGTTACGATGATTATTAAACAATCTGCCTTCAATGTCTCTAGTCATTATTCTAATCCTGAAGGTAGATTAGTTGTGCTAGTGGACTCGCTCACACGTCAGCAATACACCATAGCAAATATCTATGTCCCTCCCGGCAGATGATGCCTCTTCTATTCAGCAGCTGATAGACAAGATCCTGGAACTCAAAAGAGGGATACTGGTAGTGGGGGAAGACTGTAATTGCCTCCTTGACCCTTCTCGAGACACTTCAGCTCCTAGGGCCCCTCCTCAGACATCAGGTTAGCGTCACTTGAGAAAGTTGATTAGGAAAATGGGCTTGGTGGACACATGGCATCACCAGCATCCAACAACTAGGAAATTTAGTTTTTATTCTTATGCCCACAGACACTACTCCCGCTTGGATTATTTTTGTATATCAAAAGAACACTTGGGTCAGGTCCAAGAGACAGAGATATATAATATAAGTTTATCAGATCATGCCCCAATTATTTTGGACTTGGACGCTCAAGGTGAGAGGAAAAATACTTATTGGTGACTTAATAACTCTTTATTACAGAACCCGGAATGTAGAGATTTGAAGGATACCTAAACAACATTTTGACAACAAACTATTCAAAAATCTGACCTCATAGGGGACTAACGGCTGCTGTATACATTAATGCTAAAAACTACATTTATATAATTTACCTAAATGCAGTTCCAAAGCATTTGAAAAATGTAAAACCAGCCTTCCAATTTCAAAAAAACTGCCTTACCTGCTTCTTAAAATGGCCGCCAAATGTGTTAAGCGATGACATCATTGGAGTCAGAGTCAGAGCTATATGGCTCTCTATAGTGCTAACTAGTTCTGTTTTCCCTTTGTTTAGAATTGTTTCACCAAAATGGTCAAAACCATGTGCATTATTTTGATCAATACACATGTTACGCTATGGTTCTGTTCATTTCATGTACTTTAACTGCCAAAATTGTGTTTTAATCCAACCGACTTTCTCTTTGGTACAAATCTTAAATAACCTGGTGTTCCAGTGGTTATGGCAGATCCAGGATGTTACAATGGTGGGTGCTGGGTGGTGTGCATACTTGATATGCACTTTTTAACATTTGCAGAAAACCTTTATATTGTCTGCTATTATTCTTTTTTCAGTATGTTTTTGATGGAACCTGCAAATGTAATCCATAGTTTTGAACATAAACATTTGTACAATCAATAAATCAGACTTCTTCAACAAAGTGAAATGCAGCAGCGGCAGCAAGCAAGTAAGTTACAGTGGGGGGGGGGTGCAACCACACCCTTCACCTCCCCATAGATCCACCACTTGTTTGTAGCAAAGTTCTTGTGTAGTCCAATGCCAGAGTTCATGCTTTCTTGGAAATCAAAAATATGCTTGTCTTCTTTTTCCAAGGGAAATAATAATAATAAGAATCAGCATTTATATAGTGATTTTCATACACATTGTATCCCAAAGTGCTTTACAAGCAATGCTAGACTGGTAGTGAAGTGACTGAACGTGTAGTGGCAGCCATTTCACACAATAATACCCAAACACAGCCTTGGACAATTGCATGAACTGGTTTTATGGGAAGGGGAATGTTGGCCAGGACAATGGGGTCAGGTAGTGATCATGGTGCTGGCAGCCCCACATCTTATATCTCACAGTGATCTACTCACATTTCTCCCCTTCTGTCTTCCTCCTTCCCTGAATATAGTATTACCTTGCAGGAGTGGCCTTCTCAATCCCCTTCTGGTATTCATTCTTCACTCCTTCTCCCCACACCAAGAACTGGCAAGCTCATCACCCTTCTGCATCATGAATGCAGGTAGTACAGTCCCCGGGTTTTTTGACATATCAAAAATAATCAAATCTTTCCAGTAAGTCAGGCTAATAGCAGCAGTGAACAAGGGGAAATATTGGCTTTGCTATCCTTAAAAGATCTAGGCTACCTTTGATTAGGCACTATTAAATGACGGGCGTGCACATCATTATGCACGTCATTTAATAGTGCCTAATCATAGGTGGCTTAGATCTCATGTGGGTAGGAAAACCTATTTTTCCCCTTGTGCCCTGCTGCTATCAGCCTGGCCTACCAGAAGATCACGTTTATTATTAATATGTAAAAATAACATGGGAGACTGTGCTAACTGCATTCATGATGCAGAAGGGTAGTGAGCTCACCAGTTTTTGATGTGGGGAGCAGGTGAGAAGAATGAATGCCAGAGAGGGACTGAAGAGGCCATTTCAGCAGGGTACAGCTATATTTAGGTTAGGGGAAGACAGGAAGGGGAAAGTAGAGCAGATCATTGTGAGATCTGAGATGTGGGGCTGTCAACACCTTGATCACTATCTGACTGTGGGTGAGAGCAGCCAGCAACAACAAATACTCAGAGTGTCAGGGCTGCACCTAAACTGTTACTTGAATTCAGTGTAGGGAGATTACCCTCGGGTGGGGGGGGTGATGTTGACATTTGCTAGGACAGTATCGAGGCAGCTGTGTATAGCTCAATCAAGATTCGGAAGGGTGGTAGCCAGCCAACTCGCATTATGGAGTAGAGCACAGAAAAGTACTGGAGAAGAATTGCTGGGAATTGTCCTGCAGGGTTCTGCAGATCACAGGTAAAGGAGTAGACCGATACTGGAAATTGGGTGGATTCGCTCAAGGCATTAGTATGCCTCTCCTGCTAATAATAATATTGTTATCCATAGTAAGTGCAGCCCTTTTGAGGGTATGAACAGCAGTTTTTCTGGTGTGTCCTGATGCTTATTGCTTTGCCCTCCAGGAAGACCTAGTTGTTTGTTAATGAGGCGAGGGAAAAAAACACAACAGGGGGACTGTACATACTGCCTTCACTATGCAGAAGGGTGGTGATCCACTCAATGTTTACTGTGGGAGCAGAAGTCAAACATTGAGAAAGTGGACTGGACAGTGATTTGGGAGGTACTTTTTAACAGTGCCAGCTGATGCAGCGTATCGCTGTAGGTGTGCACAACTCTCTGAGGTACAGTATTACAATCTGAGGTGTGATAATTCTCTTCATGAGACAGCAAGCTCATATTTAGCCCCAGGCAGTACTAAGGATAGAGCATGGGTGGTGAGGTGTTCAACAGAAGGCAGGTTAGGTGCAGGGAGTTCACGTAGAAAAAGAATACAAGAGAAGCTTATTTGTGGTTTACCAAGAAAGCATGAGCTTTGGAATTTTTTTTTTCGAACTTTGTTTCTCTCCCCACGAGCCTGAACTCTCTCAGGCTACCCCAGCTCACCAGATCACTCTACCGCCCACCATGGTCCTGCTCCTCAGAGATTTTACTGTCCTCCGCCAATTGCAAGCCACACAATCCACCCAGCTCTGAGCCCCCTGAGGTAGGGCCGCCTCCACATACTGGTGCTCTATCTATAATCCAGAGCATCTGGCTAGGTCAGCAGAGAGGCAGAGAGGGCAGAGACAGAGACCCAGTGTTGAGAGTGTGGCATCAGGCACTGTGGGGAGCCTTTGCCTATCAGGCTTGGAGGTTTTTTTCTCTCATTGGTGCTCCTCCCCTCATTGGCTCGGCAGTGCAGTGCTCTTCAGTGTGGAGCATGGACATCCCTGCCCATGCCCGCAGAAGAGCTGCTATGGCCACACCCCTGCTTAATTGTTGTATGGCCCCTGGTCTTCACTAGGGGTTGCCGAAGACTGGTTCCCCCTCCCTCCCAGGAAAGGAGAGCTGTCCTCTGGACACTCGATCCTTTCCTCCCCTGCTGACCCCGGACAGCCCGGATCTGCTCCCAAACCGGGTCGCCGGCATGGCGCGAGGTGTGATGTCCAGCACCTCTACCCTCAGTGCCACCGGGCCTGCTATGAGCTTTGGAACTGGACCAGACAAGTATATAGCTACAAATTTCAGGGCATCACATAACCACTAGATCATCAGGTATTTGAAGTGTTGTACTGTACTGCAGTTTGCCAAAGAAAAAGTCAGCTGGGTTACAAAACATTTTCAGCAAGTTAAAGTAAACAAAATGAAAAACCCATAACCTAACGTGTACTGATCATAATAATCCACGTGTTAACACATGGTGTTAGTCATTCTTGCGAAACAATTCAAAACAATGGGGGAAAGAAGAACTAGTTAGCACTATAGGGAGCCATGTGGGTCTCTGCCTCTGGATCCAGTGATGTCATCATGACTCATCACTTAACACACTTGGCAGACATTTTATACGGAGCAAGCAAGGCTGTTTTTTGAAAGTAAAAGGCTGATGTTAACATTTTTCAAAAGCTATGAAACTGCATTTATGTTATTTACATAAATGCAGTTTTACCATAAATGTAAACAGCAGCCTTTACTTTACCTTGCAATGAAGCCATGTTTTGGAGTTTGCAGTTTTAAAAAACTGCTTATTTAGGTACCCTTTAATAAAGACAAAGATAGCAGAAATATTGGCTGATAATTCCACCCCTCAGACCCCACCTCAATTAATCTGGGACACTATGAAAGTAGTGCTTAGGGGCTATATTATTGCCTATGCCTCTCAAAAAAAAAAAGGCGACTGGAAACTGACTTAAAGCAATTGCAGGACAAACTAAGCTTTTTACAAATTGCCCATATGCAAGGGGATGACTCCCTCTTGGATCAGATTACTGCCACTCAGCAGTCTATACAGCAGATACTCACCGCCAAGACGGAGCAAGCTTTGCTTTGGCTTAGGCAGCAATACTGTGAGGGAGGCCCCAGGGTGTCTCAAATATTGGTGCATCGTCTTAGGAGACAGGTCCAGCAAACAACAGTTACTAAAATTAGAGATCCTGTATCGAGACTCCCATGTCTTACAACCTCAACAATAATCTCAGCTTTTAAAACTTATTATGATAAGCTATACACAGCTGAACCTTCGGCTACTGGAACTGAAATGGATACCTTTCTCTCTGATCTGACTCTCCCACAACTCACAGAAGCTCAGAAACAGTCCCTGACCTGACCCATCACTGAGTTAGAAATAAAAACGGTTATTTCCAGTCTCAAGAATGGTAAGAGCCCTGGACCAGATGGATATGGGGCCTGAGTTTTATAACATGGCCTGGGAGTGGGTTAAAGACCCACTGATGGAAACCTTGAGGGAGAGCCACATGAAAGTGATATACCCCCCCTTCCTGGCAGCAGGCCATGATATCTGTGATTTTAAAACCATGGAAATCCTCCCATCTGTGTGACTGTTACTGGCCAATCTCGGTCCTAAACCAAGATTATAAAATATATGCTAGTATTCTGGCACATTGGCTTGATGATTTGATGCCCTCATTGGTGCACTTGGACCAGGCCGGTTTTATTCCTACATGACAGACTTCGGACAATATAAAAAGAACCCTTTTTTTAATTGAACATACAAATAACTCTCAGACTCCATTACTCCTACTGTGTTTCGATGCACAGAAAGCATTTGACAGGGTCTCATGGACATTTCTTGAAAAAACCCTTATTAAATTGGGCTTTCTCACTAGGTTCATTAATAATATCATGGGTATTTACTCTACCCCACAAGCAGTGGTAAAGATTAATGGCTCGTGCTCCACTAGATTTTCTCTTACTCGTGGTACAAGACAGGGATGTCCCCTTTCCCCTTACCTATTCACTTTATATGCTGAACCATTGGCACAGTACATTAGACAGCTGGAGGGATTGAAGGGTTAGCAGATAGGAGATAGGGAGCATAGGGTAGCCCTATATGCTGATGACCTTTTATTATGTGTCACGGACCAGGAGAAATCACTCCAGATCTTAGAACAGGCCATAACATTGATAGAAAGAATTTCAGGCTACAAGATTGATACTCAAAAGACTGAGACACTAAACATTGGTACACGTATTCCAGTAGTAACACAAAATAAACACCACTTTAATTGGAAATATAAATTAATTAGATATTTAGGAATTAATATAACAGGGAATCCATGGCAGATATTCACACTTAAATATGATACATTATTTAATCAGATTAAACAGGATCTTGGTACATGGACCCACCTTCCAATGCCCCTAATAAACAGAATACAGGCAGTCCAAATGAACATATTACCCTGCCGGTTATATTTAAAGAAGTCAGTCCCTCAAATGTTTACAAAGGGAGAAGAGAGGAGATAGAATAGGCTGATATCGAACTATATTTGGCAGGGAAGTAGACCAAGGATATCCTTAGACAGATTACAGGCCCCCAAGGAGAGGTGTGGTCTGGCTTTACCTAATTGGTCTGTGTATGCATTAGCAGCCCTGCTTACTCATGCTAAAGAATGCATAACTCCAGAGGGCAACAGACCCCAGTGGGTGAGGATAGAGCAAACACTCTCAGCCAGTTCTTTAAATGGGTCTGAGATTTTCCAGCCACCACCCTTGAATTCTTTGGGATTGGAGTACTCTATATATACTTGAAGTTACCTTAAGGGATGGATAAACTATTTAAATCACCCTGATAATGAATTTGGTGCTCACTGGATGGGGATACTCTGGCAGAACCCAGCCTTTTGTCCTGTTGGTTTAGATAGGGGGTTTGGTATATGGGAGGATCATGGCCTAAGGCACACATACCAGTTTTATTTAAATGGCCAATTTAAAATATGTTTAAGGCTACAGGAAGAGTTCTCTATCCCTAGTCGAGACTGGCTACGATATTTCCAGATGCGTCATTTTTATGAGACAACTATGAGACTAGTGGTGGACCAGGAAAGGGTCCCACCCCTGATTAATTTCCTGATGGCAGTCTTAAGAGAACAGAACCCTAGGCATTTGATATCTAGGTTTTATTTGGCAGATAGACTGAGAACAAGATCTAGTTGGGTGAAAGTGCACAGAGGAGGAGATGGGATTACAGCTCACTGAGAGGGATTGGCTGTGGATATGGAGATGCCAGCATAGAACCACGAGTTCATATGGCTGGTGTGAATTTGGTTGGAAGGTAGTATTTTTATTTTTTCATACACCACAAATAACAGCTAAGTTCCTGTCCACACATGATGCCTCCTGCTGGAGAGGTTGTGGCTCCAAGGGGGCTAATCATACACATATATTTTGGGGCTGCCCCATCCTTAGACAATATTGGCAAGGGGTGGAACAAATATTCACCGATATATACCCAGAACTTAATCCATTATTGCCGGCGATAGCAATACTATAGCATTTCCCCCCAGGTTTAAACATAACTCTAAATTATACCTGGCCTCAATGTTAATTACAGTGGATAAGAAAGTTATTACTAGGAATTGGTTTAGTCCTACCCCCCCCCCCACAATGAAAGAGTGGGAAAATTTGGTTTATGATACAGTATTTACTTAATGGAACATATGACGGATAAAATACAGAGGAGAACTTTACAAGTCCCGAGTTGGTGGACTGCCTGGTGGATGAAGATCATGGGGCATAGGCCTGACCTGGTCCCTTAGAGGACCCTGGGACCAGAGGGATTTGGCTCCCTTTCCGGAATAAATATTTTTCCTGTATCTTTGACCAACCCAATAAGAAATATGGCATTCAGATGTCCATACCAATAACGAACTCACTCGGCCTGGATCTTCTCTTTCCCCATAAAGTATTGTTTGCCTGCTGAATTTATCAGTATTATATGTTATACCCACTGACATCATAATATATTAACAATGTTTTAATATTTGGCATGTATAAATGATAAAACCTGATTGGATGAATTTCCCAGTACCTGAAAAAACTCAATAAAAATCAAGTATTAAAAAAAAAAGCATCCTCCTGTAACCAGTGCATTCAGTCTACACAAATTATTTACAATTGTCCAGTTTTACTGCACCTTGTGGCAGGTGCCATTCACACATTGTCTTCACTTATTTGACTTATGAGAATTTTTTTAGATCGGGAGACAGGGTTAGTCCAGGTATGAGTTTGGGGAGCCCTATTTTGGCAGCTTTTCTCAAGGGGAATTCTACTCTGCCTTTGCCAGTCTGCACCACCAAACAAGCTGGGTGTAACAAATTTTATTTGAGCCACATGCAGCGCTTTTTGATATATTTGTAAGTGATTTGTTTGTCCGGACTGCTGGGGTAACATTGTTAAAAATGAAAAATTTATGGCTGTTCCAGCTTAAGTTCTGTTTTTCCCTCATTTTGGACTGGATGAAGACCCTGTCCTGAATGTTCAGGCATTTTACTATAATAGCTCTTTGTTTACTGTTTGATGGAGAGAGGGGATTGAGAGGATGTGAACTCTTTTGATTATGTATCTGCTATCATTGGGGTGGGGGTGGGAATCTGCCACCTTTAACAGCAGCTTGTGCATAAAGCCCTGCATGTCTGCTCCTTCAGCTTTCTTTGGGATGCTGACAAAGATCATGTTGTTCTTCTGACTTCATTCGTCTTGATCCTCTATCCAGTCCTCCAACTTTGTGATTTTTTTCTGTGCCTCCCATATCTCTCTCTCTCTCTCTCTGTCTCTCTCTCTCTCTCTCTCTCTCTCTCTCTCTCTCTGCTGTACAGGCTCCAGCAAACTAACTCTTGCCTCCATGTCTCCTGGCTAATGATTGTCATTTTCCAAAGCCATCTTAAAACATGTAGAAATCTTCTGCAGCTTCAAGGAGGGTAACTTTTATGGAAGCCAACTAATTAAAAAATCTGTCTAGCCTCTCGTTGACTCCCTCCGGCTCTGGAGGAGAGTTTGGTAGTGGCTTCCTCTTGGGCAGCTGTGGTCTGTGTGGAAGCAGTGGTGCCTTAATGAAGTCTATTTTACTTATCTGTGGGTTAAAGTACATTGCTAAAACTTATTCTGTGACGTCCTCTAGTGTTAATAGCACTAACTGCTTGAAAATGGAACATTAGCAGTGGCTATTTAAATGAAAAAAGCTGCATTTGAATTGGGTCTTCAGCAGAGCCATGCTAGGGCCGGCTGTTCAAGAGGGCTGCATCATGTGACTCCTGAGCTGTGGATTTTTTAGCCCTTGGTTTTACATGGCGGTGGTACTGAAACATAGAGAGGTGGCAGTGAGAGTTTGGGGGGGGGATGATTTATGTACTGCAACAGTTGGTGACTTATGCAGTGTAAGTGGATCAACCGTCCTAACAGGAAAACATGATTGAGGTGGGGTGGAGGGAGGAGGGGGACACTTTATCACCTCATTTTAGGTAAACAGATGTGTTGGAGTCTACACAAGTAAATGTGTGTTTCTTCAAATGATTAAATAACCTGACATTTATTTTAACATGAACGTGAAGGAAGGTGGAGAGGCTCTGCCACCTCGTTTTAGATTTGTTGGAATTTACACTAGTAAATGCATATTTCTTTCAATGATTCAGTAAAATTAAATTTATTTTAACGTGACGGTGACTTTTACGGTTTTTTTTATGTGATCATGAAAGAAAATGGAGAGACTCTGCCACCTCGTTTTAAATGAAATAGATTTGTTGGAGTCAGTGCATATAAATGTATATTTCTTTACATGATTCAATAAAATTAAGTTTATTTTTACTTGACCGTGACTGTGAGGAAGAAGGAGACTCCCAAATCAGTCAAAAAAATATATTCCAAATATATGTTCTCTAACTAAAGTAATAAAACAAGAGAGAACAAAAACAAAAACAGTAAAAACTTACTGGTAAGCACGGCTGGCCTGAAGAATAGGAAAACTAGGTGGTCACCTAGGGCACCAAAAATAGGGCGCGCCAAAACTATGGTTCAGTTTTTACATTAGAACTTGGATTCGAAAATCCCAGTCTCTGACTGGCCATGCCTGAGCTGCTTACCAAAGGGTGCATTTACAGTATGTGCCAACAGAGGCGGGATAAAAACAAGTGCCATACCAATCTGCCTTATCCCAAATGGAATCACTGTGCCCCAAATTCAATTTTAAAAACCTAAATGGCAGCCATTTTTTTAGTCACTTAGCAAGTGAATGAGACCTTCTCCCTACCCCAACTGCAGTTTCTCTAGTCAGTTAATACAAACCATGCCATTTATTTTGCTAAATATGTTCTCCCTTTTCCACACAAAAGCCAGTTTTTTTTTAAATCCACTATCAGCAGCACAGATGCATACTCTCTTGATAGCAGTACACTTGCTGTTTACTAACAGCTTTCCTGATCTCTCCTCCCCCACCCCACATGGCCATGGCTCCTTCTGCATAGAACAAAGAAACCAGCCTGTGAAATCAGTTAAAAAAAAGGCAAATGGAGACTGACTTTAACACAGCTGCTTCTTGGCCGTTACTCCCAGAGTCCTGCTGGCGCATCACAGCTGCTCTGCTAGACTATGTTCAGTACAGTCCCGACTGCACTCACAAACCATTCTGCCAGACCACACTCACTATAGTCCCGACTGCACTCACAAACCATTCTGCCAGACCACACTCACTACAGTCCCGACTGCACTCACAAACCATTCTGCCAGACCATGCTCACTACAGTCCCGACTGCACTCACAAACCATTCTGCCAGACCACGCTCACTACAGTCCCGACTGCACTCACAAACCATTCTGCCAGACCACGCTCACTACAGTCCCGACTGCATTCACAAACCATTCTGCCAGACCACGCTCACTACAGTCCCGACTGCACTCACAAACCATTCTGCCAGACCACTCACTACAGTCCGACTGCACTCACAAACCATTCTGCCAGACCACACTCACTACAGTCCCGACTGCACTCACAAACCATTCTGCCAGACCACGCTCACTACAGTCCCGACTGCACTCACAAGCCATTCTGCCAGACCATGCTCACTACAGTCCTGACTGCACTCACAAGCCATTCTGCCAGACCACGCTCACTACAGTCCTGACCGTACTCACAGTCTGTACCAGGGGCTTAGAAACTGCTACAATAAAATGAAAATATAAAACGAAAGGGTCTGAAATGTGTTGGGGAGGGGGGCTGCAATGCTGAGTAGCAGAGCTGAGAGAGTGCTCTCTCAGGAGACTGAGTGCAAAACAAAGCCAAATACGAATGTCAAACCAGCATGGCCCTCTACTGGTAATTCTACCAGTGGAAGGACTACTTTACATGTAAACACTTTCTAATTCATTTTTTTTAATTTAATCAATTTTACATTTTTTTCACATTTTAATAAAAGTTTTTCAAAATGCCCACTTTGAAAGGATAATAATACCCTCCAGGATGGGTGGTATGCACTATTCTGGACATTCCAGGGACTACAGGGCCCTCCACCTGCAGTATCACTTCATTCTGCCCTTGGGCAGTTTGGTATGGCCTAATACCACCCACCCTGTCTGGTATTATTGTTTGCATGGAACCCTGCCTGTGACTGTTTTTTTTTTTTTATTAAAAAACAGGAAATCTGTACTGTTGGATCAACTGTGTCTGAATGTTGCATTGCATATTCAGCAGCAGCCAATGGTAATATAACAGCACATGCATTGGCAGACAGCAAGCATTCCTCTGTGCCCCCCCCCCACACCTAATGGTTCTGTATTTTTTTTTGGCACCAACAGAAGCAGAGTACAGATGCAGTAACATAGAAACATAGAAACATAGAATTTGACGGCAGATAAGGACCGCTTGGCCCACCCAGTCTGCCCATTTCCCTACCTACTGGATAAGCTGCAGATCCTAGTTAACCAGCAGCCTACTTCTTCCTACCCCCCCCCCCAGAACTGCCTTATGACTATCCCATGCATGCTTGAATTCCACCACTGATTTTGACTCCACATGGAAGGCCGTTCCATGCATCCACAACCCTCTCTGTGAAAAAATACTTCCTTAAATTACCTCTGAGCAGCCCCCCTCTATCTTCAAATTGTGCCCCCTTGTTCTTGCACACCTCTTTTTTTGAAAGATGCTACCCTCTTGGACTTTGTTGATTCCCTTGAGGTACTTGAAAGTTTCTATCATGTCCCCCTCTCCTCCTTTCCTCGAGGCTATACATATTAAGCTCCTTAAGTCTCTCTTCATATGTCTTCTGGTGCAGACCCTGCACCATTTTAGTTGCCCTCCTCTGGACAGCTTCCATCCTGTCTATGTCTTTATGGGAGATTGGGTCTCCAGAACTGCACACAGTACTCCAGATGGGGTCTCACCAGCTGTCTGTACAGAGGGATAATAACTTCCTGTTTTCTACTGGTGATGCCTCTCCCTATGCATCCCAGTATCCCCCAGCCCTCCTTGCTGCCCTCTCACATTGCTTGCCCATCTTTAGGTCATCTGATATGACTACCCCCAGGTCCTCTCCACCCTGAAGGAGGATAGGAGCACTCATGGTTGAAGGGAGAGTTAGGGGTGCTGCCATCAATCAGCCCTCATCAGCAGCTGCAGCACTGCACTGTTTGTATTAGACACCATCCTTAACCCAGTCGTATTCAATCTTATACTTCGTCAAGATCAAGATTGTCATTTTTATGTTTACTTGCACACATGTGCAAGAAACATAGTGCCACCATACGAGTTTTCGCAGGTGTGCCTCCCCCAGTCCCAATGCCCTGCTCCCTTTTGCAGGCACAGCTGCACCATGCCATTGAATGTCTGAGCTGTCTATGACAGCCGTTCAGATGCAGTGGCATGCAGTTGAAAGCAGAAAACCACTGCAATCAGCAGTTGTAATGTGCAGGCAATTTGCATACTACTGTCAGCAGGTAATTTACATACTGCCATCGACAGTATGCAAACTGCCTACACTCAGCACTGCATCCTGAATGGAGCTGTCATAGACAGCTCCCTTGAAGTTCCCCCTCCCCAAACACTCAAGTAGCATGCTGGGAGCCCATCCCAGCATGCTCATGTGCTCCCCCCGCTGCACACAGTATGGCTGACAGGGTTGCCCAATCCCCTGTTGGCTCCGGGCCCCCCCCCAGACTTCTAGGTGCCTGCTGGGAACCCACCCCAGCATTGCAAAGTGAGCATGGTGACAGGGTGCCAATCCCTGTCGGCTCCACTGACCCCCAAAAAATCTTACAGCTGCCACTGGGATCACCAAGTGTGGCACAAGTCCCGTGTCATCTTCCTAGAAAGAAAAAAACCCTGAAAACAAAAACCTGTCCCTCGTTGATTGTCTAGCCCTCCACCCCCAACCTGCACCCACCTTCTCCGCATCCACCTCCCCACACACCCCCCGACCCCATACTTATCTCCAGATTCCAGCTCGAAGATCTTCGGTGGACCGGGAACACGTCTGCATTTTTCAAAGCCGACCGTGAACTGAAGAAATGCCGGTAAGCTGTATAATGGCATTAATGTTTTTCTTTTCAACTCTGGTGCATACCTCGGTCATTTTGAGGAATTTCTTTACCAAATTTTCAACATGGGGTTTTTGTGACCCCTCCTCAAGAATTATGGCACTGTCATGATGTTAATCGGCCCTGAAAGGTGATTTCGCGGTCACTGCATGGAACCACCTTTCGGGACCGATTTATGAAACAACAGTGTAACAGTTCATGAGGTAGTGCCCCAAAAACCCTATGTTGACAATTTGGTGAAAAAATTCCCCAAAATGACTGATTTACGAGCGTGCATTGCGCAGTTCCTACGCACGCTCTTAAGTTTGCAAATTTTTTATATTTTCTCTCCAGTTTTTCAACATTGCTATTTTACCACACCTCCTTATGAGCAGTACAGCTGTCATTTTTCACATCTCACCCAAAATGTGTTTCCACGCATGTAGCTCACAATTGCACAGTCGGTGTGCGAAATCAATGTTCGGGACAGATTAAGAAAATCACAGGTCTTAAAATGGCTATGTTAAAAATTTGGTGACAAAAGTCCATAAAATGACTGTGTTACGAGCGAGCATTGCGCAGTTTCCATGCACCCTTGTAAGTTCATGAATTTGTAATATTTTCAGCCCAGATTTTCACCACTGGCATTTTTCCACACTTCCTTATGAACAGTACAGCTGTCATTTTTCACACCCTGGCCAAAATATGTTTTCGCACTTCCAGCACAGAAATGCGTAGTTGCTGTGGGAAATCACTGTTTGGGACAGATTAAGAAAATCACAGTGACACTGTTCATGAGCGGAGGTCCCCAAATGCCTGAGTTGATAATCTGCTATAAAAAATCCCCAAACTAATTACATTATGGGTGTGCATTGCGCAGTTTCTACACATGCTCATTACTTCACTTTTTCTGCAGGGTGGTGGTGGGGTTGGCTTCAGTTCAATAGTTCACTGCCATTCCTATTATGCATCTCTCTAACTCCTACACTACCAATGCCAATGCAAGCAAGCAAACATTCAGCATTGACAAAGGCTTGTTTTGAATGGGACGATGATTTTAAAAAAAAACTTCCAGCGTGTTCTATTAGGCAGTCTCTCCTCTGCCACTTTTTCTTAGATGAGGTAGATGTGAGAGTTACAAGACACACAACATCAAGACTGGGGTAATTTTTCTAAACAAGTGACTGTAAGTATTACAATAACACATTCCCTTAATTAACTATGCAAAAGAACTACAATCAATATAGTAACAGACTGAGCAAAATAATTCACTTAAACACAAAAAATGTGCTACAGAAATAAAAGAACAAATCACAGACCCCAGAAAAAAATAATTAAGAACAAAGACTGAAGAAAACAAATAAGACTAGTGCACAAACTGCTCACGGGCCTGCCTTGCTTGATAGCTAAAACAGCAACCCTCCGCCAACACAGCACTGCTTCAATACACTAAACCAAACCCCAGACCAAATCTTTACTTTAAATAAATCTGCAAAATTACAAACAAACAATGGAAATATAGCTACACATGGCACTCTAGATATTTTCAGGGTGATTCAGTTCTAAATACTCAACATTAGAAATAATTTCTGATCAGACAATCAGGGACAGACTTCTCTCCAATTCTCTCTTCATAACAGGACTGCATTGAATATAGCCTCTGCACGGTATGCAACTTCTTTCAGTACCATGTGACCTCCAATCTCATGTTACATTGCAGACTTCACCTGTGGGCCCCACTCCACTGGAGAAGTTGCCAAAACCACCATCTGCAAAGTTAGCCTGCTCTGCAGATTGCAAAGTTACCATGCAGCTTAAATTCGATAATTTGAGTGAATTTGCAACGTTATCCATGAAGGACCAGTAGCGCAGCAGTAGTGTTTCCGCTTGCAATGCTGCCACCCTGGGATTGGATGTGACCTTGGGACTCAGAGGGCTGGCCAGGTGGGGAGGAGGACCAAGTGTATCATGGATTGCTCTGCTTCTCTGGGGGCAAAGTGGGGAAGCCCCGGGCATGGTACTGACCCTGGCAGATGCCTGGGGTTCGACTGCCAGGACTGTGCATAGTAGTAGAGCATGCCAGACATTGAAACTCAGCTCCATTACATCATTCCACATCACACCTCCTGCTGTGGAGTTAGCATCTCAAAAAATGCCGGCCCCCATGTATGATGCCCTTCTTTACTACCAGTTCTGCTCCACCTGTCCATGCCTCTTTGACTGATGACTGAGCTTTGGTACTCCTGCTGGGGGTGGGGTCTCACTCCCATGGCCATGCCCTGGGGGTAAGCCAGGATTTACCCTTTTGTTTCCACCGGGGGGGGTGCCTCTCGCCTAGGGGGTAAGCCTGGGCATGGATCTTCTTCAAGGGTATGTCTTGGAGGGCTGATGGTGGGATGGGAAGAGTGGGGACTAGTTCCCTCACAGGGTTAGGGGGCCCCCAGTGCCAAAAAAATAATATCCATGAAGTTAACTTGGGCAACTTCACACACCACTAGTCTTCACGTCCTATTATACAGGAGGTAAGTACCTGCCAGTAAATAAGGCTTCTCCCAAAGGCAGCAAGAGGGCAAGCTTATTTATTAGTCAGTGGTGTATTGTCCTAATCGCTAAACAGGAAAAATGAAAAATGTATCAGGGGACTATACATCCCAGAGTATAATTCTGGGGGCATGTCACAAGCTCCACAGGACCTACTAGGGACAATCTTGAGCTAAAAGAGCTTTATCCCAAAGCAGAAAACATTTTGAGGACTGGACACCTAATTTGCCCAAACAAGGGGATATCCCACATTATAAGCCAAATAAATCATTTTAAATAGTGGCCAGTCGAGTACCCTTACATGCATCCAAGATTTGTTGATACAAAATTCATCATATTGCAGGACCAGGATGCTCTCATGAGTACACCTGGCTAATGAATAGACAAGCTGTCCATTGTGAATAGGGATAGGTAAATAATCACATGGCAGTATGTTGTCCATTACATCAAACAGTTTCTTCCTTGGATGCAGTGTTTTCTTTTCACTGAATGGTATGCTGTCATGTCTGTGTCCTGGGAAATGAAAATTAATTTCTGTTGTGGGCTTCATTTCTGTGAGTGACTAGGAAATGCCATTTGCTGCTCAGTTTCCTCTTTCAAAAACCTTGCCACTGTAGTGTCTAATCTGCATCAGTCAGTATGAGCAATGGCACAGTCCTGTCATCCTCTTTGATATGCTCCTTGTTAGGATTATAATAGCAGCCATAACAGTCACTCAGCTGGAAAGAAAAGTAAACCAGTAGTAAAGCCTTCTTCATTAAAAGTTATGCCTCTTATGTTATATACGTCATTCTTAATGAAGTACTGTAAGTAGCATAACTCAAAGCAACCTAAATAAGCTATATTTGAAACAAGTTTCAAGCCCTTCTCTAGATACTGTATACCCTTGTCATGGATGATTGTTATTAATAGTCTGTAACTTTCATCTTTTTTTCAGCTTCATTGTAATCTACTTCTACTGGGCAGGACTGCTTCTGGCTGCAGCCCTGCCTTTTCCTGTCTGACGGATTCTCTCTGAGGCAGGGGAACCCAGATGTAATACAATCCATTGCACATTATTGCATTTTCCTCCAGATTACCCTCCTGGGATTGGGCCCTGACCATTCCACTTCTAGGCAGGTGAATCCCAAGATCCAGAAACTTGTGATGGGGCCACAGCCAGAGGTGGAGGGAGAAATCCCCAATGTAGTTGAAGTAGGGGATAGATATTATTTTAGCAGGCAAACGTTTCAGCACTGGCAGCCCAAAAAAGCTCTGTCTGAAAAAAAAATGCTTGACTTCTGATATGAATAAAGGGCTTACTTTATTAAGTGCATAAAGGTGCAAAACAACACTGGCAGCTCCAAAAAAACCCTCTGACTAATCAGCACCACGTCTGCACTCAGTTACCTGCCTTTTTCAGGTTTATCTTTCAGAATTCTCAATGTAGAAGATGCAAGGACACCCCTTTTGCTGGCACTCCTGATGCACTAATGAAAGTGTGCTCCAATCCTACGCATGTGTCCCTTGAATTAACCACCACCACCATCGCTTGTTGCCATCTAGGTGGTAAAAGAGCAGCAGGAGTTGCAGCCACCCTTCACTACTACAGGACAGCATGCTTTATGATGCAAAATCCTCCTCCGTCTGCTCACTATGAGTCAGGGTTGTCAGCATGGCAAGTAGTGCCTGCCAGCACTGTACTGTTTAGCTGCTTTTCCATATTTTTCAAGGCAGGTCACTAATTAGATCTAGCGTATAAAGAAAGAAAGCACATATAGGGCAGGATTTTCTAAAAGATAGAACATAGAAACATAGAAGCTGTCAGCAGAGAAAGACCTCCTGGCCCACCCAGTCTGCCCCAAAGGCCCTACCTACTGTGCTACCGTAGACCCTAATTGATCTCCAGTCTCATTCTCCCACTGCCCTGTTACTATGGTCCCACTGTGTCTATTCCATGCAGGTTTGAATCCCGTTACCATATCGGTACCCACCATCTCTGCTGGGAGGCTGTTCTAGACATCCATCACCCTTTCTGTAAATAAGTATTCCTCATATCCCCTCTAAGTCTCCCCCCTTCCAGCTTCATATCATGCTTGTCCTTGAGCCTCTCTTTCTGTGCAAAATGCCACCCTCCTGTACCTTATTGATACCTTTGAGGTATTTGAATGTTTCTACCATGTCCCCCCTTTCCCTCCTTCTCTCTAGAGAGTACATATTTAATTCCTTGAGTCTTTCCCCATAGGGCTTCTGATGCAGGCCATGCACCATTTTGGTTGCCTTTCGCTGTACCGCCTCCACCCAATCTATGTCTTTTCTGACATGGGGCTCCCAGAACTCGACACAGTACTCCAGGTGGGGCCTCACCTCTGACCTATACAGGGGTAACACTACCTCCCTCTTTCTGCTGGTGATGCCCCTCCCTATGCACCCCAGCATTCTACTAGCCTTTCCCACTGCCTTATCACACTGCTTTGTTACCTTCAGGTCATCAGATATCATGACCCCCAGGTCCTTTTCCATTTTGTGGTTGTTGCCACCTCCCCCCAAATGGTATGTTGCCCTTTGGTTTTTGTGCTCCATGTGCATAATTTACACTCTTTGGTATTGAAGCTTTTTCAGATCTTCCCTTATTTTTTCCACCCCCTCCCAGTGTATCTACTCTGTTGTAGATTTTTGTGTAATCCATAACAGGCATATTTTCCCTTCCAGACCCTCTGCGATGTTGTTAGTAAAGACATTGAAGAGGACTAGTTCCAGTACTGACCCATCAGGCACCCCACTGGTTACCTTACCTTCTTCTGAGTAAACCCCATTGACCACCACCCTCTGAGTCCTGTTACTTAGCCAACTTCATACCCATTTTACTATCTTGGGACCCACTGCCAAGCTGCCCAGTTTGTTTACCAGTCTTCTGTGTGGAACAGTGTCAAAGGCCTTACTGAAATCCATGTAGGTCACATTCACTGCTCCTCCCTAATAACCCAGTCAAAGAACTCAATCAGGTTTGTTTGCCAAGATTTTCCCCTTGTGAAGCCATGCTGCCTCAGATCCTGTAACCCACTAGTTGTAAGGTATTCCCCAATCCTTTCTTTCAGTAGTGTTTCCATAACCTTGCCAACCACCAAAGTCAGGCTAATAGGTCAGTATTTCCTGCCTCTTCCCTGTTTCCACTTTTGTGTAGTGGGAACAAATCTGGTCTCATCCAGTTTCCCGAAACTTCCCCTGTATCCAGTGATAGATTGAACAGGGCCGTCAGAGGTGCAGACAGCTTCTCCTTTAGTTCCTTCAGTATCCTGGGGTGAACCCTGTCCATCCCCATTGCCTTGTCTACTTTTAGTTTCACTAGTTCCTTGAGGACTCTCTTCTCAGTAAAAGGGCTAGTGTCCACCTCGCTTCCCTTAATTCCTGTTTCCCCTATCTGTAGCCTGTCGCCTACCCCTTCTTTCATGAACACTGAACTCAAGTACTTGTTCAATATGTCTGCTTTTTTCTGGTCCTCTTCACACTTCCCCCCTTCCCCTTTATCCCTGCCTTGCTTTTTTTCTTTTCGCTTATGTACAGTATCTTAAGAATACTTATCTCCCTTTCTTACTGACTTGGCAATGTTTTCCTCCATCTATGCCTTTGCTTTCCTAACTGCTTTCCCTGCCTGTTTTTGTTTCTCCTGATAACTCTCCCTATCCTCTTGCTCCTGTGTTGACTTATATCTTTTGAATGTTTGCTTCTTTGCTTTTACTTTCTCTACTACTTCCTTGGAAAACCATAGCAGTCTCTTTTTCTCTAGCTCTTTTTAATCTGCCTGACATAGAGGTTAGTTATCTTCTCAATGGCCTTCCTTATTTTTTCCCATTGTTCCTCTACCATTCCCATTTTCCGTAGTCTTGTTAGGGCTACCCTGAGGCACTCTCCCATTTTCTTCTAATCAGCCCTCCTGAAGTCCTGGACCCTTGTTTGAGTGTGGTTTAATTCTGACCCTAGTCCTTATATTGAACCACATGGTATGATCACTGGTCCCCAGGTGACTTCCCACTGTGGCGTCAGTGACACTATCCCTGTTTGATAGTACCAGGACCAGTATCCCGCCCCCCTCCATGGTGGATTCTCTAACTATTGCCTGAGGAACATCCCTTGCAGGGAAACCAGGATTTCCCTACTTCTAACTTTTGCTGTAGCAGGGAGGATCCAATCCACATCCGGTAGATTGAAGTCCTCCACTAGCAGTACCTCTCTCTCTTGTTAGCCATCCCTTGTATTTCGCCCTTTTAAAAATCCTGCCCATAACCTTTACAGGGCCTTCCCCATGAACAAATTCTAAACCATTTTTAACTAAACTGGGAGGATGACAATACATGCACCACAGAATACAAATCTGTACTTCTTTTGAAAAAACACAATGACCATTTTTCTACAAAAAATACAACAATAGCATGGGAAATATTGTTGGTCTGAAAACATCAAAACACAGTACCCTGTTCAGCTGTATTAGGCCAAAGGAAAAGGGACGCCACATCGACCAAGCATAAAGCAACATGTTTATTGTCATATTTTCAAAACAATAGAAAGAACTATAATAAATGCAAAAAGCTGGTAAAGCTTGCAAAACCAGAGTATTCTAGAACAGAACTGAATAACTAAAAGAAATTTGGGGAGTGGAGACATTTTTAATGGAGTAACCATAGTTATTTTATTAAATTAGAACAGGTTTTCAGTGTTAATGGAGGCATTATTAATGGACCACATTACTGTGGACACCACATTTAGCTGGAAAATAAATACAGATATTTATTAATGAACTTTACAAAGCAGTGATAAGCTATTGAGACAGTTCATTGAGATCAATATATCAAAATAAACTGACTCTGATAACATTAATCTAAGACTTCTGAAATTGGCACCTTATGAAGTTGTGACACCAGTCACCCACATGTTTATCCCTCATCACATATGGAAACAGGCAATAGTTACTCCTATAAATGACAAGATCTGGTCAGAACAGGGCAATTCCATGAAATTGGGGAACCAATGTGCCAAATACTTTGTACATTGATTAAAAAAATTAACAACAGCCACTGCAGTCATGATAAGTGAATTTAAAATGTAGCCACAAGTACAGATACATTTCATAGTTTGAGAAACCCAGGTGTACTCGTTTTATTTTTATTCAACGTCCAGCTCCAAAATGTCACAGATTTTTCCTAGGAAAGTGTGACTTGCAAAACCACAGTATATTCCATTGCTTCTATGCAAATTTTATTTTAGTTGCACCTCAGTAAAGTTATGTTGAAAACTGCCTCTGGTGTTATCTTTTGTTAATGAAGACATTTTCATTCTAGTTTTTCAATGCATATAAAAATCCTCATTTACTCAAAGTATTGTGTGGTGAGTGCAACTGTGGTGCTCAAGCAGATTGCTTTGTTTACATGTTCCCAAAAATTTCAGCTTTTTTGGAGTGGTGATTTTGTTTTGAGATGGGGTCTTAAAAGTACTGCAGGACTTTGGTGAGGGAGGGAGGGGTGCAGGCAATGCTTTTTTAAACTTAAACAGTTGTTTGGTGTCCACTGCTACATGTGCAATGCTGAAGGTGATTTGTTTCTCAAGTTTGATATGGAGTTATCCCACAACATAGTCACTTTTTCACTCTTGGGTCATGGTGTCTTGAAATGCTTAGTAAAATAAAGTAAGGAAAAGCAAAGGTTTTTTTCAAGTTAAACAGACATCGTATCCACTGTTACACGTGCAACGTTTGATGTCCACTGTTACATATGTAACACTGATACCTGGTTAAACAACTAAATAGAAAAAAAAATAATATTTTTCTTCAAGGACCCAGCAGCACTGAGGATACTGGTAAGGTGACTGTGGGTGGGTGTTCAGTGCCACAGTGGAGGGTGCTAGATGCCAGGAGAGTACCAAATTGCGATGGGCTGCACCATGGAGTGGTGGCTGGGGGGGCATGTAATAATAACCATTATAGTTGAAAAATGTTATAGCATTTTGAGGAATAGTTTCAAAACTATAGTAAAATAACTAAAATCTAAATTTTGGCAAAATGTTTGGCTACCTATAGCACAGCCCCCTTTAAAGCTTGATACTTAAAACTTGGCTCACACACACATATTGGACAGTTCTCTAAAGTTTGACATGGTGGAGATATTTGGATAAGAATTTTTAAAATTAGATGGCAATAACTGGTAATTACATTTTGTTTTAAGGTTTGGCTACCCACAACCCACCCCCTTTCAATCTAGGATTCTGCAATTCGGTGCACTTATGCAAACCATTGGTACCTGTATACCTGCATAAGTTGGTATCATTTGGATTGGTACTTTGAAAATTAGACCAAAACAACAGAAATTTTAAATTTGATGAAATTCATTGGAGTTTTTGAAATTTATTAATTTTGTTATAACTCAGCTTTGTACTGAGATAGAGATCTTAATTTTGGCATGATTATTTGTTGATAAGAGTTCTAATGGTGTGCCAAATATCCTGACATTGGGATGTGCCGTCTCAAAAAGATAGGTGCTGAAGTCTTAAATTTCATGAATATTTTTATCTGCATATACAGTAACTCAAGAACCTTTGGAGCTAGAAATCTGAAACTGGGGACATATATAAATGGAAAATAAAGTAATCATGGCACTCACCACAAGCATCCCAAAATGACAATGTCCAGATGGCTGTAGTACTCTGCAAATATTTCTATTTACTGGTGTAAAAGAGATGAATGTCCCTTCTGGGTACAGAAAACAGAGTGCAGGTAAGCTCATGTTTCACCCAGTCATGGGCTTTGACAGTATTACAGCCATCTGGACATTGTCATTTTCGGATGTGTGTGGTAAGTGACATGATTACTTTATTTCCTGGTGACAGTGTATCACAGAGCATTCATATCTTGTGTGCAGCTCTGCCTTCTGCTTCCAGTACATATATACATGTAATAATAACCCATGTACCTGAAAAAGTTTATAACATTTCAATGAATGCTTTCAATATTATACTTAACTAAAATCTAAATTTTGACAAAATATTTGCTATAGACACAGCCCCCTTTAAAGCTTGAGACTTAGAACTTGGTGCATATCTCCATGCATCATGTTTCTCAACATCCTGAAACTGTGGAGAAATTTGGATAAGATATTTTTAAATTAGATGGAAAAACCTGAAAAATAAATTATGATTAAAATCTTGGCCACCCTTACCTCAGCTCCCATTTGGTCTAGGTAACTGAACTGTGATATACCTATGCAAGTCATCCGTACCTGTGTTTGTACCAAATTTGGTATTATTTGGATATGTATTTTAAAAACTAGACCAAAATAACTGACATTTTATATTTAATAAAATTCCATGGAATTTTCACATAAATGCTGTGAAATTCCATGGAAGGTTCTATGTGATAATAGCGACCGCCGAAAGGTGATCCCTATTATCGTGACCTGCATTATCGCTTAAAACATTTTCAGCGATATGCAATAAAAGGCAACTGGGAAACTATGCATGAGGGAGGGGTCTGTGCCTCCCACACCTCCCTAACTAAAGATTCTCAACTCCAGGGGGTGCATGTTGGGAAGGGGGGCACAGCCCACTTAAAAAAAAATGAAGTCCCGCATCTGCGGGATGCAGCAAAATTGTACCCTCCCCTAGTCCTGAACCCAGGACGTGCTCCATCAGAGCCAACGACCCTACCCACCACACCACATAGTTGGCTCAGTGGAAGCAGACACACTACAGGGTTACAACCCTGTTCTCCATCCCTCCACATCCTGTCACCCTCCCTCCCTTCCTGTTGCCCACCCTACCTTCATGGTTGCAATATTCGCTGTCCCCCCTATCATCACCCATGATGATAGCACCATCATATGGGTTGCAGTTTTAACAGTCATCCATATGCAGTCGCTGTCATCATGTTATACCTCCATGGAATCATTATGGTACTTCCATGGGCATTCCTCTGGCAGAATTTTATATTCCACACTATTCTAGTGTTATTAAACCATATTTCCCTATTTTTCTAGAAAAGACCATTTAATGGCTAAATACTGGGAAGACTGATTACTAGTGATGTTGCAAAATAAAATGTACCCTGAACATACTGTGGTGCCCAGCAGCAGGTTTCCTCATGTCTAACCATGTCAATCAGTACCTTGAGTGAAGTGCTGTTCAGAATACTCAATGCTTAACACTTTGCAACTGCCTTTCTTCTTGCAGCATTCCCGCAGACTACTGAAGCCCCAAAGCACAAGGGCTTTTGGAGGCACACAGATGTGCAGCTCTGTTTCTGTTTAAAATCACCTGCTGACTCTTTAACAACCCTGCAGATGATGATGCACATTTCTAGTATTTGAAAAAAAAGCTGTGATATCAAGCAATGCAACTAGTAGACATTGTTACAGTAGTACCAGGATATCTTCTGAGATCTTTAGCCATATGAACATACGAGCATATGAAATTGACAACAGAAACAGGCCACATGGTCTATCAAGTCTGCCCGAGTGTGCATCTAACACTTCATCTTGCAGCTGCTCCTCCAGCCCCCCCATCACCGTATCCCTTCCTTTTACTCTGTCCCACCCCGTTTTGAAACTGCCCACTGTCTTACAGGACATCAGATCTTCCAGTATGATATTCCACTTGTCCATGCCCTCTTGTGTCCCTCCCTCTCCTCAGCTGAAAGATCCCTTCCGTGTTAGTCTTGTTAATCACTTTCAGATACTTAAAGGTCTCTATCATATCCCCCCTGTCCCTCCTCTCTTCCAGCGAGTCCATTTTCAACTCTCTCAATCTGTCCTCATCAGGCCTGTCCCCCCAAAACCTGTATCATCTTCGTGGCCCTGCATTGCAACCCCTCCAATAACCTTATGTCCCTTTTCAGGAACACAATACCCCAGGTGGGGCCTGACCAATTGTCTGTACAGGAGCATTATAACCTCACTCTTTCTGGAAGAGATCCCCCTTGCTATACACCCCAGCATTTTGTTGGCATGTGCTGCCACCTTCCTGCACTGGACTGCATTGTTCATGCACCTTGTTATGATTACTGCTAGGTCCTTTTCCTCTCTGGTACTTCCCAACTGCACTCCATTCAAGTGATAGTCCTTCCCCTGGTTTTTTGCTCCAAAGTGCAACACCTTGCACTTCTTGGCGTTGAAACCCATCTGCCATGTTTCTGCCCACTCCTGCAGTTTAGGCAGGTTCTCCTGCAGCTCCTTCCACCCCCTCAGTGTCATCAACCACAACTTCCATTTTGGTGTTGCCCACAACAGGCTGATCTTGCTCTTGATCCCGTGCAAAATATTGAATATGTATATCCCAAACAGCACCATGCTGGAACCAGGTGCTGGGTACCACCGTAGTTGTCATGAATTGGGCACTTTGAGACACTTTGGGGTGATGCACCCATCCCCTATAAAGAACCAACAGCATGAAATATTTTCCATGAAGTTTGCACTTTGTGAAGCAGTAACTATGTGAAGTAAAAAGGTTCATAGTGAATTCTCCCTAAAGCATAGTTTTCCAACATTGCACACTCTAACCAGTTACAGGACAAAGTACAAAAAAACGACAAAACACTAAAGAAAATTATAACTGATACAAATATACTAGTGTTAAGCCTTTTTAAGTAGTTACCTGCTCTTTCAGTGGCAATTTGGAAGCATTATGACCAAGGCTGCATGGGGTGTTACACTTAGTTCATTTTAGAATGGGGCTGAGGAAGTACTAATACAACATTCATTTCTAGAGCCAAATTTAGATTTGGATATCTGAAGTAAATAATAAGGGGTTACCTCACAACAGGCTGTGTGCATCACAGGGAAATAATCTACAATTCAAGGATTTAATGCTCACCTGCTGGTGCTAAGAAGGCACGTGGCATGGCATTAAATCCCTGAGAGTGCATTATCTTTGCTGATGCGTAGCCTGGAGTGTATTACTCCTGTTGTGAGAACTTTCTTGTGATGCAAATAAAGAGAAATGTAATCTTCTGTCTTTCCCAAAGTGTTGTAACTTTAAGCAGAGTATACCCACAGCAGCTGCAAATGTCGCAGCTGTTTTTGAGCATGTTAATTACTTACCTGTCAGTCTCAGAATGAAACATTTGAAAAAAATATGAGGCAGAAGGTAAACACGTCATCTGTTTCAGAAATCTACTAGTAGAAATGTTGTTATGTATAATAGTACTACTAGTATTTTCTATTTGAAATGTTTAGCTTAGTATATTAATGTTGATAAAGTTATACTCAGGAGAAGAAGGGTCTAGTAGCTTAGTAATGTATAGCTTTTTGCAACATTCTGTTTGAAACAAAGCAGCAATAGTGCTATTTTTTTTTTAAAACTGCTGTTTAAAACATAACAGAAAGCTCACAATGATAACATAGTTATACTGTACAGTATTTTTTTTAATGGCTGCATAGAAAAGCTACAGTATGCTGATGAATTGCTATTACATAATAGAGAGGGGGAAACTGTGCAAAAACATGACCAGATACCTGGACTGTGTCCTTCCACAGTGGAGTTGAAGCACATGCAGTCCTCTCCATTGACCACAATGCTGTCACCCCCCCCATTGCCAGTGCACTATTTTTCTGCTCCTTGCTCACTCTCAGTTCACTTCTGGGTTTGCTCACCATCCGCCATCCCTGTAGTAATTTTAGAAATGTGGCCTGTAAAAAAGAAAACCATCTCTCACTGTTTTCTTCTTCTTTAAACCTGCAAAAAGGAAAATGATCCCTCGCTGATCTGACTCCTGCCACCCCGAACTCCCACCATCTGATCACCATCCCTTTTATATATGTAATGTTTCCTTGGTGTCTAGTGACACCCCCTACCCTCTGATTGCCAGACCCATATTTGTATAGTGGTTTCCTGGTATCTAGTGGTACCTCCCACCGTACAATTGCCATTCCCATATTTGTATACTGTTTCCTTGTTGTCTAATGACACCCCCATGCCCTCTGATTCTTGTCCCACTCTATGTTTCCCTGGTATCTAGTGGAACCCTCTACCCTCCAATTGCCATCCCTATATTTGTATAGTGATTCCCTGGTGTCTAGTGGCACCCCCACCCTCCGACTACCATCTCTGTATTTGAATAGTGTTTTCCTGGTGTTAGTGACACCACCTACCCTTCAATCCCTGTCCCTGTATTTATGTAATTTTCACTGGTATCTAGTGGCACTCCCTGCCCTCTAATCCCTGTACTATATTTATATAATCTTTATGGTGTCTAGTGGTACCTACCACCCTCATATCCCCGTCCTCCTATATGTTTCCCTGATATCTAGTGGAACCCCCCCATCCTCCGATCCAGGTCCATGTTTCCCTGGTGTCTAGTGGCACCCCCACCCTCTGATTCCATCCCCCTATATGTTTCCCTGGTATCTAGTGGCATTCCCCACCCTCCAATACCCGTCCATGTCTCCCTGGTGTCTAGTGGCACCCCCAACCTCTGATTGCTGTTCTGTGATCTGTAATAAAGAAAACTGTCCCTCAATGTTTTTTTTTTCCTTTTTTTCTCTCTTTAAAGCTGTAAAAAAGAAAATGGTTCCTTACGGATCTGAACCATGCCACCCCGATCTCCAACTCAGCACTCACCACCCCACCACCCCACCACCCCAGTACACCCTTACACACTCTCACTCACCTGAACAGGTCACAAGGCAAAGATCCACTCTCCAATTGAAGACACATCTTGCTGCTTGAACTAGTGACTGCAATATGAGAAACTAAGGTAAGTGCAGTTCAATGTATTTCAAAGGGGGTTTCAACTTTGTGGCGTAATTTTGTCATTTTTGCACATTTTCACTACAAATTTTCAACATGGGTATTTTGGGACCCCACTGCATGACCAGTGGTGGTGGATTTATGCAAATCTGACCTGAAAGGTGATTTCATGGTCACTTGGTGAAATCACCTTTTGGCTGGGATTTAACAATTTTCACCACCATCTTTCATAAGGTGGGGTCATAAGAAGGCTATGTTGAAAATCTTTGATATCCCCCTCAGTGATTTTTCATTTTTGGCAATTATCACATGCTGTGAAGGATAGTTTGGGTCCTAGGTCATGGCAACTGGCCGAGTGCCCTCCATATATGGAACTGATATATTTAGTTTTCAAACCCCATGTCGTTTCCTTACTCTTTACTTCATTTAGAGCTAATATGAGGGAAAAAATTCAGGTTTCTTGTACTTACTGGGGAAAAGAATTTCCAAATCAGAATGCTTTTTTTGCTCTGTCGGTGTCTTGGGACTATATTTTCAAATATATTAAAATAGACAAATTATGTCATATCCAGTATATGATATTACACAATGTTTATTTTACGCCTCAGAGGGTTATAAATTTGGTTGTTTAGATAATCCCACTTGCACGAAGTGTGATTCTGACATTGGATTTTTAAGGCACATGCTTTGGGACTGCCCATTGGAAACAAATCCAATCCCATTTAGATCCTTTATTAGGCCTTCAGGAAGCCTTTACTCCAGAACTCTGTTTATTAGGCATTGGCCTTGATCAGCTAGTGGGGCCTCAGAAGTATTATACTGTACTTATCGCAGCTGTGGTGAAGCTAATCATATTATGACATTGGGTGGATAAGGACCCATTGACGTATTATGAATGGCATAATGAGATTTTACTTATGCGTCATATAGAGAAGATTTGAAAATAAAGTCCAAATTCCAAAAGGCTTGAAGGAGAACTGTGCTGAACCCATAAGTCATTTTCCCCAGTACAAGCTGTTTTTTAATTATTCGTTCCAGTTCTGTTACTGTTCCATCCCTACATGTTTTTTAGTAATCCTTATTTTACTCTTTTTTGGTAACTGGGTAAGGTCCATGGGTGCCTGTTTTCAGGGGCAATCTGGGAGTACTTGGAAGGTTAACTGACTTGCTCAAAGTCATACAGTATGCAAGTGGAGGTAGTGGGACTCAAACCCAGGTCTGTCTGCTGAATGTACCAAGCTCCTTTACAACTTATTACTCTAACCTCTAGGTTATACTGCCAGCCCCTAATTGGTGTTTCTACTTTATATGCATATATTAATAAGTGCCATTTTAGAACTGTATGATGAAGTTAATGTCCTTGCTCTGCTCTTTCACTGTTGGCATTATGCATTCGTGTTGTACTATAGAACTCTCTGGCTGAGAGGGACGTAACTACATCACACAGTTCTAACAAGACACTTGACACCACAGTGTTAATCAGGAACACCCAGTGCATTTATTAATAGGCCCATATAGACGGAACAATAACAGAACTAGAATCAGTATCTAAACAAGCATTTGCCAATACTGAATGTTTGCTTACATACTATTGTACTGGATCTTGCTTAAACACATTTTACTATATATTTAGTCAAGACTGATTATTTCTGTAGTTAGTTAGGTCATTAGTTAGTTAATTATTTTGAAATTGGTAACTGGGAGACGCACACTGAGCTAAGGCTTGTTTCAAGGTGTGACCCACGGGAGGGAAACAGGGAGAACAGCAGCACAATACATAATGACAAAACAATCAAAATAACATGTGTTAAACGTTTGTATAAAATTAGATTAAACACAAAATTGTGTGCACAGACAATAAAGTAAGGTACACCTCAATAACAGACACCTAACAAGTGCAAATGCAGAAGTGGCAGCAATATACAGTGAGCAGGATCAAAACTGACAAACAAGTGAATCACCTGTAGGGCAAATTGATGCCTGAGCTTGTAATGGAGGGAGAAAACAGTAGTAGTGTGGAAGTGGAACCAAGGCAGGAGTGGAGACATAGTCATCTGTTTTACCAGGATGGTTAAAGCAAAGCCAGGGAGGTATCAGGAGGAAGGGTAACAGGAACAGATCCGGAGTGGTTGGAGTTTCAACTGGTGCCTGAGGGAGCCAGGGGTTGGGGAGCGGTGGAGTGAGGAGGGGAGTTGGTTTCAGAGTGAGGGAAGTCAATAGGAGAAGGCATGCTACCCAGCAGAGGAGCGGGGATGAGGTATAGCAAAAGTGTGATAATCCCTGAAACAGAGGGCACAGAAATCAGAGGGGAATTGGGAAAGGAGAGAGGAGAGGTAAGAGGAAAGGGACCAAACCAGTAGTTAGATAAGAAAGAGATACAGTGAGGCTGGTGAAGTGAGGGAAGAAGGAGGATGGATAGAGATGAACACAATGAAAAATGGTGGGCATGAAGTAGAACGTTTGTAGCAAAGTGGCATACGTAGTGCCAGAGGGTGTCTAGTCTGATGATGGAAGTGGAAGAAGAGGTGCCATAGACCACATCCACATGGTTGAAGACGTGAAGATGTATTTTGGTAACAAGCTCCCTGCAGACGTGCAGAGATAAGCAATCTTTGTTGAGGTGCAGGGCACCAAGCTTGGAGTGCAGTTTAGCATGGATGACATTGATGTGGGCTGAGAAGTCAAGCTTAGTGTCAAGCCACACTTCAAGATACTTGAGGAACTGAACTGCTCAAAGAGGTGTGTCATCCAGAGTGGTGAAAACAGAGGGGACAGTGAGTCTGGCCAATTTCTGACTGGTACCAAATGTCATGGACACTGTTCTTTTTCAGTGCTGACTGAGATGGTTGGATTGGAACCAGTGCAAAATGGTGTTAAAGTCCCACTGGAGCATGTCTTCAACAGCTGTAGTGGAGGGACCGGATGTGAAGATGACTGTCATCTGCATACATGTGGATATGGGAGTTGTCACAGGCAGAGAGGAGGTCATTCAGGAAACATAGACCATGATGGCAGAAAAAGACCAGAGCTCTATCCAGTCTGCCCATATTCATTATAATCCCTGGAACCTTCCCTGGAACCTGTTGTTCCTCCAGGGTACTAACCTTCCCTTTCCTATCCCCATTCTCCTCCTTGGTCTTGTCACCCCAGGCAACCATTATTCCCTTCATACTCTCCCTTGCATGCTTAAATCTGCTTACTGGGTTTGCACCAACCACGTCAGCTGACAGACTACGCCAAGGTTCCACCACCCTTTCCATAAAGAAGTACTTCTTCAAGTCCCTCCTGAACCTCCCTCCTGTTAATTTTCACTCATGACCATGTAATCTCAAGTTGGTATTCAGGGTAAATAATTGCCTGCAGTTTACCTTGTTAACTCCTTAAAGGAACTTGAAGCTCTCTATCATATCTCCCCTCTTCCTTCCGGTTTCCAGTGAGTACATATTTAATACCTTGAGGCACTCCTCATAGGATCCACCCTGCTGGCCCAGAATCATTTTTATTACTCTGCACTACACTGTTTCCAACCTATCCCTGTCCTTTCTGAGGCGAGGGCTCCAGAACTGGACACAGTACTCCAGATGAGACCTCACCAGGTATCTGTATAGGGGAAGTATTTACTGTACCTCTTTTCTTCTGCTATCAATATCCCTCTCCAGCATCCTGTTTGCCTTGCTATAGGCCTTGCTGCATTGGCTCAGTTGTTTAAGGAAGTTTCTGATGATAACTCCTGGATCCCATTTTTATGTTGGCGTGCTTGCGCAGCCAACATCGTGGGACAGTGCAGCTTTAGAGGTGTGGTCGCTGTTGGGTGAATGCAGGGCACGCACCAGTAGGTGCGTCCTGCATTCCCCAATCAGCCTGCATGCCGGCGCCACACCATGCATACATAATGGGGCAAGCACATCTAAGAAAAGGTCCGCTGCAATCCAGGCAAACTCGTCAGACACAGTGGTCCTTTTCTTGCCGTGCTTGCCGCCATTATGTACATAGCGGGACACTGGTCATAGAACTGCCGACTTCGGGGGTGCCCAATCCCCGCTGTCGGCTGCCCCTGCCCCCTGTGAATGTGCTGATGGGGGAGCCCACTCCCCATCAGCCTAAAGCACCCCTCATTCGTTTAATGCCGGGGTGCCCAACTCCCCTGCTCTTACCCCACCCCTTTCCTGTGTGGCCGACGGGAGTCCACTCCGCTGGCAGAAATAACCCCACAATTGTTTAAAGCTGAGGAGGTGCCCAATCCCCCTCAGCTCTGTGCCTCTCCTTGTTTGTGTGCTGACAAGGGTGCCCAATCCCTGTCGGCATAAATTCTGCTCCCCCATGTTGTTTGCCGACGAGGGTGCCCAATCCCCGTCGGCTACAGACACCCCCAAACAGTTAGGTGGCATGCTGGGAGCCCACTCCAGTGTGCCAAATCCCTGGAAAAAAAACTGTCCCACAATGTTTTTTTCCCTTGAACCTGTAAAGGAAAACGGTCCCTCGTAGTCTCCGTGCCCCCTCCTCCCACCTGCACCCACCCACTGTGCACCCTACCTCCCACACCCCCTCACTCCATACTTACCTCCGGAGCTTGGCGACCATCATCGTGGACCCAGAACACGCCTGCACTCTTCAAAGCTGACCATGAACTGAGCAATGCCGTAAGCTGTATAATGGGATAGATAGGGTTTTTTCAACTTTATGCATATCTCAGGCATTTTTGTGAATTTTGGCTCCAAATTTTCAACATAGGGTTTTTGGGACCCCTTCTCTTGAATTCTTGCACTGTCATGGTGTTATTCAGTCCTGAAAGGTGATTTCACAGTCACTATGCGGAATCACCTTCGACCACATAAGGAAATGACAGTGCCACTGTTCATGAGGGGCTCTCAAAACCCTATATTTCAAATTTGGTGGGAAAAATCCAAAACATGACTGTTTTTACGAAAAAGGAAAGAATCATGCTAACACGCTCATAAGTTAGCAAATTCACAATATTTTCATGCCAGATTCTCACACTGGCATTTTACCACACCTTCTTGTGAACTGTACAGCTGTCATTTTTCACATCCTGGCCGAAATGAGTTTTTGCACTTCCGGCGCAGAATAACGTGGTCGTGGTGCAAAATCAGTGTTTGGGACACATTATGAAAATGACAGTGGCATTGTTCATGAGCAGAGATCCTAAAATGCCTGTGTTGAAAATTTGGTGACAATACTCCATAAAATGACTGTTTTATGAGGTGCATAGCAACTGCACAATGTACGCTCGTAACTTAGCGCATTTGCAATATTTTCACACCAGATTCTCAAATTTGGCATTGTACTACACCTTCTTGTGAACTGTACAGCTGACATTTTTCACGTCCTTGCCAAAATGTGTTTTCACACTTTCAGCATAGAATAGCGCATTCGCTGTGCAAAATCAGTGTTCGGGACACATTAAGAAAATGACAGTGACACTGTTCATGAGCAGAGGTCCTAAAATGCCTGTCTTGAAAATTTGGTGACAATACTCCATAAAATGATGTTACGAGCATGCGTTGCGCAGTTTGCACTCACGCTCGTATGTTCGCAAACTTCTAATATTCTCACTCCAGATTTTCTACAGTGCCATTTTTCTGCACCTCCTAATGAACAGTACAGCTGTCATTTTTCACATCATGACCAAAATCTGTTTTCGCAGTCCCGGGGCAGAATAGCATGGTCGCTGTGGAAAGTCCGTGTTCCAGACACATGATGAAAATGACAGTGACACTGTTCATTAGCAGATGCCCTAAAATGCCTATGTTGAAAATGTAGGAACGAAAGTCAATAAAATGAGTGTTTTATGAGCGTGCGTTGCACAGTTTGCACACACGCTCATGACTTCATGAATTTGTAATACTTTCACTCCAGCTGTTCATCATTGGCATTTTTCCATACCGCCTTATGAACACTGCAGCTGCCTGAAATGTGTTTTCGCATCGCCCTGACAGAATTGCACAGCAGTGTGCTAAAATCAGTTTTTGGGACAGTTTGAGGAAATGACGTGACACTATTCATGAGCAGAGGTCCTAAGTACCATGTTGAAAATTTGGTGCCAAACTCCACATAATGACTGTGTTGCAAGCGTGCATTGCTCAGTTTCCACGCACCCTTTGTAACTTGCAATCTGCAATATTTTCATGCCACATTTTCACCACTGGCATTTGTGCACATCTCCTTATCAACAGTCCAGCTGCCACTTTTCACAGCCTGCCCAAAATGTGTTTCCGCAGCTGTGGTGCACAATGGCGTGCTCGCTGTGCAACATCACCTTTTGAGACACATTCACAAAATCACAGCACTATGCATCTCTAGCTACTCCACTCCCACTGCCAATGCCAGTGCGACAACATTCGGCATTGACAAATGCTTATTCTTCTGTAGTGCTAAGTCTCACCCCACCCATCCAGTACTCTGTCTTGGGGTTCCTTTTCCCTAGGTGTATTACCTTGCACTTTTTGGTGCTGAATTTTAACTGCCAGACTTTTGACCACCCCTCTAGTTTTTGTAGGTCCCTCTGCATATAGCTTATTCTCTCATCACTATCCACCATCCCATATAGTTTTGTGTCATCTGCAAAGAGTCTACCCTGGATTCCCTCACCAATATCACTAATGAACATGTTGAAGAGGACCGGACCCAGGACTGATTCCTGTGGAACCCCATTCACTACATCCCTTTCATCTGGTTTAACCCCATTGACCACCACCCTCTGCTGCCTCCATTCTAGCCAGCAATCCACCCAGTTCACTATGGTTTTAGCCACACCCAGGTCTTCCATCTTTTTGAGTAACCTTTTGTGCGGTACTGAATCAAAAATTTTGCTGAAGACAAAGTACAGCAGATATACACTGTGGCTCTTGTCTACTTCCTTGATCACCCAGTCAGAGAAAAAAATCAGGTTAGTCTGACAAGTCCTTCCCACCATGACACCGTGTTGTTAACTATCCTGGAGCCCATTACTCACTAGGTAGTCCGTGAGGTCCTCTTTGATTAGTGATTCTATCAGCTTCCCCACAATGGAGGTTAGTCTGACATGTCTGTAGCTCCCTGGTTGCTCCCTATATCCCCCATATGAAGTGACACAACGTCTTCCATTCTCCAATCCCTCAGAATTTCCCCAGACCTAAGTGACCTGTAGAAAAGCCCATCCAGTAGTTCAGCCAGTTCTGCTGCTCATTCCCTAAGTATCATCAGATGCAACCCATCTGGTCCTCAGACCTTATCTATCTTAAGGGCTGCCAGCCCTTTCCGGACCTCATTGGTAATAAGTATTGGCTGCCTCATATCCAGGACTCCCTTAGCAGCCACATTGATGCTACTTTCTGGCATGGATCTGCAGTCCTCCTTAGTGAATACTGAGCAAAAGTAGTCCTTCAGGATAGTGGCCTTTTGCCCATCCTCCTCTTACTTACCTTATCCCCTCAACTAGTTGTGTGATGCCCCCCCTTCCTTTTTTCACAGATATATCTAAAAAACTTTTTTCTCTGTTCTTGATCCCCTCTGTGACACACAGCTCCATGTCTGCTTTTACCTCCCTGATGGCCCTCTTTGCCACCATATTTTCTTATAGATAATCCTCACATCCTGCCTCCCTCTGCTTTTCCTTGTATTTATAGAAGGCCTTCTTTTTGGTCCTAACCATTTCCCTGACCCTAGTTGAGAACCATAGTGGCCTCTTAAACCTGTTTCTTTTAGATACTGTTCTTATGCTTGCCTCTGCTGCCTCTAGGATGGCTCCCTTTACTGACCCCCATCTTTCCTCTACCCCTCTTATGTTGTCCACCACTACTAGCTTATCCCTGACCAGTTCCCTCAATCTATTGAGGTCCACCCTTCTAAAGTCAAGGACTTTGGATCTTGATGGGCCAATTTAAACCACATGGAGCTGTGGTCATTGTTCCCTAGTGGCTCCCCTACTCCCACAGTACCCACCATATCTGAATTGCTGAGCACCACATCCAGAATTGTGTTCTGCCTGATAGATTCCTTATCAAGCTGCACCAGTAGACTGGAAAATGCAGAAGATTATGGCATACAGGGTGGAGCCCTGTTGGACCCTAGGCTGGATGGGAGGGGAAGGAGATGGGGCACCTCCAACCTGTACTGATTGTTATCGGCTCATGAGGTAGGAACAGAATCAAGCAACAGTGGGAGCTGAGAAGGCAGCAGAGCTCAGCTTGTCCAGGAGGAGTGGATGGGACACTGAATTAAAGGCTTTGGCCAGATCATAAATATTGTTGCCATAACGTGCCCTTGATCCATCCCGGTGAAGATAGTATCAGTGACATGCAACAGGGAGGAAATGGTGGAATGCTGCTTCTGAGAACAAGACTTGATTTGTGAGAGGGAGGTGGAGAATGAAAGGAATTTGAGGATTCTAGACTAGACCAATTTCTCTTGTGGCTTAGAGAGGTAGGGGAGGATAGAGGTGGGACAGAATTTTCCAACAGAAAAAGATCACCCCCTTTATGTAGTAGAATAACTTTAGCAAACTTCCAGGCCTGAAGAACGGAACTGAGGGAGAAGGAAAGATTGAGCAAGCAAGTAAGGGGAGCTACAATAGCAGAAGCTGAGAGATGAAGGAGTTTCAGGTACAGACAGTCAGGGCAGAATTTTGATAGGTTGAGGGAGGAAAGGGCAAGTGGGTTTCGTGGATGGTGTCACAGGGAAGTGGAAACCCAGTGAAGGGCAAAGGAAGGAAGCAGGAGGGGAAGAAGAGGAGCCAGAAGGGAGAGAAGAGGGGAGGTAGCAAGATGTTAAGAACTCATTGAAGCAAGCAGCAACACAGGTAGAGTCAGACACAGGTGAACCATTAACTACAAGGACTGGGGGAGCAGACTGGGTGGAGGGGGAATCAAAAAGAGAGTGAATAACCTGCCACAGTTTAGCTGGGGAGTTAAGGTTTTTCTGGAGTTTGGACTTGAAACACTACAATTTTGCCACCCAGCTAGCCTTCCTACAGTTGTTCTTCAGCACTATGTAAGAGATGAGATCAGGAGAGGCATGGGATAATTTGTAGCGGACCCATGTAAGTTCTCGGGACTTGCACAGATAGAAGACTGTAGTAGTAGTAGTAGTAATCCAGGGCTGGTGGGAAGTTTTTACTCTGGATTTCCTGAGGGGAGCAGACAGAGAATAATTTGGATTGGAGCACTGCGAGACCCACGTCAGTATCAGAGGCAGAGAGGATGGTTGACCAGTCTGTTGCAGCAAAGTCACTTAGTAGAGCAATGCTGTTTAGCAACTGGAGAGAACTGGACCAGATGTGTTTTGGTGAAGAGTGGGAAAGCTGGAGTTTTCTGATGCAGAACATCATGCAGTGGTCACTAAACAAGTCCAGCAAAATACCTACTACAACAATGCAGTGGGAGTGGTGAGGTTAGAACCTAGTGCAAAAAGGTATTTTTGGTTGAGTGGAGATTGAGCCAGGTGGGTTCTGCAATAACCTGGGATAAATTAAGGGACTCAATCCTGTGAATGGCAGATTTGGAGGATGGAGAAAGCCAATTTACACTGAAATCTCCAAGAAGGATACCTTTACCTGTGGGGAATGAGAGGTGATGGAGGAAAGGGAGTCATCCAGGGATGAATGTGAGATCTTAGGAGAGGCTAGACAACCCCAATGAATATAGATGCCAAATAGAGGAATGAGAGCCTGACTAGGATAAACTAGGATAAATTCATGGGAGGAGGGTGTGGTTTTCCTCATGGCCATAATACATGAGATGCTCAGGGGGACGTAGATGGCAACCCCTCATCTATGTTTCCTCTGTCCTGCCTGAAAAGATGGTAATCTTGGAAGGCTCACAAAGTCTCTAAATCAAATGCTGACCATGACAGTTATCGAGCTCTCAGAAATGCCTGCTCCAAGGCCCACTAAGTCCAAATACTTTAGATCCATGTTTGATGCTAACATATATACCCCATTAAAATTTTGGAAATTTATTAACTCCCTCTTCTCTTCCCCTCTAAATCCCAAATTTCACTCATCTATGTCAATAACACTCTTACATCTGCCCACCTCTCAGTTGCCAATGAATTCAACTCTTACTTTACCTCATGTGCTGCTGCTCTACTAGCTTCTCTTCCTCCTACCCAATGAGTTGTGTCTGTTTGCAATAACTCACACCCAAGCACCCTCCCTATGGACCTCTTCTCCTTCTCTGCAGTCTCACTTCATGATACTCTAAATGCTCTCCTCACTCTCAATCCATCTAAAGGCTCCTCACCTGATGGCCTGGACACCAAACTTCTCTTCCTCTCCGCTCATGCCATTTGTTCTCCACTTTCTGCCTTACTAAGCCTTTCCTTCTCACTGGCCTCCATCCCTGACCCATGGAAGAACACTGTAGTGTTCCCACTACCCAAGAGAGGTGACCCTTCTTTGCCTGGGAACTATCGGCCAGTCTCTCTCTCTCTCTCTCTCTTACCTATTCTTGCTAAGCTTCAAGAGCACCTGGTCCTCTTCTAACTCTCCTCTTATCTCTCTGACTCTGCCTTTTTTCACTCCCTACCAATCTGGTTTTAGGAAAGATCACTCCACTGCCACTTCTTTGCTTAGGCTGACTGATTCCATACTCTCAGGTATGGACAGTGGTCTAATCACATCTGCTATCTTTGCCAACCCTACAAAGGCTTTTGACACTGTCTCCCACCTTCTCCTCCTAGATAATCTGCAATCTGTTGGCCTGTCTGATTCAGCCACAAACTAGTTTAGCTCCTACCTAACAGGCCAGACACAGTCAGTCAGAATTGCTGATTCCACCCCCCCACTCCAGATTAATGCTGGCGTACCCCAAGGCTTTGACCTTGGTCCCCTACTATTCTCCATATTCCTTAATGACCTCCTGTTAGTGTGCACCTCCTCCTCCTCCTCCATCCATACGTATGCTGATGATACAGTCCTTTTCTACTCTGGCCAATCACCAACTGATGTCGCTTCCACACTTCAGCATGACTTCGAGAAAGTTCAGCAATGGCTAAGCTCCCATCAGCTTTTCCTCAATGCCAAGAAAACAGTCTCCATAACCTTCAGCACTAGGCAGAGACTCTCTACACTAATTAAATTGCCCTCCCTCCACACCCTTGATGGCTCTACTCTAGAGGACAGCTCCTCCTTTAGGTATCTCAGGGTCTGGCTAGACCAGCACCTAAACTTCACTGGACACATAGACTCCATCCTGAAAATGCTGCGCCCCAAATTAGGTGCCCTTTACAGGAACTGAAGCTGCCTACCTCTACAGGCTAGGTGGGAGGTTGTCCAGAAAATGATGCTACCCATCTTTGACTACTGCGATGTAGTCTACAGTGCCACTCTGAAGTCATCTTTGTCCAGATTGGACACTCTTTTCAATGCTTTCTGTCATTTTGCTCTGGATGCCCCTTCCTTTACCACCACTGCAATCTATATCGCTCTCTAGCTTTTCCTTCCTTGGAAAACCACTGTCTAGCCCACTGCATAAAATCTGTCTCTAAATTATGGTTTGATACACTTCCTCCTTACCTTGCCTCCTCACTGTCCTCCTGCACCACTACCCCTCTCTCCCTCAGATCCAGTGACTCCTGCACCCTAGCTATACCATAATGTATCACCTGTATAGGACAATTGTTGTTCTCCTATAGGTTCCCTAAGCCCTGGAACTCAATGCCTCATCAAATCAGGCACTCCTCCTCCCTGTGGTCCATCTCAACCTCCCTCCTCAACTTCCTCTCTCCATCCTGCAGCTGCTCCTAATTTCCCCTCTGGCTCCTCACTCCTCCTAATTTCCCCTCTGGCTTCCCCATCTCCTTTCCCAGCCCAGCACTTAATGTGAGGAGTAACCAATGTACTTTATTGCACTTCCTGTCCACATTGTATGTATTAGTCTGCAGGGCTGTTAATTTGCTCCTCTCACATCAAATTCCAATGTTTATCTAATGCTGGTGATGTATTGTTTTTTCACTCTGTTGCTTCTCTGTTTTATATTACCTTTGGAAATGTGTTGTTGAATGTTGTATTTATACTTTTCTATAATACTGCATGCAAATGTGCTTTTGATTACTGTACTCCCATGTTCCCCTTCCCCCAGGATGTTCCGTGAGACAAGCAATTTTATATTGTTCAGTGTGCCTTTCCTGGTGAAACTTTTCAATAAATAAAATAATCAGAGAGGGACAGGTTAGAGTCTGGAGCCCTGGAGGAGATCCAGGACTCAGAGATACATAGGACATCAGGACAGTGTAGTTGAACCCAAACAGAGAGAAGGTTGAGTTTAGGCAGAAGGCTCCTTGCATTTGGATGGTAGGCAATAAAACTCTTGGCAGTAGGGGAGAAGGGAGGGAGGAATGGGTGGGACCAAGGTTGGACTCCACATCACCAGAAAGGAGGAGGAGGAGGAGGAGGAGGATGGAGAGAGGCATCCTACCCTCAGAGCAGGTTGGAGAGCAGGGAAAGGAGGGGTGGTGAAGGGGCAGGAGGGCATGATGGAGAAACTCCAGGTTGAGGGAAGGGGATGGTATAAAATCAGGATGGATATGGATGGGAGAGCAGAGAGGGTAGAAGAGTTAGATGGGTGATGGAGGGAGGTAGAGTGGTAGGAAGAGAAGGGGGAAATGGAACAGGCAGAGGAATGCAAAGAACATCACAGCCAGGAGGAGGGAGGCAAGAGCAAAATGCAACAGTGCAAAATAGCTGAGGCTAATGAATAAATACTAGGTTAAAAGAAACTACATGAACAGTAGATGAAAAATAGGTAAACAGGCAATACAGAAAGTGGGTGTACTCAGATTGGGTAAATCTAGAAGTCAGCTAGAATGCCTAAAACAAACTAAGGCACTAAGACACAAAATGGGGGATTGACTCATGGACCAGCAATCAAGAGAAAAAAAAACTAGGCAGGTTAACTCTGAGCTCAGGGTAACACAGTAAGGATTAACAATGTAGTTCACAGGTGAATTCACAATCACAGCATTAGCTAGGTACAGCACTGTAGTACAAATAGCCAGTACACCCAGAGGGGGTGTATCTAGGAGTCCCAGAAACAGTGGAATTTTTTAAAATAAAGCAGAGGCAGGTTAAAACAAGATGGATAAACTAGTTAGCGGGCAACAAAGTAAGCATGAGAGACCAGATAGACCAGATGAGATGTAATATGCTATTTGCAAAGGGGTCCTGATTTAAAAATTTTTTTTTATTTATTGAGGATTCAGAAAGACCTTTGAGTCAAGGACTCATTTACAAAGGTTCCACGTCAGACATAAAGAGTACAGAGACAACATAGTTACAGATTACAATACATTGGTACAGGCAAAGGAGTACATAGGTGTTCAGTAAGTGGCTACAAAACAAGTTATAACAGAAATTTCAGTACTTTAGCACAGCCATATAGTTGCAGTTGGTTCTGTAGTAGGCAGATGGTCAATATTGGAAGTAGTATCAGAGCCTTCAGGCAAAAGAGCCTAAAAAGAAAATTTCAGTTTAATGCAAACTAAACAGTCATAATTGGGGTTGCGCTGACCAGGGGTATGGAGATCGAGGACGGGAGGGGAAACAGGCAGGGTCATAGTCGGGGGGGGATGCAGAAGAGGGGGAAGTGTCAGGGGCAGTCGCATAGGTTGGAGGTCTGAAGGTACTCTCTTAGACAGGATTTAAAGGGGCCACGCCTTTTTTCATGAGTTATATGGCTTGGGAGCGGGTTCATCCAGGAAGGGGCCTTGTAACTGAAAGTTCTTTGGAGTTGAGTGGTCCAGCAGTGGAGTAACCCGTAACCACTGTTTTTCCAGAGCTATGGGTGGATATGACTGCTGATGTTGGGTGCACAAGGGAGGAGAGAGCAGGGAGAGTTTGCTCTAGATTGCCCCTTATGTCCTGACTTGTATAATACCCTTCTTTCTACAGTTTGAGTCTGCTTTAGTAGTTTTTTCACATTTGAACTAATAAAATGAGTGCTCCTTTAAATATGGTGTGGACCAGGTTTTCTTCAGTATTCTCAGCTGCTTTTGTACATCAGTTGTTTAAAATAACTTCTATTGTGACTAAAATTAATTATTATGCAGTAGGCAGTGCCTGCTGACCTTATGGGAAAATAGGTGTCCAAAAACAGATGAAAGCCTGGTCCAAGCCACATTAAAAGGAGCACTCCTTTTGTTGTTTCAAATGTGAAAAAAAAAATGTTAATGCAGTTGCAAAATGGAGAAGGAGGGGTATCATACAAGTCAGGAGATAAGGGGCAATCTAAAATAGAATAAACAATCATTTGTCAATGCTGAATGTTTGCTTGCTGATATTAGCATTGGATGTGCAGGAGTTAGACAGATGCAGAATAGGAATGGCAGTGAAGTACTGAACTCATGCCAACCCCACCCCTACCCTGCAGAGATGGACAGGCATTGGGGTGTGCCTTTAGGTCATCGCCCATAATGCTCCCAGCATTTCACCTCACCCTATCCTGTAGACACAGATAAGTGTTGAGGTGTGCCTTGGGATGTTCTGCTTCACAGTCACCCCATTTCAAAAAGAAATACACTGAAATGGGTGCAGTATAGGAGAATGGGGTGAAGTCTGGGGCCGAAGAGTGTCCAAGACAAACCTTGATGCCTGTCACTGGCTTCAGGGTGGGGGGTGGGGGTGGAATGGCATGAGCATTACAGTTGGCAATGCAATGACACACCCCTGATGCCTGTCAGTCTGTACAGGGTGGGACATTATGGTTAGAAACCCTAATGACCTGGGCGTTTGTTGGTATTTGCACTACAAATTTTCAACATGGCCTTTTTGTGACCCCCAACTCATGAAAGCATTTGGGACCTCTGCTCATAAACAGTGGCACTGTGATTTTGTTAATGTGTCCCGAACTTTGATTTCCCATGCCATTTTGTGTCAGATGTGCAAAAACATAGAGCAGAAAGGATGTGAAGAATGACAGCTATATCATTCATAGGGAGGTGTGAAGAGATGGCAATGTTGAAAATCTAGAGTGAAAATATTAAAAATCTTGAACTTCCAAGCGTATGTGGAAATTGCACAATGCACGCCTAAACACAGTCATTTAGTAGAATTATCTGTATTTCACCAAATTTTCAACATAAGCATTTTGTAACCTCTGCTCATGAACACTGTCACTATGATTTTCTTAATGTGTCCCGAACACTGATTTCCCACAGCGACTGCTCCATTGTGTGCCAGATGTGCAAACACACATTTCGGGCAGGATGTGAAAAATGAGAGCTGTACTTTTCATAAGGAGGTGTGCAGAATGGACAATGCTGAAAATTTTGAGTGGAGACATTACAAATTTTTAAAGTTACGAGTGTGTGTGGAAACTACGCAATACACTCTCGTAACACAGTCATTTTATGGACTTTTGTCACCAAATTTTCAACATAGGCATTTTAGGATGTCTGCTCATGAACAGTGTCACTGTGATTTTCTTAATCTGTCCCGAACACTGATTTCCCACAGCAACTGCACTATTCGCTCCGGAAGTGTGAAAACACATTTCGGCCAGGATGTGAAAAATGACAGCTGTACTCTTCATAAGAAGGTGTGAAAAAATGGCAATGTTGAAAATCTGGAGTGAAAATATTTCAGATTCGTGAAATTCAGTGTGCATGGAAACTGCATACGCAGTGCTCATAACCAGTCATTTTGATTTTTTCACCAAATTGCAACATAGGCTTTGAGAGGCCACCTCATGAACAGTGACACTGTCATTTCATTAATCAGTCCTGAAAGGTGATTCTACACAGTGACCACAAATCACCTTTCAGGACCAATAACACCATGACAGTGGCTAAATTCATGAGGAGGTCCCAAGAACCTGTGTTGAAAATTTGGTGACAAAAGTCAAAAAGGGGCCGAGATATTCAATAAGATGAAAAAACATTTATGCCATTATACAGCTCACTGGCATTTCTTCAGTTTTCGGTCAGCTTTGAAGAGGGCAGACATGCTCCAGTCCATCGAGATTGTCATGGGCTCCGAGGTGCGTACGGGGTGAGAGGTGGGAGGTGGGGTACATAAGGTGAGTGCAGGTTGGAGGAGGACATAAGAAACAGTGAGGGACCGCTTTTTTTACAGGGTTAAAAAGAGCAACTTGGATGATTTTGACATGCTGGGGTGGCTCCCAGCATGCCACCTGGGTGTTTTTTGGCAGGGGTCTGGAGATGATACTGGGCATCCCCATCAGCCATACAGTGTGCTTGAGGTGCATGAACCAAGGGGATTAGGCTGCAGCACACACAAATATGGGAGACATTATGCCGACGAGGATCGGGCTACCCCATCGACAAATGAACTGGGAGGGGGCATGCTGACAGGGATTGGGCACCCCTTTCGGCTGTAATAGGGACTGTGAGAGGCGACGGCTGTCCGTCAGCTTCCTGGGGACTGTGAGAGACCCACGGAGAAGCCACCACCATGTTTATTGAAAGGGAACACCAGACAATGCAACTGTAATTGGCTACTGCAGTCAGGGACTGCTCCAGCAGCAAAAACAGCTGTTTGATGATGATGGGGCACTTCCTGATTGCAGCAGTGAGCTTGTTTCAAGTTGGTGGCAAGCTACACTACTGCTGTCACGGACAGCATGATCCTGTATTGGTGTCACACAGACCAGTCCCAAAATGGGCTGCTGGCATTGGCAACACTGCCGCACCTCCACAACTTGCTACTGCAGCAAGCTGCCCCAGTATGTTTCTTGCACATGCGTGCAAGCAATCATAAAAAGTATAGGTCAGAATATACATTGCTGCTTTAAAAAAAGGTCTAAAAAATCATCAAGGGACAGTTTTCTTTTTTTTAGGTCACATTCCAACACTGGGGATTGGGCACCCATGTGTCAGGCTACATTTTGGGGAAAGGGAGTGGTTGAGTGACCTTTTCACTGCAACCCATGGTAGGAATCCAGCTACAGCTGCAGAACTCAATAGAGTCCCACTGTTATACAGAGAATGCAGGTGAATGGCTCCTCTCAATAAGCTAGGCACCCTGGATTTTTGGGTGCCCAGAAAAGATATTGCTCACAAATTTTGTAAAAAAACGGGTTCAGTTTAGCTAGGTTCAAGTGTTTGTGTTTTGAAAAGAGAACATCTTTACATCATTTTCAATGTTTGAGAGTTTAAAAAGAGAAACATGGCAGTTGTCAAGATTGGTATTTTTTTTTAGCACAAAAGGTAAATCATTAAAATAAGCACACACGATCATTTTTTACCATTTGCTTTTCTTGGTTAACTAAAACATTATAACTCTGGAGCAGTATAATATTTTTTCACAAAACCTTCCAAAGGCACATCTTTGGCATAGGCCCCTTCAGCCCTTAATTTTTTTAAACTATATGTTTATTGAGTATATTAAGTTACATACAATACTAGAATACAGACATAGATCATATAAAATAAAAAGACAGACGTTGAGGTTCCACTTCTCTTAATACAAATAAAGGTATCGTCTTATGCCTCAAGATATGTCATAGGGGGTATATCCATAGAAACAATATTAATCAAGTATGTTATATAAAAAAAGAACGAACTACATAACATTTGTGGATATACTATGATATCCTGAGACTCGCTATGCTGATGCTCGGCATACCAAGTAAACACCCCGCGAAAGACAGAGTCCCGAATCACTGAAATGCCCAACATAGAAATGATGGGCATTTCAGTGAAAGAAAGTGTAAAATGCAGGGAGCTTTGCCCCCCACGCCCCCCACATCCCCCATAACTAAAATATCCAGCTCCAAGGGGGAGTGGACCCCGGAGTACAATTTTAACAGTTTCAGGGGGTGCAGTGTGTAAAATGATGTGACCCGGACCAGAACCTGGGTCATGCACAGTATGCTGGTTGAGCAACTGGTGGTATTCCTCTCCACACCACCGTGGCAGCTTGGCCAGCAACCCCATCCAGCAGTCCTTTCCTGTGGCTCATACAGGGTAAGGTAGCATACCATCACATCTGTTACCTTGCCCAGTCGGGAGCAATAGCATTGGGTGTAGTAGCATTGGGTTAAATCCTCTATTGGGCAAAGCTGACTGGAGTAATGTGTGTCAGGATCATCAGTTTCTAGATATCGTAAGTATACCATGCATGGTAATTACGTAGTGTTCTATTGACTGTATGCACTGCACTATTCCTTGTAACCTGATGCTGTTGTATCTTCTTTTGAAGTTATGTTGTTTTCTACTGTCCTATTGTACTGCACTGTCCTATGTTATCTGACGTTGTTGTATTTCTCCCGGGTCGTGCCTGAAAATAGGCAGTTTCTGTCTATTGCACTTACCCAGTAAAGAAAAACTAAATAAATAAATAACTGAACCCATGAGCAGCATGGCTGTCAACAAAGCTGTCATTAAACCACAAGGTCCATCAGTCTTTATATCCCTAGAAAGGGAGAGATAGACGCCATACATTTACATAGTTGCACACACAATGTGTAATCTGAATGTAGTTTAGGCTGGAAATTGAGAACTTAATTTTCAAAATAATAATAGGTGCTTAAAAAGTTAACGGTGCACAATCAAGGTGAGAACCGGTAAATAAAAATCTTTACTGGAGCATTGACTCTACAGAGCTACAGAAAGGCAAAGTTAAATGAACGTAAGTTCAACACTTAGGACAACAATAAATATTGTTTACTTCAAGTAGTTGAATCAGAGTCCTTATCTTCCTGGGCTTCTGAACTGGGTCGGTGAGCCACATACATTTGAGCCCATTTGAGGGCATCAATGGGGTCTGAAAGCACAAAGACCTAGCCGTTATGCACCAACTGCAGGGGAGCCAGAAAAATCATGCCATGCCCTATATTGGCTTCATGAAGCATGGCTCAGACCCCGTCAAACCTCTTCCTCTTTTACCTTGTAGCAAAGCTGATGTCAGGAAATATTTGTATCCTCTGGCCATCCTGTAGGAGAGTTTTAGTTCTCTGACATAGCGAAAGCACATTGTACCTGGTTCCTACTGTCCGTTATGGCCATAATGGTACACGGGGCTTCAGAATTATCAGGCCTTCCTCTAGGTGTAACCTGATAAGCTTTCCGTAGGTTCACTGGCCAATCCCAAAGTGCATCCCCAAACTTCTGTTGGAACCAGTCCTGCAAAAACAAGAGGAAGTAATCACCATCATAACCCTCCGGCATCCCAAGAATACAGAGATTAGCAGCTCTAGCCTGATTCTCCAACTTTTTTGAGTCTTGTACGTAGATGGATATTTTCTTTCACAATGGTGGCGGAAGCCCCCATTGCCAATGTGGATTGCTTTGTGGCCTCTGAGGTTACTGTTTTCAGGCCATCCATCGAGGTCTCTAATGTAACCACTCGGGTAGTGAGGTAATCAAGCTTGTCGGAAAGTCCCAATGCAGTCTGAATTACTCAATCGATTTTGAGCCCCAAAGTTTGAAGAAACTCTGCTGATTGTTCACCTTCCACTGTTGCTGACTGCATGGTCAGAGCCGTGGCAGCACTTTTACTTTTTGTTCCATCCTGCAGCTGCTTCTCTTTTTGGGTTTTGCTCATAGTGTCACCGCTAACTTCCAGCAACCTAGACAAATGTTTAGCCAAAACAAGAGTAGCAGAAAACTGTACTTTTAAACTTTAAAGTACATTTCTTTTGAGTAGCTCAAATTTCTGGTGACAATTTAGTTCAAGCTCCACAGTGCCCCCAGTCCTGAAAATTTCACAAAAAAAATTCCACACCTCTAGGCTGCAGCCGAGAGCAAAAAAATATTCATTGGGTATTGGGAAGCCAAATGTGTTTTTTTTCCCCATTTGTTGGCACTCTGTATCTCAAAAACTGAACAAGACGCTGTCACAAAAATGTTCACATCTTGAGGCTCTGACAGCCTGACCATGCATGTCTAATTTTGTGCTGGTTCATCAAACCAAGCTAAAATTATTAAAGTGCAAAAACTGCCCATTGAACCCTAATTATAGGGGTGCTACTGCACCCCTGTAATATAATGGAGCCCACCAGGATGCATCACAATACTGCAGCATTCTGCAGCAGAGTAACAGCAGGAAGCCAGGCAATTACAAATAGTTGTTAATCCATTTTACCCTGCAATAACCTGAGACACTGGGCCCGATTCTCAAAGATCCCTCAGATCATCACAATTTGTGGTGATCTAGGGCTGCGGGGAACTTCGAGTGCATCAGGGACCCTTTGCCCAATTCTGAAAAAATAGGGGTCCCTGCAACAAAGCCCCAGCAGTTGCCACACCCACAGGCTAGCATCAAACAATAAGCTCACCTGCAGGACTTGACATAGGAATCCAGCTCCCACCTGCCTAGTGCAACATGAAACAAGTTTGCCAGGAGGGGTCCAGGGGCAGAAGGATCATTGAGGATGCCATAGGGGGAGTTATGGAAATGTTTGGATGTGAGGCAGGCATGTGGCACCTGGAGGGGGTGCCATTCATATAACTATTAAGCTAATGGGATGGTACCATGGGAGAGGGGGTCCAGGGACAAACAGTGCCAGAGGCAGGGGCTGCTGCCATGGCAGTGTTCAACTGTGGTTATGGCACTGTTTGTCCCCGGACCCGCCCCCCACAGTACCATCCCAAGTGCTGAATGGTTATATAAATGGCACCCCTGCTGGGTGCCACGTCACTCCCTGGCATGCTGACTGTCACCCAAACACCCCTATGGTATCCCCTATGCCTGTTCAGCACCCGAATCCCATGTTCAGACCCCCCCATTTCATTACCTTGTGTGGTACTGTTGCAAGGCACTTAGACCACGCCTCTGGCTGGTCTAAATTGAATACATGCTGTGCCTATGGCAGGGCTTCAAGAAGACCAATAAAAGGAATGTTGTAACCCTGCTATAATGCAAGCCCCCTTGCAAACTGGGACACCTGGTTGTGTGACACAACCATGGTGCAAGGGGGCTTTGGTGCAGCTGCTTCAAGGGTTGATACAGCTACATTACAAAATCCCAATTGACACAAGTTGTGATGCAAGTCACCTCTTGTGTCAATATCTTCTGACACAAGAACCTTGCATTGATCTAAGTCTTTTGAGAACTGGGCCCCCTGTGCTTCATCCTGGCAGCTCTACTGTACGTGCTTCTGCTTGATACAAGCCTCTTGAGAAAGAGGAAGGGAGGGGGAGGGGGAGAGAGAGAGAGAGAGAGAGAGAGAAAAGTTCTTGTATGGCCTACCCCTTTTCATTTTGCTTGTCTCACCAGTGTCAGCTTGCAGCTGACATATATCTTAATATGAATCCAACACAATCCCATTAAATGTAAGAAGAAAATAATTCTGCCTAGATCTCTGCAGCACTCAGTGTGGGGAAAATGATGAAGAAGTGTTGAATGAGTGAAGGATAGGAGCTCAATACCGCTGAGGTATGAAAGATTTTAACTTTTTAATGGGTTCCTTGAAAAGCTATATGCCTTTTATTTTAGAATTGGTCTTGACACTATATTATACAGTTGAAGCTTGAAAGGAAAATAACAGTAAAATATGGGTTTAGTATGAAGTCAGATGAAAACACAGTATCTAGACCAAAGAGTTATAATCAAAAAATGTGTAGTAAGCAACTTGAGCTCCAGCCTAGAGTGGTGCTAAAGGGGGTACCATGCTATAAGTACAGTATTTGGCAGTCTAGAAATAAGTGATATAGCAAATTGCCATACAACGTTAATTACTAAGCAAGGTAACATTATTTTTAGTTACCAGATTCTATATGTACACTGTATTAGCTAGCAGAAGAAGTTATCAGTGTTGGAATTACAGGGGGGCTCACCAGGGCTTGGCCTCCCTTGCTGTGACAGGCACAGGGTCATGCTGTCACAGATGAAACCATGCACATCACAGCAATGCATGGAAAACAGCATGCGGCAACACAGCGGCGGCACATAATGGCGTCTGCCTATGAATGCTGCATACCTGATCCTTCAGTTTGTTTTTTGCAGGGGGCTCTGCATGGGGGGCTTCATCCTCCACACAGCCCAGAATAAATATAATCAAGTCCATGGATATGTGGACAGCAGGGCAAGTTAAAAAACCAACTGTGGCACTTAGTCATGGCTACACAGTCAGAACGTAAAAAGAATTTCCTGAGCAGGGTTTCAAGCACTGGTCTTCCCCCTCATCTACTGCCTGGGTCGGATGCTGTAGTCATTCCATCACGAGAGTGGCTTGACCAAGCATCTGACTGACAGTGGTTACCTACACTTCCTCTTTGGTATGGAATGACTGGGGGTAGTGATACAGTCATATCGCTCATATAACCCTGTTGCTCTCATAACATATGTGCTACTGACCACTTGGTTCTTCATGTGCAGTTTAGTCCACACTATATTCACCCAGTACCACTCTGACATGAGCTCGAGTAGCTCATGCATCACTGCCATTGACATAAAGATACATAGATACATAGATTCTGTCAGCAGATAAGGGCCTATGGCCCACCCAGTCTGCCCTTTTGAGCTCGTAAGATCATTTTAAATTTGTCTAGAAGTCTGTTGCCCCTTACCCCTGACCTTCAGGATTCCCTTATATCTATCCCATGCAGTCTTAAATACTGTGATTGTTTCAGCCCCCACCACTTCCTCAGGCAGGGTGTTCCATCTGTCCACCACCATTTCTGTGAAGAAATTCTTCCTCACATTTCCTCTGAATTGCCCTCCCTCCAACCTCATCCCATGCCCTCTAGTCCTGGAACATATTTTTCACTGGAAAATAGTGTTTTCCTGCACCCTGTTCCTTCCCGTAAGGTACTTGTATGTCTCTATCATATCTCCTCTCTCCCTTCTCTGATCCGGGGAATACATATTCAAGTCCTTCAGCCTGTCCTCATAAGACTTGTGATGCAATCCCTCTACCATCTTTGTTGCCCTCCTCTGAGCCTTCTCCACCCTGTCTATGTCCTTACATACGTAAGATCTCCAGAACTAGACACTGTGCTCCAGGTGGGACCTCACTAGTGTCTTGTATAGTGGAATTATGACCTCCCTTTTCCTGCTGGTGTTGCCCCTGCTTATGCATCTCAGCATCTTATTTGCTTTACCTGCTGCCCTGTCGCACTGTTTCCCTACCTTGAGATCATCAAAGATGATAACCCCCAAGGTTGCTTTCCTGCTTGGTGCATGCTATATCCTCACCCCCCCAACTGATATATTGTTCCAGGGTTTTTGTTCCCCATATTCATTATTTTGCACTTTTTTGCATTAAATTTCAGCTGCCAAACCCTTGATCATTCCTCAAGCTTCTGCAGGTCCCTCCTTATTCTGTCTACACCCTCTGGCATGTCCACTCTGTTACAGAGCTTTGTGTCATCAGCGAACAAGGAAATTCTGCCTTCTAGGTCCTGTGCAATGTCACCGATGAAGATGTTCATAGGACTGGTCCCAGCACTGATCCCTGTGGCACCCAACTGGTCACTCTTCCCTCTGTGGAGTGACAGCCATTTACAATCACCCTCTGTGTCCTGCCACCCAGCCAATTACCCACCCACCACACTACTGTCCTGCCCGCTCCCATATTTCCAAGTTTGTTTAACAGCCTTCTATGCAGCACAGTGTCAAAGCCTTGCTGAAGTCCAGATAGACCACGTCCACTGCCCTCAACTGATCCACTTCCCTTGTCACCCAGTCAAAAAATTGAATGAGGTTGGTCTGGCATGACCTCCCCTAAGTGAAACCATGCTGTCTTGGGTCCTGTAGACTAATGGCAACCAGATGTTCCTCCAATCTCTCCTTCAGTAGTGCTTCCATGATCTTCCCCACTACCGAGGTCAGGCTGACTTGTCTATAGTGTTATCCATGGTCCAGCACCCCTGATGGCCCATCTCATGGACAGCAACTTATATGTAGGTACAGGTACTAACCTTAGGGCAAAGACACTTATCGTATAAGCATAAGTATCAGGATCTGTGTTCTATTATGCTTCAATGATATTCAGCTATAAGAAATGATTTTTGCTCTATTTTACTCTGTTCTTTTATGTAGGGCAACAGTGCCATCTCCAGCACTTGTACACCATTGCAACTGACCTTGGGGAAGAGTAGTCCCATTGTGCTGTTATCTATGCAAGCTATGCAACTTTTTACACTAGTTAGAACAGTTACTCAGACCACATGTTTTTGTCCAATTATATTCATTTTATGTATCTTCCTTAGCCATTGCTATAGTAATTATCAGGGTATAAGACCCCTTGTAACATGTAGCTCTGGAGAGAAACTGTCTGCATTGCCTAGGCAAGGAAAATGGGTGTTCTCTCAGTGTTTATACTGTATTGGTAGTAAGTCTGTATTACCTATTTGTAATAAATGTAATTTATTACATGAGTACCACTTGTTTGTTGTCTCTTCCTTTTTGTATCATTCCACCAAGAACCTGATAGGGGAATTTATTACCCAGTGACATTTGGTGACTGCGTGCAGGTGGAATGCACAAGGGAAGATTCATATTCAATTTATTTTGAATGTCAAGTAGTGTAGTGAGATTTTTGCCTACTTGGACCTACTTGTGCTTACAGTGGTAGCAGTTGTGGCAGACCCACACCGTCTTGGTCTTGGGCATGGCAGACCCAGACTGGACCCCCTTACACTCTCTTTGCAAGTGACAGCATACCTCCCCTGGCATGACCTATCAACCACCATGGACCGGAAAGCAGTAGATGACAGTGCCAGGGTATTTTACCAGATTTTGAAACTGCTTATTTGTTTGTCTACCCCTTATTTGTTATGTCTGACCTGTGCACAGAACTGAGACTCGATGTCTCAAACTACCTCACACCCCCATGGTGGATGGACAGATTTTGTACTAGATGCAAAATTTGCAGAAAAAACACTTCTGCTCATATCTGACCATTACATAGAGTCCAAATAAACAACCAAGAAATACAACCTCAAAGGTCTTTTGGTTGCAGCTCTACATACCGCTGTTGAGAGTCTCACAACGTGGTGTGCCTCCCTTGAACTGCAAAACGCATCTCTAAAAAAAGAGATGGGCTTGCAGGCATTGGAGCTACAGAAAAAGGAAAGAAAACTAGCAGAGGAGACACAGTCATTCCACTATGCTAATTCCAGGCTGCTGCACTGTACTGCTCAAGGCACTGAGCGAGAGTTATGTTTGCTAAGAGATGATTGTGAAAGGTTGAAATGTGATAAGAAACAGGTCATTTGAATGACATTTTGAGTGATACGAATGAGACTTTGATAGATGAGAATGCAGAGCTGAAAGAGGATTAGAAGCATGTGAGTTGTGAGTTGGATAAAGAGCTTAGGGAAAATGTTGAATTGGGCGCTGCCTATAGAGTGTTGCAGAGAGAAGTTGAGAGAGGTATTGAGCAGGGCACTGCAAAAATCTGTCACAAAAAGTGTAGACAAAAGATGGCGAAGTTGTGCCATCAACAGGAGATTCTTGCTGGCCATGTTAAGGCCATGAACAGGTTTCAGTATACGCCCACTGAGACTGTGTCATCCAGCAATGATGACTCTGACTTTGATGATGAGGCATACCACTTCACACGCAAGTCCAGCCCCCATAGTGGAGCAACTTCTACTTGCCACTAACAAGATGGCACAGATGTCAGTACGCACACTGCATCACCACATCTACAGAAACATGGCAGATGCCACATACAATGCCAAGATGGTGGCCCCCATGACACCGGCAGAGGGCCTGTGCTCCGTAATGCACCTCTGCTCGCTCCCATTACTAGAAGCAATGAGTCAGAGATTTGCAGCATGATTAATGATGTGATCAGTTTGATTACTGTCCCCAAGGATCAAAAGAAGATCATCTGGGACCAAACTGACACAATTCTTAGAGTCGATCACTCAGGATCACATGTACAAGGCTATCGCTGATGCAGCAGCAGCAGAGGCTGCGCTCCACGGGGCCATGCAATGGACTGAGCTTGGAACACTACACATACTTCCAACCCCTTGGAAGTCACTCATTCTGTCCAGTAAATTGCACAGAGTATAGGACAGATGGGCCCAACTGACAATCTCAGTTACCACTTGGAGAAAGTGTGCTCCCTTTGCGAGAAACTCTCTCTCCAACCCCAATACCAGGTTCAAGTCTTGTGACAGACAATTGAACCAACCCTCTGGGCCAAGTTGTTGGAGACAGCATGAAATGATGGTAATATGACCTTTGATGAGATCGCCGCTGCACTCATATGTGAAAATTCTCCAGGAATCATGGGGACTTGCTTGGCCTACAAAGTCAAGCAAGGTGCAGAGGAAAGCCTAGCTACCTACCATCAATGGTTGTGGCTTGCATACTGAACTGGGAAGGCCCTTGCAGATGAGAACTTTGACATAGGCAAAATTGAGTACAAGAATTTGTAAATCCAGAACATGTGTCTGGCCTTGCGAGAGAAGGTTAAGCTTAATGTTTTCTCAGACACCGACATGTTTGAGGCTACCCTCACTAAGACAGAATGGGCCTATCAGGTCTACCGCCATACTCTCTCTTTGGACAAATCCAACAAGGTTGCTGCAGTCCAGTCTACCCCCGATGCCCCCACTGACTATACTGTGGAGGGCAATAACCAAACAAATTCTACCCCTTCTGATGACAAACAGTCACACAAGGAGGGGGGACCCAGAACTACAGAAACAACAGGAATAGGGACAATAAAGGCAGTTGGAAAAATCCAAGCACCCAACAGAATAACCAGAACCAATACCGAAACAGTCCTAGCTATTGACAAATCAGAGAAGAGAATGAAACACTCCATAAACTGTTGGAGGAAATTCATGCAGAAAGGGGAACCTCAGCTACATGAACTATAGGTGCGCTAGCCCAGGCTGTAGAGTCATCAAGCAGCTGAGGGGAGGTTGCCTCAGTTACTGGCCAGACTGTTGCAACATCCAAGGCAGAAATATCAGTGCAGGCCATTGCTGCACCTGTGACATTACAAGTACACTTGTACCCTGTGCAAGACATACAGGAGGCCCTAAAAGATCCTGCAGTCCTCCAATTTCAGTAACAGAAAGATAATTCTGATTCTGAATGTACAGATTGACAATTATAGGTCCCAGTCTAGATTGTGAGTAACCTGATTGTTGACAAAAACATACGACCTTGTGTAAAGGCCACAGTCAGGGGCCGACAACTGACCATGCTTCTGGACACCGGAGCAGCCATGCCAGTCCTCCATGACTAGGACCCAATCTTATCTGACTGGTCTAGTGGCTGGAAGATCAGTGCACAGGGTGTAGATGGTACCCAGCTACACACCTACTGATCTATTTCTCTACCTGTGGTGGTAGGCCACCTCAGGACTAATTTCACTTTTGACCTCATGGTTCTACGTCATCACCCCAGCATTCTGGGTATTGACTTCTTAGCATTACATGGCTGTGTAGTGGATCTAGCCAACAGGCTGCTCATTCAGATTAAAGGACAACATCATGCTGTTACCATCACAGGCTCTCACATTGTGGCAGCTATCTCCCATAACAACATGGAGTATGACGTCAAGGCCTTGTTCAAAAGTCATGATTATTTTCTGAGCTTGCACCCTTGCTGCAAAAGCACCTTGACATGTTTGCCACCAACAAGCATGACTGTGGTAAAATGCACACTACCATTGAAATCACAGGGCCTGACCTTGTGAGGCAGAAGCAGTATCCATTTCCTGCTGAAGCCTTGCCATCCCTTAGAGAAACCATCCAATCACTGCTTCAACAAGGAATGATTAGGACCTATGTTTCTACTGCCAATTCACCTATTTGGCCCATCAAGAAACCGAATGGGGCCTGGAGACTCACAATTGACTACAGGAAACTCAATCAGATCAATCCTAGCTACGCTCCAACCACAGCATCAGCATGTGATGTACTCAAGCTGTTGACACCTGACAAAAAGTGGTTCACAGCCCTTGACATTTCTAATGGGTTCTGGTTATTCCTATTAGAACAGGAAAACCAATACAAGTTTGCTTTCACCTTTGGTGGACGCCAATACACCTGGACGTGTCTCCATCAGGGGTTTCTCAATAGCCCCTCCCTCTCCCATCTCCATATGATGGATGCTTTGAAGGTATTTTCTACACCCCAGTGCCTCCTGCAGTATGTGGATGACTTGCTCTTGGCAACCACCACGAAAGAAGATTACGTGACCCTTCTAGACGAACTTCTGTCTCTCCTCAAGAGAGCATGCCTCAAGTGCAATCCCTCCACGGCACAACTATGTGAGAAAGAAGTCATCTTCCTTGACCTACATATTACAGACCAAGGCAGAAGCCCAGTTGTCAAAAAGATCCAGGGCATGCAAGATCTGCCACTTCCTACTAGCGTGGCAGCACTCTGATGCTTCTTATGAATGGTAAACTACTCTAGGGATTTTATCTCTGACTTTGCCTTGAAGGCCACTCCTTTGTGTGAACTTCTGAAAAAGGATATCCCATGGACATGGGGCCCCACTCATACTGATGTTGTGACACGGTTCAAATAGGCCTTAGTCTCAGCTCCTGCGCTGATCAATCCTAACCCAGATCTTCCATTCTATTTGGAAACTGCCACATCTGATGTGGCCATGTCTGCAGTGCTGGCACAAAAGTACAATGGGTATTTCAGGCCCATTGCCTACACTTCTCAGATGGTCTCCCCAGTAGAGAGAAAGTATAGTCTCTGTGAAAGAACACTTTTGGTAACCTACTGGGCTGTCAAACATTTCATGTACATCATTGGGTATGCACCTATCATCTTGCATACCCATCACACCCCAACCAACTTCCTGCTTTCATACAAAGTAAAAGATGGTTCAGTTTCCAATACCAGACTCACTCACTGGTCTTTGCTTTTGCAGCACAGGAACATTAAAGTACTACCTGCAAAAATGCCATCCATCCTAGCTCATGGCCTACTTTTCACAGGTAAGCCCCACGACTGCGCACTCCAACCAACTAATATACCTGAGCCAGGACAATTCTTAATGGCTACACCAGATGTTTTAGAAGATACCAGCATGTATCACATCTTCACAGATGGCTCCGCCTCCTATGTGGAGGGGGAACAGGTAGAAGGGTTTGGTGTGTTCATAGTCTATCCAGATGGCGACTTCATGTGCATTGCTAGGAAATGTACAGTCATTTCCTTACAGTATGCCGAATTGGCAGCTGTGGCCTGTGCTCTAGAGGTTATGCCCTATGGTGCTAAGGATGCTATCATCTTTGCAGACTGCAGTTGGGTCTGCTCCTCCCTTAGTGAGTTCCTACCATTCTGGGAGAAAAACAGTTTTACATGATCTGATAGCACACCTGTCAAATACAGGGATCTGTTTGTGTACATACACACATTGACACAACAGTTCACTCATAAGCTGTACATTCACAAGGTAAAGGATCACTGCAAAACGGATCCTTACCATGAATTCAAAGATCGAGCAGATTTGCTTGCAAAAGCAGGTGCTCAAGGAGGGGAGACATGGTCAGTGACTCACCCAGTAACTGTGGCAGCCATCTTCTCAGCTGCCAGCACCAGGCAGAAACTGCAACCCAACCCCCCAATGAACCTTTCTGCTGCACAGAAATCTGACCCAGAACTAAAAGATGTGTTCAAATACCTAGGTAAAGGAATTGAACAGGAACTACCTACTGGTAGTCCATACAAAAGACATTCTGACAACATACGCCTATCCCATGATCAGAAACTGATCTGGTATAGGAAGGATGATACAGGTCACAAATTGTGGATTGTACCACAGTCCTTATGAACTGAATTCATCAGCATGGTTCATGACACCCACACTGGTGGACACCAGGGGGCAGATAATACCATCCAGAGACTAAAAACCGTAGTCTGGTGGCCTGGTATGACCAAGGATGTGGAGGACTATGTGGACAACTGCATAGTGTGAAAAGAAATGCCAAATTACTGCCACAAAGGCAATCTGGACCATGGAATGTGATACAAATTGATTTCATAGGCCCACTGACTAACTCCAGCAAGAACAAGTATGCACTTGTTGTCACAGATTTGTTTTCCAAGTGGGTTGAAGCATTCCCTACTCAGAATAACACAGCAAAGACAACTGCCAAGATCCTGGTAGATCAGATATTCTCCAGGTGGGGACTACCTCTTAAGGTAGACTCAGACCAGGGAACTAGTTTTGCAGCTGAGCTAATGAAGGAGACACTCCAAATGCTTGGAGTAGATCAGAAATTCCACATCCCATACCATCCTCAATCCTCAGGTCAGGTAGAAAGAGCAAATAGAAGAATCAAACAGATGTTATGCGGATTCATCAATGACAATCCCAAGGACTGGGATTCCCTCTTGCCAATACTTCCGATGGCAATCAGGGGCACTCCTACAGCAACTACTCAGTGCACACCATATATGGTTATGACTGGTAGAGCCATGAGATTACCTGAGCACCTGTTGATTGCCCTCCACACCCCTACAGCAGATAGGGTATCTATGGACAAATATGTTGAAAAACATTGCGATGACATCATGAAAACACATTTGTTTGCTTCCAATCATATGGGTAAAGCCCAACAACAAGCAAAAGCCCATTTTGGTAAGCATGCCAAAGAAGTTGACTGGCAAGTTGGAGATCAAGTCATGCTTCTCCAAGACAAACCACCAGCTCACTCATTTACCAGCAAATGGGAAGGCCCATTTCCCATTGTCAACAAACTCAACCCTGCTGTTTATCAGGTGAGAGTTCAGCATTAGAAACAAACCACTGACAAGTGGCTCCATGCTAATCAGCTCAAGTTGTATAAAGGTGACTAATTACTTTTCACCACCCTATTGGAGCTGAATAGTATCCCTCATGTAACAATCCTTTTCTGTTCCTTTCAGATATACTGGCAAGATAGCCATCTTGCACTTCCTCATCCTGGTGGGACTACTTTCTTTGACTTATCCTCAAGACAAACCCCTTTTGACTGACCAAAGATGATGCATATCATGTTTGCTTCAGAATCTTGAACATACAGCTAGAGATGTACCCATCTCCAGCCCCAAGGGAGTCCATATAGACGTTCCCAATAAACTGATTACTGTTAAGGAAGGCTCAGACACCTATCTTAATGCCATGGTTGTAGCCCCAGACAAATCCACATTGCAGATACAATGGGAAATTGATTATAATGGTTACACACTTCCTGTAGCATGTTTATCTAAAGGAACCTTTCACGGATGGCCCAACACAGGGATTGCACCAAATGGTACACTTTCCATTCGACAAGCCACTTCTAGACACACTGGTCTCTACAACATAACTGCTTTAATAGATCCTACCTTTTGTGACCATTTCACCTCTGAAGAGTCACAAGCTTTCTGTCTTCACAACTATATGGCTACTGAAGCTATGTTCCTTTCTGTAGTCCCACCCACTGAAGAAGAACTGGCTGAATGTCCTCCACAGGAACCTGGTCCTCCTAGTGGCCTGACCACCACTTCCCTTCCAGGAGTTTTGATTAGCAATGTACAATTCATGCATATTCCAGTTATTTTTAATCTTACCCATTGGAATATGGCCGAGTTTGGTTTCTGTCACACAACCAACACTTCTAAATTTTCCAGTATGATGCTTCTAGATATTATAGTTGCTTACCAAACTCACACAAATGATCCCATTAGTGGATCGCATGCCACTGGACACTTAGGAGTTTTTAGACCCACACCTAATGTTAACGGTAAACCACGCACTAGGTGTGACACTGCAGATGTTACTGGTGCAGCAGGCACCATATCTGGCCTTTTGGTTCAGGAATGTCAATTTGGAATTGAGCAGATATAGCTGCTATTAAAGCACAAACACTTACATTTCAACAAGCTGCTAAAAATGATGTGTTACCACCACTGTTACATGGTATAGATGGTTTAAGTAAGGAAGAACGTTTTACAGTTTATAACATGAAAGAAATTACAAAAGGGTTCAATGACAGTAGAAACAAAATTAATGAATTGATTTTTCAAAATAACAAGGAGGCAGAGAAGCAATATATTGCCCATGAACTTTTATGCTCCACTTACGGTTCTTATGTTATTGTCAGTGTTAACAATCTCTTCAGGGATTTGGAAATAGGATGTATTCCAGATATTATTCATGATAGGAGAATGTCTAAATGGTATTGTCCTCACTGCAAATCTACTGCATGCATTTACATTGTGTATGTTGAATTCTGTCAATATTTCTATGTCTACTGCTAGAAATCTTGGGTATGTTTCATGTTATCCAAACCAAGCACCATACTATTCTACTAAATGTTGTACAATTCACGACAACCTCTTCATTACTTTCACTGTGTCACTACCTCACTTTGATCTACAAACTTCTGTCTGACAAACTGGCTGCCATTAATTCCATCGGACATCTTGCTGAGAATATCTATCAAGAATGAACTGACTTGCCTTCTTTGCTTGTTTACCATCCTGTTCTACAAGCTTGGGTCACACTGCATACCAACTGCTGTGGCAAGAAAGAATATTATTACCTATGCCGCTGTGATGTATTTGACATTGTTAAACCTGTATGCAGTTATTTTCCAGAACATTTGGCTTGGTCCTATACCTTGGGTGATGATCTGCCGTCCAACCTGACTGAACAATCTTTGCAAGCTGCATCTTCAGTGCCAGACACCAAAACAGCTGCAACCTGAAGCTACCTGAAGGAGGTACATCACTTCATGACATGGCTCACCAACTGATCCTTCACCTGTTCTATACATCTACAGCAATGGAGAGTGTCAACTGTATGAGTTACCTACAATTCTGATGGGCAGTATTGTGTAGTGATAAATCATGATTCCTTTGTTTATGGTGCTAAAGCATGTACTATTAGTTTTTCTAACTTCTGTTTTACTCCACAGCAGAAAACTGTCATGGGTCATACAGTTATTACTCCTGTTCCCATCTCTGAACCAAATGCTATTGATACTGATCCGCAATACTTGCTTGCTTTGTGTCAATATTTGCCTATTTTTAATGTACACGTCGACCCTTTGACACTTTCTTTGAAATCCCTTTTAGCTAGAAAGGAGTCACAGCTTATCTATATTAGCAACAATATTTCTAAAGCTGGTGATGTTCTTAATACACTTATTCATGATGGTGATTTAAAGACTGCTCTTTCCAATACTTGGTTAGAATTAATGCTTAACGCTTTTGTTATTATTCAAGCATTTTTGATTGCTTTTCTGATACTAACACTTTGCTGTCTGTGACGTACTCTTAGACAGCATCACAAACAACTTGAATTCCTTTACAAGGCTCATGCCTCAGGCTTGTAAATGACAGCTTTTGTAGCTCCATCCCATTACTTTCCTGTGGTTGTTGCCTTTTCTTTTGAAGGGAACAAGGGGGGGAATGTTATCCATGGTCCAGACCCCGATGGTGCCCCCACCTCATGGACAGCAACTTATTTGTAGGTACATGTACTAACCTTAGGGTGAAGACACACATTGTATAAGCATAAGTGTCAGAATCTGTGTTCTATTATGCTTCACTGATGTTCAGCTATAAGAAGTGTGTTTTGCTCTATTTTTACTGTATTCTTATATGTAAGGCAACAGTGCACTCTTCAGCACTTGTACACCATTGCAACTGATCTTGAGGAAGAGTAGCCCCATTGTGCTGCTATCTATGCAAGCTATGCAACTTTTTACACTAGTTAGCACAGTTACTCAGACCAGCTGTTTTTGTCCAATTATATTCATTTTATGTATCTTCCTTAGCCGTTGCTATAGTAATTATCACAGTATAAGACCCCTTGTAACATGTAGCTCTGGAGAGAAACTGCCTGCATTGCCTAGGTAAAGAAAATGGGTATTCTCCCAATGGTTACAATATATTGGTAGTAAATCTGTAAGTCTGTATTATCTATCTGTAATAAATTTCATTTATTACATGAGTACTACTTGTCTGTTGTCTATTCCTTTTTGTACTGTTCCACCAAGAACCTGATAGGGGAATTTATTACCCAGTGACAGTAATTCCCTGCTTCCTCTTCGTTCCCACTTTTGTATAAGGGGACTACATCTGCTGTCCTCCAGTCTTTGGGTACCTCCCCGGTTTCCAGTGATTGGCTAAACATGATTGCCAGCGGTTTAGTCACCACCTTTCTTAGTTCCTTTAGAACCCTGGGGTGCACCCCATCCAGCCCCATTGCTTTATCGACTCTTATTCCTTCCAATTCCTTTAGGATCATTTCCTGAGTAAAGGAACCTGTGTCCATTTCCATGTCCTTCCCACCTCTTTTACTCTCTTCAGGCCCATTATTCTCCCCTTCCTCAGTAAAGACTGGCCAGAAATATCTGTTCAGTATGTCAGCTTTACTGTTGTCATCCTTCACACTGCCCCATCCTTCCTCTTCAGTCTCACTATCCCTCTCTTCACCCTTCTTTTTCCACTTATGTACCTGTAAAAGCTTTTGTCCCCTCTAACCACTGATTTTGCAATGCTCTCTTCTGTCTGAGCTTTGACTTCCCTTACTGATCTCCCTGCCTTCCTTTGTTTCTCCTGGTACTTCTCCCTATCCCCTTCTGCCTGTGTCTTTTTGTAATGCCTGAATGCAATCTTTTTGGCTTTCACTTTCTCCACTACCTCCTTGGAAAACCATAATGGCCTCCTCTTCCTTTTACCCTTGCTAACCTGCTTAATGCATAATTGTGTTGCTCTTATAATCCCTGTTTTAAATATTGCCCACTGTTCCTCCACTCCCGATTCCCTTCTCATTCCTATTAGTACCTCTTTCAAGCATGTCCCCATTTTCCCCAAATCTGCCCTCCTAAAATCCAGGATATGTGTTTTTGTGTGGTTTGTTCTGCTCCTTCTGTGATTTCAAAAACCATAGTGACCAGTGGGTACTGTTCCCCAGGTGCTCCTCCACTGTTACTCCTATCACACTGTCCCCGTTTGTAAGTTTGAGGTCCAGAATTGCCTTCTGCTGATTTGGTTCCATGACCACTTGCTTAAGGAAGGCACCCTGAAGGGATTCCAGGATAGATCTGCTCCTTGTTGGTGCTGCTGCTGGGAGGCTCCAGTCCACATCTGGAATAGTGAAGTCTCCAACCAGCACCACCTCCCCCTTGTCCACCATCCTTTGAATGGCTAGCATTAACTCTGTAGCTGTCTCTTCCTCCTGGGCTGGTGGTCTGTAGACCACCCCTGTGCAGATGGCTGACCCCATTTTCCTTTCCAACTTAACCCACAGCATCTCCCCTCCCCATTTTGTTCCTCCTGGATCTATGTGGCCTTTATGCGATCTTTCACATAAAGTGCCACTCCTCCTTCCTTCCTGCCCTGTCTCTTCAGAATATGTTTTAGCCAGGTATGGCCATCTCCTAGTCATGGTTATCATTACACCAAGTCTCTGTGATGGCCACAATGTCCAAGTCTGACTGCACCATGGCAGCCTCCAGATCCTCCATTTTGTTGCTAAGGCTCCTGGCATTGGCACTCATTGCTTTCCATGATGTGACCTCCCTGGTCTGTTTTGCTGTTCTACTCCAGTCTCCTCCCTGGTTGTCCTTTTTTCTGATTCTCCCTGCTGTCTGCCCTTCCATTGTATTTTGTCTTTTTTCTGCCTATCTGCCCCTTGGGTGCCTATCTCCATCTTTTGTACACTGCTTTGTAGTGATATCTCCTCCTCCTCCTGTTCTCTGGTTCCATTGCTAGCTATTAGGGGTGGGTAATTAGGTACCTTCCTTGCTGACATGCCACTCCTCTTGGCTAGTTTTAATGCTTGTCCACGTAGCATTTAAACTTTTCATTGAGTGCTTGGATTCCCCTCCAGGACAGATGCAGACCATCAGGCTTGAACAAGCCCACATTCCTCCAGGTGGGTCTCCAGTCACCAATGAATCCAAACCCTTCCTCATAGCACCAGTTCTTCAACCATGTGTTTAAGTTCCTGGTGAATGCACCCCTATGCTCTTTCATTCCTCTCACAGGTAGTACTTCTGAGAAGGTGACAGATGTAGGAACTTGCTTGAGACCCCTCCCCAATTTCCTAAACTCTTCCTGGACTTTCTTAGGCTCCCCGTTTGCCAGTTCATTAGTTCCTAGGTGGATAATGACATCCAGCTCTCCCTCCTGACTTGTCTTCTTGGTGATCCCCAGGATCTTCATCCCATAAAGTCAATTACTTTAACTCAGTGGGTTGACATTAAATCTTCAAACATTACAGTTTCTCAGAATACTAAACTGAGACACATTCAGTTTAATGTATTTCACAGAACATATTATACTCCTAGGAAATTGAATAAATTCAATGGTAATATATCTGATAGATGTCGGAGGTGTAAAAAAAATGAAGGCACACTAGTACATATGTTTGTTGTTTGCCCAAAACTTGCAAATTTACTGGCAGAAGATCCTTGGGCTACTGCAACACATCTTAGGGGTGGACATTTCATTTGACCCAGGTATTATCCTTCTTCATCTTTTTGAGGCAATAGGGTTGTCTAACCAACAAACAGACCTGGCTAAATTAATCTTAATAAACCCTAAAAAGGTTATATTACAACACTGGAAAGATGTTAAACCCCATCTTATAATGAATTATTAAATCTCATGATAGATAGTGCTAGATTATAAAAACGGTATTATGCAAGATCTCATGAAATAAGTAAATTTGAGTTGCTCTGGGGTATTGGAAACTCATCCCGTATAGATGCTAGTCACCTTTTCTGCCTTCTATGTCTTTATTTTCTATAATTCTGGTCACGCCTTTAGCCTGGGTAAGGACGAAAACCTGTTCTCTGATTAGACACGGGATTAATCCCAGGCTATAATAAGATGAAACAGGATTCTGAACCCAATAAAAAAAAAGAAAAAAAGGATCTTCCTCACATCTCGCCACACCGTGGCACCTAGTAGGCACCTCACCTCCCTGTCCTCCCACTCACATGTTCCTAGCTTGATTCCCCGTATGATAGAGTCCTCCACCAGGATTCGCTTCCTCCTCCTGTGGGGTCCACTGCTCCCCCCACTGAGGTCACCTTCTCGGTTGACCTCGACATCCTTCCCTTCCACTTCTCTGGATGCCTCTGTCTGGTTGTCCCCATTTGCTAGTGCGGCATATAAGTTCTGGAGTGGAATAGGATTTGGGATGTGCCTCTACCTGACCATCTTAATCCTTCCAAAGCACACCTTTGTCCAAATGCTCCTCATTTTTGGCATCATTTGAGGCAGTGGCTTTGGACTGGGTGGTCTCTGGATGGGGTGAGGTACTCCAGACCCAGTTTACCTCTGCTCTGAGTCTGGCTACCTTGTCCTGAGTCCTGAGAGATGCCTGAAGATAGGGCAGCACCTCATCATCCAGAAGATCTACCTGAATATGGCTGCCCCACATCCACTGCATTGCATCACTCCCCACATAATTCTGCACTTATACTTATGGGAAGGTGGGCTCAATTTAAAGATAGGGCTGTTATGGGCCCCCCAGCTCCCAAAGCTCATTAAGTGTAATTCCAACACAGGAAGCTATATAGCTAATAATAAATCAACTCACCCATACCAAGGAACTGAGAGAATGGAAGAGTACCACCAGGTGTATTCTGACTTGTGACCACAGCCCCCTTTGTGAAACTGAGAACATAGGTTAATACATAACACTGCTGCAATGATTCTGACTTATGAGGTACTCAAATATTACTTTTTGATACTGCATTTGAGTGTCCTCCAATGGATAGTCCCCCTATCTGTTTCTAAATACGAGCTGTATCTGACCAAATTAGGATTTCAGATCTAGAGTTGATGATGGGATATGAGGTCACATTTTTACATAGATACATGAATGCATAGCTCTTTTGATCCAGCTTTCAGATAGTTGAATCCAAGGGTTAATTGTCTGGGATCTGATGGTATTCAAAAACCAAATCCTTTGATCCTACTTAGATCCATACTGTACATGGTATCTGGGGTGATTGGATCCATGGCCAGATGACATAATTATTTGATGACATCCAAAATCCAAAAAAGGGTGCTCTCCAAGCAACACTAAACCAAGCCCCAGAACTACCAAAAAAATGCAATGAGGGTCCCAGAACTGCCTGCACAGGAATACTTTAGCCAGTCAGAAGGTTTGCTAAAATTAAAAAAAACACAAACAGGAATTGGCCCAAACTTGGCTGGGTGCAGCTGCTGGAAGGAGTTAGAACTCAGAGATTACAAATGCACAGCACAGCACACACACAGTATTGCTTCACATAACGTGTTTAATTTCAGGGGGCCTGATTCTTAAAGCTTCTTAAATGGTGCAAGGGGCTTGTGTCACAAGGAATGGTGCAAGGTGCCATTTGTGCCAAAAGATGTACCAGGAGCAATTCTCAAATGCAGCATGTGGCTGCATGCACCAAAGGGAGCTTGTGCCATCCTTGTGGCACACAATGGGCTATGGCATGGTGCTAGAGGGCTTTATAGCAGATGCAAGCTGCCATATCCCCTAATTTGGGATTCTCTAAACTCTCCCAGAGGGCAAAATTCTAAGTACCATTAGATCAGTCAGGGCTGGTCTAAAGGTACTTAGAAGTGTGTCTTCTGGGAGGGTTGGAGCACTTACACCACCCCCGGAGCCCTCCCTGTGTGGAAGGGAACATGTACTGCAGTCCCCCCCCTCCCTATCTCTGATCCCTCCTGAAGCAAAACAGATATCATTCCCAGGTGATCTAGTAGACCTCTGCACCCCAATCCCTGCTTTATTAATAGTTATCATGTATCTGGTGGTCTAGTAGACACCCCAGCCCCACCCTCTTTTTATATATAGTAATCCCATCCCTGGTGGTCTAGCGGACCACCCCCTCCCTATCCCTGATCTGTCTGTATATTATAACATATAACATTTCCTGGTGGTCTAGTGGATCCCCAGCCCCCAACCCCGGCAGGCAGTGCCCCACCACCCTGCTTCCACCATCCCATCCCTGAGCTGGTGACCAGCACAGTCCTATACTCTTCATCATGGCCTGCCACTGACTGAGATGTCAATGAACATATACTGTAACAGCTGATTGTACAGTACATGCCCATTGACAGCTCATTCAGTGACATCGTGGTGGGGGGCAGAGGGCTGTGCCAGTCACCAGCTTGGAGATGGGACAGGGGTAGCGGGGTGGTGGGGCACTGCTGCTGGGATGGGAATTCACTAGACCACCAGGGAATGTTGCATGTTATAATAGTGAGCAGTTTGGGGATGGGGGGTCTGCTAGACCACCAGGGATAGGATTACTACATATAAAAAAAGGATTGGGTCTGTGGGGTTCCACTAGCCCACCAGGGATGTGATAACTATTAATACAGCAAGGACTATGGTGGGGGTCCACTAGACCACCAGGGAATAATATCTATTTTGTTTCAGGGGGATCGAGGCTGAGGGGGTCCACTAGACCACCAGGGATGTGATTACTACTTATAACAAGGGGATTGGTGGGCCATTAGCCACCAAGGATGTCCTAGAGTGCCACAAAGCCACCCTGCAGCTTGTGGCATGCCATCCAGATGTGCTGTCTGTTTGGCGCACGGTCACAGTTACTGCAAGCTGTGGGACTTTGCCGCCTGGACCCTACCCGATGGAAAATCAAGTGCAGGGTCCTGGTGTATCAGCAATTGGTGCACATTGCTTTTAGCATGGCTTGCACTGATTTTTGAAAATTGAGCCCCAGGTCTCAAAACTACATAAAGGGAGAGCACACTGAGGAACCCTAGTGCTTTGAGTTAAAGCCCTATCGGGGAAGGGGGCTGGACAACTTGCTGAAATAACAGGGAAGCACAGAGTTGCATTCTAGATGTAATGGCATGAGATTTGTGCCCACAAATCTTCAGCCAATCAGACACTTGTACATGTGCAATCAGCCCATCTCTACCAAGTTATTACATTTCTGGGGGTTACAGCTGTGATATAATTGCAGCAGGAGTAGCATTTTCTAGATTTTTAGAGAGCTGTCAAAGGACTGATGGACTGATTGACTCACTGACTGACTAAGAGTGAAGAAGGAGCAGCTCCATTCCAGAGATGAGAAGGAGAAAGACCTATTGTGCTTGGAGTTGGGTAGAAGCCCTGAGAGATTTGCCCCACATCTTACATTTATTCCAAACAGACCAAAGACTGGGTTTGTGTGGAAGCCACCTGAAAGACAGTGTATTCCAAATGGAGCCAAAGCCAGAGGTAAGCCAGAACAGAAGAGTGCCACTCCACCTCAGCTTCCTGTTTGATTGATGTGAAATCCCCAATACAGGACAGGAGATGAGGAAAAGCCCCTTTCAAAATGGTGAAGGCAAAAGTCATTATACAGGATAAGACCGGTGATGTTGAGATATCTGCCCAACAGCTCGTTCCTTGTTTTTGCATTCTGCTTTTTGTGTATGATTGCCTTATTGTACACTATATTTGTAAACATTGTGGAATGGATCTGTTGGGATGGATGACTCTGTATCTTACTTGAGGATATTTTTGCTGTGTATGATAGTGCTATGAGGGACTTTCACAGAAGAAAGCATTGCATCATGTAATATATCCACAGTTATGTAACATCCGAATCCAGACTCCTTTTCCCAAAGATTATAAGGCCCATGCCTATTTTCGTATTATTGAAACCTGGCTCTGTTCTCAAGACCCGTTTTGGGTAACGCTTTCCTTAGTGCTTTTTTGCTGAGGTTCTTTTTCTTTTCTTTTTAGCTTGCTTCTTATTTTGGGCCTACCTGATTCAGGTTTACCTATCGTGCTGTGACATCTAATGGACCAACATCCTCAACAGCGACAGACACAATGCCGAGTGTTGGCATTGTACTGTCGGGGATTCTGGTGTGTTTTCTTCAGGGAGCTGACCTCCACACCCCTGGTCTCTATTTATACAACTCAGAGTCAGAGTTGTCTTGGGGAGGGGAACATTGGGAGATGCACCACCAGTGTCTATGGGGACCATCACAGCAACCTGACGCTTTTCATCGAATTCTGTCTCTATGATGGTCTTTGCAGTGGTGGTGTCAACATGCAGTTGGCATACCCCTGATTCATTTCCCCCAGGGTGAGATACAGATGAGACACACTGATGAGTCCTGTGTAGGATGAAACACATGTCTGTGTCTTCTGTTCTCATCCTTTGCAGATTGCGTGAGAAGCCAGTTGGCATCATGCATTCATGCTTAAAGCAGAACCAAAACAAACAGAAGGGAGAATGAAATAAGTGCCTTGGCTGGGATTAAATCCCAGCTGAAGCAATTATTCCTTTCTCTCTCTTTTGTTTGTTTGGGTTCTATATATGTGCACACCACACCCTTGTGAATGAAAACATTAAAGCAGATATAGCCTAAATTTTCATGGTGATTTGCACATGTAGCCCATGATGCTTTGGAAACAAAGAGTCAATGTGAAATGGGTAACATCTAGCACTACCAGGGCAATGAGAGGTATGCCACAGGGTTTGGTCCTGGGTCCAGTTTTGTTCAATATTTATATCAGCGACCTCCATCTTGGTCTACATGACATTCTAAACAAGTTTGCTGATCACACTAAAATAGGTGGTAATAAGGCATGTAATGAGGATGACCCCAAAAAGATTTAGGCTGATTTTGATACCCTTTACAATTGGATTCAGTTATGGGACATGCAGTTCAACCTGGATAAATGTGTTGTATTACACATAGGAAACAACAATATAGGTCATATCTATTTCTTAAGTGAGGTAGAATTAAAAAAAGTAATCAATGAGAGTGATCTTTGGGTTATAATTAAATCCAACATGAACTTTAAGAATAATCTTTAAGAATAATAACTCAAAAGCCATAGCCAAGGTCAACAGAATTCTGGATTGTAACAGGAAAAATATCTCTAGCAGACATAGGGACGTTGTTTTGCTGCTTTATAGGGCTCTGGTAAGACCACACTTGAACTATTGGTCACAGTTCTGGTCCCCCTACCTAAAATGTGAAATTCATCAGCTAGAAAGGGTCTAGAGGAGATTCACAAAAATGATTCATGGATTCGATGGCTTGCACTATAAAGACAGGCTGAACAAACTGCAGATCCATAGCCTAGAAAGAAGGCAAATATGGGGTGACCTCATTTTATATCCAGTTTATGTAAGGATGAAACCTGCTCACAGAAATGGGCTTGGAATATAAATTAGTTCTTTTAGTTCAAGAAAACATAATAAGTAGTTCTGGGGGAATCTTTAAAAACAAATGAGGTACATATTAAACTCAAAAGGTAATAAATTACTGGACTAGATTGCCCAATACAGTACATCATAAATGTAACCAGCACTGGATGTTTTAAAAAATTGCTGGATAATCTGATGGACTCTTGGGAAGGCACATGGAATACCACTGTATAGTGTGTGGTGTGTGTGTGTTGGGTGGGGGAAGTAGACGTGAAGCACCACTGGTGTACATCTACCCTTCCACACCTACTGTAAATACCTAAATACCTAAGTATACTTTGCATTATTGGATATGTGTGATTTTGTATTTCTTTGAAACGTGGCTTTGTTGCCAATGTCCTTTTTTGGGTAACCCTCTCCTTAGTGCCATTGTGCTGAGGTTCTTTGTCTTTTAGCTTGTTTCATATTTTGGGCCCATCATGACCCAAACATGTAAGACCACATTAAGTCTGGTTCATTTTCCCCTGGGGTTAGATATAGATGAGGCACACTGATGAGTCCTGTGTAGGGAGAAACATGCATCTGTGTCTTCTGTTCACAACTGTACTCTGGATATTATATATGGTATTTAGGTAAATATGTAAGCATTGGTGTTGCAGAGAAATTATTTTGCAGGTGATACTTTTTATTGGACTAAATAACCTGTTTTTGAGACTAGCTTTTGAGAGTCATACTTTTCATTACGAACACCGTGGCACTTAAGAGTCAGTTCAGATTCATTAAAAAAAACAGGAAGGCTGCAGAATATCCCATTGTGATTGTGGAAGAAGGTGTATCTACTATACAGAGATAGCCATGTCAGGATTAAAGTAATATTTCTCATGTCTGGGGTGGGGGGGGGTGTAGTGATGAGGTGGTTTGAGGCTGAAAAGGAAAGAAAAAATATCCAGGGGCCAGATTTTCAAAGGGACCTTAGACCAATGCAAGGTGCATCAAACAACCACCTTGCATCAAATCCAGGTGGACCAAATATTGTGCACTGTATTTTGCAAGAAAAGCCTTCTCTGTGGCAAAGTCCTCCAAAATGATGCAAGAGGAGCTCTGGGTCAAAAATATGATTCAAGGGGTGAAAATAGCACAAGCTGAGAATGACACAAGTTGAGTCAAAAATATGATGCATGGGGTGAGATGGAATAACAACTGTGCAAGCCGAATCAAAGATACAATGCATGAAGTGAGATGGTGCAAAAATGGTGCAAGCTGAGTCAAAAATAAGATGCATGAGTGAGATGGAAACAAATGGTGCTAGCTGAGACAAAGTGACACTTTTTCAGGTGAAGTCAGATGAATTTATGACAAAGTGGCATCTTCACCGGTGAATTTAGGTCAATTAGCATAGAAAAAAGGTCACTTCACCTGGTGAAGACTGTGCAAAGTCAACACTTCTCATTTCTTGAATTTTGCCAACTTTGAAAATTAATTCACAAAGCAAATTTTGGCCACTTCACCCATCCTTACCTGAAAACACATCAACACTCTTGTGTCATGAATAATTGTCAGTTATTAGCTGACCCAGTGGCATGGCTACAGTGTATTGCCCTGTACCTGGGAAACTGGGGATTGTGTGTGATCCATTGAATCCCATGCTGGAGTTGTCTGTGAGCCGGGCACATCATGGAGGTGAGGTTCTTGTATCCTGGGGAGAGAGGATGTAGGCCATCCAGTAATTTCACAACCCATGCCAGATCACCGTGGAGTGGGTATTGGTACTTGTCTGCCTTCCTGGCTGGAGGAAGGGTGCATCCACAGCAGTCTCAGCATTGGGCTGGGGTACTGGGAGATCCAAAGGGAAAACAGATGCAACTTCTTTTCATGTGTTATTTTTTCTAATACCCTGATAGTAACTATTAGAAAAAGACATCTGGTTGATTGTCCTGTAAACTTTTTAACATATTATTTTATTTGTTTTACTTTTTAAAGATTTTTTAAGGCTTTAGAGAGCTGAGTCTCCTTTTCCTTTATGTCTGGTTGTGAATGTGTTTTAAGTAGTAGTTCATTCTCTACTTATCAAGGCAGAGCAGCTCACACATATACTGCTTCTAGCTCAGCAGTAGAACAATTATCTACTACTTAAGATTCATTGTGCCTTTTTAACTTATTTTAGGCACTTGTTCTGCTCAGGATCCTACTAAGCCTTTCTCTCCAGATCAGATAAGTAGTACTTTGTGTAAGGTGAGTGAGTGAGTGAGTGAGTGAGTGAGTGATAAGATTTTAAAAAACATATTTGGACTCCAATCAGCTTATGTGTTATACCCTGTCTGCATCTCCCTTCATTTTGTTTTTAATTAGTAGGGTCATTTTCATTGAAACAGGGCCCTTGTCCCTTAGAGTTCATTTGCTTTGGTTGCTTAATTCTTTGCTGAACTCATAATCCTCTGTCAGTGATGTCACATATAACTTCCCAAATGGGAGTCTTACTTCAAGCTCTCTGCCTAGGACTGCACCTTTTGGATCTCGGTTCCTAGCTGATGCTGCTCCTTTCCACGACAGAAGCCACTCTCAAACTCTTTCCTCCCAGTCCCCTACTGGAACATACATATGAACATATGAAGAAGCCAGCAGAAGAAGGCTATTTGGTCTATCTAGTCTGCTTATATTGCAGGATCCACAGCTTGAGTTACTGACCCTGCCCCCTCCCTACTCCTCCCATCCTCCATACCCATGATCCTTACATTCCCACTATGCCTATCCCAGCCTCTCTTGAAGCTGCCCACTGTCTGAAATGAGACCACCTCTTCTGGCAGTGCATACCATCAGATGAGGACTGGGGAGCAAGTAGGGGCTACATTTATGTTCAGCATCTTTGAGACTCACTGGATATTCACAGCTTGGGATGCTGGTGAGGGACCAGACTCAGCAGCACGCATCTGCTGACTGAAATTTTAAATAAAAGGAAATGAAAAAGACCCTGGTTCCCAGTAAAGGGGCAGAGAGTAGAGCTGCAGTAAAGTTATACTTCACCAGCAAAGTTGCCACAAAGTGGCTGGAATTTACATTTGCGACATTTCGTAAAGTTTTCATTGCCCTCAGCAACTTTGACTACACCTGAAATTGTGAAGTTTTCACTGTAAAGTGCAAAATTCACCTGTGAATTGTGGAATTTACAGGTGAATTCTGTAATTCACAAGCAAATTACACCATTCATGGGAGAATTCTGCCATTTGTGGCAAAATTCCACACTTGGATAAATTCTGCGCCTTGTGAATTGCACTAACTTGGTGAATTAATTCATGGCACAAATTTAATAAATTTTGCACATCTCTAGCAGAGAGAGAGTACCAAAACAGAACATGAATGGGTTCAGAGCACACAGAGGCAGTCCTAGATGTTCCCTCCACATGGCCCAACCCTGACAGGTGAAAATGGGATGAACATATAGAAGCTGAAACACTATGTGTTGTTCGGAGTATCAAGGAACTCCATGATAGTCAGAAGTTACATTAAGGGATTAAGTGTTTAAAGAGCAGGTACAGTATCTACTTACCTACTTGTATGTTTATGGTACTTTTCAGGTTAAATTTATACTTTTGATGTTATTATTGGTGGCCACAGTTTGAAATGATTTTTTTTCCTTGTTGGTTGTGCATAATGGCCATTATGCATGAATGGGTGTAAATTACATGCTGGAGACACATAACCCACCCGTGCAGCTCCGCAGCCCCAGACAGGCTCAGGGTGCACAGTATTCACTACCGCATGCACCTGCAGGTCACCTGTCCATGGCCTCACCCCATGGCATGCAGGACTGTGCAGGGCAGCCAGGAGCGGAGTAGTGGACCCAGGTGGGCATCCAACTAGATGCCTGTCCTGCATCTCTGAGCGGATCCCTTGCACCTTGGTATGGGTCTGGGTGAGGGAATACCACCCGCAGGTACCTGGACCCACCCGCCAATTCCCCCATCCCCAGTGGACCAGCCTGCCAATGAACAATCCCTGTGGTGGCACCCACCACACTGATGTCCCCCCTTAAGAGTACCTCTACCCATCCCTGTCTGTGCAAGACAACACCCTGCCCCTGATATGATGCAGCCCTGACCCCGGTACTGTACAGAACCCCCCTGCCCCACCTCATTGCAGCCCCCTCCCCAATGTGAAGCAAACATCCCCTACCCCACCACAGTGTTGCCCTGTCCCCAACCTCATGTAAGAACCCCCCCCACCATCAACACAGTGTAGCCTGGTCCCTGTGAATGGCAAAACAACCCTCCCAACACACGGAGGTGCCATGAGTGGCCCCATCCCAGCCCTGAACCTGGTACCTCCGCACCATGTTGGTGGCCAGTGGGGGATGGGTGGTGGTGTTGTCAGTGCAGTGGGGGTGGGGGGACCACTGACCACCAATGAAGGGCAGGGGACTGGGATTGGGGCTGGGGTGGGTGCATGTTTGTGGTACTTGGCTGTGTCCCAACAATGGATGTCCGGGTGGGAGGGCACTATTAGTGAGCTGGGGCTGTACTGTGAGGGGTGTGATGCCTATCCAACAATGGGGTGGGGGCACAGGCCACCAAAGATGTCAGAGGGGGTCCAGGTGCTGGGGTGTTTGCCCCGAGGGTCTTGAGACATATGCACAACCCAAGATGGCACAGGTTGCACCAGGTCAGGCATGCTGGGCTGCAATAGCTTGATACCTGCTGCATCCCAGGGACTGCCTCGCTGTGTGTGTACTGGGGGGGACTGCTCATTATGCACTCTGGATGGGGTTGGGGGAGTGGGCGAACATGCATGTGCAGCTATGGGGTGGGGTGTTCAGGTGTGGGGGAGGGTCTGCCGTGCACCTACAGGGACTGTGCTGCCATGTATATGTGGGGAGACTGCACTGTGCACCTCCGGGGATGGGGCAGGGGTGTGGGGAGGCCACCTTATGGGCATGGGTCTGTTTGTGTGCGCAGGGGCTACAATTCTGCTGCTGGGGCCCACTGGCAGCCCTGTATGTGCAGGGCTGGGCATGTACTGCAGATACAGAAGGGTTTACTCTGGTGTAACCTGCACCTTACTGCGCCCCCCCTGTGAGCAGCACTATGCACCTTTGTGCATGGTGTGTTGTACTGGCATGCCCCTTCCCACCCCTAGTGTGTTGCTGTCTGTGCGGCCATGGGATCGGGCATGTAACTGTCTTGTGGCCCATTCATCAATGCCGTTGGGGGTCGGTGGGACCCTGCTCCATGGCATTCATGCATATCAATGCCTAAGCTCCTGGTTTCCGCAGTGTGTAGGCATCATGCATAGGGCCCATTGTGATTCTGTACAATCTCCCTTTCATTCTTCCTCTGATTTCTAGAGTTTTGTTTTCCGACAGTAAGGGATGCTTGTTGAATAATCACTGCTACTTCTTGCTTGATATTCTTCAAAGCAAGCAAAGTATAAAGGGAGTTTCATTGGTTGGTGAAGAGTTCTTTAAAAAATGCTCAATCATCTTTCTCTGGGTAGAAAAGATCAGACTGTCCCGACATACTGTGGACCAACTGGCTAGGTTAGGCATGGGCTCCCAACCTTTCTGTATCTTAGGACCCCTGATCATGACCCAACATTTCCAAAGACCCCCTTTTCCCAAACAGATTTGACATTTTATTAGTGTTTCACTTTATTTAGGATAGAGAAGGAATAAGAAGGTCAAAAGCAGGCAGTATTTATGTATACTTAAATGTTATTCAGTGGGAATACTGTGCTTGCATGTTTTGTGCCATACCTGTTGAGTACTCCAAATGAAGGCCAGTGGATCCCCAGGGGAACATGGACCCCAGGTTGAGAAACCCTGGGATAACTTACACCTGGCCTAGTAGACAACGGAAAATGAGTATTTAAATGAAAATATAATTGGCTAGATTAATGAAACACTCAAAAGTTTTGTGCTAACTGTATTGCTTTACCATTTCTGCCATTCCATGGGATGCAGGATGGATCACAAGAATGCCTGACAGTCACAGTACCTGGGACTATAAATCAGATGGTGCTGTTGAGCTGCAGATGCATTAGTATTAATGGAACCATTTGCTGTTGTGTGGGCTGCTGCTGCTGATATCACACAGCATAGCTGAAAAGGTGGGGCAGGCCATGAGGAGCACATGATTGTTGATAGGGAAGGACATTTAAGAAAAGGTCAGTCCTCAAGACTGGCAGGTGCTCCCTGTCACACATACTATGGCCATGTGCCTGTCCCACTTCACCTTGAGCCACTCCCTGATACATGTGTCCCATCAATAATATTCTTGTAAATGAGCTCCTCATAATGGCATTTGCCATCCTGTTAACACAAATAACACCATTTACAACCCCCTGGTTGTGAAGTGGAAGGCTTGATAAAGTATAAAGAAACATACATTGAAATGCTGAGCTTTGAGAGACTACCAGAGCATTGTAAAAGGGCCCATTACAGTGTGCTGTAAGATAAAGACTTGGCATGTGGACCCTGTCCTCTTCACTGCTTCATATGCAATTTACACATTTGGTCTCACCTGAAGGCAGTCAGGAAACATACGTGGAAATCATAGCCAGAGCTCTACCTGACAAGCTTGGTATGTTTTTTGATAAATGTGTCGAATGGATGTAAAATGTGTACCCATCCAACCAAGAGGTTTGAAAACAGTGTGGTTCAGTGAATTCTAGAATGGAGTGGGATCAAAAGAGACAGTTAGAGAACTTGTTGACAAGGCACATGAGTGATGATTGATGGAAATAGTTCGTAACAGGAGAAACAAAAAACTATGTGCAGCTTCCTTGTGGTGTTTTTTAAAAGAGCCCCATGTCACAGAAGAATCTTTGGAAGACATGATTTTTAGACATGTTTTATCGTATAACTCACATATGCTCTTTGTTTAGTGCCCCTTTTTATGGCTGTGGGAAGAGTCTGTAGCTGGAAAAATGGAGTATCGTGGAAAACACTTTTGGAGTTTTCAGTGTATCCTTCCACATCTACAAATCACTATGCCAATTGAAATAAAACACTCCCTTCTTTCTCTTTAGAATATTGGAGACATAACTCAAAGCTGCTTATCAGATGAACATTAGGAAACTGAAGCAGCTTGTTAAATATTGGTTGCCTATTAAACTGGAGTGTTTACCCCATTTGAAATGCAACAACTTGCACATTTAAATACTTAACATTTAAACATTTCCTTGCTACTAGCTTCAGTTGGGCTTTCAAGAAAGATTCATACCTCATAAATGTCTTCCTTTTTCTAGCAGGGAATCTCCAAAAAAGATTTACACTGTTTTTCTAACCTCTCAAGACACTATCTGATAAGCACTGTCTCAGACAGATGCCAGGTCTTCTCTGAACTATCCTTTCTAGGCTAAATATATAGCAATCAATAAGCATTTTTTACTATGCTTTTTGGGAATAAATATATTGAGCAACAGCAAACACACACACACACACACACACACACACACACACACACACACACACACAGTGCACACCATCCGAATCTCAGTCTCCAGCTCCATACTCTCCATGATAGACTACGGGCTGGTGGTCTATGGAGCTGCTACTGATACAGTACTCAAAAGGGTCCAAATTGCACTCAATAAGGCATGCCACCTCACCCTGTGTACAGATCACTACACTCATACTTGCACCCTGTATGAGCGTACAAACTGGCTTAACCTAGAAGACAGGATCAAATACCAAACTTGCCTCCTGGGAAAGATGGCATTCCTCAGAAAAAACCCACCCTGTATAGGAAACCTGCTCAAGGCTTCTCTCTCAACACACATCACCAGATGGAGGAAGAATGGAGCACTGTCCATACCATTCTGCCGAACCTCACTGGGGCAGCGTGCTTTCTCCTATCGGGCCCCCCTCTGGATAAATGAACTCCCGATGAAATTACAAACAAACAACAGCCTGTCTCAGTTCAAAGTAGGCCTCAAACAGCACCTAATGTCTAACTCAAAATGCACCTGCTTCTCAGGCTCCACTTGATAGACAGGCCTACCCCCTAGGTAACACCCAACAGGGCCACCTAGAGAACCCTGCCTCCATTCCAGCCTAGCCAAGGGCTTAAGTAAGCTATCAGTCCTCTTCAAACGCACTTGGTACTGCCCCTACTAACCCCCCCACACACACACCATACTCGACAAAGCCCTCTGAAGCTGCTTCCCCATCAACCCCCATTTCACTATCCCCACCTCTCGCTCTCTGCGGTTGGTTTCAACCCCCTTGTTTCACTGTCACCTAGCCTCTCCCATCTGGGATAGTGTTAAACCCTATGCAGTTACTCTGCCATAGTCTATCAATGGATTTGGAGGTTTCAAGGGGTGTGCTACCTAGGGCAACTGATTAGAAATAGCTTAGTATTCAATTACAACTGCTCAGTTTTTTTTCTCCTATTTGTCTAATTATCATGTAATTGCTCTTTAATGCCTAATGATCAGGCCTCTGTAACCACTGAATATGTGTATTGTCTTATTGTCCACCCTGACGTGGAACCTTTGTAAAAGAGCTCACGCTCAAAGGTCTTTCCGAAATACTAATTAAACAATTAATTAATCAATTAAACAAACAATTAATTAAACAATTAATTAATCCTCCTGGCCACAACATTCGAAGTAAATACTGCAGTCTAATATGTTATAAAACAATAAAGAAACTGTTTATGTCAGTGAACACAGTGAAGTTCAGTTTACAGTAGATTTCCTTTAAATATTTCTTATCCTGGATAGTGCAGGGGAGATGCTACATCTCATTGTCATAGGGATCTTCATTTACACATTTTTGCACTGTATTTACTCAAGATGACCCAGATTAGATGCAATATCTTGTTTTCAGTAGGGTCATGATTTTACCATTTTTATGATGTATTTATTCAGGATAGCCTAGTCCAGATGTGAAATATTGTTTTCAGTGTGTTTTGATTTTATGCAATGCAGCATAATATTGTGTAGATATAGAGCCCCTCTGAAAACAAGATGCCATGTCTTCTGTGAACTATACAGGCTAAATATATAGCAATCAACAGGCATATTCTAGAAAAACACATTGTAAAAACATGTAAAAGGAAGACCACATTGAAATTTTCTCTCAGCAGATCTGCAATGTGCATTTTCATTAGAAATAATGGGTAAAAGCATCCCTAAAGCTCTCCACAGCCATTTCGGCTCTGACCAGAACTGCTCTTTATAACTATGCATGTTCAAATGAACACAGAACAGCTGTTCATTAGACTGCGTCCATTTAAGTGTCTTGTCTTCATCTGGCATCATAATTCTGTTTATGAAATTTCCACAGCAGCGTACTGTTACATCACAAGCAGAGGACTGTGATGTCAGATATAGACAAACAGCCAAAGTCAGTGAAGTGTAACAGACAGCGATCCTGTTTGTACAGTGCACTCATGTGTCTATAAAAACCGAACACGTTTTTACTTGTACTGAAAAGGTTAGACTTAGGATGACAATGTTCTTACACAAGACAATAATTTAATTTGTTAATTATCTCCTCTTACTATCCTGTAAAGTAGAGTGTTGTGGGATATAGTGATGGTCCCTGCCCATCCCTTCCAGCAAATGGCTACGGCATATGCTCCTCTTTTTCTTCTGAATGGTAGAGCTTGTTGGGATGTACTTCACCTGTTTGTTTTTAATTTTAGTATTGTCTCTTAATGGGATGTGTTGAGTCCATCAGTGCAGTGCTCACCGAGATTGTCCAGTGTTTGCTTTCAGAGGGATGTTTTCCCAGTGCCCCGAAAGAGGTGTTGCAGTACCCCCCAACCCCTTTCTGGCCCAAATACTGCTCATCATGTGTGTGCAGGCATCTCTTGCTCAAGACTGCACTCCATTTGACTGGAAAAAGAAGAATCTCTGTCTTGCAACTGACCCTTAGCAGGAGTAAGCCCATGTAATGGTTCATTGTCATTCCCAGAAGGTCCCTGGATCTTGATGATATTGGAAGTGATCACCCAGGATTACTTTCCTATTTGAAACATCCCTAGGTTTGTGAATGATCTCCTCATGTTTTCAGGGATTGTGCTTCCTATGTGATTTATGATAATGGGAACAATAACAGTCTGCTCCTCCCTCCAGTTGAATTGCCTGGCTCTGGATAACACTCATCTAACCTGTGCTGCAGACAGGCAAATTACCTCACCAGCACTGTCATCAAGGTTATGCAGTATCCCTACCTCACATATTGCCCTAACTATGGAGTCCCCAAAGAAAGCTACCTTCTTGTCATTCCACTTAGTCTTATCCTTGCTCCTCTGTGGCAGGTCAGGTGTATTAAATTTTGTAGTTTATTTACCCAGGCTAGCCAATTTGGGATGCAACATCTCATTTCTCATTTTCAGTGGAGTCCCGCTTCTACCCGCTTCTCCAGCTGGTTGTCTAAAGCACTGGAAAGTATTGCTGGGCAGAAATTATGAATTCTGATTTCAAGAAAATGTCACACATTTTGCTAAATTTTCTAAAATTCTGACTTTGACAAATTCCAAATCCTCTGAATGTGTTCAGCAAATTTTCACCCAGTTCTAAGAATATTTGTGGCTGAACTGTGGAATGATACATGAACAGTAGAGTGACGGTCCTGTGGAATTCTATTCAGCCATTTAGAACATCAGTCTACAGTACATGCAATTAGTCTACAATTCTATAAATAACAAGGTAATCAGTTCTATTTAATTCCATTCTGCAGTTTAATACATTAATCCACAATACATGCATTTATTCTGCTGTTCTACATTGGAATTTGGCAAAATTTGCCTAAATGCATCTGGACATTTTGAGGAAGTGAAATTCTGAATTTGTCAGTAATTCCACACATGAAATTCTACTTTTGCACAGCACTACTGGGAAGTTAAGTGACTTGTCCAAGGTCACACAGTGAATATTTCACTCTAATGTAGTTTGGTAATCATTTTTATTAAACATGTCAACAACATATTGTAACAGAGCATGTTACACATCACATGAACCATAAAACACAGGGCAAAAGGAGATACAGCTACATCACAATAAACACTGACAAAACATCTTAACATAGGGGTGTAAAGCCATACACAATTATTAACTCATTGTCAGAGTAAATACTATACAGGATCTTGTCGCCAATGTTGTTCACCGTGTACACGCTGCCCCTGGGAGAGCTCATTAGGAAGTACAGCTTGGGTTTTCATTGCTATGCTGATGATACCCAGCTGTATATTTCCTTTGCCCCTGGAACATCCAACACAGTGGAAGTGCTTAACTGCTGCCCTGCTGAGCTCAATGACTGGATGGCCTCCAGCTGGTTGTGACTGAACCCCAGTAAGATGGAGGTACTGACGGTGGAGTCAAACAGAGGGCATGATAGTTGGCCTCTGGAGCAGAAACAGGGCTTTTTCTTGGATCTGTACCATTGAAGGCCTCCTCTAGGGTGCGTGATCTGGGCATTATTCTCAAAAGTGGACTGACGCTTGAGTTTCAGGTGTCATCCGTTGGCCACACCAGTTTCTTTGATCTGAGGATTATCACCAGGATAAAGCCCCATGTTCCATCCCTGGATCTCCCCACCTTGATTCATGCCTTCATGACATCCAGGCTTGACTACTGTAATGCGCTCTATCTCAGGGTCTCTGGAGGTACCCTGCACCAGCTGCAGCTGGTGCAGAATACAGCAGCCATGTTGTTGATGGGACAGTCCAGGTACTGTCACATCACCCTGGGGCTGCATAAACTGCACTGGCTGCTGGTCAGGTGGAGGGTCCTCTTTAAGATGGGATTGCTCACCTTTAAGGCCCAACATGGCCTGGGCCCTGGTTACCTGAAGGACCTTCTTACACCTGCTGTCTCAATTCTGCTCCCTCCGCTCCTCCTCTAGGGGCCGCCTCCTTGCGATTTCCAGGATAAGGCTCAAAACAGCAGGTGAAAGAGTGTTCAGTGTCACCACCCCCGTCTTGTGGAATTCACTATCTCCAGCTGTAAGAGAGGCCCCTTCTGTTGAGGTATTCAAAGCCCACCTAAAGGCCTTCCTGTATAATCAGGCCTTCCCGGACTTTGCTATATAGTTTTTTCTGATCCTTGACTCTCGCACTTAAACTGGTCTTTGCCTATATTTTAGCCAGTAGTTATTGCTGATCATAGTACTCATAAATTTTATAATTATGAGTTATAGTGCCGATTATTTACTTTGCATATTGTGGTGTATTTTTGTGTATATATATATATATATATATATATATATTTTACTTGTTTAACCAGGAGTAGCACACTACTGTAAGCTGAAAGCTTTTTACAGGTGCGACCTGGGAGCACAGGGAAGTTAAGTGACTTGCTCAGGGTCACACAGTATGCAAGTGGAAGCTGTGGGATTCAAACCCAGATCTGTTGTGCTGGATGTCACCAGATTTGCAGCTCAGAGCCTTAAACCACTGCACTATACTGCCTCCCTAATATAATTTATTGATTGTGTTTTTGTATGTAATTTTAACATGTTTGGCACCCAGAGCCTCTGGGATGGGCATCTCTTTTTTAAATAAAAATTCCTTGCTTGCCAGTTGCCTTGCCTAATGTGAATATGCTGATGGGGGATGCCAACATACTACCCCAATAATAGAAAACCAAACAAAACTATATACAAATGTCCAACAGGCAGTGGTGTCAGAAACAGAAAAAAGCCACAACTTTCACTGGAAACCCAGCACAAATGAGTTATGAAATGAGTACCCAAAGGAGGTTGGCTGGATGAGCCTGAAGAGTCCAAGTGGAAACAGCATAAATTATCCAACACCTGCATGGGGGACTGAGCCAGATCACACACTGAAGAAGACATACTGGTACTGAATGCTGCAGGTAAGGGAGAAAACAAGCCCACATACCCCAGTATGTAGGCAGGGTGTTAGAGCTGAGGTGAACCAAACGTTTATAGTGAGCTATCTGGAACAGAGTGGACAAAATCTCTGTCCTAGAGGGGATCTACACAGAAGGAAGCACTTTGCATTGATACTAGCTTGAACAAGCCAATCCAAATGTGGTCTAGACATGGAAAGAGGAGAGCTGGTGACCCTGGGACAGAAATACATAGGATCTCACCAATTTGATCCATGACCTGTTCATAGTATCACCTCTTGGCCTACAACCAGGTACACATTTTGAAGAGCAGCCCACAGCTACCAACAGGATTGAACTTGGCACTTTTTGCCTTTCAGGCCATTTGGCTGCACTATTACTGCTGCTGAGCTCTGATTAGGCATAACGCTATTCCCACTTCTCTTATTGGCTCCTGACTCTACCCTTCCTGAGACCTCCTTTTTAAAACAAGAACTGCTAATGCTGAGTTTACCATTACAGAATGTTAGTGGAACAGGATTGTTAATTTTTCTAGCTTTTTTTTTTTGTCTACTTTTCCATTTGCAAAGTATACTGCAAAGCCACTAGAGGGCAACAACTCTTGGAAGTTGCATTCCTCTTCCCACTGCTGTCCCCTAAGCATTTCTCAAGTCCTCCTCTACCATCAACTGCATACTGATCAACACAAACTATTTTTTTTTTCTGTACCCTGGCCTGTGTCATCTTAAAGGTACACAGCTACTGCTCCCTGCTCACTCTCTAAATAACCATGGCCCCAAATTTTAAACTGTTACTGAGTGCCTTTCCCATTCTTATATTTCTGTCTTTGTTCACTCCCACAAGCAAGACAAGCCATAGTTTGGTTTACTCACCTAGTACTGAAATCCTGAAAAACCTTCACGTCAACATAGGTTGTTCATCTGGGAACTTTTTCACTATTAATAAAGGACCTTGGTCTACCTCAATGATCCTGCCCCCTATAAATATTTGGATCCCAGGTGGATCACATCCCCGTCAATGTGTCCTGAAGGACCACATCATCCTTGTTTTATACAGGGAAAAGATAAAACCTCACTGTGTTTGCATGAAGGTTAAATGTTTCTCCAAGGCTTGAAGAGAAATCCTACCCGGGATAGTCCTTATGCTACTTCTGCTATCTGGAAACATTCATCCTAATCCAGGTCCTGAAGTACCTCCCACCTACAATGCACGCCCTAAACAAGGTACCATTAAACTGGCCCAATTAATATCTGTAGCCTTTTAAGCAAAACTGACATCCTGAAAGTCTGGGTAACTCAGCACAACCCTGACGTAATATCTGTCGTTGAGACATGGATGACCCCCAAAATATCGGATTCTGCAGTAGCTATACCTGGATACACTATATTCAGGCTGGACAGGCTGACCAAACATGGGGGTGGATGCGCTATATTTCTATAAAATTCCCTAAAGGGGTATGCTATGCCACCAATTGATCTCAGTGGCAATGCCCAGGCACTGGCGATAAAAGTGCTGTTGGGGGCTCACCATAAAACAACATCAGAACTCTCAGTCTACATACCCCCCAAAGACCTTGCCACTGGTCTCCTCAGTCTTCTTGACCATCTCCGCTCACAAAATCACCTCACGGAAACAATTATCATGGGAGATTTTAACATAAACTGGTTGTCACTTGCAACCAACTTACTAAAGGATGTAATAACAGCCCTTCACCTAACTCAACTTGTTAATACACACACTAGGATAAATTATAAAATGGGCACTAGCACCACCCTCGACTGGATAATTTCTAACCTAACCGCCTTTCCAATGTAACTGTGCACCCTGACTCCATCAGTGACCATTCCCCCGTCATATGCAGTTGGAATAATAAATTCCTTATCCACCCTCCCCAAACTATCTACAGCAGGTTTCTCAGAAGGGGCCACCTGGACCTCTTAAACAACAGCTTTGTGCCCAAAATTGGAACATCCTGTACTCAACCAATGATGTTATTGTAGCCCAGTGTCACTTTATAAGGGTTTTCAACACTGCTTGTGGTATGCATGCCTCTGTCATGGTTAACCCCTGGATCACTCCTGAGCTCCTTTCCCTCATGAGGTTTTGGGACCATCTCTGGCACTGTGCAAAAGCCACTGGTAAGCAGCAGGACCTACAAGCCTATAAAGCTGCTAGAAACAACTGCACGAGGGAGACTCACCAGGCAAAAGACAAGTACCATAGGGAGATGCTTACCAACTCCTGGGGTGATAGCAGAAGGTTCTGGTCTAATATAAATGACTTCACTAGCAAAAAAACTAAAGTATCGCCTACAATGCTAAACATAAGTGGGACCCCTACCGCTGACCCTCTGGAAATTGCTAATGCCTTTAACAATGCTTTTACCAATCTGAGCTGTGTTCTCCCACCTGGCTTTTTTGATTATGATGCTGCATACTCCACAAGCCACGGTGATGAAAATAGTCCTGAGCACCCCCCCTTTTTATTTTAAAAGGGTATCATGCAACCTGGTTAGAAAACTACTAGCTAAGGTCCTAAGAAATGCAAGACACAGAAGTGATGGACTAGACCTTAAGCTTATCACCCTAACCCTAGATGAAGTTCTCCTACCTATAACTAAGATTCTAAACCTTTCTCTTACACTGGGACAATTTCCTGATGCCTGGAAAATGGCCATCGTAACTCCGGTGTATAAAACCGGTGATCATTCTTTACAGGGTAACTATAGGCCTACATCCATTCTCCCTCCACTCTCCAAGGTGCTCGAGTGAATTGTTACCAACCAGCTTGGTGCTTATCTGGACACATACTCCATCCAGTGCCCACAACAACATGTCTTTAGAAAGGGGCACAGTACTACCACAGCAGTATTAGAATTCACAAGTTTCGTACAACATGCAATCGATCAAGGCAAGATTGTAGGTGCAGCCTTTGTTGACCTAACAAAAGCCTTTGACACAGTGAATCACACACTGTTGCTTGGCCATCTCTTTAAAACTGGTGTTGCCCCAAACACCATGAAATGGTTCGGAAACTACCTCAGTGATAGACTGCAGAGGGTGAGGATATCAAATGTAGCTTTGGAGCAGAGGGCTGTCCTCAAGGCTCAATCCTGGGTCCCTTATTGTTCAGTATTTTCCTGAATGACCTTCCAGCTGTCTGCAGCCAGTGTACTCTCCTCTACGCAGATGATGCGGTCATCTTTACTAGCCACCTGGATCCCAATGCTCTTGAAAACAGTCTTCAACAAGGCTTCACAGAAGCAGAGAGATGGTTTAATAATCACGAACTAGTGCTAAACTACAAAAAACTAAAGTCCAGCTGTTTTCGTCCTCTCGGAATAAGTTTAATGCCAATCAACTCACTATCACCAACAACCACGGAGACGCTCTTGAACAAACTCAGCTTTTCAAATACCTAGGTCTAACCCTGGATGGTCACCTTAAATTTGTACCTCACATTGAAAATGTTGCCAGAGATGTTAATACCAGAATTGGGCTCCTCTTCTGACACAGATAAAGTCTTACCCAAGAAGCCATGAAGGTTGCAATTCACAGCTCGGTCCTCTCGATCATTGATTATGGTCTAATCATATACTGTGCTGCTGTGAGTTATGTGCTCAATCTGGCTAGCTCCAACTAAATAACAGGATCAAATATCAAACCTGCCTCTTGTCCAAAAAAGTTCTACTTGGATTACTACCCCCGAGCATTGGTTGCCTGCTAAACAAATCCCCTAAGACCCAACACACATGTACCTCAATTTCTGACCTCCTTCTAGTACCCCACTGTCGGACTGCTCAATACCAGCGATCCTTTCAATACAAAGCCCCCCTGTGGTTTAATAATCTAAGCAACCAACTGAGCAGTCTTTCTAGTCTGTCCTAATTTAAACTTATGCTTCATCAGCATCTCCTAACCGAAAGCACTTGTGATTGTTACACCTAGTTTCCCACTTCTGCAGACACCCTTATACCACTTTTTTCACTCTCTGAGGCTCTTACTTGGCTTCCTGTTTTGTTTCACCTCTCCTGACAGAACAATTTCCCCTTTCCCCTGCCACCTCCTCCCTTACCTCACCCCCTCTTTGCTCTTATCCCACTGACGCCCCCACTTCCTGGATCTATCCAGGCCCTCTGGTCCCCACTCTCTCTTATCTTCTTCCCCTTTATCCGCCCTCCTTTTCCCCTCTTTTACCCCTTCTCCCACCTTAACCTCCTCTCCCTCTCACCTTACGACAAGGCCTCTGGCTGCCATATTTTCTTTTCCTTCTCTATCTGGACTCTGCCCTCTCATCTCCCCTACCCCTTCCTTACTGTTCCCCCCCCCCCACCTCTGATTAGCAATGTTGCTTCAAATGTACCTTATGGTTTTCTATGCTTGCTTGTAATCTTGAGTGTGCAGCACTGTTTTCACTTAGTTACCAGTTGACTTGCTGTGCTCCGATGATACCATGAATGTTGTCTGTACCACTGTTGATACCATGAATGTTGTCTGTACCTCCCAGCCTTATTGTAACCCTTTCCTTTGACGTGGAACCTTTGTAAATGAGCTGCCCCTAGCTCAAAGGTATTTGTAATCCAAGATTTAAATAAATAAAATTAAAAATAAATTAACGTCTGACATGACCAAAGGATGTGATAAATGTCCCCTCGAACAGATCCACAGCTCCAGTAGGTATCATTTCGGAGAAGGTGTGCTGAATGCAACATTGCAGGGGTTCATTACCAATGAGGATGTATCTTATTTTGCAACAACCTACTGTGAGGGTCCTGCAGTGGTGTAGGAGCTGTTTTCGAACATAGACTCCACTCATTGTCAGGAATGGAGCACCCTAAGGCTGTAGCCCATGGTTCCTGGCCAAGAAAGACTAACCCAGGATGCATTCTCAAATAGTAGGATAAATAATGCCAACCAGGCCAGAGAACCAAGACAACCAGTATGAAAGGGGATGATCCCTCAGAGATGATGCAGCCCCTTGAAAAGTCTTCAGTGTAGTAGTCAGGGCACTCTGTAACTGGCAGTATCTCCAGAATTCAGCTTTAGGCAGATCAAACCAATCCTGGACATCTGAGAAAGAGGTTAAGGTATAGAGGCAAGGAAGAAGCACACCAGAGAGGGTAGCGATACCAGCCATCTGCCACATAGGCCAAGCAATGTCTTTATCCCCAGCCTGAATGGAGGCATTATTCCATAGGGGCAAGTGTATGACAGGCAAGATCTATACACAGCCATTTACCCACTTGTCTCCAAGTGGTGACAGCGGTATGAATACAGTAGTGGGATACACTACCATAGTCTTGGGAGGCATGAACAAACAAACACAAAGATGGTGGTTTCCCACCCAGCAGCTAAGCTTCAATACCCAACCAAAAAGGGAATGACTGAGCTGGGTCCACAAACCACTGACAGGTTTGCAGAATTCAGAAACCCCAGTAGGAACCTTTATGCTGGGGAGACCCCATCATCTCTGCACCAATGGGTGCACAATTTCTGGCAGCTGTAGCACAGCAGTTTGCCTTCCCTGAGAGAAAGTCACTCACAAGTTTATGCATCTGGTTAAATCAGCAGAAAGGAATATGGATGGGTAGGTGTGAAATAAGATGAAGTGGCTTTGGAGCAGGAATCATTTTTATAGCTTAAGTTTTGCCAGCCAAGGACAACTGAAGTATCATACAAACATATGAACATACGAAAATCCCCGCAGATACAGGCCATATGGTCTACTGAGTCTGCTAGAGTGCTTAGCTCCCAGTCTAATCTACCACAGCTGCCGCCACTTCTTACCCGCCCATCTGATTTATCGCCCATTTGCTGACTTCCTCCTCCCCAGCTCCCCCTCAGTTTTGACCATACCTTTGACCCTGTCTCACCGCCTCTTAAAACTGCCCACCGATTTCAATGATATCACCTCCTTTAACAATACGTTCCTTCTTGTTGCCACCCTTTTTGTGAAATAGTGCCTCCCATTTCCCTCCTGAATCTTCCACCCTCCAATCTAGCTCCATTTTAAGCTCAAACAGCATATGGGAAAAAATTTCACAAAGTCACTGCAGTGGGGTTTGAATCTGTGATCTCCTGGTTCCAAAGCCAGTGCTCTAAGCCCTAGCCCACATTGCCATCTATGAGTATGGCTGTGAAAAATTCATTGATACATTCACAAAACCATGACAAAACATCATGACTTTTGCAAAAACATGACATTTCACCTTAATTACTTCTGTTAATCTGCAGTGTTTTAGCTGCTTTTAGCTCAGCCATTCTTTAAACAAATGATCTTAAAGTTGATACACACACACACATATGCACACACTAATTTTCAGGGTCTGTGCACCTGCTAAATTTGGTGACATGGTGTTATCTTATTTCAAAGTTACAGGGACCTCAAGTCTTGTTGTTTTCTTACTCACGAAATGGTGTAAACATTTGAAGAAAATTTGGCTGCTTATTCCTAAGCTACCTTTAGCACTAGTGACAAGATTATTGACATGCACATCCTTTGGTGTAGGGAAAAAGAGCCAAATATTGTGACATTTTCTACAGTTGACATTGTGTATAGTTGTTCTGAAGTAACCAGTGTTCACAATGGCACAGTTTACTTATTTGTAACATTTTGTGAAAACCTGTGATGTAGTTGCCAAATTATGCCACGGCCTTCTGTGGAGCAGCCCGAGACTTGAAACTTGTTATGTGTACTCTATAGCCATGGTCCTACACATGTGTCTAATGTGGCTTTCTGTCAAGCAGTTCTAAAGTTAAGTGGGAAATACTGAAAATAAAATGTCGGTGACATATCACAAGATATTTGTTTGTGACATTTCAGGAATAGGAAATCAGTGGTTCTGCCCAGATTTCACTGGCAGAACCCCTGAGGATGGTCACGTGACTGAAGCTCTGGGCCAAGTGGCAGACTGTGAAGGCTCAGATGGGAAGGTTTCTTCTTGTATCATGTCTGTTTGCAGTGGGACACTGAGCACGTTTGGTTAAGAATGCTTTAAATCTGAATTGCAGTAAAAAGAAATACAAGTCAGCCAGCTGTTTGCTCATACAGTTTTTTTTAGATCCTTCAAGTTCAAAGTAGGTCGAGTGCTGCCTTTCCTGACTGTTGTATCTGCTGGGTTAGCTACCCAGATGAGTACCGTGGTTTCCTGCTCGAGCATGAGCTTCAGTCCTGCCCCCTCTATAATAAGTTCCCCATGTCAAGAGAGATGGCAGCCAAGGCCATGGAGATCTTGAAATTTCCTCCACAGGTTTTTTGTTCTCTCCTCTGTACCAAAAGCCATAATGTAGTATATGTGTTTAAGTACAGCGTTTACACTAAAAGTAGGTTTCTGCTGTGAATTGGGATTGTATGGTGGCTCTCTTGTCCTTCAGTCCTGCTGTTCCCTCTCTCCTACGGAAGTCATGACTCTGCCTGGTATCAGTTATCAGTTGCTGTCAGATATTGCTCTCATCAGTCTCTGCCTGTTGCAGTTCATCACCAGTTGCTGTCGCTCAGTACACCACTCAGTCTGTGTTCACCACCTGCCGCACAGTACTTTTGGGCTCCTTCCAAAGGTACCTTTAGACTAAAGAAATTATGTTCCAATGGCACCTCTAGGGGTAGAATCTCCTTAAGGGGTTCTTTTGACTTCAGGGTACTCTGACAGAGTGGTAATTCCCATGGGACAGAGATTGGGAATGACCAAAGTATCCACATATAAAAGTCGAACAACACATTCATCCAACTACCTTCAGACTATTAATGCTGCACAAGCATAACTTATCACTAAGTTATGTATGCCCAATGAACACGAAAGCTATGCCTACAGTTCAGTGGGAGGGAGCTACCACCCACACCCTGCTCCCTGAGCTATTTAAGCCAGCTTCCTGCAGCCTCATTCAGAAGCACTGTTTCTTTGCCCCACCATCCTTCCCTCCTCCTCCTCCTCCAGTGTCCTGCCTCTCTCCTTCGGGGTCCTTCCTAAGGTACCTTTAGCCTAAAAGAATTATGTTCCTGTGGCACAGCTCCTCACTAAGTTGCATACATCCATTGAACCTACATATGTTTGAGTTTTCTTACCTCTCCTTGTTTCTTACTTTTTTATCTAACTGTTCCTGCCCCCACAGTTTGTGTCCTGCATGTTCCCTTCTACTTGCATCTGCATTTGATACATACATACATACATAGTTTCCAGCAGATTAGGCCTAACAGTCCATCTTGTCTGCCTGATCCAGCTCGCTAGTAGTGTACAGTAGCTGCACTACCTTCCACCATTATTTCCCCCTCCCACCCACTTCCCCTCCCTGTACACCTCTGCTGATCACCATACTGTGACCCTGTACCAGTCTCAGCTCTTCTTCAAACCTCCCACAGTTTGACATTTTACCAGATCATCTGGCAGAGTGTTCCAGAGTGCCACCACCCTCTCCGTGACATAATGCCCCCTCACCTCCCCTTTGTACCGCCTCCCCTGCTAACTTTAGACTATGGCCTCTCATAGTCTCCTCCTCCTCCCTCAACTTGAGTAGACCCTCCTTGTTTCCTCTGTAGAACTTCTTCAGGTATTTGAAGGTCTCTATCATATCCCCCATATCCCTTCTGTCCTCCAGTGAGTACATGTTCAGCTCTATAAGTCTGTCCTCATATGACAACTCCTCCAAACCACTAATAATCCTCATCACCCTTCTCTGGGCTCTCTTCTGCAGTGCAATGTCCTTTTTTGGGGGGGTGCAAGAACTGCCCACAGCACTCCAGATGCGGCCTCACCAGTGAGGTGTACAGGGGAAGTATAACCTTCCTTCTCCTGGACAATACCCCCCTGGCTATGCACCCCAGCATTTTGTTTGTCTTTACACTGCTCTCCTGCACTGCTCCAAGTGGTTCCCTCTAGCGTCAATCATTACCCCCAGATCCTTTGCTATTGTCACTACAGTTGGCTGTACCCCCCCCCAAGCTGTAGGTGTACCCAAGGTTCCTGACATCTAGGTGCAGAACACTACATTTGTGTGCATTAAACCCCAACTGCCACGTGTAGGCCCAGTTTTCCAGCTTCTCCAGGTCAACCTGTAGTGCCCTCCTACCCTCCTCACTATCTACTACCGCCCCCAATTTAGTATCATCAGCGAACAAACTAATTTTACTACCAACCTCCTCCCTGATGTCCGCAATGAACATGTTAAAAAGGACAGAGCCCAAAACTGAACCTTGTGGGACCCCACTGATGAACCCCTGGGTGTCGAGATGTCACCCCCTACCACCACCCTCTGCTCTTGATATTATATACCTGATGACATGTTGCACAGTAATTGTAAAAGTAGCTTTCCTATTAGGAAATTGTCCATTCCTTTTTTTACAGCAGCATAGACAGAACAGTTGGCACACAATTTAACAATGTTTTAATTCAAATAGAACAGTACTGAGTACAACTGTAACAAAACATGTTATAATGGTAGCCTTAGGTTTGGCCTACTATGGGAAATACAGGACTCTGTTGATTTGAGTTTATTGTCTGATAATGGATCTTAATGTCATTCCTAATTTTTTATATATGAATTAAATTGTGTATGCATTTATCTTTGTCACTAAGACTCTGGACAGCTCTGGCATGCCATGACTCACCTTTTAAGTTGCTAAGATGCGCTATTCCATTTAGTTTTATAATTGCAACTTTATAAAGCTAGAACAAAGAACACATGGACCTTTAGAGAAAGCTGAGAGAGCTAGAAGCAGTATCAGTATTTGCTCGACTATATTTCCAATATTAAAAAAGGGAATTGTGACCTCTGTGTTACAGTAAATGTACTGTATATGGTTACACCATTAAAGACTAGTCCTTTAAAAGGTAATAACTCTCTGCTGTGCATGAGGCTAGCATTTAAATTACAACACCTGTTGTCCTGCATTATATGGTTGTAGGCTTTCTGGATGCATTTATCTTTTTAAAGAGGTTTTTTTTTTTGTAAATATACTGTAGTAGTCTATAGTGTACAAGGACAATTATTTTTTCCTTAAATCAGTGGCTAGTTGTCACTTTTTGTGCTGACATAAATATTTGCAGCACCTGCCCTGGCATCTTGGTTGCAATGACATTTTTGTTCAGTCTTGTGACATATTAATTCCTGTTAGAACAGGATTATTCCACAGCAGAGGCATGCTGTAAAGTTTTTTACATTATGAACATATGATGTTCAGCTAAAGGAAGAGATGCTAAACGGTGGTCCTGTTGTCCTGCACTAGGCACGTTTCTCAAAAAGTAGAATTTCCTTGGTGTCCTGGCCAAATTTTTACATTCATGAATGCCACCAACAGCTTAACTCTTTTCTATATTAGTTGGTTTGCATCTGTAACCCCCTGCCGCTCGGATGAGGCTGAATGCAGAAAACATTTCCTATCCCTCCTTTCCAGGATAGCAACAAGCATTTGTCAATGCCAAATGTTTGCTTGCTGATATTTGCATTGGAAGTGCAGGAGTTAGATGCAGAATAGGAATGGCAGTGAAGTACTGAAGTGACGCCAACCACACCCCCACCCTGCAGAGATGGGCAGGCATTGGTGTGTGCCTTTGGGTCATCGCCCATAACGCTCATGCCATTTCACCTCACCCTACCCTGCAGACACCGATAAGTGTTGAGGTGTGCCTTGGGGTGTTCAGCTTTACAGTCACCTCATTCAATAAGGAAATATGCTGAAATGGGTTCATTATAGGATAATGGGGTGAACTTTGGGGCTGAAGAGTCCAAGGCACACCTCAATGCCTGTCACTGGCTTCAGGGTGAGGGTGGGGATGGAATGGCATGAGCATTACTGTTGACAATCCCAAGTCACACCATTGACACCTGTCAGTCCCTACAGGGCAGGGCATTATGGTCAGAAACCCTAATGCCCTGGGCATTTCTTGGTATTTTCACTCCAAGTTTTCAACATAGGCTTTTTGTCACCCCACCATATGAACAGTGACACTATCCATTCGTTAGCCAAAAGGTGATTTTGCACAGTGACTGTGCCATTAGGCACCACAGGTGCAAAAACACATTTCGAACAGGATGTAAAAAATGACAGCTGTACTTTTCATGAGGAGGTGTAAGAAAATGATAATGTTGAAAATCTGGAGTGAAAATATAAAAAAATTGGTGAAGTCACGAGCGTGTGTAGAAACTTCTCTATGCATACCTGTAATGCGATTATTGGGGTTTTTTTTTACACCAGATTTTCAACATAGGCATTTTGGGACCTCTGCTCATGAACAGCAGTGGCACTGTGATTTTCTTAATCTGTCCCGAATGTTGATTTCGCACAGTGACCCTGCCCATTGTGCACCACATGTGTGAAACCACATTTCAGGCAGGATGTGAAAAATTACAGCTGTACTGTTCATAAGGAGGTGTGCAAAAATGTCATTGTTGAAAATCTGGACTGAAAATATTAAAAATTCTTGAAGTTATGAGTGTGCATGGAAACTGTGCAATGCACACTCATAACATAGTCATTTTGTGGAATTTTGTCACCAGATTTTCAACATAGGCATTTTGGGACCTCTGCCCATGAACAGTGTCACTGTGATTTTCTTAATCTGTCTCAGATATTGATTTCCCACAGCAACTATGCTATTGTGCACCGGATGTGCGAAAACACATTTTTGGGCAAGATGTGAAAAATGACAGCTGTACTGTTCATAAGGAGGTGTGAAAAAATGGCAATGTCAAAAATTTGGAGTGAAAATATTAAAATTCTCACAGTTACGAGCTTGTGTAGAAACTGCACAATGCATGCTACACTGGTAACAGTCATTTTTTGGAATTTTACCACCAAATTTACAACATAGTGTAAAGGAGTGAGAAGACTCCAGCATCAGGTTCTTGCTAGAGATAAACAAGTGGAAGGAATGACAAACAGTGGCAAATCATGTAATAAACAAGTTTATTACAAAAGCACAGACTTACAATCTGCAGTAAAGCAAATATACTGGGAGAAACAAGTTTCCCTATGTCTAGACACAGCAATTGTCAGCAAACCTTTCTAGAACCATGCCTCTTATAGTGAGATAAGGAAAAAGGTGCAACAGTTTTCATCGGCTGAATTAAGTGGTGCCATTACATTACTGGATAGAAAATGTAGAGTCAGCAGGAAGAAAAACATTACGTTATACATAAGATGTAACATTAGTTAGAACAAAGACAGCACAGAAATTGTAGCAGGTGCAAGGTCATTATGGTGCAAAGCTGTGTCAGCAGAAATGCATGTGTACAAGAATACTTTGGTAAAAATATATGGTTAGGCCCAAAGCATGTATGCCATATAAGCAAATAAGCATTACATCTAACAGAAAACTAAGAAATAATACTGTAAAATAAACGTATACTGTATAGTGTATACACTTAGCAAGCATGATCCCTAGTACCCACACTTGTACAGTGGATACCCATTACTGCATATTAGTAATTAGTAACTAACTTAAGAACACATAAATAACAATATTAAACCAATGACTTTTTTGTTTTGTAAAGAGCAATATCACAGTAATAATAAAACACCTGTCATTGGCGTGAGCATGAGGGTGCAAGGGGTGTGGGACCCACGGGCAACATTCCCCTACTTGTTGCCTTAAAAGGGGCAACACAACCATAGGGAAGCGGTTGGAATAGTTTACAAGCCCGAAGCACAAGCCTTGTAAAGGAATGTTAATGATAATATTGTATGATAGTACGCTACAGACAGTAAAGCATTAGTATTAATAATATATGTTAAAAAATAAAATAGGGTTACATATGTGATGGATAATCACAGATTGAAATCTAAATGGAGACAACAATTTATGTAGTTTGTAAAAAGCAGACAGTCAGGGTTACTGTCAAAAATAGGCCTGTTCAGGAGTTGGTACAGGGGTGGTCATAGATGGAGCACAAATGGTGTGTTTGTAAAACATAGTGCAGAACTCAGGGATGTCAACACCACAATTGAAATATATGGAAAGATGTTAACATGTGATACCACATATAACACAATATGATATAAGAAGAGTTTATGGAATTCACTTTGACAGTGGATAATATAGATGCTGCCTGGTGTTGAGGTGTGGCACACCCTTGGAGCTTGATTGAAGAATCTGTTGATAATGTGTCTTGACAAAAAGGTCCTTATAAAACATGTATGACCAGTTTAGAAAGTTTAACAGTCCTTAGAGTTTCTCATTTGCAGTAAGGTGGTAACCCCACAAGGCACATGGGGCTATGCAGATGGTAATTGAAAGATGAAACACCATTATAGTGAGAAAGTCAATGTTTATGTTGCTGGCTGCTGGATTGCTAGATTGGCAGATGGCTTGGCAAGGGCTGTGTTAGATTGTGCATTAAGTCATTTAAGGAAATATCCACACACACTGGCGTAGTGTTTGTGTTGTGGTAGTTGATGACACCCTGGCACAAAGATTAACAGTTTATAAGTACTAATCAGTTTGTATAAGGTGCCAGCCAGGCTTGGAAAGAGCAGCAATGGAGAAAATGGATGTCTTGTTTGAAGATCAACTGAAGAAGAATCTTGTTGCTGAAGTTAGGGGATTGCCCCTACCCCAGGCTTCACTTAGTAGTAGGCAGACACAATAGGCTTGATTGTAGAGTCTGAATGGGTTGGACCTTGTTTAGTTAATTTAATGGTTTATAAACAGGTGTAATTTTGCTGAAAACATTACACTTGCACAGGTAATAATATTTTGTTTTATGTAATAGTCCTTATATGGACCCATTCAGGCACAAAGATGGTAATGACATCGAAGCTGTGGCAGCTGTTTTCTTTTTAGGAAAAAGATGAATGTTTTGGCAGCTTAGACAAAAGTGATACTGCTGTTGTACATGGAGATGTTGTGTGTGCCACACCATGGAAACCTGAAAACTTGTAAAGTGTGTTAGAAACTAACTTAAGAACACATAAATAACAATATTAAACCAATGACTTTTTTGTTTTGTAAAGAGTGGTGTGATAGAGCCTAAATTTCTGACAACTGTGGAAAGAGAAAAATAAAAATGGGGTGTCGACCGCATATCTGGGGGTGCAGGCCGAGGTTCAGTAATACCATTTGGACATCTGTGAATCCATGACAATATCATGGTTGCACCCTGCTTTCAAATCACAGAAGAAGCTATGACAGTGATGAACACGATTTACCTGTCTACAGTATGTATTGCTGGCAGGCCTAACTGAGGCCTGTGTTATAAAATCTTGTAATGTTATAATAGCACACTCTAAACATATATTTTATGGCAATATGCCTGTTACACTATGCAGTAATGGGATAAATATATATATATATTGTTGGCCTGTGCCAAGTAATAATAGTGCCTATTGCACCTGTGGCAAGTGAAAGGGTTTACCTTCTTTACACTGTTTAGTGAACTACTTTAAAGTACTAAGTGAGGTAGGGCCTACTATAGAACCTTGAAGCATAGATTTTGGAGCAAATCTAAATTCTGCCATATTATAATTAAGATTTAAAATGACAAATGTGCATAGAGTGCACTTTATTGTTCGGGGTACCGGGGAGTAATGAGACAAACAAAGCACTAATTTGTCTGGGGTTTGCTTGGAACATAGTGTAGGGGTGGGTCAGCAATGCTGGCCCCAATATCTAGGTTTAGTTATGAGCAATAAGAACATTTATAAATATGCAGCAGTCTGAATAGACACTTGATAAAGTGTAGCAAGATGTATATCACATTATAATAGCATAAACATAATACATAAACATGTTTTGCAATAGAACAATATCAGCACGGAGCATAATGCATAAAATACATCTGAAACAACAGATGCCTATTACAAATGTTAGTTGAGAGTCCAGGAATCTTAGATTATTGCGAATTGATTTGTGTTGCGCACAACCATGGAATAAGTTGCAGTCCTTGGTAAAAATGATTTAGTTTTGGTTGAAAGAATTATTTGAGCAAGCCACCACTCTGTTTTTTGTTAACTTGTAAGGCATTTTCAAGGGATACAATGCTTTACAACTTTGAAATTATGAAGGCAGATGATTGTATCCATTGCTGTAAGGCTATACAAAGTTGGTTTGTATTTGTCTGAATAGGATAAGAGAGCTGAAAAGACAATCAAAAGATATGAATATGTAGAAATACATACACAATTCCCTCCCTTCAGCTCGACTGGATTGAGCTGGGTTATACTGCTAGAATACATTGGGTCTTTTCAAAACCTGTAAATAACAAATATTAATAAATATACATTTTGTTTTATTTTCCCCCATGGAAAGAAAGTGACATACCTTGCAACCTCTATGGGTGTTGCACTGGAAGGAAGGGTATTATGCCCCCCCCGAGCTCCTACTGTGGTAAAAGAGGCAGCTCAAGCAATGTAACAATAAAGGGGTTGAGCTGTTGGTGGTGACGTGAATGCTGAAACAGAAATGGTCTGGCAAAATTTTAGTAGCCAGTCATGCAACACCTTAAAAAGGTATGCACTGGAGAAATGGTAATGGTGTGGCCCCAGTGTTTTTTTTTTTAATAAATAAAATAAAATTACATTGCAATTATTTTAGGAAAGGTGACTTTATACATTACCAGAAGATGGGGAACTTTATTTTTCCTAGAAGAAAGAAAGAAAGAAAGAAAGAAAGAAAGAAAGAAAGAAAGAAAGAAAGAAAGAAAGAACACAACATACAAAATTTTGAAGATAAAACAAGATTATTTTGATAGGATAAAAGAAGCCAAGCGTCCCTGTTTTTTTTTTATCCTAAGTATTACAAAATGTCAGCTGAGTTTATAAAAGATGTGGATTGATGGTAATACCATATGTACGTATATCTTAGAATGCCTTTTTAAAAGAGAAAAAAAATTATTATACCATGGTCACACATAAAAAACAAAAGTCATTGTTTTTAACTGTAGATGGTAAACTTTTTAAAACAGCTGTAATATATATTTTTTTAATAGCATACTGTCCTTAAGCACTTTGCATAGTAGGGGAATCACATGATATTGTTTAGGAACAAAGAAGCTATGTCACAGCCAGACCTTTGGTGGAGGAAGGCCTTGGGCGTTGGCTGTGTTGGGTGCAAGCCTAGAAGAGAAAAAAAAAATGGCTATCCTTTTTTTTCGGACAGATGCATAATACTGTATAAAAAGGTAAAATTGTAGGGTTCACTTTTGCTGCGTTTCCACAAAAACATGCATTTTGAGTGGAAATTGATGCTTTAGATAGGTTCACACATCAAGACTGAACTGGTAGTGACAGAGAATGTTGAAACACAAGAAGGTCAAGTTACTTGCTAAAGGTCATATAGTAAGAAAATGATGGCTGTTGGGAATGAAACACAGCCATTTAGGTTTGAAACAATAGTGCAGTCAAGTATGGAGCTGCACTAAGGTACAGTACATACCCTTTGTGAGAGAACAAAAATTACTACATAGGATGTGAATTAACACTGTTGTAGTACTGTATCATGGAACCAAGTGGCCATTAAAATGCAGTGCATTATAAAATGGCTCAATATGGAAATGGGGGATAAAATTACCTGTTTCATGAAATACAGTGCAATGGGACATTGCAATAACACCAGGAGCAAAGCAAAATGGATATACATGTGTTTATGCTTTACAAACTGTGACTGTAAAAGTTTGATCCTGTCATGAATAGGGTTAAATAATTTGGCTGTCAGCCCAGAAGAGCTGGCAACAGTTTTAGCTCACACTTTTTAAGGAAAACTTAAATGAGACTTTTTTTTTAAATGTATAAAACAACAAACCATTGTAAGCTGAGCCTGCATTAAAAACACTGACCAGTCGTGAAAACACTTTTGAGAACACAGCAGAGTACATTCTAGTAACTTTTAATTTTTGTAAACAGACAATTTTTTTTAGCACATCTTTCTTTGTCAAACACCGTCTGTATTGACCTACACGAACAATCAACAACATGCCATGCCATACAGAATCCCTATAGAATTATGAGACAACAGGATTCCAACCATAAGGAAAATCTTGTACAACAACCCCTGATATTACAAATAGCAAAAACAACTGGCTAGCGATGACCTTGAAACATAGATAACAACACCAATAATTAGGCATGGAGCACAAAACAACGATAGTATATACCGTTGAGTCTGAATGTATTCTAAAGTGAATAGCAATAACAATTGAATAAACACATATATATCACACCCAAACTGTTGCAGATGACATTAGAAGAACATTTACCCAAGGTAAGCAGTGGTTTTTGAACCACAAACAAAAAAGTTGGAGACAAAAATAGGGAGTGAACTGTAAGAACACTTACCAGATATTAATTTGAGAAGAAATATATGCTTGCCCTCCAGGATCAAACGGGACAGTTTTTCGTTCCAAAATCTCTGATTGTTTGGCCACAAACTGAACAACAGGCAGAACATCTGATATTTCGGGTGTCTGGATAGCTAACATAATGAAGATGCCGCTTATGCTGCATGAGTGGAGGTCTGTCAGAATTTCACATTTAATATGAGACATTTTTAATGTCTGTAAATCCAGTCTTTTTGTTAGAAAGGACTGTGTAGGGCAATCAAATGCTGACTTGCCTCCAATGCTGGTAGAGCAGCACATGTTTAGCACTGGGCAGCAATGCAGAGTACAGAATTTCCTATTGACTTTGTGTGCAGCACAAGTCTGATTAGCCCTCTGTAGGCAGTAGACACACTGACAAACATAAAAGCAAGCACATTTGGGAAACTTGAAAATTAGCCTGGAGCTGTTATCTACTGCTTTCCGGTCCCCGGTAGACAATCAGTCATCACGGGAGATTCACTGTGACTAAAGGCGGTGTGGGTTTGCCACGCCCGCTACCACTGTAAGTATGAGTAGGTCCAAGTAGGCAAAATGAAAATTGCACTATACTACTCAACCACTGTAAGTATGAGCAGGTCCAAGTAGGCAAAACGAAAATTGTACTATACTACTCGACCTTCGAAATTAATTGAAGGCAAAGCTTCCCTTGTTTAATCTCATCCTTGCCCAGTCGCCAATTTGTAAAGGAGTGAGAAGACTTCAGCATCAGGTTCTTGCTAGAGATAAACAAGTGGAAGGAATGACAAACAGTGGCAAATCATGTAATAAACAAGTTTATTACAAAAGCACAGACTTACAATCTGCCGGTAAAGCAAATATACTGGGAGAAACAAGTTTCCCTATGTCTAGACGCAGCAATTCTCAGCAAACCTTTCTAGAACCATGCCTCTTACAGTGAGATAAGGAAAAAGGGGTGACAGTTTTCATCGGCTGAATTAAGTGGTACCATTACATTACTGGATAGAAAATGTAGAGTCAGCAGGAAGAAAAACATTACGTTATACATAAGATGTAACATTAGTTAGAACAAAGACGGCACAGAAATTGTAGCAGGTGCAAGGTCATTATGGTGCAAAGCTGTGTCAGCAGAAATGCATGTGTACAAGAATATTTCATAAAAAGATATTGTTAGGCCCAAAGCATGTATGCCATATAAGCAAATAAGCATTACATCTAACAGAAAACTAAGAAATGATACTGTAAAATAAATGTATACTGTATAGTGTATACACTTAGCAAGCATGATCCCTAGTACCCACACTTGTACAGTGGATACCCATTACTGCATATTAGTGCAATACAGCAATATCACAGTAATAATAAAACACCTGTCACTGGCGTGTGCATGAGGGTGCAAGGGGTGTGGGACCCACAAGCAACAATAGGCTTTTTCGGAGCCCACCTCATGAACAGTGACACTGATCTTTCATTAATCATCCCGAAAGGTGATTCCATGCATCGACTGCGAAATCACCTTTCAGAAATGAATAATGACATGACAGTGACTGAATTCATGAGGTGGCATCCCAAGAACCCCATGTTGAAAATATGGTGCCAAAAGTCGCAAAAATGGCTGAGATATCTACCTAAGTTGAAAAAAAAACATTTACAGCTTACTGGCATTTCTTCAGTTCGTGGTCGGCTTTGAAGAGTGTAGACATGTTCCTGCTCCACCGAAGATCGTTGTGCTTGGCTCCGGAGGTAAGTATGAGGTGAGGTGAGGGGGGGTTGTGGGGAGGTGGGCACAGATGGTGGGTGCAGGTTGGAGGAGGGGGTCATCGCAGACAATGAGGGACCGCTTTTCCTTTTACAAGTAAAAAAAAATAAAAAAACATGTCGTGGGAAGGTTTTCTTAATTACAGGGATATTTGGCATTCTGGGGTGGGCTCCCAGCATGCCACCTGGTTTTTTTTTGGATGGGTGGACTGGAGCTGATGGGGATTGGGCATCCCATTGGCAAAAAAAGAGAACTTGACCAGACAGAGGGTGAGCCAAGCAACAAGGGAGAGGGGAGGACAGCAGCAGAGGAGGGAAGCGGGAGGGATTTCTTTTGTAGCTGGAGGGTGAGTTGGTGAACAAGGGAATGGGGAGGACAACACCAGAGGGAGGAAGTGGGAGGGATTTCTTTGTAACCAGAGAGTGAGCCTGGGAATGAGGGAGCTGGGAGGACAGCAGTAGAGGGAGGAAGTGGAAGGGATTTCATTGGCAGTGATATGCAGGAGGGTCGGAGAAATTGTGTGACGTCAATATGCTAAATATACACACGTTACCACCGCTGACTGCAGCGGTGGTTTTCTTTGAACTGAAGATCATTGCATCCAAACTGCTGTCACAGACTGCTCGCGCATCCATTGGCACGGTATGGTTGTGCCTGCTAAATGGAGCACTGCATTGGACAGGAGGGTCACACACCTTCAAAAAGTTGTACGGTCACAATATGTTTCTTTCGCATGCACGCAAGCAAACATAAAAACTACTGTAACTAATAAAAACTAACATGAAATACTAATTTAAGGATAGTGCTGTTGTTAAAAGTAAGGGAATTGTGCAGATACGATATTGTTTCAAAATGAATGTCAATGTTACTTTAAAGAAACTTCATAATGTTAGTTTGCTGTTCATGGTGTAATTATCCAGTTATAGGAGCCCTCTGTGCTTGTGACTATTCTTCCATTGTAGCTCTATCGTGGGCTAGTCAAATTTTACAGCTTCTTTGTCACAGCTACTGGCAATTAGGTGGACAAGGGTATATTCTTTCCATCACCACACACTGTAGATTATGCCACCCAGGGACTTGCAATGATGGTAGCCCATTAAGCTGTCCCACATGGGTGTACTATGGCATGCATGCGTGAAGGAGGGGGAGCAGAAGTGGAATAACTGGAGACAAGAGATCAAATGAGCAAAACAGACCTTGCAGGGATGACACAGACGACAACTGTCAGGTACAATGCAATTTCTTTGGCAGAGCAATGTACAGGGATCACTTTTTCTTAGGTTAAACATAACACAGCCTTATCTCTAATATAATCTCTAGTTTGATTTGTTTTACAGGCCTCCACTTGATAAAAGTATTTAGACAATATAGATATTTAGCTAGTTTACACTCTTCTTAATTACCCCTTGGCTTATAGGGATACCATGATTTCCTTCTGCTCCAGCATGGCTTACTGAACCTACTGTATATGGAGACATGCAACTTTTTTAACCTTTATTTGGGTGGACCCCAGACTTCCCTCCTGGTCCAACATACAGCACTTACCAAAGCTATATTCAGAGTTGCACGCTGCTGACCCTTACTCAAATGGCTGTCAGGCACCCTTACTGCTCCGTCCATCATGCCTTTCTTACCCGTATGTAGATATGCAATATATTATCCTTTAATCTGGTGACTGCCAGACTTCCCTTCTGCTTCAGCACATCTAACTGAATATGCCGACACATAGCCTAATTATTCTCAGTCTGCAGATATAGCAAAGCACAGCCTGGTTCACAGTACTATGCTGTAGGCACTGGGAGACGGAGGAAAGGTAAGGTAGCTGGAGCCAAGACTCTGTACCTGATGGCACAGGCCCTAAGGTTGCCCTCTTTCCCTAACATCCAGTTGGCCCCACCTAGGTTTGTCTTCCTTGAGACTCTCTTCCCCTACTGAAAGCAGATACAACAGCGACAGCCCACTAGACAAGAGGGCAGCATTTGGGCCCCCTGCATAATGGAAAAAGTACTTGAAAATAATTGCTTTGTTGATATACTGTATGTTACTGGTGTTGTGACTTGAAATGTACCAAAGTTCACCTTTTAACACCAATATTTTCAAAACTGACCCTGGACCCTCCTAGAGATGTTCAGATATTTGCATATCTCCAAATATTAACAGCAGTCGCAAATGTAAATCACTATTTAAGAACACTGATAACTTCCAATAATGAAATCTCTCTCAGTGTCACTCAGATAAACTGTAAACATTTCTTCTATTTTAATGCTTAAATTACAGTCACATTTTAGAGTGTTAGCCACACTGGTCACATTCAGGTGGATTCTTAGTTACGGTATCTGTACATGAACTTCACACATATATTAGGCTGTTTCTAACTAGACTGTTTGACTTAGGGTCAAAATTAAAAGACCTCCATGACTGCTCGGGTCACCAGGGTTAGTTCCCTCTCAGCCCCTCCCCACCTCAGTCTTTTCCTGTCTATTACACTGTGCCTCACTTCCCAACACACTCTTTAAAACAAAAAACACCAGCTTCTGGCACTGTGCCATGAGTCAATGACATAGTTTCATCTCTCTCCCTCCCTAGTCCCACCCTCAAGTTCCCAAAAATATGCTTTTGCAATAGAGGGTCCCTTCTTGACCTTTGATACATGATTTGGGGTCCAGTGGTCCCTTCCAGATGCTTGCAGTCATCTAACCCGAGCAATGTTTAGAGAAAGGGGTCAGGGCAGTCTACTCCATTTATAATGGGAGGCAGACTGAATCTACCTATATAAATGACACACACTCATCCCCCCTCCCCAGTTGCATGTTCTGCTCATACATTCAGTCAGATGCTTTAAAGCCTATGACAGCAGTCAAGTTGTGACAGGAGAATAACTGACCTAGTCAGGATTTTGGAGTATATACTCTCCAAATCATGGATTGGAGGCTTGGGGGGGTGGAGGTGGGCAACTGTTGCAAAAGCATGTTTTGGGGATTTGAGGGAGTCATTATGGGAAATGGGAGTCCTTGCCAGGAATCAGTATTCAATTTTGATGAGTGTGTGGGGAAAATAAGAGAGGTGATGGGGGGGGGGGATTAATATGGTAGGGAAGTTGCCACTGGACTGGTCCTGGCCATCTAAGTAATGCTACAGTTGTTTTTCATTAATGTTTTTTTTGCCATAAATATTACAAAATACTCAGTATTCATTCTAGAGTATGAACACGAGTATGTGATTTGGGGTATTCAGAAATTACTATTAATCCAAGCTACAACTGTTCCAAGTCAAATTTTCAGACTAATTTTTCTTTTACCTGGGTTCATTCTATTTTATAGTACTTTTGACTTTCAGCCATACTGGCCACAAATGAGCTAATCTGATTAACAGTGAGTTGAATTTGGGTTTCAGTTCCAACAGGATATGTGCTGTCACACAATTTGGGACTGTACAGGATGGGACAGACAGGCCAGCAAGCAGATAGCCCAGATAAAGTTGTGAATAGGTTAGTACCATACCACTGTAGCATGATAACGTTGGTGTGAGTGTAGTTTTATGTTTAGAAGAAGCAACACAGAAGAAGGAGTAATGGAGTTCAAATGGAGGGAGAGGAGGACTGTTTGCTGGGCACAGTTATGGTGGGGTTCAGAGGGATTCACAAACAAGGTCAGTTAGACTTTTCGATGGTTAATCAGAAATCTACTTATCAGGACCAAGAAATTGGCAGACAGGTGTTGCAGTGCATGATGGCGGCACACATAGTTCAAGCTACGTTGAACTGCCATATTGGCTCATCAGTTTTAGAAAACAGACAGGCATCAGTGAAGTACGTGAAGTGGCATAATAGCAGTACACACTGTGCAGACCACATGGGAATACTGTTTGAGGGAGAATAGACAGCACAGTCTCCTCTGCCCCTGATCACACTTGCACTCTATTGTTAACACTGCATTCCTGCTTGCCACATTCCCTAGTTAGCACCATTAAAATGCCATGGGACTGTGGCAGTCCTCAGCAACTCAATAAATACTTGGGAACACGAATGTAATATCAGTAAGTGAAATTACTTCATAATCCTTGTCAACAAGTGTGAATTGGGGGTCTATTAGCTCCTCAGTCAGGCAGTTCCTTATCATGAGTTGCCTGCACAAAGAAACTATTCATTTCAGCTGCTCTTTGAATGGTGGAATTCCACAAAATGTTTCACATAGTGTGCAAAATGTGCAAATGCAATACATTCACATTTTGTACAGATTTTGCTTGTGGTAAAAACGTAACACAGCCTTACGGTCAATAGGATCCTCCTCCTCTGCTTCTGAGCTACTCCTCTGGGCTAGGAAGGCCAGCACCCTTATAGTGTTGACTCCTCCTCCTCCTCTGGCTTTCCCTTATGTGAAAATTGGACATTTTAAAGTCTTATGCAGTGCCTTCCACTGGAATTAATAAAAGGGAACTGCTGTGCCATTTATCAAGTGATTTTGTTTTTATATAAAAACATAGTGCTTCTGTGTTACTTTGTTGAGCTCTGTGACTCATTTTCCTTGGGACTACCTGCCTCACCTTCAGATCTATGACTCACCACTGAAACAGTTGTAATTGAGCTTTTTTCAATAGTGTGTCCTTCATAAGTATTTATTTTATGTTCAGAAGTTAAATACTGACTCACCTGAGGCAAATGCCTCACATTTGTCACCTCTGTAATGTATTGCAGAGTGTCAATAAGGCAACAAAATGCAGATCTACCCATTAGACACACACTCTCTCACTACAGCTAACATTTTGTACTAGCAGGAACCACCTCTCTGTTGCTGCAGCACAATGTGCCATCGTGCATACCATGATCTCAGCCCAGTTTGTTGTGGCACCATTGTGTTGGCCTCCTCTGTCTCTGCAGAGACTCTCATTAGCACCAATTGTCTTTGACTAAAGAAACGCCTTACTGGTGCAGCAAACAGCCTCTCTTCATTAATTAAAAGCTTCCACTCACTCCCTGGATGACAAAGGACATGTTACAATGACTATCTGACGATTCCATGTATGCTGCAGTCCTCAAGCACTCTGTTTTATTGTATGTAAATTATCATGCACTATGTAGCATTAATATGTATTCTCATATTAGGTACCCTCTAGTCTTGCAAACTCCCTCCTATAATACAATTGTTGTGATACCAACTACATTGTAAATATTTTGCTACCATTATCTATTTCACTCCTGTACATCTGCCCAGAGGGCTGTGTTGCTTATGGAAATGGGGCCTTTAGGTCCAGAGAATCAGCTTATCAAATAAATTAAATGCATTAACTAATAAATAAATACCTACTTTACTAGGGCATCCAGGCTGTGACAATCCTTGTTGTCCTTCACTCTCTCACTCCATGCTCGAGGGCTTTTAACTTTCTTCAGGATATCTCAGGCAAGCCTCTAGTTCCTCCTAACCCTGCCATTCTCAATGCTATCCCATGTCCTGATATAATTCTGCCTACATCTCAGGAAATATCTGCTGCCTCCCAGGATCAGGCAAGTAAAATCATGTGCCCATAGTAATTCAAATGCAAACACTGTTCAAACACTAAAAAAATTATGATTTATCTCATCAAGCATTGCTGATGTTTGAACCCATAACAAAAGTAGCATAATGGTAATTACCTTTATGTAATCATTTGTTTAATTGTTCTTAACCTTCATTATCCCTTAGTATAAGATCTTTTTATTTTCATAACACAGTACTGTAGGTGTGGTGAAGAGAAATAATTTAGAGAAAACATGAAGTCTTCCATATTTCTTCATTAATCTCTTTGCACGAGTAAAAGTACATAGCCTGACCTGCATACATTTTAATTTCCAAGGAATTAATTAAAGCACGTCGTCCTAATGTAGATTACTTTGTGTTAACCTCTCTACAAATTAAGTGCATGTGCAGCATTCAGTGCAGAGAAGAGTGACATTAAAAGCCTTGCTGAGAGTTTACAATAATTAAAACAGTAGAGCTGGCTTTGGTACCTATGGTAAAATGTAAATTGAGCTAAAAAGAAAACTGGGTGCTTAAAGGTGGTAAATGAACTTTAATTACTGGAAGCTTCACTTTAGTGGATCCATTATGCTAATGACAATAAATGGAACAGTCTGAGAATTAGTTGTATGAAATATGTGAATGATTAGGCTCCCTGCATGTCACCAGGAGATTTTTAAAACAGCAATATAAATTTATGTTGGCTTAGCGTGCAAGGAATCCAGCCTACTGAGCTTCTACAAATAGTGATATAAATGTTCCATCACTAGATCCCTCAGTCTGGTTTGCATTTGAATTCATGGTCTTCAATCAGAGCAGTACCAGGCTTTAGTTTTGTTGCATTGTTTCAGAATATGAGGTAAAGGGGTTGCAGAAGAGCTAAGCAACCAAGTGCGTAAACTAGTTTCTTAAAAATGAATCTACTACTCAGTCAAATGTTTGCTAAAATTGTACTATGATAGTATATATATATATATATATATACATATATTGATAGATAGATAATGTTATGTCTAACTTATGGACTGAATATGTTACATTTCCTGCTTGTTTCATTTTTAGTGCATATCAAGTAAACATTTGACTTATACAGATGCCATTGAATTGTTCACTAATGTTCATTATATGGGATATGCTATGACTTGACTCAGAATATGTAATCTATATTCGTGAGTGAGGGGTCTGGATAATAATTCTTGAGTGGCACAGCCATGATTAAGTTATATAAGTTCTGCCTCCTCACATAAGTGGCATATTCTAAGTCAGGCCTTTGTACTCCCAGTTTATGCAGTGTATTTTAAATAGTAAAGAATTTATATCAGTTATTTTTACAAAAAAATGAACTGTTTCTATTTGATCTCACTGCTCTGTCTGAGTGTAACAGAGGCAACTGTGATGTTTCCAGACATTGTAAAAGCCAATTAACATAGTAGAAAAGTATAAGCTGTTCTCCCATTAATTAAGGATTCCTTGGTGACATATCAAAAGTAGAGGCAAATGCGGATGATTCACCCAACATTAAGATACAGCAAACTGTTCATCATCATTTAGAAATCATCACTGACTAAAATAAATTATTTATCTGTTAGATTTGACGCTCACCAACATTGTATAAATATGGGATACCCAGTGACCCGACTTGAAATATACAATTGATCTTTATGAGTAAGATGGCAGGACCATAACTCATGAGTGTCAAAGCCATGGATGAGTTATATAAATTCTGTTTCCTCACAAGTGACAATAAATGTGTATTTTCAGTCAGCAGATAGTGTATTCAGTTCATACAACGTAACTGTAAAGTTTTTACTTTTGACTCAGCTTATAGCTGATTCATTCTGAGAAAAGCTCTAGCTGTAGAACGTGTGGTTGTGCCATATGCAACTTATAAAATAAATACCTTTGATGTATGTAGCCTGTAAAACAAATGATTGTGACATATGCAACAGCTAAAATACATGTTAATTTCAGAGGTTGCATATGTGATCCAGTAAAATAGTTCATTTACTGTATTTGAGCATTTTTCATTTCACTAGTTTTTCATAAATGTTCTTCTGCATTTCCTCATGAAACATAAAACCTAGATTTTCTTGGACAGTGCCTTAACCTCTCCATGTATCCTTCAGCAGATTTCTTGATTATCCAGATGTTAATTCATTTGAGGTACATCCGCTCCCGATCACATTTTAAGAGAGGTTTTATTTATCTGGGGTTCATTTCATAAGTTATCCAGATTCTGTCTGTGTCAGTCATATGGGCCACACATAAGTTAAAGTCATTACTAATGATTTTTATTTGGTGTTAAAGTTTCAACAAGGTACAGTACATACTGTCAAACAAGTAGACTGTTTTGGTGTTCTATCACGAAAATTTCCCGCAATGGTAATTACACAGACCAGGCAGGGCAGGCCAGCAGGCAGGTACTGGTAGTTTCAAAGTATTATAGCATGACAGTGTTATCACTGCAGTTTTGTGATCAGATGAAGCTTCCGGGAAGAAGAAGCAGTAACTAAAATTTTAAATATCTGACATGGAGAATGCAGGACACATAATTTTCTAATAGTTTTTTGGTGGTGCTTGCAGTGTTTAAAAAATAAATTGAATCAGATGTTCTGGAGTTAATAATTCTGAACATGAGGATCAGGAAACTGACAGGCATGTCAGCAGGCATTATGGTGCATGTAATAACGGTGACTGTGTGCAGGGATGGTAAAGTGTGCCCTCTATTATAGCACACCATGTAAAATTTAGTGCGGTCTTGGAGTTAGTTATTTAAAGATGGGGGGTTTGGGGTGAAGCCCCCAGTCTGGGTGGTGCAGGGGATGAAGGCGCCCCTTATGAAATAGGGAAGTATAATGTTATGTGGGTGTATGCTGGCTAGAGAAGGTGAATAGTATGTAGGGTGCATTCTGGCCTGCTGCAACCATGGTGTCGCTGTGGTGTTGTGGTTTAGGATGGTCATTAGGTAGATAGGTAGAGATGGGCAAAATCCCCAAATTTCACATGCGATTTGCTAAATATTTCACGGGTGCAAAATGCGAAATTCTGCCGGTGAAATTAGGTATTTTGCAGGTGCAAAATGCAGTATTTTGTGGGTGTGAAATGTGGAATTTCACCCATGAATGGTGGAATTTCACCTGCGAATGGCAGAATTTCACTACTCATGGGTGAAATTCCACTGTTAGTGGATGAAATTCTGCATTTTGCACCCACAAAATATTTCACGGAATGTGTGAATTTTACAAAATATTTTGTGTGGCAAAATTTGTGATTTTGCTGGAATTCCGTTGCATCTCTATAGGCAGGTTGTGAGTCAGTCAGGCAGGAGTATGCAGGGTTTGATGTAGGGTTCAATTCTGTGTGCCAGCATGTGTGTGTGTGTGTGTGTGTGTGTGTGTGTGTGTGAGTGGATTGTATGTGCAGTGTTGTGCAGGTGTGTGCATTTTTTTATTTCAATGTGACTATCACAGGTGTGTGGGATTCGGTTTTGCAGGTGTGTTGTGCTAGGAGTGCCTTAATGGTACAAGAGGGGTGTGAGCTCAGGTTACGGTGCTCTGGAGTACTGTGCATGGCCATGGCTGCTGAGCTTTTGAAGAGCCAGAAGAGGGGGATCGCTCCTTTTTGTACAGGGGATACAATCACTGTTTTGATGCTCACTGTATATTTCATGGGCTGTTTGTGATATCGCTATTGTGTATTCACCCATATGCCCTTCGCTATTTTGTATTCGCTGTTATCACATGGAGCTCACTTAATGCAGGCCACGTGGTAGTAACTCAGCACAAGACTGGAACTTGGGCATGCAGACATTCAAGAGAGCACATGGTGCAGCATACTGGTTAAATCTGTCACACGGGAATGCTAATGACAGGATTATATTTGATGCATGGGTAAGGAGAAAACCATGGAGGAAATACAGCATGAATTTTAAGGACACATATGGCCATTATTCACTAATCCATAGATAATTTGCTTTATTATGTATAAAAATGTGTGGCTCGCATAAACAGATTTAGCCCAACAAACTTGGGATGATTAGGAACGTCAAAGGCCTTAACCAGTTTCGCACATGCATGCTTCATTGGAGAGACTGGCGTCACACAAACACACCAGTTGAATAAACACCAATATATTATATAGGGTATATATATATATATATATATATATATATATATATTTGTTTTCTTAACTCTGATGAGCATTTGATTTGTATTGCCTAATTTATATCTATTGTAAAATCTAATTATTGCACTTGTAACAGTGAATGTTATTAGGACCCTGTTGAAAATGTGCTTCAGTTCAATCGGGAAATTTCTCTCTCTGAATTTTTTTAGTAAAATTATTTACTACTAATAGTTAAAGAAATACAAACACAAAGTACAAGTTCAGTACAATAAAACAGTGTAAGTGTAAAGCCAATTAACATAGTAAAAAAAGATCAATAGATTAAAAATGTAAGCATTCATGACATAAAATAATGCTAGTATATGATGACAGAAGTTATCATAGTTGCTGCCACCTGCATGCATAAAACATGTAGTCTGAGAAAATCTACGTTAAAAAGCTAATAAATACATACTACTGATTAATACAAGTACAGTTCCTAATTATCATGAGTAATAATGTACAATACACGTACTAAATAGCATTATCAAATGAAAGTACCAATGGACAGAGCAGCGCCAAGGTACGGATGTGTACTTTTTGTATTGGAAAGACATACAAGAAATATAAAATAACGTACATGCAGATGACACACAATACAGACACATGCACACACACACACATGCACGCGCGCACGCACGCGCGCGCACACACACACACATACGACAACAAGCATGTTCCACACATGTCTGAACACTTAACTTTATCAGTTCCTGTACTAGGTCCTCTGGAGTCAATGTGATCTTTTGTTAAAAAGAAAGTCTCATGAGCTACTATAAATAAGCCCCCATTACTATCTCTTGTAATGAATTGATTAATCTTAATGGACTTGTACAGTTGCATTTTCCAAATTCTTAGTTTCTGGGTAACTAATGTGAATTTTAATTTCTTCCAAAGACTGGAGAAGCGCTCTGAAGGAGCAGGCAGCTACAAAGGATATTTTATGGACCTCTGGAACACTGCCGTGCTACCCAACAAATCCCTGAGACATGAAAAAAGACCTGATGGAACAGGGCATTGAAAGCCAAATATAGCACTACTCTACAGACATGAATAGATGTCATCAATGCCTACTTATGTGATATAGAGCAAAGACAAAGACACTGATCTAGGACACTGACACTCATTAATTGCTCCATGAGCTAGAAGTAGTGTCCCAAAGGTGAGAGGCAGTGCCATTTTCTTTTCTTCTTTGAAAATCTTGTATTTTTCAATTGCTTCCTGGACAGAAGAAGTATCCTGAAGGTGAGGGGCAGTTACATTGTTAATATTTATGATTCCTGGGTGAATATTGGCTTCCTCATTAGTCCTTGGATGACAGTAGTGTCCCAATAGTAATATTTTATGGAACTACCAAGTTTGGGAGTGAAACAGAAATGCGTATTGAACCAGCAAGGATGTGTATTATGCCAAATGAATTTGGGGGCACAGTCGAACTTTAGGGAAAAAGTTTAGTTGTACTTTACAGCCTTCTCCAGCTCCAAAAATAACTGCTTAGATGAGAATGTTGGGGGGGCACATGCTTCTTACGTCAGTGGGCATGATGGAGTGTGTCAGCAAAACCAAGCAGTATCTCATATCTAAGGTAAATATTTGCATGGCAGCAGCTCATGTCACAGGCAGGGGAATAGTTTCCATTGGGAGGGTTCTTTTCTACCAGATAGAAGAAGTTAGGTGGCTTTGAACTGTCCAGCAACTGAGAGCTAACAGTTTCTCAGATGATAGGAACATTTAAGCAATAAGGCATGACAGGGCATGGGTTATTGGGGGGAGTTACCCTTGCCTCATGTAGTTTGTCATGAGGTGCAGCAGAGTCACTTAATCACATGAGAAGTGGGTAATCCCCCAATTACCCATGTACTGAAGTGTCTTGTTGTGATTATACAATGGACTTATGTGTGAAATAAGTTTAAAACATATTTAATTATTATTTTTTTTATATAAATGCCATTTCTCAGCCATGGGTTATTGCATGACTTACCCATGGGTAGAGACCTTAGCTGACCAATCAGAAGACATGACTTTTATATCCATTGTACTATTATACTGTAGTTTTATTTCACTGCTGGGCACATCTCCCATGATGCACAGTAATGGGGTGGTGTAGAACATTTTCCTGTGGGCTCAGAACATTTAAAATCTAACTGTACTTCACCACTGGGACACTATAGGGTACTCTTGTCACACATTGCAGCTGGGGGTGGGGCATAACTTTTCTATGAGTTAGCAAAATTTAGAATGAGCACAACACTTTAGTTAGGAAAAGTTAACTGTCCCTCAGCTTTGGGGCACTACTTCCATCCCAGGCAACACTGAGGAGCCTCAAAATATTTTTGAGCAGGTGTCTTTACTCTGTAGTACAGCAGTGAATGAGTTAGGTAACTAACCATATTCAGGGTTTTTATTTCTTTCATTTTAGGAAACAAATGTAAAAATCCCCTCATCCTAATCCTGCCACTCTAGAAGAGGGTAGACGGGCCATGTGTCATGTTTGTGCACCCACCAGCAAGTGCATTTGTTCTGGAGCACAACTGTAACTCCTAATGGATTATTGGTAGTTGGTGATATTGTGAGTAAACCAGGACCAATAAACTCCTTGACATGTCATGGTGACCCACTCTGGGCTGTCACTGATTAAGGATAGCTCTCCTTAACATGTGCAGCCTCCTGGATCACCCTATACAATCCCGATATCCTAGGCATCACTGTAACATGACTGAAACCCTTCATACCAGACTCTGGCTGCCACATCAAGGGCTATTACCTGCTCAAAAAGGATAGAAAGGGCAGCATAAAAGGTGAGTGGACTGCTTCTATATTTTAGAGAATCCCTAAATCAGAGATGATGCAAAATTTTATTTCGCTGCAAAATCACGAATTTCTCCCTGTGAATCATTTCATGAAATTAAGCACTTATGGTGAAATTTCACCAGTTAATTTCACTGCCCCAGTCAATTTCACCAGTAAATTTCACCTTGTGGTACTATTAGGCAAAATTAGGGAAAAAAAAGACTTGTCACATGACTTACAGTCTGCAGGTCATATGGGTGACTGCAGTCAGGTAGGAAGGCACTGATTCTGCTTCCTTTTGCCAGTGTTTTCAGGCAGAGAGGAAGTCTGAGACAGAAATAGGCAGCAGGAAAACTACTTTATAAGTTTGTTTGTGCAAATTTTTTATTTTAAAATCAGTTATTTCTTATTTCTTAATCTGTCTTTGTTAGGACATTTTTTGTGTGCTTATGTTTTTTGTATCTGTAAGTTTATAGTGAGCTTGTATATGTGTGTGTGTGTGTGTGTGTGTGTGTGTTTGTGACTCCCTCACTCTCTTTTTCATTTTTTTTATGTTTGCTTTTATGCATGCGCAAGAAACATTATGCGGTGGCTTAGGAGAGAAGTGGGTTGTGGAGGTGCGGCAGCGTGGCGGCCAATGCCAGCACTGCTTTTGTGGGCTTGGCAGTGTGCTCCCAATGCAGGCTCAGTGTCCTGATGACACTGGTTCTGCAGAAGTGCCACCAACTTGAAATGATTTGGCTGCTGCAATGAGGGTCTGCCTTGTCATTGCAGCATCAGCAACTCCGCTGCAAAGAGGGAGTGACCCGTCATTGCAGGGCGGTACCTTGCCTGGTGTAACATTCCCAGGAACATGGTGGCTCTATGCAGTCATCTCAGAGCTGATGGGGGTGCCCAATTCCCCTGTCGGCATGCCCCCAACCCACTTCATTTGCTGATGGGGAGCCCACTCTCCATTGGCATAATGTCCCCTGAATTTTTGTTGTGTGTTGAGGGGGTGCCCAATCCCCCTTGGCATCATGCGCCCCCCAACAGTCTTTCTTTGCCAATGGAAGGCCCAGTCCCTGTTGGCTTCAGTCCCCCCCTTCACAGTACAATTTGCCAACTGGGAAGACCACTCCCCATCAGCATAATGTTCCAACCCCCCGATTTCTGTTGTGTGCTGAGGGGGTGCCCAGTCCCCCTCGACATCATGCGCCACCACCCATTTCTGTGCAGAAGGGAGGACCAATCCCCATTGGCTTCGGTCCCCCTCCCCAAAAATACAGGTGGTACACTAGGAGGCCAGTCCAGTGTACCAAACACACCTTCAAAAGAAGAAAGTGGACCCTTCGTTGTCTTTTGTTTTGTTTTTTTCCACTGTAAAATAAGAAAATGGTCCCTTGACATGTCTAGTGCCCCTCTCCCATCCTGACATCCTGACCCTACCCTCTGTATACCCCACCTCCTCACACCCCCTCTCACCTCATATTTACCTCTGGAGCCTGTCACAATGATCTTTGGTGGACCTGGAACACATCTGCACTCTTCAAAGCCGACTGTGAACTGAAGGAATGCCGGTAAGCTGTATAATGGCATAAATAGGGTTTTTTCAACTTTGGTGCATATCTCAGGCATTTTTGGGAATTTGAACACCAAATATTCAACATTGGGTTATTGGGACCCCTCCTCATGAATTCAGTCACTGTCATGGCATTATTCAGTCCTGAAAGGTTATTTCATGGTCACTGCACGGAATCACCATTCAGGACTTATTAAAAAAATGACAGTGCCACTGTTCATGAGGTGGGCTCTCAAAAAGCCTATGTTGGTGAAAATTCCCCCCAAAAATGACTGTTTTATGAATGTGTGTTGTGCAGTTTCCATGCACGCTCGTAACTTCATGAATCTGTAATATTTTCACTCCAGATTTTCAACATTGGCATTTTTCCACATTCCCTTATGAACAGTACAGCTGTCATTTTACACATCCTGGCCAAAATGAGTTATTACACTTCTGGCGCAGAATAGCGTGGTGGCTGTAGGAAATCAGTTTTTGAGACAGATTACAAAAATGACAGTGACATTGTTCATGAGCAGAGGTCCTAATGACTATGTTGAAAATTTGGTGATGAAAGACCATAAAAATGACTGTGTTACAAGCATATATTGTGCAGTTTCCATGCACCCCTGTAACTTTTGCAAATTTGCAATATTTTCAAACCAGGTTTTCAACACTGGTATTTTTTTTCACACCTCCTTATGAACAGTACAGCTGTCATTTTTCACATCCTGGCCAAAATGTGTTTTTGCAGTTCCAGCAAAAAATAGCGCGGTCTCAGTGGGAAATCAGTGTTTGGGACACATTAAGAACAAGTGAGTGGGGGGGGTGAGTGAGCTCAACAGAGAGCTCTGTTGAGATGACTGTGGATTTATTTATGGGCAGAAAGAGGTGCCAATGCAGGCAGGAGCACAGTACAAAAGGGCACCCTGCAGTACCAGGAAAAACAAAAATAGCGAGTAAGAGAGGGGGAGTGAGTGAGTTCAACGGAGCTCTGTCGGGACTGCTGTGGATTTCTTTGTGAGCAGTAAAAGATGCCAACACAAGGCAGGAGCCCAGTACAAAAGGGCAGCCTGCAGTGCTGGGAGAAACAGAACAAGTGAGTAAGAGAAGGGGAGTGAGCGAGCTCAATGGAGCTCTGTTGGGACTGCTGCGGATTTCTTTGTGGGCAGAAAAAGGTGCCAATGCAGGCAGGAGCCCAGTTTAAAAGGGCAGCCTGCAGCGCCAGGAGAAACAGAATGAGTGAGTGAGAGAGGGGGTGTAAACAAGCTCAATGGAGCTCTGTCAGGACTACTGCTGATTTCTTTGTGGGCAGAAAAAGGCACCAATGCAGGCAGGAGCCCAGTACAAAAGGACAGCCTGCAGCGCTGAGAGAAACAGAAAAAGCGAGTGAGAGAGGGGGAGTGAGCGAGCTCAACGGAGCTCTGTCAGGACTTTAGAGTTGCCACCCACCTGCCCAAGGTCCTGTGTGGTCATATATTACAGCAAGGTCTCTGGGGTGGAGACAAAGCAATGATTGCATACTTTTAGGATTACTGTAATAATACAGGTTTAGTTGTTCTGTTTATTTTTCTAACTGAGCTGAGTAATACTTGGAATGCAATGCGATTTCTAACTGGGCTAAGTGAAACTATGAGGGCTGAGAACAAAAAGTATGGTAGCTGAGGGGTGAAAAATGGACAAGGAGGCTTTAGGATTGCTACAGTAATACAGTGTCTAATGGATGAGATTTGAGACTGAATTAACCTGGTCGGCAAGGGGGCAGTAGGGGGACTAGTGTGGGGGAAGCATAAATTTGAGTAAATAGGGCCCTAACAGTTGTAGTAGAGTACAGAAACCGGGAGTGAGAGCCCGTAACATAAGATGGGGGCCAAAATGGGGCAGGTGCTGCATGTCAATAGGGTAGGCATCTTTGGAAGGGTGGTGGGGTGTACAGGGTGTGGGTCCACCATGATCCTGGACTGGGCTTGGAGGATGGGGGGTGTATGGTTTCTAGACAACTGGCTAGTTTGAGAGATGAACTGTGGAGGTTAGGGAGGAGTCTAAGTGGCAGGGCAGATGAATATGGTAGGCATCCTGGCTGGGGGGATAGGGGAGGGCAAGTGGGGACGGAGGAAGAACAACTAGGAACTGAAACTGACCCCAGTATCAGAAATACTAGCAGAAAAGAAAGGAGAAGGGAGAGGGTTCCCAAGGTGAGGGGGGCCTCCTGATGGGGAGGAAGAGACCACGAGGAGTACCAGGGGAGAGAGCTGATGGCTGTGGGTAGGGGGATACTGGAGTGGGACCAGGGGGCATGGAGGGGAACAAGTAAGAGGGGGAACTGATAGGGGAAGAGATGTAGGAGGGGTATCGACTAGGAATAGATTCGAGCCTCTGCTATGGGAGAGAGGGGGGGAGCAGGAACATACTGATTGGGGGGAGGACAAGTGGGGCATGAAAGGGATGGCAACAGGTAGGGGAAGAGACAGCGAGGACAAAAGGGTAGAAGGGAGCCTAGTAAGGAAGGAGGGGTAACTGGAGGAGAGAAGGCTATGGAAAGAGGGAAGGATGGAAGGGGCATCACTATCAGGGTCGAGGGGAATGGGGGCTCTAAATCGACAACAATGGGGATAGAAGAGGGGTTGGAAATCAGCAGGGGAGGAGGGGCGGTCAACATGGGAAGCCCAGTAGGAAGTAGTCAAGCTTGAAAGGGGTTCAAGGGGGATGGGAGGAATAAGGCAGAGAAAAGGAGTGAGGCAGAAGTAAGGGGTGCAGATACAGAAGTCACAGAGGGTGCAGCTGGCAGGAGTAAGGGGCAGGGAAGAACTGGGGTGGTGGTAGGGGCATTAGAAGGGAAAGGGGGTAAGGGACGTACTTGTTCTGGGCATTCTATACTGAAAGAGGTGAGATGGGGTGGAAGGGGGGGAAGGAATAGCTGTATTTGGGTTGAAGCTATTCCTGGGTTAACTGTAGGAGGGGCAGGCCAGGCGCTGCTCAAATGTGCAGCAAGAGGGAGGAAGAAACCTCATTTAGTGTTGCATGTGGTTACAAATGACTTGGCGGGGGAGAGTGTGGAAGTATAGAGGGGGAGGCTGTAGGAGTTGGGCAGGCAGTGTGAGGGGTTGGGGGAGTCGGTGGCATTCTCTGAGGTACTCCCGGTACCATGTGCAAGCATGGGGAGGAAGGTTAGGATCAAGGAGTTCAATGAGTGGCTGAGGGATTGGTGCCACACCAAAAATTATGGGTTAGTGACTAACTGGGGTAGGGTCTGGGGGAATAGTGACTTGTACTCGGTGGACAGGCTACACTTGAGCAGGAAGGGGACGGGAGTATTAAAGGTGGGATTAGAGGGGTATATCTCTGCTAAGGTGGATTTAAACTAGTGGGGGAGGTGACCAAAAGACTGAGGTTGGTAGAAAGGTCTGGACAGGGCAGCCCAATGAGCTCACTCCCCCAGATAGAGGTAAAGGCAGAGGCATAATAACCCTGGGAGGGGGCAGGCAGAGTGATCTGAGTGTAATACAAAAGGCACCACCACCACCTGATAAGAATAACGAGGAGAAAGGGTGCGGACTACCAGGAGGAGGGACACAGGCCAAGAAGAAGAGTGAGGAGAAGGAGGCGTATGGGTGGAAGGTGGTCTCTCTCAATGCAAGAAGCCTGGGGAACAAAATTGCAGAGCTTCAGGTGCTCCGTTCAGAGGGAAGGGTGGACATTGCTGCAGTGATGGAGACTTGGGCCACACAGTACCATGATTGGCAATCCCAGGATACAGGGTATACAGTAGAGACCGGGGGGTTGAAAGGGAGGGTTGCACTCTATGTGAGGGAAGGGATCAAATGCATAATGGACGAGGGAGAAGAGAAGAGGACAGAGGTGCTTTGGGTGCAGCTCCTGGACTCCAAGGGCAGAAAGCTGAGGTTGGGAGTGGTGTACAGATCACCAGCCCAATCTGGGGAACTGAATGGGGAGTTGGCAGAACAGATAAGCAGGGTGTGTAGAAGGGGGAGTGTGGTGATAATGGGGGATTTTAACCTACCAGGGGTTGACTGGAGCACCCCGGTCCCTAGCAGTACCAGGGAGCAGGTGCTCCTTGATGCATTCCAAGATGGCCTTCTGACACAATTGGCAAGTGGGCCTACAAGGCTTGGAAACACTCTGAACCTAGTACTGGAAAATGGGGAGGCAGTGAGGGAGGTAAGAGTGGAGGACCCACTAGCAGGTAGCGACCACCAAACGGTGTGGCTCATTCTCATGCTGGGCAGGAGACAGGAGGCACAGGCACTAAGGTGGTGGACTTTTGGAGGATGGGAGCAATACTGCGAGACTCCAGGATGTAAGACCCGGGGATGGATGCAGAACAAAAGTGGGGAGTCATAAAGACTGGGCTAACAGAAGTCACAGTAGCCTAAACCAGGGCCAGGAGTAAGAAGAGCAGAGCCAAGAAACCATGCTGGCTGAACAAGGAAGTGCTGCAAGGGGTGAGGGCATAGAAGGCTGCATACTGGAAGTACAGGAGAACAGGGAAAGGAGAGGATAATGAGGCTTACGGGAGTTGGTCAAGGGAGGTGACCAGGAGTGTGAAAAAAGCTAAGGCCTCCAGGGAATTAAGGTTAGGACAGGGCATAAAGGGAGGGGAAAAGGACTTTTTTAGGTATGTCAAGGAAAAGAGGAAGTGCAAGGAACATATTGTGAGGATAAAGCAGAGAGCGGATTGGGTGGAAAAAGGGGGAGGAGCAAGCAGAAATTGTAAATCAGTATTTCTGCTTTGTTTTCACTAAGGAGAGGGATGGTCCACTAACAGCATGGGCTGGAGGGTGGGGAAAAGGGGGAGGAGGTGATGGACCAAGTGATCACAAGGAGTAGAGTGCTAGAAGGGCTGAGGGCAGTAAGGGTGGACAAGGAACCAGGTCCCAATGGCATCCACTCCAGGGTGCCGAGGGAGATGGTGAAGCTGTTGGCTGAGCTACTGGCGGATCAGTTCGACACCTCCCTGGAAATGGGGTGTGTGCCCCAGGACTGGAAGGTGGCCCATGTGGTGCCCATACACAAGAGTGGGCCTAGGGAGGAACCAGGAAATTATTGGACAGTCAGTCTCATGTCGGAAGTGGGTAAGCTTATGGAGGTGATACTGAAGCAGAGGCTGGTGGCATTCCTAGAGAGTAATGCACTCCAAGATAGGCAGCAACACGGGTTTATCTTAGGGTGGTCTTGCCAAACTAGCCTAATAGAGTGTTATAACTGGGTGACAAGGAGTTGGACAGGGGCCATGCGGTACATGTCCTGTACTTGGACTTCAGTAAGGCCTTTGATACAGTACCTCATGGGAGACTGGGGGAAGCTGATGGCAGTGGGGGTAGGAAAAAAGCTGACTAAATGGATAGAGAACTGGTTACATGGGAGGGTGCAGAGGGTGGTGGTGGTGGGGGAGCTCTTGGCACCTAGAGCAGTGACAAGCGGGGTGCCACAGGGGTCAGTGCTGGGCCTGGTGCTATTTGGGTTCTTTGTCTGTGAAATAGCTCATGGAGTGGTGAGCAGTGTTAGTCTGTTCGCAGATGATACCAAATTGGGGGCAGTGGTGAACAAAGAGGATGGATGGGAAAAACTACAGGGGCATCTAACCACCCTAGAGACATAGTAGGTGGTGTGGCAGCTAGAATTCAATGCAAAGAAGTGTAAGGTGATGCACTTCAGAGCTAAGAACCAGAAGAGGGACTATTGGTTCAGGAGGTGAAGTTGGAGATCACAGAGGAGGAGGAGGAGAAGGACCTGGGGGTGTTGGTAACTGGGAGCATGAACAACTCAGCCCAGTGCAGGACAGCAGCAGCAAAGGCAAACAGGATGCTGGGGTGCACCACAATGGGGTTCTCATCCAGACACAGGGATGTGATCCTACATCTCTACAGATCATTGGTCAGCCCGCACCTGAAGTACTGTGTGCAATATTGGAGGCCATACCCGAGGAGATATATACAGTTACTGGAGGTGGTGCAAAGGAGGGCAACAAAAATGCTAAAGGGGATGGAAGGAAAGAACTATGAAGTTAGGCTGAACGAGCTAAACATTTACACACTGGAGGAGAGGAGGGATGGGGGGATATGACTGAAATATTTAAATACCTGAGGGGGGTAAATAAACATAGCACTGAGGGGGTGTTTAAATTGAGGAGTGGAAGAGAGATGAGGGAGCATGGACTAAGGTTGGAGGGGGGACGTTTCAAGAGGGAAATGAGTAGGCACTACTTCACTGAGAGGGTGGTGTCTAGTTGAAACGCACTGCCAGAGGGGTAGTAACATATAGGACAGTCAATAGCTTTAAGAAGGAGTGGGATAAAGCAAGAGGAAGAGTCAGGAGGGCGGGGTTGGGGCAAGCAGGGGATTAACTGAGGGGGAGGAGGCTGGGGCAGCTGCAATCTTGGGTGCTGGCTGCACACTCGGGCAGACTTAGATAGGCTGATTGGTCTGTTCTGCTGGCTGATTTGTATTTTCATATGTTTGTTCATACTGTATGTAAAATCACAGTGATTCTGTTCATAAGCAGAAGTCCTAAAATGCCTATGTTGAATATTTGGTGACAACCGATCATAAAATAAGTGTGTTACAAGGTACAGTACTGCTTATATGGAACAGCACATCAAGTAAATATTAGGGCTGGCAGTATAACCTAGAGGTTAGAGTAATGAGCTATGAATGAGCTTGGTACATCCAGCAAACCTGGGTTTTATTCCCCCAACCTCCACTTGTATACTGTGTGACACTGAACAAGTCACATAACCTCCCAAGTGCTCCTGGGTCGCCTCTGAAAACAGGCCTTGGGCCTTACCCAGTTACCAATTATTAAAAATATACTACAATATTATATTTAGTCTCTGTATGCATTTTAACTTCTTTACGCTTCATGGCCCGGATATTCAGAAGGGTTGCACATGGCGCAACACTGTAATGCCATGCGCAACCCACTGATGTGCCCCAGCATGATATTCAAATGGGGATTGTGCCTGGCACAAATCCCGATGTGCCGGAGCGCATCAGTAATGTATGCAGTGCAGGTGGGGGGGTGTGCCCATGCATACTCCGCTCATCCCGATATTCAGCCCAGGATATGCTGAGCCCATGCATGCGCAACCCCTACTTGTGCTGCACACAGGTGAGCCCAAAAAAAAAAGGAACAATGGCTGACCATCCACAGGTGAGCTGCCATATTGCAGGGCGCAACATGGCAGCTGCCATCTGTGGGTGGCCACCCAAGCTCTGGCTGCACCTGGAGGTGCCCCCCATGCCCGATCATGGGCATACATAGAAAAAGGACCCTCCTAAATTCCTGGTGGTCCACTGGACCACTCGCAGCCCGATCATGGGCTTATGTTTTAAAAAATAAAGGTCCTATATCCCTGGTGGTACAGTAGACTGCTCTCAGCCCCATCGTGGGTGTATATTGCTATAAATACAGGTCCTGTATCCCTGGTGGTCCAGTGGACCGCTCACAGCCCGATCACAGGCATATGTTGTAATAAATAGAGGTCCAATAACCCTAGTGGTCTAGTGGTACCCCCCTTCCCACTAAGCCCACTGAGCCCACTGCCGCTCCCCGGTCAGCGGCGGGCGGCAACACCCACCCACCTGCTGCCCCACCACCTGCTACTGACGCCATTACGGAGGGCTGTACATTGGTCCACGAGCATGAGCCAATCGGGCATGCAGTTGCATCGCATTACACAGTCCAGATATGTGAATGGATCCACTCACATATTCCTGGATTATGTAGACGGCATAGGCTGCATGCCCATTGGCTCACATCAGGACCAATGGGCGTACAGCCCTTCCATATGGTGTCAGTCAGCGGGCAATGGGGCGGCAGGTGGGTAGGGTGCTGCTGCCCGCCGCTGACCGGGGGGAGTAAGGCGGTGGGGCTCAGTGGGAGGGTAGAGAAGCGGGTACGGCTGGACCGCCAGGGTTATTGGACCTCTATGTTTTACAACATACACCTGCAATTGGCTGCGAGAGGTGCACTGGACCACCAGGGATATTGGACTTCTTTTATTTAACCATATGCCCACGATCGGGCTGCGAGCGGTCCACTAGACCACCAGGGATATCGGACTTCTTTCATTTTAACTTATGCCTGTGATCGGGCTGCAAGCAGTCCACTGGACCACCAGGGATATTGGACAGTTATTTAAATCAACATATGCCTGCGATCAGGCAGTGGGGCACATTGCCACGCTGTGCAGGGGGTGTCAGTCCTTGACGGCTGCTGCCTGGAAGGGTACCAGGTGCAAGTCACTGGCGATCAGTGCACCTGCATGCAGATGGGGCCATAATGACATGCTAATGGCCCCTTTTGTGCCTTGCCTGCATTATGGCCCTATTTACATGTGCACTTTTGAATATCGTGGTTGTGGCGCCTAGGGCAACGGAACTTGCGCTAGTGCATCCCACTGCTCCACTCTGGCCACTTGCGCTGGCATGGTGCCACTGCACCATGCACACTGCGGGTAGCCAGGGTGTGATATTCAACACTGCTGTGCCATGGCGCAGCTCCATTAAATATCACCCTGTCAATGCCCCTACACAGCCATGTTGCGCTGCGCCCAGGCTTGCGCCACAGCCTGGCACAGTCTGAATATCCAGGCCCATATGTATAATCTTCTTACCAGTTATTCCTAATTGTAAATTTGGTTTGCAGTATATTTCACTAATGTATTTCATGTGCTACCTTCCATTCTGCTTTCCCCTGTTGTACCTCAAGTATTTCAATTGAATTGACATTGTATGCTGTCTTACCCAAAACCTCTTTGTAAATGAGCTTTGCTCAATGGGGACCTTTTCCTGGTAAAAGAAATAAGTAAATACATATGCCTGAACATTATTGAGGATGCATGTGTTTTAAAAAAAAACTTCCTCTCTTACAGTCCACATACTCCCTGTGCCATGCAGTGACATCCTGAAACTGCAGTATCACAGCCACGTCCATTGCAAAAGAGTTTGTCACAATGCAGGATAAGCAGACACTACATGCATTAACAAGAAGAAGGGGTGCGATATGAGGGAGACAGCTCTTGTTTAAATGCGCATACCTTAAATGTTGCAAGGGAAATACTGTAGATTACATAATGTATATGGTAAATGGTTTGGGTTTAAGTAATATTATTTTCTGATGCTCTGGGTTTACTAGATAGAAATAAAGATTTTATGTAATGCGTTTAGACCCCTTTGAAAACAAACTTCATAACATTAATAAATGGGTTTCCCTTTTTACCATAGGGAAATCGTGGTGCAAATAACCATTACAAAAGAGTGTTTATAATGGCAAACATGTCCATGGTTCCCCTCACTCTGCACATGCGCATGCCACAGCTCATCCACTACTGACTGCTCGCTGCTTCCATCCCCCCAAAACTGCACTGCCAGACAGCCTCGGTGGTAAGTTATTTTGTAGACATGTTGACCATCAGAAATGCAGGAACCATGCTAAAAACACACACATTTTAAAACATTTTTAAATGTTGTTGATTAATGATGTGGGGACTGGACTTAAACCAAGCCAGACCATGGCTGCATCAGAATACCTTTATTTTATATAATTGCTGTGGCAAAAAAGGAAAACCCAGCAATTATATAAAATAAAATATGAGGTGGTGTGCTTAAACTCGAAGTTTACACATACACTTGGTATTAGATGCTTTCACAAACCCCTCAAGATTTGTTGTCAGGGTTTATGTAGCATCTAACACTTAAAGAGCTAGTGTACTGCTTGGAATTAATAGTAATTTTCAGATGCAGTCAGCTATCACTTCCAGTATCAGAAGTATTTTTTTATTTTCTGTTTGCTACTTAGAAGATTTTCCATCTGGCGGTAGTGGGGTGATATGTGGAGCAGCACTCTGTCTGGAGGGAAACAAAAGTCAGTTCTATTCCTCCCACTACATCGTCAGAAATGAGACCAAACACATTGAGGCACCACAATCCTTGCAGCCTGAGCAGTGACTTTCACAAGCTACCAATCCAAATGCAGGAAACTGTGACATCACTAGTAACCAGGGAGAGCCAGTCCCTGCTGCTTCATGTGAAAGTGAAACCTGGCTGTGAGAAATGGTTCTCATTGGTTACTAGTGATGTCATAGTCAGTGTGGTTTCAGTGTTGATGTACTGGGAGGAACAGAACTGACTTTTTCCCCCCTCCAGACACAGTGCTGATCCACACATCACCCCAGTACTGCCAGGTGGACAATTTTCTAATTAGCAAACAGAAAATAATAAATACTTGAGATACAAGAAGAGATTGCTGACTACATCTGAAAGTTACAATTAATTGTAGGCAGTTTCCAGGCAGTACACTAGCTCTTTAAGGTGTGCATAAGCTTCTGGTTACATACACCCCCCCCACATACTTTATTCTATATTTAATAAATGGCCATCAGTTTTTTCAATGGGGATAGCCAGTTATTATGGTGAACATGCATACATAGTAAGTAGCTGCTTTTGAGACGTTTGAGTGGAACATCACACTCATTTGGTGGTTTTAGTAGTTCCTAGTTACCACAAAACATCTGTCCTCACAGAACCTGTACACATGCGTGCACATGCACGCACACACACACACACACACACACACACACACACACTCCTGTGACAAATTAATTATTTACCTCAGCTCTTTAGTTTGAAGTCCACAGTCTGACCGCTTCCTCTCAAGCCATCAGTACCATAACGTAGTAGTGTTGCCAGGGCCGGCGGCAGGAGGGGTGTAAGGGATGCCACTGCACCACTGCACCAGGGCCCAGAGTGCGGGGGGGGCCCAGGTCCCCAGAAGTCAAAATAGTAAATTAATATTACTTTTAATGCTGGCCCGGTTGGCAAAAATGCTAGTGCTTTGCTGTGCTCTCACCTACCTCTGACTCTCAAGCATCACAGCAACTATAGTAAATATACCCGTTCACCTCCGGCGCGGCACCCGCCTGCCTCCCTCCTCGCCTCCTGCATTCAGCTCTCATCCCTGCCATTTAAACCAACCACAGTGCGTGAGTACTAAGCAGAAACAGATGAAATTGTACTTGTGTGAGTCGAGTCCAATAGGTGACACTGGCTGCAAGCCCGCTTCACAGGAGGAGCATGCCATAGGCTGATCCCATCCCCGAGGTCCCGCTTTTGAGCAGCATTGCATCATTGTCGACTGCAGTCAATATTGGCTGGGCGAGCTGTCAATCATCAGCCATGCTCCAGGGCCCACTACTGAGTGAAAGAGCTGTTCCAAAGTAGTCTTCTTGCGAGTCGTACGATGGAGGGGTTTGAGGTGACCTAACAGAACCGGCCGCTGACAATGGAAGTCTGATGGGGAAAGAATGCCAGTGAGTACAAAGTGTAGTGAAAAACAAATCGCAATAAATGCAAAAAAATCAGTTTCATTGCAAGACAGCAAATCATCTAGCAAGGATGATGCAACATACATACACATTCCCGGGACCCATCATATAGGATCGCACTGTGTGGTGTTTACTGTTTAACAAGTCTGGCGGAGAGAATAGACTAGGGATATTTATATTTGAGTACAGGCAGAAATATCATGGTTACATTTAAACAACAAATGAATAATGCAGGCTCATAATTCAAAAGAAAATGCTGACGCTCATTTCCTCGTGATGAAGGGCTATGTTGCTTGCAAGTATACATGTAGAGCCCAAGCCCCAGCTGGGGACGGGAGAGAAGAGATCCAGTCAGCCGACTTGCCCAGGCGGCCTCGGGGGGTGTTTTTTGTGTGTCTGTGTATTGAGTTTGAGCCTGAGAGGAGGGAGATATAGTTAAGTATAATTAGTTTTTTTTTTTTTTTGTGAAATCAAGAAAAGTGGGGCACTACACGGTCTTGCACTGGGGGGCCCACTACACAGTCTTGCACCAGGGCCCAGTAAATCCTAGAACCGGCCCTGAGTGTTGCAAAGATGTTGGCACAGGCAAAATATGTCAAACAAGCATGTGCAATCACCCTTCCGGGAGCTTACTAGTTTAATGCTTGTAGTTAGGCAGGGAATCTTTGGTGCCTGTAGGACTGGAGTGTTGGGACTGCCTGTGGCAAGCAGAGGGCCCATCCCTGGGGTATATAAGGGGTGGTTTTGCTGCCAAAAGGGAGGAAGAGGACAGGGGATGGAGTGAGCAAAGAGTCGGGGGGTTCAGCCTGCAAGTTCACTGGAGAGCTGCTGCGGAGCCGGGGTGGGTTGCTTGCCACCCCGGCACTCTTCCCTCAAAGATCCACAATGGCTGTGCAGTGGTTCAGGCCATAGATAGCAGGGGAGCAGTGGAGCACTAGTGTGGTACCCATTGGTGCTGTTTCATTGGAGCCAGAGCCCAGAGGAGAAGAAATTACAGCCCGTCAAGTGATCCCTGGCATTTTAGCATGGTAAGCACTGATAGGGGTCCTTTCCTAGACAATTTCTCACCCATGGGTGAATGCAGTCTAAGATCCACTGAGTTTTCTGTGACTGGGTCTGCTATGGCATAGAGTGCCTGGGGCATGGTCCAGAGGTGGCAGCCTGGATTGTTGGGGGTGTAGTGTGGCAGACAACTCAGATTTCCCCAGTCAGTGGGGTCACTTCAGTGTTGGGGCTTCCTAGTTTGTGCAGCCTGTAGAAGCATGAGGAGTGCATGGGGAGTGGCTGGATGGGACCTCAGGTAGGGAGACAGTCTACCTGGGTGCTCCGTTTGGCATGGCAGCCGGGTCCCTTGGGTGAAAGCAGTCCTGGAGTTTCAATCACTGCATGAGCAGAAAGTGCCTGAAGTTTCTGGGATGGCCAGGGGTTTGTATAACATCCTTGGGGCCCAGAGCAGGCACGTGGCATCTGCAACTGGGTGGCAGTAGGGTTTTTGGTAGTACCTTTCATGTTAAAAGTAACACTTTTAAAGGAAAGCAAGAACGACTCAGTTTGAAGTGTTTCCCTCTGTAATGAAGTAACCCCAAGTTTAGAAGGCAAATGAAGAATGGGATTGGGACAGTAGAAACATCTCGTGCTGTCTCAGTGCAACCTCAGTCTAAGCACGATTGAGACTAAGAGAGAGATTAAATCTAAGCCTGTTTTTTGGGGAAGAAATGAAGGATGGAATGTGAAATGGAAGTGCTGCTCACGGCCCAAGTAAGGCAAGGCAAGGCAAGTCTTATTTAAGAGACTTAAGAGGTTCTGGGCACCGAACATTTAAAAGATAAATACTATACATTATAAAACAAAATACATAACAATATCTCAAACACAGCACACAACATCAACAAAAAACAAAATTTATATAAACATTAACTTACACAGTAACAACAAATACCTAAAGAGCCAGGGCTAACCTAGACATAGGTTCTAAAAAAACAAGGCCTATAAAGCACAGTCTGGGAAAGCCTGATTATACAAGAAGGCCTTGAGGTGGGCTTTAAATACCTCTGCAGAAGGAGCCTCCTGAACAGCTGGAGTAAGCGAATTCCACAGGATGGGAGCGGTGACACTAAATGCTCTGTCGCCTGCTGTTTTTAACCTTGTCCTGGGAATCACAAGAAGGCCCCTAGAGGAGGAGCGGAGGGAGTGGGCCGAGACAGCAGGAATGAGAGAGTCCTTCAGGTAACCAGTGCCCAGCCTGTGTAGGGCCTTAAAGGTGAGTAAACCCACCTTAAAGAGGACCCTCCACCTAACTGGTAGCCAGTGCAGTTGACGCAGCACCAGAGTGATATGACAGTACTTAGACTGTCCTGTCAACAGCCTCACCGCTGTGTGCTGTATCAGCTGCAGTCAGTGCAGGGTACCCCCAGAGACCCCGAGATAGAGTGCATTACAGTAGTTCAGCCTGGATGTCACAAAGGCATGTACCAAGGTGGGGAGGTCCTGCGGCGGAACTAGGGGCTTTATCCTGGTGATATTCCCCAGATGATAAAAACTAGTACAGACAGTGGAAGACACCTGAAACTCAAGTGTCAATCCACTGTCCAGAATAACACCCAGATCCTGCACCCTAGAGGAGGCCTTCAATGGCACAGAGCCAAGAAAAAGCCCTGTCTCTGCACCAGAGGCCAACCTATCACACCCTCTGTTCAACTCCACTACCAGTACTTCCGTCTTATTGGGGTTCATTAGCAACCAGCTGGAGGCCATCCAGTCATTGATTTCAGCGAGGCAGCTATTAAGCACTTCTGCTGCGTGAGATGTTCCAGGGGCAAATGAAAAATACAGCTGGGTATCATCGGCATAACAATGAAAATCCAGACTGTACTTCCTAATGAGCTCTCCCAGGGGCAGCATATACATGGCAAACAGCATCGGTGACAAGACCGAACCCTGGGGAACCTCGCATGACAGGGGGCCAGGGGAGGAGGAGGAGAAATTCCCCATCACTACTCTCTGCCTCCTGTTAGATAGAAAAGACTCAAACCAGCAGATGACAGTGCTGGCAAGTCTGCAGAATTCCCTTAGGTAGTCAAGTAATACTCGATGGTCCACTGTGTCAAACGCTGAAGAGAGACCGAGGAGAACAAGAATTGTCTCTTCCCCTCGCTCTCTAGCCCTAAGGAGGTCATTATGCACCTGAACCAGTGCAGTTTCTGTGCTATGCCTTGCACAAAACCCAGACTGGAGCGGCTCGTATAGACCATGGGCCATGAGATGCTCCTCAAGCTGAAGTGCCACCACTTTCTCCACAATCTTATCCAAAAATGGAATATTGGAGATAGGACGGTAATTTACCTTGATCTCAAGGTCCAACAATGGTTTGTATGTGTGTGGGAGGCCTTTTCAGCCCACAAGTAATTGCTGTTGTCAGGAATCATAGCCTTTTCAACTCAATGGGATTACTGCATAGACACAAACCAATCTGTTGGAAGAAGAGATTGCATGCAGATTTATGGTCAGGCCCTTTGCCTGCAAGAATGATCCCACCATTATCATGTAACCCCCATGCTCCATGGACTGGTTGATCAAATTAATCTTTATATTAAATCAGTTTTGCGCTTTTGATTCTAGAGTGGACATTGGTTTTGCTTAATAAGAACTGTTTCATGGTACAGTATGTGCCTTTAACGATCATTGCCCCAGCAGCATTTCCCTCCTCATTAACCAAATCAAGGTGCCTGCTCCCCAGCAATGTGAAGCCATCTTGCAACAAGCAAGAACCAGGTAATGAGCATTTCTATTTTCTGGACTGTGTTTCTGGCTGTACAGTGCCCCTTCCCCAGGACAGTTACTATCTGACATACCCCTAGATGTGAGGAGGGGGGCTTGCATGTGTTTAAAAGAAAGCATAGTTTTCTGTCACCAATTCACTCAAGCAGGAGAACTGGAACAGCACTCTGGAAACAGTGATCTGAAACTGTTCAATGGATTCTTAAAGGAGACAAGAACAGTAAGTCTGAATTAGGCAGCACTACCAAGGGGAAGGCGGAGGAAATAGTAATTATAAAAAATAAAGCATGGATTGGTGTCCATACTCAACTTTGATGCACACACTTAGTGTGAGATGCATTCATAAATTCCTCTAGCTTTGCTCTGGGGGTTTATGTAACATCCTACACCTCAGGTGTGCATTAAATTCTCATAATGCACACCACCCCATGCATTATTCTCTATATCAATATAGTATATTATATACACACTACATTAATATACTGAAAAATCTCATGCTGTCTGTATTTCAGGTGTATCAGAGGAAAATGGCAGACAAAGGACTGAATAGATAGGATTACGAAAGATGGAGAGAGTGAGAGCAGTATGTGGGGAAGCAAGCATTCTGAATGACTACTTTAGTTCAGTGTTTATTGTCAAGGTTACAGGCCCATCACTAGACAATAGGATTAAGTTCATTGGTGCTGAGAAAAATATGTTGGAGGCACAGCATACTGAAGGGAGTGCAAAGTCTTGGGATAAACAAATCCCCAGGACCAGATGGATTACACCCCAGAATGTGAAGGGAAATGAGACTGACTCTGACAGCACCCCTGGTGGGCCTGTTTACTGCGTCCCTAGCGATGAACAAGGTGCCAACACCCGTGAGTACCTCCCAACTATTGGAGAGGGTACCATAAATTTTCACTTGTTGTGACCTATTACGGAGATAGCTCTGGAACCATCCTACTGGTTCAGTGGTGAGGTCAATAGAGAAGAGTTTGTTGAGAAGTGTTTTAAGGTTAACAGTGTTAAATGCCTTGGTGAGATTGTTGTAAATTGCCCTGGTAACTTAACAACTGTCTAAAGCCTCATGCAGGAATCCTGAGTACTCCAGCAGAGCAGTGGAGGCACTATGCCCCTTGTGAAAACCATGTTGCTGGGGGCATTGGATTCCATACTTATCCAAATAGCCAACCAGCTGGTCAGCAACTATCCTTTATAATGCCTTGGGGGGGCAGTATAGATATTGGCCGGTAATTTGCGTGTACGGATCTGTCACCACTTTTATGGACTGGGGTGACCAGTGCAGCCTTCTAAAGCAGGGAGAATTGTCCTAGCTGAAGAAATAGGTTCAGAAGTTTTGTTAGTGGAAGGAGCACTTCTTCAAGGGCAAGGGCCAGAAACTTAAGCTCCAGTGAGTCACTACTTGAATAACTGTTGAATACTTGAGAAAGGAAAGGGATATAGTGATAATGATTAGCAACAGGCAGAAATTCTCTCAGAAGGGCATGCAAGAAGGCCAACAGGGTGTTTGGATGCCAAGGGTGGGGCTTTACTAGTCAGAGGAATGAGGTGATTATGCCACTCTGTAGGTCACTGGTTAAGCCACACCTGATGTAATTTGTGCAATCCTGCAGCTACATCTTAAAGAAGATCAGGATACGTTTAAAATTATGCAGAGATGGGCAACAAAAATGATTCAGAGTCAGCGTGGAAAGTACTACAGAAAGACAAACTGGTAGACTTCAGTATGTAAACCCTGGAATCCAGAAGGGAAGGGGGTGCTATGGTAAAAATATAGAAATACTCACAGGGGTACAACAGTGTGGATAACATAGAGTTATTTGAGTTGAAGAACAGTTAAATCACCAGGGAATACAACTTCAAGCTGGTAATGTAATTATCTGTGCAGTTCTTCAGTAGGCCATGCATTAGAAAAAAAGTAAGGTGCTTCTGGGAGCTGCAGACTTACTGTTGCCTTTGTGGTCCAGCTGGCAGCACAACCAGAACACTATTCCAGATGGCCTGGGTTCAAATCCCAGCTGAGGCAATTTCTTTCTTTCTCTTTTCTCTGTGTTTGGTTTCCTAATACAGTATGTGCACACTGCACCCCTGTAAATGAAAGTGTGATTATCTGTGCAGGACCAGGTTGTGCAGTAAAGAAAGAATAAGGTGCTTCTGAGAGTCCCAGGTTTCCATATGCATTGGTTGTGCAGCAGATAGTACAACCAGAATGGTATTCCAGGCAGTCTGGGTTCAAATCTCAGCTGAGGCACTTATTTCTGCACCCTTATGAATAAAAATGGAATTATCTGTGCAGCACCACGTTGTGCATTAGAGAAAGAGAACAGCGCTTCTGGGAGTCACAGATTTCCAGTTGCCTTGGTGGCATTGATAGTAGCACAACCAGAATGGTATTCCAGGTGGTCTGGGTCCAAATCCAGCTGAGGCATTTATTTATTTCTCTCCTCTGTTGTTTGGGTTCCATATATCTGCATACAGTACCCTTGTCAATATAACTGTAATTAAAGTATATGCACAGCAACAGGTTGTGCATTACAGAAAGAGTACAGTGTTTCTGGGAGTCCAGGTTTCCAGTTGCCTTGGTGGCACAGCTGATAATGCAACCAGAATAGTATTCCGAGCAGCCTGGGTTCAAATCTCAGCAGAGACAATTATTTCTTTCTCTCCTGTATTTTTTTTTTGGGGGGGGGGGGTCAGATTGAGTTATTCAAGTTGAAGAGCAGTTCAATCTTCAGGGAACACAATCTCAAGCTGGTACAGGGAATGTTCAAGAATAACAGAAATAAAACATTTTTTATGGGGAGGTAGGTGGAATAATGTAATAGTCTGCTCAGCACAATATGGTAAATACAGAGTCTTTTGCTGGGTTCACGGCTCATTGGGATACCTCTAAAGTCATTATTTGCAATGGGAGGGTGAAAATGGAAATTGAGGCTCCAGGTCTGGTGGTAGGTAGCTTATTTGTACCTCATTTTTATTCATACAGAACCAAGATAATTACAGTAAGAGATAGCATTACACGTTTATCATTCTGTAAATCCACTCAAGTTAGTAATTTTCCTCTAACCAAATACAGCACACAGATTGTTTCATTATTTAGGGGGCTTCAATGTCACATCCATATACAATTTGCATCCTGAATTCATGAAGCATTTGAATCAGAGAACAAATAAAGGTGCATGCGTTCCACGCTTATACATCCATCCTTTAAGGAGATAAAAATATACACTTTAAGCCCAGATAAGGCATTACCACAGAAAGCATCGCTGCTTAAAGTTAGTTTGTACATCTACAATATAGAGGATGGCCAAACAAGGTGATGAGCCAGCAGGAGAGTTTTACAAATTATTTAGCGCAGGGTAATATTCAATCAATTCAGCCTCATCTTCCTCAAGGTCTGAATCCAGTTCAGTTGTCAACTGAACCCATTTGACTCAGAAAAGACTCTGACTCTATCTGGGGCCTCAAGTGTGACTGGGTTCAATAAGGCCCTGTACCATTTGTTATACAGAATGAGTTAAATGCAAGAGTCTGTTCTGTTCTCTCCTTTTCTGTCTATTGTCTGTCTGGTTGTGCAACTAAATGTTCTCACGAGACCTAGAAAATGATCACTCTGATGGTCTCACAATTCTCTGCCTCCCCCATCTCTCTACCTTCACTTGCTGTTTCTGTCTTTTCTTCCCCCTTACACATCTGCGGTTATAAAAATATATGTGAATCTTTATGTGAAACTGGGATTCCTTGGTTTGAAATGTATAAAGTTATACTGTTGAAATTATTGCAAAAAGCTATTTGGAATTTAAGGGGTTAACCTGAGGTGCAGTTTGAGCTCCTCTCAGGCTTGTTTTCAAACTCTTGCAGAGCTGTCAGCAACAGCCCAGCTTGGGACACTATTCTATTTGCAAGCCTGCTCTGCAAAGAAACTGACAAGGTCTCTGATACATTTTGTGAGAAACAGGATGTTTCCTTAACAAGCTCAGGATGAAGAAGTTGTCACGCAAAGACTTGTTATAAAAAAAGCAGCAAAAGTTTTGCTAGAGAGACTGAAACTTAGAATTAAAGATACCCTCAGATGAACGACTTTGTTTTCTCTATCCTGCCTTTGTTAATAGTTACACTGAACAATTTAGATTTTTTTATATTACTGTTATTGATAATAATAAAATGCTACATGCAAATTTTATAACTGCTCCTGGTTCTCCTATGTTTCCTGACCTGTGCTTCAATGACAGATGGTGTCAAACTGGATGGGATTTATGCCATGCATACTGTAAGCCACAGGTTTTGTGTGTCGGTACTAGACATAGTACCAGGAAAGCATAGAAAAAAGGTATGGATTCTGCAGCAGCAAGTTCAGGAGTGATTACCAGAAGAATGGCAGACAAACTAGCAGAGTCAGAAGTCCAAGCTGAGACTGTACAACCAGCACCAGTCATGGAAAAGGAACAGGCAGTGATAGAACTTAAAAGCCTGACTGCCTTTTTCAAATGGTGGGCTATACAACAAAAAGAGACAGAGAAGCAAAGAGAAAAAGGCATTCAATGTTTAGAGGCACAGAGAAGAGAAGAGATGCAGCAGCTTCAGAAGCAGAGAAAAGAAGAGATGCAGCAACAGGAGCAGCAGAGAAGAGAAGAGAAGAGAAGAGAAATAGATGCAGTGACAAGAGCAGTAATGTCTGGTTGCCTTGCAAGATATCAAAGCTGGAGGATCTGGCACAGGTCCAGCAGAGCAACAAGACACAAACAGCATAAAATACATTAAACTTACAAAATTGTGTATCTTTGATGATACTGACGCATACGTGACAACTTTTGAAAGGGTTGCCACAGCCTGCCAATGGCCAAAGCAGCAATGGGCAATCAGGCCGGTACATTACCTGACAGATAAAGCCCAACTTGCCTACAGCGATATGGACACTGCACAGTCAGAAAACCACACTATGACCTGGTCAAAAGAGAAATCCTGAAAAGATATGACACCTCAGGAGAGACCTACAGGCAAAGATTCTAGTCTCTGAAGTACAACTCAGTTGACAATCCTTGAAAAGCCTTCACCCGACTCAGAGAACTCTTGGCTTCAACCAGAGGGCAAAACAGTCCCACAGATCATCGACATATTTGCAATGGAGCAATTCATCAACATCCTGCCTACAGATGTGCAGCTTTGGGTAACAGAACACTGACCAAAAAGTGCGGAAGAGGCTGTTTCTTTGGCTGAAGACTACTAGATGGCCAGACAGATGCCACAGCAGTGAGGTAACAGCCAAGCACTGGTACAACCCTTTTTTCCCCAGTTTAACTCCAAGTCTCATAAAAACTCTGGATGGGGTAACAAATCTGCACCCAAAGACTTTATTTGTTTTAAGTGTAATAAGCTAAGCCATATTGCAAGAAACTGCCATAAAACTACAAAAAGAAACACTGGAGCAGATTTGTCCTTAGCAAACTGGGGCAAGTACTTAACAGATGTCAAGGTGGGAGAAAAGACTGTGAAGGGTCTTATAGATTCAGGAAGCAGACAAACCCTGGTGCATGCTGAAGTTGCCAAAAACAACTGTGCTAAAAGACCAGGTACTGATGTCATCTGCATCCACAGGGACATTCAATACTATCCCACCACCCAAGTGACTATGAATATTAATGGGGTACCGCACCAAATGAAAGTGTGGGTAGTACCTAAGTTACCTGCACCTGTGATTATTGGAAATGACTTTCCAGGATTTAATGAATTAATCAGAGAGGAAGTAAAACCTGCAGTTTCAACAAGTGATTACAAGAGCACAGGCAAAGAAAATTTCAGATGGGGTGGACTATTTTCCTTTCATTGATTTTGATTCAGACTTGTTTGAGCATAGCTGCAAGATACAAAAGTCCAGGAAAGAAAGAAGTCACCGGAAGAAACAGTGGCAGTAAAAGACTGACCTCACCCCACCCTGCAGACACTGACAGGTGTCACAGTGTGCCTTGGGGTCTTCAGTCCTTATGCTCACCCCATTCCATAAGGAAATAAGCGAGATAAGTGCAGTATAGGAGAATGAGGTGAACATTAGGGCCAAAGACCCCAAAGCACACCTCAATGCCTGTCAGTGGCTGCAGGGTGGGTGGGTGTAGGGGTGGAATTGTGTGATCATTATGGCAGACGATCCCAAGCCACACCTCCGACACCTGTCAGTCTGCACAGGGTGGGGCAAAATGCAAGCCCAACAGTTGTGCTATAGAAAGCAAATAAATAGCATTTGAATGCCCAGTTTTGAAACTATGCCAGCAATCCCATTTTAAAATGGGGTGCATTAACTGGCGTCTTTAGCTTGAAAACCCTTTCACATACTGTATATGTTCAGCTTTGAATCATGTGATGTTTTGTACAAGAGACATGACAGCATACCATATAGGGTACTGTACTACTCTTTATCTTCAGGTCTTACTGCCTTTATCACAGTAGCTTAAAGAGCCCCCCACAACATTGTGACAGTTTTAACAAGCATTTGTCAATGCCGAATGTTTGCTTGCTGAGATTAGCATTGGAAATTCAGGAGTTAGACTGTTGCAGAATAGGAATGACAGTGAAGTACTGAACTTCCTGCCAACCCCACCTCCATCCTGTAAAGACGGACAGGCATTGGGGTATGTGTTTGGGTCGTTGCCCATGATGTTCATGCCATGTCATCTCACCCTATCCTGCAGACACTGACACATGTTGAGGTGTGCCTTGGGGTGTTCGGCTTTACAGTCACCCCATTCCATAAGGACATACACTGAAATGGGTGCAGTATAGGAGAATGGGATGAACTCTGGGGCCGAAGAGTGCAAGGTACACCTTGATGCCTGTCAATGGCTGGGGGTAGGGGTGGGATGGCATAAGCATTACAGTCAGCAGTCCAAAGACACACCCTGATGCCTGTCAGTCTGTACAGGGTGGGACGTTATGGTTAGAAACCCTAATGCCCCAGGTGTTTGTTGGTATTTGCACTACAAATTTTCAACATGGCCGTTTTGTGACTCCACCTCATGAAAGCATTTGGGACCTCTTCTCATGAAGAGTGGCAGTGTGATTTTGTTAATGTGTCCCGAACTTTGAGTTCCAACAGTGACTGTGCCATTCTGCACCAGATGTGTGGAAACACTTACTGGGCAGGATGTGAAGAATGATACCTGTACCATCCATAGGGAGGTGTGAAGAGATGGCAATGTTGAAAATCTGTAGTGGGAATATTAAAAATGCTCGCACTTCTGAGCATACGTGAAAACTGCTCAACGCATGCATGTAACACAGTCATTTTATGAACTTCGATCACCACATTTTCAACATAGGCATTTTAGAACCTCTGCTCATGAACAGTGTCACTGTGATTTTCTTACTGTTTCCCAAACACAGATTTCCCACAGTGACCACACTATTCTGCGCCGGAAGTGTGAAAACACATTTTGGCCAGGATGTGAAAAATGACAGCTGTACTGTTCAAAAGGAGGTGCAGAAAAATGCCAATGTTGAAAATCTGGAGTGACAATATTGCAAATTCATGAAGTTGTTTAACATGCATGGCAACTCAAAGAACACTCTTGTTTCAGAAACAGTCATTTTTGGGATTTTTTTGACCAAATTTGTAACATAGGCTTTTTGAGAGTACACCCCATGAACACTGGCACTGTCGTTTCATTAATCAGTCCCAAAAGGTGATTCTATGCAGTGACCGCAAAATCACCTTTTTGGACTAAATAACACCATGACAGTTGCTGAATTCATGAAGAAGGGTCCCAATAACCCCATGTTGAAAATGTGGTGCCAAAGTTCCCAAAAATGCCTGAGATATGCACCAAAGTTGAAAAAACCCAATTTATGTCATTATACAGCTTACTGGCACTTCTTCAGTTCGCGGTCGGCTTTGAAGAGTGCAGACATGTTCCTGGTCAACCAATGATCATCGCACTGGGCTCCGGAGGTAAGTATGGGGTGAGGGGGGTGTGGGGAGGCAGGGTGCACAGAAGGTGGGCGCAGGTTGGAGGAGGGGGCAGGAGAGACTGTGAGGGACTGTTTTCTTGTTTTACAGGTAAAAAAAAGTCAATGAAGGTCAGTTTTCTTTTTTGCAGGTGTTGTTTGGTACACTGGGGTGGGCTCCCAGTGTACCACCTGCATTTGTGGGGAGGGGACTGAAGCCAACAGGGATTGGGCCCCATCACACAGAAATAGGGGGGACATGATGCTGAGGGGATTTGGCACTCCCTCGCACACAGCAGAAATCGGGGTGGGGACATTATGCTGATGGGAGTGGGCTCCCCATCTGCAAATTAAACTGGAAGGGATACTGAAGCTGACAGGGATTGGGCCTCCTGTCAGCAAAGAAAGACTGTTTTGGGGGGCGCATGATGCCAAGGGGGATTGGGCACCCCCTTGCCACACAACAAATCGGGAGGCATTATGCCAACGGGGAGTGGGCTCCCCCATCGGCAAATGAACTGGGTCAGGGACATACCAATAAGGGGATTGGCCACCCCCATCAGCTTTCATAGGGTTGTGAGGTGGCAGCAAGCTGCCACCATGTTTACAAACAATATTACACTAGGCAAGGTACCGCCCTGCAATGACAGATTGCTCCCTCATAGCAGCAGAATGGCTGATGCTGCAATGACGAAGTGGCCCCTCATTGCTGCGGCAAAATTTTTCAATTTGGTGGCACTTTTGGAAACCAATGTCATCAGCACAGTCTGTCTGCATTGGTCCACCAGTGCAAAGCCCCCAGATGCAGTGCCACCATTGGCTGCCACAGTGCTGCACCTCCACAACCCGCTTCTCTCCTAAGCTGCCACATAATGTTTCTTGCACATGTGCACAAGCAAACATAAAAATCAGTGTTGGGTAAGTTACATTTTCTATTACTGTCTATTTCTTTTGGAAACATGTTCCAGGAAGCACTGTGCAGTCACTAGCAAGGATGGAGAAGTACTAGAAAATGTAATGCACCTTACAGTTACAGTTACTTCTTTCTTTTTATACAAAAGTAATGTGTAACTGTAACTGATTACATTTATTTGAAAGTAACTAGTAACTAACCTATTACTTTCAAATAAATGTAATCTGTTATAGTTACTTAATACTTTTGTATTGTTTTTGTATATAGAGAAAGAAGTAACTGTAACTGTAAGGTGTATTAACATATTTTATGTGTTAGCAGTATGTATTTGTGTTCTATTTATTGTTTTAATAAGTATATTGTTAATGCACTTTGGTTTTAGAAAGGCGCAATATAAATAAACTATTATTATTATTATTACTTTTTCTAGTACTTCTCCATCCTTGCTAGTGATTGCACAGAACTTCCTGGAGCAAGTTTCCCAAAGTAATAGAAAGTAATAGAAAAAGTAACTTACCCAACACTGTAAAAAATGCAGCGCACTGAACCTGGTGGGGATGCATGATTATTTGCAATCACTAATAGAACTCAGATGCCGGTAGCATAAACATTTAGGGGTGCAAAATACATTAGTCCTATACTATGATGACATAAACAGCTTTATGCAAACACCAAAAAACACTCTAAAAGGAATTCAGCAGCCAGTAATTCAACTATTGTTAAGATTTAAATTTCCACCAAGTGCAGAGCCCCTAGTTCCTTGGCTATAAACCTTCCGGGGCATCCCCTGGAAGGCTTGTAGCCGAGGAACCAGGGCCTCTGCACTTGGTGGAAAATTAAATTTCAGCAATAGTTGAATTACTGGCTGCTGAATTTCTTTTAGAGTGCTTTTCTTGGAGTTTGCATTGTGCTGTGTTTTGGGCTGGCTGCCCATACTAGCACACAACCTTCATCACTTGTGCGCAGGTATTAGGAGTTTTGTGGAGTCTGTGTGTCATAAACAGCTTTAGCTTGGCCACGGTACTCTGGACATACTGGAGTTTAATTCAAAGCACTGCCAAAGTAAGTTTCTAAAAAGTAGGGGGCAGCATTGCTGCCTTTCTAAAGGAAGTCTGGAAAATACCTATTACCTTATTATTTTTGTAAGCCTGTAAACTGAACAATATAATTACTGGTGACCCTAAATATCAACTGGATTACTGTTTTGTTAAAAGTGCGTATCAACCAAATTTCAGGTTATTGTGCTCTAAAGGTAATAATAACCTGAAGTCTGGTTGCTATGACATTCCCCAAAGAAAAGACTTTAAAACTGTTGCAATCCATTGTTTTACTAAGAGTATTTCAACTGCAGTATTTTCAACTGTGTTTTTATTCATGTACGTTTAACTTTTCTTCAAAAATAAAACTGTACTTTACAGTAGCTAAAAAAAAAAAAATTTCTTTCAAGCTGCTAGAAATACAGTCTAAACCTCCACACCAGCAATTATGAAAAATAAAGGATAGGTAAGTTTGATGTAATGGATTTTTTTCACACACCCTCGATGTGTGATGACCACCTAAAACTCTCGAGCTTTGCTCTTGAGGTTTATGGGTCATCACACACCTCAGGTGTGTGAAAAAAATCCATAACACACACTTACCTATCCATTATTGTCTATATATTGTTAGCTATTCAAGTATAGGGTGACAGCCTTTCTGTGTGCCCCCCCCTCACCAGACCTCAAAGATGACCCTTGATGTCCAACCTTTGATATTTATGATATGTACTCTCTTGTTGCAACAGTTTCTTAAGACAGCCTAATTTCTGTAGTTTTCCTTCTGAAATGTAACAAATGTTTTTCTCAGGTTCCCAGAACATAGGATTTTAAAACTGTTATGATTAAATAGGACCCCTAACACATTTGGCTAGTAAAAAATAATCCATACATAATCCCACAAATTTAAATATTGGACACATTCTAAGAAGTAAGGGGTTTAAGGCTGTAAAGAAACTATACAAGAACTAATATATTTAGTGTCCCCAAATGTTCATGCTACTAGCATCTGAGATATATTAACAAACCCAAATGTTTGTTCATCCATGCCAGGTCCAGTACACTGCAGTTTTTTAATAGCATTGCAAACTGCATTAATAAAAAATGGTGCTGATCGCATGTTCCCTCTCACACCTTTCTGATCTCTGATGTGACTGGGAAAGAGGACATAAGTGGGAGGGGGTTGACTGCTGTCCAGATTGGGTGGCTATCATATACCTGTATGGGGCTCAGTCATATGCACTTGATGCACTCGCATCCACATCTACCTGGGCTGGGGTGTAAATACCTCTGCATGTTGGTATATCTCTCTGAGCTGCACTAGAGCCTCACACTAGATCTGCTAACAGTTTACAGCACCCTGGTGATTCTGCCATATTGGGTGTTATCATTCACACTCATCTCTGGCACAAGAAATAAACTGATTATGAAATTATGTCAACCGCTGATGTTCTGCTTCTTATATGTTCTTTTTTTTTTAACTCATAGGTCTACTCTTGATTGATAATATTGGAGTGGTGGGTTGAACCACTATGGACACCACTACAGACATGTAATACTGCTTTTAGCTCATTTGTTGTAGTTTGCACAGGTAAATTATACTGTTTCTGTTGTATCTTGTGTAAGCCTCAATTTTTGTTATACTGTAGAGATGTTTGTGATGTGCAAGTGCATTACGATTTTGCACTGTCACTTTCACATTTAACTAATGGTTCACATTCAACAATGGCCTCTGATGTTTACTGATTTTAACAGTTTTAACTACTACTGAAAATAAATACAGTAAGTAAACATTGTGGTTACTGTTTATGAGTGTTTCTTGATGAGGCACCACTTTCTAAAACTGACACTTGATAATATAACATGTTGCGATATTTCACTATAATTATATTGTTTTGGGGGGCTGCATCTGATCCATGACTCTAACCACCCCAGTTATTCTTGCCGGTTGAAACAAATGTTAGTTGATTGTTTCCAGATGTGAGCGAGGTAGTGTTCATCTTTGCAGCATAAGTGTATAGCCAATTATACTGTAGACCAAATTTATTTCAGTATAATAATATTGCTGCTATTTTCAGGGTCCAATGCAGTCCCCAGAAAACATCATTATTGTGAGGTATCGCAACATGTTATGCTGCCCAGTGTCAGTTTTAGAGGGAAAACACTCAACAGCAAAAACAATGACTATTACTTACTGTATTTATTTTTAGTAGCAGTTAAACATGTTAAAAGCAGTAAAAATTACAGAGAGCACTGCTTAAGTGCTACTTAAATGTGAAAGTTACAGCACTAAATTGTAATGCATCTGCAGATCACAGTGGCTAAATAGTATAATTTACCTGTCCAAACTACTACAAATGAGCTAAAATAAGCACTATTTACTAGCAATATTACATGTTGGTAATGATGTCCAGAGAGGTTCCCCAATATTATCATCAAGAGTAAGACATTAAATAAAAGTTTAAAAAATGAATAAATATTAAGCAGAACATCATGAGTTGATGTAATGGCATAATTAATTTACTGTATTTCTTGTACTGGAGATATGTGTGAATGATACCACCCACCATGGTAAAATCACTGGAATTATTTAATTTAGGCTCCCTTCTGTATTTTTGGATATACTGTAATAGGCATAGAATCATAGACTTCCATGGCTATTAAGTCCCCTTGGCCCAGCCAGTCTGCACATTTCCCTACCTATTAGATAAGCTGCAGATCCTAGTTCAATTTAGTTAGCAGTTCATCTGTATAGTTATCTAATGTAGTAATACATATTTTGCAAAAGTGTTTGCTGGTGTCAGTTCCTTTTCGTGGGGTTGATATTTTTTGACTGGGCACAACAATTCCAGAGACTTATTTAAATATTCGAGAGTACAAGCAGCAAGTGGAAAAACGTTAATGAAGTGGGATTTTACTGGGATCAGACTGAATTGTCCTCAGTTCACTAATGATCTGGAGAGAGGACAGCAATAAAAGTTAATATTTAAATAAATAACTAACAATCTAATTGTCAGTACAGCTAGAGGACACCTTGTCAAGTCAGAACCAACAGATCAGTTTCTTACACGCAATCAATGATGTGTATCAATATCATATGTGGCAGCCACATAACTAGCAAACGGTTGAACAGGGAAATTAAAAGACATTAAAAAAGCGCTTTCCACAATGTCCAAATACTGTACCTAATAACTGAAAGGAAAAAGACAGAGTTGGAAGTTGTTTTAAACTTATCTTCAGAATGATGACAGAACCAACTATCTGCAGTGCTGCAGTGCAGATCCGTGGTGCTGGCAGACCTCTGAGCCATGAAGATGTTTTAAACGTTCACTAATATGTGCTATGGAGAAAATTAATGAATTTATTATCTAGATCAGGGGTTTTCAACCTTTTTCTGTTTGGGCCCCCCCACACCAAATGTCAGCAGTGTCAGGGACCCCCTACATGCTGCAGTGTGCATAATCTGCAGCAGCACGCGGAGGGGTACCAATTTAATTACTATAAAAAAAATAACAAAAACAACACACCACTATAAACCAATATAAAAATTATATTTATTCTAATTTTAATACAACTCTATTTAAAATGAATAAAAATCCAACTGGGGGGGGTGCTAGAAGACCTGCTAGTAATTCACACATCTACTTCCTGCATTACAATATATTTTAAAACAGCTATTGCAGTGACCAAACTATAGCCAACACTTATATCAAGTTTTTTTGGGGGGGGGCAGCTGACCTGCTAGTAATTCGCAATTCTGCTGGGACATAACTACCTCATGCATATGCAATATATTTAAAACAGTTATTGCAGTGACCAAACTATGTCCAGCACTTACATCCAGTTGGGGGTGGGGGGGCAGCTGACATGCAATTCACAATTCTGCCACAAACGTACCTGTTTTCAAACGGTATTTTTTTTCTACAAAATTCAATCATTGCTACTCAAGAAACAGTGATGGACAAAAGTTACTGCAGAACTTGCACTCACCTGACTATGATATTCCTTGTGAATGCGATGCAGCAGTGAGTAGAGGTTCCTTGCAAGTAAAACGGACCTCGTAGTAAAAGCCGACAAGCTTGCACAAATCAAAACAGGATGTATTAGCAAAACAGAGCAGTCACGGGAGAAAATAGGAGCTCTGAGACTGAAAAAGAAGCAGCAACACTGGAGCTGCTTGAAAAAAATCAAACTAAACACCTATACATGGAGTAACTTCTGAATTAATTAATTCCTTAGTTACTGAGGTAGCCACAATTTAAAAAATATGGAGTTCTGTGTCACGGTAGTGATATACATATCATGACTGATTCTAGATCAAGATGTAGCAGAAAAGTAGAGTTGAGTTGGGCCACTGACTTGCCTAATGGGTAGCTGTTCTGTCGCTTACCTGTTCCTGTTGGTGTTTTCACACTGAGGCTGTTTTCCACACAGATCGCTGAAAGGGTAAATAAAAAAATGCTGTCTGGTCCATCATGATGACCTGATCGTGACTGCCAATCTCCCGCTAGAGACCCTCCTTGGGCAGTCAAAGACTAAGCCGTTCCCTTACTGGCAGCACACCTGATCAGCTACTGGTCACTTGCAGGCTGTAGGCCGCGTGTCAGTGTACAAAACTGCAGAAGTCCGACCTGACTCCAAAAGTAACAGAGCCAGGACTTCTACATCACAGTGCCAGCACAGAGGAGCTGGGGAGTCAGTCACAGCGGGACAGGGCTTGGGCTGATTTGACTGACTTGTGAGCAGTGGGCTGAGTCTCCGGAGGTGACCTGATGAAATAAGTTTTACCACGGGTCTGACTGATGTGCACAGCATTGTAGGGCCTATAGCACTAGCGCAGACTGGGGCACAGCATTTATTGACTGGGGCATGTGCATGGAGTAATGCTGCTGCCACAATGCTGATTTCCAAACATTCACTCGCTGCACAGCAGCTATCGTAGCAGCTGTGGTGGTGGTGGTGGGGTCATGGGGATGCAGAAGACCGTAGACCGGGGAGAAACTGTGCAGGGACAAGCTGGGGCTGCCAATAAAGAAAGCTGCACCGCGGCTAATGGACAGCCAGGGGCAAAGAGCGAGGACTATACTGAGGAGCGAAAGTAAGGCAGGAGAAAGCTGTAACTCTGCCACATACATCACCGCTGCAATGATGGGGTGCTCCCTCATTGCAACGGCAAATTTCTTTCAAGTTGGTGGCATGCTTCTAAACTGCTGTCATAGACAGTGTGCTCAGTCATTGGTGCCACACAGAGGAGCCCACAAAGCAGCTGTGGCATTGGCCATAACACTGCCGCACCTCTGAAACCCGCTACTACCACAAGCTGCCACAACATGTTTCTTGCGCATGCCCCTCACGCAAACATAAAAAGCATAATATAGTATTCAGACATAATTCAGCTTATAGTTCATATTTGTGCTGTAATTCTCACCTTCATTCCTTTAGTACTATAAATGTTTGCATGAAAACAGGATATCAATCCTATCTGCTCTGGTTGCTTGTGCTCACCTGCCACCACAATTCTGTTTTATGACATCACAATCTGTTGCTGTGGAGATAATGACAATGTCATAAACAGGGGATTATGACAGCAGGTGTAGACAAGCCACCTGAGCAGATAAAGTCTAGGGGACAGTGACCTAGTTTATATGCACCTGCCCTCAGTAATAAAGAAAAGGGGAGAAATGTACAGGATATAACAAAATGTTGTCTAAATTTTACATTTTTCAACAATCTCCCCGATGGTGACAGGGGCTCTTTAAAAGGCAACTCTGCACTTCATCATGTCCTTTTTATAATAAAATGTTTCAGCCACTACAATTTACTAGAGAATACTTTTCTTACAATTTCAATGTTTCTTTACGTTTCACAGCACATGTTGGTAGTCCATCTAAAAAGTCTGTATACAAAACATTTGAAAATATTTGCCTCCCCCTGTAAACCTCATGGTGCTTTTGTTTATGACATCACAGTGCTCACCATGACAACAGACTGTGATGTCACAAACAGCAATTGTGTGGTTAGCAGGAAAGAGTCAAATACATTTTGAAAGACTCGGTGAAATAATTCTGCATTATCTAAACATATTTAGTAGACCAACAGTAGGGAAAGTGTAAAAAAACATCTAGAAAACAGTAACGTTAAAGCATAATTAATGGGTGGTTAGTGTAGTGTTTCAAGCTTTTTATTATACTGGAGAGCTGTTCTTTAAGGATTATCAATCACCTTGTGATCCAGGGTTGGACTGTGGCCCTGGGAACCCATCTGGCAAGTTCATAATGGGGGTCCACCAGGAAAACAATAGTAGGGATTTAGAAGTGGCACGCTTGTATCAGTTTTCCTCTTTAGTTTGGTATACTGGCTCTGCATTTGTATTTTAATTCATATGCAGTGACCAGAAATCCCATTTTAAGTAGAAAATGGGATTACAAAAAGATTTTCACAGTTTGGAATGTAGGGAAATGCCCTACAGAAGGGAGGGGGACACATGGAAAGTTTTGGATATCAAGGTGGGCCAGTCACTGTTGTGACCCCCCCCACCCCCCATGAAAGCAAGTCATCCAGCAGTTTTACCAACTGCCTCCTGACAAGATAAATGTATACCGTAAGGTGTCCTAGCACCCCAGTCCCATTTGGGACTTTTTAATGGATTAAGCACTGAACACGTGTGAGATCAGATTGATATGCTTAATATCAACACCTGCTTGCCAGCTCTAGCCTCCACCGCCCCATAAATAAACTCCACAGCTTTTCCATAGGCCCCAGGGGTGACCCTCAGGTAACACTTTCATTAGTCAGTTATCTTGCTGCAAATATTCTTTTTAACAGCATGAAAATGGAGATCAGAAGCTTAAAAGACTGCCTGCCATGTCAGCAATGTTAGATATGGAAGCAATGGACACAAAATTAAAAAAAATCACATTCAGCAAAGGTTTAAGGGGACACTGTCAGCTTTACCCCTCTGTTTTTGTTAATATCTGTGCAGTGTGCCTTTTGGCACACACCTATGTCATTTGCACTGAAGAGTAACCCCATAGATGTAGAAATTAAGCAAAGATACCTGTTTTGTAAATATTTATCAAAATTCGTCTTTCCCTCTGTCCGTCAATAACTCCACAGACACTGGAAGCATAACCCTATTGAGTACACACGCCAGGACCGAGTGCAGTCATGAAGTGACATTTTACACCAAGCCTGGTTTAGTAACATGCTGCCCATATAAAATCCTAAATTGCAAACTGCTCCTGGTAATTTAGAATTAAAACCGAGCCCTGTATGGCTCGGAATGTACTTCTTAAAACCGGCACTGAAATCTTGCGCATGCACAAGGGCGGCATGCTCTTGCACATGCGTGGGATTTCCACACATGTTTACTCCATGCATGCATGGGATTTCAGCACCAGTTTTAAGAGTACATTACGAGCTATGCATGACTCAGTTTTAACTTGAGGTACCACTGAGGTAATTTGCATCGACTGTAATGTGATCCTGCCTCATTCTGCCTCAGTATACACAGGTGTACCTATTGCAGTTTCTGTGCTGAGAGTCAGAAAGTATCCTCGAACCTCGAGCAGCGCAATATATCTTTCAAACTGCCAGCCAATAACCATATCCACCTGTGATTGCTGAGCCTGTTAAAGTTAACACATGCTCTGATGTCCACGAGTACATCCCTCTGTCTTACCAAAGGATAGTCACAAGAGAAAGACATACACGCTTGTCTTTTATTGTGAAGCTAGTGAGTTACACTGAACTTTAAGAAATGGCCCACATTCAAAGCAATGGTAACTTTGACAGTTTTTATGTGTAGTTACCTCATAAAGATATGATTGTTAACGATAATTTTGAGCCACATCTCCAGTAACAAGAATCAATACAACAATAAAGCAGAGTAGCACAAGAACTCTGTATGTGACTGTGATTTGATAATCTGGCAGATGAAACTTAAAAAAAGTGTTCAGGTATCCACAGCTGAGGCCGTGGGGTTTCAGAAAGTAATCAAACTTTTGAATGTGGATTAAACTGTGAACTGTTGCTATAAGGTGGAAGTGTGAAACAATGAGGTGGGTCTTATAGCCTGATAATGGAACACAACCACTGAGTTAAGCGGCATCTGGCGCTTGTACAAATAGCAATTAGCAAATTAAGCAATAATGCCCAACAGGGTGTGAGTCGTGCTGAGATAACGTCATGCCTTAGGTGATTGGGCAGCCGAGTGCATCCAATACCTGAGGCGTGACATTATCCCAAATGACACACACTCTGGAGGGCATTATTGCTATTATACAATGGCTCGTTGTTATATATAAAATAAAAAAAATAATCTTAAAGAATGTTTTATTAGTGTGGAAAAATATTTTTGTTTCTTAATAGGAGATGGAAAAAAAGAGATCCAAACACTCATCCAATAAATCTCAGTTGGTTCACAGTGCTGAGACTAGACCCATGATGTTGTGCTGGGATAACATCACGGGTCCAGCCCCAGACTGACCAATCAGAGACCAGGACATTTTCTTGCTATTGTATAATAGTAATTGATCTATGGGGGAGGAACTGCTGACAATCACCAAGGAAGAAAGGGATCTGGCGGTTATCATTTCAGATAACCTAAAGATGTCTAAGCGGAGTACAAAGGCAGCAGAGAGAGCCAGTGGCATGCTGGGGTGCATAGGCAGAGGTATCAATAGTTGAAGGAAGGGGGCGGTGATGCCATTGTATAAAAGACTGGTGAGGCCTCGCCTAGAGTACTGTGTACAGTTCTGGAGACCACATCTTCATAAAGATATTGACAGGGTGGAGGCATTCCAGAGAAGGGTGACAAAGATGGTGCAGGGCTTGCACCAGAAAACATATGAAGAGAGGTTGGGGACTTCATTATGTACTCACTGAAGGAGAGAAGGGATCAAGGTGACATGATGGAAACATTCAAGTACCTTAAAGGCATAAACAAGGTGCAGGGGTGCAACAACTTCCAATTTTGGAGGAAGAACAAGGGGGCATGATATGAAATTGGAGAAATTCAGCAGGTTGAGGGGGAATATGAGGAAGTTCTTCTTCATGGAGAAAGTGGTGGATGCATGGAATAATCTGCCACAGGAGGTTGTGGAAGCAAACAGTGTGGAGGGATTTAAACATCCATGGGACAGACAAAAGGAATCTCAGAGGCAGGAGGGAGAAGAGAAAGACGCTGACCTAGTAGGGTCTGAAGAAACAAAACAAGTTAGGGGCTTACAGGCAGACTAGATGGACCTGGTGATCCTTATCTGCTGACACTTTATATGTTTCTATCTAGTGCTCACAAATGGGGAACATGCACAGGAAGTAGCAGTCAAGGAGCCCCTGGCAGGGGACTGACCTTTGGATGACGTGGTTCCAGTTGGATCTGGGCATTGAAAGCATCCCAACTAAGACCAAAATCTCATTTTCAAAGGCCAGATTTCAGGAGGATGGACAAAGTGCTAAGGTGAGGAGACAACTGGCAGGCATTAGAGATGATCTGTGAGTGAAACAAATGGGGTTCATCATCTTCCTCATACTCATTGCCTATTATCACCCCACCTGCCCCTGGTGATACATCCCCCCCATGTCTGTGTTCAACATGCTAGCCCACCTATCTGCACTGTAACATGTCTCTCCCAGTCTTCTCCTTTCCCCTTGTAGTCCATTGTCCTCCAGCTGCCCCCTGCAATCAACTGCAGCACTCACTGTCCCTAGGAACCCCTTTATGCTGCCATAATGTCCACCTTCTTTTCCTTTCCAGCCTCTCTGTCCTGTATTTCTCCCCTCCCCTAACTATGCCTTCCTCACCTATGCATTTGACAACCTTAGTGTACCTCTGTATCCCCTGATATTATACTCTCATGACCCCTTCCTTCATGTTCTCCTCACCTGTGCCGCCCTTAGCATCTGTCTCCCCCAGTGCCCCCGGTCCATGAGCACCTCCAGAAATGTATTTCTATTTAATTCAATCCATTCAGCAGCTGCCCAAACTTCTGTGCCATCACCCTTCATGGTAGTGCCAAGTAACTGATCTACTGTCCTACTACCCCTTTCCTTTCTTCTTACTTTCTTTCACTCCCCTGTCATGGTGTCTACTGGTCTATATGGGTACTATGCACTCTTGTCCTCTTTCCTCCCCCCAGTATTTCCCTTGCTATCTCGGTCCATGTGCCCACCACCTTTTCAACCCTGCTCTTTTCTCACCTGTTCTTTTCCACATTTTAGCATATTCCTTCCCCTGCCCTCCTTTCTGCATCCCTTCTTAGCCTGGTGACCCCTGCTCTTAACTATCCCTGGTACCTGAATATGTGACAGACCCCTGCTTCCCATATTACGTCAAGGAATATTGCTGTCATACTTCCATTATAGTGTACTACCCTTCACCTTTCCTTCTGCCCCCTGTACCTTCTCTGCTGATCCCCTCTGCACCACCCCTCCCTTGACCACAGGTGCTGTGACCTCTTCCTGGTTCACACTTCATCTCTGGATCTTTGAATGTGGTTCCTTTTAACCCACTGGCCCTTGTAGCAATCACAAAGCCAGGCCAATTTCAGCCCTCATGTCTCAGTGTTTGTCAGGATCTGCTACTTGAAAGAAGTAAGCAATGTTTTTTCTTACTAATTTACAGCCACTTGGGTTCCCTTTACATCTAAAGTAGTCCAGTAGCACAGATCAAGTATCAGTTGACACAATACAGCACATAATGGTAGCCTGAACAGACCAAAATGCAATTTCATGTGGTATAGTTCAGCACTGTCTTGTACTGTAGTACTTCAGCACCCTCTTTTCCCTAAGCAAGAAAAGCAGCGACATAGAAAACATTAGCATTTAAATCATGACCCTTGATTTACTTTAGCACCACCCAGTAATACTTGTCACACTATTTATAGGTAATGCAGATTCCATACTATACACTGCTGCTTACTAAACAAATATAAGTGATTCGCTATACTCTTAAATAGTTACAACACAACTCATAAAGTACAGCCAGTGCCATGGACTGCTGCCTGCTAACTTGTGGGTAAGTGACAGTGCTAGGTACTGTACTATATAGTATCATAAGACAAATCATCCATCTGTAATAATTTTGAATATAATTGCCAAAAAAAGCAATCACTAGGATCAAACTAATATAAGGACCCCGCACTGCACTTCACTCCACAGTATGACAGACCCTCAGAGTGATTGTCAAACTGATCCAGCACAGTACATACTTACAGTAATAACCATTGGCAAATGACTAGATGAAAACGTGACTGCAGATTATCAAATACTAGGTTTACTAGTTTACTAGGTTTACTAGGTAAGTGAGGACAAAAGGAAGCCATGAAGCCTATCTTGATTGTCCCCCACATGTGTGGGAAATTACACTGTGTTGTACTTTTTGGAGAGCCAATGATCTACACCCTTTTTAAAGGATTCAAAGGTATTACAGTCTACTAGCTCTTGTGGTAGCTGGTTCCAGAGCCTTGGTGTTCTTACTGAAGAAGAAATGAAGCCTCCTGTTTGTTTTTGCTTTGCACACCATTAGTTGTTGATTGTGAAGTCTAGGTACTATTTTTCTTTGTGTTTTAACAATACCACATTTGTCCATTAGAGAGGGTGATTTGAGAATTTTATATAAGAACAGAATATCACCTCTGGAGCACCTAAACTCCAGTGAAAGTAGGCCTGTTTTTTGAAGCCTCTCTGGATATGGTAGAAATGCTAAATGGGGCACCATTTTTGTTGCCCTTCTCTGAACTCTTTCAATCACTTGAATGCCCCTGAACATGTATGGACTCCACACTGGTGACCCATAATCTGTATATGGTCTGATGTATGCTTTAAACACTGGGATAATACATTCCTCTGTCTTAGATATAAACATACGGTTAATGCACCTAAGTAGTGAATTAGCGGTTTTAGCTACATGATTACAGTGATTGGAGGAGGATAATTTGTCCTCTGTCAGGAGGCCCAAGTCTCTTTCACATATTGAAGATTTAATGATAATATTATATAGCGTACAAATTTGTTTGGGATTATTGTAACCTAAGTGGAGAACAGAACATTTGCCTGTATTGAACGTCATTTTGTTTTTCTGTGCCCGATGCTCCAATACTGAGAGGTCATTTACTAATAAGTCCATATTATTGTTGGAATCCACCCTACCACCTAACTTTTTATCATCTGCAAATTTCCAAAGTATGTTCCTGGAGCTAATCTGCATGTCTGAGATGAAAATATTGAATCGTACTGGGCCCAGAACTGATCCCTGCAGCACACCACTGGTCACAGCCATATTACTGGATTAGGCACCATTGATCCTAACATGCTGCATCCTGTTGGTTAACTAGCAATTGATCCATTTTATTATGTTACAAGAAAAACCTAGGTTTGATAGCTTAGCAAGGAGAATATTGTGAGTAACCTTATCAAATGCTTTGCTATAATCCAGGAGGATGACATCCACGGGAATCTTATTGTCTCGTTCTTGGTTGACAGTATTGTAAAAGGCTATTAAATTGGTAGTACAAGAAAAGCCTTGCTTGAACCCATGTTGTGAGTGGTCGATAATGCCTAGAGTTTGCATTTCTGCCTCTAATATGCCTTTAATAATTTTTTCCATTACTTTACATGGGCTGGAAGTATGGCTGATGGGGTGGTAATTGCTCACTATGGAACGGTTACCCTTTTTAAGTATAGGCACAACTGCAGCAGTTATCCAATCAGATGGAATGGATCTTTCCGCTAATGATTTATTAAAAATAATGGAAAGTGGCGTGGCAATATTTTCAGCTGTTTCATATCAAAAATCTAGGATGAATTAAGTCTGGTTCACAGCTAGTATTTGGTTTTGAATTTTTTAACAAAGAAACTACTTCAGAAATAGTTATGGTGTGGTTATTTTCAGTAGAACTTTTTATGATAGTATTTGTATTAATTACGACTGTATGATTTGAGGATACTGATGCAAAATAGGTGTTAAATGTGTCAGCAGTCTCTCTATCAGATATAATGGTGTTTGTGCCATTGGTCAATGGCCCAATTTGTCTGTTACTGCCTTTTTATGTTTGCTTGCACGCATGTGCAAGAAACATAGTGCCATCATCCGAGTTTTTGGAGGTGTGTCACCTCTTCTTCCAATTCAGTCAGTGTGTTGGCAGGCGCAGACGCAGTTCTCCAATGCCTGCTGGAGCTGTCTATGACAGCTCTAAAATGCAGTGGAGTACAGTTGAAAGGGGGAGCTAAGCTTCAGTGAGCAGCGATAAGATATTGCCTGCTCATGCGCGCTCCCTCTACACACACACACACACACACACACACACACACACACGCACGCATACTGCGTGCTTCCCCCCCACGCACACACTGTACAGCCGGGGTGCCAATCCCCATTGGCTGTGCTGCACCCCAAAAGCCTTCCACATGCCATGCTGGGTGCCCACCCCAGCGTGGCAACTCATCGTACAGCCGATGGAGGTGCCCGATCCCCCGCCAGCTCCACTGTCCTCCCCCAGAGTCAGGGTGCCAGCGCTGGGAGCCCATCCGCATGGCAATCTGATGCTATGGCTGACGGAAGTTTTAAACTCCGTCACCGATGCCCCCCAACCAGTCAGTCCTGAGCCACTCTGGAGCCCACTGTGGCAACGTCCTGTGTCGCCATTTAAAAACAACAACCTGGAAATAAAAACTGTCCTCGGGCTTCCTGCCCTCCTACAACCCGCACCCACCCACTGCATGACCTGCCTCCCCACCCCCTCACTTCATACTTACCTCCGGACCTCGGCGTGAGGATCTTTGGTGGACCGGGGACACGTCTGCACTCTTCAAAGCCGACCGCAAACTGAAGAAATGTCGGTAAGCTGTATAATGGGATAGATAGGGTTTTTTCAACTTTGCTGCATATCTCAGGCCTTTTTGGGAATTTTTGCACCAAAATTTCAACATGGGATTTTTGGGACCCCTTCTCATGAGTGATGTCACTGTCATGACGTTATTCGGGCCCGAAGGGTGATTTTGCAGTCACTGCACAAAATCACCTTTCGGGACTGATTAATGAAACAACACTGCCAGTGTTCATAAGGTGGGCTCTCAAGAAGCCTATTTTGAAAATTTGATGGAAAAATTCTAAAACATGACTGTTTTACGAGTGTGCGTTGCGCAGTTCCTATGCAGGCTCGTAAGTTCGCAAATTTTCAATATTTTCACTCCAGATTTTCAACATTACCATTTTACCACACCTTCTTATGAGTAGTAGAGCTGTCATTTTTCACATCTAACCCAAAACATGTTTCCACCCATGTAGCGCACAATGGCGCAGTCGGTGTGTGAAATCAATGTACAGGACAAATTAAAAAACTCACAGTGACACTGTTCATGAGCAGAGGTCTTAAAATGGCTATGTTGAAAATTTGGTGAAAAAAGTCCTACAAATGACTGCTTTACGAGCATGTGTTGCGCAGTTCCTACGCATGCTCGTAAGTTCATGAATTTTCAATATTTTCACTCTAGATTTTCAACATTGCCATTTTACCACACCTCCTTATAAGCAGTACAGCTGCCATTTTTCACATGTCACCCAAAATGTGTTTTCACACATGTAGCGCACAATGGTGCAGTCGGTGTGCGAAAGCAATGTTTGGGACAGATTAAGAAAATCACAGTTACACTGTTCATGAGCAGAGGTCTTAAAATGGCTATGTTGAAAATTTGGTGACAAAAGTCCATAAAATGACTGTGTTAGGAGTGAGCATTGCGCAGTTTCCACGCACCCTCGTAAGTTCATGACTTTGTAATATTTTCAGTCCAGATTTTCACCAGTGGCATTTTTCCACACTTCCTTATGAACAGTACAGCTGTCATTTTTCACAACATGGCCAAAATGTGTTTTCACACTTTCAGCGCAGAGATGCGTGGTCGCTGTGGGAAATCATTGTTCGGGACAGATAAAGAAAATCACAGTGACACTGTTCATGATCGGAAGTCCCAAAATGCCTGTATTGACAATCTGCTGTAAAAAATCCCCAAACTAATTACATTACGGGTGTGCATTGCACAGTTTCTATGCACGCTCGTGACTTCACCAGTTTTTTTAATATTTTTACTGCAGATTTGCAACATTGCCATTTTTTACACCTCCCCATGAACAGTACAGTTGTCATTTTTCACATCCTGTTCAGAATGTTTTTGCACCTGTGGTGCTAAATGCCATAGTTGCTGTGCATAAGCAGCTTTCGGCTAACAAACTGATATTGCCACTGTTCATGAGGTGGGGTCACAAAAAAAACATGTTGAAAATTTGAAGTGAAAATACCAACGAATGCCTGAGGTATTAGGGTTTCCAACCATGACGCCTAACCCTGTAGAGAATGACAGGCATCGGGGATGTGACTTGGGATTTTTGCCTGTAATGCTCATACCATTCCACACCCTTCTGCCAGTGAGAGGCATCGAGGTATGCCTTGGACTCTTCGGCCCCAAAGTTCACCCCATTCTCCTATACAGCACCTATCTCACCGTACTTCCTGATGGAATGGGGTCTGCATAAGGACCAAAGACCCCAAGGCACACCGTGACACTTGTCAGTGTCTGCAGGGTGGGGTGTGGTGAAATGGCATGGCCGTTATGCCTGATGACCCAAAGGCACACCTCAATGCCTGTCACTCTCTGCAGGGTGGTGGTGGTGGGGTTGGCTTCAGTTCAATACTTCACTGCCATTCCTATTATGCAGCTCTGTAACTTCTTCACTACCACTGCCAATGCCAACAAGCAAACATTCAGCATTGACAAATGCTTATTTACTATTGAGATAAGAAAATGGGGATTTGTGATTATCTTTGGAATGGGCTATGCAGAACTCAAGGTTGTGTTTTGCCTTCCTGATAGTCCTTTTTAGTTCTTTAACGGCAGTTCTGTATTGTCCCAGTATGCGTTCTATTGTGTCTGTTGTGCATTTTTTAAAATGAGTAAATAATTTTTTCTTCTGTTTGATTTTCCTACGAATATCATTATTTAACCACAAAGGAATTTTACATGTATTGTTATATTTTATCCGGGCTGGAATATAAGCTTTTTCTAGGTCTATTATCTTGTTTTTAACAAATACCCAAGAGTTTTCCAGTGTTAAAGGTGATAACATTGTTCCCCATGGAGCATTTTTTAGGCTGTTGTTTATTGCCTCAAAGTTGGCTTTGTGGTAGTTATACACCTGAGCATTATTAACTATTATGTAGATTCATACTGTAGATCAAATACAATGGCATTGTGGTCACTATTCCCTAGTGGGTCTGATATTGAAAGGTCTAATATATTGCACCCTCTTGTGGGTTCTTGAACAATTTGCTCAAGCCCTAATTTATTGATTGTTGAAATAACATTTTTTTTGACAGCTGTTGTGCCGTTAGTAGTAAACCAGTTTATGGACAGCATGTCTCCCAGGATCAGGTTATCACCTTTATTCATCATATGGCTGACGTCCTGTATTAATGTGTTTGTACATTCTGAATCAGAGGATGGTGGGCGATAACATGTACCCAAAATTAGTTTTGGGTGTCCTTGTAACTGAACGGCTACCCATATACTTTCAGTTGGTGAATTATGTGGGTATTCATGTGAATTAATTGTGTCTTTAATATAAATACATACATACACCACCTCCTTTTTTGTGAAATCTATCTTTTTGGTATAATTTAAAACCCGGTATGTCTTTCATCCAGGTTGAATCTGGGTCCCACCATGTCTCTGTTACTGAAATGATGTCAATATCCAATAAGTGAATTTTGGTTTCAAGCTCGGAGATTTTTAACAAGTTTAAGGACCTTGCATTAAGAGATAATATTTTGCAAACCTTAGATGCTGGAGGCTTATTTGCTAGAGTCTTGGGTGTCACCCCAAACTCCCCCCTTGATGTCAGTTTAAAGAACTGCTAATGTGTGAGAGAATTCTCCTGCCTAAGATGGAACTACCTCTCCTGCTCAAGTGGAGCCCATCCCAACAGAAGAGAGAAGGGTTGTCTACAAAATTTTCCCAGTGCGTAAGGCATTTTATATCCTGTGACAAACATCATTTCCTCAGCCACTCATTGTAGGATTTAATTCTGTTAGTAACATACTCAGTAGCTCTTTGCACTGGAAACACCTGTGAAAAACATATTTCACAACCCATTTCAGTCAGGATGTTGTTAAGTCAGGTGGCATTTAACTTCATTTGGTTTCAGTGGCATCAATTGATATCATTTGTACCAGTGTGTATTATTACCAGGGGATTTGCACCAGAATGTTTCAGTATGTTTGGAGCCATCAAGGTTATACTAGATATACCTGCTCCCCTGAAGCTGGAGCAGGTACGTTTACTTTTATCTGGATTACACACCATCCTGACAATGTGCTTAATAATGGAGTCCCCAAATACAAATACCTGCCTGGGAGAATTCACCTTGCTAGTTGTTGTTCTAAGGTTAGGTGTAGTCGATTCTAGGGGGACTGGGCTTTTGTTGTTGGATTTCATCTCCATCTGAGTGAGTGTAGGTACTGAGGTAGAGATATTTTTTTGCTGGTGGTCATAAAAAGTGGGGGTACCTAATGAGTCTGGGTCCAGAGTATCATTGTTTGGTGTTAGGACCTCAAACTTGTTATGTGTCTGCACCACTGGGGACTATTGAACATTTGGCTACCCCTTCACTTTGTTTTACCTTTGGGGACCTGTGACCATGTGTCATCCTCTGGGTTGGGTACAGGGGCTAATGCTGAAGTGGCTACTGAATTTGTTGGTTCTAGTACTGTATTAGTGCCACTACAGGGATAGTAAAGAGATGCCATTTCATGAATGTATGACTCTAATGAGTGTAAGTCTGGGTCAGAGGGGCTTTTAGTGTGCAGAATGTTTAATTTGTCCTGTAATACCATGAGCAACAGACATCTATCACACACAAAATTCTCAGTTTGTTGCCCAATGGTGTGCATTTGACAACTACCGCACAGATTTTCGTGGGTCCCCATACTATGTTATGTTTGGCCACACACTTTCACTTAATATACTTGTGGTCTACCTCAGGCCCTTCCTAGTGTCTATAGTATTTGCTATTGTTGCGAAAGATATATACACAGTTGTAATTTGTCTGACCTACCTCCCTGCTGACCCAGCTGACACGGCAGAAACGTGATGAGATGTGTGAGTCTCTGCGTGCATCTCCGCACGTGAATATGTGTGCTCGCTCCACTCACGCTCACTCTGCTCACTGGAGCTGTGCCTTATAAGGAGTGGGGGCAACAGGAAGTAGTGCGTCACATCCTGCCGACCTCTCACCCAAACACAGAATGTTTTAAAGTTCAAAACAGTTTGTTTTAAATTCAACACATATGCCACCTCATGTGGTGGTCTTAATATGCTGTTTCTGTACTTCCCCTGCAAAAAAGCCAACTAGCAATGATGGTGCTATAATTGGGATGTGGCTAGGTCCTCCACCTTCCCACACTGCCTTTGGGCAAGCAGCTAAGCACCTTTTGAGACAGAATGTCTCACTTGTTTCCAAGGCAACCTGAGCCCAAACACAAACCTCTCTCCAGAGGCACATACTGTTCCAATTAAAGTTTACAATGCTGCAAAGTTAAAAGAACAATCCAGAGTCAGACAGAATGTAGGAAATAGTGCAGACTCCTGTGCACACTAAATACATACAGCACAGACTTCTGTTAGAAGAACACATAGCTATACTTCATTCCACAGTATGCAAGACACTCAAAGTGATCAGGTGCAGTACACAGTTCTGATATAAAACATATAAACATAGAATTTGATGGCACATAAGGACTGCTTGGCCCACCCAGTCTGCCCATTTCCCTACCTACTGGATAAGCTGCAGATCCTAGTTAACTAGTTTACTTCTTCCTACCCCCACCCGCTAGAATTGCCTTATGACTGTCCCATGCATGCTTGAATTCCACCACTGTTTTTGACTCCACAACCTCCTCTGGAAGGCCGTTCCATGCATCCACAACCCTCTCTGTGAAAAAAATACTTCCTTAAAATACCCCTTCAATGCAGAAATTACATGAATCCACCTAATCAAATTCCAGTTTACTGTAATTTGGCAGGGAAGGAGAAGAGGAAATTGTACAATCAGGAAAAGCACACTAAGCTGTAACTTTTTTTTTGTGCTGTGACCTAGGAAGCCAAGGAAGTTAATTCAGTAGCTCAGGTTCACAGAAGTATGCAAGTAAGGGCTAATGGGATTCAAACCCATATCTCCAGGTTTGTAGTTCAGTGCTATTAACCACTGCACTATACTGCCTCCTTGGAGGTAATATGGGTATACTGTATATGGTATATATATTATATATATCTATATATATATATATCTATATGTTATGCTAATATATTACCAATAAGGGTAATATGATGCTAAAATGCCTGTACATCTTCACACACTATTTTCAGTTCATGCATACCTGATCCCTTGAAATGCTGTTCACTATACTAAAAGCACAGAGATCAATATGTGGAGACAACTAGTAGCAACCCAAGCAAAACTAGTATTGTTAACTATGAAAATGCAAACATGTTGGGTCACAAACTACTATATTTCTGTGCTGCTGGAAACTTGTCTGTCAATTTCCACAAGAATCTATCCTGAACCCAGTGGTGAATGGGTTAATTTACAAAGGAATGTTTCTAACAGTGGGAGGTAACAATTTGTATGCTATAGTGATATTTTAATGAGGTCTGTGACCCCTATGTTTTACTAGCTCTTGTACAAGTAAGCGAAATGAGTTCCTGCTTTACTGGTACATGGGAAAATGCTGTTTCAGTTCACTGAATTGTACTCTTGCAAGCCTAATCCACTGCCATCATTTACTTGCTAAGTGTCAGGGAGTTTTTTTTACTGTTTGCTACCAGCATGTACTCAAACAAGCATTTGACAATGCCGAATGTTGCTTGCTTATATGTGCTGTTTAGGTATTTGGAAGTGATAGTTCCATGCCTTCCACCCATGACATCCATTGGGTCTTTCCATTCAGTATTCAGAGAAGAGTAGGAGGGGCAAGGGCCACAGCAGTACAGCAGTTGCCAATGGGGTGAAGAGGTGGACAATAGTCCATTCAAAGGCAAAAGATCCCTGCAGGAGCTCACAAAATTGAAGGTGGACAAAGCGATGGAACCAGATGGCATATGCCCAAGGATATTAACAGAACTGCAAAGGGAGATAGCAGTACCTCTGGAAGCCATGTTCACTGAGTCATTCAACATGAGTGAATTGGAGGAGGGCATATGTGGTCCCTCTACACAAGTCCGGCAGCAGGGAGGAGGCAGGGAACAATAGGCAATTCAGCCTCACCTCAGTAGTGGGGAAGATCATGGAGACATTGCTTAAAGAAAGGATAGTGGGGCATCTAGATGCCACCAGAGCCCAGGACCATAGACAACATGGATTCACAGTGGGGACATCATGTCAGATAAATCTGGTTGATTTCTTTGACTGGGTGACAAAGGAAGTGAATCAGGGTGGGGCAGTGGACAACGCTGACCTTGATTTCAGCAAAGCCTTTGACACCATCCCAAATAGGAGGCTGATAAACTAGCTGGGTAGGCTGGACATGGGGGAAAGGGTGGTAAACTGGGTTAGAAACTGGCTAACAGACAGGAGGCAGAGAATGGTGGTAAATGGTGTGCAGTCTAGGGAGAGGGGGAGGCCAGTGGGGTGCTGCAGGGGTTGGTACTAGGGCCAGTTCTGTTCAATGTCTTCATTAGTAATATTGCAGAACGTCTGAAGGGAATTTTTTCACCAAATTTTCAACATAGCCATTTTAAGATCTCTGCTCATGAACAGTGTCACTGTGATTTTCTTAATCTGTCCCAAACATTGATTGCACACACTGAATGCGCCATTGTGCACTACATGCACGGAAACACATTTTGGGTGATGTGAAAAATGACAGCTGTACTGCTCATAAGGAGGTGTGGTAAAATGGCAATGTTGAAAATCTGGAGTGCAAATATTAAAAATTTGTGAACTTACGAGTGTGCGTAGGAACTGTGCAACACACGCTCATAAAACAGTCATTTTTAGGAATGTTTTCACCAAATTTTCAACATAGCCATTTTAAGGCCTCTGCTCATGAACAGTGTCACTGTGATTTTCTTAATCTGTCCCAAACATTGATTGCGCACACCAACTACACCATTGTGTGCTACCTGGGCGGAAACACATTTTGGGTGAGATGTGAAAAATGACAGCTGTACTGCTCAAAAGGAGGTGTGGTAAAATGGTAATGCTGAAAATCTGGAGTGAAAATATTGAAAATTCTCGAAGTTACGAGCATGTGTATGAACTGTGCAATGCACGCTCATAAAACAGTCATTTTTAGGAATTTTTTCATCAAATTTTCAACATAGACTTTTTGAGAGCCCACCTTATGAACACTGGCAGTGTCGCTCGTTAATCAGTCCTGAAAGGTGATTTCACTCAGTGACTGCGAAATCACCCTTCGGGCCTGATTTAACACCATGACAGTGCAAGAATTCATAAGGAGGGTCCCAAAACCCCATGTTGAAAATTTGGGCTCAAAATTCTCAAAATGCTCTGAGATATGCAGCAAAGTTGAAAAACCCTATCTATCCCATTATACAGTTTACTGCATTTCCTCAGTTCGCGGTCGGCTTTGAAGAGTGCAGATGTGTTCCTGGTCCACGAAGATTGTCGTGCGAGCTCCGGAGGTAAGTATGGGGTGAGGGGGGTGTGGGGAGGCAGGGTGCACAGTGGGTGGGTGCAGGTTGTGGAAGGGGGGCAGGGAGAAGCACCGAGGGACAGTTTTTGCATTTACAGTTTTTTTTAATAAGACAACGAGGGACGTTTGCCACGCTGGGAAGGGCTCCCAGCATGGCAGCTAGAAGACTGATGGGGAGGCTGGAGCCAATGGGGGATTGGGCACCAATGTTGGCCATAACATCATTTTGCTACACTGGGGTGGGCTCCCAGCGTGGCACCTGGATGCTTGGGGGGGCGTGCAGCCGATGGGAGATTGGGCACCCCCATTGGCCATAAAACATTTTGCCACACTGGGGTGGGCACCCAGCATGGCACCTGGATGCTTTGGGGGTGTGGAGCCAACGGGATTGGGCACCTGTCGGCCATACAGTGAGGGAGGGGAAGGCATGAGCACACACAGTGTGCGTACGTGCGCGTGTGTGTGTGGAGGGAGGAGCTCTGCTCACTGAAGCGGAGCTCTCCCTTTCAACTGTACGACCACTGCATTTCCAACTGCTGTCATAGACAGCTGCAGCAGTGATTGGGGAACTGGGGCTGTGCCTGCAAACACACTGACTGCATTAGAAGACAAGTGCCAAACCTCCAAAAACTTGGATGATGGCACTATGTTTCTTGCACATGCATGCAAGCAACATAAAAAGCAAACCATGTTTATTTTTCAATATATATCAAAACAGGGATAAGGCACAAGTAGGAAGTATACTCCAACTACAGGAAAAATTCACAGGCAATCCTACGTTTTCAGTACAATCCACAGTAACACATTGAGCTGAAACTGCACTTCCTGAATTTGTGAAGTCAGGCACCTGAAAACAATACTCATATCCTGTGTTTTTAAAAACTCTAGAGAGCTATTTCTTAAATGCCCCTGCAAGGAGGGGAGGAAGGGAGGCAGGAGGATTATGAAGTCCGCGGAGGGGATGTGCAATGCAGAACCAATGCTGTAAACATGACTGTAGCACTGTGGATGTACACAGGATAGCTGTCCAGTTAAGTCCCTTCGTATTCTACTTCACAGCAATTAGTCAGCATGGCTCCACCCAAGCAGCCTTAAAAAGATAAGGTGCCCCTGGTTCCCCTATCCTTGATAGATGTGCCTTTTGAGAGAATTGCAATAGATGTGGCTGGCCCCTTAGACAAAAGTAAAACGGGTAGTCAGTTCATTTTGGTAGTATGTGACTATACTACTCAATACCCAGAGGCATTTCCTATGCATACTATCACAGCTCCAAAAGTGGCAGCAGAGCTTGCCAAAATTTTCAGCAGAGTGGACATACCTAAGAAGATTATTACTGTTCAGGGTAGTAGTTTTGGTGCTGCATTGCTGAAGAAGCTGCACTGATTGCTACTAGGTATCAGCAGCATAAGAACCTCCCTTATCACCCTCAGACAGAAGGACTTGTTTAGTGTTTTAATCAAACCCTAAAATGCATATTAAAAGGTTTGTAAAAGGGGAAGGGAAAGATTGGGACCAATACTTACCTTGCCTGCTTTTTGTTTACAGAGCCGTGCCACAGGCATCAACAGGTTTTTTACCATCTGAAATGCTGCATGGTAGACAACTTAAGAGGGCCACTAGATGTAAGAAAAGAAACATGTGAAGAAAACCCCATTCAGAAAAAAATCTATTACATCTTATATGAGTGCCCTGAGGAAGAAGCTGGCAAAATATGTTGAAATTGCCCATAGTAATCAGGAATATGCCCCAAACCAGCAGAAGTTATATTATGACCATGGAGTAAAAAAAGGTTTTTGAACCAGGTGAAAAGTTCTTGTTAGTGTTACCCACTACAGAAAATAAACTGTTAATGAAGTGGCAAGGGCCTTATAAAGTGCTTAGATGTACTAGCACAGTTAACTATGAAATTGAGACCCTTGATAGGAAAAGTCCTACCAAGATATGCCAAGCTAACCTCCTGAAGAAATGGGTTGAAAAAACACAAATGGCTGCTTTGTTAATTTTACCAGAAACTTCTACAGAAGATATCGATGCAGCTTATAACAGACTGGAACAGATTGTAACTGCCGATGCTATAAAAGTGAATGTTTCCTTAACCTCTGAGCAAACTGCAGAAATACGTAACTTGATAAAGACATTTAACAGCACTTTTATCACAGTGCCAGGCTGAGCAAAAGGGCTGAGCGCGTAATAGTGACAGGGAATGCTTGCTCTATCAGAAAAAAGACATACAGATCACCAGAGCAGTTAAGAGCAAACATAGTTAACGAAATACAAAAAATGAAAGAACTGGGTATCATACAAGAGGCAAGAAGTGCTTGCTCATTGCCAGTTGTGATTGTAAATAAAAAAGAAGGAGGAGTAAGAATCTGCTTTGTTTTCAGGGAACTTAATCAAGTGTCAGAATTTGACAGTTATTCTATGCCCAGGACAGATTGGGGAGCGCCAAGAATATCAGTACCCTCAGTCTCAGCAAGGATTACTGGCAAAGTCCCCTAGCTAAATAATCTAGGGACAAAACTACATCTGCCACTTCTATTGGATTCTATCAGTTCACCACCATACAGTTTGGTTTACATGGGGCACCCATTACATTCCAGTGGTACATGTGTGTAATTTTATCCTTTCACACTGATTATTATGCTGCATACCTGGATGATATTGTGGTGTACAGTTCAGACTGGAAAAGCCACCTGGAACACCTATGAACAGTCATCCAATCTGTCAAACAGGACGGTCTGACAATAAATCCTACCAAATGTGCATTGGGCATGAAGGAAACCAGATATTAGTAGCACTGAACTTGTCTCAAATCATTGATACTCCCACATGACCTACCAAAACAAATACTGAAAAAGATATATTACTGAATTTAATTCTCACTACGTCCCCACATAAATTAATTTCCACAGTCTTTTGCCCTGACATATGTGATCATTGCTATGTAGCCTATATAAGACAACAATTAAAAATGTTATCTACAGCATGTATTGTTATATCACCAAACTTTACCAAGTTCTGTGAACAGGCTTATCTCTTTGATTTAAACTGGTTTATAATTTACTGCTGCCCTGATGTCCATTATGCATGGGATTGCTTTAAAACCTCCCTCTTGGGGGGCGTGGCCAGCAGCCGAGCTGAGAAGAGCCATCTTTCACGGCTCTCTAGAAGAGTGGGGGAAAATATAAAAATGTGTATATTATCTTGAAAAATAAGTCTTTAAAGTATATTCAGATTAAAAAACAAGTTGCAAGCTTTTGATCGATACGAATTTTGAATGGGTGGATGCTGGCAAACAATAGAAATGATCCGAGGAAATAAAATAAATACCAATGTGGAAGAGACCTGACCCAAGGAGGCTAAACCAGGCAGCAGTAAAGATCCCCATCAGGGTCCCAAGGAGCAAACAGGACCACAGCTGACAAATGCAGCACTTTTTTAGGCTATACAAAGTCTGGACAAAAAGTTGTAAGACTACAATACAGAGTTGCTGCAAGTAAATATAAAAGTCGGAGCTCTCGCCGATGAGATGTTGGGAGCCAAGAAACATGCTGACAAGGCCCTCGCAGTGGCTTCAGGTCTCATGAAGGAAAATGGCCTGCTACGGAGGCTCTTAGAGAATGTAGAGAATACAGTGCGCGCTAATAATATCCGAGTGCTTGGCCTACTGGAACAAGCTGAAGAGGAAAACTTGGTAACTTTTTGATATGAGTGGCTCAAAGAAGTGTTGCAGCTTGAAACAGATCTTATGATTTTAAAAGCTTACAGGATAACACCTCATGGCTGTCAGTGGTAAATGGGGGTCAGCTACCTCACACAATTATGGTGGAATTGGGAACGTCCACAAAACGGGACAGTATTCTGCAGCAGGCAAAATCCCTGAGTCTGATTGTCTGGCAAGATCGAAGAGTTCATTTTTTCCTTGACTTGAGTTACGCTACAAGGATGAGGCACCAGAGCTTTGACAGGGTATGAACATGCCTCAGGAATTTGGGGGTACACCACGTACTTCTAATGTCAGCCAACCTCCGAATTGTTTATGGTGGTAAGATCTACCAGTTTTCTGATGTGTCAGATGCTACCAAAATTTTGGATACAATTAAAAAACAATTTGGTGCTTGTGAAGCAACTTCAGACTCAGAAGAGGTTTGAAATGCTTGACAAGGCTCGTGTTTAAATAAAATGTTTGTGGGCTAGATGGGGGGCATGTAAGAGGGAGGGCATTCAATATCTCTGTCTCTGATTTTTGTTATTGTCATTGGCCATACCTCAGAAAGCTTATGTTGGACTCAAAATATCTGTTGAAGTTGTAGTTTAAAATGAGAGATGAGATAAAATGGCACTAAGCAGAGCTGATGATAAATGCATTTCCTGCTAGATCTGCCTTCTGTGAGGCTTTTTAGCTTCATCATAATTCTTTGGTTAAAAATAGATTGCAAACTGATCAGTTACAGGTGAGGTTTTGCCCATTTATATACAAAAATATATATACAGATGGAATCAAGCAACTTTTATATTCATTTCATAAATATGGTTGTGATTTGTATTCCTTTAAAAATAAGACTGCTATTTTCTTTTCTCCTCCTATGGGCTTTGAAGCTGTGCAGGAGGTTGTAAGGCAATTAAATGAGTAATCAGTGTTTGTGGTTAGGATGTTAAAGCACACGACAGGGTGCACATTTGTGTTGAAACTACGTATGTTATTTCTGCTCATGGCAACAAAGGCTAAAAGTAAAATTATAATTATAGAAAATATGTTTAAAACTCATTATGCTTTTAAAAAGTGGATAAGATACACAACCTCCCAGGTACAGTAATAAATAACAGGGGTGCTCTATTCCAGTACCACAGTGAAAACAATGCTGAAACTCTACTAAATGGTAGAAACTCAATGTATGTGCCTGCCTGTTGGGAAAATAATGTGCAGTGTATTATTACATAATTCAATAAAATATAAGTTAAAAAAAAATCCCTCTTGAGTGTGGTGGAAAGGCATGCTCGTTTCACAAAAAAAGTATAAGGTCAGTTCCTGCACCCTGGTTTAATGGACAATTAAGAAGTTTACTACTTAAGCAGGAATGTTTATGGAAAAAAGCAAGGGAAGCAAAGGTGTCCAATGATATGCAGCACTATAGATCTATTAGAAATAAATGTTCTCATGAAATCAGGAATGCTGAAAGTAGGTACTATTATCAACCATTTTTAAATGCATCTAATAACACCAGAAAGGTCTGGACTGAAATTAGAAAAATGCAGGCTAAAGTTCATACTTCATCACTACTTAAAGTATTGCAGTATAAGAATGTATTTGTTTGCAATCCCATTGAACAGATTCAAGCTTTTATTAAGCATTTCCTGCAAGCAAGTAACACATTTGATATAATGTATCCTAACTTACTAAATAGTAAACTTGATGCTGATTTTAGCAAGGACTGTTGTAGGCTCTTGTTTACTTTTAGTGATGTTAGGGTGCAGGATGTCATGGCTGCACTTATGAAATTAGATGTTAAAAAGGGAGCTGGTCAGGATAAGATCGACCCTGTTTTCTACAAAATAGGTGCATCTGTTTTGGCTAAACATTTAACATACTTATTTAATTAATCCTTGGAAACATCTGAATTCCCCTCTGACTGGAAAACAGCTTGTATTACCCCAATATTTAAGGGTGGTAATGATGCTGATCCTGGGTGTTACCATCCAATTTCTCTTTTATCACTGATTTCCAAAATCTTTGAAAAACTGGCTTATGAACAATTGGCTCATTACCTAACAAAACATAAGGTGTTGACCGACTGCCAATCTGGGGTTTCACAAGGGTTTCAATACTACACTTGTTACTACCAGAGTTACTGATGATATAATTTCAGCTTTTGATCAAGGTATGCTAGTTCCTGCATTTATTTTAGATCTACCTAAAGCTTTTAAATCTGTCGATCATAATATACTGCTAAACAAACTAAAGACATCAGGTCTTGGACTAGGTTCATTACTCTGGTTTTCTTCATACCTGTCTTCTAGATTACAGTGTGTTAAATCAGGAGAACACTGTTCTTATTTTGTATATGTTAACAAGGGGGTCCCTCAGGGATCTGTACTGGGGCCCGTTTTGTTCCTCATATATATTAATGAATTGCCCAGTTGCTGCTCAGTCAGCACCAATACAGTTTTATACACTGATGACACAGTTACGTAAAATATGGACCCCATTGTTGTACTGAACACAATCCAAACTGGTAAAGCAAATAGGATGCTGGGTTGCATAGGCAGGGGCATCACTAGCAGGAAAAGGGAGGTCATAATTCCACTATACAAGACACTAGTGAGGCCCCACCTGGAGTACAGTGTACAGTTCTGGAGACCTTACCTACGTAAGGACATAGACAGGGTAGAGAAGGTTCAGAGGAGGGCAACAAAGATGGTGCATGGATTGCAGCACAAGTCCTATGAGGACAGGTTGAAGGAACTGAACATGTACTCCCTGGAGGAGAGGAGGGAGAGAGGGGATATGATAGAGACATACAAGTATCTCACAGGGAGGAACAGGGTGCAGGAATACACTATTTTTAAGCGAAAAAGATGTTCCAGGACTAGAGGGCATGGGATGAAGTTGGAGGGAGGACGATTCAGAGGAAATGTGAGGAAGAATTTCTTCACAGAACGGATGGTGGACAAGTGGAACACCCTGCCAGAGGAAGTGGTGGGGGCTAAAACAATCACAGGATTTAAGAATGCGTGGGACAGACATAAAGGAATTCTGGAGGTCAGGGATAAGGGGCAACAGACTTCTAGGAAAACATAAACTGAACTTACAAGCTCAAATGGGCAGACTGGGTGGGCCATAGGCCCTTATCTGCCGACATTGTCTATGTATCCATGTATGTATCTATGTAGCTATGATTTTGCTAGGATTCAGCATGAGCTCATTAAACTGTGCTTGCTATTAAATGTCAGCAAAATGCACTGGGTTTTATTTTCTGGTATGGCTAAAGATGAGCATTCTAAGCTTAACATTAAATCAATGAAAGATACTGAAATATGTAAAACATTCACCTATAACTATCTTGGTATTTACCTGGATTAGTCTATGAAATTTAGTCTGCATACATATATATAATCTTTCATCCAAACTTAAGAAGTTGTCATTTTTCTATAGAAACAGGGCTAGCTTTAGTTTCTCTATGAGTAAATAACTTGTTAGTTCTTTATTCATGTTGCAGATTGATTTTGGGGATATGTATATATATATATATATATATATATATATATATATATATATATATATATATATATATATATATATGAAATTACAGATTCTATTCTTAAGGTATTGGATTCACTTTACCATAGTGTCCTTAGGTTTATCACCTGTCTGCCATGAAGAATTCCACTGCACTTTATATGCTATGGTGGGTTGGCAGTCCTTGGCAGCTCAGAGACAGAACCATTTGACAATTTGTATTTATATATTTATTATAAAGGCAATAACACTGTGGAGTCAGCACTAAGAAGTGGTGCTACCATACTGAAACTTATAATAGTAAAAAAAACACCAAAGTAGAGTACACACACCTCATTGATGCAAGGGCACAGGTCTATTAAAAATAAATTTTATTAGCAAATGCCACCAACCTGACACGTTTTGGATGTCAAACACATCCTTTCTCAAAGAAAGGATGTGTTTGGCATCTGAAATGTGTCAGGTTGGTGGCATTTGCTAATAAAATTTAATTTTATTATAAAGGCAGTACCCCCTTACTTGATGGAATTATTACAGCCCAAACAACTTAGTAAATATACTTAAGATCAACAGATCTCCCACAGTTTCTAATGACTAGATATAAAACTAATCATGGAAATAACACTCCGTCAGTTACTGTGCCTCAAATATGGGTGCCTGTTCAAAATAAACTTAACATGATAACTCTTATCCTACTCCAGTTTTAAAGCATGCCTTAATAGATTACTAACACACGAATGTGATTGCCATAGATAAATTATTGTATTAATGAATGGTATAACTCTAATTTTGATACTGTCTATTTTGTATTACTTGTATGTCTGATGCTATTTGTTATATGTTCTTGTTGCATGTTGGATGCAATTGTAAAATAGAGTTAACTCTAAATTTTGCCTTTCAATACATTGAATTGAGCTGAAAAGTTGGCCTATGTTTTGGGAAATGGAGAAGTAAAGCCAGAGATTTCTAAGAAAGAAGCTATTGCTAACAGTCCTATCCCTAAAACAAAGAAACATGTCTGGTAATTTTTAGGGCTGGCTGGCTACTATCGGAGATTTGTTTCCAGCTTTGCCCAGCTAGCTACCCCCCTCACTGAACTCATGAAGAAACAGTTCCTGAATAATGTGAAATGGACCCGAGAATGTGATAACACTTTTTGGGCCATCAAGGCTGCATTATGTTCAGCTTCTGTCTTAAGAAGCCCAGACTTTGAGAAACAATTTTTGTTAGCAACAGATGCATCAGAGGTAGGCCTAGGTGTAGTCTTGAGTCAGCATATAGATGGGAAGGAACATCCCAGTCTATATGTCAAAAAAACGTTGCATGACAGAGAGAAGAGGTATTCCACCATTGAAAAGGAATGCCTTTTGGCAAAGTGGGCCATGGAGTTCCTTAAGTTTTATTTGAAAGGAGTTGACATTGTACTTATAACAAATCACAGTCCTCTCTGTTGGCTTAACCAAATGAAGGATAGAATTCCAGAATCACAAGGTGGTATCTGGCACTACAACCATTTAAATTCAAAGTAATGCACAAATCTGGAAAAGAGAATGGCAATGCTGATTTCCTGTCAAGCTATGGATCAGGAATTGAGAATTCCAAAGGCTGAAAAAACAAAATGTTTGAGTTTAAACTTTTCTGTTTGCTTTACTGCATATGCACAGAACTGTAAAGGTTGTACGCTAATGTTAGAAGAGAATTAATAGAAAGTTTTGGAAATCTGTTTTTGTAAAATGGGTTCCCTCTTAAAGAGTGGGGTATGTGAAAGGGCTGAATAAGGTCTTGTCCCATTTGTTTTGCAGAAAGAGTTAAACACAAGGATTTGTTCTATATTCTTCTTTTCTGTCTCATGTCTGTCTGGTTGCGCACCCAAATATTCTTGTGAGACTTAGGAAATGATCACGTTGGTGGTCTTGTGATTCTCTGCCTCCTACTGTCTATTTCACTTGCTGTCTCTGTTATTTCTTCCCCCTTGAATATCTGCAGTTATAAAAATATTTGTGAATCTTTATGTAAAACTGGGATCCCTTGGTTTAAAATGCATGTAGTTATACTGTTGGAATGATTGCAAAAAGCAATTTGGAATGTAGGGGGTAACCTGAGATGCAGTTTGAGCTCCTCCCAGGCTTGTTTTCAAACTCTTTTGCACAGCTGTCAGCAGAAGACCAGTGTGGGGCATTGTTCTGTTTGCAAGCCTGCTGTGCAAAAAACTGACAAGAACTCTGATACATTTTGAGAAAAACAGGATGTATCCTTAATGAGCTCAGGATGAAGATGTTTACTGTCAGGCAAAGACTTGTTGTAAAAAGAGCAGCAATAATCTTGCTAGACAGACTGAAACTTGGAATTAGAGATACCCTTGGATAAATGATTTTGTTGTCTCTGTTTGTACTGCCTTTGTAAATAGTTCTACTGAGCAATTTTTGTTTTTTATTTTACTGTTATTGATAATAATAAAATGATACTTGTGAATTTTACAACTACTCTTGGTCTTCCTATGCTTCCTGGCCTAAGCCTCAGTGAACTCAAGGAACTCCTCTTTACCCTGAAATATCACAGCAACCCCTGCCTCCTTAAACTCAGTCATTATAGTCACACATTTTCTTCTTCTAAGAGTCTGCAGGCAGAAATCAGAATAGAAATGCAATAGTGAACCAGCATAAAATAAGTTTCTTCTTCTGCTTAGCCATTTACAAGATTTTATATCTAGACTGCAGAAAGTAAAAATAACATAGCTTGCCCCCCTGGCTAGTTCTGTATCTTTATTCTCAGTAATAGGCTACACAGCCTGCTTACAATACAATTGAATTCAGTTTAACAAAGGGAGATAGACCACTCCCACCTCTGAAGGTGTTCATGCTACTCGTACCAAATAATAGTCATACTTCAGCTGGAAAAATAAGAAATGCACAGCACTCACTAGTGAAGTATTCAAAGTAGATACTTTATTAAACTTGAGTAATAATGTGTAGGGTGCTGATGCAAATCACCCTACGTAGTACCCTACATATGGGGCTTCATTAGGGGTGGCTGATGAAGCCCCATATGTAGGGAGCTACATAGGGTGATTTACACCTGCATCCTACTACTATGGCTCAAGTTTAATAAAATATCTACTTTGAATATTCCGCTGGAGAGTGATACATATTTTGTTTGTTTTGCAGCCTGCTTACATGATGAAGATTTTGGTCAAATGTGAAGATGCAGTAAAACGTCAGCAAAGTTGCCACAAAATGGCCAAAATTCTCCTTTGTGAAGCTTTCCAGAGTTTCCATTGCCCTCAGCAACACTGATTTTGCTGAAATTCATGAAGATTCACTGTGATGTGGTCTTCTCACCCATGAAGTGATCATTTTGCAGGCAAATGTCAGTCACTTTGTGGGTGAATTTCAGCCACTTTGCCCACAATTCTGCACTTTGCAAAGTGTAAACTTTGTGAATTTGCACTTTGAGAATTGTATTTATTTATTCAGAATTACAAACCTTTGAGTTAGAGACTCATTTCCAAAGTCTCCACATCGGTTAAAAACAGATTCACGGGCATAGACATACAGAGTGCAGTAAAACATAACCAGCAGAGTACATAGGTTTAAGAACAAATCAGATGGGTAATGGAGTCGGGATTCAGTCTTTGCAGGCGGCAGTACAGACATCACAGAAAAGCGGTAATCCAGTCCATAGTCATAAAGCAGTTACAATTACAGTGAGGAAGTCCTATACAGGGTAGTAGCTAAGTTCAGTTAAAGACAAATGCAGAAATACAGAATTACGGTAGTGCAGCCTCGAGGAGGCACTAATCACCAGGGGTCTAGTTAAGAGCCCCAAGAGGGGGAAAGGGCACTTGAGGGCTAGGACAATACTGGTTTTGTGCACATGCAGCTGCGGGTGGAGAAAATGTGGCTCTTAAGAGCTGTCTTAAAAGGATCTATTTTTGAGAGTGAGGAGATCGAGGGGAGGAGGATGTTGAACCAGTGAGGTGCCCTGTAATAAAAGGATCTCTGGGCTAGTGAGGTCTGCACCCTTGGGACCTTTAGAGCAGTCCTGGGAGTGCTCCAAGTAGAGGCAGTGGGAGCTGCCAGGTGAAGGGAGGAGGAGACCCCAGGAGGGGAAAGGCCTAGAAGTATTTTCTTTGCCAGGAGGCAGGTCTGATAGTGAGTTCTTTCTTCTAGACTGAGTATGTCGGCCAGGGAGTATAGTGTGCAAGTGTGGGTCCATCTGTCTGCACCAGTGAGGTGCCTGCAGGCCTTGTTTAGGGCCACTTGGATTCTGCTGAGGGCAGTGGCATCAGCTGCAGCATAGACTGGGAGGCCATAATCTATCAGCGATAAAACAGAGGAGATGATAGCCAGCCTGAGGGCCTTAGAGGGAAAGCAGTCCTTATGGTGGTAGAGGAGGCCTGCACACATGTTAGTTGCTGAGGTGAGCAGGTTGATATGGGAGTGAAAAGTGAGGGTGGAATTGAAAGTGATACCCAGGTATTTGTATCAGTTAGCTTGCTCTAGGGGGAGAAGTGAGCTGGATAGTATATAGAGGGGTATGGTTTTAAACTTGTTTTGATGGTGAGTAAATAACATTGCTTCCATTTTTTTAATGTTCATTTATTTATTTAAGAGATTTACCAGGAAGGCATACTGAGCAGAGTACCGCTCAATTCCAGATGTGCCCTGGGAGGAGGGGATTACAAAGGGAACATAGTGCAGAGAGAAACATACATTGATACATTTAGTACAAAGCAAAACAAGGAAGAGACTGTCATAGTGCAATGTTGCAGATACATTTACATTACAGATAAAAACAGTTCAACAATAGGAGCTGGCAGCAACACAACTAACGAAAATGGAGAACCAGACTGGTGTTATCAGAAGGTAGTTAGGAGTTGTGAGGGGTACAATGGGGGGGTACAGGAGCAGTTGGTACAGAAGTATGTTTTGAGAAGAGCATTCCAGTGTGGGGTAGTTGTGGTGTGTCTAATATTGGGTGATAGGGAGTTCCACAACTTGGGCAACCTGAAACTGAAAGCAGCCTGTCCTAACCGGGTGGATCTGTGTGGAATGTGCAGGAGCCTGGAGTCAATGTTCCTGAGTGCGTAGGCCGTTGGGGGAAGGGCAGTTAGAGAGGACGACAGGTAGGAGGGGAGTGTCTGCGACCAGAACTTATAGCAGTTTTGGCGCGAGTGTAGCAATCACCGTTATGGAGAGAAGGGAGGTCCGAGGCCTGGTAGAGGTCACAGTGATGAGTATTAGGAGGGCTGGTCCAAAGCTTAACTGACGAAGGAGTGGAAGAGGGGATCCAGCCTAGCTAAGGAAGTTTAGGGAGCAGCACAGTAGACAACATCGCCATAATCCATGATCGGGAGGATCATTTTTTGGACTATTGCTAGCCTGGTAGGTAGAGGTATGCAGTTTTTGTTCCGGAAGAGAGCTCCCAGCATGGGATTCAGTTTTTTGTGTAGAGCATCTATATGCACTGAGAAGTCGAGAGACTGATCTAACCAGACACGAGATACTTATATGAAGTGCAGTCCTCTAGTGGGGAGCTATCCAGAGTGTAGAACATGGGGGCAGTATAGGATTAGTTTGGCCCGAGAGCCAAAAGTGAGGGAGATGGTTTTCTTTGGATTCAAGAATAGTTGATTTGAGAGGAACCAACGTTGGATGGAGTCGAAGTCCTTCTGAAGACAGGCTGTCACACCATTAGTGGATGGGCCAGAGGCAAACAGCACCGTATCATCTGCGTACATATGGATAGCTGAAAGTGGGCAGGCAGCAGGCAGGTCATTGAGAAAGAGAGAGAGAGCAGCAGAGGGCCGAGTACAGACCCTTGGGGAACTCCACTGGTGACAGGGAGTGAGGAGGAAATAGTCGAGCCAATACGGACCGATTGGGACCTACCTATCAGATAAGAATGGAACCAGTTAATTGCGTTCATAGAGAGACCAGCTTGGGCGAGTTTAGCCAGCAGCAGGGGATGAGATACTGTGTCGAAGGCTTTAGCCAGGTTGATAAATATGGCTGCTGTTATATCCCCATTATCCATGTTAATGACTGGCCTGTGGTTGCTAAACCAATTTTCAATTTGATTAAATGAGTGCTGCAGGGAGGTCTGAAGAGAGGAGGGCTCAGGGTGTGAGGAGAGGAGAGGAGAACAGCGTCATCTGCATAAAGAAGGCCCTTGCTAGGGCAGGAGATTGGTAGTGTATTTATGTAGAGACTAAAAAGAAGAAGGCCCAGGATGGAGCCCTGTGGAACCCCAGAGCAGACTGGGTAGGTGTTGGATAGGGTGTGGTTTATTTTGACATGCTGGGACCTTGCAGAGAGGTAGCTAGTGAACCAGTCCAGTGGGCCTTGAGAGAACTTTATGACTTTCTTCACAAAGCAAACTTTGTCAACGATCCTGCTTTCTAGTTCACTGATCTACGCAGCCAGTATAATGTTATGCTTGTGCAACTGTGTTAGTTTGGTTTTGGCTGTTCACACTCTCTATTCCAGAGGAATTACCACCCTGTAGGGTTATGAAAAGCAAAGAACCCTCAGAGAGGGTTCAACCCGTAGAGGTGCCATGGGGCTATTCCCATGACTAAAGGTACCTTAGGAATCCCCCTAAGGAGAGAGTGCTGCCACTGGAGGAGGAGGAGGGGAGGATGGTGGGGCAAAGAAAAAATAATTCACACTGAGGCTGAGAAGAACTGTTTATATAGCTCAGGAAGTGGGAGTGGCTGGCTGCTCAGCCACCAAACTCCAGGCAAATCCTTTCCAATTCACTGACCTACGCAGCCAGTATAGTGTAATGCTTGTGCAACTGTGTTGGTTTTGTTTTGGCCGTTCGCACTCTCTATTACACAATACGTGCAACCAAAGTGCAGGAGGAGAGCAACAACTGCTGAGGCACTCACCTGGCCTACCTTCCCTAAACTCAAGCCAGGTGAACCAGAGACAGTCATAGGGAGAATGCAGTGAAGGTGTCTCACTAAGGAAACCACTAAAGTCAATGGCTAACTATTATAGTGGAACACTAGAGCCAAAGGAGATCGTCGTAACCACCCTTCATCACTGTCTTAAATTCTACACCAGGAGCTGCTGTCATGTAGAAGGCAGCTAAAGCCAAGCCCAGAGCGAGGACATTCCCAGCTATGGGCCAAGTAAGAAGGATCCCACCCCAAGTTGGACACGCTCAAGATGCGGACTAAATGCAGAGTGAGACCGTCGGCTGCAGGAACCCTGCACCGGATAGAATGGCTGGCATGCCCCAGAATTGATTGAGAGCTGAAAAGCTGGTGAGCTGAATGAGCACGGCATGCTAAGATCGTAATGAGCATTGAGTGCTGAGACCTTGCAAGGTTGAATGCAGACTGAGTGCAGCAGAATCCCAGAGGCTGAAGCCGAGGAGATGGCAGTAGGCATGAAGCAATGGTTTACATAAGCAAGAAGCAATGGTTGCGTAAGCAAGTGTAGACCTGCACATAGGTCAGTAAACAGAGTAGTAGTAAGTGGACCTGCATGTAGGTCTGCATAAGGTAGGGCAAACAGCACTGAATAGTGGGGCAAGCCAGCCAGGCATTTAAAAGCTAAATGAAGGTGACAAACTCTGAGAATTTTCGGCGGCAACGACATAATTTAGAACAGAAATAATTAGCCACATTGGCCATGACCTCCCAAACACCTCCCAGTCCATGCCGTAGGACAAACAAGGAAGCAATGAAAGGGCCGAAAACCACATGCAGATATAAAAGCTGATTTAATAGCCTCAGCAGGAGCTTTAGCTAGCCTCAGAGTAGAACAAGGTACAATAGCAATGGGAGTAAACAAAGCAGTAATAGGAAGCAATTAGACCTTCGCAGCAGTAGTGAAAACAATTGAGTACATTCAGTTGTACCTGCAATAAACAAAATAAAAGGAGGCACAATGCTCTGAAAACACTGTCACCAGGCAGTGCAATGAGACTGCTGCAATGAGGTAATTAGAACAAGCATGAGTGAGCCGTATAGCTAGGTTCAAGTAAATCTGAGTCAGGTGAAAGTAATCGAGTATGCAACATGGAGCAGCTATAGTTGAGCTGAAAATCACAGATCAGGTTTGCAGGTGCAGTGCAGGTAATTTAAGAGTTGTGAGTAACTGAAAGCAAGCAGTATGAGCTCTGGAGTAGCAGTAGCTAGGAGCTTACAAACAAAGCCCCCCACCCAAAAAAAAGGAAGGAAGCACACACATCTGAAGACAAAATACAAACTAGAAGCAGGAAAATAAACACAGAAGCCCAGCACAGAACAAGCAGGAGCAGCAAGGTGGGGGGGCACAGGCCCCAGACAGCCAGGGAGGCCCAACCAACTCAGAGGACAAACCAACAGAGCCTTCGGCTGCAAAGAAAAAATGCTTCACAATGAGGCTGAGAGGAACTGCTTATATAGCTCAGGAAGTGGGAGTGGCTGGCTGCTTGGCCACCGAACTCCAGGCAAAGCTTTTCCAATTGAAAGACTGAATCTAACTGTAAAGGAGGATCAATTAAAAAACTGAAGACTTAGCTGCTTTTATTTCACTTTTAAGCTCTGCACAAGGAATTGAAGCAGGGAATCCAATCAGACATAAGTTTTTAAGGAACAAATCATTTTCAATCCTGTCCATTTTAGAGGACTGTGCTATCTGTTCATGTATGGCAGCATTTATGGCACCCTCCGCTGTGAGCATTCTAGCCACAAGGAATTTTATCTCTATTCTATTTGCATTAACTGCCTTCTATATTGTTTCTGCCCCTTCCTCAATGGTGGTAGATTGTGTCAAAATATCTCCAAGCCTATTCTCTGTCTGCTGGTTAGAAGATTGGACTTCAGCCTGAAAATCCATTAGTAGCATTTGTGCTGACATCAATGCTGGTTTTACTGGTTTGGGATTGACATCCAGCTCTATGCATATAACTGATAAATATCACAGTTCCATCAATTCCGAGGTGCTTACTAGCACCCAGGCCAGTATGCCCTTCCCCACTAGTTTTGCAAAAACATATTTCTCCATGGCACTCCAGGGATTTTCTATTGGCACAGTCTGTTTCCAGGAAACAAACACACTCTATCAGACTTAATAGCAAACACAACTTTCAGACAGACTTTATTTATGCTTAGAAAATCAATCAGCAATTTCAGAGCTCCAAAACACAGTGATTGTCCATCTTGAGCTCAGCAACCCCTTCCAACCTGGTAGGGTAGGGTTGTTTACAGAGTAATGCAAGGTAGAGTCTCGGGGCAGATATAATGGAGTTTGTGTCTTCTTTCTATATTTATTTTCTATGCTTCTATGTTGTTTTTATTTATAATTTAATGACTGAAAGGCACAATGAGCCCGAGCTTGTTTCTAGAAAATACCTGGGTGGGGGGTTAAAAGATGGTGAGGAATACAGTAAACAAAAATGACAAATGTAAAGTATAATTTGAATAAAAGGAGCAAGTGCAATGTACAAAACAGAATATCAGATGGTGCAAAGTACAACATTTAAAAACTTGTAAGAACTTACAATGGCTAAAAGTGACACATGTAGTGTGCTAACACAGAATTATAACTGGTGACTCCCTTTATCAACTGGTTTATGAGCACTTTCAAATGCCATAATTGTAAGGCTGGGCCAGTAGTTCAATGAACAAACAGCCAGCCACTCCCCCTTCCTGAGCTATATAAGCAGTTCCTCTTAGCCTCCTTCTGAAGCACTTTTTCTTTGCAGCCAGAGGCTCTGTCGGTCTGTCCTTTGCAGCTGCTGGGACTTGCAACCCCCCCCCCACCTTGCTGTGTCTTGCCCTCTGCTTGTTTTTTGCTGGACTTCTGTTTTCTCTTCTCCTGCATTTGGTTTGTATCACTTGCCTTCAGCTGTTTGCTTCTTTGTGGTGCTTGTTTTCTGTTCTTCTGTGTTTTTGTGCCTTTTGTTTTGCATTCTTTTTGAGGGGCTTCTGTTTCTAAACTCCTTGTAGTCTGCTAATCCTGAGCTTATGCTACTTGCTCCCATTTACTCACAATGCAACTGCAATCATGATCTGTGTGTTTCAGCTCAAGCTGCTTCCCTGCTGCTGCTCCTCTCCATGCTGAGCACCTTAATTGTTTTCACCTGGTTCAGGCTCACTCTGAACCCTAGCCCATGCAGCTCAATTCTGCTTCCTGAGCTCATACCATGTACATCATTGCTGCTGTTTTCACTACACTGCCTAGTCTATTTGCTGCTTTCAGAGTGTTGCTTCCCTACAATCTATGTTCATTCAAATCGCTACCCCTATAACCCACAGTTACTCAATACTGATGCTGCTCTATCATGTTTTCACACTGCTATCATACACTGGAGGCCAGCTAAGCACCTACTAGTTTTAATATCTGCATGTGGGTCACAGTGATTTCCCATCACTTTTTGGTTTTTCCTATGGCAGGGGACTTGGAGGTGGTGTTGAGGAGCCATGACCCCGTGTGTCATATTTACCTCATGTTTGAATCCTGCCTTCGCTGCTAAAATATTCAAAGTGTTTTGTCACCTTTAATTGGCTTCCTAATGGGACTGGTTGGCTTGCCCTTGCTAATTCATATTTGCTGCTCCTCAGACTTACGTGCAGGTCCAACCACTGCTTACTCTGCCTTACAGACCTACGTGCAGGTCCACTCATTGCTTCCTCTGCCTTTCAGACCTACGTGAAGGTCCAATCATCTACATACGCACAACTCAGTCTGCTCATGCCTGCTAAGCATGCATCTGCCCTCCATGAGGGTCTCCACACTCCTTGCTTCATCCAACTCCTTCCAAATTTGTTTCTGCGGCATGCCAACTATGACCATTAAGTACCATGGCTAAGGTCTCCCTGCAGCCAATGGTCTCGCTCTGCACCTATAAAGTATGCATCTTGGGTGTGTGAAACTTGGGGTGGGGTCCTTCTCACCTGATCCATAGCTGAGAATGTCCTCACTCTGTGCATAGCTTTAGCCAGTCGAGATTCAATGGCAGCTCCTGGTATAGAATTTAAGACTAGCCATGAAGGGTGGTTACAGCAATCTCCTTTGGCTCTAGTATTAATTTACTAGCAAGGCACCTTCACTGCATTCTCCCCACGACTGTCTCTGGTTCACTTGGTTTGTTTTTAGGGCAGGTAGGCCAGATGAGCACCTCAGCAGTCATTCCTTTCCTCCTCCCACCTTGGTTGCCCGTTGTTGTAGAGAAGCACTCACAACCTTCATTCCCATTAGAGGGACTGAGTGAGAGCTTTCCTCCAAATTGGAATATTTTCCACCCCCTCTTAATTAGATTTCCAAATTGCAGTAGCAGAGCCATCACTAAATAAACTATCCCAAGCCTGGAGGGAAGGTGACCTTGGCCTTGGATCCCCAGAGATTTCCTCCTCAAAGGGTTTTTTTCCTCTCTTCTCCATGCCTCAGGTCATAAATGTTAGTTAGCAATAGTCAGTGTTCCCTAGTCTCTGTAGGTAGGTTCTGCTGTCGGATGGAGGCAGATGATGTCCCTACTTGCGGTTCCCTCTTTCCTTAGGAGGACCCTGTCACTGTATTCATGGACCCCCCCCATCTGGTCACCTTCCCTGCCTAGTAGCCCTGTGGACAGGTGCCATGATTGAGTCACCCTTTTTGAAAGCACTCAATCACGGTCACCATTGTCACAGGCTACCATGATAGCAATAGACAATTAAAACATTGGAACAGTGTGGGGGATGCAGTGACTGCCTTTGAAAGGTAATGTGCCAGCCAAAACCAGTGAGAGTGACTAACTGCAGGATCAGAATAGGAAGAGCTGGGTACATGCTGTAGGAGTGGCTTAAGAGGGCAAAGTGAGAATGAGAGACAAACACTGTAGGGAGAGAAAGATCATTCTGCAGAAACAGAAAGAGGCAGAGAAGCTGGACTGACCAGCAGAGATTTTGCAGTGAGGAATATGGGAACAGTGAATGTTCAAAGAGCGGATGGAGGATGATGACGGAATGGACTGAGTGATGAGAGAAGATTTAGATGCATTGCCCGAGCAGGGAGTACATGATGTTCCAGATGTACTTCTGCCATGCAGGTGCACAGCCTGAGTGGGGAGCATGTGATGTACCAGATGTACTTCTGCCAAATGCACAACCCAAGCCTGGAGTACATGATGTACCAAATGTACTTCCATTTCCAATGGAGGCACAGCCTGAACAGGGAGCACATAATGTACCAGGCCCAAGCGGACAGAACAGGATGTACAATATTTACTTGCACCAGATGCACAGCCCGAGCGGGGAGTACATGATGTGCCAGATGTACTTCTACCAGATGCACAGCCCAAGTGGAGAGTACATGTTTGCTGGGACAAGAAGGAGTTCTTCAGCATGGATTTTGATAAGAAAGAGACCATGTTCTGGGTGCCTGAGATCAGTAAAATCACATCATAGATTGCATAGGTTGTTACAAAGATCAGAAGACTGAAGTCTGTTTTGCTTGCCACTGATTTTCTAGCTGTATCCCTTTATATTTCTCATCCTGAAGTAGTTGTCTAGTTTTCTTTTAAACTCATTCATGGTTTTGCTACTGACTATCTCCATTATTTGAGGTACAACTAGCTTTACAAGCCATAGCTGGCTGTAGAAGCAATATAGATACCATGAAGAAAGTAATGAATTACACAGCAGCAAAGTTCCTCCAACTCTACAAATTTATCCTAAAGAACTGTTATCAGCTATCGGGCAGACTCAATGGGCCATATGGTCCTTTTCTGCCGGCACGATTCTATGATTCTGTGAACTGGGAAAGCCTAACACTCTGATCAGCACCATCAGTGAATTCTTCCCTCCTGTTCTAAATATCACCTGGTCGAACAAAGGAAATCCAGTGTACGAGGGAGTGGAGACCACCAATTTCTACCAAGGAACTGAATTACTGTACATATATAAATGTTCCCAACTTTCTCTCCCCAGCACACATCTGGAAATGAGCTATTTGAGCTCAGTATGCTTTTTCCTGGTGAATCACTTTAATAAATAAATAAATTTAAATTGCGGAGGTTTGCTTATCTGAAAATTACCCCAGAAAAGGAAGATATTTACACCTGTTCATTAGAGTTTCCAGCCTCTGATAAACCTAATGTTGAATTCTGGGAGCCTGAAGTGCCTTCAGTTGGATCCGAGGCAACAGAGATTATGGTGTGTGTGCTGGGAGTGGCCATTGGTGTAATTGGGATAGCAACAGGCCCCATTCTCACTACCAAAGGCATGAGACAGACCAGCACTCCATGAAGGACAATACGCTAGAATTGTGAACAGTTTCCAACAAGGTTGAAGGAAGGCCAGAGGGTTCTAAGCAATGTTTTTATAGTTCAACTTCTGCTTCCCCTTCCCACTTATGATATTTTAAATAACCTTATTTCAGTTTGAAAAATGTGAATTAATTGTATAACCACTTTAAAGGAGTGGCCTGCCTAAGAGACAACCTTAGTAACTTGACAGAAGGGAGCGTTGAGGAATACTGGACAAGGTTGAAAGATGCAATAACCATGGTCACATCACAGTGTGCCCGTCAGTTTAGTAAGAACAAAAGGAGGAAAAACCCACTATGGTTTTCCAAGGAGGTGGCAACCATGGTGAGAGAAAAGCACATAGCCTTCAGAAAGTACAAGGAGTCAGGGAATGAGGCAGACAAAACAGAATATAACAGAAACTAAAAGAGACAGGGAAAGTGATAAGAAATGCAAAGGCTCAAACAGAGGTTCTGATAGCTCAGGAAGTAAAAAAAGGGGTAACAAAACCTTCCACAGGTACAACCACAGAGCAAGAAGGAAACCACTTTGGTTCTCAAAAACAGTAGCAGAAAAGGTCAGAGTCAAAAGGCTGGCCTTCAGGAAATATAAGGGAATGCAGCGGGATGAAGATAGGGAGGCATTCCAAACTTCCCTAAGGGGAGCAGGGAAGACAGTAAGGCAGGCAAAGGCCCAAACCAAGAAAACACTAGCACAGACAGTAAAAGAAGGTGACACGACTTTGTATAGATACATTAGTGAAAGGAGAAAGTCCAGAGGGAGTATTGCTAAGATCAAAGGAGACTAGGGTGTGTGTGAGGAGGTGGACCATGTAAAAGCATCTATCCTAAATAGATACTTCTGCTCAGTATTTACTGAAGAGAAGGTAGGGCAGGGCCCACAGCTCAGCACCATGGACGTGAGGGGGCGAGCACTAGTTCCTTCACAAAAGAAAGGGTCCTACAAGAGCTCAATAAGCTCAGGGTGGACAAGGTGATGGCATACATCCCAGGGTACTAAAGGAGCTAAGGGTGGAACTAGCAGAGCTATTATCAAAACTGTTTAGTGAGTCTCTGAGCACAGAAGAGGTCCCAGATGACTGGAGAAGGGCTCATGTGATCCCGCTCCACAAGAGTGGTAGCAGGGAGGAGGCAGGAAACTACAGATCAGTCAGTCTTACCTCAGTAGTGGACAAGATTGTGGAGGGACTCCTTAAGGAAAGGATAGTGCAACACCTAGAATCCATAGGAGAACAGGATCCAAGACAGCATGGGTTTACAAAAGGAAGGTCCTGTCAAACTAATCTCATAGATTTCTTTGACTGGGCAACCAGAGTTGTGGACCAAGGGGGAGCAGTTGATGTTGCCTACCTTGACTTCAGCAAAGCTTTCAATACTGTTCCACATAGAAGATTGATTAATAAGCTGGGTAGGCTCAGGGTGGGTCAGACATTGGTCAACTGGGTGGCAAACTGGTTGACGGGCAAAAAACAGATAGTGGTGGTAAATGGTATACAGTCAGAAGAGATGCAAGTCACAAGTGGGGTACCTCAGGGATCAGTCCTGGGACCAGTCCTCTGTAATATCTTCATCAGTGCCATTGCAGATGGACTGGAGGGTAAGGTTTGTCTGTTTGCAGATGACTCCAAGATCTACAACAGAGTAGATGATCCAGATGGGGTGGGCAGAATGATAAGAGATCTGGATAAACTAGCAAAATGGTCAGAAGAGTGGCAACTGGGGTTTAATGCAAAGAAAGTGCAAGATCATGCACATAGGGAAGAGAAACCCTGAAGCCACCTATAAACTGGGAGGGGAGTTGCTGGCAGCCACAAGGGAAGAAAGATACTTGGGCATCATCATCACCGATGACCTGAAATCATCCAAGTAGATCACTAAAGTAGTAGGGAAGGCTAGGGGGATGTTAGGGTGTATTAGTAGGGATATCACAAGTCGGAAGAGGGAGGTAATAATCCCTCTTTACAAGACACTGGTTAGGCCACATCTGGAGTACTGTGTGCAGTACTGGAGGCCACACCTTCACAAGGACATTAACCAAACTGAGGCAGTCCAGAGAAGGGCAACCAAAATGGTGCAGGGACTGCATCAGAAAAACATATGAGGACAGATTAACGGAGCTCAATATGTATACCCTAGGGCAAAGGAGGGGAGAGAGGTGATATGATCGAAACATTCAAACTCCCTAAGGGCATTAACAAGGTGAAAGAGTCTAACATGTTTCAATATAAGAAAAATAGCAGGACAAGAGGACACAGCATGAGATTAGAGGGAGGCCAATTAAGGGGTAATGTGAGGAAGTTCTTTTTCACAGAAAGGGTGATGGATGCATGGAAAGGCCTACCTCAGGATGTGGTGGATATGAATACAGTGCAGGGCTTCAAACAGGCATGGGATAGGCATAAGGGAGCAATACAGATGAGTATGAATAGATAGGCCATTGACAGAGCAAAGGCTGATGGCACATTTATAAGGTGGAAAAAGAAATGGGCAGACTGGACGGGCCTTGCAGTCCTTATCTGCCATCAACTTCTATGTTTCTATCAACTTCTAATATTGGGAGAAGGCAGAGGCACCCAATGAGTACTTCTGCTCAGTCTTCACACAGGAAGCAGATGGTAACAGACCAACAATAGGCATAAAGAAGTGTTTGATTGAAGGAATAGACACAGGTCCCTTCACAGAGGAAAGGATCCTGGAGGAAATAGACAAGTTAAAGGTAAATAAAGCTGTGGGGCCAGATGGGATACAACCAAGAATACTGAGAGAACAAGGAAGGGAACTGACAGCCCCCTTAGCAGGGCTCTTCAACAAATCATTAAGGAGCGGGGAGGTGCCAGAGGATTGGAAGAATGCAACAGTAGTACCACTCCACAAGAGTGGAAGCAAGAAACAGCCAGGTAACTACTGTCCGGTTAGTCTAACATCAGTCATGGGAAAACTGATGGAGTGCATGCTGAAGGAAAGAATAATAGCTTTTTTGGAGCAAACTGGTCAGCTTGACAAAAATCAATATGGTTTCACAGCAGGGAGGTCCTGCCAGACAAATCTGGTTGATTTTTTGAATTGAGTCACCAAAACAGTGGATCAGGGTGGGCAGTGGATGTGGTTTACCTGGACTTTAGCAAAGCTTTTGACTCCATTCTGCACAGGAGACTAGTCAAAAACTGGAGAACATGGGAATCGGGCCCTAGATTACAAACTGGGTTAGAAACTGGTTACATGGGAGAACTCAAAGAGTATTAGTAAATGGCAATCTGTCTGTGGAGGGGAGGGTGACTAGCGGGGTCCCACAGGGCTCAGTTCTGGGACCGATCCTCTTCTACATATTCATTAGCAACATTGCAGATGAACTGGAGGGAAAGGTGTGCATGTTTGCAGATGACACCAAAATCGGCAACAGGGTAGACACAACAGAGGGACAGCAAAGCATGGACGCTGATCTCAAAAAACTGGGGGAGTGGTCCAAGACCTGGCAATTGAAATTCAGTGCCAAAAAATGCAAGGTCATGCACCTGGGACAGCGTAATCCAGGGAAACTGTACTCAATGGGAGGGGAGTTGCTGGTGGCTACCAGGCAGGAGCAAGACCGAGGGGTGATCATATCAGATAACCTCAAGGTCAATAGACAATGTGAAAAGGCAGCACTAAAGACTAGTGGTATCCTATGATGCATAGGGAGGGGCATCACAAGCAGAAGGCATGAAGTAATTATGCACCTGTATTGGTTTCTGGTCAGGCCTCACCCAGAGTGCTGTGTCCAGTTCTGGAGGCCACATGTCAAGAAAGACATAGATAGGTTGGAGACAGTACAGAGAAGAGCAACAAAGATGGTTCAGGGCTTGCATCAGAAACCGTATGAGACAAGACTGGATGACATCAAATTATACTCCCTAGAACAACGCAGGAATCCTGGGGACATGATAGAAACATTCAAATACCTTAAAGACAACAACAGGGTGCATGCGCAGAACCACTTTCAGGTAAAGGACTACAGTAGGACTAGGGAGCACAACCTTCGACTTAAGGGAGGAAAGTTTAGAAACAATATGAGGAAATTATTCTTCACAGAGCATGTTTTGGAACCATGGAATAGCCTGCCAGAGGAGATGGTGGGAGCCAAGACAGTGGGGAAATTCAAGCGGGCATGGGACAGACACTGTGGGATACACAGCCAGGCAGCTAAGTAGGGGGGTAGGAAGCCAAGGGCAGACTTGATGGATCATACAGTCCCCATCTGCTGACAACTTCTGTGTTTCTGTTTCTATGTAGGTAGGAGGGGGTGGTGGTGAGCCAATATTTAGCAGGAAAATGAAGCAGTAGAGGAAACATCAGACTTCAAGGAAAGGGACTGAGACGTTAAGATAAATGGAGTGGTGTGGGGCATTTATGGCAAAACGGCAGAAAGAATGGAATAGGGGTCTCTTCTGGCCAAGGTAGATTTGGGCAATGCTATAAATCACGTCTGCATAGTCCATCACTAGCAAGATCATCTTAAGGAACTGTGCAATACAGCATGCATAGTGGCATGTTTATGCCATATGCACAAGCAATGGGTACAGGCATTATCGCCTACATCTCCCCTCAACCAAACTGACTGTACCTTATGGCCCACTTCAGGGCTTGCATAATCACCTCCTTTTTTCAGGTTCTTCATAGTGCCCTACTGATCTAGTAACCTTCCCTCCTCTTTTTTTTAATTGGTGTACTTTTACTCTCCTTTCACTCAGTCATCCTAATCCAGCCAGGTCACCACTCTGAGCCCCATCACCTACCTTCTCCTGGACTTACCCCACTTACTGGTCCTTTGGCCAACCGTTTGACAACTCAGGCTCATTTTCAAACCCAGGTTGCCAGCACTGAGAGCAGAAGCACTATCACTGTACTAATGGGCTGGCTGTGACCTTCCTTCCTTCCTAACTCCAGGTTGAATACTGTTCCTGCATTCCAGTGGATTCCCTCTACATAGCCCTGTACCCCCTGTGTGTGCACATTGATCATCTAGGTCCCTCACTAATCTACTTTCCCTGGTTGGCTCTGACACTGCAGGCTCAGCATTCCAACACCAATTCCACTTGCACTGGTTAGTTCAAGGGCAGGGGTTGTCAGGAATGTGCTGTGTCTATATTCAGTAGGTCGCCATGCTTTGTTAATGGGTGCTGGCCGCTTTCATGATGATCTTCTCCTCGTGCACAAATCTGCAGATTGAAATGCCAATGGATGGGACTGTGACCCCCCTTGAGCATAGTTTAGAGGTCACAGGCAAGGGACTGGTACAAAATTACTGGCACAATGAATTTACAACAATGCTTTGGGCCCTAGGTTACTCTGAGACATTAGTTCTTTACCTTTGAGACTATCTGCTACAGCTGATCTGTCTCCCAGGTATCCACCTGAAAACTAGAACTACATAAATGTGACTATGCTGGTGAAGAAATTTCTAAATTAATAAATACATTTTTAGATCAGAATAGCTGTATAAGCATTTATGTATTAGTTTTAAGCAGCAACGTGACATATTCACTGGTCTTTGTCACCTGGTACCCAAGCCCTCACCCCCCCCATCGCTCTGTATTATACATCTTATGCATTCATTAATGAATTCTTAACTAATTGATGGTAACACAATCCATATATTTTCTTGTGAAGTTTAACATCCTTTCAAAGATAATATTACTATTGATCCATAAAATGTTGCCCATAACATTTTACATAAATTCTTATCATTATTCATTACTCTATAAAATTCTGACTTGACAGTTTCCAGATAAGCAAGTTCTCCTGTAGCTACTTGATTCATTTATAGGGAATGCAGCAAACTTGTTTTATATTATATTTTTTCTGTCGGTTTCTAGAGGTGTGTAGAACCAGCTCCTGTTGAAATGAGCCACACTGAACATGGGTGACCTGTTAAGGACTGAGCCCAAGCTGACCCTTAGCGATCTGGTTCTGCAAAGGTTCAGCTTCTTCTTTTTTCCTTTTAATTTAATATCCTTCCTGACCATAATATGCAATTATTCCCTCAAGATAATTTCTCTGCCCCCCCCCCGCATAAACAGCTGGCCTCTGGCCAGTCCACACCACCCACCCACCCAGTACCATACTATATTTTTCACAGCCCTCTAATACCTGCATTTCTGGGACAATACAATTCCCCACGATCTCCTTCCCTGATCACACTTGATTGATGCAATGACATTAGGGTGATGGCCATCTGTGCACTGCAACCAGGTCGACTCTCACAGTGGCGGACTGGTTGTTGGAGTGCCATACACCCAGAACACCACACCAGTCTTTCCCTCCCTCCCCAATAAATGTCTCCCCATAGGTGATTATATTAATGTTTCATGGTGTGGGGGGAGGGTTGAAGCCCCCGCTTAAACAGCCTTGATGTGCCACAGTGCTTTGAGTGTGATGGTGGTTGGGCAGCATAATTGCTGGCTGACATGGTTGCCATTGGTATTTATGTGTCACTCTTGTGACAGCCGCCCTTTGAGATTCCACACTGACATGGGTAAACTGGCACAAAGTCCTTTTTGTGAATCTCTGTCTGCTCAGTCAGTAACATGTTAAACCCACTATCCCCATAAGTACACCACTATCTCAGCAGTGGAGCAGCATGCTGTTGATTATCTCTGATTATACCATGCACCTCTCTGAACAACCAATCAGAGCAGCAGGCTGGCACCTTACCACTGTTGTAAAATCTAGCATTACCAATGCAAAAGGTGCCAGCCAGCCGCATCTTCAAAAAAAACCAATCCGACGGCAAAATCATGGAACTGCGACCGCCATCTTGTGTCCCCGATAAGTGCAGACTTTCAAACAACAGCTCCCTACATCACTAAAATGAAAGAAAACAAAAACTGTCTTGCGTATTTAAGCATTATACCAAGTACTGCTTTTTCAAAATAATAAAAAGCAGTTGCAGGTATAATGCATAATAAACCGCCGGGGTAATGGGTGATCAGGAGTTTACCATGGCTGCCATAAATTTACCACTCCAGCCATGGTAAATCCCCAGATCACCCACACCCCCTCATGGCTTATTGCTTAATTATACCATGGGCACCTAAAATGCTATATTTTCATTGGTTGAGACGCATTTTTGGCTGTGGGTAAATCTGTCCACAAGCCATGCATCAGTGCAAGCTGACTGATGCATGAAATGGGCAATCACTACACTTTAATAACTTTTAACATCTCTGTTTTGTCCGCCATCTTTGTTTTCTTGAAACTGTCCCAAAAAGGCTAAAATTACAAAATGCCAGGTAACTTGCAACTCTTACATTCTTTTTCCCCTCTAACAAGTCACAACACACTATTTAAATGCCATTCAATCACTCTGTACCACACGTTTTCCAAAAATAAAACATCTGAAACTGCTATCTCTTAGTCCACTGAAACAACTCCTGCTATCTCTCTGTCCCCTTGTTCACCCACCCTGTTCTCCCTCACTTCACACACCACAAGCTCAGACTGACACAAGGTATTGTGATTGTACCGGAAGTAAACAACAGCTGCTACAAACACCTCCCTCTAGATCCAAATATAATGCGCCAAATTTTACCTCCTGCCTGCAACATCTCTTGCACGCATCCATTTTTTGCACCATGCACAGCTTCATTCATCTGCTTGCACTTGCTGTTCTTGCCCGCGACAGCAGCTCCTAATACCATGTTCACCAAACTAAAACAATATAAAGCACACATGCTATCTACTGCTATGGGGGGGGGAGGGGGAGTAGCAAAACAATGTTGGGCTATTTAGTACTCAACATTGCGCTCTTCATTTTAAAAGCCCACAAAAGTGGCTACTGTACTTTTTTACAGGGGGCCAGCTCCTACTCGCAGCACAGCATGAAGAACAGCAAAAACACACTGATCTCTTACTCTCTACATTCCGCACACTCACAATATTTACATAAAAATATAACTGCTGAATGGGGCAAGGGAGAAGGATCTAACAACAAAACAAAGAGTCCTTATCCTTCTTGAACTGGCTGCTACAGGGGATGGGGGTACTGTCTTCCCAACTAAGGAGACATATTTCTATAGAATCATTAGAAAAGACATAAGAAAAACACACATTTGCCATTTTAGTAACTTTTATTCTTTTGTAAAATATCATTGTATAATCACAATCATGCACTCCAAGGTGTGGGTTGTGGGATTTACCCACATCTGGTGTGGCTAAAGCCTCTTGGCCTGCAGGTGTAAGATACAACACACAAGGCAAAGGTAAATCCCACAACAACTCATACCATGCTGTGCTTTATTGCATAAACATACACATGCAGTAGCTAAGACAGGAGTAAACAATTGGAGTACACCAATCTACTATATACGGCAGTGCACTCAAATTACCTGCTGTTTTCTGATCTACTAGATGCATATCTTCTGAGCGAATCCCCACTGTGCTACTCCATGGCTAAAATAGCAACAGTACTACTAACTGAGCTAGCCAGTATTACCAAAAAAGGACTTTGTGCCTAACAGCCCCTCTCTATTACCCATATGTGATCCCGGGAGATGAAGATATTTAAAAGCAGATTCAACCCCAGAACTTAGAAGAGGAGGAAGATACTATGAAAAATATGATGTCAGGTGGGAGTGAGCACTGGCGAGAGGCCATATTTTTTTGATGAGAGGAGGCAATAGAGAAATTATCTCTAGGGGATTTAGTGAGTAATGAAGGTGTTTTAAAGGTGTGCTTGCCCCAGAGAAATAGGGATCTGGGGAGAGGGGGACATATCTAGAAAACAAGTTGGGCAAGATGGAGACATGCAGGAAGCCAGATTTACTTTTATGGGGAGAAGGGAGTGTGGTCTATTGGATAGAGTGTACTGAATGTTTTCAATCCTCATGCCACATACTAACAAACGACCTCGAGTAAGTCACTTAACCCTCTTTGTGATCTCTCACTAATCTCTCTCTGTGCAGCTTTACTCTCCATTTTGAATAAAATGCATAATTATGAGGGCTAACATGAGGCAAAGTAGCGTAACTAGGGAAAGGTTTGGGGAAATAAAGTTTGGTAGGGTTGCTGTAAGCTTTAATTTAATGGAGTGAAGGGTATGTGCCAGGTCTCTGGAAGAGCCAAAATATAGCATGTTTGAAGGCAATACATATTTGCAGACAGTGAATACATAAAAGGGAAAATCAGGGTACAGTAACAACACAATATATTTCTAATGGTATCAATATATGTCATTTAGTCTAATACTGGTATTTTTTAGACTGAGAAGTTACAACTAAGTCCAAACATTTCTGGGGATTCCAATACATATCTAAACAGACTACTGACACATATAGAAAGCTATACAAGACCACGCATGCAGTAAATGTGCCACAACAAGTTACCCCAATAGGAATTATTTATACAATGTAAGTAAGAGTCAGACCTTACAGAAAACTGATTTATTATAGTGACTGAAGCATTCTAGTTATCTCACTTTGGAAGTATCATCAGCATTTGTAAAATGGGTTGAGAAAATAAAACAGCATCATTAACTACAGCAATTCACATGACTGTGAACAAGTTTGCTAAACCCTGGTCATCCTGGTATTTAACATCATCACGGATTTCTATACTAGCAGAGAATTAACACTCACAACATCCAGACAACACAGCACGTATTCTGGAATTGTACTTGTACACAGCCCTCCTTCTCCTACATCATCAACAATCACATCATTAGTTTACTGAAATTGTCTACACTGTAATTTGCAGCATTTTTTCTTTTTACACACACACAAACTTTCCTTTTATTTTTTATTTATTTATTTGATATGTGTTTACCAGCTAAGAGCACTGGACTGATGTTCTTTTTCAGGTCTGAACTGGGCCAAAATGCTCAATAGATAGACAGCAGTTATATAAATACATTGGGCCAGATATTCAAAAGGGTTGCGCCATGCGCACTAGGGTTGCGCCTGCACAAGTCCGAACTTGCTCCATTCTGCGATATTCAGCAGGAGGCAGCTGTGCCCCTGAAAACAGGCTGAGCAACAGCACAATGCAAATGAATGCATGCTGAACTGGAGGAGGAGGAACCATGCATAAACTGCACAGCTTGATATTCAGCCGGGCTGTGTAGAGTTGTGCAGGCGCAACCCCCAACCTGCGCCTGCACAACTTTGAGCCAAAAAAAAAAAGGCTTAAGTGAGGCCACCCACAGGTGAGCTGCTGCATTGCAGGGCACAACATAGGATTGCCACCTGTGGCTGGCCCTCCCTTTGCCCCCCGCAGCCCGATCGCGGACAAAACAGTGTAGAATCCCCCCACACCCCCACTGTTGTCCAGGACATGGTTCAATTCCACCCCCACCAGCCTGATCGGGGCAGCAATGTGTCTCCCCGAGCGTATCGCTGGTGGTCCAGTGGACCTACAATCCCGATCGCGGGATGTAATACATAACACCCCTCAAACATAGCTCTGGTGGTCAGTGGACCTACAATCCCGATCGCGGGCTGTAATAATTAAAATCCCCACCCCGAACATAGCCCTGGTGGTCAGTGGACCTACAATCCCGATCGCGGGCTATAATAATAAACAAACCCCGAACACAGCCCTGGTGGCTAGTGTCCCCCACACCACCCACCCATGAAGCCCCACCACCCGCTTCCCTCCGCAGCCGGTGGATGGCAGCATCCCACCGCCTGCCACGCGCCGCCGTCGATCGACATTCACCACTGGTGCTAGAGATCATTGGCGCGGCAGCCCATACCTAGAAGATAGTTCAGTTTTGTGAATGAATGTATTCATTCACAAATCTGGACTATCTTGTACAGTATGGGCTGCACACCCATTGGCTCTTGCTCTGCACCAGTGGGCGGCAGCCCTACTGGGTAGTCAGTCGGGCGGACGGCAGGGCGGCAGGCGGGTGGGATGCTGCCGCCGCCGGGCCGCGGGGAGCGGGTGGTGAGCTCAGCGAGTGGGTGGGTGGGGGACACAGCCACCAGGGCTGTGTTCAGGGGTGGGATTTGTTTAATTATTACAGCCCACGATCGGGATTGTAGGTCCACTGACCACCAGGCTGCGTTTGGGGGTTGTTTAATTATTACAGCCCATGAGCAGGGATTGTAGGTCCACCGGACCACCAGGGCTATGTTGGGGGGTGGGGTTGTTTAATATTACAGCCTGTGATCGGGATTAGAACTACTGACCACCAGGGCTATGTGGGGAGATACATTGCCACCCGCGATCGGGCTGGTGGGGGATTCAACCATGCCCGCAATAGGGCCAATGGGGGTGGTGGTGGGATTCTACACTGTTTTGCCCGCATGCTGCAGGCGCCGGTCCTCGATGGCTGCTGCCTGGCAGGACGCCATGCGAAGTCCTCGGGATCGGGCGCACCTGCATGCTAATGGCATGCAAATGGGCTTGAGATCAGATGCAATGGCCTCCCATGCCTTTGCATGAATTATGGCCCTATTTGCATGTCTCCTTTGAATATCGGATTTTGGCGATGTCGGTGGTACTAGGGCCACCGCAAGTTGAATGCTCCACTTTGACAACTTGCGGTGGCACAAGTTCCACTGCGCCATGCACAGTGGCTGTGGCCGGGGGGTGATATTCAAAGGAGTTGCTCAAGGGCACAACTCCTTTGAATATCGCTCTGGACACACCCCTGCACAACTATTTTGTGCAGCGCAAGGGCTTGCTCCACATTATAGCGCAGTTTGAATATCTGGCCCATTATGTCAAACACAGTTACAACTTGATACTGTATATCAGGCAAATATTATATTAACTAATACTTAAAGGGAAACTCCTATAAAGCTGTTAAGTGCAGCTGCTGCTGCAGAAATACCCCATTACGGCTTTTAGCATCAAACTACTTTTTTTATTTACCTTCTGCTGCCTGGCGATTTTAATTTTAAGGACCCGCTCCATCCATAATGGCTGGAGAGCCGCGGGCAGACATGTTGTGTACCCCGGGCGGCTTCTCCTGTGAAGGTTATTCTCTACCAACAAATGGAAGAGCTGGTAGCCCTCATTACCATAACCTTTGTGGTGGAAGCTGCCCGGAGTGTGCGAGATGTCTGACCGTGGCATTGCAGCAATTATGGATAGAGCAGGTCTTTCAAATTAAAATCGCCAGGTAGCAGGCAAATAAAAAAAATTTATCTGATGCTAAAAGCCCTAATTAGGCATTTCTGCAGCAGCTGCTGCACTTACCAGCTTTATAGGAGTTTTCCTTTAAAAAATGCAATGATCCAACGTTATGAACAGAATCAGAGAGTTGTGTCAAAAAAATAGGCACGACATTTCGTTTCATTTATTGTTTACCCTAGAAAGGCACACAGAGCAGATTTGCCCATTTTCAAGTGCAACCAGTATTTACAACAATTACAATACAAAAGTAAAAAAGACATACAAGTTACCATAAATCAGTCACAATTGCAATAGAACTGGTTATTACAGAGATTAGACAACTATTTCTTAAAAATGGACATGGATTTGCTAGACTTAACAAAATTAGAAAATGCTCTTTCGCCTAACCTTGTTCTATAATAATTTGTAGTTAGACAAATACATTTTTATCAGTACAATAACACACTCTAGGGTGTGTACTATACAAAATTATAAAATGGGTCTTGAAAATCCTGTAGCCTCATTGGTCAAAACATATCACATGTCTGTGCGTACATCTTGCAACAGACAACTGGTAATGATCCTGAGTAAGCAAATGTTAACTCTCTTTGAACCTAATTAATTTTTATTTTTATTTTTAATAACAGATTCATTGTATAATTGCAATAATGCTATTCAGAGCATGTGTAATAGTGGGATTTATATACTTCTTGTGTGGTTAAAGTCACTCGGCTGTGCCTTGTGACACACCACACAAGGAGTGTGTAAACCCCATAACACATGCCCTGTCGTGCATTATTGCTTAATTCTGGCACTTGGGTTAATATCCCAGTACTGACACTGTAGTGCAGCATGAGAGGGGTGCTGCACTTCTGAGGTGCCATCTTTCAGATGAGATGTTAAAACTGAGGTTCCATCTGTCTGGATTGGTGGTAGTTCAGGTGGATGTTAAAGATCCCATGGCACTCATCGAAAAGAGATGGGGAATTTCCCCGGTGTCCTGGCCAAATTTCCCTCATTCACGAAAAATACCACCAACAGCTTAATCTGGTTCAAGGTCAGTTGACATTCATCTGTAGTCCCTTCCCCCGGGTCATGCCTGAAAATAGGCAGGATTTGTCTAGTGCACTTACCTGGTCAACAAAAACTAAAATAAATAAAATAAATAAATAAATAAAATTATCTCCACTTACAATGACCACAATGGAACACTTTGCCAATGGGAGTGTAGCTAGCAGAATGTCTGATGACATCATAAAGGCTTCTGCAGAACTGAAAACAGGAAAGTGCAGTAAAACCAAAAACAATTATCTCTTCATAAAAATAACCAGCTTAAACATTTCAAGTTTTTTCCATAGAGATCTTTCTTCAGTCCCCAGTCTGTCCCCCTCCTCACAACCCCCTAAATCAGGTCCTGGACCTTCTCAAGGACTTATAGGTTAGCCAGTTTCTACCCAGGACCACAGAGCTGGTAGGTTGCCTGCCCTGTTGGTTCTAGTAAGTCTGCAGGGGATGCTGGCAATGTCTTGGCAGACCAGGAATTCTTCTCTGCTGTTTTTCTCACCGTTATATGTTGGTATGCAATGACATACCCACATGCATGCTGGGCATCCAGTAGATGCCACTCTCTCTATTGACATACATTCACTGTGCTACCACTTGGCCTCCACCAGGTGGCAATCAAGTAGCAGGATGCAGTGTTCCCCATCCCCACACCAAGGGAGGAGAGTTGTCTTTTGAATGCTTACTTCTCCCTCCCTAGTCATTCCCCAATTGATGTGAGTTCATTGTTGAATTTACAGTAGGTTGCTGGCATAGCCAGTGGTAACACTACATCTGTACTATGGGCCAGACTTAAAGCTTTACAATTTAACGTACATTGTATAAATCAGACTCACAGTGACCTGGCTCAGAAAATTAAATTTCTCATCACTTGTGACTGGACAGGACTTTAATAACTCACTCATAGCTTTGCCACTCAAGTGTCATGGTCCTGCTCCCTTACTTGTTAATATAAATGGCTTATGTCAGGCCATTGTGTATCACCTAGCTGAGACATTTCGGTAATTCATTCATTTATTTATAGTTGTTCTGTTGATGTTTCTGACTTCATTGCACTGTATGCTGTTCTGGAATTTATTACCTCTGTGTGTGCCAGTATCTGGCCTGGGCCATACCTGAAAAAGATCCTTGGATCAGTGCACCAACCCGGTTATCAAATGAATAAATAAATTCAACATTAATAATAATCCATTCCAATTATGCAGGGTCACCTATATCTTCACAGGTTATAAATGATGAGGTAGAAAAAGCATCATTATCATTGGTTACATTTAATTTTCTTCTCCTGAAGAAGGCCATTAAATCAGGACGTCATGGATTCAGATAGTTTAATAATAGCCAAAAGGGTAATACTAGTACAGTACTTAGGCAGCAGTTCTTGTTAGCTGTATAAAAAATGGCACTGCCTTTTTATGTTTGCTTGTACGTATGTGCAAGAAACATAGTGCCACCGTACAAGTTTTCGTAGGTATGCCTCCCCCACTTTCAATGCCCTGCTCCTTTTTGCAGGCATGGCTGAACCGCCCCAATGAATGTCTGAGCTGTCTATGACAGCCGTTCAGATGCAGTAGTGTACAGTTCTGAAAAAACACCGCTACAATTAGCGATGGTAACGCGTAAGCAATTTGCAAACTGCCGTCAGCAGTATGCAAATTGCCTACATGTCAGCCCTGCATCTGAACTGTCATAGACAGTTCATTCTCCCCCAATGAACACCTAGGCAGCATGCTGGGAGCCCACCCCAGCATGCTCATGTGCTCCACTCCACCCCCTCACACTGTATGACTGACAGGGGTGCCCAATGCCCCGTAGGCTCCACTGCCCCCCCAAAAGCAAACTTCCTGGTGCCATGCTAGGAGCCCACCCCAGTGTGGCAAAAGTCCAATGTCCTGTATATGCTGGGAGCCCACCCCAGTGTGCTCATGCACTCCCCTCTACCCTGGCACACTGTGTGACTGACGGGGGTGCCCAATCCCCTGTCGGCTCCACTGCCCCCCCAAAAGCAAACTTCCTGGTGCCATGCTGGGAGCCCACCCCAGAATGGCCAAAGTCTGTGGCCCATGTGGTGCCCAATCCCCCATCGGCTCCACTGCCCCCCCAACACACTTGCAGGTGCCACGCTGGGAGCCCATCCCAGCATGGCAAAAGTCCCACTACATCTTAAAAAAAAAAAAAAAACTAGAGCAAAGGAAAATGGTCCTTCATTGACTCTCTTGCCCCCTCAACCCAACCTGTGCCCACCCTCTGCATACCCCACCTCCCCACACCCACCTCACCCCATACTTACCTCCGGAGGCTGGCATGACGATCTTCGGTGGACCGGAAACACATCTGCATTCTTCAAAGCTGACCACGAACTGAAGAAATGCTGGTAAGCTGTATAATGACATAAATGTTTTTTTTTTAACTTTGTTGCATATCTCGGCCATTTTGGGGACTTTTTTCACAAAATTTTCAACATGGGGTTCTTGGGCCCCTTCCTCATGAACTCAGCCTCTGTCATTTTGTTATTCAGTCTTGAATGGTGATTTCATGGTCACTGCACAGAACCACCTTTCAGGGCCAAGTAACAAAATGACAGTGTCACAGTTCATGAGGTAGGCCCCCCATAACCCTATGTTGAAAATTTGGTGAAAAAATTCCCCAAAATGACTTTTACGAGTGTGCATTGCGCAGTTCCTACACACGCTCGTAATTTTGAGAATTTTTACTATTTTCACTCCAGATTTACAACATTGACATTTTATTATACTTCCTTATGAGCAGTACAGCTGTCATTTTTCACATCTTGCCCAAACTGTGTTTTCGTGCATGTAGCACACAATAGCGCAGTCGGTGAGTGAAATCAATGTTTGGGACAGATTAAGAAAGTCACAGTGACACTGTTCATGAGCAGAGGTCTTAAAATGCCTATGTTGAAAATTTGGTGACAAAAGTCCATAAAATGACTGTGTTATGAATGTGCATTGTGCAGTTTCCATGCACCCTTGTAAGTTCATGAATTTGTAATATTTTCAGTCCAGATTTTCAACACTGTCATTTTCCAAACCTCCTTATGAACAATACAGCTGTCACTTTTCGCACCCTGGGAGAAATGTGTTTTTGCACTTCCAGCACAGAAATGCAAGGTCACTGTGGGAAATCATTGTTCAGGATAGATTAAGAAAATCACAGTGACACTGTTCATGAGCGGAGGTCCCAAAATGCCTGTGTTGACAATCTGCTGTAAAAAATTCCCAAACTAATTACATTACGGGTGTGCATTGCACAGTTTCTATGCTCAGTCATGACTTCACCAGTTTGTTTATATTTTCACTCCAGATTTTCAACATTGCCATTTTTACACCTCCCAATGAACAGTACGGCTGTCATTTTTCACATCCTGTCCGAAATTTGTTTTCGCACCTGTGATGCCAAAGGGCATAATCACTGTGCAAAATCTGCTTTCGGCTAATGAGCTGGTAGTGCCGCTGTTCATGAGGCGGGGGTCACAAAAAACCCATGTTGAAAATTTGGAGTGAAAATACCAATGAACCCCTAGGGCATTAGGGTTTCCAACCATAAAGCCCCACCCTGTAGAGATTGACAGGCATCAGGGGTGTGACTTGAGATTGTCACCTGTAATGCTCATGCCATTCCACTCCCACTCACACCCTGCAGCCAGTGACAGGCATCGAGGTGTGACTTGAATTCTTCGGCCGCAAAGTTCACCTCATTCTCCTATACCGCACCCATCTCACCATATTTCCTTATGGAATGGGGTGAGCATAAGGCCCAAAGACCCCAAGGCACACCGTGACACTTGTCGGTGTCTGCAGGGTAGGGTGTGGTGAAATGGTGTGGGCGTTATGCCTGATGACACAAAGGCACACCCCAATGCCTTTCAGTCTCTGCAGGGTGGTGGTGGGATTGACTTCAGTTCAATACTTCACTGCCATTCCTATGATGCATCTCTCTAACTACTACACTACCAATGCCAATGCCAGCAAGCAGACATTCGTCATTGACAAATGCTTGTTTTGTTTCAGTAAGGCAGTGTCTCCAGGCTCCTTACTGAGTCAGGTTACTGTAGTAAAACTTTAAAAGAGTAATTTATGTTTGCTGTGACATACGTCTTTGATGATAATACTCAATCTCAGGTGGGTATGTCCCTTCTTTTTTTCTTGTTCTTGACTGTCAAAACAAAAAAGCCAGGATCAAAAAACAAAGCTGTTTGAGCAGAGAGGTGGTGGAGAGGGTAAGAGAAAAGAGAGCTGCCTTTAGAAAGTATAAGAGATCTAACTGAGACAAGGACAAGGAGGTATGCATGAAGAAATCCAGAGAGGTGAGTAGAACAGTAAGGGTGGCCAAGGCTTCAAGAGAACTTAGGCTGGCACAGGGGATCAGAGAGTTAGAAAATGATTTCTTCAGGTATATGTAAAGGAGAAGAGAAGCTGTAAGGATCAGATTGTATGCATCAAGAAAGATGGGTGGGCAGAAAAGGGAGCAGAGCAAGGAGAAGTGCTAAATGAATACTTATGCTCAGTGTTTATCAGGGAAAGGGATGGACCTATGCCACAGGTGAAGGTGGGGTGGGAGCAGGGATTAATGGATGGGAAGATCCCAGTGTCAGGGTGCTGGAGGACCTCATGTCCCTACGGGTGGAAAGGGTGTCAGGACTAGATGGAGTGCATCCAAGGGTCCTGAAGGAATTGGCAGAGGTCCTGGCGGGACCATTGGCAGACTTGTTCAACATTTCCTTGTGTACTAGATGCACGCCTAGGGACTGGAGGATTACTCCTGTAGTGCCCATTCATAAGAGTTGGCCCAAGGATGAACCAGGTAAGTACAGACTGGTGAGCCTTACAGCCATTGTGGGGAAGCTAATGGAGACCATCCTTAAGGAGAGGCTGGTGAGTTTTCTGGAGGGGAATGGTCTACAAGATGACAGGCAACATGGGTTTGTATCTGGTAGATCATGTCAGACAAACCTTGTTGACTTTTTAGATGGGGTGAGGTGGTCACTGGATAGTGGCCACTTGGTGCCACTGGGAAGGCTGACTAGCAAGTTGAGCAGCCTAGGAGCTGGAAAAAATATGGTTGGGTGGATTAAGAGCTGGTTGCAGGACAGTCAATAGAGGGTAGTCATTGGAGAAAGCTCTCAGCACCCAGGGCTGTAACCAACGAGGCTCCACAGGGCTCGGTGCTAGGGCAGGTATTATTTAACATGTGCATTGCAGACATATTGGATGGGTTATTTATTTATTTAGTGATTTGGAAAAGACCTTTGAGCACAAGCTCTTTTACAAAGGTTCCACATCATAGTTTGCAAAACAGAGTACAATAGGAGAAAGCAAAGGTACATCACAATGAATGATACAGCTTGGATTCAGACCTTACAGAATAACTCAAAACATAGGTACAGGTTAAAATAACAAGAGAAATATTTTATGGGGTTATGGGGGGGATAAGAAGCCACAAAGTGCCTTGTCAGTAGTTCAGAGAAACGGAGATAGCTGACAGTGGGGTGAAGAAAGGAGATGCGAGAGAGAGGTAGGTCCTACAGTGGAGGTGAAGGGTGGGGGAAGAAGGGCGATAAAGTATAGGGAGAAATGGGGGTTGAGGGGAGGCTGAGTGGAGAAGATGTGCTAGAGCAAGTGGTGGGGTGTGAGGGGTAAGGCAGCTTGCATTAGTAGTGACTGTTAGGAAAACTCACGGGACTTGGAGTTGGGGAAGGGGGGAAGGTGCGGAGGTGAGTGTTGAAGGAGCATGCCATGAACTGGGTTAAGGAGTTAGATTAACCTCTTTGCAGATGACACAAAGATCTGCATGGAGGTTGATAGTGAGGAAAGTGGTAAGATACCCCAATAGGATTTGGCGAGACTTGGGTGTTGGTCAGAGACATAGCAACTGGGGTTCAATGCTAAAAAGTGCAAAGTCTTGCACTTCGGGGCCAAAAACCCTGGTAATAGCTACTGGTTGAGGGGAAGTGCAGTTATCCACTTCAGTAGAGGAGAAAGATCTGGGGGTACTAGTTACAGGGGAAATTAATCATTCGGTACAGTGCAGGAAAGCAGTCGCAAAGGCGAACAAAATGCTGCGATGCATCACAAGGGGGATCACCTCTAGGATGGAGGAGGTTGTTCTGCCCCTGTACAGGTCCCTGGTGAGACCGCATTTGGAGACCTTTATGCAGTTCTGGCACCCCCACTTGAAAAGGGACATCAAGCTACTGGAAGAGGTCCAGTGTAAGGCGATGAAGATGATACTGGGACTGAGGAACAAAACATACGAGGAGAGATTGAGGGAACTCAACATATACAACCTTGAGGATAGAAGGGTGAGGGGGAAATGAAATGAGACCTTCAAGTACCTAAAGGAAATCAGCAAAGATAATTCAGAGGGTTTGCTTAAGTTGAAAAGGGGGGAGGGATGCCAGGGGGCACATTCTGAAACTGGAGGAAGGGAGAATCAAGAGGGAAATGAGGAAGCACTATTTCATGGAAAGGGTGGTGGCAGGGTAGACTGCACAGCCAGAGGAAGTAATATCACTGCAGATGGTGGGTAGCTTCAAGAGGGGGTGGAATAGAGTCAATGGGAGGGTCGAAATGGAGGGGAAGCTGGGGAGGGAGAAATCGAAGGTCGAGGGCAATAAATCGGAAGGGTGGGCGGGGGAGCAGCTGCAGTTTAATAAACTGGGTGCTGCACACTTGAGCAGACTCAATAGACTAAAAGGCCTGTATCCACTGGCAATTTTCTATGTCCGTATGTCTATGGCCCCTGCACTCACCAGTGCATACAGCATATCAGTCTTTCAGTAGGAGCTGCCAGCATCACGTTCTGTATAATTTTGTCTATGAACTTAACTCTGGATACACCTTTCCATTGAGTAAGCATTTTAAAATTAAACCCTGATTTGTGCACCTTAATATCTCTGCCTTTATATTTAACTGATTTTCTAGAAATTTGGCAGGTGGAGAGTCTGAGCCAGGATCTCTGAATCCTGACATTTTTTTGTCAGCTGGGTTAGGGGAGAGAAAGCTATAGAGGTGCTAAAAAGTGAAAATTCACCCTTTTAAGGCTTTTTTGCTAAACTGTAGCTAAAACAGCATTTTAGTTTTTAAATTTGAAACTTACAGGTTTGCTAGACTTTGGTCCAAGGTACGCACTTTCGCAATGGGCAAGTTTTAATTTATAAAGTTTCTAAAATATAAGTTAAAAACGGTGCTGTTTACTTATCATGCTCAGTTAAAAAATGAATGTTTAAAGGATACGGTTATTTTTTGTGTTGGCAGTTTGATCTAAAATGATTTCCTTCACACTGCCTTTGCCAGTCTGCAAAGGAAAACAGTGTGAAAGAAATCCCTTTTGGCCACACTGTTAAAGCAGCAAAACTGCCTATCCTTAGACCCTCTCCGTCCTGACCCATGTTTTTTTTTTTTACAGTCATCTTTATTGAGTTTAATAGTAATGAAGACAGACATACATACACCCCAGGGGTTGACCCTGGGTCCACAACCCCAAACTGGCTGTGGTCACTACATATGAGAGAAACTATGTACACACACAGCTGAAATGTGCCCTCCATCCTGACATTTTACATATCCTTGTCAAGTTATAGCTTGGGAAAGACAACTAACCTCTATAATAAGAAGCAACAGTAATCAGTTAATTGGACCCCCCCCCCCGCATGAAGCTTGTTAAGATATCCCCTTGACTAGTAACAAACCATAGGAGAAGCTTGCACCTGTGTTCCTAGACAAGAGAGAGTGTCCCCCTCACCCTTTGACATTTGGCAGATCATTGTATTCCTGTAGTATCAACCTACTATAAAAGCATTTGAGAGTATTAGTGCCCTTTCACAAAAATAAAAACACAGAGAAAAAAAAGACTTTCTATGTAAAAGGACATCTATATTCCAACTGTTAGTCCTCAGCTAATTGCAACCAGACAGACAGACCTGCATTCGAACACGTTCAACCTGTGTTGAATAGACTGCCTCCATAACCATCCACCTTTTACTATATAGCCCTTTCTTACCCTCTATGAGCATTTGTCTCTTAATTCTTTCCAGTACCCTCATAAGATCTCTCACCCACTAATCATAAGTACAGGTGAGGTCACTTTTCCAATGCTTTAAAACAAAGGTTTTAACTAGGACAGACATTAAAGAGAGTTGATATTTAACCGTAGCCCCTGAAACCTGAGCCATGCCACCCAAAAATACAGATCCTTGGCATTATAAACTCTGAGTAGTTTAGTATGGGGTCCATGTTTTGTTTGATATTAACCCACAAGGACTGTATTTTGGAACAATCCCACATCATGTGTAGAATGTCCCCTGGTCTCATACCACATCTAAAACACAGGTCTGACTGTCTAAGGCATTGAGCACATAGTTTAACACGAGTGTAATATATGTTGGAAGAAATAAAAAACTGCATAATCTTATATTTGGGTATAGGTATATATTTACAACTCTTCCATATATCTTTCCAATCAGGCCTCAGAGGAGCTATACTCTTGTCCCAGTATAGAGTCTGTTCTGGGGAATCAAAACTCACAAAGTCCAGTAGTACCCTATAAACTTGTGAAAGAGGGTTAAGTGTATAGTTTACCTCCTTTAACTTTTCCCAGGTAAACAGTTTTTTCTGGGGATCCCCAGGTCCTCTCAGCATCCCCCCCCCCCCACTAGCTTAGTAAGCTGTAACTTTTTGTAAATATTCATATCCTTACACCTGGATGGAAGAACCACCCTATCATCAATTATAAAGTCTGCTAAGTTGAGCCCAATCAATGAAGCAGCCCACAGTTTATTAATTATTTGTCCCCCAAGACAAATGTTAGTGTTACCCAGCATAGGCTGGTCTCAAGCCCTCATTTGGTCCTTTCTCTGTGCAGAGGTTAAAAAGGATCACCTTTTTATCAATTGGGGTCAGCTTTACCTTATTAGGTAGTCCTTCTGAATTAGAAAAAAGCAACACCTCTGGGGACAGACCTATGTCTTTCAATATCTGCCTCTCCATCTGTAGCCAGGTTGGCGCATATCCCTCTCCCTCCAAATTTCTACACCACCGTCCCATTAAACCCAATTGCCCAGCCACGTAATATAAATGAAGATCTGGAAGTTTAAGACCCCCCATATGTTGTAGAAGATGTATAGTAATGTGCTTTTTCCTGGGAGGCTTAGAGTTCCACAGAAATTCAGATATTAGTTTTTGGATTTTGATAAACCATAGTTTAGGGATGTTGTATGGAGCCAGGTGAATTGGTTCTAACAATCTGGGCAACAGGTTCATTTTGATCAATCCCAGCCTAGCTGTGAAATTCAAAGGAACTTTATTCCATCTAAGTATGTCACTTCTAAATATTGTGAGCAGTTTTCCTATATTTGCTTCCACCCCTTCCCTTGTATTTGCAGTGATCCATATGCCCAAATATTTAATCTTTTGTGGGGCCCAAAGGATTTGCAGCGGTTCAAAATCTGCTTTATACTGTAAATATATGGGGTGAAAGGAAGAACTTGTGTTTTGCTCAAATTCAATTTGTAGTTCAAAACCTTAGAAAATTGCCTTATAATTGATATAGCTTGTTTAAAACTCTCTGCCAGATTTTGTAAATGTAATAGTATGTTATCCACAAAAACAGAGAATTTGAGTTTCCTTCCCCCCCACAACAATTCCCTGTATCGCAGAATCCATATTAATCGCTTTTAGAAGGGGTTCCAAATAAATATTAAACAAAACTGGTAATAGGGGGCATCCCTGTCTGGTCCCGTTGTCTAACTGAATCTCCTTTGATACGAACCCATTACATAGAACCCTGGCTGTGGGGGCTGCATACAGGTTTTTAAGCCCTCTGAGAAGGCCTTCTGGGAAACCCATCCTCTCCATGGTAGTGAATAAAAAAGCATAGGAGACCCTGTCAAAGGCCTTCTCAGCATTCAATGAAATCAACATCATGGGTATCTTAGAATTGGACGCATAGTTAAGTATATGGTGGAGTTTCCTAAGCACGTCATGTGCCCCTCTGCCCAGTATAAACCCTACCTGATCCTGACTAATTAAAGTAGGAGCTAGTTTTATGATTCTATTGGCCAGGATCCTCATCAGTATCTTAATATTTTGATTCATCAAGGCCTGTAACTACCTGGCACTTCTTTTGGCTTGTCTGGTTTTGGGATAAGTGTAACATATGCCTGATATAAAGGAGGTGAGCGACTCCTTCCTGCATTATTTTGATAAATAAGTCCTTCAGCAGGGGGAGTATGGTTGAAATATGGGCTTTGTAAAACTTAGCTGTAAGACCATCAGGTCCTAGTGTTTTGCCATTTGGTAATGAGTTTACCACATCTAGTATTTCAGATTCCTTTATTGGGGCTGCCAATGTCTTTGCTTGCACCTAGTCAAGCCTGGGGAGAAATATGCTGTCCAAAAACACCTTTATTTCCTCCTCATTACTAGTCATACCCCCTTGATAGATCCCTTTATAATAGGACGCAAAAGCATCGCCCATTCCCTGGGGATCCGTTATAGTTTCCCCTTTAAAGTTTATTAGCGTAAGTGTGCGTGCTGCTTCCCATTCCCTAACTCTAGCTGCAAGGAGGTGGACAGGTATATCCCCCTGTATTAAATATTTAGCTTGAAGCTTTTCTACTCAGTAGTCCACCTTGCCATAGACTATATCTGCCATTTCATCTCTCAAGTCTTTAAGCTCAGCATCCAAGTCCATAGAGGATCCTTCCATAGGAACAAGTGAATTAATAGCCTGCAATATAAATTTCTCCCAAGCTTTTCTCATGCTATTCCTTCTAGCTGCGTATCTTTGGGCTATTCCCACATATAGTACCTTACGTGTTGGCCAGGCTACCTTTTTATCCTGAAGTGTTGGTATTTGGGTCTGGATAATCTCAACAAGAGCATTCTCTAGCTTGGTCAAAAGTATATTGTCTGCTAATAGAGATTCATCTAATCTCCATCTATATGGCCTAGGTGGAATAGATTCAATCTCCCATGTCAGCTGGATTGGGGAGTGGTCAGACAAAACTCTGCTATGGGTAATCAGCTCTTTGATTCCCCTTAGCACTTCTTTATTGACCAGGAAAAAATCTCTCCGGGTCTGAGTTTTGTGTGCTCCTGAATAAAAGGTAATTTTGCTATCCCCCTTGTTGTGTGTCCTACAGGGGTCAACAAACGCCGTGACCTCTAAGAATCTATTCATGGCTACCTGGGCCACAGATGGTGTTTTTTTAGATGGTGGTTTCCTATCTGCCCAGTTATTTAAACACAGGTTCCAATCTCCTGCTAATATGAGGAGATGTGATGGCAGTGTAGCAATGTCCACCTCCAATGAGGCAAGAAAGTCAGGATTAGGTGGTGTAGGGCCATAGACAGAGACAATTGAGAATTCCTCACCCAGGATGGTACCTGAGACAAAGATCCCTCTACAATCTTCCCTTGCTGTCACCTGTGTTACTATATATGGACAGGCTTTCCCCACCAAAATCGCAACACCCCCTGAAGCTGTTGCCTTACCTGCTCCTAGGACCTGGCTCACCCACAGATTTTTTAGAAGACCCAGCTCTTCTGTCAATAAATGAGTTTCCTGCAATGCTACCAATTGAGCCTCCAACTGCTGAATATGTTTCAAGATCACCAATCTTTTCTTTCTACCCCTGAGGCCTTTGACATTCCAAGAAATAATTTTAACATTCAACATTTTGTACATCCATACCTTTGTTTTTCACTCCCATAAGATCTGCATCTCACCCGTGTATAACATTGGACTCTCCCCATTCCCTTTATCCCCCCCTCCCCACCTTAGTCCTCAATCCCTAGATCGCCCTCCTGTGAAATGTAGATCCATAGATGAGCATATCCCTGAGTACCACTAGGCTCCTCCAATCCCAGTAGAGGCCTCATTGGGTCCTTCCATAGGTATTGTGCCCCTTATCTGTCTCTGTTAACATCTCTTGCTATAAATACTCCCATTCCATGAAGGGAGAAACAAAACCACCTTGGGGAGGAACAGGTGCTGCGGTCGGTTCCCCTTCCCCAATCTATCAAACAGTAGCACCATGTTTCTTTCCCCCTTCTCTCTCTCCCCACACTGCTTGCATTGGTATTATTATTTAGTCCATGTGTAAAGGACACTCATGCTTGGGAGGGGGGGTATCCTCCAGATAACCCAAGTAGGTGGGATTCTCCCCATTCTGCTTACTTCCCCGTATACCCACAGGCAAAGACTGGGGGGCCCCCCATCCGCACAGCCATCCACAAGAAAACCGCTTGGTTTCTGGGAGCTCCAAGCCAGGGGACATCTATGAACTGAGAATAAATCAACCTCCACCAAAATAAAAGAAGATTAATCTCCCTGTCCCCCCCCTGAGTTGTACCCCATTTCTCCAAGCCCTCAATATCGAGTCCCCCTAAACCCTCATGATGCAACCAGTAAAGGTCCCAAAAATATTATCTTATTACCTGTCTAATAAGCATCAGGCTTTTTGGCCCTCCCCATAAATGAATCTGGCCTCCAGTGTAAAAACCTTTAGGCCCTCTAACTCGGCCTAAGTAACATCGTGCAGGGCACACCTCCCCGCTCATAAAATGAATATGAGGGGCCCCCTGGCAAAATAAAACTTCCATCCAGTACTCTCCCCATGCACCCATTTGCTCCTAATAATAACTAAATAATAAAGCTAAAATTAAATCATAAGTAACTGCAGTCCTTCTGTCCCTATGCAATCTTGCGTGGGGATCCAGTCACTCGGTCAGCATTTACTAGGTCCAACTGTGGTTTCCCTTCTCTGGACATATTCAGGTCGCAAAGAGTGTGAAAATAAATATCCCCTTTTAAATTGTCATTAGCAGCTTGTGTTCACTCTTTGTGCCCACTCGATCCTACCCTACTGTGAGTTATGTAAAAAAAAACAGGAATAATATTGCAACCCAATTAAACCTGTGATTAAATCATATAAGTCTTGAATTATTCTGTCCCTTTATGGTTTTGCACGATGTTCCTACTACTCAATTATGATTGCTCAAGTCTGTCTGAGGCTTCCCTTCTCTATGCACAGTCAGATTGCACACTTAAACAGAGCTCGGAGCTTCACTCGCAGGCCTTCCATGGCATCGCGTGCAGTTAAATATTTCTTCTCTCCCGACTGCAGCTTCACCATCAGAGTTGCTGGATGCTGGATTCAGAATTTAACCCTGCAAGGTACAGCTTTTTCGTAATGTCCAAGTACTCTTTTTATTTCTCTTGAATCGAGGGGGTTAAGTCCTGGAACCACCAGACAGATGCCCCATTTCACTGTAGATTTTTAGCTGTTTTGGCTTTATTGAGGACAAGGGCCTTTTCCTTGTAGTTCAGAAATCTCATGATAAGGACACGGGGTTGCGCTCCCGGTGGGGGGACTTCTCTTAGGGTGCGATGCGCTCTTTCTAGGTTATATGCATTCCCAAATGGTGTTGGAATCAAGAGTTTCAAAAGAAGGTCTTGCACAAAAGATATACAGTCCATTCCTTCAGCCCTCTCAGGCAGTCCAGTCATGATAAGGTCATTTCTCAGACTGCGTGATTCTTTATCCTCCATTCAGTCTTTCAGTTTCCTAACTTGTTTGTGCAGGGTAACCAATTCCTGATCCATTGTCGATGATTTCCGCTCCTGGGAGGTGACCCTGGCTTCCATGTCCACCGTCCTCTGTGCCAAAGCATTTGGAGCCAGTTTTACAGTAGAGAAGTCTGCCACTAGTCCTTGAAGCAGTTGCTTTATTTCTAAAATATCATCCAAGGATGATTTATTCCCCTCTTCTGCCGTCATTTGATTCTCCGGATCGTCCGGTACAGGCGAATGGGGTTTCGGGCATTTTATCGCCAGGACTCGTGCAGCCAGAGGCTCCAGGCTTCCACACTTCATTTCAGCCATTGCCCTCAGCCCTTCGTATCTGCTGTGAAATCCGGATAAACTGCACCACAAAGTGTCGATTTGTTAAACAAACTGTACGGCACTACTAAGGAGAGCTAGTCGCACTGTTTTATCTTCCACCAAGGGGCCCAATATAACTTTTAAGTTTAAAAAAATGCTGCGGGGCCTAGGAGTAGCACTCAGGACATCTTTTCCCTACTAGCTCATCACGTGATTCCCCGCTGACCCATGTTTAAAGGAACAGGATGCCAGGTGCCCAATTCCACTGTTGGTATCCCCCCTCCCTCCCAACCAACATTTTATATTGAATTACATGGGTGCTCAATCCTACCATTGGTATCTTCACTCCCTCCTGACCCACATTGTAACTAAAATGTCCGATGGGTGCTAATCCTGCTCAACATTACACAATTGATAAAAAACGACACTGAGGTTCCCACCCCTGGTGCTGGTTAAGATCATACCCCAACCCCTCAGAGTAAGAAGCAGACCAGGTGCCCAGTACCATTGTATGTGATAGCTCTATCCCTTCTTCCCACCCTCCACATAGCAGCTTATGCTAGTTTGCCCACCTCTAGTGCTGCTGAACAGTTTTCTGACACTTTGGTGTCCAAACCCAGTGTCAGTCCTCCAGAGAAAAAAAGGAAAATTGTCCCTTGGAGAAGTTTTTTATTTCTTGTTATGCTTTAAGAACCTAAAAAGAAGAAAATGATCATCATCAAAGTCTGAGCCCCACCCAGCCACCCTCCCTGAACCCCTAGTCAGCACTCAACACTCCACACCCTCAATCACCTAAAGAAGGTCCACCACTGTAGCTAAACTATCTGTAATGAAATAATTCATCTCCCTCTAACCATGACTGGGAACTGAAAAAAACAAGGTAAGTGCAGTCATATAGACTAATGTATGGGCAACCATATACAACAAGGCTATGTTTCCATCAAGGGGTTGTCATGATGACACAGTGACTTTCAGAGTGAAGCTCAAGAGGTCCCTGTTGTCATGGCAATCTCAAGACTGAAACACAGCCTTGGAGTGTTTGGTTACCCATACCTTATTCCAAATAGTGTATGGGCAGCCAGCAATAGAAACTTATTTATTTTTTATGCCTCTCACCAGTCCCATCACTATCATACTGCCTGCCCACCACTACTGCTGACCTGTACACTCCACTGCATGCCAGACAACATGCTCAACTGATCTGTTCATTGCCCTTCCCTACCCACCTGATCGTTTCCAGTACTACTCCTGCTGACCTAATAGTTTCAGTAACTGCCCCCTGGAGCAGTTGCAGTTGATATCACATGCATTTCATTACTCCTACAAGCAGCTAATACTGACCGTTGTTAAATGATGTAACTACTGCAGCAAAATGAAAAGTCATTGTGCTGCAGTAGTTACATCACTATTGCAGCAGAACTGCTTTTTTAAGTGTATGAATTTCCATACGCAACTGACTATACCCATACAGCACAATGTATTCCAATGCATTTTGAACTTTTAATTATAACTTCATCATTGTTTAATGTTTTTTTCAAAAATATTTAATGTGGCCTTTTCTGGACCACACCTCATGAACAAGGTAGATGACCTTTTTCAAGCCTGGCTCTGCAAAAATCACCTCTCAACAGGATTTAAACTTTTCACAAACAGTACAGGTTTATGAGGTGTGGTCATAAGAAGACTGTAATGAAAATTTAGTTAAACAATATGTGAAAAAGACAAAGTTATGAGTGAACATTGACATTTTCAACATATCCATTTTTTCACATCACCTCATGAATGTGAGAGATGTCATTTTTCAAATCTAGCCCAAAATGTGTTTTTGCACTTGTGGTGCACATGGCATTTCTACCAATATTTTAGAAATGCCACCTATTACATTCATAAGGAGGTCATAAAATGACTATGTTGAAAATTTGGGGTAAAAATATCAAATATAAAAAGTTGTGATGAAACACTGTGTTTAGAGCCAGCCATTGGACCTGTAAGTAATGGGTTGCTATTCTGTGCTGATTAACTGAGTTCATGGGGTGAGTTTAGTGAGGCAGCTGAATGGGCTGAAGCTGGGGAGAAGGTGCTGCCATGCGGCACCACTCTCAGCCTGGGGAAGGACGGTACACTGTTGGCCACATGGGCAACAAGTAACCATATAGTAAAGAGGTCTCTGCTCTTGGTATAGGGCACAGTGGGTTCTTCACCTCTGCATCCATATATGCATGGAAGCACAGGGCCCAGAGGGCTCTGCACTTCCACAGTCAAATGGGTTCTTGGCCCTGCATGTTTGCATCCATAACAACATGGAAGTGCAAGGCCCGGTAGGTCCTGTGCTTCTGCAACTAGAAAGACCCACAGATTCTTTGCTTCTATAGTCAAACTGATTTTTCCTTTGGAGAGGGCTCACAGGACCGTGCATATCCACAATGGTCCATGCCAGTCCAGACAGGAACTGCCTGAATGAGGTTACAATTCTACTAACAGACAGCCCTATAGATTCTTTGCTTTTGCAGACAAACTGATTCTTCCCTTGGAGTAGGGCCCAGAAGGCCATGTGTGTCCACAGCAGTTCATATAGGTCCTGAAGGGACCTGCCTGAATTAGGATATGATTCCACCATCACAAAAATAAATGAAATGTATTGTAAATAAACTACATTAATGCAGACACTAGGGCTATAGAATGCAAAGCAGACAAAGTAAGGAAATGAAAACCATTACCATCTGGAGTCATGATAGTATTTGCGAATTGGTGGTGTGGAATTCATTGGAGTTGTCAACCCTAATGCCTGTCATTGAGGTACAGGTCAGGAAGCATAGGAAGACCAGGAGCAGTTGTAAAATTTGCAAGTAGCATTTTGTTAGTATCAAAAACAGTAAACTAAAAAATAAAAATTGGTCAGTATAACTATTTACAAAGGCAGTACAACCAGAGAAAACAAAGTCCTTCATCTAAGGGTATCTCTGATTTCAAGTTTCAGTCTCCCAGTCTCCCAGTCTCCCTCTAGCAAAAGTATTGCTGTTTTTTTATGACTTTTCCTGGGAACTCATTAAGAGAGCAACTTGTTTCTCAGAAAATGTATTAGAGTCCTTGTCAGTTTCATTGCAGAGCAGGCTTGTAAATAGAACAGTGCCCCAAGCTGGTATCCTGCTGATCTCTGCTAAAGAGTTTGCAAACAAGCCTGAGAAGAGCTCAAACTGCACCTCAGGTTAACCCCCTAAATTCCAAATAGCTTTCTGCAATCAATTCACAGAACAATTATATACATTTCAAACAAAGGATCAAGATAACACTTATAGTTTCACACAAAGATTCACATATATTTTATAACCACAGATATGCAATAGGGAAGAAATGGCAGAAACAGCAAGTGAAAGCAGAGAGTCAGCGAGAGGCAGAGAATTGTGGGACCATCAGAATGATCAATTTCTAGATCTTACAAGAACATTTTGTTGCACAACCAGACAGACAAGAGACAGAAGATAGAGGATAGAACAGATCCCTGCGTTTAACTCTTTTTGCATAACAAATCGGACGGGTCCTTATTCTACACTGCCACAATGCTGACCCTTCCCCCTAGCCCATAGCCCCCTGTCTAAAGCACGCAGCAGAGCTCCAAGTCAGTGCTACATAGGCATATACTTTTTGGAGGAAGAGAAGTATGTCTCACCAAAGGAGAGACATTAAAAGCATTATGGTTTTGGGTCTCAGGAATCTTGGCAGTTCTGTGGTGGGGTGTTTCTTGGTATTGTCAATCCTGATGCCCATCCCTGCAATTCAGCCCATAGCCTTAGGTTTGAAGCAGTAGCTATAACTCCAGACCAGTGCCTTGTAGTAATATACACTTTGGAAGTAGAGTATGGCTCTCCAGATGTGGTGAACGGAAGTAGTTGTAGTTTTCTTCATGCAGAGCCTGGGCTCTGCATGAAGAAAAGAGATCACATATGACCTTTTTTGTTCAGGAGAGTGGTGGGCATTATGATTGACAATCCCAAGTATCTCCCCACAGCTGATTAGCCAAGACTCGTGAGACCAAAACCTCAAATGTTTTGTTTCCCTTTTTTGCGTGCTTTGCATTTTTCAACCATAATGTCTGCATTAATGTAGTTTTTGCAAAGAATTTCACTTCATTTTGTCATAGTGAAGTCATATTCTCATTCACTCAGGTCCCTTGTGGACCTGCACCAAATGAAATAAACAGGAAGTGGAGATATTTCTAGCCCTACTTTACCAACCAACAAGTGAAAGACTATGGTGTCTTGTAACTGCACTGTTACATCTTAAGGTCTTAATTTTGACCAGTTTTACATTTTGTGCCTCAGTAACTTTGCCCTTAGTAAACTGATTATGACACTGCCACAATTTTCTCAAGCTCCAGAGATCCTGGCACCAACTCTGTGCAAGCCAAATGTCATGTAAATTGGTTGAATGGAAGCAGAGTTATTAAGGTGCCAAACCAGGGTTTTAACATTAAAGTGCTTACTCAAACTTATAAAATGGTGTCTGGTCAGTTCTGACTCTTCATTGGTTAGGACCCTGTCACATGGTACTGCATTAACCTAGCATATGCTCCTGCTCAGAAGATATGACAGGGGTGCATTAATCAAGAGTACAACCAGACAGGGTCTAAAAGGTCAATATGCTAATTACATATCCTCGGGGTCAAAAAGTGACAATGAGAATCGAACTACATAGCAAAATCAAAGAAATCATACAAATCAAAAAACAATAACCTCCACAGCAGCACTCCTCAAGAATCACAAACTGTAAATGAAAACTATTCAGTAATTTTGAAAAAACATACAGTGCTTCCTACTCACAAACCCAAAACAAAAAAACAAAAAAAAAACTCAGTGCTGCTCACACAAGAAAAACATGTTACACACCTAATAAAAATGCAAAATATATTTCAAAACTATGATGCTACAAAACAAACAAAACATGCATATACATATCACTAAATCATCATCAAAACATCTACTGACATTGCTCTAAAAGCTAATAAAATATCCACGTAACTAGAAAAAACAGTTCAAATTTTCTGCTTGAATCTCAGCTGCCCAGCAGTGCAACTGAACTCCAATCCACCACTTGATACGTTAACATAGCATAAGCCTCCTCTCTCATGCCTTATTCCATACCTAATATACAGGCATAGATAGGGAAAATCCTGTGAGGTAGCTCAAAATCTGATTATTTGGTGTGGAATGTTGGTGTTAACATTCTCTTGCATGAGCGGGTGAGCATAGCGATTTTGCATTTTGCAAAAGAAGAGATAAGCCAGATGTTGTTTCATACAATGCCCTTTGGGAGGTAAGCCAGGGCTATAGAAATCATGAGGTAAGTCACAGGAAAAAAGTTTCAGTGCAGCACCCATATATGCCAATATAATTAATTTATTTAATTTTGGTGCAGACAAACATGCTTGAGTGCTGTAGAGCATTACCCATTCATCAAGAATCTTACATATACAGCTTTTTGAACCCCCACAGACATCATATGGTATAATACAGTTGCTAAATGTGTAAACACATTAAAATACAAAACTTTAAAATCTGTTCATGTGTCACAGGCATTCTATTCTGCCAAATATCAGTTTAACAGTTCAACACGACTGTTTTTACCTTTTAATGTGCCCCATCCATCATCGGACTCCAAGCGATCAATTGGAAAAAATACTAAACAATAAAACTGATAACTAAATTGTCAGAGATATGTTGCAGTGACTAAATTTTCTCAGTAAAAAAAAAAAACTTGACACCCAAGTGTTCTTCATATGGTACATAAGAAGTACGGGGGGGGGGGGGAAGAAAGGTACAGTACAGTGAAGTAAGTCAGAAAAGAACAATACAGGGAAAAATGGCTTGAATTCAGATATTCCGTATCAATAAAGTGCTGTAAGTAAATAGTGAACTACTATCCCTTAAATTCACACGTAATTCAACAAAGAGTGGGATGGCAGAGATTGTAATTCTATTTTTCAAGAGTTTGTTAGCAGGAACACCATTTTTTCTTCCTGGAAAACTCTCATTCAAGGAAAAGATTTAAGTAAATGGATACCATCCCAATGCCCTGTTCTAAATATTTAACTACCAAAAACTGCATGCCAAGAGAAATTGATGGATAATCCAAAAGAGTAGAAATAGTATGCTGGAATTGTGTAAACCCTGGAATTAGTGCCAGTTTTTTTGTGGTTAATCAATTTTTTATTAAAAGGAAAACAGATAACTAACAGTCAAAACATCTATAACAGAGTTACATAAAGATTATAGCTAGAGGTACGTAATTTGTATACATCATATCATGGAAATGCCTCAGAAAAAACAGGAAGGAAACAATACAGCTTGAAAAATATTGCATTGTTGCAACAACACAATACTCCCAACAATGCAAAGTCCTGACAATAATACTGGAGCCCCCCCCCCCCGTGTGGCCCAAGCATGTGGCCCAGGTCAGCCATATAAACCCTGGAACAAGGCCCACTGAGAGTAGAATGCCAAGGACAGTTGCATGCCGAGATAGTGTTTTCAGCTTTAGGTGAAGAGCTGATCAACAGCAGCAAACCATGAGTTGCTGTTTTCCATGTTTTGCTCTGTGTACCACTCACCACCCTGATGCATATTTACATCAACAGCCTGCTACTGTGCTGGCCAGTGGTGGGTGTGAAGAGCATGGGGGATAACCCTGCATACTTTCCCATGAAGTCAAGGCCACCCTGCAGACTACAGTTGCTGCTGATGCAGCATGATGTGTCTGCCTCCCATCCTGGCACCAGAAAGTTCTGCCTATGCAGTGGTGCCACATTTCCACTGGCTCTGGGTGGGTGAGCAGCTTCTCACTAGGAATGGGAGAATTGGTTCAGATAAGTCCAGAACCTACCAGATCCTGTTTCATTTTCTATCAAACTTTTTTTTCTGGTTCTGATAAAGTTCTGTTCATTTTTAAAAATGTATTTTGGAGTATGATACACTCCTTAGCTGGCCTTTATCTCGAAAGAAGATTAGTGGTGAAGAAAAGACCCAGAAAGAAGGCTAGAGGTGGAGAATAGACCCAATGAACCAGCTTTGTCCGAAATAATCATACTCAGAATGGTGTGACACTAGGGGTATGAACTAGCTTCAGTATATATGACACAAAGGATGAGTCAATGCCAAATCTGTATTTGGTGAATGTGTAAAAATTTGGCATTTTGGCTTTAATTCAATCAATCAAATTTTTGAGCAAATTTAAATCATTGTGACTTTCAGCTAAATACGTAAAAAAAAAATAACACTCTGTCCTTTCCCAGTTGACAAGGAATTGTTTTATCACTACCCCTTCCCCCACACCAGTCACAGTCCCCCTTCTCCCCACTCCACAGATATTTTTCTTCATAAAAAATGTGTTTCCAGATCCTGGCACTGTGCCAAATGCTGACCGAGTTTTTGTATTTTAAATTGACTGGAGGAATGGAAGAGAGTAGAAAAAGGTTGGGGATTGGGATTAGGGTTGACTGAAGTGGATGAGAGGTGGTGAAGGGGTGTCTCTTACTCCCATTTAGCCTTCTAGAGCCCAAGCTGATCTGAAGACACGGGCTGAATCAAAGCTGAAGTCAGGTTGTCAATTTACACAATCACTCACTTATCTATGACACTAACGACATTCATTGTAGTACCACTTCAAATTATTTTTAGTTTGTTTTCCATTCACTGACAAAAGCTTGTGGGCAGGCAATGACAGCTTTTTGTACTTTAAACTAAAAGGTTCTCAAAGTTCTGATATGGCTTTGACAACTGTTATAAAGTGGTGGAACTGTCTCCACCAATGGGATGGCAGCATCACTGTGCCTCTTATGGAGCATACAGTTGCTGCCTGGCTCAACTCAGGACAGCTGATTCCTGCTGTGGTGACTCTCGCTTGTCACTGTGTTCCTGTCAGAGTCGCTGCAGCAGATCAGCTGTCACAGAAGAGCATTCTGTAAACAGAACTGCTGTTTTGATTCAGCGAATCATGGAGTAAATTGGAAGGCATAATCCAGTGTAAAGTAACACATCATCGCTGTACAGGTACAACTGTCTGCTAAAAATAAATAAATAAATGAAATCACTTTAGTCAGACCACTGAGACCAAAGCATCACAGCATTGTCAGAGCGCTTCAGTAAACAGAACTTCCGTTTTGCCTCAGCGAGTCATGGAGGAATCTAAAGTACACACATTACCAGCGATAACAATAAGCTCTTTCCCCACCCCCAGCCAACATCACCACAGTGGAACACATCAAGATGTTCTGAGTCAGCAGGGGAGACCAGAAAAATATTAACCAAGTCAAATGCATTTAATGGTGAAATTTACATTTTGTAGTGGAGGCAGTTCCACCACTTCATAATATATTAATATGTATAGTTACAGGTGTCTCTTATGAGATAAGAAGGTTATCTCATGCTGGTTTGGGCTGACAGAACAGCTCAGCTTTGCTTCGCGGTCCTCTCACCCAAACCAGTATGAGATAACCATCTTATCTAGTAAGAGACACTGCTAACTATACATATTAATATATATCAGAACTTTTCACGGCTTATCAGAAACTTTCAGAACCTCAGACCCTTTTGTGGTTCTCCAATCCCTAGTTCACAAAGGGAATCTCAGTTGCACATATGGGAGCACAACATGTTCCACCAGTGCCACTGAGTCAAGTTTGCTAGCTTGTCTACTGTACTAGGTCCTGAACAACATAAGTGGTCAGGATATGGCTTATTCATGTGTATCCCAGCTATAGCTCTATACCACCCAATGCCTGTCCAAATCATATGATATCCCTAGCCCCCATCCACTACACTCCACTGGTGTGGAGCCATGCATTGGAACAGGGGGCAGCTGGAGATGGTGGAGTTAGTCCAAACCATGGGCATCCAATCAGATGCCCATGCCAGTCTGTAGGTGGATGTCTGACTGTGAAGGGCATGCAGTGATATGGCAGTCCTCCAGCACTGTCAGGACTGTCCTATCCCCACCAGAATCTAATTGACATGTATAAACACATTGACTGGTTCTGGTGATGCCTGGATCCTACAAATGGAAGCTCCTAGGGATGGAGTCTGGTGGCAGGGGGATGACTGGGTCCAGATTCAGTACTTATGGCTGGGCAGTGGGGTGCACTTGCTCATTAATGCAGCCCTTTGCACTGTGTGATTGTCCCACCCCCTGCTGGCTCTCCAACCTTGGAAAACAGTTTAGAGATTGGGGCATACCCTCCTGAGCTGCCCCATCCTGGCTGGATGCATAGCCATGTGCATGGCTCAGGATTGGCTGTAGAGGGTATACCATTAGGTGTGCAACACAATTAGGGTGCCACAATTACGGCAATGAGAAAAGGCCATGAGTAACAGAGGCTTACTGGATTTCGCAGCACCCTGCACTCTCAATGTTTTCGCTGTCTACACTGTTCCCCTCTGGTCCACTCATGCCTGGACCTAGAGGAGATCACATTTATTGATGGGGGCAGGGGGGAAATGCCCACCACAAAAAACAACTCTTATCCCCTGCTGTCCCTTGTCGCTGTAGCTAGGTTGTGGTGGAATATGGTGACATGGTCATTCTGGGTGACATGTTTCTGGCACCCAAATTTATGGTGACCAGATTCATGTCTCACCTCAGTGGGTGAACAAACGTGGAGGGGGTCAGCTGACACAGCTTTGGATGCAGGGAAGGATCTCTGTGCACCACAAGCCCCCATAAATCCCTCTGTCTTCTGATGTGGAATGGGGTTCTAGATTTCTGAGGACTGGGCCCTAATTCTGCAGTTAAGTTGCATACATGCATGCTGTTTTTCATCTCTTATAGGCCACCAGACATAAGACTTGTTGCCTATAGACTGAGAGTACCAATTTGAAAGAGGATTATGTTCTCTTTCCTCTTTCTCTTTGCTTTGATCTGCTGATGTGGAAAGCACACTGTGTGTAAAATACCTGCACTTTGCTGCATGGTGCAGTATCCAAAAGAAACAGATATAATTACTGTGTTCAAGGAGCATTTCCCATGGAAATTCTTTTAGATGATAACCTGTTAAAATATTTTTTAAATAAAGGCTGAAAAAGTCTTTGCTGTCAAAAAACAAAGCTACCATAAAATGACAGTTTATCAATAGTGCAAGGCTTTGCAACATAATGACAGCCTCTGTCATCACCTTGTAAACAGCCTCCAAGCTTTTCCTGCGGTGTTTTGCAATTATTCAGTTTATGTGACCATCATAACACCCAGCAAGCCTGTTACGCAGTCTGTCAGCATTATACTGCACATGAAGTGGTGGCAGCCATCAACAAGACGTGAGACTCATGATTTATTCACAATCCAATTCTATTTTTCCCATACATGTCTATTGCGCAGCTCACAGTTCAATCACCGACAACAAATTTAACAGGACTGCCTGCATAATGGAACCCACACAGTCTTGTCATAACTTACTCAGATATTAAAGAACACTTATTTTTGTAATGAAACTTTGCACATAAATCAAATTGTCAAACAAAAGTAACCAATCTTCTATGTTTTCATGAGGGACATTCTTAAATTTAGATTCAGCTCTTAGAAAATAGGAAACATATTCAAACTGCATTTAATGCTCTTGCAGGGGAAGAAGTATGTCATGAGCTCAGTGCTAGTGGGGCTACAGTGCAGCATGTGTGTGTGTGTGTGTGTGTGTGTGTGTGTGTGCACTGGTGAAGGCTTCATCCTTTGGATAGTGCTGTATAAAACTGAGGTCTCATCTGACCATCTCAGAATGCTATGGATTCAGGGGGAAGTTAAAGATCCCATTACATACCACTTAAATGTCCCTGATTTTCAGGGACATCCCTGATCTGGCCTCATGAATTTCCTCTGTCCCTCCTAAAATTGACATTTCAGTCACTGAAGAGTAGGGAATAGGGATTTAAAGCTTAAAGTACTGCCAGACATTAGTGTTACAGCTGAAGTCTCTATTAGAAAACAATTTGTATATTAAGCTACACATTATAGGAGGCTTCTTGAGCTGGTATTAGTGTGTCATGATTTGTCACTGATTTTTGGTAATTTGTCCCTAATTCTTCAAGCCCTGTTCCTGTTTTATAATGCAGGAGGTTGAAAAGTATGCCCAACTGCACTCTTGCAAAGAAAAGAAGGAGATCTCCATTGTTTCCCGGTGGCATTCTATCACATGCTAGGATGGATGCTGCAGTTGACAATGGTCCTGCATGCACTGCACATTGAATGTGATGGCTGCTGTGCATACATACAGTCTCTGCGCTACCAGTAAAGCACATTGGAATACAAATGTGCAGGAAAATCAGTGTATAAAACCAAGGTCTTTGCTTATAGTATGTATTCTCTTCTTCGATGGATAAGACAGGCTGAAATTTATTAGCAACATTCTGAATGAGAGCTGCACACAGGCGACATGTATAGTAAGCTCATGTAGTGCTCCAAGGCTGGTGTGGGTATGATCTTACTATTTCGATTGGGAAGACAGTTTTATTCCCAGTGGCTAAGACAGGGCTTCGTGTATTGCACATTTTGGAGGTGACAGTACAGTTGTGTGCCCCCAAAGAATGCCACCACTACTGTAACTGTGTATCAGGCCCCGCTATTTAACATCACTTCTGTGACTAACAGATACTGCTCTCTGATTTATGAGACACTGTGAACATCATGGCTAAATCCAGACAACAAAATGTATGCTCTAACATTGCAAAAATAAGACAAAATGCAGCACCATATGCACAGAAACAAAAATGCCAGGAATCAATGTATGGGGTCGAATAGGAGGTCATAGTAAAGTATAGAAAAACATCTTTTTCACATGAACTGCTTCTATAGCTTCATCTCCCTGTTATTTTAACAGCAATAGACTGAAATGCCTCTATTAGAGCTGAAAAAGGTTTGACTATCCATAATAATGTCTTGATCCCATGATCCTTGGGGGTTTTCACTGCAGGCTGTCATGCCTTTGAGAGCAGAGGATTGTAGTCAAAAATGGGTATTGCATTGTATAGTTGCTGTGAACTTATTTATTACTACTGCACATTTCCTGCTGCTATTTTCTAGCAGTTTATTTACCCTGACTAGCTTAAGCAAGAGATAAATCTTTTCCAGTGGGGGTCCTCCATCCTACTTCTTCCACGGTTTGCGGCTGTGGGGTGGGGACTGAAGACTTGGGAGGTTGAGTGACTTATTCAAGGTGAGTTAGTGCACAAAGGGCTCTGGTGGGAATTAGTTGTTTTTACAAGCCTGGTCACCTCAGTGCAATGCTGTTGCTGCCAAATGTGCAAATATGGATGTGATGTGGGAGATGCTGTGGCCACTTACTTCCTCTTTCATGTATGTTTACCATTAGTATTTTCAAAGGGTAAGGCCACTGATACAATGATGGATTTTCTCATGCTATTTTCACATGACACTTTGCAGGTAGTATGTGTAGTTTTTAGGTGGAAGTGCTTGCTCCATGTGATTAACTGCCTTGGCAAACACTGTTTGGGGTCAGTTGATAAGATGGGCTGCCCATCAGAGCATAAGTTCGGTGCAGCCTGTTATCAGCTCAGAGGGATACTGTAGGTGGATGTGCTGGTAATGGCATAGACTAGCATAGCTACTGAGTTGCTTGGGGAAATCAGAATTCATTACACTAAATTATTTTCCCTGAAGAAGTACACTACGCAGTGAGAAGGATGGCAGAACAGTACATTTCAAAGTAGAGAGTTGCTAATTCGCAACATTTTATTTTGCAGTTCATTTAACCTCCACAGTAGTGGGGTGGGTGGGGTGGGAAGATAATGTGCAAATTGAATTTCTTTGCCCAAGTGTTCCAAATACAAAGACATGATGGAAAAAAGGACTGCTGGCTCATCTAGTCTTCAGAACTTTGGAAATATTAAAACATTCAGATTCAGGCTACATATCAAATACTGGTGGTATTAGATAACAAATGTGTATATCAGAAAATTCTTCTCCTCCCAGTTGCTACAATTCCCCACTGTTACACCCCTCCACCTGTCCAAGTGATGCATTTCCTGAACCTTTGAATTGCATTTCACAGTCTTTTTGGTAAAACTTGTCACATGGCCAGTACAAGTCTGCACTATACCATGACCTGAGGTTAACAGTCATGTCAGCAGAGTCAATGGCCTCTGAGGTATTGTCCTTTTAAACAGCCAACTACTGAACTACAAAGCAACATAGGGAGAAAGGGGAGATGGGGGGGGGGGTTCATTGGTACACCAGACCTCCAGTCAGAAGCCTGGTATTGATCTGTAGTGGATCCTATCCTTCTCAGGAGCAGGGAATCATGGGATACAGCAGTCCATAAGAACGACAGCCATACCCTTGTGTCTTCCATCAAATGTATTGGCACCTCAAAACACCGCCAGCCAATGTGTCCCAGCCTTCTATTCCTGGAAAAGGGGGCTAGACATGGCCAGTGGTACAACATTGTGGAGTTGTGGTCCCCCCAAATCCTACACCAGATGATGTACTGCCCTTATGGCTGCCTTTCCCTGGCATACCAGTGGCACCCTGGTATGCAGCCAAAGCAGTACTAAGCTGGCATTCTGGGGTACCACCAGCCTCCAACCAGGACCGCCTGCATATTTGTGCAGGATCTGGGCTGGTCAGGGGATTAGGACCCACATGAGTGCACAAATAATTAGTGCATCAGTGGCTGTCCCAGGGCACCTGGAATGCATACCGCATAGTGCAGGGTCAGTCCCTAAGGTGCATAGTGTCCATCGACAGTAATTTTAAGATTAGAATGTAAAAGTGCTCCCCCTCAGGTGAAGAGGTGGACTTTATTGGACAAACCTGTAGCTTTATTACCACCTACAGCTATTTACTTGTTTCACCCACAAGGCAATAGCTGTTCTGTTATAAGCATCAACTCCAATCTGTATTTTTGTAACAATATACATATATAGCATGCATGCACTCCTGATACCTTATTTTATTTTTACATTTCCTGGAGTCCCTTCTCTGCTGACACAGCCAAAAGTAGCATGCATGGCATTTACATTCAATTTGTTTTCAACACTAGGTGAGCGAAAATGAATGTTGAACTTTCTGAAAACATATTGCAAACAATAAATGTTCTGATAATTTATTTTAGCACCTGCATGCTTTTAATTATGCTTCGGGCCACCTCATGTTGCAACATACTGATACACAATTTAAAGGAGGTAAAATGTAAAACAAATAAGTCATTAACTCTAGCTATATATGGAAATTCACTGCATTGCTTTATTTTCCCTATGAAATATCAATTTTGTTTTGAAATCCCCATTTCCATAATAAATGTATGCATGCATCTACCCATCTATTATTTAAGATTTGCATTTCTCCACTTTTAGCTGCCAGCTTCTCATTGTGTTAGAGAAGGCAATCTACATTCTACTTTGGATTTTAAATGCCCGTGCTTATATTCATCTCTAGCTTTGTCTTCAGTTACAACCCCCCTCCCCTGTCCATGGCTGTGCAAGTATTTCTCCAGGCATGAAATTAGCTCTTTAGGAAGAGTGTAATACTGCCATTAATTTCAATGGGAGGCAAATTAAACTGCAGTGTCTGCACATACCCTGATGCTGAAAGTGGTGTTTTGGTCCTATTTTGGCAATGGAACTACAGAGTCATAATGAGGTATGACTCCATATTGGATGATTGACATTTTTACTTAAGTCAGGCTCCATAGACTGCCGCAGTTATAGGAGTCACACTCCATCATGAATCCACATGGCAACTGAATAATGACCTTTTTTACAAGTCCCTTGAGGACCCCGGCTGCCGTTCTATTTTCTTTTCTTCTTTTAGATTCCTATAAGTAGTTTTTACCGGATTACTTGGGAAAAGCAAGGGGCTGAAAGTTCTCAGAAGAGGAAAAGCATCCCTCTGCATCCGTCTGTCAGTACCCATGTGGTGGCACTGCATGCAGGAATGTCCTGCCCAGTGAATTTCTTGGTGGTGGGTACAAAACAGAAACTGTTTTTATATTTCATGTTTTAGTTGAACATCTCAAAAGTACAAATACTACTGGCATTGTTAAATAACACAATTATATTTTTTGTGACACAAATGACAGCTATACTATTTCCAAATTATAGCATTACTAATTGCATGCATAAAGAAAAAAAAATAAAGTACCATATAGTCATTATGCCCATGCAATCTGGAACCAATTATTTTTTTTTATAATGATGGAAAAACATGCTTTATAATGCAACAGAAAAACATCACATTTCTTAAAAAATATATCAGTCTAGAAAGTATTACATGGTTTAACCCCCCCCCCCAAATAATGATATATGACCCACAATAGAAACTTTAATCTGCAGAGGACACTAAATTATAGTTTTGAAGTCTTCCTCAGCCTGAAAAGAGTTACTTGGATGGAGCTAATAAACACAGCAACCTTGGTAAACACAACAACCTTGGCTAAAATGCCTTTCAGACACACAAACTCATAGACAGATGTACTAACGTGTTAGAGAGTTGCTGCTGCTATTTCTGAGCTGTTGCACAACAAACAGTGAGGCTCTGGATGGGGATCAAACTTTAAATGACCATGAAACCCATACATTCAGTCTAGAGGTTGACATTACAAATGCCTAATGCAGCTTCAGGTTTAGGCAACTAACTAAAACAAAACTGTTTTATATATATATATATATATATATATATATATATACATATACAATATATATATTTTTTTTAATCATTTTTCTTACCTTGGCACCAGGTCTGCTATCACGTCCGAGGCATCCTGCATTCTCCGGCCGCCACCCAGATCATCCCTGCTCCTAACTGGGCCCCCAATGCATACCCCCATGGCTTGCCCCCCGTGGTGGGGCAGTGGAGAGGCCCTCCTTAGTTCTCATCCAACACAGGATCCAGTAATTACAGTGACACCCTCGGAGCCAGGCGTCCTGCTGAATGGCCATCAAGCCACCACAACCGGTGCCATTTTCCCTATTCTAGCCAGGCAGGAACTGGGGCATGCAATGATGCCAATGGAGGGAATGCGCATGTGTCCGTATGCGCTCCCTCCTGACACCGTGCCCCAAGTTCACCTCCTTCCATGCAGTGCCAGCACACTGCCCCCATCCTCTGCCAGAAGTCGCTAGCACACTGACAGCTGGTGACCCCCCTCCCCCAGAGAGGGAGAGCAGTCCACGGATGCTCAATCCCTCTCTGTCCCTGCCAACCCTTGGTGACCCTGGTCCATTCCCGAACCCAGGTTGCCAGTGTGGGGCGAGGTGTGGCATCCAGCGCCTCAACGCTCACCACCACTGGGCCAGGAAAACTGTTATATTTTTGTTAATTTGATTATTTACAAATTATGCCTTTTTAAAATTAGAATGTATAAACTGTACAGCATGTATGATTTATATTGAGATAAGTCAGTCACAGTCACTGCAGGAGGCAGTATAGCATTGTGGTTTAGGGCACTGAGCTGCATATCTGGAGACCTGGGTTTGAATCCTACAGCCCCCAGTTGCATACTCTGTGACCCTGAGCAAATCAATTAACTTCCTTGTGCTCCCAGGCTGCACCTGAAAACAAGCTTTGGCTTAGTTTGCCTTTCCTGGTTAAACAAACCCCCCCACCCCATTTCCATGTAATGCAGCTGTGTAATAATACACATCCAAGGTGGGTTGTGGGATACAAGGTGAAATCGAATGCCTTCAAACAAGGAACATACAATTATTACAGCAAAAGCATAAAGTGTGCTATTGTCCCGGATTCTTCCCTTTTCCTAAGAAAGACAGACCACCAGTATGTTGTTGTGCTCAGATAGGCAATCACTTTCTTATAAACCATATTTTCTTTGTTACATTCCCAAAATCATCTTGAGCTATTGTCTTATTACACCTCCTTCATTCTATTGCATTTCATATCAATATCAGTTCACTTCTCTTCTTCTTCCACTTCTTCTCGCCTCCCCAGGTGAAAACCTGGGAGCCTTCTTCTTCTCTCTTCTTATAGGTAAAGGTGATAACCACGACCGCTTTCTTCTTTTTCTGTTGTTCTCCTTCTCCTCCTTTTTCTTTTCCATTCCCCCTCCCCCTCCCTTCCCCTTCCTTTTCTTCTGCCATCCACCTTTGGCAGACCCTCTTAGCCCCTTATCCAGGAGACACTTTTTCCTTGCATCCCTGTTCTTTTGGGTGGGTGGGTGATAACAAAATTTTTAAACCAGCAAAAGAGGCAGATTACCTTTGTGCTACTTGTTATATACCCTATAAATTTCCTCCCCCCACTACCTTGATTCTCCTATGGTTCACCTGTTCCTCTTCATGCCCCTCCCCTTACTGCCTTATTGCTCCACCCCTCATTCCCCTCTTCCTTCTAAGCACTACCACTTTTGTTCTTAGGGAAGGGGTCCACCAGGACAACTTGGTCTGCCTCTTCAAGGGGGCAAACTCCATTGTCCTGGATACCCCCCTTTTCCCAAGAAAGACAGACCACCAGTATGTCGTTGTGCGCAGATCGGCAATCAGTTTCTTATAGACCATATTTTCTTTGTTACATTCCCATAATCATCTTGAGCTATTGTCTTATTACACCTCTTTCATTCTATTGCATTACATATCAATATCAGTTCACTTCTCTTCTTCTTCCGCTTCTTCTTGCCTTCCCAGGTGAAAACCTGGGAGCCTTCTTCTTCTCTCTTCTTATAGGTATCGGTGATAACCGAGATCCCTTTCTTATTTTCCGTTGTTCTCCTTCTCTTCCTTTTGCTTTTCCATTCCCTCCTCCTTTTTCCTATAGCCTGTCTCCAGCTTGCGTTGGATGTCTGGCCTTCCTCCCCCTTTACTGTTTCCCCTCCCTGGATCTATCTGTTTGTCTGTCTCCTCCAGGCCTCAATTAAACCCATCATCTCTGTGTTAAACATGTCTATGGCCAGGTCTGATACGTGAACTCCATCAGATCTGTAGAATTCATCTACCCATTCTTCCACTCCCCTCATTACTATGTGTCCTCCCATGCTTTTTACCAATGTCCCCACTCTCCTATTCATCTTTCTCCTGGCTCTGTCTACCGCTGCAAGTCTGCGTGCATGTCTCCATACTCTTCGTGGTATCATGTCAGACCATACCAGGGTCACCTCTGGCCACCATTGTCTTACCTTCTCCAATTCCCTCTTTATTTTTAGGTATGCGTCTACCCATGGTTTTTCCCCTATATCATTCCCCCCCAGGTGTATGATAATCAAATCCGGTATAGTTCTCCACTCCTTCATCTCCAGTAACAAAGGAAGTAATTGTGCCCACTTCAGCCCTTGAATGCCACACCATATCAGCCTACATTGTCTGACATCTTGGTATAGCTGCTTTCCCCTGGCCTTCTTTTCAACTCTCCTTTCTGCCCAGTAAATGTAGGAATGCCCACAGATCCACACTTCTGTTATCCTCCCTCTACCTATTGGATTTAAGCAAGACACTTTTAATATCAAAAAATGTTGTGACTTCTGCTCCCCTCCTTGGCCTTTACCTGAAAAATAAAATATAGATGGTATGTTAAAACTTCAAACTTTGAAAGCACGAATGTGTCTTTTATAACTGGCAGACTGCCAGTGCCCTATTTTCAACATATTGTTCACTGATTCTCCTTCAGCCGCCCATTTTGATGCGGCTCCTATACGGAATGAATGGGAAGAATAGCTAGCTGGGTTCTCACCCCCAAACTGCATGCCTTTTTTTAGCACGGCTGTGACCTGGTAACTGATCACCTTCTTCCCGTCCCCATGTACAAATAGCCTCCCTTCTTTTTTGCATCTCTGTGCGGCGTAAGCCCACAGTGCCTTCACTGGACACAAGGTCCCTTCAGGATGGGGTTTTATGGTTATGACACAACCTTTTCCCATCTGGTCTGTTTTGATCTTTTGATTACCAGTTGTATTGTTTCCCATCCCCAACTTATATCCCCCCATTCCAGCCACCCTTTATCATCCTTACCACCATGCCCCACTGGCTAGCTCACTCTCATTGCCTCGCGAACATTACTACATATATTGTAAAGAATAGCTGCACTTCATCCTTGGACCTACAAACCTCAGCAAGTATTCCCTTCAGTCTGGATAGCCAATACTCAGCTATCAGGTGCCTGCTGTCCATCTCTCTCTGTTTCAACCTGCTCCAACCTTGCAGCATCCTCCGTATCATCATTGATTTCGTGGGATCCTGCCATCTCTTCAGGCTACATACTACACTGATCCCGGCTAGGTGTACTCCCATTGTGTTTTATGCCAAACCCTTCTCCCATTGATCTACCATAAACTTCCCTAGCTGATCTTCTGTTATGGCCCCACTTACCTCCATATGATGTGCTGCCCTGAAAGCCTGCAACACCCTCCATGCCCCTGCATAAGCCCTCAAGGTCTGTGGTGCCCATGAGTTCCGAAACAGCATCTCGGCTCCCTCTTGCCAACATCCCAGATGTTCATTGGGATGGGCGTTTTCAGCTCCTCTGCTGTTGGTACCAGTGCACAGAAATGGTCCAGCTGCAGACGGGAAAGGCTGTCAGCTAGGATATTCCTCACCTCATCTATGTGCTTGGCCCTAAATGACATATTGAACTGTAGCCCCCTCAAAACTAATCACCTCAACACCCACATTACGAGCTCTGACCTGGCCCGTTTGTTATTCAAGACATCCACCACTGCCTTATTGTCGCACCAGAAAGTCACCTTCTGATTTCACAACTCCTCCCCCCCCACCAAGGTACAAGTCCAAATTGGCATAATTTCTATCACTGTGATGTCCTTTACATAATAGTTGAAAACTCACTAGCACATTCTCAACCTCCCTGTGTCCACTGCCTATCAGTAGGAAGTCATCCAAATAGTGTATCACAGACTTATACTCGGTTTTCTTTTGAAAGATCCACTACAGGTAGGTGCTGAACTTTTCAAACGTAGCACAAGCTATTGAACAACCCATGGGTATTGCCTTATTGAAATAGTATTGTTCTTCCACCTTAAACCCCAAAAGGTCCCAGTCCTCTCTTCTAACAGGCAGCAAATGGAAAGCTGATTCAATATCTGTCTTTGCTAGCCAGGCATCAGGGTAGCCCTTATGATGTGCATTGCCTCTTCCAGCATGGCGTAGGTCACCCTGCTGTGTTCTTCGCCTATAAAATCGTTCACGGAATCTCCCTCTGGAAAAGACAGGTGGTATATCACTCTGTATTCCCCATCTTGTTTTTTAGGAACCAAACCCAGAGGGGAAATCCTCAATCTGTCTATCGGGGGAAACAGATACGGGCCTTCCACCCGCCCTGCCGCCTTCTTCTTTTCAATCTTCTGTCTCAAAATGTCTTCCTTTCTCCTAACTGACCCCAGGTTTTTTGCTTCCCTCGCTTGCCTTGGCATGTTGCACTGGAGGGAGAAACCAAATTTAAAACCTTCCTGTAACATTTTTGCCGCCTTTTTGTCCGGGTACCCTGTAAGCCACCTGTCCCAGGCTCCCCTCTTGAAAGGAGTCCTGATGGCCTGAAATCGGTCCCTGTATCCCCTGTTCCCTTCCTCCCCTGCCTGGCCCCCCTCCTCCTTGTCACTCGACTAGTCCAATCAATATGACTGGGCTCCTCTATTCCCCTGGTCCCTGCCCCTTGTCCCTCTGTTCCAGGTCTGACCCCTATAACCCTGCCCCTCCCAAAAGGGCTGGTGGCCTGTCCTGTGCCCTCTTCCCATTTGTGTCCCCTGGGTCCACGAGGTCCTACATCTCGATGCTGGATGGGTACCCCCACATTTTGAACATGCATGCCTAAAATGACACTGCAGCCAGGAGCAAAATGCCCTGTTGTACCTCCAACAACATTTTTGTAACAAACCCCCTTTTCTACTCATGTCCCCTTCTGGGGTGGACTGGTCGGTAACATAATCCATCCATAAATCTAGCTGCTTTGTGTCCCATCTTACATCCCCATATGTGGCCATCCTCTGGCGAAAGAATTCATCGTAGTATATCCATCCCAACCCCCTTTTGCTTTCGCCTGCCATATGATCAATGAGTATGTGATCAGCCGGATCCCCAATTCTGGCTTCTTCTCCATCACTATGGCGGAATATGTGGTGAAACCAACAAACCATCCATCCCAGGTTTTCCCTTTCGTAAATTTATCTTCTTCTTTCTTACCCTATAAAACGACAGTGGCTACCATCTCACTTTTCCCTATACTCTCAGTTTCCTCATATTTGGCCGCCGCCTCCCTACTCACCAGAGCAAATATGTCCACGTATTCCCCTTTCCATATCTTTTCCTTTGTAGCCAAAGGCACATGCTCCCCTATCCTCATGCTGGGCTTACCAATTTCCCATGTACCCTTTCCCAGACCATCCGGTTCCTTCTTCTCTTCCCCTGTGTCTTCTTTGTCTGTTCTAATCTCTGCCAATGCTGTCTCCATCTGTCCTAAACCTTCTACCCCTAGCGCAGCAATTATTTGACCTCTATATTCTTTAATACTTTCACCTACGGAACCTGATACTCTACCTGTTGGCCTGATCATTTCCTGAGGCCTGTTGTCCATGATCTGCATCGGACCTGGGCTCCTGTGACTGTACTGTTATCTGTGGCACCGGGGGTGATGGGGCAACTGTGGCCTGAGGCTCCAACCTGGGTACCTCCAGGGGCACCACTGATGGTTCCAGGGAGGGTACTAGTGGCTCTGGGGACCCAGGGGACTGGGGTGCTGGGCTGACCGCTCGGGAGGTGCCACCACAGGGGCCTTCTTGGACTCACTGTCCTCCCAGCCTTTCTCTGCCCCTTTCCCTTCTCCTGCTTTCTGCTTCTCCCCAGACCGCCCAGGCTCATCCCTTCCACCAGCTGCCACATCATGTTGGCCTTCTCAGTCAACTCTGCAATCGCCTTTGTCGTCTTCCCTAGATGGCTTGCCCTTCTTTGGTGCCATGTCTCTCTCTTGGCGTGCTTCAAAAATGCTGAAAAACAACTAAAAGAATTGTCACTCATTATCCTTTGTTATAAACCAAACACCTTTTTTTATGCTATTTCTCTGCTCTCTCTTTCTTTTTTTTATTTTTCTTGGATAAACCAATCCTCAGTCCCCACCTCTCTCTGCTGGGCCTAGGTCCCCAGGCACTACCCCTTCCCATTGCTGCCATGGTCTGATTGGGCCCTGCCATATTGAACTGCCTGACTTCCAGCTAGGTCTCCCTTGCCATCTTAAACAAAACAAAACATTATATTATGTGTATTTTTGGTATATAAGGTATATATGCCTCTGTCCCATGACTATCAGACACTGTGGCTATTCCCTTCATTCCTTCATTCCTTTAAACAGACTTGTCTGAGCCCCACCCCCAACCACAAGGTGTGACATCACACACCATGGCTGACACTGCGTGGCTTCCCGGGTCTTGTTCCATGGGTAGTAATTCCTATCCACCCCGCCCCCAGCGCAGTTCCCCATTAAAAGACCTTTTTCCGGTTGCCCTCGATTGCCCCCAGTTGCTTGAGAGTCCCCCTTTGTCAAGTGGCTTGACTTGACACCCAGAACAAAGACAAACCATCAGCCACTTGGTTTCTTATCGGGCCTAGCCCTACTATGCCTTTTCCAGACTGTTCGATCACCCAAACAAAAAGCTCTCTTCGCCTGCTCCCACATTCTTTCCCCTTGTAGCCTCCCGTAATGACCTTACCCTCATCTAGGCTTCCATCCTAATGTTTTGGTTTTTAAAAAGAAGGCAACACATCCCCCATCACTCACTCCCCCCAATGTGACGTCAGACACCACTAATGCACCAGCCGCGTGGCTTCCTCTGCTTCCTCAAGGCCTTGTTCGGCCGGCCTTAGTTATTTCTCTCACCTCTCTATGCTGCCTTGCTTCTTAAACCTTGTTACACAAAGAAAAAAGGCGCTCTCCACATTTCTTGCTGCTGTAGCCCAAAGCACCAACTTCTGCTATCGCCTCATATGCCTCCCCTTGTTCTGTCTGCGGCGTTCCCTGTTTGAACAAGAAAATGTTCTGTCTTGCAAGCAATAGCTACTGCTGGCGATCTCCTGCTTCTTGCTCAAAACACCCGTGTCCTCAACCAGTGCAGTCTGATGCCACTAACGCCTCTGTGGTGCCCTTGCACTGACGCTAGACCTCTCAACCGTGAGTAAAAGGCCTTAACCAAACACTGTATATCTGGCCTAAATTACAGGATGCCCTTCCCCAAGTACCTATTTGGGACAAACTGCAAGGCCTCGAAGTCTTCCCATAATTTTCAAACCAAATCAAATAATTTTCAAACCATTTTCAAACCAAAACGATACTGCAATCCGAACGTAATTGTCTAACAAATTGCCAGGCTTCTTGCAAAAGACCACATAGCATAAAATACTGTAAATGACCACATTTCCTAAAACCAAGCTAAGAGGCCTTGAAGGCACATCATATCGAACCAAACGCCACACTCCTTTTTCTTTCCTTTTTTTTTTTTTTACCTTGCACGAAATTCCTCGCTTCACTGCTTCACAAACCTTTTCTTCCGATTTATTTTGGTTCTTCAAAAACTTTTGATAGCCAATCTGATGTGCTGGCTCTGTTGATCTAACGCTAGCAAAATTTTTAAACCAGCAAAAGAGGCAGATTACCTTATACTACTTGTTATATACCCTATAAATTCCCCCCTCCCACTCCCTTGATTCTCCTATGGTTCACCTGTTCCTTTTCATGCCCCTCTCCTTCCTGCCTTATTGCTCCACCCCCTCATTCCCTTCCTCTTTCTGAGCACTACCACCTTTGTCCTTATGGAAGGGGTCCACCAGGACAACTTGATCTGCCCCTTAAAGGGGCAAACTCCATTATACTTATAAAATGGGTTAAAATGTGTAACTGAATTAAAAAAAAAGACCAAAAAAAAACCAAACAACAAAAAAATAAAGTATATTCTTCTGCTGAATTAAGAAAGAATCATTCTCAGCTTCACCTCCCTTTGGTTGTTTAAAAAATAAAACCCCATTTCCACCCAGATGTCTTTCTCCTGTGATCCAAGACATTTTTTTAGCATTTTTATAGAATTCCCTCCCCAACACCAGTACTTTATTTTTTTATGGTGTACTCACAATGTTCATCCTCTACTCTTACCATCCATTTTCTGATGCAACTACACCATTACAGCCAATATGCAAAAGTTATAGTTGACGACGATGAAGTAGCAATGAATTAACTGGTAATTAGTCCTCAACTGAAATAGGAGCTTTAATTGAGCATTTTCAGTTGAGCATTCAGAAAGCAAAACAAATATTGGGTGCAGAGGATAGTGGGTCTTCAACAGAGGGTTGTGGGAGCAGGGGAGTTTTCAAGGAGGGAGGGGGGATGAGAACTGAAAGTCACTTGGGGGGGTCACAAACTAAGTCCATTTGGAGGAAAAACCTCCAGACTCCACTCTGCATTTCTTGACATGCTGAACTTCACTGGGTCCCAAAGCCAGAAATGACATTAAAACACTAGCCAACAGTTGTAATTGAAAAAAAATATGTTGTGCCAACAAGGCAGGTTTTGTGTTGGCATGTATAACAGATGGTCCTCAGAGACCAACTTTTTCATGTGTGCATACTGTGAAGTTCACTGTAACAAAATGTGCTGGCAGTTAATAACTATTTTATTGAGCTCAGAATTCTTGTGACAAAAACTTCTCCTCCAGTGATCAATTTTACTGTTAATATATTAGAGCAACAGTGTAAATTGCCCAAGGATTGTGCAGTATTGTCCCTTTACAATACTTGTATTTAATGTTTATAAAATATTACACAATATGGTATTACAGTAATACAGAATTTCTTCTATGTTGTCTAGCTGGCACAATCACGTTAAAGGAAAACTACAGTCAAAATTTTAAAAAACATGTTGTGAAATTTTCATGTGTGTGTACTCCTAGGCCTGGGTATTCAGACTGCACCAGGCTGTGGCGCAAGCCTGGGCGCAGCGCAACTTGGCTGCGCAGGGGCGTTGACAGAGTGATATTCAACGGAGCTGCACCATGGCACAGCAACGTTTATTATCGGACCCTGGCCAGCCACAGTGCTCATGGCGCAGTGGCACTGCACCAGCGCAAGTGGCCAGAGTGGATCAGGGGGATGCGCTAGAGCAAGTTCCGTTGTGCTACGTGCAAAAATGTGATATTCAAAAGTGCACATGCAAATGGGGCCATAATGCATGCAAGGCACAAATGGGGCCATTTGCATGTCATTTTGGCCCCATTTGCATGCAGGTGCGCTGATCCCTGCTGACTTATGCCTGGCGCCCTGCCAGACTGCAGCCATCGGGGACCGATGGCCCCTACACAGTGCGGCAAAGCGTCCCACTGCCCGATCACAGACATCTGTTAAAATAATAATCTTCCAATATCCCTGGTGGTCCAGTGGACTGCTCACAGCCTGATGGTGGGCTTAAGTGTAAAATACAACATGTCCAATGTCCCTGGTGGTCAGTGGTCACTCACAGCCGATCAGGCTTAAGTGTAAATACAACACATCCTATCCTGGTGGTCAGTGATGGACCACTTCAGCCTGTCAGCGGGCTTATGTTTAAATAAATAATGTCCTATATTTCTAGTGGTCCAGTGGACTGCTAAAACTGTCGCCGGCATAAGTTGAGTAAAAGCAATGTCCTATATCCCTGGTGGTCCAGCAGTACCCCCTCCCCACCTGCCCACTGAGCCCCACCTCCCCGCTCCCCCAGTCAGCGGCGGGAGGCAGCACCCTACCCGCCTGCCACCCCACCGCCCGCTGACTAACAGTGTACAGTAGGGCTTTCACATATCTGGACTGTGTAGTACGGCACGGGCTGCACACCCATTGGCTCATGCTGTGGACCAATGGGTGTACAGCCCTACCATACACTGTCAGTTGGTGGGTGGCAGGGCGGCAGGCGGGTGGTGCTGGACCAAGGGGTGGGGCCAGTGGGTGGCTGGGGACGGGGGGTACCGTTGGACCACCAGGGATATAGGATGTTGCTTTTATTCAACTTATGCCTGTGATCAGGCTGTGAGCAGTCCACTGGACCACCAAGGATATTGGATGTTGAGTTTATTCGACTTAAGCCCGTAATCGGGCATGAAGAGGTCCACTGGACCACCAGGGATATTGGACGTTGACTTTATTAAACTTAAGCCCGTGATCAGGTGTGAAGCGGTCCACTGGACCACCAGGGATATTGGAAGTTTTTTCTACTACAGATGCCCAAGATCGGGCATGGGGGGGCTGCCACGAAAGTGCAGCCAGAGCTCAGGTGGCCTGCAATATGGCAGCTCATCTGTGGGTGGCCAGCCGTTGTTTCTTTTTTTTGGCTCACCTGTGTGTAACTCAAGTAGGGGTTGTGCATGCATGGGCTCAACACATCCCGGGCTGAATATCGAGATGTGCGGATTATGCATGGGCATACCCCCACTACCTGCGCCACATACATTACTGATGCACTTTGGCGCATCGAGATTTGTGCCAGGCACAATCTCCATTTCAATATCGTGCCAGTTTGCATCAGTTGGTTGCGCATGGTGCAACAGTGTTGTGCCATGCACAACCCTTCTGAATATCCAGGCCCTAGTCTAATCTTCCTTTTGTTTGTTATTAGGAGTTTTTTTTTCTAAATTTGCTTATCAGTTTTATGGCCCCTGGGCATCTCCATGTTTGAATAGTTTATTGCTCGTCTCTTTTCTATAGTGCCTCCTGTCCCATGTGACAGTGGTGCATCCAGGACTATTGATTCTAAGACTAACAACTACTACAGCAGCAATCTGCTGTTAGGAGCCTGATATTCTGGCTTTAACTAAATAACTTTTTCTAATGCAAACCTTTTGTTTTGTAGGTATGTGTTTTGGTCTAGCCAACAGTAGTAAATGTTTTGTTTTTAAAGGTTTTCAGTTCATGAAACTGCACACAACCATTAAAAAAGCACACAAATCACCCTAGCTTTGATTAGTCAAGGCTCTAGCTGTTTCCTTACAGAGTAACCCACTCAGTTATCCCTCAGGTGTTTGTCATCAGTAAATGTTGCCTTCATTAGGGTTCCCTGGGCAAGAAGAGTTACACAAATCACAGCTCTCCAGCTGTATGCCTCACAAAAAAGAAACAGCTCTTGTTGAACTAATGGCCATAAATGCATCACTGTCACATGGGACAGGAGGCATTGTGGGGAAAAAAAATAAAACATGCAGATCTCCAAGGGCCATAAAACTTGCAGGCAGAAGGACACACTAGGAGTGCACCTACAAATCAAAACACTCAGCACTACATATTTTTTTGTCAATTTTGAATTTAGTTCACCTTTAAGGTTGCTGTTCTTTACTCTGTACCTGGTCACAGAGAAAACAGAGGGCTGCCATTCTAGGCACTCTCAATCCCTTACCATTCACCACTACTGAACACAACACAGTGTGGGGAAAACTGCACTGTTGCTGGTCTGTGAATAAACAGCAATTTTCAGATTAGAGTGCTGTCAGTCCCTCACCTTCTACAGTCCCAGCACCAATTTCATCACAGTGTTGGGAGCCTGTAGTTTACCTGCCCAGTCAGTCCCTGGAGCTTTTTAGATTACTGTGCTACCAGTCCCTCACCTTTCATCAATCACAGCACTCATTTCATCATAGTGTAGGGAGTTCTTTAGTGTACCTGCCTACTTAGTACCTTACATGTCCCTTGCACCCCTTTGGTTTCTCCTTCAGCCAAACAAACCTAACAGCATAACTCCTGATAGTGTCAACCACATTGCAGTGGCTGCAAATGTCTCCTTTGGACCACCATAGGCACAGTGATAGTTTTATTTTTGGTTTTTGTTGACCTGGTAAGTGCACTAGACAAATTCTGCCTCTTTTCAGGCACAACCCGGGGAAGGGGAATACAGATGAATGCCAACTGACCTTGAACTGACCTTAAACCAGATTAAGCTGTTGGTGGTATTTTTAGTGAATGGGGGAAATTTGACCAGGACACCGGGGATTTTCCCCTACTCAGGAGAGGGCGCTACTGGTGGGAATCTCTCAGAGTGCTTGCTGACAGCGGTGTGGCAAGACGTGCGGGAAGCTGAGGAGCTGATCACCTCCTCAGCTTTCACCGGTCTAGTGATCAACATGGCTACGGAACCTATCTCGGAACAGAGTGCTGCAATGGCAGCGGTTTCCATACCTGATGCAGTCATATGTGATGTCTCCTTGGAGGTGGGTGAAGTGCGCGAGGTGGAAGAAATTAATCGTCAGCTCCAGGCTGTGGAGCATCAGTTCATTGCCGCACGGAATACTTTGTTGCAAGAGTTGCATCGGCATTGTGCAATTTTGTCGGATGGACAGGAAAAGGAAGTGACATGGTCTGGAACTACGCAGGACCCTGTAATCAGATCGCAATGTACAGGCGATTTGGAGAATGGATTTTCTTTTGAGTTACCCTCCTGCTCTGTATTGGACTACCCTCTGGAGCTGGGTGAGTCTTTACCATTCACTGCTTCCCCATCCCTGCAGGTCTTTATGGAGACCCAGACTTCTTCAATGACTTCTGTAGCAGTCCCTGAATTGCTTGCTGACCCACATATAGGGCAGTTTACTATAGGCTTGGATCCTAATGAACACAAGGGTCTTGTTGGAGGCCCTAAGGAAATACCCTGTGTTTCATCAGTGCAGAATCCTCCCCTGCCTGTTGCCGACCCCCCCCCACTGCCTTGGAAAATTTATCTAATGCTTCCAACGAAATTAAGGCATCTGCTACATGGGTAGCTACAGCCCTATAGGCTGCAGGGTGGGTAAGATCCCCAGATGGGAAAACTTGGGATGCAAATGTGACGTCTGAAGAGGCTTCTTCACATTCCCCATCTAATGTGGGCTTGAGTTTTCCTCCTGGTCAAGTCTCACAAGATACTTTAGTCCCTACTCCCCTTATTTCCAGTCCGGATCCTGTGGAAGATATTAGGAAACTGAAGGATGGTGATCTGATACACCCTCCTGACCCCCCCGAGGCCTTATCTGAAAGCACTATAGCTCAGCCATCTGCTTCAGCATCTGAGCTTGGTCAGGGGAAAGACCCTTCTGTATGGCATGATAAAATTGCTGAACGACTTTTTCTTGCTACCTTTGGTCTTGTGAATGAGCCTGCTGCTCGGCGTAATGCAGTACATTTGAAATTTCGAGGGTCACTGGATGATGTGCCTAATAGACTTTTCATTGGTCGTGATTTGTTGAAAAACAGTATGCGGTTTTATGCATATGAGATTTATGCCTTGATTCATATGCCTGGGGACTCTATTTTTGACATCAGTTTCAAGCATCCAGCAGGTATGAATAGATTTTGAAAACAATATCAGGCTTTAAAACATACACCTATGTGGAAACCTTTTTTGGCTATACCTTTGACTAAACCAGTTTCTAAGAAAATTACCATTCTATTTCGAAACAAGGGGGTTAATGTCGCTGACATAACCTACTGGTTACAGCAGCACTGTACTGTTAAAGGCTCCCCTGAGCCTATTCTTGATGACGAAAACCTCTGGACAGGGGTTGGAGATACTTAACTGATTTACGATTAGAGAATGGATTAACTAAACATCTGCCTAATTGTTTCTTTCTGGGTTGGGACAGGGGGGTTCTTTTTTATCCAGGGCAGCCACGGGCCTGTTATAAGTGTGGGGCACTAGGTCATTTAAGCAATGTATGTGATCAACAGAAATGTGGACTCTGTGGGGAGTTGGGTCACATAGGGGCTCATTGTAGAAGTCCTATGAAGTGTAATTTATGTGATGAGCGGGGGGACACTTTCCGTTCTTGCTCCTGGGCTTCTCACAATCAAGCTGATCCTGCTCTTCGGGCTGAACAAGACGTCTATGTTGCTAATGCACAAAAAGAGCGTCAAAAGATGCAGGATTTATTAGTGCGTCCTGATGCCCCTGTCCCTGTCCCTGTTCCTCACCCTTCTCCTAGTCATGCTGAGGGGGAGATTTCTCAGGCCCCAGACTTAGATGACATGGATACTGGTGCTCTGGCCCCTACATCCCCTTCCACTTCAGGTATGGCAGACGGTCCTGTTCCAGCTCCCCTGTCCCCTACACTGGTTATTGCCCAGAGTGTACCTTAAGTGTTTGTTCCTGACACTATTCAGGCTAAAGTGTCTTTCGGTGTGCAGGAGGCCCCTTGTATGCCTCCACCAGGGGTACTGACTGATGTTCCCTTTCAATGAGTCACCCGATCTAGGACCACCAAACCTGGTTCAGGGTTCCCTCCCATATGTCTTGAGCCTGATTTAACTCCTACAGCCAATCCTTTTGCCCCTTTACTGGATCATGAGGGTGATAATGATGAGGTAGAATCTGATTTCTCCTCGGTTGCCTCCTCTCTTCCTGATCATGTCCTAGATGTTGAGGTTAAGGAAAAGCCCAAACCAAAAAAAAGGAAGAAAAGGAAATGATCTGTCTTTTAGATGGTCCAGGGTTTTTTTTTCCTTCCTTTTTCTGACAGACGTCATTTCCTTTATTACTGTTAATGTTAACAGTATTAAATCTCCATTAAGGCAGCGTCTTACTTTTGCCAGTCTTAGCGCATATTCTGGTTCTATTATACTTTTACAGGACACCAGGCTGGGGTCCCTGGCATGTATAAAAGAAGCAGGACAGGATTAGTGCTGGGGTGCTTCTTTCTGGTCACCCGGAGAAGATGTGTGCGATGGTTTGGGTATTTTGTTTTTCTCTAGCATTTCTATTCAGGTGTTACAACTTTTGGACATATTGCCTGGTAGATCTATGCTTATAGATATTGTTGTCTCTAATTGTACATACAGTCCAAAGCCGATAGAACAGCTCTGTTTCACCGCATTTCTCCATATTTACATACTTCTAAATTAGTTTTATGGGGTGGTGATTTTAACTGCGGATTAGCTTCTAGGAATTGGGGATGTAAGACTCAAAAACTGTTTTGTGACACCAATGCTTTGCTGCAGGTTTTAAGAACAAATAATTTGATGGACTCTTATGATTTATTGCACCAGCAGCCAGAGCATACCTTTCATAAAGGTTCTATCTCATCAAGGATAGATTTTTGGTTTTTGTGCAAGAGACTTTCCTGTTTTTCTATTTCCACATTACCTTTAGAGACATCTGACCATTTAATTTTGAAACAGACTATTGGGTATTATCATAAACTTTTATTAGGCCGTGGCTATTGGAAATTGAATACGTCTCTCTTACAGGATATGACACTTTCCACACACAGCTAAATTTCTTTTTTTCACTACAGTCAGACATAGTTTTTTTACATGACAGTCCTTTGGACTGGTGGGAAGACACAAAACAGGACCTTAAGTTTCTTTTTCTACAAGTTTCTCGGACTAAAGCCCGGAATTCGTATCTTACGTATCTGGGATATAGAGTTAGATATATGGCCTTGTTGTCACAGGTGGGTTCCTCAGAGGGTAGTAAGCGCAAGGAGTTTTTGATCTTAAAGCAAAAATGCTAGCTTTTCTTCAATCATGAGAAAAAAGATATAGATATCAACAGAAGTATGTTGTTTCTGGCACTCGAGAGCAGGTGAACCCATTTGATCTTTCTGACCAGGAATTGCCACCTTTGTGTATGACTGCTTTACAATCTTCAGATGGATTATTAGTACATGATACACGAAGTATTCGGAGCATAGTTCAAACATATGTTACTAAGAGTTTTACTAAACCTGATTCTGATTCCTTTTTTTCTTTTTTTCATCCTATCGACATCCCATCACTTTCAGAACTTGAACTTAGGGCATTAGTATCTCCTCTTTCTATGGATGAGGTTAATCAGGCTATAGGTCATTTATCAGCACATACCAAACCTGGGATAGATGACCTACCAAATGAATTTTATAAAAAGTATGCAGATATTCTAGCACCTTGGCTGCTTGTTGTTTTTCAAGCAATTTGGGCAGAAAAAAGACTAACTCCTAGCATGGGAAATGGGATAATGTTTTTTTTTATTTATAAGAAGGGGGACCCTACTATTCTGCAAAATTGGAGACCTTTGAGTTTGTTGACCACTGACTACAAAATATTGGCCAATATTCTAAATCACCGTCTCTCAGCAATTGTGCATAAATTGTTAATTTCTACACAAACATGTGCAGTTCCTGGTAGAAATATCTCCCAGAATTTAATTTTTATTAGGGAATTGATAGAACAGGGTCTGCAGCATAAACTGACTGGTTATTTGTTAGCCTTAGACCAGGAAAAAGCGTTTGACGCTTTGCGTCATGATTATCTTTGGGCTATTTTGGCATACTATGGTATACCACCCCCCTTTTTGGATTTAATTCAAACCCTTTATAGATCAGCAACAGTAACTCCCCTGATTAATGGACATTTGGGTATCTCAGTTCCTTATCAGATTGGAGTCCGGCAGGGCTGCCCGTTGAGTCCGCTTTTGTTTGTCTTTGGTTTGGACCCCTTATTGCGGTGTATTGAAATGGATACTAATGTTCATGATATTATCTCCTCTGAGGGCTATTGTTTTTCTAAAATATTAGCTTATGCAGATGATTGTATTTGCTCTATTGCAGATATTGATTCGGGGAGACGTATTTTGGATTTTTTACATTCGGTTCAACTCAGCACTATATTAAAATCAATACATCTAAATGTTCTTTGATGCCTTTAGGTCAGACTTCCAGTGTTCAATTTTTTAACATCCTGGTTGTTGATAAAAAATTGAAACTACTTGGTGTAAATTTTGGCTCCCAAGACTCAGTACACTATAATTGGGACGAGATTTATGATAAAGCACTTCTTAAAGTAAAGAAATGGCAATCTTGGAAAATGACACAAAAAAAGTGTGTTCATGTTAAAATCTTACATTGCCCCTCTTTTTCTATTTCTTTCTCGTATTTTTCCCTTACCATTTGATATGCATTCCAAACTTTTGAGTCTTTTTTTTCAGCTGCTGTGGGGTAGCCGTTTGAATCCATTGAAGAGAGTGCACACCTACAGACCCTGGAAGGATGGTGGCCTGGGTATGATACATCATATTGTTCAATTTTTTGGGAATTTTTTCTATACTTCAATTAGGCCTTTGTTGTTAGAGCAAAATGTCATGGGTTGTATGTGCATGTCCCTGTGGGGGCGTCCTTTTTTAACAGCTTGGGGATGGGGGAAATGGTACCCTGTGGATAAACAGTTACCTTTGTATGTTCAACACACACTGAAATACATTAGACTATGGAAAATAGAGCTTAGTTGGTTTGTGACACATGAGCGGAAGTCCTTTTATACCAATATTGTTTCTACATGCTATTTTGAGGATCCCCTTTTTTCTGTTCCTGCTTGTATAGATACGTTTTCTTTGTTAGCGAGTGTGATAGAACCCAGAATACCAGAAAAGATGCGAGATGTGGTCTGGTTGTGTGCTCATCAGAAACTTAATGTGCGGGCAAATCATAAGCATAAGCAGTTATACGATAGGGTTTGTCAAGAACCCTCTTGTCAGGGACAGCTTGAGACAATGCAGCACTTATATTTTGAATGTTTTCATATTAAATCCTTTTGGTATGCTCTGGCACATTGGTGGGGTGAACCGCTTTTTGGTTCCATTACATATGATATCTTGGTATTAGGACAGATTCCAAGGGCATGGTGCAAATGGTATAAAAGTACTGTGTATGTGCTATTAGCCTGTCTTAAATGGCATATTTGGCAAGATCGATGCTTACGAGTATTACAGAATAAGCATTTACAGTTGCAGGAAGTTTTTTTTCACTTACAGGATGAATTGGATGCATTCTATGCTTATGAATTCAGCACTCTGGGGATCAATGTAGGTACTTTGCTTTGGAAAAATGTGGACTGGGTAGGTTAACATTTCCTACTCTTTCATTTTATTTTTTTTTCTCAGTATTTTGATGATTTGATTAATTTTCTTTTCTTGCCTTATGTTTTGTTGTTTATATCTGTTTATCTTCTTTCATTGTATCTTGTTTTTGTATACTTAATAAAAATTTCCCCTACTCTTCCTGTAGGGGGAACCTCTGGCCTGTGAGATGGCCACTTCCACCGATCCTCCGGAGGAGATGGACATCTCTGGGGTGGGGGAGCAAGCCTCCTCTCCTACCTCACTACTACAAGAGGCTCACCTTGAGACAGCCAAGAGTATCGTTTTCCAGCAAGCTGGAGTGGAAACTCTAGATCTTTCTTCTTCTCCTGCAGATTTGAGCTGTGATGTTCTGGGTTTTTAAATTTCTATTCCGAGTCTGACTGACACTGAAACTCTCCTTCTAGAACAATTATGACTTGAACAGATTCGACATTGTACCACAGAGCAATCCTTATGACAGAAACTCACTTTGATACTGTCTGAAACTGCAGTTGACATGGGCATGGCGTGGCCTGTCAGTGCTTCTAGTGATGCAGCATCATCAAAGGCTGCGGCCCGGGATGAGTCTGGTGAGTCATTTCTCCAGAATTCTACTCCTGTTCTAACTGTTACATCTAATTTGCCTGATGTACCGGCTGGCATTTCAACTGCAGATCCGAGTGGGTGCCCACAGCCATCTATCAAGGGAACTGATTGTGAGATTTGTGATGCCCTGTGTCTGTTCTGCTTGATACTGTACCTTGAATTCTCGGCAAGTTGCTGATTCAACTGACCCTGTTGCACTTACTGTCTCCCTTCCCATGCCTGTCCCTCTGTGTCAGGACTTGGGGTTTGTGCTGAAGACATTGGATTTTTTTACATCTGTGGATTATCAGCGCTCCCATGGTCTGCAAGACGGCACTACTGTTTTTTCCTTTGGCTCCAAACACAGGACTTCTGCCTTGGGGGTAAAAGAGGACACAAACAAGCATAGGACTGCTTTAACTACTGAAAATAGGCACATTCTCTTAGCTCCTGGTCCTCCTACACAGACTGTAGTTTCTCCTGCAGTGCCTTCTGACCCTACGGTCGGTCAGACTACTGCAGAAGTTTTACAAGTGGTGTTTTCTCTTGACAAATGGCAACCTCCCCTTCAAGCCTACTGGGTCATAATGCCATATGCTTAATAGCGTACAACATTATAGCTAACCCGAAACAGCGCTGTCCATGACAGTGAATGGTGCAATACCGCGTATACTGCTGTATGCGGTATTGCACCATTCACACAATCCCAGGCAGAGGATAAGGCCTCTGCTGGGAGTGGGTTCTGCTGAGTAGCTGCCATGGCTCACTGGATTGAGCCACAGCAACAGGAATCCAGGCTTTGCATCTGGGACTGGGTTTGATTTCGGTCCCAGACATTTTTCCACAAATTGTGCACTCCCAAGTTGGAACCCCCAGAGTTGAGAATGTTTAGTGGGGGGTCCAAGTGCAGCCCACCACAACGGGGATGTGGGGGGCAGAGTCCCCCACAGAAAAAAGACTTGTGCCACATGGCAATATTGCGCTGTATTGGCAGCATGAGTTTGCCATGCAGCATAATGTCTTGCAACATTATGACCCCATGCCCCCTTCAAGAACCCTGGTCCCCTCAACTTGTTCTGAGCGAGGTGGCCTGGAAACTTTCTGAAGCCAGAATTTGGGTCCCTGATCCTGAATGGGACCCTAAGCTGAATTTCTGTCTGGATCCCCCTTCTTGGTGTCCACTAAACTTTTCTATGGGATTGCCTCCCCTTGAGGTTTCTGTTCTTTCACCACTGGTTGTTGCTCCTATTGTCCCCCCGTGGCTCCTTTGCCAACAGTCCCCACGCAGTTGCCTCTGCTCCATGCCTCTGCCGCAGCTGAGCAGCCTGCTATCCCAGGGATTCTCGAGGTGAGGGGTGATGTAGTTGAGGGTGTGGATGACCACCACAAGGACAACCCCACCACAGAAACCTCTCCTGTCTGAATTATTTTCCAATATCAAGAAGGAGGCTGCCTCTAGAAGGAATGCGGTCAGAATCCACTACATGGGAGGTCTGGAACTCTAGCCTCATAGGCATTATGTTGGTAAATGCCTATTGAAGGACTCCCTCCATTTCTCCCCAAGAAAGGTCTTTGCATTTATCAACATTAGTGGGGAGGACAACAATGATATCAGCTTTCGTACCTCCTATGCTTTGGACCTCTTCTGGGAGAGGCACAATCAGGTGAAGTTTTCTCCCACATGGACCCCCTTTTTGGTAATACTACTATCCAAACCTTTGATTAAATTTGTCACTGTCATGTTTTGGAATGAGGGGGTCCATGTGGGTGACATCACCTATTGGCTCTCCCAGAGATGTGAAGTGCTGAGTAACCCTGAGGCAATCCTAGATTCCAAATAATTTTGGACTGGAGGATGGAAATTCAAAATTAAACTTTTTCAATCAGAATCTGGAGTTACTCATGTACCTAATTCTTTAATGCTGGGACGGGATCGAGGTGTGTGCTTTTATGCAGGGCATCCTCGAGCCTGCTACAAGTGTGACCCTCGCACCCATATTTCTAGATCATGTGATAGGTCACACTGTGATAATTGTGGTGAGGTGGGCCACATCGCATTTCAATGTGCCTCCCATACAAAGTGTGACCTCTGTGACGAGGTTGGCCATGTTTTTGGTGCCTGTCCTTGGGCAGCAGGGAACAAAGCTTCCTGTCAGAGTCCAGATTTGTTGATCCAGTATGCCCGGGACTTAGTGCCTGTTACTTGTCCCCCCCCCCATACAGGCTCTGCACCATCCTTTCCACCCCCTCCCCTCTGTAGATGGTGCCCACCCCAGCAGTTCCTCTGCCAAGGAATGGTTTACCTACCCCTTCTCCCCCTTCCCCGCCCCTAGTGGTGGATCCTTTTGATATTTCTGCTCTGGTTCCAGTTTGTTGTATAGAGCCACATCCTTCAGTGCCTCCTGCATGGGCTTTGGTGCCTCTGCCTAGATGCTCTTCCCAGAATTTGAAAACTAAACCTACCTCCTCTCAGGGCTCTATTGTATCCGTGAACCCCTTCAATGTTTTGGCCTCGGAGGATTAAGGCTCGGAAATGAACCTGGAGGATTCTTCCTCCCAGCCCCCTGAATCCTCCCATGATCCTTTACATCCTGACTTGGTTGGGTACAGGGGTAAAAAGAAAAAGAAATACAGAAAGATAGCTTGATGCTGCTGCCTCCTTGAGTGTGGTATCAGTCACTATCCATAGCCTGCTGAATCCTTTAAAGTGCTCAGCTGTCTTTGATTTTGTTCACAACTCTAGGTTTGATTTTTGTTTTATACAGAAAACATGGATGTTTTCCTGTGACCAGATGAGATCCTTTCAGGGGGAATGGCTGTGGGGTCCTTCCTACTGATCCTTTGGACTGGACAGTGCCGATGGGGTAGGCATATTGTTCAATGAGTGTACATTTTCCCTCCATAAACTAATATACATATGTCCTGGCAGAGTGCTAATTCTGGATGGCTCTTAGGATACCCTGACTTGCCACCTGATTAATATTTATGGCACACAGTCCAAGGCAGAGAGAGTTTCTCTCTTCAAGGCAATTCAGCCATATTTGGTCACTTCACTTTCTGTTGTTTTTTTTTGTGGGGATTTTAATTGTCCTTTCATTAAAAAAGGGGGTGCTTTGGGGAAAAAAGGTGTATTGCGATTCAAATGCTCTTCAGCAGGTTATAGAGTCAGCTGAACTGATTAATTGCACCACATTTCAGAAATCTGGGCCTAGCTTTACATATTGTACAACTATTTGATCACATTTGTTTCTCCCACTTTACCTTCCTTTTCCTTCCATACTCAGCCCACTGAACATTCTGACCATTTATTATTTCTTAAATTTGGTACTCCCCCATTGATTTCCCCTAGAACTAATCGCTGGGAGCCTAATACATCCATACTCGCTGATCCCTTGGTTAGGAAAGGGATCTTGGGGGAGATTGCTGCTCGCTGTTCAGTTAGTTTTTTGTATTATTCAGACCTAGGAGTCTGGTGGGCAGACTCTAAAACGGATTTTAAATCATGGTTTCAGTGCTTTGGGAAAAAAATCTGAACACGACAAATTTTTGAAATGTCTCTCTCTGTGACAGCAATTTTTTCAGTAGTTTTCTTTAGCAAACACCACTAAATGGGATTACTCCTCACAAATCCATCTTGTGAAGAAGGAAATGCAGCTCTACCAATATGACAGGGCTCATATGCTACAGGTGGTTTTACAGTCCGGGACCCAAATGTCTCCTATTGGGGATCCTTTTGCTGCTTGTAAAACCTTGAGACACACTGTGTTGATGGACTCTCTGGTGAACCAGCATGGGCAGACAATTCACTCTACCCTTGAGGTTCACAGGTCTATTGAATCTTTTCTCCATTCCCATGTACCCCCTCATCATCCTTCATTAGAATCTATTCTCACTTATTTGGCAACAATAGATGTCCCCCACTTATCTGCTGATATTCCATCCATTCAGCACCTATTGGGTGGGAGGAAATTGAGCAGATTGTTAAAACTCAAAAAAATGGGATCTCTCCAGGTACTGACGGATTACCCTTTCAGTTTTATAAATCTTTTTCCTTTGAACTCTCACAATGCTTAGCACTGGTTTTTGAATATATTTTTGCTTCTCAAAAAATACATCCTGCCTTCTTGGAGGAATTGTTAATTTTTTTGTTCAAATCTGGCAATAAATCCCTTCTCCTCAGTTGGAAGCCAATTACTCTCTTGAATTCTGACTACAAAATTGTAGCTCATTTATTATGTTTGCTTGCACGCATGTGCAAGAAACATAGTGCCATCATCGGAGTTTTTGAAGGCGTGTCAGCCCTCTTCCAATTCAGTGTGTTTGCAGGCGCGGCCGCAGTTCTCCAATGCCTGCTGGAGCTGTCTATGACAGCTCCAAAATGCAGTGGCGTACAGTTGAAGGGGGAGCTATGCTTCAGTGAGCAGTGATCAGATATCGCCTGCTCATGCGTGCTCCCCCTACACACACACACATGTTGCGTGCTGCCCCCCTCAACGCACATACTGTATAGCCGACGGGGGTGCCCAATCCCCTGTCAGCTGTGCTGTGCCCCCAACACAGTTTCATATGCCACGCTGGGTGCCCATCCCAGTGTGGCTACACGTTGTATAGCCAACAGGGGTGCCCAATCCCCCGTTGGCTCCACTGTCCCCCCCCGAGTACAGGGTGCCACGCTGGGAGCCCACCCCAGCGTGGCAACAGATGCCATGGCCGACGGGGGTGCCCAATCCCCCGTCAGCTCCACACCCCCCCAGCCATCCTTCTGCCACGGTGGGAGCCCACCCCAGCATGGCAAACGTCCCACGTCGTCGTAATAAAAAAACCCTGAAAATCCAGCGGTCCCTCGTGTGTCTGCCCCACCTCGCCCACCACTGCGCACCCTGCCTCCCACACCCCCTCACCCCATACTTACCTCCGAGCTCGCGCAGCGATCTTGGTGGACTGGGGCTACGTCTGCACTCTTCAAAGCCAACCGCAAACTGAGGAAATGCCGGTAAGCTGTATAATGGGATAGATAGGGTTTTTCAACTTTATTGCATATCTCAGGCATTTTTTGAATTTTGCACCAAATTTTCAACATGGGGTTTTTGGGACCCCTTCTCATGAATGCTGTCACTGTCATGGCATTACTTGGGCCCAAAGGGTGATTTAGCAGCCACTGCGCGAAATCACCTTTCTGGAACAATTAATGAAATGACACTGCCAGTGTTCATAAGGTGGGCTCTCAAAAAGCCTGTTTTGAAAATTGGGTGGAAAAATTTCCTAAAAATGACTGTTTTATAAGCGTGCATTGCGCAGTTCCTATGCACGCTCGTAAGTTTACAAATTTTCAATATTTTCACTCCAGATTTTCAACATTGCCATTTTACCACACCTTCTTATGAGCAGTAGAAATGTCATTTTTCACATCTCACCCAAAATGTGTTTCTGCCCATGTAGCGCACAATGGCACAGTCGGTGTGCAAAATCAATGTACAGGACACATTAAGAAAATCACAGTGACACGGTTCATGAGCAGAGGTCTTAAAATGGCTATGTTGAAAATTTGGTGAAAAAATTCCTAAAAATGACTGTTTTACGATCATGCGTTGCAGAGTTCCTACGCACGCTCGTAAGTTCACAAATTTTCAATATTTTCACTCCAGATTTTCAACATTGCCATTTTACCACACCTCCTTATGAGCAGTACAGTTGTCATTTTTCACATCTTGCCCCAGCGTGTTTCTGCCCATGGCGCAGCTGCGGCAGTCGTTTCTTGAGAAATCAATGTATGGGACCGTTAAGAAAATCACAGTGACACTGGTCATGAGCAGAGGTGTTAAAATGACTATGTTGAAAATTTGGTAAAATTCCTCAAAATGACTGTTTTAGGAAGCGCCCGTTGCGCCAGTTCCCCGCCGCGCTGGCAAGTTTCGCGATTGTAATATTGCACACCAGATTTTCAACAGTGCCATTTTACCGCACTTCCTTATGAGCAGTACAGCTACCATTTTTCACATCTCGCCCAAAATGTGTTTCCGCACATGTAGCGCACAATGGTACAGTCAGTGTGTGAAAACAATGTTTGGGACAGATTAAGAAAATCACAGTGACACTGGTCATGAGCAAAGGTCTTAAAATGGCTATGTTGAAAATTTGGTGACAAACCTCCATAACTGACTGTGTTACGAGTGAGCATTGCGCAGTTTCCACGCACCCTCGTAAGTTCATGAATTTGTAATATTTTCAGTCCAGATTTTCACCAGTGGCATTTTTCCACACCTCCTTATGAACAGTACAGCTGTCATTTTCCACAACATGGCCGAAATGTGTTTTCACACTTTCAGCACAGAAATGCGTGGTCGCTGTGGGAAATCATTGTTTGGGACAGATAAAGAAAAACACACTAACACTGTTCATGATCGGAGGTCCCAAAATGCCTGTGTTAACAATCTGCTGTAAAAAATTCCCCAAACTAGTTACATTACGGGTGTGCGTTGCACAGTTTCTATGCATGCTCGTGACTTCACCAGTTTTTTTAAGATTTTCACAGCAGATTTTCAACATTGCCATTTTTGACACCTCCCATGAACAGTACCGCTGTCATTTTTCACATCCTGTTCGGAATGTGTTTTTGCACCTGTGGTGCCAAATGCCATAGTCACTGTGCAAAAGCAGTTTTTGGCTACCAAACTGATATTGCCACTGTTCATGAGATGGGGGTCACAAAAAAAACATGTCGAAAATTTGGAGTGAAAATACCAACAAATGCTTGAAACGTTGGGGTTTCAGCCATAGCGCCCCACCCTGTGAAGAATGACAGGCATCAGGGGTGTGACTTGGGATTCTTGCCTGTCATGCTCATACCATTCCACCCCCACGACACCTGCAGCCTGTGAGAGGCATCAAGGTGTGCCTTGGACTCTTCAGACGAAACTTCACCCCATTCTCCTATACCGCACCATCTACGTATTTTCTGATGGAATGGGGTGTGCATAAGGCCCAAAGACCCCAAGGCACATCGTGACACTTGTCAGTGTCTGCAGGGTAGGGTATGGTGAAATGGCATGGTCGTTATGCCTGACGACCCAAAGGCACACACCAATGCCTGTCACTCTCTGCAGGGTGGTGGTGGGATTGGCTTCAGTTCAATACTTCACTGCCATTCCTATTATGCAGCTCTGTAACTTCTACACTACCAGTGCCAATGCCAGCAAGCAAACATTCGGCATTGACAAATGCTTGTTGAATATTAGGTTGAGACATTATGCCTCTCAGATCATCTCCCTCCACCAGTTTTGTGGCTTTCCCTCCCATAAAATTCAGCACGCCCTTATGATCATTTGTCCCTGTCTGGTAAATCTGGCTGTATTCTTTCTACAGACCAGGAAAAAGCCATTGATCGGGTACACGCCCCCTTTCTTTTCCTCACCCTTAAATCATATATGATACCTGATCATTTAGTGACATAGATTCAGTTGTTGTATTTTTCAATCATGGTCCATCCAGTTATTCAATGGCTGATTACTGCTGGGTTTTCAGTCCCTACCGGGGTCCACCAAGGGTGACCCCTTAGTCTGCTCCTGTATATTTTTACTTTGGATTTCCTGTTAAGGACTTTGACCTGCTCCCCTTCTTGGATCGGAGTTCCTGGATTGGGCTCTGGAGTAGATATGCATGTCCAGGCATATGCAGATGATGTTTGCCTCTTCTTTTCAGACCTTACATGGTTACCCTTTATTCTTAAAGATATCCAGGATTACTCTCTTTTATCCAACTCAAAGCTTAATTTAGTCAAGAGCAGGGATCTGTTCATTGGCTCTGGAAGTTCCCCCCCCCCCAAGACTGTAAAAGGTATTTTTTTTTCCCTCTGAACCGCTCAGACTTTTGGGCATCATCTTTGGGCCACAGAATCTGCCTTTGGTTAACTGGGAATTGGGTATACAGCGGATGGAATCCAAGGTCGCTTGATGGAAACATTGAAAACTTTCCAAGCTTAAGCTGGTTCTGTTTATTAAACGTTTTCTTATTCCTATATTATTGTGTGTTGCTATGCTTTATCCTCTCCCTGGTATTTTGGATGTCAAATTGTACAGCCTTTTTTTCAGATGCTCTGGGGTAATAGATTAAACCCTACTAAGCGGTGTTTTACATATCTCCCCAGGGAAAAGGGTGGTCTCGGGCTGGTCGATCCCATGGTATTTTTCCACACTATGCTAATTTCCCAGTCTGTCAAATGTGGATTGGGCCCTCACAAGAACCTCATTATGATTTGATTCGCTATAATTTGTCTAAATATTTGTTTACATGGAGAATTACGTGTCTCAAACTATCCATTTATTTGCATCTTCCTGAATTTTTCCGGCCTGCAGCTTCTAAGTCATATAAATAGGGCATTTCTAAGCAACTGATTTTATGGAGCTCAGGCCATCAGCTATATCATGCCATCATGTCCTTAGTCTCCCCTACCGAGCCCGTTTTTAAAAATTGCTCCCCGCCCCTTACATCATTGTTCATATGTTTAGCCCAGTGCTGGACTATGCCATGGTTGGTACGTCTGACATATGAGTTGTTGATTTTGGATCAGTATGCTTCCTTGGGCTCTGTGTTATCATTCAGATACCGTGTCTATTTACTTATGCTGCCTTAAATATTACTTGTGGCAAGGCAGATGCCAATGGGTGTTTCATCAGAAGTTGATGCCATATGATACTGTACGTGTTTTGGTTTCTCAGGCTATGGCTAGAGTCTATGTTTCAGATGTTGCCCAGTATACTTCACAAAAAGTGTTCCATTGGTGGAAGGGTTTCACTATGTTCATTAAATCTAAATAAGGACCAGGTTTATTTATTTCTTTTTCATATGCTATAATACGATGGTTATGATTTCAGTTCTGCCTTTTACAGTTTTTGTGGACATATGTTAGCCATCTTAAGATTTTCCTTTTTCTTTATCTTGTTATGTTAATAATTTTGTGTGACTTGACGCTATTTGGTATTTCTTATGATTTACTTTTCTTTATGCTTTATATTTTGGTTTTGTGTGACATAACACTGTTCCTCTGATTTGCTTTTGATGTTCTTGTAATAAAAATTCCCCTACTCTTTTTGAGAAGTGCCATGGGATCTTTAACATCCACCTGAACAGGCAGATGGGATCTCGGTTTAACATTTCATCCAAAAGACGGGACGTCAGGAGTGCAGCACCCCCTCTCATGCTGCACTGCAGTGTCAGTATTGGGATATTAACCCAAGTGCCTGGTGTGGGGATGGAACCCACAACCATCTGATCTCCCAACCTCAGAGGTGAGTGTGCTACCTGCTGAGCCACTGACACTGAGCAACCCTGGCAGCATGCGATCTTTGCTTCCCTCTAAGTGTCTTGGGTGCTCAGCCTAAAGTTCTCCCCATCAGCTGCCATCCTGTGCTTTGTTTGAAGGTAAACAAAGGGCTTCAGTTTCCAGTGCTGCTGCTCCATTACCTTTCACCAACATTAAAGACATTACTGTTTGGAAAAATCTGCACTGTCCTTGCTCTGCACTGTACCCAGTCCTGTGTTTCAACAGAAGGCTTCAGTCTCCAGTATTGTTAGTCCTTCACCTTTCACCAGTGCTAAATGGGCTTGTTCACAACAAGGAGAATCTAAACATGTCCATCCAATATATAATTTGTCTTTTTTATTTATTTATTTTATATTTAGTTGCACCAAAACAATATATACAAAGTAATACTTGGTTCCAAAGCATAGAACCAAGCTAAAATGTTTCTTGTTGAAAATAATGTGGTTTGTGTGCTGTTCTGTGTTTATTTTTTGTCTGTTGTTATCATCTATTTTGTATGTTTACCCAATGCAGTTAATCTCCATTGATGAGTTTCTCATCCACTACATTGTACCTATCTGTACTATGTGTTCTGAAATGTCTAATAAAAGGCCTAACTGCAAAAAAAAAAAAAAAAATTACTTAGTTTGAATAAAATTCTGTTTGCAAGAGTGAAAAGATAATTGAGTTAATTAGTAGTGGTTTAGATGTTAATTTGGACAGAAAATCTTCCTGGCTCATGCATGGGCTACTAATGTGATGTCAGCCTAATGGAAGCACTCTGTGCCAGTCAGTGTAAAATCTGTCCATAACTCTGGCACCACATCAGCTACGGAGACCAATGTGGTGTTTCATTCAACAGGAAAAAGTCTGTTCAAATGAAATCCCCAGTTTTGAAATGAAACTCAGCAGTGATCGCAAGCTCTGTCTGAAAAACTGCGGCAGCTCTATTATAGTCGAGCAGGAAATGGGCACCAGCAATGGCAACAGCCGTGGCTCCTGTTATGGATGCTACTGAAATTAAAAGTATACTCTAGTAGGTCTTAAGAGAAATGTTGGTATTCAGGATTTCAGTGGATTCCCTGGAAAGGAAAATTCAGGAACTACAGTATAAAGCCCAGGACACACAAATCTATTTGTCATCCATAGATGACAAAGACAGATACCACAAGATCAGAATCCAAGCATTAGAGCGCATAGTTAGCACTCCAAGAATGGGCAAAAGATGCAGAAAATTAAAGCCGACAGAACAATTTCTGCTCTGCTGACTTCTGTGAGTTGGCTGGAAATAGAGATGTTTTTCCACAGGGGGCTCCCTGGCCTCCTGAAACATTCCTGGAAGGCAGGATTGAAAATAGATGGTGTCCATCATGTCCTTGGACCAGTGTCTGCGAGGGAGAGAGCCCTAAGCCCACCTTGGCACACTTCCTCAGGGTCACAGATATGGAGAAAATATTGGTCCTGGATCAAGACTGCAGACATCTACACTGGCATGCACATCACATCTATGTCTTCTTGTATTTCTCTACTGAGCTAGCACAAAAATGCAAGGGCTATGCTGGTGGGAGGGCGTTCACTGAATCTCTTGTTTCAACCCTTGTTCCAACTCGACAAACCGGACCCCTTATATATGAAAATTTATCAGGATCTGTCCAGATTCAGCACATTGCACCTCACACACTGGGAAAGGGTGCACACTTATTATTTATTTTATTTAGTTTTGGTTTACTGGGTAAGTGCACTAGCCATAGCACTGACTATTTTCAGGCACGACCCAGGAGGATACAGTACAAACATGGTAGACACAACAAAGTACGACACCTTTTACATAACAGAACAATGTAGAATATAGAGCAAGTAGCTGGCATAGCAGACAACAGAAATGCAGGGCATTTAGTGGTTTCAAGTATATTTCATACAAATTACAGACATTTGTCAATTCAGGGAAAGATATCAAAGAAAACATACAATCCAGAAGAGCAGTATTAAGAGAAGTTTTACATTCACAGGCATGAGTGATAATAGGTGAGGATAACAGAAGGTGCATATAATTGAACTCAGCAATGACACAGAGATTACACAGAAATGGTAGCCAAAATCTTTAACAGAGATAGGCAAGAACATGGCAGCAGACAACTTGGGTCTAGTAACCACTCAATCAGCTGTCAGGATGATCAGTAAGTTGAAACAGGTACAAAAGACAAGATTTTAAGTGTGTAACTTAGTCCCCTAGTTGGACTTATTGGGAGGAGAGGGAGAGGGCAAACGATCAATAATGTTCAGGGAAGTTTGAAACAGGTACAGGAGGTCTGGCTAAGGAGGAAGGAACAATATTTTCTTTTGAACTGGGCATGTTGCAGGGCTAGACGGATCTCAAGAGCAGGGAGTTCCAAAGTTTGGCCGCTGAGTGAGAGAAAGCCTGGGTGCCTTTGTTAGTTTTACATCTTGGTATTTTCAACAATGCTTGATCAGATGAGCAGAGACCATGTGAGCAGGGCAACAGAGTTAGCAGGGAGGCTAGGGAGACTGGGTTTCCAGTCCTAATGACATTATCAGTCAGTGAGCCAAGAGCAAGAGCACGAGCATCAGATGGGGGCAGCCAGTCCAGATCCGAACAGAGCATACAATGGTGTTTTGACCTAGGAGAGACCGAGGCATACCTACATATACTGTTGTAAGTTGTATCCCACTTCCTTAGGAGTGTGGTAGATGCACTGAGGTAGGAGACTACCCCATAGGATAGGGACGGGAGTAGGATCCCATGGGCTATAGCTAGTCTGGCTGCCTGTGTAAGTGTGGAGCTGGTTTTGTAGGCCACTCCAATTTTAATATCGACTGATTTGCAAGTAGTTATTATATGATTGTCAAAGTTTAGATTTTCATTGAGGAGCACTCCTAGATACTTGAAAGATTGAACTGATTCAAGAAATTTCCCATCCTGACCTGTTACTTTAAAAAGGTCCCTATTTTCACTTATTTTGGAAGTAGATCCAAACAGCATGGAAAGTGTTTTATCGGCATTAAGGATCAATTTGTGTTTGGAAAGCCATGATTGGACAGATTAAAGGTGGTAGTAAGGGTCAGGTTAATATGGTGTATATTTTTATTGCTAGAGTATAGTACTAGGTCATCCGTGTACAGGATAGCTGAGTAGTCAGGGATATCGGACGTAACATGGTTAATGAAAATAGAGAGGAGAAGGGGTCCTAATATTGAGCCCTGGGGAATGCCTAGGTTGATGGTTGTTGGGCTGGACACAGCAGAGTTGTATCTAACAAACTGAGTTCTATTGCAGAGATAGCTACAGAACCAGTCCACCATGGCTGGAGAGAGCCCAAAGGCTAGGAGATTCTGTAGGAGGAGAGAATTATCGACAAGGTCAAACGCCTTTGTAAGATCAATAAAGACTGCCCCCGTGAGGTGGCCATTGTCAATAGCAGCGACGGTATAATTTACAAGGTGAAGCAATGCCATGGAGGTGCTATGGCCTTTGCAAAAGCCATATTGAATAGGCGAGAGAAGATTATACTTAGTTAAGTGATTGGTGACCTGTAGGGAAACTAGCTTTTCAATTATTTTGCACAGCACTGAAAGAATGGCTATCGGTCGATAATTCTGCATATCACTAATGTCTCCTTTCTTGTGCACTGGTGTGGTTCTAGCCATCTTCCATATATTTGGGACAACTCCATTAAAAAGAGAGAGGGTGAAAATCCTAGCTAAAGGCTGGGTGATAAATGATGCAGTCAATTTGAGAAGTTTGGGTTCGATACCGTCCGACCCTACGCTAGTATTGTCCGAGATGGTATTTAGTAGGCCCAGGACATCCGATTTGGATATTGCCTTAAAGTAGACAGGAGTGTGAGGTGGTGAGAGGAGGGGATGTATATCTGGATAGGTCAGAGAATTGCTCATTGAATGCTTCAGAAATGGTTTGATGACAGCCGGGTCATACACATCCTTAACAACTTACTCATCAGAATATCATTGGACTTGATCAAAAGTGCCCACAGATAGATGCTGTCCTTCCTATTGGGTACAGGTACCAGGAGACTTAGCTTCTGCAAGCTCATACAACAGACCCACAGAGGGAGGATGTACCTAGCAGACTAGGTGCAGAAACATGAGACACACCTGCTGCAGCAACAGGCACAGACAACTGCCAGTAGCCAATAGCACTATATCCCCAAGTGGGCAGACTGTGAGAAGGTACTCCTAGGCACATACCTAGATAGTGCAATAAGGTCTAGTGACCTACCAAAAGCTCTGAAGACTCACCCAGACTTCTCAGCCATGGAGATTGCATGTAGGAAATGGGCTACATTCACCAACTGGTAGCCCACATGTTCCATAAACAAAGTAAGGCCACCCCACTGCTAGGTGTGCAGTTCAGATACAAGCAACAACTAGAAACAAAAAATCCGGTACCACCAACCTTAATTTCCAAAATAAACACACCAAACAGACAATGCATGCAGTAGTGAAAATGTATAATAAAAAGTCAGGTGCCTAATGTGTTGGCCCCTCCTGGAGCACCAGAAGGAACACAACAAATTCCTCACTATTGATGGGGAAATCAATATGCCAAAGTAACTGGCCACCTAAAGGGGTGAAATGCCTAGGTCAGATAGTAAACAAGAGCACGGGCAAAACCTACCTTTTTAAGCAGGCATTTCCTGATGATTTTTAATCTGAGTTGTTATATCTATAAATGTATGATTTGTTTATGCCTAGGTATTGTTTAAATGTATATGTTGCATTGTTGTGTACTGTAAAGTGCCTTGGTTTTTAGAAAGATGCTATATGGAGGCACTATAGGACAGTGGTTTAAGGCTCAGAGCTGCAACCTGGAGACCTGGGTTTGAATCCTACAGCCCATACTTGCATACTGTGTGACCCTAAGAAAGTCACACCTGTAAACAAGCTTTCAGCTTAATGTGTCTCCTGGTAAAAAAAAAAAAAAACATTAATTTGGCCAACTGCAGGAGATGTTTACCCTCAACAAATAGAAGCATTGGCAATTCCTCCTGCTGAGACATGCACTCAGCCTGGTGTTAGGGCAGGCCTTAATGGTGAATACCACTTGCAGGCTGGAGGACCTTTTGTATCCTGGCAAGGGTGACACACCACTGGGAAGTCACATCTACAGAGGTCTGACTTTTCTCCAGCCAGACCCCACTGAAAACCTGAGGCTTAAATGGTCCATGGAGCTGAGATGTGACATCACTCAGCAGATGTGGAACAAGTGCTTAACTGATCTGCATATGGCCTCTAGAGACGCCCAGATCCACTTTACCCAATTTAAGATACTACACCGAAAGCATAGAACACCACCGAAACTGCACAGGTGGGGCATTCTAAACATAGACCAGTACTGGTGGTACAGAGATGGCATAGGTATTATCACCCACCTTCTCTGGGAATGCCCAAGCTAAAACAGTACTGGCGAGGAGTACAGGATGCATGCGGGGCAATACTAACATACGAACATATGAAACACCAGCAGAAAAAGGCCTCATAGTCTAAAATCTGCTTGATTGTGCAGCTAGCCCCTCAATTTGCAGCTGTACCACCCTTCCCTCCCATTCTCATAACCACCCCCCCACAGTCTGTCCCACCCTTTCTTAAATCCTTACACCATTCTACACAATACCACCTCCTCGGGAGGAGTATTCCACTTATCTACCACCCTTTCCGTGAAAAAGTGTCTCCTGATTTCTATCCTGAATCTCCCCCCTCCAATCTCAGCCGATGTCCTCTCATGTCCCTCCCTATTCTGATCTGAAGAATCACTTCTGTATTAATCCTGTTAATACCTTTTAGGTACTTAAAGGTTTCGATCATCTCCTTTCATGCCTTCTCTCTTCCATGGAATACATTAGCAGCTCTTCCAGCCTCTCCTAGTAGGATTTTACCTCAAGTCCCTGGATCATCTTCACTGCCCTACGCTGCACCTCCTCCATCAGTCTGATGTCCATCTTCAGGAATGGATGCCAGTACTGCACGTAGCATTCCAGGTGCGGCCTGACCAGTGACCTGTACAGGGGTAGGATCATTTCTCTGTGCCTAGATGAGATTCCCCTCCCTATGTACCCCAGCATTTTGTTTGCCTTTTCAGACGCCTTCCTGCACTGAGCTGAGTGGTTCATACTCCCCATTATTCATATCCCTAAATCCTTTTCCTCCACTGTGCTTTCCAACTGTACCCCTCCCAACTGATATTTCCTCACCTGGCTCCTTACCCCAAAATGCAGTACCTAGCATTTCTTGGCATTGAACCCCGACTGCCATGTCTCAGACTATTCCTGCAGGTTGGTCAAGTCTTCCTGCAGCCCCCTCCACCCCTCTATGTCATCTATCACTGCACCGATCTTAGTATCATCTGCTAACAGACTGATCCTACTCTGGATCCCATTTGAGATATTGCCTATGAATATCCTGAACAGCACTGGTCCCAGTACTGAACCCTGGGGCACCCCACTCATAACGTCCCTTGGTGATGAGAGTTCCCCCCACCACACTTTGCTGCCTACCCTTCAGCCAGTTGGTGATCCAGTTGACCATTTTTGTCACCACCCCAATGTATTCCAGTTTTCCCCCCAGCCTCCCATGTGGCACTGAGTCAAAGGCCTTGCTGAAGTCCAAATATAGGACATCCACCGCATGGCCTCAGTCCAGTTCCCTGGTAACCCAGTCGTAGTGCTCGACTAGGTTCGTCTGGCAGGATCTGCCCAATACAAAACCATGCTGATGGCCGTTTTGGAGCCCATTGTCTTCCAGAAAGGTCACCAGCCTCTCTTTTAGGATTGACTCCATGAGTTTCCTCATATTGAAGTGAGACTCACTGATCTGCAGTTGCCTGGCTCATGCTTCAGGCAACTTTTATGAATGTGCACCACATGGGCCATCCTCCAGTCCTGTGGCATGCATCCTGTGTCCAGTGATGTACTGAACAGGTCTGCCAGTGGTCCTACCAGGATCTCAGCTAGCTCTCTAAGTAACCTAGGGTGAATGCCATCCGGCCCCAGTGCCTTGTCCATCCTCAGTGCCTTTAGTCCTTCCAGCAGCCTGTCCTCTGTGACTCTGATATCAGTCACCCTTCCCCCTCTCTGCCCACTCCACCCTTGCCATGGGGTATCTGCCCCCCTCTTTCCTTCATGAACACAGAGCAGAAGTACTCATTCAGTGCCTCTACCTGGTCCTCCCCCTTCTCCACCCACTCCCCATCTTTCTTAATCCTCACAATCGGGTCTTTGTTTCTTCTTCTCTCGCCAGTGTATCTGAAGAAGTCCTTTTCCCCTTCCTTGATTCCCAGTGCCAGTCTCAGCTCTATGGAAGCCTTGGCCGCTCTGACTAGCCTGGTAACTGCCCTGGACTTCTTGGTGTTCTCATCTTTGTCCCTTTGCCCTCCTGATTTCCTAAGCCTCTGGAATGCTTTTCTCTTGGCACTCACCCCTTCTATTACCTGCCGAGTCAGCCAGCTCGGCTTCTTTGTCCCCCCTTCTTGCTCCGTGTCCTTGTGCAGGTCTCAGTAGCCTCTGCCAGCCCTTTCTTAATGCTATTTCATTTGTGGCTGGCACTCATGCATGTCTGAATTCCCACCAGATGCTCAACCAAAATTTCCCCCATCCTTTTAAAGTCCACTCCCTTAAAATTGATCACCCTGGTACCCATTCCTCCTGTTACCCTTCCCATATTGAGTGTGAACCACACCTTATGATGGTCACTCCCAGCCAGGCGGTTCTCCACTCCCAGATCCCTTACAGCCTCCCCATTTGTTAATACTTGGTCCAGAGTCCTACCCCCCCCCGAGTCAACTTGCGGACCAATTGCACCAGGAAGCAGTCCTGAAATGCATCTAGTAATCTCTGCTCCTTTGCACATGTGGTGGTTCGGGTGTTCCAGTCCACCCCAGGGAGGTTGAAGTCCACCACCATTATGGTGTCCCCCTTCCTACAGTCTCTTCTAATCCGCTCAGGCAGATCTCTATCCAGGTCATCCCCCTGAGCTGGTGGCCTGTACACTACCCCCACCATCAGTGTCTTTCTTTTAGAGTCTTGAAACTGCATCCATAGGGCCTCTGTCCTGCTCTCCAACCCCTCCTCTCTCATATACCTTATACCTTCCCTCATGTAGATCACCACACCCCCCCTTCCCCCTACTCCTGTCCTTCCTGAATATCCTGTACCCTGGGATCATCATATCCCAGTCCTGGTTCTGGGTGGCCCATGTCTCCGTGATGGCTGCAATGTCCACCTTCCCCACAGCCATGAGAGCCTGTAGTTCAGCTGATTTGTTACCTAAGCTTCTTGCATTCAGCTAGACCACCATCCAACCAGTGTCTTTCTCCCCCTCACCCTGGTGCCCCCTCCTAATCCCTTCTTGTGTCCCCACCTCAAATACCTCTCTGATAGCTTGGGGAGGTAGGCACATTTGGCTCCCCTCTCAGGGATCCCTGCCTACTAGCTGTCCTCCCGCCACCCCCCCATCTAAGGTCTCACTTGTCATATCCCCTATGTTGGTAATGAAAGGGTGCCAACACCCAAGACCCTGGGCAGTTTGCTCCTCCCAGCACACAGCTAATAGATCCTGAAGGCTCTTATCACAGCCAAGCATATCATTCTAAGACACTGAAGAAAACAATAATCTCTACATCCCAAAGAATGGCTCACAGAACTGGGCAAAGCACTAGCTTTGAAGGGGTACACCACAGTATGTGGTGAGTTATAGACTGGGCAAATATCAGAAAAGGTGGAGTCATACTTATTGCCACAATGCTGCAAACTACCAGAGGGACATTTTATGCCAGACTTCCTCAAGAGCCATTCATAACCAGTACCCTCTGAGACCAGATGCCCCCCCCACCTTATGCAGACAGCAATAATCCCCATGGAAGACCATCACCAATGGACACCAAGGCTGCAGGAGAAAGACCTGTTGATGCCCCTCATCCCCACTACCAAGTTCAGGACAGCCATGCCATGGGAGTAGAGACCCACACCGATAACTGTACCAGACGTTTCTTACAAATTGAACTAATGGGTTATGTATCAGAGCTATTTGCTGTACTGTTTGCTCACGTGGGGCCAGATATTCGAAGGATTGCGCCTGGTGCAAAGCCGTAGCGCTGGTATAGTGCTGGATTTGCACCAGGGTGCAATATTCAGAAGTCCTAATAGCGCCAGCATTGTGTGTGAGCACTGACTCTAAAAGTAATTATATGCTGGGGTGGGAGTTAGGGGAGTGGCCATGAATGCCGGCTACGCGGCATATTCAAATGTATAGCACTGTGCTACAGGTATTAGCGCAATGTGTAGCGTGGCGCTAAATAATGCCGACAAAAAACTGTCAGTAATGTGTGGCGGTGCCTCCCTCAGCATGATCCCTGAGCTCCGGTAGCCGTAAATAAGCACATTAATCCCTGGTGAGGAGACCACTAGAGCACCAGGGATATTATTTCATTACCGCGACTACGGGGTCAGGGATCATGCTTGGGGGTGGGGGGGGACCACTAGAACACCAGGGAAATTATATCATTACCATGACTACGGGGTCGGGGATCATGCTTGGGGTTGGGGGACCACTAGAACACCAGGAATTTATTAAATTAACATGGCTACGGGGTTGGAAATTGTGCTTGGGGTGGGGGACACTAGAACACCAGGGAAATTATATAATTACCGTAGTGGCTATGGGGTGGGGTGGGGGCACTAGACTACCAGGGGAAAATAATGTTATATGGTGGAACGGGGGTCGGAGTCATGCTTGGGGGTGTGGGGTCCACTAGACTACCAGGGTCACTTGTGTGTATCAAGCACACATATGCATGGGTTCGTTGTATGCAAGCATACCTCCTGACTGTCCATACTATTCAGGGTGGTGCCTGATTTTGCCTCCAAATGTTCCTCTGTCCCTCACAGACTATGTGTTACTGTGACAGAACTGTGGGGATTAACCTCACACAGTCATGTCATACATGACTGTTACAGACTGGTGCTGCTTCTGAAACTGCTTCTTAACACAAATCCCCTTAGTCTATCAGTATTCTGAGTGCATACCTCTTAAACTGTGTCCCTGATTATGGGTCTTCATCCCTTTGAGGCCTTGTCCCTTCTGCTGAGGCAAGGTGTTGTGAGGTATGTATGCTCCGACTGTGCCTATCACCACACAGTTCCTGCAGCTTCCAGCCTGTACTTCTGTTCCGACCAACAGGGGATGCTGTTGGCATGCCTTGACCTGCAGCATCCAGCCTGTATTTCCATTCTGACCAAAATGCGGAGCTTTGTGCTTCATGCAGTAGCACCGGGCAAACTGCATAGTAATGTATGCTAAGCAGCACCTAATAAGATGCAAATATACCTGTTTGCCCACGGATTACCAAAGTAGGCTCATTTGCATGGGAGCTTTGAATATAGCTCCCATTTGCCCCGGGCTAACCAGTTTGCACCAGGCTAATGTGTTAGCACTGTGCAATTGAGTTAGCCCCGGGCAAACCTTACTTCACCATAGCACAGTTCTGCAGTGTGTGGCTCACATTGTTGATTGCAGTCATACCTCTCAACTGTCCCTGAGTTTCAGGGACGTCCCTGATTTTACCTCAATATTTTACTCTGTCCCTCCTAAATATTCTGTTTCCATGACCAAACAGTGGGGGTTGTAAACATACAATAATATCAGACATTAATGTTACAGACGTGTTCTTCCTTAGAAAATGCATTTTACACTAAACCACTTATTCTACCGTCTTCCTGAGTGGATATCTCCAATTCTTAAGATGTATCCCTGGTTTTAAACCTTTGTCCCTGATTTTTTTAAGCCTTGTCCCTGATTTATGAGGCAGGGGGTTGAGAGGTGTGTTTGCAGTAGATGTGAGACATCTCTGTGCAATCACACACAATGTTCTCCACCTGCAACACTGGCTTGCTACAGAGTCTAATGAGCTGCAGTTGCAGTTTGCACTTCCCTGTTGCTATGTTCAGTGCTGTCTTATTCCCGAGCTATTTTTGCCCTGCACTCCCAGACCGGTTTGCTCGGCTTCCTTAGACTGCTATATTCAGCAGGATTAGCACCAGGCTATTTCCTTTTCAATATAGCTTGCTTTGTGCTCCAGGCTAAGTTTGCCCACCGGGCAGTGCTAATTTAGCCCCAGGGCAAAGTTTTGAATATCTGGCCCATGGTTTCTTAGACTTGTTTTTCCAAGGGGATTAGTTCATTGTGCCTGGACAGGATTGCTTTACGTCAATGCATATTCAACCTATGTTATGACTTTCCTGTTTTATAGAATTCAATAAAATATTGATTATAGAATGCCTTTCTTTTAGATGTTATTTACTGAACACATGCATAAACAGATGGTTTGTGGTTTCCTTCCAGATAGCTTTAACTACATAAGGTACACTTTTTAAGGCTATGTACATATCACAAGCATGCTTTTAAAAACTGTTTTAAACCATGTTAAACTTACCAGGATATCCAGACTTTAAGAAATCTGCCTTTTAGCATGGTAGCACTGCTTTCACACTATATGCCAGAGCATGTTGAATTTTGTGTTAGCTGACAAACCATGCTTCCCTGTGGGTGCCTATGATTCCCAAAGTTCATTGTGTTTGAGAGCACACATTCCTGTCCAGTAGTTAAGCATGGTATGGTCAAGTGTCCACACTTGCAAGTAGAACCAGGTTATGTAGAAACCATTTTTATAACCGTTCTCAACACTATGTAGCTTGTAGGGTCTGAACACATTATTCAAACTGTGCCAGGCTGTGGGGCAAGCCTGGGCGCAGCTCAACTTTGTTGCGCAGGGGTGTTGTCTGGGCGATATTCAGTGGAGCTGCGCTATGGCACAGCAGCTTTGAACATTGCACCCTGGCCACCCCCACTGTGCATAGCGCAGTGGTATTGCGCTAGCGCAAGTGGCTAGAGTGGAGCATGGAGATATGCTGGTGCAAGTGCCATTGCGCCATGCATAGCACCTGCGATATTCAAAAGGGGACATGCAAATGGGGCCATAATTTATGCAAGGTGCACAGGGGGCCATTTACGTCTCATTATGATCCCATTTGCATGCCATTAGCATGCAGGTGCACCGATCCCCGAGGACTTGCACCTGGCGCCCTGCCAGGCAGCAGCCGTTGGGGATCGACACCCCCTGCAGCCTGATTGCGGGCATTCGTGTAAAAAAAAAAAGTCCAATATTCCTGGTGATCCAGTGGACCTCTATGTGCCCAATCATGGGCATCAGTATAGTCTCCCCCAAAGTCCAATATCCTGGTGGTCCAGTGGACCACTGAGCCCCATCATGGGCATCAGTAATAAACCCCCCAAGTCCAATATCCCTGGTGGCCCAGTGGACTGATTGCTGCCCGATCGCGAGGCATCCGTACCACATCAAATACTCCTAAGACCCTGGTGGTCTAGTGTACCCCACCCCACCTTCCACTGAGCCCCTGCCCGCTCCCCCGTCAGCGTGAGCGGCAGCACCCACCCTGCCTGCCGCCGCCGACTGACTAGCTCGGGTAGGGCTGCACGTCCATTGGTTTATTCACATATCACCTGTGAGTGGCCATCACTTGTTCCTTTTTTTTGTGGCGTAACTTTGTGCAGGCACAGGTAGGGGTTGGGCATGCATGACTCTGCACATCCCGGGCTGAATATCAGGCTGTGCAGGTTATGCATGCACAACCCTTTTGGATATCTGGGCCAGTATCTTAAAATGATTTGAAATGCTGCCTAACCTGGGTGCTAACCATGTTAGTGACTTTTTAAATGGTTTAACTAACTTAAACTGTTATACACTTACCAGTGTGTACAGGGCCTGACTTGCAGCTACCTTAAAAAGTCCTTCTGTTCTTGCTTCATTAGCGTGGGGGAACACTGAAACTTGAATTAAAGTACAATCAATAAACAAACCGTGTGCATGTGCACTGTGTTAGTTTTCAAGAGGTGTGCTACAATTTCTCCACCCTCTCCTTTTCATCAACAATGGGAAGGCTTTATGCCTGAGGTTCAATGGGTGGAGCAACAATGTCACTCACCCATCAGGCCTTAAAAGGCCACTCCTCCTGGGCCATTCCAGGATTTGTTTTTCTTTGTAGCCAGAGATGCCGCCTTCCTTCCCCTCTAACCTATCTTGTTTTCCTCTCACTTCCGGCAGCTCATCCCTGTCTCGCAGTTCTGCCTGTTCTCTCCCCACCCCCGCCTTTCTGTTCCCATCCCCTGTACCTCATTCATCATGCTCTTTCCCCTGTTGTTGCCTTTTCTTTTTGATTTTTTCCGCTTCAGCACCACAGCTATGGCTCTGCCTTGGCATTTGTCTGTCAGGCTTGCTGCCATAGGGCTCCAAACTGTTCTGCTTCTCCTCGCAGTTTCATCATCCACTCTATTGCATTGGGGAGTTCTCTGCGCTACTCCTCCCTGCCACCCCATCAGCGCTTCCAGCATCTCATTCGCACCTGGCTTCTTCCTTGCTCTCTCTCTTTGCACTGGGGCCAGATGGCATTCACCCTAGGTTACTTAGAGAGCTAGCTGAGATCCTGGTAGGACCACTGGCATGCACTCCCAAAGCTCTCATCATCAGAGCTCCTTTGGCTGTCTGAGTGGGTTTGGAGACATCCTCTATGCTATTCACCATCAAGACCACCTCTAGTTCACCTGGTGTGTTTCATAGGCTCACATAGGCCAGCTGAGTGCCTGAGCAGTCATCTTTCTCCTCTTTTGCTTTTGAGCGTCTAGTTGCAGAGGTATAGCTTGCAACCCTCAACAGTCGTCTCTTTAGAAGGACAGAGTGAGAGCTTCCTCAAAACTGGAATATTTTCCTCCTCCCTCAATCTCAACTTTCAGTTGCAGTAGCTGAGCCGTCACTAATCAAAACATCCTTCAGCCTGGAGGGAAGGTGACCTAGGCCTTGGATCCCTAGAGGTTAACTCCTCAAAGGTTTTTTTTCCCCTCTCCTCCATGCTGATGGTCTTAATATTAGACAGGGTTAGTGCTTTCATAGGTTCCATAGTTAGATTCCTCTGTTGGATGGAGTCGGATGGTGGCCTCAGCTGTTCCCTCTCTCATTAGGAAGTCACCTTTCTGCATCTTGTCAGCTTTCATTTTGTTCTCTGTCCTCACCATATCTTGTTCTTCTCCCGTTCTTCCCATCTACATTCCTCTTCTTACTTTCTGGTCTCGACTATTCTGATTTCTCACCTCTTCAATGCTTGACACCCTTTTGGGTATTCTTTCTGAGCTTCTTCCTAAGCTACCTTTAGACAAAGGAATCACTCCCGCAGCACCTATGGGGGTAACCCTCCTCTAGGGTTCCTTGCATTGTACCCCTACAGGGTGGTATATCCCATGGATAGAGAGGTGAACAGCCACAATATATCAAAGTCACACAAGCATACATCTCATCTAGTTGCATAAGCACAAGTGAATGGGAAGGTTTAAGCCTGAGGTTCAATCGGAGGAGCAAAAATGTCACTCCCCTATCAGGCCTTAAAAGGCCATTCCTCCTGGGCTGTTTCAGGATTCGTTTCTCTTTGCCCAACCATCCACCCCTCCTCCTCCAGTGGCTCATCTCTCTCTCTCTTTCCCGTGGGCTTCTTCCTAAGCTATCTTTAGCCAAAGGAATAATTCCCATGGCACCCATGGGGGGAACCCTCCTCTATGGTTCCTTGTGTCATATTCCTACAGGGTGGTTTATCCCATGGATAGAGAGGTGAACAGCCACAATGTATCAAAGTCACACAAGCATACATCTCATCCAGTTGCATAAGCATGCCAACCAACAAATGAAATTACACAGCATCCACTTGTTTGGGGACAAAAAACTAAATATTTCCCACCACTTATCCCAATGCTTTTTGCTGTGAACAATAGTCATTACCCACTCCTCTGTGTGTGCACAGCTAGTCTTCAGAGTAGAACAACGCTAAAAAATGTCAAATAACTTGGTAAATCACGTGTGGAGCCAACACTGATCTCCAGGCAACAGCTAAACACCTGCAAATGGCAGTGGCTGAGATATTGTTTATGTAAGGGTATAGACCACATTTCTCTCTCAGTGACATCACTCCAATCTAAAATGGCCATTCTCAACTGTTGTAGCTTTGCAGTGTGATCCCATTTTATCTTCAGTCTTATGCAAAACGTATCTGTGTTATATTGGTAAAATATAATGGATTGCAGTGGAATAACACATTCATCTTCACTAGTGAGTGATGAGACTCATAACTCATGATTGTTGAAACCACAAGTTAATTACGAAGGTCTTACAACTCATGTGTGGAGATAAATGTGTTATTCCACTGTAACCCATTATGATCAGGATATTGGAAGAAGAAATATTAGAAGAAGAAATATTGGAAGAGTTTACACTAGAAAAAATGGTTAGCACAATGCTAACTGTGATTATCATCACAAAATCAGGGAGCTCACTAAATGTGCCATTTTGGAAGGCACAGTTAGCCAGGCACTAATCTGTTTGAGAGTACCAGTAACTTATACCTGAGTGCCTATGTAAATGCAGCTGATTGCACTTGCATTTAGGCGTACTGGTATATCCAAAGGTTTGGAGAAGTGGTAAGTAGCTGTTAGTGCCATGCTATTTATTGTCCTCCCAAACCTGGTTTTACAGCCAGTGTGACATCCCATTGCCCATCTCTTATGTCTTACAGTATTCCCTGGCATATAGTGGTCCCCAACCCCTCCTAGAGCCCATCCTGTATTGTTAAAATGATTCTCTGGATCTAGTGGTCCCACCTGTTTGCCTATCCCTTTGCTTTCAGTGTATTCTGTGGCATCTAGTGCCCCCCCCACACTGATCTCCCATCCCATCTGAGTGACAGTAACCCAAGATATCAAGTGATCCCCCAACCCACCAATCACCAGTCTGATATTGTTAAAAGTATTCATTCCCATTCCTTACCTCAGAATAAAATTTCAGGCATTCAGTGGTCCCTCTCCCTACCAAGTAAACATCTTTGTAAATCCCTCCAATGACTCCCCTGGTGGCAAACAGTAGAAACTGTTGACATCCCTAACCAGCAGTACCACACTGCACATTCTGTAGCATTATTATCACTACTAGACATGCCTAGTGTAAAGTCCCAATAATGATTGGACTTAGGCAATAGTCAGGTATGGGCAACTTCTACTCATAACTCTGGCACCCACAGGCCAAATTTGGTCCAAATCTTGAAAAAGAGCATTGAAAACCCTACCTCATGGACACATCAGTGATGACATAACATCCACCCAAAATGGGTGTTCAGTGAGCACCCATGGGTGCCCTCAAGAGCAGTCACCATTTGCGGGCCCTAACCAACTGTTTTCTCCCGCAAATCCCTTATGTCTCTACTGGACACCTTTCTCTTGTGGTCAATAGGGAGTTATGGGTTTTGGGAGCAGTCAGGATAGTGCCTGACTCGGTTAGAATAATGCATAAGAAGATGCCATTAGCGCTTGTTATGTGCTTCGGACATGTTCCAATATACCAGTAGTTTGCTCCAAATACTAATTTGCTCCTGGAACACACTTTTTGTGAACACAAACAGGGAACTTTGAATATATGGTCCTGTGTATTTGATATAAACCCCTCCATTTGTAATGCTTTTATTAGTGGTTTACCTTATTTTGGATTAAACCTGCTTGTCTTTCCATTGTAAACTTTCTATCCGGCCCATTGTTCTCTGTGTTATATTTCCATGTTCTAAGTGGAAATAAAATGTAAGTGAAAACGAAATGTGTTCTAAGTGAAAATAAATTGTTTTCCCCAAATGACATGATTTTGTAACACAATTTATTCACCACTAGCTTGGTATGTAGTTGGGTAGTGTTCCAAGTTTGTGGTATATTTGAATAAATTGTAAATTTGGGTTTGTGTACATACAGCAGGCATCGATGCCATGTGGTTCTCCAATATTACTAGTTGATTTTATCTGGACTAGGGAGACAGACTTTGGCTGTTAAATGCCGCTGCAAATATCTTAAAGTCCCAAACAAAGAAAGAGCCGATTTCCATTATCTTAGGCTCTGGTGGATAAAGTGTAAACATGCCTCAGTAACTTAAGTAAGTAAGGTATTCTTTACTCAGCTGGAGATCAGTTTTGTAGCTTTTTTCCTGATGCGATATCAGACTGGAAGGGGAAAAAAATCACTTTATGCATTCAAAAGCTTTTAGAGCTCCTTCAAAGTGCCTTCCTCTTTTGTTGTTATTTCAACGATCAAATGCAAGGTGATGTTCAATAACCTTACTGCTGTCCTGAGAAGTCTCCTAAGATCATTAGCATTTTGATGGTTCTACGTTTTATAATTCATTGGGATTTTTCAAACACTTTGCACTTTCTTCTTCAAACAGTTGATACTTTGCCTGTTTAAATGATGCTTAATTCTCTCTTTGTATTTCAGAACCACGTTCTAATCACCTGGGTATGACAGTAGTGATCCATGGCGAGCAGGGCTCTGAATGCCTTACATGATCAAAGGAATCAGTTTATTTTCATCCTTGGGGTTGATTGGGAATCATTTAGTTTGATGCCATGTCTACATGCTGTTTTCAAATAGACCTACATCTGATCACTAGGTTTAGTTTTTAATAACTGCCTCATAACAAGCAAAGTAAATGTACAGTAGACTGCCATGTACTAGTAAGTGCACATTAGGAGTGTTTGATAATTTTTTTCAAATACCGTGAGTACTCTTTTTATGTTTGTTTGCAAAGCATGTGGACATGTTGGTATCAATCTGCTGTGAAAGGGAATTTTGAGGTGTGCCCCTCCTCCACCCATCACAGCTTCAGAATACAGACTCTTCTCCCTAATTCTGCACACTCTCTGCCTTTGTCCTCCTTTTCTTTTTGAAGTCCTTGCCTTGTCACAAGGCTGGAAAATGCAAGCTGCAAGGTTTTCTTGTATATTCCTAATTCTGCAACCATACTCCTGCTTTCCATTCCACATAACTGCCGCACATATGAAACATTTGTCAGGGAATGGAAGAGATGTTCAACAACTTATTGCATGCCATTTGCATGATGCAGTGCTTGCAACTCATGGAAGTAATGTATTCTGATATGTGCTAAAAAACAAGTAGAACATATGCTCTAACATGTTCCTAAGCTCACTGATTACTTTTTGTAAGGAGCTGTGTTACTCTGCTTACCACTGTTTTGAACACTAAAAATTAAACATTTTGTTCATCACAACATAAATGCACAAGGCTGAAGACATATATTTCAGGCAGCAGGGTGTCTATAGTTGTTTATAAAGCATATGAACATATTAGTATCAGACTGACCAGTGAGAGGGCTTTTGAGGCTATGGCCTGTCTTCATCTAGCATAGCTCCTGAATACTGAATCTCCTTTCTAATTCCATCTGCTCTCTACTTTTTCTCTTTGAAGTCTTTGCCCAGTCACAAAGCTGGAAAATGCAAAGTAGAGGGTTTTCTTGTAAAGTTATTTTGTTCTGCTTGGAATCTTAGCCTTGCTGTTAGTTCTGCTTCTGTACTGCTACCCAGTGATAGTTGTCATGAGCCCCTGGCCCCCAAACCCCAGGAAGCTCAGTAGGACCTCCTGTTTGCAGAGAGGATCCCCCTATTTAAGAACTCATGAGCCATTGTAAGGGTTCAGGAAAAATTTCACCAACCTTCCTCTTCCCAGTGGGAGGGTGGATTCAGTAGTTTTGAATTCCCTTGACTCTGTACTACTTTCAGTATTTGAATTCCACCTAGGCCACTTGGCTACATCTTGCCTAAGTAGTTTTGTACGACAGCCGAGCAGTACTATCTTTCAAGGCACATAGTCTCTTCAAAACCCTTCTATTAAAATGTTAGATCACACAATCAGACCCCAAGCAGAGTTGATAAGAAATCATAACATTTTACTTAAAATAGAAGCAATACAGAAAAGTCTACAGTTTAGAAAAACTTTGAAATGCAGACAATATCAAAAGTAAAACTGAATGGTTTACAGAAAACACTAGATTCTGTTATTCTAAACTATACCTTGTTTTGATGTTAGAGTCCAGACAATATTTTAAATGTTCTTGTAGAGACGAGTCCTTGAGTAATAGTTTTGTAGTACGTTTGTACCTCAAGTCAGTTCTCTGAAAAGTCATTTTTTTTAAACTTTTCAGGTGCTTTCCTTGGTGAAAAGTCTTGGTTTTTAAAAATTCTGACTTAACATCAGAATTTTCTCTTCAGCATGTGAAAAGTCTAATTTCCACACACTCAGGTCTGGTTTTAAAGATTTTTTCCAGGCCTCCACATATACTTCTGGTCTTCAAATATATTCGAGCTGGACAGGCTATCTGACCCCAGCTAAACTGTTTATCAACTGCTCTGAGTTCAAAATGTGAGTCTTATACACACAGACTGGTCATCTCCAAGCCACACCCACAGCGTGTTGCGGTGCAACATTTTACCTTTCCCTCTAGGTGTCACTGTGGTTCCATGTCAGGTTTCATATCAACCCCAATGACATCTGGTCCATGCATTTGGCTTAACCCCTGACCCCTAGGTCATCTTCCTGACTCATGGAAAACTAGATACCCAGTTTTCTCTAAGAGTTAGGATTTCCTGGGACAATAAACCTGTCTCCCTTATCTGGAGATGTACCAGATCCACCCTATTCATTAGAATAATTAAGGCTATTTTTTTTTGTTTGTTTCATTCCTAAAAGCCTCTTAAAGAGACAGTGTCTTAATTCTAAAGTACATTACAGCACATACAATATGAACTCACATAACTGGATCTATGACTATCACGGGACAATAGTAACATAATTGACAGCAGATAAGGACCACAAGGCCCACCCAGTCTGCCTACATTCCCTGCCTGCATTCATGGCCATTGACCCTACATGGCCTTTCAACACACTCTGCACCATGGAGAACACACTGAATACCATTGTCCACTACTTTAGATTTGCTGCTCAGTGGCACTTCCCCCTTATGCCCCTTCTTGGTCTGTGCCATTCTCACCCCCATAAAACACATGATCTGCTCTTCCCTACTTGCTCTCTATCCCTCCCCAATGTCTGCCCCCACAACATGCCACCATTTTCTGTATACACTTTCTGCTCTACAGCCATTGTTCTCTCCCCACTCCACAATCCATGTACCCACCTCAAAATACCACCATCCCCTGTAATTTGCATTAGCTGCTGTTCACCACTTGCTCTCTCTCCTCCCACTCCATGATCTTTACCATCCACAATGGGTCCTCTTCAATGTCTTTATAAGTGACATTGCAGAGGGACTGGAAGGAAAAGTATGTCTCTTTGCAGATGACACAAAGATCTGCAACAGAGCTGATACACAGGGAGGGGTGGAAAGGATGAGAAGGGACTTGGCGTAATGGGCAATTCAGTGTTCCTCACCTCCCGAAGGAGTCGTGGTTAAATGGAATTCCCAAATAGCCTGTGTGAGGGGTTTGGTATATATGGCAAATGAAAGGGGAGAAATTGGGTATTCCTGTCGGGTTCCTCGATGAAAAGGAAAATCCTTGGAGTGGTGATCTGAAATTTTAACATACACGCAGGAAGATTCCTAAAGATTTTGTATAACTTTTATCAGGGGTTCTGGGAATCCCATTTTCCCCAGGGTGGAATATAAAATGGCCAGGATACCCTATCAAACACCTTCTTGGCATCAAGGATGAGAAGGACTGAGGATAGCTGGCAAGTCTTCATTTCATGGATTAGGTATAGAGTCCATCTGGTGTTATCTGTTGTCATTTTTGCTGGGATGAATCCCGTCTGATCTAATCTGATTAGGGTAGAGAAAATGTCATTGAGCCTGTGCATTAGTGTCGACACAAAGTACTTAGAATCAGTACTGAGTACTGAAATAGGTCGATAGGAGTTGCAGAGTTAAAGTTTTTTTGTCCAGCTTTAATATTACCAAACATCACAGCTTATGACCAGCTTGGGGGAGGGGAGTCTCCAGAGAATACCTCATTAAAGGTCTGGAGAAGAGGAGGGAGTATTTGATCCTTGGTGTCCTTATAAAATTCAGCACCATAACCATCAAGTCCTGGAACCATCATAGTTTTGGAATGGTTTATGATTGCCTCCAGCCCCAGAGCCTGAATTGGGTTTATAAGGTACAATTACTGCTCATTCATCAAAGTTGATAGAGTAATGAATGCCAGAAAGTTGGTTATCTCTGTAGGAGCATCAGTTTGCTCTGGAGTATATATGGTCTGATAAAATGCTCCAAGGACATGGGTAATGTGATGAAGTTTGGTGTGATAGACCCCTGTGTTAGGGTGTTTCCCCATGGGAATAGTTGATGCACACCACTGTTTATGCAATTGGTGTGCCAGCAATCGGGTAGCTCTGGCACCCACCTCATAATACTGCTTGCATGTAAGAGAAATTTTGGTCTGTTGAAGTCAATGGGCATCTAAGTCTGCTTTTACTTGTTTTAACTGTTAGAGGACCAAATGGCCCCCCTGTAAGTTTGCCAGCTGTAGAAAATGTAACATGTCCTCCAACAATCTTTGATGTTCCCAATGTAATTTGGTTTTGGTGGAGATATATACTGGATTATATGGCCTCTCAGAACAGCTTTCAAGGTATCTCAAATCAAGGAGTGTGAAATATCCAGGTTGAAGTTATCCCAAAGGATCTCTTCAATCTTATTACTGAGGAACTCTCCAAAGGGTTTCCCACATAGGTAGTACGAGTTCAAATCCATCAGGTAGAGTGGGTCTCCTGGCCTAAGACCCATCATCTTATCACAGGGGCATGATCAGAGTGAACAATATCTCCTAATGTACAAGTGAGCAGATATGTTAAGTTTTTGGTTTGAGTGAAGCAATGATCAATGCAGGAATAAGAGCAGTGTACAACCGAGTAATAGGTGTAGCCTTGGGTTCAAGGATGGCAGAAATGTCACACGTCAGTCTACCCACCTCCTGCATAAAATGTTTAAACATTTTAGGCAGAATAGGTTGTCTTTTGGGAGCCAGATTATAGGAGTCCCAGCCAGGGTTTGGAGCAATGCTGAGGTCTCTAGCAAGTAAAAACAACCCCTTTATGTTGGTTAATATTTTTATAAAGGAGCAGTTTAACGGTAGAAGAGTTCATACTAGGAGGTAGATATATGTTTGTTTGAGTGACCTCAACATTATAGAGAAGTCCCTGCACAATTATTAGATGGTCCTCCAGGTCTGACCTGGAACTGGACATCTGAAATGGAAGGTGGTGGAGAAAAAGAATGGCAACATCCCTCCTGTGGTTGCCTCATTATGAGGAAGAGCAAATAGTTGTATACCTATGTCTAGCTAGTTTTTTTGTGTTCAGACTGTGAGATATGTGTCTCCTGCAAATAGGTCAGATCAGACTGAGTTTTTCTGAGGTGCGTCAGTATTCTAGAGTGCTTGATCAGGCTGGTGAGCCCATTCACATTCAGGGAATATAACTGTGTGTGTTGTGATACTATATTGTTGATTTTATGGAAAGGAGGGACAGATCCTCTGTGCTTCCCCCACCTACACCTCCCACACACCATACTGGGCTGTCACACTGAGTAGTGAAACAGGAAGACTAGGTGGGCCGTATGGCTCTCTTCTGCCAACTGATTCTATATTTCTACATTTCTATACAAGCTCACTGATTGCATTGTGCCAGGGTATGCAGATGTCTTGTAAACTAAAGGAAACATACATAAAACCTTGCAAACTCTTAAAGGGACTTAGGGGAAACTTGTCTAACCAGGGGACAGGGTTACTAAGCATCACAATGAATGCCAACAGGGCTATTCAAGAAAATCAGGAAGAACCAGATACTTCCAATTCCATAGTTCCAAAACAGGACCTGGATGGCATGGTGTTAACCACTCCAGTTGATGTAGCCTCAAGAATTGGGCCTTCAGACATAAAATATGTCTGGGCAAGGGGTTATAGGGGGTGGGACATCATTCATTGGCTTTACCTGGGCAGTGTTAATGCATAATGCAAAGTCCAGTTTTGGGGCTAGCAGTATAGCCTAGAGGTTAGAGTAATGAGCTGTGAATGCGCTTGGTACATCCAGCAGACCTGGGTTTAATTCCCACAACCTTCACTTGCATACTGTGTGACTCTGAGCAAGTCACTTAAAGGAAAACTGCATGTTAAAAGCAAGAACATATATGTATTACTACCAGTTTTGGGTTCTTACTTCATCCCAGTGTTTTATTTCTGCCTAGGCTGTGAGAGGAATTTTTTCTAACTTTCCCTGCTTTCCCTGGGTGTTTTATGACCTCTGGAGGCTGCCATTCAGGTTTGTTTTATTGCATCTTGTCCAGGATAGTCTTCCCAGAGTGCCCTTTGGTTTGATGTCTAATAGCCCTTACGGCAGACAAGTTTCTTGTTACAGTATCTTATAGCCACAGCAGAGAAAGAACATTGCTAGACTCTGGGTAAGTATGATAAGTTTCCTAAATATTTTTACCTTATCCATCTGTGTTCTGCTTAGGGGTGTGTGTGTGTGTGTGTGTAAACATGTAACTTTCTATAGTATATTGTGCAATGGCATTTTACATTGTACATGATCCAGATGTTATTAGTGAGGACTGGAATGAAGTGAGACAGGCTGAGGTGTCAGTTTCTACACACACCACCAATGAAACCCCTATGTTCCACCTGGCTAAACAAACTTTACAGCAAAACCATTTTGTTGCATTTGTGTGTGTCTGAACTGCAATGCTTACATGCACACCACTCAATTTATTATACTGCATACGTTTAGAACTGTCAAAAGCTGGGCTAATAGTACTTTGAGATCCACTGGGATGGTTGGCAACCATAGGCAATGTGTACTGTGCCATCCCACCAAGCTGGTACCAACCATGCTACCACCTCAATTCCCTTATGATCTTTTCGCCCCCCCCACATGCCATAATGGCATCAATATGCAACAGTCAATCATAGAAACATAGAAACATAGAATTTGATGGCAGATAAGGACCGCTTGGCCCACCTAGTCTGCCCATTTCCCTACCTAATGGATAAGCTGCAGATCCTAGTCAACCAACTACTTCCTCCTACCCCCCACTAGAATTGCCTTATGTCTGTCCCATGCATTCTTGAATTCCCTCACTGTTTTTGATTCTATGACTGCCTCAGGAGGGCTGTTCCATGCATCTACAACCCTCTCTGTGAAGAAATACTTCCTCACACTACCTCTGAGCCACCCCCCATCTTCAAATTGTGCCCCCTTGTTCTTGCACATCTCTTTTTCTGAAAGATGCTACCCTCTTGGACTTTGTTGATTGCCTTGAAGTATTTGAAAGTTTCTGTCATGTCCCCCCTCTCCCTCCTTTCCTCAAGGCTATACATCTTAAGCTCTTTTAGCCTTTCTTCCTATGTCTTCTGGTGCAGACCCTGCACCATTTTAGTTGCCCTCCTCTGAACAGCCTCCACCCTGTCTATGTCTCTGTGGAGATGGGGTCTCCAGAACTGTACACAGTACTCCAGATGTGATTTTACCAACTGTCTGTACTGAGGGACAACAACTTCCTGTTTTCCATTGGTGATGCCTCTCCCTATGCATCCCAGTATCCCCCCAGCCCTCCTTACTGCCTTCCCACATTGCTTGCCCACCTTTAGGTCATCTGATATGACTATTCCCAGGTTCCTTTCCATTTTTGTTGTTAGTATCTCACCCCCCATTGTGAATCAATGATGAAGCACCCTCTGCACTTTCCAAAAGTACACCTCCATCACCATAAAGCAGACAACCATAAACAGTATGCCACAGTCTGGCCATGGTGAATAAGCCCAACACAAGCTGCAATATGCTGTAACTTACTGCAGTATACAGACATATGTCTAGTATATAGCATTCCCTGGTATCCTCTTACCTGCCCACCCAACAATCACCATCCTACTCATGCAGCAAAACATCCCCATTCTATCTCAGTGAGCTAGGGTCCCATACACGTGCCCATTATTTTTTTATTTTAGTCTTTGGTAACCGGGTAAGGCTCACTAGGCACAAGTGCCTGTTTTCGGGGGGACCTGGAAGCACTGGGTGGTTAAGTGACTTGCTCAGAGTCACACAGTATGCAAGTGGAGGTTGTGAGAATCAAACTCAGGTCTGGTCTGCTGGAAGTACCAAGCTTGTTCACACCTCATTCCTCTAACCTCTAGGCTATACTGCCAGCCCAAATTATGTGCAAATAGGCACTGAAGACACCAGCCCTACCTGGTACAGTGGAACCCCACACCAAGCAGGTAGCTGACACTACCACTCTTATCCCATGATCCCATACCCAGATGGTGTTAATGGCACAGCACCCAACAATCACCATCCTGTGCATGCAACAAAATATCCCTATTCTGTCTTAGTGAGCTAGAGTCCCATACACATGCCCATTATGGGCAAATAGGCACTGAAGACACCAGCCCTACCTGGTACAGTTGCACCCCATGCCAGGCAGGTAGTTGACACCACCACTCTCACCCCAGCATCCCATACTCATATGGTGTTAATGGCACAGCACTCCTATCACTACCATGGCATGACACACAATGAACTGTCACAGTGCATAATATATACAGAACATTTTCTGGTTGGCTTGCCTTGCTGGTGTGAGGGGGTACATGCCAGTCATTCAGTTGTGGTACAGGATGGGAGGGAGTGGGATGATGGTCACTAACTGTCAGTTGGTGGTGATGGGCCACTATACCACCAGGTTTGTATGGTGTTACCAGTGCTTATTTGGGCCTAATGAGAAAGGGGGGGTGGGGAAGCCTATCTCAACATGACGTATCATGGAACATTTTACAGCACGCAATAAGGGCTATTGTGTGGCAAATTATATAAATTGAAGATCTATATATCACATACTGTATTAAAGCATGTTCTTCCATGACTGATAATGGGGGAGTGCTTCACCGTTGATAGACTGTTGCATACTGTTGCCATCACGGCATGTGAGGGGGCGAAAAGATCACAAGGGAATTGATGTGGTAGCATGGTGGGTAGCAGCTTAGTGGGATGGCCCACCACACATTGCCTATGATTGCCAACCATCACAGTGGATCTCAAAGTACCGTTAGCACAGCATTTGGCAGTTCTAAATGTATGCGGTATAATAAATTGAGTGGAGTGCTCCCTATACATGCAAGCATTGTAGTTCAGACACACACAAATGCAACAAAATGGTTTTGCAGTAAAGTTTGTTTAGCTGGGGGGGGCATAGGAGTTTCATCGGTGGTGTGTGCAAAAGAGGCACATTTGTATTTTTGTGGGGTTGGTGACTTAAACGGACATCTCAGCCTGTCTCATTGCATTCCAATTCTTACTAATAACATCTGGATACTGTACAATGTAAAATGCCATGGCACAAAATATTTTAGAAAGTTACATGCTTAAAGACCCACACTTACACACACACTCTCTGTCTCTCTGATCCAGATGAGGTAGGCAGAATGAGAAGAGAGCTGGATAAATTAGCAAAATGGTCAGAAGAGTGGCAAATGGAGTTTAACACAAAGAAGTGCAAGATCATGCACATAGGGAAAAGAAACCCAGAAGCCACCTATAGGCTGGGAGGGGAGTTGCTGGCAGTCACAAGGGAAGAAAGAGACTTGGGCATCATCATCACCGATGGCCTGAAATCATCCAAGCAGACCACTAAAGCAGTAGATAAAGCTAGAGGGGTGTTGGGGTGCATTAGTAGGGGTATCACAAGTCGGAAGAGGGAGGTAATAATCCCTCTTTACAAGACATTGATTAGGCCCCATGTGGAGTACTACGTGCAGTACTGGAGGCCACACCTTCACAAGGATGTTAACCAAATTGAGGCAGTCCAGAGAAGGGCAACCAAAATGGTGCAGGGTCTGCATCAGAAAACATATGAGGACAGATTAACGGAGCTCAATATGTACACCCTAGAGCAAAAGAAGGAGAGAGGTGATATGATCAAAACATTTAAACACCTTAAGGGCATTAACAAGGTGAAAGAGTCTAACATGTTTCAGTTTAAGAAAAATAGCAGGACAAGAGGACACAGCATGAGATTAGAGGGAGGCCGATTAAGGGATAATGTGAGGAAGTTCTTTTTCACAGAAAGTGTGCTGGATGCACGGAATGGCCTACCTCAGGAAGTGGTGGATACGAATACAGTGCAGGGCTTCAAACAGGCATGGGATAGGCATAAGGGAGCAATACAGATGAGTATGACTAGATAGGCCATTGACAGAGCAAAGGCCAATGGCACATTCATAAGGCAGAAAAAGAAATGGACAGACTGGATGGGCCTTGCAGTCCTTATCTGCCATCAACTTCTATGTTTCTGTGTTTCTCTACTCTAAGCAGAACACAGCTGGATAAGTTACCAATATTTAGGAAATGTATCATACTTATCCAGAGACTAACAGTGTGCCTGGCTGCAGTGTTCTTTCTCTGCTGTGGCTAAGCAAGACACTGTAACAAGACACTGGCCTGCTGTAGGGGCTATTAGACATTAAACCAAAAGGCACTCTGGGAAGACTAACTTGGAGAAGATGCAATAAAATAAACCTGAATGGCAGCCCCCAGAGGTTATACAACACCCAGGGAAAATGAGAAAAAACTCCTCTCACAGCCTAGGCAGAAACAAAACATTGGGATGAAGTGAGAACTCAAAACTGGTAGTATTACATATATTTTCCTGATTTTAACATGCAGTTTTCCTTTAACTACCCAATGCTCCCAGGTTGCCCCTGAAAACAGGCAAGTGTGCCTAGTGGGCCTTACCCGGTTACCAAAACTAAAATAAAAAAAAAATAAAATAAAGCTTACTGGAACCACATTTACTAAAATGGAGGGGGTGATTCTCTGTGGAGAGGTAAATAAATTATAAATAGTAGGTGATGGGAGGGTAAACACACCTAGCATGCTCCAGTGGGAGGTAACTGGGAAAGATACAGGTAAGCAATAATACCCAACAGGGTGAGCAGTATTGGGCTATACCGGACCACCCAGGGGTGTAATGAGGCCCGACGCCGCAGGCGGAGGGCCTTATAGCCCCTGGAAGGTCCGCTATAGCCTAATACCGCCCACTCTGGAGGGTATTATTGCACTTAGAAAATGGGTTTTATGTGACTTTTTAAAAAATAATTAAAAATAAAATGTTACAATCAGTTAAAGTTTTGTAAAAATGAATATAAATGATTGTTATTGCAAAATAGTCCCTATTCTGGCACGCTTGCCAGTACAGGGTGCTACAGTTTTAAAGTGTGTCCCCCCCCCCCCCGACAATTAAAAACCGACATGCCAGTTGTCCGGACCCTTAAGCAGAAAGTGAACAAAGGAAACTGAGGATTTTATGTGGCGCTGCTCCCCGCAACCAGCTGTTCAGGTTTGCTGGTAGCAGAGCTTCTCTGGCTGCTGTTCAAACAAAAGAGCGGGTAGCAGAGCTTCTCCCGCTAATGGTCTCACAGTCACAGAAGCTGTTTTAGCAGGTAGCAGAGCTTCTCCCGCAGCTAGAATCTCACCAGGTGTGTAGTGTAACTTGCAGGCACCACGAGTGATTTTATGTGGTCCTGCTCCTCCCCACTAATCAGCTATTCAGGTTTGCTTGCCCCCTCCGGATCACCTCGGCAAACCTATCTTTGTGTAGCAGTCTGTTTATGTGGCTTGCCCATCACCCCCCCCCGTTCTTCTGTGAATGCTTACAAGCAAGGAAATGATGACAGAAAAGAAGGTACATTTCCATTTTTTACACTAAAAAAGGTGAAGCCACTATTATTTCTACCCTTTCTGTTTTTTTTTTTTGCGAGCAGAGAAAGGAGCAAGTGAAAGGTGGGAATAGTGCGCGGTTGGGGCTATGAGAAATGTTCGAGAATATGCTGTCATTTTGCAGGGAAAAAAAAAATCGGTGATTTTTTTTTTTAAGATGCAATGGGGAGAACAGTGATTGAAGTCAGAATTGTGCCAGTCTCTGGCAGTTCGGGTGCTTGCAGTCAAAAAGTTTACTGCACACATTTAGAAAGGGACAGTAGCTTCAACTGGCTGCAGTGTGATGTCTGGAGGTGCTGTGTTGGATCAGTCAGCAACATCGCTGATCTTACCATTGGGAGACAGAACGTACTGTTGAAAAATAAACAATGTGTGCTGGGGATTACTCACTGCGCTTTTCTCACAGGAGGGAGTGTGACAGCAAGGAAAGGAGAGCTGCTTCATGTCACTTTCAGGACAATCTGTATTACCACAACTCACGGGCAGGTTCAATTTTGGGATCGAGGAGCGAGAGGGCGGCAGTTGGAAAAGGGACAAATGGGAGTGCAGTCAGCTGTCTGTGACTCCTGCTTTGGACAATCGCAGGACATGAGACAAGAGGGCATCGTGATTAAAAAACAAAACAAAGGGAGAACGAAGTCCAGTGGAGTTTGTTATGTAGTTTCCTGAGGTACATGGCACTGAACCAGGGAGCACTGGGGGCAGTTTCTCTCGCTAACCGAGAGAAAAACATGGCGGCAATTTTGAATTCAGTGGGGGTGCTTTCAGCCAATGAACAAGCAGGATGGGCACTATAGTACTTGCTTGGGTAATGAGGCACTTGGACTGGCACTTTTTATTTACTGGGCATCTATTGAAAGTTAATGTACTCCCCTGGCAGGAGTACCTGCCAATCAGAGCCCAGGAAACAAAAAGCCCATTTTCTAAGGAGATATAAATAACAGGTGCCAAGTACCCTTGTCTCATGGTCATCTAGGAACCATGAGTTGGTAGGGAGCTAAAAAGGGGATCAATCCCAGTCACATGGGGTAGTTTTGTAAGGAATAACAGTGTTTAAAAAGGCATCAGTTTTTAATGCAGTTAGAAATAAAATTGCTTCATAAGTCACCTCCCCAACCCCCGATCTATAGATGGTGACCTTCACAAAAACCCCAGTCCATGAAAAATATTCCATTTCTCATTACTAGGGATTCCAACAGTGATACATTCTGCTTGTGATAAGAACTATTCAAAAGACTAATAATAGCTAATAGCCAATCTGGAAGTTTAAAAAGATAAAGGCTCACTGAGTTACAAGCTCCATGTTGCTAAAAGTGCTGCAAGTAAAGAGCCACAGTACATGTAGGAGCAAAGGGGTGATTGAAAATTGCCGCTGGTGTATTTCCTGGCAATCAAAATTAAAAGTAACATGCAGTGAGTCACTGAGATTCTGAAGCTCTGAGACCCCAGAGATAAGCACGGTGACCACTTCTGTGTCTGTAGGACCTCTAGGTAGCAGCTTGGCAACTGCCCCATCGGGTCTTCACACAATCAAGGCCTTTATTCATCATTCCTATCCTCTCAGAAAGAGGCAGTTCATCCAGCCATTGTTCTGAGGGCAGAGAGAGTGATGCCTACAGTTACCACAGACAGTCAAACATGTAGTTAAATGACCTTCAGAGTCATCTACTCCATGGCTACAGGGGTGCAGTGGACACACAACCCACTGGTGACAAGAGTAAACTGTACTGCAATAAATTGCTGCTGATGTTGTATGTGGCCCACATCAATTGAAAGTGATGTGCAATGTGTTACATTTGTTTTCAGGACTTAGCAGTTCTGTATAATAGTTAGCGTGACTCTGTTCAGAGTTAGAAGGACTTTCCAAGCTGCAGTCTGGCAGCCCCCTTGTTTGGGCCTCTTAATCACCCGCTACCCCGACTACACATGCAACACACAGTCATGCCTAACCAACCCCACAAGGGTCAAATTCCAATACACCCTAATCAATACACCTATATGCCACTTCCCCATCCCCAAAATTCCACCTACATCTTACTAGAACAGTCGAAGTGCTGGAAAGTTTTAAAGCAGAGTCCACAGATTGCTTTGCACTGTCTCCATTACTGTATTGTGCATAACTGGAAGATCATTTTGTGCTTCTCCAGCAGGTGGCATGCTTACTATATGCTGTCAGTAGCTGTGGGTGTCTCCCCCCAACGTTGTCTCTCGTTGTTGGTTCATATTGGGTTCTGTGGGCTGGATATTCAAACTGCGCCCAAAAAGTGCTCAATAGCAGAAGCAAGCACAAGTCCATTTTGCACATGCGCATTAGACGCAATATTCAAAAAAGGAGCAAGCCAAATTGCGCCAACAGCTAACGTCTGAATATCGTACGACCTGTGCCATAGCGCAACTAGGAAGGAGAAGCTGAGCAGATATGATGCACAATGGCGCAACAAGGGCAGCTCAGCCGAGCAGCCCAGAGGCACCATAACGCAAGCAGGGAGCCCTCCAGCAGCAGAGCAATGTAACTGCACAACCAGGGAGGTAGGTAGGGGCCCACCACCCATGCCACAGATGGGCACAGGAACACACAGCAGAACTGACAATGCGCCCCCACACCCTAAGCACAGCACAACTGGGGGAGGGCTGGAATATGCACCGGCCCATGGGGACAAGCAAACAAAGCACAGCTGGGCCATGGTGCCCCAGCACACCCACCGGCAAACTGAAACTACCACACAAGGAGGCGGGGTCATCCGTGCCACACAGCCCCCAGTGCACAGCACACCCTGCACTGTGACCCCCAGACCCCCCATGAGCAGCGACCACCACTGCAGGAAACCCCATGCATACCACCACCCCCAATGTCACAATGCAACCTAGTGTACCACAGAACCATACAAGCCGGCCCCACCATGAGCACCCAGCAGTGGGTGGCAGCACATGGCAATGCAACAACGGCAGACACAGTGCCAACATGCACAATCCCCCTGAGGCACAGCTGAGAGACCGACCATGTGTCAGCACAAGAGGTACCCCACACGGGACAGGGTGTGCCCCTGACACCACCACCATTGAGACAGCACCCTGCACAGTAGACAAGTGTCACATCCCGACCCACCACTAGCCACAGCAGCCATCACAGACACCCACAGTGGTGCGTGGAAGCATGCATCACACCGGATGCAACACAGTGCAGGAGCAAACACACACCCATACCCACGGGAACAATAACGCAGGGACGCAGTAGTGTGGCAACCAAGCCCCTAGTGTGGGCCCATGAAATCTGAGCGCACACAGCCTACAGTCCTCCATGGCACAGGGGTGACACCCACCCTGTGCATGCACTGTGGTCCCATACGCCACCATCAGATGCCTGGAGCACAAGTCACAGACAGTGGTGCACAGCCCCTGCAACACACACAAGCCACAGCATGGAGGTGGGACATCAACTGCGGAGGCCACAGTGTCACCCGAGGCAAACATGCACCACACCAGTGACAGGAGGCAACCCAGCATTGTGACGGTCACAGTAGATGACCTGCAGGGACAGCCACCACTGACAAGGCAGCAGACCTTGTAGGCCACAGACATGCAAGGGTGTCAGCTGCACAGGCCAAGGATGGGTTGACAAGGGCACAATGGACACAGAGCATGTACCATGGACCACTGCACACAGTAATGCAATGCACAGGGAACAACACACACACCACAGACACAGACTGTTAGCCACTCCCACACCATAGACACTTCCCCATGCACACACACACATACCCATGACTGAACCACCCCAGATGCCATGCACACCACTGCAGCTGAGCACCTATAGCCAGCTGCAAATCAGAGACCACCACAGTATTCATATCAAAATGTATCTATTGTAAAATATAAAACACAACTATATACAGTAAACTATGTACAAATGGGGGGGGGCAGAAACAAGGTGGGGGAGGTTAAGGGGCAGAGGTGAACATATGGGAGAAGGAAGGCGGGGTGTGAGGGTTGGTCAAAGGGGGGTAGTTGCAGGCAGGTCTTGCAGACATCAGCGGCCAGCCTGGTCCTCCTCTGCCTGGGGCTGTTGCCTGGGCCGTCTCCTCCTCCTCCTCCTGACCCCTTGCTGCTGTATGTTCCTCAAAATGGTCAGGGACTCCCGTGCCACCTGCAGCAGCTCCTGAACAGCCTGCTGGATCCGCAGGAGTATCCGTTCACCTAGGACAAGGGATCAGAGTCAATAGGTGTGACTGTCCATCCCCCTGCAGCCCACCCATTATGCATGGCATGCAGCCATGTGCCACGCTCCTGTGATGGTGTGTGCCCACCCACAGTGACCGTGTCCACAAGACATGCCCAACCAGGCAGCAACAGCCATGTGTACCACTGCACACACCCACCGCCCATGTCCAGCACAGCACAACCAAGGCCGTACATTAACGTGGCTATGCGGTGTGCAGGCAGTGCCACAGCCATGTGCCCAGTGCACACATGGACCACCATTGACGCACTCCCAGACATGCATTGCCACTGGACAGTGCTGACTGTCACATGTCGCGTGCATAGCAGTGGTGTCCATGGATGGTGGTCATGCCCTGCTCCCCACCCTGTTACACAGCATGCAATAGTAATCATGGTGTCATGGCACTCACCCTCATCGGGCCATTGTTGTCGGTGGTGTTGATCCCTGACACGCCTGTGTGCTGCGTCCTCCTCCCTCTGCTGTTGCTCCACCATCCACCGCTGCCGCTCGTCCACGCCTGTGGGAGAAAAAAGGAGAGAAAAACATCAGTACAAACCCAAAGCAAAGTCCCCCTGCCCCAATGTGTGTGCCCACCCACCCAGCCAGACCCACCCACCCCATACCCTGTAAACTCTGCCACAGCCAACCCTAGACTATCCCTCCCCTATGTGCTGGACACATAAGACAGTGTTACCCATATGGATGATACAAGTGTGTAGATGTATCACCCACCTGGACAAGGCACCATGCCCCTCCTGGCACATGACTGCAGACAGGCAAGTAGCTCCGGCTCCCTCCTCCTAAGGTCCCCATAATGGTGCCTGCACTGCTCCGCTGTCCTCCTGTGTCCAGTGGCCACCTCCAGGTCAGTGGCCACCGCCTACCAGACCTGGGTCCTGGCCCTGTCCAGTGCCTCTTCTCCAAAGAGTGGGCCATAGTGTGGCTCCACAATGGCCACAAGGTTGGCCAGCTCAAGGGCACTCCATTGTGGGGCTTTCCTGCGTGCCATCTCAACCGCTATAGTAGGCAATATGGTGCTCTGCAGTGCGGCACCCCAAGTGGAACTGCTGAGCGGTACAGAGCTGCCATTCCCTATCGCGCTGTTACCGAACAGCGTGATAGAGGTGCAGCCATGCCGGACGTATGGCGCCAAGGGGGCAAAGGTCAGGCACAGGGTCATGGGTCTCTGGCGCAAGGCCACGCACAGCGCCATTGGACATCTATGCGTCTAGCGTGATTGGTTGCCTGTGTGCCAGCGCCACAGTAAACTATCGCACAGTTGTGCCACAGTGCCATGTAGTGACCCATGCCATAGCGCCACTGGCACAATGGTGGCCATGCCTTGCATTGCCTACCATGCACAGCACATCATCAGTGCGGCAGACACCTGTGTAAGCTACCTGGGCATGTGCAGTGAGGTGTACTACGCATGCCACAGAACTGCGCCATTGGCTCAGCACATTCAGCACAATTGTGCAAAGTGCAAGAGTGCAATATTCAGCTGTCATATGCTAATCAGCCGATCAGCCATGCAATGGCGCAGCAGCACAATTTGCATCTCATTAAAGTTGCTTCTCACCTAATTTGCATGGATTGCGCTATAAAAATGCGACACTGTTCTGCAGTGGCCATATTCAGTTACTGCAGTTTATTGGTGAGTTGCATGCTGTGTGGGATTCTGGACTGTGGTATCAGGGACTTGCTTTGTACTGCACAGTCACAGGTAACCACTGTCATCCTTACAGGCTGGATAATGACCGAGCGAGTTCCGGGTGAGGAGGACAACGATTGTGGGTGGAAGAGGAGGCCCAATTTCACCAAGACCAAGACAGAGGCACTCTTCGAGGCCTACCTCGATCAGGAGCCACTGCTCAGTGGACAGCGGGGCACCCCTCAGGCCCGTGCTGCTGCATGGGAGGGGTGGCATGTGCCGTCAACCTGCACGGCAGCCACCAGTGCTCCGTGCAGGAGTGTAAGAAGAAGATGAGTACCGACAGGAGGAGGGTGAAGTAGAAAGGTGGCTGCCATCAGAGTGGCACGTGCTGCAACAGGCAAGGGCCAGTCGGAGGTGGTGCAACTGACACCAGCAAAGGACAGGCTTGCTGCAAGCATGCAGCGCAGTGCCATAGAGGGCATTCCAGGAGGTGGCTTCCAGACAGGTGGTAGCCCATCACTGCATGGTAAGTCATGGTCTGTTGGGGGGGCAGGGTAAATCATATGCACTAACGTGACCTTGCTTTCTGTTACAGATCCTTCACATCTGCAGGGGTCAGCGGTGGAGGGCCTGTCCACTGTGGACAGTCATCTGGAGTTGGAGGAGGGACGATCCACCTCCACAGGTAGCCATCTAGCATTGCAACAGTGGGTCCACCTGGCTGTCCACACTGATGTCATTGAGACAGGTGTGGGGGAGGCCCTTCCTGTGTCTTAGTGTTCTGGCATCCAAGGATGCCAGCATGCTGTGGCCATGGCTGTGGCAGAGACCTGCACCAATGATGGAGACACAACCGTCATGGGCAGTGACATGTGTGTGCCACAGAATGGACACACAGCAGGCCAGCTCATGCCCATGGACTTGGCTGGTTCCGATGTGTGTGCCAACGTGTCAGCACAGTCCCAGGCTGTGCCTGTCAGCACCAGTGGGGCAGCACCGGTGGCTGGTCAGGTCAGTGGGACTGTTGAGGCCTCAGCGGCGGAACAACTGATCCCTTGGGCACAGCAGGCAGAGGGGCAGCAGCAGCAGTCGCCCACTGGGACTGAGGGTTCAGGGTTCAGTGGTGGCATCTGTGCACCACCTGTGGACCTGCCCATACCTGGTCCTGGTGAGCAGTGCCCACCCTCAAGGGGTGCTGGACATCAGGCCCTTCGCCACTCTGATGGACGGAATGCCGAGGTGTCAGACGACCTCTTTGATGAGCACACTCGCCTACTGCAGGCATCAGTACAGCAGCAGATGCAGCTTGCAATGTCCCTGGAGGCACTGTGTGTGGCTCTGGAGCGGGTCGAGGAGCGACACAGCAGGGACACCGATAGGATCCTGTCCTGGATTGACCATTTGCGGGAGGATGTGACCGCTGCCATTGACAGGCAAACACAGGCGTTCATCGCTGTCATGGCCACAATGGGCACACAGTCAGGTGCCCATGTGTCACTCACACTGCGCAGTTCGCTATCCACTCCCAATTCCCGGCATCGTACGACACCCATCCTATCGATGCCAGGTTCAGCTGTGGGCATCCTGTGCACTCCTGGTGCAGATGTGTTCGGTGTGCTGCAGACCCCTGTGCGGGCACGGTCGTGTTTGTGCAGTGGAACCCCTGGTGGACCATCAGTGCCACCCCCATGAGGCCCATGGTCAGCCTGCCAGTGCTGCTGGGTCTCAGTGGGGCCACCCACACATCCGAGGTGGACATGGCAATGTGCCGCAGGACTGATCTGTCTCCCAGTGTGGGCACTGTCTGGTGCTACTCTGTGTGCATTGTGTGTTTCGGTGGGCAGTGCATGGGTGGGTGCCCGGCCCTGCACGCAGACACATGGTCCACCTGCACACTTTCCCGACTGCTGTCCACAGGTACGTGTGCATGATGATGCCTGCATTGCGCTGTACACCAAAGTGCGATGGTGCCCAGCATCTGACACACGCACATAGGCAATCAGTGGACATGGTGGCCTGTGGACATGTGTGTTGCTAGTGTTTGCATTCTGGCTCTGTTTTGCACCTGACCCCTGTGCACTTTGTGCCTATTGTGTGTACGTGTGTGTGTCCGTCTACGTGGCGTGTTACTGTTCACCCTTCCCTGGTTGTATGTGTGTTCTTCTGTGCCCTGCCACATCCCTTGCCAGCACACACCCCTGGTGTGTTTCCATGCATGTCTGTGGGTTGTGCCCTAGCCACTGGTGGTTGCACATGGCACCATGACTTACCTGTGTTGGCTGAAGTGCTCCTCTGTGATGGTGTCCCAGTGCAGCTGTGCCAGCCGGATCAGTCGGGGGTCCCGTCGGCCAAGGGGGGGTGCTGCCCATCCCCATCATCACCGGCGTCACCGTCATCCCCATCGCTGTCCCCCTCTTCGACCTGTACGGCTATCCCACAGTCTTTGGCCATGTTGTGCAGGATGCAACAGGCCAGGAATATCCCACAGGCCTTTGAGGGGCTATACTGTAGGGCACTGCCAGAGGTGTCCAGGCAATGGAAACGTGCCTTCAGCATCCCAAACACACACTCAATGATGTTGCATGTGGTGGCATGTGCCTCATTGAAGTGTTGCTGCGATGGGGTTGTGGGCCGCCGGTAGGGTGTGAGCAGCTAGGGACGGAGTGGGTATCCACTGTCACCTGTGTGGAGATGGTGGAGGTTAGTGTCTTGTTCAGGCTCAGACTGCCCCAAGCCCTGTGGGCCACACCCATGGCACCCCTGGCCATACCCCCCCTTGTCCACGATATCTCAGTTCTACATACATACTTACCCACTAGATGACCTGTGGGGATGTCCCCACTCTTGAATCGGTGGCACAGTGCCAACTGGTGCCAGATGAAGGAATCATGTGCTCCCCCAGGGTGCGTGGCACAGACATTGATGATGTGCCCACTGGCATCACACACCACCTAGCAGTTGACACTGGCATATCCCTTATGATTCATGCAGACAGCCCCATCGGGGCCAGGTGGTGTGCGTATGGCCACATGGGTGCAGTCTATCGCCCCCTAGCATGCCAGGCATACGTGCTACCCTGTGGAACTCCTGTATGTTTGCTGTGCACTCCGCCACAGTGCTGGGGAAGTGGATGTACTCCGCAGCATGTGGCAGCAGTGTGCTGAGGAATTGGGTGAGGATGCATGATGTGGCCGACTGTGTTATGCCTGTGGTATCCCCTGTTGGTCTCTGGAAGGTACCCGTGGTGAGCAAGCACATGCAGGCTGTTACCTTTGTCTCCACTGACAGAGCTTGACTCCATCATGTGGGTGCCTGCATTACATCACTGCACAGCTCACAGAGCCACCTCAGTATTGCCCTGTTCAGGTGGCACCGGCCCACTATCTCAACATCTGTGTACAGCTCATAGCTGGTGCGGGCTCAGTACTGCCTGTTGAGGGCATACCGCTGACAGGCCCTTCCACGGCCATGTCCCCCTGCAGCATGCCTTCTCACCCCCCTCATTATGGCATCCATGTGGAAGGTGGCACTGTCCATGTCCCTGGCTTGTGTTCCCCCACAGCTGATGTTGCTTTGTTCCTCCCGCTGTCCTGACTGCTACCTCCCCTGTACTGGGTACACCTACTGGCCTCTGCTCTCTGTGGCCCCACACACCTTCCCTTGCCCCTCTTGTGTGGTATGGTTTCCCTGGCCTGCCCTCTTTCTCCCTGTTTCCCTGTGCCTGTCTCTGCCTCTGTCTCATGTGGCTTGCCTGTAGCATTCTTGCGCCTCTTCCTTGCTCCTTTTTATTTTGGATAATTTCTGCTATGGTGCAACTTCCGCCTGCTCCACTGTTGTGCAATGCACAAGTCTTTGAACATCACACTGCGCCCTTTATGCATGGTTCCACCCCCTTCGGTTGCGCATGCCTTCATTATCATTGCGCTGTTGCTCAGCATGTTTTCAGTGGAGCAACTGCCTCCTGCTGAATAAGGCAGAATGGCACAATTTCGGACTTGTGCAGGCACAACCCTATTGTGCATGGCGCAACCCTTTTGAATATCCAGCCCTGTGTTTTTACAAAAAAAATAGCTTGAATGACATGCAAGAAAAGATCTTGGAAAAAGGACTCTTGCTTGTTCCAAGTAATAAGATCAATGCAATTAGATTGAAAATTTACCTCTTTAAACTGTACAGAAAGTTAGATCTAAAAGTACATTTGGGGAAAATTACAATGGCACAGAATCCCCTATAGACAGTGGTTAAAACAAAGGGAATTTTGGTGATGAATGGAGAGGTGGAAGAAATGGAGTGTATAAGGGAAAAAACAGATTTAAAGGAGAATTCAAAATTTGTTCCGAATATGTCTTTCAATCAAACCATAAATACATTCAGTAGGTTAGTAGACACTGATGCGGAAAAAGTATTAAGGAGATATGAAAATTTAAGTACACCGAAGAATTTGACACTGAAAGAAAGAGAAGCATTAAAAGAAATAAAAAATCTACCTGACACTATTATCAAGAAAGCTGATAAAGGAGGAGCAGTTGTATTATGGGATAATGTACATGAAAGAAATGGAAATGCAGCTAACGAATGAAAAATATTCTAAAATAACTAGTGAGCTATCCAACTGAGGACATAAAAAATGAGGTTTTGAAAATAATAATAGATGCAAAAGAAAGAAACTGTATAACTGAAATGGAAAGAATCTTTCTGATCACTGAACATCCAAGTAAACCAGTGATTTACCTTTTGCCAAAGGTGCATAAGAATAAGATGACACTCCCTGGTAGATCAGTAGTGAGTAGTATTGTCTCAATAACCAAGCTCCTCTCTAAGTTTGTTGATTTTTACCTGAAACCCCTAGCCAAACAAAGTCATTTGTAGCAGACACAAAGGATGTCTTCAATCACTTACAGACCATGAGAGTGAATGATAACACAATTTTAATAACTTGTGATGTAGAGAATCTCTATAATAACATCCCACATGCTGCAGGAATAGAATGTGTGACTGATAAATTAAGATCCAGACCGAATAATATTGTGCCGCCATATGGTTTTATTGCTAAACTTGCAGATTTTGTCCTCACAAATAACTATTTAATGTTTGGGAATCAATATTATCAGCAAACACATGGCACTGCTATGGGTACCACATTTACTCCTTCCCTAGCTAACATATATGTAGGGAATTGGGAAGACAAATACATTTGGGATGAGTCCCTTAACAATTGGACCAGTAATATTAAGAAATGGCTTAGGTTTGTGGACAATGTGCTTCTGCAATGGGAAGGAAATGAGACAGAGTTACTGAAATTCCTAGAGTATATTAACACATGTGACACAAATCTAAAATTTACTGCTGAAATAGACAAAAAGGAAATTAATTTCCTTGATATTACGATTTATCAAAAGAACAATAAATTGGAGACCAAATTGTTCAGGGAGGCAACAGATCACAATACAATATTACATTATGATAGTTTTCAACCCACGCATACTAAAATAAATATTCCTGTAGGGCAAATGTTAAGAATAAAAAGGAATTGTAGCGAGGAGGTGGAAATGAACTAAGAAGTTGTGAACACATGCCAGAGATTCTTGAACGGGGGTATCACCCAGGAGTACTGTTAAATGCAGTGCACAAAGTTGCACAAAGAGATAGCAGGGATCTTTTAATGGAAAAAATGGACACACAGGGAGAACGTGAAGAAAGGGTCAGTTTTTGCACCACATATTCTGACTTTTATGGCAAAGTAGGGCAAATAGTTAAACAACATTGGAGAATTATTGCAGAAGATCCCTGGCTTGAGAAAATAGCAGTAAAAGGACCAAGAGTCTGCTATAATAAAGATAGAAGTCTAAAAGATATTTTAGTACAGGCACAATTTAAGATAAAGAAAGAAACTTACAGACCAGAATGGATGCCCCCTCCTCCAGAACGGAATTTTAAATGTTTAAACTGCGCCAACTGCAGCAGTACAAGAAATACAAAATATGTAAATAATCCAAGATCAGGAAGAAAGTATAAAATCAAGGGATTCATTACATGCAATACTGAGAATGTGATTTATATGCTGACATGTCCGTGTGGAATGGCATATGTAGGCCAAACAAAAAGACTGCTTAAAATTAGGATTGGAGAGCGTAAGACGGCCATAAGATCAAAGAACTTGAAATATGCCATGGCCAAACACTACAAAGAGGTGAAACACTGATCAGCAGCATCTCTAACTTCCACAGATTTAGAAGCAGTAACTATACCAGAAAGAAGAGGTTATATGAGAGAACAATTGCTTCAATGAGAAGTGTTTTGGATATTTGAAATGCAGACATTGTGGCCAAAAGGAATTAATAATGAGAGTGGGTTAAGTAGCTATTTATAAATGAGAAAAGCAAGGGAAAAAATCTGTATTCTTATTACCGTATTCACATGTTGTTATAATAACACTGTAATGAAAGAATTAACCTGTTAAAAACTAATAATTTGTCTGAAATCAAAGCTACAAGATTAAGATTTGTCTAGTAATGGTTAATAAATCTGGAGAAGGATCCAGGCACCTGCTATGTTTTGTAATAATTTATATAAGAGCATCAATAATACATGAAGAAAGTGCATGCGTAGTTTTGTGAGTGTATGAAAGATTTATTTGGTCACGTGTACCAGGCATTAAATTTAGGCAAAGAAATATAAAGAAGCCAATAATATTGCCTGGAATTGAACAAGTAGTTTGTTCATGATAGGACTGTACAAGTATAAATATAAGTAGAAATGTAGCACACGTGATTTTGTTATGAGTATAAAAATTCTATGGAAGGTCAAAAGGGCTGCACACATTCATTATGACTAGGAAGGATAAATAGCGATAATGGTGCGATACCACTTCAGCTCTAAAGATGGAGCTGTTGTAACTCCGAAATGTCAGCACGGCCAGCATGCATTCACACCTGCAGAGGTGGAGCAAAGGTAGCCAAAATACAGCAAGGAGCTATTGCAGAATTTTGAGGTGTACCTGCATGGCGACCAGCTTGGCGTGTTGAGCATTTTTTTCTTTGTTTTGCTTCCTCACAATGATAGCCGGATGAACCAAAGCAATATAACAGAAGAATAAGGATTTCTCAGGCTGGCAAATTATCATGTGGATATAGGCAACTGAGCCATGAAAATGGACAGGAAAACAGAGAAGGGCAGTGACGCCCAGATAAGTAAAAAGTTCTTCTTCGTGTATTTTCTTGGAACTGTAGTGGGTTTTGTTTGTGGACTAAGAAGTCATAAAAAGGGCTATGACACTCAGATTAATTAAAGTTTAAAATCTGATTTTTACCTGAAACTTTGGTGCTTTTGGTTGGTTTACTAAAAAGCTATAAAAGTAAAAAGAAATGCACACCTGTGGTATGGCTGAATGAAGTCAATAATAGAATGATGTATGCATTGTGCATTAAAATACACTCATTAGTCTGAAGAATAAATAAGATAAATAAGCCTTAAAAGGCAGAGTAAGCATAATTTCAAAGCATTTGTGGCTTTTTTTTTTGAGTGAGCATAGACATTTATCACCACTGTGGTTAAATATTCTTGATGTTTTTGCCCCTGCTGTGTGCACCCAGTCTCAACAGCTTCTATTTTAGGAGGTTTGAGCTACACCTAAGTCGGAGTAAATCCTTTTGTGCTTCTCCAGCAGGTGGCATGCTTACTGTATGCTGTCAGTAGCTGTGGGTTTCTCACCCCCCCCACGTTGTCTCTCGTTGTCGGTTCTTATTGGGTTCTGTGTTTTTGTTGGCCTTTTTCCCTTCCCTTCCCTTCTGGTACATTATATTCCTATGTATGTAAAAAAAAAGACGGCAGTTTTTTGTTGAGCTTTGCCAGCTGAACTGAGAACGCAGTGCTGCTGACCAATACACACACGCTGACATCTGAGCAGCCACTGGGTTTTATTACAATAATTTTTATGTTCTCCAGGTACAGTTTCTACCATTTGTGATTTGTACTTGGAGAAAACTGACAACAACAGTGAAAGTGCTCGATGGCACGGTTGACCTGAGGCAGGTTACAGAGCAGAGGATGTGCAGGCATGCACATTAGGATCAGGGGAAGTCACTCAGTGTGGCACTTTGTTTAAATGTGACAAAAAAAAAAGCATGTTTGATGCACTTTCTTTAGGGGAGGCGTTGAATTTTTGATGGTTTATGGCACTGTGGGAGGTAGACAATGTGTTTTAGGATCACTTCTTATTGCAGCCAGTGAAGAAAGGGGCATGCTGCCTTTTTGAGAACCATGCTAATGACTGTGGGTTAAGCGAAACTAATCACATTGATGGCATCACTTTTGTTTTGTGATGCGATCTTCTATGTGCTGGAACTAGAGCCGTGATGTTATGCTGGGATGACATCATGGGTCCAGCCCCAGGCTGACCAATGAGGGTCCAACATTCTTTCTTGCCATTATATAAAAACTGTATAAATGCATTTTGTTTGACTCCAACCCAATGTATCTCATCATCAGTTTTGACAAAAATTTATCAGGCTGACTAACAGGAGACACAATGAAAGAGAAATGGAGTTAAGCTGCTAAGAACTGATTATTTGGGTTGGCTGAAAATGATTGCTGGTATTTGGGGAAATAACTAGGGTATGATTGTTGGGGTCTGTGAAAACTCATGGGGTAAGGGGGGCTTGGAGGGCTGATAACAGATCTGAGAACTGATTGATGGGGTTGGAGCTGATTACTGTAGTCTGGGGAACAGATTAATGAGGCTGGGGGGCTGATTGCTGGGATCTGGGGAAACTGATTAATGAGGCTGGGAGGCTGATTGCTGGGATCTGGGGAACTGATTAACGGGTTTGGAGGACTGATTACTGTGGTCTGGGGAACTGATTAATGGGGTTGCAGGGCTGATAACTGTGGTTTGGGGAACTGATTAATGGGGCTGGGGTATGATTACTGGGGTCTGGACTACTGATTAATGGAGTTAGGGGGCTCATTACTGGGGTCTAGGAAACTGATTAATAGGGATAGGGCGCTGATTACTGTGACCTGGGGAACTGGTTAATGGAGTTGCAGGGCTGATTACTTTAATCTGGGAAACTGATTAATGGGGCTTGGGGGGCTGATTACTGGGGTCTGGAACATTAATTAATGGAGTTAGGGAGCTGATTAGTGGGTGTGGGGTACCAATTAATGGGGTTGGGGCTGATTACCAGGGTCTGGAGAAATGTTTACTGATTTAGGGAAATAATGAATGGGGTTTGGCTGAATTTAGGGGGTCAGAGAAAATGATTAATTTGGGTCAATGGCTGAGCTCTGGGGGCCACTGTGACTGACTAATGGAGTAAAAGGGATAGATTACTGCAGTCAGGGACTACTTGCTAGAGTCTGAGAGCTAATTACTGAGATTGGGTTGGTGACTACTGGTCCTTAGGACTGAATATTGGTTGTGGGGGGAGCTATTTACTGAGTTATTACAGGGAAGGGGAACTGATACCTCTGGAAGAGGACTGATACCTGGGGAATGAGTTTATTTTTGGGGCCGGGGGGGTTGATTGCTAGAAACATAGAAAGTTGCTGAGAGAAAAAGATGTACAGTCTGAACTCAACAATGCTTGGGGGGAAGGGGCTGGAACCACATATGACAACAGCATAAGAGGTGGTAACTGAAGAGCAGTAATGATGACTGCAGGCTGGAGTCATTGGGCTAGGTGACCACCTGAAGCAGATACAGGACAGGCACAGGGAAAAAATTCCAAACTGAAAATAAAAGTAAAAGCTGGCCCGCTGGTGCAACAGTAGAATTTCCACTTGTGACGTTGACACCCATGGTTCAGGAATGGACCTGAGGAGTTGGCGGGCCAGCCCTGTGGAGGAGGATTGAACAACCCACAAACAGCTCTCTTCCATCGGGGAGGGTGGATGAATGATTGGCACTTGATCAACTCCTTGCGGAGGCCAAGGAGAGCAGCGACTGATACTGGGTTGTTGGGGAAGCATGCCAGATATAAGTGTTTCAGTGCACTTACTTAATTGCATGTCATGTCTCCTGGGGTCGTAGCAGTAATGCCTGCTCCATGGATAATGTCCCTCTCCCTGGTCCTGCTACATCCGCTGCAACTCTCGATCAGTGACCAAGTTCAGTACTCCTCTGGGCACAACCAATCCCCTCAGCCCCACCTGGGGGGGTGGTTAGCAAGGGAGCTACACCATTATTTGGGAGGGTCTGCTGGGAATCTTGATGCTTGTCTTCACTGGGGGCATGCCTGCTTGGTATCTCCACACGGGGGGGCAAGCCCGAGAGGATCGCCGGTCAAGGTAAGTCCTGGTGGGGGGTGAGTAGGGACCAGTGGAACAGGGGCTGAGCTGTCAGGGCACAGCACCAAAAAGAATAAAAAAAAGAAGAGCAAATGGAAATGGATGCCAGAGAAGCACTGTTTTAATGTAAATGTACTTATTATTAAATAATATAATACAGAAACATTAATTTTATGGCGAGAATAAGTCTAATTTAGTTCTGATGAAAAATTTTATTTGGAGCTGGGGATGATAAAACATATTTAAAAGCTTCAAACGGCAAAGTTTTTAGAGTAATTTTAAGGTACTTTTAAATATTACTAAGATTTAAGAGTAATTTAAAGGTACAGGCACAAAATGATAAAGTTTTAGGAGTAACAATGAGGTAAAAGGAAAACTGAATCACAGTTGTGTAAGTTTTTGTAGTACATTAGAGGTACAATACATGATTCACTGTGATAATCTTGAGATAAGATGCAATTCAGCCTGGTGTTTGCAATAATTTTGTAGTCATACAGTAACTATGGAGTGAGTACTCAAAAGGCACTGAAAAATATTGAAAAATAAGGTATGGTACTCCAGTTTGGTAAGGGAATTCACTCCGTAAATCTGTGGCAGACAGATATATCCTTCCACTTTGCAGCTAGGAGAATGCCTTGTTGTTTCTAACTTTCATTCCAGATGTTTACAGCATATTATTTTATCCTAGGGGAGGGTACAGGTATTAGATGGGCAACCTGCTCATTGGAGTATCAAGCTAGACTCCATGGAGTTCCTGAAAATGGAATTCATATGGTGGATATTTCATGAGACAATGCGCACAAACCTGTAGACTGGCTGGTTACAACTCATGTCAATTTACTTTACTTACGTATTTTTTATGACACTGAGCGCATTTGCTTACTACTGTTATAATACCTTACTAATGTAGAAGCAATGTAACTAATGATGTTTCAGTACTCTCTCAAGAATTGAACTGTCATGTTTCATGATAATATTTAAAAAAATAAAGTTTAAAAAAAAAAGACTGGGTCGGGGAGCCCCATCCTGGCACACAACAGAGCTCCCTGACTCCTGGACAGGCAGAGAGGCAAGGAGACAAAAAGAAATTGCATCAGCAAAGTGAGTACTCCACACATGCATGGCAGCTCATTCAAGGAGCCTGAGCTCCAGTTCACATACTGTGCTATGTGTCCACTCCTTCCAAGGGTCCTGGACTCCATGGCATGCAATGGGGCTGGAACTAAAGATCAGCAGTGCAATTGGGCATGAAACAAACAGTTTCCTGGGCCCAGGGCAGGTAATGGGGCTGGGGACAGGAGCAGGCACAACACTGCAGCTGAGTTGCAGAGACTAACCCTGCCATGATTGGTTGGGGAGGAAAGACAACAGGCAGTACCACTTAGAGACTTCAGAGACAGGTATTGCCATTGATCATAGTGGGGGGCAAAAGAAAGGTAGGAAGTGCTGCCAAGTGGCTTCAGAAGACAGCTGTGAAGTAAAAAAAACAAACAACAAACATGCCTAGTAGGTATCGCTTCAAAGAATTACACACATATATATATATATATATATATATATATATATATATATATATATATATATATATATATATATAATATATATATATATAATATAGAGAGAGAGAGAGAGAGAGAGAGAGAGTGAGAGAATTTTAGTTATTTGTTTACCACGTAGGGGCACTGGACCAAGGGTCCTTTTTCAGGCCTGACCTGGGCAAAAGCATGCAGTACAAATTAACAAACAATATAATAAATACAATAAAAAGTACAAAACACAAAATAAAATGAAACATAATTACAATTACGTAAGAACTGTTTGCACAAATATTGTTTAAAAATATTTTTAAAAGCATAGAATGAGTAGGGTAATCATAATAAATCAGGTAAACCATTTCCAGAAGTGAGGGGCAGCAGCAGAAAAAGCACTGGCACCTAGTTATATTACTAGTTACATCAGCACATGCTACAGAATGTGAACAATGTGAACTATCATACAATGTGTTTTTTTTAAACCAGGGACTGTTTGAGGCTGGGGGGGGGGAGGTGGTTGACAGTGTCCCTTTAAGCTAGGAAACACCTTTGTTATAAAAACTAGGACAGAAAGGGCCCCTGGGACAGATGCAAATACAGTTTTATGAACCAACAACCCAAAAAAATACTCAACAGGTAAGTATGGAGATAGCCAACCGAGCTGCGAGTACAGTGAACGATAATAGGTATGCAAAGGAGCCAATAAAACAAAATAACAAATATAAACAACAGAAAGATTCTGACATTCTCTTGCACACAAACCATAAAAGATTAATTACATAATCAAAATGCGGTAAGAGAGATCCTATAGCAATTGCTTTTCAAGTGTCCAAAGACATAAAATAAACTGTTTCAGCTTGTACAATGCGCCTTCTTGCTGAGTAATAGTTCAACAAACCATTTTTAGATGATCAGAAAAAGACAAACCAGGGTTCAGCAACACCCCTAAATACTTGAATTGAGAATCCTCATCATGCCACGAATACCAAAAAGCTTGCATTTAGTTTTTTTTTTTTAATTGAGTGTAACGCCCTCACCCCTGCCTTTTTGCAAAATACAGGTGGTATGTTGTTGAAGCTGACAGCAGTACCTGGAGGGGACTGGGTTCGGGGAGGACTAGGTTACTCAGCACAAGGGAGCCTAGGTTTGGCTACTCTGCACAGGGGCACCCAAGTAAATCCGAACTCAGGAAGCAATAACTGTAATGTCCAAAACCAGGAATGGGATTCTACAGTGTGGCTTTTATTCACATCCAAACTGAACAAACAAAGCATAGACAGACCCCCATGGGGCTACATTCCTGGTAATGCAGATTACAGACACAGTACACTTCTTCACTATTCCAGCCCTCAGGCTCTGAACCCACCAGGCACACAGCCTGGATTTGCACGCAGCTTTGGATACACAGCCCGACTTGTACACTACTTGGGTTTTTCCCATGGCCCGGCTCCCCCTCCGGCCACTTGATCGCAGCCCATATGGGAATGAACCAGTTTTCCTGTTGGTGGCTCCCCAAACCACCTTAGAGCCTTTGCCTCCTAAAGGGAAATTTTCCTTCCAGTCCCACGTCTGGGTACTTCCCTCATCACTGGCCAAGTGCATGAGGCAAAGTAGAAATCCACAGAGCAAATCCATAGCGGTGGACTTGGTTACTAATGATGGGGGGGGCCTCCCACCTCCAGCTCCCACAATCCATACCCGGCCATTTCTCTGGACACTAAACAACTCTTTGAAAGCTTGGCAATGTAGATTACTGGGTAGACGTATGTTACATCTCCTCTACATGTCTTGACTTTCCCCTTGTGCTGGACTTGAACATACTTTTACTTTTGGCTAAGCCTATTACTCTAGGCCTCCCACTACTTCAGTAGTCCAATCCCCACTTTAACACAGTTCATGATGAAACATGGGCCCTTTAGAAAGAGCAGAACTCACCCTCTAGTTGCAGGTGCCCCACAGGCAAATCTCGAAATCTTCTTGTACCCCACACTCTTGGAAAAATAAGGCAGCTTCTTCTCTAGCAGTAGCCAGGGGGTTGCCCCTGGAATAGCAGGCAAACCTTCCTGCCCCATCCCCTGAGGGATGGGGCACAGAGACCTGAATCAGCGGTCTCCACCACTTTAAAGAACAGCTTACTTTGTCCCTCTTTAGGCAGAAACACACACCTTTCCCTAAATGTAGCTCTATTTCAGAGCTGAGGCTCCAAGAGTCTATGCACAGAACTGCTATGCTCCTCTCACACCAATCTCCAACTGCAGACTACTACTGACTGTTCAAAACTCCCAACATTCTAATCCAACTCCCTTCTGCAGATTCCAATGTGGCTCATGCAGCTGCGATAGTTCTATGGTGATGTCATCCCTTAGTCTCAGCTGAGACTGAGAACAGAGTGAGACAGTGTGAAATCCATTTAACTGGAGTTTCACAAGCTGCCTTCCCTGCCTACCACTAGGTCTTACTGGGATTCTAGTAAGCCCGGGTAACAAGGGGGTTATATGAGAAACAAGAAATTATTAGAAAACCAAGAACAAGCAGAATAAAAATCAAGTTCTAAATTCTTGGATACAGTACCGACATCCTTCCCAGAGAAAAAAAATATTATCATCAGCATATAAAAGAGAATCACAATGTTTAAAAACAATAGGAAGCAAATTAATAAACAGACTTAATATTAACAGCTCCAATATTTACCTCTGCAGTACCCCACTACTTATTTTACAGTGATTCGAAGCTAGTGAACCAACCACCGCATACCGAGTTCCATTGGTTAAGTAGTTCTGCAACCAAGAGACTACACACTGGCAGAAAAAACAAGGGTTTACAACTTCAAACAAAGCATATTATGATCAGTAAGATTTAATGCTTTAGTCAGGTCCACAAACACGGACCCAGTCACATGTCCAGAATCCATGTCATTAAGGACCGTATTTGTGAACCTGACCAAGGCAATCTCAGTGCCATAACCCTTTGGAAAGCCATGCTGCTGTGGACATTGAATGTTATATTTCTCCAAATAACAATTCACCTGCCCAATTACAATTTGTTCAAGTAATTTACTAACAGGATTGAGAATTGAGACCAGTCGAAAATCTTCACGCATAACAGCATTGTTTATTTTTGCTGGGGGGGGTAGAGGAACTACTCTGGCACACTTCCAACTAGAGGGGAATGTTTTTTTGGGGCGCACAAGTACTACCCTGGCACACTTCCAGCTAGAGGGGAACTGTTGCAAAATTAAAGACGAATACAAAAAATTACATAAAAGAGACTCTATAAAAGGGTTAACATGCCTTAAAGAAATGACCATTGAAGTCACTACCATAGTCACTTGGCTTGTCAGGTAGTGATGAATATTAATTTAGTTACCTTAATTACAGGTACAGTAACCTTCCTGAAATAAAAGGCTGGTTGATCTACAGGAGAAATATAATTCAAAAGTTTAGTAAAACCAGTAGTTGGCAATACTGAGTCATAACCAGAAAAATCAATAAATTTAGAATTCAAAGAATTCACAATTTCCAAAGGATCAGTAAGCTCTTTATCATTTACAGTTAGTATCTTAGTCACGCCTTTAGTTTTTCTATTTGTGAAGAAGTGTACATTGTCCCAGAAATGCTGAGCATCTGACCAATTCAAATCTAATTGCTTTTTTAAAAATTCAGCTTTGGCTGTTCTAATCAAGTGAGTAGCTTGTCAATAAAAGGCAGGCCAACTTGTCTAATGGACCCCTTCCAGAAAAGCAAAGGGGAAGAGGGGGGGGATAGTAAAGGGGGAGGGAATGTGATGTGAGAAAGGGTTAAATGACCAGGGGGGAAGGAGAGCTACCCAATTGGTTAAGGGAGGGGTTAAGAAGGGGTCCAGAAGGAGCCATTTTGGGCTATGTAAGGGCCTGCTGCTTTCTGGTCGGCCTGTTTGTTGCTGGAAATGTTTCCTCCCACCCACCCTATTCTAAGAAAAAGGTTTGCCGCTGGCTGGCACTGCAGGGAAGTTGAGGATAGGAAGCATAGTCCCTGGGACCCTGGTACAGGGTCAGGAGCTGCAGGAAGGCAGCAGGTGGTTCTAGGGGCTGGAAGGAGCCCTGGCAGAGGGTACCAGGTTGCCCAGGTAGGAGAAACAAAAATAAAAAAAAAGCCAATCCAAAGGGGGAATGTAAGGGAAAAGGGGGGGCAAGAGAGGGGAGAGGGGGTAGACAGCATGGGCTGGGGACCAAGAAATGCAGGTGTGGAAGTAAAGGAGGAAGGGGATAGAAACTAGGGTCTGGATCACGTGTCCAGAACTAGGGGGTATGGACTGGGAACTGACCCTGTGTAGGCTGGTCCCAAGTAAATGGGGGGAACCTGCTAGTGGTAACAAATGGTGGTGGTACCTGGTGGTGGTACCAAGTGGGGGTACCTAGTGGTGGTACCTGGTTGCTGGTGAAGATGGGGGGCCAGATCAGCTGTGTCCAGACCTCGAAGTACTACAAGCAGGGAGAAGAGGATCAAGTCGGAAGAAGATACCCAGAAAGAAGAAGCAGAATGAATTATTGTTGTGGTACTGTACTGTACTGTACTGTATACTGTTGAAATATGAAGTGTGGGATATAAATATAATTTGTGTGCCTTAATAAACATTGCCAGCAAGCATCTAACAGAAACAGGTGTGGAGAGAGTTATCTCTGGGAGGGGGATCAGGGAACAATTGGACAAAAAATGTTCAGTATGACGAGACATACACTAGACCCAGGCCAAACTCCTTTGTTTTGTCCAATATTTTATACTGTCAGAAAACCATTTGTTTGGAGTACTGTACCACAAATTCTGACCAAACATTTAGGAAAATATTTCTTCTATATCGGGCTCAACTATTGATAAAAAAAATTCTAAAGCCAAATCAACATCTGGAATCAAATCAACAGGAGACAGTCAATGCTGGACATTTCATGCAACAAAGTAACATGATCAAATCTCTTAAGATTTTGAAATTGGACTGAGGTGGAGCTCTAGGGGGTCTAAATGTCAGAATACAGTAAGTGATCAAATGGTCACTCACTGAGTCTTCCAATACACCAGCAGACAACATTTTATTCTCCTTATTAGTGAAAATTCAGTCCAGCAGTGAGTGGTTAATGTTACCAGAATTTAACTTAGTAGGATCTCTAATTAATTCAACCAACTGGCAGTATTTTAATAGGAATCCATATGGACCCATTATCATTATCATTTAAGCAATTCAGTTTGCATCCCCCAAATCCACAAAATCATACAATTTAACAAAGGGATCCACAACACCTAAAAATTCAACCCAACCTGCTAAACCATACCGAGTAGGGTTGTATAAACAACCTGAAATAACATGTTTTTGCCGACCTGAAACCAGACGAAGGAACAGACATTCATTAAGAGAATTTGACATTGCACTATTAATAATCAACTTAACCTGTAAGTGATCTTTAAAATACATTGCCACCCCACTCCCTTATTCCACCCACCACAATCTTGTTTTATAATCCTGTACCCAGGCAAAGCATGCATACTATCAGACAAAGAAGGTTTTAGCCAAGTTTTAGTAATTACCAGATTATCATGCTGATATGAATTAACAATGCATTCCAACTCAACTCATTTTGGAACAAAGCTGTGAATATTTGAATGAAGAAATCATTAAACCATGCATATCGTGCCAGGGTGCAGGATCAGCATTCACATCAGGAGAAGACCCAGGGTTAATCTCAATGCTCTCTGACAAAAAACAATAAGCAAAAACTAAGATATAAAATAAATGTAAATTTTCTAAAGAGCTGTAAAAATGTAACCTCTAGAAAACCTTTTGAAAATTAAACAAATCCTGACAGTTTTCTTCAAAATAAACCACAAGACAAGCACAAGACAAACTCTCCTCTTCGTAGTCAGAATTCAATAAATAGTTAGACATAGTGAAGTCATGTACATTAAAAAACCCTCATACAAAACAACTATAACGACACCAGATATTACCTCACATAAGGCATAACAACTTAATAAAATACTCAACTTACTGCAGTAAAAAATGTCCCCATTGTGCCCACTACCTACTATATGTAATGTATATAAAGCAAAATGGTCAAATTATAAAACAATAAGAGTTTCATGGCCCAGGCCCCATGGCTCCCATGGACTCCCACTGACTCCCTTCACTTTGCTGCACTTCACCACATGGAGCCACCACCGCTGTAGACACTGCCGTGTCTCTCAGCAACAGAATTTAAAATCCTAGACCCCACCAAACTAGGCTGCCACCACCAATCAGGGAGAGGGGGTCTTACTGTCAAAAAGGGGCCAGCTCAAATAAGCAGCTTAGGGATCACCAAGGTAATCAAATGAAAAATAGAAAGTAGTGGAATACCTCAGTTTACTAGGCACACAGATTAGTTTGGTCCCAAGTACAGTGATAGCTTCTGGAACTACAGGCAAAACACAGTCACATTAATACTGGACTATAGGGAAGATTGCTTCAATCAAGTTCAAAGTCCAATTGCATTGGGTAATATCACAAGTTCAAAGGCAGACTGTATCAGGTAACGTCTCACGTTCAGTGGCAGATTGCAGTGGGTAATGCAAACAAACACAGGCACAACTGTTACTGAGTTGAAATGAAGACACTCAGGAAAGCCACATCCAGGGCAGCAGATATCAAACACAGTTCACAGAAGACTAGTGACAACAACTACTCAAATGAATATGATGTATATCTCCCATATGGCAAACTGACACAGGTGCTACAGTGCAAAAGAAGAGACTGGTAGAGCCTGTCACACTCCCACTGACTCCCTGCACTACCTCCCATATGGTAAACTAACACAGGGGTTATAGTGCAACAGAAGAGACCAGAGGAGCCCACCACACTCCCACCGACTCCCTACACTTTGCCCCATGGAGCTGCCACAGCTGTAGATGGCAGTATTTGCTTTACACTTTCCATCTCTGTAATTGGTGAAGCAAATCAAAGCAAACAGTAGAGAGTAGGTAAAAAGTGGACAGTGTTAGGGAGGAGATTGATAAGGCTATGCCTGTGAGTGATGGAGCAGGACCAAGCCCCCAAAAGCCCTCTCTCAATGTGCTAGCAATATGTTTTCTTACACCGTTGGCAAGCAAACATATAAAGGGAGATAGAAGTACCATTAGCAATTCTAAACCTGTTAGCTGGTGCTATGTGACAAGGGCGACTACAGGACGGCGACCTGTGTACGGGTGCAAAACCACCAGAATGACTGAAAAACAATAAGTTATTTAATGCAGGGGGCTTTGCCCCCCGCACCTCCCCCACGGGGGGCTTCAACCCCCACACCACCGTTACTTAGGATTCCTACTCCGGGGGGGGCGCAACTCAGGGAAAGAGGGGAAATCCCAGGTCACTCACATCGTCGGCGCCATTGTGCTGTCGCCCTTATGACCAGTTGCCGACATACAGTTGCCCACATCACAGGCTACCCTGTTAGCCACATGTCCATAGTTTGTAAAATCAAAGAAGCCTCATTAAAAGAAATAATAGCCACTTCATTTAGTATATAATAATTTGGTCTATGACACACAGCATGAATTTACAGCTGTCTCAATGCCTCCATGCTTTACTGACATGATTAACTTCTTTGTGCCAGTCAGCAAGACATTGGACAAAAACAAATCATTTGACATAATCTAACTCGATCTCAGTAAAGTGTTTGACATTGTCTCTCATAGGCTACTCATAGAGACGCTGTGAAGTGTAGGCATACTGATTTATACTGTACCATGAGATGAGTGCAAAATTGGTTAAACGATAGACTTCAGGAAGTAAGTCATAATGGTGCATTATCTGGATGGGGCAAGGTGAACAGCTGGATCCCACAGGACTATACGCAGCACCCTTCTTTAATACCTACCTTGTGTAATATATGCAAATTGCATAAACATTGTTTGCATAGGTATGGATGTTTACTGCTAAATACGGACTTCTTTCATGTCTAGTTGAGACTAGGTTTAATGTGTTGTGACTGCACTGAGTCATCCAGCCAAAAATGATTTTGCAGTGTTGAAAACGAAGTTCAGAGGTGTATAGGGAAACAATCAGGGCTGTCTCTGTATTTCGATTACTGCCTATGGTATTGATAATGGTGAGTTAACACAAGTGACTGCTATTATTTCTCCAAATGATTTACCATTGACTGATCATTTTACTGTTATTCCTACAGAGACACCTTTCTAAGAGGGTCAGACAACTGCCAGTTGAGTTTGATTTGTCTGTTACCACTTATAAATGGAGTTTCTACAACTAACATATTGTATATGAGTAAGGAAAATGAATCACAGCTGCAAAAATGAAGTTACGGAATATGTAATGCTTGTATCAAATATTTATACTAATTCTGCATATATATATATATATATATATACATATCTTAGAAAAGAAAAGAACAATTACACCCTTCTTTTATTCATTCGCACAACTTTTAGTTACACTCCACTGCCTGCTGTCAATGCCATTCAAGCAAGCTGAATGTGAAATGTGCACAGCTCATTTGTGATGACCATTTCTGAATTTCTAATCATTTCATTAGGTAAACAAGAAAACAATTTGATATAGTCTAAGAATATGAAAATATATCAAACCTATTTCTCACATAAAGAGTTTATTTCTTTCCATTAAAGGTCTTTAGAATGAAGTTCCTTGTCTGCCTCAGGCAGCATTAAATGAAGACATCATGAGCAAAATAATTATAATACATATTACCCACACTCTCTATTTATACTTTATGGTATTTTATCATATTTGTTAAAGGAAATACAAAATGTAATGGTTCTCAAACAAAAAAAAGATTCCTTCCTTCCTTCCTGATCCAAAACCCTTCTTTCCATTTTAAATTCCCCCCTGCATGCTTACCTTCAGTTCACAGTTCTCATATCCTAAGAATGTGTGTAAAAGTTGCCTCAGAGGACACATGAAAAATACGCATGACAAAACTTGAGCATTCCATCAAGCATGAGTCCTGTTCTATTTGTCATATACTTCAAACCCTGGTTGTTGATGTACCACATGGTGGTGGTGTTGTCTGTCCTGACCTGTACCACCTTGTTCTGCACTGACCGAGAGAAGGCTTGCAGAGCCAGGAACACTGCCCTGAGCTCCAAAAGATTCATATGCAGGAGGGACTCTTGATGGGACCACTGTCCCTGGGCTGTGAGAGCCCCGAGATGGGCTCCTCACCCCAACAGAGAAACATCTGTGGTAAGGACCACAGAGTGGGGCTGATTGACGAAAGGAACCCCTTACCTGAGACTGTCCTGATCCTGCCACCATTGAAGTGCCTGAATCAGAGTCTGAGTCACTGGAACTAGTTTTGTAAGAGGGTCCTTCTTTTGGGACCAAAAGGACCTTAGATGGAACTGAATGTCCCTCATTTGAAATCTGGCTCCTTGGACCACTGCTGTAGAAGCTGCCATGTGACCCAGAAGCTGAAGGAAATGCCTTGCTGGTTGAGAGACCAGAAGGCGAAAAGAGGAGGCCAGCTCTGAAATGGCTGTAACCCTCTACATGGGAAGAAAAGCTCTTGCCTTGACTCTATCCAGCTGTGCTCCTACAAAAGTGAGAAGCTGTACAGGTTCGAGAATTGACTTGGAAAGGTTGAGAAGAAACCCTAAGAAAGTGAGCACGTGCTGGGTCACTCGGAGGTCTGACTTGACTTGGTCTGGGGACTGTCCCACAATGAGCCAGTCGTCCAGATATGGAAACACTGAAATATTCTTCCTTCTTAAAAAGGCCACCACTACTGCCAGGCACTTTGTGAACACTCTTGGAACTGATGTTACACCAAAGGGCATTGCTCTGAACTGATAATGGCCTGAATGCAATTTGAACCTGAGGTACTTTCTGTGGGAGCACCTGATGGGAATGTGAAAATAGGCATCCTTGAGGTCCAGGGAGGCTAGCCAGTCCCCGGCCTTAGAGAGGGAAGAATTATTCCCAGAGTCACCATTTTGAATTTTGTTTTTAACAGATGCTTGTTCAGATATCCGTGTCAGTGGCTCAGTAGGTAGCACACTCACCTCTGAGGCTGGGAGATCAGAGGGCTGTGGGTTCAGTTCCCACATCTGGTACATGGGTTGATATCCTAGTACTGACACTGTAGTGCAGCATGAGAGGGGTGCTGCACTTCTGAGGTGCCGTCTTTCGGATGAGACGTTAAACCGAGGTTCCATCTGCCTGGATTGGTGGATGTTAAAGATCCCATGGCACTTATTGAAAAAAAAAAAAAAGTGTAGGGGAATTTCCCCGGTGTCCTGGCCAAATTTCCCTCATTCACTAAAAATACCACCAACAGCTTAATCTGGTTCAAGGTCAGTTGGCATTCATCTGTATCCCTCTCCCCTGGGTCGTGCCTGAAAATAGGCAGGATTTGTCTAGTTCACTTACCCAGTCAACAAAAACTAAATAAAATAAATAAATAAACGTTGATGGGGTTTAATTTATTTGAAATCTGCTTCATACATGATCATTTCAAACAAGCTGTTTATTGAAGGAGTCACTATTTATAAAGAAAAGGATGTTGCCAATACTTTTACCTATCTTAGACATGTCCTTCAAGGTCATTTGAATGCTGAGCTGTAAGGTGTGTAATGGAGAAATGGACAACTTGGCCCTGATTTTCAATGGCTCAAGAAATGCAGGTGTAGCAGGACATGTTGCTTAATGGGTGGGGTGGGTCCTGTTGTGCTACTGCACATCTCACTGCATACACATGATTTTTGAAGTAGGTGCTTTATCATGCCATCTTCATAATTTATGTTAGCTTGTGGCAATTGTTCTGAATGAATGCTTTACCTGGTGACAGATGTTGCATGTGTGCAGAACAGAAAAGTGGCACTCCTTAGAGATGCCTGAAAATAGCAGTTTCTTTGCAGGTTGCTGATGTGGGGACTTAATTCCCCACACTGACTAGTTATGCATGGGACTTGGACCCTTGCCTTTACAATGCTCTGCTGGATTCATCTGTCATAATTGGCAGTATAGCCTAGAGGTTAGAGTAACGAGCCATGAATGAGCATGGTACATCCAGTAGACCAGACCTTGGTTTGAGTCTCACAACCTCCGCTTGCATACTGTGTGACTCTGAACATCCAGATTTCTGAGTGTAACAACATCATAGATGATGGTGAATAAGATATTCAGTGGCTGCTGTGATTTCAGTCTGTGAGACACCAAGGAAAATGAGGTACTGATGCATGCTATGGGTTTCTGCCTCCTTGTCTCAAAATGTAGGAAAGAAAGAAAATGGAGATGGTAGTAGCTAGGGTGGAAGGAAAAAAGCCAACTGAGTGCCCTTTAAGTGAACATAGGAACCCCTATGCTGGTGTAGCAGGATCCAGCAGAACAGACCTTGGTTTGATTCTCACAACCTCCACTTGCATACTGTGTGACTCTGAGCAAGTCATTTAAACCACCCAGTGCTCCCAGGTCACCCCTGAAAATAGGCACTTGTGCTTAGTGGGACTTACCCAGTTGCCAAAGACTAAATAAAAAATAAAATAAAATTAAAAAAATAATTGAAGGATAATATGAAATCACTTTTAAATGGCCCCCTCTTTCTTCTTTTCAACAGTATCCATTCTTCCAGTGTCTTTGACTATTTTTTATTAAAGAAATTATTTTGTGTAAAATTTTTACTGTGACTGTATCTGACCTATTTCCTTCCACTTCCTGTTAATTGCTGCCTCATATCTGCTTCCTGGTTAATCTGTTAAGCACAGAATGTGGAACTGATGTCATAAAGTGCCCCAGAAACCTAAAAGCAACCAGTATAAAAAAGTGATGAGGAAAAGTGCAAAGTAGACTTAGTGAAAAAAAAGCATTTCAAATAATGTCTTTAACAGCTTTTAATTTGTCACAGAGCTGTTAGCACTATGGCACCCTTAGCTTTGTGAGAGTCCTGGACAGGGTTTATTCTGTTATTTCTGAGACAATGAGTCACATTGTAGCAGTGGGGAACCAAGACAAACAGATTCCTTTTAAAAATAAGTAAGCATCTGAATCAAGAAACTTTAGGTTTCTTTGGCCAAATGAAAGAACATCACTACTCACGTCTGGAAACTGAATAGGCACATTGCCCAGTTCATTCTCCTAACACTGGACACTGAAAAGGGGTGACTCAAGATATGTCATCTTCTTAAAGTAGTAACACCCTCTCAGTGACAATCTGCAGGAATCAGCTCCAATGGTTGCTTTCACTGGATTTAAGCAGCACTGAAACAGCAGTGAGCATACAGTATGTCCTGGCACAGGAGGGACCTGCACTCAATGAAGACCCACAGGGGCTTCTGTGTTCACTTAAAGGGCACCCAGTTGGCTTTTTCCTTTTACCTCACCTTCTGCCATCTCCATTTTCTTTCTTTCCTACCTTTTGAGACAAGGAAGTGGAAACTCATTGCATGAATCAGTACCTTATTTTCCTTGGTGTCTCACAGACTGAAATCACAGCAGCAATTGAATATCTGATTCACCATCATCTATGATGTTGTTACACTCAGAAATCTGTCTAAGTGACCCAGATAACTGGAGGGGTACTCTTTCAGCTGGTTTCCAGCATTTTTCCTGTGAGCTGTGTGAAGCTCAACATACAGGAAATCTGGTGCAGACCTTGTGGCTTCTAGGCACCTGTTACACAATATTTCAGTCAGGTCTTCTAAGCAGAATCCTATTCTCTCTCTCTGTCTCTCACTTCCTCCCAGGGGCCTCTCTTATTGTGCCCCATAGCAGACCCTTCTGGCAGAGCCTGGGAGGGAGGTGACCATACCAAGTGACCCACTTTGGACAAGGGATTACCAACTAAACAACAGTCAGTGTATATCAGAATGTGGATACAAATGAAAAGAGGAAACAACAGGGCATTTAGAAGCTCACATATAGTACTGAAATAGTGTCCTATCACCTTTGAAAAGCAAAGTTGCCAGCTCAAAAGGATTTTTATTTCCATTTTTTTATCTGCATTCATATTTTATGAAGCAACATAAGTGCTATGGCTGGGCCCTAGTTCTGCCTGCAGAGTTGCAGGAGCAGTATTCTAGAAAGATTAGAGGATGCACTCCAGTTCCTGTTGAAAAAATCATATTCATGTATTGAGGCTGAACGCAAACATAGAGCTTCAGGGTAAAAAACAGTAACACTGTCTTCATCAACCAGCAGTTCTATGTTAGTACTCTGCCTCAATAAAATAATTAGATTTGCAGCATGAACTGGAGTGTGTGCTCTATTCTTTTGTAACATATTGTATATTGTATGAAACCTTGCACCCATCCACAAGCTCATCTCTGACAAGTGATTTCAAGACACACACATGCATAATTCACACATATTATTCTGTAGTTTACCTGTATGCCATATTCTTGCTTAAAAACACTTAGATCATTCAGCTTCAGGGCCGGATCCACAAAGGAGCATAAGTTAGATGGCATGTATATATAGTATGTGGCATAGAACAATTACACATGCAGCCCATACCTACCTACCTACCTTTCTTTCTTTCTTTCTTTCTTTCTTTCTTTCTTTCTTTCTTTCTTTCTTTCTTTCTTTCTTTCTTTCTTTCTTTCTTTCTTTCTTTCTTTCCTTCTTTCTTTCTTCCTTCCTAGACAAACAGTACTGATCTGGTAACAGTTTGTTTCCAAATGTGTCCAAGGTGGGAGGTAGGTAGAGTATACAATAGCTACAAGAATAAATATGCATTAACAGTAATGTAGCCACACTAGTCAGTACCAGGTAAAACAGTGTAAAACAATAATGTGCAAAGTACAATACATTAACAGGTGTGCAAAACCAGTATTCAAAGCAAAGTAAAACCATTCAACAAGGTGTCTAAGGTTGATAGAATTGCATGGATCAGCAGCAAACAGCAACCCTATAATTGGGGGGAGGGGGGACTCCCACAGATAGCGGTACAATTGTGCAAGCTATGGGTGGATCACAGCCCTACAGAATGGTGGTGGGATGGGTCAATATCTGTAGGGAAATGCAAAGTGGCATAGACAGGTAAAATGCTGCCAAATCTCATTTGTAATGTGACTACAGGGGGTGGCACAGAGCAAAATACCCTGACCCTCCTTCCCTGGAGAATATGCAACTCTCCTCACTGACATGGGAAACCTCCACTAAGATGGTGAGTGTGTTACTCAAGATTCATCCCAACTTAAGGTCTGTGGTATGAAAGGCACTGGGCCACTTGGCTTCTTGGCCTGTAGCACTTCCTTTTGCATTGATACTTAACAATATCCAAAAGAAAAACTATAATATAATTACCATTCTCTGCAGTGCTGTTCTTCTCCTTCACAAATATTTAGGAAAATATATAAAAAGGTGAACTAAAGAGAAAATGTCACCTCTCTTAAGAGTTCTAATGTACTTGAAACAGTTAAAATCTACATGCCAGTCTGTAGATGAGTAAAAAAAAAAAAACATATCACTGGGGGCAGTTGTGCAGAGACTTTAATATTTCCCAAAATACCAGTGAGGTCTAACAGTAAGGACCTTCCCACCCTGTGGAAGTGAAAAACATTCTTTGCTGTTAAAGAATGTTACCATCCACTGGTTATTTTCATGGTGTTGGAAGTGGTGGAAATACTGAGGTGCTAAAGTGAACATGAGATCGACTTGGACCAATGTGATGTGGACCATTTGAACACAAATGGCTCATGGTAGGATGTGTCATATCAGCAGATGGATTTAGTAAACTCCCTTTCTTCTCTCCTCTGATATAAGTCCAAGTGATATAATAAGTGCTTGTGATACAGAAGTGCAATGCATAGTCACTGTACAGTACTCTTCAGATGCTTGATTCCCACTTCCATGGGCAAGAGTTTGCAACTGCAGGGGCATTTGTATTTACCTGGAATATCTTGCCTTGGCCAACACTGTTCTTTGTGTCAGTCATTGAAAATAACAACATATTTGGGAATACAATCCATGGCAAAACCTTGAAAATATAATTGTTTAATAAATGCCATGGCACATACAGTATAATAAGTCACACAAATCTGTTGTGTTAGCACATTGCTCATGTATTTTGCAGTGATACTCTATCTCTGGTTTAAAACTATGCTTATGGACTGAAATGTGTGTATTGTGACCATATAGTCAGAGTGAGAGCAGCAGTATGTGCCAATAGATTATGATGATGATAATTGGTTGTGCAACACAGTGACATCATTAGTAGTGTCAGTGGCTCAGCAGGTTACACTCTCTCCTCTGAGGCCAGAAGATCAGAAGGCTGTGGGTTCTATCCCCACAACTGGCACTTGGGTTAAATCCCAATACTGACACTGTGGTACAGCATGAGGTGCTGTCTTTTGGATGAGTTGTTAAACCGAGGTCCCATCTGCCTGTTCTGGTGATAGTTCAGGTGGATGTTAAAGATCCCATGGCACTTCTCGAAAAGAGCAAGGGAATTTTTATCGAAAGGAAAAAACAACATACAACAGGTTAAATTTTCCTTGAAATTCATGAAATAGCTAAACAGAATTTAAATCACTATGCTCCAGTAATATTTAAGTTGCTAAAAAAATTGACAATTCTTCCACAGCAAAGGCAGTTTATGAGGATCTAACATATTGGTTTCTTTAATGTATAGTACATGAAACACCTTTCCTACACTCTGGATAATTTCTTGGTGAAAGACAGTTTTGTTGCATGAGCCTTGTACAATGCTACTGCCATAAATAATACATTATTAATATACCTATAATTTGCAGTATACTTTTGTGCACTAGAATCTGAGTTGTTTTATATAGTCCTAATATCAAGTTCAGGTATGTAATGCATATAAAAGCAGGTGTATTCCAATATGTAGATATACAACCACAAAAATATTTTGCATAGGGACATCCTAAAAACAAATGTTCCTGGATTTCAAACTCTGCCTCACATTCAGGGTAAGGGCAATCCCTCTCTGTCACTGGTTTGTGTTTATGTGCATTACAAACTCCTAATCTCCCATGGACACTCAGCCAAAGAGTGTCCCAAGCATACATTGGTATCCATGGATTATTTAAATATCCTGGGACTAATCCCTGATCGCCTGCTGTACAAAGTGGAAATGTTATAGGTTCTTTACTTATGTATCATGATTTCCTCATATAACTGTTTCCTTGCACATGTTGACATCAGTGAATGTGTTATATTCCATTGTTTAAATTTAGTAAATGTCAAAATTATGTATATAGGCTGAAATTGCTGTTGTTTAATTTTCTTAAGTGAATTTGTTATCCAGTCTGTCCAGAGAGTTCTGTACCTGTCTTACATGCTCTCACTCCACCCTGGTTTGTAAAGTTTGCATACAATGTTGATATTAGTGTATAAAAAAATGCTATAATAAAAGACAACTGGGTTAATCATGCCCAGATCCCCTTGTCTTTTTTTTCCAGATAGGTGGTATTCCTTTTAACAGGATTCAACCTCTGTATATTTTTACTTCTAATGTTTTAGGTGGAGGAAAAATATAGCTAACATAAAGGAAAATTGGAATGAGAAGTGACTTTATTAACATGATCCTTTTTAATTTTGAAAATGTTTTACTCTGTCAAGCTTGTACCTTCCTTTTAGCTACCCCAATGCATTCTATCCACTTCTTTTCTGCCATTTCAGGTGTCCCAAAGATTAAGCCCAAAATTTTAGTTTTAGCGTTTTCAATGGTAACATCTGCTATTGTCCTAGGTAGCATTCTGTTAGTGTCCCCTATAGAAAGTTTTATACTCTTCTCATACTTAATCTTGGAAGCTGAATATAATGCATATTCTTCAATTTCCCTTTTTAACCCTACCCCTATAGCTTCTTCTTCAATCATGAATACCGTGTTGTCTGCATAAACCATAGTCTACATAGGGGGGCATTGTGGTGTTAACCCTATGCCTTGAATGCTCACATTAACTTGGACTTTTCTAAGAAGGGGGTCAAGGCCAAAAATGTATAACAAGAGGCTCAATGGGCATCCCTATCTCTATCTTCCCTTTCCGTAACATATAAGTACCACCAAACCAGCCATTGACTAGTGGGGTTACATAAGCTGTCTTATAGAGGCTGGATATCCAGTCTATAAATTTGACTAGATACAATATGCTTTTAAAGGTGCCCATAAATAAGTGTGTGACAGCCTGTCAAATGCTTTCTCCTGATCCAAACTCAGAAGAAAGCCGCTAATATCACTACTGTACCCTCTTTGAAATAATTCTGTTATTAATATTACATTCTCTTGACTCCGCCTATTAGGTGTTGCACAGGTTTACATGGGACTAGTAACTGTGTTTGCTATTTTGGTCAGGCGTTTAGTCAAAACTTTAGCCAAAATTTTATAATCTGTGTTTAAAAGACTACGAGGTCTCCAGTAGTTTAATAAAGTTTTTTCACCTTTTTTGTAAAGGAAGATCATTATTCCCTGTGTCGTAGTATATGATATGTTCCCTGCCTCCAAGCTAGCATTATATATGTCTGCCAATGGGACTGCTAAATAATCTGAAAAAAATTGATAAAGAGCTGATGCCATCCAATCCAGGTGCTGCATTTTTATTTGGTGATTTAATACTATCCTGTAACTCTTGAGTTGAGATTGGTAGCTCTAGAGAATCAAGTTCTGTTTTAGTAAGTGCAGGAATTTGCAAATTCTCAAAATAAGATGTATCAGGTTCTAATCCTCCACTTGTACTAAATGTATTGCGTACATGCGCATTTATTTCTTGCAAAATACCCATTTTAGTACAGACATTATTTCCTATAGGTTTCTGTATACAAGTAATTTTGCTATGTTCCACTCTTTTTTTTTTTGCAATCTAGAAATGGGTTAAAAGTCTGTTTCATGTGTTATGAGCCAAATTGCCTTTCTTGTTGCAAGGACTGTCCTCTATCATATTGTAATTGTCTCATTTCTTTGATAAGATTAGCAATCAAAGAATCATTCTCGCACCAATAGAGATCTGCTTTTGACACTGCCTTTTGAAGTGTAGCCCTCAACTGTAAATATTTTAAATAAGTTGCTGTAGCCTTTTTCCCTGAGAACTGTTTAAGTAGGTCTCTAAAGGATGCTTTTGTTTCTTCCCACCACTCTATCAGGGTGTCAGAAAAACACATAACTGATTCCCTAGCTTGCCACAATTGTTTCCATTCCTGCACAAAGTCTGGGTCCTGTGGGACCTGTACTGTATGTTCATTCTCCACGGTCCTTTACCTGTGGGAGGAAGCTGTCCATAACTTGTTTTTATTTCTAATCTTGTATGGTCAGAAACTTCAGTAGTTATCAAATTAGTTTATTTAATATCTAAGTCAGGAGATGTAAAGAAAAAGTATATCCTGGTCTGTAGAGTCCCTTTAGAAAAGGTATAGCCTCCAGTTTTATGTAACAAGAGGTAAGAATCTCTCAATGAGGATTGCTGTAAAATTCTATTTAAACTGTTTGTGTCACAAAACATTTTGTCAGTTTTCAAGCTTGTGTCATTTTAGGGCTGCAGTGGGCAGAGCCCTGCAGTCCTATTGCTTTCTGAAAAAGGGGACTCTGCATTCTTTCCTTCCTAACAACAGTTGCATCACAGTTCCCTACACAGTCTGTGTCAATGCAGTCTTCTCATAGGCCCTATTTGTTGTTATGTGGTATGGGGTGGAGGTGGTGTAGCTTGATATTACACTGACTCACATTACTAAGATTCCTGGCTTTCTTTCATACTTAGATGTCTGCATCAGTGGATGTGGGGGGCCTGGACTGCTTTAGTGTGACATTGCTCACCTTACAGACATTCCCATCTTTCTTACATCTTTGATGTCAAGTGTGTGTGTGGGGGATATAACTATCTGTTTTCAGTTTTGAAGGGTGGAGAAATTTGGTGCTATTGTCATTTGTACTTGTAATATGATCTATGGTTGTACTGTCTCAATATTATGCATTTATATTTAGGTAAAAACCTATAAATAAAAGGTTTGAAAAAAAGAGAGCCGTTCCAAACATTGACTTGGTGCTACATTCTGTCACTGCTAAAAACTCTCATGCTGCAGAGAAGCAGAAGTATGCATTTTCTGTATCCATTTTATCCTGGAGCATAAAGAGTTTTTTAAATAGTTCCTACATCTGGGAGAATAGGAAGGGTCCTGGTCAGCTTTAGCTTACAGACATTCAACACCAGATCCCATGGACCTGAATCATTTTAAAATTCTTGCATCATTTATAAAAACAAAAGTAAAACCTTTTTGGCAAAATCAAGTTCTTATTATTGCCATTGTTGTTACTTATTTTCATATATTCAGTAGGAGTGAGGATTATTTTTAATGTTAATTACATTTGGGAGACACTGTAGAACACATCAGGTGGTATTTTCAAAAGTAAAAAAAAAATGGTTGAGTGAAGACACCTAAATTTGCATCATGCAGATGCAGCATATAATTGCACCATATTTTCATAGCGGCAGCAAAACAACACTTATACTTGTATCATAATTGTAGCATATTTGCAATATATTTATGGGATGCATCACTACTGCATCACGTCTATGTCACTTTTTTGCATCAATAATCTACAGTAGATACAAGTTCAGGGGCAGCAGATTGTGGTGCATCCATCTTCTGATGGTAACGCGCCCTTCTGATGCAGACACAGCTGTCATCTATGATACAAAAGTGATGCAACTTGCTACTGTGTCTGCAGCAAATCTTTGAAAATACAGGCTGTATATTTACACCCCCCCCCCCAAATCTCTCATAAACTCCAAACAGTCAACTACAGATATTGGGTTCAGAATGATGCACAAACTGTACCTTACAATACAGATTTGCAACAAATAGAGGAAAATAAGATGAGGGCCCATGTCTTGCAGCATATTCTTTTTTCTCCTCAAGTTCAAGATCAGGAGAATTACAGCACAGAAGATGCTCCAATCCTAGCCAGTTCCACCTGTTAACTGAAAACCACTGACTGCTACCCATATATACACATGTGTGTGCTATTAATCTCACCTTTTCTGAAAAATTATACCTTTACCAGCTGCCTTCCAATGAGAGGGAAAGGAAGGAAGCAAGGAATGTCATGCTGCTGACTCCCAACATTTTTGAAACATTACCAACCTGGTGGAGTACTATGACTGGGTAACTAGACAGTTGAACAAGGGCCATGCAATGGATGTCCTGTTTCTGGACTTCAGTAAGGTATTCAACGTGGTGCCACATGGGAGGCTGGGTAGTAAGCTAGCAGGTACAGGTGCAGGGCCAAAAATGGTGGGATGGGTAGTAAACTGGTTACAGGGAAGGCAGCAGAGGATGTTGCTGGGAGGGGAACTCTTATCTCTGTGGGCAGTGACAAGCAGAGTACTGCAGGGATCAGTGCTGGGTCCGGTGTTGTTTGGGCTGTTCATATCAGACATCTCAATGAACATCAAGAGCAAGATTAGTTTGTTTACAGATAAGTCCAAGATGGGAGCAGTAATGGATGACCTAGGAGGGTGGCATGGGTTGCAGGATGATCTGTTAAAATTCTAGACCTGGTCAGACACCTGGCAGTTGGGTTTCAATACCAAAAAGTACAGGGTGCTACATTTCAGGGCAAAAAAACAAAAACAAGAAGGAGCTGCCAGCTTGGGGGGTGGGGCAGGATTCAGTGAGCTGTGACAGAGGAGGAGGATAAGGATCTGGGGGTGATTATAACGGGCTCAATGAACAACTCTGCACAATGCAGGAAGACAGATGCAAAGGCCAACAAAATGCTGGATTGTATTGCCAGGGGTATATCTTCAAGGAGAGGGGAGGTGATCCTGCCATTGTATAGGTCACTGGTTAGGCCACACCTGGAGTATTGCATGCAGTACTGGCACCCATACCTGAAGAGGGACATTAAGTTACTGGCAGGGGTGTAGCGCATAGCAACAAAAATGATCCAGGGACTAGGGGACATACCCTACATGAGCAGGCTGAGGGAGTTGAACATGTACTCACTGAAGGAGAGGAGAGGAGAGACAGGGGGAGATATGGTTGAAAACTTCAAGTACATGAAGATAATAAACAGGTATCCTGTGAGAAGGGAGACCACTATTGAGCACTTACAAATAGGGCAACTCAACAGTGGTGCCTATTTCTCAGGACTACTGGACAAGAGGGTGTATAAAGGTATAGCGTCATCCTGTCACTATATGTATACACGCACATGGGGAGGAGCGAGCATGCCGTGTGATGGGCATAAGGGGAGGGAGGGTTTGTGAGACATACTGCGGCAGTGGGTTGCTGAGCTGGCCCTGTGGCATGGTGGGTGGGTGGCAGGATAGGGATGCGAGGGTGTTGGGTTTGGTTCTGGACATGCATTCATTTTGTCGCGTGCCCGGCTTACAATTTTTTTGTGGGATTTACACCCCAACATGCACCCCCTGGGTTGAGAATCCTTTAATAGAGGTGTATGGGGGGTTGAGCCCCCACCGTGAAGTGCGGGAGGTGCATCCCCTGCATAAACAAAATTTTAATGAGTCCTTGGCACCCTTTGCTATGAGTCGTGTAGTGTACATTGACAAAATGGATTTTTGCCGATGTACAGTCGCCCTAACGGTGATCGTCTTTCTGCGATCACCATTATCACATAGACCCAAATAAACAAGACAGGCACAGAGGCACTATTCAAGTTAAGAGGGGGTAGGGACACTTGAGGTCATGATCTCAAATTGGAGGAGGGAAGGTTCAGGAGGGAAATGAGAAGACACTTTTTTACGGAGAGAGTGGTGTCTGGCTGGAACGCATTGCCTGCAGAAGTGGTATCCTGTAGAACAGTGGACTGCTTCAGAAGGGGATGAGATAGGGTAAGAGAGAGGGTCAGGAGGGAGGGAGGGAGGGCAGCTTCAGTATAAGGTTGCTAGCTGCACACTCGAGCAGACTTGATAGACCATAAGGCCTTTATTTGCTGACAAATTTGTGTGTTCGTATGTTTGTATTACACCTTTCTATCTGCCGTAAGATATTTAAACTAATTTCCTAATAATTTTAAAGATGAAGCACCTTAATATCAAAACTAGAAAATGAGGTGTTTCTTCATAGATGCCCCTTCTATGAAAAAAGTTCCCATCATTATGACAAGAATAACAGTTGACAATTTCCCATCTGGATAAAAGAAGCATCTAGCCAGGGCTATGAAGATGACTGTGGGGCAGCAAGATAAATCATGCAAGGAGAGACTGAGGGTCCTAAATATCTACTCCCTGGAGGACAGAAGGGAGAGATGAGTCACGATTGAGACCTTCCAGTACCTGATACAGATTAATAAGGTGAACAGAGAGGGTATCTTCAGGCTAAGCTGCAGCAAAACCCTAAAGGGGCACAGCCTAAAGTTGCAGGGTGGGTGTTTAAGAAGGAGTTTAGAAGGCAGTTCTTCATAGAAAGGGTGGTGAGCAAATGGAATGCGCTTCCAGAAGAGGTGATCTCATCGAGGACAGAGGGCAGCTTCAAGAAAGGCTGGGATAGATATAGGGGAAGATAAAGGTAATGGAAGGAGGGGAGGAAGGTAGTGGAAAGGTAGGTGAGGGGGAGCAGGAACACAGCCTGAGCTAAGAACCCTGGGCAACAATTGAACTAGATAGACCAAAAATCTTAATTTTGTGAGCTTCTTCATACGTTTATCTGAGATTATAGCCTAAGTAAAAACAGTCATTCTTCCAGAAAAGAGCCTACTGTTCTGTGGGATAATCTATTCTTTTAACTATATAATATGAATAAATAAGAGATTATACCTTATAGCTGCTGTTTCATATATTTTCTTGGTTGTTCATCAAAACAAACCACAATCCTGTATGATCCTACAAGGGGCACAATAAATACTTTTGTTTATTGCACTGTCATGTTTATTCTGATTCTTTTTGAACTAGTTAAATTCTTAAAGTAAACAATAAATCCTCTCAGACCTCACTTCCATTCTCATGTCCTTATGTTTGTTTAATAGAGACTTTGTTTGTCAGCCCACCCACTGGCGCAGCTGCAAGGCATCTGCTTGTGGTGCTGACATCCTGGGTTTGGTGATGAACTCAGACGTCGTAGTGACAGCCGGGGTGGAGGATTGAATGTCCCGAGGACTGCTTTCCTTCTCTGGGGGGAGGAGGGAAGAGTGTCCAACGCTTTACAGACCCCTGGCAGAGGCTGCAGATACCCCTGCAGCCAACGCCATCATCTTAGTGGGTGGGGTGGATGCTGGACATCATTTCATGTCCCCACCCCAGGGATCTAGCTTTCAGAAAGACAGCCAGCCCCCGGGCATGATGCCCTGCTCTGCCACCATCTCCACTGCCACCAATGTCTGCCGGGTGGGTCCCGCTTCTGTGGCCTCAACCTGGGAGGCAAGCTGGAGCTTGCCAACAGTGTCTCTTGGGGAGGGGTCACCCACCCTGTGGCCCCACCCAGGGGGTAAGCCTGGGCATGGGGAACAGTAGGCAGGGTAGGGCTGAGCTCTGGTAAGAACTGGGGGCCGCCCCCTCAAAAAAGTTGCGTGGGTTTCTTCCCTTTCATGTATTAATATATGTCTGTAGATGTTCTATTCTATCTCACTCCAAATGCTGTGCCTGTTATGTTTGTTAAAATAGTAAAATAATGGTCCCCAAATTAGTCATGTTCTAGTATAACTATTCATAATAATATACATGATTCAGTTAGTAATTAGCACACAGTTATTAATTTGTTACTGTATGACATCTTTAATATTGGTGGTTCAGTGTTGTTAGTACACTTCTCTTACAGTAAAAATCAAATAACCTGATTAGCCTGTATCAACATCACATCTGTAAGACTGCTACACTCAAAGCACTAAAGATTCTAAAAGACACTTACAGTATATACTGTAGCAAAGCTATTCAGTTACACAGGGTCACCATCAGTCATGGGTGATACTACATGTGTTCCAGGCCATCCTCACTGCCTTCTTTTTAATAGAGGTACCCACCCCTACCATGCCAAGTGAAGAAATGATGCGTCAGGCATCACTGTGTCACTTGGTGTGCAATGCCGTTACACAGAACGTGATGTCATCATACACTATTGATAACATAGTTGGCTACTAGTGCTATGCGGAATGTGGAATTTTGCCTGCAGAATGGTTATTCTGATGGCAGAATTTCTGCCAGAATTTCACTGGTTCTTCAGCAGAATTCCACCTACTGTGATCCACGGAATATTATTCTGCAACAATTTCTGCAGAAAATGTTGAGATCTGCAGAATAATATTCCACAGAACAGCATTTTGTTCGTCAAAAAATAATTCCGCAACTGTTTTCTATTGCGGAATTTCATCATTCCATTTGTGGTGAAATTCGGTGGAATTTTGGCAGAATTTTGAAAATTCCATGGAATTTCATTCTGCTGGAATTTGAAAATTCTGCACAGCACTATTGGCCACCCAGTTGCTTGCAAAAGCCTACAACCCCCAAGACCAACACAGTCAGCTCCGCACCAAAAAAAAAACAAAACAGGGTGGGGGGGCCTGGTATGATGAGAGGCTGATCTCATTAAAGTCATCAGCTTGGACCTAAACAATGGATAGTAGAACCAGCTAGGAAGCAATATAGAAATACTGTGGTATATCATAAAATGCTGCAGTACGCTGCAGGAAACAATGCAGTTCAATGGCAATTAAAGCCCTTTCTACTGCAGTATTTAGAAATGTTCTTATAAGCCCATCATGCTGATTACTATGGAAATAAAAAACACAAGTAGCAAACTTGAGAACTAAACAAGATATTGATAAACTGAGTATTTTAAAAGGTGCAGAAGTGGGGAGGGGAAAATAGGGAGGGTCCATAATAATATCCAGTCACGGCCTTTACCCCGCATATTGAACAGACCATGACTAGCCATGGCTTGTTATAACTCTGAATATCACTACGAATTTTAGTGACTACCACAGCAGCACTGATTTGTGTCATAAATCAAGACGCACATATTTCCAAGGCAGCTGCTTGTAATACTCCTATTTTCAGAAGTAATATTTCTACAGACAGGAGACATGAGAGAAACATTGCAAAGAAGAAATATTTGAAACTCAGTGCTTCAGAAACACATTGCTACAGATGTAGTCCTGAGAGCAGATAGTACGCATTTGATGCCTTTGAAAAATGATATCCCTTAAAGTCAATTTTTAAGATTAAAAAGAAAATAATGGCTAGCACAGTGGTGTGGAGGGCTGAGGCATTATGCCTTACCTCCTGCCACACAGGTGACCTGTGTTCGTGTGCAAGCGGGTTGCTGGGGGTTGACCCATGGCAGAGGAGGATCGAGCATCCCAAGGCCAGCTCTCCTCCGGGGAGGGTTGACTAGCACTTGCCTGGCCCCTTGAGGAGGCTGGGGGATGGCACACCAATGCTCTACAAGGTGGGTGGAGGTTGGGCAGATGCCCAGCATGCCACACATGGGAGCATGCATGACACTGCAGCTGGCGTCATTGCATGCCCTTTCCTCCAAGAGAGAAAAAAAAAGAGGAAACATGTCTCCAGTGGTTGGATGATGGAGGGGTTTGTAGGTCCCACTCTCTGACCAGCCAGGTGCTAATCGGAACTGGATCTGATTGTCAGTGGGGGCCTGGGGATTCCCCGCCAACCCCACCAAGGGGGGCAAGCCCTGGGGGAAGATGGTCGGCACTGACAGTGGACACTGGGGGGACAGGGTTGGGGCTCTCTCCTGAACATGGCCCGCCAGAGACAGGGGGAGAAAAAGTAATAAAAAAAAAGGTTAAAAAGAAAATGTAGTTCATCTGAACCCGATGACTGACAGGCTAATGTGCTGGAGATGAGATTTCTCAATAGGGGTTATAACAAAACATTACTGACAAAGGCTAGAGATAAAGCTGATTTACTGAAAAAAAGAGCAATAAAAAAAATCACTTAAAAAATTAAATTTATGAACACGGTCCTGTTAATTTTGCCAGTAAATTCAATCATTTGGCAGGTAAAATGGACAATATAATTTATCGTAACTGCCCTATCCTGCTTGGTGACAATGATGTGACTTCAGCAGTGGTTGACACCCCATGCATGAATTTAAGTAGAGCAAGCAGTCTGAGAGACAAGTTAGTCCATAGCCGATTTAAGACAAATCAGGAGGCTATCATTAATAACCAATGGTCAACATACAGTATAAACCAAAAGGTTTCTTCAAATGCTACATCTAATGTGTGTACATATGCACAGCCTGGTAAAGAGATTGTACCCCCCTGAATGAAGATTTAAAGCTGGAGACACGTGAATTTATTAATTGCACTACTGACTTTGTCATATATGTTCTATGGTGTAACTGCAATAAGAAATATGTGCGGAGAATAGTGCCCAGCTTGAAAACTAGCACACAAGACCATTGAGCAGTATTATTAATAGGAGACTTGACACCCCACTTGGTAGTTACTTGTTTGATTGCCATAATTCACAGCCTAGAGAATTAAAGTTCTAAGGCATTGAGAGGGTGGGTCCTTTGTGTGGGGGGGGGGGACGACTAGTGAATAAACTACTGTGGAAAAAATCAACTTGGATTTATGAATTAAAAAGCATTACACCTGCTTGTTTAAACAAGCAATGGGATTTAAAATCTTTTTTAAAAGATGAACTAGCCACACCCCCTGAGGAAGACTCATCGAGAGTTGAAGTGCTTGGGCTTCCTACAGCCATAAAGACTTTTTTACCTGTAGCCATACCTTTAAATTTAGCATTTACTGTGTATGGTAGCTTTCTTGCTTGTATTGGATTATGTTTGTATTTAATGCGGTTTGTGATATTATTGTCATTAAAGAATGTTCAGCATTATGCTGTGCCTGACTACTAGTTTTCTTTGTGAGTGCTCAGGACTTTTGGATTCTTTGCTTCTGCATTTGCGATCTGGCCACCCTACTTCCCTGAGTACCAACCCTGCACTGTGTATCATGCCCCCCCCTTTTGGAACCAGAAACATAGAGGCAAAGAGACTGCTTGCAGATAAGGACTGCTTGCCCCGCCCAGTCTGCTTATTTTTCCCTGCCTACAGTAACACCGCAGAGCCTATATGAGCTCCGGTCAGTTCTCCTGCCTCCTTTTCACTGAGTTTCCCTTGTGCCTATACCATGCATTCTGGTACCCCACCACTGTTTTTGCTTCTACCACCTCCAATGAAATGCTGTTCCAGGAATCCACCACTCTTTCTTTGAAGAAGTACTTCCTCACATCTCACCTCAAATTACCCCCACACACTACATATCAGGTCCCCTTGTTCCTGAATGCCTTTTTTCCCAGAAAAATACTTCCCTCCTGCACCTTCTTTTGTATCCTTTTATAACAAGGCTATGTTGAACATTTGGTGTAAAAATATTATAAAATAACACATTTATGAGCCTATGTTACATTTTGCAAATGCAGACTCCTAACTTTGATACAGTTCAATATTTTTTCCCCAAATTCTTCACCTGCAGCCCTATCAGCTCAGGCCAGAATTTGTTTTTCCAAACCACAGTTAAAATCTCTGCCCCAGACTAATAGTCTTGAAGTGTGCAGATAAGGCTGAATGTCCCGAATCAAATCCACCCTTGCAGCCTTGGCCTGCAGAGCATAAATGTGTATTAATCTAAATCTAGTTGTCAAGTAAGTGACATCTAGAATTAAAACTCATCCTGTTACTAGATATACTACCTTAGTGACTTGAAAGTCTACCCCTGCTAAAAGTATCCCTACCCCATCACACCTATCTGGCCCTACAGACCATCCTGCAGGGCCTTTAGTTCAGATCCTGTTAGCTTGAGTTGTCTCAAAAGGGGTTTTCAGTCTTGTATCTTGTAAGAAGATTATATGAGCAGTACTACCTCTTAACATGCTAAATGTTAGTTGTCGTTTTCTAAAATTCTTGATGCTGTTCACATTCAGTGAATGAAGTATATAAGGGAACCCATGGTATGTTGTATGTACTGTATTGCTGATCATGTTAATTTAGTGGCTAGTGTTTACCCAGTTTAGCAGCTGACCTAGTGAGCCTCTGTTGTGATTTCCCCAAGTTGTCTGTGTCCATGTCTTCTAAAGAAGTAGGATCATGCATGGAGGAGGCCAAGGAGGAGGTTTCTGTCTCATTTCCATCTTCTTCTGAATCGCCCCACTCTTTTGGAGTTCTGAGTACCTTATATCTATTCTGCAATAAAAGCTCCATTTTCTTCTCTTTTGATGTGGGTGTAGAACCTGTTCTTGTTCTTTCCTTACTACCCATAGGCCGCATCACCAAGAAGGGGTTCTGGGGAGGAGGGGACATCTGGCCAGAAGGGCTCGGGAGTTCTGAAGCTATTGTCTGATCTGGAGTGTCAGTAACCTCCATTATTTCTTCTGCTCATAACGTAGCATGTGCCTTTGCCTCCTGAATTGATTCTTATGCTGTGTTTTCAGTCTTTTCTCCCAGCGTATTCTGGGGGAAGGCGGGGGTTGGGCATCTTGTGCTGAGGCCTGTGCTTGGGCCTGTGCTTGAGCCTGTTTTTGAATATCTTCCACATGTTGTTGTGACACTCTTGCACAACCCTGTTGCTGAGCTTTTGTAACTATGTCCTCTTGTGACATCCTAACACTCCAATTATGTGCTGCCCAGGGACACTTAGCAAAAGAGTGGCCTTGCCTGTCACATAGATTGCACCAAAATGCCTTTGTACATGCTGTTGTTACATGCCCATACTCCATGCCGTGACCACATCGTGTGCTGTCGCATACATTGCTATGATGGGATGGAGAACCGCACTTGAAACAGGATTTTGGTTGCCCTGGATAAAACAGCATACCTTTGTCTCTGCCTAGTACAAAGCTATTGGGTAAATGGGCCACCCCAAAATCAGTCTGCAGTAATTTAACCCACACTTTCCACCCTCACATCCAAATTTATTCTGAATCTATGACAGGTTCTGGCTTATCCAGGAACTCACACCTCTGTCTTAACCAGTGTGGAGTGTCTGAAAAAGTTACACTTTCAGTACAGAAAAAAATGTCAACAGCACATAGTGCAGGTCTAGTTAAAGGAATTGCAAGAAATGGTAACCATAATGGGGTATCTTTAAGCTTGTAATACTGTTTCCAAAACCTTTCTAGACTGGGCACCTGTTTAATACTCATGTCATAATTGGAATCCCCCACATGAATCATGGCATAAATCTCTGAGGCATAAAATTTAAGAGAGTCCTTAATCAATTCCCTTGCCACATAAACCCTGTCTGGTGGGCATTCCAGCCTCCTTTGTAGATTACATCACTGCATTGCACTTTGGTGCTGATTTTCCAGTAGGCCTGAAAAGTATGAATATTGTCTGGGTGTAAATTCTTCTTTTTCAACGTGAGGAATTAAGTAAATTCAGAGGTCCCTCCCTTTGAGTTGCAGTTGCCCCTTGATCTGGGTTCCCAAATCTGAATCCATTGTTTCTTCCTGTTAGTCATTTATGCCTGTTTGCAGGCTGTCTGGCTGCTGTATAGTATGATTAGCTGGTTGATTAATTATGTCTGACTCCACTCACTCAGTATGCATAGTGTCAATACCTTCAGTATTAGCAGCATTAGTAATGTGTTCAGATGGCTTACTGAGGGGGTGTTCCACATTTGCATGGCTCAGTTTGTCCACAGCTGCTCATTTGTCATCCTGTTGTACAGCTCTCCTCTGCTCACTTGACACTGACTGTGATCCTTGTGAGGCTCTGTAGTGCTGTACGGCCTTGTTCTCACCATCAGGAATCCATTCCTCTGAAACTGTCTGAACCCAACCAGCATCTTTCAATGCTTTTTTCAAGAGAACAAGGTACAGTAACAGTCTCTGAGGTTTGTTTCGTCGGGGTGGAGGGCTCAAGAGCAGGGTCTGTATGCACTGGTGCTTGTGACTGGGCTAGAATGCTAGCAGTCGAACATAAAGAAGGCATTGGCTCCACTGATGCTGTCAAGACATTCAGAGTTCTGTCAGGTTTTTTTCCCCATAATGATAGCTGTTTTTGCTACCTCAAGCCTCCTCTCTTTTTCCCTCAGTTGCGCTAAAAGCAGCGTTCTTCTTCTTTCATGCAGTTCCACATCATAAGCAGAATCCAAGGCAATTTCTAAGACTCTCTATAATGGTTGTTTTTCTCGGCCATAACTTAAGTTACTCACACATATCTCTTGAGGACTGAACTGCGTAAAGTCCATTTCACTGTCAGTACTATCCATATTCTGACTCGTTCATGATCAAAAAGCTTCAATCTCATTTCTGGCTCTGTAATCAGTTGCACCTTCATAGCTCCTTCTGCCTCCATGTCCAAGGCTCTACTGGGCTCCCCCATCCTCCTGCAGAGAAACAGCGCCCCCTGCAGAAAGACTAGAGGAAGTTCCCAGTGTCCTGACCAAATTTCCCCCCATTCACTGAAAATACAACCAACAGCTTAATCTGGTTCAATGTCAGTTGGCATCCATCTGTATCCCCCTCCCCCGGGACGAGGCTGAAAATAAACAGAATTGTCTAGTCCTCCTTTCCCAGTCAACAAAAGCTAAATAAATAAATAAAATCATTAGATAACCTGTTTATGTGGAAATAGTCCATTAATTTCTGTTCAATGGGTGTACAACTTAGTGAGGAGTTTTGCTTGTGCAACATTGTTGATGGTCTGAAGGCAGTTGAATGAATGTGTTGTTTGACTGTTATATGTAGATACTTTGGCAATTTGCACTCTCTATCCCATGGGGGACTACCACCCTGTTGGGGTGTTGTGGAGACAAAGGAATCCTCTTGAGAAGGGTTCCACCAGTAGAGGTGCTGTGAGAATATAATTCCTTTAGGCTAAAGGTACCTTAGGAAGGATTCCAAAGTACTGAGCAGCAGGTAGTGAACACAGAGACTAAGTTGAGTATTGACTGACAGCTATTGTTGATGAATGATATCAGACAGAGTATGATTTGAGCTGTGATTGACAGCAACTGGTAACTGATAGCATACAGAGACATGCCATCCATATAGAGAAAGGAAATGGCAGGATTGAAAGATAAGAGAGCCACCATCCAACCCCAGCTCACAACAGAACCCTATTACTAGGGTAAATGCCATACTTAAATACATATATACATTATGGCCTTTAGCACTCAGAAGAGAAGAAAATCCTGTGGAGGAAATTTCTGGAGATCCACGGCCTCGACCCCCATCTCTCGTGGCATTGTAACTTACTATTGTGACAGAGCAGAATGCTAATTTGAAGTACAAAATTCAGGGGATGTTTCTGGGGGAATAACTCTCTCTATCTCTCTAATGAGATAACACTGTGGGGTGCTCCATATCAATCTCTGTAGCTAAAAGAAGTTCCCTGTGAAGGAGGCTCACTCATTAAAGCATGGTATGAGGAGAGTAGTGCTTGCTGTTAGGCTATCTACCACCCTTAAGAACGTGAGGATGCCTATTCTTGAACTGAAATTAAATGAAGGGGACACAGAAAAAAGCTAGGTGGTCCATAGGCAGATGCAGGAAGAATAGCTTTCAGATGTGCTGCCAGTGTGGTCTGCACAGCTAAAGGAATCCAAGTGGGCTTAGGCTCCACTCTCTGGCAGCTGAAGTCTTTCTGAAGCTATGCAGCAGTCGGTTGGACATCTCTACATCTCAGAAGAAACAGAAATGCTGCAGTGTGGACATACAGAATTTTGACTAAGATGCTTCCAAACTATATATTAGACTGCTTCGCACAGGCCACAGCTGGCACCTACGCCCTAAGAAGCTACAATTTCATTATGCTCAAAGTGCCTAAAGTCAACACCCGGCATGGGAGATCTGCTATCAGCTATAATCTAGCTATATCATGGAACACGATTCAAAAATCCTTGAAGCTGATCAACCGGGTATCCTTAGCATCCTTCAAGCATCTATACCTAACTCTCTTCCCTGAAAAATGCAATTGCTTCCACAAGTTCTAGTTTATTCGCAGTTCTTTCCTTCCCCCTCTCAGGCTGCCATCATATCATGGCAATTCACTTCCCTAGAATTCATCTCCACAGATACCTCACCCCCTGGCTATAATCTTCTCCCATTAACTCCAGGCTCCTACCTTAGCCCTTATCACTTCCTTTCACCTCCCAGTTCTAGCACCAGCCCCTGCTCTAGTCATGCATACCCCTTCCTACCATGTCACTTGTCTCAGTCTATGACCACCTCTTTCAGTCATCCAATCACTATTTCTCTTTGTCCACATTGACTTCCCTTGGATCTTTGGAATCTTGGGTATATCATGTTGAATGTATGCCATGTTTACTGACAATGTTGATATGTATATACTGGTTTACCTAGAGTGCATCTCATATGTTTCTACCATATCCTGTTATGTTTAAACAATTTCTGTTCTTGATTTCTGTATATAAGTGTTTTAATTATTCATGTACATATACCAATTATTGAACCTTGATTACTGTATATAAGTATATACGTGTTTTAAATCTTCCTATACATGTACCAATTATTGAACCTTGACCTTATCAGGTCCATCTTGCAAATGAGCTGTGCTCAATGATGTTCGCCTGAATAAATAAAGATTTGATTGATTGATTGATTGATTGATTGATTGATTGATTGAAGTCTTAAATGCTACACCTAGAGGTCCTGCCAACTGAAGGTCTGCACAGCTAAAGAGTTCCCCAAAGCATAGGACCTTACCACTCAGTGAGACTGCCAGGAGGTACTGCAGGAGACAAGCAGCCTACAGAGAAGGACTCATGTCTGAGACAAGGGACTCACTCTCAAGATGTGGACTTTAAAGGTAGCAAGATCTGTCTATACAGAGGGAGAATCCTGAGGGCAAAATTCTTACTTAAAAATAATTGCTGAATGGAATCATACCTCTCAACTGTCCCTGATTTTCAGGGACGTCCCTGATTTTGTCTCAAAATTTTACTCTGTCCCTCCTAAAAATTGTGTTTCTGTGACCAAACAGCGGGGGTTATAATCACAAAATAATGTCAAACATTAAAGTTATAAACTTGTTCTTCCTTAGAAAATGCATTATACACTAAGACCTTTATTCTACCAGCTTCCTGAGTGAATATCTCCAATTTTGAAGAAGTGTCCCTGATTTTGGTCCTTTGTCCCTGATTTTTTTAAGCCTTGTCCCTGATTTATGAAGCAGGAGGTTGAGAGGTATGAATGGAATGACTGATATTGATGGGAAATACAACAACTGAAAGGTAGTAAAATTTGAATGTACATCAAGGTCAAAATGAGAGGTAAAACAAAGCCTCAGCAGGAAGTGCTGTAAACTGTAATCACACTAAGATTTGGTTGGTAAATGCTGAGGCAGACTGACTGAGTAAATTTATTAAAATAACAATAAAAATGGAAGTGGCTGCCTTGCTAGGAAGCCAGGTGAAAACAATTGAGGAATGCAGTTGAAATGAACTATGTGCAAGTGGCTTGGTATGAATATCAAAAGGGAGAAGCCTGTACTAACATAGGGCTAGACAGCAGAAGGGCAGGCAGGACACACTGTGGAAACTAGTAAGCACACCAAGAACCAAAACAGAAAGAAACACAGGAGTTACATGAGGACAGAAGCACGGCAGAAGTAGCAGACTGATACAAAGAAGGAAGCACACGCTGCAGCCAGAAAAGGCAAGAAAAACATAATACTGACATAGAAAGCCACTGAAGGCACAAACTGAACAGAAACCACAAAAGCACAAATGGAAAGTGGTAGACAAACATGGAGAGAAAAGGAGGGGGGCAGAGCCCCAGCAGAGTCTCTGGCTGGAGCAAAAAAACAGTGCTTCTGAATTAGGCTGAATGAGGTTGGAGGAAGCTGGCTTAAATAGCTCAGGGGGAGGGGTGGCTGATATCTCCCACCCACTGAACTGCAGGCATGACCTTTGTATTACCACAACTTCATTTTCCAACAGCCACAGTTGATAATGTATATTTGATACTATATAATATGGAAGCAAGATTAAAGTGCTTTGTGTGTGTATAGTATTTTCTGTAGTGGGTTAACAAATAGATAAGACTAAAGTTTTATGTATTTGAAACTTTTACAGTACAGTTTTCTGGAGATCATGTGCACTGCTGTTCTAGTAACAATTTCCACCCTAATTAGCTTGCTATTAAATTAGATAATTAGAAATGGTTGGAAAACAATTGACTATTTTGGAAACTCTGTAAAAATTTAATATTTCGGCAAAATTCAACGAATGTTTCATATAGTGTCTTTATTTCTCACCCACTATTCTTTATTGCTGACGGTGTGTGACAGGGTGGCGTGCTGGCAAGACTTGGCACTTATTCAGACAAAAATCATCCAGACACAAATATAAATGAACAAAAATGTGCTTATCTCCAGCATAAAAATGACTTACATTCTGCATCAACTAAAAGGAGATAAAAATCAAACCTCAAATTCAGGTACAGGTTTTATTTTCTTTGTCAGATCCAGCCATTAGTTGCTTCTCCAACCTTCACTTTCTCTCCTCTTCAACCCCTTCCATTACCCTGCCCGGCCTCTCTTTATTGGGCCCAGGTGTTTCTTGTTAACACTCCCCCTCCCAAGAGGGACAGCCAGCAACCTGAGCACACAGGGCAGTCAGGTCTTAGGTGGCCAATTTTAAAACAAGTGGAGTCTGGTTCAAATCCCATACTGGCCCTGCCCAAAGCCAGTGCTGCAGGGGGTTGATGGGTGTAGGAAGTGTGGTGGACATATACTCTGTCAGAAGGCATTTCTATGAAAAAAGAACCATTGTTCTTTGAAGTTGATCTGTTCCAGATGCTTATTCTCCACATGAGAACATTATCCTCTGTTTGTGATATCACAGTCATTTCTGTGGGAACAGACTGGTATTCCTAGAAGGGAATCATGACCTCAAATAATGAAAGAAAACCAGTGGGAGTAGGTGAACTACAAAGAGAGAGGATGAAAGAGTGGCTGGTGATCTTTTTGGAGGACAATGGACTCCAGGATGGGCATTAATATAGGTTTGTCTCAGGCAGATCCTGCCAGACCAACCTCATTGAGTACTACGATTGAGTGCCAAGAGAACTAGACAAGGGCCATTCAGTGGATGTCCTGTATTTGGATTTCAGCAAGGCCTTTGACTCTGTGCCACATGGGAGGCTGGGGGAAAGCTGAAAGCTGTCGGGGCAGGAGTGAAGACAGTGAAATGGATAAAGAATTGGCTAAACGGTAGGCAGCAGAGGGTGGTAGTGGTAGGAGAACTCTCAGCACCGAGGACAGTGACGAGCGGGGTGCCACAGGGATCGGTGCTGGGGCCAGTGTTGTTCGGGTTATTCATAGTTGATATCTTACATGGGATCTGAAGTAAGATCAGTCTGTTTGCAGAGGACACCAAAATGGGGGTGGTGGTGGATGACATTTAGGGATGGAACGGTCTACAGAATGACCTAACTAAACTGCAGGAATGGTCAGGAACATGGCAGCTGGGGTTCAATGCTAAGAAGTGCAAGGTAATGCACTTCAGAGCAAAGAACCAGGGGAGGGACTATCATCTATGAGGGGTACAGTTGAATAGCACCATGGAGGAAAAGGACCTAGGGGTACTTATAACAGGGAGCATGAACAACTCTTTTCAGTGTAGGAAGGTAGCAGGGCAGTGAAGGCCAACAAGATGCTGGAATGCATAGCAAGGGGAATCTCCTCCAGAAGTAGGGAGGTAGTCCTCCTCCTGTACAGGTCACTGGTCAGGCCACACCTGAAGTACTGCTTGCAGTTCTGGCACCCGTACCTGATGAAGGATGTCAGATTGTTGGAGGTGGTGCAGCGCAGAGCAACAAAGATGATCCAGGGATTGGATGGCAAGCCCTATGAGGAAAGGCTGAGTGAGCTAGATATGTATTCATTGAAGGAGAGGAGGGATAATGGGGAAATGATTGAAACCTTTAAGTATTTGAAAGGGATGAACAAGACTCAATCAGAGGAGATCTTCCAATTAAGAAGATGAAGGAACATGAGAGAGCACAGTCTCAGACTAAAGGGGGAGAAGATTCAGGAGGGAGGTAAGGAGACAGTTCTTCACAGAAAGGGTGATGGGCAAGTGGAACACTCTACCACTGGAGGTGGTGGCCTGTAAGATGGTGGGCAGTTTCAAGAGGGGAGGGTGAGGGGGAAGGTAAATATAAGGAGGGGAAGAGTGGGAGGGGCAGCTGCAAGATGAGGGGCTAGCTGCACAATCGAGCAGACTCGACAGACCGTAAGGCCTATTTCTGCTGGCGTTTTCATATGTTCATACCAAGGATAAAGATTCTGGGCCTGATTTTTGGAAGCCCCATTAGATCTGCATATGGTGTGCCATACTGCAGCCTGCAGCAAACCCAGGTGCACCAGAGACCCTGGATCTGATTTTATAAAAAGTGGTGTCCTAGTACCAAAGACCCCGGGTTTACCACATACTGACAGCTGCACTGAAGAAACAGTGCTGCTGCAAGCCACAGGATAGACTTGCAGCAGTGGCCAGTGTTGGCAACCCACCAGTTGGTCACATTGGTGGATTGCAGGTCATCCTGGGAATACCTTGGTTTGTAGGAGGGATGACAGGGGTCAGGATTGGGGGGTGGCAATTGCCCTGATGGGGCAAATGCATGACCACCACCTGCAGTGCAGGTCCATGTGGGTGGAGCAGATGCACCAGCATCACCATGTGGGGAGGTTGTGGGCTTGTACCTTCTATGGACCACTGGCCACTCCAGCAGTGGTCTGGCAGGTGTCAGGGGCTGTGAGATGAATTCCCCAGGGTGCAAAGAGTTACCCTCTCACCCATCTACGGCTCTGGGAGTGGCCAACAGCAGGTAAGACCAGCTCAGGGCTGGTGTAACAGTAGGATCCATGCTCCCATGGAGGGGGGTTTGCAAAATCCCACTTTAGGGGAGATGTGATTTTGCAGCATTGCTCCCATGCAAACCCCTTCTGTCATGGTGCACCACTTTGGCCAAAACAAAGATGACGCAATCCTGGTTGGCACAGGTGGTCCTTCAAGTTGTGCAGGGTACCTTCAAAAATTGGGAATGGTGCAAGGTGTGGTGCAAAGAGCCTTTTGCTCCATGTCTCCTTGACGCAAACCCTTTGCACCAGTCCTTATCCTTTTAAAATTGGGCCCCATGTCTTCAATAAAGAGTTATCAATAATAAAGAATTTTGAGAGAGAGAACTATTGACACTATATGAAATAACTGTAGACTTTTTTTGCACCTTCCCATGCTCCCTGACCAGCCACTCCTTTGGGTCACCTAGGTGCACCCCGCCAGCTCTCTCCTCCTTCACTAACCACCGACCCCACATTGCAGTCCCCCCCAGGTAATCTGATGTATCCCTTTATCAGACGGGTCCCCCCCTTCTGGAAGAAGGCATCAGCGGGGCTGAGCCGGTGCTTCCAAATTGGCCCAGGTGCAGCTGGGGTCATTCCAGGCTGTCCAGGGCTTTGTGTCGCTGGGGAATCGGAGACCATCATCTGGCTGGTCAGGGAGTCATTTTCATCAGTTTTCTCCCTGGGAGCGTGATGTGCCAGAGGATGTCTAGGCATGGGCCAGTATCTGTCACACTCCCTCAGCATTGCCCCGATGTGCTGCCATGCCCCAGACCTCTGCCAGAGGTTGGCAAATACTGAGCCACATAACCCCCTCCCTCCCAGGAGATGGTGAACAGTCATGGCATGCTCAAGCCATCCCCCCCCCCCGGCTGTCCCTCTGACACCTGGGTGTGTTCCCAAACTTGGGTTGTTGGCTTTGCAAGTGGAAATCCAACCACTGCGCCAGGGGACGGCCCACAAATGCAGACTTTGTGTAAATTGCATGTCATGCATTGTTTTTCAGAAGTGACAGCTGCTCTTTCAATAAACATTTCCTGAATTTGGCACATGTGGCTTACAAAATCTTTTGAACCCACATCCCTATTGACATGGTACAGGGCATCAGTGTCATTTGATCCAATTACTATGTCCTCCAGGTAGTGTCAGGTAAAATTAGAAAAAATCTACTTCATGTACTTTTTGAGAACTTTTGCAAATTTCACGTAATTTAATGCAGTTTCACAAATTAGAACAGTGTGTTTAAATGGTTAATGTTTGGTTAAAATTGTGCCTTTAAAAATAATCAGAGTTTTAAAAATGTGCAGTTTGATAAAATTGTGCTATCTGCTGACATTGTGTATTTTTAAGAACTTACAGTACATTTCCTAAAACGCACAATTTGGGGAAAACTGCACTATCTGAATAAACAGTATTGGCAAAATTATGCTAAATTTTGGTGCCATTTTGGAAAAACTGTATGAATGTGAAATCAGAAATGTCATGCAAGTTTGCAACTATAATAACAGTTTTGCCCAGCACTACATCTAGGTCCATGTAACAAGCTCCTCCTGTTCTGGTCAGGGACACAGGAATGGTGCAGTTTTGCAGTTATAAAACTGCTACAGGAGTTATAGTTTAAAAAAAAGATGGCAAATAAAACTCTGCTTTCTTCTCTTGCCCCAGGTGTTTCCAATGGCATTGTTTTCAACCATGACCAATGGCCGGTCTGCAAACTGCCACAGACATGAAACAGTTCTACAAAAGAAGTGCCATGAAAGATAATATGTTTTACATCAAAAACTAGCTCTACAGTGTTGCAGAGAACATGGGGCATTAAGGTTTAAGCATGTCTTGAGGGTTCGAAAATTATGTTTTTCTTGTCTCCAAAGCAAACTTCTCAATGAAACCAGTCATTCTGCAGCTTCTGTAGTGTTGATTCTGGGACTTTGGCATTGGTGGAAGACTATAGACCAGTGTTAATAGTGTAGTCTGACACACCATGCTATTGTACTAGCTGGGGCTAGCTGGTATGGTTGCTATGTTACTTTTTAAATTTATGTTGGGGGACTTTTTCCCCATACCCCTGGCTTCTTTTTTTATTTCAAATAGGGGGTAGAACCCTCCAACTCAAACATATTAAAAATGTACTTTAAACATACTGCATTAATCTTTCACTAACTGTAACTAACACAAATAGTGTAGCTTACTGCTATGCTATGCTATGTTACACTATTGATGCTGGCACATAGCCCTTCACTAATGCTGGGACTTCCAGGACCTGGATTATGGTTATTACTTTTGAGAACAAAGACTAACCTTTTCTTTTATGTAGTTTTTGTTAAAAACATGTGCTATCTGTTTTTTATTTATTTAAAATTTGGTACTTAGGAAGAGCACACTGAGCTGAGGCTGGTGTCCAGGTGCAGCTTGACTGTGTACTGACAGTCATCTCACAATCTGAGTGCCATCCACTTTCATCAACTCAGATGATGTAGTCATACCAAAAACAAATGCTGTGCTTGGATTCCATGTACTGCATGTGCCACATTCAGCAGCAAAGCCTTGTGCTTTCCATTGCATGCTGTACAGTACACAAATTGGTCTTTACGTATCTTCATCAAAAGTGTTCCATGTATTTGTATGATTTTAAAGTTGAGCCATGTCTTCTGCAAATAAGTCACCCACAAGCTGATTCCCACTGTTAAAGTTATGCCTCTCAGTTGTAAATATTTGTTTTGGGTGCATTGTAGCTTTAAGGACAACCATCAAGTCTGAAGGTATTTTGTTTGGAGGACATAATGAGAGAAACACAATAGTGATGAATGGTACTGTAGAGTGGGCCACTAAACAATGTTTGACCTTGTCTATGACATTTGAATTTCAGAAACTAATGGCCACAGTTCTTCTAAACAAAGAAGGGATATGCTACTTGAATTATGTTATAGTGGCTAATGGTGTGCAGTACAAACAAGATGAGTATCTAAGTGCAGCTGCCTCAACACTAGTTATTGACTGAATTGCTAAATGGTTGTATGGTAATGACAATTTAGCATCTTCTACTTAATTTGTGCCCTGCTATGCCAGTCACAGTGGGATTAAAGCCTTTCTCTGGGGAGTTGCTGAGACACTTCAATCATTCAGGAGCAGGGCAGCATGCTAAATAGGCACTGAGGCATGATCTTTTACTGAGTGGCATCTGCACACTGGGCAACAAGCCACAGGGTCCCAAGGATATGTAGTGCTGTATCAAGCACATCTACAGATTTGCCCAGTCTTTACAGACGAACCTTATGTTTCTATGAGGGATGGAGCTCATCATTGAATCAGATCATGGAATTAGGCATACAAAGTAATATGGCCAGAAAATGGTGTTTTACTGGACACCACGGAAAACAAATGGCATTGTGAGTGGGAAGGGCCACCTGATCACATTACAATGCCAGAGACTAATAAAACAAAGTCCAGTCTAAGAGCAGAATGGAAATGTAAAGTAAAGTAAAGCAAAATGTGTTTTTTGTACAGGATAACTCAATTAGAACAAGCCTGCTTAAAATGCTATGTAACTGAAGTACATTGTGCAATGCAAATAATATCAAAAATATGTTGAACTAACTAAAAAGAATTAAAAGAGGAAGGAAAGGGATGTGGCAAAAGGAGGATGGCAGGGCTGGGAACTATCTAAAGAATTTTAAATATTTGTGAGCAACGTTGTCTCAACAAGGGACCTTTTTACATAAAAAAATCTTGGGATTTTCAAAACGATCAGACGTGGATGCAAATGTATGCTATACCTGTATCTGCATCCACCCACTCATATCCAGGCAGCTCTGCTGCTACTTTCAGAGGTTGCATCCATTTATGATAAAAAATCATCATGATTTGCAAGGGAAAACAGATGCAACTGTGAGTTAACTTGTGTCCAATTTGGATGCAATTGCATCTGTTTTTGGATGTGAATTTCGGACACTGTTATGCTATCTAATAGATGGTCTGATAGTTTGGGATGTATTTCTGCTTTGAAAATAGTAGCAGTTTTCTCTTCTGTGGATCCTTTTGAAACTCTGCCCTTTGTTTTAAGAAGGCCTTTACTGGCCAGGCAGGCATCCATGACAGTGTAGCATTAGTGTGTCGGGGGATGCCTCCCACAGCTCCCCAGGCAGAATGAATGCTTAGATTTGCATTCAGTAAATTAAGATTTCAGCCACTATTATAATTACCCACATAACTAAGTTAATAACTGTTTGCAAAATGACCATTTTCCAAACATCACAGTATGACTGTGCCTCCTTTTGAGAATAAGCACTAATGTGAGAAAGGCTGACTGACTGAAAAATAAATGTCAAGGAAATGGCCGCTGTTAACATATAAAGAATAGCCATTGCCTATTGTCACAACTTTCAGTTGTTTTATTTTTTGTTAAGTCAACAGACATATATTAAACTGTATCATTATTCACCGCTGCTTCATAAATCATTGTAATACAGACACTGCTATTTCTTAGCTGCTTTCAGACATGCAAGGCAGCTAGACAGGATACAAACAAAACATGCCAAAGCCCCAAATCTCATTTTCTATAGCTAAAGGGAGCATTCTATTAAACAACTTAAGTTATGTTTTATAACCTCTAAAACTTTTTAAATACAGATTATCCCCCATTGTCCATTAAGACGTTTGTTTTGAAAATTGTTGTTTATAAATGTATTTATTTAATTCTATGGTATCCTGGTAAGGCCCATTTACCAGGGTGACCTGCAACAGTATGAAATGGTCTCAAGTACAATAAATAAAATACATGTAAGATACACAAGGTTGAAATACATATGATTCACACAGTAAGTACTTTAGGGAGCATACAGATAGAGATATTGTACATACTGTAGATCCAGGCAACAAATAATTACATCTGCATTGCTCAGCTAGGTATTTTATTTAAAACTAGTACTTTAGTAAATGTGATAACAGAGGTATAATGATTCAGGTAAAACAGGTACATCTGCATTGTTCAAATATATGTTTTTAAGACTGTTTCTAAAGGAGCAGATATCTTTAGTTTCTCTTAAATGCAGTGGTAATGAGTTCCAAAACTCTGGGGCTACATAATGAAGGGGTCATTCACCAATTTACAGTATCTGGTTCTACAGAAGGGACAAGTTAATTGACTATTTGCAGAAGAATTTAGAGTTAAGCACCTGTCATGTGGCTTTAGCAGTCTAGCTAAGGGGTCTGGTGAACATGAAGCCACGATTTTAATGATGGAGCTTCCCAGCAGAAATGTAAATCTGACATCTAATGCGAGCCAGTTTAAGCATCTATAAATATTACAGTGGTGGACCCTTCTGTCATCATTTAAGAGAAACTTCTTAATGCAATTGTAAAGTATATTCAGTCTACAGAGTTCTTTCCCTACATATGAGGCAAATAGTCTAGTGCCATAGTCCAACATGGAATTAAGATTCTGGTTTGTATCATGTAGGGACTAAGCACTGCTGTTTTTGATGATGTTTCACTTTATCTGAACCTTATTGGCAAATATGTAATATATTTGAAGGGTGACATTGGTTTATAGTTTATTACTATTAATTAAAAAGACAGTGTAATGTGTTAACTAAGCATTGCTACTTACTGACTGTTCTTTTACCAAACTATATCTAAAAATCTAAGTAACCATTTTGACTGCTAGAAGGAAAGCATTTCCTGGTTCCAATGGTGCAAGTTGCTACACTACCCTACAGCAGAAGGATGTTTTGGGATCCATCTAAGTGTTGTTAGTAAAAGGTTATACACTTCAATCCAATGTCACCCTTGAGATATTACAGTTGGCTGTGGAAAGATAAGCCTCATCCAATAAGTATCACTTGAACCTAAAGAGTGAGTCAATCGTTTTGATAATCTGGGCAGTTATGTGGTCTAGGTGAACCTGATAAGACAGGCTGTAGTTTAAGCAGATTCTCCAGTACTTATAACATTTTACAGCCTCCAGTAAATATCCTTCAGTAGAGTTTATTTCAAGTTCATTGTTTAAGGTGCTTCTTATGGGTATGTTGCTGGAAAGTATAGTCTTTGTTTTTTGGTGGTCTAGAAGCACTTTATTACTAATAAACCATTTTCAAACAGGGAAAAGTCCTGGCTTATTTAATGTTCAGAACATTGTGCATATTCATATAAATCACTGCATTGACTGCATATAATGGGAGGGTCGATGAGTCACAGTGAGAAGGTAGGGCATTGACAAATAGTGGAAACAAGTGGGGGTCAAATATAGACCCCCAGGGAACAGAGAGTTTTGTGAGATGCTGAGGTCTTGCCCTAATAAATAGCAACTGCCTCAGTTTCTAGTAAAGGTCCAATATTTATATGTTTCTCAGACATAAACTGGTCCATTATCAGAAACTACTTACTCTAACAGTCCACACACAGAAAATTAATTTTGAAAATCCCTCTGTTGTTTTTGCTTTTGTGCTTGTCTTCTCTGCCATGGCCTCACTGTCAACTTCAATGGGTACAAAGGTGGTGCAGTAGGCATATTACAACTGTCCTGGGAAAGGTCACATTGGCTAACCAATCTTTCTATGTCCAGTTCTACTCTCGACCACTAAACATAACTAAAGGCAAATGTGCTTTCAGTTTTACCTTAGCATGTGGATTGCATGCTGCTCCCCTGGTATTTCACTAAAAAAGTGGAATTAATATTCTAGAAGCTCGCAATAAGCAATCACATTTGCAGTAATTCAAATATTTTGACCACAAAACATTTTAAATCCACAATTTGTACACAATCTAGCCACACAGTACATGTACAGTGCTTAACATTTTTATCATTGGATTTTTCTCAGTTTCATGGGCTATGTTAACTACAGTGTTAGGTAAGTTAACTCATCCAGAAATGGCACTCAGAAAATTGAACTACACAGACATTTCACCATCAATATCATATGGAAGTCTGGAAAATGTGTCCACATTACTATGAAGAGTTAAAGATTTTTAATTGAATACTGATATGATGCCAGAATACGTTTTGATCTCTGTAGTTTCTACCAAGGCAGGCACCCCAGTCTTGGATCACAGATTATACAGTAGGAGTTTGTGCTCTGTATTCATTGTGGAGTTTGTATCATAAGGCATGAAATGTCTGAGTCAAAGTAACAATCTCATGGATTGGTTTTGCCTGTGTACCACATCAAGGTAGACAGCCCCACAGAGGACCACAAGCATGATGCACCCATAGGCTCCATCTCACTTTGTTAAACTTTCTCTTAATATCAATCATTCATGTCCAATGGTAAGTGGACTAGATTCCAGGACTTTTGGTCATCTTTTTATGCCCCTCTGCCAAAGCCTCAAAATTCTTAAAGCTATGTGTAATTCACCCTCCTGTGTTACCTAGCTTTACTGGTGGAAATCAACCTGTAGGGGTAATTGTAATTAGTACTCAAACTTTATGCGTATACCCATTAGGATGCTGCATGAGGGATGGATGGGGGACTTTGGGTGGGGGGTTGTGTTTTTGTCATTAACTTAGTCTATGTTAAGATGTCATTATATTGTTCTTTATTGTCTTGTTGTTTATTGTGTTTTTTCTTTATGCTTTTCAATAATTAATAAAGTACATTAAATTGCAAAAAAATAATATCAATCATTCACAACTCACAGCTCACTTGCAGCCTTTTTATACAAAAATAGCAATCTCTACCTTTCGGATATTGTCTCACTCTGTCACACACTACTACAAGAAATTAGCTCAGCATACAAGAAATTTTAAGTTTGTTTATGGGATCAGTTTCAGACACCTTAGGCAACGGGAGAGAACATGCATTTGGTATCTCACAGTAATACATACAGAGACAATTGTGAAGGGGGCAGAACTAATAGAATGTGAATAAGACAAAAAAAATTAACTAAAACCCTAAAACACACCAAAAAAAAACACTATGATAAACAGATTAGAAAAACGGAGTTAAGAGACATGCATATCATTTACCAAGTACATGTTAAGCAACTGTGAGTAGCAGGGAGTGCCATACACCTTGTAGACAAGAGGTAAGACCCAAGTGCAACTTTTCTTGATGTACAAATACTATACTTCCAAGGGGGCATTTTTGTAATATAATATGGCATAGGTAGTCCATTTACATTTAATTACCATTATTCCTCCTTACCACAGGTAATATATATGTGTGTTTGACCAACATAATGAGTTTCTAAAATAAATACTACAATTAGTAGTTGTGATGGACTTAAACAGTCCACAAATATTAATCACTGGCATCACAGCTGTTCCCTAATGATTAACCTTTTTGAGAAGAGGCTAGCTGCAGCAATGTAACAAATGGAAGTAAGTTAGTGAATGCACACCATTGTCTAAGAGGCAGACAACACAACACTTGGTACACATCCAAAGCATGGCTGTCTGTGCCAGTAAGGGCTGCCAACCCCAATACATTAATCAGAAATTATACAGGCCTGGTGGGTTTCAGCTGACTGTTTAAATGCAACAATATTTATTTGTAATTTAATGTGAAGATTACTGATGCTTTTAGAGAGGCCAAACTAACCAGAGCTCCCCAGTGCTTCAGACAACCTAAGTCTTTTATCGGTGGTGGAACTCATGGTGGTCACACAGTGCTTTTATATGGTAGCTCTTGAAGCTATACACAGCCTTATATATTGCACTTCCAGTTATTTACATTCAACATTTAAACATTATCAACTTTCTAGACATCATAGTCAATTATTTACTATATTTCATTTTGGAAATGACCATAGTTTACCTGTTTAGTATATATTGCATACGTTCTTCTCCCTTGTCAATCTCAATCTAATCATTGTCAGTTACAAACAAACCTCTTCACCAAGTAAAATAATAACCACCTCAGTTTATCTGAAATTAAATAAGAAGAACTGGATTAGATATCAAAAATTGTCTATTGCACACTGTAATGGTGTGTCTTTTTTCTTTAAGTGCTCTTACTATTTCAGAGACTCCCATTTGATCAGAATTTATTAATTTATGTCAAAACTATAAAATTTCTAGTTTATAATCCCCAAATTAATCATATGCATAACCTATGTATGGCACAAAATTGAATCATTCACTAAGACTTGAAGGAACCAAAGTGACCAAATTAAAAATCCATTTTGTTTCTCCACTGCCCCATTCTTTCCCTAGGGGTTACACTAAGGTCAGAAATGTCAGTACCTCTTGGTTTGCCTGGTGTGCTTCTTCAAGGTGCACTTCGAGGACATTGTCAGTGCTTCTGTTATAGATGGACCTTATGGGCTCTTGGTTCCTTACTTTTAAAGGATGAGTTGTATGTCTGATGTATACATTGGGGCATCTGCCCCAGAGTGCATAGGCTATAAAGCTTGCTGAACAACTGACAAAATGATTGACTTGTATTGCTTCTCCCTCTGTAGCAGGTTGTCCAAAGGTGCAACCTGGAAGAACATATTTACACACATTGCATCAATGATACTTACAGTATAATACCTCATCATTTTCTGTCCCAACCACATCTGTGACTGTCATGTTTTGTTTTCCTCAAAATGGTTGCGTGTTAACATATATCCTATTTTTTGGGGGTTATAATGTCACATGCTCTGCAGTGTACGACATGACCGTGAGCTAGGAACAGTGCAGTAGGCAAGAGCAAGAGGGTGCAAAACCAAGAAAGGAAATATGCATCGTAGTGCACCCTCTTATTCTTCACAATGCAGGATAAGAATCCTGATAGAAGAGGGGTCTGCTGAGCAGCTTCTGTGGCTCGATGGGATGAACCATGGGCAGCAAGGGAGGTAAGCAGTGCATTTGGGACAGAGTTTCAATTCCTGGTCCCAGACACATGGACATTTTTTTTCACACTTTGTGTTATATTACATGTGACACCTCCCCCAGAGTTAGTTATAATAGTTGGGGGGAGTTTGGGGAGTGCAGCCCCCCCATAATGGGGTGTGGGGGCAGAGCCCCCTGGAAAAACAAGAATTATGCTGTTTTCAACATATCACGCTGATTGGCAGTGCAGTATATTACTACTGCATAATGTCTTGTGACAATATGACCCTGTGCCATTTTATTTCTCTTGCTATACCAGCTACCTCTTTATTCGCCTCAGTTAAAAATCCTTGTTTTGTGAACAATTTTGTGTCAATGTAAGAGACTGCCCATAAGGTATTAAATGTATTAGTTTCACTGGATTTATTGTATAAGAACTTGTAACATGCCAAACTGAATTTTCCACTGTGGGCTTTCCACACTCCTTTGTGATCACACCATGCTCCTTATCAAATTGTAAAATGATATTCAAAAACAGCTTGATAAACAACTCATGTGCCCCTTTTTATGTTTGCTTGCATGCATGTGCAAGAAACATATTGCCACCATATGAGTTTTCATAAATTATGGCACCCCGCTTCAATGCCCTCAGTGTTTTGCAGAGTGCGGCGCCTTGTTCAGTGAATGTCCCAGCTATCTAAGACAGCAGTTCAGATTGCAGTGGTGAAGCAGTTGAAAGAATCCACCACTACAATCAGTGGTGGTAACGTGTAGGCAATTTGCATACTGCCCTGCCATCAGCAGTATGCAAATAGCCTCCATGTCACCACCGCTGATTGTAGAGGTGGTTGTATGCGTGAGCCCCCCCTCTGTTGTGTGCTGAGGGGGTGCCCAATCCCCCTCAGCTCATGCACACTCCCCTCCAAGGACACTGTATGTCTGACAGGGATGCCCAATCCCTGTTGGCTCCAGTGCCCCTTCCCCCAAAAAACAAACTTCCAGGAGCCATGCTGGGAGCCCACCCCAGCATGGCAGAAGTCCAGCATCCTCATGTGTCCCCCCCACACTGTATGGCCAACAGAGGTATAAATCCCCCTGTTGGTTCCACTACCTCCTCTAAAATCTTTCAGGGTGCCATGCTGGGAACCTACCCCAGCATGGCAAAAGTCCCATGTCATCCATGTAATATAAAAAATAAAAACTTGAAATTAAAAGAAAACGGTCCATCGCTGACTCTCTTGCCCTCCCATAACTCGTGCTCACCCTCTATGCATCTCTACCTCCCCCCCACACGCCCACCTCCAGACTTACTCCAGAGCCTGGCTCATGATCTTCAGTGGAGTGGGAACACGTCTGCACTCTTCAAAGCTGACTGTGAACTGAAGAAATGCTGGTAAGCAGTATAATGGTATAAATAGGAGTTTTTCAACTTTGGTGTATATCTTGGTAATTTTTTTGAATTTTTGCACCAAATTTTCAACATGGGGTTCTTGGGACCCCACCTCATGAACTCAGTCACTGTCATTTTTTTTATTCGGTCCCAAAAGGTGATTTCATGGTCACTGTGTGGAATTACCTTTCAGGACCAATTAATGAAACAACAGTGTCACTGTTTATGAGATGGGCTCTCAAAAAAGCCTATGTTGCAAATTTGGTGAAAAAATTACCAAAAATGACTGTATTATGAGCGTGCGTTGAGCAGTTTCCACACACACTCACAAATTCGTGAATTTATAATATTTTCACTCCAGATTTTCAACACTGGCTTTTTTTCATATCTCCTTATGAACAGTACAGCTGTCATTTTTCACAACCTGGCCAAAATGTGTTTTTGCACTTCCAGCGCAGAATAGCAAGGTCACTGTGGTAAATCAGTGTTCTGGACAGATTAAGAAAATCACAGTGACATCGTTCATGAGTAGAGGTCCTAAAATGCCTATGTTGCAAATTTGGTGACGAAAGTCCATAAAATGACTGTGTTACGAGCGTGCATTGTGCAGTTTCTATGCATCCTCATAACTTCACAAATTTGTAATATTTTCACTCCAAATTTTCAACATTGGCATTTTGCAACACATTCTGATGAACAGTACAGCTGTCAGTTTTCACATCCTGGCTGAAATGTATTTTCATACTTCCAGCACAGAATAGCACAGTCGCTGTGGGAAATCAGTGTTCTGGACAGATTAAGAAAATTACAGTAACACTGTGCATGAGTGGAGGTCCCAAAATGCCTATATTGAAAATCTGGTGAAAAAATCCCCCAAATAATTGCATTACGGGTGTGCGTTGCGCAGTTTCTATGCAAGCTCGTGACTTCACCAGTTTTTTTATATTTTCGTTCCAGATTTTCAACATTACCATTTTTTTACACCTCCTCATTAACAGTACAGCTGTCATTTTTGACATCATGTTGGAAATGTGTTTCCAGACCTGTGGCATTGAAGGAAAAGGAAATCCACCAGATGCTTATAAAGCATGTGAAAAAATGTAGCTTGCTAGACCCAATTATTAAGGTCGTTTATGTTCTGGGACAGGCTAGCCACTGGAGTTGTTATCATAACCTTACCATCTGGTGATCAGCCTCAACATACACTGCATCAACCATCAGCTGAACAGGAGTTGCCCACAGTGTTCACCTAGGACCTAATACAGCAGGGCAGCAGGACAGGGTGAAGCCCCCAGCACAAACAGCATACATGTTTTCTACCACATTGTGAAAAACAGCCTGTGAACATAGCATTCGAAAATTATTCCATTGTCTCTAGTTTTCCAAATAAATTAACAACTGATATAGTCCATCACATAACAAGAGTAAGCTCAAAACTGGCCTACTGGGGTGGGAGACTTCAACAAGAAGTTAACTGCATTCCCAGGAAGCTAAAACACCTCCCAGAAATATGGGAGAACAAAAAACTATACACAAATTGGCTTCCAAGGGAGGGGTGAGAAAAAATACCCATCTATATTCTGCGAGTTCAGGCATACTGATGGATAGGTAGCACATGAGCCAAAGGAAAATCTGGGAAACTGGGCCCCCAAGGGGATCAAATGGTCCCCAGAAAAGTGGGAATGCAAGGACAATACTAGTTTCAGCAAGTGAAAAAAGGTAAAAGTGGCTAAGAACATCACAAGACTTAAAACCCTTATTTGTCAAGTAATAAAAGGATTAGCTTGATGTCCTACAGATATACTAGGGGACCATAGCAGAAGAGGCCTTCTCCTGACCATGGACCCAAATAAATTCAGAGCAAGAAGGGGGAGGGAAAGGGAGGGGAAACTGGGCTGACCTACTAAGAAAGAATCAACATACCATAGATCAGGAAGAGTTTCGCTGGGCCTTCAGGGTGAGAAGGTGCAGTCAGCCAATATAGCAGGGCCTCAGCATCACTGAGGCCTCCCCTCAAAGTTGCCTGACTGGAAACCATGTACTGCGCCACTCCAGCAGAGGACCTAGTAGGAGAGGCACTTAGGGCATACCTTGTATGTATACAGAGAGTAGGTAACACACCATCGAAATAGAAATGAAATAAGGCCCATCAAATTGTAAACATTGTTCAGCAATTATCAATGACAGGACCACCACCCCCCCTTCACAAACACAGCCTGTTCAACTGCAAAGTCTTGAGCCATTTCAGAAGGAGAGGAAGGAAAGAAGCAGGAAGAATTCAACCATTATCAGTCCCCCTGCACAAGATTCCCTCAATGTCCACAGAATGTCCTGCAGTGCACTTGACTTGCCAGAAGGGGCATTTCTTGTGATACAAAAAGTTGACAAGGATAGTAGAGGTGGCGATGGGGGAAGACAAGTTAGTGCCTGTGAATTGAAATGGATCTTTTGGACCTGAGCCTGTCATCTGCCAGGTCTGAATGATTAGGTTGAATTAATACGTTTACTAAAAAATGTTTTGTTTCCCTTCTCCCACTTCTCTCGTCCCCCCATGACGAGGTTGCTTCAATTTGCCAATGCTCATCTTGAATCTTGGCATCTTTATATTTACGTGCTGCATCAGTGTGTTAAATATGAAGTCTGCCTTACAATAAGAATATTTATCTTATTTATTCCTGTCTTGTCTTTTTCATAGAATTTTTTGCTGTGTGCATCTGAAATAAATTTGTGGCTGCATGAGAGCCGAGATTAAATCATGACTGCCTGTGAGAGCTATTAGAGATTGCACAAGAAACAAGATGCTTGAAGAATGAAGCTTTTGGAGATTTATATAAAACAATTGAGATGGTTCAATTAAATTTATAACATTGGACTTTTTATGTACTATCTAGATATTAGACAGAGAGAGAAGCAGCTTATATATGAAATATAATTAAGTGGTACTTAGTATGCTCCTCGTGCACTTTGCTTATGATGTATATTTAAGAAGTTGCAGAGCCATTAATTGTAGTTGTTTTTTATGCATATTTATAATTGTATTCATTTATGTACATTTAGTAAAACAAATTCTTTGCACATGCACTTTGGGTTGTCATGGTAACTAGAGGGATATGCATAGATTTTGGACACCTTGTTAGATTCCTCTGATGAAGCCCAGACTAGCCGAGGTAAAGCATAGCTGCTGCTGCTGCTATGGACTGCTGATTTACCTCTCCCTGTGTGTTTTTGATATCAGTTTAAAGAATTTATGTATATTCAGTGTTTTGTATGCCACTCATCATTTGTGGCAAGAGTACTGGTATTTAAAAAGTGGCTAGATATTGTACATAGTACATACGGAGCCTATGGGGAGGTCGGTACAACGGTTTAAGTAAAGTGTCTATGCAGAAAGCAGTTGCCCCTGCACCACTAAGGATTAATGTCCTTACCCAAATGACAGTAAGCCACCTACTAAAACCTCAGGCTGGCTGGCCAACTGGTGCAGTGGTAGTGCGCCGATGACTCAGGTTTGGGAATGAGCCTGGAGGGTTGGAGGGTTGGTTGGGGGGGAGGATTGAGCATTCATGGGACAGCTCTCTTCCTCCGTGGAGGGAGGGCCATGACATCTGGCAACATTCTGACCCTTAGCAATGGCCTTGGGTCGGTGCACCATGACAAGTGTAGAGGTAGGATATTAGTTGAACAGCAGACACCACTATGTCAGGGGCGGAAGAGGGCACAATGTTAAACAGATATTATTGCACATCATCTCAGCCTCAGGGACTTCAACAACCAGATAAAAAAATGTTTCTGAGCACAATGAAGCCAGGGAGCCTAGGAAGCACCATCTAAGCCCCTCTCCAGGACCCCAGAGACCAGATTAGCATCTCAGTCCTCCGTCTAGGCCAGGAGGGAGCCCCACCCTGGGGGGCAAGCCACAATCTCCAGAGTCTCCGGTGAGTCCTTGGGGTTGGGACAGCATGGGATGAACTTGAAAGGGGTCTGAGGTTGATATAGGGTACAGCTCCACCACTCACAGGAGCAAAAAGAGAGTAAATAAAAAAAATAGAATCTCAGTCTGTAACATAGTTTAGGAACCTGTGAAATTTCCAACACATTTTATAGGCTGGGAACGTATGAAATGCCCAATCTGTATTGAAAAGACAGCTGCCCAGTGAGGCATAGGTAACAACAGACTATCCATCCTGTAAAAGTACAATACCCACCTGAGGGAAAACAAATTTTGCCTGGCCATAACAGATCACTTTTTTTGCCAGGCCTTCTGTAGGATAAGCTCCTTAACTGCATAGCTCATGAAACATATGATCACTGACTGGGGGTGGGCATTAAGAGAGCTAGGCTTTGGACTGAGTGTACAGGCAGTGCACTCGATGTCCAGCTTGAGATCTGCATATAGGTCCAGGGCCATAAGGAGGAAACTCTCCAAAAAGTCCTCAAGGTTAGTACCTTCAGAATTCTCAGGCAAACCATATAGCCTAATATTTTTTCTCTCTGCCCAATTTTCAGAGTCCTCCTGTCTAGCCACAGTGTGTACTTGATTGTCCAGAATGGCTTTAATTTGAACTTCCATTTAATCCATCCTAGTGTCCGTGGCTGCAATCTGCAGTTCTACTATGTCCGTACAGCGTTCAAAGTCTGCCACATCATATTTAACTTCTCAGAGGGCTTCTTTTCATCATGAACCTTTTTACTGAAAATTTTTTAATGAATACAGAAGACAAGAACACATCAACAACACAGTAATCCTTGCAATCCAACAACAAATTAAGGCACTAGGGGTCTGATGAACATAAATTACAGTTATAATGATTGCCAACATCTTCCGCATGTCAGTTTAAGAGATATATCAGTTCAGAATATTGCATACAAAGGGTACTGAAAGGATCTATGAAACAAATACTCATGAGGAGAAAGACAGAAAGGAAACAAAAGAGGAAAAGCAAACTCATAGGAAAGCACATGGGAAACAAAAAGTGTGGTTGGGAATCGAAGAAAAAAAAGCAGGATGCAACACATATAGAGTTCTCAGCTCTAGGAATTTAAAGTAACTGGAGGATTATGGTATCCAGTGAGGATGATGACAGAATATGAGTGACCATCAAAACAATGACTCATATTCAGTGCTTTCCTCATGGGCTACCCTGCAAGGGTAGTGACCCTACATGAAAGTGAGCATAGGGAAGGGCCCAGAAGGATGGGATAGCGAGGGGAAGGGGAGGGATAGGGGAGGGATAGGGGAAGAGTTTGTGAGGGGGTAGTGTACCTGCTGCAGCCAAGCTAGCTGTGTGGTGTGGTGGTGAGGGTGGCTAGCTGTGACATAGCAAGTACTGGGTTCGGGGCTGGGTGCAGGAAAGAATTTTGCCCCTGGCTGCTGCTGTGTCTATTTTTTTTTTTGTTGGGATCCGGAGTGTCGCCCCCTCCCCAATATTCACCCCTCTGGAATTGAAAATCCTTTAGTAGGGGGGTGCGAGTGGTGAAGCCCCCACAAGGGGGTGGGTGCAGTGGTAGTGGGGGGTGCAGCCCCCCCGCATAAACACTGTGACTCCTTGCCAGATGTTTCTTCACCAGCATGTGTATATTGCTGATTTTCGGTGCTATACATTCAAGATAATAGCGATTGCTGTTTTGTGATTGCTATTGCTATCATTGCACCATTGCCTGCATCAGACACTCTCCCCAAATAAAGTCTGCCCCAAACTTCAAACTGAAAAGGTGCTTGAAACGGTTCTGCCAGAATGCCTTTTTAAATGACCTGGGTAAAATCAGATGGCAGAATTTCTACCTAGCCCCTTCCCTCAATGAGGCATTTAATATCTTTCACAGCCTTTTAGAGGGTCTAATAGACAAGCTTGCCCCTCTAAGGATGATCAAGTCCAAAAAAAGACCTCCTGGCTGGTTCTCTCCTATCCTGAAGAAAGCCCTCAAGGATAGAGACTTTTGATGGAAAAGAGTGAGGAAATCTCACTCGGATGCCAATTGGCTTGCCTTTCATGTCTCTAGAAATGCCTGAACCAAACTAATTAGATCTGAAAACACTAGGTATTTCCAAGCAGCCCTGGAAGACAACAAAAACAATTCTGCCAAGTTGTGGAGCATCCTCAAAGAGGTTGAAGGTCATAACACCGATTCCCCCCTACCAGCCAAAAAAGTGTCTGGTGACTCAGGGCCGGCATCAGGAGGATGCCACTGCACCAGGGCCCAGAGTGCCAGTGGGGCCCATGGCTCCTTAAGTCAAAATTTAGTACATATCTATTTTTTTTTAAACTGCTCATGAAGCAAAAATTTGCATCCTGCCTGACCTCCTGCCCGCCGCCCACCATCCCGCCTGCCTGAGACCCGTGCTGGTCCCTTCTGATGGTGTAGAGAGAGTCTGACTAGTCAACAGTGTCCGTACATGCTGCGGCTGGGCATTTAAAAATTAAATCCCCATCCCCCTCCCTCCGGCTTCTCCCTGCTGCAAAATGCTCGTCCTGTCTGTCAATATTAAAATTCTTCCAACTAGTGCACCTCCTGGGGCATCACGTACCTGCGTAGTGTGGCGCTGTGGCTGTGTTCTCTGCTCAGTCAGCAGCAGTGACTCCATCCTCCTCCTCAACACTCTAGGCATCCCAGTAATGCATCCATGCACATCATCCTCTCCTTCAAGTCCTCGCTCACTTTGGTTCGCTTCTGGTGGTGGTGTGTGTGTTGCTTGACGTTGACAGCAGCTCCACCTCCTTGGCTTAGTCAGCTCCTCCTCCATGCTTCCCTGGCCCACCCTCGCCCTGGCAGGCTCTGCTTCATTGGTGCCCCCCGCGAACACTTGCTGGCACTGTTGCTCAGTGTTCTGCAGCTCCTCCCCTGCTTCTGCCCTCCTGATGCCATGGGCAGCTGAGTGGCTCGGCTGACTATTCTGATTTGCTGGTGCTGCTCACTCAGCTCAAAGGGCAAGGCTACTGGGCTGCACATCATTTTAATAAAATTAATATTAATATATTGTGATGCTTACGTTTGCAGTTAGGCATGCATCTTGCGAGACATTCTACTGGCGGCAGACGAGCTGCGGAGAGGACATTGTTGGATTGACTGCTGCTTCAGACAGTGCTTTCTGCTTCTATTCTGTTAACAGAACTTGTTGTAAACTAAGACACACATTAAAACAATTTTAAATACACACTTGTTGTTGGGGCTGAACCGAACACCTGAACTTGAATAGAGAAAACTTAAGGACAACGTAGCTAGCGTTAGGGCTAGGGCAGCAGCAACCCATGAACAGGAAGGAGTGAGTACTGTGGCTACCAGGGCCCCCAGGCCAGTGGGCAGTCATGCCAGCTGGCAGCAGCCTACCCCAGGGTAGAAGAAGTTGATGAATTAATTAATTTAAATCCAGAATAGGACACTGTGCTGCTGACTACTAGTCTGTGGCTTCTCTTCAGAAGTTCTCTAGAAAGAAAGAAAATATATTTTAGAAGAAGAACAGGCAGATTAGGAGTCAGGGACAGGGAGAAGAAGTAAAAAGAATTCTGAGGGGCTACTACTACTCTAGTATACTGTGTCTCACTCTCTCTCTCTCTCTGTAAACATTATGAGAAGAAGAAGCTGCTTAGGCAGGCAGCAGGTTAGTTAGGGACTACTGAATGATCATTTATCAATCATCAGTGAGTGAGTAAGTGAGTGACTGTAGTTAGTCAGTCAATGTACAATGCAACACAAAATCTGACTTTGACTGCTTTGCTTCTGAGTGAGGCTGATAATAGAAATTATTAATAATAAATATAATATACCATACAGATACAGTAGTAGACAGGAGACTGTTTGGCAAATTGGCATTGGCAAAACATATGTTTCATCTCTGTGTCAGTGTCTCAATCTTAAGATCAGGAAGCATAAACTAGCAGGAGGAGACTGGAGTCACTGTTTGGCTCTGCTGCTACTGCTGCAGCCTAGTGCCTAGTCCTTTGTTTATTTACCTTAGTCTTCTTCAAAGTAAGCCAGCATTCTAGCCAGCCTACTACAAGATATTATCTGGCTCTGCTGCTGCAGCCTGCCAGTGCCTAGTCTTCCTTAAAGTAAGCCAGCAGCAGCAGCTAGCATTTAGCCTAGTTCCACTGTAGGAGTATCTGTTTTTGTCACTAAAATAACAGGATATTCTCTGGCTAGTAGTTTCAGAGCTCAGACAGTGCTGTCTCTCTGTCTGATGTGATTCAGTTATAGATATTCAACAACAGTCTTCCTTCTGTCCCCACAGAGGAGTCTGCGCTGTGTGTAAACTTGACTTGTAGTGGAAAATAAAATAATGCTTTTTTTCCCCTCAGGAAAGGAACAGTCTAATTTAATCTTTAATTTCTGACAAGAAAGAAGGACGACACATCCAGATTATTTTGCAAAATAAATACTTTATTTTGCAGAGAAGAGCAGTACATTCTCTGGACTGGCTGGCTGGCTCTGTTTTTTTGCTTACTGCTAGCCTGCTTCAAACTTAGGCAGCGACTGCAAGGATAGGACTCAGGAGCAGCACATCTATACATTTTTCAATACAATTGTCTGCTAGTGTTAAGTGAACCACCACAGCTCAAGTCATGGATAGTATTGTTGAACTTAAAGTAGTAGTCAAAAAGTACATTTTGCATTCATAAAAAAAAAAAAACATAGCTAGCAAGACAAACCATTCATAACAGAAAGAAAAGGAAAGAAAAAATAAAGATGTCAAATCCTGTAGCACTACCAAAGTACAAGCCTGGTTCTGCAAAACGTAAAGAACAAAAAAGACAGCTAGAGTTGAGTCAGAAAGATGCAGAAAATGCTAACAAAATATTCTGTAAATGGTTAAGTTGTCCACCAGCGGCAGTAACTGCGACAACAGTGATCACATCTGGTGAAAGCACTGCAAGTGAGCAAGAACTTTGAACCTCATCACATGAAAATGTAGCTGTAGAGGCAGTAGTAGAGGGGCCAAGGGAGATGACTGGGGAGTCAGGGAACCATGAATCTTACTCTGATTCAGAAAGAAATGTACAGCTAGGCCTAGAAGAAATACTTGATGAAAGAAATGTACAGCAAGAAGAAGTACAAGAATGTACTGAACTGGAATCAGGTTGTGACATAAACTCTGAACCCAGTCAACCACCTTTCATGTATAATTTTTATGACCCAGCTACCTGGCCTGAAAGTTTTACTACAGAGTCAGAGTGCCTCAGGGTTGAAATTGTGCAACATAAACCCCTGCAGCTGAAGGAAACTGACATTGAGTTCCCAAAAACAGCTGGTCACCAGTTTACTTTAGCAAACTATGAGCGTAAAGTGGGATCCTCAAAGATTCACGGGCCTTGGTTAATTTACTCCAAGTCTGCTGATGCTGTATTTTGTTTTGACTGTAAGCTTTTTGGTGAGGATAGAGGCATGTTTACACAAGGTTTCTCCAACTGGCAAAAGTTATCACAAAGGCTGAGTCAACATGAAGCATGCCCATCACACATGGAGAATTTCTACAAGTGGAAACATTTAGAGTTAGGGTTACAGAAACAGACTACAAAAGACAGGAGTTTGCAAGAAAAGCTGGATAAGGAAAAGGAACAATGGCATGTGCTTTGTAGTCAAATGTTGGACTGTGTTTTATATTTAGCAGGCCAAAATTTAGCCTTCCGGGGTTTCAGTAGACTGTCTGTACGTAGACAACAATGGTAATTTTTTGAAATTGTTAGAACTGTTGTCCAGGTATGACTGTATTATGGCTGATCACTTGGAATGTGTTCAGCGAGGAATAAATGTTCATTATTTAAGCAAAGATAGCCAGAATGAATTTATGCAGATGTTAGCTGAAGCTGTGACTAGTAAGATTAGGGACAAGATACACAATGCTTGCTACTATAGTGTGCTGATGGATTGCACTCCAGATATTTCTCACAAGAAGCAATTACTACTAATGATTCGTTATGTTGAAATCAATGGTGATCAAGTTGAAATGCGGGAGAGCTTCCTGGAGTTTCTCCATGTTGAAAATACAACAGGAGAGGCTTTGGTTGAATTATTGCTAAGTCGACTTACTAAACATGGCATTAAAATTGAAGACTGCAGGGGCCAATGTTATGATAATGGGGCTAACATGACAGGTATCCATCAAGGAGTTCAAGCGAGAATATGACAGGAGAATGAACGTGCACTGTACGTGTCTTGCTGTCCTCATAATTGGAACCTTGTGTTAGAACATGCAGCGGAATCATCCTTGGAAGCAAAGAATTTCTTTGGAGTTCTACAGCAGGTTTACAGAATCTTCTCTGGGTCCACCAATTGTTGGGATATCCTCATCAAGCACATGAAATGATATACCCTCAAGCCACTTTCAGAGACCCGATGGAGTGCCTGTGCTGATGCTGCAAAGGCAGTCTGTGAACAACTGCCTGAATTGTTGGATTCTTTGCTGGAAGTATCAGAAACTGGAAACTGTGACAGCAAAACCCTGTCTGAAATCACAGGCCTTGTGAAAACACTGGAATAATTTCCATTTATTGTGTCTTTACTTGCGTCGAATGAAGTGCTTAGTGCCATCAATCGGGTGAGTGATTTTAGTCACCCGCTTTAAATCTTTCAAATGTCATAGATATCTCTGAAATCAAATAAAGAGGCAGAAGACACTGCAGAGCAGGACACTGCGGCACAGGAGCTAGCACAACAAAACTCACCCAAATCAGGAACCAAAACAAAACAAGCACAAAGGAAATCCAAAAAACTTCTGATCATAGGAGACTCCATGATTCGGGGAATTGATACCCATCTCCAGCCAGGGGTGATGGTCAGATGTCTCCCAGGTACATCAGCATGGAGAGACACTGACCGCATTGCTAAAATTGTTCACAAAGCAGAAGAAAACATTGATGTCCTAGTACACCTAGGGACTAATGATCTCACCAGCCGGTCAGTTGTGGAGACCAAGGAACACTTGACTAGGCTGGGTGCCAAACTATCATCTATTTCGTCCGGCATCTCCTTCTCTGAGATCCTGCCAGTCTGGGAGAGGGGAGCAGATGGACGGAAGGTCAGAGAAGGGGAGATAGGGGAGCTAAATACGTGGCTCAAGGGCTGGTGCCAGGAAAAAGGACACAGATTTGTAGGAACTGGCAACAGTTCTGGGAGCGAAAGTTCTTTAAATTTGATGGACTGCATCTGACTAAAGAGGAGTCAGTGCATTGGGGCAGAAGTTTGACATCTTTGCAGAATATTTAAACTAGCAAATGGGGAGAGGGTGCAGCACCCATACGCGTCGAATGGGAAGAACACCCTCCCCTCAGCTAGTGGTCAAACAGGAATTCAGCATGTTTGCTGCTCATTTGCATCACCAGGTAAGAAAAAGGTTTGTCTCCCCACACTGACGCACAGGGTAATGCCAAACTTCACCCAACAACTAACACACCAAAATCTGGCCAATGGAAAATCATGTACACAAATGCTCACAGCCTGGGAAATAAGATCCCAGACCTGCAGGCAATAATGTCAGAGGCTAAACTGGACATAGTAGCAATTAGTGAGACGTGGTTTACCAGTAACCACACTTGGGAGACTTCAGTACCTGGCTATGTATTGTTCAGAAGAGACCGAGGTGCAAAAGGGGAGAGGAGGCCTGTATGTTAATGAAAATATCAAAGCTACAGAAATTCAGAATACACATAAGGAGCCAGAAGAACTGTGGGTCACCCTGAAAACAGGAAATGGGACAGTCATAAGAACTGGAGTTGTCTACAGGCCCCAGACCAGAGGGAGGACATAGACACATTACTGTTAGAAGATATACAAAACATGACAGCTAAAGGGAGGTTCTGATAATGGGAGACTTCAACATGCCGGATACAGATTGGTCAATACCAGCAGGAACATCTGCCAGAACTAGACTCATAGTGGATTCCCTGCAGGGGGGGCCTCAAACAACTGGTACAGCAACCCACAAGAGACAGGGCTATCCTAGATCTAGTACTGACTAACAAAGAAGGGATCATAGATCTCCAGGTAGAAGGTCACCTGGGGGCCAGTGACCATCACATGGTATGGTTCAATTTGGCTACTACATCTAAATCATCCCATTCCAAGGCAAAAATATGGGACTTCAGAGGAGCTGACTTTGATAAGATGGCCAACAGAGCTAAGCTAGCCCTGCAAAAAGAAACACAGGTGAGGGGGTACAGGCAAAGTGGGCAAGCATTAAGGATGCAATACTTGAAGCAACATCCCATTGTGTTAGACAGAAAAGGGAAGTGCAAAAGAAGAGGAAACCACTTTGGTTCTCAAATACAGTAGCAGAAAGGTCAGAGCCAAAAGGCTGGCCTTCAGGAAATATAAGGGAACACAGCAGGATGAAGATAGGGAGGCATACCAAACTGCCCTAAGGGAAGCAGGTAAGGCAGTAAGGGCAGGCAAAGTCCCAAACTGAGGAAATACTAGCATGAACAGTAAAGAAGGTGATAAGACTTTCTATAGATACATTAGTGAAAGGAGAAAGTCCAGAGGGGTATTGCTAAGCTTAATGGAGAAAAGTGGAGCATGTGAGGAGGAGGACCCTGTAAAGGCATCTATCCTAAATAGATACTTTTGCTCAGTATTTACTGAAGAGAAGGTAGGGCAGGGCCCTCAGCTCAGCATCATGGACACAGGGGGAGGGAGGTGAGCACTACTCCCTTCACAAAAGAAAGGGTCCTTCAAGAGCTTGCTAAGCTCAGGGTGGATAAGGCAATGGGACCTGATGGCATACATCCCAGGGTACTTAAGGAGCTAAGGAGGAACTAGCAGAGCCATTAGCAGAATTGTTTAGTGAGTCTCTGAGCACAGGAGAGGTCCCAGAAGACTGGAGAAGGGCTCATGTGATCCCGCTCCACAAGAGTGGTAGCAGGGAGGAGGCGGGGAACTACAGACCGTCAGTCTTACCTCAGTAGTGGGCAAGATTATGGAGGCACTCCTTAATAAAAGGATAGTGCAACACCTGGAATCCATAGGGCACAGGATCCAAGGCAGCATGGGTTTACAAAAGGAAGGTCCTGTCAAACTAATCTCATAGATTTCTTTGACTGGGTAACCAGAGTGGTGGACCAAGGGGGAGCAGTTGATGTCGCCTACCTTGACTTCAGCAAAGCTTTGACACTGTTCCACATAGAAGATTGATAAATAAGCTGGGTAGGCTCGGGTGGGTCAGAAGTTGGTCAACTGGGTGGCAAACTGGTTGACAGGCAGAAACAGAGAGTGGTGGTAAATGGTATACAGTCAGAAGAGATTCAAGTCACAAGTGGGTACCTCAGGGATCAGTTCTGGGGCCAGTCCTCTTCAACATCTTCATTAGTGACCTTGCAGATGGACTAGAGGGTAAGGCTTGTCTGTTTGCAGATGACACCAAGATCTGCAACAGAGTAGATGATCCAGATGGGGTGGGCAGAATGAGAAGAGATCTGGATAAACTAGCAGAATGGTCAGAAGAGTGGCAACTGGGATTTAATGCAAAGAGAAGTGCAAAATCATGCATAGGAAGAGAAACCCTGAAGCCATCTATAGGCTGGGAGAGGAGTTGCTAGCAGTCACAAAGGAAGAAAGAGACTTGGGCATCATCATCACTGATGACCTAAAATCATCCAAGCAGACCTCTAAAGCAGTAGGTAAGGCTAGGGGTGTTAGGTGCATTAGTAGGGTATCACAAGTCATAAGAGGGAGGTAATAATCCTCTGTACAAGACACTGGTTAGGCCCCATCTGAGTACTGCGTGCAGTATTGGAGGCCACACCTCACAAGGACATTAACCAAATTGAGGCAGTCCAGAGAAGGGCAACTAAAATGGTGCAGGGACTGCATCAGAAGACGATGAGGACAGATTAACGGAGCTCAATATGTATACCCTGAGCAAAGAAGGGAGAGAGGTGATATGATTGAGGCAATCAAACACCTTAAGGGCATAAACAAGGTGAAAGAGTCTAACATGTTTAAATATAAGAAAAATAGCAGGACAAGAGGACACAGCATGAGATTAGAGAAATAGTTCTTAGACTTTGTCACAGTGAGCCTCCCTAAATCCATGGAAAAGATTTTGAGCCTCCCCCAAAAACTTGAAATAATCTCGGACCTCCCCAAGAAAATAACATACTGTACTTTGCGCAGTACACCATTAATAAATTGAAACCTCTTTGAGTACTCGGCTCACATTCAGTTTTGTCTTATACTAATGTGGAACCTTTGAAAAAGAGCTCCTGTGCTCAAGGGTGTTATCTGAATAACAAATAAATAAAATAAATATTATTCAGCTTATTGTAACACCCCCACAGGCCAGCCTACTTGCTCCTCTAGTTTCATTCTTGAACTATTGCTACCGCTTATTGCAGTACCTTCATGGGTCAGACTACTTTCTCTGTTTCCCTCTGTATGAAATAACCTTCCTACATACTTTTACCTCTCCATCTCCTTCCCTGCTCCTAAGCAACTTCTGGGATTACTTTTGCTCCTTCCCTGCTATTGCTCTTAGTATTTCTATGCCCAACCCTGTATTTGGGCTGTTCTACCATCAGTCTACAAATTGATCAATTACCACCACTCATTATTAGTTTATTATTAATATTTGTTTGCACATTGTTCACTGTGTATTTCTTGATTGTTTTGCAGTTACCTTTTGAAATGTATTCACTTCCTACCCTTTCCTGGGTACACCTGCAATTAGCACTGGCTGATTCACCTTCCAATGTCACCTATTAGTAAATAAATACATAAAATTCACCTACTATTATCCTCTTTCAGTTTGCTTCATCTCTTCACACAAAATATATATATAACTCAAAATTTAAATACAGTACTTTTTCAGACTTGCTTGAGCCTCCCTTGGAACAGGTTGGGGCCTCCCAAGGGAGGCTAGCCTCACCATTTGAGAACCCCTGAGGGAGGCCGATTAAGGGGGAATGTGAGGAAATTCTTTTTCACAGAAAGGGTGGTGGATGCATGGAATGGCTTACCACAAGAAGTGGTGGCTATGAATACAGTGCAGGGCTTCAAACAGGCATGGGATAGGCATAAGGGAGCAATACAAATGACTATGAATAGATAGGCCACTGACAGAGCAAAGGCTGATGGCACATTTATAAGGTAGAAAAAGAAATGGGCAGACTGGATGGGCCTTGCGGTCCTTATCTGCCATCAACTTCTATGTTTCTATGTTTCAGCAATCAAGGAACAACTGTCTGACTATCGAAGACAAGGATTCAGGTGAGTATTAAAGGAAGCAAAGCTGCTACCCCAAACCATGGACATGGAACCAACTTTTCCAGAAAAACGCACCAGACATCGAAAACGCATGCCAGGAGAGCTTGCCGCAGATGAACCCTTGACTGGCCAAGAAAGCTCTGAAGTCAGTTTTTTCAATTGCCTGTTGGATAAAGGTCTGATGGAAATTGATGAGCGATTCCAATTTCTCCATGACTTTCAGTCACTTTTTGGTTTCTTGTTCAACATAAAAACATGTGGACATGATGAAAACCTACAAGTAGCATGCAGTGTGTTGGCCCAATTTCTTGGGGACATAGATGTTTCAGACATGTCCAGAGAAATTACCTTGCTGGCTCGTCTGTTACCTGATGATGTGAAATCTCCATTTGAAGTGTTGCAGTACCTGGTACAGAAAGACCTGAGCAGAGGATTTCCAAACACCCAAATTGGACTGCAAGTACTGCTTACAATTCCAATTACAGTTGCCAGTGCTGAGCGTTCCTTCAGTAAACTGTCCTTGATAAAGAATTACCTGCACTCTACAATGCCACAGGAGAGATTGTCTACATTGGGTGAACTTTCCATTGAAAATAGATTTGCAAGACAAGTAAATTTTTCTGATGTGATTGAAACATTTGCTGCAGCAAAATCCCATCGAGTACACCTTTAAGTTCACAAAATGGAATAACAGCAGCGGTATGTTTTGGTGGCTTTGGAGAACAGGGTGGGGGCACTTCGGGGGGCCTGTGGATGGGGGAGGCCCATTTCAAAGTCTTGCACCAGGGCCCAGTACATCCTAGAACCGGCCCTGTGGCGACTCTACGTTCATGGACAAAGCTGATATATTAGAAAAACTCAATGAACACTTTGCCACTGTGGGGCTGGCCTTTGACGCCTTTCCAATCAGTAAGCTCAGCCCATCTGGGGACTCCACTAATGACACTAGCTCCAACATCAACTCTAGCCAAAGTTATTCCCCCTCCTTCAGCTTCCATTTTGTAATGTTTAAACAAGTAGAGGACCTTCTATTGTCATTGGATACAAAAAAGAGTGCCAGTGGCAACAATATTGAACCTTACTTCCTAAAATTAGGCCATTACTTATTGACCGCTCCTATTGCCCATTTATTTAATATCTCCCTGATGCATGGTGCGCTACCTGCGTCGTGGAAAACTGCACACATCATCCCCTTGCTCAAGTCTGGGGACCCAAGCAACCTGAACAACTATTGGCCTATTTCCATACTATCCACTCTTTCAAAGCTACTGGAAAAAAATCGTTAACACCGAAGTCAGAGAGCATCTGGATTCGCAGAAACTGCTAAACGCCGCACAGTCGGGTTTTAGAACCAAACGTAACACAGTCTCTACCCTTGCTAAAGTAACTACTGACTGGCAAATTTCCCTGGACTCTAAGAAGTGTGTGTTTGTCCTCTTCCTTGATCTTAGTAAGGCTTTAGATACTGTGGATCACAACATTATGCTTAATGCATTGAGCAATATCGGTTTCGATAGTACTGCCGTTAAATGGTTCACCAGCTACCTTACTAACAGATTTCAGCAAGTTAAAGCCTCAGGAGAATTGCCCCCACTAAAAACACTACCATGAGGTGTCCTCCAAGGCTCCATCTTGGGCCCAATCTTATTTGCAATCTATATCAATAACCTTGACTCACATCCGCGCACAGCTAATGTGCACTTATTTGCACACGATACTGTCCTCTACACCTCTAACTCTTCTTTGGAAATGGCCCATGAGGACTTACAGTGAGACTTTATCACTCTCCAATATAATCTTATCAAACACAAGCTTCTACTTAACACCAAAAAGACCAAAGCCATGATCCTCTCACTGAAGACAGCCTCAGGACCAACACGTAACCCCAAGATTCTAATATTATTGGGCGAACCCCTTGAAATTATGGATACCTTTAAATACCTAGGGTTCTGGCTGGATAATAAGCTTAACTTTCTGTGCCACCTGAATGAGGTCTCAAAAAAATTAAGACAGCACTTAGGCATATTCTACCGCATTAAGCATCTCCTCACCAAAGAAACTAGAAAGAGACTAGTGCAATCTACATTCCTACCTTTACTGGACTACGCTGACTTCCTCTACAACAATTGCCCCTCCTCAGTGCTATGTAATCTTGACACTCTTATCCACCGGGCCTTGAGGTTCATCCTCAATTAGACTTCTTGCACCCACCCCTGCCTGCAGTACCAAGAGATGGAATGGTCCTCGCTTTCATCAAGGAGGAAAAGAAACGCTCTTCTCTGGTTCTTTAGAGCTCTGGCTGAGAAGCTTCCTGTAAACATCTCGAGCGTCTTTGAACGTGCCAAGGGGTCATATGGTTTGAGACTCTTCTCCATACTCTGCTTCCAGATACTCAGAGTAAAAACATCCTATGGCTCGGCTGCAATTAATTTCTCATTCCCTTCCTTATGGAACACCATTTAAAGATCTCTAAAGCTTTAAACCCTCCCCAGTCCATTCACCTTCAAAGCGCTAATAGCTGAGTACCTGAAGGAAACCTGCAACTGTTTTAGGTGGCTATGCACCCTGAGTCACTGGTGTCATTCATGAATCCTCTGACACTTAGTTATGTGAAGCTCCCTTCCCCCAATAGGGGGACCCCAGCACTTTGTAGCCTCTCTTCTCATCTCCCGGCCATCACCATCCTACCTCCCCCCTGTCTTGTATACCCCTACTCTTCCCTTCCCCCCCAAGTCCCATAATAGTATAACCACCAAACTACATATATTAGTAAACATGCTGGTCTATACAGTATATACTAGTGAGTGCCTAGAGTCTAGGGTCTAAGCTTCTTTACCTTCCTTACTTGTTTGTTAGAGAATTTTAATTATATTTAACTGTGTTAGTTCTGTATGTATTGACCTGACTTATCTTCGCATGTACAATGTTTTGTTTTTGTCTGCCATATTCCTGACTGTGACTTGTTTAATGTCCAGGACCACCTTGAAAATGAGCTTGCTCAATGGTGTTTATACCTGGTTAAATAAAGTTTGATTGATTGCTTGACTGACTGATTATGACATGGAACTGAGGAGTACAGATATAAGAGGGAGGCACCGAGCAGAGATGTGAGTGTAAAAAGGGGTCCAGTTTGTCATGGCAGAGCTGCAGCTTACTGATGGTTGCTAAAGACAGTCTTTCAAACAGGGCTAGTTTAGAGAGGGTAGAATGCCAGGGGCAGATCAGCAGAAGAGATGTACTCTTCCAGGCCATCAGTAGGAAGTGCTTAGCTTCCATTAATGCCATCAGCAGCCAGCATTGTAAGGGGGGTGATAAACAGAGAATATCAGTAGGGACTCCTAAGATTACCAATTCAGGGCTAAAGGGCATCTTTAAATTCTGCTCTAAATGCCTTGATTTCCTTGAATATTGTATCCAGCTTGACTTTCTAGGCTGAAGCATGCTTTGATTTCACAGGGGACTGCTCACAGACCCATGCCGTGCTGAGGCCTGGGAGCGCTTCATGTTTGAGAGCTTGGGCGGGATCCAGCTACATCCTCAGCCTGCACCATTGATTTCAGACAATTTGGTTTGACCATGCTGTGGTGACCCCTCCTCACAGGTAAATCATACATTTGAAAGCAGTTGGCTGGGTATCAACGGGGTTTTTCCTAGCTAGGGAAAGGGAGCTGAAAAACTATGCATCCATGTTGCTTTTGATGTCACCCAGAAGTCAACAAACACATTTTATATGTGGTAACATCAGTATGATGGCCAGTTTGTTTTTCACTTTAAAAAAAAGGCATCAGAATCATCTACCAGCTACATCAGCAATCTCTACATAATGTGACCAATCATAACACGTTTTTTGTTTGCATAAAAAAAGTTTTTATTCAACCTTTTTGTGCACACATAGTCAATTCCATACAGAGGTTCATTTGTAATCAGGTACAGCAACTACATTCCCACAATTTCTCACAAAACAAATTAGTCTTACATTTTATCCCCATTCCCACATGCATATGGACATGTACCCCCATACTGTGTGTCAAACAGATCTAAAACCTCTTAAGTCAATTACTTATCTGATATAAAAGAGTTGCTTACTCAGAGGTCCATCAAAGCCATTCCCACATATTTTGTATACCTATGTATTTATACCACCCCACAGAGCCATATTCTCTTGCTGGGACAGATCTGTCAGGAAAGGGGCCCACTCCCTAACAAACAGATCCAACTTATCTTTCACCAGAGGGGAGAGCCGCTCCAACCCCAAAGTGTGCAGTGCAAGCATTCGCCAATCTCATACTGCGGGAGCTACGCAGGATACCCAGGTGTTTTGTATACAGTGTCTGGCTAAGATCAATAACACTCTGACCCATCTCGGAAGAAGGTGCCAATCTCCTTCTTCATCTATTTCCACCCCAAACAAACAAACACACCACATGTGTGAATGTGACTGCCCTGCCCCACATCCTGCCTATTTCCAGCGCTATTAATTTCCAAAATAGCTGTAATGTATTACATGCCCAAAAACAGTGCAGGTAGGTGCCAATCTCCCTCCCACACCTTCCACAACAAGGTGATATAGTTGGGTGAAATTTATGTACCACATCCGGAGGTCTGTATATTCTATGTAAAAATTTAAAGAATGCTTCCTGGAATCTATTACAGATTAGTAGGCCCTTATGCATAGACAATAACTGGAACCAGTTCCTATCCCCTAGCTGCATGTTCAGATCCCGTTCCCAAAGTTTCCGGGTTTTAATAGTCAAGTCTGGCAGCCCTTGTCTAATATCTCTCATCACTTTCCCTATGAAACCCTTAGATTCTAACCTAGCGGACTGAATGATTGTTTCCATTTTTCTTAACTCCCCTATCCCCAGTCTGTCTCTACTTAATTTTGTTATATATGCTCTCACCTGGAAATATCTAAGCATATATCTCCTTTCCAAGTTTAACCTGCTCTGCAGATCCGAGAAGGTGCGAAGCCCCCTCCCACTACTGAGACCCTCCAAACTCCTTATTCCTCCTACCTCCCATCTCCTAAAACCAGGGTCCTCCCATCCAGGCAGAAAATATGGGTTCCTGGCCACTGGAACCATAACACATGTTTTTAAACCAGCAACACTTTGAAGCCTTAGGGGTTGACAGTATCCCTTTAAACAGATTAAACATTAATAAATAGAATGTTTAAAAGGACTGAACTGCATTTCCGAATTGGGGAGTATGTAACTGCCTAGCGGCCTGCACAAAAGTCCAATTGTATACAGGATAGTAGCAGGGATGGTTGAAGTGGGTATAAAATCCCACAATTTTGTGGGGAGCTTTAAACATGCATGAGACAAGCATATGGCAAAATTGGCTAGAGAAAGGGGAAGGGGGAGGGATGCCAGTGACCAGATAGGGTCAGAGGCATCAGAAAAGTCAGGGAAAGGGAGCAGACTAGATGGGCCTACTGGATCTTTTTCTGCCAACAAAGTCTATGTTTCTCTGTTTCTACTGTATGTTTCTATTTTATTCCCTGTTACATGTCAAATTAATTATTTTTTTATTTTATTTATTTATTTAGGGATTCGGATCATACCTCTGAGCTCAGAGCTCTTTTACAAAGGTTCCATGTCAAACAGCGACAATGACAACAATAACAAACAGTTTATATACAATACTCGAATAGTGGGTAGCTAGTATACAACAAGGTTACAATGTCATTCATAGTACCAATGGTGATAGTACAGCATCAAGAGCATTCAACTTGGGTAAAGGACAGTGTCTGTATGTAGTGAAGAAGATGAAGAGGTGTGACACCTAATGTGAGAGTCCGAGCAGGAGTCAAGGTGAGGGGAAGGGGAGACTGGGGGGGGGAGAGTGGGCGGCCAAAAGAAGTGGCTTTGTCTAGGAGGTTGAGAGGTAGTGGTAGTAGGTTGGTTATAAGGTTGATCCAGTGAGGGAAAAGGTACCGGGGGAGAGGAAGACAGAGGGATATGGCAAGGGGGAAGAGTGGGTGTAAAAGGAAGGGGAAGGAGAGTGTGGGTGAGTGGGCATTATGGATGTTAGAGTCCCAGTGGCAGTCACAAACCGTCCTAGTAAGAAGGTGTTGCCTTAGGCCATTTTTGAATTGCGAGATGCATTGGGAGTTTAGAATGTGCACTGGGATTTCATTGAGCCATTGGGGGGCCCTATAACTTAAAGCACACTGTCCCTGCACAGTTCAATGGAAAAGTGTTGATAGGTCCCCCCTCATTCTGCCTCTGGTGGTATAGCTGCTAGCACTTGGTGTTAGGATGCTAGAAATGCATGGGGGAAGGGTTATCCATTAACACCTTTTTTCCAAGGAGTCATGTTTAGAAAATAGTCCTGTTCTTTACTCGCAGCCAATTGGTCTGCTCGTATAAGGAGCAGGTGTGGGTATTTCGATCTGCAGCCATTGTGAGCCTACATGCCTTGTTGAGGGCAATATGAATCCTTTTTAGCGCAGTGACTGTTGCTGCGCCGTAGACCACCAATCCATAATTATAATGAATGGAAGGCCTGAATCTAATTCCTCTCTTTCTTAAATTTCGAGATTAATCTGATTTAAATACCAAACCTGTTAGTAAGGTTCATTAAGTACTCAAATGCTAACCAGGTCCCTCATCACATATCGCATCTCTAGTTACTGTATAGCACTGTTTAGTTTTATAAAGAATATTAAAGGGACACTGTCAACCCCTTTAGGCCTCAAACTGTCCCTAGTTTAAAAAACATATTTTAGGATTCTTTGCATTATGTAGAATATGTTGATTTTGCTGGAAGTTTGATTCTGATTCTTTTTTCCTTTATTTTTTTGTCTTATTTATTTTTCTCCCCTTCGTGTCTCGTGACCCATGACTCCTTCAGGCTGCCTAGGTCCCAGCCACTTCGCCTGTCCCTTCCTGAGCCATCCAACCTCAAATCGCAGCCATGCCTGGGGTAACCAGGATGTAATCCCTCGTCGGGTGGGTCTCCCTCCTCCGAGGGAGAAGGCACTGGGGGGGCACCCAGCACACATACTTGGCCCCCGGGTGCTGCTGAGGTGAATGGTCTCCTTCAAGGCATTGGCGGCAGCTGTGGACTGGCAGCCATCATCCAGTTGGTGGCAAAGTGGATTTTGCGGTTTTCTACTGTTCCCTCCTATGTGCGTCTGCAGAGTTCCTGGTTTCCACCAGAGGCCGCTGCAGCACGACATTGACCCACAACCCACTCCAGGAGAGGAGAGCAGTCCTATGGATGCTCAATCATCTCCTTCCCCTACTAGCCCCCAGCGTCCAGAGTTTGTTCCTGAACCCGGGTCGCTAGCGTGGTTTGAGGTAAGGCGCCAGCGTCCCAACTCTCTACGCCACTGGGATGGGTTTTCCAATTTTTAAAGTGTAAAACAGAATGCCCACCATACTGGTGTTACCACACCAAAATGTGTTTGTTTACATTCCTTAATCAACTGCATCTTTCCTGGATTTGGGAACACCCTCAACACAGTCTAGACACTCAAGATGCAGTGGGAGCAAAGGAGACTGCTGCACCATGAGTGGCTGCACTGCTTGGGAGTGTTCCTAATGTTCAGCATGTCAGCAATAAGAGCAGATCAAGGATTTGAAACAAAACAAGATTGGGTGTAATTACATAATTACCATGAATTTCAGTTCCGCTAAGAAATGAGGCAGATTAAACCCCAGCAACACTGATGAATTTTAGAGTAGGTAAGAAATCATAAAATGTGGGTTTTCAACTTGAAATAGTGTGAAGCAAAAAGGATTGACAGTGTCCCTTTAAGAGTTGACCCAATTCTCAAAGGCCTTGAAAAGTCTTGCTTCAGTTATAACAAGCATTTGTCAATGCCGAAAGTTCGCCCTTCGAAGAGATAAGGAAGTGCAGTACTGCAGGAAGAGTTTTATTGATAATGAGCAATAGAAAGTTGTATGCCAGCTATACTGTTCACGAGGTGGTGTGATAAAAAGGCTATACTGAAAATTTGGAGTGAAAATATTGAAAATGACCAAAGTTACACGAGTGCTTAGAAAATTGTGAACAACAGGGTGTAACATGGCCATTTTTTGGAGTTGTGTCACCAAATTTTCAACATGGTCTTTTTGGTACCCCACCAAATGGAGAATGCCAGTATAATTTTGTTTACTCATGCTGAAAGGTGATTTCACAGAGCAACCACACTATTCTGCGTCACAGGTGCGAAACCAAATTTTAGGCAGGATGCAAAAAAATTACAGTTTTACTGTTCATAAGGAAGTGTGAAAAACTGGCAATGTTGAAAATCTGGAGTGAAAATATTAAAAATTTGCAAAGATATGAGCGTGTGTAGAAACTATGCAACACGCGCTCATAATGCAGACATTTTGTGGAATTTTTTTACTACATTTTAAACATGGCCTTTTTGGAACCTCCCCACATGTACAGTAGCACTGTGATTTTGTTAATCCATCCTGAAAGTTGATTTTGCACACCGACTGCGCCATTCTGTCCCACATGTGCGAAAACACGTTTTGGGCAGAATGTGAAAAACGAGAGCTGTACTGTTTATAAGGAGATGTGAAAAAATGAGAATGTTGAAAATCTGGAATGAAAATATAAAAAATTAGAGAAGTTCTGAGCGTGGGTAGAAACTTTGCAATACACACTGGTAATGCAGGCATGTTTTGGAATTTTTCCACCAAATTTGCAACATAGGCTTTTTGGGACCCCACCTCATGAACAGTGGCACAGTCATTTTGGTAATCGGTCCTGAAAGGTGATTCCTCGCAGTGACCATGAAATCACCTTTCAGGCCAGAGAAACAAAATGACACTGGCATGTTCATGAGGTGGGGTCCCAAGAACCCCATGTTGAAAATTTGGGGCCAAAATTCCTAAGAATGGCTGAGATATCAACCTAAGTTGAAACCCCCCCCAATGAGTCCCATTATACAGACTTACCCGATTCCTCAGTTCCTAGTTCAGCTTTGAAGGGTGTAGACGTATCCTGGGCCAGTGAAGATCGTAGCTCCTGACCTCTGGAGGATAAGTATTGGGAGGGTGCGGGGAGGTGGGTGTGCAGAGGGAGGGTTGGGGTGGGGAAGGGGGACTGGGAAGACGACGCTGGAAAATTTTCTTTTTAACAGGTAAAATTTAAAAAAAAGGCTTCAGCTGGACTTTTTCAGATTTTACAGGGATTCTTTGGGGGCTGCAGGGATGGGGGAAATTGTTTAACCAGGAAAGATGTGCAATATGGCTGCAGGGACAGGAGAAATTGCTTAACCGGGAAAGACACGCTATGGGGCTGCAGGGACAGGAGAAATTGTTTAACCAGGAAAGACATGCTATGTGGCTGCAGGGACAGGAGAAATTGTTTAACCAGGAAAGACATGCTATGGGGCTACAGGGACAGGAGAAATTGTTTAACCAGGAAAGACATGCTATGTGGCTGCAGGGACAGGAGAAATTGTTTAACCAGGAAAGACACGTTATGGAGCTGCAGGGATGGGGAAAATTCTTTTACCAGGAAAGACATGCTATGTGGCTGCAGGGACAGGAAAAATTGTTTAACCAGGAAAGACATGCTATGTGGCTGCAGGGACAGGAGAAATTGTTTAACCAGGAAAGACATGCTATGGGGCTGCAGGGACAGGAGAAATTGTTTAACCAGGAAAGACACGTTATGGAGCTGCAGGGATGGGGAAAATTCTTTTACCAGGAAAGACATGCTATGGGGCTGCAGGGACAGGAAAAATTGTTTAACCAGGAAAGACATGCTATGTGGCTGCAGGGACAGGAGAAATTGTTTAACCAGGAAAGACATGCTATGGGGCTACAGGGACAGGAGAAATTGTTTAACCAGGAAAGACACGTTATGGAGCTGCAGGATGGGAGAAATTCTTTTACCAGGAAAGACATGCTATGTGGCTGCAGGGACAGGAAAATTGTTTAACCAGGAAAGACATGCTATGTGGCTGCAGGGACAGGAAAAATTGTTTAACCAGGAAAGACACGCTATGGGGCTGCAGGGACAGGAGAAATTGTTTAACCAGGAAAGACACGCTATGGGGCTGCAGGGACAGGAGAAATTGTTTAACCAGGAAAGACACGTTATGGAGCTGCAGGGATGGGGAAAATTCTTTTACCAGGAAAGACATGCTATGTGGCTGCAGGGACAGGAAAAATTGTTTAACCAGGAAAGACATGCTATGTGGCTGCAGGGACAGGAAAAATTGTTTAACCAGGAAAGACATGCTATGTGGCTGCAGGGACAGGAGAAATTGTTTAACCAGGAAAGACATGCTATGTGGCTGCAGGGACAGGAGAAATTGTTTAACCAGGAAAGACACGTTATGGAGCTGCAGGGATGGGGAAAATTCTTTTACCAGGAAAGACATGCTATGTGGCTGCAGGGACAGGAAAAATTGTTTAACCAGGAAAGACATGCTATGTGGCTGCAGGGACAGGAGAAATTGTTTAACCAGGAAAGACATGCTATGGGGCTGCAGGGACAGGAGAAATTGTTTAACCAGGAAAGACACGTTATGGAGCTGCAGGGATGGGGAAAATTCTTTTACCAGGAAAGACATGCTATGTGGCTGCAGGGACAGGAAAAATTGTTTAACCAGGAAAGACATGCTATGTGGCTGCAGGGACAGGAAAAATTGTTTAACCAGGAAAGACATGCTATGTGGCTGCAGGGACAGGAGAAATTGTTTAACCAGGAAAGACACGTTATGGAGCTGCAGGGACAGGAAAAATTGTTTAACCAGGAAAGACATGCTATGTGGCTGCAGGGACAGGAGAAATTGTTTAACCAGGAAAGACACGTTATGGAGCTGCAGGGACAGGAGAAATTGTTTAACCAGGAAAGACATGCTATGTGGCTGCAGGGACAGGAGAAATTGTTTAACCAGGAAAGACATGCTATGTGGCTACAGGGATGGGGGAAATTGTTTAACCAGGAAAGACATGCTATGGGGCTGCAAGGACGGGGAAAATTGTCCAGGAAAGACATGCTATGGGGCTGCAGGGATGGGGAAAATTGTTTAACCAGGAGAGACATGCTATGGGGCTGCAGGGATGGGGGAAATTGTTTCACCAGGAAAGACACACGGAGCTGCAGGGAATGTGGAAATTGCTGAACCAGGAGAGAGACACACACACTAAGGGGGTGCAGCTGAAGGGCTTGCATTTCAAAGGACAGAGCTGGGTGCAGCATCGACTCTGTCCTTTGAAATGTTTACCAAGACCAGCCCCCTCAGCAAAACAGTGTCATCAGGACACTGTCTGCTGATTTGCTGGCTACAGACTGGCCCCTGCAGCATTGTTAGTCATTAGGCAATAACCCCTCACACCCCTATTTAGCAACTCTCATATCAACAAGTTAATTCGTGCTTGCATGCTCGACGAACTTAAAAAGTAGAGTGTTTTTTTTTTCTTCCTGATCCCACTCATGCAGGCAGCTGTTGTAATGACTAAAAAATGGAACCATAGCAAAGTGCAAAGTCTTAGTGCACAGCCAGAGATTTAAAGGAGTCAGCTGGAGACATTCAGCCTGTACCCCAAGGTTTGCTGCCTGCTGCTGCAGCCTAATTACTAAGAATAGGGGTGTTCAAGAATAACAACAAAGCCTTTGCTGCAAGCCTGGCATCCTGCTGATAATAAAGGTGTATTTGACTGAGGTTGAAACAGATGATAATTCTGAACATTTCTGGAATAATATGCTTCGTACACTAATTGCAAACAGCTAGAGTGAAAGTAGGCTCAATCTGTAGAAAAATTGCATTCCTTTGATAGATTATAGAAATGGTAAATACAATTAGGCATAGATGGACAATGTATATATTTTAGGACCAATCACAAGACAAACAACATGCTAAATATACAAAGTATCTAGGATCCTTAATCGGACTCTATCAGATGATGGATGACCAAAAGAAAACCTAGACAAAAGAGCAAAAAGTTCTGGTAGTTCCTGCTGACTAATGCACATGCATTGAAAGGTCTGTCACGTTTATTACTGAACCAAGAAATGTTTTTGAATGTATTTGTCAGTACATTTGCATTGAATTCAGTTTTCTTAACGGAAAGCTGTCATCATGCCAGCCTCCCGCCCCACAAGGCCTACCCTCCGGTTAAGCCTTTTAAGTATGTTGCAGAGTTTTCCTCTCAACCCAACATACTTTATTTTAATTGCAAAAACTCTGCTACCCGGAAGTATGGTGGACACTAGTGGGGCTTCATTATGTGTAAAGGTGCGGCGCCGCACCATGTGCTTCAATACAAAAGTATTGACGTGCATAGCAGCCCAATGGGTCTTCTACCCTCTGCCAGCTATCTCCTCGCTCCCACCCTCTGAGTGGCTTCTCCCAAGGAAGGTATGCAGTTTCAAACTTGTGGCACCTCCACGCCAATTGGTTGGAATCCCCGGCTCTGCCTGTCCATTGGCTACTTCACTGCTGAGTCCTTCTACTCTGCTCTGGACAGTATTTCTCCCCTTTAAAACTTAAAAATGAATTCCCTCTAACTGCAGTTTATTTTAGCACTGTACCACAGTTCATTTTAATACTAGAATTTAATCCGCTTTTACAGTTTTTAGGCTAGTTAGCTGGGTTAAAGTAAAATATATTGTAACTGCGTGTTATTTTAGTGCATATTGAGCAAGTTAGTCTGTTTCTACTAAAGCTAAGAGATCTGTGCTCAGCTCATTTTGTGCCAAGGTTAAGTGCTACAGCCCTTTTGCGCCTATTTCTTCTCCTATTTTACTTTTACTCCTAGTGCATTTCCTAATTTCTTCTCCTATTTACTATTCCCAGTTTACTCTGCCCTGCTCCTGGCTACACAATTCCCCTTGAACTTGATCTCTGCTGTGCTCAGCCCTGACCTCTGCTCCTCCTTTCTTTCCTGCTAATCCCTCCTTTGTTCTCCACTGGTGTCACTGACTCAGCTCGTGAGACTGCCGCTGTGTGGCGACTGCTGCCCCTTCCCCCTTGTTCTGTTGCCCTCCCACTGATTGTGCTTCCCCTATCTCCTGTGGCTATTTAACCTTATATTTTCTCTCCTTTATTCCCTCAGCCATCTGCCCCTGACTAAGGCACTTCTGCTGCTGCTGAATAGCAGCCCAGTGGGTCTTCTACCCTCTATTGGCTGCCTCCTAACTCTGCCCACTGAGCAACTTCTCCCAAGGAAGGTCCCTGCTGGCACTATGCACCAGCTCCCACCCCCACCCACCTGCCCTATCTGACAAATTTATTTTGTAGGCATGAGTGGTCATGTGACAGACAGCACTTTTTTCTAACACCCTATATGCCAATCTGCAACTTATACAAGGCTCCCTCTAGGGGGGTATTAAATTAATAATTCACCAGCCATCTAAGTCTACCTCATGCTAGATTTATCCCTCACAATCCTTCCCTATCTAATCCTCCAACCCTGATTCAGTCTCTGCTGCATACTGTCGATTCTTCCACGCGCTGAGGCTCAATTCAAACCCTAAACCTTAATACTAACTAATCCCACCTGCCCTGTACTATTCCTCCCTGCCACAGCCTGCTTCTGCCCCCACTGCTACTTGTTCAAGATGCCATCATTCTCACACTATTTTCTTCTGGTTTTCCTTTACTGTCTTAGTCTTCCTCTTCCTACTTACCTCCCCCTTTTCTTTCATACCCCCACCCTTAATCAACCTACTAATCAGCACTCGGTCTTAAGGAATGCATTTAACCACTTACTCAGTGCTGTTACCTACTCTCCCCCTTCCATCCATGGGACAACTACCCTTTCTGCCCCAATGCCTCTCTCTTAACCATCCCTCTCTACTGGACACTTCCATAAACCCTCTGTTTTTTACCTCCCACAGCTATCCACCCCTCTTGCTACATATGTCGTGCATGCTCCTTACCCTGGCATAAGAGTGTGAAACTCCACTTTATAATCATTGCCCTCCTTCTCTTATCGTCTGGTGACATAAATCCCAACCCAGGGCCCAGCCCTCCAGCTGGTTCAGTGCAATCATAGAAACATAGAAACATAAACATAGAATTTGACGGCAGATAAGGACCGCTTGGCCCACCCAGTCTGCCCATTTCCCTACCTACTGGATAAGCTGCAGATCCTAGTTAACCAGCAGCCTACTTCTTCCTACCCCCATCCCCCAGAACTGCCTTATGACTATCCCATGCATGCTTGAATTCCACCACTGATTTTGACTCCACAACCTCCTTCGGAAGGCCGTTCCATGCATCCACAACCCTCTCTGTAAAAAAATACTTCCTTAAATTACCTCTGAGCCGCCCCCCCTCTATTTTCAAATTGTGCCCTCTTGTTCTTGCACACCTCTTTTTTTGAAAGATGCTACCCTCTTGGACTTTGTTGATTCCCTTGAGGTACTTGAACGTTTCTATCATGTCCCCCCTCTCCCTTCTTTCCTCGAGGCTATACATATTAAGCTCCTTAAGTCTCTCTTCATATGTCTTCCGGTGCAGACCCTGCACCATTTTAGTTGCCCTCCTCTGGACAGCTTCCATCCTGTCTATGTCTTTGGAGATTGGGTCTCCAGAACTGCACACAATACCAGATGGGGTCTCACCAGCTGTCTGTACAGAGGATAATAACTTCCTGTTTTCTACTGGTGATGCCTCTCCCTATGCATCCCAGTATCCCCAACCCTCCTTTGCCTCTCATTGCTTGCCGTCTTTGGGTCATCTGATATGACTACCCCAGGTCCCTTTCCATTTTGTTGTTGTTAGTATCTCACCCCCATTGTGTACTCTTCCCTGGGTTTTGTTTCCCAGGTGCATTACCTTGCACTTCTTAGCATTGAATCTAAGCTGCCATACATTTGACCATTCCTCTAACCTTGCCAAGTCCTTTCTCATCCTTTCCACCCCACCTGTGCATCAACTCTGTTGCAGATCTTAGTGTCATCTGCAAAGAGACATACTTTTCCTTCCAGTCCTTCTGCAATGTCGCTATAAAGACATTGAAGAGGACCGTCCTAATACTGAACCCCGGTGTACCCCACTAGTAACCCTCCTTTCTTCTGAGTGGACTCCATTTACTATTACTCTCTGTGTCCTATTCTCCAGCCAATTCTTTGCCCAGGCTGTCATCTTGGGACCCACTCCCAGGCTGGCTAACTTGCATATTAATCTTTGTGTGGGACTGTGTCAAATGCCTTGCTAAAGTCTAGGTAGGCCATGTCACAGCCCTCCCTGATCTACTACTTTGGTCACCCAGTCAAAGAAATCTATCAGATTCGTCTGGCATGACCTTCCCGCTGTGAATCCATGCTGCCTAGGGTCCTGTGCCCTCTGGCCTCTAGATACTCGACAATTCTTTCCTTTAGAAGTGATTCCATCATTTTCCCTATCACTGAGGTTAAACTAACAGGTCTATAGTTTCCTGCTTCTGCCTTGCTCCCACTTTTGTGAAGGGAATCACATCTGCCCTCCTCCAGTCCTCGGTACCACCCCATCCTCCCATGATTTGTTAAAAGGGTAGTCAGTGGTGTCACTAGTTCTACCTTAGTTCTTTTAGAATTCTGGGATGAATCCCATCAGGCCCCATTGCTTTGTCCACCTTCAGTTTTAAGAGTTCTTTCAGAACCCTTTGTTCTGTAAATGGGCCGGTATCAACTTCTGTATCCAGAGTGTTACTACTGTTTGTTTTATGTACCTCCCTCTTCCTTTGTAAATACTGAGCAAAATATTTGTTTAGTATCTCTGCTTTCACAGTCTCCCTCTGCCCACCTCCCTCCCTTTATTAAGCCTCACTATCCCTCCTTGGTCTTCCTTCGCTCCCTGATGTACCTATAAAAGGTTTTATCCCCTTCTTAACTGAGTTGGCTATCTTTTCCTCGGTTTGGGCCTTTGCTGTTCTGACTGCCTTCCCAGTCTCTTTTGCTTTAACTGATACAGTTCTCTGTCCTGCTCCTTCTGCGATTCCTTGTACTTCCTGAATGCTTTCTTTTCTCTTGAACCTTCACTGCCACTTCCTTTGAGAACCATAGTGGTTTCTTACATCGTCTTGTTTGTTTATTTGCTTCACACAAGGCTCGTTACCTCTGTGATGGCAGTTTTATTATTCCCATTGTTCTTCCACCCCTCCTTCCTGCCCATTTGCTAGTGCATTCCTTAGGCACTCACCCATTTTAGCAAGTCAGCCCTCCTAAAGTCCAGTACTTTTGTCTTTGTATGGCTTGACTCTATTGCTGTGTTTAGTGTGAACCATACTGTTCGATGGTCGCTAGTTCCCAGATGGCTACCCACTTCTACATCTGTAATCCTCTCACCATCTCCATTTGAGAGAATCAAGTCTAATATTGCTCCCTCTCGAGTGGGCTCCAGTACTAGTTGTCTAAGGCATGCCCCCTGTAGGGCATCTAGAATAACTGCACTCTTCGAAGTGGCAGCTGCAACTGCACTCCAGTTAACATCTGGCATATTCAGATCACCCATCAGCAATATCTCCCCTTTTTCTGCCATTCTAAGTATACTTTCTATCATTTCCTTGTCCATTTCCTCCCTGAGAAGGGGTCTGTATCTAACCCCTCGTGTTGCGATTGGTGCCATTGCCTGTCTCAAATTTACCCACAGTGCTTCTTCTCCTCCTGTGTACCTTTTGTTCTGTTGCTTTTATTCCTTCCCTTATGTAAGAACTACTCCTCCTCCTCTTTACCCTCCCTGTCCCTCCTGTACACAGTGTATCCTGGTATGTTTATGTCCCAGTCATGGTTTGTGTGTACCATGTTTCTGTGACTGCCACGATATCCAGATGTTCTTCCTCCATCAAGGCCACTAATTCAGGAAGCTTGTTACCCAGACTACGGGCATTAGTACTCATTGCTCTCCATTTTTTGATGGCTTTACCTTCCAGTGCAGCATCCCCCACTGACCGTTCTACCTCTGTCTTTTTCTCATTTAGTACCCTGTTTTGTAGGGAGAGGCTGGGATTTTCCTGCTGCTTGTCAGTGCCTCCCCCTTTGACTAGTTTAAAATCTTGTCAATGAAGCATTTAAACCGATTGCTCAAAAGACTTGTTCCCTTCCTGGACAGATGCAGACCATCCTGCCAGTATAGGCTGGTGTCCCTCCAGGTGGAACCCCAGTCCCCAATGAAGCCAAACCCCTGTGCTCCACACCATTTTTTTCATTCTCCTCCTCCTCAGCACCCCACCTATCGTGCCTCTCTCTCTTGCCCTGAGGCCTGAAAACCCTCCATCTAAATATCTGAAGTCTCCTCCCAAAAATCTATCTACTTCAGCCTTGGTAGCTTCTATAAGACCAGACATCATCATCCTGACAGAAGCATGGCTAAACAGTAAAACCGCTGATTCTCCCCTTGCCATATCAGAGTATTCTATATCTCATCAAGACAGGAAGTGGGGTGGGGGTGTAGCTATATATGTTGCCTCAACCATCCGATACACCACTATTTCCTCAGCTTCTGTGCCTAAAGCTTATGAGATGCTCACCTTACAAATGCCCCTCTGGCTGACCTGCTCAACCTCTTTTTTACACTGGCAGCCATCCCCTCTGCATGGAAGCATGCAGTGGTTCTTCCCCTCCATAAAGACAATGATCCATCCTCCACTGGAAATTGCCACTCCATATCCCTGCTCCCTACCCTTGCTAAGCTACAAGAACACCTGGTTCTTGCCCAACTCTCTTCCTACCACTCTAACTCCAACCTTTTCACTCTCTACCAATCTGGCTATCATAAGAACCATCATGCTACTACCTCCCTGCTTAGGCTCACTGACTCCATCCTCTCAGGGATGGATTGTGGCCAAATCCATGTCCACTGTCTTTGTCGACCTTGCCAAGGCTTTCGACATGGTCTCCCACTATCTGCTCTTACAATTCCTCTCCACAGCAGGTCTGTTGTCTGCCACTAACTGGTTCCGGGCTTATCTTGTAGGCTGAACCCAGTCAGTTAAACTTGCTGACTCCATATCCTCCCCTCTCCCTATCAACACTGGAATTCCACAAGGATCTGTGTTGGGCCCAGTACTCCTCTCCATCTTCCTCAATGACTTACCGTCCATGTGTACATCTGCTCAATACATATGTACTTGGACAATACAGTCCTTTTTGCCTCCAGCCATTCACCCTCTGATGTAGCTTCCACACTTCAGCAAGACTTCAATAACATTCAGTGCTGGTTTTGCTCACATCAGCTGTTCCTTAATGTCAAGAAGACAGTCTCCATGACCTTTGGCACCAGGCAGAGACTCTCTAGGCTTCCCTCCCTGTCCACCTTCCACACTCTCGAAGGGATGGTCCTTGAGGACACCTCCTTATTCAGATACCTGGGGGTTTGGCTAGACCAACACCTCACCTTCTCTGGCCATGCGGGTGCCATCCTAAAAAAAACTGCGCCCCGAGGTAGGCACTCTATTTAGGAACTGGAATTGCATTCCTCTTTTGGCAAGGTGTGAACTTGTCCAGAAGATGACACTACCCAACTTTGACTACTGCAATGTAGTCTACAGTGCCACTCCCAATACCACCCTAGCCAGACTGGACACCCTCTTCAACTCCTTCTGTCACTTCACCTTGAATGCTCCTCCTCTTACTCACCACTGTCAACTCTACCACTCCCTGGCTTTCCTCTCACTAGAAAATAGGCCTCTCCTTCACTGTGCCAAATTCATCTCTAAATTCTGATTTTAATCACTTTCCACCTACTTAAGCTCATCTCTAACTGCCCCCCCTCTTCCTTCCAGTCACTTAGGTCCTATGACTCCTGTTCCTTAGGTATCCCTCACCGTACGACCTCTGCAGGTCAAGCCGCCTTCTCACATTGCTTCCCTAAACTTTGGAATGCTCTCCCCTCCCAAATTTGACTCTTCTCCTCCCCATCATCCCTTTCCTCCACATTGCATAATTTCTTCTCTGTAAACTGCAACTGTAACTGACCCTATCTTCACTGCACCACGACTCCTCACCCTCTGCCCTATCATCTAAACTAGAGGCTTAATCCCTGGTCTTTCTACACCAGAGTTAATACTGTTGGACTGCTGGTCTATTACTGATTGTACTGTCTACATGTGGATATGTAAGCCTATGTATTATTGTTATGGTTACTCTCCATTCATGGAAGCCTATGTAAATTGTGTATATTATTAATACTTTTGTACATTCTGTTATGTCTTATTTGTTATTGTCACTATATGCAAACTTATGTCCTCACCAACTTGCTATGTTGTATATATTGTATGTTTTGTAACTATTGTCTACTCCTCTTCTTGCTCCCCCCCAGGACACCCTGTAAGATGAGCAACTTGTTGCTCAGTGTGCAATTCCTGGTGAAACTCTTAAATAAATAAATAAACAAGTTTTGGTCAGAGCCAAAACATCTGCAGGATTTGACCTGATAAGGAATAAATTTAGTGTGCATGACCCATGCTACTAGATGTGTTCAGACCTGCTGCTGGCTGCGACACCCTCTGGGCTGCAGCTGTGGTGCTGTCAGGTTCATGTCAAGGTGCAAAGTAAACAGCAGCACCTCTGAGCTGTTTGGCACACTGTTAGCAAAGCAGGCAAAGCAAGCAGTACCGACTTATACCAGGCCTCACCTTCCCATTGCCCCCCTCCACCCACCTGTGGAGCAACAAAACCGAGACCTTGTCCAGCTGACGAGAGAAAATTCCCCGGTGCTAAGTAAACAGCAGCACCTCCAAGCTGTTTGGCACACTGTTAGCAAGGCAGGCAAAGCAAGCAGTACCGACTAATACCAGGTCTCACCTTCCCGTTGCCCCTTCTCACTCATCTGTGAAGCAACAAAACCGAGACCTTGTCCAGCTGATGAGAGAAAATTCCCCATCAGTGACACACAAGTTGCCTGCCCAGACCAGGCTCCCTGCCACACCTATTCCGTCTGTCTCCACAGAAACACAACCAGACAGCCAGTGAGTAAACCAGCTTATGTGGTGTACAGCAGCTGGGACATCACGAGACCTGGGGAAAGGGGATGGACCAAGCCTAGTGAGAAGTCCCATGGGTGATCCTATGGTAAAAATAAGGTGCGGCGTCATAGGCTGAGGTGTAGGTAGAGATACGGGAGCATATATGTTCATAATTCAAATCTTTACTTTTCTGTAGCAAAAATGCCACATTTAGGAAGGACACAGGAAATTTGTAATGCAAAATCGGGGACAGTGGAGAGGTCTGTTTGAAACAACACATACAGTGCAGCGAGTCACTTGTATGTCTTTAGCCAACACGTTACAAGGAGATGCATGTGCTGCCATGGCCGGTTTTGGCTGCTCCTTTCAGTGCATGTACCTGTGTAGGTGTGCACAGTGTGTTTAGATCTGCTCCTGGCTGTGATGCCCTTTGGGCTGCAGCTGTGGTGCAGTCAGGTTTGTTTCAAGGTGCAAAGTAAACAGCAGCACCTCCAAGCTGTTCAGCACAGTGTTATCAAGGCAGGCAAAGCAAGTAGTACTGACTAGCACTGGGCCTCTCCTTCCCACCACCCCCTCTCCACTCACCTGCAGAGCAACACAACTGAGACCTTGTCCTGCTGACAAGGGAAAATTCCCCATCAGTGACACGCAAGTCACCTTCCTGGACCAGGCTCCTGTTCACTAACTTTCGGCACAATCTCCCTGCCCTCCTGTGGTCACGCAGTTACCGTTCGTCAGCAAGTTGTACTTGTAACTGGCTCTATTTTAGTTGTTCCTGATTTTGTGTGAATGGCGTTATTTTATTGTTATTCAATTTCGGTTCACAATAGCAAACTAGGGGGTGAAGGCATACAGCGCACAGTGGGAGACTGTGGGAGGGTTTGTTTACAACCGTAGTAAACTCCATGTGGGGTGGAGTTGGGTTGGGTTAAACATACTCTGTGGGGAAAGGCACCTCTGGAGACATGAAGTGGCAAGAAAAATAGGGGTCTTTAACTACTATGCCTTATACAGTTAGTGTAGTACTTGGGCTGTCCACAGAACAAATAATGTTGTGTGGACGGAAAACATGACATAGGTCCTTTTCTGATGCAAAACATCTGCAGGATCCGCCCACTGCAGACATAAAAAGGACTCCCACGTTCCTTCCAAACAAACAACTTGTTGAGGTGACAAAAAAGGTCACCTCCGCCTAAAACTCAATCAATGCCTTCCATAATTTTTTGTTTTGGTGCTCCTTGACAGCTGAAATACATGATAAAACTAAGGCTATGAGCAAAGGCACGATAATCTACTTAGTAGTAATATGCAGATACTTTCTGAATGAAATATAGGGAAATGCTAAAAAAGGACTTTAAAACACAGAGCGAGATTCTGAGCATGTGCATTGAGCACCACTAACGTGCATGCTCAGAATCTCAGCTCTGTTTTTTTTAAAAGGTACTATTTTTGGCATTTCCACTGCTCCTTTTCATTCCAGAGGGGTATCTACATGTCAGGAAATGCGGAGTCTTCAGCTACTGAATCATATTTAGTCACACTGTAGGGCAGTCAAGGCAGTTTCTTTGCTTGACTTAACACAAGAAAAACTACATACACAGCACTCCAAAATATTGACAACTACAGGGAAGTGTAAAATATAAAAACATCTCAAGTAGTGCATATAGATTTGGTTTCGAACTTTATTGGATTTCAAATTGAGATAAAATTATCTCTTTTGCAATTGAATCCAACATTTAACATAACATCACAAAACAGACATACATACACAATTTCAGTTTCAATATAATATTGATTAAAGTTATACAAACCCAAATATCAATAATTTATCCATAACAATTACAGTGTTTACTATATAAAGTCATTAAAAAAGGCTTACAATGATTAAATAGTAACAATACTGTGCATTTCAATATTTTAGATATTTGTTCCCAAGTTTTGGGTACCAAATCTGAAATTGTTTTATCACCAAATTTTGTTCTGGTTCTAGATCTAGAAAAACTTTTCCGGACAGAAGATCTTAAGTAATGTTGATTCTGTATTCTTATTTGCAATATGTTTAACAAAAAGATAGTCAGTAACTGTAACACAAACTTATACACAAGTAAATTCCAATCATAGTCTCTCCTATCAAATAATGAGATGAGACCTGAGTTTTGATATAACACACAACAATGAGTTCTAAATGGAAGGTTTGTTATAAATCTCAACGCACTATTGAAGAGGACATCCAAAGAACATAGCAATGAATTTTTTGCATTTTTATAAATTATATCACCATAATCTAATATTGGTAAGAATAGGGCAGAAACCAATAGTTTCTGAATCTTTAGACTAAAGAGAACTCTATCCCTATAAAAGAAACTTAGAAGTCTCTTCAGTCTCATTGACATAAACGTTATATGCATTTCAAAAGTCAGATTTTTATCTAGTATAACTCCTAAGTATTTATAGGAGTTTACTCTTTCTATGTTAATTTTGACAAAGATTTAAGTTCTCTTATAATTGAATCTTTAAGATCTTTTTCACCAAACAACATCCACTGTGATTTTTTCATTCAATAACAATCTCAAGTTAATAAGTTCCCTTTGTATTTTATTAAAATCTTGTTGCAAAACAACCATTGCTGTGTCCACAGCATCACTCCTAGTATACAAAATTGTATTATCCGCATAAAATTGTATATAAGTTTTAGATGAACAGTAAGTTGGTAAATCATTTATGTATAATAAAAAAAAGGAGGGGGCCTAGTACAGACCCTTGAGGTACCCCATTTAGTAGGGTAGCTGATGTAGAACACATACCTCCTATTTTAACAGATTGTAATCTCCTAATCAAATAACTATGAAACCAGCCTAATGCTGGAATACCTAGTCCAACATTTTTTAACTGATTAAGTAATATAATATGATGAACTGTGTGGTTATTGAAGCCGGCAACCATAAATAATTAATAAAGATACCCTCATTCAACAACACAGCCCACTGCCATCACACAACATATACACTCATATCGCATCATTTCTGTCCAGAATTCAGTGTTTTTTTTTTGGGGGGGGGGGCATTTGCTAGTAGCTTTACTTAAAGAGCCCCTGACACCGTTAGAAAAACTTGGGAAAATGTGAGATTTAGACAGTTCAGTTTCTATTTCATGTATTTTCTATAATTTTTTACCGTTTTTCTTTATTACCAAAGACAGCTGTATGAGAGAGGCTTACTGTCCCTTAGACCCTATCTGCTCTTTCTGCTACCTACATATGACATCATAATCTGGGTTGCAGCTGGAAACGAGTTTCTGGTCATGGTGCTTTTCTATGTTACCAACTTTTAAATAAATAAATAAGTAAAATAAATAATTCCCCATTTATGGCATCATAATTATTCCCACAGCAACAGACTGTGATGTCATAAACAGAACTGTGATGTCATATGTAGGCAAGCAGCCAGAACAGATAGGGCAGTGATCCTGTTTATATGTAAATGCCCTTAGTAATAAAGAAGAATGAGAAATACAGAAATAATATTAAAAAATATAAGTTCACTTGTGCTAAACATTACATTTTCTCAAAGTTGTCACAGTGGTGTCAGGGGCTCTTTAAAGCTCATTGGCATCTGTATTAATCTGTATTAATACATTTCTCATGTTTCATACTTCCTTTACAAACATTGTAATCAAATAAAACCTTTTTATTAAATCATGTGACTACTAATCACATCCAAACAGTTTTGTTGTTGTTGTTTGTTAGCTAGTCAGCTCCGTTTGATTCAGCTTGTGACATCAACAAGGAGTGACATACAGCTTGTTTACTCTAGGTTGGCAATTAATGAAAGCCCTTAGCTGTTCTTGCATATAAAAGCATCTCTAGTGGTGCATACAGATTTGGTTCTTGAAGCCGTCAACCATTGTTAATTATAATAACGAAGATACTCTCATGCAACAGGACAACAACACAGCCCACTCCCACAACACAACACATACACTCGCATCATCTCTGTCCAGAATTCTGTGTTTTTTCTTGCCATTTGGTAGTAGCTTTACTTAAAACTCAAACTGATGCCATATGCACTGGTAGCCTTTCTCCAGGTACCTGGGTCCTAGTTTGCTAGCACCCACCTGGCAATGACCAATTGGACCAGCAGTGGAACCTACTGGTAAGGGCTTCTCCTGACTTTGCTCCTTGTTCCCACCAAGACACTAAAGTATCAAAGAAAAAGGCCCCTGAAATGCGAGCTCCAATGTAGCTGTAACAGTCTCCATCTTCCAAAAGGGTAGTGTTTAAATGCCAGAAACCAGGACCAGTCGACCAGTTTGAACACACTTGTAGCTCAGCCCTGACTTCTGCATTGTTTTTTATTTCTTCCGTCACCCCACTCAACCCTCCCCCAAACATAACAGTGACACTGTGGTGTCCAGTTCCCCAGTACCCAAAGCTGAAATAAAGAAAATCTTCCCTCAGCATTTTTTTTAATACACCATGTAAAACAGAAAATGGTTCATTGATGTCTGTTGTGCCTTTAGTTCCCCTTCCCCCAAAGGCCTTACTTACCTAGCAGGGATCTGATGTCATAATCTTCTCGGGACCGGAGACATGTCTTCACTCTTCAAAGCTGGACCGCGAACTGAAAAAAACAGGTATGCTGTTCAATGCATTTCAATGGGGGGTTTGAACTTAGTGGCATAACTACTGCTCTGATGATGTGACATTTAAACTTCAACTGAATTAGTGACCATCAAGCAACACTGCAGTTTGCCATATAATGAGCCAAGATGTTTGAAAGAAAAAGTCAACTTTTTGAAAAACTTAAAAAAACAAGATTTCAGCAAAATCACTTTTGTGACCGAGTATAACAATGTTGCAAGAGAAACTGCCCTAACAGTTCACAAATATTGGTACCTTTTGAGGGTAGACCTGGACCTGTCAAGCATCAGTTTGGTTCCTCAATGAGCGACTTTTAGCAAGGGAGTCACATTGTTATTACCCGGCACGTAGCCACTTTACACCACATCTGCACAAATATGGTTACCCTCAAAACCAAAGGGTTATTTCCCCCGTAAGGAGTATAATATTGGTAAATTTGCTGTGCAGGGCAATACATTGGAACAAATCCAACTGTGGCTGTTGAAATACTAAGCCCACTTGAGCTTCTTGGCTCACATTATATCAGCTGCAATCATGATGTGTCAGGGTATCAGCCTTGGGCACAGATTGTGATGCAGCGTTGTGGCACCAGTTTCACATTATTTCAATGAAAAAAAAAGACCTTTTCTCCTTTGACTTTAGACATCTCGGGCACTCTCATTCAACAATTTTTTTCTAATTTTTCACAATAACCAATATTATATCTTTTTACTGAGTGTAATTATGTAATTTCTCCTGTTCTTACCTCTTTTATTACTTTGACCCCCCCCATATCATTGTTTTTTTTTTTATTTTCCGCATCAAGTCACACAAACTTTTGTACCCTGGATAACTTGGAAATCTTTACTACTATGTTCAGTGTTTCTTTTTTTTTTACAGAACTATAGTGAATAGGAACTTAGAAATCTGCCATTATTTGTAATCACATTTGTTTTATTTATATTTCAAATACATGAATTACAATCTGCATCATTTGTAACAGTCAACAAGTCAGTTCTATGTTGTATTGCTCAACTTGGCTCAAAATAATTTTTTATTTATTTAATTTTATTTTAATTTTTGTTGACTGGGTAAATGCACTAAACAAAGTCTGCCTATTGTTGGGCAAGACTCAGGGAAGGGGGATGCAGATGAATGCCAAGTGATTTTGAACCAGATTAAGCTGTTAGTGGTATTTTAGTGAATTTAGTTAATTGAATCAAATATACAGCTAAGTTATTTTGAGGAATGCAAATGCAATGTGACATGCTGTTTCATTTGTTGACAAAGGGTCCAGGGAACAATTGACCTGTGTTCTGTGGTGATGTGATGCTTTCCCATAGAAACAGGTTTCTCTGCTGTCCTGATAAAGCATGGTGTGAATTTCTTGAACTAAGGAAGACCCCTTCAGAAAGTATGTTTGCACTTCATATTTACCGAGATCTGGACTTTCTGCAGTTCAAGGGGAGCGGTGTGAATTTGAGCTCGGTTGTGAATATCTTAAACTCATAGAAATAAATCGGACATGGTGGGCTTGTTTTAGTATTGCATTATGATAGTTATTATTGTCACTGTGTGCTAAGGCATCATACCACTGAACATTAAACTGCATAATACTAGGCTTATGGTAAACTCAGCAAACTCTGTGTGGGGCAGAACCGTAGTAAACTCTGTGCGGGACGGAACTGGGGTGGAGACATGAAGCGGCAAGAAAAATAGGGCTCTTTAACTACTATACCTTATACAGTCAGCATAGTACTTTGGCTTTCTGCACGGAAGAAATAATGTTGTGCGGACAGAAAACATGATGTAGGTCCTCTTCTGATGCAAAACGTCTGCAGGCTTTGCCCACTGCAGACATAATAAATAAGCACCTACCGTCTGTTTAAGAGTTCCTTCATGGTCCCGAGGATATGCTCCCAAAACAGAAATAGTGCATATCATAAAGTTCCCCTACTGCGGAGTCTTGCACTGATACATATAAGAAGCCACTTATCGGGGTGTGGACTGCGCGAGTGAAAAATGGCAGCCTAAACCTTTTGCTCTATCCCAAACTGGGTGTAATCAGTGGTAATCCGAGGTGACTGAAGGCTCAATTCTTCTCCCCAACTAATGGGGATGTGCTGAATAACCCCCCCGACTGTCTTAGCCATTTTTTTGTTGCACCACTGTTGCCTTCTTAGCCCATTCTAGTGGTCGTAACTCTCTCTCTCTCTCTCTCGGGCCCGCCATCAAGCTATACCACTCTTGGTACTAAACCCCCAGAGCTACTCACTCTCTAATGGGCTATCAGTCAGCGAGTTGGATCTTGCAGTTAGTTGTCCCCCCACCCTGGTCTGGACCATTTTTCCAATTGCTCCAGTGGGTGCTCACCTGCATAAATCCCAGGAATGGCCAAACTGTCTCCCGAGCCTTACAGGGCCACAAGCTCCTTGAACCCAGCAGGGGCCCAGCAACAAATACCAGTGGGTGACACCCTTTCAAATATTGAATGTATGCTGGAAACCCTGCTCTCCCAGGTCGACAACATCATTACTACTCTTACAGGGAATGTAACTGTAGTCAGGGAACTTGAGGATAGGTTCCTTGTTATGGAGCAGCACACAGAGACCCTGGAGCAGCACCATAACCAGGTCCTTAGCCAGCTAAAGCAGCATGAATACAGGCTCAATAGGCTATGGGAAATGGCAGAGGATCTGGAGAACTGGGGGCGCTGAAACAACATCTGGATTTTAGGCATCCCTGAGGGTGTTGAGGGTCCCAACATGGAGAAATTTCTGAATGACTTGATTCCCAAGTTGCTAGGGGAGTGTTGGAGAGACCTGGTGGTGGTGGAATGAGCTCATTAGCTCTTTTCCAAATTGGAATACTCTATCAAAGAAAAAATTATTTGGGTGGCAAAGGACCAGGGAGACATTATTTGGAAAGGAGTCAAAATCTCTTTCTTTAGAGACTACTCTCAGGAAGTGGCTTTCAAACATAAGGCATACATCCCTATCAAAAAGGTACTGGCCCAGGCCGGATTCAAATATAACTTTAAGCACCTCACCTCGTTGTTTGTGGCAAAGGACGGCCGTGAGCTCCTGGCGCACTCCCCACAGGAGGTTGAGGCCTGGCCATCTAAATTTTGGCCTAATGTTCCTCTAAGGACTGCATCTCCCAGAAATCTTTGGGTCCCGGGGGGTGGTCTCAGTCCAGTAGGCCTCAGTCCGATGGAAGCCAGTTTCAAGGGGAAGATCTTCAGAGAAGGACTGCACAACCTGTTTCCTTGCCCTCCAGAGCCAGATCAAGAATCCGACTTAATTTCACTGAGGCAACCACCTCCTGTGACCAGCCAACTCTTGCAACTTCTCTCCTGCCACCTCTTGACTCTAAACAAGACTCTGACCCACGCCCATCAGCATACAAGCAGAAATTCCGGAGTGGCAGAATGCAAGGTGAGAATCGGCCAGCTGCCTCTCCCTCTGCTAAACTTCTTAGAGGGGATGATACATCTGAGAAGGAGGTGGATGTGCAGAATGGAAACAATGCAGAGGAAATGGATACCATATCCCCTCTGGACTGGGCTGCTGAATCGGAGTGCCTAACAACTGAAGAAGAGGTTGACAGCTCTCTGGTAAAGCCCGGGGCTCATCTCTTTCACAGCAGCTGCAGCTAAAGAACTTCCTCTGGATCTCCACTAGGGTCATGGCCCTCTGAGACCTCCATCTACCAGCTCAGATTGCTGAGAGGGACTTGAGTATTTTTTTATATCCTTCAAGATATACAGTCATGTTTATATTTGCTGCTGCCTACTTGAGTTCACTGATGTTGGGGGTTGGTGCTGCCTTACTTAGATGAATGGGTTGCCCTTTGTCTATGGCTTTGTTCGGGGTATGCTAGATTGCTAGATCATTACCCCCTCTCTCCTATGGATCGCGGGTAGAAATTGGCGTGTGGGCCTATGGAGGTATTATGTATTTAATCCCTGTCTCCCTAGCCTGTGTCACGACTACTCCCATGCTGTATTTCCTCTATCAGAAGAGATCTACTGCCCTTCCTTTCCAATGCTTAGGGAGGTCTCGCCCCCCCAGGGCCTAGGGTGGTTTTTGCTCTGTAAAACATCTGGGTGGCATGGCTTTAAGCTGCTCTCCATTATACTGTGAACTGGGGTTATGATCCAGTCTTTCAGTAATGTTATATACCTGCAGTGGCTCTTTGAAGGACCTACTTAATACTTTACTCATGGCTCTCAACTTGGTGTCTGTAATGGGCACTGATGCCTGGGCAGTCGGGCTTCCCTCCCCTGCCCGCTTTACCTATTTCCTTCTACCCCTCCATTACTCCCGCTCTGGCTTACTCACTCGAGTGTCCAAACCTGGGAAGGGATGGGTCTGTGTTATTTTTGTGACCCCTTACCTACTCTCTTCCTGGGTGGTTTGAACCAGCATTGCTGAAGCACTTTATTTCAGGGCCTCTAATGTGTTTATTCCCTCCACCCATAGTGGTTACACAATTTATTAGGTTTATAGTTCAACTGTTCAATATTTGTTGTTTTGCGCTCTAAAACTGTGATATCCAGGTTGTTGGCCTGTGAAGTGGTTTACATCATCTGTTTTTCCTGTTATTTTAGTTCATATACTCTGCTGGGGATCCATCCATAGCCTCATTCTCTCTCTCCAAGGTTATAAGAAGGGATTCTAGTTGTACTGCATCCCTTTCCCCCACCACCCGCACCCCTTCCCTGCATGGGCTAGTAGGCAAGGCAAGGCAAATTTTATTTAATAAGATGCCAATCCTGGAGGCTCTGGGTGCCGTACAACAATCAAATAAATACAACACAGCACAATAATAATCAATTAAACACACTGCTCCAAACAAGTTGAAACAAAATGTGATGCACAATTTGCTACCCTCAGCTACAGCTGCACTTAGAGTCTCTAAAACTAAAGTAAACTCCAGTAAACTAGTAGTTCTCCAGTATAGTAGAAGAGGATGTCCTCCACAAGAATGACACCATGAGGTGGATCTCCTGGAATGTCAAAGGGCTAAACCACCCGGTCAAGAAGACCAAAGTTTTGCAACACTTGCACATGCTCAAAGCAGATATAGCCCTCATACAGGAGGCCCACCTCACAGCCAGGTCTGTGATGTGGCTCCATAAAATGTGGGTGGGTCAAGTCCTCGCAGGCTCGGCCCCTACCAAAACTAAAGGGGTTGCGATCCTGGTACATAAGACTTCCAATTGGATGGCAGATGAGATCAAGACTGATGTTCTGGGCAGGTGGGTGTTGGTGACAGTCTTTCACCCAGGGGGCCATTCCATTGTTGTCAATATATATGGTCCTAACTCCGACACTAGTGAAACCATTTTGGGGATTAGCCAGGCTCGTACTGCTCTCACCATGAATCACCCCAATATTCCAATCCTTCTGGGAGGGGACTTTAACCTTGTCCTATATATTTTTCTGGATAAGACAAAACCTACCCCCCAGTCTCACCCCCATGCCAGAGCTGCACTTCAGCAGCTTATGGAGGAATGGGCCCTTACAGACCCTTGGCAGAGAGATAACCCAGATGGCAGGGATTACACCTTTTTTTCCACCAAGCACAACACTCATAGGCGCATCGACTTTTGGCTGACCAATTGCTCTGCAGTTCAAGGTATTCGTGGTACCAGCATTCATAATGTTCTGATCTCTGATCATGCTCCAATTTCATTAGACTATCTTCCCCCTGGTCAGTATTTGGGTAGCACCAGGTGGAGATGCAACCCACTCTTATTTCAGGACCCAGAGTTTAAAGTCTTTATTAAGAATGAACCCCAAAACTACTTCCTGGATAATGGTAGTAGGGAGGTCGGGGCCGATACTGCCTGGGAGGCCTTCAAAGCCGTGCTCAGGGGCAGAATTATTTCCTACTCCGTGGCCAAAACAAGGCTTGGAAGGTTGAACTCGAGTGCTTCCAAGCAGAACTGTCCTACCCGGAAACACGCTTCAAGGCCTCTGACAATTCTTACAAGGACACCACCCTGATTGCCTCCATTACAAGCCTAAAGTACCATATTAACATTATACATCAGCGGTGTGCTGAGTGGCAGCTGCTGAGGACTAAACATGGATATTGGGAGGGGGCGACAAAGGGGGCAAACTTCTGGCCTTCCAACTTCGAAAGCAGCAGGCGGCCTCTCGGATATTTGCCCTGAGAGATGCCTCAGGCTCTATGGTGTCAGACTCCAAAAGGTCAATAAGACCAAGTCCCTTTTCTATCAAGCTGTTTATAAAGCTCATATTGGAGCAACCCCTGAGTAGCTCTCGGCGTTTTTGCAAACTTCTGCACTTCTGCCAGGCTCCCTCAGGTCCCCACAGAACACATGGTAAGGTTGGAGCAACCCTTTTCCAAAGAGGTACTCTGAACTGCTGTTTTTCAAATGTCCACAGGGAAAGCCCCAGGCCCAGATGGGATCACGGTGGAGCTTTATCAACTTTTGATGGATGAGGTCTCTGAACCGCTCCTAAGGCATTACAGGAGGCTCATGATGCCAATTCCCTTCCCCCTTCTATAAGAGAGGCCCTAATTACCCTCCTCCCTAAAAAAACGCAGGACCCTTTGGGCAGTGCAAATTTTAGGCCTGTCTCTCTCCTGTCCATAGACACCAAACTGGCAGCCAAAATTTTGGCTAACTGCCTGATCCCGCTTCTCTCCTCCATCATTCACCCTCTCAGGCTGGGTTCTCTAAGGGGAAATCTGGGGCTGACAACCTCAGACTTCTTCTTAATCCTAAGTGGTTGGTCTCCCAATCTAAGTCGCCCGTGGAAGCCCTTGCCATCGACTTTACCAAGGCCTTTGATTCGGTTGAATGGGGCTACCTTCATCAGGTGCTCAAGCTATATGGCTTTGGTCCCTCCTTTAGGAGATGGGTCTCCACCCTGTACAGTGCCCCTCTTGCTAAAATCCTAACCAACATGGATATCTCCCTACCGTTCCAACTGGAAAGAAGCACTCGTCAGGGATGCCCCATGTCTCCGCTTCTTTTTCTTATCACTATTGATCCTCTGATCCGTAAATTCATACTGACTCTAGAGATTAAAGGAGTGGAAACCAAGGGGCACTCCTATCTAGTAAACTCTTATGCAGATGACTTACTCCTAACTCTGTCCCGTCCTTACTCCTCCCTCACTAAAATCATTTACATACTACAGGAATTCTCGGGTGTATCTGGCCTTGCGATTAATCAAAAGAAAACCACTTTAGCCCCCCTCATTGATGCCTACTCGAAGAATGTTCTGGCTGGGATGGACATTTCATCAGCCCCCCAGGGTTTCTTGTACTTGGGTATTTTTATTACCTCTAAATGGAACGACCTGGAAGGCACTAATTTCACCCCGGTGCGTATGGCCCTCACGGCGGACTTTGACAGATGGCAGAAATTACATCTCTCCTTAAGATGCAAGATTGAGGCAATCTGCATGTTTACACTTCCTAAGATCTCATACCTCTTCAGTAACCTCCCTATTTGACCCTCCCCCTGGTTTTTTAAGTCCCTGGATAGACCGGTGTCTGCCCTTCTCTGGGAAGGTAAGCTTCCCAGATGGGGGAGAGCCAATCTTCGGGCGCACTGGTCTTCTGGAGGCCTAGACTTTCCCTGGTTTCAGGGATACCAAATTGTCTACCTCTCCACCCAAGCCGCAAAATGGTTTGCTCCATCCCTGGCTCCCAGGTGTGGGTTCAGCTAGACCAAAGTCTTCTTCAGAACACACCCCTCTAGTCCCTTCTCTCCCCTACCCTTTCCCCTCCGAAAGGTGTCACTCTGATCATGTTGGAAACTGTAAAGGTGTGGCGAAGGTGTATGTCCTTGTCAGGCACCCCTCTGAAACCCTTGGGCCCTCCCTGGGTATACGCCCCCCTTTGGTGCAATAAGTTCATAACTACTGGTTATTACCCAGTCTCCTGGCTGGATTGGGGGTGCAAAGGCATACTATGGGTCTGTGACCTCCTTCTCCCTGGCACCTCTACTTTGTTCTCCTTTGAGCAAATAAAGACCTTATATCACCTCCCTGATAAAGATTTTTGGTAGTTTCTCCAAATATGTAGGTCATTTCATTCATTTATAGCCCATACCTCCCCTGACCCACAGTGGCTCTGGCTTCATTCTCTCCACAAAACTGCCTCCCAACAAGGTTAGACAGGGTGCATGTATAGAACTATCCACAATGTCCAACCTGACCCTATGGAGATGTGTAGGGTAAAATGGGGGAACAACTTGGCAGAGCCCCTCCCCATTTCCACCTGGAGCCGATGTATCAGGTCATCTTGTACGGCTTACCAGGATGTGAAGAGCCAAGCCATTCAGCTTAAAATTCTCCTGTTCTGGTATCAGATCCCCTCTGTTCTGCAAGCAATGGGGCTATTGCTGCAGTCTCTCTGTTGGAGATGCCATCAGCCTCAGGCAAACCTCATACATATCCTCTGGACTTGCCCCACAATTGCAGACTTCTGGAAGGCGGTACTTGAAGATTGTTCCAAAGTTGTTTCCCAACCTATTACAGTCTCAAGTTCACTGATACTGTTGGGGGACCCAGCCTCCTTGAGCCCATTAATACTCCCCCCTGCAAAAATGGATCCTGGTGGCCCTCCTGGAGGTGAAAAGAGTCATTTTGATGCACTAGAGGAAACCATTGCTCCCTCCCCCGTCTATGTGGCACTCTGGTCTGGCCCAGGCTGCTACTCTGGAGAGATTCTCACACTTGCATCTGGGGCAGCTGTCCAGATTCCAAGCCAAGTGGGGCACATACCTACATTTGCATCTGAGTTCTACTCACCCTCCCCCCCAAAAAACCCCACCATGAGCAGCCTCTACCCTCTGACTTCCTCCTTGCATGAGGCTACCGTAAGTTTGTCTTATGTCTGGATGTATCCACAGCAGATAAAGTAGTAGGTATACTATGCTTGATATTTGTGGGTGTCTTTCCATATTTCTGAATGTCTGTTTTGTTATAAGCTCAGGCTTCTTTCTAGTGGTACTTCAGTCATGATGCTCTTTCATGGACATTCCAGCTCCTGTAAACCTCTGAGGTCCTCTTTTTCCCGAGAGAGGTACATATCCGGGTCTTATATATACTGGACTTGCATGGTGTCACCTTGATCCTTGTAAATAGGAGGTCTGTGAGTGTTTCCATATATTTGTATCATTCTTGAAGCTATGCCTGTCTTCTGTTTTATGTCTGGACTGTACTGCTAAAGAGATCAATAAAAATCTGTTACGTTAAACAAAAAAAAAAGAATCCACACATCAGCTATATCAAAGCCAGGAAAAATGTTCAAGTCATATATTATATTGTATAGTTCACATGGTATCTTAACACAACAGCAGGTAGTAGAAAATATCAACTAGTATTCTAGTATTCAGCAGTCTTTAGTTTGACTTGCAACTATCCTACAAAGACTAGTCAATAAAAGAGTCAAAGCAAATATCTAAAACTCAGATTGCTCTACCAAAACAGAAGTTGTCTTAGCCTAAGAAACAGCAACTACTCTTCATGGAGACTGCTGTAACAGCCCCTGACTATGCTAGTGAGATGTGCTGAACAGCCAGACTCACTACCTCTGCAACATGATAATTGCCTTTAACATTCTGTGCTAATTTATACTTGGATGTGAGGCTTATACACAATTTCTCATTATACAGGCATTTGGGCATACTCCAACAGACATAAAATGGGAGCATACTGGAAATGGTATACTCTGCTCTAAAAGTGCCTGCATGGTTTAAACTTCACTTACCCCAGCAACCTGCTGCCTAGGACCACGTTTTTCTATCAGATGAGCTCTCATGTCAATGATCTTCTTTAAAACCTACAGGCCAACATAATCTGTTATATAAGGCTTTCCTTGTAGCTCCTCCAGTCAGCTGGAATGCAATTACCTACGATATCAAAGAAAAAAGGAACGTGATGCACTTTATAAAATTCATGATCAATCACCTCTGTATACCAGTAACATCTCTATTTCCTTCATCTAACCCCACTTTTTCACTCCCTCCTGCAACACATCTTTCCCACACGCTCGCCTCCACTATGCTGAATTCCTAGGCCACATCTCTACACAGTGATACATGGTGGCATAGTTGTGCATTTGTTATTAATTTTTTTTTATCTTCCACAGTTTTTCAGGCAAGGCCTGCAAAAGCAAGAAATCTACTGTATTTGATCACCAACAGGAAATTAGGAATTTTGCCTTTTTTGTGATGTGATTGTAGCACTTTGCAAATGGATGAGTGTTATGAATATTAATGGAAACTTATTTATATGGTCTGACTGTGAATCAAAAAATATGAAAACGTTTAGAAAGTTTCTTTCATTTTTTTTAAAAGGGTCAGACAAAAAGATTGTGATGCATTTTTAAACAGTAACAATACACTTTGAAACAGCATTGATGTTATTTAAAAATACTGATGCAAATAAATTGTGTGGCTAGAACTTACAGTATGTATGTACAGTATATTAACATGACACCAAGCTTTTATTTAAAAAAAAGTATATTTGTATGTCTAGTGATTTACAGGTCAGCACTTTTTAAATTAGAAAGGGCTCACTTTGAACTTTGTTCTAGACACATATTTTTTTATGAAAGATTGTTGTCAAACTAACCAACAAATGCAATTATCAATACAGATTTTAAGTACTGATATATGAAAATACAGCAGTATCAATAGAAGAAAAAGACACTCCCTTCTGGGTCATTGATGTGCAATAGTTCTCACATGCATGCACAACAACGTGAGGAGCTCACTCAGCAAACTGGGTGAGCTTGAAAGCCTAATGCACTTCAAAGACCATTAGTTAGTGGCCATCTCAGAGACTTGTTGTGGGGAAGAAAATGACTGCGACACCAGGATGGAAGGATGCAGACTATTCTAGATGGATAGGTCTGCAGGAAGGGGGTGGGGTTGCTCTCTTTGTAAGGGAAGGAGTTACTGTGGAAGACAAGGAGGGCATCAGGGGCAAACAGTGCCACACATTCCGATTGGGTTGAACTAGGGCAAAAGGGAGACAAAGGAGTCATCCTTGGGGTGTGCAGCAGGCCCATGCAGAGCTCAGTGAAGCATGATGCCCACGTGGTTGGGGACACTATGAGAGTAGCCCAATCAGAAGTAGTGGTGATCCTGAGAACCTTAATTTCTTGGGCATTGACTGGAATCGTAAGATAACTAATGGAAGGTCAGTGAAAATATTCTTGTCCACCTTCAAAGACTGCTTCCAAGTGCAAAATGTCAATCAAGATACTATGTGGCCTCCTTCGACCTTGTTCTCAGCAACAAGAATGGGTCATTTCCAGTGTAAAAGTCAAGGAACTGATAGGAGGCAGTGACTATAAGCCATTCATCTCCTCCCTGGTGACAGGAAAAACTAGTTGCACCTCAGTCACCAGGACTGAAAAACAATGGATCTTATAATGATAAGCTTGATTTTGAAGAGTCTGGAATAGCTGCATTAGGCTGGTAATGCAGAACACATGTGGTGCTCATTGAAGAGAGTGTTTGGAGCAGCTGCAGAAATCCTAATTCCTGCAAGTAGCAAAGAACAATGGAGCCCGAAATTATCCCTGGGTCTATAGGGACCCTAGGCAACTTATTCTGAACAGAAAGAAGGCATATGAACACTGCAATGTGATGGCTTGCTTTCAGACCAGAGAGGAACACAGAACAACACAAAGCAACTGATAAACTAGAATTAAGACAGCAAAGGAAGGGTTATAAGCAAGTATAGCAGCAAGAGCTGCAGACAATAATAACACCTTCTTCTAGTGCACAAATGCCAGGAATGAGGTTAAGGAGGGTATTTTGCCGTTGGCAATAGTCACAGGAGATGGGACTTGTGAGATAGCCAGACACATTGGCTGTGATGCCTAATGAATACTTAGCTCAATGTTCGCCATAATGCCACCAAAAGGGCAAAAAGGGCTCAGGAGGGCCAGTAACTTTAGGGTAGTCAAGATGCAGTCACTGAACATCACACTTGATGGCCCTGTTTACCCTCAGTCCCAGCAGAAACTGGGGGAAATTTCATGTTTGCTTTCATTACTGCATTTCCTTTCCTACATGCTGTTGAAAGATCTCTCAAGATACATCATTGGGATGAGCAGAACCTTCCAACTATGCATCAAAATGGCAAATAAATACTTGCTATGGTGCCTTTAAGGGCCTCAAATTACTAACCCTGCTGGAAGCCCCCAGAAACATAAGGTCATCTGTGTCTGGTAGTTTACTACCTGGCAAAGATCAATCCAGGCAAATCACAAAGGGAGGACAGGATACACCCCAGGATCATAGCTAAAGGAACAATTGGTGGTGCCACTTGCAATAATCTTTTAGAAGTCTTTCCAGACAGGTGTGGTGCTAGAAGACTGGAAAGTGACCCTTGTGGCCCAATTTTCAAGGAGGGGAAAGGTCAGGCCTAGGCAACTCCAGGCCATTTGGCCTATTATTAGTGCTGGGCAATGTCCTGGAGGCAATTATCAAGGATGCTTGGTTGAAGCCACAGTTTTTGCCATCTTTCAGCATGGTTTCATTAAGGGAGATGCCAAACCACCCTGATCACCTTCTTTGAGGGGGTGTCTGGAGGGGGTTGATGAGGTCTGTACATAGACATGAACTATCTGTTCCTTAGCAAGGTCTCTGATGCTGTGGTGCATAACAATCTTCTGCTGAACGTAAAACAGTGCAGTATACATAAGACATATACAAGGTGTATTGCAAACTGACTTGGGGGAAGGAAGTAGAGGGTGCTGGTGGTGGACAGGCACAACTCTGATGAGACAAAAATAGTGCCTGTCTACCACCAGACACTACTTTGAAGAGACAGGATTACTAAGTGGTTTTCCTTAGGGATCACTGCTGGGGCCACTACTCACTCACGTTTTCACCAATGATCTGTAAACTAGGGCCTCAAACAGGCTGCATATGTTTGCAGATGACAATTACCTAGCAAGTGTTTCAGATTCCTTGAGTATGGGAATAAACTTTATGAGGACTTGAACAAGCTAGGTGATTGGACAGACTCCTGCAGCCTCAGATTCAATGTAGCTCAATGCAAGGGGCTAGAGCTGGGGAGGAAAAACAGATGTAGAAACAGCATACCATGTGGGACTTCTCTTGATCCAGTAAAGGATTTGTTTGTTACTTCTTTGATAACCAGTGAAGACCCATTAGGTGCAAGGGCCTGTTTGCTGGAGCAACCTGGGAGCACTGGAGAGGTTAAGTGACTTGCTCAGAGTCACACAGTATGCAAGTGGAGGTTGTGGGAATCAAACACAGTTCTGGTGGATGTACCAAGCTCATTCACAGCTCGTTACTCTAACCTCTGGGCTATTGTTATAGTCTGGGGGTTGAAGCAAGAAAAGCAGTTCATTTTTTTCTGTTATGAGGGCATACAGAGTGCTGGGGTGCATCAAACTGGAGTGATCAGTAGGGCAGGTGAAGAAATGGTCACTTTACAAGATCCTTTTTAGGCTCAACATGGAATAAAATGGAATACTGCCTGCTATTTTGGTTTCATCAGTGCAAAATGGACATTGAGACAGTCAAGAAGGTGTAACACAATGTCAACAAAATAATTAACAGCATGGGGGGAGACAAAAGTTATGCAAGGAAAGGCAGGAAGCCCTTAACATGTTCACCCTGAAATAAAGAAGGCTGAGAAGAGACATTTACCTGATGGTGGTGAATCTATGGAACATCCTACTAGTGGAGATGGCACTGGAGAGTCTCAATAGTACTCACTAGAAGTTGTAACTTCTGGACAAGCTCAAGCTGGACACTAAGACCCTATGGAGAAATGCCTGTAGCAGGAGTCAGTGAAAAGCCTTACTATTTTTACAAAAGGCATGCCACCATTGCCTCTGCATATTTATTATTTTAGTTTTCACTGACCTTTCCAGACTATCTTTGAAGTGGCAGTGATGCAGAGCCTGAGGGCCTCTAGGCTCTACCCATCGAATCAGCGAGGAGTCATTTGGTGGAAGAAGCTCTGACAGCGGGGGAGTTCAGAGGAGCTTGCTGAGGCTTATCGGCCCTCAGAAACTTGCAAAAAGGAAAATAATAATAATAAAAAGGCTGCACTTGATGTGGGGACTAGTAAGACTAGCTGTGAGAAATTACAACATTATTTGTATTGCCTGCAATGTTTGCCTGTAACTTTTGCATCCTTTTTATTTTGTCATCGTGTAACTGTGTTTTAAAAAATAGTGTCTTCTTGTATTTTTTATGCAGTGAAGCACATGATTCAAAAGCCTAAATACACATGCGCCGGCATCCTCTTCTGAAGGAGCCATTCTTTCATGCATACACAATACAGGCAGCAGGTATATCTTTATGGGAAGTTCCTTTGTTTTGGGTCAGTTAGATTTATACCTTTCTAAATTGGGCTTCTACTGCACGGTAACATTCACTCAGAGTTTTGTCTCTCTGCAATTTAGACACATCTGTAAGCTACTCATAGACCACAGACCGAAGGTAAACTGGTGGTGTAAGCATCTTTTCCCCCCAAGACAGCTCGAGGTTAACTCGAGGTTAACTGCGAGAGATATCCTCTGAGCGACATTAATTTACGGGTTGCAAAGTGAAGATAATCAAGCTCTTTGTAAAAGTAAATAGCCAGTAACTTAGTGAGCATTGATGATACCCTTTGAAGTCTGTTGCCATAAGCCTGAATGCGATGATAGCTTTAAAGCATAGATGCATTTAAACACCCAAGCATTTAAATATAGCTCTAACTGCATTGATATTAATATCACAAATTGGGATAATTGAAATAATTGAAGACAATAGCTGAGATCATTTTTCTTCCCCTTCTGGATTTTGGAAGCTTTTAAAAAGATGTATGGAGTTTAAACATCTATTTTTTGTAATATGGCAGTTTTTAAAATTAAATAAATTTAGTGTGGGCCTATAGTGTATAAATATTTTAAGTATATTGGGCCAGATATTCAAAAGGGTTGCGTCATGCTCAATAGGGTTGTGCCTGCGCAAGTCTGAACTTGCTCCATTCTGCGATATTCAGCGGGAGGCAGTTGCGCCACAGAAAACATGCTGAGCAACAGTGCAATGCAAATGAATACATGCTGAACTGGAGGGAGAGGAACCATGCATAAACTGCACAGCCCGATATTCAGCCGGGCTGTGCAGAGTTCTGCAGGCGCAATCCCCAACCTGCGCCTGCACAACTTTGAGCCAAAAAAAAAAGGCTCAAGTCGAGGGCCACCCACAGGTGAGCTGCTGCATTGCAGGGCTCAACACAGCAGCTGCCACCTGTGGCTGGCCCTCAACCCACTCCCTGTGCCCCCCGCAGCCCGATCATGGGCAAAGAGTGTAAAATACCCCGCCACACCCCACTGGCCCAATCGTGGCATAGCTTAAACCCCCACCAGCCCGATCATGGGCAGCAATGTGTCTCTCCCAGCACATCCCTGGTTGTCCAGTGGACCGATAAGCCCGATCACGGGCTGGAGTAATGAACGCACCCTCCCCTGAATATATTCCTGGTGGTCCAGTGGACCAATAAGCCAGATGCGGGCTGAAGCAATGAAACACACCCCGAATATATCCTGGTGGTCCAGTGGACCGATAAGCCCAATCGTGGGTTGAAGTAATGAAACACACCCCGAATATATCCCTGGTGGTCCAATGGACCAATAAGCCCGACAGGGATGGAGTAACTAAACACACACCCAAACATAGCCCTGGTGCCTAGTGTTCTCCCACCCACCCACCCATGAAGCCACCACCCCCGCCCCCGCAGCTGGTGGTAGCAGCATCCCACCCACCTGCCACCCCACCGCCCGGCCAACTGACTGTTCGGTAGGGCTGCACGCCCATTGGTGCAGAGCAAGAGCCAATGGGCATGCAGCCCATACCGTACAAGACAGCCCATTGGCTCTTGCTCTGCACTAATGGGAGTGCAGCCCTACTGGGCAGTCAGTCGACAGGCAGCGGGGTGGCAGGTGGGTAGGATGCTGCTGCCCGCTGGCTTCTTGGGGGGAGCGGGGTGGTGGGGCTTCATGGGTGAGTGGGTTGGGAGGACACTAGGCACCAGGGCTATGTTCAGGGGGGTGTGTTTAGTTACTCCATCCCACAGTCGGGCTTATCGGTCCACTGGACCACCGGGGATATATTCGGGGGGGAGGGGGTGTGTTTCATTACTTCAGCCCTCGATTGGGCTTATTGGTCCACTGACCACCAGGGATATATTCGGGAGTGTGTGTTTCATTACTTCAGCCCACGATCGGGCTTATTGGTCCACTGACCACCAGGGATATATTCGGGAGGTGGGGTGTTTAATTACTTCAGCCCGTGATTGGGCTTATCGGTCCACTGACCACCAAGGATGTTGGGGGAGAAACATTGCTGTCCGCGATCGGGCTGGTGGGGGGGATTAAGCTATGCCCACGATCGGGCCAGTGGGGAGTGGTGGTGGGGATTTTACACTCTTCTGCCCGCGATCAGGCTGCAGGGGGTGTTGGTCCCTGACGGCTGCTGCCTGGCAAGGTGCCAGGCGCAAGTCCTTGGGGATCGGTGCACCTGCATGCTAATGGCATGCTAATGGGGCCATAATCAGATGCAAATGGCCCCCCCGCATCTTGCATGAATTATGGCCCCATTTGCATGTCACCTTTTGAATATTGGGATTTTGCACATGGTGCAATGGTACTTGCACCACCGCAAGTTGAATGCTCCACTCTGTCCACTTGCGGTGGTGCAAGTTCCACTGTGCCATGCACAGTGGCTGTGGTTGTAGGGTGATATTCAAAGGAGTTGCCTCAAGGTGCAACTCTTTGAATATCACTGTGGCCACACCCCTGCACAACTATTTTGTGCAGCGCAAGGGCTTGCTCCACAAAATAGTGCAGTTTGAATATCTGGTCCATTGTGTTTAGCAGCTAGTGAACTATTTCACATTGTTACTACCTTGGTCTATTAATTTTAATATTCCAGTGGAAATGCTCAGCAGTGCTAAGAACCAAGGCTTCAAGAGTCTTTTCCCTGGGATTTGTCTGTTTGCCCTGAAGAACTCTAAGAGAAACACAAGTCATCTTGCAAACTAAAGTAAAGCAAAGGCAAAGTCTGCTACCTGGTCTGTATCTGGGAGAATTTGTTGTTACTATTACATTGATCTTCTAGCTGTTTTGGGAAGCATCTGCCCCTTGGAATTATTTTTATCCTTGAGTTTTTTTTTATTGTTGCATTCCAATTTTTTGTCTCATTGAAAGGGCTGTTTTCAAGAACAACCCACGTACTTGGCTATCCACCTATTAACCAGCAAAGGTGAAGGAAAGGTTGTCTCATCGTTTTGCTGTCAGAGACTTTGGACCAGGGAAAACAAAGCCATTTTAGACATTTCTGCTTGTTTGAACTATTCTGCTGAAATTTGCTGGAATTTGCTCTACTGAACTCTTTTGCTGTTTTGTTGAAGCTGAAGTTGAAGTTTGTGGGGACTTAACTGAGGACTCATTGGGGGATCAGTTTGTTACACTCCTCATTTTTCAGTTAATTAGCTATTGAAATAGGCTCTCTGTTTTCCCTCTTTCTCTGCTTCCCCTTAACATTTATTACTGTCCCTTACTTTATAAGTTCTTTCTGGTAATCATAATCACAAAATATTGAATACACGTGTTATAGTGTGTTTGTCTGACTTTTGGAAATATGCCAGTTGAAACCAGGAGGTCAAAAAAACAAATTAATTGGTAACTACCAATCAAGCAAATGCACAAAAGGAATTCATTTTAAAAATAAGAAAAAGGCATATAGTAAGGGAAAAAAGGTAAATACACAAGAAGTTATCAAATACCTCAAACACTTAGAGTGTAGGAAGAGAAAGCAAAAGGGCGTGTGGGATGTGAAGCAATGAAAAGGAGGGAAAGGGGAATAAAGAAGGAAATAGAAAAAATGATCGTAGAAATGGATATGAAAGAGAACCCACAGGCTGATGATTGTAATAGCGAATACGCCTGATAGGGTGAGAGATGCTGACATATCCCACCTGGGTGGTTGGGCCCGGGCCACCGGCGAGGGTCCAACACCCGAGAAGGGATGTTATCCCAGCATAACTCCCACCCTGAGGGCATTATTCTATTATACAATGGCTTGTTGTTTTATAATAAAAAATAATTTTAAAGAATGTTTTTGTTGGTGTGTAAACATATTTTTGTTTCTTAAGAGAAAGAGGAGATGATCATGGAGGTGATGGGGATCGAAATCATCCAATCAATCAGCAGGGATGTTATGCCAGGATAACATCCCTGCTGTGATAGCCAACTGACCAATCAGAAACCAGGATTCTTTCTTGCCATTGTATAATAATGGTTATAACATAGGAAATAGCCTCAGAAACCAAAAAAGCACTGACCTGAGTAAATGGGAAGAGAAAGAATTCAAATCATCTGATTATAAATGCAATAAACAAAGTAGTGGGGCCATACCCAAATTGAAATATGCTTCCATCTTAGATCTTTGGAAAAGTAAGGAACAGTCTGTACACTCAGGGGATTTAGCCTTTAATAGGTTAACTAAAATAAATATTGTATCTCCTGAGGGCAAAAGAAATACTATGGGGACTACGGGCCAGGAACCCACAACAATAGAACTAGTAAATGAGGAGGAGAGTAGGACGGTGGAGAAGATTAAAGACACAATAAAACTTAATTACAAAATTGAAAGGGAATTGAGGGAAATTGATAAACTGAAAATGGACTTAATTGACAAATGTAGCTGACCAATTTGCAAAATGGCAGCTAAAAGAAATTTGTCCAGAATCAGGTTATCAATTAATACATCCCCAGAGACATCAAGGAGACCAAGGGACTCAAAGGGATGTAATGACTGCACTAGTTGCATAAGCCCACTAGTATATAGCACACCCTCACTAGAAACCATCACTAGGGGATGCGCGTATACATTGAAGGACCTATTTTCAGCTAACACATTGATTTATGAACAATTAGTACAAAATGCCCAAAGTCTCTAATTTGTAAAGGGAATATGCATTGAAAACAAAAAGAAAATTGATTGGATATATAATAAAATGACACAAAACAATGTAGAAAATGAAGCTAGCCAACTATTACTGGGAAAAATATAGAGAGCTGAGTCCTATAAGGAAAAATACAATTATAGGGAAATAATGTCTAACCAGGAAATTGGCAATGAACAAGAATAGGAACTGGTAATGTTACCCAGTAATTATGACCAGGTTAATAGCTTAATTGAGGAATTAAAGATGGGGAAACACAGTAATATTGGAGAAAGGAGTAAAGCAAAATGCCAAAGATAAGAAAAGAGATCAAGAGCTCAAAGGGAATAATAACAGGAAGAAGATGAGTAAGAAGGAAATTGAGAAGGAACAAACCAGGGAAAGTCCCTGTCACATTATTGAGAAAAAATTAGAAGTTGGAAATGTATTTTTACCAACAGATAATATAGCAAGGGGAAATACCCAAAGTAGCCAAAGGAAAAGTATGGGAAACCAAATTACAATAGCAGAAAAAGCAAAGAAATAGTAGAGAGACTATTAAAACAAACATGATAAGTATAAAAACAACACATAAAAATAAAGAGATTAGAACAAAGATACAAGAACATTCAACGGTAAATATAGAATGGAATGCAGAGAGAATAGAGGAAGATACCGAGCTAAAAACAGAAGAAGACATGAAGAACAGGATCCCTGAGGATAAGAAAGACAAATTAAGAGAAAGAGACAGGCAAATATATCTGAGGCATTTGTTGGACTGAACTCTGGAGACTGATTTCGTTCTCCCACTCTATAAAGTACCAGTAAAGCCGTATGAGACTGAATCAAAACTGAATGATAATTTGAAGCAATATTTGGGCTCAGTTATCCAGACCAATAAAAATGGTGACAAACTATTGTCGAATTTTAGTGTTATTGGACCAATAATGGATATGGAACTGGTCTTATTGCTATCAGACCGGTTTTATGTACTGAAAGCAATAAAGAAACATAAAGACAAGTTGATAGAACTGGGAATAGAAACATATAGTGTTGTGGGATTGAGGTCAATCTTTCTGGAGTTCTTCAGAATGAAAAATGATACACTATTTGTTGAAAATGAATATGTTATCTCATTGTATGGTTTGAACAATTTTATCTTAGAAACTAACCAAAATATCAAAAACAAGGTTATGGAACTGTTACAAAATTTGGCCAAAGATAACAGCCTATCCCAAAGGATACAGAAAATAAAAAGATGGGAAAATAATGGCCAAAAAGCAATTTAAGTGAAAAATAAAAAAGATTATTTACACATTTTAGCAAAAACTCAGCTGCTAAACAAGGTTGAAATGTATTTACAGGAAGAGACAAATATAACAGATAGTATATATGATGAGCAAAAAGAAGAACATTAGTTAAACTTAATCAAAACAGTAAATAGATTCCAGACCTTGGAAAATTTGGAAGATTGACACAAATCATCACAAATAAGAACATTTAACAATAAAGAGATAGCAAACGTGTACAATGTAATTTCTTGGAATATCACAGGAATCAGGGATAAAATGGCTGATCCTACTTTTATTGATTTCTTGGTGCAATATAATTACATTTGCCTACAAGAGACTTGGAGTAGCAATGAATCAAAATTAAATGGTTATAAGGGTTTTCAGAAGGCAGCAATATGTTCTAAATGATATGGTAGATCATCGGGGGCTCTGGTAACTTGGTGTAAAATAAATGATACAGTACAGCATATAGAGATGCCTTTGCACTCAGATCATATCCTGCCAGTTGAAATTGTTGGACAGAAACAAAAGCTGATCTTAATAAATGTATACCTTCCCCCAAAAAATTCCAATTATGTGGATCATGAAGATCTGGGAAAATTAAGTGAATTTGTAGAAAATTGTTTAATAGAGGACCCTTACCACAGAATCATCATATTGGGTGATTTTAATGTCAGGGTGGGGCATTCCCTTGAATTACAAGAAGAGCTCACAGAGGCCTGTGTGGTTCTGAGTCATCCAGCTTTGACCTTAATGAAAAGATACAGGGATAGCACACAGTGTGATGGAGGGATTAAATTGGTAGAAGCTTTGGATAAACTAGAAATGATGCTAGTCAATGGACGTACAAAAGATGATGCACAAGGAGACTATACTTATATTGGAACTAAAGGGGTCTCAACCGTCGATTTAGGTTGGATTTCAATAAAATTCATAACTAAGTTGCTTGGTCTTGGAATAGGTAACAAAATGGATAGTGAACATAGACCTTTAGAAATTATACTTGATCTGTGTTTTACGTCAAACAAAAAAAATATCATGAACCAGAAAGCAGGTATAGTGAGGGTAAAAAAAGGGATTAAATGGGAAGCACTACAGAATTTTAGGTCAATCCAACTACTATCTGAATACGACTTCAGGGAACAAATAATAAACTTAGGACAACTGGGGCAGAGGGAAGACTGTATATAAAAAAAATTATCTGAGATAATTGGCAAATATAGCGGTTATATTAGTAAAAGCAAAAATAAGTAAAGAATAAAGAGGAAGTAAATGGTTTGTTGATGAATGTAAAGGGAAGAAAAAATAAGTTAATAGGCTGGTCAAACTGACTTACAATAAAGCAACAAAAGAAAATAAAAAAAGTTTGAATAACCTGGGAAGAAATTATAAAAGATTCTGGAAGAAAAACGAAAAACCGACAGAATAAAGATGAGGGGTCAACTTGAAAAATAGATAAATGAGAACAATGTAAAAAACATTCTGGCAACTAGTCTCCAATGGATGGGACCAGGTAAATGGTAGTATTGTAAGTTATATAGACACAGCATCATGGGAGAATCATTTTAGGACATTATTCTATGACCAAGCATCTAGATGTGAAGTAAATAAAATTAACTGGTTACCCTATGGAGAGAAAATCAAAGAAAAATAAATAATATTAGCAATACAACAGACAGAAAGACATAAAGCACCAGACACTGATGGGATATTAATGGTTATAATTATTGATGATCCCTTATTGTGAATTCCTGTATTAGTAGATATATACAACATTATATTAAAAACAGAAGAAATCCCCCAGACGTGGACAGAGAACATTATAGTTCCCATTTATAAAAAATGCAATTGAGCAGATCCAAACAATTATAGACTTATCAGTCTATTAGATAATGTACAAAAACTTTTTACAAACATTTTGACTAATAGACTCATACATTGATTGGGACAAACTAAAATAATTAATGAAGCCCAAGCAGGCTTCATGCCTAATCATTCAACGCTGGATCAATGTTTTGTTTTAGCACATCTAATAAACAAATATACAGTAATTAAAAAACAAAAGCTATTTTGTGTATTCATAGACTTAAAGGCAGCGTTTGATAGAGTAAACAGGGATATATTGTGGGAGGTCCTCAATAATTGTGGTTTAGACACACCCCTGATAAATATAATTAAAACTCTTTATGAGAATAACCTCACCTACATAAGATATAATGTGGAGGGAGAACACTCAACCAAATTTCCAACTAACATTGGTCTTGGACAGGGGTGTGTTTTATAATCTATTTTATTTAGCCTATTTTTGAATAGGGTATTGGAAGGGATGGAGGATCCGGAGCTACATATGCCTAGGGTGAGAAAAAGGGAGTGCATCTACCTGGCATATGCTGACAATATAATAATGATTTCAACCAGTTATATAGGAATTAAGAGAAGTATAGATAAATTTCAGAAGGAATGTGAAAAACTAACAATGGAGATAAATTTCAGCAAAACCAAATACATGATATTTAACAGCTCCTTAATTCGAACTGGCAGGCTGTGCTTTTTGAAGTGTGAAGGTCATGAGATAGAATATGTATAGAAATTCTGTTACCTGGGGATAGTATTTGCCTACAATTTTAAATGGAAGGAACATACAGCAAGAGTGATAAGGAAGATCAAAGGTGTAATCCCAGTTCTGGATAGATTCAACTACAAGTATGCGGTAAATCTGTTATAGGGCCACTTAAAGCATTAAATGCAAATATACATTCACAAATTCTTTATGGAGCAGAAATTTGGTGGATGGGGAATAAGAATGGATTAGAAATTATTATGAACAAATTTTACAAAAGATTATTAGGTCTTCCATGTGGAGCTTCTAGCTGCCTAGCTAGATTAGAATTAGGTCATTTAGCATTGAATTGTAACATAGAGCAATGGATGGTTATCTATTGGATCAAGGTATATAATATGCATGAGCATAGGCTCCCAAGAATGTACATTGAAGAAATGTTGATTCAGAAAGGAGAAGGTTTCATATACCCAGGCACACATACCTTGGAAAAGCTAATACTCCCCTACGGGTTTCTTGAACTATTGCCAGAAAGTATAAGAACACTAACTGAAGTAATTAATGAGATTGTCAAACTAAGGATCAGGGATATCCACATCCAAAAGGATGCCGAATTAGCAAAACAATGTAAAATAAGCTCATCGTTGGCATTAAACACTGGGAGACAATTTAGTTTACATCAATATCTCAGGAAAATAAGTGACCCAAGTAATAGAAGAGCTTATGCCAAATTCAGATTTGGGTATATAGAAAGCAATAGTTTAAAACATAAAATGGGGATGGCATCTAATATAATGTGTGCCTGTGGTCTAGATGAAGATACACCTAAACATTTATTAATATTGTGCCCCCTGTATAAAGCACAAATAAATCATTTACTGGAGGATTTGCTAGTGAAATTGGATGTGGAACAAAATTACCAATATAATTATTTACTTAAGACAAATCATATTCGTAATATGAACAAGGTTACAAAACTTTGCAGGCTTATTGAAATATATAAATTACAGCTGAAGAAAACTTGACATTGAAGAGAAATTATTTATTTTATATAAAGCAGTAATGTGTGAAGTTGTAAATTGTTTTATATGTACGGTATCTATGTATCAATTTTAAATATGTATTTGTATACAATGATATGGTTGGATGTTTTTATTCCTCTTTTGTAATGACAAAAATGTTTTGTCAATCAATAAAATTTACTACTACTACTACTAGTGGAGACAGTGGATATGAATACTATACAGGCATTTCACATAAGCCTGGACACATTTTTGCTTGCCAAGGCAATAACCAGGTAACTTTGATACTAGAGTGAATAGAGAATTCCTATAAATTAGTATGTATTTGCATAGCATACATATTTCATCCCTGTTTGTAATGTAGCTAGAGTCCGTTCTGATCTTTAATTACTGTGGACCTGATCCACAAAGGAAGCAGAAATGATGAGCAGTGTGAACACTACAACCAGAAGGCTAAAGAAAGGATGTAGAGATACAGAGATGCTCAGAAGTAGAAGAAACGAGTTCAAGTTGACACAAGTACTGCACCCACTTAAAGAGAAACAAGGGCCAATGAGCAAAAGAAAGAAGCAAAAAGAGAAACATGGAGGGAGGAAAAATTGCAACAGTGTGCTAAAATGACAGGTCAGAAAGAGACGAATGAATGAAAAGCAACGCCAGAAATACGCTGAAAGAAAGGAGCTAGAAAAGCAAGCACAATTCACTGCTGCCATCACCACCACCACCACCTCCACCCCACCTGTACCAGAACCAGCAATCATTCCAGAGAGAGAGAGCAGTGTGTGACACCAGCTAACTGAAGATATAATGGCGTGCTAAGAAAGGCTGTGCAGAGAGCCAGAAAAGGTTTACCAAAATCTCCCAATCGATTCAATTACATAATGCAGAAGAGTCTGTCTGCTTGTTCACCAGCCAAACAAAATGCACTGGTTCGGTGCAAAGTGCTTCCCAGTCCAAGCAACCTACAGGACAAATTGATTTCTGCTGTCATGGATAAGATGTCTCACCTAAAAAGTAACAAAAAAGTGACCGACGCCTGAACAGACAATTTATAAGCACCTTTTTAGTGTTAAAAAAATACAGACTGCTCAGAGTATCAAGTACAACACTGGGCATAAGCTGGAAAAGGCTTATGAAGTCATCCCGAGGGGAAAAGAAATGCACCACATAGCACAAGTCTGCACTGCCAGAGTCAACAACACAGAGAGTGGCAACCTTTTTTAAAGACTCTGCAACCCCACTGCCTCACAAAAAAAGCATTTTTGAAAAGAAGTGGAACATTCCATTCATATCTTGATAAACCCATTAAGACTCTTTATTCAGAATTCACCCAACAAAACCCGGATACTCCAATAGGAGCAAGGAAATTTGGAAGTCTACAGTCCAAGCACATTAAGCTTGCAAAAGAACAGAAACTGGACCAATGCCTCTGAAAGTACTGCGTAAATACTGCTCTTAAACCAAAGACACTGAACTGTACTGCTGATCTTTGCCATCTGACATCATGCGAAGTTCTGAATATCTACTGTGCAGTACAGCTAACAATGTGTCAATGAGCTCCTTTGCAAAGATTTTACTGGTTGGACTGTGTTGAGAAAATGTGCGAGCAATGCGTAATGGCAAATTTTGGAAGAGCCATGGAAGATCTAATTAAGGACCATGGTCAAGACAGTATAACATGGCAGCAGTGGGAGAATATAATGGTCAAGTGAGATGTCAATGGAATACAGGTGCAGCAGACAAGAAAAGTTTTGAAAATTAAAAAAGCGACATTAAGACAGCTGGTGGAAGTCATAGAAGAGGAACTTTTGTTTTTAGGTCAGCACTTACATGTCTCAGCGTGGCGGCACCATCAGTTTATTCATATCAAAAAATTCCTACCCAAGGGATGGATAGTGATGGTTCTGGACTTTGCTGAGAACTATGCCTGTAAATTTCAGGATGAAGTGCAAGCAGCTCACTGGCCTTATGAACAAGCCACAGTTCACCCAGTAGTGACCTACTACCCATGTGACCACTGTGACTCCACAGTGAAGGAGTCGTTAGTATTTATCTCAAGTGATTTAAAACATGATCATCATGCCGTGCATCACTTTGTGAAGATCGGAAATGCACACCTAAAAAAAGAACGCTCCTTAAATATCTGCAAAGAAGTACATTTTACAGATGGCTGCGGCAGCCAGTATAAATCAAAATGGGCCTTCTTTGACATTTCAGTGTCATCCACTCTATATGGATTCCCCATCAAGAGGGCTTTTTTCAGTTCATGACATGGAAAGGGTCCTTCAGATGGTGAGAGTGGTGTTGTAAGACTGGCAGCAAGCAGAGTGGTGCAATCACGGCAGGCCATAATCAGAAAAGCAAAGGAGCTGTACAAATTTTGCAGGACTAACCTGACCATTGAGCCATCCACAGAAGGGTGCAATGATCATTTCAGGAGGACATTCTTCTGGGTTGGTGAAAGCCAAATAAGAAGAACTGCCTGACCAAATGTAAAAATGGTACCTGGAACACACAAGTTGCACAGTGTGAAGTGTTCGAAAGATAGTGTGGTGGCAACAAGAAACCTAACTTGTTTTTGCACACACTTCAGTACTGAAGATGGGCCCTGTGACAACGTGAGCCATGTTGAAGCATGGAATATTTAAAAACCAACAGCTTCTGCCACAAATTGGATGGCTTCAAAAGAAACAAACAATACCATGCCCAGTGGCGACTCTGGTCGAGCAAACAAAACAGCATCCCACGCTTCAGCCTCCCATGTTGACTCTGATCCTGCTAACTTGGTGGATGAAAATTCTGATCATGCTGGGGATCACCACACACCCTCCAGTCAAGTTCCAGCCAAGGCCGCACCAGTAGCAAATGCAGACAGTGACTGTGCATGTGACAGTGCGTCACATGACACTGAAGTTCATGCCTCTTCAGTGGGGTGCACTACATTCCCCACCGACATTTCTGCTACAGTATCCACAAACAACCCAGTTCCCAAAAAGATGAGAACATTTGTCACCCAAGACATAATACAGATCAACCAGTACTATGCCGTGTACTACTCTAAGGAATTTTATGTTGGGCTACTAACCGCTGTGGATCTTGTGGGGCAATGGTATTCCTTCAAGTTCATGAAGCAGCGTGGGAATGTTTTTACATGGCCAAGGCATCAGGACAATGACCGTGTACAAAGAAAACACATTTTTCATGGGCTGATACAGTACCAGAATGGAGGTGGCACATTTTAAATTCACAGTGATGAAATATAGACAATTTCTGCAAAGTTCAGCAAGATACAGGAAAAGTGGGGTTAAATGGACTTGATGTGCTTTTTAGTGCACTGTGTTGAACCCTAACAAATACATTCAGTTTTCATGCAACTTAGCATAATGCGTTTTTACATAGATTAGCCCGCAGTGATAAATTAGCCTATAGTGATTCATCTGTCAGCCTAGATTAGTCTGTATTGATAGATTAGCCTGTATCTGAACTGTAAACAATGATTTCTCAGTGTTGAAAATATATAAATAGATAAGTAAATGATTTATTCTGGTGGTAGTGTAGTCTAGTTTCATGTGATTTATTTAGTCTGGTGGTGATGTAGTCTGTAGTTTCAGGCAGCATAGTTAGCTGGTGCATTACATAGCATTGACTTTAGCTGTAAATATTGAATAATTATATTTTCCAGGTATGATTGTATAACATGTTACCTTTTTTACCTTCAATGATAAAGTCTTTAAGCCTTTAAAAGCTATTTCCTGTCTCTCTTATTACATGCTGTCATATGTTTATGTCCCCTGTTACACGTGCAGCCCTACTTTTCATGTCCCCCATTACACGTGCAACTTTGTGGGGGCTTTATCTCAATATCTGAAATGGGATTTATCCTGCAGCATACTACATTGTTATAAGGTGAGTGACAGGATAAAAACATTTCTTATAATTTGCACTATATTATCAATTTTAAAATTTGACTGCAATGTTACACTTTGGTAGTCCATGTTCATGCACTGAGCCATATAGTAAACAAAGTAACGTATTGGCAACTGTACACAGCATTGATGTTTCCATCTCACACTGAGATGACATCATAGAGACCTTTTGAGCTTCGTTCTCAAAGTCTATGATGTTATCTTACCCTTGTTTTCTATGGTTGCCCATACATTATTCTATACGTGGCTCCCTAGCAGCAGCTTACCATTAATAGGAGAGGAGCTCCCCAGTGGTGGCTTTCCTTTAACTGGAGCAGGGCTTACCATCAGTGTTTCTTCTTTGATGAGATGGGGGCTTCATAGTGGTGTTTTATCTGTCACAAGATCATGGCTGTCTAGCAGCAACTCATCTTTATTGAGCATGTGGTTCGCCAGTTGCTGCTGATCTTTAATGTGAGTCAAGCTCCCTAGTGGTGGCTTACCTTTAGCTTGGGTAGCGCTAACAATCAGAGGCTTATTTTCAGTGGGAACAGGGCTTCTTAGTGATGGTTTATCTTTCACAAGTGCAGGGATCTCCAGTAACAGTGCATCTTTCATAGGCATGCAGGTGCTCTACAACAGTGGATTATCTTTAAAAGGAGTGGTGCTCCCAAGCAACAGCTTATTTTTAATGGGAGCAGGGATCCCAGTGGTTTCTCATCATTTGGGATTTTCTTTTCCACTATTAGACTCTGGAATGCTGTTCCTAGATCTAGTCATACTGCTCTCTTAATGGAAGTTGTTAAATTCAGATTGAAAACCTGGGATTTTAGGCTTGCATGTTCTGGCAATTGAGTAATTAGAACAGAATAATTATGATATTTTAGATATATTATTTAAATTGTTTAAATATTTGCTAGACTATCACTTTTTATTTTTGTATTCTAACTACTTCAAGCATGGTAAAGGTGCTGTCTCATCTAATTAAAATTATATCTATTTATCCCTCTATCTATCTATCCCTCTATCTATCTATCTGTCTGTCTGTCTGTCTGTATGTCTGTCTGTCTGTCTGTCTGTGTCTGTCTATCCATGTATTTCAACTGCTACTCTTCTCAGCAGGAATAGGGCTTCCCAGTGGAGACTAGCTCATCAGATAGTAGTGTTAGCTGTCTAGTGGTGTTTCTTTCCAAATGGGTTCAGGGCACCACAGTAGTACATTTCTGTAAATGTTAGGGGTGACTCCTCAATGGTGACTTATTGTACCTGAGAACAGGCTACCCCAGTATGGCCTCTCCTTGAATGGAGCACTGGCTTTCCAGTAACTCTTTACTATAAACAGCAGTGGGCCCATCAATGGCAGCTCTTGTTTAATTGGTTCTTTGGGGGCTCAGTAGCATATTACTCTAAATGAAAATGGAGATTCTCAGTGACATTCATCCCATATGGGAGTGGGGATCCCAACAGGTAGCTAACCCCTAGCAGAAGTGAGGATCTCAATGGTGCCTTAAAGACATTTCCAGGCTTTTCACATTCACCTACAGTATGTCTGATGCAAGGCTGCTTACTGGCACACATTTATTAACATTCTGTATGTACAGTAGGAAACTATTATTAGATTAACTGATTTACCATATAATGCTGTGTCTATCAAAGGATCTAAGCAGGATAACAGTGAGAAAATAAGCTCTCACAATTACAACCATTGGCCGGTTTCATGATGCTGTATGTGCATGTTTGTCTGTTTTGGGATTGCTTTGCTTCTTTTGTGTTAAAGTTTTTGTCAATTTGTATGTGCATTTGTAGTGTTTATATGGCTTTCTGGTTTGTTTTATTTTTAGAGATTTCTAGTTTCTTTTATCCTGTGGTGACCAGCACTGAAACTGCCACTTTGAAAGCAGATACAGCCAAAAGAAACATGACAACCCTTATATTTATTTAATTTATAATGCAGTATATATAACCATAGTCTACAGCTATTAAAAAAGGTTTTCTGAAATTGACATGGGAGTTACTTGGTTTAATGACTAAAAAACTACAAATATTCCCCATATTTTCAGAATATTGGTTCAAGAGAGTGTTAAGGTATTGATAATGTAAAGCTAATGTTTTGCATTGTTGGAAAATATACAAACATCAAGAGAAATGTGTACTTGTTTCATTTTTTTCATTCATGCTCACATTGACAACTAAAAAAAGATGTTATCTCTATTAAAAATAATATGACCCCTTACTGATTTTTTTTCCAGCAAGAGGCATTATGTCTTGCCTTTGAACTCAAAAACAAGCATGGGACCACTGGTTTATTTTGTGGATTTTAAATGTTTAGATAACCATCAGATAAGGAGCAAAGCATAAACATCTGACATGGGATGCATGTACACGGGGGAATGACCTTAAAGAGCAGGTATCCACTTCAGTGTGTCACAAACATAATGTTTCCACTCCTGTGTTAGTACTGACTGGAGAATGCATTCTTGGATTTTCAGGGTTTCTAGCACATCATGGCAGTCTGTCTGTGAAGACAGTATAAAGCACACTTGACCGTCCCTAACTGATGTCATAGTGATTTTTGTTTATGACATCATAGTTCTTATTCTGGCAACAAATTGTAATGTGACAATTGCAACAATTCTGAGGTGAGTTGGGCATAATTGGATGTTTTTTGAAAGACACACTGGAACAGTCACTGCATTGCCTGAAATATTTAGAAGACCAATAAAGTGCAATAAAGTGCAAAAAAAAAAAAAAAAAACCAACTAGAAAACAATACAGTTAAACATACTTTTTGTAAAGATGACTGTTTATGCTGACTGGAGCTGGATTTTACCCTTGCACTGTGGACTTGCGAGATAATTGTGTCACATCCCCAACACTCACACCCATACCATAGACCACCTAAAAGGTGATCTCTAAGTATCACGTGCATCGGCTGTATCCAGTGGCAAAATGGGAGACCTATATTTATGCATGCATCAATATTTGATGAATGAGCCATTATTTTACAGTGAACTGCTAGGAACAGCCACAACTGTGGTACAACATTTTAAAATAACATCCACAGGATTCTTTTAATATGGAGATTCTGAGTTAGCTTAGAACTACCTCTATTTTAATATCTGTTCATGCCCTCTTTGTAGTTTTAGTGACTTATTTGAGGACTTGACTGAACTTCTCTTTGTGCTTGTGATCCCCTAAACTTTATTGCGAAAGTGACATAATTTCCCTTTTGTTTCTTTTTGTGTACATTATTTGTTTTACTGTAGTTAGCCTTTGTGTTTTAAAAAAATGCATACTATAGAAAGTAAAATGTGAAGGGACATGTCTAAACCCCAGTATTTTAATAATTTGAGACATGATGATATGGAGAGCCTGAGAATTTTAAGGAAGATCAGAACCTATGGAGGCTGTAGGGGTTAAGTAGACTACCAGGGCAATTCAGATCAATGATTGTGGGGATTGCTTACTATCCTCTGAAAAATGATAGGAGATAATTTCATGAGAATCTTAGGGTGTATTTGTATTTGCTGTTTCTACAGCATAGTTGTGGCCTTATTCATAAAGGTGACTTTAATAGGACCACTAGCCAGTAGTGATGGGTGAAGCTGGCAAACTCCACTCAGTGAAACATTTAGTGAATTTCATGAAATGTTCTGCAGATGCAAATACGAAATTCCGTCCACCAAATGCAGAATTTCACCCATGAGGTGCGAAATTTCACCCCTGAATGGCAGAATTTCACCCATGAATGGCACAATTTCACCACTCATGGGCAAAATTCTGCCATTTTGGAGTGAAATTATGCACTTCGTGGGCGAAATACTGCATTTCAAGGGGCAGAATTTTGCAATTTTGCACTCACGAAATATTTCATGTAACACTCAAATTCTGCGAAATATTTTGCATGGCAAAATTGCCAATTTCAGCGGAACTTTACCAGCAAAATTAAACTTTGGACCATCTCTAATAGCAAGTCCTCTTTGTCAAATACAACCTGAAGTAAATGACGCAGCAACCTACCCTGGAAAATGCTTACTTAGACCTAATTTTGACCAATGCTGATGTTTTTCAACATCCCCTAGTGTTTTTGCCCCTTATGCAGAAATCTGTGCAAAATATAATAATTATGATTCCATTTTCACTCTCCTTGTACACTGCCTGTGCAGTGAGAAGGTGTTTCCTAGAAAAAAAATGTTTATAGGAAATCCTGTGTCTTAGATGCCATTAGGCAGAGCTTTGCTTTAATATACATCTGCATATCATGAATAGAATTGGGGAATTGTGCATTAAATACATTTGTTCAAGTGGAAAGGGAGATGATAAGCCTACTAAGAACTTTGAAATCTCATTTTGTTTGAGCAAGCAACACTTAAGACTATGAATTTCTCACTTTTAAAATTCTTCTGCAATAAGGTAAACAAAGAGCTTTACAGACTGTGACAAGTGAACTGCCAATAGAAAATAGCTGAACTGCGGCAAATAAATGCAAGAATTGATATAATTTATAGAAACATAAAAACGTAGAAAGTGAAGACAGAAGAAGGACCAGTGGCTTATCTTGTTTGCTTTACATACTTACACTAGCTACACTATGAAGGCCCTAGTGGCTCTAACTCCTTTTTACTTTTGTCCCATTCTCTTTCTATGGCCATGTACCAGACCCATTCGACCTTGCCCCTGCCCCCCCACTGTTTTAACCTACACCACCTCCTTTGCCAGTCTATTCCACTTACCAACCATTCTTTTGGTGTTAAAAGGTGCTTGGGAACATCTTTCTTGAAGCTTCCTCCTGCCAGCTTCAATGAATTCCCCACTCATATCTGTGTTTTTGCATTAAAATCTACTCTATCTATCCCATGTAGGTACTTGTAAATCTCCATCTTGTCCCTCCTCTCCCTACTGGTCTCTCTAGTATGTGTACATGTCAAGATCTTACAATCTCTTCTCATATGCCTTTCCTACGATTTCTGGAATAATTTTGGTTGCCCTTCTCTGTACTGCCTCCATACTCTTGCAGTCCTTATGTAGGTATGGATTCCAGAATATACAAACTTTTAAATCAGGCATTCACCATCTAAAACAGGATGTCAAACAATTGCAGTATCACAGCACACAAAGGATCAGGTGATCCAAAAACCATCAAGCAGCATGCGTGGGTAATTTTTTGATCACTTTGAAAAAAAAAACAGTGCATTTTTGGTACTACAAGAATATGTTGTCCTTTCTGGATATTGGGTGTCTGATTTAAACATTTGCATCTCATAGTTATCACATGCACCTATTCCTCGTCATGGTTTCTTTGTCTTCAAATGGACTCCAGAACCTTGTGCAGTACTCCAGGTGTAGTCGCACTAGCAATCTGTATAGTGGAAGGATCATCTCTTGGTTTCTGATCCCCTTATTAATGTTCCAAAGTATTCTATTTGCTTTGCTTACATCCTTCTTGCAATGTGCTGCAGATTTCAGGCTATCTGAGATTATAATCCCCAGGTCTTTCCCCTCAGCTGTGCTGTGCAGTCTTTCTTGAAGAAATCTAGTAGTACCCTTTTATCATTATGATAGACTAATTTAATACAAGGTCTGATTGTGACTTATGTTTCTCAGTTGGCAAACTTCATTAACCAACAGTTTCCTGTAGTTACAGAGCACCTGTCTGTGTTGCAAACGATGGATGTTTGGTGTGATTTTTTTCCTGGGATCAATATCTGCTCTCAGTTCACAGGCTCAACAGATGATGTAGAATATTGGTATGGGAAAGGCTGGGGTTCCAGATGGAATTCCAAATCAGATCTTAAAAGATGGTGATGAGATTTTGTAGACATTTTTTTGCTCCATTTTCTATGAATGTACAATGAAGGGTGTTATCCCTCCTGCATGAAAAGTAGTGAATGTAGTAACTGCACTATCAGTGGCCCCATCATTAGGAATTAATAAAGATCTAAGACCAATTTAGGTGACATACTATGGCCAGTATTTACGAGAATGTCATTAATATTTTGATTTGGGACAATGCTTGTGAATATTAATTGGTTGTGCCCATTCAGAAAAAAAAAAATATCATCTATATGTGGACAAAAACATAATTTAAATATACCACAATTGACCCCTTGGGTACATTTTACTATATGAAATAGTGAGAAAATAAATGATGTACGGTAAATGTGATAGATATATATTGACAGTATTTGGATCATATATGAAACATGTCTGGTAATTTGTGTTTTGAGATTTCAATTTCCACATATTTTCTTGTACAGTTCTCATATACACATCATATATTGTCCTACTATTTTGATATTTACTAACTTCTAGTCAGAAGAGCTGGTGGTATAAACTGAACTAATAAAATAATATTAAGATGGAAGTAACCCACATTTAAAATATGCGCTTATTAGTAGCCATGACTCAGTACATTATTTGGACCTAAATAGCCAGAAAGAAATGGATGGGGGTGTCTCTGCAGATCTTCTTTGTAAAATAACTGATATACTGGACTCCATTCAAGTTCCCTAATACATGGTGAGAAATGTCCTAAAAAGCCAATTTTAACATATAATAAGAATTTGCAGTACTGAATCCAGTCTACAGCAAAGAACACGTGACACAATTTAAGATTTTATTGAAATATGGTACTGTAGAGCAACCTTAGACAACACCTTGGAAAATATTAGGAACATACCCAAGGGAAGTGTATTAGAAGTTCAAATTAAAAAACTGCAGACTAGGAACCAATTCACAATCATCAATACTTTTAGTTTGCAGTCAGGCAAAATCAGAGAAAGCTTAAATCAATTGGAAATTTTACAAAGAAAAAACAAAATTACAACATGTCTCAGAACTACACCAAATGGTTTACAAGTGGAGAGACATTTGTTGGATTCTCTAGTGCTTCATCTGCAACTTTGCCAAGAACCACACCACTGGCTTTCACCTCTACCAGATGGCTGCTACTGTTGTGGTCAGGGCACATACTTCAGGACTGTACAGGTCACTGAGAATTTTACAAATCCAAAAAACAAACAGGCAAGATTCACTCCATTAATAGCTTCATAAATTGTGACACTTCTGGAATAACCCATTTCACTACTTGTCATTGGGGGATGTTATATGTACAGTGGGTGAATGACCCACAAGTTCAAGATCACAATTAGGGAGACATATGAAGGCCACCCCCCCCCAAATAAAAAATGGACTACACCATTGCTGAACATGTTCATTCCTTGCAAGGTTCATGTAGTACCCAGTTTATAGGCATTAAAAAAGTGTTCCTCCAAACTAATGCCATGTTCCTATGTAGTGAAGCATATTGATCCACTGCCCTGGAGTCATACATTGGCAAGGTGTTAATTACCATTTTGATTTGGTAAATGTCTTCATTAAGTAGAATGTTGTACCATTACTGTTATTGGGTGTAAAATCTTAATACTGAAATAAGAACTAACACTATAATATTTATTATTTTTATTTCTTTGTCTTCCAGACTCTGCATTGAAAATCTTGAACAATACAATGGCAGACATAACTGATTACTTGTGATACTAAATAGTGTTATTATTGAGGTATATGATTTCACTGCATTTTATTCACTTGCAGTATGCACTTGTCATATTCAAAATGTACTTAGTTTTTGTTTACCAGGTAAGTGTACTACACAAGAATTGCCTATTTTTAGGCATGACCCTTGGGGGTAGGATTGTTCTTTTCTTTAACCTTTCTGTTTTTCCCTCCCTCTCCATTTGACTTGCATGTGCAAATGGAGCATTAGCCACTGGTATGTTGGGCTGCAGCCTTGTGCTGTTATGTAGTTACTATTCCTTAACATCAGTCCACCTATTCTGCCACTGTAGCAGTTATTCATCTATTTAACTTTATCTTTCTTCTCTGCCCTTTCTCTTTCCTATGCTCTGTGCACCTATGTTTTACTCATGCACGAGTAGACCATTAGCTGCTGCTATGCTGGGCTAAAACCTTGCACTATCATGTGGTTACTGTTATTTAGCATCAGTTCATCTATCATGCCACTGCAGCAATTATTCATTTATTAATGATATGATAATTATCTGGTAAGAAGTGTTTGTGTCATGCATGTTGAGTAGGGTCATTAACATTTTTATACCATATAACGTTTTACTCCCTCAGCGTGCTCTTTAGCTCCTGTACCTCCCCACGGCCAGCACCCACCTTCCTTGGACTGATCTTGGAGCTTTGTTTCCCCCACCAATGGCTTGCATCCTTGTTCCAGGGCCTACTGGGTCAATACGTTGTATGGAAAACAGCATAGTCAATACCACTGAGTGCATACAGCACTGGCAAGCATAAAGACAGGGTACAAAACCTCGCATGTCAGAAATAGAGCATGTGCAGTTATGGTACTCAGTCACAGATAGCTGGAAGAGAGGAGAGATGCAGAGGTGAAGACCTCTGCTGGGGAGGTGATCCACCCAGCAGCTGCTGTGGCTCAGGGGGATGAGCTGCAACAGTGCAGGGTAGCTGTGTATCTGTGTACTGGGGTTTCAATCCCTGTCCTAGACTTTTGTAGACTGCATTTATGCTGTAATTGTTTTTTTGCCATCTGCTGCTATTCCGTCATACCACCATGTTGAACCCCCTGTAACAGGGGGTGGAGGGGCAGAGCCCCACCACAGAAAATAGATTCCTGCCTTGCATTTTGCACTGACATTCCTATCAGCATTGTGTTTTAGCACAAGCAATGTATCCGCTGTCTTTACAGCATGGTACATTACTGCGCTGTTATTGCCTATGACAAGATGATTCTGTGCCATTGTAGTGTGGAGAAGGAAGGGCCAAAACACCCCAGTACTCAAGTCTGCTGCAGCTTCAGACAACATGGTGGTAGTGCAAGTCTGGGGAGGAGTGCTGGGCTTCATCATGCCTCAGGATCTCTTTTCCTTTTTCTCCCATTTAACTGCCATGGTTTCACATTGAAAACATGCACATGGAGGTATGCATGTCCTGCAGATCCATGGCCCTGCTCTTGAGCCACTCATTGCCTGCAATGTCACTGGGCCTTCACCTGGTGGCAGTCCATGGATGATATGGCTGCCACCATGTCCCTGGGAGAGGAGAGTTGTCATATGGAAGCTCAGTCCTCTCCACCCTGCTGACCCCCAGCAACCTGTGCTCATTCCCGAACATGGGTCACCTACATGGCAGAAGTTAAGGTGTTAGGTGCCTCAGCTTTCCACGCCACTGGGAGAGCTTTGGTCATTAGCATTTCTTGTATGAATATTGCTGGTCATTACCTTGGTATTAATGGTTGGTCCTCACAAATTGCCCCACTTTGCTGAGTGTGAAGAGGTGCTTAGCACATGTGATCAGTCCTGTAATTTGCACTCACACAAGAGGCTTTGCACAACACTTACAGGAGGTACCTTGGAAACCTCTTTGCACTACCCAGGTCTTTATCGCTTGGCTTCCAGTATACCTTCTTTTGTGCTGCGCACAAAGTAGTGCATACACAAAGCCATTTGTGCGCCACTTTGTGCATGGGTCAGATATGCAGTTCAGGTTCTTTAATGTGATTTCCAGTTTCCTGTTAAAAGAATGACACATGAAATCATCAGAAATCTAGTCTCAATAAAATTACCAAATAAATTAATTTCAAGTCATTTAATTCTTTACTACTAAAGACTTTGCAAGAAAAAAAAATTCTGTTTCCCCTGTAGACTTCATCTACACCTGTTTTTTTCCTGCCCTGGAATTACAGTCTTCAGCTTTTGACATACCAGTAACTTGCTTGGCAACAGGGCATGATGTAATAAGCATAGAATTATAACAACAGAGCAGTATAAGTAATTCAAATACAAAAAGTCTAACAAAGATCTTCTTAATTAGAATACGTTAGATAATCAGAAAATGGAAGGTGCAGAAATTCAGATATGGGTGAATTTATTGTAACTGAATTCTGCTGATCTGGAAACTGGAAAAAGTCTTTACTCTTCTCCCTGGAATCAACAGCTCCCCGAGCTTTAGCTCTGTGTCAGTGGACTTTTGTAGTTCTCTCTTTTCAGAACTCTTCCTTTGAGCCCAAATACGTAGTTAATTACCAGACTGTTGCACAGTTACTATTCATTTCTAATAGTCTTATGACAATTGTGACTAAACAACAATCTGATTACTTTGTTGTTCTTGTTGTTCCTCCTTTATTTCAATTCTATTTTAGAATGGCTCATAGCACAGAAACTGCATGCCTTTGTTTGTACCTTTGCTTCTGGATCTGTTCTTACAAGGACCAATACGGCAAAGACTAAATCTGTATGTTAGCTAAAACAAAGTTATTAAAAGATTTTGTTCAGCACTCATTGATTTGTGGTTTACTTGACTTATGTTTTAACTCATTAAGTATTTATGACAATGTACTTTGCACTACTTTGCATTACTTTTTTGCTACTTTTCGACTGTGGTCATCTGTATATACAGACACTTGTTGCCAATAAACTTACAAGTAAACTAATAAAACAAAATGAAGGTACTGTATGTATTACAGAGATGTTGTAGCACCACTATAGTTAGGGTTGATCGGGGGATTTCTCTGTTAAACCTCAAATTTTGCACTTTAAAGCAGCAGTGCAACAAAAAAAGTTATTCCAAAAAGCTGATTTTCTGCTATGGTTATAAACAATATTGGCAGAACTGTTGATCTGGGTTTTCTGGATGCTTCCTGTGCTGTATACTGTACATTTGCATGTTTGTCTGGACTTGAGTCCTCAATATTATTTCTATATAAAAATAAGGTGGACATTTTTTTTCTTGAGAAATAATTACTTTAAAGCTTTCATAAACATTTTAAATGATAATGAAAACTAAAAACTTTACCACCAAAATAAAATGGAAGACATCTGGCATCAGTTAAGAAGAAAAAAAGATGGGGTCAAACTTTAACCCATTTTTGTTGCACTGCTGCTTTAATATCTTCACACCCATTTAATGGATTTGCATGAAATATTGCATACACAGTCTTGTGGGCTTAGTCACTTGAGGTGCCAAGTTTCGTTCTACTCAGATGTTCAGATTTCGAGATGCAGATAGTGAAAAAAGTAAAAAAAAATCACTGTTTTTTTTTTGGCCATCTCCTAACACCCAGATGGTTTGAAATTTTGCTCTGCAATTTTCAGGGTAGAAAGGGCTTGGCCCATATATATGCCTTTCACTGGTTTGGTGAAAAAATATGAATCCGTTTCAAAGTTATAAAATTTAAAAATGTCATTTCTGAGCATGCTTAGTACAGTTTTTTGGTGCTTGGAATGAAAAAAGAATTTGGTCCATGTGAAAAAATATGATTTTTTGTGTGGGGGTCTTTTTTCATGAGTAAAAAATCCTTTTTCATATGGCTGCCATCTTGTTTTTGTTTTTTTCAACAAAAGAATATTTCAAACCCCACAAAAATGACATCCTGGACAGACACCAGCACATGTATCATGGTTATCGAGACCCTGTTAGGTGGATTCTGCACTTAACTGTAGGTTAAAAATATTTTCTGTGCACCCCAAAATCCTGGGTGCCCAGCTTAGTGAGAGGTGTCATTGACCTGCATTATCTGTATGAGAACAGCAGGACTTTCTTGAGTTCTGCAGCCACCACTGGAACGTGTGCTACAGACTGCTCTGACAGCAGTGAGTAACTGTTTCCCTGGTAGATGGTGGCACCCCCATTGCCATCCCCTGGTGTCTGGTGGCACCTCCCACCCTCCAATTGCCATCACCTCCAGCTAGGGAATGAAAGGTGCAGGGTTGTTTGCATGGGCCTGGCTACTATATAGTGAAGACAACAGTCTTCTTGGCATAGGGCCCTGCATCTCTCCCCCATTGGGTGGCAGAGGGCCCTGTGCATTGGCTGACAAATGCACTTCTTGTCTTATGCATCTGTAGCTGTGGCCATATACAAATGCAGGGACCACAGGACCCTGCACTTCTGCAGCCCACCAGATAGCCCTATGAGTTCTTCACATCAATCATTGCACAGAACTGCAGGGCCCACAAGGTCCCTTCAGTTCTGTAGGTGAACAGAATCTTCCATTGGTACAACTGCTCTGCATCTGTTCATGCAGGTCCTAAGGGACCTATGTGAATGAGGATACAATTCTACTATCTCAAAAAAGAAAGGAAATTCTTTGCAAAAAACTTCATTAATGCACCAGTTAGGGTAAATTAATGCCACACAAGTAGGGAAATGTGGCATTTGGGTTTTCAACCCTAACTCCCCACCCCCAAGCAGCAAAAGGAAAAAAAAAACACTAGGGTTTTGAGTCTTTGGAGCCTTGGCAAATCAGTGGTGAGGTCTTCCCTTCAGTATGTTTTCAGTCCTATACATAATTTGGCCCACCACAACAAAGCACCTCAAGTTACTCACTCTTATGAAATAGAGAGGGACCAAAACATGGGCTACTTTTAAAGCTTCCCCTCCCACTCCCTTTGGAATGATTGTAGGCATTTGCATAATAAATGCAAACAAACTACCAAGTCCTTGAAAAAGACATTCTACCATAACCTGCAAAGGGACAACCTCAAAACCCCCCATTGCTTTTGGTCCACCATTGGTTTCATGTTAAACACATGGACACACCACCCCATCATACACTGTAGCCCCCCCTCAGGCCTTTTAACTGATCCTCCTGAAGTTGCCTATGCCTTCAACACAAAATTTATGGACTTGTCTGCCCACCTAAGCAAGCTACCTACCCACCACCAACACAGCCCAGGTGACCAGTCAAAGCACTCTCCCAGCCCCCACTGATACGTCCCCCCTTTCTACTTCAGAGCCATTTCCCACAGGGATACCTTAAAACTTATCATGAGCCTCCCTAGTAGGGGCAGCAATGGTAGTGATGTACTTCACCCCTCATTTCTTAAGCTCATTGTCCCTTCCATTTCCAAACCCCTCACCTTTATCTGTAACTTGGCCTTGACCACATCAACCATGCCTGCCTCCTGGAAGAATGCAGAGATCGTACCTTTCTTTAAGGCTGGTGACCACCTATCCCCCAACAACTATAGGCCTATCTCCATCCTCAATCACCTGAGCAAACTCCTGGAAAAAATTGCCCACCACCAGTTCTCTGAACATATAGGGAAATACAACTTCCTGTGCCTTCAACAACACAGGCTCCAGAAACACCACAGCACCACATCAGCATTGGTCCACTTTACCAATCACATCCTCCAGAACATGGACTTAAGGAATGCCACTGGTGCCATATTTGTGGACCTGACAAATGCCTTTGACCTTGTCAACCACACTCTTCCCTTCGCCAAGCTCCTATATCTTGGTTGCTCATCTGAAAGATCATTATGGTTCTGGTGCTATCTCTGGGACAGATCCCATTCTGTTAACATCAGTACAGCCACCTCTCTGGCCATATCTGTCTCCACTGGGGTCCCCCAGGGCTCCATCCTGGACCCCCTGCTGTTTTCCCTCTTTATAAATTCAGTTAAACTGAGGTCCCATCTGCCTGGATTGGTGGTAGTTCAGGTGGATGTTAAAGATCCCATGGCATTTATCGAAAAGAGTTGGGGACTTTCCCCAGTGTCCTGGCCAAATTTCCCTCATTCACTAAAAATACTACCAACAGCTTAATCTGGTTCAAGGTCAGTTGGCATTCATCTGTATCCCCCTCCCCCGGGTCGTGCCTGAAAATAGGCAGAATTTGTCTAGTGCACTTACCCGGTCAACAAAAAAAAAACTCAAATAAACTTCCTGTCAAAAGTCTTTCCTGTGAGGCCCTACTGTATGCTGATGAGCTGGTCTTATATCACAGTGAAAAAGCCCTAACAAAGCTATCCACCACACTTACGCAAACCTACGGGGCAGCCCACAAATGATTTCTGTTGAACAGACTCTTAGTCAATGAGAAAAGAACTTAGGAGATGCTACTAGGGTCCAAACCATACTGATCTAAAATCACCAAATCCTATTCCTCCCTCACAGTACTTACACCTGAAGGCCTCTCCCCACAGCATATCTCCTGCTTTAAATAGCTGGGTGTAACCCTGGACCCCTCCCTTATGTTCACGGAACACATTAATATTACAGTGCAAAGGGTCAACCAGAAACTAAGGGCTGACTTTAGACTCAAGCACTACCTGACCATTGAGGGCTGTCTAGCCATTGCCCAAGGAAAACTTCTCCCCCTATTAGAATACTTTTCCCTTATCTACTACCTCATGCCCTCCTGCTGTGCACTAGATGTACCACTGTCTATAACAATATCTGTAGGTTCACACTCCTATCACCCTACTCCAGACATCACTGCACCTTATACCAGTTGCTAGGGTGCTCCCACTACAAGGATGGTAGGACTATGCACTTGGCTGCAACATTGACAATGCCATTAAAGGTGGTAGACTGTCACCATACTCATCCCATTGCAAATGCTGAATTGCTTCCAGGTGTCTCTGTGAATCCTTGGTTCCCCTGCTGGAAGTCCCTAGGATCTTCACCATTCAGGAGAGCAAAGCCCTGTCCTTTGTGGCCCCCACACTATGGAATAAACTCCCTGCTTCCCTCCGCTCACTTGATTCACAGCCTACCTTCAAAACTCATCTCAGAGCCTGCCTACTGTCTGAAACCAAATGTTCCTGCTGTCCTGGGTAACTTAGGACATGAGTCCTCAGCCTAACTTAAGAGCCCCCACCTGCTCCATTCCCCTGGTAGGGTGCACCACTCGACTCTTGCACCTTACCCTCATTCTTTTGCACTTGCTCCTTACTTGTTTGGTATTGCACTTGTTTTTATTGTAACTGCATTCCCAGGACTGTATCCTGCATTCCCAGTGTATTATTGTACCTACTCATACGTCTTGTATACAAAGTATTTTTATCATTTCTTTTTCCATCTTATGTGAAGGCACCTGACCCTTCTTAAAGCATTTTTAATTGTATTGTATGTATCCATATGTGCACCCTTCTTAAAATATGTAAATTGTATTGTGTGTATTCATATGCACCATCTTCTTGGCCTGGGTCATGCCTGAAAATGGTCCATTGGATCAAAGAACTTATGTATTTATTTATTTATGTCTCTGATCACCGGGTAAGTGCACTGATCCAGGGGATGATTTTCAGGCACAACCTGGGCCACACAGGTGGCAGTTACAGCGGTAGTGACAAGTTATACAATGAGTACAAGCCATGTGGATAAACAGACAATATTGGTGAACAAAGTGGAAATACAGACATCATTTGTGAACAAAGAAAGTAACATAGGAAAGAAAATTAATGAGAACCAGAAATAAACAATCAGTACATCATGATAAGCATCAATTATTATACAATTATTTACAAAGGATAAGTGCAAATTAATGCATGATGTAAAAAGGAAAAAAAACATGCAAGACAATAGACAAGTGGGATAGCCTGAGAAGCAGGTAGTGAGGGTTGTAAGAAAAGAGTCCAAAGAAATGAGAGAAGGCAGAAGAGGCCAAATCAGCCCAAGAGGAAAAAGTCAGAAAGGTGGGGGTGGGGTTATCCAAGCTAGCAACAGCGTGTGGCCCCATCAAGCAGCCAGGATTTGAGATGTGTCTTGAAAGTGGAATGGGAGTCCAGAGCGTGGATGGGCATGGAGATTCTGTTCCACAGAGTAGGAGCAGCTACAGATAATGCTCTGCTACTCATAAGTGAGGAGACTTTTGGGATATCCTGAGGGGGCTGAGGATGCATACAGACACTTTGAGGGAGTTCTGGTCTTGAGGAGAAATGTATAAGGGGAGGCTTTGCCATGCCTGATGGCACTGCCCAGGAAGTAGCCAAGCCCATAATCAAATCTGCAGTGTAGTGGGAGCCAGCCAAGAGTCTGGTAGAGGTTGCAGTGGTGAGTGGAATATGGTCCTAGGAGAGTGAAATGACCTATATTGTTGTACTTGGAGTAGAGGTGTGAAAGCAAGGCTGAGGACGTGTGTGAATAAATGGAGCAGTAGTCAATCAAGGATAGCAAGTTACCTTGGACAATGGCTAAACAGGCTTCCCTGGTCAGGAGTGACTTCATCTGATAGGCTGCACCAAGCTTCTGGTTATTACGGTGGATAACAGAGGAAACATGATTGGAAAAGGAGACTGATGGATGCAGGATAACTCCCAGATATTTGGAGGTTAGTACATTTTCAAGTACAGAGTTGTCTGGTGAGACTATTGAGAGGGTGGACCCAGCCTTAGTGACCTTAGATAGGAAGGGTTTAGATCCAAATAACATCGATTTAGTTTTTTTAGTATTAACAATTAGGCGATGTGAATGGAACCAGTTGTTCCCCACAGAGTAGTTATCAGACAAAACCCTGGATATATTCTCAAAAGCCTTGTCACTAGTGAAGAGGACAAGGTCATCTGCATAAAATAGAGCATCACAAGTACAACAGTCAGAGGGGAGAGAGTTTATAAACAGGGAGAATAAAGAGTGGGCCCAGGATGGAGCCATGGGGTACACCGGTAGCAACTGGGAGGGCAGGGGATGTAGAACGTCCTACATATACCGACTGAGATCTATCTGAAAGGTAACTTTGGAACCATCATGTGGTCTCAGTAGAGCAGCCAAGGGTGCACAGGGAGGAGAGCAACAGGGTGTGGTTGACCAGGTCGAAAGCTTTAGACAGGTTGACAAAGATGGCACCCGTTGCTCTTCCAAGGTCCATGTTCCCAAGAATATGATTGGTAAACAGGGTGAGGGCAGATGTGGTGGAGTGATGTTAATGGAAGATGTTTTGCTGTCTGGACAGCAGGTTGTGTGTGTCAATATAGTTAGACAGTTGTCGATGGACAATCCTTTCTAGGAGTTTACTAAGGTGGGAGAGCAAGGATATAGGCCGCTAGTTATCTGGGGATAGTGGGTCACCAGTCTTAAAAGTTGGGACCACCCTGGCATGCTTCCAAGTGCTGGGCACTGAGGAGGTAGTCAGTTCCAGGTTAAAGAGGTAGATGAGTGGTTTTAAGATGGCAGGTGATACAAGTTTAAACATAGCAGGGAAAAGACCATCACTGCATGGGCTGCCCCAGCTAGGCAGGCTCTTCAGCAGTTTGGCAGTGTCCCTGGGGGTGATGGTCCAGAAGTAGAAAGAGGGGATGGAAGGAGTTTGAGGGGTATGGGTGGGGGGGTGATCAGAGAGACCAGTAGCCAACAGGGGTGGTAGCTTGCTAAGGAGGGCAGACAGGTCTGTGAATTTTTATTGAAGGCCTCTGCCATAGCAATGGGGTTGGCCAGATGTCTGGAGGGAGTGGCAGGGTGAATAATGGGGTTATGGGTTTGAGGGTTGAGCAGTGAGCTGACCTTGTTCCAGAAGCATGGTGGTCACCAAGACTGTCCCTTTGCTTGCCTTTTACTTACCTGGTAAACACATACATAAATAAATAACTAATTTCCACCCCATTCCCTGAGCAAACATCACACATAATCTCCTTTCTTCACGCAAGGCCTGCATGGCCCTGCATGAAGTAAGCTACAACAAATTGTGCTGGCAACATGTGGCAAGACATCATTCTCTGCCTTTGAAGAGTTTATCACTATGAGGCACCGGCTTGGAGCTGTTCCTTGTGCTTTGGACTACAGGCTACAGTCTGGGGGGAGAGGGACCATTAGGGTTGACAACCACAAGGATGATGCCACCATTTATTTGCCAAAACTCCATAGAGCCAAAACTCTAATGTTTTTTTTTTCCTTTTGCTGCTTGGGAGTGGGGAGTTAGGGTTGGAAACCCTAACACCACATTTCCATACTTTTGTGGTGTTAAGTTACCCTAACTGTGCATTAACAACATTTTTTGCAAAGGATATTTACTATGTCTATATCTCTATCTTTCTTTCTATCTCTCTATCTATCTATCCATCTGGATTTCCTTAATATGCTGTACATTTACTTGTATTTGCTGTATATTATGGTAAAACAAGTTTTACCAGCATTTGTACAGAGAAGCATGCTGGGGTAGAAAATGATATTTCTCTGTAGAATTCTGATCACATTTGTTTAAAGCAAGTGTAGTAAGTTAGTCCCAGCTGTCATGAACCAACATGATATATCGGACTGAGGTTGAAGTGAATATCACAACAGCTGGGACATATTTTTTGCTGCCTTCTTAGGAGGCCATTTGTTCCAAGCTTTGGGTCAAACATGTAATGAAAAATGTAATTAGAAAGAACATTCAGTGCATGTCAGCTCTCTAATAGAACAACTAGAATAATGGGAAAGCTATTCAGCAAAAACACCAGGCTGTAAACATTCAACTGAAATGGAGACGTCTATGACTCACTTTTATAGCAAACCAAATGATATGCATTTTGTTCAGATCTCAGATGCCATTTTAATAAGTGCTTATAAGCAGCTCTCTCCTGGCTTTTTTAAAATGGATTAAGTATGTATTTCCAGCCGTTTGTCCTAACGTTTCTGATTTTCAGAGACCTAACAAAAGGATTAATGAAAATGTCTTTCATGTACTGAAGTCACGTACAAATCTAAAACAGACAGCAGCAGATGAAATCTACTAAAGGGAAATTCATCTGGATGACTAAGCAGCAGTACTTGGCAGCAAACCAAATATAAATAAATGGCAACAATGTGTTCTTTACAATGTTAGATTCTGTTCTGGGATATTCTTTATTCAGTTAACCATTTTCTTTAATAATTATTTATATGTTTTTTAGCTGTGTTTTTGCTCATCCATTTGGTGGACAGATGTACCACCTTCTGGTCATGTTGGCAACCATAGTGTTCCAATAGGGAATTTACCCCATAGCTTCCTCAATGCCTTTTCCCCTCCTTGTGGGGACATCAGTGCAAGGATGCTGTCCAGATGGAAGTGCATGCAAGGGCATGATCTGCTACATGCTCTACAATGCCTCCTCTCCTCCACACCCCAGCCACTGCACTACTGTCTCTATTCCTACAGGTGGCAGTAACAGAGCAAGGTGATGTCACATTCCTCCCAAGAGGATCATGTCCACCAGGATGCTTAGTCTTCCCACCTGGCAAGTCCCCTACATCCCAGGTTTATTCCTGAACCCGGGTCACTGGCATTGTGAGCAGTAGAAACATTATTATTTACCCCTATTTCCCACTTTGTTTCATCAGCCCCCAAAGCCAAACAATCAGGGTTGCCACTATATCCTTCTTCTAGTTGGGAGAGTGTGTGAGGGACTGCCTAATAGTTGGCACTGAATTTGCTTCTTCAACAGCTGGTGAGGGATGCACAGATACAGGGTAAGTCATTCCTCCCTTCTCTGGAGCCAGACACCTCATCTCTGTTACATGATCTTCCTATTCCCAGCCCAGGGTGAGATTGAGAGTTTGTTTGTGGACCTGGTCTTATAAGTGACAGTACAACCACCGGACCTCATTCAGCCATTTTTAAAGTAAGTTGTATTATGCTTGCAAGTTGTGTACATTTGGGTTAAATCATGGCAATCAAGCAACAGTGAACAGGACACTGGTCACTCTACATAAAACAACAGCAGTTGGCTAACATATACTCACAAATCAATCTGTTATATTAAGAATTGCAGCAGCAGAAAACAGCATTCACAGTGGGACACCAAACCAGTTCAGAATGTTTCACACTATTGTGAATGGTCAAGAGTGTGGCAGTTAAGATTCAATGCAAAAAAGTGCAACATCATGCAGTTGGGGCACAGGAATGCAGGGAAGGAGTACACAATGGGGGCAGAGATGTTGACTGCCACCAAACAGGAAAGGAATCAGGGGGTAATCATATCCGATGATCTAAGGGTGGCCAAACAATGTGCCAAGACTGTGTGGAGAGCCAGTGGGGTACTGGGGTGCATAGGGAGAGGTACAGCAGCAGAAGGACTGAGGTAATGATGCCTCAGTACAAATCATTAATGAGACCTCATCTGGAGCACTGTGTCCAGTTCTGGAGGCTGCATCTCTGCAAGGACATAGAAAGGGTAGAGGCAGTTTAGAAAAGGGCAATAAAATGGTGCAGGGCCTGCACAATAAGTCATATGAGGAGCGACTGGAGGACCTCAATATGTATACCCTAGAGGAAAGGAGGGAAAGTGGGGTTATGATGGAGACCTTCAAATATCTTTAGGGCATAAATAAGGTACAGGAGGGTGGCCTCTTTCAGAAAAAGAGATGTTTAGAGGTAATTTGAGGAAGTATTTTTTCACAGAGAGGGTTGTGGATGCATGGAACAGCCTTCCTGAGGAGGTAATGGAGTCAAAAACAGTGGGGGAATTCAAGAATGCATGGGACAGACATAAAGCAATTCTAGTAGGGGTTAGGAGGAAGTAGTCTCTTTTCTAACTAGGATCAGCAGCTTATCCATTAAGTAGGGAAATGGGCAGACTAGTTGGGCCAAGCAGTCATTATCTGCCATCAAATTCTATGTTTCTATGTTTCTGTGTTCTAGAACAAGGGGTCATGACATGAAGCTGGAAGGGGTAGACTAAGGGGTAACATGAGAAAGTATTTCTTCACAGAAAGGGTGGTGGATGCATGGAACCGCCTCCCAGCAGAGGTGGTGGGGGCAAATGCATTAGTGGAATTCAAAAATGCATGGGATAAAATAAGGGAACCCTACTAATAGGAAAGAGATCAAAGCCAGAGATCGAGTAGGGTCTGTGGTTTCTGCAGCAGGCAGAAAAAAGGGCAGGCTGGGTGGGCCTAGCAGTCCTTATCTGCTGTCAGTTTCTGTTTCTATGTTTCTATCAAGTGCTTTTTCAAGGGAATTGCCTAGCCACCTGTTGTTTTATTTATGTGGAGCAACCAGTACCCTGTTCATTGCTGTTGGAATCTGTTTTTGTGGTGAGCATGGTCTTTCAGGCCTCCTGCTTCCTTCTAAATCATGGCAATTTCCCAGCAGCTGGTAAGAATCTCCTCCCCTGAAGTAACTCTTAAAGTATGCATGCCATATTCACAGTATGGACATGCCAAGGTGATGATAGCAAGTTGCTGATGTCTGATAATGTAGCCTCAACCTGATCTACTTACACAGATGCTGGTGAGCCTGGCAATGAGGCAGGAACTTTTACAAAACATAAGAAACAATTCACTCACTGCAGGTAAAATGATTTTCTTATATTGTTAACTTCCAACTGGAGTTCAGTTCTTTTTTTTTTTTTTGTGACTAAAACTGCAGCAAAAATTGCATTGTGAAAATTTTTTGTAAGACAGTTATAGTAAAAGTAGTAGTCAGAGTCCGGATGTCCTGGCCATTGTTGAAACTTGTCTGACACCCACCACCCCTGATCATGCCATATCTATTCAAGGCTACAAGATACTCAGGCTGGATAAGACCTCAAAAAGGGGGTGGCGGCTGTGCTATTTATATAAAGGAATATCTCACATGCCTTCCTGTTACGTATACCACCACGGATACGGCGGTACAACTCCTTCCTATCAAGCTACTCCTTGGTGCCCACAACAAAGTCCTCATGGTTACTGCTATCTATATCCCACCAAAAGACCCGGTGTCCGGGCCTTCAGACTATACTAGAATTCGTCAGATCTCAACATCCTGACGCCGAGCTCCTTCTCCTTGGTGACTTTAATATCAACTGGCTAGCACCAGACACAGGGACGACTAAGGATGCCATCCTTGCTGCAAACTTAACACAGTTGGTCAATTCACCTACTAGGAAAAACTATAAATCTGGTAATAGTACCCTAATAGACTGGATCCTTACCAATCACCCTGCATGGATACATAATGTCGCTGTTCTCCCGGACTCTCTTAGCGACCACTCTCCCTTAAAATGTACCTGGTCAAACAAGTTCAGAAAACCACCTCCTAGAACCATCTCTAGTAGAGTACTACCTTTTGGCAACCTTACCCCTCTCAAGGAAAATCTTAGACAGAAAGACTGGTCTCTCATTTACAATACTCGAGATGCTGACAAAGCCCTTAATCACTTTATCAACATTTTCAGTGCTGCCTGTGATTCCTATGCACCTGTCAAAAAGCGCAAAGTGAAAGCGCTCTCAAATCCTTGGCTCACTGCTAATCTATTGGCCCTACACAAAGGAAGGGACCACCTCTGGGCTATAGCATGAGGCACTGGCTCTCTGACTGACATCCAAAAGTATAAACAGGCCCGAAACTACTGTACCAAAGAGACTAGCCGGGTGAAGAGTGTCTACTTCAAGAATGCCCTCTCCAACTCCTGGGGTGAAGGGAAATCCTTCTGGGACAATCTAAGAAATATCACGGGTAAGCAGTCCAAGTCCTCTCCTACTATATTGAATGTGGATGGCACTACCACCTTGACCCCTTGGTCATAGCAAACACCCTAATGAGACTTTCACTGACCTTAGTGGTGTCCTCTCATCTGACTACTTCGCTGATACTGACCCTTCAATCTCTATATCCCCTCCCGCCCCTCCAAGCATACCACCCTTCCATCTTAAAATAGTTAAAGCATAGGAAGTTCATAAATACATAAAGAAGGCTATATCTAAATCCCGGGCAAGCAGTGACTGTATTGACCTTAAAATACTGTCCCTTACTCTAGATGAAGTTCTACTCCCCTCACCAGAATATTCAATCTCTCCCTCTGCTCCAGCAAGTTCCCTAGTAAATGGAAGGCTGCAATAGTCACTCCGGTACACAAAAGTGGTGACAAGTCTCTGCCTGGTAACTATAGACCTATTTCAATACTTCCTCCCTTGTCAAAGGCGCTTGAACGTATAGTGGCTGACCAACTAACAGACTACCTTCAGAAATATAACATCCTCTGTGCCCAGCAACATGGATTCAGACAAAGGCATAGTACATCGACAGCACTGCTTGAATTCTCAGGAGCAATCCACAAGGCCTTGGACAAAGGACTCCTTACCGGAGCTGTGTACATTGATCTAACAAAGGCATTTGACACTGTACATCATGGTCTACTCATCAGTCAACTACAGTCTCTTGGGCTCTCCCCGAGCTCTGGTGCCTGGATAAAAAGCTACCTTGCCCACCGCTCTCAGGTTGTAAAAATAGCTGGAGTTCTCTCAGACCCTAAGCCTGTCCTCTCAGGAGTGCTGCAGGGATCCATCTTAGGCCCTCTCCTCTTCAGCCTTTTTCTAAACTTCCTCCCTAAATCCTGCCCAGAGCAAATTATCCTCTATGCTGATGATGCTGTGATTCTATCTTCGCACAAAGATCCAAACCCCTTACGCCTTAGCCTCCAGCATGCATTTGCCTGTGTTGAGACATGGTTCGTTGAACATATGCTGATCCTAAACCACAAAAAAACAAAATCCATGCTCTTCTCAAGTCCTCAAAACAAGAAAAAGCAAGTACCTCTCACTATCAACACATCCCTGGGAATCACCCTTGAACAGGTGGCTACCTTCAAATATCTTGGAATCACCTTTGATCAAGGCCTAGTCTATGCAACACAAATTGATAATATAGCCAAAACTATTAATCAGCGGCTTGGGATACTTTACCAAAACAGACAACTCCTTACCCTACCGGCACTGAAGCTAGCTATTCAATCCTCAATCATCTCAGTCATCGACTACGGCTTAATTGTCTATGGGTCCACCTCTTCAAGCGCACTTAAACATATCACAACCTCCCTTAACAAGGCCTGTCGGCTGCTTACGGGTGCTCATCGATGTACTCATACTTGCGAGCTCTACTCTGAAACTGGGTGGTTACAACTCTCAAACCGCATAAAGTACCTCACCTGCCTTATGGCTAAGAAATCCATCATGGGCCTCACCCCACCTTGCATTCAAGACCTGTTATGCCAGAACACAAGTGTCCGACCCACCAGAAGATCAGTAAATCAGCCTCTTCAGGTCCCCCATTGCTGAACTACTCAGGGTCAGCGATTATTTGCCTATCGTGCCCCCAACTGGCTAAATACCCTTAGCACCACTATTACCTCCTCTAACTCTCTAGGTGCTTTTAAATCTAGCCTATTCTCTCACCTTGCCACCTCCAACTCTTGTGACTGCCTTGATTAAATCCTAACTATTTCCTTTTCTCTGCCTGACCACCTACCTGACAAAGGCCTGGTAGAGGTTTCCTTTTCTCTAACCATGGTCCGCTCCTCCCTCCTTTCTCTCTCTTGTACTACCTATCACACTTCCTTACCTATTCTTTCCTTTCCTAATGTTCTCTAAATGATGAAAGTGTTTAACTGGTAATTTATCTGTCGTTCACAAATGTATATGATGTTTAACTGTTTAATGCCACTGTTTATTTCCTCAATGTAATCTAAATGTGCAACTCACTGTAACCCTATTGTTTGTACCTAATTTTGTCGCGGAACCTTTGTAAAAGAGCCTTGGCTCAAAGGTATTTAATTCCTAGAATACAATAAATAAATAAATAAATAAAAGTGGGCCCCTTGCTTCCAGAGAGTAGTGAACCTATTATAGAGCCCACCAGTGGAGACAATGGTCAGTAAGGTAGTTCAAGTTTTTAAGGTAAGAAGTGCAAGGGACAAGCTGTATCCAGGGCATCCTCCCCCAAAGCTGCTCACATTATTCGGTTTTCTTTTTCACTTTCCTTCTTCATTCTTTGATTTTAACGGGGTCAATGATCTCAGAAATTGGCTGAGTTGTGACAAGCCTGACCTCCATTGACATTGTGACCAGCAAATACTTGAGGTACCTACAGTTTAAACTTTAACATGCCTCTATGAGCTGGACTAGCACTACTTGTTCTATCTGTTTTATTTGGAGAAGACTCTTTGCCTTCATCTCTTAAACAGAGTGCTGGCCCATAAGGGACTCACAGGAAGCCACGGGGATCATGCTAAATAAGTGATAGCCAAACCTGTACTGATCTTTTGCTAACTAAAGACACAGTAGCTCCACCCTGTCTTATTTACTGAGATTTAATTACATTTCTTTTACATTGTTTTTCCATATACAGTAGCTTTTCTCCTTTGGTCAGTATGAGCAGGCTCTCAATCCTGTCCTTGCCTCCTCCTGTCCAGCATCACTTCTCTCCCATATCTCAGGCCCAGAATTTCCCACAGATTGCCCCCCATGTCAGGGTTGGGAAGGAAAGGGTTGTCCTCCCCTCATCTAGAGATCGACATCAAGATTGGGCCGGAGACCAGGTGATGGTGTGAGATGGAGGTAGGCAGGCAGGGTTTCATGTGTCCTGTGCCAACCATTTTCTGTTTTTTCTCCCTTCCCCATAGCTGGGGCATGCACATCAGCATGTGCACGTGGAGGTGTGTGCACACTGTGGAGTCCCACAGCACTCTCCTGTCTTTGGCATTCCTGAACCCATGCTACCCTCAGGCCTCTACTTGGTGGTAGTCATTTGGTGGGAATGTCAATTCACCCTTCCTGGGAGAAGAGAGTTGTTCTCCAGATGCTCAGTCCTCTCCCTCTCCCTCTCCCTCTCCCTCTCTGGCTGACCAGCAATCTGCATTTGTCACCAAACATGGGTCACCGGTGTGTCAGGAGGTAAGGTGCCAGTGCCTCAGCCATCCATGCCACTGGGCCGGCCCATTTACATTGTTTAAAAAGTTTATAGGGGTGCTACTGCTGTTTTTGCCTTTGTCAGAAACCAGTAGTATCTAGTTGCACCCCCCCCCCAAATGCTGCTCAAAGGAGCCCGCAAGTCATTTTTAAGTTATTCTATTTTCATGACCACATCTCACTAGTAGCAGTAGTAACTTTTAAATGATTTACAATCTTTTTTTAGCTGCATTTGGGGTAGGGAGGATACCGTATGGTTTTGATATTGGACACATACTGTACCAGCAGCATCCCTATAAAATCTAAAAATGTAAAAGAATGTGATTAAATCTAAATGACTGTTCCAGGGTGGAGCTTGCTATGTCCTTAGTTACCAAGTAAAGTTAGGGGAAATTCATTGCGGTCTTCTTATATAAACATAGCAGGAGGCTTGAATGGGGGGTTGGGGGCACTGCATGACCATGATGGTAGGGCAAGTAAAGCAGTTCACCTGCTTGCAGTAATGGTCAAATGAGTGCAATGCACAGCAAAGCACTGCAGCTAGTAGAAGGATCTGATTAATGTCTACATTAGGATATTTAAAAAAATAAGTTCAGAGGACACTGATGTGGTAATTTATTGAATTAGTTATGGTCCTAAGGGTAAAGATATCAAGAGGGATACTTTTCAAGATTCACATGACCCTGTAGTGTGCATGGAATAGCAATTGTCTATTAGGCAAGTTATCTCTTACTCAGAGTCTGTTAAAAGAGGGAGAGTCTTCTTTTTCTGGCCAGCTAGAAGGTATTATGTGGCAAGAGAAAAAAAAAGACTGTTGGCTGCACAAAACAGCACTACCCAAGCAATTTTACTGCATGTTGTAAACATGTTTAGCTTTATTGCCCTACTAATAGCAAAGTTATTCACACCAAAATGGAGAACAGTGAGACTAAGACATTTCCCAGTGTGGCAAGGAATGCTGGCATACTCAAGATGGGCTACAGCTGTACAATGAGGAAGGGGGTACTGGTCATTTCAATGGAGATGGTAGTCAGAGGGAGTCAAACTAATTGACAGGGAAGGCAGTTAGTCACCAATGGCAGGAGTTAGATGATTGGGTTCACTGAGGGAAGACAGCAGAGCTGAGTAGCACAAGAATGATTGACCCCACATTTTGAACAAGGAACCATAATGGGACACATCTTTCTTGAATGTAGGTCATATGAGAATCACACCTAACAAAATATTCTAGCTTGAACACCAAATGTACTTGGATGTCCAGGATGTAAAGAGCTGGTAAGGGAAGAAAATGACTGTGGTTCTGAGGAGAAGGAACTCAGGCTATTTGGAGGGGATAGATCAGGCAGAAAAAGGACTAGATAGCTCTTTATTTAAGGGAGGATATCACTGTGAAGTAAAAGGGAAAATGTCAGGGGGGCAAGCAGTTGCTCTGAGTCCATCTGGTCAAGCTCGGAGAAAAAAGTGAGGGATAAAATAGTCACTCAAGAATGAACTACAGGACTATAAACAACTCAACTTAGCTAATCAGATGTATCAGTGATATGTGCTTTATGAACATTAAATTCCACAACTGGAATTCTGTTAGCATTAGGTATTACACTTCCATGAGTTGTTGAGAAAATGTTGCCAATTATCAATCTGTAGTGCAGTATTTCCAGTATAAATTTACAGTAAAAGTGCCAACCTTTTGTCTCCAGCTTTGTAAGATTTCAGGACCCATTGAAATTGGAGAGGCATGCCAAACTGACAGCAATAGCAGAGGACTGGCAAACATCTACACTTTTAGAAGCTTAGCACACAATTTCCCAAATAACTACACAGTGAAATTAAGAACCCTATCTCTACATATTTAGTAGTTTCCAAAGCTAAGTTCTTAGCAGTGAACTATTTTCACCAAATCACACACATGCACAAAAAAATGCCAGACATTTATCCCCTTTAGGTTTGACTCCACTCATACAAATGCCATGATATTTGGCAGGCATTTAGTAAACTATACAGCAAGTAAGCAAGACATACAATGGATGACTATGAACTAATATGCAGACTTCATGAAATTTCACTAAAGTCTGCAAAACTGCATGTACTGTAATTAACGGAATTTTGCAAACATCCTGCAAAAATGGAATTTGCTAATTTTGCCTAACCTACCATGATTAGTGAAAATTGGTCCTGTGACATTTCCATTATTACAGTACAACTGCAGAGCTGCAGTTTGTGGGCTTTTTTTGATAATAGTGCCAAAATGCATCTAGAGTGTGCTATTAGGCCACATCAGCCTCATTTCTCAGGTGGATTTAGGCATTTGCCTTTGCCTTGTGCCACACTCTCACTGTTGTTTGTTATTGCCAACTTACGTCACCTGTATTTTGATGGTTAATGCAGCTTACATCAGTTTGCCGTCTCTTAAGTGTCTAATGCTTCGACAGAGTGATTTGACCTGGAGTCTGTATAGATCTGTGTACTTATTTTTGATATGAATGGTAAACCTAGGGGCCACAAATACAAGGCAACATGTCTACGTAGAACACCACTAGAAATGGAGAATCTGTGCTGTAAGCAGAGTCTCTCTGGTGGGCCGGTAAACTCTGCCATGCTGAAGCAAGAGACAGAAATCACATATAAAAATATTGTGTACTGTAGGTATAAATTTTGCTGCACTTAATTTAATGTTCTCACTTTTATATAATGTAATTTATCTGTAATTTTGCTGCTTTTCACTTTTTGTGAGACAGTCTGTTTATGTTTAATGGTTTTGCTTTCTTAATGCTTCCATTTTCATTATCACTCATATCTACAGCTGTTCTAAGTCTAGTTGACCCAGCATTGCATAATATCCCAAGTTCTGGATAATTCTCTATGCAGAATGTTTGATTTCTTCTGCTATGGTGGGGTCTGTCTTTCTTTAGACAATACGACTTGATGGGACTTGGATTGCACTTACTGATGCCAGTGTGAGTGTGAGGCACAACTCTGCAGGCAGAGTGCCTTTCCCCCCTGGGCATGTGGTAAATCTAGCACAACCCAAGCCCTGGAGTGTCTTATTGCTAATATAAAATGCATTCATAATGAAATAAAAAAAAATACAAGTAAAACTTTTTAAAGCATAGCTAACATTAGTTTTAATGTTTAAAAATAAAGTAAATTGTTCCTCACCTGGGAGTGCCAGCAGGGTTCCTGAACACAGTCAGCCTCTGCTTTTCTGTTTCATTCCATGTTTTTGCTATAAACAAAAGCATGCCCTCACCAGATATCCAGATACCACCAAATTTTAGCTGTTCTTTCATCCCCATAGCTCTTTTTATTCTCTTAACTGTCTTACTCTCTCTCATACCAGTTCAGCATGAGAACATAGACATTTTCTTCAGTTTCAGTTCCGGAATTGGAAGCATACTGCCAGACCAAGCCTGTGATACTCCATTTACAATTGTAGGCTCTGGTGTTTTACTGTGTTACTCAATTACAGCTTTTGAAATACATGACCATTGCACTGTCGGAGGATGGCAGAATAAAAAAGCACTCACCTTTGTTTTTCTCTTTGTTTTTATTTGTTTATTGAATTTTGGTAACCGGGTAGGCCCACTGAGACCATAGGTCCCTGTTTAAGGTCAACCTGGAATACATTACAGGCAGATATTCAGACAGGAACAGGTACAATGAATGCAGTCATTTACAATGTATTGGATTAATTACAACCAACAATATACAGGTAGTAAACATGCAAGACATACCTTTTATACAGGAGGAATGGAATAATGTAAGATATACAGTACCCAGGACATCACAGGTAATGTTACTGTATGACATGGATATATAACAAGAGCAAGCCACAGAGGCATAACATTGACTGGAACTCTCGAGATATGGCCATTATTCAACAGTAGCAAGAACAATGATTGCTTTCAAGTAGAAAGCTCTTCAGGCCTTATTTAAAATCCCTGAGAAAAGAAAAGTTTTGCAGCTCAGCTGAAAGAGAATTCCAGTGAGATAGGAAAAAGTAGGTGTAGAACCTCTTAACAGTATTTGTTTTAACGTTGTGACTAATTTTGTTATATAAAACTTTGAGCCTGTTAGTCTCAGAGCTCCTGAGGGACTGAAGGACAGAGGCATCAAATAGTAATGAGAGAAGCAGGATGCTCTTTGCAGTGGCAAGCCTTGACTCCTGGGTTAGAACCTCAGCCAGGCAGTATAGTAGTCCAATGTTTTGGTGGAGAGACTTTGTGATATGATCTACCTGAATTCTGAAATTGATTTCTTGGTCAATACAGACCCCAAGATACTTTAGCGTGTCCACTACTTTGATTCGTTAGCAATATGAGGTAGCTGGGGACAACAAGTGTTGCCTATCCATTCCAAAGTGTTTTGACCTAAACAGAACAGCCTTGATTTTTTTTCTTTTCAGTCATGACAAGCTTATCTCCTGGCCATCTGGAAAAACGCCCATGTCATTCCACTCTTCAATTCTGGCAGTTCAAGCGACCTAAATAACTACCGCCCTATCTCTCTGCTCCCTACTCCTTTTAAACTCCTTGAAAGAGCAGTAAATACCCAGCTTAAACAGCACATTAATGACTCTGACTTATTAAATCTAGCACAGTCTGGATTCCGATCTTGCCATAGCATCATCTCAGCACTTGCTAAGGTCATGAATGACTGCTTCTGTGCCCCGGATGCCAGAAGCTATGTCTGCACTCTGTTCTTCAACCTTAGTAAAGCTTTTGACACGGTGGACCGCAACTTGCTTTTGGTCAGTCTACAAAATATTGGCATTTGTAACTTGGCCCTCGAGTGGTTCTCCAACTACCTATCTGATCGTCAGCAACATATCAAGGTGGGGGGACTCCCCCCAAAAGCTCTTTCTAGAGGGGTGCCTCAAGGGTCCATCCTGGGCCCACTCTTATTTGCTATCTAAATAAATGATTTAAATGCTGGTGTCAAGGCAGCAGATATTCACTTCTTCACCAATGACACCGTGCTGTATGTAGCCAGACCTTCTCTGGAACTTGCATGTAGTGTTCTCCAGTAAGAATTTACCCATCTGCAGAACAATCTTCTTTACTCTAAGCTTCTGTTAAATGCCAAGAAAATGAAGGCCACGATCTTCTCCCCAACAGCAAACTCCCCCAATCCCAGCACTGTGGGGACAGCCCCACAAATCCACACATTGGTCGGTGAACCACTGGAATACATTGAGTCCTTCAAATATCTGGGGGTGTGGATAGACCCCAAACTTTCTTTTAAAGTCCACATTGATGAAATCTCCAAAAAGCTTAGACAGAGGCTTGGGATTTTCTTCAGAATCAGGCACCTGCTGTTGCTTGAGGGGAAATTAAGGTTTGTACAAACAACTTTCCTACCCCTCCTTGACTATGCAAACTTTCCATACGGGTGTAGCTCAAGCATGGCCCTCGACAACTTAATACCCTGTATCATCGGGCACTTAGGTTCATCACTGATGCACCCTACTCAATACACCATTGTACCCTCTACAAGAGCTTAGGATGGGCTCACTTAGCCTCAGGCGACATAAGAATGCTGTGCTCTGGACCTACAGGGCCATCTCTAACAAACTGCCTCAATATATCAAGGATTGTCTACCCTTCTGCAGCCCTAGCAGCTACTTGCTAAGAAGTCAGTCCCAGATTTCACTTTTCATCCCTAAAGTCAAGACGAGCTTTGGTAGCACAGCGATAAGTCATGCCCTTCCTGTCCTCTGGAATACTGCTCAAAAAACACTACAACTTATTGTACTTTCACCATGGACAGCTTTCAAAAACCTTGTGCACAGATCCTTCTCGGAGTCCTGCAACTGTTTCAGACATTGACACCTCCTAACCCAGACTCTACTTGCTGCCAGTCCCCCCTGACTATTTTGCTCCCATACCCTCCCACCACCGTACACACCCCTTATACCTGGAATGTGCACAGTGTATTACCATGCCCGGTGTATTACCATGTCACTCATGCAGGTACATTACCTCTCCCACACCCAACCCCAATCACCTCTCCACCCCAACCCTTGCCTACCTCCTTTAACTTTGAACACCCTGTGCTTACATTGTCTCACTACACCGTCCTACTACACAGTCCTCGCAAAGGTGATGCATTGCTTTACTTGGTCAAACTTCTTGTTCTTATGCAAACTGTAATCCACTGCACACATGTACTTGCCTTGTTTAGGATTTGCACAAACTATTTCCTGCCTTTGTACCATGTCTGTACCTTATGACACTGTGTGCTCTTCCAATGCCTACCATGATGCCACCATGCCTCATTATTAGCAGTCATGTGTATTCACTTTATACTGACTGCCAATGTACTTATGTCTTTTACAAATTGTTGTTTTTGTTACTTTATTGTTGTACTTAATCCAGGTCCATCTCGTAAATGAGCCTTGCTCAATGGTGTTCCACCTGGCTAAATAAAGAGACTGATTGATTGATTGAGTGATTGATTATCAGAGAACCATTTTTCTGGTGTACAGAAGACAATGGTGAGCTTGGCACTAATCATATTCATATCAGTGGAACTTCTATACAGAACTGCATTATCTGCATAAAGCTGTAGATTCCCTCCACCACAATTTTCAGGCATGTCATTAACAAATACAGTTTTTTTGTTCCATTTAAAAATTCATTACAAAATTTAAAACCCAGGCTAGAAAAACAGTTATTCATTTCAATTACATTAAATAGAGATATATCTTCATATAAGATCTCATATGTGACAAAATAAAACGCATAGTTAAAAGAGAATTCTTGTTTCCGGTGACTATATATTTTCATATTACTTTTTTTTTAAATATAATTAAAGTCAGGATGGAGCTTGTGAGGACTTTAAGCTAACTTGGAAAACTCCCAAGTGTAAAGAGAACCCTACAAGACCTGCATTTCTTTTTTTTTTCCATAAAGATGTTTATTGAATTTTCAGTTTGTTATAACAAGAATAAACACCAACCTGCATACAGTCGTTAGCAGGTGGTCCCACTAGGACCAGTATCTCCACAATATCAAGACTATAAAAGCGTGGTGGATAGGCCTCTTATCACTGTTGGGGGGGGGTGCTTTTTATCAGAAAAACAAGATATATGAACTGAAAACCTCTATTTGAATATTCAGTCTGTTCCTCAAAATATTTCTTCGGGAGCCTTGATTCATTTAGAATCTGGAAATCTGTAATAGAAACATAGAAACATAGACTTTGACAGCAGATAAGGACCGCTTGGCCCACCTAGTCTGCCCATTTTCCCACCTAGAGGATAAGCTGTAGATCCTATTTAACCAACAGCCTATTTCCTCCTACCCCCCACAAAAATTGCCTTATGTCTGTCCCATGCATTCTTAAATTCTCCCACAGTTTTAGACCCCACAACCTCCTCAGGAAGGCTGTTCCATGCATCCACCACCCTCTCTGTGAAAAAATACTTCCTCACATTGCCCCTGAGCCATCCCCTCTATCTTCAGATTGTGTCCCCTTGTTCTTGCACATCTCTTTTTCTGAAAGATGCTACCCTCTTGGACTTTGTTGATTCCACTGAGGTACTTAAAGTTTCTATCATGTCCCCCCTCTCCCTCCTTTCCTCAAAGGTATACATATTAAGCTCCTTTAGTCTCTCCTCATATGGCTTCTCTTGCAGACCCTGCACCATTTTAGTTGCCCTCCTCTGAACTGCCTCCATCCTGTCTATGTCCTTGCAGAGATGGGGTCTCCAGAACTGGATGCAGTACTCCATATGGGGTCTCGCCAACTGTTTGTACAGGGGGTTAATAACTTCTTGTTTTCTGCTGGTGATACCTCTCCCTATACATCCCAATATCCCCCCAGCCCTCCCTACTGCCTTCTCACATTGCTTGCCAACCTTAAGATCATCTGTTATGATTACCCCCAGGTCTCTTTCTATTTTTGTCATTGTTACTACCTCCCCCCCATTGTGTAATTTTCTCCTGGGTTTTTGTTTCCCAGGTGCATTACTTTGCACTTCTTTGCATTGAACCCAAGCTGCCATACTTCTGACCATTCCTCCAACCTTGCCAAGTCCCTTCTCATCCTTTCCACGCCTCCTTGTGTATCAACCCTTTTGCAGATCTTTGTGTCATCTGCAAAGAGGCATATTTTTTGTTCCAGTCCCTCTGCAATGTCACTTATAAAGACATTAAAAAGGACAGGACCCAGTACTGAACCCTGTGGTACTCCACTAGTAACCCCCCTTTCTTCAGAGTGGACTCCATTTACAATTACCTTCTGTGTCCTGTTGTTCAGCCAATGTTTTACCCAGGCTACCACCCTGGGACCCACTCCCAGGCTGGTTAATTTGACTACTAATCTTTTGTGTTGGACTTTGTCAAATGCCTTGCTAAAGTCTAGGTAGGCCATGTCCACAGCCCCTCCCTGGTCTACTACTTTGGTCACCCAGTCAAAGAAATCAATTAGATTCGTCTGACATGACCTTCCCACTGTGAACCCATGCTGTCTTGGGTCCTGTGCCCCACTGACGTCTAGGTACTCAACAATTCTTTCCTTCAGAAGTGATTCCATCACTTTCCTTACCACAGAGGTCAAACTGACAGGTTTGTAGTTTCCTGCCTCTGTCTTGGTCCCACTTTTGTGAAGGGGAATCACATCCGCCTTCTTCCAGTCCTCAGGTACCACACCATCCTCCCATGATTTGTTAAAAAGAGTAGTCAGTGTTGTCACTAGTTCTCTGCTTAATTCTCTTAGAATTCTGGGGTGAATTCCATCTGGCCCCATTGCTTTGTCCACCTTCAGTTTTAGGAGTTCCTTCAGAACCCTTTCTTCTGTGAAAGGACTGGGATCGACCCCCTCTCCAGAGTGCTTCTGTTAATTGGATTTGGCACCTCCCCCACTTGCTCTTTTGTGAATACTGAACAGAAGTATTCATTCAGTATCCCTGCTTTTTCACTGTCACTCTCTGCCCACCCACCATCCATTCTATTCAGCCTCACTATCCCTCTCTTTGTCTTTCTAAGCTCCCTGATATACCTATAAAAGGTTTTATCCCCCTTCTTAACTGAGTTAGCTATCTTTTCCTCAGTTTGTGCCTTTGCTATTCTGACTACCCTCCCTGCTTCCTTCTGCCTTAATTGGTACAGTTCTCTGTCCTGCTCCTTCTGTGTTTTCTTATACTTCCTAAATGCTATATTTTGTCCTAACCTTCACTGCCACCTCTTTTGAGAACCATAGTGGCTTTTTATTTTTTTTGATTTGTTTATTGCTTCACACAAAGGCTTGTTGCCTCTGTGATGGCAGTTTGATATTTCCCATTGTTGCTCCACCTCCTCTAACCTGTTTGCTAGTGCTTTTCTAAGGCATTCTCCCATCTTGCCAAAATCAGCCCTCCTGAAGTCCAGAACCCTCACTTTTGTATGGCTTGACTCTGTAGCTGAGTTTATCATGAACCACACTGTTTGGTGGTCACTTGTTCCCAAATGGCTACCCACTTCTAGATCTGAGATCCTCTCACTGTCCCCATTTGAGAGTATGAGGTCTAAGATTGCTCCCTCATGAGTAGGTTCCAAAACTAGCTGTCTGAGGCATGTTACCTGAAGGGCATCAAGAATGGCCCACTAAAATAAAAGTTGAAATTCTGAGGCTGGACTTTCAAAACCCCCAGAAAGTTGGTGCAGGGGCAGGACAAACTGGCGCAAGTGGGTCTTCACTTGGAAAGCTCTAGTTTTTCCTGCATATGCTGGATTTTCAAAGATGAAGCTGTTTTATAACTGGCTCCATGATTTATAGCATCTTGCAGCATTTTGTGGTCCAGCTGCACCAAAATGTTGCACCTGGTTGGACAAGGCATAACATCCTCTGCAGCTGTACCTGCTGACTGTGCAGAGCACAGGCAAAAGATCGGAATGTCCACAAGTGAGGAGATTTATTCTCACACTGGTGGCTGTGGAGTGGGAAAAGGGAACTGTCCAAGCTTCACTCACAAAATGAAATCTGGCACACACACACACACACAGGTAACCTTAGTAAATATTTATATAATGTGTTCAAGATTTTCTCCAACATCAATAACTTTGTCATTCTCCATAGCTCTGCAGTGTAAAGAATAGAGGCCTTAATCTTTACATTTATTGTTTTGAGGCATCGCTTGACAGAACTGCCTCCATAATTTTTCATAAACCTAATAACACCATTTTTAATAGTCTGAAGTTTATGTTTTATATAGTTTACATAAGATTTCCATTTCAAATCTCTACTGTACTGAACTCCAAGATAAGCGTAAGTATTAACTGTTTGTAGTTTAAATTGTTCTAGGGAGAGAGAATATGAATACAATTTTGTACTACCAGAAACTAAAAGTGGAGTTTTATTGTTATTGCACTGAAAAAGATGTTGAAATTATTAGTACATCATCAGCATATGCCAGGCAAGAGACTGTATAATTTTTTACCTTAGGCAAGTGAAATTCTTCATCAGTTAACTGAGAAATAATAGTGTTCGTATACAGGTTGAATAATAACCATGCAAGGGAACAACCCTGGCGTACTCCAAGATTAGTATTTAATTTTGGTGTTAAAGGACCTGAATTGTTATATTGAATACATGACCAAGTGTTCTAACATAATCTAATCAGTACATCCAACAGATACACATCAATTCCCAGATTATGAAGTGTTAACTATAATGTTTCTCTGATTTCAGTCAATGAAACAGTAGAGTTTAACTTTCTTTAGTAAATCATATATATTAATTATATGAGAAAGAACCATACAATGTTGTACCTTTGACCTACTTTTCCTAAAACATTTTGGCCTTCTTCAAGAATATTAATTGCTTTGACACATTGTTCTGATCTTGATAATATAATATAGCAACAATATATTTTGCAAAGTATCTATTAGGCTGATTGGACAATACAGCTGGGGATCATTTAGGGGACCTTTTTGGTGACTTGGGAATACATTATAATGTTACCTGCCCATGAGGCCAGGAATATACTTGACTGTTATATGCAATTGAATATATAGTGCAACAATGATGTCCACCAATCTAGAAAAAAACTTGAAGACATATCTGGTCCTGATGCTTTACCATTCTTGGTTTGTAGTACAGCCTCCACAATCTCATTTTATGAGAAACAAACAGGAATTGGATAGACATCCATAAGAATATTCTGTTGCAATGTAAATTGAACATTATCACAGCTTTCTTCTTCAGGATCAAAATTAACTTTTTTTAAATGAATTTTCCTTAGTACTGGTTGAATATAAGTATCAAGAGAGGAACAGTAGGAATTACTGTCCCTAGGAACCAGAGTCCAAAATTGTGTAGTATTATTTTCTGAAACACCCTTTTGTAGGCTTACCATAGTTGTTATGGCCACATGGGGGGAGTCCTGCAGGCATTTGGGGATTACTAGGAGGGAGAGAAAGAGAGAGAGAGAGAGAAAAGGGACCGACAGGATAAGATGACTGTGTTCTTCCCCTGAGTGCTTTGGACTAAACATAGCTCAAAGCTCTCTGTATTCTCTGGATTTAATGCAGTGGTCTATTTGTGTTTGCCTTCTTCTTCACCCCTGCCAGTACTAGACTGCACTCTTTCATTCATGGACTGTGAATTTCAGTTAGATACTTTGACTATCAGTTCCTTGTAAGTCATTTTAGATCCCCTTCAATAACTATGCCATTGGGTCTGTTCTGCATGGCTTTCCATCCAAACTGAAACTGGACTATAAGTTTCTGCAGAAAAAGAGTGTCCAACAGAAAACAGAGCCCAGCCATGTGTCTCTCCTCTCTCTCTCTCTCTCTATCTCTCACACACACACACACACACACACACACACACACACAGAGTGACACCACTCTTCTTCAACTGCATGTACTTCAAAAGAACCAAGCCACTGAAATCAGATAGGGCTTCTTTGATTTGCATGAAAACACTCAACAAACAGCTGATTGGCTGTCAACACCAGCAGCCTGTCTTTAAAATCCTGTAAAATTAAAGGAAAAACATCTTGAGCAGTACTGAGAACCTGACCAGACTACATCAGAACATTGATGGAAGATCTGCAGAGAGTCTAAACTGTGTTGTGCCAATATTTTTTATTTTATTACTGTTTAGGGGTTTTCCTGCCTTTGCTTCTGAAGGCAGTTTGAAACTACAGGATGATGTCTCAGATTATAGCCATTCTTTGACCTAAACTAGCAGCTCTCTAAAGAAGATTTAACCCTTGCCTGCCCCTCTGGTTTCTAGTAGTAAGGAACTTAGTCTCCTTACTGTGGCAACTTTTGAATAAAGGGAATAAAATAATAGCATTCCTCTGCTTCTCTCCACCAGCAAGTGTATATTGCAAACAAAGTTAACCAAGACAAAAACACATATTAATTCTAAACGTTTTGTGTCTATATTTATGAATGAAATTTGAAAGGTGAACCCACACTTATAGAACTGTGTTTATACTGATGTCACCAACTTTTGCAATCCTCTCCTGCCTCCTCTCCCCTCATTTCCTTTCTCACCACCCTCCTCCCATAACAATTATGTTCCCCTCCCATGCCCCAGCCCTCCATACCCCTCCCTTGTATGCTATCCTTACCCCTCCCTTTTTAGCCCTTGCATATATGCCAAGACCTGCCATGATCTAAGTGATGCATAGATCTTAACATGGTTAATCCTTGTTGTTATGATGTTACACATGTTAAAATTCAATAAAAAGAATAGAAACATAGAAACATAGAATTTGATGGCAGAGAAGGACCACTTGGCCCACCTAGTCTACCCATTTTTCTACCTAACAGATAAGCTGCAGATCCTAGTTAACCAACAGCTTACTTCCTCCTACCCCCCACTAGGACTGCCTTATGTCTGTCCCATGCATTTTTGAATTCCCCCACTGTTCTTGACTCCACAACCTCCTCAGGGAGGCTGTTCCATGCATCCACAACCCTCTCTGTGAAAAAATAAATCCTCACATTACCTTTGAGCTGTCTCCCCATTTTCAAATTGTGCCCCCTTGTTCTTGCACATCTCTTTTTCTGAAAGATGCTACGCTCTTGGACTTTGTTGATTCCCTTAAGGTACTTGAAAGTTTCTATCATGTCCCCTCTCTCCCTTCTTTCCTCAAGGGTATACATATTAAGCTCCTTCAGTCTTTCTTCATATGTCTTCTGGTGCAGACCCTGCACCATTTTGTTTGCCCTTCTCTGGACAGCCTCCACTCTGTCTATGTCTTTGCAGAGAGGTCTCCAGAACTGCACACAGTACTCCAGATGGGGTCTCACCAACTGTCTGTACAGAGGGATAACAACTTCCTGTTTTCTACTATTAATGCCTCTTCCTATGCATCCCAGTATCCCCCCAGCCTTCCTTACTGCCTTCTCACATTGCTTGCCTACCTTTAGGTTATCTGATATAATTACCCCCAGGTCCCTTTCCATTTTTACTGTTGTCAGTATCTCACCCCCCTTTGTGTATGCTTCCCCTGGGTTTTTGTTTCCCATGTGCATTACCTTGCACTTCTTTGCATTGAATCTGAGCTGCCATATATTTGACCATTCCTCCAACCTTGCCAAGTCCCCTTCTCATCCTTTCCATTCCATCTTGTGTATCAACCCTGTTGCAGATCTTTGTATCGTCTGCAAAGAGACATACTTTTCCTTCCAGTTCTAACTGGCAGTTTCCTACATGTAGTCTCCTTTTTCTTGTGCTCAACTCTTTTGCCTACCATCCTTCCCACAGTGATCCCAATATTTGTCTTCTGTCCATAGTGATCCTCTGCACCAACCCACTCCTAGCCTCAAGACAGTTATCATTCTTCTAAATGCTCTGTCTATTCAGTACCCTCTATATCTGTCTAGGTATGAAAAAAAAGAGGATTTTTCCCAAAGTGAATCCTGCACACTCAGTGTTGTCCGTAGTGTCCTGTAAAAGAGCTGCTCACTATTCCCAGCATTCATTGTACTCACAGCCCAAGTCCCCATGTAACATCTTAGGATGTACTGGTGCAGAGCATCAAAGATTTGGCATTGTCAAATGCTTGTTTACTGTTGGATCTGTTCTGCATGGCTTTCCATCCAAACTAAAGCTGGACTGTAAGTTTCAGCAGAAATAGTGTCCAACAGAGAACAGACCCTATCCATGCTCTCTCTCTCTCTCTCTCACACACACATATGCGCATGCACGCACACACACACACACACACACCTCTCTACATTTCAGCCTGCTACATATAACCCATCACTGTGAGCTGTATAAATTTTATTTTATTTATTTAAAGTTGTTATCTGGATAAGAGCACTGGGCAAATTAATACCTTTTTTCAGGCCCAACCCAAAAGTACACAACAAGTACATCATGACATATACAACAAATGAGTTAGATGATAAACAGGTAACAAAAATTGACACATTAAACAAATAAGCATTACCATATACATTTGCAAACATCCTGGTGAAACAAATATTCTTTCAACCTAGACTTTAACATGTGTAGTGACATTGTAGTATGCAAACTGCTGGGAAGATCATTCCAAAAAACTGGAGCAGCAATAGAAAAAGAACGAGAACCCATTTTGGATTTACACAAGGACGTTGTCAAGAAAATACCAGATGTAGACCTCAAACTTAACACTGTAGTACAAATCGTAATAAGATCCAGCAAAGGATAATAAGAATTATTATGAATTGCCCTAAAAATTTGACAACCTAGAAAATAGGCAGAGCTTGTAAGGGAGGGCTTCCACAGAGCTCAGTTATTCACAATAAGCTGCTACAGTGTTGCTTTCTTGAAAAGTGTGTGCTTCAGACAAGTTATTTATGTTAATTATTTAAGTCAGTGAAGCCGTGTGCCTCATAATTCTTTACTGTTGGGTCTGTTCAGCATGGCTTTCCATCCAAACTGAAAAGCTTTGGTACCACAGGACAAAGGTCATAGAATGCTGTTGCACTGGTCTGTGGTGTAATAACTTTTTAATAGGAATGGAAAATCAGTGCCACCTGGGCTGTGTTCTTCTTATAGTTGTTTTCTCACCTCACCACACATGCACACATAGATGCAAACACAGCAAACATTCAATTTTGTTAAATTAATTTTACCTAATAAACCCACCCTGCACCTAGCTGCTAATGCCCCACCAAGTACCACAGATGGCCTTTTGCTTTCAAAATCATTTAAGAATAATCTTACTTACAAAAATGAAAGGAACTGGGAGACAAGCATGAGCATGCCATGCACTATAACATATTTTTGTGAATCTGTGTTGATTTAAGTGGAAGCACATAAGTGCAGATCTTGCTCTCGCTCATCACCCAGGTCTTCCTTTTTTTAATGAAGTAAGCCTTTTTTCAAATGATTGTAAAAGCAAATAAACTGTCAGCACCATGGCAAGGAGTACTAGCAGTTGAGTGTAGCATGGGTTCATTACTTTTAAAATGTCCCCAAATTATGTGTCTTTTGTGTGTGTTTGTGTGGGGGCAACAATGTATTTTTTAAGATAAAAAAAGAAACTGTATAGGCCAGCCCAGTGACACTGAGGGCTGAGGTGCTGGATGCCTTACCTCATGCTATGCCAGTGACCTGGATTCAAGAATGGATTTGGGTCATTGGGCTGCTGGCATGGGAGGGTCAGAGCGGGATTGAGCAGCTGGAAAGCAGCTCTCCTCTCCTGGGTGTGGTCACCGACCCTCGTAGTCCCACTGCCACTGGGTGGAGGTCTGGTGGTTAGCGTAGGTGACAGGGATGACATGAAGGAAGGGCACCTTGAGACATGGTGTGCACATGCCTCCACATGTGCATGTGTGTGTTCAAGGTAGGGGCTCAGGATCGGGGAGAAAAAATGGAAAGAGTACCTAAACTTTTTATGGAAACAAAAAAGAAACTGTATAACAGTGGATGCCCAGTCATATACACAACAAGCCTGCATTGCCAGCAGGGTTCTGACTACTCTTGAGGTCAGTGACAACGCAGGCTTGATTTACATGGCTGGCCATCAACTGTCCTCTATTCACAAAATAATAAATTATGACATAATTCTTGGCTTATCAGGATTGTTCATTTATAAACATTCCAAGTACTGTTTTTCGCACAAAACACCTCATGCAAATAGTTTTAATGCTACAGTTCTAAGTTCAGATGCTGCAGCCCATTTCATCACACAGAGGCTTCTTTAGTTTTCCACAAAATGTACTGTAAAAGTCATTTTTTAAAGAGCAGGTTCCTATTCTGTAAACTTTTACTCCCCTTAACATAGACAGCACCTTACCAGGCACTTAATCCATGCAACCATAATGCTCATTTTTGGCTCACTATATTTATAGAAATTATAGTCATAAAAAACCTCCATGGTGCATGTAGACAAAATGCTTCTAATTCCTTATGTGGAGCCATGCCCCCATGCTAGCACGTTTTGTGATGTCAGTACAAGAACAGCGTGGGGGTGCACTCCATAGACTATAATGGGGCTGGTTTTCACAAGTGTTTTTTATACTGTTAAGTGTAGACATGAAAGGAAGGGCACTGCTCAACTAATAAAGTCCTTGTTACTGTATTGTATCTTTACAAAACTGTCTACAGACTTATGACTGTTCCATGCAAGGAGTAGAAGCATTATTTGCACACAGTTTACACAAGTTTTTCATGCATTTTTCTACACCTGTTTGAACAAGCTGGTATTTTGTACCTACACTGTTATTTAGAAGTAACATTAATTAAAGGGGCATATGCCCAATTTTAAGAGTGCTGGTGAAATCTGCCTTTTTTAGACACACAATCAACAGCAGAAGGTAATTGTAAGGGGGGCCCTCCAAGCCAAGACCCATCACCAGTGGGGTACCACAGTGCTTGGTGCTCAGTTATTGGGTACATAGCATTAGGGATTAAAAGTAAGATCAGCCTGTTCACTGGTAACACAAAGATCTGTGTGACAGTGGAAAGTGAGGAAGAGAGGCAAGAACTTGGAAGATCTGGCAAAACTCAAGCACTGGTCAGGCGTATGGCAGTTGGGGTTCAACATTAAGATATGCAAAGTCATGCACCTCAAAGCCAGAAACCCCAGGACCAGCTACTGGCTGGCGGGAGTGCAGGTATCTATTTCAGAGGAAGAGAAGGACCTGGGGTAGTAGTCACAGGGGACATGAATGTATCAGCACAGTGCTGGATGGTGGCAGCAACAGCTAATCAAATTCTGGGATGCATAGCCAAGGGTATCACCTCTAGAAGGGGGGAGGAGGAGAAGGAGGAGGAGGACATCCTGCCACTGTACAGATCACTGGTGAGGCCACACTTGGAGTACTGTGTGCAGTTCTGTTGCCCTCACCTAAAAAAGGATGTAAGATTACTGGAGGAGGTGCAGCGAATGGTGATGAAGATGATCCTATGTCTGGGAGATAAACCTATGAGGAAAGACTGAGGGAGCTCAACACGTATTTCCTAGAGGATAGAAGGGAGAGGGGGGATGTGATAGAGACCTTCAAATATTTGAAAGGCTTAAACAGGGTTAGTAGGATCCAAATGTGGGACTTCCATTTTTTTTATATATATTAAAGATCACAAATATGCAGTGAGGTAAATTAAATCTGCCTTTGCCAGCACAAATGAACAATCTTCTGGGCCCTAAACCATGTGTACCATACAAATCACAAATGCAGATGATGACAGCCAGAAGAACAAATCATGCCACCTCATGGTCCAGCAGAAGCACAGCATGCTCCAACCCTGATGACCCGGGTTCATGAGCAAACTTGGGAGTCAGGTCAGGCAGCCAGGGGTTGCGGTAGCACTGCTGCATGGCTGCACTCCCAGACAGAGGAGGGCAGTGCCCAGGTTTTGCCACCATAGTGGCCCCTGCAGTGGGCAGAGGGAGAGTTGTCTTCCTCACAGAACATCATTATGTATGTGCGAGAGTCTGTGCATGGGGGTGAAGAGCCTGTGCCAGGATGCCCAGAATCAGGGGGAGGGAAAAAACATAGAAAAATGATATCTCCCTGCTGCTGATCATGATGGCTTCTGGTACTGTTAGGTCCCACACCATGAGTATTCCCACTTGCTGGATGGTGGTGGAAGCAGCAGTTGGGGCATGGGACAGCCAGTTAAATGTCCCAAAGTTAGGCAAAAGTGGCAGCAGTGGAGCAAAAACCTATATAAAAAAAGAAAAAGTAAATTGCAACTGTATTAAATAACATTTTCTTATTGTGGACTTGCAAGATTGTTGACAATCCAGAGAGCTCCACCTTTCAGGGGCATCATTATTTTACCATTAACAGTCACTACAGTTTGTTACAGCAATACTAAAACATAACTAATTACAGTAATAAGCTGTAAATCATACCTAAATGAGGGAGAGGGGGCACCTTTGCACTCCACATTATTTTTCTTTTATTTAGTATAAACAGTACATTACAAGAACGGTCAGAGAATTCAGTGTTGTCCTACGGTAGAACAATGTGCACCTAGATTCTTCGGAACCATAGAAAGCCCATATGAAAACTGAGATTCTCCATTATTTCTACAGTACTACTGCTGTATCTTCAGTATACTATATAACAATCTGAGATATACAATTACATTCATAGCACCTTTTGCTCCAGTGCACCATGTATTAGAAACAGTGATGTGTAATTACCTCACCAGTGCTATTAACTCCAGTACACCATATGCTAGATACTGAGATGTGTAATTACATTCATGGGGCTATTCACTCCAGTGCACCATCTGAAAACAGAGATATGTACTTTCAAAGACCTTTTCACTCAGTTTTATAATATACTGTATTAGAAACCAAGATGTGTAATTACCTCTGCATGCTAGTTGCTCCTCTGTACTTTATGAGAACTCAGGGTCCATGTTACTAATCTTTTTTATTTTTGTGCTACTATAATCCTAGCACTAGTGGAACTGATATCAGTGCAATCATGGCAAAGATCAGTTACTAAAGAATTTGTATATAGTGAAAAAAATCTATTCATAAATTTACATCAAGTTTTAATGCACTTAATAAGAAGCTCCAGCCATAACTAGCAGAAGTCCAGTACATTGCATTACAAACCCTCACATTTCAAGTTTGACCATTCTTTGGTACTTACAGTAGAAAATCAATCAGTCAATTAATCAATCAATCAATCATTAATCTTTACTGGAAAGCAAATTGATTGTAAACTCTTTTTTTCAATTGCGTCCATTACATCAATCACACCAATATGACATACAACAATATACAGAGTTACAGATCAGTTTAAAAAGCAGAATACAAAAAAAAAAACCCACAAGGGGCAGGATTTTCCAATGAAGGTGCAGAGCATGTCACAAGCCCTGTGCCAGCGGACTTTGAAATAGGTGGTACGCCAAACCACTTTGCCACAACTGCACTCGGTTTTCCAATCTCAGGGTGCAGTTGCAACAGTTTCCCTGCTTTACGGCAGCTTGCGCGCCAACTGTCTGGTGCGAGCCCTGTGTCTTTGGCTCTGGGGTGTGGTGCAGGCTAGACCATAAAATTGTGATTTAAGGTCCAGTGTTTGCCATAGGGGGTGCAAATTCCTGATCGACTGCCAGAGAATGCCGCAAACCCTGTGCGCTGTATGTTTGTTGCACTGGGGGCATGTGGCATTCTTGAAGCTCTGAAAATCCGGCCCAAGAGCTTTGCCCTTCACAATTCATCTACACATGAGTTATTCTGAGGTGCTGAAGTCATGACAGATTTTGACACCCCAGTTGTATCCATGACAACAGACTGTGACATCACAATCAGAAGACTGAGACCTGTATTTCAGATGCCACAGTCACAGACTCTGACTGTGGTGTAGGCCTACAGCTGGGTAAATGTGGCAAAATATTGGATGATTTTCAAATGTTTTGCTACTCTTATGGCAGCTGATGCTGCTTTATGGCAAAATAACAATGCATGCATCACATATTGATATCTGTGTTATTACTGGTTTCCTGATGCACTGAAAGCCATGGCAGATGTGCACATAAGCAAGACCTCCTTTTAGCTGGACTAACTTACAGCTACAAGCAACAGGGATGTGCTACAATTACTGCATGTCCCAGAGGCACAGAAAATCTAGCCCTAAGAAGTTATCTACTGAATAATATTCAGCTGTAAGTGAAATAAATAAGCACCACAGGCCCAGTTTGATGGCCCATTTTCATAAACTACAGAATACCTTCAAAATTCACCTTTTAGAGGAATGTTATATAATTGAGTTACTTTGATGCTAATTACAACTTTTTTTTGCTATTAACTAGACCCCTATTTGTTACAGGGAATCCTTATAAAATTTCATCATTTTTAATTGTGTTGGCAAAACTCACACTAAGATGTACCAGAAAAGCATAATTTGTGTACAAATGCTGATTATCAGTCTCAGGGTGCGATGTTCATAATTTAGATCAATAATTGCTCAGCCAATCAAAACCTTTGAACCACAAGAAGCTCAAGCATTTTGGGGAACTGGACCATAGTTCTAAACTTATAAATCATCAGTATTGATATGACTAATCAGCGTTGAGTTTAAGGTACATTTGACAACCTTGTAACTGTAAAAGGATCTTGCAAGGTTTTTAAAAACTGCAGAGTTCTACGTTTAAAATGTCTTTTTCCTTACAAAGCAGCTTTTTGTTTTACTTTCTTGTTCTGTAATTATGAATTATCAAACATAATATGATGATTTATGGCATATTTATGTGGAAAATTAGGGTGTATTTTATGGATGTAAGATGGCTACCTTTTACATCCACTGCTAGAGCTACCCACCTTCGGTTTGCAGTTCTCTCACTAATTATTCAGATTCTGATGCAGACATACAAAAATATTGCAAAGTGGAGATAAAATCCATTTCCTAACTGGTCATGTTGACTGGACTAGTCCTGTTGCAATCCCCCGTCACTTCCTACCACCTCCAAGTATGGTACAGGTCTACAAAATCAAGATAGGGTGCCTGTCCCATCCCCTTTTGAGCACTCTCACTGTTTCAGTCTGGATGACCTCCTCGAGAAGATTAGTTTCAGACTGTTAACTATTGTTTCTGTAAAACTGTACTTCATAAATTCCTTCTTGAACCTCCTGCCTACCAGTTTCAGAAGGTTACTCGTGGTACCTGAGTTACCACTCATTGTAAACTTAAACTGTTTCTTGTATTCTCGGTGTATTGTTGTTTTTCTAAAACCTAATAAAGTATGTTGAATAAAAAAATACTGTTCCTTGTATTATACTGTATTGTATTACCTCTCGTGGAACCTCCCTGCTTCTGCTAGTTATCCCTCTCCTTATCTACCCCATCATCTGATTTGCTTACACACAGCCCTGCTGAATTGTGCTGATGCCTTTATGTTCTCTATTATTAACACCCCAAGATTGTTTTCCAGTGATGCACTTTCCACTTCCACTCCATTCATCCTACACTCTATTCTCAGGTTCTTAACAACTATGGGGCTTATGCTCGAATGCGCGGAGTGCCTGCACACTACATATCCACAGCTGGTAGCCACTCACCACCCATTGCACCCCCGTGTGGGATGTACCAAAGGTGCTCACAACCCATACGCACCCAATCCCCCAGCCGCACAGACAGCAATGCACCAGGGGAGAGTGGGGGCATTCCAGCAGTGATCCTGCACTACGTTCGATGCACTAAGGTGTGCAGTGCTGCACACTGGGGGACATAGGAGGGTGCTGCTTATGCCAGGGAGGACCCTGCAGTAACCAACTGTTTGCCCATATGGACTACCCCTGCCAGTCATGACGGCGCCAAGAAGTGACTCTCTGTGCTGCCCCAGACCACTAGGTGGATTGGGAGGGCTGGGGTGACTGAATGGGTAGGTGCCTGTATGTACATATGCCCTAGTGGGTGCAGATACACACCTACAATATGCACCCAGTTGTACCATCCCTGCCTTCACCAAACACCCTCCTCCCAACACACACCTGTACTGTCCCTGTATGTGCCAGTCCCCCCAGACATAGGACTGCCCCAACCCCTTATATGCCATTCACCCCCTGGCATGTTGGCACTGTCTCTGTATGTCCTAGTCATTCCAACCCCCCCAAAAAAACATGGCAGCCAGGATCCTGGTGCCATATTTAAACCCCCCAGCAGCAAATACACACAGTGCTGTCTCAGGAAGATGTTACCTAAACCCCAATCCAGGCTCCCCACAGATACATTGGTGGCCAATGGCAAGCCCCCCACCCCACGTGGCATTGACGACACCATCTCCAACTGCAGTACCTAGCTGTTGGTGCTGCGGCTGTGAACAGAGAGTGGCACATCCTTCCTCACACCTCCATGGTCACTAGCCATCCAAATGATGCTGGGAGTGTGCCCCTATTAATAGGCATTGTGATCCCAGCATCACTCGGGTGGTCAGCGGCTGTGGAGTGTGAGGAAGGATATGCCACTGGCTCTCCACAGCCATGGCACTGACAGTTAAGTATGGGGGTCAGGGGGTGGTGTTGTCAGTGCCATGGGGGGTTAGGGGGTCCCATTCACCTCTGTGCCAACAGGGGTGCCAGTACCAAGGTTGGGGGTGGGACAATGGCATGGGGTCGGGGAATGGGTCATGGTTGTGTGGTTGGTGGGTTTGGCTACTGCTGGGAATGGGGCAGATGTGATGTGAGTGGGGGGTTGCCTACTGGTGCTGAGGTGGGGGGGCACCACTGTCATGTCTACTGGGGCCATGCCTCTGCTGCCAGCTAGGGGTTGGGCTCCATGTTGCTCAGACCAGCGGGGGCTAACTGTGGTAGTTGGTTTGAGGAGTTGCCTACCACATCATGCCACGACTGGTGGGGTTTTGTTCCCCTGGAGGGGGGGACAACTACATCGGGGATGGGCCACCAATGTGTGGCAGGGATGGGCAGCACACAGGATGGGGGCATACAGCTGGGAGTCCATCCATGTGCTGGGCATGTGCTGTGTGCCATGAGCTTGGCCAGGGAGGCACACTGTCAGATGGGGACTGGCCTCACAGGTCCAGATGCCTGCAGTTGGCATTCATGCACCTGAACCCATGCTGTACCATGCAAAGGATCCACTAGGGGACCCATGCCAGGCATCTGATTGGATGCCTGCTTGGGTCTGCAACTCTGCCCCCAGCTGCCCTGTGGAGTCCTGTGCACTGGGGGGTGGTGCCGCAGACAAGTGCCCCATGGGTGCTTGCAGTTGTGAATACCATGTACCTTGTGCCTGTCCAGGGACATGGAGCTACATAGGTGGGATACACACCTCTGACATGTCATTCCCGCCCATTCATGCATATGCTCCCTATGTGTATTACCTTCCACTTTTTCACAATAAATTTAGTTGCCACTCTCAGTCACCTCTCCAGATTTTCCAGACCTTTCTTTATGGCCCTTATCCCTCTACATAGTCCTCTCTAACTCAAAATCTTGGTGTCATCTGTGAAGAGACATACTTTATGTTTCCCTGAACACCCTCCCTTATATCATATGCATACATACATACATGCATATATATTTATTTTCTTTGCAAAAACTGTGTTAATGCAAAATTTAGGGTTCAGACTAAAGTGAAAAAGTAGGGAAATGTTGTCTTAGGGTTTCCAACCTTAAAACCTGTCCCTACCCCTAAAACAAATCAGGAGTACAGTCTTCTTTGGGGTTGTCAGCCCTAAAGCTCACCCCATTCTATACACTCCAGAAACATACACATCTAATGGGGTGAGCTTTAGAGTTGACAACCCCATGGAAGACTGCACCCCTGATTTGTTTTAGGTGTGGGATGGGGTTTTAGGGTTGTAAACCCTAAAATCACATTTTCCTACTTTTTTTGCCTTAGTCTGAACCCTAAATGTTGCATTAAAGCAGTTTTTTTGCAAATAACTTCCTTACTTTTTGAGATAGTATAATTGTATCCTTATTTTCCTGTGGGAATGCAAGGCCCTCCAGGCTCTGTGCTCCCATCCATCCATACTTTTTACGCTATTGTAATCATAACCTTATTTGCCTATGAGAGTGCAGGGCCCTTTGGGCCCTGTGCTCTCATCCCTCCATAGCTACATCTATGTATGCTGATGTGGAAGTGGAATGCAGGCCCTGCATTTGCATTTGTAGGACAACAGCAACCAAATTATCATCATAGCCTTATTACCCCACCTTATGTACCCAGTACTGAAAATTTTCAGGTCCCTGCCAAAACATGATTCTGTACCACCACAATGTCATTCCAAGTCACAGGTGTGAAAAAACAGTTTGGCCCGGATTTGAAAAATGACAGCTGTTACATTCATGAGCTGGTGTTAAAAAACGCATATGTTGAAAATTTGGGGTCAAAATATTCCAAATTACCAAAGTTATGAGCCAGAATAGCAAAATTTAAATGGATGCAATAACTTTGCAATGTTTACATATTTTGACCTGCATTTTCAACATACCCTTCTTATGACCCCACCTCATGAACAAGGGTGGTGAAAATGATCAAATCCTGTCCAAAAGATGATTTCACCCAGTGACCGTGAAATCACCTTTTTGGACTGGATTAGCATAATTCCACTACCATTGCTCATGAGGTGGGTCTCAAAAATGCCATGTTGAAAATTTGATGCCAAAATATGCAAAAATGGCAATATTATGCATCACAGTTGAAAACCCCACTGAAGTACATTGAACCACACTTACAATACCTTACTTTCTCATATTGCAGTCTGCATTTCCAGCACCAAGACTGTGTTCAGTTGGAGAGTGGATCTTCACCCTGGGATCTGTTCAGATGAGTGAGGGTGTGTGGGGTGGTGGGTGGTCATTTGGAGGTTGGAGTGGGGGGGTTGGATCGGTGAAGGACCATTTTCTTTTTTACAGGTATTTTAAAAAAACATTGAAGGTCTGTTTTCTTTATTTGATAAAGGACAGCAATCAGAGGGTAGGCATTGTCACTAGACATCAGGGAAAGACAAAATCATAATGGGGACAGTGATCAGAGGGTGGGGTACCACTAGAAACCAGGGAAAGACAAAACTTAATGGGGACAGTTATTGGAAGGTGGGGAGTGCCACTAGACCCCAGGAAAATATTTAATCATAATGGGGATGGTTATTGGAGGGTGGGGGGTGCCATTAGATACCAGGAAAAAAGAAAATAATTACACAGATGGTGATTGGAGGGTGGAGGTGCCACTAGACACCAGGGAAAAATGACATCATTAAGGGGATAGTGATCATAAGGTGAGGGGTGTCACTATATGCTTGGGAATAATACAATTATAATGGGGGTTATGATTAGAGTGTGTGTGTGTGGGGGGGGGGTGGCACAAGGCACCAGGGAAAAATAAAATAATCAGGGGATGGTGATTTGAAGGGGTGCCACTAGACACCAGGGAAAAATAAAATAATTATAGGGATGGTGATCGAAGGGTGGGGACATCACTAAATGGCAATAAAAAAATAATAATTATGTGGACAGTGACCGGAGGGTGGGGTTGCCACTAGACACTTGAGAAAATAAAATAATTATGGGGATGGCATTCAAAATCCTTTTTTCATTTGCAGGAATCTTTTTTCACATCACATGGAAAAAGGAAATGAAAACTGATCCCTTCAACTGAAAAAAGAATGACAAAAAAACAAAGTCCAACTCTTTTTCTGTATAGAGGGATTCTTTTTCATTTACACAAAAGTGGCATATGAAAAAGGATCCCTGTTTTTTTTTTTCATCTGAAGGGATCCTTTTTCATTTAAACAAAAATTGCATGGAAAAAAGATCCCTTCAAATGAAAAAAAAATTGGGAAAAATTTAAGCCCCAAATCCTTTTTTGTTTGAAGGGATCCTTTTTCATTTTTATGAAAAAAGTCATACGAAATAAGCAGAACAAAAAGTCCAAAATCTCTTTCCATATGAAGCTATTCTTTTTTGTATGACTGAAAAAGCCCATATGAAAAAGCAGAAGCGAGTCATGAAAAAGGATGGGAAAAATGCATTGGGGGTAATTTTTCCACCAGTAAAGTGCAGAATCCACCTAATGGAGTCCTAATGAGCAAGATACATTTGTTGGTCTCTGTGCAGACTGTCATGTTTTTTGAATAAAACAAACAAACAAAAAAAAAAAACAGAAAACAAGATGGAGACAAATGAAAAAGGATTTTTTTCCTAACAGAAAAGGATTAGCCCCATATGAAAATAAGGATTCTTTTTTGCATTTAATACAGCTATCCTGAAGTGCTTACTGAGCATGCACAGAACAGAAATTTTAAAAATTAATTACGCTGGAATGGATTAATGTTTTTTTCTCCAAACCAGCAATTGGTACATCTGTTGGCCAAACCTTTCTATCCTGAAAATTTCACACCAAAATTCCAAACCATATGGGTGTTAGGGGCTGACAAAAAACATCAAATAGCCCACCACCCAAAAAATCACTTTTTTTGGCATCCAGATCTCAGAATCTACGCATCTGACCATGAAAGAAACTTGGCATGTCAAGAGATCTATCCCATGAGACTGTGCATGCTAGATTTCGTGCAAATCCGGTGAATGGTTAAGAAGTTATTAAAGTGCAAAAACTGGGGTTTAACATTAAACACCCTATTCAACCGTAAATACAGTGGTGTGATGGCACCACTATAATGTATATGTTAAAGAGAACTAGTTCTAGAATCAATTCCAGGGGTATCCCAGTCATGGTTTCCCTTTCCCTTGAGGGTTCACCATTTACATACCATTTCTTCAATGCAATCTGTTTCTGCCATGCAATAAAAAAGACAATTCCAGCATTTTGTGGCTAATTCCATTTAGTCATGGATGGTGGACACAAATGCTGTCGGAAGAAAAAAAAGTCTTGCATTAAAAGTGAGGAGCTTTGATTAAAATATAAATTAATGAGTCTCCAAAATGTCTCTTAGCTTATCAAGAGTGTGATAGGAGTGTAGGAACATTGGAAATTTGTAGGCAAAAGTAGTTGGTGTCCCATGTAGATTGCCTGTTAGTTCTCTCTAATTGTATCCAGACAATAATAAGATCCCTATATGGTTGTCAAATCTATTTTAAAAGATGGTTAAGTTGTTTCTACTTACGGTCATCACTAGGTGACCACTGCAATAGAGACCACCCTTTGCATAAACCTGTTCTTCCTGCTGTCTGTCTTGAAGCCATCCCCTGCAAGCTTCTTTGCTCATACAGCATAGTTTGTGTATCCCTAATCATTTTGGTGTATCTCCTCTGGACTTCCTCCAGTCTCACCATATCATTCCTTCAATGGGGACCTCCAAAACTGCACATCATACTCAAGTCTAAAACATGATCTACACAGGAGCTGAAGTATTGATCTCATGACTCTTTGGGATTGAGAACTATGATGCAAAGCTGAGTGGTTCTGGAACCTGACTGAGTCATGGTATGATGCCCTTGATAAGTCAAAAGACATCTTACAGACTTCGTTTCATTTTTATTAATCATGTCCTTTTTCCTTTACAGTAATTTTTTTTAAATGTAATGTTTATTCATTTTCTCAATACAAACACACACAATACATCTGTGAATTATTGACAGAATACAGAAGTTAACCTCCATCCCAGTCCCCCCTTCACCCACTCGAAACCCCCTTCCCCCCTACACCAGTTGCCAATAATGTTTAGTATAAAGGAGCACTACGACAGTACCATATATGTATATGGGTATATCTTGTCCTAATAATTATGTGGTGTATAAAATATGCAGCTTTTCCCATCTCTTTTTGTAGGGACCCCATATGATTGCAAATACTGGCCATCATTTTCTCAACCCTTAAATTATGAAGGAGCTGTTGTGTCCATCCCACATATGTGGACTGCAAGGAGTCTTTCCAGTGTCTTAATAAAACCTTCTTAACTGACAGTGCAATCATAAAAATATGATAGTGATGAGCCATCTGAGGACAACCTGCAAAATCACCCAGCATACATACTTCAGGGGTAAAATAGTCCTGTAAGTCCAATAAGGGGTCCATTTTAGCTTTAATAAGGTCCCACAAAGGAGAGATTTTTGGGCAATCCCAAAACACATGATACTGAATATCCATATCCATCTTGTATCTGTTACACATTGGGGTCGCTGCCCAGCCCATTTTGCACGATCGATAAGGAGTCAGGTACATGTCATTGAGGAATTGCAACAGCATTATACATAATCTGTCCCTTGTAATGTATTTATGACAGTTCTCCCAAATTTCAGGCCATCTGGAAGTGGAATTGGGGAACATATCAACACAGTACTTGGGAATACCATACACTTTGGAAAGACCAAAGAGTATAAAGAAGCAATTATTGAGGAAACAACATGTGGGGCCAAAGCCAGGCTTCTATAGGTAGGGACCCAGTCCCCCCAACAACCAGGAGTAACTTTGGACCTGAAATATGTCACCAGCATGTGGTGGATTAAATAAATTCTAAAAGACCACTTTGGAACCAGGCCAAATTTATTTAGGAGCTCCTAGCTGGTCATCCAATCATTGCCCCAGTCATTGCCCTGATTATGGAAATCCTGTGCTGTACAATGTTGCCTTAGTGGGACCCAGTTATAGGGAACCATATGCCCTCCCAAAAGGAGATTGGGATTTTGAAATATGTGGGTTAAGTCATACGTATTCGCATACTTCATAGTGGCACATAGCTGAGAATGTGTACGAATCGAGTGTCCCAATGGCGTGTTGCATAGGGCTAACAGAAGTTTCCCTATTTTGAGGAAAGGCATTGAGACTGGATTTCCTTTACAGTATATTTAATTAATCAGGCCACTCAGCAAAGGTGTGTAATATGATATCTAATGCATGTGTTGGTTATCAGCCTAGGTGTAGATTTCTGCACTACCTTCAGGCAATGCATCAAACTCCTGGTCAGGCTTAGATAGTCAGCAAGCCAGTAACTCAAGCATGATGTCATGAATGCATGTACCAGGAAGACCATGTCCTGCTCCACTAGAAACAGCATCTACCTGGTAATATTCTTCAGGTAGTAAGAGCCAAACCTGATTACAGTTGACACCTAGGCATCCAGTGACAACTTGTACTTGAGTTTCACCCCAATTTTTTATCTAGTTGCACAACTATCAGGAAAGTTTCATCCAACAAAACAATACTGGCAAAATTGCCGATCATTATAACTGAACAAGGGCAAAGTCCCATGGGAAACATCTTCATCTTTTCAAGGTTGAGACCACACAAATTTGCAGTGATTTAGCCTTGTGCTTCAAATATTCATATAGCACAAATGCCACTTTCATCTTATCAGCTATAAAGGAGAGATACCTTTGGTTATCATCTGCATAGCAGTGAAAGTCAGCATTGTACTGTCGAATAAACTTTCACAATGGAAGTATGTACATGGAGAAGTATAGTAGGAAGAGAGATGAGCCTTAAGGGAAGTGCAGCAGTCCTGGATGAGATGATGCCCATCACAACATGCTGATCTCTTCCCAACAGGAAGGACTCAAACCAGGGAAAAACTTTTGGCTTGGTAAACCCCCAATATTTCCTCAGGAGATCCAACAATAACTGATGGTTCATTCCATCACATCCTGAGGGGGAGATCATGGAGAACTGTAATCTATTGCTCTCTTCTATTTTTCACCAAGAGGTGGTCATTAGTTACTCTGACCAGGATGGCTTGGTACTGTGACAGGGTCTAGAGCCCATCAGGAAAATCATGGATATTCTTTTGCTCCAGATGAGCTTTGAGCTGTAGCACCACCACTTTCTCAATAACCTTCCATAGAAAGGGAAGGGAAGGTTAAAAAAAGGCCTGTAATTTGCAAGGATGTCTGGTTTCAAAGGGAGATTGTTGAAGAGGTGTCTTACTCCAGCCTTTTTAATGCTTATGGAAAATAACTTCTTCAAGGGAGCACCTAGCAATTATCATTTAAATCAGAACTGGGAGCTCCAGCTAGCTGAGCACTAGCCAGGTAGGACATGGATTCCAAACATAGTGAGTGGGCCACAGCTCAGCTAAAACCTGAAATATTTGATTGCATGTTATTGGCTAGAACTCCTCCCAGGATTATGGGTTGATCATGACATCAAAGCCTGGATCACTGTTGCCCCTTCTGTGGCCATCTGTGGTAAGCCTAATGGTGAGCCTCTTTAAACAGCTGCCACTCTCAGTCGACAACCAATAGAGTTCCTCACATTTCTCTGCTGTAAATGCATCTCTGGACTATAGACAACAAGGGTAAAGAAGGCTGTTCTTGGTGCAGAAGAGATGGTCTTGAGGGTTCTTCACTGTAGAAATCATCCAAGACAAATATTCAGTCTGTTTCAAAGTGATTGCCATCTGATATAATAAATGAAATGATTTCAGAGCTAGACACTTGACATTAGACCAGGACCACCTCAAGATATGCTCTAATCTCTGATCTTGGGACTTTACTTGCCTATAGGCCATCATTAACTCAAGGTTAACTATGGTGCAGAGTTATGAGGCAGGAATGACCAGGTGATAGAGATTACATGGCATTTGAAAAGGCCATATTAAGCAATCAATTGTCCTTCAACTCCCAACACAAAGGTAGTGAACATGCTTATAATGTCCAGCAGCTCCTTAAACTTAATTGTTTTATGGTTGTGCGTAGGTGTATGCAGTATTATTTCCATGGCTGGGGGGGCTCCACATGGGGGGGGTGGGCAGTATAGGTCAAGACAGAAAAACACCAAGTGATTATCTGATCAAACTATCTACTTAACCTTAACATCCCTGAAAAAAGGGGCATTGTCTCAGTGGGCCTTCCCAGTAAACAAAATCCAAATAAATAAATAAATCAGAGATGTCAAGCCCAATTGAAAATACCAAGTGAGACCTGAGTGTGATTCCTCTTATGTGTTGCTGAGGTTTCAACCTGTACAAGTTCCATATTAAGCATATGGCATGTTAGAATTACCCAAGTGATTCTGCTGTATCAAGAAAGAACACATTCTTATGAAGCATGTAAAGGAATATGAGGGATGGTGAATGAGACTAATGTTTTGTGCACACAGTAGTACTATGGAATCTGTGTTATGTAAGTAATTGACAGCTGTCACTAACTAGTACCTCAAAGCACAGCACTAAATTAATAAATACCTAATATGTAGGCTACAGTATGCACCTACTAGGGTACTACTCATATACCCTGAAGGCCTACTAAAAGTTAAAAAGATTATCTTTTTGTCTATAACTGTTTGTTTTTATTTAAGCACAGTGGCAGCTAACTGTAACTGAAGGTACCTGACCTGCTACAGTGCCTGTTTCCCAAGCTCAATTTTCAGTTCTTGCCTAAGTACCCATATAAAATATATATGCACAGTAAAGAAAAATACAGCGCTGCATACAATGAAAGTTCACATTAACTTCACAACTTACTGTAAAGTACTACACCAGCAAATGTTCTTCAGTCACTGCAGTCAATCCAATTATCACCTTTTTTGGGCATCCAAAATACCGTACATCCTCATAATACTGACTAAAGCACACTGCAAATGCTCACGATGTGAAATAAAAGTGAAATCCGTGTGTGTATGGGAATGTCAAGAGAAACTCTGAGCCTCTCTGAAACTCTTCCCCATGTTCTTGTTTTGCAGTTCATCCTGAGTTCCACACTAAACAAATATATTCAGCAGGACTGACCCTTCCCCCGCATAAATGTGTCTCAGCTTTTGATAACGTTCAAAATTTCAGTAATGTCAAAGGTTTTCCAAGTCTGTGTATACTTACTAATATAATAAAAGCTTAGACCTCGGGCAGAGAGTTTCTGTTTCCAGTAGAGGGCACATTCAGCAAACTGTGGATCTGTATACAAACTAAGATTGCAGTAAAGGACTACTGTCCTGAACCTGCAATTATACTTGATATTATACTTGGTTTTAGGACAGTAAGAGGTTATAAGCCCATATAAATCATAGCCCACTTCTCATTGCTCCAAGCCACTAATTTTATTAAGTGTCATACATTTATCAAGGTGATTTTTGAATTTAATATATTAATAGACTGAACCACTGAAGTGGAAAGGTTATTCCAAAACTTCACTACTCATTGAATAAATAAATTTCTTCTAGCATCCTTTTTGGCAGTTACACCCTCAGTTTGCTTATTGTGACAATTTATGTTATGTGTATTGGTTTGTATTCAATATCCAGCTCTTCCCTTAATGCACCATCATGTAGTATATTATAGAGTAGAAAGATATCACCCCTCATTCACTTTTCTTGAGTTAGTGAAGTTCTAGATGCTTAAGTCACTCATCATGTGTTTTATCCTGATATTGTTTATCATTTTCGTAGCTCAGTGTTGGACCTTTTCAAGGAAATTAATATCATTACAGTGGTTTGGATTCCAGAATTGGGAACAGTAATCCATTTGTGATGAATGTATGTCATGTATAGAGGAGTATAATACTACTATTTCTATTGATAAACATTCTATGTAACTATGCAAGCAATAGAAACATAGAATTTGATGGCAGATAAGGACCGCTTGGCCCACCCAGTCTGCCCATTTCCCTACCTGATGGATAAGCTGCAGATCCTAGTTAACCAGCAGCCTACTTCTTCCTACTCCCACCCCCTAGAATTGCCTTATGACTGTCCCATGCATGCTTGAATTCCACCACTGTTTTTGACTCCACAACCTCCTCTGGAAGGCTGTTCCATGCATTCACAACCTCTCTGTGAAAAAATACTTCCTTAAATTACCTCTGAGCCGCCCTCTTCTATCTTCAAATTGTGCCCTTGTTCTTGCACACTCTTTTGAAAGATGCTACCCTCTTGGACTTTGTTGATTCCTTAAGGTACTTGAAAGTTTCTATCATGTCCCCCTCTCCCTCCTTTCCTCGAGGCTATACATATTAAGCTCCCTTAAGTCTCACTTCATATGTCTTCGGTGCAGACCCTGCACCATTTAGTGCCCTCCTCTGGACAGCTTCCATCCTGTCTATGTCTTTGCGGAGATTGGGTCTCCAGAACTGCACGCAGTACTCCAGATGTGGTCTCACCAGCTGTCTGTACAGAGGGATAATAATTTCTTGTTTTCTGCTGGTGATGCCTCTCCCTATGCATCCCAGTATCCCCCCAGCCCTCCTTGCTGCCCTCTCACATTGCTTGCCCACCTTTAGGTCATCTGATATGACTATCCCCAGGTCCCTTTCCATTTTTGTTGTTGTTAGTATCTCACCCCCATTGTGTGCTCTCTTCCCTGGGTTTTGTTTCCCAGGTGCATTACCTTCACTTCTTAGCATTGAATCTAAGCTGCCATACATTTGACCATTCCTCTAACCTTGCCAAGTCCCTTCTCATCCTTTCCACCCACCTTGTGCATCAACTCTGTTGCAGATCTTTGTGTCATCTGCAAAGAGACATACTTTCCTTCAGTCCTCTGCAATGTAGCTTATAAAGACATTGAAGAGGACCGATCTAATACTGAACCCTGTGGTACCCACTGCTAACCCCTTTTTCAGAGTGGACTCCATTTACTATTACTCTCTGTGTCCTATTCTCCAGCCAATTCTTTACCCAGGCTGTCATCTTGGGACCCACTCCCAGGCTGGCTAGCTTGTATATTAATCTTTGTGTGGGACTGTGTCAAATGCCTTGCTAAAGTCTAGGTAGCCATGTCCACAGCCCTCCCTGATCTACTACTTTGGTCACCCAGTCAAAGAAATCTATCAGATTTGTCTGGCATGACCTTCCCGCTGTGAATCCATGCTGCCTTTGGTCCTGTGCCCCTCTGGCCTCTAGATACGCAACAATTCTTTCCTTCAGAAGTGATTCCATCATTTTACCTACCACTGAGGTTAAACTAACAGGTCTGTAGTTTCCTGCTTCTGCCTTGCTCCCACTTTTGTGAAGGGGAATCACATCTGCCCTCCTCCAGTCCTCAGGTACCACCCCATCCTCCCATGATTTGTTAAAGAGGGTAGTCAGTGGTGTCACTAGTTCTATCCTTAGTTCTTTTAGAATTCTGGGATGAATCCCATCAGGCCCCATTGCTTGAATGTAGATCATTTTCCTCTTTGTTGTTTTTTAAATACTGGTTCCAATTTTGTTATTATTCCATCAAAAGTGGCTTTTCAGTTATGTTTATTCATTTGTTTGTATATTTTTTACTAGTTTACCAGGAAAGGCACACTAAGATGTTTTAGCTTGATTCCAGATGTGTCCTGGGGAGTGGACTTTACAGACCTGATTTATTGACATGTTATTACAGTGTGTGTTTCTGATTTACAAACTGGTAGTAAGTGTTATTTCAGAACTGCTTGCAGTTTATGTCCTTGTAAAACTCTTATATCTTGTTATTAAGTGCATCAGTGTTCTACTATAGGAGGACAGAGGGACACCTGTAAGTGAATAGGGTCCGGGGAGTAATAATAGTAAGGGAAATAGGCAGAGTAAATCGGCCTGATGGGCCCTTTCTGCCAACAAATTCTATATTTCTGTGGGACTCTGTTGTAGAGATGGACAGAAACTACATCACATTGTTACATGTTTCACTACTAATATTATATAATGTATTTGTTAATATATTTTACCTACATGTTGTTATATACTGTGGCTAATCAATAAACAATAAACAAACTACATCATAGCATTCTAAAACTATGCTTACCACCAAAGTGTGCGTCAGAAAACCCACTGATATTACTGAAAGGCTTGCATAGTTTTAACAATAAAAGAATTGTAACCAGTATTGAAAAAAAAAAAAAAAACAGCATCTACTTGCAACAGGCATTGGCCAGTGCCAGCTGTGTTTACTTGCAACTTTTAGTAGTGAAATTGTTATGCTTATTAAGCACATGAGCAGAAAACATCTCTATAATAGCCTCTTGCAGATCTGCCCCACTTTTTTAACCAGACTTCAATGACCTTGCTTAATTTTCTCTTTATAGATAAAGCTTAAAGAAGGTATATGGTCAAAACATGGATTTTTTTTTCTTTTCAAAATGCACTTACATTACTTTTCATTTTCAGCCCACATGCTGCCATAGCACTTTGGTGTTATATGTATAGTTCATTATTACAAAGTCATAATGGTAAAAGTGAAGGGTTGTCTTAACACAGGCAAGGCATGGCAAATTTTGTTTATATGGTGCTCAATCCCAGAGACTCTGGGTTCCTCAAATAGAAATACAATGAGACAAGCAATAAAACAATTAAAATAAGATTACATTAATACAGTTATAAATAAATAAAATATAAACCAGATTAAAAAGCTTTCAGGATGCCATAATCAAGTACTGAACAAAAACAAGATGTAACTCAGTAGTCTTTAAATGCCAAGCTAAAGAGTTAGGCCTTCAACCTCCCACTTAAACACCTCTAGTGAGGGGGCCTCCCAGACTGCAGATGGGAGCGCGTTCCACAGGGTCAGCCCAGAAATGCTGAAAGCACAATCTCCCAAGGTCCTGAGCCAAACCCTGGGAATGTCCAGGAGGCCCCTTGAGGAGGAGCGGAGGGAGCGAGCAGAGGTCACCGGTGTCAGGAGCTCTGACACATAGCCAAGGTCCAGTCCATATAGGCCCTTAAAGGTAAGAAGACCCACCTTGAAAAGGACCCTCAGCCTGATCATCAGCCAGTGTAGGGCACTCAGAACCAGGGTTACAAGACTGGACCTTGAAAGATCCATCAGCAACTGGGCTGCTGCATTCTGCACCAGCTGTAGTCAGCGAAGAGTCCCTCCCATGACCCCAAAGTACAGAGCATTGCAGTAGTCGAGCCTGGTGGAAACAAATGCATGTACTAGCATCAGCAGGTCCTCAGACAGAACAAGGAGCTTAATCCAGGCAATGTTCTGCAGATGGTAAAAACCATTGCTGACTACAGATGACACCTGATCTTCAAACGTCAATCTGCTATCATGGATCATGCTCATATTTTGCACCCTCTGGGAAGCCACCAATGGGGTCAAACCCACTACAAGACCAGAGTCATCCCCAGGAGGCAACCCATTATGCCCATGACCAGGCTCAATCACCAGCACCTCCGTCTTAGCTGAATTGAGTCTTAGCCAACTGGAAGCCATCCAGTCATTGATTTTAGCCAGACAGTTGTTAAGCACATCAACATCTCCTGATGTTCTGGGAGCAAATGACAAATACAGTTCGGTATCATCTGCATAGCAGTGAAACTTCACACTGTATTGTTGAATGATCTTGCCCAGGGGCAGCATATACGCTGTGAATAACATCGGTGACAGGATTGAGCCCTGTGGTATCCTACAAGACAGCGGCATTGGGGAAGAGGAGAACTTCCCCATCACCACTCAACGCATCCTATCCTAGAAATAGGACTCAAACCACCTGATGACAGTACCAATGAGTCCACAGGACTCACAGGGCCCATCCACTAGCACAACATGATCCACAGCATCAAAGGCTGATGAGAGATGAAGGAGTACAAGAACTGACCTGTCTCCTCTATTTCTGACCCTGAGCAGGTCATTATGCACCCTCATTAGAGCTGTTTCAGTGCTGTGTCTAGCCCAAAAACCCAGCTGAAATGGATCACAAATGTCCGAGGACACCAGGCAGTCCTCAAGCTGTTGTGCCACTAACTTCTCAACAACCTTGCTGAAAGGCAGGTTGGAGATAGGATGGTAATTCACCAGGACATCAGCATCAAGGGAAGGTTTCTTGAGGAGGGACCTCACCAGCACTTCTTTCAGAACAGCTGGGAAAAAAACACCTGCCATCGAGCACCTGGCAATCCTGGTGAACACTGGGCCAACAACCTCAACGCATCCCATTAAGAAACATGTCGGGCTGGGTCCTGTTCACAAAAAGTGTGCTTCAGCTCTAAGATCACCTTAGTCACCTTGGACACCTCCACTGGCCTAAAATCTTCCCCGACAGATGGAGTGCCTCTATTACCCCCAGCCCAACCACTGCTAGGCAATGGCCTACCTGCAGAATCCCCAATCAGTTGACCGACACTCTGTTGGAGAAGAACAGATCAAACTCTTCACATACAGTGGATGAAAAGGCTTTTTTTTGGATGCAGATAGGCAGGATGTAAAAACCTGTCTGCAGTCTGAAACAGCTGAGATGGTCTGTTCCTCCCCACAGCAATTTCCCTGGACAGGAATTCTGCCTTCTTATGGGAAATTTCCCCTGGTACTCAACATAGTAATCACACAGGGCCAGCTTGTTGGACTCCCACCAGGTTTTCCTCCAGCAGTGCTCCAACCTCTGACCCCTGATCTTCATTGCCTTGAGATCCCCATCAAACCAAGGGGATCTCAGATGAGAAGATCTGGGTCATATACAAACTGGTGTGATGGCATCCAGAATTTCAGAGATCACTCTATTATAGGTGGCCACTGCCTCTCTGGCGCTGATCACAAATGCCACAACAACCCTAGATAGATCAGCTACCACCATCAGTCCCTCTGGGTACAAGCCCCTTAAAGGGTGATAGTTGACCATTTCCACAGGGGAGGGACTTTCAGGGGGGCCCAAACATGAACTCCATAATATAATTATCAGTCCAAACAACCTGATCTATCTTGAGGTTATCAACCTCAACACCCAACTGGAACACCAGATTGAGTGTGTGGCCATGGTGGTAGGCAGCAGAAGCAACTGCTTATGCCATGCCCAGTGACTGTATCAACTGGAGAAGCTAATAACCAAAATGTGAGGCTTCATCATCAGTCCAAGTATTGAAGTTCCCCAAAATTAAGCACCTGGGGACTCCAACACCTGGTTGATAATTAAGTCCACTACCTCCTGCAGGATTTCTCCCCCCACCCCAGGGAGGTGGTAAATGAGGAGAATCCTGTAACCTGCACCTTGTACCCCCATGGACAACAATGCACTCAAAAGATTGGGTGCTGCGAACTGGGTGCACAGGGAATAAGAATGTGGAAGCCTGAGCTGCCCTTGTTGACTCCCAGTCAATCAGTACAGGCACACCTTGCTAATATCTATCATGATTGATTTAAGGTTGTTGGTGGTGGCAGGGGTTGGAATTAACTTTTTTCTTTGGATCCCCTTCAAAACAATTCCTAAGGTAAAAATAAACTATTTTTCCAAAGCTATTTTGAGCTAAACTTTATTTATTGATTGCAAACATTTCACCAGGAACTACATACTGAGCTAAATAGCTTGTTTCCAGATGTGTCCCTGGAGAAAGGGGATGAGGAGAGTGGAGTAATAAGTTACATAAAGTTATAAGTATACTACTAATAATAAAAAGTAAATGGTAGACAATTAAGAATAAGCACAGTGTTTCAGTAGTATGAAACATAGTATATAAACAGCTCAGCAAAGCGTTACTGGCAACAAAATGAGGGGGGATGGGAGATTCGAGTACAATGGGGATAAGTCCAATGGAGATAGTGGATCAATAAATCAGGACTGTAGAGGGAGGGAATAATATGGAAGGAGGAGGAGTAGGATTAGCCTAGGATCAGTGGCAACTGCAGGAATGAGTAGTGACGTCACGGAGTATGGATTTTAGACATAGGAAACTGCAAATAGCAATGCAGAGGGTGCTCCAAAATTCGGTGAAGCAGAAGGAGAGAGCAGCTTGACCAGCAGAGGATTTTACGGGGGGGAGGTGAGAGAGTGGGTGTCAGAGCTATGATGGGAGTAGGAAGTGGAAGGAGGGGAAAATAGGAAGGAGGAAAGATGGGGGGGATTCCCAAGCAGAATTTAGAGACAAAAATAGGAACTGTGACAAAGGTGTTTCTCATCCAGGGATCGTAAGGAGAGGGAGGAATACAGGGAACAGTGGTGTGTTCAGGGGAGGCAATCCAGGGTAAATGAGCAGAAAGAGTAAAAAAGGTGATCCAGCCTGGTAAGGGTGGACTTGGGAGCAGTACTATACTATATGCAATGTTGCCGTAACCTAAGATAGTTAGAATCATCTTTGTGAATATCTCTCTACAGACAGGAAGGAGAATAGCTGTTTTGTTCCTGGAAATCTTTTCTAATTTGAACTGGGCACAGCACCTGCCCCGTCCCCCACCCACACACCTACTGTATACTGAAAACCTATGGTACAGACTGTGGTTCTAGTAGAATGCTAATCCAGTTTCTCCTACTTCTCAACGTATAGCATTCCTTACCATTCCCATAAAAATGGGAAAAGAAAACTTTCCTTCATTTTATCATTTTGGGTAGAGTCTTTTGTTGACTGGGAACTGAGGGATAGACAGTAATGCTTATTTTCAGTCTCATCCCAGGGGGTGGGGAATACAGATGCAAAACATCTGAAATGGTGCAAGATTAAGCTGGTGGTGGCATTTTAGTGAATGGGAAATCAGGCTAGGGCTTGGGGAAAGTCCCCTACTCTTTTTGACAACTGTCATGGGATCTTTAACATCCACCTGAACACCACCAGAAAATGCAAACAAGACCTAAGTTTAGTAAGGAACTCTCTTCTATAATGAAAAGCTCAAAACCACTAGATGTACACCAGTTATAGTCTAACTTCAGGATTTGTTTAGTTATTGTTTTCCCATTTTTTTCTTTTTTTTGCTGTTCCTTCTTGTACAGTAGGTCTACTAAATAACATGGGATGACAGATGGACTCTTTTCTCTGTGCATCTGTATCTGTGGCAACATGGGAGAGCAGGGTCCAATGGGCCCTGTGCTTTTGCAGTTCACCAGATAGCCCCATGAACTCTTCACATCTACTGTATCCTGGAAATGCAGGGCTCACAGGGCCCTGCATGTCTGAAGACAGATTCTTCCCTTGTTGGGTCCTATGCATCTGCATTTGTTCACCCAGTTCCCAATTCCACTATCTCAAAAAGAAAGGAAATTCTTTGCAGAAAAATGCATAAATGCATCAGTTAAGGTTCAACTTAAGTCCACAAAAGTAGAGAAATCTAGCACTATGATATCCAACCCTAACTCCCCACTGCCACACTCCCAAGCAGCAAAAGGAGAAGACATTACGGCTTTGAGTCTCTAGAGTCTTGGTGAGTCAGTGGTGGAGTCTTACTTGGGATGTCAACCCTAATGTTCACCCCCTCCCTTGAGCCAACAAGGTCAAATGTGATCTCTTTTCTTCACACATGTGAAGAAAGTTACAACAGATTCTATTGGCAACATGTGGTGAGACATACTTCTCTACCTTTGAAGAGTGTACCACTATGAAGCAATTGCTTGCAGCTGTACCTTGTGCTTTGGACAGGAGGCTATAGGCTGGAGGCAGTGAGGTGAGCATAACTGTTGACAACCCCAAGGAAGATCCCACTACTAATTTGCCAGTATTCTGAAGACCCCAAACCTTAATTTCTTTTCCTTTTGCTGCTTGATGGGTAGATGAGGATGGGGTGTTAGGGTTGGAAACCCTAACAACACATTTCTTTCCTTTTTTGGCATTAAACTAAACCCTAACTGGTGCATTAATGCAATTTTTGCAATGAATATACATATAGTATGCATGTTTGGGCTCTTGACCCCTTAGGACAAAGCCATCATTCATTTCCCCATATATGATGGTAGCCAATTAGTGTATTATGATGCCAATTAGCTAATTACACTCTATTAATGTGTCAGTAACACTTTAAAAACACACTAATACCTTACCAGCACTAAAATATTTTACCACTCTAGTGTGTTGACACATTATTAACTCATTACTACTCAACACACTACAAACTACCCCAATGACACAGGTAACAACACATAAGTAGCAAACCATTTAGTAACACATGTACCAAGCCCCTTAATAATACATGTAACAGCTACCATAACCTCCTAAAACTTTAGTAAAACATAGGACACAGCTTGAAAGTGCCCATCCTAATGCATTTTATAAAATAAAAGATGATAAAGTCCAGCATACTCAAGAAATGATACCATCTTGGGGTCGAACAAACTCATAAAGGCCATTTTCCCTTCAGGTTTGTGACTTTATAGCTTGTTCAACTCCTCAGTGATTTTATTTACAACTCACCACTCTCCCTTCAGTCCACACCCTTGATGGTGCTAGTATTGAGGATCTATCCTCTTTTAAGTACCTTGTGTTCTGGCTTGACCATCATCATGATTTCCTAGTTAATATTGATGCCATAACCAAAAGCTCCACCCCAAGCTTGGTGCACTGTACAGAAACAAAGTGAGTATCCTGCTTCCTTTCCACCGAGAGATTATTTTAAGGATGATTCTCCCTATTTCTGATGATGGTGGCATACTGTATAGTGGAGCTCCCAAATTCTGCCTTGCCAGACTGGACCTCTTCTTCCATTCTTTTTGTCATTTTGCTTTACAATGTTCACCTCATACCCACCATTGCTCACTGTACTCTGCCCTTTCACTGCCCTTTCTTGATGCCAGGTGCCTTTCCCATTATGCCTCCTTTATATCTAAATTCTAGTTTGGTTACTTCCCTCTTACCTAACATCCCTCTTATCATCTCCCTCTGCTTCCTACTATGCTCTACGCAATAACACTTCCCATTCCCTCCGTATTTCTTCTTGAAGATCTACTGTTGGTCAGTCTGCTTTCTTGCACTGCTTTTCTAAACTCTGGTCCTCCCTTCCCTTGTCAATTCTCTGTGCCTCTCCTGTTTTTTTCCTTAAAATCTCTCCTTTATGACTATTCTTTGCCCTCTTGCAACTGTCCATGACTCTTATGCTTTATCCCCAAACTAATTTTGCCCTGGCAATCTGTTTCCTTCATTACCTGTTCATTGTTCTGTAACTGTAGTTCCAGCACTGAATTTATCTTAATTTTTTTTCTCTATTAAACATATCAGTTATACTGAATTGTCTTCAATTCTTGATTATGCTCCTTGATATACTGTATGTGATTTTCCAGATCCTCTACCCCGGGATGCATCTGGAAATGAACTGTTAGCAGCTCAGTGTGACTTTCCTGGTGAAATCTTTTCAAATCAATCAATCAATCATTATACAATGGGGTAAATCCAAAGAGTTGAATAGTACAATCTCATTGGTTGACTGGCACCTTTCCAGCATGATAAATCCTCCAGTGTACCCACTGGAAAAGGTAACAGTCAGCCTCTTAACCAAAATCAATACGACCCCCAAAAACTCCTCCAAAATGCCGCCATCTTACATCACCACTAAACGGACAACTCAGGACCCCCTGCTACACTCTAAAGTAAAGTAACTCACTCAGATTACCAGTTCAGGCCAAACATGATGTTTTCCAACTGTTCCCCATAACTACATCTACATCTACCAGACTCACCTCTCTGAATCATATGTTTTTCAGTAGCATTACCACCGTTTGGATGGGCAGAAAACAGTTGCCAAGCAGCTCACATCACCACTGAAAGGACCACTGACACAACCAGAGTGGGAGTGTATCTCGCTGAAGTCAGGCATTTTTTTAGTAGCATTAGTACCACATGGATGGGGAGAAAAGACTCACCGAGCGGCTCACGTTAATACCAGAAGGACCAGTGACACAACCAGAGTGCGAGTGTGTGATGCTGAAGTCGGGCTTTTCTCACATCCAGGTTGCCTCAGTCTCACTGTCCATCCCTGACTGACACGCATGCACTATTTAACCTAGCGAGGAAGTATATTTTAATAAAAATCAATAACACATCCATATAAATTAAAATTTATCTTTATGTGTTTTATAAAACAAATAAATATAAACATTATATAACAGAGCAATATGCCACTCCAGGAAGTGGACATATAGGTGGATTTTCCACTTCTGGTGTGTTTAAGTCACTCGACTGTGCCTCATGACTGAACCACACCAGGTGTGGTAAATCCACCCATATACCCACCCCCTGTCGTGGTATATTGCTTAAATAAATCATGTTCTTATATACCATTCTTTGCAATCATTTATAATCTCTCTCTCTCTCTCTCTCTCTCTCTCTCTCTATATATATATATATATATATTAGAGCCAAAAAACTCTGTTTAATGCATCAGTTAGGGTTGTTCCACAGTGACAAAAGTGAGGAAGTCGGTGTTAGGGTTTGAGAGCCACCCTTGGATCACCCTCAGCCCATTCCCCAACCAGCATCGTGGTGTTCACGGGTGGAGTCGTCGACCGCCAACTCTCACCCTATCACATGTAAAGAAGCAGGGGTATGGGAGAATGGGTGAGAGTTGGGACCGATGACCCCAATGCGCACCCAAATGCCAGTTGGGGGTGGGCTGGGGTCCAATGGGGGCTTTCAACCCTAACACCGAATTTCCTCACTTTTGTTGCTGTGTAACAACCCTAACTGATGCATTAAATGGGGTTTTTTGTCTCTAATTTCCCTTCTTTTTGAGAATGATAATGAGAAATAGTGAATGTAATGCGGCAGCAGGATCGTGGAGCCTGAAGGGCTCTGCGCTCCCTCCACGAGATGCCTTCAGACATACTAACACAGTGACAGCAAACGCAAATGTTAATGCACATGGTAGCACACAATGAAACACAAAGATAAACAGTACTGTAGACACAAAAGGTTAAAATTACAAAAACACTAGTGCAAATGAATACGCACATGGTAACGCACGAGGTGGCATAGACACAAAAAGTAACTGAAACAGGTACAGAACCACAACCAGAAGCGCTAAGGGTAAAAGTTATAGAAACACACACTATAGTATTCCCCAAAATCTGCATATAGAAAAACAGTGAGTACAAAGAATGTATGCATAATAATGGCTCTCGGAATAGAAAATGAGGACTTGGAATTCTAAATTACTTATATCTCAGGAAGCGTAAGACGTAGAAAAAAAAGTTAAAAGTCAAATTAACTATCACTTTCTTGGCTAGTTTTGTACTTAGTCCCCATGAGGGGGCTAAGGATTTTTATGACAAAAAGTCCGTATCTCGCACCGTTTCTGAGATACGGGCCCCCAAAGGTGCAATGCACTCCGTAATGTTATCCTATAGGAAAAAAGACAAATTTGAAGTCCCATAACTTTCCCTCACTGTAATATTTTTTCACCAAACCACTGAAAGGCACATCTGTGTGATGTTGGCTTTCTTCCTTCCAAATTTCAGCCCAAAAGACCAAACCGTTATTTTGCAGCAGTGTGCTAAATGATTCCTGTAATGCGGCAGACGCCGTAATGTTATCCTATGGGAAAAAGCATCAATTTTGGACTGCCATAACTTTGCTGCCCTGTAATATTTTTTCACTGAAATACTGAAAGGCACATCTGTGAGTTGTTGGCTGCATTCCTTCCAAATTTCAGCCCAAAGGACCAAACCGTTCTTTTGCAGCAGGGTGCCAAAGAATTGCTGTCATTTTCACACAGCCTGGAAAAGTACTGTCAAACTTTGCGAAAGCTTTTGCAAATTCATTCGACACTGTCACAAGTGTGAAAGTACTTTGCAAAAGTACTTTTTCCAGAAATCTGAAAAACATATTTCTGGGGTATTTTACCCCAAAATAAAGACATGCCTAGCATCCTAAGGGTCTGACTATGTGAATACAGAAAGAATTAGGTTGCTAGATGGTCCCAAATTTAAATGGCAAGCATTTTTCTGATGACCAACTGAAAACAAAATGGCGGATTTGCGACAGTAAAAGGGCCATTTGTGAAAGTAAAAACTGCATTTGCGACACTGTTGAACTTTTTAACTTTTCCCATTGACTTATAATGGGAACTTGTTTTTTGAATAACTTTTGAACCATTTAATATTTTTTCACGAAATCCTCAAAAAGCACATTGGAGACCCTGGCTGCATGTTCCCTGAAGATTTCAGACCAGTCACACAAACCATGCGACCTCTAGAGACAACTAAAAAATTCCAAAAAAAGGGTAAATGTGCACACAGATCATGCTTAATAACTCTGCAGCCGTATATCTGAACAGTACAAAATTTGGCAGATCCCAAGATCTATGGTTCTTGATCATGTATTCCAAATTTTAAACCCATTGAACAGTTGCAAAGTTATTAAGGTGCAAAATTTTAGGTTTAACATGTAAATGGCTCCTCTACCATGATGTATATGTATATAATTATGTAATTGACATTACATACTGAATGGTTTTTCAGCCTTTGTTTCTGATTGATGAAATACATAGATTACTTAATCATTTTTACACTTGTCTATTGTTTCAGGTAAATAGAATATTTTCACATGATGGGATAATGTCTTAATTCCTTTAAAATAGACACTATTTAAGGTACTTGCAGAATGTGATTTTGTTATATCTAAACATTTTTATACACTAAAAATGCTTTATTTTTCTTGTAAGAAATTTGTACTTTCTCCAACAAACTGTTGGTTTCTGATGTCTTTATTTGAGTATTGTTCCATGCCCTCCATGTAAACCCTGGATTCCAAGATGGCAGTGCAGGATGCTGCTGTCATGCCACTGAGCCAGACCAGATTTTCCAGATTTTCATTGCAGCCAGGTCTTGGCTGGTACAGTTGATAGCAATGAGCATGTGGAAGAACAAGTATTTCCAGTAGTGTGGTGAGTGTTAATGTCTAATGAGCATATTAAGGTCAGACAAGTTTAGCATAGGCCAGGGTGACTCTCAGGGGAATATGCAGCACAGCTGAAGGGCAGTTAAGGTTGACAGAAAATATGACAACTCAGAAGAAGAGATCTAGCCTACCAGAGTATAGAAGTATGGATAATGTTGAGAAAGACTTAGGCAACTCAGTGGATCCAGCACACAGTTACATCAGGTAGTTCATTTTGTGGTGCTATCTGAGTACAACTATTTACATTTACAGCACCATACAGTGGTCTTGTATCCCACAGCACGATGCTAATAACTGCTGCACCTTTGTGCACAGGTTTAATTATTTATAATGATGACTGTGAAATCTGCGTCCCTTTTATTGACTGGCACTAATTAGCATGTCCAAAAAAGCTAGAAAGATTCAGAGAAATGTGATGGAGTTGGTAGAGAAAGAGTCTGACTTGCTAGTAGTGATAAATACATACTGTAAGCAGTACAGTTAGGCAACACATGACCTCCATGCAAACCCTGGTTTCCAAGATGGCAGTGCAGGATGCTGCTGTCATGCCACTGAGCCAGACCAGATTTTCATTGCAGCCAGGTCCTGGCTGGTACAGTTGATAGTAATGAGCATTTGGAAGAGCAAGTATTTCCAGTAGTGGCCCTCTGTGGTGAGTGTTAATGTCTAATGAGCATATTAAGGTCAGACAAGTTTAGCATAGGCCAGGGTGACTCTCAAGGGAATATACAGCACAGCTGAAGGGCAGTTAAGGTTGACAGAAAACATGACAGCTCAGAAGAAGAGATCTAGCCCATCAGAGTGCAGAAGTATGGATAATGTTGAGAGAGACTTAGGCAACTCAGTGGATCCAGCACACAGTAACATCAGGTAGTTCATTTTGTAATGCTATCTGAGTACAAATATTTTCATTTACAGCCAGGGCCGGCCTTAATCATTCTTGGCCCCTGTGCAGCCCCCTGCCAGGCCCCGCCACCACTCCATTCCCTGTGGGCCTCCCCGGCACATCCAACATTTATACCTAACTAACCCTCCTGTTCTATATTAAAGTAGTAGCAGGTCTACTAGTTTAACCAGCATCTTTTAATTAGTGCCACTGACTGCAAAAATATGGGACTTCAGAGGAGCTGACTTTGATAAGATGGTCCAACAGAGTTAAGCTAGCCCTGGCAAAAAGAAATACAGGTGAGGGGGTACAGGCAAAGTGGGCAAGCATTAAGGATGCAATACTTGCAGCAACATCCCATTGTGTTAGAGAGAAAAGGAAGTGCAAAAGAAGAAGGAAACCACTTTAGTTCTCAAAAACAGTAGCAGAAAAGGTCAGAGTCAAAAGGCTGGCCTTCAGGAAATATAAGGGAACACAGTGGGATGAAGATAGGGAGGCATACCAAACAGTAAAGAAGGTGACAAGACTTTCTATAGATACATTAGTGAAAGGAGAAAGTCCAGAGGGGGTATTGCTAAGATCAAAGGAGATAAGAGGGCGTGTGAGGAGGAGGACCATGTAAAAGCATCTATCCTAAATAGATAATTCTGCTCAGTATTTACTGAAGAGAAGGTAGGGCAGGGCCTACAGCTCAGCACCATGGACACAGGGGGGAGAGAGAGGTGAGCACTAGTCCCTTCACAAAATAAAGGGTCCCACAAGAGCTCAATAAGCTCAGGGTGGACAAGGCAATGGGACCTGATGGCATACATCCCAGGGTACTAAAGGAGCTAAGGGTGGAACTAGCAGATCCATTATCAGAACTGTTTAGTGAATCTCTGAGCACAGGAGAGGTCCCAGAAGACTGGAGAAGGGCTCATGTGATCCCGCTCCACAAGAGTGGTAGCAGGGAGGAGAGAGGGAACTACAGACCAGTCAGTCTTACCTCAGTAGTGGGCAAGATTATGGAGGCAGTCCTTAAGGAAAGGATAGTGCAACATCTGGAATCGATAGGAGCACAGGATCCAAGACAGCATGGGTTTACAAAAGGAAGGTCCTGTCAAACTAATCTCATAGATTTCTTTGACTGGGTAACCAGAGTTGTGGACCAAGGGGGAGCAGTTGATGTTGCCTACCTTGACTTCAGCAAAGCTTTCAATACTGCTCCACATAGAAGATTGATTAATAAACTGGGTAGGCTCTGGGTGGGTCAGAAGTTGGTCAACTGGGTGGCAAATTGGTTGGCGGGCAGAAAACAGGGAGTGGTGGTAAACAGTATACAGTCAAGAGATGCAAGTCACAAGTGGGTACCTCAGGGATCAGTCCTGGGGCCAGTCCTCTTCAATATCTTCATCAGTGACATTGCAGATGGACTGGAGGGTAAGGTTTGTCTGTTTGCAGATGACACCAAGATCTGCAACAGAGTAGATGATCCAAATGGGGTGGGCAGAATGAGAAGAGAGCTGGATAAACTAGCAAAATGGTCGGAAGAGTGGCAACTGGGGTTTAATGCTAAGAAATGCAAGTTCATGGACATAGGGAAGAGAAACCCTGAAGCCACCTATAGGCTGGGAGGGGAGTTGCTGGCAGTCACAAGGGAAGAAAGAGACTTGGGCATCATCATCACCGATGACCAGAAATCATCCAAGTCCACTAAAGCAGTAGGTAAGGCTAGAGGGATGTTGGGGTGTATTAGTAGGGGTATCACAAGTTGGAAGAGGGAGGTAATAATCCCTCTTTACAAGACACTGGTTAGGCCCCATCTGGAGTACTGCATGCAGTACTGGAGGCCACGCCTTCACAAGGACATTAACCAAATTGAGGCAGTCCAGAGAAGGGCAACCAAAATGGTGCAGGGACTGCATCAGAAAACATATGAGGACAGATTAATGGAGCTCAGTATGTATACCCTAGAGCAAAGGAAGGAGAGAGGTGATAAGATCGAAACATTCAAGCACCTTAAGGGCATTAACAAGGTGAAAGAGTCTAACATGTTTCAATATAAGAAAAATAGCAGGGCAAGAGGACACAGCATGAGATAAGAGGGAGGCCGATTAAAGGGTAACGTGAGGAAGTTCTTTTTCACAGAAAGGGTGGTGGATGCATGGAGCGGCCTACCTCAGGAAGTGGTGGATATGAATACAGTGCAGGGCTTCAAACAGGCATGGGATAGTCATAAGGGAGCAATACAGGTGAGTATGAATAAATAGACCATTGACAGAGTAAAGGCCAATGGCACATTTATAAGGTAGAAAAAGAAATGGGCAGACTGGATGGGTCTTGCGGTCCTTATCTGCCGTCAACTTCTATGTTTCTATGCATTGAATTATTTGACTTAACAGAAATGACTTCACCATTGGAAATTAATCTGCTTGAGACTGGAGCCAGAACTTAAGTAAGTATGGTACTATCACCGTATTCATTTCTGTAAGGACAGGGACATGATCATTGGACACTCACACCTCAGATACTCTAATTTGCAAACAAGTTAAACAGCTTAACTTTTCTGGAGGTGTGAGAGAGAATAGATAGGATTATCATATGAGGCAATATAGAACAGTGGTTTAAGGCTCTGATCTGCAAACCTGGGTTTGAATCCCACAGTCCCCCCCCCATTGTTTAACCAGGAGAGACACACTAAGCTGAAAGCTTGTTTACAGGTGCGACCTGGAAGCACAAGGAAGTTAAGTGACTTGCTCAAGGTCACACAGTATGCAAGTGGGGGCTGTGAGATTCAAACCCAGGTCTTCAGATTTGCTGCTCAGAGCCTTAAACCACTGCGCTATAATTCCTCCCCAAGTACTTGCATACTGTGTGACCCTAAGCAAGTCACTTAACTTCCTTGTGCTCCCAGGTTGCACCTGTAAACAAGCTTTCAGCTTAGTGTGTCTCTCCTGGTAAAAAAAATTAATAAAATCACGGGACACCTGTAAGGTTGCCATCTGTCAGGTTTTTTTTTTTTACCTGGTGATCAAGTTTTCAGGGTCCCTATTAGTAAATCTGATTTTGCTCTGTGCCAGTCAGGTTTTTGAGCCATTGTGAGAAGGGATCAACCTTAAAAAATGTTTTGCGCTAGCCAGCAGGGCAAGTTGATTCAAAATTGCTAGCCCGTAGATAGTTGCACTAGCCCTCAATTATAATGGTAAATTTTGATCACTTATACAGGAGACAATGCAAGCCGAGAGATACTCTGTATATTTATTCAGCTCCCACATTGCTTCCAGCTTCCCAGCAGAAAAAACAAGACTTCATGCCATCACACAGTGAGCCCCCCCATTGTTTTGTACCATGGCCTCCTCTCTTCCTCTTCTCTTTCTGTACACACACACACACACCAAACCAGTGGATCTCACAACAACAAATGTTCAATTAAGCAGTCTTAGCTCTGCACATACACACAGTAACTGACATCATTATGCACCTCACCACACTGTCACCACCACCCACAGGGCAATAAGCAGTCAGGCAGAGTAAGACAGTCTCAACCCCCACCCTATAATCAGCTGGAGACCTGCACTTCTGGAAGCTTTTGTACTGTCTCAAGTGAACTGGAAGCACATGTAAAATTTCTTTGGGGTGGGGGCTACACACACCTAAGTGGCTTGGGAAATAGAAAACTATGACATTTTTATTTTTAAAAGCATTGATTTTAATATGCTCTGCACCAAGAATAGCAGATTTTTCTTTAACATTGTGCTGTCATCAGCCCAGGGGAAACAGTGCACAGGTATAATGCCATACTATCTCTGTTTCTATATAGGATGACCTATGTTCCCCAGGAATACCTATTTTAAGCTTTCAAATTATGTATTTTGTCAAAGTTTATTTTTGTACCATACATGATCCAAAGTTTTGTTTTTAGGATGAAAGGACATGCTGGGTGGGATAAGGGTGGGTTTGTATGGACAGTGATGGCTGGCACCATCCATTTAGAATAGATGGGGACCCCCCTACACTTGCCAGTAATGGCAGTTATGGATCTGTGGATGGTCATTTCAGAGTTTGGTCTGCAGTACTGTCCAGAAAAAGAACAGAGTTAAGAGATTTGGAAGAGAGGAGGGAAATTATGGTGATGCTGGGATAAAATCCACCACTTGCAGGGCCGACCCTGTATACCTCCTCACATTTTGACTCTGGCCGGACTGCCCATGGAGCTGCTCCCGTCGCACAGCTGACCCTGCCTAAGTTCTCTCTGGCTGGACCACCCACGGAGCTGCTCCCATCACACAGCCAACCCTGCCTAAGTTCTCTCCGGCTGGACCACCTGCGGAGCTGCTCCTGTTGCACAGCCGACCCTGCCTAAAGTAAGCTTGGAGGCTTCAATTGACCATGCTAGGCTCCTTTGTTAAGGATTTGAACTTGGCACCATTTTCTAGCTGGATCCCAGTGCTCGACTCAGGGGAACTGCTGCTTAATTTGAAAGAACTGTGCATAAGGAAAAAAGAAACTTGATTCAGTCTGGAGTAGTCTGCTGCTCATATAATTTGCACATATTCAGATGTGCATCATCAAATTATTTACTTCCTTTTGCAAGCTGCTTTTAATTACTGGCTCTTGCAAGCAGCTTTTTTTTTTTTCAAAGTAATTAAATCTGTGAGTGAACTGCATTTAAGCTAGCCAGCTGCAAAATTCACTTTGCTAAAATTGATAAAATAACAAAAGTCAGTCAGCCTGCTTCATGGTTACTGTAATCAGCTCCACGTTGCAGCTGCTGTAATCAGCAGCAGATTTCTTTCAGTAAGTTGTCCGGCTGCAGCCCTGCAGTTGCTTCACGACTGCTCCCCGCCTGCTCCCCAATAACCTCCCACCCTTTGCTAGTGTTACAGATATAGGTAGGTTAAAGTCTCGTGTGACTGTCCTTTCATTTTTTTCTATCTTCCGGGTTTCCCATTTGCTTTTTATATATTCTCTCCAGTAGAGGTTGTCTGATCACCTAGTTATTTTCTCTGCTGTCTTTCCACATTGCTCCCTAGTCTTTGCCTCAGCACTTCCATTGCAAAGCTCCCTTAGGTGTCCTCTCCTCTGACGTACTTCGACCTACTCTACCCACCCTGGCAGTGTGTTCCTGATCTATCTGGTCTGCTTTTGTTTCCCCTTCAGGGCTGTTAGTTACTTTAACTGTCCCCCTGCTTCACACCCTGTACTGTCACTTCTGAAGCACATTGGTTCCTAATTTTCTCTCCTCCCACAAACTTTACTCGCTCATGCCACTGGCCTCTCCCCTCTCTTCTTTGTTCCACTCTCGTATTCCTGAACTATCCCTTCCTCTTACTCCTTCTTGCTATGAATTCTAGGGCCATATACCCCCCTCCTGCTGTTATTCTCTATGTTATTTCTTCTTGATTTCTTGGCTGTACCTACTGATTATCCATCTAATCGACATACATATTCTCTTGATAACTTCTGCTACTCAAATTTACTGATTGGGCCAGCCCCTTATCCATCATACATGTTGGGGCACAGTCATAAATATATAGGGATACTACTCAAGAATATTATGCGGTGGTTCTCAATATCCCCTGGTTGCACATCCAAGGCATTGCTGACTGCAGCATTATGGATTATAACTCTATCCCTTACCCTGGCTGGGGATACCAAGACTAACCCAGGCCCTACAGCTTTGATGAACGCAACCCAGCCTCTCCATCGCCACCTGCTTGTCGCAAACTTCTTGCATCACCTTCGCCAACCTTAATATAAGAAGCCTAATCACCAACCTCCCTGAACTGGAGGCACGGGTGTGCTCAAACAATCCTGACATCCTAGCCTTATCAGAAACGTGGCTGAAGCCCTCCATGGCTGACTCCCTCTACTCTCTGCCAGGCTAAAATATCCTTCGGGTGGATTACTCGAACTCCAAAAGAGGTGGAGGCGTGGCACTGTACTACAAATCTTATCTCAACATGTCCATCATGAATGGTCCCCCTCTGACTAATTGTGAGGTCGTTCATTCCCTTCTGCTGCTTGGGGGTGTCAAATAACTCTGCATCTTCTGTGTTTATATACCTCCCAGACAGTCCAGACTGGGATTAGATGAATTCATCGAGCTGGTGCCATCTGTGGCAGGGAATAATGACATAATTTGCTTGGGAGATTTTAATCAGGACTGGGCCGGGCCTAGTTCCTCTCTCCTCTCCTCCACTTCGAGCAAGGCTAACCTTGCCCAACTAATCCAGGCCCCCACAATGTTCTCCCACCATGGTTCCTGTAACACACTCTTGGACTGGATCCTGATAAATAAGAAGGAGAATTTCCCTAAGGCTGGAGTTCTTCCCGACTCCATAAATGATCACTGCCCAGTCTTCTGCATTTGGGACTCCACACCCCCTTCCTACCCTCCTAAAGTAGTATCTTTTTCCAACTTCTCCAATCTTAACCCTGCTGCATTCTTGCAAGATCTAAACCTGGTCACTGGTCCCCCCCTCTACATAAACAATAATATCAACATTGCCACCGAGTATTTCAACTCTACTCTGCTCTCTCTCTCCAGAACCAACATATTCCAGTCACCACTCGAAGGGTAAAAAGGAGTCACTAAATGGCTCAAGTGCCCCTACTGCAGCTGCTGAAATGCAGGGATAAACTCTGGGCAGTATGGAAGTCCTCCAACATTCAGACTGACTTTGAGGCCTACAGGTCCTTGCGCAACATCTGTAAAAAGGAGATTTGGGCTGCCAAGAGTATATACTACCAGACCCTGCTCAGTTCCTCGGTCTCTAACCCCAGGCGTTAACTGGTCTCAGATTAAGGAAATTATTGGGAACAGTAAGCCGTTGACTCCTAATGCGATGCATATAAATTATATCCACTGTAATAATCCTCACGCAATAGCTAATGCCTTCAATTACCTCTTTTCCATTCTGCCCACCCCTACCCCCTTTCCATCACTCATTCCCCTGTCTCGCCCCCCAGTACCTACTACTGCTTCCACTGAGCTTGAGCTGGCCCCAGTCATGCTCCAAGAAGTCCTTAAGTTACTAAAGGACTATTCCTGCACTCGGTAGCATAGGTTCTAATGGGATAAATCCAAGGATTCTTAGACAATTTGCCTTTCGTCTTGCTGACCTGGTTACCAGACTGTTCAACCTCTCTATCTTCTCAGCCTCTGTCCCTTTGGTTTGGAAAACCACAAGAACTATACCAGTGTTTAAGAATGGTGATAACAAAATCCTATTGAACTATCGCCCCATTTCTCTCCTGCCCTACACTCAGTAAGCTGCTGGAAAAAATCGTTCATCAGCAGGTCTCTGCACACCTTCTCAACTCTAATCTTCAATCCTCTGTACAACATAGCTTTAGAGTTGGGCATAGTACTACAGTAGCAGGCACAGACACTGCCAGCTATTTCCTGAAATTTCTGTGATATTTCCAGAAATATCTCCTGCTTTCTGCATTTCCACAGTAGGGGCAGCAGAGAGAAACTCTTCAGAAATTTCACGAAATATCTGGAAATAGCTGGCAATGTCTGTGGCTACTACCATACTACTGCCCTTACCCTCTTCACCAGTAATATTAAATGCAACATAGACAAGGGATTACTAACTGGAGTTGTGTTCATTGACCTCTCCAAAGTGTTTGATATGGTTCATCACCCCCTACTACTTGACAAGCTGAAATCGCTCGGTGCCTCTGATTCTACCCTGTCTTGGTTTGGCAGCTACCTTTGTAATCGTTTTCAGTCTGTCTCCTTCCACAAGGTTCTCTCTTCCCCTTCCCCTATCACCTCTGGTGTTCCTCAGGGCTCTATTAATGGGCTCCTACTCTTTCCTCTCTACATCAATGACATTCCCAACCCTTCCCTCTCCGTAATACTATTATGTATGCTGATGACCTGGTACTTTACTCTGCCTCCAAGTCAATTGCTGATCTCAACAAACAATTATCACCAGCCTTTCAGATCCTCAAATCTTGGCTTTCCTCCAACTATCAAGTACTAAACCTATCCAAGACCCAGGCCATGCTCCTTGGGTCCTCTAGAAAGGTACTGACTGAGTCTCCTAAGCTTCTAGTCTGTGGCTGTGATGGGCCTCCTGTCTTGAATACTTTAACTTTCAAATGCCTAGGGGTAATGATAGATCCAGGTCTGGATTTTACTGCTCACGTTAATGAGGTATGTCACACAGTTAATGCCAAGATCAGAGCAGCCTACAGAGTGCATCACTCACTTACTCCAGCTGCCAGGATCTCTGTGACGAGAGGTGTGTTGCTACCACAGCTTCTATATGCTCTTCCAGTACTCTCCCATGCCAGCATGGGGGTTCTTTGCAAGTGGGATATTACATATAGTAACATCTGCAGATTCACCTTATCGACTCCACGTCTTACACATCATTGCCAGCTTTGCTCTGCCTTCAATTGGTTGTCTCCTAATGCCCTTTTGTCTTATGCACTAGGCTGTTTTGTTGACTCTCTAAACAGAACACCTGGCCCCGAAGCTCTGAGTGATATGCTTACCCCTGTCTCTCACACTCGTGCTCTCAATTCCTCCTCCTCAACCTTGCTTTCAGTTCAGCCATGCTCCACTAAAATGGGAGAGCAGGCTTTTCTTATTTTGCCCCTAGGTTCTGGAATTCTCTCTTCCTTCATGTGAAGACCTCCACATCCCACCTAACTTTAAGCATGCACTTTTTTCCCACCTTAATGCGTGGGGTGAGTGTGACTGCGCTTAACGTATTTGTGGCTTGCTGCCTGTCCTGCAGCTTCTATCCTGCCCATTTCTGTATGCTGTAGTGTATGTTGACTACATGTCTCTTGTCTCCACTATGTATGACATAGGACTTGGTACCTGGAAACTATGCAAGATTGTATGTCTGCTCTAACTTGTATTATTCTTTTTGGTACTCCAATGATGTTAATAATGCTGATGTTATGCTGTGTCATGATTGTTGTTCTGACAGTTCCCTTTGCCTTATGTAACTCACCATTTTATCTTTGCCATATTATTGTAAACTGTACTCATTATTGTCTTTGCTGTATTATTGTAATCTATACTCTCCCGGGTCGTGCTTGAAAATGGGCAGGCTGTTTGCCTAGTGCACCTACCCGGTCATCAAACTCAAATAAATAAATAAATAAAATGTAGGGAAATGAGGGGCACTGGACTTAATAATATGGGACACCTTTTTTGGACAGAGACATGTTCAGAAAACTGGAAGCTAGTGACTTAACAGCACTCTTCCCTTGATCACACCCTGGACACTAGCTGAAAGTCCTAACAGTGGAGTGATAATGACTCACATTGAGTCTTTTGTGAGACCCCCCTCTTGAAGTGCCAGATAATTGTAGCTCTTAATGAGCTGTTATCCACACCAGGCCACCTGGAACATTGAAGGGGATTAGCATGAGGACTAAAGCCAGCTAAAGTACAGACTTTTTTGACTTCATTAACAGCCATGAAAACCTGCACTAGTCAAGATAGACAAGTAGAGAGTTAGCTCCACTAGCCCTGGACAATTTGCACTAGTGTTTGGGCTAGTAAAACAATGTTAAGCTTGACCCCTGATTTTGAGTGCTCACATACTTTGGAAACATATTTTGTCATACCATTCATTGTTTCAGCTACATGTCCAGGTTACAAACAAGTTCTCTTGTCAACATAGCACTTTGTTTGTGAAAGCAGTCAACCTGGGAGGAGTAAAGTATGGCCATTAACACCATTAGCACTTACTTAACCTAATCTTTAAACAGTAGCAGAGTCAGTTGTCTTCCGCTTTGATTTGCTGGTAAACATTTTCATCTATAACAAAATTTAAGCATTTTTAAAGGGAAACAGTGGAAAAGGCACAGCTTTACCCAGGCACTACAAAAATGCCTGATTAGTGTTTTCAGATGGTAACATTTTTTAACAAATAACTCTAATTGATTTTTTAGTGATTTAAACAGTCGCCTTCAACTTTCACTTTCTATTGCTGGCAGCCACCATTTCATGAGTAGTAGAGAGTCTTCTGAGCTCACTTTATGCTAATATGTACTGCCAACCAATAGCTGAGGTCAAACAGGCATATTAGCATACAGTGAGCTCAGGAAGCTCACTGCTGCTCATGAAATGGCTGCTGCCAGCAACAGGAAGTGGAAGTTGCGGGTAGCTGTTCTAAATCATTAAATAAAGTTGTTACTGTCTGAAAGCACTAATTGAGAGTTTCTGCAGTGTCTGAGGAAAGCTGTGTCTTTTCCATTGTTTCCCTTTAAATGTTCTAAATTATTTTTGCTTCTCAAGAAAAAAGTATGGGCCCCCAAGGTGCAGGGGCATAGTTTGCACCTAGCTAAGACCGGCCCTGTTTACAGCACCATAGAGTGGCCTTGTATCCCACAGCACAATGCTAATAACTGCTGCATCTTTGTGCACCGGTTTTATTATTTATAATGATGACTGTGAAATCTGCGTCCCTTTTATTGACTGGCACTAATTAGCATGTCCAAAAAAGCTAGAACGGTTCAGAGAAATGTTATGGAGTTGGTAGAGAAAGAGTCTGACTTGGTAGTAGTGATAAATATATTCTGTAAGCAGTACGGTTAGGTAACACTAATACCGATATGCCAAATGGTGGTATAAATAAATCTGTGAAAACAAACAGTAGTGGCAAAAATGAAAGTGGTAAAAATGTGATCTGACTGGACTTTCCATGGTATAACATAGAAACATAGACTTTGACGGCAGATGAGGACCACTTGGCCCACCTAGTCTGCCCATTTCCCCTACCTAGAGGATAAGCTGCAGACACTATTTAACCAACAGCCTATTTCTTCCTACCCCCCACAAAAATTGCCTTATGTCTGTCCCATGCATTCTTGAATTCTCCCACAGTTTTAGACCCCACAACCTCCTCAGGAAGGCTGTTCCATCGTCCACCACCCTCTGTGAAAAAAATACTTCCTCATTGCCCCTGAGCCGTCCCCTCTATCTTCAAATTGTGCCCTTGTTCTTGCACATCTCTTTTTCTGAAAGACGCTACCCTCTTGGAGTTTGATGATTCCACTGAGGTACTTAAACATTTCTATCATGTCCCCCTTCCCTCCTTTCCTCAAGGGTATACATATTAATCTCGTTTAGTCTCTCCTCGTATGGCTTCTCTTGCAGACCCTGCACCATTTTAGTTGCCCTCCTCTGAACTGCCTCCACCCTGTCTATGTCCTTGTGGAGATGGGGTCTCCAGAACTGGATGCAGTACTCCAGATGGGGGTCTCACCAACTGTCTGTACAGGGGATAACAACTTCCTGTTTTCTGCTGGTGATACCTCTCCTTATACATCCCAGTATCCCCCAGCCCTCCCTACCGCCTTCTCACATTGCTTGCCAACCTTAAGGTCATCTGATATGATTACCCCTAGGTCTCTTTCCATTTTTGTTGTTGTTACTACCTCCCCCATTGTGTAATCTTCCCCTGGGTTTTTGTTTCCCAGGTGCATTACTTTGCACTTCTTTGCATTGAATCCAAACTGCCATACTTCTGACCATTCCTCTAACCTTGCCAAGTCCCTTCTCATCCTTTCCATGCCTCCTTGTGTATCAACCTTGTTGCAGATCTTTGTGTCATCTGCAAAGAGGCATACTTTTCCTTCCAGTCCCTCTGCAATGTCACTTATAAAGATATTAAAAAGGACTGGACCCAGTACTGAACCCTGCGGTACCCCACTAGTAACTCCTCTTTCTTCAGAGTGGACTCCATTTACAATTACCTTCTGTGTCATGTTGTTCAGCCAATGTTTTACCCAGGCAACCACCTTGGGACCCACTCCCAGGCTGGTTAATTTGAAGAAGAAGAAGAAGAAGAATCAGCATTTATATAGTGCTTTTCATACGCAATGTATCTCAAAGCGCTTTACAAGCAATGCTAGACTGGTAGTGAAGTGACTGAATGTGTAGTGGTGGCCATATTGCATATCAACAACCACACACAGCCTGGATAATTGCATGAATCGGTTTATGGGTAGGGGAATGTTGGCCAGAACACAGGGAATGTCCCCTACTCTTTGCGAAGAGTGCCCTGGGTTCTTTTACTTCCACCTGGGCAACACCAGGATGAGTAGAAGGGACCTCAATTTAGCATCTCATCTGAAGGACAGCACACCCAAGCAGTACAGCACCCCCCTAATACTGCGCTCAGATGCCAGCGTTTAAGTGCAATTTTAATCCCTGGTTGGGACGAGAACCCAAGACCTTCTGGTCCAGAGGCAGAAGTGCTACCAACTGAGCCACGCTGACAAGATTATATTGGTAGCTGATTGGGGAAGGGGGATTATTCTCTAAAGAAGAAGATGATGCTGATGATTAGGATGATGAGAGTTGAGACTATTGAAGAAGACCGTGGTGAAAGCCATGGAAAGGCACTGAATGGATATACAGGATGAAACAATCTGTAATTGGATGTCACAGTTTCCTGTATAATAAACTGCAGTAATTGCAGTTGGAGTACATGGGTTCCTGCAATGCTGTATATCGCTGGATGGAACTGTGATAGTGTTCTTACACCTGAGGTTGTCAATACATGTGTCAGGAAGGGAGGGTAACAGGTGGAGTTAGAATGAGAATTTGTATGAGTGTAGGACCCAGCCCAAACAAAGAAACGTAATTAACGGTGAACAAAAAAACAGACAATGCTAACATCTCAAGAATAATTTACCTTATCATTGCTAAAAGACAAATGTGACTAAAGATCCAAAAAGGATAGCATCATGGCAGTGGGGACTGAATGCATGCCAACAAGTCAGTCACTACCATCTTGATAACATTCTTCAACCTCACTTACAGTTCACAAAAAAGGAAGTTCAAATTGTCATTTGGAAAATACTTTATTAAAGAGTCTTTATACATCTGCCATACATTGCATTATGCAGACATGAATTGTGGTATGGTATCACAAACTGGTACCTCTGATTTATGCAGTCACCTGAAATGGAACAGAAGCAACCTATTGACAGCACTCAGGTAGACCGTGGTGGTGCTAGTAGTTGTCGATGTCACTGCCTCGTAGCCACCCTCTGGTACTGTGCATCACCAGCAGTCTGCAACTTTTTTGTACCCCTCTTAATTCATTCAGAGCACACATCACAGTGACCGACCAGTTACATCCAAAATTCTCTTACCACTTTTCTACAGAAGCACCATAGCATTAAATAGCAATTAATTGAACATTATCTGAATCAGTGGCCAAAAACAAAACTTCATCTGTAATCATCCAGACCCTCGGACCATAACAATGGTAATTGTAAAATATTTATATGTACTAGTTTACTTGCTTTCATTTGCAACACTGTTTCCAGTAAAGTTTTTTTTTTTTAAAGCAGCAGTATTTGTTTGTCGGCAACAACATTTGTCATATTATTTTAGTAATAAAGTATTTCTGGCATAAGCATCAGTAAACCTATTTGTTCTTTTACTTAATTATTGAACTGAAGTATACTGTATAGTTTTAGCGTATAAAAGATCCTACCCTCCTGACAAGTCCAGGATAAATTAATTAAGCATATTGGAATGGTGCTGTGCTGTTTAGTATCATAAGCATATTTACCACCATCCCCTAACACACACACACAGTATTTACTCTAACATGTGCAGTCAAAAGGTAACCTTAATGGAAAGCATTTTTAAAATCTTGACCCATGTCTTTAATTACAAAATGAGTCATTACACTGTTTCCAAAATATCTAAAGATATTTGTGAAGAATTTTAAAAACTTTCTTTTGTCATTGATGGCCATTGTTGTAATCTCACTGTGAGTGGCACCTGCAGCTCCTTTAGGATTTTTAAAACACTAGATACCTGCTTTACTAGTAGTACCCTTGATTTCCTTAGGGTTAGGTGCCGCATATTCCTTCTATCTTGTACAGGCTTTTTAAAGGTGCACTTTGCATCCTCTGTGAAGATAAATGTGGTGTTTGCTGTGCTTGGAGCAACTCTGTGTTCACAGAAAACATGTGCCAGAGCAGAGTAACTATATGTTGAAGATTTTGCTATAACATTTGCTCAAGGGTTATCCTGATCTTTCCTGCCTCTTTTTCCTTTACCCTAATCCATAGTAAGCTTTACTTTGTTTGCTTAAATTTAATATAAAATGGAAGTCTTCCTACAGGCAGAGAGCCTACGGCCTACAGTATAGGACATTCATGTGTGTTACTTGATTGCTGGCTTCAGTTCAATTTTTCAATTAAAAAAAGTGTGGAAGGACTCCTGTTAGTGAGTCCAAGCTGCATGACCCATACAAGGGTAATCATACTTGTGTTTCTTTCTTACAAGTCCAATCATTGACATACAATAATAAAAAAAAGTGTCTCTGACTGAGTTTCCTGTCACTTGGCTGGATATCAGAGCATACTACCCACACTAGAGCGCTCTGGCTAGTTGTGTAGTGTTTTATTTACATAATGTTTTACAGAAACAAGGAGACGTCTTAGTGTGGGGATAAGCTTATTACTTTCTTATTTTGATTTATTTAAAAATTAAGAAGTAAACAAACAAGCAAAAAAAGCAGGCCTCTTGTGATCCCTTTCACTTAGCCTGCAGCCCTGAGAAGGGTATGCCACTTCCACTTGTATTATTACACTGCCCTGTTGGAGACTTGTTTTATTTCAGTTACTGCAGCTAAAATTAAAAATATATACTGTGTATATATATCCTGTCTACATAAAGAAAACATTGCAGTTGAGTTATGTGTGACTGCCTATGGAGTAGGCTGCGTGGACTTGCTCATTCAGCAGCACCACACTCCACCATTATCTTTCTTCCCTTCCTCTTCCTTCTTCCCCCTTCTCAGTCCCACACACAGTCCACCCAGGTAGCTATTCTTTCTTTCTTTCTTTCTTAGTTCATGAGGTGGGGTCCCAAGAACCCCATGTTGAAAATTTGGTGAACAAATTCCCCAAAATGGTCTAGATATGCACCAAAGTTGAAAAAACCCCATTTATGCCATTATACAGCTTACCGGCATTTCTTCAGTTCGCAGTCAGCTTTGAAGAGTGCAGATGTGTTCCCAGTCCACCAAAGATCATCGCACTGGGCTACAGAGGTAAGTATGGGGTGAGGGGTGTGTGGGGAGGTGAGGTACATAGAGGGTGGGCGCGGGTTGGGGGAAGGACCACCAGAATCAATGAGGGACCATTTTCTAGTTTACAGATTTATTTACAAAAAAAGATGTTGCAGGAAGGTTTTCTTTTTTTTCAGGGAGATTTAATTTTGGCATGCTGGGGTGTGCTCCCAGCATGCTATTTGAGTGTTTGGGGGGGCTGTAGCCGACGGAGGATTGGGCACCCCATTGGCACATACCGAGTGCTGGGGGGGAACAAGAGCCAAGGGGTATTGGGCACCCCTTCGGCACTCAAGCAATTGGGGGGGCATTATGCCAATGGGGAGTGGGCTCCCCCATCGGCAAAATTACTAGGTAGGTGGCATACTGACAGGAGGAATGGGCACCTCTGTCAGCACATATAAGTGCGGGGGAGTGTCAACAGCTGAGGGGGATTGGGCACCCCCGGTCAGCTTTCTTTTGTTATTTAATGAAATATTTCATCAGGAAGGCACACTGAAGGGTGGGCAGCAGCTTTCTGTCAGCTTTGTGTGGACTGTGAGAGGCCGACAGAGAAGCCGTCACCATAGGAACACAGCACAATGGAGCTGTGTAATTGGCTGCTGCAGTCAGGGAGGCCCCTCCATAAAAACAGCTGATTGCGTAATGATGGGGCGCTCCCTGATTGCAGCAGCTCAGTTTCTTTGATATAGTGGCCTGCTCATTAACTGACAGTGATTGACAGCATGCTCGTCTATTAGCTGAGGCAGAGACCAGCCCCTGAATGGGCTGCTGCCATTCGGCAAGACACTGCCGCACCTCCACAACTCGCTTGTAAAGCAAACGTGATGCAATGTGTTTCTTGCACATGCATGCAAACAACACAAAAATAAAATGCACGGAGTGAGATGGAGCAAAAATGACCACAAGTTGAGTACAAAATATGATGCACAGTGAAAATGACAAAAGTTGAGCCAAAAACATAAGACATGCTGACTCAAAAAAAATGAAGCAAACTGAGTCAGAAACCACATACATGGAGAAAAGCAATGCAAAGCTGAGTTTAACAATGGTGCAAGTTGAGTAAACAAAAAGTAGGAAGTTGAGTCAAATAAATGAAGCAAACTGAGTAAAAAAACAATGCATGGAGCAAAAATGATGCAAGCTGAGTCAAAAATTTCTATCGACAAAATGGTCATGACAACAGCGGGTCAATTCTCAAAGAGATATGCATGGTGCAAGGTGCTTGCATCGAACATGAATAATGCAAGTAGCGCCTTGCAACAACAGTTGCTCCCAGAGCCACTCCCTAAAGCAGTCAGCAGGAAACGCAAGCTGCTTGCCGAAAAGGGGGCTTGCACCACCCTTATGACCTACATCTGACTGTGCCAGGTCACAAGTGGGGGTATGTGTCAGGGCGAGGCTGCCACATCCCCTTAATCTGGATTTTAAAAGCCTTACTGAAGCCACATGACAGGGCACAACTTAGACCAGCCAGGAGGTGGTCTAAGTGGCCTTGCACTGGGTCTGTATGGGAATGGGACTGCCAGGTGCATTTCAGCAAGTGGGGTGTGGCTGAGGATGTGATGAGGACAGACATGCCTGTACAAATGGGAACTGGCACCCATAAGGGTGCATGTACAGCACATTGCAACATTTACATGCCATTTTGTCCACATACTGTACTGTACCATTCACTACAGTACAGTACAGTGTATGTACATAGGGGGCATGTACCGTTTACAATGTGCTGTCTACACCACTGAGTCTCAGTTCCCATTGTACAGGCAGGTCAGTCCTCGAACACATACTCTGCCTCCCCATCCATGTTGTCCTGTACTGCTCCATGCTGGTGAGATCAAGCCCCCCCCCTCATCCCCGCCCTGGTAGAGTTGCGCTGGGTTGGGGGGGGCGGCCTGGATCCCTGTGTCATGTCCTCCATTTGCACTGATTGTTTGGCAAATTGGCAGATACAAGGCAGCCCCCGGATCTTTGGTGCAGAGACCCTGTTTTTTGTAGAATCAGGTGCAGGGTCCCTGGTGCAACTGGGGTCTGCCACATCCCTAGATTGCCACAACTTGCGGCATTTATAAGGGACATTTGAGAATTGACTCCAGCATGTTATGCCCCCAAAACACTGCCAGCTAGTTCTGCAAGGGAATATTGTCTCTATAACCAATCCCCTACATAATCCATCCTCACGTTTATATGCTCCAGTGTCAGTTAGACCAGCTCTGGCTGGTCTAACAGCAGCATGCATCTTCGTTGCACTGTCAACAGCTTCCAACTTACAAAATCCAAAAAAGGGTATGGTGCATCATTTTCTTGATGCAAGCCCTGTTGTGATATGGTGTACCCATTTTTTTTTCTTTTTAACCTTATATTTATGTTCCCAATCTGCCTCCTCTCTCCACTCTCTCAGACATCCTCTGTCTGTGGACTTCCAATCCCATCATGGTCTGCCCCTAGAGTGTCCCTGCTTCCACACACATACATGAAGATTCCCCGGTATACCCCCCAGGTAGGAGTGGAGAGGGATCCCCCATGCTTACCTCCCCAAGCCAACATACTGTGTCTGTGTGTATAGAGCTGGCACAGCGGAGTCTACATGATGAGCCTGGTGGAGTCCCCAGAGAGATGTTGTCACCTAGGAAGGACCGAGGTGTTTTTCCATTTTTCCTCCCCCCCGACCTCAGTGTGCAATGAGGGTCTGTGAGCCAGGAGGCACACTGAGACATGCCTCCTGCTCCGCCCCTCTGCCAACATCCACCCAATGCCCTTACTGCTCTCCACCTTACCGCACCGTCCATCCGGGCTCCCCTAGATGGCGGCATTGCAGCGGGAGTCTGCAGTTAACCCCCAGAGAAGGAGAGCAGCCGTCGGGCATTCTATCCTTCTCCTCCCCAGCTGATCCCTGGTGACCCATACTCGTCCTCGAACACGGGTCGCCGACATGGTACGAGGCAAAGCATCCAGTGCCTCAGCTCTCAGTGCCACTGGGCCGGCATAACCATTTTTTTGTTGCAAGCCTGATACATGTCATTTTGGTGCAGACAGTTCTGCTTTTCATGCAAGCAGTGTTAAAAAGTCAGGATTGCCAAGTTTTGGTGCAGCTTGCTCCTTGTGTCATTCTCTTCTGGTGCAAGCACCTTGCATCATTCTTGGTCTTTTGAAAATTGAGCACATTATTATATCCCAAAAATGGTTAATTTAAGTGCAGTCTTTGACTACAACATGCACAGTCAAAGTCCCTATAAAGCCTGGCCACTCTTTGTAACTGATGAACAGACAGAATGGTTTTGTTACCACAGCTATCAGTCTCTTTCCTATTTTAATTCTAAATTCATCACTTATACCACGGCAGAATCTGACAAGCAAAAGGAACATTTTGAATTGTGATGGGATTGGACACACTGCTAATTAAATGCAAAGCAAAATATAAAAGCACTATTGAAAATGTTCCTGTGTTTCCTCTACCAAGTGATATTCTGACCCCTTTTAATGGTTCCCTTTTTATTACAATAAACAAAAATTTCTCTCCCCTTATAAATTTCTGTTCCTTATATTTGTGAAGGTATTAAATAAAACAATGCTTTATGATGAAAGATAATAAATCTTGAACAAGGTGACAAAACCCAACATCTGATAAACGGTGTCCAGATTAGCGGTGGATAAGAGAAACTCAGTTTCCTTAGAATACTATACATGCAATTCTTCAAAAAATCTGTCTTTAAGTTTACCACTACCTGTCACCAACTGCTTGGTCGAGTGATTTTGTTCTTAAATTACTTTCTGTAATAAGAAGGACTTTTTTTTTTTAAATGTAACCTTGTTTTTAGCCCTGCTGTGCTAATGAACTAATAGGGATATGCCGGATAACAATTATATATTGCATTATTTATGACACGCCAAAGAATCTCCAGAGTGTTCCCATCCTCCATGGGACTTATTTCCTGTCCTGCCATTATGTGAATGAGATGTGAAAATGCATCTTTCCCTTTCTTTATGTTATCATTACATTACTTTGATATTGAACTCCAGAGAGTCAGATCCACTGAAAGTAATGGAGGGAGATCAACCATATACATATGCTTGCCTTATTATGGGCTACTCAGAAAAAGGAATGAGGTGGGGAAACAGACAATCAGGATGAATGCAAGCATAATGATACCTTCTCTGGAGAAGAATCAGGACATGATGATCAACTGACTGAGAAGACTGGTACAATGTGGACTTGCAACCCAGACAAACTAATAGACTATATAATCTAAATGTTCCAGGATATAATCTTGTTTTGCAATGTCATTACCAAAAATGGCCCAGCTGAAATGTAGCGTTTGTTTCCAGTGGAGTCTGACTTCTACCAAGTTTCACAATTGGGTATTCTTTTGTCTGTCTTTTCCACTGGACAGATTAACCATGTGCCTTTGCTTTGAACTAAACTTGGGGATATGAGTCCTGAAGGCAGTCGAAGAAGATAACTTGTATTTAATATTGGACTTTTCATTCACACTGTACCCCAAAGTGCTTAACAGGCAATGAGAGAGACTGGAAGTGTAGTGGCTGTAAACATGTATTTGCAGCAATTATTCTCATTAACACACACACAGGGCTATTGACAGTTGCTTGCACCACTTTTATTTGGAAGGGGAATATTGGACAGGACTCTGGGGAAAGATTCCCTGCTTTTGCAAAAGGTCCCATGGGTTCTTTGATTGTCAACTGTACACACACCAGGGCAATATCAGGGGTTGGGAGATGGGTTGAAGTGACCTCAGTTTAAAATTATATATATATTTTTTGTTTGGTGCCAGATCCCCCAGTAAGCTCAGTCCTCACCCCACTTGGTCCCCCATACATCCCCCTGGGACTTACCTCGGGTGATGATCCTCCAGAGCTGCTGAGTGGGCACTCTCCCCAATGTAGTCTTAAACCAGATTCCCGGTGGACCCCCATTATAGGTGTGCCTTCCTGGCTTGTCAGCCCAACAAAAGACCTAACTCGGTCACCAGTTGAGTGACATGGACAGGTTGGATGGGACTGGTAGAGTGGGGCATTATTCATGGGGGCCAGCATTTTTTGGTTGATGTCTCCCTCTGGGAGGTGTGGCATGCAATGACTGATGGTGCCAAAGTGCCAATGTCCAGCACGCCTCCCCAGTGCTTGGGCTCTGGCAGCTGCTCACCCCGGCCTCCACCTGAGTTCAGTCATGCGCTAGATGGTTACCCACCCTCCCTGCTGGAGGAGCAGAGCAATCCATCAGATGCTCAATCCTCCTTTTCCTGGCTGGCCCTCTGACTCCTCAGATCTGTTCCCAAACCTGAGGCATTGGCATTGCAAGCAGAAGCCCTACTACTGTGCCGGCAGGCAGGCCCAGTTTAAAATGATATCTGAAAGATGACACAACCTGATAGTACAACACTGTCTATTACTGTACTGCACTGGTGTACAGTACAGTTCAGTAATGTACTGTACTGCACTGGAGTGCCAGTATTTGGGGGTTACAGTGCATGTACCAGTGGAGAGCTAGAACCCTGTCCTGGACCAGAGGTGGATGTGCAACCAACCGAGCATGCTGTTCCAGTCATCTATTAAGTTAGACATAATTAATTATTATTTGGGAGGTTAAAGTATATTGCTCCTTTACATTTTCTTTGCTATCAACTTGTCATCAGTAAAGGGTGCTAATGGTACCATTCCTCAACAATACTGGACTCTGTTGTTGCAGCATCTCATATCATTCTTGATGGTGCTGCTGTGAACAGCTGCTTTCATTCAGGATTCCAGTTCCACTTCTTGGCTGGCCTGCAGGGGGAGTGTTTCATGTAAACTTCAGTCTCCCAGTTGGCAACATGATGTGCAGCCACCATGGCACTGGGCAAGTGCCAGGGACCCATTTTGGGTGTAAGCAGTACCTAGCAGTGATTGTGTGAATGCAAGTAGGCCTATGTATCCAGCCAGGGATTCCAAGTTTCCAACAACCCTCCTAGACCTGTTACTCTATACCCATGCCAGTTAGTATAGAAAAGTGTTCTGTTTAGAAAAAAATACTTGCCTTATATTTTTTGTAGTTAGTATTTGCTCCTTTGCATTCAGACTGAAGAAGCTTACATTCATAATCTCTGTGCACACCAATCTGCAATTCTGTGTCCAAGCAGTGAAACATTGAATATGAAAATGGACATTTGAGAATAAAACTAAGTCCTGATGTAGACTCAGCTTATAGTAGCTTGCATCCACATTGGAAAATCCCCCCTGCAATTTACATCCGTAGTTATATGCTTATGTTATACTGTGACATCTACATATGCAAAATTGGTCAAAAATCCCATTGTCACTCAAGTGGTCATTTCTAAATTCAGAGTAGATGGCATGGGAAAGGGAAAGGCCATTTGGACTATTCTACAGTTGCTGGAATCTGGCTGACCTTGGCTAGTTTAAAAGGAATTACGCTACTGTATGTGTTACAGTCATTGTTGGGTTTTGGGTCCTGCATTTTATAAAAAAATGAGCTATCCCTTCAAGTTCCAACACATTTTTAGATAATAAATATCTCTTGGACTGACATTAGCCATAGTTTTACTCTAGTAATAGAGTAGCCAGTAGAGGGCACCAGTACATGATAAAAACTAGTGCTAGCAACATTCTAGGACTGTATGCTGTTTTGAGTAGTTAGAACAAGGCTACAGGGTTAGAGCAGGATGTCTACTGGGCAGCTATTATCTTCATAGAATAAAGCTTGCTAATCTGCACCAGTTCTATTTTTTCCTTATGATACTTAAGTTAGCTTTTGACAATGTGCAGTTAGTGGACCCTGGATACTTTTTCTGACCCTGTAAGTAACTGATATCTCTCATTGTGTACAGTAGACAAAAAAGTGCAATTTTCCAGCACTGTTATTGTTTATTTTACCATGAAGTTTAAAAGGAGTTACAGCATACAATATATTGCTTTAGGCATATGGTTCTTGATTGTGCCTGTGCACAAAGATTGATAATGTTAAAACATCAGTAGTTTGCAAGATCAATAGTTTTCTAAGATGTAATTGATGCCAAAACAGCCAGGAACATTCAAGCTATAATTTTGTTCTAGTCCTTATCACATCTAAATTGCAGAAAAGTGAGACAGGGTGTTTGAAGGATGCTCAAACAATCACTTCTTTGTTGGGTAGGAAATAGACTGTGTTTCAAATGACATATGCAGTTGGAAAACAATATGTATCCATAATTGTTAAAATCAAAGGAACAGGCTCAAACCATACAAGTCATTTGTCATTGTCAAGTCATCTATAGATATTGCTTGTCTTGTAGAAGGATCAAAGATTACCTGAAAGCAGGTCAAATATTTTATCACAATATAAACGTTTATGTTTGTAATTGAAGTGGAGGGGAGTGAGAGAGAGAGAGATGGACTTATATATTAGAAATGAACTGTAAAGTTATTGTTCAGTTTATATATTTGAATATGAATTGTGCAATTATTGTACCAAACAGGAAAAACAATGGATAACTCACTCTAGTGTCTGTGCAGTTTACACATTACCCTGTCAGAATTAAAGCTTTATTCATTTTAATTTTTTCATTTATTTATTTTGACCTGGAAAGATTGGCTAGGAAAGCTTCCTGTATTCCCTCTGTTACCATGGAGCATGCTGGGAAGGAGGGATACAGATTAAGACCAATAGATATTGAACCAGGTTAATTTGTTGGTGGATAAACAAATAGTGGGAATTTGGTAAGAACACCAGGGAATTTAATCTTTTCATGAAGTACATTGGGATCTTTGACATCTGCCTGACAAACATCTTAAAGAAGAAAAGGAACATTGGTTTAGCATCTCATCTGAAAGATGGCACCTACGAGAGCAATGTCCCCCAAACACCATGCTGGGATATTGTTATGTTAAGTTACTTTTAGCCAAGGAAAGAGTGTTCTCTGAAGAACTAATAGTACCAGTTCCTGTAGCATCTGGTACTTATTGGAGGTTTTCCATCCTACTCTACTACTGTCTAAGCCCAACCCTGCATAGCTTCTGAGATGATGGAATCAGGCTCCAGTGTTGTAAGGCTACAAGTTCATTCTGGAATATGATTGGTGTGGGGATGAACATAAACTCTCCATGGATCTGTGATTGGTTGATTATCCATGAAACCTTTCATGGTTTTAACAGATGACTGCATTCAGTCAGGCAGGGAATTAGTTCTATCTACGCAATGATTTAGAACCAGACAGAACATCCCTAGTTATATACAGAGCATAACAAGTAGTTAAGTTAAAAAAACATTATATAAAAAATAATTCATCAGGTTCAGTGTGGCTCAGTTGATAGCATGTCTGACTTTGGGCCAGATGATCGTGGGATCTAGACCCACACCTGTATTGGGCTCATACCATAATGAACATGACACAGGAAGTGATGGAGGGTTATAGCCTGTCAGAATGGACTAATCAAGACTAATTTCATTAATCTGGATATTCTAACAGAACTCTATGAAGGAAACATGCGGACTGACACAACTAGTGATCATGAAATGCCTATCTGGGAAAGTACAAGTACACAATTTAGACAACTTAGGAAATGTATGTTTACAGCTAAATCATCTTTTGGCCCCCTTTGTACCAATCTTAATATTAAAATGTTTGAAAATGTGGTCATGAAAGAAGTAGAAAAACTCATGGCAGTGGAACCTCACTTTGTCTTCAAGAATATGACCAGATCTGAGTCTCTTGCTCTAGAGGAATTAACCACAATGTAAAATATCATTATTAAACCTGCAGAAAAGGGAGGCAACACTGTATTGACTAGAGACTTTTACCATAAATAGGTTATGGATTTATTAACCATTGAGACAAACTATAAAATAACTAAGAGGTAACCCCAATATGGAGTTCCTAAAAGAATTAATGAGTCTGTTAAACACAGCTAGGGATTTGGGTCATACAGCAGAGAATGAATCCAATTTCATTTGGCAAGGCAGTCACATAGTACCCACCCTCTGTACATTGCCAAATGTCCACATATCCATCACTAATCTACCAGGGAGACCGATAGTTTTGGGCATGGACTCCCTCACTGACAACTTGAGTCTGTTGATTTTTTTCTTAAACATGCGTGGTCACTCTTCCTTCTTACATTCAGGACATAATCCACTTTTTTGAAAAGGCACAGGGCACTACATGGAATGATAATTACATTTTTAGGAACTGAGATAGAGTCAATGTACACATCGATCGAGCATATTCTAGGCATATGTATCTGTGAATATTTTCTGAGAAGAACTCCAGTGAGTAATGAAATGCCAATAGAATTTATACTAGAAGCACATTTCATACTCACTCATAACTTTTTATTGAGTTTGACAGTTATTATTACCTTCACATTTATGGGACAGCAATGGGTGCATCCATATCCCCTTCCTTTTTGTTAATCTCTTTCTGGGATACTGGGAGGATACCTCAGTATTCAACTCACAAGTCAACCCACACACACACGATCACATGAACAATTGGTTCCATTTTATTGATGATGTGGTCTATATGTGGGATGGTATAGAAGAGGAAACCAGAGGTTTTTTAGGATTGGTTAAATCTTTTTTTTTTTTTTTTTTTTTTATTGTTTAACCAAGTGAGACACACTAAGCTGAAAGCTTATTTACAGGTGCAACCTGGGAGCACAGGGAAGTTAAGCGACTTGCTCAGGGTCACAGAGTATGCAAGTGGGGGCTGTGGGATTCAAACCCAGGTCTCCAGATTTGCAGCTCAGAGCCTTAAACCACTGCACTATACTGCCTCCCTAATCTGAACAATTTGAATCTGTTTCACCTGCACAGTTGGCTATACGTGCCTTATATTTTTGGATGTAACCTTGGAAGCAAAGAATGGTAGGATTGAGTCAAATGATTACCAGAAACCTACAGCAGGCAACATTCTGCTGAGATTTCAGAGTAACTACCCAAGCAGCCTAGTTTCCTCTGTACTATACGGTCATTTTTTAAACTTAGAAAAAAACTGTACAGACTTGGGGATTTTGAAATCTGTGCAGCAGAACTTACAGAAAGGTTCCTACAGAGGGGGTATGATAAGGACCTAAGTGAAACCTCACTTAAAAAGGCCAGGGATAGAAAGAAAGATATTACTAACTGCTAAACCTAAAAACATGGACGATTTCAATAACCATCCGATTTGTTGTGTTAAAAATATAATGGATTCAGCAGCAGAGTAGGTTCTATCATAAGGCAATATTGGTCTATATTACAGGATGATCCTTCCTTTGCCCTTGCAGTGGGTGATACACTGAGAATTTTGAAAAGAAGCACAAACATCAAGGGCATACTAGTTCATAGTCAGTACAGCGGGCCTCAACAAGCATTTACTAACAGGTTACAACCCCCATCCCACCCCCCACACACACAAGAGATGTTCAGATGTGGAAAATTTAACTATCACAATTAATCAAATACATTTTCTCTAAACCTCATCAAGAAAAAGGCATCAGGGAATTTCTGAATAGTCACTCTAAATTTGTGATGTATGCTCTTTGATGTACATGTTCCAAGGTATATTTGGGTCATACTATATGACCCCTTAGAAAGAGAATACAGGAACATGTAAGGAGCATAAAAAATATCCAGATCAAGTACCCCAGTGAGTATTCACTTTCCGGAGGTGCACCAAGGGAATCCAGACCATTTAAAATATATGGCTCTGGAATGTGTCCATGTGTGTGTGTGTGGGGGAGGGGACAGCAGGTTACAGTGACCCTTACAGAGGGACATGTTTGGGATTTTTGCTTTACATTTTCTAAATCCTGTAGGTCTGAATGAAGAGTGGGATTTGAAACCGTTTCTGTAATATTTGATAATGAGATGGGTCAGGATGTTGTCTATGAAATGCTCTCTTCTTATAGCACTTGCTTGGGTGGTAATCTAATTGTCTGTTTTTTTCCTCACTCAGATGCAGGAATAGCTAGAGCAGATCCCCTAGTACATTCACAGGAAACAACAAAGCCAGGTGGCCTGCTGTTTGTGGTTTACCTGGAACGTATCTGAATTTGGAAGAATCCAGAACCATCCCTCTATCTTTTCCTCAAACTGTATGAATTTCTGTCTTTTTAATTTGAAAAGCCTGTGTTTACTACGGCATCATGGTTCCATGTCATAATAGTGACTGCAAAACAGTGATTGCTATTATGACGAGTGTATATCGCCAAAAAGTAAATCAGCGATATACACTTTAAGGCGACCCAACTTCCAGATGTCAAAAAGTGTTTTTGCGAGGGGGGGGGCCGTACACCCCCCTCATGGGGGGCTTTGCCTCCTGCACCCACCTGAATTAGGATTCTCAACTCCAGGGGGGTGCATGTTGAGATGGGGCAAAATCTGAATCTTGCAAAAATTTATGTGCCGCAGCTACGGCAAAATGTAACCCAGTCCCAGTCTCAAACCCAGTACCTGCTCTGCCAGAGCTAGCATTCCACACCACCACACCACATCACATGGCTAACTCAGTGGCAGCAGGTACGGCAGTGCCTAAAAACCCCTTCCCTGTCCTTCCCCTTCCCCTCGCTATTCCTCCCTTCCGTTCGCCCTTCCCCTGGTCACTACCCCATACCCTCGCAATTCTGCAGGGCAGCACACAATAAAAATGCCAAAAATTAGTTGCTACATTTCTATCTTATGACATGATACTGGCACAATTAACTAAACTGTTGCAGCAATGAATTTTGAGACTATGTTAATTACAAGTGTGTTTTTTTACATTCATTAACTTTCAACTATTTGTAATAAGTCTTCTTATTTATTTGGATGTTTTTCAGTATCACACTTTTGAGGGGTTAATATTATGATGTCACTTTGCTGTTCATGAATTTGCCAAACTAATTGACCACTGCTGCTTTAAATTTGTTATAGCTGCTTGCGTTAGGATGACGTCAGCAGCTATGTATGGTATTTAAGCAGAGTTAGAATGGCTGGTATCTAACCTCTTGATGAAGCCCTTTGTCAAAGGCCTTGGGTAACTAGCCTATTCTTCTGTTGTGTGTGTTTATTTTGCCATTGGATGCCATTCTGGCAAACACAGTGTTTATGCAGCCTACCTAACTCCATGGTCTTTATTGAGTGCACTGATTCTCCTGCTCCTAGTTGGGCTCATGCCATAAACACTGGCACCTGAATACAGTACTGGGCGGCTGCTGTTACATAGATACATAGACACTGTCGGCAGATAATGGCCTATGGCCCATACAGTCTGCCCGCTTGAGCTTGTAAGTTTACATTTTTCTAGAAGTCTGTTGCCCATTACCCCTGACATTAAGCATTCCCATATGCCTATCCCATGCATTCTTAAATCCTGTGATTGTTTCATCCCCCACCACTTCCTCTGGCAGGGTGTTCTACTTGTCCACCACCCTTTCTGTGAAGAAATTCTTCCTCATGTTTCCTCTGAATTGCCCTCAGTGCAACTTCATCCTGTTCTGTCAAGGTGTGCCATCCTTTGGATGAGATGTTAAGCCAAGGTCCCTTCTCCTATCTCTAGAGCTGTTCTGTTGGGTGTCCAAGTGGAAGTAAAATAACCCAAGGCACTTTTCACAAGACATGGAGATTTTTCCTTGTTTTCCTGGCCAACATTCCCCTTACCATAAAACTGATTAATACAATTTCTGTATGGCTGTGTGTGGGTGTTGATGAGAGAAATGGCTGCCACTACACATCTACAGTCACTTCGCTATCAGTCTTTCACTGCATGTTAAGCACTTTGGGATACAATGTGAATGAAGAATACTGTATAAATGCTGAGTCTTCATCTACTCCATAAATATTTGCTTATATGAAAGCCTGTCCTTTTGAGTTTGAGTCATAAAATGAGTGTACCCATGGGCCTCATCTATTGCTTATGCTTTCAAATGCTGTGCAGCAAAAGGAGTTTCATGGAGCAGTACACAATCCTTTACCTTCCAATGCAAATGCAACACATTCCAGGCCTTTACTGTGTTCTTGAGCCCTTTGACAGTCCAAAAAATAACATTCAGTTTTATAAGCCTTGGTTTAAGAATTAGTGTTTGTAGCTCCATAGAACCGAAAGCTGTAAACAAAATAAACTACCCTGTTCATAGATCCCCAGTAATTGCATAATACATCCCCTATAACTCAGAAAGTCTCTAACCCTCATTTCTGGTATTATTATCCCCGAGGATGTAACCACTTCCCAACTAAGCCCTTACCCCTTCTCCATCCCTATCCCTAGCCCTAGCCCCATCCCAATCCCTAAAGCCCATTCCCTCACCACCCTCTTTTTCATATCATCATCCCTTCTTCCCTTGCCCTGCCCCCCGAATTCAATACCATTTCATAGGTGACCAAATGCCTTGATTTGTGTGATTGGGGGTGTCCACCTGTTGATAAAGATGTGGGGCTGGATATGCAAAAATGATAAAACAAGCACATTTCCTGATGTTTGACTGTCCCTGTTTCAAACAAAATTCTCCAAGATGTTTGACTGCTATTTTCAAACATTTTATTTAATTTATTGATGTATTATTTATTTTTTCCAAACGTTTCACCAGGAAACATACAGAGTTGATAACAGCTCTTTTCAAGATGCATCTGGAAATGCATTTGTAACAGTTTACCTGCTTTATGGCAAAAGAAAGAAAGAAAGAAAGAAAGAAAGAAAGAAAGAAAGAAAGAAAGAAAGAAAGAAAGAAAGAAAGAAAGAAGGGACCCACTTTTTGGTGGTCTACAGTAACTTTCTTGTGCAGTTTGTGAGACTGCACTAGAAATGTGACACAAATCCTAGAACAGCTTTTGAAAATCCAATGCATGTGGTACAGAAAAACTACAGCAGATGAGTAACAGCATTTTATTTATTTATTGTTTATTTATTGAAATGTTTCACCAGGAAAATTACACTGAGCAACAGATGCTTGTCTCATGGTACATCATAGGGAAGGGGAGTGGAAACTTATCTAATACATACAGTATATATAAATCAGGTAATAGCTTAACAGTATATAGACAGACAATACGAGATTACAACCATCAAAAGTTATTAACATTTCTAAACTTGAATACATAGAGGGAGTCTGGCAGGAAGGACAGTAATTAGAGACTAAGAAAGGGGGTGGTACGGGAGAGGTAACAGAAAGTGCTAGATTGCAGAAGGGTTAGGATAGGGGAGACATATTTGGCCTGGCTGGAGGAAGGAGGAGGTATAGATCAGCAGCTGACAGTGGTCTAGAGGGGCTAGGTGAAGTTACAGTTCATCACTAGGTAGTTACTTAGGGATGTAGAAAGAGAGAATAGACTGAAGAGGAGTGGCAGATTTGGGTTGTTAGTTGATTCCAGAGTATAGGTAGATAATGGGAGAATGCCATTTGGCTTGATGTAGTGTTTCTGTATGGTATATTCAGAGAATGGAAGTCGTCAGATCTGAGGGTGTATTTGGAGGGGTGAGGGGCAGATAAGGAGGCGGAGAGGTAAGGGGGGAGAGAACCTAGCTAGAATTTTGAGATAAATTTGGTAGCATGCAGGGTTCTCCTGTCGGCAAGTGAGGGAAAATTTAGACAGCGGTAGAGAGTGCAGTGGTGGGTCAGAGCAGGGGCATCCAAGGCAAACCGGCAGAAGGAGTTAAAGAGAGCTCCAACCTGGATAAGGAGGATTGAGGGGGCAGCACCGTAAACTATGTCACAGTAGTCGAATATTAGCAGTATCATTTTAAGTACCAATTCATGCTTAGCTAGTCAAGGGACACTACCTCTGTTACAGTAGAGTGCCCCTAGCTTAGGCCGTAGTTTCTTTTGAATGGCATCAATGTGGATGGAGAAGTTCAGATACCTGTCCAGCCAAACTCCGAGGTAGCAGAAGGAGGAGGTGTCTTCTAATACAGTCCCATCAATGGTGCAAAAAGTGAGTAAGGAGGGGAGCCTTGCCAACCTCTGCCTAGTACCAAAAGTCATGGAGACTGTTTTCTTTGAGATTAGGAAGAGGTGGTACTCACTAAGCCAGCGTTGTACATTGTTGAAATCCAGCTGGAGCCTGGTGGTGACATCAGGGACCAATCTGCCAGTTGTGAACAGTACAGAGTTGCCAGCATACATGTGTATGTTAGTCGATATGCAATACTGAGGGAGATCATTGAGGAAGATTGAAAAAGGAGTGGGCCAAGTATAGATCCCTGAGGGACTCCCATGGCAATGGGGAGGGGTGGGGAGATGGCATAGACCATACGGACAGATTGTGATCTGCCTGACAGATAAGACTTGAACCAATCAGTGGCATTAGGGAAGAGACCAGCTGACCTGAGGCAGGACAGGAGTATAGCGTGGGAGACTGTATCAAAGGCCTTGGCTAAGTCAATAAAAATAGCAGAGGTTATGAGGTCATTGTCCATGCCCGTGGAGACAGTGTCAGTCAGCTGTAACAGGAAAGTGGCGGTGGAGTGGTGTTTTCTAAAGCCAGATTGGAATGGAGTGAGAAAGGAGGAGTCAGTAAGGTAGGAGGAGAGTTGTTCAAGTACTATGTGCTCCTGGAGCTTAGCCAGTGTAGGAAGGAGAGAGACAGGGCAGTAGTTGCTAGGGGAGGAGGGATCTCCCCTTTAGGGAGTGGTAGAACTGTGGCATGTTTACAAACTGTAGGGACGGTGGAAGAGACAGAGGAGAGGTATAGCAAGAGGGAGATAGGACAGGCGATAGTAGGAGCAGACGGAGAGAGAAGCTTAGGGTCCAGGCCATCTGAAGAGGAGCCTTTGGTAAGGTTATGGACAGAAGGGCTTGTAAGGCAGAAGCAGGGGAGATGTGGGTGAAGAAGAAGGGGGTAGAAGAAGAGGGAGCTGGAGGAGTAGAGGAAGGGGAAGCAGGGAAGTGGGTAGCAGGTGAGGGAGCAGAGAGAGATAGAGAGGGAGGCAGGTAGTGGTTAAAGTAGTGGAAAGAAGGGGAGAGCCAGGGATGAGGAGAGGTGGGCATATATATTATTAACATATTATTATACAATATATCTCATCCCTTTACAGCATTCCTTGTTCCATACAACCTGGTTTACAGGTATGCCCATCTGATAGTCTGTTGATGCACATGTGACTCAGGACTTTGAAGCCTAAACCTACCTTTTCTCCCTGCATCCCCCTGGCTCCTCAGTTTTTTACCTATGCATCTTGTGACTTTAAAAGGAAGGGCTTATATTATATTCAGCATTCCGCATTCAGAGATACTACCCCCAAATAATACAGCAGATTCTAGCATGGTTTAAAATGTTCCAGCTTGCTTGATATCTTTTATTTTGTCTGATAAGACAGTATAATCCACTGGTCTTCCCAGAGTTGCACTACACAGTTATCACAGTGCAATCTGTCTGCACTGAGTGTTTTAAAAGGAAAGGGACAAAATCTAGTTAGAGAGACTGTGAAAGCTTTCAGCCCAACATGACAGGTTAGAAACTGGGCATAGACCTGCTGTGTTCTGTCTCCACATATTTACTGCCTTGACTGGTAGATTTAGGCAAAGGGTGCACGTTTTGTTACCTGATTCAGCACTGTGCAGACTGGATGTAGGCTTCGAGAAAGGACTGTTGACCACATCACTAAACGTGTAACTGGTGGCTGTCAGAGCAGCCATAAGCAAAGTTGGGTATACAGTACCTAGAGCTTATGCAGACATAATAAGATTCCTCAGGGCAACAGAAAAATCAGACCCAAGGTCAGTATGACAACTCCACCATACAAAGTCGGTCTTGTCTTTCAGGCACTAATGAAATGCCATTTGGAAATGATAGAAGCCATTAACAAGAAATACCTCATATTAAAAGTATTGTTCCTTATGGCAATATACTCCACTCAGAGAGTCACTGTCATGCAGGGAGCCCTAGTATTCCACAATGACAGGACCACCCTAGTCGACCCTTCATTCAGACCCAAAAGTCTCATGGAATGTCTGTGACTCTCAGGCACTAAACCTCCCCTTTTATTACGGAAACAACAAGCATGAAAAGAACCTTCACACTCTCGATGCCAGCAGAGTTATATCATGCTGAAGATCACAGTCCTAAAGGAAACATTCAGACTTTTTTGTGCTTCTCAAAGGGCAGCAGGTGGGTATCATGGCCTCTATGGGCACAAGAGCGAGATGACTCTACATAGTGATTTTGGAAGCATATGCAGCCTCTGGTCAGATCCTGCCATCAGCAGTCAAGGCCTTACTCCACCAGGGCACTAGCTACTTCATCGGCAGAAAGTAATAAGGCCACATCATCAGAGATATGTGCTGCAACCATTTTGTCTTCCATAAATTCTTTCACAAGATAATACTGATTAGACCGCAAAGATTCAGACCTAGCCTAGTTTGGTAGTAGGGTCTTTAAAGCAGCACTGAACTCAGACAGACATCTGACATTGCTACTGTCTCTCTGTTCTTTTTACTCAATCTACAAACTCCACACACTGAGATCCAAGTTGTAAGGAACCAGGAATGCTGTAAAGAAAAGCTATATATAATGCCATTTTATTCAGTAATGGTGATTGAATGAGCATCCTTTTACAGCATCCCAAGGGGCAACAGTTGTCTCCTGCTATAGTATCTCATTGACAAAATGGTGGGGTGGATAGTAAAGCAGTAGTTATGTAGTAACCAAACTAAAATAAAAGTATGAGTTTGATAGGATTTCTCCATACAACAGTTTAATTTGATGGTTCTTATCTATGTAAAAGGTTCTCTCTACAGCAGCACAAAACAGCACACACCAAGATTGGGAAGATTCCAGCTGAGGTCCCAGTGGCATGCAGGTAGAGAAAATAAAAGTGGTTCAAGTTTCAATGGCCTAAATCACATGATCATCAATGACCTATTAGATGGACATCGCCTAGGTTGTAAGGAACCAGGAATGTCGTGATGGGATGCTCATACAATCACCTTTACCATGTGAGTAAACTAACATTTTATGTGGGGTTCAGCATCTAGCCAATTATATGGCTCTGAAGATTAAAACATAGGATGGTGAAGAGAGTTGCTTAAGGTCACATCAGTGAAAAAGTGGCTCCAGTGAAATTTGAATCTGTGGTCTCCCGGTTCACATGCCCGTGATCTAACCACTGGACTACAGAGCTTACAACTGCTGACTATGAACTTTCACTGTTGTTGAATACATTATCATAATTGTGATATAAATTATCAGTTCAACCCACAAATGGAGTTTTTCAAATTAAAACAAAGGGCACGATTTTTAAACATAAAATTATGACTCAAAGTGCCTGTACCAAACAGGTATGATGCAAGTTCTAACTTGTGTCATAGATAGTGGTGATCCCAATTTCAAATGCCGGCTATGGCAAAATCAGGAGATCTTGTGGCAAAGCCCCCACTGTGCCACCCTTGCAGCAAACGTACCCATGTGCCAGGTTGCAAGGGGACTTGTGCCATCCCCTTATTTGGGATTCTATAAGCCCTGCTGTGTCTGCAACAGGGGCTCACATTGGACCAGCCAGAAGGTGGTCTAAGGGCCCTGTGCCACTGCCTGGCAGGGTGGTGAGTGGGTTGTGGGACTAAGAAGGTGGAGAATGGGGGCTTCTGGGGCACTGAAGGTGCCATAGGGCATGAAGGAAGCATAGTGGCAGTTACAGGGATTGGAGGTGGCACCTTGCAGAGGTGTCATAGACCATATCTGACAGCTGAGGGGACTGGGTAGGGGGACTGGTATTGTGATGCTAATATGACATGGCCTCAGATGGAAGCAGCCCTGTCACCAGCCACACAGGACTGTGGGTTCTGTGGGGCAGGTGCCAGTGCTGCTTCCACCTGGGGTCATGTCATAATAGTATTGTGATCCCAACCCCCCACCTGGTCCCCTCAGCTGTCAGATATGCCCAATGGCACCTCTGCTAGGTGCCTCCTCTGTTCCCTGTAACTACCACCTTGGTCCCCCCATGCCCTATGGTCCCCTCAGTGCCCCAGCAGCCCCTGTTCCCCACATTCCAGCCAGAGGTCTCTCCTCCTCCACCTCCACAGGTTGTGTAGGCTTGAGCGGGGGGGGGCTGAAGGATCCCTCTGTCAAAATCCACAGGTGCTCCCAAAGTTTGGCACAACTCTATGGCTGCTGTAACTCCTGGGTCTTTGGTGCAGGGACTCCTAATTTTACAAAATTGTGTGCAGGGTCCCTGATGCACCCAGAGTTTGCTGCAGCCCTAGCTAGCCGCAAATTCCAGTGATCTAAGGGATGTCTGAAAATCAAGCCCAAAGTTTTCATCTAGCCTGTGTCTCAATTCAGAAAACATACAATATATGTATATTTTAACCATTATATTAAGTATCTTTTTGTCTTCTCCTTATAGTTTCATTGTGTCTACATATAGTGGGCAATACCGCAAATATATACTCTAAAAGAAGCCAACAGAAACTGGTGAGGCCAACACCATTCAGGCTTGGTACTGAACATTTTAGTTTGAAGAGTCAAATAGAATTGATCCTCTAAAACCTTGATATAGTAGGTCTGACTATGGTTAGTACTGCATGTCAGTTAATCCCAGAAGCTACATAAATATTTAAGTAGCAAACAACACAAGGGGCTCGGCTTTCCAAGAGCACTTAGACGGATGCAAGTTGCATCACTCTAGGGCTGCAGAAAAGTCTGAGTGCATCAGGGACCCTGCAGCTAATTTTATAAAAGGGGGAGGTTCTGCACCAAAAACCCAGCAGTCGCCACAGTTGCAGGTTAGCGCCAAACATTTGGCACACTCGCGGGAATTGCCACAGGGATCTGGCCCCAGTGCAATACTAGAAGGGGGTCACAAGAGATGGAGGGTTATCTGCATTCCAGGAGGTGGCCAGGGGCAAAAGGGGCACAGGGTGCCCTAGGACTTTCCTGTCAATCATTTAAGAAGCTGGTTGGTGTTTAGTTTTGCTATGTGTGTGTGTGTGTGTGTGTATACTGAATAGAAAACAATGCTTTGTGCTGTAACTCTGGAGAAATTATATGATTTTATCAGGTGGATGGAAAACTATTGTATTATAAAAGCTGATATTTTCTCCAACCCATATTGGTAGCCTAAAATCAACAAATCTGATGGCAACTTTACCTGGGACAGGTATGATGGGGAGTGATGGGGCACCCGGCAGGGGTGCTTGCTGTCTCCACAACACCTCCTAGGTATAGTTTGTTACGGTTTTTATTTTTTATTTAGAATTTTGTCACAGGATAGGTTTCATGAGACCCACATCTCATTTAACAGAACATTCTGAAGGTGAAGAATGTAATGAAAAATAGCTCCATAAAAATGAAAGCAAGCACGAAATCCCATTGTTACACCTACAATAATAATAGTTATACTTATGTATAATTGTTTTGTATGTGCATTTTAACAATCATGTTCTGATTTATAACTAATTTACTTGGAAAAACGATCACGTATCAAAATATTATCCACTGTAATTTTAAATTATTCAGTACATAGGGATTTTAGCGACTTGTCTTCACCTAATTTGTCCACCCCACATTTATACAAACCAAGTTTACAGAAAGAAAAAAACAAAAGCATTCTTCAGAAGTTTAAATGTAAGGCATATTGTTTAATCTGTTATTTCTTTCTTGTGAAGGTGAAAGAATATTTGTATGAATGTACTTCATTGGAAATAAAGCAGCAGCATTTTTGTAAATTTACATAACATGTCATAGTGTCTTTTTATCAAAAATATCCTAGTATTCTAAACTGCAATATAGAAAGCATTAAACTTCAAAGGAACATCATTGCTGTTGATTACCCATTGTCTAACTTAGTAGGGATGATCTTGTGTCATAACGTCCAGTGATTTTTCCAGCCCAGTTGGCAATGAATTCCCAGCATTTATGCAGCAATGCATTTCTGCACAACTTTCAACATGTAAAGTTGAATACATTTCATTTATATATATGTATACAGATAAATATACAAAGAAGCCAGCACAATAAGGTCTTGTGGTCTATCAAGTCTGCTCAATGTGGATCTCAGGTAATGTGTTACATGATGCTCCGCTCCCTTTTCTGACACCCTTACCCTCCTCTTTACCACATCCCATCTTTTCATAAAACCATAACCATTTTCTGGCTTATTACCACCTTTTGGCACTTTATTCAACCCTGTGACCACTCTCTCTGTTTAAGAAGTGCCTCCTGGCCTCCATCCTGAAACTTCTTCCCACTAACTTACAACTGCTTTACTTTCTGTTTCTGTTCTCTCTAAACCTGAAAAGATCCCCCAAGGTTGACCTTGTTAATACCTTGAGGTACTTAAAGGTCTCAATCATGTCCTGTCATTCCCTTCTCTCCTTGAGTGAATACATGTTTAGGTTTTCCAGTCTCTGTTCATGTGCGAGTATTTGCTGGCACTGAACCATGTTTGTAGCTTTGCTTTGGACTGTCTCTAGCAGAGTATTGTGTGGTAGGGGCTCCAGTATTGCACACAGTACTTCAGGTATGGCCACACCATTGACCTGCACGTGGAATTATGACCTCTTTCCTCCTACTGGTGAAGCCTCTTTCTATGCAGCCCAGTATCCTATTTGCCCTTGTTGCTGCCTTGACACATTATGAGGAGGAATTCAGACTGCTCATGATTGCAATCTTTAGGTCTTTCTCTCCCTTGGACACTATGACCATCATGCCTCCCAGTCTTTACTCAGCCTTGGGGGTTCTTGCTCTTTATGTGCATGAAATTGCTGTTTTTTTGCACTGAACCCCCATTGCCAGATTCCAGAGCATTTTCTAACTTTGCTAGGACCTCCTTCACATCTCTAACCCCCTTCTTCTGTGTTCACCCACCCAGAGAGCTTTATGCCATCCACAAAGAAGCAGATTTTGCCTTTTATGCTATCCCCTATGTCATTTATTTATTTATTTTACTTATTTAGTTTTTGTTAACTGGGTAGGTGCACTAGCCATGAAATTACTATTTTCAGGCATGACCCGGGAGAGTACAACAATCAAAGACAGGTACATAGCATGAGTACAATGAAATTACAATAGCATAGGTCAAAACAGTTAGTAGTAATGAATGCATGCAGCCAGGACAATAACAATCAATGAAATTCACATAGAATTTTTAGGCATAGAAAACCTACACAGTCTAGCTTGGCAGATGACTCCAGGAGAAAGGACTGCTGTGTGACTGAACTTCTCTGCTGGGACTAAAGTAGAAGAACTTTTGTATTTAGACCTTTAATTTAGGGTAAAAAAACTAACATACAAAACAAAACAAAAAAAAGTGTGTGTTTGGGTTAACTGAACTGAATGGGTAACTGAAAAGTCATCTAGGTGTAAATCTCAGGTGACTGAAAGGACTTAACTGTTGTGAGGTTTAAATTACTTGTAGAAAGATCTGGTAAGTAGGGGTAGTGGCTTAGCTAGAAGGAAGCTACATTTAAAGACTGCCTTAGAAAGATTCTGCTAATAGCTTGGCAGAAGACTCCAGGAGAAAGGACTGCTGTGTGACTGAACTTCTCTGCTGGGACTAAATTAGAAGAACTTTTGTATTTAGACCTTTAATTTAGGGTAAACAAACTAACATACAAAACAAAACAAAAAGTGTGTGTTTGGGTTAACTGAACTGAATGGGTAACTGAAAAGTCATCTAGGTGTAAATCTCAGGCGACTGAAAGGACTTAACTGTTGTGAGGTTTAAATTACTTGTAGAAAGATCTGGTAAGTAGGGGGAGTGGCTTAGCTAGAAGGAAGCTACATTTAAAGACTGCCTTAGAAAGATTCTGCTAATAGCTTGGCAGAAGACCCCAGGAGAAAGGACTGCTGTGTGACTGAACTTCTCTACTGTGACTATATTGCCCTCCTTCCCTTCCCTCCACCCCCCAACCCAAAGTTAGTTCTATTTTTGTAGGCACAGGATTTGACTGACAACAGGAACTTCCTGTTTAGGGGCAGGAAGTGAGTGATCACAGAACCACCAGGACCCACCATCCTAGAAGGGCAGAGTAGCTCTCTGGCCCCTCTAGCTGCTGGAGGTCTGCCTCTGAACAAGTAAGCAGTCTACTGAGAAATATAGGATATTCTTGTCTCAGAACAGGACAATCAGGCTTAAAGGGCACACAGGCAGAAAGTAAGGAGAGAGAGAGAAAAAAGCAGAGGAAAGAGTAAGGATTCGAACAGTTAAGGGGCCAGAAATAAGACATGATTGGAGTGGTGCAGTGCAGTGGCTGTGGGCAGCAGTCTTCTGGGAGATGTTCTGGAGGATGTGGTGTTGTCCCATCTGCAGGCACCTCTCTGGGCTGAGGAGGAGGTTGCTCATCTCCAGGCTGAGTTGGCCAGGATATGTGGGACCTCCTCTTCCATCCAGGGACCACCAGTGCCACTGCCATTGCCTCAGAGGTTGCCAAGAAAGAGGAGCGGTTGGACCACAGTGGGCTCAGGGAGGGTGAGGGTGGTGGAACAGAGGCACATCCCGCCAGTTTTACCTCTCCACAATTCCTATGCTATTCTGACAAAGTGTGGTTCCTCTATGGAGGCATCTACAGTGGAGACCAAGGAGGATGCTGGGAACCTCCACAAAGGAGACCCACAGGAGGGTGGCAGGGGACCCTGCAGGGGAAGGAAACAACTCCTGGTGGGGGACTCCATTGTTAGGAAGGTAGAACTGGGCAAGGAAGGGGAGAGGGAGGTAGGGTGCCTGCCTGGCGCCATGACTTGGAGGGACAGGGAGCGAATCCTCAGGATTGCTGGAGCAGCTGCACAGGGAAGGGAGCTGGATGTCATTGTCCACTTAGGGACAAATGACCTGGCTAAGAAAGGGATTATAGAAGTGCAGAAACAGTTTGTGGAATTGGGGAGGGGCCTTAGTCAAGTAGCACGCACGGTAACCTTCTCGGAGGTGCTACCCATCTATGGCATAGGAGAGGCTAGGGTGTTCCGTAACATGGGATTCAATCAGTGGTTGAAAAACTGGTGTGGAGCTCAGGGATTTGGCTTCATTGGGGACTGGGGGTCCACCTGGAGTGATGCAAGCCTATACTGGCATGATGGGCTGCATCTGTCCGGGAGGGGAACCAGGATCCTAGGTGATAGGTTTAAATGCTTCATTGGCAAGCTTTTAAACTAGTCAAGGGGGGAGGCACTGGAAAGGAGCAGGAAAATCCTAGCCCCCAAACAATCACGGTAGTAAGTGTGGCAAACACCAACATGGAGGTGTCGATAGGGAGAAGGGCAGGGGTAAATGGAGAAAGTTACAAAGGCAAGAAGGACAGGGATGGCGCAAAAGGGGTAAGGCCATCAGGAAATGGAGGGTAATGAGTACCAATGCCCGTAGTCTGGGAAACAAGCTCCCTGAGCTGGTGGCCTTAATGGAAGAGGGATGCCTGGATATCGTAGCAGTCACAGAAACATGGTACACAGAGAACCATGACTGGGATGTTAACATACCAGGGTACATAACCTTCAGGAGAGACAGGCAGGGGAGAAGAGGGGGAGGAGTAGCTCTCTATGTAAAGGAAGGGATAAAAGCAACTGAACAAAAGAGTAAACAGGGAGGAGAGGAGGCACTGTGGGTCACCTTGGAGACTGGAAAGGGCACCACAATCTGCACAGGGGTTAGTACAGACCCCATGTCAGGGGAAGGAATGGACAAGGATATGATGGAAGGCATTCTTAGAATGGCAGAGAAAGGGGAGATACTGTTGATGGGAGACCTGAATATGCCAGATGTTAACTGGAGCACATTTGCTGCAGCGACATCCAAGAGCAGGGCCATTCTTGATGCCCTACAGGTGGCAGGCATTAGACAGCTAGTGTCAGAACCCACTCGTGAGGGAGCAATCTTAGACCTCATACTCTCAAACGGGGGCAGTGAGAGGATCTTAGATCTAGAAGTGGGTTGCCATCTGGGGACAAGTGACCATCAAACAGTGTGGTTCACGTTAAACTCAGCTACAGAGTCAAGCCATACAAAAGTGAGGGTACTGGACTTTAGGAGGGCTGACTTTGCAAGATGGGAGAGTGCCTCAGAAAGCACTAGCAAACAGGCTAGAAGGAGGTGTGGAGCAACAATGGAATTATCAAAACTGCCATCACAGAGGCAACAAGCCTTTGTGTGAAGCAAATAAACAAATCAAAATGAAAAAAAGCCACTTTGGTTCTCAAAGAGGTGGCTGTGAAAGTCAGGAAGAAAAAGATAGCATTCCAAGTATAAGGAAACACAGAAGGAGCAGGACAGAGAGCTGTACCAGTTAAGGCAGAAAGAAGCAGGAGGGAAGTCAGAATAGCAAAGGCCCAAACTGAGAGAAAAAGATAGCCAACTCAGTTAAGAAGGGGATAAAACCTTTTATAGGTACATCAGTGAGCATAGAAAGACAAAGGAGGAGAGTGAGGCTGAATAGAATAAATATGTGGGTGGGCAGAGGGGACAGTGAAAAGCAGGAATACTGAACGAATATTTCTGCTCAGTATTCAAAAGAGGAGGGAAGTGCCTAATCCAATTAACAGAAGCACTCTTGATAGGGGGTCGATCCCAGTCCTTTCACAGAAGAAAGGGTTCTGCAAGAACTCCTAAAACTGAAGGTGGACAAAGCAATGGGTCCTGATGGAATTCACCCCAGAATTCTAAAGAATTAAGGAAGGAACTAGTGAAACCACTGGCTACTCTTTTAATAAATCATGGGAGGATGGTGTGGTACCTGAGGACTGGAGGAAGGCGGATGTGATTCCCTTCACAAAAGTGGGACCAAGACAGAGGCAGGAAACTACAGACCTGTCAGTCTGACCTCTGTGGTAGGAAAGTGATGGAGTCACTTCTGAAGGAAAGAATAGTTGAGTACCTAGAGGTCAGTGGAGCACAGGATCCAAGGCAGCATGGGTTCACAGCGGAAGGTCATGTCAGACTGAATCTAATAGATTTCTTTGACTGGGTGACCAAAGTAGTAGACCAGGGAGGGGCTGTGGACATGGCCTACCTAGACTTTTAGCAAGGCATTTGAAACAGTCCCACACAAAAGATTATTAGTCAAATTAACCAGCCTGGAAGTGGGTCCCAGGGTGGTAGCCTGGGTAAAACATTGGCTGGACAACAGGACACAGAAGGTAATTGTAAATGGAGTCCACTCTGAAGAAAGGGCTGTTACTGTGGGGTACCCAGGTTCATTATTGGGTCCAGTCCTTTTAATGTCTTCATCAGTGGCATTGGAGGGACTGGAAGGAAAAGTATGCATTTTGCAGATGACACAAAGATCTGCAACAGGGTTGATACACAAGGAGGCGTGAAAGGATGAAAGGGACTTGGCAAGGTTGGAGGAATGGTCAGACGATGGCAGCTAGGATTCAATGCAAAAAGTGCAAATAATGCACCTGGAAACAAGAACCCAGGGAAGAATACACAATGGGTGGGAGGTAGTAACAACAACAAAACAGGAAAGGGACCTGGGGTAATCATATCAGATGACCTTAAGGTTAGCAAGCAATGTGAGAAGGCAGTAGGAGGGCCGGGAGTATACTGGGATGTATGGGAGAGGCATCAGCAGCAGAAAACAGGAAGTTGTTATCCTCTGTACAGACAGTTGGTGAGACCCCATCTGGAATACTGTGTCCAGTTCTGGAGACCCCATCTCCGTAAGGACATAGATAGGATAGAGGCAGTCCAGAGGAGGGCAACTAAAATGGTGCAGGGTCTGCAAGAGAAGCCGTATGAGGAGAGACTATAGGAGCTTAATATGTATACCCTTGAGGAAAGAAGGGAGAGGTGGGACATGATAGAAACTTAAGTACCTCAAGGGAATCAACAAATCCAAGAGGTAGCATCTTTCAGAAAAGAGACTTGCAAGAACAAGTGGACACAATTTAAAGATAGAAGGAGGGGTTCAGGGGCAATGTGAGGAAGTATTATTTCACAGAGAGGTAGTGGATGCATGGAACAGCCTTCCTGAGGAAGTTGTGAGTCTAAAACTGTGGGAGAATTCAAGAATGCATGGGACAGACATAAGGCAATTCTTGTGGGGGGCAGGAAGATATAGGCTGTTGGTTAACTAGGATCTGCGGCTTATCCTGTAGGTAGGGAAATGGGCAGACTAGATGGGCCTAGCGGTCCTTATCTGCCATCAAAGTCTATGTTTCTATGTCTAGGAAGAGATACCACAACATAGCAGCAAAGAAATATTGTTCAAATTAGTCACAACAGTGAAGATTCAAATAGGCAGCAAAACAAGGCAAGGGCAAATTCCTGACTGGTCAGGATGCATTATCACAGCCTCTGAAACAAGACCCAGGTGTGTGTGTGTGGGGGGGGTTGGGATAGATTAGCTCTCAAGGAGATAGCAAGGGAAAGAAGTGCTATAAGGTAGGGAGGCTAAAGTTAGGCCAGGCAGCATCTGGCGGGTGAGTGGATTAGGGAGGATTAAAACAAGTGCAGAGATCAGCAAGGGATAGATGTAAGCGCAGCTCCTTTTTGAAGCTGTCATGGGATCCAGATACTCAAAGTGCTTGGGGGAGAGTGAGTTCCAAAGCTTAGAAGCAGAGTGATTGAAGGCAACAGAGCCCTTTGATGTTTTACATCTAGATATATTCAGCAAGGATTTATCTACCGATCACAGTCTATAGGAGGAGGTTTGAGGTACCAGCAATGTTGTGAGCACTGAAGGGGTCTGATTTCTGAGTATAGAGTCAATCAGGGAGCCAAGAGAGTATTGACAGCAAGCTGAGGGGGATAACCAGCCCAGGTCCCTGTACAGTTGGCAGTGGTGCTTAAGCCGTGGTGATGAGGAGGCGAATTGACAGATATTATTAAAAGTGACATCTCACTTATGAAGGATGGTTTTGTGTGTGGCAGCAAAGGTCGGGCATGCCATAGGTGAGGGTAGGGAGTAACATGCCTCTGGCAATAGCAAGTTTAGCAGAGGGAGTCAGAATGAAACTGGGCTTGTAAACAACCCCCAGTTTAGCAGTCACTGCCTTGCAGTCAGATTGTATATGCAGGTTGAAGTCCAGGGATTGGTCCAGAAGAATTCCTAGGTACTTAAAAGATGTATTGCATTCTATTTGTGTGCCACTGCGGTCTTGCACCAATAGGGAAGTTTGACATTTCCTAAGTTTAGGGGCAAATCCAAATAACATTGCTTGGGTTTTCTTAGCATTAAGTACAAGCTTATGTGCAGAAAGCCAATTTTGGATATTTGTGAAATCTGAAGAAAGGGATGCATTTATGCTGGTGACCTTATCAGAACTTGAATAGAGTACAAGATCATCTGCATAGAGAATAGATGAGCATGAAAGAAAAACCTTATCTTTGTTATTGATAAAAAGTGAGAAAATAAGAGGTCCCAGAATAGAGCCCTGGGGAACCTCAATATTGATGGTAGCATCAACAGATAAAGAGGAGTTGAATTTCACCATTTGAGTTCTATTTGATAGATAGCTTCCATACCAGGTGACAACTGGGGGTGAAATGCTCAGACTGCAAAGAGTGGAGAGGAGCAGGGGGTGATCAACAAGATCAAAGGCCTTTGTAAGGTCTATAAAAACTGCCCCTGTCAGCTGGCCAGTGTCCATACTGGTAAGCACATTGGAAATGGATTTGAGAAGTGCTGTAGAGGTACTATGACCTTTATGGAAGCCATGTTGTGTGTCAGAGAGAAGGCTGTACTTTGTGAGGTAGTCAATGGTTTGATTTGCAACAAGTTTTTCCAGAATTTTGCTTAGGACCGATAGGATGGCTATAGGCTTGTAGTTAGTAATCTCCTTGGTATCACCTTTTTTAAGGACTGACGTTACACGAGCAATCTTCCAGAGGTCAAGAACTTGGCTATTAGAAATACAAGGTGAAAATTCTAGCCAGAGGGGAGGCTATGTATGATGCTGCTAGTTTCAGGAGCTGAGGCTCAAGTGTATCTGATCCAGAGCTAGTGTTGTCAGAGACAGTCCATAATAGTTTTAAGACCTCAGTCCTTGAGATTGCCTTCAAGTAGAACAAGGGATTTTTAGACATTTGTTGGGAAGGATAGTTGGGGGTAGTGGACTGTGCTGATGTTGCAAGTGGAGAGGCTGCCTGGGGAGATGGGAATGCTGAGGTATACTGAGACAGGTCTGAGAACATTTGATTGAAGGAATTAACAATGCTATTGGAGTCATTGCAATGTACTCCATTTAATACCATGTCACTGGATTTAGTTGATGGGGACACATGGAGAAAGGTCTTGACATGGGCCCAGAATTTCCTAGGGTCCCCAGCATAGCCTAGCAGCAATTCTTTACAATAGGCACTCTTAGCTGTTCTGACCTGTTTTTCACAGAAGTTACATAGGGTTCTGTAAGTAGCATAGTCACATTGTAGCCCCAAGGCTTTGTACTTTTTCCAGCATTTGTCCCTGCAGCATAGGTTATTCAGCAAGTCTTTGTGAAGCCATCTCATTTGTTTACCCCTCACCCTCATTGTCACTTTGGGGGCATGCTTGTTCTGGATAGCCAGGAATTCATCAAAGAAGATACTTAGTGCAGACTCAACATTATGGGAAAGGTAAATACCAGACCAGTTTATCCTCAAGACATCATGACAAAAGCCTCAATATCCAGGTTGGCAAAATTTGTAAAGGTGACATAGCGTGGTGGAGGAGATGGAGCAGCCTCAGTACTCCAGATGCAGAAGACAGGGTAATGATCAGTAAGTGAATCTGTCAAGATGCCTGCTTGGTGTACATGATCCAGATGGTTTACCAGTACCCAGTCAATAAAGGAAGAGGATTTTAGTGAAGGAGTAACTCTGGTAGTCCCCATTAAGAGCTGGTGGAAGTTATAATTTTGTACCAGACAGAGCAGCGTGCTGTGGGCAATCCCTAGCCAATTTTGATTAAGGTCACCCAATATAATGACCTCATTATGTCTGGAGTGCAAAGAGGTCTGATCAAATAAGTCCTGCAAATCTACAGTGCCCCCATTTGGGGGATTGTACGTGCAGACAATGTGGAGTTTCTTGGCTCCCAGGGTGAGAGTAGCATGAAGGGACTCACAGGCAGAGGATGTTAAGGACAGGGTGTCTGAGATATTTAGATGATCTTTCTAGAACATGGCAACCCCTCGGCCACGCTTTGAGGAGAGCCTGTCCCTATGGATAAGGGAGTAGTCAGGGTGCATACAGAGTCAGGGATAGTTGGCTTTAGCCATGTTTCAGACAAACAGAGTACATCAGGCTTCTAGACACCCACCCAAGCCTCAAGATCACTGACATTTTGGGAGAGACCTCTGATGTTCATATGGGCTATGTAAAGCCCTTTGCTAGAAATTGTGAATATGTCAGTCGGGGAAAAGAGGGCACATGGACCTGGGTTCATTTCGACATCCCCTACAAGAAGGATAGCTAAGATGGTGAGGAACCATAATTTTCAACAGCAAAACAGTAAAGGAACTGCTTGACTCAGCAGGCGTTTTTTAAGTGTGGTCACCGCATAAAAGGTACAGCACTTAGAGAATAGGAGGTGCTTAAAAGCAAGCATAGGTTGAGATGCAGTAATTAGGTTAGAGAAACTGAAATCAGCATGTAGGTTGTTCAAAGAACTCGAGGGATAGGATCCTGGGAAAGTTATAACAACCCAGTTAATACATAGTAGGAATAGAAGTAATAGGAGCATCTCAAACATGTAACGAAGAGCCAGAGTTCGGAGGATCCCAGGCAGCAGTTTCAACAGGGGAAAAAAGCCTCAGGGTCTGCTGATTTGCAGTAGCAGAATCGTGGATTGCTTCCCAGGACAGGCTCGTAGCTTTTCCTCTGGCAGTGAGGTCTGAGCCCCAGGTGAGCAAGGCACACCTGAGCATATGGCTTTTGGCTGTTTCTCTAGATTTCTGGGCCCTGCAACAAACCGGAGTTCGGAGAATCCCATGTGGCAGTTTCAACAGGGGAAAAAAGCCTCAGGGTCTGCTGATTTGCAGTAGCAGAATTGTGGGTTGCTTCTAAGGACAGGCTTGTAACTTTTTCTCTGGCCACGAGGTCCAAGCCGCAGGTGGGCACGGCACACCAACACATTGAACAACAATGGACCAAGCATCAACCTCTGTGGGACCCTTCTAGTGACCCCCACTCATTTCTGATTACACCCTCCGACCCCCACCTTTTGGGTTCTCTCCCAGCCAATGTGCAACTCACCCCATCAACTTTTCACTTGCCCCTTGGTCCTCTGATTTCTTGATCAGTCTTTTGTGGGGGACCGAGTTGAAGGACTTGCTGATGTCCAGGTACAGTAGTACAGTATGTCCACTGCTTGACCCCTGTCTATGTACCTTGCAACCCAGTCAATGAGTTTGTTTGGCACAACCTCCTTGCCATAACCCATGCTGTCTGGCATCCTGGAGTCCATTTATCTCGGGAATATTGACAAACCTTTCCATCAGAATGGTCTTAATCAGCTTACTAACCATCGGTGTACAGCTGACTGACCTGTAGTTCCCCAGCTTGTTCTTTGTCCCATCCTTGTGCAGAGCCACTACATTTATGGTCCTCCATTCTTGTGGCACCATTCCAGTGTCCAGGGAGCTGTTGAATAAGTCAGCCAGAGGGTCTGCCAGAACTTCTGCAAGTTTCCTCAATATATTAGGGTGCATACTATCCGACCGAGGAGATTTGTCAACCTTAAGAGGCCTGAACTGCTTGAGGACCCTATCCACTGTAATCCAGTCCTCAAATATTTTCACCCCCTTCACTGTCCCTATCTTTTTCTGTGGGCCTACTCCATCTTTTTCCTTCAAGAATACCGAGCAGAAGTATTGATTCAATACTTCTGCTTTACCTCTGTTATCCTCCACCCACTCATGTCCTTTTTTTTTTTTTGTTTACCTTGTTTATTGTCCGCTGCCGGCTGGGTTCAGTGGTGGTTGTACTGACCATTAGTGCTCCCCCAGATCATACTGCATGGCAGTGGGGGCTTTTATCCTTACTGTAGGTTACCCCCAGAAGCCCTGTCCCCTGAGGATGCTGGCACAAAGATGGAAGTCCAGGCTGCAGATATCCCTATGAAGGTCTCAACCAAGCACCTAATGGTGTCCTCCCCTCCCCACACATTGCTAGTCCCAAACTGTTGCCACTGCATCCACCAGCAGTAAGGATGAGGCAGTGTGATAAATCTTCCCTCTTGGAAGAAGAGAGCATCCTGTGAGATGCATGAGCCTCCTTCCCCCAACCTGCCCCAAATGATCTAAGCTCATTCCCAAACTCGGGTCTCTGGTTTCGCAGGTGGTAGCACTGCCGCTGCTCCATCAGGCTGGCTATCACCCACTCAGGTCCTTTTTATGCTTTACAACACTGTGCTTTATCATTTGTTTCTCCAGGATATAACAAAAAAAGGTCTTGTCGCCTTTCTTAACCCCCTCTTCTTTCCTCAAGTACATCTCTGCCTTGGCCTTCCTTACCACTCTATTAGCTGTTTTTAGCTTTTCATGGTAGTCTACACCATCCTCCTGTCTCTGTGACCTCCTAAATATCTTAAATTAAACTTTTTTTACTTTACAGCTCTGTCAACCTCTCCTGAAAACCAGAGCAATTTCTTTTGCTTTTCTTTTCCCCTTCTGCTTAACTCATCATACCCTGGGTGGTCAGTTTGTACCGGGTTCAGCAAAGGATAGTTCAGATTTCAATGGAGCTATTGGGAGTAACAAATTAAGCCAGGTATGTATGACTTCCGGACCTATCCCATATTAAGGACCATTTTTCTTCTACCTCCATAGTTGCCCTAAGCTTAGTCATGTGCGTCTCCCAAAATATCACCATTTAAGTGAAATTAGCCCACCTGAAATGCAAGGCATATGTCCTTATGTCCAGTACTTCTATCCCTACATCAAAGTGAATCTACATTGACCAAGGATAGCTGTTTCCCAGGAGCTCAGCCACACTGATGCCTCTGACATGGTCACAGTTTCCCAGCATCAAGTCAAAAATTACATGATCCCTAGTTGGCTTTGTCACCCCTTGGGCTGAAAATTCATCCTGGATTGCATCCAGGATCACTTGGTTCCTGCTACTGCAGGTATGTGGGATACTCCAATCCATGTCAGGCAAGTTAAAATGCCCACAATCACCAACCCTTCTTGATCTGACACCTTCATGATCTCATCTCCTAGCTCCTGAGCCATGGTTTCATCCAGAATTGGAGGCTTATACACCACCCCAGCCATATTTTTCTTCCCCAACCTGCATCCTTATTTTTTTTTAATTTAAATTTTGTTGAAGAAGTTTTTTCAGCATACAGGGGGAACTAAATCACAAAGCATAGAAGAGATACAGTATTATTCAGGTGGGTACAGGTCAAGCTATATATGGGTCTTGCTAATGTCATCATGCAATCCACTACAAAGATTAAGCAACATCATAGGATCTTGTGATGGACCAGGCAGGAACCCCCAGACCCCGCCTCCCATTCATTAAGTCCCCTCCCTTGCTGAATAACTATCCTTGGCTGTCCCCTGGTGTTTATGTGATAATGTCTGTTCTATGTGTCATAATGTGGCATTTTTCCTCAGACTTTTGTAAATATGCAGATCATTCTCCATTTTGTATACATCCCATAATGTATCCTCCCAGCTAGTCAAGGCAGGAGTATCCATCTTAAGCCATAGCTGGGTAATTACTTTCTTGGCCATTGTGAGACATATACTTAGGAGATAATATGTGTTTAATTTTTAATATGCAGTGGGAATAATATCAATATTGCCACCTGCAGAGTCAAGGGTCCCACTTGCGAGACCACTGCTTGTATGTCCTTTTCCACTTCAAGCCAGAAATGTCAAAGATCTGGGCAGGACCAGAGAATGTGGGAGTGCATGGCCATGTCCGTCCTACAGTCTCTCCAACAGGAGGAGTCCTGCATGGTAAGGAACACAGCAGTCATTTGGGGTGTGTGGAAAAATCTGACAGCAGTTTTACAACTATATTCATGCCACTGATAAGACCCAGTTACCTTATGCTGTCGGAAACAGACTGTGACCCATTCACTCTCCTGCAAGTTTGCAGTGAGTTCTGCCTCCTAGATATCTTGCTTGGCTTTCACTGAGGTCTGTGAAGCTCTCTGCAAGGGTTGGTAGCATATGGATATAAAATGATCTGGCCAGGAGCCCTGTATGATTGAGATAATAAAGTTCCTTTAGGCAAGGAAGTCAGACACCTCCACCTGGAGTCTCAGTCCCACCCCACAATAGTAGCAAAGTTGGAGACATCTATAATGATCTCATTGTTCAGATCCAAACTCTGTCAGTAATTGGTAAAGGATTTAATTGGCCATTTCTGTTAAGTTGAAGTACATGTGTTAAGCCTGTCTGAGTCCATATTTTAAATTTGTTGTCCAATGTGGCATGCAGCATCCATATTGATTCCATGCCCACTCCCCCATATCTTTTATAGTGACCTTGATCCCTGCCTCAATGTAAAGTCCCCCCACTCCAGCCTTCCTGTAGACTGTGATGCCTGAACTGAGAGATCCCAGCTATGGTTCAGGGATGCCCAGGTCTCAGTGACCACCACCAGATCCACTCATCCCTCTGTCACTACAGCCTGCAGGTCATAGATCTTATTCCCCAGAATCCTGGCATTGTTAGATACCACCAATCATGATGCATGCTTTCCCTTCCCCTCCCCCTTCCCTTTGTTCCCTTGCCCACTTTTCTGCCTTTCTGGACTTCCTGCCTCCCTGTCCCCTATGTTGTTCTTATTCTTAGCCCCACTTTGCTATCTCCCTTTTCTTCCCTTCTTGCTCCCATTCATTTGCATTGCCCTCACATTTACTCCTTCCCTACCTGTCCTCCCCTAAACCACCTTTCCTGATCCACTCATTACCTGATGAGAGGTCCGACAGCTCCCTCCATAGGTAAACTTTGGGTTATCACCCTCATTGTAGCCCCCTCTGACTCAATTTAAATACATGTTCCACTAAACATATTCCCCAAATCTGTCCCTAAGCATTTTGGTACCTTTCCTACTAAGGTGCAACCAGTGTGGTGAGTACAGGGATTTCTCATCTCAGAGAGCTACCCAGTTCCCACTGTAGTGGAAGGTCTCCTGAGTGTACCATTCCCTGAGCCAGTTGTTGAAGTCAGCTATTCTAACTTACTGGGTAACCTGGCTCTAGACACCAGCAGCATTTCTGAGAATGCTTCAGATTTTGCTTCCCCCTTTATGGTGTAGCAAAGCATCTTGAATCTATCCTGGACCACCTCTACCTCATAGCCTGACAGATCATTCGTACCCAAGTGGGTAATTACATGTGGCTTACCTCCTACACCCTGAGTGAGGGTGTGCACCATCAGGATGATTCTTTAAGTCATCATACCTGGGAGGCACATCACCCTCCTTTTACATGGACCCATCTTGCCCTGTGGCCACCCTATCCTTTTTACTATATAGTCCTGTAAGTCTACTCCACTCCCATGTACCCCTATAGCATCTCTGGCTCCATCTCCCTTGTTTGATCCAACCTAGCAGTGTTGTTCCTTTCTGTTTTTCTTTTAGTGTCTTCATGAGCCATTGAGATCTGTTTCTCTGACTCCTTCCTTCTTCCTGCTTCCTGTCTGAACATCATCCATTGCTACTTACAGTACCCTAAAATGTGCTCTGGTCCTACTGCTGGCATGTCATACTAGACTTCTACCTTGATTATTCTCTGTAGGTCTAGCCCACATAAGGTGTTATAACTTCCTCCTTCTTTGCTGTCCCTGCAGGCCTTACCCCAGCAAGGGTGTTACCTCCTCCCTCTGTACGGCCCATGTAGGCCTACCCCAGATAAAGCACAGTGTCTAGACTGTGTTTTTCACTGCTTCATTCTATAGACCTCCTTATACAGTCTGCACTGCTGCCTTCCCTGACTATCCTTTTATGGCCCTTCCTTATATGAGCAGCATCTCTGCCGACCTGTAACCTGCCCTGTATACACCCTGAAGGTGCCACTCAGTTTGAAATCACACTAAACCTGGGTCCCTTACTATAACCACATAAATTATCACAAAAGGGCCACTTTTACTAAACTACCTTAGACCCTTTGAATGTGTTTCATATATTTTTCCCACTCTCCAGTAGGGAGAGGGAAGCCACTGAAAACAAAACTGTGTTTAAGATTTCATATACTTTCATCAGTACTTTTGTCACACTGCACCCTTGATGTTGTAACTGCACTGTACCACTGTAGCAAGATGGAGAGGTATTTCATATAATCAGTACTTGACAGTATTGCTTGACATGATGCTGAAAATCTAGATCATATTCCATTAGGAGAGAGGGTAACTGAATGCAAAAGATGACTTATTTCCATGTGTGACTGTATCTGAAAGGCCCTGAGCATCACCTTGTAAATAAATGTGGTCCTGTCTTATTGCAGCTTAAAGTTAGATATGCCCTATTTGTGCTTGCATGATGAGACCATCAGAAAAGCTGAGGGGCTGGAAGAATTTCTCCAAAGATAAAGGTAATTTGGAAACTGTTTTAAGCCAATCTCCAGTCTGAGTTAAGTGCCGAGGCAGACCACAGGCTGTTTCTTGTCAGAAATGCTACAGAGTAGCCCCATACCCCATCGGAGCATGCATGCCAAGTGTCACCTTGCCATAGCATATTTCTCAAGTGATACCACCTCTAGGAAGTGTCTCAAAAGGAATTACTTTCATTGGAGGCACTTCTGGTAATATGGAACCTAACTTATATCACCATACCCTGAGCTGTTTGCCAATTGCCCATTTATCCAAAGGACATCATTTCTAAGCCTAATGTTATGCATTTGTCACAAGGCTTTGCCAACCCTTGTGGGCAGGGTACAGTATTAATATCAGTAAAGAAAATGTTACAGTTCTGTAGATTCAGTCAAGTCACTTTCCAATAGCGGTAAGAAGAGTAGGTCCAGATGAGGGGTTGTGATATGAGGTAAGCAGTAATAAACAAATTAAAAAAATGGCATTGAAATGAGGGTTGAAGAGAAAGGGAACATCAGTAAGGCAAAGAGAATTAGGTAAGTAGTTAAACTCATCAGGGGTGGTAACTGAGAAAGATCTGCCACAACACTGACCAGAGTGTGTATGTGTATGTGTATATGTGTGATGGTGGGGAGGTTGGGGATACAGAAGGAGTGGAGGGAAATTAGATGAAGTAGAAGGCCTTTGACTTGTTTAAAGCTTGGTTAGTCTCTGGGAATCATGACGGGAAAAAACGAAAGATGACCATAGAAAGAAGATATAAAGCACTTTTGTTAGTGGGATTGTGGTAGACTCATGGCAATTGAATGAGACTTTTTTTAGTTACTGCAGTTGTGATGATACTGCTACATCTAGATGCTTACAGAGGATACAGGGTTCTATCGGTAGCAATTTCTGTATGTTAATAATGTTGTTGAAACCATTCCTACTGTTTTAATAATCTTTGGTTACTTTTCACATCATTTAAATGCAATAAGAAAAAGCTACAAAACACTGATACAGTATTTACATGTAACATGATTTTAGTCTTGGAGAAAACTAGGCTGAGTATAAACAAATAAGCCATGGATTGTCAACCTCAGTGAAAACAAATGTATTACATCTCAGGGAAATAAATGACTTTCTCATACTCCAGGGCTTGAAACATTTATAGTGGCAACAGGAAAATAATGAAAATGGTGTTCTGAAGAAATAATAATAGATATGGTTATAGTAATGGAAATACAATAGATTGCTTCCCAGAAAGCAGCAGATCACCTTACTGATTGGAACAAAAGTTGTTATAAAGACAGGCATGAATTCCTTACTAAAGAACTGTAACATAGTATTCTTTTAGTAGAATTTCCAAAATATTGCCAATCTGAGCTAGTTTAAAACCAAAACATACAAACTAAAACCAAAACTTTATCTAGCACTTTAGCCTAGCAATCTCAAAATAACCTTCTAAGATGTCTTGTCTGATTTATAAGTACAATATATTACTTTTTACATATTTTTAAATTATGTCATTTGTACTGTTCTCATTCTTTAGTGCCCCTGTTGTGTTTGATCTAATTAGGCTTATTCAATTGTTCACAACTACATAATTAAAATATAAGAGTACATAAATAACAGTAAAGACTGCATCAAATAATGAGCAAAGTATAAGAAAGTACAACTGCTTTACGTATAAAAACCCACCAGTGGTTAGTTATTGGGGAACCCAGAGATGCTCATGTTATAATTTTAGGGCTGCAAATTTACTTAAAATTCTAATAAATTAGAACCTCTAGAATTTTATAGTTGAACTTTTTCAATATTAAGAACAGCATTGAAAAAAAAGGCCAGACAGAAAAAAAAAAGAAAAAATAACTAATTTCAAGGGTCAACGTATAGAAGGTAACAAAGTTAAGGACTCAGAAAGGACTACTGAGTTCTCTCTAAAAAGGACAATAAAAGAGAGGATTGTACAAAACAAGGTGATCTGGTGTTTGTGTAGAGCTGAAATGAGAAACCATAGGATGCAAAAGAATGACACAGCAAGACAGAGTTCTATTCCTATTATATATGGAATCTACAGAAAGGTATATACTGTAAAAATACAGTGAGTCTGACAGAACTACTCTAGTTATACATGTTCTAAAATCAGAACTTGAATCTAAAGTAGATGTATTAAATGCTTACTGATATACTGGGTTTAATAACAATAGGCAGGTTAGTATGGCATCTGCCACATACAATTTAGGTAAGATGGGCTAGAAACAACCACACAAGATTTAAAGTATATACTGAGCCTCCTGCAACAACTAAAGACCCAATAGCTTAACTCAATAAAGGAAACAGATGAATGTGCAAACAACTCAGTGTTATCAAGATTACCTTAGGTAATAGATGAAGATTTTAATAATTTTTCTGCAGTGTTATACCAGAAATCTCATAAGATTAGTAAGTCTGGTGCAGAAGAAAAATATAGCTAGTGGTAATTATGTGGAATGAAAGAGATCCCTATATATGCTATTAGTTCCCTTATGAAACATACTTGTAAATTGTTTCAGAATGTACTTGAAATTAAATTATTGAAATTATGGAAAAGGAGTACTGTATTGTTTTTGGAAAATTCATATATTCACCTGTTACCTTAGAGTATTTTAATGAAACAGCCTTGGGTGAATTTAATTATCTAATAGGAACACTTTCTAAAATATAACTTAAAGCCATAATATTTATTTTTTGGAGAGTTTAATAGATATCCAATTACATTAATTGGGAGGCAGTATAGTGCAGTGGTTTAAGGCTCTGAGCTACAAACCTGGAGACCTGGGTTTGAATCCCACAACCCCCACGTGCATACTGTGTGACCCTGAGCAAGTCACTTAACTTTCTTGTGCTCCCTGGTCACACCTGTAAACAAGCTTTCAGCTCTGTGTCTCTCCTGGTTAAAATAAATAAATTAAAAATTAATCCACCTACTGTATACAACCATTTAGGCAAATGAAAGATGAAGAAAGTAATGATAATGGAAGGAGGTGTATATACATACTTAATGCATAGAATTACATAATGCTTATATGCCCAGAAAATGAACTTAAAAATGTTTCTAATAAAGTCCAACTGGCTGATTTCACAATCACCCAAATTCCTTCCATCTCTTTTAAAAACCTTAGTTGTTATTTATTAAATGTTTTTGTATACCCCTAGTTGTCAGCTGTTTCCACATCCACACTGGGGGAAACTGAAGTTTTTCACATGTGTGCTCACCCTCCTGGTCATATGTTACACTGGCAGACCTGTCCTCAAGATTAAAGATCAACTAATGACTTTAGAAACATGTTGAGAAATGCAATTTTTAGAACAAAATATGACTTATATACAGTAACTAGAACATTTTCAGGATGAATCTTCCTCTTATTCTTCAATACAAAGGATATTTGAATGTAAACTGAGCTTGGACTATAGAGTTCATCTATTCTTGCTGTTCATTCTTCACTTGAAGTCATAATCTTTTCTTTCTGATAGTACAATCTGTACAATGCAGTCAAGAAACTAATGTATGTTCAACTTCTGCCTAAAAATGATCCATGTAACCAGTGCACCTACCCAGTTAACAAACAAATAAATAAACAATCTGCTGCCAAGGGGGGAAAAACTAATGTCACAAGCAAAGGATTATAGCTGGAGAATAAGAAGTCATAACAGATACACTCTTTAGGGTAAAAGTATTTTCTGTATACCACTATCACCAGTACAAATAACACATGTGATGGAGAGATGGAGAAAATATATAACTTATGAACTGAGTTGTGTCTAAATGTTAAGTTTGTAAAAGTTTTTCCAAAGGAACCAGCTGTTCTTTAACATACCTAATGCAAGCAGGCAAATTGGGTCCTTGGCTCTTTGTGAAAGTAATCCATGTTACATACAGAAGAGGAATTGAGTTAACCCATTTTGTCAATTAAACCCATTTTATGTGCACAAAACTACATGTGTGCACCATTTGAACTTTAGTTTGTTTGGTATTCAGTAACAATTGCAGTAGGATATGAACTTTATTGATATAGTGCCATTCCAGAACTCAAAGCGCTTTACAGTGCAATTAAATTAAAATACAAATAATACATCACAGCAGGCAGTAAATCTCTATTCAGACTGTACATTAAACATATACCTATTCCACAGAAATTAGTGGAGCTGTCAGTCTCCTGAGAAGGCATATCTAAACAGCTAAGTCTTTAGTTGTGATTTAAAGCTTTCCGCTGAGAGGGCAGAATGAATGGTTTTCAGAACAGCATTCCAGAGTCTCAGTGTAGTTACAGAAAATGTTTGGTTCCCAGAAGATTTTAATCTTGATACTGGGACTAACAAAAGCCCATGGGTGTCCAAGTGGAGAACTCCAGTACCCTGATAATCCTCCTGATCGGCTGCCTGTAATTCATGTATGTAGTCCAAGTATGTCCTTTTAAACTAGAAAAATAACTTTTAATTCAGAGCACCATCTAATGAGTAGCCAGTGCAACTCCAACAAATTTGGAGTAGTATGACTGAATTTGGATACATCAATTAACAATCTGGCAACTGAGTTTTGAAATAATTGTAGATTGTGCATCTGAGTAGCTGGGAGGCCATAATAGAGTGTATTGCAGTAGTCGATTCACAAGATAATGAAAGCCTGTACTAGGGTGCATCGATTGCCATGGTCAAGGAATGGATGCAGTCTGGTTGCATTTTTCAAGTGGTGAAAACTGCTTCTAAAGATAGCAGTAATTTGAGATATAAAATTCAATTGACTGTCAAAATTACTCCCAAATTGTGAACCTCCTCCTCCTTAATCTGCAGTAATTTTCCATCACAAATGGGAAGAACAAGACTTTCCTTTACTGCAGATTCCAGTCAGTCTGAATCTACCAGAAGCAACTTGGTTTTGCTGGGAATGAGTTTCAGCCAGATCACACTCATACAATACTTGATCTATGTGCTAGCCTTCTCAAACAAACCGATTAGATCCCCTGACCATATCTAATTGAGAGATAGAGCTAAATGTCATCTGCATAACAGTGAAAACTCAAGCTATACCTTCAGATCACTTCTTCCAGTGGAAGTATGTACACTGCAAATAACAACAGGAAGAGAACAGAGCCCTGCGATTCACCACATATGACTGGTAAGGGGGCAGATTGACAGTTACCCAACACCACAGTCTGATGATGATTATCCAGGAAAGATCTGAACTAAACTATACCGGTCAATCCACAGAAATACCTCAGGCCCTCAACTGGCTCCCCATGATCCACTGTATCAGATGTTGATGACAGGTCAAGGTGAACCAAAACAGACAGTTCTCCTCCATTCTTGTGCTTATGGATTGAGGTGAAGAGAAAGACTGGAGACCATATGGCTGCTTTAGGGTTACAACATTGTTTCATGCAATTTTTGTCTGGATGGGACATGCCAAGTTCTAATTGAACCCATAGAACTCAAGCTTGAGAATTTTGGATTGGTTGTAATTTATATGACTGCTTAACAGAGCTATGTGACGTATTGCTATTTCATAGTAGTAGAGAGAGAGAAAGTACTCTGGAAGCATGTGCTTGGATACCTAGACTGTGTTTTTCCACAGTGGAGCTGAAGCATATGCAGTCATCTCCATTCACCACAGTGCTGTCCCCCCCCCAACCACTGAGTGCACTATTTTCCAGCTCTTCACTCATTTCTGGTTCACTTCTGGGTTCAGAGCTTGGTGGCCCCCTATATCCTGTAATGTTTCTGTGGTGTCTCATAACAATCTTTGCCCTCTGATTGCTGTGCTTGTATTGCCACAGTGATTCCCTGCTTCCCCTGGTGTCTAGTGGCACCTCCCCTCTAATCGCCATCTCTGTATTGCCATAATGTTTCGCCAGTGTCTAGTGGCACCCCCGCCATCCGATCACCATCCCCATATTGCCATAATGTTTCCTTGGGGTCTAATGGCACCCCCTGGCCTCCAATCATCATCTCAGTATTGCCATAATGTTTTTCGGGTATCTAGTGGGGCCCCTGCTCTCCGATCACTGTACTGATACTGACATAATGTTTCAATGGTCCTAGTAATCTCCATCCCCTTATTACTTTTTAAAATGTGACCTGTAATAAAGAAAACCATCCCTCAAAGTTGTTTTTCTTTAAATCTGTAAAAAAGAAAACTGTCCCTCGCTTATCTGACCCCTGCCACTCTGACCTCCCACTCAGCAGTCACCACCCCACACCTTCCACACAGCCTCACTCACCTCAACATGTCTCATGGCAAAGATCCACACTCCAGTCAAAGACACGTCTTGCTGCTGAAACTGGTGATGGCATTATGAGAAACTAAGATAAGTGTGGTTCAATGTATTTTAATGGGGTTTTGAGCTTTGAGATGTCATTTTGTCATTTTGTCATTTTTTCACCCCAAAATTTTCAACACACCCTTTTTGGGATCCCATCTCATGAACAATGGCGGTTGAATTATGCAAATTAGTCCCAAATCAGTCCCAAAAGGTGATTTTGTGGTCACTTGGCAAAATCACTTTTCGGGTGGGATTTGAAAATTTTCACCACCATCACTCATGAGGTGAAGTCATAAGAAGGTTATATTGAAAATGTGGGTTTGAAATATGTAAAAATGACAAAGTTATGAGCGAACATTGAAATGTTTCTATGCTCACTCATAACTTCAGTCATTTTAAATATTTTGACCCCAAATTTTCAACATAGCCATTTTTTTCACACCACGTTGTGTGTCCCATGATGATAGCACAGTTTCATCTTATTACAAAAGACTTTATTTGTTCTAATGTATTGCAGTAGAACTGCTACATCTATAACATTTTATAATCTAATAAGATACTTTAAAGTGATTTTCACAGTTACCCATCATTTTGATTTTAGGCCTGCTTTCGAACTGACATCATAATAAACGTGTTTATGATCATTAACCATTTCGATACAATTTGATACATTTGCTTATATAGTACATGCTTAATTGTTAATGTTCTAAGAGTGGAACTCCATCAATAGCACATATGTCACCTATTCTTTTACAGTATAATATCCTATTAATGACTAGTCTGTATGCAGAGTAAAGATCTTATAAGAATTTTAATGACATACACTGTATTATACCATGACATTCTTTTGGAGGTCATTGTCAGACCTCTTCACTACTGCCATCCTAGCCTTCTCCCTTCATTTTTCAACTGAGGGCCTCCTGGCAGTTCTGAGGACCAGCCTGAAAACCTCAGGTGATCATTTGTGGTGGCTGGCCCGGTCCTCTGGAACTCACTGCCAAGATCTTTGAGGGAGGCCCCTATGGTAGAGGTGTTTAGGAGGGGCCTGAAGACTCACCTCTTCATCTTAGCCTTTCCTGCTGACATTTTTTAACTTATACAAAATGTTTAATTATTTTTAATTTGTTTATTTATTGATTGTTTACATAATCTGAATGTTTTATCACTCAGTCAATTTTTAACTGTACATCACCCAGAGCTTCCGGGATTGGGCACCAAACAAATAAAAAGTTACTTACTTACTTACATTACGGCATAGTGGTTAAGGGCATTGAGCTATGAACCTGGAGACCTGGGTTTGAATTCCATTAGCCTCTACTCACATACTGTGTGACCCTGACCAAGTCACTTAAAATCCCTGTGCTCCCAGGTTGCACCTGGAAACAAGCTCTGGCTTAATATGCCTTTCCTGGTTAAACAATTTCCCCTTCCCTTTACATTTTGTTTTGTTCATGTGGAATCCCTTGAGTATTTCAGGTACTGCCCCAGCTTGGGTTGATTACAGCTGGAATTCATGAGCAGTTACAGGCTGTTAATTAATAGGCTTAATACAGGTTCCCCACAGGGCTCTACCCTAAATCTAATTTATATTAGCATACATACAGTATTACCACTTGAAGATATCTATGGTGCAGTTGTGTCACTTTCTGCATACATATGCTACATATTGTTTTTTTCTTCTCTGAAACAATTTTTCTGAGGCTGTCTCATTCTGATTAGAATATCTGGCTGAGGTTAAGTAAAGTACTGTTTAAACTATAGAATTCAACATGTAGACACATAGAAAGAAAAGCAAAACAAAAAATAAAGCCATTAGGTATTAATTCCCAGCAGTAACTAGTTGATTTACATATTGTGCAAAGTTGGGCTGAAGCAATTACAACATGGAGCTTTCATATTTTATTAGCGTGTTTCTTTTAACAACAATGAGCTAAGATTTACTTTCTTTATAAAAGCCAAGAAGCATTGTCTGCCTCTGCCCTTATCTCAATACTCCAGCTACTGAAGCATTATTTTATTCTTCTCTTGTAGTTTGGTGGCATTACTGAACTCTTGGAAGCTTTTATTGCTGAAACTGATACAACATTTGTTTAACTGATTTTTATAATGTCTCATCCATCTTTAGCATACAGTCTGATGTATAAATCCCTACACTGATTTATGTCAATTACAGATAAAAAATGTAAAATGTATCTTTTAATCTGCCATATAGTATAAATTCATTATAGTGTGTCCCATGATTACCTTTAGATCCTATTTCACAGACTCAGGCATGCTGTAGCCAGTGTTGGCTCTGGTTGCCAAAAATAAGTTGTCAATAATTTAAACCCTCTACTTTGTTTTAGCCGTTACTTCTTTGAGTTTAGCCAGTTACCCTTTTAGCTATTTTTTTTCAAATCAACAACAATTAACACACACAAGATGCACTAGTCAACAGGTGTTAATGCTAACAATTTTTGTCAAAATGATCAGATAAAGCCAGATACATGGCTCAGTGGCTAATAGATTCAACCCCGGCTATAACCCTGCTTCAGTAGGATCTGCTCTGAGACCATTTCTGCTGCATTCTTTTTTTAATTAATTAATTTATTTATTGAAATGTATCTCGTGGAAGGCACACCGAACAAAAATTGCTTGTTTGCCGGTGTGACCTTGGGGGGGGGGGGTTTACAATGAGGTTAAGAAAAACAGAGAGTCTACAGAATAAAAAAGATAAGAGCAGTTACAACTGCTTTGGATCATTTAAGCAATATAAATAACATTTGGTAAACAGTACATGCATTACAGCATGTAAAATTATTACAGCCAATGGGTAGACACAGATCATGAAACCATCATACAGATAAAGCAATATGTGACAAAACAAACATTGTGCCCAGATGTTCCAAGTGCAAGGCTCATAGACGGTAAACAAGTGCTAGTGTTGGAGTCAGGAGGGAGACGACAATAACCATTGATGAACTAGGGAGGAAGGTAGCTAAAGAATGATGGAGAGGAGGAGAGGAATAAAATGGGGAGAGGGGGAGGAAAAAACCTAGTCCACCCTCAGGAAGTGAAGAACCCTGCAAGGAGGGGGCTAGGAGATGAGCAAGAGCAGTTAAAGGAAGAGATAGGAAGCAGAGAGCAGGTGGCCAGCCAGCCTAAATCCTCTTCAGGATGCTGAGAACCCTGCAAGGGGGTCGGGGTGCTGGTGATTAAGATCAAGTAAGGAGGTGATTACGGAGGATTAAGGCAGCTGCAGTTGGAAGAGAGGAAATTGTGAAGTGCAGTGGAGAGGGAGTAGGTGGAAGAACCCTTACAGAAATATAGGTGTACTGCGTACATGCAGAATACATGCCACATGCTTAATTGCACAATGTTTGCATGTGGTTCGCATACACTAAGTGAATATATGCAAACCAGGTCTAAAAAAGAAACTCAGGTTTGTATGCTCCAAGCTTGACATGTGCACAGCAGGTAAGCAGATGTCAACGTCTAAAAATTACATCAGGTTTGCATGTTGCACACTTGACATGAATGCAGCAGTTAGGTTAGTGTGAATATCATTTAAACATCACATCAGGTTTATTTATTTTATTTATTTATTTATTGAAATGTTTCACCAGGAAGGCATGTTGAGCAACAAGTTGCTCATCTCCTGGTGCGACCTGGGGGGTAGGGGAGCATGAGGATAGTATACAGAGATTTGGTACACAATATAGGTTCACATGCTGCATGCTTGCCATGTGAGCAGCAGCTAAGCTGGTGCAAATCACATCTAAAAAAACACATCAGTTTCTATTTCTTATATTACTGCTAGCAATTAGTCATTAAAATACATTTTTATTTGAATTCCCATAAATATTAGATAAACTCATGAATTCTGATCCTTTTGCAAGTTGTTTAATGGCTTTTGATTTTTGTCATTAAATCGCCATTAATCTGTAAAGTATTATTTGCCTATTGCATTAAATGCCTAGGATATAGCCAGTCAACATCCCCCATTCCAGATGTACGGAGAGGGGCCTCTGTGTTGTGAAGCCTATCCTTTTTGTTTTTGGACCATGCAAATCCCTTATGCATTTTAGTGCTACAAATGTGTATCTCCATGACTCTTTTATCTCACTTACTTTATCTTTGTCAATCTGTACTGAGCATATACACTATGGCCATGCTTAACACCCTTTGTGCTGAACAGGGTCTTGGAAGCATGCATCATACCTCACATGTCACTGAAATGAGGGACATGAACACTCAAAATGAGGGACAATGAGGGACACTAACCCACATGATGATTAGGGGACACATCATGAAACATGGAGATACGGTACCTCAGAACACAGTGGAAACCATTGTGTTAACACATGAGAATGAATTTCTACCATTAAGCAGGGGTGCCATTTAGGTAGGATAGAGGGGTGCAGTTGCTCCTCCCCGTGTTGTGCCTAGGTTGTTCTTCTGGTGCGGCAGTAATGGCTTTAAATTTGGATTTAATCTTTTGCACAGTAAGTGCCCACCTGGCATGTGTGTGCTCATGCTGCAGGTACTCTTCAGACTTGACTGTGTCTGTACTGTGTTGTTCACTTTCTCCACCTATTAGAGGCAGCACAATCACATGTGATGTGGATGAGCTCCAGCCAAAAAAGAGCACATGAGCCTTGCAAGTGTGACACAGTCTTTCCAACCACAGAGTAGACAGGCTGAACACTACAGCTTGTAGGAGTCAGTGAGCACTGAACTCTCAGTAGCAGTATTGTGGCAGCATATTTTTGCTGTTCTACTCTTAGTGAGTCTTCATCTCCAGTGGTGGCTGAAGGGGCAGAGGGTGAGCTGGACGCTAACTCAAGACTAGGCTACCTACTTACTCTATTAGGCTCGCCTTACAAAAAAAACAGTACAGACCCCCACGACACCAAGCTAGGCTTAGCAGCAGTGGTGACAGTGGTGTGGGTGGCCTTCATAGGCCTTGATCAGTGTAGCGTGGCAGCAACCACAGCAGCAACCAAGCAAGAAGAAAGAAACCCAGGTTGGGTGGATTCATATGGTGAAGTTACTTGGTCCCAGACCATGCTGGGGACCTGTGATGATCGGTTCTAGCATCCAGCTTCTGGTGAAGGAGAGTGGGGGAGAGTACCAAAGACTGGGCTGGTGGCACACTATGTCAGGCTGCAGGTTCTGGTCATATGGCTGGCTAAGTAAAAGTAAATCATTTTTTTACAGGAGGATTGGGGAAGAGGAAGGACTGAAATATTGATGTGTTTTTCATGTTTCTTCATCTTTGGGTGACTTCATGACCCATAAGGTGTGGGTATTGAATGGAATGACATCAGGGAGAAAAATCAGGACAAAGTTCTTATTTTGGGGGGAGCCGAACTTCAATCAGGAAACAAATTGATTAGTAACTGGGTGGGTTTAAGCCCAAATCTGATGCACTGCTCCGGAGTATATACATATGAACCCTATACATTTGAATTTTTCTTGATTTGCATATCATGTTTCAGTCAAACCAAATAGGTTGTACCTTTTAGAGATGTTACAGACATTCTAGAACTGTCCCTTGCATTCACAGACAGTTCAGCAGTATGGTATGCACAGAATATTGGAGACCCACTATAGTCAGGCTTATGCCGCCCCCCCCCGAAGCTGACCTCCACATCCCTATGCTCAGGTGCATTATGACAAAGGGCAAAGGAGACTGCAGGGATGTGCACCATTGAAATGAATGGAGGTCTTTTTTAATTATTATTTTATACATTATTGATGGAGAGTTGGAGATTAATGAAGGCCACAGCACGACTAACAAGGGCCTTGTTAATAGAACAGTGGCCTTCATTATTCACCAGCTCACCATCATAACATATAAAATAGTAATAGAAAATAACTCCATTCATTTCAAGGGGGTATGCCCCAGCACTCTGATCCATGGACATCATCTCTTAAAGACTCCAGCCTCTGGCTCCCTAGTACTCAAGTAAGAGACTTTTTTACTTATATCTATACTTGGTGGATTGTCTGCAGCATCGTGGTAGTACCTGCTACAGTGTGTGTGTGTGCATGTGGGGGGGAGACTGGCCATGTGGGTGGGTGCATGTGTCAAGTTACTGCTACTTTTGTGTTTGCACCTAAAAGTTTGTTTGCGTGGAAGCATTGAAAACTATGAAAAGAAATAGTAGGAGTACAAGCCAGACAGATGTAATTAATTGGTTTTGTGGGTATGTCTGTGTATTGGGGGTGGGAAAAACATGTGTTTCCATTAGTATATGTGCTACAGTTCAACTGTGAAAATGTGATGAGGGAGAGAAGAAAATTGAGAAGTATACACTGGCTACAAGCATGTCACATGCATGCAGATGTATTCAGGGATACAGTATGTATTGAAGTAGAAGTGAGCCATATGTGTGCAGACAGTATGGCTTAGTGGTTAAAGACACTGAACTACAAGCCAGGAGACTTGGAAGCATGAAAACCTGAGTTTGAATTGCATCAACTCCCACTTGTGTATAGTGTGATCCTGAGCAAGTCACTTAACTTGTCTGTGTGCAGTTATCAGTGACCACTTGCTTTTTTGCATGCAGTTCATATGCATGCAGTCTTTCCGAATTTTACATAAAAATCATGATTTCCACATTTGCTTGCTGCACGCATGCCATATGCATGCAATCGGTTCCAATTTAACATTTAAATCATACTTGCAGCACACATATCACTTGGGTAGTTTTATGTGTGCAGCATGAAAACATTTCATATAATTATTTCTGTAAGGGAAGAGTGGCAAATTTGTGGGGGTAGAGTGTTCCAGATTTCAGGGAAGCGATGGGAAAATCCAGACTGGCCAATGAGGGAAGAACAGTGAGGGACCATCAGGGTGCGCATGTCATTAGATCTCAGGGAGTGGGAGGGGGTGGGAGGGTTAGACAGGGAGGATGAAAGGTAAGAGGAGTAAACAGGAGTTGATTAACATATAAGGGTCTCCAGTTCACTGAAATGCACAACTTTCTTTCATTAAGCAAGCATCTTCTCTTAGTAAAGTATATTACTAGCCAGTGTCAAAATGCTGTTATTCTTTCTACTGGTACAACACTTGGATGTTGGTAGATCTTGATGTAGAGGGCTGCAATACTATAGAGTTCTGTATGGCAGAAAAGCCAGAGTCTGCTAATCTGTTTTATTCTTTTAATAAGATAACATGAACTACAGAGCATCTTCAAGTCATGGCTGCCACACTCATCTTGTACAGGCTACAGTTTTTTCATCTAGTTAAGAGACAGTCTCCCTTGGAACTCATATTTACTTTTATATACAATTCCATTCCTAACGTGAAAAGGATGCACATCTTTTGAGTCTGTGCTCCCTGCCAGATCAGCAGGCATATTCATATATTTCATTATTAATTACAAAAAAAACACCCAACTTGACTTTTAGTGTTCCCAGTGTTATTATTCTATCACTGATGTCGGCAAGCTGTTCCATACCCTTGCAACTCTGTAAGAGAGGAAATATCTTCTAAGATTCTGTCTGTATCATCCTGTGCACAGTTTATTTGTATGCCAAATCAAGAACAGAAAAGGATGCACCCCCTAAATTGGACCACTGAGAACTAGATAAAAGATATTCTTCAATGAGCTTGAACAAAAAGTCTCCAACTGTTATTTAAAAGGACAGCATTAAGTGGTGGTAAAGTGCCAAATCAGTGCAAAATGATTACATTAGCAGCAAAGATTTAAAAATGGCACATATAGTGTCCACCTAAATGTGTATGGTAAAGCTGTATCCTTCCCCACTATGGTTCCAAAATGCAAGTACCTGAAAGGTATAAACAAGGTTGAGCTGGGTGGCATTTTATGTTCACTGAGAACAAGAACATAGGCCAGGAGGTACATGTTCATGGAGAGAGTTGTGGCAGGGTGGAATGGAATAGTGGAGGAGGTTTTAAACCAAAATACAACTGGGGGATTTAAGACGGGGTGGGATAAAGTCAAGGAGTGGATAAGAGTGCCAGGGGTGGGGGGGACAGAGCACCGCATAACATAGAAACATAGAATTTGCCAGCAGTTAAGGACCACTTGGCCTACCTAGTCCTCGCATTTTTCCTTGCCTACAGTATCACTGCAGATTCTACTTGACCTCCAGCCCATTCACCAACCCCCTCTTCCCTTCCTCTAAGATTCCCTTCCTATCCCATGCCTGCTTGAACCCCATAACTGTTTTTAAACCCCACTACTGTTTTCACACCCACCACATCTGCTGGAAGACTGTTCCAGGAACCCACCGTTCTTTCTGCAAAGAAGTACTTACTCACATCTCTCATGAATCTAACCCCCTTCAGCTTCTTGTCATGCTCCATTATCCTTGAGAATCTTTTTTCCTGAAAAATATTTCCTTCCTTCCATTGAAACATAGAAAGATAGAATTTGATGGCAGATAAGGACTGCTTGGCCCACCTAGTCTGCCCATTTCCCTACCTAACGGATAAGCTGCAGATCCTAGTTAACCAACAGCCTACTTCCTCCTACCCCCCACTAGAATTGCCTTATGTCTGTCCCATGCATTCTTCAATTCCCCACTGTTTTTGACTCTACAACCTCCTCAGGAAGGCTGTTCCATGCATCTGCAACCCTCTCTGTGAAGAAATACTTCCTCACATTACCTCTGAGCCATCTCCCTCTATCTTCAAATTGTGCCCCCTTGTTCTTGCACATCTCTTTTTCTGAAAGATGCTACCCTCTTGGACTTTGTTGATTCCCTTGAGGTATTTGAATGTTTCTATCATGTCCCCCCTCTCCCTCCTTTCCCTGAGGCTATACATCTTAAGCTCCTTTAGTCTCTCTTCATATGTCTTCTGGTGCAGACCCTGCACCATTTTGGTTGCCCTCCTTTGGACAGCCTCCACTCTATGTCTTTGCGGAGATGGGGTCTCCAGAACTGTACACAGTACTTCAATACTTCCTATAGCTTATTTACCCTCATTAGGTTTTAAAAGGTATCTATCGCATCCTCCCTCTCCCTCCTCTCTTCCAGGGTGTACATATTTAGGTCCTTAAGTCTTTCCTCATAGGGCTCTGATGCATACCCTTCACAATCTTAGTTGCCCTCTTCTGGACTGCCTCCACTCTGTCAATGTCACCCTGGAGATGTCCAGAACTGGACACAAAACTCTAGGTGGGGTCTTACCAGCAATCTATACAGAGGTAACACCACCTCCCTCTTTCTGCTGTTGATATCCCTCCTTATGCACCCCAGCATCCCGCTAATCCTCCCAACTGCCTTGTTGCACTGCCTGGCTACTATTAGGTCATCCAATATGATTACCTTCAGATCTCTTTCCCATTTTGTACTCTACCTCAGAGCTTCTGTGCCCCAAGTGCATTACTTTGCACTTTTTTGCAATAAAACCCAGCTGCCATACCCTTGACCACTTTTTAAGTTTTCTCAAGTCTCTGTTTGGCCTTTCCACCCCACTGGAGTGTCTACCCTATTGCAGATTTTGGTGTCATCTGCAATGAGGCAGACCTTCATTCCAGCTTCTCTACAGTGTCACTTATAAAGATATAAAGATGAGTTCTTCCAACACTGATCCATGAGGCACCCTGCTGGTCACTCTCCCTTCCTTGGAGTGAACTATGTCTAGCACCACCCTCTGCTGCTTATCCCTTAACCAATTTCTTACTCAGTTCACCACCTTTGGACCCAATCCTAAACTACTCAGCTTTCTTACTAATCTCCTACATGGAACAGTATTGAACACCTTACTGAAATCTAAATAGGCCACATCCACCACTCTACCCTGATCTAATTCCTTGGTCATCCAGTCAAAGAAATCTATCAGATTCATTTGACATGATCTCTTCCCTTCTTGAATCCATGCTCTCTCAGGTCTTGTAACCAAGTGGATGTAAGATATTCTACAGTGCATTCCTTTAGCACTGATTCCATTAACTGTCCCACCACTGATGTCAGACAGACTGGCCTATAATTGCCATCCTCTTCCCTGATACCACTTTTGTGAAGTGGGACTACATCTGTCCTCTTCCAGTCCTCTGAAACCACTTCTGTTTCCAATAAGCTGTTAAATAGGACTGTCGGAAGTGCAGTCAGTACCTCCCTGAGCTCCATCAAGACCCTTGGATGCAATCCATCTGGCCCCGTTGCTTTATCCATTTTCAAATATGCAGTCCTTCAGAAATCTCTCCTCTGAAAATGGACCGGTATCCACTACCCTCCCTCCAGTGTTCCTTTTACTTTTTCATGGCTTTGCCCATTCTCCTTCCTCTGTGAACACTGAATAAAAGTATTTTTGTAGGACCACTGGATTTTCCTGGTCCTTCTCTGCTCAACCTCCCCCTTCCCTCTTTAATTGTGCAATCCCACCCCTGGTCTTCCTCCTTTTGTTTACATATAGCAAAAATGTATTTCCCCCTTTCATCACTGTCCGGGCTATTCTCTCTTCAGTTTGTACCTTTGTGCTCCTTACTGCTCTCCCTGCTTCCCTCTGTGTTCCCTGTACAACTCCCTATCCTCCTTCTTCTGTGTCTCCTTATACCTTCTAAATGCTTCCCTTTTTGCCTTTACCTTTTCCATTATCTCTTTTGAGAACCACAGCAGTCTCTTTTTCTTCTTGTTTTTGCTCACTTGCTTGATGCAGAGGTTTGTTACCCTCACTGTGGTCCTTTTTAGCTTCATTCACTGTTCCTCCACTCCAGTGAGGTCATCCCCCAACTAGGTCATCCCTGTAGGATTCACCTATCTTTTTAAAATATGTCCTCCTGAAATCCAGGACCCTCACCCTTGTTTGGTTCAATTCATCAGCTGTCCTTATCTTGAACCACACTGTATGGGGATTGCTGTTCCCCAGGCAGCATCCCATTTTGAAGTCTGCAACACTGTCCCTGTTAGTGAAAACCAGGTCCAGTATTGCCCCATCATGAGTGAATTCACTGACTAGTTGCCTGGGTAATGCACCTGCAGAGAGTCCAGGATGTCCCTGCTTCTAGCTGAAGCTGCAGGTGGGAGGTTCCAGTCTACATCTGGCAGACTGAAGTCGCCATCAGCAGCGCCTCCCTCTTTTCTGCCATCTTGCCAATGGCTACCACCAGTACCTCATCTAACTCCTTCCCTTGTGGTTGAGGTCTGCAGATCACACTAGTGCAAATATGGGCTCCATTCCTCATCCCTAGGGTGACCCACAGTACTGTTGCTCCCCCTGCATTCCCTACATCTCTTGCTTTTAAGCCTTCCTCACATAAAGCACAGCACCTCCTCCTTTCTTTCCTGCTTGTTCCTCGTGAGTATAGCCTGGTGTGGTCATGTCTCAGTCATGGTTTTCAGTGAACCATGACTCTGTAATGGACCTATGATGCTGGATCAACAACACTTTCATCAACCGGCATCACAGCAACGGGATTTATGTCAACCACAAGTTGCGGTTGACATGAATCCCAAATGTCGTCCGGTCCTTTTTTTTGGGGGGGGCTTCACCCCCTGAAACCCCCATGCGGTGAGTTCTGCCCCCAGCATGCCCTGTACTGAGGATTCTCAACCTCGAGTCAGAGTTCATTCAGGGAGGGGGTGCAGAACCGGGAGCAGTGTGCTCCTGTCTCAGGCACACCAACACAGCGTCCTGTTGGCAAACTGCTGATTTTGTCGACAGCGTCATAGGTCGCTGTGTTGGTGCCACTGTCAGTGGGGCATACCCTCTCTAATGGTCACAATATCAAATTGGCCTCTCCCATTATGGCCTCTAGGTTCAGAATCTTATTTCCTAGAATTCTAGAGTTTGCACACATGGCCTTCCAGATTTTGTTTCCTACTCTGCTTGTTACCCCCTTCTTTCCTTTTTGCCCTCTCTCCATTCACCCTTTCTTTTTAATGCTTCTGTTCTCATTCTCCTTCATTTTTACCACCTTGCTTCCTTTATTAATTTCTACCCTGGGGTATTCCATTCCCCTCAGGTTCTCCCTACTTTCTACTTCAGCCTGTGGGAGAGGGGGCAGTTACTGCCTCCCCAATGTCTGCTGCTACCAACATCAGCTAGTTTAAATGTTCATTAAAGTAACATCTAAACCATCTACTGAAGGCTGTGGTTCCCCTACCAGATGGATATAAGCCATCACCCCTGTAAAGGCCTAAATCCCCCTTGTGGATCCCCTTTCCCAGTGTAGCTGAGCCCCTCCTCTCTGTATCATTTACTCAACCATGAGTTGAAGGTCTTGGTTGAGATATCCCTCTTCTCCCCCCTGTGGTAGACAGGCAGCACCTCAATGAAAGCCACTGTGTGTGCTTCCTATCTAAGACCCCTCCCAAGTTCCTTAAACTCCCCCTACACTATCCCAGTCTTGTCCCAAGCCAGGTCATTAGTCCCCAGGTGGATAATAACTTCCAGTTGTGCCTCCTGTCCTGCTGTTCTAGCAATCCTCTGGATCTGCTTCCCGTCATTTCTGGACATGGTGCATCGTAGAAGCCTAACCTCCCTCTCCCTCTTTTTCATATTCCCAAATCTATCCCCCTTACAGTTGAGTCCCCCACCCGAAGTTTCTTCCTCCTCATCTGGGGTTCTCTTTCTCCCTCCTTGGGGTCTCAGCTCCAGAGGACCACCACATCCTCCTTGGTCACCACCACAGGTATCTCCTCATGGCAGCCCCACTTCATCAGAGCAGCATAGGAATTCTGTAAGGGTTCCAGTTGAGGAATGTTCCTCTTTCTCCACCCCTTCACCCTTCCAGAGCCCACCGCTGTCCAGTAATTCCTGATCCCTGGCATCCTCTGGGGTAACGGTGTCAGACATGGTGGCCCCTAGGGAGGGAAAGAGGTCTCCAAATCCTATCCAACTTGGCCTGGAGTCTAGTGATCTCTTCCCTCAACCCAGAGAAGTGCATGCAGATGGGGCAACATCACAATCACCAGAAGGTCTTCCTGAAAACTTCCAACCCACAGCCACAGCACTGCACTACACCCACCATTCCCAGCTTCTATACTCCTTATGTTACCTGGAAATACTTATGTACCCTTAACCCTGATATCATGTTCCTAGCTTTCCCTTTTTTGTTTGTTGCTACGTGTATTCCCCTGTACCTGCTGTAAATCCCTTTATATTGTTACCCTAGGTATGGTGTTGCTCCTATTCCCAGATAAGGGCTACCTTTTACCTTCCACCCTTACTAGCTTCCCATTTTTGTATGTTGCTATTTGTGTTCCTCTGTACCTGGTGTAAATTCCCTTATATTGTTACCCTTGATAGGCTGTTGTTCCTATTCCCAATTTAGGTCTACCTTTTACCTTCTGTCCTTCCCAGCAGTGAATGCAACAAAAGGAGTGAACAGATACCTTACCATAGTTGACCAGCAGGGTCCCCTGCCTCCTTGCTTCCTCCTGCTGATGCCTGCCAATGTCTAAGATGCCACTCTTACACCTGTTCCACTCCTGTGCTACTTCACTTATGTGCTGGTACATGAACATGTGGGACACATTTGGAGTGGTGCCCTTTATACTGTAAACTGAGCTTCCTGTTCAGCACTGATAGGTCTAGCCTACCTGGTCCTGCCTTCACTTCTGGTCCACACTCCACCTCCTGACTCTGCTTGACATCTGCTGTAGCAGACAAAACAAATACAGGTATAATTTAGATGTTAAAATAAAACACACAGCTTTTCCTCAATCTCCCACTGCTGGCATTAGGCAGAATCCTTAAGAATGCATGCAGAAATTAGCTAGCATTTACATTTTAAATGTCTGCTTCAGTAACTCTGATTGGTCTAGCCCACCTGGTTCTGCCATCCTTTCAAGTCGGCACTCCACCTCTCAACTCTGATCAAGTGCTACTGGAATGGACAAAACAAACACAAGCACAATTTAAATTTTTAAATAAAACATGCAGCTTTTACTCTGCTTTATGTCATTAAATCAGTCTGCAACACCACATGCATGAGCTCTGCATCAAGCAATCTTGATAGACCATAATAGCCTTCTTCTGCTGCTGCTAATTTCATATGTTCATATTTGCCTGCAGCAATTCCTTTTTGTCCATGCATGAGCCTGAATACTGTTATCATGTCACCTCTCAATTTCTTGTACTGAAGAGAATAAAAACCTAGTTCTGACAATTTCTTTTGGTATGACTCCCACCTCATCCCTTCCACCATACTTGTAGCACACCATTGCACCCTCTTCAACTCATCATTGTTCTTTCTCAAATGCATGGATCACAGATGCCTGCAGTACTTGAGATGCAATCTGACAAAGCTAAAGTATAGAGGCAAGAGCACCTTTCAGGCCCTGCTAATGAAACCCTGCCTGATACTTGTTAGTGTCCTATTTGTTTTTCTAAAGACATTATACACGGCTTCAAATTTTTCAAATTGCTGATGATTATAACCCCCAGATCTCTTCCTCATTCACAGTTTCTAAAGTGTGTCCCCCAAGTTCATACTGCTATTGACAATTCATGTACCCTACATGCATAGCCATACCCTTTTTGGCATCAAACATCATTCCTCAGTCTGCTCAATGTTGCAGCTTCTTCAAGTCCTCCTGTAGAAGATCAGCAGCATCCCTGTCTGAGTCAAATATTCTCCAGCCTTCATGTCATTCACACAGATTAAAATCCAACTCCTTATATTGTCCTCCAGATCCGTATACCAGATATTAAAAAGAAGTGATCCAAACAACAACCCTTGCAGATCTCCACTAGCCACTGTTGCCCATCTAGACCTCTTATCATCCACAAACACTCTCTGATCCCACTCTTTTTGCAGGGGGGTGGGTGAAAGTGTGGATTTCCGCTGCTGCAGAAGTTCCAAGAAATTTAAAACATTTCATGGAATTTTCTGCTCTTTCACCTGTGTCAGAATTCTGAACTTTTGCCAAATAATGAGAAGGCTATAAGCTTGAGGTTCGATTGGGTAGAACAATTACGCCACTCCCCCACCCGGCTTTATTAGGTAGCTCACCCCAGGCCTTCTCATGATTCATTTAGTTTTGCAGCTGGAGGCTTTGTTTGTCTGTCCTCTGAGCTGGCTGGGGCCTGCCCCCCCGCCTGCTGTTTCTGTGTGTCTCTACTGGACTTCGGTGCTTGTTTTTCCTGCTTCAGGTTTGTATCTTTCCTCTGGCTGCGTGCTTCCCTGTGTTTTGTGTCTCTTGTTTTTAGGTCTTGTTCCCTGTTTTCTGTTTTGCTGTATTTTGGTTTTGTCTTGTGGGGCTTTATTTCTAAGCTCCTAGTATTCTGCAACTCAGAGCTCATACTACTGCCTTCAGTTGCCTACAACTGCCACTGCTACTGTTTTCTGTTATTACTATTGTACCCAGTGCTTGTGTTTTAACACTGTTGCTCACCTCACTCAAACTGCTGCGATGCGCCAGCAATCATTATTTGTGTGTTTCAGCTCAACCATAGCTGCTCCATGCTGCATACTTAATTCTTTTCATCTGACACAGGTTTACTCTGACCCTAGCTGTGCTGCTCATTTGTGCTCTTATTCTACTTGCAGCTTCATTGCACTGCCTTGCTACACCTGTTTTCAGAGCATTGTCTCCATGTTTTATTGCAGTTACAACTCTGAGGTCAGCCACCTGAACTCCTGCTGAGGCTGTTAATATAGCTTTATTATTATGAAATCCTGCCTCACTGCCAAATTTCCTCAGAGTATTTTTCACTTTGATTTGCCTCCTCCTCTGCTTCACCGTCCTGCAGTTCTCCCCCTGTGCCGGCCATCTTGGATTCAATCCACTCCTGGCCTGCTTTCATTCTTTTTGTTTTTGTCATTCATCTGACTCACCCTCCTGTTCTCCTTCCCTACCGGCCATCTAGGATTCATTCCCTGCTCTGCCTGCATTCAATATTTCTTTTGGGTTTGCCTATCATGGCTCCTATGCCACTTTATCGAACCATGGCCCTCCTGCCAAGTGTATTCAGGTTCAAGACTTCATTCCATATTCCCTCATCCATACTGTCCCTGCTTGGCCATTTGGATTCAATCCACTCAAGGCATCACTCCTCATCGTCCATCATCCGTTTTGCTCAGTGACCTCTGGCCCTCCTGCTGAATGTCTCAGGTTCCAGATTCCTTATCTCATGTCAGCTGCCTTTTCTCGTACTGGCCATCAGGATTCAATCCAGTCATGGCGTCACTCCTCTTCATCCATTGTCCATTGCTTCCCTCTGAGTTCCTTTCCAGTTCATTTCTGAATCTACCTCCTTTCGAGGAGCTCCCTTCATCACATTGCTTGATTTGTTTCTACCTCCACTCAAGGCCATGCCTTCCTGTTCATCACCCTTTGCTAAGGACTGGTTGGCTGCTCTCCACCATCATTCAGTTAATTTTCAGGTTCCTTCCTGTCTCCTCTTCCTCAGTCTTCTCGTGTTGGACTACTGCACTCCTGCAGCAATCATCATCAACAAGTCTGCCTCATCCTCAGTTTTCTTGTGAGCGCATCTGGAATAACCCTTGCTCCTCTGACTTATACACGGATCTGCTCCTTCCCATCTCCTACTTGAGCATACCCCTCTTGAGTCCCTGCTGCCTCATGTTCTTTCTTTGATCTGTACTTTCCTTTTGGGGTTTTCTCCTATCCCGTCATCATCCTCCCTACTCATCCTTCTCTTTAATGAATCTTTCTCTTTAACATGTACGTCCTTAAATCGAATGTCATCAGCCTGAAGGGAAGGTGACCTAGGCTTTGGATCCCCAGAGGTTTCATCCTTAAAAAGGGGTTTTTCCTCTCCTCTGTGCCAATGGTCATAATATTAGCTAGAGTTAGTGCTTCCTTAGGTTAATGTGCTGTCTTAGGTTAATTAGTTAGGTTCCTCTTTTGGACGGAGGTGGATGGTGGCCCCAGCTTTCCCCTCTCTCCTTAGGAAGTCTGCCTTAATTATCTTGTTAGTTTGCATTCATTCATCATCCTCGCCTCTTCAGTGCTTGACACCCAATAGGGTATTCTTTTTGGGCTTCTTCCTAAGCTACCTTTAGCTGATGGAATCATCACCACGGCACCTATGGGGGGGGACCATCCTCTAGGGTTCCTTGCATCATACCCTAATAGGGTGGTATATCCCATGGATAGACAGGCAGAAAGCCACAACATAAATCATATTTACAACATAAGTCAAGTCACACAAGCATCATCTCATCCAGTTGCGTAATCATACTCGAACTGTGGATTTCTGCCTAGTACTGTGGCACTTAATTACAAACTGCGGACTTTTTACGTGATTTGCAGAAATAAAGTCTCTTGCTTAGTATTTCACCATATATCATGTAATTATCCATGGTTTGCATTACTTCTACGGGTTTTTTCCCCACAGTTTAATCGAATGGGAAGGCTATAAGCCTGAGGTTTGATTGGGTGGAGCAATTACATCACTCCCCCACCAGGCTTTATTAGGTAGCTCACCCTGGGCCTTCCCAAGATTCATTTCATTTTGCCCCACCATCCACCCCTCCTCCTCCAGATGCACTTCTCTGTTACCCATGGGCTTCTTTCTAAGCTACCTTTAGCTGATGGAATCATCACCACAGCACCTATAGGGGGGACCCTCCTCTAGGGTTTCTTGCGTCGCACCCTAATAGGGTGGTATATCCCATGGATAGAGAGGTGGAAAGCCACAACAGAAATCATATTCACAACATAAGTCAAGTCACACAAGCGTCATCTCATCCAGTTGCGTAAGCATACTCGAACTGTGGATTTCTGCCTAGTACTGTGGCACTTAATTTACAAACTGCGAACTTTTTACATGACTTGCAGAAATAAAGTCTCTTGCTTAGTATTTCACCGTATATCATGTAATTATCCATGGTTTGCATTACTTCTACGGGTTTTTTCCCCACAGTTTAATACATTAACCCACATTTCTTACATTTATTCCACAGTTTTCTGCAGAATTTCAGCAAAAGTTGGCAAAATGATTTCCGAACTTTCACAGAAGTGAAAATCTGACTTTTGCTGAAATTCCACCAGCAGAATTTTTTTTTGCACACCCCTACTTTCAACCAACCTTCAATCCTCAAATTCAGTAATAATGTTACAAATTATTTAGACAGTTTTGGTAAACAATACAGGCAACCTTTGTGTAACTCTTTTCTTCTTGGTGTTTCCCCTTATGTCCCCAAGACACCTCCTCCACCACTTCTACCCATTCCCTCAGCCTACTTTCCCCTGCTACAGGCCATTACCTGGTGTGTTGCAACTTAGCTTGCTTACTTGGCAAACTCCATGATTCTTCCTTTCCAATGTGACCTCCACCCCACTAGTAGAAATTGGAACTACTTGGGGGGAAAAAAATATTTTCTGGTACTTGTGGTGAAGAATGCAATAATGGAACCTTGTACATAATGTAAGCAAATTTGGGGCAGGGCATAGGCTGCCTACATGACCCTGCTGCAAACACAACTGACACTAGGGTAGCTGCTAGGGAAGGGATGGTTATTTACAACCTGATTCTCATCTTCTATTGCTACCAGGCAACAGGCAAGCAGCAATAGAAGCAATGATTTCTCTCTTGCAGTCTCACACATTCTCATTGGATTGTGTGCATATTCTCTTGGGTTCCCACTAGGATTCCAGTTTTGGGAAACAAACCTGGGACCCCCATAATGAACAAATACACTTACCATTACTATTAGGACAGCCCACAAACTTATTTTTCTTGACATTTAATTTTTTAGGCTTTTTTGTGTGGAAAATACTGCACAAATAATTCTGGGATAATTTTTGGATAAACAAATGTTTTCTATACCCAGGATGTGTAAGTTATTACTAGTTTATTTATCAGTGTTACTTGTGTGTGTGTGTTTGTTTATTTGTTTGTCCAACAAAGGCATACCAAGCCCAGGAGCACCTGCCATGTTCATTCTGTGTTTCAACAAAATATGTATTGTAGTTATTAGTTCAAGTGGTGGCCACTAGCTGTGTTAATATTTCACGCATCTTCGGAAACTAGCTGTGTCTTGACAGTACTAGAGAAAGAAATATATTGCTGTTATGCTTTTCATTTTATACATCTTACTATTGTTCACTTGCTTTTGCTCCTAATACTTATTTCACAGTTAATTTCAGCCACAACTGGTACTTTTCAAGAACATATATGCACGTGCAGTCATTTTCAACCATACACTGAAGCAGATGATTTTAAATTTTGGTTTAAGCTGCAACAAGTGAAATGTTGAGTGATTCACAAGTCAATTAATATAGGAATTCCACTTAATGGCTAAGTAGACATCTCTGAATGCTTATGTTGCTGCTCAGTGAGTTTTCCATCAGCGGCCAAAAGCAGAGACATGTCATACATTAACTTTCCTTGCAGCAGTGAAAAAGCTGCATTTCATGTGATAAACCAGCATCTGTCCCAGTTGGCAGTAGACACACTCAAACAATTTACCCCTCAAGAAATGCTTCTGGTTATTGCAGTTTGATGACCACAGCTATCTCTGAGCAATCATTTCTCAAACAGGAAAAAAAGGAATCTCAATTTTTTTTTCTCTGCTTACTTTCCAATAATGCAATCCCCTTAGAGGAAAAAATGAGTTATATGCTCATAGCAAGAGGTGGAGAACATCCAGCACAGAATATGATTAAAAAAAACAAATGGAAAAACAAAGCACAGACTTTCACAATGTACTTCAAACAAAAATGAGAGGTGACAGGGTACTGTCTGCTTCCCCCTCACACATAAAGAAGACTTGGGTTATAATCACTTGGGAAGAGTGGCATTACAAAAAGGCACATGAAGGTCAGTGATAGAGAAAGGTGGCTGTTCATGGATATTTGAAAAGGTAGTCTGTTCTAGTGTTATATTAAATGAAGGACCCCGGCAACACCTGAGCAATGAAGTTGAAAGAGAAAGCACTGTACTTCATGCATTGCAAAACAATACAGCATTACCTAACACACATAAATCATGATGCTTTGAAACACTTTTAAATGTTTAGGCCATTGGAAGCTACCCTTGCTCCAAAATCTATGTAGAATTAGGAATTCTGCTGGTGGAATTATGACATAATGGTAATTCCTCTTTCAAAATGTTATTTGGGATCTTTGATAAAGTCCACACAATTCCAAAAGTGTATAGCAGGTTTTATAATTGAAATAATAGATTTGGATTCTGTTTAACTGACAATTGGTTGCTTGATGACAGAATAATTGTGCTGGGTTTACAAGCACCATGCCATGCAGCAGTCCCTGTTTCCTGCATTTTGACTCTGAGCAACACTTTGATAGGTCTGTGGTCTTGCCGAGAATTTAGCATTGCAAACTTAGCCACCGCTTGTCAGTTAGACAGAATGAGCCAGACTTTAGATCAAACTTCAAGCAGTGAGCAGGGGAGCCTTTGTAAACTGTCACAATCCATGTTCAAGTGCTCTGAAAGAATCTGTTTGCTGAAATGAGGTAAGATGGCAACATTCTGACATCATTCTCCACAACAAACAGGGAGGAACCACAAATGCTGAACAAGGCTTTTCAAAACTATGAGACGATTGAGCTGAAAGTGCAGCACATCTGGCAGCAGCAAACTCTTCAGGATTATTTACACAGAAACTGAGTCCCTAGAGGCTTATGCTTGCTGAAGAATCCAGCATTCAATAAGGAGCACAGTCAGTGTATAACTGACTACAGAAACTTGAGCTCCAGGTAGGCTCTGTGGGGTTAATTAGATAGAGACTAAGAAATTCAAAATGATTAGAAACTTCACTAACAGAGGATTTGAATATTAAGGAGCAAGTACTCTCAGCATTTGCAATTTGTATCTTCCAAATGAGAAGCTGGATTTCAAAGCGTATGTTAATAAACCAAAGAAATTCATCAGAGACCAATAAGAATATGCAGATAATAAAGTCTTTGATTGGACCAAAAGTCCAAAATCAATTTTTAAAAATTGTGACACATCAATATACAGTGAAGCCAGATCAGGTGAATCAGATAGCCAGTAGACTATTTTTTAAGGAGAGGATTCCTTACTATTCCCATCCTTGCCAAGACTCAGATGTCCAAGACAGGGCCAGCAAAGAGGAAGGGAATACAACAACAGGGGAGGTAAGAACAAACGTGTGATTCAGAGGGAAGGCTCAGTATTAGTAACAAATAATGTAAATAACATTGCATCTACACATCAAGAAGGGAATGTAATAAATCACAGACTGTGCTTACTGATACACAATTGTATGTGCTGAATAATGGATTAAGCATTGTGCCTTCCAACAGAAGGAACAAGTTCAAAACCTATTTGGATCTGAATAAAATTGTCAGAATACTCAATTTGAAGTTCATTTTATGACTGGATGAAATGTGTTGCCAACTTCCTGAACTAGAACCACAAATGGTGGCATCTACTCCCCAAGACTTGATGTCAAGAAGCCAAGAGAGCAATGTGCCAGCTAGACATTCCACTTTCTGTCCACCAGTGAATAACACAGTGCTAACCTAATTAGAGGCATGTGAATTTGCTCTGGAGACACACTTTAAACATGAAGAGGCCAACAAATGCAACAACTTGACAATGGACGAGATAGTTGTCCTTAACGAACTGTCTTTGAATGTAACCCTTTCAATAAATCTGGCATGCAAGGGCTATTATGTTGTACTAGGTACTGAGGCATATATGGAAGAGGTCAATAAACTAATGATACATGCAAAGGTCTCTAGGAAGCTGTCTTATGACCCTGCAACAGACCTGAATAATGAGGTGGACAATTTGGTTGTAGAAGCCCATAAGAAAGGTTTTCTGGATGGCAAAACTAAGGCCATTCTCACTGTTCCATTACATCCTGTCAAATATCTGCTACCTAAAATACACAATGCAATAGATAATTCCCCTAGGAGGCCAGTAACCTCAGGTATATGCTCCTTAACTAAACTAATTACCCAGTATATTGATTGCCATATCAAACCTATTGTAGCTGGGCTTAGCTCATATCTCCAAGATACTAAAGGGAAAGGGGAAATTGTTTAACCAGAAAAGGCACACTAAGTCGAAACTTGTTTCCAGGTGTGATCTGGGAGCACAAGGAAGTTAAAGAGCAACTCTGCACTTCAGCATGTGCTTTCATAAATACGATTTTCAGCTATTATAATTTACTAGAGAATACATCTTATTTTGTTTTCTATGTTCCTTTTTGAGATTTACAGCATATTTTGGTAGTCCATCTAATAAAAGTCTGTATAGAAAACATTTCAAAACATTTGCCTCTCAACTGTTAACCTCACAGTGCCTTTGTTTATGACATTATAGTGCTCATCTTGACAACAGACTGTGATTTCACAAACAGCAATTGTGTGGTCGGCAGGGGAGAGTAAGATACATTTTAACAGATTCAGTGAAATAACTGCTGCATTATCTACAACATTTAGTAGACCAACAGCAGGTAGAAGTAAAAGAAAATAAATAAGTAGAAAATAATAAAGTTAAAACAATAACTGGTGTAGATGTAGTGTTTTTAAGCTTTTTATTATAATAGAGAGTTGCTCTTTAAGTGACTTGCTTAGGGTCACACAGTATGCAAGTGCGGGCTGTGGGATTCAAGCCCAGGTCTCCAGGTTTGCAGCTCAGTGCCCTAAACCACAGTACTATACTGCCTCAACCATAGCCATAACCAGGATACCAGGGACACATTGTCTATTCTTGGGGATATCCACATTGAGGAAACCAACCTCCTGGTGACCCCAAATGTGGAATCCCTGTATACGGATATTCCCCATGATTATGGTTTGAAAGCCTTGAAATTGTTTTCCAAGGTACAGGGTTAGCAAGAATCTGCCCACCCCCTAACTTGTAGATTTTTTTCAGATGTGTAATTCATTCAACTTTATGAGGTTTTACTATGTCCAACTGAGAAGCACAATGACAGGGGTAACATTCTCCACAAACTATGGTAATCTGTCATTGTAGAAGTGAGAAGTGGATACAATCTGTTCCAAAAACAACCCTTTTAGGGGTAAAATTGAATTGTGAAAATGGTACATAGATGACTGCATTATGATGTGGCAGGAACAGTTAGTGAACTCATGCAGTTCAAGGCATAACTTAATTCAAGGGAACCAGATTTTAGGTTTTTAGTTACATGGCATGAAAATGTTATTTCCTTCCTGGATTTGAAAAATTAGGAAGGAACAAGATGTGACAGATAGGCAATTAAAAGATATACATGCCGACTTTTGTATAGTGGGTGATGAAATTCAGAAAATAGGAGGGAGTATAATTATCTCAGAAATTCTACCTACTTCAGGCAGACATCTATACAAAATTAAAAACATCATGAAACTAACCAGTTGGTTACAGCATTGGTGTGCTGTAAATAAACATGGTTTTATTGCAAACTGGGAAACATTTAAGGAAAATGGACTGTTGGCAGGTTGTGGGTTACATTTAAACAAAGTAGGAGTGAGATACCTGGCTAGGTCACTGAAACAGAATATTGACTCATCTTTAAACTTAAAGATGGGGGGATGGGGGAATATTTTATAGGTGAAAATCAAAAAGCTAAAAAAATTCACATAAATAATAACTGGACCTGTTTAGTATTAAATGCAAGGAGTCCACCAAATAAATTGGACAAGTTGAGATTTTATCTGGATACCCACCACATAAAAATCTGTGCAGTATCTGAAACATAGTGGGGTCAGGAAGATAACTGAGGATGTCAAATAAAGGGTTATCAACTCTTTTTCAGATCCAGGAACTATAAAAAGAGAATGGAGTGTCCCTTTATAATCATGATGACATCCAGGTAGAAGAGGTAGAATATGCATCTGACTCATTGGAGCAACTGTGGGTGAAAATTACCCCAAACTGCTCACCCAAAATAATATTAGGGATACTGTATAGCCCATCTTCAACAAACTATGAAACAGACTGTTTGATGAAACAACAAATATTACAACTAAACCCAGCCGATAGGATTATATTATTAGGGTATTTTAATCTCCCAGGTATTAGCTGGGATACCCTATTGGGGAAAAGCAAGATAGAAAAAGGTTATGTGGACATATTCAGCCAGGTAGGACTGAGGCAGATGGTTTATGCTGCAACAAGAGGACAAAATATATTAGATTTGGTTTTAACAAATTGGGAGGAGGGTATTGAAAATTGTAGTTCTTTAGTACCCTTAGGAAATAGTGACCACAACATGATCATCTTTGACCTTCTTGTAAGTAGACCAGTAGTGGAAGGGCTTACTAAAACATTGGTTTGTATTACGGCTGATTTTGGAGCTATTAGAGAAAGATTACAATTGTGGAACTGGAAGGAGGAATTTGTAAACAAAACAGTACATGAACAGTGGGGAATTATGAACAAAGTGTTCTGACTGTGTGAAAGATTATATCCCATTAAAAAATAAATATAATAAAAAGGGTACTATACTGAGTTGGCTAAACTTTAAAATAAAAAGAATGATTAAAAAGAAACATAAGATGTACAAAAATATTAAATACAATGCAAAAGGTGAGGGTTGGATTAGATATAGGCAATTACAAAATCAAATAAAGAAGGAAATAAGAAGGGCAAGGAAAGAGCATGAAAGGAAACTTGCAATAAAAAGTAAGGAGAATTATAAAGCATTTTATACATATGTAAATGAATTAAAAAGGGGGTGGACAAAAAATAGGATCATTGGAGGGAAGAAATGGAAAAACTGCAACTACAAATATGGAAATGGTAAATATTCAAAATTAGTATTTTTCATCAGTCTTCACTAAAGAAAATAATATTGTGACTTACCAAATTAAAAAGGGGGATAAAACTATGAGAAACCATATTATAATATTAACACAGAGGCCAGGATATTCAAAGCAGTTGTGCATGGTGCAACTCAGTTGTGCTGGCGCAAGTACGAACTTGTAAAGCTATTCAGTGGAGCCATTGCACAGCACAAGTAGCGTGTGCTTAATATGCAACTATAATGAATGCATGCTCAAGAGCAGGGGGCGTGCCCATGAATATTTGGCACAGTACGATATTCAACTATGGAACCATAGGCATGAGTGTGGAGAAAAATCTTGATGAGCCAAACAGACTTGAGCCTATTAATACAAGAATTAAACACACAGATAAGCAGCTTGCACAGAGCCTGCCCACTACATGTCCACCTAACTCAGCCCCTTGATTGTCTCTACCTATACCTCCTTTTTTCTGCTAATCCACTACCTTTCTTACCCTCAGACTCCTAACATGTATGTCCCCAGCCCATCTACTGTAGCACCCCTCCTAGAACAGCTGCAGTCCTGTACTCCTCCCCTCCATATCTGCCCCTTAAGTTTGCATATGTCCTGACCAATGATATGCCATGCTGTTTGAAAATGTTTTAATATGCTGTCTGTTTCAGAGTATTTTAATTCTCCTTCTCATACCATTCTCCCTAACCTTGTTAACCCTAAATCTGAAATACTTGTTATTGCTCTGTGTATTTTTTGTTATTTCTGTATAATTATGGCTATTTATTAGCTGTACATAAAAGTGTTATTCTTGACCTTGTGTAATGCAGGTCCACCTTGTAAATGAGCCTGCTTAATGGTGTTAGCCTGGATAAATAAAGACTTGATTGATTGATTGAGAGGGAGAGAGAGAGAGAGAGGCAAGAGACTTGGACAAACAGACAAAGCAAGGGAGACAGAGCCAGTGAGAGACAAAGAGACTGTCACAGGCAGCCACAGGGGTAGAGGGACAGAGGTGGCAGTGGAGAGTGAGCCAGGGGCTGAGAGAGCAAGAGGGACAGGCAGGGCTAGTGTCACACAGTGCACCAGGGTGGCATACAGATCACAGAAGCCAACTGCCCAGGGGGAGACAGGACATCAGGGGCCATGCATAGTGCACCCTTCCTAATGGAGGCCATAATGAGGGGTGTGAGGGGGCAGGAGGAACAGCGACGTGGCTATGGAAGGGACTGTCAGCGGTACACCCGGAAAAGGTGGTACCGTGCCTGCACCACCTTTGAGAACTACACAGATATGGAGATTGTGGGATGGTACCACCTGAACAGGGCCATTCTGAGGCAGCTCTGTGAGCTGTGCAGTGAGGAGATGCAGACACCCACAAGATGGAGCCATGCAATGCCTGTGGAGACAAAAGTGACAGCTGTCATATGGCTGCTCACCACAGGCACCATCCAGAGACCAACAGGGAACACCACAGGCATAACCCAGTCTGCCACATCATGCCTCCTCACACAGTTCCTCAGTGCTCTGCTGCTACATGCTTTGGAATACATCCACTTCCCCAGCACACAGGTGGAGCATATAGCAACCATCCAGGACTTCCACAGGGTAACACACATGCTTGGTGTGCTTGGGGACATTGACTGCACCCATGTAGGCATCTGCACACCACCTAGCCCTGAGGGTGTGGCCTATATGAATAGTAAGGGGTTCCCAAGTGTGAACTGCCAGGTGGTGTGCGATGCCAAGGGGCGCATCACCAGTGTCTGTGCCACACACCCTGAGAGTGCTCATGATGCATTCTTCTGGCATAGCTCTGCACTGTGCCACAGGTTTGAGCATAGGGACATACCCATGGGCCACCTAGTGGGTGAGTATAACATGGGCAAGGGGTGCTGGGCAGAGCAGGCCATGAGATGGGGAGGACAGGCTGGGTGTGCTGGTGAGGGTGCCAGAGCCAGGCAAGGGGCACAGCAAAGGAGGACACAGGGCTAACCATTTCATTATCCACACAGGAGACAGTGCCTATCCACTGAGGCCCTGGCTGCTCACCCCCTATCGGCACCCGGCATCCCCAGCAGAGGAAAGCTACAATGAGGCACATGCCAGCACGTGAAACTTCATTGAGCATATATTTAGGATGCTGAAGGCACGGTTTCATTGCCTAGACAGGTCTGGCGATGCCCTACAGTACAGCCCCTCGAAAGCCTGTGGCCTATTCCTGGCCTGCTGGATACTGCACAACATGGCCATTGACTGTGGGATAGCCATCAAGGCTGATGAAGGTGAAAGTAGTGGGGATGACAAGGGCAATGGGCTGGAGGGTGATGGACAGCCCCCCGGGCAGAGGGATCCCCAGCTGCAAAGGATGGCATGGCAACATCGAGACACCATCGCACAGGAGCACTATGGTGCACACAGGTAGGTGGCACCAAAATCAACACACTGGCCACACACACATGTACAGCACACAGGCAGGGGCATGCATGGCAATGGGCATGCACCCATAGAGGCATGGTGCAGGGGTAGGGGCGGCAGTGGTACACATCCACAAACAACTGCACACAACAACACAAACGTGCACCCACGTGCCCAGGTGCTGGCAAGTGGAGGGGATCAGTAGCATTGCACTGGTGCACAGGTGCAAGCGATGCAGACCCATCCTCATCACACCCACGCCATACAGGCCAGTGGCCTGGCAGGCATGCACACAGGCAGGGTACAGCTTGAAACATAGGCACCACACCAGTGGTACACACACACACACACACATATGCGACCCATGCGCACAGGAGGGCAGTGGCTTCAGACTGCGGTCAGGGCGGCATGCACATCAGGGCTGCCGTGTGTATCCGTAGCCACCACAGCCATAGGGGCAGCCATGCTGGGGCTGATCGGCAGCCACAGGCTGCTCATCGGCCACAGGGGGTGTTTGCAACAGCCCCCTAGGGATGGTACTGCGGGACCATGACTGGGTGCATGCAGGGGTGTGTAGGTGCCCAAACAGGCCCACCCCAGGCGTGCCTGGGATGCCAACAGCACAGGTGTGACCCGATGCCATGATTGTGGGGTGGAAAGTGCACTGCGTGGGGTCCGTGGTGGCTTGCCATGCCCTGTGGGAGCCAGCAGTGCAAGGCCATCCGTGATCGCATTGGCTATGCGATCCTGGGATGCAGTCATGTCCTCCCACAAGTGCTGTATAGCCACCAGGAGCGCTGTTGCTCCATGGAAGCCCACAGAAAACAGGTGTGCTCTGCCAATGGGTCAGTGCCGAGGGGATCCTTGGGTGGGGCACCGACCCTCCTGTGGTGAACAACCATGCTGCACAGCCCCCCGCTCAGGTGGATGCTGCAAAGTGGGGTCCCCATGGGGTATGTCCCTATCAGGTGCCCTGGCAGTGGACCCCGCATCCGGCTGCCCTGTGGCCCCTTCTGCCTTTAGCCATTGCCCAGCTGCTGCCCAGTGCCTGTGAAGCCGCACCACCACCAGCACCACCACATGGTACTGCTGTGGCAGTATCCACAGCAGCACCTGCAGTGGGGGTGGGCAGCTGTCCCACCGCTGTCAGGCTGCTGGGCATGCTGCCTATGATGGTGTCTGGTATGGGTGTCTCCCTAATGACAACACTCATGCTGTCTAGGATTATGGTCAGGACATCATTGGTGTCAGACCCTGCCCCAACAGAGGACACTGAGACTGGCATCCTGTAGAAACACATTTAGGGCCTCATCCAACCCCATGCCCAGGACATCCGGCTGGATAGTAGTGGTGTGCTGCAGCCAATCAGGCCCCCCGGATGCCCATGGAGGTAGATGGCTGGTCCTCCGGGGCTGGGCCTGCCTCCACGGCTGCTGCTGGTACTGAAAGAGAAAACAGATGTGTCATTGATGCAAGGCCCCCATTACCCCCCAAGGCCCCCTACCCCCCAACACAGCCACTGCATGCCGTGCATGCCCAACATACATACCATGCAGTGATGGGCTGCCACCCATCTGGAATTCTCCACCTGGTGCACCCTCCACAGTGCCGCAGTGCATGGTGGCTGCCACAAACTCCTCCTGCGCCGTGAGCTGTGCTGCATCAGCAGGCCCCCCTCCGGTGGCTTTCTGGGCTGCACGGATAGCTGCCACCTTCTCTTTGATGCACCACTTATCGGTGTTGCAGAACTCCTGCACTGACTGCTGGTGGCTGCCCTGCTGGTTGACGCATGCCGCCACCTCCTCCCAGGCCCCAGCCCTGGCCTGTGGTGTGCCCATGGCACCACTCAACAGTGGCTCCCCATCAAAGGTAGGCCTCAAACAGGGCCTCTGCCTTTGTGAAACTGGGCCCGCATTTGCGAGCAGGCCCACGCTGCTCACCCTCCTCACATTCCGACATGTAGCTACCCATGGACATGGACAGGACAGTGTCAGTGTTAGTAGCAGCCTACACCATCCTCCCTGCTTTGCTGACTGGGCTCAGTGTGCCCCAGCAGCATGTGCAACTTACCTCAGATGGTTGCAGTACCGTTCCATGGCCTGTGCTGGTCCATGGCATTTTTATAGCACAACGCATGCAAATGAGTATTGGTGCAATAGTAATGACATGCTAATTTCCCCAGTGCGCGACGCATTGGCTGATGAGCTCATTAGCATGTGGTGGCTGAATATCATGAATTTGCTCCATGCACAATGTGATTGCTCTGGAGCAAGTCACAGCGCAATGCCCAGGCATGTGCTCAGGGCAGGACCACAGTGCATGTGTGCTGGTTGGTGTGCTCCCTCCTATTGCACACTGTGCGCCCACTGTGCAATAGGGACCGTGGTGCACAGTGTGCCATGCCTGCTACTGCGCACTTGCGCACTGTGCGGTGGCTGACCCCTGACCCCTGGTGTGACCCCTGACCCCTTGTCACTCCCCTGCCACATGCCAGTTTGGCCACACCCATGTCGTGCATCTCTGGCATTGCATGTTGGGTGGACAAAGTGCATGTATCCTCAAAGCGCGCATCTGGCACATGTTGTGCTCACGTGCTCCTCCAGCCGCCATTTTGCTTCTCCACATTGCGGTTGGCACTATGGCACAGTCTGGTGTTTGGTAGGGGAGGAACTGGTCACAGGTGGAGCTTGTAAATCTGGTGGTATGTGTACAGCCACATGCCCCACAGCTATTTGGCCAAGTGCCCCTGCAGCAGCCAAGGACTGATGTCTGGCAGGAGATTGCTGCCAGACTGCAGCAATGCATTGGGTGGCTCAGACTGGTGAGCAATGCCACCACAGGTATGGGTACCATCTGCAGTGGGAACCAGAGCACCTACGATGGCTGCAGGCATGCGTCCAGTGAGGTGCTGTGCCATGGCCAGGTAAGTCAGCCCATTCTGCATGTGTGCCCTAGTGCTGTACTGTGGTGTTGGCTAGGCTGCCTGGCATGCCCTGCAGAGGGGTACACTGTCATAATGCACATTGTGGGGTGGCATTGCCAGCCACAGCTTGCATTGTGATACAGCTGTGCAGGACATGTTGAGCAGGGGCACACCCTGTGCACAGGGGTGAGGATGGCAGGCACATGCTGTGGATGATTCCTGATGTGTACCTGTCTTTGTTCCATTCCCAGGACCTGAGGATCACCACCATGCGAGGACAACAGGAGCAGTGGGAGCAGTGCAGCAGGCTGCAGTGGGCCACGGAGGTGATGCGGGAGCAAGACCGGCACCACCGGAGTCACAGAGGGCAGGTAGGCACTGTTTTGGTCCTGTACACTTTACAGGGGGGGTCGGCAGGGGAGTGGGTGCAGGCATGGTCACCTGTGCCATGTGCTGTGGCAGCTGTGTGTGTTTCACTGTGTGTGGTGCATGCCACTGTGGAGTGGCCATTGTACATGTGTGTCAGCTGTTGGAGGGGTGGGTGTGTGCCCGACTGACACTGGTGTTGCTTTGGTGCTGCTGGTGCACTGTGCCATGTGACTGTCATTGTGCAGTCGGGTGGCCAGTGGGCCTCGGTGCACTGTCATGGCATGCCGAGTTGCTGGCAGGCATTAGCCCACCCCCCTGTGTTTGGCCAGGGTGGACACTCCAGGGGTGTGCGCTCCCACTGCCCATTGCACACAGTGGGTGGGCACGGTACCTTGTGACATTGCACTGATCAGCTATCCTGTCTCTTGTCATAGGTATCCAGCGGAGAAGGCAGATGACATTGTACTGCAGGCTGCTCGGCCAAGTGATACTAATAGCATCCACCACCATGGAGGCAGTCATGCAGGTGTGCCGACTGTTGCTGGCAGACCAGAGGCAGAGAGGGTGCCAAGGAGTGGCAGCGCATGGCTGCTATTAGTTTATGCCCCAGCATTCACCTGTTTCCCCTGCTGTACCTCCCCATCTGTCCCCTTCCCACTGTACAGTCTGTGTTCTCTGTCCCCTTCCCTCACTTTCCTACCCTTTTCTACCCTTGTGTTCATGTAAACAGTTTCCTTGTTCAATATATATTTTTGACTTACCTGTCTTTGTCGGTGTCTGCTTTGCAGGTGGTGTGAGGAGCCATGCTGCAGTGGCATGGTGTATGTCCATGTGGTGTGCATGTGTTGGTGTGCATGTTGTGCATCTGTGGGTCACGACTGTGTGCTGTGGTGTGTCTCACTGCACTGTGGTGGTGTTCTGCCCCTTGGTCAGTGGCTGTGCCTTGGGGTGCCTATGGGGTGGCTTTCAGGGATTTGTGGTGTGTGTGTGTGCTTGGCTGCATGATCCTGGGTGTGGCTTGTTGGGGTCTGGGAGGGTGGGGTCATGGCCTGCGACCTGTGGGGGGGACTCCATTGGTGGCCCTCCATTAGCCATTGGTGCCACCTGTTGCCTGCTATCTGTGCCACTGTTGTGTTTTGGGATGTGGAGTCTGCATGCCTGTGTGTGCCCTGCTGGAGGTGGCCACCTGTGGCCTGGCACTGTGTTTGCCTGGCACTGTCCCTGGGTCTGTTCCTGTGCCGTGCCCCCCTCTGTTGCTCTGCAGCTCTGCTCCCACAGTTGCCTCGGGCATCTTCTTCTGCACCATGGTGCAGGTCTGTTTGTGCCATGGCACAAGTCTGTTTGCACCATGGCGCATCTCTGCCATATTCAGCCGGGTTGCGCTGGTGCAGTTCGGCATGTGCAACCACTGAATATGGCACTTGTTGTGCCATGGTGCATCGGATATGCACTGTGCCAGACTTGCACAGGCCTTTGGCGCATTTCTGAATATCTAGCCCAGGATGTACAAAGTAGGCTGGCAGCTTTGAAACCAAATAAATCACAAGGACCAGATGGCTTTCACCCCAGAATGTTAAAGGAGTTAGCCATTGAATTGGCCCCACCTTTAAGTCACCTATTCCAACAGTCATTAGATACAGGGGAGGTTTTAGATACCTGGAGGGAAGCTACAGTGATACCTCTTTATAAAAAAGGAAATAAGAAGGATCCAGCAAATTACAGACCAGTGAGTCTGACTAATGTCTTGGGGAAAGTGCTGGAAGGCATAATTAAGGACTTTATAAATGACTATATTCAAGAAAATAACTTGGAGGATAAGTCACAGCATGGTTTTAGGAAGGGGTATTCCTGCCAAACAAATATGCTTCAATTTTATGACAGGGTAAGCAGGGTTTTGGATGGAGGGGGAGCTGTGGATGTGGTTTATTTGGATTTCACAAAAGCTTTTGATAAGCTCCCTCATAAACAACTTATTGAGCAGCTTCAGAAGACTGGTCTGCACTGCAGTGTGGTATCTTGGATTGCCTCTTGGTTGGCCAGCAGAGTGCAGCATGTAAATATAAGGGGAGCTTTTTCAAATTGGGTAGAGGTTACTAGTGGAGTGCCTGAGGGGTCAGTGTTGGGACCGGTCCTTTTTAATATCTATGTAACAACACTGGAGGAACATCCAGGAAATGTATGGCTCATCAAATTCGCTGATGATTGCCGATTAGGGTTGGAGTTAATAGATCTAAATGATCACTTGATATTACAACACAAACTAAATTATATTAATACATGGGTCCGGATACTCAAAAATGAGCCAAAGGCCGGTGCAACCCCAGTGCAGCACAACTCAACTGCGCCATGGTGCAGTGGCTGTGATATTCAATGGTTGTGCACTGTGACATGCACCAGCACAACACAGCTGAATATCACAGGGATGCGCTATAGTGCAGTCAGAGGTGCACCAGAGAGGAACCCGACATGCACCATAGCGCAACCAGGGATGTGCAAGGGGCAAAGAAAAATACACCAAGGCACAGAAGGACCAGCCACAGGCACAGCAGGGAGCAAGGCACCAGGGAAGGGGGGATAGCACGGGGAGGTGGTGGAACCAGGCCGGGAACAGTGCCAGGGATAAACGGCTGGGCCACAGGTGATCACCGCCCATGGAGTTCAGTCATGCAGCCAGCCACCCGGCACTGGAGCAGTGGGCGCATGGAACAGGAGGCACCGACATCCAAGAGTGAGCTGCCACCAGCCACGCCCAACTGGATGGCTTGCCCCCACCCACCCAGACCACAGCAAGCCACATCCTGGCACATGGCACCCAACACACATATCACACAGCCTGTACAACCAGCCCATGGCCACCCCAAGGCACATCCACCGACCGAGGTGCAGGTCACTGCCATGCACGGCCCACACAATGACACAGGTGCAACACACAGACACCCACCACACCACGGCTCCACTCACCAGCTGCAAAGCAGACATGGACACAGACAGAGAAGCATGAAAAATATGTATTAAACAAGTAGAAACAGTACAAAACAAGGGATAGGGTAGGTGAGTGTGGGATGGGGACAGGGGACAGGGTCTGTACAGTGGGACGGGGGAAGGTAGGGGAAGGGAAGTCAGGGGCAAGAAGTTGGTATGGTGCCCACTACAGGTGGCCATGGCCTACCACCACCTGGCACCTCCCCCTTCACCAATCTCTCAGCAGTATCCTCCGCATCTGTTCTGCGATCTCCTTAGTGGTGGATGTTATAAGGATGATCTGTCACAGGAGGTGACAGTAGAGTGGGAACCACGATCCCCTCCGGGCACCTATGGCAAAGGAAGGGACAGGTGATCAGTATGCATCCAAAGCACCCAAGCCCTTCCACTGTGTGCAGTAGACAGTGGGAAGACACTCCCGTGGAGTGGCACCCTGGCCACCCACAGTGGGTGGGCCAGCACCTGCTGACACCCTAGCATGCCACAACAGTGGACACCACCACCCATGGGCCACCCAACCGCTCTGTGGCAGACAGGTGGTGCAGTGCTGCAGCAGCACCGGTGGCAGCCAGACACACACCCATCCCCCAACAGCTGCCACACGTGTGCAATGGGTGACCCACGGTGGCATGCACACCACACAGTGTGTCACACAAAGCTGACATGGCACATGGAACAGGTGGCCTTGGATGCACCCCACCTGCTGACCACCTGGTGTGGAGTAGAGGAACAGAACAGTGCCTGCCCACCCACTGCGGTGCTGCATGCACTGGTCCTGCAGCCATTCCACCTGCTCCATGGGGTCCAGCCCCCTGACCATTCCGACTGCAGCGGCCTGCTGCAGCCCGCCAGGTGCCCCAGCTGTCCTGACTCAGCATCGATCCTCAGGTCCTAGGGAAGGGATACAGACAGGCAGACATCAGAACACAGCCATAGCATGAGCCCACCAGCCCAACCCTTATGCACAGTGTGTGCCCCAGCCGGGCATGAGCTACAGGGCAGTGGTGCAGCGCACCTTGTGACTGGCAATGCCACACCACAGGGCACACAATGACAGTGCCCCTGGCATGGCAGACAGCCCAGCCAACACCATGGTATGGTGGCTGTGCACAGAAGCAGCATGTGCCCACTCACCTGACCGTGGAACGGCCCCCCTGCAGATAGGCACCTGCAGCACCCTCAGTGCCCTCAGGTGCTCTGGGTCCCATCACATCAGGTCACTGTATCTGTGATGGCACTACTCCCCTGTGTGGTGCATCCCTCTGGCCTGGACAAGGCCATCAGCTATGGCCTGCCACACATCAATCCTGGCCTGCTGCATGTGGCTCCACCTGTGCCACCAGGTTGACCAGCTCAATCTGGCCTGAGGGCCATTGGCCTAATGGTGCCTGAGCACCCTTGGCCTAATAGCACCTGAGCACCATGGGCCCTATATTGCCTGGGCGCCATTGGCCTAATAGCACCTGAGCACCATGGGCCCTATAGCGCCTGGGTGCCATTGGGTCCATGGCGCATTAGGCGCTATGGCCCCATAGGGCTTCTAGTGCACAGTGCGCAATAGGCAGTAGCACATGCCACAGCACATGCATAATGTGGGAAGCCCACTTCGCATGTCACAGTATTGCGCCGCGACATGTGCTGCAGCAATTCCATTGCACAAGGCGCAAGTGCGCGATATTCAGCCATCACATGCAAATGAGCTCATCAGCCTATCCACGGCACAGTGGGGATATTTTCCTGTCATTACCATTGCGCAACAGCTCATTTGAATTCGATGCACTATAAAGGTGCCACACAACAGCACAGGCCATGGACCGGTATTGCAACCATCTGAGGTAAGTTGCGCCGTCGTGGGGACAGCCAGCACAGCAGGATGGATGAGATGGTCCGCGCAGCCAGTAACCACATGTCCATGTCCACAGGTAGCAACATGTCTGAGCATGAGGAGGGTGAGGAGCGTGGGCCTTCCCACTAGTGCAGACCCAACTTTACAAAGGCAGAGGCCAATGCCCTGTTCGAGGCATACCTCAAAAGGGAGCCATTGCTAAGTGGCACCACTGGCACACCACAGGCCAGGGCCGTGGCCTGGGTGGAGGTGGCAATGGCTGTGAGCCAGTAGGGCAGCCACCAGTGGCCTGCACAGGAGTGCAGAAAAAATGTGGGCACTGACAAATGCAGGATAAAGGAGAAGGTGGCAGCCATATGGGCTGCCAGGACAGCCACTGGTGGGGACCAGGCTGCTGTGGCACAGCTCACGGTGCAAGAGGAGCTGGTGGCAGCCACCATGCGGTGCAGTACAGTTGAGGGTGTGCCAGACAGTGGCTTCCAGACAGGAGGGAGTCCATCACTGCATGATAGGTATGCAGGTGGGGGATGGCGGGTACGGTGGCACTGACACATCTGTTTTCCCTTCCAACACTGGTTCTCAAGCATGCAGTGGTAGGGGCACCTGCGGCTGCTGTGGTGGCAGGCCCAGCCCTGGAGGACCAACCATCCACCTCCATGGGCATCCTGGGGCCCAATTGGCTGCAGCACACCACCGCTGTCCAGCCAGATGTCCTGGGTGTGGTGGCAGATGAGGCCCTGGCTGTGTTCTAGTGGGATGCCAGCCATGGCGTGCTCTGTGCAGAGACACAGATTGGGGCAGGGTCTGACACCGATAACGACATCACTATCATCCTGGACAGTGGGGGTGTTGTCATGGGGGAGACACCCATACCTACCACCATCATTGGCAGAGCTTCCAGTGGCCTATCAGCAGTGGTACAGCTGTCCACCACTGCCCCAGGGTCCACTGTGTGCACAGGCAGAGTGGCGCTGGGTGGTGGTGGTGGTGGTGGTGCAACCTCCCAGGCACTGGCCAGTGCACAGGGGCCAGAGGGGTGGCAACAGCAGTTGGCTGAGGATGGGCGGCGGCTGGGCGCAATGTCTGCCGCCAGCATGCCTGTCAAAGCCCTACCCCATGGGGACACCACTGTGCAACATCCACCTGAGCGGGGAGCCATGCAGCATGGTCGTACACCACTGGTGGGACGGTGACATGCCCATGCACCCCTGGGCACTGACCCATTGACTGAGCACACCCGATTGCTGTGGGCCTCTGTGGAGCAGCAGGTGCTGCTCATAGCTGGGGTGCGTGCACTCCATGCAGAGGTGCGCATGTCCTGGAGGCCATACAGTGCCTGCGGGAGGACACAACTGCATCCCTGGACTGCATAGCCTATGTGATCTCAGTCAGATTTGCACCACTGGCTGCCACAGGGCATGACCACCTGCCACAGTCACCGCAAAGTGCACTGTCCACCCCACAGACCCAGCATCGTGTGACACCCACAGTGTCGATGCCGGGCTCCACTGTCGGCATCCCTGGCATGCCTGGGGTGGGCCTGTTTGGGTGCCTATGGACCCCTGTTAGGACCCAGTCATGGTCCCATGGATCAACCCCTGGGGGGCAATCACAGATCCCCCTGTGGCCATTGAGCAGCCTGTGGCTGCCGAGTGGCCATGGCGCAGCTGCCCCCATGTCCATGGCAGACATGTGTCCACACAGCGGACCTGATGTGCACGCTGCCCTGTCTGTCACTGCTGCCACTGCTCTGTGTGCACCCGAGTGATGTGTGTGTGCATGACACAGTCATGGCATCTGTGCATCACGCCACATGGTGTACATGTGCGCACTCACCCGGCAGCTGGTCCATGTGGCGTGTGCATGATGATGGCAGCAAACACTGGTTGCACCTGTGCACTGGTGCCCTGCATCTGATCCACACCACATGCTAGCGCCTGGGCATATGCCTGCGGGTGCCAGTGCATATGTGTGTGTGTGTGTGTGTGTTGCTGTACAATGTTGCATGGTGTTGTGTGTGGCTGTGTGGCATGGCCCCATGCCCCTGCCCCACGACATGTGTGCATGCCTGCGGCCATGCCCACCCATGCCTGTGTGCCATGCCAATGTGTCTGTTCAGTGCATGGGGATTTGCCCACCTACTTGCGTGTACCGTAGTGCTCCTGTGAGATCATGTCCCGATGCTGGTGTGCCATCTTCAGGAGATGGGGATCCCTCTGCCCAGGACGGGGCTGCCCACCACCCCCCCTGGCCCATTGCCCATGTTGTCCCCACTGCTGTACCACTCTTCAGCCTCGACAGCTATCCCATGGTCAATGGCCATGTTGTGCAGCATGCAGCAGGCCAGGAATAGGCCACAGGCTTTTGAGTGACTGTACTGTAGGGCACCGCTAGACCTGTCTAGGCAAAGGAAACATGCCTTCAGCATCCCAAACAGATGCTCAATGATGTTTCGTGTGCTGGCGTGAGCCTCATTGTACTGGTCCTCTGCTGGGGATGATGGGCGCTGGTAGGGGGTGAGCAGTCAGGCCCCGAGTGGGTAGACACTGTCACCTGTGTGGACAGAGGTATGGTTACCTTGGTGATACTAGCCCACATTCTCCATATCAGTGTGGGTCTCAAAGCTGATGCGGGGCCGGTACTGCCTGTTCCTGGTGTACCACCGACGGGCCCTTCCATGGCCACATAGCTCTGCATCCTGTCTCCTCACACACCTCATTATGGCCTCCATCTGGAACACTGCACTGGACATGACCCCTGTTGTCCTGTCTCCACCTGGGTGTCTGGCTTCACTGGATCACTTGACACTGTGGGGCAGTGCCTGTCACTCTGTCGGGCTCCCTCCTGGGTCACCTGCCCCTGGCTGTCAGTTGCCTGTGACCTCTGTCCCACACCCCTGTGGGTGGCTGTGTCACTCCCTTCAGGGTCTGGTGGCTTCTTATCCCTCTCACTCTCTCACTGTCACTCTGTCTGTCTCCCTTTCTATCACACACTCTGTCTGTCTGTCTCTCTCTGTCTCTCTCTCTCTCTCTGTCTCTCTGTCTGTCTGTCTCTCTGTCTCTCTCTCTCTCTCTGTCTCTCATTCTGTCTCTTTCTCTCTCTCTGTCTGCCTGTCTGTCTCTCTCTGTATTGCTCCCCTCTGGTGCAAGTGCCACCCCCTGCTTGCTCCCTGGTTTTATAGACTCAAGTCTGCTCGGCCCATCTGACCATTGCTTCTCACTTGCGCCATGGTTCTGGAGTTAAATATCACACTGTGCCACATATTCATGGGTATGCCCCCTGCCCTTGCGCATGCACTCGTTACAGCTGCGCATTGGTGCACTGCTACTTGCGCTGCGCAATGGCTCCTGCTCAATATTGCTCTATGGTGCATTTCCACAGTTGCACATGTGGAACTGTTGTGCCATGCGCAACTGCTTTGAATATCCAGTCCCTGGTGTTCAACCTATAAATTACATTTAAATCCAGATAAATGTACCTTGATGCATTTGGGATCCAAAAACACAAATGCCACCTACTATTTAGGCAATATTATCCTAAAAACTGTAGAGGAGGAAAAATACCTTAGAGGAGGAAAAAGACGTAGGCATCTTGGCAAGGATCTTCTTTTTTCCACACATTGTAGAAATGTTGCCAAAAAGGTAAATGGGATATTAAATTGTATATTGAGAAATATCTCATGCAGGGACAATGATGTAATATTGCCCTGGTATTCCACCCTGGTGAGGCCCCTTATGGAATATGGTGCCCAGGTTTGGTCACCCTATTTAAGGGGAGATATAGATAGACTGGAGGGGGTACAGAAAAGCGCTACACGAGTGATGAGGGGGCTGCAGGGTAAAAACTATATAGCGAGGCTAAATTAATACAAGGGCAATATTACATCATTGTCCCTGCATGAGATATTTCTCAATATACAATTTAACATCTGGAAAGAGGCGAGGATTGTCCCTGTACTGAAGCAAGAAAATCCCAAACTGCCTGACAATTATTGACCGATTGCCATTCTCCCAACCCTTAGCAAGCTCCTTGAAAAGGTAGTGGCTGAGCAGCTTTTGGAATATATCCACTCATGAACTTCTGTCCCCAGCCCAGCACGGCTTTCATAAGGGACACAGCACCATCACAGCCTTAATCTCAGTTACATCAAGTATCCGGACAGCCATGGACCAAGTCAAACTCTCATGTGCAATATTTATTGACCTGTCCAAAGCCTTTGACCTCGTTGACCACAAACTGCTTGGTGCACAGTTGTGGTCACTTGGCCTCTCCCCCCATGCCATGAAATGGCTAATGGGTTATCTACATGGCAGAAAGCAGCGTACCTGCTTCAATAAAGTCCTCTCCGAGCCCCTACCAGTGACCTCCGGAGTGTCTCAAGGCTCGGTACTGGGTCCCCTCCTCTTCTCCCTCTTCATCAATCAACTACCCATGGTTACTACCAGCTGTAGCGTACCATGTATGCAGATGATCTGGTAATCCTGGCTCACTCTCAGAATGCCACTACCCTAACCCAGAACCTGACCAATGACTTTAACAGGGTATTGTCATGGGTTACTAGTCACAAGCTGGTCCTGAACCTGAAAAAGACACAGGCTATGCTCTTTGGCTCAATGGCTGAAATCAAAGCCTCATCTGCCTGCTTACACATCATCAGTGCAGATGGATCCTCACTACCCATAGTGAGCTCCATCAAATATCTGGGGGTAACACCTGACCCCCAACTTGACATGGGTAATCATATCCTTAACATCTGCAGGGTGGCAAACTGGGTCTGGCCTATAGGGCCAAGTATAACCTTACACCGGCAGCCAGGCTTGCCCTAGCAAAGGGTGTGCTCCTTCCCTCCCTCCCTCAGCTATGGGCTGCACCTATTTGCTCGCTCTCCAAAGACACATCTCACCCGGTGGTACACTGCTTACAATAACATTTGTCGTTTTGCCTTGGCTGCCCCCCGACTCACCCACCGTCGTGAGCTATATGAGAAACTCTGCTGGCTTTCACCAACTAGATACCTTGATTTTGGTTTGGGATGCCTCTCTGGGAAAGTGATCAGAACTAGCACCCCCCAGGGGCTGGCCCGGCTTCTGCCCAAACTGAATCCCACCCACTACCAACTTAGGTCTCTCACATCAGGGATGCTCAAAGTCCCTCCTACCCGGACCCTCATGGGGGATCGGGACTTTGCCATAAGTGCGCCCAGACTCTGGAATTCGCTGCCTGAGGATATCCGAGCTGCCACCTTCTATCTGAGTTTTCAAAATTCCCTGTGGGGTTTCCTAAAACTAGCATCAGAGTGTGACTGCCCCAAACCTCCCTAGAGTAAAGTGTCGAATTGTTTTGTCTGAACCTCCCCAGGGTGTCTCCATTGAATTCCTGGAGATATTTTCCCCACTGTATCAATGACTTCTGACTACTCCTGCCTAAAAAGCCTTGGGCATTTATACACCCATTATTGCTCCATGGTCATAGGCTAACCATGACATATTGAACCTTGGTCACTTGGTAGAAACTTGTACTACCAAGTGTTTCTGTTCTGTCTAACATGTGCATATTTAGAAAAATGTGATGAGCTGTATATACCTGTCCACGATCCAACTAGCCTAGGTGGTGTATACAACAATGTTATAAGTTATATTATGACCAATCCAGTCCTTGAGCTATGCTCCACTCCTATGTATGATGACCTGTATATATCTGTCAGTTGAACTAGCTAGTCTATACTGTATAATCTGAAATGTGCTTACTACTACATATATGTTTTCCCAGCGTCAAATGATGTATTTCCCACATGTTTGTTTACTGTGACAAAAAACTGTACTCTGTTTGCCATGTCTCCTTGACTGTTGTTCCTCATGTTGTATTCTCCCGGGTCATTCCTAAAAATAGGCATAATACTTGTCTAGTGTACTTACCCGGTAAACAAAAGCTAAATAAATAAATAATTGAATCTGTTTTCTTTGGAATGCAGAAGATTAAGAGGGAATATGTGCTTGTTGTTTTAAAGCCATAACTGAAGAGGCACTCTGGAGTAAAACAGGCTTAAAGTTTAGAATTATAAATCATAATACTAGAGCACAACCCTATCAGTTATATGGTGAACAATGTACAACTTGGAATAGAAAAAGGTGGTATAACCAAAGAGTTGTTCCTATATGGAAATCACTGCCATTGGAGGTGGTGGAAAGTAATACAATGGAGGTATTCAAACAGCATTTAGATGGGTTACATCGATTGGGTAAACTCTAGGAATGCATTTTGGCGAGCACTATGGACATTAATGTCCCCTTAGCTCTGATTTAACTATGATAATTATGATGAAATTCACACCACTTTTTCAGAAAACCAGGGGGACTGCAGCACCCTTTTGGCATTGGATAGCTGCTTCTCCACCACTCCACAGTCAATATACCAAAGGCTGGCTATGTAGGATCAAGAGAAACTGCTGTCAACAGGATGACTATACAGCAGAAACAGATATAATGGTGAACCCTTTTTGGGGAAAGGAGCTACTAAGGTTCATACTAAGGAGACTAGGAGCCAGTAGGCATTAGCCCCCATTGCGCCATTCTACCTCATAGTAACTCACAAGTCCACCCAAGGAAATGTGTTTGTTAATTTAGATTTCAACTCTTCTTTGCTTTTGCTAATTATGATATCTATAGGAAGATTATTCCATGGCTTAATAGTAGAGTAGAAGAATCTGTGCTTGGAAGAGTTGAATGTTCGTCCTCATACAGTAGTTGGAGAGGGGTGACCCCTGGTGTTTATGTCAGATTGTTTAAATTCAAAATTCATCTCTGTTAATAGATCTAGATCTTTCATAATATCAAACATAAGAAGATCTCCTCTAATATGTGTTTCTAGATAAATAATTTTCTGGTTTATATGATGTTGCTTGTATTCCAGGGCCCAGATATTCAAAGGGGCTGTGCATGGCGCAACAGGGTTGTGCCATGCGCAACCCCCACAATGTGCCCTGGTGTGATATTCAAATGGACAAGTTGTGCTGCACAAATCCCAATGTGCCAGGGCACAATGGTAATGTATGCAGCACAAATGCAGGGGGTGTGCCATGCATATGTGGCACACCCCGATATTCAGCCCGGGATGTGCAGCACACATGCTGGCGCAACCTTGATGTGCACCACATATGGGGGTGCAGTGTTGAGCCTGTAAAAAAGGAGGAACAAATCCTGGCCACCCACAGGTGGGCTGCTGTATTGTAAGGTGCAACACACCATCTGCCAGCCGCGGGTGGCCACACGCCCAGCATGAACACTGGCCACAGGCACCAGAACACACCCTGGTGGGCTAGTGTACCCCCTCCCTCCTGTATGCTCAATCACAGGTTTTTGTAATAGTCAGAACAACCCTGATGGTCCAGTGGATCCCTCCCCATATGCCCGATCATGGGCTTCTGACATGTAAAGTGAATGACCTGGTGGTCTAGTGGTTCCCCCCTCCCCACCCACCTACAGAGGACCCCTGGCTACCCAGCTCCCCCCTGTCATTGGTGGGTGGCAGCACCCCACCTGCATACCTCCCAGCAGCCCGTCGACTGACAGCATACAGTATGATCTGTAAACCCATCCACAGCTGCGTGACCACTGCAGACCACATACTGTACTACTGGCATTATCAGGTGAATGAACACATGTTCATTCATATAATTATGCTCAGGTAGTATGAGATTGCAGCCCCACTGGTCCACACTGTGGACCAATGGCAAACAGATCATACTGTACACTGTCAGTCGGGCAGGCAGCAGGGCAGTATGTGGGTGGGGTGCTGCCACCCGCAGATGATGGGAGGAGCTGGGTGGGTGGGAGGGGAACTGCTAGACCACCAGGTCACTCACTTTACATGTCAGAAGCCCGCGATTGGGCATGGGGGGGAGAATCCATTGGACCACCAGAGTTGTTCTAACTATTACAAAAGCCCACGATCGGGCATACAGGAATGGCAGATCCACTGGACCACCAGGGTTGTTCTGACTATTACAAAAGCCCATGATCAGGCATACAGGGGAAGGGATCCACTGGACCACCAGGGTTGTTCTGAATATTACAAAAGCCCGCAATTGGGCATACGGGGGGGAGGGGGTCCACAAGCCTGCCGGACTACCCTGCTCAACACATGCAAATGGGGCCATAATGACATGCAAATGGCCCCATTTGCACCATGCATATATTATGGCCCCATTTGCATGCCCACACCTGAATATTGCGGGTGATGCACACAGCGCAACCACACTTGCACTGGAGCATTCCCAGTCCCCCCATCTGGGGGATATGCCAGCACATTCTTCTTGCGCTATGCGATTCTCTGCCATATTCACGGTGATGCGCCATGGCGCATCTCTTTGAATATCACTCTGTCCTGGCCTCATGAGCTCTGCCAGTTGTGCCCCACTCTGCACCATTGCCCGTGCAATCTGAATATCCCGGCCCATATCTTTAATTTTAGTAATTATCATAGTGGCTATTCTCTTAACTCTTTCTAGTTGTAAAATTTCTTTCTTTTTGTAAGGGCACCAAACTTGTGAGGCATAGTCAAGTTGCGGCCTAACATACTGTAGGCCTGATACAGTGTGAAAATAACATTTTGATTCCTTGATCTAGAACTCGTCTTAACAGATCAGAAGACTCTATTTGCCTTAGTTATAACTTCACTACCCTGCCTCAAGTACTCAAAATAGTCTGATATTTTTTATCCCTAAGTCTTGAGTAGGCATTAGCCCCTATTGCTCCATTCTACCTCATAGTAACTCACAAGTCTACCCAAGAAAATGTGTTTGTTAATTTAGATTTCAACTGTTCTTTGTTTTTACTAATTGCGATATCTATAGGGAGATTATTCCATGGGTTAATAATTCTGTTAGAGTAAAAGAATTTGTGCTTGGAAGAGTTGAATGTTCATCCGCATACAGAAGTTGGAGAGGGTGACCTCTGGTGTTTATGTCAGATTGTTTAAATTCAAAATTCATCTCTGTTAATACATGTAGATCTTTCATAATGTCAAACATCATAAGATCTCCTCTAATATGTGTTTCTAGATAAGTTTCCGGTTTATATGATGTTGCTTGTATTCCATATCTTTACTTTCAGTAATCATCGTAGTGGCCCTTCTCTTAACCCTTTCTAGTTGTACTATTTCTTTCCTTTTGTAAGGGCACCAAACTTGTGAGGCATAGTCAAGTTGCGGCCTAACATGCTGTAGGCCTGATATAGTGTGAAAATAACATTTTGATTCCTTGATCTAGAACTCGTCTTAACAGATTAGAAGACCCTATTTGCCTTAGTTATAGCTTCACTATCCTGCTTCAAGTATTCAAATCATCTGATCTTTTTTACTCCTAAGTCTTTTAGAAAAATTGTTGTTAGTAACTGCTTCCTGCATAGTGTATAGTATATTGATCTTTACTGTTACTTTTCCCCAGGTAGAAGATTTTACACTAGTTGATATTAAATTTATTTCCCACAGTTTTGCCCAGTTAGCTATTTTATCCAGTTCTGACTTGAGAGTTTCTTCATTCTGGTGTTGCACACAGGCCTCCTTATTTTGTGTCATCTGCATATTTTAATAACTAGTTACTAAGATCTTTTGTGAGGTCAGATACAAATATTTGAAGCAAAGCTGGCCCCCCAAACTGAACCTTGGAGAACACCACTGCTAGCATGTCTTATTTTAGATTTATGTCATTTAACCAGTTAATTGTCTAGTTTATTAGTGTTATCAATATTATTATGACTGATAAAAAGATTTTATTTTAAACTATGGTTTCCAGCATTTTACCTATTATTGATGTCAGACTAATGGGTCTGTAGTTGTCTGGATTCCTCTTATTTCCCATTTTGTGTATTGCAATGACTTCAGTAGCTTTCCAGTCATCTGAGAGCTCACCAGCATTTATTGATCTTTTAAAAAATATTTTGAGTGGGGTAACTGTCTCATTACCAAAGATTTTTTTAAATGTTTCTACTAATTGTATCTGGGCCTGATGAGGAATATGGTTTGAGTTTTGCTATTAGATCTTTTATAACCTGAACTGATATTTTTATGCTGTTGTCTGTAGTTATTTTAGTTCAGAGATTTCCTTATTTTGTTGAGCAAAGACAAAAGAGAAATGTGTGTTAAGGGTGTTAGCCATTTCATTATGATCACTAATTGGAATATTATCAATGACAAGAGACCCTACATTGTTGTTTTTTTAACAAGTTTATATAATTATAGAATTATTTGATGTTTCATTTAGTAACTTTTTCAGCAAGCTTATTTTCCACATGTTATTTCTGGCTTTTTGATTTCCCTTTTGCATATTTTTAAATTGCTGTTATATCATTGTCACAGATGGCCCTCTCTGGTTGATTGTTGACACTTATATAGTTTGTTTTTCTTTTTAACTTTTTTTTATTTTTTTTATTTAGCCATTCAGGCCTATTTTTTCTTTTTCCATATTTCTGTATTATTGGGATATGTTTGCTACTTAACTGATTATTGTTGTTTCTGATAATATGCCACATGGCTTGTACACTTGTATTGTCTAGAAGTTCCTCCTAATTAATTTTATTTCAAGATCCTTTATTATTCTGATCTTATAAGCTTTATGAAATTGGAATATTTGGTGATATCAGATGTCCTTGTAGTGTCCTTATTGTCAGATGGAGATCCCCCAGAAAAAAGAGGCACAACAACTTTTTGTGGGTGCTCGACTGGCAATTTGATTTACAGTATTAAACATGTCTTACAATTATTGCATTTTACTTTTCTTACATTTTCAACAGTCTTTCATTTCCAAAACTATCCATTTCATATTCCATCTTTCAAAGATTTACATATTTCAAATCACGTGTTTCAAACTGTCCCTTTTTCTGTTGTCTTCTCGGGGTCCAGACGCTTTAAAGCCCGATACCCCTTGGTCCTCTTCCTCTTGTGGTCCTCATCTTTTTGTTGTCCGTAATCTTCTTGGGGTCTGGACTTTGGAAGCCCAATACCCCTTCTCCTGTTCCCCTTGCTGCCCTCCCTTTTCCAGCTGCTGATGGCAACTGTGCCTCATATTAAACCCTTCCAACCTCGTCCTTTTTGCTTGCCTCCATGTCCGGGCATCTGAGCCCCACCCATGGTTTCTACTTGGCCCCCCCTTCCCCCCATTTTAACTTTTAATTTTCTGAAAAATTTCCTGATTGTCCCCGCTTCAGGCTCTCTGTCCTTTTTCCTCCTTTTCCACTGCCCTCCTCCGGCAGCTTTCTTTCCTTTCTGCCCCTTCAGTCAGTTGTTCTCTATGTTTTTGTCCCTTTTTTCTTTCCCATCTTTTTTGTTGCCCTCTCCTGGCAACCCATGTCCATCCATTGCCTCCTTTTGGGCACTCCTGCCCCCCACAAGCACTGCTTGCCCGGGCATCTAAGCCTGTTGGCCCCTTTTTGCCAACCCAATTTCATCAGGGCTCTCTCTCCTTCCCTTGTCACCCCTTCTGGTGACCCAATAGTTGCCTCCTTCCTGCTTTGCCTCTCTTCCTGTTGGCTTCCTTTGTCAACCCATAGACCACATTTTCTTTGCGGGGCTCACTCCCCATCTCCGTCACCCTATAGTCGGTGACTCAATGTTGTCCTCCCCTTACACCCCAATCCTCCTGTCCCCCTCTTCTGCCAATTTCAGAGTGGGTGGGTGTTAATCTTGAAAACCCAGCAAAAGATGGAGACCCCTTCCTCTGCTGGCTCCTAAATACCCTCAAGACCCCCTCCCCTTTTTCTTCTGGCCAATCCTCACCTGGCCTCCCTGCCTAGTCATATTGGTCATATCAAGGTATGACATCACGCCCCTTCCCCTCCTTACCTGAGCCCTCCCTCCCTTCTCTCCCCCCTTTCTTTCCTCCTACCCTCCCCGCCCCCTGATCTGACCTGCCTTTGACTTGCCTAGCCTTCCCCTCCCCAACCCCCCATGCCCCCTTTTCTTTTGGGATTCCCCTGACAATTTAGGTTGTCCCTTAGGGACAACCACATTTATCAGATGGAGATCCCCCAGAAAAAGGAGGCGCAACAACTTTTTGTGGGTGCTTGACTGGCAATTTGATTTATTAAACACATCTTACAATGATTGCATTTTACTTTTCTTACATTTTCAACAGTCCTTCATTTCCAAAACTATCCATTTCACATTCCATCTTTCAAAGATTTACATACTTCAAATCACTTGTTTTAAACTGTCCCTTTTTCCGTTGTCTTCTTGGGGTCCAGACACTTTATAGCCCAATACCCCTTGGTCCTCTTCTTCTTGTGGTCCTCGTCTTTTTGTTGTTCATAATCTTCTTGAGGTCTGTACATTTGGAGGCCCAATACCCCTTCTCCTATTCCCCTTGCTGCCCTCTCTTTTCTGGCTGCCAATGGCAACTGTGCCTCATATTAAACCATTCCTACCTCGTCCTTTTTGCTTGCCTCCATATCCAGGCATCTGAGCCTGGCCCATGGTTTCTACTTGGCCCCCCTTCCCCCCATTTTAATTTTTTATTTTCTGAAAATTTCCTCCACTAACCCATCTCCAGCTTATGCGATGGAATGATGGGCTCCCCCCCCTTACCCTCGTCTTCCCACTTCCCTATGCTATCCTCCAGTTGCAATACATATGTTGCTATCCCTTCCATTGAAAGGTGCACCCCATCCTGTCTGTACATTCCTGGGTTGGGATAGAATATTCCTTTATGTTCTATGCACACTCCCCCCTCCCCTTTAGCCAAGCTATCACCTTCCTGTTAATTCTCTTCCTGGCTCGTTCCACCCCTTTTATATCCCTGGCCTGCTGCCACACCATCCTGGGCACCATCTCTGACCAGGCTATCCTTGCCTGCAGCCACCACTGTTGAATTGTCCCCATATCCCTTATCTGCTTGCACAACAAACCCCATGGATATTCCCCCTAATCATTACCTCCCAAGTGCAATATTAACAGGTCTAGCTTTGGCCATTTCTGTTTCAGATCTTCTAAGGTTGGCATAATCTGTGCTCACCTCATTCCCCTTACCCCCTTCCAGTGGACCATCACTCTGTCAGGATCCTGTCCTAGCTATCTCCCTCCTTGACGATTAGCAACCTACCTCTCTGTCCAGTAAATGTAAGAGTGCCAGACCTGTTTGCATCTTCCCCGACCTGTGAAAAGCAAGTGTGGATATTAAACTATTTTTCTCACATATGTCTTATAGCAGTTTGACCTCCACCTGTCTGCTTTCTTGATTTCTTCTTCAGACTCACCTTTTTCTGCTAGTGTGGATGTGGCTCCTATTCTAAATGAATGAGAAGAATAATTTTGTGTGTTCTCCCCTAGGTGCGCTATCCCCCTTCTTCAACACCCCTGTTACCTGGAAACATGTCACCGGTTTTCCATCTATATGTGTAAAGAACTGCCTTCTTTTTCCCTGTCTCTTCATCTTGTACTTCCATAGTGCTGCTACTGGGCATGTTCTCTCACTTTCATGCTTGTCTAATACAGTCTCCGTCCCCTTTCCTATCGGGTCTGTTTTTGAATGTCTCAGCCAAATTGTGATCTTCTCTTTTTCCCAGTGTATTTCTTCCTCCCACAATCCCCCTACTGCATCTGTTTTGTTGGCCGCTACTACCTCACTGACCTTGAATGTGCCTCCTGCCATCACCGTGAAAATGGCCCTGAATAACATGGCTTTGAAGGGTGTGGTACAAATCTCTACCAAGGTTTTCACCAGCCCTTTAAGTTTGTCCCCAGCAATAGGTTTTCTTATGTCTACCTTTCCTCCTTTTAGCCTTTGCCACCCCATCAACATGCACCGCACCACCTTAAACTTATTTGGCTCGTCCCAACCTTTTGTGCTGCATGCCCATCTTATCCCCACCAGCTGCACACCCATTGTGCCACTAGCCATTCCTGTCTTCCACTTCTTCACCATGTACTTTGTTACCTGGTCTTGTGAAACTGGCTCACTTACCTTGAACCCTTCCTGTTTCTGGAACTCCTGGAAGGCCCCCCATGCCCCTTCGTATGCCTTCCACATGTTGGTGGACCAGGAGCTCCTGTATAACAGTCAGGCTCCTTCCTGCCAGTTTCTCATACTTTTTCTGCCACCGGTGTTCTCTTTGCAGCTGCTTGTGGTGCCAAGGACCTGACTCTTTCCAGTTGTAAACAGGAAAGGCTGTCAGCTATGTAATTTTTAACCCCCTCTATGTGCTTGGCTTTAAACGGCATGTTTAGCTGTAATCCCCTCAACACTAACTGTCTCAGAACCCTGTTCGTCATCTCCAAATGTCCTCCCTGCCTGTTGATAACCTCTACTAAGGCTCTGTTATCGCACCAAAACATTATTTTCCTATTCCTTAGGAGTTCTCCCCATGTCAACATTGCCACCCATATTGGGAAAATCTCTAGTAGAGTTATGTCCTTTAGCAATGCCTTCTCTTTCCAAGAATCCGGCCACACCTCTGCTATCCATCTTCCGTGAAAATAAGCCCCCAAACCAATAGCCCCGTTTGCATCCGTATATAGATCCAGATCATTATTTCCTAGCCTCTCTTTCTGCCAGAATGTAATCCTGTTGTATTCCTTTAAGAATTGTTCCCACACTTCCACATCTTGTCTAATCCCTCGTGATATGTCTACCCAATGGTGCGCATGCTTTTTGCCTGCTGTTGCCATGGCTAACCTCTTGGTGAACACCTTCCCTGGTGTGACCGCCCGGCATGCAAAGTTCAAGTGCCCCAACAGCTGATGAATTTGCCTCAGGGGAACTCTCCTCCTACATTTTACCTCTTGTAGCAAAGCCCTGAGCCTGGCAACTTTCTGTTGTGGTAATCTGAAGACTTGCTCGTCTACATTAATCTCAATCCCCAGGAATTCCAGCTTCCTGGCTGGACCTTCTGTTTTATCTCCCACCAAAGGCACCCCTAACTGCTTGCACATCTCCTTAAAGTCCACAAGCATTGTTCTTACCTCTTCCTCACACCCCCCTACCATGAGGAAATCATCCAAATAGTGCACCATTGCATTGTGCCTGTATCTGTTCCCAAATGCCCATTGTATCCAGGAGCTGAATGCCTCAAACTTGGCACAGGCTGTGGAACAGCCCATGGGCATTGCCTTGTCAAAGTAGAAGGACCCTTGGAAGCAGAATCTCAACAGGTCCCACTCCTCCTTCTGGACTGGTAGTAGCCAGAAAGCTGACTCTATATCAGTCTTTGCTAGCCAGGCCCCCCCTTTGCTCTGATCAACTCCACTGCTTGATCCAGGGTTGCATACAAAACTGTGCTACACTCGTCTGGTGTAAGGTTGTTCACCGAGGTCCCTTCTGGGTAAAACAGGTGATGAATTAGCCTAAATTCCCCTTGTTGCTTCTTGGGCACTAGGCCCAATTGAGAAATCCCCAGGTTGTGTAATGGGGGTGTCTGGAATGGCCCCTCCATCCTCCTTGCTTCTATTTCTTTCCTTATTTTTTTGAAAGCTATGTCCTCCCTCCCCTTAATGGATGACAAGTTTTTGGCTCTCGTGCCTTCCCTCTCCCCTTGATATTCTAAACTAAATCCCTTTTCGAAGCCTTCCACTAACATCTGTCCTGCCTTCTCCTCTGGGTATCCCTTCATCCATTCATTTAGCACCCCTACCCTGACCAGCATTCTGGCCAGCGTAAAACCTCCCCCCAACCTCTCCTACCCTCTCAATGGTTCTCCATATCTCCATTCCCAAATCCCCCTCTTCCTTGAAATCCCCTCCCTCTCCCCGATTGGTATCCCCCCTTCCTCCTTGAAATGGCTGCCCATTTTCCCATTGCCCGTTCTTTCTGTCCCCCATTGCTCTGCACCGGGTTGCCGGGTGCTGACCTGCACATTTTGAGCAAATGTGCCTGAATTTGCAATTACTGCAGGAGCACGATGCCTTGTTGAAACCCCAACCTGCTTTTTCTTGCAGCCTGCCTCCTCCTTGTCTATTACCTTTTTCCATTCCTGTAAAACCTGCTAGGCTCCTTACCCATAGTTCAGAATGGGTCGAATCCCACCTCAGACCCCCTCTGGCTGCCATTCTCTGCCGGAAGGCCTCATCATACTTTAGCCATCCTATCCCCATCCTAGCCTTGTAGGCATCTTTTATAGTGGTGGCATACATGAGCAGCGGGATAGCCAGGTCTGGTTTTTTGTCCAGCATGATGGCACTGTCTATCGAGAACCCTGCCTGCCAGGCTTCTATACTCTTCCCCTTGTAACTTGTCTCATCTACCTTGTTTCCAGTGATCGCCAAAGCCACTGCCATCTCAGATTTTCCAACAGTCTCTTTCTGAGCGGACCTCTTTGCTGACTCCTTATCCACCAGTGCAAACAAATCCACGTACTCCCCTTTCCATATCTTTTCTTTTATCGTTAGGGGGACATGATCCCCCATTGTCATGCCTGGTATCCCCTCGTTACCCACTCTAGTTTTTGTATTTCCTTCTACCCCTGCAGCCTTAATTTCCTGCAATGCCTTTTCCATTCACTCTAAGCCCTTCTCTCCCATGTCCCCCAGCAAACGTGCTAGATATTCAGTCAAATCCCCCTCTGGGGTCTGTTCGCCCGTATCCTTACCACTCATGCCCTCGTCTGCATCCAGGTCCACCAGCCACTCCAGATCTGGCACCTCTCTTGGGGCTTTCTTTTCTGCTGGGCTCTTCCCTGACCCTCCAGCCGGTGTTTTCCGTTTTCCCACTGAATCGTTGGCCTCTTTCTGCTTTGCTGCCTCTCTCAGCCAAATCCCCCTTCTTCATCATTTCTGCTGCCTGCTCCATCATCTGCATGCTTGTGACTTCTGCCATCCTGGATAATTAAACACTTAAAGAGGTATACAACAAACAAAGTTATCCCTTGTCCAGCGTTGAAATCACCCAATATATGCCCCCCCCCCACAGTTTTTGCACTATCTCTGCAGACCTTACACCCCCTTTTTGGTCCCCTCTTCTGGTGATGGCCTCACATCTTTTGGCCAGTCTCCATCACCTTTCTAGCTGGGAATTGCCCTGAATCCCCCCCATATATTTTTTTTTTACACGCTGCTCCCTATCCTGGTTCACTGCCCTTTCCCACAAAATTCTCAAATTGAACATTTTTTCTATAGATATAGATAGAGAAAGGGCGAGAGAGAGAAAGAGACAAGTAATCCATAGATGCATTTTTAATTACCATTGCCTATGCTGAAACTTATCCTGTAACCACATTTGCAATGTTCTGTTGCAACAATGCCACTGCAGGAATCACACCCAACACCACCACATGGGCACTACAGTCTCTGAAGCCGCTACCACAACAGCAGCAGCCCGAAGAATGGCAGTGCGTGTCACCAGAGGAGAATCCTGGACCCGTGTGCTCCTTGTGTGCAGCCCTATCCAACCCTTGACTCCCGGGACTCTTCACGATCCAGCTGCATCTCAGGTACATTTGTTTTACTGTTTACATAACAAGATGGAATAAACTCCCATTTTCCCCCATGCTTTTTACCCCACTTGGGATCCCCCCCTCCAACTGGAAAGCTGAATCCCCCCACTTTGGTAACTCTGCCCTTACTGGCCACAGTGCTTCTATCCCCCCCCCCCAGTGTGGTCCCAAATTCCAAACCTGTATTTTGCCTCTTCAGTATTCTGGCTACCAAGATCAACAGCCATTACACTTAAATTACATCCATTTTTTTTTTTGTATTTCTGTTACTAATGCATCTCCACCAGAGGTTTGGTCATAAGTGGCCTCCCCCAATAATTATTTTACTCTCCCCCGCTACTGCCTTCTGGCCCATGCGGCCTTGCTAGGCCCCCATGCCCAAACTCTTGGCCATGTGGCCAAGCCTACTTTTTCCCCCATTATGCCTTACCTCAACTCCGATCCTTAATTCCTCACTTATGTGAAATACAAACAGGGCAGCAGTGCCCTATAACTGTTATATACTCGGTTATTTAGAACAACTCCTATATAAATACCTCTCAAAAACGCTTCCTCAGCATCTAATTCATGAGGGAACCTAGTACAAGGTTATTAAACTACCTCTCTGTATTTGTCATAAGGTCACAGTTCCTGCCCAAAGACAATCCTCTGTGTAGACAATACAAAAAGGAAGAACAGAAGCCAAAGACGCTTTCCCACAGCGGTACTATTACTTTCTAAATTGCCTAAAAATGCATCTGCTGATTCTCTATTTACTGCTTTATACATATATATATATATATCATTTTTTTTCTTGACAAGCCTGCTAACATTGTATTTCTACCCAGTGACAGATCTTGCCTCACATGGCTCTAAAGTTCCTCTGCTACTTGCTGTAATTCCTGAAATTGTTAACTAAATTGAACTGTTTCCTTAATTGCAGGTTATGTGCTGACTGTAAAACAACTCTGGGAAAAATCCCAACACATAAGACCTGCCACTAGCACACTGAAAGTTAACTCCCTTGCCTAGTTACTGCTCAGGCCACTCCCATGTGGCCAGGCCTACCCCACCTGAAAAACCTTACCTGAAGTAGTTGAATTGCCAGTCGAAGTGCTGAGCTCTATTAATCTTGAAAACCCAGCAAAAGAGGGAGACCCCTTCCTCTGCTGGCTCCTAAATACTCTCAAGACCCCTTCCCCTTTTCCTTCCAACCAATCCTCACCTGGCCTACCTGCCTAGTCATATTGGTCATATCAAGGTATGACATCACGTCCCTTCCCCTCCTTACCTGTGCCTTCCCTTCCCTCCCTCCCCCCTTTCTTTCCTCCTACCATCTCCACCCCTGATCTGACCTGCCTTTGACTTGCCTAGTCTTCCCCTCCCCAACCCCCATGCCCCCTTTTCTTTTGGGATCCCCAGACAATTTAGGTTGTCCCTTAGGGGCAACCGCATTTATTGTCAAAATACACTACAGTGTGGTTGCTGGCACTTAGGGGTGATCCTGTTATACAGTTTGAAATGGATTTTGCATTACAGCTAATGACTATATCAAGTAGATTTTGTCTCCTGGTTATTTCCTTCAGATGATGAACCAAGTTTAGTTGTTCAATGATATCAACAAGTTCTTTGTTACAGGCATGTCTGCATTGTAATTCTCCTAGTAAGTACTGTATCTCCTAAGTGCAGATCACCAACAAAAATTATATCTCTGACATCACTTGCTTTTTCAAGTTCATCAAATATTTTTAAAGGAATTTCAGGAGAGGTATCTGGTGGCCTATAGCACATGCCTACTATACATTTTTCATTTTTGTTATTATCTATTCTTATCTATAATGTTTCAACTAGTTCTGTTTCAGTGTACATTTTTTCAGTAATATTGATCACCTGAAAACTTTCCTTAATATAGACTACTACTCCACCCCACTTTTTATCATTGCAATCTTTGTGATATAGGTTGTAATCATTGATGCTTCCCCTATGACATAACTATTCCAACACATTTCAGTGATGGCACCTATTTCAAGGTTTTTTTTTTCATTTACTAGGATCTGGAGCTCATCTGTTTTAGTTGTTAAGCTTTGTGCATTCATTTATGCACATTTCATTTTTTATCCATTTTTTTCCAGGTCCCGTGTGTGCCATTCTTGCTGTAATCAGTTACCCCATTGTTTAGTTTAAATTCTGGTGTTCTAGGGAGTTAAGCAGTTTATTCTCTAGTTTTCTTGCATCCCATTTATTTAGGTGAATATCATATCTTGAATGAAGTCTAGGATTCTTTGAGAAAGTGTCATAATGATTCATAAAGTTAACATTTTCATTTCTGCATTAATTAAAGAGCCTGACATTAATTTTCTTTAATATTATTTTGTATATGAGCTTTTGGGCCTGGGAGAATTCCTGAAATTGCCATCTTATATCCATTTAGTTTGATGTTTCTTGCTAGAACAAGTAAGTCACAACAAATGTCTTTTTTGTGGAGTTTGCCAACATTGTTTACTCCAAGATGTAAGCATACATTCAAGTTGTTTTTTTATGTCATAATTCTGAACAGCCTACTTTCCACATCCTGTATTGTGGCACCCAGAAAACATATCACTTATGTGTTAATTTTATCATTTTTACATATACTATATTATACAATGGCAAGAAAGAATCTTGGACTGTGATTGGTCAATCTGGGGCTGGACCCATGGCATTATCCCAGCACAACACCACAGCTCTATTGTCAGGCTCTTATATCTTTTCTTTTTTCCATCTCCTGTTAAGAAACAAAAATATTTTTCCACACTAATAAAAACATTCTTTTAAATTATTTTGTTATTCTATATATAACAACAAGCCATTGTATGATAGGAATAATGCACTCCAGGGTGTGTGTCATGCTGGGATAACGCCACACCTGGGGCACTGGACCCACTTGGCCTGCGGCCTCGTGCCAAATCCCCCCAGGCATGGCGTTATCCCAGCACGATGTACACCCTGTCATGCATTATTCCTTTAGTAGGATCTGCAAATCGGAGAATCAACTACCCTATAACCAGGTGCAGCTGAGTGTGAGTTGTCTCTGCAGTTGCCTCTTCTTTCAGCAAGGTGAATCTATTTGGTAGCATGATGTTTTCATGTGTATTTGACAGCCCTTCTACCCCTTTTGTTTCTCCTAGAGTTTGTTACTAGGGACCAGTCTTCGGCTACATTATCTTACTTACCCCTTCAGCAGTATTCCTATGTTCACTAGAGCTATTCATTTCATCACTGTCATCCCAACTGTAGTTTTCTCTTTCTTTAGTGCTAGTAGTTTTTAATGGATTTTCTGCAGTGACTTGTTCCACAAAGTTGTGGCTATTGTTTATTTCCATTTTATTTTTCATTTCTAATTTTACTTCTTGTAATTCATTAGTTAAAGATGAATAAGTCAGGAATTTCCCACATATGTATGTTCCACAGATGTTGTAGGAGGGGTAATGGCATACATAAGACATTTAACACATTTAACAATAGGTGGGGTCCTTATGATTTATGGCCAGGTGAAATTAAAGCACTGTCTTATCCTGAATACTGCTCAGAAGAAAAACTACAGGAGGTGGGCTGTCTACCTGGCTGACAGTGCTCACTAGGCATCTGTTTAGGTAGCTGCAGAAACCAGAAGAGCTGTGAGTCAGGGACTTCTGATTTGGTGATCCACACCGGCTTTTGATTTTACACAAAAATAGTGTATTTCAGGATATAAGAGGCTGTTAATAGTTGCTACTAAGGTATATAACCCTCAACGTGTCCTAACTAGTGTACAGAGATTCAGTCCCTATCTTTGACTTCTAAGATGGAAGAAAGACCTCTATGTACTGTACCTTCAGTACCTTGCAATAACTAACAACAAATTAGAGACAGAAGATGGGGTAGGGTATTTTTTGTAGGTTTTTCATTTTTTTTTTTTCGCAGCAATTAAAAAGTGATATTCATACAGTGCTTAATAGGTTCAGCCCTGTTACACATGTACCTGACTTCACTTTGGGACTCTCACTAGGCATCTGTTATTGTAGCTGATAAAACCAGAAGTGCCGTAGGTCAGAGATTTCCAGCTTGGTGAGCCACACAGGCTTTTGCACAGAAATACTGTACTTTAGGCTCTAAGAGGCTGTTTATAGTTGCTAATATATAACCCTCAAAGTTCCCTGACTAGTGTGCAGAGATTCAGTACTCAGTCTTTGACTGCTGGGATGTAGACAGGACCTCCAGGTATGAACAGTGCCTTGCAACAATTAACAACAGAGTAGAGATAGAAGGTGTAAGGTTTTTTTTTGAGGGGGTTGCAGAAATTAAAAAGTAATATTCACACATACACAGCTTAAAGGTAAAACCCTGTTGCACACACACCTGACTGCACTCTGGGACACTTACTAGGCATCTGTTTGTGAAGCTGGCAAAACAGGAAGTGCCATGAGTCAGGGATGTCCAGTCTGGCAATCCACACAGGCTTTTGATTTTACATAGAAATACTGTATTTATGGCTATATGAGGCTGTTTACAGTTGCTAATAGAGTAGATAACACTCAATATGCCCCAACTGGTGTACACAGATTCAGGTCTTAGTCTTCTGACTGCTAGGATGGAGGCAGAACCTCCAGGCACCCACAGTGCCTTGCAACAACTAACAACAGAGTAGAGATAGCAGAGGGAGATATGGTATTTTTCACATTTTTTTTCAGCAATTAAAAAGTAATATTCCCACACATACAGCTTAAAAGGTAGAGCTTTGTCACACACACACACACACACACACACACACACACACACACACACACGTACATGCATACGCACACACACACACCTGGATTTACTCTGGGTATAGAGAAAGGATTATCAGAAAGGCCAAGTTGAATAAAGAATCCTTATTGATACCTAAGAAAAGAGAAGATGAAAGAGACAACAGATTACATTTTGTAACAAACTAAAATCAGTTGCTCCAAGACTGGTCAGGCACAAACACTTAATCATGAAAGCTGCAAGAACTAACAGAAAGATTCTGTAAAAGAAACATAGAAACATAGAAATTGTCAGCAGATAAGGACTGCTAGGCACACCCAGTTTGCCCATAGGCCCTAAGCATTGTATGTGGCCACTGGCCCTATGTGATCAATGGCTTTTCATCACTCCCTCCCCCCTCAAGCTTCCCCTGTGTCTCTCCCCGGCATGTTTAAACCCTTCCACTGCTCTTGCCCCCATTACCTCCTGTGGCAGACTATTCCAAGTGTTGACTACCCTTTCTGTGTAGAAAAACTTCCTCACATTACCTTCCAATCTACCCCCTTCCAATTTCATATTGTGCCCCCTTGTTCTAGTACTTTTTCTACATCAGAAAAAGTCCACCACCTACACCTTGTTTATGCCCTTGAGGTGCTTGAAAGTTTCAATCATGTCCTCCCGCTGTCTCCTCCAGTGAGTACATATTGAGGTCTCTTAGTCTCTCCTCATATGTTTTGTGGTGGAAGCCCTGCACCATCTTTGTTGCCCTTTTCTGGATATTCTCCACCTTATGTATGTCCTTGCACAGATGTGGCCTCCAGAACTGCATGCAGTGCTCCAGGTGAGATCTTATCAATTTTCTATACAACAATGGCATCACCACCTCCTGCCTCCTGCTAGTGATACTCCTGCTTATGCACCCCAGCATGCCACTGGCCCTCTCTGCCACCTTTGTGCACTGCTTTGATACCTTAAGGTCATCAGAGATGATAACCCCTAGGTTTCTTTCCTCTTTAGTGACAGTCAGCTCCTCCCCCTCCAACCTGTAGCTCTCCACAGGGTTCCCTCTAAGAGGGTATCCAGAACACATGATTAAATGAGGGAAGTATAAAGCAAGTAGGTACAGTCAGGATTTTAATCAGGAAGGAACTTTGGATGTGTGAGAAGTGAAGGACAAATGGATGGGAATACTGAAATAAATGTGGTTACCCAAAACAGTTACAGCAAAGTAAATCAAATGAACTTTGTCACAACCAATTCTGAATTTTCAAAGGAAATCAAAGACATAATTGAGAAACATTTAAACCTAGTACCTACTAAAGTCTGATTACCCCCTAAGGTTGTTTGCACAGGTTAAACCATGAACTGTGTACAAAAGGGGTACTACAGTTGGGGACATGGTTACAATTAGTTTCCAGAAAATGACTAGTCACCCACATACATGGTCACGCCCACCACAAAAATGGACATTTCCCCTGTGGCAACTGTACATTTTGTGAGGTAGATAAAAAGAAATGCACAGAATTTCAGAATGGATATAAAGGGCATGCTTTTGAGACCAGACAATGTATCACATGTGACATGGAGAACATTATATATATAGTCAGTTGTACCTGTGAGTGTATATATGTGAGCAAAACAATGTGAATATTTAAAATTTGCATAGGTGAACATTTGAGGGATATTGAGAAAAATGTTTTGGATAACACACTAACAAGGCACATGAATGAGAAAGGGGAAGGTCATAAGTCAATTTTTTTGGGGTGGAGAAAAATATTGCCATCTCAAAGAGGGGGAGATTTGAACAAAACACTGCATGGAAAGGAAGCAATGTGGACCTTGATGGTGGATGCCATGACTTTACCTTAAGGTTTGAATGAACAGTTTGATCTCCACCCTTTTCTGTATTAATACATATTTTTTGCTAAGTTCCTTGTAGTTGTATTCCTTATTTAGTTATCACTCTGATATTGGCCCTGACATTTTATTTGATGTGTATACTGTATCTATCTGTCTATCTGTCTATCTGTCTATCTATCTATCTATATATCTATCTATCTACCTATCTAGTAATGATATTTGGAGGCAACAAGAAAACTTATAAATATATAGTCAATAAACATACTTTAGAAGTGGTAAAATAATTTTGTTACTTGGGTCTATATGTATCCCAGGATGGCACGTGGAGTAGACATCTTAAAGAAGCAGAAAGTAAGGCATTTAGATTTATTACATTTTTATTACTTATAAGTATGGAGGGTGATTGATAAAAGGTAACTTAAGAGTTATGAATGCCAAGATCAGAAGCCAGATACTCTATGGGGCAGAAATATGGGGCTCAAGTGACAAAATCAAAATGAGAGCAATCCTAAGCAAGTTCTACAAGAAAATCCTGTGCTCACCCAATAGTGTCCCTTCTGCTATGGTACGAGCCAAATTATCATGGTGTTTGTATTTATATGTATTTAACATGGAACTTATTTGTATGTGACTAGTTAGGAATTACACAGGTCTGTCTTGCAAACTGGATTATGTCCAAATGACATGTATTACCTGTATAAAAATAAATTTTACCTACCTACCATTAGGACAACTCCCAATAGCTTGCCAGATTAAGCAAAGACAAGTAATTTATTGGATAAAGGCTTATAAGATGAAAAATACACAATTACCAAGACTGTGTTTAGAGGAGGCCATTGTGTATTTAAAACAAAATATAACATTCCCACGTATGTTAACAGTAGATAAAATTATACAAATGATATGATCTTTCAGTTTATTGGAAAGTGTTCCAGATAGCTTGAGACTCCCATTCCAGCAAATCAAACTAAATATTAGAAAAAGAATCAGAGATATTTACATGCAAAAGGATTTGGCCATTTGTAAACAGTACAAGATAAGTAGGTGGATGTTAAGGAACAAAAGAACACATAAGCTTGAAGCATATCTGGGACTTATAGTTAACCCTGAGTATAGGAAGTTATTAACTAGATACAGATTTAAATGTATCACTAGCAACTGGAAATTTAATTTCCATATTGTGCCTGAAAATAGTCATTGCAATGGCTAGCGCACTTACCCAGTAAACAAAAACTAACTAAATAAATACATAACAAAAATAGGCAGTAAGAGAAAGTTGTATGTAGTTGTAGTATAGACACAGATAATCTTGAACATCTGGTAATAGTATCTCCATTATATGACAAATTTAGGAAGCAACTATTGGGAAAAACATTTTAGGTCCCCTTGAGCTTGAACCTGAATATCTTGTGGTATACCCTTTGAAATCCCACTGTATAGGCTGTGGCCTCCTTCCTTAAAATTATTGAACAGAAGAAACTGCATTTGAAAAAAGAAAGCAAGATTCAGTTGTCAGATTAAATGCATGTAAGGATAGAGTGTTAGTTTAATATTTTAGGGTATACCTTTACCTTTATATAACATATGTATCACCTTAGCAGAATTTGGTAAAAACTGGAATCATTCTATTTCATGCATGATATTTCAAAAGGAAATTATAAACAAATGATATACAGGATATGATGCATGTATGCTAATATAGGTGTATGTTAACTTATTTACAAATACTGTGGCACTTTAGAGATTAATTGGAGGTAGTTTGATTTACTAATATAAGAATTTGAAATATATCAATATTTGAGTGAGAAATATGTATATGTGTTGTAAAGTTTAAAAACATCTAGTCTGATACCAGAGGCACTCCTCTTGATGAAGCTCCAATAGAGTTAAGTGCAGGGGCAGTCTGGCTGTTGTTTTTCCTGTACCAGGGCCTCAGTAGTCTTAGCATTAACATAAACTCTGACAGGATTTCTGTAAATAATCATAATTTGCCCAGTAAAGGAGCTGATCCAGATCAGACCACTATCAGTGACTGATTACTGCAGCTTTTTCAATCACAAGAGTGTGGTGTGCACATTTATGGAAGACATACAAACAGAAGGGAGAAAGAAATAAATTCAGCTAAGGCATTACTTTTTTCTCCCTTCTGTTTGTATGTGCTTATTGCAGCTCCATACTCAAGAGGATGATGCTATATGCTGCCTCCTTTATCATGTAACCCTACTGCTGCTCTTAGAGTCTGCTATGGTCATCCTCTATCTTTGTGTCTCCCTTTTGTCCATATGACAGGAAAACAGATACCCATGGCAACAATCAGGAGTCAGTACAAGACTACAAGTCTGTTTGACAGACTAACTGATCTGATCACTGACTGATCCACCAATCCACATGATCAAGCACTGCTGCCTGCCACTGCACTTAGCCTTACCAGCAATATGGCCTTCATGAGGGCCTGTGCAGTACCAGCAAAATGGCACTTTTGGTACCAGATTGGCAGTTCTGACTCCCGCCTTACTCATCATTCCTGTGACTTCTGGGGGTGGATCAGATTGGATGGGGGTTGGGTTGGAGTCAGAAATTGGCAACCAGCTCAGAACAAGTTATAAGACTGCCACAATGGTAACGAGACTCAAACCAGGTGACCAAATTAATGAGTTGGTTAAACTCTAATGAAATCAGCATGAGTTTTACCCACAACTTCAATACAACCAGTATAGTTTTTCTGGATGTGAATCTGGAGGGCATATGAGGTCAGGTGGTGCACACAGATGTTTGACAAAGACATTGGCTACTAACTCCTTACTATATGCACAAAGCTCACACCCTCAGATGCTAAAGAATCAATACCATACAGACAGTCCCTTCAGTTAAGGCATAATTGTAGTGATGTAAAGGTTTTCTAAGAGCAAAGAAGAGAAATAGAAAAACATGTTTAGAGAGGAGATACCAAAAGAAAACTCTGACTAAAGCCCAAGAGAAAGTGGCTGGGATGGAAAACATGTGAACTTACTGGAAACTAAACCAAAAAATATATCTAATTTAGGACCAGTAACTTTTTGCCCTACATTTAATGCAGTGTTAGATGAAAATGTGAGTATTGTGCACAAGTACTGGCAAATCCTTCTCTGAGACACTAATCTGAAAAAAAGATGTGGGAGAAAAAAGAGGTCTACTTCAAGGTTTCCCAAAAGCTTTTAAGGACAGAGTAGTACAAAGCCCCTGTCAAACACCACTGGTTAATAATAAAGGGAATTGGCTGCCTTCCTTGCAAATGGGTTTTCCAAGCAGTAAATGTGCAGTCCCTGTAGATATGCTCTGCAAAACAAGAACTTGTGGCACCAGATTCAGAGTTTAGACTGCGAACCAATCGATCTATAAATTGTGATACATCCTTCACAGTTTTCTGTCTTGTCTGCCCCTCTGAAAATTATATATTGGCAGAACTATTTGTCCTATAAAAAGACATATTCAAAAGATATTGCACAAGGTAGAGAAAGTACCCTGATTGGTTTACACTTTTAAGCATTACATAATTTAGTTGCATCTTTGCTAAAGTTTATCAGTCTGGAACATGTTTCAGTGAACCCAAGCAGGGATGGCAGGATTAAAATCTTGTTAGGAAAGAGTCCTAGATATTCACACTAAACACTGTTAAACCTTTTGGTCTGAATGTCAAACTTGATTGTAAGCCTCATCTGTGAATCTTACCTTGCATGACACAGTGAATTTTTATTCAGCCATCTGGTAAGCATTGTCATTAGTACATAGGTGTACTATAGAAGTGTCGTATGAATTTAGTACTACATATTAACTTCCCTGCTTTGATCTGCCATCTTGGTTTCCTTAATCACTTTTTCTAGAACTGATCAGGGGTTGCTTTGCATAAATTAAAAATGATTAAATATTATATTGGCAAGTATTAGATCAACGGTGAATTAATACACTGTACATTGTCAAATCCATCTTAAAAATGTGGATGGTGTACCATAACATGTTTAGTCTGATTGTTGAAACTGGTATGCTGCAAATGTTTATCTCTAGAGGAATATGTGCTGTACTAATGTTTTCTGTCTCTCTATTTCTATTAGAAATTAGTTTTTCTCAATGATGCTCCACCTGGTCAAATAAAGATTGATTGATTGATTTCCTTAAGCCATTTGAACTTGCAAAACCAGAATATCATTGGCCTAAAATGAACTTGCCCAACAATGACTACAGTCTCAGGGGTTGCTAAGAAGTAGAACTGCAGTGTTGGGAAATGGAGGAATTCCTCAGCAGAAGAAAATAAAGTCATTTGTCGAGTCTGTCTGTGTATGCTGATGCTTGTATTATATAGTCTGTTACGCTGTCATTTTAACACTAGACTAAGTCTAGTACTGTTTTTTTCTCTGCACATCTCTAACTAACCAAAAGACAATTTAATCGCGAAAGAGAATTTTTTTTATCATGCATTAATATGTTGTCATGTCTTTAAGGGTTTACATTTTCAAACTATTATAATAACATATCAATAAGTGGCACAGTCACAGGTTGCACTTTTTGGAAGTATTTAAACCCCACAATGACCATAATACCACACTCTCTGATGAAACCCTATCAATAGAGTGAAGCCCTGGGGTAAGAGGTGGCTGTCCCAAAGGGTAAGCATGCACGGTTTTTCTCCACTATGTGCTAATTTTGTACATGTGTTTGTACTGAGACACTATTGAACACGTTTCAGGGGTACAGACTTGAAATGTTTGATTGGCTGTATTGCCAAGAGAAGGGAAACAATACAATAAATATGATTGCTCCAAGTCATGTTTCAAGTGTCTTCATAAAAAATTGTTTAATGCAGTGTGCAGAGTTTTTTTCTATGAGCTTACCTACAAGTGCCTGCAATCAAATGTGTTTCTTTTTAATTAAATATAAACATTTTTAATAGGATAGCTGCAATTTGCAATGTACCATCCGTGCACCATAAGTGCAATTTGGCAAATTTATGGTTTTTGCACAAAAGCAACAGAAAGCACTACACGGGGGGGGGGGGGGTGGAGCAAGCATGTGCCTTTCTTAACCCACTCCCTGGCTCATGGTGCCACTGGGAGTCACTAGGAGAAGCCAGACTTACTGCTTCTTGGTCAGCTAAGGGTGAGGCTAACTACAGGGTCCCACAAGCTTGTAAAACAGCTTTACAGAGCTAACTACCATCTCAAGCAAGCTGGCATGAGCCATCTCCAGCACACCACCTGTGCATGGTGTACAGCAAGCTAGTGCAACAGAGTTTTTCCACAGTATTTCTCATTGATGTTTTGACTACAAGTTGTAATACATAACTTACTTGAGGGGGAAATCACCTCATGTCATTCATGATTATTCTAAGGACTGATTAGGGGAAGTGAGTCTTGAAACCCAGATGCTTAGCAAAATCTTAACTTCCAGGCATGTGCCAGTGGAGACTCAGGGGCATGACTAAGGTGGAACTCTTAGATTCTCAGAAGGGTCCAGCCTACTCATCTTCACCAGTGTCCCAAGAAGACATCTAACATCAGTAGTGGGGACACATGACATCAGTTTCTCCTCCTTTCTTTGCTGGGCCAACTAATGGAGAGGGGGATTAAAAAAACAGAGACTGTAATGGGGGTGGCTGGGGTGGGTAGCATACATGCTTCCTAATTCTTCCTGTTTGAACTCTGGTTTCCCTGCCCCCCTCCACTTTGGATCCTGGGGAGGTGTACCAGTTGTGGTGGTAAAGCTTCAGGAATGTTTGCAGAAACCTTGTATCAGGTGGAGGGGTGCTAGGACAGGAGTGGATGCAAACTGAATTGGTTCTGCCAAAAAGAAGAATAAAAAGTCTAAAAAAACTAAAGTGTGCTTTGGAGTGGCAGCAGCAGAGACTTACAGTATCTAAAATATGAAAGAACAAAAAATGCTACAACTGGAGCTCCAGTGCCATGGATATTGACAACTAGAGGAAAAAAAAAAACAGGCACACGACGGACAGATAAGCAGAAGAAGTGAACAAAAACAACGGGAGACCTGAGATTGATATGTTAAGGTAATATGAACAAAGAATTGTGAAAATAAATAATGAAAAATGGTGATGGTACATGCAATGAAAGTGTAAATTAAATTAATTGCCAATCTGTGCACAACCCTGCCTTTTGTGGGAAAAAGGGAAAATCCGGGATAAAGATCTATTTGTCTGTCCTCTGTGTGCCAGTTGTTTTTTCCTCCAGTATGTAAAACATATTATGTGACACTTGTGAGGGAGTGTATCATGGGACACTGAATTTGGCAGGGTATATAGCACAGAAATTAATTTTCGTGGACAGCTACACAAATTACGTAGTAATCAATCATATCTGGTTATACCCAACATAATCCTTTACACACAGTGTGGTTACTTACAAATGCTATAGACAAGTATGATGTTGTGCTTGAATTACAGCTAATACTTAGCTTCCTTTTGGAAAATACTCCACTCACTCTTTGACCCGCTTATCAATCAAGCCTCCTTTGTTCTCAGAGTTGATGGTGCCACAGTCTCTGACCCTGCTTCAGTCGTTGAGTCCTTCAATACATTCTTTGCCACATTGGCGCTCCCTGAAAATCAGTCTCCCTTATCTCCCACCCTCTCAGTTCTTTTGAATGCTCCAAGGCAGCCCTTAAACTTCCAGTTCCCACCTCCCCCCCTTGAAGTTTACACTGCCCTCCTTGCCCTTAGTCAAACCAAGTCCAGCCCTGATGGTCTCCACCCCAGGTTTCTCTACATCTCTGCCCCAGCTATAACTACCCCACTCACTCACATTCTAAACCTCTCTCTCCCCACCTCTGCCGTCCTGAAGGCCTGGAAATCTGCCAAAGTCTTACTCCTGCACAAGGGAGGTGACCCTTCTGCACCCAGAAACTATAAACCTATCCCCCTCCTCCCCCTCGCTCGCCAAACTTCAGGAATCCCTCATTCAGTCTAGGCTGTCTGAATTCCTGGCCACTCCAGCACATTATCTCCAGTACAGTCTGACTTTAGAAAACAACACTTGGCCACCTCCTCATTATTGTGAGTTACAAATTCGATTTTTACAGCTATGGATCAAATCCACATTATAGCTGCCATGCTTATTGGCCTTGCCACGGCTTTCAATTCTGTCTCCCACTCCCTACTACTTCAAAACCTTAGTACAATTGGCCTTGCTGAATCTGCTGTAAACTGGTTCTGTTCTTACCTTCATGACAGGCATCAATCAGTTCAAATAGTTGATGCTTTCTCCTCTCCTCTCCTCTCTTCTCCCTATCCTCTCCAGTATCCTCCAAGGTTCAATCCTCAGTCCTATTCTTTTCTCCCTACCTATAAACAGCGCCCCCTTAGTCTGCAAATCCTCAGATATACACAAGTATACTGCTGATACCATTGTTTTCATCTCTGGGCTCTCTGCCATCAGTGTACAGTCCCCCCCCCCCCAAGGAAGACTTCAATAGAGTTCAGTACTGGGTCCAGAAAAACAAACTCAAGCTTAACACCAAAAAACAGTGGCCATGACATTTGGCTCCAGACAAAAGCTAGCCATCCTCCAGTCCTCTCCCATCTTCACAACCCTGGATGGCTCTCCAATAGACAATGTTACTGCTTTCAAATATCATGGGGTTTGTTTGGATCACCATTTGGACTTCTCTAACCATGTCGATGCCATCTACACTAAATCACTCCCCAAACTGGTTGTCCTTTATCAACATCCTAAGCATTAGATAAATTAAATAGTGTTAAATGGTCACAACTTTTCTCTGGCCTCAAGGTAAATGAGGCCTGGTTAAAACTGAAGGATGTGATTTTTGCACTAGAAAGAAAATGTGCCAATAAAAAATAAATATAATAAAAAAGGCAGAATTCCAATGTGGTTAAATAAATATATTATGACTCAGAGCAAAAGAAAAAAAAAGTTATTTACAAAACTAAAATCAGGCATAAGACTCAATGAAACCTACAGTAAATATAAAAAGGCAACTCAAGATTTAAAACATATGATTAAAAAGGCAAAAATGAAAATACAATTTAAATTAGCCCATACCAAAGATGGTAATAGAGCATTATTTTCATACTTAAATAATAAAAAGGGTAACTCTAGAAAAATAGGGCCTTTAGCACTAGATAATAAAGTAATTCATTCAGACATCAAAAAAGCAAATCACTTTAATTCCTACTTCTGCTCTGTTTACTCTAATAAGGACTATTACATTCCCAGCAGTGACATGAAAGTAGGTAAAAATTTCATAAAAAATGATAACATTATGGCTGCTGATATTCTCCCTTTCCTTAAAGCCTTAAAGAAATCCACCAGCCCGGGACCTGATCAAGTTAGTCCTAGGTACCTTATACATACAGCTGAGGCAATTTCAATTCCCCTATCTATTTTATTCAACATATCTTTACAATCAGCTGAAATCTCAGTAGATTGGTTATCAGCAATCATAACCCCTATTCATAAGAAGGGAAATAGATCTTCTGTCCAAAATTTTTGGCCAATTAGCCTTACCTCAATTATCTGTAAAACCATGGAAAAAATTATAAAAACCTACTTAGAGAAGGAAATGGAGGAACTGATCATAGTAGACTCCACCCAGCATGGCTTTAAAGCCGGTTACACCTGTACCACTAACCTGTTGTCTTTTTACAATAACATCAGCATAGGCCTAGGTAATAAACAAAATATGGATGTCATACTGTTGGGCTTCAGCAAGGCATTTGACAAAGTGCTCCATGGTAATTTAATAAGAAAACTGAAATCATTGGGCTTTTCTACAGGGTTAGTAAACTGGATCAATGCTTGGCTATCGAACAGAACACAAAGGGTCTCTATAAACGACTGTGTTTCAAATTCAGCCGCAGTTTCCAGAGGATTATTGTTTCTGGTGGAAAGTAAAAATAAAGTGTGAAAGTACAGTAGAATGGTATGCTGTATGGTAGCGCTACACCCCCACCCATTTTATAAAAATTCAGTCACAAAATAGCTCTCAATGAGCTTGATTGAAATTCTGCCATGTACCTAATGCACAAAACAGTAGGTGACAAAACAGGTAAAACTGCTGAACTTGGCTAGTGCGCTAGTGGATCCCCTGCACTGCATGGTGCCAAGGATGCTGGGATGTATGGTGGGGCCACAAACACCAACACCGGGTGTGTGCCTGGGTGGCCACCCCCAGCTAATGCAGTGGTCCAGGTGGGCTGGGACTACATGTCGGAAGGGCTCTATTGTGTTTACCGCTGCTGGTGGCATACTGTTGGGGGGGCATGCAGTGGCTACATCTGCCTCTAGATATCATAGCTTGCACCACCCCACCCAGCACTCCACACTTTCAGGCACAGGGCGGAACATGGGTACACCCCTTGCACTGCCCCACCCAGACTGCCCCTCGCATATCTCATGGGCCGGCCAGGGGATCCGGTGCATGTCAGCCCCTCACCTCTTTGTAGAATTGGGCATAGGGGACACAGCGGCTGCAAAGTGCCTATGTGCCACAGATATGCAGCAAGTGGCCACTCAGTGCCTTGGAGATTAGGCCACCATGTGATTCCCCCACATCCCAATAATTATATCAGGTTGGGGGGCAGGTAAAATGACTCAGATGCAATAATGAAAAATAAAAGAGGTAGGTAAAGGGGACAGTTGGGGAAACCCAGCTATAGCGTCTTTTTAGATCATTTAAGTGTCCAATAGGGGCTATCAAAGAGGTATAGCCAGCAACTCCATTAGCTGTGAACACCATCTAGGGTTTACTCAAATGACCCATTGTTCAGTGGAGAATGTTTTAAGTCTGAAAGGTCAATAGACCAGATTGGAAATTGTAGAGCAAATGTCCAAAAGGCAAGGCGGTGAGGAAATTACTACAGCAAGGAGGGGGACACCCAAGGCAGCATCAACTGGGGCAGAACCAAGCAGGTAGCATGGCTTAAAAGTAAGCCTATAACTAAATAAATAGATAGAACTACCCAGTCTTAACCTTGCAGGGTGCACGCCATGACAGGTAAACCCCATCCCATTAAGAGGGATATACTCTGGGCTGATTTACCTATGCTGTGGTCCCAGTGCAACAACAAGCTTTTATAATGGCAGCCTAAGGAAGAGATCTGCCCATGGGAGCCACTGATTACCCCTCCTTGGGGCACCAATTGGTTAAGGCTATGACTGTATCAACCCCAGTCTGTAGACATTATCCACAGAATTGGCACTAAGCTAGGGACTATTGTGCTAGGATCTGGCTGTACCATTTGAGGATTACAATGCTAGTGATCGGGGGAAATGAGTACAGCCCTCCCTCCCTGGTGTACTCTTAGTCACTGCCACCTTCCCCCACCCAGGCCCTCTACCCCACAGACTCAGAACTATGAGATAGCTAGAAAATGCAGAGTTCCAAAGTTCAAGTGACCAACTGCTCTGCACAGAAAGCCTGAAGGTGTGTACAAATGTTGACTATGGTTATCTCAGTCTGATGACAATGCTTCTTCCCTGCTCGCAGAGGGTTCCATCAAGTAGATGAGGGGGACTGTGGCTCCTGTACTTAGGCAGTCTGTCACAATGAGCACTCAGGACTACACATCTTCCTGGGCCTCCACTGCTGAATAATTAGTCTTTCATCTATCTGGCAATTGCACCACCGGTTTGGTGGGAAAGGAGTTCTAAATTTCAGTTGTTCATTCCAGAGGATTTGGAGAAGGTGATATATTCTCTGCACATTTATATGGTCATGGGAGCATAATCATGATCAAAAAAGATCTGCATTTGGCCACAGAAAGTATTTTTTTTGTTGCCAAGCTTTTTGCAAGATTTGGTCCTTGACAGTACAATTTAGAAATCTTATGATCACTAATTGAGAATGTGTTTCAGGGGTAGCCGGATTAGGGCCTAATACCCGATGAGTCCATTCAATGTCCAGTGGGAAATCAGCAGGAAACCTGAATGTTGTGCATAAGAAGCTGTCCGAAAACCACTGCAAATCAGTGCCCTCTGAGTTTTCAGGGAGGCCATAAATCCTGAAGTTCTTGTAGTGCACCTGGTTCTCTGAGTCCTCCTATTGGGCTGCCATCTGTACCTGAGCCTTTTGGATATCTTTAAGGGCCTGATTGATAGCATCCATTCTTAAATATGTGGTCAATGCCTGTTGTTCTACTGTTGTAGTCCATTGATCAAATGCCTCTGCCTCCTTTTTAACATCCTTAATGTCATGGAGCGCATATTTCACCTCAACCCGGAAAGTTTGAATTTGTTTGTAAATTGTTCCCAATTTTATCAATTCTGGAGGCCATTTGCCTTTTGGCAAGATTACTGTGTCATGGGCCTGATGTACTCCTGATGCCTGCGAGAGTTCCAAATCTGACAGCTTGGAGTGGGATCCAGTGGCATCCTTCATAGTGGATCTCAATTTTGGGCTGGGGGAGTTTCACCATAACACTTTGACCCCTTTGCCAACTAGAAGATGCTGATTTGGTGAGTTTGATCTACTGTATTAGGGGTTTGTAGTGGATTGAGAGTGGTAGCTCCATGCTCAAGCAGCCATGCTGGGTGTGAAGTCACTAGGAAGTCTGGGATAAACCTATCCTAACCTTAACATAGGTACAAGCACAAAGCTAGACTCAGATGCTTCCTCCCTAGTCTGATATCAATCATGGCACTAATCCTGCCTCTTCCTCCCTCCCTCCCTCCTGGGTGTGCAGTTAGTTTGTCCATGGGACTTTGGCATGTGCCAAGGGTTAGGGAGGGAGGGAGGTGACTGATCTTGTCGGGTGTCTGACTAGTGACCCCAAATCATAGATCTAGATCAGGCAGGGGCCTCATGTGAAAACAGGTATTGAGGGTCTTGAGGAGGGGTTGGCAGGCTGGGGAGAGGGGATTTTGTAAAAAGACAATCATCAAGAATTCAAAATCAGTCATTTTAAAGAATATTGACGCTACCAATTGTGGGCTTAGACACAGAATGTGAGCCCCTTGTAGAAACAGTCATTTGGAGGTCTGCAGTAGTTGGGATAGAAATGAGAAAGTAAGCCTGTTGTAGATTCTTAGGTTTGTGTGGATGCCTAGGTTCATGATTCTGTGTAATCTATTGTATGTGACCACTATAGGCAGACACACAAACATAGGCTATTATATAAGGTTTTGCAAAGGTCATGCTTTGGTGGGGTTGGGGATTGTGTATGAAAATGGTGTTACTTCCTGGCATGGTGCTAGAAGCTGCTGTATTTAGAGTCAATTCACATTTCAAAACATTTACCCCTCCCCAAAAATCTTAAATTAGGAGCCAGAAGGGGGCACTGTTCCCAATAAAAGGAAAGTGGGGGTCTTAGGGGAGTTGGGCTGAGGAGGGGAGTTTCAGCATAAAACAGTGGCAAACCTGACTGAGAAAGCCAGAATTTTGATGCCAGCTTCCATATCCTGGATCATGGATTGCAATAATGAGGGGACAATTTTGAAATAAAGGTACAGTATATGTGAGACATGGGACGGGCTAGGGAGGAGTGATTTTGTTTTAAACTAGTGTGCAAAAGGAGCTGGGTTTTGGAACTTGATGAAAACCAGAATGTACCTGGAACTGGAATGCCTTCAAATCCCCTGCAAAAAATTCCAATGGCACAATCACTACAGGGAGCATTATGGCAGGTGCATTAAATAGAAGGGTATTCAATTTGGAAGTCACCCTCCTGAGTTTGGGATGCATTCTAGTTTCAGATGTGTTTCAGTTTTGACACAGAATGCATTCCAAATCCAGAATGGTACCCTCAAATTAAATGCCCACTCTTAATGCCACTGCCAAAATGAAACATCAGCCCTTAAAGGACAGTTAAATATTTAATCTGTGATCACCAAAAACAAATCTGAAAAATGTATATTGTCAATCTGTCCCCACCTCAATGGTACTAGCCAAGTAAAGGGCCCTTTATTTTTAATGAGGTTCTTCCAAAAATTGGTTGTCAAGTGAATGTTGAATGTTTGATCTGGCTTTCCAAAAGAGAGACCTAAAAATCATGTTATTTGATCTAGCCTTCCCCCAAATTAGTAACTAACCAACAAAGACCGCATGCCTATGAAACAGGATTTAGTGCCGCCAAAATTGACAGTTACAGACAGAAATAATGGCAGCGTACTCGAAGGGGCAAAGAGCAAGAAAATACAGTTCTGTAAAGAAACAGACTTATTGTTTAGAGGTGGGGCTCTGGGATGCACTGCTGTATCTCTCAGTAGCATATTAAATTTGTCTGAAGCCACAATTTGGATTGTGCTTCCATTTGATATTTTCATGTTTACATGTGCCACAAACAATTAGTCCTGAAAATGGCTCTTGTTGATAATCTGTTTTTCTCAAAAATTAGCCTTGCAAAGGACTTATGTTTTATGTGGATCTCCCTTAATTAGCCTTCCCTAATTTAGCCCTTAATTATCCTAATTTCACATATGCTGTATGTGTGCCACAAAAGATTAGCCCTGAAAAGAGATTTCTGTTGGTAATCTGGTTTTCTCAAAAATTAGCCCTGCAAAGGGCTTATGTTTTATGTGGTTCCCTGTTAATTAGCCCAGGTAAGGGCTCTTATATTGTATTTGGTATTCCCAAAAAATAGTCTAGAAAGGCTTGTTTATTTAATCAAGTTCTCCTTTTTTCTTAGGGCTAAATCACAAAGTGTACTATAACATTAACAATAGTAAACAGAAGTGTACCAGGAATGGTGGTACCTTGCCCCAGCATGAGCAGTGTTATCAAAGAAATGTTAGATGGGGTAGTAACAGCATTGTGTAGTCTAGCCAGATCTCAAAAAATGCTACTTGAAGAGTGATTATGTTGTACGTTTTTCACTTTTGCACAAAATAAAAGAAGCAGAGATCAAGCTACATGTTCTAGTGCACTTTATTTAATCTTTTCTCGGAAGTCCCACAAGTGCAATTGGCTGGGTTCTAGGATATGTACAATTCACACGTATCCCACTTGCATAGTTCCTTTCCCTTATGCCTGTCCTCACCAACCAGTGTCCATATCCCCCACCTGCCACTTTCCATCAGTGCAGAGCTTTACACGAGGGTGAGGGCTATACTCGAATTGGAGCTCTGCTGGAGACTGGGCATTCTATCAGATGCCTGAGTCAGCTTTTCAGCAGATCCTTGCTTCACACAGAGCAGGGGGTTTTGAGATATGGAAGTCTTACATTGCTGTATCACTTTAATGAGCTACAGTGTTGTTTTTTTATCACCCCAGAAGTAACAGTAATACTCAGCCCTCACGATAGTTTACAGGGCTGGGGTTGTGAAGGAGGGGGGAATCAATCAGACCCTCAGAGTTGCCCTGCACCTACTTTGAGAGAGCTTATAAGCACTGCTTCAGGGCACTGTGCTGTGTAGCCTATGCCATGTATGATGCAACTTAGTGCTATAGTGATTAGTTTGTGGATGGTGCATTAGTACACAACTACCATCATGCTCACCCTGTCCATACAATAAGTAGAGGTTCACGATAAGCCCTGAGATCAGGTGCATAGATGGAACACATAGCATTTTAGGAGGTTGTGGGGTATTCAGCAGATACACCCCATGCCAGCCATTCTGCACTCAAGGAGAGCAGTGCACCACTATGTGGATCAGGCCCTCAGTAGGGACATTTCCTAAGCTTATCAAAGCTTGTAGCAGTGTCCTCCTTAATTTCCTGCTGTCATGCACCAACTGCCAGTGTTGATCAGGTTACTCTCTCTCTCTCTCTGTCCCTAGCTCCTCCATCAGCCATGAAGCCCTGTCTCTTGATTTGCTATGTCAGGGCATGAGAGAGGTGGGTAAGAGGGCAGAGAGTTGCAGCTATTGGCATGTTCTTCAGTCTTTTCTGCAGAGAGACAGTAGCATCACTTCCAGCCCTGGACTGAGTTGGACCAGGAATGGTCCAATTTGAACTTCTCAAACTGAACTGGGCAGAAAATTCTGCCTCCCTTAGTCTTTGGCCAGAACAACTGCATATCCCAATTGTGTATGGAGCCCATGCTGTTTATGAAGCTTTTTTCATGAAAAAAGAAAGAGAGAAGTGTATGCTTTTAGATATTAAACAAAAAAAAAGGAAAAAAGAATTGTTCTCCCTCAAATGAATCCATTGCCCATCCTCATAACCCAAGCATTAATGACACAACTAATTGAAATGCACTTCCAATATTTTAGAAAGGTGAACAAACAGAAATTAGACATGTGTCACTGGCAGATACCTTTGCTTCTCATTGCAGACTATAAAAGGATCAGTGGGAGTTTCTAACAGTAAATAATCAGGATAGTTTGTAGGGGTGGATGTTAAGCCCTGAATAGGAATTCCTCAATACCATGAATAATAGAATACTCTATATTAAGATTTGAGTACTAACATTTCATTACTGGGGGCTATTTGGGGGAAAACATTCAGGGATCTTGAAAAGTGGAAAAAATAAAAAGAAAACCTTTCCCACTCCCCTGGTGTCCTGTCCCTTGGCCTCCCTCTTCCAACACCTCGCACATTTCCCACCCTCCACCAATTCTGCCATACTAATATACATTTCTAGAAAAATACTGCCTGTGGGTTCTATACCAAGAGCTGATCCCACATAATTGTACATGCAGCTCCCCTTCCTATGTTGATCCTCCATTCCCTAAATAACTGCATTATTTGTAAGTGGGTCTCCCTTCCTAACCATTAATTCATTCTGAGGGGTCCAATAGTAGTTCAAAACCAGTCTATATCATTCCCCTTTCATAACTTGCAGCACACTAGCCCTATTGAGTTGATAAAGTAGCCCAATTGTTTTAGTGAGTAGGGGTGAGTCCCAGATTAGAAGGGGCAAAGTGGTTTGCTTCATTAGTGTCACTAAGCAGACTGACCAATTATGGACTGGGGGCCAGTAGGGGGCCACTGTTAAATTATGCTATTTGGGGGATTGTGAGGGGGATCAGAGTAGGCAGGTGTGTGTGTTTGTGTGTGTGTGTGTGTGTGTGTGTGTGTGTGTGTGTGTGTGTGCGCATGTGTGTGTGTGACTGTGTGTGACTGTGTGTCTCTCTCCCCCTCTCCGTCACTTAGCCTCCAGAGCATGAACTGGGAAAGCAATAACAGACAGATCCCCAAATCACAATTGAAACTGTTGTGAGCAAGCTGCTTCACTCTACTAACTTTTAATAATTGAGGCAATGTTTCCCATACAGTCTGTGCACTGCAGTGGAAGAGATCTATTAGGAGACCTTTTATGGGCTATCCTGCCAAGTAGAAAGTTAATTGAAACCTCTGTGATTATTTGAATTCCATTTGCTATAAATAAACCTCTAAGAGAAGTGCTGTTTTAAAATGATTTTAAATCATGGTGCTCATGTCTGATAAAAACCTAAGTCTTTAACTAACAGATTCAGTATATCTCCACTCTATTTAGAACTGAATGATTTAGAAATAACAAAGTGCCCTTTGTGCTGTTTGTTATGTAAGCAACTGGTGACATTTGTCATAATGTTGAAGGGGATAAAGAAAGCCAGTGCTGACGGGTTGTTCAAGCTGAGGAAAGGTAGGGACACAAGGGGGCACGGGCTCAGAATAGAGGGTGGAAGATTAAAGAGAAAGGTGAGGAGACATTACTTCATGGAGAGGGTAGTGTCAAAGTGGAACATCCTACCAGAGGGGCTGATATCATGTAAGATGGTGGGAAGTTTTAAAAGGGCATGGGACAGGGAATGAGAGAGGGTCTATGTGAATTGTGCTGAGAACTGGGGGAATAGTGCTGAGAATGTCCTGAAGATGGGGGAGGGGATGGGGCAGCTGCAATCTAGGGGTGCTAGCTTCACACTCGAGCAGACTTTGATAGACCAGGAGGTCTGTTGCTGCTGGCAGTTTCATATGTTAGTATGTTTTTGAAGTTTAAAGATAGGATGTTACCTCTAGAAAACGTTGAAAATCATTATACAGTTGTTAAGCACAATGTGTTGAGTGTTTCATTTTTGTTTGGTGTTTACCTTCACTTTATATTCATTAATAAGGGAGGCAGTATGTCGTAGTGGTTTACAGCTCTGAGCTGCAAATCTGGAGACCTGGGTTTGAATCCCACAGCCCCCACTTGCATATACTATGTGACCCTGAGCAAGTCACTTAATTTCCCTGTGCTCTCAGGTTACACCTGTAAAAAAGCTTTCAGCTTAGTATGTCTCACCTGGTTAAACAATTGGGAGAAAAAAAAATAAAGATGCTAACATGGAGGCATGATTTTTGTACCTCAGAGGTTACTGACCCTACTGCTTGTGTCCTAGCAGAAGTCATAATCCTTGTGTAAGGGCTTTGCTTGGGGAGGGTTCCTGCTGTACACCACCAATGGACTACTGGAGGTGTTAATGGTGACGCCTGTTTTTTTTTTTCCTCATCACTAGGAATTCCTATTAGGATGTTCCTATCCATGGACAAAAATTTATGGTGTCTCCACCCAGAATAGAATTTGTAGCAGGACTGTTGACAATCTAGTACAGGCCCCTGGAATGCTGTACATAGAAACGAAGGGCCCAATTCTCAAAGGGATGGCACAAGTCATTCCAAAGGTGACTTGCACCAAATGCTGATGCACCGGGGACCCTGTGCCCGATTCTCTATTGGGCAGGGTCCCCGTGGCTAAATTCTATGATTCATGCCAGCCTAAGCGGTGCACCAAACAGAGAGTACCCCTGCATAGGTTGCTGCAAGCCAGTGCATAGTGATAGGGCATAAGTGCCCCCCCAGCCCCGATCCTCAATAATTGTAATAGCCCCACAGGGCTATTGTCCCCCAAGTCCCAATCCCCATGTATAATTAATGTTAATGCTCCGCAGTGCTATCGTCACCCCAAGCCCCATTCCCAATGTATAATTGTCAATGCCCTGCAGGGCTATCAGACTCCCCCATCCCCGAACCCCGAGTACTGAACAACAAGCCCATGTGGGCTAGCAGACCCCCCAAGCCCCGATCCTCATCCCCGAACCCCATTATAACATCATTCCAGTTTTGAAAAATATAAAGCACAAAATCATTCATGAAACCCCTTTAGCCCTGGTAGGTTAGTGGCTCTCACCCCTCCACCACCAGTGCAGACCACCCCACCCCTGCCCCCTAATGTTTTTGTGTTTTATTTATTTAAAAACTGGAATGACATTATAATGGATTCGGGAATGGGAACTGGTGGTTCTACTAGCCCATGGGCTTGTTATTCATTACTCAGGTTCGGGGCTGGGGGACAATAGCCCTGTGGGGCATTTACTAAATGTATCTTTGGGGATCAGTGCTGTGGGGCGGATAGACCTGTGGGGTATTTACATATATATAATTGGGGATCAGGGGGTTTCGGAAGGGGTCCGCTAGCCCACAAGGGGTGTTTTGCTACACAATGGGGGATCGGGAATGGGGGGGCTTATGTGTGGTCGGGGGCACTATGATCTGCTCTCACTTGCACCACATTGGCACAACCCCCGGTGAATGCAATGTACACTTACACCAGCTAATAACTAGTGTAAATGTACTTTGACAGATGTCCTCCAGGGGTAGTTTTAGAATCCCAAATTAGGGGATGTAGTAGCCACCCTTCCAGAACAGGGTGCAACTGCTGCCGTAAACCCTCTTGCACCATGTCACATCGTGCTATATGGTGCAACCATGGCGCAAGTCCAGTTTGGTACAAGCAGCCTGTCACATGTCGAAGGCTGCTTTCCAGAATCCCACATGTTGCAACTCATGGCACAAAGTGCTACTTGCATCATTCCTGTTGGCACAAGTCACTTTGCATCATGTGTGACCCTTTGAGAATCAGCCCCAAAGAAATACAGAAATTTTCAGGAGATAAAGACAACTTGGCCAACCTAGTCTGCCCCTCTTTTCCCTGCCTATTCTGATATCACAGACCCTACCTGGTCTCCGGCCACCCCCACCCTGATTGGATACAAGTTTTCTTTAATACCTATCTCATGCATGCTTGAAGCCCACAACTGATTTCACCCCACTACACCACTGGAAGATTGTTCCAGGCATCCACCTCCCTCTCAATGAAGAAATACTTCTTCATATTCCTCCTAAACTTCCCCCCTCCAGATTATTTGCATGTTCACTCCCTCGATCTTGTATACCTTTTCTGAAAAATGCTTCCTTTCTGTTCCTTATTCACCACCATGAGATATTTAAAGGTCTCCATCATGTCTCTCTTCTCCCTCCATTCTTCCAGGGTGTTCATGCTTAGATCCCTAACTCTTTCCTCATAGGACATTTGGTGCAGCCCCTGTACTATTTTTTTTGCCCTCCTTTGGGTGGCCTTCACCCTGTCTATATCCTTTCTGAGGTACACAGTACTCCAGGTGTGGTCTCACCAATGACAGATACAGTGGTAACACTACCTCCTTCTTTTTGATGGTTATACCCCTCCCTGTGCACTCCAGCATCCCATTGACTTTCCCTATTGCTTTTCCGCATGGTCTTATCACCTTAAGGCCATCTGTTATGATTACCCCAGGACCATTTCCTATTTACTGACCATCAATATCTCCCCCCATTCTATACTCTGTCTCTGGGTGTCTGCAACCAAGGTGCATGATTTTGTACTTTTTTGCATTGAAATCCACCTGCCATACCTTTGATCATTCCTTGAGCTTTTTCAGGTCTCTATTCTTTCTCTCTACCCTCTGCAGAGTGTCTATGTTATTGTAGATCTTGGTGTCATCTGTAAAGAGGCACACCTGCCCTTCCAATTCTTCTGCAAGGTCACTTATGAAAACATTAAAGAGGACTGGATTGAGTACTGAGCCCTGAGAACCATTACTGGTCACTCTCCCTTCTGCATGAGTAAGTGCCGTTAACCACCACCCTTTGTCACCTATCCATCAGCCAGTTACGTAACCAGTGTACTTCCAGGGTTCCCACACCAAAGCTTTCCAAACTTCTATAAGCCCCCTATGTGTCACAGTGTCAAAAGCCTTGCTGAAATCTAAGTAGGCCACATCCACTGTTCCCCCGAACTATTTCTCTGGTCAACCAGTCAAAAAACACTATCAGGTTTGTCTGACATGATCTCCCTCCTATGAATCCGTGCTGTCTTGGGTCCTGTAACTAACCAGATGCAAGGTAATCTTACTGTTTTTCCTTCAAAAGTGACTCATTTAGTATCTTCACTACTGATGTTGGAATGACCCACCTGTAGTTGCTAGCCCCGTGTCTTCTGCTGCTCTTATGGGGCCCTATGCACTAATGGGAAGAGTGGCTATGCACCCGCATATCTGAGGTGCGTACCCACTCCCCACAGGATGCACCAATGGGGTTGTGCAGCACCTACACACCCGATCCCCTGGCCACATGGAGATCAACTTGCCTGGGGAAGGTGGGGCGTGGGACGGCACTATACACCATGCACTAAGGCACACAGTGCCATCCACAGGGGAGCAAAGCAATATGTGGGATGTGCTGGGTGAACCCTGCCATAACAGCGATACAGGGCCAGTGCCGCACACACACAGGGTTTCCCCTGGTCCTGGCAGCATGTGAACAACACCCTCCTCCACACACACACACACACACACCCCGAGTTCTCCTTGGTGGCATTGAGGGTGGTCCCTGCCACCACTTGCCATGCCCCCAGACATGTAACCCCACTCGGTTCACAGCAATGCTGCACCTCCCATCTGCTGGGAGACATGCCGGGGCCATATCCCGGTGAAGGTGCACAGGGACTGGGAGTGGTCATGTCAGCACAGCCGTGGGGGGGGCAAGTGACAACATTGTGCTGCCTGTGGGACCGTAATTGGAGTCATGGGATGGGCATCTGTTCTGCCAACTCAAACCAGGCAGCTATTTACTCACTCACACTCACATACACACAATAACAATACAATAAGTACAGTAAGCCAAAGCTTTATTATAACAAAATATAATACAAAAGGTTATACATCACCGATTCAATAAAGCATCATCCAAGCCCTCTTCCAATGGCTGGGAAGCCTCCTTGTCAGCCTGGCTAGGAGTCTCTCGAACCGGGAACTGGCCCCACAGCGATGCGTCCACCCTGCAGGAGAGGCTTCTAACCAGGCATTGAGAAAGCTACATTTATATCTCATTCTATGCTAAAAATAATCGTGCAGCCCTCATAGTGTTGTTTTCCCACATTCTAGAAGCTGGCCGGGCTCCCAGGATGTTGCGAATTCACACCACAAGGACTGCTCAGAATTCCCTACACCTGCTAGGTCACTGTGCTCCAAACACTGGCCGGGTGCCTAGAACACTATGAGCTAAGCAGAAGTTTAAACAAAACTACAAAAACAGGTTGCCTGATAATATGCGACCTTCAAGTCAGCAAAATACACTGTCTGAAGCAAAACATAATAATGAGGCTATCTAAAGAGCAAAACACCAATTAAATGAAGCAGCATGTAAAACGGAGTCACACAATACAAAATGGAGTATAACATGACATACATTACATGAAATAGCATACAAAATGGAGTGACAATAATCAACATATTATACTATCACTACATTCGGTCCTTTGATATTTGTGAATACGATTTGTATGATATTGGTACCATAGCAAAATTACTACGAATATAACATGATAAGTAACAAGTCCAAATAAGCAAGATAATTGTCACTACAGCAATGATTATGATAGGATGTATCAGAATATTTAACACTTTTGTAGCTGATGGAGATCATCCTGTAAAATATCCCACCAATAATGAGTAGTTCTTGTTGAATCTTGGAACTTAAATCAATCATTTTATTTTTAACTATCGTAGTTTGCACCTGACTTTGCACTAATGATTTATTTCTTATTGCCAAATGAGCTGCATTACATCTGTTTCCTGAATTATCTGTTTAATTTTATTTAATGAGATACTCAATCTTGATTGATCTAAAATATTGGCTGCCAATACAAAATAAGCTTCTGCTCATTATCAGGGACCTGTGCATTTTACTGTGGTGGATGACATTACAATCCAATGATTACTAGGAATCCATGATTTGAACATGGTCCTCCACACATATTCATTATTACTCATTAAATCACTCTGGGCCTTATTTCTTTGCATTATAGAATACATATGTCGCATTATGCATTCTGTCCAATCAATAAATCGCGAAATATTTTCTACTACTCCCATTCCCCATACCTGTGAAGCATTAAATAACTGCAAGAACTCAAAATCATAATTCAAAGTTAATCTTTGGGGTAAGAAAACAGTTGGCATCCACTGAGCTTGTAAGTTAATTAAGCTAAATACATCAATTCCTACTGCCTGAAGCCTGTTAGTCAGTGTTTCTATATCAACACTATTTAAAATTCCCATGCCTGCCCCTGCTCCACCTAATAGCGTATCATACCAAGCTCTTTTATATTTGCATTTTCTACTAAACATAAACGTTATGTTAAAATGGATTACATTTTTATGATACCGCTGCGCTACTGATGTACATGTGGATGAAACCTTAACTATACTATCATTGCTAATTACAGGATGATTTTTCAACACTGTAATGTGATCTGCCCAAGTAGTTCTATTAGTTATTGCAGTAGCATTCATGCAAAACAAAGTATTTACATTAACTAGTTCAATGGTTTCGTTAAAAATGTCTGATTGATTCATGCAGCAATCAAGTCTATGTTGTACAGTCACCATGCAACTATTCGGTAAGTTGCAGCATTTAATAGCAGTCTTATTCTGCAAAGAGATTTCATCTGTTTCGTAGGCATATTGTCCTGAGCCACCAGTTGTCATCCAGAGATTGACCCTGGTGAAAATGTCATGTTCAGTACCACACACTTCTGTCCGGATGGGCAGCTAAAGTTCCCTGGGTTCTATCTTTGGTATCATTTTTCCAACTCCAGGTTCCTTTACAACCAGTGTCATTACAGTTAACCCTTTGAATCCTTCCTCCAGGGGTAACTAGCTCTGCCAAATGGACCATAAGACACACCAGCATTCCTTTAAAATCCATTGCTGGACCTAGAAAGACACAAATTTCATTATTCTCGAAGATAACATTTATGTGCAGGCACGTATTCCCATTTTCTTTCCCTGATCTGATAATTAACACTGTGTTGTCTCGTCCGGTGGCTATCACCTCAGCTGGTTCAGGAGGGCCATTTGGGTTTGTAACCCATATTTTGGCACCATTGTTAAAACCTCCTGTAGATCTAAAACCTTTATCCCCTTGCTGTTAAGAGTGTGGGGGCTTGTCCTTTATAGGGCCATTTTGTTAACTGGAATAATTAACAATTGAGCCACTCTGTCATACTGTTGAATTAACAGATTTTGTTCTCTACTATTCAACAAAATTACTTTCACTTCTCCTTGGTAATCACAATCAATCACCCTCCCAAAATTTGTATTCCCTTGAGGGCTAGTTCTGATTTAGGTGCTATCCAACCAAAATGTCTCGGTGGAATTTGTATTCCAATACCAGTTTCTATATTCTTGAAGGGCATGTAAATCAAGTCCAGCAGCTTCTGGGGTTGCCCTGCAAGGAGACAGAGCTCCTGGTGTAATTTCCCAATATAACACTGTTTCTGTAGTTGAGTAAGCCTGCACTTGCAAATTAGGAGTTATCATTCGCATTAAGGGGGTCTCAGATTCTCCAATTGGTCTATTATTTAAAATCTGTAATGCTTCATGCAAATTCTCTTTCCATTTTCGTAGGCTCTCCCCCAATTGTCCTTTCACAATATGAGGGATTGGTCTTTGTTGCCCATGTTGGCATATAGGACACTGAGCAATAACAGTTTTAACTAAATCCAATGTTAGGGTACACCCTACTATATGCCCACCTGTAAGTGGTTTTTCTCCCAAATGTCCACATTTTGATGTGCCCATTTTGCCAGCCCTGATAACTGCTGACTTTGAGTTTCTTCAATATCCACTGGAAGAATCTTAGCTTTTTCATCTGCAATAGAATTATACCATCGTTCTAGTGTATCTGAAGCACAGTGAGCATCAACATGAAATACAGTGGTCTGAGTATTTTGCACCATAGTCCATATTTCCTGCCACAGTTCTTTTCCCCATATTTCTTTCGAATAAATTTTCCACTCATCCTTAGCCCAAGTGGGCAGCCAGGTTGTTAAACCATTGGCTACAGACCATGAATCAGTATAAATATGACATGTACCTTGCAACCTTTGTGGGTATTATACTGGAAGGAGGAAGGGTAGCTACCCTCCTCCAAGCTCCTACTGGTGGAAGACACAGCTCGAGGTGCAAGAGACAGCTCGAATACTGTAGCAATAAAAGGTTAGCTGTGAAACACAGACAAACAACAAAACAAACACACATCAGTTTAAAAATAAAACAAGATTATTTCCATAGGATAAAAGAAGCTAAGCCGTCCCTGGGTTCCCTTATCCTAAGCATGACAAAATGTCCAGATTGATGGTAATACCATACGACGTATCTCTGTAGATGGTAAACTCTCAAAACAGCTTTAATAGTGCTTTTTCAAAATTGTAAAAGTTTGTTCCTCTTCACTTAGAATACTAGTTTTGCAATAAAAGTCAAATTACATGGTTCACTCTTGGTGTGCTTTCATGAAAACATACATTTTGTGTGAAAAGTTGTGCTTTAGGCATGGAATACACATCAGGTTTGAACTGGTAGTAACATAAAATGTTGAAACACAAGAAGGTCAAATAATGTGCAAAGGTCACAGTGTGCATGCAAGGGTCATTCAAACCCAGCCATTCCTGTAGTGTCCTTGAACACCACCAATATTAAAATATCTTTATAACAATAGAGTACACGATGAAACTGCTGGCCAAGACAGTACACACGCATACACATACACAAAAAGAAATACTTAACACAAAATAAGACTGACATTGTTTCACACCAATTTGCTGAGGTAATGCCATAGTTTCATTAGAAAACTGTACGTGGTTTAGATATATGTGCTGCCTCGCCTGTCTTGTAACACTGACAATTTTAAACCAACACATTTATACATATTGCCATGCCAAATCTTTCCAGAACAAAACACTGTTTAAACACATCATCTGTAAGTGAACACATCTCGTATAACATGATTACACCTTTTGGCACATAACTAAATATGGCACTCTGCCATTTTGCAAAAGTTTCTGGTTTTAACTAGAAGTATGATAAAGCTATTTATAGCTGTTAACACATTACATTTTCACCTAGCAGTGGCTTGCACGCTGCTTGCAAACTACAACTCTTTCTGCACATTGCAATCTATATGACGCTAATTCTTCACCATCAACACTACCTGGTCCAAGCAACAACTACAAACAAAAGTTTTTCACTGACCCTATCTAGGCAGCACAAATGTTCCATTAAAAATAAAGCCAATTAAAACAGTCAGCTATGAGGCAAAGAAGCTTCTTCTTCCTTTTTTTTTTTTTCTGTAACCTGTTGTGCACTGAAGGCAGTCAATCCTATCTCGCAACCTTGACAACAGAACATAATTACAGAACACAGATATAAGCTAGAAAATATGCATGAGAAAGACGGAGCATTACCTTGTTTAGTATACGTATTACAGAAATAAAACAGACAGACATAAAACAACTTTGAATAAAAAAAAAAATTCAGACTTACCCGGTGCCAAGGTATTTTCTTCTTCTTCTTTTCCGATATACTAGTCTAAGTAAGAAAACTGACTGCAGGACCTTCATGATAATTTCCAAACGCTGCAGCTATTAACTCTTTCAAAGGTTTTAACCCTTTCAAAGGTTTTTTTGGCCATTTTAGTAACCTGTCAAACCAAGTCTTTTTCCAGAGCTCTGGTTTGCAGTTTAAAAACAAAACAAACAAAAATCTTTAACAGTACTAGGTTGAGATCCATCTGGTAGAGGTCCCAGTACTTGGGTTTAGGATCAAATGTTTCAGCCTCTATAGGAGGCAAGGAACTTGAAATTGATACAGAAAACTTGAAACACACAGATAGGCAACATGGGGATTTTCAAATCATCCCGTCTGTAGTCACCTACTGTGCGTACATCCACAGTAGTTTATTTTTCTTTTTCTAGATGTTGCTTATCTAACTTTACTTAACCAGCCGCTGCTTTTCTCCTAAAAGCAGCCTGAACTGTGAAAGCCATCATTGGCTCTAACAGTATATACTTGCAACAAGCACAAATTACAAGTACAAAGGGCAGTTGCCCTTGCTTGTTTGAGCCTTAATACACCTTTAAAAAAAAAGAACTCATCCTTTTTCCTAAAAATAGACATTTTATTTTCGAATCCTGCCGACTACGCCAAAAATGTTCTGCCAACTCAAACCAGGCAGCTATTTACTCACTCACACTCACATACACACAATAACAATACAATAAGTACAGCAAGCCAAAGCTTTATTATAACAAAATATATTACAAAAGGTTATACACCACCGATTCAATAAAGCATCATCCAAGCCCTCTTCCAATGGCTGGGAAGCCCCCTTGTCAGCCTGGCTAGGAGTCTCTCGAACCGGGAACTGGCCCCACAGCGATGCGTCCACCCTGCAGGAGAGGCTTCTAACCAGGCATTGAGAAAGCTACATTTATATCTTATTCTATGCTAAAAATAATCGTGCAGCCCTCATAGTGTTGTTTTCCCACATTCTAGAAGCTGGCCGGGCTCCCAGGATGTTGCGAATTCATACCACAAGGACTGCTCAGAATTCCCTACACCTGCTAGGTCACTGTGCTCCAAACACTGGCCGGGTGCCTAGAACACTATGAGCTAAGCAGAAGTTTAAACAAAACTACAAAAATAGGTTGCCTGATAATATGCGACCTTCAAGTCAGCAAAATACACTGTCTGAAGCAAAACATAATAATGAGGCTATCTAAAGAGCAAACCACCAATTAAATGAAGCAGCATGTAAAATGGAGTCACACAATACAAAATGGAGTATAAAATGACATACATTACATGAAATAGCATACAAAATGGAGTGACAATAATCAACATATTATACTATCACTACAGCATCCATGGATGGCCTGGCCAGGGTGCTGCACAACAGGGCTGGGGGGACATGACTACAGGGTCAGGGCTGTGGTGGGGGGCACAGCCTTACAAGGGGTAGCATATCTATGGGTGGGGGAGATCCATGTGGCTGGGCAGGTGCACCCAAAGGGGCCTAGTACCTGCAGATTGGGGGACCGCTGGACATTGGGTATGGCCACGCAGGACCATGTACCGATGGTTTGTATGCACTGTCTGGGATCCGCACCATGCCACAAATTAGATCCATTGTGGGACCCAGGCCAGGCATTTAATTGGCCTCCCACTGCTACTCCACTCCCCGTCCATTCAGCATGAACCAGCACGCCGGGGGGGCTGCGGACAGGTGGGATACGTGCCTCCAGCACATAATTCCTGCCCGGGCCATGGAATGGGATTACATCTGCCATTCTCTAGTCCGCTGGGACTACCCTGTATCTAGATAGTTATTGAATAGGGTTGTCAAATATGCAGCCAGTACCTACCTAAGCTCCTTTAATACCCTTGGATGTACCGTGTCTGACCCCACAGCCTTGTCCACACTGAGAGTCCCAAGTCCTTTCAGGACTCTTTCCTCTTCAAATGTGTCTCCTTCACTCCTTCTAGTGGTTCTGTAACCTGCATGTGGCCCATCCCCTTCCCCTTCCACTGTGAAGACAGAACAACAGTATTTGTTCAGGATATCTTTTTCCTGATCATCTCCTCCACAGTCTCCCTCAGCACCCCTCAGCCTCACAATTCCTCCCCTTGTCTTTCTTTTTTCACTGATATACCTAAAATAGGTATTCCTCCCCATTGTTACCCCCAGGGCTATTTTTTTCCTCAGCTTGTGCCTTAGCACCCCTCACAGCCTTCTCTGATTCCCTTTTTAACTGACCACTTTCCCAGAGTAGTTAGGGTGTCTGCCAATCCCCACTTAAGTAACACAAAGATCCCGCTATTAATTGCATGAACAGCATGGTTAGCAAGTATGGTTCCGTAGAGGGCTGCAGGCCTCCTTTGCTTCAGTCTGTCAGTTGGATCTCTGAGTGCTTTCAATACTTTGATCATGGGGCAAATCACTGTTCCAGACTGCTCAGGTTCCACTTGCTCTCTTCTCAGTGGTCACTTGGGCTAACAGTCCAAGTCTGTATTCATGAGCCAAGGGCACTGATCTTCAGCTGTCATCTCCTGTTCAGGACAACACACAAATGCCTCTCAATCTCCTACTGCAATTCAGACATGAGGTCTGGGAATGGAGCAGTTTTTGTCCACAGCCACACAAGCAGTTGGCTTCCTTCAGAAACCCTCACTGATCTGACACCTTCTGGCCAGTACACCATATATTCAAGGCCCAGTACCACCATTTTTATTGGCTCTGCCACTTACCACTCAACTTCCCCAATGTCTTATTGGTCTCTAAAGGCACTAATATGCTGTCCCACCTTTTCCCTGAGGCCCTACAGCGGGGACTCAGACAGGGACCACAACTGATTGGCCATTCCAGAGATCAAGAAGTCACAAGATGGTAGTCACAATGGAGTACACAGTTTTCCCTGATAACAATTATTCCAACAAGTCTGTTCGGTAACCAGTTTTCCACTGCACATCAAGAGTCCAGGGAAGGGGGGTGTCTGCACAATCTCCCAATAATCCTGATTCTTGAAGGGGGGGTAATACTTTCTTGGTAAATTCATAATTATTTCCACAGCACCATATTGTGTAGATATTCTGGTTATATCTTGGTTATGCAAAGACTACTACTGCTGCATTTATTATTATTTTGATACCTTCAAAGTTGGTCCCTACTGTGAAACAGTATCCAAGAAGTGAAGTAGAATCATGGGTTACATAAAGAGGAATTTTGCAAGTAGAGACAGGGAGGTGGTGATTCCACTCTATCATTCACAAGTGAGACCACACTTTGAGTACTGCATTCAGTTTTGCTCTCTGTACTACTGGGGAAAGGTGGCTAGGTTAGAGGAGGTATAGCATTGAGCATGCAGGTTGGTTGGGGAACAGAGCACAAGGATTATTAAACCAGAATGAGGGAACATATGCTGTTCTTTCTGGAGGCATGAAAAATGAGGAGAGACACTGTATGATCCTGACATATAAGGCTATAATGGATTTATGGTTAATGCATAGTCTAACGTTAGTTCCTATATTCTGATTATGGTCCAAGAAGCAATAGGTATCACATAACAGGAGAACAGGTCAAAAGTGAACAGATTAGTGCTTTTTTTCCATATAGCTTTTTCTCTTTCGGTTAGCATGGGCAGGCTCTCAACCCTGTCCCTACCTCCTCCTATCCAGCATCTTGTCTCTCCTGTATCTCAGGCCCAGGATCTCCCACAGATTGCCCCCATGGTGGGGCCAGAAAGAGGAGGGCTGTCCGCACCCCACCAGGAGATCAAAATCTAGATTGGACTGGAGACCAGGCGATAGCATTGGACGGAGGTAGTGTGGAAGGGCATCATGTGTCCCATGCAAACAAATTTCCATTTTCTATCTTCCCCATTACTGGGGCAGACACATCAGCATGTGCATATAGAGGCATGCGGATACTATGGAGTCCCACAGCACCCTCCCGTCTTTGGCTTCCCTGAACCTGCACTACCCATCAGGCCTCCACCTGGTGGCAGTCATTTGGCAGGAATGCCAATCCACCTTCCCCAGGAGAGGAGAGGAGAGCTGTCCTGCAGACACTTGATCTTCAGCTTCCCCAGCTGACTCCCAGCAACACACATTTGCCACTGAACATGGGTCACTGGTGTGGTAGAAGGTGAGGGGCCAGCATCTCAGCCCTCCACACCACTGAGTTGGCTTCAAATCAATGTATTTATACAGAGAGCGGTATCTACATGGAATTCATTAACCAAATCTGCTCTAGATAGCACAACTCTTAATTTCTTTAAGAACTAATTGGTATCACCACTGAAGAGAATCCGATGGACTAGACAATCTCTATTGCTTCCCTTTACCAGGATTTCTTATGTTCTTACTGTACTGTATGTACTATGCTGAATGAGATAATTATGACTCCAGCTAATGAAAACCAATAGAACTAGTACTTTCTATGAGATACTGTTCCCACTTTCTTTGAAATATTCTTAGTAATAAAGAGTAAAGAGAAGAGAAATGCAAATCCATATTGTGTCTACATACTATTGTTTTTCAAATTCCTAGTGGTATAGCCATGCTTTGATAAATGTGCTGCATTGTACACTGGAACAGAATTTCAGTCTGTCTTTTTCTACACTTGCAGTACTGTTTGAAATGTTAGCCAAATCCATGCCCTTTAATGGTGCAGGTCAAATAATACATAACCCGTTCATAGACAGGTTCACTGGCAGATCGGGGGCCATGTTGTGTAGAAGAGTGTCCTCTACAGAGCACAATCACACAAGCATCCAGTGAACAAGCAACCAGAAGCTGAAGGAAAGTAGATTTTTCAATGAAAATATATAAATTAAAACAGATAAGGCACATTAGGGATAACAGATGGCATCAGTAGGCATTGATTGTGATAGGCACACTAGTCTCTACGGGCCAAAGGTTACTTAGTATAGCAGAAAGTGTCCCTTTCATTTGTTTTCATTTGTTTTTTAAGTTTCTTGTTGCATTTTTTTTATTCTGTTTGTGCTTCTGCATCCAAATGACCCTTGACCTGCTCTCAAGCTTCCTGCTGCACCCAAGCCTCATCACTCCACCTCCTCTTGACAATTACCAATTTCACACTTATGTAACCCCTAGGTGGTGCTACCCCAAGTGCCTCCACCCAGAGGTCAGGGTTATTAGTGGTCGCACTAGTTTGGGCACAGTCCTCTGGGACACTGTATGCTTTACCAGTATCCAAACCCTTGGCACTTACCACCAGGATTGGTTTCTGCAACTCGGCCCTGGTGACCCCCTGTAAAACAAGGTAAAACAGAGCAAATGGCAGTAACACAATACTTCAGGCATAAACAAGACCCACAGACAGTTTAAAAGGCAGAAAAAAGTAGACCTGATTTATTCAGAGGGGTTTGAACAAGGATAGGGTCAATCAGGTTAATTAGCTTACTTTCCCTAGCAATCACAGAGTTATGCAAGCAGTAAGAGTACCTAGCACAGTCACACATCTGGGTACCAAGGTGAATGGGGGTGGGCTATCCAGGACCGTTGCCCAGTGTAGGTTGGCATTGCAGCTGGTAGGGGCCCTGTGATGGAAAAAACACACCTTGCACAACACAATATTTGTAATCTGGAGCTGGAGGGCTCAATTCGTGAAGAAAAAAAATAACAAGACAATCAGGTGACACACTTTTGATTTAGCTATCTGTTGCAGGGAGCTACCCTGGATATTACTCACAGTACCCAAGACTGGACACAGGATAGACGAAATTGAGACCACAGATGAACTCTCTGGGATGCCAGGAGAAGCAGGGACCACACGATCTGCCGAGGTGTCGTTTCTGTTCAGGCATGGAGAAGAGGGAATGCTCCCCAGGCAGGTCTCTCATCGATGGCTCTTCTCTGTGCAGCAGGGTAATCTGGCAGGACCCTCATGGCAAAGCCCAGCCGCATGGGGCTAATAGCGGATTTAGTCCATTTTGGCTGGATACAGCTTCCAGCACTCAGCACAGAGTTCACACAAAAGGGGACTTAAACTGCCACCCCATTCAGTACACAGCACATTTATATGTAAAGAGGTATTACTGTACCAGGCTACTGCTCTCCAGTCATGATTGCAAAGTCACTGCTCAAACTGGGAGCTCAGAAGTAGTTGGAGTTCCTGACAGGCCCATTGCGTTCAGCAAAAATCTTCAGTCTTCTACAGGTTAAGCCTGGTCTCAATTCAGCAGCTTGCTCAAATGCACACAGCTCGGATTTAGTCTAAAACAATTCCCTCTCTCTCTTCTCCTCTCAGGGTAACAGCAGACTTGCAGGCCTCAACTCAGACCTCTCCACAATTCTCCCACTTTAACCATGCAATTTACTACTTGACTATCATGAGCTGCTCCTCTCTTGACTCCCAACTCAAGTCTGACTTGCCAGCACACAGCTCATGGTATTTCCCCCAGATCCAAATGGCTCGATTGGCTGGCACAACTGTCAATCACACAAGCGCTCCCTTTTCAGTAGCAAAAGGTGCCAACAGTCCAGAACTACAAATCCCACGGGTTTGGGTCCATACAGTCCCTATGAGCAGGCTCCATTTTAGAGTCCCCTATTACTGATTGGTCCAATTCGGCAGTTCAGGACCAAAATGGTGAAGCCAAGCAGAACAGTCTTTGCTGCAAAGAAGGCAGGTTAGCACAAACTACATTATCATTATTACGCTAAGCGATTTCCAGCAAATAGTTACACCTTTTAGAAGAATTCCCCTCTACACAAATAGCGATGGCAGAATGGAGCAATTAGCAGGCAGCCCAGGCGGGACCCGAGCTTGGAAACACTCAGTCCCCCTCCCAGATTAATTATTACTGCACACAGACAGCTCTTAAAGCGACAGTACACGGAGGCCACACAGGCACTCACTGGCAATGCATTTAAACACCTACGGTGCCGAACAGCAGAGAGGCAACGAGCAGTTGGGCAAGCCCATGGAAGAATTTTCAGGAACCCCCATTGATAGGGGGTTACACCTAATAAATGTGGTGCAGACACCATTTAAAGGCCTTCAGTCATTTTTCATGTTTTCTTGTCTGAAAGCTAACAGCTTAAACAATGTGATGTTATTTGTCACTGCATCTAAATTGCATGATTCTTTGAATAACCAGCTGATTATTCATACTTCTGTTGGAAGTATGATAGTGCAGGTTGGGGTCTACAGATATTTAAGGTTTTGAAGGGACTCTCTGACTCTGTGAGCCTACATGCCAGTTAATTAATAAATTGGGTGGGAGCTTCTGTGGGTCATTGTATTATTATAGAGGTTGCCCTGATTCTGAAACTCATTTTAAAAATTGCCCAATCCCAAATCTTGCCTATAATTGACTATGCAGATATAATTTATGATCATTGTGTAAAAGAAACATTGTTAAAGCTGGATGTGCCTTATAATCAGATGGAGTGACTAATATTAGATTGCCTTGTCGATACTCAGCAGTGCAATTTGTATAGCCAGCTGGATTGGAAATCCTTATCTAATCATTGTGGACTGCATACAATCCTGTTTTCACTAAAATGTATGTGAGGCTCTGTCCCAAACTATTTATTAGAAAATTATTATTTTTTTCTTTGTTTTAGATAAATGAATTCATCATTAAGGAATGGTCTTTTGGAGCTAACTGTTCTTAAAATCTAAATGCCAAGAACTTCTTTTTTTTAGTTACATAATACCACAGAGTTGGAATACCTTGCCCCCATTATATAGATGTGGGGATGTTAAACTGTTACAGATACATTACTGAAATCCTGTTTTTTCCAAAATTACCTCAGCTGTGGAATGAGTGTAGGGAGTAATCCTTTCAAATTTCTTGAGTATGCTATCTGCAAAAGGTTGTTGATTATTGGGTGTTTGATTGTACAGCTCTAGACCTTTGTGTGGATTGAATCTGTATTTTAACATTCAGAAGTCACTATGGTTGTCTCTTGAAAGCACATATTAATGTATTAAATGTTATAGTATTTATATTTATTAGATATGTACTGTTATGTATTGTTTTTGTAGAATTTAATATGTGATACCTTTTTGCTTAACAAGGGTCACCACTGTAAATTAGCTTTGCTCAGTGGCTATTACTGAGTAAATAAATAAACAAATAAGCAAAACATTGCCTTAGGAGCGTGCCCCCTTTGATGGGGCCCTCATGTTGGGTGAGGTCCTTTGGCAACTATATAACCAGTCACCAGGGAGTACCCAGGTCATCAGGTATAGGGTCATCATTCTGCTTGGCTGAGTTTTATTTTGTTTTTTTCCCCTATTCTCTCCTTAAAGATGTCTCACACAGGAGTGTCATGCCATGCACACACATGCCTGATGACTCTGAATATGCCATCCCCTGCTTTGAAGTCCCCGATATAGCTCCCCCTGTGGTCACTCGGGTGGTGTAGCAGTGGGAATCTGGCACCCACCTTGAAGGAACACAGCATCCACTAGGATCTTTAACTTCACCCACCAGCTGACTCCTGACTAGCTAGGCTCACTCCCAAACCAAGATTACTGGGGTCACCAGTGATAGCACTACCACAGTGCCAGTGGGGCAGCCTTCTTGATGCATTATTTTTTTGGAGGAGGGGGGTTATAGTTTTAAAGAATATCAAAATATATGTGGCCTGGGAGAATATATCGGAGGGGGGGGGATAAGCATTATGGTCAACAATGAATATTAAATATTACTGTAGCTTAGCCCTGGATCACAGTAGTCATTGTGGGTTCCAGACTCAGACACAACACCGTTAACAAACTGTAGCAATCCACGGCAGTTGTGTGTCAACACCACCTGCAGCAAGGAAGCTAGAGTAATACATTTTCATTGCTAACCCCAAGGCTTTACTTACCCCCCTATTTGTAGTCAGATTTAATCCATGCCTATGATTGCATTGGGACCCAAAGCTAAACCCATGGATCCCAACTTGAAGCCAATCTGAATTTGCCCATGGCTCACTTCTCAAATCCTTATGGCATGTTTACATTACCTTACAAATTGCAATGCGGTCTCCTCCCCACAGCTGCTGTTCCATGGACACTGCTCCTGACTCATGTTTACTCTACCATAGCAATGCATTGGTGCAGGGTCAGGTTCTGACTTCTTACATTTTAGCCACTTTTCCATTGGGGCTGGCGGGTGGGTGGAGGAGCAGTTTGAGGCACAGCTCAATTGGAAGTGCTATTGCTATACACATTGCTGGGGATCTACAAATCATGTTTTTTTTTCTGTCTGCATGCCAAGAAGGATAGGAGCAGCAAAGCAACAGTGCACTCCAAAGAAAGCTATTGAAAATTTCACCTGCCCCGATGAAGATCATAGGTCAAAGCGCTGGGGCATCTGGCTTGCAGGAAGTTGCTTGTCTTTGCCACTACGCTGTTGAATAAAATGTTTATGCACCACATCTAAATTCTCCATGTGTTACTTCAGAGTACACTGTTGCTTTGCTGTATCTGTACATGGGGGCTAGCCCCCCCCCCGTTGCACCTCGGTCCGGCACCAGGGAACATGGCATCTTTTCCAGTTTGAACAGTAGGACAGGAGCCCTGAGCCACAGCTAGGCCAACACCATTTCTCTGCATTCAGATTCTGGTGATATGACACAAGTGACAGGGAGCTGCAGTTCATTTCATCTTTTTTAAGCAGGTACGGTGCTGTCAGCTGTAAGGGAAGGGGGAGGGGGAGGCAGGGCATGATGTCTCACGGGTCTGTACCAGTGCAGGTGGAGTACCATAATTACCTGCCAGCAAAACACATCCACCAGTACAGCTCCCAACCAAAACAGGGCTCACTGTGCCCCACAATGTAGCTGCCCGCATCACCTCTGACCAGTTTACACTGCCTGATCTGCACCAATGTAACTCATCTGCATCTCTAGCAGTGGTACAGATCAAGCAGTGTAAACTGGCCTTTTGTCACAAGCAGGGGATCTGAGATGTCAGGTGCAGAGAAGCAACCAGAGCAGATAAAGTTTAGAGGACATGATCCTGTTTTCATGCTAATGTACAGTACATAGTTACAATAAAGAGGAAGCTAAATACAGAGCATACATAAACCATGAGCTAAAATGTACCTAAAATTCACATTTTTTTTAAAGTGTCCCATGTAGCCTTAGGCTCAGTTTTTCAGTATTTTTTGACTGTGAACTGCAGTTATACTCAGTACAAGCATTGGCTACCCACATTAAGGATTCTTTTTGTGCCAATATACCACTGGATGCTCCCCACACAATCACACACAATTGTCTGGTTTGTGTTTTATGGCTATTATTATCCCCTTTGGAATATATACTGTACAACACAGCAGTTATAAAGTGTTGAGTTCCTTTTTTTGGTTGGAGTCTGAAGTTCCAAGATACTAAAACACAGTTTACTCTGGCTTCCTAGCTATGGAAATTGTCCTTTAGCTGAATGGTTAGAGCTTCTTCAATTGAGACAGATTCCTAGTTTGATTCCAGGGTCAGATATTTAGGCTTTATGGCTTCAATCTCAGTTTACAGAATACATCCCCCATAGACTGTAAGCAAGCATAACTAGTGCTGGAAAGATAAAGAGCCACCCAGGACTCAGCTCCCGTATCTCTTTTTTCCATGTAGGTTTTTGTCCTCCTGATCTGCTCAGACTGCCCCACTCTGACTGACCCCACCCAGCCCCTGCTTCTCTGGGACTTACCTTCTCTCCATCATCCTCTGTCACAGGATTCTTGGTGTGTGCCCATTAACCAGTGCAGGGCCTGTGAAGGGTCAGTCATCATCCTGCAATTGGGGCAGTTATCCACTGAGTTTTTGCCCTGGGGCTCACGGACATGCAATGGGCACAATGTACGAACTCCACCTCTGTGGAGATGCCCTCAGTGCCCTGAACCAGAGATCACTTCCTTCTACTTGTGGCTCACTTGCACTGCCACACATACACCACCGGGAGGCAGACAACCAGTGAGCCACATCAACCCCTCTCCCCGAAGGAGAAGAGCAGTCTCATGGATACTCAAATATCCCTCTGTGGCTGGCCCCTGAGCTACCTGTGTCTGTTTCTGCACCTGGGTTGCCAGCATGGCAGGCAGTGAGATGCCCAGTGCCCAATTCCTCCATGCCACTGAGCCAGCTTTGCTCCCATAGATCTTATGCAAACTTTTGTACTATAACTTACGCATAACTAATATTTTCTTATCATGGTAGGGGAGCTCTTCCGGGAGGGGAAATCCACTGAATCTCATAGCTCCCAGAGCTCATAAAGAATAATGTCATAATTGGACATTACACTAACCCTGCCATAAACAGATTATTTTAATATTTCCATTTTTTATAGCGTAACCCTCTCAAAGTTGGGATTTACCTGTCCAGCCCTTGGTGACTCTAGGTGGGTCCACTAGCAAAATCTGCAGCCTCCAGCTAGAACTGCTGCTGAAGGCCAGGAGAAGAGTTGTTGTTGTCCGTTTGTTCTCTTGTTGTACTCCACTGGCAAAAGGGGTGCCCCTGCACCTGAAGACAAACTGAAGGGACAGCCAATATCATCATGGACAATCAGGATTATAATCCTACTTGGATTAAGTGTTTGTAAAGTTTAAACTTGCAGCTAGCAGCAAATTAACCTGTGTAAAACAACAGCAAGGCCTAGAGCTGAATATAAATAGATGGACATCACAATTTTATGAACCTTAACTTCAGCTATCAACCAACCAGAATGCAAGGGGTCCTGAAAAGAACACAGGCACTTGAGAAGTACAGCAACAAAGTGCTTAATTCACTTTTGTATCCACTCAGGGAGCTAGAGTGTGAATGATAATTTAAGACAGCCAATTAGGATCTGGGAGAGGAGGGAGCTGAGCATAACCCTTCCCCTGGCATAGGAAGAGTTCATGGAAGTCCTACTGAGCACCTGGAGAGGAACAAGGTGCTGAGGAGGAGGAGGAGGGCTGAATGCCTAGCCAGGTCTCAGAACCAGAGATCCTGGTGTGAGTAAATCCAGTTGCTGGAAGTTCCGTCTGAGCTGAGAAGAGGTACTGTGAAGCCTGCATTACTCAGACAGACTGAATCTGTTGAAGCCATCTGCTGACTGCTGATATTAGAGGTGAGAACAATCCAGTCTGCCTTGTCTGTTGTGTTTGAGGGAGGAGGTAGTTAGGACCATGTCTCCAGGGTACTTATACCCTTGATCAAGTGAGCACCCACTGGGGTGAGGCAGGGTAGATTATCAGTCTCAGCCCTTCTGAACTTGTCACACTGCCACATGCTGATCAGAAGAAAAAGAAACAACAGAGAGATTGAGCCTTGCCTGGACTTACAATCACCATCTGCCTACTGCTGTGACATTGTCAATTCTGAAGCATAAGCAACTGCTTGCTTTAGTGTAGGACATGTGAATACTGGCTTGCCAGCCAGAAAACTACTGCTGTTGTTTGAAATTCCCTGTTGAATTGCAATTTGTTTTGGAATTTCTGTTAGATTACAGTTTATTTAGCTAATACAAAAGTGCTAGCCAACAGCAGTCTGGTAGGGTTAAAGCAAGCTTGCATACGTAACTCCACCAGCTGAAGATCCTGGGCACCATGACGTCAGGCCTGCAACAGTACTTAGTTTATCTGGGTACCCAGTAACTAGAACTGAACTACAGTTACAGACAGTGATCTCTTGGAAAGTTACTTGAATCCATGGGATCTACTGTGGAGGGTAGTGGGAGTCCCTACAGTACAGTAGACCTGGTTGCAATCTTGTATGTGGGTGTTGGGGGGACTACTGCACTAGCTCTGTGGAGAGGTCTATACATCCAACAGCATACAGCTTGTGGTGATGCACTTGAAATTTAACAGGAAAAATTGTGTTGTTACTGCCCAAAATCATTGTTTGAACCATTTGGTATAACCCTTATTTCTTTCACACAGGACCAGAGATGCTGAATAATAAAGTCCTGTGGTTAGTTTCAAATATTTGGCGTGTGAGCATAGTATTAGTGACCTACCCTAAATGGTACAAAGGTGTTTGATATTGCATGTTAAAGGTGGTCACTGGTATTAGTGTGTTCCAGGGCAGTGTCCAAAAATTCTTGGGGAAGTTTGTTGGTATTGTATCCTAAGAGGCAGTATTCGATTGCTCAATAAGCCCGCTATTTATGTCTGTGGTTGGAGGCACAGCACTATTTATTTAATTCCTTATTTGACTCAACCCCCCCTTCAGGAATTTAACATGCTCCTCCCTTCAGCTTCGCTTGGTCCCCATGGGTGCAAAGCATGGGTAGTAACGGAGAAAGTAACACCTATACCATCTGCACTGTGACCATTTACAACAATTATTTCAATTATGTTTTTATCCTCTTCCATATAGCTTTGCTCTGGAAACATTTATGGTTAAGGCTCAATTTCCAGTGAAGATCTTTTAAAGTTTAGTCTGCCTCAGGCTTTATGTTGTAACTACCCTTGCTCTGTTTCTGCTTTTGGCCTGTTCCTGGTTAGGGTTCTTACTGTGGAGGGCTTCCATACTCAGCACAATATTCTTACCACACAGCGTTGCTTGATTTTCTTATTCACATTCTCTCTCCCTCTCTCTACCCCTGGCTCTAGACTTAATGCTATTCATTATTCTTTTAAAAATAGTGAAAAGGGGCCACTTTCTTTATGTACCTGCTTCCCTCTTCTGTTTACAATGCAGTAAGAAAAAAATACCTACATTACTAGCTGCTTTATCTACACTTTGTCACACTGCTAAGTCTAAATATTTGCCATCAAGGAAGCCCCAAAATGTTCTTAATAGTAGTTATCTACAAGATATTACATTGCTTTACAGCCATTCTGTTGGTAATATGGAAGCAGTTGGTTGATCCACAGCTACTGTCTGCAATCTATCTGGCACAAAATATATTCTTGACTGAGATGGTACAAGAATTCTTTAGACACTGAAATCAAACTCAGATGTTTTTATATTGTTTATCCTCAATCACTGGTGTGGTCCTCCACTGCACAGATGCACCCCAGCCACATCCTTATGTTCTCAGGGATTATTAGTAGAAGGAGGGAGATAATATTGCTTCTGCATAGTGCAATGGTTAGACAGCATCTAGAGCATTGTGTGTGTGCAGTTCTGGGGCCCACAGCTAAAGAAGAACAGGGACAGATTAGAAACAGTGCAGTGAAGATGATCCATAGCATGCAATCAAGGCATACAATGACAGTCTGAAACATCTCAATAAGTATTTACTGGAATTTTAAAACCACACATATTACCATAATGCAAAGCATGATGGGAAGCATATGTACATCACTGTGAAAGAATTTAGATTGAGTCAGCTTTAAGCTAAAGTATATGGTACCAAATGGCCTCTCACAAACTCCACAAAGGCAGATAATACAAATGCATGTTTTATCCTCTACAGGACTCATCACTTTGCCTCAGCTGTACCAGCCCAGGCTAAGGATGAACCAGTCATAGTTTGGTCTTACCAGTTTGGGATATGGTGAACCCAAAATAGGAAAGTAACCCAAAAGACAAAGAACCTCAGCACAAAAACACCAAGGTAAGTGTTACCTGGAAAGGGCATTGGCAATAAAGCCAGATTTCAAAGGAATATAAAATCACACATACCCCCATAATGCACAGCATCACGGAAAATATATGCAAATCAGCACAAAATAATATACACAGGTTCTGCTTTTACACAAGAGTATATGGAGTTAAATAGACTCTTACACACTCTGCAAAGGCTGAAAAGAGAAGACATAGACAAATGCATTGTCTTACACAGGACTCATTAGCGTGACAACCTAAAGGAAGGATGAACCAATCATAGTTCAGTCTACCAGGAAAGGGCATTGACAATAAAGACAAGTTTCAAGAAATGTAAAATCACACATATCCTGCCAGCCTGCTTGCGATGCCAATGGCCCAGGTTCAGTAGCAAGCCTGGGTTGCTGGAAGGCCAGCTGGGGGAAGAAGGACTGAGCACCCATAGGGCTGCCCTCCTTCTCCACGGTGGGAGAACTGCAGTCCCCCTCTGCTATACTGCCACCTGGGTGACCACGGGTGGAGTTGTAGTTGGAGATGCTATAATGCATGGAGAGGCATACATCAGCTGCTGACCTGGAGTAAGGGCATGTCTCTGTGTGCCTTCATCCCCTTGGCCCTCTTCAAGGTCTGACATCTGCAGGGACAGGACCAGAAAATGAGAAAAAGCCTCATGCCTGTGTCTGGTGATGTACCACTGCACCAATAACTGGAAGAATCAGGGGAGAAGCTCCAGAGTGGCTTCTCCACTTAAGGAAAGGAGGGGGGATGGGGAGGCCCACTCCATCCCACCTGGGGGGGTAATCTGGACCTTTGAGGGTTACGGGAGTGGTCACATGGGGTGGATGTCCTCTGTCCTCTGGCACAACCTGAGCAGTTGCACTGGGGACCCTGAGGAAAGGTACAGTTGTGGTGAAGAAGGGGGCATAAAGACAAAAGTTAAAAAAAAATAAAAGAAATCACACATATCCTTAAGATGAAAAGTATCATGGGAAGTACATGTAAATTACCATGAAAGAATTTAGAATAGATTTGCTTTCAGCAAGAGTATATGCTGTTAAATAGGATCACACACACATGTTCAAAATAGAAGACACTCATCATTGTGCCTCATCTGTAACAGCCCAGGCGAAGGATGAACCTGTCATAGTTTGGCCTTACTTGTTTGGGTTATGGCAAGCCCAAAATAGTAACGTAATCTAAAAGACATATTGTATGTCTGTGTCTCCCATTTTCTGCCTTTACATAGTGTGTCAGAGGCCATTTAGCACCATACACTCTTGCTTAATGCAGAACCAGTCTAAATTTGTTCATGGTGATTTGCATATACTTCCATTGATGCTTTGCATTATGGGGATAAGAGTGCTTTTACATTTCTGGAAACCTGGGTTTATTGCCAATGCCCTTTTTGGGTAATGCTCGCCTCAATGATTTTGTGCTGAGGTTCTTTTTCTTCTAGATTGCTTTCCTATTTTGGGTTCCCCATGATCCAAACCAGTAAGACCAAACTATGAGTGGTTCTCCCTTCTGCTGGATTGTTATAGCAAGGCACATTGATGAGTCCTGTGTAGGATGAAAAAAATGTGTCTGTGTTATCTGTTTGAAGTCTTTGCAGAGTGCGTGAGATGCTATTAGGCACCATACACTTGTGCTTAAAGTCGAACCAGTTTGATCTCTTTCATGGTGATTTGCATTATGGAGATATGTCTGATTTTACATTTCTTTGAAACCTGACTTTATTGTCAATGCTTTTCTGGGTAACCCTTGCCAGTACTTTTGTGCTGAAGCTCTGTGGCTTTTAGATATATTTACTAGGTAACATAATGAACCGGTGGGTGGGGGGCATAATAGAGACTTTAAGTCCCTAAAAGGGTTCAACAGAGCATACACAACAATTGTAGTTAAACTGAGAAAGTTTGTCCACCAGACTGCATGCACTTCATCTTCTGATCTCATTGGGGTGGGACATTCAAAAAGGCCACTACTCGGAAGTACTAGTTTGCAGAAAGAGTGGCTGTTGGGTGGAACACACTTCTTGATAAGGTTGTGGAGGCAAAACCAATATGGTGGTTCAAGGGCAAGTGGGACCTATAAAAGAACTCAACCAATAGAAAGATCAGGGTGGGGAAGGGGAGACTGTGAGGGAAGATGAAGACTACTACAGGGTCTCTGAGTAGAGCATCTTGGGACAGACTGATTGGACTGTTCAAATCATTTTCTGTCCATCTCTTTTTCTGAGTCTCTTTGGCTCTTGCCACTTTACCTCCAGAGGGCCCAAGTATGCTTGTGCTGTGATGCAGCTGATGTTCTGCCTCCCATCTGTTGCTCTGACAGAACTGCCACCTCTTGTCACCCTGCTGGTGGTATCGTAGGAGAGCCTGCAATTCCCCCTTCCTGGAAGAGGTGGTGAGTAATCCACAAAATGCTTGATTATCCTCCCCTAGCCTAACATAAAGTTTTAAATGTTCACTTTATTAAGAACGATATAGAGTAGTTGCCCCCCCCCCAAAAAAATATCCAACCTGTTAATCATTTCAGGTTTTTTCCACTATACCACAAAACAATTAGCATATGCCATTTTGAACTTACAGTCTACGTGGAATCAGTTTGAACTTATGAAATACATAGAAACATCTACAACAAAGTTGAAAATCTATTTTTGTTCTCTGCATATATGCTGTTAGTAAGTGGGCTATTCCATGCAAAGGATAAACATGTGGTACCAAATCTGGGATGATGGCTACCAAAAAGAAACAGTTTACAGGCATTAATAATGTAGGGTGATGGGTCAGGTAGAACAGAGTAAAATGCAGGATTTGGGATACTGAAAGGAAAAAGATAAAGATGGCAAGTGATAAGACATAGTTGGATAGACCCCCAGTGCTGGACTTAAAAAAAATGCTACATTTTTTATCCAAGTCTATACACCTATTAGACGCCAAGGTCAGAACTGGGTTTGTCAAGCTGCTAAAGAAATTGAAAAAAGACACCTTGATTGAGTCAAGAAAAGGTTGCACAGTGGTATATTATTTTTGAGCTTTGTCTGAGGGTGTCTTCCTTACTTCTGCCAACTCAGCTTTTATAGAAATCAGTATTAGATGGGGCATCTCATTTTATGATGTTACAGGATTAGCTACAACAGACTGCTAGTAGCAGTAGAATAAGGTGCATACTGTAAATGAATGATCTGAAGCTGAAAATAGATTTGAAAGTTCTGGCCAAATCTACAATGTTCACTGAAATGTGCTCAGAAATAAGCAGTTGTCATATTCAGGAGACAAAGAAATAATGTGCAGATGACAACTGGTGTTTCAGGAGTAAAAGGAATGTTAATTTAGCCACATGCACAGCAGCATTCAATCAGATTATAGAATGTGGCATAGTTTGCTGTAGCACAGGTTGTTGGGGGCATTCTGAGAGTAATGAGAGCCAGACAATAAACAGTGAGGTAGGGAGTAAGACAGAACAGACTGGACATAAACTAGCCATAAATAGCAAAAGGGGCAGGAGTGACAGGGCAGAAAGTAGAGGAAAGTCTTCTACTGGTGCTGCTAGCATTCACCTAGGACCTCCACCCTTGAGAAAGTGAGAAATGTGGCAGTGGAATCCAGGGTGTCCTGAGCATTGGTACTATTCTACTTCAAGCTTCTGAAGATAGGAGGGAATCCCAGGAAAGTAGAAGAACATGGCCAAGGCCCAAACTCAGGGTTTACAAGGAACCACAGAGGATCGGGTTGGCATGGGATAGCGGGTGGGTCTAGACAGTGGTGTTCTGGGAGCAGCATAATTTGCCAAAGACTTGGAGGAGGTTATCAAGAAGTAAGACATTCTGTGGCAAGGAGTGGCTGTTTTAAGCCTACATAGCAGCCTTATACCAGCCAGTGACCATACAGAGACAAAGAATTGCCAGTATATATAAAGTAATGTATGGAAAACTGTGCACAACAAGACTGTTTTCTCACCAAGTGGTTACTGACAGAGTGACCTCAAGAGCAAATCTTGAGAGGTCCTGTCATTATGGTAAACACGAGGTGGGAAAACAGCCTTGGTGTGTAAGATTTCCCATACATTATTTTATATAGCATATGGGGTTAACTAAACATCAAAATTGCTTCAGTTTAAGTAGTGGCTTAATTGAATGAGGCAACACTCTTGGCTCACGTACACTTACTTAATGTTGTGTGGTACTTGTAGATGGGTTGTCCAGCTGGACAATGGTCACACCCGCTGCCCCCTAAACCCACCACTCCAGATTGTGCCGATCTTCTAGCTGATGCTACCACTGTCTCTTGCTCTCACTCCTTCTGTCTACTTAAAAAAACACTGCTTTCACTGAATTGTTTTACAAAAGCTACTGAAAATGCACTTCACTCTAGCACGAGTGGCAGTAGTGAGAATGAGGAACAGCTGTTCAAGATGATTGTAATGTGATGTAGCTACTAAAACAGAACAAATTCTGGTGTAGTACTTACATCACTACTGCAGCAGAACAACATTTTTGAGTGTATAGCTTTCCACAAATGACAACATCAACCAATACACTTGTGAAATGTATGCAAACATTGTGGATTTTTTTCCTTATTTCATGAATCATGCAAGCGTGAACATCCATGTTTGTCTAGCCCTACCACTAGGAATACAATCTTGAGCAATGTAAGTTCAAAGATGATATACCAGTTAAGGCCAGTAATCTGTCTTCTAGTTAGGGCCACATTGTGGGGAATCTACATGGCAACACTATGGGCCCTGTACACACCGTGAATGAAAACATGTTTTAAGTGAATTAAAACATTTTAATTCCACCTTGCACTATTTGTATCCTGTCTACAAGCCCCTTGAGACATTTTAAACAGTTTTTCAAACCCTGCTAGGTACCAGGTTTTAAAACTGTATATAAAAATGTTTTAGCACAGCATGGTTTCACTCAAATTTCTGGATGGGAGAAAAACAGTCTAAGCTGCAACTGTTTAAAACAGCTCTAGCAGCAATGTGGGCAGGCAAGTGTGGGTCTGTGTATTGGAATAGTAAATTAAATGATTACAGGGAGAACAGAAGTGTGGATGCACTAAACCATTATTATGGCTGTGGGTGGGCCTACAGCCATTTTGCTATCTGTAGCTTGAAAATGGAGTTTCGTGGAACTCATCTTTTGGACATTTCAATGTATTCTTCCACATCTACAAATCACTATGACAACTAAAATAAAATAATCCATTCTTTCTGTTTAGAATGTTGGAGACTTAACTCCAAGCTGCTTATCTGATGGCCATTAGGAAACTGAAACAGCTTGTTAAATATTGGTTACCTATTAAACTAGAAATTTGTTTACCCCCTTCAAAATGCAACAGCTTGCACATTTAAATGACTAGCGTTTAAACATTTTTTTCTACTAACTTCAGTTGGGGATGAATATCTTTCAAGAAAGATTCATACCTCATAAATGGTACCCTTTCCCAGCAAATTGTGTAAAGATTTACACAGTTTTTAACCTCTCAAGACCTATCTGATAAAATGCCAAGTGTTCAGTGAACTGCCCAGAATAAATACATAAATTTATTTTTGGCAGAAAGGGCTGTGGCCTGCTCCCCAAACATAACAGATAAGTACTACTGAGATCTCTTATAGTAAGAGTGTGTGTGTGTGTGTTTGGAGGAGAGGTGGAGAAACAGTCAAACTCTTGGCAAGGGAGACCTCATCTAATGAATTAACTGCTGACAAACCATGAGTGATACAGAAGCGAATGATTTGATACCTTTTATCGGACCAACATTGATGTAACAAAAATAACTTATACTATTTATAAAATTCCTGATCAAACAACTACAAACAGAAGACTGATTTTTGTCATTTTATAATATGATATACTGAGCGTGTATTTACTGAGTTGCTGGATCAGGGCCTTGATAAAATAATAGCATTTACTTAACTCGTTCAAGATTCCATCAGGAGGACAGAAAAATGTCTATGAGAATTTGTCTGAAAACTAACTATAAGATGCAAAAATAGTATCTGTGTGTGTGTGTGTGTGTGTGTGTGTGTGTGTGTGTGTGTATAGATAGATATGGAAATGACTATTTACAATAAATTTGTTTACAGGCATTACTAGTATCTTTTGAAAGATTGTCTGACTTGTGATTACTAATTTTGAGTATAGTTCATGAAATAATGAGCTTGATATTTATTTCATATAGTCCCCCATTATGCCTTTTGTATAGCATATAAATCCAAATCATTCCAAGGCCATCATGACATATAATATTAATACTGAGCAGCAAATCAGAGTTCTTTTCCTAATAAAAGGCTGCAGATATAATAAATAAAGAACAAAGTCATAAGGAATCAGTGGCTTATGGAAAAATTTACAGTGATTTATACAGGGATTTGATTCTGCCTTTGTGGGGAAAACACAGGGAAAATGAGGGCTTCTTACAGAGTAATGGTTATTTAGATCTGGGCACACTGAATATTTCTTATCCTATATTTTGACTCCTGGATAGGGCAGGGGAGGTGCTACATCTCATTGTCACAGGGATGTTCATTTACACATTTGTGCACTGTACTTACTCAGGCTTTCCCAGATTAGATGCAATATCTTGTTTTCAGTGGGGTCATGATTTTACCATTTTTATAATGTATTTATTCAGGCTACCTAGTCCAGAGCCCCTGTATTCAAAGGAAATATGCAGCACATCCTGGTGGAAAAGGTAGATGTGCCACACAACACCAACAATGGGCAGCAGTGCAATATTCAAACGTGCAGGATGCACTGGCTGCAAGGGAATGGGCTAGGGCATACACAAATGGTACACCATTCAAGTTGAGGGAGCAATCCCATGCATATGCTGTGCTGCAGCATATACAGTGGGAATGTGCCCCTCACAGTCCAGAGCACTGCGGCCCACAGTTAGGCCATGAATAGGTGGCCTAACCTGGCCAGCCATCCACAGGCAGGCTGCAGATGTGCACCCAGATGTACAGCAGCCTGGCAACCCTGGTGGACTAGAGGTACCCCCTTTCCATCCCCCAATCTAGCCAACTCCATCCCTGAAGAGCTCCATAGTGTAGGGCTCCCCCCAGACCCGATTGCACCAAAGGAAACCATGGTCCATATCCATAGTCTAGAGGACTCCCATCCACAACCCCTGTACACAGACACCCTCACTCCCCCCATACCCAACCTGTTGCAAAGACTGGCACTGCCTGCCATGGCCAGCCATTGACTGCACTGAACCCGGGATGGGGATCTGCACACTGGAATGACCCAACTGGCTGTACTGTGCATTGGGGCACCATGCCAGCTGCAGATCCACGAGTGTATGCAGCCATGTGTACATCCCTGGCAAACTGAAGAGGGAATTTACATACCTCCAATGCATGCCTTGTCAATGCTGTATCTTCCTGCTGTCATACACTGCTGCAAGTCCACACTCTCCCCTGTTCCCCTGTGTAACATGCCATCTTCCAGACTTCTAAAGTATCCTGGGTGCCATGGAGTGCAGTATCCTGTAATGCCATTTGCAGTGTATGTTTCAGGCTATAGACAGTTCATCTGCAGTTCCCCAACTGTACAAATGAATGGGAGGTCAGCTGTAACATGCCTGTTTTGGGACCTGTGTGAATGGGTACAGCATCGGCCATCGCCCACACTGAGCAGTGTAATGGCACCAGGATGATGAATCTTCATGTGAGTACCTGAGCAGTATGGCCACTGGGTGTTATCACCCACACACAGCTCATGCCTACATATAACACATTCCAGCATCCTACTGTGAGTACCCCGCCACCCACCAATAGAGTAGTACAATCCCATTACAGAGCCGCCGTCACAATGGGATGGTCTGGGGGGGCAGGCAGGGGGGTGTCTGTGCACCACTGAGGTTGAGCGGGGGCCACTACACTGTGGACATGGACTGTAGGTGTATTCAGGTGCAATTAGGGATGGCATTAGGGTCCCTACAATATGGAACCGATACAGTCTGGACTCTGGTATGAGTGGAGCTGGTGGAATGGGTGAGAGGGGTGCCACTATACCATCAGAGACTTCAGGGCTTGTCCCACATGGGAGTGATTGGGGTCAGGGCTTGGGGGCAAGAGCTGCTCCGGCACATTCATCCCCATGCCAACATGCAAATGGGCTGGTTATGAGCATGCATAAGTCCCCTTTGCACCCTGCATGCTCAATTAAATCATTTGCATTCCTGAGCTGAATATCGCCCATGGGGGCTGTGGTGCATACCGGTATGTGCCATGCATGTCCCCTGGAAGGTATTCAGTTGGGGTCACCCTGGATGCACCTGACTTGGTGGCTGACTGCACTGCAACTCCCGTCCAGGGTCACATTTTCAACAGGAATGATGAAGCCTGCCAGGATGAAGTGTAGTGTCACAGGTTTACTGCATGACAAAGGGGATTAACTCCCTTTGAAATTGCATTGTTTGCTGCAGTAACTCTACTGCAGAATTCTGCAGTGCTGCGCTTCATCCTGGTGGGCTTCACTGTATGCACACCCCATACCGGTGGTGCATTCTCTTTGAATATTACATCAGTGCCGACCGGTGCACCCTCTTTCTGCAATGCATCTTTCTGCTTGTGCATCGATCTGGCACTTAATATATCCCCCAAGATGTAAAATATTATTTTTAGTATGTTCTGATTTTACACAATGCAGCATAATATTGTGTAGATGTAGAGCCCCACTGAAAATAAGATGACATTTCTTCTGTGAACTATCCAGGCTAAAAATATAGCAATCAACAGGCATATTCTAGGAAAACACATTGTAAACATGTGTAAAAAGGAAGACCACGTTGAAACTGCATCTACACAGATCTGCATTGTGCAAATTCATTAGAAAAAATGGATAAAAGCATCCCAAAAGCTCTCCAAAGCCATATCTGCTCTGATCAGAGTTTGTTAAGAATAGTTACTGCACTGTGTGGATGCACTGAAGTAGTTTCACTAAACTGGTTTTGAAAATGGTTTCCATAAACAATTTCATAGTGTGGACAGGGTCTTATCATCTGCTGATACAGTAGATCAGTGCCACAGTCACTGCAAAGCATGAGGAATTGAAGGGTCTGTATTCCTCAATTCAAGGGACCCAAGCCAACTTACACACTGTTCCCATCCCTTTTCTAGCCCCATGTAACAGCGCATTTCCTTGTCCTCCACACACACTCAATTTCCTCATTGTGTTTGCTTCTATGCCACCACATATAGGGCCTGCTCAACCCCTTTCTGTGTTTTTAGGGGTCCTCTGCTCCTGCCTGACTTTTTTTCCCTGGGTCTCCTCCTCCTGCCACCTTGACTTGTCCAATGCTGCTCATCTATTTTACCTTCACTACTGTCCTGGTACATAGCCAGCCCCAGATCTGCTTACTTCAGCCCTCCCAGCCATTGTTACCACCCCTGGAGGTCAGAAACATCTCCGGAACACTTCCTTTCCTAACACTACTATGTACCCATTTCCTCCGGCCACAGAAACTAGCAGCAAGTAGCCCAGTCACAACTTTGTATCCTCTTTCTGCTTCCAATAAAAGGGCTACATGCTTTTTTAGAATCTATGATCAAGCTACCAGCTACGCTCAATATGTCGCATTGCAGTTGGAAACAACATCATATAGGCACCAAGCCCATTATCTTCATTGGTGCAAGCCACCTTCTGTCATTCACACCATGCCATCTCCAGGTATCACACCCTCATCATGTTACATGCATTTGAACACAATCATAATTGTACTCTTACCTAGTGAATTACAAAAAACAGGAAAAATTAATCATAACAAAAATATAGAAACCAGGGACAAGGGTCACTTGTTTACTAAGGACCATTGACTTAAATGTAGAGACTCGGAAACTGACCTGCAATAACATACATCACCAGAATTGTTCAGAGCTTACATTAGAAAGGAAGCTTGCTATTCCATCATTACAGCTGCCTGTGTCTCACTACAAGGAAGCTGCTACTCTTTAGAACCTTGGAATTGTGAGTCAAGTCTATAGAACAGACAGCTTCACAGTTCTTTATAGAGTTGCCTTAGGAGTCTAATAGAATGTGAAGATTTGCCCTTAGCTGCAAAAAAAAAAAAAAAAAAAAAAAAAAAGGCATCACTGTCAGTTATACTCTAGTTTGGGATTTCTAACCACAGACATACAGTACACCATGAACTGAAATGGGCCTCACTACTGTATATAACTATTAGTGAACTTAACCTTATGTCTTTGCCTTCCATAACAAATAAGTTAAGATTTACCACCTGATTTCCCAGATGAGGAACATTCTGCATGTCAGTAGAACTCATAAGGTTATAACTGAAAAAACATTTGCCCCTGTTGCCCCGCTGCAGTACAAGAGGCAGCCCAGGTCTGTAGCAATGAGACTTTACCAAACTATTGTAACTGACTTCTTTGATTGGATCATGATGGCAGTGGACAGGAACAAAGCAGTGGATGTGTTGTACCTTAACTTAAGCAAAGCCTTCCATTCCATTTTATTCCACTTTGAAGGCTAATAAAGAAATCTTGGTGATGTGGGGATAATCGACAAACTGACAGATGGATATTGAACTGCCTGGGGGAAAATATGTTGAAGGTGGTCAGTAATAGGGTGTACTCAATGCCAGGGAGTTATGATTGGGTCACAGCAGGGATTGTGTCTGGGACCAGTGCGCTTCGATATCTAAATAAGTGATAAGTAAAGGGAATCCAGAATAAGGTTTATCTGTTTACTGATGACACAAAGACCTGTGGAGAGTGGATAATTGGTAGAATGAACCTTGAAATGGTCTACTGGATGGAAGGGGTAGGAGTTAGGATAGTGCAGGCAACTGGGACTGGAGATCTGTACATCATTATTAGTGATATACCCATGTCCATTGCACAGTGTAGTAAAGCATATGGGAAGGCAAAAAGGATGCTGGGATGTAGCACAGAAACATATACACTGTTGGCAGGAAAAGACTATTGGTCTATCCAGTCTGCCCTATTTTGTTGTCAGATCATATCCTATGACAGTACCAGGTCAATACGTCACTTCTATGATATCATGGAAGAAACTGCACTGTAAAAATTGCCAGAACATTGACAGCAGCATTGGTAGAATAGCATTTGTGAATTACCACTACCCTTGTCGCTGTACACAGAGGGGATGAAGGGATCAAGAAGCATTAGGTGTGGTTCATGGTCAAGCCGCTCCCATGGTGGAGTGGCTAAGGTACTAGCAGCTGGAGAGGAGGAGACATTGGGACCAAGGTTTGGTTCCTCATTTCCGATATTGGAAATTTTGTTTTAAAATAAAGAAAATTTCCCCCTCTCGAATTTCTCCCCATCACCGAGGTCTGCACCTTCTCGAAGTTGATTGTAATAATTCCAGGAGATATGGTGGATGAAGCCTCCCACATCAGGGTGTGTGTGGGGGGGCAGAGTAGGGATATTGTGAAGTAAAACTTCACCAGCTAATTTCGTGCAAAGTGGCAAAAATGCGCACTTTGTGGAATTTGCAGATTTTGGGGCAGCTGGCTAAAATTCAATTTACACAAATTTTATGAATTTTGCAGTGACATTCATGCTTTTTTACCACAAAGTGTGAAATTCACAGGCAAGGCGTGAAATTCGAGGGTGAAAATTCACATTTCGTGGTGAATTTGCACAATTCCAGGGCCACAAATTGTGCTAATATCACTCCACAAATTTCATGAATTAGTTCTTTGAGTGAATTTTGTAGACTTCACACATCTCTAGGGCAGAGCCCCCCAGAAAAAAAAAACTTTCACGCTTGCCTATTTTTTCTTACCGTCTCTGCATCATTTTGTGCCAGTCGGTCTTTTCACTGATCTTGTATTTCAGCATTTTGCTTTCAGCATTGTCTGCTGTACTGTTTTTGTTTGTGGGGTTATTACCCCATGCCTCCCATGACCAATTGTCTAGATGGGTTTTTCACCATCATCCTCCCCTGTTTCACACTGTATTGCTACCCACCTGCATAACTTTCAGATCCCTTACTCTGTCCCAGCCCTGATTTAAGCAGTTTATGGTTTTTGCTCCTCCACCTCAGCTGGTAGACTGGTCCATGGCTTAACCACTCTCTCTGTGAAGTAATATTTTTTCACATCCCTGCTGAATCTCCCACCCCACCAGCTTCCATTCATGACCTTTGTTATTTATCCATTATTCCTGTTGAATAACTCCTCACAGCTTACATTGTTCATTCTTTGTTGACACTTGAAGGCCTCTATCATGTTGTCTTTCTCCCTTCTGGCCTCCAGTGAGTACATGTTCAGTGCCCTTAGTCATTCCTCATAGGATCCGCTCTGCTGGACCAGAATTATCTTGGTTACCCTTTGCTGCACATTCTCCAGTCTGCCTTTGTCTTTCCATAAGTAGGGACTCCAGAATTGGGAACATGGGAACAGTATTCAGATTGGGCCTCACCAGTGATCTATATAGCGGTAATATCATCTCTTTCTTCATGCTATGAAAAAGACCCTTCCAATACACTCCAATAGTCTGGTCGCCTTACTGTATGCCTTATTGCACTGGATAGGTTGTTTGAGAGGGTCAATTAGGATGCTTCCCAGGTCCCTTTCTTCTGAAGTTGGTCCTTTGCTGCTCATAGGTCATCTAACTTTCTCAGCAGCCTTATGTGTGGCACCGCATTGAATGCCTTGCAGAAGTCAAATTATAGTATACTGTAGCTACTTCTTGTACCTTTTCCATTGCCCTTGTAACCCAAATAATACTAGTAGGTTGGTCTGATAAAAAAACCTCACTGCCATGAACCAGTGTTGTTTACTTTCCTGGAGCTCAGTGCTTTCCACGTAGGTCACTTGGTCCTTTTTGACTAGTTTGTCCATCAGTTCATCCACAATGGAGGTAAGTCTGACAGGACTGTAAATTCCACGAGTCCTCCCTGTCCTCTCCTAGTGGAGCAGAACCACATCCTCTGTTCACCAATCTCTCAGAACCACCTCTGACTGCAGTGAGTCCTTGAACAGCCCTGCCAGTGCTCATCTAGTTCCAATCCCAGTTCTATGAGCACTGTCAGGGGCATCTCATTAGGTCCCAGTGCCTTATCTACTCTCTAGTATGTAAACCCTTTTCTTATGCTTTCTAATGCAATCTCCATCAGCCCCATTTCTTGGATTCCTGTTGTTTATTTAAAAGTTTTACCAGGAAGGCACACTGAGCAGTAGTGCTTAATTCCAGGTGCGTCCTGGGGAAATGGGGGCAGAGGCAAACGGTACATACATAAGGTGGTAAAACATCCAATAATTTGCAATAAACAAGGGGTAATACAGTATGTACTTATCAGGAAACTAGTATACAGACAGCATACAAGTGGAGCAGATTTGCACCAGTTTAGAGTAAAAACAGGAGCAGTGGTAAATGTAAGTCATGCTTAGTAATACAAATAATATAGAAATACTGCTGAAAGCACCAGCTAAATGTGACCATAAGGGATTGGAAGCCCAAACTGACTGACTGTCTGCTGCTATATGATTATTAGACACAGTTTATCCACAGGCACAAGATGACATGAAATGGGAATTGACGAGAGAGCTGAAGGGCTTAGTCTGGGACATATGTCTGATAGCAGATGAGAGAGAGTTCCACAGTTTGGGCATCCAGTATCTGAAGGATGCTTGGCCACTAGAGGTGGTTACCTGTGGGACTACCAAGGTGCGTATGTCATAGTACCTAAGGGAGTGGACAGGAGGGGTAGGAATAGCCAACGCATCAGAGAGATAGGTGGGCAAGGTCAGGGACCAGTATTTGGCAGTGAGTTTGGTGCAGTGGGACAGGTGGTGGTCGTGGAGTGAGGTAAAAGAGAGGGAACTGTAGAGCAGTGGTGGGTGGAGGGTGGGCTATCCAGTGTGAAGCGGCAGAAAGAGTGGAAGAGAGGGTCCAATCTGGCTAGTATAGACTTGGGATTGTCACTGTAGACTACATTGCCATAATTAAAAATAGGGAGTATCATTTTCTGTATCAGTGCATGGTGAGCTGGCAACAGTAAGCAGCCATAACTCCGATAGAGGGCACCCAATTTAGGGTGTAGCTTTTTGTGTATGGCATCGACATGTATGGAAAAGTCGAGATGCTGGTAGAGCCATACCCCAAGGGATCTGATGGAGGAGCAGGCCTCCAGAGTAATCCCGTCCAGGGTGTGGAAGGTGGGGGTAGCTGATAGTCTAGAGAGTCTCTGTCTTGTGCTGAAGGTCAAGGAGACTGACTTCTTGGCATTGAGAAAAAGCTGGTTAGCATGGAACCAGTGCTGTACATTGTTAAAATCCTGCTGTAGCCTGGACTGAACGTCAACTGTTGATGGGTCAGATGTATATAAGACTGTGCCATCTGTGTACATTTGGATGGATGAGTGAGGGCAGGTGGAGGGCAAATAATTTGGGAAAAAGTAGGATAGTAGTGGTCACAGGACTGAGCCTTGGGGAACCCCAGAGGTAACAGGGAGGTGAGGTGAGCTGGTGCTTCCAATTTTTACCACCTGGGAGTGGTCAACCAGGTAGGAGAGGAACCAGCTAGAGACCAGGGTAGAGAGCCCAGCCCGGGACAGTTTTTCAAGTAGGAGTACATGGGAGACCATGTTGAAAGCCTTTTCTAGATTGACAAAAATGGCTGCAGTGATAAGGCCTTTGTCCATACCTTTGAGGATGTTATCAGTGAGCCTGAGGAGTGAGGTTGCAGTAGAATGCGATTTCTGGAATCCAGACTTGTAGGGTGAGAAGAAGGAAAAGGAGTTAAGAAAGGTGGAGAGTTGAGAGAGGACTATGTATTCTTGTAGCTTGGCCATAATAGGTAGGAGGAAGATAGGCCAGTAGTTGTCAGGGACTAAAGTATCACCACCCTTATGGAGTGGGATGACTGTTGAATGCTTCCAGTCCTTGGGGATGGATCCTAAGGCAAAAGAGAGGTTTAGAAGGTCAGCCAAGGGGGTGGCAATAGCTGGGGCAGCCAGGTATAGCATCCTAGAATCCAGACCAGAGGGGCATTTACCTTTATGAGGATTTAGGGAGAGTAAGGCATGATAGACATCTGGAGGTGTGACCTGCTGAAAAAAGAAGGGGGGAGTAGTGGGAGAAGGAGATTGGGCAGAGAGGTCAGGAGGGGAGGGTTGGGCTGGGAGGGGGGAGAGTGGAGAGTAGTGTAGAGGTGCAGCTTGTAAATGAGGTATTGAATTCAGAGGCAACTGCTTCCAGGTCATTTATGATAGCCCCACCTACATTTAGAGCTGGTTTGGGAGGTTGGGAGGGAGGGAAAAAAAGGGATTTTACCACCTTCCAGAATTTCATTGAGCAATTTATATTAGCCTGGAAGGAGGCTTTGAAGTGAGTTGATTTGGCTAGTCTAATTTGTGAAGTACAGCTGTTACATAGGGTATGGTATAAGATTTGGTGGTCAGGGGAGCCACAGGCCTTGAAATATTTCCATGCCTGGTCTCTAGCTTTGGTAAGAGACAGGATATCAGGGGTGATCCAGGAAAAGTGAGTGCCCCTCTCCCGTGAACATCTGAGTGGAGCATTGTGATCCCACGCAGCTAGGAATCTGAGCTTGAAATAGTGCCAAGCTGCATCGATAGAGGTGGCCTTTGGAATAAAGGACCAGTCACTGGATGTAAGGTCTGTTAGGAGGGAAGTTAGATCTAGGGATTTGTATGAATGAGTAAGAATTGTATGGGAGAGGGCTTTAGGCCTGAATGTTTTACAGACAGAGTAGATCATATGGTGATAACTGAGAGAGTCAGGCAGGATGCCCAAGGCTATAACATGATGCTGGTCTGAGGTCAGAGACCATTCAAGGATGGAGTGATTTAGTGATTTACGGTTTAGCCTTGTGGGTTCAGAGAGCAGCTGGGCCAAATTTAGTGCAGCTATTTGATTTCAAAGTTTTGAATTGCTCCTGGCAAGCCAGTTTACATTGAAATCCCCCAGTATATGAATCTCGCCCCCAGTGGCGAGGGATTTCAGGGTGTCCAAGAAGTCCACAATGGTAACCAGCGAGGAGTCAGGGGGGCAATGTCCAGCGATGAAGATGGGGGTTGTAAAGGGGAGGGAGGGAGAGCTTGATCAGCAAGGCCTCGATTGACTGCAGAGTCATAGGTATATTGACTTGGGTGTACTGGAGGGAGGTCGAGATGTACATTGCTAAAGCCCCTGCCTTTTTTTCTGCCAGGGCAGTCTTGGCGGATAATGGAGTACCCTGGGATGGAGAATCTGGGGTTTTTGTTGTGGGGCTTGAGCCAGCTTTCTGAAATAATCATAATGTCAGGCTTCAGGGAAAATATCATTTGCTGGAGTGAGGTTATTTTGTGCAAGAGGCTGCAGATATTTAGGTGCATTAGCTTGAGCCCCTGGAGGAGAACTAGTGGGGTATTTGTAGGCCTGGGGTTAGGTTCAATAGCCCTGGCAAGTAAGAGGAGCAAGGTTATGAAGAGATTGGCAAAAGGGATGGCTCCCCGGGGCTTGCGAGGTGTGGGAAAAGACAGGGACACAACAGGAGTTAGACTATTGCTGCTACAGTACCAGGCTAGGAGACCTAAATGAAAGGAGGGTAGTAGTGTAGAGTGGCTAATCAGCCAGTTCCAGGATTGAGATGGGGGTTTGATTTAGTGTATAGGGTAGCCAGTGCTGCAGTAACCACAGCCTCGACTAGGGGCAACAAATTGTCTGACTCCTTTGATGGATGAATGGAAGGGGGTAGCGATACAAGGGTTAAGAGAGAAACAAATAGAGCGATGTGAAGAAGTAGCATGGCGAAAGCTTGGGAGTGCTCAGCTAATAGGGATTACGAGTTGTCGCCATCTAGTGGTGGAAAGATATAGCTTGCTAATGGGAGAATTGACTGATAGGTTATTCTCTGACATGAGCACAACCTCGCTAGCTATATAAGCAAGGGTTTACCAAGGAGGGTGATGGTGGGGGCAGTGGGGTAGCCGACACAAAGCATCGACGGGGCTTCTAGACCTATGGCAACAAATAAATTAAAGGTAGCAGCCTGGAGCTAGGAGTCCACAATGAAATAAGCAAAATTTGAAAATTCAGTTTGGCACATAAAAGCAGCCAGTTGCCCAGTGACTTTGAGCCTTCCACACCATCCCAGTAAGCCGATCCCTAATGTGCCTTGCTGCTATTTAGGTGAAATTGCTGGGGGAGGGCAGCTCCTCGGAGCCCTCATGACTACCGTGGGACATCTGGTGCAGCTGAGAGAAAAGAACAGAAATGCAGTTTAAATAGTAGGTAAGGAGAGGGGGGTGCTAAGCAAACAAAAAAGGGGGTTGGGGTTTATCCACGTGGTGAGGAGCTATATTCAGAGGGAGAGGTCTGAAAGTAAGAGTACACAATACAGTAAACTGATCTAACAACTCTCAGCATATAAAATCCAGAAATCCTAACCGAAATTAAGCCACAGCAATTAGCAGGACTTTAAACAATACATGCGTCTATCTAGGATCATGCAGTTTAATCACAGTTTAGCTGTAATCCCTCTTTGGGCTAGCTTAATAAATGTGAAAATTCCAAGCTATGCAGTAGAAAGTAGACCTTTGGGCAGGCAGCTTCCTTTAAAGTAATCGACATTATAGCCAAAAACAGTAGCAGTGTACAAAATGATTTGGGTTAAGACAACTAACTGTAGACCTATGGCAACAAATAAATGAAAGGTAGCAGCCTGGAGCTTGGAGTCCACAATAAAATAAGCAAAATTTGAAAATTTGGTTTAGCGCCTAAAAGCAGCCGTTTGCCTAGTGACTTTGAGCCTTCCATGCAGTCCCAGTAAGCAGATCCCTGACATACCTTGCTGCTGTTTGGGTAAAATTGCTGGGAGAGGGCAGCTCCTTGGAGCTCTTGTGACCACCATGGGATGTCTGGTGTAGCTTGCTACTATTTGGGTGAAATTGCTGGGGGAGGGCAGCTCCTCAGAGCCCTCGCTTGTCTTTATGGTACTTTCTGACAGAGGTCCATTGTCCTCTACAGAGAGTAATGGGAAGGAAAAAGTCTTTAAAAATGGCTATCATTATTTTTTCGTCATCTGTTACCCTCTCCCCTCAGAAAGCCTTATTATGCCCCCTGTCATCTTTCTTTTTTCCCCGATATAATGGAATAACTCTTTTTCTCCTTCCTTGACACCCTTCCACAATTCAAAGCTCTGTGTCTGACTTTGCATCCTGGACTGCATTCTTGTATATGATGGGTGGAGATTTAGGAGAGATGTGAGGAAGTTCTTCTTCATGGAGCAGGTTATGGGTGAATTGAACAGACCACCCAGAGTGGTGGTTGAAATTAAGACTGTGAGAAGGTCTAAACTTGGAAGGGACAAATATATGGGAATAGTGGAACCCAGAGGCCGAAGAGTGGAAGGGATTCCTAGGAAAGGGGGATGATGATCAGCCTCTAGGGCTATCAGATCTCTACATAGGAAGTATAGGAAGAAGATTTGATAGCAGGAAGAAAGAGTTAAAACTGCCACTATACAAGCTACTGGTAAGGTCACCTGGAGTATTATGTGCAGTTCTTGAGTACATGCCACTAGAAAGCCAGGATCTGCACAGACACCATACACAATGGCAAGTCATGAAGATAATCTAGGAGCAGCAGCAGAGGTTTATATAGAAAGGTTGGCAGATCTTAACATGTGTATGCTAAAGGACAGGAGGAAGAGGGAGGTATGACTAAGACATACAAGTTCTGGGGAGAAATAAACAGGGTGGATTGTAATGACTTGTTCATGGGGAACAAGAGCACAGTAGCTAGAGGACATGGTTGGAGATTTAGGAGAGATATGAGACATTTCTTTTTTCATTGAGTGGATAGTGAACAAATGGAATACACTGCCCAGCTATGAGAATACTAGAATCCACAGGCAAAAGTGGATAGGGGATACATGGGAAAGGGACAAGGATCCACACTAGGGCTATCAGATTTCTAAATCCAGCCTGGCGTTAAGCCAAGCATGGTGTTATGTAAGGAAATGAACAGACTGGATGGACTTCTGGGTCTTTTTCTGCCAACACAACCTATGTCTTTGTCCTGCTATGCCCCAGTCAGCTAAATAACTTATTCCCTGATAACATCAAGTCCTCTGAAAATCTGCATACCTTCAAATGTGCCCTGTTCTCTCTCCTCCACAAACAGTGCACCTGCCATTGGTGCTCATATACACCTTAACAGCTACCTTGTCACCTTTTTGGTCTAACTTCCCTACTCCCTCTCTTTTAACTATCTTGACCCCTCTTCATTTGAAGTTTTCCCTCCGATTCATGAATCTAATTATTTCGATTTGTTATTATGTATGTGTTAATTTATGTGAATGCTACATGATGATTACATTGTAAATATTATCTTTTTGAAAATGTGTGGTCAGATAATATGAACAGAGTTCATCCCTCTGAATAGTATTTTATATTGTTGTATAGACCCTATACTATTCAATATTTTTGTTGCCAGCATGCAGACCTCTAATGGGGTCTGGATCAACAAATATGCTGATGACAGCAAACTAGGCTGTGTAGTGAATAATTATCAATCAATTAGATCACTACAGAACAATTTGGACAGACTAGCCAATTGGGCTACTGAGGATAAAATGATTTTCAATGTCACAAAATGCAAAGTGATGCATCCGGGGAAAAATAACACCCTAGCTAATTATACACTTAATGGCACCCAGCTCCAGATTGTCACACCTGGAAAAAATCTAGGAGTAACTTTTTCAAACAACCTAAAATTAAGTACACATATTAATAATATGGTTAAAAAATGCCACAGAATAATTGGTTGCATTCTTAAAAATGTTAAGAGTCAGAAACCAGAAGTCATTGTACCCTTATACACTAGTATGATCAGATCACATATAAAATATTGTGTCCCCTTCTGTGCACCCACCACTCTTGGTGGGAAAGTACTGGTAGAGAAGGTTCAGAGGAAAATCACCAGGAACATAAGCAATCTGACTAATACTGAGTATAATGGCAGATTAAAATCCTTGGGGCCATACTCCCCTGAATATAGATCTCTTAGGGGAGAATTATGTTTGTCTTACAGGGCGTTTCATGAACCTACTCTGTTTGAAACTATTTGCCTTGAGAGATATGTAGCAATCAATAATACGTGATCACACAGACTTAATCTTGTTGTGAGTCTTAACAAAACTGCCAAAAGGAACAACTTTATTACTCAAAGACTCCCACCAATATGGAATTCCATTCTATAATTTGTAGATTCAAGTGATAATATCAAGCAATTTAAATTCAGACTCAGTCAGCATATGAGCGATACAAAATTATCCTTCCACCATTAGGATTAAATGGTGGTTAACTCTATATGGTATTGCCCTTGAACTTGTATGCACCTATGAACCTATATACAATATCTGCTATTGTTTGGTTCCCTGAGATGCTCCTGAAACTAGACGAGTCACCATAATTCATCTAAATCCTGGTATACAAAACTTTGCAATAAATAAAAAGCAATAACCATTGAAGAGTAATCTTCAAAACACAAATAAACTATGGCTGACTATTGTTTGTTCATTCTATTCCCAGTATAATAATTTATGTAGTTCACTTTTTCACTTGGAAAAACATACTGGGTTGAGAACCGCCCATTTGAAAATGTGTCCTGTAGAAAGGGGAACAAGGGGGCACAAAAGCATTTTAGTACAGTAAAAGTGAGTAATAAATAAAATAAATATAAACAGTGGCAGGGAGGAAGAAACAATCACAGTGTGAGAATTCAGGAACAGAGCATGTCCACAGTATTAAATATGTAAAACAGGAGCAATAGAAATACAAGAAAACAGAAGCCATATAACTCATATCATACTGTTGGTAACAGCAATGGTGCAGTGTTCCTGGGCACAGTAGTCAGTGTATTTCTATGATCAATAAAGGCACAGCAAGGAGAAAAAGGTAGAGCAGTCTTTGTATTATAAGTTAGACCAGACAGGGGGTATGGATAGAAGGAACAAGAGAAGAAATGAATAGGTCTGTGTGGAGAGAGAGAGAGAGTTTAAGTGCAAAACAGGCATGAAGGGTGCGGTTGTGAAGTGAGGTGTTTAGGGTAGAGGGAGAAAAGGAAGAATAGATCAAGAAGAATAGAGGATGCTTGGGTCAGTGACAATGGGACATAATAAGTTACAGTGATGGTGATGAGCAAACTAATTTTGTGGTATATTTTATTTTGACATTTCCAGCAGCAGTATAATCTCATTTAGCCACATTACCTACTGTAGTTTTCAAGAGGTTCCTAGGTCTGCATTTAAAGCATCAGTAGCAGAAGCACATTTCACATACTGTACATGTGTACATTATTACATAGCTATTGCAGTTTGAGTTGCATTGGTAGTTAGTTTAATTTAAGGTTTTAACCATATAAACACAACTAGACATAGGGTGGTGTAGGGTAAGAAGGTATAATTTACAGCATATATTTTTGTAGAGCTACACAGTAACATCTTACAAATGTAATTGGTAAGCATGCTATAAAAATTGCTTGTCAATAACAGGCAGTAGGCCGTTATCAAGAGCTATTTAGTGCTAGGTAAAAGGGCATAACAACTAAGTGGTAACTATTCACTAAAGATACAATGGATCATATTTTCTGCCATGCATAAGCTGTATGGTTTATCTAAATGCATATGGTATATGTAAGCAATACAATGTAATGGGGCATTGGTTGTGATGGTTTTACCACACATCCAAGAGTATAGTAAGGCATGAGGCCATAGGCCAAGATTCTTCTGCCCCTGGAAGTGTGAAGTGTCTTACTGCACTTGTAAGATTGGTTCTTAGGCAACTTTTTAAACAAACTCTAGTCAGAGCCAACATGGCTGCAGCTGCGCTTTAAGAGCGTTCACTGAGTACTAGCGATCGAAATTATTATGTTCAAATGGCCACTCAGCACATGCACCACTGCTTGCGCATGTGCACTGAGCTCTGGCAGCCATTTTGGGCATGGTGGGCTGTATGGGAAGTGCTGAATTTAGAAGGGGTGAAACAAATGAACATCTATGGAGTGGAGTGCTCCAACTTTTGGAGTGATCGTAATGTGACTCCAACTTTGCTGTTGGGTCAGATCTGGATGCTCATTTTTCCTTGTGATTACAAGACAGCTGCTGGCTGCTGGCTCCACCCACTGCAGCCATACAAATGTATTCTCTAAAAGTTTTCAAAACTACAAAAAACAAAACATATAGTACAATTATGCTAAAAATGTAAAATAGTCAGTTCATAGATTGTTTTCACCTGTCAGTCATCTGTCTTTCAACACAGTCAATACAATGTGTGATTGTTTACCTTGGACTAAACGATTTCAAAATTATGAATTATTCCAGTAGTAGAATGCCCCCTCAACATACACACACACATGACATGGTAACATGGAATACATGAATTCAGAATTCTGCAGAATTCCACAGGCATACTCACACTAACGTACACAGACCTCAAGTGGAACCAGAACCTCAGTCCTGTCCACTGCAGGGTAAAAAGCAAGGAGTTTTCTTGGAAATATTTAAGGATTTGGAGGATTTTTCACAGTCATCAAAGAAATATCAGCAATGGAAAATTTGAATAGTACTTGATTATAATAACTGGCTTAGCCTTTTTCCCATAGGGAAACCATGGCATAATTTGCCATTATAAAGGAGCATTTATAATGACAAACACATGCACGGTTTCTCTCACTCTACGCATGCCCCACTGCTGCTTTTCCCTTCAGAACGCACGCGACCTCTTTCCCCCAGAAGACTGAACCACCACTTACAATCAGACTCGGCGGTAAGTTTAACTTAAAAATTTTTTTTTTAAAAAGAACTTGTTTCTACTGCTCAGCCCTCCAAAAAGTTTAAAATTTATTGAAAAGGGCACCGTGATTCACTGTCACAGACCGGATGGTCAAATCGAACCAGGTGGGCCACGCAGCAGCCTGCATTTATTTTTATGTTCGCTTGTGCGCATGCGCAAGGAATGTTTTGGGAGAGTAGCACACTTTGGAGGTGTGCCTCTCCCATCCAATGCACTGCTCCCTTGAGCAGGCATGGCGGTCCTGCACCAATGGGTGCAGGAGCTCTATATAACAGTGGTATTCCTCTGCTTCAAGGGAAAGCACCACTGCCATACTGAGCACCGCCATCACACCGTCCCCCCCTCGCATCACGCGCTCCCACCCGCGTGCATCACGCTGCCCCCCAAAGCTTTGGTGCCATGTGGAGCCCACCCCAGCATGGCAAATGTTGTTTGCCGATGGGGTGCCCAATCCCTGTTGGCTCCATGGCCTCCCAAGCCATCCTGGTGCCACGCTGGGAGCATACCCCAGCGTGCAAACTTTCCTTTCTTTTGCCGACAGGGGTGCCCAATCCCCATCGGCCTCGCCCCAGAGAGTTTGCCGATGGGGTGCCCAATCCCTGCCTGCTCCTTAGCCCCCAGCCATCTTCTGCCATGCTGGGAGCCCATCCCAGTGTGGCAAATGTCTCACGTCGTCATTTTTGTTTGTAAAAACCTGTAAAATAAAAGCGGTCCGGCTCGTCCTCCCAGCCCCCACAACCTGCACCCACCCACTGCGCACCAGCCTTCCACACCCCTCACCCCATACTTACTCCGAACTCCAGCGCCAGACGATCTTCGTGGACCAGGAACACGCTGCACTCTTTCTAAGGCGACCGAACTGAGGAAATGCCGTAAGCTGTATAATGGGCTAGATAGGGGTTTCAACTTATTATATCTCAGTCATTTTTTGGAATTGTTGCACCAAATTTTCAACATGGGGTTTTTGGGACCCCTTCTCATGAATGATGTCACTGTCATGGCGTTATTCGGGCCCGGAGGGTGATTTCGCAGGCACTGCACAGTCACTGCGTGAAATCACACTCCGGGCTCGAATAATGCTGTGACAGTGACATCATTCATGAGAAGGTGTCCCAAAAACCCTATGTTGAAAATTTGGTGCAAACATTCCAAAAAATGACTGTTTTACGAGCATGCATTGCGGAGTTCCTACGCAGGCTCGTAAGTTCGTGAATTTTTAATATTTTCACTCCAGATTTTCAACATTGCCATTTTATCACACCTTCCTATGAGTTGTACAGCTGTCATTTTTCACATCTCACCCAAAATGTGTTTCTGCCCATGTAGCGCACAATGGCGCAGTCGGTGTGCAAAATCAATGTATGGAACACATTAAGAAAATCACAGTGACACTGTTCATGAGCAGAGGTCTTAAAATGGCTATGTTGAAAATTTGGTGAAAAAATTCCTAAAAATGACTGTATTACGAGCGTGCGTTGCGCAGTTCCTTTGCATGCTCGTACGTTTGTGAATTTTCAATATTTGCACTCCAGATTTTCAACATTGCCATTTTACCACACCTTCTCATGAGCAGTACAGCTGTCATTTTTCACATCCTGCCCAAAATGTGTTTCTGCCCATGTAGCGCACAATGGCGCAGTCGATGTGCAAACTCAATGTATGGTACACATTAAGAAAATCACAGTGACACTGATCATGAGAAGAGGTCTTAAAATGGCTGTGCTGAAAATTTGGTGAAAAAATTCCTAAAAATGACTGTTTTACGAGTCTGCATTGTGCAGTTCCTACGCACGCTCGTAAGTTTGCGAATTTTCAATATTTTCACTCCAGATTTTCAACATTGCCATTTTAGCACACCTCCTTATGAGCACTGCAGCTGTTATTTTTTGCATCTTGCCCAAAATGTGTTTCTGCCCATGTAGTGCACAATGGCACAGTCGGTGTGCAAACTCAGTGTATGGGACACATTAAGAAAATCACAGTGTCACTGTTCATGAGCAGAGATCTTACAATGGCTATGTTGAAAATTTGGCGAAAAGATTCCTACAAATAACTGTTTTTCGAGCGTGCATTGTGCAGTTCCTATGCATGCTCGTAAGTTTGCGAATTTCCAATATTTTCACTCCAGATTTTCAACATTGCCATTTTACCACACCTCCTTATGAGCAGTACAGCTGTCATTTTTCACATCCTGCCCAAAACATCTTTCCGCCCATGTAGTGCATAATGGCGCAGTCGGTGTGCAAAATCAATGTATGAGACACAGTAAGAAAATCACAGTGACACTGTTCATTAGCAGAGGTTTTAAAATGGCAATGTTGAAAATTTGGTGAAAAAATTCCTAAAAATGACTGTTTCATGAGTGTGCATTGTGCAGTTCCTACGCACGCTCGTAAGTTTTCGAATTTTCAATATTTTCACTCCAGATTTTCACCATTGCTATTTTACCACACCTCCTCATGAGCAGTACAGCTGTCATTTTTCACATCTTGCCCAAAACGTGTTTCTGCCCATGTAGCGCACAATGGCACAGTCGCTATGTGAACTCAGTGTATGGGACACATTAAGAAAATCACAGTGTCACTGTTCATGAGCAGAGATCTTAAATGGCTATGTTGAAAATTTGGTGAACAAATTCCTAAAATAACTGTTTTCTGAGCGTGCGTTGTGCAGATTCTCATAGCTCGTAGGTTTGCAGATTTTCAATATTTTCACTCGAGATTTTCAACATTTCCATTTTTACACACCTCCTATAAGCAGTACAGCTGTCATTTTTCACATCCTGCCCAAAACGTATTTCCGCCCATGTAGTGCACAATGGCGCAGTCGGTGTGCAAAATCAATGCATGGCACACAGTAAGACAATCACCGTCACACTGTTCATTAGCAGAGGTTTTAAAATGCCAATATTGACAATTTGGTGAAAAAATTCCTAACAATGACTGGTTTAGGAGCGTGCATTGCACAGTTCCCACGCACGCTCCTAGGTTTGTGAATTTTCAATATTTCCACTCCAGATTTTCAACATTGCCAGTTTACCACACTTCCTTATGAGCAGTACAGCTGTTATTTTTCACATCCTGCCCAAAACGTGTTTCCGCCTATGTAGCGCACAATGGAGGTAACAAAAAGGTCATGCTGACAATTTATTGTGCAAATACCAGCAATCGCACAGGGCATTAGGGTAAAGCACCATACATGCAAACACCACTGCAAATACCTGCAAGTGAACGTTCGGCATTGACAAATGCTTGTATAATTGCTGAGGCGAAAAAGACAAACCCAGCAATTATATAAATTCAAAGGATGGTTTGGTGTGAAACTCTCATTTATACGCAAGCTCTGGGTTTGATGCTTACACAAACCACCGAGCTTCACTCTCGGATTTATGGCATCAAACCCCTTGGGTGTGTGTAAATTCTCGTTACACACCCAGACCCATACTTTATTCTCTATTTTAAAATTTGTTCATGTGTGTAAGAAGGGGCTAATTAATATAATTAACATTCAGTTATTTTGCTTATTTATTTAATTTATTGGACTGTAATGTTTAGGACCTAACTGTTTTTTTTTATATACAGTGTGAGTAAAGGTAGCAGCCATGTTTGTGATGGAAATCAAGAATGATGAATCGGCTCATGAATTCTGTATGTGAGTTTCCAAAATTAAAAATCCCACTCCCTGAACTTGTTCAAACTTATGCAGTTTTGGAGAATAAGGATATGAGTCTCAGAACTTGTTTAACCTATCAGAAAGCACGATGCAACCTATTTTATAAGGCTAGTCATATTTCTGCATGAACAATAACCACTCTCCAGACATTGTTCTATTATTGATGTGGCATCATTGTACTGTATAAATTTTTATTATTGTTCAAGTTATATTTAGTGCATGGCACTAATCAGCTGCAATTGCACAAATTTAATTTCATGCTCTGCAATTAGCTCCAAATTTGTGTCCATTGAAAATATGCAATTTTTTGCCAGTAAGCGCCATTTTATTTTAGCACAATTATCACTTACACAAATATAGCTGTAATTATTTTACTTCAGATATAACCTGTTCTACAGTATTAATGTACCCTCATTTTGGGGTCACATTGATACAGCAATGAAAGTCGTAGCTTGGCTCAAAAATGCCCCCCCCCCCGAGTCAAAGTTTTAAAACTAATTAAGAAACACCTCCACCAAGCTATGCAATTATCCACCATCCATTGTGAGAGGCAGCATGGATGCTAAAAGGATTTTGGTTTATACCATTTGTTTTTTGTGCACTGACACAGACAACTCTGGTTCTTCTTCCAGTAGGTCCAGCTTGGTTTAGACAGTAAATCTGTACAGTAAATAACCTGGCAGCACTTGGTTGACCTTGGGCTATGGGGAGAATTGGGGTCCTCTTACTGTAGTGAACCAAGATTTGATGTTGGAGACTGAAACCTTCCCACAATATTGACTATTCTCTACTGAATGAATGGGTGATTGTGCATCTGGATAAAGGGCATGTTTAAACCCCTTTTTAAACGTTCGGGTTTTCTTTGGGGTGAACACATTTTAATCACTATAATATCACTATGATATAAAAAGTACACATATCAAACCAAATGTAACAAAACATTTAATTGCTGGCATTTCAAACAATTGAACTTCACGTTTGTGATGACAGACAATAGATAGACACACATTTTATGTAATATTATATTACACTGAAACAAAACAAAAATTAAACAAAATTACAGACAGTTCAACCAAAAGAGGTTCATGCAATAAGTTATAAATAAAACATAAATGAAACTAATTGAGGTGAAAAACATATTGGCATCTAAAACAGCTAGCTGGGGAAGTCCTGGTTGAACAACTAGGCATTCAGCTGGGCTCTAGTATCATGGCCTCCTCGGCTGGCCTTGTCTGCATTATAGAGACCTAGTTGTGGAATGCTGCCAACTCAGTGCTGGAGGCATCTATCTCCATTGGGTATTCAGTGATGCATTGCATGAGGTGGGAATCCAGACTTGGAAGGGTGCCCATTAGTTTTAAAGTCACATTGGGACTCATAGCATACCCCAAGGGAATGACCGGGTTATTTGAATGTGTAGCAGTTAGGTGCGATCTCAGTGCAGGTTGCAGAATCATTTTCATGTAACAACCTCTAGAGCATGGGAATGAGTTCTTGCAGGAACTGGTAGACTTTGTCACTGACCAGGTACTGTAGTCTCCTATACTGATTGTTCTTGTAGACTTCAATGCTTGAATCAATGCTGAAGCTTTACAGTTTAACCAGCCCTTCTGTCAGCAGATGACCTCATTGAGCCTAGCACAGGCAGTTGCCACTTTTACTCCCCACCAAAATCATGCCTTGGTCTTGATCTTTCCTTTGGGTATTGACATAGGCACATCACGATTGATCCAGATACCTGGTTATCTACTCATACCATGACATTCCTCTGTAGAGTCCCTGTTTAATTTTTTCTCATGTGGAGATGGTCTGATACTATAAATAAAATCTGGGTCTGCACACACTCATGACAGTATTGGATCTATCAAGCATGACGACAGAATGAGCTGTTGGAGTTGAGGAAACTCTGGAGGGCTACACCGTGACTCTTATATCTGCCCCTGACTTCCTGACACCAAATCTTGTTCATTCCATAGCTACCCACTGTAGCTCTCAACGGTACTGTAAGGAGCTAAGGTGGTTGAAGACAAAGTGGCAGACGGAGCATTTTTGTTGGTGAAGCCCCTCGCTGGAGAGCAAACTGGCACTGAACACTTGCTACATTGAGTATCAGTGGGCAATCAGCCTACAAAAGACAACGTCCCTGTTAAGGGTTATTGCTGGGGGAGAGAAATTACCAGCTCAACTGTTTTGCACTGCAGACAGGCTGGTAAATCCCACCTGTCATCATTTTGAGAGAGTATTTTCAGCTGAAAAGTACAATAAGATTATTCAATCCAAGATGTCCTTTATACAGGTTGGAGCTACTCAAGCAACCTGTCATTGACTGGCAATTCCAGTCCTAGGATGTACTCAGGGGATCAGCCATCTTGTTGGGAGTCTTTTCCAGTTTTTCATGATGAGATGCTAAAGCTGGTGGCATCGTTCCATTCCTGTCCTTCTCCATCTCTCGTTAGCATTTGACATGGCTGATCATGGGGTGCTCGTGGAACACCTGAGTTGGGATGTTGGACCCACTGGCACTGTTTTGGAGCAGTTTGAGTCCTACCTTAACAGAAAAATGCTGCAAGTTCCCTTAGGTCATTACATCTCTGAGACAGCTGCATGTGGCTGTGGTGTGACTTAAGGTTTGATCCTGGCCCCTGTGTTTTTGCTGTGCACATGCTATTGTTGGGTGTAATCATTAGATAGTATGGTTCAGAGTTTCACTGCTATGCAGATGATACCCAGTTACCCTTGCTGGGCCCAATTCTCAAAGCTCCCATGCACTGGGAGCAATACACAAAGGCAGCCTGCATCAACCACAGGCTGCCTGCTCCAAACCGTGCCTGCACCACACATGCATCCCAACATGGGCTGCGACAAGGTGCAAGGGAGCATAAGGAAGATGCAAGCTGCTACATACCCACATGTCCGATTCTCAAATATCACCCAGAGGGAGAATTTCTAAGTACCCGTTGACCAGCCGGGGCTGGTCTAAGAGTACTTAGACACATCCTCTGGGTGCTTGTGATGCACCTTGCAGCATTGTGCCATAGTCCCCTTCCCCGATACTGATGGCTCCATTAAGTATAATAAATAAATGTTCCCTTCCCTGGTGGTCAAGTGGCCCTCCCACCCCACTTCCTGAAGTCACCCTTTTATTGAAGTTATAATAAGCCCCCCACCCCGATCCCTGAAGTTGCCCTTGTAATACCATAAGACCCCTTTTCCCTGGTGATCTAGTTCCCTCCCACCACAGCAGGTAGTGTCCACCACCCAGCTCCCCCAACCCCATAACAGAATTGGCACTGGAACAGCCCTCCTCTCACCTCTGTGGCTGGCACCGACTGAACTGCCATTAAGTGCCTTACTGTAGCACACTGTTAAAACAGCTAGTGATAACACTGTATCAAATGTTATTCCTAAATCAACTAGATAGTATCTAAAATGCATTGTGCCACTGCACAGATCACACAGAGGCCATATGTGTTAACAGAAGGGCAGACAGCAGGGAGAACCAGGGATAAAGGATAACCAGGCAGGGGGCAGGAGTACAACAGCTAAATGGTCCAGGGAGTTCACATCATGGAAAGCCATGTGTGCTAATGCCAGGAGCCTTAGCAACAAGATGGAGGATCTGGGGGCTACCATGGAGCAGTCGGATCTGGACACTGTGGCCATCACAGAGACCTGGTGCAATGATAACCACAACTGGGAGATGGCCATACCCGGCTACAACATATTCAGAAGAGACATGGCAGGCAAGAAGGAAGGGGGAGTGTCACTTTATGTGAAAGATGGCATAAAAGCCACAGAGATCCAGGAGAAACCAAATGGGGGAGAGGTACTGTGGGTTAAGCTGGAAAAGAAAATGGGGTCAGTCATCCACAGGGGTGGTCTACAGACCACAAGCCCAGGAGGAAGAAACAGATAGGGAGTTAATGCTAGCCATCCAAAGGATGGCAGACAAAGAGGAGGTGGTGCTGGTTGGAGACTTTAATATTCCAAACGTGGACTGGAGCCTTCCAGCAGCAGCACCAACCAGGAGCAGATTCATCCTGGACTCCCTTCAAGGTGTCTTCCTTAAGCAACTGGTCATGGAACCAACTCGGCAGAAGGCAGTACTGGACCTCATGCTCACAAATGGGGACAGTGTGATGGGGTAACAGTGGGGGAGCACCTGGGGAACAGTGACCACTGGTCACTGTGGTTTGAAATCACAGAAGGAACTGAACCAAACCACACAAAAATATGTATCCTGGATTTTAGGAGGGAAGACTTTGGGAAAATGGGAACATGCTTGAAAGAGGCACTAATGGGAATGTGGAGGGAATCAGAGGTGTAGGGACAGTGGGTAATATTTAAAACAGGGATTACAAGAGCAATAGAATTATGCATTAAGCAGATTAGCAAGGGGAAAAAGAAGAGGAAATCATTATGGTTTTCTTAGGAGGTAGCGGAGAAAGTGAAAGCCAAAAAGATTGCATTCTGGCAATACAAAAAGATACAGGCAGAAGGGGATAAGGAGAAGTACCAGGAGCAGCAAAGGGAGGCAGGGAGGTCAGCAAGGGAAGCCAAAGCTGAAACAGAAAAGTGCATCACAAAATCAGTGGTTAGAGGTGACAAAACCTTTTACAGGTGCATAAGTGAAAAAAGAAGGTCAAAGGGAGGAAGGGATAGTGAGACTAAAGGGGAGGACGGGGGTCACGTGGAGGGTGACAAAGGTAAAGCTGACATACTGAACAGATATTTCTGTTCAGTCTTTACTGAGAAAGAGGAGGGCAATGGGCCTGAAGTGAGCACAAGGGGTGGGAACGGGTCAGAAATGGATACAAGTCCCTTTACATGGGAAAGAGTCCTAAAGGAACTGGAAGGAATACGAGTCAGTAAAGCAATGAGACCAGATGGGGTGCACCCCAGGATCCTAAAGGAACTAAGAGAAGTGGTGGCTGAACCTCTGGCAATCCTATTTAGCTGATCACTGGAAACGGGAGGTACCCAAAGACTGGAGGACAGCAGATGTAGTCCCCTTATACAAAAGTGGGAACAAAGAGGAAGCAAGGAACTACAGACCAGTCAGCCTGACCTCAGTAGTGGGAAAGATCATGGAAGCACTACTGAAGGAGAGATTGGTGCAACATCTGGTTGCCAACGGACTTCAGGACCCAAAGCAGCATTGTTTCACTGGGGGAGGTCATGCCAGATCAATCTCATTGAACCTTTGGACTGGGTGACAAGGGAGGTGGATTAGGGGAGGGCAGTGGATGTGGTCTATCTGGACCTCAGCAAGGCCTTTGACACTGTACTACATAGAAAGCTATTAAACAAACTGGGGAATATGGGTGTGGGCAGGACAGTAGTGAGGTGGGTGTGTAATTGACTGGGAAGCAGGACACAGAGGGTGGTGGTAAATGGTTGTCACTCCACAGAGGGAAGAGTGACCAGTGGAGTACCACAGGGATCAGTGCTGGGACCAGTCCTATTCAACGTCTTCATCAGTGACTTTGCACAGGAGGACATAATTTCCCTGTTCATTGATGACACAAAGCTTTGTAACAGAGTGGACGCCAGAGGGTGTAAACAGAATGAGGAGGGACCTGCAGAAACTTGAAGAATGGTCAAGGGCTTGGCAGTTGAAATTCAATGCAAAGAAGTGCAAAATAATGTATATGGGGCACAAAATCCCAGGAACAACATATCAGTTGAGGGGTGAGGATATAGCATGCACCAAGCAGGAAAGAGACCTTAGGTTTATCATCTCTGATGACCTCAAGGTAGGGAAAAATGTGACAAGGATGGTGGGATGCATAGGCAGGGGCATCACCAGCAGGAAAAGGGAGGTCATAATTCCACTGTACAAGACACCAGTGAGGCCACACCTGGAGTACAGCGTATAGTTCTGGAGACTTTACCTATGTAAGGACACAGAGATGGTAGAGAAGGTTCAGAGGAGGGCAACAAAAATGATATAGGGATTGCATCACAAGTCCTATGAGGACAGACTACAGAACTTGAATTAGTACTCCTTGGAGTAGAAGAGGGAGAGAGGGGATATGATAGAAACATATGTGTACCTTAAAGGGAGGAAAAGGGTGCAGGAATACACTATTTTCCAGTGAAAAGGATGTTCCAGGACTAGAGGTCATGGGATGCAGTTGGAGGGAGGGTGCTTCAGAGGAAACATGAGGAAGAATTTCTTCACAGAAAGCGTGGTGGACAAGTGAAACTCCCTGCAAGAGGAAGTGTGTGTGTGTGGGGGTGCTGAAACAATCACAGGATTTAAGAATGCATGGGATAGACATGAGGGAATTTTGGAGGTCAGGAGTAAGAGGCAATAGACTTCTAGAAAAACATAAAGGGAACTTACAACCTCAAATGGGCAGACTGGGTGGGCCCAGTGTCTATGTATCTATGACCACTGTGGCACACTTCACTATGATGATCCATTGATGCACTCCTATTGTGCGCTTGTGTCCTGCACATGTGTCACATGTATCACAAGCTGCTGCTCATGCCTGTAGTTGTGTCTGGTGTAACCCTAGTGGTGTGTATGCCTCTGTGATAGTCTTAAAACTGTTGACTGGTAGTCTAGAGATGCCAGTGTATGCTGGGGAAGGATCACATTGCGGCCATTGCAGTCTATATAGAGTGCCACAATGTACCTCAAAATTACATTGGTATAGTCAGTGCTTAGATAACCACCACAGTGCATTCTGCAAGTCCAGTGTGCCCCTGCTATGTCTGGTGGCATGTCTGCTGTTATGCAGTGTGTGCCCTGTGTATGTTACTGTACCAGTGGGACATGTCAGCATGGCACCACCCCAACATATACTCCTGCTATTGTCCTAGTACATGTCCACCAGCCTGCACGTTATGGTTTACAGTACATTATGGCTGCACACTCTGGTAGGTGAATGGCATGGTATCACTAGTCTGTTACCTACCACCCACCCCGTGCTTCACTACTGTCACTGGTGCCACCTGTCTCACACAGCATACTATTGTCACATACACTCTTGCTATTGTGTCATGTGACCTCCGGACATGTGACCTTGGGGACCTCTACATGGGTCAGAAGCCCATGATGCCACACACAGTATTACCCAGAGTACCACAGACATACTACCAGCGTTGTGGTGGCCATACTCGTAATGTGCACACAATCATTACGATGACCTGCGATGTGCATGTCTGGCACTGGTTACATCCATATGATCTACTCTGCACTGCACAGGTGGGATGTCAGGTATATGTATTGTGTGCTGCCCCAAGAAAGCCTTGTCCACAGCATACATGTTTGTTGTACCTTGTAGATTACAAGCCACAGGTCTGTCCCCATGCCATGTGTGGCACACATGCTTTTTATGTTTTATATTTTTCTATAGGTGTTTGTCCATGAAATAGGAGCCAAACAGGGGATGGGGCACTATGGCCAATTGGTGAGGAAGATGTTCGATCCCATCTGGGGAATACATCCCCTGCTGAGTGAGGCAATGGCTTGCTTTGTAAGTCCACTGGCTTGCTGTGGGACATTGGTGCCCAAGTCTACCTTCCTGCCATGCCTCAGAAACAGCAGCAGCAACAGTGAGTGCCAGATTCTGGATGATAGTGCTGTTTTGTTTTTTGGAAATGGTTTGTTTGAATGGGTGGGTGGCTCCATTTTTATTTTGTATCAGCAGTATGCCATATTTTATTTTGATAGGCAGTTTGTTTTATATTTCATTTGTCCCAGCACTATGCTATATTTTATTTTGATGGGCAGTTTGCTCCATTTTTGAATTTGTCCTGGTACTATGTCACATTTTATTTTGATGTGTGGGTTGCCCCATTATTATTATTGCCTCATTGTTATTTTGTCCTGGCAGTATGCCAGTTTTCATTTTTAAAGGTAGGTTGCCAGTATTTTGTTAATACGGTACAGAAGAAAGTTGCATTCATTTGTGTTTAATGCCAGTGTGCCACATTACTTTTGTTTGTGGCCATTTGTCTCTTTTATATAAATTTCATGGCAGTTTGCCACATGACTCTTATTTGTTGGTTGTGTGCCACATTAGTTTTGTTTATGGCACCATACCACTTAATTTTATGACCTTTTGCCTGTTCCTGTTACATTTTTCCATTAATAACATCCTATTTTCACTACATATGTGTCTGTTGTCCTTCATGGTTCTGTGTGAATTTATGGGACAGGGTTTGTGGTGTGTGGTACTGCCTGTGGTGTATCATTCATCCTGCCACTTGGTTCTGTGGATTCCCATTCAGATCACAACACAGGCTTTGCAGGATGCATTGAACCAATTTTTTTCAGATGCATTTGTGACTACTGCTACTGCCTGACATTTTGGGACAGTTTTTGCAAACGCTGTGTCACAGTCAGTTTGCAATCATTCCAATATACCATTGTTTAGTGAATAGTTCTGATTTTCGATTGCTAATTGTGGATTGCACCATAAATAGCGATTGTTCGAATATTCCTTCCCACAAGTTATGAAAAATGATATGTTTCTATTGAATATAGAATGTTTGGTGGTATAAAGCTTTATTCCTCTATAAAAACTTCAAAACAGATTGGCAGTTTCACAATGAAATACACTGTCATCCTTGCCAGTAAAGATTTTCTGATTTCAATAATTAGAGAATTCCATTGGATTTTTTTTACTAATAGTTGGAAATATAAAAATAAAATGGTGAAAAGGCAAGTAAAGAAACAGAGGAAACAAAATGATTACAGAGCCACCTAAAGGCCACAGATCTCAATTCTTTAAGATGAATATCCTTACTAAGCACTTGCTCTTTAAGTGTCTCATATCACATGGGCAACCACCCTTTTTAACTTTGATTTAATTAATGCATCTGTACAAGTAGACCATACATTATTATGCAGTCATTTAAATAGGTATAACCTTCTCCTTGTGAGCAGATTTGTACTTAATAAAACACATTTGTATAATAGCACCTATTAAAGTAAAGCAATGATAGTTCCTGTGCTTATAGTTTTCTCACTTCATCGGGGGATTCCTATTCAAAATACTGTTTAATTTAGTTAATTACCTAGGTTAAATAAGCTTAATTTATTTCGTATTTAAGATCTGGATGCACCTACTAACAAGGATCTTACACACCTTAAAGAAAGAAAAAACAATCAAACTTTCACCAGTCTAAGAAAACTGATATGATCCACGTATCACTCAAGGCCTGCTTCAACAGGGTACCCCGTCAAATGAGCGTTACCAGAATAGCGCCGCACTATATGGCACTAATCTGGTAAGTGCTCACATGGACAGCTAGGGGGGATTTAAGGCTCTTGATGTAAGTGCTCACCCTGGTCACTGTCCAGGGTGCTGAGAAAACACAAGGGCACCAGAATCCAGGATGCTGGTCGAGCTGCTTCCATGGTGTGGAGGGCTTTGGCATCAAACAGTTCAGTCAGCAGCAGTAGAGACCAAGGTTCTAATCCTGGTCTCCAACCATTTTAGTACACCTAGGGACTTAGTTATTTTTTTTTTACATGGGGCTGCAATGGCCCTGTGAATTTTAACTTTCCCCGGGATCCACTCCCCCTCAGAGTGAGAATCCTAAAGATGGGGGGTGCGGGCACTGTGCGATCTAAGCAGACGCTATTGTGGTTGGTACTGTTTGGACCCAGTGCCCTTAGTTATGCAAAACAAGCTGCAACATGTATTGCCTTTGTTTACAGTGCTTGCTTTAACTGACACAATTAACAGATTAACTAGTGAACAGTACAAACAGATTCATAGGATTAACTAGAGAACAGTACAAACAGATTCATATTTTGGACAGGTTGAAAAGGTTTAATCCTGTGGTGAAGTTGATACAAATCCACAGAAATTCAGGAATTCCATTGCAGATGCACCACCTTCGCTGGTGGATGTCTCTTAAATTACCCTGAGCAACTCACTTAACTTCCTCGTTCTCCCAGGTTGCACCTGCAAACAAGCTTTCAGCTTAGTGTGTCTCACCTGGTAAAATAATTGGTAGAAAAAAAAAAATTAAAAACCTTAATGGAATCTCTCTCCAACCATTGTGCTATATCCCACTACCCAAAAATGGTAAAAGCTGTGCTATCCCCCCTTCCCCCCACCCTACTGACACCCTCCTCCTCACCTTGCCTACCCAGGCAAAATGCTGCTCTGTGCTTGAAAAAATAATCTTTTCCCCCCACCTGTGCACCAAACCCACTCCACCTACCGCCCACCACCAAAGCCCCACTGTCTTTATTGAGCAGCACAACCAGTCCCCAATCTCTACCTAACCACCTTCTGGTTCCCACGCCCTCCTTCCCCCACCAGCACCTGCAAAAATAAGCCTGAAATAAAGAACAAGGTTCCCTGGTGCAGAGCATCTGCTCTGATTAACGTCCATCTTGTAATGGCAGGAATGAATGAGTAGTGAAGTCTTTGATCCTAGCAAAAACTGGCTGGCTGAAAAATTCAAACAGTTAAATTTTTTTATGAGCAATGACATAACCATTCTACCATTTGCAGACACTGAAGAGAGCAAACCCTCTACATCAAGGGACCATTTTCTTTAGTCCAGGTTGACTTGTGGGTGCTAGGATACGGGAAGGATGGTGGTGGGGACCAGATGGGAGTTGAGTGGGGGTTGGAGGACTTTGTCTGAGCTGCCTAGTAAAGATAGCAGGACTTGGGTTGGGGGATTGTATTTGGCATGCAGGTGAGGGGAAGGGATTGCATTGTTTAAGCACAGAATATTATTTTCCTGGGGCAGGAGGGGAGAAGGTGCCAGCAAAGGGGTTAGGGTTAGGTCATTTATATTACTTTGGATGGGGCAATCTTTTTATCATTTTTGGTTTGGGGTGGAGGTATAGCATGAAATTTGCAATTGGGTTCATCTGTGAATTGTCCAGACAGCATGCAAATTTGGCCAGTTTGCCTGACGAATAACAATGTGAATTGTGGACCTTACCTACATGCATTTTTGCAAAATGTGTGTATTTTGTCATGGAGCAAATTTTGGCAACATTGCACACCACTAACTTTGACATATCCGCTAGGACAAACAGAATAATTAATCATTGGAAGCACACAACATATACCAACAAACTGCTCTTCATCCCCATTCATTTGTATTTCCAACAGTGCCTATCAACAGTAAAATTTCAGAAGAATGACTGAGGATGAATATCAGTCTGCAATATAAAGTGCATATTCAACTACAGTCTGATCTTATACACTGTGTCAGAAAGGGTCTGATGCAACACACTCATCGTATCCTTTAGAAGTCCTCTGTTGCTGATAGTAAGAATGTTGCCTCACATTCTGCACAAAGACTTCAAAGCCTACAGAACCTCTCTACTACCCCTAATTATGAGGAAGGCTCCTCTTTTATCCCTCGGGAATCTCATATACCATGTGGAGAAGGCACTGTTTCATATTGTGCTCTGGGATGTCAAGGCAGAAATTCATATTAATCCCTGTTGCTCAATCAACAGAAAACTTTATGGACATGAAAACACTTTACACAGGGTTCAAACTTCCTATCTCAGTTATATGATACTGTGTCCTACATTTTGACTCAGTTTCCCACACAGTGTCTCATATTTGGGGAATCACCTAAAATAGATTGCCAGAGAAAGTGGTATCAGTCAATACTGTCACAAATTTAAAACTGATATTTATCAAGTACTTTGAAATTAGTGGAATGCTGGGGTATTCTCACTGGTGTATTCCCACTGAACTGCTGGGAGGGAGGAAGTCAATGGACAAATGGTATTCTTTCCTCCCTAAAACTGTATGTACAGTATGTATGTATGTACTGTAGTCAGTCAGCTCATATGTTTGTTCAATCTTTAAAAATGATTATCACAAAATACACACATATATGAAAATAGCAACAAAACATTAAAGACAACAAGGACAAAGATTAACATACAATACTTATGCAAAATAACAATATGACACTGCATTAAATGCTGAAGTGCCACAGGTCAGTGTAAGATAGAACCTAGAACAAGAAAAACACATTTACATGTAATATTTGTGCAAAAATGACAGTATGACATTGCAAAGAATACTAAGGTACCACAGGCTAATGCAGAATAGAACCTAGGTACTGACTACTTTCCTTCTCTTTATTTTTCTAGTTAGACAAATTTCCCCACAGTATGTATTATAAGGGGATCCTCAGTGGAGAGAAACACCCGAATTAGCTCTGTTTCACTAGTCGTAGAAATACCAGATATCAGTGGCAAAAGCCACTTGTTCCTAATTTTAGTATACCAAGTACACCTCAAAAAGACATGAACCAGATCTTCTCTTTCTCTTTCTGTTAACAACTCCAAAAGGTGTCTTTAGGATCCCTAGATTTCTTTTATAGGGCATTTTTTTACATTTGATTAAACAATTCTAACCTAAATTTTGTGTACGTCCTACGAATATCAGGATCTTCCAGAATATCAAGATAAAATCTATACACATGTGTATCTACACTATTTGTATATTATTTAGAGTAATTCGATCCAGCAATACAAGCCATATCCAAGTCTTTATAATATTGCAGTATTGGTTTCTTCATACAAGGTCTATATTGTTCACCAATGAGCACATTTTGTTGTCTGTATGACACAAGAAGAGAGAGCAAGTATTTATTCAGGAGTCTATACAAGTGTTTTAGCCAGGATGATTGTCTAGAACCGCTGGGCACCCAGACCTCTTTCTCTGCTAAGCACATTTTCACCCATCTTTCATTAGGCAGTCTTAGCACTCTTATCCAGTAATTAATTATCCTAGAGTCTGCCAGAGATTGCAATTTGGGACTGCCCAGTTCTGCTCTTACAAAAGACACAGGGGTTGATTTTTGGAAACCCATTACATTCCACAATAATTTAGTAGCAGGTTTTTCTAAGTGATCATTAGGGCTAAGTCCCCAAATTTCTGTCCCATAGAGGGATTGGGCATTAAACTTTGCCTGCAGGGCATATAGGAGAGGTCTAAGAGAATACCCTCCATAAGCATGATTCAATTTTGCTAAAGCCCCAATAGTTCTGTTAGTTTTGGTAAGTATATGATCATAATGTCTACTCCAACACCCATTATAAGAGTAATAAATGCACAAATACATATAGGTAGGAATTATCTCCAGCAGGTCATCCTGCAGTTTCCACTGATATCTGGTGTTTCTAGCACCAATGACCATTACTTTTGTCTTATTTAAGTTTATTTTCAGAGATAAAGACTCAGAAATAGTTGCTAATAGATCTAGTTTTTTCTCCTGAATGCCTGAGACAGTAAGAGAGCATAGTACCAGGTCATCAGCATAAGCAAGGGAGGAGCAGATATTTGAACCAATTTTAGGAGAATCTGATTGAGACGCCTGTAGTTTAGTTAATAAATTATCCAAGTAAATCGAAAATAGCATGGGTGCCAGTATGCATCCCTGTCTTACACCTTTGTTGGTAATTAATTTACTTGATAAAAAGTTTCCAGTGCGGATCTGGGCCCACATGTTTGAATAAAGAATTCTAATACCATTAACAAGGGCTGTGGAAATACCATGATTTAACATTATGTCCCATAAAGTTGACCTATTTATTGTGTCAAATGTAGAGCTGTAGTCCACAAAGATTATATATAGTTTTAGTTTCCTGGCTATGACATATTTCTTAATTAGGTGGGAGAATTTGAAACAGTTATCTAAAGTCAAAAAATGTTCACAGAAGCCAGCTTGAGCTGGAGCAAGGCCCCCGATTATTCTATTTCCTCCTTGAGTCTTGCCAATAGAATTTTTGAAAAATTTTGCCTGAGATGTCCAAAAGGCTTATAGGGTGAATATAAATTGTGTGATCCTCTTTTGAGACCTTTTTATGTTGATGAAGTGCATGCGCAAGAAACATATTGCAGCAGCTTGCTGCAGAAGCAAGTTGTGGAGGTGGGGCACTGTTATGACCAGTGCCCCCACTGTCTTTGGAGGCTTAGTCCACTCTCCCCAATGGGGTGGCACGCTGCTGCTGACCCTAGTTCAGTCAGCATACCACAATCTTGAAACATTTCAGCCGCTGCAATCAGGGGCCACCCCGTCACTGCAGCATCAGCCATGCTGCAATGAGGGAGTGACCCATCATTTCAGGGTGGTCCCTTGCCTTCCACCGACCCAGTTTGCCGACAGAGAGTCCAGTTCCCATCAGTTTCTGGTGTCTGCTGAGGGGGTGCCCAATCCCCCTCAGCATTATGTCCCTTTCCCCTGTTTCTTTGCTGACAGGGGTTCCCAATCCCAGTCGGCAAGTTCCCCCCATTTCTTGTGTGCCGAGGGTGTGCCCAATCCCCCTTGGCTCATAAGTCCCCCTCCAGTATGTGCCGATGGGAGTGCCCAATTCCCAATGGCTCCAGTCCTTCCCACCCCAAAATACGCAGTTGGCACACTGGGAGCCCACCCTAGCATGCCAAAAGTACCCGTGAAATGGAAAACCTGTCCTGCGAAGTCTATTTTTTTTACCCCTGTAAAAAAGAAAATGGTCCCTCGCTGTCTGCGCCCCTCCCATAACCTGCACCCACCCTCTGTGCACCCTGCCTCCCCACACACACCCTCACCCCATACTTTTCCCGCAGAGCCCAGTGCAATGATCTTCAGTGGACCGGGAACACAACTGCATTCTTCAAAGCCGACCGCAAACTGAAGAAATGCCGGTAAGCTGTATAATGGCATAAATAGGTTTTTTTCAATTTTGCTGCATATCTCAGGCATTGTTTGGAATTTTGGCACCAAATTTTCAACATGGGGTTATTGGGACCCCTCCTCATGAATTCATGCACTGTCATGGCATTATTCGGTCCTGAAAGGTGCTTTCTCGGTCACTGCATGGAATCACCTTTCAGGACCAATTAACAAAATGACAGTGCCAGTGTTCATGAGGTGGGCTCTCAAAAAGCTCATGTTGCAAATTTGGTGGAAAAAATCAAAAAAATTACTGTTTTACGAACATGCATTGTGCAGTTGCTACACACGCTTGTAACTTTGCGAACTTGCAATATTTTCAGACCATATTTTCAACACTGGCATTTTTCACACCTCCTTATGAACACTACAGCTGTAATTTTTCCCATCTTGGCCAAAATGTGTTTTCGCACTTCTGGTGCAGAATAGCCCGGTCGCTGTGGGAAATCAGTGTTCTGGACAGATTAAGAAAATGACAGTGACACTGTTCATGAGCAGAGGTCCTAAAATACCTATGTTGAAAATTTAGTGACGATAGTCCATCAATTGACTGTGTTACAAGTGTGAGTTGTGCAGTTTCCTCACACTCTTGTAACTTCGGAGTTTGTAATATTGTCATGCCAGATTTTCAACACTGGTATTTTTCACTCCTCCTTATGAACAGTACAGCTGTCATTTTTCACATCCTGACTGAAATGTGTTTTCGCACTTCTGGTGCAGAATTGTGCGGTCGCTGTGGGAAATCAGTGTTCGGGACAGATTAAGAAAATGACAGTGACATTGTTTATGAGCAGAGGTCCTAAAATCCCTATGTTGAAAATTTGGTGATGAAGGTCAATAACATGACTGTGTTACAAGCATGTATTGAGCTATTTCCATGCACCCTTGTAACTTTGCAAATTTAGAATATTTTCACACCACATTTTCAACACTGGCATTTTTTCACATCTCCTTAAGAACAGTACAGCTGTCATTTTTCACATCCTGGCCAAAATATGTTTTTGCACTTGCGGTGTAGAATAGCATGGTCACTGTGGGAAATCAGTGTTTGGGACAGATTAAGATCGAGCGAGTGAGGGAGGGGGAGTGAAAGAGTTCAACGGAGCTCTGTTGGGACTGCTGTGGATTTCTTTGTGGGCAGAAAAAGGCGTCAATGCAGGCAGGGGCCCAGTACAAAAGGGCAGCCTGCAGCACTGGGAGAAACAGAATGAGCGAATGGGGGGGGTGAGCGAGCTCAACGGAGCTCTGTCAGGACTGCTGCAGATTTCTTTGTGGGCAGAAAAAGGCATCAGTGGAAGCAGGAGCCCAGTATAAAAGGACAGCCTGCAGCGCTGGGAGAAACAGAATGAGTGAGTGAGAGAGGGGGAGTGAACGAGCTCAAGGGATCTGTGTCAGGACTGCTGCAGATTTCTTTGTGGGCAGAAAAAGGTGACAACGCAGGCAGAAGCCCAGTACAAAAGGGCAGCCAGCAGCATTGGGAGAAACAGAATGAGCGAGTGAGAGAGGGGGAGTGAGTGAGCTCAATGGAGCTCTGCCGGGACTTTACAATTGCCCACCGTCCCTCCCAGGGTCCTCTGTAGTCCTATATTACAGCAGGATCTCTGGAGTGGAGACAAAGCAATGATTGTATACTTTAGGATTGCTGTAATAATACAGATTTCATTGTTCTGTTTTTTTATCTAACTGAGCGAAGTACTGAGCTATACTGTTATGATTGCTGTAATAATACATATTGATTTGTTCTGTTTATTTCTCTAACTGAGCTGAGTAATACTTGGAGTGCAATAGGATTTCTAACTGGGCTAAGTGAAACTATATGAGAGCCGAGAACAAAAAGTATGGTAGTTGAGGGGTGAAAAACGGACAAGGAGGCTTTAAGATTGCTACACTAATACAGTATCTAATGGATGAGATTTGAGACTGAATTACCCTGGTCAGCAAGGGGTCAGTAGGGGACTAGAGTGTGGGGGACAGAATTTGACTAAATAGGGGCCTAACAGTTGTAGTAGGGTACAGAACCTGGGAGTAAGAGCCCGTAACATAAGAGGGGGGCCAGAATGGGGCAGGTGCCACATGTCAGTAGGGCAGGTATCTTAGGAAGGGTGGAGGGGTGTACAGGGTGTGGGTGTGCCATAATCCTGGACTGGGCTTGGAGGATGGGGGCGTGTATGGTCTGTAGATGACTGGCTAGTTTGAGGGAGGAACTGTGGAGGTTAGGGAGGAGTGTAAGTGGCAAGGCAGATGAGTATGGTAGGCATCCTGAGGGGAGGAATAGGGGATGGCAAAGGGGCACGGAGGAAGAATAACTAGAGACTGAAACTGACCCCAGTATCAGAGACACTAGCAGAAAAGAGAGGAGAAGGAAGGGGGTGCCAAAGGCGAGGGTGAGAGGCCTCCTGATGGGGGAGGAAGAGATGATGAGGAGCACCAGGGAAGAACCAGGGGAGAGAGCAGATGGCTGCGGGTTGGGCGAGACCAGGGGTGGCACGGAAGGGAACATGTAGGAGGGGGAAACTGATAGCTGGAAGAGATGTAGGACTGGTATTGACTATGAATAGATTCGAACCTCTGCTATGGGACAGAGAGGGGGAGCAGGAACATACTGAAGGGGGAGGACAAGCAGGGCATGAGAGGATTGGCAACAGGTAGGGGAAGAGATAGCGAGGACAAAAGGGTAGAAGGGGGCTAGTAAGGAAGGAGGGAGTGGTGACTGAAGGAGAGAAACCTACGGGAAGGGGGAAGGAAGGAAGGGGCATCATTATCGGGGTGGAAGGGAATGGGGGCTCTAAATTGACAACAGCAGGGATAGGAGAGGGGTTAGAAATCAGCAGGGGAGGAGGGGAGGTTGACATGGGAAGTCCAGTAGGAAATAGTCAGGCTGGGAAGGGGTTCAAGGGGGATGGGAGGAATAAGGCAGATGAAAGGAGTGAGGTGGAAGTGGGGGTACAGCTACAGAAGTCACAGAGGTTGCAGTTGGCGGGGGTAAGGGACAGGGAAGAATGAATACTGGGGTGGTGGAAGAGGCATTAGAAGGGAAAGGGGGTAAGGGTTGGGGGAGTACTTATCCTGGGGAATTCTATACTGAAATGGGTGAGATGGCACGAAAAGGGGGAAGGCATAGCCATATCTGGGTTGAAGCTGTCCCCAGGTTTACTGCAGGAGGGGCAGGGCAGGTGTTGCATATGAGTACAAATGACTTGGTGGGGAACACTGTGGAACTAGTGAGGGGGAAGTTTGAGTATTTGGGCAGGCAGTGTGAGGGGGTGGGGAAGTCGGTGGCATTCTTGGAGGTACTGTCGGTACCCTGTGCAAGCATGGAGAGAAAGGGTAGGCTTGAGAAATTCGAGTGACTGAGGGATTGGTGCCACACGAAGCATTATGGGTTAGTGACTAACTGGGGTAGGGTTGGGGGGGATAGTGACTTGTACACAGGGAGAGGGTACACTGGAACAGGAAGTGGAGGGGCATATTAAAGGCAGCATTGTTGCCAGGCCATTGGCACTGAGGGATGAAGTGCTGGAAGCCACACCTTGGCCATGCTGGTGACCCGGTTTCAGATGCAAGCCTGGCCTGCCAGGGGTTAGCAAGGAAGGAATAGGATTGAGCATCCGGAGGACTGCTCTCCTATCCTGGGGTGGAATCCAGGGACCCACCTGCTCTGTAGCGGCCCCTGGTGATGACCGCGGGTGCTACTACAGTGGTGTAGTAAAGGGTGGAAGACTGTGGTGGATGATGGCATGTTGTGCCTAAGCGTCATTGCACAGCTGCACTCTGCAAAGGGAGAAAAGTGAAAAATGTGCTATGGTCAGGCAGCATGAGCTTCTGATACCCCCTGCCTGCCCCGAATGGTGCCTCCTCAACCGGATCCTGCTCCGGTGGGTCGACCTGGGAAGCTCCTCACCACCGGACCATGGGGGTAATCCATGGAGGTGAGCAGGTCGGCCTGATGTCAGGAGCAGGGCTAGGGGGGTCAGTTGGAATGACCAAGCTGACTGTAGCCCAGTGAGAAAATATGTAGAAAAAAAAAATCCAGGATTACATTGGTGTATCTCTACTAAGATGGATTTAAACAAATGGTGAGGGGCGGTGGCCAAAAGACTGAAGTTGGTAGAAAGGTCTGGACAGGAGAGCCTGATGAGCTCACCGCCCTAGATATAGGTAAAGGCAGAGGCATAGCAAACCTGGAAGGGGGCAGGCAGAGTGGTCTGAATGTAATACAGAAGGCACCACCACCACCCAGTAAGAATAAGGAGGAGAAAGGATGCAGATTACTGGGAGCATGGACACAGGCCAAGGAGGAGAAGAGTGAGGAGAAGGAGGGGTATGGGTGGAAGGTAGTCTGACTACATGGATAGAGAACTGGTTACAGGGGAGTGTGCAGAGGGTGGTGGTGGGGTAGCTCTCGGCACCCACAGCAGTGACAAGCGGGGTGCCACAGGGCTTAGTGCTTGGCCCAATGCTATCTGGGCTCTTTATCTCTGATATAGCACACAGAGTGGGGAGCAGGGTTAGTCTGTTCGCACATTATACCAAATCAAAAGTAAATAGTTAATAGTAGCAGAGCCCCCACACACACACACGCACACATATATACACTCCCCGAAAAGCTGCTTAAAGGCATGCAATTCATTAAAATCAGTTCCATTTTCTTACTTACTTGGGGTTCAATGCCAACAAGTGTAAAATCATATACCTAGGGCATAGGAACCCCGATGCTGGGTATAGGATGGGGGAAGGTACTCATACTCACTAGACATGAAAGGGTCCTTGAGGTTATTATATCAGAGGACCTCAAGATGGCAGTACACTGTGACAAGGCTATGGGCAGGGCAAATTGGATTCTGGGGTGTATAAGGACTGGCATCTCAAGTAGGAGGAGGAGGGATGTTGTGCTGCCATTGCATCACTCCCTGGTATACCCCCAGCTGGAATACTGTGTCCAGTTTTAGAGTCGACACTTCAAAAAGGACATAAGGTGGAGGTTTTCCAGAGGAAGGCAACTAAAATGGTTCAGAATTTTCACAGGAATCCCTACAAGGAAAGGCTGAAGAATCTCAACATGTACACTCTGGAAGAGAGGAGGGCAAGAGGTGAAATGATCAAGACCTACAAAGTACCTCACAGGGGTAAAGAGGGTTCAGTTGGGGAGAGTCTTCAAATGAAGATGAGCTCCCAAACCAAGGGACATACAGTGAAGCTGTGGGGGGGCATTCAGGATAGATGTGAAGAAATATTTCTTTACTGAAAGGGTGGTAGACGCCTTGAACAGACTGCCAGGAGAAGTGGTGGAAGCTCAAATTGTAGGGGGCATGAAGCATGCATGGGATAAACATAGGGGTATATTAGAAAAAGGGGAAGGAGGGGGTCAACGGAGATCAATAGGGCTATGGAAGTGGAGTAGGTTTAAGTTCATTGCAGGAAAAATCCATTAAGCAAGCTCATTCACAAGGAGGTCCTGATGGACACAGGCAGAAAAAGACATGTAGTAACATATATAGGCAGGAGTTACAAGTAGGAAGAGAACTCTTGGGCAGACTGGGTGGGCTGAGCAGTCCTTTTCTGCTGTCAAATTCTATGTTTCTATGGCATCATGTGTTAATTCAGGTGCAGTGTTTATTCAAAGTTGGGCCTACCATACATCCAGATGTAAGGTACAGTACATTACCAAATTAGATGCAGCCCACTTACAGTACAATAAACAGAACCCCAGTGCTTCGAGAAACCTTTACTCTTCATAAGGCTGCTTAAAGAGCTGGGGTTCTATTTGCAGTGTCCACACCAGTATGATCTTAAAATCGTCACTGCATCTGAATGAGTACTTGATTCTTGCTCACTCCATTATTTCCCCACTTTGAAAACTGCTTGTCCTGAGTTAGTTTTGGGCTGGCAGCACCTCGCCTATGTTGGAAGATGACCAATAAGCAGCATTGACATCAGACTTCACAGACTGTGAAGGCAGCTGCTCACAGACAGACATAATGCAATTCTATTGGGGGGTAGGAGGAAGTAAGCTGTTGATTAACTTGAATCTGCAGCTAATCCATCAGGTAGGGAAATGGACAGACTAGGTGGGCCAAGCGGTCCTTATCTGCCTTCAGATTCTACGTTTCTATGTTTCTCACCCACCATCTTGGCAAGAAGAAGGCTACAGCTGTTGCCACTGATGACTGTTTGGGTGTGTGGATGGGGGGACCAAAGGGGACAGACATAAGGAGATAAAATCATAATAAAAATAGTGAGACCTTCACCAGCTTTCCAAAACACTTACCAGTAAAAGAACACTCTATGAAGTTTTTCAAATGACAACACAAGCTGTTGAGCCTCTGTCTGCCATCTGACACTAGGCACCAGCCAGCATAGAATTGCCTAATGAAGGCAGTGTGGTCATGTGGTTACTGAAATACTGGAGATTACAGATTTATAAGAACAAAAGAATATCACACAGAAGCTGACACATATGCCTATAGCAGCTGTCTCCTGCTTCTCAGTACTTATATATATACCCTTGAGGTACTTGAATGTTTCTATCATATCCCCTCTTTCCCTCCTCTCTTCCACTGAGTACATTTTGAGGTCCCTTAATTTCGTCTCATAAATCTTGTGTTGCAAGCTCTGTACCAACTCATTCGCCCTTCTCTGGACCATCTCCAGCCTGTTAATATCCTTATGAAGGTGCGACCTCCAGAACTGCACACAGTACTCCATGTGAAGCCTGACTATGGTTTTATATAATGGCATCACTACCTCCCTCCTTATGCTGGTGATACCCCTGCCTATGTACCCCAGCATGTCACTGACCCTCCCAGCTGCCTTACCACTTTGACATTTTCAGGTCATCTGAAATAAGAACCCCCAGGTCCCTTTCCTTCTTTGCGACTGTCAGCAACTCCCCCCCCCACCCTGTACCTTTCCCCATGGTTTCTGTGTCCCAGGTGCATAATTTTGCACTTTTTTGACTTAAACTTCAGTTGCCAGTCCTCAAACCATTTCTCAAGCTTCCCCAGGTCCCTCCTCATTTTCTCCACCCCCTGGGGTATCCACTGCATTACAGATCTTGGTGCAATCTGCAAATAGGTAGACCTTTCCCTTTAGCCCTTTTGCAATGTCACTAATGAAGACATTGAACAGGACTGACCCCAGGACCAATCCCTGCGGCACCCCACTGGTCACCCCCTCTCCCCAGACTGCACCCCATTTACCACCACTTTCTGCCTCCTTCTCTTACCCAGTTTCTAACCCACTTTACCACCTTTCCCCCATGCCCAGCCTACTCAGCTAGTTTATCAGCCTCCTATGTGGGACGGTGTCAAAGACTTTGCTTACATCAAGGTAAGCATTGTCCACTGCCCCACCCTGATTTACTTCCTTTGTCACCCAGTCAAACAGATCAACCAGATTTGTCTGACATGACCTCCCCACTGTGAATCCATGTTGCCTATGGTCCTGGCCTCCAATGGTTTCCAGATGCCCCACTATCCTTTCTTTAACCAATGCCTCCATGATCTTCCCCACTACTGAACTGAGGCTGACCAGCCTATAGTTCTCCACCTCCTCCCTACTGCTGGATTTCTATAGAGGGACCACATGTGCCCTCCTCCATTTCTCTGGTACCGCCCCTCTGTTGAATGGCTCACTGAACATGACTGCCAGAGGTACTGCTATTTCCCTTCACAGTTCTTTTAATATCCTTGGGTGTATGCCATCTGGTCCCCTCGCTTTGTCCACCGTTAATTTATTCACCTTCTTCAGGATTCTTCTGCCTGTGAATGGACTATTGTCCACCTCTTCACACCTCTGCAACTGCTGTGGCCCTTGCCCCTCACCCTCTTCTGTGAATACTGAACAGAAAGACATAGTGGATGTCTTGGGGGGGGGGGCACATGACAGTTTTTAGGCATGGTACTTTCACTTCCAAATACCTAAACGGCACATATAAGCAATCAACATTCGACATTGACAAATGCTTGTTATGAATTGGTACAATGGTTGCACCAACCCATGAATTTGGTATATAATTATTCCAGAAACATTCATTAAAAAGAGGACCAAGAAATCTGCCCAGTCTTCAGTGGAATGTAAAAAGACTTCCCCGGGGATTTTATCCAGACCTGAGGCTTTACTGTGTTTAAAACTCAATATTGCTTTAACAGTTTCTTGTTTTGAAAAGGGGACATGTTGAATTTTTATCTTATTCATACTATTCCATACACTTTCTGTACGTACTGTATGCACAGCATGCATTAAATGTGCAGTAGTATTTATTGAGTATGCAGTGTCATTCATCAGGGTCAAGAAAACAGTGTGAGATTTCAGTTTACTGTGTGACAAAATAGAGTAATTTTTGGATTTGACTGAGTTCCTGCAGAGTCTTGAAAGTTGTCCAAGCATAAACTGTGAAAATGCACTTGATCCTGGTGGACAGAACTGTACCTATAGTGCATGGTGAGGGCTCATTCAGCACAGAAAACCATACTAGCTGAAATGTTATTGTACCACAGTTCAAAGGTCATGGGACATGTTTGTATAACACTGTGGCACAACATTTCAGCTAGTTTAGAAAGCTCACAAGCCACAACAGCTGTGGCAACAGAAGTGGCAGGATCAACCACATAGTAACTTCTGACGGTGCTGGCATGATCACTTGAACCTCCCAAGATGCAAACAATGCAGGATCAACCAGATATTTACACTTGTATTAAAAAATGCAGGATCAGTCAGATATTTGAAATTACTTACAACAACTAAGACGATTCCTTTCAGTAAATCCTCTCGCTTAGCAAGAAATAAGGCCACCATATTTTTTCTTTTGAAAAACCCTCCTACAGGCAACAGGCAACTGGCAACCAACAAAAGCCTGAGCTAGGGAAGTAGGGATGTCTGCTTCATAACAACTACATCACTGACCCCAGCAACCAGTCTTAAAACATGGAAATAAGATGTGGCAGATAACATTTATTTAAAAAAAAGAAGTTTTAAAATTACTTTCAGGGGCACCACACACTATAAAAAATACTGGATGTGCAACTTTATGCACAACCAGTGTATTGTGCAACCTCAGGGTTCTGATTCCCATAGGCCTCTTGAGCTTCTCTCTTGAGGTCAGAGGGAATCAGAGAATCAGAAACCCTCAGTGGCACAATAGTCTTGTTGTGCATAGTTGCCCATCCAGTACTCCCTATGTTGTTTATTTATGCATGTCATATATATTATAGTGGCACAGTAGTGCAACTTTAGTTAGGGTTGAGTACCCCATTTAAGGTTAAATGGTGAAATGTTGCACCTTAATAACTTTGCTACTATATGATGGATTTGCCTGAAGTTTGGCAGGCTTGGAGCATTAGCATAGATCTTGGGATCTGCCAAGTTTTGTACTGGTCAGATATACAGATGCAGAGTTATTAAGTGACATTCTGGAGAGCATTTACGCTTTTTTTGTGCATTCTTTGCTTGCACCTACAGGTCGCACACTTTGTGCCACTGGTCCGAAAACTTCAGCGAACATGCAGCTGGCATCCCCAATGTGCCTTTTGAAGATTTCATGAGAAAATATTAAATGGTTCAAAAGTTATTCAAAAAACAATTTTCCCATTATAGTCAATGGGAAAGTTAACAAAAAGTTTGACAGTGTAGCAAATGCAGTTTTTAGGGTCGCAAATGACCCCTGTAGTGTTGTGAGTCAGCCATTTTCTTTTCAGTTACTGATCACAGAAATGCTTGGCATTTAAAATTGGGACCCTCTAGGGACACAATTCTTTTTGTGTTTACGTAGTCGAGCCCTGAGGATGGTAGGCATGTCTTTATTTTGGGGTTAAACACCCTAGAAATATGTTTTTGAAATTTTTGGAAAGAGTAGTGTCACAAAGTAGTGTTGCACCTGCACACTTTCGTGATTTTTTTTGCGAAAGTGTCGCAAATCACTACACTACTTTGCAGCACTATGGTCAAAATAACAGGAATAGTTTGCCACCCTGCTGCAAAACAACGATTTGGTCTTTTGGGCTGAAATTTGGAGGGAAGAAAGCCAACATCCCACAGATGTACCTTTTGGTGGTTTGGTGAACATTTTTTTTGCAGGGATGCAGAGTAATGGTACTCCAAAGTTGATGCTTTTTCTCATAGACTAACATTGCAGTGTTCACCGCGCCTTTTGGGGCCTGTGTCTCGGAAACGGTGCGAGATACAGACTTTTCATCAAAAAAATGCTTAGTCCCTTGGGGGTTAAGTGTGAAGTGCAAACCTAGCCAGGAAAGTCATGAATGATTTGAAATATTAATTTTTTTTCTACTTCATACGGTTCCTGAGATATAAGCAATTTAGTATTCCAAGTGCTCATTTTCTGGTCTGAGGCCCATTATTATGCATACATTCTTTGTAGTCACTGTGTTTCTCTATGCAGCTGTTGGGGACAACCAGGGTGTGCGCTCCACTTACTGTTACACTTAACATTTCCACTTGCGTTTCTGTACCCGTTTGCATTACCGTTCACGTGTATGCCCCATGTGCATTAGCCTTTGCGTTTTCATTTGAACTTGTGTTTCTGTTACTGCTACCATTTGTGTCTCCATTACTGTTTGTGCTTGCATTTCAGTTTGCGTCACTGTGTGCATTACCATTTGCGTTTTCGGCCACCCTTCTATTTGCGTTTGTCTTTCTTTCTGCATCATCGTTGCTGTTACCATTACCATTTGGATTTCCAATTGCATTACCATGACCGTGCAAGTTACGGTTTGTGTTTCTGTATCCACTTGCATTTCTGTTTTGTTGAAGCGTTATTGTTGCAGTTACCATTACTGTTTGCCTTTACAATTGCGGTACCGTGACCATGCGCGTTACAGTTTGTGTTTCCATATGCATTTGCATTTCAATTTCTGTTTCCTTTGGTATTAGTGTGTCAGTGTCTCAGCAGGTAGCACACTCGCCTCTGAGGTTGGGAGATCAGAAGGCTGGGGGTTCTATCCCCACACCAGAAACTTGGGTTAATATCCCAATACTGACACTGTAGTGCAACATGAGGGGGGTGCTGCATTCCTGAGGTGCCTTTTTTGGATGAGACATTAAACTGAGGTCCCATCTACCTGTTCTGTGGTAGTTCAGGTGGATGTTAGAGATCCCATGGCACTTATCAAAAAGAGTAGGGGAATTTTTATTAAAACTTGAAAGCAAAACATATACACAATAGTATTACTGTACACAAAATCATAATGCAAAAACAATGATAATCAGAAATAAGTATTTCAACATACATTCAACACAAAATTTCTTTCTTTAGAGTCCCAAAATGTAATAATAAATGCTGCCCCCCACTAAAAGAGTAGGGTAATTTTTATTCAAATTTGAAAGCAAAACATAGACAAAATAGTGGTAATGTACACAAAATCATAATGCAAAACAATAATAAACAGGGATAAGTATTCCATCATACAGGTAATACAAAATGTACTTTCCTTTGTGCTCCCAAAGACCCAAAACTGAGTAAAAAACGAAAGTCCTCCCCCGCCACACTAAAGGAAATGGAAATACAGTAACCAATGTCAGACAAAAAATAACAGTCTGTGTTAAAGTCACACAAAACTATAAATCATAAAAGAATAGAAAACAAATTATTATTATATGCATACTATGCTAGGATACCATATCATAAATCCCATACCGGAACCACCCTCCCCCTGGTCCCTATTAAAAGAGTAGGGGAATACAATAGCAGAAGGAAAGGGAAACACAGACATAATGGACAAAACCAAAGGAAAGTACAAAGCTTCACATAATAATGCACACATGGGAGTGTTACATAAGTAACTAAAATTACAACTTACAATAATAATATACTAACACCACACAACTATCAATAGCTGCTGTCACAGCCAGTCAGCTGAACCCCATCTTAAAGAAATTAGGGTGTGGGAAATTGTATCAGAATCTTGCAATCTTAAATTGGTAATTGAGTTCTGAATCATAAAAAACAGGTTTTCAGCAGAAAAGTGGCGTTGCTGCATTGTCAGCCAACAACGTATATACCAGAAATAGAACTTAAAGCACACCAAAAACAACCACATAGTGACCTTGTCATGCTTGGTCCATAAATGTGGCAATATACCTAAACATAAGATTTCTAAGGTCATAGGACTAAAAGGAGACATAGGCCACTTGCGTTTTACTAGCTTCCAAAAGTCAATTACAAAGGGATGTTCCAGAAACAAATGAGCTATCATCTCAACCGTAACAGGACACGTGTCTCTCAGGCAATAACGATCTGTTATCTGCTTATGTTTCAAATTCCCCCTGACATTCAGTTTACCACGTAAGGATAACCTTAAAACATACCACATAAATTGTGGAATACGGGAGGTAGTTAACATCGTACCCATCAAAAGTTTTTGTTGTGATGTATAGGAATCAAAAGGAGCTGAATCTCGAAAATATTTATCAATAATAAAATTATATAATTCTTTCCTGCTAAACCGAGTAAGGTGCTCTTTAGTAATACCCCATTACTTAACCTTCCCAAAACAATCTTTTAGTGTCTGAGGAAGATGCGCAAGAGATGTTTGTCTAGGCATAACAGCATGTACAGGCCAGGACATAAATACAGTACCTAAGGAGTCTAAAAGCCACAGTATCCATTGCGTAACTTTCTTCATAATCAGGGGACATAACTTAGAATACAAAAACATAGTAAAGAAAAAAACAATAGGTTGAATCATTTTCAAACCATCATGTTTTCTGTCCGGTAGCCACAAGCTCTGTTTAATCAGGTTCAAGCGATTACCCCATACACAAGAAAAGAAACAACTATACATCTGGGTTTCCAGGGATGGAGGAAGACTAAAAACTGTACTCAGATACAGAAAAAGAGGTAACAAAAATGTTTTGATCATATAAACTCATTTTAATTTGGACAACCTCCATGTATTCCAAAGTTTCACTTTATTCTGTGCCCACGAAGTTTAATTTCCCAATTTAGGTAAGCCAAATCCCCTGTTCCAAATAAAAGTCCTAAAACAGTACATGTTTCTCTAATTACTGGGATGTCAATAATAGTGGTTTGGTATACATCCTCAACTCAAAGTGGGATACAATGACATTTCCCATAGTTAAGTTTAGCTCCCGTATGTATCATATAGTCCTGTAGGGCAGATTCCAAAACCAGGGCAGAAGGGATATCGTCAGCCATAAAACATACATCATCTGCATGAGTGATACATTTCATTTCTAGGTCAGTACTAGAGAAGAACATGCCTTGTATATCTTGTATGGCATAGATCTTCCAAATCAAGGGGTCCAAAGTGAATAGATATAAAAGAGCACTTAAAGGGCAACCTTGACGCACATCCCGTTGAATTTTACGCTTTTGTCCCAACCGCCCATTACAGTAAACCTGGGCAGTTGCATTATTATAACATGTTCTGATCCAATTAATAAAGATATGAGGCACCCCATATTGGACCAAACAATCCCATAAATAGGTACAGTATGTCTGACATTATCAAAGGCCTTGGCCTGATCTAAACTAAAAAGTAAACTCATAATTTCTCCCATAGCCCATCTCTGTATAATTTCTAGGAGCAATATCAAGTTATCCATAATTTTTCTATTCGGCACGGAACATGACTGTGCGGGATGTAATAAATAATCCACATGTATAAGCAACCTATTATTCAATAATTTAATCAGAATCTTAAAATCCGTATTAAGCAGTGTGATTGGTCTCCAATTTTCTAAATCTTCTCTATTCCCTTTTTTATACATCAAAATGACCATGCTCTCAGTCATACTATCTGGTAGAATACCAGAAACCAATGATTCATTCAATACCTCAGTAAATTCCCATAATAAAATTTTGAAAATTGAGGAATATAATTCATAGGGAACCCCGTCTGTCCAGGGGGCTGTACCCATCTTTTTTTGGGTTAATACATCAGAATATCCTAGGGTGGTAATAGGTTGGATAAGCATGTCTGCACTGTGGGTAGAGAGTAAAGGCAAGGCACACTGGGTCAACCAAGGTTGATGCACAGGAGTCAAAACATCCAGTGAACCAAACAATGTGTGAATGTGATTATCTAGAGCCCATAAAATGTCCCCTTTATTCGTGCACCAAATCCCATTCTCACCCCAGATACCTTCCATATACTTATGTTGGCGTTGATGAGCACAGTACTGATAGGAGTTCATAAAGGCTTTATCACCTTGAGAATTAAAATGGCATTCCATATCCAAAGTTTTTAATCGGTCATACTGTGCTTTATTCATAAGATTACGAATGTCAGACAAGGCTGAAAGCACCGACGAGTTGCCTGAACATGTAACTCCAAAAATTATGTCCTATAATTTGGTATACATCAGATTTATATCTGCTGTTTAATTTTCCTATAATTTGGAAATAATGCAGAATATCAGTTTTGGTATCCTTCCACCACTTCCCATATATATCATAAAGACAAACAACTGATTTTCCGGCCTCCAATATAGCCGTGAATCCATCATCTACCTTGAGGAGGAGCAAAAGTCCAATATTTAGTCTCCAGTACCCCGGACCTCAATGCATGGGTTCCTGGCTGGCAACCATGGCTTCTAGTATAGCATGGTCTCATGGTGCTACCGGCACAGTTTCAGTTTTAATGACTTTCAAGGATCTTGATAAAAATCAAAAATCTATTTGAGTGGTCTTAGTACCTTGAAAAAAGGTTTTCTTAAAGTTACCAGATAACCTAACCATATCTACCAAACCAGTTTGAACCAATAAATCATTCAGGCAATTAGCATCACAGTACATTTTTTGTGTCCGTAGACCCTTATCTTTCCTATATCTACTACAATTAAAGTCCCCTCCAAGAAACACATGTTTGGCTGTAAATAAATATGGCTGTACAGCCTTAAAAATGTCAATTCTAGCTGACTTAAACTGGGGGGGGCATAGTCATTCAAAAACCGACAGTGTAAACCGCTAATAATTTAGTCCAGCAACAAGACCTGACCAGGGACAACATCGTTTTACCAAATTTGTTCTGTGCTTTGGCTAATTTCACAGCTGGCACACCCTTGCTGGCTCAGTTTTACCTCCAGCTACCTACTACATAACAAAGGGTACCATCACTCTCCTACTAGGCCTGCTCACATTTACCCTTCTGGCTCAGACCACCCTACGTACTGTGCCCCCACCCTCCACCCCGAGCATTTCTCCCTTAAGCCACCCCCATCCACCAATTTGGTTCATTATTGAGAAACTAAGTCCCTTGCCCCTGCCTCTTTCCTCTTCCCTTGCATTACAAATTGTTGCAGGCAGGTAGCAGAAAATTGCAGTTTGTGGGCAATGAAGTGGAACAGTTGTTGCAGTTTGTGTGTTATATCAAAATACCCTATACTCAAAAATACTATGGGTGAACTGTTGTCATCATGAGTTGGGTTACTTTTAATTATACAATAGCAAGGACATTTCCTGTATTCTGATTGGTCAGTAGGTGCCTGAGACAGCAGCGATGTTATTACACAATGTCATCACTGTATTGATTTGTTGGAGCTTTTTATTGCTGTTTTCTACTCAGAAGCACAAAAAATCTACTAAAAACATTTATTTGTTTTTTATTTTGTATAATATCGAGCCATTGTATAATTGCAATAAGGCATTCCAAGGTGTGTGTTATTATGTAATAACGTCACTTCTGGGGTGGTGGAAGCACTCGGCGACACACATCTTGTTGTGCCTTACTGCTTAAATAATGTACCCTAACCCAACCAAAAAGCAAATGCTACCAGCTGTAACAATGAGCCCAGCCAGGCACAGACAGTGTTTAAAAGATGTGGGCCTGGATTTTCAAAGGGCCCTTAGATCCATGCAAGCTGCGCCAAACAACCTGCTTGAATCAGATGTTGGTGCGTCAAATACTGTGCACCATATTTTGCAAGAAAAGTGATCTGTGTGACAAAATACCCCAAACTGATGCAAGAGGTCCACTGCATCAACACACTGGTGTTTGGAATGGGAATCACACAAGCCACATCAAAATAAATGGTGCAAGCTGAGTCACAAATGATGCATGTTAAGTCAGAAAAATGACTCAAGGAACGAAAATGATGCAAACTGAGTACAAAAATGGTGCAAATTGATTACAAATGGTGCAAACTGAGTAGAAATTGTGCAAACTGAGTAGAAATGGTGCAAGCTGAGTAACCAATATGGTGCAAGCTGAGTCAAACAAATGACACCAAGGATGAGAATGACACAAGCTACATAAATAAAATGGCAGCTGAAATGGCCAAAACTAAGCCCCAAATGTTTTAAACTAGTCCTGCAGAAAAATACTGGCCCTTAATATTAGCATATTCAGGTCTGACCACCTGTTTTGGGTCTCTTTAGTGTCCCTTAGACCAGCCCTGGCTGGTCTAGCAGGTGACGGTACTTTGACATGTTTAGTGTCTGTGGTGCAGCTTTTAAATTCCCACTGGTGTGGTCTTGCACCATTTCTGTGGTGCAAGATGGCTTGCATCATGGTGCTGCCATATGTATGCGCAAGGCTGAGACAGCCACTTCTGATGCAGTGCTCCTTTGAAAATCGGATCTGGCACAATGTTTGACACTAGACTCTCTTGCGCCACTATTGTTTGGTGCATGCCCTTTGCATCATACCTGGGGCTTTGAAAATCTGGCCCATGGTGCGCATTGTTTAGCAACTTGTCTGCTTGATTCTCACAGACAGTAATCAGCATTTGGAGCAGAGGCATGGAAATTCTTGTTGAATTTTGGCTGCTTTTATTTTCCTTATTTCATTGTTAAGATTTGTTAGATACAGGCTCAGCAAGAAATGCTACAAGCATTTAATGTTTGTTAAGCACAATTACTCTTTTGAGTTGATTTCCTTTGATTCACATCTGGACACTAGTCTATACTTCCCATGTCTCCCTTCCCACTGATCCAAATGCTATACTGTTTAAACAGAAATGATTATCTATGTTTGAGCTTGCTACTGGGCTCCTGTTCATCAGCATATTGCGCGTTGTGATTTATTTACTACCACATGTAGTTTTGTTGATTTGATCCTGCTGTGCAGTAGGCATCATTGGGTTTATTGGTTGAGGGACTGAAACAGTTTTACAAGAAATTACAATACTTTTTGACTCTGCCTTATAAGTTTATGTGTGCCATAACTAACTGCAAAAGAATGTTTTGGAGATCTAGTTTTAATTAGCAACGAAATAGAGGGATTCATTGCTAAATAAAAAAACATTTAAACAAGGAAAATGCATCCAGCTACAAAAACACAATTCCAGTGCATGCCACTTAAATATGTTAGGCATTGAAGAAGGCAGTGGGATTAAGGAAACTACCTCCTTTGGTTCTGGAAAAAACCAAAATATTCAGGTCAAAGCACAAAAAGTGCTGCAATCTATAGTGTACCATGAATAATGAAATACAAACAACTTAGAACCCAAAGGCTAAACTGTATTGGCTAAATATTAATTGTAAATAGTCTACAGCAGCTCTTCCACAACTGGCTTATGTGCAGCACCCATGATATTTCATAAGGAGGTATACCAAAAAAATAAAGGAAAACAACAAAACAAAGATTACTGTAAGGTGTAGGGCAGTGAGGGAACATTAGTGGAAAGCTGGGCTGTCACAGCAAGGCTCTCCCAAACAAGCCTGGATAGCTGGTAATAACACTGTTATTAACATTTTCTTTTTGGGGGCAGCAGTATTGTCATTTCACCTGTTCCAGTGCAAAATTCCCAGCAAAAAAAATCAAGGTCACATCTGGGAAGGCGAAGGCAACTGCATTGCTCAAAGCCCAGTTGACAGCCATGTATGCCAAGGAGGGCTGAGACTGGCTGGAACCTTGTGTGAATGGGAGCAATGCTCCAAAAGGGAAGCTGGCAGTGGGGAAGAGGAAGCAGCCAAGTAAGGAGCCAGCAGCTCCTCCATAAAAGATACAAAAAAGAGGGGAGGATTAGGACCAGTTCAGGGGTTACTGAGTTGTCAAATAAGGAGTTTAATGAGATGATAATATGTGCCTTCAGTGGAGCACCCCAAGTGGTGCCTCATCTCATTAAGCCAACACTAGATCCAAAAAATCTGATCTTAAACATGCAGACCCAGATGTGGAAGTGGTGGGAGAATCCCAACCACCCACTCCAGAACTAGCACCATAGGACATGGTCATGCCATCCTCCCCCCCATAAGCAGTTGGATTGCAGTAAGATCTCAACCCCTGATGAGAAGCTGAATATGCTCATGGATGTGATAGTGGGCCTAGCAGCATCAGTCCAGGCTCACTGGATTAAAAATTGGGCATTTTCCACTGTTATAAAATGGATGCTCAGCCTAAATAATCATTTACGGTGCTTCACCCTACTCAAAGGCTTTGTCAGGGGGTGTCTTTACTTGATTGCTTTTTTTGCCTTTTTCTGTTTATACTCCTTCTTCCTGGTTACCCCCTTCTGACTGACCCCCCCGGCCCCATCACCCACCTCCTCAGGTACTTACCTTCCACTGATGTTCTCTGCCACTGGACTATGGCATCTGCCTGGCAACCAGTGTGGGGTCTGCGAGGGGTCAGTCATCATCCTGTCTCTGAGGAGTTTTCCTCTGATTTTCTCCCAGTTACTCCCCAAGGCCTCAGCAATGCACAGTTGTGCATGTGCATGGAGGTCCGTATGCATGCTAGAACCAAAAATGATCCCCCTCCACCCACCTGGCCTAGTGTCAGCCCCCATTTGCCCATTGCTGCCATGAAGCCTCCACTTGGTGGCAGCCATGAGCCAGGAAGGTCTAACTTCCCAATCTTGGAGAGGAGAGCTGCCTGATGGATGCTCTATCCACTGCCAGCCTGCCCCCCTCAGCTAACCTCGAGCAACCCATGCTCGTTCCCAAACAGGGGTCGCTGGCGTGGTGAGAGGTAAGGCATCCAATGCCTCAGCCCTCTACACCACTGGGCCAGCACTACTTAACAGCTTTTCTTCTAATCTGCATGTGAGTAGCCCAACAGGGCATATGGCATATACACTGGTGTTCTGAATTCATACTCCAAAACTTGGTTTCAAGTAAAAGCACAAGTCACCATTTGCTGAGACAGCAATTGAAGTTTGTAGCACAAAGTGTTTCCTGAAAAATTGCATAAAATTAAATGGAACATTTAAGTGCACTCATCATGGATATCTTTGTAATTTTATTTAGAGGCTTAACCAGCTTCAGCGGAAGTACCATCCCTATTGTTAGTAGAGCGGACCTTTTAATTTGAGATTTTTATAGATTGGGGAGTCCTGGACATGGTCTTGCTCATTGAAGTCACGCATGTGGGTGGAGTCCTTTGTACTGAACATGGTTAGTGGAACTCAGCGAAGTTCTGACCATTATTAAATAAGAACCAGAACATGGGTGGGGGGGTCTAAGTAGTCCTGATAGTTCTGATTAGTTTTGATTATTTATAAATATTTGAATAAATGTGATAAAATGCATGCAAAGGAGTCAAACTCTGTAATATTTAACAAATCAGTAGCTCCTTTATGGCCTCCCTTGGTGGCATACCTGCTTAGGCCAGTGAGTGCTGGGTGAGCAACAGATGGAGAGAAAGAGAGAGAGAGAAGAGAGAAGAGAGAAGAGAGAGATATGTAAGTACCTACTACTGTAACACAGAAACATAGAAGTTGTCGTCAGATAAGGACTTCTTGGCCCACCTAGTCTGCCCTATTTTCCCTACCTACAGTGCCACCGCAGACCCTACTTGGTCTCTGCTTTGCACCACCCCTTGCCTCACTTCTTAGATCCCCTTGTCTCTAGCCCAAGTTTTCTTGAATCCTGTAACCATTTTAGCCCCCACAACCTCCATTGGGAGACTGTTCCAAGTATCCACCACCCTTTCTGTGAAGTAGTACTTCCTCACATTTCCTCTCAGCCCCCCCATCCAGCTTCATAGTGTGACCCCTTGTCCTTGAGCATCTTTTACTCTGGAAAATGCTCCCTTCTTGTACCTTGTTTACATCTGTGAGATATTTGAGTGTTTCTATCATATCCCCTTTTCCCTTCTTTCTTCTAGGGAATACATAATTTAATTCCTTAAACCTTTTTTCATAGGGGTTCTGATGCAGGCCCTGCACCATTTTGGTTTCCCTCTGTTGTACCGCCTCCACCCAGTCCATGTCCCTTCAGAGATAGGGCCTCTAGAACTGTACATGGTCTCACTAGTGATCTCTACAGGGGTATTGTTACCTCCCTCTGTCTGCTAGTTCTACCCCTGCCTATGCATCCAAGCATCCTGTTAACCTTTCTGACTTCCTTGTCGCACTGTTAAGCTACCATCAGGGCTTCAGAAATGATTACCCCCAGGGCCATTTCCTGTTTTGTGACTGCTAGTACTTCAATTGTGCTTACGCAACTAGATGAGATGAGATGATGCTTGTGTGACTTGATTTACTTTGTGGCTTTCTGCCTCTCTATCTGTGGGATATACCACCCTGTAGGGGTATGACACAATGAACCCTAGAGGAGGGTTCCCCCCCTACAGGTGCCATGGGAATGATTGTGTCGGCTAAAGGTAGGTTAGGAAGAAGCCCACAGGTAAGAGAGATAAGCCACTGGAGGAGGGGGGTAGATGGTGGGCAATGAGAAATGAATCTTGGAGAACCCCAGGATGAGTGACCTTATGAGCCTGATGGGGAAGTGACATAGTTGCTCCACCCATTGAACCTCTGGCTTAAATCCCTCCCATTCAATTGTGCTTACGTAAATAGATGAGATGAGATGATGCTTGCGAGACTTGATTTACTTTGTGACTTTCCACCTCTCTATCCGTGGGATATACCACCCTGTAGGGGTACGATGCAAGGAACCCTAGAGGAGGGCTCCCCTACAGGTGCCATGGGAATGATGGTGTAGGCTAAAGGTAGGTTAGGAAGAAGCCCAAAAAGAATACCCAATCAGGTGTCGAGCATTGAAGAGGCGAGGATGATGAATGAATGAATTCTAAGAAGATGATTAGGGTGGACTTCCTAAGGAGAGAAGTGAAAACTGGGGCCACCATCCACCTCCATCCAACTATGGAACCTACTGTAACTAATTAACCTAAGAAAGCACTAACTCTAACTAATATTATGACCATTGGCACGGAGAAGAGGAACAACCCCCCTTTGAGGAGGAAACCTCTGGGGATCCAAGGCCTAGGTCGACTTCCCTCCATGCTGATTATGTTTGATTTGAGGACATATGTTGTTAATGAAAAGGATTCATTAAAGAGAAGGATATGAGTAGGGAATATGATGACGGGATACGGAAAAACCCCAAATGAAAGCACAGATTGAAGAAGGAATATGAGGCAGCAGGGACCAGAGAGGGGGGTATGCTCAAGTAGTCGATAGGAAGGAGTCCATCCATGTAGAAGCCAGATCCAGTTAGAGGTCAGGGAAGCAAGGGGCATTCAGATGTGCTCATGAGAAGATGGAGTATGATGAAGACTGATGAAGACTGATGATGAGCACTGCAGGAGTGCAGATGATGATGATCGCTGCAGGACAGCAGCAGTTCAATGAAGATGGACAGTGAGGAGTGCAGCAGGGATACAGCGGGTTGATGAGGTAGCATGACACTCCATGAGAGGTATGCCTGATTGATCAATGTGAGTGTGAGGAAGAGGAGAGGAAGTAGACTCCGAGGCTCATGCCTGATTATTCGATGTGAATGATTATACCTTTATCTGGAACTAGATGCTCGAAAGTGAAAGAGGAAGTATGATGATGCCAAGAAGGCATGCCTGTGTCTGGAACCAGAGAGTAGAGGAGACAGGAATGAACTGGAAATTAACTTGAAGGATGGCAGAGAGCAGTTGTGCTCAGGTCAAATGATCGAGAGGAGCAGGTCAATCAGCTTGATTGATCAATGTGAGTAAGCAGACTCTGAAGCCAATAAGGCATGGCAGTTCAATGAAGAGCTTGATTATACGATTGGGATGAGTAGACCCTAAGGTCGGATGTGATGAAAAATAGAGAAACCATGAGGTAAGGGAACCAGAGGGAGTCAGGAACCTGAAGATATGAGATAGGAGGGCCACTGTTCGATGAGGTGGCATAGGATTCAGGTTAGGTATGCACAAAAGAAATATCGATTGCAGGCCTTGACTGAAGTGAAGTCTTGATGACCGGCGCGGCCATACAGAGTCAGTCTTCCAGGAGAAGATTCAGCAGCCATAGGCATCATGGAGAGAAGCCATGAAGAACGGAATGGGTAAATATCGATTGAAGGGCTGAATTGGAGGGAATCCTTGATAACTGGTGAGAAGACGGTAGTCGGGAACTGGAACAGATGTGGCAGGAAGGCAGCAGTTTGATGACAGGGCATAGGATTCATGATAGATGTGCCCAAAAGAAATATCGATTGCAGGACTTGAGTGGAGCGAATCCTGAATGGCTGGTATGGGATGAGAACAGCAGGATGGATTATGCAGAGTCTGCAGCGGCAGACACCTGGCAAGAGCCCACCAAATGGAATGCAGGGGTCACTGGACAGAATGGGACACAGAAAACATAGGCTACAGAACCACGGTCCCCAGTGAGTAAAAGACCAGGAGAAACCAACACAGGTTATCGAGGACAAATAACAGAAGTATACACGCAGAGTAGAGAAGGTATACATCCAGATCCACATGCTCAGAAAGGGTAAAGAAAATCATGCAAATAAAGCACAAAGTGAAGCAGCAGAGCACTAGTCATACCTGACAATAGCCAGTGCACCCACAGAGAACTCCGACTCATAAATGGCAGGTGCAGTGTCAGACCATCACACACAGAAACAGACCCCTCAACAGCTATGAATGTTGCATAGCGCTATGGTTTAGCACACTCAGAGTTACCCTTGCTCTGCATAGGGTTACTGAGGTCCTTAATAATGCTAGAGCTGGTTCTGGACACACAAACCATTAAATCATTTAACTAAGTAGACAGAAACATTCCTGAACATGAACTATATGGGGCTTGTGATTCCTAGACAGTGGAGTCTTCAAAATAGGAAAGTGCTTCACATTCAGGACATCTGCTATGATTTGTGAAGAAGAGTGCTAGGAAGGCAGAATGAGCTGCACCAAGTAGGAAACTGCAGTAGAAAGTGAAAAGAGAGCATCAGAGAACAAAGGACATACGGTTCTACCCAGTGAGGGCCATCGGCCCAGAGCAAACTGCTGCAAGCCCCCAGTCTAGTGAAAGGCCAGGCAACCCCTGCTCTTATTCCATACTGAAAATCAGGCAGGCACAATCCCCGACACAAGCACAATAAGGTTCCATTACTATGGTGAGGTACATACCGGTAATAAGCTGGGTCGGTGGCTGGTGCAGGCAGTGGTATGGCTGGTAGGAGCAGGAGCCAAACCGATGAGCTTTTAGCATTGGATGGCGACCAGAGACATGGGGGGGAGTGCAAGCCAGAGAACTGGAGACAGCCAGCTGCTCCCCATCTCCCCTGTCATTTTTCATGTTGCCGGGTTGGTGATGGTAAACCCAGAAGTGCACCATAGAAGAAAGCAGCCAGTGAGAAGGAAGCAAATCAGGCACTGCATGGCAACCAGAAGGAGTGGCACCAGTTGACATGAAGATGCAGGGCTAGGGAGTAAAAAGAGCAGCAGGAGGGAAACCCAACGGGGAACCAGGTTGGCGGTCCATGGAGTCAGCAGCAGCAGAGAAATGCAGTGGACAGCAGACAGCTGCTGAGCACGCCAACCAGCGGGAAGGGAGGAGACACAGAATGGCACAGCAAGCAAAGGGGATGGCAGAAGTGAGAAGGAAAAATGGAGGTGGGCAGCTGAGCGAGGCAGCCTGCAAAGGCACATTTGAAACTGATTTATTTTCATGACAAGTGAGCTGCCGTGAACTTGGAGATCGTCGAGCAGGCGAGAGCCGGGAGGGGACGAGGCACAGTGGGGGAGCAGGAAAGGCAGAACAAGGAAGGGGAAGGGGGAGAAAATGAAGGCAGATGCAGGAAAATGTGAAGTAACAAAGCAGGTCAGGGATCAAAACAAGTGAGCAAGTGGCTGCAGGTGACCGCAAAAGCCAAAGAAAAGAACAGTGATAGGAAGGTGGATGAGTGGCGCATCTGGCTGCAATGAGAAATTAATTCTAGAGAACCCCAGGATGAGTGACCTTATGAGCCTGATGGGGGAGCGACGTAGTTGCTCCACCCCTTGAACCTTGGACTTAAAGCCCTCCCATTCTTCTCCAAGTTGATATATTGTCCCCTGATTTCTGGGCCCCAAGTGCATTATTTTGCACTTTTTTTGTTGAAGCCCAACTGCCAAACCTATGACCATTCTTCCAGCTTTTTTATATCCTCTCTCATTCTTTCCATCCCCCCCCGATGTGGCTACTCTGTTGCAGATTTTTATGTCATCCGTAAACAAGCCTACCTTCCCTTCCAGTCCTTCTGCAACATCGCTGATTAATACATTGAAGAGGACTGGGCCTAGTACTGACCCTTGTGGCACCCCACTGGTCACCTTATGCTCTCCAGGGTGTACACCACTTACCACCACCCTCTGACTTCTATTATCCAGCCAGCTCTCTACCCATCTTATCACTTTAGGGCCCACTCTCAGGCTTCTCAGGTTGCTCACAAGTCTTCTATATAGAATGGTGTAGAAGGCCTTACTGAAGTCGAAGTAGAATATGTGAACTGCTCCTCTCTGATCCACTCCCTTGGTTATACAGTCAAAGAACTTGATCAGGTTTGTCTGGAAAGACCTCCCTCCTGTGAACCCATGTTGCCTTGGATCTTGAAGACCACTGGAAACAAGGTATTCTCCAATTCTTTCCTTCTGTAGTGATTTCATTACTTTGCCCACTACTGAAGTCAGACTGACAGGCCTGTAATTTCCAGACTCCTCCCTGTTTCCATTCTTGTGGAGTGGGACTACATCAGCCCTCCTCCAGTCTCCTGGGACCTCTTTTGTTTCTAGTGAGAGGTTGAACATGGCTGTTAGAAGGGCAGCCAACTCCTCCTTGAGTTCCCTCAGCAACCTGGGGTGTACCTCATCTGGTCCCATTGCCTTGTTTACTTTTAACTGACAATTCCCTTAGGACTCTTTCCACTATAAAAGGGCAAATGTCCATGTCACTTCCCTTAATGTCCTCGTCTTTTATCATTGACCCGCTACCTACTCCCTTCTCCATAAATATTGAACAGAAGTATTTGTTTAATATGTCTGCTTTTTTGCTGGTCCTCCTCCACACACACACACACACACACACACACACACACACACACGAACACACACACACACACACCTCCTCCTGCTTTCAGCCTTACTATCCCTCCCTTGGTCTTGCTGTTGCTAGCCTTGCTTGTAGAGCAGAAAGCAGCTAACTAAAAGAAGCTACATTTTCTTATTAATTTAAAACGTGTATCTCAGCAGGAGTCAGTGTCTGTTAAGATTAAGAAGACAGATACCTTTATTAGAAGTAGAAGGGGTCTTATTTAGGATTGAAAAAAAGAAAGAAAGTCAGTGTGTGTTCTGTGCACGGAAGGGTACTGTATCAGCTGACTTTGCTAAACCAGTAGGAGGAAAGAGAGCTTACCTGGGGTGTGGTTTAGACACTATAAAAGCAGGTGAGTCAAATTACAACTTCCTGTTGCTAGCCTTTTTTCTTACTAATTGCCCTCCATCCCACCCAAAGCCAGTTCTACTTTTATAGCCACTGGATTTGACTGTCAACAGGAACTTCCTGTTTGGCAGTAGGAAGGAAAGGATCATAGAGAAACATTGGTTTTGTCAACCCTAAAGGAAAAAAGTAGCTCACTCTCCCCCCCCAGCTGCTGGTGGTCTGATACTGAGTGAGGAAGAAGGAGGCTATTGAAGAAGATAAGAAGTTGCTGTTACAGAACAGGAAGGGTGAGAGTTGTAAGGAGAGGAGAGAATAAGCATCCAGAGAAACAGTAGAGAGGACACAAAATAAGACATGATAGGAGTGGTGCAGTACAATGGCTGTGGGGCGGCAGTGTTCCAGGAGACATTCTGGAGGCTGCAATGCTGCCCTATTTGCAGGCACCTCTCTGGTCTGAGAGAGGAGGTTGCCAGTCTCCAGGCTGACCTGGCTAGGATTCGTGAAACCTCCTCCCCCACCCAGGGACCACAAGGGACAATGCCACTACCTCAGAGGTTGCCAAGAAAGAGGAGAGGCTGGACCAGGGTGGGCTCAAGGAGGGAGAGGGTGGTGGAACAGAGTTGCATCCCTCCAGCTATACCTCTCCCCAATTATCTGCTCTTCTGGTGGATAGTGGTTCCTCTATGGAGGCACCTGCAGTGGAGACCAAGGAGGATGCTGGGAACCTTCACAAAGGAGACCCACAGGAGGGTGGCATGGGACCCCACAGGGGAAGAAAACAACTCCTGGTGGGGGACTCAATCATTAAGGGGTAGAAATAGGGGAGGAAGGGGAGAGGGAGGTAAGGTGCCTTCCTGGCGCCATGGCTTGGAGGGACAGGAAGCGAATCCTCAGGATCGTGGGAGGAGCTGCACAAGGGAGGGAGCTGGATGTCATTGTCCACCTAGAGACAAATGACCTGGCTAGGAATGGGATCAGAGCAGTGCAAGAGGAGTTTGTAGAGTTGGGAAGGGGCCTTAGACAAGTAGCGCATACAGTAACCTTCTCGGAGGTGCTGCCTGTCTATGGCAAGAGAGATGCTAGGGCACTTCTCACCAGGGAATTCAATGAGTGGTTGGAAAATTGGTGTGGAGCTCAGGGTTTTGGCTTCATTGGGGACTGGGGAGCCACCTGGAGGGATGCAGACCTATACTGTTGCGATGGTCTGCATCTGTCCAGGGTGGAACCAGGATCCTAGGTGAGAGGTTTAAATGCTTCATTGGCAAGCATTTAAACTAGCCAAGGGGGGAGGCACTGAAAAGGAGCAGGGAAATCTGAGCCTCCCCCCACAAAACATGGTGATTAGTGAGGTAAACACCAAGGTACAAAAGTTATTAGGGAGCAGAACAGCTTTAAATGTAAAAAAATGCAAAGGCAGTAAGGACAGAAATGGGGCTAAAAGGGGTAAAGCTATCAAAAAGTGGAGGGTGATGAGTAACAATGCCCATAGTCTGTGTAACAAGCTCCCTGAACTAGTGGCCTTGATGGAAGAGGGTTGCCTGGATATTGTGGCAGTCACAGAAACATGGTACACAGAGAACCATGACTGGGATGTCAACATACCAGGATACACAATCTACAGGAGGAACAGGGAGGGTAAAAGAGGAGGAGGAGTAGCTCTCTATGTAAAGGAAGGGATCAAAGCAACAGAACTAAAGAGTAAACAGGGAGCAGATGAGGCACTTTGGGTCACCCTGGAGACAGGAAATGGCACCACAATCCACATGGGGGTTGTATACAGACCCCCATCTCAGGGGAAGGGAATGGACAAGGAAATGATAGAAGGATTTCTTAGAATGGCAGAAAAAGGGGAGATATTGTTGATGGGGGACCTGAATATGCCAGATGTTAACTGGAGCACCTTGCTGCAGGCACATCCAAGAGCAGGGTCATTCTTGATGCCCTACAGGGGGCATGCCTCAGACAGCTAGTATTGGAACCCACTCAGGAGGGAGCAATCTTAGACCTGGTACTGTCAAATGGGGATGGAGAAAGAATCGCAGATTTAGAAGTGGGTAGCCATCTGGGAATAAGCGACCACCAAACAGTGTGGTTCACGATAAACACAGCCATACAATCAAGCCATACAAAAGCAAGAGTACTGGACTTTAGAAGGGCTGACTTTGGGAAAATGAGAGAGTGCCTCAGAAAAGCATTAACAAACAGACAAGAAGGAGGCGTGGAGGAACAATGGGGAGTGATCAAAACAGCCATCACAGAGGCAACAAGCCTTTGTGTAAAGCAAATCAATAAAACACAACAAAGAAAAAAAAACTCTATGGTTCTCAAAAGAGGTGGCAGGGAAGGTTAAGTAGAAAAGGACAGCATTCAGGAAATATAAGGAAACAAGAAGGAGCAGGACAGAGAACTTTATCAGTTAAAGCAGAAAGAGGCTGGGAAGGCAGTCAGAATAGCAAAGGCCCAAACCGAGGAAAGGATAGCCAATTCTGTTAAGAAGGAGGATAAGACCTTTTATAGGTACATTAGGGAAGGAAAGACCAAAGGAGGGATACTGAAGCTTAATAAAGGGGAGGAATGGGTAGAGGGTGACAGTGAAAAGCAGGGATACTGAATGAATATTTCTGATCAGTATTCACAAAGGAAGAGGAAGGGGAGTTACCTAAACCAAACAAGAGAAACACTCCGAAGACGGGGGTCGATACCAGTCCATTTACAGAAGAAAGGGTTCTGAAAGCACTAATAATATTGAAGGTGGACAAAGCAATGGGGCCTGATGGGATTCACCCAAGAATTCTCAAAGAACTAAGGGTAGAACTAGTGACACCACTGACTACTCTCTTTAACAAATCATGGGAGGATGGGGGTGGTACCCAAGGACTGGAGGAAGGCAGATGTGATTCCTCTTCACAAAAGTGGGAGCAGGACAGAGGCAGGAAACTACAGACCAGTTAGTTTGACCTCAGTGGTAGGGAAAATGATGGAATCACTTCTGAAGGAAAGAATTGTTGTGTACCTAGAGGCCAGTGGGGCACAGGACCCAAGGCAGCATGGATTCAAGATGGGAAGGTCATGTCAGATGAATCTAATAGATTTCTTTGACTGGGTGACCAAAGTAGTAGACCAGGGAGGGGCTGTGGACATGGCCTACCTAGATTTTAGCAAGGCATTTGATACAGTCCCACACAAAAGATTAATACACAAGATAGCCAGCCTTGGAGTCGGTCCCAAGGTGGTAGCCTGGATGAAAAATTGGCTAGACAACAGGACGCAAAGGGTAGTAGTAAATGGAGTACACAGTGAAGAAAGGAGGGTTACTAGCGGGTACCACAGGGTTCAGTACTGGGACCGGTCCTTTTTAATGTCTTTATAAGTGACATTGCAGAGGAACTGGAAGGAAAAGTATGTCTCTTTGCAGATGACACAAAGATCTGCAACAGGGTTGATACACAAGATGGAGTGGAAAGGATGAGAAGGGACTTGACAAGGTTGGAGGAATGGTCAAATGTATGGCAGCTCAGATTCAATGCAAAGAAGTGCAAGGTAATGCACATGGGAAACAAAAACCCAGGGGAAGCGTACACAATGGGGGGTGAGATACTGACAACAGTAAAAATAGAAAGGGACCTGGGGGTAATTATATCAGATGACCTAAAGGTGGGCAAGCAATGTGAGAAAGTAGTAAGGAAGGCTGGGGGGATACTGGGATGCATAGGAAGAGGCATCAATAGTAGAAAACAGGAAGTTGTTATCCCTCTGTACAGACAGTTGGTGAGATCCCATCTGAGTACTGTGCAGTTCTGGAGACCCCATCTCCACAAAGACATAGACAGAGTGGAGGCTGTCCAGAGGAGGGCAACCAAAATGGTGCAGGGTCTGCACCAGAAGACATACGAAGAAAGAACAAAGGAGCTTAATATGTATACCCTTGAGGAAAGAAGGGAGAGAGGGGACATGATAGAAACTTTCAAGTACCTCAAGGGAATTAACAAAGTCCAAGAGGGTAGCATCTTCCAGAAAAAGAGATGTGCAAGAACAAGGGGGCACAATTTGAAGATAGAGAGGGGACGGCTCAGAGGTAATGTGAGGAAGTATTTTTTCACTGAGAGGGTTGTGGATGCATGGAACAGCCTCCCTGAGGAGGTCGTGGAGTCAAGAACAGTGGGGGACTTCAAGAATGCATGGGACAGGCATAAGGCAGTCCTAATGGGGGGTAGGAGGAAGTAAGCTGTTGGTTAACTAGGATCTGCAGCTTATCTGTTAGGTAGAAAAATGGGCAGACTAGGTGGGCCAAGCAGTCCTTATCTGCTGTCAAATTCTATGTTTCTATGTTTCTCTTTTTGCTTAAGTATCTAAAAATGTCTTGCCCCCTTTTTTACTGATTTGGGAATATTCTCCTCTGTTAGCACTTTTGCGCTCATAACTGCCTTCTCTGCCTTCCTTTGTTTCTACTGATAAGTCTCCCTATCCTCCTATTTCTGTGTTTTTTATACTTTCTAAAAGCCATTTTTTTTACTCTTACTTTTTCTGTTACCTCATTAGAGAACCATAGTGGCTTCTTTTTTCTCTTGCCCTTACTAAACTGCATGAAACAGAGATTTGTAGCTTTTTCAATGCCCTCTTTTATTTTCACCCACTGGTCCTCTACTCCACCTAGTTCCCTTATCCCTGCCAGGGCATCCCTGAGGCATTTCCACCATTTTCTTAAAATCATCCCCCTAAAGTCCATGACTCTCATCCTCAAGTGGTTCAGTTCTAACCCATTTCTGATATTAAACCACACCATACAATGGACACTGGTCCCCAAATGGTCCTCTACTGTGACATCAGCAATACTGTCCCCATTTATCAGTACCAGGTCCCGCAATGCCTCCTCATGAGTGGGTTCCATTACAAGTTTCCTGAGGAACACCCCCTGTAGTGTACCTACCAACTAATACCAAGCAGCTAAGATATTTTTTTATTAATACTGGGGGTATATAATTTTGATAGCTGTTCCAGAGGAGACCAGACAAAATAAAAAGGCTAATGATCAAATGAACAGCAGTAAGAGCCCACCCACTTTACCCATGTGTTGCATCTGCATTGCATGTCTCAGTGTACTGTTTTATGGTACACTACCTGGTCCAGCAGGATGTTTCTTATGTAAGCAAGAATACATTACAGGGTGGGTGGTATTGGGCAATACCGAACTGTCCAGGGGTGTAATGCGGCCCAATGCCACAGGCAGAGGGCCTTATAGCCCCTGAAAGGTTCATTATTGCCCATACTGCCCACCCTGGAGGGTATTATTGCATTTAGAAAATGGCAAAATGTGTCATTTTTAGATGGGATTTAAAAAATTAAAAAAAAGTTTAAATATAGAGTAAAAATGACTTTTATATCTCTTTGTTGTAAAGTAGTCCCTTTATTTCTGCCATTACATCTCCTGTTGCCGCCCCCACCACAGAGCCATTCTGTTCAATGTATCCCCCCCCATGACCAGCAGCACAGGAACAAGATGTGGATTTTTCTGTAGTTTCCCCCCACCAGTCTCTTGTTAGGTTGTTCTAGCAAAAAAGAAATAAAAAACATAACAGTTTTATGGTGTTCTTGCTAGACTATTTTTTTCTTGCTCGGGAGTTGGGGGGGTACACGAGTGACATTGCGTGACCCTGTGGCATTAAAGCAGAAAGTGCACTGTGGGAGGTACAATGTGGATACAGGAGTTGTGTAAAAGTTTTGTTATACTTCAGTTTCACAGAGAAGTGCTGTTTTAGTTTTAATTTGCGGCATAAACTATGTGTTGTACCTTGATTAGCATTTCTATTTTTGGTGGTGGATCAGTTTCGGCATTGGGGATGTGACTGGTCGATGTGGAGTTACGGCGTGAAGCAATTTGGAAGATTTAAGGTGAATGCAATCCTCATTATTTTAAACAAGAATTTTTTTACATATTAGGTTGATTTATCATTTTTAAATGGAACGAAGACTGATGGTGTTGGCCAGCCACAAATTCATCCACTAAGTGAGATACAAAAATGGCAGCTGGTCAGTTTGAAAATTTGTAGTGTCCAATGATATCCAAAGTAATGGGGCACCCAGAATTGGTACTTGTTTTTAGTGGGCTCTATCAAAAAATACCCGCCCTCTAAAGTTACCCTCCAGCCAATCAGAAAGCCAGGATTTACTTTGCCATTTTCTAATACTTCTTCTACTCAGTAACATCTTTTAAACAAGAAATGAAAGATATTTTACTGTGTGCCACCCAGCCAGTCACATCAGTCAAGTGTAGTTGATAATAAAATACACACTGTGGCATTGCTCTGTGCATGTGACAACACACATAATACATCCTTCCTAGCTCCAAGAAACAGCTGCTGCCAGTGCAAATACTTTAAGTATATATGATATAAAATATAATCTCAGCCCAGACAGTTAGTGTAACTAAGATGTAGTATTACATAATACTACAAACAATGAATGAATGAATTTAGTAACATTTTTCTCTGTAACATAATCATAGCTCAGTATGGTTATGGGGGGATGTGAAAAACATATTTTCCAAGGAAGAGCATTCAGGCTTCAGATAAGCCATCTGTTGTAAGTAGTTTACAAGTGTAACTATAGTATTAACATCATACTACAGTACAATGGGGGTTAAAATCCTATTTTTACATAGCTGCTGACAAGTAATAGTAGTAGTAGTAGTAGGAGGAGAAGGAGGAGGCAGCAGTACCCTACCATCCAAATAAGATAATTAATACTACCAAGTAAGTTTAGGACATGAAATACAGTTGCTTGATGTATTATACTGACTATAGGCTCACTGATGTTATTGTTTTTTATGTCTCTGTGCTCACTATGTACACTGAAGTAGTGCTGGCCTGTCCTGACCTGATTTGCTGCCATTATCTCATGCATGCCTCATGAATTAATATATAGACTCTATTCACAAAAGATTTTTACCACAGGCACAATAGGAGAAACTATTTTGTGGAGAACGCTGGTTCAAAGTCAGTATGTTAATGTTTCATTCAAGTATCATATTTGAAATTAAAATGAGGAATGCTGACCTTCAGAAATGTCAAACGCTCAGCATTTTCTGGTGTCAAACAAGATCTTGTGTCAGTAATAATGTTACCTGGTGAATTAAACAATCATATTTAACAGACACTAGTCAGAGGGCAATTCATGTACTTCACTGCAATTTGCAGTAAAGCAAGCCACATATTTTGTTTGGATTTCCAATATTTCACAGGATCAGCATTCCAGTTAATATTGGGCTGTGCCAGGTGAATCTCAACATGGGCTGTGCTGAGGCTGTGTTAAAAGAAATGGGTGAAGAAATTACAATGACATCTTGCAAGTGACTCCAGAGTACTGAAGCTGAACCATGTGACTGCGGGACAGTGCTGTTTTTGGATAGTAATGAAGAAGAAGGTCTTGTTGCAGTGGCTGAATAGAAAGAGGGAAAAATGCTGGAACACCAGAGGAGGAGCTACAGATCTTATTCTATGTTGTGAAGAAGATTCTGAAGCTGTTTCTACACTCTGTTCCATTGTAAAATGCACTTCAATTATTTATTTTATTTGTGTATTTCAAAAGAAGTGTTATCATCATTCAGCAGTTGCTTTGATTAGAATTCTTGTGTACAAGATTGTTGCTTTAATATAACAGTCAGACTGAAGAATTTTATGTAGTTTTTCATCTTCATTAACTTTTTTGATCATACATCTGGTTATACCTACTGTACAGTATTTGTATTCTGGTGGGCAACCTGTTTGTGTCAGCACCACTGGTAGCATGTGGGATGGAATTGTCTTGGTTCTCTACATTTTTCATAATCAGATTCAGTCAAATTTTAAAATCTTCATTAAGAGTATCAACTAGCTCAGAGTTGCTGTGTTTGCACTCAACTCTCTGGTGATTTCTTCAAATGGCTTTAGGAGTAAAATTACAAACTTCAGAATGGCCCACTGTGGTGAGTGATATAGACATTTGTATCACCAATTTTGTTTCCAGGGTGTACTGTCTGGCAGCTTTGTTTTGTTCCAATGGCCTTTGGAACATGAGAAAGGTTGAATTCCACCTAGAAGAAATGTCTTGGACCAGTCTGTGCAAAGAGTAATTTGGCTCCTCCTGTATGTTTTCAAAAAAAAAGTGACAGGCTTTGCTTGAGTGATTCAAATGAGTGCACTTGTTTTAGCAGTGCTAACAAGAGCCTTAATGTTCCTATCCCCATCAAGAACACTGTGAGCTATTAAATTCAAGCAATGCACAAAACAGCAGATGTGAACAAAGCCCCACATAGGCCTTCTTTATGTTTGATCCATTATCTGCAACTATAAAGCCAACTAATAGTCGCTGTCATAAAAGTCATTGCTGTTCTGGTTGTTTAATCTCATCATTAATTGTGTATGAGTTATGTTCAGATGAAAAATAAAACAATTGTTTGAACATCAAACTGTGCTTCACTGTCCTCACAAGAATTATTATCAAAACATGCCCAATGTGCAGTGACAGCTTGTCTAGATATCTGTTGTGAAATGCATCACCATTCCAATAGCATTGACTGAAATTTGTCAAAGTTTTTTACATGCAACATAGTAGAGATCTAGCATGCTTGCTTAGAAAAAGTATTTCTCAATAGTATATTATATTGAGGTTTGAGGTACTCAAGCAGCCCCCTGCACCTACATGTTCTACCACATAATAAGGTAGCAAGTCAACTGCTATCACCTCTGAAAATTTCTTTTGTTATTCTAACAGCAACAGGGTAGGTCAGGGGACATTTGGCTTCACATTCATATGTTCATGAAATGGTATGCTGTTTCCTTGAAGGAAGGGGACTTTTAAACATATGACCACTATCAGTAACATTAGGAATCTGAGCCATTCGAATGGAAGGAAGTGCTAAAGGTGTTTCAGTATTGCAGTGGGAACTACCACTGCTATCGTCTGAGTTACCCCTGAGTGTAGTGAGCTATCAACACTGTCACTTTCTCTTCTATTCTCAAAAAAAGATCTCTCATTGATGTTATGACAACTGTCCAGCTGCCTTTTCAGTGCTGACGTTCACAATGCACCTTTCATTTTTACCCCTCTTGGTTGCCTGTTTACAAAAAGCACATGTTGCCACCGACTCATTAAAATCACTAATAAGGTATGACCAAACAAAAGATATCTTTTTATTCTTTTTTTTACCAGGTAGGCACTGCAGCTCAGTCACCTTTTCGGGTTTTTGTTCCAGATTTTTCTTGGCCTGTTCCTGTTGTGCTTTATTACCTTTCTCTAACCCACTGTTCTCCTTCTTAACCATAGAAGTATTTCCTCTCATTTGCAATTTCCATCCCCTCCAAAACACCTTGTGCCTGATCACAGTCTTCATCATCTTTATCTTTACCCTCATTGGGCTCAGCCTCAGAGGACTTAGATGTTGTCTGTGAGGTACTGATAATAAGACACTGTGTAAATTGTGCCATACCTGGGAGTACCTCTCTTGGTGGTATCTACCAACCCTTTAGTTTTATCTGAAGACCTTTTTTTTAATTGGGACTGATCTGACAGATGCACCTTTATTGGATTCAAGCATTCACTTGAAAGATGAAACTTTACAATCACTAGAATCACTTTTTTGGGTTTGCTTTTGTTGACCCAGTGCAGGACAATTGCATAGCCTGTCCTTTGGCCCTCCCTGTTGATTGCCTGAAGCCACAGTGCCTACTTGAGACTCAGAATTTGCCTGAACACTTTAATCTATTTTTTGTTTGCATTTTTAATTTTCCACAGTAAAATATCCCTCCTGAGTCCCTAGCATCCTGACTCCCACACCCTACAAGGTCAAACTTTTTATTGTACACAGTGCACAACAATGACCACCACCATTTCCTTCTAAACTCAGTGCAGAAGAGTGACTCCTGGTGTTACTATCCAGTGGCTGACTGTATTCATCTACTCAACAATGTTACGCTGCTACAACCTTAGACCTTAAATTGGTGAAGCTGATCTCCAGAGCACACTGGCATGGTCATGATGATGATGAAAATAAGCATCAGGAATAATGATAATGATCGATGATGAGCACACTTACTTTATATTTTATTAGGCAGTGTGTTATCTACAGTTGCAGTAACCTTAATAAATTAGTGAATGTAAAAAACACCCTGTATGGATTTTGTTTCCTCCTTCTCAAATTTGAAAACCAAAAAAAAAAAAAAGACTACTACAAGTCACAATGAGTAGTACGATTACAATGCAGCCCTCCCCTGTGGTGTCCTGCAAGGTTCCATACTCGGTCCGTTGCTCTTTTCTCTCTTCATTAATGATATCCCTTCCTTTCCTACTTCCTGCCAGTCCATCATGTATACTGATCACTTGGTCCTCTTCTCTGCCTCTTAATCTGTCGCTGACATAAGTGATCAACTATCATCCTCCTTCCAACTCATCCAATCCTGGCTCACCTTGAATCAGCTTATCCTTAACCTACCCAAAACAAATGCCATGCTCTTTGGGTCAACCAGAAAAGTTCAGACATTGACCTGCAGTCTGCAGGTCAGTTGCCTTGGTGGATCCGTAATATCAAGTTCTGATTCCTTTAAATAGCTGGGTGTGACACTTGGCCCGTCTTTGAATTCTTCCTCTCATATAAATGATGTCTGTAAATGTATAAACTTGAAGATTGGAGTCACCTACAAAGTTTGCGACTCACTAACCCCATCTGCGAGGATTTCTATAGCCCAGGGTATCCTCCTCCTGGAACTTAAATATAGTCTACCAGTCCTGTCCCAGGCTAATGTCAATGCTCTCCACAAATGGGAAGTCACGTATAATAACATCTGCAGATTTACCCTGTCTGCTCTTCGACTAACCCATCACTGTATACTCTACTCCTCCTTAAACTGGCTGACTCCCAATGACTTGCGCACCTACACTCTTGGATGCTTTATTGACTCTCTTACCAGTATCCACAGACCCGACTCTCTTGGAGCAATGTTATACCCAGTGACTTATTCTCACTCCCTGAGGTCCTCTGCCTTCCCTCTACTCTCTGTTCCCCCTTGCTCTACAAGAATGGGAGAACAAGCTTTCTCTCACTTTGCCTCCAAATTCTGGAACACCCTTCCTCCCCATGTTAGGGGCTTTACTTCCCATGACTCATTCAAGAAAGCACTCTTCTCTTACCTAATGACACGTGGCATCTGCAAATGCTCTTAACCTTCCTTTTTGTAGTTATGTCTTGTCTGTAATTTCTGTGCTAACTCCACTACTCAGTGGTCTGGTTTTTGTTTCTCTCCCTCTTTTCTCTGGGTGTCCATTGTCTAAATGTAGTCCACTTTGTCTGACCCTCCGGTGTTGTTCTAGTACAGGTTTTAATTCATTATTTGCTTTTGTTTGTCGCACTTCAACGTGGGAACCTATATGATAAATGATGATTTGTACTTTGACCCACCTGTGTGAGGTCCTGCTTGTCATACTGTACAAATTTTTGACTGATAATGCTCCCTGTAAATTTTGTATTTCTGTACTCTTCCAGGTCGTGCTTGAAAATAGGCAGGTCCAATTGCCTAACTCACTTACCTGGTTACCAAAAGCTAATAAATAAATAAATGCTCACTGCTCATTCTCTAGTCTCTCTCTCTCTCTCTCTCTCTCTCTCTCTCTCTCTTTCTCTCAGTTTCTCTGTACTTTAACTTTTAACAAATTAATTTTGTTGCCAAATCTGTATTTTTTTAATTTTTATTTTTTCATCCTGCTGGCAGGCAAGGTCAGGCATCATTCTGCTTCTTTGTTTTTTTGGCATGTAAGTTGCATGATTGTTTTGTAATGTTTGCTTGATTTTTTGCCCCCTTAGGCCTCCCCCAGTACAATCTATTCTGTTTCTATTTGTTTCTCTGTTGGTCCTCAACATCCTGAAGCTGATTTTATGTTAGTGGTATATATCTATATCTGTATCTATCTGTGTGTCTGTCTGTCTATCTATTTATCTATCTATCTATCTGTCTGTCTATCTGTCTATTTGTCTATCTATCTATCATCTATTTATCTGTGTATCTGTCTGTCTGTCTCTCTATCTGTCTGTCTGCCTATTTGTCTGTCTGTCTGTCTATCTATCTATCTTTTTTATGAGAGCCAAGTACAATCTAACTACAGTATCTGACCTCTTTTCCCCCCACACTCAATCTGTCTGCTTCTTTTTTCCTTTAATGATGCTCCCTTTTCTTTTTGTAGTGTTGCCTTCAATCTGATCTGATAGATTGATTGAGAAATGTGTACACCTGTCAGGCAGCCAGCTGCAGCCAGCAGCCACCACCAATTACCCTCTCTGTCTCTGTGTACTGTAGTCTCTATGTGCTGCCTATGCTTTATTTAATTCTTTCTTATTCTGTTCTTAATCTCTATTTTTTTAATTGAATAAATACTTTTTTTAAATTTTTGCAGTAGCAGAATAGCAGATTACCTGTAATGCCTGATTCTTGGCTTGCTTTTTCCTCCTCTTATCCTACTCCTATGGCCATCAGCACTGCACCAATTATCAGTGGCATTCACTCAGCAACAGCCACTTTAAGTGTTTTTTTTTCCTTAGTCTTTGTTGTAGTACACAGTATGTTATTTGTTGTCCTTAATTTTTAACTGCTGGTCCTCCTGCCTGACAGTATCTCTCTCTCTCTCATCTGACTCATTGACTCATAATGTTTCAGTGCGTGCTCACTCTCCTCTGTAACTGCATTGCTTACTTACCAGGGTTATATACCGTGAGTGCCTGGTGTCACATGACATGTGTTTCTGCTGCTTCCCAATTGGAAGCCATCAGCTGCAGGTGATGATGCTCTACATGAAGTGTGACATACCAATGGCATCTCAGCAGGCATCTAAGAGTGAGTAAGCACTCAGCAATGCAGCCAGGTGGGAAGGAGTCAAGTCTACATGTTGCTGTGGGGTTAGCTAGCATGACAACACCCACCCAACCCAACGCCAACTCTGCCACAGATTGAGGAGGACTAGAGTGTCAGAGATGGGAGGGAAAACTGGTGCACAGTTGAGAGATGGAAGGCAAGAAAAACAATGAAAACACTGATACAATGTGGAAAAAGAAAGCCGTCCCACAGGCTGGGTGTTCAGAGGAAAAAATGAGCAAGTCAGGAAAATAAATTCCAGTACTAGCTCACTGAGGAACACACACCGATTCCAAATAAGTTTGAATGCAATGATATTTAATGAAACATTGCAAACAAAAGTGCTAAGACCTCTTGCCAGGAATGGTAGTTATCAGTGGGACCCACTCCCTGATGACGCTTTGATGCAAAACCAGTAGGAGGTTTGTGGATCCCACTGCTGACTTCCATTCCTGGCAAGAGGACTGAACATTTTTGTTTGCAATGTTTCATTAAATATCATTTATTTCAAATTCTTTTGGAATTGGTGTGTGTTTGTTCCGCGGTGAGCTAGTGCTGGAGTTTATTTTTCTGAAAACACTGATACAGCCTGTACTGTTTACCCATGGACCTGGAACCATTCTTATTCAGCAAAGTCCATATTTATTTAAGTCTATGTGTAAGCACTGGATCTAGGGGGTTCTGATTAGTGGTGGAACAGTCTACCCAGCTCTAATACAGACAGTGGGCTGCCAATAAGGACATCTTAGGCACAAAAGTCTGAGCCTGTGGGGCCCTCAACCCAGATCTGCTTTAATTTCAATAATAGGGTTTGCACCAGGAGCACCTGTAGGTTTTGGCACAAATGTTTTGCTTGCGGCCATGTCATGCTGCGCACATAAAACTATCCATGCGATATGCATGCTGCAAACATGATTTAAATGTTAAATTGGAACCGATTGCATGCATGTGGCATGCGTGTAGCAAGCAAGTGTGGAAAGCATGCTGTTTATGTTAAATTGGAACAGGCTGCATACATGTGGCATGCGTGCAAAAGCAAGTGGTCAATGATAACTGCAAACATAAAAATTAAGCAACTTGCTCAGGATCACACCATATACAAGTGGAGGTTGATGAGATTCAAACCCAGGTCTCCAAGTCTCCTGGTTTGCAGTTCAGTGCCTTTAACCACTAAGCTATACTGCCCCTGCACACCTATGGCTTGCTTGTATTTCAATACAAATCTGCATACATCTGCATGCATGCTGCATGTTTATAGCCACTGTCATACTTTTTAGTTTTCTTGTCCCCCTCATCTCAGCTGCACAGCTGAACTGAAGCACACATACCAATGGGAACACATGTGGTTCTTTTCACCACCAATACACACACTTACCCACAAAACTACTTAATTACTTCTGTCTGTCCTGTACTTCTACTATTTTCTCTCCATAGTTTTGAATGCTTCCATGCAAACAGATTTCAAGGGGCAAACACAAAAGTAGCAATAACTCAACACCCACCCACATGGCCAGCCCCCCCATGCACACACACTGTAGCAGGTGCAGCCATGCTGCTACAGAAAACCCGCCAAGTATAGATACAAGTTGAGAGTCTCCTACTTGAGTACTAGGGAGCCAGAGGCAGAAGTCTTTAAGAGATGATGTCCATGGGTCAGAGTGCTGGGGCATACCCCATTGAAATGAATGGAGTTATTTTTTATTGCTCTTTTATACATTATGATGGTAAGTTGGAGAATAATGAAGGCCACTCTTCTACTGACAATGCCCTTGATAGTTGAGCAGTGGCCTATAATTAATCACCAACTTTACATCAGTAATGTATAAAATAGTAATAAAATATACCCCCATTCATTTCAGTGGTGCACAATCCTGCAGTCTCCTTTACCCTTTGTCATAATGTGCCTGAACATAGGGATGTGGAGGTCAGCTTCATTGGGGGGGCATAAGCCTGACTATATTGGGGCTTCAATAGTCCGTGCATACCATACTGCTCAACTCTTCCTGAATGCAAGGGATAGCCCTCATTTTGCTCCTGAAAACTGCTCTTCTCCTCATCCATCCCTCATGGAAAACATGCTGCTCACACAGAAGATGTCCTATAAATTTAGACATTATGGCAGGGGTTCCATTTCAGATTTCAGCAGGGGGAGTCAACAACCAGTGGAGGCCAGGTGCTAGTTAGCCCCTAGGTGGCAAACTCTAGAATGTCTGGAACATCTCTAAAAGGTAAAACTTATTTGTTGTTACTGAAAAGTGATATGCAAATCAGGAAAAATTCAAATGTATAAGATTCATCTGTCCATACCCCAGAGCAGTGCATCAGATTTGGGCTTAAACCCACCTAAATACTAACCATTTTTTTCCTGGTTAAAGTTCTGATCCCCCTCAAACAAAAAAACCTTTGTCCTGCTTTCTCTCCCTGACTCCATTCCATTCAATACCCATCCCACATGGGTTGTGAAGCCACCCAAAGGCACAGAAACATGAAAAACATTAATATTTCAGTCCTTCCTCCTTCCCCAATCCCACTGTAAAAAAAAGTATTTATGTTTACTTACCTAGACATCTGACCAGATCCTGAGGCCTGGCCCAGTGTGCCACAAGCCAGTTTTTCATCCTCTTCTCCTCCTCCATCATTCTTCCAGAAGCTGGATGCTAGAATAGAGCATCCCAGGTCCCCAACATGGTCCACAGCTAAGTCACCTCACCAACTGAACATACCCAACCTGTGTTGCTTGCTTCTTGTTGGTGGCTGCAGCACTGCATGGATCAAGGCCTACGAAGGCCACCCACACCACTGTCACCACTGCTGCAAGGCCTAACTTGCTGCCAGGGGGGCCTGTGCTGTTTTTTTTTGCAAGGCGAGCCTAGTAGAGTAAGTAGGTAGCCTAGTCTCAAGTTAGCTTCTACCTCACCCTCTGACCCTTCAGCCACCAGGGAAGATGGAGACACACTAAAAGTGGACCAACAAAAGTATGTCCCTCAACATTGCTATTGAGAGTTCTGTGCTCACTGACTCCTCCAAGCTATAGTATGTAGCCTGTCTACTCTGTGGCAGGAAAAACAGTGTGGCACTTGCATGATTTATGTGGTCTTACTTGGTTGGAGCTCCTCCATGTCATGTGTGATGTGCCACCTCTAATAGGTGGAGAGAGTAGACAACACAATACAGACACAGTCGAGTCAGAAGTGCACCTACAGCATGAATGCACACAGGCCAGGAGGGCACTTATTGTGCAAAAGATTAAATCCAAATTAAATGCCATTATTACCACACCATAAGAACAACCTAGGCACAGATGTGTGTGTGGGGGTGGGGGTAACTGCCTTTCTCTTCCCTACCTATATGGCACCCCTGCTTTATGGTAGAAATTCACTCTCAGGTGCTAATATCGGTACATGTAAATACAATGGTTTCCACTGTGTTCTGAGGAACTGTATCTTCATGTTTCAGGATATGTCCTGATCATCGTGAGGGTTAGTGTCTCTCACTGCCGCTCATTTTGAGCATCCATGTCCTTTATATCAATGACAGAATGTGAGGTATGTAGCATGCATCCAAGACCCTAGTCAGCACAAAAAGTGCTGAGTATGGCCATAGTCTATATGCTCCATACAGAATGACAAAGGGAAAGTAAGTGAGCTGAAACAGTCATAGAGAAATACATATATTGCACTAAATATGCATAATGGGATTGGCATGGGCCAAAACAAAAATGTCAGGCTTCACAACACAGAGACCCCTATGTGCACATCTGGAATGGAGGATGTTGCCTGACTTGTTCACTTGGGAACATAAGCAGAAGGCTGGTAAGGACAGAGGTCTGGGGTTATATTCTGTTTTAACTGAAATATTTGAATATGTTTGTAAGTGAAATTAGTTCTATGTGTTAAAAATTATTACCTTGAGTTAGAACTGTTACTTGGGCTGTGATATTATAACTTTGGAGGCTTGGGAACAGTTGTTTGGCAGTGATAATTAGAGTGAAATTTAAATGTGTTGTTTGCCTGGTGTTAGTGGGGGGACATTAACTGGAATTACCTTGTCTGTAACAGGAGTTACCTTGGCTTTCATTGTTCACTTGGGAACATAAGCAGAAGGCTGGTATGGACAGAGGTCTGGGGTTATATTCTGTTTTAACTGAAATATTTGAATAGTTTTGTAAGTGAAATTAGTTCTATGCATTAAAAATTATTACCTTGAGTTAGAACTGTTACTTGGGCTGTGATATTGTAACTTTGGAGGCTTGGGAACAGTTGTTTGGCAGTGATAATTAGAGTGAAATTTAAATGTGTTGTTTGCCTGGTGTTAGGGGAAGGGGACATTAACTGGAATTACCTTGCCTTTAACAGGAGTTACCTTGGCTTTCATTGTTCACTTGGGAACATAAGCAGAAGGCTGGTAAGGACAGAGGTCGGGGGTTATATTCTGTTTTAACTGAAATATTTGAATAGTTTTGTAAGTGAAATTAGTTCTATGTGTTAAAAATTATTACCTTGAGTTAGAACTGTTACTTGGGCTGTGATATTGTAACTTTGGAGGCTTGGGAACAGTTGTTTGGCAGTGATAATTAGAGTGACATTTAAATGTATTGTTTGCCTGGTGTTGGTAAGAGCCCTCCCACCCTGTTTTGTAGGCTTTCTTAAATACTGAAAAGCCACTGGGGGTTAGGATTGAAGGGCTGAGTATTTCTGTTTGGGACTCAAATTTGAAGCAACAGGAGCTGGTGGGCCTGTGACATCATACGGTACCTGATGTCTGCATACACACACTGTTAGTGGGACTGAACACACACTGGACTGTATGTGTTTGTGAGACTTGGGAACTTTATTGGTGGGGTTGAAATTGGGTTTGTAAATAACTGCAGTCAGTATAGAGAGAAACTGTATTCCGGTGGAAAGGGACTGAGAAAAGGGGGTGTGCCAATATAAACAGAGGGGGATAAACAGGGTGGCCATATTCCACCATGGCAGGCATCTTCGGAAGAGTTGTAGGCTGCACAGGCTGTGGGATGGCAATAATTCTCAATTGGGCCTGGAGAGAGGGAGGCTGCCCACTCTGTAGACAGCTACCTTGTATCAGGAGTGAGGTATATTGGTTAAGGAGTAAGCTGGGGGAGCTGGGGGGTGTCCATGGATAAGGGGTGTGGATATAGGCAGCAGAAGGGTGGGGCTGAGGGGAGGCTGGGGCAACACTCTGAAATTACAGGACGTTATGTTACAGCAAGCAGGAGGGGGGATATTAGGGACAGAGGACCCTTAGATAGGGATGTTGACGCTAAGGGGAAAGCGTACGGGGTGAACATTCTGAATAGAAAGAGAGTGGAGGGGGAAGAGTCAGGAGGGGCTGTTGTGCGGAAGCCTAAAACAGCAGACTGTGGGAAGGGAGCTCATAAGGTGAACAGAGCAAGAGGGGAAGAAGAGGGGCAGTTTAGAGGTGCAGTCAGGGGAAACTCGGCTTACTTGATGGAGGCTGACATAGAGTGTCACAATAAATTTGAGCTACTAAGCAACCTAGAGGGGGAGGAAGGGGTTGGTGGAAATGAGGAAACTTATACAGAGGCCGGGAGGGAGTCGATACCCATAGGGCATCACAGACCGGCAATGGAAAGGATAGAAATAGTCCCAGAGGGAGAAGGGAAACATAAATGTTAAGCAATGGGGAGATGCAACATATTGCAGACATGAGGGAGGAGAGTGATTGGAGAGAAACTGGGAGACAAGGAGGTGGAGCGGAGCCCCTTCAGCAGGGGCTTCAGTACCAAGGATGGGGCCCTAGCTAAAGGGGACCACAGAGAGCCTCTGGAGGCAGGGGTACTATTACAAGGGGAGGATGGTGGTGGGGAAGGGAAACCATCAGGGCCAGGATAAATGGTTCGGATAAGAGAGGTTAAAGGAGACACCTATTCAGAGGGGTTTGAGTTAATGGGCAAAATAATGAGGAAGGCAGAAAGGGAGGGTGACAAGGGGTCTCTAATAAGGCAGGAAGACTCCCATGGAATTGAGATCATGAATAAAGGGGAAGGGGGCTGAGAGGGCATAGTGGAGGTAACCATAAGGATGATGGCGGTGTTAAGGTTCTGTTACTGGGAGACTCGATGATTAGGGGTATCCAGTGGGAGGGACAGGGGTGGATGCCCTCAGCCAGGTGAAGGTAGTGAGTATCTCTGGGCTGACAGTGCACAGAGCAAAGTTCATGGTGCATGAAATGGTTAGGGATTGTGGAGGAAATTGGATTTCCTGGTGCATTTGGGAACTAACGATCTAGAGGGAAATAGCGCTTTGGAAATCCAAGCAAATTCCAAGAACTTGCCAGAGTCTGTCGGATAATGGATGCAACATTTCCTTTGGAGATATTGCCAGTACCAAAGGCCTCAGTGGAGAAAAAAATGAAGCTCACAGAGGTTAATGACTGGCTCAGGAAGTGGGGTGAAGAGAGTGGGTTGGGGGTGTTAGGGAACTGGAATGGAGTTTGGGAGGATAAGGGACTATATGCCAAGGACAGGCTTCATCTTGCCCCATTAGGGAAGGAAGTCCTTAAACAGGGGATGGCTGACTACATTCAAGAAAGGTGGGGTTTAAACTTGTGAGGGGGGACGGGATAAGGGAGGGGCTGACCAGAAGCCCTCTCCTACAGATGAGGGGAGTAGCCTTCAGCCCAAGGGGAGGGGGGAAACAGACTGGGGTGGAGGTTTCAGGAGGAGCAGAGGGAGGATGGAAGTATAAGGAATCTGGGTGGGGTTCAACAAAGAGGATCAGGGATAGGGGTGGGGGTTGGTGTTAGTAAATGCCAGGAGCTTGGGAAACAAGTTGCAGAGTTCCAGGCCATGCTGTTTGGGGGAGGTGGATGGCAGCGGTCACGAGACGGCACAACAAAACCACGACTGGGACCTAAATGTACAGGGTACACTGTGCTTAGGAAGGATAGAAAGGAGGCAGAGGGGTGGAGTGGCTATGTTCATTAGAGATGACATAGAAATTGCTAGGGTAGAAGAGGCAGAGGGAAACGTGGAGGCCTTATGGGTCACCCTACGATCCCTAGCAGGAGATAAGGTCAAGCTGGGTGTAGTATATAGTTCCCCCGGGATGAGTGATGTTCTAGAGGATGGTTTGCTGGACAACATCATTGCCCAGTGTGGACCAAAAGGGGAAGGAGTGGTGTTGATGGGGGACCTTAATATGCCAGGTAAAAACTGGGGATCCATGTCCTCTAAGGTGGCCAAGGAGCAGAGGCTGCTGGATTTCTTCCAGGATGTGTTCTTAACACAGCATGTGATGAAGCCCACAAGGGAGGGGCATGTCCTGGACATGGTTCTGGCAGATGGGGATCTGTAAGGGACCTGGTTGTACAGGACCCCTGACTGGGAGTGACCACAATACTGTCTGGTTTCAAATAAGCATGGGGGAGGGGGTGAGATCTAGGACACTGGCAGTGGACTTCAGGGTGCAGACTTTGAGGGCATGGGAAATATTCTCAAGGATCATTTGAAGGGGATTACATCAATGACAAGTGTGGAAAGGAGATGGGAGGTCATAAACCGGGGACTTCATGAGGCAGTCAGGATCTGCGCTAAGTTGAAACGTAAGGGAGCAAGGTCACATAAACCATGCTGGTGGTCCAGTGAGGTACAGGTAGCAGTCAGAGAAAAGAAGGCGGCCTACAAAAAATATAAAACAACAAGAGGGGATAGGGATAAGGAAATGTACCATCTTGCATCTAGAAAAGTCACCCAGATGGTGCGGGGAGCAAAGTCCAGTAAAGAGCAGCGGCTGGCACAGGGGATACAAGGAGGGGAAAAGGGGTTCTTCCAGTACATTGGAGAGTGGAGAAAAACTAAGGGCCATATCAGCAGATTGAGATCAGAAGGAGGGTGGCTGGAAGAGGCGAGGGACCAGGCAGAGGTATTTAACGAGTACTTTGCCTCTGTGTTCACTAATGAGGGGGATGGGACATCTACAAAGCAAGGCATGAAGGGGATAGAAGCGGCAGTGAGTGGGATCAGGGGAGCAACAGAAATGGAGCAAGAGGGAGGGAGAGGTACCCCAGGGGTGTCACATCTGGATAAGGATAAAAAGGCCAGTAAGGCGGAGGGGACGGATGATGCTATCTCCGCCAATAGGGTGTGGTTAGCCCTCAAGGCCCTAAAGAAAGACAAATCTCCTGGGCCGGATGGCATTCATTTGAGAGTACTATGGGAACTGGCGGACATACTGGCTGCACCCCTGGCGGAGCTCTTCAACAGGTCACTTGAGACAGGAAGGGTACCTAGGGATTGGCGAGAGGCACATGTGGTGCCAATCCATAAAGGGGGGGTCGAGGGAAGTACCAGGTAACTATAGACCCATCAGTTTGACCTCGGTGGTAGAAAAATGAATGGAGAGTATACTAAAGGAACGATTGGGGTGTACTTGGAGGAGGTGGGAGGTCTGATAGTCGGCAACATGGGTTTGTGCCAGGTAGATCATGTCAAACCAATCTTGTGGAGTTCTACGAATGGGTAACATCAGAACTGGACAGGGAAAGCCTGTGGATGTATTATTCTTGGACTTCAGCAAGGCTTGACTCTGTCCCCACAATGGTCTGGTGGAGAAACTGATGGGGTTAGAGTAGGCCTTTGATGGTCAGATGGATTGAAAACTGGCTAGCTGGACGCACCCAGAGAGTAGTGGTCTGTGGGAGCTTCTCGAACCCTAGAGAGGTTGGTAGTGGGTACCACAGGGTTCGGTCCTGGGTCCAATCCTGTTTAATGCATACATATCGGACATCAGGAGGGTATAGGGTGTGAAATGAGTCTCTTCGCGATGACTCCAAGATGGGAGCAGTAGTTGAGGGAGAAGAGGGAGGTTGGCCCTGCAAGGGACCTGGACACCTGGAAAGCTGGGATCACACATGGAAATTAAATTTCAATATCACTAGTGCAAGGTGTTGCATCTTGGTCGGGGAAACCCTAAACACAGGTACACCCTGGGAGGGGAGGTGCTGGAGGCCTCAATAGGGGAAAAAGACCTAGGGATCATGGTGGATGCATGTATGAATAACTCTGAGCAGTGCAGAAGAGCGGCTAGCAAGGCAAACAGGATGTTGCGATGCATCGTAAGGGGGATCACCTCTAGGAGCAAGGAAATGATTCTGCCACTGTACAATGGACTGGTTAGACCACACCTTGAGTACTGTGTACAGTACTGGAGACCACACTTGAAGAGGGACATACAGCCCTGGAGAGGGTACAGAGGAGGGCAACTAAGATGATACGAGGGCTAGGGATTTGACGATGAGGACAGACTTGGGAGCTCTGCCTGTTTTCATTGGAGGAGAGGAGACAGGGGGACATGATTGAGGTCTTCAAGTACCTCAAGGGAATAAATAAGGTAAACCTTGAGGGGATCTTTAAACTAAAGCAGGGAGGTATCACCAGAGGGCATGGTTTAAAGTTGGAAGGTGGAAGGGTGAGGGGGGAAAAGAGGAGGAGGTTTTTCACTGAGAGGGTGGTGGACCCTTGTAATGCACTGCCTGGCGAGCTGGTTCAGAGATCCACAGTGGAGGGCTTCAAGAGATGGTGGGACAGACACAGAAAGTGGATGTATCAGATGATGGCCTGTCCCAGGGGGGTGGGGATGGATGATAGGGGTTTCTGGAGCACAAGGGATGGGAGGGCCTCGGCACCCAACTAAGGATCTAAGGTTTGAGCAGACTCGATAGACCATAAGGTCTAATCTGCTGGCAAATAGCATGTTAGTATGTTAGTATATCCTAGGCATTTAATGCAGTAAGCAAACAATACTTTACAAATTAATAGCAATTTAATAACAAAAATCAAAAGTCATTAAACAACTTGCATAAGGATCAGAATTAATGAGTTTATCTAATTTTAATGGGAATTCAATGAAAAGGGTATTTTAATGGCTCTAATTGCTAGCAGTAGTATGAGAAACATAAACTGATTTGATTTTTTAGATGAGATTAGCACTAGCTTAGTTGCAGCACACATGACAAGCATGCAACATGTGAACCTGATGTGATTTTTAAATGATGTTCCCACCAGCTTAACTGCTGCCCTCATGTCAAGCGTGCAACATTTGAACCTGATGTGATTTTTAGAAGATGTTTGCACCAGCTTATCTGCTACACACATGTCAAGCTTGCAGCATGCAAACCTGATTTGCTTTTTAGACCTGGTTTGCTTAGGTTCACTTTATGTATGCGAACCACATGCAAACATTGTATGATTAAGAATGTGGCATGCATTCTGCATGTACACAGCACATTTATATTTCTGTAAGGGTATCCCTTTAATCAATGCCTGACTCAGCAGGCCCTCTCAGAGAAGCAATCAACCCTTTCAGAAAGAGCAAGGTATGCCTTACATGTGTAAGCTTGCCCACTCTGGTAAGGGGGGACCAGCTTAGGCCCTGGCTGGGGTGTTACACTGACCACAAGGTGACCCTCCTGCTGAATGATAACATCATGGTGGGTTTTAGGATTCTGTATGATGGCCCCTGGTGGGAATACAAAGCCAAGAACCTTAAATCCACCAGCAAAAGGCTACAGGTGGGTCAGGACAAACTACAAAAAGAGCTGGGTATAGGGGATGAGAGTGGCCCTTACTCCTCCCCAACTGTTCACAAGCTGAGGGTTTCACCCATTGGCTTAGTCTCCAAGAAGGTCCTGGGTGAGTTCTGCATTATCAGTTATCTGTCATATCTAGAAATTGACTCAGTAAATGACTGCACTGATCCATGCCACATGGCAGTTCAGCACATATCATTTGACAATGCATTCAACGCGGTGCTTGCAGCGGGTCCAAAGGCCTTGATGGCCACAGTAGATACTGAGTCAGCATTTCAACTGCTGTTGGTTTACCCTGCTAACTGGGATTTGTTGGGGATGAAATTCAACAGTCACTGTTATGTGGGCAATTGCATACCCATGGGTTGTTCCGTAGCTTTTACATTGTTTGAGTGCTTCAGCACCTTCTTGTACTGGCAACTGCCCAGGATGAGTGGAAGACAGGGGATTATTCATTATCTGAATGATTTCCATTTAATGGGCTCAGCCCACTCTCAGGTCAGTCGGCAGTCCAGACAGTTTTCTACACCTGTGCAAAATCATAGGTGTGCCATTGGCCGTGGGTAAGGTTGAGCCTCTGAACTTGGTCTTGACATTTCTAAGTATTGAGATCAATGCAGGGGTGCTGGAATGCTCCTTTTGTTTTGTTGGCTGGCTTCATGATCAGTCCTCCGTCTCTACCAGCTCACCCCATCCCCCTGGATTTACCTGCTGCCTTCAACGGAGTGCACCCTGGATTACCAGTCAGGGCGGGGCCATTGGGGAGCCTCCTCCACTACTCTCTGAACAATGCCACATGGTGATCCAGTGGCAGAGTGCCTTGGCCAGCAGCATGGGGCTTGGTGGGGAAGGTGGCTATCCTCCATGCCTCAGTAGATTTTCCCCCATTGTCAACAGGTGTGGCATGCAATGATGAAGGGCGCATATGCACCAATGTTCAGCACACCTCACTATAGCCTGCAAGCCTCAGCTGCAACACCCCAAGCCTCTGCCAGGGATCAGTCAAGTACAGAGTGCTACCCCCCGAAGGAGGAGAGCAGTCTGTTAGACACTTGATCCTCCTCCCCTGGCCGGACCACTGACTCCCTGCGCTCACATCCAAACTTGGGTTTTCAGCGTTGCAGATGGAAATCCAACTGCTGTGCTGATAGGCTGGCTGCTGGAATGCTCCTTACCACAGGATAAGATTGAGGCCTTGATGCACCTTCTGAGCCATGCAATAGTTGCTAAGAAGGTAACCTTGAAGATACCTCAGTGGTCAATGGACCATTTATACTTTACCTGCACTGTCATTCTAATGGGGAGGACATTTTTATAGCATATGGCTAAGTTGGGGGTTCATGGCTGGAAGCTCCATCAGTGTATATAGGTGACAGAGGGCTTTAGGGAAGATTTAGAGGTAAGGTTTACCTTTCTTTTCCATATTAACAGTGTCTCAATGTAGTCAGTGACAGTTGGCAGCCAGAAGCTAGAACTGTTTACAGACACATCAGGTGGTCTTGGTTTTAGGGCATACTTCAAGGGCAAGTGGCATGCCTCCGAATGGCTCCCAAGTTGGGCAGCAGTGGACTCATGAATCTGATTACCCTGTTAGAATGTTTCCAATAGTGGTGTCACTCTGTGTCGGGGGCCACCAGTTGAAAGATAAAAAGATAATTTTTACATTCGCTTGTGCTTGTGCAAGGAACGTTTTGCTACTAATGGCATTTTAGAGGTGTGTCACTGCCGAGCCAATTACAGCTGAAACTGCAATGGGCTTGGCAGTGTAGATCAATGACCAGACACTCTGGTCATGACACTAGTGTGGCTTGCTGCTGTGGCACTTTGTGTAGTTCAAAGAAAAGAACTGCTCCAATGACAGAGCAGGTGAAAGGGAGATGAGTGTGTAACGGTACCTTGTAAAATTGACACTAAAATGTTCTGGCCTAAAAATCATCTCACCAAATTATGAGTTAATTGTATTATGCAAATGCTTTATTTTCCAAATATCAAGCCATTTTATTTTCCAAATATCAAGCCGCAAGTTCAGTTTTCTCATCCGGGGTTTTTGCTGAGCAAACTTCTTGTGCTTTTGATTCCAATTCCCAATGATCAGGATATGGCTTGGGGTCCGATGCCTCTTTTGCTGCTTCCATGCCTGCTCTGTATCCCAATGGAAGTAGCCTACACCCCCATACCTCTGGCATATACTCCACTGGCTATGGCCTTGAAGCAAGTTCTTTCAACATGCACTGCTCTCCCTTTGAGCACAGCCTCTCCATGATATGCTTTGGGGATGTCTCTAAGCAAAATTGCAACAAAATGGAGCAGAGAGACATGGAACAGCAGAATGACAGTAACTTTCTTATCTATCCTTGGATGAGAAGCACAGGTAGGTTCAATTATCTTAAAATGCAGGGTGGATTCAAGAAAAAAAAATCACGCGACTCATTTATTGCAGTAAGAGCTCGTGCTTTGATTGTTTTGAATATTTTTAAAGAACTGTCCAAACACAACAGCTTCAATTGTTGACTATCAAAAGGGGTCTGAATGCAAAGGGAAACCATGCTGTAGAAGTTTGCTAGCGTAGATGGGTAAGGTTAAGCTCTGCCTGTGGTCTATATGATTACATTTGCCTTTGATTCTTCTTTCCCAAGTCCAGATTTTATTGCTGTGGGTAAATGTTTTGGGGATGCTGAAGCCATGACTGGCCATTCCAAAGGTTTTGCAGTCTTATTCCACAACGTCATTATCCCAGTGTATAGTAGACAACATGACAAGGGACTGTTTATAACACTTGACATTCTGTAAATCTAAACCTCATTCTCAAACATGACATCTTTCAAAAACAGAGCAAAGATACTTCGAAAAAATATACAGCTCCAGGGTATGCTAATAGTTGGTATTCTTTGTGACAGCCTTTAGAATGGCTTAGTTAACGGTCATTGTGGTGTGCAAGTGTACTGTGTAAATAAAGTTGGGCTGTTAAAGTTAGGGCTGTTTAGCAAAAAAAAAGTGTCTTAGCACAAACACATACACCATATACACCTTTCAGTTCATGATATGGGGAAGCAGTTTTCAAACACAGTATTCCTGAAAAATACTATCTTTATAATCAGCTCATGTATAAATTGACTGGATCTCATAGTTTTAAGTTTCTAAAGTCCACTGATCTTGCTACTACCAAATACTTTGCATATAAAGGTTGCAAGACACAGTTGTGTCACTTAAACATATCATAAATGTACACTTTAAGGGTGGGGGATTTAATGCACTATTTTTTTAATGTTTATACTATTTCAAATATTTAATGTGTGTTGGTTGGTTAATAGGTCGCATTAATTTACTGAGTGTTGGGTGTGCAGTCTATTTTAACTAGTATTCTAATCTACTTATGAAACAATTTCCAAGGCCTTTGATGAGGCTCCTTTCTATCACTGGCCAACACATCTCATTTTTTACTACAAAATACTGTAGCAATCAATAATGAGTAGAGCACCAGTTAACAGGCTAGTACCAGCATTCATTGCAACCCTTCCTGTGATGCACACTTTGTTAGGTTTTGTTAAAACTCAAAATTCATGTCCATCTCATTTGTAAAATGTAATTGCATAAGTTGCAAGTACCACAGCTTGCTATATCTATTCTATTTCACATTTCCCTTCACAGTTTAGGAGGAGCATTAGGTGTGCCTTTTGACTTGCCCATAATCAGGTTTCAGAATACTGATATAAATAACCAGTTCAAAACAAGCAATGGTGTGTGAAAATGTTATTTCTCCCCTAATCTGATGTGTGCAAGACATTATTTGCATTTTGTCTAATTTCATGGTTTATAACAACAGATAGATAGACAGATCCATTGCAAATACATGCAAGCAAACATTCAGCATTGACAAATGCTTGTTCATTCTGGCAACATGAGGTGGTCCACACTATCAATGAGCAACCTGGGTCAATGTGTCCATTGGGTGACCTTAAAAGGATTTTTATCTTAAAATTTATGCTTTTGAATATACACTTTAAGGCTGTACATGTTCCCATATTGAGAATGGTATTGCTGATGCTTTATCTCATTCACAGTGGCAGAAATTCATGGAAAGGGCTCCAGCAGTGGATCAGAATCCACACCCAATCCCACCTTTTCTGTGGAAGTTGGTGACCCTGAAGACTGGAAGTGTATAGGTAATTAGTTAATGCTATTGCCCATGAGACCAGAGTGGCATATCACCATGGGTGGAACGCTACCATGCTGTCCGTGCAGAGGCTGGATGGCCTAACAGCTGACATATTCCCAAAGGTCAGATAAGCAGCTTCATTATGGAATCTGGGCAGTGGGCCTGATCCCTGGCATGGTGAGTCAACATCTTGCAGGTTTGTCTTGGTTCTCTCGGGAGTGGGGTTTCACTGATGCTACTCAAACTTTCAAAGTCTGGAAGGTACTTGAAGGTTGGAGAAAAGGACTTTTGAGGCAAGTCCATACTGGTCCTTGTCTCAGGTTTGTTTATTCAAGACCACATTTTTACTGGCATTCTGTGGGGCCTTAGGGTCTCAGAGTTAGTGCAGCCAAAGAAGAATGGTGTCATCACAGGCCTGCTGAACGCAGATATGGCAGTGCCACTGGAGGGTATACACATCTGGCTTTGAAAGAGTTATGGCTGACCAATGAGTCATAGGCTGCTGATGCACCATGCACACTCCTGTGGGGTCAGTGTGGGATACAAAGACCACAGTGGCTGGCTACTTTGCCCCTTTCCCACCACAGGGGTCAGCCTTTCTACAGCACAGAGATGGCACACACACACACAATGGCTGACCAGTTTAGGCACATTTTAAGCATGGCTGTCCATCAGGTGAAGTTGAAGGCTGAGAAATACAATGTCCATTCTTTTAGGATTTGGGTGGCAACAAATGCCAAAGCCCAGGGCCTTAAGGATAGGCAAATACAGGCTCTGGGCAAGTGGAGTTCCAAAGTGTTTTTGTGTTATGTATACCCACACCTGATTTTACCTTCTCTTGCTGTTTTCCAGGTTTCCTTGATGGTCCCAAGTGGATTTGGATTTTTGGACATGCCTTCATTCATTGTGCAGTGGCAATAGCAGGACATCAGTCTAGGGGGAAGAACGTAATGATTCCACAACAGAAAGATCAAATCCATTGGTTGGTACAGAGAGGCATGCATTGGGAGGGTCTTTCCCAAGGATGGCAGCAGAGGCATGGCACTGGAGTTCACCAGACATTTTCCTGATTCATCTGGGATAGAATGACCTGGGACTCTGGAATTCTATTGAATGCTTCTCAGGATGAATGAGGACTTATGATCCATTTGTGAATGGTGGCTTGGGATCAAATTTCTTTGGTACCACCTCATCCAACTGCATCACTGGTGGCATGCAGAGAACTGCCAGGCTATGAACAAAGCATGCATGTGCATCAACAGGGAGTTTTCATTTATGAGACAATGGTCAGGACTTGTTACTTGAGGCATTCCATCAGATATTGAAAAAACATATTCCGTGATCTGCTTGGGGGGGTCAGACTGCCTTTGTCCTGTGGTGGCTTGGGAGTCTCTCAGAGCGATGGTACAAGGGGAAAAAGGGAAGGAGTTGAATTCCTGCATAGGACTCTTCTTCCCAGGTCAGCATGATGCACGTGGAGACACAAGAACTGGACCCCATTTGGGGGGGTCACAGTCCAATGTCATTGAGCTTGCCTAGTGGAAGTGGTGCCACCAGATTGGGGTTATCACCTGCCACCTGGCCACATGACCTCCCTACATCACTGAAGTTGAGCCAGTCCAGAGATGCACAATATTTCCTCAGTTTGCATATGGTAATGCTCTTCACAGTAAGGGATGCAGAGACTTCAAGGTGACTGATGAGATCTCCCAGATGCACGTGGCACTTCAATTTTGTATATAGTTAATTTAATAAACGTATGACTGTGGTAATTTCTCCAAGACCTGTGTTGTGTGTGTTCTTTCAGGGAAAGGGTTATGGTGACTAATAATAATAATAGCAAAAAAATGTATGTATGAGTGCAGTATCTAAAACCAAAGCACTGTACAAGAGCTTAAAACAGTTAAAACAATTAAAACAGCAACCAACCCATTCCATATAAAACTATAAAACAAGTGAGGCAGGACGTTATATGTAATCACCGAAGGTCTGGCAGAACAAATAGGTCTTCAAGGTTATCATAAAGCTCTCCACAGTCTGGCACTCTCAAATCTGATGAGGTAGAGAATTCCACAGGGTCGGGGTCATGAACAAAAAGCCCGAGAGCCACATGTTTTCAGCCATACCCTGGGAATCTCTAACAACCCCTCATCAGCTGAATGGAGTGGGCAGTCAGGACAGTAAGGAACAAGGAGCTCTCGTAGGTAGCCTGGACCAAGTCTGTGTAGGGCTTTAAAGGTCAGAAAACCAATCTTGAAGGTGATCCAGCACTGAACAGACAGCCAGTGCAGTTAGTGCAGCACAGGAGTGATGTGGCTCGAGTGAGGGGCCCCAGTCAACAACTGTGCTGCAGCATTCTGCACTACCTGCAAGCAATGGATATCAACCCCCGGAAGCTCTAAGTAAAGGGAGTTACAGTATTCCAGGTGCGAGGTCACAAAGGTGTGGATCAATGTTGAAAGGTCTCTGAACAGAACAAGGTGCTTGACCCGAGTGATGTTCCTAAGATGGTAAAATGCAGACTTGACAACTGCAGATACCTGTGAATGCCATGTCAGCCTATCATCAAGGATTACCCCCAGGTTTTGCACCCACTCAGAGGAAGGCAGCACACTACTCCTGAGCAAAAGCCCAGAAGGAAGCCCTGCCACTGACCCCCCTATCTGGAGGCCTGGATCCATGACCAGCACCTCAGTCTTATCAGAATTCAATTCCAGCGAGCTGGATTTCATCCAGTCCTGGATTTCTGCGAGGCAGCTATTAAAGACTGAGACTGCACTAACCTGGTCGGGTGTGAAAGACAGGTAGAGCTGGGTATCATCTGCATAACAGTGAAACCTCAGCCCATACCATCTTACAATGTCTCCTAAAGGCAGCATATACACCACAAACAACATTGGGGAGAGTACTGAGCCCTGAGGGACCCCACAAGACAGGGAGAATGAGTCAGAGGAAAACAACCCAAATACCACCCTCTGAAACCTGCTGGAGAGGAATGATTAAAACCATCTGAGGACTGAATCAGCCAGGCTGCAGATGACCCTCAGGCACTCAAGCAACACCACATGGTTCACAGTGCCAAAAGCTGATGAGAGATCAAGGAGCACCAAGATGGAACAGTGCTTCTGAACTCTAGCCATCAGGAGATCATTGAGCACTTGAACCAGAGCAGTCTTGGTACTATGCCTCTTCCGAAAACTGGACTGGAGAGGATCGTAGATATCATGGATGGTAAGATGGTTCTCCAGCTGCAGAGCAACTACTTTCTTAATCACCTTCAAGCAGTTAGGGTCCAAAGAAGCTTTCTTATGGAGGGGTGTCACCACCACTTCCTTCAGAGAGCTAGGGAACTCACTCTTTTCTAAGGAGCACCACACAGTCTTGGCCAGGACAGGGCTAATAGAATCAGTACTCCCCAATATAAGGTGTGTTGGGCCTGGGTCCAACTACAGCATGTCAGCTGCATATTCTGGACAATCCACACAATATCAACTATCTCTGGTCAGACAAAAGAAGACCATCAAAACCAAGGTGCCATGGCCAAGCACTGGCCACCATCAACCCCCCTAGAGTGATCAGGCTGGATCTCTGCCCGATAAGACAATTCAAAGTCTGCCAGGCATTGCATCAGATATAATCTTGTCTGTGTCCCCACCCCTATAAACTGGAATTAGGCAGGCAGGTAGGGTTCCACCGAGGGGGGTGGGGACTTGCCCTGGCACCACCCACTGGAAGATGAACAATTGGGGCTGCCCCCAGGATGGTAGGCATCTGGAGGGGAGGGAATGTGACGGGTTACTAAGAGCTGTAGCCAGCAGCTTCCTCTTTCTGTCTCTTCATCCTCTTCAGATTTCGTGCCCACCTGCCCTCATAAAAGCAGGTTTGAGGTTAGCCAGGCTAGGCTAGGGAACCCTTTGCCCCATTATTAGTGACTGTACTAGAGGTTGAGGAAGAGTTTTCCCAGTTTTCACTCAGAGAATTTTTCACTTCCTCCAAAGGGGTTTAAAGGAGATTAGGCTTAGCTTTACAACTGTAGCAGTCATTGTAACATGGCAGCTTGGGAGTCTCTAAGAACAATGGTACAACAGGAAAAGGGGAATGAGTCAAATTCTTCTGAAGGGCTCTTCTTCCCTGGTTGGCATGAGGCATGTGTGGCTGCAAGCCTTGGACTCCATTTGGAGGGGTCACAGTTCAACCTTACTGGGCTTGCCTGAGGGAGCAGTGCCACCAGATGGGGCTAGTAGCTTGATACATGGCCACATGACCTCCCACACACTGAGATTAAGCCAACCAAGAGAGAGATACATCATTCCCTTTGTCTGCACAGGTATAATGCCATTCACAGTAAGGAGTGTTGATGCTCTGCGGTGACTGATGAGATTGCCCAACTGCACATCCCACTCTAATTAAGATTTTAGTTCATTTAATAAATACATGGCTGTGACCATTTCTCCAAGACCTGTGTTGTGTCTTCTTCTAGTGAAGGGATTATGTGGATTAATAAAACAATACCCAGTGGTACTACAGTATTATTCACATCTGGATACATTTTACTTTAAAAAATGTAAGGCCTGATAAACTGCTATTTGGGTTGCTAGAAGCTATTTGGTCCATTCATCCATACCATGTTGACCATAACAGTCATTATTTAAGCTAACAATGATTATCAGATAAGACTGTTTACCTTGTAATCTGGATAGGGAAACATTTTCTGTCCACCCACAAGGAGCATGATACAAGGTATCAAGTGTTGGTGCCAAAACAAGCTTGGAAATCATTCCTGACCGTGGTGTCAACTTCATGCCTGGGAATGGTATCGGCGATGGCCAGGATGATGGGCCCAAAGTTTGACTCTGAACATGATTCTGGGAATGATTTCCTCTTGGTGACTATTCCCAACTCCAGTGTCAGAACCTCAATCACAGTGACAAGGAGGTTCATGTCCATGAGGACATAGTTTGACCTGAGTTTTGATGCCAGTGGTGGCACCAGCTTGGAGTCAAATGATGACCTGTGGCCAGATTCACCCCAGAGCCACAGTATGATGTTGCTCCATGGGACCAGCAGGCTCCGGTCTCCTCATCTATGGATTTCTTCCCAAGAGCACCAACCATGTCACTCCTCTGATGTAGGAGGAAACCCTTTTGGTGACTCTGGTAGGTTCTCCCCAAGATTCTAAAGACTAGGAGTCTCAAGCCTATCTAGAAAGACATTGCCAGTTCTTTAAAAGGACATTGTCATTTTTAGGCCCCTTAGGGCCTCTAACATGGAGGCCAGCACCAGGTGTGGGTTGGTGTCATTGAAGATTTGCATAAGGAGTCTGATAGGGCCTAGTTGAGGCCTTTCTCACTGGTACAGACCCTGCCCAGAGGTTACCCTTCATCTCCATTCATGTCCTCTTCAGAGGACAATGAATCACTGGTCTACTTTACCCATTCTACTGAGTATGCCCTGTATCAGCAATTCTTAGTGGAGATGCTTCAGGTGCTCATCTTTTAAGCATTTACTAGTCACTACCTGGCAGCTCTGCCATAGGGATTCCTTGGAGTTCCCAATATCGACACCATTGTCATTCCTCCATGCTGCAGAGCTATGGAAGGGACATCCACAGCCTTGTAGAGGCATCTCTCTACTACTCCAGCCATCCCCAGGGACCTCATCAAGCAGTATTGCCACCCAATGTATGATCTTTTGTAGATTTTTGCTTACATAACACATTAATCACCTTTAGTGAGTGGAACAATCCGTAACTCAAGTTAGATATTCTACACTCTTCTTTTAACTTGTTGTCTAATCCTTACAGTACTAGGGGCAACATATCTGACCTTTTTTCTATTAATGTCATAAAGTTAACAATGTACAAGAAATATTATTCCTGGTACAATCCAACTATTTTAAACAAATTGGTTAGCTCTATAAAATAGATTACAATGAAAGACATTTTAAACAACTGCTAACAAAACTGTACAGTATGAATGTCAGTGTACTTGCTTTTAACATTGTTTTGTATATGCTGTATTTTACTGTGTTCTTGTTGTTGTATGTCAGGCATGACTGAAAAAGGAGTGTGCCCAGTTCACTTCTTGGTTAAAAAATAGATATGAAGGTCTTATCACTAATTTCTAGAGATTAATGGCACCATTTGTGGAGGCTGATGTGTTATTCTAATGCAACCCATTATTTATATGATATATTTACAAAAAACTCTGTTAATGCAACATTTAGGGCTCAGTCTACAGCAAGAAAGTAAGGAAATATGTTTTTTTAAAACCCCACTCCCACCCCTAAACAAAACAGGGGTGCAATCTTCCTTGGGGTTGTCAATCCTAAGGCTCACCCCATTCTATACACTGCAGAAACATGCACACCTAATGGGGTGAGCTTTAGGGTTGACAACCCCAAGGAAGACTGCATTCCTTATTTGTTTTAGGGACGGGGGTGGGGTTTCAGGGTTGGAAACCCAAACAACACATTTCTCTCCATAAGCTGAACCATAAATTTTTTTTTTTTTTGGCAAAGAATTTCCTTACTTTTTATAAATAATATTATGATATACTTATTTGCCTTTGGAAGCGCCGAGCCATGCGCTCCCATTCATCCATGCTTTTTGTGGTATTGTAATCATATCCTTATCTGCCTGTCGATGCGCATGGCACTCTGGGCCAGACACTCCCATCCCTCCATAGAAGCATACATGTATGTTGTACATGATGTATGTTGCTGTGGAAGCAAGACCACAATCAAATTGTCACCATAGTCTTCTTATTACCCCACCTCATGAACCTGGGTACTGAGAATTTCCAGATCCCTGCCAAAATTTTATTCCACACCACCACAATGTCATTCAGTGCCTCAGGTGTGAAAATACAGTTTGGCCAGGATTTGAAAAATGACAGCTGTCATGTTCATACGGTGTTGCAAAAAAATGGCTATGTTGAAAATTTGGGGTCAAAATACTTGAAATTAACAAATTTATGAACAAGGGCACCAAAATTAGAATGTATGTGTGTAACATTTTTGCATATTTTGAGCTCAAAATTTTCAACATAGCCTTGTTATAACCCCACCTTATGAACAAGGGTAGTGAAATGTTCAAATCCCATCTGAAAGGTGATTTTGCCAAGTGCCTGCAAAATCGCCCCTTGGCTTGATTTTTGAAATTCCACTGCAACTAGTCAAAAAGTGGGGTCCATGAAAGGCCATGCTGAAAATTTGGGCTCAAAATATGCAAAAATGGCAAAGTTATACATCAAAGTTGAAAACCCCACTGAAATACATTGAACCACATTTACGTTATTTTCTCATAATGCAGTTGGAGGTTCCAGCAAAAAGACGTGTCTTGAATTGGAGAGTGGATCTCCACCCTGGGACCTGTTCAGGTGAATGAGAGGGGTGGAGGGTGGGGATGGGGTTTGGGGTGGTGGGTGCTCACTGGGAGGTCGGGGTGGGGAGTCCCATCAGCGAGGGACTTTGTTCTTTTCAACAGATAAAAAGATATCAAGTGATGGTTTCCTTTATTTCAGAGGGGATCAGGCATGGGGGTGCCACTAGACACAAGGGAAATATATCTCAATTACAGGGATGGCAGTCGGAGGGTGGAGTTGCCACTAGATACCAGGGGAATATAACAGATAGCCCCAACTATGGGTCTAGATGGGAACAAATTGAATTCCAGAAAGGAACAACTTTTTGACAAGTCCATAATATATGGAACAAGGTACCAGGCTTCTTACCACATCTGCAGCAACGATTGTTGGGTAATCGACTCATCTTATGCAACTTAACCAGACTTTAGTACAAATTGTGAATAATCCAGAATTGCATAAAATGATAATGATTCCATTTTATCAATTTATATAATTGCCTCCAGATGAGTGACCAATCTCTAGAAGATGTCAAGACAGGAAGAGCCTGGTCCCACCAATAAAACTGAGGACCCTCATTAGCAATAAGATATTCCTGTAAGGAACAATAATAATAAGATATGAGGTGGGCAGGAGGAGCTGATTGAAGAATATGAAAAAACAGATGTACTAAGGGGACTAAGCTACAGCCCTGTACCAAAAAATTTCATAAGCATGTGTGGCAGTTGGAAAAAACAGAAACAAGAGGCAGTAGGCTAGTGATATAAGACACAAGCCTCTTGGAAGGGCAACAATTTCTGGTTAAGAGTGAGATCAACAACCTTATCCACTCCAATATCAGGCCAGAATCATTTAGAGACCATCTTTCCACTTATCTGCAAATTAGGGTTCCCAAACAGAGGTTGGGAAATATCCTTATATGCACATATCTTAAGTAGGTAACAAAGTTGTAAATGAATCTGGATGGATGCCCCAAGAGGTGTGTCCCATAATGGTTGGGGCAACTTTCCCTTGGAAAGATATGGCAACGCCTGGATAGCCAACCCACGACTAAAGCTTAAGGAATGTTCTGTATCCACCCATTTTGGGACATATGATGTGTGGGTAATGCTCTCAGGTGGCCTCAACCAGTAAGAAAGCCTGGTAAGACGCGATGCTAAACAAACAAGCATTTGTCAATGCCGAATGTTTGCTTGCTGGCACTGGCATTTGTAGTGTAGAAGTTACAGAGCTGCATAATAGGAATGGCAGCGAAGTATTGAACTGAATTCAACCCCACCACCACCCTGCAGAGAGTGGCAGGCATTGGGGTGTGCCTTTGGGTTGTCAGGCATAACGACCACTCCATTTCACCACACCCTACCCTGCAGACACTGACAAGTGTCACGGTGTGCCTTGGGGTCTTTGGCCCTTATGCGCAGCCCATTCCATCAGGAAATACAGGAGATGGGAAAAGTGTGTATAGAGAATGGGGAAGTTTAAATAAGAGTCCGAGGCACACCTTGATGCCTCTCACTGGCTGCAGGGTGTGGTGGGGTGGAATGGTATGAGCATGACAGGCAAGAAGCCCAAGTCACACCCCTGATGCCTGTATACTTACAGGGTGGGGCGTTATGGTCGGAAACCCAACGCCTCAGGCATTCGCTGGTATTTTTACTCCAAATTTTCAACATTTTTTGTGACCCCCTCATGAAAACAGTGGCAATATCAGTTTGTTAGCCAAACTGCTTTTGCACAGCGACTATGGCATTTGGCACCACAGGTACAAAACACATTCCAAACAGGATGTGAAAAATGACAGCGGAACTGTTCATGGGAGGTGTAAAATGGCAATGTTGAAAATCTGCTGTGAAAATCTTAAAAACTGGTGAAGTCAATGGCGTGTAGAAACTGTGCAACGCACACTCAGAATGTAACCAGTTTGGGATATTTTTACAGCAGATTGTTAACACAGGCATTTTGGGACTCCAATCATGAACAGTGTCAGTGTGATTTTCTTTATCTGTCCTGAACAATGATTTCCCACAGCGACCACGCATCTCTGCACTGAAAGTGTGAAAACACATTTCGGCCATGTTGTGGAAAATGACAGCTGTATTGTTCATAAGGAGGTGTGAAAATGCCACTGGTAAAATCTGGACTGAAAAATAATACAAATTCATGAAACCTCTGAAGGTCAATGAAACTAAATGCTCACTGTAACATTCATTTTATGGACTTTTGTCACCAAATTTTCAACATAGCCATTTTAAGGCCTCTGCTCATGAACAGTGTCACTGTGATTTTCTTAATGTGTCCCATACATTGATTTTGCACACCGACTGTGCCATTGTGTGCTACATGGGCGAAACACATTTGGGTGAGATGTGAAAATGACAGCTGTACTGCTCATAAGAAGGTGTGGTAAATGGCAATGTTGAAAATCTGGAGGAAAATATTGAAATTTTCTCAAGAACTTACAAAAGCGTATGAGAACTGCGTTAATGCACCAGAACACAGTCATTTTAGAATTTTTCACCAAATTTTCAACATAGCCATTTTAAGACCTCTGCTCATGAACAGTGTCATCAGGATTTTCTTAATGTGTCCCATATTGATTTTGTGATAACGATCATGCCACTTGTGCACTACATGGGCGGAAACACATTTTGGGTGAGATGTGAAAAATGACAGCTGTACTGCTCATAAGAAGGTGTGGTAAAATGGAAATTTTGAAAATCTGGAGTGAAAATATTGAAAATTCACCAGCTTACAAGCGTGTGTAGGAACTGTGCAATGCACTCTCATAAAACAGTCATTTTTAGGAATTTTTCCACCAAATTTCCAAAATAGGTCTTTTGAGAGCCCACCTTATGAACACTGGCAGTGTCAATTCGTTAATCCTTCTGGAAAGGTGATTTTGCACAGTGGCTGCGAAATCACCCTTCAGGCCTGAGTAAAGCCATGACAGTGCAAGAATTCATGAGGAGGGGTCCCAAAAACCCCATGTTGAAAATTTGGTGCAAAAATTCCAAAAAATGGCTGAGATATGAAACAAAGGTAAAAAAACCCTATCTATCCCATTATACAGCTTACCGCATTTCTCAGTTCAAGTGGCTTGGAAGAGTGCAGACGTAGCCTCGGTCCACCAAGATCATCGCTACCGACCCGGAGGTAAGTATGGGGTGAGGGGGCTGTAGGAAGGCAGGGTGCGAGTGGGTGGTGTGGGTGGGTGCAGACTCTGCAAGGGACCATTTTGCTTTTCAGTTTTTTTTTAACGACGACGCGGGACGTTTGCCACACTGGGGTGGGCTCCCAGCATGGCAGAAGGATGGCTGGGGGGGCATGGAGCTGACGGAGGATTGGGCACCCCCATCGGTGACAGCATGGGGGGTGGAGAGACAGTGGAGCTGATGGGGGATTGGGCACCCCCGCCAGCCATAACATCATTTTGCCACACTGGGGTGGGCTCCCAGCATGGCAACTGGATGCTTTGGGGGGCATGCAGCCGACGGGGGATTGGGCACCCGCTGTATAAACATTTTGCTAGGCTGGGGTGGGCTCCCAGCGTGGCACCTGGATGCTTTGGGATGGAGCCGACAGGGATTGGGCACCCGTACGGCGACAGTGTGTGGGGAGGGGGGAAGGCATGAGCATGGTGTATGCGTGCATGCACGCGTGTGTGTGTGTGGGGGGAGAGCTCTGCTCACTCAAGCGGACCTCTCCCTTTCAACTGTATGCCACTGCATTTTCAGCTGTCATAGACAGCTGGACCAGTGATTGGTGCTCTGCAACCGCGCCTGCAAACACACTGACTGAATTGGAAGAGGCTGACACACCTCTGGAAAACTCATATGATGGCACTATGTTTCTTGCACATGCATGCAAGCAAACATAAAAAGTAAATATTAGGGGCCTGTAGACCTCCATCTTACTTGGTAATACTTGGTAAGTTAAGACAAAGTAGGCTGGAAGCCCATTTAATTGCCACCCACTCCTAGTGGGGTCAGTTTCTTAGCTGATTTTGAATCAGAAAGTTATCAAGACTGAGCTTAAATTGCTCAAAACATGGAGCCATAACTATATTATTAGGTATGGAATTCCATAATCTTGCATGGTAAACAAAAATTCGATCTTTTAACTGTTTTAACCCTTGGTATGTATAATTGTCTCCTATGTAATCTCAGGTCCTGAACTGGCATATCTTTACTTTTAAACCCACATAACCTCATCATTGAAGGGCTCTGCAAAATCTTATAGGCCAGAAGTAAAACTCCCCTTAACCTTCTAGTCTCCAAAGTAAACAATTTTAATTCATTTAATCTTGACCTATAATCCTTATATTTGAAACCTTTTAAAGATTTTGTTAATTTCCTTGGTTTTTTTTTCTAATAAGTTGACCTCCCTTTTCACATATGGGCTCCATATAGGAGAACCATAATCAAAGTGTAGAATAATATACGATGTATATAATTTCATTATACACTCTTTATCCCTAGTTAGATAGGTTTTATTATAGTTTTTAACAACCTGTTAGTAGTGACTGAGACATGACGAGTATGATTAATAGAAGTTAACTCATTATTTATCCAAATTCCCAAATCAAATTCCTTTTTAGATGATTTAAGCGTTTTACCGTTGGGTTTGTACTTGTGTCTTGGATTTCTTTTACCAAAGTGCATAACTATGCACTTAGATTTATTAAATTCCATTTTATTACATTTTCCCCAAGTTTCAATCAGCTCCAAGTCTGAGCAAAACTCAAGATAACTCTGTAAAAAGTTGACTTCCCATCCTATCTTGGTGTCATCTGTGAATTTTGAGATCACACTCATAATATCTCTCTCCATATCACTGATGTACAAGGAAAACAGCACAGGACCAAGCACTGATCCCTGGTGTACCCCACTGGTGACATCCTCTTCTCCAGACAATACTCCATTTATCCTGACTGACTGTTTACGATCTGTAAGCCAATTTTTAATCCATCTAACAAAACATTTATTTATTCCAATTTCATTTAATTTAAATATTAACAAATCATGAGGTACTGTATCAAAGGCTTTTCTTATGTCTAGAAGGATAATATCAGTGGATATATTCTTATCCAGACAGTCACTTACAAACTCATAGAAGGACAAATGATTTGCTAAACATGATAATCCTTTACGAAAACCTTGTTGTGACTGGTCTATCTCACTTTCAATCTTATTTTTAATTATCCTTTCCATGAATTTAGAACATATGAAGGTTAGGCTTATTGGTCTATAATTAGACACACTGGAACAATTACCCTTTTTATGAATTGGGACCACTGCAGCCCTCTTCCAATCATCTGGCACCTCCCCCGATGATAAAGAAGCATTAAATAACATGGTTAGAGGATAAGAAAGTGGTTTAGCCAAATTCTTTAAGATTACTGGACTTAAGTTATCAGGACTAGGTGAAGAGGAGGATTTTAGTTTTAATAACTCTTCTAATACATTTTCTATTTGAATATTAAACGGTTGAATATTTTCTAAGGTAAGCACAGCATCTGGACTAGTAGATGGATTAAATACTGAGACAAAATATTGGTTAAAGCTTTGGACTATTTCTTCAGCATCTGTAATTTGGTTCCCATTTTGAACAATTGTGGTAATAGCATTATGTGTTTGCTTATGTGTGTTAATATAAGGATAAAAACTTTTTAAATCATTTTTATGTGCTAGTTTATGCTCCAGTTTCCTTTTTTCCTTCTTTATCAATTTATGTAGTTTAGCTTGTTCTGCTCTATATAACATTTGATTTTCACTACTAGGATTTGTTTGGAATCATTTAAATAACTTATATTTCCTATGTATCTGTTTCTTTATTGATTTATTAAACCATAAAGGCATTTTTCCTTTATTATTATATTTTTTCCTCATAGCAACAAATCTATGAATCACTTCATGAATAGTTTTGCTGATGATATCCCAAATCTTCCCAACATTAAGGCCTTTTAAACTTACATTCCAATTTATATTATTTATTACCTCTAGCATTTTTACCCAGTCTGTGTTTTTATAATCTGGAGTTTCAGAAACTACGTTTGTATTTGTTTTTAATTTAGAACAGTCAATATAACATTCAACCATATTATGGTCACTAGTCGCCAGGTGACTCATGACCCCTATATCAACAATATGTTCAATGTTATTTGTAATAATAAGGTCCAAAATGTTAGAATCTCTGGTAGGTTCCCTTACCAACTGATCACAACCACACAAAATAATGGTATCTAGTAGATCTTTTTCATAATCAGTCTAACCAGCTAATGATTCCCATTTTATATCTGGGGCATTGAAGTCCCCAACAATTAATACATCAACTAACTTAGAAGCTGCCTCAATCTCTTGTAATATTAAATTATTAATAGATTGTTCTGCTGATGGAGGTCTATAGCAAACCCCCAGGACTAGATTGGGAAGTGGAGACAGGTCAAGATTAAGCCACAAAATTTCAACCAAAAAATCCTGCTGTAGTTTTAAATTTAATTCAGAACAGAGAATCTGATTTGATTTATAACAGCAAACACTGCCACCTATTTTACCAGACCGATTTTTTGCAAATAGTTGATACCCCAATATGTTATTGGACAATGAGTTAGAATCAACCCACCAGGTCTCTGTTACACACACTATATCTATTTTCTTAATTTCCAATAATAATCCTAATTCCATTAATTTGTTGGCATTTAAACTTCGAGCATTTACATTTAATACTTTAAATTTGGATTTGGGTGTTGATTTACTTTTTGTTATAGTACCACCCTTGTTCCCCTTTTTAACTAGTTTAAATTACAACCAATAATGTCTTTGAAGGATCTTCCTAGTTTATAAGCCCCACGTTTGCTTAAATGTAAGCCATCTCAACAAAAGAAGGAGTTGTTACTAATAAAGGTTTCCCAGTGTATCACACAAGCATATCCCATTTGCAATGTCCATTTTCTAAGCCATTCATTTATTTGTTTTACCTTTTTTCTTTTTGTAATCCTGCTCTGGGGACTGGTAAGATTTCAGAAAAATAGATTTCACAGTTTAAGTTTTGTAGTGTGCTAGCCAGTTCTATATATTCCTGCTTTATTTCTTCAAATGTTAGTTTATTTAAATCATTTGTTCCTGTGTGAATAATCACAAGTGGATTTGAACCAGAATTACTAAGAATACTATTGATCATATTATGCATATATCTTATTCTAGCCCCTCTAAATGTAGAACATGTTATATTGTGTTTATCTTGTCTACAAACAAACTTATCAATATATTTAATTAATGAGTCTTCCAACACATAGTACTGTCTTACTTCAGGTATATTACTAGCCAATGTACTAGATTCAGAAACATCATCCATGACTGAAACAGTCTTTTGAATCATACTTGGGTTATCATCAATTTGTTTCAAGGGATAGTCAGATTCCGTTGATGCAGTACTGGTAACAGTCACATTAGGCAAGCTATCAATATTTGATGAATAGTTTATTTCTCCCCTCTGATGGTATAGGGGGAGGGCAATTGTTAGCTGGCATAAGTGAAACAGTTCTATCGAGATCCATACTGCTAAAACCACTGTTGGTATCTTGTGTCTCCATATCATTATTAGTTAAGTTAATCAGGGTCTGAAACCTATTTTGTAAAACAATTTGGTTTCCTAGGGGCCCTATGCCTTACTTTTGATTTACGCCCATGTTGTATTAACATCCAGTCCCCAGAATCAATTTCGGCAGTCCCTTCGTCTTCTTGGTTATGCTTTCTTTTAACATTTGCATGAACATTCCCCTTCACTTGTCACATTAGTTCCAATGTCTAAACAATTTGAATATGAAGCCTCATCATGTAAAATACCACTACTCTGGCCACCATTTTGAGCTTTCAGTACCTGGGCCATTTTAGATTGTTGATTTTTGATTTGATCAAGGTTAGTATAAAATGCTGTAATGCCTTCCCTTAACACGCTATTTCAAAACACTTTTTGCATATATAAATAGTGCATACAGGAATTTTATCAACCAGGGAGTACATACAACTATTTGAGCATTTATGTCCAATTTCTCCATCAAGAGTCATTATTGTCTCAGATAATATTTTATTAGTAACTGGGCCTGTGTATGATCTAGGGTACAAGTTTCTCCCATTTTTGTAGTAAACTAAACAGTGCTTAAAACTTTAAATGCTATTTGGTACAGTTAGTAACTAAATTTCATTATCACTTGCGTGTGACTATCATCTCAATCCATACTCAAATATATATTAATGCTTACAGCATACTCCCATGTCCTACTAGCCCCACTGGACATGCCTGACACGCACGTCTCCGCACGCAGACCCACACGGGCACCCGGCATGTACTCGCCCGGCTCGCTCGGGTGAGTGCTTAAATATTCTTGTACCCGGAAGTCACCCAGTGGTCACATGACCAACCTCTGAGACTGCGGGAATCCCAGTAAAAATAAAAATACTTAAAACTAACTCCTGAAGAACTATCTAGTGACAATGCACTGAACAACAGTCCACAGCCAGAATATAACACACTGATATTGACACAGTTAGTCACTGTTCCCCAAGGTATATTTAACAAAAAATTATGTAGGTTTCACATATGCTACAGCACTGCTAGATACAGAACACTGCAGCTGGTATCAAACAGGTAGTAAAGCTCCGCTCGCTCACTCGGGCGAGTGCTTAAATATTCTTGTAACTGGAAGTCACTCAGTGGTCACGTGACCAACCTCTGAGACTGTGGGAATCCCAGTAAAAATAACAATACTTGAAACTAACTCCTGAAGAACTATCCAGTGACAATGCACTGATCAACAGTCCACAACCAGAATATAACATGCTGGTATTGACAGTTAGTCACTGTTCCCCAAGGTATATTTAACTAAAAATCATGTAGGTTTCACATATGCTATAGCACTGCTAGATACAGAATACTGCAGCTGGTATCAAACAGTTAGCATGATTGAAGAAGAACTGAATTAAACATCTGAAGGGGGTATAATAAATGAGGTAAAACATTCATTTTAATAATATTCAATCAACTCCACAAGGAAAGCGGTAACCTAGACCAACGGTCCAAATCTACTTTAAGACAAGACACAGTGGAGTCTAGATTAATTTGCTTCATCTTAAAGAAGGAAACGCTAAGATGAATAGCCAAATATTTCAATTTATCCTTCCTCCAGATAAGGCTAAGGTGCTCAACCTCTGCCCTAAAGGTTGCACTATTAAGAGGCATAACCTCAGTTTTAGATATATTAAGTTTATAATTAGAAATAGCACCAAATTGAAAAATAATCTGTAGGGTCACAGGCAGGGAAGTAGCAGGAGAAGAGACATGGAGCAAAATGTCATCTGCGTATACGGACAATTTATAATCAACCTTACCAATGCAAATGCCAGAAACCAGAGGAGAGGAGTTAAGCTTAATAATCAGGGGTTCCAGAAAGAGACTGAATAAGAATGGGGATAGGAGACATCCCTGCCTTGTGCCCTGATGGAGAGAAAACGATGAAGATAACATGCCATTACATAATATATGAGCAGTCAGAGAGGCATAAAGCACCCTGATCCAGTGTATAAATTCTCAGGGAATGCAATATTTTGGTAAGAGGGCAAACAGGTAATCTCATGAGACCCTGTCGAATGCCTTCTCAGTGTCCAGCGACACCAAAGATGCAGGAGTGTGGGAGTCCCTGGACACTGAGAAGAGATACAAAAATTTCCTGAGATGACCAGCCGAGAGTCTACCCTTCACAAAGCCCACCTGTTCCCTGCTGATAAGTGAGTCCCATACTAGTCCCAATCTACAGGCCAATATCTTGGAAAGTATTTTAAAATCTATGTTGATAAGTGAGATAGGCCTGTAGTTGGAGACCAGCAATGTGTCCCAACTGGGTTTAGGAAGAATCACAATGGTGGATGCAGTCAGAGAAGGAGCCAACAGACCTTCTTCAAAAATATAGTTATAGGTCTTTAAAAGAGTAGGGGCCACTAGTCCCATTGAAAGCCTTGTAGAAATTGGTGATAAATCAATCTGAACTGGGAGCCTTATCTGATGCAAGGGAATCAATAGCCTTGGAGAACTCAGTTAGGGTCAGGGGAGCTCATAGGATGGTCACATGACAGTCTGCCAGTTGAGGGAGTGCTAGATCCTGGTGGAAGGATTCCAATTGAACTGGGCAACAAGGAATGAAGGGAGGGTGGAGCATAACTGCTGATAACTAGGTTTGAAAGCATCAATAATGTCCTGGGGAGAAGTAAGGAGGTGACCAGAATCAGAATGGACTGAAGAAACAAACCTGTCCATTGCCTGAGAACAAAGACGAAGGGCGAACAACTTCCCGGCCTTCTCCCATTGGTCAAAATAGTTTACCCTAGAGTGTAATATAATATGCTCCACACTCTCTCCTAACAATGTGTTATATTTGAATCTAAACTTCTCCAACTGTTACCATTCCAATTGAGGGGAAGCCAATGAAATGCACTCCTTGAAGGATCTTATACAGACTAACAGGGAGATAAGAACAACTGAAGTCTGCTTCTTACATTTGACAGATAAATGAATGAGTTTTCCTTGGAGAGCACACTTCAAAGCTCCCCATAAAATATCAAGTTTAGGCATGGAAGGAGAATTAAGCTTCATAAAAGTAGTAATAAAGGATTGGAGGTGCTGCAATAGCTCTTTTGATTTAAGTAATTGATTATTCAGATTCTACACCTTGTCTCTAGATAATGAAGGAGTAAAATTAAACAGGATAAAAACAGGGTGATGGTTGGAGATGACCTTGGTGAAGTAATGACACAAGATTACTCCAGGGAGGTAATCTACCCCCAACAAAAAATAATCAATTCTGGAGAGGGAATTGTGCTGAAGGAAGTGGAAGGAATACTCTCGAGCAGTCAGATTGAGAACCCTCCATGGATCCTCTAGGCCTACTGACTGCATAAAATCCTGAAGGGCTAGTTGACAGGGTAAAGGGGCCTGTTGAGACTGACCAGTCCTGTCCAACAAATTACAATGAATCAGTTTCCAGTCACCTCCAAGAATTATTAGGAGATAATTCCAAGGGGCCAAGGTAGTCATCAGAGTGGTAAAAAAAATGGGATTATCAATGTTAGAGCTGTACACCAAACCCAATATCACCTCCAAGTGACCAAGCAAAGCTCAGATAGAATTGCCCCAATGAATTTGCCATTTCTTGAAGAAGATGAAAGGGTTTTTTTCTGGCTATAAGAATTGCCACACCCCTCTTACAGGAATCAGAACCAACTCCAAAGGCCTGCCCCACCCAGGACCTCCTAAAAAGGAGAACCAGAGAGGGGGCAGATGGGCTTCCTGGAGAAAGGTGACATCAACTTGTAGCTTATTTAAATGGAGTAACATTTTGGACATTTTATTAGGAGACTGGGCGCTCTTAATGTTCCATGTACAGAAGTTAGAAGCTGCCATTACATAATACTAAAAAAGGATAAGGAGCAATACTATGGTGCATATAACTAGTCAAAAAGAGAGTAAAAGGCAACAATAACAACAAAACCCGTCTTCCAGTGGCACACACCCACAACCTCACCCCCACCACTCCAATCTAAATATAAAATCAAATGAAGTAAGTAGAGGACACTAAAAAGTCCCTACTATAACAGCATAAAACCCCTTCTCCCACCACCAAGTAGTACTCCCGATCCCCCCAAGCAAAAAATACAACCCCTCCAACCCCAACAAACAACCAAACATAAATGCCACTGAGAACCCTTAAATCCACCATCTAGGGTGTAGGACTGGTATGATTGAGGGTTAATAAAGCAAGTCAAACTGACAATATACATGTAACTTATATATAAAAGGGTACCCAGAACTGTAAACCACATTTCCATAGAAGGCCCGGACAACTGTAACCCATTCCCAAACCAGAAACCATGACTGATGTACCCCCAATACAAATTGAAGAAGAGACTGTATAAAACCTTGAACCCAGGAGTATGAAAAAAGAGAACACTCCCCAAAATCAAAACAGTGGCATTATCCCTTTCCAAATTCTGGCTCATGAGGCCTCCCAAGATCAGCAACCATAACATCCCCCCCCATGCCCAACAATATTTAAAATATCAACAGTTAATCAGTATTATAACAGTAACAATTAAGGAGTGGAAAATAAAGAAAGGTACCCCCCATACTTTTTTAATATCATATAAGAAAAAAACAATAGGCATCATCAGAAGCTGTTGATTCTTTATTAAACACATATACTTCCAGTTGATAAAACTCCATAACACAAAACAGACTCTAATTGTCCACCAGATCTGGAGTCTATAAACCAACATATCTTGAAGAGCCAAAGTATAAGAAATATATAATAGAAGCAGTCCTCAGTGAGATTCCAGATCAAAAATGTTCTGTTATGAAGTACTCAGGTCTAATACAAAAGAGAGGGAGGCAGATCCAACCCAAACAGCACAGTTTCCTCCAGGTAAAGGCCAATTAAAAGAAATATAATGGGAGGGCTAGAAATGAGAAAAAAGTCAGGTTTCGATGTAAACATTGGTACAGCCAATATAACTGAACCAAACCAATCACCAAGCAGAAACAAATCAGCCAGAAATCACTCTTAAAAAATGACCAACACATGATAAAGAAAGAATCAGCCTCCCAATACCATGTTCATGTCAACCTGCTTTGATGAGATCAGGAAGAAGGTGCTGAAGTTCCTTGGTGACTTGATCATTATCTTCAAAGCAGTGCCAGGTATCACAGATGCGGACTTGGAGACAAGAGGTGTAATGCATCCAGAATGTAATGCTGCAGAAATCAACTTAGTCACTGCCAAGTGAAAGATATCCCTCTTTTGTCTGACTAATGCTGGGAGATCTTGAGTGACATGGATTTTACTGCCCTCCCACAAAAGTGATTGCACTTCACGGAGCTTATTAAGGACATGCTGCTTGTCCAAATAATTTAGAAGCTTTAAGATAAAGGGACAAGGTGGTGCCCCAGAGAGGGGTCTGGCCCACAAAGCATGGTGCGCCCGTTCCATGGTATAGCATGGGCCATTCGGTGATAGACCTGTCAGCCTCTACAATAAATGCTGGATAAACCAAATAGGAGTGGATCCCTCAGCTTCCTCGTGGATCCCAAGAACTACCTAATTATTTCTTTGATTCCTACTCTCAAAATCTTCTAATTTTAACTTTGTCTTGTGCAGACATTGACAGAGGAAGGAGATCTCTGGGTTGGTCTTATCCTTCCATTTTTCAAGAGATACAGTCTGGGCCTCTTCATTGCCAACCCCATGGGAAATGTCTCTGATATCCCTCCTATCTGAGGTAAGCTCCATTGTTAGCAAAGCTAGGGCATCTTTAAGGGGCTGCAGTTCCAAGAGAAAACATTCTTCAGTCAGTGAAACTGCAGCCGATGTAGCAGTAGCCATGACCCGGACTTCAAGCTTTGGCATTTAGACTTTTTGGAGGCCTTGTCCGGTGTTTGTGCAGAGTGTGGTGCAGCAGGCTTTGTTTAATTTCTGCATCCATGCTGAATGCAGAATCAGCAAATATGCCATAGTGATGAGCTGCCGAGGCAAAGAACGTGCTGTGGAGAAAACTCTGATTCACAAATAGCAAGGTAAATGGTGAGAAAAATATGATTTAAAGCTGAGCGGGTAGGAGCAGAGTGAGGGAGCTGCTCAGTCTTAGCCAGGTATCACGTGACTCCAAGAGGTGGCAATGCCTCTAGACACCAGAGAACTATATCACAATTATGGGGATGATGATCAGAGGGTGGAGTGATGCCACTAGAGACCAGAGAAATACATCACAATTATGGGGACAGCAATCAGGCAGTGGGGGGTGTCACTAGACACAAGGGAAATAGATCACAATTACCAGGACAGTGATTAGAGGTTGGGGGTGTCACTAGATACCAGGGAATTATATCACAATTACAGGGATGGTGATCAGAGGGTGGGGAGTACCACTAGACACCAGTAAAATATATCACAATTAAGGGGACAGAGACTGCAGGGTGGGGGTGCCACTAGACACCAGGGAAAACATCACAATTATGTGGACAGTGATCAGAGGGTGAGGGGTTCTATTAGACACCATAGAAATATATCTCAATTATAGAGATGGCAATTGGAGGGTGGATTGTGCCACTAGATACCAGAAAAATATATGGGGATGGCAATTCATGTGAACATTTTTGTATGATATTGCCATTTGGACTTAATACAAAAATGTTCATATGTCCGCAAATATCATAAGAAAATTTTTATTTGAACAAAAATATCATACAAAAATTTTTGTTTGAATGAAAATATCATACGAAGATTTGTGTTTGAATGAAAATATCATAAGAAAATGTTCGTATGAATGAAAGTAACATGAACATTTTCATATGATATTTTCATTCATACAAACATTTTCATAGGATGCTTTTGTATTTACGAAGTATGAACATTGTTCATATCAATGAAAATATCGAATGAAAATTTGTGTTTGATGTTTCTGTTCATATAAAAATTTTCATATGATATTTTCATTCATACGAAAAATTTTCATACTACATCCAGACAAAAAAAGTGGAAACAAGTCATGAAAAAGGATTTACAATGTTTAAGAAAACATTTCGGGATAATTTCTCCCAACAATTAAGTGTAGAATCAGCCTAACAGAGTCCCAATGAGCAAGATAGATGTCTTGTTGTCTCTGCAAGATGTCATGTTTGTGAGTTTTGAATTTTTTTTTTAGCAAAAAATGAAAAACAAGATTGAGGCAAACAAAAAGGGATTCCCCCCCCTCACAAAAAAGGATTGGCCCAATATGAAAAAGGATTCTTTTTTCATTTCATACTGCTTTTTGAGGTGCTTACTGAGCATGCTCAGAACCTGAAATTTTAAAATTTATTAACTTGGAACGGATTAATATTTTTTCACCAAACCAGTGAAAGGCACATCTGTAGGCCAGCCCCTTTCTACCCTGAAAATTTCAGACCAAATTTCAAACCATCTGGATGTGAGGTGCTGACAAAAACTCAGCAACCCCCCATCCCCCAAAATTCATTTTTTCACTATCTGGATCTCAAAATCTGCACATCTGACCAGAATGAAACTTGGCACTTAAAGATATGTACACCACGAGAGTGTGCAAATCCATTGAACGGTTGTGAAGTTATCGACGTGCAAAAACTGGGATTTAACATTAAACTGCCTACTCAGCCCTAAATATAATGGTGCTACTGTGCCACTAATATATATATATATATATATATATATATATATATATATGCACACCTATAAATACTGTATATCTATATATTATAGGGTTGCAGTCACGCCCCTAGAGTTAGGGTTCAACCTTCACTTCTACGTTAAACTCGAAATTTTGCACTTCAGTAGCTTCACAACCATTCAAGTGATTCACATGAAATTTTGAATGTTCCATTAGGGACAACAGATCTCTTGATGTAGCAAGTTTTTTCCAGTCAGATGTGTGAGTGCAGAGCTATGGAGTGCCAAAAAATGTGGAAATTACTGTTTTTGGTAAAATTCTGTGTCACGCTACTGTGCAAAAATGGTGTGGAATTGTCTGAAATTTGTAGGGTAGAATGGTCTTGAGTCACAGATGTACCTTTTGAAGATTTGGTGAAAAAATATTAAACCTTTTTAGTTATAACATTTTAAAATTCCTCATTATTTTCAATGGGAGATCTTAGAGGTTCTGTTCGAAAATGGATCCTTTGTCGTAAATGGGTAATCTTTTTCACAAATGGGTGATCCTGTGTCACAAAAGGAATATCTTTTTTCATGTGGCTTCCATTTTGTTTTGCAGTTAGGAAGGGGAAAAAAAATCAAATAACTCAAACAAATTATGCCTTTAGTAGAAACCAACAGACGTAGCTTGATTATTAGGGACCCCTCAGCTGGATTCTGCACTTATCTGTTGCAGAAATGCTCTTGAAGTTTTTGTTTTTAAACATTATAAATCTTTTTTGTGACTTGTGATACAAAAATGATTCCTTTTCATATTACAAGTCACAAAAAAGGATCCTTTTTCATGATGGAAAATCGTTTCCCCTAGAGTCTAGTAGCATCACAGCCTTCCAATCATTGGCCTCATGGTTTCTCATTTGTAGTGGCACCCTCCACCCTCAGATTGCTAGTCCCATTGCTTCCCTTGTGTAATGGCACCTGCCACCCTCAGACTACCATCCCTGTTGTTTTCCTTCTGTCTAGTGGCATCCCCCACCCTCTGATCACTGTCTCCATGATTGTCCTCAGACACTCTTTATCCCTTGTTTCTAGTGGCACCCCTCTCTGATCACCATCTCTATTATATCTTGTCCCTTTCCCTGGTGTTTAGTGGCATACCCTCAACTCCGATCACCATTAACCTGAAATAAAGAAAATGGTCCATAGATTTTTTTTTATGGTAAAAAAGTAGATGGCCCCTTGCCGATCTGATGCTCCCACCCCCACCTCCCACTCAGCACCCACCACCCCGCACCCCACTCATCTGAGCAGGTGCCAGTCTGAAGATTCACTCTCCTAGGGAAGACATATCTTGCTGCTAGAACCAGTGACTGCAATATGAGAAACTAAGATAAATGAGGTTCAATGTATTTCAAAGGAGTTTTCAACTTTGATACATAACTTGGCCTTTTTTGCATATTTTGACACCAAATTTTCAGCATGGCCTTTTGGGGACTCCGCCTCATGGGCAATGTCACTGGTATTTTGCAAATCCATCCCAAAAGGTGATTTCACAGTTTCTTGGCAAAATCACCTTTCAGACATGATTTTAAAATTCTCACTGCCTTTGTGCATGAGATGGGGTCATACAGTAAGAAGGCTATATTGAAACTTTGTGGTCAAAATATGTAAAAATGGCAACGTTATGCACCTGCATTTAAATTTAACTATGCTTGTTCAAACCTTTGGTAATTTTTAAATATTTTTACCCCAAATTTTCAACAGAGACATTTATTTTACATCACCTCATGAATGTGACAGCTGTCATTTTTCAAATCCTGGCCAAAATGTGTTTTCTTACTTGTGGTGTAGAATGACATTGCGGTGGTGCAGAATGATGTTTCAGTTGGGATCTGAAAATTCTCAGCCCAGTGTTCATGAGGTAGGGTAATAACAAGGCTATGCTGACAATTTGGTTGCTGTTTTGACTGAAATGCTTCCACGACAACATACATGTACGCATCTATGGAGGGAATGGAGCACTGGGCCACTGCACTCACATAGCCAAATGAGGATACAATTATACTATCTCTAAAAGTAAGGAAATGCTTTGCAAAAAAACTCCATTACTCCATCAGTTATGGTTAAAGTGGCAAAAGTAGGGTAATGTGGTGTTAGGATTTCCAACCCTAATACCCCTCCCCCCATCCTGCAGGCAGCAACAGGCATGGTGCGTGTCTTGGGGTTGTCAACCCTAATGCTCACCCCATTCTCATATACTGTACCTATCTCAGCTTACTTACTTATGGAATGGGGTGAGTGTTAGGGCTGACAACCCCAAGGCACACCCCACAACTGTTGCTGCCTTCAGGGTGGGTTGGGGTGTTAGGGTTGGAAACTCTAATGCAACATGTCCCTACTTTTGTTGCTTTAACTCTAACTGATGCATTAACAGAGGTTTTTTGCAAAGAATATAAATATTTATATATATATATATATATATATATATATATATATATATACACATACATATTTTGCATATACCACAGGATTGGAGTAAAAGTGACAGAATAGTGGGATATCTTGGCTGGTGACATTGGGAGTAGCAACATATCAAGGATACATTGTTGCTGTTGTCACAGTGGATGTTTTTGAGGTTGCTGCCATTGTGATGGGGCACTGAACCATGGAAGGCTTTTATGGTACTGATGGCATCGCAGTGCCTTGTACAGAGCTGGTGCCTGCTGTTGAAATCAGGGAAATGGGGGAGATCTTCAAGTAGACTGCAGATTTAGAGGCTGGAGCTTGTAAACTACTGTTGTATGTAGGGGATGTGTGATAGGCTGACTTAAGAGATGCAATTTGTCTTCAAGTGTGAGGGGGCTGACTATATAGCTCATGAGTGACTGAGCCATAAGTAGATTGTAAAAGTTCTACCTCCTCACAAGTTATGGTGGGTTGCCTATTCTGAGTCAGCCTGCTGTATATCTGATGTGTATGGCCGTGGTTTGCAAGCTAAAGCTTTTTGGTCTGCAGTTTGAAGATTTTGCTGTTTTTGTTTGATTTTAGCAGCTTGTTTTGGTGCTGCACTGGGTGTTACAGCATCATCAGCATTGTGGGGGCTGCTCTCTGCTTCAGTGTTCCACTGTGGTGGCAGTGACCTTGAGGATGTCCATTGTGCCACTAGTAACCTTTTTTTGCTGTTGCTGTTACTGATTTATCTGGCTGGGATATTGTTTTTGTGTTGTCATTTTTACTCCCCCATTCCTGTCGTGTATGTAAGGGATATGCAATGGTGAAAAATTGTTTTTCTGCTCAAGAGCAGTTTGACCCTGGGTAACCTCATGAGTGTGGCGTAAGCCACTTTGTCCTTCACCTTTTTCCCACTTCCTCGGTATCAGTCATTCCCCCAGGTTTTATTTTGTTAAATTGATAACTATTTAATTGTTCTTTTGTTCAGTTCCACAGTTTATTGCTCAGTAATGTATTCTTAGGCATAATTGTCCTGTTTATTTTTGTTATAATTAGTCCATTCTCTGTATTTTTATATTCTGTATTTTTGTATCTGTTATCTTTTCCCCTCTTCCACTTCCTCCAGGACACATCTGCAAATGAGCTGTTACTAGCTCAGTATGTCTTTCCTAGTGAAACCTTTGTAATATATAAGTAAATAAACAGACAGATAACTAACTAATGAAACAAACAAACAAATCAATAAATAAATCAGTAAGTAAGTGTTCTGTGGATATAAGGCAAACACATCTAAACTCAGTATTGTATATGGGAATAGAGATATGTAAAGCTGGCAAATTTTGCTTCATGAAATAATTTACAGTTTGCCAAATTCACAAAGTGTGACATGCCTACTTCATAAAGTTTTTGGCAGGCAAAGAGGCACTGCTTTAGGTGAAGTTATGCAAATTTGATCGCAAAGATGCAGCTTTGCCTAAACTTCACCTGACTTTGCCTGAAAAACAACAATTTCCCTTGGAAAATCAATATGAAGTAGCAAAGTGGGCAATTTGGAAGTTATTCATGAACGTGAATTTTGGACCTTCACCAGAACTTTACAGATGAAGTAAAACTTCAAAACATATGTACTTGGGATTAACAAAGATCAAGCAGAATTGTTTCTGAATCATCTTCCTGCTATTTAATAGTTATCTCTCTATCATTTCATCAGTTGTTCACTGATAGTACATCCTTCTGTCACTGGGAAAGGAATGGCTTGTAGCATGTTGCTAAATATAATATGAGTGGCTCATTGTTCCATTTGAATGGGCAAACAGTTGAGTAAAGACTAGAGATACTGCAAAGTTTTACTTTGCTGGCAAAGTTCTGGTTGAAGGTGTAAAATGCACCTTCGTAAAGTTGGCAAACTGCAAATTAATTTGTGAAGCAAAGTTTGCCAACTTCAAACATCTCTAGTCAAGACAGATACAGTATGGACCCCACTTCAGAAAGGATGATGCAGGGTTGCATCATCTGCAATGTCTGGCGCAGCTGTGTCAAAGCCCTTAAGTGCAACGGAGCCCAATTCAGGAAGAGCTGGTGCATTTGCGGCCTTTTCCACAGTTTACGGCAGTTTGTGCCAAAGGTTTGGCATAAGCCTCATAAGCTGGATCCCCATTGGCTGCAAAGTTAGACAAGGGAGGAGCTTGTCTTACGTGCAGCATCTGGTGCAGCCAATTGTGAATAGTCACCAAATGTCTGCCACAAGCCCCCTGTGCCATCTGTTCGACACACCAAGGACTTGCAGCAGACGCAACTCTTTGTGAATCGGGTCCATGGTGTCTGAGAGAAAACCCTGCTACAGAATACCTTGACATCTTGTTTGATTTTGGAAGTAAACCAGATCAGTTAAATGTGTTCTGTCTAACAACATTCTTTCTGGATTAACATTTCATGTTTAAGAAACTGCTTTGTAAACTGCTTGACTGATTATTTACTTTCATACTAGAAATAATGACATGAATATAACCAACTTACATTTTAATCTTGGTATGTTCAGTAAAGTCAGAATGTCAAATTTCTTATTTTACGTAATTCACTGCAAAAAAATAATTAGAAATGATGGGAAGTTTCATCCAATTCTGCTTGACAAGTATACACGCAGGGCACTAACTAATTTGATATGGAAGGACACCAATTTAACTTATTTCATTCCTAAAAAAATGATCACGTTTGTCTCTGCTATCTTGACAGGCAATAATTAATATTGAGCAGAATTGTACAGAGCTAAAGGAATTCAAGATGTTAATTACAGTATGTTTCAAAAGGAATATATCAGAAAAATGAAACAGTGCAGAGTACTGATTTGAAGCTGCATAATTGCAAAGTTTTAAAGTCCTTGAAATGATCTGTACAATGAATGAACATAAAAGAAAAACATAGGTTGAAGGGTTTAATTCTTAACCTGACCTAGAGTATGTGGACTTGCCTAAAGCAGAAATGAATGTGGTATTTGACATTATGGTCACCACAACAGGGTTTCACAGTTTTACAAGACAGATAGCAGTGTCAGTGGCTCAGTAGGTAGCACACTCGCCTCTGAGGCCGGGAGATCAGAGGGCTATGGGTTCAGTTCCCACACCTGGCACTTGGGTTAATATCCCAGTACTGACACTGTAATGCAGCATGAGAGGGGTGCTGCATTTCTGAGGTGCCGTCTTTTGATTGAGACGTTAAACCGAGGTCCCATCTGCCTGGATTGGTGGTAGTTCAGGTGGATGTTAAAGATCCCATGGCACTTATCGAAAAGAGTAGGGGAATTTCCCCGGTGTCCTGGCCAAATTTCCTCATTCACTAAAAAAATACCACCAACAGCTTAATCTGGTTCAAGGTCAGTTGGCATTCATCTGTATCCCCCTCCCCCGGGTCGTGCCTGAAAATAGGCAGGATTTGTCTAGTGCACTTACCCGGTCAACAAAAGCTAAAATAAAAAAAAAAAATAAAGATAGAAGAGGAATAATAACTGTTTCTTTTATTTCCAGAACTGGAAGAACTCATGGCAGAAGGAATGCTTGAAATGTAAAAATCTAGATAATAAAATTGACTCTACTGAATGCCTATGCAAGGAACTACTGTTTTCTTCTACACAAAGTAGATCATAACCAACATAAACTATTATTTTATAAAGCTTAAGATCATTTTGACAAAAATAGATTCCAAATGTGCCTGGAAAGGAATGACTTTAATATCTGACAAGAAATTAAATAGATTGCTTACATTCTTCAACAAATGCTCTGATTTGATCAAACATAATTGCAGTATAAAACATGGCAACAGAAATCAAAGGCAGATAAGGACTGCTTGGCCCACCTAGTCTGCCCATTCTCTTTACCTACTGTAATACCGCAGACCCAACTTAGTCTCTGGCTTTACCCTCCCTTTCCTAACCAAAAAGGTTGCCTTATGCCCATTCCATGTGTTCTTGAATCCTGTTGCAGTTTTAGCTCCAACCACCTCCACCAAGAGGCTGTTCCAGGCACCCACCATTCTTTCTGAGAAGAAATACTTCCTCACGTTCCCCCAAATCTACCTCCCTCCAGCTTCATAACATGAAGTCTTGTTCTTATGCATATTTTCCCCAAAAAATGCTTCCCTCTTATATCGTATTTATACCTGTAAGTTATTTGAAAGTCTCTATCATATCCCCCCTTTCCTCCACGAAATATAAGAATATAAGGTGATTTGTACTTATTTAAAATTGTCAATAAATTCAGTTTGAAGTAACAAAACTGTTCTTTGATCCAGCTGATTTTCAATTATTTACAGTAATGTGATTCTGCTAGCCCTGCACTGTTCACATCCAATGATGTAGGACATAAGGTACCATGTTGTACACTAGTAGCATACAATGTAATAGAGCAGAGAATCCATTCCTTAGGTGAGACTTACTGGAGTTCCTACACTATAGCTTGCTATACTCAGTGGCTTTCTAGCTCCCTACTGTATATCTGGTCACATGCTTTGTGAACTAGAACAGAAGTTCGGGGTGGGGGGAGGTGTAGGTTTAGGTGGCACACAGCATCACAGAACACATACAGTACATTGAATTGGGCTAGGGATGACAGATCCACTGAACACCAGGGAGCAAAAATATGATGGGGTTAGGGAGGGGAGCATTGGGCTATCAGAAAAGTCTGCAGGAATGCAAAATAAATCTGATAAACTTTGGCCTACTGGGGGACCACAGGTAAGGGGCAAGGGGACTGGGGAAAGCCTATGGCAGTAACGCCATTAGCCTAGAACAGAGACTATGGCATAGCACATGGTGACTGGCACCATGCCATAATCCAGCTGATGTGGTTGTTGCAGTCCATCAAATGTTCTGGTGTCAGTCCATATGCAACCATTAACATTTGGTTCAGTTCAGTTCAATTTTATTACAAAGTATGCATACAATGTACAGGCTCAACATACAATAAAAAGATCACAAACATATTACAAAAAGTTAGAAAACACTTGTTGAAAAGAACCTACAGTTTAACCTTACAGATTACAAATACAGACAAAATAACATTTTTTGAGTGTTCTTCTTTAAACATTTAACCTGTTTGCCCTTAATAATAAGAGGCTAGTTGATCAAACCTAGCAATTGCTAAATGTTCATTGTTTTTTGATAAGAGGTATTCACTTTTTTGTAAAACATTCAAGAATTCTTTCCCTATAAGTACGAGATCTATCCATTTTTATGTTTATACGTGTGCTTCCACAAAATGAACACATTGTGATGATACTGGCTTTCAGAGGAGTGCCACTGTTGGGTTCAATGTAACTCAATCTGCAATTGGCTTGACTGTGACAGTCCAATGATCAGCAAGGATGATCAAGAAACTGCTCTGCAGGTTGAAGGGCAGAAACTTTGTGTAGTTGAAAGGAAGTAGCCGCACCTTTCAGACAGCAGCTGCCTTCCTTCATCTGCATCTCACTGCCCATCAACCAGCTGAGCAGTGTGCGTGCAGCCCCTGCCCACACTTTGCTCTCTTGCACCTCTCTCTCTCTCTCTTCCACTCACAACACCCTCTCTCATGCAGCTCACAGTACTTTGTCTCTCTCTTGCAGTGCCTAGCTAGTCAGCCTTAAGACCGAAAAAAAAACCCAAGAGAATGAAATAAACCTGTCACTGTTACTTTTTAAAACTTCTGAATAGTTAGCCCACAGCTAGCGTGCTCACCCCCCATTAGCTGTGATTTTTCTATTCATTTTGGAATAGTTAGCTGATGGGATCATGCTTAGCCCCCCACATCTGCTCTGATTTGGGTTTCGATAGAAAGAAATAAAAGGGGGGGCCATGACCACAAATCCCTGCCCTGTGCAGAATGAAAGTTTCTCATTCAATAGATGTCCCTGTCTGGAAATGGGAGAAAAGAAAACATGCAAAGCTGTTGTTGCAAGAAACTACAATGTTTCCAACTTTATAAAGTGCATTATAATAAGGAAAAAAAATCAGATTATGAATGTGCCATTTATAGGATTTTGCTTGCCATTCAACTGAATTATTTTCCCTTGGAAGAAAATCAAGAGTTTCAATACAATCTTCATTACTTATGAAAAACCTGAGGCTCTTACTTTTCAGTGTATCATTTTTTTCACATTTGATAGAATCATAATTGCGATTAATCATTGTAAAAAAACAGCATAGCTTACACTAATTACTTTTATCATATTAGTTACATAAGAGAAAACAATCATGATTGCTCAGCCAATGACCTTGAAAGCCACAATAATAGGGCAAAGTATAAAATATTTATCACTAAGTGTGAAGTAGTTTATCAATATATGACTCCACTTGTTACTCATTCCACATTCTAATCAGAGCTCAACCCACAGACTCTGCAGTGTGACATTTTTTTTATCTTTGGTTGAACATTATTTGACATTATTCATGAAATAGAGCACATTGTGCATTTGTCAAACAGGATAAATGCCTGTAAGTGGCAACATTTGAAAAATAGCAGCTTTTCCTGTTCTCTTATTAAAACTCACTCTTGGCATTGGAACAGGTTAGAATGGTGCCCTGCATAAGTAACAGCAACATGAAAGAGACAGTAATAATCTTAATTTTTTAGACCTACCAAGTCATCCTAAAGGTGTACTGTGGTTATACATGTCACGGGGCAAATATAGTGAGCACTTTGAATTCATTAGCTATGCGGAACTTTTAATCTGGGATTCCTAATCTGCCTGTTTTGCTCCATTGGGGGTCCGGGCAAGGCTACACTACTCAGACCAGCAAACTATGACTACAAGTAGATTTGCATCCCATTGATTGAATGTTGCCTATTTTTTTCTTAAAATAAATCTTGCATTTTTGTACCTACTGCCATTTTAGAAAATAAAAAAAACACATCATACTCCATGTATTGGGTTTATTTAAGACCATGATGGTGAGAGTGACAGAGCTAAGGGGCATTTGTCAACCAGTTTATAATTTACCAAATTCTGCTGGTATGGCCATTATGATGACTAGTGTACTTTCCATTAATATACAGATGATGCATTATTCAATTGTTTGTACATTTCTGTTGAGTACATCTTTTGTGGCCATAGGATTATTGCACAATCTTTATCCATGGGTTTTATAATAACTTCTGACCATTCATACAGTTCTTTTTTTTTTTTTTAATTCAGTGTACTTTTTGCTGCCTCCGAGCTGTCGACATATGCCCTGGTCACAGACCCCCATACCCCCACCTCCCATAATGCCGGCATTCTCCCTGGGACTCCTGGCTTACCCCCCAGGAGGTGGGGTCGTGGCACCGACTTTCCCTAATTGGAGCTGCGAATACTGATCCTGGTTCAGAGAGCCGGCTGGGAAGCTAATTGAAGTCTGGGGACAGGGCTTCACTGAGATGACCATGGCAGAGGTTTTTTTATCCCCTGTAAGCAGGGGTGGGGTCATGCATCGATGACCCACATCCGCCCCACTCCTGAGTTCTTTTAGGTGCTGGTGCTATGCGATGTGCCCATCCTCCACCGTGTGTTACTCTTGCACCAAGCACACTCCACCCTCCCCCCCCGGAGCAGGAGAGCAGTCCATGGATGCTCAATCCTTCTCTCCCTGGCTGACCCTCCAATGACCCAGGTCTGTTCTTGAACCCGGGTCACCAGTAGAAATCCAACTGCTGTGCCAGCAGGCCAGCTCATGCAGTTCTTTATTGGCTAGCCTTTCCTTTCTCATAATGTTGTTCTTGCCATTCTATTTTCCCCTTTTTAGACTCTTTTCCGCTCGATTCACCAACTTGCTGAAAGTTGTTACAACCATACTCAAGACATTGCTAGGCACAAAGTTTAATTTTCTCTTAAAGGGAGTACCCTGTCCTATTATTCTCTCTGTTTCATTACGGGTTCTGCATTAGCTGAGTTCACAACATAACTGATGACTTGTGGAGTGGTATTACTTAGTGCTCGAGAAATGTATACTTTTAAATGTAGTTGCCGATAAAGTTTGCATAGTCTGAGCTTCTGATTAAAAGCATACATTTTATTTCTTGGTATGAATGTAAGGTCATGCTTTAAAGAGTCCCTGACAACATCAGGGCAACTTTGAACAAAGTAAGATTTATATTCAACTCCACCCCCTTGTCACTATTAGTTCATATATCGTCAGTAATTAATTCCCCATTCGATTTATTACTAAAAACAGTTGCATAAAAACAATATCCCCGCCCCTAGTCTCTATCTACTCGGGCTGCTTGTCTATACCTGACATCATAGTTTCCTGTTTATAACATCATAATTATCCCCACAGCAAATGATAGTGATATCGTAAACATATCTATGATGTCAGGTGTAGATATGCAGCCAGAGATGAAAGGGCAGATATATTGTTTTCATCCCAATACCCTTAGTAATAAGGAAAGAATAGTGAAGATTATAGAATAAAATATGTCTCAATATTACATTTTTTCAAAGTTGCCTCAGCTGTGTCAGGAGCTCTTTAATACTGATTCCTGGCTTAGTGTTAACAGATCATTAGTTAAATTTATGATCTCCATTTCATTTTGTGTGATGAATGCCTCAGTTTCTGGGGGTCCCCTCAGTAATATTTGTAATTCTGTCTTCTTCCTCCTCCTCCTTTGCCTCTCCCTCTGGCTTGTCCCCACTCCACCCCCTTCCCCTGTTCATACTCATTCTCTCTAAGGGGTCTTCCTAAAAATCACTGCTGGTGTGTAACACTGGTTGTTATCATTACTGTGTGATTCACTCTCATCAGTTGTTTCAAAATGTTCTACCCTGAATTTTAATATATCCTTACTGTCTGGGAGGTCTCACTTACACCTGTCCTGCCAGCTGTATATAACACCATCCCTGCAATCTCTATCATCCCTGTCATGTTTTCTTTTTTTGTACCTGCTTGGGTCTTCTGGAAATGTTTCAGATTTGATTCTAATTTAGCAGTACAGTCTTGTACTTGTGCAGGTTGGATGTCATTATATATTTCAGCCTGTAATTCAGTGATTTCTTCTGTCACATTATCATGTTATTTTCTAGTTTTTATTCTACCCCTTGCATTCAGTGAGCAACTCTGTGGACATGGTGTGAGAGAGGTACCCACACATGACAGCACCTGAGCTGCTGCCTACTACTTAGCTGTGCTTTCCTGTCTTCCCAAAATCTTGTTCACTGTTCAGGTGAACAAAACAAAATCATTAACACATTAAAACCATTACAGAGTTAAGCTTTCAGAAACTAAGTTGGCAATGAGTATCTTCTTATAACAACAGTATTTATCTTACTGCAGTGGGTTACACCATCTGCAAGAAAGGGTGGGATTGGAAAACGTTCACAAATTCATCTCTGAATGTTTTTATTTCATTTCATTTATTTTGATATTGCAAGTACTCTGAAATTTATATTCCATTTTCAGGTACGACCTGAAGTCAAGTAAAAGTACAACATACAAGTATACATATATTGACAATAAATACACAAATGACAGTAATACAGTACATTTCAATAACATACACATATATTCAGACTTTTCAATTGGTTAAAAGTTGCCATATTAAAGCTGCAGAGGTAGATTTCTTAACATTGATGGGCAAGGTATTCCAAACAGAAGAAGAACAGAAAGCAAAAGTTATCTTGCCTGCATTAGTTCGTACAAGGAGCAAGACCCATTGAGACTTTGTAGATGATCGTGACTTGTAAGTGGAAGAATAATTGACAAGTGAATTTCATAATGTAACTGGAACTCCTGTATTTATTATTTTGAATGAGAAACGAGACATTGAAAACCTGTAATTATTCTGTACAGAAAACCAATTAAGTTAATTTAATATCTGGCAGCAATGTATGCGATGAGGAGTCAGGAGTGCAAATGTCCCTATTTTTTTTGGCAGTAATGTTTCTTTTCTAGATACAGTACAGTACAGGCAGGAGTAGTATCAATGACCAATGAAGCATAATTCAATACTGGGAGGTGAATTTGTTGAGGAATGGCAATACGTGTATATTTTGTTAAATAATTTAATAATCAGTATAATATTTCTATCTTTGCATGTAAATTGGAAGTAGAGATGTTGTGAAATTAAATGTCACCATCAAAATTGCCACAAAATTGGCAATTGTGCAGTGCAAAACATTTTGTGAAATTCCGCCGTTCCATGAAATTTTTTGCCGGGTGTGAAGTTGCGAAAATTCACCCACGGAATGTGGAATTTCACTGCAAAATGCAGAATTTCACCTGAAATAGCAAAATTTCACCTGAATTTCACCATTCCATGGGTGAAATTTCACATTTTGCCAGTGGAATTTAGCATTTAGTACCTACGAAATATTTCATTAAATGTACGAATTTTAATAAATATTACATGTAATGAAATTTCCTAATTTCACACATCTCTAATTGGAAGTGACTTTATAATGAGCTGTGAATGAGCTTGATACATCAAGCAGATCTGGATTTGATTCACACAACCTCCACTTGCATACTGTGTGAGTCTGAGCAACAGCCCAGTGCTCCCAGGTTGCCCCTAAAAACAGGCACTTGTGCCTAGTGGGCCTTACCCAGTTACCAAAAGAATAAAAAAAAAAACAGGCATCTATGACTCTATTGCAAATGCTTTCATAATATTACATTACCCATAAGCATCATGCTAAACACTGACTACCAGTAACTGCTTTATTAAAGAATACAGTATTTTTAAAAAGTAGGTAAAAATATTAAAACAAACAGTTATGAGCTGAAGAAAACAACATTGAAATGAATGGGCTCACACTTCCCATTCCTTTCAAAGTATTTTTTTTCATTAGTTGAAATATTTTTCTGTTTTTTAATATTTTTACCTAGACATATAGAAACATAAAATTTGCCAGTAGATAAGAACTGCTTGGCCCACCTAGTCTGCCCATCTTTCCCTGCCTATAGTATCACTACAGATCCTACCTGATCTCCAGCCCATCCCCCTTCCCTTTCCTTAAGATTCCCTTATGCTTATCCACTGCATACTTGAACCCCACCACTGTTTTCATCCCCACCACCTCCACTGTAAGACTGTTCCAGTAATCCACCACTCTTTCTGTGAAGAAGTACTTCCTCATGTCTCTCCTGAATCTACCCCCCAGCTTCTTATTGTGCCCCCTTGTCCTTGATCACCTGTTTTTTCTGAAACATACTTCCCTCCTGTACCTTATTTACCCCCTGTGGTATTTAAAGTTCTCTACCATAGCCCCCTCTCTCCTCTCTTTCAGGTTGTACATATTTAGGTCCTTAAGTCTCTCCTCATAGGGCTTCTGATGCAGACCCTGCACCATTTTAATTGTCCACTTCTGGGCCACCTCCACTCTGTCTATGTCCTTTCAGAGATGTGATCTCCAGAATTGGACACAGTACTCTAGGTGGGGTCTTACTAGCAGTCTATACAGAGGCAACACCACCACCCTCTTTCTGCTGCTGATATCCCTCCATATGCACCCCAGTATCCCACTAGCCCTCCCAACTGCCTTGTCACACTGCCTGGCCACATTTAGGTCATCCAATATGATTACCCTGGGTCTCTTTCCTGCTTAGCAGTCGTCAGTACCACTCCTCCCATTTTGTACTCTACTCCTGGGTTTCTGTGTCCTAGGTGCATTACTTTGGAATTTCTTTGCATTGAAATCCAACTGCTATACCGTTGACCACTCCTAAAGTTCTCAGGTCTTTGTTCATCCTTTCCACGCACACCCACAGAGTATCCACCCTATTGCAGAGTTTGGTGCCATCTGCAAAGAAGCAGACCTTCCCTTCCAGCTTCTTTGCAATGTCACTTATAAAGACAATAAAAGAAACTGGTCCCAGCATTGATCCCTTTGGCACCTCGCTGGTCACACTACCTTCCTCTAAGTGAATGCTATTAACCACCACCCTCTGTTGCCTATCCCCTAACCAAATTCTTATCTAGTTTACCAACTCTGGACCAACTCCTAAGCTACTCAGCTTGCTTACTAGCCTCCTATGTGGAATGGTGTTGAAAGCCTTACTGAAATCTAGGTAGGCCATGTCCATTACTCTACCCTGATCTAAATCATGTGTCACCCAGTCAAAGAAATGTATCAGATTTGTTTGACGTGACCTCGTCCCTTTGAATCCTTGCTGCCTCAGATCTTATAACCCACTGGAATCAATACCTTCCACAGTCCTTTCCTTCAGCAGTGACTCCATTAAATGTTCTACCACCAAAGCCAGGCTGACTGGCCTATAACTGACAGTCTCTTCACTGCTACCACTTTTGTGAAGCAAAACTACACTTGCCTTCCTCCAGGCCTCTGGAACCAATCCTGTTTCCAATGAGCTGTTAAACAGGACTGTCAGAGGTGCAGCCAGTACCTCCTTGAGCTTCCTCAATACCCTTGGATGCACCCCATCTTGCTTCATTACTTTGTCCACCTACAGATTAGTGGGCACCTTCAGGACGCTCTCCTCTGAAAATGGGCTAATGCCCTCCCCCTTTGCTCCTGTTACTTTTTTGTGGCCTTTCCTCTTTTCCTTCCTCTGTGAACACTGAACAAAAGCATATGTTCAGGATGTCTGCCTTTTCCAGACCCCCTTCTGCACAGTCCTCCCTTCCCTTTTTAATTTTATGATCTCACCCCTAGTCTTCCTCCTTTCACTTACATACATAAAAAATTTATTAGCCAACTTTGCCACTGCCTGGGCTATTCTGTCTTCAGTTTGTACCTTCACACTCATTACTGCTCTCCATGCTACCCTCTGTTTCCCCTGATACACCTCTCTCTCCTCCTCCATCTGTTTTTATCTCTCTGCTTTAGCCCATCTCCAGTAAGAACATTTATGGATCTCCACTGGGATGGTCCCCCATGAGTGATGGCTCAGTAGCTACCCTACCTATACACTTATAAGTAAATGAACACTTGACAAACCCCAATAAAAAGATGTTGCATCTAAGGACCACACTAAAATTGAGATATCACATCTCACCTCTACTATACTGGGGATATGCAGTATAAAACTGAATAAAATCAGAAACCCATTACAACTGACATATTATACAGTAGCAGAAAAGGTTTTAAAGATGCTGATTGGTCAGTGGTCTCCTTAAACAGTGATATTATCTCAGCACAACATCACTGTATCTAGTCCAAGCACACAGATGACCATTTCAAGGTGGTGGCGGCAAAAACAGTGGAGGAGTTCAAAAATGCCTGGGACAGACACAAGGGAACTGTAGGGGTAAGGAAGAGAAGGGGAAATTGTAAGGGTGAGAAAGAAGGGGGAATTGTAGGGGTGAGGAAGGAAGGGGAATAGATGGTGCTCTAAATCAAGTGAGATCTGTGTAAAAAAAAAAAGATAAAATGGGAAGACTGGGTGGGCTCAGTGGCCCTTATCTACCATCACATTCTATGGTGTTTCTATGTTTACGTGCTGTCTGTGCCATATATATCACGACACACACACACAGTACATAAATCCCAGACCAGTGACAGTTTTCCCATTTTACTCCTCGTACATAAAATACCTTTTAGTTAAAGCAACCCTACTGCCCACCACAACTTTTATTTATTTATTGAAACATATCGGAATGTACAGCCTTTGAGTCAGAGACTTCTTTACAAAGGCTCTATGTCAGAGCATTACAGAGTACAGATACAGACTGGACAGCAGGTCATCAAATGGTAAACAGTGCACACAAAGGTGTAATTAAGTAAACTATCAGTATATACAGCACACAATTTACAGACATAGATACCAGGCAAACACTATGTTATATCGATTGTTACTAGTTCTAAACAGAATTGTAAAAACAAAGTACATCAGTGCAAACAGTAGGGCCTAGGTGAAACATGGTTCTAACAGTAGGTCTTTGAGGCAGCACCCACATAGTAGTAGGTCCTTTGTCATAATTTGGCCTAACATGAATAGCTAGGGGGTAAGGAACAGTCACAGGTAGTCTCCAGCTGAATATGTTCCTGAAGGAGATATTTGAAGTGGCCTAGTTTGGATTCTGTGAGTAAGGTCTTGGGGAGTGCATTAGACCATGGAGGAGCCCGGTAGAAAAAAGTTCTTTGCTCCATCATGATTTTGCAGAGAGGGATATGGAAAGGGGATTTCTCATAGTTGTGTGTGTGTTTGGTGAAATGAGCTGGGTTCAGTAGCGATGTGAGACCTGTGGGGGTTAGGCCAGCCTTGACTTTTTTTAGCAAAGAAACAGGTATGTTACTTCAGTCATCCATCGAAACTGAGCCAACCAGTGCTGGTGTAAAGCATACATGTGTGAGTTAGATGGTTGCAGCCTGTGGCCAGTCTACAGGCCTTATTCAGGGCAATCCTGAACTTATAATATATATATTTCTATATAACAAACCAATCACACACACAAACACACACACACACACACACAAAAAAAGTAGATAAACATGTGGGGAGTGGTGCAATGTAATGGCTGTGGGGCAGCAGTCTTCTGGGAGTCATTCTGGAGGCCGAGATGCTGCCCTATTTGCAGACAACTCTCTGCCCTGAGGGAGGAAGTTGCCCGTCTTCAGGCCACACTGGACAGTAGTAAGGGAACCTTCCCTCAGGTCACACTGGACAGTAGGAAGGGAACCTCCCCCATCCAGGGAGCACCAGACCCACCACCACTACCTCAGAGGTTGTGAAGAAAGCACAGCAGTTGGACCACAGTGGGCTCAGGGAGGGTGATGGTGGTGGAACAGAGGCACACCTAGTCAGTTGTTCCACTCCACAATCCATACACCATTCTGGGGGAGCATAGCTCCCCTATGGATGCACCCGCAGAGGAGACTAAGGAGGCTGAGGACAACTGTCACAAGGGAGGCACAGGAAGGAGGCAGAGGACACCACAAGGAAAGGAAGCAGCTCCTGGTGGGGACCTGATTATTAGGGGCTAGAACTGGGAGGAGCAGGGAAACTGAAGTGGTGCCTGCCTGGTGCATGGCTTGAGGGACAGGAAGCACATCCTCAGGATCACGAGAACAGTTGCACGGAGTCTGAGCTGGATGTCATTGTCCACCTAGGGACAAATGACTTGGCTCATCATGAGATTAGAGCAGTGCAGAAGGACTTTGTAGAATTGGGAGGGCCTAAGACAAGTAGCACACACAGTATCCTTCTCAGAGGTGCTGCCTGTCAATGGCATGAGTGAGGCGGTGTACTTGCACCATGCAGTTTAATGAATGGTTGAAAAAATGGTGTGGAGCACAGGGTTTGGCTTCACTGGGAACTGGGTTCCACCTGAGGACACCAGCCTATACTGGCAGGATGGTCTGCATCTGTCCAGGAAGGGAACAAGTCTTTTGAGCAATCAGTTTAAATGCTTCATTGGCAAGCTTTTAAACTAGTCAAGGGGGGAGGCACTGATAAGCAGCAGGAAAATCCCAGCCTCTCCCTAAAAAACAGGGTACTAAATGAGAAAAAGACCGAGTTAGAAAGGCCAGTGGGGATGCTGCAACAGAAGGTAAAGCCATCAAAAAATGGGGAGCAATGAGTACCAATGCCTGTAGTCAGAGTAACAAGCTTCCTGAATTAGTGGCCTTGATGGAGGAGGAACATCTGGATATCATGGCAGTCACAGAAACATGGTACACACAAAACCATGACTGGGACGTAAACATACCAGGATACACTATCTACAGGAGGGACAGGGAGGGTAAAAGAGGAGGAGGAGTAGCTCTTTACATAAGGGAAGGAATCAAAGCAACAAAACAAAAGGGAAAACAGGGAGGAGAAGAAGCACTGTGGGTAAATTTTGAGACTGGCAATGGCATCACAATCCACACAGGGGTTGTGTACAGACCCCCTTCTCAGGGGGAGGAAATGGACAAGGAAATGATAGAAAGTATACTTAGAATGGCAGAAAAAGGGGAGATATTGCTGATGGGTGATCTGAATATGCCAGATGTTAGCTGGAGTGCAGTTGCGGCAGTCACTTCGAAGAGTGGGGTTATTCTAGATGCCCTACAGGGGGCATGCTTTAGACAACTAGTATTGGCGCCCACTCGAGAGGGAGCAATCTTAGACCTGGTTCTGTTAAATGGAGATGAAGAGAGGATCACAGATGTAGAAGTGGGTAGCCATCTGGGAACTAGTGACCATCAAACAGTATGGTTCACAATAAACACAGCAATAGAGTCAAGCCATACAAAGGCAAAAGTACTGGACTTTAGGAGGGCTGACTTTGCCAAAATGGGTGAGTGCCTAAGGAATGCACTAGCAAATGGGCAGGAAGGAGGGGTGGAAGAACAATGGGGAATAATAAAAACTGCCATCACAGAGGTAACAAGCCTTTGTGTGAAGCAAAAAAACAAAACAAAACAAAACGATGTAAGAAACCACTATGGTTCTCAAAGGAAATGGCAGAAAAGGTTCAAGAGAAAAAGAAAGCATTCAGGAAGTACAATGAATCACAGAAGAAGCAGGACAGAGAACTGTATCAGTTAAAGCAAAAGGAAGCTGGGAAGGCAGTCAGAACAGCAAAGGCCCAAACCGAGGAAAAGATAGCCAACTCAGTTAAGAAGGGGAATAAAACCTTTTATAGGTACATCAGGGAGCGAAAGAAGACCAAGAGACGGATAGTGAAGCTTAATAAAGAGGAGGGAGGGTGGGCAGAGGGTGACTGTGAAAAGGAAGAGATACTAAACAAATATTTTTGCTCAGTATTTACAAAGGAAGATGGGGAGGTACCTAAAACAAACAGTAGAAACACTCTGGATACAGAAGTTGATACCAGCCCATTTACAGAAGAAAGGGTTCTGAAAGAACTCTTAAAACTGAAGGTGAAGAAAGCAATGGGGCCTGATGGGATTCATCCCAGAATTCTGAAAGAACTAAGGGTAGAACTAGTGACACCACTGACTACCCTCTTTAACTAATCATGGGAGGATGGGATGGTATCCGAGGACTGGAGGAGTGCAGATGTGATTCCCCTTCACAAAAGTGGGAGCAAGGCAGAAGCAGGAAACTACAGACCTTGTAGTTTAACCTCAGTGGTAGGGAAAATGATGGAATCACTTCTGAAGGAAAGAACTGTTGAGTATCTAGAGGCCAGAGGGGTACAGGACCCAAGGCAGCATGGATTCACAGCGGGAAGGTCATGCCAGACAAATCTGATAGATTTCTTTGACTGTGTGACCAAAGTAGTAGATCAGGGAGGGGCTGTGGACATGGCCTACCTAGACTTTAGCAAGGCATTTGACACAGTCCCACACAAAAGATTAATATACAGTTAGCTAGCCTGGGAGTGGGTCCCAAGATGACAGCCTGGGTAAAGAATTGGCTGGAGAATAGGACACAGAGAGTAATAGTAATGGAGTCCACTCTGAAGAAAGGGGTTACTAGTGGGGACCGTAGGGTTCAGTATTAGATCGTCCTCTTCAATGTCTTTATAAGCAACATTGCAGAGGGACAGGAAGGAAAAGTATGTCTCTTTGCAGATGACACAAGATCTGCAACAGAGTTGATGCACAAGGTGGAGTGGAAAGGATGAGAAGGGACTTGGCAAGGTTAGAGGAATGGTCAAATGTATTGCAGCTTAGATTCAATGCTAAGAAGTGCAGGTAATGCACCTGGGAACAAAACCCAGGGAAGAGTACACAATGGGGGTGAGATACTACAACAACAAAATGGAAAGGGACTGGGGTAGTCATATCAGATGACTTAAAGGTGGGCAAGCAATGTGAGAGGGCAGCAAGGAGGGCTGGGGGGATACTGGGGTGCATAGAGGAGGCATCACCAGTAGAAAACAGGAAGTTGTTATCCCTCTGTACAGACAGCTGGTGAGACCCCATCTGGAGTACTGCATGCAGTTCTGGAGACCCAGTCTCCTCAAAGACATAAACAGGATGGAAACAGTCCAGAAGAGAGCAACTAAAATGGTGCAGCGTCTACACCGGAAGACATATGAAGAGAGACTTAAGGAGCTTAATATGTATAGCCTCGAGGAGAGGAGGGAGAGGGGGGACATGATAGAAAGTTTCAAGTACCTCAAGGGAATCAACAAAGTCCAAGAGGGTAGCATCTTTCAGAAAAAGAGGTGTGCAAGAACAAGGGGGCACAATTTGAAGATAGAAGGGGGACGGCTCAGAGGTAACTTAAGGAAGTATTTTTTCACAGAGAGGGTTGTGGATGCATGGAACGGCCTTCTGGAGGAGGTTGTGGAGTCAAAAACAGTGGTGGAATTCAAGCATGCATGGGACAGTCATAAGGCAATTCTAGGGGTTGGGGGTAGGAAGAAGTAGGCTGCTGGTTAACTAGGATCTGCAGCTTATCCATTAGGTAGGAAATGGGCAGACTGGTTGGGCCAAGCGGTCCTTATCTGCTGTCAAATTCTATGTTTCTATGTTTCTGTTATTGAGGGCTGTGCTGCCAGCTGCACCATAGATCAAGATTCCATAATCAATTAGCGAGAGGACAGACAAGGAGATTGCTAGTTAAAGGGTGTCGGGGGGAGGCAGTGATGGTAGCGGTGTAGTAGCCCAATGCATATGTTGACTGCTGAGCTTAGGAGGCAGATGTGTTCATGATAGGTAAGCCCTGAGTCCAGGGTGACCCCAAGGTACTTGAAGGAGTTAACTTGCTTAAGAGTTTCATTATGCGCATTTATTATGAACAGGGGGTGTCCATTGTGCTTATTATGGGCATGAGTGAACATTAACTTAGTTTTTGTTATAGTTTAGTACTAGCCTATGGTTAGGGATGTAAGTTTGTCATGGCAGTCATACACGTCATTGATTCCATGATGTCTGATCTTTATTCAGGACTTCCATGACTTTCACTAGTGTCATCAGAATGTAGCAATGATGACGGTGCCACAACATTTACTACTGTTTACTAATGATTTCATGAACAAACAATGAGTCATTAAAACCTCATCCATGACAAACTTACATCCCTACCTATGGTCAGTGAACCACAACTCAGCATCCATTAACTTTAATCTGTATCTGAAGTGAAATCATTGTAGAAGCTGCCACTGTGTATTTCAGTGCTGTAATGAAGAGAGGTGTGCGCTCCCTGTTCAGCCATTCCTCTGTGAAGCAACACGCAGCTGCTGTTTCAGAGAATTCTTACCACTGCCACATATGCCTGCTTCATGAACACATCAGACTCTTTTCCAACTCCATTCACTCTCCCCTCCCAAGAACCAGGTGGCTTACTGGAAAACCAGAAGTGTCCACCCAGCTACCGCCCCTTTCCCATTAACACTGTGGTTTTGGCACAAACAAAAAAAAGCAAGAAATGCTGCAGTTTTGGCACAACCTTCCCCCCCAAAAAAGTGCAAGAACCATCTTCATCCAGTCCCAGTGCAGGTAGCTGAGCTGGGTGAATGAAACACTGAGGTGTGGGTTGGGGTTGCCAGAGAGAACAGAACCAAAAAAAGACAGCTGTGTGTGTTTGTGGTCAAAATGCAGCACCACCTACTGAGCAAAGGAAAACAGATGCACTATTTTTGGTATGTACATTTACTCTGTCATAAAATCAGTAAAAAATAACTTTTAAATATATTTGTAATCTGTTTACTAGTTGTTCTTTATATGAGCTATTGTGTAATACCAAGAATGCACTCCAAGGTGTATATCATGCCGTAATAACATCACTTCTCAGGCATTGGATGCTCTTGGCCTGCTGCCTCGTGCCCAACTACCCGATATATGACATTAACCCAGCTCAACACACACACAATGCCAAGTATTATTGCTTGACTATATCTCATCTGTTCTTTCTTGGGTTACTATATAATAAACATGTATACAAGCAGCACTCAGTACAACAGCAATGCAAGCAACAAACATTCAGCATTGACAAATGTTTGTTTTTCTCTGTGTAGACAACATGTCGCATTCAAATAAAAAATGCAAGGTAGTAAATTTAATTCTGCAACCAGCAGGATACTGGCACCATTCTTTAATAACATTTTAGTTTGTGAAAGCTGTAATATTCCCATAATTACAGTCAAATTACTGCACAGGCCATCACCCTACTCAGCTCCCTAGCAAAAATTCAGGATAGGCTTATAACCAGCTGCAAGAATATATTGAGCAGTACTATCTCTTGACTGATTGACAACACAGTTTCAGACAATCCCATGGTACTGACACTGTTCTTGTTAGGCTGATCACAGATATTCTGGATGCCATGGACAGGGGGTGCATGACATGGGCAGTTTTCATAGATCTCACAAAGCATTTGATCAAGTGAATCATAGATTCCTGTTGAAGAAACTCAGAACGTTTGGTCTAGAGGACCTATCTTGTAGGTGGTTCAATCATTACTTGACCGATAGGTCCCAGAAAGTGAAATGGAGAGGTATGCTATCTGCAGTAAACTCTATAACTGAAGGCGTCCTTCAAGGGTCTATCCTGGGCCCACTGCTGTTCTTCCTATTTGTAAATGACATACCTGGTCACTGTGGAGGGGAGCATCTTCAGCTCTATGCTGATGATACAGTACTGTACAGGAGACTGGATAATATCACCCTTATCAATGAACTCCTCACTGAGGACTTCCTGATGTTCAAAAGGTGGTTCTTGTAAAACAAGTTGATTCTTAATACCAAAAAGACCAAAACTATCCTTTTTGTCCCCAGGAACCTAGGTGTTGACTGGCAATATCTCCTAAACTTGTCCATATCGGGGGGTAATCAGATAGAGGTAGTTGAGGCCACTAAATACCTAGGGGTTTACCTTGATCAGGAAGTCTTCTTTAGAGCTCATACCAATGTTCTAACTAAATCCCTACATCAAAAGATTGGTTTGCTGTATCATCTAGGATATGACCTCATTAAGGAATCTTGACTAACAATTGCCAGGTGTATAGTGCTGTGCAGAATTTTCAAATTCTGACAGAAAGAAATTTCATGGAATTTTTGAAATTCTGCTTCATTTCGCCAGAAACAGAATGGCGGAATTTCACTGAAGAAAAATGTGAAATGAGTTTTTCCGCAACATTTCTGTGGAATTTTATTCTGTGGATCTCAGTATTTTCCACAGAAATGTTTGTAAAATGATTTTCCACAGAAACGAATGCTGTTCTGCAGAATATTTTTGTGCAGATCACAGCAGGTATAATTCTACAGAAGAACCAGTGAAATTCTGGCAAATATTCTGCTGGTGGAATGGTCATTCTTTGCTAATTTTACTGGCAGAATTCTGCGCTCTGCACTCTGCACTCTGCACAGCACTACAGGAGTATGCTGCTTCCACTCTTACAGTATCGGGCCCATGCTCTTCATTCTGTGAGAAGCACTGAAGTTAACAAACTTAGAGTTCTCTACAATAAAATTGGACAATTCAGCCTGGGTGCCCCAGATATATCACTGTAACATCTTCCTCTCTCTTAACTGGTCATCGTTAGAGGGCAGGCTAGTGTACCCCCTCCTCTGTCGCACTTACAAAATCCTAAAAGGCCCAATTCCACCCTGCTTTTGAGATACCCTATCCCTCAAGTCTGAATGGAGAATTCTCAGGTCCACTGGATGCACTCTACTGGAAGTAGCAAGTGTTAGACTGAGTGTAGGAGGGAGATTCTTTCCCAGCTCTGTGGTGTGGGTTAGGAAGAAGTAGGCTGTTGGTTAACTAGGATCTGCAGCTTATCCAATAGGTAGGGAAATGGGCAGACTGGATGCGCCAGCAGTCCTTATCTGCCATCAAAGTCTATGTTTCTATATTTCTCTGCACCCTCTACATGGAACGCTGCTGACCACCATTCCAATGCCAAACCTCACCCAACAACTAACACACCAAAATCTGGCCAATGGAAAATCATGTACACAAATGCTCACAGCCTGGGAAATAAGATCCCAGACCTGCAGGCAATAATGTCAGAGTCTAAACTGGACATAGTAGCAATTAATGAGATGTGGTTTACCAGTAACCACACTTGGGAGACTTCAGTACCTGGCTATGTATTGTTCAGAAGAGACCGAGGTGCAAAGGGGAGGAGTGGCTCTGTATGTCAATGAAAATATCAAAGCTACAGAAATTCAGAATACACATAAGGAGCCAGAAGAACTGTGGGTCACCCTGGAAACAGGAAATGGGACAGCCATAAGAACTGGGGTTGTCTACAGGCACCCAGACCAGGGGGAGGACATAGGCACATTACTGTTAGAAGATATACAAAACATGACAGCTAAAGGGGAGGTTCTGATAATGGGAGACTTCAGCATGTCGGATACAGATTGGTCAATACCAGCAGGAACATCTGCCAGAACTAGACATGTAGTGGATTCGCTGCAGGGGGAGGGCCTCAAACAACTGGTACAGCAACCCATGAGAGACAGAGCTATCCTAGATCTAGTAGTGACTAACAAGGAAGGGATCACAGATCTCCAGGTAGAAGGTCACCTGGGGGCCAGTGACCATCACATGGTATGGTTCAATTTGGCTACTACATCTAAATCATCCCATTCCAAGACATAAATATGGGACTTCAGAGGAGCTGACTTTGATAAGATGGCCAACAGAGTTAAGCTAGCCCTGGCAAAAAGAAACACAGGTGAGGGGGTACAGGCAAAGTGGGCAAGCATTAAGGATGCAATACTTGAAGCAACATCCCATTGTGTTAGACAGAAAAGGAAGTGCAAAAGAAGAAGGAAACCACTTTGGTTCTCAAATACAGTAGCAGAAAAGGTCAGAGCCAAAAGACTGGCCTTCAGGAAATATAAGGGAACACAACGGGATGAAGATAGGGAGGCATACCAAACTGCCCTAAGAGAAGCAGGGAAGGCGGTAAGGCAGGCAAAGTCCCAAACTGAGGAAAAACTAGCACGAACAGTAAAAGAAGGTGACAAGACTTTCTATAGATACATTAGTGAAAGGAGAAAGTCCAGAGGGGGTATTGCTAAGCTTAATGGAGAAAAGGGAGCATGTGAGGAGGAGGACCCTTTAAAGGCATTTATCCTAAATAGATACTTTTGCTCAGTATTTACTGAAGAGAAGGTAGGGCAGGGCCCACAGCTCAGCATCATGGACACAGGGGGGAGGGAGGTGAGCACTACTCCCTTCACAAAAGAAAGGGTCCTACAAAAGCTTGCTAAGCTCAGGGTGGATAAGGCAATGGGACCTGATGGCATACATCCCAGGGTACTTAAGGAGCTAAAAGTGGAATTAGCAGAGCCATTAGCAGAACTGTTTAGTGAGTCTCTGAACACAGGAGAGGTCCCAGAAGACTGGAGAAGGGCTCATGTGATCCCGCTCCACAAGAGTGGTAGCAGAGAGGAGGCGGGGAACTACAGACCAGTCAGTCTTACCTCAGTAGTGGGCAAGATTATGGAGGCACTCCTTAAGGAGAGGATAGTGCAACACCTGGAATCCATAGGGGCACAGGATCCAAGACAGCATGGGTTTACAAAAGGAAGGTCCTGGCAAACTAATCTCATAGATTTCTTTGACTGGGTAACCAGAGTGGTGGACCACGGGGGAGCAGTTGATGTCACCTACCTTGACTTCAGCAAAGCTTTTGACACTGTTCCACATAGAAGATTGATAAATAAGCTGGGTAGGCTCAGGGTGGGTCAGAAGTTGGTCAACTGGGTGGCAAACTGGTTGACGGGCAGAAAACAGAGAGTGGTGGTAAATGGTATACAGCCAAAAGAGATGCAAGTCACAAGTGGGGTACCTCAGGGATCAGTCCTGGGGCCAGATCTCTTCAACATCTTCATTAGTGACCTTGTAGATGGACTAGAGGGTAAGGCTTGTCTGTTTGCAGATGACACCAATATCTGCAACAGAGTAGATGATCCAGATGGTGTGGGCAGAATGAGAAGAGATCTGGATAAACTAGCAAAATGGTCAGAAGAGTGGCAACTGGGATTTAATGCAAAGAAGTGCAAGATCGTGCACATAGGGAAGAGAAACGCTGAAGCCACCTATAGGCTGAGAGGAGAGTTGCTAGCAGTCACAAAGGAAGAAAGAGACTTGGGCATCATCATCACTGATGACCTGAAATCATCCAAGCAGACCTCTAAAGCAGTAGGTAAGGCTAGGGGGTGTTAGGGTGTATTAGTAGGGTATCACAAGTCGTAAGAGGGAGGTAATAATCCTCTCTTTACAAGACACTGGTTAGGCCCCATCTGGAGTACTCGCGCAGTATTGGAGGCCACACCTTCACAAGGACATTAACCAAATTGAGACAGTCCAGAGAAGGGCAACTAAATGGTGCAGGGACTGCATCAGAAGACATATGAGGACAGATTAACAGAGCTCAATATGTATACCCTTGAGCAAAGGAGAGAGGTGATATGATCGAGGCATTCAAACACCTTAAGGGCATTAACAAGGTGAAAGAGTCTAACATGTTTAAATATAGGAAAATAGCAGGACAAGAGGACATAGCATGAGATTAGAGGGGGCCAATTAAGGGGAATGTGAGGAAATTCTTTTCACAGAAAGGGTGGTGGATGGCATGAATGGCTTACCACAAGAAGTGGTGGCTATGAATACAGTGCAGGGCTTCAAACAGGCATGGGATAGGCATAAGGGAGCAATACAAATGACTATGAATAGATAGGCCACTGACAGAGCAAAGGCCGATGGCACATTTATAAGGTAGAAAAAAGAAATGGGCAGACTGGATGGGCCTTTCGGTCCTTATCTGCTGTCAACTTCTATGTTTCTATGTTTCTATTCAAAATTTCACCTCACGTCACCTGTTGGCTTTAAAAAAGGCCTCAGGGCATGCCTGCTTGAACACAGTCTGTGCCTCTGTAATCACTGACATGGAGCTTTTGCCTCTCTTCATTCCATCTGGATTTACATGTAGTGGCACATGTCACTCTCATTGTACTTTTTTTGCACCTCTTATGGAGCAGGCATCTGACATGCCTGTCATTTACTGTGTTTCTATCTAAACATGTATTATGATCCAACCTGTGAACTAATCTCCTGTACCCTTAATACATTGTTTCATGTTATAGTACAGTATGTATCAATCTTGTGCGCACTGTTTCCTGTAGTGGTATGTCCTGAATTAGCAGAACTAGTTTGTTACCTCATTAATCGTCTGACATCTGTAAAATCTATTTTGATTTAAATTCTGTGTAATTAACTCCAGGTCACCCCTGAAAAAGGGACTTTGAGTACCAGTGGGCCCACCCAGTTAACAAAATTCAATAAAATAAAAATCTTAATGTTGCAGTCATTTTGAGATGCCCTAAGTTGTCACAGCTGTTTAAACATGGCTTCATTTCACATTCAGGGGGCAGGATTTTCAAACCTACTGAGACTCCACAAGCCTCCGAGTGCGCCGAACATAGGGCACACGGAGCTTGTGGCAGTCTCTGATTGGCAATCGGGATTTTCTATCCCTTGCACCAACTGCAGATCCTTAGACCACATATTTGTGGTCTGACCTGTGCCACATCCCAGAGCCAAATATATGGGACTTGCACTGGACATTTGGGACAAGAAACCGTAAATCAGGGAAACTGTCGCAACTGCACCTGGTATTGGAAAATCCGGTGCGGTTGCAGCAAAGGGGTTTGGTGCATCAATGATTTCAGAGTCCCCTAGTCCAGGGCTTGTTGCGAGCCCTGCACCATCATTTGAAAATCCTGCCCAGGGTCTCTACATATGGCTCCATAGAATAAAAAAAGTAGATGAATGCGAATTTATAAGTCTTGCCCCGTCAGTCTAAATGGCAATGTCCAGGTTTCTTATGACGGAATTTTTAACAAATTATTTAATAGTTAAACAAAGAACATGTGTAACTACAAGTTCCAGGCCCATAATATTAACAGTTTTATCTAGTTCGTGAAGCCATGAATTATAATTAATCTTTTTGTAAATATTAAATGTAATTTCCTGCTAACATTGATGTCATAAGAAGGTCTCTGTACCCGTAACAATTTCCTCTCAGTAATTTATCATTCTTTAAATGCAATTACTGTAATCAAATAGATTCCTGTTTCTATCCATAGAAATTCGAGGGGGGTCCATTTGCGACAATCTTAGTACCAATCTAAAAACATGTTTCAAAAGGGTTCTAATGGTTTCACATAATGTTCAAAACCCCACACTTCAGATACATAAGGACAATCAAAGAAATCATAAAAAGTCTGCTTCATAGCAGTGGAGTTCTTTACAAACAATTTGCCAAGTCTAAAGATACCAAACATTGCCTGATGTGAATTATTTTTTTCTTTCAAGATGAGGTAGTTCATTTTTTGTGCTTATTAGTACTCCAAGATATCTAAAATGACCTACCTCTTTTAGTTTCACTTCATCTTATGTCCATGAAAAGTTTTTTTATGTCTTGCTGAGTAAACTGCATTGTTTTGGTTTTGTCATATTTAATTGTACATCTAATGCAAAGAGACCCTAAGTTGTTTTATCCAAGCTTTTTTGAGAACAATTACAGAGCAGGAAATAACTACCACTTCATCTGCATACATTATGATGTCTAGTGCAGGATCAGGAATTTTTAAAAAATTCCACATCTAGACTGTAATTATCTTTTGCTAATTATTGAAATAAATATTAGAAGGGGGGGCAAATAAATGGCCCTTTTACCCCATTTTTTACTTTTACTTTTTCTGTGATTTTTCCATTTTGAGTATAATGAGCTTACAAATGCTGTATTACAATGTAATATCTTAGGCTGAGAAAGTTATTTTCAATACCTTTATCTGTTGAAATGGATCATAATATTTCTCCATTTAAATTATAGAAGATCCCATTGATGTCTAAAAAGGCCATGAGTGAAGTTTCTTTCCAATTTCTATATTTCCATAAGAGAAAGTCAACAATAAAAATGTAATCAAATATTGGCTGGTTTGCATGGAAACCAAATTGATTGGGGTTTATATAATATTGTTGTTTGCCAATAGTGAAAGTCTATCCAAATGAATAAGTGAGCATATTTTTGAGATATACACAATAAAGGTATTGGTCTATAAGAGGACAGGTCACCATGGGGACCTTTCTTATTCAGAGATACACCCTCTGCTGTAAAGAGCTATTAGTGTTTTGGACCAGTTTATGCAATTGAAGAGTTTTGTACAGATTTCTGCCTACCAAGTAACCCTATTTCCATAGTTATTTTGCTGGTATTTCATCTATACCAAGTGATGTATTATTTTTCTCTTTTTTAATTGCTATCTGCCAGCTTTGGTCACAGCTATCTTGAGTCTCTGGCACTTATAATCAATATCAAGGCAGATTGCCTCTAAAATTATCATGCATTTGACTTTCTCCTGCCCCGTGTTTTAATTGTTTGTTAAATTGTTCTTGCATACTTTCAAAGGTTTCAAATAGCTCATCACTATCATCTGGTAATGATAGGAAATGTTCTTTCAAGAACATTTGTCACTCTACTATCACAGATTTCTTTTATTTTAGGTGGTAACAGTGGATCCCATGTTACATTTCTGTCGCTTTTAATTTTCATATGCTCATCACATTCTTTGCAGGAGCATATTTTGCTGGCAATAGTTGAATTTATTGTTAGATTAATCTTAAGGCAAACAGGTGAATGATCTCTAGAAATGTTTTGTAATACCTCTGAGGAGGAGACCAAGTTTAATAAATACACATCCAAGATAAATAAGTCAATAACAGAACCACTCCTTTTATAAATATATTCATGGTTTCCCTTAGCATTACCAAATTAGCTGTTGGAGGAGAACTCAGTCCACCAGTCACAATGCATATTAGGGATGCCAAATATTGTTGGTCACAAATGGTGTTTGTGATTGCAAACACTTGAAGTGTCACATGCACAGATATTTAAGCATACCCGGGCACCAGTCCTATTGCACGCTGCCATGGGCAGGTTTTTATCCCAAAAGGTGCTAATGCCATATTTCCTTCCATACACCCATCCACATATCTTATGGCCAGCTAACGAGCCATGTTATTTTTTAATTATGTTGTCCCTCTTCATTGATCCCTGGTGGTCCACTGGAACACTGACTAATACCAAAACAATTTTGTAACCTGGTGTCCAGTGTTACTCCTTCCCTAGCCCCATTTTTTGAAGTTGTTAAAAACATACTGGTTTCTCATCTATCTGTACCCAACATCATGACAATTCACTACAGTGACCATCTGAGTGCCCTGCTACATGCATGTGGCAGCCCTGCTTTCAGTAGTTTTACAGGGCGGTCACAGGTTTTGGCATGTGGCAGTGTTCACGTGGGTCTGGAAACTAACTGTGTATAGGATAGAACTTCATTAGCATACCAGCACCCACCTCTTTTGTACTATCACAGAAAAAGGCTAGCAACCACCCTTTGTACAGTACAAAGGTATGCAAGGTTAAGCTGTCCTTGAAACCACTCTGTGGCATAGTTTAATGACATGGGAGGTGAACTGCCTCCTGAGGGGGTGGTGCTTGTCCTTTACAAAAGCCTATGTTACACACCAGCAGTTTCTGCCCCATAGACTCTCCCAGTAAATCAAACTACTGCCATGATTTGAAGTACTCAGCAGTCAGGGGGCTTGGAGTGAGCTGGCAGCTAAGCAGGCATCATGAGGGCTGGGACTTGTTGACATCATAGACTTCCTGGTGAATCAAACTACTGTCATGATTCAAACTACTTGGCAGGGGACTCTGGGGTGAGCCAGTAGCATAGCAGCATCATGAGGGGGTGGGCTTTGCTGTTTCAAAAATCTGCGCTTCCCTGTGGTGTGAACATGAGTGGCACAAAGGCCATTCATAAAATTAAATTAGCTAAACTGTGTTTCAGTAGCCCTAACCTGACATCCAAGACACTAGAGGGACTGTGTGGCAGGTTATCTGCCCTTTATACCAGCATCTTCCAAAAACTGCTGAATTCTGAGCCGCCAACATGATGTCCCTGTTGTTTGTATCAACATGACATTATTCTGCAATAGTTGCAATTTGTGCCCTATCTTGCTACATTTTTGTATTGCTGTTACCTGAGTGACTGACTGAGTAATTATTTTGTTGCACTTTAACTGCTTTTAACCCAACTGACTGTTTCCAGAGGTTTATACTAACACTGCTACATTCTGCAAATTGCTGCAGTATGTGACTCATTTGCATTACACCTGGGGGCAGATATTCAAAATTTTGCGCTGAGCATAAACCATTTGCACAGGGTTTGCACGGGTATGCATGGTTCCCCTATATTCAAAAGATCAAATACTGTAGTGCTGGCAAACTGCATTAGCGCCAGGCAAAATTATAATGTATGTACCATGCAAAGAGAATGGGTGTGTACATGAATACAGGCACTTTGCTGTATTCAGAGCATTAGTGCCACACAAAGTGTGTTTGCATGACTTTGTGCGTCACTTTGCATGGTGCAAATTACTGCCCAGAAAAAGGTAGTCTTAACTCTAGACAAAACAAGGATAGGGGGCATGAACACAGCAGCAACAGGCATCACGTTCATAAGCAACAACAGCAGCATGGTGCACCTGATGACTGCAGCCAATGAGGAGGCAGAGAGGGCAGCTGGCCACCCTGGGCCACTCCATATGTCATGGAAGAGACATGCCGCACACAGATGACAACACACATGCCACCATCATCTGGCACTGGTCCCAAACCTGGCAGGCATTTATGGGTGCTCCAGCACCCAGTGGACACCTTGCCAGTGTGTCTATGCAGCACACACATCCAGATCACCCATTGGGGTATACCACCACAATCCAGCACACACATGCAGCACTGAGGGAATGGAGGGTACTGATAGGAGGGTATACAGGTAGCCAGGCTGCACCACATATTAGGTGCTGCCACATGGCTGGGGCCATCCACACAATGCACATGTGCCAGTGATGGGAATGTCCCTCACATCAGTGTGCCTGTATGATGGTATGTGTCTGCCCTCCCGGGGCACATACCACACCCTTGTCCAGGCTCCCCGTTACACATGCCAGCCATGTATATTTTATTGTGGGAATTCCATGCCACTGGTGCAGTGTGTGTGGGTCACAGGACAATATGACTGTGGTGTCCACTGTCAGAACACACCTGCCAGCTGTGCACGTCACTGTGTGGATAGCAGCAGTCATTGTTGCGTGACACACCATAGGCATTGCTGTGTCCCTCACTATACCAGATACTTTGGTACTGTACCAGCTGATACAAACTGTAGCAGGAATAACAATATGTCTATGGCATGCAGCACAACCACCCCATTCCTGTGGTTCTAGTCCTCTGGGCCACAATAGTCTGTGCTAGTGTGTTCAAACCCAGCCTACAGCTACAGAACTGTTTATCATGTCTGACATACAGGTGGATCTGTGAGCCCACCCAGCTGGCAGCTACTGACCTGTAGTTCCAGTCTGACATACAGGTCAGGTGGAGCTGTGTGCACCACGCAATAGCATGGGGCAATCTACATGGTAATGCATGCAAAGCAGGCCATAATGAGATGCTAATGTGGTTGTTTGCCTACTGATTGTCTAAGTAGGCTCATCTGCATAGGAGCTTTGAACATAGCAAAATGTAGTGCTGGGCTAATGTGTTAGCACCGGGCAAACATGTTAGTGCCAGGCACACCTGTCAAAACCATAGCACAGTTCTGCTGTGTCTGGCCTGTAATGTTGTTTGCAGTTGTTGTGCACCACTTCATTGATATATCATCCATATTGGCCACCTACTGCAACTCTGCCTCACTCCACCTCTGTGTGCACTGGACTGCTGTTGCAGTTTGGCCTTCCTGGCTGCTATATTCAAAGCTGTCTTATTTGCAGGGCTATTTTTGCACTGCACTGTCAGCCCTGTTTGCACAGCTTCATTTGCCTGCTATATTCAACTGACTTAGCCCCGAGGCTATTCCTTTGAATATAGTGTGTAAATGGTTCCAGGCTAATTTTGCATGCCATGCAGTGCTAATTTTGCCCCAGGGCTAAGCTTTGAATATCTGGCCCTGATCTGTTATAACCAAAATGACTGTTTTCGTGTACTTAACTTCCTCACTTAACTGATGAGTGAAATTATGTTAACGTTCACAGTATTGGCACCTTAGTAATTGTTATTTTTAATAGTTACAAATGGTGTTCAAAATGTAGTCCTTACACTGCTTTTAATGTGCTTTTACTCTTTAACTGGCTTTCCAACTTTGCAGAATATAAATTATTATTATCAGCTGTGGTGACGTGGAAAATCTACAGTGGAGTACCACCGTATATGATGTCATCATGGCCCTCACACAGCTGGTGCTCAAAACAAATATTTTAATTTGTTTCCATTTAATTTGTAAACAACATTCATTTTCAACTGCAATATTTTCTTTTCAACAAAAAGCAAGTTTGGATTGTTGTGGGACAAACCCACAGTTGTGGCAGATTAGAGCTGTGTATGGTCCCTGCAACCACCTAGTTAATCGGTTCTTTTTCCATTGTATTATATTATTTTCATGCTGCTCTAAACTTCTTCTTTAACAGCCAGTCAGTAGACAGGCCCACAGCTGTGACAGAGCTGTGTATGTCCATAACTAGGAGCAAATTAGTAAATCTAATTTGTAATTTTAAGCTACTTTGCTGCTGTGTGCCTTACTTAAGTCTTGTTGGCAGCAGTTGCCTAATATTTTGGCAGTGGCAGTGCCGTAAATGGCAATAGCTCAATAAGTATCACAGTTCTCAGTCATGTAAAATAGTGCCTAAGACTTGCATTGAAATGGAATCCATGGTTTCTCTGCAGCAAATTGTCATATTTTTAGGAATTATTACATGTAAAATAAATTAATTAAAATATTACCAGCTTCATGTGTTACAGAAGTGCCTCATAGTTAAGATCAAATTGTGTCTGTGGTATGTAGATCATATTTATCTGTAATAAATTAATTTCATGTTGTATTTTAAAGAGGGAGTCTGGCCAACATTTCTAGCATCAGTAAATTCAAAATTTGGATCAGCATATCCCCAGCCAACCACATGCCCAAACTGAGATCACTAAGTTAATTTGTTTAAAAGCTACAAGTCAGTTTGTAACCCTAAATTAACTGCCTGTTCAAAAAAGTCAGTTTCAGTAAAGAACTACTGATGATGTCACAACCAGAACTCACAAACTAGTCCTTCTTGCAAACCACCTTACAAGACTTATTTCACCCACATTACATAAAACTGCAGTTGTATTAAACATCTGAAAAATGAAATCTGACAATGGGTAAGTCAGGGCATGCATTTCCATAATGTGTAGATGCAATGTACAGTACTTAGGAATGTGACAGGGTAGGGGTTGGAATACAGTGACAAAAATGGCTTTATAATAACAGAAATGACGTGCAATCTTTATAATAGTGCAGGGATGAGATTTCAAAATGTCACCAGACTGCAATTGTGGAATACAGCAATGACACAATCTCAGAAAGTAGGTGAGACACACAGTTTTGAAAAGTGGCAGGGATGCTAAAATTCTTAATGTGGCGGTGTCATATAGTTTTAGAATGTGACAGAGATACAATTTTGGAATGCTGGAGACTCATAGTTGTGGAAGGTAGTAGGGATATGTACAGTAATTTCTCAATGTGTCTTGGATGGATTAATTTGGCATGTGGTGTAAGTGATGCAAAATTTCAGAACATGGTTGGTATGCTTGATTTCAGATTGTGGTGGCAACATTCAATTTCAGAATGTGGCGTGGGCATGAAATCTCAGAAAGTGGCAGTGACGCAGTTTTAGAATCTGGTAGCCACATGGAATTTCAGAATGAGGCATGGATGCATAATTTTAGAATGTAATTTAAGCATGCAATTTTTGAATGTGACAGTGACCCTCATCTTCAGAATGTGGTGGGGACGGGAAATTTTGGAATACAGTGGAAATGCACATTTTCAGAATGTGACAATGACAGCCAATACTGAAGTATGGAAGTTTACACACAATTTCAGAATATGGCAGGCATGTACAATTTCAGAATGTGGACTGATGCTCAATTTTGGAATGTGGTTGCTGACGCACTCATGCAGTTTTGGAATGTGGTGGTGGCACTGATGAACAATCATGCAGTTTTGGAATATGGCAGTGCCGCACAACTTCTGAATGTGGCAGTGCCACGCAGTTTTGAAATGTGGTGGAGCCACATGACTTTGGAATGTGGCAGTGCCCATGACTTCAAAATGTGGCGGTTACCTATGACTTTGGAATGTGGCAGTTACATGTGACTTCAGAATGTGGTGGTGTAGGAATGTGGCAGTGATGCATGACTTCAGAATGCGTGCGATTTTGGAATGTGGCAATAGCACAATTTTGGAATGTGATGGTGACAGTTTCAGAATGTATCACTGAAACACAACTTTGGAACGTGGTGTAGATGCACTATTTTGGAATGTGGCTGGGATGCACAGTGTTGGATTGTGAACTGCACTGGCTGCCTATACAGTGGCAGATCATTTTCAAGGTCACATTGCTGACCTATAAGGCCCCATATGACTTGGGACCTCACTACCTGAAAGAGCTCCTGGTGCCTTACTGATCTGTCTGCTCACTACGATCCTCTGACGAGGGATTGCTAGAGATACCCGAGGTATATTTAAAGACATCTGGAGGAAGATCTTTTGCCTATATGGCATCTACCCTGTGGAATTCTCTACCTCATCAGATACAAAATTGCCTGACTGGGGGAAGCTTTAAAAAAAAGTTAAAAATTCTTCTCTTTAACCAAGCATTTGCTGGGACTTAAAAATTAAGGGTTATTTATGGTTGTTGTATTTATTGTTTTTATATGGCTTGTTTTTAAAGTGTTTGAACTATTGTAAAAGCACCCTGAGCATGGGAAGGGTGCTTTAAAGAAATAAACTTTTACTTACTTACATTGTGGTGGAGATGTGATGCACAATTTTAAAATGTGGTGAAAGCATACAATTCCAGAATGTGGCAAGGACAAGCAGTTTCAAAATAAAATGGTGCATCCTGCCATATTCCAACAGTGTACATCCTTACTTATATTCCAGAATTGTCAGTCTCCACTAAATTCTTCAATGTGTGTCCCTGTCGAATTCTGAGATTGAGAGTCGCACCACACTGTGAGATGGCACATCCCTGCCACATGCTGAGATTATATGCCCCCAAATATTCTAAAATTGTGCACCACTATGACAATATATACCTTTGTTCAGTGCTGCATTCCAAAACCACCTCCTGATGAGTTGTAAAGTACAGTACAGTACCATGCATCTGAACATTCTGGAAATGCAAGCACTGCAGGCAACCGTGTGTCAGTTTTTACTTTTTAAATAAATACTACTGCTACAGTTGCAATAACTTTGAAGAAATAGGTCCTATAAGGTTGCTGATTGGGAGGGCTAGTCTGAGAGTTCTGGCTGTGACATCATCAGTGGCTTTTCACTGAAACTGGCTTTTTTGAATGGGGAGTGAAATCAGTGTTACAAAATAGCTCATAACTTTAAAAAGAAGTAACGCAGAAACCTAATTTTTGGTATGAGATTTATTGGGGGTAGGCTGATTCTAATTCTGTAATGTAGTACTTTTGACCAGACTTCCTCTTTAACATATAGGTACAAACTAGAGCTTGTTTGTCTTACCCGTTAGGGAGATTGCATCCCTTAATTCAGGTTTTCAGTTTCAAAGTCTTGTTTCTTGTTTTATAAAATGATTTTTTTTGTGGGTTATCTTTGATTTCTTCCTGGTGCTCATAGGCCAGTTGGGGGCCCCAGAAATCATATGAATTCTATAGCAATTGCCCTTCCTCAAAAAACTGTAAATCTTTTATTTGCTTCTGTCAGGCCCATAAATGGCACATGGCCACCAAGAAGAAGAAGAAGTACAGTTTCCAATTATCAGAAACGAAGGTTGTCAGTAGCAGTATTAAGTGATCTAACATTAATGTGTAATACAAGGTTTACATGCCATGAGGCAACAAGTTTACTTAAGCAATAATGCCTGACAGGGTGTGTGTCATGCTGGGATAATGTCACGCCTCAGGTGGTTGGGTGCATTCAACAACTGAGGCGTGATATCTAAATATTTTACACCTGAAGAGGCATTATGTATACACAATGGCTCGTTGTTATATATAAAATAAAAAAAATAGTTTTAAAGAATGTTTTTATTAGTGTGGAAAAATATTTTTGTTTCTTAAGAGGAGATGCAAAACAAAAAGATGCTCTATGCCCATATCATCCATATTGGTTCACAGTGAGGCTAAGAGTAGAGCCGTGATGTTGTGCTGGGGTAACATCACGGGTCCAGCCCCAGACTGACCAATCAGAGACCAGGATTTTTTCTTGCCATTGTATAATTTTTTATATTCATTTTGAATGGGGGATATTGAAACAAATCCTGGGCCTAATGTTAGTTTAATACAATCTAAAACTGATAATGCTAGAAGCTTAGCAGACAAAATGAAGCATTTGGGGCTTGGTTTTAAAATGGGGGATTTTATACTGGTATTATTTTCGAATTTTGACTTTCTAATAGGAACTCAGACCCTGAGGTAGACTTAAAGAACTTTGACATATTCTGACTGTCATCAATGTCAAATATTTGAATTATTCTAATGAGAGTCCTTGGAACTGAGGAGGAGGAGAATGCTTGCAATGGTGGTATTCAAGGAATTGAGCAAGAGTAAATGTTCGAATCTCATTGAATTCCCACATCCAAAAAGTCATTATCATAATTTTAGAGCAATAAAAAAAAAAGATGAATAAATATCCCAATGGTGACAAATATTTACAACAAAATGAAATCAAATGTTTACTTCCAATATCTTGAATGAACTGGTCCCAAAACTAAGAGATATAAATAAACTAGCAATATTTAATATTTATGCAGATGACACCCAGCTGTACATGTCATTTGCACTCGGGATGAGTGATGCTGTGGAGGTGCTAAATAGCTGGCTGAGATTCAGAACTGGATGCCCTTTAACTGTCTGAGACTCATCCTGACAAGATGGAGGTGGTAGTGATTGAGCCTGGTTATCAGTGGGGTGTGGGTGCTGCCAGGATGGAAACAGAGTTATTACTTGGCCCAACTCCTTTGGCTACATCTACCATGATGAAAAATGTGGGTGTCATCCTTGGTGATGGACTGACACTTGAGGATCAGGTGTCATTAACAACACCTTGCAAATCAAAAACACCTTGCAAAGGATCAACCAAAAACAGGCAGTGGGTTTCTGTTTAAAGCACTACTTGACCCTTGAGGCCAGGATTTCCATAGCCCAAGGCAATCCCCTTCCTCTTATGGACCACTGTGCCCCCATGAACACCCATACCTCCTCCTAACTTCTCACAAGGCTAACTACCACCTACAATAATACTTGTAGATTTGTGCTAATGGCACCCTACTCCATGCACCAGTGCTTCCTTCACCAGTCCCTAAGCTGGCTCCCTTCCCCAGGCCAGAATCAGCTATTCCCTCGGCTGCACCATAGATAATACCATCAGATCAGAAGTGGTGGCCTGTCCATCTTTTCTTCCTTGAACAAACTAAACAACTGCCCATGTAACCTTTGTACATCTAGTGCTCCTCTCTTAGCGGTTCCATGGGTATCTACTTGTCTGGGAAGTAAAGCATTCTTCTCTGTAGCTCCCAGACTGTGAAACAGCCTACCAACCCCCATTTGCTGTCTAGACTCACACCAAGCATTCAAAATGCGCTATAAAGCTACCTTGATGGCCTCTGCCATGTGTACCTGCCCCCCTGGGTGAAATATTGTGCTCCACATACTTGATGTGGATTTCCTCAATTTCTAAATTTCTGATGCATATCCTGTTGTACTGCACTGAATAGTCTTGCTCTTGGATTCCATGTTTTGTATTTTACCTCTTTGTAATGTATGCTGTATTTCCACATGCACTTTGTATACCTTGTCCTATTTCTATACCATTGGTTTTTTTGTACCTATGAAATTGTATCTTCTAAACTGTATTACCTATGTGCTATCTCCATGGCCCTGGTCACGCCTGAAAATGGTCCCTGGGATCAGTGCACTTACCAGGTAAACAAATACATACATAAATAAATAAAACAATAAATAAATAAATCTGTCATTCTGGGTGGTTTTTACCACCAGAGGAATGTCGCCTGAATCAAAGCTTCAATTCTGCCTAATATCCTACCCTCACTGATACATGCTTTTGCTATGCCTTGACTTGACTACTGCAATGCTCTGTACCTCAAGGTCAATGGAGGGATTCCCTGGTACCTGAAGCTGGTGCAAAACACAGTGGCCAGGTTGCTGTCGGGCCTTCTGAGGTTTTTTCATGTGACCCCAGTTCTGCGTGTTCTGCACTGACTGCTGGTTAGGTGGAGAATTACTTTCAAGGTGGGCTTGCTCACCTATAAGGCCCTATATGGATCAGGCCCTAGCTAACTGAGTAAACTCCTGACTGCTGTCCACCCTAGGTGTTCACTCCACAATTCTACTGAGGGCCTCCTTGTGGTTCCCAGGGCCTGCCTGAAGACCTCTGGAGAGTGATCATTTGAGGTGGCAGGCCCAGTATTGCAGAATTTTCTTCCAAGATCTTTGAGGGAGGCCCCATCAGTGGAGATTTTTAAGCAAGGTCTTAAGGCGCATCTTTTTAGGGAGACATTTGCAGATTGTCTATGAGCCTTAGAATAGCTGACTGCTGAATTATTTATTTTAAAATAGGATTTATCTAGGTTTAATTGTTGTTTGTTGTTGTTATTGACTTATGTTTTGTGGTAGACATATGTTATTTATTCTAATTCCTTCCTACTTGTACACTGCCTAGAGCCTCTTGGATGGGACGCTTAAATAAAATTTTACTAATTTACATACTTACTAAAAAGAGTTATAATGAAAGATTTCACCAAAACTTATTCCTGCGTCTAATGCCTGTATGAATATTTGTCTCCTAGCTATTAGGGCCTGTGGGTTTCATTGCCTGTATTATATTTATTCACTTCTAAATTATATCAACTGATTGTGTTATACATCCAGGAAAGTCAAGTCAAGTATACATGCATTATACATTGGTTTTATAATTATATCTTTAATTAATTAATATGAATTTTTGACATCTAGGTAACTATCAATGTGTGATAAGTCTTATATACAGCTATTGTATTTATCTGTTACCACAATTTCTTGTAACAGGACAGCTTTGCTAAATAGGCCTCACAATCCTAAAGTCTTATCCTGTGGAAAAATAATGTTTTATCTTATTTATGTTGGGGCCCCCGAGCTCCTAATCTGTAGCTCTGTTCACTAACTACTGGAACATACTGATGTTCGTAGAGCCATCATTCACGGGGTGACTTGACTTTATAATGCATTTTCTCTTAAATTGCATTTCATGCAGACGATGCTCATCTTGTGTAAACCCTTGGATGCACAGCTTTTCAAATATATTAACCTTCACTTTATATGCCAAGAGGCCCCCGAGAAAACAGTAGTTGAATGCAAGACAGAAATTCATTATAACTGCACACAGCAGATATGAATAGAAAACATTTAGAAACTCTAGGCAACTTGCATGTGGAAACTTTTATTTCAGGGTTTTAAATAATTAATTAGCAGTTTTTTTATTGGAACAATACTAACTGTACAGAAAGCATTTATATAGGTTTTCTAGAAGTGTTTTGTATGTTAAACCCAGTGAGGCAAGTGATATGCATTTTCACAATGTTTAGAACTTTTATGAGCAAAACGCTAATCAATTTTTAGAGTTAAATTAAACCTTGCCTTTTATTTATTTATTTAGACTTTGTTTACTTTTAAAACATACATAGATATCTTATATTTAATATCACTAAAAGTAACCATATTGGGATTGATACTTAGTAACACCATGCCGGATCACACCATTTATTTATTGACTGACTTGCTTGTTTTTGATACAAGGTAAGATACTCTAGGCATACATATGCCTATGTTGAGGCACAACCTGGTAGAATTACAGAATTACATAATCATCAACAGCAGTATCAGTAACAGATGAAAACAACATTGGGAGGACACAAAAAGCGAAGGTAACATACATGAAGGAAAAAAACATATACAAACAGCAGAAAGATAGCAGCAGGAATATCATTCATAATTACAATAAGCAGCAAAGTGCAATAACCATCAATGATAAAATACAAAAATGCATAGTTAAGAGACAAAAATCATAGTCTGCAACCCTTTGGTTTTCACACAAGTATGATAGAATAGGCTGTGAGAAGGTGATAAGGAGTAAATTAGCAGTGACATCAACAAACTATAATGGGAAATGTGTGCTGTGATAATTAGGTTTAACTTAACTAGCTGTATGAGGGACAAGTGCAAATGTCTGCTAGGCAAAGGGAGCCCTTTGCCACCTTGCAGTAGATGGAGTGACTAAGAGATCAGAGCAAATTTGAGGGAAGGAAGTTCCAGAAACCTGGGGCATATACTGCAAAGGCCGGTTTGCCAAGGGCTATGGAAGATCTGTGCTCCATGAGTGGTTGACTGCCAATCTATCTCAATGAGATATATTTTTTCAACAGCTTTTGTCACAACTTCAGTCGAGTATTCCTCTGCTAGAAATGCAGTACACTGCACATCAGCCTGTCTGAGTAAACTGTTGTTTGATGTGCGGTTCCTCCTTAGAAACTGCTACTCCATGTCTTGAATACACATCGAACCTGTATATGTGTCATCCTATCCTTTTCTGTTTTTACTGACCTGACCTGAAGAAGTGAATATTATCTCTTGAAAGCTAGTCTCTCAGAAATAATTTTGCTCCTATTACTGTGCCCTGTAACCAAAGGAAAAATCTATCACCAAAACATAAATAATTATGCATTGGCACAAATTGTAAAACTCAATCAGTTCTTTTGGAGCATTAGACATATCATGAATCACTCGGGCCTTTGATGCCAAACTCATGTTTAATGCATGTATGTGGAGAGGTACTATCAAATGCTAGCCAACTAGACTTACTGGACCAAACAAACTCCTAATTTTGCTCAATAGGTCCAATATGTCACTTATACAGCTTGGAGTTTTGACCGGAAGCTGTTGTAGGTGGTCCACAAATCTGGAGGGACACTCACAGAGTGACCCACTGTAGAAACTAGAGGTTGCCCAGTAGGGTCCCTCATAGACTTGTCTACATTATAGAGATTAGGTGAAACAAGGAAGTCATTTTTAAGAAACAATGCCTCATCTTCATTAATCTGTCCTACAGAAAGAGCCTCTGCCAGTGTTGTACAATTTGTTTTTAAAGAGGGCAGAGGACTTAAAGGTCAGAAGTCTGTAGAAATTTATATCAGACAATTGCCTGTTGATCTCTGCCACATGATTATCTGTGTCCTGCACCACCACAGTATCGCCCTTCTCTGTGGGGATTATGATGATTTGTTTCATTAATTTGAGCTCATTCTAAGCATTTTATATGTTTGTCTTCACAGGCGAATTCCAGTATGTAGCAAGTGCAGGGGCAGGCATCAAAGTGGCAATGTTTTCTGTTACGAAATGCTCAAAACTTACATTGTTGGATGCCTTGGCAAGTTTGAACAAAAAGTATTTTTCTCTTTCATGCCTGCATTTTCCCATGGAAAGTATTCAAACAAATGATTTTCCACATTTGATTCATCCATGTTTAGCAAGTTCAGCAGTAAGTCCTTTTCTTCCAGAAAGTGTACTTTAATTTCTAATTTTCACAATAGTTTAACAATATAAATCAGAAGATCAAAATGATTTAAAGAGGTAGAAGGACAAAAGAGAGACCCTGAGGAAGGACTTGTACTTGAGGGTCTGTGAGTTCAACAATGGAAATATTCAAAGTTTTTAGGTTGACTTCTGATTTTGTGCTGATTGTTGTGGTTCATCTGGCTCTATTCATCCTTTGGTTCTTAACCCTCCTTGTTTTGCTGTACGGCCTTAGATCTTAGCAAGATAGATACTTTTTTCCTTAACAGGTTACTATAATAAGTGCTAATATTCTGAAGTGAATTTTCAAACTTAGCAGTAAAGGACATCGTGGCATTATCCAGGAATATTTTCAATGCATATGCATGCCTGTTTCCTATTAAAATAACAATGTAACAGTCATATAAATGAGTCAGACATTGTTTTCTAATTTATGACACCATACATAGCGAACAATGTATATGGCTAACTGGAAGGATGGTGTCTTTATTTTTAATTACGTTAGCCCAGATGAGATGTAACATTTCATTTCTGGGGGAAGGGGTTGCTGTTTCTACTTATTTTCTTTTGGATGGATGGACTGGAGCACTGAGAAGTTAGGTGGCTGCTCAAGGTCTCAGAGTGAGTATTTGGCTATAGCAATCTTCCACTAAAATCATGGGATATGCTCTGAATACCAAAAGTGACATCAGTTCCAATTTGTGAAGATTTAAGATCATATCACTAACCAATTACGAATGACATCTTAAAAAAGACACAGGAAAGTGAAGGCATTTTTGGATATGTTTCTGTAACCATTTTTGCATTATACAAATCACATGCTGAAGAGAATCTCATTAAATAATCAAAACAATTGATTTTTTATAGCGTCACAACTACATATAATGTTTGGAGAGATGTCATTATTACCTGAAATTGAACTTTTTATAATGTTGTTATGGTATCATTGTGACATCAAGAGGTTGTTAACCCCTCTTGACTATGTCATATCGATACCATAACAACCTTGTCCTATGTGTGCATGCATGTCTCCTGTAGTTTGTGGACTTCTGCATCTCGACAAATGGCCATGGCAGGGAGAGCTATGCTGAGGGAGAGCACTGCAACATAAAAAAGCTGACAAGTAAGGAAGCTTTTCACTAAACTGGTTCCCATACACTATAAAAGCTAATGGATGGCCATCAGTTAATAATCAGGCTGAATTCACTTCTCGCAGTTGCCATAGCAGCAGTAAACCTCTCAATCTGCGCTCTTGAGGTTTATAATGCTGCCCTGGCAACCTCTTGAAGTGAATACAGCCTAGTCATTAACCGATGCCCGTCCAGCACATCCTCTATGTTTTGCAGCAAAAAGACACTGCAGTATCTAATGCTTATATGACTACTTTACGTGGTTATACAAATAATGTTCTTTAGAGAAGTATTATTTTTCCTTTAATTGCCAAACCAAGAGCACGCTTGCTGAAGTGTTTGTATCTGTTCCCCAAACTCAGTAAAGAGATTCAAACAAAACTCTGGTATTACATCTAGAGATAATTTAGAGGGTATGGAGACAGTGTATGTGAGGGCAGCTTGTACAGTACATGTCAACATTTAACTTTTTGTTGTGTGTACTTTATAGCTGTGTTGTATAAAACAAAATCAAGACAATAAAAAAAAAATGTTTTTAGCCTCTCTCTATCTCTAAAGTAACCAGGGCTCCAAGGTGGAAATAGCACTTTGGGACTCAGGAGGATCAGCTTGCAACCTCCTAGTAAACGAGTGCACCTAGCTCCTAGCTCCAAACTAAAATACGATTTCGTAAGAATTATATACCCTAACTAGCACCCTCCACCCTCTGATTGCCATCTCCATAATTAAGTTATATTTCCCTGGTGTCTAGTGGCACCCCCACCCTCCGATTATTGTCCCTATTACTTTTGTGTCTTTCCTTGTGTCTAGTGGCATCCCCCACCCTTCAATCACCATTCCCATACTGAAATAAAGAAAACCATCCCTCAATGTGGTATTTTAACTACAAAAAAATGGTCCCTCACTGATCTGACCCCCCACCTCCCACTCAGCATCCACCACCCCACACATCCCAGAACACTCCCATGCACCCTCACTCACCTGAACAGGTAACAGGGCCAAGATCCACTCTGCAATGTAAGACACATCTTCCTGCTGAAATATGAGAAACTAAGGCAAGTGCAGTTCAATATATTTTAGTTTGGTTTTCAACTGTGATGCATAACTTTTCCATTTTTGCATATTTGGAGCCCACATTTTCAACATGGTCTTTTGGGAACCCGCCTTATCAACGATGGTGGTGGAATTTTGCAAATCCTGTCCAAATGCCAATTTCATAGTCACCTGGAGAAATTACCTTTTAGGTGGAATTTGAAAATGTTCACAGCCCTTGCTTATGAGGTATGGTCATAAGAAAGCTATGTCCAAAATTTGTAAAAATGACAGTTATTAGCATATATTGAAATTTTACCAAGCTTGCTCTTAACTTTGGTAATTTTAAATATTCTGACCACAAATTTTCAATATATCCATTTTTTACACCATCTCATGAACATGACAGCGGCCATTTTTCAAATCCTGGCCAAAATGTGTTTTAGCACTTGTGGCACAAAATTTTTTGATGCCATGGAATGACGTTTTGCTGGGGATTTGAAAATTTTCACTACCAGGTTCATGAGGTGGGGTAATGAGAAGACTATGCTGACAATGTGGTATACAAATATGGTGAAATGCCCAGGTTATGAGTGAACATTGCAGTACTTCAATGTTCACTCATAACATTACTAATTTTTACTATTTTGACTCCAAACTTTCAACATAGCCATTTTTTTTTCACACCACCTCATAAACATGACATGTGTCATTTTTTAAATCCTGGATGAGATGTATTTTTGCACTTCTGGTGAGAAATGTCATTTTGGCCAGTGTACTATAAATGGTACATGTCGTGTTTATAAGATGAATCATAAAACTGTCTTCTTGGCATAGGTCCTGCACCTCTCCCCCCTTGGATGGCAGAGGGCCCTGTGCATTGGCTGACAGATGCACTCTTTGCCTTGTGGATCTGTAGCTGTGGCCACATAGAAGTGCAGCAACAACAGGACCCTGCACTTCCACAACCCACAAGACGGTCCCATGAATTCTTCACATCTGTCATTTCACAGAACTGCAGGATCTGCAATTTGTAGGCCCTGTACTTCTGTAAGTGGATGGAGTCTTCTCTTCACACAGGGCATCTGCACCTGTTCATGCTGGTCCCAAAGAAACTGCATGAATGAGGATACAATTCCATGGCTTGGATGGACAGGGAGCAAATCCTCAGGATTGCCAGAGCAGCTGCACAGGGGAGGGAGCTGGATGTCATTGTCCACCTAGGGACAAATGACCTGGCTAAGAAAGGGATTAGAGAAGTGCAGAAAGAGTTTGTGGAATTGGGGAGGGGCCTTAGACAAGTAGCACGCACACGGTAATCTTCTCGGAGATGCTGCCCATCTATGGCATAGGAGAGGCTAGGGTATTCCACACCATGGGATTTAATCAGTGGTTGAAAAACTGGTGTGGAGCTCAGGGATTTGGCTTCACTGGGGACTAGGGGTCCACCTGGAGCGATGCAAGCCTATACTGGCATGATGGGCTGCATCTGTCCAGGAGGGAACTAGGATCCTAGGTGATAGGTTTAAATGCTTCATTGGCAAGCATTTAAACTAACCAAGGGGGGAGGCACTGGAAAGGAGCAGGGAAATCCTAGCCCCCCCAAAAAAAAATCACGGTAGTAAGTGCGGTAAACACCAACATAGAGGTGTTGATAGGGAGAAGGGTGGGGTAATTGGAGAAAGTGACAAAGGGAAGAAGGACAGGGATGGGGCAAAAAGGAGTAAGGCCATCAGGAAATGAAGGGTGATGAGTACCAACGCCTGTAGTCTGGGCAACAAGCTTCCTGAGCTGGTGGCCTTGATGGAAGAGGGATGTCTGGATATTGTAGCAGTCACAGAAACATGGTACACAGAGAACCATGACTGGGATGTTAACATACCAGGGTACATAACCTACAGGAGAGACAGGCAGGGGAGAAGAGGGGGATGAGTAGCTCTCTATGTAAAGGAGGGGATAAAAACTACTGAACAAAAGAGTAAACAGGGAGGAGGAGGCACTGTGGGTCACCTTGGAGACTGGAAAGGGCACCACAATCTGCACAGGGTTGTGTACAGACCCCCATGTCAGGGAGGGAATGGACAAGGATATGATAGAAGGTATTCTTAGAATGGCAGAGAAAGGGAGATACTGTTGATGGGAGACCTGAATATGCCAGATGTTAACTGGAGCACATTTGCTTCACACATCCAAGAACAGGGTCATTCTTGATGCCCTACAGGTGGCAGGCCTCAGACAGCTAGTTTCAGAACCCACTAGTGAGAGGGCAATCTTAGACCTCATACTCTCAAATGGGGGCAGTGAGAGGATCTCAGATCTAGAAGTGGGTTGCCATCTGGGAACAAGTGACCATCAAACAGTGTGGTTCACGTTAAACTCAGCTACAGAGTCAAGCCATACAAAAGTGAGGGTACTGGACTTCAGGAGGGCTGACTTGGCAAGATGGGAGAGTGCCTCAGAAAAGCACTAGCAAACAGGCTAGAAGGAGGTGTGGAGCAACAATGGGAATCATCAAACTGCCATCACAGAGGCAACAAGCCATTGTGTGAAGCAAATAAACTAATCAAAATGAAAGAAAAATCCACTATGGTTCTCAAAAGAGGTGGCTGTGAAAGTCAGGAAGAAAAGATAGCATTCCGAAGTATAAGGAAACACAGAAGGAGCAGGACAGAAAGCTGTACCAGTTAAGGCAGAAGGAAACAGGAGGGAAGTCAGAATATCAAAGGCCCAAACTGAGGAAAAGATAGCCAACTCGGTTAAGAAGGGGGATAAAACCTTTTATAGGTACATCAGCGAGCGTAGAAAGACAAAGGGAGGGATAGTGAGGCTGAATAGAATGAACGGTGGGTGGGCAAAGGGGGACAGTGAAAAAGCAGGGATACTGAACAAATATTTCTGCTCAGTATTCACAAAAGAGGAGGGGGAAGTGCCTAATCCAATTAACAGAAGCACTCTTGATAGGAGGGTCATCCCAGTCCTTTCACAGAAGAAAGGGTTCTGCAAGATCTCCTAAAACTGAAGGTGGACAAAGCAATGGGGCCTGATGGAATTCACCCCAGAATTCTAAAAGAATTAAGGGGGGAACTAGTGAAACCACTGACTACTCTTTTTAATAAATCATGGGAGGATGGTGTGGTACCCGAGGACTAGAGGAAGGTGGATGTGATTCCCTTTCACAAAAGTGGGACCAAGACAGAGACAGGAAACTACAGACCTGTCAGTTTGACCTCTGTGGTAGGGAAAGTGATGGAGTCACTTCTGAAGGAAAGAATAGTTGAGTACCTAGAGGCCAGTGGGGCACAGGACTCAAGGCAGCATAGGTTCACAGCGGGAAGGTCATGTCAGATGAATCTAATAGGTTTCTTTGACTGGGTGACCAAAGTAGTAGACCAGGGAAGGGCTGTGGACATGGCCTACCTAGACTTTAGCAAGGCATTTGACACAGTCCCAGACAAAAGATTAATAGTCAAGTTAACCAGCTTGGGAGTGGGTCCCAGGGTGGTAGCCTAGGTAAAACATTGGCTGGATAACAGGACACAGAAGGTAATTGTAAATTGAGTCCACTCTGAAGAAAGAGGGGTTACTAGTGGGGTACCGCAGGGTTCAGTATTGGGTCCAGTCCTTTTTAATGTCTTCATAAGTGACATTGCAGAGGGACTGAAAGGAAAAGTATGCCTCTTTCCAGATGACACAAAGATCTGCAACAGGGCTGATACACAAGGAGGCGTGGAAAGGATGAGAAGGGACTTGGCAAGGTTGGAGGAATGGTCAGAAGTATGGCAGCTAGAATTCAATGCAAAAAAGTGCAAAATAATGTACCTGGGAAACAAGAACCCAGGGGAAGAATACACAATGGTGGGGAGGTAGTAACAACAGCAAAAAAGGAAAGGGACCTGGGGGTAATCATATCAGATGACCTTAAGGTTAGCTAGCAATGTGAGAAGGCAGTAGGGAGGGCTGGGGGTATTCTGGGATGCATAGGGAGAGGCATCACCAGCAGAAAACAGGAAGTTGTTATCCATCTGTACAGACAGTTGGTGAGACCCCATCTGCAGTACTGCGTCCAGTTCTGGAGACCCTATCTGTGCAAGGACATAGATAGGATAGAGGCAGTCCAGAGCAGGGCAACTAAAATGGTGCAGGGTCTGCAAGAGAAGCCGTATGAGAAGATACTAAAGGAGCTTAATATGTATACCCTTGAGGAAATAAGGGAGAGGGGGGACATGATAGAAACTTTTAAGTACCTCAGTGGAATCAACAAAGTCCAAGAGGGTAGCATCTTTCAGAAAAAGAGACGTGCAAGAACAAGGGGAGACAATTTAAAGATAGAGGGGCGGTTCAGGGGCAATGTGAGGCAGTATTGTTTCACAGAGAGGGTAGTGGATGCATGGAACAGCCTTCCTGAGGAGGTTGTGAGGTCTAAAACTGTGGGAGAATTCAAGAATGCATGGGACAGACATAAGGCAATTCTTGGGGGGGGGGGTAGGAAGAAATAGGATGTTGGTTAACTAGGATCTGCGGCCTATCCTGTAAGTAGGGAAATGGGCAGCCTAGATGGGCCAAGTGGTCCTTATCTGCCATCAAAGTCTATGTTTCTATGCCTATGTTTAAAAAGAAAGGAAATTCTTTGCAAAAAACTTTGTTAGTACACCAGGTGGGGTAACGTAATGCCACAAAAGTAGGGAAATGTGGCATTAGGCTTTAAAACCCTAATGCTCCATCCCCCAAGCAGCAAAAGGAAAAAACATTAGAGTTTTGGGTCTTTGGAGTATTGGCAAATTATTGGTTGGGTCTTCCTTGTGAATTGTCCTAGCCTCCAATCCATAGTTCCTAGCCTCCAATCCACAGCTCCTAACCTCCAATCCATAGCTCATAGTCTTCAATCCATAGCTCTTAGTCTCCAATGAGGAGTATAGCACAGTGGTCTAAGGCTCTGAGCTGCAAATCTGGTGACATCCAGCAGACCAGACCTGGGTTTGAATCCCACAGCTTCCACTTGCATACTGTGTGACCCTGAGCAAGTCACTTATCTTCCTTGTGCTCCCAGGTAGCACCTGGAAACAAGTTCCAGCTTAGTGTGCCTTTCCTGGTCAAACAATTGCTCCTTTCCCTTTCCCTTCCAATCTATAGCTCCAAGCCACTGCCTTATAATGATACACTCTTCAAAGGTAGAGAAGTATATCTCACCACAGGTTGCAAACACAATTGGCCCTGTGTGCAGAAAGGTGATCATGTGTGACATTGTTTGCTCATGGAATGGGGTGGACATTATGGGTTGACAACTCCAAAGGAAGATCCTACCACTAATTCACCTAGACTTCAGAGACCTAATACCCTAATGTATTTTCCCTTTGCAGCTTGGGGGTAGGGCATTAGGTCTGGAACCCCTAGTGCCACATTTCCCTACTTTCTGGCTGTTATGTTACCCTAACTGGTGCATTAACAGCTTTTTGCAAGGAATATATGTATCTATATGTCTGGATGGATAGATAGATTGATACAGTAGATATTAAAAAAAAAAAAAAACTGTTAATGTAGACATTAAGGTTGAAGAACACAAAGCACACAAAGTAGAGACATGAACAAGCATTTGTCAATGCCGAATGTTTGCTTGCTGGCATTGGCAGTGGTAGTGTAGAAGTTACAGAGCTGCGTAATAGGAATGGCAGTGAAGTATTGAACTGAAGCCAACCCCACCACCACCCTGCAGAGAGTGACAGGCATTGGGGTGTGCCTTTGGGTCGTCAGGCATAACGGCCACGCCATTTCACCACACCCCACCCTGCAGACACTGACAAGTGTCACGGTGTTCCTTGGGTCTTTGGCCCTTATGTGCACCCCCATTCCATTAGAAAATACGGTGAGATGGGTGCAATATAGGAGAATGGGGTGGACTTTTGGGCCAAAGAGTCCAAGGCATACCTCAATGCCTCTCACTGGCTGCAGGGTGTGGAATGGTATGAGCATTACAGGCAAGAATCTCAAGTCAAACCCCTGATGCCTGTCATTCTCTACAGGGTTGGGCGTTATGGTTGGAAACCCTAATACCTCAGGCATTCATTGGTATTTTCACTCCAAATGTTCAACAAGGTTTTTTTGTGACCCCATCTCATGAACAGGTGGAATATCAGTTTGTTAGCCGAAAGCTGCTTATGCACAGCGATTTACGCATTTAGCACCACAGTGCAAAAACATTCAACAGGATGTAAAATGACAGCTGTACTGTTCATAGGAGGTGTAAAAATGGCATTGTTGCAAATCTGCAGTAAAATATTTAAAAATGGTGAAGTCACGAGTCGCATATAGAAACTCTGCAATGCACACCCGTAATATAATTAGGTTGGGGATTTTTACAGCAGATTGTCAACTCAGGCATTTTGGTGCTTCCAATCATGAACAGTTTCACTGTGATTTTCTTTATCTGTCCCGAACAATGATTTCCACAGCGATCACAAGATCTCTGTGCTGAAAGTGTGAAAACACACTTGCCATGTTGTGAAAAATGACAGCTGTACTGTAAATAAGGAAGTGTGGAAAAATGCCACTGGTGAAAATCTGACTTAAAATATTACAAAGTCATGAACTTATGAGGGTGCATGGAAACTGCAATGCTCACTCGTAACACAGTCATTTTATGGACTTTGTCACCAAATTTTCAACATAGCCATTTTAAGACCTCTGCTCATGAACAGTGTAACTGTGATTTTCTTAATCTGTCCCAAACATTGCTTTTGCACACCAACAGCACCATTGTGGCCATGTGCAAACACATTTTGGGCGGTATATGAAAATGGCAGCTGTACTGTTCATAAGGAAGTGTAATAAAATGGCAAATGTTGAAAATCTGGAGTGAAAATATTGAATTGCAAACTTATTATGTTGTAGAACTGGCAAGAACGCACGTCAGAAACAGTCATTTTTAGGAATTTTTTCACCAAATTTTCAACAGCCATTTTAAGACCTCTGCTCATGAACAGTGTCACTGTGATTTTCTTAATGTGTCCCATACATTGATTTTGCACATCAACTGCACCATTGTGCGCTACATGGGCGGAAACACATTTTGGGCAAGATGTGAAAAATGACAGCTGTACTGCTCATAAGGAGGTGTGGTAAAATGGCAATGTTGAAAATCTGGGTTGAAAATATTGAAAATTCGCGAACTTACGAGCGTGTGTAGGAACTGTACAACGCACGCTCATAGAACAGTAATTTTTGAATTTTTTCACCAAATTTTCAACATAGCCATTTTAAGACCTCTGCTCATGAAAAGTGTCACTGTGATTTTCTTAATTTGTCCCAGACATTGATTTTGCACACCGATCGCACCACTCAGCGCTTGGCGGGCGGAAACACGCTTTTGGTGAGATGTGAAAATGACAGCTATACTACTCATAAGAAGGTGTGGTAAAATGGCAATGTTGAAAATCTGGAGTGAAAATATTGAAAATTTGCGATCCACGAATGTGCGTGAGAACTGCACAACGACGCCAGAACATAAGTTATTGTGCCCACCAAATTTTCAAAATATGCTTCTTGAGAGCCCACCTTATGAACACTGGCAGTGTCATTTCATTAATCAGTCCCGAAAGGTGATTTCATGCAGTGACTGCGAAATCACCCTTCAGGCCCGAATAATGCCATGACAGTAACAGCATTCATGAGAAGGGGTCCCAAAAACCCCATGTTGAAAATTTGGTGCAAAAATTCCAAAAAATGCCTGAGATATGCAACAAAGTTGAAAAAACCCAGTCTATCCCATTATACAGCTTACTGGCATTTCCTCAGTTCGCGGTCGGCTTTGAAGAGTGCAGACGTGTTCCAGGTCCACCGAAGATCATCGCGCCAGACTCCGGAGGTAAGTATGGGGCGAGGGGGGGTGTGGGGAGGCAGGGTGCACAGTGGGTGGGTGCGGGTTGTGGTGGGGCAGGAAGACTGCGTAGGACCGTTTTTTACAGGTGTTTTTTTTTTTTTAATTGACGACGTGATGTTTGCCACGCTGGGATGGGCCTCAGCATGGCACAAGGATGGCTGGGGGGGCTGTGGAGCCGACAGGATTGGGCACCCCATCGGCTATAACTTCTATTGCCACGCTGGGGTGGGCTCCCAGCGTGGTACCCAGTACTGGGGGATGAGGACAGTGGAGCCGATGGGGATTGGGCACCCCGCGGCTATTCTATGATTGCCACGCTGGGGTGGGCACCCAGGCGTGGCATGTGAAGAGGTTTTGGGGGCGCAGCACGGCCGACAGGGATTGGGCACCCCGTCAGCTACTCGTGTGTGTGCCTGGGGGCAGCACGCAGTATGCATGCATGCGTTCTGTGTGTGTGTGTGTGTGTGTAGGGGAGCGCAGAGCAGGCGATATCTTATCGCTGCTCACTGGAGCGTAGCTCCCCTTTCAACTGTATGCCACTGCATTTGGAGCTTGTATGAGCAGCTCCAGCATGCGATAATTGGACTGGGGTCGCACCTGCCAACACACTGACTGAATTGAAAGAGGGGGTGACACACCTCCGAAAACTCGGATGATGGCACTGTGTTTTTTGCACATGCGTGCAAGCAAACATAAAAATCATTAGGGTTTTGGGGTCTTTGGAGTATTGCTGCATCAGTTGTGAGCCTTCCTTGGAGTTGTCAACCCTAATTCCCAACCCCACCCCCAGCCTGTAGCCTCCTGTCTGAAGCAGAAGTTACAGTTCCAAGCTACTGCCTCATAGTGATACAGTATGGCCAGTATATTCCGTCATAGCTTTCTTCACATAGGGCCCAGAGTGAAGATATCACATCTGAGCTCGTTTACTCAGGGGAGGAGTCATGCATTAGGTTTGACAACCTGAAATAAGACCTAAAACTGATTTGGCAATACTCTGGAGAACCAAAACCCTAATGTTTTTTCATTTCCTTACTCTGTGCACTTCAACCCTAATGGTTGCATTAATGTAGTTTTTTGCAATTTATTTCCCTTAATTTTCTGATAGTGGTATTGTATCTTCATTTGTGCAGGTCCCTTCAAGACCTGTGCAAAATAAGATACCTGTAAATACAGTATTGGAGACAGTCCAGACCCAGTGCATGGGCCCAGCAGGTCTTCAGCACACACGTCAATACCTTGTGGGGAAGGCTCCTTGACCCACCATAGGGTGTTGCGTCTGTGCCAAAACACTGATCCATCCCTAATCAGGCTGGGGCTGATGCTGCATGCTGCAGCACCTTCCCCATCAGCTTTGTCCCATTAAACTGGCTCACTGAGTTCACAGTAGTGATGTGCGAAATTGCCAAATTTCATTACGTGAAATATTTTGCATAATTTGGCAATTTCGTGAAATTTTTCACATAAGCAAAATGTGGAATTTCACCCGCTGAGTGCAAAATTTCACCCACAGATTGCAAAATGTCAGCAACGAAATGGTGAAATTTGCCACTTGCAGGTGAAATTTGAACCATTTTCAGGTGAAATTTTGCATTTCACAGGCAAGATTTCGCTCCTTTGCACCCTGCAAAATATTTTGTGGAACGGTCGAATTAAATTAAATATTTCATGTGGTGAAAGTGCTGGTTTTGCAGGAATTTCACCTGCAAAATTTCATTTGGCAACATCTCTAGTTCACACCTGAACTGAGGTCACTGTCACGATAAGGCAATATGGTACCCAGTGGGGCAATGGACATCCCTGCAAACAACGTTACTTCATAAATTCTTGGGTTTTTAATATTTTGACCCCAAACTTTCAACATAGTCCTCTTATAACCCCACCTCATGACTATTTTCAACCCCCCACTGAAATGCCATTACATGCCACAGGTGCAAAAAATATGTTTCAACCAGGATGTGAAAAATGACATCTGCAATTTTTATGAGGTGGTGTGACAAAATTACTATGTTAAAAATTTGTTGTGAAAATATAGGAAATTGCTAAAGTTAGGCAGAGTGTAGAAAAATTTCAATGTACGCTAGTAACGTAGTCATTTTTAGGATTTTTTTGCTCCAGATTTTCAACTTGGCCTTTTTGGACCCCACCTCATGAACACTGGCGGTGAAATTATGTTAATCAGGCCTGAAAGGTGATTTTGTGCAGCAACCGTGAAATCACCTCTTGGGTCATATTAACACAATTTCACCACCAGTGTTCATGAGATGAGGCCTCAAAAAGGCTATGTTGAAAATTTGGTGAAAAAGTTCCTAAAAATGGCCAAGTTATGAAGAGAAGCTTAAAATATATTTGAAATACATTATACAGCACTTACCTGTATTCCTCAGCTCACAGTTTGGCACTGAAGATTGAGGCAGTATAGCACAGTGGTTTAAGGCTCTGAGCTGCAAATCTGGAGACCTGGGTTTGAATCTCACAGCCCCCACTTATATACCGTGTGACCCTGAGCAAGTCACTTAACTTTCCTGTGCTCCCAGGTTGCACCTGTAAATAAGCTTTCAGCTTAGTGTGTCTCACCTGGTTAAACAATTGAAAAAAAAAAGAGAGAAGAGTGAAGATGTGTCTCTGGTCCAGATAGGATGACGGCATTCACCTTGGCTGATAAATACAGGGTAAGGGTGTGTGTGTATGTGAGGTGGTTGCTCAATGGGTGGGTTGGTATGGGGGAGGGTGAATGGTGGCAATGACGATGGATGATTTTCTTTCTTTCAGGGAAAAAAAAGATTTTGCAGGACTTTTTTTTTCCAGGAACAGTTTTATTATTATTAACCTTCTTTGGGACACTGGTGTGGCCTCCCCAGTGTCCCACACTGCTGGGGAGGGGGGGGTACACACCAACATGGGGGATTGGGCCTTCCCCAAGTCGGCAACTAAACAAATTATGACAGGCTTGTGCATGTGTGTGTGTGTGGGGGGGGGGGGGCTGACAGAGGAAAGAACCAGCCAAACATCCTGGAGTTGGATTATACACAAAAAATAAATAAGCTATCACCAGGGACTGGACACACCCCCATGCGCAAATATATCAGGTGGCAGATCAGTCAGTATGGTGGGGCAATAGTGATATTAGTCCCATCCTTGATATAAGACACAGCAGGTAGTGCTATATGACACACTGTCATGTTTGGTTCCAAATAACAAATGACAGCAGTTTCGTATAGTACAACCTACCATTAGCAGTCATTCAATGAGCACATACTGTGTATAGTATGTGCTCACTGACAGATCAGTCAACGTCCAGCAGTGGAGGAGAGAGGAGGGCTGTGCTGGTCACCAGCTCTGGGAATGCCATCAGTAAACATATCCAGCTCCATGGCTATATAGAAATGCCAGATGTCTGATATAGATGCATGCTGCAACAGGCAAGTGGCTGGTCGGCATGGTGTTTCCTTCTGGGAACGTGTGAATCTAGCATTTCTATATAGTTGGGGAGCTGGATATTTTTACTAATAGCTTTTGTAGTAATTTGAAGAGGATTCTACCTGCCTGTGAACCTGTCTATGCTGGGAAAGTACCTTGCCCGATGTTTCTTGTATCATAGAGCAGTATGCATTTTAATTGAGTTGGCAAATAAAAAAGTTGGACATATTTATTCATGAACAGAACTGTTTACAGTGCTGTTTTTTTAACTTTGAGAGAAGGTGCTGACCCACTGCCATTACCTACAGGTATCAGTTTTTCTTAATTTTTATCACCTGTTTTGCCTCTTTACAGCATTCACATAGCATTTGGATAACATCCGTTTCTCACGGCATCTCCGTGAGAGTAGCACTGCCAAACAACACAACTGTTAGTATCTAACAAACACCAAACAGACACTATTATTTTATGCAAAAAAAAATACATGTGATTATGCAGAACATAATAAAAAGAGTGGCATACAAGCACACGCACAGTAATGATTTGGGCATGATATTTACTATTGTAGCACAGTCTTGATCACAAGAATGGAGGGAGAGACAAGCTCTCGCTTTATTACACTGGCAGCACTTTGCTGAGTATAGGGACTGTGACATGTTTGTTTCACCTGATCACTGCTCTCAGCCCCACTAGCACTGCTTGGCCATCTCTGTGTGAAAACTTTCATTATCCAGAGTGGCCTATTTGGCAAGGCAGGCCTGCAGCATGGCTGATGTGCACGTACCTCAATCCTTTGCACAGCCTTCGGTTGAAGTGATGTTCGATCAACTCCTGGCGCAGATGTCGCAAGTCACTGTGGCGACAAACCGGAACACCCAGGTAGTCCAAAACCTGGAGGCCAGGATGTTGCACACAGAACAGCGGGTCTCTGTGATGGAGGGGCAAGTTCAGGACCTGAGGGCAGCACTATGGGAGCAACAGCAGTCTATACAGATGATGCATAGCAAGATGGATGACCTCAAGAACCGAGGTCGCCACAACAATCTTCGATTCTTGGTGTTCCCTGAGTGCATCAAGGGGAAAGACACTGAAGGGTTTCCGCATCTAGCCATCTCTGAAATGCTGCAGCTTGACCCTTTGAAACCTCTTCAAGTAGAACACGCACACCGCACGCTAGCCCCCATGTCCCAGGCCCAGGACAGGCCACAGCCTATTATAGCCCATTTTGTGGATTACAAGGAAAAAGAGAAGGTCCTGGACAGAGCCTAGAAACTGCAGCAGATAATGTGGAGAATGAACATAAATCATATTTTCCAGGACTTCCCTAGGGATCTATCAGATAGAACCAGGGCCTACACCGAGGCGAGGCATATCACAAGAATGGAGTGGAGAAACAAGGTTTTGCTTTATTACACTGGCAGCACTTTGCTGAGTGTCAGTGGCTCAGTAGGTAGCACACTCGCCTCTGAGGCCGGGAGATCAGAGGGCTGTGGGTTCAGTTCCCACATCTGGCACTTGCGTTAATATCCCAGTACTGACACTGTAGTGCAGCATAAGAGGGGTGCTGAACTTCTGAGGTGCCGTCTTTCAGATGAGATGTTAAACCGAGATCCCATCTGCCTGGATTGGTGGTAGTTCAGGTGGATGTTAAAGATCCCATGGTACTTATTGAAAAGAGTAGGGGAATTTCCCCAGTGTCTTGGCCAAATTTCCCTCATTTACTAAAAATACCACCAACAGCTGAATCTGGTTCAAGGTCAGTTGGCATTCATCTGTATCCCCCTCCCCCGGGTCGTGCCTGAAAATAGGCAGGATTTGTCTAGTGCACTTACCTGGTCAACAAAAAACTAAAAAAAATATATATATATAATGCATAAAATTGGGTTACCCTTTTCCCTGCGGTACCCGGCCACAATGCGGGTCATCCACAATGAGGTTCCAGTTACCTTCAACTCTCCTGACATACTTAAGGACTTTCTACAGCACAACTGGCCAGGAGAAGCCAAAGCCACTACCCCAGGATCCCACCGGTAACAGTCAACACAGTCGGGTTGGATCGCCGCTCCCCTCCTCAAGTTAGTTGGCCCGCAGTCCTGCAAGATCTTAGAGAGCAATAGTGGGAACTCCCCCCAAAAACACACTGAAAGAGGCACTCCTCAAAAAAGCATGGTTGCCAAGAGCATCCCTCAGAGCGAGGGCAGGTTGACCATCGGAGGCCACGCACATGGATATCACAGCTCTTGACACACTACAGGTTTTTCACATCGCCAATAAGTACAAAATCCTGCATACCAGCTCTCCAGATCAACACCCAGGCATATTAGGTGCATCTGAAGATGGCAGGCCTACGTCTATGTTGAAACCCATCTACCTGTCCCCTTCAGCATTGCCATACCAGACACAGACCAGAGCTATGGATAGCGGAGCCCAGCACCCACCGAAGGCCTCAGGGGAGGCTTCTCCTACCAGCAGAGTTCCTGTTTCCAGCATGGACCACCCTGAGCAGACTCCATCTCCAGGGCTGACAACCAGCAAGACCTCAGCAGCATGGTCAGATAAGTAGCTTTCTTTTTTGTTACCTTTGGTTCTCTCTAACAGTCCTCGGGGAGCTTCAGGTCTGGGGTGATGTTGGGGTAGCTCTCTCAGTGACCGTGGAGAGTAACTTTGCCCACTGCATGTTTAGTCCCATCTGGGACACCCGAGTCTGGTGACTGCCGGGACTTTCCCACCCCCAACCTTGGTCCCCAGTTTGCACCCCCACCATGCAGCTGACATGCCCCACTCCTATACTGGGAGGGATTCTCAGGGGCCGATCAACAAACTTTGATCCATAAGGCCTGATAAGGTGACCTTGATACATTCTCTTGGTTAAACAATTGAAAAAAAAAATCTCAGTGGCATGTAGGATCATCCCTCACCTCTATAAACTCTAATAGATGATTTGAGGGATTTTCTCCTTCTCATTGGTGGGTGCGGGGGGGAAGAGAATCCTGATGTAAAGTTATGTTCCATGCTTTGTTTACAGCTGCTGTTAATGTTCAGGTTGTTGAGATGAATAAGCAAGACATGCTGGGTTTTCTTAATGCCCTAAGGTTTTTAACAAGGAGCCCTGGGACCCCCCCCCCCAGTGGGCAACATGAATAAGTGGCTGGGTTTCCCAGTCCCTTAAGCAGTGAGCTCCCCAGAGGGTCCAGGATACAGTTCCTCAGACCCTGAGAAGTAACCTCCATACACACACATCCATTATATCTTCACAATGACACCCTGTAATGAGGGCACTGATGCTCCTCTCAAGAGTTACTTTAGGCCCACTGACAATAGAGGGCGTTGTTCCCTCATCTCCTCCCCCATCCCTCCATTCCATCAGCAGCGCTGCATAGTTCCATCTTTTGTACCCCACTATCCACTTCATACTGTTGGAGCAGTTTCCACAACCCTCTGGTGTTGTAACAAGCTAACTGGATCAACCTCCTTATTGGATTGCTCAAGGTACCCGGGGGGGGGGGGAATTCACCCTCCCCTGAACTCCCCTTAATGCAACGGGGGAGTCAATACTGCAGGATAACTCCCTGGGAATAAAGTCTGGCCTACAGCAGGGCTCTGCAGCTGATGGGATGCTTCTTTCTCCCCAATATGCATGGAATACTGTGCACACTGTATATAGGTTGTATACTTGTTTTTGTCTGTTCATAGTGCAAGAGACACACACAGACTTACTTCTAGTTGATAGAATAAGGTCAGTTGCTACTGTCAGGGAAGACCTGATTTATTTACCTTCTCCATACCTAGTGTTAACTTATAGAAACTTGCCTTTCCTGGATGGGCTGACCACGCTCCCAGCCTGCTGGCTTCTCTTGATACATTTCTTAAATAGATATTTGCTCCCTTTTACTAACAGATGATACTACCTGTTTGACATGGAACATCAGGGGGCTTAATACTCCCAATAAGAGGAAACAGATTTTAAATCACCTTAAGAGACTGGGAACAAAGGTCATGTTCCTGCAGGAGACCAAACTCACTGGGGGAACCCTGATAGATTGAAGCAGGAGTGGGTAGGTCAGGTCATACATGCCTCTGCCACCTCCAGAAAGAGGGGGGTTGCGATACTGCTTCACAAGCAGCTACAATGGAAACCACAGCATCAGGTGAGTGACCCTGAGGGCAGATGGGCGGTTGTGCTCATGGATACAGGGGAAGGACCCCTGATCCTGGGCAATGTGTACGCCCCTAATGAAGACTCACCCTCCTTCTTCCATAAGCTGGCCCAGGTGCTGTGATCCCTGGCCCCCGATGATACCACTATATTAATAGGGGGGACTTTAATCTCACTCTAGACCCACTCCTGGACAGATCCCCCTCAAATACAGAGCTCCACTCCAGGGCTGCAATGGCATTGGCTCAATTACAACAAGATATGGCCTTTACAGACATCTGGAAGGTATTTCACCACTCCCAGCATGATTACACCTTCCATTCCCTAGTACATAGCTCCCTCAGTCAGATAGACTTCTGGATCACCTCTCCAGCTATTACCAGGAACACCGTTGACACTTTCCTTGGTCCATTGGTCATTTCGGACCACACCCCTGTGCAACTCACCTTCACCTGGAGCCCTCCTCTCCCTACCTGTCTATCATGGAGGCTGGACCCATTGCTACTTCATGACCCAGACTTCCCCCCCTGGCTTCAAAGGGAAGCCTCAGAATTTTTTCAGAATAACCATATAGCAGATATCTCAGTGAGTACTAAATGGGAGGCATTTAAAGCTACCCTAAGAGGGGCGATAATGGAATATGCGAGCAGGTGCCAAAAGAGGAAGGAACAGCACCTGAAGGGGCTTGAACAACAGCTCCAAGAAGTGGAGGCTACCATTTAAGGACCTCCGCGTTCCTTCCCTCAGGTCGGAGGCAGGACATAAGGTCGCCTCCCTGAAGATGCAAGTGAACGAGCTTGTATCTAGGAAGGCTGAGATCTCTATTATTACGCTTAAGCACAAATATTGGGAAGGGGGAGAGAAGGGGAGTAAGCTCCTAGCATACCATCTCAAAAGCAGCGAGCCAAAAGGCACATTGCTGCCTTAGTGGATGCATGGAGTAAGATCCACACCTCGGGAGAAGGAATCAATCATATAATGATGGAATTCTACTCCATGCTATATAAATCCTCCAGAGCTCCCGACCCAGGGGTGTCCTCCCATTTCTGGAATCCCTACACCTTCCTAAAATCTCAGAGGCTCAGGCCACTGCTTTAGATGCCCCAATATCACCTCAAGAGGTTGCAGATACTATACACTCGCTTACAAAGGGAAAGGCTCCAGGAGGGGATGGGTTCCCCATCAAAATATGGCAGCTTTTGCAGTCCACAATCTCCCTGATATTCCAACAGGTATTTACTGAAGCACTGCATGCAGGGGCCCTTCCCCCCCTTCCCTCATTGAAGCGACCATCAGTATCCTGCCTAAAATGGGTAAGGATCCTCTTAAAGCATCCAGCTACCGCCCTATATCCCTTTTGAATGCTGACAGCAAGGTGTCAGCCAAAGTGCTAGCTAACAGACTCAACCATCTTCTTCCCATTTTGATCCATCCTTCCCAGGTAGGTTTTGTTAAGAGCTGTTTTGGTGTGGATCATATTAGATCACTGGTAAATTTAATCCATAAGGCCAAAACACTATCATCTTCTTCTGTCGCTATAGCAATAGATTTTGAAAAGTCCTTTGACTCCCTGGAGTAGGACTATGTCCAACAGGTGCTTCGCACTATGAGGTTGGGGGGCAGGCTTCCAGGCCTGGATCGGGGCAATTTACTCCTCCCCCTCAGCTAGGATACTCAATAATTTGATGTTATCCCCCCTTCATATTGGGAAGGGGCACCCATCAGGGATACCCACTCTCCTCATAACTTTTTGTACTAGCAGTGGAACCCCTAGCTGCAGCTATTAGGCAGAACCCTTTAATCTCTGGGGTCCAGGTGGTAGAAAGGAAATATCATACTCTCATGTATGCTGATGACCTGTTGCTTCCTATAGTGGATATTGTCACTTCCCTCCCTCCACTACTGAACGCCCTGTCAGAATTTACTACCTTCTCAGGACTCAAGCTGAATCATTCCAAGATGGAGGTCCTCCCTTTAAACTGTAAATGCACCTCCCATATGGTTACCCAGCATGGGCTCTGATGAGCCCTGGAGGGGCTCACCTACTTGGGCATCATTATCTCCCCTAATCTGCATAAACTCTGGGAGCTGGACAGATGGAAGTCTCTCCGACTCACACTCGTAGGTAAAATTTCGGCAATTAAAATGGACACTGCAACTAAAATCATGTACCTTCTCCCTCATATTCCCTTGAAAATACCCCACTACTGGTTTACTAAGTTGGATTCCCTGCTGGGATCTTTCATATGGGAGAGTACAAAACCCATGTACAGCAGAAACAAGCTGAGAGCACACTGGACAGAAGGAGGCTGGGGTCTTCCATGACTGGAGGGGTATAAATGGGCCTTTCAGATGGCTCAGATGCTAAAATGGTTCCCACCCCCAGAGCACAATGCTCCTCAGTGGCTAGGGATGGATAGAGAGAGATCTGTGAGTGAGCACATTTGTCACTGTTGTCGTTTAATTGCCCCCCCATGGGCATCCAATTTCATCCAACTATAGGCCTCCTCTGGATTACTGGACCAAGGTACATAGAAAGTTGGGTACCCCTCCAGTCTTCCCTAAGGCTTACCCCACTGTGGGGCAATAGTGAGATCACCATCAACAAATAACCAGTTTTCTGGCCTTCATGGGAAAGAGGAGGTTTGTCAGTGCTCTGAGACATGTTCGTCCCCGGCACAGATACCCTAGACTCATTTGAAGGGCTGCAGAATCCATATGGGATTCCCCCCAGGGATTTCTGACATTTCCTCCAAATAAGAAGTGCGATCTCTGACTACTGTCATAAGTAACACCATAGGCAACAAGTCTCCCAACTAGAGTCTTGGCTGGCCCTAGAAAGAGGACAGTCAATCCAAATATATGCTGCCCTTCGGAACACCATTCCGTCTCAAGCAGAGGAGTCTAAGTATAAATGGAAACAGGCACTGTATGCTCCTATTACAAATCTGGAATGGAAGACTTGTCTAAAGCTCGCACATGAGGCATACCCTGATACTAGCAGCCAGCTAATACAGAATATGATAATCCATTCATGGTACAGGACACCTGTAGTCCTGGCCAAGGCCAAACTGGTTAATTCTGACCTCTGCTGGAGATGTCAGGAGCTCCCAGGTGACTTATTCCACATATTATGGTCTTGTAGGCAGATTCAGCCCCTATGGGAAGCAGCCTGTGAGTTTGGGTCCAAAATACTTTGGAAACCCTTGCCTCAGTCCCCCAAGCTGCTGTTACTAGGACTCCAGACCTTGGTCCCCCCCATCTATGCCTCTCAGAGATGAAATTACTCCTGATACTAAGCATGCAGGTAAAAAGACTCCTTTTATGTAAATGGTGGACTCAGGTAATCCTCTATCTGGGGGAGGTGCTTAGCTCACTGGTTCAGGTTGCCAACTGGTCCAGAATGTCGCATATTGTTGCCAACACCCTTCCTAAACACACCAACCTATGGAAATCCTTTATCTTGTACTTGAAACTGAGGGAGGGAATTGGTTGAATAGGTACAACACCATTACTGTAACTACTCCTCTCGTGTTTAAATCTGGTACTGGGGTAGAAGAGATGTTTCTTGTGGTTCAGGGGCCCCAGATCTACTAATAACTTGGAACAATATGAGTAAGTGCTAGTTTCTTCACTGATAATGGCTAGATAGGTTTGTTTTGTGTGTGTTTCTCTTGTATTTTATAGGCCCTGATCCGAAGCCAGTAGCCCTGGGCCTTCCTAGAGTTCTAAGGTTATGCCTGCACTGCAGGTATCAGCAGGAATGGTCTACGTATGCCAATTTATGTGGCATTTACAGAGCAAAGCATCAGCTGGTATTATTTTCATAGGTAATTTCCTGTTGGATAGGTGTTGTGCATCCACTCAGGGGGCAATATAGTTAATTGGACACTTGTCTGCTATGCTCTGATCTTTAAGACACGGCCATGCTGTCCCTCTAACTGAACTTATACAGACACATGTAACAGTTGGTAGTATCATCGAAATGTATCCAGCTGTTTTATTCCATGTAATGCTTGACTAAGTTAAATCAATAAAACTTATTAACCACAAAAAAAAAACCCTACAAAGTCATGAATATGCATTGAAAATTTTCAATGCACACTCATAACTTTGGTAATTTTCAATATTTTGACCTCAAATTTTCAACAAAACAATTGTTCTCACCATCTCCTAAACATGACAGCTGTCAGTTTTCAAATCCTGGCCAAAACATGTTTCATACTTATGGCACAGAATGATATTTCAGTCAGAATTTAAAACTTTTCACCTACTGGTTCATGAGGTGGGGTCATAACAAGGCTGTGAAGAAAATTTGGGGTACAAATATTAAAAAACAACAAAGTTATGAGCATACATTAACATTGTCATTTGTCTATGCTCATTCATAAGTTCAGTAATTTGCAATATTTTGACCCCAAATTTTCAACATAGCTATTTCTTCACACCATTTTAAGAACATGACAGCTGTCATTTTTCAAATCCTGGCCAAAATGTCTTTACATACCTATGGCGCAAAATTATGTTTCAGGCAGGATTTGAACATTTTCATATACTACTATAGGTTCTTAAGGTGGGGTCATAACCAGGCTATTTTGAAAACTGGATGTAAAAATATGGTAAAATGATAAAGTTATGAGTGAATGTTGAATTCTTTTTTTGTGCGTCTGCAGTTTCAAGTATTTCACAGTTGGTGCAGGGTCCTTTTGGCCTTGTGCATCTCCATCTGTAGCCACACAGAAGTGCAGGGCCCCTGTCACAGCCAGCTGGACTCCTCACTTGGTGCTGGGCCGAGAGGGCCCTATGTATCTGTATCTGTAGCCACACTGAAGTGCAGGACCCAACAGGTCTTGTGCTTCCGCAGCTAGATGGACTCCTTACTTGGTGCAGTGGCCAGAGGGCCCTGCACATCTGCATTTGTATCCACATGGAAGTGCAGGGCCCAGAGGGCCTTGTGCTTCCACAGCCAGAGAGATTTCTTCACACAGATCCCAAAGAAAACTGCATGAATGAGGATACAATTCCACTATCTCAAAAAAAAAGGAAATTTATTGCAAAAAAAAAACTGTTAATACAGCAGTTAGGGTTTAACTTAATGCAACAAAAGTAGGGAACTGTGTCATTAGGGTTTCGGACACTAATTCATCCACATCCCCAAGCAGCTAAAGGACAAGCTCATACAAGTAACCACAGACAGCCATCATCAGGTAAGACAAACAACATGCAACTGTTTCCAGGTGACACAAATGCAGTAGTAATGAGGTGCTACCATCCTGGATTTGTATCTGTGGCTGCATAAGCACAGGCCCTACAGGGGCATGTACTTATTCAGCCACACTTGTGTATGTCATACAGTGTGTCCTGTAGACAGAAGGTTCTATGGGGCCTATGCCGCTTCAGGCAGAGATAATCATGCATGCTGTACAAGTTACCTCTCTAGATAACATGATTCACTACTGCATGGTTTTCTATATGTAGCTGCATAACTGAAAACCTGCTACCCCTTGAAGAATTTATTGATCTGTTGCTGAAACCCTGCTACCCACAATGCAACACTACTTCTGTCTGCATAGCAGCAGGACCCACAGGGGTCTGGTCTTCTGGAGCCAGAAGTCAGTGTGTATGTCTTAAACATCTGGGCGAAGAGGTGCAGGCCCCTCAGGGGTTTGCACTTCTGCAGAATGACATAATACTGCAATTTATGTCCCTGAAGACCTGCTACCCCCTTAAACAATTTCTAGATCTGCTGCTGAAACCATGATACCCACATTGCACCAGTAATTCCATCTACGTAATGGCAGGCCCCATAGGGCCCTGCCCTTCTGGAGCCAAAAATTGATGTGTATGTCTTACACCTGTGACTGAAGAGTTGCAGGCCTCTCAGGATCCTGTGCAGACAGAAGATCTGTTGCAATTTTTTTATCATGGATTTTGTGACTCCCGTGCATCTACAACCAGAGGTCAGTGTGTATGCCTTACACCTGTGGCTGCAGAAGTGCAGGCCCATCAAGTGTACGTATGTCTTACAGTGTGCATTAGTACCTGAGGCTACAGAAATGCTGGACTGTTATGGTCCTACACTTCTGCAGACCAAAGAACTTTTATAATTTGGATATTATGGATTTATATCTGAGGCTGCAGGGATCTGTGTTCTACGCATAAAAGCAGTGTTGTGATTTGAGTAGTGTTGATTGCTATCTGCTGTGACAACTGAGTGTGTATGTCTTGCGGTGTACGTGCTGCAGATACAAATCCACAAAGGTATCACATCAGTATTATTGCATTTGTGTAATCTGGAAACAGTTGTGTGTTGTTTGTCTTACCTAATTATGGCTCTCTGTTATTGCCTGAGTGGACTTGTCCTTTTGTTGCTTGTTGGATGTGGATTTAGGGTTCTAAACCCTAATGCCACATTTCCCAACTTTTGTTGCTTTAAGTGGAACCCTAACAGGTGCACTAACATAGTGTTTTGCTACATGTATATATTATAGATATATCTGAAATATTTGACCATCAAGCCAATGCATTACTTTTATTAAAATGCTATTTCATTAAATTTGGGTTTTATACCCGAACCTTTTCCTATACGTACTGTTGATAGATACTATCAACTCTAAAAGTAGGCTGCAACAGAGGTTGGTAAATGATTCATTTTAACAAAAAATGTTAATTGGTACAAAGGTCAGTGTTGAAGACAATAAATATAGTCTCACCCATCAGACACAGTTCAAAATTAAAAAAAAAATCACTATAAAAAGCAACTAAGAAAACATTTATTTTTTGTAAAACAAAAGTCTATTATCTTCAGTTTTTCTATTATGATATTAGTGCACCTGCCAGAAGAATAAGATAATGCTTTGATCATTTAGGAAAATTATTGTCAGATTCCACAAGATGAAACCTTTCCACTATATTCATGTGGACATAGAGAAGCCTTGTGTATTCCAGATGATCCAGGAAAACCTTGCCATAAGAATTTGAACAAATAATTGTAATGTACAGAGCACAGACAAAAAACTGCTTTCCTCATAAATAGGCTCTCTATCCATGTAAGGTTCCTTACACTAATCCTAACAGGAGTTAATTGGTAGTCTGTGGCATTCGGGTACGTTATATTCCCTCTACAAAATAAGAAACTTATATAAGCAAAAACACATAAAAAAACATAAATAATTAAAAACAGAAACAAGGCAGATAGAGACATAAGAGACTGCAGCCCACTCATAGCTGATATATTGAAATGTTTTTTAGCTTCAATATTTCTCTATTACTGTCTGCCTCAACAATCCATATTTCTCAGAGATCCCTTAACAAATAAAACCATTTATAAATAGCAAATGGCTGATGAGCTGTCAGTACCTATTTACTTCTGTATCACCACTTAAAAAGTGACCTAGACAAAAATGCAAGAAAAAAACCCTATCCTGATGACTACAAAGTTATGTGTAGTCTTAGCTATGTGACTTGAGAGCATACAGATAATACAGACAACTGCCAAGTGTACAAAATTAGATGTGGGAAGTGCTAGTGGTTTAAATTAGTAGTGTGCTCTCTGTTGCCAACCTATTGGGCAAATTCATTGCTCAGTTTGGCACCAGGGGTCTGATATTCAGAAGTCTGCCTGGGTACAAATCCTACCAAATTTTGCATAGATTTCTTATATTCAAAAGTGTGGTTAGCATGGGAAAACAGGGTTTGCACCTAGGTAAACTGTGGAGGGGGCACAATGCAAATGGAAGGGCAGGGACCTGAATATTGGCACAGTCCAATATTCAGAGTATTTGCACCATGTAAGGGTGTTTTACATGGTCCCCTTGTATGGCACAAATACTGCTGACTTAGACCATGACTTACTCAGGTGCATCCCTAGCTGTTGGTGGAGGAAGTGCTGCAGTACCCCCCCGCACCAGCCCTGATTAAAAAAAACAGTGTCCCTGGTGTCCAGTGGTCCCTCCCCCCACCTGCAGCCATGCCTGGAAATCAGTCATCCATTTTGTGGTGTCCAGTGGTCCCTCCCCCCACCCATGCCTGGCAGTTGAACACCTGTTTCATTGTGTCTAGTAATCCTCCCCCCACCTGATGTCCACCTAATGTACAAGAATAAAATTTCCTGCTGTCTAGTGGTCCCTCCCCCCATCTGATCCCTGTTCGATGTGAATGTGAAAATGCCTTTTGCAAGTAAGTCCCCCCACAACAAAGCCCCGGCCCCGTTCCCTAACAGTGATCTGCACCTTCCCCACAGCCCATCCCTCAGTGGTGGTAAGTGGCCCCCCTCAGTCATGGCACCAACAACCCACCCCCCCAGGTCCTCCTTACCTATTAGTGCCACAGTCATTTGACAGTGAGTGACACAGCCTTCCACACACCAACTCATCTGCCCACTGTGTAACAAGAGCAGGGAGCATGCAGCTTATTTATAGCGCACTGCCTATAAATAAGCTGCACACTTCCTGCTCTTGTCAGACAGTGGGTGGCTGAGGTTGTGTGTGGGGGCTGTGTCAATCTCTGTCCAATGACTGCTGCACTGATAGTCAGGTAAAGGGGACCTCGGGGTGGGTTATCAGTGCCGAAGCTGGGGTGCCACTTACCACCACTGAGGGATTGGCTGTGGGGAGGGCGAAGATCACTGTTAGGGAATGGGGCCGGGGCTTTGTTGTGTGGGAGGGGGACTTTCATGCAAAAGGCATTTTCACTTTCATATTGGCCATGGATTGGGTGTGGGGAGGGACCACTAGACACCAGGAATATTATTCGTGTACATTAGGCAGACTTCAGGTGCAGAGCAGGATCACTGGACACTACAAAATGGGTGTCTGACTACTGGGCATATGTGTGGGTTGGGGGAAGGGAACACTGGACACTAGGGAATATTACTATTGTACTTTGGATGGGCAACAGGTTGGGGAGGGCCTACTAAACACAAGGGAATATTATTCTTGTACATTAGGTGACATTAGGTGACATTGGGTGGGGGTGGGACCACTGGACTCTACAAAATGAGTGCCTGACTACTGAGCAAAGGTACAGGTGGCGGAGGGATCACTGGACACCAGGGAATATTATTATTGTATATTGTGCAGGCATTAGGTGGGGGAGGGACCTTTAGACATCAGGGAATATTATTCTTGTACATTAGATGGACATCAGGTGTGGGGAGGGACCACTGGACATCACAAAATGGGTGACTCACTACCGGACATTGGTGTGGGTGGAGGAGGGACTAGTGGACACCTTGGAATATTATTATTGTACATTGGGTGGGCTTCAGGTGTGGGAAGAGACTGGCAGACACCAGGGAATATTATTCTTGTACATTGGGCAGACATCGGGTGGGGAAGGGACCACTGGACACCATAAAATGGGTGTCCAACTACCAGCCATGGGTGTGGGTGAGGGGAGGGACCACTGGATACCATGGAATTATGTATGGGACCTATGAGGTAGCATCGGAGGGAGTGTGGAACCAGTAGTACCAGGGATAGATACTCTGGGACTGGGCAATTGGGAGCAGCGCTGTGCAAAGCATCCTTACTCCTCATGCAAATGAGCCCATAATAGGTATGCAAATGACCCCATAGTGCCTTGCATGGCCAATGGGCTCATTTGCAAGAGTCCATTTGAGTATCCAAAATTTAGTGTGGGTGTTAGCCATTGTGGTGCCCTATTTCAGGAGCTATGTCTGTCCAGCGATATTTGGCTTAGTGCTAGGCTGACATGACCCTATATTTGGTTGAATAGTGCTGGTGCTGTGTTCCACTGAATATAGCATCATCGGGCACCCAGGATTTCGCAAGGTGGAGGGCAACCTTTTGTGATCTGTATTTTTGAATATCCAGCACAATGTCTGTGGCACATTATTAGTAGTTGTGGGGTTCTGATTAGGACCATAGCAGCCTGATGCAAAAGAACATAATACACATGCATAAGAATTAGAGAAGCATCATCATGTTTGATGTAATGACAGGAATGTAACACTGTTGTGTCTTTCCTCTATACAAGCTTGGCATGGTACTTGACTATGTTTTCTGCACTGTGGGTAATGAGACTGGAGAAGAACACTTGGTACAGTGATGTGAAATTTGGAGCATTCTAATGAAGCGCCCTCTGTGATAATGATGACTGCTGTACAAGCCACACTTTTTCAAGAACTTGTTGAATAAGCTAGCAAGAGTGGACTTCTGGTGACGATGAAGTGCTGAAGCTCATTGGTAAAGCAGTTAGAAAAGATAAGTTTTATACGCTCTGAACATGAAGCAACACAGGAGGCAGGCAGCCACAGTAATGAGAAATGCTGAAAAGCATTTTCCCAAGTTGTCTTTGACGATCTATTCTTAACTGTGGTAATAAAGGCCTGTTAGCATTACACCAACAGTTAAGGTGCAGAATGAAATAATGACAATGGCACTGTGTGGATCAGAAATCTATGTTTTGAACAATATAATAAACTGGATGATAGATAGTTTGGACAGTATCTGCTTGTTTAATGAGAATTCTTGGTATACAGTGATCTACATAAAATGTAAAAAAAGAAGGTTTAGGCAGTGACAAGGTGGAAGGTTTGGACTAAGATTGCCATGGACAAGATTATCTGATGGATGGGGCACTTCTAAAGTATGGGCTAGCAGAAGACTGCCATGAATGTCCAGAAAGTATAATGGAGACCAAAATGGACACGTGGAGACCATATCAGAAGTTACCAAGGAAGAAAGAATCAAAGACAACTTGAGGAGAATGAACTGGACAACGATTCAGGAAAATGCTGATCAAGGATATGACGGCAGCATGAAACTGTTAGAACTTAATGTGGTTTATGGCAAGTTAAGGAGGGGGATAAAATGTTTGGGCTAGAGTAACTGATATAAGTAAAAAGAAGAGGTTTAGGTTCTGTAGGATGGAACAATGGGTGTACTGACGGAAGAGTGAAACCCTGCTGGCGAAATCCCCTACAGCAATGTTTTCAACAAGTTTCAAAAATGTTGCTGTGGGGGACCCGCCAGTTAAATTTCACCCTTACACCGACTTTCACTCTCCCTCAGGTTAACCCTGACTGAAGTTAACAATCTATAGAAGGGGGGTGCGGGGGGCACAGCCCAACCTCATAGGTGGTTTGGGAGTGCAGCCCCCTGATAGAAACACAGACCGATGTCTGACAGGCAAAATTTTGCCTTTCAACATCAGGGCTGTCGCTATGCTGGATGTCGACAACATAGATGTCGTGTTGGTATAGGTAAATTGGAACAGTGCATCTAGTAGGGTTACACATACAGAGTCCATTGTGAAAAATATTTAATCATGTTCTGTTCATGGCAGATGGTGACGTTAGTGAGGAGGAGGGCTTCCTGCATAAAAGGAGAGCTACGCCTTTTGCACAGCCTAAGTACATTAAAGACACTGATTTCTCTTAAGCTGCTTCAGCCCTCAGCCCTCCATCAGCTGAACAAAGGACACTCATCTGGCTGGTGATGCATCTTGGATCCATTTGACCAGTGGCAGAAGTCAGAACTGGGTTATGTGTACAGTGTGGTGACATATGTAATAAAGCAGGCTTCCTGGATAAATGGAGAGCCACTCTTTTTGCACAGTCTCAGTACTTTAAAGACACTGACTTTTCTTCTGGTTATTCAACCCTTAGCCCTCCCTCTTTCCTCAGTTCAACAAAAAGACACTCACCTGACTAGTGATTCATCTGGACCCATTTGACCAGTGGCAGGGATCAGAACTGGGTCCCTTTCACAGTATGTGGTGACTTTAGCCATAAAGTGGGCTTCCTGGATAATGGAGTTTGCTGTTTAAGGGGCAGACCTAGTTGTCCTGGTGAACCCCTTCCCTTTACCTAGGGATGGTGTGCTCAGGGGGGGAGAGGGAAGGGGACGGACAGGGAGACGGAACAATAGGCAGGAAACAGGAAGGTGAGGGGCTAAAGGAGGTACATAATGGGCAGCACAGGAGTGGTTCAGCCACTTTTGCTGAAGTTTTGATCTACTGAAAACAATAGCACATCAGACTGGCATAGCGAGTGGAAGGTTTGTGCACTAGCATACAGCAGGTAAGAAATCTAGGGGAAAGAGGGAAGCTAGCAGATATGTTTACCTTAAAAAAAAAGTTTACTACATTTTAGTCATTGAAACCTGTATGTGAATGTTTTGGGAATTTTCTGGGATGTATATTCTCTTTAGACAGGGATTAGTGGTTACTGAAATGCTGAGTGAACCTGTTTTGGAAGCACCTTAAGCCTTGGTGGGGTTGCTTCAAGGAGACAGAAAATATATATATGGAACTGTTTGATTTTGAAAGCAGCACAAGGGAAGTCACAGAGTTTGGAACTGTGATTTTGAAAGCAGCACAAGGGAAGTCACAGAGTTTAGAACTGTCTGATTTTGAAAGCAGCACAAGGGAAGTCACAGAGTTTGGAACTGTTTGATTTCAGCACAAGGGAAATCACAGAGTTTGGAACTGTCTGATTTTGAAAGCAGCACAAGGGAAGTCACAGAGTTTGGAACTGTTTGATTTTGAAAGCAGCACAAGGGAAGTCACAGAGTTTGGAACTGTCTGATTTTGAAAGCAGCACAAGGGAAGTCACAGAGTTTGGAACTGTCTAATTTTGAAAGCAGCACAAGGGAAATCACAGAGTTTGGAACTCAGTGCTTTGGCTTCTCAGAAGGAACTAGAAGGGGGACCGAATCAGATCTATAGTACAATAGCTTATTGTTGTTTTACATTGTTTCTTGTGGATTCTACTTGGTAGAAGGTTATTTATTTTCTTTCTTACTACTAAGGGGCTAGCAGGGTATTGTTTGGGGCTGTTGGAATTTTGAAACCTGTTTTGGTAGCTATAAGTGGGCTCATTTGTTTGATTCACTGTGTGGCAGGCTGCATTTAGGCTTGCTGATCCAACCAATAAGCAACTTCACTACTCCCTGATAGCCAACTACCAATATCTCTCTCATAATGGGGAGTTTACTTCTGATACTCCTTTCACTGTCAGCCATGGGGTTCCACAAAGAAGATGTCCCTCTCACACAAACTAGGGTGATCCATCCGCCCAGTGTCTCTGAACCATCCCCTTTGGCTGACGCTCAAACCCTCACATATGCTCTACCATTGCTGCATCGACTACAGTGGTGTGATCACCATAAAGAGACACATACTACCACACATGTATTTCAACCAAGACTCCGCTGCTGGATATACAGATTCCCCCTCAGCCTAACCACCAAACTGCTACTTGGTGTCTCAACACAATCTCTTAAACCCACAGGGAGCACCTTAAAAGAGTGGCAACAGAATAAAAGAAGGAGGACCAAAGACAGCCCTCTCCCTATCAATGGCAGCCCTCACGAAACTCCTGCTCTTTCTATTACTCTGTATTGGTAATGGAAATCAACCCTGGACCCCTGAATGTATCACCTCTCCATCAGACCTAACCTCAATTGAAGGCCTCAGTTTTCTGCATATTAATGTATGCAGTCTGCTGAAAAAACTCACACTGATACAAGCCTGGGTTGCCCATACCTTGCCAGACTTTCTTGTGGTATCCGAGACATGGCTCAAACCCACCACAGCAGACAGGGATGTTAACCTACCTAACTACCAGCTATTCAGAGCTGATCGCCAAACAAGGGGAGGTGGAGTAGCCATATATGCAAATCCGGTATAGCTGTATCCTGTATTGCTTCAACATCTATGCCCAAGGAGTTTGAATGCCTATCCCTAAAAGTCTCTCTCCCCAATACAGCAGCTTTTCAGCTAGTTGGTTGCTACAGACCCCCCTCTGCTGAACACAAGCTCTTATACCATCTGGGGAACCTGCTCAAACCCAGCACTGAAGAAGTCATTATTCTAGGTGACCTGAATTTCAACTGGCTTACCCAGGCAGCTGCACCTCTGGTATCATCTGTGATACATATGGGTTCACACAGCTAATTAATGAGCCAACAAGAATTAATGCAAGGAATAGTAATAACAGCACACTACTTGATATCATGCTAGTGAATAAACCACGTCTATTCACACACGCTGGAGTGCTTCTCTGTGATATAAGTGATCACTGCCCCATCGCAGAGGTAAGATCCACCAGCATAACAACAAGCCCTGCAAAATTCCTCATGAGGAGATCCAAGAAAAACATCAATATTGAAGGATATTTGCATGATCTAGCTTACTCTCCACACTGGCAAGAGTTTTATCTTGCCCATTCTGTTGAAAAAGCTCAGCAGGTGCTAAATAACATTATAATAAATGCCCTTAACACCCATGCCCCAATCTCTAGTATCCAAATAAAAAACAAATCCTGTCGTTGGTTTACAGCTGACCTCAAAGCTGCACTGCTGGAGAGAGACAAACGCTGGAAAATGGCAAGAAAAACCAAGAATGCAAATGACTGGATGATCTTTAGGAAAGCCAGGAATAGATGCACCAAGAAAGTTAGGGATGCAAGGCTGCCTCTACTTGGCCGAACTCGACTCTTCCTACCATAATCCTGCTAGTTTTTGGGGCACCATCAAGGATATGGTGGGGCAGGACGCTAACACCCCCCCTTCCAACTCAATTACACAACAGTTATGGCCCTATCACTGGCAAAATGGAAATTCTGGACGCCTTCAATAACCACTTCACAACGGCTGGCCTTGCCTTTGACACCTCTCCAGCTAACCTGCTGAGGGAACAATTAAGCTTCCATTACACTGGTGATCAGAGAGTTGACTCTTCCTTCAGCTTCAAATCTATACTGTTGAAACAAGTAGAGGATCTATTATGGCAACTGGATACCAAAAAAAGCGCAGGGGCAGACTCTCTGGACCCCTACTTTCTAAAGATTGCATGCCATGTACTTGCAGTCCCCCTAACACACCTCTTTAACCTATCCCTAAACTCTGGCTCTATTCCCACACTGTGGAAGACAGTCCAAGTGGTTCCCCTTCTAAAATCAGGGGACCCTATGGATCTTAATAATTACAGGCTCATTGCCATTCTACCTGTGCTATCCAAGATGCTGGAGAAATTAGTGAGTAATCAGTTAAGGGAGTATCTTGACAATGCTAACCTCCTAAACCCAGCTCAATCTGGATTCAGGGCCAAGCATAGCACTATCACTGCACTAGCCAAGGTCACCAATGGCTGGCAATCCGAATTAGATAAAAAGAATAATGTCTATGCAGTATTCCTGGACCTGAGCAAAGCATTCGATACTGTGGACCACGAGCTACTACTTTCATCCCTGTACTCCATTGGCCTAGATCCATCCTCCCTTAAGTGGTTCAGATGCTATCTCACCAGTAGGTCACAGCAGGTAAAGCTGAAGGTGACCTATCCCCATTAAAACCACTGTCAAGAGGAGTCCCCCAAGGTTCTATTCTGGGTCCTATCCTTTTTGCCATTTATATAAATAACATTGATTCAACCCTTACCAATTCCTCTATACACCTCTTTGCTGATGACACTGTTCTGTATGTCAGCAACCCTTCTCCTGCAGCTGCTCGTGAAATCCTACAAACAGAATTCTCCTTGCTACAATAACAGCTACTCGAGAAAAAGCTTCTGTTAAATGCAAAGAAAACTAAAGCAATGATGTTCACAAATCAAAGCTCCACCAGCACATCCTCTTCAATCATTCTCCCCCAGCTATGCACTATACTTGGAGAAAATCTGGAGTATGTAGAAAACTTCAAATACCTAGGTGTGTGGATTGACAACAGACTTGACTTCACTCATCATTTAGAAGAACTGTTAAAAAAGCTTCGCCAAAGGCTTGGCCTTCTCTATAGATTAAAACCCTTCCTAAACAGAGATTCAAAGATGAGGTTAGTCCAGGCCATTTTTCTATCAGTTGTTGACTATGCAGACTTCCTTTCTAGTCACTGCCCCATCTCCTACCATCACAAGTTGGATACCTTATATCATAGAGCAATAAGGTTCATTACAGATCTGCCATCTAATACTCATCATTGCTCTCTTTATGCTGCAGTTGGGTGTGTTTCCCTTCACCTCAGAAGGAACAGAAATGCAGCACTATGGATTTACAGAGCGTTGTCAAAAAAACTTCCAAACTATATCCTGGACTGCTTCACCTAGACCTTTTCTAGCTCCTATGCCCTAAGAAGCAACAACATCATCCTGCTCAAATTGCCCAAATTCAACACCAGACTAGGGAAGGCAGCAATCAGCTATTCTCTAGCTATAGCATGGAACACCCTACAAAAATCCCTAAAACTGTCCAATATCATTCCATTTGCATCCTTTAAACAGCATTGTACAGTCTTCTTCAAAGAGAAATGCAATTGCTACCACTAGAGCTAGCATTGTCATCTCACAAATCTCCTTCAAACCATATATGGCATATTCCTTCCAGACAGACACCCCATCTTGTGACACCCAAGTAATACCTTCACCATCCTAGTATTACATTATGTTGAGTGTCTTCCATGCCCCCCCCACTGGGATATGTATATACTGTACATACTGTAAATATTAGCTTAACTTTCCTGTAACTGTTTTTATCATGTGAATTTACTGTACATCACCGTGTTTATAAATGTTATTTTCCCCTGTATGTATAACTGTCTTATATAAGTGTATGATGTATCTGTTGTGTATCAACTATTGAACCTTGACCTTATCAGGTCCATCTTGTAAATAAGCCTTGCTCAATGATGTTCGCCTGAATAAATAAAGATTTGATGATGATGATGATGATGATATGATATCGTGAACAGTTTCCAAGTGAGAGAGTTTGTTACAGGGCACTGTGGTGCAAGAAGTGGGGGGGGGGTTGAAGGCTTTACAAGTAAATAAAATGTGGAGGTGTACTTTACTGGGTCTTGTCGGCTTTGTGAGTAAACCAAAGTAGAGAGGTGTATTTTGCTTTCAAGTAGGAGCTTACCACAAATGTTACGGTTTAGCCTGGCAGAGTATAGGAGCGGAATGGAGGATTGCAGGAGCAAAAGGCATGAGCAACATGCGGGGGTGTTTTTGGCCAGCGGTGGCCTAGGGGAGTGATGAGACAGAGTGTTTGGTGGGGGGAGAGCAAGCGATCGGATGAAGGTGGTAAAAGGCGCGAGTAACAGGTGGGGGGTTTTTGGCCAGCGACAGCCTAGAGGAGTGAGGAGGCAAAGCATGCACAAAGGGACTGCTTGGAAAGCCTGGATCCAGGAGGGTGAATAAAAAAAAAGTCGGGAGAAGCCTCAAGGAGTGAGAAGCCATTGGCCTGGCACCGGGCTCTTTTGCCTGTGAATGGGGGGGACAGAATGGGCTGGTGTTTGGAAGGCACGAGACATAAGGGCTAGCAGGAGGCCTACTGAGGAGGCCACCAGAAGGGGTGCTAGTTTTGTTTGGGCTAAAGTTTAGAGCCGAAGGGAAGATGTCATCGATGGGGAATCTAGAGCAGATGTGGAAGGGGAGTATAATGGGGATTTAGGCCTGGGGTGTGTCGCAGGACAGAATGATGGGGGAAAGACCTGGCAGTGAGAGGCCTATGAGGAGGGCCTGGCCGGGGGGGATGGTGAGCGGCCACGTGGCATGACATCACATGCCAAAGAGGGCTGGCCAAAAAAGTTTTAAAGAATGAAAGGTAGAGTGACTGGTGGCACAGTAGCTGGGGGCCTGCCAGAAGGGTGAAGGCATTAAGGGCAGCTTTAAAAGGGGGAATTTTTCAGAACTTTAGCCCTGTTTTGCACTTAAAAGGGCAGCCAGCCAGCAATATGTGGCAGAATGGGGCCTAGCCACAAGGTGTGACATCACATGCTGAAGAAATGGAGCAGACATAGGAACAGAGGGAAGGAATGGGTACAATGGATACTATCAAGGAGGCCATATAAAAAGGAAAATACTGTAAATCATAATAATAATAAAAACCCCAAGAGGGTGCAACAGCAGATTGGGATTGCGATTCTGAGGGGGGCGGAATAAAGAGGGGGGTTAGCGTTGGGAACCAAGGCATGAAGTGCCACAGAGCATGGAGGCCAGTCAGACCAGAGAGTTGCAAGGCGGGGAGGGATATCAAGAGCTGCAAAGCTTGCACAGGGGGCCTCGACATGGGGGGACAAAAAAAAAAGGGTGGGTAGGTAGTAGGGGAGTCTGGAGCAGAGAATTGGACTGGTTTCTGGCTTAGAGGGACAGAAGCAAATTAAGAAAAATGGGCCTACCCATACAAATGGATGTTTATAACAAAGTTTCAAAACGAGACCATTTTTCAGTGTCTTTACAGTTCATTTGCAAGAAGGAAGGATACTTGCATAAGAAAACATAAAGGAAATGGCACCAAAAAAAGAGCAAGCCATCTAAAGAAGATGCTTACAGGGCTATTGTGGAGCTGGTGGAAAAGGCCAACAGAATGTGGCAGATGGTGGAAGGGAAGGAACCAGGGAGATCCAGGAAGAAGCGGAAAGCAGGAAAAGGGAAAGGGGGCATAGGGAAGTGGCTGGCGGGGAGGCCACACAGCCCAACCAGGGTACAGCCACTGCTGGTGGTACCTCCCAGAGTAGCCAGCCCAGTACCTCCACAGCACGATGACCCTGTACCATCAGTACCTCCTCAAGACCAGGTGGGGGTTCCCCCGGTAGAACCCAGACCAGATCCTCCGATCACAATGGTTCCTCTGCAGCCATTATCCTTACATCCAGCCATACAGGAGGACAGCAGGCCACTAGGAGCTGACAAGGCCACAGGTAATGTACCCGGTTCAGTAGGGGAAAGCATCAAAGACTATATCTGCAAAATTATTTCGGCACTCGGGTCAGGGGGTTGGGCCAGATGGAGTCAGCACTGGCAGAGACTGGGTCAGATAAAGAGACAATGAAAGAAGGAGAGAAAGGGATAGAGAGCATGGGAAGAGGAACCAGAGAGATAGGAATGCCAGGGATGAGGATATGGGAGCCACAAAAAAGAAAACATGGAAGAGGCAGTATGTGGATGTTTTTGCTTTAGTAAGCCGAGAAGAGGCAGCAAAATACGAGGAAACAGAGAATATAGGGAAGAGCGAGATGGCAGCAGTGGTAGTTTTATTGGGTAAGAAAGAAGAGGACAAATTTACTAAGGGGAAGACCTGGGATGGATGGTTTGTAGGGTTTTCCACCTATTCAGCGATAGTACTGGAGAACAAGCCAGAGTTGGACATTCCACTCATCACGTACTCCCTGGTAATAAGGCGGCAGAGGCAAAGGGAGGACTGGGGTGGATATATTATGATGAATTCTTCAGACAAAGCATGGCAATGTATGGGGATGTAAGATGGGGCATGAAACAATTAGAAATGTGGACTGACTATGTAACCGACCAGTCCACGCCGGAAGAAGAGATGGGGAGGAGGGGCATGATGCTCCAGAGGTGTTGTTGGGGTTATAATAGGGCTGTTTGTTCCTGGCCACATTGCTGATTTCAGCATGCATGCTCAAAATGTGGGGAAATGCACCCAGCGAGCAGATGCAGAATGACATGGGAACACGGGGCCCAAGAGGCAGGTGGGCAAGGAACAAATCATCAGTTTTTTTGAGAAGGGCAAGGGTTTAGAGGGCAGGCATGGAACAGAGGGGGAGAGGCAGAGGGCATATAGGTAGGGGGTGTCACAGAGTGGCTCTGTGAGGTTTGAAATTCCAAGCTTAGAAATATGGGGCTAGAGAATTGTTTTTCCTTTTCCTAGCACATATGGGAGTTTCCGCTTTAAGAGAGGAGATTAAATAAAACTTTGAGGCTGGAGAGAGTAATTTTGGGATTTTTAGGGTTTAATTCCTTAGAGTGTACTTTGGAGTTAGTCCTGGAAAGGGTCTTTGTTGTTGGGACTCGGTGATTTGAGGTTTAGGATCGCGGTTTGAGGCGATTGCGTAAGACTGCACGCTGCGACAGCGACGTATGTCGCAGTCCAAATTAATATTCGGTTTCTGGATTTGTCAGTATTAGTTTTATATTGGAGTTTGGAGGATGGATTCATTTCTGAAATTGTAGTTCCGATTGTCTTAAATATTTTGTGGAGCCAGGCATGCGGTGCTTTGACTGGGAGCCTGGTAAAATAATAAATGTAAAAGAAAATACTATTTAGAAATATTGACAGCCTGAGTAGCCTTTCAAACTTTCTATTCATTTGGGAGTGTTGTTTGGATGTTTCTAAGGACAAGCGTGGATAGCTGTCCAGATGCTGCTGGAGCACCGTTGTCCTGATTATACTGAGTGTGGATAAGAAAAGGAGATCCCCGCGTAGAAAATGCAGTGGCGCTTTTCTACTACATTTAGAGTTATGGTAGAGACTTAGGTGGGAAATTATGTTTGGGGACTAAATGGTTGTAAAGCTGTTTTTAGGCTAGGTGGGTGTTTTAGCAGCTGTTAGTACTTTGGTTCTGGGCTGCTTTAACAGAGTCCCGTGCGACTATGCACTGGCTGTGAAGGCATTTAGCCTTCTAATACTGTTTAAATGGAATGGCTTTATTTTAAAGTTATGGGGCGGCTCTGAATATCCTCCGGAGTGGAGTTGCTTAATTTTGAGTATTTCTGAGATTTTCTTAGCGAGGGAGTTACGCTTTGGGCATTTTGGAGCCCTGAAATTTAATTACTTGCGGTTGCAGCTCACTATTAAGTGAAGGCTGGCCACAAGTGGTATTTTTGGTCATTATTAGGGGAAATAGGTGATTCTGTTACCCTGAGTTAGTGCAATTAGTAATTGCACTGTTGTGAGGACATAAGGCTTATTAGCGCTTTAAAAACTTTTAGCTTTAGACATTTAAAATAAGGAGATTTATTTCTGCTTACCTATTGAAGATGAATTCCCTTTGTTTTGTTTTGGCTTTGAAACATGGGGTTTTTCGGGCATTTGTGGAGCTTTGGAGTTGTTGTGCTTTCAACTGCCGTCATCCTTGTTTGTTCTAGGAGCCGGCCGGCCATGCACGCCCTTCTTAAATATTGTTAGGAAGGGGTGGTGCTTTCCTGTTTTGGGAAAAGGAGTTTAAAATGTTTAGAACAGAAGTAACTCATTTTTGAGTGAGGGAATAAGTTAGTAAATGAGTTTAAAATACATAAGTTCTTTGGAATAAAATAAAGATTAGAATATAAGATAAAGTAATTAAAAGATATAAGTGAAGGTGGAGTTTGAAGGTCACCTGACTCTAGTTGGATATAAAAGGGTGAACCTTTGACTCAGTAGTGAAGATTGTCAGCACAGATGGCTAGAGTGAGATAGTCAGAGAGTGTAAACAGGTGGAGACTTAAATCCTGTTGTGGTGAGCCTAGAGGTGTGCTCTAGATGCTGCTGAAAAGTGCTCTATGGAGTTATTTGAAAAACTGTTTTGATTCATGTTCCGAATGGAAGATTTAAAACTGCCAGAATATCCTGTGTGAGGTTTATGCTTTTATATTGTCTCACCTAAAGACTTATAAAGAATGAGATTGTGCCAGATGCTCTAATGTTTGCTATCGAAATTGAAGTGAAAAATGAGAAAAATACTGTGCCATTCTGATGTTATCCTGATATGAGTGATGTTTGAAAGAAAAAAAAAATTAAAATTGAAGAAAATTGCAAGAACTGGTGAGACATTTTTTCTGTGACTGCCCACATAAACCTGCGCCCCACTACATATGGTGTGGGAAGCGGGATGGACATTTTGTACTGTGATCTGCATAAGGTCTGGTGGGCAGTAAATCTGGCATGATGGTACTTTGAACTGCTTATTGGAGAGAAAATTTTTTTTCTCCTGTGAAAAACAAACCAGCTGAGTGATAATTCTGGGTCGGGTGGCAAAGCCTTCTCTAAACAAGTTATATGAAGATGAGGGGCCACTGTGAAATTTTGAGTAACCGAAGACTGACCAGAGTGATCAGAGGAGGTGATACAATGGTTATTTAATCACTGGATGGAGGCAGAGAGCCGGTGTAAAGAAGCAGAACAAAGGTACCAGGAGGTGCTAAGCCAATTGACGGTAATGAGGGACAATTTGGAGTTTCAAGGGCCTATGAAGAAGGCTGAAGAGTTGTCCTGTATGGATTGTGTGGACTGTGTTGAGGAACAGTTCCCTGTTCTACCTATGATCCAGGGAATGTATTGGATTGGAGACGACGAAGATGATGGAAGAACCAGGAAAGACAAGTCCCCAGGTGAGACTGTTTTGTTAACTGGGGTGAAGAATGCAAGCAAGACAGAAGAGGCAGTAGGTGCTGAAGGGACTTGTTCAGTGACTTATAATAATGTTGATAATAAAAATGTCATTAATTTTTCTGCTGCAAACTGGAAAATTTTACAAGCAGAGGATCCAGAAATTCAGCAGATAAGTAGTTATGTTATTTTGAATCAAGATAGAATAGATATGGATGGGGGTAAGGGACAGTTATGGTGGTATGAAATAAGAGATGAGGTATTATACCACATGAGACCAAACCCCTGTACAAAACAGATAGATTCTAGGGTAGTGGTACCTGGTAGATATAGAAAGAGTATTTTAGATGCTTTATATTGCAAAACCAAACATATGAGTCAAGAAGAAATGTTAAAATGTCTCATTCCTTCCTTTTATTGGCCTGGGATGTATAGTCAAGTGGCTTTATATTTAAAGAAGTGTGTAGCCACTCAAAGGAAGGAAAAAGACTGTAATTGGCTTCCTTGGAAAAAGGGGAAAGTGATTTACAGAGATATGAGTAAAAGATGGTAAAAGATTTACAGTACTGGATTACTTATGTAGTGAGTGGAAGGGGTTAGAGGAATAGCTCATATAGATTGTATATACAAGTAACTTTCTAGTAAAGGCTCTAACCCTAGTATGTTTCAGGCATAGAGAGAATAAAAAAAGGGTATCAGATAAAAAGAGCATAAGATAGAAGGTTTTCAAAATAAAGTATTTGGGGAAATTGTTTGAAGAAATTATAAAAGTGCACATATTGACATCTTGGAATAAGTCTTTAAAAAAAATGAGATCGATAGGAAGGAAAACATTTAATGGAAAATAATCTGAAGTAGTTAAATAAAGAGTAGGAGTAGTGTGAAGTTTTTTCCTGAGTTCAGGGTAGATGATTAGGAGAAGTAAAGTAAAGGGTAGTTGATTAGGTGAAAGCAACAAGCTTAAAAACTAGGAGCTATTTTTTGTAATTTTTTGTTTAAGACTGGAGGGTTGGCCACCTGCAGTTGAATTTATAGTGTTACCCCCACCTTTTTTCCACAGTCTGATGTTGTATTTGTTTTTGTGTGTTTATTTTTGAAATAAAATATAGCTAAAGTAATAGCATGTTTGCTTAGGAGAGGATATATAATGAATGTTACTATTCTAATTTTTTGAGATTAGTAATGTGGGATAGAATAAAATCATGTGTTCCAGAATATGAAGGAGCTATAGATTATAAAGACAGTTCTGAAAATGAAAGCTGTTGATCTGGAATATACTTTATATGTGTATGGAAGTTATATTTCTCAAGCAAAATCTAAATATTTTATTTATGAATAGTGCATAGAATTTGATGGATATTGCTATGTGAAAAAAAATCAAATTCATGCAAAATAATTTAGATACGAAATCTTATGTTATTGGGGATTACTTAAAAACTGACTAAGTTTGGTAATAGTTAGATACTTAATATGGTTCATAATCTGGGATATAGAATATGGACAGGAAATATTTAGTGTAAGATGCAGAATAAAATAATCTTGAGTATTTTCTCGAGGTAAAATAATTGATATGGTAAGGGACTCTTGGGTTAGAGTTTCAAGAGGTGGGTGGACCAGCGCTCTGGTAGGTTAACCACCCCTCTTTTATTTTAAGCAAAAGAATTTCGATAAAGTCGGCCAACCAAAAGATTTGGTTGCCCTCTTGAGTGGGGAGGAATGTCACAGAGTGGCTCTGTGAGGTTTGAAATTCCAAGGTTAGAAATATGGGGCTAGAGAATTGTTTTCCTTTTCCTAGCACATATGGGGATCACTTTAAGAGAGGAGATTAAATAAAACTTTGAGGCTGAGAGAGTAATTTTGGGATTTTGGGTTTAATTCCTTAGAGTGTACTTTGGGGTTAGTCCTGGAAAGGGTCTTTGTTGTTGGGACTCGGTGATTTGGAGGTTTAGGATCGTGGTTTGAGCAATGGTAAGACTGCGTCGTTGCGATTGTGCATGCGTTAAATCCGGTCCAAATTAATATTCAAGTTTCTGGATTTGTCAGTATTAGTTTTATATTGGAGTTTGGAGGATGGATTCATTTTTGAAATTGTAGTTCCGATTGTCTTAAATATTTTGTGGAGCCAGGCATGGTGCTTTGACTGGGAGCCTGGTAAAATAATAAATGTAAAAGAAAATACTATTTAGAAATATTGACAGCCTGAGTAGCCTTTCAAACTTTCTATTCATTTGGGAGTGTTGTTTGGATGTTTCTAAGGACAATGTGGCTAGCTGTCCAGATGCTGCTGGGGGCACTTCGTTGTCCTGATTATACTGAGTGTGGATAAGAGAAAAGGGAGATCCCACCCCCCCCCCGTAGCAAATGCAGTAGCGCTTTTCTACTACATTTAGAGTTATGGTAGAGACTTAGGTGGGAAATTATGTTTGGGGACTAAATGGTTGTAAAAGCTGTTTTTCAGGCTAGGTGGGTGTTTTAGCAGCTGTTAGTACTTTGGTTCTGGGCTGCTTTAACAGAGTACATTGTGACTATGCGCATGGCTGTGAAGGCATTTAGCCTTCTAATACTGTTTAAATGGAATGGCTTTATTTTAAAATTATGGGGACAGCTCTGAATATCCTCCGGAGTGGAGGTTGCTTAATTTTAGTATTTCTAGAGATTTTCTTAGCTTGAGGGAGATTCTGCAGGCGTTTGGGCATTTGGAGCCCTGAAATTTAATTACTTGCAGTTGCAGCTCACTATAAGTGAAGGCTGGCCACAAGTGGTATTTTTGGTCATTATTAGGGGAAATAGGTGATTCTGTTACCCTGAGTTAGTGCAATTAGTAATTGCACTGCTGTGAGGACATAAGGCTTATTAGCTCTTTAAAAACTTTAAGCTTTAGACTTTTAAAATAAGGAGATTTATTTCTGCTTACCTATTGAAGATGAATTCCCTTTGTTTTGTTTTGGCTTTGAAACGTGGGGTTTTTCGGGCGTTTGTGGAGCTTTGGAGTTGTTGTGCTTTCAACTGCCGTCGTCCTTGTTTGTTTTAGGAGCCGGCCGGTCATGCACGCCCTTCTTAAATATTGTTAGGAAGGGGTGGTGCTTTCCTGTTTTGGGAAAAGGAGTTTAAAATGTTTAGAACAGAAGTAGCTCATTTTTGAGTGAGGGAATAAGTTAGTAAATGAGTTTAAAATACATAAGTTCTTTGGAATAAAATAAAGGATTAGAATATAAGATAAAGTAATTAAAAGATATAAGTGAAGGTGGAGTTTGAAGGTCACCTGACTCTAGTTGGATATAAAAGGGTGAACCTTTGACTCAGTAGTGAAGATTGTCAGCACAGATGGCTAGAGGTGAGATTCGTCAGAGAGGTGTAAACAGGTGGAGACTTAAATCCTGTTGTGGTGAGCATAGAGGTGTGCTCTAGATGCTGCTGAAAAGTGCTCTATGGAGTTATTTGAAAAACTGTTTTGATTCATGTTCCGAATGGAAGATTTAAAACTGCCAGAATATCCTGTGTGAGGTTTATGCTTTTATATTGTCTCACCTAAAGACTTATAAAGAATGAGATGGTGCCAGATGCTCTAATGTTTGCTATCGAAATTGAAGTGAAAATTGAGAAAAATACTGTGCCATTCTGATGTTATCCTGATATGAGTGATGTTTGAAAGGAAAAAAACAATTAAAATTGAAGAAAATTGCAAGAACTGGTGAGACATTTTTTCTGTGACTGCCCACATCAACCTGCGCCCCACTACAGGGGGTCAGACTTGCTGGCCAGAGGGCCAAGAAAAAGGCAGGGTGGGGGAGCATGACAAAAGAAGAAAGCAGAAGGCAGGGGATCAATTCTGGGAAGCAAGAATGCCGATCAAGATAGACGCATGGGAGGACTGGTTAGATAGATACCAGGATAAAAAGGTGGCGGAGATGCTCAGGACAGGTTTTCGGACAGGTTTTTCATTACTGTATGAAGGCCAGAGGCAAGGGAGAGAGGCAAACTACCTGGGCTCAGTAAAAGGGAAGGAAGAAATCTTAAGACAGAAAATAGAGAAGGAAAAGGTAGCTGGTAGGGTGGAAGGGCCAAAAGACACCCCTCCATTTTAGGATATGAGAATTTCTCCATTGGTGTTGGTTCCCAAAAAACAGAAAGGAGAATACATGGTGATTCACCACCTATCATTTCCAGAAGGGGACTCTGTGAATGATTTTATAAGTGAGGAACATAGTAAAGTGACGTATGCCACATTAGAAGGAGTGGTCCAGATCATCCGAGCAACTTCTGATGCTTGGATAGCAAAAATGGACATAGAGTCCGCTTTCAGATTGCTCCCGGTTAGGAGGGAAGACTGAGACTTGTTGGGATTTAAAACTGAGGGACAATATTATTTTGATAAAGCAATGCCTATGGGCTGTTCCATAGCACGTGCTATGTTTGAGGCATTCAGTACCTGCTTACAGTGGATATTTCAAGGAAAAGAAATGGTTGCAAGATGGTCATTCACTATCTGGATGATTTCCTTTTAATAGGAAGTGGGAGAGGAGAGACAGAAAGAATGTTATCCACCTTCCAAGATTTATGCAGGGAATTAGGGGTTCCATTGGCACCGGAAAAAACAGAAGGTCCCTGTAAGTTTATAGAATTCCTAGGTATTGAAATAGGTGCCCTGAGTAAGGTCTTTAGGCTGCCAGACAAAAAAGTATTGAAGCTGAAGGAGCTGATCCACTTACAGACAAGTAGAAGAAGAGTGCAATTGAAGCAGCTACAGCAGGTCCTTGGACACCTAAACTTTGCATGCAGGGCAATTAGGCCAGGGAGGGCTTTCATTAAAAGGCTAGGAAGGGCCACAGCGGAAGTCACCAGACCACATCACTGGGTAGACATGATGAAAGGAGTTAAGGAAGATTTCAGGGTTTGCGAGGAATTCCTCAGCCCTATAATGGCTGTTCCTTTTGGCAGAGGATTGGGTCTATAACACGGACCTTGATCTCGACACAGATGCAGCAGGAGGCTTAGGCATGGGGGGCTATTTGAGGGGCAGATGGTTCGTGGAACCATGGCCTGCAGACTGGATGAGGGACAGGAAAGTAAAAGACATCACACTGTTGGAGATCATGCCCATTAGGGCCTGCATCCTGGTGTGGGGGGAAGAGCTGTGGAATCAGAAGGTGACATTCTGGTGTGACAGCAAGGCAGTGGTAGAGGTTTTGAACAACAGAGGAGCCAGGTCAGAAACGGTCATGGGGGTCTCGAGACAGTTAGTGTTAAGGACCTTAAAACTGAGCATGTCATTCAGGGCAAAACACATAGAGGGGGTACAAAATATCCTGGCTGGTAGCCTTTTCCATCTGCAGCTGGATCGTTTTAAGGGGCTGGCACCTACAGCAGAGGAGCAAAAGACACCCATACTAATGAACATCTGGGACATTGGCAAGAGGGATCAGAACTGTTGTTTCACAGCTCATGAGCACCACAGACTCTGCGGGCCTACAAGGGGGCCTGGCAGGTGTTTCAGACATTCAGGGCAACACACCACTCAAAGGTAAGTAGGCCACTTATGGAGGAACAGATAGGAAAATTCACAGTAGAGCAATGGCAGAAAGGAATGGCCCACACCATGATGGGGGTCTATTTAGCAGGGATTGGTTTAGTTTGCAGCCTCAAGGGTTGAAGGAACCCAATCAAGACAATGTTGATTCGAAGGATGATGCAGGGCTGGGGTAGGTTAAAACAGAGAGCTATGGATAGTAGAAGACCAATAGGAAAGGAATGGCTTGAAAAACTAAAAAGGGTTTTACTGGCAATCTGCAGATTGAAAGCTGAGGCCCAGCTATTTCACATGATCTATGTGGTAATGTTTGCAGGCGCTTTGAGAGTGAGCGAGGCTGTGGGACATGGTAATAAGGATGAAGAAGGGTGGTTGGATTAGGAAGATCTAAGCTGGGGAACGGAAAAGATAAAAATCATGATTAAGAGGTAAAAAATTGATCAAAGGGGACAGGGTTCTATGGTAACCCTGAAGTCTCATGTAGACAACACAGTGTGCCCAGTAAAGGCTCTGTGGGCTTACGCCACAGAGCGTGGGAATATGACAGAGATTATTTGTACATGGAGATGGGAAGAAAGTCACAAGTTATCAAATCATGGCCATGCTCAAAAAAGGTATGCAATTCCTGGGGGAGGATCCAGGCAATTACTCATCCCACTTCCTATGGATAGGGGCTGCCTCACAGTGGGCAGCAGGAGGTGAGACGGTGACTAGTATGCTGGAAAAGGGGCGCTGGTGGTCTGCCAGTTACAAGAGATACATTCAAGTACTGCAGTATGGAGACTAATGTATCACCTGTGTTTTGTTTTGCAGATGCAGAGCTACTTTGGGAGGGGGGCATAGTGGTGTGATACGAAATAGGGAGCTAAGAATAAGATATAAGAAGTTTATTTTGCTTAATTCTTATATGTAGAGGGAGGATCATAGAAGTGTGGATCTGAGGTCACTCCTACATTTATTGGGTAAAGAGAGCTGGGAGAAAGGCTGGGGGAAAACAGCTGTACCAGGATGTGAGAAAATGTAGGTTGGTTTGGCACAGCATCCGTGGGATGAGATGGGCATGGCTGCTTTCTACCCTGAAAGAAATGAAGAAGCGGCGACCTGTTCCAGACCTAATTATTATACATCTGGGGGTAATGACATTGGGGGTAAGCCATGGGTGGACACATATGTGCAGGTGAAAAAGGACTTAGAAAAAACACAGCAGTGGTGGCCAGGGGTAAGCCTTGCCTGGTCAGAAATGATCCCAAGAAGGAATTGAAGACACAAACACAGTCATAAAGTGGTAGACAGGGCCAGGATAAAGATGAATGGAAGGGTAGGAACACTGATAAGGAAGATGGAAGGGCACGTAATATTGCGGGGTGTTGAAGAATGGGTAGAGGATTTCTTTAGGTCAGATGGTGTGCACCTGTCAGATCTAGCCATAGATATGTTCAATACAGAAATGATGGGTTTTACAGAAGCATGGAGGAGACACACAGAAAATGGAATTAAAAAAAAAAAGAGGAGAGAAGGAAAAGGGAAGAGGTCCCCAAGTGGTAGGAGAACAATACCCTAAATTGAGGAAAGCCAGTCATCAACGTAAGCTGGAGACTGGCTAATGGAAAAAAGGGGAGGGGGGAGGAGGGAAAGAAAAAAGGAATAAGATGAAAAGAAGAAGCAGAAGGAGGAAACGCAGTCCTCGGTTCTCACCGTTATCTAACAGGAAAAGAGAAGAAGAAGGCACCCAGGTTTTCACCTGGGGGAGCGAGAAGAGGAAGAAAGAGGGATGATCAGAGATTGATATATGGATGCAATAAATAGAGAATAATGGATGGGGAAGGGTTTGATATGAGAATTTAATGCACACCAGAATTGTGGGATGCTACATAAACCCCGAGGGCGAAGCCCGAGGGGTTTATCAAAGCATCCCACAACGAGGGTGTGCATTAAATTCATATGAAACACCCTCCCATCTTTTTATTTTATAATAACAGACCAGCAATTTTTCTCCAGCAGTTTGTGAGACTGTTTGGTCCTGCCCACATACAGAATGTTGGCCAATGAGGCAGCAGCATAGTTTGACTGACATGGCTCATGAATGTCATAACAACCAGCCGGTTGTTATGGAAAATATCAACCTGGTCAGTACACTGACAGAAATTGCTGACTAGTTATTATAATGCAATTGTGAAAGATATAATAATAAAAGATGATGAGATGGAAAATGGAATTATGATACATAATAAATGAATTGCCAGTCTGAGCACAGCAACATACAATGGTCTCTGTCTTTGTGTGAGGGAAAAGGGGGGAATCCGGAACAAATGGAGAGCCTCTCCTTTTGCACAGCCTCAGCACTTTAAAGACACTGACGTTTTCTCTGCTTCTTCAGCCTTCAGCCCTCCCTCCTCCCTCAGCTCAGCAAAAGGACACTAACTCACCTAGTGCCTCATCTCAGGCCCATTTGACTTGTAGCAGAGGTCAAAAACTGGATTATGTTCACAGTGTGTGGTAATGCTGGTGAGAAGGTGGGCATCCTGGATACAAGGAGATCCTCTCCTTTTGCATAGCCTCAGTACTTTAAAGACACTGACTTTTCTTCTCCTGCTTAAACCCTCAGCCCTCCCTCCTACTTCAGCTCAACAAAATGACACTCATTCACCTTGTCCTTTATCTCGGACCTGTTCAACTAGTGGCAGAAATCAGACCCGAGTTGTATTCATGATGGGTGGTGATATCAGCAAGAAAGTTGGCTTCCTTAACAAAAAGGAGGGACACAAAAGCCATCAGTGGGAGTCTACAGTGAGAAGCTTTGGGGAGGCGGCTTTAACAATTTTCTCTTTTGGTTTGTCTTAATTGATCATTATGTTTGCTTGCACACATGTGCAAGCAAACATAGTGTCACCATACGAGTTTTCGTAGGTGTGCCTCTCCCACTTTCAATGCCCTGCTGCCTTTTGCAGGTGCAGCCACAACACGCCAGTGAATGTCAGAGCTGTCTATGACAGCCATTCAGATGCAGCGGTGTACAGTTGAAAGCGAAAAACCACTGCAATCAGTGGTGTTAATGTGTAGGTAATTTACATACTGCCGTTGGCAGTATGCAAAGTGCCTGCACGTTGGCATTGCACTGGAACAGCTGTCATAGACAGCTCCATCCTCCACCCCCCTATAACAAACACACTCACATGACCTGAAGATTAAACACTAAAGGGAAGGCTGTGAATCCAGGCAAAGAAGCACAGCTATCGTGTTAAACAAAAGCCACAAAATGCATTAGTTACAGCAAACGCAGTAGGGAACCCATGTGTTATACCCCTATAAATAAATAAAACTGATCTGCAAATGCTGTGGCTTGCTGGCCTGCAGTTACTGGTGCATCCCAAAAAACACAAGAGGTTAAAAAGAAGAATCGAGAGCAACACATTGAAGTTTGTAACAACTCGGACTCTTCACACAGCTAACTGTGTCAGTCCTTTGTTTACATTTTAGGCGGTGGCTGCTCCATGGCTTTATTCAAAAACTGGCTCAAAACCTAAAAGCAATACAAATTAAAACAGCTTAAATCCTAAACAACTTTCATATTCCCAGGACCAGCTATCCGCTTGGTGACACTCCGGTAGCATCACTCACAGTACGACGTGCCTGGAATAAAACTACAGCCCGCCTCCGACCTGTCCTTGGAATGGTTGCTGGAAAGTGGCTGTTCAGGCCATTGGATGGTGGCGAACTCATTCCCACATAGAAGGAAGTGAAAGTGCCTGTGTGCATTGTGGGTAAAAAAGGGATTGCACGAGTTTGTGATTCAAGTGAGGCACTCGCAGCACTAGTTCCGTAGATGCACTGTTGCTGATGGGCAACTGAGGTGATTCATACTGCACATGTTTTTTTTCTATGTGGGACAAGGGCAGTTAAAGCATAGTCAGTTCTCCCATTTCTAGGAGTAAGCATGAGTAATGTTCTTTTTGATGCATGGTGAGAACTTCCTTGAAGGATGAGACTGTAACATTTTTCATGCTCGCATCATTACCTGTATACCCTATCGCGGTTGTAGTTTTAGTCGTGAATTGGAGTGAGCATTTCAACCTTTTACCAGGGTGGGGGTATAGGTGCATTTGGAAATGCTTAGGTAGGAGAGATTTTATATCTAGATGTCTAGATAGTGGAACAGTCATTTCTGGGTTGTGGAACTTTACAGTAGTAGTCAATGGAGAAAGAAGACAGGAGAAACTATCATGCATTTTTATGTTTGCTTGCGTGCATGTGCAAGTAACATAGTGCCACCATACAAGTTTTCGTAGGTGTGCCTCTCCCACTTCCAGTGCTCTGCTGCCTTTTGCAGGCATGGCTGCACCACAACAATGAATGTCGGAGCTGTCTATGACACATTCAAATGCAGTGGCGTATAGCTGAAAGTGAAAAACCACTGCAATCAGCAGTGGTAATGTGTAGGCAACTTGCATACTGCCATCGGCAGTATGCAAAGTGCCTACACATCAGCACTGCACAGGAACAGCTGTCATAGACAGCTCCATCCCCCACCCCCCCATAACAAACACCCAAGTAGCATGCTGGGAGCCCACCCCAGTGTGCTCATGGGCCCCCCCACACACTGTATGGCCAACAGGGGTGCCCAATCCCCCGTCGGCTCCTCTGTGCCCCCCCATCAGACTTCCACATGCCACTCTGGGAGCCCACCCCAGCATGGCAACAGTCCGTAAGGCCGACGGGGGTGCCCAATTCCTGTTGGCTCCACTGCCCCCAAACAACCTTCCAGCTGCCACGCTGGGAGCCCACCCCAACATGGCAAAAGTCCTGCATCATCTTTAAAAAAAAAAATCACCTGTAAGAAAACATGGTCCCTCACTGACTGTCTTGCCCCCTTCCCCCAACCCACACCCACTCTTTGAGGGCCCCACACCCCCACTTCACCACATACTTACCTCCGGAGTCTGGCGCAATGATCTTTGGTGGACCGGGAACACATCTGAACTTTTCAAAGCCGACCATGAACTGAAGAAATGCCGGTAAGCTGAATAATGGCATAAATAGTTTTTTTTCCAACTTTGGTGCATATCTTGGGCATTTGGGGGAATTTTTTCACCAAATTTTCAACATGGGGTTCTTGGGACCCCTCCTCATGAACTCAGGTGATTTTTCAGTCACTGCATGGAACCACCTTTCAGGACTGATTTAAGAAACAACAGTGTCACAGTTCATGAGGTAGGCCCCCAAAAACCCTAATTTGAAAATTTGGTGAAAAAATTCCCAAAAATGACTGTTTTACGAGCGTGTATTGCACAGTTCCTATGCACACTCATAACTTTGAGAATTTGTAATATTTTCACTCCAGATTTTCAACATTGCCATTTACCACACCTCCTTATGAGAAGTACAGCTGTCATTTTCACATCTTGCTCAAAATGTGTTTCATGTAGTACATTGTACTTGATCGGTTTGCAAAATCAATGTTGGGACACATTAAAAATCACAGTGACACTGTTCATGAGCAGAGGTGCTAAAATGGCTATGTTGAAAATTTGGTGACAAAAGTCCATAAAATGACTGTGTTACGTCGTGCATTGCACAATTCCACGCACCCTCTAAATTCATGAATTTGTAATATTTTCAGTCCAGATTTTCAACATTGACATTATTACACACCTCCTTATGAACAGTACAGCTGTCATTTTTCACACCCTGGCCAAAATGTGTTTTCGCACTTCCAGTGCAGAAAAGCATGGTCGCTGTGGGAAATTAGTGTTCGGGATAGATTAAGAAAATTACAGTGACACTGTTCATGAGCGAAGGTCCCAAAATGCCTATGTTGAAAATCTGCTGTAAAAAATCCTCAAACTAATTTCATTACTGGTGTACATTGCGCAGTTTCTATGCACACTCGTGACTTCACAGTTTTTTTATATTTTCATTCCAGATTTTCAACAATGCCATTTTTTACAACTCCTCATGAACAGTACACCTGTCACATTTCACATCCTGTTCGAAATGTGTTTTCGAACCTGTGGCACCAAATGGCGCAGTCGCTGTGCAAAATCACCCTTCACCTAATGAGGTGATAGTGTCACTGTTCATGTGGTGGGGTCACAAAAAGCCCATGTGGAAAACTTGGAGTAAAAATACCAGGAAATGCCCAGGGCATTAGGGTTTTCTACCATAACGCCCTACCCTGTAGGGACTGACAGGTGTCAGGGGTGTGACTTGGGATTGTCGACAGTAATGCTCATGCCGTTGACCCCCACCCCACTCTCCAGCCAGTGACAGGCATCAAGATGCGCCTTGGACCCTTTGCCCCCAGAGTTCACCCCATTCTCCTATACTGCACCCATTTTAGTGTATTTCCTTATGGAATGAGGTGAATGTAAAGCCCAAACACCTCAAGGCACACCTCAACACTTGGCAGTGTGTGAAGGATAGGGTGAGGTGAAATGTTGTGACCATCATGGGTGACCACCCAAAGGCACACATCAGTGCCTGTCCATCTCTGCAGGGTGAGGGTTGAGTTGGTGTCAGTTCAATACTTCAGTGTCATTCCTTTACTGCATCTGTCTAACTCCTGCACTTCCACTGCTAATGCCAGCAAGCAAACATTCTGCATTGACAAATGCTTGTTTTTTTACTGGTTGTTTGATGTTTTGCTTTTAGATTGATTTTCTGTTTCTTAATTAATCTTATATATTTCAGTTCTTCGTTGCTTAAGATATCAAGCCATAACAATGAATCAATTAATTTTAGTACTGTTGCTGGTTCTTGTTCAGTGCCTTATCCAATTTGAATCCAATACTGCAAATATTACTTCCCAATGAGGGGTAGATGTTGGTTCTGGAACCAGTTTTGACTGGGCCCTTAAAGGGTACAGAACCACAGAAACTGGATTGGATTTGGTAGTGGATTGTATGCAGAACAGCCTTTTACTGTGGCAATTTTTCATTGCTGGGTTTCAATGGTTCATCCCTACCAGTGTGACAGTCATTTTGTCAACACTGATAGGGGTGCAGGCAACTTAGCGCCTGGCTCCAGAGCACCATGCATTGGAGCTCCCTGGAGCCAGAGTGCCAAAGTGCCATGGAGAAAGGATCACTGTTTTGCAGGTGGCTTTGCCCCCCCACACCCCCAATGGGGGAGCTCCACCCTTGCACCCCCCCAAAAGAAAATGTAACTAACTCCAGAGTGGACATGCCCCAAAAGAGAGAGAAACTGATGAGGCCATACCACAACAAGAGTGCCGGGCAATCAAAAATCAAGATCTCCCCAGTCGCTCTAACCATTGTTGTGGTATCCTAATGGCGGCGACAAAATTAAGTCACTGCCCTAACAGTATACCGGTTTCAACATGGTTTATTCAAAGAACATGGTGATAAGAGTTGTTTAACAATGAAAACAGTGTCTGTTAGAAACAAATAAAATTTGGGGAGTTATCAGAAAAGACAACCACTAGTTTTACTTTTAAGCATTTCAGGTACAGTCCATCCCCATCCTAGTCCTCCAGGAAAATCTCAAGTTACAGCCCCAAGTAGTATTACGTCCAATGTTTTTTGTTCTGAGCTCACATTACAAATTACTCATATTATTATTCAAAGTTTGATGGCTAAGTTGGTGTCCTTTGAGGTCATTGTGATATTATATCTCTCTCTCAGAGACATGGCAAAATGATAAGATTAGAGACTGAAATTGCACTGGATGATTACTCCATATTGAGAAACAACAGTCAGGGGAAGAGTGGTGGTGGGTTGCTTATATATGTCTCTTCCAAATTTAAAACATTAGAACATCAACCCTTGTCCAATCCCAATGATCTGTATTCCACTTGGGTTACATGACATTGATCTACTGCATTTGGTTTCCTCTTTTAAAAGCAGCCTAGTAACAAATAGAGATTGGATCTTGTTAGATTTTAATCTGAATTGGGGTACTGAACAGGCTAGATCGGCTACGGTATTGTTTTCTGGAACTAGGGGATCAGTATTTGATTACTGATTCTGAAACTACTCATTATAGTCACAAATTTGGAACTGGTTCCATGATTGATTGGATAGTGGTCACTTACCTCGTTAATCATAGAATCATAGAAACCTGGTGGCAGAAAAGGACATCTAGTCTGCCCCTTACCCCTCATTACTTGTCCCTCCCCCCTCTGCCCCCCCACTATACAGCCCTATATGACTGTCCCATGCTTTCTTGAATCCCTCCACCATTTTAGCCCCCACTACCTCCTCTGGAAGCCTGTTCCATGCCTCCACCACCCTCTCCATGAAGAATCATCCCCTTACATTGCCTCTGTATCTTACTCCTTGAATTCTTAGGCTATGCCCTCTAGTTACAGCCCCTTCCTTCCTTTTAAGTAAACACCTTTCCTGTACTTTGTTGAACTCCTAGACACATTTAAAAGTTTCAATTATGTACCCTCTCTCCCTTCTAGTCTCCAACATGTACAGATCCAGTTTCTTACATTTCTGCTCATATGCCTTCCCTTACATACCCTGCACCATCCAGGTTGCCCTTCTCTGAAGTCTCTCAATTCTGGCTATGTCTTTTCATAGATGTGGCCTCCAGAATTGGACTCCATACTGTAGGTGCTGTCTTACCATGGCTTTGTAGAGGAGCATCAGTACCTCTCCCTTCTGCTAGTGATGCCCCTGCCAACGCATGCCAGAATCCTATTGGCCTTCCCCATCATCCTGCTTCATTGATTTCCCACCTTAAGGTTACATTACACTATAATCCCCAGATCCCTCTCTTGCTCTGTATCCTAGATGTTCTCCCCACCAAGGGTGTATCTTGCGTTTGGGTTCCTTCACCCCAAGTGCATTACAGCACACTTTTTGGCATTGAACTTCAGCTGCCAAGTCTCTGCCCATCCCTCCAGAGTCCTCCGTCCAGCCTCATGTCATCCACCCCAGTGTGGTGCCCACTCTATTGCAGATTTTCATATCATCAGCAAACAGGCACTCCCTTCCACTCAGCCCCTTCATATCACTGATGTAGATATTAAAATGGAGGGGTCCTATAACTAAGTGTTAAGGTGGTGGTCTCTGTGGTACTGCCAGACTCTGTGAGTAACCAGTGTCCAATCCTTTGTGAATGATCAGCAAAGGGGCACAGAAGTCTACCTGTGCATAGCTTTTTCAAGATATTTTGAGGACTTAAATGTTAAAGCCCTGCAGTATTCTCTAAGCCAAGTTAATTTGTCCTTTCTAGATACCGTTACTGATAGAGACAAGGCATTGGAGAAATTCAGTCAGATTTTTAGAGGAATTTGTGGCAAAGTTGCCTCTAAATGAAGGATGAGAATTAAGGCTCATAAAAAGAATGGGTTACTACTGAGCTTTTATACCTTATGAAGACAGAGATAAGGTGTGGAAGAAATATAAGAGTGTTACAGACACAAGAGTTCTACAGGAGTATAAGTACCTCCATAACAAATGTAAAGTGGTAGTTAGATGGGCACATTTTTTTTTAGATCAAAACAGCTTAATTTTCTTGGAGTTCCAAAGAAGACATAGCAGACCCTGAATAAGTTATTGGGTAGAGAGAAAAATAGTAGTTATTTTGCTCTTCAGAGTGATTCTGGACATATTACTGGCCTGAGTAGGGTACTTAAAGCTCTCAATGATTACTTTGGGAGTCTGGAAATGTATAGGAAAAAGAAAGATTCCTCACCAGATTGGAAAAAATTGTATAATAGATAACTTCTCCCAGATTCTACTTTAACTGTATGACCTCACCAAGGCTTTCAATCTTGTTGATCATAGACTTTTATTAAACTCTCTGGTTGATCAAAATTTCTGTTCAGATGTGAATAAGTGGTTCTTCTATCTATTTTAACTCCAGGACTCAAAAACCCTAATTTCTCATTGTTTGTCAGATTGTTATCCAATACAATGTGGAGCACCCCAGGGTTCAGTCCTCAGTCCCCTATTCATTTCCCTATTCTGGAACTCTGTTCCACAATCTTGTAAATCAGTTGGCATTATCCTACATGCAGGTGATGCTGTCATCTTCGGCACTGGACATATGTTGAGTGAAGTGGCGTCTAGTGTCCAGGATGACAATAGTTCCTTTCAAAACTGGCTTAACTAAAGGAAGCTGGTCTTAAATACAAAGACCAAGTCCAGTTATTTTTCAGGTTCTAAGATGGAAAGAGTAGGGGCTCTATTAATAACAGATTTAGGTGGTGAAACTATTGAGTGTGTTGATGGACTCTGTTCTGTCTTTTGAGCCACATGTGTCTCACGTTACTAAGACAATTCATAAAAGACTGGATTTGCTTTTCAGAATTTTTGCTTTTTTTTAATTCCAGAATTCCATAACTAGCTAGCCCTTAGTCTTCTATTTTCAATGCTGGACTATGGGCTGCCATTTTAGAAGAAGGCCAGTGAAGAGATGCATGTTATCTTATGAGTTACTTTGAACAGTATTTGTTGATTTACTTCAAACCTACCATAGTGATTTCATCATTGTCAGTTCTATCAATCATTTGGAGGCCTTGCCCTAGAGAACAGGCTGAATTTGGGAATGAGTTGTACTTCCAAATAGATACAGCTTGGGGTTACTTCCTCAAACTGTAAACTCACTTATTTTCCAGGGCAGTAAATTCTTTGCGTACTATGGCCCAGAGCAGAGTTACCTTTAAAACTCCTCTGTTAAAAAACACTTTTGGGCAAAGACAAATTTTGTTTAAAGCTCCAACTTTTTACAGTTCTATTTTAAATGACACAAATGATTGCTCAAGATTGTGCTTCTTTTAAGTGAAATTGAAAAAATGGCTATACTCAAGGAATAACTGTACATGATCTTTAATGATTGAGTATTCTGTATTTATGTTTTTAAGTGTATGTGTGTAATTCTGTTCACTTGCCTCATATAAAAACAATAATTTTCTGCTCATCTGTTAACAAGTATAAAAAATCAAAATCAAATAGAGCAAGAACATTTTGAATATATGTATAAGAATGAAAGTGAGACAAAAGAATAGAAAAATATACAGAAAAACTAACAAACATACTAATCTGTCAGTGGAGGAAGGCCATACGGTCTATCAATTCAGCCTCTGTTACAATTGTTCACAGTGGACCCTCCCCCCCTTTTAAATCTAATCATCTCCTTGACTTTCTTTGACTCATCTCTTGAATCCACTGACCAACCTCTGGTTGACAACCTCTGCCAGCAGTTCATTCCAATTTGATACCACTTGCTTCTTAAGAAGTGCCCCCTACCACCTTCTTGAATCTCCCTCTGCCAGTTTGTAACTGTGCCTTCTTGTCTTTCTGTTCTTACACAAGCTAAAGAAGTTCCCAAGATTCACCTTTTTATACATTTAAGGTACTTGAAGGTCTCAGTCATATCTTCTTGTATCCTCCAGTGAGTATATATTAACATTCCTTACCCCTGTCTTCAAATGGACTGCCCTGTTGCCTTGAATAATTTATTTGGCCCTTTTCTGTACTGTCTCAAGTTGATTTATGTCAAAAAAAAAAAGTGGTATTTCTCAGGTAGGAAATCCAATACTGCGCACAGTACTTCAAGACGTAACTGTGCTCAGCACAGCAGATGCAATGAGGTACTACTGAGGGGTTTCTAAATTCTAAATACAATACAGTGTTCCAATGTGGTGCACACTCAGGTTAAATACATCAAAAACTGAGATTAGCAAAAGAAACAGACCCTACTGTCCTACTGTGGCATGGGTGTAGTTTCTTTTAAATAAAACATACCATTTGACATATGTTGTTTGGTGTGATTGGTTTGATACATTTATGATGTAAGCAATAAGATATGATGCTGGTGGTCCAGTGAGGTTCAGGTAGCGGTCAGAGAAAAGAAGGCAGCCTACAAAAAATATAAAACAACAAGAGGGGATAGGGATAAGGAAATGTACCATCTTGCATCTAGAAAAGTCACCCGGATGGTGAGAGGGGCAAAGTCCAGTAAAGAGCAGCAGCTGGCACAGGGGATACAAGGAGGGGAAAAGGGGTTTTTCCAGTACATTGGGGAGCAGAGAAAAACTAAGGGCCATCTCAGCAGATTGAGATCAGAAGGAGGGTGGGTGGAAGAGGCGAGGACCAGGCAGAGATATTTATGAGTACTTTGCCTCTGTGTTCACTAGGGAGGGATGGGATATCTACAAAGCAAGGCACGATGGGGATAGAAGTGGCAGTGAGTGGGATCAGGGAGCAACAGAAATGGAACAAGAGGAGGAGAGTTAACCCAGGGTGTCACATCAGGATAAGGATAAAAGGCCAGTAAGGTGGAGGGGACGGATGATGCTATCTCCGCCAAAAGGGTGTGGTTAGCCCTCAAGACCCTAAAGAAAGACAAATCTCCTGGGCCGGATGGCATTCATGCGAGAGTACTATGGGAATTGGCGGACATACTGGCTGCACCCCTGGTGGAGCTCTTCAACAGGTCACTTGAGACAGGGAGGGTACCCAGGGATTGGCGAGAGGCACATGTGGTGCCAATCCATAAAGGGGGGTCGAGGGAAGTACCAGGTAACTATAGACCCATCAGTTTGACCTCAGTGGTGGGAAAATTAATGGAGAGTATACTAAAGGAACGATTGGGGGTATACTTGGAGGAGGTGGGAGGTCTGGATAGTCGGCAACATGGGTTTGTGCCAGGTAGATCATGTCAAACCAATCTTGTGGAGTTCTACGAATGGGTAACATTAGAACTGGACAGGGGAAAGCCTGTGAATGTATTATTCTTGGACTTCAGCAAGGCATTTGACTCTGTCCCCCACAATGGTCTGGTGGAGAAACTGACGGGGTTGGGAGTAGGCCCTTTTATGGTCAGATGGATTGAGAACTGGCTAGCTGGATGCACCCAGAGAGTAGTGGTCTGTGGGGAGCTCTTGAACCCTAGAGAGGTTGGTAGTGGGGTACCGCAGGGCTCGGTCCTGGGTCCGATCCTGTTTAATGCATACATATCGAACATCAGGGGGGTATAGGGTGGAAATGAGTCTCTTCGCTGGATGACTCCAAGATGGGAGCAGTAGTTGAGGGAGAAGAGGGAGGTTGGCCCTGCAAGGACCTGGACACCCTGGAAAGTTGGCACACATGGAAATTAAATTTCAATATTGCCAAGTGCAAGGTGTTACATCTTGGTGGGAAACCCTAAACACAGGTACACCCTGGGAGGGGAGGTGCTGGAGGCCTCAATAGGGGAAAAAGACCTAGGGGTCATGATGGATGCATGTATGAATAACTCTGAGCAGTGCAGGAGAGCAGCTAGCAAGGCAAACAGGATGTTGGGATGCTTCGTAAGGGAGATCACCTCTAGGAGCAAGGAAGTGATTCTGCTGCTGTACAATGGACTGGTTAGACCACACCTTGAGTACTGTGTACAGTACTGGAGACCACACTTGAAGAGGGACATACAGCTCCTGGAGAGGGTACAGAGGAGGGCAACTAAGATGATACGAGAACTAGGGGATTTGACGTATGAGGACAGACTTGAGGAGCTCTGCCTGTTTTCATTGGAGGAGAGGAGAGACAGGGGGACATGATTGAGGTCTTCAAGTACCTCAAGGAAATAAATAGGGTAAACATGGAGGGGATCTTTAGCCTAAAGCAGGGAGGTATCACCAGAGGGCATGGTTTGAATTTGGAAGGTGGAAGGGTGAGGGGGGGGGAGAGGAGGAGATTTTTCACTGAGAGGGTGGTGGACCCTTGGAATGCACTGCCTGGCATGCTGGTTCAGAGATCCAGAGTGAAGGGCTTCAAGAGTGGGTGAGACGGACACAGCAAGTGGATGTATCAGATGATGGCCTGTCCCAGGGGGGTGGGGATGGATGATAGGGGTGTCTGGAACACAAGGGGGCCTTAACCCAACTAGGGATCTGAGGTTTGAGCAGACTCGATAGACCGTAAGGCCTAATCTGCTGGCAAACAGTATAAGATATGATGGGATGTGCAATGTGCTGGAACAACCATATGCCCACATGTGTAGTGAGGCACGATGCTGCAAGCGGACTGTCTTCCACCCCTGGATGTGCAATTGTGCTAGCACAATGCACATCCTTGGAGTGACTTATTGCACTTATAAAAAGGATCTCTTTTTCATTGTACTTGAGAATTAAAAGAACAGTGTTTAAATACTTAAAAATTGAATTGTTTTGATTACCTTTTGATAAAGTTCTTCTTCCTGTTGAGGTCTGATGTTTTTTTTTCTTGCAATATTTATCCTACTGTGGCCTCCATGTTTGTAGTTTTTTGAAAGTTCTGTAATTCTACATTCCATTTACTGATTGTAGTCTAAAAAAAAGAAAAAAAAAACAAATAAATAACAGAGATATTCCCCAAATTTGGTAATTAGTAAACATTAATGAGAGAAAGAGAGGGCTGGCAGTATAGTTTAGAGGTTAGAGTAACAAGCTTTAAATGATCTTGGTACATCCAACAGACTTGGGTTCGATTCCCACAATCTCCACTTGCATACTGTGTGACTCTGAGCAAGCCACTTAACAGTCTCAGTGCTCCTGGGTCATTCCTGAAAACAGGCACTCGTGTCTAGTGTGCCTTACCTGTTTACCACAAGAATAAGAATAAGAGAGAGAGACAGAGAGTTGTGCGAGGCTGTGAGTAGTTCTAAGTGCATTCTCTTATACTGATTGTAATTCAAAGCAAAATAAAAATAAAATTGATTTTTCACAAGTTGATAATTAAGCAATAATTCATGATAGGGTGTGTGTTTTGCTGGGATAACATCACACCTTGCTTGAATGGGCACAAAGCCACAGGCTGAGTGTGTCCAACACAAAGGCCTGACATTCTCCCACCACAACACACATCTTGGAGTCCATTATTGTGATTATAAAATCGCACTGTTTAAAAAAAAAAGAAAAAAGATTAAAATGTTTATTAAAACTAGATTTTGTGTCTTTTTTAATGGGAAGGTATACTTCAAAAAATATTGATTATTCCTTATTTTGGCCAGTAGGTAGAGATGCAGTGGTGTTAGTACTGTCCCTCTTCAGCACCCCCAACAACCTTTATCTTATATATGATTACTGACACAATCTCGTATCAGCTCTGTGCCCCTCAAACTGCAGTTTAGCACCTGTCACTGCCTAGATATGTGTGCTGTCTGCCAGCACCCGATCCTGGTTATAATCTATTGTCAGCAATGAAGCTTGAAATGCACTCCCTCTCTCAGCTGTTAATTATGGTAGTGTGTGCCCTTGCTTGGTTTCAGGTGTGCAGGTTTATGCTCCTGCCCTTCTCTGAGCAAGGGTTACTTGGTTCTGCTGGTACAGTACTTGTGTGTTATACCATGGGAAAACAGGAAAACTATGATTGATTGATTTATTTTTATTTAGTTAGTTTTTGTTGATGGGGAACGGGGGACTAGACAATTCTGCATATTTTCTGTCTCTTCCTGGGAAGGGGGGGATACAGATGGAAACCAATTGGCATTGAACTAGATTAAGCTGTTGGTGGCATTTTTAGTGAGTGGGGGAAATTTGGTCAGGACATGGGGGAAGTTCCTCTACTCTTGGGATATCCTGGGACTGATGATTTTGGAAACTGAATTCTATAAAATTTTTAGTAATTAATTTTTTCCAACCTTAACTGAATTATTTAATTGTATTCTTGAAACTAATGCCCTTCCAGAATCTATGACAAAAGCTTAGTTATGATTTATAAAAAAGGAAAGAGACAGGATTTAGTTAACTGAAAACCATTAAGCCTACTAAACATGGACGTTAATATTTTAGGTAACATGATGGCTAATAGGCTATCTAGAGTAGCTTGTTCTACATCTATTTGGCAAATGCAAGATAATTTAATACTTCTAAGGAAGGTATTTTCAAAAAGGAACAGAGGTGCTTTAAATGAGCATATTCTTAGCTTAGACCAAGATAAGGCTTTTGATCGCCTTTCACATGATTATTTGTTCTCCTGTCTGACAGCATTTGGGATCCTGAAGAACTTTATTCAGTCGATGCAGACATTTTATTCAGTAGCAGAGGTAATCCCAAATGTTAATGGATGAATGGGTGGTGCAATTTCAGTACATCGACGAGTAAGGCAAGGATGCACTCTGAGTCCTTTGCCTTATGATTTTAGCTTAGACCCTTTTTTGAGACATTTGGCTTTGGATAGAAGAATAGAGGGACTGTCTCTCACATCTGGACTCCAGCCTCTGACAGTTTTGGCCTATGCAGATGATGTCCTGACAATTGCCACTGAGAAATCAGGTAGAGCTATTCTGAAGAATTTCAGTAAGTTTACTAATATATCTAGTTCAAAAATTAACTATAATAAGAGCAAGGGGACTATATTAAGCTCTGCTTCTATACCACTAGAAGGGAAACTAGCTGACATAGAAATCTCAGGCAGTGCCCTTAAAATGTTGGGAATCAGTTTTGGAAAGGGGAATATGGCTATGGAGAATTTGGAAGCTTGCTTGAAACTAATAAATTCTGTTTCATCAAAAGGCAAAGGAAGGCTGGCACACCTGCACAGTGGTAGACCTTCCACTTGCGACTCTATTTATTTTTATTTTATTTATTTAAGGATTCGGAGAAGACCTTTGAGCACAATCTCTTTTACAAAGGTTCCACGTCAGATTGACAGACAATAGGCATACAGTATTACATCAAGCATGTATAGAACATACATATTTTACAATATTACAGTGTTATCATTAGTACCATGAAATTAGTACAGTGTCAGTAAAGGATATAGAAAAGCAGTGGTGAGCTACATGGGCAAAGCAGGGAATGACCCCCTTTTGAGTTGACAGGAGACTTAGGAAGGGTAAGCAGCCTTGTTTTGGGACTCTGTCAAAAACAGGAGGGTGAAATACTGGCTGGTGGTGCCAGAGAGAGGGAGGAAAGTAGAAGGTGGCTTCAGAGGGGAAAAGTGCTTGACTAAATGGTCATACAGGGGAATGGGGAGAGAAGTGGTGCGGGGATAGGGTTATGATGAAGGGAGGTACTCAGGGGGAACAGCAGGGGTGGCATGCTGAAAGTCACATGGGGGTGGGGTTGGCCCTAGGATGACTTAAGTTTGTGAATGGACTCAGGAGTCAGATGGCCAGCCTCAGGGAGGAAGACTGAGTGTCCTAGAGAGTGCACTCCTCCTCCTCCAGGGGGAGGGTGGGTTTGTTGCCAGCACTCAGTGGACCTCTGGTGGAGGCTGGGGGTACTGCTAGCTGGAGCTTACAGCAGGGGAAGGTGGGGCAGATGTCGACATGTTGCCCTTGATGGCATTGCACACTATGTCTCCCATCTAGAAAACTGGAAAATGTGGCCATGTGGTATGCTGCTCGCCTCATCTCACGTGTCTCGTACCATTACCCCATGGTTCTCCCCAAACACTGAGCCTCAGGTTCCATTGGGGGGACAGCTGGACCCTCCCTGAAGACCCACCCTGTGGGGCAAGCTGGGGGTGTATACTTGGGATGGTACATCCCCAGAAACCGAACCTCAGGTTCTGACAAGGGGAAACCAGGCCCCGCTGAAGGCCCCTTCATGGGGGTAAGCAAGGGGGGGGGACACTGAGATGGTAAGTCCTGGGGATGGATGACAGGGCTGGGGGCTGAGGTAGGGCCAATGTGGCCTGACCCAGGGAGTATAAAGCATACTAAATAAAAAAAAGGAAAAGCAGACTTATTTTCCCCCCAAAAAGATAGTGTTTTTGATAAAAACTTTATTACTTACAGTATGTTTATATATTAGTTACATTTTTCCACCATCTAGTGCACAGGAAGTATGGTTATGTAGCCTATTCTTTAAGGGTAATATGGGGTAATAGGCTAAACCCAATCAAAAGGATGTAACTCATAGGACAGTAAAAGAGGGAGGACTTAATATGATAAATCCCTTAGTGTTTAATTATAACATTTTTATCTATAATAACTTTTTTCTGTTCTTGAGGCCAGGAAGCCAAGTGTGGAAAGTTCTCATGCTTAAATGGATGACTCCAGCAATAGGGGTTTAGGACAAAGCTGAAATCATAAACTTGAATAAAACACAATATCTGCCACATTATGCTAAATTAACTATTCAGAAAATAATGAAATGGGGTATGCCATTTGAATAGGCACAGACAATATCCTGAAAAGTTCTTTATAGATTAATTATGGTGAAAGCCTATACAGGAGAGGTTAACTTCCTGAAATGTCCAGCAGAAAATATGAACACAGCTTTGTCTCAGCTTATTAAGAAGAGCATATCAGCGTTTGTGTGGGATGTGTCATGGCTAAGTTGTCATGGGTGACTGGATGGTAAGAATAACTAAAAAAACAATAAACAAATTGAAGAGATGGTTTGTTCCAGGACTAGCTGCGTAAACATACTAGAAACCTAAGAACATCTTTTTTTTTCAAATGTACATGCATTATAGATAGATGCAGACTGCAAGTGCTAGACCGTCCAAATCCACTCAATACCAATTAAGCACTAGAATGTCTTTCAACAGCTCCCTATGAGAAGGGGAATTAAGATACACCTCTCTGGTTAAAGTCACTGCTGATGCAGTAAGACTGCAAACTGACTGCCTAAGGTAATAAGTATTGCACAGTCTGGAACTGTCTGATGAGGCTGGGGTGTTCTCATTTTCCTTTTATCTCTCTGCAGGGGTTAAACATTGAAGGTTGATGATTGTTACTTACCCTTGCTCTCTATGTCTGTACAATGTAGAATCATTATTTCTGTTGTATTTAATTGTGTTGTGTTGTGTTGTGTTGTACCACTGCTTATATCTTTTGTTTTTGTACTGTGCATTAGCCATCTTGATGGCCTGGGTTATGCCTGAAAAAGGTCCACTGGACCAGTGTACTTATCCAGCCAACAAATACACAAATTAATAAAAATTTCTGGAAAATGATAGCTAAAGAATGGCAGAAGCCGTTCGTTGCTAAGTTAACTTAAAAGGAACTGGTTCTTGGTGTTTTTCCTGGAACTTGGAATAAATTTACCTCAACAACTCTACAGGTTATGTTTTTCATAATAAAACATTACATTTGGCAGGCAAGATGTACGTGGGTATTACAACAGAAGACAATCACATATCAGGAGTTGATAAGGAATATAATTATCTCTCTTCAACAGGTTAGAGAATAGGATGAGACAGCTACTCAGAAGCATCAAGTTAGAGTCTTATGTAAAAGCTGTACCTTTTTGTATAAATGATAAATGAAAAATAATCATCTGATAATTGTAACGCAAATGGGGACTGTGCTAGGTAAGGGATTATGCACCTTCTCTCACACTCTCTCTCTCTCTCTCTTGGTCTTTAAGTATGCATTGTAACAATGTTTTTGCTTTCTTATCTAAAGTTTTTTGGGTTTATTCTGATTATGTTGCTTTATTTCGTTACACCATTGTGAATGTTGTGATGTGTTTCCATTAATCCTAATAAAATCCCCCTTATTCTTTTCAAGAAGTGCCATGGGATCTTTAATGTCCACCTGAACAACCACCTGAATGGGTAAATGGGACTTTGATTAAATGTCTCAACCGAAAGACAGCACCTCAGGAGTGCAGCACCCCCCCCATGCTGTACTCCAGTGTCATAGTGGGATTTAACCCAAGTGCTTGGTGTGGGGATGGAAGACAAAGCCTTCTAATTTTCTGTCCTCAGAGGCAAGTGTGCAACCTGCTGAGCCACTGACACTTTTAAACAAACCCCAGATTAACACACTATAAGTGATTTATGTGGATGTTGAATTAACTAAAGCCCTTTGCCACACACTCACTGACTTTGAGCCAGGAGAGAAGCAGGGACACTGAAGCCACTCATGGAAATTGCTCATTATTTTCTTTCTTTTTTCAGGACATTTAAAGGTTAAATATGAAAACTTAAATGTGGTAGTATTAGGGTGGACACATTTAATTACTTTAGGATTGCTTGGGTATTTTTTGTGGCACTGGCAGACAGGATTATGACAAAAGCCAGAGCAGGCATGCCAAGTGTGGGCAACTTGGATATGGCTAGTGCACTGATTTTTTTAAACATTCAATGAAGTCATGTGTGTGTGCTGGGACTGTATTCATGATGTTGTGTTTAGGAAACATCACAGGTAAGGCCCAAAACTGACCAATCAGAGAGCAGGGATTCTTCTTGCCATTGTGTAATTAGTACTGAATAGAGAGGTAGAGTGTGAGCGCAAAACAGATGTTCTGCAATGCTGCAAGAGATGGATTTGAGCGTGTAGACTGGAGCCATGTAGAGGATGTTCACTGTGGTCAGTGAGAGAGACGGTGAGACAGTATGAGGTAGAGATGTTCATGCAGTCTAGAAGGATTGCTTTGATTATTAGAGGTGGGCAAGCCAAAGCAGGCTCGAGCCTAGCTCAGCTCAACTTGACCTCTATAAGTGATAGAGAGCCAAAGTCAAGCGGAGCCAGTTATGGTCAACATAAGCATTTTTCCTGTCCTTAGTAGTTTGTGTGGTGTCTGAAACGTTCAACTCCTATGTGGAGAACAGCTTGCAGTAGCCATGGCTTGGCTCCTGTTTTGGTTCATGGAGTCAAGCCAGACCCCTGGCTCAGCTCTAGCTTGGCTCTAGGTGAAGAATTCCTGGCTTGCCCAGCTCTATTGATTATCTGTAAGCTGCTGTGAGGACTGGAGTAGCAGTGAGGGACATTAGACAAGTCTACTGTTTTTCGCATTGTTGCTTCTTGTTTCATGTTTTCTAATAACTCTTGGGATGAGGCAGCTTGGACTTTGTAGAAAGAAAGGGCGAAAAACACACCATCAGAGCAGCGTAGCAGCATACATGAAGTTTTAATTTGTTAATGTGCTGGGTACAGTTCAATGAGATACTGTTTTTTTTTTCCCCCAAAAGAGATGTAGTCAGTATGGTGAGAGGGGAGTGGTAGTGAAGACCATAATGTACTGTGTGTTAGCAAAGAAAACCAAAATGATTGCAAAATATACGTATAAATATTTTTTAAATGTTCTAGTGCTGTCCTGATATGTGATGAGGATAAGCACCAGGGTGACCACACATATAGTTAAATCAAAACACAGTCATTTGATGTGTTAAGTCAATTAGATTTGTTGATTCTCAAGACCCGTTTTATAAGGCTTTAATGCTTTTTTTTTGAAATATGATTTTTATTACAAGGTTTTTTTTCCACACAAATCAGGTACAAAGCTTTACATGCTTAAGTGTATCAGGCAGAGTAAGAAAACTACATGGTATATTGCCGGGTCCATCAAAAACAATGGCAAGGTAAGACAAATGTTATTTTTTTCTGGCGCCCAATCCCAGAGGCTCTGGGCACCATGCAAAAGACACAAGCTCAATTTACAGACACAAAGCTATATCTTCATACAAATCCCATAAATATATAAAACCCTCTAAATTTAGAAAGACTAATAACACTAGTGTCAAACAAAGTCTGAAAATGCCTGATTGAACATGTAGAACTTCAGGCGGATCTTAAAGACCTCCACTGATGGGGCCTCCCTCACCAACAACGGGAGTGAATTCCATAATACAGGACCGGTGACACTGAATGCTCAAATGCCTGCAGTTTTTAATCTTGTCCTAGGAATCATCAGGAAGCCCCTCAAGGAGGACCGGAAGGGCTGAACTGAGGCAGCAGGTGTAAGAAGGTCAGCCAGGTAACAAGGGCCCAGTCTGTGTAGGGCCTTATAGGTGAGCAAGCCCACCTTGAAGAGCACCCTCCATTGAACTGGCAGCCAGTGCAGTTCTCACAGCACCGGGGTGACATGGCAATATTTCTACTGGCCTGTCAACAACCTGGCAGCTGCATTCTGCACTAGCTGCAGTCAATGGAGGGTGCCTCCAGAGACCCCGAGGTAGGGTGCATTACAGTAGTCTAACCTGGATATGACAAATGCATGTACCAAGGTGGGGAGGTCCAGGGGTGGAATCAGGTGCCTAATCCTGGTGATATTTCTCAAATGAAAAAACTTCCCTTGACAACGGCAGACACCTGATGTTCCATTGTCATGCTGCTGCCAAATATCACACCAAGATTACGCACCTTAGAGGATGCCCTCAAAGGGACTGACCCTAGAACAAGTCCAGAGTCTTCCCACAGGGGCAACCCCACCCGCCTCCTATTTGACTCCACCACCAGTACCTCCGTCTTATCGAGGTTCAGTCATAACCAGCTGGAGGCCATCCAGTCATTGATTGCTGCCAGACAGTTGTTTAATACATCCATTGCATTTGATGTTCCAGAGCAAAGGATAAGTACAGCTGGGTATCATCAGCATAGCAATGAAATCCCAAGCTGTACTTCCTAATGATCTCTCCCAGGGGTAGCAAGTACATAGCGAACAACATCGGAGACAACACTGAACCCTGAGGTACCCCACAAGACAGAAGGCTAAGAGATGAGGAAAAATTCCCCATCACCACCCTCTGTCTTCTGTTTGTCAAAAAGGACTCAAACCAGCAAATGACAGTGCCGGTGAGTCCACAGAAGTCCCTCAGATGGTCCAGCAGCACCTTATGGTCCACCGTGTCAAAAGCAGAAGAGAGATCGAGTAGGTAATAACATTTTCCTAGGAGGTTCAGTTTTGAAATAGCCAAGTCCCACAACAGTAGCATTGCCTTTACTTTATCTATGACATATTTCCTATCACATCCCCTCATTCATTTCTCCTTTGCATAGTTCTTCACCCTCCCACCATCCCCTCTCAGGGCTTAGTAGGTTATGGACAAAACTCTGTGTCTGCTGATGATTGGTAGAACACCCATTTCTGCCATCTAAGCATATAAGCTGGTGTCTTATTCTGTATTTTAGCATTACGGCCCTCTACTAGATACGGGTCTTTCATTATTTGCCTCCAGTCAGTGATGGTTGGAATGATATCTGTCATCCATCTTCTTGTGAGAGCCTTCTTGACTGCAAGAAGGTATATTGGGAGAAGAGTGCAGTCCCAGGGTGAAGAGTGATCCGGGAAGATCTCTAGCAAGGATTGTTCAGCCGTTAATTTGATTGGCTTGCCAATGCAGAGGGAAAGGGTGGTCTGTATTCACAGCCAGAAGGGCATCAAAAGTGGAAGGCTTTAATGCTTAGTGCAATAAAGAATGGACAAACTAAAAAACATATGTTATATTGCAATTTTGTGGTGTGTACTGGAAAACAGCAGTGTGTGGAGTAATTCTTGCTGACAAACCTGTAACTGTTAATATGGATGCAAATACATTTTAGGTATGCATACACATTTTATTATAATTTATAAAATGGCAAGAGAGAATCTAGAAACTGTACTAGTCAAAAGTCATAACTAGACTTTGAGTTAAAATACTATTGATACACAATCAGGTGTCACATTTCCTTTCAACATTTTATATTAAAATGGGAAATGATGGAAGGTTTGATACCTTTTACTGAACCAACAAGTGCCTTGTACAAAGATGGAATTATACACAAGCTTTTGGGGCCTTACAGGTCCCTTCTTCAGGTAAATAGCAAAACTGAGCAACATAAGCACACCATAATAACTGAGAAACAAGAGGGACAACGCCATGCAACATGGCAAGATGTAAGACCTGCACCCACATATGCACACAGACCACCATCAAGACAAGCCAGAACAACATAATACAAATCAATGGATCCTACACATATGAGTCCAGCAATGTTGCTTACCTAATTCAGTGCAAGAAGTGCACAAATGGATGCTATATTGGGGAAACTAGTAAACCACTGAAAACCAGGATGAATCACCACCGTCACACAATAGTAAACCAGGTTATCAGCACTCCAATAGGAAACCATTTTTCACAAATAGATCACTCTCTCTTGGATTTATCTGTCTTGATACTAAGAGACAACTTCAAAAACACACAGGACAGAAGGACATGGGAACTGAAATATTTTAAACAGTTTAAATCTAACATTTCTGCACTGAATCAGGACACTGGATTCATGACACACTATGGTAAACTATAATTTCTCTTTTTATTGTGGACTCAATCATGACATTATTTATCACACTTTGGTTCTGTATTTCTCTTGTTATTGTTTTTTTCTGAGTTCCTGCCTAATCTGCTTTTTTTACCTGTACTTTGCATCCTCCCTGCATCTCCTACAAACTCTTCAGCTCAGTCCTGCCTACTCCCTGATCTTTTCATACCTACTGTTTATACTACCTCATACTCTATTTATCTGGGCCTTTGTTCTTTTGTTTCTTCTTATGTCTTTACTTCCATGCATTTCTTAGGCATCGCCTGTCTATTCATCCCTTACAGCCAACCTCTGATCTCAGATCTTTCTTAACTGTGTTCCTGTCTGGTCCTTTGTTTTCCTTTTCAAGCTTCCTTTCATCTCCTACTGACCTGTTCCTACTTATTCCCCCGCCCCATTTCTTCTCTCACATCATTTTTACATTCACTTATGCGCATGCGCAAGGACCGTTTTGGGAGAGTAACACACTTTGGAGGTGTGCCTCTCCCTTGCAATCCACTGCTCAGTTGAGCAGGTGTGGCAGTCCTGCACCAGTTGACGGGGGGTGCCCAATCCCCCGTCGGCTCCACGGCCCCTCCAGCCCTCTTCTGCCACACTGGGAGCCCACCCCAGCGTGGCAAATGTCCCGCGTCATCAATTGTAAAAAAAAAACCTGTGAATTAAAACCGTCCCACGCAGTCTCCCACCCACCTCCCAGAACCCGCACCCACCCACCCTGCACCTCCCACCACCCCCTCACCCCCATACTTACCTCCGGAGCTTGGCGCGACGATCTTCGGTGGACCGGGAACACGTCTGCACTCTTCAAAGCCGACCTCGAACTGAGGAAATGCCGGTAAGCTGTATAATGGGCTAGATAGGGGGTTTTCAATGTTATTGCATATCTCAGGCATTTTTTGGAATTTTTGCACCAGATTTTCAACATGGGGTTTTTGGGACCCCTTCTCATGAATGATGTCACTGTCATGGCATTATTTGGGCCCGAAGGGTGATTTTGCAGTCAGTGTGCAGTCACTGCGTGAAATCACCCTTCAGGCCTGAATAATGCCATGACAGTGACATCATTCATGAGAAGGGTCCCAAAACCATGTCGAAAATTCAAAAAAAATGACTGTTTATGCGTCATGCTATGCAGTTCCTACGCAGGCTCATAAGTTTATGAATTTTCAATATTTTCACTCCAGATTTTCAACATTGCCATTTTACCACACCTCCTTATGAGCAGTACAGCTGTCATTTTTCACATCCTGCCCAAAATGTGTTTCTGCCCATGTAGCTCACAATGGTGCAGTCGGTGTGCAAAATCAATGTATGGAATGCATTAAGAAAATCACGGTGACACTGTTCATTAGCAGTGGTCTTAAAATTGTTATGTTGAAAATTTGGTGAAAAAATTCCTAAAAATGACTGTTTTACGAGCATGCGTTGCGCAGTTCCTACACACGCTCGTAGGTTTGCGAATTTTCAATATTTGCACTCCAGATTTTCAACATTGCCATTTTACCACACCTTCTTATGAGTAGTACAGCTGTCATTTTTCACATCACACCCAAAACGTGTTTCCGCCCATATGGCGCACAATGGGCAAGATCAATGTCCTGAAATCAATGTATGGGACACATTAAGAAAATCACAGTGACACTGTTCATGAGTAGAGGTCTTAAATGGCTATGTTTAAAATCTGGTGAAAAATTTCCTAAAATAACTGTTTTACGAGCGTGCATTGTGCAGTTCCTACGCACGCTCGTAAGTTTGCGAATTTTCAATATTTTCACTCCAGATTTTCAACATTGCCATTTTACCACACCTCCTTATGAGCAGTACAGCTGTCATTTTTCACATCCTGCCCAAAATGTATTTCCCCCCATGTACTGCACAATGGCGCAGTCGGTGTGCAAAATCAATGTATGGGACACAGTAAGACAATCACAGTGACACTGTTCATTAGCAGAGGTTTTAAAATGCCAATGTTGAAAATTTGGTGAAAAAATTCCTAACAATGACTGTTTTACGACCGTGCATTGCACAGTTCCCACGCACACTCGTAGGTTTGCAAATTTTCAATATTTCCACTCCAGATTTTCAACATTGCCATTTTACCACACTTCCTTATAAGCAGTACAGCTGTCATTTTTCACATCCTGCCCAAAACGTGTTTCCACCTATGTAGCGCACAATGGGGGTAACAAAAAGGTCATGCTGAAAATTTATTGTGCAAGAACCAGCAATTGCATAGGGCATTAGGGTAAAGCACCATACGTGCCAAACACCACTGCAAATACCTGCAAGCGAACGTTCGGCATTGACAAATGCTTGTTTTACTTTGCATCTTATATAGACTTTTTATCTCTAGTCCCCTTTTATTTCTTTCCTTCTTCACTTTCTGCTATGTTTTTTAAGTTGCTCCACAGTGGATATATGTATACTGCTTATGTTGCTCAGTTTTGCTATTCACCTGAAGAAGGGACCTGTGAAGCCCTGAAAGCTTGTGTATAATTCCATCTTTGTACAAGACACTTGTTGGTCCAATTAAAGTTGTCAAACCTTCCATCATTTCCTGTTTTCCAAGGATCAATACGGATGGAATCTCTTTTTACAACATTTTACATTCAATTCACTCCAAAGTCATGCCGGTATTTGCAACCTAATTACAGATTTGTACACCAGACATTCCCCTAACTAACATCACTAGCAACAGCCAGAGCCCCCTTCTCTCTTTCTCTTTCTGTCCCTTGATTGTCATTTTCGTATAACTTCAGCATACAAAACTGGGTGTTAGCTCTGTAATATGAACATTCGAACATGCGACAATGGCATCAGACTTAGGCCTCAAGGTCTATCTCATCTGTTCAAAAATGCAGCTCACAGTAAAGGGAACTGCTGCTGCCCCCTTCCCTTTCCATCCCTCCCACCAAATTTACCCTCCGATTTCACCACCCAGGTTAATTGTCTCCCTGCTTGTACTTTGCACATGAACATATCCCATCCCTTCTTAAAACTCCCCACTGAACCCAACAAGATCACCTCCTCAGGCAGCACGTTCCAAGCCACCACCACCACCACCACCTTTTCCATGAGGTAATGCTTCCTCAGCTCCCTCCTGAGCCTCTCCTCCACCAGTTTCAGACTATGTCCCCTCTTAGTCCCTTCCCCTTCAATCTAAACATACCTTCAGTACTAACTTTGTTTGTGCTCTTCAAGTACTTAAAGGTCTCAATCATATGTCCTCTGTCCCTTTTATTCTCCAGGGAGTACATGTTGAGTTCTCTTAGTCTCTCCCTATAGGATTTCTCCCCCATTCCCTGGATCATCTTGGATGCCCTCCTCTGGACTCCCTCCAGGAGCCTGAAATCCCTTTTTAAGTATTGGTGCCAGAACTGTACACAGTACTTCAAGTGCAGCCTCACCAATGGTCTGTACAGGGGCAGAATTACCTCCTCCCTCCTTGAAGTGATCCCCCTAACAATGCACCCCAGCACTCTGTTTGCCTTTGCTGCTGCTTTTCTATCCTGTACTGAGTGATTCATATTCCCTGTGATCACCACACCAAGATCCTTTTCCTCCTCAGTTATGGATATCTGCTCCCCCCCACCCAAGTGGTAACTGTGTCCTGGGTTCCTGGCCCCAAAATGTAGTATACTGCACTTCCTAGTATTGAACCTCAGCTGCCATGTGTTTGACCACAGTCTAAGTCTTTCCAGATTCTCCTGCAATACCTTTCTCCATTCCTCACTGTCCACCACCGGACCTAATTTGGAGTCCTTGGTGGACAGACTCATCTTGCTCTTAACTCCCTCTGCTATGTCCACTATGAAAGCATTAAATAGCAGTGGACCCAAAACCAATCCTTGCGGGACCCCACAAGTGACCTTCCTGGGTGACGAGAATTCCCCACCACCACCACCCTCTACTGTCTGTTGCTCAGTAAGTTCCCTATCCACTGTACCAGCTTCACCCCTACCCCCAGGTTCCTCAGTTTGCCCATCAGTCTCCCATGTGGCACAGAGTCAAATGCCTTGCTGAAGTCCAAATACAGGACATCAACCGGCCATCATTACCACAATCATTCAACAGCTAGAGCTCCCTCTTTTTTCTCTCTTGAATATCTCATAATTATACTAAAGAGGATTAATCAATGCATTTTGTTGTTTAGAAATACAATGTCTTCCTTGATTGCATCCAAACAACAATGTTTCTGTATACAGTGCATGCCTCTTATAATGGGCTGAAATGGCATAAACAATTTTGTTTGTTATAAGCCTTATCCATTAAAACACTAAACCACCCCAAAAATTTTTTTAGCAGCACACACACACACACACACACACACACAGTATGGGCACATTCACACACATGCACATAACCTGACAGAGACTAGCGAAGTTACAACTTTTTCAGTGATTTATTTATTTTTTTTGGTTTGTGTGGCTTTGTTTGCAGCTTAAAATAAGTCTTTATTGTTTAAATAAGTTTTAAAAACTTCCCTGTAATGGCATCTTTATTTCTGGGCAAAGTAGCCCATCGTGCTTCACTGTGTATTCTGCTTTGTGGTGTATTTGTGCCTCATCCTCTCAAGGGCCGAAAGCTGTGTCCAGTTGGGAGGTATGTCTTGTCTCTGTTCTATGGCTCTTCACAAGGTCCAAATAGCATGCCAAATGTCCACCATTGTTACCAGTGTCTCCTCTATATCAACGCCATCTTCCTCATCATTGTCACCAACCCATGTCTGTGGGGATGTCAGTTTCCAGCAGTGGTTTGTTTTTGCCAAGGCAACAAAGTACCATATACTCCTCCACACTTAGTCCTGGCAGTGGATCAACAATCTCAGACTCTTCAGATTCATCATCAAACAGGTCAGTTGTAGTGTTAAATCCACATCCACATCATAAAGTAGCAGACTATCACAGTGTTAAATCCACCCTCCATAAAGCAGTGGATTATCATATCCTGGGAGATGTAATCCCAGGCACTGTGCATTAAACTGACAGTGTCCAGCAAGTTGATTTTTTTCACACAGCAAGATGCTGTCAGGTCACTGTCATCATCCAGGACTTCATACAGCTTATCCTGAATCTGCCTGACATGGTGCCTTTTAAAGCAGTAAATTATGCCTTGGTCCAAACGCTGCACTAGGTAGTGTTGGGTGGTAAAAACACCATCTGATATTTCTAAGTCCTGGAACAGGAGGGTGGCCACTGAAGTTATCAAGTACCGGTGAGATCTTGCAACCTCGTAACTGACAGTCCTAGGTTCTAATCCAGTCTGTGAAAATTTTTGCTGTCATCCATGTAGTATGATTGCTGTGGTAGCTTACCAGCTGATTGTTGATGCCTCTTAAACAATGAAGTTATGCAGACTTGTCAACAGCTAGGAGGGTGTATTTTTTTTCAGTTCCTGACATGTTGCAGATGCATAGGACAGAAATGCACTCCTTAGCTTTTTTTAACCCCATAGGTGTTTCTGACTTAAATGTGAGGGTTCCATATCCAACACATTTGTTAAAAAGCCCATCTCATCTGTATTGAATATGTTCTCTGGAACATACCCTTCCAATGGACCTGGCAGGACATCACAGACCCAAGCCCCAGCACCCTCTGCATCAACATTTAGCTTTTCCCCCATGCACATTTTTGAAGTCTATCTTATTCTAGTGTTTCCACTGTGTCAGCCATCCATCAGAAGGTATAAAATCAGGTTTCCCCCAATGCAGAAGCTAATTGTTGAGTCTTTTGCAGAAGCAGGGGGCCACTAATTAAAGCTTCTCCCTCCCTGGCATTTGTAAACCACCTGAGCAGTGCTTCCTCAATCTCGCAATCCTTACCATCTCTTTTATGTTTTCACTCAGGATTGCTGTTAGAATGTCATTCTCCAAAAAGCCTCTCTTGTTGCTTTAGGAGGTCACTAAGTGTGGACTTGGGGACTGAGGAATGTATTGAGATGTCCCTAAGACTTAGCTTCTGCAACTTGTCTATTTCATTTAGAATCTTTATCTTGTGAGATAGTCATTCTGCTTCATTTAGCCATGTCAAATCAATGCCGAGAAATGCCAATCTGATAAAAAAACAGGTGAAGAATGTTATATGAGGTGAAAGGAGGCTACTGTATTTATTCCTTGGAAATTGTAAAGCAGCTGAACCTGTTGAAAATCTGCTGCCTAATTAACACCGATTTAATGAGTCACCAGCAGTCCGATCAGTGATCTCAATGGCCACTATAGACGGTGGTTCGAATATGGCTTAAATATATGCTGTATAATATAGTTTAATAGGAAACAGCATTTGGCAAATAAAATCCATATGTTAAAACGGTCTGTCTGTCTGGTAAAATGGTGTCCATTATATTTGGTGCACATTATATTTCCTTAGCCTGCAACCTCAACATGCTTTTCATAAGTGGCTAAAGCCAATTCAGGCTGTGCTTTAAAGGATTTGGTGCACTTCCTAGGTCCATGAGAACACTCAGCCTCCAATCTGATGTCTTTATGCACCTGTGGCATGCATACAATCATTTAAACCATTAAACCACAGTTTACCATGGCTCATTCATTACTTAATTCTTCAGCTTGTATCCCACATACAAGTTGATGGGAAAGCCAACAGAGCAAGTATGAGCTGCCAGATATTCAGCAAAGGTGGCAACAAACTAGAGATTTTGATTTCAAAGAAAGTGCAGTTAACAGGAGAATGGGGACTCTTTTTATATATGTAACTATTGCATACAGGTTTTAAGGGACACCAGTTCATCTGAATCGTTCACTCTCTCAAAGAAAGAATCCTAGAAATCATGAGCTTCCTGAAATTAATCTATAATATGTTGCCCAAGTTTTCATTCATGTGTAATGACATGCATTAGGTAGTAACTGTTCACTCTGCAGTCTGCACTGCCTAGTTTAACTCAGATAGTCACCATGCAGGTATAGAAAATTATCTGATCACATTATCCATTTTGTCAGATGAAAAACTATTAGTGATTAAACAAACTCATATAGGTAGTAGTATTTGGATAAGGGTTCTGGGATACTATCCATGCTGTTTTAAAAAGCTGGGATCATGCTGAATATTCAAAAATAATAAATAGATAGATAGTTCACTACCCAAATCAATTATCCTATGTGCATCAAATATTCTCTGCTAGTACTATTTAAGCCTTTTTATAGCCTGGTGAATAAGATAATTCACTACCCATATAGCTCTAGTCTGAATTATCCTTTTTCCAATGGGATTGGCCTATCTGTGGTACTAAATATCAAAGACCTCACATCTCATTTGCACATCTCTATTAATATGACCCTATTTTTTAACAACATATTGTTTTACTGCACAGGTTAAAGCTTTTTTATTAATATTTACTTGAGACTGCAGACTGTTCCAAGTAGTTGGAAATTGATTCATCAATCAGAGGAGCATTCTGTGATATATTTCTAGTTTCTGTTAAAGGGCATGGATGATAAATTGTTTTGGCTAGTTAATTGCAGATTTATTCTGTAGGAAAGATGGTTTCTTTAATGAAATCTAGATAATTAAACCAGATGTAACCTGTCAATACAGGGGGAAAATGTTGCCCATTCGACAGATAGAGAGAAATATATGGTAATTTATTGTAAGTGCTGTTGCACTGCATTGATTGTGTTTGACTTCTAGCAACTAAACATTTGTTTCCTTTTTAATTAGGAAAAGATTTTCATTTTGGTGCCCCCGACTGTTTGTTGCAAAGCTCGTGTTACAACACAGTGGACTAAAATGGAACCCTTATAGCTTGCCTCTCAATGACATTGAATTTGTTTGAAGGTACCTTCATTCTAACATGCAAATTGTCTCCCAGGTGGTAATACAATTAAGGTAAAATGAACTTTGCAACAAAAAAAATGGAAAGTACACATTTTCTGTCTAGGGCTACTGTACTGCAAATGACTAAAGAATAAGGATTGGAGAACCTTTTCTGGTTCTGTTTAAAACAATTGCAGGTTCCTAAAAAGTTTTTCTTCAAACTAGGGTTATGTTAATGCTAAATGGTCATTAACATTAACCAGTAATCAGGATGGCATGGGGTCATAATGTTGTATGACACAACAGTGCAGCAATGTACCATGCTGTAATTACAGTAGATACATTGCTGCTGCTCAGACATACTGCCAAAATACATTTCAGCTAAAGAAGCTAGTGGCTTCTTTGTTTCTTGTGGGGGCTCCTCCATCTCACCCACCATTATGGGGGGATGTGCCCCTGATCCTCCCTTATTCATATAATCACCTCTGGGGGGGTTCAACATGGGGACAGGGAGAAACACTGCCAGGGGAGGAAAAAAAAGAAACTGCACAATGCAGTTTCGCAAAAGTCTGGGACTGGGATTTGAGCCCCAGTTTACAGACTCATAACACCCCTGCACTGCCACGGCTCATCCCACTGAGCCATGGTGGCAGCTCAGTAGACTACCTCCCCAACAGAGGTCTTCACCTGTGTGTCACTCCTCCTCCTCCCCACAGATGCGCGACAGGGGTACAAAACCACATGCAACATATATGCCTTGCAGGGTGTTGTACCCTATCGGAGCTAGTACACCACGCTATTTGTTCCATGCAGTTCTGTATAAGACATATTGACCGGGTAGGGTCAGGATAGTGCATTATAGCCATGGATCTACATCTGATAGTGCACTATTCCAAGTTCTTATCAAATAAAACAGATTACATACATTCCTACAGTGCAGAGCCAAAATTTGCTGATTTCCTGGCATATTGAATAGTGTGCAATCCATACACTACTACCCTAGTTCAGACCTAGTAGTCTGAATATGTACACAAATGTTTCATATGCTCCTGTTCTAGTACACTCACTGCAAAGGAGTGAGAAGAGTCAGAGGTACACAGAAATCTTGGAGTCGGTGAAACACCCTATATAGGGTAAGGGAACAAAAGGGTTTCAAAAAACAAAAAAAAAACAGGCAGAGTAGAAGGTAAGTAATGATGGAAGTGATGCAGTACAGTGACTGTGGTGTGGCAGTTTTCGGGGAGACCTTCTGAAGACTGCAGTGCTGCCCCATCTGCATGCACCTCTCTGGGCTGATGAGGGAGGTTGCTAAACTCCAGGTTGAGTTGTCTAGGATTCGGGGAACCACCTCCCCCACTTAAAGACCACCAAGCCTGCTGCTGCTAACTCAAAGGATGCCTAAGGGGAGGAGTGGCTTTACTATGGTGGGCTCAGGAAGGGTGAGGGCATTGTTACAGAGGCACACCCCCATCTGGTAGCACTATGCAACTCCTACACCACTCTGGTAGGGTGGGACTGTAACATAGAGGCACCTGAGGTAGTGTCCAGGTAGGATGAAGGGGTCCTCCATAGTGGAAACCCCAAGGAGGGCGGCAGAAGACCCCAGAGGAGAAGGAAGCAACTCCTGGTTGGGTATTCCATTATGAGATGGATACATTTGGTGACAGGGAGGGAGGGGGAGAGGGAGGGTAGGAGCCAACCCAATGCCATGGTTTGGAAGGATGGAAAGCAGATCCTGAGGATTGTTAGGGCAGCAGGGCAGGAGGGAGAGCCGGATATCATTGTCCACCTGGGAACTAATGGCCTGGCTAGGGACAAGGAGGGTATAGTACAGGAGGTGTTGAGAGAGTGGGGGAGGGGTCTTAAGCAGGTATCAAGCTCAGAGACCTTTTCTGAGGTGCTGCCTGTCTATCACAGGGGGAGGATAGGGTACTCCATACCAGGAGCTTCAATCAGTGGTTGAGGGAATGGTGCAGAGAGGAGGGGTTCAGCTACATTGGGGACTGAGGTCACACCTGGAGAGATATTGGCCTGTATAGGGGAGATAGTCTGCATCTGTCCAGAAGGGGGCTCGCAGTCCTCAGTGAGTAGTTTAAATGTTACATTGGCCATCCCCAAGGGTACCTAATAAAAAGAAAAGCGAGTTAGTAGTAATGAAGGGAGATGTGAATGAGAACAGAGGTGGGAAAGAGAGAAGGCAAAAGGGAAAATGGAGGCTGATGAGCAGGGTGATACTAGAAGTTGGAAGGCCAAGTGTGCCTACACTCGAAGTCTGAGAAATAAAATTCCAGACTTAGAGACCATTATGGCAGAGGCTGAGATGGACATTGTCACCATTACAGAATAATGGTGCACTGAGAACCATGACTGGGATATAGCAATACCAGGCTATACTCTGTTCAGGAAGGACAGGGTGGGGGAAAAAAGGGGAGGAGTTGCTCTTTATGTGAGAGATATCATAAAAACTGCAGAGGTACAGGGAAGACAGGGGGACCGGAGGTACTGTGGGTCACCCAAGAGATGTGGAATGGATTGAGCCACTATTCACACTGACATGTTCTATAGACCTCCACCATGGGGGCTGAGTTGGATAAGGTTCTAGGAAAGCTATCTAGAGGATAGAAAATAAGGGGGAGGTGTTGCTTGTGGGGGACTTCAAACTGCCGGATGTAGATTGGAGCATCCCAGCTTCAGCTTGAACAAGAGGAGGGACTTACTGGACTCCCTGCAGGGCATGTTCCTCAGGCAACTAATTAGGGAGCCCAGTCATGAGGGGCAATATTGGACCTTGTACTAACTAACTAACTAACTGGCTAACTAACTAACTGGAACAGTGCTTCAGATGTCACAGTGGGTCACAACATGGGGACCAGTGATCACCGTATTGTGTTGTTTAATATAAGTACTGGAGCAGAATCCAATCACACAAGAGTGAAGGTCCTGGACTTCAGTAGAGAAGATTGTAAAAAGACGATGGAATGCCTCTGGGATGCCCTGGCAGGGAAGGGACTTGGGTGGAGTGGAGGAACTTTGGGTGCAACTAAAAGGGGGCAAAGAGAAGGCAACAAACCTCTGGGTGGCAAACAGAGGCTAGTAAGCAAAGGCAAGAGGAAAAAGAGACCACTATGGTTCTCTAAGTAGGTGGCTGGGAAGGTAAGGTAAAAAAGCTAGCATTCAGGAGGTATAAGAAGATACAAAATGAGGATGATAAGGAGCTGTATCTGAAGAAACAGCGGGAGGCAAGGAAATCAGTTAGGAGTGTTAAGGCATAAACAAAGGAGAAAATAGCCTAGGAAGTAAACAAAGGAGACAAGACCTTTTTTTAGGTATGCCAGCAAAAAGAGGAAGACCAGGGGAGAGACTTTAAGACTAAGAAGGGAAGGGAGGGATTGTGTCAAGGGCAACCAAGAAAAAGCAGACATCTTGAACAAATAGTTTTGTTCAGTGTTCACAGAAGAAGGGGAAGAAGAGGGGCCACAGAAAAGTGACAGGAACATCGATGCAAGGGGGGTGGACACTAGTCAATTTACAGAGGACACAGTCCTGAAGGAACTCTCAAATCTGAAAGAGGATAAGGCAATCAGACCAGATGGGGTTCATCCAAGGAAACTGTGGGAACTGAGGGAGGTGCTGGCTGCACCTCTGATAGTCCTGTTCAACCTCTCACTTGAGGCAGGAGTGGTTCCCAGGGGACTGGAGAAGGGCAGACATAATCCCACTTCACAAAGTGGTAGTAGAGCAGAGCAGAGGCTGGCAACTACAGGCCAGTCTGCCTGATTTTGGTGGTGGAGAAATTACTAAAATCACTAATGAAGGAAAGGATAGCAGAATACTTTGAATCCAGAGGATTATGGGACCTGAGACAGCATGGATTCACAGGGAGGAGGTCTTTTCAAGTGAATCTAATAGATTTATTTGACTGGATGTCCAAGGAATTGGATCAGGGAGGAGCAGTGGATGTGGCCTACCTAGATTTAGGCCTTCAACACTGTTCCACATAGGAGATTAGTAAACAAGTTGGGTAGCCTGGGAGTGGGACCAAAGGTGGTAAACAGTGTAAGAAATTGGATAAGGGATAGGAGACAGAGGGTGATGGTAAATGGAGTTTACTCTGAGCAAGGGAGGGTGACCAGTGGCATACACAGGGCTCTTTACTTGGACCGGTCATCTTTCTGTTGGAGGGCGCACCCTTGCTCCGGAGCACCCCCCCGATGACTCTGAGCCACCCCCCGCCTGAAGGTAACTTCCACTGGAAACTGAAATTTCGCTCAGCATTTTTTTTCTCCCTCTGTCTGCCGTTTGAATTTGGCGCCTCTTTCAAGTTGCATCTGCTAAATAGTAACGCATCAAGCTGTATCTTTGAAACGGCAGCACATATTATAAGCCTGTCCCTGCTGTGAAAGGAAACAGTGCTGCAGCGTAGCAAAGCACTTTTAACACACAGTGCAGTTTGCTTTTTTGGCTGCTTAACCTGGACTAAACGAGCCATTGCCCCTCGCTCTGCAGATCCCTGGCCTGCTTCAGTGGTCAGCACTGTGCTGAAGGACTGAGTGCTCATATTAGGGAGGGCATTTACATTTACATTTATGTGTCTCTACTTTGGATGAACTTGATTTTAAAGCGCTGATCTAACCTAGCTGCAGTTATTTAAAGTCAGGCTGTATACTTAAAATATGCAGATATCAACTACATACCTTTATGTAATGTATTATAGTGCCTTTGCTGCATACCGTAAAGAATTGTTCTGCAAGACTTAACCATTTTAAAGTTGATACTGCCGTTGAGTGTAATGCTATCCGCCTCCTTTCTTTTGTTTCCTCCCTCCTCGATGACTTCTCTTTGTCCTCTTCTCCTCCCTCTCTAAGCTCCTCCAATCCTCACACTCTCTGGACTGTAGCCTCCCTATATAGGAAAACACTCACCCTCTCTCTTTCTCCTTAGCTGAGGCTGTTGGAGGGCGCACCCTTGCCCCGGAGCACCCCGCCGACGACCCTGAGCCACCCCCCACCTGAAGGTAACTTCCACTGGAAACCAAAATTTTGCTGAGAATTTTTTTCTCCCTCTTTCTGCCGTTTGAATTTGGCGCCTCTTTTAAGTTGCATCTGCTAAACGGTAGCACATCAAGCTGTATCTTTGAAACGGTAGCACATATTATAAGCCTGTTCCTGCTGTGAAAGGAAACAGTGCTGCAGCATAGCAAAGCACTTTTAACACACAGTGCAGTTTGCTTTTTTTGGCTGCTTAACCTGGACTAAACGAGCCGTTGCCCCTCGCTCTGCAGATCCCTGGCCTGCTACGGCGGTCAGTACTGTGCTGAAGGACCGAGTGCTCTCTTCCTCGCAGTTGCTTCGCGACTGCTTCCCACCCACCCTTGGCCGGCTCTAGCTTTATAGGGTTAGGCCACGCCTCTAACATGCCCCTGTGATGCCCCTGAGTGGAAAATTACTATCTCCTTAGTTTTCCATTAGCAGGTTATACTGCTCTACAACTAGAGGGCGTATTAAATAGTTAGCATCTTAAACTGCTTTAAACAAATAAGTAAAGATTTTAACTCCTTTAACCCCTTTTTCTTCTAAGACTTAGCTCTTTCTCTGACAATCAACTCTTTTCTAACCTTATAATCAACATGGCCATCAGGGATTATGCAACTCTTCTACTTATCACAATCCTTTTTAACCCCTTTTTGGTCCAAGTCCCCTTCAGACCTAAAAAAACTTCACTGGGCTGTATTCTAACTATCAATCCTAGGCCCCCTCTGTTTCGAATGTCCTTTCTTAACCTCTTTGATACCTTCTCTCTTATTATTCCCCACAAACTCACCTACCACTTAGCATATTCTCTTTATAAACCCTTAGTCTGCAAAATTCCTCTCCTAACTCTTTCTACCCATCGTAAGCTGTGGCACTTCCTCTGCCTAGCATTACTTCTATCTGGGGACATTGAGCAAAATCCTGGACCTTTAGCAACTAACCAGTCACCAAATAATGCGACTTGGTTAGACTCTAAGGGACTACGGATTGCGCACATGAATATTAGGAGTCTCCTTCGCAATCTATCAGAACTTGAGGCATGGGTTGCACAGAACCTCCCTGACATTCTATGTCTATCAGAAACCTGGTTAAAGCCCTCTATTGCTGACCATCTGTGTGCTTTACCCAACTACAATCTTATTAGGCAAGATAGGGCCACCTCTAAGCTTGGGGGTGGAGTTGCTATCTACTTCAAACAACACCTGCTGCTAGCCCAAAATGTTTTTCCTGTCCTATCTCTTTGTGAAGTGCTCCATGCAACGCTCCTACTAGGTTCAAAGAAGTTGCATCTAATCTGTGCCTATAACCCTCCTGTGGGAGGGATAAAAGGCCTAGAAGAACTTCTTCTGCTAATAGATAGTACCATTGGTCATAATGAAGTCCTAGTATTGGGTGACCTAAACCTAAACTGGGCTAGTAAAGCATCTCAAGCCCTTCATACCTTAGTGCAAGGCCACAATTTTCATCAGTTGATCTCTGACCCTACCAGGGTCAGGGCTCCCTCTCAGTCTAGCACGCTTATTGATTGGATCCTTACAAACCGCCCTGATAGCATCAGCTGTGCAGGTACCTTACCAGATGTAATCAGTGATCACTCCCCGATTTACTGCACGTGGAGCTCAAATAAAAAACCATCTCAGCCCCCAAGACTTGTAACGTTTCGCAACCTTGCCAAATTTAATCCTATTCACTTTACCAATGACCTCTCCATGATTGACTGGTCCTCCATTCACAACGCATCAGATGTACAGTTCACCCTTGATAGCTTCCTTACAAAATTTAGTCAGCTCCAAGACTCCCATGCTCCATGGATCACTAGGTGCTTCCGGGGTACTCATACGAAGTGGCTAACAAAAGATCTACTAATCCAGATTAGGGCCAAAGATAAAGCCTGGTGTCTTTTTAAGTCCACAAGGTTGGAATCTGATTACTGTCATTACCGCTTACTAAGGAATGCCTGCAAAAGAAACATCCGTCTCTCCAAAAGTACCTTCTGTAGGAACCTGCTAATAAATGCCTCTGGTGACTAAGAAATTCTGGACTACCATTAGAACTCTCCTAGGCTCTAATCAAAAGTCCCATACAAATACCATGTTACTTAACGGTATACACTGCAACAAACCATTAACCATAGCCAATACCTTTAATCACCATTTCTCAGATTTATCAAGCTAACTGTCCTCCTTCCAAAATCCTAGCACTGCTCTGCCCCCTTGTAACACCAAACCACCACCCCCGAACCCCCCCTTTAGGTTCCGGATCATTCAAAAAAGAGAAGTTGAAAAACTACTTCTTTCCATCCATGAAAACAATAGCCCTGGGTCTGATGGTCTTGAACCTAGGCTCTTGAAAGCAGCGGCCCCTTTCATAGCCTCTCCACTAACTAAATTCTTTAATATGTCCTTATGCCATGGTATAGTCCCAACTATATGGAAAATTGCTAAAATCACTCCTATTCCAAAAAAAGGAGACCAAAAGGAAATTAAGAACTATCGTCCCATCGCTATACTCTCTGTCTTATGCAAGATCCTGGAAAAACTAGTCACCACACAAACGATTGAATACCTCCAGAAATATAACCTCCTTTCTTGCTCCCAACACAGCTTCCGTAAAGGTCACAGTACCACCTCTGCCCTGCTAAAGCTGAGTAATGACATTTACTCTTCCATGGACTTAGGCCTCCTGACTGGAGCAGTTTTTATTGACCTAACTAAAGCTTTTGATCTGGTAAACCACTCACTGCTTCTTTCAAAACTTCAGTCTTTTGGTTTCTCCCCAGATACCATAGCCTGGTTTGAAAGCTACCTGACTGACAGGCAACAGGCTGTGGTCTTTAACTCTGCAACCTCAGATCCAGTACCGATCCACATTGGAGTACCCCAGGGGTCTATTCTTGGTCCTCTACTCTTCACAATCTTCATTGATGACATCCCCTCAATTGCACCAAATTGCTCATCTCTGCTCTATGCGGATGATCTGGTTATCTACCACAGTGCAAACACTTCAACCTCCCTACACCATCCCCTTGCCTCAGATTTCACGAGTATCCAAACCTGGCTCACTGCTAATAAACTAATCCTCAACTCTAGCAAATCCTACTCAATGTTGTTTGGCTCTCAGGCCAGACTCAAAGCAAACCTAAATCCACTTATCATCGCCTGTGTGGACAGCTCTCCTCTACCCTCTATCAAATCCTTCAAATATCTTGGTGTCACCTTGGATGAATCTCTTGACCTTGACCTTCATATCTCTACTATCTGTAAGTCGGTAAATGCTAAGTTAGGAAGTGCCTATCATACCAGCTATGCACTTACTCCTCAAGCCAGACTAGCCGTGGCTCAAGGTTTCCTTCTACCGGCACTAGTATATGGCTCATCAATCTTCCTATCTGCATCTAAATCCTCCCTTCATAAATGGGACACCACTTATAATAGCATCTGTCGCTATGCCACTGCCTCTCCACATTTCAAGTACCACTGCCACCTCTATCGGGACTTAAAATGGCTTAGCCCTTCTGCATATCATCTTCAGACCTTTGGATCACTAATTGACTCCGTCACCAGAACAGGTCTCCCTCTATCCCTTTCTTCCGTACTGGAACTACAACCTCCTACTCATGAATTACGATCAAATGATGAAGCCCTTCAGCGAGTCCCAAGGTGTAGAACTAATATGGGCACTCAGGCGTTTGCCTATACTGCTCCTAAATACTGGAACTCTATACCCCTGTCTATCCATCAAACAAACACCCATGCTGTCTTTAAGAAACTACATCGGGAACACCTTCACACCTTACATCCCTGCACTTGTTTTAACCCACCTTGAACCCTCACTCATTCTTGCCCTCTCCCCATCTCCATCCTATCTACCCCCTCTCTACTTTCCCTCCCCTCATGACCTATACCTGCCACGCTCTTTCTTCATCTCTTTCCTCCCTCTCTCCTTTTCATGGCACTTATTGTACTGAAGCTTACTACCTTCCCATGTTGAATTTTCTTTTGTTACCAATCATGTTTTTTTCCCCTGTATTTACAGTATCTTAACCTTCAGTATTCAGTATGTCAATGTACTTATTATACACTGTTTTCATCCTGATCTGTACTGCATTCATGTGCTGCGTCACACGTTTATTGTTTGTCTGTAAACTGTTTTCTCCCGGGTCATGCCTGAAAATAGGCATTGTTTGCCTAGTGCACTTACCTGGTCACCAAAAGCAAAATAAAATAAAAAAAATAAAAATAAAAAAAATAATGTCTTTATTAGCGAAATTGCAGACAAACTGGCTGGAAAGAGCTGCCTGTTTGTGGATGACACTAAAATCTGCAACAGGGTAGATACTCCCAGGGGGAGGGAAAAATGAGAGAGGATCTGAAAAAGTTAGAGGAGCAGACAAGGATATGGCAACTGGGCTTCAAGGAATTTAAAATCATGCACTTGGGGCACAGAACCCTGGGGGTGGAGTACAAATTGGAAGGAGATGTGTTGATGGCCACCAAACAGGAAAGACACCTGGAGGTTATCACATCTGATGATCTAAAGGTGGCTAAGCAGTGAGACTATGCAGCCGGGAGAGCTACCAGGATGCTGGGGTGCATAGGGAGAGGTATCACCAGCAGAAAGAGTGAGGTGGTTTTACCCCTGTATAGATCACTGTGAGACCTCACGTGGAGTACTGTGTCCAGTTCTGGAGACCTCATCTCTGGAAGGATATAGAAAGAGTGGAGGCGGTCCTGAGGAAAGCAACCAAAATGGTGCAGGTTCTGCATCAAAAACCCTATGAGGAACGACTGAGAGACCTTAATATGTATACCCTGGATGAATGGAGGGACAAGGGGGATATGATAGAAACTGTCAAATACCTCACAGGTATAACTAAGGTTCAAGAAGGAGATATTTTTCAGAAACAAAAGTTGCTCAAGGACAAGGGGCCATGCTGTGAAACTGGAGTGGGGTAGACTCAGGAGAGATGCGAGGAAGTATTTCATGGAGAGGGTGGTGGATGCCTGGAACAGCCTCCTAGAGGAGGTCATGGGTGCAAAAGACTCACACAAAGCCCTATACTCCTACTTAAATAACAAAAAGGGGACTAATCAATTGGTGGGACCATTAATCATAAATAATACAACTATTACCTCTGACATTGAAACTGCTACTGTGAGTAACAAATATTTTTGCTCAGTATTTGAGCACGATGACTTACTGACAACACCTAAAATGTATTTTCCAAGTTCTACTGACCATAAGGTCTCACTACATGACACCAAGACACTACTAGGTACATTAAAACAAACAACAAGCCCCAGCCCAGGCAATATAAATCCCAAATTCTTTATAGGAACTAAAGACGGTATTACCCTACCATTAACCATCATTTTTAACAAATTCCTTCAAGAATCTAGAGTTCCCAGATTGGTTGACTACTACTGTTATCCCCATTTTTAAACAAGGTTCACATTCCAAAGCAGAAAATTATCGACCAATTAGCCTCACTTCAATCCCCTGTAAACTAATGAAAAAAATAATCAAATCCCTTTTAGAAGTAGAAATGCAGTCCCGAAATATTACAGATACATCACAACATGGGTTTAAACCAGGTTTTTCTTGCACTACCAATCTGCTCTCCTTCTACAATTATATTAGCATAAACCTCTATTCAAATATTTCTATTGATGTTATCCTTCTTGACTACAGTAAGGCATTCGACAAAGTATCACACGCCATTTTAGTCAACAAGCTTATTTGCCTAGGTTTTTCACCTTTCATTGTCTCCTGGATACACAGTTGGTTAAAAAACAGAACATAAAGGGTTAGGGTGAACAATATATTATCAGATATGGGGGGAGGTGTCTAGTGGTGTTCCTCAGGATTCCGTTTTGGGACCAACCCATTTTAATATCTTTATCAGTGATATGAACATCTCATCAAATAACATCTTAACAAAATTTGCGGATGATGCCAAACTAGGGGGTAAAGTGAATAATGAGACCAACAAAAATAACCTAATGTCAGACCTAGCTTCCATAGAACACTGGCACATATAAATAAATTGCACTTCAATATTCAAAATGTGCAGTATTACATATGGGAAAAAAATAACCCCAAGCAATCCTATCTTCTAAATAATACTAGTATCAGAGAGTCAAACATGTAAAAAGATTTAGGGATATTGGTAAACAACAAATTGTCTCCTTCAGCTCACTGTAATAAAATAGCTAATCAAGTGAATACACTTCTTCATAGGATTAATCATACCTTTATTGCAAAAACAGAACAATGTATTATGATCCTATATAGGTCCCATGTTAAGCCATATACAGACTATGGATCACCATTTTGGAGCCCTTACTTACTCTCAGATATCAAAAGAATAGAACAGATCCAGCATAGGGCTACTAAACTCATTCCTCATCTTGCCCACCTGGACTATGATACTAGACTCCAGCAAACAGGTCTATACTCCCTTAAACTTAGAAGAGCATGGGGCAATCTCCTCCAGTTGTTCAAAATCCTTCAATCACCAATCTTGATGCAACAGTGAAGCATATCTTCTCTAATAGGAGGATTGTAGCCAGGTTACACAATAAACAACTTGAAGTTAACAGGACAAATAACAATAAAAGGCAAAACTTTTCCACTATCAGGGCCCCCAGACTATGGAACACCTTGCCACAAGACATTACAGATTCCAGCCAAATAGAAACCTTCAAAAACAAAATAGATAAATGGCTACTTAAGTAAAATAGGGTTAATGATCCAATATGTGTGGAGGACAATCTAGATGGGCCACGGCCTTCTTTTGTCTGAAAAACCAAGTAACCAAGTAATGGGTTCAAGAAGGTATGGGATAGGCATAAGGGAACCTTAGTGATAAAACAAGGGGGATAAGGCAGAGATCAAGTAGGATCTGTGGTGATACAGTAAGTAGGGAAAATGGTAAGACTAGATGGTCCAAGTGGTCCTTTTCTGCAGTCAATTCTATGTTTCTATGCTAATCACTATTAACAGCTAATTAATATTTTAAACCACTCAAACTGGTTTTAAAGGAAGGCTATTTTTTTCAAAATGTTATTGACTGAAGAAAGGGAAAACAAAAAAAGAGCCATAACACCTTTTATTTGACTAACAGAAATGTATACACGCTTTGAAGGCCATACAGCCCACTTCTTCAGGCATTGTGCTAACAACTGCATGGAGACTTTATACAGAAAACTCAGTGTTAATTAGAATGATAAGTTCAAGCACTTCAGTTGTAAGTAAGCTTTTTGCACTTGAGTGTGACAGTTCTGTTGGCAAGAAGTATCCTAGTAAGAGAGATGCAGACACGTTGGTGCACGCATAGACAATAAGGACCATAGTACTAGGTTATAAATCAGCTTGGAAATGCAGACCCCTTTATCAGACTGGAACATAAAAGCAGGATGCCTATAAACTGATGTATGTTTATACTGCAGGAGCCTCACTAAAAGCTGACTTTTAAAACATCAGTATTTCTTAGTCACTATTATTTTATTTATTGATTTGAAGCTACTCCAAATGGAATAATCCCATGATGCAACATATCATTTCAATGGAGGACCAAAGGATGATAACAGCAATAAGTATGTAAAAGTAGTTCAGCAGAAATAGTTGTACACGGGCTGTCATACACAGAAAAAAACAGACTCTCTATGTTGACTTTCCAGCAACACTATTTCTCTGGCAAAATCATCAACATACCCATCTTACCCCTTCTTTTCCTCATTCAAATTAGCTATAATATCTGTTTTGAAAATAGCCAAGAAAATCAAAAGTACGAGTGTGAATCTTACCACATGAGAAACTTTCTTGCCAAATATCTACATAAAGAAATGTTTTTGCTGACTAATACATGCTGCTGCTTCAAGTAATCTGGAGATAGTGAATGTTTTCACCTGTAAACTTTTACAAGGCAGACTGTAGCGGGTATAAACTCCAAATCTCTGTTCAGTCCATATTCATGGGTTTTAAACATTGGTATGAATTTTATTTCACAGTCTCCTTTCTTGAATGTCTTTAAATGTATCCATTAACACTGTGACTGTTGAATCATGCAGTGTGTGTGTGGTTTCTGAGAGACATGTTCTTCCACTGGTGATTGCATGTCTATGTGTTATATTGGGAATCTATATAAGTTCATTAGGGCTCTTAAGGTCTGTCTGGCTTTACCTACATATCAGGCATTTGTGCACTTTTTCATCTCTCAATTGAAGTACCCAGTACTAGATCAGAGTAAGAAGATACTGCTATAGAGTTATACACATCATAGCAATCAATCAATCAATCAATCTTGATTTAGCCAGGTGAAATTCCATTGAGCAAGCTTATTTTCAAGGAGGGCCTGGTAGGTATAGAATAAATAATACAGTAGTACAATAGAATATATAGCACAAATGGGCATAGTAATACAATACATAGCAATAAGAACAAGGTACAAGGATAATCAATGTGGCCCGATCATAAGGTAAAGCCTCATCCCAGTAAACAGTACAGCAGAGAGGTGGAAGCAAGTCAGCACCAATGTGCCGAACCAGTGATTTTATACACTGACAGCTCTAGTAGAGCTCAGCAGCAAGTAGAAAGCAAGGATGAATCCAGGAACTTGGCTTAGGGTGTGTGTGTGTGTATATATATATATATATATATATATATATATATATATATATATATATATATATACATATACATATACATTTATACATATATATATATATATATATATATATATATATATATATATTTATATATTAGAGGCAAAAAACTCAGTTTAATGCATCAGTTAGGTTGTTCCACAGTGATAAAAGTGAGGAAATTTGCTGTTAGGGTTGAAAGCCCCCCTTGGTCCCCCTCGCCCACACCCCCAACCGGCATCAGGTTGTGCACATTGGGGTTACCAGCCCTAAGGGGGCTAAGCACTTTTCCAATGAAAAGTCCTTATCTCTCACCGTTTCCGAGATACAGGCCCTGAAAGGCACGGCGAATGCCGTAATGTTATCCTTTGGGAAAAAAAGAGAAGTTTGGAGTGCCATAACTTTGGCTCCCTGTAATATTTTTTCACCAAACCATTAAAAGGCACATCTGTGGGATGTTGGCTTTCATCTCTCCAAATTTCAGCCCAAAAGACCAAACCGTTATTTTACAGCAGGGTGGCAAAGGATTCCTATAATGCGATGGACACCGTAATGTTATCCTATGGGAAAAAGTGTCAACTTTGGAGTGCCGTAACTTTGCCGCCTGTAAGATTTTTTCACCAAAATACTGAAATGCACGTCTGTGAGATGTTGGCTGAGTTCCCTCCAAATGTCAGCCCAAAAGACCAAACCGTTCTTTTGCAGCAGGGTGGCAAAGAATTGCTGTCATTTTCCCACAGCCTGGAAAAGTACTGTCGAACTTTGCAAAAGCTTTCACAAATTCATATTACAGTGTCACAAGTGTGAAAGTACTTTTTCCAGAAATTTGAAAATCATATTTCTGGGGTGTTTTACCCCAAAATAAAGGCATGCCTAGCATCTTCAGGGTCCGACTAGGTGACTACAAAAAGAAGTAGGTTGCTAGAGGGTCCCAAATTTAAATGCCAAGCATTTTTATGATGACCAACTGAAAACAAAATGGTGGATTTGCGACAGTAAAAGGGCCATTAGCGAAAGTAAAAACTGCATTTGCGACACTGTCGAACTTTTTGTTAACTTTTCCCATTGACTTATAATGGGAAATTGTTTTCTGAATAACTTTTGAACCATTTAATATTTTTCATGAAATCTTCAAAAGGCACATCGGGGACCCCAGCCGCACATTCCCTGAAGATGTCGGACTGGTCGCACAAACCATGCGACCTGTAGAGATGAGCAAAGAATTCCAAAAAAGCCTAAATGCGAGCGCAGATCATGCTTAATAACTCCGCAGTTGTATACCCGAACAGTACAAAAGTTGGCATATCCCAAGATATATGGTTATTGATCATGTATTCCAAATTTCAGGCAAATCCATTGAATGATTGAAAAGTTATTAAGGTGCAAAATTTTAGGTTTAACATGTAAATGGCTCCTCTACCATAATATATATATATATATATATATATATATATATATATATATATATATATATACACAGTATACATATATATACATGATTTTTATCAGTCTGTAACACTCACACAAGTATAGACATAAGGCAAGCTGAACCAACAAGCCACGAATATTGCACACTGTCACTCACACACTGGCACTTTATTGGAAGACATAAAGGACAAGAGTCACCAGATATACCAGACAACTATCAAAGATTATATTGGGGAAAAAGCATAAAAATTGAAAACCTAAGATATCTGTTTGTTCCCAGCTTAACACACTGATGAAACTAAACTTCAGCACCCCTGGAACTGCACCCATAAAACTAAGCACACATGAAGAAAATGTTATTAATTTAATCAGTCTCACACTCCCACCAGTAGAGACATCTGTACTATCTAAAGGCCTGTTATTCTGCCCCCACAACACAGCTGGACTGGATTCAATTATGCGGTGACTTGGTGCAATTTTTTCATCAACTGTGTTTGTAAGAATTCTTGAATGATAAAGAAGGCACCCTAAACATCACTGCACCTCACTGAGAGAAAGAAAAATATATCTACATGGATACCACCTAAAGGCAGAAATCCTAAACTGGATCTGTACATTGACTGCTTTTGCCAAAAAGTGAATTCCCAGACCCTGAACAGAAATATCAGAATTCACTACAACTTAACTACCATTAAATAAATATAGAATAATGCACAGGGAAGTGTGTATAATGAGGATTTTATGCACACCCAAGGTGTGTGATGCCCCATAAACCCCAAGGGTGAAGCCCAAGTGGTTTATTAGGGCACTGCACACCAAGGGTGTACATAAAATCTGAGTTTAGACACTTTCTCATGTTTTATGTTTTTTATTAATTAGTTATTTTTTTTTTATGAATACTTTTCTCATAGGACCAGAGATTGTTTGTAGTACCTAGTGCATAATGCATATCGCCCCTGAAATTCCATCCTGTCACTCTGCCTGCCAGACAGTAGATTGTCAGAGCTCTGTGCCGGGTGTCGGCCAAGTGCTGGCGCCAACATTTATGCAAGCAACTTGGTTGTCACTGCAGCATTGGTGAACTGTGAGTTAATATACATAGGCTACAGTGTTCTGCCTAAAAATGAAAATGTTTTCTATGCTGAAAACTTACTATGAGTAATAGTGCACTATTTTCTGTATTTTTGTGAAGGAATTCTGTCATTCACGCTGGCAGTTTGACTTGATTTTCTAATGAAAAGGTGCTTTACTTTTTAGTCGGCTATGCAAAACCTTTTCTGAGGGAGTTATACAATAAGGGCGTAAGGCAGAATTAGGCAAATTTTCTGCTTTTCTAACAGTAGTAATAATATTATGGGGAACACTGTGTTTTATGATGATTATCACCTTGTTATGGCTTTGTCTGAACTAGTCTTGCTGTAACCAGAATACTAATTTTATCTACTGTTTCTTTATGACTCAAAATGGTATAAATTATAAGCATCAGCATTCTGGCTCCTCCTCCAGATGAAGCGTCACATTCCTGATATGAAGCACAGAGGTGTTTAGTGTCAGCTGTGACTCCAAAAAAATTCACTGGATGGCTTAAACATCTTTTTGAGTAAGTTTGCCTCTTTTGTTCTAAACTGTGTGAGTACAGTCTTCTCTGTTTCAACCCATGGTTTGGTTCTTGGTGTGCACCCACTCTGTAGTTACTGTGAGCATGGTTAAGATTGTGTCTGTGTTCCAAAAAACCCTTGGCTCATTTGCTGGTCTAATCCCTCTTTGTAGTTCTAAAATGGTGTAGTTTAATCTTCCTAAAATTTAAAGAAATCCACGTGGATCTGAAGGTTATTTTTCTTGGGTGTAGGTACAGAATATAAACCTTTTAAAAGTAATGATTTATTATCCTTTTTGAGTTGGACCTCTGAAATGTTCACAGTTTATTGTTGTGTTTGTTTCTTTTCCTTGACTGTTCTCTTTGTTGAAGTGCTTTCTCCTGCCCTTCTGCCTGTTATGGTCCTCCTTTTAGTTTTTTAGTTTTTGTGCTGTTCGGCCTGTTCTAAAAAAATAACTTCTTTACTGATGTTTCTTTCATTTTAGAGCTAGCGTCACTGTCAGATTCAACTGTTACAGCTCCCTGTGCCTCTGTTTTGTTTTTATTATTTTTATATACTTTCTGGCACTTCCTGTGCTTATTCTATGATCTGCCCCAGCTCTTGGAAGATGAAAACCTTTTTGTATCTGCTGCTGTACAGTCAAAAACCTTACCGCTATTGAAGTCTGCCTGCTCTCTGGTTAGTTTTGATTGATTGTTTTCTAAAAATTAATTATTTCTCTTGTTTGGAGATTTTAAGTTGTAATTTTCTTTCCTCCTCCATTGCTTTGTTAATTTCAGAGGTTAATAATTAAAACGTTTCAATGTCCTCTTTGATCGCTAGTTTAGTAAAGTTAAGGGAACACACTTCAGTCAATCGGATCCAGGCTTCTTAATTGTGAAAATAGTCCAGACCACATGGAGGTGTCTTTATAACTCTGAGACCTCTTGCAGTGTGACCCCTTTCAACATAGTATAGGTCTCCAAAGTAGCTCTATTATATGTAAAGTCCTGTTATTGTATTAGCAATTTTTCAAGTTTATGAATAAAACATTTAAAATCACCTTCTTGTTGCTGATGATCATTTCCATATTCAGAGCCTACTTCTACTCTTTGTAATCTTGCTTATGCCTGCTGTCTCCTAGATTACAGTTTTATCAGTGCCTCCAAACTAAAGCTGTTTTTTGTCTTGCTGGTAGGGAGTGCTACCTCTTCCAGGTTCATTCTCCATTTGAGATATAGAGAATTTCCGCAAGTGTTTGGTGGAATAAACTTCAGCCAGGGTTTACAACTCTACCTCCTATAGAATTACTAGATATTATGGTACGCTCAAATGAGTGGCCACTTCAGTTTACTTCCCCTTCTGGCGTGCCGGCCATTGCAGTCCCCAAATACAGGTGTGACTCAGCTACACTTGCCACATTTGCAAATTGTAGGACCTTGGTACACACAAAGCTGCAGGAAAACAATCACACTCTAGTGGGTCTGGAGAGTGCAGCTTGGGGGGGGGGCTATCCCCCAAATACACAGCTCTGAAACTCCAAACAGGCTGCACTCCAAAACAACAAACAGAGCTTGTGCAAATCAATACTGCTTCATCATTTTTATTAGTCACAGAGATTTAATAATGATACGAGGCACAAAAGCTAATAGCCAGTCACCCTAGTGAGTCAATAGACTCAGTGCTTTACCTGTAAAGTCTTTGTCAGGAGGCAAGGAACAAGAGACTGCATAGAGTGTATATAGTCCTTTAGCGATGATGTCATCAGTGATTGACAAGTATAGAACAAGTGCATTTGGTGCTAGGGAATGAAAAAAACATATATATTCTAAACATACATGATATCAAATTGCATTTCATAGAAAAAAAAATTTTAAACAGAAATGAAATTAGAAGAAACAATCTTTTGTACAAAATTGAAAAAGTTATACTAGGTCACATTATCAAACTGGTACTTAGGCAAGGCATTTTCTACAATCAGGGTAGTTAAGTTTAGTTTTATTAAAAATGTTTATTGTCCAATGGACTGTTACATTTAAAAATAGCAAATTAAAATCAAGTACAATAAACATTTAAGTATTACCCAGGATTAATTCCAATTATCATAATTATACAGAAATATTAAATATTTTAAGCTATTGCATCCAATATCAGCTTTTTCCTATATAATGACTTAGCAGCAGATATATTTTTAAAATGGAATATACTACCACAAGATCTCTGGAGTTTAGGATCTTTCTGAACAATTCTTTAGTCACCTGTTTGTATAAGATAATGAATCTGTCTTCCCATTTCCTTTTTTGCTCATTTATTAATTGACAATTGAGCATACCATACTGTGCATACTTATATGCTCAATACCTTATAGACAAGGACAGCTAAACTGATTTCTGTATTGCTCTCTCATGCAGTAAGCTAACAGAGTTAATAAAAAAATCCAAATCTACACTGAGCTAATATTTTCATATAATTATTTAGTTCACATATATTTAAGTAATGTTCCATGCCATTAGCATCTTTGATACATTTATATAATGCAAAGGTCTCAGTGTTAGCCAGTTTTGCAAAATTTGTCTGTCCTTTAATCTCTGTGTAACTGTGTTCTAAAAGCCAAAGATTCTGAGTATTATACTCAAACAAGGACTTATGACCATTTTGAATCAATAATCTATTCAAAACAGACATTCAGGTTTTTTATTTCCAGAGTAAAAGACTTATACACAAAGGGCCAGATATTCAAAAGAGTTGAGCCATGCTCAATAGGGTTGTGCCTGTGCAAGTCCGAAATGTGCCATTCTGCGATATTCAGCAGGAGGCAGTTGCGCCCCCCAAATCATGCTGAGCAACAGCGCAATGATAATGAAGGCATGTGCAACCGAAGAGGGAGGAACCATGCATAAACTGCACAGCCCGATATTCAGCCTGGGTTGTGCAGAGTTATGCAGGTGCAACCCCTACCTGCGCCTGCACAAAGTTACCCAGAAAAAAAAAGGAACAAATCAAGGGCCACCCACAGGTGAGCTGCCGCATTGCAGGGTGCAACACAGCAGCTTCCACCTGTGGGTGGCCCTCAACATGTTCCTGCTGCACCTGGTGGCGCCTCCCCATGCCCTGATCGCGGGCATCAGTATCCCCCCAAATCCAATATCCCTGGTGGTCCAGTGGACCGAGATTAGCCCGATCGCGGGCATAATTGTACCTCCCCCATCAGCCCGATCATGGGCATAACTGTATTCCCACCCCAGTAGCCCGAGCGCAGGCAGAAGTGTATTCCCCCCCAATAGCCCGATCACAGGCAGAAGTGTTCCTCCCCACCCCCCCGAGTAGCCCGATCACAGCCCTGAAGTGTTCCCCCACCCCCCATTAGCCCGATCACGGGCATCAGAACCACCAAAGTCCAATATCCTGGTGGTCCAATGGACTGAATGGAGCCCGATCGCGGGTGGAATTCCTCACCCCCAAGTATGATATCCCTGGTGCTGTAGTGGACCTCCACCCCACCCGCCCATGGAGCCCCACCACTCCGCTCCCCGTCAGCCTGCGGGAAGCAGCATCCACCCACCTGCCGCCCACCGCCCGCCGACTGGCCTTTCGGTAGGGCTGCACCCATGGTTCAGAGCATGAGCCAATGGGCGTGCAACCATAAATACTAGTCAGTCCAGATATGTGAATGAATGAATTCATTCACATATCTGGACTGACTTATACTGATGGTAGGGCTGCACTCACATTGGCTCATGCTCTGAACCAACGGGCTGCAGCCCTACCGAGCTGTCAGTCGGCGGGTGGTGGGGCAGCAGGCGGGTGGGGTGCTGCCGCCCGCCGGCTGACGGGGGAGCAGGGTGGTGGGGCTCCATGGGCGGGTGGAGTGGGTGGTCCACTAGATCACCAGGGATATCATACTTGGGGGGGTGAGGAATGCCGCTCGCGATCGGGCTCTGTTCGGTCTACTGGACCACCAGGGATATGGGACTTTGGAGGGGGTTCTGATGCCCGCGATCGGGCTAATGGGGGGTGGGGGGAACACTTATGCCCGCGATTGGGCTACTCGGGTGGGGAATACTGTTTGCCCGCCGATCGGGCTACTCACGGTGGGGGAATATTGTTCCGCCCGTGATCTGGCTACCGGGGATGTTTCAGTTATGCCCACGATCGGGCTAATGGGGAAGACTACTGTTATGCCCGTGATCAGGCTGCGGGGGGGGAGAATACTGTTATGCCCACGATCGGGCTGCAGGGGGCGTCGGTCACCGACTGCTGCCTGGCAGGGTGCCAGGTGCAAGTCGTCGGGGATCAGCACACCTGCATGCTAATGGAATGCAAATGGGGCCATAATTAGATGCAAATGGACCCCCTGCACCTTGCATAAATTATGGCCTCATTTGCATGTCACCCTTTGAATAGCGCAGGTACTGTGCATGGTGCAATGGAACTTGCGCCACCGCACATCCTCCAAATACTTCCTCTGATCCTTGCGCTGGTAGTTCCACTGCCATACTGATGGAGTGTGGCCAGGCGATATTCAAAGAAGATTCGCCATAGCAACTCCGCTGAATATCTCCCTGGCCACACCCCTGCGCAACTATTTTGAGCGGTGCAGGGGATTGCGCCGCAAAATGGCGCAGTTTGAATATCTGGGCCAAGCTATTTTCTTAAACAAGATACTCACAGAGAGTTTTAATTATTTTTTACTTTCCTATATCATAAATTATTACTCTGATGTACACATTCAATGTGTTTTTTTTTGTTTCATTTTATTCTTTGTTAACCAGGAAAGGACACTGGACCAATGGTCCCTTTTCAGGCCCAACCCAGACATAAAACAAATAGAAACACAAGACATCTACAACAATAGTAAATATTACAAATAACAATTACAAACAGATGTAGACAATAAATGCTGCTTTAACTTTAGTTTACCATTAGATATAGAAGTAGCATGTCTAATGATAACCAGAAGAGCAGTCCAGTAAATGGGAGTGGCCACAGAGAATGCTCTTTGAGTAATCTCAAACCTATGCTGGGGATCATTAAATAAAGGACCTTTCACTGACCTCAAGCAAGGTAACAATTCTCTTCTAGAAACTAGTTCAGAATGGGGAAAAAGAGATTCAAAACCAGAACATTTAAACATCAGACACCCCACCGCATACTCAATCCAACAATTAGGTGATAACCAACCCAGATGTGAATAAAGGCTACAATGATGGCTGTGACTAGGTGCCCCAAGGACAAATCTGCAATATTATTGTAAGTATCAGTCAAAGCATGTAACTCTTTACACCCAATATTGAAATAGATTCCAGATACATAGTTGAAATGGGGAAGAAGTTACCCAATAGCAATCACTTTCCTAGTCTCTAGTGTAAAATAAGATTTAAATTTATATAATAACCCTATTTTCTGGTTAATCATTTTGATAACAGATTGTACCTGATAAGAAAATGTTACGCATGGATCCAAAGATATCCCAAGATATCCAAACTGAGAAATCTGATCTAGCAAAAGGCCCTGATGATCAAATATTACTACCCTCGGGTTGTCCTCCAGCATAGATGGCATACTGAAAAGCATAACTTTAGTTTTACTTTAATTTAAGACTATAGCATTACAGGTCAGCCAAGAACAAACATCACCAAAGTCTTTATCCAAAACAAAAGAAAGTTCAGACACTGACTTGGACTGGGCGAAAATTATTAAATTGTCCAAGTATAGAAAAGTGCCACTAAATTTACAAACACGAGGAAGCTGGTTAACAAAAATAGAACAATAGAGGGCCCAACATGGGCCCTTGAGATATGCCACAATGAATAGGAGACACATCCGAGGCAACAGAGCCAACCTGAACATTTTGGCATCTATTACTCAGGTAATCACCAACCCAATCAATGACTCTTTCAGAAAAAAAAATATTATACAATTTAGAGCAAGTAAGAGCATGGCCAATCAGATCAAATGCCTTGGTCAGGTTCATGAACACCAACCCTGTCATCCTACCTTTCTCAAAGCCACACAGGACAGTGTCCGTGAACCCGACCAAGGCAGTCCCCATTCCATGAAATTTACAGAAGCCATGTTGTTGTTGTTTATCCAACAAGTCATAAGTCACCAAACAGTCATTCATCTGCTTTGCCACTAATTTTTTAAGCAGTTTACCAAGTGGATTCAAAATTGAAATAGGTCTGTAATCATCTAAGGTAGTTGCATTACTTTTTTGGGGGACCGGGAAAACTCTTGCTTTCTTTCATTTGATAAGGAATACACCAGTTGCTAAAGACAAGTTAAATACATAACATAGATGGTCAATAATGAATGGAATGGAATGGCTAATTTTAAAAAAGGCCATCAAGCCCTCCCCCACAATCACTGATTCTGTCTGGAATAGATTGCAAAAGTTTCAGAACTTCACGTGGGGCAACCTCAGTAAATAACAATCTGGATCTATCAGCCAAAACATGATCTGACTTGGATCTAATGTCATTAAACTGTGGGAGAGTACTCCTGTAGCTAGATAAGTCAGTGTATTTATTATTTAGCAATGTGACAATTTCAGGCAGAGCAACAGTCTCTACATTATCAACCATAACTTTCTGAATATCGACTCCAAGTTTAGGGGACAAGAAACAACTAATATTATCCCAAAATCTCTTGGGGTTAGTTCAACTAGCTTCAAAATGTTCCCGATAATAATCTTTTGTTGCTTTCCTAACCTCTGATGACACTAGATTCCTAAGCCTTCGATATAAATTCGTAGTTGCAATACTAGGAAGCCTTTTAAATTTGGACCAGTCTACATTTCTGTCCCTAATCAGTTTCTTTATAGCAGGAGAAAACCACCCAGTAGAAGTGCCTTGACATCGTAAAGTATGCAGAGGAAAAATAATTTCCTGAATAGAAAGTAACTGCCTGCAAAAGAAATCCAAAGCTGCGTCAATATCTGGGATACATTCAAGAAAAGACCAATCAGTGGCACCTAAATGAGAGTGTATCAAGAATATTAATCTTCTTGAATGATCTAACTTGAACCAAACTGGGGTTAGATGTCGAAATGCATAACACAATAAATTGCCATATGGTCACTGACAGAGTCAGCCAGAAGTCCAAAACTAGCCATTCTGTTCTCCTTATTAGTCAAAACTCAATCAAGTGTAGAATGATTCAATGTAACATAATTTAAGCAGGTAGGTTCCTTAATACACTGAGTTAAGCTATAAAAAAAAGAAAAGACTCTAACCCCAAAGTATCTCTAGTTAACCAGTTTAAATTCACATCACCTACAATAACAACATCACTATGCTTTTAAAAAGGGGGCAACAATTTCTAAATAATGTTTTAAACCTTCCTTTCCACACTGAGGAGGATTGTATAAACAGCCCAAAATAATATTTTTCTTGCCCCCAAAACAAACTGCAGCAACAGCCAATCAGTTTCACAGTCCTCTTCACTACTAGATTTAAGAGAATTTACTTGCAAATGTTCCTTAAAATATACCATAACACTTCCTCCCTTCTTCTTACCCTTATGGTCCCCTCTAACATGCTTATACCCCTTTATGCTACACACAATGTTCAGGACCCCTGGTTTCAATCATGTCTCTGAAAGTGCAACAACATCAGGCTGATAAGAACCATTCAGTTGTTCAAGTTCAGCCATCTTGGGAATCAAACTACAAACATTTAGGTGAATACTTTTAAAGCCATGGCTGTTAAAAAAGGAAGAAGTAGAATAAAACTCCTGTGAAGTAAACATAGAGTTAGAAGTGGAAGGCCCAGGGTTCACCTTCACATCTCCTGCTTTTAACAGTAGATAAGCAATTTGAACAAGATAACCCAGTTTACACATGGTAGAGCGAGCCATGGTACCCCCAGAACACACAATCTTTTTCCAAGCCAATGTTACGTAAAAGTTGCAACGGGGCAACAAACAATTTGTCAGCCACCAAGAGATTGGAAAACACAAACTCGCTTATGCCATATTCTGCTCCTTCCACTTTGGTTACATCTAACAATGGCATACTATCACAAAATAACAAACCACCCCCCAAAATACATACCCACACAATACAGACCTTTACATTCCACATCATTACAGATGTAGATTCCCCCACTACTCATACAAACCAGGATCAGAATCTCCCTCTCCCTGGACCTCCCTCAGACACTCCTGCACTGATCTGCACATTACCGCACAGCCGCCGCTGGAAACACCACCGCGTTTAGCGGGGAAGAAATTTAAATCCCTCGACTCCACAGAAAAGGCTGCCACCACTAACCAGAAGGAGGAGGGGGTGCAGCAGGCAGCGACTACATGGGTAATGCGACTCGTTCACAACAATAGGTGGTAGCATCACAGTTCAGCAAGAAGCAGCCAATAGCAGCAGCAGAGATAATGCTTATGTAGAGCAGGTTATAATAAAAAAAGCAGCAGCAGATTAGACTAAAAGCGAGCGAACCAGCCACACAGCTCATAGTTCCAAAAACAAGCAGATTGTAAAGCACAACTGATCACAGCACTAATGTAAGCAATAAGAATCCTGATTCTAGTCTTTAAAGTTCTCCTGAAATGAACTGTGTAAGTCCTAATTGCACACAATTTGAGGTCTCTGGGTCCTTCAGGAATAGCAAAATGTCATCTGCAAATAATGATATAGCCTGATCCCCCCCCCCATTGTACCCTTGTATGTGTGCTTGGTTACGAATTGCAGTGGCCAGAACTTCTATGATCAGTATGTGCAGTAAAGGGGAGAGAGGGCAACCCTGCCACGTACCTCTGGTAAGGGTGAAAGGGGCAGAGATGCTTTTGTTAGTAAGGATCTGTGCTTTGGGGGATGTGTATAGGGTATAGATCCAGGAACAGATTCTAAGGCCCAAGTTGAAATGCCTTAGGGCGGATAACATGAAGGCCCACTCCACCCTGTCAAATGCTTTTTCTGTGTCTACTGCCAGTAAGCCTCTATCTGTGTCTTTATCAATCCCTGGCAGCCATGAATAATGTTTAATGTTCTTCAAATATTGTGCCTCACTTGTCTTCCTTTAATGAAGCCACATTGATCCTGAGGAATCAGTTTTGGGAGAAGGCCCTCCAGTCTATATGATATGATTTTAGCTATTATCTTATAGTCTGTGTTTAATAGGGATATAGGGTGGTATGATCTGCATTTTGTGGGGTCCTTGGTTGGTTTGGGGAGAACAGTTAGAGTTGCCAATTGAAGTGAGAGTGGAAGGCTCCCACCATCCAGGGACTTCTGTATCATTTTAAAAAGGATGCCGTTTATTTCTCCCCAAAACACTTTGTAAAACTCCACAAGAATGCCATAAGGCCCTGGAGTTTTTCCCAAGTTTAAGGCCCACAGACCCTGTTTAAGCTCTGTTGATAATAATGGGGAAATAGAGTTCCTCCCTTCCCCTGATCCAAACCAGGTAATGGAATGGTATTTAAGAATGTCTCTGGATCCGCATGTTTTGGGGCTTCTGAAGTGTATAGGGCCTTGTAAAAGGATCTAAAAGTGTTATTAATATCTATAGGGTTCGGTGTTATTTTACTATCTTCCCCCCTCCAGGTCCAGTATAACTTTCTCCGCTTGTTGTTTTTTGACCTTCCAGGCAAGCCATTTTCCTGCTCTGTCTCCCTCGAAATAATTAGTTGCCCCAGTTTTCAAAATTGTTATGCTGTATCTGTCGGTTAGAAAGTTGTTACCATTTACCCTATAGTCCCCTAAGTTGACTCTCCTCATCCTAGTCTCCACTCTCCATCCTAATTTTTTCCAAATTGTCAATTTCCTTTTCTAAAGTTTCTATTTCTCTCTTCTCCTCCCTAACAAGGTGGGATGCAAAGGATATAGTGTCTCCCCTCAAGAAGGCTTTCAGGGCCTCCCAGGTAGTGGCTGCTGAAGTGTCTACTGTCTTATTATTTGAAAGGAATTCTTGTATATTGTTTGCTATATGTGCTCTGTATTCTGGCATGGAGAGAAGTGTGGGGTCTAGTCTCCATTGTTTGCCCCGGGGGGGGGGGGAGTCCTCCTATGCTGATGGTCATCATTACCAGGGCGTGATCCGATATACATATTGGACCATACTCCACTGTTCCTGTGATCCTGAGAATAGAATGGGAAATAAGAAAGTAATCTATTTGGGTGTACAGTTTATGGAATGTAGAGTAATAAGATAATTCTTTTTTGTTGGGTTTAAAATGTCTCCATGCCTCTTCCAGGGCCCTTTCCACAGCAATGTTTTTAAGTGCTTCTTCGCTTTTTGGTGGGGTTCCCCTCTTACAACCAGCATAGTCCAGCTCTTTGTCCCAATAGGTATTAAAGTCTCCCCCAATAACTAGGCTGTCAGGGAAGGGGGAAAGGGTAATTGCCAAATGATGAAAAAAGGCAGTATCATCAGTATTGGGACCATAGATAGAGACAAGTGTGTATCTTATCTCCGCTATGGTAACATCACAAATAATATATCTACCCCAGGGGTCAGCTATTAGTTGTTTGTGTACGTTAGCCCCTAGTCTTGTTTTCAACCAGATAACCACCCCCTCACTCTTAAGGTGAAGGTGGATGCCAAGAATTTCCCTCTCCAAGCACTCATTACATCCCTAATTTCATCCCCCAGTAAATGTATCTCTTGTAAAAAGACATCTCCAATATGTTTTGTCACACAGTTCCATGCCTTTTTCCTCTTAATTGTAGATTTAAGCCCTTATACATTCCATGATACAAACTTTAAAGCACTCATTTGGACTTGTTTAGCAGTATGTTATCTGTCCATAGGCAGAGCCAAACTTATATGTAAGTGATTTACACAATAGTGCCACCTGCTGGAATGTTCCCATTTTAACACAACTTTTAACAAAAACTTTCTAAGCTTCGTTAACTTTAAACTTTAACAAAACAGCAAACCATTCTTTAACCTTAACAACATTGGTTCCTATATTTTCCCTCTGGATAGAGTTTCCCCACCTGCTTAACTGTTGATTTACTCTAACAATCCGTAGTGATTCACCCACCTTTTTCCCTCCCAACCCACCACTTTTGTGGTTATACCTCCCAAGTCTCTCTAACTCTCAAGGCTGAGTTCCCAAACCCTTCTTATTGTCATATGTCTAAGCGTGGGTTCTGGTTTCTCAGGGGGGAGGGCTCACCTTTCATGCTCCATATAGTAAGCCACAGGAGGGGGAGGGATGAACAGCCATAGCTATTCAGCATATGGAAGCTATGGGGCCCATTAAAGCTAAGCCCCTCAGAAGGAGGCCTAGGGGGCCACCCCACTCATGGTCAGAGCATCATCATTATCTTTTCCCCTGTATGGGGCCTCTTCCATGACCTCTCCACCCGCTGTAAATGATTGAGCAGGTTAACTTTTTAATTGCTCATATGTCCTTGTGCCAAGGAAGCCTCCCAAGCCCACCCCTATTATTGAACACTAGATGCCACACCCATCCCCCCAGCCCCCCATGGCCAGAATGGAGTGAGAAATGCATAATGAATTAAAGAAATTATCCCCCCCAATTCACCAAAGACCCCTTGTGTTTACACATAGTTACAACATCCTCAAAAATATGTGCTTGGAATAAGCTATAATCATTACATTTACTGCACCTCAAACCTAGGTTCTAGCAGCAAGTCCAACAATGGAAAGAAAAGTAGGGATGGAATAAGGTCTTTTGTGTAGTAATCATACGTAATCCTTGAGGTCCGAAACATTATGCTAGAACTTAATTAAACTAATCTCAATGAAGGAGGCTATCAGAAAGAAGAAATAAAATACAAAAAATAATGTCCAGTTTGGTTATAATCAGTCATGCCTCCTCCATCAGTCTTTTGGAGGCTCCTGTGTATTATATACAAAGGCCTGATCATTTCGGAGCCCACATTGTTTCGGTTGGTCTCTGGGCAGAGGAACAGCCAGTCCCCCTCTTTTGGGAGGATCCTGGAGGGGAAGGGACTCACTTGGCCCAGCAACTATGGGCTGGTGTAAATACCATTTCGGGTCAAGCATCATGAACCCCCCCCCACTCAACACCCAGCTCTGTGGACTTTCAAATTAAATTACCTGTAGTAGTGCTCTCACGAGTTTCGTTGCTGTTCATGCTGTCTGTGCGTATTCATTTCCCATAGCTGTCCAACAAATGCTTTGGCTGCTGCTGGATCTGTAAACTATTTCACCTCTTGGTTGCTTGGGCGGATAATGAGGTGGGCCAGGTACACCTTGGTAAAGGGGCATTCGATGCTGTGCAAGAACCTTTTGACTTCGTTGAAGGCCTGTCTTTCCAATTGGAACCTCCTGGAAAAGTCAGGGAAGATGCTGACTTTTTTTTCACCTACTAGAATTGTGCCTGTTTTTTTGGCGGTATCCAGTATATACTGGTGATCTTGGTATCTCAATAGTTTGATGGTAAGATGCCTTGGACATTCATCGCGACCAGGGTACCATCCAGGGGATCTGTGAGCCCATTGGATTTCAAGGTTTGTGGTTTACGATAGTTTTAAAGTTGTCACCAGCCATTTGCTCATAAATGCAGTGCAATTGGAGCCCTCAGTCCCCTTCGGCAGCTTGACCACTTGAACATTACATCTGTGTTCACAGTTTTCGTGGTCATCCATGGTGTTTTTCAGCTCTTCTATTTCTCGTAAAGCTCTTTGAAGGGAAGACTCTGGTCTTGTAGTTTTACCCTCTTGGGTACTAATTCTGGTTTCTGCTTCATCTAGTCATCCTGCATGGGTCTCCACCATATAGCTGAGGGAGTTATCCGTTTGCTGTAGGTGTGTTACCTGAGCCCTGATGCTCTCGAAACCTGACCTCATCTGGTGTGTAAGGTCAAATTTTAATGTTTGTAAAAGATTTTCTATATTACTTGGTGCCACTACTGGCTTGTCTGTTGAGACAATGGCATGCTGTGGAGAGTCCATGTTGACTGATGAGTTAGGCCACTCCATGATGCTCGGTCCTGCCTTAATTGTCTCTGTTGCCCTCTGAAAATTTAAATGTGTTTGCTTTTTTCTTGATTTTTTAGCAGAGGCCATAAATATCCCCTATTGTCTTTAATATTCCAGCAAGTATTTGCTTTGTGGAGTGAGGATGATGTAGATACATTGTCAATGGGATTAGGAGCTCTGGTTTTAGATGGCCATCTTCCTTCTAGGCTTGGCAGCACTCCCATATCTACAGGGATCCCTGTATTTTACAGGGATTCGGAGGCATCTACAGGAAAACTCTTCCCATAGACATGCATTGGTTATATAGGAAAACAGGGCAATTCAGCTTCCATACGAAATAATGTAATCTACAGGAAAACACAGGAATGTCACTCAGGAGTTACAGGGAAAATATCAAATCAATATGGAAGCACTGGCTTGGTCATGCCCCAAGTCCCAATAATATTATAATTAAAAGATTCAGCTACTGTACATCATTGTGCTTTCAAGGTTCCACACTTCTGAGTCATAAAGTACTATAAATTTTAATTTTGCATCATGCACGGCCTTAATTGAATTAACCCTTGCTGTGCTGTGAACTGGTATATCAGTCCAGAATTCCTGTATGTTCTAATTCTGTCAACAGCCTGAGGGGGTAAATGAATATGAGTTAATGTCTTACTAAATCTATTAATCGCTATGACATTCTGTGTCACCTTTAGTTTTTTTCAATATGGGTATACCAGTTTGGTATGCTGGTAACTGTAAATCCCAGGTAAACAAATGAATCCACAATCACAATTTTTGTACCCTCAATTTTTCATTCACATTTATTCCTTTTATACTTACCGCAAATTAATACTTTTGTTTTCTCGCTATTTGATGGTAATTTTAATGCACCCAATATTTCTACCATCTTGTCACATGCTATATGGAGGCCTATTGCTGTTCTTGACATAATTACAACATCATTTCCATATAATAAAATGTTTATTTTTTTCTCCATCTACCTTTGGAGCAATGGTATCTATGCCATCCAGATCTTCAACTAGTTTAGTGATATAAATATTTAATAAGACGGGTGCTAACACATCTCTGTTTAACCCCTTTATCCACGATAATGTTGTGGTAAGCTGACCATCTGTTGACACCTTCACTTGTGGTCTTGTGTTATAATGAAACATGTATATAATATTAATTAGAAAAGTGTCCATGTCTTTCCATAATAGAGTTTCCAGTAGAATGTTCTGGTCCAGATAGTCAAAAGCACTCTTGATGTACAAAAATGAAAAGTAGAGTGCCCCTCACATGCCCAGTACATATTTTCTTCTAATATGATAAAGGATACAAATGTTATCCATCATGCTTCTGTTTTCCTTTAACCCACTGTCTTTATCTGACAAAATATTTATCTTCTGTACCCATAATTCAATTTTGTTAAAAATATACCTACTATAAATCTTAGCTGAAATACACAGCAGGGTTATATGTCTATAACATTTAGGTTTTCTCAAATCCTCCTTTTAAAAATTGAAATTATTTTGCCAGTGAGCCAATTTTAGGTACTTTCAGGTTTTTATTAATGGTCTGATAGATTTTGGATAGTAACTCTGCCCAACAAACTTCATTTACATGGTATAATTCTGTGGGCAAACCTTCCCATCCTGGAGCTTTATTTATTTATTTGTTGTTGTTGTATAATATAACTAATATCTTTTGGAGATATATATTGATAGAGACTCTCCCTTGAACTATGCTCTTCTACGTTCTTATTATTATACTTTAATTTCTTTGATGCCATATAATTTATTATAATGTTCATACCATTCCTGGGCTGAAATGACTACCTCTATATTTGATCTCTTTTGATTATTGCCCACTGCAATTAAGGACCAAAACACTTCTGTGCCTTTTTTCTGGGCTGCATATTTTAACTCCCCCCAAATGTTTCTTTGACAAACCATTTTGTTAGCTTTTAATAAATGTGTGTATTATTTAATAGTACAATAAGCTGTTCTATATTGTAGACATTTAGTATCTCTACTTCACCTCCCTGGTTTACTAATCAGAGTCTTAAATTTAGCACATTCCGAGTCAAACTACAGGGCTTTAGAAGTTGCTTCCAGTGTTTTCCCTTTTTTCCTTCCATATGCATGAGTAATTTCTGTTTAAGTGTACAATGGATTGTTTCAAGGGATTTTAAGGCCAGCTCTATTAGGACACCATCATTAATTATGGCTGATTTTAAGTCTCACAACAATTCAATCTAAAGTAATGAGTTACAAGCTTGATTTGTGTTCTGTTGATATTTAATTTTATGTCTTATTACCATGTTACATCAGCTTCTTTTTCCACTAATTCCTATAAACTTATATTCCCTCTTCCAAACTATGTTTTTAAGATCTGGTGCAGCGGCAAGTGGTCACTATAAAAACTATTCAAAAATCCTAAAATTCACAACTTTATTGTAGGAGAGCATATCTATACATGCATAAATTTAATACTGAACCCCCAAATTTAGTTGGATATATAATCTCCCTATCATTATCTAAGCATATTCTGCCATTTAATATTCTCATGTTAATGTTCACTAAAAACTTTAATGAAACCTTGCCCCTGCAATTATTCTACTTGTTCCTAGATGACCTTCTTGGTACAGCAAGTTCTGAGTCCATAGTCTATAAATCATCGTAGGATTTAACCACACTAGTATTATGAGCATTTAAATCTCCACATATCATAAACATTGCCTGTAGTAATCTCATCATGGTAGTACTTATTAATTCCACAATTGCCTTAATTTTGCTGTCATGTTTGTCCATAGCTAAGCTTGGGGACAAATACATGTTAGAAATTAATATATCTGCTGTATTTCTTTTGTTACTTAAATTGCGATAAAACTTTTATCAGTTTTAAATAACTCTGGTTGACAATCAAACTTTATGGATACCAGGGAAAAGAACTCTTTTTTTTTAATATCTTCCAAGTTGGACACTTATATTCCTATTAACATCAAAAAGGTCATAGCCATCTAGTTTAAGCTCTGTAGAAGTTTTAGACCAAGGGTGGCATATTCAGAAGGGTTGCACCCCGGCATGATCTTCAAAAGGGGAAAATGCGTGGCACAAATCCCAATGCACCGGGGTGCATCAGTAATGTATGAGCACAAGTAGGGGTGTGCCATGCATACCCGCACATCCGATATTCAGCCGGGATGTCGTGAATGCAGTCTGACCCTACATGTGCCTGCATACCGTGATCCAAAAAATAAGGAGCAACAACCGTCCACCCAGAGGTGAGCTGCCATATTGCAGGGTGCAACACGGCAGCTGCCAGCTGTGGGTGGCCACCTGAGCTCCGGCGGTACTCTCCATTGGGTAGCGCCCCCCATGCCTGATTGTGGGCAGAAGTAGGACATAAACAGTCCCATATCCCTGGTGGTCCAGTGGACTGCTCACAGCCCTATTACAGGCAGATGTATAAAACTTAAAACATCCTATATCCCTGGTGGTCCAGTGGACCACTGGCAGCCCAATCATGGGCATATGTATAAAAATTAAAACAACCTATATCCCTGGTGGTCCAGTGGACCACTGGCAGCCCGATCGTGGGCAGATGTATAGAAATTAAAATGTCCTATATTCCTGGTGGTCCAGTGGACCACTCGCAGCCTGATCACGGGCAGAAGTCTAAAGAAAGATTAAATCCCATCCCTGGTGGTCCAGCAGTACCCCCTCCCACCCTCCCACTGAGCCCCACCACCCAGCTCCCCCCTGGTCAGTGGCGGGCAGCAGCTCCCCACCCACAAGCCACCCAGCTGCCCACTGACTGACTGCATGCAGTACAGCTGTATGCCCATTGGTCCACAGTGTGGGCACTAGTTGTGCCTAGTGCAACGGCGCTTGTGCTAGTGCATCCCCCTGCCTCTTTCTGGCCATTTGTGCTGGTGCAGTGCCACTGCACCATGCAAAATGCGGGTGGCCACAGAGCGATATTCAACGGTGCTGAGCCATGGTGCAGCACCATTGAATATCACCCTGTCAGCGCTTTGGCACATCCCAGTTGTGCTGCACCCAGGCTTGCGCCATAGCCTGGCGCAGTCTGAATATCCCACCCCAAGTCTTTTGTAATAAATTGCAGTCATATTGTTTCAATAATTTTATCCATGTTTTGTCATCAGCTATTTTATACCTACCACATTCTAGGAAACAGCTGAGATGTCTGTACTAAGATTAATGTGGTTGTTGTCTCTGTTTCCAATTCATGCCTCCAAGGAGGTTTCCAGGACTTCAGATCTATTTTGTACATTGATCAGTTGACAGTAGTCTATATTTGAATCCTGTGACAGTTGTGCTACTTTCTTCATTAACCACTATGCTATTGTTGATTTTCTTATCATGTCTTTTTCTGGCTCCAAACTCAGTCTCTGACTTGGAAGGTTCACTTCCCAACAATGCGTATTCTATTTCTTTAGGTGGCTCAAAAAATTTTATTTGTTATTTTTTCCCACTTTTTATTTCTTTGGCAACCCTTTTACTTTCAAGTTCTTCTGTACAGGTTTCCTTTCCTTATAGATTCAAAATACCCTGAGCCACTAATATAGATTTCACTTTATTGAACTAATTCTGCTTTCTCTAAAATTTTCTGTTTAATATCGTAAGAGCTCACAGTGGCACGTACTATACCTTGTAAGGTTTCATTCAGTATTTGTACACAGTCATTAAGTCCTCATATTTAAATGTCTCCTTCAATACAGCTTTGCAGATGTTATAAACAGTTGTTTTTAGCAAGAATTGGGTCTCTATTTTATATAAACTGTAGGACATGTATCACTATTGTTTTCTTGCTGGACAGTTTTAAAATCTTTATTGCTAATCCCTTTATCCAATCCTTTTGATTTGTGACTAGAAAAGTCTTTAGTTCCCTTTTTTTTATTTTTTTATTTACTATGCTTTTTGTGGTACCTGGTCCATCAATAATCCACCCTGGACATGGCTCCCCTGTGCCTCCACCTCCGATCATAGCCAGCACTCCCCAGTCACCCTGGCTTGCCCTCCAGAGGGTGAGGTTGCAGTGATGGCCCCAATGCCGCTGCAAGTCCAGTATCTACTTGGGGATTTGGCATCAGAGGCTAATGGAGGCCCCAGGGGGAGGGAATCATGGAGATGGACCAGATCCAGGTTTTTTTTTCCTTCCCCTGTAGGCAGGGACAGGGACGTGCAATAACAGCCAGCATCCATCATGCCCCTGAGTGATAGAGGTGTCGATGTTCTTGCAGCTTGCCCAGCCTCCGCTGGGTGTCGCTAGACAGTAACCACGTGTACCTTTCTCTCCCCAGAGGAGAGCAGTCTAAGGATGCTCTATCCTTCTCCCCTCGGCTGGCTCTCTGACAACCCAGGTCCATTCCTGAACCTGGGTCACCGGTGTCGCAAGCAGAAATGCAACCACTTCGCTGGTGGGCCTGCTGTTTTGTTCCTTTCTGTGATGAATTATTTGCAAACGGAACTACTTCTTGTGTGTTTCACCTTCTGATTTCTTGAATTACCCATATGATCTTCTCCTGCTCTGTACTAATAACTTCCTTGGTAATTTTCTTTATTGTTTTCTTACCCATGTGTTCTTTTCTGAGGATTTATTTTTTCTGAAGATTTATTTAATCTACCCTCACAAACACCATTTATAGCGCCAGATTGTTAGTTTGCATCATCATGCCCTTTATTTCTTTAAATTCCTCACTTGTTACATGATAAATTGGTTCAAAATTTGCATTATGTAACAGGGTATTCTTTTCATTCTGTAGCTCATTATTGTCTCTCAGCCTCTCTTCCTCTACTTCAGTACCTTCTTCTCTTACAGTTTGCTCCTCAATCTCTGACCACAGGCTTGGGAGGTCTAATCTAATTGGGGTCAAGATGTGTTTTCTGTAAATATACAGTGATGAAATTACCAAATTCTTGTAAGTGTTGGGAGGAAGGTTTCAGGGATTCTGTGCTCTCTTCCTACACTATACTCACTAAGTCTATGCCTTTATTTGTGATTGGTTTTGTCACACCACAGATCCCCCTATTAATAATAATTTCTGGGGTTAAAGGTTATTCAGCACATTTGTCATTATTAACAATGTTTCACATACTTAAGAATGGCAGTAAGAAGTTGAGAATTGGTGGAGGCTTAGTAACACAATTCTGTGTCTGTTACAATTACAACTCCTTGAACAAGACCATTAAATAATTATCCTCCTTGTATTTATCAAAAGTCAGATTCTGCCTCCTTGCAGATGACATCAGAGGACATTTCTCACTCAACATGTAATATTAATTATAGACCCCAAAGACCTTGTCTTTCCAAAACAAACTCAGTCATTTTGCTGTTTTTTGAGGGTCTGGTTTTGCTAATGTTTTTTTGATTTTAGCATTTCTCAATTTCATTCCACCAGTGTTGTCCACTGTAACACAATTCAACCCAGGTACAGCAGGTTCCAGGTAATATACAAGTCTAGAAAAATGAGAGCACTCACCATGCTCTTTGAGGTAACAACAGAAGGCTGTCTTGAACAGTAAAACTGTAGTATTGCCAGATATTGGCTAGAGAGTGAATCCAGCAGCTTGTATGTTTCACAACCTGAGTATATCTCAGCTCTGGAGACTTTTGTAGCAGAAACCTTAAAATGGTAAAATGCAGCAATGTAGCAAGTTGCCTCTGAGTTATACTAATTATCACTACCTAATCATAAATGGCTGTAAATAAACTTACATGGTTTCCTACTGCTTTTTAAAGAGAGAAATCAGCACCAGAAATGATTAAAAAAAAAATTTAAAATAAGCAATTATGTTGTGTCTAAAATGCCTCTTTGTAATACCTGGCAGGCTGTAAAAATAATTAATAAAAAAATTAGCTTTGTAACAAGAATCGAGCTGGAATTCCTTAAAAGCTGCTGCAAGAAGAGCACTACTCAAACACTTAAAATGTAAGCATATCTGAATATGCCAGATGTTAACTGGAGCACCTTTGCTGCAGCCACATCCAAGGGCAGGGCCATTCTCGATGCCCTATAGGGTGTATGCCTCAGGCAGCTAGTGTTGAAACCCATTTGGGAGGGAGCAGTCTTAGACCTGGTACTCTCAAATGGGGATGGAGAGTGGATCTCAGATTTAGAAGTGGGTAGCCATCTAGGAACAAGTGACCACCAAACAATGTAGTTCATGATAAACACAGCCACAAAGTCAAGCCATACAAAAGTGAGGGTACTGGACGTTAGGAGGGCCGACTTTGTCAAAATGGGAGAGTGCCTTAGAAAAGCACTAGCAAAAAAGCAAGAAGGGGGGTGAAGGAACAATGGAGAAACATCAAAACTGCCATCACAGTGGCAACAAACCTTTGTGTGAAGCAAATAAACAAATCAAAATGAAAGAAAAAAAACACTATGGTTCTCAAAAGAGGTGACGGGGAAGGTTAGGGAGGAAAAACATAGCATTCAGGAAATATAAGGAAACACAGAAGGAGCAGGACAGAGAGCTGTACCAGTTAAAGCAGAAGGAAGTGGGGAAGGCAGTCAGAATAGCAAAGGCCCAAACTGAGGAAAAGATAGCGACTTGGTTAAGAAGGGGGATAAAACCTTTTATAGGTACATTAGGGAGTGAAGAAAGACCATGGGAGAGATAGTGAGGCTTAATAAAGGGGAAGGTGGGTGGGCAGAGAGGGAAAGTGAAAAAGCAGGGATACTGAACAAATACTTCTGCTCAGTATTCACAAAAGAAGAGGGGGGAGAGGTACCTAATCCATTCAATAGAAGCACTCTGGGTAGGGGAGTCAATACCAGTCCATTCACAGAAGAAAGGATTCTGAAAGAACTCCTAAAACTGAAGGTGGGCAAAGCAATGGGGCCTGATGGGATTCACCCCAGAATTCTAAAAGAACTAAGGGGAGAACTAGTGACACCACTGACTACCCTTTTTAACAAATCATAGGAGGATGGTGTGGTACCGAAGGACTGGAGGAGGGCAAATGTGATTCCCCTTCACAAAAGTCTGGAGCACAGCAGAGGCAGAAAATTACAGATCTGTTAGCTTGACCTGAAAGAAAGAACTGCTGAGTACCTAGAAGCCAGTGGGGCACAGGATCCAAGGCAGCATGGATTCACAGTGGGAAGGTCATGTCAGATGAGTCTAATAGATTTCTTTGACTGGATGACCAAAGTAGTAGACCAGGGAGGGTCTGTGGACATGACCTACCTTGACTTTAGCAAGGCATTTGACAGAGTCCCATACAAAAGATTAATAAACAAATTAGCCAGCCTGGGAGTGGGTCCCAGGGTGGTAGCCTGGGTAAAACACTGGCTTGACAACAGGACACAGAAGGTAACAGTAAACAGGGTCCATTCCAAAGAAAGGGAGGTTACTAGTGGGGTACCGCAGGGTTCAGTACTGGGTCCAGTCCTTTTTAATGTCACAATGACATTGCAGAGAGTCTGGAAGGAAAAGTATGTCTCTTTGCAGACAACACAAAGATCTGCAACAGGGGTGATACACAAGGGGGGGGTGGAAAGGATAAGAAGGGACTTGGCAAGGTTGGTGGAATGGTCAAATGTATGGCAGCTTAGATTCAATGCAAATAAGTGCAAAGTAATGCGCCTGGGAAACAAAAACCCAGGGGAAGAGTACACAGTGGGGAGAGGGGTAGTTACAACAACAAAAATGGAATGGGACCTAGGGGTAGTCATAGAAACATAGAAACATAGAATTTGATGGCAGATAAGGACCGCTTGGCCCACCCAGTCTGCCCATTTCCCTACCTAATGGATAAGCTGCAGATCCTAGTTAACCAACAGCCTACTTCTTCCTCCCTCCATCCCCACCCCCTAGAATTGCCTTATGACTGTCCCATGCATGCTTGAATTCCACCACTGTTTTTGACTCCACAACCTCCTCTGGAAGGCCGTTCCATGCATCCACAACCCTCTCTGTGAAAAAATACTTCCTTACATTACCTCTGAGCCACCTCCCCATCTTCAAATTGTGCCCCCTTGTTCTTGCACACCTCTTTTTCTGAAAGATGCTACCCTCTTGGGCTTTGTTGATTCCCTTGAGGTACTTGAAAGTTTCTATCATGTCCCCCCCTCTCCCTTCTCTCCTTGAGGCTATACATATTAAGCTTCTTAAGTCTCTCTCTTCATATGTCTTCCGGTGCAGACCCTGCACCATTTTAGTTGCCTTCTTCTGGACTGCTTCCATTCTGTTTATGTCTTTGAGGAGATTGGGTCTCCAGAACTGCATGCAGTACTCCAGATGGGGTCTCACCAGCTGTCTGTACAGAGGGATAACAACTTCCTGTTTTCTACTGGTGATGCCTCTCCCTATGCATCCCAGTATCCCCCCAGTCCTCCTTACTCCCTCTCACATTGCTTTCCCACCTTTAGGTCATTTGATATGACTACCCCAGGTCCCTTTCCATTTTTGTTGTTGTTAGTATCTCACCACCCCCCATTGTGTACTCTTCCCCTGGGTTTTTGTTTCCCAGGTGCATTACCCTACACTTCTTAGCATTGAATCTAAGCTGTCATACATTTAACCATTCCTCCAACCTTGCCAAGTCCCTTCTCATCCTTTCCACCGCACCTTGTGTATCAACTGTGTTGCAGATCTTTGTGTCATCTGCAAAGAGACATACTTTTCCTTCCAGTCCCTCTGCAATGTTGCTTATAAAGACATTGAAGAGGACCGGTCCTAGCACTGAACCCTGCAGTACCCCACTAGTAACCCTCCTTTCTTCAGAGCGGACTTCATTTACTATTACCGTCTGTGTCCTGTTCTCCAGCCAATTCTTTACCCAGGCTACCATCTTGGGACCCACTCCCAGGCTGGCTAACTTGTATATTAATCTTTTGTGTGGGACTGTGTCAGATGCCTTGCTAAAGTGTAGGTAGGCCATGTCCACAGCCCCTTGCTGATCTACTACTTTGGCAATTTGGCAAATGAAGAGATTTACCATGCTCCACCATGCATACCAATATTGATGCAAATCTGTTGAACAGGTCCAAAGTTATTAACGTGCAAAATTTCAAGTTTAACATTAAAGTGCCTTCATACCCCTATATATATATATATATATATATATATATATATATATATATATATTTATATATGTTTTTTGGTCTTTCTGTAGTACCACATGCACTTGTTCTGTACTTGTCACTCACTGATGACATCATCACTAAAGGACTATATAAACTGTATGCAGTCTCCTGCTTCCCACCCCGATGAAGCTTTTACAGATGAAGTGCTCGGACTATTGATTTCATGGGGTTACTTGCTATGAGCTTTTGCACCTTGTATCATTACATCTCTGTGTCTAATAAACATTTTGAAGCAATATTGCTTTGCAAGAGCTCTATTGTTTTGGAGTACAGCCTATATGGAGTTTCAGAGTTGTGTATTTGGGGGTTAGCCACCCCCTCCCCAAGCTGCACCCCCAAGACCCACTGGAGAGCAATTGTTTTCCTGCAGCACTATCATTCAGACAGCCTCCAAAGCTACAGCTGAAACTTGTCAGTAGCAAGTTATATAAAGCTTGCACTGGGGAACCAGGTACAAGAAGTTACCACAGTCCAAGGTGCAAAACCTTCACATAAAGTATATTGATGAATGCAACACTGTATGCTCACCACATGCTAGGGAAAGATGTGTGCATACATTAGCTGTAACTCCAAGAAACATATATTTGATAAGATATAATAAGTGTACAATTGTCTGTTGTATAGGTGAAAAAGTCTGCTGATGAGTTTTAACTAGGAGCAAATATGTCACCATTCATTCACTGGCATCATTACCGAGATGGACATGGAAGACAGCAGGTAGTCTTCAAAAGGGGACAGTTTATTTTATTACAGTCTTTTTCTGGGTGCTGGTGGGGGCAGGAGGGTGGTGGGGACTCTGTGTGTGTGTGTGTGTGAGTTTTGTTATTACTCACCAACACTGTTGAACTGGTGGTGGGACTTTGGTGGTAGGAAGTGGGGGGAATGTGCTTGGCATCGAGTGACTCCCACCTCTTTTTAAAAACATGATTCCAGTGTCTCATAAAAGCTAACATCTTCTCCATATGGAGAGATTGCAGAATTTTGATATGCCACTCCAAAATGTGAGTGTCTCTTGATCCTTCCAGTGCCTCAAAATAATTTTCTTAATTGCCATAGTAATTAGTGTAAAATTATATTTCGTATGCCCCATTAGCTTTTCAACACCCAGCCCCAGGAGGCATCTCTAAGTGACAAAGGTGAATGCAGAGCAAGGAATGGATCCAGGGAACTATATACCTGCTGCCACTGAGGTTGGGCATCAGGCAATCTTACAATGCATGTTTCATTGTACCTAGAGCATTATCACATTTTTTAAATAGTGGGTAATCTAAGACATGCCAGGTATGAAAATGCTCAGGCATATAGTACATGCGTTGTAATATTTTAGTTTGCTTCAGCCTGTAACTGGTCAGTTTTGATGTAATTAGGTGTGTTGTACAATACTGTGTCCCAGGACTTGTCCAAGGCATCCCAAGAAAGGGCCTCCACCCAATATTTCACTGGTTTGCCAAACCTCTGAGGAAGCAGGTCCCATATAGCACCATAAAGGTGAGATAGGGAGTGAGGCTCAGACATTCTGTTGTATTAGTTGAGGGAAAGTTGGTGTTCCTGAATTTGTGGGTGGTGATGCCCCCATGGCCTGCATGACCACTTGTCTGTGTTGTAAGAAGAAAAATACATCCCTGGTCAGACTTTTGAAATTTGGCCTACATTTGGGCAAACATGATCCATTTACTTGCTGCAATAATATGATCTGGAATATGTATGTCTTTATCCTCCCAATCCCTCTTGAAAATAGCTCATTCCCATTCTGAAATTATTGTTATGCCAGAAGAGTTGTGATGTAACTACTTCCAGTTTAGTCTTGGTCAACGGGCAAGTTGGATATGTACATAAATATAAATAGTGACAGAGGAAGCTTTCAAGGCTTTAGGTAATGCAGCAGCCCTGGTGTAAAACAAAGAGGCAAGGGAAAGAGCACACTAAGTGCAAAGAAGCTCCTCAATTTCCAACCACCATGGGCAATAAAGCAATTCTGAAGAATCTGAGGGTGTGCTCCATTTAAAATACTTAGCAATCTGGGCTGCATGGTAGTATACAAACAATTTAGGTGGCCAAGGCCAGCTGCCTGCTTGGGAGTGGCCAGCTTGGTACATGCCCTTCTAGGCCATTTTTCTTGCCAAAGGGAAGCCGAGGTACTTTGGTGTGGCAAATGAAACCACTGTAGGGGTAGTATGACAGAAGGCATACTTATGAAGAAAGGAGTTTAGGGAGAACATTCATTTTAATAATGTTTACCCTACCCCATAAAGTAATAGGGATGATGAACCATTGATAGAGATCGTGCTTTATTTTGGTTAACAGAGATATTGAGTTCTCTTTAATCATTTGGCACCAGTAGGTGGAAATGTGTATTCCCAAATATAACACAGAGGCAGTGGACCAGGTAAGACCTAAATGTGCTGGATCCTTTATCCTGACCCTGTGAATCAAGGGGAAGATTACCATTTCTGATACATTGAGCTAATATAGTGAGGTTTTACGAAATTCCTCCACCTTCTTGAGAACTTCCAGATGGGATCTAGTTGGGTTTTGGATCTGTAATAAGATATCATCCATGTAAAGGGATATCTTGTACTGCTTATCCCCGAAAGAAATACCCTGTATGTTATTGTCCAAGCTGAGCTTAACTGCAATGGGTTCTTAATATAGATTAAATAATAAGGTGAGTGAGTACACCCCTGCCATGTGCCATAGACAGGGAAAAAGCCTAAGGACAGCACCCTATTAACTGGGACTCTTGCTGAGCATTGGGACTAAAGTAGTTTTACCCATTAGATGAAATCCTGTAGAACACAGTAATGCTCCAGGGCTTTAAACATATATCCCCAAGAGACACTATCAAAGGCTTGTTCAGGGTACAGGGAGTCAAGAACCTCAGGTGCTTCCATCCCCCTGGACACTGAAATATTGTGAAACAGTTTTCAAGGATTGTCCAGTGACATGTTGCACCAACGAACCCAATTTGTTCTGGTCCCAGCAAAACCTTTTGTAGCCTGATAGCTAATAATTTAGTGAGGATCTTCAGATCAGTATTAATAGGGAAACAGGTCTATAATTTTGAATCAGTGTGGGGTCCTGGTTTAGCTAGCACTGCAATAGTATCCTGTTGAACAAGGTGATCCAGAGCCTGTGGTATACCTTCAAATACATAGTTTTTAAGGGAGAAGCTATTCCTGCTCTCAAGGCCCAATATAAATTTGTGGAGAAGCCTCTGGCCCTAGCATCTTATCCAGGGCCAGGGATTTAATGGCCCTTTGAGTTTCTGGAACTATGATGTGCTATCTCACTACTGCCTGTTGTTCAGGAATAAGGAAGGGAATCAAAATCAAAATAAAATATTCCTCTACCCACTCAGAAGAGCCGTCTGAGTCTTCTAGGTTTTATAACGCAGTGTAATAGTCCTGGAATGCCGGGCAATGAGCCTAGAGTCAATGAGAATTGTCTTATAAAGCGGGTCCACAATAGATGGGACCATTACTTGCTACTTCATCTGATTAAAGTGGAAGACGATCAAGTGACCCACCTTCTTGCCCTCCAAAACGTAGTGAGTTTTGGCCCAGAAAAGCCTAATTCTGCCTTTTCCCTGTTAAGCTCATGATATTGTTCTCAGAGATTATGCAACTCTTGTTTTTACCTCGATCTGTATTACTGGAGAGAGTTTTCTCGAGGGCCCTGATTTATGCAAAGAGAAAAGAAGCTTTCTCATGGCTAATCTTCTTCCACCTACCCATTGTATGAATAATGTCCCCCCTTATGGAGCATTTGAAGGCATTTCATATGGTAGTGGACTGAGAACCTGACCCTGAATTTTCTTGAAAAAAAACCTAGTCATGAACAATTTAGGGGAATCTAGGATTTTAGAGTCTTTCAGGATATGGTTGTTCACTTTCCAGGTCCTGTCCAGCTCTGCAGCATAGTCCAGGGACACAGAGAGCTGCACAGGGGAGTGATTAGAAATTACTTTTGGAAGGATTTCCACTGTACAGAGCCCAGGAACAAGGCTGAGACTAATAAGAAAATAGTCTAGCCTAGAACTAGTACCATGAGGTGTGGAGAAAAAAAGTATTCTCTTGCTGAGATGGGTGCAGCTCTCTCTAGAGGTCCAGGCAGCTGGGAGTCCTGCATCTCCCGTAATGCCCATTGGTCAGGTGGAAGGCCCTGCCTCTGAGCATAAGTTCTATTCAAACAGTGTTCACTGCCTCATTCCAACTCTCCACCCCCGAAGATAACAGGATACCGGGACCAAGCAGTTACCCTATTAACAAAGAATAATAAAAAAAAAGCAGTTAACTGTAACAAAATGGAAGTGAAAAACATTGGGCTTCTGCAGTTAGATCCATAAACGTCCACCAGCACCACCACATTCTGTGAAGTATGCCCCTAACCATAATCTACTGACCCATGGATCCACAATCTGCTCCTGCAATTGAAAAGGAGTATTCCTGGCTACCAAGATGGCCACTCTTTTGTACTTAGAATTGAGGCCCACCCCAAAGACCTGGCACACTCAACATCTATGACGGAGTGATATGTGAGGGACACAAAAATGAGTTTCCTGGAGGAAAACTACCAAGGGGGCATATTGCTTCAAATTAACCAAGATCTGGACTCATTTTCATGCAGAGTTAGCACCTTTTACATTCCAGATAAGAAACATCATTTGATTACTGGCCATAAGAAGTAAAGTCAGAAACTGCAGAGTAGGCAATGTAAGGTGACCAAAGCCCCAGACCACAGAAATCCCCACAAGCCAATTTAATGGAGAGCCTCTTGTTGCATGTAAACCCAGTAATATTAATAACTACAACCTTGCTGTGATATACAGCCAAACCATCCCCTTCCCTGCTACATACCCCAACACATAAGAACTAAAAAAGGATACTCCATCCTCTAAAGCATCAAAACATACACATACCCTTTCTTGACACACAATATGTTGCATCCCAGTTATAGTGTCTGAGTAGGTCAACCTTAGGTTGACTCAGACCACTGTCACAGGCCCATGAGCATCTCAACTGTGACCACTAGGTGCCTGGAACAGAAGCAGACACAGGTACATTGCCTGCCATTGCACAGTGCGCTCCAACCTGGGTGGATCCTTTGTTTACAGTACCACTCGAAGGTTGGGACCAAAGTTTCAGCCATGCTCGGGAAGAGCGATGAACCCCCTCAACCCAGTATCCCAAAGTATCAGAATCATTAGCCATAAAGCCAACAGGCTGCAGCGCCCAAAACTGGTACAGAATACATTCAAAATATAAGCAGCTATGTGAGTACGTTCCCAAGGGTCTATAAACCAAATCTTAATCTCATAACATTAGCAAGTATGATAATGAACACCAACTTGGCAACCATAACAGGCAATGAATGCCTGGGCCTCACAGACCAGCAGGAACTAACAGAGTAGTGGAGAAATCCAAAAGAAAATGCTTCACTGGTAGTCTAGTCACTGAAAATATTAGTGCCAAGGTATGGGGCAGCATTACTATTGGCAGTCACCATGTCCCACTTGAGGTCTGATGCCATGGCAGTCCCAGAAACCCAGAGTGAACATTAAGACAGCAGAGACTGATCCTGTGCCACAAAGCTGGAGCAAACTGCCGCCCCAAGTATTGTGATTACTAGAAGCTGAAGTGCTACCTGTAGTGGGAGCGGACTGCTGCCATTCATCTGTGTCCATGCAGTGTTCAAATGTAGGTCCCCTGCATAGGATGAACCACGCTGCACCAGTGTCTGAGCTGATGCAGCTGGAATGAAGGTGTGCACCCCACAGACTGGTAGGAAATGCAAGCTGAGAGGCTGGCACTGCTGCTCAGGTACAGTGCCAAAGGAAATGTATGGGGGGAGTTGCACACAGCATAAACACCCTGTTAAAAGGCTGTGGGGTATCACTGAATGTTAAACCAAACAAGCATTAATCATCAACCACTCTCTTCAGGTGGTGAGAACCCTTGCTTCTCGGCTTCCACACTATAAATGCGCCAGCTGAGGAAGCATAAACAAGATTAGTCACACAAGCATTGAGCAGGCACAACCAAACAGTCCTATAGACAAACCTGGGAACAACCAACAAAACAGGGAAAAGTCCCACTGGAGTTCCAAAGATGAAAGAGCCTTCTGGTGGCCGTTAGCGCTTCATGTCAACTGCAGGGAGCAGGGCCGTCTTCTGATGAAACAGCTGAGGTAGAACTGTAGGCAACTGTTGTGAGGCCACTGCTGCTGAATCAAAGGTCTGGGTGCTGGAGGGCAGTTGAATGATGAGGTGGGCTGGAAAGACACTCCATAACTCAATAAGGCCCACATGGAGCTCATGCTTAATGTCCTTATGGGCCATTTTGTCATTAAAAATAAAATAACGTGAATTCTTCCAGTAAAGAGATGGTTGATTGCATGCTGCCTGCTGGATCTTTAGCTTGTCTTGGAAATTAAGGAGCTTACAAATCAGAATGCTTGGTCATTCCCCCTTCTGAGACATCAGATGGAGCACCCAATGGATATGCTCTATCACATAAGATGTACTGTGGTCTGGAGGCCCCACACACTGTAAAAATAACTGCCTGACAATGTTAACATGGTCTTTTCTTTCCACCAACTCAGAGATCCCCACTAGGAGCAGGCGTACCCAGTTAAATGCCAAAACAAGAATAACGCTGGTAAAAACCATGCTGCAACAATAACAAATGTCAAGACAGCTACAGGGGTAGCATAGCAAAAGTCATTACCATTACCCCTGTAGCTGTCATCACATCTAAGGAAAGGACAAAGCAGTTAGCTCTGTGGTATTTTGCTGAGCTGCTCCTGTGGTGAAAGGGGCTGAGACTATGAGCAGCTATGGTGGACCATCCCAGAGATCAGGGTTCTGTTCCTGGTCTCCCAACTGTGGTGTTTCTTTCTTTACCACCCTAAGATTTTTTTTTTACATTGTTCTCCCCTATTCAGCACAGTTACAAAGTTTCTGCTCATCCCCAATCCCCCACGGAGTTGATTATAATTAGTTGGGAGGGTGTGTGGGGGGGGGGGCAGAGCCTCTGCCAACATTTATTTTAGCTGGTGTGTTGGTTTTGGCATGGTAGCACCCGTTGTTTTTACTGAGCTCTACCATGACATTCACTGTTTTGACATGTGCGGTTTTTGACTGTGCTGTTGTTGGTTTCAGCATTATGACCTGGCTAATGCCTGAGCAGATTATTCCACCTGCTACTATTCTGCTGGTCATCAGTCTTTTCTTCAAGTTGAGCCACTTTCTAATGGAGAGCTATTACCTTCCTCTCCTCCTGAGATGCCCATCCTCAAGGGAGCTAACCTGGGCTTCCACATCACCCACCTGCCAGGCCAGAGAGTTGAGAGAAGGCTCTACAATTTTGGGATCCTCAGCACTGGCTTGAACGATCATCTTGATCAATGTGAGTTCAGCTAAGAACCTCTCAAGAAGGGAGACTTCATCTACAGTCCCCAGTAGTGTAAGCAGCAGGGAGTCTAGTTTGTGACTTTTCAAGGACTGGGAATGCGCCAGGAGAGGTGGCGGTTGCCAAAGATCAAGCTGGGGTTCCAGTTTCTGGGGATCGAGTTTCAGCAAATACCTCTACAAAATGCAGCCAAAGAATGTCTGCACCATGCTGGGATAAAGGTAAATCAGTTCAGGTGCCAATTTATTCAGTTTTTGTAGCTTAAAGCACCATCAGCTCCGGAGCTCTCTTAGAGCACAACTGATCACATCAGATACATCACCAGAAGTCCTATTGTGCTGCATTTCTAACTGTGTGTGATGTTCCTGTAGTGAATGGTCAGGAGCAGAATGTGGGAGACCCTGTATAGAAAGCTGGATCCACAGTAGCTAGGATGTGAGCAAGGTGCTTCTGTATGGAAGCAAAACATCAAGTCATGCCCCCAGATTTTTGAAAACCTTTATTTGCTCAATGTGGTTGCCATTTACTGTTTTAATATCAAGAGGTTCTACTTTTCTACTGAATACCTTAACACGAGGTGGGAGCTAAATTCCAGTGCCTTAGGTTTGGATGCATTTAGGATTAGGTGAGTGTTTCAGAACTAGAATAAGATCTTACCAAAGTTAGAGTTGAGGGATGCTTTGACCTGGGAAATGGATAGTGTGTTGTAGTAAAGAATATTGGCTGCATACATGTGAAGATGATACATCTCCCTGTGTCTCTAGAAATTATTTTCAAAAATGGAGAACAGTAGGGAGCTGAGTATTGAGGCTCACAGTATTCACAATCTTAATGTCTGCTAGATCAGAGTTAGTACCTTGTATGAACACAAACTGGGTACTGCCATTTAGGGAGCTCGTGAACCAGTTGATAGATTTTAGGCTGGGATCTAGATCTTGAATTTCTGTGACAGAAATATGTGATTCACCAAGTTAAGGGTCTTGGACAGGTTCATTAAGATGCCTCTGTGAGGAAGCCATTATTCATGGCTGAGTGCAAATCACTAGTGACACTGAACAAGGTGGTAATAGTGCAATGCCTCTTTCTAAAGCCGGTTTGCAAGGATGAGAGAAGAAGGTGCTGGTTAAGATAATTCAACATGTTGTTTGCCAGTGCAGTTCAGTGAGTACATATTCTAACATCTTAGTGCATATCAATTGCCTAGCTTCTGCATGTTGCGCCATCTGTAGACAGCAGACATGACTTGCTCTTAAGTTTACATAGAGTGCAAGGTGAAGACTCAATATAATGACTACATAAAATAGACTTCAATAATTAGTGAGTACAGAACGATGAACATACAAGCATAGAAGTCCAGTATACCATCCTCAACATTGGTTCATGGAGAAGTTCATCAAGACAATTTCTATTTCAGTAATAAATTATCAGCCATTTATTTTGAGGGGCAGAAATGTACAAACTGAAATACTATGGAACTCAGTCTCTAAAAGTTTTTCGCAGTTATAGCTCAGCTCAAGTGCAAATGAAAGTATTCAGAAAAGCTATATACTGTACAATACCATCTCCAGTATAATAAGATATAGTTAGCACTTGTTATCCTTGAAGAATGCACTTCAGATACATTGACCTGCTATAACAGCACAGCAATCAAACACTCTTACTCTTTACTGAGTGGTGAACACCTAATTTTGCAGGAGTAGTTAGACAAAGTGAAGGAAGATGTTTTTGCCATGATTCATTTTCCACGGCTGCATATTTCCATACTTTACCCAGTGAAACACTTAAATTGACTTGGTGTAGGAAACCAAAAATAAAATGTGGCCGATTATGCCTGTGCTCAAAACAATTCACAGGAAAGCAAAAGCCCTCAAGGCAAGGGCAGTTTGTAAACAATTTTTTTGGTTCACAGTTTAAGAAGCACACTTACCATATTCAACCTGTACCTATACTACCTAGCATACTCATGACTACCATTTGTATCAGTGCTATGGACATGTAATCTAGTATTTTTTCCTATTCATTTCTTTTGTATTTTCTGTATTATGCAGAATTTTTTGTTTGACACAAAAGCTGATGGATAATAACTGAAAACTGTTGACAGACACCAGCTCTTCTTCATCAAAGACAGCTCAGAATTCAACTAAAGAGGAATTCCCATAAAGACAAGGTCATGCTGAGCCTCTGACATCTTATATTATAATCTTAACAATCCCCATCAGAGACTGCTCTGTTTATACTTTCTCAGCAATATAGGAATCTGTCGTTTGCCTCTATCACATCTAGGTAGTGCTGCTTTGTACATACCATATTGTCATTTTCATGGACTGTATATAGTATTTATTTATTCAGTATTCTGTTAAGAAGGGGGATAAGACCTTTAATAGGTACATTAGGGAGCAAAGAAAGACCAAAGGAGGGATACCGAGGCTTCATAAAGGGAAGGGAATGTGGGCAGAGGGTGACAGTGAAAAAGCAAGGATACTGAATGAATATTTCTGCTCAGTATTCACAAAGGAAGAGGAGGGGGAGGTACCTAAACCAAACAAGAAAAACACTCTGAAGAAGGGGGTCGATATCAGTCCATTTACAGAAGAAAGGGTTCTGAAAGAACTAATAATATTGAAGGCTAATAAGAACTAATAAAAATGGGGCCTGATGGGATTCACCCAAGAATTCTAAAAGAACTAAGGGTAGAACTAGTGAAACCACTGACTACTCTCTTTAATAAATCATGGGAGGATGGGGTGGTACCTGAGGACTGGAGGAGAGTGGATATGATTCCTCTTCACAAAATTGGGAGCAGGACAGAGGCAGGAAACTACAGACCAGTTAGTTTGACCTCAGTGGTAGGTAAAATGATGGAATCACTTCTGAAGGAAAGAATTGTTGAGTACCTAGAGGCCAGTGGGGCACAGGACCCAAGGCAGCATGGATTCATGATGGGAAGGTCATGTCAGATGACTCTAATAGATTTCTTTGACTGGGTGACCAAAGTAGTAGACCAGGGAGAGGCTGTGGACATGGCCTACCTAGATTTTAGCAAGGCATCTGATACAGTCCAACACAAAAGATTAATACACAAGTTAGCCAGCCTTGGAGTTGGTCCTGAGGTGGTAGCCTGGATAAAAAATTGGCTAGACAACAGAATGCAAGCGGTAATAGTAAACGAAGTCCACAGTGAAGAAAGGAGGGTTACTAGCGGGGTACAGCAGGGTTCAGTACTGGGACAGGTCCTTTTTAATGTCTTTATAAGTGACATTGCAGAGGAACTGGAAGTAAAAGTATGTCTCTTTGCAGACAACACAAAGATCTGCAACAGGGTTGATACATAAGATGGAGTGGAAAGGATGAGAAGGGACTTGGCAAGGCTGGAGGAATGGTCAAATGTATGGCAGCTCAGATTCAATGCAAAGAAGTGCAAGGTAATGCACCTGGTAAACAAAAACCCAGGGGAAGAGTACACAATGGGGGATGAGATACTGACAAGCGTAGAAATGAAAAGGGACCTGGGGTAATTATATCAGATGACCTAAAGGTGGGCAAGCAATATGAGAAGGCAGTAAGGATGGCTGGGGGGATACTGGGATGCATAGGGAGAGGCATCAATAGTAGAAAACAAGAAGGTGTAATCCCTCTGTACAGACACTTGGTGAGACCACATCTGGAGTACTGTGTGCAGTTCTGGAGACCCCATCTCCACAGAGACATAAACAGAGTGGAGGCTGTCCAGAGGAGGGCAACCAAAATGGTGCAGGGTCTGCACCAGAAGACATACAAAGAAAGACTAAAGGAGCTTAATATGTATACCCTTGAGGAAAGAAGGGAGAGCGGGGACTTGATAGAAACTTTCAAGTACCTCAAGGGAATCAACAAAGTCCAAGAGGGTAGTGTCTTTCAGAAAAAGAGATGTGCAAGAACAAGGGGGAACAATTTGAAGATAGAGGTGGGACGGCTCAGAGGTCATGTGAGGAAGTATTTTTTCATGGAGAGGGTTGTGGATGCATGGAACAACCTCCTTAGGAGGTTGTGGAGTCAAGAACAGTGGGGAAATTCAAGAATGCATGGGACAGACATAAGGCAGTCCTAGTGGGGGGTAGGAGGAAGTAAGCTGTTGGTTAACTAGGATCTGCAGCTTATCTGTTATGTAGGAAAATGGGCAGACTAGGTGGGCCAAGCGGTCCTTATCTGCCGTCAAATTCTATGTTTCTATGAGTACTCTTCTCAGCTCCCGCACAGGACATCCCACATGATGTGCATCACAATCTATACTTAATACAACATTTCCTTAGTGTAGAATCTGTGATGCACTCTTCTCAACAATGGCACCAATACACTGATTCCATGAACTCAATGGAGGTGACACTGTCTCGCCAAACTTGATGCCAGGAGTGTGCTCACATAATCTATATAGTTTAGTACAGGAAGTAGCAGACTTCCTCATCGACATGTCGTTTGAGTCACCCAGGTTGATGGTCCTGGGTGACTTCAACGCCTGGGTCGACGATGAACTCTCAAATTTGGGTAACGACTTCCTCCAATTGATGTTTTCTATGGGCCTTACACAGGTGGTTTCCACTGCAACGCACAAATCTGGACACTCTTTAGATCTAGTCTTCCTTCTAGGGATTAACGCATCTGACATGGGGTGGAACCAGTCGCCTGGTCTGATCACCATATCGTGAGGTTCAATTTTTGCACGCCCCCCTAAGAAGACCAGCCCCTGCGGAGATGGTCAGGTACTGCCCATTACGGAATGTTACTCCACAAGGTCTAGCGGCGGTCCTTGACCTCTCATCCTTCAGCTCGGTGAGCAGTGGTTCAGAAGCATTAGTGTCGGCCTATAATAAGGCCGTCACGACTGCACACTAATTCATTGCTCCTGTTAATCTGAACACCCCAGATCTTCGCCCCTGGAGCCCCATGGTTTGAGTGGGACCCTGAGGAGATGCGGAGACAGGGGCGAAGGTTAGAGCGTCACTGGTGCAGGTCCGCCCTTGATGCCGACCACTCTAGATTGATGGAACATTATGTTAATTATCAATCTGCAATCACCCATAAGAGGCAGAATTCTGTCCAGGGAGATTGCAGTTGCTCAAGTCGACCGACTCAGCCTGTTCCGAGCGGTGGACAGACTGTGCAACCCAGCCTGCCTGCATGTTCGGAAAGCTTTTTCGCAAGTAGAGTGAGACGAGCTCGCTCGATACTTTGCAACTAAAGTGGCCGACATCAGGAAGAACCTGGGTCTGGCAAGCTCTATGGGTGAAGCCACTGGTCAGCATGAGATGACAGTGCCCCATTTCTCCTGGAGTTCCTTTCGACGACCTGAGTTCGTGGACATTATGAGGATCATCCATTCTATGCGCCCCACAAGCTGTGGTTTGGACCCTGGTCCGACTCCCCTTATTTTGGGTTGTTTGGAGATCATTGGTCCGGTCCTGGCGCAAATAGTCTGGTGCTCCTTGGAATTGGGTGAGTTTCCCTGTTCCTTGAAAGAGGCTGTGGTATCTCCTCTCTTGAAAAAGCTCTTGGACCCGGACTCTTATTCTAGCTATCGACCTATCTCTAACCTCCCCTTTATTGGGAAGGTTATCGAGAAGGTCGTAGCGAGTCAATTGGATGACCATTTAACCATCCATAATGTCTACGAATCCTTCCAGTCGGGCTTCCGTAAAAGACATAGCACCGAGACTGCGCTGGTTCGGGTGTTAAATGATCTTCTGATGGCGAGGGATCAGAAGAGACGCTCCATTCTCGTTCTTCTTGATCTCTCTGCAGCCTTTGACACAGTGGACCACATGGTGCTGTTAGCTCGTCTGGGGCATATTTGTGGAATGTCTGGAACCGTTCTGCAATGGTTCACGTCATTCCTTACCGGGAGATCACAGAGAGTTGTGTCGGGGATTTTTTCCTCTGACCCAATCCCTCTGTTGTGTGGAGTGCCCCAGGGATCCGTGCTGTTGCCCATGTTGTTTGCAGTGTACATGCTGCCCCTCGGAGGTATCATTAGACGATATGGGCTGAGGTTTCACTGCTATGCGGATGACACCCAGCTCTATCTGTCCTTTGCACCCGACCAGGATGGAGCTCTCTCGGTGTTTAACAGCTGTCTGAGGGAGATCCAAGACTGGATGGATTCTAGTTGGCTAAAGTTGAACTCGGAGAAAACAGAGGTGCTGGGTGGATCCTGGTGGTCGGGTGGTGAGGTCGGATATCGGTGCTCCGCTCTGGAATTATTCTGGTGGAGTACCTTTGCCGTCCCTCAGAACAGGTGCGTAGTCTTTGGATTTATTCTTGACGATAAGCTGACTCTCAAAGCTCAGGTGTCAGCTGTTGTCAAGACTTCCTTTTATCATCTCAGGAACATTGCCAGGGTGAAGCATCTTGTTCCGTCTGACTCCCTGCCTACTTTGGTTCATGCCTTTGTATCGTCACGCTTAGACTATTGCAATGCCCTGTACTTTGGGCTTTCTGGGGTTGATATCCATCGCCTACAGCTGGTGCAGAACGCTGCAGCCCGGGTTTTGACTGGGACAAGTCGTTTCTGTCACATCACTCCCGTGCTGCGCGAACTGCACTGGCTGCCTGTGCGGTGGCGGATCACCTTTAAAGTCATTTTATTGACTTTCAAAGCCCTTCACGACCAGGGTCCAGCCTACCTGAAAGACCTCCTGGTGCCTTACTGCCCTGACCGATCTCTTCGCCGGCGACATGGGGTTTAGAGATCCCAAGAGTGAGTCTGAAATCTTCTGGCAGCAGAGCATTTTCATTTGCTGCACCCACTCTTTGAACTCTCTACCATGTCGGCACGGCAGTGCACCTCCGGGAACTCTTTAAAAAGAGCTGAAAACTTACCTGTGGAGCATGGCTTTTAGATAATTAATTATTTATTAACGCTCTGGATTTTATTATTACATATTTTATCTTGTGGTATGCTGATTTTATGTTTATGTTTGTGTATGTAATGTTTGAATTGTTAAATTGTTCAGCACCTTGATATGTTGAAAGGTGCTATATAAATAAAATTATTATTATTATTATTATTATTATTCTTTGAAGGCTACATGTCATACTTTTCAAGAAAAGCATTTATATTTAGTTTTCTGTTTTCAGTGTTAACCCATGCCCTGGCCTATTATAGTGGCATGGAACTGCATCTTCAAGACCAAGAGCTGATCTTCCCTTCTATGCAGATTTGAACCCTCATGTTGATGGGGTGTGGTGCAGATCTTTGTTGAATGAGATGCATTAGACTGTAATGAGGAGACAGAATGCTATTCTTGTTGACTGCATATTCCAGGAGTGAACTCTGAGGGAAGCAGCTGTAACAGCCGGAGTAGGTGTGACTAGAGAGAAAGCAATTCCTTTACTGGTTACTCCAGTCTCATATCTTCAGAGAGATGATGCTTTATGACACTGGTCTCATAAACTAAAATGAGATATAGAAATAGACAAGGGGATATATAAGACTAAAGAACAAATAATTCTGAATATACACGCAAGTTCTTTTTATACTAAATATCAGAAACATTTAAGAAATGGGCATTTATACACAAGGGGTGGGATATTCAGACTGCACCAAAAAGATGCACAATAGTGGGAGCAGACGCAAGTGCAGTGCAACGTGTGCGATATTCAAACCAAGCGCAGGCCAAGGTGCGCCTGTGCAACACAGCTGTAAATCATGTGACATGCACCATGGCGCAACCAGGTATGCGCAGTGGAGCAGGGCCGATGCGCAGTAGCACAACCAGTGATGCACAGGGACAAGGACAGGAAGCAGGGGTGCACTAGCCATGGAAGCCATGGGCGGAGGAGCATGCAGCAGGCCAGACAGACCTACCCCTCCCAGGTACCCCATGAACTGCACAACCAGAGGTGAGCTGGATGGACCACCAGCCCATGAACCCCAGCACTGAATCAACAGCAGAGACACAGTGCCCCAGCACACTCCCCTGGCAAGCAGTGACCGCAACACAAGGAGGGGTGGACCCTCCAGTGCCACAACACCCTACCAATGCTGATCACCCCCTGTACAGCGATCCCAAGACACCCGGCCCAGAAGCATCACCCAACAGTGCATGGCACTGAATGCAAGCCACCACCACCACCGTGACATTGCAACCATGTGCCCCATGGTGCCATGCATGACAGCCCCACTGTGATCCCCTCACAGCAGGCAACACCAGCCACTGGTGCAACAACAGCATACACAATGCCCCCCTGCATTGTCCCCACCATGGCACAGCAGCGAGGTCAACCCTGTGTCAGTACCAGAGGGACCCCACATGTGACAAGGCCCGCCCTGGACACCACCACCAGCAGGACAGGACCCAGCACACCCACCCATGCACACACCCTGTCCCAGCACTGGCCCCACCAGACAGCACAGCCACCCACTGTGGTGCATGGAGGCATGCACCACACAGGATGCAACACGGAATGGACAAATCCCCCACCCTGTCCCAAGGGTACCGCGACACAGGGTCACACATAGTGGGGCAACAGCTGCTGCTGGTGCGTGTCCAATGATGCCATTTACCCACGGTCTGTACCCCACCATGGCACTAGTAAGCTAGCCATCTGGTACATGCACCATGAATCTGTCAGCCGCCAGTATGCGGCTGGAGCACATGTGACAGACCGCAGACCACAGACACTGCCACAGACACCAGTGACAGCATGGAGGAGGGGCAACAACAGCACAACCCACAGTGTCACCTGAGGCAGACATGCAAGAAACCTGGAGACAGGATGCCAGTTGCCATGGTGCTGTGCCCAGAGGGTGGCTGGCATGGACAGCCACCAATGTCATGCCAGCAGACAAGCATGCGTTGGGGGGGTAAGCACGACCATGCATACCACAGACATGCAAGGGGCTCAGCTGCACGGGCCAGGTACAGACTGACAGGGGTGGCAGGGACACAGCGCATGCACCTGGGACCACTGCACATGGACATCCAGTGTACAGGGCACAACACACATACCACAGACAGGGACCATGGCCCCCACCCACACCAGTAGAGGGGCCCTGCCAGACACACACACGACCAGGCCTGCACCACCCCTGACGCCATGCACACCACTGCAGCAAGGCATCATACGCCTTCGGCAAATCAGAGACCACCACAGTTGTCATATGAAACATGAATGTAAATAAAACAGAAACAGTATAAACAGCAACTACTACAGAACTATGTACAAAGTGAGGGGGGGACAGGGCTACCACTGGGGTGGGGATGGGCATGGGGCAAGGGGGAACATCAAGGAGTGGGACAAAGGGGTGTGAGGGACAGTCCAGGGGGGGGAATGAACAGTATGTGGTGGCCATGCTCTGTACTGCCTCCCGTGCACAGCACATCTGCAGCACTGCTAGCATCAGCACCTCGGGCATGCATGGTGTGGTGCCGATTGCGCATGTCACAGTGGTGCACCATAGCCTGAGCACACTCAACAACATTGCGCAAGGTGCAACAGTGTGATATTCAGCCAGGATATGCAAATCAGCTCATGAGCCATTCCACTGTGCATCCACTGGATTAGTATCCGATTACAGATGTGCCTGCTCTCATTTGCATGCATTGCACTATAAATATGTGACCTGAGGCTGCATAAGCCATGGATCGGTATTGTAGTCCTTTGAGGTAGGTTGCATGCTGTTGGGATGTGGGGACAGTGGTCTGGGAGGGCTGTATGGGACTGCACAGTCCAAGGCAACACCTGCCTTTCCCCCAGGCATGAGCATGACCGAGCGAGAGGAAGAGGAGGAGCAGGGAAGGGTGAGAAGGAGGAGGCCCAACTTCACCAGGGCTGAATCTGATGCCCTGTTTGAGGCATACCTCATCAGAGAACCGCTGCTTAGCAGACAGCAGGGAACACCACAGGCCCGTGCTGCAGCATGGGGGAAGGTGGCACATGCTGTAAACCAGTAGGGCAGCCACCAGCAGTACATGCAGGAGTGCAAAAAGAAGGTTGGCACAGACAGGAGGCAGATTAAGGACAAGGTGGCTGCCAACAGGGTGGCATGTGCTGCCACCAGTGGGGGCCAGCAGGATGTACCCTGCTTGACGCCATGGGAGGAGAGGGTGGCCAGCAGCATGCGGCATAGTGCCATCGAGGGCATTCCTGGCAGTGGCTTCCAGATGGGTGGCAGCCCATCACTACATGGTAGGTCCGGCGCTGTCAGTGTGTGGGTGGTGGAGGGCATGCCACAGGGCCAGGTGGAGCCACTAACAGTACTGTGTTCTTTTACAGCTCCTGAGCATCTACATGGTGCAGCAGTGGTGGGTGTGTCCACCGAGTGGGTGGCCCTGGACATGGAGGAAAGCCCATCCACCTCCACAGGTGTCCGAGGGACCATCCAAGAGCATACGTGCACATCTGTCCAGACTGATGCTGGTTGTGCGGGTGTGGACCCGGCCCTGCCTGTGTCCCAGTGTGACACCGCCCTCTGTGTCCAGTGTGCTGGGACATGGATCGGGGCCGGATCCAGCACCGATGATGACGGGACACACGTCCCAGACAGTGATGCATGTGGGACACAGGATGGTCCCTCAGAAGGCAACCGCCCGGGCGGTTCCATGAGTGATGCTGTCATGGCTGCCTGCACAACATCCCATTCCCAGCCTGTGTCTGCATGCCCCAGTGGGACAGCATTGGTGTGCATCCAGGGTGGTGGGACCTTTGCAGCAGCTGCGGCCGCGCTGGTGTCCCCTGGCGATTGGCAGCTGGAGAGGCAGCTCTGGCAGTTGGCCAATGACAATGGGGGGACAGTGTCGGGGGATGGTGGCAGTGCACCACATGTGGACATGCCCCAGAATGACACTGCTGTGCAGCGCCCATCATCAAGGGGTGCTGGGCAACAGGGCCAGGAACACCATGGGGGACAGCATGCTGGACAAGCAGAAGACTCCTTGGACAACCACAGCCATCTTCTCCAGGCCTCAGTTGATCAGCAGATGCAGCTCATGATGGCAGTGGATGCACTCAGTGTGGTTCTGAGCCAGGCAGAGGAGCGGTGCAGAAGGGACCATGGCTTGCTCCTGGCAGAGTTGGCCCAGCAGTGGGCGGATGTGACCACTGCCATTGACAGGTAGACCACTGCAATGGCAACTGTCATGGCTACACTGGCCACCCAGTTGGGTGCCCAGCCGCTGCAGACCCCACACAGTGCTATGTCCACCCCCTGTTCCCGGCATCGTGCGACCCCTGCTATGTCGATGCTGGGTTCGGCTGTGGGCATAACAAGCACGCCTGGTGTGGCCATGTTTGGTGGCCTGCAAACCCCTGCGTGGACACAGTCGTGTTCACGCAGCAAAACCCCTTGGGGCCCATTGGTGCCACTCCATGAGGCCACTGGTCAGCCTGGCTTGGCTGGCAGGTCTCGGTAGGGCTGCTCATGCGTCCATAGCGGCCGTGGTATTGTGCCGCATGACTGACCTGTCTCCCACCATAGCCACTGTCTGCCATGCCCTGTGTGCACTGTGGTGTTCATTGTGTGATGCATGGGTGAGGTTCCCAGCCCTGCACACACATGGTCCCTTTGCACACCCTCCCGGCTGCTGGCCACTGTGGCGTGTGCATGATGATGCCTGCATAGTGCTGTCCACCACTCTACAATGGTGCCCAGCATCTGAGGCATGCACAGTGCCAGCCACTGGGCATGGTCATGTGTGGTCCTGTGAGGGTGTGGGGGTGCCTGTTGGGTTGGGCGTGCCGGTTGCCCTTTGGGCATGTGTTGTGGTGTGTGTGCATGTGTGTGCACATGACATGTTCATCCCTGCCCATCCCTGCCGCCGTGTGTGGTCCCCCGCTCATTCCCATTCCCTTTATCCCATCCGCCCCTGGTGTCCACCCCTGCCTGTCTGTGGGCTGTGCCCTTGCCCTTGGTGGTTGCACATGGCCCCGTTGCCTACCTGTGTTGTCCAAAGTGCTCCTCTGTGATGGTGTACCAGTGCTGCTGTGCCATCTGGACCAGCCGGGGTTCCCGTCGCCCAGGGGGTGGCTGCCCTACACCAGCTGGACCGGCATCCTCATTGTCCCCACTGTTGTCCCCCTCTTCGACCTCAATGGCTATCCCACAGTCGGTGGCCATGTTGTGCAGGATACAGCAGGCCAGGAATATCCCACAGGCCTTTGAGGGGCTGTACTGTAGGGCACCTCCTGACATGGGCAGGCACTGGAACCATGCCTTCAGCAGCCCGAACACCCGCTCGATGACATTCCTTGTTGTGGCATGTGCCTCATTGTGCTGTTGCTGCACTGGGGTCATGGGGCACCGGTATGGTGTGAGCAGCCAGGGCCATAGAGGGTAACCACTGTCACCTGTGTGTAGAGGGGAGACATTAGCATGGTGGTCTGCATCACTATGCCATGGGCCATCATGGCTAATACCCATGGCACCCCTGACAATGCCCCCCCACATCTGTATGCATCATCCAGCATGCTATGCATACTCACCTACCAGATGGCCGGTGGGGATGTCCCCACTCTCAAACCTGTGGCACAGTGCAGACTGGTGCCAGATGAAGGCACCATGTGCTTCCCCAGGGTGCATGGCACAGACATTGATTATGCACCCCCTGGCATCACACTCCACCTGGAAGTTGATACTCAGGTAGCCCTGGTGGTTGATGTACGCCACACACCCTCCAGGCCACGTGGCATGCGGATGCCTACATGGGTGCAGTCAATGGCCCCAAGCACGCCAGGCAACTGTGCTACCCTGTGGAACTCCTGTATGTGTGCTGTGTGCTCCACCTGTGTGCTGGGGAAATGGATGTACTCGGCAACATGTGGCAGCAGTGCATTGAGGAATTGTGTGAGTAGGCATGACATGGCCGACTGGGTTATGCCTGTCATGTCCCCTGTTGGTCTCTGGAAGGTGCCCGTGGTGAGCAGGCACAAGACGGCTGTGATCTTTGTCTCCACTGACAGCGCATGGCTCCGTCATGTGGGTGCCTGCATCTCATCACTGCAAAACTCACAGAGCCGCCTTAGAATTGCCCGGTTCAGGTGGTACTGGTCCACAATCTCAGTGTCAGTGTACTATTTGAAGGTAGTGCGGGATTGGTACTGCCTGTTCTGGGTGTACCACCGACGGGCTCTTCCGTGGCCGCGTCTCCCTGCTGCCTGCCTTTTCACACCACTCATTACTGTCTCCTTCTGGAAGGTGGCACTGGCCATGTCCCTGGCTGGTGTCCCCCCCCGGGCGGCTGTCCTCCTGTTCCCCCTGCTGTGTGTTGCTGGTGCTGGCCCTGCACCGGGTTCACCTCCGGCTGTTCACCTGTGGCTGTCCTGCCTCTTGCCACTGCCCTCTGTCCACGGTGGCACTCTCAGTCCCTATTGCACACACTGGCATGGGCACACCCACTCCTACTCTCACTCAGGCACACCTCCAGTGGGCCCTGTCCAACACCTGGCCACACCTGCACCCTGCTTCTTGTCTTGCCTCCCTGCCATTCTGTCTCCATGCTCCCACCTATGGCTCTCCTGTGGTGCATTCTTCCTCCCCTCTCTTGCTCCCTTTTATTTTGGCTGATTTCCGCTGTCGCTCAACTTCCACTTGCTCCGCTACTGCGCACGTCGCATGCTGATGAATATCTCACTGCACATGTTATTCCTGGTTCCGCCCCCTGCAGTTGCACATGCATTCATTACTGTTGCACTATGGCACATTCCACTCCCGCTGAATATCGCACCATGGCGCATTTCCGCACTTGTGCTGGCACATCCCTGTTGCGCATGGCACATCCGCTCTGAATATCTCACCCAAGGTAAACATATAAACATAAAAAAGGCTGAAAACTGCTCAGTAGCCCCTCAAGTCTGCTCTTACCTGCTGGACTAAGCTTTTGTCTATCTCCAGACCTCTCTCTTGCCCCCCTACAAGTGTATCTAACCTCACTATACCCATGTGCCTGTCCTATCTCCTCTTGAACCACCCCTCCACTGTGTCAGCAGCATGTATGAACTGTAACAAAAAAAGGTGGTGCCATGATTTGGAAGGGGCTCCTCATGGATTTTAAAGAGATTTTCTGACCTAGCTGAAAGCAGCAACTACTCACATATTGTAGTAGCTGCCTCAGTGATAGATATTCTAGCCAGGTTTTAAAATTATAGCAGCCCATACTTTTAATATTGCTCTTAACTTTCTCTAGAGTTGCCTAATCATTTCTGAGCACGCCAGTCCTGCTGACACATTCCCTATGCTCCAGCATATGAAGTGTGACCAGGAGAGCATGGGGGCACGCCACATTAAAATGAATGGGGCTTGATTTCTCTTGGATTTTTAACCTCAAGAATGGACAGTTAGAGATTAATGAAGGTCACCATTTGACTAACAAGGTAAAAATGAAAGAGAAATTGAGATCCATTTATTTCAATGAGGTGGACCCCCAAGTTCCCCTTGGTCACATGTCAGTATATGCTTGAGCGTGGGGGGGGGAGGTGTCAGCAGGACCGGGGCACTCAGAAATGATTGGGCAGCCTATCACTATAGGAAAGTTACGAGCAATATTACAAAGGTGTGGGCTGCTATTAATTCTTAAAACCTGGCTAGAATATCTATCACTGAGGGCAGCTACCACATTATGTGAGTAGCTCCCTTATATCAGAAATTTCCTTTAAGGTCCTTAACAGACTGGGCCCTTCCCAGAGTATACCTGGGAGCTAGTAGTCACTCATGAGAAGGATTTGTTGGGAGAGACAGATCTTCAGTCTTTAACTTGAGGTCTACTGAGTTTTCCGCTGACTTCACTGTGGTTGGCTGGAAATCAAGCTTTTGCTGCTTCAGCACCAGAGTTGTGGAACACACTGTCTCTTTCCAGCTCTACTTCTAACACAGAAAGCGGATTCAATGCTCAATTAAAAACTTGACTTTTTCTCAGGCCTTTATATTCCATGAAATTATAAGAACTGGGAAGTTTAGTGACTGCTGCTGCTGTTTACCTTTTTTTAAGTATATTCTGTTAATGTTTTATTTATGTACTTTTATTACTTTGTAGTGTGTGGTGTCTTGAGCCCTGATAAGGAGCACTATAAATAAAGTGTCTGTCTGTTTGTCTGTCTCTAATAAACATGGTTATTATGGACAAGGACTCATTTCCCAAACCAAATATGTTAAATCCTTTATATTTATCTCTGGTTATAACTGACAGTAACGTCACTTATAGAGGCTACAATGGAGCTTTTAAGAACATTTGTAGTGCTTTGTTTTGAAGGGGGCGCACAGAGCTGCTGGAGAGAGTTAACAAATGCAGAATTAAGACTGAGGTACAAAACAGAGCCAATTACTTACAGCACAGTTCTCCACACAGTGTACATTTTTTCAAATAAACACACAAAAAGAAAGAATTTTCATTTCAAAAAACCATTGCAGCAACAATTGTCTTTGTTCTTACTGTACTGGAATCTCAATTCCTATGGTGAGCAGACTGAAGTCTCAATGAATAGAAGTGTAGCAGAGGCAAATACACTTTGTGTATTGTACTAATGTGGAGACTGTCAGTTATATAACAGGGCACTGAGCCATCTATCTGCTTTGGATCAAATGACAATTTTAACTTTTAGTTTTGCAGTGACTTAGCTCCTCATGCCAGGACATACAGTATGGCTACGCAAAACCAATCACTTGTAAACAATGCAAAAAGCAAAATGGGGGTACTTTGTGCAGCCAACCAGCTGAGGTCTAACCCGGCACCGACTGATGGTGTTTGGCTAACACTAGCAGAGCATGGCATGATGCTTTCAGTGGGACCACCCATGCCAATTTAAGGTGGGTGATCCTTAGGACTGTCAAGTAAAGCTTGGCTTGGAAACACTTGGGCCCAGATATTCAAACTGTGCCATTTCGTGGCGCAAGCCCCTGCACCGCTCAAAATAGTTGCGCAGGGGTGTGGCCAGGGCATTATTCAACGGAGTTGCGCTATGGCGCAACTTCTTTGAACACGTTCTCGGCTAATTACCGTGCATGGCGCAGTGAACTGCACCAGTGCAAGTGGTCAGAGGGAGCATTGAGATGCGGTGGTGCAAGTTCCATTGCGCCATGCACAGCACCTGTGATATTCAAAGGGTGACATGCAAATGGGGCTATAATTTATGCAAGGTGCAGGGGCCATTTGCATCTAATTATGGCTCCATTTGCATGCCATTAGCATGCAGGTGCACCGATCCCTGACGCCTGCGCCTGGCACCCTGCCAGGCAGCAGCCTTCGGGACTGACGCCTCGCAGCCCGATTGTGGAATAAAAGTAAACTCCCCCAGCAGCCCATCACAGGCATAACTGAATAGTCCCCCCAGCAGCCTGATTATGGCACATAATGTTGCTTTCTACCTCCATTAGCCGATCATGGGCATATTAGTGGTTCCCCCTTAGCCCGATCGTGACATAACTGAAATGTCCCCCAGTAGCCTGATCACGGGCATAATAGTGGTCCCCAGTAGCTCGATCAGCGGCCATAATAGTGGTTCCCCTCTGAGTAGCCCGATCACGGGCATAATAATGGTCCCCGAGTAGCCTGATCGTGGGCATAATAGTGGTTCCGAGGTAGCCCAATCACGGGCATAATAGTGGTTCCCCTCTGAGTAGCCCGATTGCGGGCATCAGATCCCCAAAGTCCAAGATCCCTGGTGGTCCAGTGGACGCGAGAAGCCCTGATCGCGAGGCATCCCCACCCCCACGTCGGAAATCTCTGGTGATCTAGTGGCCCCCACCCACCACGGAGCCCCACTCACCCCGCGCCCTCGTCAGCCGGTGGACGGCAGCACCACCTCACCTGCCGCTTCGCTGCCTGCCAACTGACAGTTCGGATGCATGCCCATTGGTTCAGAGCATGAGCCAATGGGCAGCAGCCCATACTTAAATCGTTCAGATATGTGAATGAATTCATTCATTCATATCTGACTGGATTTAGATGGGAGGAGGTGCATGCCCATTGGCTCATGCTTCGAACCAACGGCATGCAGCCCTACCGAGCTGTCAGTCGGTGGGTGGCGGGCGGCAGGGGAGTCAGGGGTGGGTGCTGCCGCCTGCTGGCTGACGGGGGAGCGGGGTGGTGGGGCTCCGTGGGTGGGTGGGTGGGGGTGGGGAGCCACTAGATCACCAGGGATTTCCGACATGGGGTGGATGCCACCCGCGATCGGGCTTCTCCAGTCCACTGGACCACCAGGGATCTTGGACTTTGGGGAGGTCTGATGCCCATGATCGGGCTACTCGGGAGGGGAACCACTATTATGCCCGCATCGGGCTACTCGGGGGGGCCACTAGTATGCCCGCGATCGGGCTGATGGAGGGGGGGAACCACTAGTATGCCCGTGATCAGGCTGATGGGGGGGTGGTTACACTTCAGCCCGAGATCGGGGCATGGGGGGGTGCCACCAGGTGCGGAGGTAACAAGTCAAGTGCCACCCACAGGTGGCAGCTGCTGTGTTGCGCCCTGCAATGCGGCAGCTCACCTGTGGGTGGCCCTCGACTTGTTCTTGTTTTTTCTAGCGTAACTTTGTGCAGGCACAGGTAGGGGTTGCACCTGCATAACTCTGCATGGCCCAGCTGAATATCAGGCTGTACAGTGTATGCATGGGTGCACCCCCCCCACCTGTGCCTGCATACATTACTGATGCGCCCCAGCCCATCGGGATGTGTGCAGGCGCACTTTTCCCTTTTAAATATCGCACCGGGGCGCATCAGTGGGTTGTGCATGGCGCAACACTGTTGCACCATGCACAACCCTTTTGAATATCTGGGCCTTGATGTTTCTTGTAGATCCAGTCTTTTCTTGAAGTACAATGGTATTAACACTGATTTTCTAGGAATGGTCTGGATTGTTTGAAAGTCTCAATCTAAAGTTTCTGCAGTGTTACTAGTGGCTTGTTAAAAAGATCTGGTCAGAACTGAAATGTCTGCTGATTCCTTCACCTAATGCGGGGATACAGAATGAATGTGTGGCTTATATTGTCATTTACCTTAATTTGTTAAAAAAAAAAAGATCTGGTCAGAAACCGAATGCCTGTTAATGCATTCACCTGATAAAGGATACAGAATTAATGTATGGCTTGGATTGTGATTTACTTGTTGTATTATTGTTAGTAAAATGACTACTGAACTGTAACAACACTGGTGCTGCAGTGCCATTTTAATACATATTATGAACCGTTATATCTTGGTAATCAAACTATAAATAGCTTTAATACAGAATAGATTCAGATTCTTTATTACTTTCCTTCTTTTTCTCTCGGCCCCCCCCTTCCCTCTCTGTCTCTCTGTATTTCCTAACACAAAAAGAGAGTAGAGCCCTGAAGTTGGGATGGACATTAATATACAGTAAATAAAGCTGTCAAGATAAAGTCAGCAGAGGGATTGCAACTAAACAAGTTGTGCTTGCTTTATTCATACTGGCAAGGTACGCTGCTGTGTTTATTTTGTGACACTGCCTAGTTTACATGATCTGTCCTTTATGAAGCAGGGGTGCTGTGACTAGTAAAGAATGTCAAAATATTTCTACATTTGTTCCCCTTCCTCACAATTGGTATCCAATGAGAATGCTGCTCTGTAAACCTGGATGGTACCATAATCACAATCAGTTGCGGAAGTCTGGTTTAGTAGTCACAGTTTAGAAGACTGGATGGGCAAAAGGCATTTAAATAATGTTACTTTATTTTGTTTATTGAAGGCCAAAGAAGTTTGATTAGGGGACGATGGATATAAGCCAGATGGAGCAGTGGAAGGGATGGCAGGATAGCAGATACACATTTTGTTACTATAGAAGGTAGGATCAAGGAGGTGGTGGTCCCAGGATATGACTGGAGCGTCCAGTCATGGGATTTGCCCTCATCATCTTGTGAGGGGTAAAGATTTTTTTGTTAATCTGAGTAATCAGATAACACACTATTCATGTTATTAAGGAATTTATATTTGTGACTTACACAGCCCTATTACTGTCATTTTGATTTTCCTTTGGATATTTGAGGTTCCGGAACATTTTTATTTTAATATGTATACTGTGTATATATGTATATACTGCTATGCAATTGTACTGCAATATGTAGTGTTGTGCATGATTTTATTGTTTATTTCTGTCCAGGTCACACCTGAAAATAGGCCCTTAGCCTACCATGGCTTACCCAGTTAACAAAAACTAAATAAATACATTTTGGGGTAGTTGCTTATCTGTGGGTATTTTGCAATTGCAAAATTTCCATAAATGATTCAGACATACTGCACACACAGCTCTACTTTTGTAGCCCTTGCATATGCCAGATCTTTGCCAAAAACAATTGGGCAGCTGCAAAATCTGAAGTTAAATTATAATGATAGATTACAGTAGCAATGTTTGTAGCAGAAGCACAAAGGAAAGTTTTATATGTTGCTGGAGCTGCTGTGCAACAGTCCATCCTTCCAGCATTGTATGGGCTAAGAATAAATACAAGTTCCTAGAATTATATAACTGAATTCCAAGATCATAGAAGAAAGCAGGAGGGAAGACACACTGCTCTACTGCAGATGTTAGTAACAGGTCACTAGAAAGAGTTGATTGCTAGAGTTCTGGTGGTGAAAGATATAAGCAACACCTATTCATAAAAAGAGAAATAAACATGAACCCAAGACATGGTGTGCACCTGAAGGTCTAACCTCAAAAATGATACCAGCAAAACAATAAGGGGCACTACTGTATGGGGAAGTCCTCAAATAAAAACAGTGCCTTAGGTAAGAGTCAGCATGTCTTCATAAAAAGCAGGTCATACCTAATAAACCTTCTGAGGTTTTGTGATGCAGTGACAAGAAGAGCTGGCAAGAGAATGGAGAGGCTATTTTATATGGATTGCCCAAAGATACTTTGTTCCACGTCTCCAGCTGATAAAGATCAAGGAGCAGAAGAAGGGCTTGTCAAAACAAAAGGAGAGATGAAGTTCTGAAGGTAGTTTTCCTTTGGTACAATACTCTCATGAGTCCCAATTAGAAGTTTCCAATATTCAGGTTATATGTTTTGGACCAACGTCTGTCATGTTCACCAGTCAGTAGTCCTCAGGATGTAAAGCTACTTCTGCAACAGACTACCATATATCACTTCCACTTAAACTGAAGCACATTAAATCACTTTAGCTGCAACAGCACATAATTTCATTGCCCAGATTCCTTGGTTAAGGCGAGGTAAGGCAAGGCAATATATATGGTGCCCAATCCCAAATGCCCTAGGCACCTCACAATAAATACAACAAAACAGCAATAATTTAAGATCAGTAAATACTAAATGTTAAAACATTATGTCACAAAGCCATGCCAAAAACTTAAACAGATGAGATTTTAAGGATTTTTTAAATATCATCAGTGAAGGAGCATCTGTCACCTTCCAGGGAAGGGTGTTCCACAGAATCGGGGCTGCCACACCAAACACCCTATCACCCGAGGATTTCAAATGGGATTTCAACACTGATAAGAGGTGTGCCTCTGCTGATTGGAGGGAGTGGCCAGGAGCATAAGGTACCATGAGGTCTTTCAGGCAACCCAGACCAAGCCCATTATTAAAAAAATATGGTTAATGGTGCTGCAACCTGATTTCACACTTCCTGCCTGGAACCAAAGAAAGCAAAGCATATCAACCCGTAGGAGTGGTACATTATGAAAGCTTTCCAGCATAGAGAGTAGCAAGCTGTGGTACAATGAAAACCAGTTGAATGCATATCCTTGGTAGAGAGTCCATATACAGTGCCACCAACTTGGATGACACACTCTATGCTACAGATGTCAGTTTCCTACATGACGAATTGGAGTAATTACCATATGGTCTTAGAAACACAGATAATAACAGCAGAAAAAATTCACTGGTCCATCCAGTCTGCCCGTAACATCCTAGCATACCCCGAGAACTTTTGTCTATACTGGATTTTAGCCCACACTATCCACCCCCATGCTATTCATTTTACTGCTAGCACCCTGAGTAACTACTAAGCCCTTCACTCTGCCCCGGTCATGCTTGAAACAATTAATAGTTTTGGCACCCACCACATCAGCTGGCAAGTGTTCCATGGTTCAGCCACCCTATATGTAAAATAAAACTTTCTCACATCTCTCCCGAACCTCCCCCTCACCAGTTTCCACTCATATCTTGGTGCTTTTGATCTTCTGTTCCCACTGAATAGTTCCTCACAGTACGCCTTGCTCATTCTTTTCAAGAACCTGAAAGTCTCTGTCATATCCTCCCTCTCTCATTTGGCCTGCAAATACATGTTCAGTGTCATAAGCCAATCTCATGAGATCTGCCCTGCTGTCCTGAATCATTTTGTTTACCCTACATTGTACCATCTTCAGCCGTCTACCTTTTCTCAGGTGAGGACTCCAAGACTGGACACAGTACTCCAGGTGCGGCCTCACCAGTGGTTAATAGAGAGGTAGTAATACCTCCATTTTTCTGCTGTAAATACTCCTCTTAATGCACCCCCAGTACCCTCTTTGCTTTGCTGTCAGCCTTGTTACACTGGCTAGATTGTTTAAGGGAGTCACTAATGATGACACCTATCTCTCTTTCCTCAGATGTAGTGCCCAGCTTGACTGGAGATTATAATACTGTATGTCTTTTAGACTCATATTAACTAATCACAGTACATTTCAGGACCCATTTTATGATTCTATGTTAAACCTCTATTTATGGTGGCTTATAGCATGGCCATGTATTGACCTAGGGATATGAATAGTAGTAGGCATACCCTTTGTTGCAACATGTAATAATATAATAATTATAATAATAATAACAACTTTATTTGTAAAGTGCCTTTCAGGCATCAAGGCGCTGGACTATAAATAAACATATAAAAGCAATAAAATACAAACAGCAGAATAAATAGGAAAATAAAATAATCAGTCTGGGTACACTTTCAGCCATAGATGTGTCTTCAAGGCCTTATTAAGGCCCTCCACAGTCATGCACTCATGTATCTAATGGGGTAGAGAATTCCACAGGGCTGGGGCCGCATACATAAATGCACGGGCTCCAGATGACTTAAGGTTCACCCCAGAAATCTCTAGAAATCTCTTGTCAGCTGAGCGGAGTGGTTGCCCAGGGCAGATAATGTGGGCCCGGTCCATGTAGGGCCTTATAGGTCAGAAGCCTGACCTTGAAGGTGATCCACCACTGAATAGGCAGCCAGCACAGTTCGTGCAGCACCGGTGTGATGTGACTTGTGTGAGGAGTCCCCATTAACAGCTGGGCTGAAGCATTCTGCACTAGCTGCAAGCAGTAGATATCAACCCCCAGGAGTCCTAGATAAAAGGAGTTGCAGTAGTCAAGGCACGAGGTCACAAAGGCATGGGTCAACGTTGGAAGGTCGCCGAATGGAACAAGGTGTTTAACACTGGTGATGTTTCTCAGATGGTAAAAAGTGGACTTGATGATTGCTGACACCTGTGAATGCAGTGTCAGCCCATCATCAAGAATCATCCCCAGGTCTCATATCCAAACAGAGGAAAGAAGCTGGATACCCCCACTAGACAAAGTCTGGTGGGTTGTGCAGCCCCCAACACCTCTGTCCAGTGACCAGGATTCACTATCACCACCTCAGTTTTTCTAGAGTTCAGCTTCAACCAGCTGAAGCTCATCTAGTCCAGAATTTCAGTGAGGCGGTTGTTAACTCATTGCCTCCACAGGCTCACTCTGAGATTACACCACTTGCCTTCTGAATCTCCTGTATACTTTTAACAGTGAATCCTGGGCCTTTCTAAGCAAAATCAAGCCATAGTCAGCATGTCGCAAACAAATGCTAATAGCTCATTAACTGTACATGCTAGACACAAAGTATGAGTGGCAGAGTTATTCAGCACAAAATTGCCTTTCCAATGGTGCTATGCAGTCAAATATATATTATATTCTGTTACACTATATATTAAAATATGTAAGTGACTTCTCCAGACGTTGCAAGGGCACACTGGGAGTCAGTAGCTGACTTCTGCAGATGTCCTCAGGACACACCAGTGTATTTTACTGATGACTACAGGCGTCTGCTAGGAGACAATGAGTTAAATGCCAAGCATGCACTATCCTGGTTGGATGCGAAAGACAGGTAGAGCTGGGTATCACCAGGATAGCAGTGAAACCTCATCCCATATCATCTTACAGTGTCTCCAAGGGGCAGAATGTACACCACGAACAACATGGGGGACAACACCGAGCCCTGAGGAACCCCACATGGCAGAGAGAATAGGTCAGAGGAGAAAATCTCTGATACCACCCTGTGAGCTCTGCCAGTGAGGAAGGGCTTAAACCATCTGAGAACTGTACCAGACAGGCCACAGATGAACCTCAGGCACTTGAGAAGTGCCCCATGGTCCACAGTGTCACAATCTGTGGAGAGATCAAGAAGTACCAAGATAGAACGGTGCTTCTGATCTCTTGCCATCAAGAGATCATTGAGCACCAGAACCAGAGCAGTTTCAGTACTATGCCTCTTATGAAAACTGGATTGGAGAGGTTTATAGATGTCATGGATGGTCAAGTGATTCTCCAGTTGCAGCACCACAACTTTCTTGATTACCTTACCAACAAAGGGAAGGCTTGAGATTGGCCTGTAGTTTGCAGAGCAGCTTGGGTCCAGAGCAGCTTTCTTCAGGAGAGGTGTCACCACTGCCTCCTTCAGGGAACTAGGAAACTCAGCTAAATTAGCTTATTTTTATTGATGCCAAAATGTCCACGGCCAGGAACCCAGCTATTCAGCCGAAGTGCTGGGTTCCTGGCTGTGGATATTTTGGCATCAATAAAAATAAGCTAATTTAGCTGTGAAGAATCATGGTGTGCTGGTATTTCCTTGTCTCCAGCTGAACTGCAGGTTTGCAACCTTTGTAGGAGCACACCCCTCATTGTAGTGTGCTGCTTCTTTTCCTTTGAACTAGGAAACTCACCAGACTCTAAGGAGTACCAAACTATCTTTGCTAGGACCAGGCCTATGATGTCACAAAAACCCATTATCAGGGAAGTTGAGCCAGGGTCCAAACTACAGCATGTTGGGTGCATACCCTGGGAAATCCACACAACATCCACAATTTCCAGCCAGTCGAAGGAACTCCAGGTAAACTGAGGAGGAGTGACCGTACACCAGCCACTATCAGCTCCCACAGAGAGTGCTGGTTGGATCTCCGCACTAATGCTGGCCACCTTATCCACAAAGAACCGAGCAAGCTCATCACACTCAATCTGTGAAAAGGCTCTTCAAACCTGAAGACAGGTTGGATTGCACAATCTGTCCACGGTTCAAAAGAGCTGAACCGGTCAATTCTGAGCAGCAGCAATCTCCCTGGACAGGAACTCTGCCTACTTATGGGTGATTGCTGATTGGTAGATTTGATAATGTTCCATCAATCTAAGGTGGTCAGCAACCAGAGCAGATTTCCACCAGGGATGCTTTAACCTTCGTCCGAGTCATCACAACTCCCTCAAGGTCTCATCATACCATGGGGACAGAGGGCGAAGGGAGAGAGGACGAACACGGACAGGGGCGATAGAGTCCAGGGCCACAGTAACAGACTTGTTATAGGCCTGAACCAGGTTTTCTGGACTTCCACTTGCCTCTGGAATGGCCGATAGGTCTAATACCGCTGATAGACCATCGGGGCTCACATCCCATAAAGGGTGGTATCTGACCATCTCCACAGGGGCAGGCCTATACTGGGGGGCATAAACACTGAACCCCACAGTGTGATGATATGACAATCTGACTGGTTCCACCACCAAGTCAGAGGTTTCGATCCCCAGGAGGAAAACCAGGTCAAGAGAGTAACCGAACTTATGGGTAGCAGAGGCAACCACCTGTGTATAGCTCAGTGTTGTCATCAACTGGAGGAAGTCCTGTCCAAATCACAAGAGTTCATCATTAACCCAGGCATTAAAGTCACCCAGGACCATCAACCTGGATGACTCAAATGCCATGTCGACCATGAAGTCCACTACTTCCTGAAGGAACTGCTTCTCATCCCTGGGTGGACAGTAGATGACAGCAATCCTACAGCCTACACCTGCAACCACGGTACACTCAAATGAGTTAGTCTCCTCAACTGGCATACTTGTATGGTCCAGTTCCATCTTAAAACAGATAGCTACCTCCCCCAGTGGTCCGATCTCAAGCAGTGTATCACCAAGTACCCAGCCAGAACAGCAGCCTCCAATACGGGGCCAGCATTATCATCCAGCCAGGTCTCGGTGGTGCAAACCAGATCCGCTGTCCCAACAAGATCTGCAATTATTGCAGTCTTGTTCATAACAGATCTGGCATTGCATAACACCACTCGAGTCGGATGATATTCTGGGGCCACCCATACTATCTGCCCACCAATAGTGGAACCTTTGATATAGAGACCAGGCATAGAGGACCATGTTCCAGAATCCATTTCACCCCAGGTGCCTCCTGGGCCTCACTACCCTGATACGAGAACCCTGCTTGTTCACCCTCTGATGTTCAAAACCTCCTGCCCATCCCCACCCCCCATGAGCAATTCCCAATGCTCTACAATGTTGATATACTGTAAACTGTAAAGGGGGAGCAGTAAATGGGTGGAGGTCATGAAGTATGGAGGGCGAGTAGTGCACAATCTGGACAGCAGTTCACCAACACATCTAGGCACCCAAAATCACATGTCACACACCCAAAAACCCAGAACACTCAAAATCACAAATGCAGCAAGTAGCAAAATAAATCAAATTCTCAACACCAAAATACTACAATCTTCCACTCTCCCTCACAGAGTGGGAGAAAAACCTAAAATAAAACAAAACACCAAAATTTAAATAAATAAAATTCCACTCCAAATAAACAACCCAAAATACAATCCTCCACTCTCTCACAGGGTGGTGGATAAAATAAAATAAAATGAAATAAATAAAATAGAACGAAATAAGACCTAACCCTTCTTGAGTGTCCAAATAATTCACTCCTCCACTCTCTCTCACAGAGCAGGGGGTGAAGGATGGAATAAAATAAAATAAATAAAATAAACAAAATAAAAACCTACCCCCTCTTGAATAACCAGAAATGTACACACAGCAATGTAAGAAAAAAAATGGTCGGGTAGCTTGTACATTATAGAGTGCCAAAAAGACTTAAACATATTAAAAATAAGATTGCCTTTTTGAAAGAATCTGAACAGAGGAGTTATTATATAACAGGAAAATATCCACTCAAGAAGCCAGACCATACCTGCTAAAAGCACTAGGCAGCAGTAGCCCCAGTAATGACACTCTGGACACCAGGATCCTATGACTAGTCCTGGATGATGTCCTAGTCCCTCTGACTAATCTGCTTAACTGAGTCCTCTGCTTGGGTCAATTCCCCAGTGTCTGGAAAACAGCTATCATCATGTCCATACACAAAAGTGGTGCTAGGTCCTCCCCTAACAACTATCAGCCAATTTCCATTCTACCCCAACTCTCCAAAACTATAGAAAAAGTGGTGGCCACTCAGCTTACTGAGTATCTGACCAAGTATGCCATCTTATGCCCTGAGCAACACGGTTTCTGCTCAGGACATATCACTGCCACAGCCCTCCTAGAGTTCTCCAACTACCTGCACTCCTCCCTTGACTCTGGCAACCTTGCTGGAGCAGTGTTCATTGACCTCTCCAAGGCCTTTGACACTGTCTGCCATCCCCTCTTGCTTAACTCCCTCTACCAAATCAGTTTCTCCACTGGTCCCCTCACCTAGTGCTCTAGCTACCTCTCCGCTCAATCCCAGTGCATAAAAATCAATGGAACCTTGTCTAACACCCAACCTGTCCACTCCGGGGTTCTCTAGGGCTCCATCCTGGGACCCCTACTTTTCAGTCTCTACTTTAACACTCTGACCAGTGCCTGCTCTGGCAAAATTCTTCTATATGCGGATGATGCCATTCTCTATGCCTCACACCATAAGTCTGCCTCACTCCAGGACCCTCTCCCACTCACCTTCCACTAAGCTGAAAAGTGGTTCAAGGATCATAGACTTGTCATTAATCTAAAGAAGACTAAGTCAATGCTCTTCACCCACCACCAAAATAAATCCAGAAACGCCCCCCATCCTAATCCTCCCCAGCACTCAACACCCCCTAGAGCAAGTGTCCACCTATAAATACTTAGGGATTACCTTCAACACTGCTGTCACTCTCCACACCCACATTAATGCCCTCTTAGCCACCACTAACTCCCAGATTGGCCTTCTTTACAGCCACAAGGACTGCCTCCCTCCCGATGTTCTCCAGCTGGCCATCACATCCTCTGTCCTGTCCCTAGTGGAATATGGCCTGCCTATATACAGAGCTGCTGATAACACTGCACTCAATAAAATCCAACTCTCTATCAACAAGGCCTGTAGGCTCCCTGACCAGAGCCCCAGGCTCACCCATACTTGCCTGCTGTGCTCCACTGCCAACCTCTTCAACCTTGATGGCCAGAATAAATAGATATTGGGACATCATTAACACTTTGTAAAATTCCCCTGGGAGTCCATCTAACCCTGGAGTTTTACAATTGGGCAGGGAATCAATAGCCAGGGAGATTTCCTCCATAGACAGTTCTTCATTGAGCTTATTTGCCTTGCTTTTGTGTGCTTAAAGATTTTAATGGTGGAGAGAAAACAAGATATCTTTCCCTTGGCCTGCAGAACCAGGCAAGGATGTCCCCTGTCCCCATATCTATTTATTATAGCCATTGAGCCCTTTTATCAGAGCTATTAATGAACACCCTGAAATATCAGGATTCAAAATTAACAAATATGTGCATAAAACATTTGCATTTGCAGATGACTTGCTCTTTGTAGACCTGTACAGTTATACAATGCTCTCAAAAAACTTTGTTTTGATTTTGGCTCCTTCTCAGGTCTCCAGGTTAATTGGGACAAATCCCAAGCTCTCTGTCCAAACCCTATACCCTATATTCTAAAGAATCTAAATGACATTCTTGATAACAAATGGATAAAGGGTCAACTGACATATTTGGGGCTGCAAATCTCTTTGAATCTGGACTTGCTAGTTGATATCAATTACCTCCCTCTATTTTGTAACAAACAACAGGACCTTATCCACAGGGGAAGACTTAACATTTCCCTCTGGAGTAAAGTAAACTCAATCAAAATGATTATTACCCCACAAATCTTCTATCTTTTTCAAAATATCTCAATTTTGCTACCTAAAAGAATTATTGGCAAACTGAATACTATAGTAAGACTCTTCCTATGGGATGCAAAACCACCCAGGTTGAGTCTGGGAAAACTTTGGGCTCCTTAAGAATTAGGAGGATAAGGTCTTCCACACTGGGAATGGTACCAGTGGGCTTTCATGTTTAAGCAATTTGCTGGTCATCTGCTTCCTAAAACTAAGGATACTCTCCACCTCCTTTTATGGATGTTAGAAACAGCTTTGATAAAGCCTAAAAAGCTCACTGACTATATATACTTACCCACCCCCATGAACCTTAAAAGTCACCCTTGCTTAAATAATGCTATTAGAGTCATCAAAAAGATTAACAAAGCTGTTAACCCTTCCTTCATGCCCTTACTATCGATAACCCTTTGGTCCAGTCCTTTTCTTACAAGAGGTGGTGTCCCGTTGTGCAATAATGTCTGGTCACAAGTGGGCATTAACTATATTGGTGACCTTAAATATGTCCACTCAGAAAAGGAGCCAGTTCTATTTAGAAATCTCTCACCTTTTCTCTCACCTCACCATCTCTCACTTCCTCTGCCAAACAGAAATGGGAAGCGGAGTTGGGAATCGAATTGGATGAGCAAGACTGGAGTTCTGCCTGGAAAGATGCCTATCACGGGTGCAAAGACCTCCAAGGTAAGCTCACGCAATATAACATTTTACATTGATTCTATAGACCACCTGCAAAATGCTTTGAAATGGGTCTTGCTCCAAATGCATGCTGCTAGAAATGTAACTCCGGCAATGCTAATATGTTGCACATACAGTGGGAATGCCCCAAACTCAATGTGTTTTGGATCAAGGTGAAAAAGAAATGTGAAGCTTCCCTCTCTGTAGTTTTTGTCATATACTCCACTCATATTTATTTTGGCAATCTTTGCACTTAATACAGCTTTCACTTATAATCAGAATTGTGGATCTCAGTCACCTCTGTTTCTGCCAAAAGATTAATACTCAAATATTGGAAAGACCCAAGGGTGTCCTCCCAAGACAAATGGTTAAATATGATGAGCTATACTGCTAATAATGAGATAATCTCTTTCTTGCTCTTTGATAGGTTAAACAGATTTTTAGATATTTGTGGACCATTTCTCCAATTAACTACTCATACAGGTGCTAATCTAGGAGTGCAGATATAAGCAGTTGAAATTAAATTGGAAATTAATATCAAAAAGTCCTTTTTTTTTCCATTTAAAGTTTATTGAGTTTTTTCCTTTTATAACACAACAAAACAGAACCAAACCATACAGAAAATAAAATACATATAAAAAATTAAAGTAAAATAATATGAAAAGGGTCCACCAGGACATTGTTAATGTAATAGTAATACAGGTTCATTAAATATAAGCCATTCTCATCTCCCTCCCCCCCATGACTCATCCCAAACACACACATAATCCCCCCTCCCTTCTGCAACACAGCGCTATCCTATAAATACACATTACATACATTAAAGTGAAACCAACGTATGAAGTGGTTCCCATCTTTCCTTATATCTCTCAGACTTATTAAGACTGGCAATTGTTTTCTCCATCCTCATATTAGCAAGAAATTCTTTGAGCCATTCAGAGTAGGATGTACCCTTGGCATCCTTCCAATGCCGTAAAATAGTTTTCTTAACTGTCATGGATATAAGAGCTATGTGGTACCTTCTGCTAGGTACAGTAATCTTACTATAGTCTCCTAATATGCAAATTTCAGGAGTTAATAAATCTTGCAGACCCAATAACGGATCCATCTTTTGTTTAATATTAGTCCACAAGTCTACTGCTTTGGAGCAAGTCCAAAATATATGATGTAGGGAACCTTCTTCTTTTCCACATCTGTTATAGGTAGAGGACTGTAAGAGGCCAAACTTAATAAATTTTTGTGGTGTATAGTATAAATAATGTAATGTATGAAATTGAGTAAGCCGTAATCTATCTTGTGAAATAAACTTGTAAGAATACTTCCATAGCATTTCCCATTGTATCTCTTGCATGGGAAAGAAGGAAGCCCAATAATCAGAAGGAGACAAACAGTCCGGGTAAGCCCAATTGTATGGAGTTCTATAGCATTTAGAAACCACTTGCTGGGAACCAATTAAATTGACCAATTTGCTCTTAAACGCTATTGTATGTGTTTGAGGAGGTGGGCTTCCGAATATCTTTACCATAAGATGTCTTAGTTGATATATTTTAAAGATATCTTTTGTGGATAATTTCAGCATATATAACATCTCAGTGGAAGAGAGCCAAGTGTGTTCCTTTGAAATCAATAAAGCGGTGGATAATTTATTAATCGGAGCCAACCATTTAGTAGAAATTAAGTTATTATTCATTTTCAAATTGGGGTTGCCCACAATTGGTTGCGTTAGATCCAATATATGATTGTATTTGAGGAAATTGCATAGTTGTAAATGAACTTTAATAGATATTGCAATGGGCGTTGATTTCAACTGGGCTGGTAATGAACTACTCTTAATATGAAGAAGTGCTTCAGGTGTGATTCCTTGAGCCGCCATAAGGGATAATTCAATTTTAAGCCAAGAAGGAGCAGCTACAGATGAAAAGACCTCTTCCCCAGGTGAAAGCCAATGGAGGTACTTAGAAACATGCCTGGCCCAGTAATAGAAAAGAAGATGTGGAAGACGCAGGCCTCCCTTATCTTTAGAAGCCGTCAGTTTATAATAAGCCAACCTGGGTTGCTTATTAGACCAGATAAATTTTGTGATAATTGCATGTATTTTATGAAACCAAGAAAAGGGTAACCAAATATTTAATAGATTAAGGGGATAGAAGAGCCTTGGGAAGACATTCATCTTAATTAGATTAATTCTCCCCCATAAGGAGATAGGGAGCTTAGACCATCTATCAAGATCTGTCTCAATAATTCTACATAATGAGTCCAAATTCAACTTCTGTAATAGCTCGGGATTTCTCGAAATGTTAATACCTAAGTATTTTAAAGTATCTTGTTCCCAAGAGAGACTGAAAACTCTAAGTGCACTTTTGAGGACTTTATGATTGACAGGAAAAATAACAGTCTTTTATACATTTAGTTTATAGCTGGATAGATGACTATACTCTTCAATCATGGTAAGCATTGGAGGGATCGAGTTCTCAAGATCAGATAACTGTAATAAAAGATCGTCAGCATATGCCGATACTTTGATTTCTTGATCGTGTACTGGAATGCCTTTGATCCGAGCACATCCTACTAGGCAACGAATCAGTGGTTCCAGGTATAAGTTAAAAAGCAAGGGGGAGAGGGGGCATCCTTGTCTGGTACCATATTCTAGTGGGAAAAGGGATGAAAACACTCCATTGGCCGTGATTCGTGCAGAGGGAGCATGATATAGAGCTTTTATCCAATGCTGGAACATAAGAGGGAAATTGTAAACCTAAAGAGCACTAAACAGAAAATTCCATCCCACCCTATCGAAAGCCTTCTCTGCATCAAGAGAAATTAAGACGGCTGGGTAAGGAGCGTCCCTTGAGACCGATAGAACATGTGAAAGTGATCAGAGATGATCTACAGATGAGCGTCCCTTCATGAACCCTACTTGCTCTGGTCCAATAAGGGATGGCAACACCATATTGAGATGTGTAGCTATTAATTTGGTCAAAATTTTAATATCTTGATTCAGTAAAGAGATAGGGTGATAACTGGCAGTTAATTCGGGTTCGACCGGTTTGAGTACTACAATCAAGGCTTCAAATAGTGTAGGTCAACCTCGGCTCCCATTAGAATGTGTTGGAACAGCATCAGCAGTAAAGGGGCTAATTGTTTCTGAAACTGTTTATAAAAATTAGCAGAAAACCCGTCTGGGCCTGGAGACCTATCGGGGGATAAACTATCAATAGCCCTTATAATCTCTTCAGTAGATATTGGATCAATAAGCATTTGTTGTTGAGTGTTGGAAAGAGTTGGTAATTTAACTGAAAGTAAAAAAGACTCCACTTCTTGGGAAGGAGGTGGGTTCAACCTAGCGCTATATAGCTCAGAGTAAAAGTTCTTAAATTTGGATACTATATCAGACAGTGATGTTTTTAACCCACCATCTGTGATGGATCAAATAGCTGGGATGTATCTAGCAGATTCCTGTTGCTTAACTCTGAGTGCTAAAAGACGTCCTGCTTTTTCCCCTTGATCTACGTAGGAAGTTCTAGTTTTAAAAACAGCAAACTCCGCTTTTTCCCTTAGAATTTCCAAGTACCTGTCTTTTAATTTAGATAGTTTCAGTCTGTCCTCTTTCAATGAGGAAGGGGTCAACTGGGCTTCTGCGAGTCGTATTTGTGCAAGCAGGGTGCTTGTCTCCTGTGCATTTTTCTTTTTTCTTTGAGAGGAGAGGCTAATCAAAATCCCTCTCATATAAGCTTTGAATGCACTCCATACCAAATCCACCCTATTTATGGATCCAACATTAATTTCTATAAACTGTTCAATATGTTTAGTAATCGTGGAGATCATTATTTTATCTTTCAACAACTGATTGTTAAATTTCCATCTTGTGCTTCTACCTTGAGTAACAGATATGGCCAGATTACACATAACCATTGAGTGATCAGACGGAGGTCCCAGCTGGATAGATGTCTCTAAGACTCCACTCAGGAGAGTTTTGGAGATAAATATATAATCTATACGAGAGGATGTCTTGTGGACCAGGGATGTAAAGGTATAACCCTTGACAGCAGGATTAAGGACTCGCCGTACATCGCACAGCCCTAAGCTATCAATAAATTATCTGAAGGCCCTTTTCGCTGGTGATAATCCCCTTTTGTGTCCTGATGTATGGTCCATCATGAAATCAAATACGACATTCATATCCCCTCCCAAAATCATGGGTAAAGATAAGAAAGGAGATAAGACATTGACCAGCTGCATAAAAAATCCTGGGGAATCACTGTTGGATCCATACATACTTCCCAACAATAGTTCAGTGGAGTATAAATGACAATGTACAAAAACATACCTGCCCTGTGGATCATTAAGTATTCGGATAAGAGTAAAAGGTATCTTTCTGGATATCAATATTAGGACTCCACAACTTTGGGTCGTGCCTCCAGAGGAGAAAACATGATTTATTTGTTGTCTCCGCATCCGAAGAGCCTCTGAATTCAATAAATGAGATTCTTGTATGAACATGATATCTGCGTCTAATAAAGTCAAGAGTTTAAGGATTTTATACTGTTTTAATTTTTGCCTCAGTCGTTTTACATTCCAGGAGGCAATTTTAATTGTAGCCATTAGCCTGTTTAATATCCAATGAAATGTATAGGCATATCTTAATAATCCACTGTTTAAATATGAGAAAAACCCTCCAATTTGCTGTGTTGCAGTGACACCCTCCCTTTCCTACCCTATCCCCCCATCCCTACCCTATACATACCTTTTTGAAAATGCACATTTATTTGTACTCTTAAGCTATTGTACTCTCGACCCCCCTCCCTTATTCTTACAGCCCCGACTAACAGCTAACTAAGCAGCGACTACTCCCCCAACCAATCCAACCACCCCACTATACATTTAAGGTCCTGTTACTAGTTACTTTGAAATCTAAAATAATAAAAGTAAAACTCTAGAGCGTAAATAAGTACACCCTCCTATTACTTAATTTTTGGATAACATGCTCCTGCAAATCCCAATTTTTACTATTAGGACATCCCCCTTATCTTAGAAAAGAGATCCAGCTAATTATATCCTCTTAAACAAAAAAAAAAATAACTGAAAGTTCAAAACAAGAAAGCGAAAAGAAAGACTAAATCCTTCAAAAGTAAATGTGTTAAGCATTCAAAGTATGCCCAATTAGGTCTTGTCTCGTCTTGACTCCAAATCTTCTAACCCTGAACCCTTTGCATATTGTTTTATATAACTTAAATTGAGAGAACCTAAAGTTACCTTATATGACCATTAAACATGAAATCATGACTGTAAACCAAGATTCTAATCCCAAATGCACACTTTACAAAATAAGGTAGTCATAGCGCATTTTCACAATGCAGTCTTTGGTTCCCTCTAGTGTTCAAAAGCCGAATAAGCAATTGTCTCTGTTCTTTTTAATTTTCTTCGATCGTGAAGGTGAGTTCTTTGTTACATGTACCCATAACAAGTGCATTGGCCATGTCTGAGACTGCAGTCACCATTACAAGCAGAACGTTAGAAGCTATATCATTTATTACAGCTCACAAACCTTACAGTTAACATGGCCAAAAGGAGAGGAAAAGGCAAAACATGACCAATCTTTCAATAGTGTTAGACCTCAGAACCATTTACAGCTTAACTCTTTCTAGTCATAACTGAGGTATTTAAGATCAGCAAGCACCAAGACCCACATTACTCTGTAGCCCATGCAAGCCCTTATCTTTCCCATTTCACTAAGGTATTCCATCTCCAAGGTATTACCTAAAGAAGCTCAGCGATCTTGGAATAATTCTGGGAAAGAGTTTAAGACTGACTGTCACAGCCTCGGCATCCTCAAAAGTGGACCAGCTCCTTGCTATTAATACTTGGAATCTCGCTGGGTATCCCATCCAGAATTTTATACCCGCGGCAATCAGCTTAACCACAATCTGGTGGAATGATGCTCTTCTTTGTCTTACAGAGAGAGGCAGATCTTGAGCCACTCACACTTTTGCTTCAGCCCATCTGATCTCCTGGAGTCCTTTAACCTTCACAATAAAGTGCAGTCGCTCCTGATAGTTGAGAAAACGAAATATAAATATGTGAGGAGGGGATCCCAAAGGTGGTGGTGGGTGCAGAGCTCTGTGAGCACATTCGATAATGTATTTATCCCCAAAGGGAGATGGCCCAGCAACTGACTCTATAAATTTCTGTGCAAAGCCAATGGCATCCGGACCTTCCTCTTTCTCAGGCAAACCTATTAAGACTGCATTGTTGCATCGGCTTCTGCCCTCTAAATCTTCCACTTTATTCTCAAGACTTTTAATTCTCTGTCTTGTAGATATCAATTCTGGGTCCATTTTTTGTTGCTTTCATTCGGTGGATGCCAATCTGGCTTCATTATCCGTTGTTCGGGTCGTCAAATCTTCTAATGCTTGGGCGATTTATTTAATTTCCTCTGAAATTATCTGGAGCTCAGATCGAAAGGGTTGAAACTCTTCCAAGAATCGTGATAAGGTAAGCAGTTCCATTTCGGGCTCTGCTTGCATAGCACTTGCTAAGCTGGCCATTCCAGTAGCCCTAGACTTCTTGGCAGCCTTTTCTGGAGTGGAGGGCGGCGTATGTTTGAGAGCTGATTTTTTCATTCCTTCTGTCACCCAACACTTCGTGATTTGGTATCCTGGAGGCAATAATATTTAGTTAACTGATGTTGGTCAAATGGGCTCGAATACCTGCGATTTTAATAGTTTTGAAGTGTATTAGGTGGTCCGGTGGCCGGAGCAAGATCAAGCAGCTGCTACTCCAATCGTTGCATCACATGGTCTCTCAAAAAGTCCTTTTAAATTTGATTATTTTTATGTAGTAATTGGCATGGATTTTTGTTTTATAATATTTGATGTCACTGGTCAATACCTATTTGTTGTCTTGTTGGTTTAATAAGTGAAGCCCTTTTGTTCTGATTTTATATTAGTCAAACTAAGTATAATGTATAAATGGTTTTGGCACTTTTAACTGTAACTGCACATTATTAACAATTGATTTGGAATCCTTCACAATGTTTGATATAGCTGTTAATTGTAATCTTCTGTGCTTTGTCTTGTAAAACATTTATTTGAAAATTCAATAACATTTATTATGGAAAAAAAAGGTGTGCCTTTTGTCCCCCAAACCACTACAACAGTAAAGATTTCAAACCTGAACATTCAAGTTTGGTAGGCCCAGACAGAAAGGTTGTTCTTTTATAGTTTTTGGAACACAGCTACTTAAAATAAGGGATATTAATTAATTAATTAGAAGTGTTGGTATTGCATGGGCAGTAGTGGTATACTGGGAAATTTCATAAGGTATTTTTACTCACCCAATGAGCTGTACAGAATGCAGAATTCCTCTGGTGGAATTTGTGCAGAATGGCAATTCCAATTCAAAAATGATTTTCAGAAATTTATTTTTAAATTTCATGGAATTCCGTAAAGCATTTCTGTGTAAACCATGAAATAGTTTTCTTTGGATTACAAAAACTGCAGAATAATTTGCTCTGTATTGCAGAAAAGGAACTTGCAATTTATTTAAACCATAGGTTACTAATCCACAACAAAAATACAACTTTCAAAATTTTGGATTTCCAAACCACCAGAATTACATGGAATTTTCTGAAATCATGTGAAATTCTTATTATATTGGAATTTTATAATTTTACACTGCACTACTCACCTGTAATCACTCATGGGTGCATAACCCTTTGCAATCACATCATGGGCACCTGTTTACATTTCTAATGACACCAGAATTCCACCCCCATTGTCAGCAGACTTTTGGTCATGACTGTAACGACACTGAGATTCTATTCCTGGGGTTGGCAAGTTCTGTAAAAATAAATGCAGCAAATTGGATCCCATACCATAGGTGGTGGAGCTAGGGGTCAGAAGGGTCATCTGACCCTTCACTTTCAAAAGTAAGGGTCAGTACATACATTTTGACCCCCCACTTCTGATACAGAATTTATTAGCCTGTTATATTAAGTCTATGTGTTGTCTTAAGGCTGGCACACACCAGACACATTCACTGGAAGTCATTGAGAGGTATGGTCAGATGAGCTCATTGAATTGTACTAATTGCTACATACCCTCCCCCAACTGACACACAAAACAAATTTAAGATTTAAGAGATTTAAGGAATTTAAGGCTTCAAGCTATGCATCACACAGTGATAGGCTTTGCAAAGAATTCACTTTAAATACATAGGGTAGAATTGGTATTATGCAGACAGTTAAAAAAAAGTCTGAAATCCAAGATGAGTGTAAATCAGCCTTTCCCTAGGAATGGAATGTGACAAGGGCTATAAATTGCCAAGTGCTTAATTGCCTTCCTGAAAATGGACACCAACGTGTACGTGTGTGTTCAGAAAATATGAAACCAACATAGAAACATAGAAACAAAGATGGCAGAAGGAGACCAAGGGTACATGTAGTCTGCCCATGTGTTCCTTGGACCTTCTCGGATCCCAGAAACTAACTCCTCTTCTGCCTAATGCCTCATACTGCCCCTGTTGCTTTTGATTGTGCTTTAGCCTTGTCTCACCCAGCTTGAATGATGTCATGGACTTTGCTTCCACTGCCTTAGCTGGCAGTTTATTCCATGGCTCCATGATTCTGTCTGTAAAATAGTGTTTTCTAAGTTCCCTCTTGAAGCTCCCCCCTCAACTTCCACTCATGCCCTCTAGTGTTAGAGTGGTAGACTCTGCTGAACAGGTCCAAGGATGGCACCTTATTTATTCCTCTCAGGAACCTGTATGTTTCATTTATATCTCCCCCCTCTTGCTGCTTGTCTCCAGTGAGAACATATTTAATGCTTCCAGATGCACATTTTAATGTCCATTTTCAGGGAGGCAATTAAGCACGTGACAATTTATAGCCCTTGTCACGTTCCATTCCTAGGGAAAGGCAATTCTGTACCTCTCCCCTCCATATCTGCCCCTTAAGTTTGTATATGTCCTGGCAAATGATATGCCGTGCTGTTTGAAAATGTTTTAATATGCTGGCTGTTTCAGAATGTTTTAATTCCCCTTCACACACCATTCTCCCTACCCTTGTTAACCCTATACCTGAAATACTTGTTATTGCTCTGTGTATTTTTTTTCCTATTTCTGTATAATTATGTCTATTTATTATCTGTACATAAAAGTGTCATTCTTGACCTTGTGTAATGCAGGTCCACCTTGTAAATGAGCCTGCTCAGCGGTGTTCGCCTGGATAAATAAAGACTTGATTGATTGATTGATGATCCTCATATGAGTGCCCTTGAAGGTCTTAGATTATTTTTGTTGCTCTTCTCTGAACAGCCTCCAACCTGTTTACTGTATATCCTTTTTCAGATGTGGACTCCAAAACTGTACACAGTACTCCAGACAGGGCCTTACCACAGACTTGCAGAGTGGCAGTATTACCTCCTTCCTCCTGCTGTCTAATCCACTCCCTACGCACTCCAGCATTTTGTTGGCCTTGTTCTAAGTTTTGTTGCATTGACTTGTCTGTTTAAGCTTACTGCTTATGCACAGCAGTGTGTGTGTGTGTGTGTGGGTGTGTGTTTTATCTGGAAAAGGCTCCATTGAGTGATGCTTATTTACAAGGTGGTCCTGGTTTTAGTACAGCCACCGTCCTATAAAGTCATGGAGCACTGCCTGCTGTATGCTAGTTCATTTTAGTCACCAGAAATGATGTTAATGAGTGTTCATAAACAACGTATTGAGAATACTGATAAAAAGCCTATGGGATGCTCATTTTATTTCATTATTCATTTTATTTCATTATTCATTTTTAAAAGCCTATGGGATGCTCATTTTATTTCATTATTCATTTTTATTCTGTGGAAACTGGGTAAGGCCCACTAGGACCATGACCTGTTTTCAGGTGTTATCTGGGAGCAATTGCTCAGGGACACACAGTATGCATGTGGAGACTGTGGAAATCAAACCTAGGTCTGCTGGATGTATCAAACTTGTTCACAGCTCCTTATTCTATCATCTAGGCTATACTGCCAACTCAGTGCTGGAACTGTAGCCTAAAGCAGAAGAAATGCTACAGCAGTCTAGTCTCAAAATGAAGAGGAAAGACTGCAGTGTTCATTTCAGAGTTGGGGATTGGGACAAGTGCCACAAAGTTTCCAGTTCTGATCCACATAAAATGTTATGCTTGTTAATGCATAGCATAGCTATAGCATTGTAACCATGTTGGTTGCAGCATAACTGCTGAACTGTGGTGGGTACAGAAGTAATGACATCTGGGGTAAGGCTTCCTGCCTCCTGGAATAACTAGGAAGAACAAACAGATCTGGAAGTAACGGCCTCTATGGCTTTTACAACCCTGTACATACTAATGTAGAAGTGAGGATTAGGGTTATAAATAAAGAAAATAAAATGGGAAAATGTAACCTAATGATAAGTAATGGTTATGTTTACAGAGAAGCATGAGCGCCACACTCTAAGCTACTTCTTGGTCCCACCATTCTCTAGTAATGCCATGAGATTGGATGAGTCAGATATTTTTGTGTGTGGGGGGGTGGTGGGGATAAAGCCCACTTATTTTGTTTATAAACCATCTTTATTAGCAAGACTAGGGGGCAGAGTCTACTCTGTAGAAAAAAAAACACCACTAGACACTTGAAAGATCATTTTATTGCTTAGAATCCTTTGTGTATTGTTGTTATGACCATTGAGTTCACTAAAATGTCACTTTAGCTTTGATCTAGTCAGTGAGAATGCAGAGTCCAGTAGTGAATGCAGGCAGACATCATCTGTAGATGTTCTGGGATTCTTATGGGGGTGGGAATTTGTGTGTACAGTATCTCAAATAGCAGCTGACATACTCCAGGCAGGCAACTCATACCAAGGAGTTGGATGCCCAAAGAGCTAGCTTTAAAAGAAATATGCACTGTAAGTTGCCTGACTTGTAATTTCCGTGTACATGTCAAGTGGCTGTTGAGCACTGCTGCAGCTCTGCCCCTAAAATAAGCCCAACAAGGACACAAAGTAAGGAACAGGCCACAGGTGCTCTATGTAGACATTAATATGATATATAGGAAGGGGGACTCTCTAAATGAACAGGGTAGTTGCATTACTTTTGCTGGAAGTTCTATATGGATGGGTCTGTAATTAACCCCATACCTGTAGAACTGCCAACAAAAATAATGCAGCTAGGTTTAGATAGACTCCCACCCCCACATTAGTACTGTTAATACTGTTTCTACACAGAGCACCTGCAAACCCCTTCCCAAGTTTGTGTCATCATTAAATGTATTTTAGGGGTGGGGCTGCAGCCGCAGCACTCTATGGCTGCTCAGCTCATACACGGAAGTTACAAGCCTGTCAAATTAAGGTACATATTTTTATTACTATATTTAGGGAGAGATAGCACAGGTGAAAAAACATCCCTCTGAACTGGTTAAAAGACCAGAAAACAGTGGTATACCATGAACCATTGATGGTAGTATTACCTTCCCACAGTATTAATAACATGAGTTCCAAGATCATGAAACTATCATATCATATCATAGCATATCATATCATATCATATCATATCATATCATATCACATCATATCACATCATATCATATTATATCATATCATATCATATATTCTGAGCCCCCAGTTTCTGAACTGCTCCTCAGCCTATGTCCGATACCCTAAGACTCAATAGGGCCTGCAGCACTCCACCCCTCCAATAAGAAATGTGGCTAGTAGGAGCCTATAAATCTGAACATTCTTTTCATTACATTAGTAGTTCCATCATTTAAATTGCTTATGGTATAGGCTATACAGTAAAACTACTGGAACAGGCTAGAGAGTCGCTGGTCACAGCGTCGGTGCTTGCAAGCCCACCAGTACACTTGCTTCAACTGAAGGACTCAGCACTCCGTTCACACAAGACTGGATGCAGTACTAGTGCTCAGTGCTTATAGATACATTTTATTCAGCCACCATATAACTACGGTACAGTACAACTGAGCCAGCTTGGCCCAAGGAGGTATTCCACAATGCTGAACATTTCACACCCACTTCACAAGTGCTTCGTCAAGGCAAAGAGCTCCCCATTCTGTATACAGTATTCTTATACATTTTTAACAGTGCTTAAAATGTGAAAATGTGTGCCAATTAATTTAAAACACAATTCCATCTATTTGCACTAGTAGTATTTATTATCCCAAAGTGGGAGGTCACGTAGATCAAGCAAAGGGGCTCATATGCATATGTTGATTCAAACAAGACTTAGCTAAAACATTTATGACCTCCCATTTTGTGGTCTTAAAGTGTATATATAAAAGTATACTTTTTTAGCTGAGTCTTGTTTTAATCAGCACGTGCATATGAGTCCCTTTGCTTAATTTATGTGACCTCCCACTTTGGGATAACAATATATGTGGATGTAATTAATTTAGCATTCATTTGGAACATATATAAATTAATACTGAAAGTTGTGGAGTGATAAGATGCAGGGATATGAAAATTAGGTATGGACATATGAATCCCCACTTGATTGCCATGGTCTTTTTTGATAAGGACAGCACGTGATTATCATCAAAACAGTATTTTTTTTGAAGTGGTAGTGAAGTAGGAATGCTAGTTCCTTCCTATATGACCCTGTGTGATTTTTAACTGCAGGGTAACAAGCAGTTTTAACTGAATTATGTTGAACTACATGGTTCATATATTGTATTCTAATTGGGGTTTGTCTGTCTAAAAACCAGTATGAGCATATGAGTCTCCTCTTGACCTCCGTGATCTCCCTTTTTAGCATAAAAGTTATGTGATTACCATCATTGTGATATATTATTTGGAAGCGGTATGGAGGGGTGCTAATGATAAATGTTTGAATATTGTATTTTCTTCGAAGTAGTATGGAGGGGAATAAGTGAATTAATCATGCTACGTTTTCCACCATGAAAGCTTGTGTGATTTTATATCTATGGGATAACAAGCTATTTAGATACAACTAATTTGTTTTGAACCTCGTGGTTTACATATCATATTTTAAATGTGGCTTGATTTTCTTTTTAAACGGCATGATCATATGAGTCTCCACGTGACTTCCATGACATCCTTTGATAGCATAGCAGTTACAGTACTTGGTTACTTTCGATATTATTTGGAGGTGGTATGGAAGGGTGTTAATGATAGATGTATGGAATATCAGTTGAAATTGGTGGTTTCCCCTTTTTATGCAAGTAATCTGGTAAGAAACTGAATGCTTCTTATGGTAACATCATGAGTAGTAATTAAATAAGTAGATTTTTATTTATTGAGCTCCCTTTCTAGGAGGCTTTGTGTACTGCACAAATCAGGCAAGTAAAACAATTACAATAAACATAGTATAATAAAAACAGTAATAAAACCAAAAAAGGATAAAACAATATTTAAAATTCAAGTGCCTGTCTAAAATAGCGCATCTTCAGGCCCAATTTTACAGACTTCTACCGAGGGAAGCCTCCCTCAGAGATCTGGGAAGTGAGTTCCTTGGGGCCAGTGCCACCACTTCAAGGGTACAATCACCAGATGATTTCAACCAGGCCCTGGGAACCATCAGAAGGCCCTCCTCAGCAGAATGTAGAGCAAGCAAGGGGCAGGCCAGAGTCAGGAGGTCTGGCAGATAGTCCAGACCCGAACTGTATGTGGCTTTATAGGTGAGTGTATAAAATAAGGAGACTTGTTCCACAGGCATGAGGTGAAATAAGAAATACTTGTTAAAGAGGCAAGTTTAATTTGTTATCTAAAATAGTACTTACAAATTATTTATGAGCTGTGTGAATCACAAGGCATTCAGAGGGGGCTGACTGACACATGCAGCTTACTGCAGGATATGCGGCTAGGTTGCTGTCTCTGAAATAAAGAAAATGTCCCTCAATGTTTTTTTTTAACCTGTAAAAAAGAAAATGGTTCCTTGTCAATCTGATCCCCCCAACCTGACCTCCCACTGAGCACCCACCACCCCACACTCCTCCCACACCTCCTTCACACCCTCACTCACCTGAAGAGGTCCCAATGAAGATCCACTCTCCCATTGAAGACACATCTGGCTGCTAGAACTGCCGACTGCTGTATGAGAAACTAATGCAAGTGTTGTTCAATATATTTCAAGGGGGTTTTCAACTTTGATCCATAACTTTGCCATTTTTGGATATTTTCACACCAAATTTTCAACATTGGGCTGGATATTCAAAAGGGTTGCGTCATGCGTGATAGGGCTGTGTCTGCACAAGTCGGAAATTGCGCCATTCTGCCATATTCAGCTGGAGGCAGTTGCGCCCCCAAGGCAAGCTGAGCAACAGCACAATGCAAATGAATGCATACTGAACTAGAGGGGGAGGAACCATGCATAAACTGCACAGCCCGATATTCAGCGGGCTGTGCAGAGTTGTGCAGGCGCAACCCCCAACCTGCCCCTGCACAACTTTGGGCCAAAAAAAAGGAGTAAGTCGAGGCCACCACAGGTGAGCTGCCGCATTGCAGGGTGCAGCAGCTGCCACCATGGCTGGCCTCAACCTACTCCTGTGCCCCCCTGCAGCCCAATCACGGGCATATAGCAACCCCGACTGGCCCGATCGTGGGCATAAGGTTAAATAACCCCCACTAGCCCGATCACGGGCATAAGCAAATAACCCCCCCACTAGCCTGATCGAGGCAAATTGTAAAATACCCCCACCAGCCCGATCGCGGGTAACAGAGTCAACCCCCAAGGACACATCCCTGGTGGTCCAGTGGACTGCTAAGCTCGATCATGGGCTGCAATATTGCAACACCCCAAGAACAGATCCTGGTGATCTAGTGTCCCCCACCCACCTACCCATGAACCCCACCACCCCGCTCCCCTCCGGCGGCGGTGGGCGGCAGCATCACCACCTGCCCGCCTGCCACCACCAACTGACTGCCGGTGAGTGCATACCCGTGGTGCAGGCAGAGCCAATGGGCATGCGGCCGCCGGATAAGGCAGTCTAGATATGTGATGAAAAATTCATTCACATGTCTGGTTCACTGCCGTATGGTTGGTTGCATGCCGTGGCTCTTATCTACACATGGCGTGCAGCTACCGGGCGATCGCTCGATAGTGGCGAAATGACTGTGTGCTGCTGCTGGCTGCCGGGGAGGTGAGGTGGTGAGGCAGTGAGTGGGTGGGGTGAGACACTGGGCTCGCGAGGATGTTGTGAGGGTACAGCGCCCGCCATGATCGGAGGCAACAGTCCACTGAACCCCAGAGATCGGGGGGTGTATGTTGCAGCCCACGATTGGGCTTAGTAGTCCACTGGACCACCAGGAATACGTCCTGGGGGTTGGACTCTGTGCTGCCCGCGATTGGGCTGGTGGGAGTGTACTTTGATGCTGCGCTGAGCACTTAGTGGGGTGTATAGCCTTAGATCGAGACTGGTGAGGGTTATTTAACCTGTATGCCCGCGATCAAACCGATCGAGTGAGAGAGACACACTTTTTGCCCATAGCGGGCTGCAGGAGGGCGATTGATCCCCAATGACTGCTGCCTGGCAGGGCACCAGGTGCAGAGTCCCTGGGGATCGGCGCACCTGCATGCTAATGGCATGCAAATGGGGCCATAAATAGATGCAAATGGCCCCTGTGCCTTGCATGAATTATGGCCCCATTTGCATGTCACCTTTGAATATGGAAATTGCATGGCACAATGGTACTTCACCACTGCAGCTTGGATGCTCACTCTGACCACATCTTGGTGGCACAAGTTCCACTCGCCATGCACAGTGGCTGTGGCCAGGGGCTGATATTCGCTGAGCTGCCCAATAAGCGCAACTCCTTTGAATATCGCCTCGCCACACCCCTGCACAACTATTTTGTGCAGCACAAGGGCTTGCGCCACAAAATAGTGCAGTTTGAATATCCAGCCCATTGTCTTTTTGGGATCCCACCCCATGATCAGTGGTGGTAGAATTTTGGAAATCAAGGCCAAAAGGCAATTTCATGGTTGTGTGGTGAAATCATCTTTTGGGTGGGATTTGACAATTTATTTGTCATACTTGTTCATGAGGTAAGGTCATAAGAAGGATATTTTGATAATTTGGTGTCAAAATATGTAAAAATGGCAAAGTTATGCACATCCGTGAAAATGTTGCTACGCTTGCTCATAATTTTGGTAATTTTAAATATTTTGACCCCAAATTTTCAACATAGACATTTTTTCACCACCTCATGAACATGGCAGCTGTCATTTTTCAAATCCTGCCCAAACTGTGTTTTCACACCTGTGGTGTGGAAAGGTGTTGTGATGGTGTGGAATCCCATTTTGGTAGGGATTCAAAAATTCTCAGTACTGGGTACATGAGGTGGGGTAATAAGAATACTATGCTGACAGTTTGGCATCTATTGGAAACCCTAAACCACATTTCCCTACTTTTGTAGCTTTAGCTTGAACCCTAAATGTTGCATTAACGCAGTTTGTTTTGCAAGGAATATATAGCTATATATAAATATATATTTAACAAAACAAAGGTTGTACAACAATATTAAACCACAATGTGCAAAACAAAAAAAAAATTGAGCACTCACTACCCCTCTGAAGAATAATGCAGACTTATGACTGTGTTATTCAAAATCACAGCATCTATATTAGTAAGTACTACACACAGACTCCAGGAATCTGTGTGTAGCACTTTCTAATGAAGATGCTGTCATATTGTACAATACAGCCGTGAGTGTACATAGTCCTTCAGAGAGGTGGTGAGTGCCCAATTTCTGGATTTTGCATATAGATATATATATATATATATATATATATATATACTGTATATATATATATATATATTTATATATATATAGGCTGAATAATGAGATATATATACTTATAGATATATATAAATATATATATATATAGATATATATATATATATATATATATGCTGAATAATGAATATTTTGCATTTGCCATCCCCATGTATGAAAACCTATTGAATATTTGTAAGAATGTACTAGCATCGCCCTAACAAAATACTAATTTTTTTTTTTTTTTTATCAGAAACACATTATTCAAATTTTCCAACTGGCTATTGCAGTGTATTTAATTATTTGTTACTCCCATGCAAAAAACAATAACAGCATAAAGGAACAGTGAAATAATTTTTTTTATTTATTTTCAAATGTTTCACCAGAAAAGACATACCGAGCCAACAAGGCTCATTTCCAGATGTGTCCGGGGAAGGGGGGTAGAGGAGGGATATGAGTAGCAAAAAGATAAACACAGTTTACATATAAGATAACAGCACTTTTAGACAAAGTATGTACAAGTGGAAAACATCATAAACAAGGTAAACAAGCAGCCTTTATAAATATTATATACAATTGGTATGGAATAATAGCTGAAACACATCAGGAGGTGTAGCAATAGGGTTCAAATGAAGGTGCAGAGTACACTAAATGTTAGCAAGAAGAAGCTAAGGGGGGAACAGAGGTAGGGAAATTGAGGTATAGGAAGGGCATTTTAAGAGTGGTGCAGAGGTGGGATCAGGTGTAGTTACAGGAGAGAAGAGATAATTTGATGCAAAGCCAGGAAAGAGAGCATAGGGAAGAGGTAGAGTGGATAGGAAGCGGAATTGAGTTCCAAAGTATGGAGAAATGGTAGGAGAAGGTGGCCTGTCTAGCTAAAGATGACCTGGATGGGAATGCCAGGAAGCGGAAGCCAGAGTTGCAAAGGGAGTACTGGGGGGGGGGGGCAGGAGACAGGTAAGATAGGAAGGGAGAGAGCCTAGCCAGTATTTGGCTACAAAAGAGGAACAATGAGTAAGACATCTGGCTTTGAAGGAGGGAAGGGAGCAAGAGATATCGAGGGAGTAATGGTGGGTGTGGGGCGAGCAGTCCAGATAAAAACAGAAGGAGTGGAACAGAGAATCCAGTCTGGTCAGGGTTGACTTAGGGACACCACTGTAAACAATGTCTCCATAGTTAAATATTGTGAGAATCATTTTCTAGATGATTACTCTATGAGCTGACGGGGGAAGCAACCACAGTTACAGTACAGGGCCCCCAGTTTAGGGTGCAGTTTTTTGTAGATGGCATCTGCATGATCAGAATAGTCGAGGTGCTGGTCAAGCCAGACCCAAAGTTACTTAAAGGAGGGGATGCCATAAATCAGAGATCCATCAGGGGTGTGGAAGGATGGGGGGGGGCAATAAGCAGTGAGACCTTCTGCCTCAAGCCAAAGGTAATGAAGACAATTTTTTGGTGTTGAGAGACAGTTGATTTGAATGAAACCAATACTGGATGTTGTCAAAATCTGTCTGGAGCTTGGTCATCAAAGCAGAAAGGGTGGAACCAAAGGTTGAAAGAACTGTATCGCCTGCATACATATAAGTGGACACTGAGGTACAGGCAGTGGGGAGGTCATTCAGGAAGGTAAAGAAGAGTATTGAGGACCACCAGTACTGATGGGGAGAGGAGTGGATACAGCATCCCTTATTTGAATCAACCGAGTCCTACCCTCAAGGTTCGAGTGGAACCAGTTGAAAGCGGAAAGTCCTGCTGTTTTAAGTTTGTCGAATAGGAGAGTGTGGGCTACAGTGTTGAAGACTCTGGCCAAGCTGACAAAGATGACGGAGGTGATAAAAACCTGATCCATGCCTGAAAGAATGATGTCAGTAAGCCTAAGGATAAAGGAGGCGGTGGAATGAGATTTACAGAACCAGACTAGAAAGGGGTGAAAAAGGAAGTCAAGTCATGGAAAGGGCAAGTTGAGAGAGTACTAGGTGGTTTTGCACCTTAGCAAGGTTAAGAAGTATGGAGGTAGGGCAATAATTTCCTGGACAGGAGGGGTCACTACCTTTGGGAAGGGGAATGACAGTGGCATGTTTCCAGGAGTCTGAAACAGAGGCCAGGGAGAAGGAAAGGTTGAGAAGGCAGGTGACTGGTAAAGATATGGCTGGGGAAGATAGATGGGGGAGTTTCAGGTTGAGCCCATCAAGGCTTGTGCCCTTAAGAGGGTTTAGAGCTAGGACGGACTTTAGAGTGTCACCAGGAGAAATAGGATAGAAGGAGAACAAGGGAGGTAAGTGGGATGGGTGTGAGGGGAGAAGAGGGGGAGGGGTGAATAGGAGGGAAGGGAAGTGGTACAGGAGGTGAAGAAAGCATTGAATTCAGAAGCAACAGAGAGGGATCAGATATGGTGACATCACAAACCTTGAGCTTTGGGGCAGAGGATTGAACTGTGTGGCAAAAAAGGGCATGGATAACCTTCCAGAACTTGGAAAGGTGGTTGATGTTGTTCTGGCAGGCGAGGGCAAAGTATTTTGCCTTAGCATGCCTAGTGGTTTTGGTACAAGCGATGTCAAGGCATGGTAATGGAGTAGATCAACTGGGGAGCCAGAGGACTTGTGGGTCTTCCAGGCAACATCCCTATCTCACAGACAAGCTAGCAGTTCTGCTGAGATCCAGGGGTGGTGTGAGCCACAGACTATGTTTTTCCTGAAAGGGGCTCGTAGATCCCAAATATCCAGAAATGTGGTTTTGAAATAATTGAGCGCAGAGTCGATGGTGCTGGCAGAGGAAATATGCCACCAGTCAGTGGCAATCAAATCCACATGGAGGAAGGATAGGTCCAGCAATTGGAAGGACTGGATCTGAAGGAGCTTGGGTGGGGCCTTGGGTTGATGTAATTTGTGAACACAGTAGACCATGTGGTGGTCATTGAGGGTGTCCAGAAGGGTGCCAGCAGCAATTATACAGTGGGGATGGGAGGCAAGAACCCAGTCCAATAGGGTGTAGTTGGGGGATTTGTAATTATGGCAGGTAGGGTCAGTGATCTCACCAAGGATGCATAATTCATCAGACAAGGTATAGGAAGAGACAGTGGTGAAGAGGTCAGAGACAGAAGAGGGGGAGATGCTTTTTTAAAGTTAAAGTTTAAAGACAGCTTTTTATATCAAAGTGTTCAATTCCCCACTTTTAGTGGTAAACACCTTTACTCAGACTTTCAGACTTTGCATAATAATGCAATTGGCAATGGAATATATAGAATAATGTATGGACAGCCATACACAACAAGGCTGATTTCCATCAAGGGAATGGGATGACATCATAGAGACATTGAGAATGAAGCTTGAGAGTTCCATGATGTAATTACAATCCACATGATGAAAGAAGGTACTGAGTTTTGGATGGCTAACCATATATTATTTTACACAGTGTGTGGTCCACCATACTTAAACTAACAGTACTTGTTAGTTATCATGACATTATTGGTTTACAATGTATTTCTGGCAAAATCTTCAATATGTCAATTTCATTTTTATGTTTGCTTGCATGCATGTGCAAGAAACATTATGCAGCAGCTTAGGAGAGAAGCAGGTTATGGAGGTGCGGCACCCTGGCAGCCAACAGGGACACTGCATTTGGGGGCTTGGCACTGGTGGACCAATGCAGGCCCAGTGTCATGATGACACTGGTTCTGCAGAACTACCACCAAGTTAAAACATTTTCACCGCTGCAATCAGGGGCCGCCTTGTCATTGCAGCATCAGCCATTTCACTGCAATGAGGGAGTGACCTGTCATTGCATGGTGGTACCTTGCCATCCATATGCCACCCACGACCCAGTAAATTTGCTGATGGGAGAAGCCCACTCCCCGTTGGCACACTGTAGCCCCCTTCCCTCATTTGTTGTGTGCCGAGAGGGTGCCCAATTCCCCTCGGCAGCATGCACCCCCAACAGTCTTTCTTTGCCAATGTGGACCCCAATCACCATTGGCTTTAGTCCCCCCGCAGTTCAATTAGCCAACGGGGGAGCCCACTCCCCATCAGCATAATGTCCCCCCTCAGTTTGCTGTGTGTCAAGGGGGTGCCCAATCCCCCTCAGCTCTCCCCTCCCACTGGTATGTGCCGATGGGGGTGACCAATCTCACGTTGGCTACGGCCCACCCAAGACACTTAGGTGGCACGCTGGGAGCCCACCCCAGTGTGCCAAAGTCCCTGATTAAAAAAAAAAACAGTCCCATGATGTTTTTGTTTTTTTTGAAGACCTGTAAAACAGAAAATGGTCCCCTCGTATAGTTCGGTGGCCCCTCCCCCAACCTGCGCCCACCCTCTGTGCACCCTGCCTCCCCACACACAGCTCTCATGCCATACTTACCTCTGGAGCCCAGCGTGAAGATCTTCGGTGGACCGGGAACAAGTCTGCACTCTTCAAAGTCGACCATGAACTGAAGAAATGCTGGTAAGCTGTATAATGGCATAAATAGGGTTTTTTCAACTTTGGTGCATATCTCAGGCATTTTGGGGAATTTTGGCACCATATTTTCAACATGGGGTTCTTGGGACCCATCCTCATAATTCAGTCACTATCATCGTTATTCGGTCCCGAAGATGATTTTGTGGTCACTGTGCAGAATCACCTTTTGGGACTGATTAGAAATAACAGTGCCACTGTTCATGGTGGGCTCTCAAAGGCCTATGTTGCAAATTAGTGAAAAAAAATCAAAAATGACTGTTTTATGAGCGTGCATTGCGCAGTTTCCACGCACGCTCTTAACTTCACGAATTTGTTATATTTTCAGTCCAGATTTTAAACATTGGCATTTTTCCACACCTCCTTATGAACAGTACAGCTGTCATTTTACACAGCCTGGCCAAAATGTGTTTTTGCACATCCGGGGCAGAATAGCACGGTCATTGTGGGAAATCAGTTTTCGAGATAGATTGAGAACATGACAGTGAAACTGTCCATGAGCAGAGGTCCTAAAATGCCTATGTTGAAGATTTGGTGATGAAAGTCCATAAAATGGCTGTGCTACAAGTGTGCATTGTGCAGTTTCCACGCACCCTTGTAACTTCGCAAATTTGTAATATTTTCATGCCAGATTTTCAACACTGCCATTTTTTCACACCTCCTTATGAACAGTATAGCTGTCATTTTTCACATCCTGGCCAAAATGTGTTTTCGCACTTCTGATGTAGAATAGCGCAGTTGCTGTGGGAAATCAGTGTTCAGAACAGATTAAAGAGAATGACAGTGACACTTTCCATGAGCAGAGGTCCTAAAATGCCTATGTTGAAAATTTGGTGATGAAAGTCCATAAAATGACTGTGTTATAAGCATATGTTGCACTGTTTCCATGCACCCTTGTAACTTCGCAAATTTGTAATATTTTCACGCCAGATTTTCAACACTGGCATTTTTTAACACCTCCTTATGAACAGTACAGCTGTCATTTTTCACATCCTGGCCGAAATGTTTTTTTTTGCACTTCTGGGACAGAAAAGCGTGGTCGCTGTGGGAAATCAGTATTTGGAACAGATTGAGCGAGTGACAGAGGGGGAGTAAACAAGCTCAACTGAGCTCTGTCAGGACTGCTGCGGATTTCTTTGTGGGCAGAAAAAGGCGCCAACACAGGCAGAAGCCCAGTACAAAAGGGCAGCCTGCAGCACAGGGAAAAACAGAACAAGCAAGTGAGAGAGGGGGATTGAGCAAGCTCAATGGAGCTCTGTCAAGACTGCTGCAGGTTTCTTTGTGGGCAGAAAAAGGCTCCAATGCAGGCAGGAGTTCAGTACAAAAGGGCAGCTTGCAGTGCCGGGAGAAATGGAATGAGCAAGTGAGAGAGGAGGAGTGAGCGAGCTCAGTGGAGCTGTGTCAGGATTGCTGCAGATTTCTTTGTGGACAGAAAAAGGTGCCACTGCAGGCAGGAGCCCAGTACAAAAGGGCAGCCTGCAGCACTGGGAGAAATAGAAGGAGTGAGCGAGAGGGGGGAGTGAGCGAGCTCAACAGAGTTCTGTTGGGACAGCTGTGAACTTCTTTGTGGGCAAAAAAAGGTGCCAATGCATGCAGGAGCCCAGTACAAAAGAGCAGCCTGCAGCGCCGGGAGAAACAGAATGAACAAGTGAGAGAGGGGTAAGCAAGCTCAGCGGAGCTCTGATAGGACTACTACAGATTTCTTTTGGGCAGAAAAGGTGCCAATGCAAGCAGGAGCCCAGTACAAAAGGGCAGCCTGCAGCACCGGGAGAAACAGAATGAGTGAGTGAGAGAGGGGGAGTGAGCGAGCTCAACAGAGCTCTGTCAGGACTGCTGTGGATTTCTTTGTGGGCAGAAAAAGACACCAACGCAAGCAGGAGCCCAATACAAGAGGGCAGCCTGCAGCGCTAGGAGAAACAGAACAAGTGAGTGAGAGATGGGGGAGTGAGCGAGCTCAACAGAGCTCTGTCTGGACTTTAGAGTTGCCCACCCTCAGCACAGGGTCCTCTGTGGTCCTATATTACAGCAGGGTCTCTGGGGTGGTGACAAAGCAATGACTGGATACTTTGAGGAGTGCTGTAATAATACAGATTTAGTTCTTCTGTTTATTTCTTTAACTGAACTGAGTAATACTTGGAGTGCAATAGGATTTCTAACTGGGCTAAGTGAAACTATATTAGAGCTGAGAACAAAAAGTATGGTAGTTGAGGGGTGAAAAACGGACAAGGAAGCTTTAGGATTGTTACAGTAATACAGTATCTAATGGATGAGATTTGAGACTGAATTACCCCGGTCGGCAAGGGGCCAGTAGGGGGACTAGTGTGGACGGGGGAACAGGAATTTGAGTAAATAGGGGCCTAACAGTTGTAGCAGGGTACAGAACCTGGGAGTAACAGCCTGTAACATAAGATGGGAGCCAGAATGGGTCGGGTGCCACATGTCAATAGGGTGGGCATCTTTGGAAGGGCAGTGGGGTGTACAGGGTGTGGGTCTGCCATGATCCTGGACTGGGCCTGGAGTATGGGGGGTGTATGGTCTGTAGATGACTGGCTAGTTTGAGGGAGGAACTGTGGAGGTTAGGGAGGAGTCTAAGTGGCAGGGCAGATGAGTATGGTAGGCATCCTGGCTGGAGCGGGATATAGGGGATGGCAAGGGGGGGGACGGAGGAAGAACAACTAGGGACTGAAACAGATCCCAGTATCAGAGGCGCTAGCAGAAAGAGAGGACAAGGGAGGGGGTGCCCAAGGTGAAGGGGAGGCCTCCTGTTGGGGGAGGAAGAGACCACGAGGAGTACCAGGGAGAGGCAGATGGCTGCAGGTAGGGAGGGAGCAGGGTGGGACCGGGGTGGCACAGAGGGAACAAGTAGGGAGGGGGATCTGATTGGGGGAAGAGATGCAGGAGGGGTATCGACTAGGAATAGATTCAAGCCTCTGCTATGGGAGAGAGAGGGGGAGCAGGAACATACTGAAGGGGAGGACAAGCGGGCCATGAGAGGGATGGCAACAGCTAGGGAAAGAGACAGTGAGGACAAAAGGGTACAAGAGGAGGCCTCCTGTTGGGGGAGGAAGAGACCATGAGGAGTACCAGGAGAGAGAGAGCAGATGGCTGCGGGAAGGAGGGACCAGGGGTAGGACCAGCGGTGGCACAGAGGGAAACAAGTAGGAGGGGGAAGCCAATAGGGGGAAGAGATGTAGGAGGGGTATTGACTAGGAATAGATTTGAGCTTCTGCTATGGGAGAGAGAGGAACAGCAGGAACATACTGAAGGGGGGGAAGGACAAGCAGGGCATGAGAGGGATGGCAACAGGTAGAGGAAGAGATAGCGAAGACGAAAGGGTAGAAGGTGGGCTAGTAAGAAAGGAGGGGGGTGGTGACTGGAGGAGAGAAGGCTACGGGAAGGGGGAAGGATGAGATGGGCATCACTATTGGGGTAGGAGAGAATAGGCTCTCTAAATCGACAACAGCAGGGATAGGAGAGGGGTTGGAAATCAGCAGGGGAGGAAGGGACATCGACATGGGAAGCCCAGTAGGAAGTAGTCAGGCTGGGAAGGGGTTCAAGGGGGATGGGAGGAGAATAAGTCAGAGAAAAGGGGTGAGGCGGAAGTAGGGGGTACAGATACAGAAGTCACAGTGGGTGCAGCTGGTGGTAAGGGCCAGGGAAGATCGAATACTGGAGTGGTGGAAGCGGCAAAGGGATGGGGGGGTACTCGTCCTAGAGGATTGTATACTGTAAGGGGTGAGATGGGGTGGAAGGGAGAAGGCACAGCTGTATTTGGGTTGAAGCTATCCCCAGGTTGACTGCAAGAGGGGCAGGGCAGGGAAGGCACTGCTCAAGTGTGCAGCAAGGGGGAGGAAGAAACCTCGTTTACTGTTGCATGTGGGTACAAATGACTTGGCGGGGAAGACTGTGGAAGTAGTGAGGGGGAGATTTGAGTAGTTGGGCAAGCAGTGTGAGAGGGTGGGGACATCGATGGCATTCTCGGAGTTACTCCCTGTACCATGTGCAAGCATGGGGAGGAAGGGTAGGATTGAGGAGTTCAACAAGGGGCAGATGGATTGGTGCCACACCAAAAATTATGGGTTAGTGACTAACTGGGGTAGGGTCTTGGAAAATAGTGACTTGTATGCGGGGGACAGGGTACACTTGAGCAGGGAGGGAAGGGGAGTATTAAAGGCAGGATTAGAGGGTATATCTCTACTAAGGTAGATTTAAACTAGTGAGGGGGGCCAAAAGACTGAGGGTAGTAGAATGGTCTGGACAGGGGAGCCTAATGAACTCACCCCCCTAGATATAGGTAAAGGTGGAGGTGTAGTAACCCTGGGAGGAGGTGGGCAGAGTGGTCTGAGTGTAATACAGAAGGCACAACCACCCACTAAGAATAAGGAGGAGAAAGGGTGCGGACTACCGGGTGGAGGGACACAGGTCAAGGAGGAAAAGAGTGAGGAGAAGGAGGGGTATGAGTGGAAAGTTGTCTCTCTCAATGCAAGAACCCTGGGGAACAAAACTGTAGAGCTTCAGGTGCTCTTTTCAGAGGGGAAGGTGGACATTGCTGCAGTGACAGAGACTTGCGCCACAGAGTACCATGACTGGGGTCTGGCACTTCCAGAATACAGGATATACAGGAGGGACTGGGGGGTTGGAAGAGGGGTGGGGGTTGCACTCTATGTGAAGGAAGAGATTAAATGCATAAGGGATGAGGGAGAAGAGAAGACAGAGGCACTTTGGGTGCAGCTCCTGCACTCCAAGGGCAGAAAGCTGAGGCTTGGAGTGGTGTACAGACCAACAGCCCAATCCAGGGAACTGGATGGGGAGTTGGCAGAGCAGATGAGGGTGTGTAGAAGGAGGAGGAGTGTGGTGATAGTGGGAGAGTTTAACCTATCACGGGTTGACTGGAGCACCCCATCACTAGCAGTACCAGAAAGCAGGTACTCCTTGATGCATTCCAGGACGGCCTTCTCATGCAATTGGTAAGTGGGCCTACAAGGTTTGGTAGCACTCTGGACCTAGTACTGGCAAATGGGGAGATGATGAGGGAGGTAAGGTTGGAGGAACCACTAGCAGGTAGCGACCACCAAACAGGGTGGCTTGTTGTTGCACTTGGCAGGGAGACAGGAGGCATGGGCACTAAGGGGTGGACTTTATTAGGGTGGACATTGGGGGTATGGGAGCAATACTGCAAGGAAGACTCCAGGATATAAGGCCGGGGATGGATGCAGAACAAAAGTGAGGAGTCAAAAGACTGGGCTAACAGAAGCCACAGTAGCCTGCACCAGGGCCTGGAGTAAGAAGAGCAGAAGCAAGAAACCATACTGGCTGAACAAAGAAGTGCTGCAAGGGGTGAGGGCAAAGGTGACTGCATACTGGAAGTACAGGAGAACAGGAAAGGCAGAGGATAAGGAGGCTTTTGGGAGTTGGCCATGGGAGGTTGCCAGGAGGGTGAAAAAAGCTAAGGCCTCCAGGCAATTAAGTTCAGCACAGGGCATAAAAGGAGGGGAAAAGGACTTTTTAAGGTATATCAGGGAAAAGAGGAAGTGCAAGGAACATATTGTAAGAGTAAACGGGAAGGGGATTGGCTGGAAAAGGGGGAGGAGCAAGTGGAAATTCTAAATGAGTACTTCTGCTCCGTTTTCACTAAGGAGGGGATGGCCCACTACCAGATTGGGCTGGGGCAGTGGGGAAAGGTGGGGGAGGAGGTGACGGACAAAGTGATCACAGGAAGTAGGGTGCTAGAGGGGCTGAGGGCAGTAAGGGTGGACAAGGCACCAAGTCCCAATGTCATCCACCCCAGGGTGCTCAGGGAGATGGCGGAGCTGTTGGCTAAGCCACTGGCAGATCTGTTCAACACCTCCCTGGAAACGGGGTGTGTGCCTCAGGACTGGAGGGTGGCTCATGTGGTGCCCATACACAAGAGTGGGCCTAGGAAGGAGCCAGGAAATTATCAGCCAGTAAGTCTCACATCCATAGTGGGTAAGCTTATGGAGCCGATACTGAAGGAGAGGCTGGTGGCATTCCTAGACTGTAATGGCCTCCAAGATGGGCAGCAACATGGGTTTGTCTCAGGGAAGTCTTATCAAAGCAACCTAACAGAGCATTGTGACTGAGTGACAATGGAGTTGGACAGGGGCCATGCGGTACATGTCCTGTACTTGGACTTCAGTAAGGCCTTTGATACAGTGCCTCATGGGAGACTGGGGGGAAGCTGATGGCAGTGGGGTTGGGGAAAAGCTGACTAAATGGATAGAGAACTGGTTACAGTGGAGGGTGCAGAGGGTGGTGGTGGTGGTGATGGGGGAGCTCTTGGCACCCAGAGCAGTGACAAGTAGGGTGCCACAGGGGTCAGTCCTGGGCCAGGTGCTCTTTGGGCCTTTATCTCTAATATAGCAAGCAGGGGGGGGAGCATGGTTAGTCCATTCGCACATTATACCAACTCGAGGGTGGTGGTGGATGAAGAGGATGGATGGGGAAAACTGCAGGGAGACCTAACCAAACTAGAGACATGGTCAATGGAGTGGCAGCTAGGATTCAATGCAAAGAAGTGTAAGGCGATGCACTTCAGGGCTAAGAACCAGAAGAGGGACTATTGGTTGGGGATCAGAGAGGAGGAGAAGGACCTGGGGTCTTGGTAATTGGGAGCATGAACAACTCAGCCCACTGCACAAGAGCAGCAACGAAGGCAAACAGCATGCTGGGGTGCATCGTAAGGGGGTTCTCATCCAGACACAGGGATGTGATCCTACCTCTCTACAGATCATTGGTCAGACCACACCTAGAGTACTATGTGACAGATTAAGAGAATGAAGTGACACTGTTCATGAGCAGAGGTCCAAAAATGCCTATGTTGAAAATTTGGTGACAAATGTCCATAAAATGATTGTGTTACAAGCGTGCATGATGCAGTTTCCATGCACCCTCATAACTTTGCAAATTTGTAGTATTTTCACTTCAGATTTTCAACATTGCCATTTTTTAAGATCTCCTTATGAACAGAACAGCTGTCATTTTTCACATCCTGCCAGAAATATGTGTTTATACAGCAGAATACCACAGTTGCTGTGGGAAATCAATGTTCAGGACAGATTAAGAAAATCATAGTGACAGTGTACATGAGCAGAGGTCACAAAATGCCTAAGTTGAAAATTTGGTGAAATAATTTCACTAAATGACTATGATACACACATGCATTGCGCAGTTTCCACGTACGCTCAGAAGTTTGAGCATTTTTAATACTTTCACTACAGATTTTCAACATTGCCATCTCTTCACACCTCCCTATGAATGGCACAGCTGTCATTCTTTACATTCTGCCTGATCTGTGTTTTCGTACATCCGACGCACAATGGCACGGTCGCTGTGGAAACTCAAATTTCAGGACACATTGACAAAATCAGAGTGCCACTGTTCATGAGAAGAGGTCCCAAATGCTCTCATGAGGTGGGGGCCACAAAATGCCTATGTTGAAAATTTGGAGTGCAAATACCAACATTACGGTTTCTAACCATAATATCTCACCCTGTACAGACTGACAGGCATCAGGGGTGTGCCTTTGGATTGCAGACTGTAATGCTCATGCCATCTCCATCCCTCACCCCACCCTGCACCCACTGACAGGCATCAAGCTGTGCCTTGGACTCTTCGGCCCCACAGTTCACCTCATTCTATATTGCACCCATTTCAGCATATGTCCTTATGGAGTGGGGTGACTATAAAGCTGAACACTCCAAGGCACACCTCAACACTTGCCAGTGTCTACAGTATAGGGAGAGGTGAAATGGCATGAACGTTATCGGCAACAACCCAAATGCATGCCCCAATGCCTGTCTGTCTCTGCAGGGTGGAGGTGAGGTTTGCGTGAAGTTTAATACTTCACTGCCATTCCTGCTCTGCATCTGTCTAACTCCTGCGTTTCCAATGCTAATACCAACAAGCAAACATTCGGCATTGATAAATGCTTGTTAAAATTTCCTACTCACTTGTGATGCATACCATGAAAAAATTAAACATCTTAGTGTGATGCAGTGCTGCTTACTATTAGAAACATATTCTTGCTACCCTCAACAGAAGATACTTTTAAATTTGCGGGTGTTGACCATCTTTATTGACTTGGGTAATTAAAAAAGTTATAACAGTTGTTTTTTTTAAGTATCTGAGGTCATTAAAAATACACTGATGAATAATCTAAGGGAGTCAGAAATATAGTTTTTGCTAAAAACCATATGATGAAATCTTTAGCCAACTAACAATTACTGCAGTGTTGCCCCCTTCATCTAACATGCTCCCTAACTGGCTACCAGTGGTACTGTACCTCATAAGATGAAGTGTAAAAAGTTAAGACCAACGCTAGCTTTGAGAGTTGTTTGGTTTTAGAAACACAGAGCATGCACCCTCACTTAAGCTCATTACAGAAGGTAAAAATGAAAAGCAGCATAAGACATAACTCATTTAGAGATACCTTCATGTCGGTAGCCAAACTTGCTGCACTTCAGCCTGAAATCTAGAAACCAAAGTCTGCCATTTAAATCTGGGTAGGAATGACAAAAAAAGAGTTCTAAATAAAAGCAGGCATGTTTCAAGCAGCAGTGACCTGATTAGAAGTGTCACATTCTTGTTTTACTGACTAGCCACTGTGCCAACAATGCTAGAAAAATTTAAATACACTAAAAATATACTAATATTTGAAGGGCCCTGGTTTGAGCATGTTGCATTCTGGATCATTCATTAATTAGGGTGAGTTGTGGCTTTTTTTGTCTAACATGTTTTCTAATTAGCAAAAGCACAAGAAACTAGTAGCTTTACATTTATAAGCAACAAACAATCCCAGTGCACATACTCTGAAGTTACAATCTCAATAGTACAGAATATGTGAAAACCAGGTCAGCACTGCTATAGAGGTGTAACAAAAAATATTCTTACTAGATTTTCAGAGTGGGTAATCTTTAATATATGTCCTTTCCCTTTTCATAGCACTCTTTTGGTCAAATAGCAATCACAATAGCATAGAACCCACTGAGAGTTTATCCTGGTTTCAGAATAGGAGGGAGGAGGCAGCATAAAACAACAGGTAACAGCTTGCTCCAAGCCAGTTTGTGTAGGCAGAAGAAGCAGGAATCAAAAGTCAGTTGGAGCCATGCTCCTCACAATTGTTTCTGGTAACTACTTAATGCTTGCTTTTCAATTTATAAATCTTGTAAGCTGCACCAAAATAAAAAAACTTTTCAAGTGCTCCCACACTATTGACCATATCGATGTGTCTCGAAGGTCATGCCCTGTCAGCTTACTGTATGTATCAAGTAATTTATGATGTCTCCTTCAGAGTTACATTGATACGTAAGCTGACAGAACATGACCACAGAGACACAGACCAGCATAGACAATAGTGTGAGGCCACTTGAAAAGTTTTGTTTTTTTTTATTTTTGGTAGCGGTTTCTCTGTTTTATAACATGAAAAGCAAGCATTATGCATTTAGCAAAAAGTGATGAGATGATCAATGCACTATTCAACTTCTGATTGCTGCTTCTTTCTGCCTACTCAAATTGCCTTGGAGAATGCTGTTACCCATCGTTTTATGCTGGCCCCCTCTCAGTCCAAAGCCAGGATAAACTGTTGATGGGTTGGTACTATCATGGTTGTTGCTTAGTCAAAAGAGTGCTATAAAAAGGAAATGAACATACATTAAAAATTATTCACTCTGATAATCTGATAAGAATGTTCTTTGCTACACTGCCACAACAGTGCTGATCTGGTTTACATGAGCTATGCAAATCCCTTGGTGCTAATGTTCCCTAACTAGCTACCAGTGGTATGTCATGAACTGAACTGTGTACATTAAAGACCAAATCTAGCTTTGATGTTTATTAAGCATTAGAAACAAACGTTGTGCACATTTACTTCAGCTCATTATAGCAGGTGAAATGAAAAGCAGCATGAAGGTGGCTCATTGGGAGCCACATTGACTTTGGTAATCATGCTTCGCACTTCAGTATGAAATCTCAAAACCCAAGACTCTTGTTCAAATTGGGGTAGGAATAAACACAAATGTTTTTTTATGGAAAGCATACTCATTTTGGGCAGCAGTGACTTGATAAAGAGTTTTAAATTCTGCTCTTATTGATGAGACACTTTGCTTGCACATCTATGAAAAAGTTAAATATGCTAAAATTACTATTTTTGGAGGGGCCTAATTTGAGCATGTTGCATTCTGGATTTTTTTTTAACAAATACTGCCACTTCTAAAGATTTTGCATAGTTACTTACTCACCACTGCAGCCTGGTTGCTATCTCTGTCATGTCAATGGAGTTAACAGGCTGCCCAAACTCATGCTATCCCAGTGTTGTTTCAGTTTCATGGGACCATAACATTGTGATGTGCATGCATATCTCTGTGACATAGCTTCTGTGGTACAAGTTATTGCACCACAGTAGTTGTGTCACTACTATGGGTACACAGATTTTTGAGTGTCTGGATTTTCATAAACAACCCCTGACTATATGCTACACTGCAGTGAAAAGAGTACAGAGCAAATACAAAAGTGATAGAACTACATTTGGTACAGTGGTACATTTCAACATTCTCTTTATTTAAAGCAGCACTATTTGTTAGTCATATCATTTATTTTTTTAGGAAAATGTATGTCTGGCAAGAACAACACTATAAGTTTTCCATTTTATTTTCCTTTCATTCTTGAATGGGTATATTCTATATAATTTAAAAGTTAAAGGATGCTTATTCCCTTGTAGAACCCACCATGAAAAATTACGCCTTGGTGTGGTGCTGTGTTATTTGCCTTAAGAAGCATTGTGCTAGCACTATGAAAATGTATACACTGTATAAATTAACTATTAACAGTCAAATGGTTCAATCAACTGAACGGTTTTCTGCATATTGAAATTGGTGGCCATCTTTAATGATGAGTCATTAATTACGAAAAGCTATGAAACTTTTTAAAATGACGGATTAAATTAAAATATGCTGATTATGAATCTAAGGATGTCTGAAAACCATAGAACTAAAAACAATTATATGATGAAACTTTTTGCGGACCAGAAAGTACTGCTGCTTTCATAGGAACAATTTTATTACAAATATTAATAAATTTAAAAGAAGAAAAACAAAAACAAAGGACATGCTTGCTTGCCATTGACATTTAAGCATACTGTCTTGCTAATGCCTGACTCTAGTTGGTAAATGCCCAAAGGCTGGATCCTAGCAGACCAGTTCACATGGTCATTACATAATCTATTCTTGTAATAATTCCTCCAACATCAGTTCTACTTAACTTGATTACTTTAAGAAACTGGAGGGGTGGAATTTAGAAATTCTAGATGACAGAGCAATACAAGATATACCTTCAATTGACCCCTGTGCGTTACGTTTCATGGACTTGAGGCAACACAATGCCAAATTATTATATTACTGTATAATATATGTAAACCCCTCTAGACTAAATTGTCAGGTCACAGCCTCTCACTCACAGATATTAGATCCAGAATGACAGCAAAGACAATGTCAAGTGAGGACTTGTATGTCAGAAAAGACCACTCATCTCAAGGTCAGACATGTTTTGTAAAGTAAATGCATTTCCTAAAATTGTTTTCTACCCAGTATGATACACTAAACTCAAAAGACTTATACTTTGTTTAGAAAGTAGGTCTGTGTAGCTTATTAGTATTGTTTAGAAACACATCGAAATTAAAAAGATAATGCAATAGGTTGGGAAAGTGATGTAGGTTGGTTTTGGGGGTCCAAAGAAGAATATTTACATAACAATGCACATGTTAACTCTTCTGGTGACACCTCAGCTACATTTCAGCATTAATTCCCTATACACTGGCACAATCTGAACACATTTAACACATATATTAGAATTTCACTTGGACAGCACTGTAAACAAAAGCAAAACAACAAATAACTAAAGTCCTGTTTACTACATTTTGTTTCACAAAATCCACCCCCACTGTCCGTCCAGCCTCTTAAATGTCCCTTGGGGCTGAACCACATGTTAATAATAACTAAACTGCTACAATACCTCAAAAATTACACTACTCCAACTCATGAGAGAACAACAAGTGTAGGAGAACACAAGTTCCACTAAACTGACAGCTTAAAGAGCTGCTGACACATTTGGGACAGGCAACTTGTTTCAAGGAGCTGCCTGCCCAAGGAGTTCATAGAGGGCTAAATAAACATTTTTTATGCAGTCATTATTTAGAAATTTACCTTAGTGTCTTTTCAGTCTCACTTCTGAGCTCTCACTGAGTTCTATAGTAGTGCCACATCCCAGTCCCCCAAATCAGCGTTTTGATGACATGAAGTAAGGAGCAAGGCTGTATGGTGCTTAATAGACAGGAACAAAGTAGAAATATGTAACAGCTGCACCAGGAACAGGTTTGGTGCTATATAACACATTTGACAGCCTAAAGAGCAGCTGACATGTTTGGGATGGGCAGCTTACAAGTGTATAAATCACATTGTCCCCACATGTAACCATTCATTGAATTATTATCATACATCAAATATTAAAGCCCTTCATTATAAATTGAATTTACTTACATACAGATGTATTTTACAGTACGCTGGGATGAAAGGAGTATGGGGGACACATGATTGTAAGAAGGGTAATATAATAAACCACACTAAATAACATGTATTTAAACAAAAGCTGCCAAATCAATGTTCTCACAGTCAACCCCCGCATATCCCATATTATATGTATATATATAGTAATATATACATACACATAATACGCACACACATACTGTAGAAGTGTGGTCCCAGCATCAGTTGGCTGGCCAGTGGCTGAGGAGGTGTGAGGAGGGCTGTGCCACTGGCCATCTGGGGCCACAGCACTGACTGGCAGGTATGGGGAATGGGGGGAATATTTCCAGTGCCCCAGGGTGGGGGGACCACTGAACACTGATCAGGGGTACAGAGTTTGGAGATTGGGATAGTGTGTACCGGGGCACCTGTGTGTGTGTGTGTTTTTCTTATTCAACACCAGGACCAGGGCACTTGTGTGTGCAGGAGGGGACTGTCTTGTACAACAATGGGGACTGGGGTAGGCATGTGTTTGGGGCAGGGGAGTGCTTATGCAATACAGGGACTGGAGCAGGCATTTGTTGGGGGAGGGAGGTATGCTTATGTGATACAGGGATAGGGCACAGATGTGTTGGGGTCTGATTTTGTGATATGGGGATGGGGCACAGCTTTGTTAGGAGGGTTATTGCACCCTGTCGGAGACAGGGCTTTGCTGTGTGGTGGGTGAGGGGGGTCTTTCTATAGGACTGTTGAACACAGGGGCATGGTTGCGCAGGTCCAGATGCCTATGGGAGCTATTCACACACTCGGACCTGCGCCTGCTTGCATAGGTGATCCACTGAGGAACCCAGGCTGGGCATCCTCTTGAATGCCCATCTGGGTCTGCTACTCCACCCCGGCCACTTGGGGGGTGAGAAGGTGGGGCCATAGACAGGTGGTGGCTGTTTGTGAATACTAGCCTGTGTTCACCTGCCAAGGGTGCAGAGCTCTGTGGATAGGGTACATGCCTCTGGCGTGTTCTTTCTGCCCCTTTGTGCATAGCCTCCCTTATGATTTATTTTATTAAGCTGGTCATGAAGGTGGTTTGGTCTGTGCAGGAGAGGTTGGGAAACTGTGACAAGCCTCACCAGAAGGAACACTGCAGGAGTCAGAGGCCAGAATTTTAAAAGTGAAAAAATTGCACATGTGCAGAAAAACAGTTACACAAGGGGAAGTTTCCTTGTGCAACAATAGTTTTTTCTGTATGTGCTTAATTTTATAAAAGGTTTCCTTTTTGCAACCTTTTCCACAATGTACAGCAACTTGCAGAAGTTTTTTATTTACAGCTGTGGAAAAAAGGTACACCTGGTACTACCATGAATAGCATTTTTTCAGCAGCTGTGGAAAAAAGAAAAATGACACCAATGCACATAAAATGCTGAAAATAGCATTTTGTAGGTGTGGAGATCTTTTCCTACACCAGAGAGTTATCCACAGGCACTTAGTTCCTGAGCCATGTCAGGTCAGATTCAGGTTTATTGTTTGGTGGCTAAACCATTACAATTCCATACATTAAAAATACAAATCATACGAAACAATGAAATACTATAATATATGGTCTAATCCAACTCAGGTATTGCTACTGTATATTGCTTTGGCAGTAAACTATGTTTTCAATTTCCCAAGCCTTAGGGTGTTTTTATTCTTCAAAATAAAAATATATTTTAACTTGCTGGTAAATCATAGGAATCATAGCCGAATACAAGCCAGAATATGCAAGAGCCCATATGCAACTTGCCCTTGTCTCAAAGGGAATAGCCATCAATATGGTTTGAACCACAGTAAGTATCCAGGCACTTCTTGAATGCATCCATAGAAGTGCATCCTACTACATCTGGAGGTAATATATTCCAAACACTCACCACCCTTTCAGTAAAGAAACATGCTCTCTTCCTAGTTCTGCAACTCTGTCCCTTGAGCTGGAGTACATGAGACCTAGTAGAATAGTTATTATCTTTATAATGCAGTCCGAAAAAATCCCAGAGATCATTATTTGTAAATGCCCTAAAGACAAGGTACATATTGCCTCTGAGGTGCCTATACTCTAATGTATACATATTCATATTGCATCATATGAATCATACGCATCATAATAATCTGAGAAAAGTAAGTCACCATATCCAGATTTAGGAGGAAATCCTCAAGTTTATCAATCTTGCCTCATGTCAGTCAGTACAAAAAAGAATACTTACTCCATATTTATAAGAACTATAGAGCTATTAAAATATTTCCTATATGGAAACCTGAACTAATTTCCAGAAGTACCTAAACTGGCATACAAATACCCAGTGTTTGGGATGTGACCCCTCCAGGATAGCACTCACATAATTCCTGATTGTCATATTAGTCCCCGTACCCTATGGCCATAGCCATAGCCATATGTTTATTAAATGATTTAAACAATGTTGGAGTGGCATGCGCAGCTGGGAGACCTTGTCCATCTCCTCTGACCTCTGTACCCCTTCCAGTGAAAGGCCTTACCCATTTTGCAGACCAAGGGAATGATGTACCCATTGAGTGGGTACCCAAACCTCAGGAGTGAGGAGGTCATGTGGCCGTGTGGCAAGCACGCTCACGAAGGCAAGTCCAATGAGGCTGGAGTGTGCTACTTCCCACAAATCGGGAACAGGTTTTACTGCCAAATAGACCTGATGCTAACCAGGGAAGAAGAGTCTTTCAGAAGAATTGGGCTCATTCCCCTTTCTCCTTGTGCGATCATCCTGAGAGACTCCCAAGCCACCATGTTACAATGACTGTAACAATGTATTAAAAAGGCTAACCCTATTCTTGGTTAAACCCCTTTGGAGGAAGAGGGGAAAATCCTGGGAAAGTCTGTCTGAGGAAGAACCAGGAAAACTCCTCTCTGACCACTAGTGCAGTCACCCATAGTGGCACAAAGGGTTCCCTGCTTACCCTGGCCAACCCAGAACCTTTCATTTGTGTGGGCTGGTGGGTAGGAAATTTGAAGAGGGAGGAGAAAATGAAGGGGAACTGATGGCTTCAGCTCTTTTTATCCCCTCACTCTCCACCCCTCCAGAATGCCTCCCACCCTCTGAGTGGCCCCAGTGGCTCCTCCCCTGGGGGTGGATCCAGGACTACTCCCCATCACATGGGTGAAACTCTACTTGCCTGCCTAATGCCAGGTTACAGGGAAGGGGACACAGGCATGGGGACATCTGATGCAATTCTTTGGCAGACTTTTTATTGTCTTATTAGTCCCCATACCCTTCCCCCAGAAGAATTCACACATCACAGGTCTTGGAGAAATGGCTGCATCCTTATGTTTATTAAATGATTTACACAATGTTGGACTGGAATTCACAGCTGAGAGATCATGTCAGCCACCTCGGGCCTCTTCACCTCTTCCAGTGAAGAACCTTACGGCATGTGCACACCAAGGTAATGATGTACCTCTCAGAGTTGGTACCCAAACCTCAGGAGTGGGAACCTCATGTGGCTGGGTGGCAAGCAACCACCCCACTCTGGTGCAACCTTCCTGCAGGCAAGCCCAATGAGGTTGGATCATGGTGCTCCCAAATGGAGATCAGGTCCTATGTCCCCATAGACCTCATGCCAAGCAGGGAAGCAGAATCCTTCAGTAGAATTAAATTAATTCCCGTTTTCCCTTGCACCATCACTGTGAGAGATTCCAAGAAGCCACAGGATGGATGCAGTCTGATCCCACCAAGCAACCCGCTGCATTTGCTGCTCATGACCAGACGGAATGCTCTACCTACAAGTCCCAACCATTGTCCTGCACATGTACCCCATCCTTATTGTACAGATCCTGGCAGGAGGTGACAATATCATGGTGCCAAACCACTGCTCCCCTGATAGAGTCCATAAACAGCTGCATCTCTCTAGTGATGCATATGCATGCTATGTCCATAGCATTAAAGTCCACGGTGTGCTGCCAGTTAAGCTGTTGAGCAATGTGGTGCCAAATAAGTTTGATATTTGCCATGATTTTTAAATAGCTCCCAAGTTTTCCCTCATCCTCAAGAGCAAATCAATAGCTTTCTGGAGTTAAAGATCATTCCTGCATAGATGAATTAGCACAATGTCCGGTGAACTTCCATGTCATGCTTCCTCCACCAGCTAAGGGAGACATTCCACCTAATGCATGTCTCCTTCTCAACCAGCAGGTATGTTCCTTATGATCTGGAATCATGAGGTTCTTCCTTCCAGCCCAGTGTCACCGTCAATCTGCTGCCTGAAGGATGAAAGAGTGTCAAGAGCTCCAGACTTGTTTATGAAGGTGGAAAAAGCGATGGGACCTGACGGAATTCACCCCAGAATTCTAAAAGAATTAAGGGGGAGAACTAGTGACACCACTGACTACCCTTTTTAACAAATCATGGGAGGATGGTATGGTACCTGAGGACTGGAGGAAGACAGATGAGTTCCTCTTCACAAAAGTGGGAGCAAGACAGAGGCAGGAAACTACAGACCTGTCAGTTTGCCCTCTGTGGCAGGGAAAGTGATGGAATCTCTTCTGAAGGAAGGAACTGTTGAGTACCTAGAGGCCAGTGGGTCACAGGACCCAAGGCAGCATGGGTTCACAATGGGAAGGTCATGTCAGATGAATCTAATTGATTTCTTTGACTGGGTGACCAAAGTAGTAGACCAGGGAGGGGCTGTGGACATGGCCTACCTAGACTTTAGCAAGCATTTGACACAGTCCAACACAAAAGATTAATAATCAAATTAACCAGCCTGGGAGTGGGTCCCAGGGTGGTAGCCTAGGTAAAACATTGGCGGACAACAGGACACAAGAAGGTAATTGTAAATGAGTCCACTCTGGAGAAAGCGGGTTACTAGTGGGTACAGCATGGTTCAGTATCTGGGTCCAGTCCTTTTAATGTCTTTATAAGTGACATTGCAGAGGGACTGGAAGGAAAAGTATGCCTCTTTGCAGATGACACAAAGATCTGCAACAGGGTTGATACACAAGGAGGCGGAAAGGATGAGAAGGGACTTGGCAAGGTTGGAGGAATGGTCAGAAGTATGGCAGCTTGGATTAAATGCAAAGAAGTGCAAAATAATGCACCTGGGAAACAAAAACCTAGGGAAAGATTACACAATGGGGAGGGGAGGTAGTAACAGCAAACAAAAAAGGAAAGGGACCTGGGGGTAATCAAATCAGATGACCTTAAGGTTGGTGAGCAATGTGAGAAAGCAGTAGGGAGGGCTGGGGGGATACTGGGATGTATAGGGAGAGGCATTGCCAGCAGAAATCAGGAAGTTGTTATCCCGCTGTACAGACAGTTGGTGAGACCCCATCTGGAGTACTACATCCAGTTCTGGAGACCCCATCTCTGCAAGGACATAGGCAGGATGGAGGCAGTCCAGAGGAGGGCAACTAAAATGGTGCAGGGTCTGCAAGAGAAGCCATATGAGGAGAGATTAACAGAGCATAATATGTATACCCTTGAGGAAAGGAGAGAGGGGGGACATGATAGAAACTTTTAAGTACCTCAGTGGAATCAACAAAGTCCAAGAAGGTAGCATCTTTCAGAAAAAGAGATGTGCAAGAACAAGGGGACACAATTTGAAGACAGAGGGGGGACAGCTCAGGGGCAATGTGAGAAAGTATTTTTTCACAGAGAGGGTGGTGGATGCATGGAACAGCCTTCCTGAGGAGGTTGTGGGGTCTAACACTGTAGGAGAATTCAACAATGCATGGGACAGACATGAAGCAATTCTTGTGGAGGTTAGGAAGAAATAGACTGTTGGTTAACTAGAATCTGCAGCTTATCCTGTAGGTAGGGAAATGGGCAGACTAGGTGGTCCAAGCGGTCCTTATCTGCTGTCAAAGTCTATGTTTCTATGACCATCAGGGGAACCTTGAAAACAGCAAGATGATGGTAAAGTAAGTGAGAATATACATAATGTAAAAACACTTTTGACCTCCATGGTCTGTGCCAGGTGAAAACAGCATTTCCATAATAGCGCTCTTAGAATCACATTTCCATAATAGCATGAGCCTAAATAGCTAACAGGGATAGCATAGGCAGTTACCGCTACCCCTGTAGCTGTGTAGGCACACTGCTGGAGGAGAGTAGAAGTATCCAACAGTGTGGTTCCCTGCTGAGCTGCTCCCATGGTGGAGGGGGCCAAGGCCCTGAGCAGCAATCAATCAATCAACCTTTATTTAACCAGGTGAAGCATCATTGAGGTAAACTCATTTCCAAGATGGACCTGGACAAGGATACATAATACAATACATGGATACAAAACAAAATCAATTTTACAATCCAAGATCATTCCAGTAAACATTAATGGAAGGATTGAATTCAGCACAGTGCATTGTAATACATAAAATACAGTGGTGTAAGAGTGCAAAATGGAGTCAATAATCGATAGGCAATACAGAGTCTGGGCAATATATGTACAGAGAAAACAGCTCTAGAAGTGCAGAGATGACCTGTTATATAGTATGGAACAATATGATACAGTATAAGTGAAATAGCCTGGGGAAGGGTGCACGACAAGGATGGTGTTGGGGTATACCCAAGGAGAAAGCAAGGAGGTAAGCAGCAGAAAATTAAGGATAATCAGGAAGAGAAAAAAGAGCCATGCAGGCCATGGGTTAGGAAGTGCAATTACAGGATTTGGGGAACTGTTGGCCAAAATGCGTCTTAAAGTTTGTGAGTTTTACATAGTGGGCTGTCTTCAAGGTATTTTGCAGCTTGTTCCAGAGAGAGGGGAGAGAGTAGCTGATAGAAGATCTACCGAATTGAGTTCTAACTTTGGGGATTACAAGGGAGATGTATGAGAGACTCCTCAAAGCATAGTTTTTTGTAGGGTGGACAGGAAGACATGTCTGAAATATATTGAGGGAGATTTTTAGTTGTAGCACGGTATCTCCAAATGGCAGTGTTTTTTTGGTGTCCGAGTTTGAGCGATGACTAACCTACCAGGGCATATAAAAAGCAGTGGTGAGTGGAGAAGGGAGCTCTAGTTATAAATCTTATCACCCTATGGTAAAGAGTATCAATTTTAGAGAGGGCTGAACATGTTGATTGTCCATAAAGTATGTCTGTGTAGTCCAGTAGTGGGAGAAAGGTTGGGGATTGGAGGTTGCTTGAACAAGTCTGATTATGGCTGCTGTGGTGAGTAGGTATCTGAGATGGAAAAAAATGCAGAGTCGTTGTATGAGTTTTTTAGTCAGTTCCTCAATGTGGTCATAAAAGGACAGCGTTTGGTCAATCCAGATGCCAAGATACTTGAATTTGCCTGCGTATTCTAACAGTTCACCTAGTAGAGTGGTGATTGGGGTATCATACCCATGGTAGGGGGGCTCGAGGCCTTTAGACAAGGTGAAAGGAGCATGGCCTTCATTTTCTTGGCATTGAGTAAGAGTTTTAATTGAAGTAGACTTAGTTGTAGTTGATTAAACTCAGATTAGAAGTCCAAACAGACTGTATCAGGAGATGGCCGTGCAATATAGAGGACAGTATCATCTGTGAAGAGGTGTATGTTAGCAGTTTTTACATCAGTGTGTATGTTATTTATATAGATGGCAAAAAGGAGCAGGCCCAGGATGGATCCCTGTGGGATCCCTCTAGTGAGGTGTTTTAGGGGGGAGAAATAACCTTCTGCTTTAACCTGTTGTAGGTGACCAATGAGGTAGCTGTCAAACCATGGCAGGGAATGCTCCTAGAGACAAGGGTTCTGTTTCTGGTCTCCCAATTGATGCATTTGCTGTTTTCCATCCCCCTGAAGTTTAGATTTTTTGGGGCGGCCCTCACCCAATGTAACCTCTCCCCAAGTTTCTCCCCACCCCCGAGTTCCACTCCCCCAAAGAGTTAGTTATAAAAATATCAGGGGATCTGGATGGAGGAGCAACCCGTGAAACCATTCATTACTCTTTTTTTTTTTATTAGCTATGGTAGCGGTGGGTCTGTTTGTGGACCGCTACCATTGGCATCATTTTTGTGGTCTCAATTTTTGTTGCCTGCTATTGTTTACAGTGTAATTTTGCAGCCACAGTTTTGGACCGTGCTGTTGTTGTGTGCGTTGTTCTGACCTAGTGCCTTCCTGTCCCAAGGCCTGGATTTGCCCATCCATGAGTCCCTGGGTTCTGGCAGTTTTTGCTGCCCCAATCCTGATAAAATAGGGATTATATTCCTTTGCATTCAACCCAGCCCACTGGACCAGCAAACTCAAAATGTGCCTAAATTGATAGGTGGTTAATGGCTTGTCATCAACATGCCACAAGAAAGGCAACCCCTCTGGTGGGCAAGGAGCCAAATAGTCTGTCACCATGGTCTTTATATCCCATACTGGCTCAGCAGGGGCCTTTGTGGTGCACCAGCAGCCGATAGCCCTATGATCAGTCTTGCTCTTGTGGAGCCAGACACAGACTCCATCCACTGTCACTACCACATCTGCGTCCTGCAGGCTCAAGGCAGCCCAAGTCTATGCTGGTTGAACCAGGTTGGAGACTCAGAACACCCTACAGAATGCCAGCTAAAAGGCTGTCTTGAATATGTTGGCCTCATATGGGGACCATCAAATTGCTGGAAGGACATCCCACTCTTTTTCGAGGACAGCTGGGCTAATAGGTCACTGATGGTCCACCAATTTTGGGAGCCCTTTACTCTGACCATCAAGAACCTTCTGGACCTTGAACATGTGAGTAGTGTCAATGAAATCCACACTTGAGGGAAGCATGACAAGCCCTCCAGATGTTGCCTTACAACTACCAATGTGAGGCCCAATGCTTAGATTCCATGTTATAGCTACACAGCTGATCCTATCCAGCCACATCAAGACTCTGTTATAATGGAAAATTAAAGTGATCCATACCTCCAAGTTGTCTCTGAGGTCCTCTGTCACCCACATCTGGTGGTGAGGCTTCTGGGCACCAGACCCCAACTTCTAAGGTCCTCTTCCACCCAGATCTGGTGAGTAGGCCTTTGGGGACTAGACCCCAGCTTCACCATTCACCACAAGAATATCGTCCCCATGGAGATGACCTGGAAAGTGAAGTTTGCATGACCCACTGTCTGCCAGAGCTCCCACAGTGTAACCTCCTTAGAGACTATAACACAGCTCAAAAGGTTCCTTCAAGTGTCAGTCTTGTCATGGGGCAGGTATTTATTTATTTAGTTATTGAATTTTGTTGACCCAGTAGGCCCAGTGAGATGAGAAATCTCTTTTTCAGGGGTGACCAGGGAAGGGAGATACAGATGGTAACCAACTGAAATTGAACCAGATTAAGCTGTTGATGGTATTTTTAGTGAATTTAGTGACATTCCTGTGCCCCTGCATCAATCTTTATGCCTAAAAATGTCATTACTGAGTTTGGTGGTTCAAATTTCCATGGTGCCAGAGGTACAGCAAATATTTTGCTCCATGCAAAAAAACTGTAGAGTGTCTGCCCACAGGCTGGCCAAACAAACAAGGTATTATCCAAGTAGTGAACTATCCCATGTTTCTCCACTTCCTGAGCAGTTGCCATTGCAGGAGAGTGCTTAAAATCTTGATCACTGCACAGGCCACTGAGATACCCATGGGCATGCAGTTGCCACCATAATATAGCCCTTCCAAATTCATTCCCAACAAGTCCCAGTCAGTGGGATAGACCAGCAGCAGTTGTAATGCCAACTTTATTTCCACTTTGGCCAGTAAGACTTGTGGACCTGCAGCCCACACTGCCTCAAGCACCCTGTTAAATGACGCATACTGAATCACTGTGTAGCACAGATCAATGTGGTGATTCACAGAGTCATCTTCAAGGACAAGCAAAATGGTCCAGAAAGGGCTGGCAGCCCTAAAAATAGAAAACGCCAGTGGAAAATGAGGAGAGATTAAAGAACCTAAATACATGTACCATGGAAGAGAGGAGAGAGAGGGTGGATATGACAGAGACCTTTAAATATCTCATGGAAATAAGCCAGATACAAGAGGGAAGTATTTTTCAGAAAAAAAGGTTCTCAAAGACAAGGGGGCAAAATAAGAAGCTGGATGGGGGTACTGTAGCTGCAGGAGAGACATGAGGAACTACTACTTCCCAGAAAGAGTGGTGGATTCCTAGAGCAGTCTTCCAGCAGGGTGTTGGGTGGTGAAAACAGTGGTGGTGTTCAAGAATGAATGGGATAGGCATAAGGGAACCTTAGGAAAAGGAAAGGGTGTGAATGGGCTGGAGATCATGTAGGACCTGCAGTGATGCTATAGACAGAGAAAAATGGGCAGACTGAGTAGGCCAAGTGGTCCTTATCTGCCAGCAAATTCTATGTTTCTATATTTCTATGTAAGAAAAAAAGAATGGCAACTACATCTGGCTTAGAAATAGCATTGTTGACCTGGCAAAGGATAGGATCAAGAAAATAAAAAAAACTCATGGGGTATGGCATAGGAGGTACCTAGAAAAGTAGATTTGACAAATATGCTAATTTTTATGTTGAACGTGTGCAGGTCCAGCGAATATTTTGTTATGAAATAGTGGCTTTTGAGAGGTGTGTCACTGTGGTCTAATGCAAGGCAGTCTGCAAGGGGCTTGTCAGTGTCACACCAGTTGTCAACCAGGCTGATCATGACATTGTTCTGACCTGCTGAGTGTAAACTTTGTGTAATTGAAAGGAGAGAGCTTCCCCAATCATAATGCGGCTCGTTCTTTTGATCTACATAGCAATGCCAGCAAGTACAGCAGATCTGTTATGATCAGCCTGCTGTGGTCCCTCCATCCCAGTGTCATCCCTGATGCTGGCTAGAATCCCAAGTTCCTTGAGCATCTCCCCCTCACCATGCTTATTTTCATTGCACAGATCAGGCAGCCCACCCTTGGTGCTGCCAAACATAATGACTCCACTATCTCTCCCGCACATTCCATGTTAAAATTCTGGTGGGGGGGTTCCAATCCCCCATGCTGGCTGCTACCACCCCCACCATGCCCATTTTGATTATATGACAGTGGGGAGCCCACCCCTAGTGCCACCAGATATAACACTGACACTCGGGTGCCCAATCCGAATGTCAGTACCTGAAACAAAGAAAACCATTCCTCATAGTTGTTTTAATGTAAAAATATCCTGTAAAAAGGAAAAACATTAATTCATATCTGTTGCCACTGCCATCACTGTCTGCCAACTAGACCCTCCCACTCAGCACCCACCATCCACTTCCATATACACCCCCAAGCCCTTACATACCAACCTACTGTTGGTCAAATGCTATAATCCTCTCTAGACTGGAGACACCTCTTCACTCTTCAACGTTGGCCCACAAATGTATTTCAATGGGTTTTGAAATTATTCCTCATAACTTGATCATTTTTGAATAGTTTTTCCTCATATTATCAACATGCCTTTTTTGGGACCCCACCTCATGTATGATGGCAATGAAATCAGGCAAATCTGTCCTAAATGGTGAGTTCATGGTTGTTGCGTGAAGTCACCTTTCTGGCACAATTTGAACATTTTCTCTCCCCTTGTTCTTGAGGTGGGGTCATAAGAAGGCTATTTTGAAAATTTGGGGTAAAAATATTAAAAACAAGTTTGGGAGCCTATTTTGAAATTTATAAATCCAGGCTAATAATTTTGACAATTTTCAATATTTTAACCCCAACTTTTCAACACAGTCATTTTTTCACACCACCTCATGAATGTGACAACTGTCAATTTTCAAATCCTGGCCAAAATGTGTTTTTACACTTGTGTTGCAAAATCACCTTTTGGGCACCATTTGAAAATTTTCTCTACCCTTGTTCATTGGATGAGGTCATAAGAAGTCTATGTAGAAAATGTGGGGTAAAAATATATAAAAAAAAGTTATGAGTTTACATTGACATTTTTCAACACATGCTTGTAACTGTAGTAATCTTCAGTATTTTGACCCCAGATTTTTAACATTGCCATTTGTTTTCACACCAACTTATGAATATGACAGCTGTCATTTTTCAGATCCTGGCCAAAATGTGTTTTTACATTTGTGGTGTGAAATCACCTTTTAGGCATGATTTGAAAATTTTCTCCACACTTGTTGATGAGGTGGGGTTATAAAAAGGTCACGTGGTGTCATAAGAAGGCTTTGTTGAAAATTTGGAGTAAAACATAAACAATCAACAAAGTTAAGAGTGCATATTGAAATGTTTCAAAACACACTCGTAACTGTAATTTTCAATATTTTCACCCCAGATTATTAACAGTCATTTTTTTCACACCACCTCATGAATACAACAGCTGTCACTTCTCAAACCCTACCAACAATATGTTTTCACCCTTGTAGTGCAAAATGACGTTTTGCTCATTGTTTTATAAATGACACCTATCATGCTCAGAAGGAGTGGTCATAAAAAAGATTAAATTGAAAATTTTGGGTAAAAAATTTGAAAAATTAACTAATCTATGAGAAAACATTGAATTGTTCCAACACTTACTCATAACTTTATCTTTGCAGATTTGGGCCCCTAATGTTCAACATATCCCCTGTGTTACCCCACCACCTGAACATGGCAGGTGTCATTCTTCAAATCCTCTCCAAAACTTGTTTCCACAGTTGCACAGCAAAAACACCTTTTGGATGAGATTTTAAAAATCCCACCTGTCTTGAGCATTATGTCAGATCATAAAAGGACTACTAGAACATTTGGGTACAAAATGTGGGAGCCCACTTAAAAGTAGATATTGCCTCTCAGCTGCCCCTATCCTGGGTAATTACAATCTATCAATGTGTAAAAGCAGGACACAACTGAAAATGAGACATTGCATCTCATCTGCTCTAGCCTGGGTAAATATATAGTAAAAATGTGTACAAGCAAGACCAGGTACAACAGCAGCACCAGTGGTGAACATTCAACATTGACAAATGCTTGTTTTTGTTAACTGTAGCCGAAACTGGCTGTTTGGAAAAAAAAAAAACATCTTTCATTGCACTGTTGCATTAAACCCCCCAGATTCAGGGCGACATTATCATAGTAAAGTAAATCAAGACTCCCCAAGACTTGCCTGGAACAGAGGTTCTCCCTGACACCAACACTCTCTTGTGAAACTAGCTTGGCTTCCACCTTCTTAATAAATCATGCAGGGCTTTTATTATTAAGGTATTACCACAGGGATGGGGAGCCACCAATGTCCCTGCTCCACCTCAAGTTCCAGAAGTGGGCCAAAAAAGTACCATAGCACAAAACCAGGGTAGGCCCCAAATCCACTGCTCCCCCTCAAAGAAACATAATCAATAGTACCTTGATGCAGGATAATCTGTTAACCATTCTTTCATAAAAGGATGCCATATGTTCCAGACAGATATCTTGATGGCCATTTTCTCAGTTCTGCACAGTGTCATGGCCATTTGACTCCCTGAATATGCTGAATGCTCTGTTTGTTCACTTTTCTTCATTCCTCCGAGTTCCTGGGTGGTATTCTGCTCTTGCCTCATGCTGCTGGTTAATGCCACTTCTCTAATGCCTGCTTTAGGATGTCATAAGCTTTCTGAAGCCCCTTGGACAACAGTTACTCATTCTCTACTATCTGCTCGAGCATTGACACTGAAAGCTCCAACAGCATTCCTGTCAGCCTGCTGGCAGTGTCTGGATATAGTGAGTAAATCATGTTGTGAAAAGTTTCCCCCAATAGGTTCAACCACTCTGAGTCTTCAGAGTCCTCTATCATTCTGAAGAAATTCAGGGACTGGTGTGGTGAGCAGGGGCTGCTGTGGGACACAATGTACTCCACTTGTCCTTTAACAGTTCTTTCCAGAGTTGGTGTATTTTCCAGCAAACTGTTTTACTTCCAAAAGCAATTACTTATTTGACACTTCTCCTTCCTGGATTGTAGGGTGTATAAGACTGCTACCATAAATCCATACAGTGAAATAACCCAGGCAAATAGACTTTGGTCTTATCAGTTAAGATAATTGTGGTATGTGGAGGCCAGGAATCCATGCAGAGAGGATTAGAATTGGATCATCCCAGGCTAGGCTCTGCATACTGCCAGTCTGACTCCTCTGCAATGTCTTTAATCACATGTTGATTTTAACTTGTCATGAAGGCCTTCTAGGACTCCATCACAAAAACACTCTTCATGTCATGTGAACTCCAGTTGCAAGGAGAGGTCATTGATTGCCTTGACCCTTAGAGAACATTTTCCCTATGTGGTGATATGTGCCACTGCCAGTAAGATGTACAGGTATATGGTGTTCTATTCTGTTATATCGTGTGTATGTTTAAAATGCCACAGGGAAAATGGATAAAGGGGGACATAGAGAGACTGGATTTTTAAAATGTGTGACCTTCCTCTGACCTGAGGGGGAAGCTTGCTGGGCAGGAAGCAGAATTACTTCAAGGGCTGCACATCAAGGATGTGCCAAAATCCATTTGCTTGTAATAAACTAGGCACTTCAAAGGAGAGAATGGTCTTGCAAAAAATATTTGAGTTCCCTCAAAGAACTTAGAACAAGCAAACAGGAAACCAAGAGTCCACTTTCAAACAGTATTTCCCTGGTTAACTTAATTGAGGGAAGCAGCGGTCATAAAAGTCAGGAGATGAAATCTTTTCACTTCAAAGCAGGATGCTTGGGAAACCAATCTCGACAAGCTGTTGTCAAAGTTATTACCGGTAAGACAGTGTGACATCACAAGGCAGCCTGAACAATTGGGTTGTGGGGAAAGCACAAGAGTGACATCTACTGGCTCAAAGTTATGACCAAACCAGTGATTTTTCACCCACTATATAAAGAGCTGAAAACTAGGGTCTCTTTCTCATTTTTGCTGAGCATTTACAAGGCACACTCTTCTCCTGACAATACAAGAAGCAAGACTGCCAGTACAAAGGAAACTAAATCTTTCATTTACTTTCTTTGGACTTCAATTCACTATGTACTTAAGGTAGACTTTAGATAACAGTTATAGTGTGTTTTCCATGTATATTTTTCACTTTTAACCAGAATTTAGAGGGACGCCCTGGGTCCTCATGTCCAGTGTTCAGTCGTGACCTCGATGAGCATTCTAAAAGGACATGAGGAGAGTATCCCTGCCCCCCATCATGGATTGCACTTAGGGTGGGTACTGTGCGTGCAGTGGACCTGACCCTCGGGAGTGGGTTTGTGACACCCCACAGCAATGAGGTGGAACTAACCCCAATTTAAATAACAGATCATGGAAACTGATACACTGATATTTGTTTCTGCAGTATAAGGTTTCAAACATAAACATCCTGTGTGCCATGTCAGGCCCATTAAAAACCAGGTCCCACATCTTTTTAAGGCAGCTTAACTGCAATTCATTTGTAGGAAGATTCAAACCCCTACTAATTAACACTTTTTACTTTTCACTGGCAAACAGAATTTTGTTTAAACTAAGTTATTTGTGGTCAGGAAAACTATTTCATGCAAATAAAGAAAGCTATGTTCTCTACTAATAATAATAAATACTAATTTAGCAAATGTTTGGATTCCTGTAAGCTCAGTGATGTTGCCACATCATAAAACAAGGAAACCCAAGAATTATTTTTTATAAACTGCAAAAAAAAAAAAAAATAATAAGTTTTAGGCTGCAGTTTTCTTTATCCCTATGCTATATTTTTTTCTGAATTCAGATGATTTAGTTTAATGAAAATTCTGTTTGAGAGGAAGTACAGTAATTCCTTTTTGAGGTAGCAGTTTGTATGTTATTTTTGAGAGATATATTTGATACTCTTTACTCTAAACAATCCCATTTAGCATTAGCAAAAGGTAAGGGGTTGACAAGTACTGGTCCATAAAGCCTTTTCTTTAGCCACAGGTCAGGTACAGTGCATGCAGGGTACACTCCTTGGCTATCCACACTGATGTGTTTAGCTAGGGTAAATTTGAGGGACTGACACTAATGTGGAGACTGATGCCCCCTGTTTAAGCACAGGGCAACGTGTGTACAATGTAGTGTGAGGTAAAGACTGTTCAGGCTTTCTCTATTACTGTGATAAATTTAATGCTACTGAAAGGTAAGGGAGTGGAAGTACTGGAGACTGAAGTCCTCTGTTTGTCTACAGAGCCTGGTACAGTCTGGGGCAAGGACAGTGCAGGCTTCTCCATACCATGATAGAGTTAGTTCTGCTGAAAGTTGAGGCACTGACAGCTCTGGAGATTAAGGCCATCTCATAAATCCACAGGACAAGCACAGTAAAGGCAGGTACACTGAAAATGTCCCCTCACAGGTCAATTCAGTGTTAGTGAAAGGTCAGAGACTGACACTACTGGAGATATAAAGTACATAGTGTTTGTAAGATTCAATCCTGGACCACTCTGTTCCTAGCACTATACTTTAGGCCAAACAGTTTCCAAAAAATGAAATACTTTATCCACCAAGTCCCAGAGACTCAGCTGTAAATCCGGCTCACTACCAAGGTTAATTGGATTTGGTGTTTTTAATGCAGATTCTGGTGGATACCAGTCCACAAAGCAACCAGAGTGTGATAGTGTAGCCAGTCTTAATTCACTATAATGTACCTCTAGGATTATTGGAAATGTACAATAAAATTGTCTTCCAATTGGTTGTTTCAAGATTTTCAGCTGAATTTCTTTTCATCTCAGATGTTTTCATTTATAGTGCCAGTGTGGCTCAGTGGTACCACTGTAACCTCAAATGTTTAAAGTGAGTTGGGGTGATGCACTGCTGGGCATGCAATTACTTGGATCAGATATACTGTAAGACTGAAATACCTTTTACCCATCTCTAGTGGCCATCAATTTGAATGTTACAGTTCTTGAAGAATTCTTACCAGATTTTGCTATGTGTCATTCTGTAGACTGCCTGCCTGTTATACCAGCTACTTGCAGGGAGTGCCTTTGATGTCTATAGTATATGGTGTGTTGTCTCTTTTCAGGTTGCCCCCCCATGCACATTTTTGGGATGACATGCTGCTACAGGACAATTTTACCCAGAAATGTTTCCTTTTTGTTTTTTACCAAGAAAATATTTCCCCCTCCCAGGAGTTTATTGGCAGTGTTGGGGGGGGGGGGTTGAATGTGTTCCCAAGGTTGATCTCTATCAAATAGAGGTCCATCTGTTTCATGGGGAATGCAGACTGTGCCCAGTAGGACAAGGCAGAAGTGACAGTCTGACATTTGTTGTTGGCAATAAGTGGAATGGGAGTAGAAATAGATTCAAAGAAAAATAGAATGCTTTTCATTGATAGTGCAGAAAGCTCCTTCTCCAGTTCTGGAACACTGACCGCTCTTGGGAACACCATTGAATTATTCCATTGCTTCAGGAGCAAATGCAAATCCATGCTGCAGTGCATGGATTGCATTGCTGTTATGTGGCAGCCTGAATCCTGGACAAGCAGCTCTCTAATTGTGCCTTCTAAGACTAAATAAATAAGTAGGCATGTTGTTAAATTTGAATGCAGTAAAAATAACTATTTTACTTACATTTCTGTATGTAATCAGAATGTTGCTAATAGTGGATATGCAATGGGCTGACTCAAAATATACAATTCCTCTTCAAATGTTAGAGACCATAACTCACAAATGGCAGAGGCATAAGTGAATTATGAAAGTCCTGTCCACCATCAAGTGATGATGAATTAATTTTTTTGAGTCAAACTATTGTATATTCCATGTATACACACACAACAGTAGTTTACAAGTTATAATATTTAAATATGCAGTTGATCTGAAGAGTTTGCTGTTTTCCTTTGATTTTAGCAGTTGGCTTCAGTGCTGCAGTAGGCTTGGTGATGTCATCAGCATTGTGGAAACTGTTCTGTGATTGGTTCAGTATTCCATTGTGATGAGAAATCTTAAAAATATCCATTGTGACAACAGTAACAACATATTTTTGATATGTTGCTGTTACTGATATCACTAGTCAATATATCTTTTTTTATCTACACATTCGTATCTGCACTCTTGTTGTACATACTGTTATATCTGAATAAATATCTTATAAATATGAAGAAATGGTTAAGCAATTTCTGTGGGATGGGAAGAAAATCAGATTACTATGTGCAAACCTTTGACAAAAAAGCTTACAGGTGTACTAAATTTACCAAACTTGCAGTATAAAGATACAGGGCTGCATTTTTAGTCCTCCTCAGACTGAGTCCCACCCAACAGTTGCCATTGTGGATGGAATTCTCTGCACCTAAAGGACCTCTGATTTTTCAGCCTGTGCATCTGAGGGAGATGGTATGCCTGGTCCCAGTAGGCATACCATTTCGGCATACATGCAATGGGAAAACAGCTGCAAGCTACCATATATCATGGAGCTGGTCATAAACCAGCTCCAGCTTTGAAAATACTGCAGCTGCGGGAAAAACGACAGCTCTTCAAGTGATGACCCATTTGTGCCAGTTTTTTCCCACAGCTGTGAGAATTTCAGGGGCTCTGAAAATCCAGCCCACTGTTTATTAAATGGATTGTTACAGATATCCCTGCCTTATAGAAAATGAGACCTAGATTATGATTGGATGAATATAGAAATAAGATTTGTTCGTGCAATGGACCTGATTAAATTTTTTTTTTACTTTTTATTTTTGGATTTAAAAAAATCATAATACAGTAAGATTTTCAGTTTGACTAGTCATTATCCAATTAAATGCAAATGAATTAGAATAAAAAGTTCACTGTCCATATTACAAAATATAGATCAAGTTCTTATGAAAGGTGAGGATCCAGGAAAAACAGTATTAATTAAAAAAAATACACTACACAGGATATTGGCTAATAAAGCCAAGATCTAATAGTCGAATAAAAATTTTTACTTTTCAGGTCAAGCATTACCAGTACACAGTGCTTAGAAGAGAATATAGTTTAAGGAACTCCAGGAACAAAACAGAAAATACTCAGGGCATTCCCCTACATTGAATACATCATATAAAAGTATAACAATATGATCAGCAATAAACTAAACTAAACAGTGATAGAACAAATTTAAAGCAGCAGATATTTAAAAAAGAGAAACAATTCAAACTTCAGTGAAACTTGCCTAAATCCAATTTCCAAATTGTGCATATCATCAAGATCTGGCTCTCCTTCCTCTACTTAACTTTCCTCCTCTCTCTGCTTACATAAAGAGGTATAGCTCCTTGTTACCACTCTCTGGTGACACCTCATTGGAGTACTCAAAACTGTGTTAGATGTCTTATCAAAGGGGTGATAAAGTATAAATAGGTTAAAAAAGATCCAGACGATGGCCACTAGAATGATAGGAGAATTTAACAAGTGTGAGCTATTGTGTGAAGGAAGAATGACATCTGAATCTGTAGTATTCCTCTTGAAGATAAGAAGTATGAGAGGGATATAATATTGGTTTATAAGGCCCTCAGAGATTAATCACTGCTTGAAACCTTGAATCTATGCCCTATAATAGGTCCAGTATGAACTGTAGGAGGCACTCCTTCCAACAAGAGTGAAATACCTTTAGAACTGATAAATGGAGAAATGTCTTCACCCAGAGGGTAGCCAATATCTGTAAAAATACTATTTATTTACTTAGCTTTTTTTTAACCAGGTAAGTACACTAGACAAGCAAATGCATATTTTCATAGAAACATAGAATTTGATGGCAGATAAGACCGCTTGGCTCACCAAGTCTGCCCATTTCCCTACCTAATGGATAAGCTGCAGATCCTAGTTAACCAACAGCCTACTTCCTCCTACCCCCCACTAGAATTGCCTTGTGTCTGTCCCATGCATTCTTGAATTCCCCCACTGTTTTTGACTCTACGACCTCCTCATGAAGGCTGTTCCATGCATCCACAACCCTCTCTGTGAAGAAATACTTCCTTACATTACCTTTGAGCCGTACCCCTCTATCTTCAAATTGTGCCCCTTGTTCTTGTACATCTCTTTTTCTGAAAGATGCTACCCTCTTGGACTTTGTTGATTCCCTTGAGGTATTTGAAAGTTTCTATCATGTGCCCCCTTCTTTCTCTTGAGGCTATACATCTTAAGCTCCTTTAGTCTTTCTTCATATGTCTTCTGGTACAGATCCTGCACCATTTTGGTTGCCCTTCTCTGGACAGCCTCCACCCTGTCTATGTCTCTTCGGAGATGGGGTCTCCAGAACTGTGTACAGTACTCCAGATGTGGTCTTACCAACTGTCTGTACAGAGAGCCAACAACTTCTTGTTTTCTACTGGTGATGCCTCTCCCTATGCATCCCAGTATCCTCCCAGCCTTCCTTACTGCCTTCTCACATTGCTGGCCCAATCTTTAGGTTATCTAATATGACTACCCCCAGGTCCCTTTCCATTTTTGCTGTTGTCAGTATCTTACCCCCCATTGTGAACTCTTCCCCTGGGATTTGTTTCCCAGGTGCATTACTTTGCACTTCTTTGCATTGAATCTAAACTGCCATACATTTGACCATTCATCCAACCTTGCCAAGTCCCTTTTCATCCTTTCCACCCCACCTTGTGTATCAACCCTGTTGCAGATCGTTGTGTCATCTGCAAAGAGACATATTTTCCCTTCTAGTCCCTCTACAATGTCACTTATAAAGACATTAAATAGGACCGGCCCCAGTACTGAACCCTGCAACCTTTCAGATGAGACCCAGGAGGTTACAAGGAATATACAGGCACAAAATGGATTAACAGGATTTCAGAGAAAAATACAAAGCATTACAAAATAATTACACAGAGGCAAGAAAGAACATCCTATAACAGCTTAATAACAACAGCAGCATGACAGTCTGGTTAAGGACCCCAAGCTGGACTCAGGGAGGACACCAGTCAGAAATGCTTAAAGTGCAACACTTGTAGAAAAAGGGACAGCTAGTTCCTTAGGTACAGCTACAGACAGAGGTGAGCTTCAGATGATGCCAGAGGGATTTTCTAAAGGAGGTGTGGGAGGAGGAAGTGTAGACATGGGGAGGAAGGGAATTCCATGGTCTGGGTGGATGTAAGGCAAATGCCCGGTCACCCATTTGCATGCAGGTTTTAGAAATCAGAAACATGGCCATGCCATAGTAACATACCTGACATAGTGGTCCAAAGTTTTACTCTAAGGGCATTTAAAACTGAATTAGACAGATATATGGGGCCCAATTTTCAAACATGTTAGAATGACGCAAGGGACTTGCGTCCAAAGAGTTTGATGCAAGGGGTTGTGTCAAACATGATTTTCTAAAGCAGCTTGCATCAAATCCTGACACCACTATGCCAAAGCCCACTTACAGCAAGGTTGCACCAAACAACCAGGTACACCAGGTCGCAAGGGGGTTTGCACCATGGAGGGGATGCAACATCTCCTTTTTTGGGATTTTACAAGCCCTACAATGGACGCAGCAAAGGGCACCACTTACACTAGCCAGGAGTTGGTCTAAGTGGCTTGTGCCAGTGGAAGGGCACTGATATTTGGCTGCTAGCTGCAGAAGGGGCATGGGTGGTGGCATGGGGGAGTTGGGGGGACAGCTGGCCATCACTGGGAGTGTTGTGGCATGTGTGTGTGTGTGTGTGCGCGTGTGCATTGTACTGCATGTACAGTATAAGTATTGTCCTGTATGCACAGTATAGTTATATTTCTTGGTGGTCTAGCAGCCCCCCCTCCCCCTGATCTCCAGTGCCCTCCAGAAATAGTTAAATATCTACCCTGGTTTTATCCCATTACTCTGGTTTAAAAAATTACATGGTATATTTACTAGATTTATCTGGGCAGATAAATATCCCCATTTGGCCTATTATAAATTAGCTGCTCCTAAATTTGAGGGGGGTTTGCGGATTCCCCATTTGGCTATATACTACTGGGCCAGTCATCTAGCAAAATGTCTGAGATGGATATCCCCTGGCCTGGAAAAGCAACAACCAGTCTGGCTTAGGATCGAACTGGATGCAATTAGATCTAAGAATCTGGACCCCCTAACCTTATTTTGCCTTAAAATATCCCAGGTGCGTATGGTGGAGGAATGCCCCATAGTAGGTATTTCGCTAAGGGTATATGCACAATTATATTCATTTTTGCATTATACCCCTCAGTTAGACTTAGCTCAGTCTATTTGGAATTCCCCATCCTTCACTATTAATAAGAAGCAGATTTCCCGTAAATAGCTGTCCCAACTGGGAGATGGGAAACTGCTTTCTTTGGTGGATGATGAGGGGCAGTGGTTGTCCACAGGAGATATTATTAAGAAATTTCTTATTCCGGTTTCCTCCCATTTCAAAGTTATGCAGTTAAGGCACTTACTCACAATAGTTTTTGGTAACACCCCCCCCCGACTGTCTCATCCCTGATACCTGAGGTCTCCTCACTTAGTGGATCTTCAGGTGTCATATCTAAATTATATCAGGTCTTGTTTCACAAAAGATATGGAGACTATTTCAGACCCACTAGATTCTGGAATTCGATTCTTCCTCAGTATCATCTGGAGTGGCAATCTCTGTGGAGATCCTGCCATAAATATGTTTCTCAAGACAGACTGTGTCTCATGCAATATCATATATTACATAACATGCATTGCACTCCTGTAAAACTAAAGAAATGGGGTTTCTTGGATTCCAATATATGTATTAAGTGTTTGCAGGAAGAAGCAACACTTCTTCACATGTTCTGGTCCTGTCCCAATATTTCCCTTTAATGGGATTCAATCAAGATTTCCCTGGATCCCTTATTGGGCCTTCAGGAGTACTTTACGCCTGATATACGCCTTCTAGGGGATTTGTCTTCTGTCAGGGTCAAAGTAAGGAAATTTCATATTTCCATGATTGCCCTATCTGTCAAGAAGCTTATTTTACGTCACTGGAAAGACAAGTCCACCCCAACCTTTCAAGAATGGGTGCACAAAATTCTTGCTAACGTCCGAACAGAAAAAGCGATTGCTAGTCTTCACAATAGATTGGCAGTATATACCAAAATATGGGATCCCCTTCACTCCTTAATTTTATTGGCTCAGGCGTAAATATGTCGTACTTTAAGATGTCCTATAGGTTCTTAGGGAATGAGCTCAGTACTTAGGGGATTCATGGAGTAGTTGCTGCTGTAAGGGGAGAGAGTGGTGGGATGGGGGGTTGGGCAGTTATGTTCTCATAATTGGTTGTATTGAATCTCACTCTCATTATAACTGCCCTTTATAATGGAAAATGTATTAATAAAGTTTAAATTGAAAAAAAAAAATATCTACCCTGGTAGTCTAGTGCTCCCAGATCCCTGATCTCCCCCAGAAATAGTTCAGCATCTGCCCTGGTGCCAGCCTGGTGGCACCAAGGGCTAAGGCCCCAGATACCTTACCTCATGCCATGCCAATGACCCGTGTTCGGGAATGAGCATGGGCCATCAGAGGTCAGCGGGGGGCACGGAGCTGGATGGAGTCACCGAGCGACAGCTCTCATCTCCGGGGAGAGAAGGTGGTATCCCTTGTCTCTTGACTGTCTTGCAGTGGAGGCAAGGGGCAGCACAAGCTAGAGGGAGTGCCAGGTGCTTGGCCAATGGGTGGGCAGAAGGGGGCCATGACCAGGGCTGTAGTATGCATGCGCACTTCCACGCACATGCGTCTCTACTTCTGGGGCCCTGGGGTAATTGGGGAGGACAAATAAATGGAGGAAAAATGGATCCGGCTGCAGGATGATGCCTGAGCCTCTGCAGGCACCTCTCCTGGTCTGGGCATAACGTAAGCCTCAGTAATTCCAGGATGCCAGGGCTGGGGGAGCAGTTGGGCTGAAGGGGGCAGCTGGATATCAATAAATACTTAAAAAAACATGAAAAATCTACCCTGGTAGTCTAGCAGTCCCCCCAGTCGCTGATCTCCCCTGAAATAGTTAAATATCTACCCAGGTAGTCTAGCCCCCCTGATTCCTGATCTCCCCCCCAAATCATTTATGTAACAGTCCCTAGTGGTATAGCAGACCCCCACTACAGCAAGCAGTGCCCCACCACCCTGCTAACCCCAATCCTGAACCCCAGCTGGCGACTGGCACAGTCTTCCACTCTCCACCATTGCCAGCCACCTGACTGATCTGTCACTGAGCACGTACGGCATAATTACAGTACCTGCTCAGTGACAGATCAAAGAGAAGAGGGCTGTGCTAGTCATCAGCTGGAGTTTAGGAGTAGGGGGGAGCAGGGTGGGGAGGCACTGCCTACTGCAGCGAGTGGGAGGGGGTCCACTAGACCACCAGGGAATGTTACATAACTGATTTTTGGGGGACAGCGAGAAACATAGAAACATAGAATTTGACGGCAGATAAGGACCACTTGGCCCACCCAGTCTGCCCATTGCGAGGAACAGGTAGTGGCCACTAGACTACCACGGAAGATATATAACTATTTCTAGGGGGCATCCTGGATTGGGGATCTGCTAGATCACCAGGGATGATATGTCATCATTTATGGGGGACATTGGGGATGCGGGGGTAGTAGACCACCAAGGAAGATAATTATACTGTACATACAGTACAAAACCTGTACTGTACATTCAGTACAATACAAATGCACCCCACCAGGTGCCATCACTCTGCTGCTGCCCAGCTGTCTCTCCAACCCCCCATGACACCTCCTGTGCCCATTCTGCACCCAGCTCCTCCCATCCAGCAGCTTCACCCCTCCACCATCATTCTGACCCTGCTAGTATTGTGCCAGGTGGGGGACCAGATCCTGCAGCAATTTCTGCAGGTGCACCGTTTGGCATACAGGTCAACTTGTGACAAACCTAGTGAGTTTGACACCAAGACCTTGATTTTTATAAAATCGGGTCCCAGGTCCCTGGTGCACCTGGAGTTTGCCACAGCCCTGGGGTCATGCAATTTGTGTTGCTCTAAGGGCTCTTTGAAAATCGTACCCATGCTGTCAAATGGTAGCCTACAAATGGACATAAAAGTAGATAAGTGGGGGGACTGTCTTGATGGGACCAGAAAAGCCTGCTTCCATCTTCAACTTCTTGTGCTCCTATGTTCTTATTATATATATTCATTGATCGCAGATGGAGGTACAGTAAGCTCTACTAGTTTTGTGCCTATAGCATGCCTAAAGGGGTTTGGCTAGAGAGGAGGGTTGACTTTAAAAGATGGTGTATGGCCAAGGGAAGGCCTGACAAAATGCCAGATGGGAGAGTTTTACTTTTTTTTGGGGGGGGGGTAAAAGAATCAGTAATGGGGAGGAGTGGTAGATGACTGAAGTGGTGAAAGTGGTCATGGGACTAACCTTGGCCACTGTTCCAGAGGGTGGTGTAGGTGCAAACAGTGGAGGGGGCTAGTGCACCCTAAGGAGTTGGTTTAAACCCCTTAAATATAATCACTATATCCAGAAGAGTAAAGTGCACACAGATGATGTGATTAACACTACAGAATTATGGTTGTAAAAAGTCTGGCTAGTGGCTACTAACATGAAAATCACACTCACAATACTGTCCACAATGATTTAAAACATTTATTGCAGCCTTGTCACTCACAAGACAAATTGCTTTGTGCAATGAATCCACCTGCTGAAGCTCCTTTAAGCAAAGAACCAGGGCAGGTAAATCTGGCAGTCGGGTTAGAGGAGTTTTTTTTTGTCCACATATATGGTGAATCATAGCTTGCTTTTTTGCTAATAATTCTATTGTCACTTTCTCCTGATGCACCCAGCCAGGTGTCTTAATTTGTACAGTACTTGTCTATGTACTATTGAGTTGTATTGAACTGGTGAAAGTGATTCATTGCACAAAGCAATCTATCTTATGGGTGACAAGGATGCAGACAAATATGTTTTAAATCATTGTGGACAGTATTGTGCATGTGAATTTCATGCTAGTAGTTACTAGACAGAATTTGTATAACCTTAATGCCATAGTTTTTCACATCCTCTGATTGCACTCTACTTTTCTTGATATAGGGACAAACCATGGCCACCTGGGAGGAGGGAGGAGGAGCAAAGCATTGTTGGACCGAACAATCAACATAACAACTATTCTGGGTCTAGAATATGAATACTCAGATGAATAGTCAAAGCAAGAGCTGTGATCAACAAGTCATTCTCACATGTTTGTAGCCATGAGCACCCAAATCACCTGAGACACTTTAAAAAAAACATACCATTTGAAAACCCCCATTTAAATTTGATGGGGGTCATATCTAGTTAGTGCCAAAGAACCAAGGGGACAGCTGGAGCTATATATAAATGCCTCCATGATTCTGGTCCATCTCCCACTATCCCATGTAAAACCAAATGGGAAAATGAGCTAAACATCTCAGTTCCAGACAGAGAATGGAAAGAATGTTGGACCAGAGTTCACACAGCCACCAGAGCTACAAGCGCTCAGCTCCTTCAACTAAAAATACTACATCAATGATACAGAGCACCTCAGTATTTGTGCCAGAAGGGCCTCACCCACACAGACAGCCACAGGAGGTGTTCAGGGCCCACAGGGTCCCTTTATCACATTCTTTAGGAGAGGTCTGCTATTCTTCCCTTCTGAAATAAGGTATTTCTATATCACAAGAACGTATTCACTCAGACTCCTTTGCTGGATCCCCCTTTGCCCTTTTGGGGCTCACTCCTCCATGTGTGTTGATATCCTTCAGCACTATATCCTGGGGTTTGGTTGCCATGTTGACAGCAAAATGCCTCCTCCTCCTCTGAAGGTGGGGCTCAACAGACATTTCCTCCTTTAGTGAATGGCTCCAGTCCATTAGCCAGTTGGCTTCGCTGCAACACTTTTTGTTTCCTGCAGTTAACAAATTGCCTTTGTACAATAAGATTTTACCCATTTTTCTAAATCAGGTGAAGTGTAGACTAGTACATCTGAGATGTGTCTTTCAAATAACCTCAACATGCAGTGAGGTATTGAACCTGTTTCATGTTACAAAAATTGTATTTATTGTCTCAAAAATGCATCAGGATTTGATATTGCTACCTGTTAGTGTGATGTGTTCTGATCATTTTGTTTTGTTTGTCGCTGCTGTATAGGTTGAAATTTCTCTCGTGAAAACTTTAAGGTTAAAAAAATATGCCAGTTACTTCTGAGAAGTTGAAAGACTTTTAAAAAGTTAACAAACATTGACCGTACCATATTGCTTTGATCCACTGCCAACAAAACAGTATTAGTAAAATCAATTGGGGCAGTTTGTATTGAATAGGGCTTTCTAAATCCAGATTGCCTAGGGGTTAATAGACTTCAGCTATGTTTAAAAATCCAAGATCTGATCAGCGACAATCCTCTTAAAGCAATTTACTGTAGTAATAAAAAGATATGCCAATAGTCACTAACCTTTTGATATATTACCAGCCATATGAACTGGGAAAGACAAAGTTAGATTAAATGATTATGTTACTGGATCAGCCAACGTGTGCCTGCATATTATTCCTATAAATTCAGATCAGAATACTAGAAGCTATGTAATCTGCTTGTTCTGTGTTGTTAATGTTGTTTGATATTATACGTGAATCTCAACAAATATACTTTTTGCACTTAATGTTCTTTATTCATGATCTACCAGACAACAGTTTTTATAATCATATACTGCAGCTTTACAGACCAGTGTATCCTCAAGCTCTGTGTATTTTCTTAACAACTCTCCAGTATTCCAAATGACTTAGAGACATGGGAAATGGTAGATGAAAAAGACATTGGTCTCAGTCCTCTAAGATTGATGCAAGCTGTGCCAATGGCAGCTTGAGCTTATCACTGGTGCAACATGGGCCCTGCAGCTATTCACAAATGGGTGGGGTCCTGGCACCAAAATCCTGCAGCTTGCAGCAAATGTTGCCATGCACCAAAGGCAAGGCCCATGGGAGAGGTTAAACACAAGTTGTAGGGTGGTCCAGTGGCATTGGTGCCCAGTAGTGAGGACTGGCTCTACCATGCCAGTGCAACAAAGATTGTGACTGGCATTACAGTGAAGGGCTCTATGTTAACTGCAAGTTGCAGGCAGCGTGGAGCTGCACAGTTTGGCTCTATTTTTTACATCAGGGGGCTTTGCCCCCCACACCCCCTGAACTAAAGGATTCTAACACCAGGTCAGAGTTAGTTTGGGAAGGGGGTGCAGGTTGGGCAAAGTGGTTGCCCCCTTTCAGTGGGACTTCTATGGTGGCATGGTGCTGTTGTCGAGATAGACGCATGTCGCCATAGAAATGTCGCTGTTAGGGTGGCATACCGTGAGTTCTAGCCTGGAAGCTGGCAGTATTGGGCAGGACAGGATGGGGGGGCAGGAAGGGCAGGTAGGGCATGGACAGGTGCTGGTTGGAGGCAAAAGGTACCCCATGGGGACATTGCAGGATGCTGTTGTGCTTGTGCCATCCTGGGGGGGTGGCTGCCACATGCCTGGCACCATGAGGGGGACCATATGGGCACCGCTCCATTGAGTGTGAGTGCTCTGGGTGCTGTTGGGTGTAGGATGCCACAGGTGGGAAGCAGCACAGGTTCCCTCCCACCCTGCAAAAGCTTCAGGGTGGTGCAAGGGCCATTAGATCACCTATTGGGTAGTTTAAGTTCTGGCAGATCCCACTGGCTGACAGAATCCCATTTAAGGGGATGTTGAATCCAGTGTCTACTGCAAGCCCCCAGCATCCTGGTGCACCTCTGATATTGGAGCAGGTCTGGCACATGGTTGGTTTGGCACAGGGGATCCTTGTTGTGCTACAGCTTTCCTTCCAAGATTGCAAGCTCCGCAAGTTGAGACACAAGGTGCCCCTTTGATTAATTCTGTTTGACACAGGCACCGTGCATCACAGTTGGAGTTTTGAGGATCAAGCCCACTGTGTTTTTTTTTCTTGACATCCAGGGAAATACAGCATTTAATAGTAATAATAATAATAATAAAATGCTGAGCCTAGCAATTTTTTTTTATCCTGAGAAACCAATCTAACTTGCATCTGAAAGAACACAGTTAATTGCTCTAGGGATGATAAAACCACCCATAGTGCACATTTATGGTCACAACAATTCTTCTACAATCCTATATTGTGTTGCAGCTTTTCAGTCTGATTGATCTCATTCACACCATAGTCTGCCATTGCTCCCAGATTGGACTTAATTTTGTATAACTTTTTAGTGTCACATTTATTTGCTGCAGTAACTAGAATATAAGGCAACATGGCACAATGTTTGATTCCTAAGCAGTGTGAGGGGTCTTATATCCCATACTAGAGAAGCCAAGCTACAATATCTTGAATGGGGGTATTATCTGTAAGACACAATACCACATTACAATTGTTATACTACAGTTAACTGAACTACAGACAAGCCATAGCTAAGTGGTTTGCTGTAGCTAGGTGGGCAATTATTTGTTACCTGAGATACATATTCTCTCTTGGGATTATGTGCGGTATTGGGAGATGCTGCCGATATCTGAGGCTACAAATGGATGACGGAGATAATCTAGGAAAAACTGTCTGTAAGTGACACATGTATGCTCTAATTTATAGGGTCAGCATCAAAGGTAAATCAGTATTGTCAAAATATGCACCAGAATTCTATGAAATGTACATTACTACATTAGTACACACCATCTGGTGTCATTCTTCATAGCAGTTCCAGCCAGATGGACTCTGGACCAACACTAGCCCTGGTGCCTTCAAAAGATATGAAAGCAGTGCTGTATTTGCTAACTAGAATTTCAAATAACTTAGAAATCCAATTGTAGAAATGAAAGGAAAAGTGTGACTCTCCCTGTGATTTGAAGCCAGGACCTCAGCAATCTGTGCTTTAGCTCTTAACCAACTGAGCTATGAGAGTTCAGCCAATTAAGGCCCCTGAGTTTTCCCATGTGAATCACACATACATTCCTTTCTGATGTTGCAATGAGCAACCAGGAAGTCTTTTTACAAAGTCAAATAACTCCTCTTCAATCTGTCCCAAGTGCAGTATATGCCACTGTGAGGCAAATTTGGAAATCCAAATAACTTAGAGGCAGTCTGACGTAATATGGTAGGACTGACAGCTAAATGTATCAGAAAAATCAATGAATATCTTGAGCAGAACAAAGAATATTAGACTCAGAGAATGAGTTACAGCATGTGTCAAATGTGATCAAAGTACTACATAAGAGAATAGATTGTCTTTGGGGCAGAATGTGATCTTTGGGACAGAATTTGCTGACAAAACTTAATGCCTAGTTGGAATCCCAGAGGGTGTAGAAAATCTAAATATTAATAAATGTCTTTAATGCATAACTGCATGTCCATCGTTATTTATCTTCTGAGGGCAGGATATTCAAAGCAGTAGTGCTGCAGAAGCTGTGATGTTAGTGCTCAGAAAGTAGTTTGCATGTAGTCCCTATACAGAAAACTTCAGTTTGCATGTCATGAAGCAGTTTGCACATTAACACAAAGGCAGAGCTCAAGTGCATGTAAATGAAGCATGGAGGTGTGCATGCATGGCACAGTTTTATATACTGGAAGCCCAGTGGAATGCTATCTTGCTGTTAGCACAGTGCTAGTTAACAATTGGGAAAGTGTGTTTTAACAGTGCATAAATAGTACTGATCGTATCAACCACTGTACTAGAGTCCTGTAAAAGCCAGTTATGATGAACCAAGGAGATGGATAAACACTTCTAATGAAGCTCTCAGCAGTACTGTTGATGAAAGGTGGAGTACTTCAGTTTGAAACAAGCACAGTCAGTGGACAAAGTGTAACGCCATATGATGTAGTGGACCTTAAAGAAGCCCATTACAAATGTCATGCTGGCTGCCCTAAACATGCAACACATTTATGTCAAGGTGGGAAAAAGTGCGATTCATCCTCATGCCTCACCTAGAGATACAGCGAAGTTTCATTTCCCCAGCAAAATTCCTGCAAAGTTGCCAATTTCAGCTCCGAGGATCATTTTGTGAAACTTAAAAAGACCCCAAAGAAAGGCAAAGTTACAAATGGAGAATTCTTAGATCACCAACCCGATCTTTACCTGGTGTCTAGTGGTCCCCCTCCCACTGATCGCTGGCCCAATATTAAAAATGTAACTTGTACCTGGTGTCCAGTGCATCCCCTCACCCAAAGCCCTGCCTAAAATAGAAATAATATTTCCTGGCAGCTAGCGGTCCCACCCCCCACTTGATCACGCTATATAAATATATATATATATATATATTATTTGCAGTTTTCTGCCTTCCATGTTGACCAGCACTCTTCCACCAGTCTTCCCAGCCCAGTCACCCTGGTGTCCCACTGAGACCTTAACTAAACTGACACGAGGGTATGGTGGCTGGGTGCAGAGCCTGTGGAGGCCCTAGTGTCATTCCCCGAGTCGACAGCATTTTCCATTTTCTGCCCCTCCCTCATGGCATAAGTGTGCACATGTGGTGACACGTGCACAACACGTATCCACACTCCTGTGTCTCCCTGATTCCAGCTCTGACATCTGGCCTCCACTAGGGGGGCAGTCAAGGATTGGGATGACAACCCCCCCCCCAGAGGAGGAGATCAGTCTGTCAGATGCTTGATCTTCTACCTGCCCTGCTAACCCCCAGCAACTGATACATTAAAAAAGACTTCCCTGTTGGCTAGCAGTCCCTCCCCTACCCTATCGCCCACTCAATATAGAAGAAAGTGTCCCTGGTGCCCAGTATAACCACCCCCATCCCAATCCCCTGTATGGTAAAGTGATAAGTGAATTTTACCATGGTAGTCTACCAGTCTGCCTCCCTATCCCCAATCCCCTGTATGGTAAAGTGATAAGTGAATTTTACCATGGTAGTCTAGCAGTCTGCCTCCCTATCCCCAATCCCCTGTATGGTAAAGTGATAAGTGAATTTTACCATGGTGGTCTAGCAGTCTGCCTCCCTATCCCCAATCCCCTGTATAGAGAATGTAATCCTGTCCCCCGCCGGTAACCAGAACAATGCTCCTTCTGCTGTGATACCCTTTGTACCCCAGCATCCCACTGACCCCCACAACTGCCTGGCCACCTTTTTAGGTCTTCAGAAATGATTACCAACAGGTCTCTTTCCTGTTTGGAGATAATCAGTACCTCCTTTTCCATTTTGTTCTTCACCCCATGTTTCTGTGCCCTAAGTGCATGATTTTGCACTCTTTGGCATTGTAATCCATATGCCATGCCCTTGACTGCTAATTGAGTTTTCTCAGGTCTCTGCACATTCTTATCCCCCGACCCCCCAGTGTCCACCCTATTGCAGATTTTGGTGCCATGTACAAAGAGGCAGCTTTTGACTTCCAGCTTCTCTGAAATGTCACTTATAAAGACATTAAAAAGGACAAGTCCCAGTACTGATCCAAGAGGCACCCTGCTGGTCACCCTCCCTTCTCCAGAGTGAACTCCATTTTTCAACAACCTCTGTTGCTTATTCCTTAACCAATTTCTTATCCAGTTTACCTCCTTTTGACCCACCCTAAGCAGCCCACCTTAATTAGGAGTTTCCTAGGTGGAGTGGTGTTGAAAGCCTTACTGAAAGCTAGATAGGCCATGTCTACCACTCCACCCTGATCTAATTCCCTGGTCACACAAGGAACACTATTAAAGTCATTCGACATGGCCCCCTGCCCCCCACCCATGAAACCATGCTGCCTCATTTGGATTCAAGGTATTCCACAATCTTTTCCTTTAGCAGTGCCTCAATTAACTTTCCCACCACTGATATCAGGCTGACTGGCCTGTAGCTGCCAGCAAGCTCCATGCTAACACTTTTATAAAGTAGGACTACATCTGCTCTCCTCCAGTTCCCCGGAACCACTCCTGTTTCCAGTGAGCTATTAGATAAAGACTATCAGAGGTGCAGCCATATATCTACTCTCCTTCAGTCCTCCAGAACCAGTCCTGTTTCCAGTAAGATGTTGAATAACACTGTCAGAGGTGCAGCCAGTACCTCCCTGAGCTCCCTCAGTATCCTTGGATGCACCCCATCTGGCCCCATTGCATTGTCCGCTTTTAAATTTGCAAGCTCCTTCAGTATTCTTTCCTCTGAAAAAGGACTCATGTCCATATCCCTCTCTCCAGTGCTTCTGTTACTTTTTTGCAGCCCCTGTTCTTCACCTTCCTCTGTGAATACTGAAGAAAACTATTTGTTCAGGATATCTGCCGTATTCTGGTCCCTCTTTGCACAGTCCCCCTTCCCTTCTTAATCTTACAATCCCTCCCCTTGCCTTCTTCTTTACACTCACATACCTAAAACATGTCTTGTCCCCTTTCGATACCCCCTGGGCTATTCTCTCCTCAATTTGCACCTTCATGCTCCTTACTGCTTTCCCTGCCTCCCTGTGTTTCTCTCAATACACGACCATATCCTCCTCCGTCTGCATCTCCTTATACCTTCTGATAGCCACCCTTTTAGTCTTCATGTTTCAGCCACTTCTTTTGAGAACCATGGCAGTCTCTTTTTCCTTTTGCTCACTAGCTTGGTGCAGAGGCTTTTTGCCTTCACTATGCCCTCCATTAGCTTTGTCCACTTTGCTCCACCCCACCTAGTTCACCCCCCACCATGACATCCCAGAGCCATTCACCCATCTTTTTAAACTCTGCCCTCCTGAAGTCCATGACCCTCACCCTTGTGTGGTTTGATTTTGTTGCCATCCTTGTGTTGAACCAAACTGTACAGTGATCACTGGTCCCCAGGTGGCCTCCCACCTTGACACCTGTAATAATGTCCCTGTTAGTGACACAAGGTCCAATATTGCCCCATCACAAATGGGCTTCCTGACTAATTGCCTGAGCAGTGCCCCCTACAGGGAGTCAAGGATTTCCCTGTTTCTAGCTGAAGCTGCAGCTGGGAGGTTCCAATCTACATCTGGCAGAATAATGTCCCCCACAAGCAGCAACTCCCGATTTTCTACCATCCTGCCAGTGGCTTGCACCACCACTACCTTATCTAAATACTCCCCCTTTTCTATAGGTCTGTACATCATCCCAGTGAGAATAGTGACTCTGTTTCCCATCTCCAGTGTATCCACTGTACATCAACCCCTTTGGCTTCCATGCATCTCTGGTGCTTTTATGCCTTCCCTCACAAAAAGCATCATGCTGCTTTCTTTTCTTCCCACCCAGGCCTTCCTGGACTGAATATATTATCCAATGTTAGCTGCTCACCCTTGCTCATTCACAAACTATAAATAGGATTCTAAATGAGGGGTGCTACTGCATATGGCATACATCAACAAAAACAACAAGTCAGTGCACACCCTGACCACCCCACACACAAAAAGGGGTAAATGTAACAATAAACATATTTTTTCAGCCTGGCTTGGCAGCTTACCAATTTGATTTCAAAAGGAGTGGTAGTCTCTTAATATTCACTTCTGGGCCCTGCTGTGTAGTCACTCAGCTACCATGATCGAAGTAGACCCCATTCAGATGGTTCCCTACTCCAAATTGCATCTGCCTCAAATGGCTTCCTTTATATAGGGTGCATCAGCCTAAAATTGGCTTAATTAAGGTGTGCTCCCAAGCCAATGTGCAGGTAACTGGTGGGGAGCCAGCTAAATGAGAGCCATGCTTCTCCCTTTATAAACCTTGTTCAATGTTAGCTGCTCATTCTTGCTCATTCACAAACTATAAATGGGATTTTAAATGAGGGGTGCAACTGCGTATGGCATACATCAACAAAAACAAATCAATGCACACCCTACCCCCCCCAAAAAAGGGGGTAAGTGTACCAATAAACTTAATTTTTCAGCCTTGCTTGGCAACTTACTAATTGGATTTCAAAAGGAGTGGTATTCTCTTGGTATTCACTTCAGGGCCTTGCTGTGAAGTTGCCCAGCTACTATCGTCAAGGTAGACCACCATCAGCTGGGTCCCTACTCCAAACTGCATCTGCCTCAATGGATACCTTTATATAGGGTGCATCAGCCTAAAATTGGCTTAATTAAGGTGCAGGGCCCTTACGTCCGGGGTCAGAGTGTGCACCAGATTTAAGGACCTCTCCCTTTCTCTCTGTCTGTCTCTCTCTCTCTTTCTCGCTTTCTCTCTTTCTCTCTCTCTCTCTCTCTTTTTTTATCTCCCCCCTTTCCCTCTGTCTTTCTCCCATTTATCTGTCATCTTTTGTGTTGTAAGACTGGTTAACTACCACTCCCACTCCGATTTTCTGTGACCATGTGTTGAGTAATGTTAGGATTGATCTGCTGCTTGCTTTTGTTTGTTTTCCCTGTTATGCATTCTATAGACAATCCTAGTGCAATACAGTACATGGTCCTACATGTTATTTGTCATTGAATGTTATAATGCATGTCTATTCATAAGCAATTTTCTCTCTAACAATCTTAATAAATGGTATCTGAATAAAATCATAAATATCATAACTTTATTACTAGTTTAAACCAGTCTGGAAAAATGAATACAATCTTAAATTACTTAAAAAACTGTAAAGGTAAGTACTGCATTCCTAGATGAAAACATGTCAGAGCAAAAGATACATTAATTTGTAGAGAAGTGGTAGGAGATGTTTATTTTTGTTCTCTTTCCACAAAACAATGAAGGACAGCAAACTTGATTGATAACTAGAGATGGGTGAATTTCTTCTTCCACCCAGTGGAATTCTGGCAAAATTCTGATTTTGCTTCCATGAAATTTCACTGAATTTCACCACAGTTGTGATTTTGGTTATTTCCATTTGATTTAAAAAGTCTTTCCAAATCACACCAGATGGGGAACATTGACTGATCAAGTGCCCATACAGAAATGTACCAGGTTTCAGAACTCTATCTTTAAAAATGACAGAGTTATAAGCCTCCAAACATTTAGAAATATAAATTTATTTATTTATTGAAATGTTTCACCAGGAAAGGCACACTGAGCAAAAAGATGCTCCTCTCATGGTGCGACCTAGGGGAAGGGGGTTACAGAGGAGAGCAACTGAATACATTGGTACATGGAAATTAAATTACACATCGGAACATAAGTATTACACATTGGAACATGAAGTAGGAGTAACATAGGATACATTGCAACAAGGAAATATGCACATTGTTACACGGAATGAGGGAAAATGATATAAGGAATTATAATGACAAAAGGGTTTAAAATGTAACTACATACATGTCAGCTACTAATCTACGGTAACATGGTAGACAAAGAAATGTGGCTGGAAGTGCAGTAGTGGTCAAGTGTGGAAGTTGAAGAATATATGCCAGCATTTATAGCCTTAGCTAAAGCCGCTGGTCAGGCTGCATGGATCTAGGATGGGGCAGTAAGGGGGGAGGGAGAAGATGTGGGGGGAAGAGAGAAGGTAAGACAAGAGGAGGAGGGGAGGGGGAGGTCAGTAACACTGGCAGTTTACCATGTAGTAGTTTGTCAGGGCAGAGGAGATGGAATGCCTAGAGGAGAAGGTGATGGATTTGTGCTGGCAGGTCATTCCAGAGCCTCGGGAGCTGGTAGGAGATGGTCGATTGGCCTGCAGTGGTCCAGTGATGAGGGATTACCAACAGCCAGGAGTCAGTAGATCTAAAGGCATGAGAGGGGTTTGGGGTGGGAGATAGGGAGGAGGAGAGGTAAGATGGAAGGGACCCAAGCCAGAGGTTTGAAGCAAATTTAGTACAATGGAGTGGATGCTGGCTGTCAAGGGAGAGGAAGGCCAGCGCATGGTAAAGTTCGCAGTGGTGGGTGCAAGGGGGAGCATCGAGGGCAAAGAGGCAGAAAGCATTGAAAAGGGGGTCCAGTCTGGATAGAGCAGACTTAGGAGTGACACTAAAGACTACATCACAGTAGTTGAACATAGGGAATATCATTTTCAGCACAATTTTGCATCTCACCGGTAGGGGGAGGCAACTGTGGCTCCTGTAGACAGCGTAAAGCTTAGGGCACAGTTTTTTCAGGATAGCATCCACATGAGCAGAAAAGGATAGATGTCGGTCAAGCCCTACACCAAGGCACCAAAAAGTTGTCACGTCTTCAAGGACAGTCCCATCAAGGGTGTGGAAGTTCAGGGGTGCAGTAAGCCTGACTAGTCTCTGTCTAGTGCTGAAGGGCATGGAGACTGTCTTCTTGGCATTAAGGGAGAGTTGGTGGGAGCTAAACCAGAGCTGAACTTTATTGAAATCAGCCTGAAGACTGGTAGCAACCTCCTCAGGGGTACAGCCAGAGGAAAAGAGGACAGTGTCATCTGCATACATGTGAATAGAGGTTGATGAGCAGGTTTGAGGCAGGTCATTTAGGAAGATGAAAAAGAGGATGGAGCCAAGTACTGAGCCTTGGGAGACACCAGTAACTATTGGGAGTGGAGGAAAAGTGGAATCAGCAATTTTTATGGACGGAGTTCTCCCTTCCAGGTATGATCTGAATCAGCTGGTGGCAGGCATGGATAAGCCAGCTTCAGAGAGACAGGATAGAAACAGGGGGTGGGAGACAATGTTGAAAGCTTTGGCCAAGTCAACAAAGATGGCTGCAGTAATGAGGCCTTTGTCCATCCCCGAGAGGACAGTGTCAGAGAGTCGTAGGAGGGAAGTGGCGGTAGAGTGGTTCTTTCTAAATCCAGACTGGAAGGGGGTGAAAAAGTTGGATTCCAAGAGAAAGCTGGAGAGTTGAGAGAGCACGAGGTGCTCCTGGAGTTTTGCAAGGGCAGGAAGGAGGGAGATACGGTGGTATTTGGCCGCGGTGGTGGGGTCCTCTCCTTTGGGAAGTGGTAGGACTATGGCATGCTTCCACTCAGCAGGAACTGATTCAGAAGCAAATGATAGGTTTAGCAGGACAGCTAGTGGAGCTGCAATGGCAGGGGGCAGATAGATAGAGGAGTTTGGAGTCTAACCCATCTGGGGACTTTCCCTTGGAAGGGTTAATGGTGAGTAGGGAATCAAGAGCTTCCATCAGAGAGATGGTCCCGAAGTGGAAGGCGTTAGATCCGGGGGGATTGGCAGCTTCAGCTTGGTGGGTGGGTGGAGCTACAGCTGGTAGGGAGGCAAGGAGCATAGCAGCACATGTGGTGAAGTATGAATTGAACTTGGAGGCAACTGCAAGTGGGTTAGAGAGAAGAGTACCATTTGAGAACAGAAGGGGGTGGGATTTGTCAATGGGGGGGGAGAAAAGGGAGTGGATAACTTTCCAAAATTTAGATGGTCTACATAGGTTGGCATTGAAGGTGGAGTTAAAGTATTCAGCTTTGGCTAGCCGGGTGGCCTTGGTGCACTTGTTATGGAGCATGCAGTAGGTGATATTATCAACTGGGAGGAGTGTAGACTTGTAGGTTTTCCACATTTTGTCCTGAGCATTTTGGCATGCTATTAGATCTGGGGAAACCAGGGAAGGTGTGTCCCTCAGACCCTGATCCATCGCATGGGGGCATGATTATCCCCGATGCTGAGGAAAGTGTTCCAGAAATGTATCAGGGTATCATCCATGTTATAATTACTATGGTGAGTACCCCAGTTTGCAAGCGCTAATTCATCCAGAAGGGGGGTAATGTTCAGAGATTTGTAAGATCTTTGAACTAGAAATTTGGGAGGTGATTTAAGGTGATGGATTTTGCAGACTATGTAAGTGATATGGTGGTGGCTTATATAGTCAGGAAGTAAGCCGGCTCTGAAGACTCAGTGGGGATGGAAGATAAGGGCCCAGTCAATCAGGGATTGGTTGCCAGTCTTGTGGTTTGTGCATGATGGTTCTGAGATGACCTGGGTAAGACTGAGGGCTGTAATCTCAGGGCAATCTTTTTTAAGGGAGGGAGGGAGATGGCCAGTTGTGATTAAACTCCCCCAAAATATAAAGTTCGTCAGATGAGGCTAGGGAAGCTAGGTGGCTTAGAAGGTCAGTGACAGTTGTGGCAGGGGTTCCAGGGTGGCAGTATACACCAGCAACATAAATAGGGAGTTAGAAGGGGAGGGTCAGTTGGAGCATAAGCAGTTCAAAGGCTTGGGGCTCTGATTTAGCAAGTGTAACAGAGAAATGTAAGTCTGAGGCTGTGTAGATTGCAACTCCTCTGCCTCTGGTGGAGCGGTCTTGTCGAGTGACATTGAATCCTGGGATGGCGATGGAAGTGTCCTTAAAGTTAAAGTTTAACCAGGTTTCTGATAAGATGATAATGTCAGGAGCATGCCAACAGCATTTGTGCAAGTGTAACTGGGGGTGGGGGGGTCTTTATTCAGTTATGGCTGGTGATCAGTCGGGGACCACTAGACACCAGGGAGAATAATTTGGGCCATGAGTGGCCATGGGAGCCACTAGACACCAGGGAGTGTGGGTTTCATTTTTTTTTTTATTAAAAAAGGGCATGAGGGGTCCAGGGTAACTGGATAATGGGGGGACTTTATTCAATTACAACCTGTGATCAGCCAGGGGGGACCACTAGACACCAGGGAGAATAATCTGGTCTGGTGAGCAGCCAGTTGTGGGCAGAGGGGACCACTAGACACAAGGAAAAGTTTTGCATAGGGAATGGCAGGTTGTGAAATTGCAGTGAAATTTCTTCATTTCACAAAAACTTTTGCATGGAAAAATTGCCATTTTCACTGCAATTTCAACTGCAAAATTTAATTTTGCAACAGCTCTACTGAAAATACACTCTCCTGATAATTTCTACCCTGAGATTAATATCTAATCATACTCTTTGAATTCTGAGAATAAGCTTTGGGGGCTTAATAATAGTTTTAACAAAAAAGCAAAATCCCTTTTCTTTTTCAGAATACTTTTGACTGTATGGTTTATTATTCAGAACTCTATACAAGGAATCGCCATGGCAAAATAACGAAAAAAAGCAGAATTTGAGGCTTTGTAGTAAAACTGAAACACCAACTAAGGTATGTAATCAGCAGAAGATCTTCAGCATAGCATGGAGAGGTTTAGCTATGGGATGCATCCAAACAGACTAGGTATTTTCCTCAGAAAAACATAGCTGGAAGGAGATATTTTTTTCAGTATTTAAAATATTAAATGGATCAGAGTAAACTCTGTATACATGTTCAGGGCAGTAGAACTGGGGGGCATACCCTTCACTTGAGTGGAGAATAAAACAAGGATAATACGAGGAAGCATTTGCTTACCCAGAAAGTTGTACAGCTGCAGTGTACATAGCAATATTCTACAGGCAGTGGTAAAAGTAGAGTGTATTGAATCATTTCATCTTCTGTTGTCTCAGTTCATTGTGGATATGGATATGAACATTAGAATAACATTACTGGATACAGCATTTAGTTCACTGGGAAATGGGAAGAGGTCATGTGGGACAATCCTTATAAAAGAAATATTATACCTGGGAGAAAAAGGTGGATCACTTGATCTCAAGTGCCCATAGAGTCCCACCATTGGTGGGTTTCCTCTCCATCCTACTGAAGTCCATAGAATTTATAGGCAGCACTTTATACGGTATTCCTATATGTGCAGTTACTGTGTCTTTTATGTTGAAATGTGTTTGTTGCCGTATTGGTCCTTGTACAACAAGACACACTAAATAAGTGATTTGATAGCTTTTATTGGACTAACAGAGATTTACAGAATATTCTTACGCTTTCAAACTCCCATAATGTAAATCTTCTTCAGAATGAAATGGCAGTTCTTTTAAAAGTGCTCCCTTTTAAATGCCCAGAACAATATTAGAAAAAAAAAATTACACATGAATTTGACAGATTAGGGGAGTAATTAGATAAGAAAAAAGAACCAAACAGAGATAAGAAAACATCCTTTAAACTATAGTTGTGTGTAGGTCCAATGTCACCGAATGGAATGTTATGTACTTGTAGAAGGTCTATAAATTATCTACTGTTAAATGTCTTACTGAAGACAAGTTAGAGACTGCATGTGTGTGTGTGTGTGTCTGTAAGTGTGTGTCTGCAATTGTGTGTGTGTCTGTGTGTGTGCTAAGCACTAAAAACAGCAGTTCTGCATGCATGAATCAAAAGCCCATGAAATCACCACCCACCTGTTAAAATCAAACCCATAAATACATAGTTATATAGATTAGATAAAACCATTTTATATGTAAGCATAGTAGAAATACGTCAAACAAATATCTGTCCATGGACTTCTATCTAGCAGATGTGGATTGGTCCTCATTCACAGCATCCTCAGACTAGAGCAAAGAGTTCCTTTTCACACTAAGGGGAGCTGGTTTGCATCAACTGGTGAACTCACCCTCCAGAGACAAAGCAATATTGGATCTAGTGCTGACAAACAGCACATTCCCAAAAGCAGAGGCGGGAACCAATCTAGGGACCAATGATCACAGTTCAATCTGGTTTACTGTGACCAATATGGAGAAAAATAGTCACACCAAAATCAAGGTATTGGATTTCAGAAAGGCCAGCTTCCCCAAAATGAGAACTATGATCGCATCCATATTAGAAGGAGGAATCACAGGAGATGTAGAGGACTGCTGGAATACTCTGAAGGCTGTTCTGCATACAGTAATAACTGTATGCACTAAGCAGATCAGCAAGTCCAAAAGAAGAAAAAGACATCTCTGGTTCTCTCATGAAGTAGCATCCAAAAGCAAAGAGAAAAAAAAGGCTTTTATACAATTCAAGCAGACAAAACATGAAGCAGACATGGAGGAATACAAGAACCAATTAAAGGAGGCAAGGAAAGCTGTTAGAAGGGCAAAAGCACAGACGGAAGAGAAAATAGCCCAGGGTTTTAAGGAGAGAGACAAAACCTTCTATAGATACCTAAGATAAAAAAAGAAAAACTAAGGGATGAATAGTCCGACTAGCAACCAAGGAAGGTAAGATGACAGAAAGTGACGAGGACAAGGCAGATGTGCTAAATTAGTTATTTTGCTCTATCTTCACCATAGAAGACAGTGGCAAAGATCCCACACTGAGCAGGACAAAGGAAGATACCCAGGGAGCAGATACTAGCCCCTTCACAAGGGAGCGGGTCCTAAAAGAGCTTAATAAACTGAAAGTGGAAAAAGCCATGGGACTGGATGGCATACACCCTAGGATATTGAAGAAGCTCTGAGAGGTACTGGCTGCACTGCTGGCTGAGCTCTTCAACAAGTCACTAGACAGCAGGAAAATACCTCAGGACTGGAAACAGGCAACCGGTGTGCCCTTACACAAGAGTGGAAACAAGGAAGAGACAGGAAATTACCACCCTGTCAGTCTGACCTCAGTTGTGGGGAAAATGATGGAGTCACTACTAAAAGAAAGAATAGTGGTGCACCTAACAGGTACTGGAAAAATGGACCCAAAGCAACATGGCTTCACAGCAGGATGCTCTTATCAAACCAACTTGATCAACTTCTTCGATTGGGTCACCAGAACATTGGATCAGGGACAGGCGGTGGACATTGTATACCTAGATTTCAGCAAGGCCTTTGACACTGTCCCTCACAGAAGGCTAACCAACAAGCTGGAACATACGGGAATTGGGAAGAAGATGGTCAGCTGGATCAGTGACTGACTGAATGATAGGACCCAGAGAGTGCTAGTCAGTAGATCATTGTCAAGGGAGGGTAGGGTGACCAGTGGTGTCCAGCAGAGATCAGTACTGGGATCGATCCTATTTAACATATTTATAGCAGACATAGTGAATAGACTAACAGGGAAGGTTTGCCTGTTCGCAGATGATACAAAACTCTGCAATGGAGTGGACACAAGGGAAGGAGCAGACAACATGGAAGATGACCTTAGAAGGCTAGAGGACTGGTCTGGGACTGGCAGTTACAATTTAATGCCAAAAAGTGTAAGGTAATGCACTTGGGAAAGAGGAACCCTGGAAAGAAGTACGCACTGGGAGGACATCAACTTGAGGAGACACAAATGGAGCAAGATCTCAGCATAATCATCACTGACAAATAAAAGGTAGGAAAACAACATGAGAAATCATCACAGAAAGTAGGTGGCATCCTCAGATGTATAAGTAGAGGTATTTCTAGTAGAAAGAGAGAGGTTATCATGCCCCCTCTACAGGTCCTTGGTGAAGCCACACTTGGAGTACTGTGTTCAATTCTGGAGACCCCACCTCAAGAAGGACATTGACCATTTGGAAACAGTGCAGAGAGGGGCTACTAAGATGGTGCATGGACTGCATCACAGATCATATGAAGCAAGACTCGGGGAGCTGAACTTATACTCCCTTGAGCAGAGAAGAAACAGAGGGGACATGATTAAAACATTTAAGTATGTGAGGGGATTTAATGCAGCTCAGACTGGCAATCTATTTCAACAGAACATGTCAGTACGCACAAGAGGGCATGATATGAGACTGGTAGGAGGAAGGTTCAAAACCAACCTCAGGAAGTACTTCTTCACAGAGAGAGTGATAGACCCATGGAACAGCCTGCTCTAGGAGATGGTAGCATCAGAGACAAACAGGGACTTCAAACTCACATGGGACAGACATGAAGGACAAGTTAGAATGAAGGCTGCATAGGAGGGGGGGGTAGTTTCTAGGGCAGACTAGATGGATCACAAAGTCCCCATCTGCCGACATTTTTTTTATGTTCTCATGTGTTGTACCTGAAACAAGAAAGAAGCAGGAGCACCTTAAATAGTGTAATGGGACATCAACCTAATGTCCACATTCATACCATCATCAGCCGTATTTAGAAGAAAAATAAGTTTGACCTCAAGCACTCGTCTCTGTTGTGTATTTTCAAAATGTTCTTTGAGAACCAGAACAGAGAGGTCAGAGATGGAGTGATCGGATTGAGAAATGTTGTCCCACTTCACTCAAAATTCATTGTGAGACTTAAAAAATCTGTAATATACAGTCAAACAGGTTATCCGGGGGAGACCGGACAACCTCTTCAAACCTGAATGAACTGACATAGACATGTATCAAAATGAAGAAGACTGAAAAACTGATGGGACAACATTTCTATTGGTCCTTCACTCTATCTCTCTCTTTTTTTGTTTAAATTTTTTATTTATGAATTTTCTGATCTTACAGTAAATGCTGTATTATACAAAAAAATAAGAACAGTATGAGGTTCGCAGACCTCCCAGCTAGATGTATAAATGATGCTATCTTAACACTTTTAATTACCTGTAAGTTGAGGTCCATACAGAAGGGAAGACTGTCATTTATCTAATCCAAGGACTAAAGTCTTGTCTGATTATTCTGTAGGTTAATGACACTCTCACCCAAAACATTGCAAACACATCTTGCAAGCCAATATAACAGGCCCCATGTAGAACTGGATATTTGTGGAGGGCTGAGTGGCCAAATTACCATGGAAAAGCAATAGACTAGGTCGTCTGTACTCAATAAGTTATGAGATAACCCCACAGTCCTAGGCAGAGCATGGCAACCTACCCTGTGGGGTGCAAAATATTACATTAGAAAAATTGTTAAAGTTCACCAAACTGAGTGGTCTAAACACCAAAGTTAAGTACTTCTAAGGTATTAGTCTTATATAAGGATATAACACCATTTTATTACTTAAATCAGAGCAGCAGATTTAACTAGGGAAGATTAAGAAATTCAGTCTATACGATCGTAAACAGATTTATGCAGAAAGGCCACCTACTAAACCCTAAATAACTATATTCTTTTGGGTTACTGCCAGTACTCAAAATTTGGCTAAGCACAAACGCTCACTATGGAACAAACTTATTCAAGTCCAAAAAATAAATTCTTCACCCCTCCTCACTGGAATCATTCACAGAGGGATTCACTTGATTGATTACCTTCTCGGTAAAAGCAGCTGCTGCCATGCTTTCCATGAAGACATATGTTTTGGCATTACGGCAAATAATGAGGCATGCAGGGTTCATACGCGCCTCTATGCCAAGCTGGAGGAGCTCCTTCTTCACCTGTTGAAGTTATTTTTTTCTGTACTGTGTAGTGGCTGTAAGATCTGGGAAAAAACCCAGCTGACTCCCCTTCCCAGATGATTTCCCCCTTGGATCTGGCCACTTGCAGAAGGGGAATTCTGTCCTCTGCTGATGACAAGGTAAGGATTGTTGTAAGCGGTCTATGTGCAGGGTCTCCTCTCTTTCTAGACCACTGGGGTATTGTAAAGGCCTTCAGAATCTTTACACCAGAGTCAGCGGGTAGTAATTGCAGATCATGGAATATCATCCGGGACAAGGCATTTATGATCTCTGATGATCTTGCAAATTGGAGGGGGGGGGCCACAACTCAAACATTAGTTTGCCACTGCACATTTTCCATACTCTCAATCTTGGCTTTAAGGTAGGAAAAGTACCGCACATAAGTGGCATTGTAGTCCACTTGCCACATATTTGCTTCCTTCAGATCTTGTATGGCAGTTTTGTTCTCCTCGATACGGTGCTTATTTTCAGACACTTTTGCTTCAACACTGCTAGCCTTTTATTTGTCTCCTCACTGGTGGCATGTTTTTTGGTGAGCATTGCTAAAATTTGGTCAGTCAGCAATTCTGGAGAGATCAGGTCACTTGTAATAGACTGCCCCAGGTCTTTGGCAGAACTTGACGAGGAAAGGTAAGCATCCAAGCTGTGTGAAGTGCTCTTAGAATATTTTTTCGGGCCCAATCTGATAATAGGATAGTTCTGACAAACAGGATGGTGATTTGGAAGTATGTCTGATCAAAGAATCTGACTTTGTAGCCCCATTTACAAGTAGTTGGCTCACAGCTTTATTAAAGTGCTGCTGCCATCTTGCTGCTCCGCAGTGCCCCCCCCCCAACTCTGTCTCTGACCTCAGTGTCCTGGTTCTCAAAGGACATTTCTTTTTTTTTTTTTCAAATTATTTTTCCCTCCGGTCACGGTCTGAGGGGCCTCTCTCAGGCATCCTGCCTGTTCCTACCCTGCCTGAAGTCCTCTGACCTGTGCCTCCTCTCACCTCCTCCTCATCGTGTAGTCGGCACCCCCCGGCTTAACCCCTAGAGGGTGGGGCTGCCCCTTCTTTTGGGTGTTTTTTTACAGTCAGTCTCCAGCTGTGGGTGAGGGCCTGGGTGGAGGAACCTGGAAGGCCAGGCAGGATGGACCTGGCCATGGGCATGGGGCAGGTGCTGTTGCCTACCCCACAGACCAGGCTTTTCCATGTTCTGGTGTTTGCCCCCCCTCCCATGCATGGTGCACATCTTTAACACAATGGCGCACGGCAACCCTGCCAAGCATCAGCCACACTAAGTATGTTCTATCCTGCGTGCTGCAGCACCACTGATCTCCACCAGGAGCCACTGGCAAGTGGGAAATACCCAGCCCTCCCCCCCCGGTGAGGAGAGCAGCCCAGGGGGCACTCAATCCTCTACTGCCCCTGCCGACCCCCAGTACCTGAGCTCACTTCTGAACTCAGGTCACCGGCATAGCACAAGGTGTGGCGTCCAGTGCCTCAACCCTCAGTGCCACCGGGCCGGCACAAAGGACATTTCAAAAATACACAACAGAGATGAGTGTTTAAGGTCAAACATTTTTCTTCTGAATATGATTAATGATGGTATAAAAGTGCACATTAATCAATCAAGCTTTTATTTTACCAGGTGGAACACCGTTGAGCAAGCTAATTTCCAAGGTGGGTCTGGTCGGTCATATAGAATTGTCAAAAGATAAATAATACATTTACAGATACAGCATAGATACTCCTATTGCAGAGCAGCACAAATGTAGCAACATATAATGTATACAATACTATATCATAAGAAGGATAATCAAGCAGGATGTACAATATTCACACATGTAATGTCAGTAATAACCATGACATTTCTATACTGTGGCAAATAGAAGAGCAGTAAAGGCAGAGGAAATCCTAGGAAAGAATAGAAAGAGAGAGAGAGAGAGAGAGAGAGAGAGAGAGAGATAGAGCAAATAAGGTGGAATAGGTTGATCAAAGAAGGTCAGAACCAGGCAGGGCACATCAGAAGAAACACCTACAATGCTCGGAGAAGGATCTTGCATAAAGATTTTTAAATTTGGGGGCTTTTATGGGGTTTGCTAATTTTATAGTTTTTTGAAGCTTGTTCCATAGCTGGGATAGGGAAAAGCTAAAGGACGATCTGCCAAAATGGGTTTTTACCTTGGGTACCACTAAGTAGATGTAAGAACGACTTCTCAGGGCATAGTTACCCAAAACACATAGGGGCAAGCAGTCAGAGATATACTGTGGCAGCATCTTGGCAATTGCTCTATATGTCCAAACAGCAGCATTCCTTTGTCTCCTGAATGTGAGAGATGGCCAGCCCACTACCGAGTACAGGGCACAGTGGTGAGTAGGATAGGCTGCCCCAGAAATGAAGCGTAAGACCCTGTGGTAAAGAACATCAAGTTTAGCTAAGGCTGTCCCTGGAACGTGACTGTAGATGAACTCAGCATAATCCAATAGTGATAGAAAATAAGCTTGAATCAACCTCCTCTTGGCCTCTTGGGTAAGGAGGTGCTTGATTCTATAGAATAAGTCAAGTCTCTGTTTCAGTCTTTTTGTGAGTTCCTCTACATGATCCATGAAGGACATCTGGCCATCAATCAGCATTCCAAGGGACTTGAATTTATCAACATAGTCCAAGGATTTGCCAAGCAACGTGGTAATGGGTTGTACAATGCCTGCCATGGGCAGCATTGAAGCAGAGCTATTCAGGGTCAGAGGCATAGACTTTGTTTTTTTTTGGCATTTAATAGCAATTTTTGTTTTAGTAGGTTGTGCTGCAGGGTATTAAAATCATTCTGTAGATATGTGCATGTCTGCTCAATAGTAGGTCTAGACGTATATAGGGCGGTATCATCCGCAAAAAGATGGATGTCAGAAGATATGATCCTAAGGTTGATGTTGTTGATGTAGAGTGCGAAAAGCAAGGGATCCAGGATTGAACCCTGAGGTACACCTCTATTGACAGGTTTCAGTGGGGAGAGGTCACCCACAGCTTTTACCTACTGAGTGTGCCAAGAGAGGTAGGAGGAGAACCAGTTCAGTGATGCCTTGTCCATACCAATAGTGCGAAGGGTAGTCAGAAGTAGGTCGTGATCGATGGTGTCAAAGGCCTTACTTAGATCAAGGAAGACTGCATACACAGAAAGTTTATCATCAAGGGCTGTCTGCCAGTCATTTGCTACCTTTGCAAGAGCAGTGATTGTACTATGGCAGAGCCTAAAGCCTGATTGAGCCAGGTTGATCAGGTTAGCAGAGTCTAAGTAATCTCTAAGTTACGAGTTACACATTTTTCAAGCAGTTTAAGAGGATAGGGAGTAGCGAGAAAGGCCTGTAATTATTGGGGTCAGTTGGTTCACCAGATTTGAACAAGGGTATCACTTGAGCTGTCTTCCAAACCATAGGAAGTATACCCAGCAAAAGAGATAAATTGAAGAGTTGCGTGATTGGTACAGCAAATACACGGTAACTGATCTTTAAGAAATACGGCCCAATAAGGTCGGCACCAGTACTTTTCCTGGTGTCCAGATGCAGCAGCAGATCCACTATCTCCTTGAGGGAGACAGGGTGAAAGGAGAATGTGGAGGTGGATGGGGTATGGTGAGAGTTAGATGCTACCTGTGCTAGGGATTGGATGCAAAGGTGCCTGGCTGGTGAAGAGTCAAAGGCTAGTCCTGCAGTGGCAAAGTGGTCATTCAATAGATCAAGGATCCCAGCTTTGTCAATGATAGATGTATCACCTTTCAAGATTTTTGAGGGAAGGGAACCAGCGGGAGTACAACCATCGATATCCTTAAACATTCTCTAGAATTTTGCAGGACAATTAGTGGAAGAATCCAGTGAGGATTGGTAGAAGGATGCCTTTTCAGTTCTGATTAGTTTCATACAGAAGTTCCTGGCAGTACTAAAGGCAACCCAATCTTCAGGGAGCTTTGTTTTCTGAGGTTTCTTTCATAGTTTGTCCCTGCTATGTAGGGCCATTCTCAGCTCTGCTGTGAACCTGGGAAAGGATCTTTTCTTGGTCCATGTAATTGATAGGCATCTTTGACCATCCTGGCCAGGAAAAAGGAAAAATTTCTGCCAGAGCAGGGACTCCTGGAGGTCTGGGAGGACCTCCCATTACACTATTTAAAAAGCTTCTGCTTCTTTCTTGTTTCATCTTATAAAATGGTTCTATCTAATTTATACTGTATAACTATGTGTATTTTTTTGATTTTAACTGGTGGGTGGTGATTTCATGGGCTTTAGATTCATACATGCGGAACTGCTGTTTTTAGTGCTTAGCATGCACACACACACACAAACACAGTCTCCAAATTAACTTCAGTAATACATTTAACATTAGATAATGTATAGACCTTCTATAACTACATAGCATTCCATTCTATGATATTTGACCTACACACAACTTTATAGTTTCAAGGATGCTTTCCTATCTCTGTTTGGTTCTGTTTTATCTAATTACTCCCCTAATCTGTCACATTCATGTGTGACATGTTTTTTTCTTTCTAATATTGTTCTGTGCATTTAAAAGGGATCTCTTTTAAGAGAATTGCCATCTCCTTCTGAAGAACTATGTGAGTTTGAAAGCTTAAGGATATTCTATAAATCTCTGTTAGTCGAATAAAAGGTATAAAATCACCTATTTTGTGCATCTTTTGTCTCTTATCGTTATAAGAGTACATTCTCGAGTTCTGTGGGTGGAGAAATGTGTAGCATAACTCAGCAATTCTGCCACACAGTGGACTCAAGAAGCGAATCTTATAACCACGAGACACAGGAACTGTACCTATAAAAATTCCATAATTCATATTAAACACCTTTGCTTAAAAAAATAATTTTAATTTAAAATCAGAATGTTTCACATAGCAGAATATTAAAAAATCCTCTTTGTAGGAATTGGATGGTGCCAACTAAGCTTAGAACTTCAGAATTTTTGAGCAATGTGCAGGAGACACCCTTTTATGGTTATAAAAGTAACTGAAATGTTTAGAAATAAACAATCCTGATTAGTTAAGAATTATGTTATGATTTATAATTAATTTAATAATGACTAGAGATGTGGGGGATGCAGAATTCTACCAGAAGAATTCATGAAAAATGGTGATTCCATTTTCAGTATGCTTTTTGGAATTTATTTTTAATTCCATGGAATTCTGAAAGCTTTGCTAGGTAAGCTGCATATTAATATTCTGGTGTTTATAAAATCCTATGGTTTGTGGAAATTAAATCTTCAGTTTAGGTAAACTGATGAATATGATTCTATGTTTTATGTAAACTGAAGATTAATAATCTGTAGTTTAAAGGAAAAACTTTGCTTTTGGAATTTTGGAAGTCTGTGGAATTAAGCAGAATTTTCAAAATTCTGTGGAATTCCAGAGGAAGCAGACTTTGAAAATGCTGCACAGCTCAAATAATGACTTTAACTTCTGTACTGTATTTCTTATAATATCAAAGTGCTGCTGATGCCTCAAAAGAAACTCTGAAAATCATGATAATTAGGTACATTTCATCTTGCAGTCTTGCAGTTTGAATATATTTTATATATTTCTCCCCATTATTACTGAGGAAATTTGTGTGAATACATGATTTTTTTTCTCACTACTTCATGCCGTAATACTCTGATGTGATATCACAGTCTGTTCCCATGGGAGTAACTGCAATGTCACAAGCAGTGCATTATGATGTTAGCTACAGAGAAATCAACAGGAATATTTATTTATTTATTTATTTAGTTTTTGTTGACTGGGTAAGTGCACTAGACAAATCCTGCCTATTTTCAGGCATGACCCAGGGAAGGGGGATACAGATGAATGCCAACTGACCTTGAACCAGATTAAGCTTGTTGGTGATATTTTTAGTTAATAGACAACCTCTTCCAGAGCAAATATACTGTTTTCATGCAAATTACTTCAGTACTAAATAATGGTGATGAGAAATAGGAACTAATGTGACATATAAGCAGGACTGTGTCTAAATGTTTTGCTAAATTTCTCATGAAGGTATCAGCTGCTCTTTAAGTGCTGCAGCTGTCCAGATGGCAGGAGATAACACAACAGATTATTTGGGCTGCATACGCAGTTGTAGTTGTTGCTGGTGGTGCACTTCCAAGGTACTATAGGCTCTATGTGACCACACCATCAAAAACTGCTATATATGAAAGAATTCTTTAATGAGCACTATACTTCTGAATCTTAGACTGGAGATGATGCTATTGCTTATTCCCCCTTTCTGGATCAGCTCCATGTCCATCATAAAAATAGCATTGATGTTGTGAGTCTTTAAGATCTAATTTCCCATTTAGAAAGATTGCATGCTATTGATATTCTACTAGAGGGAACATCTCCTGGCCACAAACAGATACACAGTTGATTATAATAAATCATTTAGAAATCAGTGACCCACAATCTTAGTAGAAGTTTACAATGAATTCTGCAATTCTGGATACCCCCACCTCCTTTTATTGCAGCACATAAATTATTGCTCTAATACTGAAAAAAGTATGGAACAAATTGGGCCAGATTTTCCTAGGGTGGCTCAGGGCTTGTGTCAAACCCTGTACCACCACACTTAGTTTCTGATGGTGCACCAAATGTATTTGCCACAACTGCATCAAATATTAGTAGGTCAGATGCATTTGTGACACTTTACCCAATTTATGGAAGCATGTGCCAAATACGTGGCACAAACATCATGCAAAGATTCCCCAGGATTGATGTAAACTAGACCACAAAAAGTTGATCTAACTTGTGGCAATCGCCACATGGAAAGTAAACTCCCATTAGATTGCAACAAGCCCAGTATGCCATATCTTTGGTGCACCCAATGCATGCAGCAATTGGAACCCTTCGAAAATGTGGCCAATAGTGTTCAATTTCCTGCCAAATTTTACTGTGTAATAATGACTCAAAAATTTACTCAAAAATTTTAGTAATGAAATTGGATGGTGTTATCCTCTCACTTGACTTATCACCAGGCCTTTTATGGCAATGTATGTACCTAGCAAACTGTATCACAGCTGAGATCCTCGTTATCATTTGGGTCCTGCTTTTGAACATTTGAAGAGCTTGAAGTAGTGAGAGGTTAAGAGCCTTGCTCAGGGTCACACTGCAAGTGACTGATGTAGGATTTGAACCTGAGCTTCCTGATTCCCATGCTTGTACTCAAGCCATTAGACCATGTTTTCTATCTTCTTTTGACTTAAAGGGAGCTGCTGCATTTGCTATTTAAAAAGATTAATGTATCAGGGACATCAGGAAGACATTACATTATGTATACCCCTTCCTCTTGGGCAAATGCTCCTCAAACATATGCTGGGAATTGGGCCTGAGACTCTTAGTCCTAAAGGCTCCAACTTTAACCATTTATCAATGGAAAATGTTTCCTAGGTGGGAAATTAGAGAGTTCTTTTGATTTTCATACAGGCTAGCCAGTGTACCACCACCAGAGTTCACTAACTGTCATAATTATCTTTTTACTGTTAACTTTTTCTACTAGTTGACCCTACCTTTGCACAGATTGTATTTTCTCATATACAGCAATGTCAGGTTTAGATAAGCAGTCAGAGCAGACGAAGTCTAAAAGGCTCTAATTCTGTTTTCATGTTAATGTCCATAACTATAATGCAAAGAAGAAACTAAATACAAACATGTTATAAAAGCTGAATCTTGGAAAAAAAGGCATGAGCATTCTAAGTTTCATTTCATGGTGGGGCCTTTTAACATGAACTGGGTATGCTAGATGCCTCATAAAACAACATGGCAAGATTTGCCTTGAATGCAGTCATCATTTTTGCCACTACATCAGGTATCCTACTTTTGTTTGGCTCATGTCTTTCAGGTCACATCCCCCCCTTCCTTCACCTTGACAAATAAGACAGACAAAATGCTTTGAGGAAGAGGACACGTGATGCAGCATGCCTGAAGGATGCTTCTCTATCTCTCTCCAGCCACCCGCTTCAATAATTCCTCTCTTTTACCCTTCAGGGACTACCAAAGCTCACCAAAAGTAGACCAGAAGTTCCCTAACTAACAGAGCACCCATCTTGATCATTGCAATAGTGATGGATGTGGAAATGAAAAAAACGCAGCCAAGGCACACTCCTCCTATAACGCCAGAGAAGGCCCCCCAAAAAACACGAGCTAGTAGTGCTGCCAATTTGCAGATTCCGATGCTGCAGAAGACAGAGCTAGAACCACTAATGCTCTCATGCTTTTTAGCTGAATTCCAACCTTTTCAAGAGGAGCTCAGAGGGATGGCCTCGGAAATTAAATCATTATCTTAGGCCATAGAAGACATTGCATTAAGGACAACCGATAGCGATGCTCGGATCATAACTTTGGAGAGATGGGCTGAAAAGCTGAACCCAGACCTGACTGCAATGAAGCAGAAAATCACCAGAATAGAACAAAAAGTAGAAGACTTGGAAGGGCATAGCCACTGAAACAATTTGGTTATTATTGGACTTCCAGAGTTAGAGGAGGGACACGATAACCTCCTTTTTGTTCAGAAATTTATTGAAAAGATAGTAGGGTCTTCTCTATTCGGGCCTCGGTATGTAATTGAAAGGGCTCACAGGGTACTTCAACCAACTCCTCCACCAGGGGCAACCCCCAGACCCCTCACATTCATTTCCTAAATTACTTGGAGAGACAACATTTTTTCTGACAAAAATAAAAGAAATACAGGAGGTGCAGTGGGAAGGGGAAAAAATTGTGTGTGGCACAGGACTTGACCCTCACAGTTAGGCAATGCAGATCAGTGTTTCATCCCTTGGTAACAAAAATAATCACAGCAGGCTTAAAATTCAAAATGATGTACCCAGCGAAACTACAGGTATTCATCTCAGGAACCTGGCACTCCTATGAAGACTCAGAGGCTGCAAGTCTAGGCCTTAAGACAACCCTACCAGACATGTTCAGAGGCACCTAAAATCAAAGATTTGGCCATCCATGAGGATTATGCAAAAACATTTTCAAGCAAGATCCATGTTACAAGATTTTGACTTAACTCGGTAACAAACTTGTCTGAAGGAACTGCTCCAGAGGGTGAAAATATATGGGGGACATTCAGATATCATGTTTCCTTGGTCAAAAACCCGGTGACAGTGAAGATTTTAATTCACCTTCATTTTATTGCCAAACTCTGCAATACTAATCCTGAAGAAAGGATCGCACTGCTTTAGAATTTTCATAGAGCTGCAGGACACAGAATACTTTTATAATAATAAGATCCTTCACATTCCCTTTTACTAGAGCTCTGCAAAGGTGCAGCTGTCTCTCAAATCCACACGAGGGGAGTATTGCACATGTTTTTCTCTTTTCTTAGATCCTTAGACTCAGATGGAAGTAACACTGGGTAGATTTGATTATTACAGGAGATGATTCTTGGTTAGATGGAAGATTTGTAGTTGAGATATATGGGGAGGGATGGCTGGAGGGGAGAACTGTAAGTATGGAATACTGCAAAATGATACTCAGAATAATAGAGAAGTGGGGAGGGCTAGGACTGTAATTTGGAAATGAAGTTTGAAGGGTTTTTTGGGGGATTTTTGGTGGGATTTTGGGAGGATTGTGGAAGGGGGAGAGGAGGGACAGTCCATTACCTACAGACATTGAGGGATAGCAAGAAGTATTGTTTTTATTCCCTCACAGGTAATTCATGCTTATGCCGTGTACAAGAGAAATAGCTTATGATTTAAGTTTTTCCACATGGAATGTTAAAGGGGTTAGGAGAAAGCTGAAACAATATAAAATCCTAAAGCATTTAAATGTTTTACAATTACAAATTTCTTTTATTCAGGAATCACATTTACTAGAAGCTGAAGCCTTGCAAATGAGGAGACAACAAATAGGACAAGTGTTTGCTGCACAAGGTACCACAAATAGTTGTGGTGTTATGATTTTAATTAACAGGAATGTTCCATTCAACCCCTCACAGGTCATTAAAGACCCACGGGGTAGGTTCATCTTACTCCAAGGCACTGTCCATTCTGTAGACTTCTTGTTTGGCAGTATCTACGGTCCTAATAAAGATGGCCCTCAATTTTTTATGCACCTTATCAACACCATGTTGCCATTACTACCCACCTCAATAATTCTAGGTGGTGATTTGAACGTAGTGTTTAACCCCATTATGGACTGCACAGGTTCCACTTCCAGAGGACTTTCCCCAGCTCAAAGGGCACTACGTGACCTACTTGACCAGATGAACCTTTGCAATGCTTGGAGGGTTCTTAAACCTAAGGATAAGGAATACACATTTACATCTCCAGTCCACAGGACCTCCTTCCATATTGACTATATTTTACTATCCCAGGCCCTTCTCCCTGGTGTGTTATCCTCATCGATTCGACCAGGACCTCCCTCCAACCACTCCCTAGTACTGGGTCAGTTGTCTCTAACATCTTTACCCAAGCGGAGTCCCATTGGAAACTGAATGACCAGTTGCTCAAAGACTCAAAGAAAATATGTAATATTTCATATTTTTATATGTAAAAATGTAACACAAGATATTAGGCCTGATTTTATTTGGTTTGCCTTTAAAGCATACCTTAGGAGTATTCTAATTGGGTTAGCCTCAAAAAGAATGAAACTCCAAGACTTAAAACTGAAAAAATTGCTGTCCCAAATCCATACTTTGGAAGCTAATTTAAACCCTCATTCTCCTGATACTATCAAGCAAGAATGACTAAAGGTTAAAGACTCCTATTTGAGCCTACTTTGGGGAGCCAAATTTGTAATCCTTTGCACGAAGGCTTCATACACGGATCAGGGGGAGAAGGTGGGAAAATTATTAGCTCTCAGAATTAAACAAGAGGAAACATCTCAGTTCATCCCTCCTATTCGATACCAAACAGATGGTTCCTTGAAATCTTCTCCTAAAGAAATTGTAAACAAATTTACTAAGTATTACAAACAACTATATGGAGCTATGATTGATCCCCCTTCAAATCCTACTCTATTCTCCTATCTCAAGGAAGCCCAACTATCCCTTCTTTCAGATGCCCACAAATGCGCAATAATTGCACCCATTTCTACCTTAGAGATCACCGAAGTAATACAAAACCTCCCCACAGATAAAACTCCAGGATCAGATGGATTCTCAGCTAACTTTTGTAAGAAATTTACAGACAAAATTGTCCTGTTTCTTTTACCTTTACATCAACATATTCTATCAGGGGCACAAGTTGACCCCACATTATTTGAAGCCCTCATTGTTCTTCTACCTAAACCAGACAGGAATCCAGAATCAGTGAAGAGTTACAGACCCATTTCCCTTCTTAACCAAGGTATGAAGATTTTAATGAAACTATTAGCAAATAGACTCAGTTTACTACCCCCAGATTTAATAGGATTACAACAGGTGGGATTCATGAACGGGAGATCTTCAGTGGACCACCTCCGGACTCTCTCGCATGTCTTCTCTGTGTCCAGGGATGCCCCCTTTACAGCTGCCTTGGTGGCCCTGGATGCCGAGAGGGCATTTGACTGAGCTAACTGGAATTTTTTGTTCCAAACCCTGAATGCCTTTGGTTTTCCATTAGAATTTCAAAAGTGTATAAAATCTCTTTGCCAGACCCCATCTGCAAGAATCTCAGGGAATGGAGTGATTTCGGCATCATTCCCTTTACATTCCGGTACAAGACAAGGATGCCCTCTTTCCATTTTACTTTTTAATATATACCTTGAACCCTTTATTTGTAAACTGACTGCAAGTAGGTTGGTACAGGGCCTAACAATTCAATGCACAAGGGTGAAAGTATCTGCATATGCAGACAACCTTCTCTTACACCTATCTTATCCAGAAACATCCATCCCACCAATGATTGAGATTATTGAAGAGTATAGCAGATTATCAAACTATAAACTAAATGTTAGCAAGTCAATTGTTTTTCCACTAAATCAAAAAGTATTCAAAAATACCATTACACCTCTAGGTTTCTCATGGTCCCAAGATTCCTTAAGATATCTCGGTATTGAACTTACCGAGACACAAAGCTTACCATTAAGAAAAACTGCTTGGTACAAACTATCACTCGGGACTTAGATTGATTGACAACCCTTCCTATTTCATTGTGGGGAAGGATAAATTTAATCAAAGTGAATATTTTTCCCTGTTTATTATACCCCCTCCAGTTATTAAATATTTGCTTACCAGGTACTTGGTTTAAGAAAATTCACAGATTAATTATAAATTTTATTTGGTCCAAAAAACAACCAAGAATAGCATATTATAAGCTAGCTGCTTCCAAACTTAAGGGAGGCCTGCATCTACCTTATCTCAATTTATACCACTGGGCGAGCCATATATCCAAATATCTTAGGTGGTTCACACCACTCCCCTCATCTCTATTCCATCCTTGGCTCAAAATAGAGAAAGAGATGATTTGTTCCTGTAACATAGAACCTTCTACCTTGTTATGTTTAAAAATATCCTCATTACCAAGAAACTTAAAATCAACCACTATCAAAGTTTGCTGGAGAGTCCATGCCCAAATATGTGCCTTTTTACATTACAAACATCACACAGATATGTCCCAATCAATTTGGAATTCCCCAACTTTTCAAATTGATAACAAGAGGCTTACACCAAATTGGTTACCCCACCTGGAGGATGGAAAACTCCTTATTTGTGGGAAACGAGGGGTCTTGGCTCTCAGTTGAAATTACAAAGAAATTTAAAATACCCTTGCCCTGTTTCTTTAAGGTTTTTCAATTAAGACATCTCCTTATCAAAGAGATAGGTAAGACACCTCCCTCCACACTCAGATTTTCATTTCAATTGGAGCTAAGCCCTCTGGCCAATTCTCCTAAAGCAATTTCTAAATTATTTTATTTATTTATTTGCTTTTGGTAACCGGGTGGGTGCACTAAACATAGAGATGCTTATTTTCAGGCACGACCCAGGAGTATACAAGTGAAAATACATGAGCAGTACAATGTGACACAGCACAAGGGAGAGGTAGACAATAGGACAATAGCAATACAAACAGTATTAGACAAGTAGATTATATATCACTTTATATGATGGGCGTTTTACAGAAATCTTCGATCCCACAGTATACTGGTCAGCCCTATTTCCCCAATGGAGTATAGACTGGTCTGTTCTTTGGTGTAATTGTCACCGCTATGTGACACAAGATCAACTACGCCTTATGAAATTCCATATTCTACACAACCTGTATTATACCCCACAAAAAATAGCTGCTTGGGGTTTAATACCCTCCAATCACTGTACTCATTGTTCTCAAAATGTAGGTACCCTTCTTTACATCTTCTGGACTTGTCCCAAGATAATTCCCCTTTGGCATTTCACTAAGGTCAAAGCAGACCCCTTACCTAGTCTATCAGAGTATTTTTCCCCCGAGATATGCATCTTGGATGACTACACACAAATTTCTGTGGGTAATCGTAATTATCATATTTCCATGATCTCAATGTCCGTTAAGAAACTGATTCTAAAACATTGGAAAGATACGGACAATATGTCCTACTCCGAATGGCTCAATGAACTATTGGAAATCTCAGAACTGAAAAGACCATAGCAAGTCTTCATAATAATCTGTCTAAATATAAAAAGATATGGGATCCCTTGTATACCTTGTAATCTCTTTAAAGAATAAACTTGTTAGTGAAGAACCAATGTTTACTTCAGGAAATATGGACTGTGGGGGAGGGAGTGGGTGAGGGTGGGGGAGGGAAGGGTGGAGGGAGGGGGACAGATCCAAAGCAACTGAATGTTGGAATGTATGTACTAAGTTTTTACCCAAGTTTCTGTCTCATGTAACTGTGTAAAACTTGCAATAAACTTTAACTTGAAAAAAAAAATGCTTGGAGGAAATGACCAAGTCATGTATTTATTAAGAGCCAATTAGAATTAGAATTGTTAACTGATTATTTATATATCAAACCATGTGGCGTGAAATGCGCAGCAGGGTAGTCACAGCTAATGAATTTACCAAATCTGGTTCACTGAATATGTACTGTATAGGCACTCCTTCCCCATTAGAGGGTGCTGATATAATTATTACAAACTCATGAGGCCCTCTTCCCTCTGAGGCATGAGGGATGGCTCTTAAAGGGTCAGTCAAGAGAATGCCCTCCTCCATTAGAGGGCACCACTGACTGGTGACCAAAGCCAGACAGTTATCCTTTGCCTATTGTTGGTACCCCTCTGATACTAGTCACCAATACTTCACCTCTTTCCAGCCTCAGGGCCTGCCCATAAAGGTACAACAACCTTATTAACCCCATTGTACAATACTGTGTGACTACCATGCTGCCAATCTATTGAGCTACACTGCTTCTGCCATGCCTACATAACAAATCCTGCTTATCTACTTGCCTATTACTGAAAAACCCAGCAAGAAAATCAAAAAACTGGAAAACCCAGTGGTAAAAAATAGTAATATTCCTTCCTGACCCCTAAGGTGATACACCATCATGGTACAGTGGGTTCTCCATGCCGCTTCCATGCCACTGCTTTTCTGAGGGGTAGGATTGGGAGGGTATCTGCTGAAGGCTGGGGCCAAAAGAAGGTAGAACCTTCATTGTGCTCACTTAAATAAACTAAGCCAATCTTTCCAGCAGGTAACAGCTCATGCCCCTGTGAAACCTACCCACCTGTCTGCCCCTGCCTCTATTGTGCAGAAACTACCCCCCCCCATTCATCCAGGTGTCATCTGAGAGTATATCCACAGACAAACCCTGCCTGTGGCTATTCATTGCAGGCTCTACCACTGTCTTTTAGGTCACACCCCCTTCCTTCACCTGAACAAATGAGACAGACAACATGCTTGGAGGAAATGGCCACAGCCATGTATTTATTAAGAGCCAATTGGAATTAGAATTGTTTACTGATTATTTACATATCAAACCATCTGGTATGGAGTACACAGCAGGAAAGTTGCAGCTAATGAATTTACTAAATCTAGTTTACTGAGTTTGTATAGATCTTCCCTCTCCTTTGGAGGGGCCAATATAATGATTACAACCTCACAAGACTCGTTGGCTGCCAAGGCATGAGGGATGGCTCTTAAAGGGCCAGTCTTGAGAGCATCCTCACCTGACAGTGGGTGATGGTGACTGGTGACTGAAGTCAGAGAGTTATCCTTTGCCTATGGCTGGCACTCCTCTGGTACCAGCTACCAAGGCCTTACCTCTCCCTAGCCTCAGGGCCCACCTGAAAAGGTTCAACAATCCTGTTAATCCCCCAGTACAATACTGTGCAACTACTATGCCATAACATGATAAGCATGCTGTTGCAGTTTTTCCCAGCTGACCAAGATGCTCATACCCCACCAAGCACATCATGCTATAGCTTCCTGCAATCTACACCATAGCTCTGAAAACAATCTATCATTCCCTAAATCTGATAGGTGCAGTCCATGTTTTGCATACAGTTGTGGGATTTTTACCATGATTCCATCATGCTGCAGCACAGGATCCCCAGAAGAATCCATAATTCGATGCATGGCCATATTGGTCAAACCATGTGCCTCCTCTGTGGTGCTTGGATTCTGAGTGTGGTGCCATCTTTGTCTCTGAATCATGCTGGACCACATTATCTGTGTCTTTGGCCAATCACAATACACCTGTCCCAAATCTTATCTCATCCTGTTCCATAGTTCAACAGACTTCACAAGCCCCAAATAATTGAGGTGGATGATGAGCGCATCCGGTGGGCATGACTTTCAGCTGTGATCCAGGCGGCAGCTCTCCCCACTTTATTCCCCCTCTGGCTCATCCAATATATCCATAGCTGATGGGGATCGAAGAAAAGATTTACATCCCCTGTTCTCGTCATGCCCAGTGGACAAACGAATGGCCACATATCCACACTTACTTCACCCAAGAGTCCTGACCTATGAACAAAACAGAAAAAGAGAAGTTACAGTAACTACAGATTCACATCATTTTCAAATGCCTGAGACCTCTACTGTGCCAGGGACTGAATCTGTGCATCTATCCAGCCTTTTGCCATAGGTAGACAAACACCACCTAGGTGGTCTGCAGTCACTACCACATTCTCCCCCACCTAGCACCACTGACAAAGCAGATGATTTGCTTGATTGGGTTATTTCACATACCCTAAAAGCCCCACAGAAAGTGAATAGGAAGGCTGTCTGAAACAGCTGTGCTTCTGGGTCTGCATATAGCGCTGCAAACATCCCTGACAGTGACAGACACTATGCTGAGTGTTGGCATTGTACTGCTGGGGATGCCAGTGTGTTTTTTTCAAGGGGGCTCTGCCCCCGAACCCCCCATGTGGGGATCTCCACCCCCACACACCCCGGTCTCTATACAACTCTGAGTCAGAATTGTCTTGGGGAGGGGGCAAAACACCTGGAGATGTACTGCCGGTGTCTGTGGGGACCATCACAGTGACCCAACACTTTAGTTGGATTCTGTCCTGTGATGGTCTTCGCAGTGGCAGTATTGACCTGTGGTTGGCATACCATGCTTCGGAAGCAGATGCATAAACTTTGGGGAAGACAGTCATTATTTTAATCAACAATGCTGGGCTGATCAGGTGTCATTTGTCTACCTTTTTGGGGTCCCCGTGGGCCCATCCTTCCAACATCTCATGCACCTGAAAGGCCTGCATTGTATCTCTCAACACATAGCTTTAGCAAACCAGGCAATCCCTGCCAAGTACCATCCCACCATTGCTGGTGTAGAACCTTGACTTTTCATGTGGAGTAGGTATGCACATAGTTGGTTTTCTTTTACTGGCCCAGCTGCTGCCTCATGCCCAAAAAGCTCTCCACCCCCTCTGATATGCTGCCCTCTAACTAGGAATTACTGAGGATTGAGTAATTCCCATTCTTCTGGATCACCAACTCCAAGAGGTAAGGCAGGACTTCCCTGGGGAACATCTCTGGTTCCAGTGTCAGCTGTCGAAATCTCTCCTACTGTAAATAAGAAAGCATGTCAGCCAAGTCATTATATACACTAGGTACATGCATCGGCCTGAACTATATATTCAAGATCAAACACTTCAATATGAACACCCTTATCAGATTCCACATGGGTCCTTTCACCCTAATTGCCCATTTATGCTATACACTTCCCCTGTATTGTGTGTTATAAATGTTACCAATTTGTGCAAACTCTTCCCTCCAAAATCACTAACACCATGATGATGGAAAAGAATTTGAGGAGCATGACTTGACGTAGCAAGCCAGCATCCACCCAGGCTTAGGGCCAAGGCCGTAAAGCCCACACCCCTGGAGGCATCCTTCATAAACCTCCAACTCTTGCTTTGTGACCTCTGTGGGTCCAATGGCCACCCCATTAAAACATGACAGGTATGCCACCGATATCTTTAGGTCATTACGCATGGACTCAGTGACACAAAGCCTGTGATGGGGCTTACTGCAGCCCACCCTGCTCTTGGTTAGGCTATGAGAAAAGGTTCTCCCCATCAAGATTATTTTGCAGGTGAAATTAAGGTAGCCCTGGAGCTAGTCCAACTCCCTTAGGGTGAGTTTTTGCACCTGAACTACCTTGTGCATCCCTGCTGTCAGGGCACTGACCTTCTTGTGCAGCAAATGAAACTCTCTGGCAACTGTATTGATTTTGATACCCAAAAAGTACAGGCCCGTGCATGGTCCTTCCATCTCATCAAGAGCTAATGGCACTCACCAGTCCTCACACATGGTTTGGAATGCTCCCTTCAGTTGTGTGCAGTGATCAGTCCCTGTCTTGCCAACAAACAAAAAGTTATCCAGTTAGTGAATGAGTTCCTACCCGCGTGCCACTTTAGCTGTGACCCAATACAAGAAGGTGCTGAATTGTTCAAACACGGCATGCACCATGGCACAACCCATGGGCATACCATTATCCAGATAATGCTGGCCTTTGAACTTCATGCACAATGAGTCCCTGCTCTGATGGTGTACTGGCAACAGGTAAAAAGCTGATTCAATATTGGTCTTGCCCAGTAATGCCCCATTTCCCACCCCCTTCACCACCTTGATGGCTGTGTCAAATAGCTCATATAATTCTGCAGTATCTGATGATTGACTGAGTCACCCACCATGTAAGATAAGTGATTTATCAATCTGAACTCCCTGGCCCCTTCTTTGGCACCAGTCCTACCAGATATACCCAGAGGTGGGAGTATGGTGGTTGCTTAAATGGACCACTAAACCTACCTAATCCTACTTTCTTCTAAAGTTTAGCTTGCCTATGTCCCTGGCAGATTTCAAGTTCTCTGCCTCACAAGCCCTACAAGGGCCTTTGTACAGAATCCTGAAATGCTATGCAAAATGCTCTGCCAGTGAACGGGCAGACTATCTGTCCATGTAGCCCTCCAACCAGCATGCAATGCGCTCCACCCTTCTTGGAGTGAAATGGTTCTCCCTGTCCCTTCCAAAAGGGCTTGTGGCTGATTCCTTTCATGCATTGTACAAATGAGTGATTCTGCCCACGGGAAAAGCACTCATGCTTGTTATTTACGGCCTCTATTTTATATTTCCCATGATTGTAATGGTATCACTGCCCCCTTCCCACGCCCCCTTTTCCATATTTCCCACTGTAAGCCCACTGCTCCCCATTATTAAAGCCCAATCTAGGGGACTTGATATAGCACACCAGGAAACCTCTATCAGAATGCTGTACACCCCCACCAGTCTTAACAGAACACAACAGGGGATGATCCAAAGCCCCACAGGCACTACTGGGGTTATTCTGTTTCCTCCTGCAGAACTCCTCATTGTACTTGAAACACCCCAGGCCCCCTTTTGTAGCATGAATCACCATAATGTGGCTGTAGTAACTCCACAAACTGTACACTTCTTGTAGGCATGATTTTGTAACAATCCCACATAAATGGCAAAGGCTGCTTGCCAGTTTTCCCAGGTGCACCGAATCATTACCTTCCTCCTGTACTCTACCCCCTCTCACTTCTTCTTGTTCTTCTCTGATTCCTTCTCCACCTCTGGTTCTTTGGGCCTGCTGAGCATTGTAAAAATATCCACAAATTTGCCACTCACAATCTGCTGAAACACTTTGTCAGACAGGTGAGACCCCGTGGGCTGACCTATGAACACATAAGAACCTAGAAGAGACTTTGCCAGTTACTGCTGCTCTGGTTCCCCACCTCCCAACTGCCCTGTTCTCAGCCTTGCACTACCGCTAGGTGCATCCAGCTGTCTCTTTTTTCTTTCCTGCGATCACAGCCAACAACCTGTCCATCTTTTCTACCTGCATCATTGGAGGCAGCGGAGGGCCCCAGAAGAGGAAGCAGACTTGTTCCCCTGGCTGCGAGGGATTGCTGGGCTGTGGGGTGAGAAGGGTGGCAACAGTAGAATGGGAAGACCAGGTTGTGGTTCCAGCAGTGGGGCCACAGGGACTGGAGCTGGTGAAAATGGAGCTGGCAGCGATGACTTTGGGCCGAGAAGTGGCCCCAGTGCCGGCAGTGGCACAGGACATAATGGCATATGAGGGACTGGCAGAGTCCACAATTGGTAAGGCACTATCCCCAGTGGAGGCAGTGGCTACAGATGTGGCCCAGGGAATGGACACAATAGGACTAGGACTAGTAACTGCAACAATGGTTGAGGGGACCAGAGAACAGAAGCCGGTGTTAGCAATAGATTCTATCCTTGGACTGGTGGTTGCAGCCCCAGTTGGGGTAACAGTGGGATGGGGGCATTACTAGTGTTCACTAGGGTTCTGACCCATGGTCACTGCTGCTGGCAGTGTTGGCTGCAGCTCTTCCCTGGGACCCTTAGGCTAAGGTGTCACCTTCCATTGTTTTCCTGGTTTTCTGGGAGGTGGCACTCCCATCCCTGGTGCGGTCATCTGGAAAGTTTGCCTAAACAAATCCCATAACTCATCATTTGACATACAATCAAAGTCAAGCCTACATGGCTGTAGTGGTGTGGGCACTGGTGTAACATTCTTGACCTTTCTCAACCTTCCTCACCTGCGTCTTGACTGTGCAACTTCTGCTGGTTCCTGGACAGGAGTGGATGGCTCCAGCTGTGTCTGTCTTGCCAGTTCCACTAAGCCAGGTCCACTCAGATTGCTGAAGACTGCATCCCACCATCCTGTACCTCTCTCCCATACCAGGGCCATCAACTGCTGTTCGAACTCTGCACTCATGATGGGCCTTGCTGCCACCATGGTGACTGTCAAGATGTTATGAACTAAATGCAATAATGCACATGGATGCCTTGTTTGCTATTCAGGTCTCTGCCTCAACTGCACCACCAGGTAAACTGTGATAGAGCACAAATTAGCTGAAGCCTCATGTGATCATCCCCCTCCACAGTGACAAGTCATCAACTGGACCTAACTAGCCATCACCTACTCCCTCAATGTATTAGTCCCTGCCAGGATTTGAACCACTGATCCTTTGCCTGCTAGGTGAACACTAGGTGCCACTAACCTGAAGGTTGGCTTCCCAGTCTTTTCCCCCTCGCTATTCCCCTTCTGATCCCCCCTTCTCAAATGGGAAATTTGTCCTGTTGTATGCTGCAGACTCTGGTCAGAAAGTGCCAGAAAACATTCTTACTTGGTTGATTGACACTGGCTGACAGCAGTTTGTTTTCTTCCTTTTATTTTTTTTAACTAAGTCCTGTGTGACCCAATAACAAATGTTCTAACATTTAAGCAACAACAAAAATGGTGCTGACATGTCTTGTGCCAGAAATGTGACGATGTAATTCTGTCTCTTCAAAGACAGGGCTGACCTCTGCATTCTGATATTACTGGGAGGATACATTTCTGCTTTTCTGTTTCCAACATTTGATAGCATTACCAGAGAGCTTTTTCTGTTTGTTTTTTTTGTTTTTTTGTTTTTTAGAAAAGATTACACAACATTTTTATAATATAAGTGTGTGTTCTGCCAGCAGGATTTCAACAGTCCATCCTTTGGAATTCTGCTAATTAACTCATGACCTGTATCAGTGAAATATAACTTAGTTGGGCTGCCTCTGATCCAGCTCCGAGGAGTCCCCCATACGGGGTTGGGGGTGAAGGGTGGTATTCACACAGCATGGCATCCACTGAATCTTTCTGGTTGCTCTACTTGTTCAGTTTATTTTATTTATTTTTTTTACTTTCTATTTTTTCTCCTCCTCTCCCCTCCAACTCTGATCTCTTCGGGAGTACCTAGGAGTCATCCCTCTACAGTCTGCTCCACCTGGACAACCCTCCTTCACCCCCTGTAGCCACAGTTTACCCACCGGGTGGGGATGAGGTGGGCCCCAACAGCCTGGACTTCTGGTGGTGTCGGTCAGGAGGGTGGCCACAAATCAAGGGCAAGTTCTGGTGTTCCATCTCCTCCTGAGCTGAAAGGGCATTTTCCCCTGTTCTAGGGAATGACTAGTGCACTGACATCAAGGTGTTGCCACCGTCTGCCACTCCCCACTCCTTCTCTATGCTCCAGCACTTGCTGTGCCTCTGACTTCCGTCAGAGGCCAGTCAGGCACCAAGCAGAACCCCTCTCCCTCCGGGAAGAGGAGAGCTATCCTCCAGATGCTCGATCCTCTCCCTCCCCTGCCGACCCCCAGCAACCCTGGCTCATTCCCAAACCCGCGTCACTGGTATGGCTCAAGATGTGGCGTCCAGCACCTCAACTGTCAGCACCACTGGGCTGGCCACTTGTTCAGTTTAAATTGTAAGTGATGAACCTCATGCTTCAGTGCTTTGCATTCACTCCTTTAATCCACATAATCACTGTCAGAGCACAGAAAGATTCCTTGGTCAAACAGACCACTCCATCTAAGGAATGGAGAGCAGTGAATATTGCAACCACAACATGCCAAATTTAGTGGCCACTCAAAAAGGTATACTTACATATCTATTTTACATAGTTAAAGCATCAGTTGCTGCACATTGGAGCTTGAAAAAAGGCTTACATTTTCACTACATATAGCAACACTGTTGATTTGCCCAGGTTTTGGTGAGCACACACCTTCTCCAAAAGCAAACCCTCCTCCCTGAAAGCATAGCAAAGTTATCTGGACAAATAGTCTGTGGATGGGGAGTGCTGTAGCTCATTAGCTTAAAGCTCCACCTCCTGGTGCTACTTTTCTTTGCTGAAATGGATTGATTTATTGGTATCAAATCACAATACCAAGGCTCAAACTGCCAGATCATCTGCAAACCTTCCTCATACCCCCTGTATGTAGTCAGCATTGGGGGCGGTATCGTCAGTCCCTTGCCAGATGGCATGGTGACCTGTAGACTCCTGACCCTGGCCCTGTGACCACCGAACACTGGACTTATCCTGCTGGTGATCCCCTTTTCTTGAGGGAGGCACAGCCAGCCTCCTCAAAGCTGCAGCTAGTGTAGCAGAAAGCTGGATGCCTTAGCAAGTAGATTCAAGTTCAATATTATGCATCATAACGCAGGTAAGGTTACGGGGTGTGGGGAGGTTGTTGTGTCCCAATGGCAAAATGGGAATAAAGCTCCCCATGAGAATCTGTGTTTAACAGTATGCTTACAGTTTTTTCTCAAATCATATACAGTGCAAGCTGCTTTGAATGGACTGATGTGGTCTCATTGAATTCATCCTCTATAGCACTCATCTGCGATAACCGAAAATGCAAAAAATGGCCACGGACCCTACTTGCAGGGATACAGTATAATTACTGCGCTTATGTATGCACTTGCTAGAGTGTTCACTGTACTGTGCTGCACTTATTAAGGTAACATGCTTTGTTTCTTGTGTGGGGTGGTCAATTAAAAGTTCAATCTTTATTTGTTTATAACTTTAAAAACTTTCAGTGCAGCATAAGGAACTGAAGGAGCAATGTGCTTGTGTACTGTACTGGGTTGCTGATAATCAATGAAAGAACTCAGTAATCTTGGGTTGCTTTCCTCTGGCTGTAGTGTACATACTCCACTCCTTATTAGTTCAAGACAGTAGGTCCAAGTTAGGCAGGATATCGAGCCTCTGTTCCATTGCTCACTGAAGTGTCAAGAGTGCATCACGCACATCAGTGCTTGTAATCTGCTGCTGTCAGTTCACTCCATTCACCCCCGGCCATATCCAGAAGCACCCTCTGTCCCATGGCCTTTATGTGGTGGCATTTAAAGGCATAAATAATTCCCTGATCTAATGGTTGAATGATAGATGTTGTATTCAGGGGAAGGAAGATCATTTTTATATTTCTCAGCCCAGCTAAATTAGGGTGCCCGCTAAAATTATTTAAGATCAGAGAGATCCTTCTGCCTTGTAGCTTCTGATCCCAGAAACTGACCCACTCGAAAAGATGTCCCCAGTCATCCATGCACTCCTGTTGCTGCGATAGATGACTGGGGGTGGTGAATATTTTTAAAACATCATGGCTTGGCCGATTTCCCTATCACCACAAGTTCCATTTTTTCTGTGCCACTCATGTTGCTGCAAGCCAGAACAGACAGACATTCTTTGGTTTTCTTCTGGCCTTGGGGAAGGTCATCCCGGAATGTCAATGTACTGTACCCGACACAACATAAAAAAACACCAGTTTCGTCTGTGTTAAAAATGTTTCCAGGCTCATACCCTGCAAGGACACCGGGGAGGACACTGGTGAGCCAGCCACTAGCCCTGCTGCAATATGCACTCAGCTTCTCTCTGTGAGTGTGTTTGTAACAAATATTGTGGTGGCTTTTGCATCTCTGGAGCCAGCCCTCAGTGTGATTGAAGACCAGTTTTCCTAGGCCTTTGGCTAGCTGCTTCACCTTTTGTAGCAGCAGTGATCCACTAATGAGAACCTCCCACTCCCTAACACTGCTAAACCACTGAAGCAGTGCATCTTCCACTTCGGCATCCTTACCATTGCCTTTTATGAGAGGGGTTCTGATTTGAATGCCACTCGGTGAGGATTCTTTCTTTAGCATGGATAAGATCTGACACTGTGAATTTTGGTAGGGACAAGTGTGCCGCTAGATCACTAATGTTCATCTTTGGGAGTGAATTGATCTGTTGAAGAAGTTCAGCCTTCCGAGAGAGCAGGATAGCCACTCACTTTGATGCCATTGGGACCAGCATGACAAGCAGGAGCAAAAAACAAAGCACAACACTTATGCAGCACAGACACAGCAATCTGATAAGCAGCTGCTCACTGAGCTATTTAAGACCTGCCTGCCACCTGGGATCACTCAGCTAATTAGCAGTAAGCACTTCAATTTTAATAAGGTGTTAATGGGTGTCTGCTGGAAAACAGAAGCTGTTAAGTGCTGCTGTTAAGTGCTGTTAGGTGCTATTTGATGTCTGCTCAATACGGCAATCAAGGTCCAACTTATCAAATAAATTTAGCATTGCTGGCATATTAGCGGAATCGGGACTGCAGCTTTTGTCCACTTAACTTGATTGTCCGTGAAATCCGTGGATGTCTTAAGTGGCTTTGACTGTATGTATGCAATTTTTTTTAAACCAAGGATCCTGAGGATAGTTAAACTGAGGATCCCAAGGACAGCAGTCCTCAGAATCGCTGTCCTGGCAGTGAGGCCAGCCATATGGTGGTCAGCATTAGAATGCCAACTATGCTGCTCAGCAGAAGCCCTCCCAATACCCCTCCTTACAATCTTCTTCTCTGCCTTGCAGAATTTAGAGATCTCCTGTCTTCAGAGCTGGTGTGTCCTGATAGCAAAATGAGAATAAAGGCACCTACATGAATCTGTGTGGAGCAGACCACGCCCTGTTCTTACTTTACTGATATATCATTTTTTAAAGAAAAATATGAGGATCCCAAGGACATCAGCATGCAGATTTGTTGTCACAGACTCAGGCCTGCCACATGGTGGTTGGCATTCTACCGCCGACTGTGCTGCATGTCAGAAGCCCCCGATGCCTCTCTTTCAGTGGTAGACAAAATGACAAAACTTTGTAATGCAGAGTAATCCACAAATTCTGCCAATTTTGAGAGGCAAAATGCAAAATTTCACCTGCAGAATGGCAAAATTTCACCTGCAGAATGGTAAGATTTTGCCACAGAAGGTGAAAAGTCACCCCTGGAAGGTGAAATTTCACCTGCAGAAGGCGAAATTTGACCTTGGTGAAATTCCACCAAATGCAGAAAATTTTGTGGATTACTCCATGTGGCAAAATTGATCACTTCACCATGACTTCGCTAGCGGAATTTAAATTCACTGCATCTCTACTCTCCTTCCATCCCCTTCTTCCTTTGCAAGAAATTAGAGCTCCTGTCCCCTGGAGCTTGTCCAGTCATGTTCCCTGACAGCAGGCTTCTTCTGTTCCTGCTCAGCCACCCATGCATACTACTGAGCTACCTGCTGATAACATTTTTAGCCCCAGTTTTTCTTAATAAACTGGTCTCCCTCTGGTCAAACAATCCAGCTCTTGAAATACCTTATAATCTCTGACCATGAAACCTTTTTTCTGTGAGTCATCTTAGTGCTGGAGCCTGACATTTCTGGGGCTCTTATCTGCTGAAGGCTGGGGCCAAAAGATGACAGAGCCTCCATTGCAACCATTTAAAGGAGTAGTCCACCCAGAATTTGCAAAAAACATATGTTATGGATAGTGTTTTGATATGTATGTTAAGTCCTAGTGTGTCCTTCCCTCTGTCTGCTATTAGGAGTTTTTCCTAAATTAGCCTGCTAGCTGTATGGCAGTTTTACAACCCCTGGGGATCTCCATCATAAATAGGTTTATTGGCTTTCTTTCTCCTACGATGCACCCTGTCTCATGAGACAGTGATGTAGCCAGGCCCTTAGATTTAGCATGTACACTGCCTTAAAATCAGTTTAAAATCAGTTCACAACATCAGAGTTTTGTAACTGTTCTTATCCAGGTAGCACAAATGGCAACAGTTACAGTTTAGCAGAAACCTGAGAGCAAGCTAACTGGGCTTGCTGTAAGACAACAGCTACTAAATACCTCTAATTCACTATTTTTGTTTTCTATGTGCATCAGGTCTAGCTAGCAGGAGTGTTTAAATTTTAAAACGTTTAATTTTTTCAAACTATACACAAACCATAAAAGCACAGAAACTGCCCAGATCATCAATGCTATAATTAATAAAGACTCTAGCTGTTTTCTTACAGAAATCCCACTCAGTTAGATGTCAAGTATTTGATAAACTGTAAATGTAGGTATCAGCATTCTATTAGCAGTTAGTGCTGGTTTTGTTCTGTGACAAGATGTTCATTTTTTTATTCTCTTTATTTTTAATTTTTTTTTTATAAATGAAGTGTATGGAATGAAGCTGTAGCCTAGCAATTGCAAATTACTTTGAAGTCAGCTTTTCTCCTGCCTGTGGTATGGTATGGTATGAAAGCAACAGGATGGCAGTGACTATTCCAGCTACACATTTGATTCCATTTTACAATGGTTCACTGCACTACACATTTAGTGCATCACACTTTTTCAAATAATAAAACAAATATTCTCCAAACTGAATAATTCACACATACATATTTTTATACTTTATTAAAAATACACTTCACATCTGTAATAAAAAAATAAATAAATAAAAGAAAGTAGTGTCACAGAGCAACATCAGCCCTAACTCCCAGTTCCCTCTAGTAGAATGATGGTACCTACATTTATGGTTTAGCAAATACTTGAGAGCTGAGTACGTGTTCTGTAAGAAAATAGCTACAGTCTTTACTAATTTAGCATTGATGATCTAGGCAATTTCTGTGCTTTTTATTATTGTGTGTAGTTTGATGAAATAATATTCTAAAATGAAAACTCTTACTACTGCTAGCTAGACCTGACACACACACACCAAAAACCCAAATAATGAATTAGAGCTATTTAGCAGCTGTTTTCTTACAGAAACCCCCATTAGCTAGCTCTTGGGTATCTGCTAAACTGTAACTGTTGCCATTTGTGCTCCCTGGATAAGAACAGTTACAAAGCTCTGCTGTTGTGAACTGATTTTAAAGCAGTGCACATGCTAAATCTAAAGGCCTGGCTACATCAGTGTCACATGAGACAGGGTGCATCATAGGAGAAAGAAAGCCAATACACCTATTTCTGATGGAGATCCCAAGGGGTCGTAAAACTACTATACAGCTAGCAGGCTAATTTAGGAAAAACTCCTAATTGCAGACAAAGGGAAGGACACACTTGGATTTAACATATGTATCAAAACACTCTGCATAACATATGCTTTTTGCTAATTCTGGATGGACTACTCCTTTAAATAAACCAAGCCCCTCCTTCCAGCAGGTAGCTGCTCTCTTCACTTGAGAAACTATCCACCTAACTGCTCCTTCCCCTTTGGGCAGAAGCTACCCCTCACCCCTGCCAGTCTAGATGTCGTTTGGGGGCATGCCCACAAACAAACCCACCAATGGCTATTCATTGCAGGCTGTACCACTCTCTGAGGCAACAGAAGAGAGCTCAATGTAGCTGGTGTAAATTTATATTTACAACTAAAACTAGAAGGTACTATCATATGTTCAGAATTTGATTCAGATCAAAAATATGTAGAGAGGTATTGACAGCAAGAACCACCTGAAGTAGTTTTTTTATAGACAGCATATATGTTTTGATTGCTGAAGATGTTTTCTCTCATCTCCCAACACAAAATTCACTGTCTCACATGTTATAAATGTTGCCCTTGTTATTGTTTACTGGGATTGATAATTTCAAATGACTATGTGTAATTGTAGGGAGGTATTTAATTTTTTTTATTATTTTTACAACTAGTGTAATGATGTGAATAGGGTTGGGAAAATGTTAAAATCCAAAACATGTAGTAGCAGAATTCAGTTTTTATTGTCCAATGGAAATGAGATTCTTTGGAAAATATTTCACCAGCTTACACTTGCAGAAATGTGTGGGTATACAGAAGTTTCTTCCACAAGCTGCCGAGTCACAAAGTTTAATTCCCTCAGGTTTTGGGCTCTCAAGGCCCACAGGTTTAGTGTTATGTCATTATCCACCCTGTGAGTGGACATCTTCTATAACCAATTTACAAGAACAGTGTTAGAGAGTAGGTGCCAGATGCTGGGATCAAACCAGAAATCCCTCATCTCAAAGGTAGCAACTATAAGCAGTTTGCTAATGGCAATGCCACATTTTCTGCAGTGGGCACAGCAACCCGCCCTTGTTACCAGGTTACATCCAGAAACAGATCAGGAGAAATGCTTAATTATGAACTTAAATTTTAGTGAAAAAAATCTCAAGGCAACTGCATGACTCACAGCAAGCTCAAGACTAATCCATGACTTCCTTGCATACAAGTATGGTGGCCAACAAAGGCTAAAAAAGCATATTCTTTTTACTGTACTGACACATTTGATGAGTGGAATGGCTGCCACTGGGGGAGTACAGTCTCAGACTAAACATACCTTAGCCAACCTACCAGTAGCCAAACTGTGGCTCAAAAAACATTTTTGTATTTAATACCAAATAACTGTTTGACATGCCAGATTTCTATTGCAGTTCCACAAGAAAAGGCACAAATTCAATGTCATTAAATGTATAGGTAATAATTTTGTTATTTGGCTAAAATATACAGGTGACAGCTGGTCAAAAAGTTTGCATCATTTTAGACTTCGATCTTTAACTGATTACCCTTTATATGAAAATGATGTGAGGTGCAGAATGAAAATATGTAAACTTATTTTGAAATTAATATCAGAAATTTAAAAAAAAACTATCAAGAATATTAGTTGTGTGTCCTTACTTTCTTATAATATTCTTGCATATTTTATGTGGTTCCAAAATAATAATGGAACAGAAAATGTATCAATACTTTCTTGCAGGATTCATGCAGGTTTCTTAAATTTGTGGACAGGAGCATCTTATTCCATAAATATGTAAATTACAACTTACTTGTAAGGAATTCTGCTTGCATAATTTTTTTCATGCAATAAATATATCAGATGACTTACATAAACCATATATAATTTGTTATGGAAAATCTTTATGATCCCTTCATTTAAACTTGCATGAATCCTGCCAGTGTCAACTACAATTCTTATTGGGTTTCAATCAATATACTGTAACTGCACAATACTTGCCTTTTTGATAAGGGATGGAAGACTAAAAGAGTTATTTTTCAAAGGGATAAACCTTACATCACAGTTTCTTACATTCCATTGCCATAGTTTCCATACTATATTTTCTCACATTCACATCAATGTTTTTACAAACCAATGTATAATTCATGCATTTAGGAGTTGATGGTTCAGTGGACTGTTCAAGTATTAAATCGTAACAGATGTATTTTTAATTCACTCATATTACAGCATATAGATATATTTTTGAGATGTTGCTCTTTAAATAATCATTTAATTGTTCACATAAAACATCTTGTTTGCAGTTTTATGAAAAATAACCATTAAGACTGAATTAGCAGTTCTAAGCAAAATTGCCTTATCATATGTTATAAATGTCAGAACTGTATCAGAAAACACATTGATCATAATATTAACACTTATCATTGCCAGACAGGGTTAAAGAAGCTTAATATTGACATAAAAATTGACTCTGCTTGTTAGAATCTCTAGGCATTCAGGGCAATACAACACCTCACAGTTTCATAAGGTGGCATCATTTCCAAAAATGTAGATGGAATTGTTGCTATTAAAGTGTACTGAACAATGAAACAAAGTTGTGTGAAAAATTATGTAATGACAAGTGTGGTGAGTATTTTTTTTCATTTTACTAAAGCCATTTAATGTTTTTTATATCCTGCATACTAGAGTCAACAATGATATTTTCATTTTGTGACACAAAGGGGAGAAAGGCTTTTGAACCCAATCTACTTCTAGCCTGTTGGAGGGATACTCTGATGCTAATCAGAACAGGCATTTGCCAGCTGTCTCAAAACTCTTTGGTTGCCAGATTGGTCATATACAATGTGGTACAGTACCATTTAGTCCTCAGGGTACTATTGCCAGTAAAAGATAAAGCAAACATTTTGCAGTGCAGATTAACTTTGGTACTTTACAATGTTTCACTTGAAGCAGATGCAAGCATTCTTTATATTAGAAAGGCAATCTGCTTTCACCGCTACTGTAGTTCACCAATATGAAAATTAAGTGCCCTGGCCCACGTTAGAAATGTTAGAAAACCATTATCATCTGATATCTGTTCAGCTGCCTATGTGAAATGAGTTGTGGTGGTTTCAGTCCAGTTTCCACTGGGTATGGGTCCACATCACAAAATCACTAGAGAACCAATACTAGCTGTACACTTGTTGGCAGTCACCCATTAGATGTCTTTGGGTGAGTGATTATTGCATTGGTCCCCTCACTTTGAGGTGTTCTCTACATGACAGGGTTAAGGCATGCCAGTGTGTTGGAGTGGAATGGCTCACACCACATACTCTATTGTTATACTTGTTATGTAGCTAAATAGTGGAGTTATGTATCTGTCTATATCTGTCTCTATCCATTCATCCATCTATCCATCTATATCTCTGTCTGTCTGTCTATCTATCTATTCATCTATCTATCTATCTATCTATCTATCTATCTATCGATCTGTATATCCATATATCTCATTCCCCTCCCATGGGGCATACTTAACAAGCCCTGGATATCCAGCTCATCACAGATGGTGAGCAAAGTGTCCATCATGTTCAAAAAGTACTGAATATCTGGGACTTGACAGCAAGAGTCTGGGCCAGATCAGGGCAAGCAATGGGGTAGTGACATTGATCTGCAGGTCTGTGGGTGCAACAAAAGGTGGCAATTACAGACTATGCTCCAAACCATTGGGATTGGGCTTGCAGTTTGTCATGAGGGATTGACTACTGAAACCCAGGCTTTTTGTGTGCAGTCAGAATGTGGCAAGGTAAGCTGCCATCTGTGAAAAGGAGGCATGCTTGGTTCCATGTTATACTGATTCCCCTATCATTGATTGGCTGATGTCAGGGCTCATGAGGCCTGTTTATCCAGGAACTGGAACAGCCAGCCAGTTGGCTGCAATGTGCACTAGGCACAGAACAATCCTCCATGGAAGGCTTGAGATTTTATAATTGACCAGCTGCTGAAGGGCTAAGTCAGTAGGAGATGATGTCCACCTTGCTGGGACATAGCGCATGCAGCAGGAGATGTCAGATTCATCCTGGAGGGTGGAGGAGCTGTAGGGGGTGGTAGGCTGCATGGAAGCAGGCTAGCAAGGCTGCTGGAATCTGTGATCAGCCACTCAACATAGTCAAGCACCTGCATGGTAAGGAGAATCCCATCAGAAGAGACAAAGAGAAGCCAAGAAGAGTTTGCCATGCAGTCAACTGGGTACAGAGGCTTTTGTTGATGTTCAGCTGGAGGCTATACAACCATTACAGAGAGAGAGAGGGGGAGAGAGAGAGAAAGCCAAACCTGAGAGATGGCACAACCACACAAACAGATAGCAATAACTTTAAGAGTGGGAACTGAGAAATCCCAACACATGGTTGATTTTTGTGTTGATTAACAGGTAGTAATGTGTTTAGAGCACAAAGTGTGTAAATAAGGGCTTTGGGGAGCTGCGTGGCTTGATGGGGTCTCCTGGGCTTGGAGAAGCCCGACAATGGGAGGTGAAGAACCTCACAAGTCTTCAATCCCTGGAGATTCTCCTTCCCTTAAGAAGTGCCAGAGATAGGAGAAAGATGAAGGGCATGAGTTGAAAAGAAGGAAAGAAGTAGTCAACTGTAAAATGATTTTGAGGTGACCAGCATGTTAGTTCTCCTGAGGCACAGGAAACCCTGAATATGGATCACCGCTTAAGCTCTGCAACACTTATTTTGCTTAGCTAGATAGTTAGGGCTGGCAGGGCATCAGAAGCCCCATCTCTATTCCCAAGCCACTGTTGTAACCTACCGTATTCTAAGATTCCATCCGTAATAGATCAGAAACTTTTTTAAGTTACAATGTGTATTAGCTACTCTATGTTTCAGAAGCATCCTTACCTAAGCTCATGTACTGTAACATTTACACTCTACTTACACTTTTAGCTTACACAGTGTTCTGTTCCTCTGCATGTGCTTTATCCACAGTCATGAAATGATTTGGTTTGTATATAAACCCCTTCACAGAAAAGCACTTTTAGTATATGGTGAGCCAATGCATAGTGCTAGATTTGTGTTAAATACAGCTTTTTTGTCTAAACTTTTGCAGTAAGTTCAACATCAATATAAAACCATACAGTAACCATTTTATACATGAATAAAAATACTAAGAGTGGATCATTCTGTCTGCTAGTATTTGCAAATTAGTTTACTTAGCCCTGCTGACATTCAACCCATGCTTAACTTTAATAAAAAAATCCTCCCTCTTTGAAATGCTTGTTCTTAACCTACAGTACATTCAACTCAGTGAACACATTTAACTAGTGTTCAACTTTCAAAATATTTAATAATTTTAGTTTGATGCCTAGCTTACTGAATGCTTAACTGGCCATTCTCAACTAGATACTGTATGCTATTTTAGTTAAGATTCATGATCAGTTATACTTATTTATATTGGATGTGACACACTGAATGTATCACTATACAGTATATACAGAGAATGAATGACAGTGTGTGTTGTACAAGAAAAAAACTGTAATACAACTGAAGGTTGTGACAAGCTCATAGAGGTACTTTATGATCTCATTAGCCCCCAAGATGGTGATATGTCATGAATACATGGAACTTTGAAATCATCTTATATAATTTATATATATATATATAGTGTTTTATGTGTTAGTTTTTATAAATAGAACTTACAAATTGATTCACAGTAGAAGATTATATCAGACATTTAGAACTGCATACATTTCCCTAGGATACACAAATAATCTCATTTGATCCAGGCTGCTACATCGTAGGGTGCAAGCAAAATATCCTCATTAAACCCCAAACAGCTAACTTACTAATAAGAGATAACCAGGGTAATACCAATAAACATTGGACCCATTAAATAAACCTTAGTTCCTAAGGAAGCTTGCAAATGAAACTTATTGTTACCAAGGGTCCTGTAACAGCATTGACTGAATACGTATTGTGTTTAACTATGTAATACCCTACTGCCCCAGATTTATAAGAAAAGTGCATACTGTAGCATATAAGAAAAGACTATATACTGTACATACCAATAAACAGTACTTGTATTAACTTCATTAACTAACTGCTAAGTGGATATTGTAAATCTTTACTTACTAAGTAAAAAAAAATCTTTCTTTCAGTAATTGATTTAATTAAACTGTAAGTTGTTTAATTGATGACACAACTTCCAGGTTCCTCCTAGCTAAGACATATTGCTGTTATATGCACAGGACCACTTTAATACCACAATGCCTGCATTAAAATCAAAATGATCTATTTAATAAATGTATAACATGTCCTGTAGGTAGAAAAGGGGAAGGGGATAATATAAGCACAGCCATGAGGTTGGCATCATTTTAACTCTGATACTCATAACAATGCTTGAGATTGCTTTTGCAAAAAATTCCTCAGATTTTTTGGGGGTGCTTTCTTGTACTGTAGCAGTTTAGCATTTTTCTGTAGTGTAGGTTTTCTTCTGTAGTGTAGTGGAGTTTTATGAGACTTCCTAGTTGTTGTATAGAGTTTTTCTGTAGCGTTGTGTTTTTTTTTCCATGGTGTAGTATTGTGCATGTTTGTTGTCACATGCGTGCTTCTCTTTATTTATTCCCCTTATAAAAAAAGGCATGGTAGCGGCTGCTGATCCATTACTGTACAGGGTCAGTTTTCAGGATGGTGGAGCAGCATCTTTAGCCAGAACTTAGTGGCATGTCCTTTGCAATTTCAATTATTACAGGGTCACTATAAAATGTTTTCTGGGTGCTGGTGAGGGGAGGAGGGTGGTGGTGGGGTAATTTTTGTAAAATAGTGTCTGGTTGGGTGGGTGGAGGAGGTGGAGTGTGTTTGGCACATGGGTGGGGGAAGGTAAATATAACTAACTGTATCTTCTCTGGACTAACTGGCATTAATTCACCAGGCTGTGGGGAGAGGAGGGAGGAAGGATGCTAGTGAGGGGATGGGAGGGGTTTATGCAGTTTAAAACTATTTGAGAATTGGGAGGATGTTGAATTACATCACAGTGGGGGGGGGGATTTTATGTAACATAAAGAGAGACCACAACTGGTATATTTTTTTGCCCACAAACTGCAGAAATTTGCATGGAAGAACTATGCAAATTGCCTAATCTGTCCCTAAATTAACAATTTTCATAGCATCATTGTGCACACTTGGGTGATCCATTGGGCAAATAACTACATGAATTGCAGTTGTCTAAGTGAATTTTCTGAAATTCAAGAGATTTTTTTTCAGGAAGTGAATTTTTGGCAACTTTACACACCTCGTGCCTGAGTCTAGAAGGGTGGCACAAGTTGCAGCGGAACACAACTTGAGCCACTCGCAACTGCAACATTGACCATGTACCCTATTCTAGAAGGGGCAGGGTCTCTGCAGCTAAGTCCTGTGACTTGTGACATGTGGCCAGGTATGCTGAACTGAAGGCGCACCTGGTGAGCATGTTGCCCCCCACCCAGCTAGCCACAAGAGGCGCCCCACAGGGCTGCCCACTCTCCTGTCCCCCCAAACCTACATTAACTATCCCTCAGGGCATCCCATTCCCCCAGCCCCCCAAAGTGCCAAATAGAGCCCCACAAGGCATCCTATACCCCCAGCCCCTGAAGTGCCAAATAGAGCCTTGCAGGGCTTCCCATACCCCCAGTCCCCCAAAGTGCCATATAGAGCCCTGCAGGGCTTCCCATACCTGGACCCGCTGAATTCCCCATTGATACATGCCCCACAGGGTGGTGCTGTCATCCCCCCACCCATGTCCTGACCCCCAAGTCACTGGCTGCAAATGCGGCGATAATCCTGATGAGCCCTGGTAGGTTAGTGGACCCTCCACCCAGCTGTTCCAGCCCACCCAGTAACCCCTCACCCATCCTCAGCCGGCGACTGGCACAGCCCACCTCTCACCACCATGGCCAGGCTCCGACTGAGTTCAGTATGAGCACTTACTGAAAATACGTGCTCAGAAACTAATTTCTGAGCGTATTTTTACAGTATGCACTCATACTGAACTCAGTCAGCAGCTGGCCATGGTGGTGAGAGGTGAACTGTGCCAGTCGCCGGCTGGGGATGGGTGAGGGGGTGCTGGATGGGCTGGCATGGCTGGGTGGGGGGCCACTAGACTACCAGAGCTTATCAGGATTATCGTGGCATTTGAAGCCAGTGATCCAGGGGTCGGGGCACAGGTGGGGGATGGCAGCACCACCCTGCTGGGCATTTTACAATGAAGGATTCAGGGGGCTGGGAGTGTGAGCAGCCCTGTAGGGCATGTATTACACAGGTAGTTGGGACAGGGGGGTGGGCAGCCCTGTGGGGCACTTACTGTACAGGGGCATGTACAGTAGGGGGATGGGGCAAAATCGTCCCCCAAGTATAGAGCTGGTTCTGTGCAGTGCCCATTGTGGTAACAATGGGGGCAGTCAGGGCATGGGGGCACATGGACTGGGTTCTACAGAACCCTCAGAGGACATATGTAGGTTACACTAGTTGACTGCAGGTATAACTTACGATGCCAGTTATCCTCTGGGGTTTTTTGTAGAATCCCAACATTAGGGTCTTTGTTGCTGCCCTTCTGGAATAGGGCACAACTACTGCCATAAACCCGCTAGTGCCATGTCGCAGGAGGTTTATGATGCAACTGCTGGTGTAACTGCTGTTCAGCGCAAATGGCCAGAGACCTGTCGCAGGCCGCTTTGTAGAATTGCACAAGTCACAACTGCTGGTGTAAGTTGCTACTTGCACCATTCTACTTGGTGCAACTGCTGTTACACCAGGCATATGTGTACTAGAATCAGGCCCCTTTAGTCAGGAGTGGCATGGCCTTGGCAGTCAGAAGCTGCTTAGTGTTAGGCATGGAGAGCAGCATGCAGCTAGAAGTAGTGTGGCATCATGGTTGTGAGCGACTGGGAGTTGAAGGCAGAAGTTGCATGGAGATAGCAGTAGTATGAAGGTCTTGACAGCAGAAGTTAGTGTGGAAGCATTGAGGGACACGTCTGTTTGGTGAGTGAGGCTGGAGGGAGATATTTGGTTAGTGATAGGATTTTATGCTAGGTAAAGTTATATAGGAAGCATCTGTGTATTTGTGTATTGTTTTATGGGGGCTGTATTTGTGAAAAGTAATGAGGTTTTAGGGCAGTTGTTAAATAAGGTGGCTGTCATATGTGTTAATAAGGTGGTTACTGCATGTGTTAATATGATGATTGTTATATATCTTAAAGAGCTGCTGATGCCTTAAAAAACTTTGAAAACATAATAATTAGGTACAATTTAGCTTCCATCCCATATATATTGTAAAGATTCCTCCTCCCCAGTATATATTGCTAAGGATATTTTCAAGAATATATGATCTTTATCCTTCAGGGTTCATCTGCCTCTATAGCTGACTCCCTCCTTCAAGTCATAATCCTCTGTTATGACATCACAGTCTGTTGCCATGGGAGTAACTGTGATGTCACAAGCAGTGCATTATGACCTCTGGTAGGGAGACAGCAACAGGAACAGACAAACTCTTCTGGAGCAAAGATTCTGTTTTTATGCAGATGACCTCAGTAATAAATAATCAGGAGGTGGAATACAGAACTAATGTGAAATGCGAGCTGGACTGTGTCTTAGTATTATGTTTTGGTGAAGTTCTCCTGAAGGTATCAGCCGCTCTTTAAGGACCATATAGCCCTGTATGAAGCAAGTTATACATTTGACATGATACTTTCTCAGACATGAAATTTATTGCATACAAACTACATTGATGCATACATTTGGGTTGCAAAGCCTCAAAAGGAGGTAAATCTGGAGTAACGGTTTTCAACCCTAATGCCCATCTCTTTTCCCATCCCCAACCCTCATAACCCATGGCCAAATCACAGGTCCAGGGCTATGCACCATGGGTCTGCTGCTTCAAGTTACAGGTCTGGGGAAATGCCCCATGTTTCCAGAGCTTTGCATCAAGTGTGTCAGCTACAGGTCTTGGGCCATATGTCCCACAGATCAGTCATGCATGATAAGGGTAAGCTACCGATCTAGGGTTGTGGTGTTGGCTCAAGTGCAGGCTTGGTACCATGATGTTACAGTACATGGCACTGGTGTTTCACAAAGGGGCCACAGGCCTGCATTAACTAAGATACTGTTCTTGGGCTGTATTCCACAGATCTGTTGCTTCATGTAAAGACTGCATGTTTTGGACCATGCACCCTGGGTCTGTTTCCTTGAATATACGATCAACCTACACATTCAGGGCTGTACCCCTAAGGTGTGCTGCTTCACTTAGGGCACACATACAGTAATTTGGACAATGTAAAATGATAGTGCTCTGTCCAACTTGCAAACCAGTCTACTATACAAGTGCAGAGTTGTGTCTCACATGTCTACTGCTTTGCTTTGGGACCACAGGTTTAGGATCATGCAGCATGGGTCTGCTCCTTTGAACTTATAACCAGCCTACATATTCAGGGCAGTGCCCCATGGGTCTGCAGCTTTGCTTAGGGACCATGGATTTGGGGCTATGTACCATGGTTTTGCTCCTTCAAACCTTGATAAACCTACAAACCAAGCTACAGGTGAAGAGGTATGCTCCACATGTCTGTTTCTTCATTTAGGGCCCACGGATTTGGGACCATGCACCACAGTTCTACTTCTTCAACCCTACAAAGTAAGGTACAGGTTTGGAGCCATGCCTGATGACTTTGCTTCTTGTATATGGCCCTACATCTAATAAAACACCTATGAAAAACTCATGGAGAACAGCCTACATCTGTATCTTGAAGCAGCTCAACCATGGAATATGGCCCAGGACCTGTAACTTGGCCTTTGGTCATGAGGATAGAGGATAGGGCTCTGCTGGGCATTAAGGCTAAAACCCCTAACACCATATTTTCCTCATTTTGTTCCTTTGTATACCTAATGTATTCATTAATGTAGGTTTTGCAATGATATACAGTACACACACACACACACACAAACACAAACACGTAGAAATCTTGATATTCAGAAGGTCAAAATAAGGGATTATACTTTGGACTAGGGTTACATTACCAGCAGAGTGCCTCAGGGATCCATGTTGAGTTGTTCATTATTTAACATTTTTATTTCATCTATGCAGACTTTCCAGAATTCATGGCTGATAAAATTCGCTGATGATACTAAGATAGGAGCCATAGTCAATAATATGGAAGGCACTATCAACTTTCAGAATGATTTAGATAATAGATAATTTGGGAACTTGGGCACAAAAACACAAACTTAGATTTAACATCAATAAGTGTAGGATCATGCACTTTGGGAAGAAAAACAAGCTTGTGAGATATACAGTACATTCCAATGAAGGCAACTATTGGTCACTGACAAGGAAAAAGACTTGGGTATCATTATCAATAATAAATTAACCTTTGATGACCACACTACAGGGGTTGTAATGAAAGGCAACAAGGTGCTGGAGTGTATTAAGAGACATATTAGGAGCAGAGAAAAAAGTGATTATGCCTCTGTATGCTGCACTGGTGAGTCCACAGTTGGAATACTGCACCCCTTTTTGGTCCCCCCAAAACAAAGGTAATATAAGATTACTTGAAGGGGTCCAGAGAAAGGTAAAAAAAAAACTGTATGAACTGTAAAACACCTCTCCTATGATGACAGGTTGTGACATTTGAAATTATATATGCTAGAGTATAGGAGAACTAGGGGAGACCTTTGTCTAGTTTTTAAAGCATTCCAAGACAGAGATCTTTGGGAGTGTATGGGCCTTACAAATACAATAATAAATAGAGACACACCAGCACATAAACTGCAACTTTATGGTGAACATTGTAAAACTAACAAAAGAAAGCATTGGTTAAATCAGTACATGGTAACCACCTGGAATGTTGTACCAAAAACAATGGTCCTAAGTAGAACAATGGATAAATTAAAGAAAGCTCTGGACAGGTACATGACCCAAATCAATAGCAGTAACCTCCACTAATACAGTGGTGAGTCTATTTGGCTAACACTGTTGACTCATAACTTTCTATTAAATCTGTGTTTTAAAAACACAGACAATTTTCAAAAGATACAAACTTAAATGATATCAAGAAGGGTACCCACTATGGACTTTTTGTTTTGCAACAAAAACACAGAGAACTCAAGAACAGGGGCAAGAAATCTCATTCTCAGTGTTTCTACATCACATACAACCATCTTGGTATGAATGCTACCCAAGAGATCAGCAGACCTCCAACTGAAGATGATTGCTCTGTGCAGTCAAAGGAAAACCAACATGCTAAGGCAGCATGTGACTTTAGGAACACTTGGAAACATGATTGTTGAACAAACATACTGCAGAGTGTTTTAGTCAGTGGTGACTATTTTAGAGTGACACAATTCTTGATCTCACAGCTGCTTTATGTTTTTCATTCCACATTATTAAAGTAAATCCTATGCTAAATTCCAGTTTGAAAAGGTAAACTAGCTTGCCTCCAGGCTTGAATCCTCAAAGTGAAAATGGACAAAGACTTTCCTTGCTTCATGCCTTGACATTTCTGTAATATGCCAATAATTAGGAGACATTCTGTAGGTTAGGCAACAAAGTGGACTACAATAAGTGCAGATTGCATATCACATGTGAAAACAGACCAGATGTGTTCTCACCAGTGATCTATAGAGAGTCGGTACTACCTATTTCTTCCTGCAGTCAAAACCTCTCCCAATACATCACAACATTTTGGTTGCTTTGTTGTATGTTTTTTTTCAGATGAACAAAAAGAGAAAAGCACAGAAAACAGAAGGATCCCTACAGGACCAAGGAAATAGTTACAAAATAATAAATGAAGAATAGCAGATTGAGGAATGCCTAAATATACCCATATTTGTGCATCAGCATTCACATAGAATAAGAACAGAACAGTAAATGACAATGAATATTATTCAAAGAAGCACAAGGAGACACAGTATAGGACCTATACTGTACGATAGATAGATAGATAGATAGATAGATAGATAGATAGATAGATAGATAATAAATAATGGGTAAGTGTGGCATACAAGGAAATAAATATATCTGGGGGCTAATCAAATCATAAAGCCACAAGCCCAAAGACAGAGAGAGTGACTTTAGGATCTGATAAGTCTGCTTAATGAGTTTATTTCTTGTTGTAGCAGACACAACTCTCTTTTACTTTATGTAATACATTTTGATGGTTACTGTTAGTTTTATTACAATTGCATATATGGAGAACAGGCATATAGGAAAATAACGGTTAATCACTTCTATGGGGAAAAGTCCCATGCATGTGGTACATATACTGTATATAAAACAGCTAATGCAAAGGAGTTGAAAGAGTGCCCAGTACTGTATGTTTAAACCAAGCGATGTGATGTGCCTAGATGGAATGCACTCAAAAATCATAAGGGGTTTATCCAACAAATTAGTAATTTCCCTGCCAATGATATTCAGTGAGTCAATAAAGTATTCTTATGTATGTGATAACTGTAGAGCAACCCACATGGTGCCACTATTCAAAAAGAGCTTTGAGGCTGAGCAAGAAAACTTGCCAGCAAGCTTGGCATAAATTCCAAGGAAGATACTAGAGACAATCATAAGAAACAGAAATCGTTAAACACAGAAACATCAATGTGAACTTAATGACTCAGTATGAATTCTGTAAAGTGAAATTATCTCAGACAAGTCATATTGCATTTAAGGCAGATCAAGAGCCATCATATAGCAAGGATTGTGGATGTTGTGTACCTGAACTTCAATAAAGTGTTTCATACTGTCTCATGAAGCAGGCTTATTCACAATATAGAAAACCTACAGGAGGTATAGATGGTCACGTATTACAATGAGTTAGAGAAACTGGCTATAGAATCAGAGTTACAATTACTAGCAATCTGTCAAACTGCTAATAAGTTATCAGTGGAATCTTACCAGTCTGTCCTCAGAGCAACAAAGTTCAATATATTTATATTTATTAGCAACCTGATAGTGGACACAGACATGTGTGGTAATCCTGCTAAGTATGCTGATAACAAAATAGGGTTAGATGCACCACAGGAGGATTTAAACAGTATGCAGAGAGACCTAGATAAGCTGGAGAACTGGCAGTGATGGCAGATTAACTTCAATGTAAAGAAATGTAAAGTCATGCAATTTAAAAAGAAGATTCTGAGACACAATATTACCTAAACAGCAATTACAACAGCAAAAGCACCTCGGTGAAGTGATGGACAAACTCTAATGAGACCAACAGTGTGGGGAAGCAAAATGCTAGAAGTTAACAGAATCATTGCATACATCAAGAGAAACATCATAAATAGATCTTCAAATGTTATGGTGTCCTTGTACATATCCTGGTCAGGCACCATAGTGTTCAGCTCAGCTACTCATATTTGAGAAAAGATACCGACATGAATAAGTAAGTACAGAGGAGAGTGACAAAGGTGGCTGAGGGCTTGGAAAACATGAACTATATGAGAACCCGTTGCCAGAATTAGGGCTGTTCTCATTGGATAAAAAAAACACTCAGTGGAGACATGAATCATGATAATACCTGAATGGTGTAACACCATCAGATCAAACACACAGCTTTTTAGAATATCCATGGATTAGAGGCAGGCATGGCGGGCAATTTGTAAGGTGTCCGTTTCATGGGAAAAAATCCAAAATGTTTCTTCTTCAATATTCAACAAGCTTAGCATGCAAGCAAAAGTGAAAGTTTCATACAAGCTTTTAATAAAACTATGAAATGTTTGTAGTGCAGCATTCTATAACTGTTATATACAAAACAATTCTGCAACACTAATGTTTTTATTAACATCTGTAGAGAATGTTTATTTGCAGATGCCAAAGCTGATCTGTGGAATTTATTGTCCCTGAGTATTAGATTTGCCTTTCTGTGATAAAAGCTTTCCTTTTTAAAAAGACAGTTTGTTACTATTGCATTATCAACTTGTTTAGCTTCTTTGGTGTCTTAATACACTGTGAGCCTTGGGGCAGGACACACTTGCTGTAAATAATAAATACTGATAATAATATTGATAGCTATAACCTCCCATGTCCATATTGCTTGAGTAGGGAAAGGGGTCTGGCCCAAGCAAGAGAAGAGGGAAGAGGAAACTGGGAAGGGGTCTCAAGCAAGTAGCTACTCCTGTCACTTTCTCAGAAGTACTACCTGTGAGAGGCAAGGGAGAGCATAGGAGTGCATGCACCAGGAACTTTAACTCATGGTTGAAGAACTGGTGCTGTGAGGAAGGGTTTGGATTCATTGGTGACTGGGGACCCACCTGGAGGGATGGAGGTTTGTTCAAGCCTGATGGCCTGCATCCATCCTGAGGGAATCAAGCACTCAATGATAAGTTTAAATGCTACATTGACAAGCATTTAAACTAGCAAAGGGGTGCAGCCAGCAAGGAGGGTACCTACCTGCTCACCCCCATAGCTAGCAGTGGAACCAGTGAACCAGAGGAGGGCTATCTGCAAAGCAGTGTGCAAAAGATGGAGATTAGTGTCCAAAAGGTGGATAAGCAGAAAGGGCAAAATTCAGCAGAAGGGCAGACAGCAAGGAGAACCAGGGATAAATGACAACCAAGGAAGGGGCTGGAGTAGAACAGTGAAGCAGGCTAGGAGGTCAAATCATGGAAAGCCATGTGCAAATGCCAGGAGCCTTAGCAACAAGATGGAAGATCTGAGGCTGTCATGGTACAGTCAGACCTGGACATTGTGGCCATCACTGAAACCTGGTGTAATGATAACCATGACTGGAGATGGCCATACCTGGCTACAACATATTCAGAAGAGACAGAGGAGGCAGGAGAGGAGGAGGAGTGGCACTGTATGTGAAAAAATGACATAAGGGCCACAGAGATCCAGGAGGAACAAAATGGGGAGAGATACTGTGGGTTAGCTGGAAAGGAAAATGGGGCCAGCCATCCGCTACAGGTGTGGTCTATAGACCACCAGCCCAGGAGGAAGAAACAGATAGGGAGTTGATGCTAGCCATCCAAAGGATGGCAGACAAGGTGAGGTAGTACTGGCTGGAGACTTCAATATTCCAGACGTGGACTGGAGCATCCCAGCAGCAGCATCAACTAGAGCAGATTTATCCTGGACTCCCTTCAGGGTGCCTTCCCTAGCAACTGGTCATGGAACCAACCTCGGCAGAAGGCAATACTGGACCTTCTGCTCACAAACAGGAACAGTGTGATGGGGGTAACAGTGGGGGAGCACCTGGGTAACAGTGACCACCAGTCATTGTGGTTTGAAATCACAGAAGAGCAGAACCAAACCACACAAAACACGTATCCTGGATTTTAGGGGGCAGACTTTGGGAAAATGGGGAGATACTTGAAAGAGGCATTAAGGAAATGGGACAGGAATCAGAGGTTGAGAAACAGTGGACAGTATTTAAAATGGGGATTATAAGAACAACAGAATTATGCATTAAGCAGGTTAGCAAGAGGAAAAGGAAGAGGAGACCATTATGGTTTTCCAAAGGAGTAGCAAAAGTGAAAGCCAAAAGGTGCATTCAGGCAATACAAAAGACACAGGCAGAGGGATAGGGAGAGTACCAGGAGAAATAAAGGGAGGCAGGGAAGTTGTAAGGGAGCCAAAGCTCAGACAGAAGAAATACATTAAAAATCAGTGGTTAAAGGGACAAAACCTTTTACAGGTACATAAGTGAAAAAGAAAGACAAAGGAGGGATAGTGAGACTGAAGGGGAGGATGGGAGTCAGCGTGGAGGATGACAACAGTAAAGCTGACATATTGAACAGGTATTTTTGCTCCAGTCTTTACTGAGGAAGAGGGGGTAATGGGTCTGAAGGAGCACAAGGGTGAGAATGGTGCAGAAATGGACACAAGTCCCTTTACATGAGAAAGGGTCCTGAAGGAACTGGAAGTAATAAGAGTTGACAAAGCAATGGGGCCAGATGGGCTGCACCCCTGGGTCCTTAAGAACTAAGAGAAGTGGTGGCTGAACCTCTGGCTATCCTGTTTAGCCAATCACTGGAAATAGGGAGGTACCCAAAGACTGGAGGATAGCAGATGTAGTCCCCTATACAAAAGTGGGAACAAAGAGGAAGCAGGAACTACAGACCAGTCAGCCTCACCTCGGTAGTGGGAAAGATCATGGAGCACTACTGAAGGAGAGATTGGTGGAACATCTGGTTGTCAATGGACTACAGGACCCAAGGCAGCATGGTTTCACCAGGGGAGGTCATGTCAGACCAACCTCATTGAATTTTGACTGGGTGACTAGGGAGGTGGATCAGGGGAGGGCAGTGGACATGGCCTATCTGGACTCTGCAAGGCCTTGACACTGTGCCACATAGAAGACTATTACACAAACTGGGGAATATGGGTGTGGGCAGGACAGAGTGTGGTGGGTAGGTAACTGGCTGGGTGGCAGGACACAGAGGGTGGTGGTAAATGGCTGTCACTCCACAGAGGAAGAGTGACCAGTGGGGTACCACAGGGATCAGTGCTGGGACCGGTCCTATTCAACATCTTCATCAGCGACATTGCGCAGGATCTAGAAGGCAGAATTTCACTGTTCGCTGATGACACAAAGCTCTGTAACAGAGTAGACACACCAGAGGGTGTAGACAGAATGAGAAGGGACCTGCAGAAACTTGAAGAATGGTCAAGGGTTTGGCAGTTGAAATTCAATGCAAAGAAGTGCAAGATAATGCATATAGGGCACAAAACCCTGGCACAATATATCAGTTGGGGGTGAGGATATAGCATGCACAAGCAGGAAAGGGATCTTAGGGGTTGTCATCTCTGAGTGATCTCAAGGTAGGGAAAAACAGTGTGACAAGGCATCAGGTAAAAACAAATAGGATGCTGGGATGTAGGCAGGGGCATCACCAGCAGGAAAAAGGAGGTCATAATTCCGCTATACAAGACACTAGTGAGGCCCCACCTGGAGTACAGTGTACAGTTCTGGAGACCATACCTACGTAAGGACATAGACAGGGTAGAGAAGATTCAGAGGAGGGCAACAAAGATGGTGCATGGATTGCATCACAAGTCCTATGAAGACAGGTTGAAGGAACTGAACATGTACTCCCTGGAGGAGAGGAGGAGGGAGAGGGGATATGATAGAGACATACAAGTTTCTTACAGGGAGGAACAGGGTGCAGGAAAACACTATTTTTAAGCGAAAAAGATGTACCAGGACTAGAGGGCATGGGATGAAGTTGGAGGGAGGACGATTCAGAGGAAACATGAGAAAGAATTTCTTCACAGAACGGGTGGTGGACAAGTGGAACACCCTGCCAGAGGAAGTGGTGGGGGCTGAAACAATCACAGGATTTAAGAATGCATGGGATAGACATAAAGGAATTCTAGAGGTCAGGGGTAAGGGGAAACAGACTTCTAGGAAAACAAACTGAACTTACAAGCTCAAATGGGCAGACTGGGTGGGCCATAGGCCCTTATCTGCCGACACTGTCTATGTATCTATGTATCTATGTAAGAGCTAAAAGAGGGCTGACCATCAAGAGCAGAACATAATTCAAATGCACTGCCTTCTCTTTTGTTTATTATCCCCCTAGAACAACATGGTTTGAAAACTGGCAAAATGTTCTATCTATGAAAGTAAATTATGCAAACGTATTGCTACATGTATATAGTGTATACAGACTTTTGATTGGCTGAGGGACATTTTAGAGCAGTAGCTTAATCTTTTGTAGAGTCATTATCCACCTTGTTTGCTGAAATAATTAATTAAAATAGAATAAAGTAAACTGCTAAATGGTTTAAGATTACAAAATCTCACATTCAAATGCTTATATTTTAGATTCATTATTGCAAAAAGGCAATTGCAGTGGCTAATGATCATGAAATATGATCATATCCTGGGAGACTATGCTTGTGGTGGTGTAGTGCTAATTGTGTGTATCGGGGGTGTAGAGGCACTCAGTTTTACCTCATGTCTCATAATGACCTAGGGGTGTGATTATCTCACAATAATCCAATCATGCTTTATTGCATAGGTTTTGAAATGTTCTGAATCTCAGTCTGCTCCTCTTATTCTGTAGTTTTAATCCATTAGGTTTTGGGAGACATTTCTTTATAATACACTCCTACCTAAGTGCTACTGTATTTTCTGCATAAAGCCAAGTTGTCACGCAACTACTAGATTTCATGATGGCATTTATACATGTTACCTTATATGAATTGCAAAATTGCTTATTTGTGTGTTATTAGAATGCCAAAGCTTTTAAAAAGGAAATGTGATTATTTACTAAGCCCAAATAAGTGTCAAATTATCTCCTCCAGTTCATATCGCTATTTAGAGGAAATGCACTATAATGATTTGGTTGCCTTGGCAGTACAAACTACAGTAATTTACATACTTTAATCTTTTTGTTGTGTGCTGTGCACTGGAAGCTAGCTCAGTCACATAGAAATCCAGATCCTAATTAAATGTTTCATCCCTCTTAAAGTAATTTAATAGCATCAATGCAAAAGGAGGAATAGAATTAAGTAAGATATCATGAAAACTGTATTGATACCCCACACATGCAATACAGTTATCTCACACATGTGGTATTAGCTACAGTGAAATACTGTGTAACATGCCATGCTTGAAAGATCAAATGTTGAAAACATTTTGTGAATATGTAGCCTCTTTCCATAAATATGGGCATGAATGGACATACAATATTTAAATGGGTCAAAGTATGTATGCTCATGCATTACGTATATGCAAGTCCCTCCCACCACCCTGCTCTATCCCAGAAACTGGGATAGATGCAAAACTAAGGCTAGACATTCAAAACATTTTCATGGGCACTTTGATTGCTCCAGCAAAATGCAAACTAGGGCTGGACAAACTGTTCTGCAAGAAATCAGACCGTCCCCTCAGATCCAGCACTTACCCACAGACTTGGATAAATAAGGACTCAGCTGTGACAGTCTGGTCCCAAGTCCATGAGCAAGTGCACAATTGCAGGTGCAAATAAGTGCACAATTGCAGGCAGTTATCAATTACATTTGCTTTTCCCCTCTTCCACTGACATGAACCTGGAGACTGCAGTAGTGTCTGGAGGGTGGTGGCACTAGGGAAGGAAGGAAGAGTGACTAGTTAGGAAGCCCTGGGATTCAGCAGCCTGAGACCCTTTTTGTCAGCCAACTGTGAACCAAGTCTCACAATTTCTAATAACACAACCACAATCCAGAGATCTACTGGCATGCAAAACCGATATGCTTTGTTTTCTGTAGTCTTTATCATGTGACTAATTGGAAGATGTTATAAATTTGAAGCACTCGTGCAATCGTCTGAGAGATGAAGAGGGTCAAACAGAGACAGTGTGGAGAAGGGGGAAAGTGCACACTGCTGAGAGATTTACTATCCCATAAAACAAAACAAAAACATTTTATTCATTTATTTATTTAAAAACTGGTTACTGGGAAAGGCACACTCAGCCAAGGCTCATTTCTAGGTGTGACCCATGGTGGGAGAGAGGAATGGGAGTACAGAAAGACTAAAAATGACAAAGCATCAGAGTATGGTTACATAGATACATTACAGTTGCAAGAGCAATATGGCAATCAAGTATGTAAACTAGACCATGGTTCAACACAATGATATGTCAACAACTGTGCAATAATAAGATAAAATGTGAAGTGCCTGTTGCAGAAGGTGACAGAGTCAGACCATGGACATAGTCACTAGTAACCTAAATTAGAGTAAATTTGAGGGTGAGACCTAAGCAGGAGAGGGGCAGAAAAGAGGGGAAGAAGAGTCAGAAGGAGCTCTCTCTCTCTAAATCTCTAAAAGTGTCTGCCTGCTCTACCTTTGCAAAAAGTGGCAGACAAAACCATTTAGTCAGCATTTTGGGCTTATTCTGAATGTACTGTAGCAGTAGGGTCCTACATGCAGTTCTGTAGCCACAGGGCAAGAGCTCTGTGGTGTGAGTAACAGTGAGTGAGCTGAGCACTTTAGCAACAGATAGAGGTAGGGAACTATTAAGGATGGAAGGGATATTGCCTGGCTAAGACTGAAAAAAAGTGCAGGATTGGGGAACTGCATAAGACAGAGAAAGAGATATAAATCACCAGTGAGCATGGTGGCTAGTAGGCTACCTGTACCTGGCTGCCTGCAGGCTGCAAACAATGTAAAAGTACAAAAAAGTACTGGCAGTAAGAAGGATAAAAATGAAGTAGGAGAGAGAGAGAGAGAGAGAGACAGTGAGAGAGAGAGAGAATCAGACAGTGTGGTCCTGTCTGTGTCTTTCTGCAAATAACAACAAACCAGATGGAGAAAAAAGTACAGGCAGCAAAAGGGATTAGGAAAAGAAGCAGATCTGAAAGAGAAGAGACAGATAAATAAGAGAGACCAGATGGTGTGCTGGCCACCCGTGTCTGCCTGCCTACATGTTGCTGTGTGCTACATCTTACTCTCATCCCCACTCCTAACACTTCTTTGTTTCTCATGCAAATTGTTATTTCAATTATTTCCTTGTCTACACTGTGCTGAAGACTATAGATTTTGTCCTCCATATGTATTTTAACACATTTATTGAAATATGTATGTATAATCAGAACTATTGAGACCACCCCCCATGTTTCGGTATTTATTTAATGAGGGTCAGAACTTTACCAAATTCTGCCAGTCCTATTTAAAACAGTCTCTTTTGCCAGAGAAATGTCAATGAATAATGTCTACGGACATCACTGGAACTTACAACAGTTATTGTATATCCCTAGCAATTCTAAATAGGCATCTGTCTGCCAAACATGGTGTTTAACATTTTCTGGAACAATCAAACTGCGTGTGAAAATGTTTAAATAGCTGTCCCTTTGCCTCTGATACTTACTGACAATCTTAGCAGTCACTCTCTCACTATACATCCAATAGTATTTCAGTAAAGTCTCTTCTTCTGTCTTCAGACACGTTTGGGCTCTTATAGTACCACAGACTCCATCCCTGAATCTTTAGGCTGTTCTTCATCCATCACTGCTGATGCTGTTACTGTTTGTGTCATATTCCATTCTGTGCCCAGTCACTAATGTGCACACAATGGAGGGGAGGAACAAGGAGGACAGCTGCCACCATGTCCAGTATTTGGCAAAAATAAAGCGCAAAAGAAATGCAGACAACACAGCTCAGGAGATGTAAGCTGGAGCCACACTGAAAGGAAGCTCAGTAGTACAAAAAAGTGGGCTCAACAACACAAGAAAAAGCAGTTGCAATCAGGCTTCAAAATAGCAGCATATTTATTTGTATAAAAGAGTAAAACACCCCCACCCCCCGTACACCACCATCATTTCATGCCACCTTGGTGCTTTTTCAAGACTCTTTTACACAAATAAATATGCTGCTATTTTGAAGCCTGATTGCAATTGCTTTTTGTTGTGCTGTTGAGCCTACTTTTTCTGTACTACAAAAATAAAGAGCATCACATCTAGCAATGAAACACAGGACTAGCAAAGTGGACTATAAAAGCTGAGTGCTGGGGCAGCAGGGATGCACTTGGTGTGGGAGAGATGGGATGACTGGGATGGGTACTAGATATTTTTTCATGAGCTGAAATGGCCGGGGCTATGTTTCTTGTTTCTTCAGTTGGTAGAAGCTGGGACCAGCCAGCAAAAAACATGGAGTGGGGAATTTCCTCCTCACTTGGAAGGAGGAGGAGGGATCAGCTAATAATAAACATGCAGTGGTGGTTGTGCATGGGCCTTAAAGAGTAAACTAGATTCTGTGAGCCTTGCACATCTCTAGCATGTGCCAACATTTGTGTTACTCTTCTTAAAGTAATAGCACTGTCTACATGCTTATATCTACAGTTACTGTGTCACTGATGGTTATAAGAGTGCACTGTCAAGTTTTTTGAGTGAGGGAACTGCAAAGTGAAGCTGAGTTTAGAACTATGTGCATGAGGCACCACATACTAGTAATATGAGCGAATAATAGTAATATGAGCGCACGCAAAATAACAACAGCCATATGAGTGAGCACACATCACCGAAAAACAGCAATAGTGATGTGCACAAGAGCGGGACCATAAACTGTGATGGTCCGGACCACAAGGAAAACACAATTAAACACACTGATCAATGCAGGGAGCTATGCCCCCAACCCCCCCAACAATTATAACTAACTCCGAGGGGGAACCTGACACTGGGGTACAGGGAATATTAGGGAGGGAGCTATATATGAGGAGGGCATAGGAACAGGGAGCAAAATATGCAAAAAAAGTAAGTGCACACTTGGAGCAACACACAAGAAAAACAGATCACCAGATCACAAGGCCAGCTCAAAACTGCCAATCCACACTACCTGCTATGATTTCTGCATCATAAATACCTCCTATCCTCAGTCTCTCTAGTCTCTCGCTATTGTTGCCAACTTTCCCTCACTATTGACAGGATCGCTACTGATTAACACTTGCTCTATTCACATGTGCTCACATTCAGGCGCTCAAACTGAATTGCTCAATTTGAGTTGCCCACATCACTGGATACTGTTATATGAGTACCTGAAATGTTAAGAAATAAACATTCCTAATTGGATAAGAATGATGTCATGATTTATAATTGATAAAAAATACCTGTCCTTACCAGTCATTGTTTACATCCAGGACCTCAGATGTTTGAAAACTACTTGAATATGTTCTACAAGTAGTCTACAATTACTTTGCAGATGAGTAGAATTACAAAAAATGTAGGAAAAACATTGCGGGCAAATATTCCTATTGTCTTTGCAAAGTGTAGCTCATTGATCTGAAAATAACACAACTCACTGGACATGTTCACGAACTGTTTATGAATGTTCATAAACAATTTATGCATAGTTTGTACACTTACAGTTTTTCATGAACATTCATCAAAGTACTATGCAATACAACCACTATTTGGGACTAACACACAAACATTTATTTAGTTCATCATTCAGACATAACCTTTGGGCAAAATGCTGTTTTTCAAAGGTTCCACGTCTTGACAGGAGGACAACACAGAAAGGTAGTTACAGAGTACGGGTGTAGAAGTACAGAGACAAAAACTACAAGAAGTAACAGCAATGGGTCTGACTATGTACAATTGCTGGCTATCTCATATAGCGGTACAGCATATTGCAGTTAGTATAGCCCAAGGTACATGATGAGTACTGCGTGTTTAAGAAATAAATTTAGCATGAGGAAAAGCAGCCAGGGAAGGCATTGTTGTTATTTCATATAAAGTCGGGGGGGAGGGGGAGACTCAACACAGGCTTTCGCACCCTGTATATTAAGGCAGCCAACAGGAGGCTTTGTCGTTAATTCTAGTCAAAAGAGAGGTTAATTTTTTGTGCAGGACTGACCTAGTAGGATCATACTAGAGAGCAATGTGAGGGAGGACCACACACAGGATAAGCTGGGGGGAAACAGGTGCTTTGAGACAATCATATTTGTGCAGGGGCAGGGGCAGTGGCAGAGGAGGGACTTAAAACAGAGAGCTGAGTTAAGGACAGTAGATAGAAGGCTCGTCGACAGGCTGTGGCTATGGAAGGCTCAATTTCAAGGGCTGGCAAGTAATAGGAGGAAGTAAGAGTTTAAACTCAGGGTTACTGGGCAGCAGGGTATCAAATCAGAGAATGCAGCCTAGGAGCAGCCTGACTCCATGCTACCAGATGATAGTGCTACAGGTTACGCGCAACTACAGACCTCAACCTTGGCCAGGTGACGTCTTAGTTCCACCTTGAAGATGGGGAGGCTGTTAATGAGTAAAAGACATGGTGGGATCTCATTAACTAAGAAGGAACCCTGTAGGTGAAAGACCGTAGGCCAAGTGCCATTTTTCTGAAGGGGATGGGAAGTGGGCAGCGAGTCTGCCCTCTAGTGCGTTATCCAGATCTACCTTGCCGGAGCAGTTCTTTGAAGGCTAATGGAGCTTTACCTAGGAGAGATTTCATGCCAAGTAGGCACGTTTGGTATTTGATTCTGTTGGCAAGACTGAGCTGGTTAGTGCGCGCATAGAGGGAGCAGGATGTAGGAGATTATCAGCCCCTAGAGCCAGCCTGCAGGCCTTGTTGAGGGCCATGCTTTCTCATTTTAGCGCAGTGTTGGATGTCGACCCATAGACCACAAGTCCATAGTCAACAACAGACAAGATGGAAGAGGAGACTGCCATCCTGAGGGCCTCAGGAGTTAGGTACTGCCTGTGCCTGTAGAGAATTCCAAGTTTGGTGTTCACTGTTTTTAAGACCTGATAGATGTGCTGCACGTAAGAGAGGGTGTCATCAATGATCACACCCAGGTATTTAAAAAAGTTGACCTGCTCGAGTGGAGCAACCTTGTTGTTAGTAATAGTAAGTGACAGAAGAGACCTCTTGTGCTGGTGACTGGTTATCAGCATCGTCTTTGTCTTCTTGTAATTCAGAAGCAATTTCTGAGAGCTGAACCAGTCCTCCAAGCTGCGAAATGAGTACTGCAAATCATCCTGTAGGTGCTGAAACATTGTGCATTGCTTACAACTACCCATATTGCTCATCAATATTTTAGTTAGACTACATAAAGTAGCATTAAACCTTGAGCAGAGACTCAATGACACCCATACAGAGATGTGCAAAGCAGGCAAACTTCACTTAACAACAAAATAACTTATGAAGTGTGCCAAATTTCATAGGTTCCATGTGATACGGGCGAGTAAAGAACGGCAACCATCATTATGGTGAATCAATTAACGTGACTGCACTTTCGGCAGCAACAAATCATGGCAACAGTAGTTTCTGGCGACTTTTGGAGGCAGACCCACTACAGCACAGCTCACCTGTTTTAATGAGGGGGCTACACAACCTGCACCCCCCTCGAGGGTCTGTGCCCCCCAAATCCCCTATTTCTAAATAACCTACTCCCTGTTGCACATTGACAGTCACACTTGACATTCCTAAGGTTTCGCCAATCATTCCGGGTCGCCGTTATTTCAGGGTCACCGTATGTGTTTTCGCCGTCATTGACTTACCGTAATTGAGTCTCTGTTTTGCCATTGTCGTTATTACGTGCTACCATTTTGTAAGTGCAAAGTATCAACTTTGGGAAGTTGTCTTGCAGCAAAGTTTCACTTTATCAAGCAGTATCTTGCAAATTCACCAGCAAAGTTACAACTTTGGTATGACTTCAAACACAAAAAAATGCAGCTTCCCCAGTAAAACACACTGTGAGTATGCTAGGTGGGCAATTTGAAATGGTTTTTGCAAAGGTGAATTTCGCAACTGTACCAGAAATTCACCCACAAAGTAACATTTGCAACATCTTTACACACATATGAACACTACTCTCATTACGTGAATACATATTGTATTGATAACTCTCTACCCCTTGGTCTTGTGCCATCACTGACAACAGAACAAGTCTGAAATGTAAAAAATATTTATGTAAGTGAACATGAGCATGCAAGGAATTATAAATCACGTATGTGTTTTCAGCCAATCAGTGCACAGAGCCACTATACATTTTATCCTGCATATAGTGATACCTCATGCAGGATCATTAGGAGTGGTGCATTCCACTTCATAACTAGGGAAACGGCAGCTTCATTCAACTGTTGAAATTAAATCAAAAATACTTAAAGCAGCAGTATTTCCTAATCAGTAAACAATATCATCATATAGTTTTTAGCAAAAATGTATTTCTGACATCTTTGGATTCATCCTCAATGTATTTGTAATTTTCTCAGATATTTATAAAACAGCTTTCATAGCTAATTTTGAAATGAATGCCTGTTGTCATTGAAGAGGGTCACCACTCACAATGTTTTAATATCTCTTCTGCTGAGGTTACCTGTTAAATGTGCATACTAGATTCAAACTGTGGATGTACTAGGGAATGTTTGCACATGTCGCTGATGGTAAATAGCACAGCACTGTACTAAGATACTGAATTGTTTTCTTTGGGGGCATGGCACAGAGCAGGAACATTTTGAATCTTAGTTCAGGAATAAAATGCGTGACTTCAATGTCATCCGGCAAGTCCCTGATGTCGGCTCATTTAAGGATGCAATTTCTGCACTCAATCTTACTCAAATAGTCTCATCACCGACCAGGATCAACTACAAAACAGGTACCTGTGCTCTAATTGACTGGATCCTGTCTAACTGCCCGGATTGTATCTCCAACGTGAATGTGCTCCCTGATACCATAAGTGACCACTTGCCCATTACCTGTCTTTGGACAAACACATTCGATAAACCCCCTCCCAAAACTATTCTCACCAGGGTGCTAAAGCGAGGTCACCTCGACCTTCTGAAACAGCACCTCTGTGGCATAGACTGGGCAGTACTTGATGCAACAAATGATATAAATACAGTACTTGACTACTTCATCAGACATTTTAACGAAGCATGTGACATCCATGCCCCTTTGAAAAAAATGAAAGTCCAGGGTACACCAAACCCCATGGATAACAGTGGACCTGATCAGACAGATGAATCACAGAGACCACCTTTGACACTGTGCTAGGACCACTGGTAAGCCAGCTGATATCCAGGCATACAAACTGCTAAGAACAAGTGCATCTGGACTAGCCATGTGGCAAAAAGAATGTATCATAGGGAGCAGTTCACTACCACCTGGGGAGACTGGAAAAATTTTTGGAACAACATAAAATAAGTAACTGGTAAAGACCCCAGGGCTGCTCCCACAATTCTCAGTATCAATGAAACTCCCATGCTTGACCCACTGACCATAGCCAACACCTTCAACAATATGTTTACGGACCTTAGCAGTGTTCTTCCCCCTGATTTCTTCGAGGACAGTGAGGACTCCACCATGGACACTGAAAAATGGTCTGTTGCTGAACCTAATGTCTTAACACCCGCACCACTGCCTTTCTACTTCAAAGAGGTCCTACAGTACATGGTCAAGAAATACCTTGCAAAGATTCTAGGTAAATCCAGGCACAGCGGTGACTCACTAGATCTCAAACTAATTGCACTTACCCTTGATGTTACATTGGGTCCCATCACAAAGATTATGAATCTCTCACTCAGACTGGCACAATTCCCTTTGCTCTGGAAGTCAGCCCTTGTTACACCTATTCACAAATGTGGAGACCATTCATTACACACTAACTACAGGCCTATTTCTATCCTCCCACCCCTTTCCAAGATGCTTGAGTGAATAGTTGCTGACCAGCTGGTTGATTATCTGGATAAATACTTGATCCAGTACTCCCAGCAGCAGGGTTTTAGAAAGGGGCACAGCACCACCACAGCTTTGATTGAGTTCACTGGTTTCATTCACAAGTCCCTGGACCAAGGAAGCTTAGTGGGCGTGGCCTTCATCGACCTCACTAAGACCTTTGATACAGTTAACCACACCCTCCTCCTATAGCAGCTATCCACCTTAGGATTCTCTACTGACACTGTGTCCTGGTTCAGAAGCTACCTATCTCAACGCACTCAACAGGTGAGAATAGCTAATGTTACCTCTCACCATCCACCTGTCTAATCAGGAGTTCTGTAGGGCTTCACAATGGGGCCTTTTCTTTTCAGCATCTTCCTTAACAATCTCCCAAGAGCATGTCAACAGCACACTCTTCTCTACATGGATAATAAATAATAATAATAACAATCTTTATTTTTTTAGCACAATTCAAAGATATCAAAGCACTGTACAAATTTTGTCAACAACGAAGTCCGTGACCTCCTGTAGGAACAATTTCTCACCCCTGGGTGGACGGTAGATGAGAATGATCCTACACCCCACACTTGCAACTGCAGTGTACTCAAACAATCTGGATTTCTCAACTGGTACCTCTACAAGGCCCAATTCTGATTTCAAACAAATGGCTACACCCCCACCCCTGAAGTCTGATCTCTGGTGATGTATCACTGAGAATCCAGCAGGAGTAACCGCCTTCAAGATGCGGGCAGCATTCTCATCCAGCCAGGTCTCGGTGATGCAAGCCAGGCCTGCTGTTCCAACAAGATCAGCTGCAATAGCCATCTTCTTCCTAATAGACCTGGCATTGCACAACACTGCTTGAGTCAGACGAGATTCTGGGGCCGGCTGGACTACTGGTCCTAGAACACTGGAGCCATTAGGTATGGGGACCAGAAATGGAGAACCACATTCTGAACCCCATTTCTCCCCAGGGCATCTCCTGGTCCTAACTACCCTAATCCGGCCACCCAGTTTACCCCACCCTAAGGTTCAGGGGCCCCCTGCCCCTCCTGCCTACTATTCCCAATGCTCTGCAGTGTCTGTAGACTGCTACCGGCTGAGGAGAGCAACTAAAGGGGTGGAGGTCCCGAGCTCGAAGGGGTAGTAGCACCTGCCTGGGAGAGCTACCTGCCAGCACATCTCCACATCAGCAAAAAGCTGCTAACAAAATCAACAATTAACAAAGAAAATAGCAAATCCACACAATCTAACCTATGAAATCAATTCAGTCTATGCACCCTCTGTTACAAACACCCACACACTGCACAACCACACTCAACACAGCACTATAGAAAAAAAGAACAATTGTACAAAATTGCTAGTCCCTTATAACTGCATGAAGTAAATAAGGAAAGAGAGAACCAGTCACAGTATATCAATCCAACTTGAGATGGAGTCGTCACAAGAAAGGTGGATTTCCGCTATGATGCCAGCGACCCGGTTCAGAAACGGACCCGATCATCGGAGGGTTGGTCGGGGAGAAGGATTGAGTCCATGGGCAGCTCTCCTTCTCCGGGAGGGTGCGGCAACATTCGCGCTCTGGGACTCCTGGGAGGCCGGGAGAACTCTGGGCATGCCGACGCTCAAAGGGGGTTGGAGGCGGGGCGGATGCTGGCATCATTGCACGTCCCCGCCTCCTTGGGGAGGGCATATGGGAGGGAACAAAAATCCCACGCCTTGCGTCTCGGTGACGCTCTGCCCCAGGAAAGCCCTGATTGGCCACCGGAGCCGTTCCCCCAACCAGTCACAGTTCTGCGGTCCGATACGGGGGGTCGGAATCGTGGCCCCACTCTCTGGGGGGTAAGCTAGGGATGACCGGGGGAGACGGCAATTTCCGGTGGCCGGGGCTCCAGGGGTCCTTGACCAGAGTCGATGGTCGATGAGAGGCATGGGAGGCCTGGGGATAAAATAGGAAAATTAAAAAAATCCAATTTGAGTTCTGAATCCGGGGAGCTCCCACTACTCAGGGTAAATGTCAAAACAGTGATTAAACCCCAACACTACCTCTCACGTAGTAAGGGAAGAATCAACAGTAGCTTTGGAATAATGAAAATCAGTGTGCTAGGCACTCTCACTGTCCATACAAAACCAGTAATAGGATCAAGGTGGAGGTGAGCTGTTGATTTCCAGAAGCACAGTTCTCAAGACCAAGCTATTGACCAGTTGGCCCCCAGATCATCAGATTAAGGGAGAGTGTAGAAAAAAGGACCGTGCACTTCCATAGACCTTCAGACGTCTCCTCGCTCACAGCCGGACAACAAACAAAAGGTAAGGATCTTTCACCAAATGGCATTAGTTGCTAGGAAATTCAATGGTCCCAGGTTCGACTCTGTTCATTCTAGTTGGGCCAACACTAAGCAGTACTACACCCTGCAGGCAGACACCCCAGCCTGCTAGGGAGAAACTGACAGTAAAGAACCCAGAGAGTGTAATAGCTGGGGAGATATACAGGCACCCCCAGCTACACTGCCAGGAGCTAGCTACACCCCTGCCTCGCCCATGACCCGCGGCTACAGGTGCCTAGGTGAACTGACCTTCTAGCCAACCCCCAAGGTGACTTAGAAGAAGCCACAGTCTCCCGCTGGCTCTCCAGTGGCTGGACACAAGTGACTTCTGCCCGGTCCCGGGCACAGCAACTGGATGACTGCCCCTGGGAGAGCACAGAAGTTCCCTCACCCAACACCACTCTCCAGTGCTCCATGGAACCCCCACAGATGGCATGGTGATCTCTGCTGGTGGCACTGACCCTGAGCCACTAGAACATCAACTTCAACTTGGTTTCAAGGAGGTGGAGGACTGTTTCAGTAACCAGAAGCTGGTCTTGAATTATAAAAAAATGAAAGTCGTGTTGTTTAGTGGTGCTCGTAGCAAACACAGAGCCAGAGCCCTTACCATCAGGAACTTATCAGGCATCCCACTCAAACAAACTCAACATTTTAAGTACCTAGGGGTAACCCTGGATAGCTCTCTATCATTCGCTCAGCACATCGATAACATTGCCAGTTCTGTAAACATCAAGATTGGGTTATTACACAGATGTAAACATTCTCTAACACCAGATGCTCTTAGATTAGCAATCCACAGCTCCACTCCTTCCACTGTAGATTATGGATTGGTCATTTATGGCTCGGCCACCAACACCTCTCTCCGTAGAATTGCTGTGGTGCTTAATAAAGCTAGATGTCTTCTCACTGGAGCAACTCGCCATTTCCACATGTGTGAACTCTGTAAACAAGCAGGTTGGCTTCGGCTAATTGGAAGGATCCAATATCAAACTTGCTTGCTCACTAAGAAAGCTATTATCAGGCTCCTTCCTCTTGGAATAAAAAACATTCTTATCCCTCATTGCAGCACCCTGCACAGTCAGAGCTCTGTTAGCCAATTCCTCTCCATTCCAAGATATCGGACCACCCAGGGACAACGCTCGTTTGCATACAGAGCACCCCTCTGGTTTAATGCACTGCCAAATGATATCACAGCACTTCCTAAATTGGGTCTGTTCAAAGGCACTCCCCATCAACACCTCTCAACGGTCAATTCTTGTAACTGTGTTCGCTGACAGTTGGTCTGCTACAGTCCTGTCAACCTCCTGGGTAGCCACCCTCACCCCCTCTACCACCATTGCTCCACTACCACCAACTGCCTCCTCCTTCCCCCCTTCCTCACCCCGTCCTCCAAATCCTGAGCTGCCTTTACTTGTTTTCACCGTTACCTAACTCCCCTTCTTGACAAAGCCTCTGGGTGGCCTCTTATTTTCTCTTAGGAGGTGCTTATATTACTTTCATCTAGCTGCTGTTATTAGTAGTTGCTTTGCCTAGATCTTTTAACCTAATACCTATTGCATATCAATGTAATACCAACTATTGTTTATTTTGGTGTACTGCTGTCTGCTCAATGTCTTTTTTTTTTGTAATGCCTTTTACAATATTATGTAACAACAACCTTCGTATGTATGTCACCCTTCCTTTTATGTGGAACCTTTGTAAAAGAGCTATTTTTGGGCTCAATGGTCAATCAATCAATACTTTATTTGTATAGCGCCTTTCAAAATCAAGGCACTTTACATAATAAAAACCACAATGAAAAAATAATGTTAAAAACAATCTGGTAATTAAACAATTAAACAGGGAAGGCCAAAGAAAATAAATACGTTTTTAACATGGATTTAAAACTACTAACGGTCAGGCATTCTCTTAACTGAAGAGGCAGAGAATTCCACAGGATTGGTGCTGCAAATGAGAAAGCACGTGCTCCAGATGTTTTAAGATGAACCCTGGGAATCTCTAGCAATCCCTCATCAGCAGATTGGAGAGGGCGCCTGGGGGAGTAGGGAGTCAGGAGATCTTTCAGGTAGTCGGGTCCAAGAACTAATAAATAAAATAAATAAATAAATAAAAGAAATCAAAAAAAAAAATTGGTATTTTAATGTTTGTGCCAGAAGAACATTATTACTGAAAAAAAACCTACATGGTGACTAACAAATACTGCTGCTTTAAAAACATATTATAAATCACATTTATTTGAGTGGTTTACTGTAAGTAGTTACAGGTGTCAGCCATAGTCCAAAGCTCATTTTACCAACTGAGGAACATCGCCCCGGATTAAACACATGCAGGGCCAAATATTCAAAACGTTGCGCTAGGCGCAAACCATTTGTGCCTGGTTTGTGCTGGATTTGCATGGTTCCCCTATATTAAAAAGACCAAACAGCATGGGAAAACTACATTAGCACCAGGCAAAATGATAATGTATGCACTGTGCAAATAGAGGGGGCATGTACATGAATACAGGGGCTATGCTATATTCAGTGTGTTAGTGCTGTGCAAAGTGTGTTTGTGTGACTTTGCACGACACTTTGTGAGGTGAAAATTACCACCCATAAAAAGGTAGTCTTAACTCTGGGCAAACCAAGGATAGGGGCCATGGACACAGCAGCAACAGGCAACATGGCCTTAAGCAACAACAGCATCATGGTGCACCTGATGACTGTAGTCAATGAGGAGGCAGAGAGGGCAGACGGCCACCCTGGGCCACTCATATGACATGGAAGAGACATGTTGCACAGAGATGGAACTGCCCATGTTGCCATCATCTGGCACTGGTCCCAAACCTGCCAAGTATTTGTGGGTGCCCCAGCACACAGTAGACACCTTGTCAGTGCGTCCATGCAGCACACACATCCAGTCCCCCCCCGTAGGGGTACACCACCACAATCCAGCACACACATGCAGCACTGGGGGAATGGAGGGTACTGAGGCGATGGTGTACAGGTCCCAGGCTGCAGCACATAATAGGTGTTGCTACATGGCTGGGGCCATACACACAGTGCATATGTGCCAATGATGGGAATGCCCTTCACATCAGTGTGCCTGTATGATGGTATGTGTCTGTCTCCTCCCCCCGGGGCACATACCGCACAAATGTCTGGGCTCTCCATCACACAGGGTCAGACGTGTATATTAGTAGGGGAATCCTATGCCACTGGCACAGCATATGGGGTCAGGACATACATACATATTAATATATGAAGAAGCCAGCAGAAGAAGGCCATTTGGTCTATCAAGTCTGCTCGTATTGCAGGGTCCACAGCTTTAGCTAAGCCCCTGCTCTCCCTCCCCACTCATCCCATCCTCCCTACCCATGATCTTTACCTTCCCCTATGCCTATCCCAGCCCTCTTAAAGTTACCCGCTGTCTTCAACAAGATGACCTCTTCCAGCAGCGCATTCCAAGTGTCCACCACCCTCTCTGTGAAGAAGTGCTTACTGACCTCCCGCCTACACCTCCCACCCTCCAGCTTAAGACTGTGCTCCCTCATATTATGGTTGCTTAAAGAGACTCTCCTTATCAACCTTATTTATCTCTTTCAAGTAAAGTACTTGAAGGTCCCAATCATGTCCCCTCTCTCTCTCTCTCTCTCTCTCCTGTCTTCCAGGGAGTCTTCCACTGTCAGAACACACCTGAGAGATGTGCATGTCACTGCGTGGATAGCAGCAATTTTTGCCTGACACACCATAAGCATTGCTGTGTCCCTCATAATACCTGTTACTATGGTACTGTACTAACTGATGCACACTGTAGCAGAAATAACAATGCGTCTATGGCATGCAGCACAACCACCCATTCCTGTGGTGCTAGTCCCCTGTACTACAATAGTCTGTGCTGCTGTGTCCAAACCCAGCCTGCAGCTACCATCCAGTTGTTCCAGGCTGACATACAGGTGGTGCTGTGTGCAAACTTAGACTGCAGTCACTGACCTGTAGTTCCAGTCTGACATACAGGTGGAGCTGTGTACACCATGAAATAGCACCAGGCAATCTACATGGTAAGGCATGCAAAGCAGGCTGTAATGAGATGCTAATGTGGCTGTTTGCCCTCAGATTGCCTGCATAGGCTTATTTGCATAGGAGTTTTGAATATAGCAAAATTATACCACGGGCAAACGTGGTTGAGCCAGGCAAATGTGTTTGTGCCTGGCTAATGGGTTTGCCCCAGACAAATCTGTCAGAACCATGGTTCTGCAGTATTAGGCCTGCAATGTTGTTTGCAGTTGTTGTGCGCTATTTCTTTGCTACCACCCACACTGGCCACCTACTGAAACTCTGCCTTACTCCACCTCTCTATACACTGGGCTGTTCTTGCAGTTTGCACTGCACAGTTGCAATAGTCAGAGCTGTGTTATTTGCTGGGCTATTTTTGCATTGCACTCTCAGCCCTGTGTGCACACCTTCATTTGCACACTATATTCAACTGATTTAGCCCCTGGGCTATTCCTTTGAATATAGCATGCAAATGGTTATGGGCTATTTTTACATGCCAGGCAGTACTAATTTTGCCCCAGGGCTAAGTTTTGAATATATGGCCACTGATTCCCTCAGGTGATCTGCCAACACTGGTCCATGCGTTTGTGACCTCTCACCTTGATTACTGCAATGCCCTATACCTAGGGCTGTCAGGAATAGATCTTTGCCACCTGCAGCTAGTGCAGAATGAGGCTGCCAGATTGATGATGGGCCTACCTAGGTTATGTCAACTCCCTGTACCTGAAGCTGCCAAGTGTTGATATCCATCGCTTGCAGCTGGTGCAGAACACTGTCGCATGGTTGTTTACGAGAACTCCTTGTTCGAGTCACATCACTCCCATGCTGTGTGAACTGCACTGGCTACCTGTACAGTAGTGGATCACCTTCAAGCTCAGACTTCCGACCTATAAGGCCCTGCATGGACTAGGTCTGAGCTATTTGCAAGAGCTCCTGACTCCCTACAGCCCCGTCCACCCACTCCACTCAACTGATGAGGGGTTGTTAGAGGTTCCTAGGGTTCATCTGAAAATGTCTGGGGCCCGGGCTTTCATGCACGGTGTCCCTACCCTGTGGAACTCTCTACCTTATCAGATTTGAGAGCCCTGAAAACTTACTTATTTAAGCAAGCCTTCAATGGCTATTTTATCTGATTTATCTGCACTCTGTATCATCAGTCTTTTAATTGTTTATTTTATTTATATGTATTTTAATTATGTAAAGCGCTTTGATTTCAGAATTGCGCTATACAAATAAAATATTATTATTATATTATGTCATATCGTATCATATCATGCCTGTGCTCTGCTATCTGCACTGGCTGCTGGTTAGGTGGTGGATCTCCTTCAAGGCCAGTTTGCTGACCTATGAGGCCCTACACTGGTAGGGTCCTAGCTACCTGCATGACCTCCTGCATCCCTACTGCATCACTCACTCACTCCACTCTTCTGACAAGGGATTGTTACAGGTTCCCAGGGTCCTTCTAAAAACATCTGGAGCTCGCACTTCTGATTTTGCAGCGGAGGGGAAGTTACATTGGCATTTACCCTAATACCTAGATACTTAATACCCACCTTGGACCTAACCAACCCCACCGCTGAGACATCTTCAGATGAAAGCTGCTTATTCAGGCAGAGGACTTCTGTTTTACCCTGATTAATCCTAAGACCTGAGAGGCTAGCAAAGGATTGCAGTAGCTCCACAATTTGTTCGGCACTGAAATGAAAATTGTCAGTTAGAATGAGACAATTATCAGCATATAACAGCGCCGACTCAGAGCCTACCCATATACCTTTAATATTTGGATGTTCCCTCAGAGCACTAGCCAGGGCTTCTATGACCAGCACAAACAACATTGGGGAGAGGGGACATCCCTGCCTGGTGCCCCTATATAATTCGAATGGATCAGCGAGTGTGTTATTAGTTAGCAGTCTAGCCATAGGTGACGTATACAGTATTTTGACCCAGCCCCTTAATATATCCCTACAGTTGTAGTGCTACAGCATCCTGTGGAGAAAATCCCACTCTACTGAATTGAAGGCTTTCTCAAAATCTACTGAAATAGCGGCTGATGGAGTGGGGGCCATTCCTGCCTTCTGCACAAGGGAGACTAAGGATCTAATGTGATCTGAACTGGCTCGGCCCTTCACAAAGCCCACTTGGGAAGTGTGAATCAAACAGGGAAGGATTTTCTCCACTCTAGCTGCTAGTACCTTAGCTAGAATTTTGGTGTCCACGTTAATCAATGAAATGGGCCTATAACTTGTAGGTAGGGTGTGGTCCTTACCTTCTTTAGGAAGGACTGTGATGATCGGCTCCCTGAGGGTGGCGGAGAGAATCTCCTGATCCCAAGCTTCTTGTAACATATCCCTCAGGGGGTGAGATACTATCTCTGGTATTACCTTATAAAAATCAATAGAGAATCCATCTCCCCCAGGAGCTGTTTTTGGGGCCATCTTATTAATTGCCTCCCTTATTTCTTGTATCTCCATGGGCCTCTCTAGATGGTCTCTCTGGGCATCTGTGAGTCTAGGAAGTTGTGTACCTGCCATGAAGTCCTCAAATTTGGACTCGTTCCAGGTAGTATGGGAGCTGTACAAGGTTTGGTAGAAAGACAGCAAGATTTGGTTAACGACCTCTGGTTTACTATGCTTTACCCCTTATTGTCCCTAAGTTGGGCTATGTGCCTCTCAGCTTGTTGTTTTTTTAGCCAGAAGGCTAGGAGTTTCCCAGCTTTTTCTCCCCCTGCCCAGTATTTGTGTTTTAATCTTAGAAGTTGTAATTCCGCTTTTCTAGACGCAAACGTATTCAATTTCATTCATAGGGCCAGGAGGTCATGCAACAGATCAGAGTTCTGTAGTTTAGTAGGGTCCTTCTTGTACAGGCCTTCTTTCTCTCCCAATACCCTCTCTAGTTCTCTAGCCTCATTTTCTCTCTGCTTCCTATGGTAGGCAGCATAGCTGATAATGTGACCTCTAATCGTGGCTTTAAAAGCCTCCCAGATGGCTGCTGCAGTTGCAGACCCATGCGGATTGTCAGAAAAGAAGGTTTTAACCTCCCCTTTAAGCTACTCTTTGAAGTCTGTCTCCTGCAACAATAAAGGGTCTAACCTCCAGCTGACTGACCTAGTAAAGGGAGCAAAAGGACCCAAGGCTAAACTTAAAGGGGCATGGTCTGAAATGTATAGAGGGGCAATTGTAACATCAAGTAGCTTATTTATAATGTTCAGAGAGATAAACCAATAGTCTAATCTACTAGCAACTTGTTTAGCCTCAGAGAAATAGGTATAGTCCCTCTCGACCGGGTGGGATACTCTCCATATGTCTTGCAGCTTGTGCAGGGATCTCAAATCCTTTAAAGCCCTAATAGATTGGGGGGGGGTGCATCTGGCTTGGAGTTGGATCTATCCAGGAGGGAATCCATAGTTAAATTAAAATCCCCCCCAGGAGAATGTCATTCTCCCCTGCCGACAACTCCTGTAGATTTTGTGAAAGTTTATGAAAGAAATCAGGGGTGTCCTCATTAGGGGCATAAATGTTAGCTAAAACTATATTCCTTGTGGGATGCCAACTTTGGCTAATACCCATCTCCTTCCTTTGTCAGCCCTTTGTTCTTGCATAGACAATTTTAAGTTTTTATGACACAGTATGGCTACCCCCCTTTAGTTTTGTTAGCCACACTATGAACCTCCCATCCCACCCATTCCCGCCTTAGTTTTGCACTTCCATATGATTTAGCTTAGTTTCCTGTAAGAAGGCTATCTGAGTACTCAGGGATTTAAGTCTGGCAAGTACTTTCTTATGTTTAATGGGTGAGTTCAGGCCCCTCACATTCCATGAGGTAGCCGTTACCATATCTTTACCTGCCATGAGTTATAACAGTCAGAAAAGCCCAAGGACCCCACCTAATTACCAGGAAACCAAGAAGTCTGTATGTAGGAAGCTTGTCCTTCGAATCAACCCCTAATCCCTTCTCATGTCTGCCCTCTGTATTTCTGCACACCCCACATACACTGTGAATTAATTCGCTTAATACCCTTCTAGTCCCTATAACAGCTTTTGTTTTTACCTTTCCATACCACTCTCTCTGTACCGAACCTTCACCTAAAAGGCTCTCCTTTTAAGATCTGACCATAGCGTGTGGATATGGTCCATGATGCAGAGAACCCCTCCTGAGTGTGGGGCCTGGTAATTTACCAGGAACTGCTAATTTTGCAATCATCCTGTAGTGTGACCACCACTGCTACGTGACCCCAAATAGTGCCCTGTGAACCCCCTCTAAACTCACCGCGCAGGGAGTACCAGGATATAGAGCTGCAAACCATGTACCATAATATTGACACACTTATACCATGCTTGAACAAACAATAAAATCCAGATCAGTTCCCCCTTATAACCACTAGAGGTGGGCAGCACTCTCTCTAATTGATTGAACCCAGTACGCGCTGTGCAGAACTAAAGAAATAATAAAAGCTTTGCACTAACTCTCTCCTGCAATTAGAAAATACCTAACTTGGTTCACCAAATCATCATGACCCATATTAGGCCTTAGGCCATCCAGCATAGGAAGCATGGCGAGCCCCAAATACTGCCTCCACGCCATAACCAGCCAAACAGAAAAAACCCTATTCGGGTGCCAGCCAAACATGGGAACCCATCCCCTATATGTTAACTGGTGAGAGGGAAGGATGGGGAGAATAACTCAACCCCTCCATAGCCCTTCAAAGCCCAGCAAGCTGGGAAGAGAAAATAAGGTTGGAACCCCTCAGTCATCTTGGCGGCTGTTGCTCGGTCAGCAGTTCCCCCTCACATTTGGCCCAATCAGTGCAATGTGGGGCCCAGTCCTTAAGCAGACTCTGGTCTGTGAGATCTTCTGGGGATGGACAGTCTGAATTCTTTGTTAAGTCCAGGGCGTGCGGCACAAGATCCCCCAGAGGTTCATATCTGTTGGACAACTTAATAGGTGTAGTAGCAGGGGATATCGTGCTGTCATCTGAGAGGATTTGCAATCTCTGTTGGCTCCTAGATATTTTCTTCCTGGCCGATGACTTTTTACTCGGTGTATCCTCCCAGGCTTCCTCGATTGACCTCAAGGCTCTCTGGCTCCCCCGGCTCAGTATCCTTTAGCTCGGAACTGTTTGCTATCTCCATGGGATTTGGGGAGTTCTCCCTGTGCGGTCTGCTTGTGCTGCTCTGAGGTTGCGGGGATTTGGTCATGCCCCTGCTTGGTACTTGTATGGTTTGCAAAAAGTGTTCCACATCTCCAGGGTTGCTAAATGTATGAAAGACCCCATTGTATTGGATTCTTAGCTGCTCTGGATATCTGAGCGAGGTGGGAATACCTATCTTGTAAAGTTGCTGTTTCACCTCTGCGTATGCTCTTCTCTGCCTTGCGAGTTCCTGGGAGAAATCTTGGTAAAGCTGGATGGTGCAGCCTTGCCATGTTAGGGACTTTAGTTCTCTTGCTAGGAGGACATATCTCTCCTTCACCAGGTACCGTAGAAATTTGCACAATGTCGGACGAGAGCACTCCCCAGGTTTGGGTTTGGGAACAAGAGTGCGGTGAGCTCGCTCAATCTCTGGTGGGGCCTCGAGCTCCAGCCCTAGCATCGCTGGCAACGCATCCTCCAAAGAGGATATCATGTTCCTGCCCTCCATTCCTTCAGGAATTTCCACTATTCTAATGTTCCATCTCCGAGCTCTATTTTCCAAGTCATCCATTTTGGAGAGTAAGTACTGAATCTGGCCATGATGTTCCCTCAGGTGTCCGTTGTGTTGTAAAATTTGTTCAGATTGCTGCTTTATAACTTTTTCGGAGCCCTCCACCCGAAGAGCTAACACTCGCAGCTCCTCACTTATTTGTGTAGATGCTTGTTTTAGCTCCATAGTATCTTGTAAAACTTTGCTTAACATCACTGTCATATTTGCAATGTCCTTGGCCAAGCTTTCAGAAGTGGTGGAGGAGGCCATTTCTCACCCTGCAGATTCAGGGTTGTTGCCTGTTCACCGTGCGTCAGACTGGCAGCTCCAAAACTTGGGTGGCGCTTGAATCTTGGCCTATATAGTACGTTAGACACAGCCAGGCCCAGGTTGTTAATCGCGGCATAGAAATGCGAGTCTGCCTCCAATTCCAGAAAGAAACATCTTAATCTAAAGATCTGGTGATCTGACAATGAGAGCTTGCTCTTAGAAGTGCTGATCTCCCGACTGGATGTCACGGATGGGGTGCTAGGGGTTCACAGGGTAACTCTAGCAAAAATTAGCATGCCACCATGTTGGCTGCCAGGCTCGGCCCCCAACTTTCAAAATATTTTAATTAGTCAAGTATACCTGGGGTGACAGAAACTGGAAGGAGAATAGGGGGAGGCTGAGGAGGGCTAGGACCTTGGAGGGACAGTAGGTCCCAGGGTTGGAAAGGGAATTTGGGCAGACAAGATGGACTGCTGATCTTTTTCTGCCATCATTGTCATTGTCTATTTAGCTTTGCGAAATGTCAGCTAGCCATACTCAACCAAAGCTGCCATTTTAGTAAAATGCAAATCATCAACTAATGAACTGCCTGCCATCTTACTATACCAACTTAACATTTCACATGGGTTGCCAGGTGCAACAGTTCTGTACCACTTGTGAATTCAATTATTCTTCTTGTATGTTAATGGACATCATCATATTTCTTAATATTACTAACCAAATGTAAATACCGTATCAACTGTGACTGCTGTCACTCCAATGTATATAACAATTGTAACTACTGTATTATCATCTAGTGTATGTAAATTCTGTTGTATGTAATTAATCCCAGGTCACCCCTGAAAAAGGGACTTCTAGTCTCAGTGTCTTTACCCAGTTACCAAAATCTAAACAAAATAAATAATTAAATGACACTTTAACTGCTTTGTATACCCAATTTGTATTCTCTTGTTCTTGACTGTATTATGACTACTGATTCTGTTTTGTTTTGTACTATCCCAGGTCGTGTCTGAACCTAGACATATATTATGTCTAGTGTATTTACCTGGTTACCAAAAACAAACAAAAAGTAAGTAATGACCAGCGTTGGGTATGTCCATTGAAGGAATCCACCATCACTTGAATAAAAGAACACTTGTTTGCAACATGCGTTTCATGTAAAAACATATATCCACCTATTAGTCAACCATATCCATCTACCCCCTTTTCATAAACCTGCTGCACAATGTGGGAGTGGCCAAGGGTGAAGGAATCATGGAGCAGCTTAGTACTTGGCATGCACCTGTCAAATCCCGCCAGTTGTGTTATACAGTTCATGCAGCAGAATGAATTTCTATGCCTTCTTGCATACCAAATTGTGTGATGGCGCTGTGACAGAGTAACTGCTCCCTCTGTTTCTGGGTCCAAAAACTAAAATTAATTGCTCCGAACATTTCCAACTTACTTTAGGTAGTGGGGAAATAAGAAAACAATACTGTGCATTTGCCTGACTCTTTAACAGGTGTTGTTATATTGAAAACTAGAGTAAAGGGAACAGGATTGTTTGACTTGTATGTATGCTTGTTACTTGAAACTGATAGTGGAGAAGGCCTACACTTACTGTGCTTTATTTTTTTACTGTTCCCCCATAACTCAGTGATCATCTATATAATGAATTGTAAGTATAGTACTATGTGAAATACAACTGTGAATTGTGAACCTTGGACAATATAAATGTGCTTTCTTGAGCCTCATGTTATTCATGGTGTTGGTACAGCGAAGCCAGCCATGATGCAGCACAGTGCCTTGCAATATTTCTGCAGAGTGCCACAGAGAACAATGTGATTTAATGCAAAGTAAGCTCTTTTGTCATGTAGAAGTTTGTGAGATGTCTTTTAATGTGTTGAATCCTGGCTGACCCACTGTATATTTGCAGTTTGAATCCTTTTTATAATGCACTGCACATTTTTGCCTTCCCCTACTGCCTTGTTATTCTTATTTGGAAGGCTGACTATAGCTCTGTCTAGTAACCAGGACTAAGGTCTTCTGACCACAGCATGCAATGAAGGGCAAGGATAGTTTCACTCTGGCAACTTGTGTCTGGTCCATTGTCACTATCACATTTGTGGGTATAGGGTACAGCTATATAATCGTTTCAGTACAAAAGGAGTGCATCTGTGACTGTATGATGTAGTATAGCACAGACAACTAGCTAGATTTTATTTCCTCTGTCATCCTTTGGAATGAACCAAACCAGTAGTTTGCCTAAACTGTCAATTCCCTTGTTTGTATCTCCAGTGCATGTACTTACCATGCCCTGTCTTTCAGTGGTGGTTTCAGTTGTGTGGTTATCTCCATTACTGTGTCTATGTGGAACCTACATCAGCTCAGGCACTGACATGTTACTATTGACTCTGCCTTGAGACATGGCCTGTACTCCAATGGCCTCCATTGTCTCCTAGCTTCCAACATTGTCTCAGACAGGAGGTCATTGGTAATAATTTGGTTCTTGCCTTTTCTGATTCAGTACAATAGCCTCATATTGTGAGACACCTATTAACTAAGCCCAGCTGTCCCACTTGAGACATACTTGCCCTGTGCTGCACTGACTCTTATAGACTTTAAGAAGCATTTACTATGTTATCCCACTCAACCCTACTGTACCTAAGGACATTTTTAGGAGGCAGAGAACTGCGAAGATAGAGGGCATCCCCTCCTCTTAATAGCATTGGGGGTGCAGAGTCACATTTTCTATTAATTATCTAATGAGATGATACCATGGAACTGTCTGAGGTTAATAGTAGTTTCTCATATTCCATGGGTTTCAGCTTGCCTACCTCTATTCCTAGTGGTGCAATATTGTGATTTCTGTAGACAAAATTAGGATTCTGCCCACCACAGAAATGCTGATCTATGGATCCTCACATCAGTGAGATCGAACTATGCTGGACATTCTCCCTGCCACTGAAACTATCTGCTAGCCTCCTGAACAACCAGTTGGATGCTGCAGACAATGTCTTACCTACCACCAGGTCCCTTGTGTATTGAGCTGGCTCCCTCTTGCTTACCACCAAGATGCGATCTGAAGGTTTCATACTGCCTGCATCTGGCATTCTGATCTCTGGGTCACTTGTCAGAAACACACTGACCTGCAGGAACCTGCCATCCACCCATGGGACTGTGAACAGTTGACCCTCCCCCACCTATCACCAAAACACTGCAACTTCTATTTCCCCTCCCACCACTTCCAGGAACCAAGATGGACCAATCTCAGTACTGAGTCTTATGGCACCCCGCTGGTCACTCTTCCATAGTTAGAGTGAGTGTTATTTATCACTACCCTCTGTCTTCTGTCTGTTAACTGGTTTCTAACCCAGTTCACCACTTTGAATCCCACACCTAGAATGCTCAATGTCTTTATCTGTCTCCTATGTGGCACATTGTTGAAGGCCTTGTTAAACTCCAAATAGGCCATGTCCACTATCCTCCCCTGATCTACTTCCCTGGTCACCCAGTCAAAGAAATATATCAGATTAATTTGGCATTATCCCCACCCCACCACCAAATCCTGGCTGCTTGTGGTGTTCCAGCTCATTGGATTCAAGATACTCTGCCAATCTTTTCTTTAGCAGGGTTTCCATTAGTTTCCCCACCACCAAACTAAGACTGGCCTAAAGTTGCTAGTCTCCTGCCTGCTGCCACTTTTATGTTGAAGGACTATGTCAGCTCTTCTCCAGCCATCTGGAACCACACCTGTTTTTAGTGAGCTGTTGAATAAGGGAATATGTGGACACCTAGTACAGCACCTAACAGAGTTCTTTTACAACTCTTGGGTGTATCCTGTCTGGTCCCATAGCTTTGTGCACCTTCAGAGATGCAAGTCCTTTTCAGACTCTTTTTTTCAGAAAATGGAGTTGTGTACACCTCCCAGCCCACTCTATTTCAGTCACTCCCTGGTAGTCTGTCCCCCTCTCCCTCCACTGTGAAGGCTGAGCAGAAGTACCTGTTTAGGATGTCAGCTTTTTCCTTTGTTCTCTTCTGTACAGTATCCCCCATCTCCCTTCCAATCCTCACTATCCTCCTTGCTTTCCTCTTGTCACTTAAAAAGGGGCAGTCAACACAAAGGGCCCAACACTCAAGTGTAGGGCTGGTCCCATTGTGCACTTTGAGCACAAAAACATTGTTAGTTCATTTACTGTTTACTGTGGTATAGTAGATTGTATCAAATTAATTTTGCTTACTTCCTGGTTGACATTTTCTGTTACTACAAATCCCAGAATCCCCAGATATCAGAGCAGTAGACACCAGCGGGAGATTCAATAGCTTGCAGAGCATGTCAGAGCTTTTATAATCTCCAATTAGGTGTTTTCCGGTTCTGCTTTTCTCCAGTCTTCTGTGACTGTACTTGCAACAGAGAAGGAAGAGGGACCAGCAAACAAAAGATCAACCCCAGGGAGGACACTGGGACCAGCAAACAAAAGATCAGAACTTATGTAAACTCTAACATACACTGCAGTCTATTGAATCTCCCACTACTGCCTACTGCTTTAATGTCAGCTGCAGGGGATTCTGGGATTTGTAGTAACAGAAGATGTCAGCCTAGAGGTAAACAAAATTAGTCTGACAGAATATACAGTACTATACAACAGTAAACAGTAAATAAACCAAATTATACAGTGGGCTCCGAGAATCCATTAACCTCATTGGCTGACTGGCATTTTGACCATAGGTAAATCCTATGATAACCCACAGAAAAAGTACCAGCCAGCTGCATCTCCATTCCTTGGATTGTCAAATTAATCAGACCTCCAAAAATTAAAATATTGAGCAGCCATGTTGGATTTTCTGCAAACCATGATGGAGAACCAAACCCTGTAAAAAAAAATCAAGACTGCACTCAACAGACACAGAATAGTGTAACCCTCCCCCCCGAACTCAGGGCTTACTAAAGTGAATTTCTGGACCCAGTCTCCCAATTATCTTCACCCTCTGGTGGCAGCACCCTGGTGAATGGCCATTGCTGATTAACACCCTGTCACCTTGGACCCTCTGCAGCATTCTAGAGGATATCACCTGACTGCAAAAGTGAGAACCAGTAGGGATAATACACATGTGGCCATTGCCACTCAACACCCCTCACAATGTGCCCTCTCCATGGTTCTGCAGGCCAAAGCAGAGAGGGGGGAAAAACACATAACACTGTTCCTCTGCCCAAAGTGGAAGATGGCCAAGAAACAACACATTCATGCATGTGCACACTGTGCATGAACGGAGACTGCTCCATTGTTCAAATTGCACCATGCAGTCACTCCAAAATACTATACTGACTCCTTCAACAAAAACAGAGCTGGGAGAAACTGAAGATGAGCCAGAGACCACACTGACAAAGTTTTCCCAGCTCCTGGGAAAGCATTGGGGCTGGGAATGAAAAAAACAGCACTGCACATGCACAGAAATCAGCTTCCCTAGCAGTGTAGGACTATTTTATGTATTGAAGAATGATATTCCTCTGAAAATCTATAAAAAACAATTTTAAAAAAACTAAGTGTGCAATATTTTTCCTTTAAACGTTTTGTCACTGCCAATTGTATAATCGCAATAATCCACTCCAGGGTGTGGGTTATGCTGTGATTTAGCAACTTCTGGTGTGGATTTGGTCACGAGGCCTCACCACATTAGAGATGGTTAAATCCCAGCATAACCCACACCCTGTTGTGGATTATTACTTAAATGATTTTGCACACAAAGCACATAATTGGATCAGTCCCATACTTGAGTGTCGGGCTTTTACTGATGACTGTTCTTTAGCTTGCAGCAGCCTCTCAGCAATGTTGGGCATGTCCCAGTGCCATTTCCATCTCTCTCACTCAGGGCAAGGACGTGGATACTGATGGAGCCCAATTTATGTAAAAAGATAGATGTTTGCTCAGAGAACTTTCAAAATCATTACATAATCATCCTAGATGTAATTCTGTCAAACTGCCCCCATAAAATTAGGGATATTAATGTGCTACCAGATTCTCTTAGTGACCACTTTCCTCTCCTCTGCCACTGGTCATCCCCCACACCAAAACAAGTGTCCCAGGTCACCTTACACTGGCATTTTCGCCCCGAGGGCCTCAGAAAGCTAAAAATGCACCTAGCCCAGTTTAACTGGTCCCAATCCTACTCACAATGGATATTGACTCTGCCCTAGCCTATTTCTCCAGTGCCTTCGGCAAGGCCTGCGACCTTTTCGCCCCCCTGACCAAAATCCACACCAAGAAACACAACACCCCATGGATCTCCCCATCCCTCATCCAAACACTGAAAGAAAGATATAGTCTCTGGCATATTGCTGTCGAGACAGGCAAACTGGCTGACAGACAAGCCTATAATGCAGCACGTAACAAGTGCACCTGGGCTATAAGGCGGGCTAAGGCCAAATATTATCAAGCCACCCTTGAATCCACTTGGGGCTCATCCCGTACCTTCTGGGACAATACGAAACAGCTCAATGGAAAGACCCACTCCCCCCACCATCACTACTCTCCATAGATGGTACCGTCACTACTGATCCTCCCCGCATAGCTGAGTGCCTCAATATGGCTTTCTCAGATCTAAGCTCTGTCCTCCCCAACTACGTTTTTGACTCTATCCCTGCCTCCACCCCCCCACCTCAGATTGCCCCCCTTTCTACCTGCATGCCATATCACCCATTGAAGCCAGTCCTCATCTGCAAGAAGTCTTAGCTAGAAACAACCCCAGCTGTGATCCCCTGGACTCCAGGATTCTCTGATTAGTCCTAGATACTGTACTAGCCCCTCTTACCAACCTTTTAAACCGGTCACTATGTCTTGGTCAATTTCCTGGTGCCTGGAAAATTGCAGAAATCACCCTTATCCATAAGAGTGGAGATAGAACCTCCCCTAACAATTTCAGGCCCATCTCTATTCTCCCCCCTCTCTCCAAAGCACTAGAAAAAATTGTGGCCATTCAGCTCTCCAAGTATCTGGCCAAATACAACCTGCTCTGTCCAGAACGATATGGATTCCACCCTGGACACAGCACCACTACAGTCCTCCTGGAGTTCTCCCAGCAGCTCCACTCTGGTGTCAACTTTGGTCATGTTACGGGTGCAGTGTTCATTGACCTCTCCAAGGCCATTGACACTGTCTATCACCCCCCTCCTACTTGACTCCCTCCACCAACTTGGCTTCTCCCCTGGTCCACTGGCTTGGTTCACCAGTTACCTCTCTGCCAGATCACAGCGCGTGAAGGTAAACGGCACCCTGTCCAATACCCTGTCTGTTCGCTTGGGGGCCCCCCATGGTTCCATCCTGGGCCCCGTTCTGTTCAGCCTATTTCTCAATACCCTCCCCAGCTCCTGCTCAGGCAATACTGTACTCTATGCCGATGATGCGATTCTCCTTGCCTCCCACCCTGACCCCGCATCTCTACAGGAATCCCTACAGGACACATTCAACCAAGCTGAAAAGTGGTTCCTTGACCACCGGCTGGTCGTTAACCTAAAAAAAAAAAAAAATACTTATGCTTTTTTTTGCATCACCAGAATAAGGCCAAAAATTCCCCCCTCTGCATTCTCCCCAGTAATGCTCACCCTCTCGAGCAGGTGTCATCCTACAAGTACCTGGGCATCACCTTCGACTCAGTTCTTACATTTCACATCCACATCAATACCCTGTCCTCAGCCATAAACTCTCAGATTGGCCTTCTCTAGCACCACAGAGATTGCCTCTCCCAAACCACTCTCCAACTGGCCATCAGCTCCTCCGTCCTGTCTCTAGTGGACTATGGCCTACCTATCTATCTACGCTGCAGCCGACAATACCACCCTCACCAGAATCCAGACCTCGATAAACAAGGCCTGTAGGCTTCTGATCGGTGTATCCCTCCGCACCCATACTTGCCTGCTGTATTCCACCACCAACCTGCTCATCTTGGAGGAGCACCTGCACTACCAAACCTGCTCACTTGCCAAAAAATACCTGCTAGGACTCTCCCCACCAGGGCTCACCATGTCCCTGTGGCTTGCATCTCCATCCATTGCCACCCATAGCTCAGTTAAGGCCATCTTTCTGGTGCCCCATACCAAGACCTCCCTAGCTCAAAGGTCCTTCCACTACCGCACCTCCACATGGTTCAACTCCTTCCCACTCTCTGTCACTAAGTCTACCAAAATTGGTCCCTTTAAAGTCACTCTCTGTAACCACCTCTTTGGCGCCCGAAGTTCTAGTTGCCTTTAATCAACCTAATATTGGGATCCCTCCCCATTTCTTGCCCATATCCTTGACAATGTCTGTTGGACCGCTTTCCCCCTTTATTTTTCTTTTTTCTTCACCCTTGCTCCCCCCCCGCACCCTTCCACATAGGTATTTCCCTGGTACGACCAGGGTTGTGACTTCTACTACTGTTACACTTTAAACGATTGCTATTCACTGTATGTAAGTTTATCCCATAAACCACTGTTATATTGTGTTCTTTTTGTTATCTGTATTGCACCTGTATGTTGCAACTGTTGTATCTAACACTGTAACCATGTCTACCCTCCCTGCCACGAGGTGCCTTTGTAAATGAGTCCCTGACTCAAAGGTTGTAAATCTGACTTTCAAAAATAAATAAATAAAATAAATTATCATACCAGTTAGTTAATTGTCACTACATTTACAATAAATGTAGTTGTAGGCAGGCAGGCTAGTTAAATCATGCTGCAGAAGAGAGGCGAGAGTGCACATAGTGACCCTGTACAGGCAGCTGCATGCCTTGCATTAACAGGAGCAGGTTAGAGTGAATTTAATAGATTGAGAAAGGAACAGGAGGGATTTTTGATAAATATTTTTTACCTTGTGCTGGTGGTGTAGAAGGCACATAAATTCATATTCTGCATTACTACATTTTTTTTTTGCCTTCTGCCACAGGAGTAGAGCAGAGGGAATTTGTCAGACTGGGAAAGGTTCAGATAGAGTATGAAGGACTTAGCTGACTAATAATTCCATTGTTTATTTATTTATTTAGTTTGTACTTACCAGGTAAGTGCACTAGACAATAACTGTTGCCTGTTTTCAGACACAACCTGGGAGAATACAGCTGAGAAACAGCATAACAGGGGAAGCGCAAAATTGGTTTAATAAGTGTAACCCCAGGTGGCGCTATCCCAAACGCTACTACCCCTGCCTGTATGGTTAGTGACAGGTTAAGGGGCCTAGGTCCAGTGGCAGGTGCCTCCACCCAAGGTCAGGGTCAGTAGTGGTTAAGCTAGCTTGGTCACAGCCCTCTGGGACACTGTGACCCCCTCCTTTGTTCCCACTAGTGGCCCACACAGTACACGGGCATTACCGTCCCAGTACCCCACATATGCACGCTGTCTACACATATAGATACCACTTACCCTTGAGACTGATTCTGCAGCACATCTCTGAGGACCCCCTGTAAAACAAGGTTAATCAACTTACACAACACAATACAATGCTGGTTCTATATGTACTGACACCTCAGACAGTATAAAGTTCAATAATGACAAATCTGGTTTATTCAGGGAACTGGAACACAGGAGGGGGAAATCAGGTTGATTGGCAATATTCAAATCACAGTACTGTGCATACAGATGGGGTCCAAAAAGTCACACTCTGGGTACCCAGGATGGGGGGACTAGCCAGGTCCGTTGCCCGGGGTTGGCCAGCTTGTGCAGCTGGATGGGGCCCTGTAGAAAGGAAATATATGCTCACCACACAATTGTAATCTGGAGCTAGATGGCTCAGTCCACAGAAAGAAGAGCACAAAACAGTCAGTTGACACACTTTGATTAAATGAAAGGTGAAGGGAGTTCCCCCGATTTGTACTCACAAACCACAAGCAGAGAACTGAATGGGAGAGGCTGCTCTGGATTGCCAGGATGAGCAGGGTATGAAGATGAGGCCCTCGTGACAGGGGACAACTGCTTTGAATAGCAGATGGATTCAGTCCAATTAAACTGAATTCAGCTTCCAGCTTCAGCTCACAACTAACTGTAATCGGGGGATTAAAGTCGTGATCCCCATAAGCACACTGCTCAGCACACTGCCACTTGCGGCAGCCACAGCAACAGCAGAGCTCCCTCCTGGAGCAGAAACAAACTCGGGAAGGCTAAGAGGTAAAGGAGACCTCTCTCATTCTACCAGATACCTGTGCAGGGTGTTAGCCCTACAATGCTGCATGTTGTCTGCCCCGCCCCATCCTGACCCCCAGCCTAACCTCCTAGCCTGCACCCTGTGACCACTCGGAGTCACTATTTCTCACCCTGTTTCTGGCCCCAACACAGCATGTCTCAAGCCACAGAACGCAGCTCCCACCCTGGTCTCTTTTTCAGCTGCCCTGGCTGAGACTTGAACCTGGTACTTTCTGTACCAGAGTCTGGGACACTACCACCAAGCCAAAGTGGTATCTACGCTTGCTGAACAGCACCCAAAATACTTCTACCTTTCTGCCCTGCTGCTACGGCAAGCACCAGGTCAGCCCACCTTCTCCTACTATGCCTCCCCCTTTTACTTACCCTGGTACCTATAACCCAGCTACCAGGCAGCCCATCCAGTACACTGGCCCTAGCATCAATTCCCCCAGATATAATAAGATCCCACCCTACAATGACAATGTGCCCCTACCCACAGCACCCATCCCCCGGTTACCCCCCATTTGCTTACCGTGGTGCCCACTGGTGACGAATCACCCCGCCCTCCCGACCGTGCTGACCCTACCCATCCCCTCCTCCCTGATGGCCCCCCACCCCTGAATACCCACCGAAAGATCGCTAAACTCCGCCCCCTAGCTAGAGCCATGATCCTCCTACTACTCTTCACAGGCAATATACATCCCAACCCAGGCCCCACCCAGACCAGCCCCACAACTGGGACCGCCGGTCGCGGTATAGCCTCCATGAATATATGCAGCATACTCAAAAAATTTGATTCCCTCCTATGCTGGGTCATGCTGCATAAACCAGATGTCATAGCCCTGGTAGAAACCTGGCTGTCAAAATCCACTCCTGACCACTTTGTCTCACTACCTGGATACACCCTATACCGAGAGGATCGTGTTGGCAAACGTGGGGGAGGCTGTGCTATCTATACCAGGGACTCACTTACTGGGCTAGCACTCCCTGCCCCGGTTCTTGTAAATGGGGCTGAGGCCCTCACCCTTAAAATTACGCCTGACCCCACCAGGGGGCCCCTATATCTCACTACGGCATACGTTCCACCAAAGCACCAAACTCCAGCGATGTTATCCTTAACCGATTATCTCGCTACCCTCCAACACAAGGTTGATCACATCCTTGTGGGGACCCAAACGTGAACTGGCTCAGTGCCCTCTTCCACCACCGAGATGCCTTTGTGCCTATGGATCTGATGCAACTCATTTCCCAACCCACAAGAGTAAACTCCAAGAGAGATACCAGTACCCTTCTAGATGTAATCATCAAAACCGCCCCCCAAAAAATCCAAGATATCCAGGTCCTCCCAGACTCACTCAGTGATCACTCCCCGATCCTATTCCCTGGTCGACCCCCACCCCCCTACTTAAAGCCCAACCCACACTCTGCAGGTGCCTCAGACCTGGTGGGCTAAAAAGTCTCAAACAAATTCTTGCCCAGATTAACTGGTCACCCATGCAGCATGCTTCTGACATAGACACAGCTCTCACCTTCTTTTCCCAGACTTTCAACAAAGCCTGTGACCTCTACGCACCCCTTACCAGAACACATACCAAAAAGCTCAGTATGCCCTGGGTTACCCCTGCCCTACGTCAACTGCTCAAGCACAGGGATAACTTATGGCACCTTGCCACTGAAACAGGCTGGGTTGCTGACAGACAGGCTTATAATGCAGCAGAGAACAAGTGCACCTGGGCTATCCGTAAAGCAAAGGCCGACCATTACCAGGCCACGCTCACCTCCTCCTGGGGGTGTGCACAAACCTTCTGGAACAACGTTAAACAATTAAATGGGAGTGCTTGCACGCCCCCCAGCCCAGATCACCATGGACAGGACTACCTCGACTGACCTGGCCTGCATAGCCAATTTCCTAAACACTACCTTCACAGACCGTAGCACGGTCCTCCCCAGTAATTTCTTCGACCCTGTCCCATCCCGGCCAGCCCGTGTCATCCAACGCCCTTGTTTCCATCTACACAGGGTAACTGACCAGGAAGCCAGATTGCACCTGCTTAAAGCTTTAAAGAGCAACAGTCCCGGCAGCAACTCCTTGGACTCCAGCATTCTCTGTCAGGTGCTGGACCAGGTACTTGCTCCACTCACCACCCTACTCAACAAATCCCTCTGCTTGGGGAAATTCCCAACTGCATGGAAAACGGCCATAGTTACGTCCATCCACAAAGGCAGTGACAGGTCTAATGCAGGGAACTACAGATCTATCTCCATCCTCCCACCCATCTCCAAAGCCCTTGAAAAGCTGGTGGCCTCTCAAATCACTGAGTACCTAACCAAGTACAACATCCTTTGCCCAGAACAGCATGGCTTCTGGGTAGGGCACAGTACCAGAATGGCTCTAATTGAGTTTTCAAATTTCATACACTCCTCCCTGGATGCCGGCGCCCTAGCTGGAACAGTGTTTGTGGATCTCTCAAAGGCTTTCAACACTGCCTCCCACCCCCCTCCTACTGGAAGCCCTCTCCCATACTGGCCTAACTACTGGGCCAATCTCTTGGTGCACAGGCTATCTATCAGACTGCCTCCAATGTGTCAAAATCAATGGGACACTTTCTACAACCTGTCCCATCCACTCAGGTGTCCCCCAGGGCTCCATCCTGGGACTGCTACTCTTCTCAATCTACCTAAACACCCTACCCAGTGCTTGCTTTGGTAGAATTCTGTTATATACAGATGATGCCATCCTCTTTGCCACCTAACGCAACCCCAATGCCCTCCAGGACTCCCTAGAACTCACCTTCAATGATGCAGAAACCTGGTTCAAAGAGCACCGACTTGTCATCACTCTCAAAAAAAACAAATCAATGCTCTTTGCCCACCCTAAAAAAACAAAGCCAGTAACTTCCCACTACACATCCTCCCCAGCTCCAAGCAGCCCCTTGAACTAGTCCGCTCGTACAAGTACCTTGGGATCAGCTTCGACACTGCCCTCTCCTTCCACACCCATATTGAGGCACTTGCCTCTGCTACTAATGTGCGGCTAGGCATCCTCTACCGCCATAAAAACTGTCTCCCCCAGTTGCCCTCCGACTAGCAGTTACACCCTCGATACTGTCCCTGGTGGACTATGGCCTACCTGTTTACAGTGCAGCTGACTCGACTGCCCTCAACAAAATCCACGTTGTCCTGAATAAGGCATGTAGGCTTATTACAGGGGCCCCCAGGCTCACTCACACATGTCAGCTCTATGATTTGGCAAGGCTACTAAATCTGGACGAGCGACTTCAATACCAAACCAGCCTCATTACGAAAAAAACCCTTCTCGGGCTATCCCCCCCTGGGCTGACAGCCTCCATCCGCCAAGCCAAACCCTTGATTAATACCCGAACCTCCTGCAAAATCACCCTTCTGATCCCTAGAACCAGGACAAGCCATGGACAGAGATCTTTCTGTTATAGAGCACCAGCCTGGTTTAATGCACTCCCACCAGCCATCTCTGACACCACTACTATCTCCACCTTCAAAACCACACTGCGGAACCAGCCATTTAATGCACGTGACTGCACCTGTCACTAGTCGTGACTTAGTCCACCACATACTGACAATGCTTGCATGAGCGGCACCACTGTAACTAGAATGGTTCCTTCGCACTACAAATATTTATAAATATATATGGCTGTCAATTTAATTGGTTGTCATTTTATTACAACTTGAAACTCTGTGATGTAACAATGAGTCTGTAATATAATGTATTTGTGCTCAATGTGATGTAACAACGAGCCTGTAATGTAATGTATTTGTCCTCAATGTGACGAGGTACCTTTGGAAATGAGCCTCTGGTTCAAAGGTTGTAAACTGATGCTCAAATAAATAAATAAATAAAGCACTAGACACATTAGTGTGTAAAGGAAATTACTATACCAGGCAGCTGCTTCTCGATCCTGATCGCAAACACTGCAAAACCCGGGAGCACACACAGCATCAGAGTCCCCGACAGGCCGAGCGCACTTTGCAAATCTTTGGTCTTCTACAGGCAAGCCTGGTTCTGCACACTTCCTCCTTCTCGCCACAACTCGGATTCAGTCCAATGAGCACTTGCTAATGGCTACAGGCTGACTTCAGGGCCTTCCATGTACTTCCCACGCGAACTACACACTGCAGCAGAACAGAGCTCCTTCTCCTTTCACAGTCAACTCGCATCTGGCCCTCCAGCAACAGTTCAGGGCATTTCTCTTAGGCTCCACACAAGTTCGGTTGGTGGATTCGGGTGTCAATCACTGCAGGGCTCCCTCTGTTGGTGCAAAAAGGCACCAAGGCCCAAACTACAATTCCCAGAAGCACCTGACATACACTCCCCTTTAAGCAGGCTCCTGGTGAGAGTCCCAGTTCTGGTTGGCCCAGGCAGTCTCCATTTAAGGGCTCCCCTAAACGAATTGGCCTAGATCAGCAGTTTAGGTCCAAAATGGAGGGGCAACACACAGAGAGTCTCAGCTGTAAAAAAAGACAGGTTAGACAAACTGCAATTTTACTAATGCTCTAAATGATTTCAGGCAAACAGTTACATCTTTCAGGTGGGCTCCCTCTGTGCTTTAGCTACTGCAGAAACGGAGCAATCAGACAGCAGCTTGGGTGGGATTTGAACATTAAACACACAGTCCCCCCCATGTAGCTAATTATATCTGCAAGCAGACAGCTCTTAAAGAGACAGTACGTGGAGGCTCTACAAGCACTCACAGTGCCCACATTTAAGCGGCATTTCGCCAAACGCCAGCAGGCAGGGGAGCACTTAGGCAAGCTCCTAGGAGGCTTTTAGGAACCCCCATTTGTAGGTAAGTTACATAAGAATACAATATATTGTACAACATTGAAAAGAAAGTCAAAGTACCAACAGCAAGTTGGATCACAGGAACAGGTAAACATTCAATGGGCAAAAGTATGGGCCACATAACACACAGGGCAGAGTGCACAACCAACTAAATTGTATAGCAGAATTCATGGTCATTTTTTTTATTTATTTATTTATTTTAAAACAGATATAGGAGTTACACAGATTAGGTAAGAGGAACTCCCCTCTGTAAAAGCCTAAGGGCAGGAACATACAGCAGCCTGAGAGAGGAGGGAGCAATATGCCTTTTTGAAGGTATATGGATTCACACTGCTGGATTGCAGCAGGGATAGAGTTCCAGATATGGTGGTGCAGGACAAAGAAATACATTTTTTATCATTTTGATTTGTTTTTTTGCCTGTGAGCGCAAACTAAGTGAAATAGGATACTGCAGTGAGACACAATGTTGCTGAGTAAAGGTGAAGAGGAAGGTGATTCAGCACATGGGCTACGTGACAGGCGTGTGTGTGTGTGTGGAACATCTGCAGCCATGTTTTGTACCATGAGGAAAAAAACTGAAGAACAAAGTGATGCTGGGGGGGAGGCAGATCAGGAAAAGATTCCACACTGTCAGTTCCACAGAGTACCAGTTCTGTAAGCAGTGGAAGTGGCCATGATGGTGGAACAGAAGCAATGCCTGAAAAAGTACTAGGGCTGCATTTACTGATAGTATGGCAAGAGAAAACCTGTTTCATTAGTTCCCAGAAGTCCACTAGTTCCACTCCCACTGCAAGCAACATTTTCAGCTGATTGTCCAGTGCATTTTATGATAAAACCACCTTGAGTAATCCAGAAGCACACTGATATCACCTTCTTCCTCCCACAAGTGCTTCCAGCTTACGAGCCATCTCCAGTTCTTTTGGCCTCTATTTCCATTTTATTTTAAATGAGATAAGAAAAGCAAAGTCAAGGCCACTCACGTCATTTAAAATGTGGTAAGAAAGGTAAAGTTCAGACTGCTCAAGTCTAGAGCTGCATGGAATTTTCAAATTTCAGAAATTCTGTGTAATTTAATAGGATTCCATCAGAAGCTGAATTCTAAAATTCTAAAACTGGAAAGTTAACTGCATAATCATATTCTCGGGCTCCTTCCTCCTGGAACAAAAACATTCTCAACCCTTATTGCAGCACCCAGCACACTCATAGCGCTGCCAACCAACTCCTCTCCATTCCAAGATGCCAGACCACCCAGGGACAATGCTTGTTTGCACATAGAGCACCCCTATGGTTTAATACACTGCCAAATGATATCATAGCCCTTCCTAAATTGGGTCTGTTCAAAGGTACTCTCCGTCAACACCTCTCATTGGTCAGTTTCTGCAACTGTGTCTGCTGACAATTGATCTGCTACAGTCCTGTCAACCTCTAGGGTAGCCACCCCAGACCCTCACCACCACTGCCTCTCCCCCCCCTTTCTCCACCCCGTCCTCCACATCTTGAGCTGCCTTAACTTGTTTTCACCCTTACCTAACTGTCCTTCTTGACAAAGCCTCTGGGCTGCCTTTATTTTCTCTTAGGAGGTTCCCATATTACTTCCATCTAGCTGATGTTACTACTAGTTGCATTACCTAGATCTTTTAACCTACCACCTATTGTATCTCAATGTAATACCAACCATTGTTTATTTTATTGTTCTGTTGTCTTGCTCAATGTCATTTTGTAATGCCTGTCACAATATTGTGTAGCAACAACCTTTGTATGTATGTCACCCTCCCTTTGACGTGGAACCTTTGTAAATGAGCTATTTTTTGCTCAAAGGTATTGCAATCCAAGAACTAATAAAGAAATAAAAATAAAAATATTCTGCAGTTTGTGTAAACTGGAGATTAATTTTCAGCAAACCCCTAAATATTATTCCTTTGATTACATGATCCATGGCATATTATTCCAAGGTTTACATAGAAATTCAGAATTTCATGGAATTAAAAAAATTATGAAACACTATGAGAAGTGGAATTATCATTTTGCACAAATTCCACCAGTGGCACACTTCTTCTCTGGTCATTTAAATGAGGTGAGAGTCAGACAGGCAAAGTCAAGACCAATCAAGTTTTCTCGAGTCATGTTTTTTCATATCACATTTTCTCAACTTCAATATAGCCATTTCATTTAAATGAGATAAGAAAGATAAAGTCAAGACCAGTCACATTTTCTTGAATCACATTTTCTGGAATCTAATATACAGTAGTCACATCATGTAAATTATGATAAGAATGGCAACGTTAAGACCAGTCACACTTTCTTGATTCACATTTTCTCAAATTATGGTTTTAGAATCATGCTTTCTCATACCTTGTATAATCTAGCCACTTCATGTAAATTGAAGTGAGAAAGACAGTTTCAACACCAGTCACATCATTTAAATTATGTTGAGAAAGGTAGAGTCAAGATCATGCATAATATTCAAATTGAGGTGACAAAGACAAAGTCAAGAACAGTCGCATTTTCTCAAATCACATTTTTCTGATCCACAGGATGTATGTTTTCTCAAATCACATTTTCTCATATCATGTTTTCTCAACTGTAATATAGCCACATTATGTAACATGAGACGAAGAATGCAAAGTCAAGATCAGTCACATTGTGTAAAATGAGGTGAGAAAGGTATAGTCGAGACCAGTTACATTTTCTCAAATCAGGCTTTCTTGAATCATTTTTTCACAGCATGCTCCTGTTACTTTTATGTGACCACTCCGCTTCTCCTTTCTCTGTGAACACTGAACAAAAGTACAGTGGCGTGAAAAAGTATTTGCCCCTTCCTGATTTTCTCTATTATTGCATATTTGTCACACTGAATGTTTTCAGGTCTTTAGACAAAATATAATATTAGACAAAGGGAACCTGAGTGAACAAATAACACTTTTTTTTACTTATTTCATTTATTTAATGAAAAAGTTAACCAACACCAACTGGCACTGTGTGAAAAGTAATTGCCCCTAGTTAAATCAACCCAATTAAAGGGATAATTAGAGTCAGCTGATTGAACACAACCAGGCTTGATTACAGCCAGCCCTGCTCAATATAAACCTCACTTATTTTGACCCTTACCATCAGAGTCACGCTGCAGCACAAAGATTCAACAAGCACATTATGCCATGATCAAAGGAAGTTCCTGAAAAGATCAGAAAAATGTGTTGCCCTCTATCAGTCTGGAAAGGGTTACAAAGCTATTTCTAAGGCTCTGGAACCCATTGAACCACAGTGAGAGCCATAATCTCCAAATGGAGAACACTTGGAACAGTAGTGAATCTTCCCAGGAGGGGCGGCCTGCCAAAATTACTCCAAGGAGAGCGTAAATCACCCAGGAAGTCTCAAAGGATCCTAAAACAACATCCAAAGAACTGCAGGCTTCTCTTGCCTCAGTAAGGTCAGTGTTCATGACTTCACAATCAGAAAGAGACTGGGCAAAAATGGGCTTCATGTGAGAGTAGCAAGGCGGAAACCACTGCTAACCAAGAAGAACATAAACGCTCGTCTCTCATTTGTCAAGAAACACCTGGATGATCCACAAGCCTTTTGGGAAAATGTTCTATGGGCAGATGAGTCCAAAGTGGAACTTTTTGGACGACATGGATCCCATAATATCTCGCGTAAAGCAAACACAGCATTCCACAGTAAGAACACCATACCAACAGTCAAACATGGTGGTGGTAGTGTGATGGTGTGGGGATGATTGCTGCCTAAGGACCTGGATGACTTGCCATAATTAAAGGAACCATGAATTATGCTCTGTACCAGAAAATTCTTAAGGAGAATGTCCGTCATCCTTCAGTCAGCTGAAGCTGAAGCGTAAGGTCATGCAGCAAGACAATGATCCAAAATACAAAAGCAAGTCAACATCAGAATGGCTAAAAATAAGTAAAATTAAAGTTTTGGAGTGGTCTAGTCAAAGTCCAGACTTAAACCCAATAGAGATGCTGTGGCAGGACCTGAAACGAGCAGTTCATGCTCGAAAACCTACCAAATGTTACTGAATTAAAGCAGTTCTGCGAAGAAGAGTGGGTTAAAATTCCTCCACAGCGATGTGAAAGACTGATATTGAATTATAGGAAGTGTTTGGTTGCAGTCATTGCAGTTAAATGTGGCGTAACCAGTTATTAAGTGTAAGGGGGCAATTACTTTTTCACACAATGCCAGTTGGTGTTGGTTAACTTTTTTTCATTAAATAAGTGAAATAAAAAAAAAAAAAAGTGTTATTTGTTCACTCAGGTTCCCTTTATCTAATATTACATTTTCTCTAAAGACCTGAAAACATCCAGTGTGACAAATATGCAATAATAGAGAAAATCAGGAAGGGGGCAAATACTTTTTCACGCCACTGTATGTGTTCAGGATGTTTGTTTTTTTCCTGGTTTCCCTATGCACAGTCTTCCCCTTCCCTTTTTATCCTTACAATCCCTCCCCTGGGCTTCTTCTTTTCCCTTACATACCTAAAAAACATCTTGTCCCCTTTTGATACTGCCTGGGTTATTCTCATTTCAGTCTGTGCCTTTGTGCCTTTTTGCTCCTTACTGCTTTCCCTGCTTTGACAAGGGAGGGCAGCATCCTGGACTTGGTACTGGTGAACTGGGACCAGGTGAAGAAAATGTAATAGTGGAAGACCCCATGGGAGGGAATGATCATTCCATAGTTTGGTTCACCTTAGACCTAGGTAAGGAATGAAACCAGACCAAAACTGTGGTGGACTTTAGGGGGGCTGACTTCAGGGAGATGTCTGACATACTCAGGGAGCATTTAGACAATATCAGGCCAGGGATGAGCACAGAGGGCCAGTGGGGGATTCTGAAGTTGGGCTTGTTGGAGGCTACAAAAGTCTGCACTAAATCCCATCATAAGAAGTTTAGGGCCAGAAAACCTTGTTGGTGGTCTAGAGAAGTTCAGCAGGGGGTGAGGGAGAAACAGTTGGCCTTCAGATGCTATAAATGTTCCCGCAGGGAGGCATATAGGGATGAGTACTGCAGCATCTCAAATGAAGTCAGTAGACGGGAAGAGTGGGCAAGGCAGATAAGGTGCTTAGGCTAGCTTAGGGATCAGGGAAGGGGAGAAGGAATTTTATAGATCTGTTAGGGAGAGAAACAGGGAGGAGCAGCTAAGCAAGTTAAAGAAGGAAATAGGTTAGGCTGAAGGAACAGTAGAGCAGGCAGAAATACCTAATGAGTATTTCTGTTCAGTCTTCACCAGGGAAAGGGAGGGTACATTAACCCAAGGGGGAGGCAGGATGGGAACAGTGGACAGGAAATCACTTATGGATTGCGTGATCCAAGTGGGGAGGGTGAAGGAGGGTCTCAAGTTCTTGAGGACAGATAAGGCCCCAGAACCAGACAGGAACCACCCTAGAGTTCTAAAGGAACTGGCAGATGTCCTGGCTGCTTCAATGATGGAATTATTTGATTCCTCCCTCCAATCAGGATGTGTACCCCTAGACTGGAGGATAGCACACATTGTGCTACTCCACAAGAGTGGGCCGAGGGATGAACCGGGAAAATACAGACTGGTTAGTCTGTCATCCATTGTGGGGAAACTGATAGAGGCCATCCTGAAGGAAAGGATGGTGGAGTTCCTGGAAGCAAATTACTTTCAAGATGAAAGCCAGCATGGGTTCATCCACAGGAGATTGTGACAGACCAACCTAGCTGAATTTTTCGACTGGGTGACAAGATCCCTGAATAGTGGAATGCTGGTTGATGTCCTGTACTTGGCCTTCAGCAAGGCTTTTTATTCAGTCCAGCATGGAAGGCTAATATGTCAACTAAGGAATCTGGGGGTGGGGGAAAAAATGGTGGGATGGATTACAAATTGGCTCAGCAATCGTCAGCAGATGGTGTTGGTATGGAGAAAGGCTTCGACTCATAGAAAGGTGATCAGCAGGGTCCCTCATGGATCAGTATTGGGCCCAATCCTGTTCAATGCATTCATTGCAGACAATGAGGAGGGAGTAAGGAGCAAGATGAGTCTGTTAGCAGATTATTCTAAGATGGGTGGGGTGGTGGACAGCGAGGAGGGTAGGAAGACACTTCAGGAGGACTTGGTCAGGTTGGAAAAGTGGGCACACACTTGGCAGTTGGGATTCAATATTCTGAAGTGTAGCATACTACATCTGGGATTCAGGAACCCTGGATATAACTATCATCTGGGGGAGAAAACAGCTGTTGACATCTGGGGGGGGAGGACCGGGGAGTGGTTATAGATGCCAGGATGAATAATTCAGAACAGTGCTGAAGAGCAGCTGCTAAGGCAAATAAAATACTTGGGTGCATCTATAAGGGGAATAACATCAAGGAGAAGGGAGGTCATTCTGACCTTGTACAACTCCTTAGTGAGGCCTCATTTGGAGTACTGCATACAATTGTGGAGGCCTTACTTAAAGAGGGATGTTACACTTTTGGAGAGAGTAGAGATGTGCCACAAGGATGACCCACAGCCTGGGGGAAATGTTCTATGAGGAACAACTTGGGGAGTTGAACATGTGCTCCCTGGAGGACAGAAGGGACAGAGGGGATGTCATAGAGGTCTTCAGATATATGAAGAGGATAAATACGGTAGACATGGAGGATCTCTTTACACTGAAGGGGGAGGGTAATATGAGGGGACATAACCTTAAGCTAGTAGGGGGGAGGTACGGGGGAGGTGAGGAGACACTATTTCACAGAGAAGGTAGTTGCACCTTGGAACGCATTACCAGGGGAGCTGTTGGCAAAGGAAACCATGGAGGGCTTCTAGGTGGGATGGGACAGGTACAAGGGCAAGCTGCAGGTTAGGGGAAAAACAGGGTGCTGGGGGGTGTGCCAGGTAGAAAGGAATTCATGAAGGGAGGGGCGGGCAGCTGCTGAATCTTAATCAGGAGCTGCAACTCGAGCAAACAAGATAGGCTGAAAGGCCTAATCTGCTGGCAATGTTATATGTATGCTTCCCTATGTCTCCCCTGATACACCTCCCTATTCTCCTCCTTCTGCTCCCACTTGTACCTTCTGAATGCTACCCTTTTAGCCTTTTCTGCCACCTTTTTCGAGAACCATAGTGGACTCTTTTTTTTTTTTTGCTTTTGCTCACTTGCTTGGTGCAGAGGTTTGTCGCCTTTATTATGCCCCCTTTTAGCTTCACCCACTGTTCCTCCACCGACCCATGTCATCCTTCCCTTGCCAGGTCATCCCTGCGGCATCCATCCGTCTTTATAAAATCTGTCCTCCTGAAGTCCAGGACTCTCATGCTTGTATGGTTTGATTCTGCAGCCTTACTTATATTAAACCACACCATACAGTGATCACTGGTCCCTAGCTAGCCTCCTACCTTGATATCTGAACACTGACTCAGTTAGTGAGTACCAAGTCTAGTATTGTCCCATCACAAGAAGTTCACTAACCAGTTGCCTGAAGAATGCCCCCTGCAGGGCTCCAGGATGTCCCTGCTTCATGCCAAAGCTGCAGCTCGGAGGTCCAATCTACATCTGGCAAATCAAAGTCCTCCAACAGCAGCACTGACCCCTTTTCTACCATCTTGCCAATGGCTTTCCTCAGAAATTATTTAAATTCCACCCTGTGCTGAAGGCCTATAGATCACACCAGTGCAAATAGTGGCTCCATTTCCCATATCAAGGGTAACCCACAGTACTTCTGCCTCCCCATATTCCCTATATTTCTGTCACTTTTATGCTTTCCTTCACATAAAGAACCACACCCCCTCCTTTCCTTCCCACCCTGTCCTTCCTGAACAGAGTATAGCCTGGTATGGCCATGTTCCAGTCATGGTTTTCAGTGCACCATAACTCAGTAATGTCCTCAATATCCAGGTAGGCCTCTGCCATGATGGCCTGTAGATCTGGAATATTATTTCCTATACATCTAGCATTTACACACATGGCCTTATTGACTTTGTAAGCACTCTGTTTGTTACCCACTTCTCCCCTTTTGTCCTGCCTACTTCACTCCTCTCTTTTTAATGCTCTTGTTCTCCTCCCCCTTTATTTCTATCATCCTGCTTCCTTTATTAATTTGCATCCTGGGAGGTTCCTCTCCTCTTGGGTTCTCCTTACTCTCTACTTCATCCTGTGGGGGAGGGAATGGTTTATGCCTCCCCGATTTCTTCCACCACCCCCCTCGGCTAGGTTTAAATGTTCAACCAAGTAACATTTAAAATGACCACCAAGGACTGTGATTCCTCTCCCTGATGAATGCAGGCCATCATCCCTGAACCATTCATTCAACCCTGAGTCAAAGCTGCTGGTGCAACAATTAAAATATATAAAAAAAAAGAAATAATGATAAAAAAAACTACACCCATGGATGAACAAGACTGTGAAGTGCATTGTAATGGTAACGGTACAAGATTCCAGCACAGAAAATCCTGACACCCAGAATCCTGACACCAAAATCCAAATGACCACAATCTCAAGGGTATGTGAACCTCCCAACACCCACATTTCCCAAAGTATGGCAACCCTGAGGTGTTTATATATATTTAAAGGGGGGTGCACGGGGTGGAGCCCCCCACCCCATGGAATAGTATTGGGAATTGTGCTGTCGGCAGTGTTGTACTGTTGGGATTGTGACCACTGGGAATTTAGCTTCAGGATTTTTGGCATTGGGATTTTACGTGTCAGGATCTTGTACTATATGCCACTGTAATACCCTACATTTAATGTGTTTTCATTTATTCTTTTTTTATGTATAATGTGTCTTTTTTGGTGTGGTGGTATTACAGTATAATAACATTTGAAAATAAATTAAGCTAGAGATAATATAGTAATTGGTATCAAGGTAAATCAGAAACTACAGAAAGGTATATGCTATGAGGTCAGCAGTCAATACTACTGTAAGTATTAGAGGAACACTGAAATCGGGGATTGCCAGAGCCTTTAAGAGGTAAAGTGTCCTGCACTACAGCCTGACTGTTGTGAGGCACTTCCCGCCCACCTAGGGTCGGCGCTCCATATATTGCTGCTGGCAGGTCACATCATGTGACCCACCCTCCTTTTTACTAAGTGTCCACTTTCCCATTTGCAGGTTATAGGCACCAACCACTAGGGGTTGCTGCACTTTCCACTCTAGCTCCTCTCTCCTCTCTCTATTCCTCCTAGCTACTACTTCACAGCTATCCCACTAGAGGTCACTGCACTTCCCTTGGATTCCTTCTACTACCTATTTTCTACACTCATCCTTCAGCCTATCTCTAAGCAACTGCTAGTATCAAACCTGGTACCCTTCTTTCTAAACTCTACTGACTATCCTCTGAGCCATTGAACCAGGCCAACAACTCCCTTTATTTTTATGGTCTTAACCATACCTCACTCCCTCCTGCCCAGTTTTAAAAAATTGGCCCTCTCTACGAGCTATGTTCAAACCCAGTACCCTTGCAGTCGGAGTCAGCTGCGCTACCTCTGCACCACAGTGCTGACCTACTCTATTACTACCTTCTAAGCCTCTTAATCGCTTACCTACCCAATCTGCCAAAATATAAGTTTGCCTCTTCATCCTGCTGCCTTGTAGGATTTGAACCCTGCACTCTTGTCCCCAAAGTCCACAGTTCCACCACTCACCTAGAACACGTGCATATTTTTACTGTAGGATTTCACAACTATAAAGAACGCACTAACCCTGTGACACAACTAAAGTGTTATCTAAGGGTTTCTCCAAACCTGAACCCAACTCCTTGCTGCTACAGCCACTGGTCTAGCTCTCTCCTATTACACAGATCAAGAATTGAACCTGGTACTCTGTGCACTTCAGGCACATGCACTGCCACCACGCCATAGCAACAACTAGACTCAGAGGTGATCTCTCACTACTAACTCCCCTCTTTCATCCTAGTCCACCCATTCTTTCCTCACATCAGCTCCACCAGCATTCCCAACTATGCACATGCATCCCCTGCTCGCCAGTCTATCTCTTCTCCTCCTCCTCCCTTTCCCTTCCACATACCCTAGTGTCCCTATTAACCCTCAGCCTCACTATTCCAGTGTTCCTACCTACCCTCCTGCCTCCCTCCTCCTTTACCACTGCTCCTCCCCTCCCTCCTCCTCCACATCCCATATGCTCCTCTCCCTCACCCCCTTCCAGGCATCACCTGTCCTCCCTCACAGCCCCTTGCACTTCTGATCACACAGGCCTTCTCTGCCTGTGCTCCCCTACCACCCTTGTGCAACCAAACCCCATTCCTTATTCGATCGCTCCCGGCGTAACTCTCCATCTGCCTCCCTCTGACCAGAGCACTTCTCCTCCTTTACTCTAACAGGGAACATACATCCCAACCCAGGCCCTGCCTCCCACCCACCCACCCAGCCCACTGGTCTTCGAGTAGCCTCCATGAACATATGCAGCCTGCTGAAGAAATTTGGCCCCTACAGTGCTGGGCCTTGGCACACCAACCAGACATCATAGCCCTGGTGAAACCTGGCTGTCCAAATCAAATCCTGACTCATTTGTCTCCCTCCCAGGCTATACCTTATGCGGGAGGACCGAGGTTAGCAAACAGGGAGGCTGTGCAATCTACACCAGGGACACAATACCTGGACACGCACTCCCCACCCCTGCCCTCATAAATGGGGCCCAGGCCCTTACCCTGAGACTCACCCCAGACCCCTCTAGTAGCCATCTCTATCTCACTACAGCCTACGTTCCCCCAAAGAACCAGCACCCAGCCCTGATATCTTTAACGGACTACCTGGCCACCATCCACCATAAGGCAGAACAAATCCTAGTGGGGGACCTTAATGTAAATTGGCTCAGTACCTCCTCATCCAACACCAGAGACTCATTTGCTGCCCAAGATCTGACACAACTTGTCACCCAGCCCACGAGACTTAACCCTAAGAGTGGTACCAGCACCCTGCTGGATGTTATTATAACTAACCGACCCCATAAAATCCAAAACATCCAGGTCCTCCCAGATTCCCTGAGTGACCACTCCCCTATCCTATTCCACTGGGTAGCCCCCAATCCCAAACCCAAAGCCCAGACCACCCTCCGCAGGCGCCTCCGCCCTGGTGGGCTGAAGAAACTTAAGGCACTCCTCACCCAGATAGACTGGTCCCCATTCAGCAGGCAACCAACATTGATACTGCCCTCACCTTTTCACTCACACCTTCAACATGGCCTGTGATCTCTTTGCACCCTTAACCAAAATCCGGTCCAAAAAACAGAACGCACCCTGGGTTAGCCCGGCCCTCCTACAATTACTTAGAAACCGGGATAACCTCTGGCACCTTGCCACTGAAACAGGTCGTCTGTCTGATAGGCAAGCATACAATGCAGCCCGAAATAAATGCTCATGGGCCATCAGGAAAGCCAAGGCAGACCATTACCAGGCCTCCCTTACCTCCTCTTGGGGCTCAGCCCGGACCTTCTGGGATAATATTAAGCAACTCAATGGTAAAGCTTGCTCCCCTGCCCCATCCCAGCTCACTAGAAATGGCACAACCTCCACCGAGCCTGCCACCATAGCTAACTGGTTCAACACCACTTTCACTGACCTTAGCTCAGTGCTCCCTAGTAATTTCTTTGACCCTCCCCCCAGCCAAACTCCCCCTGTCTTCCAGCACCCCAGCTTCCTCCTGCGAAAGATTTCCACCCGAGAAGCCAGACCCATCCTAACCAAAGCTCTCAATGGCAACAATCCAGGCAGTGACTCACTGGACCCCAGCATCCTCAGGCTGGTGCTAGATGAAGTCCTTGCACCTCTCACAAGCCTAATTAACCAGTCACTCTGCCTGGGACAATTCCCCACAGCTTGGAAAACAGCCATTATCACACCTATTCATAAAGGAGGTGACAGGTCATCGGCCAACAACTACCGGCCAATCTCCATCCTCCCTCCCCTCTCTAAAGCCCTGGAGAAAGTGGTGGCCATTCAAATCACTGATTATCTGGCTAAGCATAACATCTTATGCCCAGAGCAACATGGCTTCCGTCAGGTCACAGTACCAGCACTGCCCTTATTGAATTCTCCAACTTCCCACTCCTCCTTGGATACCAGCTCCCTAGCTGGTGCAGTGTTCATTGACCTCTCAAGGCTTTCGACACTGTCTCCCATCCACTGCTGTTGAATGCCTCTGCCTCACTGTGTCTCGGCTGGCCCCCTGGCATGGTGTGCTAGCTATCTTGACACTCGATCCCAGTGTGTCAAGATTAATCTACCTCTCCGATACCATCCCATTCTCTCTGGGTCCCCAAGGCTCCATCCTGGGCCCCCTTCTCTTCTCGCTGTATCTGAACACCCTGCCCAGTGCATGCTCTGGCAAAATTCTGCTGTATGCAGACGACGCTGTCCTTTTTTGCCACCCACCGTAATCCCATCTCCCTACAGGACTCCCTACAGCAGTCTTTCAACAGTGCCAAGGCTTGGTTTAAGGATCGTAGACTCGTCATCAATCTTAACAAAACCAAAACTATGCTCTTTTCACACCCCCAAAACAAAGCTAGCGACCACCCACTCTATATCCTTCCAAGCACCAACCAACCACTGGAACAAGTCTGCTCCTACAAATACCTTGGGGTTACCTTCGATTCAGCCCTCACATTTCACAACCACATCGACGCCCTAACATCCGCCACCAACACACGGCTTGGCATCCTATTCCGCCATAAAACCTGCCTTCCCCCAAATGCTCTCCGGCTAGCTGTTACATCATCCGTTCTGTCCCTTGTAGACTATGGTCTACCAGTATACGGTGCTGCCGACACCACTGCACTCAACAAAATTCACCTCACCCTGAATAAAGCGTGCAGATTGATTACGGGTGCCCCCAGGCTCACACACACCTGTCAGCTATATGTCAATGCAAACCTGCTTACCCTGGATGAACGGCTCCGATACCAGACCTGTCTCCTCACCAAAAAAACCCTACTCGGGCTCTCCCCCCCTGGGGTAACGGCATCCCCTCCACCAGAGCCCTCCCACCTTTGCTACACGGTCTTCATACAAGACCACTATAAAAGTCCCCAGAACAAGAACCAGCCGTGGCCAGAGGTCCTTCGGCTATAGAGCCCCAACCTGGTTTAACTCCCTCCCTGCCACTGTCACCAATGCCATCACCATCTCCACATTCAAAACCGCACTTCGGAACCACATCTTCAGCACTCGTAACTGCTCCTGTCTCTGAACATAGCCTCCACCTCTTTTTTCTCTTGACAATGCCCCCCGGGCAGCTCTCGACCCAACCATCACCCCACCACTTCCCTGTACACCATGCCTAGGTTTAACCGGGCCAGTGCCATTAGTTTCAATGTTTACCAACCAGAATGCTCACTTGATACCGACTTGTGTAATATCTGTTATCAATTACATGTACCCTGTACCCAATTGTATTTGTCTGACCACAATGTGACGTGGCACCTCTGGTGAATGCCTATTGTTTTTGTAACTGAAACACAATGTATGTCTTTATGTGACGAAGTATCTTTGCAAACGAGCCTCTGGCTCAAAGGTTGTAAACTGATTCCTTAAATAAATAAATAAATAAAATAAACACAACTGGGACATAGTTGGCTTAGTGGGTTTTGCAGACTCTAAAACTGTAATCCAAACAGATACATGCCAACAGCTCCTTCAACGAGTAAGCTACACTAATTCATATTCATTGCTGACCTAAAGGCTTCCCCCATAGGAAGTCTGTTTTACCCTATACCAATTGCTGCATTGGGAACATATGTGTTTTAACCAAACTGACACAGCAGAATGGAATTTTCAGGCTCCAACTCAATGCCTAACCAAAGTTGGCTGTGGACTACCTGTCTTACACTTACACCCCAGGCTCTTGATAGGCCATCCCAGCCACATGCAGGCACAGTCTGGGCACCACTGACCAGTCCTAAGTCTCTCTCTCTACCTCCTCAGCACTCCAGCACAACCTCATTACCTCCTAATTATGGGTGCTCTCTTTTTATTCTCTCACAAAGAGCATACAGTACTACTCCTTCATGTCACTTCCCCAGCCAGAGTAACACCAAACACTCCTAACCCAATTTCCCTAAACTGGGGAATGGATTACAAAAAGAGTAGATCGATTGTCAGTAACCCAGTCACTATTCATGCATTAATGAATATTTTTTTAGCATTCGTATAATTATAAAAAACTATGCTATCAATAGTAATCTGTAAATAGTATAAGTACTGCACTAATAACAAATGTGGAGGGATGCAAAACATTGAGAATGTTTCTTATAATATTAAATACTGAAGTTGCATAAATGGCAGAAAGGCAGAAAGCAAATATATTGAAACCTTGGTCTTTTTGTTTGCATTTCCTGTATTCCTATGGTCCTAATAGCTCTTTCTGAATATTTTAAAATGGATTTATTTTACTATAGCAAGAGCAGTGCCTCCATAAGCCATACACCCACAGATGCATTATCATGCTTGAATAAAAAATATGTAACAGCCTTACAGCTATCATATTATTAACACCTACACTGTACTACAATAAGTTATACAATGAAGCAATGATGATAGGAGCAGAAGCTGTATAGCATCCAGACTCCTTCCTGCACAATCAACACTACCTGGCAATGGCATAATAGCATAACTGTTGCAATCATGCTTAACAAGCATGGTACTGCAATCTTTCCATAATCATGGGCTATCATAAAAAATGCCATAATTAGAGTACTGTGGGACTTAAAGATCAAGACATGGGCAACTTATGAAAAATGCCATTGGGGAAAAAAAAAACTTATAGTTAGCAGAGCTGAGCAACATTTGTATTACCATTAACATTTTCATGATAGTATATGTTACAAGTAACATTCTTGAAATGTTCCCTGTTCTGTAAAGCAACAGTATTTGGTATTACCAACGAACAGTTAATCATGTAATTTATAACAATAATGTATTTTTGGTAAAACTTAAAAAACTTTTTCTAAATTAAGTTGAGCCTTAGTGACTTGAAGTGTGTTATTTGATCTCACCTAGGTGTAAGTCAGTCTCCCTTTTTGGTAAGCTGGACCAAGTCAGTGTCTCCATTTGTGACTGACTGAGAATGATTCATATAGCAGCAGGTGGTGCCCAGTGTCTGTTTGCTTCATCTTTGAAGGGCCCTTGCTAAGGAGGTTTTATGACTGGGTGAAAAGATGTGCATTTGATATTGTAACATTGTAACTCTGCATACTCTAAGAGGTTAATTTTTAAACTCAGTTGGTCTTATCCTGACTGGACCATACTAGTCCGTGAGAGCCTCATCACCTCTGCTGCCCTCCTGAATTTGTGGATAGTTTGCATTCTCTCATATTGGGAGCAATCCCATGATGCTCTGACTCACTGCCTGCATTATTAGGATCTGTGCACCTAGAGCAGGGAGTGCTGCAGATGTACAGATTTCACTCACTGCTTGCATTACATGAAACATAGAAACATAGAAATTGATGGCAGATAAGAACCACAAGGCCCATCCAGTCTGCCCATTTCTTTTTCTATCTTATGAATGTGCCATCAGCCTTTGCTCTGTCAATGGCCTATCTATTCATACTCATCTGTATTGCTCCTTTATGCCTATCCCATGCCTGTCTGAAGCCCTGCACTGTATTCATATCCACCACTTCCTGAGGTAGGCCGTTTCATGCATCCATCACCCTTTCTGTGAAAAAGAACTCCCTCACATTAACCCTTAATCAGCCTCCCTCTAATCTCATGCTGTGTCCTCTTGTCCTGCTGTCTTTCTTATACTGAAACATGTTAGACTCTTTCACCTTGTTAATGCCCTTAAGGTGTTTGAATGTTTCAATCATATCACCTCTCTCCCTCCTTTGCTTTAGGGCATACATATTGAGCTCCATTAATCTGTCCTCATATGTTTTCTGATATAGTCCCTGCACCATTTTGGTTGCCCTTCTCTGGACTGCCTCAATTTGGTTAATGTCCTTGTGAAGGTGTGGCCTCCAGTACTGCATGCAGTACTCCAGATGGGGCCTAACAAGTGTCTTGTAAAGAGGGATTATTACCACCCCCTTATGACTTGTGATACCCCTACTAATACACCCCAACATCCCCCTAGCCTTACCTACTGCTTTAGTGGTCTTCTTGGATGATTTCAGGTCATCTGTGATGATGATGCCCAAGTCTCTTTCTTGAATTTGTGCATCTGGAGATGATAGCATGGGTTTTGTGGTGGTGATCTTGAAGTAGTGTACCTGTGTAGTGTGTGTGTGTGTGTGTGTGTGTGTGTGTGTGTGTATACTGTAACTGCTGATACCGTTTATGAAAGGTTCTCCTATATTGACATTATGCCCTCTGGATTTCCACCTGGAGCACTGCCTATTGTGGACACAGGGGACTGTTATGAGCTCTCAAGTGAAGTAATATATCTTCTTTATCATAATATGTAGTCTGTTAGTCAGGAAATACTGAGTGTCCACCTGCGGACTGTTCCACTGTTCTGATCTCTTCCCATGTTTATTACTAATTTTATGAGCCCTACATGGTTGTGTAATTTCTGTAACTTGCCCTTGACTCTTATCTGAGCATTTCTGGACACACCACTGTAAACAGTAAGCTCTGTTACCTATGTTGTTATATAAAGACTTCCTCTCTACTTAGCTGCATGTGGTGCTAAGGTGGAAGGATTGGTCCTATCTCTAGTCCCAGTTGGGAGTGATACAGGTCAGTGGGGACTGCAGTCCCCATGCTCTACCTCTTAGTCCTGGTTACTAGGTGGGTGATTTTCTCTCTTCCCAGTCTGAGTTTCCCTTGGTGGGTGGAATGATTATTCACCTCACTTTTTGGTTAAAGACACTTTTGGAAGAGCAGTTTTCTAACAATGTTGGGCTGTTCAGTCAGGTACTGGCACTCTCCTTTTCGTCATCAATGGGAATTTTCCTTTTGACATCTCAAGGATCTGAATAGTAGGGGAAGGAGGTAGTAGGAATAATGCTGAGACTATCTGGTGGGGTTCATGTGAGTGTGTGTGTTGGGAGAGTGAATGTGGTAGTGTGGCTGCAACTTGGGGCCATTCTGTTATTTGTAAAGGTATTTCATCTCTTATCCTTTACCCAGCTTAAATAGCTCTGCCCCTTTAAGGAGCAGTTGCTGCTGCTGTACAGGACTGTAGGACAACACTGCCAGCCTTTGTGATATTTTGAAGAGGTCAGGGTATAAGCAAGAATACTTTTCTTTTCAGCTGAAATGGGAAAGCTAGCAGACACTTTTTGCACAGGAATGGACATACAGTCCCTTCCAATCCAGGTGTTTCTCTACAATTCTGCGTCAGTTATAAATACAACTGCCATTGTTAGAGATGTCATCTTGGACTCTGGTGCTGTCCCAGTGTAAATCATAGAGACCTGGCTGGGTGGCTCAGCAGGGCCTGCTTCAGCTGAGATTACCCCCCAGATTTCCTAAAGATACATCACTCATACCTGAAGTGCATGCTACTGGAAATGGCTGCTAGGTTGGTGCAAACTGACACATTGAGGAACTGTTACTGTTTTACTAATGTAGGTTGAGAAGGCAGTAAGGAGAGCTGGAGGATACTAGGATGTATAGGAAGAGGCATCACCAGCAGAAAACAGGAATTTGTTATCCCTCTGCACAGACAGTTGGTGAGGCCCCATCTGGAGTACTGCATGATGTTCTGGAGACCCTATCTCTGCAATGACATAGACAGGGTGGAGGCAGTCCAGAGGAGGGCAACTAAAATGGTGCAGGGTCTACAACAGATGCCAAATGAAGAGAGACTAAAGGCACTTCATATGTATACCCTTGAGGAAAGGGGGAGAGGGGAGACATGATAGAAACTTTCAAGTACCTCAAGGGAATCAACAAAGAGAACAAGGGGGCACAATTTGAAGATAGAGGGGGGATGGCTGGGAGATAATGTGAGAAAGTATTTTTTCATGGAAAGGGTGGTGGACACATGGGACGACCTTCCTGAGAAGGTCGTGGGGTCAAAAACAGTGGGGGAATTCAAGAATGCATGGGACAGATATAAGGCAGTTCTGGTAGGGAGTAGAAAGAAGTAGGCTGTTGGTTAATTAGGATCTGCAGCGTATCCAATAGATAGGGAAATGGGCAGACTAGATAGGCCAGGCAGTCCTTATCTGCTGTCAAAGTCTATGTTTCTGTCTAGGAGCCCATACCAGTAGAAACCTCTGACTGATTCTATGTCATTGGTTGGAGCATTTATAATGATGCAATAGGTTTGCTACATAGAGAGCTGGTTTTAAAGATGAGTGAGACAGAAAACAAAGAATAAGATATATGTGCAGAAAGGTAACAGGGCTAAGTAAATATGAATTGTACATGTTGCAGTGTCTCTGTTCCCCTTTGAATTAAATGTAAAGTGCTTATGTGCATCAATGCTCCAGGGCAAGTAAAATAAGTCCGTCAAAACAAAGTGGAGCCTACTGTAGGTTCATAAATTGTTAGCAGATAGATAGAGTCAGAATATCATCTAAGAATGACAATTTGTCCAATGTTAATTTTGTGAACTCTTTCCTGATTGGAAAATATATCAACTGTAGTACCTAGGAGATGATTTTAATAGCCACCTGCGACTGTGATATCTTCTATGTCAGCAAAACCTCCAGGCCTTTTAAAGTCAAGGTTGGAGACCTCTTAGGGCACTTGCTAATCATGATTTGAACAAGTGCCCTGGCAAGACCTATCTGCAAATTGAGTGCCTTCCATTCACATGGGTTCTTGTTCTGTGGACTTAAAAAGGTTCAATTGGAAAGAAGGGGTAGATGCTGACTCACTCATTTCAAAAAAAGAATCATATTGGATTTTTACTCTGGGTGCTTTAATACACTACAGGGTTAAATGACAAAACTGAACTAGCCCCTTTCTGAAAGATAAACAAAATATATTGTTTACCTTGTTTATCAATATGACTTTGATTGTCATGTTATCTGTCCACTGTTCACTTCCACTCAGTAGGTGTTCACATTTGAAATGAATTACAGTATTGTGAATTTACTCATCCTGGCACCTTAAATTGAATCATCACCCTTTTAAGAGATATGGGACAGTTGATATGTATAGCAGTCTCTGTTCACTTGCATTATTATTTAGTCCTGTTGTCCATTGACACAATGGATTTGTAAATTAAACTTGTTCATTTTAACGAGTATAGTTCTATATAAGCTATGTTGTGCCTAGTTGGGTTTACTGATGTAAGTTTTTAAATGGTATTTTGCCTAATAGTATGTATTCACTTGCACTGTGTCACATTAAATGGTTTGTATATGCGGGGGGGGGGGGCATGTGATGTCACTGAGCTAGAAACAGCAAGGTTTTCACAGTTCCGTTCCACTTGTTTTTTATTACCCCCTTTAGTGTTTATTTTCGTTTCGAGTTCAGAATGTTCCTAATAGCTATTAAATCAGTTTCCCATAAAGCTGGAGCTAAAAAGAAATAAAAACTCTCGACATCTCCCTCTGCAGTGGATGAGGGAGTAGGGTCTCTCTAGTCCTGATACCTAGGTGGAGCGGGTGTCTGACACCAGCTTAGTGGCAAGAGAATTGGTAGAGATAAAGGCGTGTGGCATTCAACAAGACTTGAACCATACACTGAAACTGTTCAGCAGTTCAGGTCTCCGTAGAACCTTGGGACATAGAATGGAACATGTGGAGGCTAGAAATGGTTAGATAGAGGACTGGGTGAGGCCAGCAGAGTGGAGACTGGGCCTTGTAGATGCAGAATGAGAGATCCGGTCCCTGGATTTGGAAGCTCAACATCGAAGGAGTAACGTTCACCTGTTTGGTTTGCCAGAGCGATTAGAAGGGGCTGATATGCTCTCTTTATCTCCAAAAGAACTTGCCAATTTGGCTGCAATGGAGCACAGAGACAGTGGTGGAAATAGCTCACACCAGCCATCTTTGCAATAGGACCCAGCGACTCTGATAGACCGAAGTCACTCTGAGCGTGTAGGGAAGGAAGACACCATGGGCTGACATTGGACGGTGGCTGAAGACATTTGTTTGCCCAGCTGGTGGAACAGCTAATTCGGGTGAGTGTGAGGTAAATGGGGAGCTTTTTCAAATTAAAGCTGCAGTAAGATTCACCTTTTCTTACAGCTGACTTACTTGGACTTCTATGCTGAGGTTTAATGTGATATTTTTATATTGTTTATTACTGGCTAGTACACAGCTGTGTTACTGTTTGCACGTATCTTTTAGGGAGGACATTTCTTTTCTCAGCGTTCTGTGCTTTGTGGTGGTGGTGGTGGTGGGAGCGCGGTTATATTTACCAGTGGATGCATAGCCCCAAGCATTCAACCTTTTTATTTATTTCATTTAACGGTGGCGGCCTTGATGTCAGGTAGATGAGGAAAAGGTTTGGATGTCTACTATTTGCCATTATATTTTCTAAGTTTCTCCTTTCTCATTGACATTTGGGACTACGATCTGGGTTATTAGGAGGTGGATGGGGAGGTGGGCCACCTCTGTGCTATAAAGCATTTTGCTGTGTTTTGCTGAGACTTCTTATTCAAGGCCCTCTATGTTGACTTTTAGTGGGGCTTTAAGTGGGACTTTAAGTGAAATGCACTCCTGTCTGCATTAAATTCTGGTGTTGGGCAACAGTTCATGCTTTAGAGGGGCTTCATGGCTTACATTCCCATGTACATTGGCGGGGGGGGAAGTGTAATGTTTACTTATTCATGCCTGGTTTTGCCCTGGATATTTGAATGTTTGTATTGTTCATATAGACCTATACAAGATTTGGGTATGGGGGATCAGAATGGAAGGTATGCCTATATGTTTATATGTTTATTTGTTAATATGTCTCCATGCTTTATCCACAGCTCCAGGGGAATAGTTTTGATAAGGTTGTAAGGGATCTGTAATTGCATTTTTATTTTTTGGTTACCCGCTGGTTATCCCCTTGGAAATTACACGGGGGGGCATCAATTTTAGTTATTGGCATGAGTGAGGATCACTATTGATGCGGGACGGAGGGGAAGCTAGTTCAGTATAAGGACACTGATAGTGGAACTGAGACTGTGACCTGGAGAGTACCTGGGTGAGTTTTATAATACATATAAGTATTCTCTGCTTAGTGATACTACTTTATATAGTTTGGGGATGTTGAGGGAGGGTAGTTGTTGTTATGGTTTTTCTTGTTCTTATAATTTTTTCCTGTTCTGATTAGGCTGCTGCTGCTGTAGGATATTTGTAGTAGGGTTCTGCTGCTGCTGGATACAGGGGAGCTGGGGATGGTTCCCCTGGATGTGAGTTACTGGGTCCTGGCATTGACTGAAGTATTATCCTGGAATGTACAGGGTATGAATGGACTGATTAAGCATAAGTGTGTCCTTTCCCACATTAGGAATTTGGGAGGTCAACTTGTTTTTCTTCAGGAGACCCATCTACAGGAGAGACAGGGAGGAGAGGAGAGAAGAGGGGGAAGAGTAGCTCTCTGTGTAAAGGAAGGGATAAAATCAACTGAACAAAAGAGTAAACAGGAAGGAGAGGAGGCACTGTGGGTCACCTTGGAGACTGGAAGTGGCACCACAATCTGCACAGGGGTTGTGTACAGACCCCCAGGTCAGGGGGAGGGAATGGACAAAGATATGATAGGAGGCATTCTTAGTATGGCAGAGAAAGGGGAGATGCTGTTGATGGGAGATCTGAATATGCCAGATGTTAACTGGAGCACACTTGCTGCAGCCACATCCAAGAGCAGGACCATTCTCGATGCCCTACAGGTGGCATGCCTCAGACAGCTAGTTTGGAACCACTCATGAGGGAGCAATCTTAGACCTTGAACTCTCAAATGGGGACAGTGAGAGGATCTCAGATCAGAAGTGGGTTGCCATTTGGGAACAAGTGACCATCAAACAGTGTGGTTCACATTAAACTCAGCTACAGAGTCAAGCCATACAAAAGTGAGGGTACTGGACTTCAGGAGGGCTGACTTTGGCAAGATGGGAGAGTGCCTCAGAAAAGCACTAGCAAACAGGCTAGAAGGAGGGGTGGAGCAACAATGGGGAATCATCAGAACTGCCATCACAGAGGCAACAAGCCTTTGTGTGAAGCAAATAAACAAATCAAAATGAAAGAAAAAGCCTCTGTGGGTCTCAAAAGAGGTGTCGGGGAAAGTCAGGGAGAAAAAGATAGCATTCAGGAAGTATAACTAAACACAGAAGGAGCAGGACAGAGAGTTGTACTGGTTAAGGCAGAAGGAAGCAGGGAGGGAAGTCAGAATAGCAAAGGCCCAAACTGAGGAAAGGATAGCCAACTCGGTTAAGAAGGGGGATAAAACTTGTCATAGGTACATCAGGGAGCATAGAAAGACAAAGGGAGGGATAGTGAGGCCGAATAGAATGAACGGTAGGTGGGCAGAGGGGGATAGTGAAGAAGCAGGGATACTGAATAAATATTTCTGCTCAGTATTCACAAACGAGGAGGGGGAGGTGCCTAATCCAATTAACAGAAGCACTCTGGATAGGGGGGTTGATCCCAGTTCTTTCACAGAAGAAAGGGTTCTGAAAGAACTCCTAAAACTGAAGGTGGACAAAGCAATGGGGCCTGATGGAATTCACCCCAGAATTCTAAAAGAATTAAGGGGAGAACTAGTGAAACCACTGACTACCCTTTTTAACAAATCATGGGAGGATGGTGTGGAACCCGAGGACTGGAGTAAAGTGGATGTGATTCCCCTTCACAAAAGTGCAACCAAGACAGTGGCAGGAAACTACAGACCTGTCAGTTTGACCTCTGTGGTAGGGAAAGTGATGGAATCACTTCTGAAGGAAATAATTATTGAGTACCTAGAGGCCAGTGGGGCACAGGACCCAAGGCAGCATGGGTTTACAGCGGGAAGGTCATGTCAGATGAATCTAATTGATTTCTTTGACTGGGTGACCAAAGTAGTAGACCAGGGAGGGGCTTTAGCAAGGCATTTGACACAGTCCCACACAAAAGATTAATAGTCAAATTAACCAGCCTGGGAGTGGGTCCCAGGGTGGTAGCCTGGGTAAAACATTGGCTGGACAACAGGACACAGAAGGTAATTGTAAATGGAGTTCACTCTGAAGAAAGAGGGGTTACTAGTGAGGTACCACAGGGTTCAGTACTGGGTCCAGTCCTTTTTAATATCTTTATCAGTGACATCGAAGAGGGACTGGAAGGAAAAGTATGCCTCTTTGCAGATGACGCAAAGATCTGCAACAGGGTTGATACACAAGGAGGCGTGCAAAGGATGAGAAGGGAATTGGCAAGGTTGGAGGAATGGTTGGAAGTATGGCAGCTAGGATTCAATGCAAAGAAGTGCAAAATAATGCACCTGGGAAGCAAAAACCCAGGGGAAGATTACACAATGGGGGGAGGTAGTAACAAAAAAGGAAAGAGACCTGGGGGTAATCACATCAGATGACCTTACGGTTAGTGAGCAATGCAAGAAGGCAGTAGGGAGCGCTGGGGGTATACTGGGATGCATAGGGAGAGGCATCACCAGCAGAAAACAGGAAGTTGTTATCCCTCTGTACAGATAGTTGGTGAGACCCCATCTGGAGTACTGTGTCCAGTTCTGGAGACCCCATCTCAGCAAGGACATAGACAGGATAGAGGCAGTCCAGAGGAGGGCAACTAGAATGGTGCAGGGTCTGCAAGATAATCCATACAAGGAGAGACTAAAAGAGCTTAATATGTATACCCTTGAGGAAAGGAGGCAGAGAGGGGACATGATAGAAACTTTGAAGTACCTCAAGGGAATCAACAAAGTCCAAGAGGGTAGCATCTTTCAGAAAAAGAGACATGCAAGAACAAGGGGACACAATTTAAAGATGGGGAGGCAGTTCAGGGGCAATGTGAGGAAGTATTTTTTCACAGAGTGGGTAGTGGATGCATGGAACAGCCTTCCTGAGGAGGTTGTGGGGTCTAAAACTGTGGGAGAATTCAAGACTACATGGGATAGACATAAGGCAATTCTTGTGGGAAGGAAGAAATAGGCTGTTGGTTAACTAGGATCTGTGACATATCCTGTAAGTAGGGAAATGGGCAGACTAGGTGGGCCAAGCAGTCCTTATCTGCTGTCAAAGTCTATGTTTCTATGTTTCTATTTGCTTTCTAAGCAGGTGGATCATTTCAAACCAGTTGGAAGGGCCATGTGTATGCAGCCTCTTGCACTTCAAAAAGGCAGGGGGTGATGATACTGATTGCTCAAGGGCTGAACTGGGTAACTAGACAGGTGGTCAGGGACCCTCATGGATGCTTGCTTCTGGTCTCTGGCACCCTGGATGGTTCTTTATATACCCTAGTGTCAGTCTGTGGATCGAATGAGGATGGGGCATCATTTTTTCATAAATTATCCCAAATACTTCAGGATAAGGCGGAGGGGGCTATAATACTGGGAGGCGACTTGAAAGAAGTTCTAGACTTGGTCTGTGACCATAGTGGTACCCCAACTAAACTGACTACTGCAGGTTCCTGGGCTCTGTTTCAGTTAACAGAGGATCATGGTCTCTGTGATGTTTGGTGCCTTTGCAATCTGAATACTTGAAATTATAGCTTTTACTCCACAGTGCACCAAACATACAGCCATATAGATTTAATCTTGGTGTCTCAGATCTTTGTGAAGTACTCACGTCATACCACTATTGAATCCATTCTCATTTCTGATTATTCCCCCATGACATGGCTGTTTGCGAGGAATCAAGGGGAAGGGAAGTCCACTCAATGGTGCTGTAATACCAGCTTTCTCTCTGATGATTCTTTTAAGGCTTGGCTATGGGAGGAGGTAGATTTATTTGCGGGAAAATCATACGGGGAAGTGGCCCTAGTTGGATTTGGGAGGGCATTAAGGCCTATATTCGAATTAGGGTTATTTTGTATTCTTCGGTGCATAAAAAGGAGAGGATAGCTAAATTTAGGCTACTAGAGTCCCAGCTAAGTGCCCTAGAGAAACAACATAAGGAGGATTCACAAGACTCCTCTCTGATAAAACAAATAAGAGATATCCGATTTCAGTTAAACCTGCTCAGTACATTGCAGGCAGAATTAGAATTGTTTAGAACATGACAGGCATTCTGGGAGGGAAGTGAAAAAATGAGTCAACTTTTGGCATACCGACTTAAAAAAATGGAGAGCTCCAGGATTATTCTGGGAGACAAAAACAATGAAGGTTTGACTTTAGACCCAGTAGGGATTAATGGGGCTTTTTTATGAATATTACCATCAGCTTTATACCTCTAGGAGGGGGAAAGGGAACTATGTGATGCATATCCAGACTTTTCTAGACTCTGTGATGCTCCCTACACTCATGAAAGATCAGCAGTTTATGTTGGAGGCTCCCATTACAATTGGGGAAATCAAGGTGGCGATAGGGCAAATGAAAGGGGGCAAAAGTCTGGTTTCAGACGGTTTCCCCATATAATCTTACAGGGTGCTAGGGGATATAATCTGCCCATTATTAGCAGAAGTGGTTGAGGGGGCTAGGCAACAGGGAGTGCTCCCCACTGCCATGAATTATGCCATTATTTCTGTCTTACCTAAGAAAGATAAGGACCCTTTTGAATGTGCGAACTATTGCCCAGTGTCCCTCCTTAATGTGGATTACAAGCTGCTATCGAAAGTCTTGGCCAATAGGATGGTGAAGGTGCTGCCCTCTTTAATCCATCCAGATCAGGTGGCGTTCATAGGAGGGAGGGATGGGGCTGACCACATTCACCATTTGATTAACCTTTTTGGTGTCGCTCAAGGATTATCTGGTACCTCAGTGGTGGTGTCTTTGGACACCGAAAAGGCATTTGATTCAGAGGAATGGCCCTATTTGTTATCAATCTTGGGGAAAGTTGGTTACGGGCAGCAGTTTATAGACTGGATTTGAACCATATATTCTGCCCTCAGAGCGTTGGTCCTCACTAAGAGTAAGATATCTCTTAACTTCTCTTTAGGATGGGGACCTGTCAAAGGTGTCCCTTCTCTCCAGTCCTTTTCTTACTAGTAGCTATAGAACCATTGGCTCAGAGAACTAGATCATCCTCTGAGATCAAAGGCAAAAGGGTGGTCTCTGAAGTATATAAAACCATGTTGTTTGCTGACGACATTTTGCTGACTTCCGAGAAACATGGACACTTCCATCCCTAACCTACTTCAGCTCCTAAGTGATTATTCCTCCCTCTCAGGGTTACAAAACAATTGGAGGAAAACAGAGATCCTTCCAGTGACTTCAGGAGTGAGGGCTTCTCCTTTGCCTGTATATGGCCTCAAATGGGCCACGAGGCCTAGAAAATATTTAGGGTTTCTAATCTCCACATGTATTTTGGATTTGGTCACTTTAAATTTCCAGTCCTTATTGAACAATAGGGAGGTGACTAGGGAGGTGGATCAGGGGAGGGCAGTGGACATGGCCTATCTGGACTTCAGCAAGGCCTTTGACACTGTGCCACATAGAAGACTATTACACAAACTGGGAAATATGGGTGTGGACAGGACAGTAGTATGGTGGGTAGGTAACTGGCTGGGTGGCAGGACACAGAGAGTGGTGGTAAATGGCTGTCACTCCACAGAGGGAAGAGTGACCAGTGGGGTACCACAGGGATCAGTGCTGGGACCGTCCTATTCAACAACTTCATCAGTGACATTGCGCAGGATCTAGAAGGCAGAATTTCACTGTTAGCTGATGACACAAAGCTCTGTAACAGAGTAGACACACCAGAGGGTGTAGACAGAATGAGAAGGGACCTGCAGAAACTTGAAGAATGGTCAAGGGTTTGGCAGTTAAAATTCAATGCAAAGAAGTGCAAGATAATGCATATGGGGCACAAAAACCTGGCACCATATATCAGTTGGGGGTAAGGATATAGCATGCACCAAGCAGGAAAGGGATCTTGGGGTTGTCATCTCTGGGACCTCAAGGTAGAAACAGTGTGACAAGGCATCAGGTAAAGCAAATAGGATGCTGGAGGTATAGACAGGGCATCACCAGCAGGAAAAGAAGGTCATAATTCTGCTATACAAGACACTAGTGAGGCCCCACCTGGAGTACAGTGTACAGTTCTGGAGACCATACCTACGTAAGGACATAGACAGGGTAGAGAAGTCAGAGGAGGGCAACAAAGATGGTGCATGGGTTGCATCACAAGTCCTATGAAGACAGGTTGAAGGAACTGAACATGTACTCCCTGGAGGAGAGGAGGAGAGAGGATATGATAGAGACATACAAGTATCTTACAGGGAGAAACAGGGTGCAGGAAAAGACTATTTTTAAGTGAAAAGATGTTCCAGGACTAGAGGGCATGGGATGAAGTTGGAGGGAGGACGATTCAGAGGAAACATGAGAAAGAATTTCTTCACAGAACGGGTGGTGGACAAGTGGAACACCCTGCCAGAGGAAGTGGTGGGGGCTGAAACAATCACGGGATTTAAGAATGCATTTGATAGACATAAAGGAATTCTAGAGGTCAGGGGTAAGGGGAAACAGACTTCTAGGAAAACAAACTGAACTTACAAGCTCAAATGGGCAGACTGGGTGGGCCATAGGCCCTTATCTGCCGACACTGTCTATGTATCTATGTATCTATGTAACAATTTAAAGAGAGATGTAGAGGGGGTGGTATCACATCTATTTATCTTTATGGGGTAAAGTACAAGCCCTGATAATGATTTTCCTGCCCAGGATTTTGTATGTTAGTAGGCTCCACACCCTGAAAATTCCAGAGAGTTGGTGGCATCAATATTTTTGGTAATCTTTTCCTTTTGCTGGGAAGGTCGGATCCCTAGGATCGCTATGAAGAGGCTTATGGCACAGAATAGCAAGGCAGAGGTTGCCTCACCTTGGCTTCAAGGGCATTCCATGGGGTCTGGGCTTTGTTATATATGGATGTGGCTCCATTCAGAGCAGTACGAACCATCTGTGCATTGGTTAGTTTAAGAAAGGGATGGAGAAAAATAAATGCCCCCCAGAGTGTGGTTTATTGTACTCTTCTGGTTTTGCTCCTCATTCGCCCACTCAAGAATATGTGTCTTATGTTTGGAAGCTGGTGAGGAAGTATTTGTGTGTTGAGTGGAAGGTACCTGTACTTTTAGGGCCCCATGGCACAATTCCCAGTTGAGACTAGGTGGTGTCTCTTTCTATTGGCCATTATGGGCTCAAGGACGTCTCAAGAGGGTAAAGGGTCTATTTTCATTCACATTTGGCTATTTTAGGTCCTTCCAGGAACTTCAGCACCAGCTTACCCTCCAACCTTCACAGCATTGGAGATACTTCCAATTATGACATATGATTAGTTCTATGGAAGGAAGTTCCCTTAAGGTACCAACTTACCCTTTATGAGAGAGAGTTTTCGTGAGAGGGGACATGACTTAGGAAAACTCAGGTTCCTCCTAAACAGGGGTTGTTTATAAGATACTGTTAGAACATACCTCCACTGACACGGGCAAAGTCCAGCAGGGATGGGAAGATATGTTGGGGTATTCCCTTGATGAGGATGAGTGAAGTACAATAGGGGCCAATACGTATGGGGCATGTAAAGATTCTTCAGACCAATTGATGCAGTTGAAAAACCCTATTAATTGGTATAGAACCCTTGCTTCTTTATTTTGTATGAAGCTACTTTCACAGCCCAGATGTTGGCATTGCAACAAAGGTACGAGCATGCTGGTCCGTATACTGTGGGAGTGTTTGAAGATTGCATCTTGGTAGGAAGGGGTGCTTCATATCATGGGGTCAATTTGGGGGTTTTGTATCCAGGCAAATGCCTCAATAATGGTACTGGGGAATACTTTGAAACTCCCCTGGCTTAATGTGCATCAGCGTGCCTGGTTTGTGACAGCTATAACTGAAGCTAAACACTTGCTATTGCACCGATGGTGCCCAGTAGGCATCCACCCAAAATGAATTGACAGACTGTATGCTTCGAGTAGCTAGCTTCGAGGGGCTATTGTATGTTACTACCCGTAACAGTGGTAAATTTGCTTGTGTCTGGAAGCCTTTCTTAGATCACTTGGGGATTCCATTAACAGTAGGGTGGCTATGGCTTAATCTCAGTACAGGACCAGGACCTACTGGTTCACCTGATACTATTACTGGGGTTCCTTAGGCCCCCTTTTGAAGCTTGGTAGGACAGAGGGATTCTTCCTTCCATCCCATTCCCATCTTAGTGGTGTTTTTATTGTGATGGTATATTGAAGCGAGTTACTACAGCAGCAGACACCGAGATAGTTTTTTGAAGACCTGAGATCAAGGTATTCTACCTCACAAGCAAGCCTTTTAGATGAGTTTATTAGATTTACTCTATGTTAAATTATTGTCTTTCTTTCTCTCAAATGGATGCTGTTCATGTATTTCCCATAGGTGCTCTTAGATTGTATCTCCATGGAATGGACTCACTCCGGCTAGTTGATCCTATGGTATTGCTACAGTATGTTATTCTTCTACTGGTGCTGTTGTAAATTTTAAATTCCAATAAAATATGAATAAAAAAAATAAATGGTCTGCATATTACACACACTACTGATGGTTTGGGGCTCAATGAAGAAGTGCAGTAGGTTGAAACTACTTAGGGTGTTTGTGCCATCCATTTTTCCCTGACTGCCTTCTATAGCTGTACCTTTTCATTTTCCATTGCATTTGAGGTATTGTAAATCTATATCATTAAAATGTTTGTGGCTCTTTGGGTTCCTTTGTGCCAGTTAGTCTTCAATTACATTTTTTGCTTCCAAAATACAACAGCAGTCTGCTAAAGTAAGAAATTCATCTATGATGGAATTGTGCATTGTTTTTTAAAACTCCACCATGATCAAATAGTAAATAACTTGTTACCTATACCCTTAGATGAAGAAGCATGTCTTTCTTCAACAAAAGGTTTGATGTATTCTGCACTTTCAACCTGTTCAGCCTGCAGGAACCAAAATGTCATATCATTAAGTCAGTGTTCTTAATCTATGTTCTTCATATATTGTCTACTTCAATTTTCAAGTCCAGTGTAGAGTGCTATAATATTTCCCTGCATAACATCAAAGCATTATCATCACAAATTAGGTTATATCACTGGAGAAAATGTTTTTATGAATATAAATATAAATCTATGAGTTATTGCCATGGATTTCACTCATGGGGCAGCTGCTCAAAAGATTTAATATCCATTCTGAATCTACATGAAAAGACTGGTTTAAATATGCCACTCTTTAAAAGTGAAGATGTGCAGCAGTTGTTTTTTTTAAGTGTGAGTAACAGTGAGGGCAATTATTTGTAGGTGACACCACCATATGCTACACATTTGGGTTTAGAAGTAGCTGATAGTTGTTGTAGAAAGCACAGAGTTTGTAAAAAAAATTAAAAAGCTTCACTTCTCACGTTTTTATGTTCAGATTTGTATAGGGTTTCAAATGGAATTACATTTGAAATGTTTTTTCGTATGCTGTCTTCACTCTTTTAGAATAAAATACAAATTGCAATCTTCAGTGAATGTCAACTATATATAGATATATAGGTGTTTGTCAGTAGACCACTATTTTTCTAAAGGACAATAAAGTATACTTTCAGATCACATTGAATGTGATTCTGCTTGTAGCAATATGAACAAATACAACTGAAAAAAGAAGACAGTTTGTAAAGTGTGCCTAACATATTTGGTATTTGTAACATACAAGTATAAATTGCATGTCAATTCAATAGTATAGCATGCTGTGGCACTGCATACTGGCAACTTCATGTGACCTCGCACTGTTCTGTACAGTTTTGGAAATTAGTTTGTGAGCAAAACTTGTGACTCAATAATTTAGTTGCATTTCAGAAAGCATGATTGTTTTTTTTTTACATTATGTATAACATTGTAAATAATATTTTCTTTTTTTGCCTTTTTTGACTTATTCTGTCTTTAGTAATGTCAGTCCCTTCCTGTTTTTGTGGACCTAGTTCAACTGTAGCACTGTGTATTTAATAAGATTTATAAAATGAGTAAGAGAAAAACTGTTGTACTTTGATATATGTCTAGGGATATTGCCTGACCACACCCCAGGGTGTACACAAAGCTATAATGACACACATCCTGGATGGTCAAGACTGAACACATAATATTGTGCATTATTGTTTAGGTGTACAGTATACACATATTGGTGTGTGTGTGTGTGTGTGTGTGTGTGTGTGTGTGTTTTGATGTCAGAGTTACAGAACAAATTGAGTTTATGAAGATTTGAAATGTTTTATACTCAGTTCATTACTTTGCACTATTAGACATACTGCAAGTAATAGAATCAAGCTAAAAAATAATACATTACCATAGTACATGTTTTAGGTCATTTGTTGAACACTGATAATTAAATAGTGATGTAGGTGTCTCAGCAAAAAATGCATATTATATTGTCATGGGACTTCCCTCCTCAAATAAATCAACTTACAACCTTGTTGGATGCTAAGCTGTCAGATTTATTTTTACCATTTTACAAAACATTCCATCACCAAACTTTATTTACATCCAAACTTTCATACTGCTATATTTACTCATGAATACTTTTTACATAAAACACATATGATTTATCACATGGTTATTTACATGAACCACTGTCAGTCAATTTTACTGCTTCTGTGCTCAGATATATACCCAACACCCACCTTCGGCTCTCTGGGATGCAAACCCCACAAGGTGGCTGACATGGCTGGTTTTTACCAACCTGTACCACCTACATCCTTTACATGCACCCTTCCAGACCCCTTCTTTTTCCTCTTCCTTCCACCAGCCTATCCCATACTATTACAATGGATGATGGTCTTTCTCCTTGTACACCCACCTTTCTCCCAATCATCCAGGGCCCCCTCTAGCTGCAGATTAAACATATCCAAGCCCACTTCCATCAGGTGTACCCCACCATGTCTGTGTAATCCTGCACACTCATATGAGATATTCTTGTGGTTTATACATGCCACCCCCAGTTCAGTTGCTAATACTTCCATCCTCCTGTTTAAATGCTTTCTCACCTTTTCCACAGCCTTTATATCCCTAGCCTGCTGCCATACCCTCCTTGGGATCATTTCTGACCATTTGATGGTCACCCCTGGCTCTCATCTCTGGATTATCTCTAAATCCCTTCTCATTTCTTTCAATAAATCCACTCATAGCTGCTCCATCAAGTCATTGTCCCCCAGATGCAATGATAACAAATCTGGCCTTGGAAGTTTTAGCTTCAGTTCCTCCAATATTGGCAACAGATGGGCCCATTCCATGCCCTGATCATTTCTCCAATGCACCCTGTTCAACTCTACCACCTTTCACAGTTACCTTACACCGGGCCTCATCATGGCTCATCTCTCACCCCATAAATGAAGTAATGTCCCACAATCCATGTGTTCTTCCTACGGCCCACATCTGGAGGAGGGAGCATCACATGCATTATTTTCCAGACATACATTCTGTAACATCTAGACCTCCACCTGTCTACCTTTTTGATTTCTGCAGCAGACCCCCCCCACACCTCCACTTCTGATGGTGCACCTATCCTGAATGAATATGATGAATACCTAGACACATCTTCCCCCGAAATCTCCATCCCCTTTTCAGCACTGCTGTTAACTGGTAACTGGTGACTGGAGCACCATTGCCATGCATAAACAAACTTCCCCTAACTGCCAGTCTGATGTCTTTATTTTCCTCCATGGTTCTCACTGTGCATTTGCCCCAGTTCTTTCCCCATTGCCACCTGCATTCCATGTCCTACTTGGTCTGTTTTGTACTTATTCAAACCTATCACCACTCTTTCTGAAAACCACTTTACATCCTCCCAGTGTAATAACCCCAACCCTGTTGCTCCTGTTCCATACCACCACCTCACTCACCTGGCAGGTGCCATGAACATTACTAACAAAACTGCTATAAAAAAACGCACCTTGTATTGTGAGTGGAAAATGCTATTCAATGTCCCCAACAAATTACCAGCTATAGGCCTCCTTGCATTTATCCTTTTACCTTGCAACCTTTGCCAGCCCTGCATCATGTGTCTGACCACTGGTGCTCTGCCAGGTTCCCCCCAACCTTGTATACTGCAAACCAAACCTATCCCTGCTAGCTGGGTCCCCATGGTTGAGTGTGACACTCCTTTTTCCCATTTTTGAAACATAAATCTCATCACCTGTCCTTCCATATCTGGCTCACTTACCTCCATCCTCACCCACTGTTGGAACTCTTGGAATACTTTTTATGCTCCTTCATGCATCTTCAAAGTACTCACAGACCATGAGCTCCTGAACAGCAGCTGGTCTCATTCTAATCAATCTCCCACAAGTGGGGTATGACCATTGTTTTCTTAGCTTCTGCCCTTTGTACTAGGTGCCTAAACCTGTTCAACTGAAGATGGGAAATGCTGTGAGCCACAGAAGTTTGGACTCCTTCAATATGCCTCACTCTAAATGACAGATTCAACCTCAACACTTCCAAAACTAACTGCCTGATTACTCTCATTACTGTCTCTGTGGTTCCCATTTGCCTGTTCAACACCTCCAGCACTGCTTTGTTGTTGCACTAAAACACTATTCTCTGATTGTGCAGCCTCTCCCCCCCAAATGATCACAACCACCCATATCGGAAAGATCTCTAGAAGTGTGATGTCCCAAGTCAAACCCCTTTCTGTCAACTCCTCTGGCCACCTTTCCAATACCCAGTCCCCTTTGAAGTATGCCCCATCCCCCATGCTCCTAATGCATCTGTATACAACTCGAGGTCTGCATTGAATAGCTACTTATCTTGCCAAAATGTAAGTTCCCCATTGTACTGCTACAAAAACTGCTCCCATACCTCTATGCCCTGCCTTGCCCTTTTTGAAATATCCACTCAGCGGTGAGGCCATCTTGCCCCTGCTGTTGCCCTATCTAGCTTGCAGGTGAATGCCCTGCTCAGGGCCACTACCCTGCATGTGAAGTTCAAGTGACACAACAATTGTTGTACAGCTGATATTGGAACCCTCAGCTTACCCATCATGAGAGTTGTCAGCTCCATTGCTTTTGGACCTTGTTGCTTGGTGGCCTGAATGCCCTTTCTTCCATGTTCACCTCAATCCTAAAAACTCCAGCTTGTGAGCCAGCCCCTCCATCTTCCCTTTGGCAGCAGCATCCCCAACCTGAAGCACATTTCTCAGAAACACTGTAGCATCTCCTTGGCCCCTCCTCCCCACCCCATTACAAGAAATCATCTAAGTAATGCACCACCGCCTTGAACCTGTATTGCTCCCAAATGCCCACTGTGCTCAGGAACTGAACCTTTTGAAGGTGGTGCATGCCCTTGAACAACCCATAGGAATGGTCTTATTAAAAATAACTATCATTAAGCCTAAATCCCAGCAAATCCCAATCAACCACCCTAACTGAAAGCAGTTTCTTGTTGTCCTTTGTTGCTCCTCATAATGTAAGCTAAAACCTTCCTTGAAACCCTCCCTTAAGATGTGCCTTGCCTCTTTGTCTGGATACCTTTCTGTCCATTCCATCATTACCTTCATGTTGATTGGTGTTTTTGCCATCTCTAACCCATCTCTCCCCCTTGACTCTACCTCTTCTTTTTTATCACCCTCCATTACCTGTGCCAAAGGTCCCACTTCAGTTGAAGCCCCCCTCTTCTTTGTGCCTTAATCACCTCTCTTGCTCCCCCAAAGCTCCCTTGGAAGGGCTGCCCTCCATATGTCTTTCCCCAAAACCTCTCCCCCATGCCCCTGCACTGAGATACTGGGTGCAGTCCTGCACATTTTGAGCAGACATGCTTAAACTTGTAATTTGCCCAGTAGTCTAATGCTTTATTGTATCCCCAGCATGTTTTCTGCTGATTTGCAGCCCCTACCTTCAGTCCCTCCCCACCCCCCACCATTTCTACCATCATTGTCTCAAACCATATGTTCATGTGCCTGATGTCCCAGTGAACATCCTCATGGGATGCTATCCTCTGACAGAACTTCTCTCACATTTATACACATCGCATATTATTGAAGAATAGTTCAATACGGGATTGGCCAACTCCCACTGTTTCTGCGGCATGTTAGTGCTGAAGTGTGTGAAACCTGATGGCCATGCCTCTATGGTCTTACCCCTAAAATTCTTGTCATCCTGCTTCTTCTCAACCTAGAGTCCAATGATTAATTTTACTTTATAGAATAGTTCTTATTTCATAAGATCTCTTGAATGTGGTTGCTCCATAACAAATCGTGTAAAGTTTCAGAACAAATGTTCCTTCATCAGACACTGGAACTTTCTCTAAAATTAAAGATATATGCACACATTATGACATGATACTTATTTCGACTCTATAGTTCATTACAAAAATATATATTTCTAAGTCTGTATTAAGACTTTTTTATGACATTCAAAACAGGTGGAACTAACCTGAATATATAAATCAGCCCAGTTATAGAAATGGAAAAAAAAAATGGCAGCAGCGTCTGTCATGGGGCGGGGGTATGCTCTTTTTATATTTATTCCAAACAATGACCTTTATGTTCTACAAAAGAAATTAAAGATCTAATACTAGAAACATTTCTCTCTGGAGCCACATATAAATACAGAAATGTAATTACTTTTTTCATTTTTCAAAGCTCCATCAGAATATTTTTCTCTCAGCCTGTCTACTACTTTTGTTATCTGTGTCCCTGTGGGAATAACAGAAAACCGTTTTGGTTACCCAGCTTCAAACCAGAATAAAAGCTTATATTAATTTAATGTTTCTTAATGAAAAATAAAAACAATCCATACCACTGAGAGAATAATTTTCCCAATTCAGCAGAGTTGTCATAAAGTTCCAAACTCTGAGTTTATCCCCACAAACATTTTATTTCGCTGCCGCGATTGGCAGACGTGCCAAACAGCTCTACAGCTGTTTCACCTTGCCAGGTGATAAAGAAAAGGGGCCGAGCTGCCCAGTTGAGCACGTAAAAATGTGCTTGCTTTACCACAGGTAACCACACCTCATATGGCCTGATCATAAAGAAACCTCCCCATCCACAATCAGGGAGGTCCCCTGTTTCTTAATGATTGTTCTAAGGGCAAAATTAACAATAGTGTAAAGTGTGAATCCACATAAACTCTGACATCCAGTGCATAGCAGAAGAGCTATGAGAGACTATAACAACATGGGATAACTCTAGTAGTAGTTTTACTGTTTCCATTCACAGATATCAAAAGAAATGGCAGAGGGAGGGGAAGAAAGGGGGGGAGATACAGGGGAGGCAAAAATGTAAATTTACACAATAAATACTCAAAAGGAGAATGGGTACCATCTTAAACATTTCTAAATGATGTATACTTAATATTTTTACCATCTATGGCTTAAACCAGTTGGTGTGATGTATTAAATTTAGTTGTTTAATTGAAACCTGACAAATTTAACTGTTCATGTAAGCCATATCTGCTTACATGTGTTTTTAATGTAAAAATCCACCATGTTTCATGTCTTAACAAGGCAGTCTCTCTATTCTTCCCTCTCCGAAGTTCATGAATTTTTTCTATACCAAAAAACTTTAGAGCTGCTATTTGATGTTGTCTTCCTAAAAAATGTCTGGCTACAGGTGATCTCAAATCACCTCTTCTAATATTACTTTTATGTTCCATAGTGTGCAATTTCAAGGGCCTCATAGTTTCACCAATATAATATAAGCCGCAAGGACAATAAATACAGTACACTACAAAATCTGTATTGCAGGTGATAAAATCCTTGATATTGTATTCTTTATCATCCCAAGTACTTTTTATGGATTTTCTTTTAACCCCACTGTTGCAGTGAACACAATTGCAACAAGGAAAAAAACCAGTGATACTGCTTTTTAACCAGCTAGTACCCCTTGAATCTTATTTCCAGTGTTGTGTTCTAATCACTTTATCACGAATAGTCATAGTTTTACAGGCTGTTTCCCAGGGTTTTTGTCCAAATATTTTCAACCCCATTTCATTGGTTTGCAAACTACTCCCAATTAGAGATAATTATATTTTTAATCGTACCAAATTCTTCTGAATATTGAGTAGACATAGTGATACGCTCTGGGGTGGGACTTGAACCTGACACCTTATTTTCTAAAAGAGTGAATCGATCTATTCCATCCACTTTTTCTTTAGCCAACTGTACAGTCTTTTCTGTCAATATGCTAGGAGTTTTCACCCTAGAAATTTTAAACAAAATATTCTGTGTAGCCAGATGTTGAGAATTAAAAAGAATAGTGGCACTGTAGAAAGATATGAAAGAAATTTGGAGGACTTATCAAGAAGGTTTAGGGAGAGAGGTTACACATAAAAGACTTTCAGTTGGCTAAAGAAAAAGCAGATGAAATAGACTGATTCACTCTTTTAGAAAACAAGGAGTCAGATTCAAGTCCCACCCCAGAGCGTATCACTATGTCTACTCAATATTCAGAAGAATTTGGTACGATTAAAAATAGTCTCTCTAATTGGAGTATTTTGCAAACCAATGAAATGGGGTGGAAAATATTTGGACAAAAACCCTGGGTAACAGCCTGTAAAACTACGACTATTCGTGATAAAGTGATTAGAACACAACACTGGAAACAAGATTCAAGGGGTACTAGCTGGTTAAAAAGCAGTATCACAGGTTTTTTTCCATGTGGCAATTGTGTTCACTGCAACAGTGGGGTTAAAAGGAAATCCATAAAAAGTACTTGGGACAATAAAGAATACAATATCAAGGATTTTATCACCTGTAATACAGATTTTGTAGTATACTGTATTTATTGTCCTTGCGGCATATACTATATTGGTGAAACTGCGAGGCCCTTGAAATTGTGAATTATGGAACATAAAAGTAATATTAGAAGAGGTGATTTGAGATCACCTGTAGCCAGACATTTTTTTTTAGGAAGACAACATCAAATAGCTGCTCTAAAGTTTTTTGGTATAGAAAAAATTCATGAACTTCTGAGAGGGAAGAATAGAAAGACTGCCTTGTTAAGACGTGAAGCATGGTGGATTTTTACATTAAAAACACATTTAAGCAGATATGGCTTAAATGAACAGTTAAATTTGTCAGGTTTCAATTAAACAACTACATTTAATACATCACACCAACTGGTTTAAGCCGTAGAGGGTAAAAAATATTAAGTATACATCATTTACAAATGTTTAAGATGGTACCCATTCTCCTTTTGAGTATTTACTGTGTAAATTAAAATTTTAGCCTCCCTTATATCTTTTCCTTCCCACCCCTTCTTCCCTTCCCTCTCTGATTTCTTTTGATATCTGTGAATGGAAACAGTAAAATTACTATTAGAGTCGTCACATATTATTGTTGTCTCTCATAGCTCTTGTGCTATGATCTGGATGTCAGAGTTTATGTGGATTCACACATTACACTACTGTTAATTTTGCACTTGGAACAATCATTAAGAAACAGAGGAACTCCCTGACTGCAGATGGGAAGGTTTCTTTACAGCCGGGCTGCATGAGGTGTGGTAACGCAAGCACATTTTTACGTGCTCACCCATGTGGCTTGGACCCTTTTCCTTATCACCTGGCAAGGTGAAACAGCTGGAGAGCTGTTTGGTGTGTCTGTTAATGGTGTCGGTGAAATAAAATGTTCATGGGGATAAACTCAGAGTTTGGAACTTTATGACAACTCTGCTGAATTGGGAAAATGATTCTCCCAGCGGTATGGATAATTTTGTTTATTTTTCATTTAGAAACATTAAATTAATATAAGCTTTTATTTTGGTGTGAAGCTGAGTAATCAAAATGATTTTCTGTTATGCCCACAGGGATACAGATAGCAAAAGTAGTAGACAGGCTGAGAGAAAAATGATTCTGCCACTGTATAGGTCATTAGTTAGACCACACCTGGAGTACTGCATGCAGTACTGACGTCCGTATCTGAAGAGGGACATTAAGTTACTGGAGGGGGTGCAGCGCAGGGCGACAAAGATGATCAAGGGGCTGGGGGACTTATCATACGAGAGGAGGTTGAAGGAGTTGAACATGTACTCACTGGAGGAGAGGAGGGACAGGGTGACATGATTGAAACCTTTAAGTACATGAAAGGAATAAACAAGACAGGTACAGAGGGGCTGTTCAAAGTAAGGGAGGGGAGGGACACCAGGGGCCATGATATGAGACTGGAGCGAGGAAGGTTCAGGAGGGAGATGAGTAGACACTTTTTTACAGAGAGGGTGGTGGCTGGGTGGAATGCGTTACCTGCAGAAGTGGTATGCAGTAGAACAGTGGACTGCTTCAAACAAGGATGGGACAGGACAAGGGGGAGGGTTAATGAAGGGGAAGGGTGGAAGGGGAAGGGTAGAAGGGAGGGGCAGCTGCAGAATAAGGGGTGCTAGCTGCACATTCGAGCAGACTTGATAGACCTCTAGGCCTTCATCTGCTGGCAAATTTCGTATGTTCGTATGTTCGTATGTTCGTAAAAATATTCTGATAGAGCTTTGAAAAATGAAAAACGTAATTACATTTCTGTATTTATATGTGTCTCCAGAGAGAATTTTTTCTAGTACTATATCTTTAATTTCTTTTGTAGAACATAATGGTCATTGTTTGGAATAAATATAAAAAGAGCATACCCCCGTCCCATGACAGATGCTGCAGCCGTTTTTTTTTGTTCATTTCTATGACTGGGTTGATTAATATATTCAGGTTAGTTCCACCTGTTTTGAATGTCATAAAAAAGTCTTAATAATACAGACTTAGAAACATGTATTTTTGTAATGAACTATGGAGTCGAAATAAGTATTACGTCATAATGTGTGTATATATCTTTAATTTTAGAGAAAGCTTCAGTGTCTGATGAAGGAACATTTGTTCTGAAACTTTACACGATTTGTTATGGAGCAACCACATTCAAGAGATCGTATGAAATAAAAAATATTCTATAAAGTAGAACTCATCATTGGACTCTAGGTTGAGAAGGTGTTTGTTCTCTTTACTGTACCATGTTTCATTTTTCACCTTCTCCCTTACAAGCATGTTTTGGCTCCTTAAACTATTTTGAATTTGCCAAAAGAAGCCCTGGGAGACTATCTGGCTTACACATCCTGCTTCTTCCCCATTGGTGCTAATGCCATTACCATCTCTGTCTTTCTGACATGCTCCTTTTCCTCATGTTTCTTTATGGCCTCCTTATCCCCCACTGCAAATATTTCCACATAGTACCATTTCCAAGCCTTGTCCTTCAGTGACTGTGGCACATTTTCTTCCAGGGTAAATCCTGGAGCCCCTTCTTCTCCTATCCACTTACCCCCATCTTCCTCAACCCTTTGGTCCTGCCCTGCCCCATCTGTCCCTTTTAGCTCCTGTAGCATGCTCTCCATTTCCTCTAACCCCTTTTCCTCCCTTTCTTCAAGAATCACTGCCAAATAATCCACCACTGTGTCCTTACTCTTGGGCCACACTGCTCCTTTGGCCCCTGTTCCCGAAGGACATTTTGCTCCCTTTACATTATCCCATTTGAGTGCTTTTCTCTTCCCATTGTTCCTCTTTAACCAATCCTTCTCCTTCACCTCCTCCAACATGGCTTGCACTTAACCCATCAGCTCCATCACCTTCTGCATCGGGTCCTCCTTGGGTCCTTCGCCTGCTGGTGACTGTGCCCGCACCTCCCTTGCTCCCGTTCTTCCTTGGTGCTATGCCTGCAAAACTCCAAACATAAACCAGCTGTTACCAACAAGCCCCAGTGCACTTTAACCTATGTCCCTTGTCCCCTATTTGTTCGGTTCTTATCAGCTGCAATTTAAATGTTGCTGTTTTTATCCACTAAAAGGAGAAAATAAAAAAAAATGAGGAATTCATTTTGTCTATACTCACTGTCTGCAGTTGTAAGAGAATGTGGTGAGGATTCCGTCAATATACTGTTACCACTGAGTATTCACCCACATATACTATTATGACATGCTTACTTCTATGTTTCCAAGATAGATGTTTCTTGGATTATTGCTGTTTGTTAATTTTAATCAGTATTCTGACTTCTGATACTCAGCACAGTTTACCCAAATCACTCAGTCAGTGATCTTAACAGATAGGAAATTACTTTAATTATTTTCATTATCATTTATGATGAAATATACATTCATGTGGTTGCATTTTCTTTAAACTTCCAACATGAGTTCAAGTATAAGAAATAACCTATTTGGCCATTTTATCTGCTTTATTTTATCCAGTAGTGACCTTGGTATATTCCCCTCTGTAGCACCTCCACTATCCTCCATTTTGCTGCCACATCCCATTTGGGCTGCCTGTACCCTCCAAAATGGTGTCTGTCCCTACCCCGTGCATGCACGCCGGTTTCTGCCATACCCAAGATGGCCACCATCCTTGTGCACATGCACCCTACTAAACCTCCTCAGCTGTGCACCTGTGAAAATCCAAATATCTCCAGTCCACAGCCATGTCCCCCATTGGTCCATGTGAGCTCCGTCATGTTGTATTTCTCCAGCCCTACAGCCTATTGCCTCACTTGGCTCCTCCCAGAACTTTCCAGAACAATATCTACCTGTTTCCTAAAATCATTGCTCCATCAGACTTGCACCCCTGGTGCTACTGCCTTTAGTTCTAATTCTTTCACCTGTTGTACTCCCATACCATCCCACATCATGTCCTTGCCTCTCCTCCTGCCCTTCCCCCTGAAGTCACCAAAACCCACTCTGTTAGGTGCCTCTTATCCCCCGGTCTGGCCCATAGTCATCACCCTTCTACGTTCCCTCGTTTACTCATAAACTCCCTGACATATGTCTGCCTGGTTTCTGCATTCTGTTAAAATCAGCCTGTGAATGTTCAGAGACCCAAACCTCTGCTACCTGTGGTGGAGGGTGGGGGGGTTCCAATGTTGCATGGCACCCCTACTCTTCTACTCCTTCCATTTCCTCACCATCTGCAAGTGTCATATACCCCACACATCTTGCCCTAATTCCTCCATTTCATTGAAGCCTTTTTTTTAAAACTGCCATCATCTGAAAAGGCATTGGGAAAGCAACCGAGCCAGTACTGTATTCCGTCCTTGCACCTCTCCACTGAGCTGGCCCTACCACACCACATGGAAAAGACTCCATGCCAGCCCAACTGCCTCCTGACCACAAAAGCTCTTTCTGCCACTTGCAATGTACCCACATCACAGCTGTTAACTGCCCATTAACAAAATCTACCCACACCACCAAACATTGTAGCAGCATGCTGAACTGCAACTACCAGCATTTTTGAGTCCCTTTAAAAGACATATTCCTTTTAAATTCCACATTACTGAACAGTCTCTGTATGGCTACAAATGCTGTAACAGCCTGCTACCTTGAAAAAGCTGTAACTTCAGCCTGTTTCTATACTCCACCAAGCTTTTTACCTGTATTAGCCTTATGCCAACCACTCTGTAGTCCTCCAATACTCCACTGCCAACTGATGTTCTAGTCAAGTTAGTACTTGCAAAAATGAAGGGCAAACTCCTTCTCATACCCCTTTTTATAACCCTTTCCTAAGGGCATTCCCCTTGCCTTCCTTATCTAATTGTTGTCCTCCTTCTTGGCCTCCCATAATCCTCCCTTCTGCTACTCTCTCTCTCCCCCCTCCGTAGTTCCCTCCAAGCTGCCTTTCCTTAGGCACCCCTTGGTATTTCAGCCAGGAAACCCCTGACAATCTGAGCCTCCCCTTTAACAGGCAACCCACTTTCTAATGTAAATGATACTTTTGAAGATGGTAATAGTTCTAATTTACATTTATCCCTTGTGAATTGCCTTCTTTGCAAATTGTAACAAATGACCTTGTTGCATAACACATAATTCCTTTATGAGGTACAGTATACCATAACAGTACTTAACAGTACTTTAATATCTAGTCAAAACATGGTAGCTTCAAATACTACCAAAAGAAATGTGCACTGTATGAATCCTGAGTAAAACATCAGTTGATCAGGGCAGAATTTGACATTATAATACAGTATTCTTTAATCTATACTGTGTAATGGCTACTGAATGTCCTTTTTATGACAGTGCATAGTTCTTCTTATTCATTTCAATATTAAAATACCCCATATTCTTTATCCCATCATTTTCAAAGGTCCAGGAAACTCCAATAAGATCAAAGTCTTTTTATGTCATATTAGTTTATTTAAGCACCGAAGATACAACAAATGTAGAAAATGTACTCTGACAAATACTATAGCCTATACAATTTCCTATAAGCAATATCTGTAGCAGAATGCCAGAGGTCCCAGGTCCTGTTACAATGAATCAGTTATCCAACATGCCTATAATACACAATGCAAAACCAGGTAGCAGCTCTGATTTGTTTGTAAGAGCCTACTTCCTACTGATTTTGCAGCCACACCAAATCTAGCTTTCGCCCTCAACGTACCAAGTCTCAGTCATTATTGTGAGGTCAAGCATTTTAAATGCTGCAAATCTGTAGCAATAGCACCCCTGTGCTTTCAACTAGGGAATGTTAATTTAACATAATGAACTGCTGACAATTAATGCAGGCAGCTGAGACACTTACAAAAACAGTTTCTCAGAAAGCACTGAAGATGATGTACTGTACATACATTATCTTCAGTGCTTTCTGAGAAACTGTTTTTGGAAGACAGTTACTGTGGCATACTAAACCCCAAGAGATAGTGAGGAAGGTGACTTTCATATATGCGGAAATATAAAGCTCTTATACACACAACACTGATGGAGGGGAAATAATTTTTGTTAGCAGCATTCAGATGATCTCTATATTAGTGATGGACCAAAATGGAAACACAGAAAATCTGTCAGTGTTTATGCACTGGAAATAAAGTTAAGCATATATGGTAGCTGATTGGCAGTAAAGCTAAGCTTTACAAACAACACAGCGGTATTACAACCTTTCAAGAGTCTATAACAGCTGTTTATTCGTACTGGACATTTAGAAAGAACTTACATTGGAGTAAAAATTGTGAACCCTATTTTGAAAAAATGAACACACTGTCACTTCCTCCCCCATGTGGCAGAAGGTTATGAGGAAAATTACAGATTATTTGTTTTAGGATGCTGGTCCTTCTGGAGAAATATTCCCAACTTTTCCACCACACTGTAGGAGTGATCTTTAGTAAGAAATTACTCTTCAGGTCTTGGCATTGGACATACCTTAATTCAGTACATGCCACTTATAATGGATTAAGTTGTGTAAGACACTTTTGTCCATTATAAGCAGTGTCTGTCCAAACCAAAATCATATTTTTACAGGTCTGTCTGCTCAGAAAAGAAGTGTCAGTACCCCATACAGTATTCTTTCAGTATTCTTTCTGTTTCCAGTCTCCCATGAGCAGTTTTACCTCCTGAATCTCTGCATTAGACAGCCAAACTGATACTGCACAGAATGTTTCTCACACTGACCTGCAAGCAGCAGTATTTCTCTCTCTTTGTAGAGAAAGCAGATATTTTTTTTTCAAGCTGGCTGAAAGCAGCATTATGATGCAGAAGTAACTGTAACTACACCAGACATCAGACTGCTGTAGTGCTACAGTTTACAGAGGTTATTTCTTCAACTCACCTGCAAGCAGCGACATCTGTCTTTCTCTTTCTAAGACAAAGCTTTTTTTTTTTTAAAGTTGGTTGGAAGCAGCAGGGATTAAAACTTAATGGCATCAGACTGCCACATGCTACATAATACAGATGACAGTGATTAGCCGCAAGCTGCATCAGGTCACTCTCTCCTTTCTGCACAGGACGGGATTCACAGAAATTCTGTATCGGGAGATAGGCAGATATCACCTTGTTATGTGACACCAGAAAATAGGAGCCATCAGGGAAGCCAATTAGCACCTCCACAGCTGTGGTCATGTAGCCTCAAGAAGTGTCACTGAGGCTACCTAATTGCAGCTGTGGAGGTGTTAATGTGATTTGGGGTGTCCAGTATAGTAGGTGCCCCTAATTTGCTATAGGCAATGGATTTATAATGGAGCCTTAGAGGACTCGGCTTTTGTCATCCAAGTTTTGTCCATTGTAAGTGGCCATCCATTTAAAGCAAGGACGGTTTAAGTGGTGCATACTATATATGGTATCCCAATTACTGTTACACCCCACTTTCTCATTTTCCTATTAGAAGCATAGAAACTTTGACAATCACAGTAGTAAAAGAACAGCATTGGTCCATCCAGTCTGCCTATAACACTGTCATATCCTGAATAGTGTTGTGCGAATTTGGAATATTTCACCGAGTGAAATATTTTGCATAATTAAGGCATTACGTAAAATATTTCACCCATGCTTGTCAGCAAAATTTCACCCCCAAGCTAGTGAAATTTCACCACCGTGGGTGAAAATTAGCCACTGCTGATGGAATTTCGCCACTCGTGGGTGAAATTTTGCCTCCCATGGGCAGCATTTTGCCATCTGTGCTGGACTGGTGGAAGTGAAATTGTAGGTGAAATTCTGCTGCTATACGTGAAACATTTTGTGTGGTGAAATTGGTGATTTCGCCTCAGTTTCGCCAGTGAAATTTAATTTTGCTGCATCCCTAACCCTAAAACCTGTAGTGTACATGTTTTTTGTCTACACTATCTGACCCCATATCCTCTTTCTTACTGCTACCGCCCTCCACACCAGTAACTACTAAGCCCTTGACTCTGTATTACCTGTGACTGAAACCATTAATGGTTTCGGCACCCATCACCTCAGCCAGCAGACTGTTGCATGGCCCAACCACTATCTCCAAAACAAAACTTGCTTAAGTCCTTTCTGAATCTCGTCCCCCCCACCAGCTTCCACTTATTTCACAGCGTACTACATACACTATTCCTGTTGAATAGTTCCTCATAGTTTACCTTGATTGTTCCTAGCAGATGTCTTGTAATCCAAGGATTGTTAAGGCTCTTAATTTTTCACTTCTTGAAAGGAGCATGGACATCATATGCTGCATTAACCCAGGAGATGAAGTATTCAAGTGCATCGTTTATGTCTTTATGATATCTCTCCTCTTTCATCTGGCCTTCAGTGAGTGCATGTTCCATGTTCTAAGCCAGACTTCATGTGATCTGCCCTGTTGACCATAAATCATTTTGGTTACACTACTCTGCAGCATCTCCAGTCTGTTTGTCTCTTCGTAGGCAGAAATGGACACAATATTCCAGATGTAGCCTCACCAGCGGTCTGTAGAGAAGCATTAATACCTCTTTCATTCTGGTATCAAAACTCCTCCCAGTGCATCCCAACATCCTGTTTGCCTTACTATAGGACTTTCTACATAGGCTAGATTGTTTAAGGGAGTCATTTATGAAAACTCCTAAGTCTCTTTCCTCAGAGATATTGCCCAGCTTAACTCCTCCCATTCAATGTGCATCACCTTGCATGTTTTAGCATTGAATTTCAACTTTTAAATCTTGGACCACTTTTTAACCTTTGCATGTACATCTGCAGCTCTCTTACCCCCTCCTTGTTGTCTACTCTATTACAAAGCTGAGTGTCATCTGCAGAGACACATCATGTCATGAATTCCTTCTCCTACATCACAGATGAGCATATTGAAAAGGACTGAACCCAGGACTGATCCCATGTGACTTTCCTCTCCTTGGGTTTGACTTGGGTTTTCCACTACCCTCTCCTGTCTCCTTTCCATCCAACTTCCCATTCATCTATGTCCTTCATGGAACCTAGATCCTCTAGTTTTTTGAGCAACCATTTGCAAGGCAGCTTTCCAATGCCTTGCTAAAGTTGAAGTAGAGTAATTTCTCTGCATGATCTCTGTCCACTTACCTAGTTCACAGTCAAAGAATACTATCAGATTGGTCCAACAAGACCATTCTGCCATGAAAATTCCCTGTTTACTATCCTGGAGTCTGTTTCTCCAAGTAGCTCCCTAGATCATCTTTGACTAGTGTCTCTATCAGCTTACCCACAACCTCGGTAAGCCTAAGAGGTCTGTAGTTACTGTACCTGATTGCTATCCCCGCATGAATTGAAACTACATGTGCTATCCTCATATCTTTTTGAACCATCCCTGTCTGAATTGAGCTATTTAATAGCCCTACTAGGGATTCAGCTAATTCTTATACTAGTTTCCTGAGCATCCAAGGATGCATCTCATCTGGCACTATCTATTTTCAAGGCTGGAAGCCCTTTTCAGACCCTATCATTTCTCCACCAAATTACTGGCAAATGCCACAAATATCTCATGGAAATAATGATTATATTGATAAGGAAAGCTTTACTAAATGCTCACTTATTACAATTGTACCAACTGTAGGTCTTGCCTAACCCACACTGCGGCCTTCCATCATTGGTCCATGCCTCTAAAAATATCCTGGCCTAATGGGATACAATATATAACAATATTTGTTGTTTTACACTGTCTTCCAACCAGCTCATACACTAATGTGATCTGCGTTCTACCATTGGATAGCTACAGAATCTCCAACTGCTGGGCACACTTATGCTCCCAGGTGTTTCCTAGGTATTAAATTCCTGTACTGCTGCCTGTATTGTTTTTCTTTCTTAGATCTCCCATCCAGTCTACTCCCTCAGATCCTCTGACACATCCCTTCTCCACATTCCCAAGTGTGCCACCAGGATGGATGAATAGGCTTTCTCCTGATTTGTACCAAAGTTCTGGGACTCCCTTTCAGTGTCTTTACATACTACTCCCTCCTACTCCCTCTCCAGAGGTGCCTTGAAAAAACATTAACAGGCCTCCTCTGCTTGTAACTGTACTTGAAAAATGAGCCACTACTTATTTAGAAATAATGTTCTCATTCACCGTTGGCTGTTATTTATTACTGCCTATTATTGACTATCTGCCTATTTTGTATTTGTTTTCATTCTAGGCTAACAAATTGCTTTTTATGACTGCCTGTTGTCAGCTACCTATTGTTGTATTTAATCTTCTTTTATAATAGTCTGTTTCTTGTAGGCTTATGCTGCCCTACTGTACCTGTCATTTTATCCTGCCTTACTTTACCTGCAATTCCTGATTAATTGTAATGTTGCTTTGCTTGTGCTCTCACGGGTCATGCCTGAAAATGGATTACCTACAAAACCCCAACATTTACCTGTCTGACAAACAAAATCCTGACTCCAACTTCCGGACAGTGAAAGTGCCCAACAACCTAACTTCCTGACATGACACTGCCTGACAATGGAAGTTTGACTGCTGTGCCCATGTTTCAGGGGGCTTTGCCCCCTGCACACCCCATAATTAATATAATCAATTCCATGTCACGACAACTTGTAGTGTTGGGCAGTGTCATGTCAGGAAGTTAGGTTGTCAAGCAGTTTCACACTTGGGAAATCGGAGTCAGGATCTTGTTTGTCGGGAAGATAAATGTCAGGATTTTGTAGGGATTCACCTGAAAACAGGCCTTTATTTGTCTAGTGTACATACCGGGTTAACAAAAGCTAAATAAATAAACTATGGAATGAGTTGATAGCTGTAGGATTGAAACCAATGATTTACTTCATGAATAATCAGTTACCACACTTTCAAGCCTAAATGTATGTCTTGGCTAAATGTTATGGCACTCTGAGGATTTAGTCCCCTGACTGGTCCCATACAAAACAGTGCTCAGACTTTCACCAACTTTGGAGCTTCTCTGGCATGTAGGTCCTTTCTAACGAAGTGTCTCTTTATATTTAAGTACAAAGTTCCATAGAAGGACAAGAACTCTAAATAGCCACACAAGTGCCAGATTTAGTTTGTAACTTTATTTACCTTTACATACATATGATTATGGTTATTTCCATGTCAACCTTGTGCATCTGGAACTGTTACTATATGTATCTCTGTATTGCTATAAAATGTTTAATACAACACATAGATAGATATTAAAACTGTACTGCATACTTTGAAAATATACAACACTTTGTTATAAAGTATAATCTGAGGCTGATGTACATGCCTGACAAACTAAAACTGTGCTGAGCAAGATTTAGGTATTTTATTGATTTAGAACTGACTGTTCTGGACAAAATATATGGTCTTGGCACCTATAATTTCAAACATTAGGTAGCTCTCAAACTAGACTCAGCTTGAAACCATGCTTCTTTAATTACATTTAAAATGCTTTCAGAATGGAATAATGTTCTTTAGCTGGCTAAAGCTTTAAAAACAACTCTGTTATGAAGGGAAAGGACTACACATTATCCAAGATGCATCTTATATGACAAAGAAGAATAAAAGATTTTGGTGACACAATCTCAGTTTGCGGAAACCGGCTTGAGTTTTCTTCCCAGATTGTTTGAAAACTGTGTTCCAAGGAACATTACCTTCTTTAAAAACCCTGATGCAGTCACAAGATTTTTTGACAATAATGTGCAGCTGGCAGCTCATATCAAGCTGTGATCCTGATGAAGCTAAAGAGACTAAACATGTTCCTATGAACTCAGCCAGTAGTTTCCTTCATAACTGAACTGCTTCGTAAGTATACTTCAATAATCTTAAATCATATAATTTGATATGATTTCAGGTATTTGTTTCTGGTTTTCACCCTCCCACTGTTGGCTCACCTGCTCTTATGCTTCAACTAACCAGCTGTCATTGCCATATCCAAGCCAAGAGGAGCCAGGTAGATGATTTGGGGGCAGTTAACATGGTGCTAATATTGTGTTCTCATCTGTTTTTCCCCCCACTTCCCTTCATTAAGGTCAGTTATCACAGTGCCATCTGGGGTGGGGCAGGACATCACCCTAGCCCTCCATGTGGGAGACACTACTGCAGGGAAGAGGTTCTATCTCTCCAGTCAGAGCCTACAAACACTGCAGTGCCCCCAGAATCAAATGGGACGAGTTGGGCTCCCACATTCTAGCCTACCATATTACCACTGTAGCCACCCACCTGTCCATGTCTACTAATACTTGATTACTTGGTTACTTGGTATGAGTAATATTAATTATTTAGCTGTTATCTGTTAAGATATTAGCTCAGTTTTCTTTCCTGTGTTACAGTATCTAAAACCTTTACTTTTATAAATTTAAGATGGGCAAGATTTGTAGCAGAAATCCAGTCTGTAAACATGGATGAACTGTATTGTTTCTTTCATTCAAATACCACTCAAATTTGGCAATGCAATGGCATAATGTTAATCATCTGAAAACAATATTAAAAAAGGGATGCTCTAGACATTTCTTTAGCACTGCCTTTGTGTATGTGGTTTTGAGCACTCAATAAAAAATAAGTAGTGAATTAAAAAGGGGCTGACCCTGTGCCACTGCCTCTGGCAAAGTGGATTTCATGTGTATGCCCTAGCATCAAACACTGTGACTGACTGGAAAATGAATGCATAATAGAGTTAGGAGCTTGGCTGTCAGAGGGAGAACATGTGCATGGGACACTTGTTAATTCATGCACCTCCTTATGTTTCACAAAGGAGCAGCAATGGCATCAGCTCTAAAAGAAGCCACACACCCAGCCTACAGGACAGATATAAGGTGAGCTGCTGCAACCCCAATTGTTATGGTGGGTGCAAAGGGAGATCAGAAGTACTGTATATTGTTAACCATGTTGTCAGTTTCCTGGTATAAAGAAGGATTTCCTTAGGTCACACCAACCAGTAAATACTGTAACCTCCTCCTGGTGCACTTGGCTTGTAGACAGTTCAGGTAACCATACTGTTAATTAACATAAGTTTGAAGTGACAAAGTAATGGTTAATCTTAGATGAATCTGTTGAAAGTAATCTAGCATTGATATATACTGTTATTGTAAAATACATAGGCACAGTATAAAGTGCCTTTACACTGACAGCAGAGTTAATCTACTGCCAATAATTGATGCTGCCGTTAGGGGGTTTGGGGTTGATCTGTTAGAGAAAACATAGAAATTGTCATTGAGACCAGCAGCTGAAATGAGTGTCTGTAAGCTGAGGTTAGGGAGGTCACCAGCTGTGTTCTGAAGGGACTGGTCTTATGCCTGGTCCTGAGTAATATCTTTAAATGTGACATTTCGGAGAGGTTTCAGGGAAAGTCTGTATTTTTTCCAGATGACACAAAAATCTGTGGAAGGATAGACAGCAAGGAGGATACACAGACACTACAGTAGGACTTAGGGTAACTGGAGGAATAACCAAAGGTTTGGACACTGAAAGGTAATGCAAAAAAAAGTGCAAAGTCATGTGCATAAGAGCCAGGGACCCAGAGAAATAGGGATGTGATATTACTAAAGTCTTGAGTGAGAGAGAGAGAGAGAGAGAGAGAGAGAGATATCAGGTGGTAAGTTGACAACCTTAAGCAACTGACAAAGTGTAACGGGACAGTAAGCAGAGTGACTAGAATGCTGGAGTACAAGGGGGGAGGTCAACAGCAGCAGAAGAAGAAAGGTGTTCATACTGCCCCTGCATAGATCCCTGGTGCAATCACACTTTGAATACTGCATGCAATTCTCTTGTCCATGCTTGAGGAAGGATAGAGATAGGGCAGAAGTGGCGCAGAGGAGGGTTACCAAAATGTTCCAAGGACAACAGAGGAAGTCATATAAGGAAAAGCTTGAGGACCTCAACATGGGCCTGCTGGAGGCTAGAAAGTAGAGAGGAGACATGATATACACATGCACGTTTCCTTATGGAATGAACAGAGCAGACTGCAAGGAATTGTTCTGGATGAGTGCAGACACAGGCACACAGGGTCAGTCTATGAAACTGGATGAAGAGAGATTGATAAAGCACATCAGAAAGTTTTTCTTTACAAAGATAGCTTGGAAATGTGGAATACATTACCAAGGGAGGTGTGCTATGCCAAATTTGTGGTGGGACATAAACAGACAAGGTATAGAGATATGAGACTAATAAGGGTGGAGGGTAAGGATAGTTCAAGGGTAGGAGGAGTGAGTTACTGTTGGAGTATTGACAACATAACATAGGTAAGTTCACTGAGCAGACTAGACAGGTAGGGAGGCCTTTTTTTGTCATCAGTGTCTATGTTTCAGAGCACTAAGCGATAAGTATATGCAGTAGATATGGAATTAAAATACATTTTGAGATATTGGGTTAGATTTCCAAAAAGGTTGGACACAGACAGAAATACATACTGCATCTGCCCAATTGCATCCAATCAGCCCTGCTGCCATTTTCAAAAGATGCATCCACTTGTGACAGAAAGTCACAGATTGCAGTAAAAAATAATGCAAATGTGATTTACGTCATTTTTGCCATAAATGCATTTTTTTAAACATGATACTAAAACACTGTTAGACCATTGAATTGACAGTCTAAGAGCTTGAATTCATTTCCATGTTGAAGATGACAGGCAGATCATGAATGGATTGTTTTGAAACTCTCCCCATATTGCTTCATCTGTGTTGTTTGAATTGTGTTCATGCTGGATGTACAGCACAGGTGTTCATTATTTTACTGTTCAGGAATCAGTTGGATTTAGCAGGGTTAAGTGAAAACAGTAGAAAAAAAATAGGATAAATAAGGATAAGGCAAGGCAAATTGATTTGTTAGGTGCCCATCCTTGGCTCTGATCACCGTACAAGCAAGATAAAAATATTTAAAATACAAATACAATAGTTTAAAACAAATCTAGAGATAAAATGCAGCACCAATCAAATAACAATATACCACCCTAAAGTTTAACATGCTTAGTGATCCCAAAAGCCAGATTAAATAAATATTTTTACAAACCATTAAAAAGTTCCAATGAAGGATCTCGTCTAATTTCTGCAAATTGAGTTCTGAAAAATGGTGATGCAATGCAAAAGGACCTGTCCCCAGCAGATTGAAAATGGGAGCATGGAACCACAAGGAGCCCAACATTACAGGAATGAAAGAGCTGGATAGGCATATAAAATGTCAGGTGGTCTTTCAGGTAACCAAAGCCGAAATTGTGCAGGGCTTTCTATGAGAGCAAATTTACCTTGAAGCTAATGCAGCACCTCACTGACAGCCAGTGCAGTTCCTGAAGAACTGCTTCATATGCATGGATTGGGATGTCCTAGCAATCAGCTGGGCTGCTGTGTTTTGCATGAGCTGCAATTAATGCACCAGCCCCACAGATAGCCCTAGGAAAAGAGCATTGCAGTAGTCAAAATGAGAGGTAACACAAGCATGCACCAATGTTTTCAGCTTGGTGGAAGCAAAACAGGTTCAGATCCGGGCAATATTATACAGATGGTAAAAGCCAGTGCAGACAACAGTTGAAGCTGGTGTTCTAGAGTCAATCAACTGTCCACAATGATGTCCAGATTTCTTTACCTTCTTGACAGCTAGTAGCGTAGTTCCATTTAACAATGGCAACAAAGCACTATCCCTGTTCATTGCAGCCCCCACATGACCCAGTCTCACCAGTAGCATCTTGGTCTTTGATGAGTTTAGTCTCTGCCAGCTTAATACCATCCTATCTTTAATTTCTGCAAGACACTTATCCAGCATAGCCACTGTGTTGACTCCAGCAGATGCACACAACAGGTAGATCTGGGTATCATCTGTGTAACAGTGTAAACCCAGACCATACAACCTAATGATCTCTCCCAAAGGCATTATGTACATGACAACAAAAAAATTAGGGTTAAAATCAGCCCCTGAGGCACCCCATATCAGAGAGCAGCAGTATTTGAGATGTTACCACACAGTGTACCTGTTGCACTCTGTCAGCCAAGTTGGACTCTAACCATCACAACACTGAGCCAGTGAGTCCCACAGAGTGCCTCAAACAGGCTAACAGCATCTCATGATCCACCATGTAGAAAGTCGAAGAAATGTCTAGCAGTACCAAGATGGAACATTGAACACTGTCTGGCACCAGGAGAAGGTCATCGAAGACCTAGAGTAATGCGGTGTATGTGCTGTACAGAGGTTTAAACCTTGACTGGAATGCTCAAGAATCTCAAACTATTCCAAGTGATCCTTCAACTGTGCCGCTACTACATTCTCTATTACCTTCCCTAAAAAGCTGAGGTTTGAGATAGGCCTGTAGTTAACCAAATCATCAGGATCTAGGGATGGTTTCTTCAACAAGGGCTTCTCCACTGCCTTATTCAGTTTAGTGGGGAAGACACCCTCCCAAAGTAAACACCAGATGATCTCAGTAATAATTGGACCCAGGGTCAGTCAGCAACCTGAAAGAAAGCTGCTAGGCCCTGGGTCCAAAATATGGTGCATAAGATGCAGCCCCAAGACCGACTGGGAGTCCTTCTCAGTTTGGCTTGGGTCAAATGCCACCCAAGGTGACTGAATGCTTAAATCACCCACCGCAAGAACACTACCAGCCTATGACAGGTCACCTGAGAAGATTCTGACTCTGGTGGGGAACACCTTGTACAGGAAAAAAATTGATTAAACTCATTGCATTTATCTGCTGAAAAAAACCCTACCCAAATGATACACCACAGGGACACTATTGGCCCATGACAGGCCACCTGAGGAGATCCTGACTCTGATGGAGAACATCTTGTGCAGAAAAAAATCAATTAAATGCATCACATTCATCTGCTGAAACAAGACTGCCAGCATGAAAACAGGAAGCATTTAACAATCTGTCAAAAGTACTGAAACTTTGAGTTGGTTGATTTTTCCCTTCAACGATCATGTGTGACAGAAACACTGCTTTTTCAGTGTGATCACTCTCTGACACTCACCATGATGGTTATTCGGTGCCAGTTGTCCTGCTCTGAGCCGGATCTCTGCCAGGAATGCTTCAACATCCCTCCTTCCAGGAATGGTACTTGAAAATGTTTCAAGCCCTTGAATTAGAGAAACACATTGCTTGGCATCAGGCACATCAGGAGGGGTTCATGAATAGGTGGGGTCCACTGCTGGTCCTTCTACCTATAGTGTGGTCCCCATATTAGGAAATGGTTTAAGGAGAAGAGGAGGCAACTTCATTTCTCTTTTGAGGGGGGTTGGTATCTGGCTCCCCCTTTTCTTCTCGGGTGGCCTGGGTCATATTTTGTTTTGTTTTATTTTCTTCCCTTTTATATTTCCTACTATATGGGGCTTGAATTGGTGCTATTTTTTATTTATTTATTGGGACTTCAGAATTAACATTTTTGAGCCATAGGCTCTTTTACAAAGGTTTGACATCAAAAGTTCATGAAAAAGACAATAAAAAAACATTGGAATTGGTTTACACAGCCCAGGGTTACTTAACACAATAAACTGTATGGCTAGACATAGTAGCTAGGTTAGATACAATGAAAAAACATGGAATATCTTTACAAATAGTGGAGTACATGGACACAATTATACTGAGAATTATAATGCAAAAAAATTAAGCCCTGTCATGGGGTAGAAGAGTTTCAAAAGTAGCAGAGATTGAAGATACAAACTGATACAGGCATACGGGGAGGAGTTTGGATCAAAGAAATTAGCAGGCAGCACATGACTAAGGTCAGTGAACTCCAGATTAAAAGTATTGGCAATTGAGGTGGGGTCAATGATGATGCAACCATCTACATTTAGCATGGTGGGTGCCTCTTTGGAACCTTTCCCCATGACTTCTGAGATGTTGCTACAGAATTTCCTTCCATCCTTCCATGTGTTGGATAGGGCACTCCTATAATAGCTGGCTTTATCCAAGTGAATGGCTTTGGTACTGGTGTTCCTGGCTGTTTTATAGGCCAGTATGTCAGCTTGTCTGCCAGGAGCTGTTGTCTGGTCCCAGAGATGTTCCTGAGATTTCATTTTTTCTAGTAGATCACTTGTAATCCAAGGATTGTTAAGGCCCTTCATTTTTCACTTCTTGAAAGGAGCATGGACATCATAAGCTGCATTAACCTGGGAGATGAAGTATTCAAGTGCATCGTTTATGTCAGTTGCAGTATCAATTAGGGACCAGTCTTGTTGTCGTAGAAGCAGTTTTTATGGCTCTAGGTGCCCTCTGGATAGAATCCTACTATTGACAGTTTTTGCCGGAGGTTTATTGAATTTATTTGACCATAAGCACATGGCCAGGGAGTGAGCATTTATAGAATTGGGAAGGACTTCCATCTGAGAGATATGGTTTAGGCAGTTTCTGAGCACCCAGTCCAGTAGTGTGCTTGTCCCAGTTCTGTAGTTGACCCTTGTAGGTGAGGTTACAAGCTGGGTGAAATTTGCAGCAGATAAGGCATCCTTATTGTTTGCACTAGGGGAAAGCCAGTTCACATTGAAATCTCCAAGTATTATAACTTCAGCATTGAGGTTTAATCTATTGATACAAATAAGGAGTGGGTCCAGGCTAGAGGATGTCGATTGTGGTGGAATATAGACTGATGCTATTATCAGGGCCTCATTGTGGGCTCCAATCAGAGTCGTGATAGCTAGGACCTATAGGTCATCACCAAAGTTGAGTACTGGCAAGGCATGCCCCTGAAAAGACTCTTTTAGGTATAGGGCACAGCCTCCCCCTTTTTTTAGGTAGTCTATCCTGCCTGAAAACAATATATCCTGGAATTGCAACAGCAGCATCAGGGATCACTGGTGACAGCCACGATTCAATCACTGCAAGGATGCCTGGACTGTGCTGGATGGCCCAGGCAGTAAGGGCATCAAGTGTTTTGAGCAGGCTGCAAATGTTAATGCAGGCTAGTGAGAGACTCCCATATCTGCTTGTGCCACTAGGTCTCCAGAAGGGTGGACCAGGGTTATGGTGTATGTTTCCAGACATAAGCAGGAGAAGCAGTATTAGACATCTTAGTAGCTCCTTCAGACATCTGCTGTGCAGCAACCGTACCCTTCTCCTTTTGCGCTGTTCACTAGCTCCAGTCTGGACTGACTGGACACTTGATAATAAGAGCAAGGAGCAGTAGTGAGTGGGTAATGTCATTCTCGGAAGTAGAAGGAATCTTGATCATTGTAGGATTTGGCAATGAGGATTGGAGCAATTCATATTACAACTGCAGGTAGCCATTCCAAGCATGTAATGGGGGTATTCATCAAGGTGACCAGCAGTAAGTCCTGGAGAACTCATAGAATCAGTGCTATTTGGAGAAGTCAGCACAGCCAGAAAAAACATAAGCAGCATGATCAGAGGTGAAAATATTATTATTGGTAGGGCTAGGCACTGGAGTGATCAAGTAAAATGCCAGATGAGAGGTAAGGATCAGTGAGGCCTTCTGAGATGGCTGTGACTGTGACTGTGACTAAAGTTGATTTCAAATGAAAATGATGATACCTGGTGGTAAGTCAAAGCCAAAGTGAAAGCCAGAAGAAACTGTGAACTGCTGAGGTCCAGAGTCACAGAATGTGTTAAAATTCCTGAAGGTGATGAACTGTGTCTGCGTATATGCAGGAAGTGAAATTCTTTGATCTGTATGTTTCCATTGTTCTTCAAAGAGGTTGTTGAATAGCCGACATACAGTTCCTTAAGGAGCAGGTCAGATGAAAATGTCGATTCAGAGCAGGACCCATAATCACTGAGTTTTTCAGACTTAGTTACTTGACTTATTTTTCTTTGGGATACCTTCCAAAAACCTGGATTTTAAAATGAAAATGTAGATACCTGGTGGTGATGTTTTACAGAAATTCAGTCCAGAAGACTTTTACAGATGTTGTGAGCAAGAATGGCATAGTTAATCCAGGCAGAAAAACATGTGAATCCACAAAAACTAATCTACAGACACAGACAAACACAAACAGTCACCCACACAGACCCAGGAGGTGGAGCTAAAGTGGGGAGGGTTGGTGTGTGTGTGTGTGTGGGGGGGTTGTTGTGTGGGAGGCTTAGGGTGGGTCTAGGGGTTTAGGGGGAGGTGGTGGATTGTGTTTTGTTATTACCGACCATTCTGTACTGATTCTTGTAGCCATCTTTCCTATCTTTATCTGTCATGTTATTTCATATACTGGACTGGCTATTACTGATTGTTCCTATTTGTTTTGTTGTTTTTTCTTGTTATAAACTTAATAAAGTACATTACATTGAAAGAAAAAAAAGGAATGCTTCAACATCCACCCTTTAGTCTTTAGCCACCTGAGGTCAGTATCAAACCAGGGGGTCCATGGGTGGGACATCAAGGGGCAAACACGACAGGGTGCGAGTGAGTTGAAGACCCCTGTAAAGACTTTCTTATAGCCCTTCAATGCCTTTTTCACACCCCCTGCACGTGTTGATACCATACCTAAGATGTCCAGAAATGACAGGAGATCATTTGATTCCTGATTTCTTAAAAAGCGATATCTGATCATCTCCACAGAAGGGACTTGATAATGGGGGCCCAATAAAGGAAATGAATGACAAGATGATCCAATCACCTGACCAGATTAACCCTGACATAACTAACGTCAAGACCCAATATGAAGACCAAACCTAAGGCGTGGCCTTTCTGGTGGGTTCCTGTGGCAACCACCTGTATGAAGCCCAGTGATAACATAAGACTGGAGTAACTGTTGTCTAAATGGAAAGTTGTCATCATCGACCCAGGCATTGAAATTTCCCAACACTAACAAGCTGGGTGAGTCCATGATAGAGATGTGTGAAACTGTGAAATTTTGTTATGTGAAATATTTCTTGAAATTCTCACATTTGGCAAAATATTTTGCAGGTGCGAATTGTGAAATTTCGCCCATGAAATGCGAAATGTTGCCCACGGAACAGCAAACCTTCACCTTCAGCAGGTGAAATTTCACCATGCCAGGTGAAATTGTACATTTTGCAGTGAAATTTCACCTTTCACAGGTGAAATTTTGTAACTTCACACCCTGTGAACAATTTCGTGGAACAGCGGAATTTTGCAAAATTGCCAATTCCATGGCAATTTCACCAGCGAAATGTAATTTTTACAACACCTCTAGTCCATGACTAGGTCAGACACAAAACTCTTCAGCTCTTGCAAAAATTCACTTCTGTGCCCCAGGGGACATTACACAAGAAATATTTTGCAACCTATACCTAGACCCACCTTTAATGGCCACACATTCAAATGAAGCTGTCTTTACTGTGGGGTATGTTGTCAATCCCAAGGTGGATCTAAAGTATATGCTCACCCTACCACCCCTGTTCAGATACCTCTAGCATCTAGCACAAGGCCATATTTACCCCTCATCCAGATCTCTGTAATACGTACCAGGTCAACTGAGGAAGTCATGATAAATACCTCCATTACCTCAGTTTTGCTCCTCAGGGACCTGGCATTACACAGAACTGCTCAACAGGGAGTGGGCACAACTGACTCTCATTACCTGTCCCACTATAATCTGGGCAGCCCTGGAGATCTGTACCAGACACACACAACAAACACTAGTACAAAAAATCTACTACACATATATTCACAGCCAAACCAACCACAACTCAAACAAACAACATAAGCAAACCATATAACAGAACACATATTTTTAATACATCACATTTAACCCACATTTTATAAACAATATGAATCAATTTATAAGTGCAAGAGTAATATTGCAGTCCAAATTTCCAATGTATGCTGTCCATGAAACACATATAACAGTTAAGCAGAAAAGTCAGCAAGAATACAAGTTGCAAGCAAAATTAAGTGGAGAGAGAATCCTAACTCCAGGATACACAGTCTCTGCTCCAGCCATAAAAAACACAAAGAAAACTTAGCAGATGTAGGGTTCTAGAGCTGGCTCTGCCATTGTAGATTCCAGACAAATTCAACCTGGATAATTTGAAATAGGATTAAGAATGGAAATCTTTTTTGAAGCAGCCAACTCTCTCACCACCACCACTGTCTCTTCATAGGAATGTGAGGGTAGAAAAGGACTGCCAGGCCCACCCAGTCTGCCCATTTTGCCTATTCTCTGGGCCTTTACTGCTGTCCTCCCCCGTCCCAACATCCCCCTGTGTTTATCCTATGCTCTGTTGAACCCTCCCACTGTCTTCTCTTCCACCACTTCACTCGGTAGCCCATTCTAGTTGTCCACCACCCTCTCTGTGAAGAAATATTTCCTAAAATTGCCTCAAAATTTGCCCCCCTTGATTTAGAATTCATGTCCCCTCACACTAGGTCACTCCTTTTGTTGGAAAAGGCTCCCCACAGACACCTTATTGATGCCCTTTAAATATTTAAACATCTCAATCATGTCACCCCTCTCCCTTCTCTACTCCAGCGAGTACATGCCCAGATCATTTAACCTCCCCTCATAAGGTAAGCGTTTGAGCCCCCTCACCATTTTGTCACCCTTCTTTGAACTCTCTCCATGTCCTTCCTCATAGCTTCCCCAGCTCAACCTGCACAGTGGATTAACTTCCAACCAACTAGGACCACAAAGTGGACAGCAACCATTTCTCCAGGCTCTGAACTCTAGTGACCAGTAGCCCTCATCTCCAATGTTCAACCATATCTCCTGGGAACATTGTCACAGGGGTCCTTCTCTCACTGAGACCCCAGAAGATCTTTAACCATGGCACCTGTTGCACCTGTTCATCACAAGGTGTCAGACCACTTATTGGATGCCTCACTAACAATAGTTCACAACTCACAACTTCACCAACATCGCCACAGGGAACTACAAAACACTGGGGAGGTCTTTCCAAACTCACTCTCCCTACTGATGTTGAGCCAAGGTACCAAACAATATCACCAATGCCAAACAGCAGTGGTGTCACAGATAAGCTGCTAGAGGGATGGAGAGAGATTCAGACTCTTATAATATGTTAACAGAATGTATTTTTAAAAATGATTATATATGAGCCACCTCTTTACCACAGTAGGCCAACATTTTGTAGCTGGGGGTAACTTCTTCAGGGTCTGTGGCGGTCATAATATATAATGCTCTTAGGTTGGTCTATATCTTAAATATTCCTGTTCCATCACATAGAGTTTCTGAGCCACAGATAAAGCAATAATTTTTTTGGACTGGAATTGCCAGTTGCACAGTCCTAGCCTTAAAATAAAAACAACTAAGCCCCTAGCTCTAAGTTCTAATTTACTATGCAACTTATTATAATACTAGATAGAGTAGTTGCTTTTAGACAGTAAAAGAATAGTACCTATGGAGACTATCTCCCACACCATATAGGTTTACTCATTATTCCATTTATCAATTATGTATTATCTAATTTTATTTTGAGCTATGATGGAACTGCCTCCACCACGTCTCTGGGAGCATGTTCCACATTGTACTTGCCCTTACATTGAAATAGTCTTTTTGTTGTTTTTATTTTGTTTTACTTTTTTTTAACCTTAGCAATTTTCATTTGTACATTATGGGATCTTATTTATTTATTTGCTTTTGATGACTGGGTAGGTGCATTTGGCAAAAAAAAAACCTGCCTATTTTCAGGCACAACCCGATCTTATGATCATCATATTCACTCTGTACTCCATATCTGTCTCTCTCTTTAAATCATCATCCTTTAACATTTATATAGTTGTAGCAAGTCTTCCCTTGTTCTACATTCCTCCAATATAAATAAGTTTAGGGCTGTTATTCTGTCCTCATACAATTTTATGATAATCTCAGGATCAACTTTGTTGCTTTGTTTTGGACTTTCTTCAATAGGTCCTTGTCCTTCCTCAGATAAGGACTCCAAAAGGGGGCGCAGTAGTCCAAATGTGGTCTTACATAGGTTCTATATGGGGCATAATGCAATCTTTCTTTTTATGAATAACTTTTTAATGCATCCTAGAATCCTGTTTGCTGTCACTGCTACCTTTTTGTAATGTTATTCCAGTGTTAGGTCATCCCTTAGTATTATACCTAAATAACATTCTGATTCTACCTTCTTTAATTTTTGACCTAATAAATGTTTTCTCTGGGTTATTTCTTGCCAGGTGCATGGCTATATACTTCTCATTATTAAAGGACATTTTGTTTCTTTCTGCCCAGTTACTGAGTTCCTCTGTATGGCTGTCAAGATTTTTGTTTTGTTTTGTTTTCTTCTGAATCTACTTCTCCACCTGCCTTAATATCATCTGCAATACTTTTTTACTTACCTTGTGACTTGAGTATGAATTGCATTGATAAAAAGGGAGAATAGTGTTGGTACTAAAACTGCCCCCCTGAGGAACCCCACTAGTTACTGATTCTTCCCCTGATAGCATTATGTGGATCTTAACTTTCTGTGTTCCGCTGATAAGCCATGATCTAACCCAATTTACCACTTTCTTTTCTGATTCTAACTTCTACATTTTATTCACTAGTTCTACATACAGCACTTTATCAAATGCCTTTTGGAAACTGAAACAGATAATGTCCACTGGAATAATAACATCTAAACTATAGCTTTTTTTTTTATAAAAGGCAATTAGATTAGTTGTGGGGATCTTCCATGCACAAAGCCATGCTGGGTATTATCTTATAAACCTTTTATTTCCAGCTCCCTATTAAGTTTGTCTCTTATAAGGATCTCCATCACCTTTCTGAGCATGGCTGTCAGACTTATGGGCAGTAATTTCCTACAATTTTTATCATACTTCTTGTGAACTGACATCATTATTGCTTTTCTGCAGTCTTCTGGTACTATTCTCTTATTAAAGGACCTGTTAAATAGTACTATTAGTGGTCCAATAATTTTTTTTAGCAAATCCTTTAATAAGTCTTGGGTGGAGATTATCCAGTCCTGAGGACTTGTTAGCATTTAGCTTGTTTAGTACATATTCCCCCATCCTTCTTTGTAAATATTTTAAAGTTTATATGCTCAGTGTTCTTCAGTAAAGTACACACAGCTGCAGTATCTAAGTTGCCTTTATTAAATACTGAGTTAAAATACCTATCAGTTTCATCTGCCATGTCTGTTAAACTGTTTATTTGTTTACCTTTGTATCAGTCTGACTGCCCTGTCTGCACTTTTGCCATTATTAACATAACTATAGAATGATCTGCAGTTTTCCTTGTGTGTGCTGTTTTTAACTCCACCTTTTCCTTTCCCTTTCATTGCCTGTTTAGATTTCCTTTGCTCATTTCTGAACCAATCCTTGTTTAGGTTGTTTGGATTACCTTTTGCCATTTTATATGCTTTTTCTTTTACCTTATTCTGCTTTCTAACCTTCTTTGTGAAACATAATGGCATTTTAACCCTGGCGTTACTTTTTTCTTCCTTGTAACATGTTGTCTTTCTAGTTCTACATGTCTGTTTTGATTTGGTTCCATAATCCCTCTATGCTTTTGTTATTCATTTCATTCTTTCAGACCCACCTAACATTTCCCTCATTTTCCAATAGCCTACAGCTACACAATTTGAAGATAGAAGGGGGACAGCTCAGAGGTAATGTGAGGAAGTATTTTTTCACAGAGAGGGTTGTGGATGCATGGAACAGCCTTCCTAAGGAGATCATGGAGTCAAAAACAGTGGGTGAATTCAAGAATGCATGGGATAAATATAAGGCAATTCTAGTGGAAGGAAAGGAGGAAGTAGGCTGTTGGTTAACTATGATCTGCAGCTTATCCATTAGGTAGAGAAATAGACAGACTAGGTGGGCCAAGCAGTCCTTATCTGCCATCAAATTCTATATTTCTGTGTAGACAATTCCTTGCATCTCTAGAGCCAGGAATTCCTCTATTCTCAGTCTTTTAACAGGAAACCCCTAACCTTCAGTTGTGCATCGGTATCAGGATCCATTCTGTGCTGCTACCTCCCCCAAAAATACATGCACTGATACGTGGTCCTAAGAAGTGGGAACATTTCAGTTAATGCCCCAATCCATGGCTCAGCTGCCCTCCAAGAGGATGGGAAATTAATTTGTTAAAGCCCCTCAGAGCTTGGAGGGGAATTATTATATTAAATCAGCTCTTTCTGGGCTTGTACCTTGGACTCACTAGGAGTTGGAATGTACAAAAATGACACAGCCCCTCCTCGGCTTAGCCCTGCACCAACCAGGCATGTTAAATTTTTGTATGTTCTTCCTGGGCTCTGTCCTACTCAGAGTGAGCACATAAAAAATGAATAAATAACAAAATCATACCATGTCTGGACTCAGTCCCCCAGTGCTCAGGAGGGGTCTTATTAATCTGAATTAGCCTTTTTTGGACTTGCAGTTTGGATCTGCTAAGAGCAGGTATGAAAAAAATACAACCCCTCCTGAGCTCAATCCTGATTCAAGTGGGCATGTTAAATATTTGCATTCCCTTCATGGGATCTTGTTCAGTATGTACAAATGAGACTGCACTGATTCTGCAAACTTGATTCTCACTTTGTGTGATCGGCTTCTGATATATGCTAACCTGTGTTAATGAACACACTCAGCTCTGCCATGTGCCTCAGTGTCTACCCAGATAACTGCATACCTTTTCTTGATCTCTGTGTACAATTGTGAGTTTAGTTATTCTGAAAATCCTTTGTCACTTTATGTGATTGACCTCTGATGTACGCTTACCTGGGTTACATAAAAACACTTGGCTCTGCCTCATGCCTCACTATATTCACTGTAATTGTATGTTATTTTGAAAACGTTGTCACTTTTCTGTGATTGGCAGCTGCTATATGCTCACCTAGGGTACTTGAACACACTTTGCTCTGCTTCATGCCTCACTGCATACACAGGAAAGTGCATACCATGGTTCCATCACTATGTACAAATGTGGCTGCACTTATTTTGTAAACTTTGTCTCATTTGTGTGATCGGCCTTTTATTTACATTACCATGTGTTCATTGAACACATTTGGCTCTACCTTGTTCCTCAATGTCTTCCAAGGTACCTTTTCTCAATCACAGTGTACAACTTTGTCTACAGTTCTTCTAAAAACCTTCTCTCACTTTCTGTGATTGGCCTCTGATATATGCCCACTTGGGTTACATGAACTCACTTGGCTCTGCCTCATGCCTCACTGGATACATTGGTAAGCACATACTGTACCATGACTCCATCATTGTGTACAATTGTGAGTGCAATTGTTCTGCAAGCCTTGTGTCACTTTTGTGTTATTGGCCTATACGCTATATGCTCACCTCAGTTACATGAAGACACTTGTCTCTGCCTCATGCCTCAGTGCATACCTTGGAAAGAGCATACCATGATTCCATCACTATATACAAATGTGACTGCACTTATTTTGCAAACCTTGTCTCACTGTCTGTGAATGGCCTCAGATATACTCTCACCTAGGTTACATTGACTCTGCCTCGTGCCTCATGCCTCAGTGCATATCCAAGAAAGTGCATACCATGGCACTATTACTATGTACAAATGTGACTGCAGTTATTCTGCAAACCTTGTCTCATTTTGTGTAATTGGCTTCTGATATATGCTACCCTGTGTTAAATGAACACACTCTGCCTCATGCCTCACTGTCTACCCAGGTAACTACATACCATTGCTTGATTACTATGTACAAATGTGTGTGCACTTATTCTGAAAACTTTCTCTCACTTTGTGTGATCGGCCTCTGATATGCACTCACCTTGGTTATGTGAACACACTTTGCGCTGCCTTGTAATACCCTAGTAAGTGCATACCATGGCGCATCATGATTTGCATTTGTGAGTGGAGTTATACTGCAAACCTTGTGTCACTTGGTATGGTTGACCTCTGATATACACTCTCCTTGGTTACATTATCACAGTGGACTCTGCATTGTGCCTCAGTGTCTACCCAGGTAACTGCATACCTTTGCTCAATCACTATGTACAATTTTGAGTGTGGTTATTCAGTAAACCGTGAGTCACTTTGGTGTGATCGACCTGATATACTCTCACATTTGTTACATTAACACATTTGGCTCTGCCTCATGCCTCACTGCATACCCTGGTAAGCACATAATATGGCTCAAACCATGAGCAACAGTGTAAACCCAGGTATGTACATATCACATCACCACTACACTATGCTAGTCTTGGATTATGTACTATGATGATGACATTGATTGTGATGTGTAGCTAAACATATCAGCCCCTATGCACTATTGGGGTGGGGGGACATAGAATCAGTGCCTACCTTGCCTGCTTAACTGTGCACCCAGACAGGTGCACACCTGCAGGGATTCACTACTGGCCACCACCCATCCATGGCCCTGCATGCCTGGTGTGCTGGACTCCACAGGGTGGCCAGAGGTGGAGACATGGACCCTGCTGGGCATCCAATTGGATGCCCAGACCAGGACACAGAATGGATCCCCTACGTAGTGGGGCATGCATTGGCAGTGCACCCCATGGAAGTCCTATGGCCGGCGGCTGTGGCGGTGAGAGGAGGGCAAAGCCACTGGTCCTCCTGCAGTGTGGCCCCAGAGTGGGATGCAGTGATGGGACGGGGGTCTGTTGGTGGTGCAGGGAGGCACTGCACCCCACCACATGCCAGGGGCACCAGTGGTGGGGGTTGGATTGCAGTGCCATGTGAGGGGGCAGCATAATGGGCTGGTGCCCCTGTGTGAAGTGAGGGTTTGGTGGGGGGTGGTGCCTGGCAGGGGCCATGCACTGATGTATACTGGCTGATGCCGGGTGGCCATGGAGAGGTCTGGCCACAGTGGTCCCAGTGACAGTGTAGGCTATCCGCCCTGTCTGGGTGGTGTCCAGTTGTGTGCACAGGGTGCATAGGGGGCTTACAGCAGGGTTCTCCCTGTCATACCCTGTGCCCTCCTTCACACCCCTGTAGCCAGCACTATGTGATGTTGTGCATGGCGTGTAGTGCTGGCATGCCCCTAGCCCACCCCCCACATGGTGCAGTCTGCAGCTGTGGGGGATCGGGTGAATTGGGTCTGCACTCCCCCTTTGTGCATCCCATGCAGGGATGCAGTGGGTGTGGAGTGGCTACACACCACAGATATGCAGCACATAGCCACTCAACCCATCAGTGCATAGGGCCCCATCATGTGTTTTGCACAGTAGCAATGTACTGATGACTCAGTAAAGAACAACACCCAGAGACACAAAACAGAAGTGTCAGTGTTTGCAGTGCTCTGTATTTGCTTACCTCACTCCTCCCATGTCATATTCATTCCTTTTGTTGGTATTTCCAGTCAGCAATTGTGGTTTAAGGAGCATTTGAAATGTAAAAAAAATAAACATTTTTTTTAAACTATATGATCTAGCTCTCCATTTTCTAGGTGCTGAAAGGAGGATGTGTATCATCTATGTAAAGAAAGGATTCAGTCTACTCTTCCTTCACAACATGTTACAACTGTCTTACAGTGAGAGATGAGCAATACAAAGAAACAGATTTTTTCTGGTGAATGAAATAATTTTAGATGTATTATTTGTTATGTACAAATAAGGGCTACAAGTACTACACACTGTGTGAGTGGTATGACAAGTCTGTGATCTGCTAATCCATGTAATCATTTTTTGTCATCTGGTAGCTTCCCATTTCCCTATGCACCTCTGTACCTTGCATAGCTTAGTGGGCTATCCTTAGAATGACTTCAGACTCAGTTTTAGTTTATTTTATACCCCTATTCTTCATTTGTTCCCAGCAGTTACATAATATATTAATTAATGTGCAGCACACTGACTTCCTGACATGACTCAGTTTATTAGCTAGATTTCAGTGGTATCAGAAAACTGATACATTTTTCTTGTTAATATGACGTATATTCTTATAGATACACCCTCAATGTTTATGCAGGACAGCACAGTATGTAACCTAACTCCAACACTCTGACACCCCTGCTGTGTGAACTGAGAATGGGTGAAGCAGTGAGGTGAACACAAGATGCTGGGATGCTCACAGCTTCTCTTCTCTGCATACTGTATTAACCTTGCTGTGACACAGACTGATATATCAGTCCAGAATTACTATGCCTTCTAATTTTATTTGCAGCCTAAAAGTTAATAGCACCATAGCCTGCTCTGCTTAACAAACAGTGTGAGAAGAAGGGGGAGAAGGAGAAGAAAACACACTGTAGTGGATGTGGAGAGATTTTCAGGAAGTTGTGCTGTGATTCCACACCTTCATAACAACAAAAGCTGTGCTGTGTTAGGAATTCAGACCCCTTCTGAGAGCAATACATCTGCATGGCTCTGCCCATGCAGCCATAAAAAGAAGGGGGTGTAGGTATTTGCCTTGATTTTAGGAAACCTAATCAAGTGTCTGAATTTGACATCTATCTTATGCCCAGGATAAATGATTTGGTGGACAAACGGAAAGTTCCAAGTACATCTGTACCCTCGATCGCATCAAGGGTTACTGGGACATTCTGCTAGTTAAAGAATCCAGAGACAAAACCACATTTGCCACTTCTACTGGATTCTGTTAGTTCACCACCATGCCGTTTGGTTTACATGGTGCACCCACTAAATTCCAGTGGAACAGGTATGTAATTCTAGCCCCTCACATTGGTTATTGGACTGCTTACCTGGATGATGTTATGGGGTACAGTCCAAACTGGAAAAGCCATCTGGAACCTCTATGAACAATTCTGCAATCAATCAAAAATGCAGGTCTGACCATTATCCTACCAAGTGTGTATTAACAATGCAGGAAACCAGATATTTGACTTATATTTTGGGAAATGGAGGAGTAAAGTCAAAGATTTTTAAGATAGAAGCTATAGCTAACAGTCCTGTCCCTAAAACAAAGAAACATGTCAAGTCATTTTTTGGTCTGGCTTGTTACTACCGGAGTGCATTCTCAACATTGTCTGGTTAGTTAGTCCCCTCACAGAACTCATAAAATAAATAGTACCCGAATAATGTGAAATGGTCACCAGAGTGTGATGAGGCGTCTTGGGCCATCAAGGCTGCATTATATTTCTTCCTTGTTTTAAGAAGACCAGACTTTGAGAAACAATTTCTGTTATAGACAGATGCATCAGAGCTAGGCCTGGGTGCAGTCCTGAGTCAGAATATAGATGGGAAGGACCATCCAATTCTATATATTAGTAGGAAATTGCATGGCAGAGAGAAAAAGATACTCTACCATTAAAAAAGGATGCTTAGCTGCAAAATGGGCCATTGAGTCCACTAAGTCGTATTTGCTAGTAGCTGACTTTGTACTTATAACAGATCACAATTCTCTCTGTTGGCTTAACCAAATGAAGGATAAAAATCCCAGAATCACAAGGTGGTACCTGGCACTTCAGCCATTTAAATTCAAAGTGATGCACAAATCTGGAAAAGAGATTGTCAGTGCTAATTTTCTGTCACAATATGGTTCAGGTATTGAAAATTCAGAAGATTGAAAAGTAATGTGTATGTGCTTAATCTGAAGCTGTGAAATATGATATGGAAAAGGGATACTCATATTCATACAACTGTAAATGATATAAGGTAATATTAAAAGGAGATTTAAAATAATGTTTTGGAAACCTGTTTTTTAGAGAAAAAAACTGATTCCCTCTTAAAGAGGGGGGTATGTAACAAGGTTGAATAAGACCCTGTCCAATTTGTTATACAGAGACAATTAATAGCAAGGATCTGTTTTGTCCTGTCCTATATCTGTCACTTTTCTGTTTTTGCCTGTCTGATTATGCAGTCACCTCTTTTACTAAGGGCACTTAGGAACTGGCTATTCCAAGAGATCCCACATTTTCTCCATGCTATCTTCCTTTCTTCACTTGCTGTTTCTATTCTTTCTTTCTTTGCCTTGCTTCACTGTGGTTAAAAAAAAATATGTGAAACTGTTTATATGAAACTGTGCTCCCTTGGTTTTCAAATGAATGTAATACTACTGTTGAAATATTGCAGACAGCTATTTGAGTTCATTAGAAATGATAGTAAGCTGTAACACAGAGAGCTGACCTTGAGAAATGTTTTGACCTCCACAAGCTTGTTTAACAGAACTGTCTACAGGAGACATCTCCAGACAGAATATTCTAGTCTGTTGCACCTGTGCAGCCTGAATGTACTGGTTACAGAAAATAAATTTACAAAGCTGTGTTACATTTTGTGAAAAACAGGATGCAAAGTTAAACTTCTAGAAAAAAAGAGATTTTATAAAGTGAGTGATGTTTTGGCTTTCCAGTTTTTTAGATTTGGAGACTCAAATAAAGAACTTTTGTTTGAACTGCCTGTATTAAAAACCATCCTGTACAATGTTTTAAATGTTTTTGTTCTTTTGTTAGTGATGATAAACAATAAAACACTATTTGAAAATCTTATACCTTCTGGTACGTCTGTGTTTCATGACCTCTGCCTCTATGACACTAAGTAAGTGATCTATTAAGTGCATGCAATTCTAAAGCAGACACCCCTTTTTCTGTGTAGATACATTCTTCCGAGGGCTTGAAGTAATTTAAAAAAATAGAATGAATAACGTATTTCTGTGCTGGTTCTAAAACTGCAGTCTTATTTGTATGCCGTATTTCAGCCACATAGAATAACTGTGAGTTGTCTGTCCTTATAAGAGGTTTTCATAACCATGACTGAATTGTTAGCGGACTTATAACCAAAACCTTTTATTCCTTTAATGCTACAGAAATCATTCTTTTTTTGTTGCTTCTAAGTGTTTGGACCAGTTGCCATTTTTATCAAAGGGGAACACAGAGCACCACACAATGTACTGAAATAAAATAAAATAAAACTTATTTACTCACTGCTTTAGTTGTACAAGCACTTGTATCTGATTAATCCAGACATCCTGTAACAATGACATTTGTAGGTGAAAACTGCTATTGTAAAATCCCAGAATTCTCTGCCACTGTCATCAGAACTGGGCTGCAACAGTGGGTGATTCAATTGTCTGCATTTTTACACTGAGGTTTTAAAAGGTCAGATCAGCTGTTTGTCAGTATCACTGTCCTCCAGAGACTGAGTATGTATGTGTACATAGCCTTATTAGTACAGCAGCGATAGAAGAACTAGTAGTCTACTATTCCCCCCGCTCCCACTCACTTGACCATTATTAATTATATACACCCTGGTGGTCTAGAGTTCCCCACATCCCAATCTCCCACCCCTTATGACAGCTATAAGCTCTGGTGGTCTACTGTTCCCTACCCCCCAATTATCCACCTGATATTAAAACATGCCTGACACTGGTGGCTAACACCTCCCCCCCCGATAATATGGAAGAACCCAGCCTGGTTCTGGCCATCCAGGACCCATTACCAAAACCCACTGGCCTCCAACCCACCCCGGTAGCAGGGGCTCTTGCCACTGAGATGGCATTCAACCAGCCCCTCCACTCTCCATATTGGCCAGAACCGTTTGAATGACAGAGAGAGAGTGAGTGTGCATTTACTGTAGGAACAGCTTGTCATCATTGTTGTCCCAAAGGGGTTTGAGAAATGACTATACAGTTGCATTATCTACATATAATGACATATGTATGTCTTTATTCTGAGTTATAGGAGTGATAAGTTCCTTCACATTTGGAACCAACATGCACCACTGTGTAAAATCAGAGTCTGGGGCAACCACCTGTCCTGGGTTACCCCTGAGCTCCTGTCCTGTTGAAGAGTCTGGAACACTGTTTGGCATAAATACAAGATAACCAACTGCCAAAGGGACCTCCAACGATACAAGGAGCTTTGAAACAAGTGTACCAAAGCTATCTGACTGGCCAGAACTGAACACTACCAGACTAACTTCCATGTCAACACAAACAAACCTTCCAAATTCTGGAAAGTTGTCCAGTCCCTCTTTTCCTCTTCCACCAAACCCCCCACTCCTATCCTTAGACTAAATCTCTCAGATATCTCAGATCCTATGGCTGTCGCTGACGGCTTTAACTCCCATTTCATGTCCTGCACTGCAATGCTCCAAACTGCCCCCGATGCACATGCACTCCTCCACAGGCCTGCCTCCGCTCCTTCTTTCCCCTTCCTCTACTCCTCCAGCTCCCCCTACCCCCTTCTTCTTTACCCACATCTCTCCTGCTGCTGCCTTACAAGCCCTTCAGTCTATCAACCCTCCTAAAGGCTCCTCCCCAGATGGCCTGGACCCTAAGCTCCTCTTTCTGCCTGCGCCTGCCATCGCCTATCCTATAGCCATCTTGCTAAACCTCTCCTTTGTCTCTTCCACTGTCCCTACAGCCTAGAAACATTCTACAGTCCTACTGCTCCCTAAAGGAGGTGACCCCTCCTCTCCTAGTAACTACCGCCCTATCTCTTTCTTTCCTACCCTGGCTAAGCTACAGGAGCACATAGTACTCGAACAACTCTCCTCCAACATTACTGACTCCTCCTTTCTTACTCCATTCCAAGCTGGCTTTAGAAAACACCACTCCACTGCCACCTTGCTCCTACAGCCGACTGACACTATCGCCATGGGCATGGACAAAGGCCTCATAACCACAGCTATTTTTATTGACCTGGCCAAGGCCTTTGACACAGTCTCCCACCCTTTACTCCTGTCCTGCCTCAGCACCGCTGGTCTGTCCCCTAATGCCATTGAATGGTTCAAGTCCTATTTGTCAGGCAGAACACAATCTGTCCACATAGCTGATGCCATCTCCTTTCCCCTCCCCATTACCATGGGAGTTCCCCAGGGTTGGTACTTGGGCCTCTCCTTTTTTCAATCTTCCTCAATGACCTCCCTCATTGTTGTTTATCATCTAACATACACATGTATGCAGACAACACTGTCCTGTTCACAACTGGCAAGTCAGTCACTGATGTCACTGCCAGGCTCCAGCTGGATTTTCAAAATGTGCAATGCTGGCTAAGTGAGCACCACGTCTTCCTAAACTCAAAACAGTCTCCATGACTTTCGGTACTTGGTAGAGGTTGGCAAGGCTCCCCTCCTTACCCACCTTTAATACCATTGATGAGACTATATTAGAAGACACCTCTTCCTTCTGCTACTTTAGAGTTTGGCTGGATAGGAACCTAAACTTCTCCATCCACATTGATGCTATTCTAAAGAAACTCCTGCCTAAGCTAGGGGCCCTCTATCATAACAGGGATAGTATCCCTCATCCGGTGAGGCGCAAACTGGTACATAAAATGATACTGCCAACTTTCGACTATTGTGATGTTGTATATGGAGCTGCCCTTCAAGACTCCTTATCCAGGCTTGAATCTCTTTTTAACTCCTCCTGCCAGTTTGCCCTGGATGCCCCTGCTCTTACACATCACTGCAATCTTTACCGCTCTCTAAATTTTCCCTCACTTATTAACAGGAGAACATTGCACGCGGCAAAGTTTACCTCTAAATTCTGGCTAGGCTCCTCCCCCCTTACCTGTCCTCCTCCTTATCTGCCCCTCACCCCAACAAATATACCCTCCAATCTGATGACTCTCACTCACTGAATATACCCTACAGAAATACTACATCTGGCCAAATGGCATTCTCCCATCTCCATCCTAAGCTCTGGAACCAACTACTGTCCCAAATCCACCACTCCTCATCAGCCTACTCTCTACATCCCTAGCAAACTACCTAGTGATGAATTGCAACTGTGTGTAGCCCTGCAGGGCCCTGCCTAGCTGTTGGTCTATACCTCCTCCTTCCTCCAGCTGGGCCAAATATCTGCCCCCTATCCCAAACCCCTCTTACAATCTTAGCACTTCTGCAACTTAGCACTCCTATCTCCAATACTGTTCCACCCCTGAGTACCTTTTGACTACCCCCTGTCAGCCAGTCACAAATGTATCCTAATCTAGAAATGTTAATAGCTATTGTTGGTTGTTAACTGTACAGTCTGTCTATATGCTGCTAACATGTATGTGTCCTGTTGTACTGCTATTGATCCCACTCCCCTTCCCCCAGAACATACCATGAGATGAGTATTGTTGCTCAGTGTAACCTTCCTGGTGAAACATTTCAATAAATATAAAAGGTATCAACTTCTTCTAGACTTTTTTCTAGTTCCTCAATATAAATATTAAAGAGGTAGGGGGCCAAAAAACACCCCTGCTTTACCCTGGACTCTAATTTTATCTGTCTCAAAAAGCTTTCCCTCTGTTCCTTTGTGCCTTCTCTAACTCTAGCTGCAACCAGTGTCAGTGTACCATGCAACCAGTAGTCACAGTCTTCATGGCTGACCGAAGATGCTGGGTTCAGGGAAGAAACCAAAGAAATTTCCAGTTTTGTTTTTATGCTTGAGGGACTTGAAGGTCAATTTAACTTTCTACTTCTTCTGACACAGTCACAATGTTGTTCTTAGCTGGCTGTGTTGGAATTGAACAGCAGGGCACAGTGAAGGGGGCATCGGAGCAGACCGTGAAGCCAATCATGCTGACAACTTCAGTTTTGCTAAATGATTTCTTTCACATTTAATGTGGCTGTTTGCGTGCTGGGACTAGACCCATGATGTTATGCTGGGATAACATCACGGGTCCAGTCCCACACTGACCAATCAGAGGCCAGCATTCTTTCTTGCCATTGTATAATAAAGTATCTTTTATACATCAGGAACTATGGTGCATCTGCTTCTTTCTACAGCCATAGTGTCCAGATTGATCTTCACAAGGTGTGGTAAGTGCCTACTTTCTTTCTTTGCTATCAGTTTGTAATACATTTATTAACATAAATAGCCTTTTATCTATTCCAGGCTTGCCAGAATAAACCACAAAATACATGATATAAGACTATTGTGCGATGTTTATGTCAATATATGCAACAAATATATATATTTGTTTTTATTTTACTTATCTGTTAATCAAAATGTTTACTATTAACTCATGGTCTGTTGTTGATTTTCCCACTGAAACCCAGTCCAATAAAATATGATTTGCTATTACACAATTATCAAGCATTTCCAACAGCAAATGACTGTATATTTTGGGCAGAACACATAAATGTTTTATTGGGCCATGGCTAGCTTGATTGTTCTTATCTCCTTTTTATGGCTATAAAGCAGGAGCTTTGCAGCATACTGTTAACAAACTAACTACGTTAAATAAACAAGAGGAGTGGGAGCATGGCAGAGGAAGTATGCAATAGGACCTGATGCATATTACTGTCTGCTTCCACAGTGGAATCTCATCACCTCATTGGTATGCATGAGATACTTGCTCTATTCCTGTGTCTGTCTGTGCCCCCTACCCTTTCGCCTATCAGATCTACTTTATTCATGAATCAAAGCTTATGGCACTTTTTCTGTTTTCTATGCCACCTCCTAGAGCTGGTAAATACTGCTGACAACACAAAATACTTAAAATAACAGGGACACACATCAGTGAATAAAGAAAAATGTTATTATCAAATAATTTGTATCTGGCACAGCAGAACTTTTTTTTTACCTCCATTGTATGTACTGTGAGAACAGACACATGGTGGAGAGGTGGAGACAAGCTTAGGCAGTCATTATGCTGATAATTCCTCTGATTTACATAGGCATGTAGAGAGTAGCACTGTAAACTGAAACCTGGGCTCTGGTTTGAACTATTCCACTGCTGCCCCTAGCCAACAGCAGCATCATGACCATAAAGAAACTGACACTTTGTGACATAGGTCAGCCAGTCAGAAGTATAAGTGCTGATGCAGCATGAGTCAAGTCCCTAAACTGCAGAAAGATCACTATCTATTTATTTACTTGAAAATTGGCAACCAGGAAAAGCACACTGCACCAAGGCTCATTTCCAGGTGTGACCCGGGGGAGAGGGAATGAGGAATACAAATAGCACAACTACAATAACTTCAATGATAAGGTACAAAGTAAAGTGCAAAACAGTGTACAAAATAAGAGGATAGCAGTACAATGACAAGGCAGACCCATGAGGTTTGATACTAGGTAGCAACTATATGCAATAAATGACAAACGAGCAGGTGGAGAAAAAAATGAAATAAATAGCAATAAGTATTGAGTTATGCAATAATGACCGAAGAGCCAGTCATTTCCTAGAGATTAACGACTGACTGGGGGGGAAGGGTGGCCTGAGGTGCAGCCGAGAGTCACCCCCACCCAGCTGGTCATTAATTTCTAGGAAATGACCAGCTCTGAGTTCATTATTGCGATTATAAGTCTAATCGCAATAATGATGTATTTTTAAAGACATTTACTTAACATTTTCTTTGGCAGCAGTGGGAGCACGACAGCAGGAAGCACAGATCTGGTGCCATGCCAGTCTGAAGCCAGTCACTTCTTAGAGATTTCAGACTGGCATGGCCACCAATTAAGGACAGCGCCGCCATCATGAATAATTAATTAGACTCATAATACAAATTAATTCAGGCAGTGATAGTACACAGGTGATTGCAAATCTTTAACATAGGTATGGCAGGGCCAAGCCAAAGAAGTTCAGGGGAGACAGACTGGAGTAGAATGTGACAGAGAGAAGTTTCAGCTGGTGCTTGAAGAAGGGGGGATGGAGCGTGGAGGGAACCAGGTTCCAGAGGGAGGGAAGGTGACAGGAAAAAGCAGACTGTCTAACTGAGGAATGTGGATCAGGGAGGGAGAAGGCATGATAGTCCCTGGAGCAAAGGGAGTAAGAGGCAGAGGGGATGGGAGACAGGAAAGAGGAGTGGTATATGAGAGGGAACCAATCCATTATCTGGAAAAGAATGATGCACAGTGGAACTGGTGATGTGAGGGGAAAGGGAGGATAGATAGGGAGAAGTGAAGGGAGCAGTGGCAAGTCCAAGAAAGAGAGTTAGTAGCAAAACAAAATAGAGTGCTGATGACTGTGTCCAGTCTGGCAAGTGAAGAGGAATGGGTAGTGCCACAGACCATGTCCACATAGTCAAGCACTGTGAGAAATTTTGGTGACCAGCTCTGGGTGGATTTATGAAGAAATGCAGTCCTTGTTGCAGTGCAGGGCACCATGTTTGGGGCAGAGCTTGGAGTGGATGGCATCAATGTGGGCAGAGAAGTCGAGCCTGCTATCCAGCCACATGCTGAGGTACTTGAAAGAGGAGACCACTTCAAGATGGGTTCCATCCAGGATAGGGAAGACAGTGGGGGAAGGAGAGACTTGTCAGCTTCTGGTTGGTACCAAAGGTCATAGACACAGTTTTTTTAGTGTTGAGCAGATATTGGTTGGAGTAGAACCAGTTCAGGGCATTGTGGAGGCACTAGGTTAAGACCACGCACACAACAACAGCATGGTCCAAAAGCATGACAGCAAAACCGCATTGTAAACAACAGCACCTGATGAAAATAAAGACTGCAAAAATGATACCAGTGGTAGTGGTCCACAAACAGACTGCCTACTACCATGGCTAATAACTCCCCCCCCCTGATATTTTTGTAACCAATTCTATGGGGGGTGGAACTCAGGGACAGGGAGAAACCTAGGGGGTTACATCAGATGAGGGCCCTCCAAAAATGTAATTTCATGGGGGGGAAAACAGAAAATGCATCAACTGGAAAACCGGGAACAGAACCCTAGTCTCCTGGAGGATTCCCTGCCATAGCTGCTCAGGACCCTAGCCGCCTCTGCCATGAGACCAGCTTGGCAGGGCACCACACTGCTGGATATTTATTTATTTATTTATGAGTTTAACCAGGAAGGCATACTGAGCAGGGATTGTTCGATTCCAGATGCGACCTGGGGGACAAGTCCCAAAACAATAGTACAAATACAGGTACATGAAGAGTAAACAGCCAGTGAGAGGTCCACCTGCCAGACAATCGGCAGATAGATACAGGAACATAGGAGGGGGAACATGCACGAGGATAGTGTTACAGAGAATTACAATAACAGTAGTCTAGTACATAGTGGACACTAGCTAAAGCATGAGCAGCTTGAGGTGAAGTGGGTGCCGAGTAGGCAGTTGAGGAGGCAGGGGTTGGGAGAGTGACTTATATCGACTGGCAAGGCATTCGATAGCTGTGGGATACGAAATCTGAAGGCTGTCTGACCTTTGGATGTACGCATGAAAAGGACGTGGAGGAGCCTGGGGTCCGTACTTCTGAGGGAGTAGGCAGGGGGAGGGTGTGGGAGAGGACAGAAGCCAGGTAGGGAGGAAGGGTCTGGGGCCAGAATTTGGCTGCGGACCTGACACAGTGGGTTTGTCTGTGGTCTTGAAGGGACGGCAGGGCTAAGGAGTCGTATAAGGTGCAGTGGTGGGTTGTTTGTGGGCAGTCCAGGATAAAGAGACAGAAAGAGTGATAAAGGGAGTCAAGGCTGGCTGAAGCAGAGGAGGGAGCAGTAGTATAGACTATGTCACCATAGTCGATTATAGGGAGTATCATCCTTTGAACAATTGCTTTCCTGGCGGGATAGGGGAGACAGCTTTTGTTCCTATATAGGGTGCCAAGTTTAAGGAGTAGTTTCCTGTGTAAGGAGTCAGTGTGGCTGGTGAAATCAAGGTGCTGATCAAGCCAGACACCTAGGTATCTGAAAGTGGTGCAAACTTCAAGGGGGGTCCCGTCTAGGGTTTGGAAAGGGGGGGCATGGAGCTTGATGGGAAAGTCTTTGCTGTGAGCTGAAATTTAGTGACATGGTTTTCTTTGGGTTTAGGAATAGTTGGTTTGACCAGAACCAGTCCTGGATGGCATTGAAATCCTCCTGTAATAGATTTGCCACCTTGCTTGTGAAGGGGCGCATGGCATACAGCACTGTATCGTCCACATACATTTGGATAGATGAGTAGCGATAGGCTGATGGGAGGTCATTTAAAAATATGGAGAAGAGCAGTGGGCCCAAGACTGAACCTTGGGGGACACTGGTGGTAACTGGTAGGGTGTTGGAGATGTGTGAACCGACTTTTACAGCCTGGAGCCTACCCACCAGGTAGTTGTGGAACCAGGTGGAGATTGGACTGATGAAACTGGCTACTTTTAGTTTAGACAGGAGCAGTGTATGGGAGATGGTGTCGAATGCCTTGGCTAAGTCTATGAAGATGGCAGAGGTGATGTAGCCTTTATCCATGCCAGTGAGTATGTCGTCAGTGAGTCTTAGCAGGGAGGTGGTAGTTGAATGTGACTTGCGAAAACCGGATTGGTATGGGGTGAAGAAGGAGGAGGTGTCCAGATAGAGAGAGAGTTGGGTGAGGAAAAGATGTTCCTGCATTTTTGCCAAGATCGGGAGTAGGGAGATGGGGAGATAGTTACCTGGGGAGGAGGGGTCACCACCTTTTGGGAAGGATATGATGGTGCCTTGTTTCCATACGGATGGTAATTTGCCTAGTAAGAAGGAGAGATTGAATAGTGCGGCTAGTGGGGTGGCTATGGCTGGGGCTGACAGAAATAGCATCTTGGCATCTAGGGCCGTGGGGCATTTTCCTTTGTTAGGGTTCAGGGAACAGAGGGAGTTGAGTACTTCATCCGGGGTACAGGGTGAAGAGAGAAACTATATGGGCAGTGGGAGTGTTCTTTGTGGGGGGGGCATGAGGTGGGTGGATGCTGGAGGGAGGATAGGAGCGAGTCAGCACAGCTGGAGAAGTAGGTATTGAAAGTAGTGGCAACCTTACTGGGATCTGTGATGGTAGTGCCCTGTTGTGACAGTGTCGGTGGTGGCGGCTAGGTAGGGGGGGAGAAGAGGGATATGAATGATTTCCAAAAGTTTGTCGGGTGGTTTAGGTTTGCACTGAAAGCCAATAGGAAATAGTTATTTTTTGACTTGCGAATGAGATTGGTACAGGAGTTGCGGAGGGTTCTGTAGTTTTGGAAAGTTGCCTGGGTGCCCAATTTCTTGTGGACTTTCCATGTGTGGTCTCTGGAGTGGCATAGGCTGATGATATCAGTGGTGATCCAGGGAAGGTGGGCACCTCTGACCCTTGTTGTGCGAAGGGGGGTGTGGTAGTCCCAGACATTTAGAAATTTGGCCTTGAAAGTTTTGAAGGCGACATCAATAGATGTAGCTGCAGGGATGAAAGACCAGTCTACTTGGCCTAGGTCATGCATGAGTGATGCTAGGTCCATGGAATTGTATTTCCTTGTCTGGAGAGTCTTGTGGGGTGGAGAGCTTAAACACCTTTCTGACCATGAAGATCATGTGGTGGTCACTTAGGGAGTCTGGGAGCAGGCCCGCGTATGGGATCCTGTGGGGGTGGGAGGAGAGGATCCAATCCAGGAGAGAGTGGTTTTGTGTCTTGTGGTTTAGACGGGTGGGGTGTTCAATTAGTTGAGCGAGATTTAAAGCCTTGATCTTGGTCTTGAGGTGGGCGTTATCTGTGGCTAGCCAGTTGTGGTTAAAATCGCTGATGGCATGAAGCTCGCCTCCCATGGTTAATGACATTAATGTGTCCAGGTGTGCTAGGATGTCAGGTAGGGGTGTGCTGGGGATGGAGTAGATCCCTGCAACATACACAGGGGTGGAGCACCGGAGCGAGACTTTGATTAGGAGAGAGTCGATGTGGGCTGGGAGTGAGGGAATTTGAATTAAAGTTAACTGCAGCTTAGAGGAGATGTACATGGTTGTTCCACCACCTCTCTTATTCCCTGGATGATCATGTCTGATAATTGAGTAGCCAGGGATGGATACATTTCCTCTACTCCAGTAGTGTGCATACACAGCTACAGGGGTAGCAGTAACTGCCTTGCGCTACACTATCCCTGTACCTATTTAGGCACACCCTACTGTGGAAGCGCAGTTCTGACAGCACTATTATGGAAACACTGTTTTCATCCGATACGCATTATGGAAGTCTTGCTGGAGTGAGGATTTGACAGCCAAAGCTTAGGGTCTGGAGGTGTAGATGATTGTGCCATCTGTATACATTAGATGATTGTGTCATCTGTATACACATGGATGTGCGAGCTGGCATAGGCAGAAGAGAGATTGTTAAGGAAGACAGAGAAGAGGATGGTACCCAGGATGGAGCCTTGTGGGACCCCAGCCTGGATAGGAATGGGAGGGGACAGTGTACCTCCTACCACCTGCACTCACTGCAGATGGCCCAAAAGGTAGGAGTGGAACCAGTAGACAGTGGGAGCTATGAGCACGGCAGAGCTCAGCTTGTCTAGCGAGAGTGGGTGAGTTGCCAAGTTAAAGGCTTTGGCTAGATTGATGCAGACTGACACAGTGATGTGTCCCTGATTCATCACAGTGAGGATGGAATCAATGTCCAGCAGCAGAAGGGAGATGGTGGAGGGATACTTTTAAAAGCTAGACTGGAAAGGAGAGATGTAGTAGGAGCACTCAAGGAAGTCAACAGGCTTGGGGTAGGGGCATGGCTGAGCCAGTGGTAATGGTGGACACCTAGCAGTCAAGCTCTTCAACAGGCATTCTCAATCTCCCCAAAATATACAGCATCCATGATGTACTGCATCAAATGTGTACTGGAACCAATAGAGGGGAAGCCACAGCATGTCAAAATCACAAAAGAAGCAGAATCAACTGTTATTTGGGGCACCATCAAAACTAACAAATTCTCCCAAGACAAGAGTCAAGGCTGGTAGCATAGTGACTGAGTGGGAGCTGCCAGAAGATGACCTGTCTGAGCACCCAATCTCTCACATGCATGGAGAAATAAGAGCTGGCTGTATGAATATAATTGCACAAATAGCCAATTTTTAAGTAACAGTTAAGATCCTGAGTGAAACACTGGCATCCCATTCTTCACATATCAAGGAGATAAAAAAAAGGATAAGAACCACAGAGGACCAGTTGGCTAATCTGTGATATGAGAGAGACTCTCTGAAAGGTGTTTTGTCTGAGTGCAAAGCATGGAGGGAAACAAAAAAATCTGTCTCAACCTGACAGGAGAACACTAGGACATGCTCTATCTAATCACTAGGAAGTACAAAAGACCTCTGTTTATACTTCAAAAGGCCTGGTCATGTTTGGAGTTTTGGGGACCCACTGGGAAAGTGAGTAGCAAGGCTATGGAAGGGGTTCAACACAACCAGCAGGACACACATCTGCAGAGAGTACCAACTGAGGCACTGAAGGTAATACTGGACTATGGGAAAATTCCCCCACTTGGTTACAACAAGGCTATACTGCTTATTGAACCAGCCTAAGTGTCCAGGAGAACCTCCAAGTAATGTTCACATTTCAGGGGGCAAGTATCTGAGAGACATGTAGCTGTACATTACCGACTAAGGGATGCATGGTGTGTGCCCTGAGCCACCTTAAATCTGCACTACCTCTGTTTTAAAAATGTTTGTTACTGATTCTTTTTTGATGATAGTTTGAATATTTTATAATTGTTGCTGGAGCTTTCCTAGCTAGCATTCTTAGTTAAAGTTTTTAGTTTAAAGTAGCTTGTTTGGACAGAACATGGCTACAAGGTATCAGAAGGTACCCAGAGCGCCAGACTCACACATCCTAGTTGAGGTGGATACAAATGATAGTATATGCATGCCTGCCATGTAACAGGAGGAGACTTGGGCACTATGGTGTGGCATGAATTTGAATGCTGCATCGAGAATGAAGCCTGGGGAAAGGGGGAGCACCAACACCAGATAATGTGGAATATCAATCCACCTCATTTGGGGAGATGGAGAGGGTCAAGATGGGGTGAGAAGCTGGGAGGAGGGAGAGGGCTGGGAGGAGAGGTAGGGATATTCCGTAGTTTGGGAATAGTGCAGGTTTATACTAAAGTTTACATTCAACTGGTTCTCAGTAGAGTGAAACATGGGAAAGGGGGAAAAGCAGGTGGATAAGCTTGCCTTTTCATTCTCAAGCTAATGTTTGATTGTGGAATATTTAAGCACAAATGACTGACTCACTAAACCTGATTCTGAAATGTCAAAGGCCTCAAATCAATGGATAAACCTAAAAAAAGCACTGGGAGCCATCACAAAAGTAAACCCTGATGTTGTCTGCCTACAGAAAACCCATACCACCCCAGGGAACTGCAGCACCTAGAAAAAATTTGGGAGGGGAAAGGGCAGGGGCATGTTTCAACTCCAAGGCCAGTGGCACATCTATATGGGTTAGGCCTCATGTTCAGAAGTGGATTGACTGGACCATTGACAATCCAGGGGGTTGCTACTCAATAATGCAACTTCAACTCCAATCAGGTGGAATCTATACAATATACTCCTTTTATGGCCCCCAATTATGACACCTCTGAGTTTTACATAAAGCTCTCTATGGAGATGGCTGACTTCCCAGGGGACTAGTTGATGGGGGGGGGGGGAGTCAACTGTGCACTCAGTGGAGTCCTGGACAGATCATCAAAAAACCCTTACAATCAAAGCAAATATGCGGATGCACTGAAGGCATTAATGGGGGAGCAAAGAATTGTTGACATCTGTAGGATCAAGCACCCTTCCGAACATGATTACACACATTCTACTAACATGCCCACACCTCATAGGTTAGAAATGATGTAATACTGGTATCATGGAGGTGCTGAGAGTGCAGGAAGAAATAAAACATAGCATCATCATCAGGATTCCCAACCATGACCCAGTGACCCTATCAGGGGTGGGAGGGAGTAGCTCTGAGCAACATAGCACTGGGCCATGGGAATTAGACCCCACTCTATTAAGGGAAAGGGAATGTAGAAAGCATATAGTTTGGGGGATTAAATCTTTCCAAGGTATTGTAAACCCAGGGATACTGCAGAGGAAACAAGGTGGGAGGTGCTGAAGGCCACCCTAAGGAGAGATACCATTTCCTTTGCCCAGTATAAAAACAGACTAAGATAAATCCCATAAAAAGGACCCCAGTCCTTATCCATATGGCTCCCTCCAGAAGAGAAGAATAGAACCCAACACCAGTAAGGATGAAAGAAAAATACCACTGGCCAGAATTGGCACCTACTATGAGGGTGAAAAGCAAGGAAATTGCTTGTATGACAATTAAAGGCCAGAAGATGAGTGGCCTATGTCCCAGGAATTAACACAAAGGGGGAAGCAAAGGTCAAATAGATTAAGAGAGAATTTCAATAATTCTATCAAGACCTCTATACCTTTGAGTTCCACCTGGGGATATCAACTCTGAAGGAATTCTTTGACAAAGTGGCACTTGGGGGGGGGGGGGATCACCAATGACCAAATGAATGCCCTGGACATATTGTTGGAAAGAAGAGAAGTAGAGAAAGCCATTAACAGCCAGGCAGGAGGAAAGGCCCCAGGACCAGATGGTTTCTCCATAGACTTCTATAAGGCATCACGGAGTGAGATGAAGTACCCCCTCATGGGAATGCTGCATGAGTGCTTGGAGGGCAGAACCCCCTCCCCACACACACACACACATTCTGCAACAGTTGTGTTTGTGCCTAAACAGGGAAAGGACCCCCTGCAATGTTTCTGCCACTGCTCCATCTCCCTCCTCACCATAGACTATACATATTTAGCAAACATTATGGCCAAAATTGTTCACACTGATCAATCAGGCTTTGCAAAAGGAAGGCAGGGAAAGTGCAACACTTATTTATTTATTTATTTATTTTAAAAGTGGGTAACTGAAAAAGACACATTGAGCCAAGGCTTGTTTCCGGGTGTGACCCGGGGAAGGGGGAAAAGGGAGAAACATGTACAACTGCAATGCAATATACAAAAATACAAGCAAAAAAAATCAGCATATTAAATACAAGGGTATTGGTAAACTTTGAGGATATAGGCTGTACGATGCCAGTTCGACAACACTTTTGTCGACCGGCATCACATCGGCAGGATTTATGTCAACCTCAAGTTGTGGTTGACATAAATTCCATTTGTCTCCCAGTCCTATTTTTTCAACGGGGGCTTAGCCCATGAACTCCCCCATGTGGAGGGCTCTGCCCGACCGCCCCCCATACTTAGGATTATAAACTCCAGTCAAAGTTTATTCAGGGAGGGGGTACAGGATGGGGAGACAGTTTGCCCTTGTGTCATGCACACCAACACAGCAACCTGTCAGTGACCTGTTGATTTTGTCAATGGGTTGGTAGGTAGTTGTGTTGGTGTCACTGTCGGGGGGCATACTGAGGATATAGCACAAATCATAGAGACAACCATAGTATACCATTGTAGTAACCAAGAGCAAAGTAATTAAGCACAAAAGAACAGCGGTGACAGCATATTGAGATATGATGGAAACGTGTCCATGAAGGCAGCGGTAACTTTGAAGATGCAGTAAATGTACAGCAGAGAGTACAAGAACATTTCTACAGAAGGCGAGAGTGCACAGGAACTGAAGGGCAGTAGTTAGATGTCAGAAATTGGGAAATGAATATAGAGTTAGGGAGGAAAGCAGAAGCAGTAGGGCACAGGTGGTTGCCTCAGGTTTAGTCTAAAGGCAGGGAGAGGGAGAATAGGTGGAGATGAGAGGTGATCAGGTTCCAGTGGGAGGGAAGGTGATAGAAGAAGGTTGCTTGGCCAGTGAAAGAGAGATGGTGGGGGATGGAGCAGGTGTGGGAATCCTTGGACTTCAGCAAGTAGTATGAGCTGGGCAGGGAAGAGAGACAGGAGGGAAGGGACCCAGACCAGTATTTGGTGATGAAGGTGGTGCAGTGGGCCTGGTGACATAATGGTGGGGGGGATGGAGAGGGAAGTGTAGAGGGAGCAGCGATGCATACGAAGGGGTGACTCAGTGTTGAAACAGCAAAAGGTGCTACACAGGGTATCCAGTCTGGCTAGGGTGGAGGAGGGTGTGATGCTGTAAACTATAGCAGCATAATCAAAAACTGGGAGCACCATTGTGGTTACTAGTTCCTTGTGGACCTGCAGGTGGAGGCAGTCTTTGTTTTGGAATAAGACACCCAGTTTGGACAGAGTTTGGAGTGGATGCCATCTATATGGATGGAGAAATCAAGTTTGCTGTACAGCCAAACTCCTAGGTACAGTATTTGAATGTGTAGAGCACCTCTAAGGGGGTATAGTCAAGAGTGGTGAAAAGGGGAGGGGGGGAAACGACAGCCTGGCCAGTTTCTGGGAGGAGTCAAAATTCATGGCCCATGTCTTTTTGGTGTTGACCTTGAGCTGGTTTTCTTGGAACCGCTGTAGGATGTTGTGGAAGTCCTGGTGGAGTGGCTCAGTTACAGCAGAAGCCGTAGAGCCAGAAACTCAGATAACTGTGTCATCTGCATACATATGGATGTATGAGGAGACACATGCATAAGGGAGGCCATTGAGGAAAATGGAGAAAATAACTGGCCCTAGTATGGACCCCTGTGGGACTCCAGCAAGGATGGGGAGAGGGGTGGACAGAATGCCCCCCACCTGTACTGAAAGTTGATGGCCCTAGAGGTATGATAAGGACCAATCGACAGCTATGGCTGAGAGGCCAGCGGAGCATAGTTTGTTAAGGAGGAGAGGGTAAGACATCGAGTTCAAAGCTTTGGCCAGATAAATGAAAATAGCTGAGGTGATGTGGCCCTGATCCATCCCTATAAGGATGGATTCAATAACCCACAGCAGGGAGGATACTGTAGACTGCTGCTTTCTAAAGCCAGACTGGAAGTGTGAGAGAAAGTCTGAGGAGTGTATGAATTTGGCAAGTATTGAATAGACTAAGGACTCCTGGAGCTTGGCAAGGGAGGGGAGGGGAGGAGGGAGATAGGCCAGTAGTTGCCAGGTGAGGAGGTGTCTCTCACTTTATGTAGGGGGAGTATCTTAGCAATTTCCAGGCCTGGAAGACCATGCAGTGGGAGAATGAGAGATTCATGATGTGAGCTAGGGGTGAGGCAATGGCTGGGGTTGAGATATGTAGGGATTTAGAGTCCAACCCATCAGGGCTGGACTTGGAGATGTTGAGAGAGGTGAGGGCAAGGAACATTTCATGAAGGTTGACAGGAGGGAAGTGGTAGCCATTGGGAGATGATGGAGGAGTGGGTGTAGAGGGAGACTAGAGTGGGGGGGCCTAGGGGGAGGGTATGGTGCAGGTGGTGAAAACATTATTGAGATGGCTAGCAACTGAGAAGTGGTCAGAGGCTAAAGAGCAACCCATCAGGAGGCCAGGTTGGGGTGGGGTTGGGCAGGGGGCTCAGAAATGGAGTAGATTACTTTCCAGAATTTAGCAGGGGAATTGAGGTTTGACTGGATGTTGTGGAAGAACCTTAAATATGGTGTAGAGATGGATGGGAGTGCGGGGATCCTAGCACTAGATGTAGAGAAAGCTTTTGACCATGTGGAATGGGGTTTTACACAAATAACTTAAGAGATTTGGAATAGGGGAAGTATTTGAGACCTGGGTCTGAGCAAGCATTATACTCCAACCCAACAGCACAGATCATGGTTAATGGATAACTTATACCAGCTATAAAACCTGCAACAGGACATGTGTCAGGGATTCCCCCTTTCTCCCACTGGTCTATGTGATCACCTTGTAGCCACTAACTGTGACCCTGAGAGAAAAATAACAATATGGAAGGCCTTAGATGTGGGGGGAGGGGGCAGAACATAAATTGTCTATTTGCAGACACCTGGTCCTTTATGTCAGTAGATCAGGGGAGGCAATCCTAATCATAACACAGGTTCTCTTAGAATATGGGGCCCTATCTAAACACAAAGTAAACTTGAGGAGGAGTGAGATACTCTGTGTGGGTGAGAAGGGGGAGTTGGGCTGGTGGCACTGGCTGGCCTTCAGAGTGGTGGCCAAATTAAAGTACCTGGGTATACTTTCCTAAGCAAAACTATCTAAACTATAAGAGTATAATATCCCCCTATTATGAAAGGGATAAAGGAGGACCTAGACAGAATAGTATCATTCCCACACACCTTAATGGGCTGGGTAAACACCTTAAAAATATCAGTCTTTCCTAGATTTCTTTATGTTACCCAGGCACTCCCTATTAAGCTGTTCTATGCTTTCTTTAGGATGGTAAATGATGCCTTTCATGGGTTCTTATGGAGGGGGAAGCCAGCTAGGATCAGGCCACAACACTACAGGGATCCATGAGGGAAGGGGCCTGGGTCTGCCTCGTATCAGACGTTACTATAGGGTCCCTCTGTTAACATATTGGTGACTGAGAAGCAAGCAGTCTTCCCACCATGGTGATCACTGGAGAATTACAGTGAAGGTAGGAGCTGGGGGACCTCCCTATACTTGAGTCTATCCTCAGTCCTTGCCATGGGGACTATTGGAAGACAATTTGAAACCCACTCGACTGAACTATGGGTCAAATCTGAGACATTTATACACCAGTAAATGGTACGGGACTCTCACCTCTAACAGCCCTCAATGAGGTACTTAAACAGACCAGAGGATGCACTGTCTTTGTATACCAAGGGTTATTGGAATGTACCAGCAGGGGTTTGAAGTGTATTGGAAACCTTCCGGGGGGGGGGGTACTTGCAATGTTCGCAGATCTAAGTAGGATGTGAAGTCTTCTTCACTGTCATATTTTGTATACCTATGTGTCAGGGGCTCCCTTCAAAGTGCTGGGGAGCAGGCACAATCCTAGCTCCAGCAAGCTCTTCAGTTGAAAACAATCTAATTGCACCACAATTGAATTTGAAGCCCCAAACAACCGTCTATAAACTAATCAGAGTGGGGCACCACCTTAGAATGAAGGCTACAAAGAGGCTTGGGGAAGGGATCTGGTATGTGTGATCACCTATGAAACATGGAATAGGACCAGCAACCATGCAGTCAACTGTTCGCAATATAACCAATTGCCGACTAGAAGTTCAGTACAATGTCCTGTACAGAACATATATTCTTCAAGCAAAGCTGCATAAAATGAAGTCGGAGGTGAGCAACACATGCCCCAAATGTCAGAGCACATCAAGAGAATATTGGCACATGGTAACAGCGTGCCCTAAGGCTGGACCCTGTTGGAAGGAAACGCGCCATATTATAAAGGGGGTGTTGGGAAGACCCTTGCCATCCACCCCATTACAACTCTTACTAGAGGCTCCCAGAGACACTATGGCAACTAGCTTTGCTCAATTCATGGAACATGCTAGCCCAGTACTGGAGGCAGGTGACCTCTTGCCAACTGCTCACTGGATTCCTAATCTCCAAGACTATGAAACTTGAAATGGCACAACTTAAGGTGAATGGGAAGGAGGAACTGTTCAAAAAAGATGTGGGGGACAGTACTGAATGCTGTTGATAGTGGGGTAATTTCACTCTAGCAGCTAAAGAGTGGAAAAAGGGATGGCCACCATGAAGACCTCAGAGGTTTGGGTCAACCTATAAAGAACAATGGGTAGTGGGTGTCTGACATCAATTGAAGTGGAACAGGATGTGCCTAACTATGGATGTGGGACAAACTGCAACCTTGGACAAATATTGCATTAAGGCAAGTGGGGTGAATATTAAAGGTATCTATTTACACAGACATTATGACATTTTCCTAATAGCATCAACTCATGTTATCGACTTAAGTTGACTTAACCCAAGTACTCTAAAGTCAGCTATGTGATTTTACACTATAATGACCATGCTTGCTGACTGGACCACAATGTAACTGCTTAAAAGTTAAGTAATGTTTACAAAAAAAAAAAAAAACAACCCTGGAATACAAACATTTCTCTTGCAATTTGGCAAGAGTAAGAAGAAGGGATATAAGGCAGAAGTTGTCTGCGGAAGAGGGGTGGCCCCCTTTGTAAAGAACCTTGGCAATCTTCCAAGATTGAAGGACAGCACAGAGGGAGGAGAGGTTGAGAAGGTGAGAAAAGGGGAGGGAATGACAGGTGCTGCAAGATGAGGTTTAAGGTCCAGGTCATCCCAACTGGATTTAGACAAGTTGAGAGAGGAGAGGGCAAGCAAGGTTTTCTGAGGAGTAACAAGGGAGAAACGGAACCCCTGGGATGGGTCATGTGAAGAGGTGGATGGAAGAGGAAGGAGAGGAGTGGAACCAGTATGGAGAGGAGAGGGAAGGGCACAGGTAGTGAAAACTTCAGTAAAGTAAGCAGTGACAGAAGGAGCAGACATAAGTGAACCATTTACCACAAGGACAGGGCAGCAGACTGGGTGGGGGGGGGAGGCAAAAAGTAAATAAATAACCATCCTGAATTTTGCTGGGAAGTTAGGGTTATTCTGGAGGTTGATTTTGAAGTAAAGGGATTTAGTGGCATGGACAGCATTTATGTAGGAATTTCTGAGTTTCTTGTAGGACAGAAGGTCAGGCATGGAGGAGAATAATTTGAAACTAGCCCAAGCTTGATTACAGGACTTACACTGGTCAATAAGGTTAGAAGTGATCCAGGGGGTAGTAGGAAAAATTACCCTAGATTTCCTGAGGGTATTTTACAACTAAGATGTATCAGCTAGAACCGTGACTGCAGTATGTCAGATTCCTATCACCAAGGAACTGTACCACTTCAACATCCTAATATATAGGATAGTGTATGGTAGACCATACACAACAATGCTATTCTTACACAGAGTGGTTACTATGATGTCAAGGACCCTGAGAGTGAAGCTCAAGAGGTCCCTTTGACATCAAAGTAACCACGAGGAGTGAGAAGAGCAATGTTGTGTATTTGGGCTATCACACACTATTCTATATATTGTATGGTCCCAAAAAGCCCAAAATTGCTTACTTTTTTTCCCAAACATCAGCTTCTGCTGTCTGCAACCTGCACTTCTTGGCCATCTGCCCACCTGCCAGCCTGCGGACCTGATGCTTCAACTACCACTAGGCCTATCAACAGCATTGATGGAGTCACTTACATTGTGATGTTCATAGTAATGCAGAATGAAAAACCATTCTGTGTTATTATGAACGTCACCACTTCAGCAAAATGACTTTTTACAGTGGATGGATCTCCATATACAATCTCGTTTGACCATACACTATATAAGTAATTACACTGCTTTGCATCAGAATAGATAAAAAAAAACACATACAGTGTGCTGCAAGTGATACTTTTTATTGGAGTAACAAAATTGTTTTTAAGACCAGCTTTCGAGAGTTAAACTCCATTCAGCACATCAGTAGCCACACACCTGATTTCACTCTTGAAAGCTAGTCTAAAAAAAATGTTAGTCCAATAAAAGGTATCACCTGCAACATGCTGGTTATTTATTGTTTTTTCTTTTACATAATAGAAGTCTCGCCTATGGTACTTCTGTCTGTGTTAGACTTCTTGAGAATCCCATCAACCATGCCAGCTGCTTGCAATGCTGCAGCTAGAGGGCTGTCTTTTGTAGGTCCAAGTGAGTGAACTACCCTGTTCCGCAACAGCTGCACTAACTGCCTGTTAGGCTGGAGGCCAGCTTTAAGGTTTAGTTGGTAGTATATACTGAAGGTCCATGACTGGGTCCCTCCTATCTCCAGGGCCTTCTGCAGCCTTTTGTTATCTGTCAGGTCAAATATTTTTGGTTTTATCCATAAAACTACCTGTTGGTAAAACTCCTTCACTGTTTTAACTTGAGGCATGACATTGCTGACTGACAGACACTGTCTCAATGCAGGTATTTCTAATCACAGATATGCCAGTATGAGGCTCTTTCTAAAAGGCCAAAAGTAATTATAACATGGTTGTATTGACTAGAATAAGATATAGAAACATCCAGATGGGATTAATCAATACAGAGGCCCTTGTTATCTTGATATTCTTAATAAACTAAGAAGATAGCACAATTTGTTATCTGTGAATTGATCCTTTCTAACATTTCCATCACAATGCTGCCAATATTTATAACTGTGGAATAACATCCTTGTTAAATCAACCCTCTGAGCAGCAGTGTTCTTGCAGCCTGCAAACAACACCAACTTTCATTCTCTAATGTGTTTAGTTGGTTGATTTTCAGTTTTGTCTCCCAGCAGACACACACTAAAGCTTCAGGTGCATTGTAAAGCATCACCAATAACATTATGCAAATCTTTATGTAGGACTGGCTGCCCGACATATTGATTTTCATACTGCTACCTACAATTGTATTGGGTTTGAGACTTTAAAGAGTATGCCTTCAGATAGGAGAAAGGCCCAGAGACCACACAATTTGAACATTTGTTCCGTCTTTGTATTCTTTTTGAATTATAGGCACTGCTTACCTTGCAAAGTGCCATCCTTGTATGCTACAAGTGAATAGTACTAACCACCATGTTTACTTATATCCTAATAGTATAGACTGCCTAGGTCACCTGTGCAATGACAATGTCTGAGCCCAGTGAGCTTTAAGAATTGTGCCTTATAAGAAATCATAGATATTGTCAGACAGTGTTCTTATTTATTACTCAGTACTTACGAATTTAGGAATTATTGTGGGTGCACTTAACAATAAACATGAGCCTTCATTGGGTGAATACTACGTCTAAAATTAAAGCTTTCCTGACACTGTGACATTTTCAGACTGCTATGATCTTTTACAGTGAACAAAAAGAACATTTCCCATAAAAAGCTCAAAGCAAGCTTTTTCGTTTTTTTTAGAAAATGATGAATGATGCACAAGAGTGGTACGAATGTTGCAGAAGAAGACTTGATATTCTGGATATATTATATGGCTGCGGTCACACCCCTATAGGAAGGGTTGAGAAGGCAATTCAATGTTAAATCCCAAATTTTGCACTTTAATGACCTCACATCCATTCAATAGATTTGCATAACAATTTGCATGTGCTGCCACCCAGGGTAGAACTCTGGATGTGCCAAGTTACTTTCCAGTTGGACGTGTGGTTTCTGAGTTCCTGAGAGGTGCAAAACTGACTTTTCACTCATTGACTTTGCGGTTTTCTTTTCTTTGAACTTGCATATAGCCTGACAGTTTAGAAACTTGGTCTGAAATTTTTAGGGCAGAAAGGGACTAGCCCAGAGATGTGCCTTTTGCTAGACTGGTGAAAAAATATTAATGCATTTCAAAGTTATTTAAATTTTTAATTTTGAAAAAGGAAAAAACATTTCTGAGCATGCTCAGTAAGCACTTCAGAATAGCTGTATGAAATGAAAAAGGAATCCTGTTTCATATTGGAATATTCCTTTTTCATTTGCCACCATCTTGTTTCTGTTTTAAAAAACAAACAAAAAAACAACAGCTACAAAACCTACATCCTTGAGAGACACCAACACATCTATCTGAGTGATCGGGACCCTGTTAGGTGTAATCTGCACTTCACAGTTGCAGGTATGTCCTTGAAATGCTATTTTTCTAATATTATAAATCTTTTTTGTGACTACATGATACAGAAAAAAATCCTTTTTGTATCATGAGTCATGAAAAAATATCCTTTTTTTGTGAAGGGAGAATCCTTTGCCTAGCTCATTCTGATTCCCACCCGTTACTGTTATGTATTTTCCTGGTGTCTAGTGTCATCCCCACCCTCTGATCTCCATCCTCTGTATTTGTCTTTGTTTCTCTGGTGTTTAGTGACACCCTTCCCCCCACTCACCTTTCATCCTTCTGGTAGTAAAATAAATATTTCCCTGGTGTTTAGTGGTGCCCCCACCCACGAATTGAAGTACCTGTAGAACAATTGGTACATAAAAACATAGAATTTGATTGCAGATAAGGACTGCTTGGCCCACCTAGTCTGCCCATTTCCCTACCTAACGCATAGGCTGCAGATCCTAGTTAACCAATAGCCTACTTCCTCCTACCCCCCCACTAGAATTGCCTTATGTCTGTCCCATGCATTCTTGAATTCCTCTACTGTTTTTGAGTCCACTACCTCCTCAGTAAGGCTGTTCCATGTATCCACAACCCTCTCAGTGAAAAAATACTTCCTCACATTACCTTTGAGCCATCCCCCATCTTCAAATTGTGTCCCCTTGTTCTTGCACATCTCGTTTTCTGAAAGATGCTACCATCTTGGACTCTGTTGATTCCCTTGATGTACTTGAAAGTTTCTATCATGTCCCCCCTCTCCCTCCTGTCCTCGAGTCTATACATATTAAGCTTCTTCAATCTCTCTTCGTATGTCTTCTGGTGCAGACCCTGCACCATTTTAGTTGCCCTCCTCTGGACAGCCTCCATCCTGTCTATGTCTTTGTGGAGATGGGGTCTCCAGAACTGGACGCAGAACTCCAGATGGGGTCTCACCAACTGTCTGTAGAAAGGGATAACAACTTCCTGTTTTCTACTGGTGATGCCTTTCCCTATGCATCCCAGTATCCCACCAGCTCTTCTTACTGCCTTCTCACATTGCTTGCCCACCTTAAGGTAGAACCAGGTTTCTCAGAAGTTATTTATATCCAGCAGGTTATCTACTGAATTTTCCTTTGCTTAAACCTTTTCTCTGTGATTTGTACTCAGGTGTGCTAGTGAATCAGGAAGAGGAGATAGGGAGGGAATTAAGGATGTTGATCCTAGTGTGGGGGGGGGGGGAAGAAAGTTGTTGTGGCATCAAAAGATGAGTAACTGACCAAAGATACAGCAGATGAAGTTATCTAGGATGTTTCTTTAACTGCCTCTGTGAGAGTCTGAGGTAGTATTTTTGCAACAGTAATAGCCTCAGCCAGCGTTGAGCTTACACTGGGACTTGCCAGAGAAAGTAATGAATCAACAGCTTGCAGTGTTTGTTTTTCTTGCGGGTTGATCTACAATACTGGAGGTACGAAGAAAGAAGGGGAGCATCATTTTCTGCAGGGCTTCTTTATAGACTTTTGGTCACAAATGATCCTCCTTGTAGGCAAAAAATGATCTGGTATTTTCTTGGCCCTGTCTGACCAATTTCCATATATCAGCATATATAGTGCCTATCCACAAGGGGGAATCAAGGGAGGTGGCAGGGAACTACAGGCCTGTCAGCCTGACATTGGTGGTGGGCAAGGTGATGGAGGGCATTGTCAAGGAGAGGCTAGGGGGAGACCTGGATAAGTCAGGGTGCCTGGACGATAGACAGCATGGATTCATCCCGGGGAAATCGTGTCAGACAAACCTGGTGGAGTTCTATGACTGGGTGACAAGTGCCTTGGACCTGGGTAGACCAGTGGATGTCCTCTTTCTAGACTTCAGCAAGGCATTTGACTCTGTTCCTCACGCGGGCCTGTTGGATAAGCTGGGAGAAATGGGGCTGGGGAACCAGATGATCAGATGGATATGCAATTGGCTCCAGGACCGGACCCAGAGGGTCATAGTTGGTGGGATAGTCTCATCCCCAAGGAGGGTCATTAGTGGGGTCCCACAGGGATCAGTCCTTGGGCCCCTTCTGTTCAACGCCTATGTATCTGACATAAGGACAGGAATCAGGAGTGAGATGAGTCTCTTTGCAGATGACTCGAAACTGGGGGTGGTGGTGGATGGGGAGGAGGGGAGTGGCCCTGCAGGGGACCTGGAGGCTCTGGAAAGATGGTCTAGAAAGTGGAAGCTGAGGTTCAATGCAGGGAAATGCAAGGTACTCCACCTGGGGCAGAAACCCAGGCCAAGTGTACACCCTGGGGGAATGCTACAAGTCTCGATGGCTGAGAGGGACCTGGGGGTGGTGGTGGATGTCAAGATGAACAACTCTGAGACTTGTAGGAGGGCAGCAGCCAAGGCCAACAGGATGCTGGAATGCATCGCTAGGGGGATCACCTCCAGAAGGAGGGAAGTGATACTCCCTCTGTATAACTGCTTGGTGAGGCCGCACCTGGAGTACTGCGTGCAGTTTTGGAGGCCACACTTAAAGAGGGACATTAACCTCCTGAGAGGGTCCAGAGGAGGGCAACCAAAATGATTTGGGGCTTGGGGGACAGGACCTATGAGGAGAGGCTCGAAGAGCTAAATATGTACACATTGGAAGAGAGAAGGGACCGGGGGGACATGATAGAGGTCTTCAGGTACATGAAGAGGGTAAATAGGGAGGAAAAGTCAGGGTGCTTGAAGGAAGGAGGAAGGGCACTAGAGGCATGGGTGGAAGCTGGAGGGGAAGATTCAGGGGAGAAAGGAGGAGGTGCTACTTCACTGAGGAGGGTGGTGGAGCCATGGAATGCACTACCTAGGGGCTGGTGGAGGCAGAGACAGTAGAGGGGTTCAAGAGGGGTGGGACAGGTACAGGGAAGGGTTCTGGAAGCAAAATCCAATGCAGCAAGAATATCAGGAACTGGGAAGGGAGAAGCCAGAGAAGGCGAGGGGGACAGCAAGGTCAGCACCCAGGGTGGGGGCTGACCAAACGAGCAGACACGAAAGACCGTTAGGCCTATTCTGCTGGCATTTTAGTATGTTAGTATGTTAGCAGCAGCGGCAAAGAGGATAACAGCGTAGTAAGGGATTCGGGAGCAGAATCAGGACTTTGTGTAAGTAATTACACTGGAGCCAAGAGGGTTTTTAATGTATTCACTTTGGAAATCTTAGGCCCCTTTTTACTTTCCCACCTGTATAGTGCAGAATTGTCAGTCAGTTGAGAGCCCAGATGCAAGATAGTGGCCCACGCTGTCTGAGTGACAGGGAAAATATCTGCATCTCCCGAAACTCGTATTCTTTTTTTTCTTTTCTCCCTTTTCTTAATAAGTTAATTTGGTGTAGATGGCTGCTTCATGGCTAATTACTGAAATTAATCTCTATTCCCTCGCTCAGGGATAAGACATCATCTGATGTTTATGAAAAGCATGGTATGCGATACACTTACTGGAGAAAAAGGATATAAGTTACATCTCATTATTTTTTAGTGGGGCTCCTTAACTTAAATGTTACATAGAAACATAGGCTTTGATGGCAGATAAGGACCATTTGGCCCAACCAGTCTGCCCATTTCCCTACCTATTGGATAAGCTGCAGATCCTAGTTAACCAATAGCCTACTTCCTCCTACCACCCACTAGAATTGCTTTATGTCTGTCCCATGCATGCTTGAATTCCTCCACTGTTTTTGACCCCACAACCTCCTCAGGAAGGCCATTCCATGCATCCACCACCCTCTACATGAAAAAATACTTCCTCATATTGCCCGTGAGCCATCCCCCATCTATTTTCAAATTGTACCCCCTTGTTCTTGCACATCTCTTTTTCTGAAAGATGCTATCCTCTTGGACTTTGTTGATTCCCATGAAGTACTTAAATGTTGCTATCATGTCCCCCCTTCCCTCCTTTCCTCAAGGATGTACATATTAAACTCCTTTAGTCTCTTTTCATATGATTCTGGTGCAGACCCTGCACCACTTTAGTTGCCCTCCTCTGGACAGCCTCCATCCTGTCTATGTCCTTGCAGAGATGGGGTCTCCAGAAATGCACACAGTATTCCAGATGGGGTCTCACCAACTGTCTGTACAGAGGGATAACAACTTCTACTGGTGATGCCTCTACCTATGCATCCCAGAATCCCCCAACCCTCCGTACTGCCTTCTCACATTGCTTGCCTACCTTTAGGTCATCTGATATGACTACCCTCAGGTCCCTTTCCTTTTTTGTTGTTGTTAGTACCTTCCCCCACATTGTGTACTCTTCCTCTGGGTTTTTGTTTCCCGGCTGCATTACTTTGCACTTCTTTGTATTGAATCTAAACTGCCATACTTTTCACCATTCTTCCAACCTTGCCCAGTCCCTTCTCATCCTTTCCACCCCCCCTTGTGTATCAACCCTGTTGCAGACCTTTGTGTTGTCTGCAAAGAGGTATACTTTCCCTTCCAGTGCCTCTGCAATGTGACCTAAAAAGATATTAAAGAGGACTGGTCCCAGTACTGAACCTGCGGTACCCCATTAGTAAACCCCCTTTCTTCGGAGTGGACTCCATTTACTATTATCCTCTGCATCCTGTTGTCCAGCAAATGTTTTACCCAGGCTACAATCCTGGGACCCACTCCCGGGCTGGCTAACTTGTTTATTAATCTTTTGTGTGGGACTGTGTCAAATGCCTTGCTAAAGTCTAGGTAGGCCATGTCCACAGCCCCTCCCTGGTCTACTACTTTTGTCAACCAGTCAAAGAAATCAATTAGATTCATCTGACATGACCTTCCCACTGTGAATCCATGCTGCCTTGGGTCCTGTGCCCCAATGGCCTCTAGGTACTCAACAATTCTTTCCTTCAGAATGATTCCATCATTTTCCCTATCACTGAGGTCAAACTAACAGATCTGTAGTTTCCTGCCTCTGTCTTGCTTCCACTTCTGTGAAGGGAAATCACATCTACCCTCCTCCAGTCCTCAGGTATCACACCATCCTCCCATGATTTGTTAAAAAGGGTAGTCAGTGGTGTCACTAGTTCTCCCCTTAGTTCTTTTAGAATTCTGGCCCCCATTTCTTAGTCCACCTTCAGTTTTAGGAGTTCTTTCAGGAACCTTTCTTTTGTGAATGAACTGGTATCGATCCCCCCTATCCAGAGTGCTTCTATTGTTCGATTTAGTTGCCTCCTCCTGCTCTTCTGTTTTGGTCCCTTTTTAAGTGCTGGGAAAAACTCCTGTTGATATGGGATCAAATAACACTTTTTTTTCTAGCTGTTCCAAATATTGGTTCTTGTGAAGCCTTTTTGAAATAGACACATAACACCATTTATGAGCCATGATTTGTAAGCTGTTGAAGGAGAGAGATGGACTATAGAACTTTTTTGCATAAATTAAGTACTGTATCTCCTTTCTCTAGCATAGTGGGAATGGAATGGACTGTATAACAACTAGTGTAGCTGTAAATAATAAGACCTGGCAAAATAAAGAAATAAGCTACAAGTAGTGATATTTAGAATACTGTTCTGCATTTCCACCTAGAACAAAAAGTGTAGTACTATTTCCACATCTAATGCAAGTGCAAGCTAATCTGAAAGCACTGGACATTGTGAAAGAAAAGATTGTTCTATGGATCCTAGTGTCTAAAGGACACTATCTGCAAACAGACACATGATTGATTGAGACAGTGTCTGAATCTAGCAGGCTTTACCTCGTAGATGCTGATGTGCTTATACAATAAAGGAGGATTCTTGGTGTGAGAATCATACAAGAATAAAACAGCAAACATTTGGAAAACAAGCCTTTGCAGGCTGTGGGGGCATTGAGCACAACAGTGCCACGCCTCCACAACCTGCTTGTGGAGAAAGGTGTCACAGCATGTTTCTAGCGCATGCGCGCAATCAACATAAAAAGGAGGAGCATTCCTATTATACATACTTGTACAGATGAAGCCACTGGCTAATTAGGATTATGCTGCTCTGACCCCTCAATTTTCTTCTGTTCTTGTCTAATTAACTTAATGAAAGTGCAGATGCTGCAAAATGCTGTACTCAACTTATTTCCTATACTACAAAAAAGGAAGTTTTAAGTAAAAACTTAATCTGGACATCTGCATAAAAAGTGTGAGAGGGAATGTTAAAGAAACTTTCATTATTCAAAAGAAGTTATAGCCTGGAGAAAATTAGCCAACATAATAAATCAGAAGGGGAGAGTCCTGTTACAGGTAAGAAAATCAGTACTAATGACATTAAAATAACTAACACTTTGATTTGGAAAAAAAGGGCAAACACATATGGTGCTTAACAAAATTAACAAACTACACTTTAAGAAATAGCACAGAGCCTAGAACTGCACCAACAGATAGTGCAGATTTTGAAATAACAATTTAGTACATAAAGACACCATCATGACAAGCTAGAAAGGTAATAAAGCTAAGCCAGACCCAAAAATCAGATCAAAAACAAAACAGGGAAAGATGACAAACGTGATACAGTTTCTGGGACAAGAAATGATAGTGAAAATGAGTATCAAGAAAACAAGTAGGAACAAAATAGCATTTTGTTAAAAGAAACGAGAAGTTGATTTGACACAATGAAAGATATGTTTGGTGACTTATCAGAGCAAGTCTCAGCTATAGCTAATAGAATATTTCTCTGTTATTTATTGACACCCCCCACCTGCCGATTGCTGTCTCCTTGTACAGTTATACTGCCCTTTTGTCTAGTGCCCCCCACACCTGTCGATCACTGTCCTCCTTGTACAATTATATTGCCTTGGTGTCTAATGGCAGCTCCCACCTGCCGATCGCTGTCCCCCTTGTACAATTATATTGCCCTGCTGTCTAGTGGCACCACCCTACCTGACAATCTCTGTCCCCATACCAGAAATAAAGAAAACAGTCCTCGATGTTTTTTTTAACTGCAAAAAAGAAAACGGTCCCTCGCCTGTCACATGGCAAAGTTGTGCAAGTGTGTTTAAATTTAACTATGCTCGCTCCAACAAGCAAATGAGGATGAGATTATACTATCTCAAAAAGTGAGGAAATTCTTTGAAAAAGCTCTGTTAATGCATCATTTAGGGTTAAAGTGACAAAAGTAGGGAAATGTAGAGTTAGGGATCCCAACTCTAAAACCCCACCCCACCCTGTAAGCAGCAAACTAGGCATGGGATGCTCCTTAGGGTACCGAAGTATAACACTCACCCGATTCTCTTACACTGTACACATCTCAGCTTCTTTACTGATGGCAGGTGGTGAGCATTTGGCTTGAGAACCTCAAGGCTCACCCCATGCCTGGTTTGCTGCCTGCAGGGGGGGGGTGGGGTGTAAGAACAGGGAACCCTAACGCCAGATTTCCCTACTTTTGTCACTTTAATCCTAACTAATGCATTAACAGAGTTTTTTGCAAAGAATATATATATATATATATATATATATATATATATATATATATACATGACAATCCACTATGGATGTGCAGTCATGCTCTGATATATGCACTCCTTGGTGTGCATTGATGTATGAGGTTATAGGCAACCACCCAAGGCATGTGTATATCAAAGCATGACCACACACCCTGCAGTGGATTATCTGTCTTATAAAATGGGTAGAAATATTTTTGCTGGGGCCAAAAAAAAAGTCCTTTTCTGGCACAAATTAGACTTCATTTAGGTGACATGGTTGATCCTACCATGATTTTTGACAGCTTAACAGTGATGAAAACAGTTATCTAGTTGGTCCTATCTGTTTACACAGTCTCTGGTCTAATCACTTTCACTTTTGTGCTCCAGTGTAGCCTGGCCTAGCAGCACTCCTTGCAGAAAAAATGATGACCAAGGGTTTCTAATCAGGAAGCTTTTGTACAAAAAGATGAGATCCATGTAATTTTAAACTCAGTTTAGTTGCTTTCTGTAAAAAAAAAAAAAACAGGTGTTGACTGTAGAGTGAAGAGAGCGAGCCAGTGAGTCGGTGGCTTCACAAGTGTAGACCTAATGAATGTCACTCAGCCATGCTACACTGGAACACAAAAGTAAAAGTCATCAGACTAGAGACAGTGTAAAAATGGCATGATCAACCAGATATGGTTTTGTTTTTATTACGTTGAACGTACCAGAATCATGGCATGATCAATCAGACAACTGTTTGCAGTTTGGGATAGCGACACAGCTTTACTTGGTGATGCTTGTTAATGTTCAGCTATGTGTCATAGTGGCAGCCTCTGTGTGCCACATGTGGAGTGATCTTCTTTTCTAGCCAACTAGTGAGAAGGTTCTGAGTGATGGAAAGAAGTGGAGTGCAGTCCTAATGAGAGGTGTGCAGTTGTTGTGGGATAATGCACACTCATGTGGCATGCTTCATTCAATCAAGGACCCAATTTTCACAGATTTTTCTGACCCATTTTATAAATACAGTGGCCCGGATATTCAAACTGCGCCCAAAATGTGCGCAACAGCAGGAGCAAGCACAAACCAATTGTGCATATACGCAACAGGTGCGATATTCAAACATGGAGCAGAACAAATTGCGCAAGCAGCCAACGTCTGAATATCGCACTAACTGCGCCATAGCGCAACCAGGAAGCAGAAGCTGAGCAGAAATGTTGTGCTGTAGCGCAACCAGGGCAGCCCAGCTGAGCAGTCCAGAGGTGCCATAGCGCAAGCAGAGCCCCCAGAGCAATGGAACTGCACATCCAGGGAGGCAGGCTGGGGCCCACCGCCAGCCATGCCACACATGGGCACAGGAACACACTGCAGAACCAACAAGACACCTGCACAACCCAAGCACAGCATCACTGGGGGTGTGACGGATGATCTACTGGCCCATGGGGACAAGCCAACAAAGCACAGCAGAGCCATGACACCCCAGCACAACCACTGGCAGAATGAGAGTGCCACACACAGGGGGTTGACAACCACAGTGCACATCAGCCCCCCGTACGCACAGCACACCCTGCACTGTGACCCCAGGACACCACCCATGTGCAGTGACTGGCACTGCAGGAAACCATGCATCCCCCCCAGCACATGTCAACCCCGTGCAGCACAGAAGCATACAAGCCAGACACACCCTGTGCACCCAGCAGTGGGTGGCAGCAGACGGCAAGACCAACAGAAAGTCACTGCCATGCCGGAGATACCTCCCCATGCACACACACACACACACACACACAGGACCATACCACCCCAGATGGCATGTACACCACTGCAACTGAGCACCCATAGCCAGCTGCAAATCAGAGACAAACACAGTATTCATATAAAAATATAAATGTATTTTTAAAATTTCAAATAGTAAATAACAAAACAATAAACAACAACTATTTACAAGTGGGGGACGGGTACAAGGTAAGGGTGTTCAAGGGGTAGGGATGAACAACTTGGAGAGGGAAGGCAGGGTGGTAGGGATGGGAGAAGTGGGAAGGGTATTGTGTCCTAAGGCCCAGCTGGCTGGTTATTCTGCACCTGGTTCCGCTCTCCCTGTGGCGCCTCCCTCGCAGGCCATGTCGCCTCATGGACGCCAGGATGGCCTGGTTTCAAGGGACACCTGTGTCAGGCCCTGAATGTCTCGATCTATCCTCCGAGAACTTCGAGGCCTAGGAAAATGGGAACACAGTCAATGGCTGTGACTGACCACAACCCTGAACACCACCCAACCTGCAAGCCATATAGCCCAATGTCCCGCACCTGTGATGGCATGCACCCACCACAGTGAACATGCACATGGCCATCACAAACAGGCGGCACCAGCTATGTGCACCACTGCACACACACACTGCCCATGTCCATCACAGCACAAGCAAGGCTGTCAAGTGACATGGCAACGTGGTGCGATGCCAGTTACACAGCTATGTGCCCAGTGCATGCATGGACCACCAGTGACGCATACACAGACATGCTGTGATACTGGACAGTGATGCATGTCACCTGTGTCGTGCATACATACATAGATACATAGACAGTGTCAGCAGATACGGGCCTATGGCCCACCCAGTCTGGCCATTTGAGCTTGTAAGTTCACTTTGTTTTCCTATAAGTCTGTTGCACCTTACCCCTGACCTCCAGAATTCCTTTATGTCTATCCGTGCATTCTGAAATCCCGTGATTGTTTCAGCCCCCACCACTTCCTCTGGCAGGGTGTTCCACTTGTCCACCACCCGTTCTGTGAAGAAATTCTTTCTCATGTTTCCTCTGAATCGTCCTCCCTCCAACTTCATCCCATGCCCTCTAGTCCTGGAACATCTTTTTCGCTTAAAATTAGTGTTTTTCTGCACCCTGTTCCTCCCTGTAAGATACTTGTATGTCTCTATCATATCCCCTCACTCCCTCCTCTCCTCCAGGGAGTACATGTTCAGTTCCTTCAACCTGTCTTCATCGGACTTGTGATGCAATCCATGCACCATCTTTGTTGCCCTCTGAACCTTCTCTACCCAGTCTATGTCCTTATGTAGGTATGGTCTCCAGAACTGTACACTGTACTCCAGGTGGGGCCTCACTAGTGTCTTGTATAGTGCAATTATGACCTCCCCTTTCCTGCATGGTTGTGTTGTGCATGGCTGGTGGTCTTGCCCCCCCCAGCATGCAATAGCATCCATGAAGTAATGATACTCACACTCCTCAAGCAGCTGGGTCTGGCGCTGCTGCTGCTGCTGCTGCTGGGGTGCAACACCCACCGGCACCGGGGCCCTGGCATGACCCTCCTCACCTCGTGCCTGCATCCTCACATCCCGGCCTGTGGGAGACATATGTTGAGACAAACATCAGTGTGACTCCAAAGCAGACTGCCCCCTGCCCCAGTGAGAGTGCCTGCCCACACAGCCAGACCCATGCATCTCACACCTGCACACACTGACACAGCCAACCATGGCAGAGCCATCACCTATGCACAGCCACCAAAACACACTCACACCCCTACAGAGAATACAGGTGCATAGATGGTACACCCACCTGGCCTAGGCACCACGCCCCACCTAGCACGTGACCACAGCCGATCAAGAAGCTCCGGATCCCTCCGGCGGAGGTCACCGTACCAGTGCCGGCACTGCTCAGCTGACCGGCACCGTCCAGTGACCCCCACCAGGTCAGTGGCCACTTGCTGCCACACCTGCGTCCTGGCAATGGTGACGGGCGCCTCACCATAAAGTGCCCCATAGTGGGGCTCCACTAGGGCCACCAAGTTGGCCAGTTCGACTGGGCTCCACTGAACTGCTCTTCTGTGAGCCATGGTACCAACTTTACAGCAGGCAATATGGTGCCCCGCTGCGCCGTAACCCCACGTGGAGATGTTGCGCAATAGACCACCACAGGTTCCAATCGCGCTGTTCGAACAGCGCCGTCACTTCACATAGCGCTGTCACCAGACAGCGCAATAGGGCCGTACACATGACAGCCGAACAGGGCCAGGGGGCAAAGGTCGGACACAAGGTCATGGGCAATGATGCAAGGCCACGCACAGTGCCATCTGACGTATACGCATCCTGCGCGACCGACCAGCTGCGTACCAGTGCCATAGTGGACTATTGTGCAGTAGTGCCACAGCGCCATATAGTGCCCAGTGCTGTAGCGCCACTGGCACAATGGTGGCCATGGCCTGAATTGCCGATCTCGCACAGCACGTCAGCAGCGTGGCAGACACCTGCATAAGCTATCTGGGCATGCGCAATGCAGTGTACCACACAGTCGCAGATCTCGCCCATTGGCTCAGCCGACTCAACTGTATTGGCTGGCGCGAGCGAAATTCGTGATATTCAGCTGACACATGCAAATCATCTGATCAGCCATTCAAAGTCGCAGTGGCGCGATTTGCATGTCATTATAGTTGCTCCACTCCTAATTTGCATGCATTGCGCTATAAATGTGCAACATTGGGCAGCGCTGGCCAGATTCGGTTACTGCAGGTGAGAGGTGAGTTGCATGCTGTGTGATGTTCTGGACAATGGTCATGGGAAAATGCTGTAGACTGCACAGTGACAGGTGTCCACTTGCCCCCATACAGATTGCCATGACCGAGCAGAGCCAAGGTGAGGGTGAGGACGGTGGGCGTAGGAGGAGGCCCAACTTTACCCCAGCAGAGACAGAGGCCCTCTTCCAGGCCTACCTGGATGAGGAGCCAGTACTGAGTGGACGAAGGGGCACCCCTCAGTCCCGTGCGGCTGCATGGAAGGGGGTAGCTCGGGCCGTGAACCTGCACGGAAGCCACCAGCGATCCGTGCAGGAATGCAAGAAGAAGATGGGGACAGACCACAGGAGGTTGAAGGAGAAGGTGGCAGCCTTCAGGGCGCCACGTGCTGGCACTGGCGGGGGCCCGCCAGTGGTGTTGGAGCTGACCCCGGCTGAGGAGACACTGGTTGCATCAATGCAGCAGAGCGCTATTGAGGGCATACCAGAGGTGGATTCCAGACAGGTGGAAGCCCATCACTGCACGGTATGACATGGTGGTGGTGTTGGGGGTGGGGTTGGGGAAGGTTGTTCACATGCACTCACATGTACTCTCTTTCTGTTACAGATCCTGTTCATCTTCAGGAGACGGTGGTGGTGGGTCCAGGCAGTGATGATGACCTGCTGGACATGGAGGAGGGTCCATCCACCTCTATCACCAGCCAGCAGGCACTGCAGCAGCATGCACGCTGGGCCGCCAACTCTGGTGTCAGTGATTTGGGTGGGGGGGGTGCACAGCCTGTGTCTCAGCAGTCTAGCATTCAAGCATGCCAGCATGCTGTGACTATGGCTGTAGCACGTACCTGCACCATTGATGATGCAAGGACTGCAATGGGCAGTGATAGGTGTGAGTCCCATGACAGACACACAGCAGGCCAGCACGTGCCCCTGGGCCTTTCTGGTTCCAACTTGCATACCAGCATGCTGGCACAGTCCCAGGCTGTGCCTGTCAGCACCGGTGGGGCAGCCCCGGTGGCTGTGCAGGTGTCTGGCACTGTTGCTAGCACAGTGGTGGAACAAGTGGACCCTGGGGCACAGCAGTTGGTGGGGCAGCAGCAGCAGCAGCAGTCACCCACCAGGTCTGGGGGTACAGTGTCAAGTGGTGGCACATGTCCGCCGCCCTTTTATCCGCCCATTCCTGGTCCTGGCAAACAGCGCCCACCCTTAAGGGGTGTTGTGCATCAGGACCTTCCACACCCTGGGGGACAGGATGCCATTGGGCCACAGTACCCATTGGACGAGCACACCTGCCTGCTGCAGGAATCCATACAGCTGCAGAGGCGGGTTGCAATGTCCGTGGAGGCACTGTCTGTGGCTGTGGAGTGGCACAGCAGGGAGTGTGCTCTGGACCGTGCAGAGCTGGTGCGTATGCAGACGGATGTGACCGCTGCCATTGACAGGCTGACCCAGGCAGTGGTCTCTGTCGTGGACGCATTGGGCACACAGTCAGGTGCCCCTGTACCGCACACCCCACACAGTTCACTCTCCACTCCCCGTTCCTGGCATCGTGCGACACCAGGCCTGTCGACACTGGGTTCTGCTGTGGCCATCCCGAGCACCCCTGGTGCAGATTTGTTCAGCATGCTGCAGACCCCTGTGCGGGCAAGGTCGCGTTCATGCAGTGGGACCCCTGGTGGTGCAACAGTGCCACCCCATGTGGCCCCTGCTCAGCCTGCCAGTGCTGTTGGGTCATGGCAGGGCCGCCCATGCATCTGCGGTGGCCGTGGGACAGTGCTACATGACTGAGCTGTCTCCCAGTGTGGGCCCTGTCTGGTGCTGCCATGTGTGCAATGTGTGTCATGGTGGGCAGTGCACTGCTGGGTGCTCTGCTCACCACGCCGACAGACGGACCACCTGCACACCCTCCCAATTGCTGTCCACAGGTGCGTGTGCATGATGATGCCTGAATTGTACTGTACACCAAGGTGCAAGGGTGCCCAGCATCTGACACACGTACTTGGACAGTACAGGTGGTGGAGGTGGTCGGTGGTGCTGTGTGTTAGCAATGTCGGTTCTGCTGTGCTGTGCATGTGCCCATGTACGCTCTGTACCTGGTGTGTGTGTGTCCATATGAGTGCTCACCCCTCCCTGATGGTGTGTTTGTATGCCTGGACCTTTCCACTCCTCTGGCCATCATGCACCCCTGGTGTATTACCCTGTGTGCCTGTGGTTTGCGCATGGACAGTGTTGGTTGCACATGTCCCCTTGACTTACCTGTTTTCTGCATAGTGCTCCTCTGTGATGGTGTCCCGGTGCAGCTGGGCCTGCCGGATCAGTCGGGGGTCCCGCCATCCTGGGAGGGGGCTGCTCATCACCATCAACACCGGCGCCACTGGCGTCCCCATCGCTGTCCCCCTCTTCAACCTGTACGGCTATCCCATAGTCTTTGGCCATGTTGTGCAGGATGCAACAGGCCAGGAATTTCCCACAGGCCTTGTGGGGGCTGTACTGTAGGGCACCGCCGGAGGTGTCTAGGCATCGGAAGTGTGCCTTGAGCATCCCAAACACCCGCTCTATGATGTTGTGTGTGGAAACATGTGCCTCATTATAGCATTGCTGCGATGGGGTCATGGGGCACTGGTACAGTGTGAGCAGCCAGGGACGGAGTGGGTATCCGCTGTCACCTGTGTGGAGATAGTGGAGATCAGTCTCATGTTCAGGTCCATATTGCCCATATCCCTGTGTGCCACTACCATGGCACCTGTGGCATTCCCACCCTTGCCCCGAGTTTGCATTCCATACATGTGTACTCACCCACTAGATGTCCTGTGGGGATGTCCCCACTCTCGAATCGATGGCACAGTGCGGACTGATACCATATGAAGGCATCATGTGCTCCACCAGGGTGTGTGGCACAGACATTGATTATGCGCCCAGTGGCATCACACACCACCTGGCAGTTGACACTGGAGAATCCCTTTCTGTTCCTATATGCAAGCCCATCGGGGCCAGGTGGTGTGCGAATGGCCACATGGGTGCAGTCTATATTCACAGCACGCCAGGCATACGTGCTACCCTGTGGAACTCCCTGCATGTTTGCTGTACGCTCTGCCATGGTGCTGGGGAAATGGATGTACCCGCGAGCATGTGGCAGCAGTGCTGCTGAGGAATTGGGTGAGGATGCGTGATGTGGCCGACTGTGTGATGCCTGTGGTGTCCCCTGTCGGCCTCTCTGGAAGGTGCCCGTGGCAAGCAGGCACATGCAGGCTGTCACCTGGTCTCCACCGACAGAGCGTGACTGCCGTGAGGGTGCCTGCATCACATCACTGCACAGCTCACAGAGCCGTCTCAGTATTGCCCTGTTCAGGCGGTACCGGCCCATGATCTCTACATCTGTGTACAGCTCAAAGCTGATGCGGGCACGGTACTGCCTGTTGGGGGCACACCGCCGACGGGCCCTTCCACGGCCACGTCCCCCTGCAGCATGCATTCTCACCCCCCTCATTACAGCTTCCATGTGGAAGCTAGCACTGTCCATCTCCCTGGCTCGTGACCCCCCTGGCTGCTGTTGCTGTGTTACCCCCGCTGTCCTCACTGCTACTTCCACTGCATTGGCACCCCGCTGGCCTCTACAGCCTATGACCCACGCTTCTTTGCCTGCCCTAGCCTGTCTGTTGTCTGTCTGTCTGTCTGTCTGTTTCTCTCTCTCTCCCCACTTGGCAGCCTTGTAGCGTTCTTGCGTAGCTTCCTTGAGCCTTTTATTTTGGCTCATTTCCGCTAGTGCGTAATTTCCAGCTGTGCAGCTATTGCGCATTGCGCAAGTCTTTGAATATCGTATACGCTCTTTATGCATGGATCACCCTTCGCTTCTTATGCCTTCATTTCATTGCACTGTTGCTCAGCATGTTCTGTGGCGCAACTGCCTCCTCTCTGAATATCGCAAATGGCGCAATTTGACTTATGCGACAAGCAAGAACCCTGTTACGATGCGCGAACCCTTTGAATATCCGGCCAGTATGTATATAGCTATATCTATGTATATGTATATATATATATATATATATATAGAGAGAGAGAGAGAGAGAGAGATATTAGGGTTCAACAGTCATGTCACGTTAAACCCAAAATTTTGCACTTTAATAACTTTGCAGCTGTATGACCAATGTACACAAAAGTTTTCATGCTCTGTCAAGAACCATTGATCTCACGTCATGTGATGCGTTTCGTTCTGGTTGGATGTGCGGTTGCGGAGATACAGAGTGTCAAAAAATGTGAAAATTACCATTTACAGTTGGTGCAAATCCTTTGTCACACCATTTCTCCAAATCAGCTTGGGGGCTGGTCTGAAATTGTTAGGGTATACGGGGTCTGGGTCGCAGATGTGCCTTTTGAAGGTTTGGGGAAAAAATATTAATCCGTTCAAAAGTTATCAAAGTTTTAAGTTTCCCATTGTAGCCTATGGGGAAAATTATAAGTGCCGTGCGAAAGCAGTTTCTATTCTAGGTAGAGCCATCCGGAGAATCACTAGCTGAGTGTACCAGCAGTGGATTTTGCAACTGGGGTTGAAAATATATTTTTTTTCATTGGAGTCAGGGATGGGAGGCATAAAGGAAGTATTTTTTATCTTCAGTGTAAACCTCTAAATTCACCACAGAAGATGTAAAACCCCAAATCCTCTGCCTATGTGTGTGTGTGTGTGTGTGTGTGTGTGTGTATATATATATATATATATATATACTGTATATATATTTATACCATGGGAGTGTGATCAATTCCAATGAAATAAACCATTTTATTTTCACTGGAGTGAAATAAATCCTGATGACATCAGCAGAGTTAAAATAAATATCTTTTATACCTACTCTGCTGACATCACTCACCTGCATCTGAAAACACTAAGAAACACCCCTGTAATTTGCTGAGTTCTAAAACAGGCCCTACACCGATATTAACACAATTAAGGTAGATATGGCAGTCAGCTGCAGGACTCCTTCTAAATGTAACAATCTTCAAATCTCTTGTGCTGCATTTCAAAACCCGAGTTTAGTACATTATTGAATCCTTCATTGCCACATATTGACCTACAAAACGAACAACAAATAACCAGTATATTGCTAACATCCAGCCTGGCACAGAACAGAACCTCCCTCATGCAACCAATTACCAAAACACAGCACACCCAATCAGGACACACACACACACACAACCACAGCACCAGCATCATTTAAAGTGACATGAACCTCACAACAACAAACATACCTCTCTCACTGAAACTGGTCTCACCTCCATGGATAAATAGCACAAATGATGGGCAGATCATGGAATATGGAAAATATTCTCACTCCTGCATCGTGAGTACTGTATATTTAACTTGTGCCTTCGGCACTCGTGAAACATCCAGAGCTCACTCTTGCAGGAGTGAGAATATTTTCCATATTCCACTTCTGTCTATCATGTATCCCTATATATATATATATATATATATATATATATATATATATGTATGTATACATATGGTATGTATACATATGTATGATGTGTGTATATATATATATTATATATATATATATATATGTGTGTATGTATATGTATGCGTGTATATATATATATATATATATATATATATATATATATATATATATCCCCTCTACCCAGTGAAAGCACCTACCTAGAAAATCCTGGCAATAGGTGTGATGTAATTGACCTGGTGGTCTATTGAATCCTCCTCCTCCCTGTCCCCAATCCTAGTAGGCAGAGTAGTTTTTTTTATTATTTTATTTTATTCAAAATATTCAAATAGACACAATAATAGTAACAAGCAAGTGAGGCAACAAAATTGTAGCAACACAACAGGACAAATGCTTTATGGAATAACAACGCAGATAACCCCATACCACCCCTCGCAAGGTCCCCTCCCACCCAAAAACCTACAATGTAGATGAGGTCAAGAAGTGGCTATATATTCACTGGTAGTCTTGTGGCTCCATGCTCCCACACCCCAGCATGTAGTGTCCGTGGTGCCACCCCTCTATCCCCCATCCCCAAAAGGAGTGGCCACAGGCACAGCCCTCTGCTGTCTTCCATGCGTTGGCAGCCCACTGAGTTGTAAATGAATGAGAATGTGAACGCTCATTCATTGACAACTCAGTGGGCCGTCGGCCATGGAGGAGAGCTGAGAGTCGTGCCAGTGGCCCATTTCTTTTTGGGACTAGGGGTAGCAGTGTGGTACCATTGAACACTACCTGCTAGGATGGGGGGCCACTAGATCACTGGGGAATAAGTTAAAGCAAAAAATAATAAAAAACAAAAATATTAAATAATAATAATAAAAAAAAAACTACTCTGCCTACTTGGATCTGCGACAGGGAGGGGAGGGAAGGGGCATTTATTAGACCACTAGGTCACTTGCATATTATAAATTCTGCACAGGGAGTGATAGGGTGGGGGAGGGTCTTCTGAATACAACTATATACCTGCAGGTGATCAGGAAGGGACTGCAACTATATTCCGGCTGGTGATTGGGTTGTTAAATACCACCAGGTGGGTGAAGCCACCAGGTATCTGTGTTATTTATTTTTATTTATTTTGTCCTTTTCAGGCACCAGGGCAGATGTAATTTCTGCAAAAGTTTGGAAATGGATTTCCAAACCTTCGCAGAAGTTAAAGTCCTACTTTCGCTTAAATTCTGCCTGCTGAAATCTTTTTTCACACACCCCTAAACAAGAGCGATGATACTAAATCTCAGCGGCAAAAGGATCTGTTGTACAATCACTTACAGCTAACATATGGTCATACATTGTAGCATCTTCTAGGTACACTGTGTGAGTCTAGAACATGGGCCATGCATCCATTTGTTGGAGAAGACACCACTTGTCTCAGCCAGGATGTTTTTGTCTTCTGGCATCATGCACCAGACACAGAGATCCTTCTCCTGTAGAGAACCACTCCATGAAAGTCTAACAGAAGAGCCAGGAGCATTTTCAGGGGAACTGTCATGCTCAGATCAGGACACAAGGATTTCTTACATCTGCTGTTTCTCTTTCCTAGTTTTGGCTTTCTGAGGCTTCGTTTTACTTGTGAATCTAGTCTTACACAATTTCTGAAAAAATATGCCAGTTGGACCATCATCCCAGTTTCTTTTCTCAAAAACACTCCCATATTTATCCAACCCTCCGCATTCCAGTGCTAGACTCTTACAAACATATGAAATTTGCCAGCAGATAAAGGCCTAGAGGTCTATCAAGTATGCTTGAATGTGTAGCTAGCACCCATTATTCTGCAGCTGCCCCTACCTTCCACCCTTCCCCTCCATTGATCCTCCCCCTTGTCCTGTCCCATCCCCTTTTTAAGCAGTCCACTGTTCTATTGGATACCACTTCTGCAGGTAACGCATTCCACCAAGCTACCACCCTCTCTGTAAAAAAGTGTCTCCTCGTCTCCCTCCTGAGCCTTCCTCCCTCCAGTCTCATATCATGGCCCCTGGTGTCCCTCCCTTCCCTTACTTTGAACAGCCCTTCTGTACCTGTCTTGTTTATTCCTTTCATGTACTTAAAAGTTTCAATCATGTCCCCCTGTCCCTTCTCTCATCCAGTGAGTACATGTTCAACTCCCTCAGCCTCCTCTCATATGGTAAGTCCCCCAGCCCCTTGATCATCTTTGTCACCCTGTGCTGCACACCCTCCAGTAACTTAATGTCTCTCTTCAGATATGGGTGCCAGTACTGCACACAGTACTCCAGGTGCAGTCTAACTAATGACATATACAGTGGCAGAATCACCTCCTCCCTCGTCGAGGATATACCCCTTGCAATGCAACCCAGCATTTTGTAGGCCTTTGCAGCTGCCTTCCTACATTGTGCCGAGTTCTTCATTGACCCTGTAATGAGCACCCCCAGATCCTACTCCTCTTCTGTCTTCAGTTTGTTCCAGGAATCAATTGGATTATCACTTTTGTCTTCTTCATGCTCTTTATCACATAATATACACAGTTCTTTAATTTTTTCAACTCTACTTCTCTTCTTTCCTCTCAACTGTTATACTAATTCTATCAAGAGTGTCGACATCTTTCCAGTCAATCACAGAACTTCATTTGGATGCACCCTCAAAAAGATAAAACATATATATATATATTTATTTATTTATATGACAACTAAGAGCTGAGATATGCCATTTTAGAGATTTTGGGTGGCCATTATGAATTTGGCCACTTAGCAGCAATTGCCCAAATTTTAGAGAGGGTCCAGCAAGACCATCTTTTTTATCTCCATTTATTCATATAAAAACCATCTTCAAACCTTTGTCCCCTTAAATTGGTCATGGAGTCCTATTATTTTTCCATTACTAGAAGCTTCTGATGTCATGCACAGTACCACTGTATCGGGTCTTATCGTTCAACTTCAAAGGCTGTAACTTCTGACTGCAATCCTCTTACAGCTATATGGCTGCCTTGATATAGTGCCTTTTATTGAACTATGGATCCAAATGGTGGCCTCTGACTGGCCAAAACCTGGTTACTAACCAGAAATATCTGGTACTATTGCCCTGCCTTACCTTGGCAATTAGCAAGAGTCCTAGCAATGGGCAATAATTTAAAAACTATTGCCTGCTAAAGCTAGTACATGCACATTGTCATTTGTTTTTAAATGTGGTACTTGTCTTCAATATTGAGCACTAGCTACTTTTTTGTCTTTTTTCCCCATTATTCTAGCCACCCCCCCAATCATGATAAAGACCTCCAGCTCTCTCCCACTTTAAGATGGCATCCATTGTTTACCAACACCTCACTTCCACTACCAGACACCATCTCTTGAGTTCTCTCCCCTGGCTAACTCCTCCTTCTTTTTTTAAAACCTGAATCATGCCTTCTCTCTGTCCTGTGTGGAACAATTGTTGATGAGTGATGATGTGACTGATGAGTGATGATGAACTGATAGGCATTACATATGAATTTTAAATTGTTTTTATAAAATAACGAGATTGGAGGGCCTTGGGGACTCTTAGGAGGTGGCAGCTGCTGCTGCAACTGTTCATTCTGGGCTCCTGCTGAAAGGTGGATGCTGAAGTTGATGGAGGCTGATAAATGATATTCCTGGTAGGTACATTTTTCCCAATTGGGGAGGGGGTAACATAATACCAATAAAGTTTAGTAAAACAGAGATTTACCTAATATCTTCAGTAAATACTGTAAAACCAGAACCCCCTCAAGAATGTTCTATTGGCTGACAGTAGTTACACTGCCTGAAGCCTTCGGTTCTGGGCAATACAAGACAATAGTGTACTGTAAATCCTGAACCTCCAAGTGAGGTTCTAATGACTGACAACTGTTGTATTATACAAAAATTGTTGGTCAATAGAACCTGCCAGAAGGTCAGGATTTACATTATAGACCTCAGCTCTGCTCAATAATTGTTCAATTGTGCTTGGATGGAACTTTTGTCCCATTGAAATCCCATAATATATTTGCCTATATATCATAGAAATTAAAGTTATATACCATATGAAGGAAAATGGCAGTGAACTCACAGGTCAGAATTTCAAGTTGCTTTTTTAGCACCAAGTGCAAAACATATACTTAAAAGTGCTCTCGTGCAAAATAAAAAGTGCAATGTTAACATATACAAACCAGAACAAGATCGGACACCACCAACCACCCCAATATGCTGGAGTGATCTACTTCTTCATCAGGGGCAGAGTTGGTAAGCCCAGGCTGGTATTTTTATATGAGTTCAAATGGTCATCTGGAGCTTGGTTTTCAGAACCCTGAGAATGCTGCAAGTCCAGGGTGTGCTGATCATTTGGCACATAGAAACATAGAAGTTGATGGCAGAAGGAGACTGCTAGGTCCATCTAGTCTGCCCATTTGTTTTAGACCTACTTTTACACTCTAGTTGCCCTTTGTAGTCAGGGCTCCCTTGTGTCTATCCCATGCATTCTTGAAACCCCCCACAGTGTTGACCCCCACAACATCTTGGGGCAGGCTGTTCCAGGCATCTACCACTCTTTCTGTAAAGAAAAAACTTCCTGGTGTTGGTAGAAAACCTCCATCCCTCTTTGCAGCCTGAGGTCATGTCCCCAGGTCCTGGAGCCCTTCTTGAAGTGAACAGGTTCCTGTACCTTGTTAATGCCTTTTATGTACTTGAATGTTTCAATCACGTCCCCACTCTCTCTTCTTTGCTCCAGGGAGTACATATTCAGTTCCCTAAGCCTTTCCTCATAGGACATGTACTTCAGACCCTGAATCATTTTTGTCACCTTTCTCTGTACTGTTTTCACCTGGTCAATGTCCTTCTTGAGGTGAGGCTTCCAGAATTGGACTCCATATTCCAGGTGAGGCCTGACCAGTGATCTGTACAATGGTAGTACCATCTCTCTCCTCCTGCTCATGATTCTCTACCTAATGCAGCCCAGCATTCTGTTGGCCTTCAATGTTGCCTTCTCACACTGCTAACTAACCTTCAAGTCATCTGAGATTATGAGTTTCAGATCTCGTTCCTGGTTTGAGGTTGCCACTATTTTCCTCCTAGGTAATATTCCTTTCTTGGATATTTCTTTCCTATGTGCATGACCTTGCACTTTTTGGCATTAAATCTCAGCTGCCACACTCCAGACCATTCTTCTAGTTTCTTGAGGTCAGCTTCCATGTTACTCACTCCTTTTGAGGTGTCCACCCTGTTAGATATCTTGGTGTCATCTGTGAACAGACACACCTTCCCTTCCAGTCCATCAGTGATGTCTGCTAAAAAACATTAAAGAGCAGAGGCCCCAGCATTGAGCCCTGGGTCACCCCACTGGTCACCCTGCCTTCCTTTGATTGTGTTCCAATAACCTGTACCCTCTAAGTTCTGCCTTGTAATCAGTTCTGTACCCATCTGACTTCTTCTGGACCAACCCCTGTGTGGTCAAGCTTCTTTACCAGCCTTCTGTGTGGAACTGAGTTGAAGGCCTTACTAAAGTATAGGTAGACCACATCTACTGCCCCACTGTCATCCACTATTTTTGTAGCATAGTCAAAAAACTTGAGCAGATTTGTGTGGCATAACCTACCTGCTGTGAATCTATGCTGTTTAGGGTCTTGTTGACCTCTGTAATTACTAGCCTCTTCGCAACTGCCTGATTTGTTAAGTAGAATCACTATTGCCTTTTTCCAGTCTTTGGGTACCACACCGCTCTTCAAGGATTTCATAAGTAGAAGTGCCAGAGGGGCTGCTAATTCTGCCCCCAGTTCCTTATGGATTCTGGGGTGCATCTTGTCTGGTCCCATGGCTTTGTCTGTTTTTAGTTTATTTAGCACCTCCCATACTTTGGCTTCTTTAAAGGGACTCGTGTCTACCCCTGGTCTTGGGTGTTGTGTTTTTTCAGGGCTGCACCAACCCCTGGGTCCTCTTTGGTAAACACCAAGCAGAAGTATTTGTTGAGGATTTCAGCTTTCTCTGGGTCATGTTTGGTGCATTTCCTTTCTTCAGTAGCAATCTTTACTATCCCCCTTTTGCCTTCCTATGTTCCTTAATGTATCTAAAAAGTGATTTGTTTCCTCTTTTTTCCCCTTCAGCTATCTTTTCCTCTGTCTGGGCTTTTGCCTTTATAATTTGTTTGTCAGACTCTCTCATTTGTTCCTTGTACAACTCCCAGTCTTTCTCAGTTTTGGTTTCCTGGTATATACTATATGCCGCCTTTTTCCTTTGACTGTGCTAGCCACTTCCTTGGAAAATTATAGAGGAATTATTTTTGTTTTTGCTTTGCTGACCCATCTGGCACATTGATCTGTAGCAGTCTTCATTGCTGTCTTGAGTCTCCCCCACTTGACCGCCACCTTCTCAACCTCTATTTCCATTAACTGGCTAATTATGTTGTTCTTCATTTTTTGGAAGTCAGTCTTTCTGAAATCTAGCACCTTTATCTTTGAGTGGCTGGTGTCCTGTGCGGTGTTTACCTTAAAGCTTACCATGCGATGGTCACTGTTGCCCATATGGCATCCCACTTCAATGTCCTTGATCCTTTCTGAGTTTGTGAGGACAAGATCGAGAATGGCCTCTCCCTTTGTTGGGATTTTAAAGTTGGCACAGTCCCGTGCCTTGTAGTGACAATAAGAAGTCCCTACTTCTTCTTGTTGCTGCTGTTAGTGTGCTCCAGTTAATATCTGGTAGGTTGAAGTTCCCCCACTAGTATTACTTCACCTTTATCAGACATTTTGTGGATTTCCTCTATTAGGTCTTTGACTCCTTTATCTCCTTGATTTGGGGGCCTGTACACAATGCTGATTCTGAAGGGGTTTCCCTTGCCCGTGTCTACTGTTAGCCACAGTGACTCAAAGTCCCCAGGTTGCCCTTTTATGTCTGTGGCTTTTATTTCCTCCTGAATGTAAATGGCTAAGCCCCTCCCTTCTTCTTTTGCCCTGCCTCTCTTTCCTGAACAGATTGTAACTGGGAATGGCCGCATCCCATCCATGGTTCTCCATGAACCACATATCTGTTACAGCCACCCAATCCAACCTTTCTGTTTCCAAGGTGGCTGTGAGTTTGGGAAGTTTGTCAATTGGGCTCCAAGTAGTTGCAACCATTGCCTTCCAGGAATGTACATCCTCTTTGGCGTGAGGCTGTACCCTCTTCCTGGACCACTCCAGTTTGCTCTTTCTGGCCAAGAGATTATGGAGGTTGTTGGTTTGGACTGATGTTGGCTCTGATTTGTTTTCTGAGGATGCATGTGCATTTGGCATTTTGGGGAGTGATGACCAGCCCACCAACAGCAGGGGTGTGAGCTGCATCATACTCTGCTTTATTTAGTTTAAACTACCTGTGTATACATCAAATTTTTGTCTGAGTGCTCGCACACCTTCTCTGTTTAGGTGCAATCCGTCGTATTTAAGAAAAGCTCTTTCCCAAAAGTTTTGCCAGTTCCCTATGTAGTGGTATCCCTTGTCTTGGCACCAGCCATGCAGCCATGAGTTGAATTTGCCTACTTCAATCTCTATGACTTGCTTGGTGCTTTTTCCCACACTGGAAACACTTCTGAGAAGGCTAATTTGGATGGAAGGGAAGAATATTTGTTGGCCAGGTTCTCAAAGTGTTTCTTGTCCTCCTGAACTGTGTGATTTGCCAAGTCATTGGTACCATGGTGTATTGTTATATGTGTAACATCCTCTGATTCCTGTACAACTGTCTTTATGTGGTTAGTGTCCCTACTTGCAGAGGCTCCTGGTAGACACTTTTCCACGATGTTGCTTTTAACATTTTGTATTACGTGGTGTTCCACTCCTCAGATCATGCAATCCCCGATTATGAGAATTTTGCTTTTCTTTATATTTGTGTCATTTTTGTTTTGAGTTTAAGTATTTTTGTTATTATTGCATTTGGTTTTGGTATTGTTGGTTATATTTTGAGTATTAGTATTATTGTTTTTATCGTAGTTTGTATTGGTTTTAATTGGCCAGTTAGCCTTTTTTGGTGGTTTGATTTCTTTACCTTGTATTACTTTGTCTGTGGTTAATAGCAGTGGAGTGAACCTGTTTTTGGTTTGGATGGCTGGGAAATGCTCCTGGTTTTTGGCTTCCTTCCTGGGCCTACTAAGATGCCTATTTTTCCTTACCACCTGCCAGTCTCTGGGCCCTGCCTTGAGTCCTGTCCCCTGGATGACATGCTGGTACTAGTGGGGGGGGGGTTCAGGAGGTGTGCTATAGAGTTCCCTATATTAGAGGTCATATACTATAGTCCAAGCATCCTGTAGTTGGGCTGCAAGATCTGCTATGGTACAGCATGCATGGCAGGGTCCTGGTTGCCATTTGTAGATCCTATTGTACAGTGCACCACAGTTTTTGCAACTGACAAGGTCCATTTTTTTGTTTGTTTTGTTTTAGTTAAGAGGTAGTACTGATTTCAGTTTCTTGGCAGGAAGTGTGGCTGAAAAAGAAAACAGAACAGTGAGGTTTTTTTTGTACCTTACTACCTCCTGTCAGGTGTTGTGGGTGGGGCACTACATGCCTATAAATCAAGAGCACTCAGGGAGGGTGGGATTGGGGGAGGGTGGGTGGGAATATCTGACTGTTCCTGTATGCTGTAGAAAACAATCAGGTAGCTGTTGAACAGATGAGGTCTAGCCTGTACTCCTGCAAGGTAAGAAAGAATCTGGTTACTAGCTCAGTTGTTCTGCCCTTGGCTCAAAACAGCTCTGTGGAGCCCCCACTGCTTGCATAAAAACGTCTGCCTTTGTTTCTCCTTCCTGCTGAAAAAACAATCAGTTTGTTAAGGTCTGCCACTTAGTAACACAACTACAGACTGGAAGAAAGGACATCTCACTCCCAGTCTGTGAAGATCAATGAAGCTCATCAGACAGTAAGGCTAGGGGTTGGACCGCACTTGGTGTATGCCTCCTAGGATTGCCCATTGTGTCTGAGCTGTTGCTTCTAGTTGTTTCTGGCTGAGAGCTTTCTATTAGCCTACCACTATTTTAGTAGTGGGTACAGCAGACACTAAGGCTAGGGGCTGGACCACTCTTGGTGTATGCTTCCTAGGGGTGCCCTTTTTTGTCTGTGCTGTTGCTTCCAGCTGAGAGCATTCTATCAGTCAACCACTATTTCAGTAGTGTTACAGCAGGACAAATGCTGATTTACATACAGCAACCAGGAATTCTGGGTAAGTGTTCTAACTGCTTCTTATGCTGAGAGAGCAGCCTCTGGCTGGGTCTGAGCAGAGCAATCGAGGGGAGAAGTCACCTCAGTGAAGATAGGAGCCTGGACTGTGCACTCCAAGGGGGCTTCAGCCAGGTGGATCTTGCATCATTTTCCCAGACAGTAATCATGATTTGGAATCTTGAGCACCAGATGCAGCAAGTAAGACCAGCTTTTCCATGGTCTAACTTGTGCCATTTGGAGGACCCTTTTCACAGAATGTGTGCCAAATCTTTGTCACTGGCTTCCATAAAGTGTGGAATGTGTAGCAACTGCACCCTATGTACTAAAATCAGGTGTAGTCACTTCAAAGGAGTTTGGAGCAGCTCTGCCAAACAACAGGACTGATGCAAGCCCTGCATCACCCTTAGAAAAGCAAGCCCCTGATCTAAATTTCAAACAAGAACTCAACCTTTAATGGAGGTTTAATTCCTTCACTTAAAATAATTTCCACCTCGCACTGCTTATTGAGTGACTAAGTGATTCTGTTAAAACTGGGCAATGCAGTTAATCTAGTCAGTTATGTAACATTTGGCATTCTTTTAGCAGTAGCACTGATTGAGTGACTGAGAAATTCTGTTCAAAATGGACAATAGAGCAAATTTCTGTCATTATCAGGTCTAAAGAGTAAAAATTGAAAGAGGCTAATTTTTTGCCTGGGACCAGAACAAATAAATTAAAGCTGTGTCGTTATAAGGGGTTTTACAGTATTTTCCTTCCGGCCTTCCTACTTTGCACTACTCAGTGCTTTCCTCATTAAATTAGCCACAACCATCTCTCTCTCTCTCTCTCTCTCTCTCTCTCTCTCTCTCTCTCTCTCTCTCTCTATTATCAAAATCAGCTGTCCAGAACTTCAGTATCCTGGTCTTATTTTTGATAAGGCAGCTTCCCATTGCCAATAGAATTCAATTTTAATTTGATGTTTAATATCCACAGGCTCCCAACCCTTTACTGCTCTGATCATGTCATCGTCATTACTCAGTTTATGCCCACTTGTTCCACTAGTGTTCAAATGTGAAGTGTTCAGCACGCATCCTCCACAAGAGCTGAGAGCCCCCACTTGTGTAATGTGTCTAGTCTTCTGCAGGACATAAGGTGGAGAGCAGAGTATGATCTTAACTCCTGGAGTTTATGGTGGCCTTTATAGGGCCTTATAAATAAGCAGCATGCTCACTGCTCCTTTCAGACAGCAGGTGGCCGAGGTGGTGTGTGGAGGGCTGTGTCACTTGCTGTCGCTTCATCACAGCACAGCACTGGGTCAAAATAGTGAAGTCACCTACAGTGCAGTCAAAAACTGTGCAATAAAAATGGTGACAGTAAAGGTAGTGCTTGGTAGAAGCACCAAGCGCTACCATAGTGAAGCAGACAAAAGAAGCCACAATGATGGTTTTAGGGGGGGCTCTGCCCCTGCACCTCCATTATGGGGGTCTTTGTCACCTAACCCCCAACTTATTGTAACCAACTCTGGAGGGAGGGAGGGAACTCAGGGATGGTGAGAAACCTTTGGGAGGGGAATTGTTGAGGAGGGGAAGGGGAAACACTGCAGGGCAACGGGAAGCAAAATGTACAAGGTGGCGGCAGAGACACTGACACCACAAGTTGGGAGGGGGAGACAAAAAAACAAAAGAACAAATGTCCTAGGGTGAGAAAAAACAAAACAAAACAATGAATGTCCTTGGGAGACAAAAAAAAAACACAAAAACAATACATGTCCTGGGATGGGGAATCAAACCCTGGTCTACTGCCATTCTGCCACCCTCCCTACCTATGTCACTACCCTCTCTGCATGGCAGCTGCTCCACAGCACATGGCCTAGCTGAGGCTTTATCCTTTTCTTCCCTACGGCCAACAGCTACAGGGATAGCGCTCACGTTACCTGTGCTGTACTATCCCTGTAGCTGTAGTGCTGGTCACTATTTTTACACTGCCGTTGTTCCCCACCATTTTATTTTCCAATTCTTTTTCCCTCCGGTTATGGTTCTGGGAGACTCTTTCAGGCATCCAACCTTATCCTGCCCTGCCTGAAGTCTCCCCAAATGAACCCTCCTCTCCTCCACCCATGCCTCACAGCTGGCACCCCCAGCTTAACCCCTCTGGGGTGGGGCCACCCCTCCTACCTTGGGTGCTCTTAACTTTTGTAGACTCCAGCTGCTGGATGTGGGCCCTGGGCAGAGGATCTGTGAAGGCCGTCTGAGTTAGACCCAGTCATGGGCATGGGGATTAGTGTCATCGCCTATCCCTAGAACCAGGGTTTTCCTGTGTTCTGTTTCACCCACCCCCTTCCCTTGTGTGTGTACTCCCTGATGCAATGGCGCATAGCTACCCTGCCAGCATCTGGCACGCTATTATGTGCTGCTGCTCTGCACTACTGCAGCACCCCCAGTCTCCACCAGGGGCCCCCAGCATGCCGAGCCCCCTGATGCCCTCCTCCCAGGACAGGAGAGCAGCCTGTTTTTCCCCACCATAATGCCCACATTTTCACCCATTACTTCATAGCACCTAGGGTCAGGTAAGAGGGACTGGAGGGTGGGTTGTCAGTGCCATGGGTGGGAAGGGGGACCCACTAACCATCAATGAGGGTTGGGCTGGGGGTGCTGAAGAGCACTGTTCGGGGATGGGCCGGGGGGATGATACCTGCACCAGGCTTCACACAGAGTTGGCACACAGGGGAAGGCTGTCAACCTTCTGGTGATAGGGTTCAAACAGGGAGAAGGGACCACTGCACACCAGGCAAACATCTCTTTACCTTGGGTGGGCATCGGATGGGGGGACCACTAGACAGCAGGGTATTGCTATGTGTACATTGGGCTTTGGTGTGGGAGGAGAGAGGGACTGCTAGACACCAGGGACATGGTTTAATACATCAGGCAGGGGAATGGGTGGGGGAGGGACCACTGGACACTAGGAACAAAGTTGTACTACATTGGGTGAGGGATCAGGTGGGGGAGGGATCACTGGACACCAGGGAAAATTCCTTGTGGACATTGGGAGAGATCAGGTGGGGGGAGGAACCATTGGACACCAGGAAAAATGTATTTTGTACATTGGGAGTTACCAGGTGGGGGGAGGGACCATTGGACACCAGGGACAAATTCTTTTCTATATTGAGAGATATCAGGTGGGGGGAGGGACCACTAGACATCATGGACTACTGTGTTTCAGGTTAGGTGGGCCACCACACTACCTCCACCAACCACTAGGGTTGCATGGATTATGTCAGGGTCTCAGTCAGCAGTTTTTGCATCATGCATGAAGACAGTGCAAAAGGCCCTTGCATGCAACAAATGCTTTGTGAATCAGACTGCGCTGAAATTTAGGTCCCTTCCCCTCTCCTCCCCTTCATTTGCATTGCAACTTCCTCCAAACTTTGCCTGGGCACAAACCCAGTTTGAGTGCACAAACTGGGTTTCTGTGAATAGCAACTCCACTCAAAGCCTGGTTTGCCCATGCAAACCCAGGTTTGCACCCTGGCAAAGTTTTGAGAAAAGGGGCCCTAGTCTTTAGCATGGTAGACAAAATGGTTCCAGTGCAACATGGTTCTAATTACAAGTGTGGATGCTGGACTGTACCATGCTTAACTGTAATGTATGCTTTTAAAGTGAAGTTCACTTTGGCATACACAGAAGCACAGTTTGCATGCTACTACAGACTGCAACACCCTCCAGACCACAATGCGGATGCAATGCCACCATGTTAGAACCGTCTGGATGCTAGCACACTAAGCATAACACAGTTTTTAAAAATATTTTTTCGAAACCATGCCTTAATGTGTATTGGCCTAAGGCACTAGAATGGAACAACTGTGTCAGTCTACAGGTCAGGTGATTTTATAAGATTACATCAGTTAATAAAAAAAATTGATTTCTTCATTAAAGGAACACAACAGCCTTAAATTGTTTAAACAAAGGCATAACAATTCTAATTTAGAGAGCTTTTCTCATCACTGCCTGCACGTACTTCTTTTAGAATATTCCATTATGGGGATTCTTACATTCAGTGCTGCTAAATAAACTCATAATTTCAGAGCAGATTAGCTCTGCTAGTTCAGGTTATCTTGTCCATTGGGAGCTATAGTCAATTAGGCATGGTGGAGAAGCTTCACATTTCTTTGTGGGTTAATTCTCCAGAAGGACAGAAGTGCCAGCAATAGCTGGTAAAGGGAGATAAACATTATACGCCCGAATAGCAGAATTTAATCCTTTCTGTTTTGTAAACCTAATCCATGAGTCAGTGGCAGAATACCATTTGGCGTACAGCAGTTAAGTGTTAGCTCTAATCCTATTCTAAATTGGAGCAAGCATGTTCCCAATTCAGAACAAAAATCCAATTATAAATGGCTATATTCTTCTCAGGTCATATGACCTGAACTTCCAGAACAGTTACTGTATGCCTCTCTCTAGACTCCTAAGGTGGAAACTGCTGTACTGCTGTTATTATTGCCACTAATCATTTAAACCTTGGCATGGGGGATAAAAAGCCAAAGACTTTAAGGATCTATTCTGAAAAACATAGCACAGTTGTTTGCAAAATGTTTCCATAAAATTGCATGGTGCTAGTGTGGATTTCATGATTAGAAATGTAGCTTTTTCAGTTTTATTCTACATGACTATGAAGAAATTACATTGAATAATTTATTTGGCAAACGACATGGAGTCTGTGTTATTTTCAGTCAATGCTGCTTATTCAGCCTCTGATTTTTTTTCAAATTTAATCCTTGCAATTCTTGTGCTGTACAAAAAATTGCTTCACCAAAAATAGCACAGGGCATCAGTAAATTAGTTTTGAGTGTGTAATTCATAAGGCATGGCTATTGTTCCTTGAAGAGATTTTAGTCAGAAAACTTACAAAGCCACATACCAACATAAGACTCTAGGTTCATTTAGACTGCCCTATCACCACTTCAAAAGCAGGGACCAACAGGTATGCTATACATGTACAGTACTAAGTATTACATTTTAGAGATTTCTCACCAACCGTAGTACCCAGAGTACAGCATCTTATGATTCCTTAGAAAGAAAACATTTTTCCAGTCTTAAGTTGAATGTTTGTACTGTCTTCACGTACACTTTTTCCAATGGTGGGCTCAGCAATTCCCTACATTCAGCACCCTCTGGGTAAAGACTGCTTCCTACCTTTACCCTTGAATTTACAAACCTTTGAGCATTACGGTGTGTCCTTGAGTCCTGTTGGAGCACACCAGATCAAACATTTATATCTGTTTGATCTTGTTGATGCTCTCAAGCATACAGAAGACTGAGATTATATTCCCTCCTTAGGGTCCTCTCCTCCAGGGTGAACATGTTAAGAGCCTCCTATCTCTCTTGATAGCATCTTCCTCCATTGCCATCGAATCTCATTTTACACATATCTTACGTTAGATACTAAATCTACAAGTATTCTGACAAAATGTTTCCTACTGAAATGCTGGCCAGTTTTAGTGCTCAGTTGTTAGCACATAACATGAAAACATAGACTCTGATGCAGAAGGAGACTGGGGGTCCATCAAGTCTAGCCATACTTATTCCTTCACCCCACTGACCTAGTACACTGGTGGGATGCCTCATTCTTCCCCTGCTCTTCCACCCCTCAATCCCATGTTGCTCCCTCAAGACTATGAATCCCCTTTGCCCTGACACAGTCATGTTTAAACCTGTTTGGGTAGCTTCCCCCCACAGCCTCTTCTGGCTGTCTGTTTCATGCACCACCATCCTGCCATGGGGGGTGGGGTGGGGCATGGGGCAAATGAAGCCGATAAGTCTGAAAGAAATCGGGTGACAGGGCTGGCACAGGGAGATATGGGTCAGCTAGAGTGGAAGAAAAATAGAAGCAACTGGGTAATCCTCTTTTTCTTTTAAATAGGGCAAGGCAACAGGATCTCTAAATTCAACCTAGACAGCCAACAGTAGGAGACAGAAGGGTCCTTTGTTTGATGTTTCATCCAAAGACAGTCTTGATTGATGTATGTTTTTTTCTGCCCTTGTTTCTCTTTTCTTTTATGTAAAGAGTAACAGTTTCAATTAGACAGTAGTCCCTATTATTGTATCAACCTATGACCTCCTTGTCCAGAAACCAGAGTCCATCCTCTGAACCACAGTGATAAAATGTTTTAGGATAAGGCCAGTTGAATGGCCTAGTGCTAGAGCACTCACTCTCTCTCCATGCAAGGACCCAGGATTACATTATGGGCCAGAGAACTGAGTCAAACCAGGAGGAAAAAAGAAAATCATTCTGATGAACACTTGTCTCTCATGGGGAGGAATCATTAACAGATCCTGCAGCATGCCTTCCCCTGATGACCCAGAGGGATGGGGAGGTATGCAGAGGGAAACATTCCACACTGCTCTCAGTGTTCAACACTTGAGTTTTGGCTTAGCATGCCTCTGCCAATTAAGGGTCTGCCCCTCTTGTCATGCTGGTGGATATATGTTTTCCCAATCCTAGCCAGACTGGGAGGCCTTCCAATGGGGAAATCTCATAGAGCTTGGTACGGGAGATGTGGAGGAGAGTCTGTGGTGGTCTGGAAACTCAGAAGCAGCTAGAGACCACTAGGAGCAGGGAGTGCCAAACGAAGTTAGTACAGGGGGAAAAAAAACAGATAAAATTGTAAATAAAACAGTATTTTAGGGTAAATGTTTCAGCTGTATGCGTACCCGAATTAAGGTACATGACCCTATACTCAAACAAGTCAATCAGATCGTACTGTTGAAATGAGAGATGCTGTAATATGATTTACTTTTATGCAACACTACAACACGAGCTGAGACTTTTACAGATGAACAGGATATTTGCAATAACTATGTATATTTTTGAAAACACATACATTATTCATGATCATTTTGAAAATGCATGATGAATGTTGAAATGTTGTTCTTTCTTATGATACAGTAAGCTGTATCAAGTTTTCTGTCTCTTTATTTACCCCTTAAAGAAAGAAACAGTGGTCAGTTAATGCTGCAACTCATGGTACAATATTACGTTTTACCCATACCTTTTTTTTTCCTTTACATATTGCCCTTTCTTGCCTGTCCCATAAGATGCTTCCTTTACCCAGTGTTGTCTTCTATCGCATTTTTTATATCTGAGATATTTAAATGAGTTCCATTAAATTTGGCAGCCCACAGGTTTTCAGCAATATTCTTTGTAGTAGGTATTAAACTCCTGTTTTTTAGCAGTGCTATTTTCTGCTACTTGACAGTGCCAAGCTCTTCTGGAGTGACACTGAGAAAACAGGAGTTCTCTGAGTGTTTTTTTTTCCCTTTTTTGCTGATGGTTGTGGAAAACTGCTTTTGTTATCTGGAAACACATTGTTAAGACATTGCTCACTGAGGACTTCAAAATTTACGATAAGGTTGTTGGACATCTTTTTTCTGGTTGATCACTTCAGAGTTGGTCTCTTCATGAGTCAGAAAAAATGGTGGTTGCTTGGTTTGAATTTGAAATGGGACTTGTTTTAGGTGCGCATTGTTGTCTCATAAATGCCCACATAGACAAGTCTCTTAGCCAATCAGAAGCCTCCAACAGTTCAACCCATTTTCTAAGTAAGCAATAAGACACAATGGAGTGTGGGTTGTTGTCTGATATGAGCATGCCCCAGGTGTGTAGTGATACATAAGGCGCTTGCACCAAGTGCCTTTAGCACCTGGGAAGTGCTCTTATCAGACACCAACCCACATCCCTGGAGTGTCTTATTGCACTTATTAAATGGGTTTTAAGTTCAAGTTAAAGCTTATTGCAGGAAAGACTCTGTTGAGCAAGCTCATTCACAAGGAGGTCCTGAGGCACATACACATACAGTTCGCAATTACATAGACAGGAGATATAAAATGTAGAACAACAAAGAAAAAAAATATATAATACAAGAGGTATACACAATAGAAGTCCTTATGCTATATATGCAGTACATTCCAGCTTTAACCTTGCCCTAAATTATGCAACACATTTCAGCTTAATAAGTAGAGGACCAGTTGGTACCTAGGAAGTTGACTTGGCGTTGGAGGCCTAGTAGCACCTACATATGTCTTTTAATTTAGAGATAGCTAGTGTTTTGTAGGAGTTAATTGCTACAATGCTGGTTAGCTTCAGCATGGCTTGTTGTTGGTTCCAAATGTTTGGGAGGGCATATGAGACAGCTCTTTGGCCAGCTGTGGTATGTGTCCTGGGAACATCTAGTAGGATAAGGTCAGATTTCCTTAGGGAGTAGGCGCTATGCGAGATGTGTATGAGAGACGTTAAATAGACAGGCAGCTTGTGGAGTAGTAATTTGAGGGTCCAAATGCCAGCTTGCAGGAGGTGTCTGGTGGCAAGAGAGGTCCACCCAACTGCTGCATAAAGATCACAGTGGTGGGTCCTGTACACAGAGTTAGTAATGAAGCAAAGAGTACGGTGACAGAGTACGTGCAGTTTAGATAGGCTCAAGGTTGGGGAGGAGATAAAGATAATGTCTCTGTAGTCAAGCAAGGGAAGGAATGTTGCTTGGACAAGTCTTTTGCGGTTCGCGAGAGAAAAGAGGGTCCTATTTCTAAAGAAGAAACCCAAGCGTGCTTTAAGCCTCTTTGATAGATCCTCGATGTGGTTGATGACGGAAAGCTTGTTGTCTATCCACATACCTAGATATTTAAATTTAGGTACGACTTCCAAGGGTTCACCTAGTGAGGTAACTATGAAGTTTTTAGGTGGGGTAGGTAGGGCACCAGACAAGGCAAGTCTCGAGAAAATCATTGTCTTGGTTTTTTTGGCATTTAAGAGAAGCTTAGCATTGATAAGGTTGCTTTCATACTGGATAAAGTCAGCTTGGAGTGCTTCCCTGCCTTCAGTTAAGGATGAGCCTGATGCATACAAAACCGTATTGTCCGGAAAGAAATGTATGCTAGAGTTCTTTATGTGGGAGTCAAGGTTGTTGATGTACAGGGAAAAAAGGATTGGTCCTAGGATGGAGCCTTGAGGGACTCCTCTGGCAATTTGAAGGGGGGCAGATAGTAGGCCATCAGCTTTGACTTTTTGTATTCTTCCCGTGAGATAACTGTTAAACCACTGTAAGGTAAGTGGAGTGGCACCTATGTAGACAACAGATGTGATTAGGAGGTGATGGTCTACAGTGTCGAAGGCCTTACTGAGGTCTAGAAAGACTGCACCAGTAACCTTCTTGGTGTCCATAGCATGGATCCAGTCATTAGAGACTTTAGCCAAGGCTGAGATGGTACTGTGCTTCGACCTGAAGCCAGATTGGGCAGGGTTTAGGAGTGAGTGCGCTTCAAGGTGATTTTTTAGTTGGTTGTATATAAGTTTTTCCAGCACTTTGGAGAGAACGGGCAAGATAGAGATAGGACGGTAGTTGTTTAAGTCACAAGAATCTCCTGATTTGAAGAAAGGAAGAACATGGGCAGATTTCCAGCAGGATGGAACAGTGGCTGTGGTAATAGAGAGGTTGAAGATGTGAAGGATGGGGGCTGTGAGCTGGGCTTAGCTTAACTGCAAGAAGAATGATTCAAGGCCATCGTCCCCTGCACTTTTCTTGGTGTCAAGGCCAAGAATTATGTCTTCGACTTCTTTGTAGCTAAAGAGGCACAACTGGAAATGTCCTGACCGTAGTGTTTCATGAAAGTGTGGGTGGAACTCCAAGTGGCTGCTGCACAAATGTCAGCAGCAGATATATTTTTGAAAGAAGCAGCCTTTGTCAATTCCAGATGTTTGCTTGCCTGTCTGTGCTGTGCAGGTGTTGGTACTGACAGTGCACAGATGCAGATGTCCTGTGCCAAGGGAATACTCCATCCAGGAGCTATGCACTTCTGTGCAGTGATGGATGTGAACAATTCATGGAGCTGTCTGGTGAGCTATGGAAGTGCAGGGCCCTGGGGTTTGTGTGCTTCCATGTGGCCACAGATACAGATGCACAGGGCAAACAGTGCATCTGTCAGCCAATTCACAAGGCTCTCTGCCACCCACAGGTGGAGAGTTACAAGGCCCTGTGTCAGGATGACAGTTGTCTTCACTATATGGTACCCAGGCCCATGCAGAAAACCCTGCACCTTTCATTCCCTGGCTGGGGGGGTTGCATTACACCATCATTCCCCCACTCTCACCTTAAACAGCTGGATCACTGAGGTCACCCCCATACTCAGTCCACAACATGGAATCACAAAGCATGGCCACTGGGGGGAAGACTGGCTCTATACACAAAGGTTGTTAAACAATTATTTTTTTTTTTAATTTTGACCCCATTTCAAGATAATTATTGTATGATTCGCCTTATAAACATGACATGTACCATTTACAGTATACTGGCCAAAATGTAATTTCACAGCAGAGGTGCGAATGCACAACTAGTCCAGGATTTAAACAAGCATTTGTCAATGCTGAATGTTGATTACGTTGGTCCATTGAGCTCGCTCAGTGGCCTCTGTCACTCGCTCTTTCTGTTTCTTCTAGTGCTGGGCTTCTGCCTGTATTGGCACCCTTTTCAGTCCACAAAGAAATTTGCAGCAGTCCCAACAGAGCTCTGTTAAGCTCACTCACTCCCGCTCCCTCACTTGCTCATTCTGTGTCTCTCGCTGCTGCAGCCTGTACTTTTGTAATGGGCTCCTGCCTGCGTTGGGGGCTTTTTCTGCTCACAAAGAAATCTGCAGCAGCCCCGACACAGCTCTGTTGAGCTCGGCTCACTCACTCGTTGTGTTTCTCCAGGCACTGCAGGCTCAGCCCTTTTGTACAGGGCTCCTGCCTGCATTGCTGCCTTTTTCTGCCCACAAAGCAATCTGCAGCAGTCACGATACAGCTCCATTGAGGTCACTCACTCCCCTTGTCTCACTCGCTCATTCTGTTTCTCCTGGTGCTGCAGGCTGCCCTTTTGTATGGGGCTCCTGCCTCTGTTGGTGCCTTTTTCTGCCCACAAAGAAATCTGCAGTAGTCCTGACGGTGGTCTGTTGAGCTCGCTCACTCCCCCTCTCTTATTCGCTCATTCCATTTCTGCCAGCGCTGCATGCTGCCATTTTGTACTGGGCTCCTGCCTGCATTTGCACCTTTTCCTGGCAAGAAAGAAATCCGCAGCTGTCCCAACAGAGCTCTGTTGAGTTCGCTCACTCCCCCTATCTCTTGCACTCATTCTGTTTCTCCTGGCACTGCAGGCTGCCCTTTTGTACTGGGATCCTGCCTCTGATGGCACCTTTTCCTGGCCACAAAGAAATCTGCAGCAGTCCCGACAGAGCTCCGTTGACCTTACTCACTCCCCTTCTCTCACGCACTCTTTCCATTTCTGCCAGCACTGCAGCCTACCCTTTTGTACAGGGCTCCTGCCTGCGTTGCTGCCCTTTTCTGCCCTCAAGGAAATTTGCAGCAGTCATGATAGAGCTCTGTTGAGCTCGCTCACTCCCTCTCTCTCACTCACTGATTCTGTTTCTCCCTCCGCTGCAGGTTGCCATTTTGTACTGAGCCCCCGCGTGCATTGCTGCATTTTTCTATCCACAATGAAATCTGCAGCAGTCCCAACAGAGCTCTGTTGAGCTCATTCATTCCCCTTCCCACACTCGCTTGTTCTGTGTCTCCCACTGCTGCAGTCTGCCCTTTTGTACTGGGCTCCTGCCAGCATTGGCGGCTTTTTCTGCCTACAAAGAAATGTGCAGCTGTTGCGACACAGCTCCGTTGAGCTCGCTCACTCCCCCTTTCTCAGTCACTCGTTCTGTTTCTGCTCACGCTATTGGCTGGCCTTTTGTACTGGGCTCCTGTCTGCATTGCTGCCTTTTTCTGCCCACAAAGCAATCTGCAGCAGGCACGATACAGCTCCGTTGAGGTCGCTGACTCCTCTTGTCTCACTCGCTCATTCTGTTTCTCCTGGTGCTGCAGGCTGCTCTTTTGTACAGGGCTCCTGCCTCTGTTGGTGCCTTTTTCTGCCCTCAAAGAAATCCAAAGCAGTCCTGACAGAGGTCCATTGGGCTCGCTCACTACCCCTCTCTCACTCACTCATTCCACTTCTGCCGGTGCTGCAGGCTGCCCTTTTGTACTGGGCTCCTGCTTGCATTTGCACCTTTTTCTGCCCAAAAAGAAATCCACAGCTGTCCCGACAGAGCTCCGTTGAGGTCCCTCACTCCCCCTGTGTCACTCGCTCATTCTGTTTGTCCTGGTGCTGCAGGCTGTCCTTTTGTACTGGCCTCCTGCCTCTGTTGGCACCTTTTTCTGGCCACAAAGAAATCTGCAGCAGTCATGATAGAGCTCCGTTGAGCTTGCTCACTCCCCCTGTCTCACTTGCTCGTTCTGCTTCTCCCGCCACTGCAGGCTGCCATTTTGTACTGGGCCCCTGTGCACATTACTACCTTTTTCTACCCACCAAGAAATCCACATCAGTCCCAACAGACCTACATTGAGCTTACTCACTCCTCCTCCCTCACTCACTCGTTCTGTGTCTCCCGCTGCTACAGCCTGTCCTTTTGTGCTGGGCTCCTGTCTGTGTAGGGGGCTTTTTCTGCCCACGAAGAACTCTGCAGCTGTCCCGACAGAGGTCTGTTAAGGTCGCTCACTCCCTCTGTCTCACACACTCATTCTGTTTCTCCCGGCACTGCAGGCTGCCCTTTTCTACTGGACTCCTGCCTCTGTTGTCACCTTTTTCTGCAGCAGTCCTGACAGAGCTTCGTTGAGTTCGCTCACTCACTCCCCCCCCCCAATCACTCGTTCTGTGTCTCCCTCTGCTGCAGGCTGCCTTTTTGTACTGGGGTCCTGCCTGCGCTGGTTGCTTTTTCTGCCCACAAAGAGATCTGCAGCAGTCCTGACACAACTCCGTTGAGCTCACTCACTCCCTTACTTACACTCACTCATTGCGTTTCTCCCGGTGCCACAGGCTGGCCTTTTGTACTGGGTTCCTGCCTGAGTTGGCACATTTTTCTGCCCTCAAAGATATCTGCAGCTGTGCCGACAGAGCACCGTTTAGGTTGCTAAGTCCCACTGTCTCATGCACTCATTCTGTTTCTCCTGGCACTGCAGGCTGCCCTTTTGTACTGGGCTCCTGCCTCTGTTGGCACCTTTTTCCTGCCACAAAGAAATCTGCAGCAGTTCCGACAGAGCTCTGGTGAGCTCGCTCACTCACTCCGCCTCTCTCACTTGTTCATTCTGTTTGTCCTGCTGCTGCAGGCTGCCCTTTTGTACTGGGCCCTTGCGTGCATTGCTGCCTTTTTCTGCCCACAAAGAAATCTGCAGCAGTCCCAAAAGAGCTCCAGTGAGCTTACTCACTCCCCCTCCCTCACTAGCTCATTCTGTCTCACGCTGCTGCAGGCTGCCCTTTTGTACTGGGCTTCTGCCTGCGTTGGCACCTTCTTTTGCCCACAAAAAATCCACAGCTGTCCCGACCGAGCTCCATTGAAGTTGCTCATTCTGCCTGTCTCACTCACTCATTCTGTTCCTCATGGCACCACAGGCTGCTGTTTTGTAGTTGGTTCCTGCCTCTGTTGGTGCCTTTTTCTGCAGACAAAAAAATCTTCAGCAGTCCTGACAGAGCTCCGTTGAGCTCACTCACTCCCCCTCTCTCACTCACTCATTCTGTTTCTGCCGGCGCTGCAGTCTGCCCTTTTGTACTGGGTTGCTGCCTGCATGCCACCTTCTTCTGCCCATGAAGAAATCTACAGCAGCCATGATAGAGCTCCAGTGAGCTCGTTCACTCACTCACTCCCCCTCTCTCACTCGTTCATTCTGTTTCTCTCACCGCTGTAGGCTGCCCTTTTGTACTGGGTCTCTGCGTGCATTGCTGCCTTTTTCTGGCCACAGAGAAATCCACAGCAGTCCCAACAGAGCTCCAGTGAGTTCTTTCACTCCCTCCCCCTCCCTCACTTGCTCATTCTGTGTCTCCCGCTGCTGCAGGCTGCCCTTTTGTACTGGGTTCCTGCCTGCATTGACGCCTTTTTCTGCCCACAAAGAGATCTGCAACAGTCCTGACACAGCTCCATTGAGATCACTCACTCCTCCTTTGTTACTCACTCATTCCGTTTCTGTGAGTGCTGCAGGCTGGCCTTTTATGCTGGGCTCCTGCCTGCATTGCTGCCTTTTTCTGCCCACAAAGAAATTTGCAGCAGTCATGATAGACCTCCATTGAGCTCGCTCATTCCCCCTCCCTCACTCGCTCATTATGTTTCTGCTGGCACTGTTGGCTGGCCTTTTGTACTGGGCTCCTGCCTGTGTTGCCGCCTTTTGCTGCCCACAAAGAAATCTGCAGCAGTCATGATAGAGCTCCGTTGAGGTCACTCAATCCCTCTGTCTCACTCACCCTTTCTGTTTCTCTTTGTGCTACTGGCTGCCCTTTTGTAGTGGGCTCCTTCCTCTGTTGATGCTTTTTTCTGCCCAAAAAGAAATCTTCAGCAGTCCCAACAGAGCTCCGTTGAGCTCGTTCATTCCCTGCTCTCACTCACTTGTCCCATTTCTGCCGCCGCTCCAGGCTGCCCTTTTGTACTGGGATCCTGCCTGCATTGCCACTTTCTTTTGCCCACAAAGAAATCTGCAGCAGTCATGATAGAGCTCCGTTGAGCTCACTCAACTCCCCCTCTCACTCGCTCGTTCTGTTTCTCCCATTGCTGCAGGCTGCCCTTTTGTACTGGATCCCTGCATGCATTGCTGCCTTTTTCTTCCCACAAAGAAATCTGCAGCAGTCCTGACACAGCTCCATTGAGCTCGCTCACTCACCCTCTCTCACTAGCTCATTCTGTTTCTGCCGGCGCTGCAGGCTGGCCTTTTGTACTGGGTTCCTGATGCATTGCCACCTTTTCCTACCCACAAACAAATCTGCAGCAGTCACACTAGAGCTCCGTTGAGCTTGATCACTCCCCCTCTCTCACTTGCTCATTGTATTCCTTCCGGCACTGCGGGTTGTCCTTTTGTACTGGGCTCCTGCCTGTGTTGGCACCTTTTTCTGCCCACAAAGAAATCCGCAGCTGTCCCGACAGAGCTCCGTTGAGGTAGCTCACTCCACCTGTCTTATGCACTCATTCTGTTCCTCCTGGCGGTGCAGTCTGCCCTTTTGTACTGGGCTTCTTCCTGCATTGGCACCTTTTTTCTGCCCACAAAGAAATCTACAGCAGTCCCAACAGAGATTAGTTGAGCTTGCTCACTCCCCCCTCTCTCACTCTCACTCAATCCTAATCTGTCCCAAACACTGATTTCCGACAGTGACTGCGTATTCTGTGTCAGAAGTGCAAAAACATATTTCGGCCAGGATGTGAAAAATGACAGCTGTACTGTTCATAAGGAGGTGTGGAAAAATGCCAGTGTTGAAAATGTGGCATGAAAATATTACTAATTTGCGAAGTTACAAGGGTGCATGGAAACTGCACAACGCACGTTCATAACACAATCATTTTGTGGAGTTTCATCACAAAATCTTCAACATAGGCATTTTAGCACCTCTGCTCATGAATAATGTCAGTGTGATTTTCTTAATGTGTCCCAAACACCGGATTTCCCACAGCAACCGCAGAATTGTGCGCCGGCAGTGCGAAAACAAATTTTGGCCAGGATGTGAAAAATGACAGCAGCACTGTTCATAAGTAGGTGCAGAACAATGGCAATGTTCAAATCTGGAGTGAAAATATTATACATTTGCAAACTTATGAGCGTGCATGCAACCTGCGCAATGCACGCTAGTAACGAGTATCGGCACCAAATTTTCAATGTAAGAATTTTAAGACCTCTGCTCATGAACAGTGTCACTGTCATTTTCGTAATCTGTCCTGAACACTGATTTCCCACAGCAACTGCGCTATTCTGTGCTAGAAGTGCGAAAACACATTATGGCCAGCATGTGAAAAATGACTGCTGTACTGTTCACAAGGAGGTGTTGAAAAAATGCCAAGGGTGAAAATCTGGCATGAAAATATTGCAAATTCACAAAGGTATGAGCGTGCACTGCAACTGCGCAACACGCTCGTAAAACAGTCATTTTATGGATTTTTTTCCACCAAATTTGCAACATAGGCTTTTTGAGAGCCCACCTCATGAACACTGGCACTGTTGTTTCGTTAATCTGTCCAAATTAGGGGAGGCAGTATAGCGCATTGGTTTAAGGCTCTGAGCTGCAAATCTGGTGACATCCAGCAGACCAGACCTGGGTTTGAATCCCACAGCTTCCACTTACATACTGTGGGGCCCTGAGCAAGTCACTTAACTTCCCTGTGCTCCCAGGTCACTCCTGTAAAACAGCTTTCAGTTTAGTGTGCTACTCCTGGTTAAACAAAAAAAAAAAAAGGTGATTCCTCGCAGTGACCACAAAATCACCTTTCAAAGCTAATTAATGCCATGACAGTGGCAGAATTCATGAGGAGGGCTCCCAAAAAACCCAGGTTGAAAATGTGGTGCCAAAATTCCAAAAAATGACTGAGATTTGCATCAAAGTTGAAAAACCCTATTTATTCCATACACAGCTTACTGGCATTTCCTCAATTCGCAGTTACCTGTGTTCCTGGTCCACTGTAGGTCGTCGCGCCAGACTCTTGAGGTAAGTATGGGGAGGCAGGGTGCGCAGTGGGTGGGTGCAGGTTGTGGGAGGGGGGCAGGGAGACCAGCAAGGGACCATTTCCTTTATTCACAGTGGAAAAAAATAAAAAACATCACAGGACCATTTTTTTCTTGAGGGGATGTGTGCGCTGGGGTGGGCTCCCAGCGTGCCAATCGACTCTTTTTGTGGGGGCAGCTGGCAGCCCAGTAGAGTTGAGCACCCCACTGGCACACAAAAAAGGGGCCACATGCCAAGCGATGAGGACTGGGCACCCCCATCGGCATAGAACAAAAGTGGAGGGTGACATTATGCCAACGGGATTCGGCACCCGTCGCTGCACATACTGGTATGGGGCCTACTTGAGCCGATGGGGATTGCGAACCCCCATCAGCAAAAAGAAACAGGGGAGGGAACATGATGCTGAGGGGGATTGGGCACCCCCTCTGCAAACAGGCGGGGAAAGCAAGGGAGCCCTGTGGTTAAAACTTCTCAAGGTTGTGGCACGCTGGCTGAACTAGTGTCAGCAGCAGCGTGCCATGCCATTGGGGAAGCGGGCCAAGCCTTTTAAGGCTGTGGGGGCATTGGCCACAACAGTGCCAAGCCTCCACAACCTGCTTCTGGCAACCTGCCACAATATGTTTCTTGCGCATGCACGCAATCAACATAAGAAGAGACTGTTAGAAATTAAAAAAAGTGACATTTATAGAACAGACCTCTTCAGTTCAGAGAGATAGTCAAGAACTCAGCCTCTGCAGTTGTCTTGGTAGAGCATAAAACTTAGCTGGAAATTCTTTGTTGTCCTTGGAACTGCTGTAAAGACTATCAACATGATTCTTGCATTGCATTGAGGGTGAGGGTGCTGCAGTGTTCTTTTCATGTTTCTATCCACAACTGTGACAGATACAGTTAACAGAAATGACTATCTTTGTCATACAGAAGATCTGATGTGGTTTTATCTTTAGTTTACTTATCAGTCACAAAGTCTACTGATTATTTCTTATCCCCTTTGTAGTCACATCTCTCAAATATATATTCTGATCTGCATACAATTTGAATATTGCATCTGTTTCATAAAGCAAATATGGATGAATACACTTGCTACTTCAGCAGCTTAGAATGCTTGGCCAGTTGGGATGAAACCATCTTCATGTATTGTATAACACAATTTAAATGTAAATCAGTGGAAAATTTCAAACCATGTTGTGACTGCCTGCTGGAATGTGTTATAATTGAGAATGTGCTTCTATATAATATGTAACAGCAATGTAAGCAAGATTTTTAAGACTACTTTTGAAATGGTCTCAGTTATGGAGTTTTGTTTGCTGACTCAAAAACATAATCAATTACATGATTTCCGAAAATATAATTTATTACTGATCATTGCTCACTGTTCAATTACTTTTGTGCCAAAAGGGTTGAGTCACGCAGCACTGGCAACTAACCAATAGCCTGTACTGTACAGAATGAAAGAAAGATGTTGAGTCAGGCTAAGATGAAAATAAAGCAGAGTTGAGTTATAAAAAATTGCTATGCTGAGCCATGTACAGGAAGAAAAAAACAATTAATTCGACTTCCACTCTTAAAAAGTAATCTACTAAATTAAAATAATTTCTTTTAAAAATTCCCTACAATAATCCATTATTTAGAAAAATAATCAGAAGGAACAAAGCAACTGACATTTGGTGCTCCAAGAAGTAGCATTCAGGAAAGGCAGTTCACAAGAAAAGAAGTGTACGGAACTCTTTTTTTTTTTTTTTAATGAACAATCCTTTATACTCCTCCCCGTACGGCCCCCATCTGACCGGCTCTCCCAGCTCCATCCCCGAATTACAGGGGCTTACCTTATGCCTGGTCCTGGAAATGGTGCCTGCGGAGAGTCGGTTGCCTTCTGCTGCCAATGTTTTCCTCATTTTCTCCCATTTTTACCGAGGGCCCCCAGGAGAAGGTTGCATGCGTGTGGAGGCACGCATGCACCTTACAGCCCCAGTAACGACCCTCCTCCTCCTGCCCCATTGGCCTATAGCCGGCACTTTGCTTGCGCAGCCCCTCGGCCTCCACCAGGGGGCAGCCTTGAGTGAGGGATGCCATACCACCTCCCCAGAGAAGAGAGTTGCCTGTCGGCAGTTCCATCCAGCTCCACCCTCCCCCCCATGCTGACCTCCAGCGACCCAGGCTTGCTCCTGAACCTGGGTCACCGGCGTGTCATGAGGTGAGACATCCAGTGCCTCAGCCCTCTGCGCCACTGGGCCAGTGTGTACAGAACTCTTAAAAAAGGATATAGGAGTCAGCCTGGCAGCATGGTGGTAGAACTACTGCTTGCTTCACTAGCAATCTGGGTTTGGGGTGGACTTAAGTTAATTGCATAGGGGATAACCAGGGGAGAGAATAGACCATCCCAAGGAATTATTTCCTGTGTCAGGGTGGGGGAACAGATTACTCCACTACTTATCTGCCACCTTGCAGAAACCAGGTGGCAGCAGATCAGGGATGTCAACTCAATGATGGCTGCTGCTGAGTACCAATATGCACATATTTGGTGTGTCACTGCACAGTCTGCAGCCCTGAATGAAAATGTGCGTGAAAAAAAAACTTCCAGGTGGGATGGTGCTCCAGTGCTTTGTTGGCACCACTCTCAACTTGGCCCCCTCTTCTGGATTCTGGATTATGCTCCAGAGGGACCTGACAAGCCATGATTGTACCACCATATGGGTAATCCATGGGAGATTCACTGGCAGAAGGGTTAAAACTCAGAGAAGGTAGATGATGGGGTTAGTCATTTTGGTAACCAGGTAAGGCCCACTAGGCACAACTGCCTGTTTTTGAGGGCAACATGGGAGCACTGGGGAGGTTAAGTGACTTACATAGAAACATAGAATTTAATGGCAGCTAAGAACCTCTTGGCCCACCTAGTCTGCCCATTTCCCTACCTAATGGATAAGCTGCCGATCCTAGTTAACAAACAGCCTACTTCCTCCTACCCCCCCACTAGAATTGCCTTATGTCTGTACCATGCATTATTGAATTCCCCCACTGTTTTTGACTCCGCTACCTCTTCAGGATAGCCATTCCATGTATCCACAACCCTCTCTGTGAAAAAATACTTCCTCACATTACCTTTGAGCAGTCCCCCCATCTTCAAATTGTGACCCCTTGTTCTTGCACATCTCTTTTTCTGAAAGATGCTACCCTCTTGGACTTTTTTGATTCCCTTCAGGTACTTGAAAGTTTCTATCATGGCCCCCCCCCACTCTCCCCTTTCCTCGACAGTATACATATTAAGCTCTTTTAATCTCTCTCTTTGTATGTCTTCTAGTGAAGAACCTGCACCATTTTAGTTGCCCTTCTCTGGACAACCTCCATCCTGTCTATGTCCTTGTGGAGACAGGGTCTCCAGAACTGCACACAGCACTCCAGATGGAGTGTCACCAACTGTCTGTACAGAGGGATAACAACTTCTTGTCTTCTACTGGTGATGCCTCTCCCTATGCATCCCAGTATCCTGCCAGCCCTCCTTACTGTCCTCTTACACTACTTGCCCACTTTTAGTTTTTCTGATATGACTACCCCTAGGTCCCTTTCCATTTTTGCTGTTGTTAAAATCTCACTCCCCATTGTGTACTCTTCCCATGGGTTTTTGTTTCCCAGGTGCATTACTTTGCACTTCATTGTGCTTGAATTTAAGCTGCCATACATTTGACCATTCCTCCAACGTTGCCAAGTCCCTTTTCATCCTTTACACCCCAACTTCTGTATTGACCCTGTTGCAGATCTTTATGTCGTCTGCAAAGAGACATACTTTTCCTTCCAGTCCCTCTGCAGTGTCACTTATAAAGACATTAAAGAGGACCGGTTCCAGAACTGAACCCTGCAGTACTCCACTAGTAACCCCCTTTCATCTGAGTGGACTCCATTTACTAATATCCTCTGTGTCCTGTTGTTCAGCCAATATTTTACCTAGGCTACCACCTTGGGACCAACTCCAAGGCTGGCTAACTTGTATATTAATCTTTTGTGTGGGAATGTGTCAAATGCCTTGCTAAAGTCTAGGTAGGCCATGTCCACAGCCACTCCCTGGTCTACTACTTTGGTCACCCACTCAAAGAAATCTATTAGATTTATCTGACATGACATTCCCACTGTGAATCCATGCTGCCTTGGGTCCTGTGCCTCGCTGGCCTCTAGGTACTCAACAATTCTTTCCTTCATAAGTGATTCCATCATTTCCCCTACCACTGAGGTCAAACCAACAGGTATGTAGTTTCCTGCCTCTGCCTTGCTCCCACTTTTGTGAAGTGGAATCAGATCTGCCATCCTCCAGTCCTCAGGTACCACCCCATCCTCCCATGATTTGTTAAATAGGTTAGTCAGTGGTGTCACTAGTTCTACCCTTAGTTCTTTTTGAACTCTTGAGTGAATCCCGTCAGGCCCCATTGCATTGTCCACCTTCAGTTTTAAGAGTTCTTTCAGAACTCTTTCTTCTGTGAATGGACTGGTTTGATCCCCCTATCCAGAGCATTTCTATTATTTGGTTTAGGTACCTTCCTTTCCTCTTCTTTTGTGAATACTGAGCAGAAGTTTTCATTCAATATCCCTGCTTTTTCACTGTCACCCTCTGCCCACATTCCTTCCCCTTTATTAAGCATCAGCATCCCTCCCTTGGTCTTTCTTCACTTTCTAATATAGCTATAAAAGGTTTAATCCCACTTCTTAACAGAGTTGGCTCTCTTTTCCTCAGTTTGGGCCTTTGCTATTTGGACTGCCTTCCCTGCCTCCTTCTGCTTTAACTGATATATTTTTCTGTCTTGCTCCTTCTGTGTTTCCTTATATTTCCTGAATGCTATCCTTTTCTCCTAAACCTTCCCTGCCATCTCTTTTGAGAACCATAGTGGTTTTTTCCTTCATTTTGTTTTGTTGATTTGCTTTACACAAAGGCTTGTTGCCTCTGTGATGGCAGTTTTGATTTTCCCCATTGTTCTTCCACTCCTCCTTCTTGCCTGTTTGCTATTGCTTTTCTGAGACAGTCTCCAATTTTGCCAAAGTCAGCCCTCCTAAAGTCCAACACCCCTGCTTTTGTATGGCTTGACTCTACAGCTGTATTGATTGTGAATCACACTGTTTGATGATTGCTAGTTCCCAGATGGCTACCCACTTCTAAATCTGAGATCCTCTCTCCACCCCATTTGAAAGTACCAGGTGTAAGACTGCACCCTCCCGAGTGGGTTCCAACACCAGCTGTCCGAGGCATGCCACCTGTAGGGCATTGAGAATGATCCTGGTCTTGGATGTGGCTGTAGTCAAGGTGCTCCAGTAAACATCTGGCATATTCAGGTCCCCATCAACAACATCTCTCCTTTTTCTGCCATTCTAAGGATTCCTTCTATCATTTCATTGTCCATTGCCTCCCCTAAGATGGTGGTCTGTAAACAACCCCTGTGAGGATTGTGGTGCCATTTCCTGTCTCCAGGGTGAACCACAGTGCCTCCTCCCCTCCCTGCTTACCCTTTAGTTCTGTTGCTTTGGTTTCTTTCCTTATGTAGAGAGCTACTACTCCTCCTCTTTTACCCTCCCTGTCCCTCCTGTAGATTGTGTAGCCTGGTATGTTGACATTCTAGTCATGGTTCTCTGTGTACCATGTTTCTCTGACTACCACAATATCCAGGTGTCCCTCTTCCATCAAGGCCACTAGTTCAGAAAGCTTGTTACCCAGACTATGGGCATTGATTCTCATCACCCTTCATTTTTCATTAGCCTTACCCCTTTTAGGCCTGTCCCTGTCCTTACTGCCTTTGCCTTTTCTGGATTTACCCCTGTTCTGCTCCCTTTTGACTTATGTACCTTTGTGTCTACTTCACTAACTACCCTGTTTTGTGGGGGGGAGGGCTGGGATTTCCCTGCTTCTCTTCAGTGCCTCCCCCCTTGGCTAGTTTAAATGATTGCCAATGAAGCATTTAAACCTATAACCTAGGATCCTGGTTCTCTTCCTGGACAGAAGCAGACCATCATTCCAGTATAGGACTGTATCCCTCCAGGTGGACCTCCAGCCCCCAATGAAGCCAAATCCCTGAGCTCTACAACAGTTTTTCAACCAGTCATTGAATCCCATGGTGCAGAGTACCCTAGCCTCACCCGTGTCATAGACAGGTACCACTTCCAAGAAAGTTACAGTGTGTGCCACTTGCCTAAGGCCCCTCCCCAACTCCACAAACTCCTGCTGCACTGCTCTGATCCAATTTCCAGCCAGGTCATTTGTCCCTAGGTGGACAATGACATCCTGCTCCCTCCTTTAGGCAGCTGCTCCCACAATCCTGAGGATTTGCTTCCTGTTGCTCCAAGCCATGGGGTCAGGCAGGCACCTTACCTCATTCTCCCTTCCTTTCCCCAGTTCTACCCCCTAACGATTTAGTCCCCCATCAGGAGTTGTTTCCTTCCCCTGTGGGGTCCCATGCCACCCTCCTGTGGGCTTCCTTTGTGGAGGTTACCAGCATCCTCCTTGGTCTCCACTGTGGGTGTCTCCACAGAGGAACCACACTCCACCAGAGTGGTGAAATAATTGTGAAGAGTAACAACTGGAGGGATGTGCTGCTGTTCTGCCACCCTCACCCTCCCTGAGCCCACCGTGGTCCAACCTCTCATTTTCTTGGCAACCTCTGAGGAAGTGGTGATGGCCTGGGTGGCCCCTGAGTGGGGGATGAGGTTTCCCAAATGCTCTCCAGGTCAGCATGGAGACAGACAACCTCCTCACTCAGACCAGAGTGGTGCCTATAAATAGGGCAGCAATGCAGCCTCCAGAACATCTCCCAGAAGACTGCTGCTCCACAGCCAGTGCATTGCACCACTCCCCACATGTCTGTATCCCTTCCTGTTTAAAGGTTTTTTTTTGTTTGTTTTTGTGTGTGCAAGTGTGTGAGTGTGTTCATCCCCATTCAGTGTGCTTTGCCTTAAAGGATATGAACAGGTGTATGTCCTTTGCACTTTTTGGGAAGTGATGTCAGAACCCCTGATACAAAGGAAATTATGCACTTAGGGCAGGTGGGGTGAGGGGCAGGTGGGTGGGACTAAGTCAGTACCCTCCAGAAACAATCAACTGCAACTCTGACCCACCACCCTGATGAGTGGCTTCCTTCCTTTTAGACAGCTATTTCACAGAGCTTAAGTAACAGGTCAAGTCACAAATGACTGCAAATATTCTCCCAGCTAAATTTCCTCTCTGGCAAATAAAAGTCACACTAAGAAAAGTCAACCCCAAAAACAGAGAACCAAAACACTGACTTCTACTTACTTACAAATGCCCCAAAATTAAGAATTTAATTCAGTGTACTTCTATTAAATCACCTCCTTGCTAAAAGAAAGCTGGTGGCCACTCTCTGTCTCACCTACAGCAGACTTGCTCAGAGTCACACAGTATGCAAGTGGAGGTTGTGGGAATCTCTTTATGTTGGGTAGGTGTCCAAAAGGAGAAACACATTGATTTTGAAAAAAGAATAAATAGGAGAGAATAAATATTTAAAATTGTTTGGTTTCTATATACAGTGTTTCCCAACCTTATGCAGTACAAATACTCTAAAGAGTCAAACTCAGTGCAAAGTTGTCATGGCTAACAATATGTAATTCCTTGCTGAGGACAGGCTGAAAAGCTTCATTCGTGTCAAGCAAATTGTGGCCCTACTGAAGAGCTGTGTCAACACATCCTACAGGGCCAAACACAAAGTACTGTATCCCCGGCAAACTGGATTGCTGACCTGGTTAGGCACACAGGATCACCACTTAAAGTGGACAGTAACTGTATGTAACTGCTCTCGGTCAAGCAATCAAGTGGGAAGGATAATTATTTATCCAACTTGACACTATAGAAGAATGATATGTTGGTCAGATGGGAGAAAGGGTACTGCTGGATGCAGGGATATATGTTACATGGTTGGGGCTGGGAAGGAGGACCTATGTTTGATCCAGCCAGGGGTTGGGGGCCTGTAATTAGTCTAGTCAGGGTAGAAGTTTGGGAATACTATGACTTCAGGGTTCCTTGCTGCTATGTGTCAGAAGTCCAAGGCACATACTCATGTTACATAGTGCACCATGAACAACACTACAAGTTACCCTCTTGCACCTACCTGTCCTTGCTTGGGTGTTAGAAATTATAATTTGCATTGGCCTCACTGACAAGGAGGCCCTCCCACATGGCACATGCTAACATTCTTATACACAATATTTAAATTTTGGGTGGCATCACAATGCAACGAAAGCTGAGTGATTATTTTGTGCCACCAATGAGTGCTATTAGGAACCAAATTGTATATGTTTTGAAAAACGCTGGTGATCGCCATCTGAAGGCATGTAATAGGCTGGTATCCATAGCTATAGGAGGTGGCACTGTACTCCATGGGCACCAACTACCTGTCTGCCTTGAAGTGCTACAGATAGTGCAATGTATTATCATCTTTATGACTTATCATATGTTTACAAGTGCCATCTGTGTATTGTGGGCATGGACAATTGCCTGTCCACCTTGAGGCATTGCAGATAGTGTTCTTCATGACTCATCATGTGTTTATTCAGAAATAAAGCTTTTGTTGTATAAATACACAGCACCACAAACAGTAGTCCACAGCAGACGCATGCCAACAGCACCTGTAACATGTAAGCTACAGTGATTCATGGTCATTGCTGATCTCAGGGCTTCCCCCCATTTGTTATCAATTTCAACCTTTACAATTTCTGCATTAAGTCGTTCAACTGAATTGTAAAAAAAAAAAAAAAAAAAAACAATGTTCGGTCCCCTAGGTCAAAGCCAAACTGAAGTTGGCTCTGGCCTACTTCTCTCACCATTACTCAGTCACTCAGATCTGATAGGAGCAACTGAATCCAATTGGAATGTCCAATAGTATGTGTACAAAAGAATAATTTTTCTCATATTCATAATGTGAGAGACGTTTTCCACTCACATAGAGATCATTGGAGGACATTGCTGCAGTCATTTCAGGATGATATACTTATGTGCAGTACTGTGACTAACATAAAATTCAGCTATCTGACTTAATTAAAATCATAACAGTTTTCTGGATACAGAACAAACACCAACATATGGTGAATAAATTCCAAGCAGTGTATAATTCCTATAGCAATTTAAGTCATGACCTCAAGCCCAAATGAAAATTTCTAGAATCTCATAAAGCTTTTGTTTTTTTCTTGCAAAGATATTGCGGAGTAGCCATAGGAAAACCACAGACTTGGCGCATAAAGTGGGTTCACCCATGCTGGTGTTCAGGAGATGTGATTGTAGTAACTTAGGGCACGGGAAAAATGTTGCCATGTCATGACCATGGGTGACATTGCACCACAAGAAATTTACTGCTCCAAAAGACCCCTGGGTGACTTATGCTTTGTGGAGGGCTTTGCCCCTGTGCTCTCCACACCCCCCAAACTAAATATAACTGCCTCCGGATCAGGCATGCCATGAAGGATGGGTGAATTGTGCAGCCACTGAACATGGTGTGAGTGCAGGGTGCTCTAAAATCCAGAATGCCCCTGTCACTCATGACCTTATTACATTGCCTACATGAAAGTGCCCTCCCTGATCATGGAGCCCTCACAATGGCACACCCATAAAATGTGCAGAAAGAACTACTGGGTCTCTAAGTGTCATAATTATGAAAAGATGGATGGACTACTACTATGGAATCCTTTCTTCCTTCAGTGTGGAATTTGCTTTTTAATTCTTAACCAATTTTTCAATAATACATCAGAACTCAAGTACAAAACATGAAGATACTGTAAGAAATTGAGCAACAAAGGAACTAAAGGTCATACTGCCATCCTGAAGTGATGGTAAAGGGAATTAAACATGGAGTAAGGACCCCGCTTGGAGACTCTGTGAGACATCTCCTCAAATGTCTCAAAAGTTTTTTGCCATGTCTGAGACGGTATCATGTAATAACAGCGAAGTTATGACAGCAAATAAATTTGGGCGATTCAATAACAGCGACAGTTACAATTGCGAACGGTACAATACAGTGATTGGGCAATAACAGCAACAATGTTAAGCTAAATTCCCCAGCTATCCAATTGCGACATGGAGTTAGAATCCTAGAAATAAGGGGGTTCCGTGGGCACAACCCCCTGTGGGGGATTCAAGGGGGAAAAGCCCCCCCTGCATGAATACAGATGCAGAATCTGGAAACAGGTGCAGAACTGGTATGGTGGCTGTGAGAGGATTACAAAAGCAAGGAAAAATTGGGGAACCAGGAGCAATGAACATGGAAAGGAGGTAGGGGCAGAGAAAGAATAATGGAGAACAGGCAGGAGGTGAAAGGGAATGGGGGGAGACGACAGCTACAGTGGTGATAAGAGTAGTAGCTGTAATGTACCTTGCTGCAATTTCATGTCACCCAAATGATGGTCACCGTAATGAACTCGCCCAAATTACATTCACTGATATATCTTCCCTCAAATCACATAGAGCCATCTGAGACCCTGTGAAACTTGGCCCACTTTAAGCCCTGCTCGGACTCACCAACAACCTCATGAGTAGTAAAGTTTTAATTTAACCATAAGAATTGGGATTCTAAAGAACTGAAAGAACATTTTCCACTGGAATTCTTCCCAAATTAGCCAAAGTGCAGTCTAATAGATATTCTGCATAAAAAGCTCCCAGGTCTGTAGTAGTTATCCCATTCATAACTTTCTATTCTACTTCTCTATGGTGTATTGCATGCTGTGAGAAATCTGATGTGAAAAGGACTGCTAATATTGCTTTGAGATCTTTGCCTGCAAAATGTTTTATCCATGTAACCCCCCTACAGATTGGGGTTTACTAAAATGTCTTCCTGGGCTGCCTAATGCCCCCGGTCAGGATGGTGTCCTGTGTCTGCAGTAGCTGTATGTGTCTGCATGAGAGTGCTATAGAAAGCCTCTGTGCCTGTCTCTTTAAGAGAGTCATTATGCTGTGTTAGAAATTAGTCTGAGCTGGGTCTGAGTAGTTTAGGGCTCGTGACCAGCCAGGTGAGTGGTATTTTCTGCTCAGTTCTGCAGTTGCTATAAGCACAGAGGGAGCTCTGTTAGGAACTGTGTTCATTTACTGTTTACTGTTTATCCACCTTCTTAATAATAGTATAGAAGTTTGTTTAACCTGCCTTCTCTTGCAGCTTAGACTTTTTGCATAAGAGCCACCTTTTTGGTTCTGGACTGCCAGAGTTGGACCAATCAGACCTCGGGGGACCTAAAATGGAAACTGTCCGCAGAGGTCTTGTGGGATTTAATTTCTGTAGGAATTGTAGTTTTTAAGGTTTGGAGCCTGAATGGACCAGGAGGGGGAGCCCTTGCTCTGACAGACAGTTCTCTCAGCCAACCAAACCTTTTGTATCTCAGAGGAAATCCCCAGAACTGCCTGCAGCAGAGTCAGTTGTGAGCTGGAATTTGGAGAGTGAACAGCTCAAGCCATCGAGCAGCTGCTCCTGCTTAGGAGCACAGGAGAATCGGCAGGAAGACTGTGCTGGCCTGCCTGTCACATCTTCCAGTGAGAAGTCCTGTGAATGTGAAAGTTGGACTTAAATCTAATTCCTTTGTTTAAGATCTGAAGCCTGAAGAGAAAGAGAGTGATCATTGCCTGAATTTGGGACCAAAGACTTGCTCCAGAAGCGACCGGCCTGCCAAGTACTGAAGTGAATCATGGATTGAGAGGTTTTTGCAGAACTTCTGCTAAATTGCAACTGGACTTTACCCAAACTGTATCTAAGAGTTGTGTTGCTTATAAGTGGTCAGAATGTGCTGTGTGAGTCATGATTTTGTTTCTCCCCTTCAAGTGTGTTATGCCAGCTGGAAGCTGCTCCAGCACTCGCACAGACTAAATCCAAACTACCTGCTCTGGTCTGGGCCTTGCCATCTCGACCTAGACTGCTGCTCCAATCACAGAGACATTTTCTGATGAAAGACCCTCTCGGGTATTCAGCACCCTGCTCAACACCATCGAACAGGTAGCAACCACCTCGGTGAGTCGTATGGGCCCTGCATCCCATGGCAAATCAGAACACTATCCAGAGGTCTTCATCTCATCAATCCTGCCTCCTGGTCTGGGTTGCGTGAGTACCAAACAGAGTAGCTCCCTGAAACAAAGCTGCAATCATTGTGTGTCATCTGATGTATTTGTTTGGGTTTATTACAATGAACTGAGCCATCCGGCTCTGGATTACAAATTCTGGGTTGATGTGCATGTTAATTGTTTCTTTCCTGAGGGCCCCAACAACAGCTGCAATGCCGGCCTACTCTGGGCATTGCTTCAGGCTAGCCTGCTTACAACTGGGTACCCAGGGTTGTGTGACTGTATACAAAGGACTCTTTGTGCATGCATTTTCAGCCTGAAGTAATCAGATCTACAAGTCATCTGCTAGATTCATGCCCCACCCCATTCACATTCCCCTGAATACTGTTAGTGGCAAGTCACTTTATGGCTTTACAGCTATAGAACTTGAAACCTTCTATGAACCTATAATAAATCAGATTGTGTTGTTTTTGCATTTAATCTGGCTAGTGTGTACCTTTTTGGTGGAGGTATTATACTGCCATTGAACTGTTGCATTACAGGTCTTATTTTACAGGGAGTCTTCAGGGCAGCTGCAGATGATCCAGCCCTGGTGGTAAGTGCAAGGGGTGTGAACAAGTTATTACTGCCATATGGTATATGTGAACGTTTTGCTGCTAGACTGTTTAGGCCACTAGAGGGGTTGGTGGGGGGGTTATAGCATCCCAGAGGGCTATACCAACAGCAGTTACGCTACCCCAGAACCATTCCTCTGGGTGGAGGCACCTGTTCAGTTAGCTCAGGCCCCTCAACCTGCACATAGTCACACAGGCAGGGGTTACATTTTTTAGAGGCACTGCTTGGGACTAGCGCCCCCAGTGGTCAAAATCAAGAATTACTGCAAAAAGTTTAATGGGTTCCACAGTAGAAGTGGCTGTGCATCAGTTGGTGTATGGGGCATGAGACTGACCCCACAATACCTTGTTAATTCTTGATATACCCCTGAGCACTAGTAAAGACACTCTGGAAGGGGCACTTTCAAAAAACTGAATGCTTAGGAAAAGCTGTGGTGGTAAGCCGACATGCTGACTTGACTGCCCAGACCTTAATGACTTTAGTGGAGTGTAGCAACCTCATGGACAGCACTAAGGTGCCCCAGACTATTGATGCTGAGGGGCCACAGATGCCTGGAGGGTGGTGACTAAAGATAGTAAGGACCCCTTAGAGAATGAGGCCCCACCCTTATCTGAGACCTTTGAGGAAAAGTTTGTCAAGTTGTTATTGGAGGAAGGTAAAACCACAGAGGACTTTAAAAAAGTTATTCATGCCACCTTAGGGTGTTCCTTCTCCACTACCCATGCCAGCCCCAACACCTGTCCCTTCATCAGCTCCCGTGCCCACATCAGTACTGGCATCCACACCTGTGCCTACAGTTAATCATGACTTATACCACAGACTAAGGATGTTTTCAGGCACTCTCCCAACCCCCCAGGGAGGGGATGACTGGGAGACCTGGATAGACTATGTTGCCCTCTTGGTAACTGAGTGGCAGTGTGCAGAGGCAGAAAAATGAAAAAGGATCATGGAAAGTTTAAGGGGCCCCACTTTGGAAGTGGTCAGGTTCCTGAGGTCCACAAAACCTGATATATCAGCACAAAAGTACTTGTCCGCACTAGAGGGTGTTTTTGGTAGCATTGAATCTGGAGGGACTTTGATGTGGCAATTCAAAGGCACCAAACAGTGGAAAGGGGAATGTTTGTCCATGTATGTTACTTGCTTGGAGAGGGCCCCACAGAGAGCTTACCAGAAGGGTGGAATATTGGCCAACAAACTGAACCATGTGAGACTGGATCACATACTACAGTATGCCACATATTCTAAATTGCAAATTATCCAGCTAAAGCTCCAGGATAGGAGGGATAGTCCACCTGATTATTGCAACCTGGTAAAAGAACTCAGGGAGACAGAAGGAGAGGAAGGAGATTGGAATTCTTGTGCTGGGGCAGCCCAAGTAGCCCCGGCACAGGAAAGCCTTTCTGAATCAAAGACTGCTAAGGATATTCCGCCATGGGCCAAGCTGTTGGGAGATGAGCTGCTGAGAAGCCAGAGAAATGGAAGTGGATGCCTCAACAAAGGCTCCTCCCCTGGTCCCTCTCAGAACATGTCTGCTATGGGGATGGGGTGCACACTCAGGCATCTCCTGCTGAGGGCAACTCGAAAACTGAAACAAGTGACTTGAATGCTGCAATAAAGGAACTATTGAGACATATTGCATCACCTTCAACACCACAGGCAGAGGTCAAACCACAATTTTCTGTTGTTAGTGCTTCAGCTCCTGCCCCAAATGTGTACTCTGCCTAACCTTCTATCTGTGAATGGAGACCAGTTCCTGATGTATTGTTTCTGCCAAGATGGACTCAAGAACCTGTAATTTGTCACAATTGTGGAAAGAATGGACATATAAAGAAAGAATGCTGGCCTCAAAAGGATTTAGAAAAGGTGGTAAACAGACTCCAAGGGGGGCTTCAAAAAGCAACCAATTGCAGAGGGGTTCAAGAAATCCAAATTCTAATTTCTCTGTAGCTAGATTGTCCACTTAGGTTCCTCCCAAAGCCCCTCCAGACTGGTCTGGATTGGTAGGCCCTTCCATGGCCACTACTGTACACATAGATGGGATTCCGGCCCGAGCAGTTTTAGACAGCGGATCCCAAGTCACAATAATTTTCCAAGACTGGTGCAAGCAGCATTTATCTGACCACCTATTGTAACCCCTTGACGGACTGCATGTGTAGGGGTTAAGTGAAATGCTGTATCCTTATTTTGGCTATTTAAAGATGCGGCTTTCTTTTCCGCCTTCTGTGACTGGTGTGGGAGATACTGTGTAGACACTAACCTAGTCTGCCCTTCCACCGAACTTTATGATGTTATCTCTGTACTGATTGGCACCAACTCACACATGTTTGGGTGTCTGGCCCAGCTGTGTGAAGAAAGACAGAAGAGAAAGACAGGAAAAGCTCTGAGTGTTCACGCCCTGATCCAAAAGGCCTATGAGAAGTACATGCACCCTGAGCAGTGATCAAGATGAGCCCATGGGGATAGTTTGGAAGAAGTATCCTGCCACTATTACTTTATCTTCCAATGCAGAATGCAGCATTATTGGTGAAGTATGGCTGAGGAAAGATGTCACTAACAAAATGTTGATCCTGGATGCCCCAGATGAGGGAAAATTACCCAAAGGACTGCCGATTAAATCCAGTGTGCTTTCGGCCTGGGCTCATGCTTATGCTCGGATGAGTGGTGGTACGAATACAAAATGTTACAGAATGAGACATCACGGTACACAGAGGATGCACCCTGGCTAAAGTCTATTGTGCCGACACTGCTGTGCTCCCATCCCAGTGCAGAGCTGAAAAAGGATGTGAGGTATCACCTGATGAGTTTGATTTGGGGGATTCACCTCTTCCCAACAGCTGGAGAACCAGGATCAGTAACAAGCTGGCCCAGAGAACCAAAGTATTCTCCCTCAAGGAATGGGATGTTGGTTGTGTCACGGGTGCTGAACACCACATTCGCTTGCATGACAAGAGACCCTTCAGAGAGAGATCTAGATGCTTAATTCCTGCCAACATAGACAATGTCTGACATCACCTACAACAGATGTTAGCGGCTGGCATCATACAAGAGTTACGCAGCCCATACACTTCCCCAATTGTTGTGTGGAAAAAGAATGGCTCTGTTTGCATGTCTGTTGATTACAGAACCCTCAGCAAAAGAACTATGCCTGATTATTATACAGTGCCACATGTACAGGATGCCCTGGACTGTCTAAATGGGAGTAAATGGTTTTCCATTCTTGACCTCCGAAGTGGATACTATCAGATCCCAATGGCTTCTGAGGACAGGGGAAAAAACTGCCTTAATTTGTCCCTTGGGCTTTTATGAGTTCCTCCACATGTTCCAAGGCATATCAGGTGCACCAGCAACATTCCAGTGACTAATGGAGCATGCAGTGGGAGATATGAATCTCTTGGAATGTCTTGTCTACCTTGATGATGCCACAGTTTTTGAAAAAAACTCTCGAGGAGCATGAGGCTCGCTTATTCAAAGTATTTGACAGACTTGAAGAGTTTGGTCTTAAGTTATCCATTGACAAATGCCAGTTTTTCCAGAGTTCTGTCATGTACGTGGGTCACATTGTGTCATCAGAAGGCATACAAACTGACTCCAGTAAGGTGGAAGTCTTAACCAGCTGGCCAAAACCCAACAACTTGAAAGAACTCTAAAGGTTTCTTGGATTCTGCGACTATTATTGCTGATTTGTCAAAGACTATACCAAGGTGATCTACCCCCTACTAAACTTAACTCAATGGTATCCACCTACGCACAAAAGGTTTAAGAAGGGCACTGACAAAGGTGCTGAGAAGACCTATCTCAGACCAAATGAGCTGTATGGGCAGAGATGGATGCCCAATTGTGACATTGTTTTTGAAGAAATAATTTACAGACTGACTCACACTCCCATACTTGCTTATGCTGATCCATCCAAGCCTTATGTGTTACATACCGATGCTAGTTTGAGTGGTCTAGGAACAGTACTCTATCAAGAACATCTGGAAGGACTGCGTCCTGTTGCCTTTGCTAGCAGAAATCTGACATCTTCAGAAAAAACTATCCAGTGCATAAATTAGAATGTATCACTCTCAAGTGGGCCATAGTTGACCAATTTCATGAATACTTGCATGGTGCTAAAATCTTGGTCAAAACTGATAATAATCCTTTAACATATGTCCAAATGACTGCTAAACTAGACGCTACTGGACACAGATGGCTTTCTGCTCTAGCAACCTATGATTATGCAGTGGAGTACCGATCAGGCCTAAACCACATAGATGCCGATGCTCTTTCATGAAGACCGCCTTCTGATCAACAGTGGGTCCATATCCCCTGAGCTATCTGAAAAAGCACTATACCACAAGTTTGACCAGGAAGAAACCTTGTACTCTGAAACTGTGAACTGTCTGACAGATTATTTGGGACCTCCAGAAATGTGCGTACCAGTAGCCTACTGTAACTTCACAGCTTTAGACTTGAGTTCTTCACCATAGCTAACTCCAGCTGATATCCACAAAGAACAGTACTATGATCAGATGATCAGGCCAGTGGTTAATGCTTTACATAAAGGGGAAGATATCTCAAAAATGCGGTCCAGCGACCCTAAAACTGCTTTGCTTCTTTGGGAGGGGGGAGCAAGCTCAAGCTTCGAGAACAGTCATTGTACTGAGAGCTTACTGACAGCTAAGGTGAAATTGTGAGAAAACAGCTAGTACTGGCAGCTAAATTCAAAAATATTGTCCTGAAAGCTTTGCACGATCAAATGGGACATCTGGGTAGTGAGAGAACCCTTGATCTGGCCCGTTCATGTTTCTACTGGCCTAAAATGGGCCTAGACATAGAACAACATGCTAAACCCTGCAGTAGGTGTCTTCAGCGCAAGACTCCACCACAAAGAGCAGCCCCTCTGGTCAATATTGTCACAAGTGCACCAATGGAGCTTGTCTGTATTGATTTTCTTAGTCTGGAGCCAGATTTCAAAGGCATTGCAAATGTAGTTACAGATCACTTCATAAGATATGCACAGGCCTACCCCACCAAAGACCAAAAGGCCTCAACTGTAGCCAAAGTCCTTGTTGAAAAGTTTTTTGTACATTGCGGTGCACCCCCGCATATTCATTAGGATCAAGGCTGGGATTTTGAAAGTAGACTTATCAAAGAACTGTTCTCCCTATGGGGTGTAAGAAAATCCAGAACAACCCCTAATCATCCTTAAGGGGATCCACAACCAGAAAGATTTAACGGAACCCTACTTGAAATGCTGGGCACTCTGCAACCTAAAGACAAACCAAAGAGGAGCCAACAAATAAGCTCCCTTGTCCAAGCTTATAATTGCACAAAGAACGATGCTACTGGTTTCTCACCGTACCACCTTATGTTTGGCAGGGAAGCTCACCTTCCAGTTGATGTATGTTTTGGAGTGTCTCCTGATGGTGTTCAATCAGATAACTACCAAAGGTAAGTCAAAAATCTAAAAGCTCAACTAGACCATGCCTATCAGCTTGCAAACACTATGGCAGCAAAGAGAAACCTAACAAAACTCACCATGACACACATGTTAAGGCCCAAGAGCTCCAATCAGGTGACAGAGTACTAATGAGAAACTTTGGACTTGTAGGTAAACAGAAAAAAACAACCGCTGCAGTCACATTTCATATGTAGTAATCAGTAAGCTGCATGATCTGCCAGAATATAAAGTACGTACAGAGGGGAACCCTCGTGCTGTTAAAACCATTCACAGACAACATCAGCCAAATAGTAATAGTAATAATAATAATAAGAAACAATAATTTTATTTATTTATTTATTTTAATTAGTACTTTTAATCTTGTGGCTCTCGGTCTGCCCCTTCACGTCCTGGCATCCGCCCCTCTCCGGCCACCGTCCGGCTCTGCCCCAGCCCTATTGAAGCCCCCACCACCATCTACCCCCACAGCTTGCCCCCCATGGCGGGGCAGCAGGGAGTCCCCTCCTTACTCCCCACTGACACAGGATCCAGTATCTGGGTGGTGGTGCCCCCAAGGCCAGCCAGTTCCTCAGATGCCCATCAAGCCGCCGTGACCGAGTGCCACACTTTCCCTTTTTCTCGATGTGGGCTGGGACATGCGATGACGCCAATGGAAGGGGGCATGCACATTTCCACACATGCTCCTTCTCGGCATCATACCCCAAGCTCACCTCTGTCTTACAGTGCCAGCGCACCGCCCTCCGGTCTCCACCAGAGGTCACTGGAGCACCGACTGGGAACCCCCCTCCCTTGGAGAGGGAGAGCAGTCTATGGACACTCAATCCCTTTCCTTCCCTGCTAACCCCTGGTGACCCGAGTTTGTTCCTGAACCCAGGTCACCAGCGTGGAGCGAGATGTGGCATCCAGTGTCTCAACCCTCAGCGCCACCGGGCCGGCTAATAATTTTATTTATAAAGTGCAATCTCTAAAATAAAAGCACCGTATAATTCATAAAAACAATTAAAAAGAACAACACATAAGTATTAAAAAACAGTTAAAATCAAGTAATAAAATATAGAAGCAAGCAGGAGTGTGTAACAAGACTAGTCACCAAATGCCTGGCAGAATAAAAAGGTCTTTAAAGCAGTTTTAAAGCTACCCATGGTCTGGCACTCTCAAATCTGACAAGGCAGAGAATTCCACAGGGTCAGGGCCACAAACATAAAAGCACACAAGCCAGAGGTTTTCAACTGTACCCTGGGAATCTCTAACAACCCCACGTCAACTGAGCAGAGTGAGTGGGCAGGGTGGTAAGGAACCACAAGCTTTTGCAGGTAGCCTGGACCCTGTCCATGTGGGGCATTAAAGGTCAGAACACCAACGTTGAAGGTGTCCCGCCACTGAACAGGCAGCCAGTGCAGTTCGCACAGCACAGGAATGATGTGGCTCGAATGAGGAGCCCCAGTCAACAGCCATGCTGCAGCATTCTGCATCAGCTGCAAGTGGAAGATATCAACCCCCGGAAGCCCTAGGTAGAGGGAGTTGCAGTAGTCCAGGCACAAGGACACAAAGGCATGGATCAATGTTGGCATGTCACTGGATGAAATAAGGTGTCTGACCCGAGCGATGTTCCCAAGATGGTAAAAAGAGGACTTGACAATTGTGGACACCTGTGAACGCAGTGTCAGCCTGTTATCAAAGAGCACCCCTAGGTCACACACCTGTTCAGAAGAAGGCAGCTGACTATTCTCAAGCCAAAGCCCAAAGGGACACCCTGCCACTGACCCCTCTATCCAGAGACCTGGATCCACAACCAACACCTCAGTCTTATCGGAGTTAAATTTCAACTAGCTGGACTTCATCCAGTCCTGGATTTCTGAGAGGCAGCTGTTAAAGACCGAGAGAGTGCTATCCTGGTCAGGAGAAAAAGACAGGTAGAGCTGGGTATCCTCTGCATAGCAGTGAAACCTCAGCCTATACCATCTTACAATGTCTCCTAGAGGCAGCATATACACTGTGAACAACATTGGGAGAGCACCAATCCCCGAGGGACCCTGCAAGACAGGGATACTGAGTCAGAGGAAAACAACCCGGACACCACCCTGTGAGACCTGCCAGAGAGGGAAAGATTGGAACCACCTGAGGACTGGACCAGCCAGGCCACAGATGACCCTCAGGTGCTCGAGCAACACACCATGGTCCATGGTGTCAAAAGCTGATGAGAGATCAAGAAGCACCAAGATGGAGCGGTGCTTCAGATCTCTAGCCATCAGGAGATCATGGAGCACCTGAACGAGAGCTGTCTCAGTAATATGCCTCTTCCAAAAATTGGACTGGAGAGGATTGTAGATATCATGGATGGTAATGTGGTTCTCCAGCTGCAGCGCGACATCTTTCTCAATCACCTTCCTTAAAAAGGGAAGGTTAGAGATGGGTCTGTAGTTAGCCAAGCAGTTTGGGTCCAGAGAAGCTTTCTTAAGGAGTGGTGTAACCACTGCCTCCTTTAGGGAGCTAGGGAACTCACCCATCTCTAAGGAGCACTACACAATCTTGGCCAGGACGGGGCCAGTAGAATCAATAAAAATGAGGCGTGTTGGGCCCAGGTCCAAACTACAGTAGATCAGCCACATATCAAAAAAGAGTAGGGGAATTTCCCTGGTGTCCTGGCCAAATTTCCCTCATTCACTAAAAAAAAAAAATACCACCAACAGCTTAATCTAGTTCAAGGTCAGTTGGCATTCATCTGTATCCCCTTCCCCGGGTCATGCCTGAAAATAGGCAGGATTTGTCTAGTGCACTTACCCGGTCAACAAAAACTAAATAAATAAAATAAATAAATATTCTGGATAATCCACATGATAGACAGTCTCCAGCCACTTGAAAGAAGACCAAGAAAACTGAGGTGCAGTGAACAGACACTGACCACCGTCAACCCCTATAGAGTAAGCTAGTTGGATCTCCCCCCTGATGCTGGCCACCTTATCAGCAAAGAATTGAGCAAACTCATCACACTTACATTGTGAAAATGCTCCTTCTACCTGTAGACAGGTTGGGTTGTACAGCCTGTCTACGGTCGGAAAGAACTGAGGTGGTTGATTCTGAGCTGAGCAATCTCCCCAGACAGGAACTCTGCCTTCTTACGGGTGACTGCTGATTGATAGAGCTGATAATGCTCCATCAATCTAAGGTGGTCAGCATTCAGGGAGGATTTCCACCAGCAACGCTCTAGCCTTTGACCAACTCATCTCAACTCCCTCAGGTCCCATCAATCCAAGGGGACCAAGGGTGAAAGGAGAGAGGACGAACACAGACATGCCTTATTATAGGCCAGGACCAAGTCCTCAGGACTCCCACTTCCACCCGGTAAACTCGATAGATCCAGTACCGTCAATAGACCATCGGGAGACACATCCCTCAAAGGGCGGCATCTGACCATCTCCACAGGGGCAGTCCTATGGAGGGGAGCCTGGAAATTTAATCTTATGGTGTGGTGGTCCGACTAACTGACTGGTTCCACCACCAAATCGGTGGCCTCCAAACCAAGGAGAAAAACCAGATCGAGTCAGTGACCATGATCATGAGTTGCAGAGGTAACTACCTGTGTGAGGTTTAACGAACACATCAGTTGGAGGAAATCCTGATCGAACTGCAAGAATTCATCGTCAACCCAGGCATTGAAGTCACCCAGTACCATCAATCTGGGAGACTCTAACGCCATGTTGACAATGAAGTCGTAATCAATAATGTTGAAGAGACTGAAGCCAATCGGTGCCCTGTAACTAGATCTGCTACCAAAGCTAAGCAACAAAATCAGCAGACTTCTCCTTCTTATTCTGTTGCTCCTAATGTCTCCCATCCTGCAGGCATTGCAGATATTGAAAATGCTGAAAGTGATGACGAAAGTAAATTCTATCCTGCTTTCTACCCATCTTTTGAACTTGAGAGTGTTCCAGGGAATTCCTTCCATTAACTATGGTGATGACTCTGAACCTCCAGCTGATTAAACAGATCCCAATTCATCCATGGTGCCTGCACCTCCAGAAAGTGATGCTCGCAGTGTGGATCTTGAAGAGGCAGAGTCTCTCTGCATGGTGGAATTGATGGCAATCGGTGAACCTGAACACAATGAGGCAAGTAGTGAACCTACAAGCAACAGGGCAAGTGCTAATGACCTAAGTGGGCTAAGTGAACTGTTTCATGCTAATGATAGTGTCATTCAAGAGCCAGAAAGATGTGTCCTGGATGATTCTGACTTTGCAGAAATACCTCTGACAAGTGACAGTGAGCTTCAACAAGAAGTGCCAGTGTCAGTGTTGCCACATCGCTCAGACAGATCTGTAACACCAATCTTAAAGCTCACATATGACACTCCAGGACAGCCTGTTAACTAGCCCATGAATGTTGTGTGCAAAGGACTCTATGTCACACCAAATTCTTTGCCCAAACTTTGGTTAACTGCCTCCACCCAAGTTAAGGTGCCCATTCTGTGTAACCACGGGTATAAGGTTAAAGAAATAGGAATAAGGTGAAATGCTATGATAAAATATGGTAACGCAATTGAAATTGTGATTCTGTTTGATGTGAAAAATGTGAATTCTAAACTATTGAAATATAACAGATGAAACATGTATGTATCTTTTCGTGTAAATTGTGTTCAGATGAAATGTTATAGTAAGAAAGTACTTGTCGCGGACGCCAAGTTTTTCCAGGCAGGAAAGTGTGTAACCACCCTACAAGTTAGGGTTTACTAAAATGTCTTCCTGGGCTGCCTAATGTCCACTGTCAGGATGGTGTCCTGTGTCTGCAGTTGCTGTATGTGTCTGCATGAGAGTGCTATAGAAAGCCTCCATGACAGTCTCTTTAAGAGAGTCATTATGCTGTGTTAGAAATTAGTCTGGGTTGGGTCCGAGTAGTTTAGGACTCTTGACCGGCCAGGCGAGGGGTATTTCTGCTCCATTCTTCAGTTGCTATATGCACAGAGGGAGCTCTGTTAGGAACTGTGTTCATTTACTGTTTATCTGCCTTATTAATAATAGTATAGAAGTTTGTTTAACCTGCTGTCTCCTGCAGCTTGGACTTTCTGCATAAGAGGCACCTTTTGGGTTCTGGACTGCCAGAGTTGGACCAATCAAACCTCAGGGGACCTAAAATTGAGACTGTCCCCAGAGGTCTTGTGGAATTGAATTTCTGTAGGAATTGTAGTTTTTAAGGTTTGGCACCTAAATGGACCAGGAGGGGGAGCCCTTGCTCTGACAGACAGTTCTTTCAGCCAACCAAACCTTTTGTATCTCAGAGGAAATCCCCAGAACTGCCTGCAGCAGAGTCAGTTGTGAGCTGGAGTTTGGAGAGTGAACAGCTCGAGCCATCGAGCAGCTGCTCCTGCTTAGGAGCACAGGAGAATCGGCAGGAAGGCTGCACTAGTCTGCATGTCATATCTTCCAGTGAGAAATCTTGTGAATGTGAAAGTTGGACTTAAATCTAATTCCTTTGTTTGAGATCTGAAGCTTGAAGAGAAAGAGAGTATTCATTGCCTGAATTTGGGACCAAAGACTTGCTCCAGAAGCGATCGGCCTGCCAGGTGCCAAAGTGAGTTATGGATTGAGAGGTTTGCGCAGAACTTCTGCTAAATTGCAACTGGACTTTACCCGAACTGTGACTAAGAGTTGTGTTGCTTATAAGTGGTCTGAATGTGCTGTGTAGGTGATGATTTGGTTTCCCACCTTCAAGTGTGTTATGTTAGCTGGAAGCGCATTCAGCAGTCGCATGAACTAAATCTGAACTGCCTGCTCTGGTCTGGGCCCTGCCATCTCGGCCTAGACTGCCACTCCCATTGCAGAGACATTTTCTGATGAAAGACCCGCTTAGGGATTTGGCAACCCTGCTCAACACCATCGAACAGGTAGCGACCACCTCGGTGAGTTGTGTGGGCCCTACTTCCCCTGGCAAACCAGAACACCATCCAGAGGTCTTCATCTCGTCAATGCTGTCTCCTGGTCTGGGTAGCGTGAGTACCAAACAGAGTAGCTCCCTGTGACAAAGCTGCAATTGTGTGTTATCTGATGTATTTGTTTGGGTTTATTACAATGAACTAAGCCATCCAGCTGCAGATTACAAATTCTGGGTTGAAGTGCATGCTAATTGTTTCCTTCTTAAGGGCTCCAACAACAGCTGCAATGCCGGCCTACCCTTGGCAACACTTCATGCTAGCTTGCTTACAGCTGGGTACCCAGGGTTGTGTGACTGTATACAAGGGACTCTTTGTGCATGCATTTTCAGCCTGAAATAATCAGATCTATAAGCCATCTGCTAGATTCATGCCTCACCCCCTGTTCACATTCCCATGAATAAATCAGATTGTGTTGTTTTTGCATTTAATCTGGCTAGTGTGTACCTTTTTGGTGAAGGTATTGTACTGCCATTGAACTGTTGCATTACAGGTCTTATTTTACAGGAGGTCTTCAGGGCAGCTGCAGATGATCCAGCCCTGGTGGTAAGTGCAAGGGGGTGTGAGTAAGTCATTACTGCCATGTAGTATATGTGAAAGTTTTGCTGCTATACTGTTTAGGCCACTAGAGGGGTTGGTGGGGGTTTATAGCATCCTGGAAGGCTATACCAACAGCAGTTACTCTACTCCAGAACCATTCCTCTGGGTGGAGGCACCCATTCAACGAGCTCAGGCCCCCCAACCTGCATATAGTCACGCAGGCAGAGGTTACATCCATATTTGTAGGAAAGCTCTGTTGTGTGGCATTACAGCAGTCTGTTTGTTCTTAAATATTCATAAATAGAGTTCCAAAAAGGTCTAAAAAATAATTGTGTGGGGAATCCACAACATTGCCCCGACTAATCAAAGACAAAATGATCCAGCACAATTTGGCACAGCCTAACGACTTGAAAAAGCAAGTAACATGATGCATTCTAGGCAAACCATAAATAGCAAAACAGTACATAATCTGCCACAAAATGCTTCATCTTGTGCGGACGCTTCAGCTAAAGATTGAGTTGAGCTGTTTGCTAATACCAAATATAAAGATTCCAAAATATCATTATGCAGTTTTTAAAGGTGTATGGCACTGGCTCTGAAGAAACTTTGAAACAGATCATGAGATTAAAAATGGGTGCCCAAAATACAAAGGCTCATGAGAAAACAGTTAAAAACTAGAGGGTGTGACAATAACATGTACAAGAATGCAAATAAAAAAATCCTCTTAAAAAAAAATATTAAGGGGGTGTGATCTAGTCAGGGATTGAGATGAAGGGTTAACTTCTGTGTTTTGTGACAATCTGTCTGCAAATTCATCCATCCTGCCTCTTTTTATTGAGATTTTTGACTGCCTAAGCAAGTAAGACCCAGTAGATTGTGTCTCAGATTAAACTGTTGAAAAAGCAAACCCAAATTCAATAGCTTTTAAAGCAGCAAAGAACACTGCCTGAATGGACAAGCCTGCCGACTCACAGACTCTTGCCTGCTTAAGAGCAAACACCTTGACTACCAGCTCTGGTATATGGAAACCCCAGTCAGTTCTGAAGCTCCCTTTCCAAAGAAATCTATTAACAGCCTAATATACCAGATGCAGTCAGACATGCAGGCTGGTTTGGAAAATCTTAGTGTTCAGTACACTCACCAGCAATCCACCATGAATCAACTCAGGTAAAATGGCTGAAGGACACCAGAAACGGCTGGACAATTTGGAAACTCACCTGGCAGAGCACAAGGAGCATGGTACAGAGACTCAAACCTCCCTGAATGCAGCTCTGCAAAAAATAGAAGCCTACACAATGTCTTCAACGACCATGAGAACAGGGAGTGCCACAATAATGTGTAACTTGTCAGGCTGCCAGAAGGTACAGAGCACCTTGATCACATAGCATTCCTATACAAATGGCTCCTGGAAGTGCTAGACTTGGGCCCATACCCAGAACTTGAACAACAAAGAGCACATAGATCATCTGAGAAAAAGCCTGGTCCTGGGGAAAAACCACGCCATTGCCTAATTAAATTTCTTAGGTATCCTGATCGCCAGTTAGTACTCCAGGTGGTGAGGAAGTGAGGAGCTGTCTAGGTTGGGGGAAGCACAACCAGCTTCTATCCTGACTTCAGCCACCGACTTCGACAAAAGCACCAGGAATTCAATGACATAAAAAAAAAGTCTGCACCTGAAAAGAACAGGTCTTTTGCTCATGTATTTCCCTCCAGATTAATCAGAGACTCTCCTGCCAAAAGTGTTCACTGACCTGAGACAGACTGCTACTTTCCTAGAAACAGCAAAGACAGCTAAAGAAGGCAGATCAGGCACCAGGAGAGTGTCTCCAGTGACCTGAGGACTTGAGCATATGCTGCATACAACCGGAGTGAGTATGGGGCAGGGGAATGGAGAGTTAACTTTTTCTCCGGTAGCCATGAGCCACTAGCAGACTGCTGACATTTAAGAAGGTGCATGCTATCTCTGACTAAAACTCAAAAACATTATTAGATTAAACTGTACTGTAACAAACTTAGATGTCCATTAGGCAAGGGTTCCTCGCCTATAAGACCTAGTCATGGTGGTAAAGGGGTCCTGGGCCGACACCATACTCCCTGCAGTTCACTTAGTAACAGAGCAGTACCCTCTTTGGGCAAGTAGCTTAACAGAAGATTCCCTCTTACCCTCATGATAAACTCTGAAGGAGAAAGACTGTGTTAACATTTCTTTGGTGGACATACCAAGGCCTTGAAAGTTGCTAAGCGGGGGGGGGGGGGCTGTGGCAGCAGCTGCCTCCCCCCCCATTTGTGATTCTGACTGAACATTACATGGACAATTGTGAGGATCTGGTGTGAATGGTGCACATCTAGCTGCCCTCAATTCAGACATAGTTCAAGGGTTGCTCAGCTCCCTATGTACTTAGCAGGATGGACTCAAGGTTTAGTTGTATGTTAAAGCTACCATGGTTGTTAATGCAGATGGAGCCATCATGCTGGATCCATCCAAGATAGAAGAGTGGGATGTGTGGACTGCTTAGGGTCCCAGGATGAGGGGGCAATGGAAAACTTGAACCTGTTACTCAGTTGGGGAATGCAAGGGTGGGATAGGGAAGGGAGTCTTTTTGGAGCTCTGTCACAGGAATCCTGAGGTGGGGGTGCCCCTGTTGGGCATACAGGTATGAGTTGGAGGGAATAGTTTGAAGCAGGTTAACTTTTATTTTCTGTTCCATATAAGGTAATTATAGAAAGGGTGACATCACAACTGCAGGTGACTAGCTGTGATAGGGTTCGTGGGTGGGGACAGGAGTGGGCACTGGGATGCACAGCATCAGCCTTAAAGATAACTAGTGAACTACGTATATTATCCTGGAGTGTCAATGGTCTTAAGACTGTTGTAAAAAGGAAAAAATATGGTCTTACAATAGGAAGGTAAAAGGGGATGTATTAATCCTACAAGATACCCATGTGGCAAAGGAGGAGGATCAGAAGTTGGAACAAGCCTGGTGGAACAATTAGTGACAACTTGTTTCACCTCCAAGGCATAGGAGGTAGTGTTCCATAGATCCCATAAGGTAAGTTTCTCATTGTGGTGGTGGAGTTGGTTACCAAGCGCCTCACTTTTGTGGCGATATATGGCCCTAACTTTGACCACCCAGACTTCAATGTTATGCTAGTGATTGAAGAAGATTTTAACACCCCTTGGGACCCCATTTTAGATCAGTCTGTCCCTCTCACATAGAACCCATCCCAAAAGCTCTACAGCCTCATGGCAACTGTCCAATGAAAAATCTGTGGTGGATGTCTGGAAATTCCTCCATCCAGCTGCAAGAGAATTCTCCTTTTACTCACATGTCCACAGATTTTATACAGTAAATGCATTACCTTGATGTTGGTCTTCTCCAGCCCTTTACCACAACTGGATACAACAGAATATGGCCCCATAATGTTTTCTGACCATGCCACCCTCCTGGTGGCACTGAACGTGGGGGTGTCAGTAGAGACTGAACCCCAGACTCCTGGTGGATGCTGAGATTTGGAGTTCTATGTCAGCTGCCTTAGTGGGCTTATTTCATCAAAACAGGGAGGTGGAGACATCAGTTTCCACCAGATGGGAATCCATGAAGGCATTTGCACAAGGAGTTGCCATATCGGCAAGAACCCATAAAAATAAAACTAAACCTGATAATAAGGAAGAATTGGAGGGGAGACTGGATGTGCTCCAGAAAGAGCATGTGAAATATACCATGGCTATAGATACCAGGGAATTGTATCTGGCAAAAGGGCAGATTAAATCAGATGGTCACAGCACAGCTGGAGACAAACATTCTACAGTGCAGACTCACTTTGAATGAGACAAAGACTGGAAATGGTTGGCATGGCAGCTACAAAAGAAGGGTTCAGGAAAATCTATCCTGAGTATCAGGGTGGGATGCCCTGTTCAAGCCATGAGGACATTGGAGAAGCCTTCCATTCCTCACTATACACATTGGAGGGTATGCATGATACCCCATGCCCTGGTTCTTTTCTGGTCACCACCTCTATCCCATTACTACTGGAGGCCATTGGCTTGGAACTTGATGCTCCTCTCTCCAAGGAAGAAATCTACCATGGGGTTAGGGCCCTCACTTCTGGCAAGGCTCCAGGCCCTGATGACCTTCTAGTAGAATTCTATTAAATGTTCTGAAATTATATACATGGGCCAGTAATGTCCATGGTCCAGAAATCCATTTATAGAGCGGGACACTGACCCCTTCTCTCTGCTTAGCTACCATCACTACCCAAGCCCAGTAAAGACTTCACCCTATGTGGCTCCTACTGCCCAATTTCTCTGCTTAATGCAGACTATAAAATTGTTGCCAAGGTATTGGTGGAGTAGTTGGAGGGCATTATCCCTATCCTTGTCCATAAGGACAAGGAGGGCTTTGTGAAGGTGAGACAAACCAAGAACAACATCTGCTGGTTTCTGAACTTCATGAAGGTGTGCAAGGGGGAGGGGGACATGGCCAGGTCTACTGGCATTAGATGCCAAGAAGGCATTTAACAGGGTCAGGTGGTGCTTAATGTTTGCCATGTTGGAGCAATGTGGGATGGTCCGCAGGAGCAGATCCTGGATAGTGACCATATACAATGTCCTTGAGCCCAGGTCCTCACTAAAGGCACCATGTCCTGACCCTTCCCTCAAAGAAGGGATAGGAGGCAGGAGTGTCCGTTATCCCCACTACTCAATGTCCTAACCACTGAAGCATTTGCCCTAGCAGTGTGCTAAGCCCAAGATATACATGCCTGATTCTGATAGGAGTAAACCATAATATTTCCTTATTTGCGGTTGACATACTGCTGTACCTGGCAGAACAACAAAGAGTGTCCCGAGCACTCATGCAAATCTTTGAGACTAATGGGTCATTATCTGGCTTAAACATAGAAACATAGAAACATAGAATGTGATGGCAGATAAGGACCGCTTGGCCCACCTAGTCTGCCCATTTTCCTAACTAACAGATAAGCTGCAGATCCTAGTCAACCAACAGCTTACTTTCTCCTACCCCCCCACTAGGACTGCCTTATGTCTGTCCCATGCATTCTTGAATTCCCCCACTGTTCTTGACTCCATGACCTCCTCAGGGAGGCTGTTCCATGCATCCACAACCCTCTCTGTGAAAAAATACTTCCTCACATTACCTCTGAGCTGTCCCCCCTCTATCTTCAAATTGTGCCCTTGTTCTTGCACAGCTCTTTTTCTGAAAGATGCTACCCTCTTGGACTTTACTGATTCCCTTGAGGTACTTGAAAGTTTCTATCATGTCCCTCTCTCCTTCTTTCCTCAAGGGTATACATATTAAGCTCCTTTAGTCTTTCTTCAGTAAGTCTTCTGGTGCAGACCCTGCACCATTTTGATTGCCCTCCTCTGGACAGCCTCCACTCTGTCTATGTCTTTGTGGAGATGGGGTCTCCAGAACTGCACACAGTTCTCCAGATGGGGTCTCACCAACTGTCTGTACAGAGGGATAACAACTTCCTGTTTTCTACTATTGATGCCTCTCCCTATGCATATCAGTATTCCCCCAGCCTTCCTCACTGCCTTCTCACATTGCTTGCCCACCTTTAGGTCATCTGATATAATTACCCCCAGGTCCCTTTCCATTTTAACTGTTATCAGTATCTCACCCCCCATTGTATACTCTTCCCCTGGGTTTTTGTTTCCCAGGTGCATTGCCTTGCACTTCTTTGCATTGAATCTGAGCTGCCATACATCTGACCATTCCTCCAACCTTGCCAAATCCCTTCTCATCCTTTCCACTCCATCTTGTGTATCAACCCTGTTGCAGATCTTTGTGTCATCTGCAAAGAGGCATACTTTTCCTTCCAGTTCCTCTGCAATGTCACTGATAAAGACATTAAAAAGGACAGGTCCTAGTACTGAACCCCGCGGTAATCCGCTAGTAACCCTCCTTTCTTCACTGTGGACTCCATTTACTACTACTCTTTGCGTCCTGTTGTCTAGCCAATTTTTTATCCAGGCTACCACCTTGGACCCACCCCAAGGCTGGCTAACTTTTGTATTAATCTTTTGTGTGGGACTGTATCAAATGCCTTGCTAAAATCAAGGTCGGCCATGTCCAAGGCCCCTCCCTGGTCTACTACTTCAGTCACCCAGTCAAAGAAATCTATTAGATTCATCTGACACAACCTTCCCATCATGTATCCATGCTGCCTTTGGTCCTGTGCCCCACTGGCCTCTAGGTACTCTGCAATTCTTTCCTTCAGAAGTGATTCCATCATTTTCCCTACCACTGAGGTCAAACTAACTGGTCTGTAGTTTCCTGCCTCTGTCCTGCTCCCACTTTTGTGAAGAGGAATCACATCCATCCTCCTCCAATCCTCAGGTACCACCCCATCCTCCCATGATTTGTTAAAGAGAATAGTCAGCGGTGTCACTAGTTCTACCCTTAGTTCCTTTAGAATTCTTTGGTAAATCCCATCAGGCCCCATTGCTTTGTCCACCTTCAATTTTATTAGTTCTTTCAGAACCCTTTCTTCTTTAAATGGACTGGTATAGACCCCCGTCTTCAGAGTGTTTCTCTTGTTTGGTTTAGGTACCTCCCCCTCCTATTCCTTTGTGAATACTGAGCAGAAATATTCGTTCAGTATCCCTGCTTTTTCACTGTCACCCTCTACCCACATTCCCTCCCCTTTATTGAGCTTCATTATCCTCCTTTGGTCTTTTCTTGCTCCCTAATGTACCTATAAAAGGTCTTATCCTTCTTAACAGAGTTCGCTATCCTTTCCTCGTTTGGGCCTTGCTCTCTGACTGCCTTCCCAGCCTCTTTCTGCTTTAACTGATAAAGTTCTCTGTCCTGCTCCTTCTGTGTTTTCTTATATTTCCTAAATGCTATCCTTTTCTCCTTAACCTTCCCTGCCACCTCTTTTGAGAACCATAGTGTTTTTTTGCTTTGTTGTGTTTTGTTGTTTTGCTTTACACAAAGGCTTGTTGCCTCTGTGATGGCTGTTTTGATTACTCCCCATTGTTCCTCCACCCCTCTTTCTTGCCTGTTTGCTAGTGCTTTTCTGAGGCACTCTCACATTTTCCCAAAGTCAGCCCTCCTAAAGTCCAATACTCTTGCTTTTGTTTGGCTTGATTGTATGGCTGTGTTTATCGTGAACCACACTGTTTGGTGGTCACTTGTCCCAGATGGCTACCCACTTCTAAACCTGAGATTCTTTCTCCATCCCCATTTGAGAGTACCAGGTCTAAGATTGCTCCCTCCCGAGTGGGTTCCAATACTAGCTGTCTGAGGCATGCCCCATATAGGGCATCAAGAATGACCATGCACTTAAATGTGCCTGCAGCAAAGATGCTCCAGTTAACATCTGGCATATTCAGGTCCCCCATCAACAATATCGCCCCTCTTTCTGCCATTCTAAGGAAGTCTTCTATCATTTCCTTGTCCATTCCTTCCCCCTGAGATGGGGGTCTGTATGCAACCCCCATGCGGATTGTGGTGCTATTTCCTGTCTCCATGGTGACCCAGAGTGCCTCATCTGCTCCCTGTTTACTCTTTAGTTCTGTTGATTTGATCCCTTCCTTTACATAGAGAGCTACTCTTCCTCCTCTTTAACCCTCCCTGTCTCTCTTGTAGATTGTGTATCCTGTTATGTTGACATCCCAGTCATGGTTCTCTGTGTACCATGTTTCTGTGACTGCCACAATATCCAGACAGCCCTCTTCCATCAAGGCCACTAGTTAAGGGAGCTTGTTACACAGACTATGGGCATTAGTACTCATCACCCTCCACTTTTTGATGGCCTTACCCCTTTAAGCCCCACTCCTGTCCTTTTTGCCTTTGCCTTTTTTTTACATTTACCTCTGTCCTTCTCCCTAATGACTTCTCTACCTTGGTGTTTACCTCACTAATTACCATGTTTTGTGGGGGGAGGCTGGGATTTCCCTGCTTCTTTTCAGTGCCTCCCCCCTTGGCTAGTTTAAATGCTTGCCAATGAAGCAATTAAACCTCTCACCTAGGATCCTGGTGCCCCGGACAGATGCAGACCATCGCACCAGTATAGGTCTGCATCCCTCCAGGTGGCTCCCCAGTCCCCAATGAAGCCAAAACCCTGAGCTCCACACCAGTTTTTCAACCATTCATTGAATTCCCTGGTGAGGAGTACCCTAGCATCACCCTTGCCATAGACAGGCAGCACCTCCGAGAAGGTTACCGTATGCACTACTTGTCTAAGGCCCTTCCCCAACTCTACAAACTCCTCTTGCACTGCTCTGATCCCATTCCTAGCCAGGTCATTTGTCCCTAGGTGGACAATGACATCCAGCTCCCTCCCTCGTGCAGCTGCTCCCACAATCCTGAGGATTTGCTTCCTCCAAGCCATGGTGCCAGTCAGGCACCTTACCTCCCTCCCTCTCCCCTTCCTCCCCCATTTCTACCCCCTAATGAATGAGTCCCCTACCAGGAGTTGTTTCCTTCCACTGTGGGGTCCCATGCCACCCTCCTGTGGATCTCCTTTGTGAAGGTTCCCAGCATCCTCCTTGGTCTCCACTGCAGGTGCCTCCATAGAGGAACCACTCTCCACTAGAAGAGTGAATGAATTGTGGAGAGGTACAACTGGAGGGATGCAACCCTGTTCCACCACCCTCTCCCTCCCTGAGCCCACCCTTGTCCAGCCTCTCCTCTTTCTTGGCAACCCCTGAAGTAGTGACATTGGCCCTGGTGGTCCCTGGGTGGGGGAGGAGGTTTCATGAATCCTAGCCAGGTCAGCCTGGAGACAGGCAATCTTCTCCCTCAGACCAGAGAGGTGCCTGCAAATAGAGCAGCATCACAGCCTCCAGAATGTCTCTCGGAACACTGCTGCCCCACAGCCATTGCACTGCACCACTCCTATCATGTCTTATTTTATGTCCCCTCTCCTGTTTCTCTGTATGCTTACTCTCTCCTCTCCTTACAACTCTCACCCTTCCTGTTCTGGGACAGCAACTTCCTATATTCTTCAGTAGCCTCCTTTTACTTTGCTCATTGTAAGACCACCACCAACTGGGGGGAGAGTGAGCTACTTTTTTCCTCTAGGGTTGAAAAAAACAAATTTTCTCTATGATCCTTCCCTTCCTACTGCCAAACAGGAAGTTCCTGTTGACAGTCAAATCCAGTGGCTATAAAAGTAGAACTGACTTAGGATGGGTGGGTGGAGGGGTGGTATGAAGGGCAATTAGTAAGAAAAAATGCTAGCAACAGGAAGTTGTAATTTGAGTCACCAGCTTTTATAATGTCTAAGCCACACCCCCAATTAAGCTTGCTCTCCTCCTACTGGTTTAGCAAAGTAAGTTGATACAGTACCCTTCACAGCATAGAACACACACTGACTTTCTTTCTTTTCTTGTTTTTTAACTCTAAATAAGACCCCTTCTACTTCTAATAAAGTATCTGTCTTGCTTAATCTCAACAGACACTGACTCCTGCTGAGATATGTGTTAAATTAATAAGAAAATGTAGCTTCTTTTAGTTAGCTGCTTTCTGCTCTACAAGCAAGGCTAGCAACAGAAAGTTGCAATTTGAGTCACCTGCTTTTATAGTGTCTAAGCCACACCCACAATTAAGCTCTCTCTCCTCCTCCTAGTTTATCAAAGTATGTTGATACAGTTCCCTTCACAGCATAGAACACACACTGACTTTCTTTCTTTTCTTTCTTTTTTTAACCCTAAATAAGACCCCTTCTACTTCTAATAAAGTATCTGTCTTGCTTAATCTCAACAGGCACTGACTCCTGCTGATATATAAGTGTTAAATTAATAAGAAAATGTAGCTTCTTTTAGTTAGCTGCTTTCTGCTCTACAAGCAAGGCTAGCAACGGGAAGTTGTAATTTGAGTCACCTGCTTTTATAGTGTCTAAGCCACACCCCCAATTAAGCTCTCTCTCTTCCTACTGGTTTAGTAAGGTAAGTTGATACAGTATCCTTCACAGCACAGAATACACACTGACTTTCTTTCTTTTCTTTCTTTTTTTAACCCTAAATAAGACCCCTTCTACTTCTAATAAAGTATCTGTGTTGCTTAATCTCAACAGATCCTGACTTCTGCTGAGATATAAGTGTTAAATTAATAAGAAAATGTAGCTTCTTTTAGTTAGCTGCTTTCTGCTCTACAAGCAAGGCTAGCAACAGCAAATATAAAGATAAATTGGGCCAAATGTGGATGCCTATGGGAAAGGGCCCAGGTGAACCTCTAAAGGTGGCAGGAGAATCCATAGCCCCAGTGACCAAGCTCAGATATGCCTGCTTTTTGTTTCAGAGAAGCTGTTTTTCTCAGGGAGTAACTGTCTGCTTACAGGGAGCAGCATTTGACAGACAACATCACCTGGGACAGAAATTGTAGTGGAGATTCTGCTTTGTTTTAGGGGGAGCCGAGGAGCAGGAGAAGTAAAAAAACAAAAGAAAATAAAATTCTTTTTTTTTCAGCAGTTCAAGCAGCAGGTTGTTTAGTTTTTGCCACCCTTCCACCCCTCCACCCACCCGTGCCCTGTTGTAATTTATAGGCATCAAATTTGACTGGCACAGGGAGAACTTCCAGTCTAGGAGCAAGAAGGGTGGGACCAAAAGGCCACATAAAGGGAGGGATTTGAGCTGAAATGCACTGAACTAGTTGCTAAAAGCCTTCACTTGGGAGGTACAAACAAACAAATGTAACCCACCTGTTACCTGGGGTTACTAGAATCCCAGTTAAATCTAGTGGCAGGTAGGGACAGGCAGCTAGTGAAACTCCAGTTAAATGGATTTCACTATGTCTTGCTCTGTTTTCGGTCTCTGCTGAGCTGGAGGTATGGCATCATTTAGAACTGTCGCAGCTGCATAAGCCACATTGGAATGTTGCAGCTAGGAAAGTTAGGATAGAATTTTGGGGAATTTGAAGTTAGTTCAGAGTAGTCTGTAGTAGAGTGTTGAAGAGGGAAGAGGTGTGCTGCAGCTGCAGGCCCTCACAGCCCTCAGCTCTGACAAAGAGCTATATTTTTGTTAGAGGTGTGTGTTCTCACCTGAAGAGGAACACAAGAAGAGCCAAGTGAAGTGGTAGAGACCACTTCCACTGGTTCAGGGCCCCATCCCTGTGGGGATGGGGGGAAGGATTCAGCCTACTTCCAGGGGCAATCCCCTGGTCTGGCTAGGGGAAGAAGAAGGTGCCTAAATTTAAGTTCTTGCTGAGGCACCAGAAGTTTTGGATGATATTTCTTTGAAGAAGAAAAAAGCCTGTGGGGCGCCTGCAATCAAGGGGTGAGTCTGCTCTGATAAAGGGCCAATGTGTTTTCACCTGAGACAAGATGAAGTTAAGTGACTGTTACTGTGGGGTCAGGAAAAGACAGCCAAGTACAGTTTTGAACGTTTTGGGAATTGGACTGCTTAACTCTGTGGTGGTCTAGAGCAATGGACACAGCCACTGTTTAAGTATGTTTCAAGTTCAGCACAAGTGGGATGGAAGAACAGTAGATTAAATGTGACATACATTTAAAGAGAATCTATACAGTACAGTGTTTTCAAGGATGAGGTGTTAAAGTCCAGAGAAATGGCCGGTATGAATTATGGGAGTGAGAGGTGGGAGACCCCTTCATCAGCAGTAACCAAATTCACCTCTATGGGTTTGCTTTGGGACACCTGTTGCTTTCTCTCAGGTACTTGGCCAGTGCCTGAGGAAAGTACCCAGATGTGGGATTGATGAAGAAGATTCCCTGATGAAGCCAGAAGTGCTCAGAGGTGGTTTAGGGAGCCACCGAGAAATGTTCCATGCTATATGGAAAGTGTCCAAAGGGCTGGCAAGGGAGCCGAGCCAAGGAAACTGAAAAAGAGTTGCATTAGGGCCGAATGGCCAGAGCGTTTTGAAACCTGAGTTTTCAGTGTAAAGAGGATGTGTTCTGATCTCCATAAATCTTCATTACCAGGAGTGTAGCCCCGTGGGGGTCCATCTATGCTTTGTTATTCTGTTGGATGTGAATAAAAACCACACTTTAGAATCCCAACTTCTGGTATTGGACATTACAGTTATTGCTTCCTGTGTCCAGAGTTATTTGGGGGCCCCTGTGCAGAGTTGCCAAACCTAATCAACATGCCGAGTGACACCTTTCTCCCCAAGTTTCAACTTAACAAAATGGAGGCACTGCATCATAGGACCCAGGCCCCTCAACCTGTTCACTAGCTATACAGGCAGGGGGTAGTAGCCCTCATAGTTTAGCGCTGACTGGGGATTACACAAACAAAAAACAAAAACAAATAAAATAAACCCTAATCTATCTTTCTTTCTTTCTTTCTTTCTTTCTTTCTTTCTTCCTTTCTTTCTTTCTTTCTTTCTTATTCTTTTCTTGTTAAGAACAGCGGGTAAGGTCTAGAGATAAGGATAAACCATGATAGGAGTAGTGTAATTCAGTGGCTGTGGGGCAGCAGTCTTCAGGGAGACCTTCTGGAGATTGTGGTGATGCCCCATCTGGAGGCACCTCTCTGGGCTGAGGGAGGAGGTTGTCAGACTCAAGGCTCAGCTGGCTTGGGTTAGGAGGACCAACTTCCCCACTCAGGGACCAAGTCCACCTCCACTTTCTCAGAGGATGCCAGGAAAGAGGAGCGGATGGATAATGGGGGCTCGAGGAAGGTTAAGGGGTGCAGCAGAGGCACATCCCAAATCCCATACTACTAAGGAACTCCTATGCTGCACTGATGGGGCAAGACAGTCCCACTGAGGTGCCTGAGATAGGGCTGGGACAGATGTGGGGGTCCTTCAGGGTGGAGACCTCAAGGGGGATAGCAGAGGACCCCAAAGGAGGAAGCAACTCATTGCGGTGGACTCCATAGTCCAGGAATTGGAGTTGAGGGAAGGTGATGGGGTGGAGTGGGGGTAAAGTGCCTGCTGGGAGGCATAGCTTAGATGGATGGAATGTGGATACAGAGGATTACTAGGGCGGCAGCAAGGAGAGGGAAGCTGGATGCCATGTCTATTTGGAGAAAAATTACCTGGCTAGGGAAGAGGCAGGGATAAGTACACTGCAGGAGGAGTTCAGAGAGTTGGGGAGGGGCCTTGGGTGGGTAGCCAGCTCATAGAAACATAGAAAGATAGAAGTTGACAGCAGATAAGGACCACAGGGCCGATCCAGTCTGTCCATTTCTTTTTCTTCCTTATGAATGTGCCATCAGCCTTTGCTCTGTCAATGGCCTATCTATTCATAGTCATCTGTATTGCTCCCTTGTGCCTATCACATGCCTGTTTGAAGCCCTGCTCTGTATTCATATCCACCACTTCCTGAGGTAGGCCATTCCATGCATTCACCACCCTCTCTGTAAAAAATAACTTCCTCACATTACCCCTTAATCGACCTCCCTCAGTCTTTTCTGGATTCAGTCTCAATCAGTTAGCACTCATCCAGTCTTGGATCTCAGTGAGGCAGTTGTTAAAGACTGAGATTGCACTGTCCTGTTCGGGTACAAAGGACATGTAGAGCTGAGTATCATCTGCATAGCAGTGAAAACTCAGCCCATTCTACCTTATAATGTCTCCCAATGGCAACATATACATCATGAACAACATGGGAGGCAGCACTGAACTCTGCAGCACCCCACAAGGCAGGGAGAAGGAGGCCGAGGAAAAAATCCTCGACACCACCCTCTGAGTCCTGCCTGTGAGGAAAGAATGAAACCACCTGAGGACTGTCCCCGACAGTCCAGAGAGAAGCCGCAGGTGTTCTAGCAGCACCCCATGATCCATGGTTTCAAATGCTGCAAAGAGATCAAGCAGGACCAGAATCGAATTACCCCTCCAATCCCTCGCTATCAGGAGATCATTAAGTACTCGAACCAATGCCATCTCGGTAATGTGCCTCCTCCTGAAACTGGACTGGAGAGGATCATATACTTCATGGGTGGTAAGAAAGCTCTCGAGCTGCAGCGTGACTAACTTTTCAATAACCTTCTCCAAAAAGGGTAGGTTAGAGACCGGTCTGTAGTTCACAAGGCAGTCTGGGTCACAGGAAGATTTCTTTAAAAACGGGTGTCACCACAGCCTCCTTCAGGAGGTCCAGAAATGAACACCACACTATTTCAGCAAGGATTGGTCCGATGACATCCATACACCCCACAAGGAGGTGAGTTGGACCAGAATCCAAACTACAGTAAGTCGGTCACAAGCTCTGAACAATCTTCATGATATCTGCGATCGCTGGCTGGTCGAAATCTGTCCAGACAGACGGTGCCTGTACCCTCACATCGACCACCGCCGCACTCATTTGAACGAGTCAAGCAGATCTCCGACCTGATGGAGGACACCTAATCTGAAAAGAATTGAACAAACTCATCACACTTTAATTGTGAAAATGCTGTCCGGCCCCTGAGACAGGCTGGATTACACAGCCTGTCCACAGTCCTGAAGAGCTGAGCCAGTTGATTCCTTGCTGCAGCAATCTCCCTGGACAGGAACTCTGCCTTTTTACAGGAGATTACTGAGTGATCGTTCAAATAGTGGGCCACCAACCTAAGTCTGTCCTCCTCCCAGCCAGATTTCCGCCAACAATGTTCCAACCTTCTCCCCACTCTCCTCAACCCCCTCAAAGTCCCATCAAATCAGGGGGACCAAGGACAGAGAGGGAGTGGGTGAACTCGGACAGGAGCTATGGAATCCAGGGCTCTCAGCACCATGTTATTATATTGCCCTACTAGGTCTCCTGGATCCAAGCATTCCAATGGCCTACTCAATAGGTCCAGCACCACCATCAGACCCTCTGGGGTGACACCCCTCAAAGGGCAGTACTGGACCATCTCCAAAGGGACAGGTCTCACATGGAGAGCCTCGAAACTGAACCTTACAGAGTGATGGTCTGACCATCCAAATGGTTCCACCACCAAGTCAGCAGCCTCCATACCCAGGAGGAATACCAGATCCAGAGAGTGACCTTGAGAATCGGTTGCAGTGGTAACTGCCTGTGTGAAGCCCTACGAGATCATCAGTGGGAGGAAGTTCTGACCAAAATGCAAGAGTTCATCGTTGACCCAGGCATTGAAATCCCCCAGGACCTACCACCTGGGGGATTCCAATACCATGTCAACCATGAAGTCTGCAACTTCCTGCAGGAAAACTTTCCCATCTCCGGGTGGATTGTAGATGAGAAGAATCCTGCTGCCCACACCTGCTCCCATGATACACTCAAACAATCTGGTGGTCCCCACTGGAACCTCTACAAGACCCAGTTCCATCTTAAAACAAATGGCTACAACCCCGCCTCTATGATCCAATCTTGGGCAGTGTATCACCGAGTACCCGACTGGAACTGCTGACTCCAATACCGGACCAGCATTCTCATCCAGCCATGTCTCGGTGATACAAGCCAGGTCAGATGTCTCAACAAGATCAGCAATAATTGCTGTCTTGTTTTTTATTGACCTGGCATTGCATATCACTGCCCAAGTTGGATGAGAGGCCATGGAAGAGTGGATCACTTGCCCACTACCCATGGAGCCCTCAGGTATGGAAACCAGGCAGGGAGGTCCCCTTTCCTGGGCCCATTTCATCCTGGGGCACCTCCTTGATCCCACCACCCTAATCAGCCCACCTCGCTCCCCTCCCTCATCAGACCCAGGGTCCCAGCCCCTCTGACCCTTCCGTGCAATCCCCAGAGCATGACAATGCATATACACCATAGGCTGCAATAGGGGGCTATGAAAGGGGCGGAGGTCCTTCTGCCGGGTGGGGGAGTAGCGTCTGCCCACTGACAAATAATCCCAGCACATGCTGCCGACACTATCTCAGCAGTGAATCTAACAATAAACTATTAACAAAATCCCAATATTACAAATCCAACAACCCCCTAAAATAAACTCCAAATACCCCTAGAAGTTAACAATAAATCAATAACTCAGGGCACTATTAACAAAAATCCATATTTCCCCAAAAATAAACCCCAAACACACTCTAAAAATTTACAAGCAATCAATAACTCATTAAGGTCCGTAAAGCAGTCTATTTAGTCGCTCCACGCCAATTTGTGGTACTAAATGCCCCGATGAACCCTCACTTCAGGGGGTTAAGTCAGATAAAACATCCAAGAGGCCATCAGCTCTCACCTTAGCCTCCTGGATTCAAGAATAAGAGTATAAAATACAAAGCACTCTCACTGCTTAACAATGTCCATTTCTCTTGAGCCAGACAAAGGAGAAAAAAGGAAGATAAAATGTCTCAAACCAGTTTTAAGAAGATACGGAGATAAATTTGTTAGCCCGGTTGAAATTAAAAAGTCCATTCAGGGGGGCGTGGCTAAGCAGCAACCGAGATGGAGTCTTAATTTAAGAGTTCCTCAGCTCCGGAGCCAAGAATCCGCCCAAACTGTATGTACGGCAGAATCCTGACTGCTTATTCATACTCTAACAAACACGAGAAGTACTCGTCCAGCATTGGGCTGAATTCCGGGGGAATTCTTAACTCGAGGCGTTTTTTCAGCTGATTTAGAAATCTTGGTTTGTCAGCTCAAGCTAGGCCACATGGCACATGCTGCACAAGGAGGAGAGGAACCCTACATCAGAGAAATGTTTTCCTCGATTATTACCAGCATTGATGCCCTAACCCTAGCTGCCAACATGACCGCTGTATCCATCCAACAACTAGATGCCAGAATCGATCATACAGAGCAAAAACACATTGTTCAAGAGGACATCCTTCAAGGGCACTGTGACACTCTATGAGATCAGGCTGTACTACGATGGAAAGATCAAAAAATTATGGTTTTTCAAGACTACTCTGCTGAGTTAACATCTAAGCGCAAGGCCTTTGAGGAGGCCCGCTGAGCGCTACACTCTCTACAGATCCCTTTCTCGCTACGCTATCCTGCCATTTTGCAGATCATGATTAACAGCACACCACAACAATTCAGTACCCCTGAAGCTGCTTTGGCATTTATAGAAGAAAAGAGGCCTAAAGCCCAAGCTCTCTTATCTACCTGAGGCCTGAACAAGCTCCAGAATGGTGACACTCAGAGTAAAGGGGATACTATCCCCCCTTTGAAACCTCTCCTTTCTTCTACTGAACAAGATTCTCATAATCCGAAAATCCAGAAGAGACCACCAAAATCTCCTCACTCCAAATGAGATCATCCACGGGATCGAAGACACCATCTGGAGAAGACAGACCAGAACACTCCTCTCCTTGATACAGATGAGCCGGAATACATCAGCCCTTATTTTGCCCACAATCGTTACTCTGTACTATGCGATCTCCCAGATATGTATGCCCGAGAAGACATGGACATCATTCTTACTTCTCCCGACTCTGAGACACCCGGGGAGCCACTCGACTCATGGGCCACTGCCGCAGATGCCTTGTTCCCACTGCAGGACTCAGACTGGCCCACTGAGGCTTCTAGCACTACTACAAGCCTCAGCCTCAAAAGTCGTTCTGTGGATAAACTCCAGTCTACCCCAGAAGAGCATCTGGGCTGACGTGCTGTATCATCAGATAAGTACAAGTATCTACAAGTAGTTTCGATGCACAGGTTGGAGATACCCAGATAAAAACTGCAATTGACTCTTGGCAAGGCCGGTCCTACAGATCTACTTCCCCTATAGCCAAACTACCTGGCAATCTGAACATTAGCTCCCCTATGCATCTCTGTACTTATCCCACTTACTGTTGTTGTTAAGGTTGGGCTTTGGTTAAAATGTTACTGTTATTCCTGTTGTAATGTTAAAATGATGATGAAATTCATAACCCTGGGTGAATTTTTGATACCAGGAACGTCTTTGCAGTGAAGCATGTGGGTGTACAGGAGACAATGGCTACCTCCCCCCCCCCCCAAGAGATTTCCCATTTACCTGGGCCTGCATCCCCAACACTGGCTTTGCAGTGGCTGGTACTGTTCTCTCACTGCTTCCTTCTGTCAGAAATCTTATTTCCCTATGGCCCTAATGATCCCTCCTTTGGGCCACAGGACCGGCATTAGATGCATCCTCATATCTTGGGTGCAAGGGATTAAGGACCAGCAGTTCCCCATGTGGCTCCGGACAGCAGCTCTACAAACTTTCCACTTTAGCCCCATAATAATGCAACCTCTACTCAAAACCCACCCACTGGGAGAAATAGGGGCAAGTCTTCAACACTCCTGTCTTCGTCTCTTCCACGCCTTGCAGAAAAGATCGGGCATACCATTGGCTGGGGCTCCAGCCAGTTAAGTCCCATCTCCAGTCTCACTGCCATTCTTTTTCGTTTTTCTTTTTTTGGTTAATGTAACTACATAGAATTTTAGATAAGTGTACAGATATAAATATCCCATCAGGTATATCTTGTGGTATTTTTGGCCATATACAACTGGCAAGTGTTTAAGGGTTCCCAAGACACTCAGGCAGTAACCTCCCTGAACATTAATGTTTTAACTTCCAGTGCCCTTTTCAGGTTTTGAAGGGGAACAGACTTTCTATTCCCCCTGAGGCAAGTTCTTGGCCCTCTGACTATAATAGCTGATTGGTAACAGACATACCCCTTAATAGTAAAATGGCCGACATAGTTTTCACACCTGGAATGCTCAAGGGTTAAATTCCCCGATTAAATGGAAGAAAATTTTAACCCACCTAAAGCATCTTCCTTCAAAAGTAGCTTTTTTACAAGAGACTAAATTTATTGGGCTCGACCACACCTACGTGAAGAAAGACTGGGTGGGACAGCAGGTGCATTCCAATGCCCCTTCCAGAAAACATGGGGTCCTCATACCTATACACAAGTCTCTGCTGTGGACTCTTAATAAGGCACTTTCCGGCCCGGATGGCAGGTGGGTAATGGCAACCTATGACACCCCTGTGGGTCCGATTACCCTTTGCAATCTCTATGCCCCCAATGAAGACACCCCACAATTTTTCCATAAACTGGCAGAAGCACTACTGGAATTTAATCCCCCAGACTGCCCCCTTCTCATCAGTGGTGATTTCAATCTAGCACTACTCCCCTCCCTGGATAGGAATGATGGAAGCAAAGAATCCCATCTTGTGAGTTGGAAAGCTCTATAACAGCTCATTACAGACCAGGGTCTCACAGATATTTGGAGACTGTTTAACCCCAGAACCAGAGATTACACCTTCCACTCAGACCCACATGCCTCATACAGCAGGCTAGATTTCTGGCTTACCTCACCCATTCTCACCACAAAAACTCTCAATGTCTCTATCCTTCCACATATCATATCAGACCACGCCCCAGTCCAGCTCATGACCCATTGGAACCCTGTAGCCTCCCTCTTCCAAACACTAGAGACTAGACCCCCTCTTAATTAGGGACCCAGATTTTGTCCCCTGGGCCCGAAATGAGGCATCCTTTTTTCTTGCTGAAAACCCCACCCTAGATACATCAGCGGGTAATGCATGGGAAGCCTTCAAGGCCACTATGCAAGGTAACATCATGGGTTTTGCTGCCGCCAAACGCAGAGAAAGGGAACACCAACTGGCTGACCTTGAGCAGAACCTAGCCACAGCTGAGCTCGCTTTCAAGGCGATGTCTTCCCCCTTCCATTCACTCCCCACTGGGCAGAACTATCTTAGGCCTCAGATTTGCTATCAATCAGCTTCTCAACAAAAAGACAGAGGTGGCTATTCTTCACCTTCGCCGCACATTTTGGGAGGGTGGTGACAAAGCCGGGAAAGTGTTGGCTTACCAGCTGCACAAGCAACAAGCTAGTAGGTATATCTCTGGGCTGAAAGACAAGCAAGGAACTCTGGACACCTCCCCTGAGGCCATTAATTCCACCTTGGCCTCTTACTACAGATCTCTCTATTCTTCTTCCCATCCTGAACCAAATAATGACCCTAAACCCTTTTTAGACATTCTGGGATTCCCCACGCTGAGTCCCCAACAAAAACTTCTTCTTGAACTTCCTACTTCCCGTACTGAGGTAGACTCAGCCATTCAGGGTCTCAAGCTGGGGAAATCACTAGGTAATGATGGCTTCACTGCAGACTTTTACCAGGCCTTAGCCCCAGTTATTTCCCCTCTTATGACTGAAGTCTTTCAAGAGATAGAGCTCAAAGGCATTCTCCCACCCTCCATGCATGAGGCTACCATAGTAATCATCCCCAAAAAGGGTAAGGACACCACCAACCTGGGAAGCTACCGCCCAATCTCGCTTATTAACATTGACAGCAAATTGTACGCCAAAATTCTGGCAACCAGACTGGGCAATACAGTATACTCCCTGAACTCATACACCCTTCACAGGTGGACTTTATCCCTGGGCAACATAGTCCTGACCACCTGCGTACTCTAATGAGTCTAATGCAACTTTCAAAAACCCTTTCCACTACAGCAGCTACTGTAACAGTGGACTTCAAGAAAGAATTCAACTCTGTGGAATAGGACTACTTATACCTAGTTCTAGTATATTTTGGGATGGGTGAAAAATGTCTCTCAAGGATACAATCCCTATATGCCTCCCCTACAGCCAGAGTCAATACAAACTCGGTCTTGTCTGCTTTCCAACTGGAATGAGGAACAAGACAAGGCTGGCCTCTTTCTCCTCTTTTGTTTGTTTTGGTGGTGGAACCTTTGGACAATGCTATATGGAATCATACGAACATCACAGGCCTCTCAGTTGGAAATGCAACATATACAACCTTGATGTACACTGATGATCTCCTCCTCCCATTGGCAGATGCCCACAGCTCCCTACCCCCCCTCTCACTCCAACTCTTAGAGAGCTTTGCCATCTATTTGGGCCTCAAGTTGAATCAGAGCAAGACCAAATTACTTCCCCTAAATGCCCTCTGTACCTCACAGATGGCGACCTCTGCTGGTCTCCTCTGGGATCCCAAGGTGATCACCTATCTTGGAATCCTGCTGACCCCATCTTTAGACACAATCTGGCAAGCTAATATACAGCCCCTTCTTTCCTCCATGAAGGTAGAATTTGACAGATGGAAACTCCTTAACTTTACCCTGGCTGGGAAAATAGCAGCAATAAAAATGGTCTCAGCCCTCAAACTTTTTTACCTACTTATGCATCTCCCTATTCCCCTCCCCAAACAGTGGTTCTCGCCCACTGATAAGCTGATTGGAGATTTCCTTTGGAATGGCATTAAACCCAGGTACAGCTGCTCCAAGCTTAGGGCCCCTTGGGAATAGGGAGGCTTTAATCTCCCCTGGATCGAAGGATACCAGCAGGTCTTTCTCCTAGCCCAAACTACTAAATAGTTCCAACTCCCCTCTTTCTCCACAATGGCTCCATATTGAACCAGATGTCACAAAAAATGTTCACCCCTCCTCTCTTTTGTTACCAGTTAGTAGCAATAAATATATGCCTGATAGCAGTCTGCGCCCAAGGAAGTCTCTACTCACAGTTGTGGTCTCCAGAACCAATTGGTTCACCACTCATCGGAAGATAAAAATGGACCCTCTTCCACTCTCTTCCACTCCACTCTGGGGAAACCCAACCATTACAATAGGAGAAGCTTTGGTTTACTGGAAATGCTGGGCTAAACTAGGCATCAACACACTGGGAGACATATTGGACCCTTCCCACAAGGTGCTTCACACATTTCTGTCCCTTCAGAGAATATGGGGCACCCCTCAGTCAGACTTCTGGAGAGATCTCCAACTCAGAGATGCAGTACGTCACCTCCTCAGACCGCCTATGACATCCAATGTTCCCTCAGCTATACACCTCTGGCTGCAGCACCCGAAGGGCCTGGCAAGTTGATTATACACCCTGATCAGGGATACCTTACCCTCTCCATCCAAAGCAGCTAAGCAAAATTGGGGAACAATGCTAAATCTCCTTATCTCTTCTAAGGCCTGGGAACAGGCCTGGAAAAACACTCATAACTGGTTCAGAGATGCTAGATCTCACCTAATTCAGAATAAAATTGCTCACTCATGCTACAAAACCCCGGTGGTTCTTCATAAAGTCAAACTTCTAGACTCAGATCATTGTTGGAGATGCCAAGGAACAGGGGGAGACTTACTGCACATATTATGGTCATGCCCATGGATATAACCTCTATGGCAAGAGATTCAGGAAGTAGCCTCTGAAGTGTTAAACCACCAAATTCCCCTCAGCCCTCTCTTCTTTCTCTTGGGAATTACCAGTGCCCTTCCTAGGCTACATCCATCGGAATGTAGGTGGCTTGCTCTACTGTTCTTACAGACCAAAAGAGCACTGCTCAGTAAATGCAGAACCACACAAATCCCCACAGCTAGAGAGATATTAGCCTCTCTTTCCACTCTGGCCAAATTAGACAGAATTTCTCATCTTCATGCATACCAGATTTCTGCATTCAGACACTGTTGGGTCCAATATCTCAGATATCTTTACCCCCAGACAGGAATCAGATGAACTAGCCTGGCTCCTATTGGATTACACCTGAATATCTCACATGGGGTTGTACCAGTGTTTGCAAACACCAACTAGGGGCCAATTCCCCCTTCCACATAGACCCACCAGATCTTAGCCCCAGACCTTTGCCTATGTATACCTATGTTTGCTTTTAACAGCACTGTTCATACTGTATATAATAACAAAAAATCGTCTTGTTTTCTTACTTATTAGTAGAAATGCAGTCTAAGTAAGACCTAGAATCCTTGGTATGCTTTTGTCTGTGTTCCAGGTTTCAGAGATCAGTTGCAGAACATACATACACTAGAGGCTCATCCTTTCTCCCGAAGCCTTGTCATGAGATTGGCCTGACCAGATTCCTTATAGATCTCTGGTCAAGTGTGCCTACGTTCAGCAAGAATATCGAATTGACTTCCTTTCTGGTGAGTACCAAAAAGGGTCATGTACCTGAATAGTTTTGCAGTCATTCATAAGTTATCCCCGACCACATTTACTTCTGTCTGATTTCACCCCCCCCCCTTACTGGGGACAACTGTCAAGAGTGCACAAGCCTTAGGTCCTTACTACTCAGCAGATGAGATGTATGTAACTTTTATGCTGTTTGTTTTACCTGTACACACCAATATCTGTATCTGAAAATGATGGATTTTTGCATTTGCCCTTCACTAGCTTTAAATATTTCTGTACACTGTCAGAAAATGTGTAGGCCGGGGATTTTACTGATGTACGTTAAGTAATACCTGTTTTTTTTTCTAAAAATTTAAAAATGTTACAACAAAAAGTCCACTCAGAGCTCTTCTTCTTAAACTCACTGTAGAAAATCCTCAGTCTCTACGAGCGGATCCAGCAAGCACAGGGTGGGCACTCACACACCCACCAGCTAGGAGAGGAAGACAACGCAAATAATCCCACAGACCACGGGCCCCAAGAGACCACCCGGTTAACACCAGATGTCCCCCCAAGCACCTAGGAGGAATTGGGTCCAGACTCAGCCCTCCCGCTGACACTCCTTTATGACCTCCCTTTCAGGGACCAGGCACCTTTACTCCCCCCCCCCAGAAGGCAGACGTGAAGATCCCAAACCCCTCACTCACTTCAGATTCTTCAGTCCTCCACCACTAGCACTGAGTCCTACAGTGATCTGCAGCAATATCCACTCTGTGGTCTTCAGAGTACAGCACGCCCCAATCACTACACCACCTGAACAATTGAGTGAACACAATCGTTCCTCTGGCACCCCTTGCCTCTCCTCTCACGCACCGTCAGGCTGCAAATGCAGGCTCCAAACGAACTCTGGACCAAACCCAGGACTGGTCGACACCAGATAACAATTGATCTTCCTCCTCTCCTTCACCAGCTCCAGAAGCAAATTAATGATAGCGTGTTAAAAGGGGACTAAAAAAGAGCATTAATGGTCCAGCTCACATTAATTTCCACAGCTCTAAGATATACCTGAAAACACCCCAAAATCTACAGTAACTATCTCACTTTTAATCCCTAACAAAACGAATCTTTACTAGCACAAAATTAATATAAAACAACTAATATTTAAAAATTTAAATTAAAAATCACTGCTGAGAATAAGCTGGGAGTAAGCTGAATTCCCATCATGATGGCAAGCCCAGCATGGCCACCATCTTTACTCTCTAGTCAGCTGTCTTTGTGCTTGTGCCCTGTATTTATAGGTTCAAGTCTGCTTGGCGCATCCAGGTTTTGCTCTGCACTTGCACCATGGTTCCATGGTTGAATATCACTCTGTGCCAAATATTCATGGGCATGCCCCCTGCTCTTGTTCCTACATTCATTATAGTTGCGCATTGGTGCAATGGGATTTGCGCTGCGCAATGACTCCCACTGAATATCGTTCCTTGGTGCAACTACTTTGAATATCCCGGCCAATATGTACAAAGGATAAATCTAAGAATGTCAGAAATACATCTTTGCTAAAATGCAATATGATTAATTTTTTTTTTGCCAACTAACAAATACTGATACTTTAACTTAGTTGATAATTACAGGTTTGGCATCTCACCTGGTGCCAAAAGGGGGGCTGTAATGGCAATGCACTCAAACAGTTGTAATTTAAAAAGATTAGTAACTTAGGATTTACACAGGTTGCTTTAAGACTTCCCAAACTGACTGTTGATGTTTTTTCAGAAAAAGATAAAAAAAAACTGTATTTTTTAATAACAATAAAAACTGGGCACTCAGTCCACCAAGACACACCACGTCATATGCTAACCCAGACAGTAGCCCAAACTTGATTTTCTTGTAAATATCCAGAGAGATGCAAATAGTGCAAACATGGGGAGAATAACACCCACATTTCAAACCCACACTGCCACTTTTTCAAGGCATATGGCTTTGTGTGGGGAATTCCCCTTATACTGTATACAGTATATTCTAACCTAAAGTGCAATGTGCAAATATCAATAAAATATTTAAATAACTGCCCACCAGAAGGCACAAAAAGCCTTTTTGGAATTAAAAACAAATACATGATTTCTAGCCATGTTGTATGTCATATGGATAAACATTATAAGTACTTTGCAACAGGATATATATATTACTCAGTCTTTTCAGTATTAACAGAAAGCTAGTAAGAATTTAATGCAGGAATAAAAAGTTGAAAAGTAAACCTTCAACATGTCATATGAATGACTGTTGCATGAAGTTATCATGTTTCTGCATGCTTTTATATTTGTGAAACAAGATGTTCACTAGATAATTATAATATGACTATCTTTGTGGTATGGCAGGATACAGTCCTTATAAGGTCTGTAAGCAATTCATGCAGATGATAATAGCAGTAAGATTAAGTAACTAGAAATATACTCAGTACAAATATATACCTATCATAATATACACAGATCAAAGCCTTCCACAGCCTGCCTCAGAAGCTCCCTAACCCAGGTAAGCCTGTTTGCTCTCCTGGGACCACACTTCTGGGCCATGATTGGCCGAAGGCCAGACAAACTTACTCTCCATTGGCCGGAGCTCTATGGCTTTTGCCATGATTGGTTCCTCATCTGCTGCTACTAGCTTGTGGATGCCATGGCTTTTTACACTAACTACCAGTATCGGGGCTTACTTTGGGGATATTTTACTCTGTGGATATTTTGGCCCACCCCACCCACCCACGACTCATTAAACACACTATCTCCCCACCCCTCTCCAGATCGCAGGATCATTGGTATCGCTGCTGACCTATAGGAGCTCTATTCTGCAGATATAGTATCTCCTCCCCCTCAGGGGTGTATGCTTGGCCCTTTTGCCTTGAAAAATGTTACTTATATCCCTCACACTAGGCATCCTCCTAGTCTCCCTTACCAGTATATCTGACATATCTTGTGGATCTTCTGACGCTCCTTATCAGCAGCACCCAGGGGTGTTCTCAGTCAGTGAAAAACCCATCTTTTAGCTAGAAAATGTATATTTTCCTATGGCACATATTTGACATGGCCTCTGCACAACTATACAATCTAGTTTACAATTTGGGTTCCCATTGCTGCTCTCTCATTCTTGTGTTCTCTCCATTAGGACCTTCCTGTTTGCTTTCTTTTGCCCTTCACCCTGCCACATGGCTTCTGCTCCTAAAATTTTTAACTGTGCATGTATCAGGGGCAAAATATGGCCTTTTTGCCTGCTTCTACTTGCCCTAAAAAAACTGCTCCTGCTGCTTCTCATCTGTGCCGGCAATGTCATGCTAAACCCGGGACCCCCCTCCCCATTCCTACCCCTGCAGACCTACCCCAACTAAAGGGGCTATCCTTCCTGCATATAAACGCTTGCAGCCTCCTTAAAAAGCTTGATGCCATCAAAACCTGGTCCTTCCACTGTACCCCTGACATTCTCGTAATTATCGAAACATAGTTAAGACCAAATACTCTGGACTATGAAATCAACATTCCATCATACAACTTGTTTAGAACAGACAGGTTATCTAGGGGTGGGGGAATAGCCACTTACATCCATGAAAAAATTGTTGCTTCTATTGTAGATTCAATTTCAGACCCCAAGGAGTTCAAGTGCCTAACCCTAAAAATCAAGATTTCTCAATCTGCTTCACTCTGCATCATTGGGAGCTATAGGCCCCCCTCAGCCAGACTTTCTCTGTTGAAACACTTAAGTGATATGTTAGAGGTAACTATCCTGGGTGATTTCAATCTGGACTGGCTTTCCTCAGCCTCAATACCGCTGAATGAATTTTGTGATGCTCATGGACTTACTCAGATTATAAATGAAGCTACCTATCCTAACATCAAAAATTCTGAGCATAGTGCCCTCCTGGACCTAATCCTAGTCAGTAAGCCTCACCTCTTCTCCCATTCAGGAGTATTTTTCAATGACCTTAGTGATCATTGTACCATTGCTTGTGTGAGATCGGTGCAACATCCAGCCTCCTCCTCCTCGAAGTACATCTTCAAGAGATGTAAACATAAATTCAGCCCTAATGCATTCCTCTACGACCTCCAGTATGCAAACTGGCAGAAGTTCTACCTTGCACCATCAATGGACGAGGCCTACGAGGCCTTCCAAGCTATATATACTGAGAGCTTAGATTTTCATGCCCCTGTTGTCAAAAGCAGAACCAAAAGGAAATCCTGTCCTTGGTTCATGGAAAACCTAAAAGCTACTTTATGACACAGGGATGCTCTTTGGAAAAGAGCTAGAAAATCAAAGCTAGCTATTGACTGGTCTGCCTTCTGAACTGCAAGAAACAATTGTACTAAATTAATTAGAGCTGCTAAATCAAGCTATTTCTGTTCTGAACTCAACTCATTCACCAACTCCGCAAGTAGGTTCTGGAAAACCTTAAGGGAGGTCGAAGGCCATAGAACTTCTGGCACACTTCCCTCAAAAATCTCTACCAGTGCCACTCATACTACTGATAAACATGAGATTCTTGATCTCCTCAGCAACCATTTTGCCACAGCAGGGATGGCTTTTGTTACCTCTCCAGCAAATGCTATCAGATCACAGTTATGAAGCCAAAGACCTGAATGCCATAACCTAGACCTTCACGCTCCAAGCAATACCTTCTCATTTTGTCCGGTCTCCATCAAACAGGTTGAGGATCATTTCCTACAGCTTGATATGAAGAAAAGCATGGGTGCAGGTCTGATCAAGCCATTCTTTCTAAAATTGGCCTACTTTATACTGGTTCCCCCCATTACTCACCATTTTAACCTGTCACTCCTCCAAGGTACTCTCCCCGAGATCTGGAAGACAGTGTATATCATCCCTCTATTTAAATCAGGGGATCCCTGTGACCTAAATAACTACTGTCCTATGTCTCTGCTCCCGGCCCTGTCTAAGTTACTGGAGAAGGTAGTCAATGAGCAGCTCAGATTACATCTGGAAAGCTTCAATTTGTTAAACTCGGTCCAGTCTGATTTCTGTCCTCAGCACAGTACCACAACTGCACTAGCCAAGGTTGTAAATGATTGGCAGCTTGCTCTCGATGCTAAACATTATGTATGTGCCTTGTTTCTTGACCTTAGCAAGGCCTTTGACACGGTGGATCATGATCTTCTTCTGGTGACCTAAAGAAAGTAGGGGTGAACAACCTGGTGTTAAATTGGTTTGCCAATTATCTCACAGACAGACAACAGCAGGTCAAGGCTGAAGGTGACTTGTCACCTAAAAAAATATTCCTAAGAGCTGTACCCCAAGGATCTATACTTGATCCTCTGCTCTTTGCTATCCACATTAATCAAATAGACACTGGCTTAAAGTTGGCTAATATCCACCTTTTCGCTGATGACACAGTGCTCTACATTGACAGACTGACACCTGAGTTAGCCTGCGAGGACCTCCAAAGTGACTTCGATGTCATTCAGAAAATCTTGCTAGACCTGAAACTCCTACTAAATGCAAAAAAAAACAACCCCAAAAAAACAAAGTCATGCTGTTCTGTGCCTTAGCCTCTCCTCTCAAAAAAAATCCTTCTGGCATGGTTCTCCAGATAAGCACCCTCTTGGGAGAAACCTTGGAGTTTGTGGAGAAATTCAAATACTTGGGGGGGGGTCTGGATAGACTCTAAGTTGTCCTTTCTAGACAATATAGATGAGCTCTCCAAGGAACTGAGACAAAGACTCTGTATTTTTTTTCCACATCAAGTACTCACTGACTCCGGAGGCTAGAAAACTACTAGTTCAAGCTACCTTCATGCCGCTCCTCAACTATGCGGACTTCTTCTATGGTCATAGTACTAGCACAGCTCTCTCCAAGCTTGATGCCCTTTAACATAGAGCCCTCAGATTCATCTCTGATGCTCCTTACTCCACTCATCACTGCATTCTGTACTCTTCAATAGGTTGGAGCTCTCTTAGCTTCAGGAGGCAGAAGAATGCTGTACTATGGACATACAAGGCCATCATCCATAAGCTTCTCCAGTACCTCTCTGGTTGTCTACCTACCTGTCCCCCCAGTGCTTATCCTCTCCAAAGTCTTACCCATATATCCCTTGTTATTCCTAAAGTTAGAACACGCTTTGGTAGCGCTTCTATAAGCCATGCCCTTCCTGTGCTCTGGAACATGGTCCAGAAATCCTTTAGGCTTGCTACCCCTGTAACGTTCTTCCTCTTTAAAGCCATGTTCCTGAGGACCTTCTCTGAGGTCTGTCATTGCTTCAAATGAGGGATGTAGCACTGTTTTTGCCCTAGCCATCTGTCAAACTGTTTGTATTTCTATGGTCTCCATTCTTTAGGTTATTACCCTAAGAATTATTCACTCCTTCCATATATATCAGCTTCTGTTGCCCTCCTACCCCCCAGCTTCCCTCCCCCTCAGCCCCTACCCCCTCTGTCATGCCTACATCTGCCCACACAAACTCTCCTTCCTTATCTCTCTTCTATCAGCTCTGCCTCTACTACCTTCCACCTCCCTCATGCCCAGTGATTCGGTCTGCACATTGCTAGCTGGAGCAGATTGTGTTTACTAACTCTCAGTACTTAGTCCTAAGGATGTAAACACTTTACCCTCAATATTTCATTATGCCCTTGGAATTGCTGTCATTTGAAATGTATCACACTGTTGACTTCCAATGAAACAAATTGTACTTTTTTCTATAAGCTACACCCTCTTGGCCTGTACTTATTTACATCTGTACTCAAGTAATCTCTATTGTATATGTGATATACACCAGTCTATTCATATGCTCCAATGTATATCTCATGTTGCTGTCACACTGCCTGTTACATATCTTTTTTCCCTTTGCCTTGTATATGTATTATATGCTTATTATGTTGTCCTTATTACATGTTATTACATGCTTTTTTCATGGCCCTGCTGGCTATTGTACTGTTCCCAGGTCCATCTTGTAAATGACCTTGTCTCAATGGTGTTCCGCCCGGCAAAATAAAGACAATTGATAGATTGATTGATCAATGGTCAAAGATTCTATTACCATAATATGGGAAATTATAGAAAAGTAGCCTGATCTAGCCAGCCCAGTGGTGTATAGGCAATGCTACACCCACTATGCCAGAGACCCAGGATTGGGAGCAGTCTTGGGTTGCTGGGGGCTAGCTGGGGAGGGAGAGGATAAGCATCTGACAGATTACTCTCTTCTCCCAGGGGGAGAGGCATGCTGTGCCTGCTGAATAACTGCCACCAGCTGGAGGCCTGGTGGTAGTGAGGGCCCACAGGACAGCATAGGAAGGGAGGGCATTGTGGGATTTCTGCAAAGAGTGCCTACCTCCACATTGTGCAGGTTGGCATGCATACCTCAGCATTTGGAACAGGGAGAAAAAAACAGGACAATGTAGGTGCTTGGGCTTTGTGAAGCCCTGCCCATGTCTTGCTGACCAGCTGGCTGCTCTGTCCAAGGTGCATCTGGATGTGTCTCGGGGGGACAGCCATCCCTCTACTGCTGTGGGGGTGGGACTTATTTGAGACTGGAGCCTCATACTAGAAGAGACAAAGGATAATTGCCAAACATTGGAACAGGGCTGATAGCTGCCAAAGCCTGCTACCAGAGGGTAAAACCCACTGTGGCAAAAGAATATCTTGATCTTGCCATGACAAAAACTGCTCATAAAGGGAATTATATTTTCACTTTTATGCTGGAGCACCCTCAGTAGCTCAGAAATATGTGGCTCAATGATAAGTAGTGGATACTGTATGTCAAAACACACAAGCTGCTGTGTTGGAACAGTGCAGGAAATGATCTGGGTGCAAATAAAAAATACACAAAATTCGTATCACTAAGTTTTCTCATCTAAAACTGATTGTACATACTACTCTTATCAAAAAATTATCCATATTTTTAAAATTCATACATCTATTCACTCCTATAAAACTTGAAAATAAGTAACAAACCTGAAAAGGCTTGAGAGGAGCGGTTGGGGGAGCACATCCAAAGGCAGGCAAGACTATGCCAGCTACCACTTGGAAGTGTACTGTGGTCAGGAAGGATAGTGCTGGGCAATCAGTGCCAAAATGACCCTTGTGGTGGACCAAGGGAGCATTCTTCCTCTGCAGGATGTCACTGCATGCAGTCGGGGCCTCTGATGCTCTGTCGTTGCCAAAAGGAGGATAAAGGAAGGGACCAAGAAAAACAGGTTAGAAAACTGCACGTTATCCAAATGATGGTTTATCCCTCTGTTCAATTGTTTGGTGCTAGTGCTGAATCTTGTCCACACGAAGTGACCAGTTTAGGGGGGAGGACTTTTCTCCCCCTGGTGCCCTTGTTATGGAAGAAAAGCCATGAAAGGCATTGGCTGGGCAGCACCTGGTTGGAGCATAGGAGGGGTCCAGCCTGAAGCATAGTAGATCCTGTGAGACCAGAGTATAACCCTGCAATGGGGTATGACCAAGATAAAGAAATAGAAAAAAGAAACAAAATTGCTGCTTTGCTGTTTAGCATTGTGTGAAATGTTCTTGTTTATACAATTGTATTAAAAAAGACTGTTAATCAAAACAAAGCTGCTAGTTAATTTATATTTAACTTTTTGTTTTGTAATCTCTGTATATAGTTTATTTTTTATTTATTTATTTGGACATAACCTTTGAGCAAAATGCTCTTTTTCTAAGGTTCCACGTCTTGACAGGAGGACAACACAGAAAGGTAGTTACAAGTATGGGTGAACAAGTACAGAGACAAAAAATACAAGAAATGAAAGCAATTGGTCTGACTATTTACAATTGTAAGCTATCTCATATAGAGGTACATATTGCAGTTAGTACAGCCCAAGGTACATGGTGAGTGCTGTGGGTTTAAGGAACTAATTTAGCAGGAGGTAAAGCAGCCAGGGGAGGCATTGTCATAATTTCATATAAAGCCAGGAGGTGGAGAGACTCAGAATAAGTTTTCACATCCTGTATGTTAATGCAGCCAAGAGGAGTACCTTTGTAATGGCAATTTGTACTGTAGCACAGTGCATGTTATTCATGATCTATACTATACTTGTACATACAATGGTAACCATTAATTTTGTTCGTTAGAGTTTCATAGTAAATGAGCCTATGCTCATGAAATTGTTTCTGGACAAATAAATAAAATGAAAATGAAATGTTATGAAAGAGGTATACATAAAATAAACTTGGCAGTCCCATACAGTATTTTGGAATTTCATTCATAAAAAAAAAATATCTGGTAGAAGCAAAGTTGCCAGATATGCCAGACTACATATGGGGCTTACAATCCTTGACATCTTGTAAGTATGAGATAATGTCTGACAGAGTATGTAATCATAGTGGGAAATATACATCTCAGTAGGTGCACAGGCATGTGGTATAGCCACATAACTTTAACTATCAGTAACCGTAAACTCCCTATGACCAAACAGCTAGCAGTATGCTATCCCACTTATGAAATGGTATATTTAAAAATATTAAATAAGAGATTAAAATAAGTGCCATGGGAAGAAGAGTCACTCAGAATGTCTGCATGGTGTCTTTTGAGCCAACACAACTACATAAAAACACAAAAAACAATGCACTCATATCAATTCAATTAGGACTTACCTAGCTAAGGATATTACTCACTGAGCTGTGTATGTAATAAATACACTACAATACCACAGATGTGGTAAAAAAACATTTATTTTTGTAAAACCACCATCATACACATGAAACAAATTGCTAGCACAGTGCTGCTAGTCTTTTGCCTGTTCCCACTGTGCCTCTTGTTTCAAGTGAGTGATGGTGTTTTTACAGTACTAAAATATTTTTTTTTTTTACCATAGCGGTGATCTATAATTTCTGACTAGGAAAGGCAGACTAAGCTATGACTGATTGTTTGTTTATAGGTGTATCCTGGGAGTTGGTTACACTAACTTGTTTTGTTGACGAGGGGTAATGTTGGCCATGACACTGGGAAAAAGTCCTTACTCCTCATCTATAATTACCATGCAGTCTTTTACTTCCACCTGGACAATGATCAGAGATACGCAGAGGGGACCTTGGGTTAGCATTTCATCCAAAGGATGGCACCTCAACAGTACAGTACCCCCCACCCCCACTGCACGACAGTGTCAGTAGCTACAGGTGTTACTCCAAGTATTTGGTGTGGGGCTAGAACCAAGATTTTCTGATCTCTGGTCCCAGAAGAGAGCATTCTACCTACTGAGCTACTGACACTGCAGGGTGCTACCTACTGCACCACTGGCACTTATAAATGAAAGTTATATTAAGGCCGTATTTTGGTAGATTATCCCTTGCAGGGCCACAGATTGATATATCAGTCCAAAATTCCTATACGGTCTAAATCTGTTGGCAGCCTAAGGGTTAAAATAGAAATGCAGAAAACTAGAAACACAGAATTTGACAGCAGAAGGAGACCAAAGGTCAGTCAAGTCTGCCCCTACTATATTGCTTTACCACACCAACCTACAGTAGGCTGTTACCCACTCCTCCACTCCTCTACCCATAAAACCCATGATGCCCCCCTGGGGACTGTAAGTCCCCTTGCTTTGCCAAGACCATGTTCAAACCCATTAAGGGTAGTTTCCTCCACCACTTACATGGGATGTATTTTCCATGGTTCCACCACCCTCTCAGTGAAGTAGAACATCCTCACGTTCCTCTTGAACTTCCAACTACCAACCTCTAGTCATGCCCCCTAGTGAATGCATCTATATTGTTTACAAATAGTACTTCACTATTCACCTTGCTACACTCCTGAGAAACACATATGTTTCAGTCATGTCTCCCAGCTCCTGTCTGACCTCCAGCAAGTACATATTTAGGGCTTGTAGCTGATCCTTATAGGATCTGTCCTGGATCATGTTGGTGACCCTTCACTGAATAGACTGTAGACTGTCAATGTCTTTTCTTAAGTGAGGGCTCCAGAACTGGACATAACACTCCACTGTGGTCTCCACAAGGAACAGTGGCAGAATCACCTCACTTGTACTGTCAAAGTGTCAAATAGGACCTCATGGACTACTTGGAGAGTAATAGACTCCAGAACAGTAAACAACATGGCCACATGACAGGGAGGTCTTACCAGACCAATCTGATAGTATTCTTTGATTGGGTAATGATGGTAGTGGAAAAGGACCATTCTATGGATTTACTGTAGTCCAATTTCAGGAAGACTTTGAACTTGGTGCCTCACAGAAGACTGGTGAAGAAGCTAGAGGACCATGGTGCAGGGAAGGACATAGTTAGATGGGTGAGAAACTGGTTGGAAGGGAGACAGCAGAGTGCTGTGGTTAACAGAGTCAAATCAAAATAGTGGGATGTCATCAGTGGGGTGCCACAAGGATTGGTTCAAGGTGCAGTTGTTTTCAATATGTCCATCAGCAACATGAAAATATACCAGGGCAAGATGTGTTTTTTTCGGATGATAGTAAGCTCGCTGGCACGGTGACCATGAGGAAGGGGTTAGGCAGATGTGGAATGATTTGCAAAGGCTATAGAGGTGGTCAAAGATTTGGCAGTTGAAATTCAATGCCAAAAAAAAATGCATGACAGCAGAAAGAATGAGGTATTACTATCACTCTATAGATCACTAGTAAGGCCCTATTTGGAGTTTTGTGCCCAGTTCTAGTGTCCTCATCTAAGGAAAGATTTATTTATTTATTTAAAGGTTTAACCAGGAAGACAGGCTGAGCAGACTACTGCTTGATTCCAGATGCGTTGGATGAGGACAGGCTGGAGACAGTGCAATACAGAGTGACCAAAATGATACAGGGAAGTAGGGCACATCTCATGAGGATCATCTCAAGGTGCTGAACATGTGCTGGCTGGAGACCAGATGAGAGAGGGGGGATATGATAGAACCATCAAGTTCCTGAAAGAAATGAATGAGATAAACTGCTAAGAACCATTTAGCATAAATAATGGATCAAGAACAGGGGGGCATGAGTGGAAACTGACTTTGGGGAGTTCAAGAGATAAGTGAGAAAGTTTTATTTTACAGAAAGTTTGGTTGAGCTGTGGAACAGTTTGCCAGCTGATGTGGTGGGGGCCAAAATATCAATGGTTTCAAACATGGCTGGGACAGAGTGAAAGGCTTAGTGGTTGCTTGGGGTGGTAGCTGTAGGGTGGGGAGCAAGGGGGGTGGATAAGGTAGGTTACAGCCTTGTATGGACAATAGGTCCTAGGTCGGTTAGGGTTTCATGGGCAGACTGGATGGACCAATGTTCTTTTCTGCCATCATTGTTTATGTTTCTATGTAAAAACTCATCCCTATACACCCCAGCATCCTTAATACCATACTGTATGCTTTATTGCACTGGCTTGCTTGGTTGAGGGAGTCACTGATAATGACCCCCAAATCCCTCTCCTCTGTTTAAGTGGCTAGTCTAACCTCTCTATTTCAGTATTCTGTGCATGGATTCCAGGCATTAAATCTCCACTGCCAGACCTTTGATTACTGTATCTCTGTCTAGATTCTCTAGGTCCTTCTGGAGCTCCCATATCCCTTCCTCATGATCAAACCATATGCATAGCTTTGTGTTATCAGCAAAGAGACATGATCTTCCCAGAATACCTTCCCCTCAGTCACTTATGAACATATTAAATAGGGACTGGTCTCAGAACTGATCCCTCCCTGTGGCACTCTATGTGTGACCCCCCCATCCCATGATTTAGGCCAATTAACCACTACCCTCTGTTACCTTCCCCCAAGGCAACTTCCTAACCATCTAACTAAACCATTTTCTTCACTGAAGTCCTCCAACTTCTTCCACAGTTCCATGTGTACTGAATTAAAGGCCTTGATGAAGTCAAAGTAAAGCAAATCTACCACCTGTCTTCTGTCAGTCATGTGGGTGACCAACTTGAAAAACAGTATCAAGTAGGTCTGGCATGATCTCCCTGACACAAACTCATGCTGCTTATTGTCCTGTAGTCAGTTGTCCTATTATTAGGCCACCAAGCTTTCCTTGACAATGGTCTCCATCAGGTTACGTAGAATGAAGGTAAGGCTGACAGGCTGATAGTTGTCTGGATCCTTCTCATCCCCTCCTTCTGGATTGGTACTATGTCAGTGGATCTACAATATGCTGGCATGATTCTGGATTTCATTGAGTCATTAAATATATATGATAAGGGTATTGCCAATTGTGCAACCAGTTTCCTGAGTACTCTTGAGGGCAGGCCATCAAGACCTGATAATTTATCTACCCAGAGAGATTCTGGACCATTTTTTAACCTGTCTACTAAGATTAGAACTCCACTAATTTCCTGAAGCCCCCTTGATACTCTCCCACAGGGACCATTTTCCTCTACCGTAAATACTTAGAAGAAGCAATTCTTTAATACAGTATTAGAGCTGCGAGGAATGAAATTCTGATGGAATGGAATTCTGGAGAATTTTGTAAAATTCTGCATAACTCCGATGGTGGAGAAATTCCAACATTTTGCATGCAAAAATTTTTTTGTGGCTTAATAATCCAACGTTTACATAAACTGCAAATTCTTTTTTTCCACAATTCACAGAATAATATTTTTCAGTTTGTGTGATCTGCAGAGACTTTTTCTGTGTCTTACACAGAAATGTTTTTTTTTAGATTTCTATGGCACTTAAAAGGAAATTTCAAAAAGCATTTTGGAAGTGGAGCTGCCATTTCGCACCAGTTCTGATGGTTGGATTCTGCATGTTGCACAGTCTTATTCAGTATGTTTTCCTTCTGCTCATCATTTTCACTTAACCCTTCAACTACCCTAACTATCCTTACTTTGTTTTTCTTTCTTCCCTGATGTACCTAACAAATTCCTTTTTCTCACCTTTAACTCCCTCTGCAATCTGCAACTCTGTGTCTGCCTTTGCCTTCCTAATCTCCACCCTTGACCCTTTAAGTTTAGCCTGATAATTCTGCCAGGATTCCTCTCCCTTGTTCCTCTTGTACTAAGTGGTGGCCCTTCATTTTACCCTCACAGCCTCCATCACCCACTCTGAGATCTTTTCTGCCTGTTTCTTTTGGCATCTTCCTTGCACAAGATTCAGTCACCTCCAGGACTGCTCCTTCAATTCTCCCTCACTGTTCTTCCTGAAGTTCCACTCCCTTGTTCTGGTCTATACCTGCCAAACTTTCCTGAAAGAATTACAGCATCTTCCTGAAGTCTGAATATTTTAGGTCCAGAACCACTGTTTTTTTTTTATGAGGGGGCCATTGTTCCCCCCGCCTGTTTGTATGTTGATATTGTTTTATGAGAAACATACTGCCTATTTGGAGGATAAAATAGTTCCTGGTCGAAGTGTTTGATTTTGTCTATGTGTTTGTAGTTTAGGTTTAGTGTGCAGTCAGATGAAAACTTTTACAACCCTAAGTGACCCTACCACATTTTATAGGATACAAACAGTGTACATACATAACAGAAATACTCATATAAATTATTATGCCTACCAGTTACCCTGAATAATGTGACTTTTTTTTGGCACTGGAGTTTTTTTGTCCAAATGTGAAAATCATTGATCTGGGTCATTGGTCAGACTCAAATGACTTATTAACTGGCCTATCTGTCGGTATTCTGATACTGGCTATAGTGTTTTCAGATAGTGATCAATATCAAATAATGCACTATCCTCATACCTCTTATTTAAAACAAATAGTGACAAATAATTTAACCATACTTGAATATTATGTGGTACATTATTGCAGAAATGCTTGTGTTGAATCTTGTATTTAAGTCCTTTAAGTATTCTTGCTTGTGGCTGTACACAAGTTATATGGTAGTGTATCTAGGGACCCAGTGGTGGAATTACAGTGGGGCTTGCCAGAGCTCAGCCCCCCCAGCTCAGAAGAAAGCCCCAGTAGCTTACAAATCACTGCCATTGACTCATAACGGGAAGGGAGGCTCAATGTAAAGATACGACCCTTATGAGCCCCCTTAGCTCATAAAGTTTAATTCCAACACTGGGGACACCACTGAGAACATTGCTGAAATGAGACCTAAGACACTGTGTAACTCCACACTATATGTTCAGAAGTAAAAGGTCAGGGCTTTAAAAATCAACCATTCCACCAAGTCCCTTGTAAACTAAAGTTAGCTTACCTTTAAAGCAAAACAGTTTAATGGTTCTCTGGGAACGATCTTCACTCAATGATAAAAGTAGGAGATAAATAGCTAGCAAATTAGCTGAAGAAAGATTTCTGTCTCTGCTGAGCCCACATGGACTCCATTTAAAAGCTCTCATACATGACACATTAGCACAAAGGTCAAGGTCTGCTCCATTTACTTTCCTCTGGCTTTCTCCTGGGTAATGAGAGGGTCTAAAGACCAATGTATTTTATCTAACATAAAGTAAACACCAACTGCTCAGCTGTTTCCAAGTATTTGTTTGTCTGTAACTAGTTCAGCACACTAGCAACAGAGCTGACAGAAGAGCACAAAATGTTCTTTCCCATCTATCTAACCCAGTAAGTTCACTGAAATTAGTTCAGGGGAAGTTAATAAGATGTTTGCAGGGGCAGCTGGGTCAATAACCATGAATATTTAAATGGTGAATTTTACTACTAACAGAATGAACTTTAGTTCCTCTAATTACTGCCATTAATAACGTACAGTCAGACATGACTAATGGGGACCCAGCTTCTAACCAGGGCAATTTATTCCTTGCTTCTTTTAATGTACTGTACATGACACGTGCACATGTCTAGGTATCTTTTTTTAAACATCCACCAGCATGATGCAATAGAAAATGCACTAAGAAATGTTTGTTTAAAAATAGTCATGTAACTGTTAGCCATTAAATGCCATCAAAATGTAAATGCTGTGATTTTTAAAATGTTCACATGTGCATACTGAATGCCCTGACTACAACTTGCAAGCTCTATAGAGTCAGGTGATGTCGTATAAATTCTTGGCAGGTAATTTTCTGCACACACAAAAAAAGGTGTTTTAAAATTTGCTGGCAAAACCAAACTTAATGTAAGACTGATTTAAAAAGCTAGTAAAAAAAAATGCTAATTATGAAATGGGTACAAAAAAATGAGAAACCTGATTGGCTAAGGAGCTTGGAACCCAGTGCTGCTATCCCAGCATAACAGCACTGGAAGAAACTCCTTGACCTCACTGACCTGTTTTACATTAGGCAGACACAGCTACTGGACATAAATACACCTCAACTAACTGACTTGTTTTTCTAAAAAAAGAAATACAGCAACTACCATTTACTGACCAAACAGCAAAATGACAATGGCTGAATAAGACTTGTTTTCTCATTTTTACCACCTAATTTTTTACTCATTTAAATTAACACAATTTAGAAATATCTTTCTTTACTCATCATAATGGAACCATTTCATGTTGCTCTAAGGCACACCAAGGTTTAATTGTGCTGGGATAATGGCACTTTGCTGGTGATGGAAGCACCCAACCTTTGGCCTTGTGCTTTAACCCACCCAAGGCATGCTGTTCTCACAGCCTAAAGCATATCATGCAATGCTTTGTTGCCTAAATAAATAATTTTCACAGAACAATGTTATCATCTGTGATCAGCATGTCCCTGTATAGTTTTGATCTCATTTGCTTTCTGAGATTAGTATTAAAGGAGATGGGAAACAGTGCAATATTTTCAATGTACAGTATATTTGCTAACACTAGTTTCTGTCTCTATGGTTTTATTTTCTGTCAACCAGATCTTTATAATTACTGTAGCTCTACATGTAACTCTCCTGTTACACCATTTTAGTTTTTCAAACTGAAGACATCTTATTTTGAAGTCAAAGCAACAGGAGATGGCTCCATGACATTAGCAGCATAAGACTGCCTGGTACACTGACAGCCAGGTTAAAACCCCAAGCTAAGGACAGGTTAAAACTCCAAGCTCAGAACAGATTAAAACACCAAGCTCAGGGAAGGTTAAAACCCCAAGGTAAGGACATGTTAAAACTCCAAGCTCAGGGAAGGTTAAAACCCCAAGGTAAGGACATATTAAAACCCCAAACTCAAGACAAGTTAAACCCCCAAGCTCAAGACAGGTTAAATCAACATGCTCAGGATAGGTTGAAATCCCAAGCTCATGACAGGTTAAAACCCCAAGCTCAGGACAGGTTAAAACCCTAAGCTCAGGACAGGTTAAAACTCCAAGCTCAGGACAGGTTAAAACCCCAAGCTCAGCATAGGATAAAACCCCAAGCCCAGGACAGGTTATAACCACAAAACTCAGGATGGATTAAAACACCAAGCTCAGAACAGGTTAAAATGTCAAGCTCAGGATAACAGGAAGGGAAGCCAGCAGGGAGGGATCTGACCCATTCATTAGGATGCTCCCCTAACAGTTGTAGCGAGGCTTGGAAAGCTATGCATACAACAACACAAGCAGAGGATTTGTTGGGGCACTGCAATTGTTATCTACCCCTTCCCAGGAATCTTGTGAGCAGCTCCAGTAATACAGGGCATACCTCTCAACTGTCCCTGATTACAAGGGATATCCCTCATTTTACCTCTAAATTGCTCTGTCCTTCATTTGTCCCTCACAGAAAAGGTGTTCACAAAGAGAATGTTTTGTAAGTTCAGACTTTAAAGCAGAAATTCCTAATATTTTGAAATGCTAAATCAAAGATAAACTTTCTACAATTAAATACATTTTTCCACAGAGTTTTGAGATTGTATGTCCATGTCTGAAGACGTGTCCCTTATTATAAGAGTCAGTGTCCCTCATTTTATGTTTCCCTGTCCCTCTTTTCAGTGACAAGAGGTTGAGAGGTATGATACAGGGTGAGGTGGCAGGGACAATCTACATGGGGAAAATCCAATTGGCTGCACAGGTGATGGAAAAGTCAATTGCCACCCATGCTTGCAAAGCCAACATTATGCTCAGTCCCTCACTTACTACCTTCACACTGGATCCTTGTCTCTCCTCCAAAGTGCACTGACATGCACATGGGAAAAGAAGGCCATGCCATGGGGAAGGGGTGGCAATCTGTAGTAGATAGTGATGGAGCAATGAGCTGGCCAGAAGGATAATTGAGGATGGTACTCAGATCTTGGGTTGGTTGAATGGTAAGAAGCTGAGTACCAGATGGAATTCATAAGCATGCAGAGCAAAAATACATTAGCCAAAAGAGTGGAGCCACCCCCTCAATGAGCTCAGTCCAACCAATGATGTCTCTGGTTGGAGCATGGCACCTATTAATGATGTAGCAGGGAGCTAGGAATTCACAGAGCTTGCATGAAAGAGCAGGGAGACAGAAACTAAAATTAAAGATATGCAAAAAGAGAACAAAGAGTAAGGAAATACAAATTAAAAATGCCTCAATGCTTCCATTCCTTTTTAATACAAATGTAAACTATGAAGATTGGTACAGCAGTAGCACTATTGTACAGTATTTAGTCAAAACTTGGCTCAGTGCTCTACTGGCTGTGTTTTGCATTTCTACAATTAATAATGAAGCTATTCTTTTCCACGTTTACAGGCTTTGACAGATACTGTGCACTTAGAGACAGCCTGATTGAGTGGTTGAAGTACAAAATTGTGAACTTGGATATCACATGCTTGCATCTCAACCAGATCTTGGGTCATTGTGTGGTCCATAGCAAGTCATTTAGCCATTTGTTATACTTCAACAACTCCTACATGTAAAACAGTGTAGAAGCAATGCCTCTCTGAAGAAGAATGGGTATGGGCAATCCTGGGTAGACAAACTGTAAAATATAGATTAAAAAATTAAAGCTGTTTTTTTATATAGTGAGTTAGAGCTTATGAAATCTGCCAGATTGACAGCACTAGAGACTAATGAACTACATTTATTTGTATGACAGGCACATAACAAGAAATCACAGTGCAAGATTCCTTATCCTGCCCCACCTTGGGGAGAGACCACCACATGACTGAGATAGTAGTTCAGACTCCATGCCCACTCAGTCCATGGTCTCCCTTGTGTGACTACCAACAAGGGTGCCAAGTTAGTGACATACTGTATATTAGACTAATTAGGTAGACCTGATCCACTTTGTTGACACTGTAAGGCTGTTTTTTTCTTTGCTGCAATAAAAAGAGAAGGATGTCGCTAGCCCACTACCTCCATGTCCCACAAAATCTAAGACTTTCTATGAGCTTTGCTGGTCTATGGAAATCTCAATCCATGCTATTCAAATCCCACCTTAGTTGTAACCCACCTCATCCATTCAGACCAAGCTGTTTTGTTGTTGTTTTTAAGCTGCTGCCTGTCATGTGACAGCTGAGAAGAGAGTTAGGGAATCGGTACTCAGGATACTCTGGTTTTCAGTTTAGCAACTGATCTGCCCACTCCCCTTTCATTTACATCCTAAGAATCTTTCCACCTTCCCCCTCCCTCTATTACCATTAGAAACTATGGCTCTCAGCTGCAGCACTTGCTGCCAAACACTTAATCTTAAAATTCTGGAAAGATACAAAACTACCCTTCCTTACTGAATGGTATATATGAGTTAAGATGCTAGGGGTGTTTGTTTACTGGGGTGTTTGTTTACCTGCAGAAGTTCTTTTGCACTGGTTCACCTATTTGTCTTTTCATTGTGGAGACTTTATTTTTTGAATAAATTGTGGATTGTTTGCACTTCAGGACACTCTTTTGTGTACTTCAGTCTTCACTTACAAGCCTTTACATTCCAGTGCTCAAGGTTCAGTTGCGCTCTCTCTCTTTGGATTCTGAATGGTACAACCAAATGGGTAATGTACCAAATAACAAGAGAATTAATTAATTGTTCTCTGACAAGATGGATAAGTTTCTTGAAGTTTACGGTCTGTTGCTTCAGTTATACAGCTGTTGAACCCTTCATGTTAACTTTCATATCCTGTTGCAATGTCCCACTCCTTATTATCCAGTCCATTGAATATAATACTGTAGGTCCCTTCCCTGTTTCTATAGAGTATATATGGATCAATTAGATATACCTCTTGTGAGCATTAACAGTTTATTAGCCTGCTAATATTGCAACTTTATACTTTGAAGTAGAATGTAATGCTGTTTCAGAATTTCATCCTGCTTATTGTGTCCTGTTTTTCTTGTTTCATCAATAAAAAATATTATAGAAAAACCAGAGAATGGAAGAATGCAGCTCTGTTCTTGGTCCCATTTCACTTTCAAGGAGAGAGGAGCTTCCTAAGTTACTGTTGAGTGGCTGGGTGGGAAAGGAAAGGGAATGGGTCTCACTCTCTGTCCATTATGGATGTGGGGCAGTTAAATTCCTGCTTCCACCCTCCACCACCAATGAAAAGAAAAGAAAAGAAAAAAAGAAAGAAAAAAAACTGAGATGGTTGAGACCTGGGAGGGACATGTGACAGTGACTGACTGTGTGTGTGGGGGCACCTTATGTCCAACAGCATTGACTGCAGTGGCAGTCCCCCCACCAAAAAAAAAAGCTGTTAGGCAGCTGGCTGCCAAAATCTTTTTTAATTAACATTTTTAAAAACTTACATTACTTAAAGCATCAACTGGAGGGGTGTGTGTGTGGGGGGGGGGGCAGTGGGAGACTGCATTGCTTTCTTTTAGCCCCAAAGCACAGCAGTGGTACAGTGCAGCCCCAGAACAAGAAAGCAGACATGCAAGACATTACATTTCAAGAAAAAAGGAATACAAGTGTTCCACTGGCACTTGGAGCTGACTGCTGGCATATAACAAGCTGAGAGTAGAGTGGTGACTGAGCTTATTCATCAGGCCTGGGATGGGATACAAATTTGGCATACTGTGAGATGCTAAGGGAAGTCACTTGTCTTATGACCCCAAAGTTCTGTCAGAGCAGTGTCACCAGCCATTTCCAACAAAAGCAGGAGTCCGACAGGACCTTTTTTTGTGTATTCCTGTAAAAAATAAATTCATTGTTGTTCAAGCAGAACCTGTAATGTGCTGCATGTATATCATGTGAAATCCCTTACTGGGGGCATCCCATCAGGTGAGTAGCCTTTGTTTGCACAGTGTCACCAGCCATTTCCCACAAAAGCAGAAGTTGGGACAGGACCATATTTTATGTGTGTAGTCCTGTAAAATAAAGGCTTGCACAACATGTGAAGCCCTTTTAGAAGGAAGGGGCAGCCCAGCAGTTGCAGTGTCACCACCAGCCATTTCCCACACAAGCACAACAAATGGACAAAACATACAAAGCCCTGCAACAATACACACAAGCACAACAAATGGCCAAAACATGCAAAGCCCTGCAACAATACACACAAGCACAACAAATGGCCAAAACATGCAAAGCCCTGCAACAATACACACAAGCACAACAAATGGCCAAAACATACAAAGCCCTGCAACAATACACACAAGCACAACAAATGGCCAAAACATACAACGCCCTGTAACAATATAGAACCATTAATTATATTAGAGCCTGGATCACATAACAACAACACAAATCAGAAAATGGAAAGGAATAACACATCTTCAAATAATTTAGTGGTAATCCAGGCAATGGATACCAATGAACTGTCTATTGCTAATATGAAATACACAAATGTTTTTCTTCTGGGTCACTCTATTATCAGACATTTAGATAGGGTGATATGCAATCCAGACAAAGTATCCAGAACATGCTCAAGTTTCAGAGGAGCAAAAGTGGCAGAATTAACAGCAATTGTTAAAGACATTATAAAGGATGCTGATGAAAATCCATAAGTTATTATTCATGTCAGCACTAATGATATTGAACAAACTAGTTTAGCAGAATTAAAACAAGATTTTGTCATCCTAAATAATATTGTAATATAGTTAGGATGTACCCGGTTTCTCACAAATTCTAACTGTCCCTAGAACATCTCAATTCAAGACACAAAATATAAAAATAATCAACGATTAGTTAAGGAAATGGTACTATGAACAAAATATTATGTCTAACTCATTGGGAAAAATTTCAGACAGATATTCCTTGTTCTGCTGGGATGGACTACATCTTAATAGAAGAGAAAGTGCACTTCTGAGGAAATCTTTTGTCAGTGCCATAAACAATTATTTAAACTAACAAATGGGGGAGAAAGGGAGTGCTCCCATTTCTCTAATGACTGAGTTCACTGAAAATCAAAATAACTCATGTAACATCCTCATGCTTAATGCTAGAAGCTTAAATAATATCAAACTGGCAGAATTAGAAGTAAAGGCATTAATGTACAACATTGGGATTATTGCTGTAACAGAATCATGGCCGGACTCCACCTCTAGCTGGTTACAGAATATTCCAAACTATCATTTATATCATAAAGACCGGCTAGGTAAGATTGGTGGTGGTGTTCGTCTCTATATTTGAGACAACATTGATTCACATCAAATACGTCAATAAACAACCTCTGAGAGAATATGGGTAAACATTAAATTTAAGGGACATCGTAAAGTAATAATTGGAAACTGCTATAGACCCCCATTGGCTGATGGTGACTATAATAAAAATTTAATGCATGAAATCTGAGAAATGTCACATAGGGGTAATGTTGTTATTCTCAGGGATTTTAATGTCCCAGGCACAGATTGGGGGACACTAAAGGGATCATGTGAAATGGACAAAGATTTTCTCACCACTTTAATTAATCAAGGCCTAGATCAACTTGTAAAAGAAGCAACTTGAGGTAACAACATACTTGATCTCCTCATTACAAATACTGAAAATATAATAACAAAAGTACAAATTAAAGAACCACTAGGCAGTAGTGACCATAACTCCGTCCTCATTAACATGGCAACCAAATACACAAAAGTTATCAATTCTACTATATTAAAGAATTATGATAAAGCTAACTTTAGTGAAGTAGACAAAATACTAAATAGTATAGACTGGAACAATATTCTCTCATACCCTGCAGTGGAAAAAGCATTGGGGAAGCTTAAAGCCATTATACAAAAACTAGAGAGTGATTACGTGCCTACCATAAAAAAATACAACAAAAATGGTAAATTACCAGTGTGGTTTAATAAATCAATTAATAAACTTATTAAAAGAAAAGCTATTTAAAAAACCAAAAAGTAATCCAAGTGATGAGTCAACTAGGCTATACAAAATATCTGTGTCCCATTTCAAAAATGTGATAACAAAAGCAAAACAAAGATTAGAATTAAGACTAGCACATTCCAAGAATAACAAAAGATCCTTTTATTCATACTTTAGTGGCAAAAAACAAATTGCAAAAAATGTGGGGCCTATTACTCATGATGGTAAAATGGTGGAATATGACCTTGAAACAGCTAACAGATTCAACAAATTATTTTGTTCCATTTTTAGTACTAAAACAGCCAGTGCTAACACACATCAGACTTCAAATAAAAATAATGCACATTATGTAATCCAATGAGATGATGAACTAACAGCCCTAAGGACCATAAAAAAGAATACTAGCCAAGGGCCAGATGACATTCATTCAAGATTTCTGAGTGAAACTGCTTCTGCCATCTCTATTCACTAACTATTATTTTCAATAAATCATTCAGAAATAAGGAGATTTCATTTTACTGGCTCAAAGCACATGTAGTTCCAATACCCAAGAAAGGTAATACGGCTGATGTACGTAATTATCATCCGATCAGCCTGACTTCTGTAGTTTGCAAATTGATGGAAAGAATAATAAAGACATTCATAGAAAATTAAATCAAATGTCTTGGTATTACCGATACCACACAACATGGATTCAAACCAGGATACCTCTGCTCTACCAATTTAATCTCTTTTTAGAAACACATTAGTAAGGAAATAGACAAAGGGGTTCCAATGGATGTTATTCTGCTGGATTACTGTAAGGCTTTTGAATTGGTTCCACACCTTAAGTTAATAGATAAACTAAGCAAATTTGGCTTCTCACAGTGCCTAATAGATTGGGTAGAGAAATGGCTGGCCAATAGGTCACAGCGAGTTAGAATCAATTGTATCTTATTTGAACAAGGAATGGTTCACAGTGGGGTCCCCCAGCACTCTGTTCTGTATCCCTATCTGTTTAATATTTATATTACTGCTATGAAAACTATTCAGAATAACATCATGTCCAGATTTGCAGATGATACAAAATTGTGTGGTAAAGTCGACCGTGTGGAAAGCATAACACTTCTAACTAATGACTTATTATGTATTGAGCAATGGGCAAAAGAAAATTATATGAAATTCAGCATTGACAAATGTAAGGTTATACATTATGGCAAAAAAAATCCAGGTGTTAATTATGCTTTAAATAATATTCAGATACCAAAGACAATATGTGAAAAGGACCTCAGTATTTTGATTAATAACAAACTTACATCAACAGACCATTGTATCAAAACAACAAGATTGACTAATGTCCCAATAAACAGAGTCAGGTGTACATTTGTCTTAAAAGGTGAACAGTGCCTAATTCCAATTTATAAGACTTATAAAAGACCATATCTAGATTATGGCTCCCCTTTTTGGAGCCCACATCTCAAAGGTGACATTGCTATGCTGGAAGGAGTTCAGAGGCGAGCAACCAAAATGGTGTCTAGATTATCTAATTATGACTGTACCACTAGATTAAAAGAAACTGGCCTTTTCTCACTTCATATGAAAAAATGCAAAGGTGATTTACTCTTTCTGTATAAAATTCTAAAGAATATGGATATGATGGAGCATTGTGACCTAAAATATTCTTACAGATGAACAGTTGACAGACTGCATAATAAACAACTAGAAGTTATGTGGGCTAACACATCAAAAAAAAATTACTTGTACAATATCAGAGTGGCTAAAGTTTGGAATACACTACTACAGGACCTAATAAATCTATATAACTTTAATTCATTTAAGATTGGACTCACCAGATGGCTTTCATCAAGCTAGCATAAAGATTAATTGTCCACATTTAAGTGGGGGACATTCAAGATGGACCTTTGGCCTTCTTTTGTCTAACTGTACCAAAATAAGTAACCAAATTAAGCAGGAGTCAGGACAGGACCATATTTTTTGTGTAGTCCTGTAAATTAACAAAGGCCTGCATCATGTGTGAAACATTTGTTGGGGGGGGGGGGCTAGCAGCTGAGTTGCCTCTGTCTGCAGTGCCACCAGCAATTTCTGACAGGTTTGTGCCATGTGTGAAATCTTTTGGAGGGAGGGGCAGCTTGGCAGTTGGGTAGCCACTTTCTGCAGTGTCACCAGCTATTTTATATACAAGCTGAAGTCAGGAAAGGACTATATATATATATGTATAGTGTAATCCTGCAAAATAAAGGCTTGCACCATGTGTGAAATGTTTTGGAGGAAGGGGCAGCCTGGTAGTTAAGTAGCCTCTGTCTGAAGTGTCAAAAGCCATGTCCCACACTAGCAGGAGTTAGGGCAGGGCCATTTTTGTGTAGTCCTGTAAAATAAAGGCTTGCATCATGTGTGAAGCACTTTTGGAGGGAGAGAGCAGCTCTTTGCAGTTGCATAGTAGCCCCAACCTGTAGTATTGCTAATTATCCAGTTCATATTCATACCTTGCATTGAGATGTGCACTAACTACTCATCATCATTGATACCTATTTCCCCAAGGTGACCAAGGAAGGTAGTATAGTTAGGTACTGATATTTTTTTTTGAAGAGAGCTGGCTTCATTAGTGATCAGTAGCTGTTATTAAAATAATGATGGAAGGGAGTAAGCCTGTGAAACAAGTTTCCAAGACAAAGGCAGCAATTCAGAGGGGGAAAAAAACAGTCACAAAAAGTGCTTCTTCTGTTGCAGTAGGTCTTCCTTACCGATTGAAGCATCCTCATGCTCTGAGTCTTTGTCTTCTGAGATCCAATCATGTTTGTCTGCTGCTGCAGGTGATACCCAGTAAACAAACACAGGCCAAACAAAAAGCAACAAAAAAGCTCAGGTGCTGAACCAGCAACTACGAAAAGTAGATTTACAAAAGGTACAGTTATTAAAAAAATAAAGGCAGTTGCAAGCACTACATATAATGGAAAGGAAAGTATAAGCACAGATGCATACTTTGTGCCACTTTCTCAATATTCTATAATTTCTCATTCCTTAGAGTCAGACCTTGTGGATAGCAGTGGCAGCGAGTACATTCCTGAAAGAGAAGCACTGCATAATGGGGACTTGGATGTTGAGTGCTCAGAGCCAGAGGAACCTGTGAGACGCCAGACCAAAAAACCTTGATAAAGGTCATCAGAGGAAAGGCCATTAGGGGCCAGTGAAAAGGAGTTTATGCCTGGCTTGCTTGTCTCCTCTGCTGAGGGCAGGCTACCCAAACATCCAGTGAGGACATTGAAGAAAATAATTAAAATATAGAAATTAAAATACTGTAGACATGCTTGATGATGATTCAGAAGTTGCAATGCCAGGGACAAAAATGAAAAAAGACATCCTCTTCCATTTGGAGTTTTTTCACCTTGACCCAAAGAACAGTATGCATGTAATATGCTATTTATGCAAGGCCTCTTTCAGCAGAAGAAGACAGGCAAGCAACCTTGGCACATCAACCTTAATAAGTGAATACGTCCACTTTAGTGGGCCAGGCAGTGGCAGTTTTAGGCACAAGCGAACCAAGCGGCCGCTTGGGGCGCCAGCACAGAAGGGGCACACTGAAGTAGAACATATAAGCAGAAATCATCTTGAAATGCAAAAAAAGTGTTAATCTAAAAACCATAATTCTCACCCCAGGTATTCTTCTATATTCCTTACTCTCTGCAGCCAGCCTCCTTAATAGAACTGCCCAGAGATAGAATGTTATACAAATAACAGAACCTATCATTAGCTCATGCCACTGATTCAAACTACTGCCCTTATCAGCTGCAACGTTCCACCAACATAACAGATTTCTTTCTCTGCCTGACAAGTCAAGATGCCTCGAAGACTTCCCTCTCAGTCATTCCTTGGGTGGTTCTTCACTGAAAATAAGTATTTTAATTATTCCTACTGCTGCCTTTATTTCTGTTTAAATTCCTACTGTTAGGTTAGTGCTTATTTTAGTGTTTTTGGTTTAATTTTCTCGGTTCATCACGGTTCAGTATAACTGTTGGGGAACCAAGCCTTAGATCCCTTTCCAGAGCTTTTATTTCCTTATCTCCAGTTCAGTTTAGTTATTTTCAGTATTTTATTTTAAATAAATTCTTGCTTTTGTTAGCTGCCAAGCTGGTTCAGTGAACCGCTAACCTGGTTCAAGTTGTTCGGTTCTCGGTTCAGTATTGGAAACTTCACCAGTTGCTGAACTGACCGCAACCGGAAAAAAAAGAGTTTACTTTATTTGCGGTTCTGTTTTTCTTAATCAGTTTGATGATGGCAGGAAAACCTAAGAAAAAGGCTGGACCCCCAGGGTTTAAAAACTGCCTTAAGTGTGGGGACATTGCCTGGCCTGGTGGCACTGAAGACTGAGGCACTGGATGCCACACCTTGCGCCACACCGGTGACCAGCATTTGGGAATGAGTGTGGGCCACCAGGGGTTGGCAGGGAGGAGATGGACTGAGCGTCAGATGGACTGCTATTCATCTCCGGGAAGGGGGGATGATCTGCGGTTGGCGGGCATTTGACCCCTGGTGGAGGCTGGGGCTTGACGCTACACTGCCCACAAGTAAGGGGGACGGGTGCTCTGCAGATGCTTGGTGGGGACACACGCGGGTGCATGCATGTGCCCACTGCTGGTGTCACTGCATGGCGAATGCCCGTAAGGGAGAAAATATGTAGGAAAAAGACCCTGGTGACTGGTTGTGGTGGCTTGATGACTGTCCTCTGGCACTTCATCTCTGGTGGTAACACCATGAACTGAATCCTGCTTGGCAGGTGAGTAAGGGGCTCCCCACAGCCCTGCCATGGAGGGTAAGACGTGGGAGTTGCAGGGGTGATTGCCTGAAGAAGCAAAGCATGGGGATGGCAGCTGGACAAGGAGATGACCAGGGCCAGGGGGGAGAAAGATAAAAGCAAGAAAAACAAGTGTGGGGACGTTTTTGCTAAGGCCAAGAAGCATGGCTTATGCATGGTCTGCCTTGGAAGTGAACAGTTGTCTGTAGATTGCAAAATCTGCTAATCATTTCCACAAAAGACAATTGACAAGAGGCTGGAAAGGCTCCAAAGAAAACTTGAGAAGGATGCTACGGGTTCTGACCAACCCACACCCTTTAAACATGCTGGTGAAACCTCACTGTCCAAACTGAGCACCCCTGACAAGGGTGACGCAGTTTCCAGTAAAAAGGTGGGTGAACTGGCTGACTCCCCAGTTGCTACCAAAAAGACAAAGAAAATTAAGCACGTTGAAGCCCTGACTGAGAAACCAATGGGGTTTCATCTGTGCCTCACAGCCTGCCATCCTCAGAAGAGATTGCCCTGGCCATGAAGGCCATACAGGCTTTGCAGGGTCTTATACCTGTTCCAACTCCTCCAACACCAGTTCAAGTCCCAGTTGGATCTTCTTCTGTCCCAACTCCATCCCAGGAGCAGATGCAGTTTGAGGAGTATGATTTGCCTGAAGTAGATGAGGGTGAACCTATTGAGGCTGAGCTCTCACCTGAACAGGAATTTGGGTCTCCTCCTAGAGCAGAGGATTTTTACTCTCATTTTCCCTTCATAAGGAAAATAGTGGAAGCCCTTGATTTGGCTACCACAGAGGCTACAGAGGATGAGGAAGAGGCCAAATACGTGAAAATGATGGAGTTAACACCCACAAAGAAGATATTACTCCCTATCAACACGTTTTCAAAAAAGACTTGTTTAAGGTTTTGCAAACTCCAAATTCTGTCCCCCCCCAGACAAGAAGGCAGAAAAAAAGTACCAGCTGGACAGACAGGGGGCTTTGTTCCTCTTGTCTCACCCTGACCATCAAGGGATAATCCAGCAAGCAGCCTGTGAGAAGGAAAGGGTGACAGTGGCATCACACCCACCTGAGAAAGATTCATGCAAAATAGGGTGTATGGCCAAGAAGGGCTACCTGGCATCCTCACTGGGAGTCAGACAGACTATTTACCAGGCTTATTCTGCACAGTGTAAAAAGTCACTGTGGCAGTCAGGATTGCCTGTGGTAGATAAGGCTCCTTCGGGCCTATCGGATGATTTGGCTGAGATAGCCAGATTTGGGCTGGAAGCAGCAAAATACCAATTTCAGATGGCAGCAGATGGCAGTAATACTGCTTACAGATGGATGACCCTTACCATAGCTCTTAGGAGATTGGCCTGGTTTAGGACCACTGATCTTACACAGGATACCCAAACCAAGGCTATGGATTTTGCTGTGGAGAATCATTCAGTATTTGGCCAACAGACTGAGGCTTATATGAAGAAGGTGAACTTCAGATCCCTTCAACTCAAAGCATGGCTCTTGAGGACTTGAGAGTTTGCACACTCTAAATGTCCTGGATATCCTAAAGGGCTACAGGAAGCCTTCTACTAAGAAGACCTATGCTTCAAAATGGAAGAGGTTATAGTTAAAATCGCCTTGCAGGCTCCTTAGGTATCTGATAAATTGGTGGAACGTTGCAGCAGGTAAGGGCAGAAGTTTGAATAAGTGGCATGAGCCAATGACAGGTTTTATCATTTGCATAATGTTCTATCTCTGGGCAGTTCTACTTAGGAGGCTGACTGCAGAGAGTTAGGAATACAGAAGAATACCGTGGAAGAAACAAGATTACTATGGTAAGTAATTTTTTCTTGTTGTCATCACCCTTACATTCATAGAATTCTTATCACTTTTTGGATGTGGATTGGGGAAGAAGGGAGGATGGGGGGGTGATGTGAAGCAGTGTAGGGGGCACCACAAGTGTTTCTGCTTGGGGTGCCATTAGGTCTTAAACCGGCTCTGGGGCCAGGAATAAGTCACAAGGTGACATGGTAGAGGATGTTCACAGGTTAACAAGGGTAAACTTTTGGTATAGCTAACTTTTTCCATATACGTCAGCCTGGTGGTGCTGAGGGTGGAGGCGCGGGATGCTACACCTTGCACCACACCAGTGACCTGGGTTTGGGAATGGACATGGGCCATGGGGGATTGGCAGGGGAGAGGGTGGACTGAGCATGCCTGGAGTGCTCTACTCCCTCTAGGGTGAGCTGGGGAAGCATGCCACACAGGAGCGGTCCCTGGTGATGACCCGGGGCAGTGCAGTTGCAGTGCCAAGGGGTGGAGCATGGCAAGACATCAGAGTATGCACAGCAGGCTCCTGGGGACAAAAATGGAGAAAAAGGCTGGGCACGACCGAGCAGCTTGATGGCCACACTCTCGCCAACCCAGAGGACTGTCGTAGAATTGCACTGGGGGTCCAGTTCAGCCTGGCCTGGAGAGGTAAGGGGAGACCCTCCAGTGGGTTGGGGCAGCTACACCAACCCTCCACCATGTGAGTGAGCTTGTTGCTGTCCGGGGTGGTTGGGGACGACAGCTTGATGCCACCGCTGGTAGCACTGCAGAGACGCTTAAACAAGGAGGTTATTAAAAAAAATACATTTTCCATATACGACATAAAATCCCTCAGACACTGAGCAGGAATTTGACTGCATCACCCCCTTTATCTGCTAGGTCTTTATCAGAACCAGAAAGCTCCTCAAGTGAAATCAGAATTAATTATTTTCTGTCTCCTCCAGCCTTTTTAGTGTGCCAGTTACACCTCAGAAACAGTTAACGATGCAGCAGGCTTTTGAACAGAGAACTACATATGACCAATGCCATCCAGCTGCTTGGCAGTTAAATAAAGCAGAATCTGCAATGATTGCACTGGACATGCACCCATTTTCTATTGCTGACCCTGCTGGGTTTCGGCAGGTGATGAAACTTGCCACCCCTTGATAGCTAGGGTTGCCACCTATCTGGTTTTTGACCGGATAATCTGGTTTTTAGGTTCCTTATCCGGTCATCCAGTTTTGAATAAATGCAGTCTGGTTTTTGGGCCATTTTGAGTGCTCATATACTTTCAAATTGATGTATCGAATCATTCACTGTTTTGGCTGCATTGCATGTCCAGGTTACAAAGAAGTTCTGATGTCACAGTCGTTCAGACCTGCCTTTGTTTCCCAGTGGTGGCACTCAAAAAATAAAGTGGTACCCATGCTCATCTGCACTTTGTGAAAATAAGTACCCCATTCCTTATTTTTCCCCTATTTATAGCATATTGCTGCTAATTTTAAACATACCCTTTTCCTTGATTTGACAAATGAGGAGGAGTACCACTCATTTGTGAAAGTGCCACCACCAGGCTTTGTTTGTAAAACCAGGCTGTCTGAGAGGTGTAAAGTATGGCCATTAAGATCATTAGCAGTAAATTAACCTAATATTTTTCATTCTGAATTTTAAGTATGGTCTTTTACTGCAATGACAGGATAAAGCTTTGACACCTTTATGTGCTCTCATATGTTTCTTTTTGTTTGTCCTATATTCTGGTATGTTTTAGAACCATTTTAGTAAAATTAATAACCTAACTTTTATTGCCTTTATCACCACATTTGCTCTAATTGTTTGTATTACTTGAATATTCCATGATATTAGCTACACTTTTACAGGGCATTCAGATAAACAGCATGGAACGGAGTATCTGAAATTGTGGAATGTCTTAGAAATATGAAAAGAAACAGCAGTAGCTGATGGGGTAAATGGGAACAGAGTGCAATATTAAGGGTACCACAAGCATCGATAAATAAGTTATCAAAAACTGGTCAAAGCATCAGAATACATGACTGACTTGGAAAGAAAAATAGAAGAGTGTTTAACAAAGGGCTGAGCAATAAGCTATAGATGAGCTTGGCACATCCAGCAGACCTGAGACTATTTCCCACAGCTTCCACTTACATAATGTGTGACCCTGAGCAAGTCATTTAACCTTCCTGTGCTCCTGGGTCACTCCTGTAAAATAGGCCATATGGCCTATGGGAGTTAACCTGGTTGCCAAAGAATAAAAATAAATAACTGAATAAATAAATCAAATAAATAACAGTATAAAAAAGATTTCCTACCACTAGTAATGTCTATTCCAACACTACAAATGGCTTTGGAGGAGGAGCGATATGCTCGCCAGTCATAAAAAGGGGGGTGGAGCCAGAGGCGGAGTTTGAGGTGTAATTCAGCATCCATTTTTTACCTCATCCAAAGGTGGTGACCCTATCAATATCAGCTGCCATCATGGACATATTCCTCCAGAAAGGCTGTGCTTGCTCTTTGTAAGGAACTGTGCCAGAAGATAAACAGTGCCTTGTAGCCATTAGCTTTTGAAGAAGTACATATGACAACAGATATGTGGATGAGTAGTCAAACTGTAGACTACACAACTGTCACTGCCCAATGGGTATTATTTTCCTCTGCAACATCCGCTGACACCACCAGGGACCAAGAAAATCCTCAAAAACAGGCTGCCATCTGTATTGTGAGCTTTCAGAAAGAAAACTCACTGGTGTGAACATCTAACAGGAGCTAAAGAAACAGTTCTCAGAATGGTTTTCCCCTAATGGCCTTTCTCCAGGATTTATGGTTGCAAACGATGGAGCTAACATCATGAAAGCATTAAAGGATGGTGGGTTTCTGCATTTACCATGTTTTGCACATACTCTTAATCTAGTGGTACAGGACTTCCTCAGTGAAGACAGGAATGTGCAGAATATGCTGGATGCTGCACACAAGTCATGTGGTCACTTTAGGCACTCTGCAAATATAATAACTTACCAATTTACCAGCAAAAGCAAGACGTTGCCACTAGGTGGAACTCCATCTTTTACATGTTACAGAGGCTCCAAGAACAACACAAAGTAGTGTACCAGCAACGCCATGGACCATGCAGTAGGGAAAGAGGATGTTACACTCCCCTCTTGGCAGTGGAATCTTTTATCAAATTTGTATCAGTTGCTACAGCCATTTGAGGAAACCACACATGAAGGGAGTGCTGACAGTGCAACCATAAGTCAAGTCAATCCATTGCATCTACTGCAGAGACTGGGAAGATTCCATGAAACATTTGAAGAGCAAGGTGCAGGCACAGGTGGCACTCTTGCTGAAAAGCTGTCCTCGTGTTTGGAAACGGACCACAAGATTGCCATGATTTTGGAATCTGAACATTATGAGATAGCAGCAATGTTGGATCCACGACCAGCTTGCCAGGTCTTCTCCAATCTGGTAGTGTAATTTCAACCATTATAAAGAACTGCTCAATAATAAAATTGCTCTAAAAATGACAACAGAAACTCCAAGTAGAACTACTGCAGCTTCTGATCATGAAAATAGCCATGCTTCCTTCCTAGAAACAGATCCCAGTGAAAGCAGAAGAATAAGAAAATCCTTGCATTATGAGTTGGAACCCGGGGCAATTCGTATGGTGTATGGTGCCTCCATGGACAACATTTGGGAAGGATTGGATGACATAAAGAAAGCCAGTGCTGTTACATCTCCCATCACAAGCTACATAGCAAGCAGTATGGTGGATGGCTTCTTAAAGGATCCAGGAAAGATAAATGTTCTAGATGACCCACTTCAGTACTGGAATGAAAAGGGTGTGGTCTGCCCAGCATTACAAAAAGTGACCCTTTACTATTGACTGTAAGATGCCCAGCAACAAGTGTCTATTCAGAAAGAATATTTAGTACTGCTTGCTATGTTGCTAGTAAAAGGAGGAGAAAACTCCTTCCAGAAAGCATTGAAATTTAAACTTTTATTAAACTAAACTATAATGTATTTGCAGGATACTCAGGGGCACTTCCAAAACACTGCGCAGACAATAATGATGATAAGCCTGCTGGCAGTGATGTTGAAGAAGAACATTACTACTAGCCTAGTTCTGGAGGAAAGGGAATGTTGCTTCAGCTTGTCTCTCATGTCATTCATGTCCTGTCCAATGCCAGTCATTATTTTGTGTCTTCCCCGGAACTTCTATATAATTAACCTACAAAAGCTAGGGGCTACTCTCTGACTCTATGGGACATATGAAAGAATTTCAAACTCGCATTTATTTTTCAATCTTTTATTTGTAAGATACACTTAAAATGTGTAAATGACTGTATTGATTTAGTCACAGGGTGATAATGTGGCAAGTATTAACAGCACGGTCAAAAAACGCAAAGCCGAAACGCTGGCAGCAAAAATAGTGCTCAACAAAACAGCAGAGCACTACTTTGCCAAACTCAACAAATAAACTGTGTTCTTGCAGGGGACTTTGCCCCCCTTGCACCACCTGTTTACCGGATGCTGCACCCACATACCCCTCACTTTATTATAACTAACTCTGGAGGGGGGGGCTACTTGGGGATATGGATAAATCTCAGTGGGAGAATTGTTGAGGAGGGATAAGAAAAAAGAAGATGTCCCAGGGAGACGAATCAAAAAAATAAAATATGCACAAAATGAGTTTCTGCACCTTTGGCATGCAATGGTGTTTTGCCATGGATTATTAATTTTTACCTAGGGGTTTATGAGGTGGGGTGATAAGAAGACTATGCTGAAAATTTGGAGTCAGAATGTGAAAAAATGACAAATACAGTAAAGATATGATTATACTATCTGAAAAAGTAAGGAAATTCATTGTAAAAAAACTTTGATAATGCATCAGTTAGGGTTGTTACTATAACAAAAAAAGCAGGGAAATGGTGTGTTAGGGTTTCCAACCCTAACACCCCACCCCCATGCTGCAAACACTGACAGGTATCGGGGATGTTCCTTGGGGTCATTGGCCCTAGCATTCACCTCATTCCATAAATAAATAATTGGAGATAGGTACAGTATAGGAGAATGGGCTAAGCTTTAGGGCTGATGTGTAACTCAGGTATTTTTTAGTATTTTATCTCCAGATTTTCAACATTGCCTTTTTGGTGCCCCACGTCATGAACACTGGCACTGTCATTTCATTACTCAGTCCCAAAAGGTGATTTCATGCAACATCCAGGAAATCACCTTACGGGTCTGATTAACAAAACAACAGTGACAGCATTCATGAGGTGAGATTCCCAAAAGCCCATGTTGACAAGCTGTTGAAAAAAATACCTTAAAATGGCTGAGATATCAACCTAAGTTAAAAATGCCTTTGACAGCCATTATACAGCACTTACCTTGATTCTTCAGTTTACAATTCAGCTTTGAAGAATGCAGACATTTCCTGGTCCACAGAACATGGCACTCAATGGCCTCCAGTGGTAAGTATAGGGCAAGGGTGGGGTGGGGTGCTGAGTGATCAGTGGGAGGGCTGGGATTGAGGAGGTGTTCGGGAGACACAATGAGGAACTGTTTTCTTTCTTCCATAAAAAAAAAAAGATGCCGGGGGATTGTTTTATTTTTTACAGGAATAAAGTACACTCTTTCAGTACACTGGAGGTGGGCTCCCCAGTGTCCAACACTGCTGGGGAAGTAGTACCTTCTATGTAGGAACACTGGGAGTGGGCTCCCCACTGTCACACACTAGGAGGGAGGAGCTTACAGTGCCAACAGGGGATTGGGCACCCTGTTGGCAACTATAGAAAAAATATGTTTAGGACACTGGGAGTGGGATCCACAGTGTCTGACACTGGTGGAGGGGCTTACATCATTGACAGGGGGATTGGGCACCCCACTGTTAGCAAATTCAGAAAAAAAAGCATTAAGCATGGTATTGGGAGGGTGAGGGGGTTCCACTAGACATGAGGCAACATAATGGGGGGTGCCACTAGACACCAGGGATATGGGAAAATAGTGGGTGGGTAGGGGATGCCACTAAATAGTTTGGCTACCTGTGACACTATGTAACCGTGCCTGTGAAAACAAGCTACCTCCCTGGGAAAACAAGATTGTTTTTTCACGGCACATTTATTTTTTTCCGATAGGAAATAATGGGACATTAAAAATTAAGTAATATTTTTTTCACCAAACCATCAAAAGGCACATCTGTCAGGCAAAGGCTTTCAACCCTGAAAATTTCAGATTACAACCAAAAGCTGTTTCTGAGAAACAGTTGTCAAAAGAAAACCCAGAAAACCATGTAAATTTTGCATTTTTTCACCACTCTGTATCTCAAAAATCACAAATGGGATTGACACAAAATTGCATGTTAAGAGACCTGCCCCTAGCTGCAAAGCATGGCAATTTTCATGCAAATCCATTGAATAGTTGCAAATATATTAAAGTGCAAAAGTTGAGGTTTAACATTAAACTGCCTGGCCAACCCTAACTATACTGGCACTACCACACCAGTATGATATATAACAAATTAAGCACATGGGGATGCCATGAGCGATCTTGAGCAAACCTTCATGGTACTCCTGGGGAATGACAAGCTGCCTGCCCATCACCACTCCCTCTGTCCTCAGATCCTGTGTATACAGCTGTCCATTGTCCTAAAATACCCTGTCTTATGTCATAGTCAGATTCTGCACAAGCCTTCAGCCTCTCCAAACTAGGGTCAGTTCTCTGAGCAGCTGCAAAATCTTCACATTTTCCCAAGGTATGGGACATGTCCCTTTCAGTTCCTAAACTGGGGTCCATAGCTCTAGCATCAGGGCATTCAGTGTCACTGCCATCCCTAATCTTCTGACCATTTGTTACCCCTCCCTCCTCAGAGTAACCTTCTGTAGCTGCCTTGTGAATGGCTACCTGTGGAAGTCCTACCTCCCTTTCACTATTCTCCATTTCAGGAGACACAGGCTTGGGAACCAGCCTCTCATTTTTTCCACAGGGGCTTTTATGGGGCTCAGGGAACCTCAAGCAGCCTTTCCTGTCTGACTGTAGGTAACCACACACACCACCCCCTTCTGGATATTGTTCCCTATAATCACATCCAGGGTGAGGTTGTCTGCCACTGCCACTTTTTGCACTGTCTGTGCTGTATCACCCCAGTCAAAGAGAACACTATCAAGTGGCAGAGTTTTCTCTTCCTCAGTGAATCCCTTCACTGTTACAAACTGATTAGTTATAAGCTGTTCAGGCCCAACCAAATCCCCTTTTACTAAGGCAAGAGACACCCCCATGTCCCTTGACCCATGGGTCTGCACCCTATTTACAGTAACCAGGTGCATGTGCTCCCTCATGTTTACAGGCATGATTTCAGGGATACACAAACAATCCAACTCTTTTCGAGCACCGCTTTGTCCACTCTGTGCCTTTTTATCACACTGTCTAGCAAGATGCCCTGGCTGTTTACAAAACCACCAATCATCATTTTTTTTATCCAAGAATCCCTTTCTTGTAACCTGGGGCTTCCCCCTTTCTGTGGAGGCAGTGAGGGTTTTAGCTGCCCTGAAGGTGTGTTTTTCCCTTTCTGCACTGCCACACCCACTCCACTTACTTTCAGAGCAGGACAGCTCCTAGCATAGTGATCTGAGAGCTCAGCAGCCTGCTGTGCTGTTTTTGGATTTTAGTCCTCTAGCCAGGTTTTCAACTCTGCTGGGCAAGCTCAGAAGAACTGCTCTAAAAGTACAACCTCCTCAACTTTTCCCACAGAATTTGCTTCCATCAGCTCCCACCAATACTTTAAAAACTGCCGTTGCTTTGTGGCTAGTTCTTCAAAGCTCATATCAGGGCTTTTTTGGAGTTTATGGAATTAAACCCCATAGGCCTCAGGAGTCCATTCATACTTTTTAGGTAAAGCAGCTTTAAGTTTCTTATAGTCTTGGCTATCATTATCCAGTTGGCCTAGTGCCTCACACCCTTTACCCTTAAGCAGCAAGGATAGCTGGAAGCTACAGGACTCCCTGGGTACCTTGGCCTGGATACAGATCTTTTCAAACAAATTCAAAGATGCATCCATATCCTCCTTCTCTTTAAATTCCACTATTAATCTGGAACTTAATTTATACCGTAGCCCTGGAGGTTCAGGTCTATCCTTGCCACTTACCTCCTCTGGTGTTTGTCATTGGCATCCTAACTTCTCCAGTTCAGATTCCCTCTGGCACTCTTTTTCCTCTCTCTGTCTCAGCCTCTCTGAGGCTATTTTTTCCTTTTCCTCTGCCTCTCTCTGAAGCCATTTTTCTTTTTCCTTGGCCTCTCTCCAATGCTAGGTTTCTTTTTTCTGAATCTCCAATTCAAGCCTCTTCTGCTCAAACTCCCTCTACTGCTGTGCTTCAGATTTTCTTTTCTCAAATTCCAGCTCCAGTTCCCTTTATCACTGCTTTTCTGCAAGTTCTATTTTCCTCAACTCCAGCTGCAGCCTGATCCCTTCTAGAGCCAGCTCTGTGGTGACCTTCCCCTGCTGCTGTGGCACTGGGTTTTTTCAGGTCTCCCTGTCCTCCTCCCTGGGACTAGATTCTGTATTGGACCCTGGCACTCCCACACCCAGGCTCTGTTTCTTTACAGTCACTGGCCATGACTCAAGGTTCTGGGCAGCTGCTAGCTCATCAGCTGCCACAAGAGCCTCCATGAGGTGCTTTTTGGTTCTCCCCTCATACTGGACCCCTCTTTCCTGACACAACTGCCTTAGGTGGTCTGCAGTATATTTGTTATAATTGGAAGTCATCTTCTTCCCTAACTATTCCTACACTAGCTTACAATGAAAAAATAAATAAAAACAGGTAAGGAACTTTATACGGTAATCAAATGATTTTTTCCAGATCTCTGCCTTAATCATGTGTGGATTGTTTTCAGTTTATCAATCTGATACATCAGCCTCGAATCCAACTGTTATGCCTGTGCAACCAATATCTCTTGAATCTCACTGCTACCAGATCTCTCAGATCCCACCGCTGCCACCAGATCTGTCAGGAAACCACTCCTGAGGGTCAGGTCCATGGAGTTCATAGTGCCCACCCCTAAGTGCAGTCCATGACATGGAGGGGGAAACAGGGGATACCCTCTTCATGTTCTCTATAGTGCTCACTGAGTTCACAATTGAACACTCACCACGAGGTCTCAGGAACACCTCTTTACTCTGGATCAGGGTTCAATACTAGTCTCGAGTCTTGAAGCCAAATATAAACCCTTCTTGGTTGTTGCACAAAGGTGAAGATCCAGGCATTACAATATTTTAGGGATAGCTTTGTAACTCCGATTCTGCCTTCTCCCACATGGCGTGCAATAACCTGGTTCAAATCCCCACAGACCCTTCCTTGAGACTTTGGTATTTCCCCCTATCTTTATCCAGACTTTCCCTTTTTCTGACCCTTGTTTGATTTGGTAGCATATGGTGGCACCCCTTAGCAATAATAGTTTAGTCACAGATTACTGAAATATCCCACAATCACACACACACAATATAACAATCTCACTCAGGCAGGTTTCTTAAAAACAAATGTTTTTACTAAATAGTTAATTATCATACATTTACAACTAAGATGTTTTATCAATTTGGTCACAGAATAACACACATAAAAGTGGAAAATATGCATGAAAAATACACTATAACTGTTATCTAAAGTTATGCCTTAAATTCATAGTGAAATGAAGTCCAGAAAAAAAAATTAATGGGTTTTCAAAAGTTTCTGTCCTTTCTGTAGCCATCTTGCTTCTTGTGTGTCTACTGACAGTTGTTCTCTTGTGGTCAGGAGAGTGTCCAAAAGCAATGCATCCTCAAAATGCTCTGTGAAGGGTCTTAAATACCTGTGGTTCACCCTGAGAAAACTCTGCCTGATCCCAATGGTGGCCTTCTCTTTTAGGTCAGTAGAGGTCACTCTTGCTCTTTCCCCACATCCCAGTTTTCTGACTGCCTTTGAAGTTTCACTGTTCACCTCCACCTTCAGTGTGACATCCAGAAAGTTTAATGAGACCTTACTGATGGTGTTGATGAATCTTAAAGTGTACTCCTTAATATTCAGCCTTTCTTAAAAGCTGCTAGCTTCCTCCTGTGTACCATCCCACTCACAGTCCACATCATCAATAAAATGAAACCAATGTTTAATGTGGTCTGTGTGTAGGTTGTTGTCATTGATGAATATCAGCTTCTCTTCCTAAAAACCCAGGAGACATTTTGCAAACAAGAGGACCATAGAGGCCCCCATAGCATTTCCATAAATCTAGAAATAAAAGTCCATGGTAAATAAAAAGGAAAAAAACAGGTGTCAAAATAAAATACAAGGCCTCCTAAATGAATTTGGTTGGACTTTCTTCCCAGAAAGAGCTTCTTCTAGGAAAATGTTCATATCCTCTTATGTTCGTTAAGTGTTCAAATGAGGTATGGAGAGATTCAATGTTTATACCTAAGAATATGAACACTGGGTCTAAGTGAAGCTTTCCAGTTTTTATAAAAGGTGTATTTTGTCCCTTATGTATGAAGGCAAAGATCCTACTCATGGTTTGAGGAAGAAATCCATAAATTTACTCAAGTTGTTCCTCAGAGAATCCATGCTGGAGAATATAGGTCCTGGAGGGTTCTGGACAGATTTATGTATTTTGGACAGAGAAGAAAGAGTAGTGACAACAGTGTTTGCCATTCAATATATAACAAAATTCTTCCTTTGTGGTGTCTCTTTTGCTGCATCCAACAGCTTTATACTTCTTTCCTGAATTCTGCAGTGGGGTAACTCCTCAATTTTTCTCTAATTTATTTCAACAAAGATTAACTCTGTTATGTTGCCTTATAAAACTCTTGCATCATGAGAACTATGTTACCCTCCTTGTCTGCAGGTCTAATCACTATATTATTCATTTTACTTAGTTCCTCTGGGGCATATCTTTCTTGCCTAGTGCGATTTCTGCAGACAAAGGAGGTCTTCAACCGCATAAGCTTTTCCACCTCTTTCATAATCACACTTTCATATGTTTTAATACTGGTGTTGCTACACGGCATGCAGAAAACTGACCCAGATTTAAATATTTTTTTCCCTCAGCTGTTTCAACTAGCCTCCTGACACATCAAATGACAGTGTTTCATCTTATGGGCTAGGTACCCAAGTACACAAAGTACACAATGTTCATTGTACAATCCCCCTGGAATGTTCAGGTTAGTCAGATTATACTTATTCCACTGAAATTCATCATCACTTACAGTATGCGGTTTCTTAATGATAATGGATATTTTGATCCTGCCAGTTCATTAATCCCAACTTGTTCTTCACCGTTGTGTGTTTCCTGTTGGATGACCACCATAATGTCCAGGTTTACAATTTATTTTGCCCTTAAGATTTTCACATCATTGGGGAACCAATTGTATTATTATTGTTTCCGTTTTTGATAATGTAATCTTTTTATTGTAGTTTCCTGAATAATTTGTACAAATTGATTTTTATTTTAAAGAGCTCTGGGTGGTTTTGAGGGACAAATGAGAGTCCTTTCAATAAAACAGATTCCTGTGATTTTGTTAAAGTTACTGAGGTGAGGGGTATGGTGCTGTTCCTTTGGTATGTACCCACACTCTGTCCTTGTTTTAATTATTTTTGTACTGTCTGTTTCCAGAGACTGCATTGTTGTCCCAGTGCCCCACCAATCACTCCTGGTTTTCTCTTCCTTTTTGTTTTGTTCTTTTCTTTTTGGGATTTTTTTGGATTGGTGTTTTCTCATAAAATATTACACTTTTATCTGCATTATTTTTTTCCTGAGAGCTGTCACCCAAATCAAGAAATCCAAGGCCAAAAAGCCCAGCTGATTTAGAAAGGAAGTGGCAAATGCAATAAGGAAAAAGAAGGCAGCCTTCCAGAAGTGGAGTCACACTCAGAATGAGGAGGATAGGTCTATACTGTAGTGCTAAATCAAGGGTAGTGAGCAGAATGGTTGGAGAGGCAAAGGCTGCAAGGGAAGTATGACTGATAGAGGGAGTAAAATCAGATGAGCAGGCCTTCTTAAAAAATGAGGAGAGTTGGGCAGAAGGAAGTGAAGAGAAAACTGAGGTGCTTAACAAATACGTCTGCTCCATTTTCACTAGAGATAAAGATGGACCAATGCCACAAGGGAGCAGGGAGTGGGGACAGGGAAGGGGGAGTCACCATCAGCATAACAGAGGTAGACAGGGCACTTAAGGGACTAAAGGCCCTGAAGGTAGACAAATCCCCAGGGCCAGGTGGAGTGTACCCAAGGGTCCTAAATGAATTGGCAGAGGTGCTAGCTGGCTCCCTGGCAGACTTGTTTAACACCTCTCTGGAATCTGGAATTGTGCCTCAGGACTGGAGAATTGCACATGTGATGCCTCTCCATGAAAGCAGTCCAAGGGATAAGTCAAGAAATTACAGGTGGTCAGTCTAACCTCAATAGTGGGGAACTGATGGAGACTACCCTGAAAGAGAGACTGGTGGGATTTTTCAAGGAAACAAAGTGCTGCAAGATGACAGGCAGCATGGGTTTGTGTCATGGAAATCCCACCAGACTAATCTGATTGACTTATTCGACAGGGTAACCAAGAAAGTGGACGGGGCCAAGCAGTTGATTTCCTGTATCTGGATGCCAACAAGTACTTTGACACTGTACCTCATAGGAGACTGGACAGGAAGCTGAAGGATCTGGGGTGGGAGGCCAACCTTGCTAGATGGGTCACAAAATGATTGAAGGGCAGAAGCCAAAAGGTGGTGGATGGGTGAGAATTCTCAGAAGCTAGGCAGGTGACAAGTATGGGCCCACATGGCTTGATGCTTGATCTGGTGTTGTTTAACATCTTCACCAGTGATGTATCGGATGGAATCAAAGGTAAAATCTCCCTGTTCACAGACAACACAGGGATCTGTGGGTGGGTGGACATGGAAGATGAGAGGTAGGAACTAAGGGAAGATCTGGCTAGGCTAACAAAGTGGTCTAACAGTTGATATCTGGGTTTCAATGCTAAAAAGTGGCAAAGTTATGCACTTGGGGTGAAGAACTCAGAGACCAAATACTGGTTGAGTGGTGTGCATATGGCCAATTCTGAGGAAGAAAAGAACCTAGGGGTTACCATCAAGAGTGACCTGAAGCATTCAGCACTCTCCAAGAAAGCAGCAGCAAAAGCAAGTCAGATGCTGGAAAGCATAGCTGGGGTATTACCAGCAGGAAGGCAGGGATCATATTGCTGCTGTACAGGTCATTGGTAAGACTGCACCTAAATAGAGTGTGCAGTATTGGCACCCTTATCTTAAGGATGTCAACTTGCTGGTAACAGTCTTGAGAAGGGTGACAAAGATGATCCAGGGCTAGTAGGGCAACACCTATGAAGAGAGGCTAAATAGGCTCAACATGTATTCTCTTGAAGACAGAGAGGAGAGGGGGATATGATTGAGACCTTCAAATACCTAAAGGGTAGTAATAGGGTGAATACAGAGGGCCTCTTCAGTCTTACTGGGAACAATTCCACTAGGGGGCATAGCCTAAAGCTGGTAGGAGGAAGATGAGAGAGAGAGAGAGAGAGAGAGAGAGACAGAGAGAGTGAGAGAGAGAGAGAGAGAGCAATAAGGAGGCATTTTTTCACTGAGGGAGTGATGGCCAAGTGGAATGAGTTTGCCAGATGAGGTGGTCTCCCTGAAATTGGTGGACAGCTTCAAGACAGGGTGGGACAGAATAAAGTGGAAAATTGTTGGGGGGGGACTGAAAGTGTTCAAGTGGGACTCAAGGAGGGGGGTTGGTCCCAATGTAGACACAGGAAGGACCTGCATACTTGAGCAGACTAGATAGACCATATGGCTTTTATCTGTTGGCATGTTCTAAGTTTGTATCACTCTGTGCCACTATTGGTTTCTTGTTTAAATCTCGGACTTTTGTTTTTTTGTCTCCTAGTGTGGGACTGTAAGTGCCCTCTGGTTACTGATCTGGAGCTTCTCGCACTGCTATAGATTTGGCCAGTTGCATAGTCAGTGGCATTACTTTCCAACTTGGTTTGTTCTCTCATTATGATTTCTTCCTTGTATTTTATTAGTTTGCTTTGAAATTCCTTATCAAACTCTGGAAAACTGAGTTTTTTTTTTTTATTTCAACAGCTCTTGTTCTGCTTGTGCTATTTCAACTGTAAGTCTGCATGTTTTTCCATATCCTCTTTCACTAATAGCTCAATAAACTTTCCAGAGCATTCAGCTGCTGTCTTTTCACAAGCAATCTTGTTTTTGAACTGCTCAAGCCTGCTAGCAAGGACTTTGCTGATCTGTAAACCCCCGGGGGCTCATTTGTTTATAAGATATGACTCAAAGGTAGAGATATTATAGTGATGTTAATTTCTGAAAACAGCAATTTCACAAGTTTGAGAATTGTAGCTTCAAACCCTGAGTTTCAGCCTGTGAACCCTGTATCGGCTGCCCCACAGTTAGTTTCAAATTAGCCTGTGTTTTGCAACTACTCAAATCAGCAGTGTCACTTGAGCAAGCTGAGTGAAATTCCTCCTCTGTACTGGTGTTTGCAATTGCCCCATTCATTGTTTCCACACTGAAATAGTTCAAGTCAAGTCAAGTCAGGTTTATTGATCAACGATGGTGGGTTAGTACCAAGGTTATTACATCTCAAAGTTACAGTACATTAAAATTGACAAGTATAAAAACTCACATTAGACAACACTGGTCGATTACAAAACTCTCATGCAGAAACAGGAGTTCATAACTGTATCTATCCTTTCTTGAATCTGAAGAATTACTCTTTTTTTAAATGCACTTTTGTATCAAAAGATAACAATACAAAACATGAGCACCCTTGAGCTTTTTACTAGTAATAGTATCATGGCATTTCCTTAAACTAATATTCAATATACTACTCATAACTAGATCAGACATTACTATCAGCTGTTGTAAGATCAAACCATATTAGTACCCCAAAACATTAATCAATGAGGTACAGTGATAGTCATAGAAAAGTTTCTCAGTACTGATGTGTACCTGGGTATACTGAAGCAGAATGAGGCAGGATCACATTATAGTCAATGCAAATTGACTCAGTGGTACCTTGAGGTACCTCGAGGTAGGAAACTTTTAGATATCTACCACATATAGGTGTAGATCATTTTACTCAGTGTAACAACCTCAAGCCCCTTCTGAGGTAGGGTTCAGTTTCAGATGACAGACTCCAGACCTATGAATAGGGTTGCGGCAATTATTATTTTGTCCCAGTCGGATTTGACTAGCCACTGCCATAAGGACCCAACTGGTCTAGTCTCATGCTGCCAGTCAGAGTGCACCATCATAAGAAGGTCTGGAAAGGGTACCCTGCAGAGCATGCTGGTCCATACTCCTAGCTGACCCCCAGGCATTTTACAGACTGGACATAGAGCATGGACATCCAGAAGTAGTCCATGGGTCTAGGCCAATTCTCTCTCTCTTTGGGTCATTTCATGCTGCACTCTACCCCAAGGTTAGTTCTAGATCTATATCTCATCCTGATTTCCCTATCCCAAGAGATGGCGAAAAGAGTTCATTTTTGAATATAGTGTTAGTTCATTTTCCCCTCAGCAAGCAACCATTTGGGGATGAAATTAATGCTAGTTGGTGAGGTCAGTGAGGTGACCTTTAAATTTAAACAAATGTTTCTTTAGAATTCATTGGTTCTTTTTCATATCTTGTGAGCACTATTATATGTCTAAAATGCAATGAAATATTAAGAAAAAGAAAGGGCCCAAAAGTGTATTACCTTGTCTCAATACTTAAAATACCATCAGGATTCCCCTCAATGTGCCAGAAACCGAGCATGACAACTCCACACCTAGAGACACTGTGAAATGTTATTTTGCAGGTGAAATTCCTGCTAAATTGGCAATTTCACTGCATAAAATATTTTGTGGAATTTGGCCATTCTGCAAAATATTTAGCAGTATGCGAAAGTGCAAAATTTCAACTGCAAGATGTGATGTTTCACCCAAAACTATGAAATTTCACCCATGAGCGTACATTTTCACCATTTTTGCAGGTGAAATTTTGCATTAGAAGGGTGAAATGTTGCACTTTGTGGGCAAAATTTCACATTTTGCATCCACAAAAAATTTCACGAAATGGACACATTTTGTGAAATATTTTCTGGAGTGAAATTTGACAATTTCACAAAACACTATTCTCACCCAAACTGCCAAACCAGTGCCGAGCCAATGCCCAGGGGATTGAGTGGGTAAATGGATAGTAGTCCTAAAGTGGGTTAAATAGGCCACTCTGGGATTACTCTGTCCTATCTGATTCGAGCCTCCTGGTAACACCATGACCCAACCATGCATATCTGTTAGCTCATTGGATATGCTGTTTTTAAGGGACAAGTCCTTCAGGGGCACCATGCAGCACATGCTGATCTGTGTCCCATAAACTACCCCCAGTCTAGCCACTCCTGTCAGCTATTCCCAAGGCACATGATAGCACCCTGAGTCCCAGGCAGACCTAGTTAGGGTAGGTCATTTTATCCTTTTGACTGCTTCCCAACAGCCACTAATTGGACCAGTCTACAGTGCCCCACTCATCACCCTTTTCATGGCCCTCTCTGGATGCTGTGAAGTGCCCTGTGGCAGGAACAGTCCCCACACCTGCAGGCCATCCTCCATTCTGTCCACACCTTACATCAGACAGCATCACTCAAGACAGCTCTAATTAAAAAAAAAGGAAAAAAAAAAGTACATCAAACCAGGTTTATATAAAAAATATTATCTTTATGCCCCTAATTAAACAATCCTACATGCTTAAAATACTAGCACGTCTAGCAATGAGTATCAAATGTATTAATACAAACTCGGTCTTGTTAGGTAATTAGGTGACTGGCTATTCGTTCCTCATTAGGAACTACTTGTTTAGATAGATACATAGATACAGACTTGAATTAGCACAAAGAGTTAACTAACACCACTAAAACTAAAAATATCACTTCATGTTTATCACTTAAGTACACATAATCAAGTTCCAAATTTGAGTAAAGTACTTGCAGGAAATACCTGGAGAAGTTCGAACTTGTATCCAATCCCAATGTAGGCTCATAAGGCACAAGGTCTTTCAGTATCTTGGCTGGAATTCTTGACTAAGTACAGCCTTTTTAAAGTACAGTCTCCATGATAATGAATGACTTAATACATCTCTCGGCACAAAGAGTTCTGGTTAAGCTCAAGCTGTAGCTGTCCTTCCAGCCATGATTCAAAGTTCCAGAAAATGCTATATAGACTATTTTATATCTCCCTTTTCTTAGGTGAGTAAGAGACAGTATCAAGTAATAGTTTAACCTATTTTGTGTGAATGTAGTAAATTTAACACCAGGAGGCACTATGGTCAGTGTCCAAACATCTGAGATCAAAGAACATTACCTCCAAATGCTGCAAACTGCCCCATGTCCAATAATTTTCAGGCTCACACCTGCCGGCAGTTAAAACTCAGTGATTGCTCTCAATTGTTTCAGTTGTTTCTGACGAAGTGCTCTTCTAGTGGTCTGTAAACTCTCAGGAAGGATATTTAAAGCCACTAGACTTTGCCAACGCTCCTCCTGTGATCCAGCAAGCTCCATGTCCAAAACTGTGCATAAACATGCACCCACCAAATGAAACAGAGAAAGTGCTGTGCTGAGCACAGTAACTTAGGGATAACAGCACAAAACGTACTCAAGCAACCCCCCAAGGCAATGTTGGCATACCTTAAATAAAACAAAATAAGCCTAAAAGCACTATGAGTGCCGCTGTAATTCTCCCATCCCTAAGAGTTTGTCCAATTCCAAGTTTTAAATTAGTAGTTCCCTGCACAGAATGCTGACTCCCAAAGCATCTCTTCAAGTGACAATTGTATCTGAACACCAGCTTCATGCAGTGTACTGAATGTGAGATGAGAAGTCTCCCAACACAGTTTTAGCAATTACAATGACATCCGTTATTAAAAAAAAAAAAGCACTAAAAGCACTCAAGGTACAGATTAAACAGACCAAATAGTTTAGAATGGTACATGTATTTTTAGTATTAAACTTCTGGAGGGGAGCTCAGAAGTGGAACAATGCAGAGCGGAACAGCATTGCAGCCATTTTGCTTCTCCTCCCCTCCCTCACCCCGAAGGATCCACTGAAATGGGAAGAAAGGTTGTTACTCACTGATCAATTGCACTGTGATGGTGTGGTCTCTTATGGTTATATTCAAGTGTGTATTTACAGACTTCAACAAACACTAAGGCCTCTGTTCCCATTTCTGCCCATCGTTACAGATTTAAAACCAGAAACAGTCCATGCACAAAATTGCTGCACTCCCTGGTGCTGTCCCAAGGTGCAGCTGAGGTGCGGGGGCATTGTGCTGTTTCAAAACATAATCCGATAATTTTTTTTTATATCCACCAGAGCCATTGACTCTTCCTATGTAATGATGTCAGCCCATTCTGATTGTGACATCAACATCCACGATTGGTTTAAAAGGGATTTCAATCATGCTAGGAGCTGGCCACCTGATTAAGTTAAGTGAGTGAAGCAGCAAGGCACCTAGCCAGCAGTGAGATATCTGTTGTTCTCATATGTCGGAATAAATACACATTTGTGTCAGCATTTGAATTTCTTGGACTTACAGTGTGTTTTTCAGAGTATGCTGTTTCTTTTTCTCTGGCACTACTTAGCGTGGTATGCATATTGTATGAAAAGAAGTTCCAGTACAGCCACCTCAGTAGAAAAAAATAAAATAATGAGGATGTGGCTCACTACCAGAAGGCAATAAACATACTAAAAAACAACCTGGTAGAAAAGGAGTCGATTCACCAAGTTCAATATATTAATTTTATTGTAGCTATACGTTTCTTATTTTCTTTTTTCATTTCACCACCAAGGAACAGTATCAATTAGTGTGTCCCTAAGCACAACAATAGCACAAATGTTTCAGAATCATTCCTTCATCAGTGTATAATCCTGTCCTATTACAAAAATATAAAAAAATAAAAATAATTAGAATATTCTTCAGTTACTTGGATCATAAGTAAATATTCAACAGCTCAAGGTGCTTAACTTAAAAGGTTTGATCTTCTCCAACATGATATATACACTCTAAATAAATCACAATCCCCATCTGGAATAGTACAAAATAGCTCAAATAAATCAGTAAATCAGATATTCATACTTCAAAAATGCATTCAAATGTATTGCACTTACAATGTAACCAACTGTCTACACACACCTTCTTAATAAACAAGTTTCAAAGAGGTACACTGTGAGCAAAAAAAAAAAAAACACAGATAAATGTCAGAGTTAGAAAATCAGTTATTACAGATGTACTCTCAAAGATGTTCCAAAGCACATGGCTTTAACCAACATTACTTCACTTTAGAATGTTCCAAAACAAACAGCTTTGGCCAGTACTGCTACATTATACAGTTAAAACCAAGCTGACCTCAGACATTTTCATTCTTTCTACACATTGTTAATACCAAAATTTGTATCTGAACATTTTTTCCAACTCAATATACACTCATAAAAAAAAAGAGAACTCAGTTCATTTTAAATCCCAGATGACAATTAACTTCTCAAACCAGTGTTTATTTTGCTTTAAAACATTTTGTAAAACACAGCTCCAACCAGTACTACTTCACTAAACAATTCTCAAATGGCTAACCTTTGTTTTTACATATGCATTGTGCTCTGATTCAATGGTATACAGAGAAAATTAATCACTGTGTATTCGTTTTTAAACTTAAATAATATAAAGAAATCTTTGTTTACTAAACTTCAACTTCAAAAAGACCAGCACAACCAAAAGTTCCTTACCCTGGCTTTCAACCCTGACAGCAAAAACCATAAAGACCCCTTGGAAACAAACAAAGAATTCCAGAGAGGCTGCATGTACTCAGACCCAGATAACCCCGAATGCCCAGTTGCAGCATTTAAAAAATACATAAGTAAACTCCCTCCCAACCCCAAAGCACTGTAACTCCACCCGCGACGAGCTCCACAAGACTTCTTAAACACACAAACGATATGGTACACGCAAGAACCGCTAGGAAAAAACTACCTCGGTGACATGATGAAAAAATCAGCAAAGCAGCAAATCTGACTCATATCTATACCAACCACAGCATTCATAGCTCTCCCGTCCAAATCCTATCAAATGCAGGTCTGCAGTCACGCAAAATTATGACCATCACTGGTCACAGGTGTGAGCAAAGTCTGAAATCTTACTGGAGGCCAAAGGAAGAAGACAGGAAGAACTGGGGTGCCCTCCTCTCTGGAAAAACTTCAACCAGCACCACAAGCAATCAAGACAGCACCAGCAAACAACAAGCAAATGAACCAATGCCATCTACTGGAATAACAACAATACATAGCTCCTTCAATGTAATGAACTGCACCTTTTCAGGTCCAGTAAATTTTATGGAAAACAAACATTAAATATCAAAAAAGAGCTGCAATTCAGTCTAAAAGTTTAAATGTTTAAAAAGTTTTAAAAGTTTCATTATTAAAAAATTACAAAAAAAGTTTCAAACAGTTCCACTGTTAAATGAAAGCACTTTTCTTGTGCCCTACTTTTCCTCTCACAGTATTTATTCATACAAAATAAAAGTTAACATTTTAAAAGCAATCATTTCTTTGTCTATTTTTTAAAATACAGTGAAGCCATTTTCTAAGCGCAATAATACCCTCCAGGGTGGGCATTATTGGGAAATACTGGACCTTCCAGGGGCTATAAGGCCCTCTGCCTATGGCGTCGGGCCTCATTACACCCCTGGGTGGTCCGGTATTTCCCAATAATGCCCACCCTGTCAGGTATTATTGCTTACTTAAAGATTTTATTGATCAAAAATAAATATTGTTACTTAGTCCAAGATTCAGTATATTACAGAAGTTAGTGTCCCTTATCATTGTTCAACGTGATATGATTCGATGTGTAATTAACTAATGCATATTTATGTTTATTGTAAAAAATGTTGCAATTGAGATCATTAACAGAAAACGAAATGCTGTAATTTCTAAGCAAGGCAATCATTTTAAGTTTGTAAATGATGTTTATTACAAGATGATTATCAGTAATCTGGGTTCATACTTAACTTTTGGAGTGGTCAGCAAGGAATGTCAGACCAACAATAGTATTGTTCCATGTAGATTTGCACTAGCCCATGGCTAAAATGAATATTATTGAAAAATAAACAAAACACATGGTACTTTTTTTTGTCATCACTTGCTGTGCTGTCATACCTTCAACTAACTCCTCTTCTTGCCCTCACAGGTTATACAACAGGCCTTTCTCCTCCTACATCTTCCTTCACCTCCTCCTACCATCCCCTTCCACCCCACTGCTTCTCTGCCTCCTGAAATACCTAACTCTCACCTTCCCTTCTCCCCCTTACATAGCCTTAGCTAAGGCTGACCCCTAATCTCTAATGCACTTGTAGTTAACTTGCTCATCTATTAGGACTGACCCCTAATCTTACTATCTGCTTGTTCACTGTGCCCCCTTAAGTTACTTTTTCAATCCGGTTTAAGACAGGGTTTTGTCCCATCAAAGTGGAAGGTGGCTAATGTTACCCCTATATATAACAAGCATTTGTCAATGCCGAATGTTGTCTTGCTGGCATTGGCATTGGTAGTGCAGGAGTTAGAGAGATGCATAATAGGAATGACAGTGAAGTATTGAACTGATGCCAACCCACCCCCACCCTGCAGAGACTGACAGGCATTGGGGTGTCCCTTTGGGTGTTGGCCATAGTGCTCATGCCATCTCACCTCTCCTTATCCTGCAGACACTGACAAGTGGCACGGTGTGCATTGGGGTCTTCAGGCTTTATGCTCACCCCATTCCATAAGGAACTACACTGAGATGGGTGCAGTATAGGACAGTGGGGTGAACTTTGGAGCCACAGCATCCAAGGCACATCTTGATGATTGTCACTGGCTGCAGGGTGGGGGGGGGGTGGAATGGCCTGAGCATTATGTCCAACAATCCCAAGTCACACCCCTGACACCTGTTAGTCTCTACATATGGGTGTTCGGCACCAAATTTTCAACATAGGCATTTTAGCACCTCTGCTCATGTACAGTGTCACTGTTATTTCCTCAAAGTGTCCCAAGAAGTGATTTCGCACAGCGAGCACGCTATTCTGCACCGGAAGTGAGAAATCACATTTTGGGCAGGATATATGAAATGATGGATGTACTGTTCATCAAGAGGTGTGGAAAAATGGCAATGGTGAAAATCCAGAGTGAAAATATCACAAATGCACGACGGTATGAGCGTGCGTGCAATCTGCCAATGTACGCTCGTAACACAGTCATTTTTATGGAGTATCATCACCAAATTTTCAACATAGGCATTTTAGGACCTCTTCTCATGAACTGTGTCACTGTCATATTCATAATCTGGCCCAACTCTGATTTCCCACAGTGACTGCACTATTGTGCGCCGGAAGTGCGGAAACACATTTTGGGCAGGATGTGGAAAATGACAGCCATACTGTTCACAAGGAGGTGTGCAAAAATGACAATGCTGAAAATCCCATGTTAAAATATTGCGAATGCATGAAGTTATGAGCCTGCATAGCAACTGCGCAATGCACGCTCTTAAAACAGGCATTTGTTGGAGTTGTTTCACAAAATTTGGAACATAGCCTTTTTGAGGGGCCACCTCATGAACACTCACACTGTCATTTCATTAATGGGTCCCAAAAGGTGATTTCATGCAGTGACTGCAAAATCACCTTTCGAGGCCAATTAATGCCATGACAGTGATAGAATTCATGAGGAGGGGCCCCAAAAACCCCATGTTGAAAATTTGGTGCCAAAATTCCAACAAATGCCCAAGATATGTAGCAATGTTGAAAAAACCCTATTCATTCCATTATACAGCTTACCGGCATTTCCTCAGTTTGGAGTCGGCTTTGAAGAGTGCAGACGTGTTCCCGGTCCACCGAAGATCATCATGCCAGACTCTGGAGGTAAGTGGGGGAGGGGTGGGGAGGCAGGGTGTGCAGTGGGTGAGTGCGGGTGGGGGCGGAGACTATGCAGGACCTTTTTTACAGGAATAAAAAAAATTATATCAGCTGGGCAGTTTTCTTTTCAGGGGGCGTGGCATGCTGGGTGGGCTCCCAGCATGCCACCTAACTGTTTGGTGGGAATTGCAGCCGACGGGGATTAGCACCCTCGCCGGGCAGAAAATGGGGGTGAATTTATGCCGACAAGATTGGGCACCCCCATCGGGCACAATGAAAAGTGGGGGAGGCAAGAACCAAGGAGGATTGGGCAACCCCTGGCATATACAAAATGCGGGGGTATGATTTATGCATAGAGTGGGCTTCCTGTCGGCACACAACAAAAGTGGGGAAGCAAGAACCGAGGGGATTGGGCACCCCCTCAGCATATAGAAATGGTGGGGCTGCTTGTGCAGCCACAGTGTCACTGGGGATTGCAACCAAAGTTGGCTATTGCGGGCAGCTGCCCGCCATGCTGCTCATGCGGCGAGCACGCAGGAAGGGTCCGCTGCATCTGACGAGCTTTGCTCAGATTGCAGCGGACCTTTCCTTAGATGTACTCACCACATTAGCATGCATGGGGCATGCAGGCTGATTGGGGAATGAGGGATGCACCTACTGATGCATGCACTGCATTTGCCCAGCAGCGGCCGCTCCTCCAAATCTGCACTACCGCAAGATGTTGACTTGCGTGCAAGTGTGGCAAGCCAACATAAAAAAGGTTTAAAGTCTGATAGTTCCAATTATAGACCAATTAGTCTTACATCACCACTTTGTAAAATATTTGAGAGTTTGATTAGGCATATATTAGCTCCAATGCTGAACAATACTGATTCGGAACAGCATGGGTTTAGAAAAGGTAGGGGTTGTGTGTCTAATTTATTGAGTTTTTACGAGCATATTAGTTCATTAGTTGACAACCATATTCCTTGTGATGTTATCTTTTTAGATTTTACTAAAGCATTTAATGCTGTTCCACATTGGGCACTAGAAGTAAAATTATAAAAATTAAAGATTAACCAGTATCTTATTGTTTGGATAAAGAATCGGCTGTCAAATCAGACTCAAAGAGTGAGTGTTAATGGTGTGTTATCTGGAAATGGTTATATCACTTGTGGGGTTCCGCAGGGTTCAGTGCTTGGACCATGTTTATTCCAAGCTTTTATTTCTGACCTAACTTCTAATTGCTTATCTCTGTCTTCTAAATATGCTGATGATATTAAGATCGGTGGTCTGTGTTACAGTGAATCTGATTATGACATCATACAACAGGACTTAAACAGGATTTCTAACTGGGTTAAACTCTGGGGCATGAAGTTAAATAAATCAAAGTGCAAAGTTATACATTTAGGTAATACTAACCCTAGAAAAATGTATTCATTGGAACAATCTATACTCAGTGATACTACGAATGAAAGAGATTTAGATGGTATTATTTTCAATTATATGGACTTTTCTGAGCATATCAATGAATCAGTTAACAAAGCTAATAGAGTAGTATGATCTATTAAGCGTAATATTACTTCAAAAGATCACGTAGTCTAATTGCCATTGTTTAAAGCTTATGTTAGGTCACACCTAGAATATGTATTGCAACTTTGGAACCTTTACAAGAAATCTAATATACAGCAACTGGAACGAGTTCAGCGAAGATTCACTAAAAATCTGAAGGGTATGAATCATCTGTTGTATGATACCAGATTAGGTGACCTTGATTTATTTTCTTTAGAAGCACGTAGACTACGGGGAGATCTACTGTTTCTCTATGATATAATTCAGGATCCAGCAATAATGGTTGATTTGAATCTCAATTTTAAGCATTTATCATATAATATAAGAGGTCATCCACTTCCACTGACATATAAATCCTTTTATTATATTAGAAGAAAAACCTTTTTTACCCTAAGAGTAATAAAACCATGGAACAATTTGGCATTACATGTTATTACAAGTAAAGATAAAAAATTATTTAAAGCTAGGTTGGATAATTATTTACTATCAGGCAAGCAACTGATTTATTATTAATGTTTTGGTTAGTATGTGAGCATTCATGGCTGATACGCTTTCTTGCTCACTATGTACCTTAGTTTGAACCTTAGTATAATCTCTACTGCACTTGTAGTTAACTTGCACTTCAGTTATACCTTAGTCAACTTGTTCTGCCTGTGTTTACTCCTCACTAACTTCTCTAGATCAAACTATAACAATTTTATTCAGCCATTTTCTAGCTACACAGCTATGTATCATTTAGTGTATGCCTAAATATTATTTTGTGTTGTTGTATCTATCTAGTCCAAAAGTGTTAGTGTAGTGTCTATCTAATTCAAAACTGTTGGCATCCCACTATTTCACTACTCCTGTACAGTCTGCTCAAATTATTTGAATGTAATCTACTGCAAATTTATATTGTATATCAAATCTCTGTAAACTATCCTCATGTTCTCCTAGCCCCAGGTCGCACCGGAGATGAACAACTTGTTGCTCAGTGTGCCTTCCTGGTGAAACATTTCAATAAATAAATACAGTAGAGAGGATATATATATATATATATATATATATATATATATATATATATATATATATATATATATATCAGCACTTGAGGAGTCAAAACAGAAGGTATACAGTGAGTCTCACAACAGCTTTGCAGTTTAAAGCATTCTGATTGACAGAATGCGAGCAAAACAAGAAAACACTGTAGCTCAAGAACACAAAACTAGAAAGCCCCAGTGCTTTGACCCAAATGCTCTTTGTTACGGGTCAGGTCAGGTTGTACCAGCAGGCTGTCTCTCTCTCTCTCTCTCTCTCTGTCTCTCTCTGAAGCTGTGACACAATTCAATAGCCTGGCACCCAACAAGGTGTGTAATCATGTGAGCTATATTTATTTATTTATTTAAAATTGGTGACCGGGAAAGGCACACTGAGCCGAGGCTCGTTTCCAGGTGCAACCCGGGTACAAGTAGTACAAGGTGGGAGACAGAAATACAGCAAAATATGACATAACAGACTTATAATACAGTATAGTACATTACATGGAGTTTGGTGGAGAGGTTACACTTTTGTTTGAACAGCAGAGTGGAAAAAACATTGATGCATTTCTTTTCTAGACAATTTATTACCTTAAATTCCAAGTACGTGTCTTTACATATATACATTAGTGGATTTACCAAAAAATTTTAGTTTCTGGGGAGAGGGTACAGTTGGGGGTGGTGGTTTAGCAGTAAGAGCTGACGTGTGGGTTTAATTTTTACCTGGCGAGGCTACTGAGGGTAGTACTAGGTCTGGGTAAGGAGGGGGTTGGTGCACAGCTGTGGCAGGGAGTGGGAGGGAGAAGCCTGAGGAGCTGTTTAAAGGCTGATAGGGAGGGGGCCAGGTAGAGGTTGGGTGGGATGTTGTTCCATAGGAGTGGGAGCCGGTAGGAGAAGGCAGCTTGCCCTGATGCTGAGAGGGGGCGAGAGAGATGGAAAGTACGTGCATGTCTGTGGTGAAGTGAGTAGCCAGTGGTGTTGGCTTGAGACAGGCAGGAGGAGAGACAGAGGGGAAAGGAGCCTAGCCAATATTTCACTATAAGTGAAGTGCTGTGGGTGGTCCACCTGTGTGAGACTGGCATCAGAGATAGAGTTGAGAATAGTTGGCAGTGATGAGTGAGTGAGTGGGGGGAGGCAGTGGCGAGGCGCATGAAGGAGTTTAGCAGGACGTCGAGTTTTGCAAGGGAGGAGGAAGGGGCTGTGCAGTAAATGACATCTGCATAGTCCAGTACTGGTAGGATGGTTTTTCATATGAGTTCACTCTGAGTAGGAAGGGGGAGGCAGTCTTTATGGTGGTAGAGGATGGCAAGTTTGGGCCGGAGTTTAGTGCAGACGGCATCGACGTGGGTGGAGAAGTTGAGGTTTGTATCCAGCCAGACTCCCAGATACTTAAAAGTGGGTACAGACTCAAGGGATATTTCTTCCAGGGTGGAGATTGGAGGGGGGGCAGACAGGGAGGAGAGTTTTTGTCTTGTGTCGAATACTATGGAGACAGTTTTTTTTTCATTGAGTTTTAACTGATTTTTCTGGTGCCAGACTTGTACTCGGTTGAAATTGCTTTGGAGGTTTGGGTGAACACTGACATGGGAGGGGCCTGAGGCGTAGATTATGGTATCATCAGTGTATAGGTGCACGTTTGAGGTAAGACAGGCTGAGGGGAGGTCATTTATAAACAGGGAGAAAAGGATGGGGCCAAGGATGGAGCCTTGGGGGACACCCATGAGGATGGGTTGAGGGTTTGAGAGGGTTTATATATCCTTTCCAAACACACATTTCAGGCTGTAGATAGACTTAATGCTGTAGCTGACTGATCTTATACCCACTCCTAACACTGCATGTCAAGTAGACTAATTTGGGAGAATTTGTAAACAGATGCACATTTTTGGGGCACCACCTTGTGTCAGACTGCATACCCACTGCAGCTATGGGTCAGTAGCAACTTGCAATCCCTACACAGCCTTAAAAACAAACTGGTAAAAAAAAAAACAAAGTGGGGGGGGTTACACCTCACTGATCTACAATAGTTTGGACTGTGTTCCTGGCCAGTAAACTAATGTGAAAATCACAACCTGCCAGTAATATCCAGTGATGATGAGCAATGCTTTGAAATGCAAATAAGAAAACAAAAATTACACTTTCAGAAATATTTTCATTGATGTGCAAGGACATCTAGTCCAATTCAAAATCATTCAATACTAGTGCTATAATCCCACAACACAAAGAGCTATGAATTTATCAAAATATGCCATACGTTTGAAATGTAGCTATGACCATTCAACCTATTTGGAATAAAGTTTGTCCCATCTGTTCTGACATTACTAACAGTAAAACACCATTTTTACCTGAACTCTAGATACTGGGAGATAGCAATGCAATTCCATCTGCAACCTCTCATCAAAAAAGTGGATCCTACTAGTTTCACTGTGCCTAAAGACTTGTTTATTGTACGTTTGCATTTCTTTTATTTTATTTATTGTGCTTTTTTCCCCTCCCTTTCAGAATGGGCACCGATCAGCTCTCACCTTCTCCCATTGCTGTCACTCACCTTCTCTGGGACACACCTCTGCTCGGTGTTCCTCCCTGGCTTACCCCCCAGGGCAGGGTCTCTGGGTCCCCCACTTCCCTATTGATCCTTTTGCTTGGTGTCCAGAGGAAGGCCTCGGTTCAGCTGTGTGGTGGGAATGGAGTAAGGAGAGCAGCATCTTGTGTGTTCTGGTGTTTTTCTGTGTTGTCCCTGACCACAGGACTTCACACATTTGCACATGGAGGCTGAAGCTGACATCCCTCCTCCCTGATCCAATGAGCCTACTGCACCTCCCCCTGTGGTCACTCAGGGGGAGGTGGAGCAGGGGAAGCTGTCCTTCCCTCCCTGAGGTGGAGAGCTTCCACACAGACTGTCTGCTCACCTCCCCACAAGCCAACCCTCCAATGACTCAGGCCCGTTCCTGAACCTGGGTTGCCAGCATTGTGGGCAGTAGCGCTACCATTGCACTGGCAATACAGTCATACTTTTTCTTTTCTGTTTGCTCTGTACTATTACAAACTTGTGTCTCCTCCCCCAGGTCACACCTGGAAATGAGGCTTGGCTCAGTGTTCCTATTTTGGTTTTAAAATGTTAAATAAATAAATGGACTTATATAAAAGGGACACTGTTAGCCTTTGGGTTGAATTTTTTCTACCCCTTTTAAAATGTTGCCTGTAGCCATCTATAATTTTCATATGCCTTTTAACTGGTACATATAATCCCATATTGCCACTCAATATAATGTGCATGCTCAAAATCATGCCTTCTTTTGTTCCCCCTTCTGTGCCACAACTGGTACTATTCCTCAGGGTCTCATAAGGTGCCTGGCTTTGCTGAACTCCATTCTACTCCAGCTACCCACCTTCATGCTGCCATGGTCTCAGACCCTCCCAGGTGGGGATGGAAGGGGGGGCCCCCATGTGAATAATCTTCGTCAAGCTGGCAGCTGAGGGTCACTGGTCAGCGTGCCTTCACTTCACTGGGCACCATTGACAGTCTGACTGTGGAGTCTTTCTATGTTTATCCACTCCATGAGGATGGAGGCACACTCTGGAGAGCCAAGGTGCACACATAGGCGTGCTGCCATATCAGATCTCTGCTTGTGTTCCTACCTCTCATGGCACCCTCAACTGCACTACCACCCATGGTCGCCCAGGTAGAACTAATGCAGTGAGGGTGGTGACCCTCCCAACCCAGAGGAAGAAAGCATCCCCTGAGATGTTCAATCCTCCTCTCCTGGTTGGCCCCCAATGACCGGAACTCATTCCAAAATTTGGGTCACTAGCATTGTGAGTGGTAGTACTGCCATTGTATTAACAGGCCAATGGTATGGCTTTTGTGTTTAAATTGTATTTAAACTGTCTTACAGTATATCCTTTATTTTGCAAAGGGGGCTTTTTTAATTTAATTTCATTTCATTTTTATTCTATACTGAAAAAGCATGTGGACAAATTGCCCGTTTTCACAAGCGTCCAGTTTCCAGTTATCCAGTTTTACAGAGGTGAATATATACAGTTTGTTACAAACAGATGGTTAAAAATATACAATGTGAGACAAAATGTCTGATGCAGAAAATCCTGCACACACACCAACACATGTATCTTGCTCACCAATATTCCATTAAGTGGACCCTGTACTTAGTTTGTGGATAAATTACATAGAAATGTCTTATTTTACCATTTAAAAGTCCTTTTTTGTAAACCAGTTTCCTTTTTTTGTGTGCCTTTTTCATTTGCATGAAAAAAGACTGCTGTCATACAGAAAAATAATTTGGACTTAGTTTTTTCACATTTTTTCCCATTCATTATTTTTTTTTCCATTCATGTACTGTATTTGCTTTCAGAACAGCCATGGCTTCTCATATGCTCTGAATTCAGTGGTTTGTAGCCACTAACGTATTGGGCACAATCAAAGAGTCAAGAAAGCAATAACTATTCTATGAAAAGGAAAACAAAAAAACAGAGCATCAAGAAATGAGATCTACTCTGTGGTATCCCAAAATAAGAGATAACCACATAAATACTGTAGTTTAGCCCACTGGCTTCACTGGGAGAGTCAAACCTTTGCAGATGTTGAGTTATTGTTATTATCCTCCCCTGCCTCCACCGCCTGGCTTACAAACTACCTCTCTTGTAGAACCCAAATGGTCTGCCTTGGTGGGGCTATCTCCCTCCTTTTGCCTGTCTCAGTGGGTGTCCCCCAGGGCTCTTTACTTGGTCCCGTCCTCTTTTCCCTCATTATTAACTCTCCTGTTGGAGGACCTCTCCTGTAAATCACTCCCTTATACTGATGACCTGATACTATTCCAAAGTGATTCCTCCCCTTCCTCACTGTCTGCCATCCTTACCACTGATTTCTGCAAGGCCCATCATTGGTTCTCCTCCAACAAACTATTGATCAATGCTTACAAGAAGAAGGCCAAACTGTTTGGCTCCAAACCAAAACTCCTCACCCTTGCCCACTCTGGTTCCCTTCTCACTGTCCAATCTCTGGATGGATCTCCCCTTGACACTGTTCCCAACATCAAGTATCTGGGGGTAACACTGGACCTGTCCCTTACCTACTCTGACCTACTCTGACAACATTGTCTCACTGATCCGGTGTATTAATCAGAAGATGGGGCTTTGCTATCACCTAATTGATCACCTCACACCTGAAGCCCACCATGCTGTAGCCCACAGCAACCTCCTCCCCCTTCTCGATTATGGGTGCCAGGTGTACTCCCTTACCTCTGCTGCCAACCTGAACCGGCTAGACAGTAACAATAATTGGATATGCTGCTTTGCCCTTCATGCCTCTCTCTCTACTTATCACTGCTCTTTCTACCAGTCCCTTAACAGGCTCCCCCCCTCATGACAATCCTACCTTCTGGCCTGGACAGTCTGAGATGCCTTACACAATTCTACTTACTCTCCACTATCCCTCCTAGTCCAGCCCAGAACTTACAGCCACATTCTTCATCAGTCATCCCACCTCCAACTTGTCAATCCTAACATTACCACCAGGATGGGCTAAAGAGCCTTCTTCATGGCTGAACCCTCACTATGGAATGACCTCCCCCTTCACTGCATTCTACTGACGCCCCCTAAATCTAAATACCCTATTAAAAATCCACTTCCTGTCCTCCTCAACCTGCATTTGTCCACAGGCCAGTATCACTGCTATGCCTCCTATACAGCCCTTGCTTACTTCCTCCCTCCATTAGTAGTCCCCCTCACCCACCCTGAATACTGGCTCACCAACCATTTTTTCTACTCTATTGATGTCTGTGTTTCTACCCGTACATATTTTCTGTTGTACTCTAGGTATTATCTGATGTTACTGGCTCTGCTGATGTTTATCCATCCTATCATTAGAGGATGTTGCTGCATAGCCCTGTTTACATACAGTATATCTTATTACACTCACCTTGTTGATGTACTTGGCTATTTACCTGTATTTATTTTCACCACCTCTGTATTATTAGCTTGACGTGCACTGGATTTCCTGTTTATGATCCTTGTATGATTCCTTACTGTTGTTCATGCTGTATTGTTACCATTGTATGTGTCAGTATCTTTCCCGGGCCATGCCTGAAAAAGGTCTTTGGATCAGTGCACTAACCCAAACGAATGAATGAATGAATAAATAAATAAATATTTACAGTACTACCAGCCTTGGAAAGTTTTTCTTTTATCAGTGTTACATACTGTATGTGGCATCCAATAAGTATAGTAGAGATGTTTCACTTATGAAGGTTTTATTAGAAGACTGCTCCAAGATGCCCGAGAACATACAGTGTGCAGACATGTTAAACCATGTGAGTGAAAAAGGTATGATTTCTAGTGCATCTTGGTAAACATACAATATGAAGATGCTGCGGGCTAAAGGCTGTAGCTTGCTGTGAGTTTCAGGCGACCGCTATTTTGTGCTACAGTTTAATTGCTAGTATCACAATCAAAATATATACACAGAACACAACCCTTTGCATATTGTACCTCAAGAGCACAAACACACAGTAAGTGTTATCATTAGAAATGGCATGATCCCGACTTATACTGTGTATCCACAAACCATATCTGGTTTTTCCTAACATACTATTAAAGGTCCTATGCCTGTGCTGTCTTATGGAAAGGAGAAATTGTTTAACCAGCAAAGGCACACTAAGTTGAAGCTTGTTTCCAGGTGCGACCTGGGAGCACAAGGAACTAAGATGACTTGCTCAGAGTCGCACAGTATGCAAGTGGGAGCTGATGGGATTAAAAGTGAAACTGGAAAGAGATCTAGATACTGTAAATGAGACATGAACAGTGCACTGTGCAGCTCGGGGATCATCTGAAATGCACAGTCAGCCCACTTGCTGCCTTGTTCTCAAAAGAGTTTCTACCAACATGTACCTACAATAGCATGGCAAACATCAATGTTGTGGTGTGTGTGTGTGTGTGTGTGTGTGTGTGTGTGTGTGTATACATGTGTGCATATGATTTCTGGTTTGGAGACTCAGGTGCCTCTACTGTTGCCCCCACCCCCCAACTCTACAGCAGCATGCTACTAAGTAAGAGCTGGGATGCTTTACTCAGCTATAGATACTCACTCTAGCAGCCCTCAAGTCTGACTGGGTATTCTCCAGTAATTGGCCCCTACAGTAGTGGCTGTAGATGCATACTCATTTCCTGCTGGCTGAAGTTTATTTGCAGACTGCTGAGCAGCCTTTCCCATTCATTAAATATGTACTGTATTCCCCTCTCTCTCACTTAAGGATTGTGCCTCTAACACAAAGACAAAACAGTCATGGCAGCAAAAAGCTCCTGACTGCACACAGTGGGCATGCTAAAAACCTTTCTTTCCTCCCTATCAGAGAAATTATTATTGAAAAGCTACAGTAAGCCAAAGGTGACTATACCCCAGAGAGGGTGAATGAATGCAGAACCTTAGTGAAGAGCACACCCTAATCAGCTCTACCTCTGAATTTCAAAGCTGCAGCCTTTCTTCAGCAGGAGGGCTTGTGTCTGTATGATGGAAGACTGCTTCTTGCTAAAATAGGGATTGACGTCCAAATTCATGATCCCTCCAAAGAACTGCATCATCTTCCATTTCAAGCGATACAGGTGTAGTGAAAGAAGAAGGTACATAAATGACCGTCAGCGGGTGTTACTTTAAATTGTTAAAAAGATTACGGTGTCCTAAGACCTCTGCTTCTAAAAATTAAAGCTCCTTCATTCTGTCAGTTTCAATCTCTTCCCCTACTTTTGGTGGCCTGAGAGCCACGGATTGTGCTCGAGTTGAGCACCACATTCAGAAAAGTCCTGTATGAAGATAGTGGTTGCTGTGGGTGCAGAGCCCACTAGTTCATAAATGGGGAGATGAACCATCCCTCTGGGGCTGGCCAGAGCACTCTCTGGGTGTTAGTGCCAGGCAGATCTCACCACACCACACCACACCACTTCATAACCTCTGACACATCAAGAGAACCTCCAGTAGAAAATCTGAGCTGGGAGAGAGAGGAGGTTCTCTTATTTGTAAGGAGGATGCCATCTGCAGAACAGAAGAAACTACTTCACAGTGTTTTACTACACGAGGGAATAAATAGGAGATCCACATGGGGAGGGCAATTTTTCAGTTTTTGTGTAGGAAGATGAGTCAAGATATACATTTTGTAGCTGGCCTGGTGGCGCAGAGGGTTGAGGTGCTGAACGTCACACCTCGAGCTATGCCAGCAACCCGGGTTCAGGAATGAGCCCGGGCCGCTGGGGGTCGGAGGGAAGGGGAAGAGATTGAGCATCCCAGGACTGCTCTGTCTTCCCGGGGAGGGTTTGGGGAAGTGATCGCTCTAAGAGCGGCCTCTGGCAGTTGTTGGGGGTGGCTGATGTAGCGACGCTGTGAATGCAGGGGGCAGAGTTGCAGCATTACATTGCCTTGACAAGCCGCACTCCGCAGGGGTCAAGGAAACAGAAAAAAGGGAAAAAACTCTTCCCTGGGGATAGATGAAGGCATCTCATCTGCTTTAGCCCACACTTCCGGTACTGGGCTAGTTCCTCTCCATAGGGCCACTCATGTGCCAGGCACTTTGCCCTGAAAGATAGAGTGCCCTGGGTGGATAGGGCATCCCTACCTCTGGAGATTCCAGACCCAGAGGTAGTGCTCGGTGGCATGAGGGGGATGGACTGGTCACAGGGGAAGGTAGAGGCTGGCATATGTAGTTGCTGGAAGGAGTTCTCCAGGATTGGAGATAAAATAGAGTTATAAAAAAAAAAGATATACATTTCGTGAGAGTACAGCCTCACATCCTTCCAAAACATGAACACATAGCACATTTGGAACAATGCTTGAGTCTCACTCCTGCTTCTGTTAAAATAGTATAGCATTTACCTTGGTTGTCATCATTAGCAATGGTACTCATTTTGCATCAGATGTCAGCATTTTGAGGGTCTACAGACTACTCATCATCATTTATTTATATGCAACCTGTAGGTGGCAGTGACTATGCACAGGTTAAGGGGCTTGATCTCAGTGAATGGGTGCATCCACCCAGAGGAATGGTTTTGGGGTAGCATAACTGCTGTTGGTATAGCCCTCCGGGATGCTATAACCACCAACCAATCTTTCTAGTGGCCCAATTGGTTCAACAACACCTTCACATTTAACATATGACAGTAGTGATATGCTCACATCTGTTGCACTTACCACCAGGGCTGGATCTTCTGCGATGGCCCTGGAGACCCCCTGTAAAACAAGACCAGTGATGCAACAATTCAAAAGCAGTACAATGACCCCAACAAGAAGGTACACACTAGCCAGGTTAAACATGAAAAAAACACAATCTGATTTATTCAGGGGAATGTAAACAAGGGTGGGGTGTGAATCTAGCAATGATTGGCAAATCTGATTATATTCAGGTTGGTAAAGCATGCACTGTATGTCCCTCTGACCAAGTCCTGCAATCCTGGGCACCCAGTTGTAGGACAGGCTAGCCTGAAGCATTGCCCGGGATAGGCCAGTGTTGCAGCTGTTGTTGGGGCTCTTGGGAAGGAAAAACACAGTTAACATGCACTCAACCCAAATATTTGTAATCTGGAACCGGATGGCTCAGTCTGTTGCAAATAAACCCAGAACAAGCAAATCAGATGCACACACAAATGATTGCAGCTCTGTTGCAGGGAGCTACCCTGTTTTGTACTCATGCTACCCAGACCAGTATGCAGGACAGACAAAATGAAGACCTCTGGATGTTGTACTGGATTGCCGGGGGAAGCAGGGCCTACATGACTCACCATGGTGGTCGCTACCTGTTCAGTGGTGTTGAGCAGGGGTTGAATCCCCGAGTGGGTCTTTCGTCGGAAATGTCTCTGGTACTGGTGTGGCAACCTAAGCCAAAGTGGCAGGGCCTAGGCAGAGTGAGCAGTTCAGATGCAGTCCGTGAAGAGTTCTGGAATAGCCTCCAGCTGGTGTAGCAGAACTCAGTGTGGAGAGCCAAATCATGACCCACACAACATATTCAGTACATCTATAACTCTTAAACTTGCCAGAGTTCAGATAGAGTTCTTTTGTTAATCACAGTGTCTCTGCACAAACCTCTTGATCTGGGGCTCACTTTGGTGCCTGGCAGGCCTATCACTTCTGGAGCAAGTCTTCGGTCCACTTGCAGGCAGCAAGGAAACACTTCTCTCTTCAGGTTTCAGGTCTTGAAGAAATCGGATAAAGTCTGACTTTTTTCATACACTGCAGTTCTTCACAATGGAAGATGTGGCAGGCAGGTCAGCATAACCTTCCCGCTAATTCTCCTGCACTCTTACGCAGGAGCAGCTGCTCAATGACTCGAGCTGTTCACTCTCCACACTCCAACTGTCAACTGACACACTGCTACAGGCAGCTCTTGGCTTTCCCAGTGATCCAAAAAGTTTAGTTGGCTGATGGAACTGTCTGTCACAGAAAGGACTCCCCCTCCAGGTCCATTTAGGTGCCAAACATAAAAACTACAATTCCTGTAGGATTCAATCCCATAAAACCTCTGAGGACAGTCTCCATTTTAGATCCAAATGTTCATGCTGCAAATGAAAGCAGGTTAGACAAATGCCTATATTATTATTATTACTACAGACAAACAGTAAATAGTTCAAGTTCAAGTTTACTATTACACGAATTACCCCATTGAGCAAGCTCATTCACAAGGAGGTCCTGGAGAATTCAAACAATACAATTACGTACATGACCTTATACAAAACAGATTTGGATAGCATGAGTAAACAGCAATGGCAATGATAAGGCACAACTTGGACTGTTGCAAATAACTGATACATTACATACAGAAAACCAACTGCACTAATGTGCACATAGATGATACACATAGAGTGAGACAAGTCTTCACTAGGGCAGAAGGAAAAAGAAAAAGGAAAAAGTGAAAACATGGGGCTGTATATGACATTGCAGAGGAGGGTGGTAGGTTCAGAGGGACAGGAATATTTTGCACTGAGATGGGGTACAGGGAGGGGGTCAAGGGGAGGGTGGTGACTAGTGTAGGGGTAGGAGGGGTAGGGAGACAGGGAGGTCGGGGAATGGGAGAGTGGTAGGTTCAGCAGGACAATTATTGTGCACAGAGATGGGGTACAGGGAGGGGGGTCTGGGGAGGCTGGAAGGTGACTGGGGTAGGGAAGGAGGGGGTAGGAAGACAGGGAGGTGGAGTAAGGGAAGAACTGCTAGGAGGCAGAATGGGTAAAGGTGGTTGGGGTATGAATATAATGATAGGGGAGGAAGGGGTAGGGAGACCGGGAGGTGGAGGAAGGGAAGAAGTGCTAGGAGGCAGAATGGGTAAATAGGGTTGAGGTAGGAATAAAGGGGTGGGTAGGGCAGATGGTTTAGAGGATAGGCTGGGTGGTTGGTGGAGAGACTAGGATAGGGTGACAAGCAAAGGGATGGTGAGGATTCATATATTAGCTTAGCGAGAAGAGCAGAGACAGACCACTTCAAATGGCTGGGGACCTAAAGCAATTTAATGTGACTATCTCAGTTAGATGCATGTTTTTTTGCAGCTAGTTCCATATAGATGGGAGGATGAAACTAATGGCACCTCTGCCGTGATTAGTACGTGTCCTGGGAATGACTAGGAGCACAAATTCTGAGCTGCGCAGTGCATACACATTGTGAGACTTGTGCACTAGGGAGCATATGTTCTGAGGTAACTTGCCACTCAGCAGTTTTAGAGTCCACTGCCCCATATGGAACATATGCCAGGTTGATAGTGAGGTCCAGTTCAAAGAAGAGTAGAGGGTACAATGGTGTGTCCTAGCTGGAGCATTTAGTATGAAATGTAATGCACGCTGGTACAGGACATCAAGTTTGCAAGTGTGAGTTGGTGCACTGCAATTGTAAATGATATCCCCATAGTCAAGGAGTGGTAGGAATGGGGCCTGGTCCAGTCTTCTTCTGCATTCAAGTGTATATAGGGATCTGTTCCTGAAGAAGAACCCCAGCCTGGCTTTTAGTTTATTGACAAGGCAGTTGATATGGGCACTAAAAGTTAGTTTACTGTCTAGCCATATTCCAAGATACTTGAATTGATCCACAACCTTGAGGGTGTCCCCGAATATAGTAGTGATGGACGGTGAGGTACTCTGAGTACTGAGAGTAGAGGGCATATGGTTTGATGAAAAAAAATCACCTTTGTCTTCTTTACATTTAGGAGAAGTATTGAATGGGCCAGGTTGAACTGTAGCTGATTTAAATCAGAGTGTAACTCGGCACAGGCTTTGTGCAATGAAGACCTAGAGATGTAGAGGACAGTGTCATCGGCAATAAAGTGCAACTTCGACAGTTGAATGTTTTTGTCCAATGAGTTGATGTAAATAGTGAAGAGGAGGTGCCCTAGAATGGATCCCTGAGGCATTCCCCTCGTGATGGACACCTTGTCCAACATGGCTCCGTCAGCCTTGATTCTTTGCAGCCTATTTGAGAGGTAACTAGAGAACTATCTTACCGTAGTGTCATAAAAATCCCAGGGATGTTAGGCAGTGCAGGAGGAGGGTATGGTCCACTGTGTCAAATGCCTTGCTTAAGTCAAGGAAAATGACACAAGTAGACTGTTTGTTGTCAATGGCAGAGAACCAGTCATTAGTTACCTTTGCCATGGCTGAGACTGTACTGTGATTCTGCCTAAACCCTGATTGGAGTGGGTTAAGTAGGTTGAAGTTCTCCAGATATTGTTTTGTTGGAATGTGCATTAATTTTTCCATTAGCTTGGACAGGACTGGTAGAATAGAAATTGGTCTGTAGTTGTTGAGGTTGCTCCAGTCTCCAGACTTGAATAGTGGGATGATATACGCTGTTTTCCAGCTGGAGGGAACAGTAGTCATGGAGATGGAAAAGTTAAATATGTGCATGATGGGAGCAGTTAATAGATGACTCCCTAGTTTTAGAAAGAATGCTTCGATTCCGTCAGTACCTGCCCCTTTCCTGGTATCCAACTTGATTAGGAGTTGCTCGACTTCCTTGCATGTGACCAGGGAGAGCTGGAAGGAGATGTTTGATGGTGAGGACTCAGGGTAGTCTGGAATGTAGGGACTGGTGGGCAGTTCTGCAACTGATGAAGTTTTGAAGGCCATACCAGCTGTGGTGAAGTGGGCATTTAGAAGATCCAATATGGCGCATTGCTCAGTGACCAGTGTACCTTTAGAGGTGACTTTTTGTGGGAGAGACTGGGGGTTTTGTAGCCTTCGATAGTCTTGAAGGTGTGCCATATTTTTGTTGAGTTGCCTTTAGCTTCTTCTAAGGTTTTGACGTAGTAAGTGGCCTTGGCACTCCTTATAAGCTTGGTGTATCTATTTCTAGCTGCTCTGAATTCCCACCAGTGGGTCGCAGTTTTAGTTTTCCTCGTGTAGGCCCACAGTTTATTATGATGCGAGAGTGCAGCTTTCAGCTCAGGGGTGAACCATGAGTGTGAGAATTTCCTAACTCTGCATTTACGGAATGGTGCATGCTGTTAGCAATGCCTGTGATGATGGTTTTAAAAATAGTGACAGCAGCTTCTACAGATTTGGCTAAATAAAAGGATTGCCAGTCTATCTGCTTAAGGTCTGCTAGATAGTTATTTACATTAAACTTACAGAAACTTGTGATGAATTTGGGCCCAATGGGGCGTTTGGTATGGGCATGTGTGCAGATCACAGTATTGTGATCACTTACTTGTCTCCTTTGATCACCATAGCAACTGGTGACGTCAGCGTGATAGGGCTATAAAACTGTGGGCTCCAGAGAGATTTTTAGTTCATCTCCTAGTCTCTCTGCATTGCTAACAGGTACTGCCCACTGTTTAAATTCAAGGACTGTTTTGACAGGGAAATCAGTGTAGAGGCATTTTTTAAACCCCCTTTTAGAGGGCTTGGAAAACTGGGCAGGCATTGCTCCTCAGTGCTCAAAAGGCAGCCCTTTGCAGCTGCTTTTGTTGTTGGCTAACTTGCCTTTATAAAGGTGAGCTATATACATTGCCCAGCCCCACTGTTTTGCTTTGTTGTCTCCTTTGATCACCATAGCAACTGGTGACATCAGCGTGATAGAGCTACATAACTGTTGGCTCTAGCGAGCGGTGTCGAGCGCAGAGCAGAGGAGATGCGGGCAGAGGCCAGCGGCATCTCTCGGCGTCTGTAGGCGGAAGAAGGTGGAAGGTGACTTTGTGTTTTCCAGACAATCAATACTATTCCTATACTCTATTGTAGCTTGTTTTAAGCTTTACTGTATTTTGTTCAACAGACAGCTTGAGAAGTCAAATACCTTCATAAATTGTAATATACCATCCTGGAGTTAAACTTACTATGTAAAAATGTGGAAGATATTATCCATATAAACAAAGAGTGCTTTGGTTGCAGATGTCAATCCTGTAATATGTACTTAATATCTGAGATAAACAACTGCACCTTGCCCTTTACCTGTGTTAAATGTAAAGTTAACCATGATTTAACTGCCGAATTGGAATTGTTTAACAATAGGTTAAGCTTTTTAGAGACCAGCCAACAGGAAATGTCTAGTAGATTTAAAAATCAAATTAGTTATATTTCCCAACCCACCAAAGTACATGTGGTAAGCAAAAAGCCCAAACGTCAGGGAAAAAACTTAGACCATTATCAAAATGCAGAATGCAAACAAAATTATCACCACTTGTCAAGAACCTATTGAAATACCCCCTGCACAAAAAGAAAAGAAAAAAGTTAGTGTTAAGAGAACAAGGGAAGAAGATCCATCTGATAATGCAGCTGAAGATTGGTACACTTTACAAATTCAAAAAAATCCAAAAAAGGGCAGAAGAGCAGACCAATTTACAGTTTCTACATTCAATTCCTTTGTTCCCTTAACATATATCTCGGATACAGGCCATGATCCAGAAACAATAAGTGTCCCCATTTCTGAAAATTTTGAAAATAGAAAACCCAATATTTACTATAACAAATATGAATCTTTCAAATGCAGAGTTTAATTCTTCACCCTTTTTTCCAGCAATCTACAAAATGTTACTGACACCAGAGAGGCCAAAAAACATGACCAAGTTGATGTAAATCCCTTGATTTCACTAGAAAATTGTGACAACTTGGATCTAAATCAAGATGATGTTTGCAAAAAAAGACAGGTTATAGTGCTAGGAGACTCTATCATCAAACATATTGATAGAATCATTTGCAACCCTGACAACACAAATAGAACTCTTTAAAGCTTCAGGGGTGCTGGCATTACTGACATCACAGAGGTGTCCAGCAACATCTTACAAAACTCAGGTTTTAAACTTTTGGTAATAGTTCACATAGGAGCCAACAATGTTCTAAAGGATTCTTCTCAAAAACTAAAAGAAGATTTTGTTGCATTAACAAACAAATTATTGTATTTAGGATGTGAGGTAGTCCTATCTGAAATCTTGCCTATTCCAAGATCAAATCTTTCCCAACAATGTAAAATGAGAGAAATAAATAATTGGTTGAGATTTGGTGTCTTAAACAAGATATACAATGCATAACTCACTGGGAGGACTTTTATGGTAAATCAGACCTCTATTGTTGGGACGGACTCCATCTCAGCAGGAGGGGTAGTAGGCTATTGGGAGAAAGCATAGTGCATTCTATCAATAGTTGTTTAAACTTCCAGCAAGGGGGGAGTTGTATGTTCTAGATACAACTCTTGAACCTCAATTTTTCAACTATTCTTCAAACCCTGCATCCATAATCAACTGTAAATTCCCCTAAACGAACACTACTGGTGTCATTTCTAAACCAAATATAACTATTATATTAACTAATGCCAGAAGTCTACGCAACAAAAAAGAAGAACTTACTTACATCCTTCAAGCACAAAAAAAAATAACAATTTGTGGAGTTACTGAAACTTGGTATAAGGATGAAGACTGGAACACTGACATAAAGGGATATAATAAGTTTTACAAAAACCGAAATGAAAATAAAAAGGGAGGAGGTGTTGTATTATACATTGATGAACACTTGAAAGCAAACACAATTAAAACAAAACAAGTAATAATCAGAGTTTATGGGTCAAAATTGTTCTCCCTCATAGTCCACTAGTAGTTGGGCTAATATATAGATCTCCTAGTTTAACTAATGATGAAAAATCAAAGTTTAATAGAAGAAATATCTGAGGTACACATTGATACTCCCTATATACTGATGGGTGATTTCAATCTTCCAACTGTCAACTGGGACAATTATACATCAGCTTCAAATACTGAAAAGATGTTTATGGATACTTTTCTTGAATCTAACCTAGAACAAATAGTTAATAAACCTACCCGTGGTAACAATATCCTTGACATTGTACTCACCAATGTTAATGAGAAAATTGATAACATCAAAATACTTCCTCCTCTGGGTGATAGTGATCATTGCATGGTCAATTATGAATACATAGCAGACTTTCCAAGCACAAATGGCATTACTAAAATCAAAAACTTTAATAAAGCAAACTATAAAAAAAAAAGATAGATTTTTTATCTAAATGGAATTGGGAGATGGAACTAAATAATCTAAATTTATTACAAATGTGGGATTTAATTAATAACAAAATCAATATTTGTCTCTCAAATTGGGTTCCTTATAGAATGAAGTACTGCAACAATAAACGTGTCCCTCTTTGGTGGTCCTCAAAAATTAAGAAACAATTACAAAAAAAAGAAAACTATACAGAAAATATCAAAAAGTTAAGTCCAATAGTCTCCTGGAAAAATACAAAATTGCAGCCAAAAAAATTAAAACACATGATTAAATCATCTAAATCTAAAATTGAATTCAACTTAGCTACTAAAGTTAAAGACAACAAAAAACAATTTTATATTTATATTGGTTCCATGAAAGAAAGAAATCATACAATTGGTCCCTTTAACTTCAATGATATACCTATTTTAGATTAAACAACTGCTGCTACAATTCTAAATGAGACATTTTTAAAAGTTTTCAAAACTAAGGAAGCTGCAAATACGTCTCTTCTAGTAAATAATTCTAGTTTTCCTGTTTTCACAAAAATGGAGGTTGCAAAACAAATTAAACCTTTAAAATCAAACAGCTCTCCTGGTCCTGATGGTATTCCACCCAGATTTTTACAAAAAATTAGTCATTCAATTTCTGGTCCTCTAGCCGTGTTATTTAATTCATCAATCAGAGAAGGTAAAGTCGTTCAGGCTTGGAGGGAGGCTATAGTTACACCCATATTTAAGGGTGGATCCAGACATGACCCTAACAATTATCAGCCCATAAGCCTGACTTCCATCATAGGCAAAATTATGGAAAGATTGCTTAAAGCCCATATTACAGATCATTTAGAAAGAAATAAAATAGTAGATATCTTTCAACACGGTTTTGTGATTGAAAGATCAGTTTTGACCAACCTACTACATTTTTTTGAACCAGTAAGCTCTGCCTTGGACTTGGGTATTCCGGTAGATGTAATATTTTTGGATTTTTCCAAAGCTTTTGATAAAGTATCACATAAAGTCTTACTACAAGAATTGGTCAAAATTAAGTTGCAACCTAATATTATAAACTGGATACAGTCATGATTGGAAAACAGAACTCAACAGGTGTCAGTCAAGAGTCACCTGTCTGCGACAGGTGTGGTGACTAGTGGTGTTCCCCAGGGCTCCGTCCTGGGTCTGATACTGTTTAATATTATGGTCTCTACACTGCCTACTACTGATAAGATATGGGTTGCAAAATATGCTGATGACTGTAAAATGGGTAGTTTGGTAAGCACCTTTCATGATAAATGCTCCATACAAAATCATTTAAACAACCTATCAAACTGGGCAAAAGGCTATGGTATGTTTTTAATGTTGACAAATGTAAAGTCTTACATTTGGGCAAAATAACATCCTTCAATTATTCCTTAAACAATGTTTATCTAAAAGTATTTTGGAAGAAAAGGATTTGGGTGTCATAATCTCAGATAATTTAACTTTTGAAAAAAATAATATAATTAAAGCTAAAAAATGTAATAAAATAATTGGCTCTATTTTAAGAAATATCAAAAGTAGAGACTCCAAGGTTACTATGCCACTCTACACCAGTCTGGTACGTCCCCACTTGGAATACTGCTCTCAATTTTGTGCACTAACTTCTATAAGGGGTTTAAAACTCGCTGAGGGTGTTCAGCGTAAATTCACTAAGAACGCATCATCTTTACATAGTAATAGTTATGAAGATAGATTACAAAAACTTAACCTATTTTCTGTAAAATACAGACAAATAAGGGGTGACTTAATATTGGTATATCAAACCCTGAAAAATGATTATTTAAGAACCACAATTGGACTTACTACTGCCTCCAATGTCAAATCAACTAGGAGTCATGGTTATAAACTCATTGGAGAAAAATGTATATCCACTAGAAGGAGTCTATTTTTCACACAGAGAGTTGTGGGTTTGTGGAATAACTTACCTGTAAGTGTTGTTAAAAGTGATAATTTAAATACCTTTAAGCAGAGATTGGATAAACATATGGGAAACAAAAAATTTGATTTCCACCCATAGGACATATGGGTGGCGAGCATACAATGGGTATCCTTACATATGCCTTCATTGCTCGTACACTTCTATGAACCTATGAACATCATCATGGAAGACCACTGAGTGTTCAATTTTGTGAGGTTGGTTTGTGAGGATTAGGTCAAGAATAGAACTGTGCTGTTTGTTTTTCGTATTTGTCCTTGTAGGTTCAGTGACTGAGTGAATCCAAGCTCATCACATAGATCTTTGATGGCATTAGCTTTGGTGATGAGCCAGTCAAGATTTAAGTCCCCAAGGGTGATGGTTTCATTGATGTTGGATTCCGCAAATATCCCTGATCTTTGATAGAATATCCAGTCCACCAAAGGGAGGTCTGTAACAGCCAATGATATTGATTACTTCAGAGGATGGGAGTAGTACCCTAAGTGCTAGGCACTCAAATTCTTTGGGTTTTGACTCCAAAAAAAGTTCTGTGGCATTGAGCTTGTTATTGAGTTAGATAACTACCCCTCCACCCCTAGTATGGCCTATCTACTCTGAAAGTGCTATATGAGGGTAGTGCTATCTGGGAGTCAGTGATGGAGCTGTTCAACCAGGACTCTACAATTACTAGCACATTTGGGTTGGTATGGACAGTCCAGGTTTGGATTTGACTGAAATTTTTTAGTAGACTGCGGGCTTTAATCAGCATGAACTTAATGCCTGATGCTGATGCGAAGTTGGTCGGAGAGTCTAAGGTAGTAGGTGGTCCAGGGTTAAGTTCCACATTGCCCAAGCACAGGAGCAATAATAGGATTAGCCTTTTCATGATCACTACTAGAGCTGTTTGTTTTTTCCTATATGTTCTACTACTTCGGTCGGGGTTGTCCATACACTTCAATTCTACCTTGAAGTTTGAGATAAAAGCTGAACTAAGGAGTGCACAGACACTTAAACTAAAGGGCTGCTGCCAGCTGGGTGCAGCAGGTGGTTGTATACAGGCTTTAGCCCAAGTAGGGTTAGGGAAATAGGGAGAAATCACAGGCAAATATGTCCCAGGTAGAAAATCCAAGTTATCGGGAGCTGAGCCAGGTAGGGACGATGGGTACACGGCTATAATTATCAGTAGGATAACCTGTCAGCAGGCAGAGTAAGCCATGGCCCTGGCAGTAATTTATGTAAGGATCTGACTAAGAAAGTCTAAGATTAATACCACTGCAGAAAAATGCTAGTACTAAAGGGCTGATTAAGATAAGGCAGTCAGCAGTGTTTGTTAAATCTGAGCACGAGAGAGGATTGCCCCTTTAAGAAGTTGCAGGAAAGGAGAGCCCCTTTAACAAGTTGCTGTAATTGACTAGTATGAGGCCTCAGGGGGCAGGGATCACTTGGGAAGTGTATTTAATAAAGGAGGGGCATGGAGGCATGGGGGGGTGGGAGAAAAAACTGTCCAGAGAGTAGTAGAGCAAGGCACTGGCCAAACTGTGATTTGAAAAAGGCGCCTTGAGCCCTTGCTTTCTCAATGAGGATCTGCAGTATCCAATTGGGAAGCAGCCACAGTCCCCAGGAACCAGTCCAATTATGAGGATTGAAGCCTGGCAGCTCCAGGCTAGGAGCTGACCTATCATACCTGCTTTTCTTGGTCGGGGGTGGCGGGCTGGATGCAGAGGTCCTGCCACCGGCAGGTATCAGCGCCGGGGCCGCTCAGCTGAAGTGGAGAACTTGATTTGGGCTTGTGGCTAAAAAAAGAGCAGAAGAAAGGCTGGCTGTTAGTTAAAAAAAACAAAGACAACACTCAGGTAAATTGGTGAGAGGGCCCTGGGCAATTTAGTGCTCAGTGCTGAAGTAGGTACAAATAGTGGGAGAGAAAGGATTCCTGCAATAGTTACTTTTCCTAACAGAGCTCCCTCTGCGCCAATAGCGACTGCAGAATGGAGCAGAAATACAACTTGTCTGGCTGGTTGTGAGCCTTAAATCACGCGGACCCAGCCCAGACTAATTTCTAGCACAGCATGATGGTTCTCTTAAAGAGACAGACATGAAGGCTTACTATAGTGCTCTCATGCAGGCAATTTCAAACGGCTGGGCACAGAACACCATCTTGACAGCGGGCATTAGGCAAGCCAAGAAGACATTATAGGAACCCCTATTTGTAGGGGGGGGTTACACTCTTCCTTGCCTGGAAAAACTTGGTGTCTACATCAAGTCTATACTTACTATGACATTCTATAAAAACATAAGATAACATGCATGTTTCATCTGGTATACCATAACAAAAGAAGACTGATGCATCAGTAAACAAGTAAACATTAAGCATTACTATACTTTCTTTCATAATAGCAACATTTCTCTGTAAAGATAACAGTTTTCATACTTTTGTCATATACATGACAGCACTTCAAAGGATAGTTTAGACAGGTAACCACTTCACTCTGACCATTCGGGTCTGTACTACCTCCTGTACTCTAAGCAATATGGCTGGGGGCCCATCCCTATCAGTTACAGTGGGTCTGTGTGGGGCAGGGGCAGGGGTACCAAAGTATGAGGGCTTGACAATTAACTTAGAAGTAGCAGAGTAGCTCAATTTGGGAAGTGAGCTTTTAGAAATGTAGACTCCTTTATGGAAAACATGCAAAGGCAAATCCACAGGCCTCCTTGGGGAGTCATAACTGAGGCGTATCACTGGTTTGGTGGCTCTTTCAGACTTTCTTGGGGGAATGGGCACAGGCTCAGTGTTTTCAACATTTGCATTGGATTCTGCTCTTATAGGGAGGGGTACCTCTGCACAGGTTGTGGGTTCCATATTAGAAGCACTTTCTGCTCCTTGTTCTGTTAACTCTGGTTCAGCAATATTGCTTTCACTGGTTGGTTCTGAAGAAAGCCTGGATACATCTTCCAGGGGAAATTCTATAGAACTTAGCTCTTGCAACACTTGACTAATACTGTGCACACCATTTCTCTCCTTATGGCTATTTGTCATAGCAGGTGGGGGATATTTGCTTTCACATAATTTGGTAGTATCCGATAGGTCACAAGGGATGTTTTCTGTGCCAGGCTCTCCTTCTGGCAATTTGAACAGTTTGACCAGACACAAAGAGTCAGCTACTTCAGAAGTCACACTTTGTACCTCACTTTCAGGGGGCACAGGCTCTGTGGGGAAGGCTGGAGGGTTAGGCAGTCCTGAAAGTCCAGCTTCATCTCCGAAATTGCACTTGAGATTACCTTGAAACAACTGACTCAGTTCATAAGATGGGTAATAGGATGCTTGACACTCACTGTCATCAGACTCAGGCTGGTTATCAATGTCATTTTTGGCCTGTCTAAGGGGAGGCCTTGAATCTTTGACAACTGGAGAAGAGGTAGTCTGTCTCTTTTTGGCTCCATGTAGTCCCAAGTTTCACAGTAAAACCTGATCTCCAGGTTGCATTTCCTGAGCCTTGACATGCCGGTTATGCCTTTCTTTATTAGCCAAGTTTCTCCTTGCTGCCATGGTTTGTGCCAGTTGGTGGGCTTGGTTTAGCTGGGCCTTTAATGTTTGAACATATTGTAAGTAGTTTTCAGCTTTGACTCCATCCGAGGACACCCCAAAACAAGTGTCTATGGGCAACCTGGCTTCCCAACCAAGCATCAGGCGGTAGGGAGAAAACCCAGTAGCATCACTTTTGGTGCAATTGCAGGTGTGTACCAAAGTGCTGATCTGTTGGCTCCATCTGGACTTGTCCTGGGGATGAAGTGTTCCCAGCATGTTAAGTAGGGTTCTGTTAAACCTTTCAGGCTGTGTGTCCCCCTGGGGTGATAGGGGGTAGTTCAGGACTTTCACACTTCCCAGAGCGAGAACATTTCCTTGATCAGATGGCTTTCAAAGTGTCTCCCCTGATCAGAGTGTCCATATGGCACACCTCAGAGAATTCAAAGAACTTTTCAACTAAGACTTTGGGCACTGAAGATGCTTTCTGGTCCTTAGTTGGGTAAGCTTGGGCATATCGTGTGAAATGATCAGTTACAATAAGCACATTCCTGATGTTTTCTGGTAAGGCTCAAGACACAAGAAGTCAATATACATCAGCTCCATGGGCACACTAGTAGAGATGTTAACCAAGGGTGCATCCCTCTGGGGTGGGGCTTTTCATTGGAGACAATGGCTACAAGTCCAGATATGGGCCTCAATGTCAGCTCTCATTTTTGGCCAGTAGAACCGAGCATGGGCTAAGTCTGTGGTTTGGTCACACCCCAAATGTCCCATCTGATTATGGAGGGCCCATAGAACCAAATGTTTGAAAGTTGTCAGTAATACCAGTTGCTGTTTGTCAGGTTGACCTTGTCGGTTTACAGTTTCCTGATAAAATAGCTGGCTGCACAGTTTAAGTCTGGAACCCTCCCTAAACAGCAAAGCAGTTCATGAGTTGGAAGGACGGAGTTTAGACACATCCTTACCAGCATGCAAAGCATCAAGCACAGACTTAATCATGGAGTCTTGGGTCTGCACCCACTGTATGTTCTCAGGGTTGAGTTGTGGCAGGGCACTAAGGTCCAAGACCGCAAGGTGGCACTAGGCCACAGGAACACATGTGTCAGGAGGTTCCAAACAGTCTACTAGGCAATCAACTGTTTCAGAAAAGGGATGCTCATCTTTGTTGAATTTCTGGCAGAGCTTTGACAGACTGCTCAGACATTTTCACCCAATTCACATTAGAGCTTGTTCGTCTGGAAAAGGCATCTGCATCAATGTGGTTCATGCCTGGTTGATACTCCACTGCATAGTCATAAGTAGAAAGTGCAGACAACCAGCGATGCCCTGTCGCATCCAGTTTAGCTGAGGTCTGGACATAGGTGAGGGGATTATTGTTGGTCTTGACCAGAGTCTTGGCACCACAGAGATACTCTTGAAATTAGTCCACCACAGCTCATTTTAGTGCAAGAAATTCCAGCTTGCGTACCTGATAATTCCGTTCAGAGGGGGTTAGGCTCTGACTGGCAAATGCCACTGGACATAGACCTTCCTCATACTCTTGATACAGAATGGCTTCAAGTCCCTTCAAACTGACGTCAGTATGCAACACATAGTGTCTGGTAGGGTCAGCACAGGCAAGCACAGGAGCATGGGTGAGTTGGTGAATGATTTCATAGAAAGCAGCTTCACACTCAGAAGTCCACCTGGCTCCAAACGGTTCATGGGTCCAAAAGTAAACCTTGTCTTCCTCCTTAACTGTGCTTTTTTTAGGAAGCACCACTGTATGGCGACGGCGATAATGCCAACAGCCCCGACAGTGACATTCAGATACCGCTGCAGCTGAACCGAACGCACCTGACACCAAATGCCACAAACCTGACATGGCAGTGCAACAGACACACCATCAGACTGCGAGGTGCACAGCAGACAGGACGCACCAGCACAGATAGTCCATGACATCAGTGCTACAGCACTGGACTGGTCATCGCCCCCCTGAGCCACAACAGACCCAACGGATAGTGAAGTGACATGGCAGGTCATGGCCGGGGGCACCGGTAGACACCAGAGGGGCAGCAGGTTTGTGACATGACAGCAATGCCAGGACTAGGGATGCCTGATGGCAGCAGAGACAGGATGCCTATACTGTTCAGACGGAGCACCACCAATGGACAGGGGCCAGGTGCACAGTGGCCACGGTGGTGCTTCCACTGTGGGGGGAATGTCGACTGCTGTGGTGGGTTGCTCTTGCTGCAGTTGGGATTCTGGCTGTCAGGCTTGTGTTGTCGCCCTGACACTATGCTTCCCTTTTTTTTTATACTTTTTGTTTGTAGGGGGTTAGCCATGAGTTAGATTGAGCAAAGGGCGAATGACTTTGGAATAGTTTTTTATGAACAGACGATAAAAACTGCAGAACCCCAAGAACCTTTGCAACTCTTTTAAGTTATTAGACTGAGGCCAGGTGGTCAAAGACTCCACTTTGCTTGGGTCTGTCTGAATTCCATCAGCCGACACTATGTGCCCAACATATTTCACAGACGTCTGAAAAAAAATGGCACTTGTCTATGGATAGCTTTAGTCTGAAATCCTCTAATCAGTAAAGGACCTTGAACAAGCGAGCTTCATGTTCTTCCAAAGTCTGGCCAAACACAATGACATCACAAAGATACACAAGGCACTCTAAGAAGTTCATGTATCCCACTGCTTGTTCCATCAGCAGCTGGAAATTGGCGGGTGCATGAAATCTGTAAGTTGTATGTAGGAACTATTTGTAGAAGCCGGGGGCAGATGAAGACTGTTTTCTCATGGTCCCCCTGGGCCATCAGAATTTGATAGTACCTGCTCCGGAGGTTGAGGACTGAGAACCACTGGCTTCCATTGAGGCAGTCAAGGGCATCCTGGATATGGGGCATGGTGTACTGGTCCAGGACAGTTCTCCGATTTAATGTCCACTAGTCCACACACATTCTCACCGATCCATTCTTCTTTCAGACTACCACAATTGGAGAAGCATAAGGGCTTTGAGACTCTTAAATTATTTCCGCAGCTGACATTTCTTGAAGGTGCCTTCATACATCATCTATGTCAGCCAGGGCAAGGCGATGGAACCTCTCTCTGAATGGCCTCTCATCATGGAGTTGGATGTGATGTTCAGCCCCAGTGACACAACCTACATCCCATTCCTTTAAAGAAAATACTTGGCTCCTCTGGGACAACTTCTGGCTAATTCTGGCTTTCCATTCAGCAGGATGGAGTGACTCCCCGAAGTCGAACAGGTCAGGAATCACCTCATCACCCTCGACGGAGCACTTTGGCTGGGCAGCAGGGCAGTATCCGCACAATACACTGTGGCTAGGGTACACCCTCAATTCACCTGTATTTCTTGATCCAATTTATTCTGGACCTGCACCACTACCCACCAAGCATAGGCATGAGCCCAGGCAGGTAGAATGCTAGGCTTGACCAACAGTGCCTCAGGCAGTTTCCCCTCTTCTGGGGCATCCAGCATAAGGATCTTATTTTTAACATCCATCTTTAGGTGCACTTCACCACTGACAGCGCACTGAGCATCAGGTGGTAGTACCAGTAAGTCAGGATCCTTTTTCCAGACTAGCCACATGGGTTAATCCTTCTCTATCTTCTGGTTTTGCAATTGCAGGTTGTAGGCTCACTGCACTAAAGCCAGAATATGCAGGGCCCATCCAGTTCCCTTGGCTTGCTTTTCTTGACAAAGTTGAGCTAGTCACCCAAACATATGGGCATTTGTACCAATTAGTAGATGAACTCTGTCATGCAGTCCTTTGGGTGGATACACCAAGGCTAGAGTCTCCACTTGCTCATCCACACCTGCTACAGCCATAGGGAAAGACAGCCAGAGTCAAACATATCCTAGCTAGGGATAGGATTTCTCACTTAACCCTCACACATGTAGTCCATTGAGGGGTTGGAATGGAAGGTCAGATAAGAGCTGACCATGCCAATCTTGAAACACAATAGTAACTTGTGAGCCACTGTCCAACACAGCGTGAGTGGAAATGCCATTGATGGTCACTGTAGTCTCCATGGAAGGGCCCACCACCACGGACCAATCCGGGGAGGTTGGTTTGGCAGAATGTCCCACACCAGTTTTTGAGGACTAGGACTTCTTTGGTGGGCCCAGCAGGGGCATTATATTGCTTATATGAACCTGGTTTAGCAGTCTGGTGGCAACCCTTCACAGATCCTCTGGGAAGGTGCAGCCCCATCGGATATGTCCATCTTCTCCTCATCGGTAGCAGAACACCTGTTCCTTGAGGTCACTGGAGTGGTTAGATTCTTCCCTAACTTTGGGCTGATTGGAAGAAGATCTATGTTCTTTCTTCAACTTTTATTCTGGCTCTCTGTCCTCGCTACTTCCCTAGTGGGCAGATGTATGAGTGGTGTGTAGGTCATCTCCCATTAGGGCTCTCAGATCACTCATTTCTTCCATCAACTGGGCCTCAATCTGGAGTTCAGAAGCGATGGCATAGACCCCTACACCCCTGGGAGAAACCTCGCTTCTAGTCTCAATTGGCAACGGGCAAGGGTAGGAGCTTCTGGCCACCTCAGCCACAGCTTGTTGACTGGCTCACATCTCGTTTACCTCTTTAAGCAGTTCTCTAACTTGTTGGATTTCAGTAGTTTCATTCCACTCTTTGGGCCAGTCTAAGACGTGGCTGGTGCGGGCAATCCCAGCATAGGGCTGCCATCCCTTCTTATTGTTCTCAGCCACTCAAATTTCTTTCATTAGCCAGCAATATTCAGGAGGGTTAGCTTTCCTGTCCTGAAATTTCAATTTCAGCATGAGCACACTGGAATATTGGGCAGATTTGAGGATATGCTCCAACCTGACTCAGCTCAGTTTGCTAGCAGGCACTCCCCCTTTTCTGTGGGCCCTCTGCAAGGCCGTTCAATTCAGGTAACAAAGGCAGAAACATTTTCATTTTTCTATTGCTTAACAGACTTGAATTTTCACATTAAGTCTTCCCAAGATTCGTGCTGAAAAACACCCCCTCTATGGCAGAGAGGTACTCAGCTGTGGTGGCTAATGTGTTAGTGTATTGGAGAAATCAGATTGCTTACAGTGCAGGGCCTCTTAAGCTTTCCATACATCTCTTTCTCTTTTCTCCTTCTGAACATTGCCACTCTTGAACCAGTGGAGTAGCATAGTCCATCCATGTGTCCAAGTTGTCCTCCCCCACTATCACAGGTACTGTACCAGTGAACAGTCTGAGCCTGGGTTAGGAGTCCAGGTGTACAGATGGTATCACTATGGGGAGGTCACAACAGGGGATGCTCTGGGAGTAGACAGTGAAACCGGGAGAGAGAGACTGTAGATTGTCTCCTCAGAAATGTCCAACATTTTTAACAACTCCTTGGCTATCCTGCCTTTAGTGGCCAACAGCCTTAACAGTTTGTCCTTGAAACCTTCCACCTTCGGGGACTCCCCCAGAGAAAGATGGGTCGCTATGCAAATGGATGACTCTCAACCCCTTCTAGGACCCTTCAGGCATTATAACAGGGGGTACCTTTTCAGGGTCTATGTGGAGACTACACAAGATGAGGGCCACCAGGGTTTGATCGAACAGATATGAGTCCGGCCCCCACACTTCAATCTTCCCCAGACATTTAACTTCCCCCACAGTTTCTGCAATTGTATCATTAATGGTCCCTAGTGGGATATCAAATAGCAATAGGGCATGTCGGGGATCCACCCACTTGGCTTCACTCCAGCCCATCATGCGATACATGATCAGCTAGTGGGGAGCAATTTTCCACTTGGGCATAGTAAGCACCTCCATTTCAGTTTCTGTCTCAGTTTTCTGTTGGGTTGTAGTTCCTACTTCTGACCACTAGAGGGTACAGATCCCAGCGGTGCCTTCAACATGTAACCCCTAGGTGGCACTATCCTATGAGTTACTACCCCTGCCTGCATGACTATGCACAGGTTAAGAGGTCTGAGCTCGGTGAACGGATGCCTCCACCCAGAGGAATGGTTTTGGGGTAGCATAACTGCTGTTGGTATAGCCCTCTGGGATGCTATAACCACCTTCCAGTCCTTCTAGTGGCCCAACTGGTGCAACAACAACACCTTCACATTTAACATTTGACAGTAGTGATATGCTCACACCTCTCGCACTTACTACCAGGGCTGGACCTTCTGTGATGACCCTGGAGAACCCCTGTAAAACAAAACCAGAGTTGCAACAATTCAAAGGCAGTACAACATCCCCACCAAGAAGGTGCACACTAGCCAGGTTAAACGTGAAAAAAACACAATCTGATTTATTCAGGGGAATGTGAATAAGGGTGGGGCATGAATCTAGTAATAATTTGCTAATCTGATTATATTTAGGTTGGTAAAGCATACACTGTAAGTCCTTCTGACCAAGTCCCGCAATCCTGGGTACCCAGTTGGAGGATGGGCTAGACTGAAGCTTTGCCTAGGGTAGGCTGGCGTTGCAGCTGTTGTTGGGGCAGTTAGGAAGGAAAAATACTGTTAACATGCACTCAACCCAAATATTTGTAATCCGGAGTCAGATGGCTCAGTCTGTTGCAAATAAACCCAGAACAAGAAAATCAGATGAACACACAAATGATTGCAGCTTTGTTGCAGGAAGCTACTCTGTTTTGTACTCACACTACCCAGACCAGGATACAGGACAGACAAAATGAAGACCTCTGGATGTTGTACTAGATTGCCAGGGGTAGCAGTGCCTATGCGACTCACCGTGGTGGTCGCTACCTATTTGATGGTGTTGAGCGGGGGCCGAATCCCAGAGCAGGTCTTTCAGCGGAAATGTCTCTGGCATGGGCATGGCAACCTAGGCCAAGTTGGCAGGGCCTAGACGGAGCGAGCAGTTTGGATTCAGTCCGTGAAAAGTGCTGGAACAGAGTCCAGCTGGTGTAGCAGAACTCGGTGTGGGGAACCAAATCATGACCCACACGACACATTCAGCACATCTATAACTTTTTAAAGTAACTTGCCAGAGTTTGGATAGAGTCCATTTGCTAATCGCAGTGTCTCTGCACAAAACTCTTGATCTGGGGCTCACTTTGATGCCTGGCAGGCCGATCTCTTCTGGAGCAAGTCTTCGGTCCACTTGCAGGCAGCAAGGAAACACTTCTCTCTTCAGGTTTTAGGTCTTGAAGGAAATCAGATAAAGTATGACTTTTTCCACACACTGCAGTTCTTCATGATGGAAGATGTGGCAAGCAGGCCAGCATAGTCTTCCTGCCGATTCTCCTGCACTCCTATGCAGGAGCAGCTGCTCGATGACTCAGGCTGTTCACTCTCCACTCTCCAACTCTCAACTGATACACTGCTGCAGGAAGCTCTTGGCTTTCCCAGTGATCCAAAAAGTTTGGTTGGCTGATGGAATTGTCTGTCACAGAAAGGGCTCCCCCTCCAGGTCCATTTAGGCACCAACCTTAAAAACTACGATTCCTACAAGATTCAATCCCACAAGACCTCTGGGGACAGTCTCCATTTTAGGTCCCCTGAGGTTTCGTTTGGTCCAACACTGGCTGTCCAGAACCAAAATGATGGCTCTAATCCAAATGTTTGTGCTGCAAATGAAAGCAGGTTATACAAACTCCTATATTTTTATTATTACTACAGATAAACAGTAAATAGTTACTTTTCCTAACAGAGCTCCCACTGTGCTAATATCAACTGCAGAATGGAGCAGAAATACAACCTGTCTGGCTGGTCATGAGCCTTAATTCACTTGGACCCAGCCCAGACTAATTTCTAGCACAGCACAATGATTCTCTTAAAGAGACAGGCACAGAGGCTTACTATAGTGCTCATTCAGGCAATTTCAAATGGCTGGACACAGAACACTATCCTGACAGTGTGTATTAGGCAAGCAGAGGAAGACATTATAGGAACTCCTATTTGTAGGGGGGTTACATATAGTATATACATCAGTCCAAAAGGCATGTTACAACAGTCAAAATGTCCATAAGAGTTGCACAATAAATTATTTAACATAAAATAAATGGAAGTAATATTCAAATACTGGAAGCAACATGCATTCTTTCTTAAAGACTGACATTTTCTATTCAGAAAGTCTTTAGAATGCAAAGCTCTAGACTATACAGGAGTTTTGTGTACCCCCAAATACATACAAGCACACACACGCACAAGTACACGCACACACACAAACCCTTCTAGGACACCACAAAGCATGATGAGCAGGGACATGAATGCAGGAGCCAAAGACAGTTCCAGATGTGACACACTGAAATTCTGCCTCAGTCCTATGGGAAAGGGAACATGTGTGTGCGTGTTCATGTGACAATGAAGGAAGGGTGAAATTAAATGAAAATGTATCTAATTTTTAGGAAATACAACCACAGATGCATTAATGCTCACTAATCAGTTATGAACTGGGGAAGAAAACATCTCTACTGATCAAGGTTAGGATTTGTCCAAATCTGAACTGTAATAGATTAGAAACTGTTATAATTCCATACCACTTTTAATCAGGCAGTGTGCAAGTAACTTGTATAAAATTAATATGCTGATGCATGCTAATTATATAAAAAAAAATGTCAAGGGAATATGCAGTTCAGAACTCTTGGGCTGGACACATTTGAGGGCATGTATATTCTTTTAAAGCTGAATTGTGTGTTCCTAGGTGAAACATGTGAACTCCTGCCCAACCCCCTCACCTAGAGATTTAATTTATTGCACCACAGATGATGGATTCCTCAGTGATCATTCATTGCCACTGCTGAGTATTTATTTATTAAAATAGTTTTACCTGGTAAGCAAAAAGAGGTACTTAGTAAATCTTGCTTACAGATGCGATGGGGGGGGAGCAAAGTACAGAAATAGTTCACTGGCAGATATTTTTACAGTATTTCACACATGCAATACCACCAATGCAATATATATACTAAGATGCCAGCAGAGTAGGCCTAATAGTCTATTGAGTCTGCCCGAGAATCAGTACCTGGTCAGGGCACCATTGCTGCCCTCCCCACCTCCCCCATGAATCCCCCCAACCCCATCCCCCATTGGAGGTACACATCCAGTTTTGGCATTACTCAGTTTTACCTTCCCCTATACCTGTACCAACCCTACTTTAACCCCTCCATAGCATTTATAGCCACCAGTTCCACAGGCAGTGCATTCCAAGATTCAACCACCCTCTCAGTGAAGTAGCATCTCCTTGTCTCCCCTAAAGCCTCTCACCAACCAGCCTCATGGAATGCCCCTTGGTGGCCCCCTACTCCCTCAGATGGAGCACCCTATCCAGGCTCACCCTATTCTCTCTCGTAAGGTACTTAAAGACCTTGTTCATATCCCCTCTGCCCCTGCTCCAGGGAATACAAGTTGAGCTCCTCAAGCCTCTCCTCATAGGACCTTTCCCCCAGATCCTGTATCATCCTGATCACCCTCCCCTGGACCGTCTCCAGTAGTGCAATGTCCTTTTTCAAGTATGGGCACCAAAACTGCATGCAGTATTCAAGGTGCAGTCTAACCAGGCAATTATACAGAGGGAGAAGCACCTCACACCTTCTCGAGGTCCCTCCCCCCCCGGTGATGCACCCGAGTATTTTATTTGCTTGGGCTGCAGTCCTCCTACACTGTTCCGAGTTATTCATTTTGGCATCCACAACCACCCCAAGGTCCTTTTTCCCCCCTCCCAAAACCTGCAGTTTCTCCCCTCCCAAAAGGTACTCATGAGCTGGGTTTCTAAGCCTCTGGTGGAGAACCCTGCATTTCTTAGCATTAAACCTCAGTTTCCAGGTGTGTGACCACCTCTTTAGAGTCTGCAGGTCTCCCTGTAGGGATCTTCTACCATATTCCCCATCCACAACCTCCCACAGCTTCAAGTCATCTGCAAAGAGGCTCATCTTGCTCCTGATACCTTTTCTGATGTCTGAGATGTATGCAGTAAACAGGAGTGGACCCAGCACTGACTCTTGTGGTGCCCCATTCATGACCCTCCTAGGAGAGGAAACCTCCTTCCCGACCACCACCTTCTGAAACATCCCAGTTAGCCAGTTTCCTATCCACCTGACCATCCATTCCCCCACCCCAATTTCCCCCAGCTTGTCCAGCAGCCCAGGATGTGGTACTGAATCAAACACCTTGCTGAAGTCTAGAAAGAGGACAACCACCAGTCTGCCTCGGTCCAGCGCCTTTGTCACCCAGATGTAGAACTCCACAGGATTAGTCTGACATGATCTGCCCTGAACAAAGCCATGTTGGTGATCATCCAGATGGCCCTGTGCCTTCAGAAACACCTCCAGCCTCTCTCTGAAGATGGCCTCCATTATTTTGCCCACCACTGATGTCAGTCTAACAGACCTGTAGTTACCTGGCTCCTCATCTGAGCTGCCTTTGTGGACAGGCACAATGTGAGCCATTCTCCAATCCTGAGGCACCCACCCCATCTGAAGGAAGGAGTTAAAAAGATCCACCAGAGGTGTAGCAGGGACATTTGCCATTTTATTTAGCACCCTGGGATGAAGACCATCCAGACCCAGTGCCTTCTCCATTCTCAGGGACTTAAGGGCTTTCCTCACCCTACCAACAGGAATTCCAATATCCATAACCTCCCCCTTCTTCAATTCTAACCTGCCTCCCCCATATGGTGTTGCCCCTTCATCGTCCCTAGTGAAGACTGAGGCAAAGTAGTTGTTAAGTACCTTCACATGTTCTCTGGCTTCCTCCACCGAATATAGTTAGGGCTGAGCAGGGGTTTCTATGTTAAACCTCAGATTGTGCACTTTAATATCTTCAAAACTGTTCAACAGATTTGCACAAAAGTTTTCATGTGCAGTTTTGAGTGATCAGTCTCTTGGTGTGCCTAGTTTTGCTCTGATCGGATGTGTGGATTCTGACATGTGGATAGTGAAAACAGTTAAAAAAATCTGTTTTTTGTTGTGTTTTTTTTTTTTTGTCATCATCTCCTAGCACTCAGATGGTTTGGAATATTGGTCAGAATTATCAGGATAAAAAGAACTTTCCCCACAGATGTGCCTTTCACTGGTTTGGTAAAAAAGTATTAATCTATTCCAATGTTATTAAATTTTGAAATGTTGGTTCTGAGCATGCTCAGTACAATCTTTGGATGGTTGCTTGTAACAGAAAAAGAATTTGGTCCATATGGAATAGGATCCTTTTTTCTACAGGGATAATTCTTTTTTGTATGGCCATCTTGTTTCCATTTTGGAAAAAATTTCAAAACCCACAAAAATGACATTGTGCACTCACACACACACACACACACACACACATATATTATCTTGTTCATTGGGACCCCATTAAGTGGGTTCTGTACTTAGTTTGAGGATAAATGACACAGAAATGTCTTTTTTTATATTTAAGAATCCTTTTTCATCACTTGATTTTCTTTTTTCGTGTGCTTTTTTTTGGTTCATATGAAAAAAGAATGTCCTCATATGAAAAAGAATTTGGACTTAGTTTTTCCCCAAACTTCTCTCATATGGAGGTGTCCTTTTTCTTATGCTTTTTTAATTTTTTGTTCATACAAGAAAAGGATGCCCTCATATGCAAAAAGAATTTGGACTTATTTTTTCCCATTCTTTTTTGTATGAATGACTCCATTTTCATGTGCTTTTTTTATTCATGTGAAAAAATAATGCATTCATATGAAAAAGAATTAGGGCTTTGTTTTTTCCCCATTCTTTTTTCATATAAATGAATGATTTTTTTTGTTCATACAAAAAAAGAATGCCTTCATACAAAAAAATATTTTTTTTTTCAATTCTGTTTATGCACCTGGCCCCATAGGACTCTCTGACAGAATCTAGGTACTCATCCTGTAACCACTCACTGAGACCTCCACACCTTGCCTCTGTCCTAGGTGTCCCTTCTCTGTAACTCTGACTCACCATCCCTCTGGCTCTGAGCCCCTCAAGGTGTGGCTGCCAACTCCTGAATGGCACCCTATCTATAATCTAGAGTGTGGTCAGAGACCACAGAGGAAACAGAAGCCATCTTGGCAGATCTGGTGTAGAGCATGTTGGGTGGTCCTGTTCCTGGGTACCTGGAGATTTTTTGCATCTGTGTTCCCAGTAGCGCGGACGTGCAATGACATCCAGGACCGCACAGGAGCACTTCCACACCCACCTGCAAGACATCCACTGTTGCCATCATACCCTTCTGTAGCATGCACTGCATCAGTTGAGCCCCTAATCTCCATTAGGGCCCACTAAAGGTATGCAGTGCATACATCCCTCCACCGGGAAAGGAGAGTTCTCAATCCAAGTCCACGACCTCCCCCCCAGCTGATCCCCAGTGGCCTGAGCTTACTGCCGAACCCAGGTTGCCAGCATGGCGTGAAATGTGGCATTCAGCACTTGGACCCTCAGTACCACCAGGCCAGTCACACATACAAAATTAATTTGAACTTAGTTTTTTTCCCATTCTTTTTTCATATAAAGGCATCCTTATTCGTATGTTTTTTTTCATATGAAAAAGGAATGCTTTCATATGAAAAAATAATTTGAGCTTAGTTTTGTCCCCATTCCATTTTTTTGTATGAATGCGTCCTTTTTTGTATGTTTTTTTTTTTTGCTCATACAAAGGAAGCATCCCCTTATATGAAAAATATTTTTGACAGTTTTTTCCCACCTTTGAACTTCAACAAATCATAACTCCCTCAATATCTTGACATAAGAGAAACACTATATATCAAAACAAAGGTCTAATTGAGTACTACAAGAATAATCCATAAACCCCTTAAAAAAGATTTAGGGCCCACATAAAATATCATAAAATGATAACATTGGAATTTTAACAAGCCATAACTCCTTCAATATTTGGACTCAAGGGACAATCTATATATCAAAAAAAAGGTCATAATGAGTACTGCAGAAAACACATATCCTCACCCCCAAACATTTATGGGCAATATAAAATGAAAATAAAAAAATAAAGTTTCCATAGGGTAACATTGGAAATTTAACAACTCATAACTCCCTCACTGTTTGTACTTAAGGGACAATCCATATATGAAAACAAAGATCATACTTAATGCTACAAGAATAAGATACAGTATAGTCTCCCATTAACATCTAGGGAGAATATAAAAAAGCATAACAATGCAAATTCCCATAGGATTACATTGGAGCTTTTAAAAGCCATGCAGTGAAAGAAAGAAACAGCTGTTTCGGCAGAAATGGAAGTACAGGGCATATGCATCTATGGAGGGATGGAAGCACAGGGCCATATGGGCCCTGCACTCCCACAGGCAAATGAGGATACAATTATACTATCTCAAATGTAAGGAAATTCATTGCAAAAAACTTTGTTACTGCACTAGTTAGGGTTAAATCAACAAAAGTAGGGAAATGTGGTGTTATGGTTCCCAGTCTTAATGCCACACCCCCACCCTGAAGGCAGCAACAGAAAAAAGCACTACTAGTTGACCTCTCCTGCATCTTCATAAATCAGGTGTGGGGTGTGCCTTGGGGGTTTCCCTGCTTTTGTCAGTTTAACCCTAGCTAGTGCATTAATGATGTTTTTTGCATTGAATGTATATTATACTCCATTATTAGGGCCACACCCTGCTATATATTTATGTATTTTATTACTATGATTTGCTTCGAGGAAAGGAGGGAGAGGGGGGACATGATAGAAACTTTCAAGTACCTCAAGGGAATCAACAAAGTCCAAGAGGGTGGCATCTTTCAAAAAGTGCGCAAGAACAAGGGGCACAATTTGAAGATAGAGGCGGCTCAGAGGTAATTTAAGGAAGTATTTTTTCACAGAGAGAGGGTTGTGGATGTGGAGCGGCCTTCTGGAGGAGGTTGTGGAGTCAAAAACAGTGGTGGAATTCAAGCTTGCATGGGACAGTCATAAGGCCATTCTAGGGGTTGGGGGTAAGAAGAAGTAAGCTGCTGGTTAACTAGGATCTGCAGCTTATCCGGTAGGCAAGGAAATGGGCAGACTGGGTGGGCCAAGTGGTCCTTATCTGCCGTCAAATTCTATGTTTCTATGTTTCTATGATTCCTTGATGTTTTTATTGTATTAAACCTTTGGAAAACTATTAAAAGAATAATTTAAAAAATGTTTTTTTTCATTCATTCAGTTCATTTGACACTTTGTAACTGATAAACCATTGGGTTTACTAGAAAATATATATTTTAAGATACATTTTAAATAACTTCCTCACTATTTCCTCTGAAAAGTAACATGTTTATATAGATAGGTACTTGGTAACTCTTCGTGGAAATCTTGAATCTCTTCAAACAAAAACCAGATACAGAGAGAACAGATGGTTTATTTTGGGATCTGCTAGCAATTCAAATGCAGTGTATGGTTATGGGGGTTCCATGTTATTTAAGTGAACAAAAAAATGGTGACAATCATTTGGACGACTCAACAATGGTGAGAAAAAGAACAGCGACTGGCAATATAGGGAACAGCAAAATAACTAGAACACTGTATTATGTGCACTGCCTCAATGTGGGGGGCTTCGCCACCACACACACACACCCTTTCTATTGAATATTAACTCTGGGGGGGACTTGGGGAGGGGGTTAAAGCCAGTGGTTGCCTTTTCTTGTCGGTTGCTCTTTTTCCCGTCACCATATTTCCAGTTGCCATTATTAATGGTGCCCAAATGACTAGTGTCATTTTGTATTCACCCAAATGATGTGATACTGACTAGGGGTTGTTGTATCTTTATTTCTAGTGTAAAAACACTGATTTACTGTAGTTTAAAGGTCTTGGAATGCTGCTATACCCTTCTGCAGTACAACAGTGTTTTGATTAGTTTGAAACTTGAGCTACCTGCCATTGTTTTTGGCAAACCACTCTTTATCTTCAGCACCTCATGCAGACATAAGTATTTACCCCCTTCCCATACACACTACAAAAAGTTTACATTTCTTTAGTATTTTAAAAAGATAAACCCACCCAGCTGTTAGTAACCCACCCAACACCATTAATAGAAATTGTGTTTATAATAGATATATAAATATATATATGTATCATCACATTAATTGTATAAAATATCCAACATTAGGCAGTTGTAATAACTGGCATCAATTTTTTTTTCCATGGAGAAACCTGGTTATAATTCACCATTATAAACCATGGGTTATAACGGCGAACACACAACAGGTTTCCCCACACTGTATGCATACGTGAAGCCCTCTTGTACCAACAATTAAAGAAATAATAATAACTGTCATTTTCTCAGTACATCACTGAGTCAGCGGGCAATGACTGAGCTACTGTCCACACTCACCAAAACAGACTGTCTTCTTTCCTGACTTTTTTTTCTTCTTTTAAATAAAATAAACTTTTCAATTTAGGGCTCACAAAACTCAGCCGAACTACAACTGCCGACTACAAATGCCGTTGCCGTGCAGCTTTTCACTGTACTACTTTAAACAATCCAGCAAGTAGTACACATGCAAATAAGTTACAGCAACAACAAAAAAATATCTCAATGAAGAGGAAGACATAACACATTTCAAGAAATAAGAGTCTCCACAAATAAAGACAGTGTGCACAGCAGCACCATCTACTGGCTAGTCTAAAATACAATTCCTGTAACAAAAAATGAGATCCTAAGGGCAAAAAAATTGATGCCAGCAAATACATAAAACATTACACAGAGTTGAGGGCAAAACTCAAATTTAATGCACACCCTCAGTGTGGGATGTATTGATAAACCCCTTGGGTGTGCATTAAATACTAATTATGCACTCCCCCATACATTATTCTATATATTAACACCACTTACTCTCACTGAATGCATATCCATTTCAGTTACAAATGTACATTCTGTGAAAATTAGCAGTGATGGCCATTGTCTAACATTGGATATTTTCTAAAAGTAATGCAATGTTTTTGTGTATTTTTTATATAGAAAATTACTGTTACTGGAGTTGGGTGGGTTATTAACAAATGTGTTCAGGGAGATATCTTGTTTTGAATTCCTACAAAAATTAGCATTTTATCTTGTCATAACAGTAAGCTGGACAAAAATAAAATTTACAAAACCATATACAGTATTATATAATACTGTCTAATTGATGAGCAACCATGTCCCCGAGAACAGCAGGTTTCTGCCTCAGGGTTCTGGTGAGGGATATTTCAAGTTTCCCTCTTGAGGACCAAATGACATCATCAGAACCCCTTGATGGAAACATAACCTTATTGTGCATTGTTGCCCATAATATTTCTAAATGATCTATATCATTTTAGAAATGCCTGGAATGGCTAAGAAAAGCTGAACAATGTGTGGGCTGTCAAACTGTGCTGGGCACATTTATGACAAATATGAATAAATTACTCTGTTAGTGTTTTAATCTCAAGTAGGTAGGTGTGAGGGCCCTTCATCAGCTACATTTCCTGAAAATTACATCTGTGATGATTGTTGCAAAAAATATAATACTAATGGCTATCTATGTTTAGCTAAAAGCACATCCAGTCATTTCAAGAACTGTTCTGAGTGCTTGTTTAGTTCATGTTAAATGCACAGACTCTTACTGTAACTGACATGCTCTTACAATGACAAGCAACATTCTTAAAGTGGAAGAGACTATTTGTCTTGTCCTTTGGTGAGCAGATTATGGAGTTTTTTCTTTATATTTTTATGTGTACTGTCTCCGTGTCCCCATGATCATATGAGTACATTTTCAAATTGTTTGAGTTAGAGAACTATGAGGCAAAGCTGAGCACTTCTGGCACACACACAGGACTTGAGAAGAATGTTTTATAACCATAAAAGACACCACAGCTGCACATATAAGCATATTATAAAAATGTTGATTTCTGTTTTTTAAAAAATGAATTTAAATTTAAAATCAAAATATTGTACTTTGCAGAACATTAGAGAAATTCCTGTGTGGAAAATGGACTATGCCCACAGAATGTAGAGCATCAGAGTTTTAGAACTACTGTATTACCATGAGACACCATCTTTTGGTTCTAAGAGTTCTGTATACAAAAAAAACAGAACATGCTGTGCTGGAGAAAACAGACTGGGTGCAATATTAGTGTGGCCTGCTCCCAACAAGTACCATGCTACTCAACACAAGACACTACACTCTACACAGGAAAAAATAAAGTTCAGCTTACTTTATCATAGATGCTGCACAAAACCAGCAACAGAGAGGTCAAAGAATCCTTGGTCCTTCAAGCTACTAAAGCTTTTCTTAAGGGGTGGGTCGTCATCCTCTGATTAAGAATGTGTGTAACTCAAAGTGCCAGGGAGCCTGTCATAACCTCTCTATTTCTGGTTTTGCACAGCATCTGAAGTAAAGTAAATCAGACTTTATTTTTTGTGTGGAGTGCTTTATCTTGTTGTGAAAGGTATAGCTATAGAAGCAACTGGAATATTTAGAAATAAACTAAGAAGGATTTCACATTCTGCGATTGAGTCAAACATTTCTTTGAAATCTGCTGTATCCTTAAACAAGGTAATAAGCCATCTTTGATTCTGGCATAGACCTTTTACTGAAGTACTGGTGATGAATAAAAAAAAAGGGCAGTTATACTGAAATTCACAGCAGCATACTTTGAAGAGTCAAGACCTCCTGCCTTGTAAAGCATGAGATGGAAACACATGTTATTTATTTTAGTTGCAACTGGGTACATTTCACGCTGCCAAAATGACACAATGACAGAAAACATGAACAGTGGTTAGAAAAAGAGACTATGCAAGACAGAGATGAAAATGTGGGGGTCAGTCTCATGACTGGTACATACTGTAGCTTGGATCAGTGGAAATGAGAATTATTTTAATGAAGAAGATGGAATGACCAAATGCTGCTTTCTTATTCATACTTTCATTTTGCCTCTAATGTCATCGCATGGTTAGCAGAAAACTGCAGATGCCAAATTTCCTGTAGAAATAGCTTAACTGTCTGTTTATATATTTAAATGTATTTAATATATATCTCAGAGGAATTTTGCACTTTAAATTTTGTATTCTACTCAGATAGCCATGCAGCAGTTCCACTCTCTGCAAGGCCATGTTAACAATATAAAATGTAACAATTATTCGGTGTGGTAAGAACGCATTCATATTTTAAAAAGATAAACAAGCATCTGCATCATAGCAAAATAGCTATAAAACAGCACTCACATTTTAAAAAGATAAGCACAACTACCGTATCGGCAATATGAGAAAATACCAGTTTGGGATTTGATATAATTGTAAAAAATGACATGCTTTTTTCTTACATTTTCAGAAAAATACCATTTTATTAGTACAATTTCACACTCCAGTGTGTATAGTAAGGTCAAGAATATGTGCCAAATGGTTAGAGATACTCTGCTGTGCCTCGTGCAAGGGTAAGAGAAGTTGGTCATTAGCAAATTAAGTAAGGCTTTGCTTCAGACCTCATAATATTGGTTTGACTTTCATAATTTGATTGCACCACTTAGGCCCCCAGTACAGTAACTGCACGTGGAAAAGCAATCAATAAATAGGTGTGGGGGGGGTCAGGAATGAATATTTATTATACTTGCTTCCTTGTTGCAGGTGCTTTAATGGACTAAATGCTATGCATGTGGTGGTGGCATGACTTCTGCAACCACTAAAGCATAGTGGTGCAACCCTCTAAGCTAAATTAATAAACATTCATCACTGACCACAAGGACTATGCTCCCTATAGTCTCTATTGTACCTGTTTTCAAATTACTATTTTCTCCCTGGCATCATAAACAATATACCTCAATAGCATCCTCAATTAAAAAAAGAAGTACCAAAGAAACAAACATAGCAAATGTAAACAAATTAAATGTAGGCATTATATTTTGCCCTTTACAATATTTTAGCATCCATTGATGCCATTTTTTATCACTTTTTAGAAATGTGGCGGGAAATTTCTCAGCCTCTGATTGACTGAATCCCTTGCCAAGGGGTACATTTATGTCCAATGGAGACTGGAAAAAAGCAAGACCCATACCAACTTGTCCCTCTACAAAAACTATATCACTGTGCTCTAATTAGAAGCCCATTCCACTTTTCTTCTCTTGCCTAGCAAGCTGCCTTTTATTCACTTGGCCTGGCACCCCCGCTGACAGTGCAACATTAAAAAGTATACATTAAGTGCCAGTGATAAACTTAATTTTTCAAAAAGAAATGCTAAATTTTTCACCATTACTGCTGAGCCCCTGGGTCTGACAGTGTTTTATCACTCAAGAGCTGACTTTCAATCTCACCATATCCACTTAGCCACAGGGTCCAACTGTGCTCCGCTACTCCTCTCTCTGATTTCATCAAATGCCACCATTCCCCAAATGTGAACCACACTGCTACATGTTCAGTTACAACTGAAGTCAGAGAGAGAGAGAAAGAGAGAGATAGAGAGTTTCCAGGTTATGTTACACTCCCGCTACTTCAAACTGTAACTATGTGACTACCATCACTGCTCTCATCTAAACCACATTGCTAAGAGTGTTTCCTAACTGTGAAAAAAAACATATAAAAAGAACAGCTGTCCCACAGGGGGATGGAGTGGCTGCCTACCAGGTCAATATGTTGTGTGCTTAATAGTGCATGACATAACTGCGTGTCAGGAACAGCGCGGTAGGGAAGAACGAGAGGGTGCAAAACCATGAAAGGGTGTATGCATGGTAGTGCACTCTCTCACTCTCCCAGGCAGAGGATAAGACCTCTGCTGGGACAAGAGGCTGGTGAACAGCTGCCATAGCACAATGGGATGAGTCACTAGCGGCAAGGGAGGGAGGCAGGCAGTGCAGTTGGGACCAGCTTCGATTCCCAGCCCCAGAAGCATGGATTTTTTTATTTTTTGTACTTTGTGCGATATTAGCCTTTAACCCCCACCCCAGAGTTAGCTAATTTAGTTGAAGGGATCAGGGCATAGCCCCCCCATAATGGGGATTGGGGGGGCACAGCCCCCTCAAAACAAAGACTTATGCCACTGGCAATATATTGCACTGCATTGGCAGCTCGGTATATTGCTAAGGCATAATGTCTTAAGACATTATGACCACGTGCCTGGTGGCTGTGTAGAAGCTGCCAAAATGGAAACACACTTCAGAAACTACTACTGTACATAAAACAAAACAAAAATGTGGTTTAAAATAGCAGCACTCTGTACTGGCAGGTGTGCCAGTGCAGGGACTACTTTCTAATAATTGTAACAGTTAAACTGTTTTATTCTGTTTCTGTACATATCCTATGACTTTTTATACAACAATCTGCAAGGATTTCTTTTACAAAACTGTATGTAATTGTTCTGCCTTAAGTGTTTTGAACACGACATGACCGCATTTCCCTGAAACTGCTTATTACACGTCTAATGTTTTTTGTGACTATGTATTTGACATGGAACCTTTGTAAATGATCACTTGTGCTCAAAGTAATCTCGAAAGTTTTCAATAAAAATGTAAAGAAATCTCCCTCTCTGCTGATTACACTTTGCTTTTTGTAAACAACCCAGTAAGATCCATGCCCCCTTTGTTAGAAACTCTGGACAGATATCGAAAGGTATCAGGATTCAAAATTAATCTCAAGAAATCAGAGGTCTTCAAACTAAGTGGAATAATGTCAGTGCAAATGAAAGTAGACATACCTTTTAAATGGGCACCAAAAGGGTGCTAATACTGAGGGATTCATACTTGGATGGATACCACAGGTCTTTCTAAAGCTAACTATGAAAACTTGTTGAGGGAGATATGTATATGCTGACTATAAGAGATGAGCTCACCTTCCCCTTTCAGTGGGGGCCATGTCCAAATAGTTCAAATTAATGTTTTGTCTTGATTATTACATGCTTCTGGTTCCATATCATGACGGAATAGCGATCACAGTTACGGCAAGTGTACATTGCCGAAAATGTATTCCGGTGATGCACACTCACTGCGCAGACAAAAACGTTCCCCAAGACCTACGGGTCTTATTTTTAATGTGGGTGACTTTGCCCCCCCACACCTCCCTACTTAAAGATTCTCAACTCCGGGGGGGTGCATGTTGGGGGGTGAAAAACTTAAATAAATCTAAAGCTCCAGCTAACTGGCGCAGCGTTTGGATTTCCACTTGAGAAGTAGATGACCCGGGTTCAGGAGTGGACCTGTGTCACTGGAAGGCTATCATGGGGAGAAGGCTTGAGCATCCCAGGGACTGCTCATCTTCTCCAGGGAGGCAGGGGGGGACCAAGGCATGTAGCTTGCCTGACCCCAGGTGGAGGCCTGAGGTACAGCAAGTCCTGCTAGTAATGGGTGGGCCAGGGGACCTGTGTGGTGGACATCAGCACCAAATGCCTTAATGTCAGGGTGTAGGCCAAGCAGAAGGGAACAGGGAAAATGATGATGGACCACTGAGAAGAAGGAGCATCAGTATTGGCCCTGATAGCTCCTGCCTGCCTGACCACCAGGAGACAAAATGAAACCAGAAAATATCGAGGTGTATGGGCTCCACCTCATCCCCACCTGGGGAATATAACCATGGCTCCATGGGGGTATCCCAGGGATTTCAGGTAAGGCAGTGAAGCGGGCAGCTATGCGTGTCTCCCAATGAAGTGGAGCTCCAGCATGGGAGAGGCAAATAAATAGAAAAACGTTATAAATCTAAAGCCACCTGGCGGCAAAAGAAAACCTGCGCTGCACCATAGGTTCATAGGTTAGTACGAACTCAGGAGGCAATAAATGCCCTTTCAGAGCTCACCACCAAATGGTGGTGATTTTTTGTTTTTTTATCTATAAGATACTTTCCTTTGACCCATATAGATATCCAATTTTACTTTAAATAGATCCATGCTATTGCTCATCACTATTTCCTTTGGCAGCGCATTCCACTCAGAAACAACTCTTTGATTAAACCAATGACCTCTTTTATTAGTTTTAAAGTTTTCTCCTTTTAATTTTAAATTATGTGTCCTAGTAATAATACTAGTAGTGTTTTTAATAAGGCCCAGAGTTTCAAAAAGCAGAAGATCATGGAAAGCTTTGTATGTTAAACACAGGTCACCTCTCAGCTGTCTGTATTCCATTGAAAAAAGATTCATGGCTTTTAATCTTCCTTTATATTCCAAGTTTTTCATATTATTTATTCATTTTGTAACCTTTCTTTGTATTCCTTCCACCATTTTTGTTCCCTTGAATAGTTGCGGGTGCACAAAATTGTGAGCAATAGTCCAACTGTGATTTGACCAGGCTTGTAAAAAAAGTGGTACAAAAACTCTTGAATCTCTACTTTTTATATGTTTAAAAATACAGCCTATTATTTTTTGACATTTTTTGACTTTAAATTGAGTATGAGTTTCAAAGGTTAACTTGTTATTCACTGTTATTCCCAAATCTTTTTCATTCAAGGTTTCAGTAAGCTTTACGTTATTTAATTTATATTTAAAGTTCAAATTATTATATCCTAGATGCATAACTTTACATTTATGTTCATTAAAGAACATTTTAGTTTCAATAGCCCAGGCACTGATCTTATTTAATTAATTCTGAAAATCATAAGCAGCCTGAATATTGTTTATTATACATCAAAGTTTGCAGTCATCTGCATACTTGGTCATCCATATAGTGCTAGATGGCTGCATCGCTGATACCAGTAAATTAAAAAGAATGGGACCCAAAAATGACCCCTGCGGAACTCCACTACTGACTGATTTCCATTGAGACTGATGACCTCTAATTACAACTCGTTGTTGTCTATTTTTTAACCATGATGCTACCCAGGAGATAATATTTAAGGGGAAATTGAACTGATGCATGTGTTTTATAACTACCTGATGTGAAACCTTATCAAAAGCTTTTGAGAAGTCAAGAAAAACTATATCCACAGGAAGTCCTTTGTCAAGGGATGCACTAACGTTTTCAAAAAAATTCAATAAATTAGTTAAACAGGATCTTCCCTTGCAAAAGCCATGCTGTGTTGGATCATAAAGACTGTTATTTGTAATATGAACATCAATTCTTACTAGTAATAGTTTTTTCAAATATTTTACCTATAACAGAAGTGAGACTTGTAGGTCTATAATTAGATACTTATTTTTTATTGCCAGATTTAAATACTGGGATAACAAATGCATAATTCCATACTTGAACAGCTTCCTCTTGATTTAAGGAGGCATTAAACAAATAAGTTAAGGGGCCACTTATAACATTGATTGACCTGAACCCTGCACCTCCTAGTTGACCACCCTTGCTACCACACTAGTGGATCAGCTCGGCAGCTTCCCATCACACCCCCTCCCACATACCGTCCCTACCCTGCTTCTTTCCCCCATGCATGTGCTTGCGTGCATATACCAGCTACTTTGTATTGCAGTATTTTGCCCACCCCAGTACCCGGTCACCCCCCTGCTATGTACCCATGAACATAGGTGCCGTAATTGAGTTGCTGTTTTTGTAGGCACCCAATCTCGGTCACCTTGTTCACTGGATACCCATGCTTCTACCTGTTTCCAGTCAATTACTCACCCAGGGTCTGGAAACTACTGGACATGGCCACCAGGCAGTTCATCTGGGGCACAGGATGCTTAGAAGTATCCCCAGCTCTCTGAAGGCAACACAAAGACAGAAGTGGCCTAGGTTTATCTAACTGCTAACTACTGCTATGCTGCACCAGCAGCTCCAGTGATGCAATGGCTAACAAAATAGTGAGAGGCTGACTGGGTTGAGCTAGTGGTATCAGGTCTCCCAGGTGGTTCACTGGTATCATTACCAGTGTGTCATCTCATTTCAGCTATTTTCAAACATGTACAAAATCCATGGGTCACGCACACCTTAAAGAGCTGGGACACCATGAGCAGACACTTAGGTATGGTCAATGCAGTTAGCCCATTGCTGGGCTTGACAAATGCTTCTGCCTATGCTTCTGGTCTTGGTAATAGAGGCCTGAGAGGGTGGGAGGGTAAGAAACATCTCCTCATGTCAGGATATCATGACTCCAGATATGCTCTCTATAAAAATATTCTAACAGCTGCAAACAGAATATAACCTCACCCGTAGACAATTTTATAGATATCTACAACTGATGCATTTTCTCACACAAACTAAGCAAAACCCCCACATTTTCCACCCCCTAATGCCACTAGAATCCTTTATGGATACCACAAGGAGAATGGGGACAATAATGAATTCAGTAATGGGTATAGCAAGTGTATTGCAAAGTTCAGAACTATGGTATTCTTAGATGGCACTAGACACTTCTCAACGAGAGTCAGGTGAACAATTTAGTAAATACAGTGAAGTTCACCAGGATCAAGCCCAACTCTGCAGAATTCTGCAGTAGGCAGAAGGTAATGACTGTTGTGGAGCTACATACATTCTGAACTTCTGTTATTTGCCATTTCCTGGCAAAGATTTAGCTATGGCAAAAACCTTCACAGCCCCAGTTTGGATAATGGCCAGTTCACTTGTACACTGGGGTGCACACTTTGCCAATAGAAGTCATTTTGGAAATAATTTGCAACTGGAGAACTGTGATGGTCATTGGTATGGTAATGGTGGTATGCACTGGGAGCAGCTCATGCCAACATTATGGAGGTGTTTGATCACACAACCTAAGCCAGCCACACTGCTGCTCCATGCTGGAAGTAATGATTTAGACTACAAAATGAGAATACAAACATATGGACATATGAAAAGAGCCAGCAGAATAATACCACCTGCTCCATCGCATCTGCTTATAATGATGCAGGGTCAGGTCTTACACTTATGTCACTGACCCTACCCCCCCAACCACCCCTCCCTCTTACCCCTTTCATTGGTCCCAAGGATTCCCTTTGTGTTTGGTCCAGGCCCACTTGAATGCTGTCACCGTCTTGCTTATACCACATCCTCTGGCAGCTCATTCCAGGTGGTCACCACCCTCTCTGTATAGATATGCTTCCTTACATCCCGTCTGAATATCCCCCCAATTAAGTTTAGGCTGTGCTCCTTAGTGGTGTTGTTTTCACTCATTTTCACCCAATTTGCACTTTGTTAATTCCCTTCATGTACTTGAAGGTCTCTATCATAACTCCCTCTACCTCCTCTCCTCTAGGGAGTAAATCCCCAGGGCTCACAGCATCTTCTTATAGGACCTATTCTGTAGCCCCTCTATCATCTTGGTTGTTCCCCTCTGGACACCTTCCAGCATGTTGATGTTCTTCTTAAGGTATGGATGCCAGAATCTCACTCCATATTCTAAATGTGGTCCCACCAATGACCTGTGCAGTGGTGAAATGACCTCACTCTGCTGCTACTGAATCCCCTTGCAATACACCCCAGCATTCTCTTGGCCTTCACCACTGTCTTCTTACATTGGGAGGTGTACTTCAGGTCACTTGTAATCACCACTCCTAGATCCTTTTCCTCTTCAGAAGCATTTACCTGAACATCTCCTATGTAATATTCTACCCAAGGGTTCTTGGCCCCTATGTGCATCACTTTGCACTTTTTGGCATTGAAACCAAGTTGCCAGATTCTTGACCATCTCTCTAGTCTGGCAAGGTGCACCCTCAAGTCCTGTATCCCCTCCTTGGTGTCCACCTTCCCACAGAGTTTGGTGTCATCCACAAACAGGCATATTTTGCCTTTAATGCCTTCCCCGATGTCACTTATGAAGACATTGAACAACACTGGCCCAAACACTGACCCCTGCAGGACCCCGCTGGTGGCCTCCCTGGTGCTAGAGAACTCACCCCAACCACCACAGTCTGGGTTCTGTTCCTCAACTAATTTTCAATCCATCTTATCATATTCTCCCCCATTGCTTCATCCCTCAGTTTCATTATCAACCTTTTGTGTGACACTGAATCAAAGACATTATTAAAGTCCAGGTATATGATGTTCATTGTCTGGCCTTTGTCCAGTGCCTTCATGACCCAAACAAAAAACTTCATCAGGTTTGCTTGACACAATCTGCCTGCCACAAACCCATGCTGTCTATTATCCTGCCTACTATTCTACTCCATGTACATCACCAGCTCCTCCTTTAGTATGGGCTCCATAAGTTTACATGCTATTGATGTCAGGCTAACTGGCTGATAGTTACATGGGTTATCCTTGGTTAAGGTCTTGTGGAGTGGCACCACATGTGCTGTTCTCCACTCCAGTGGCACCACACCTGACTCTAGAGATCTATTGATGAGAACAGACAGTGGCCCCTCCCGATCATCCAGCAACTCTTTTAGAATCCTGGGGTGTATTTTGTCTGGTCCCAGGGATTTGTCCACTCTCAGAGCCATCAACCCCTCTCTCACTCTTTCAATCACAATTACACCTTCTGCTCACCCCCATTCCCCCCTTCTCCTCACATATGGCATTGGTCCATCCTTTTATGTTTTAAAGACCATGCAGAAGTATTCATTTAATACCTCTGCCTTGTTCTCATCCTTTTCTACCATCCCTCTTCTCCAGCCTAACAATGCTATCCTCCTTGTCCCTCCTTTCACTTATATAGTGAAAGAAGGCCTGTTCTCCATTCTTTATTCCCTCAGCTATTTGGAGCTCTTTCTTTGCATTTGCTTCCTGCACCCCTTGTCACCTTAGCCAGCCTCTGGTATTCTTCCTCATCCTCTTCCTTTGCTGTTCTTTTGAATATTCTATAGGCTACCCTCTTTTCTCTTACCACTCTGGTCACATTCCCATTGAACCAGCTTGGTGGTCTGGCTTTCAGTTTCTTCCCCCTCAATTTGATAAAGCTGCTCAAGGCTATCTGAATGGCCTCACCAAATGATGGCCCGTAATTGGTCCACCCCATGCTCTTTTCCATGCTCTCCAGGTTTTCCCTTAACACCTCTCTCATCTTTTTAAAATTTGCCCTCTTGAAGTCCAATGCTCTGGTTTTGGTGGGGATGTCATCCTTGCCCATGTCTAAACTGAACCACACTGTACTGTGGTCACTTCCAGCCAGTGGTTCTCTAACCTCTGTCTCCTGTATGTGCTCCTCATTGGTTAGCACTAGGTCCACAATTGCTCTTTCCTTGGTAGTTTCATAATTTCATAGTTTGATACGAGTTCAGTAGGCTGATGCCTTTTAGGGAACTCGCCACCTAACATTATAGGTGGAATGCCAGTTTCTTTTCTCCCATATACATATCTAGTCTTGCTTTGAATGTAGACATATTATTACTCTCAACTATTTATTCTGGCAAAGTGTTCCAGATTGTTATTATTCCCTGTGTATAATATTTACTTCTTTTGATGGTATTGTTTTTCCCCCTATTCATTTGTGCTCATGTGCCCTCGTTTTCCTGTTTTGTTTTTTTTAACTACAGGGCCAATTGTCTCCATAAGTAATGGGTCATGGATAGCTTTATAAGTCAAGCACAAGTCCCCTCTAATTTGTTTATATTTCATAGAGTATAGACCGAGCTTATGTAATCTGTTTTTGTAGCTAAGATTGTCTGTACCTCTTATCTTTTGGTAATCTTTCTTTGTACCCCATCAATCCACTTTGTACTGTGAACGGTTGAGGGTGCACAGAATTGTATATTGTATTCTAAGTGTGGTCTAACGAGGGAGGAGTATAAAGGAAGAATATCATCAGATTTCCTACTTTTTATATTTTTGAGAATATAGCTTATTATTTTGTGACATTTTTCGAAGTCTCCCTGGTATGTCTATAAAATGAGACATCATATGTTATCAGCATTTCCAAATCCTTTTCTGCATTGGTAGTTTGAAGTACAGCATTATTTATTGTGTATTGAAAATTGGGATTCTTGTGCCCAAGATGCATCACCTTGCAGTTTTGTTATTGAATTTCATTTTGTTCGCCTTTGCCCACAGTTTGCCAAATGATCAATTTTTTCCTGGAATTGGATTCCATCAAAATAATCTTTAACTAAACCACCAATTTTACAATCATCAGCATATTTGCAAAGCCATGCTGAGCCAGATGTTTGCATTGAACTTACCATGATGTAAAACAAGGTCAGCTCAAGTACTTATCCCTGTGGAACCCCACTTGACACCTGTCCCCATGTGGATAAATAACCTTTTATGGCTACTCTCTGTTTGCATTGGTCAAGCCAGGAAATAATCCATTTTATTATATTGGGGGGGGGGTATTTTTATTTTGATAAGTTGTTCTATTAGTACCCTATGAGAGACTGCATTGAATGCTTTTGAGTAGTCTAAAATGACTACATCGACAGGTATCCCTTTATCCAATGCCATGGTCACTGGTTCAAAAGAATTGTAGTTGATTGGTCAGCAGGATCTACCAGATAGAAATCTGTGTTGGGTTAGATCAACTAATCCTTCCTATTTAATATATTGTGTAATGCAGTATTGCAACAGTTTCTCCATGAGTTTATCAGTGACCGAGGTTAAACTTATAGGTCTGTAGTTGGTGACGTCTGTTCTCGATCCACCTTTATATATAGGGGTAATCACTACTTCCCATCATTCTATTATAGTTTTGCCTTCCTTGGGAGAGGCATTGAATAAGCAGGTTAGAGGTCCTTTGAGTTCATTCGCTAGCTCTTTAAAAAATCTAGGAGTGATGCCATCTGGTCCTGCTGAACTATTTGTTTGAGGGTTTTTATAATCTGATAAACCGCCTCCATAGTGAATGTTTCAATATCGTTCATAGTTATATTGCTATCAATATTTTATTTAGGCTCTTAGACACTGAAAAAGTATTTATTTCAGTGGATATTTCCGTTTCATCTGATACCATCCCATATGGTGTTTGAATTGGTCCTAGCCCCTTCTGATTTCTCTTCATGGTGCCTATACTATAAAATTGTTTTGTATTGTCTTTTACTAAGGTCACAAATTTGGATTATAAATGTTCTTTAGCTTTTGTAGTATCAGTCACACACTGAGTCATGATGCCATCCTGGATTGCATTAAAGATTTCCTGATGTCTGGCACAGGATGCGGTGGGAGTAGCCCACAATCCACTTTAGGCAGGTTACAATCCCCTACCATTACTATCTCTCCCTTTCCTGCTGCGTTTCTCAACTGGGAACACAGCTCCCTGCCCTTGTCCTTAGTCTGGTTGGGCAGTCTGTATACCACCCCCATCCTGATCTTTCTTCTTATGTCAGTTTGTAACTGGAGCCACAATGTTTCTATGTTCACCTTTTGATTTTCATTCTTCACTTCCCTCATGCAAATTATTCCATCCCTGATTTATGCTGCCACCCACCCTTTACCTTCCTCTCTGTCCCTTCTGTATAGCTTGTAACCTGGGACTGAAAGATCCCAGTAGTGGTGTGCTGTAGCCCATGTCTCAGTACTGCCACTATATCCACCTTGTCCTCTGCTAACAGGGCATGCATTTCTGCCATCTTATTCCCAAGACTGTAGGCATTCATCGGCACCACCCTCTACATTGTCCTTGCGATACCTTGTCTCTTCTGTTTAGTAACCATGTCCTGGGTTGCCCTCCTAACGCTTCTCCCCCACTTTCAATAGCTGCCCCCTCTCCCTCCTTCCCTTTTGTTCTTATTGCCTTTATAGAGGGGAGGTCCACCTACCTCCTCTTTTTGATTTTTGTGGGCCCTTCTTCCCCTTTGAAGTTTAAACCGAGTTCCTTTCTGACATATTCTCCCAGCCTGTCTTTCAGGAATTTCCTTCCCTCCCAACTAAGGTGCAGTCTGTCTGGGCAATAAAGCTCTTTATTTGACCAAATGCCCCTCCCCACTCCCTATAAGGCTCTTCTTTGCACCAAGCACTCAGCCACTCATTGAAATCTGTTATTCTCCTTTTCCTAACTGCGCTCACCCTGGGGACTGGAATTACCTCAGAAAAGGCCAGAGATTTCACAGACTCCCTGCATGATCCTGCTAATTCCTTGAATTTATTCTGTACCACCCCCTCCTCCTCACCTGTAGATCATAGGTTCCAAGGTGTGCAATCATGTCAGGTTTCTCTCCTATCTCCTTTGCCACCTCCTTGATCTTAAGTGTTGCTCTACCCACCTCCATTCCCGGCATGCAAGTTGCCAGTGTACTGTTCTGTGGGTCCCCTTTCTCCTCAGCTGTATACTTTTTATTACTGAATTCCCCAAGACCACTATCTTTCTACTGTTTGTGTGTCAATACCCCGTCACCCCTCATCTCTACTTGAGTTCTTGCCCCCTTCCCCGTCCTTCCTTGTCCTTTGCTGGAGTCTTCCTGTACATACCAGCAACTGCCCCTCCTCTTGCCCCTTTGCTCTCATTTTCTGTATGTGACCTATCCCAACCTAGCTACAGTATATGATGATGGTTTTCTCACCTGAAATTTTCTAACCTAGGGTTACTCTAGATAGGGTTTTGCTGCTTCCCCTTGCCTTTACCTTTGAGGGTACCTTTCTTAATTCCCCACTTCTTGATTACATTTGGTTCCACCTAGCTAGGAGCTATGACTCCTTCACCTTGCTGGATACTGATTATCTCTGAAGACTCTATTACTATATCTTGCCTTCACCACTGGGGGGATTAGCACCAAATAAGATGCTCTTACCTAGCTGCTCTGAACAGTGTTGCCTGAAGCCTGTGGTCTTCACTGCAGATGCCCTACCGATGCCCAAGGTATCACTTAGTCAGATGCAACACTCCCGCTTTGTGGCACTCAAGCTTTGGGTCCCACATGTGAGGAGTCACTAGGTCCTCAGAGTATTGTATATGGACCCCCAGCCAGCTTACAGGCTTGTCTGGATCACGTGATTCCTGGCTTCCAGCCCCTACGCAGTCCTTCCCTCACTCTCCCACTGTTGGCATCCTTCCACCTCCCTGAGTCCCAAGGAATCCTTTATTTTTTTATAGCATGCCCCCAAATCAGTCCATCACACAAATCAGTGCAGCCATCAAAGTAGAAAAAAAAACATAAATACACTTCCCCCAGCAGGTCTGCACCTCCGCTCTTCTCTGCTTTGGAACACCATCTCAGAATGCTAAAATGGCACCCGTTAAGGACACAGACTCCAGCCACACTATAGGCTGGTCTGGGTCATGTAGTCAATGGTGTCTGACCCCTAAGAAGAGTCTCTCTCTCTCTCACCTTCCCACTTTCAGCATCTTCAGCCAAAGCTGATCTAGCTGAAATTCATATATTATCTTACTGGAAAATTCTGTATTCAGATATTACAGAACACATGATCTGGAAAAGCCAGCCTTATACTCCTGGCATTGAAATATCATGTGGAAAGGTGTATATAAAGCTGTAGTGAACAAGGAGGGTAGTTGGCTAGAAAGGACGTAGCAGAGGGTGATGGCCAATGGGGTTAAATGCGAGGAAAGGGAGGTTATGAGCAGCATTCCACAGGGATCTATCCTGTGTCCGGTCCTCTTCAACATGTTCTTTAGTGACATTGGTGAAGGAATCCAGGGCAGGCTGAGTCTCTTCACAGATGACACAAAACTAAGTAGTAGGGGACAGTGATGGGGGAATAAGGGATATGCAGAGGGACCTACAAAAACTAGAAGGCTGGTCAAAGGCCTAGCAGTTAAAATTCAAGGCAAAAAAGTGCAAGGTAATCCATCTTAGGGAAAAGGAACCCTGAGATGGAGTACTGGATGGGTGGGTGACACTTAGCACTACAAAAGAGGAATGGGATCTAAGTGATATCATCAATGACTCCCTTAAACAAATGAGCCAGTGCAACAAGGCCCAGAGCAAACACTGATAGCAGAAAAAAGAAGCAATACTTCCTCTATACATATCGCTGGTGAGGCCTCATCTGGAGTACTGCATCCAGTTCTGGAGTCATAACCTCAGAAAGGACAGGCTAGATTGAAAAAAGTGCAGTGCAGAGTAACAAAAATGATTCAAAGCCAGCAGGGCAGATCCTATGAGGAGCGCCTCAAGGTACTAAATATGTAATCATCAGTCACTCAAAACCAGAAGGGAGAGGGGAGATATGATAGAGACTTTCAAGTTCCTTAAAGGAATTAACAAGTTAAACTGTGGGGAATTATTTACCCTGAATACCAACATGAGGTCACGCAGTCATGAGTGGAAATTAACAGGAGGGAGGTTCAGGAAGGACACGAGGAAGTATTTCTTTATAGTAAAGGTTGTGGAACCTTGGAACAGTCTGTTGACTGAGGTGATGAGTGAAAACACAGTTAGGATATTTAAGCAGGCATGGGATAGAATGAAGAGAATAGTGGTCACCTGGGGCAACAAGACCTGGGAGGAGAATGGAGATAGGACAAGGAGGGTTACTGCCCTGGAGGGACAATAGGTTCCAGGGATTATAAAGAATATGGGCAGACTGGGTGGACCTCTGGCCTTTTTCCGTCATCATGTTCTATGTTTCTCCTTTAAGAAGCAGCAGTTTTGGTGCTCAAAAAATGCCCCTGTGCCATCTTCACAATGTCAGACTTTATAAATCCAAATAGACTTCCAGTGACATACCAGATGAGTGAGGGTTCATGTTGAGGAGCTCCGAAGTCTCCATGGCCAAAACACAGTGAATTCGGTAATTGTGTTACACCACCCTTGACTCTTGTATTTCCTTTTGTTTTGTTATACATAGTTTCTGCCCTATCACAGTGTTATTTTATTATATTTTTTCTTTTCAGCTGCCGATTTGGAAGTTTCACAGTCTCTTCAACTGACCAACCGTTCAATCATTACCAACCCTCTCATCCCATTCCCCAGCTTCTAAATGCCCTAAGGCTGATGATCCTATGCTGACTCTCCAGAACACTTGGCAGATGTGACATTGTTGGACAAATTTTTAGTGGCGTTGACTGTCATAAAATTTATTGTTTTGGATAACGCCTTGGATCTTAAGGAGGTACAGGTTTTATTTGACACCCTTACAAGATGGATGGGGGATGCAGAGATAAGGATTATCTCCACTGAAGACCAACAGCAAACTGAGGAGATGGGCTGATCTCACTATGAAGATGAATGGTGAAGTTGAAAGAAAAACTAGATGACTTGGAAAATAGGAGCTGAAGGAATAATTTGCTCCTGATTGGCATTCTGGAATTGACAAAGGGAACTGATACTATAGCTTTTGTGAATATCTAATTTATTTCAATTGCAGGCTCCCCGGAGATGGGCAACAATATGCTATAGAAGGAACTTAAGGGTAAACAGGGAGAAGAGGAGGCACTGTGGATCACCCTGGAGACTGGAAATGGCACCACAATCCATAGAGGGGTTGTTTACAGACCTCCATCTCAGGGGGAGAAAAAGGACAAGGAAATGATAGAAGGCATCCTTAGGATGGCAGAGAAAGGGAAGATATTGCTGATCGGGACTGAATATGCTGCAGCCACATCCAAGAGCATGGCCATTCTCGATGTCCTACAGGGGGCATGCCTCAGACAGCTAGTGTTGGAACCCACTCAGGATGGAGCAATCTTAGACCTGGTACTCTCAAATGGGGATGAGAGAGGATCTCAGATCTAGAAGTGTGTAGCCATCTGAGAACAAGTGACCACCAAACAGTGTGGTTCATGATAAACTCAGCTGTAGCGTCAAGCCATTCAAAAGTGAAGGAACTAGACTTCAGGAGGGCTGATTTTGTCAAAATGGGAGAGTGCTTTAGAAAGCACTAGCAAACAAGCAAGAATGAGGGGTGGATCAACAATGGGGAAACATCAAAACTGCCATCACAGAGGCAACAAGCCTTTGTGTGAAGCAAATAAACAAATCAGAATGAAAGGAAAAAACACTATGGTTCTTAAAAGAGGTGGTGGGGAAGGTTAGGGAGAAAAAGATAGCATTCAGGAAGTATAAGGAAACACAGAAGGAACAGGACAGAGAATTGTACCAGTTAAAGCAAAAGGAAGTGGGGAAGGCATTCAGAATAGCAAAGGCCCAAACTGAGGAAAAGAGCCAACTCAATTAAGGAGGGGGATAAAACCTTTTTTAGGTACATTAGGGAAAGACAAAGGGAGGGATACTGAGGCAAAATAAAGAGGAGGGTAGGTGGGAGTAGAGGGACAGTGAAAAAGCAAGGATACTGAACGAATACTTCTGCTCAGTATTCACAAAGCAAGAAGAGGAGGAGGAGGAGGAGGAGGTACCTAATCCAGTAAATAGAAACACTCTGGATAGGGTCAATATCAGTCCTTTCACAGAAGAAAGGGTTCTTAAAGTACTCCTAAAACTGAATGTGGACAAAGCAATGGTGCCTGATGGGATTTACCCCAGAGTTCTAAAAGAACTAAGAGGAGAACTAGTAACACCACTCACTACCCTTTTAACAAATCATGGGAGGATGGAGTGGTACCTGAGGACTGGAGGAGGGCAGATGTGATTCCCCTTCACAAAAGGAAGCAAGACAGAGGCAGGAAACTACAGACCTGTCAGTTTGACCTCAATGGTAGGGAAAATGATGTAATCACTTCTGAAGAAAAGAATTGTTGAGTACCTAGAGGCTAGTGGGGCACAGGACACAAGGCAGCATAGATTCACAGCAGGAAGGTCATGTCAGATGAATCTAATCAATTTCTTTGACTGGGTGACCAAAGTAGTAGACCAGGGAGGGGTTGTGGATATGGTCTACTTTGTCTTTAGCAAGGCATTTGACACAGTCCCACGCAAAAGATTAATAAACAAATTAGCCAGCCTGGGAGTGAGCCCCAGAGTGGAAGCCTGGGTAAAACATTGGCTGGACAACAGGATGCAGAGGGTAATAGTAAACAGAGTCCACAGTGAAGAAAGAGGGGGTTACTAGCAGGGTACCGCAGGGTTCAGTACTGGGTCTGGTCTTTTTGATGTCTTCAAGTGACATTGCAGAGGAGACTGGAAGGAAAAGTATGTCTCTTTGCAGATGACACAAATATCTGCAACAGGGTTGATACACAAGGTGGGGATTTGGCAAGGTTGGAGGAATGGTCAAATGTATGGCAGCTTAGATTCAATGCAAAGAAGTGCAAAGTAATGCCCCTGGGAAACAAAAACCCAGTGGAAGAGTACACAATGGGGGGTGAGATACTGGCAACAAAAAAAATGGAAAGGGACCTGGGGGTAGTTATTTCAGATGACCTAAAGGTGGGCAAGCAATGTGAGAAGGCAGTAAGGAGGGCTGGGGGATACTGGGATGCATAGGGAGAGGCATCACCAGTAGAAAACAAGAAGTTGTTATCCCTCTGTAGAGACAGTTGGTAAGAACCCATCTGGTGTACTGCATTTAGTTCTGAAGACCCCATCTCTGCAAAGACATAGACAGAGTGGAGTCTGTCTAGAGAAGGGCAACCAAAATGGTGCAGGGTCTGTACCAGAAGACGTAAGAAGAGAGACTAAAGGAGCTTAATATGTATACCCTCGAGGAAAGGAGGAAGGGGGGGAACATGATAGAAATTTTTAGGTACCTCAAAGGAATCTATAAAGTCCAAGAGGGTAGCATCTTTCAGAAAAAGAGATGTGCAAGAACAAGGGGGCACAATTTGAAGATAGAGGGACGACGGCTCAGTGGTAATGTGAGGAAGTATTTTTTCATGGAGACGGCTGTGGATGCATGGAACAGCCTTCCAGAAGAGGTTGTGGAGTCAAAAACAGTGGGGGAATTCAAGAATGCATGGGACAGACATAAGGCAATTCTAGTGGGGGGAAGGAGGAAGTAGGCTGTTGGTTAACTAGAATCTGCAGCTTATCCATTAGGTAGGGAAACGGACAGACTAGGTGGGCCAAGCATCCTTATCTACCATCACATTCTATGTTTCTATGTTCACCCATCAGGATCTTTGCCCTATGCCTCAGAAGAATGAGCATTCCACTGGCAATTATCTGTAAGCTATTATATTTCCAAACTATGCTTCAATTCAACAGGCTGTTTGAGCACAGGGAGCACTTTATTGGAAGGAGAATTGTTTCTTTATTTTTAATGACCTTTGCCAGGTGGTTCAAGAAAAACAGCATGCCTATAAGGACATTAAGCAAACCTTGCATAAGGGCAACATTAAATTTAGACTTATGTTCCCTGCTCACCTCACTACACAACTTCCTACTGGTGCTTAGACCTGGTGCCTAATTTATTTCCTTGGGCCTCTTCACTGCTCACATCTGCAGTAAAGGTTCCCTGATTGCCTACAGCCTATGGACTGCACTTAAAGTTTTTCAGACACTGCACTGTGCTTACATGTGATAGGAACTGGGTATTGTTTCATGATGTTTGTTATGTTTTTGACATTTACCCACACTGGATTATTTGTAAAGATAGTTCTTTTATGTCTGTTTCTTTGACATAATTAGCATTTTGAATGTGGTGCTCCTCAGGAGCCTGGGTTATGTACGTTGCTGAACATTGACCTTATAATACTGCTGGACATTTTCTTTGTTGTGGCAGGCCATGAAATAGTGGCTGTGTGACTAGAAATTGTACTACTTTCCTTCTGTGCCTTGCCCTCCTCCACCACTGTGAGTTTCTTTAGTGTCATCAGCAATCTCAGATTTCTCAGTGCTGGTTTTGGGAACAGTTTTGACTTCTCCAAAAGAATTGTCTTAGCTGTGAGTGCTTTGTTTCATACTAAGGGTGCCTGTGGCATTCTTCAGCTTAACTTTTTTGGTTTGACCCTTGCTTGGATATATTCTGGTTCAGTTTCATTTTTATTTTGCCAAGAGACTTTTATTCATGCTATTATGGGTTCCCCAAGGATCCATACTTGGTCCCATTCTTTTTTCTCTCTTTATAAGTGACCTTCCCTCCATCTGTTCTACATCTCTAATACATGTGTACACGGACAATACCGTGATGTCACCTCAGGCTTCTCTACCTCTTATGTACTTACCGCTTAGAGAACGACTTTGACAAAGTTCAACATTGGTTTCAAGCCAACCAGCTAAAATTAAACACAAAGAAAACTGTTGCAATGACCTTTGGCTCCAGGCAGAGGCTAATTGCACTCCAGTCCTCACCGGTGTTCATCACCCTGGACAGCTCCCCATAGATGCGGTTCACACTTTAAAATACCTAGGGATCTGGCTGGACAATAATCTCAATTTTTCTTCCCATATAGATGCCATGTGCTAAACTTCTCCCAAAACTTGACATTCTCTACTGCCACAAAGACTGCCTCCCAGTCCCCACCTGACGTGAACTAGTGACGAAAATGATTCTCCCTGTTATTGGAAATGTTGATGTGGTCTAAGGCAATGCCCATGCGACTTACATCTATAGGCTTGACACTCTCCTTTACACAATCTGTCACTTTGCTACCTGATCCCTTCCCTTCATACACCACGGTCTCCCCTACTCCTCTCTCTTCATCGTACCCCTATCCCTCAAGCAGGAGGTCCACTGCCTCTCCCTCATAGCCAAATATTGGTTTGGCACTCTTCCTTCCTACCTCTCCTCCCATCTATCACCTGCAAACCCCTCTATCTACTTCCTTCATTCCAGGGGCTCCCACTCTTTTTCACTCCCCTGCCCTCTAACTAGGACAGGTCTGTCAGCTTTTTTTACTGCCTCCCTTTTCTTTGGAACCAACGACCCTTGAACACTCATCATATCCTATTATTCTCTTCCCTCAAATCCCTTCTCCGTCATCTCCCTGGCACCACATGCTCATGCTGCACCTCCTCCTCTGGCACCCCTACAAATTCCCTTGCCCCCCCCAACACCTAAGCTATAGCTCCTATCTCAATCTTGGCCAATATTTGCTATTATTATTTTGGTCTCCAATGCACTTATTGCCTCTCATCTGAAATTTTCAGGATATTCCACTACACATTTGACATTTATTTGTTGCATATTCATATTTTGGTTTTACTGCTCTGTCTTTGCATTTGCTTTGCTTGTATTTTTCCCCGTCTTTTATTTTTACACCCAGATCACACCTGGAAATGAGCTTCGACTCAGTGTGCCTTTCCTGGTTACCAAAATTTTAAATAAATAAATACAAATATAGATTTAACTTGGGTCACCTTTGTTGGTAGCACTGCAGGCATTGTAAAGGCATTTGTTATTTGAGCTAGACATATAGTATACTGTGGGTGTTTTCATTCTAGAGATGTTGGGAAATAAAATTTTGCTGTCGAAATTGCAGCAAAATTGTGGTGAAATGTTGAAGTTTGCTGCAGTTTCGCACCCTGCCATTCCCTATGTAAAACTCTACATGGTGTCTAGTGGTCCCTCCATCCCCCCCTGCTGCTCACTGGCTCAAATTATTCTCACTGGTGTCTAGTGGCCCCCTTGGAAATCACTGGCTGTAATTGAATGAAGTCCCCTCCCCAGCCCCATTACCCTGGCCTCCTCATGGCCTTTTTTAATAAAAGAAAAATGAAACTCACACTCCCGGAGCCAGCCCGGTGGTGCTGAGGGTTGAGGCGCTGAACACCACACCTCACACCACGCTGGTGACCTGAGTTCAGAAACGAGCCCGGGTCACTGGGGGTCGGCAGGGGAGGGAGAGGATGGAACGTCCAGAGGACAGCTCTCCTCTCCTCTCCTCTCCCGGGGAGGGACAGGGGTCCCAGTTTGGTGCTCTGCTGATTTCTGGTGGAGACTGGAGATACAGCAGCCACTGAGGAGTAGAAAGAAGGAGTGGGGGAGTGGCAGACATCGGATATGCCTTGACATCAGGCACCAGCCACTCCCTAGAGAAAACAGAGAAAATGCCTCTCGGCTCTGGTGGAGATGGAGCACCGGAGCTTGCCCCTGATTTGCAGCCACCCACCTGGCATCCTCCTGACTGACTTTATTGCTGTGTCAGGGCATTGGGACCCACCCCATCCCCACCCGGGGGCGTACAATGGAGGCTACATGGGCAACAGAGGATGGTCAGGTAGGGTGTGTGCCATAGGGGGATGACTCCATGTGCTCCTGAGGAAGTCCAGAGCTAAGGGGGTGAGAAAGAGGCATAAATAGAAAAAAAAAGAAACTCACACTCCCTGGCATCTAGTGGTCTCCCCCATGGCCGCTCATTGCCCAAATTATTCTCCCTGATGTCTAATTCTCCCCCCCAACTGATCACCTGCCAAAACTGAATAAAGCCCACCCCCAGTTACGCTGGCCTCCTCATTTCCTTTTATTAAAAAAACAAATAAAACCCACACTTCTTGGTGTCTAGTGGACCCCCCACCCTGTTATCATGAGCTAGCGCCCACCCCACTCCCCCCAAGTACCCAGATCAGACCACCAGCACAGCCTTCCACTTACCTCCATGGCCGGCAGCCCATCTGAGCTCTTGAATGAATGAGCATGTGCTTGTAAGCATGCGCTCATTCATTCAAACACACAGTCGGGCTGCTGGCCGTGGAGGTAAGTGAAGGGTTGTGCTGGTGTGCCTGATCGCGGTACTGGGGGGGGGATTAGGATGGGCACTAGCTCATGATGACAGGGTGGGGGGCTGGGGGTCCACTAGACACCAGGGAGTTTGGGTTCAATTTATTTATTTATTTTTAACAAAAGGAAATAAGGTGGCCAGGGTAACTGGGGGATGGGGGGCTTTATTCAAGTATGGCTGGTGATCAGCTGGAGGTGGGACCACTAGACACCAGGGAGAATAATTGCAGCTTTGAGGGTGGGGGACCACTGGACACCAGTGAGTGTGGGCTTAATTTTTTTTAATTAAAAATGGAGATGAGGGGTCAGGGTAACTTGGGGGAGGCTTTATTCAGTTATGGCCAATGATTGGCCAGGGGGGCCACTAGACACCAGGGAGAACTGGAAACTGTAAATTTCACCCATGGCTGGCTAAATTTCATTCACGGGTGCAAAATTTTGCTGGTTTGCAGGTGAAATTTCACTCCCTCTAGTTGATGAAATATTGCATTTCGCCCTGTGAAATGTTTTGCGTAATGTGTGAATTACTTAAAATATTTCGCCATTGGCGAAATTTTTTAATTTCACACAACTCTATTTCTTTCATGATGCTGAGGGCTTGGGTATGTTTTAACTGTTCTTGGACCCACTGAACATGCAGATTATCTACTGCTTATGGGTTTCCTAGGATATTACTGTTCTTAGGGCTCTATTCTAAATAATGCTGGTTGATTTATTGTAAGGTTATGCTAGTATGGGAACAGAATTTATTTCAATATTTCTTAACTTGTTTTTAGAGTTTATACTGTTGGAGACAAAGATTATTGGTGGGGTGGTGGGGTTAGTTTGTTTATGCCTTTCTTCTGGCTCCATATATTTTGAGGTGGTAACAAAGATGATAATTCTCCTCATATATTTGTTTCTGTATATGGTATTCTGGTGGTGGGGGGTGGGCGTTATTTTATTCTGCACTTTTGCATTCAGCCATGGCCGTGGTGACTGGGCACAGATGATGTGTTCCTTTCTTAGATGGTCCACCTCTGTCGGAACTCTTTTTTGCCACAGATGGGTCTATCTGGGCCACCTGTGGAGGAGCAATCCTTAATGCCTAAGTGGGTTGGCCAGCATGAAGTGGAGCTGAGATCCCATTTTGTTTCAATGTTTTTTGATGTTCTTTTCATTGCTCTGTTATGGGATCTCTGTCAAGTGGTAGGTGAAGGGATGTGTTTTATTGTTTGTTTCTCTTGGCTGTTTGCTCCCATTCTTACCATTTGCTGGGGGATTTAATAAGATTAGAAGGCATAGTTGTGGTACAAAGGATTTGTTGTTTTTTGTTTTGGAGGGCAATAGGAGGGTGTTTTGGGGGGGCCCACAGGTGCAGGTATCCTTTTGTGATAGTTTTGTATTGTTGTCTGATTTTTAAATGATATGCTTCTATTATTATTCAGTAATATGGAGCTGGCCATGGTCGTGTTTAATCTTTCCTTCCCCATGGCTCAGACTCACTTAACTTTTATTACATGGAATATTAAGGGGGTTAATTACCCTCAAAAATATTCTAAGGTTCGTACTCATCTTAAAGTGTATGCTCCCAGATGTTATGTTTCCTAGAGGAGACTCATTTAATTGACTGCCATGTTCACCTGTTATGGTGTACCTGCGTGGGTCAGGCTTATGGCATGGGTATTAACTCTAGGCATGCAGGGCTAGCTATTTTAATAGCTTGCCCCTTCCCATTACCTTACTTCATGAAGTTAAAGATCTGGAAGGCAGGTACATTATTCTACATTGACTGGTCAATAGAACTGAACTGCTTCTCACTTTTCCTTTATGGTCCTCTTATGGAGGAGCCAGGTTTCTTCTCTCATTTTCTTTTTCAGCTCACATTGTGGTCACACTTTCCAGTGATTCTTGTGGGAGATTGGAATACCCTTTACTTCTGGATTTAGATTTTTCTGGTCAACCCTGGACCCGTCTTTCCTCTAATCAATGTGCTTTTTGAGAACTCAAGGACTCATTCAACTTAATTGATCCATGGTGGAAATTACATCCCATGACTTGGAACTACACCTTTTTTTCTAGTCCCCATGGCACTAGCTCAAGACTTGATTTTTTTTAGCCATTCTCTCATTTCAGGGCACCATGCAACCACTATTCTTCCCTGAGTTATCTCAGATCATGCCCTGGAACACCTCAATCTCTCTTTGGATTAAAAAGGTGAAGTGGAAAAAGTTTGATGTTTAAATAATAATCTTCACTCGGAGCATATAACATTACACTTAAAAATCTTCAAAAAAATATTTTTTGGGGAGAATCAAGGCTCACTGGAGAGGCTAGATGTCCTTTGGTGCATATAGAAATGTGCAGTTAGAGGCAACATTATTCAACCTGCTACTCACCATATCAAACAGAAGGTAGCCAAAGCCGCTTTGCTCTTAGCCCAGACTAGGGACTTAGAGTACCAATTTTTCTGTACTCCTACTTACCAGATTAAGCAACTGCTTACTCTCCTCAGAGAGCAAAGTCATGAGTTAAAATGAGAGCAAGTGAAGTTGGCACTTTTTTGAATGCAGACCTAGTATGCTATGCATTGCAGGGTGAGAAGGCAGGACGCTTCATCACCCTGTACTTGAAGAAGCAATAAATGTCCTGCATTGTTCGGTTCCTGAAACAAGAGCAATAATCTTTGGTCTTGACTAAATCTTGAGAGATTGTGGAGTCCTTTCACTTTTATTATTTGGCCTTATATAATATTGTCAAACAAGAGCCCCAGGGGAAACAGATAATTGAATATCTGACTGGAGTGAAGTTGCAGTTTCTCTCAGAGGAGAGTCAGGGACTCCTGCAGCAGCCTTTAACCCTGGAAGAACTGCAGCTTGCCTTACATGCCCTAGCCATGGACAAAACCCCTAGGACTAGATGGTCTCTAGACTAATTTTTATAAGGCCCTACATAATGCCCTTCTTCACCATTTGAAGGGTGTATATGTAAAGGTATATGACCAGGGATATTTACAAGAATAAATGCAGCAAGCTATCATTTCAGTCATCCCAAAACCAGGTTAGGGTGAGAGCCTAGTAACAAATTATCATCCAATTTGTTTATTAACTATTGATTTAAAAATTCTAACCAAAGCCTTGGTTCTACGGTTGCAGAAGGTTTTGGACCTCTTGATTGGGCCAGCTCAAGTGGTTTTTATGGCAGGCAGAATTTCATCTTACGACATTTGGAAACTTGTCCACATTATTTGTACATCTAGGAATGTGGCTACGCCTTGGGTGTTGACCTCCCTGGATGTAGAAAAAGTTTTGACAGTTTCATGGAAATTATTGTTCTCTGCCTTGCATTGTTTTGGGGTCCCATAGGAATTTATCTCCTGGATCCAGCATCTTTATTCTAAGCTTATGGCAAGGATGAGGTACAATAGAGTCCTCTCTTCTTCTTCCCCCCTTACAAATGGTACCAGACAGGGCTGCCCCCATTCTCCTTTTTTATTCAGTCTCTATCTGGAACCCTTAGTATGTCATATTCTTCAATACCAAGAGATTAAAGAAATCTCCCTTGGTGGAAACCAGAATAAACTGTCATAATATGCAGATGATATACTCTTGCACCTTCAAAACCCTATAATTTCTCTTCTTGCTGCTTTGGAAGAGATTGAGTCTTTTGGTCAGCTTTCTTTTCACAAGCTTAATTTAGAGAAAATGTTGATTATGCCATTAAATCATCATACATGGAAAAGGGCCTTGGCTCCCTTGGGTCTCACTTGGGCCTCCACCAGTTTGCCTTGTTTAGGCCTTAAATTATGTATATCAACCTCCCAACTGATTAAGGATAACCTAACCAGTTTGCTACAGGTTATTCGGCAAGACTTTGATTGATAGCAACAGTTACCTTTGTGCTTATGGGGGCACATTAGCATTATTACAAGCAATATTTGACCATGTTTGTTGTACCTTCTTCAGATGCTGGCCATTTTATTGCCTCCTTCATGGTTCAACCATCTCTATTCTCAGCAGTCTGCATTTCTATGGTAAGGAAAGAAGCCTGGGGGGGGGCTATTTAAAATTAGTGGCACCCAAAACATCTGGGGGATTTTATTTGCCTGACTAACTTCTTTATTATCATGAGGCACAGTGAATCCAATATTTTAGATCATCTATGGGGGGAATTGATGGAGTCTCTTACATTCCACAATGGATCACGATAAAATGAGACATTTGCAAATCATTGGGCATTACCTTGGAAGCCTTATTATATATGACATGAGCTAAATTGCCCAGAAGCCTTATCACCTGTCCCACTGCCGTTTCTTTATCCTTATATCAGCAGTTATGCCAGGAGCTATTATTCTCCCCTGGTTGCCTGAGAGATCAATGAATTTGGTCTAATCCTATTTTTTTCAATAAGGAGAACCACTGTTTATAAAGAAGATTGGGTGGATAGAGGTATTACTCATGTCTTTCATCTCCTTTAAGAAGAAACCTAGTTCATGTTTGAGCAATTTCAACAATCTTATGCTGCCAGCACCCATGATCTTTTCTTTTCTGCAAGAGTAACATATGTTGGCCAAGGTACTGGTGTGCCAGGTAGAGACTTCTGAATCACCTCTAGCTTTACAAAAGATGAGAGTTTACCTCCCAAACACATGCAGTTTCTTGTATCTACAGTATTTGGCTCCCCATCAAGGTATTCCTTTTCAGTTTGGATCCCCGCTTGGCATACTGGCCCATGGCCTCAGGATAGACATTTACCCTAGTGCAGTGAGACAAATTGTGGACATACAGTATGAATATATTAGCCTTGATGGTTACCAATTAATGCAATTCATGGTCATATAAAATGTCTATCTCACTTCCATAAAATTATATCAATGGGGGTCTTTTTCACTCTCTTGTATGTACTAGATGTGGGAAGGGAGAGGGCACCTTGCTTCATATTTTGTGGGACTGGTCGAAAGCTCATCCCCCTATGACTGGCAGTTCAGAGAGTCCTGGAACTAGTGCTCAGTCTAGATGGCTCTTTCACAAAGGAAAGATGTCTATTTGGACTCAATCTCCAACCCCTAATTGGTAATCAGAAATGTTATTTCACTTTAATAGTCGCGGTGGTTAAAATATTTATTTTACATCACTCTGATGTATTTAGAATGGCATAAAGTGATTTTCTCAGTATTACATTTGGGAAAAATGGCAGCTTCCTTACAGCACAAACTTCACATTTTTCATGTTAAATGGGACACTCTGGATGCAATTGTCAGATTACTGGATTGTACATAATACATCTTGTAGTTATGAAGTACTGTAGTAGTAGTAGTAGTACAGTGCTGTATGTGTACTGTTTGCTGTATTGTACAAATATAGTGATTTCCTCATCTGTGAGAGGGAGGGTAGTGGGGATTTGCATTTTGGGATATTTTATGCATGTGTTTGTGTTTTTTTTTTGTGTTCTCTTATAGAAAATAAAGTATGCTTTCTAAAAAAAAAAAATCCAAATGGCAGAATTTTGTTAATGTCTATATTCCACAAGATAATAGGACATTATTCTGGTCTAAGGACCTGGTGGCTCAATACCTTCTACTTTCTGGAATCTCAGCCCTGCCACAGCCCCACTTTGTACCCACACAGATGCCATGCAGTACCTTAGTTTAGAGTCCATTGGGACATGCCCCTAATAATTCAATAGGGTAATCTTGTAACTACTTTGTTAGATATTATAGAAGCCAGATTATAATTAAAACCACTGCTCATCTAACAGGAACCTATCAAAAATTGAGAGCTTTTGTGAGATATCAAGCAAGAGATGTCATACAGACAGAAATGTTATGATACACCTTCAGTGATGTGAATGAGTTTTGGTGCATGAGCATGAGGAAACTATTTGATACCGTGCCAGTATAGCATAGTAGCATTGCAGTTAGTAGCATTGTAAATATGACAGCTGAGTTAATGAGTGTGAGAAAATCTATTAAAGCAGGGTAGACTACAGCCAAAAAGATTAAACCCCACCCACATGAACCAAATCAAACACTGACCCTCCCCAATGTATCTGGTTCTTCAGTGGGGCCATACAGGAATGGTCGAGTCATCTATTGTGACTGACCTCCTCAGCTGCTTAATCATAAATGTCTTCATACATTTGCTGATTGATCTTTTGACCCCCTATCTTCCCTCCTATATCCCCATATTTGAGATTAATCATTGCTTTTATAGCCACCCTTTCTTCTTCCTTCTCCTTCTATTGGTCTGATAGTAAGGGTAGGGGGGGGGAATCATTTAAGCCACTAAAATACATACTGCACAATTAAAAAGTAGCGTGTTCATTTAATTTAGCAGTCCAAGGGTATGGGACTTGTTAGCTGCAGTTAAATCTCACTGTCCTGTACTTCCATATAATGAGTCTGACATAGATAACTAACTTAGCTGTTCAATTAATTTAGCGGGTCTCTTGCTACAGTGATCACAGCAAGACTTTTTTTTACAGTGAGATAAATCAGTTCTACAGTATTTTGTTTGCACTGTAACTACAGATAACCTACTGTGATTTACATTCCTGTTATAAGGATGGGGGGGGGGCGCTTTAGTAAATACTGCATATATTATGGTGCCTCCATTTCAAATTAAAAAAATATATTTTTAATATCTTATCTTCCTTCCCATTCCATAAGAACTTGCTTTGTGGGATAAGAGATGCACCATTATTTTGTCAAGTTATAGATGACAAAAACAGCTTGAGCAAACATTGTAGATGGCCTCATCACCCCTCTCCAGGTCTGACAGTGAATGAGTTCATCATATTTGATGTTATGAAGCTGACATTTTTGCAAAAATGCTAACATGAACTATAACATAGAAGGCAAATCAATCTACATTCTCCTTGGACCAGGTATCTTGCCACTGCAGCTGGCTTCAAGGTCAAGGAAGTTCAATGTCTTACTTGTTTATACTACATGGTCCAATTTATAAGGAATTTCAAATGACACAGGCATGATTGAAAAATAAACCATATTCTCCCCCTTCACCGATATATGTAGTGAATGTAAAGGTAGAAGGACAGATCTGGATCCATTCAATTAAATTGTGTGTAAGTTTGTTTCGTAGTCATGGAAATATAAAACTGTAGAAAGATGATTTAACAACATACTATTTTACTAAATGCAAACAGTGATGATGCATACAGAGGGTATCTTCAGAAAGAACACATCAACATGTATATATTTTAAGTAACTTTTCCCATTCAGATAACGAATCCAGTTATGGATTAATATTGTATTGTAATAAAAGGCAGGTGTAAGGGAGCTCCTCAAGACCTGAAAATGTTTTCATAACCACGTTGTCTTAAACTGATTATACAACATTAAACAATCTATTCAAAGGCATGTGGCATTAATTTATTACACCAATTATAAAAGAATGTGTAGATACAGTTAAAAAATAGTTGCAAACCTGTTTGTTACAATTAAACATGTTTCCTTTACATAACACAACGGTTAAGCTGCTCAGAGCACTGTCCGATTCATACATTCAGTTTGGCAGCTAAACAAATCACAAGATGTCCATTTTCTGCATGCCAGGAAACACTCTACACCATTATTAATCTCAAGGACAAAGTAAGACACAATCTGAATATACAAACATATGAAGAAGCCAGCAGAAGAAGGCCATTTGGTCTACCAAGGCTGCTCGTATTCTGGGTCCACAGCTTCAGCTAATGTCCCTGCCCTCCCTCCCCACTCCTCCCATCCTCCCTACCCATGATCCTTAGTTTCCCCTTATGCCTATCCCAGCCTATCTTAAAGCTGCCCACTGTCTTCAGTGAGATGACCTCTTCCGGCAGTGCATTCCAAGCGTCGACCATCATCTCTGTGAAGAAGTGCTTCCTGATCTCTCTCCTAAACCTTCCACCCTCTAGCTTAAGACTGTGCCCCCCTAGTGTTATGGTTGCCACTCAGGTTAAAGAGACTCTCCTTATCAGCCTTATTTATCCCTTTCAAGTACTTGAAGGTCCCAATCATGTCCCCTCACTTTCTCTCCTGTCCTCCAGGGAGTACATTTTCAGTGCCCTCAACCTCTCCTCATATGCCTTACCCTGCTGATCCACTGTCATCATTGTAGCCCTCCTCTGCACCTTCTCCAGCAGGTTAATGTCCTTTTAGAGGGTGTGGGCACCAGTACTGAACTCCATACTCTAGATGCAGCCTTACCAGTTATATATTATATTATATAATATCACATAATATATATTAGTATAGTAATGAAACTACTGCTTGGAATGGCTTGTGCAGACATTGAGAATGTCATTATAATAGACTAAAACTAATACAATTGTACTGATGGCACCAGCCAAGACTATAACATGTGTGCATCTTATGCAAGTAATACATAATAAATTTTTTGTAACCCCTTATCAATGTAAAACAGGTTAACTAAGATCCCTTTCCCCCTGAAAATGTTGCAAACTGAAAAGGGCTAGTTTTTAAAACTCAGGTAATTTCTACTGTCTAACAGGCAGCTCCAAAAACATTTTCAGGTCTTTAAGAGCTCCCTGACACCTGCCTTTCAGTACAGTACAATATTAATCCACAACTGGATTCACGTTCTGAATGGGAAAAAGTTACTTAAAATATATACATTTTGATGTGTTCTTTCTGCAATGATGGAATGGATTTTAGACTCATGAGGATCACCTCAAACATTATTTGTTTCCCTCTTACAAAAATTTTTAATTTGTCTCTTTGTACTGGTCAGTTCCTTGACATTTGGAAGCAGGCTACTATTGTTTCTATTTTCAAGTCCGGGGATATAACCAGTGTAAAGACTATCATCCAGTTTCTTTGTTGGCCTCACTTTCTAAGATTTTGGAGCAAATCATGTTTGACAGCCTTGGTTGGGTTCAGACAGGCACTCCACCAGGCCCTGGACAAGGGTCTATTTAATGTGGTTGCCTTTGTGGACCTGACCAAGGCCTTTGATTTGGTCAATCACAATTTGCTATTGTCAGCTCTTAATAATTTAGGTTTGTTTTCTGAGGTTGTTGGATGGATTGGGAGCTACCGTTTCGGCCCTCTCCCAATCAACAAGGATCAAGAGAAGTACTTCTTTGTCTGTTGTTCCACGGGATGTCCCTCAGGGATCTATTTTGGGCCCTTTTATTATTAAGTTTATTTTTAAATTCACTACCTTCAGTTTGTTTAAATACCCAAATCCTTCATTACGCTGATGATCCAGTGATCCTCACGAGCGATTCTAACTTAGGGGAAATAAGTAATGATCTGGCCTGTAATTTTGTTGCTGTACAGAACTGGTTTAATGATAATACATTGCTTCTGAATGGGAAAAAAAAAACCTAAGACAATGTTTTTTTCACAACCAAAGAAAAAGATTAAGTGAGATCCCCACCTTCTCATTGCTTGCTTTGAAGGGAGATGTCATTGAACAGGTTCAAACTTTTAAATGTCTAGGGCTTATACTAGATGAACTGCTCACCTATGAACAGCATGTTAATACAATGATTAAACTAGTTCATCAGTGATTAGGTTGTCCTTATAGAAATAACTCATTACTTGTCCCATCCACTAGATTGTTCTTGTCACAGAGTTTTCTCTTACCTTTAGTAGATTATGGTTTGTCATTCTATCATTCAGCTGGCCAGAGGTTATTAAATAAGGGTAAGACATTGATGAATCAAATAGCAAGACTTGCCACATAGTTACCATTTTCAACACATCACTGTAGTCTTTATGAAAATTTGGGTTGGTTATAGTTAAATCAGAGGTATCAGTTACAAACTGTGATCCTGGCTTGGAAAGTTACACTTAATAAGGTAGCTTGTTCTTTTCATTAACTTTTTGAAAAACATGTTTCTCTAACTCAAACTTGATCTACTTAATGTACTTGGCTTATAGGTCCTATGATGAAAACTTCTACTGGACAGATATCTTTCTTTCATTCTTTGCCAGCAGTACATAACGCTTTGCAATTATCTATAACTGGTGTTTGTAATACATTATGGGCTCAATTCTCAAAGCCCTGGGAGTGATGCAAGGTGCCTGCACCAAACATAAATGGCACAAGTGGCACCTAGCATCAACAACTGCCCCCTGAGCTATTCACAAAGGCAGCCTATGTCAACCACAGGCTGCCTTCCCCAAACAGGGCTTGCATCACAGGGGCACCCCAAACCAGGCTATGACATGGTGCAAGGGGGAATGTGGCAGTCGCAGGCTGCCACATTTCTGAAAGTGCTATTCACAGAACTCTCCCAGAGGGAGAAATTCTAATTACCCGTAGACCAGCCAGGGCTGGTCTAAGGGTACTTAAATTATTCTCCTATGGGAGAGTTGCCTATGTGCGGCAATGTGCTGTTGTTCCCGATTCCACATGTTGTCAGTAAGAAAACTTAATATTAACCTTCATGCCCTGCAGGCCCGGTGGTGCTGAGGGTTGAGGTGCTGGATGCCACACCTCGCGCCATGTCAGTGACCCAGTTCGAGAACAAGCCTGGGATCTGGGGGTCGGCAGAGGAGGGAGATAGACTGAGCATCTGGAGGAGAGCTCTCCACTCCCTGGGGAGGGATTCAGGGTTCCCTGGCACAGTAGAGACCCCCGGTGGTGATTGGAGGTATTACTCATGCACGGGGTTAGAAAGTGGAGGAAGAGCATGGCAGACATCAACGGGGCAGCCACTTGCAGATATCATTGCACGGCTGTGCTCAGGGCAAGTAATACAGTGGAAAACCCCTCTGGCCACCCAGTGAGATGATGGAGGCCCCAGTGGAGCACCCACATCCCTAACGTCAGCCCAGTGCACCCAGGTCTCTCCAGGGCCAACCCGGTGATGAAGGTAAGTCCTTCACACACAGATAAAAAGAGCTGCCAAGTGAGGGTGGATCCAGCCCCACAGGTGATCTGGGGGTTGGTCTTGCTGAGGTCATCTGGGAGGAGAGCCGGGGGAATGCAGGGCTTCAGGCCGGAGAGTAGAGGTGCATCCTAGTGGGTACTCCCGAAGGATGCCCAGGTGGTTCGGAGACGATAAAAAAAAAAAAGCCTTCACGCCCCCCCAATCCCTAATGTAGCCAGACATAAATATAAATATTCGCACCCATGCCCCTTCTCAATCCCCGATGTAGCCAGAAATATAAGTAATTAGTATCCTCCATGCCCACTCCATGATCCAGCCAGAAATAGGAATAAATATTATTGTCCGTGCCCTTCCCTGTTCCCCAATGTAGTCAGACATAATAATACATATTTTTATCCATGCCCCTGCCCCAATCCCCAATATAGCCAGAAATAAGAATAAATAGTATCATCTATGCCCCTCTCCCCAACCCTAAAGGTGCCAGTACCGCTATCAATTAAGTGTCCATATTCCCTGGTGTTATAGTTGTCTTCCACCCTTCCACCCCAGCTGGTAGTGTCCACCACCCCACTCCCCCATCCTGAAATAGTACCAGCGACCAGCACCACCCACCACAAACCTCCATGGTGGGCCACTGACTGCACTGTCATTGAGCGTACTGTAAGGTGTAGCGCTTATACTTTATAGTGTGCTCAGTGACAGTAAAGTTGGTGGCCAGTCACAGAGATGTGCAGTGGGTTGTGCTGGTTGTCAGCGCTGATTTGGGATGGGAGGAGTAGGGTGCTGGACATTACCTTCTGGGGTACGAGGGTGTGGGGCCACTGTACCACCAGAGCTTGTGAATACTTAATTGATAGTAGTACTGGCACCTTTGAGGTTGGGGAGGGGGGCATAGACGATAGCATTTGCTCTTATTTCTGGCTACATTAGGGATCAGGGATGGGGCATGGAGGATACAAATTACTTATATTTCTGGCTACATCAGGGATCGGGGCATGGGTGATGATATTTTTGTTTGGCTACATCAGGGATTGGGTAGGGGGAATGGAGGATATAAATTACTGTTGTTTCTGGCTACATTGAGGATCAGAGAGGAGGGCTGCTAGATCACCAGGGTCTAGAATGGCACACAGCTGCCTCCGGCATGTGGCAAACACACCCGATGTGTTGTATGTTTAGTGTCTTGCCACGGTTGATTCAAGCTGTGGGACTTTGCCACCAGGACCCTGCCCAATAGTGAATCAGGTGCATGGTCCCTGGTACACCGGGCTTTGGTGCAAGCTGTTGTTTGCCGCAGCTTGTGCCGATCAAAGCCCATGTTGAGAATTGGGCCCAATCTGTCTTTAAATCAGTTTTAAAGAAACATATTATTGTTACTGATGTTTGTGCTTTCTTTACTGTTTGTTAGTTCTGTCAGTTGATTATATTTCTGTTTGTTTAAGTATATTTGTTATTTGTTCTGGTTGCTCATGTAAATGGGTTTTTGGCCCATGGACTTTTCCAGATTTTAGATAAACAAAACAAAACAAGATTACTGAGAGACAGGCAGTTCAGTTTGCAGGGACCAAGGTACAGTATATTCTGTTTTGACCCACAATATTTGCAGGTGACAGTAAAATCTTTCTGATTCATTAATTATTTTCTTTTAAGTCAGTCCAGCTGTTTACTGTTAGGATATTTTAGTATCTGTCAAAATATTCTTTTTGGTTGGTCTTTGTGTGAATTAAGCAGGAAACGACTTGGTTAACAAATTGAATAAATAAAAATAAGTAAATTAGGTTTAAAGGCTAACAAATATAAACTATTAAAATAGCACTAGGTATTCAGTGAAGTGCCATACCCATGACTTCTAGGAGTAAAACATGCTACCCTTTTCCTTAAAAAAGGACTGTGCTTTCTTAAACTGCAGGGAAGCACAGTCATGTAAACTGTATGTAAAACTTAGCAAAATATATACAAATATTTGGACTTGTGCTGCCAGAGATCAGCTGAGGGATAGAGGATTTAGCATCTGGCTGATGGCTCTCCTCTCCCTGGGGGAACAGGTTGTGCTGCACCACTCCTGCACTGCCACCGCATGGAGGTGTAGTAGTGTGGCAGCCGCTGTGGCCAGAATGGGGGGTGCTTAATGGCTGATGTGCGGTGTGTGTGTGTGTGTGTGCCTCTACCTGCATTTGCATCAGTGGCATTGCATGTTGCCAGCTACCAATGAGGAGAAAATGGAGGGAGTAAAATCAATGTGGTGTGCCAGAATGAAGCCTGCCATACTTTAGACCCACACTGTCTCCCAGGCAAGGTCACACCTGGATTGGGTCATTGCGAGGGGGGGGAGGAATACACCTTATCTCCTGGCCCTGTCATGGGTGGTAACTCATTGGGGTTTTAATGGCTGGTATGTCTTGGGGAGGTGTGTGCTGTCCTGGAGCAGTGTGGGGTTGAAGGGGGCAAGCACCACACAACTAGATAAATACCTTGATAAAAAAAAGTACATATATTGTAAAATGCAGTGGTAGCCAGGGATAAGTAGTGGTATATTTAGATTTATGAAATGGCTAGAATAAATCTAGGAATCTCATTAGCTGAGAGATGTCACCTGACCAAGCATTAAATCACTATAAACAGATGGTCTGGTGCTGAATCTAATTTTTACAGAAAAAAAAAACTACCAACTCAGAAATATCACTATACCTCTCAAATTAAAAAAAAATACTAGCCACCATATTGAAAATCTTAGCCTTTATTACTACCATATTTATCAATCATTTGTTATAAAAACTCAGTCTTTCAACACACACAATAACAATTACAGACATACTACACGTTCTCTAGCACTTTCCCACCATGTAAATAAAATGCTGACTCTCTTAACAGGTCAAAATAAACTCTGTGACCTCCATTAAAAAAACACGGTTTACACACAATCAGCCACTTTGACACCATCCAGAAATTCAGTGTCAGGTGACTTGCAATCATTTTCTACCATTATTTTTTCATTCATTAATTTTGCCCAATAGCCCTACAACGTTTCTCTTTCAAGCTCACTGACTAATCATCTGTATGGCCCATATTTGTGAAGCACCAGCTATCATGCAGAACTGCTACAGCTGAAATGCGAGTAGAGGGAGAGGTGGGCTTCTTCAATTGTTGAGCTGCCACCTATGCCACAGCATGGGTGGAGGGGCACTTCACATACCAGGGTTGGAGGCCTTTACATTCACTTAGGTAACACAATAGTGGAGCAGAGTTGTGCAGCATGCAGTGGGGTGGAGAGGAAGAGCTATTCACTACATGCAGTGCAAAGCAGGATGGCGACCATGATCCTACTCACCTGCAGTAGCATAACTTAGTTTCTTTTTTCAAATGAACCATAAATGTCTCTCACAGCTCTGCAAGTGAACTCTTCTCATGACCCATGGAACTCTGTGTCGGGCAAGGCTGAAACTAAAATGACCTGCTGAAATCAGGGCTGCATAACATGACTGTCTGCAACTGGTCCCATTTATATCCCCTGCCTCATTTGTACTGGTTATGGGAGATGGGGTGAGTGAGTGACTCTTCCTTTCTCTGCTGTCTGATCCTGTTTTGGGGAGGTGGGAACAGCAGCAAAGAAAGGCAGCTGCTGCTTTAAATCTGCTCCTTCACCTCAACTGCAGACTTTGTGTAGGCTAGGAGAGTAAGTGATTGTATAGGTTTTGTAGTACTGAGGGGGTGGCTGAGTCACACAGCAGCAAAGATGCTGGTATACAAAATGACTGCCAGCACACTGCTTGTTCACACACTTTCATGGCTTATTACTTACTTATACACTGGAAGTGTAAATAAAGTCAAACATACTGTATCTAAGTTATACCTTTGATAAAGGACCATGTACCCAAAACACATCAGGTATTACCTGATTTATATGCTTAAAAGTGGCTTTTAATAAATGTTTTTAACCCAATGGTGCTGGACGTTTATCCGTTCTTATGGTGGTGAGCACCCCCATTATTTGCTGGTTTATATATGTAAGTTATGTTTGCTTGTCAGGGACCTGCAGTGAGATTATCATGATATTCACATTCCAAGTGAATAACAAAGAAAATATTCTTACTAGCAGTCCTTCAGAATAGAAACTGACATCAGGTCACAGAATGAGTGTGCACAGAATGTAACTGGTATTGCTATAGCTACAGTTATTGTGTTGTGAATTTAAGCTTCGTCTGTGAATTATTGGTGAAGTGCCAAACTTCATGCTATGCATTCAGTATCATAAAGTTGGCACTTAAGCAATTCAAAGTGTAGAAGAACACTGTTCCCTCCCACACCCTCTGTAGTACCTAACCCCCTTTCCCTCCTCCACCCAGACCTGACCATCATCTAACATCAAGTATGCCCCTTCCCCCATCCACACAGCAGTGCCCAGTGCACTTTTCCTCCTCTACTTGCACCACACTAAAAGTAATGAAACCCCTTCCTTGCCTGCCAACTCAGCAGCAATCCAAATCCTCCTCCACCAGCCCTCCCAAAAAGACAAACCCTCTCCTCCACCGACGAGCACTCACCACCCTCCAATTTCTTGCAACACAGAGAGGTGTCTGACTCAAGCAAAGTCTGAATGCAGCCTTATAGTAAGGTTTACCCTCCCATTGGTTCAGACAGTGGCTGGCAAAGGTGGTGAAAGGAGGATCTGCACATGTTGTTGTCCTTCTCAGTGCTCCTTATTCTGTATCCTCTCTGGTTGCAGCTTGAAAGTTAGAGTTTTACTTAGCTCAGATCCAGTCACAAGGTGCCACTCTGCATGTGGGGGAGGGGGGGAGGCATGGTGGATGCTAAGTAGATGGGGCAAGAGGGTTGTCTTTTTTGCAGAGTAGGGATGAGGAGCTGTTAGGAGGATGGGTGGTTGTGCAGATTGGGCCTGGAAGGTGGGTGTGCTATGATTTTCTTGTGTGGGACTAGGGAAAGAGGAAGGGTGCATTAGGTGTTGCTGAGTGCATGGGGGAAGGGGTGTACTTGATTTTAAATGATATTTGGGTCTGGGTGGGGTGAACAGAGTAGGGTTTTGGATGCTATATAGGGCGAGGAGGGAACATTGTTTTCTTGGGCAGCCAGCCCTCTGCCTGCTATGCAAAGTGATATTTCATGAGTGAAGAGTCACTTCATGGAGCTTTCACCCAGCAAAGTGTTACACTATCTGGAATTTTGTGAGTGGAGTGCCACATCACGTGGTCTTTGCCAGATGAAGTTTGCAATTCACTATGTGTAGCATTAGGCAAAGACAGAAAGAGGAAATAAGGGGAAGGATCCAGATTCATTTCAGTGCAGTGCAGTAACTGCTCATTGCTGTTTTTGTTTTAAACCTAGATTTGTGGGCTTTTAGTGGAACTGTTATTTCTTTGCTGTCTTTACTTAGAATTGTTTTTGGGCTGTTGAAAATTTAAAACCTAGTTTGGTGTGCTTCTAGTGGTGCTGTTTTCCTTTGCTATCTTTACTTCCTGCAAATTTTTGCTCACCCTGCCTCCCCTGCACCCCACTCTTAATTATATGTCCTGTTATATCTGATTGACAGGAGCCAAGGACAGGGAATAACAGGGGTTGTGGAGCAGGAGGGGCATAAGGCGGAGGATTTTCATGACAGTAAATTGATAAAGAGGGAACTACAAGGAGAGCTTTAGTAACAGACAAGTACTGGAATAGCAGTATAAGTGCAGTATGATGTGGGGAGTGGTGCAATGCAGTGGATGCGGGGCAGTCATATTCAGGCAGACCTTCTGGATGCTGAGGTGCTACCCTATCTACAGGCATCTCTCTGGACTGCAGGATGAGGTAGCCAGACTCAGACTGGAAGTAAACTTGGTCAGGAGAACCTTCACCCCTTTCCAGAGACCACCCAGTCCAATGCTGCTGCCTCAAAGGATTTCAAGAATGAGAAGCACTTGGATGACAGTGGACTCAGGGAGGGTTAGAGTGATCAGGCAGAGGCACATCCCAATTCCTATTCCACTCCAGAACTCATATTCTGCAGTGGCTGACTGGGACAACCAAACAGAGGTACCCAGAGAAGTGGAAGGGCAGGATGTGGAGGTCAACCAAGGAGGTGACCTCAGTGGGGAGAGCAGTAAACCCCAGAGAAGGAGGAATCAAATTCTGGTGGGGCAGTCTATCATAAGAAGGATACAGCTAGGAACACAGGAGGGGGAGGATAGGGAGGTGAGGTGCCTACCAAGTGACATGACATGGAGGGATGGGAGAAAGATCCTGGGGATCACCGGAAAAGAAAGATGGGAGGGTGAGTGGGATGTCATTATCCACCTAGGTACTAATGACCTGACAAATGGGGAGCCTAAGGAAGTTCCGGAAGAGTTTAGGAAATTGGAGAGGGGTCTCAAGCAAGTAACTACTTCTGTTGCCTTCTTGGAAGAAATACCTGTAAGAGGCATGGGAGAGCATAGGGGCACATACACCAGGAACTTTAACTCATGGTTGATGAACTGGTGCTGTGAGGAAGGGTTTGGATTTATTGGTGGCTAGGGACCCACCTTGAGGGATAGGGGCTTGTTCAAGCCTGATGGCCTGCATCCATCCTGGAATGGGCTCCAATTACTCAATGATAAGTTTAAATGCTGCATGGACAAGCATTTAAACTAGCCAAGGGGGTGGCAGGCCAGCAAGGAGGGTACCTATTTGCCCAGCCCCACAGCTAGCAGTGGAACCAGTGAACAGGAGGAGTGAATATCTCTACAACGCAGTATGGAAAAGATAGAGATAAGCACCCAATGAGTGGATAGGCAGAAAGGAGGCAAAATTCAACAGAAGGGCTGACAGCATGGAGAACCAGTGATAAAGGACAACCAGGGAGGGGGCTGGAGTAGAACAGCTTAGCAGTCCAGGGAGTTCACATCATGGAAAGCCAAGTGTGCCAATGCCAGGAGCCTTAGCAACAAGATGGAGGATCTGGAGGCTGCCATGATGCAGTTGGATCTGGACATTGTGGCTATCACAGAAACCTGTTGCAATGATAACTGTGACTGGGAGATGGCCATATCCAGCTACAAAATATTCAGAAGAGACAGGGCAGGCAGGAAGGGAGGAAGAGTGGCACTTTATGTGAAAGATGGTGTGACAGGGTGACCTCTATCATGGGTGGGTACCCCAGTAAGGAGATGTAGGCCTACCCTTATGCCACCCCCATTCAATGCTAACTGTAGAAGTAAAGTGCATTAGTGCATTTAAAGAAATAAAATGCATGAGAAAATGCATTTAGTGCACAGAATGGTGAATAGAGTACTGCAGTGCAGCCACATATATAAGAAAAGTAATGGTTTAAAATAATTATCCCAACAGTAAATGCTGCCTGCTATATAAAGTGCAAATTGCTAGAAAGGAAGTAAACATGAATAAAGTGCCTCAAATTCCTGAAATACTATTGAAGGCTCTAAATGCATAAATGTGCAAGGTGCTTGTGTAAAATAAGAATAAAAAGATTGTTTAGCTCATGCTTTATAAGGGGCTTGTATTGCCTTCACAAATGCCAAAGAGCTGCAAGATTGGAAGTGCAGAATGCTTTAACCAAGCTGTTTCCTGGAGGTTGAATAATGGGCTGATGGAATTTAGGAATATAAATGTGTTTGTATATGCACACCTGTGGGACTTTAAAGTGCATGCAGTGCTACATTTATGCTGGAAACAGAAAATGCTTTAAGAAATTACAAGGTGCCTAAATATACAGGTGAATAAAATGGATGGAAAGGTGAAGTGCAAAGAAGCTAAATTTTATATATTAACAATGGGCTAACACCAAGAGAAAAACAAGCAAGAGCGCCTTTAGTGCCTTAGCTCTAAAATGGAACCAGTCTGTAATTTAGCCCCAGGCTGTGTTTGTTGCAGAGAAGGCCTGTTTGTTAACCCCACCCTCCATTTAAAAAAAAATGAAAGGTGCATTAAAAAACCTGAAATTAGTTAAATGATAAAAAGGGGTTACTACAGTTCTGAGGTTTCCTGAAGGAGCATTAATGTTTTGCAGTTGCCATATAAGCCCAGGAAGAAAACTAAACAGTTCAGTATCGTACCTGACTGCAGGACTGCATCTGAGGTTTTCTATAAGGGAGCAATGCCCTCTGCAGTCCCCTCTTTATACAGCCTTACCTGTCACTCAAAGGTAACTAAGGAGGGATCCTATGTTAGTTGCCAGGCAATTAAGCATTGATGAAGTTTTACTAGCCTAGTATTACGCTTGATGCTTGGTTATTTGATTATCTCAATGTGTAGTGTTGTATTATAATGTATAGTGGGTCACCGTGTGTTCATAGACTAACCTAGCTAGTTTTCTTTTGTATTTTGAGTTTAGGATCTAGTCAGGTGACCCCACCCAGAATGCATTTAAACCTTCCACTGAGGCTTGATGTTAGATAGGGAGTCAGTAGAAGACTGACTGAGGTAGAAGAAAGACATTCCAGTAGTGTGGGCTCACGCTGGTCATTTTGACTGAAGCCTAGAATCTGCTAAAGCAAAGCAGTGACCTTTTCTAACCTTTATTTTGACATTTTTCATCTGATTTCTGTACATATAAGTTTTCGTTTTATGACAAAATAAAATGACAAATGCCTCTGGGCATTTTTTATGCACTGTGATTTGAGTCTGTCTGGTATTTGTTATCCTGAATACCCACACTCGGTGACAGATGGCATAAAGGCCACAGAGATCAAGGAGGAACAAAATGGGGGAGAGATACAGTAGGTTAAGCTGGAAAGGAAAATGGGGTTAGCCATCCACACAAGGGTGGTCTACAGACCACCAGCCCAGGAGGAAGAAATGATAGGGGGCTGATGCTAGCCATCCAAAGGATCCCAGACAAGGGTGAGGTGGTGCTGGTTGGAGACTTCAATATTCCAGATGTGGACTGGAGCCTCCCAGCAGCAGCATCAACCAGGAGCAGATTTATCCTGGACTCCCTTCAAGGTGCCTTCCTCAAGCAACTGGTCATGGAACCAACACGGCAGAAGGCAATACTGGACCTTGTGCTCACAAACAGGGAGAGTGTGATGGGGGTAACAGTGGGGGAGCACCTGGGAAACAGTGACCACTCATCACTGTGGTTTGAAATCACAGAAGGAGCTAAACCAAACTTCACAAAAACACGTATCCTGGATTTTAAGGAGGCAGACATTCAGAAAATGGGGAGATACTTAAAAGAGGCATTAATGGGAATGGGAAGGGAATCGGGGGTTGAGGAACAGTGGCAATATTTAAAACAGGGATTACAAGAGGAACAGAATTATGCATTAAGCAGGTTAGCAAAAGGAAAGGGAAGAAGAGGCCATTATGGTTTTCCAAGGAGGTAGCGGAGAAAGTAAAAGCAAAAAAGATAGCATTCAGGCAATACAAGAAGACAACGGCAGAAGGGGATAGGGAGAAGTACCAGGAGAAGCAAAGGGAGGTGGGGAGGTCAGTAAGGGAAGCCAAAGCTCAGACAGAAGAGTGCATTGCTAAATCAGTGGGTAGAGGGGACAAAACCTTTTACAGGTACATAAGTGAAAAAAGAAGGGCAAAAGGAGGGATAGTGAGACTGACGGAGGAGGATGGGGCAGCATGGAGGATGACAACAGTAAAGCTGACATATTTGAACAGATATTTGTGTTCACTTTTTACTGAGAAAGAGGAGGGTAATGGGCCTGAAGGGAATACAAGGGGTGGGAATGACACAGAAATGGACACAAGTCCCTTTACATGGGAAAGGGTCTTAAAGGAACTAGAAGGATTAAGAGTCAATAAAGCAATGGGGCCAGATGGGGTGCACCCCATGATCATAAAGGAACAAAGAGATGTGGTGGCTGAACCTCTGGCAATCCTGTTTAGCCGGTCACTGGAAACAGGGGAGGTACCCAAATACTGGAGGACAGCAGATCTTCCCTTATACAAAATCAAGAACAAAGAGGAAGCTGTGAACTACAGAGTAGTCAGCCTGACCTCGGTAGTGGGGAAGATCATTGAAGCACTACTGAAGGAGAGATTGGTGGAACATCTGGTTGCCAACAGACTACATGACCCAAGGCAGTATGGTTTCACCAGGGTGAGGTCATGCCAGACCAACCTCACTGAATTTTTTTGACTGGGTGGCAAGGGAGGTGGCTCAGGGAGGGCAGTGGACATGGCCTATCTGGACTTCAGCAAGACCTTTGGCACTGTGCCACATAGAAGGCTAGTAAACAAACTGGGGAATATGGGAGTGGGCAGGACAGTAATGCGGTGGGTAGGTAATTGGCTGGGTGGCAGGACACAGAGGGTGGTGGTAAATGGCTGTCACTCCACAGAGGGAAGAGTGACCAATGGGGTACCACAGTGATCAGTGCTGGGACCGATCCTATTCAACATCATAAGTGACATTGTGCAGACCTAGAAGGCAGAATTTCCCTGTTCACTGATGATACAAAGCTCTGTAACAGATTGGAAATGCCAGAGGTGTAGACAGAATGAGGAGGGACCTGCAGAAGCTTGAAGAATGGTCAAGGGTATGGCAGTTGAAATTCAATGCAAAGAAGTGCAAGATAATGCATATGGGGCACAAAATCCCTGGAACAACATATCAGTTGGGGGGTGAGAATATAGCATGCACCAAGCAGGAAAGGGACCTTGGGGTTATCATCTCTGATGACCTCAAGATAGAGAAACAGTGTGACAAGGCAGCAGGTAAAGTAAATAGGATGCTGGGATGCATAGGCAGGGGCATCACCAGAAGGAAAAGGGAGGTCATAATTACACTATGCAAGACACTAGTGAGGCCCCACCTGGAGTACAGTGTACAGTTCTGGAGACCTTACCTACTGTATGTAAGAACATATGGTAGAGAAGGTTCAGAGGAGGGCAACAAAGATGGTAGAGGGATTGCATCACAAGTCCTATGAGGACAGGCTGAAGGACTTGAATATGTACTCCCTGGAGGAGAGGAAGGAGAGAGGGGATATGATAGAGACATACAAGTACCTTACAGGGAGGAAGAGGGTGATGGAATACACTATATTTCAGTGAAAAATATATTCCAGGACTAGATGGCATGGGATGAAGTTGGAGGGAGGGTGATTCAGAAACACGAGGAAGAATTTATTCACAGAAAGGGTGGTGGACATGTGGAACACCTTACCAGAGGAAGTGGTGGGGGCTGAAACAATCATATGATTTAAGAATGCATGGCATAGACATAAGGGAATTCTGGAGGTCAGGGATAAGGGGCAACAGATTTCTAGAAAAACATAAAGTGAACTTACAAGCTCAAATGGGCAGACTGGGTGGACCATAGGCCCTTATCTGCCGACAGTGTCTATGTATCTATGCGAGTCATAGATGCACGTTGTATAGTTCTATGCATAGTGATGTTTAATCACTCCTATCCAACCAGACATTATGATAAAACATCTAGGAACCTTAAATAAGACATTTATAATGAGGAAATTAGCTGAGGTTATATCATCCCCCCTGTACAATATCGTAAATTCCTCACTTTGATCACGTGAAATACTGTAGAATTGGAATTCTGCACTGTTGAACCCAATTTTCAGAAAGGTGCTAAAACTCAGGCTGGTACCAACTGACCTGTAAGTCTAACATCAGCAGTAGTTAAGGTACTAGACACTACCATTAGGGATAGCGCTGAAAACATAAACAATACAAGGCTTGACGGCAGTGCATAATATGGGTTCATGAAAGGAAGATCATGCATTACTAACTGGATACATTCTATGCAAGTTATTCAGGTCCTAGAGGATGGCAGAACAGTTGATGTAATATATTTGGACTGTAGTAAAGCCTTTTATAGTGTCTCCTATCACACATTCATTATGAAATTAGACAATATGGGATTAAACAGAACAGTGCTAAGTTGCATAGATAATTGACTGCATGAAATGCACTTATCATACCCATTAAAGGTGGCAAGCAGTGTGACAAAGGGCTCAGTATTTGGACCTGTCATTTTTAATATTTTTGTAAATTACATGAAGAGATGGATCAAAATAATGGTTACTAAAGTTTGCAGAAGATAGCAATGTTGGGGATGAAGTCAGGGACAGTAAGGAAGCAAGCTCTCCCCAAGACCTGAATAGGATATCACAGTGAACAGAACACAATGGCATGCCTCAAGATATGCATAAATGTGTAGTTATGCATTTTGGCAGAAGTTATACATACCATAAAAATACCTTTAAGCAGCAGTATTTATTAGTCAACAAAAAATTCATCATAGAGTTTTTTTTAGCAAAAATGCATTTCTGATAACCTTAGATTCATGTTGAGTATATTTTTTCTTTTCTCAGATGTTGTTAAACCTTTTTTACAGCTGATTTTGTAATTAATGGCTCACTTCACTAAAGATGACCGCCATTCACCATGTTTAAAAATCTCTTTCCCTGGTGTTACTTGTTGACTGTACATGCTAGATTTATGCTGTAGTTATATTTGGATGGTTCTTCTGCATGTTTCTGATAATAAACAGCACAAAATATAAATTTTTTTCATGGTTGGGATGGCATGGGTGTGGAAACTTTTAAAACTTCAAGACCTAATATCTTGGTTCAGGAATGAAGGAAAACAAAAAGAAAAATGTGCATCTTGATATTTTTTGCCGGACGAACCTTATTACTGAAAAATGTGTATGGTTACTAACAAATACTGTTACTTTAAATGGAATTCAGCTATGATTAGCTCAAATAGAGAAAGACTTTGAAATCATGATTACCCTGTACTTAAGACCTAGCACATGCTAAGTAATCACATCATCAAAAGAGCTAACCATGTACTACAGTATATGTGGAAAGAGTACTCAAAGGGCTCTGGACTCTTCAGAGTTTTGAGTAAGGGATTGGTGGTTGTAGTCCTAAAATTTCAGAGCCTAGCTGAGAAGTGTGATAGGTCAGTCAGACAGGCTGGAGAACCAGAGGCAAGGAATTTATTAACAGTATTATCCATAAGTAATCTAAGTCTGGTTCTGAAGGTAGCCATCCCTTAAAGCTCACAGTGATGTTACACCTATTGGTATTAAAGGCAATATGACAAATGTAGTTATAAACAGGTCTATATCTATTCCCTCAATTACCAGATTAAGAAATGAATAAAATTACACCATAGTCCAGCAAGGGAAGAACAATTTCTTGCAGCAGCTAAGCAGGCCTCATCTGTAAGCCTCCATTTGCAGAAGGGCAAGGTTGTTATTTAATTGTACTTTCAAATGATTTAGATGCTCCTGATAGGTCAGACCATCATTAAAATGGAAGCCTACATATCTGAAGCTGCTCACAATCTCTCTTTTAGCACCCACAATATACATACCCTACTTGGAGAATTTGCCCAAACTGCCAAGGTGAAAAACATGACTTTTGTTTTATTTTTTATTTAGTAAGTTTGTTTTGTGTTTCCAGCTCAGAAGCAATGCAAAATTTAAGCAATAATGCCTGACAGGGTGTGTGTCATGCTGGGATAACGTCATGCCTCAGGTGGTTGGGCACGAGGCCGCAGGCCGAGTGCATCTAACGATTGAGGTGTGACATTATCCCAAACAACACACACCCTGGAGGGCATTATTGCTATTATACAATGGCTCGTTGTTATACAGAATAAAAAAAATATTTGAAAGATGTTTTTGTGTGGAAAAATATTTTTGTTTTTTAAGAGAAGATGAAACAATCAAGCAGAAACAAATCAAGCAAGCAATCATCTCCAGGTTCACAGTGAGGCTGAGACTAGACCCGTGATTTTGTACTGGGATAACATCATGGGTCCAGCCCAAGACTGACCAATCAGAATCCAGGATCCTGTCTTGCCATTGTATAATGTGACTTAAGCCCCAGTTATTATTGCTTTACCTGTACAGTTCCTATAGTTAACTGTGTCATTGGCACAGAGATGTATTTTAGAGGAACCACTGTGATAGGTGAGGAATTAAATAAGAAAAACAGAAAGAGGCCTACTATGGATCCTTGTTTGACTGCAGTATAAACTTTCCAAGAAAAAAGTGTAACCCACCCCTGGGGTTGGGTTTACTATTTTTTTCCCTCCCCTGGTCTTTTTGACCCATATCAGTTTTGAATATGTATGGCCTCTGCCCATCAGTGGGGTCTCCGCAGGTCAGAGGTCACTGCCAAGGCTTCATTGTATATATAGGGGGGTCTTTTAGCACCTTTAGGGAGTTCCCATGCTGTGGTGGGTGGCAGTCAGGTTTGCAGGAGCAGGGGTGATTGCCTGCTTCTGTCCGATGCTTTGGCATTCTGGGCAGTAGTAGACAGTGGCAGTGGTATTTATGTGATGGCAGCTATTTAGTTGGTGGTACTCTGTGGGGTCAGGATTTGAACTTTCAGCCACGAGGACCAGCATGGAAGAAGAGAAGGGAGCTGTCATGCCTGTTAGAGGTTGGAGCAGATGGAAGAGCGAGGGACTGATGTGTGGGCCCCAGCAGTGGATCATAGACCCCCAGATCCTGTCATTGCAGCCAGTGTGTTCCACTGTACTGGTTTACAGCTTCCACAGAAGAGGAGTTGTGAGTGGCTAGATAATGGACAGTTTGAGAATGCTGGTTGTTGGGATGTCTGCCCCAAGATTTCTGAGGGGATAGTCACCTATTCAAATTCTGGGTCTGGATGGGAAGTTGGTAAGGAGCCCTAAGTGTACAAGGGTTCCCTTTTCTGTCCTTTCACATGTTTGAGAGGGAACCTGGAGCTGATGTTGAAGGGGAGTGAGCTACAGAGAGGAAATGCTGCTGCCAAAGTATAGGGGTCACTCTGTCCCACAGTTCTGCTGCTGCCCGAAACCCAGGTGTGACCACCTGGCCCAGGAATTAGTCTGAAAAGGGTGGAAGGTCTTCACAACCATGAAGAACCACCGATGCAGTGCTTGTAAGCTCCATTATGGGCTCATGGGCCTGGAGTTACCAAATTTTTGTAAATAGTTTAGAAACTGGCCATGTTTCTTATTAAATTGGGATTCCCCAGTTTCAGCAAGATTTCCATTGTAGGCATTCTGTTTTTTGAACTGCTGTTGCTTATTAACCCTTTAAGTCACTTACAGCCCAGCACCTATGGTATGGCAACCCCTGTCTCAGAAGAATCAATTTCCAGTGAAGCCAACCTTGGTAAGAACTGTACTTTAAGGACCTGGTATGTTTTTCTGCTGTTATGACAGCCGTTCCCCAAAGTACCATAAGGCATACTCCTAAGTATGAGAATGAGTGGGTTTACAAAAGAATAAGTCATTTAGTTTGATGACCAGAGTTCTATAATTAAGACAACATTCCATCCAAGAAAAGATTAAATTAGTGAAGCCAAGATTACTAGAGTTTACATAGAATGTGGAATTTTGCCAGTGGAATTTGTGAGGAATGGCAATTCTGCCTCCAACATGGTTTTGGGAAGTTTTTTTATTCTGTGGGATCCCAAAAGCATTTCTAAGTAAACCACAGAACACTGTATTGTGGATAATGTATTATATGGAGTTTTATTCCATGGGTTACAGAAAATTAATCTGCAGTTTATGTAAATCACAGAATGCTATTCCGCAGTTTATGTAAAACACAGATTACTAATCTACAATTTTACAAAATCCCATTTTCTGGATTTTATAATTCTGTTTCTGACTAAATTCCACAGAATTAGGCATAATTTGTAAAATTTCATGGAATTCTGGGGAAAATGGAATTTGAAAATCTCATAAAGGTCTAAAATTGACCATGCATCCACTGCAGAATCTTACGATCTATATCAGTGTTCGTGAGTCAGTAAGTAGCATGCTCACCTCTAGGGCTGAGGTAAAAGCAGATCATGGGTTCTAGCCCTATACCAGGTACTTGAGATATAACTGACACTGCAGTGCTGTACAATGGAGATGCTGCACTGTTGAGGTGCCATCCTTTGGATGAGATGTTAAATTGAGGTCCCTTCTGCCTATCTCTGGTCACTGTCCAGGTACAAGTTAAAGATGCTTTGGAACTTATCAATGAAGAGTAGGTGAGTTTCAAAGTGAGGAACAAAGGTGGCTACTCTGGGTGAAAGGTGGCGATGTTAGTAATAGCATCTAGTCTCAAACAAAACAACCACACACCACAATAATGACCACAGAGGACACTGTTGTTGCTTCAAAAGTGCCTTGTTTCATATATAGGGAATACAGGATGACCAACTATGCACAACCAGTGTGTTCTGCCACAGATGGGTTCTGATTCCCTCTGACCTCAAGAGCAAAGTTCAAGAGGTCCATGGGAATCAGAATCCCGAGGTGGCAGAACACACTGGTTGTGCATAGAGTTGCTCATCCGATATTTTTTATAGTGTATAGTACTGTGTGAAGTATGTGTGCATGAGTTCTTCTGCTTTCAAAATGAAACTGACTCATGCAGTCTCTAGAGCTTCTAAAATGCTGTTCTACCACAGTAGGATAGAATCACATTCCATGACCTTTGGAACTCTGGTACAACAGCATTTTGAAAGGGATGGAATTATATACAGAACAACACTCTACTATACACTAAAAATAGTTATTTCAGCATTAACATAGAAACATAGAAGTTGACGGTAGATAAGGACCGCAAGGCCCATCCAGTCTACCCATTTCTTTTTCTACCTTATGAATGTGCCATCAGCCTTTGCATTAAAACAGGAATGTCAGAACAAGACTGTTGTCTTGACATTTTGCATGTAAACATACATTTTATCATGAGTCCCGTGAGCGATACCCAATGGCAGCCTTAAATAGTGGTTCTCGTTAAAGGTACCGGCTCAACAGCTTAAAAGTGCCTTGCAATATGTGCAAATTATGCATATAATACAAAGTGATAATGGAGCAAATAAAGTGCAAATAGGTATTTAAAAACATTTTGCATACATACAGTTTTACTGTTATGAAATGATTCTTCAATCTTTGTTTTAGTGAGATGATCACAAAATGCTCCATAAGACGCACATAAGCAGTCTTGTCCAATGTGTGTTTTGTGAACACATTCCCAGTCTGCAGATACACAGATAACAGTCAGGTAATATTGGTTCCACATATTCTAACATGAAGCTGGCAAATACCCCATAGTTTTGCCCATAGACACTTCTAATACTGATTTGTAAAATGCCATACATAGTTTACATCTCATCCAGTGAGATCTGCTATAGCATTCTGGTAAGTTGTGACTTAAGTGTCTCATTACTAGCAAATACATAAGCCCCAAACACTTCTCCATGCAGTTTGTATTTAGAGTGATGTACCACCTTCTGATGCCTTAATGCTTGTTGTTGGGGGGGGGGTAGGAAAGCAGAATTTTGGAAATAGGCATAAAGTATTCTTTTACCTACAATCAAAGGCACATGTACCCCATATTATAATTAGAAAAAATTATTTTAGTTATAAAAATGATGGTCACAAAAAGAGTGCCTGTTCAAATTTGTCATTAAGACCTGGGAAGAAGGCAGTGGCTCTCATTTTAAAGATCCAAGAAGACTCTCTGCATGCTAGGTGGGCTTTCCACTGTCTCCTTTTAGTCCAACTGTGACCTTTTCCACTCCCACAAATGACCATTCATGACCTGGGGGTATCCCCTGAAGAATGTAGATGGGCTACCAGTGCTGATTCAAGGCTACCATGCTGAATTTACTTCATATGGTTCCTCACTCTGTCTTTAAACTTTCTCTTTTTGTGGCCCAAATAAAATGTGCCACATCTGCAGGTTGCCAGATAACTGACATGAGCTGTATTACAGTTACTGGACCACATGATGTCATGTGGTTCCCCAGCTCCTGGGCTGATAAAACTGCTTGAAGGGGAGATGAATCAGTAATAATTTCATCACCCACAGAGATGTTGTTTGAGGGGGAGGTAAACAGTGTACATTTTTGTAATAATATCACCAACATTATGTGGTCTTCTGAAGACCATCCTAGGAAAATCCTTGACAATTTATTCCAGTTTTGATTCACTTTGTAGGATCCCCATCTCTCTCTTATTTTTGTATTATAAGAAGTAACAAAATTCACTCTGTTACTTACTTGCTGGGCTTTGTCCATTGGGGTAAGAAGTGACATTCTGTCATTGTTAGTGGCTCTGTCTGAAACCCTACTTATGTCATGCTCTCCATATCCCCTTTGTTTGAATCACCCCTGTAGCTTGGTCTGCCTGTTCTTTAAATGCCTCATTAGTGTCACAATTTCTGCAAGTTCTTAAAAAGGGTATCATGTGATAACAGCACCACCAAAAACAGCACTGTACTAAACAGCTACTACATGTTGCCAACTGCAATATTTATTTTTTATTTATTTATTAAATTTTGATAATCGGGTGAGCCCGCTGGGTCCCGAAGGTCCCTTTTTCAGGGGTGACCCAAGGGTTACATACATTATTACATGGGATTGTATACAACAAGATACATAACATGCATCTCACAGATACATAGCAGGGTAAGCATAGTAACAGTATAACAAGTACGAGCGATAAAGGTGCAAACACTTTGGAGTACCTTATCTTAATAATTACATTTTGTGGAGGTAGCCAGGTGCACCTTAAGCCTGGTGTGGAAGATATAAGTGAAGGTGGTTTCCTGAATGCCTTGGGGCAGGGAGTTAAATAAAGTGGGGGCAATAAAGGCAAATGACTTCCCACCCACCTTAGTTCTGACCTTTGGCACTGAGAGGAGAGTCCTGTCGGTCATACGGAGTTGCCTAGGGTTGCTCTTAATGGAGATGAGCCCAGCAAGGCTGGGTGAGGTGGGGAGTGGAGTAGTTTGTAGGTGAGGCAGAGCAAGGGGTACTGAAGCCTGTCCTCCCAGGGGGGCCAGTTTAGGTGGGACAGCGTGTCGCAGTGGTGCGTCCTCTGGCCTGCTAATGAGGCAAAGCGGGCCACTTTGTGGTAGAGAACCTGTAGTTTATTTAGCTCTTGTTTAGCTGCTCCCTGGATGACAGGGGCCACGTAGGTGAGGGTGGAGAGCAGAACACTCGTAGCAATGGAGACCCGGGCCGCTGGTATCAACTGGTCTTTCAGCCTGTAAAGGGTCCCGAGTTTAGAGTGGATATTTTTGGTTACCAATAAGAGCTATGGACACCACAGCACCCTACAAAATAAGCTATGTTACATTAATTTCAACAAAAACAATACAAAAACATCATTCTATGTGGGGGCTCCACCTCCCACGCCCCCCTTTGTGGAAGGCATTGCACCCTGCACTCCCCATAACTAATATAATCAACTCCAGGGTGGCATGATGCTGGGGTAAGAGGAAATTAAAGGATGGGGGCTACACCATGGGGGCATATCACCCCTTGTTGTCGACACCCCGATGGTGAAACACAGAAAAAGACCATTATGGTGACATTCACGGTAATGGTCCTTTTTCTATGTTTCTCCTTCCCCCAGTGTTCCACCCCCTCCCAGGACCAACTCCGACCTGGAGTTGGAATCCTAGAGTCCAGGGGTGCGGGGGCAGAGCCCCCCACATGGGGGGTGTGGGGGCACAGCCCCTCACAGAAAACACCCATTGAAGAGGTGGCACATTACCTACATTCGTATTGTGCCATCACAGTGGGGGAGGTCGGCATTCTCACTGATGAGATAACTTGGTGCTTCCCTATGGAGGGGTGCTGTCTGTGCACAAGGGGAGAACATTGGGAGGGGAAACAATCTCAAGCTAATGTAACATCTAAAAAAACAAAAACAAAACTAGAAACTAGAAACACTAAAAACCACAAAAAACAGAAGTAGCACTCCAATCCCCGAACCCTGGTCCACCAACATTGCAGACCAACACCTAATCCATCATGCTAGACAGCCAGCTAGAAGCAATGCTCCCAAACACACCTTCTATCCTTCACGTAATACTTCTCCCTAGCTATTCAATCCATAGCTATCCTTTACTTTCACTTTAATTTCCCTTGCTGTTCTTTCATACTGTAGTAACTGTTTTTATAGTTGCTCAAACTGAGTGGCTCATGTTGGATAGCTCAATTGCAGTAGCTCATATCACTGTCACCTTAAAAAACTGTCCCACGGGAATATTCCTGGAGTTGTGGTGGGTATGGCAGGAACCTACTAGCAGCATTATATTTCTATCAGTTGGCTTTCTGAATGTTTTTGTATTAATTCCCTACTCCTGATTTTTATAATATCAATATCCCAAAGTGATATTCTTTTAGTGCTATGTGTTCCTGCAACTCTTAAATTTTTGTTGGCGACCTCCAAAAACCTAACAGATTTATAAAGCTCAGTCACCGTTCCCCACCACACCATCAGAATATCCTCAATAAAGCATCAGAACAAAGCAATATTTTAAATGAAGGAGTTAGTATTGGGATTGTACATAAAGGTTTTCTCCCATTTTCATAGACATAAATTGACAAAGTTGGGGGCAAATATAGCCACTTATCTAGAGAAAGAATTCACCCACAAGGATGCATGCATTCAGTTCCAATACCATCCTAGATAGTTCTATCAGGAACTTGGTGGAAGGCACAGCATTGTCCCCCCACCCATCCAAAAATGCTGAAGAGCTTAGAGTCCCTCACCAGGGGGGATGTTCATATAGAATGATTCCATGTTGAGGGTGACCAACAGGTCTGACTTTTCAGCATGTATGTCTTTTAGCAGATTTCATGCCCCCAAAGGATTCTTTTAGCATGACCCCCCCCCCCCACACACACACATGGTTTCATAAAAACAATAACATACTGTGAGAGGTTTCAGTCAAGGAGCTGATACCTGAAATTATTGGGCATCCAGGTATGGACTCCATGCTCTTATGCACTGTGGGAGTATATAAATGTTGAGCTGCACAGGAAAAGTTGTAATCAAAAAATTGTTCACATTTTCATCAATGATACCATTTTGCCACCCTCTAATAATACAGGTATCTACCTTCTCTTTGATGGCAGTGCAGTGTCTCACTGAATGAAGCATGATATCATTTTTTGCTAGACAGTCATCTTTTAACTTCTGCCTCATAGTCGAAGGTGGCCAGGACAACTACACTGCTCCCCTTGTCAGCAGATTTGATTCTGATATTGTGGTTAGACTCTAAATCTTTAACAGCTTTGAATTCAAAGCAAGACACATTTACAAAGTTGTTTCTGCCCCCCACCCCATGCTATACCATTCACATCTTGCTCACAGGCCTTTAGAAAAACCCAGCAGTAGGGTTCATAGGTGGAATGAAATGCCATTTTCTTTTAAACATTTTATAAAGTCCTGTGTATCATTGACACTGGCAACTAGAATGTCCTGTGTATCACTACCTGGGGATGCTGCAACACCATCAACTGGAACACTATTTGATCTATCATTTTCTCTTCCCATATTTGCAAAAAAACACTTTTAAGTTCAAAATTCTAGTGAATTTGTGAAAGTCAATTGCCATTTGAAAATGATTTAAATCATGGTATTTATTGTGACTTATACAAAGGCAAGAAAATTTCCTGGACTCTGATTGGTCAATGTGTGCCTGAGACAGTGATGTTATTACACAATAACATCACTGTATTGATTTTTTGGATGATTGTTATGACCTACTTTGTTGTTTTTTCAGAAACAAAGATACACTGCCTCACTAAAAATCTACTAAAAACATTTTTATTTTTATTTTTTGTTTTCTATAACATCAAACCATTGTATAATTGCAATAAGGCACTCCAAGGTGTGTGTTATCGTGTAATAACGTCACTTCTGGGGTGGTGGAAGCACTCAGCTTTGCCTCAAGCTTCAACCCACCCCAGGAGTGACATTATTACATGACAACACACACCTTGTCATGCCTTATTGCTTAAGTACCACCTTGTGATTCTTTAATCCTGGTGACTGGAGGATCATATCAGGATCAGGTAGCTTGGTAACCTTAATTTGGCACTGGCAGCCCAACTACATTTTTCAGGGGCCACCACAGGCCATGAATGGTCATTCATGGGAGCAAAAAGGTTCACAGTTGAATCAAGAGGAGGCAATGTGGAATCCCTCCTAACACTCAACGAGTCCTTCTGGATCTTAAAAATGAGAGCTACTGTGCCTGCTGTTCTTAATGACAAGTTTGAATTGGCACCCTTTTTTGTGACCTTCATTTTAAATATTGTATATTATTTTTCTCTAATTATAATTGGGGTACATGTACCTTTGATTGTAAATGAAAGAATATGTTCTCCTGCCTTCCAAAATTCTGCTCTCCCCCCTCCAGCCACCAGCATTAAGGCATCAGAAGGTGATATGTCACTATATATATATAAATTGCATGGAGAAGTGACTGGGGTTTTGTATTTGCCTGTAAAAAGACACTTAAGTCACAATACACCAAAATGCTTTAGCAGCTAGCACTGGATAAGACATATGGTGCTTTACAAATCCATACTGCATGTGCCTTTAGGGTAAAATGGTGGTGTTACTTGGTACACATGCTCAGCTGCACAATCAAGACAAAGGATTTCCTCAAAACCTTAGAGCTGTTATCAAACTTTATTGCAATAAAAAGTTAACCAGAGTAGTATCCCTCACACATATGCATCAGAGTTTCACATCACCCTGATGCTTTTTCGAGATGCTTACTCTGGTTTTCTTTTTTAGCTTGCAATATAGTTTGACACCTACTGTACTCCAAGGTTTTGGAGAAATCATTTGCCTGGATTATGCAGCTGGGAGTGTGTACTAAGTGATTTTTGGCTTGGGTGCCATCCCTTAGTGTTCTGAGCAAACTCCCTTGGTGTGTGTTTGCAAAACTATAGGATGTTTGCTGACTTCATGTTAGAATATGCGGAACCAATATTAACTGACAGTTATTTGTGTCTCTGCAGGTTGGGAATGTGCTCACAGTACCACATATTGGACATGACAACTTACGTGCGGCTTATGGAGTATTTCTTGATCACCTGAGTACAGCAAAGACCGAACAGCTATTTTTAACAGTATGACTGTCTGCATGCAAAATGTTTTCAAATACCACTTTGCATTTTTTTCCACTATTATCACTTTGTATTATCCAAACAATTTGTGCATATTGTAATACACTTTATTCTGGTGAGCCTGTACCTTTAAGAAGAACCACTATTTAAGGCTGCCAGTGGGGAGGCTTGACAGGTCTCTTGATAATGTTTACATGTGAAACATCAAGATGGCATTCTAGTCCTGACATTCATGTTTCTGAATACTGCCATAATTATTTATATGGAATCAAAGCACGTTTGAAGTTCCAAGAGTGTCCTCAGCAGCCATTATTGTATTAACTGAGCTGCTGTTAAGTTTGAGAATCAGGTGAGTTTCCCTGGTCCCATGGCCAACATGTCCCCCTCAATAACACAAGACCATGTAACCCACCCTCCAGTATGCACTTGGAAACAGTGATCATTGCTTAATGTGCCTTTCCTGGTCAAAATTTCAAAGAAATAAATTAAATAAATAAATATTCAGTGGGAGGCTTTGGTTAAATCAAGGAAGACTGCCCATCAATCATGCTGCCATTTATTGCATAAGAAATGCCAGTCATGAACCAGATCAAGGCTTTTATTTTTTTCTGCTGTCATTTTCAAACCCATAATGGTAGCTAATAGTTATGCACACTCAAATAAGCCTGAAGTGGGACATGTACCAGTTTCTCCTGAATTTTTCCTAGGGTGGATAAAATAGAAATGGTTCTATAATTTTATAGCTGCTACTTTGAACCACTTTTGTGAAATGGAGTCCTTTGGGCTGATATTCAACAGTCAAGCACACGCACCAATCTGGTGAGAAAAGAAAGATTAAATATCTTTGTTACCTGTGAGCAATTACAGGGGTCTGTCAACTTAAGCATTCTTGGATCCAGGTCAACACATCCTGGGGGAAGTGTCACCTTCAATATTCTTCAGTATGTTGAATACCTCACTATGTGATGTAAGGTTAAGGTGACAGGATACATATGAGTTGTACCATTGCCATCATTTGGGGCAGATTTAGGGTGGGACAAAAAGGATTATCTATGATGACTGTTGTCAGCAAATAATGGCTAAGTAAGCTGGCCATAGAAGATGGGTCAGAATAGGCTTCCCCATTATGAAATCCTCTAGCAATCCATGTTGCACCATGGGCCACTTGTCAAACACAAAGGGGCCATTAGGTATAGTGGCATCTTTACTGAGCTCTGGAGTGAGCACAGGATTTTAGCAAGAAGCAAATAATAACCTGCCAAACAGTACTCCTACTCCTGATTGGAGCCCCAGCTTAGTCTGGCTGCTGGAGGAGCCACTTTATGGTTCAAGACCCTCTCCTAGAAGTTCAAGTCATGACCTGGGCCACTGGTGGTAAGCACAAAGGGGTCACCAGATCTGGTGGCATCTGTGCTGGGCTGTGGAGTAAGTGTGGATTTTTGACAAGCAGCCAAGTATTGCCTCCCAAATTGCACTCTAGCCCCCAGTTGGAGACCTGGCAGAGTATGCCTGCTTAGGCTTCTGACAGAAGAATGTCTAGAGTTCCAATACTGCAGGGGGAGCCACTGTCTGACTCACAATCTCCTCTTGGCATTCCAGGTAGTAACACAGGCTGCTTGTGGTGAATGCAAATGGACCAAAAGGTCTGTCAACATCTCTACTTGGCTATGAAATGAGCACTGGCTTTTGGAAAGCAGTCAAGTACTGCCTCCTGAGCTGTGCTCCAGTTGAATTGCAGCCATGGCTTTGTCTTGTTGCTGGGGATTCCAGTTATGTTCAGGGGTCCAGTGGGGATCCCAGCTATGTTCAGGGGTCCAAGATTACAAGGGAAGCTACTGTCTGGCGTACTGCCCCTTCTTGGATGGCAAGCCAGGTGGCAGCATGGGGCACTGTTGGTAAACACAAATGGACAGCAAGGCCCTGTCCCACTTTCATTGCTGTAAGGGGTGTTGAGGCTCTGGAAGACTTCCAGATGGAGTTAGGTACTGAGAGACTGAAGGAATACCTCATCAAAACAAATGCTACCATATACTCTTGGCTGAGCTGGAGCAACATCATTAACGACCCGGGTCGTGCCTGAAAATAGTCACCTGTTTGGCTAGCGCACCTACCCGGTAAACAAAAACTAAATAATAAATAACTTGTTCTTCCTCCTCATCAATCTCCATCCTCTACCATTTGCTTGTCATGACTATCTGGCTGCTAGTTGGAATTTGAAAACAAGCACAATGTCAGTGGCTCAGTATAGTCTTTGAAGTACCTCTCTCCTGGAAGATTTGAAGGTTATGGGTTCTAGTCCCACACAAGAAACTTGAACACTTGACATTGTAGTGCAGCACTAGGAGGTGCTACACTGTTGAGGTGCCATCCTTCAGATGAGACATTAAACCAAGTTCTCTTCTACCTAGGTGCCACTTTTCATAAGGCAATAAGATTTTTGCTGGCATCCTGCATAATAGTAATTCTGTCAATAAAACAATTCCATATAACCCCTCTCCTGAGATAGACTTGGTAACATGCTGTCACAGTGCCTTTCATGATAGCAAATTACACATAAATAAATCCAATTAAATGAAACAAAAAAAGTGAAATAGCCATGCCAAATCATATGAGTTAGGTAACAGAGTTTCCATCCTGAGACAAACAACTACTGTATGTTTAATGTGTCTTACAAAAATGAAATGTAGAAACTTTTGATTCTATGTAAGGTGGTCAAAAAACATTTTGGCTTTGCTCTCTAAATCTCAAAAACAACTAACATCAGACCTGGGTGAGGCAAGATGTAAGGCACCTTGTCTGTTTCCTACTCAATATCTTATTCTCTCATTAAGTTACAGTTTGAAGGGAGTGTGTGGCAGTCCTTTCTCTGTTGCTGGTTGCCCCATGCAGTCTGTGGCCTTTTATGTCTGCTTGTGCTTCCCTTCCTCAATCGAGGGAGTGCAGAAAGAGAAAGAGTGATGAGCCCTTCTTACTGCTGAGACTTCATTTGCATGCTGGACTTGCTTACAGTTTACATAGGTGTTTGAAAAATCTGCACTGCTCTGTGTGAGACTTGTACTGTGTTGTCTTCTATAAAGAGATGAAACTTTAACTCTTGCTCCCCTGTCTTTCATCCTTGATCTGTATTGTAACTTTTGCAGAGAACACGGGAAGGAGGGAGGGAAGGAATGGCCTACCTCACTGCTAGTCTGGTTTGGGGGAGGGAGCAAATTGGTGGCATGACAATGCTTTTGTCCCTCTTGCTCCATTGACCCAAGGAGGTGCTCCTTCTCTATGGTTCTAACCTTGATCCCTATGGTCAGGGGATTGTACAGAATGCAGCTTAGCTGTCTCAGGGGCTTCTTTACTCCCTTTTGAATCTTTTCAGTTTACAAGTTGGTAGTCTGGGAAGGATTTGGAAAGTGGCTCAAAGCTGCAATTGTGTTGTAGTTGTCAACAATAAAAATGAAATCTAAAGTGATTGTACAGGATTCTAAAATTACTATTAGCATTGGAAGAACTCAAACATCCAGTTCCTCAAAAATGCAAATTTCTCGACATTCCATTCTTTATTACTGAACAAATGTACAGAAAAACAGTGTCTATGCCCATTACACTTCATCTGTTCCTGTTGCCATACCTGCTCTAAAGTCATAATCCTCTGCTTGTGACATCAGAATAATTTTCATGGTAGTGCATTGTAATGTCACAAGTAGACAACTATGACTTCGTGCCAGCTAAAAGTTACTATGACAGACAAAATCTATCCCTTTTTAATGAAAACACCATTAGTAATAAAAAAAGGAAAAACAAATGGAAGGTTCTACACTTCAAATTGTTGGGAAATTTTATGTGACTGAGTTCTGATGGTACCAAATGTGATTTTTTTTTCTGAAAATTGTTAAAACTCTTTAACTAGTTATCCTTTACTTATGGCCTTAGGGGACTTTTAGATTCAAGGGCAGGATGAAAACTGTGTCATATTATGACATGTACTGTATAACTTTCTTTGGTGTTAATAGTATATGGGTGCTAAAAATATCATCTGATATGTTGTGACTGGTGGTTGTATGCCTGGATGGGGAAGGGGGGCAGTTATGGGTATGGTTTTCACTCAGTATGAGCTTTGAAAAAGCTAGGTAACACTATAACTTTCCTTAATCACACAGTAACTGCATTGCAGTTTCAATGCAGTTACTGTACATTGCAACAAATGTGTAACTACAGAGTAATTACCCCTGTTGCATGTAATTAATGATTACCCATCCTGCAGTTACATTTGAAATTGACACTTAAAATAAAGTGTGACCAAAATCTATTACACATCCAAAATGCTCAGGCAGTTACAGTGCTGCCTGTTGGAAGTTAGAACAGTATCATAGGTCAGCCAGCGATGTCTTGCAGGATACTGCGGGAACCAATGTAATCCGATGACAATTAGTCCAGTTTGTCACACAGGCAACTGACATCTAATTACAAAGTACATCATTCAGGCAAGCAGCACTGTATATCCATTTAAAATGTATATGCTGCTGCTGGAATAAGGGTGCTTCAGTGATGACAAGCTTTTGCCATCCTTTTGAAGAAAAGGCTGCTGTGGTATGGCAGCTTCTATTTTATTTGCAATAAGTGTGTCACAAATAATTTGCCTAGGAGTTTTGGGTGAGGAAAATATATCTCTCTCTTGCCTTTTGCCCATTCTGCAGGCATTGTTTAAATTAGGTGATGGTTAAAGAGCTAGGCATACTAGCCTCATCATTCAAACTATTAATATGAATGCTAATTTAGTAGTTAATGAACATGCCATTATTGGGGATCTGCTCTTGGAATCTGGCACTCACTTGGTTTGGATCAGAGAGCCCTGGCTTAATGAATTTGCTAGGTCAGTTTAGGTCAAAATGAGCCTGTTGGATTTCTCTATGATACCTCACCCTGAAATGGCAGCCCTCTGCACATGAACACTGTTTTTAGTGGCTGGATGTGCATTCACCGGCATATGTATATAGCCAATTTGCTTTTCAGTGATATACACTCACCGTAATAGCAGTTGCTGTTTTGCAGTCGCTATTATGACATGGAACTGAACCCCCATGCATGTGCAATGGGGACACCAAACGTTTTACGTGCAACAGTGGACACAACATGTGTTTAATGTGATAAAAAATGTTTCTTTTCTTTTTATTTTATTTTACTGAGCATTTCAAGACAATATGACCCAAGAGTGAAAAAGGGACTATGTTGCGGGATAACTCTATATCAGACTTGAGAGAAAAGCACCTTTAGTGTTGCGCATGCAATGGAGACAGCAAATGTTGCACGTGCAACAGTGGACACCACACAACTGTTTAAGTTAAAAAAACATTGCCTGCACCCCTCTCTCACCAATATACTGCAATAATTTTAAGACCCCATCCCAAAAGAAAATTACCCATTTAAAAAAGCTGGATGCTTTTGCTCAAAATTTGGAATCATGTAAAAATTGCAATGTCCTTGGATACCACAGCTGCAAGCACCATGCACAACTTTGAGTCAACCAGAAATGTTGTATGTATTGAAAAACTAGGGTGAAAATGTTTTCATTAACAAAAGACAACACCAGAGGCAGTTTTCAACATAAATATTCTGAAGTGCAACTAAAATAAAGTCTGCATAGAAGCGATGGACTGTACTGTGGTTTTGCATGTCACATTTTGCTAGGGAAAATCTGTGACATTTTGGAGGAGGACATAGAATGAAAATATAAGAGGTGCACCTAGGTTTCTCAAACTATGAAATGCATCTGTACTTGTGGCTACCTTTTAAATTTACTTATCATAACTGCAGTGGCTACGGTTAATTTTTTTTAAACCAACATACAAAGTATTTGGCACATTGGTACCCCCATTTCATGAAACTACCCTATTATGTGTTAGCTTTATAGCACTCATTCAGACCTTTGTCTTTTTAACATATAGACTGTCCCTTAACTCTAAAGATTGATGGAGTTACAGTTTGTTAAAGTTGCAATGTTATCCTTTGGGAATTTTCATTTTTTTATTTTTATGTCTTTTGTATGTCCATTTTTATTTGGCATTTCTTAGGAACTTAGCCTTGTAGTACTCATTCACACCTTTTGTGTTATGAAGATTGTCCCTTAACTCCAAAGATTGATGGAGTTATGGCTTGTTAAAGTTTCAGTGTTATCCTATGAGAATGTTCTTTCTTTTAATTTTTATGTCTTTTGTATGTCTATTTTCAGTTGGTATTTCTAAGGGACTTTGACTAGTAGTGCTCATACAGTACACACCCCAAGTCCTTTCTTGTGTGATCTTTGACATTTGTGAAGTCTTTTTTTACCTGTGGCCCTGGTGACCATAGTGTGGCCACTTGCAACCTACACAGTAAATGTGTCCACTGAGGCAAGCAATTGACCCACATAGGTACTGGGGCCAGAGGACCCATCTCATGGCAAATCACTGAACTGAGTAGGAGAAAAAGCAGAGTGAACCAATGAGTGGGTGAGGAGGTGGTAGCCTGTCCATACTGGCAGCAGTTCATTAAGAGTGTTAGTGAAGTTCCCATGTCAAGGTGGGGCGACAGGCACACCTTGAAGAAGCCGCAGCACCCTCTGTTGAAGTTCTTAAACCTCCTGAACCAGTAACACCAGCAGCACCTACACTGTCACCATTTTTTTCCTTTTTTTTTTTAAACACAAACAATACATGATAGAGATTTCAGGTACAAATGGGGCACATGCAAGGCACAACAAATCAGGTAATTATTAGAATTTTACTACATTCATGAAAAAAGATAACTTCTATCAATAAACAAAAATGAAATCAAGATACTCAAACTACAGTGACAAAAATAAAGTATAACAGACTTAACTGTTCTACAGAACTAAAATAACAAACCACAGAAATCTGAAAAAAAAATCACACTAACACTGACTACAACAGTGCTGCCTGCTGAGACAGAAAGGGCTCCTAGCCTTCCCTTTCTTGCTGGAAGTTGCTGCAAAAGGTCCCACCCCACCCCCAAAACAGCACTGCCTCACTACATAGACTACAGAAAATGAAACTACAACTTTTAACTAAATCACAGTAAAAATGTGAAATAATTGTTGATCTAGAGGCACAAGACACAGTGCTGATCTAGAGGCATTGGCACAATAGACATGTAATAGAATGATTTGTTAGTTAAATGCTTTCCAAAGCTTTTTAGGCACAAAAATACAGAACACATTTAACACATGCTCTGTCTTCCTCACACCACACTGAATTCAGCCTATGCATGGCAATACAGCTCATTGTAGCACCATGTGACCTGTAATCCTATGAATCATTGCAAACATCACCTTAGAGCCACAGTTCTTTATTTTTTTTTATTGTATTTATTGAAATGTTTCACCAGGAAGGCACACTGAACAACGAGGTGCACATCTCCCAGTGCGACCTGGGGGGAGGGGGGGACAATTAGATGAAGAATTAGACATACAGTTCAACATTTAACATATCCAAGAAATTAAACATTCAATTACAATGCAACAAGACATACAGTTAAAAAATATCATAAATAATCATACAATCACATTTGTGACATAACATACAGTTAAATATATCATACCTGTGAAATATGCATTTAATTACAAGTGGCATGTCTGAGGAACATACTACAGAAATTTAATGTAGCCTTGGAGCCAACTCCTTGCAGGAATGTATCACAGTTAAGTTTGTAGGTGAAGTTTGCATTTTCACCATTCCCAAAGCTTTTCATTAAGTTGAAGTCAAAATTTACCTTAAAGGATAACTGCGAATTTGGTAAAATTCACAATTTTCTCTGCAAAATGAAGTTTCTGGACATCACCCACCACTAATCAGCCTTTAATATCAATTATCAAGTCCTGAAGAATGAGGTAGAAAGAGGTAGAAGACTTGGTTTGCTGGCCAAGGCACCTAGCTTCACCTGAGCTCTTTCCTTCTAAGACTGCTTGAAAGGCAGAGTAGAGAAACTTACCAGAGCAAGGGAGAAGGATTAAGACTTAATTTGGCTAAGCAGATTTACTGTGTGGTGGTGTTTTTATTTTTTACTCACAGGGATTGCTACTGTTTGTTGCTAACATTTCATTGCTTTATTTTTTCTCTGATTCAAATTGTTGTTGCTGGTATACCTTCTTCTGCATTATTACAAGGTGTGCCTACAGGTGTGCTAACAGATTACTGCTGTAATCTTCTGATTCAAATTGTCTTTGCAAGGTATATCTTCTGTTACTGCTTTATTTTCTCTGGAGCAAAGTGTTTCTTACAGGGTATATCTTCTCTGAAATTATTACAGGTGGTGCTTTACAGGTTTTACAGTTTTATCTAACATTAGGATAAGCTTTCAGGGTTACTGCATTTGTTGTTGACTGATTGTTTCTGCTCTTACCTCCTTGTTCTTTTCGTCCGTGGTTCTTCTTTTTGGCAGGGAAGGGCCCAGCCACCCACCCCATCCCCAACCACCCACTACCTCCTTTTATAGGGTACCACAGTTGTAACATTTCCTGTGGCAGAACAGGAAGGGGCGGATCAGTGGGGCCTCCACAAGGTGATCTCATTTACAGGGCACTAGTAATTTAACTTGTTATAACAAGTTAAACAAAGCACAATTAAACCATTACTTGCATTTTTTTTCCTTCTAATTACTCTGACTAGGTTACAAACCCAGCAACTTACTTGGAATGGATTTCATTAACTGCAGGTACTGTGGAACAATTTTCAGAAGGACAGTCTTACAGGATTTAGGACACTGTCCCACATGCTGGGCCTTTGATCTTAGGTTCCAGCTCCGCAGCATGGGCAGAGATTGCACGCTCAAATTTCATATTGAAGAGAAATACATTATAAGAACCACCCGCCATTTCCCCAGCATCCAACAGAAAACCCCACCGCAGAGGGTAGTTGGTCCAGGAGGTTGGCAGGTGGTTAGGAGGAGCAAATCAGGTGCCCCATCACTCTCTGCTCTCCAACACATTACCTCCAAAACCATATAAACACTACAAACAGGTATCTGCCTCTATCTCTGAAATCAAATAAAGAGGCAGAAGACACTGCAGAGCAGGACACTGCGGCACAGGAGCTAGCACAACAATACTCACCCAAATCAGGAACCAAAACTAAACAAGCACAAAGGAAATCAAAAAACTTCTGATCATAGGAGACTCCATGATTCGGGGAGTTGATACCCATCTCCAGCCAGGGGTGATGGTCAGATGTCTCCCAGGTACATCAGCATGGAGAGACACTGACCGCATTGCTAAAATTGTTCACAAAGCAGGAGAAAACACTGATGTCCTAGTACACATAGGGACTACGATCTCGCCAGCCGGTCAGTTGAGGAGACCAATGAACACCTGACTAGGCTGGGTGACAAACTATCATCTATTTCGTCCGGCATCTCTTCTCTGAGATCCTGCCAGTCTGGGAGAAGGGAGCAGATGGACGGAAGGTCAGAGAAGGGAGATAGGGAGCTAAACACGTGGCTCAAGGACTGGTGCCAGGAAAAGGACACAGATTTGTAGGGAACTGGCAACAGTTCTGGGAGCGAAAGTTCTTTAAATTTGATGGACTGCATCTGACTAAAGAGGAGTCAGTGCATTGGGGCAGAAGTTTGACGCCTTTGCAGAATATTTAAACTAGCAATGGGGAGAGGGTGCAGCACCCATCGTCGAATGGGAAGAACACCCCCCCTCAGCTAGTGGTCAAACAGGAATTCAGCGTGTTTGCCATTCATTTGCATCACCAGGTAAGAAAAAGGTTTGTCTCCCACACGATGCACAGGGTAATGCCAAACTTCACCCAACAACTAACACACCAAAATCTGGCCAATGGAAAATCATGTACAAAATGCTCACAGCCTGGAAATAAGATCCCAGACCTGCAGGCAATAATGTCAGAGGCTAAACTGGACATAGTAGCAATTAGTGAGACGTGGTTTACCAGTAACCACACTTGGGAGACTTCAGTACCTGGATATGTATTGTTCAGAAGAGACCGAGGTGCAAAAAGGGGGAGGGTGCCCTGTATGTTAATGAAAATATCAAAGCTACAGAAATTCAGAATACACATAAGGAGCCAGAAGAACTGTGGGTCACCCTGGAAACAGGTAATGGGACAGCCATAAGAACTGGGGTTGTCTACAGGCCCCCAGACCAGAGGAGGACATAGACACATTACTGTTAGAAGATATACAAAACATGACAGCTAAAGGGGAGGTTCTGATAATGGGAGACTTCAACATGCCAGATACAGATTGGTCAATACCAGCAGGAACATCTGCCAGAACTAGACTCATAGTGGATTCCTGCAGGGAGGGCCTCAAACAACTGGTACAGCAACCCACAAGAGACAGGGCTATCCTAGCTCTAGTACTGACTAACAAAGAAGGATCACAGATCTCCAGGTAGAAGGTCACCTGGGGCCAGTGACCATCACATGGTATGGTTCAATTTGGCTACTACATCTAAATCATCCCATTCCAAGGCAAAAATATGGGACTTCAGAGGAGCTGACTTTGATAAGATGGCCAACAGAGTTAAGCTAGCCCTGGCAAAAAGAAACACAGGTGAGGAGGTACAGGCAAAGTGGGCAAGCATTAAGGATACAATACTTGAAGCAACATCCCATTGTGTTAGACAGAAAAGGAAGTGCAAAAGAAGAAGGAAACCACTTTGGTTCTCAAATATAGTAGCAGAAAAGGTCAGAGCCAAAAGGCTGGCCTTCAGAAAATATAAGGGAACACAGCGGGATGAAGATAGGGAGGCATACCAAACTGCCCTAAGGGAAGCAGGTAAGGCAGTAAGGCAGGCAAAGTCCCAAACTGAGGAAACACTAGCACGAACAGTAAAGAAGGTGACAAGACTTTCTATAGATACATTAGTGAAAGGAGAAAGTCCAGAGGGGTATTGCTAAGCTTAATGGAGAAAAGGGAGCATGTGAGGAGGAGGACCCTGTAAAGGCATCTATCCTAAATAGATACTTTGCTCAGTATTTACTGAAGAGAAGTGTAGGGCAGGCCCACAGCTCAGCATCATGGACACAGTGGGAGGGAGGTGAGCACTACTCCCTTCACAAAAAGAAAGGGTCCCACAAGAGCTTGCTAAGCTCAGGTGGATAAGGCAATGGGACCTGATGGCATACATCCCAGGGTAACTTAAGGAGCTAAAGGAGGAACTAGCAGAGCCATTAGCAGAATTGTTTAGTGAGTCTCTGAGCACAGGAGAGGTCCCAGAAGACTGGAGAAAGGCTCATGTGATCCCACTCCACAAGAGTGGTAGCAGGAGGAGGCGGGGAACTACAGACCGGTCAGTCTTACCTCAGTAGTGGGCAAGATTATGGAGGCACCTTAAGGAAAGGATAGTGCAACACCTGGAATCCATAGGGGCACAGGATCCAAGACAGCATGGGTTTACAAAGGAAGGTCCTGTCAAACTAATCTCATAGATTTCTTTGACTGGGTAACCAGAGTGGTGGACCAAGGGGAGCAGTTGATGTCGCCTACCTTGACTTCAGCAAAGCTTTTGACACTGTTCCACATAGAAGATTGATAAATAAGCTAGTAGGCTCGGTGGGTCAGAAGTTGGTCAACTGGGTGGCAAACTGGTTGACTGGCAGAAAACAGAGAGGTGGTAAATGGTATACAGTCAGAAGAGATGCAAGTCACAAGTGGGGTACCTCAGGGATCAGTCCTGGGGCCAGTCCTATTCAACATCTTCATTAGTGACCTCGCAGATGGACTAGAGGGTAAGGCTTGTCTGTTTGCAGATGACACCAAGATCTGCAACAGAGTAGATGATCCAGATGGGGTGGGCAGAATGAGAAGAGATCTGGATAAACTAGCAGAATGGTCAGAAGAGTGGCAACTGGGATTTAATGCAAAAGTGCAAAATCATGCACATAGGGAAGAGAAACCTGAAGCCACTTATAGGCTGGGAGGAGTTGCTAGCAGTCACAAAGGAAGAAAGAGACTTGGGCATCATCATCACTGATGACCTAAAATCATCCAAGCAGACCTCTAAAGCAGTAGGTAAGGCTAGGGGGTGTTAGGGTGTATTAGTAGGGGTATCACAAGTCTAAGAGGGAGGTAATAATCCCTCTGTACAAGACATTGGTTAAGCCCCATCTGGAGTACTGCGGCAGTACTGGAGCCACACCTTCACAAGGACATTAACCAACTTGAGGCAGTCCAGAGAAGGGCACCAAAATGGTAGGGACTGCATCAGAAGACATATAAGGACAGATTAACGGAGCTCAATATGTATACCCTTGAGCAAAGGAGGAGAGAGGTGATATGATCGAGACATTTAAACACCTTAAGGGCATAAACAAGGTGAAAGAGTCTAACATGTTTAAATATAAGAAAATAGCAGGACAAGAGGACACAGCATGAGATTAGGGGAGGCCGATTAAGGGGAAATGTGAAATTCTTTTCACAGAAAAGGTGGTAGATGCATGGAATAGCTTACCACAAGAAGTGGTGGCTATGAATACAGTGCAGGGCTTCAAACAGGCATGGGATAGGCATAAGGGAGCAATACAAATGACTATGAATAGATAGGTCACTGACAGAGCAAAGGCCGATGGCACATTTATAAGGTAGAAAAAGAAATGGGCAGACTGGATGGGCCTTTCGGTCCTTATCTGCCGTCAACTTCTATGTTTCTATGTTTCTATGAAAGGGACCCTTGCAGTATAAGAATCATGATGCCACATCTTCATCCCAACTTACATGAGGAAGAAATTATTGTCAGACTGCCCCTAGTTTTATACATCATGTGCTCTGTTTCTGGGAAATGCATTTCCTGTAGGAACACAATCTTCAGTTTTCCCCACTTTATGTACTGTAGGAGGTGATATTGTTTAATTTGGTTATGCATCCCATTAATGTTTATGGAAATTACTTTGGAGGGATTAGCCATTACAAAATGTAGGTGCAATGGGTTTATGCTTTAAAACACAAGCAACCCATTTCCTCCAGGGGAGATAACACAAGTAATGCACAAAAAAATGGGGGTGGGTTAAACATAGAGAAAGAAAAGGTGAGTTTGGTGGTCATCTGATAAATAGCTCCAAAGTATAGCAGTGCTGTGCAAGCAAAATCTTCTGCCAGTGGAATTTGTGCAAAAGTTGGACTTTCGCTTCTCCAAAAGTTTGGAAATCATTTTGGTAACTTTTACGGAAATTTCAACTTAGAATGGCAGGCAATTCATACATTCATTCCATAGCTCAGTGAGTCACTGAACTGTGGAATGAATATATGAATGTTAATTTTCCCTCTGTGGTGTCTAGTGGACCCCCAATCCCTCTGTGCCTGCACAGTAATTTTCTGCTGGTTTCTAGTGAACCCCCCATGATACTGGAGCACCCATATACTAATTTTTCCCTTGTGTCCAGTGGTCCCACCCATCTCCAATCCCCTGTAAAATATTATAGAACTACTCCCTGGTGCTCAGTGTTTCCTTCTCTCCCTGGTCATCAATATAGTAGAATTAAACCCACTCCTTGGTGTCCAGTGGTCCCCTCTCCCTATCTCCGATTGACTGTAAAGTAGAATTAAACTCATTCATTGGTGTCTAGTAGACCTCCCACCCCAACAGGTAGTGCCCCACTGCTCAGCTTCCCTGTCTCATCATCTAGCTGGTGACTGGCACAGCCCTCCACTCACCACCATGGCTGGTCACCGACTGAGCTGTCAATGACTGCATACCGTAAAATCAGCTGTTACAGTACATGCTCACTGACAGTTCAGTCAGTAGCTGGCCATGATGAAGAGCAGAGGGCTGTGCCAGTGGCTGGCTCAGTGACCCAATGAAGGGAGTGGGGAGATGGGGCACTACCTCTTGGGGTGGGGGGGATCCATTAGACACCAGGGAATGTGTTTAATTCTACTTTAGGGGTGATTGGGGATAGGAAAGGGGGACCACTTGACACCAGGGAGTGATTTTATTTATTTATTTATGTTTTTGGTAACCAGGTAAGTGCACTGATCCAGAAGATCATTTTCAGCCATGACCGGGGCCACAAAGTGGTGAAACAGCAAAACAACAACAGAACGCTTTACTTACAGTACACAGGCTCGGCTTCTAAAATTACATTACAGTAAGGATACAGGCATTAGTAAAAGGAAGATACAGTGAATTTGTTCAACTCGACAAGTGAGCAGTTAAACTTCCACATTTGAAAAAATAGTTTATGCAACAAAACCTGTGCTGGTGTAAAGGAGAGCAGGCCAGCTTGAAAAAGCACTGTGTTACACAGAGCGTGGTCCACAGACATAGCACCATACTCAGACAGCAGAGAACATAGGCTGTAGTGCAGGAGACATGAAAGGACATCTAATGAATCAAAATGCATGCTGAGTCTCAGCTCAACATAGGGTATCAGTCATGGGAAGAGTCAGACAGGTAGGCTATATGGGTTGCAAAGGTCAGAAGTCAAATGTGTGGGTGCATGTAAACTAGAGAGCATGGGGGCAGGGTAGGATGGAGGGGAAAGGAGAGGCAAAGACCAAGGGGGCACAATAATCACTGGCTGGAGTACGTTATGGTGGTTTACTGGCTCCTGCATGGTCTAGGTAGTAGTTGCAGGTAAACTCTGCATGGAGTCAGGCCTTCAGGTTAGATTTGAAGGACATGTGGGATGGGGTTGTGTGAATTGATTGGGGGAGTCAATTCCTAAGTGGGGGGCAGAGACAGAGAAGGCCTTACTACCCATCACTGTAGTGATGTGAGGAACCTCTAGAGGAGGGACGGAGGAGGCCCTAAGGGTCCTAGTGGTGGCCCTACTAGTAAGTAGAAGAACATAGGGGGATAACTGGTTGCTTCTGAAAGCATTGTACACCAGGCAGCCTGTGGCATAGTCAAAGTGGGCCTGGAGGGGGAGCCATCCTAGGGACTGGTAGAGTGTGCAGTGGTGGGTAGAAAAGGGGGCTTTAAGAACAAAGCAACAGGTGGCATTATATGTAATGCTAAGGCTGGAGTGTTGATTGATGGAAATGATGGAGTAAATGGGTGAGCAGTAATCTAGGAGTGGCAGAAGGTTACCTTGCATGACAGCTAGGTGAGCTTCAGATGATAGGTGATTAGTGTGGTATGCAGCACCTAGCTTTTGGTAAATTTTTCTTACAGTCAGAGTTGTATGATCTTTGTAGGTAAGGGAGGGATCAAGAGTAATGCCTAGATATTTGAAAGAGGTGACAAGCTCAAGGGGGGGCTGCTGGCGTACATAAGATGAGGGAGGAGTTTGATATGGTAACCTTGTTAAGGAAATGCTTGGCTCCAAAGAGCATGGCCTTCATCTTTTTTCATTGACATGGAGTTTTGAGGATAAGAACCAGCTTTGTGCAGCACCATAGTTGTCAGTGAGGGTGGAGGAGATGGATTCAAGGGATTTGTCGCTGTGGTACAGGACTAAATCATCCAAGTAAAGGAGTGCATTGCAGTTTAGACTATTGGCAGGAAGGACATTGATAAACATGAAAGAGAGAAGGAGGCCAAGAATTAATCCATGTGGAACTCCAGTGCTAGTGGGAAGGGAAGCAGAGGCAACTTTGCCTATGAGCAGAGATTGGGACCTGTTGGTGAGGTAACTGTGGAACCAGGTAGCAGGTCCAGGGAGCAGCCAAATTGTAGAAGTGTGGAGTGGAGAAAGTGATGGTCAATGAGGTTGAATGCCTTCAACAAATCAACAAAAACTGTGCCCATGGCCTTACCCATGTCCGTTTTTCTAAGGACGTGATTGGTGACAACTGCCAGGGCAGAGGAGGTGCAATGGTGTTTACAGAAGCCATGCTGAAGGTGACACAGAAGGTTGTACTTATCAAGTTGTCCAGATAGGTGGAAATGAATGACTTCCTCCAGTAGCTTGCTTAGGTGTGGGAGCAGGGAAATTGGTCTGTAGTTCTCTACGGGATGAGGGATCTCCTGCTTTACAAATGGGAACCACATTAGTGTGTTTCCAGGTGTCAGGCACTGTAGATTTAGATATTGCAATATTGAAAACATGGGTTAATGGTCTGACAATAGTTGGGGAGATGATCCTCAGAAAAGTGGGGTAGAGCCTGTCACTTCCAGGACTCCCTCTGGTTGGAAGTGTTTTTGGGAGCTTTTTGATGACCTTTGGACCAATGGCACTAAAATAGAAGGGGAAGTAGGGGCATCAGAGTTTGGAGGAGTGGAGTGGCTACCATTTCTATTTTGGCCTGAGGGAGGGTGGGAAGGAAGTTTATTGAGGTAAGGGGTTAGTTTGGTAAACATGGAATTGAAAATGTCTGTGATGCCAGCAGGGTCATCGATGGTGCCTGATGGGGATGTAAGTTGTGTTATTTGCTTACTGGACTTGGGATTTAGTATGGACCCAATTGAGGCCCCATAACTATGAGGATTCCCAAGGGTGTTTTTTTGGAGGTCAATGAAATACTTCCATTTTAGTGACTTGGCTGACTGCTTGCAAGCATTGTGTAGCTGTCTGTAAGCTTTCCATAGTTGGAGGGATGGGGACACTTTGAATGCTCTCCATTTGAAGTCCCTGTCTTTCATTTGTGTTAGCAGCTTTTTGATATCCAGCATGTACAGCCACCTCTAACCCTTCTGGTTTTAACGGGAAAATGCTTGTCCTGGAACTTCTGAATGGTGCTAGTAAAGAACGTGACAGCAGAGGAAACAGTATGTAGCAGGTGGGGGGGGACCAGTTTATGGACACTGCATCCCCAATCACAAGGTCATGGTTCTGGCTATTAAATTTCCTGAAGAACAGAAGTTTAGGTGGGGCATGGGCTGTTTTAGTGTTCATGACAATGTAACTGGGGGTGTGGTCGCTAATTGCATCAGTCATAGTGCCTTCTTGGAGGACTAGATTGGTATGGTTTGTGATAATCCAGTCAAGGATTGAGTGGTTTGGGGTATGGGGGTTGTGTCTGGTAGTGATGGAGATAACTTGCTCCAGGTTATAGGATTTTAGCAAGGTGGCATAGTCAGGGCTGGGATTAGCTGCCCATTTGAGGTTGAAATCCCCGAGTAGGAAAGCATCCCTTGATGGGGTGATACATACTAGGCCAGAGAGAAAACTGGATAGTCCCTGGGTGCTATCTGGTGGGGGGTTGTAGCAGCAGCGTACATAACATTTTTTTGATGCACCGATGGTTAGCTCGGTGATAATCCGCTCACTTATGGAGATGTGGGTAGAGCAGCCAACAATGGCAACTGAGATGTGGTCTGGACATGGAGCACAATGCCCCACATCTCTCTTCCTACCTGGCCTATCCAGATGGAGAAAGAAGTAGCCTTGGAGCTGATATGAGGTGTCATCATGGTATGGCTTTAGCTAGGTCTCAGAGAGACCCAGCACATGGGGCTTGTATAGGAACACCCTGGCCTCAATCTGGGTAAATTTGGACAAGAGGCTGCATACATTTAGGTGAGGGATTTTGATGCCAGTGCATCCAGCCCATGTGATATTACTGTGGTCAATATGTATGTTCATGGGGCCAGGGTTGGTTTCTATGTCACCAGCTAGCAGGGCTAGGAGAAGGAGAGACAGGTGGGGGCAGGTTGGAAGAAGCCAGTGGGGTTTCTGGACCATGATGGAGTGAGCTGGATGACCTAGTAATCTTTGTTCACCATTTGATAAGAATGCCAATGTTGCAGACACCAGGGGTGTGAACTGGTATGAGACCACGATGGGTGAATTAAGAGGATGAGGTGGTGGGTGAGTTGTGGTGCAGTGGTGAAGGTATTGCTGTTCTATGGCTAGAACTGATGCTGAGAAATCAGTGGCCAGCAGCAACCCAGCCATGGAGGATGTTGCCAACAGAATCAGAATGCCATTCATTCTGGACAATGATGAAGAGAGGGTCTCTGTGGTAGAAAGAAGATGAAGGGGAAAAATAAGGCTCACTAATAGTTTAGTAATTGGAAATCATGAAGGACACTTTAACAAGTGGTTAGTGTGAAAAGAAAGACTTGCAAAGGGTGGGGCAAGGAGGAGGATTTAATAGAGTGCGGGGGTGGGGAGGGTGGGTGGTTCAAAAATTTAAGCAGATTGCAGGAGTGGAACAGTTCCAGTACAGTTATAAAGATGCACCTTTAAACTGCCTACAGAATGCATTAGAAAATTAAAAATTAAACCTGCAGCGGCAGTCACTGAAAGTGGCTGAGACTACCAAGCAGAGCAGCAGCTTCAGTAATTTCAGAGGTTTGAGAGAGGAGCCAGTCACAGAAAGTCTGAGTGGGAACTGACTAACAGCACAGGTCAGTTTCCTGGGCAGGATCCAATGGCAGCGAGAGCTGGCACCAGAGTTCAGATCAGGCCAGAGAGCTAAATAGCTTACCTTCAGTGCAGAAGTTGGAGTCCAGTGGGGGATGAGGGGTGGCTGCTGGGAGATCCGCGGCCCGGGGGTTCCACGAATTCTGCGCTGCTGGGCAGGAGTGGCAGGGCTGGGACCTGATCAGGGCCACCTCCAGCTGAAAAAATGGAGACAAAAATGAGGATGGGTTATAATTAAATAAAAACTCAGAGGGAGGGTTACAATTAAATAAAAGCTCAGAGTGATCTAGCAGCAGGAAAGATTAGGTGGATGCAGGTCAGAGGACACTAGCCTGGCAGGGGTGGAGAGACAGACGGAATTAGTGAAATTGGTGGGCAGTGCCAGAAAGGATTAGAGAGAAATGGGGGCAGTGCTTAGGTCATGGGGCAGGGGAAGGGGTGAGAGAGCAGGTAGTGCAGTAGTTTGAGGAGAAAGAGAAATTTAGAACAGGAGATCAGGAAGCAAAGAAGTTCAGTAAGCTTAAGCAGGAAAAGATGAAATACCTAATTAAATATCAGCAATCTGAATTAACCTTAGTTACAACAGGCTACTTTAAAAGAAATAAGATATAGGGCAAATATACTAAGCTGTAGGAGATCTGTTGAAAGATTAAGCCATGCAGTATTTGAGCACGGCATAATTCTAGTACATACTGTTAGACACAAAAGCACATTTAAACAGCATAAAAATACATTAGCAAACTAAAAATTAAACTTGCAGTGGCAGTTAGTCTGAAAATGTAAGCAGATTGCAAGAGCAGAGCAGTCCCTGTACAGTTATAAAAGCGCTCCTTTAAACTGCCTACAGAATACATTAGAAAATTAAAAATTAAAACTGCAGCAGCAGTTACTGAAAGTGGCTGAGACTGCCAAGCAGCACAACAACTTCATTAATTTCAGAGGTTTGAAAGAGGAGACAATCACAGAATGTCTGAGTGTGAACTGACTAATAGCACAGGTCAGTTTCCTGGGCAGGATCCAATGGCAGCAAGAGCCAGTGCCAGTGTTCAGATCAGGTCAGACAGCTAAGTAGATGACATACCTTTGGTGCAGAAGTTGGAATCCAGTAGGGGATGAGGGACGGCTGCTGGGAGAGCCACGGCCCGGGGGTTCCACGAATTACATGAGCTGGGCAGGAGTGGCAGGGCTGGGACCCAATCAGGGCCACCTCCAGCTTCGGTGCAGAAGCTGGAGTCCAGCAGGGGATGAGGGCTGGCTGCTGGGAGAGCTATGGCCTGGGGTTCCATGAATTCCATGCTGCTGGGCGCATACTGTACAATCAGTTGTTACAACTGTTTAATTCTACCATATAGGCGATTGGGAAGGGGGGGAACACTGGATATCAGGGAGTGCTTCTATAATATTTTATAGAAGATTGAGGATGGGGGACCACTGGACACCAGGAGTGGGCCTAGAATATTTTTAAGGGGATCAGGAATGGGGGGACCACTGGACACCAGGGAAAAATTAGTATATGGATGCTCAGTAATGGGGGGGTCCACTAAACGCTAGGGAAAAAAAATTAGTATACGGGCACTCAGGAATAGGAAGAATGAGTCCGCTAGACACTAGGAAAATGTTATTTTGGGTAGCACTAGACATTAGAAAGTTTCCTATTTCACCAAAGGGTTTTGGAAACTTCTGTGAAAATTGTGAAATTTCACAGAAGTTCTGCTAAAGCAGAATTTGTGACTTTCGCCCAGCTCTAGAAACTAGTAAATATATAAAACTCCAAGTAACATCAAACATTACAAAACTTTTCACATTGAACAACATGAAATATAACCAAAAAATTCAATTTTGCCAACCAGGCATTAAGAAGAAAGAACTAAGTGGCAGGCTGGTAGACTGCAAAGCACAAACACCTCCAGGGGCAATTTCAGTGAAATGAAGGCCAATGCCTTTCAATGACTTCCAAACTAGGAAAGAAATATATGCTTTCCTGAGCAGGGAGGTGATGTTATTTCCCTATGAGGGAGTTGCACAACAATGTTTTGGGCCCCCATAGCAGTTTATCTGCTACTAAAGCAGAGGGAGGGATGGGAAGCAAACCTCCTATCTCAGAGACATCAGACATAGTGGGGATAAAACAGATAGGGAGTATCCTGCAGCTTGCACACCTACAATTGCATTCAAAATCAATCAAGGGGGAGGAGATGGCTGTATTAACATTTATGGCAAGACCCTGACTATTGCTGTGGTGGTAACTCAACAAGTTGGACAGTGCACCACAGAAAAGAAAAGGAGTTAGGGTTTCAAATCCTGAGTCCCCAGTCATGTATCTCTTTGTGTTAAAGGCATGCCCTGGGGAAAGTCCACAGTTCATTGTCTGTGGGGAGGAGTGTAGAGGAATAAATCATGGTTAACCTTGGGAGGGGTAGTCATGGTGAGTTCCATCCTATACCCCCCCATCTGCAGTTTCCTGTCATACCACAAGTCAGGTCCACAACCAGAACGATCATGTAGAGCTTGATCGCTGGTAAGTTTGGAGAAGCTGCTTTATTTTTTTCAGGGTTGTTTGTCCTTGGAGATACCTTTCTGCACAAGTAAGCACCTACTTCCAGGTTCCTTCTCAAAGATTATGTATGTCTGATGTGGCTGCTTCTCGACTGGTGATAAGCAATTCTATCCCTCTGATGTCAAGTTTTTTTTTGCTCATCTGCTGCAATACAGACATTTTTGGCCCCTCCAGAAACATGATAATAATCCTGAATGGATGAGGTGTTTGGAATTTCAATTGCTGAGTTCTTAACACCTTCAAAATCAGGGAGTAGGCTTTGGGCTGTTGCGCCAGGACTGGTGAATAAACGTTGTCAAATATAATATGCTTATTTTTATAGGTAAGTTGCTTCATACAGCATGCCAGTAGAGTAAGTCCTGCTTTGTTGTCTAACTTCGAAGCCTAACAACAATGGGGTACAGTCTATAATGTGCTCCATGGGGCTTTGGATTTAGGGCCCTGTGTATCCTCTCTGTGTCTAGGGGGAATTCTGGGTCCAGTTGGAGCAAATTATGGAGAAAACCTTCCACGAAGATTCCCATGTCACATCCTTCCACTTCCTCAGGTAGCCCATAAATTTTGATGTTGTTGTGATGAGACCTATTTTCTAGGTCGTTGCATGTCTCAGCGAGAGTCTGGCATTCCATCATGGCATGTACCATGACTCACTCCAATCTATTGATTCAGGCATCAGTATCAGCAAGATGGGTCTCCAACGCTGTAACTTTGTGGTCAATTTTTGATCTTCCTCTGCTACCTCTGCTTTAATTGTACAGACTTACAATCTCATGTCCTTAAGTTCTGTACATATTGTTGCATTTGTAGGTTGGGCCAGAGGGTGCAAGGTTTTCTCCGCCATGTTAGTTACTAAGCTGGAGCGATGTGCAGCTGGTAAATCTAATCTCTCAGAATCTGGTACTGGAGGGGTTGTAATTTTCTTTCTGTATCCTCCCATCCACATTGCAGGCTCCTACCAATGTCTACTGCTGGTTTTTATTGGTTTAGGTCACAATTACAGAGCATTTTGGAAGTTTAGAGCTGGAGCTTATGAATCAGTCCTGCATGTCACTGGAAGTCTCAGATTAATATTTAAAACTAGGTTTAAGTTTAGGTTTGATACTGGATGATGGAAGAATGTGGGGCATTTTCTTATTTATTGTTAGGTTATAATTTTAAAACCACAATTCTGAGTTGATAAAATCTTCCTGGAGTTTTTGGATAGTTTCCCATTTGTTTTTGCCATAGTCAGCAGTGCAGTATTATCTGTGTAAAGTCTTATTTCAGTGGTCCTATTTCTATTTGGTAAAGAATTTTCAAAAACTAAAAGGGGGGAAGCCTATAGGGCAGTTTTCTAACTATTGGTAGTGACCCATTCACGTGTCCCTCATCCATCATGCTTTGAGACTTAAAGTACATTAGCAGTTACTCTAGGTGGGGTTTAAACCATTTTATATTGTTTGCTGCACTAACATCCTCAAGTCTAGTCACCGTTTTATGGTGATCTGCCAGGACAAAGGCTGTGAACAGGTCCATGAACACTGCATCTGCACTATCCCTTCTAGCTAAAGCTGTAGGTACTTTAACAAAGTTAGTGAGTGTATATACTCTTTTGCCAGGGACTGTTTATAAGCACCACACAGACCCCCTGAGGCAACTTTCCTGTGTCATCAGTGAGCACAGTGTTTATGGAAAATCATATTCTAAAGCCTGACTAGAAGGGGACAGTAAAGGATACTGTTTGAAATAACCATGCAATTACTTACAGTATGAACTGCTTTCTCTAGATGCTTGGAAAAAACAGACAGCAGTGCAATCAGGTGAAAATTTGACAGAGATGCAAGCTATCTCCTCCCTTTGGAATAGATGTTATGTTTGCCTCTTTTTCAAATCTCTGAAAAATGGTCTACTTTCAGGCTCTGATTAAAAGGCTTGGTTAAAACAGGAGCTATAATTTTGGCAGCTTCTTTTAAAAATTGAAATTCTGTGTTATCTGGGCCACCAGGTTTATTGGCATTTGATAACCATGTTGCCTTATGAGCACCCTTCAGTGCATTTAGCTTAAACATGAATGGAGTATACAGTATGTACTATAGTACTTTACTAGCACTGCTGCTCTCCCGTTGGTCTCTTTTTGAGTTCCATCTTACACCAAATGTCAAAGAATATCGCTATCTGGAAGCATACCAACATATTTGATTCAAATCTCTGCTACTTCAATGGGCTTAACAGATTAGTCCCCCCCCCCCCATAAGTTTTATTTGGTGTTTGGAGTCACTGGTTTTTAGTTTCCAGTATTGTTATATTTTCAGTTTTAACAACACATTTTTGATTTGGGTTATTTTATCACGATTTTACATGCACCCTCTTGTTTTGAAATTAAATACAATGATCTTTATTTAGGGTCCTATTTAACTTTTTCCAAATCTTATACACAATCCTTATTTGCTTACTTATACAGTATATTAGTGACCCAGGACTGGTGCATTTTCTTTACATTTTAGTTTAAAAGGCAAATGTGTGTTACAAATCTTACAAGTATCAATAAATTCCATCATCACTATATATAAATCTGGTATTTATAAAGTCTATCCCACCTTTATTTGTATAGTTGCTTTATAAAGCTATGTTATCAAAATATCTAAGACATCTGTTCATCATAGAAGGGTGGTCAATAAGCTGGAGAGCATGGGGTGGGGCCTAAAATAACAAAGTGGGTGGAAAATTGGCTGATGGATAGAAGCCAGAGGGTGGTAGTAAATGGGGTGTACTCTAGTGAAGGGAGGGTGATGAGCAGGATGCCCCAGGTGCCAGTGCTGGGGCTCTTGCTGCTCAATATATTTATCGAAGGCATAGCTGAGGGATTGGAGGGGAAAGTATGCCTGTTTGCAGATGATACAAAGATTTGCAACAGGGTGGACATCACGGGAGGGGCAGAGGCAATAAGAGGAGATCAGAAGAAGTTAAAGGAGTGGTCAGAAGTATGGCAGCTGAGTTTTAATGTCAAGAAGTGTCCAATGATGCACATGGGGCATAACAACCTGCAGGCTAAGTACATGCTCAGGGGAGAGGAAATAAAAGAGTCAAGGCAGGAGATGAACCTGGGGATTATAATTTCGGATGACCTCAAGGTGGGGAACCAGCGCAGGAAAGCAGTGGGCAGGGCAAATGGAATGCAAGCATTCACAGGGAGACGTATAATGAGCAGAAAGAGGGAGGTACTCATGCCCCTCTACAAGTCCATGGTGAGGCCACATTTGGAGTATGGGGTCCAGTTCTGGAGGCCATACCTATGTAAGGATATTGATGTGGTGGAGAGGGTTAAGAGGATGGCAACAAAGATGGTGCAGGGCATGCATTGGCTATCCTTCAAGGAGAGGCTGAGGGAGTTGGACCTGTACTCGCTGGAGACCAGAAGGGAGAGGGGAGACATGACTGAAACATTCAAATACTTGAAAGGGATAAACAAGAGAGAGGAAGGGAGCCTTTTGAAAAGGAAATGTACGGCTAGAACTTGGGGCCACAGTCTGAGGTTAGAGGGAGGAAGAGTCAGGAGTAGTTTAAGGGCACATTACTTCACTGAAAGGGTGGTGGATTCCGGGAACAGACTGTTAGGAGAGGTGGTGGAGCTGAAACAATTTGGGAATTCAAGAGTGCATGGGACAGGTTTAAGGGATTAGCTGGGGAAAAGAGGGGGCTAGGACAGCAAGGGGTGGGAATGTAAACAGGGGGAGGGCAGACTCGATGGGCCACTGGTGTCCTTTTCTGCTGACAGCATTCTATGATTTATAATTTCCCAGTTTTCAAATGCATTGATGGTGCAGTTAAGTTAATAACAGACATTGTGTTAATCACACATCCTATTGGGCTATGATCACCTAAGTTAGGCGGCATTATTTCATTATCCTTAGCTCTGAAATTGGGTGAGGTACAAACTGAGCCTCTTGTTTGTGTTGTACATGTCATTGTTGAGGCAACAATAATTTGGATTAAGCCTACTGTCTGCTAATAAAATGTTGCCCACAATTACCTGTTGTTTCCTTCCCACAAGGAAGAATTTAAATTAGACCAGAGTTCTTAATAGTGATTCAGATGATCAGTCAGTATCTGCTTATCCACCATGTTAAGGCAGAGGAGATACTGAAGAAGACACTCTAGCATTTAATACAAAAGCACTGTCATTTCTATGCCTGAGCTTGTAACACCAATAAGAATAACTCCAAAATAATAAAGCAGTACAAGTGTGCTTCATGCTGCAGCCACACTACATTCTTGATTACCGTTCCAAAAAAGCAAAGGGTTTTGATAGATCTGTAGTTTGCCTGGATTTCAAGGTTCAGACTTGTTTTCTAACATGATTTTCATCACAGTTTTCATCTTTCTCAAGGAGTACCTGATGATTCCTGAAAACTCTGTAGCCAAGGTTTCCTGGCAGCTCAGCACCAATTAGGTTGATTCTGGATCAATGGCACTCTAGGTGGGATGACTGTTCACAGATTGCTGGATTCAACTCCACCCTTGATTGTGGTTGGTTAGGACATCACAGTCTGGATAAATAATATTATCACTCAACCTTTGAGTATTTGTGGAGATGCATTGTATGGAAACTTGTAACTGTATTCATGAATTAAGGTTATCATATTTCTTACTTAATGTTTTTGTATTATTGCTGTAATACTTTCATATTTGCATTTTAAATAACCGCTGTTTATAGTTTTTGTGTGGATTTTATGTAGCTAACCTTTAAATGTATTCTTTCTTGTGCTTGCTCTGTCACATTGTTGGCTTACTTGAAATCCTTGCAAATGAGCCTTTCCGGCCATTTGGGCAGTAGCATTGGTGCGCTGGCACATCAGGGCACTGATTTTTGGATTTGCTCCCTCTCCTCGAGGTCTGCCTTCCCCCCAGAGTTAGAATGATAATAAAGGGGGGTGGGGTGCAGCTCTCACAAAAAACAGGGGTTGGTGAAATCCCGACTTGACGCCCTGATGACTGGGTGCACTAATGCCAGCACTCTGAATGGGTGGAACTGAAAATGAGCTCTTGCTCAATGCAATTCTCATAGTAAAATAAAATAAATTAGGGAAGATAGCAGAAGCATTTACTCTACACAAGACTGCATTAGCACAAATCCTTTAAAAAAGAATTGCTTTATTCAAAACAAATGGTGCACCACAAAATATTAAATAACCACAGACAGGCATTCATAATATGCAGAGTTCACATATGAAAATATGGCATGGCAACATTTAATTCAACTGATAATTGCTCCAAATCAATACAGTTGATATTTGCTCCCAAATAATGACAGTCATATAAAGCCAACATTTCAAGTAATCTACAGGATTAGGTCATGCTAGAAAGGACAATGGTAATATGATAAGGATGCAATAAAAGTGCTTGACTTGTTCCCTTCAGTGCTGTATAGTATTTAGGATAATTCAGCTATAATTTCATAACAGTAAATAAGATTCCAAACTAGTTTTTGCAAATGATCTAAATTAAAACCATGTCACAGCTGAGCCACCCATCCTTACTCTGTTGCCACAGTTTTCACTAAGATCCAATCTCATTATGAAGACATCAGCGAAGACAAAAACGGGCCATGTGAAAATCCCAGCAACCTCTGCCTTGTTGGCACTAAATGGTAGAATAACCAGCAGAATATTTAAGTTATTCATATTCAGAAACATATTAGATGTTTCCAAAGATGCCCTGTTGTATTTTAACAAATCTTTCTAGGAATTGGAATGCAGTAAGTAAAATCCATTGAAAGTATACTGTTTCTTTTGTGTTGTATTATTTTGCAGTTTGGTGCAAAAGTCATATAAGATCGGCAGCCAAAAATATGTATTGCACAACACTTTTGACAGAGGATCAACAGCTTTAATTATGACTATAATCAAAATGAAAATAACTCAACAAGCTATTCATTGCTCTTGAATGGGCTAGTACCAAGTGCCAGAAAATGATAAGACAGTGTAAGCCTCTATGAAACACATCCTTGGAGGTTTGCCATGAAAGTGTCTAAATAAACAAATTACATCCATTGAATTGTCTTTATCACTGGATGGTCATGAGAGAGCTCCCATGTTTATAGTTTAAAATGTAGATTACCGTTGACACCTTGAGAGAAATAGGAACTCTTTTCAGAAAACTCAGAAAGAACTAAGTAGTTCATCAGAAAATAGTCTCTGGATGACTGACATGTTAGTTTTCTTCCAGCTCATCTGAATACATTTAGCAACAGTTGTTTTTTTTAATAAAGAGTAGCAATCTGCATGCATGTCTGTCTGTCTGTCTGTCTGTCTGCCTGCCTGCCTGCCTGTCTGTCTGTTTGTCTATCTATCTATCTATCTATCTATCTATCTATCTATCTATCTATCTATCTATCTATCTATCTGTACGTCCTGGCACCTCCCTGTGCCTATTGTTATTTGGTGGCACGGTATCTCTCCTTAGGGAACTACCTACCTTAGACCATGAACACTGTACCTCTCTCCTTACCAAGCCACTACGAGTCAGGTCAAATGGAGCCAGGGCAGCCAAAACACAATACAGAGGCACTGCTGACATGGGGCAACACAAATAACTGTCCATGCTGGGAGCTGGGATGAAGCAGGATCCATGTTTATTACCACACTGATGTTACACAGCTATAAAGGGCATTACCTTCAAAAACAATCATATGAGAGCAACAGCATCAGAAGGTTACAATGAATAGACATCATGAATAAGCAGTAGTACAAACAAAAATACAGTAGTCAGTTGCAGTTGAAAAATGTGCTAGCTAAAAAAGGACAAACATGGTACAGGACTATTGTGAGAAAATTCAGTGTTACCAAATTTGCGGGTGCCGATACAAAAAATACAGAGTGCAATGACATTTAGTATGAAAGATAATACACATCAGAGAAATTTAAATCTGTCTCTCACTATAACTGGACTCTATTGCTGCTACATTCACCATAATGTCTATCTCACTTGTGTGATCTCCTCGGCTTTAATCATACTCAAGGACCAGTTGCACTGTGGTACCCCCCAGAAGGGTGAGGACTACCCTGGAGGCAGCTACACTGATGCATAGTCACTGTACTAGTGAGTGGCACCAAAATGAACATTAGTAAACTAGCATTATGATCTACTCCTGCTTCTTCTATTTTTCTATATAGCTGGTCTGGCCATGTGTGCCTCTCTCAGCATCATGCTGACAGCCCTAGTGGCCCTAACAGTACACGCTGTCATGCCTGGCCCCTCACCCAGGGACTTACTGACCCCAACTTTTACCAGACCCCCCTATCATGGCAGCCATTACTAATTACAATTTCCACATTTGCCAGGGGTTACTATTCACATATATATGTATCTGTTTCTAGCCTCCTCAAAAGCATCTTAGTGAAGATTCACTTACATATTTGCTCTCCCTTTTACTTCTGATGGGAGTGAATCTGCAATTATCCCACCTCCCTTGTGGGATTGCCCAATACAGCTCCTTGGTGCCAATTGGGTATTGATGTCCCTTCTGTCAGAGCAGGACAGTTCCCTCAGTTCTGCCCATGGTACCAATGAGGCACTACTCCCATCCTGGGAGGGGATGAGTAGAAATTAGGTTCCTCTCCTGAGAACCTCCTGTACTCAAATGATATCATAACTCTAGGAACCTTGGAATCTCTCCTGTCTGGAAATGGGAGTGCAGGGCTCCTTGACACTCAGCTAGCCTTCTCCTATCCTATGCCCTATCCTTCTGTCTGTGTGTCTGTGTCTGTCTTTCTGTGTCTGTCTGTCCATCTATCTATCTATCTATCTATCTATCTATCTATCTATCTATCTATCTATCTATCTATCTATCTATCTATCTATCTATCTATCTATCTATCTATCTACCTACCTACCCGTCTATCTTTCTAGCTAGCTAGCTATTCATCTGGCTTTTCATCTATTTATCTTTCTGTTTTCCATAAACATTTTTGGAAAGGCAGGCTCACTTAGAGGTCACAGGACTGAAACATTAAACAATAGGTCTCATGATTGAATCCCACTGAACAAAACCTGAACATCAGTAGCTTGATTCTTTAATCACTATTCACGTCTGTCTAAGTTACTGGTACTGATTTGTAGTTTTCATTTCCACTGCCCACCTGCCTGTCCACTCCCTAGCTATTTCTCTCACCCAGTTGCCAGACAAAAACAACTAGCATCACACTCTGTTTAAACACCCCACCCCACTTCAGAGTCAGTTTAAATAATAAAATATTGGCATCTCCAGAACGTAAGTGTTCAACTTCCTACTTTAGTTTTCTTTTTTCTAGCCTGCTCCATTCTCACAGCATGCAAACTCACTCCATGACAGTTGCTGATTTGCCTCTCCATACACTTGCTCACTCCTTGCTCTCTTGGTCCAATTCAAGAGAAAAACATGAATACATAAATGAGGTTCTATTAATAAACATAGGCGATGGGGATCAAATGATGGAACTATCTGTGTGTGAGAGTGTGAGTGTGTGTGTGTGTGTGTATGTGCCATGACAACCACCACACAAAAAAATACAATTACAGAGGCCACACTAGGACAACATAGAAACAGAATTTGACAGCAGACAAGGACTGCTTGGCCCACCTAGTTTACCCATTTTCTCTACCGAATGTAATACCGCAGACCCTTCTGATCTCCGGCTTTTACCCTTTCTTTCCTACCTACTAAGGTTCCCTTGTGCCTGTCTCATGCATTCTTGAATTACATCACAGTTTTTACCTCCACCACCACCTCTGGAAGGGTATTCCATGCATCCACCACCCTTTCTATGAAAAAGTATTTTCTCATGTTTCCTCTGAGTCTACCCCCCCTCCAACTTCATAGCATGACCCCTTGTTATAGAATATGTTTTTCTCTGAAAAATGCTACCGTCTGGTACCTTATTTCTACCTGTGATGTATTTGAAAGTCTGTCATATCCCCCTCTCCCTCCATTCCTCCAGGGTGCACATATTGAGGTTCTTTAGTCTCTGTTCCTAGAGCTTGTGGTGCAGACCCTGCACCATTTTAGTTTCCCTCCTCCAGACAACCTGTACTCTGTCTATGTCCTTATGGAGATGCGGTCTCCAGAACTTGACACAGTATTTTGGATGAGGTCTCACCAATGAGTTTTAGAGCAGTAACACCAACTCCTTCTTTCTGTCGGTGATACCCCTCCCAGTGCTCCCTAGCATCCAACTGGCACTCCTCACTGCCTTGTCACACTGTTTGGCCACTTTTAGGTCATCAGATATGATTACCCCTAGGTCTTTTTCCTGTTTGGTGGTCTTTAGTACCACTCCCCCAATCTTGTACTCTGCCCCTGCATTCCTGTGCCCCAAGTGCATGATTTTGCACTTCTTTTCATTGAAATTTAGCTGCTATGCTCTTGACCACTCCTGAAACTTCCTAGATCCCTCTTAATCCCCCTCCCAGGAGTGTCTACCCTGTAGCAGATCTTTGTGTCATCTGAGAAAATGAATACATTCCCTTCTAACCACTCTGCAATGTTGCTAATAAAGACATTAAAGAGGACAGGTCCCTGTACTGATCCATGTGCCTGCCTTCCTTTCTTCCTTCCTTTCTTCCTTGGAATGAACTCTATACCACCACCCTCTGTTGCCTATCCCCAAACCAATTTCTTACCCAGTTAACCACCTTAGGACCAACTCCCAGCCTGTCTAGCGTATTTATGAGTCTCCTATGTGGAACAGTGTATGTCTACCTCTCCACCCTGATCTAACTCCCTGGCTACCCAATCAAAGAAATCTATCAGATGTGTTTGACATGAAGGTTCACTTACATATTCCCTCTCTCCCTTTTACTTCTGATGGGAGTGAATCTGCAGACAGAGACAGACAGAGTTTTTTATTGATCAACCAACTCATGGGTCATTACTTACAAAATGACATTATAATACAAATACCGCACATACAGTCTATCTGAAGCAATTACAAAATTTACATAGTTAAATTGCTGAAAAAGTATTGCAATATTGCACATTCTTAAATATATGGATATCCCATCTTCCCCTATTAAATTATGTTCCATATGCAAACTCTTCTTTTCATCATGTTTGAAATATACAATCAGTTTATGTAACACATGCATTTCTTGTGACATTAACAGGCTATTTGCTTCATATTTTGGCTACATATCCAGGTTTTTTAATATATCTCCCAGAAAGTTTTCTTTCTTTCATATAAAGTGGGCATAGGGTCAGCAGGTGTGTTACATTATCTTCATCTTGTTTACACTTACAGGGCAGTGCTTTCTTTTTTCATAAAACCCAGTGGCCTGGATATTCAGAAGGGTTGTGCATGGTGCAACACAGTTGCGCCATGTGCAACCCACTAATGCGCCCTGGTGTGATATTCAAATGGGAACTGTGCCTGGCACAAAGCCCAATGTGCCAGAGCGCATCAGTAAT